>CM057465.1:15582500-20582500 GCA_030035585.1 Dugong dugon
AGCCTCCTAGATTGTGAGAGAATATATTTCTCTTTGTTAAAGCCATCCACTTGTGATATTTCTGGCATAGCAGCACTAGATAACTAAGACACATACCAACCCACTAAGACCAGAGATAAAGAAATTGAAGAATTTCTACCAACTTCTGCAGTCTGAGATGGACAAATATGCAATTAAGGTGCACTGATAATTACTGGTAATTGGAATGTGAAAGTTGGAAACAAATAAGAAAGATCAGTAGTTGGAAATTATAGCCTTGATGATAGAAATGACACTGAAGATTACAAGACAAAATTTGCTACACCAACAACTCCATTGTAAATGCCTTTTTTCATTAACAAAAAAGTTAACTATACACATGGACCTCACCAGATGGAATACACAGTAATCAAATCGACTACAACTGTGGAAAGAGATGATGGAAAAGCTCAGTATTGTGAATCAGAATGAGACCACCGGCCAACTGTGAAACAGACCATCAACTGCTCACATACAAATTCAAACTGAAGCTGAAGAAAATTAGAACAAGTCCACCAGAGCCAAAATATGACCTTGAGTATCTGCCCCTTGAATTTAGACACCATCTCAAGAATAGATTTCATGCATTGAACACTAATGACCAAAGACCAGACTGGTTGTGGAATGACATCAAAGACATCATACACGAAGAAAGCAAGAGGTCATTAAAAAGACAGGAATGAAAGAAATGACCAAAATGGATGTCAGAAGCGCTTCTGAAAGTTGCTCTTGAATGTAGTGTAGCTAAAGTTAACAGAAGAAGTAAAAGAGCTGAACAGAAGATTTCAAAGGGCAGCTCAAGAAGACAAAGTAAAACATTATAATGAAAGGTGCAAAGACCTGGAGTTACAAAACCCAAAGGGAAGAATGTGCTCCTCATTTCTCAAGCTGCAAGAACTGACGACAAAATAGAGCCTCAAGTTCTAATACTGAAAAATTCTATGGGGAAAAGACATAGGAAGCATCAAAAGAAGATGGAAGGAATACACAGTCATTGTACTAAAAAGAACTGGTCAATGTGCAAACATTTCAGGAGGTAGCATATGATCAAGAACCAATGATACTGAAGGAAGAAGCCTAAACTGCACTGAAGGCATCGCAGGAAAAACAGCCTCCAGGAATTGACAGAATACCAACTGAGATGTTTCAACAAAGGGATGCAGTGCTGGAGGTGTTCACTCATTTATGCCAAGAAATTTGGAAAACTGTTACCTGGTCAACTGACTGGAAGAGATCCATTTTTGTGCCCATTTCAAAGAATGGTGAGCCAACAGAATGTGGAAATTATCAAACAATATCATTAATATCTCATACAAGTAAAATTTTGCTGAACATCATTCAAAAGTGGTTTTAGCAGTACATAGAGAGGGAACTGCCAGAAGTTCAAGCTGGATTCAGAAGAGACCATGAAATGAGGGACATCATTGCTGATGTCAGATGGATCTTGGCCAAAAAGGAGAGAATACTAGATAGATGTTTATCTATGCTTTATTGACTATGCCAAAGTATTTGATTGTGTAGATAATAACAAACTATGGATAACATTTCAAAGAAGGGGAATTTCAGAACACTTTATTGTGCTCAGGAGGAACTTGTACACAGACCAAGAGGCTGTCCTTTGATCAGAACAAAGGGATAATATGTGTTTTAAAGTCAGGGAAGGTGTGCATCAGGGTTATATCCTCTCACTATACTTATTCAATCTGTATACAGAATAAATAATCCAATAAAGTGGAGTATATGAAGAAGAATATGACATCAGGATTGGAGGAAGACTCATTAACAACCGGCAATATGCAGATAATAAAATCTTGCTGAATGTGAAGAGGACTTGAAGTTCTTACTGATGGAGATCAAAGACTACAACCTTCAGTGTAGATTACACCTCAACATAAAGGAAACAAAAATCCTCACAACTGGACCAATAAGCAACATCAGGATAAATGAACAAAAGATTGAAGTTGTCAAGGATTTCATTTTATTTGGATCCATAATCAACGCCCATGGAAGTAGCAGTCAAGAAATCAAAAGATGCATTGCATTAGGCAAATCTGTTACAAAAGACCTCTTTGAACTGTTACAAAGCAAAGATATCACCTTGCAGACTAAGGTGCACCTAACCCAAGCCCTGGTATTTTCAATTGTCTCACATGCATGTGAAAGCTGGACAAAGAATAAGAAAGACTGAAGAAGAACTGATGCCTTTAAATTAAGGTGTTGGTGAAGAATAGTGAATACACCAGAATATGAATATTGATACCATATTGAATAAGTATGGTGAAAGGATATAACCCTGATGCCTGACTTTAAGACACGCAGTATCTCCTTGTTCTACTCAAGAGTATGTTCAGAATATGAAGAATAGTGAATATGCCAGTGAAAGAACAAATCTGTCTTGGAAGAAGTACAGCCAGAATGCTCCTTAGAAACAATGATGGCAAGACTTTATCTCCTATATGTTGGACATGTGTTCTGGAGGGATCAGTCCCTAGAGAAGGACATCATGCTTGGTAAAGTAGAGGGTCATTGACAAACAGGATGACTCCTGACAAGATGGATTGACACAGTGGCTGTAACAATTGCCTTAAGCATAACAGTTGTGAGGGTAGCACAGGCCCGGGCAGTGTTTTCTTCTGTTGTAAATAGTGTCACTGTGACTCGGAACTGACTTGATGGAACTTAACTACAACAACACTATCAATTAAATAATTTGTTTTTAAAAAATTATTGGATGCTCTTTATCACCGCTCTTATTCAACATTGTGCTGGAGGTCCCAGCCAGAGCAATTAGGCTAGAAGAAGAAATAAAGGGCAACCAAACTGGTAGGAAAGAAGTCAAAGTACCTCTGTTTGCAAATGAAATGATCTTACACATAGAAAACCCCAAAGAATTCACAAAAAAACTACTGGAACTAATAGGAGACTTCAGCAAAGTATCAGGATACAAGATAAACATACAAAAATCAGTTGGACTCCTCTACACCATCAAACAGAACCTTGAACAGGAAATCACCAATCAATACCATTTACAATAGCCCCCAAGAAAATAAAATACTTAGGAATAAATCTAAGCAGAGATATCAAAGGCTTATACAAAAAAAGTACAAGACACTACTACAAGAAACGAAAAGAGACCTGCATAAGTGGAAAAACATAGCTTGCTCATGGATAGGAAGACTCAACATTGTGAAAATGTCAATTCTTACCCAAAGCAATCTACAGATACAATGCAATCCCAATCCAAATTCCAATGACATTTTTTGATGAGATGGAGAAACAAATCACCAACTTCATATAGAAAGAGAGGAGGCCCTGGATAAGTAAAGCATTACTCAAAAAGAAGAACAAAGTGGGAGGCCCCACACTACCTGATTTTAGAACTTATTATACTGCCATGGTAGTCAAAACAGCCTGGTAGTGGTACAACAACAGATACATAGACCAATGGAACAGAATTGAGAATCCAGATGTAAATTCATTCATCTATGAGCAGAAGATATTTGACAAAGGCCTAAACTTCATTAAATGGGGAAAAGACAGTCTTTTTAACAAATGGTGATGGCATAACTGGATGTCCAACTGTAAAAAAAATGAAACAAGATCCATACCTCACACCATGCACAAAAACTAACTTAAAAAGGACCAAAGACCTAAATATAAAATAAAAAAAGATAAAGTATATGGAAGAAAAAATAGAGACAACACTAGGGGCCTTAATACATGGCATAAACAGAATACAAAACATAACTAACAATGCACAAACACCAGAAGAGAATCTAGGTAACTGGGAGCTCCTATAAATAAAAAACACTTATGCTCATCAAAAGACCTCACCAAAAGAGTAAAAAAACAACCTACAGACTGGGAAAAGAAAATTGGCTATTATTTATCTGATCAAGGTCTAATCCCTAAAATCTACAAGATACTGTAAAACTTCAACCTCAAAAAGACAAATAACTCAATTAAAAAAAGGGCAAAGGATATGAATAGGCACTTCACCAAAGAAGACATTCAGGCGGCTTACAGATACATGAGGAAATGCTCACGTTCATTAGCCATTAGAGAAATGCAAATCAAAACTACAATGAGGTACCATCTCACCTCAAAAAGGCTAGCATTAATCAAAAAAAACATAAAATAATAAATGTTGGAGAGGTTGTGGAAAGACTGGAACACTTATACACTGCTGGTGGTAATGTAAAATGGTACAACGACTTTGGAAATCGATTTGGTACTTCCTTAAAAAGCTAGAAACAGAAGTACCCTACAATCCAGCAATCCCACTTCTTGGAATATAACCTAGACAAATAAGAGCAATCACATGAATGGATATATGCACACCCATGTTCACTGGAGCACTGTTCATGATTGCAAAAAGATGGAAACAAGCTAGGTGTCCATCAAAGGATGAATGGATAAATAAAATATGGTATATTCACACAATGAAATACTATGCAACAGTAAAGAACAATGATGAATCCTCGAAACACCTCATAACATGGATGAATCTGGAAGGCTTTATGCTGAGTTAAATTAGTCATATGCAAAAGGACAAATGAGACCACTATTATAAGAACAAAAGATTTAAACACAGAAGAAAACATTCTTTGACAGTTATAAGGATGGGGAGGGAGGGAGAAGAGAATTCACTAACTAGATAGTAGACAAGAGTTATCTTAGGTGAAGGGAAGGACAACACACAATACAGGGGAAGTCAGCACAACTGGACTAAACCAAAAAGCTAAGAAGATTCCTGAACACGACCAAAAACTTCTACAGACAGTGTAGCAGAGGCGGGGGCCCAGGGATCATGGTTTCAGGTGACATCTAGGTCAATTGAC
Source organism: Dugong dugon (assembly GCA_030035585.1). Taxonomy (NCBI): domain Eukaryota; kingdom Metazoa; phylum Chordata; class Mammalia; order Sirenia; family Dugongidae; genus Dugong; species Dugong dugon. The sequence continues at coordinate 15,587,360 of CM057465.1, forward strand.
ATAACAAAGTTTATTAAGAAGACATTCTGCACCCCACTTTGGTGAGTGGCATCTGAGGGTCTTAAAAGCTAGCAAGTGGCCATCTAAGATACTTCAATTGGTCCCAACCCACCTGGAGTAAACGAGAACAAAGAACATCAAAGATGTAAGGAAAGTATTAGCCCAAGACGCTAAAAGGGCCACATAAGTCAGAGACTCCACCAGCCTGAGACCAGAAGAACTAGATGGTACCTAGCTACCACCAATGATCGCCCTGACAGGGAACAAAAAAGAGAGGCCCTGACGGAGCAGGAAAAAAGTAGGGTGCAGAACTCAAATTCTAGTAAAAAGACCAGACTTAATGGTCTGACTGAGACTAGAGGAAGCCTAGAAGATGTGGTCCCCAGACTCTCTGTTAACCCAGAACTAAAACCATTCCCGAAGCCAACTCTTCAAGGAATAGACTGGACTATTAGACATAAAATGATACTAGTGAAGAGTGTGCTTCTTAGTTCAAGTAGATACATGAGACTAAATGAGCAGCTCCTGTCTGGAGGCCAGATGAGAAGGCAGAAAGGATCAGGAGCTGGTTGAATGGACACTGTAGATCCAGGGTGGAAAGGAGGAATGTGCAGTCACATTATAGGGATAGCAACTAGGGTCACGTAACAATGGTTGTATAAATTTTTGTGTGAGAAACTAACTTGAGCTGTAAACTTTCACCGAAAGCATAATAAAAAATAAAAATATTAGGTACCTACTGTGTGCCATTTGGAGCCCTGGTGGCACAGTGGTTAAGCTCTAAGCAGCTAACAAAAAATTCAGGGGCTCAAATCTACCAGCCGCTTCCTGGTAAAAAGATGTGTCAGTCTGCTTCCATAAAGATTTACCTGGATTTGGGCAGACGTGGCTGTGGCAGCATGCTTGTCCGTTTTCCCACTCTTGCCTATTCTGTGATATTCTTTGGACTCGGGCAGACATAGCTGTGGCAGCATGGTTGTCCGCTTTCCACTTTTGTCCTTTTGAATCTATGCCAAATAAAACTTTCTTTTTACTTTACTAAACTTTGTGATGTTTTTCTCCTACAACAGTTAATGGCACTGTGAGCAGGATCTGAAGCTACAAATCCAGTCAACTTCGAAGAGACCTGGACTGCGGAGCAGAAGCTGGCAAAGAAAGGTCGTATCTTCTGGACCCATGTGTTCCTACTCCATGTCCCTTCGACATTGACGGGGTGAGTGCTCTCAAAAAACAAACCTTTGCTTATTCTTTGTTGTTCTTTCTCATGTTTTCTTAAGCATATTTGTTTGTAAAACCGGTTGATAGATTAAGGAGAATCTTTCTTAGATTTTTGCTTGATCGTTTGGTTAAGAGCGACGTTGAGTAACTCTTTTAAGTGAACTGCAGTTTAGGCCTGGATTCAGGCGTTTGAAGAGGTAATTCTATTTTCAAAGAGCTTTGAGCCACTGTAAGCCGTAAAAAATTTCGGGCACGGGTCTACCAGTAAAAGCCGTTAGGGCGGTCGCCAGCGCTCATCATGAGCGTTAAAGTCTCCCCTGGCAGGATAAGGTGGTCACGAGACAGGCTAGAGCACTAGGCTGCCTGCCACCCGCAAGAAAAGTCTTTTGCAACAAGGTGCACACTGGTCTAAACAAAACACTGTCCAAACCCCGCGGCGTTCCTCATTAGGTTTCTTTTTTGTGGCTCGGAGAAAACCTGGGAAATAGTGCTCTGTTTTGCCAAATTCGCAGGGAGAGGTGGCAGCTCTTGCCTGTTTTGCCAGATTCTCAGGGGGAGCTGGCGGCTCCTGACCTGTGTTTTGATATTTAAGGGAGAAGTGATAGTTCTGTACCTGTTTTTTCCATTGAATTGAGTCGATCATACCAAAAATTGCTATATACACTTTTAGAAACTAGGATCCCCATATCCTTGTTTTGTGTGGTATTATCTGTTGAGTTTATGTGGTCTTTCGGTCTCCTTTTGTTCTGAGAGCTTGCTTCTGGTCTAGAGCATTGTGTCTAAATTTGTCTTGTATTAAATTGGTGGCTATGGCTAAGAATTGCTGTATTTTGTAAGGCTAGTCATAGAACCTCAGTTCTTTCTTCATCCAGAAAAAAACTGCATCTTATGATTTAGATTTTTAAAACCTACTTGGAGAAATTTTGATATCATTTGGTTTATTTGAGAAGTACACTAAGATCTTTGTTTTATACTATGTCAATCTTAAAAGCGAAACCTTTCTAAGTAACTTAAGCTAGATATGAAATGTGTTTTATTTAAGGAAAAAGGATAGTTGTGTCTTAAAGTAAAAGTAGCAGTTCCAGAACAGTAAAAAAGAAAGAAATTAGCTATCTTTTGTCTTTCAAAATGCCTCCATCAATTTAAACATCTGTAAATATCTTCCATGAGTCAAGAGAGTGAGGGCGGGGCACGATCAGGCCTCCCCACCTCCCAGTCTCCAAGGTCCTGTAGCTCCAGGGATGCTTTTGAAAGACCCCTTTCGCTAGGTGGAGACTCTTTTAAGACAAAAGATAAGAAAAATTGCTGCTTTGTTATAGTATCAGAAATTGGGTAGATCCTAATCATAGAACTGTAAACAAGTTCTCTCTATTATAGGGGAACTTTAAGAAGTAAAAACAAATAGAAATCACAATGAGACACACCTGAAGTGGCCTGGAAAAAATGTTTCCAGCCCTAGCCAAACACTTAAGGTTATATCCATATCAATGAATCCGTCAAGCGAGCAGAGACTTTGTGATTTCCCAAGCCAGTTGATAAAATCTTTAAGGGCTAAAATTAGATTGGGGAATGTATGAGAAGTAGTAAAAGTTGAATGAAATCTTAGAAGGTTTAAATAGACTTTTCTTTCAACAACAGTTATGTTTTGTGGTCTACAGGCTTAAAATAATTCCGAAGGTATTTTAGGTAGCTTATTGATGTTATTAAGTTATAGATATTTGTCATAATTTAAATTCATATACTTTGTCTTTTTATGCCACAAGAGGATGTATATATATATATATATATATTTAAGTCTGCGAATAAGTGTTCTTTTTGCCATTTTAAGGGATACCCTGTAAGAGATATATAACAAAACAACCTTTAAGAGGTTTATTGAAAAAGAAATGTATTTGATATGGTCAAGTTTCATCTGTCTGACTAAAGTTTAGTGGTTTAATTTATGAGATTTTTAGGAGTTTTAATGTTAAGTAGCATATAAAACAAAGAACTGGGTTTCTCGCAGTTAAAATAAAAAAAAATTTCTTTAATTTCTGGGTTAAAGGGTTAATTTATTCTTTGTGTAATCTGCCTGGAAGACAAAGGTTTGGCCTCTCATTAGGATAAGATTCCTGGGTCTGAGTACTAAGCCTCATGGCTTTTAGAAAAGAAAGCTAAGGGTTTTACTTTAAAATCTTTGGTTAAATAACTTAAGTATTGTTTCACAGTGACCTGTATTATTATCTCTTTATCACTAACTTGGTGGCAGCTTTATCCTTTTGAATCTAGCATCATCAAAGTCAATGGTTTGATTGAGGAATTCACATCATTTGCCTATGAAGTTTTTTTATTACAGTTCAGGTACTTAGAGATTCAATAATCTTGGTATATTCTTAGTATATCCTGACTATATGGTATTTTGTCTCAAAATTATTATGCATTATATCTCAAGCTCTTTGAATATGGTTAATGGCTATATTTAGAAATATTTTTATCTAAAGTTTTTTTTAACTGATTTTATTTGGCCTTTACATTATGCTTATAATTAATTTCTATCAGGTCTTTCACTATTAACAATATTATGTTTATCAATTGATCACGGCCACATTAAGTTTTGTGATCTGCAGATAAGTTTTTACTCTGCTGATTTGCTGAAAAAGTTTGACCAAAATATCTCAACAAAAAGATGGACTATATTGGACTTGTTAAAAAGACTGTGACTAGACTGAATAAAATTTCCTGAGCTCCTATGCAGAAGCTGAAGAGTTTGCAGACTGCGGCTGATCCAGAATCACATGGAACAGAAATTAACTACATAAAACTGAGTAAACTAAAGGAAATTATGTGTTGTTGTTTTTTTATATAGCTGATATTTTAAGGTCCTAATTTCTGGATATAAGAAATCATTCTCTTTTCTCCTAAATTATCTAACTAATGGGTTTAGATATTGTACCTCTTGAATTAGAAGTTCCTGTTGGTAAACTTAGCCAAGTTGTAGATATCATAACTAGAGAACTGTCTGAAATTTGAGCTATGATTTTACAAAACAGAACAGCATTGGATTTCCTGTTAGTCTCTTAAGAAACAGTTTGTGCCTCAATAGATAAATGTTGCTGTATTTATATTAATACTCAGTCTGAGGTTTTGCAGAATGTAGTTGCTGTTGAGGCACATGGAAAGCAGTTACTGATGCTGCTTATGTAGAGACAAACACATCGTGAGATTTATTTCCTTGGTTCAAAGACCTTAGGGTCGTGGTTTCATTGGTTATTTCAGACAATGGGCCTAATGTAATTGTTAGTGTTTCTGCTTTATTTCCTAGTTCGCTGTATGGTGCCTGGGATATTAAAAACCAGATGATGCCCAATTACTATTTGTTGAGCATTTTTGATAAAAGATTCTATAACAAGATCATGATCCAAAGGAAAGAATGATGAGAGAGTTGTATATAATTCTCCTGGAATCCAGATTTCTGGCTTTCAGGGAGGTTGAGGTAAAACCCACACAGGATATTTGCCTTTGGGTGTCCTCTTGAACCCTGAGCTTTGAGAAAAAAACTGGTTCCTGAAGATACTTTGAGTCAAACAATGGTCCAGATAAACCAGTAAGACCATTTGCTCTGGGTACTGGGCTTTTTTTTTGAAGAATTCAGTCTGTTTTAGGAAACTAACTTCAAAGATCAGACAGAGTTATGTTTAGGTTAAATTAGTAATTAGTTTAAGAAGTCTTTAAGACAATGTCATATGAAATACCTGTCTAATGTTTGTAATCAAACTGTCACCCTCTTACGATGCAGAAAATTGTTTATCTTAAAGAAACCAGATTCTCAGAGGAGATCGACCTCATGGCTCAGACTCCGTTTTGTCTTTGGTTCCATTTCTGCTTCTGAAAAAATGACTCATGACTATAAATAGGTAAACCAAGGAGGGGCAGCTTGCCCTTGGGAAGAACACTTAGTATGTTTTAAACAGACCAACTGAAGACCTCCTACAGGAAAGGTCCATCTGGTATTATCTTGCTAATCATTAGTTCTCTAATGAAAACTTGTCACATGTAAATTTGTCTATATTTTTTGTTTCTTCTAGACAAACTTTGTGTGCTCTTTATGGATATATGTTTCTGTGTAGATATGTTTCTAATTTAGATGATTCCTTTCCAACTGATAGTGAATTTGTGTGGGCAATCTCTTGTTTAGATTCCTGACGAATGAATAGACAATGAGCTTCAGAAACTTTAGGATTATCTTTAAATATTCATAGTAACAATGCTAGTAAATATTGAAAAGGTAATGTTAAAATTGTAAAATGAAAGTCAGAAGAAAACTCATTGGTCCAACACTTGGGGTATCGTTGGTAGCTTTAATTCCTACTTATGGTATATCTGAATTGGAGAAATCTTTAAGAAAATTTGTCAGTCACTATGGGACAAATAACAGATGAGACAGAAGCACAATAGTTATCTCTGATCTCATAAGCCAAGGTGACAAGAGCTAACAAAATAATCTTAGATTTTTATTAGTCCGAGGAAGTGTAGTCTGTGCTGTAGAGAAAATATACGTAGAATTAGACAGCAAGCTACTTAATTACACATTGTCACACCCTTACAAACACCAGATCTATTTGGTTGGTTACCATCAGAAATAAGTACATAGGCTAGATCACTACTGCAAGGGATAATAATACTCTTGGTCTGCATCCTGGTAGTATTAGTCATAATAAGATTTATCCTCTATTGTCTTACACACCTAAAAGGCAAAAGAAGGCCTCAGGCTAAAATGTTGATGTACATTGAGTCTGCTCACTCCAATGCCATTGATGGGAACATCGCTCTTATTTAATAACCTGGTGAAGAACCAGATGGTATCCGGTGGAAAACCAGCACTGTGAGTTTAAAGAGCCTGCAATGGCCGCAATCTAGGAGCTTGACTAAGTCCAGGTATTGATCATCAATATATTATTTCCAATCTCCAATCAAAAGGAGGGACTGATTTAGGAAATAACATTGTAGTTATTATTCCTTCTTCTTGAGCATGGAGAATTGTGACCCAGCTGGGTCTGGGCCCTCGCAGACTCACAAAGACATATCAACTGGGCCCTGAGATAAGACAGGATGGGACAATCTCAGAAATTATCTTAAGGAAGTTTTCACAAAAGGACAATAAAACCTAACCCAAAGGACTTCTCACCTTTTGTCTTTTTGTATTAACATTTAGTGAATAGGAATTTGTTGGACCAATGAAGACCCTCCTGACTTTCATAACTGAAAACCATACCAATGACTGTTAAGAAAGATGATTCAGAATGTAAGATTACAATTTCTAGCCAATCAGTGAAAAAGTGACGCTTTCAGTGATTCTACCCATTTTGTGATGTTAATATATACTGATGATTCTGTAACCTTCCTTGGACGGGCAGACATGGCTGTGGCAACATGCTTGTCCGCTTCCCACTTTTGTCCTTTTGAACATATGCCAAATAAAACTTTCTTTTTACTTAAAAAAAAAAAGATAGATTTACTACCTTGTAAACCCTATGATGAAGTTCTACTCTGTCCTATAGTGTCTCTGTGAATCAGAATCAACTAGAAGGTAGCAGGTACTATGTGCCATACTGTATGATATTAACTGGAAATGCTAATATGATATTTTAATATTGTATGAGTTTTTGAACTATAAGGATAAGTAGTATTCTAGAATCTACCTGTCATGTCTAAGATTCATATCTCACAGAGTTTAGTCTTTTACCTTGAATCTCTGGTGGCACAACGGTTAAGTGCTATGATGCCAACCAAAAGGATGGCAATCTGAACCCCCCTAGTGGCTCTACAGGAGAAAGACCTGGCAATCTGCTGCCTTAAAGATTACAGTCTAAAAAAACTTTACTACTGTGTTATATGGGGTTTGTTAAGAGTAGAAAATCAACTCAAAGTTACCTAACCACAGCAACCAATCATGCTTTCCATTTTAATTATCTAACGGTGTTCCATTGCCTTTACTTCCTTCTTTTCCTTTCTGTTAGCTTAGGTTTTGTCTGTATGCTCGATTGTTTGTTCTTCCCTCAATCAGTATAATTCTGATCCAAATAACATATACTGAATTACTGTTATACCTCAGAAATTGTGCGAGGTGCTTTCCAAGTGTCATCCCATTTAATCACCACAACAACCCTATGAAACAAGACAGTATTTTATTTATGAGGACAAATTACCAGGAAGATTAAGTGACTTCAAAAGTCAAACAGTGATTAAAATGGCAGCAGTAATATAAGAACCTAGTGGTACTATTAGTCCAGTCTTTTATAATTATTCCACTTCAGTCTTATGCTTTATCTTCCTTAAATTTTTATAATGATATCATGTAGCACAGTTTTCTCCAATATATAGAGTAGTATATAGTCTCTTAAATATTTGGAATAAGATATAAGACCTAGGCTTAGATAAAAGTAGATAGATTTATATACCCATTAGTCCATATAGTTTGCTGCCAGATTTTGCCATGTCTCATACATCTTCATATCCAAGAATATACGTGAGGTAGAGGGGACCATTAAAAGAAAGTAGGTAGGACCTGGGCAGTCTTCGTTTGAAGATAAATTTTAATTAAAAGTTTTATTGTGGGAACTGTAGATTCACATGCAATTGCAAGAAATAATACAGTGAAATTACATGTACAATTTACCCAGTTTTCCAATGTTAACATTTTTTAAAACTACAGTGTAATATCACAATAGGGATATTGACATTGATACAATACGCCAATCTTATTCTTTTTTCACCAGTTTTACTTCAGCATATTTCTGTATGTTTGTGTGTTTGTGTGTGTGTATTTTGTTCTAGAGAATTTCATCACATGTGTAGGTTTGTGTATCCACTATCACAGTCAAGATACTGAATAGTTCCATCACCACAAGAATGCCTCTTTCTGCCCTATTATACTGACCCAACCTCTTGCCCACTACCCACCACACATCTCTAACCCCTAGCAACCACTAATTTGTTTTCCATAAACCTTTCAGTTTAATTATATTGACAATGACCAAAGCTAGATTGTTTCTGAATATCTGTTCACCTTGGGGATATGAAGAATTAGGACTAACAGACTTGCCTCTATATGTAATCAAGAGGAGCAGTAGTTCAGGGTTCATGGTGGCTGATGCTGGAAAATTTTGAACCCAGCTATCTTAGTAGCAGCTTGTGCTATAAAGCAAACCCATTGCTGTTGAGTCAGCTCTGACTCACAGTGACCCTATAAGACAGAGTAGAACTGTCAGTTGATAGTCTCCCCCACATGTCTGTCTGCTTCTCATACTGCGGGCCTTGCACGTGGATGTGATGCTGGAAGCTGCACCACTGGTATTCAAATATAAGCAGCATCACCCATGGGGGATAGTTTTCAGCTGAGATTCCAGACTAAGATAGACTAGGAAGAAGGATCTGGTGGTCTACTTCTCAAAAGAGTTAGCGAGTGGAAATCTTGCAATTAGCAGCAAACACTGTCTAATACAGTGCCAGAAGATGAGCCCCTCAGGTTGGAAGGCACTCAAAAGATGACTGGGGAAGAGCTGCCTCCTCGAAGTAGAGTCAACCTTAATGATGTGGATAGAGTCAGGCCTTTGGGACCTTCAATTGCTGATGTGGCATGACTCAAAATGAGAAGAAACAACTGCAAACATACATTAATAATTGGAATGTGGAATGCACGAAACATGAATCCAGGAAAATTGGAAATTGTCAAAAATGAAATGGAAGGCATGAATATCAATATCCTAGGCATTAGTGAGCAAAAATGGACTGGTACTGGCCATTTTGAATCAGACAATCATATGGTCTACTATGCCGGGAATGACAACTTGAAGAGGCATGGCATTGCATTCATCATCAAAAAGAACATTTCAAGATCTCTCCTGAAGTACAATGCTGTCAGTGATAGGATAATATCCATATACCTACAAGGAAGACCAGTTAATACTACTATTATTCAAATATATACACCAAGCACTACGGCCAAAGATGAAGAAATTGAAGATTTTTACCAACTTCTGCAGTCTGAAATTCATCAAACATGTAATCAAGATGCATTGATGATTACTGGTGATTGGAAAGCAAAAGTTGGAAACAAAGAAGAACGATCAGTAGCTGGAAAATCAGAACAAGTCCATGAGAGCCAAAGGAAGACCTTGAATATATACCACCTGAATTTAGAGATCATCTCAAGAATAGATTTCATGCATTGAACACTAATGACCAAAAACCAGATGAGTTGTGAAATGATATCAAGAACATCATACATGAAGAAAGCAAAAAGTCTTTAAAAAGACAGGAAACAAAAGACCGAAATGGAGGCCAGAAGAAACTCTAAAATTTACTCTTGAAAGTAGAGCAGCTAAAGTGAACGAAAGAAATGATGAAGTAAAAGAGATGAACAGAAGATTTCGAAGAGCAGCTGGAGAAGACAAAGTAAAGTATTATAATCAAATGTGCAAAGAGCTGGAGATACAAAACCAAAAGGGAAGAATGCGCTCAGCATTTCTCAAACTGAAAGAACTGAAGAAAAAATTCAGGCCTCCAGTTGCAATATTGAAGGATTCTACGGGGAAAATATTAAACGACCCAGGAAGCATCAAAAGAATATGGAAGGAATACACAGAGTCACTGTACCAAAAAGAACTGGTAAACATTCATCCATTTCAGGAGGTAGCATATGATCAGGAACTGATGGTAATGAAAGAAGAAATCTAAGCTGCACTGAAGACACTGGAGCAAAACAAGGCTCCAGGAACTCACAGAATATCAATTGAGATATTTCAACAAGTGGAAGCAGCTCAAGAAGTGCTCACTTACCTATGCCAAGAAATTTGGATGACAGTTAGCTGGCCAACTGACTGGAAGAGATCCCTATTTGTGCCTATGCCAAAGAAAGGTAATCCAACAGAATGCAGAAATTATCGAACAATATCATTAATATCACACACAAGTAAAATTTTGCTGAAGATCATTCAAAACCAGCTACAGCAGTACAGCAATAGGGAACTGCCAGAAATTCAAGCCAAATTCAGAAGAGGATGTGCAACATCATGGCTGATGGCAGATAGATCCTAGCTGAAAGAAGAGAACACCAGAAAGATGTTTACCTGTGTTTTATTGACTATGCAAAGTCATTGGACTATGTGGATCATAACAAATTATTGATAACATTGCAAAGAATTTGAATTCCAGAACACTTAATTGTGCTCAAGAGGAACCTGTACATAGATCAAGAGGCAGTTGTTAGAACAGAACAAAAGGATACTGTGTGGTTTAAAGTGTCGAAAGGTGTGCATCAGGGTTGTATCCTTTCACCATACTTATTCAATCTGTGTACTGAGCAAATAATCCTAACAGCTGAGCTATATAAAGAAGAATGTGGCATCAGGATTGGAGGAAGACTCATTAAAAACCGGCGATAATGTAGATAATACAACATTGCTTGTTGAAAGTGAGGAGGACTCGAAGCATTTACTAATGAAGATGAAAGACTACAGCCTTCAGTATGGATCACATCTCAACATAAAGAAAACAAAAATCCTCACAACTGGACCAATAAGCAACATCATAATAAACAGGGAAAATATTTAAGTTGTCAAGCATTTCATTTTATTTGGATCCACAATCAATGTCCACTGAAGCAGCAGTCAAGAGATCAAAAGACACATTACATTGGGCAACTCTGCTACAAAAGACTTCTTTAAAGTGTTAAAAAGCAAAGATGTCACCTTGAAGACTAACGTATACCTGACCCAAGGCATGGTGGTGTTTTCAGTCACCACATATGTATGCAAAAGCTGGACAATAAATAAGGAAGACCAAAGAAGAATGTACACCTCTGAATTATGGTGTTGGGAAAGAATATTGAATATAGCACAGACTGTCAAAAAAATGAACAAATCTGCCTTTGAAGAAGTACAGCCAGAATACTCCTTAGAAGCTAGGATGGTGAGACTTGGTCTCACATACTTTGGACATGTTATCAGGATGGATCAGTGTCTGGAGAAGGACATCATGCTTAGTAAAATATAAGGTCAATGAAAGAAAGACCCTCAACGAGATAGATTGACACAGTGGCTGCAATAATGGGCTCAAACATAACAATAACTGTGAGAATCGCTCAGGACTGGTCAGTGTTTCCTTCTGTTGTACCTAGGGTAGCTATGAGTGGTTAAAGACTCAAAGGCACCTGATAACAACAACATTGATAGTCTGCTAGTTCCAACAAAGACATGCATTAGTGGCTGTGGCACTATGTATTGAGCAAATTAATGAGCCAGATCAAGTAAGTCCATTAGACTTCAGCAAAGAATGATGCCCACACCTCCTCTAACTTCTGTGATATACCTGCCAACAGCATTGGAGATGAGTGACTTTATCAGAACCTAAGCTCCTCTGGGCAGCCTTATTGTTTGGCTAAGGTAGCCATAACAGTAAGGGTAGGCACTATATATAAATGTGTGACCCTATAAGTTCCAGGCACTTAGGACCACCAGCACCTTCAAATAACTCATCTCCAACCTTTTAGTATCACAAAGGGAGTATCTTCTTTTCCCTCTGTGATGATGACATGCATTGTTTACCAGCGTGCACTAACATTATTCATGCTCCTTCTTCCATTTCCTCATTTTCACTATATTAATTGCAACAGTAGTAGTGAAATGGGAAAGGTAGAAGTGGTAACTTATGTCCTACTGTACCATCAAGCAATGAGGGAACCTAATGATGATAATTGGACATCAGCAAACACAATTGAGGATTTAGGGAAATATCAAGGGAGGGAGTTATGAGAAAAGTCATTTTTCTAATTTGGAGGGGGTTCAGAATCTTAGTGTAATGGCGGCCTTGTTTATGCCCTATGGAGGTGATAATTGGGCATACTAAAATAATATTTCAATAAATAATTTAAACTATATAGATGAGTTCATTAGAATGTGTTCATATATGACAGTGGCTTTTGTGTGTCTTGTGTTGGTTAATTTTGTTTTGTTGTTTTCTGATTAATTCAGAGGTTATTTCAAATCCAGAATTCTCTGATACTTCATTGTTGTGCTGATTCTATAAACTAGTCATTAAACCAAACAAACAAAAACTAGTTATCAGTCAATTTTATATTGAACAGATAAAATTAGGTTTAATAATTAAATGAGTATTTCTGGGATAGAACTAAACAGGCAGACAAACCTTATTCAAGGATAGAATATTCTTCCAGGAAAGAACTATAAACTCATTACATTATACATTGTATAGAATAGCATGAAGGAGTCAACTAAATTGGAACTTAGCCCTTTGCAAATTCTCAATTCCAAAAAGAATTTTACTTTGATTTGTATAATGATAGGAGGACTATTTAAAAGAAAAAAGTTAATATTATTTGAAATTTTAGAATTGATATGTAGGTAATTAAACCTAAATTACATAGTCAAAAACCAGACTTATTGAATAATTTAATAAATCAATTAAATAGATATTGAAAATAATATAAAATAGTCAAGCAATATGTCAAATAATAATTATATCAAATAATATCCAGAAAGATCAACACTTCTAACTTCTAACTCCTCGGCACTAAAGCATACTCTTATTCTGGTGTAGAAAAAAAAATACGGCGTGTGTGTGTGTGTGTATGTGTATTTATAGGCGCCCTGGTGGCACAACAGTTAAGCACTCAGCTACTAACCCAAAGAATCCACCCAGCAGCTCCCTGGGATAAAGATCTGACAATCTGCTTCTGTAAAAACTACAGCCTAGAAAACTATGGGGCAGTTCTCCGGGGTCAGATGGAGTCTCTAGGAGTCGAAATTGACTCAATGGCGCCTAACAACAACATCTCTATCTCTATCTCTGTATCTATTTGAACACTAGAAGTGGAAGGTAGGTATAATAATTAGATTCTGAGACACTATGTCCTATAGTTACAAAAATATATGTCTCTGAGACTTTCCAGTTTTTCTCTAAGGGATACTCAGATTCAGGGAAGGAAATGGATACCCAAGTCTGATCTGCTTTTTGCTGGAGAGAAATAAAGATTTAAAAATAGCCTCAATGCAAGTGAAGAAGGAGAATTCACCACCTAATTCCTGAGTACTGTCACTTCTCACAACTCTGTGGGAAGAAAGAAAAAGCCAGGGAGAGACTGGCAGAGCTTGGCAGGAAAGCTGACTGCCCCGCAGCAAAGCAGCAAGAAGGACATAGCAGTGTTTGAGGTGGGAATCACTGAAGACAACTCCAAAAAAAATGTATTGAGCATATGTCCTGGGAAGTCACTGAGATGATACTTAGTGATGAGATGAGAAACTTCATGGGTACATGAAAAGATGATCATATGCGACATTTAGAAGTATTCTTTATGATAAAGTCCCATTGGAATATAAGAACTGTGTTACCCTGCTATTGAGAATTTTTAATATAGTTGATGATGCTATAAAGTTTCATAGAATGAAAAGTATTATGTAATAGAACATATTGCTATAAGAATTTGAATAATAGACAACTTGCTAATGCTAGAGGCACCTGGATAAAAACCATTACTAAGTATTATTGCAGGTTGTTAATGAGTCTTCCTCCAATCCTGATGTACATGCTTCTTCATATGGTCCAGGTTCTCGGATTATTTGCTCGGCATACAAATTGAATAAGTATAGTGAAAGGATACAACTCTGATGCACACCTTTGCTGACTTTAAACCACACAGTATCCTCTTGTTCTGTTTGAACAACTGCCTTTTGATTTTGTACGTGTTCCACAAGAGTACAATTGTATTTTCTAGAGTTCCATTCTTTGCAATGTTATCCATAATTTTGAATCACATGGTCGAATGCCTTTCTATAGTCAATAATACACAGATAAACATCTTTCTGATATTCTCTGCTTTCAGCCAGGATCCATCTGACATTAGCAGTGATATCCCTGGTTCCTTGTCCCTTTCTGCATCCAGTTTGAATTTCTCAAATTTTTCTATTGATGTACTACTGCAGCCGCTTTTGTATGATCTTTAGCAAAATTTTACTTGTGTGTGATATTAATGATATTGTTCAATAATTTCTGCATTCTGTTGGATCATCTTTCTTTGTCAGCGATTTCCACAATCTGTTGGATCACCTTTCTTTGGGATAGGCATAAATATGGATCTCTTCAAGTTGGTTGGCCAGGTAGCTGTCTTCTAAATTTCTTGGCATAGGCAAGTGAGCACTTCCAGAACTGCTTCGATTTGTTGAAACATCTCAATTGCTACTCTGTCATTCCTGGAGCCTTCTTTTTCCGCCAGTGTTTTCAGGGCAGCTTGGACTTCTTCCTTCAGTACCAGTAGTTGATCATAGGCTACCTCCTGAAATGGTTAGACATAGACCAATTCTTTCTGGTACAGTGACTCTGTGTACTCCTTCCATCTTCTTTTGCTACTTCCTATGTCATTCAATATTCTGCCCATAGAAAATTTCAGTATTGCCACTTGAGGCTTGAATTGTTTCTTCAGTTCTTTCAGCTTGAGAAAGGATCAACATGTTCTTCCCTTTCGGTTTTCTAACTCCAGGTCTTTGCACATTTCATTATAATACTTTACTTTGTCTTCTTGAGCCACCCTTTGAAATCTGTTCGGCTCTGTTACTTCATCATTTCTTCCCTTCATTTTAGCTACTCAACTTTCAAGAGCAAGTTTCAGAGTCCCTTCTGACATCTGTTTCGGTCTTTTCTTTCTTTCCTGTCTTTTTAATGACCTCTTGCTTTCTTCATGTATGATGTCCTTGATGTCATTCCACAGCTCATCTGGTCATCAGTCATTAGGTTTAATACGTGAAATCTATCCTTGAGATGATCTCTAAATTCAGGTGGGATATACCCAAGGTCATACTTTGGCTCTTGTGGACTTGTTCTAATTTTCTTCAGTTTCAACTTGAACTTGCATAGGATCAATTGATGGTCTTTTCTATAGTTGGCCCCTGGTCTTGTTCTGACTGATGATATTGAGCTTTTCCATCACCGCTTTCCACAGGTGTAGTCGATTTGATTCCTGTGTATTCCATCTGGTGGCAAGGTCTGTGTGTATAGTTACCATTTATGTTGGTGCAAAAAGATATTTGCAGTGAAGAAGTCCTTGGTCTTGCAAAATTCTATCATGCAATCTCTGGCATCATATCTATCACCAAGGTCATATTTTCCAACTACTAATCCTTCTTCTTTGTTTCCACTTTCACGTTCTAATCACCGGTAATTATCAATGCAACTTGATTGCATGTTTGATCAATTTCAGACTGAAGAAGTTGGAAAAAATCTTCAATTTCTTCAACTTTGGCCTCAGTGGTTGGTGCATAAATTTGAATAATAGTCATATTGACTGGTAGTCCTCATAGACATATGGATATTATCCTATCACTGACAGCATTGTACTTCAGGACAGATCTTGAAATGTTCTTTTTGACAATGAATGCAATGCCATGCCTCTTCGAGCTGTCATCCCTGGCATAGTAGATCATATGATTATACAATTCAAAATGGCCGATGCCAGTCCATTTCAACTCACTAATGCCCAGGATATAGATATTTGTGCATTCTATTTCTTTTTTGACAATTTCCAATTTTCCTAGATTCATACATTGTACATTCCACATTCCTATTATTAATGTATATTTGCAGCTGTTTCTTCTCATTTTTCAGTCATGCCACATCAGCAAATCAATTCCCAAAAGCTTGACTCCATCTACGTCCTACTTTGAGGAGCCTGCTCTTCCTCTGTCGTATTTTGAGTGTCTTCAACCTGAGGGGCTCATCTTCCAGCATTATATCAGAAAATGTTCACTGCTATTCATGAGGTTTTCACTGGATAATTCTTTTTAGAAGTAGACTTCCAGGTCCTTCTTCCTAGTCTGTCGTAGTCTGAAAGCTCAGCTGAAACCTGTCTACCATGGGTCACTGTAATCATTCAGGTTTTGTGTCAACTTGGCTGAGCCATAAATCTCAATGAATTGGCAGTTGTGATGTAGTTTGGCAGCTGTATAATGATGTAATCACCTCCTTGATGAGACTTTATATAATATGATCACATCCATGATGATATCTGTTGCAAGTAGCCAATTAGTTGAAAAGAAGTTTCCTTAGGGTTGTGGCCTGCATCCAATATAGGTGGACTTTCTGGAAAGGCTTGCAAGATTTTGCTAATTCTGGATCCTGTCCCCTGTTTGTCTGACCTCAGGTTCTTGGGGCTTGAGCTATCAGCTTACCTGATGTCTAGGCTGCTGATCTTGGAATTTGTTGGTCTCTGAAGCCTGTGAGCCAGGAGAAGCCTCTAGCTTGACCCATAGACTTTGAACTTTCCAGCCTCCACAACTGTGTGAGCCATTTCCTTGCTATAAATCTCTCTATGTAAATATTTATACAGGGCAGCAGGGCCAAGATGGCAGAGTAGTCAGACTCTTCCAGTGGTCCCTCTTACAACAAAGATGCAAAAACACAAGTGAGTTGACTATATATGACAGTCTAGGAGCCCTGAACAACAGGGGCAAAGTTGAAGAATCAGACTGAGTGGTAGGGGGAGGGAGAGATGGTTAGGAAGCAAGAAGGAGTTGCCAGCTGTGACCTGGCAGGAGCCGGAGCCATTCAACCCAGATCAGCTCAAGGTGTGGGGTGAGGCAGGCAAGCAGCTGCATTCAGGAAGCATTTTCCACATTGGGAGAGACCCAGCAGCAGAGAATCTACTCAGCCATCCAGAACCAGTGAGAAGCAGTACTTGATCGGCAAAAGATAAGTACTTTTGTCTGGTCTACCATGTGGATCAAAAACACCCCACCATTGGAAAAATCTCTTTCTCATTTACCTCTAAGCTCCCTTCTCTGCACTGGGTCTGAGACGACTTCAGCAACTGCCAAGTCCCCTGAGCCAGAACTAGGACCCATCACATGCCCTGCACCATTCTCCCGGCCTTGGAGAGAGAACAAATTAACCAACAAGAGAAAAATTATCTGCTGACTCCCCTAAGCCAGGAACTCAGGGTAGGCACAGCTCCTCTGCTTAGGCACAGGCATAAGGGGTCCACAGACTTTGAGTGTCTTTCACCCCTGCATAGACTTGTGTGGGTCCATTTCAACAGCATAGGCCATCATTACCACAGTACAACAGGGTGCATACTTGAAGTCTAACTTGAACTGTTTCAGTTGTGAAGAGGTAGGTTCATGACATTTGACACTGCTCTGCCCATTAAGCAGGGTCTTCATCTACCCACATCAGGGGTCTGAGAACTGATGGCTCCACCCACCCCACCTAGCCACCTGTGACAGGGGTTGAAGAATAAGTGGTGTCTCCAAGTCCTTACAGCCAACAGCATTGGGTGCTCATAGTTCAGCTGCAAAATCCATCCACCTATGTACTGTAGAGAACTGGGAGATGCTTTCATCCTAGACACTCAGGGGCAGCCATCAGCCCCCTGCCTTGCTCAGTGCTCGACCACCTACAAAAGCCAGATACCTGTGCCTACACCAATCACCCATACCAGTCCAGGACTGTAGGTGAGAGCCTGCACAACACACTTGATGACTGACTACCTGGACACCTGAGCTGAATCCATACAAGAAAAATAAATAGAATCCTATGCTCACATATTTAGTAACAGATCTAACCACTTGGTGACAGGACACTAGAGTTTCAAAGGTGCCAATAATTAAGCTAGCTCACAGGGGCAGCCTATCTAGGCATATCAAAACAACAAGCTAGGACAAAGTAAGCAAACAATAAATAAATGAATAAATTTTTGATGGCTCAGAGATAACAGCCAATATCCAATCACATAAAGAGGCAGAGCATGATGGCTTCAGCAATCTCCCAAAAATAGAGAATAAAAAATTTTTCCAGAGGAAGAGAATTTCTTGGAATTACCAGAGGTGGAATACAAAAGATTAATACATAGAACTTTTCAAGAGATCAGGAAGGAAATGAGGAAAAATGCAGACCAAATATGGAACACACAAGCAAAGCAACAGAGGATCTAAAGAAGGTTATTAAAGAGCATAAAATTTAATAGGCTGCAAGAATCCATAGAGAGACAGCAATCAGAAATCCAGGAAATTAACAATAAGATTTTAGAATTAGACAACTCAATAGAAAGTTATAGGAGCAGATTTGAGGTGATAGAAGTCAGAATTAGTGAGATTGAAGACAAAGCACACAACACCAACTTATATGAGGAAAAAAATCAAAGGATTTAAAAAAATGAAGAAACCCTAAGAAATTTGTGGGATTCTATCAAGAGGAATAACCTACCAGTGACTGGAGTACCAGAACGGGGCGGGGGGAACAACAGAAAATACAGAGAGAATTGTTGAAGATTTGTTGGCAGAAAACTTCCCTGATATCGTGAAAGACGAGAAGATACTTATCCAAGACATTCATCAAATCTCACATAAGGTAGATCTCAAAAGAAAGTAACCAAGACATATTATAATCAAACTTGCCAAAACCAAAGATAAAGAGAGAATTTTAAGAGCATCTAGGGATAAATGAAAAGTCATCTCCAAAGCAGAGTCAATAAGACTACCCTCAGACTACTTAGCAGAAACCAAGGAGACAAGAAGGCAATGAGAAGACATCTATAAAGCCTTGAAGGAAAAGAATTGCCAACCAAGAATTATATATCCAGCAAAACTGTCTCTCAAATATGATAGCAAAATTAGGGCATTTCCAGATACTCAGAAGTTTAGGTGCAAAAACCAAACCAAAATTGCGAGAAATACTAAAGGGAGCATTCTGGTTAGAATATCAGTAACGTGAGATAACAACCCAAGACTAGAACACAGGACAGAACAACCAGATATCAACGCAGATAAAGAAGTCACAAAAATAAATCAAAGCTAAAACACTGAAAATAGGGAAATAGAGATGTCAATATGTAAAGAAGACAATATTAAAAAAAAAAAAGAGAGAGACTAAAAAATGTAGACATATTTTTCATATGGAGAAGTCAAGGCAATTTAAAGAAAAAGGAGACTGGTTTAAACTCAGAAAAATAAGGTTGAATATTAAGGTAACCACAAAGGAGTCTTACAATCCTGCACAT
Source organism: Dugong dugon (assembly GCA_030035585.1). NCBI lineage: Eukaryota > Metazoa > Chordata > Mammalia > Sirenia > Dugongidae > Dugong > Dugong dugon. The sequence goes on from CM057465.1 coordinate 15,606,618, forward strand.
CTAAATAAAATACAAGAAAAACACAATGAATCAAGAAATAAAAAAATCAACAACAATGAAAAAGATAAAAGAAAAATACATAAATAAAAACAACTCAGCACAGAAAATTATGTGGAACAAAGAAATTGTCAACAACACACAAAAAAAGACATCAAAATGAGAGCACTAAACTAATATCTATCAATAATTACGCTGAATGTAAATGGATAAATGACCTATCAATAATTACACTGAATGTAAATGGACTAAATGCATCAATAAAGAGACAGTTGCAGAATGGATAAAAAAAGCACGATCCCTCTATACGCTGCGTACAAGAGACACATTTTAGACTTAAAGACCCAAACAAGCTAAAACTCAAAGGATGGTAAAAAATATACCAAGAAAACACTCAGAAAAGAGCAGGAGTGGCAGTATTAATCTCTGACAAAATAGACTTTAAAGTAAAATCCACCACAAAGGATAAGGAAGGATAATATATAATGATTAAATGGTCAATACACTAGGAGGACATAACAATAATAAATATTTATGCACCCAATGACAGGACTCCAAAATACATAAAACAAACTCTAACAGCATTGAAAAGAAAGATAGACAGCTCCATAATAATAATAGGAGACTTCAGCACAACACTTTTGGTGAAGGACAGAACATCCAGAAAGAAGCTCAGTAAAGACATGGAAGATCTAAATGTTACAGTCAACCAACTTCATTTGATGGAGATGTACCAAGCACTCAACCAAACAGCAGCCAAGTATACTTTCTTTTCCAACGCACACGGAACATTATCTAGAATAGACCACATATTAGGCCATAAAACAAACTTTAACAAAATCCAAAGCATTGAAATATTACAAAGCATATTTTCTGACAATAAATCCATAAAAGTTGAAATCAATAACAGAAAAACCAAGGGAAAAAAATCAAACACATGGAAACAGAACAACACCTTGCTTAAAAACTACTGAGTTATAGAAGAAATTAAAGATGGAATAAAGAAATTCACAGAATCAAAGAAGAATGAAAACACATCCTACCAGAACCTTTGGGACAGAGCAAAAGCAGTGTTCCAAGGTTAGTTTATAGCAATAAATGCACATATCCAAATAGAAGAAAGATTCAAAATCAACATTAACCCTACAACTCAAAAAAGTAGAAAGAGAGCAGCAAAGGAAGCCCTTGGGTGCCAGGAGAAAAGAAATAATAAGAATTAGAGAAGAATTAAATGGAATATAGAACAGAAAAAGAATTGAAAGAGTTAACAAGACCAAAAGCTGGTACTTTGAAAAGATCAACAAAGTTGATAAACCATTGGCCAAACCTACAAAAGAAAAACAGGAGAGGAAGCAAATAACCCAAATAAGAAATGAGTTGGACGATATCAAAACAGACCGAACTGAAATTAAAAGAAACATTGCAGAATACTATGAAAAATTGTACTCTAACAAATTTGAAAACATAGAGGAAATGGACAAATTTCTAGAAACACGCTGCCTACCTAAACTAACACAAACAGAGGTAGAAAAACTAAATAAACCTTTAACAAAAGAAGAGATTGAAAAGGTAATTTAAAAAACTCTCAACAACAACAACAAAAAACCCCAGCTTGGATGGCTTCACTGGAGAATTCTACCAAACTTTCAGAGAAGAGTTAACACCACTACTCCTAAAGCTATTTCAGAGCATAGAAATGGCTGGAATACTCCCAAACTCATTCTATGAAGCCAGAATAACCTTGATACCAACACCAGGTAAAGACACCACAAAAAAAGAAAATTACAGACCAATATCCCTCATGAACATTGATGCAAAAATCCTCAACAAAATTCTAACCAATAGAATTCAGCAACATATCAAAAAAATAATTCACCATGATCAAGTGGGACTTATAACAGGTACTCAGAGATGGTTCAATGTTAGAAAAACAAACAGTGTAATGCATCACATTAATAAAACTAAAGACAAAACCCACATGATCTTATCAATCAGTGCTGAACAGGCATTTGACAAAGACCAAAACCCAATCATGATAAAAACTCTCAACAAAATAGGAATAGAAGGTAAATTCATCACTATAATTAAGGGCATTTATACAAAGCCAACAGCCAACATCATACTAAATGGAGAGACTTTGAAAGCATTCTTCTTGAGAACGAGAACCAGACAAGGATGCCCTTTATCACCACTCTTATTCAACATGGTGATGGAAGTCCTAGTCAGAGCAATTAGGCTAGAAGCATTCAGATTGGTAGGGAAGATGTGAAAGTATCTCTATTTGCAGACAATATGATCGTCTACACAGAAAACCCCAAAGAATCCACGAAAAAAACTACTGGAACTAATATAAGATTTCAGGATAGTTTCAGGATACAAGATAAACATGCAAAAATCATTTGGATTCCTCTAAACCAACGAAAAGAACCTCGAAGAGGAAATCACCAAATCAATACTGTTTACGATAGCTCCCAAGAAGATAAAATACTTAGGAATAAATCTAAGCAGAGATGTAAACGACGTATACAATGAAAAGTACAAGACGCTACTGCAAGAAACCAAAGAGATATGCGTAAGTGGAAAAACATACTTTGCTCATGGATGGGAAGACTCAACATTGTGACAATGTCAATTCTACCCAAAGCGATCTACAGCTAAAATGCAATCCCGATCCAAATTCCAACTGTATTTTTTAATGAGATGGAGACACAAATCATCAATTTCATATGGATAGGGAAGAGGCCCCGAATAAGTAAAGCATTACTCAAGAAGAAGAATAAAGTGGGAGGCCTCACACTACCTGATTTTAGAAACTGTTATACTGACATGGTAGTCAAAACAGCCTGGTACTGGTACAACAACAGATATATAGACCAATGGAACAGAATTGAGAATCCAGATGTAAATTCATCCACCTATGAGCAGCTGATATTTGACATGGCCCAAAGTCTGTTTACTGAGGAAAAGACAGTCACTTTAACAAATGGTGCTGGCATAACTGGGTATCCATCTGGAAAAAAAATGAAACAAGACCCATACCTCACACCATGCACAAAAACTAACTCAAAGTGGTTGAAAGAGCTAAATATAAAATCTAAAATGATAAATATCATGGAAGAAAAAATAGGGACAATGCTAGGAGCCCTAATACATGGCATAAAAAGAATACAAACCGTAAGTAACAATTCACAAACACCAGAAGAGAAACTAGATAACTGGGAGCTCCTAAAAATCAAACACTTATGCTCATTAAAAGACTTCATCAAAAGAGTCAAAAGACAACCTACAGACTGGGAAAAAATTTTTTGGCTACAACAAATCCGATCAGCATATAATCTCTAAAATCTACAAGATACTGCAAAACCTTAACAACAAGAAGAAAAATAAAAAATGGGCAAAGGATATGAACAGGCATTTTGCCAAAGAAGACATTCAGGTGGCTAAAAGACACATGAGGAAATGCTCACTATCATTAGCCATTAAAGAAACACAAATCAAGACCACCGTGAGATACCGTCTCATCTCAATGAGGCTAGCATTAATCCAAACAACACAAAATAATAAATGTTGGAGAGGTTGTGTAGAGACTGGAATGCTTATACACTGTTTGTGGGAATGTAAAATGGTACAAGCACTTTGGAAATTGATTTGGCACTTTCTTAAAAAGCTAGAAATAGAAGTACCATATAAGCCAGCAGTCTCACTCCTTGGAATATATCCTAGAGAAATAAGATCAGTCATACGGATAAATATGTACACACTCATGTTCACTGGAGAACTGTTCATGATAGAAAAAAGATGGAAACAGCCTAGGTCCCATTAATGGATGAACTGATAAATTATGGTACATTCACACAATGAAATACTAAGCAATGATAAAGAAGAAGGATGAATCTGTGAAACATAACATGGAGGAATATGGAAGGCATTATGCTAAGTGGATTTAGTCAGTCATGAAAGGACAAACACTGTATAAGACCACTATTATAAGAACTCAAGAAAATTTTTAAACACAGAAGAAATATTCTTCAATGGTTCCAAGGGTGGGGAGGAGGGAGAGGGTTACTCTAACTAGATAGTAGACAAGAATTATCTTCGGGGACTTCTGGCAAAATGGCACTCTAGGCAGAAGCACCATGCAGTCCCTCCACAGCAAAGATTGAAAAACTAAGCCAAACAGAGAAAACAGCAATCCTGAAACCCTAAAACATCAAATGAAGAGATAAAGAATTCAGCCAAGCACCAAATAGAGTGAGAAAACTGACAGAGAATGGAGAGCAAGGAGAGATTCATGGAGAGGCTCTCTATAAGATAACGCAGCGTGGATCCACCATCTTGGACTCCTGTCGGAGACCAGCAAATAGGGGGTACAAGAAAGCAGCTTCACAGAGCTTCCAGCGGGAAAGAAAACAACTGGTAATTTGCGATATATGCTTTCCCACCCCCAACCCTTCTTCACACCCACTCGGCCTCTTCTGCTTCCCGTGGCCACAGTCTCTTGTCCGGGAAGCACCGGCTGCTTGGATTTCATCCTCATGCACTGGCCGGCTCTCTGAATGCCATTTGTTGGCTGCTGGTGTTGCTTTTTCCTGCTTCTTTTGATTTCTTCCTTACCTCTCATCACCTCACCCCCTCCTTTCACTCAAGTACCTGGCTCCATGTGCCATCTTTGCTTCTTCCTGAGGGGCTGTGGAGCTCTGTTCAAGTGTGGAACTACTTCTTGGTTTGGGCTGCCAAGCTGGTGGGATCCTGGGGCTTTGGTTTGTTTTGAATTGTTTGTTTGTTTTCTTTTCCTTTTTTGAGTTGGGAGCCTGTTCTGGCCGGGTGGTGCTGTGCGGCTTGAGACCTAACCCCTCGGCTTGCGCAGATGCGCAGAGGGATCCCTGAGGATCATTTCTTTTTTTGTGGATTTTTTTTTCCTTCTTCTGTTTGTTTTGAGGGCTTTTCTGGTTCTTTTTTCTTTTTTTTTTTTAATTTGTTTTGTTCTCTTTTCCCTCTTTTTCCCTTTTTGTCTTTCTTCATTACTCAGTTTCTCGTCTCTCTATACCTTTCTCGTCTTCCTGTTCCCTGAATACCTGAAACTGAATAACTCTATGCCTTCGAGCCAGGCAGTACTGCAACACTTGAGAACACCTTCCCCAGACCTCATAGCCACACCAGTGGGATCCCTGGGAGCTTTGCTGTTCTTTTCCCTTTTCGATTTTTATTTATTCATTCTTTTCTTCTCTTTTTTTTCTTCTTCTTCCACTTTTTGTTTTTCTCCTTTTAATAGTGTCTCATCTCACCACTTCAACAGCTAGCTCCCCTAGCACTCTTTTTAGTTTGTTTGCATGTTTTGGGGTCCTGTTCCTCTCTCCTCTCTCCCATATCCATCTTAGCTCCACACGTAACAAACTAGCCTTTACCTCCTGCCTACCTGCACTGTGCACTTACAATCACACCACCAAGCAGCACAGGCACGCTCTACTGGAACCTGCCTTGCACTGATTACTGACCCCTACTGGTGGCTGTAGTAAGTGCCAAAAACAACCTGTCCCAGTAACTCCTCTTCAGCTAGACCTGCCCTCCTGTACCATATCTGAGCGACTGACCCTGCCAACTGCAGAAAGAGGCAAAAAGTATCGTGCCCACAGAAGCGCAAACAACAAGGAACACCCATGTTCAGACATAGCCAAATTTAAAAAAAGTACAAAACAAACAAATCTACAATGAATAAATGAAAAAAATAACTACTGAATGCCTCGAAGACAGCAGACAATATCAAAACATTTACAAAAACAGGACAGGATGGTTCCAGTAGGCGTCCAAAATAAAACACCAGATGACTTTCCAGTGGAAGAAAAGGCACTAGAACTACCTGATAGGGAATTCAAATCTCTAATACTCAGAATTATCCAAGAGTTGAAGCCAAAAGCAGACAAAAATGAGGAAAAAATAGAGAAATTCATGGAAAAGGCAGACAAATTCCTGGAAAATACAAACAAAAAAACTGGAAGAATTCAGGAAAATAATGCAGGAACAAAATGCCAAAGTAAATTCACAACTAGAAATTATACAAAAACAACAACTAGAAATCCAAAAGATAAACAAGATTTCATAAATGGACAGTGTCATAGAAGGGCTGAGGAGCAGATTTAAAACAGTGGAAGACAGGATCAGTGGAACTGAAGACAAACACTTGGATACAACTCTGAGGGAAACTCAGAAAAAAGAACAAAGAAAATGAAGAGACCCTGAGAGTCACGTGGGATACAATCAAAAGCAAAAATATGCGAGTGATCAGAGGTCCAGAATGGGGAGAAAACAGAAAACACAGAGAGGATCATTGAAAAACTCCTGACAGAAAACTTCCCCAATATCTTGAAAGATGAAAAGCTGGCCATCCAAGAAGCTCAACGAACCCCATATAGGAGAGACCCCAAAAGAAAATCGCCAAGGCATATCATAATCACACTCACCAAAACCAAAGACAAACAAAGAATCCTGAGAGCAGCTCTTGAAAAACAAGAAGTCACATACAGAGGAGAAACAATAAGACTAAGCTCAGATTATTCGGCAGAAACCATGCAGGCAAGAAGGCAATGGGATGACATATATAAAACCTTGAAAGAAAAAAATTGCCAGCCAAGAATAATATATCCTGCAAAACTGTCATTCAAATATGATGGTGAAATAAGGACATTTCCAGATAAACAGAAATTAATGGAATATCTAAAAACCAAACCAATCTTACAAGAATTATTAAAGGGAGTTCTTAGATCTGAGAACAAAAAAATTCAGCTGACAGGCAGAATCTAGGACGCAGGATCGTACCAGCCAGATACCAATCTAGGAAATGAACTCTCAAGAACTTTCCAAAACCGAAAGAAATACAATAGGGAATCAGAGCAATTAATCAGCAAATGACGGCAACGTCAGAACCTTCTAATGGAGAGGAAGGCAAGGCAATACCAAGTAATAATAGACTGCTTCAAACTTAGAAAGATAAGGGTAAATTTCAAGGTAACCACAAGGAAAGTTAACAACATACTCATAAAAATAAACAGGAAAAACATAAAGTCTCAGCAAAGACAAAACCAACAAAAACAAAAGAAATAAATAAAAAAATCCACAAACAAAAGTAATTCAGCACAGGAGAGTAAGAAGAACAAAGAAAACTTCAGCACCACAAAACAAAGCACTACAAAATGACAGCAACAAACTCACATCTATCAATAATTATACTGAAGGTAAATGGACTCAATGCACCTATAAAGAGATGGAGAGTGACAGAATGGAAAAGAAAACAGTATCCATCAATGTGCTGTCTACAAGAGACACACCTTAGAAACAAAGATGTGAATTTATTAATAGTCAAAAGTTGGAAAAAAATGTGTCAAGCTAACAACTCCAAAAAAGAGCAGGAGTGGCAATACTAATCTCAAATAAAATAGACTTTAAAGCAAAATGCACCATAAGAGACAAAGAAGGACACTATATAATAATTAAAGGGATGATCCATCATGAAGATATAACCATAATAAACATCTATGCACACAATGACAGGGCTCAAAAATGCATAAAACAAACTCTAACAACACTGAAAAGAGAAACTGACAGTTCCACAACAATAGTAGGAGACTTCAACACACCACTCTCAGTAAAAGACAGAACAACTAAGAAGAAACTCAGCAAAGATACAGAAGACCTAAAGGGCACAATCAGCCAACTTGACCTCAAAGACATATATAGAACACTCCATCCAACCACTACAAAGTACACATTCTTTTCCAATGCACATGGAAAGTTCTCCAGATTAGACCACATCTTAGGCCACAGAGCAATCCTCAAGAAGATCCAAAAAGTTGAGATAATTCAAAGTATCTTCTCTGACCACAATGCCATCAAGGTAGAAATTAACAAACAAAGAGCAAGGAAAAAAATTCAATTACATGGAAACTGAATAATACTCTGTTTAAACATCAGTGGGTAATAGCAGAAATCAGAGATAGAATCAAAAAATTCCTAGAATCAAATGAGAATGAAAACACATCATACCAAAACCTTTGGGACACAGCAAAGGCAGTCCTCATTGGACAATTCATAGCAATAGATGCACACATCAAAAAAGAAGAAAGGGACAAAATCAAAACATTAACTACAGAACTCCAACAAATAGAAAGAGAACAGCAAAAAAAAAAAAAAAAAGCCCACAGCTGCTGGAGGAAAGGAAATAGTAAAGATCAGAGCAGAAATCAATGAAATAGAGAACAGAAAATCAATAGAAAGAATCAACGAAACCAAAAGTTGGTTCTTTGAAAGAATCAACAAAATCGATAAAACACTGGCCAGACTGACAAAGGAAAAATAGGAGAGGACACAAATATCCCAAATAAGAAATGAAATGGGTGATATTACAACAGACCCAGCTGAAATAAAAAGGATTGTAATAGAATATTATGAAAAACTATACTCCAACAAATTTGAAAACCTAGAGGAAATGGATAAATTTCTATAAACACACTACCTACCCAAACTAGCACAAAGTGATGTTGAAAATCTAAACAGACCCATAACAAGAGAAGAGATTGAAAAGGTAATAAAAAACTCCCAACAAAAAAGCCCTGGCCCAGATGGCTTCACTGGAGAATTCTACAAAAGTTTCACAAAAGAGTTTGTACCAGTACTACTCAAGCTATTTTGAGCATAGAAGAGTAAGCAACACTTCCAAATTCATTCTATGAAGCCAGCATGATGCTGATACCAAAACCAGGCAAAGACATCACAAAAAAAAAATTACACACCAATATCTCTTGTGAATATAGATGCAAAAATTCTCAACAAAATTGTAGCTGATAGAATTCAGCATTATATAAAAAAAAAATACACCTTGACCAAGTAGGATTCATACCAGGTATGCAAGGATGGTTCAACGTTAGAAAATCAATCAACGTAATCCACCACATAAATAAAAGGAAATAAAAGAATCACATGATCATCTCAATTGATGCAGAAAAGGCATTTGACAAAGTCCAACACCCATTTCTGATAAAAACTCTCAATCAAATAGGTATCGAAGGGAAATTTCTCAACATAATAAAGGACATCTATGCAAAACCAATGGCCAATATCATTCTTAATGGAGAGAGACTGAAATCATTCCCCTTGAGAACAGGAACAAGACAAGAATGCCCTTTATCACCATTCCTATTTAATATTGTGCTGGAAGTTCTAGCTAGAGCAATAAGGCAAGAAAAAGAAACAAAGTGCATCCCAATTGGTAATGAAGAAGTTAAACTGTCCCTGTTTGCAGATGATATGATACTATACATAGAAAACCCTAAAGAGTCCACGAGAAATCTACTGGAACTAATAGAAAGGTTCAGCAGAGTAGCAGGATACAAGATACACATACAAAAATCTGTTGGATTCCTATACACCAATAAAGAGAGTGATGAACAGGAAATCAAGAAAACAATACCATTTATAATAGCCCCTAAAAAAATAAAATACTTAGGACTAAATCTAACCAGGGATGTAAAAGACCTATACAAAGAAAACTACAAAACACTACTGCAAGAAACCCAAAGGGATCTACAGAAATGGAAAAACATACCATGCTCATGGATAGGTAGACTGGACATTGTGAAAATGGCAATTCTACCCAAAGCAATTTACAAATACAATGCAATCCCGATCCAAATACCAACAACATTCTTCAAAGAGATGGAAAGATTAATGATTAACTTTATGTCGAAAGGGAAGAAGCCCCATATATGTAAAGCACTACTCTAGAAGAATAAAGTTGGAGGACTCACACCTGACTTTAGAACCTACTATACAGCTACAGTAGTCAAAACAGCCTGGTACTGGTACAATGACAGATACACTGACCAATGGAACAGAATTGGGAACGTAGATGTAAATCCATCCACCTACGGTCACCTGATCTTCAACAAGGGCCCAAAGTTCATCAAATAGGGATAAGACAGTCTTTTTAACAAACGGTGCTGGCAAAACTGGATATCCATCTGCAAAAAAATGAAACAGGACCCATACCTCATGCCATGTACAAAAACTAATTCAAAATAGATCAATGACCTAAATATAAAGCATAAAACTATAAAGTTCATATAATAAAAAACAGGACCAACGCTAAATGCCTTAATATATGGCATTAACAAGATACAAACCATAACCATCAACACACAAACCCCAAATGATAAGCTAGATAACTGGGATGTACTAAAAATCAAACACCTATGCTCTTCAAAAGACTTCACCAAAAGAGTAAAAAGAGAACCTACCGACTGGGAAAAATTTTTGGACAGTACAAGTCAGACAAAGTTCTAATCTCCATAATGTATATGAAAATCCAATACCTCTACAACAAAAAGACAAATAATCCTATTAAAAAATGGGAAAGGAAACGAACAGACACTCACCAAAGAAGACAGTCAAACGGCCAACGGACACATGAGGAAATGCTCATGATCACTAGCCATTCGAGAAATGCAAATTAAATAAACAATGTGATACCATCTCACCCCAGCATTGCTGGCACGAATCAAAAACATTAGAAGTAACAAATGTTGGAGGGGCTGCAGGGAGATTGGAACTCTTATGCACTGCTGGTGGGAATGCAAAATGATAAAACCATTTTGAAAAATGATATGGTGCTTCCTCAGAAAGCTGGAAATAGATATACCATTTGATCCAGCAATTCCACTCCTAGAAATATATCCTAGAGAAATAAGAGTAGTCACTCGAATAGACACATGCACACCTATGTTCATGGCAGCATTGTTCACAATAGTAAAATTATGGAAACAACCTAGATACCCATGAACAGATGAATGGATAAACAAACTATGGTACATACACACAATAGAGTACTATGCCACGAGAAAGAACAATGATGAATCTGTGAAGCATCTCATAACATGGATGAAACTGGAGGACATTACGCTGATTTAAATAAGTCAATCACAAAAGACAAATATTGTATGAGACCTCTATTGTAAAAACCCATGAAAAAGTTCACACACAAAAATTAACAATCTTTGTTGGTTACCAGGGATGGGACATGTAGGGGGGAAATACTAAATAAGCAATAGGTAAGTGGTATCTTTGGTGAAGGGTGAGACAGTACACAATACTGGGGAAACCAGCACAACTTGTACAAGGAAAGGTCATGGAAGTTCCCTAGACACATCCAAACCCCCTGAGGGACTGACTTGCTGGGCAGAGAGCTGTGGGGCCCATGGTCTCAGGGAACACCTCGCTCATTTGGCATAATAGAGTTTATTTAAAAAATGTTCTACATTCTACCTTGGTGAGTTGCGTCTGGGGTCTTAAAAGTCTGTGAGCAGCCATCTAAGATACTCCACTGGTCTCATCCCTTCGGGAGCAAGGGAGAATGAAGAGAACAGGATACAAGGAAAAGATTAGTCCAAAGGACTAATGAACCACAGCTTCCAAGGCCTCCACCAGACTGAGACCAGCATAGCTAGATGGTGACCGGCTACCACCACTAACTGCTCTGACTGGGATCACAACAGAGTTTTCTGGACAGAGCTGAAGAAGAATGTAGAACAAAATTCTAACTCACAAAAAAAGACCAGATTTACTAGCCTGAAGGAGACTGGAGAAACCCCGAGAGTATGGCCCTCAGACACCCTTTTAGCTCAGTGGTGAAGTTACCTCTGAGGTTCACTGTTCAGCCGGGGAGTGGACAGCCTCATAAAACCAAATGGGACTAATGATGCACAGCAGTCCAGGGACAAAGGCTAGAAGGCAGAAGGGGATAGGAAAGTTGGTGATAGGGAACCCAAGTTTGAGTAAGGACAGTGTTGATGTGTTGTGAGGTTGTTCACCATTGTCATAGGGCAACATGTGTACTAACCATTTAATGAGAAACTATTTTGATCTGCAAACCTTCATCCAAAGTGAGAATAACAGCACAATTGGAAGAGCGTAGTCGATGTCCCTGAACTGTACGTGTAGAAATTTTTCAAATGGTGGATCTTTGGCTATGTATATTTTCACCAAAAAAAAAAGATCAAGAAGGTAGAGAGTTGACATGTCATGGGGTTGTTAACAAATGTCATAAAAAAAAATGTGTACTACTGTTTAATGAGAAACTATTTGTTCTGTAAACCTTCACCTGAAGTACAATTTAAAAAAATTATAAAAAAAAAAAAAAAGAATTATCTTTGGTGAATGGAAGTACAGCACACACTACAGGGGAAGTCAGCACTACTGGAGTAAACGAAAGCTAAGAAGTTTCCTGCATACAACCAAATACTTCAAGGGACAGAGTAGCAGCGGTGGGAGTCTGGGGACCATGGTTGCAGGGGACATCTAGGTCTATTGTGGTGACACAGTTTTTTAAGTAAATGTCCTGCATCCCACTTTGGTGAGTGGCGTCTGGGGTATTAAAAGCTAGCTAGCAGCCATCTAAGATGCGTCAATTGGTCCCAACCCACCTGGAGTAAGGAGAATGAAGAACACCAAAGACACAAGGAAAGTATCAGCCCAAGAGACAGAAAGGGCCACATAAACCAGAGACTTACACAGCCCAAGACCAGAAGAACTAGATGGTGCCCAGCTACTACCAATGACCGCCCTGACAGGGAATACAACAGAGAGTCCCTGATGGAGTAGGAGAAGAATGGGGTGCAGAACAGGAATGCTAGCCTGAAGACCAAAGGATTGACTGAGACTGGAAGAACCCCAGAAAGCATGAACCTGGACTCTCTGTCAACCCATAACCAAAACCATTCCTGGGCCCAACTCTTCAGACAAAGATTAAACTGGACTATGGGACATAAAATGATACTCGTGAAGCGTGTGCTTCTTAGCTCAAGTAGATACATGAGACTACATGGGCAGCTTCTGTCCGGAGATGAGATGAGAAGGCAGAGAGGGTCAGGAGCTGGTTGAATGGACAGGAAATTGGGGGGGGAAAGGAGGAGTGTGCTGTCAGAATACAGGGAGTTCGACTAGGGTCACATAACAATGTATGTATAAATTTTTCTGTGAGAGACTAACTTGAATTGTAAACTTTCACTTAACGTACAACAATAAAAAATAAAATAAATATTTATACGCTCTACTGGTTTTGCTTCTCTAGAGAACCTTGCCCAAGTCAGTGATCCTGCTAGTATTTGAATACTGATGGCATAGCTTTCAGCAGCACAGCAACATGCAAGCCACCACAGTACATCAAACTGACAGATGCCAATATTTTATTTTCTGAAAAATACTTCCTTTTAAAATGACATCCTGAATTCCAAGGATGATTCTCTGATTTTCCACAACAAAGTCTTCATCTAATGAGGCAACTGGTGTTGCATCTGCCAAGCTCCTCATGCATTCTGAGGGAGGAAAATCTGATGTTATGAAAGTATATTCCCAGAGAAAATTACTATTACATCTTATTCTAGATGGGATTCTTTTACCTTGTATAAGTATTTGATGTTAAGTCTTTATTCTAGTTTATACATGTGGCTAAGTTAGAGGTTGATATGTTTTATTCCTCTGATTTCCAGAGATAATTTTGCCAAAAGAAACAACAAACCCCAAATGCCAGCTTGAGGTTTCCTGAGACACTGGCTGTACCAGTTTTCTTCACTTCATCCTACTCACAGAGAAGGAGGCTATTTGGTGAAAATCCTTCACTTCAGTGGCAAAGGCAGCCATGACACTGACAGTAAAGCCTGCAGTTTCTAGTGTTCATAGGGTAGTAAGAAAAACACTAGTCTTCTCAGCACTCTGAAAGCAAAAAATCTGTCAAAACAGGAAGACAATAAGCCTAGGTGATACAAACACTGTGATTTTGAACTCCAGAAACATAGTCAGAAGAACAGTGATTCTAAAAAATAAGCTCATGGGGGCAGAACAACATGGTTAAAGTTACCTCAGATCTGGTGTGGCCTGAAGATATGAGTGTGTTGATGATTTATTGTGTTGTAAGTTGTGGGACGACGTCAAAGGCATACATAAAGAAAGCAAATTTCACCAAAAAGAGAATGAAAGAAAAGATCAAAATCAATGTCAGAAGATTCTCTGTCCTTAAATGTAGAGTAGCTAAAGGGAAAGGAAGAAATGATTAAGTAAAAGAGCTGAACAAAAGTTTTCAAGGGGTGGTTTGAGCAGACAAAGTAAATTATTATAATAAAATGTGCAAAGACCTGGAGTTAGAAAACCAAGAGAGATGAACATGCTCAGCATTCTTCAAGCTGAAAGAACTGAAGAAAAGTTTCAAGCCTGGAGTTGCAATATTGAAGGATTTTATGGGCAAAATGTTGAACAACACAGGAGCATCAAAAGAAGATGGAAGGAATACACAGTTAATGTACCAAAAAGAATTGATCAACATTCAGATATTTCAGGAGGTAGCATGTAATCAAGAACCGATGGTACTGCAGAAAGAAGTCCAAGGTGCACTGAAGGTATTGGTGAAAAATAAGCCTCAAGGAATTCACAGAATATCAACTGAGATGTTTCAAAAAATGGATGCAATGCTGGAAGCATTCACTAGTCTATGCCAAGAAATTTGCAAGAAGACAGCTACCTGGCCAACTGACTGGAAAACATCCATATTTGTGCCCATTCCAAAGAAAGGTGATCCAAAAGAATGCAGAAATTATTGAACAATATCTTCAATATCACACACAAGTAAAATTTTGCTGAATATAATTCAAAAGAGTTGCAGCAGTACATAGACAGGAAATGCCAGAAATTCAATCCAGATTTAGAAGAGGCCGTGGAACGAGGGATATCATTGATGATGTTAGATGGATCTTGGATGAAAGCAGAGAATGCCAGAAAGATGTTTTCCTGTGTTTTAATGACTATGCAAAGGCATCCAAGTGTGTGAATCATAACACACCATGGAAAATATTGTGAAGAATGGGAATTCCAGAACACTGAATTGTGCTCATGGGGAACCTGTACACAGACCAAGAGGCAGTCATTCTAACATAACAAGGGAATACTGCATCATTTAAAACGAGAAAAGGTGTGCGTCAGGGTTGTATCTTCTCACCATACTTATACAATCTGTATGCCAAATAAATATTCCGAGAAGCTGGACTCTATGAGGAAGAATGGGGCATCAGAATTAGAGGAAAACTCATTAACAACCTGTGATCTGCAGATGACACATCCTTGCTTGCTGAAAGTGAACAGGACTTGAAGCATTTACTGATGAAGGCCAAAGACTGCAGCTTTCTTTATGGATTACACCTCAACATATGTTGTCGTTAATTTTGTTAGGTGCCCTCAAGTCAGTTCCAATTCATAGTGACCATATGCACCACAGAACAAAACACTGCCCAGTCCTGCGCCATGCTCATAATTGTTGTTATGCTTGAGCCCATTGTTGCAGCCACTGTGTCAATCCATCTCGTTGAGGGTCTTCCTCTATTTCACTGACCCTGTACTTTACCAAGCATAATGTCCTTCCCCAGGGACTGATCCCTCCTGACAACACGTCGAAAGTATGTAAGACGTACTCTCACCTTCCTTCTTTCTAAGGAGCATTCTAGTTATACTTCTTCCAAGATAGATTCGTTCGTTCTTTTGGCAGTCCACGGTATATTCAATATTCTTCGTCAACACCGCAATTTAAAGGTGTCACTTCTTCTTTGGTCTTCCTTATTCATTGCCCAGCTTTCACATGCATATGATGTGATTGAAAATACCATAGCTTGGGTCAGGTGCACCTTAGTCCTCAAGGTGACATCTTTGCTTTTCAACACTTTGAAGAGGTCTTTTGCAGCAGATTTGCCCAGTGCAAATTTCCTGACTGCTGCTTCCATGGATGTTAATTTGTGGATCCAAGTAAAACGAAATCCTTGACAACTTCAATCTTTTCTCCGTTTATCCTGATGTTGCTTATTGGTCCATTTGTGAGGATTTTTGTTTTCCTTATGGTGAGGTGTAATCCATAATGAAGGCTGTGGTCTTTGATCTTCACCAGTAAGTTCTTCAAGTCTTCTTCACTTTCAGCAAGGAAGGTTGTGTCATCTGCATAATGCAAGTTGTTAATGAGTCTTCTTCCAATCCTGATGCCTTCATGTAGTCTTCTATATACAGACTTCTTCGTATAGTTCAGCTTCTCTGATTATTTGCTCAGCATACAGACTGAATAGGTAGGGTGAAAGGATGAAACCCTGATGCATACCTTTCCTGACTTTAAACCGTGCAATATCCCCTTGTTCTGTCCGAACAACTGCCCCTTGATCTGTGTACAGGTTCCTCATGGGCACAATTAAGTGTTCTGGAATTCCTATTCTTCGCAACGTTATCCATAATTTGTTATGATCCACACAATCGAAAGCCTTGGCATAGTCGATAAAACACTGGTAAACATCTTCCTGATATTCTCTGCTTTCAGCCAGGATCCATCTGACATTCAGCAATGATATCCCTGGTTCCACATCCTCTTCTGAATCTGTCCTGAATTTCTGGCAGTTCCCTGTCGAAATATTGCTGCAGCTGCTTTTGAATGATCTTTAGCAAAATTTTACTTGTGTGTGATATTAATGATAGTGTTCAGTAATTTCCACATTCATTTGGATCACCTTTCTTGGGAATAGGCAAAATATGGATCTCTTCCATTTGGTTGGCCAGGTAGCTGTCTTCCAAATTTCTCGGCATAGACAAGTGAGAACTTCCAGAACTGCATCCACTTGTTGAAGCATCTCAATTGGTATTCCATCAATTCCTGGAGCCTTGTTTTTCGCCAATGCCTTCAGTGCAGCTTGGATTTCTCCCTTCAGTATCATCGGATCCTGATCATATGCTACCTCTTTAAATGGTTGAATGTCAACCAATTCTTTTTGATATAATGACTCTGTGTATTCCTTCCATCCTCTTTTGATGCTTCCTGTGTCATTTAATATTTTCCCCATAGAATCCTTCACTATTGTAACTCGAGGCTTGAATTTTTTCTTCAGTTCTTTCAGCTTGAGGAATGCTGAGCGTGTTCTTCCCTTTTGGTTTTCTATCTCCAGCTCTTTGCACATGTCATTATATTTTACTTTGTTTTCTCGTGCTAGCCTTTGAAATCCTCTATTCAGTTCTTTTGCTTCATCATTTCTGCCTTTTGCTTTAGCTACTCGATGTTCAATAGCAAGTTTCAGAGTCTCTTCTGACTTCCATTTTAGTCTTTCTTTCTTTCCTGTCTTTTTAATGACCTGTTGCATTCTTCATGTATGATGTCCTTGATGTCATTCCACAACTCAGCTGGTCTTTGGTCATTGTGTTTAACACATCAAATATTTTCTTGAGATGGTCTCTAAATTCAGGTAGGATATACTCAAGGTCATACTTTGGCTTTTGTGGACTTGTTCTAATTTTTTTCAGTTTCAACTTGAACTTGCATATGAGCAATTGATAGTCTGTTCCGCCGTCAGCCCCTGGCTTTGTTCTGACCGATGATATTGAGCTTTTCCATTGTCTCTTTCCACAGATGTAGGCAATTTGATTCCTGTGTATTCCATCTGGCGAGATCCATGTGTATAGTCGCCATTTATGATGGTGAAGAAAAGTATTTGTAATGAGGAAGTCATTGGTCTTGCAAAATTCTATCATGGAATCTCCAGCATCATTTCTATCACCAAGGCCATATTTTCCAACTATTGATCCTTCTTCTTTGTTTCCAACTTTCGCATTCCAATCACTAGTATTATCAATGCATGCTAATTGCGTGTTCGATCAGTTTCAGACTGAAGGAGTTGGTTAAAATCTTCAATTTCTTCGTCTTTGGCCTTAGTGGTTGGTGCATAAGTTTGAATAACAGTCATATTAACTGGTCTTCCTTGTAGGCATTTGGATATTATCCTGTCACTGACAGAAAAGTACTTCAAGATAGATCTTGAAAGGTTATTTTTGACGATGAATGCAACACCATTCCTCTTCAATTTGTTCAGTTTGGCATTCCCAGCATAGTAGATCATATGATCATCTGATTCAAAATGGCCAATACCTGTCCATTTCAGCTCACTAATGCCTAGGATATCAATGTTTATGCATTCCATTTCATTTTTTACAATTTTGAATTTTCCTAGATTCATACTTCGTACATTCCACTTTCTGATTATTAATGGATGTTTGCAGCTGTTTCTTTTCATTTTGAGTAGTGCCACATCAGCAAATGAAAGCTCTGAAAGCTCGACTCCATCCACGTCATTAAAGTCAACTCTACTTTGAGGGGGCAACTCTTCCCCACTAGTCTTTTAAGTGCCTTCCAACCCGGGAGGCTCATTTTCTGGCAGTATATCAGACAATGCTCCACGGCAATTCGTAAGGTTTTCACTGGCTAATTATTTTCAGAAGTAGACTGCCGAGTCCTTCTTCCTAGTCTATCTTAGTCTGGAAGCTCAGCTGAAACTTGTCCACCATGGGTGACCCTGCTGGTATCTGAGTACCAGTGGCATATTTTCTAGCATCACAGCAACATGCAAGCTCTCACAGTACGACAAACTGACAGACAAGTGGGGGATCTCAGCATAGAGAAAACAAAAATTCTCACAGCTGGACCAATAAACAACTTCATGATGTTGTTTGGTGCCATTGAGTCGGTTATGACTCACAGCAACCCTAAGTACAACAGAACGATACACTGCATGGTCCGATGTCATCCTCACAATCATTGTTAATCTTGATTCCATTGTTGCAGCCACTGTGTCAATCCATTTCACTGAGAGTCTTCCTCTTTCTCGCTGACCCTCTACTATACCAAGTATGGTAAATGGAGAAAAGATTGAAATTGTCAAGGATTTCATTTTACTTGGATCCACAAT
This sequence comes from Dugong dugon, assembly GCA_030035585.1. Taxonomy (NCBI): domain Eukaryota; kingdom Metazoa; phylum Chordata; class Mammalia; order Sirenia; family Dugongidae; genus Dugong; species Dugong dugon. The sequence continues at coordinate 15,625,409 of CM057465.1, forward strand.
CAATGCCCTTAGAAGAAGCAGTCAAGAAATCAAATGAAGTATTGCATTGGTCAAATTTGCTGCAAAAGACCTTTTTAAAGTGTTAAAAAAGAAAGATGTCAATTTGAAGACTAAGGTTTACCTGACCCAAGCCATGGTATTTTCATTCAACTTATATGCATGTGAAAGCTGGACAATGAACAAGGAAGACCAAAAAGAATTTGTGCATTTGAATTATGATTTTGGCTAAGAATATTAAATATACCATGGGCTGCCAGAAGAGTGAACAAATCTGTCTTTGAAGAAGTATTGCCATAATACTCCTTAGAAGCAAAGATGGCAAGACTTTGTCACATCTACTTTGGACATGTTATCAGGAGGGACCAGTTCCTAGAGAAGGACATCATGGTTGGTAAAGTGTATGGTCGGGGAAAAAGAAGAAGACCCTCAACAAATGGATTGACACAGCAGCCAACAATCGGCTCAAACATAGTAACTATTGTGACAATGGTGCAGGACCAGGCAGTGTTTCCTTCTGTTATACATAGGGTCACTATGAGTTGGAACCGACTCGACAGCACCTAACAACAACAACAACAACAAGGCTTATTCTTTAGTTCAATATCCTCTCATTTCCTTCAGTCTCTTTGCAGGAATTATTTTATAGCCCAAATCCAGAACAAATGTAGCAGGGAAGCAAAATGTATTTAATTATGAAATTAGTTTTTTTTTTAATTTTTGTTTGCTTGCTTTATTAACTTTTCACCTTGGGTTTTTTTTTTTTTTTTTAAAGAAGAAGTTAAGTTGGTTTTATTGTCATCTAGGACTGCTGAAAACAAAAATGTGGCATGATATTTCATTGCAGACCTAAATATTAATGACTTGGAAAAAAAGTTTTTTCTGCAAGTGCTCAAAATAAACAATTGAATGAGATAAAAATATATTGAAAACTCATTTCAATACAAAAGTAATCAGAATTTTGGGGGGCATAGGCAAAGTGACTTTAAAAGAAATTAAATGGAATTTAATAAAAGACCATTTAAATCTCTCTTATAAATCTTCATAAAAAGACATGTCTTGAGATAGACTGTGTTCATTACAGGTTAACATTTCAACATAACAGGTATTCTGTGGTTGTAGAAGGAGTTCTAGAATAGGAACTATAGTTACACCAGTTTGTGCTACGCTATTAAGAATTGTACAGTGCTTGCAAATAAAATTTACTTCCTCTCGGACTTACTCTACTAATTTGCAAAAGTGAAAATGCTGATCTGAGTTTCCTTTTAACTCTGGCACTCTGTGAATGTGACACTTACATTTAAATACATTTTGGAAGTGGGCTTGTTGGCTCTTCTCTATTAAACATTCTAAAGAAGCAGATAGTCAAAAATATTTTAGAAATTAATTTCAAAATTACCACCTCCCTTGGAACGTCTTTACTTCCATTAAATACTATGAAGATACATTTAAAAAAAGATGTTTTGTAATATTTCTAGATAATAAATGCCTATGTCACACACATATCCTTTGTATTGGTAGAGAAAAACCCTATCTTAATGTTCTTACCTAGTAAAAATAAATAATTTTTAGATAAATAAGGCCAGTTCAGAAGGGTTTTGCCCCGAGTTGTTAAAACCACTTCTTGTCCATATTTTGACAGAAAATTCTAGAAGGATAGATTATTAGCAAGTGTTAAAGATAAATATATTACCTTAAATTTTATCGTTGTTTAACAAATACCAAGAAACTGTTAATATCATCTATATATGCCTTTATTTAAAGAAAAAGTAATATTTTTGCAAGTAATATATCTTAGGGAAAAAATCTCCTTATAAATGGACATATTAAACAAGTCCAGGCCAAATAGGGTGGATATAAAAAGATTTTCATGAAGGAACTCAACATGTATCCAGTCAAGAATTATGAAGTAATATTTATTCTTATTTTCTGAAAAATGTATTCATCGTATGGGCATTCTTAAATAATTCGGGCTATGTTTGGTAAATCAGTGGAGTTGCCAGAAAAAGAACAAATTAGTTGTTCATCTGAAATTCAAACGTAACTGGAAGACCTTTATTTTTATTTGCTGATGACACTATCACTAAGTCCGTATCTCCACATAAAGAAGATGAGATCTTATACAACAAATGGTGAAAAAAACAGAAAGTAACATAAAGACATTGTATATATTAATATGAAAGGGGAGAGTCAGTTAAGTTTCCATAAAGAAGGGGAGCCTTGCAATGATGCTGCAAAACTTAGAGAGATTTTGAATTCACAGAGCAGCGTGGGAATTACTCTAGGTAGGAGATTTTCTAATGTGATGTTGTGTTTTCAGGTGCCGTGAATTTGGTTCTGACTCATAGCCACCCTATGTGCAACAGAACAAAACACTGCCCAGTTCTGCACCATCCTCACAATCATTATTATGCTTGAGCCCATTGCGGCAGCCACTATGTCAGTTCAGCTTGTTGAGGGTCTTCCTCTTTTTGGCTGACCCTCTACCTTACCAAGCATAATGTCCTTCTCCAGGGACTGGTCCTTTCTGATAACATGCCCAAAGTAAATGAGACAAAGTCTCACCATCCTCGTTTCCAAGGAGCACTCTGGCTGTACTTCTTCCAAGACAGATTTGTTCATTCTTCTGGCAGTCCATGATATATCAATATTCTTCACCAACACCATAATTCAAAGGCATCAATTCTTTTTTGGTCTTCCTTATTCATTGTCCAGCTTTCACATGCATATGAGGCAATTGAAAACACCGTGGCTTGGGTCAGGCGCACCTTAGTCCTCAAAGTAACATCTTTTCTTTTCAACACTTTAAAGAGGCTTCTTGCAGAAGATTTTCCCAGTGCAATATGTTGCTTGATTCCTTGACTGCTGCTTCCATGGGCTTTGACTGTGAATCCAAGTAAAATGAAATCCTTGACAACTTCAATCTTTTCTCCTTTTATCATGATGTTGCTTACTGGTCCAGATGTGAAGTTTTATTTATTTACTTATTTTTTTTATGCTGAGGTATAATCCATACTGAAAGTTGTAGTCTTTGATCTTCATCAGTAATTGCTTCTAGCAGGGTAAAGGATATAAATAAAGAAAATATTATTATTTGTTCAGGAAAGTAAGCAGATAGGCCTGAGAGAGGCATAATAGGAATAGTAAGAACACAGGTTAAATAATTTTTGTGAGTTCACATTATAATAATTTTTAAAACCTTTCTAATTTTTTTAGAAGGGATTCAGAAAATACAAAAGAGCTATTTTAAGTTTTGGGGCAAAACATGTTAAAAGCACTCTTTCGGAAAGATTATTTAACTTCCTTCTATGAATATACTGTAAAGTCTATTTTTTAAAGCCTCTCTTAAAAAAAACTAGAAATGTCGTACTTGCATGGCTACTGTTGTATTGCTGTGATCAGTATCAGCCAGTGCAAGAAATTAAGAGACCAATACCAAAGCTATAAACAAGAGTTAATTTTCCAACTGCCTTTGGGCTTTTGATGGTTTTGGTAACTAAGGGGTAAGAAGACTAAGCCATGGATCCTTGGGCTTGCACAGACAGGAAGCTTGAACTATGATCCATTATATCTAGAACCATTAAATTCTCAATCCCGTAGAAAAATGCTAAACTATAAAATATATTTGCCCTGTGCACAGGGAGAAATAAAGCAGCTTGTCTGTGTCGATCTTTATTCTGGATATAAAAATAAGTCTTCCCTGAGATTTCTTAACTATGACTCTGTTCAAGATGTACCCTGAACCATAAATTTACTCTACTCACATTATCTCAGAATGAAAAAGATATTAATTATACCCTTTTTTCTGATCTGGTAATAACCCAGCAGCAATCAGCAATAATAAAAGAAAACATGATTAATGAGACGCATCATCAACCCAGTCTACAAAGTATTTTCACAAAATAAAATGAAACAAAAACAGAACCATAAAAGATTGTGTTTAAAATACATAATTATAATTGAATAAGTTTGTTCTAATGGACACATATACTTTAACAACTAGAGAATACACATTCTTTTCAAAGTCACATGTGTAGTTATAAAATCTATCATAATAATAAAAGAGAAAAGAGAGGGAATATAATCTACTAAAATTGACACAAGTAAAAAATAAAAAATCAAGATAGTCCTATATCTGTTATAGAAATGAAGTTTTTAATTTAAATTTTCCCAAGTATCCAGTGAAGAAGAAATGCGTGATCAATAAACATAAGAAGAAATAAATGCTCAACCTCATTAATAATTCAAGGTTTTGTAGGAATTGCATTAACCCTATACATCCACTTGGGGAGAATTGATATCTTCACTAAATTGAGTCTTCACTTTGTTTGTCTTCTTTAATTTCTTTCATCAGAATTGTAGAGTTATTTATGCAAATCCTGTACATGTTTTGGCAGACTTATACCTAAGTATTTTATTTTCTTCAGAGTGATTGCAAACGGTATTATGTGGAAGAAATATTTATAATTTAATAGTTTAGGTAGATTCTTCTATAAGAAGATACAGGAAAAAAGACAGGTAGGAAATGGGCAAGACTGGAGGGTGGGAAAATAGTAACAATAGCATTGCAAAATTCCTGGTGAGATAGTACCATGGTTTGTGTTATGTTAGTGGAAGTACAAGCAAAAATATATTGATTTCAGTATCAGCATGTTCAAGTACGCATGAAATATTTAGATAATTAACATATTATTTTAGAACTCAAGAGAGACAATAGAGGTGGAAATACAGTTTTAGTCTCATTGGCATTTATAAAACAGTTGAAACTAGGCATGTATGCTTTTGCCTATGGAGAATATATAGAGTAGGGGAGACAAGAACTGAGAAATGGATCACAGGGATATAAATATTTTAAAAAACAGACTATGGGACAAAAGATAGCTAAGAAGACTAAGTAGGAGTTATCTGAGGAAAGAACCAAAGGAGAATGATGTCACAAAAACCAAGAAAGGGAATTTTAAGAAAAGAAGAAATAGTTAGCAATGTCACCTTCTTTCAAGGGTCCTAATAAGATGAGTCACAGGATTTAAAGTTTTCACGATGAAAATACTGACAGTTACAGAAGCTTGGAAGTTAAGGCTGAAGGTCTGGCTCTGCCACACACTGACTGTGTGGTCTTAGGCAAATTGCTGACTCCTTCTCTGCCTCAGTTTCCTCATTTGTAAAATGGTACATAACTATCTTATAAGTTTTTATGAAGATCAAAATTAGCACATGAAAAGAGCTCAGAATAATGCTGAGAATATAAAATTAGTTATTAGTGAGAAATTGTCAGCCGGAAATCAGATAACATAAACATAGAACAAGACATATACAAAGACACCCTGTGGTTCTGTTAGGAACAAGATAGGGACAAGTCTGTCCATAATTATAAAGATAACAATCCCATCTTCTGATTGAAATAGGCAATTGTTGCTTCTTTATTAATGGTAACTCTAGTCCCTCTTTAGTTCTCCTGTTTCCTAGATAATAAGTATTAAGATACCTGATCTCCAAGTTGACCTCACTTCTTGATAGTGCCAATCCAGGGCTCCACTTCCTGAATTTCTCCTTATAACCGTTCAAGACAATCGCAAACCCTACAAGAAGTTTTTCCAAACTCTCCATTACTGAGAAATCCCCATATTTTCTTAGATTAAGTTCTCTCTTGCTGCAGCAAGTTAAAGAAACATAAATTTGTTTGACTGCAAGTGTTTTCCTGATAGTTTGGGTTAGTGGACTTAATTATTATCATTATTACAACTGCTATGATTATCATCACTGTAATTATTCAGCATTGTGTTTCCTTTGCCTAACATAATGCATTGCACCAAAGAAGTGCTGAAATATATTTGATGAATAAGTTGATGAAGAAATCGGCAATTAGGAAGTACTTGGCTTCAGGTAGGGCAGTTTCACCGATGGAAATGCCACTAAAACTGAAAAGGACTGAATAGTGAACATAAGTGAAAAAGAGTTTCAGGTGAAAAAGGAAGATTGTCCTCACCCCAATTCCAGATCTGCTAATCACACCTACTCCCTAGTACTGAACTCCCATCTCAAAAACATGGTCGTGCAAGCTAAGATTATAATGTAGATAGCTAATTGGTTTAAAAAGACACATTCTATGCTTTCTTCTTTCTTACTACTTTTTCTGCCAGATTTCTAAAATTCTAAACATCTTTCTTATTTGATTTCCAATTTAGATATGACCTACTGAGGTGCATTAGACAATTAACTTAAAAATTAAAGATTCTTAAAATCTTGTGACTTTTGAGATTTTGTTTTTATTGTGGTAAAAATATATATAACAAAAAATTTCCCATTTTATCATTCTTTTTGTGTTCAACTTAGAGACCATCTCAAGAACAGATTTGAGGAAATGAACAATAATGACCAAAAACCAGATGAGTTGTGGAATGACATCATACATGAAGCTAGCAAGAGGTCATTAAAAAAGATGAGAAAGAAAGAAAAGACCAAAATGGATATTGGAAGAGACTCTGAAATTTGCTCTTGAACTTTGAGCAGCTAAAGGAAAGGAAGAAATGATGAAATAAAAGAGCTGAACAGAAGATTTCAAAGGGCAGCTCGAGAAAACAAAGTAAAGTATTATGATTACATGTGCAAAGAGCTGGCGATACAAAACCGAAAAGGAAGAATATGCTCTGCATTTCTCAAGCTGAAAGAACTGAAGAAAAAATTCAAGCTTTGAGTTTCAATATTGAAGGACTGTAAGAGGAAAACATTAAACAACACAGGAAGCATCAAAAGAAGGTAGAAGGAATACACAGAGTCACTATACCAAAAAGAATTTGTCGACGTTCAACCATTTCAGAAGACAGCATAAAATCAAGAACCAACGGTACTGAAGGAAGAGGTCCAAGCTGCACTGAAGGCATTGGGGAGAAACAAGGCTCCTGGAATTGATGGAATACCAATGAAGATGTTTCAACAAACGGATGCAGCGCTGGAAGTGCCCATTTCTCTATGCCATGAAATTTGGAAGAGAACTACCTGGCCAGCTGACTAGAAAAGATCTATATTTGTGCCCATTCCCAAGAAAGGTGATCCAACAGAATGCAGAAATTATGAAACAACATCATTAATATCACACACAAGTAAAATTTTGCTGAAGATCATTCAAAAGCAGTTACAACAGTACATTGACAAGGAACTGCCAGAAATTCAAGCTGGATTCAGAAGAGGACGTGGAACCAGGAATATCACTGCTGATGTCAGATGGATCTTGGCTGAAAGCAGAGAATACCAGAAAGATGTTTACCTGTGTTTTATTGACTATGCAAAAGCATTTGACTGTGTGCATCACAACAGATAACAGACAACATTGCGAAGAATGGGAATTCCAGGACATGTAATTGTGCTTACAAGGAACCTGTACTTAGACAAAGAGGCAGTCCGTTGAACAGAACAAGGGGTACTGCGTGGTTTAAAGTCAGGAAGGGTATGCGTCAGAGTTATATCCTTTCACCATAGTTATTCAATCTAGATGCTGAGCAAATAATCCTAGAATCTGGACTACATGAAGAGGAAAGTGGCATCAGGACTGGAGGAAGACTCTTTAACAACCTGCGATATGCATATGGCACAACCTTGCTTGCTGAAAGTGAAGAGGACTTGAAGCACTTCTTGACAAAGATCAAAGACCACAGCCTTCACTATGGGTTACACCTCAACATAAAGAAAACAAAATCCTCACAACTGGACCAATAAGCAACATCATGATAAATGGAGAAAAAATTGAAGTTGCCAAGTGTTTAATTTTGCCGGGATCCACAATGGAAGCTGCAGTAAAGAAATCAGACAATGCGTTGCATTGTGCAAATCTATTGCAAGAGATCTCTTTAAAGTGTTAAAAAGCAAAGATGTCACTTCAAGGCCAAAGGTGCACCTGACCCAAGCCATGGTGTTTTTAATCACCTCATACGCATGTGAAAGCTGGACAACGAATAAGGAAGACCTAAAAAGAATTGATGCCTTTGTATTATGCTGATGGTGAAGAACATTGAGAATACCATGGACTGCCAGAAGAAGGAACAAATCTGTCTTGGAAAAAGTATACCAGAATTCTCCTTAGAAAGCAAGGATGGGAAGACTTTGTCTCACATACTTTGGATATGTTATCAGGATGAACCAGTCCCTAGAGAAGGACATCATGCTTGGGAAAATTGAGGGTCAGCGAAAAAGATGAAGGCCTTCAAGGAGATGAACTGACACAGTGGCTGTAGAAATGGGCTGAAACATAGCAATGATTCTGAGGACAGCACAGGACCAGCAGTGTTTCTGTCTGTTGTACATGGGGTCGTTATGAGTCAGAATCACCTCCATGACACCTAACAGCAACAACAACATATGTTCATCATGTTGGGCAATCATCACCACTATCTGTTTCCATATTTTTTCATCACTCTTAACAGTGGTCCCTATACACTAAGTCCTCCCTCTTTTCCTCTCCCTACCACCATTATTAACCTCCAAAGAACTTTGGTCTCTATACATTCACCTGTTCTGGATATTCATGTAAGTGATATCATACCATATTTGTCCTTTTGTGCCTAACTTATTTCACTCAGCATAACATTTTCAAGGTTCATCTATGTTGTAACATGTATCAGGACTTCATATCTCTTTAATATCTGAGTAATATTTCATTTTATGTATGTAACATATTTTGTTTATCCATTCATCTGTTGGTAGACATTTAGGTTGTTTTCACCTTTTGTTTATTGTGAATAGTGCTGCTATGAACATTGGTATATAAATATCTGTGTTCCTCCTTTCAATTCTTTTAGGTGTATACCTAGGATTTGAATTTCTGGGTAATATTTTTTTACAGATTTTTTACCTATTTTCCAAATGTTATTTTTCTTCTCTTGATGTAAGAGTATCCAGTGATACTTCTATTGCTTTTGGCTACCACATTATTTTGAGGTTTTCACCCTTTCATGATGTGTAGCTTCTAATTTGCTCTTCCCTTAGAAATCAGGATATCAACTTTGGTCAATATGTGTATAAATTGAGATTACGCTGAAGGTAACTTTGAGGAAAATGTACTACCATTTGTGCATGGTTTTATAATTTTGATGCAAGCTTATTTTTGAACTCCTTAAATCTTGACAGTGTTCCAAATAAAAATTCATCCCACGTAATGAAGTGACAGTTAAACAATTTGAAAAGAACAGATTGTACATACTTTAGGGGCACTTTAAAACTCTAAATAAATTAAATAATTAAAATTAATTAATCCAAATTGATTAATCCTAATGATTTTCTGACATTGAGACAATTTCTTCCCATCTCTGTTTCTTCATATGCAAAATAGCTATATTAATGTCTATTTCATAGTGTTCCTGTGAGAATTATAAGCAATAGTATATGTTAAATATACTGTATATACAGGTAGTCCCCTACTTGCAACGTATTCAAGTTACAATGAACCACACTGACAACCATCCGTTTCTTTTTTCTTTTGTACATCTCATTGTTAGTAATATGTACTACATACAACATTACGGCACGTAATTTGCAGATGTTATCATTCTCAGATGTTCACTCGCACATGTTCAATTTTATGATTTACTGTTCAAAACACTGCTGTATAACAGGTTATGGCCTGGTCTTTAATGAAGTCAGCATCAGTGCTGGGATTTGTAACAGACAGAAAGCTGGGCAATGTTCAAATCTAACGAACACTTGAACTGCTCATGCATCTGACAGCCGTTCAAATTGCAACTTCAGTGTTATGACACTGACACCAACATCATTGTAGACCAGCCTATAGCGTGATCTTATTCGGTATTTTGTACCATAAGATGTATCCGTTGTTAATTTGAGGACGAGCTGTTTAAGTTTCTCTAACATCTGAACTGCTTATACCCCCAACAATATGTCTTGCAAAACAAGTCATGCCACTGAAATTTCTAATCCAAAAAAGAGGGTGAGGAAGGCTCCAGACATGGATATCAAGATGAAGATCATTAAGGCCTATGATAATGGTAAGAAAGAAAGTCAACTCAACAGCACATGAGGAAGGACTGTTTCATTCGACCATTTTGATAATTATTAAGGATAAGAACAGAAATTTGGAGGCAGTTAAAGGAGTGATTGGCGTAAAATCAACAATTTTAAAAAGAAAAGGCAAGGGTCAATCCACAAGAAGTTGTCTGTATGGTCCCCAGAAGAGGATTCCTATGAGTTTATTGGCAATTCAAATGAAAGCACACAGCCTTTTTAAAAACTGAAGGAACAGAAAGGGAAAGATTACCACAGTACTTTAATGCCACCGAAGGCTGGCTTCATCGCTTCAAACTCAGATTTTGCTTACATTACATGTGTATAACTGGAGAAGCAGGATGCCCAAAGTTGAAGCTGCCAAAAAATTCAATGATAAATTGGACAAGATAATACAAGATGAATATCTACCAGAACAGACTTCAACATGGACAAAATAGGATTGTTTTGGAAAAGATGCCAGAATGGACCTGTATTTCAGAGATGAAGTCAATGCCTGGTTTCAAGGCATTTAAAGACAGAATCATGCTGCTGCTTGGGAGAAATGCTGCTGTATTTGAATTACAACCTTTTCTTGTTTACAGTTCTGAAAACCTCCACGCATTCGAAAATATTGACAAAAATAAACTGCCAGTTTACTACAGGAATAATTCCAAGGCCCAATGACGATTGTGTTTTTAAGTTGTTTCATCTCAGAAGAGAGGACTATTGCCTTAAAAAGGGCATTCTTTTTAAGATTCTGCTGCTAGTTGTTAATGCCCCAGGACATCCTCTTCCCTTACATGATCTAAACCAAGATGTGAAAGTGGCATATCTATCTCCCAATATGACAACTGTGCTTCAGCCTATAGACCAAGGTGCAGTGGCCACCTTCAAGGAATACTACATGTAGACTACCTTTTCTCAGACAATAGCTGCAGCAGATGGAGGTATGGTAATACCACATGAATTATGGAAGAATTACAATATTATTCAGTGTATCTGGAATATTGCATCTTCCTGGGAGGAAGTTATAGGAAAATGCATGCAGGGGATATGGAAAAAAACTACTGGGTTATGTGAACGTGCTTCAAGCATTTGATCAGGATAATATTATGGAAGAGATTGGCTGAAAAATCATCTGTATGGCAAGAACATTAAATTTAGAACTTAATATCACCAGTGGGGATCAGATCATAGATCACAAAGGGAAATTCACAGATCAGGACTTCGTGGATTTTGAAGAGGAAAGAAATGCTGAAGAAGAAAGAAATAATGAGGAAGAGGAAGAAGAGACATTGTCGAAAAATTTTACAAGGAAAGGATTAGCTGAATTTTTTTCTAAACTAAATCAGGGGCTTCGGTTGCTTGAAAACAAGGACCCAAACGGTGATTGCTTTGTTAAAGTAGATAGGCAGATTCGGGAAGCAGTGTGAAGTTATATGAAGAAAAAAAGAAAAGAACCATACAGACAACTCTCACTAATTTGCTGACTAGAAACACCATCTCCCTTCCCAGGGATAATCCAGATGATCCAGAACCTTCCACAAGTGGAGATATTACCACAGCTGACAAAATGCCACATGGTCTAACTGTTCTTCATCCTCAGAGTAAATTTTTATGAGTTGTGTATTTTTTTATGTGTGTATGTATTAAAGTATAGCAGTAAGTTTATATGTAATGTTTCCAACACCCAAAGACAAATAAAGATCAAATTTATAAAGATACTGATTTTTAAAAAAGGCAATAATAATGAAAACTAAACAAAAAAAATGAGATATTTGACTTATGTCAGAATCAATTTATGATAGAATCATCAGAATGGAACCCTGTGGTAAGTCTGGGAGTACCTCTAGTGGTGTACCTGCCAATTGGTACGCAATCAGTACATGTTAGCAGCCTACCATTTCCTGTCTAAAGTAACCAAACAATGGGTATGGCATCAAGTTTCAGCTCATTCAGCCACCATAAGATTATACATTAAATATTAAGGCTAACACTCTTCAATGCAATAAAATTTAGAGGAATTCAGCAAACATTTAGACACAATGTTACTTAAAAGGGTCAATTCAATCTTAAAACACAAATTCAATTGTTATTTTTATTTTATTTTTTGCTATAGGTTCCCTGAGTTTCTATTTTTAGTTTTCTCCTTGAAAATTGGATGTTAACTGATGGCATATATGTGCATAATATTGGAAAACACAGCTTTTAGGTATCTGCAGCAGAAAAATAAATTTAGCATAGACCCATAATAAGCAAATAAAGTCATAACACACTGGTCATCTAGAAGTCTAGTTTGTAGATTTTTTTTGGAATGTAATTGCACAGTTTTTATTGTTTTTTTATGACTGGTGTAATATTCTCAATTTGATTCACATATATATTTCGCAATTTTCAATTAAAGCTAGCATTTTTAAAGGCTGCTTTTTTGAGCAAAGGCAACACAATAAACTATTTTTATTTTTTAGCTTGAAGGGAGGTTATTCTGTTTGCTTAAATTGTTCAATCACTCTTTAGAACCAACTGGTATTCTGCCTGTTTCTTCTGTCTAAAACAAGCAGTCAATTTTAATTAACTTGCTGCACAGAAGTCTTTGGAATTTGTGGAAACTGGGCATACAGCCAATCCTCAAAACACCACTGATCAATTTGCCTGGAAAGAAGTTAAGAAATGGAAGATTTTGGCTTAGAAGAACTTCTGGATGTATTCTAAAATTGAACAGCTAAAAATTCAAAATTAAAATTTAGCGATTATTTGGAAATTTTCTAATGTGAATAAAAAATAAGTGATTGAAATCTTTAATTTTTATTATCATTTATCTTGAATATCTGAATAAACAATATCCCCTGGGTTTTAAAGTAATAGTTTGGGAAGTAAATCATCCTGGATTGACTCTTTAAGGCATTGTTAAGGTAGTAAAGTTATATATTGTGTTTCAAAGAAATAACATCATTTACTGTCATACTGTCTCCAAAATACAAAGGTCCTAGTGTCTAAAATGTTCAACTTCTTCTGTTGAAAAGCCAGATGTATATGACTAATAAGCCAGTCTGTGCATGAATAAATGTAATTTATTTTACTATTATTCCAAGAAGTAAAATTACTTGTAGCCATTCAGATATTTTCAATGAGAACATCTTAGAAAGGATACAATTTCTCAAAGGATTCAAGACACATTCCTTTAATTTAATCAATTAAAAGTTCTCTTACATCTTATGAGGGAGTGGTAACTTAATTGTATTAAGAACAAGTGTTGTCTCCTACTTAACATTGTGCTGGAAGTCCTAGCTAAAGCAATAAGGCAAGAAAAAGAAATAAAAGGCATACAAATTGGTAATGAAGAAGTTAAACTGTCCCTATTTGCGGATGATATGATACTGTACATAGAAAACCCTAAAGACTCCATGAGAAAATACTGGAACTAATAGAAAGATTCAGCAGAGTAGCAGGATACAAGGTAAACATACAAAAATCAGTTGGATTCCTGTATACCAATAAAAAGAATGATGAAGAGGAAATCAGGAAAACAATACCATTTATAATAGCCCCTAAAAAAATAAACTACTTAGGAATAAATCTAACCAGGGATGGAAAAGACCTATACAAAGAAAACTGCAAAAAAACAAAAGAGATCTACATAAATGGAAAAACATACCATGCTCATTGATAGGTAGACTCAACATTGTGAAAACGACAATTCCACCCACAGCAATTTACAAATACAATGCAATCTCGGTCCAAATAGCAACAACATTCTTTAAAGAGATAAAAAAAAACCTAATCATTAACTTTACATGGAAAGGGAAGAAGCCCTGGAAAAGTAAAGCACTACTGAAGAAGAATAAAGTAGGAGGACTTGCACTCCCTGGCCTCAGAACCTACTATACAGCTACAGTAGTCAAAACAGCCTGGTACTGTACAATGACAGATACATTGACCAATGAAACAGAATTGAGAACCCAGATGTAAATCCAGCTGCCTACAGTCACCTGATCTTCGACAGGGGCCCAAAGTCCATCAAATGCGGAGCAGACAGTCTTTTTAACAAATGGTGCTGGCAAAACCAGATGTCTATTTGCAAAAAAAAATGAAACAGGACCCATATCACACACCATATACAAAAACTAATTCAAAATGGATCAAAGACCTAAATATAAAGCCAAAAAGTATAAAGATCGCAGAAGAAAAAATAGAATCAATGCTAGAGACCCTAATACATGGCAAAAACAGGATACAAAATATAAATAACAACACACAAATTCCAGAAGATAAACTAGATAACTGGGATATTCTAAAAATTAAACACTTATGAGCATCAAAAGATGTCACCAAAAGAGCAAAAAGAGAACCTACAGACTGGGAAAACATTTTTGGCTATTACAATTGGACAAAGGTTTAATCTCCAAAATCTACAGGAAAATCCAACACCTCTGTAACAAAAAGACAAATAATCCAATTAAAAGTGGGTAAAGGAAATGAACAGACACTTCACCAAAGAAGACATTCACGCGGCTAACAGACACATGAGGAAATGATGGCAATCACTAGCCATTAGAGAAATGCAAATCAAAACCACAGTGAGATACCATCTCATCCCAGCATTACTGGCATGAATCAAAAAAACAGAAAATAAGTGTTGGAGAGGCTGCGGGGAGATCGGAAGTCTTACACACTGCTGGTGGGAATGCAAAATGGTACAACCATTTTGGAAAACGATATGGCACTTCCTTAGAAAGCTAGAAATAGAAATGCCATATGATCCAGCAGTCCCACTGCTAGGAATATATCCTAGCGAAATAAGAGCCATCACACGAATAGACATATAGATACCCATGTTCATTGCAACATTGTTCACAGTGGCAAAAAGATGGAAACAACTTAGACGCCTATCAACAGATGAATAGATAAACAAATTATGGTACAGACACACAATGGAGTACTACACAACAATAAAGAAAAATAATGAATTTGTGAAGCATGTCACAATATGGATGAATCTGGAGGGAATCATGCTGAGTGAAATAAGTCAACCACAAAAGGACAAACAATCTTTGATGGTTACCAGGGAGGGGAGGGGTGGGAATGGAATAATACTAACTAGACAATAGATAAGTGATAACTTTGGTGAAGGGTAAGACAGTACACAATATTGGGCAAGCCAGGACAACTTGTCCAAGGCAAGGTCATGGAAGCTCCATAGACACATCCAAACTCCCTGAGGGACCAAATTTATGGGCTGAGGGCTGTGGGGACCATGGTCTCCGGGAACATCTAGCTCAACTGACATAACATAGTTTATAAAGAAAATGTTCTACATTTTAGTCTGGTGAGTAGTGTCTGGTGCCCTGTGAGGGTCATCTAAGATACTCCACTGGTCTCAGCCCTTTGGGAGCAAGGGAGTATGAAGAAAACTGAAGATAGGAGGGAAAGATTACTCCAAAGGACTAATGGACCACAACTACCACAGCCTCCACCAGATTGAGTCCAGTTCAGCTAGATGGTGCCTGGCTACTACTACTGACTGCTCTGATAGGGATCACAATAGAGAGTCCTGGACAGAGGTGGAGAAAAATGTAGAACAAAATTCTAACTTACAGACTTACTGGCCTGACAGAGACTGGAGAAACCCCGAGAGTATGGCCCCCAGACACCCTTTTAGCTAGTAATGATGTCACTCTCTAGGTTCACCCTTCAGCCAAAGATTAGACAGGCCCATAAAACAAAACAAGACTAAAGGGGCACACCAGCCCAGTGGCAAGGACTGGAAGGCAGGAGGGGACAGGAAAGCTGGTAATATACAACCCAAGGTCAAGAAGGGAGAGTGTTGACACGTCACGGGCTTGTTAACAAATGTCATAAAACAATATGTGTACTAACTGTTTAATGAGAAGCTAGTTTGTTCTGTAAACCTTCATCTAAAGGACAATTAAAAAAAAAAGTGTTGTGATTCTCAAACAGGTGTCATTCCACACACTAACTTATGAATAGGGTAGTCAAAATATCAACCTAAAATGTTTTACAGAATAACAGATGATTTTGGCTTTATGCTTTGTTGTAACTAGTTATTTTCCTTGTGACATTACTAAACTATGCTGAAAACTAAATAGTGCTTATTTTGTTAGATTGCTTTCCCTTCTGCTATACATTTTAGATGGCCAATTTTATTAAATTAAAAAAAACTTAAAAAGAAACACAAATATTTAGTAATAACTAGAAATGGGAAAACTGTATATTTTGTTCTACAAGTTATTAACTAATACGATGTACTATTTCTCTGAGATTTCACAAGTTAGAAAGTTTGGGTTTTATTCTCCCTGCACCAAGTATCAATTTGTACCAGCTGGTCAGAACTGAATTGAATTGAACTTGGTCCACTTGCTATTACAGTTGGTGTGTAAGGTGTGAAAAAAACTGTCAACATATTGTAGAATAATTTGAATACAACTAAAACAAATATGACAGGTATTGTAGCATTATTCCAGAAATACAGATGAAATTAATTAAGAGAAAAAACTGAAAGAAATATAAAGGAATATCTCAGAGATTAAAAAAGAATATGTTCAAAAACTATTTAAACTTACAGACATGCACATATATATATATATATATATATATATATATATATATATACATATATGCAGAGAGAGACTCTTTTGGCATTATGGTCTCTTCTTAATCACTCAAGGTAGTTTACAAAATTTACTTAAAAATCCATATTCTTGACCAGGGAAAGGTATGATAATGGAGGAGGTTCCCTTGTATAGCCTAAAGTAGATTTCAAGCTTTGGAACTCAAAGAATATTTATTTTTAGGACATATTAAATAATAGCCAATGCAGAAAACAGATAAAAAGTGGGACAACTCAGGTCAAAAAATAGGAGAGGCCTAGGGTTTAACCAATCCTGTCCCCTCCACCTCCATATCCTCAGCAGTGACTTTTCCAACATGTTTTCTAAATATCTAGGCTTCCAAAGAACAGTTTGAAAAACACTGGTCTAGTGTATCACAGGAGCCCTGGTGGTGTAGTGGTTAAGAGCTATGGCTGCTAACCAAAAGGCTGGCAGTTGGAATCCACCAGCTGCTCCTTGGAAACCCTACTCGGTCCTATAGGGTCTCTGTGAGCTGGTATCAACTCGACATCAATAGGTTTTTGGGTTTGCAGTCTATCACATAATATTCAATGCACCAAATTTTAAAAAAGATGAATTCAGATTTGTTTGATGCAAGGTAGGTGTTCAGACTTAAGTAAATCATTTAACATTATAGGCAGTCCTCAGTTTAAGAATGTCAAATTTACAGACAACTCCCATTTGCCCTTTAATGTTATGTAAATTTTCCCTCACTGTGAAATGATTGAACTGACCCCTACTCTCAACAAATTTTTCTTAACATCATCTTCACTTGCTGCATGTGCAGTTTTTAAGTCATTGAAAAGGCTTTGAGACTTTCAGTGGCATCACAAGATGGGGCCAAGGGTGCAGACTGCACCTGAAGCCACTGCCAGGACAGGTGATATTACTGAACCCTAGAAGATGGGTCCTTGACCAGCGTGCTCAAACTTGGCAATTACCTGAACACTGGTCTTTGAGAAAGAGAAAGTAACTTTACTGCAATGCGCAGAGCAAGGAGCTGGGAGGAAGTTCCTCAGACTTGGCTTCCCAAGCTACAAGGAAACAGGGTTTATATGCAATTTGGATTAGCAACAGTGGCCGCACAGGTGTACCTGGGGAGGGGAAAATTCTAGAAGGTGGACAGGAAACAGGAGGTGATATGGTTCTTGTCGGACCTCTTGCTTCGGAATAGGGTCATGGTGTTGATTTTCCTTCTGATTCATTCCACCTTTTGCTGAGTCTGCTGTTGAAGTCAATTAGTGGTCACAGCTGGCCCTTCATATGGGGCAGACCAAATCTAGTTTAGGACTAATGGAAATTTACTGGCATGCATAGGGTTAGGTTACAGTGACAGCAAAATGACTATAAAAATATCCTTGCAGTTACTTACAACAACAAAAACATTTTTATAAACCCAGCTTACATGTATCAATACACCTGCAAGGCTAAAACTGTAGGCTAATTTACTTTTTGAACCTTCTAATGTGCTCCAGTCAGAACTGTCATTATTACCCAATTACAACGTTGCTTCATTTACGTGGTTGTGTCTGTATGCTCTGCAGGCATGCTTTGTTGTTTTCTTTGCTGGCGGTGTTTCCATGTTGTTGTTGTCGTTAGGTCCTACACATAGCAACCCTATGTACTATAGAACAAAACACTGCCTGACCCTGCTCCATGCTCACAGTTGTTGTTATGCTTGAGCCCATTGTTGCAGCCACTGTATCAATCCATCACATTGAGGGTCTTCCTCTTTTTCACTGACACTGTACTTCACCAAGCATGATGTCCTTCTCCAGGGACTGATCCCTCTTGACAATATGTCCAAAGTATGTAAGACATAGTCTCGCCATCCTTGCTTCTATGGAGCAATCTGATTGTACTTCTTCCAAGACAGATTTGTTTGTTCTTTTGGCAGTCCATGGTATATTCAATATTCTTCACCAACACCACAATTCAAAGGCGTCAGTTCGTCTTTATCTTTCCATAGTCATTGTCCAGCTTTTGCATGCATATGATACGACTAAAAACACCATGGCTTGCATCAGGAGCACCTTAGTCTTTAAGGTGACATCTTTGCTTTTCAACACTTTAAAGAAGTCTTTTGCATCAGATTTGCCCAGTGCAATGCATCTTTTGATTTCTGGACTGCTGCTTCCATGGGTGTTGATTGCGGATCCCAGTAAAATGAAATCCTTGACAACTTCAATCTTTTCTCCGTTCATAATGATGTTGCTTATTGGTCCAGTTGTGAGGATTTTTGTTTTCTTTACGTTGAGGTAGAATCCATACCGAAGCCTGTGGCCTTTGATCTTTATTAGTAAGTGCTTCAAGTCCTCTTCACTTTCAGCAAGCAAGGTTGAGTCATTTGCATAACGCAGGTTGTTAATGAGTCTTCCTCCAATCCTGATGCTCCGTTCTTCTTTGTATAGTCCAGCTTCTCAGCTTATTTGCTCAGCATACAGACTGAATAAGTATGGTGAAAGGATACAACCTTGAAGCACACCTTTCCTGACTTTAAATCACCCAATATCCCCTTGTTCTGTCTGAACACCTGCCTCTTGATCTATGTACAAGTTCCTCATGAGCACAATTAAGTGCTCTGGAATTTCCACTCTTCACAATGTTACCCATAATTTGTTATGATTCACACAGTTGAATGCCTTTGCGTAGTCAATAAAACACATGTAAACATCTTTCTGGTACTCTGCTTTCAGCCAAGATCCATCTGACCTCAGCAACGATATCCCTGGTTCCCCGTCCTCTTCTGAATCTGGCCTGAATTTCTGGCAGTTCCCTGTCGATATACTGCTACAGCTGCTTTTGAGTGATCTTCAG
Organism: Dugong dugon; assembly: GCA_030035585.1. Lineage (NCBI taxonomy): Eukaryota > Metazoa > Chordata > Mammalia > Sirenia > Dugongidae > Dugong > Dugong dugon. Next base: position 15,644,845 of record CM057465.1, read on the forward strand.
CAAAATTTTACTTCAGTGTATTATTAATGATATTGTTTGATAATTTCCACATTTGGTTAGATCACCTTTCTTGGGAATAGGAATAAATATGAATCTCTTCCTGTTGATTGGCCAGGTAGCTGTCTTCCAATTTTTTTGGTATAGATGAGTGAGCACTTACAGCACTGCATACATTTGTTGAAACATGTAAATTGATAGTCCATCAATTCCTGGAGCCTTGTTTTTCACCAGTGCCTTCAATGCAACTTGGATTTCTTCCTTCAGTACCTTCGGTCCGTGATCATATACTACCTCTTGAAATGGTTGAATGTCGACCAATTCTTTTTGGTATAATGACTGTGTATTCCTTCCATCATCTTTTGATGCTTCCTGCATCATTTAATATTTTCCCCATAGAATCCTTCACTGTTGCAGATTGAGGCTTGCATTTTTTCTTCAGTTCTTTCAGCTTGAGCAATGCTGAGTGTGTTCTTCCCTTTTGGTCTTCTATCTCCAGCTCTTTGCACATGTCATTATAATACTTTACTTTGTCTTCTTGAGCTGCCCTTTGAAATCTTCTGTTCAGTTCTTTTACTTAATCGTTGCTTCTTTTTCCTTTAGCTACTAGATGCTCAAGAGCAGGTTTCAGGGTCTCTTCTGACATCCATTTTTCTCTTTTCTTTCTTTTATGTCTTTTTAATGACCTGTTGCTTTCTTCATGCATGATGTCCTTGATGTCATTCCACAACTTGTCTGGTCTTCGGTCATTAATGTTCAACGTGTAAAGTCTATTCTTGAGATGGTCTCTAAATTCAGGTAGCGTGTACCCAAGATTGTACTTTGGCTCTTGTGGACTTGTTCTAATTTTCTTCAGTTTCAACTTGAACTTGCATATGAGCAGTTGATGATCTGTTCCACAGTCAGCCCTTGGCCTTGTTCTGACTGATGATATTGAGTTTTCCACTGTCTCTCTTTTCACAGAAGTAGTCAGTTTGATTCCTGTTTATTCCATCTGGTGAGGTCCATGTGTATAGTTTCCATTTATATTGGTGGAAAAAGGTATTTGCAATGAAGAAGTCGTAGGTCTTGCAAAATACTATCATGCGATTTATGGCATGGTTTCTATCACCAAGGCCATATTTTCCAACTACTGATCCTTCTTCTTTGTTTCCAACTTTTGCATTACAATCACCAGTAATTATCAATATGTCCTGATTGCATGTTCAATCAATTTCAGACGGCAGAAGCTGGTAAAAATCTTCAATTTTTTCATCTTTGGCCTTAGTGGTTGGTGTGTAAATCTGAATAACAGTTGTATTAACTGGTCTTCCTTGCAGGTGTATGTTATTATCCTATCACTGACAGCGTTGTACTTCAGGATAGATCTTGAAGTGTTCTTTTTGACGGTTAATGAAACACCATTTCTCTTCAGGTTGTCATTCTCGGCATAGTAGACCATAAGATTGTCCAATTCAAAATGGCCAATACCCGTCCATTTCAGCTCACTAATGCCTAGCATACTGATGTTTATGCATTCCATTTCACTTTTGACAATTTCCAGTTTTCCTAGATTCATGTCATACATCGCACTTTCCGATTATTAATGGATATTTGTAGCCGTCTTTTCTCATTTGGAGTCACGCCACATCAGTGACTAAAGGTCCCAAAAGCTTGACTCCATCCACATCATTAAGGTTGACTCTAATTTGAGGAAGCAGCTATTCCCCAGTTATCCTTTGGGTGACTTCCAACCTGGGGAGCTCATCTTTCAGCACTATATCAATCTTCCATTGCTATTCATAGGCTTTTCACTGGCTAATTCTTTTCAGAAGTAGACTGCCGTGTCCTTCCTCCTTGTCTATCTTAGTCTGGAAGCTCGGCTGAAAACCTGTCTGCCATGGGTGACCCTGCTGGAATCTGAATACCGGGGGCATAGCTTCCAGCGTCACAGGTACACACAAGCCCCCACAGTACGACAAACTGACAGACACGTGGGGTTTGTTTCTATAGTCACTGATTTTGTCAAATTTTCTGGTATTTTAGCTATAATATTGTGGTAATTAGTATTTGTGAAACTATATCAATAACTTTTTGAGAACGAAGTAGTAATTAAAGGAAAAGAAGGAGTAATATACAGGAATTACACTTCAGGAGTAACATTAGTACAAAAAATATTACTAAGGATTCTGTATGGTCTAGTATGGGAAGAGGTTCACAAGGGTGAGGATGATACCATGAGTTACCGCACCACATGACACCGACCCAAGTGAGGCTACTGGAGCCCTTTCTTCCACTAAAGTAAGGCTAAATAAGAACTGTTTGCACCTGTTCCAACTTCCCTACAAATTCAACAAAAACACACACTCAGAAATAGACTTGGTTCGAAACCCATGGACTTCCTGTAGACATTTTTGTTTCCTTGTTTTAAAGTCACTAACAATGTCTACTACTCCTCCCCTCTCTCACCCCAGCTCATACATACTTGTAAGATTGCTGTGAGAATTACAAGGATAAAATAGATTTTAACATGCTCTGGCTGGAGGATGAGGAGGGGCTAGTAGGATTACAGTTAATTGTGGATATCAGTTCCCAATGGAGAAGAACTGAACATATTGAGATATGAACCTTCTCTCCCAATTTATTCAATTATCCTTATTCATTAACTTGTTCATAAATTTACCGAATGTTTATTTAGCAGCTGCTATGTGGCAATCACTGAATTTAGATCTGAAAATGTAGAGATGAATAAGACATAAATAAGGTATAGACCCTGTTCTTAAAAGTTTATGATCAGTAGGAAAAGACAGGAACAAACAAAAATATAACTCTTTATTTTCCCACTCTCCAGAACTGAGCACTCTAACATAGGTCATAAAGGAGCCCTGGTGGCACAAAGGTTCAGCACTCAGCTGCTAACCCAATTAACCGAGAGGTTGGCTGTTCAAACCCCCCAGCCAGTCCATGGAAAAAGACACCTGACAATCTGCTACCGTAAAGATTTCAGCCTAGGAAACTGTGTGGTGACAGTTCTTCTCTGTCCTATAGGGTTGCTATGGGTTGTAATGGACTCAATGGCACACAACAACTTGAGTCAAAGAAACAATAGCGAGATGCTGTCTTTTTTATTTTTATTTACCAAACAATAATAGAAAGGCCAACCCTTCATGAAAGTATTTTAGCAAGTTCCCAGAGAGTTTCTATGTGTGCTCATGAACACAGTTATTTCAGCTAATACACTGAAGCGGGCATTTTACCCATGTTGTTCCTCTTTTCTGTGTTTATATGTACTGCGGTACAGACAGATACTTACATGAAGGACACCACCTGTGCTTATATTGAATTTACCAGTGAAACTGTGATACCTGTTCTGTCATTGCTACAGTGCCTTGAATCTGGCACCACTACTTCTGAACCAGCCAATGCTGCCTTCTGCTCCCACTTGCTCTGCTCATAATGGTAATATACCCAAGAAATGAAATAGGACAGAACTGAGGCTACATTGAGTCCCCCATGCAATAAATTGCCTTGTTTCCTTCATCTTTCTGAGCTTCAACTTCCTCATTCAGAAAATAGGAATGTCAAATTAGAGTCCACCTTAATGATGTGGATGGAGTCAAGCTTTTGGGACCTTTAGTGGCTGATGTGGCATGACTCAAAATGAGAAGAAACAGGATTATAGGGATCTATTTTTTTCCCATTCTGGTCAGGTACATGTGTAGTTGCTCAGTAGATAAACCTGATGAATCTAAACAACTATTACTGTTTCACCACCTTCTCTTCCTTATATATCTCCCTTTAGAGTAGGGACAACAGGCTTCTCTTTCCTAAATTGTCTCTTGATTAATATCGTCTTCGTAATTCTAGAAAGTTAAAGGGATAAAGACAAAGGTAAACTTATGTTGGTTAACAATGTGGTTACTACATGATATTAAGCAACTGTTCAGACAGTTATTATGGACAAAGATAAAATGCAATGAAATATATCTGGTGTAAGGATAATTTGCATACATGTCTTTTCATATGAAAAAATATTAGTTAAGTGGGCATATCTTGCCCATCTTAAAGAGGCCAATCATATTTCCATGATGTGACAAAACCCAAAATGTAACATTATCAATTAAACCCTCCCTTCCTAACCCTAAGACAAAGACTTCCTTCCTTCCTTTTAGGTATTGACCTTCCAGAACTTGAAGTGTCTGTGATTTTACTGTACTTGAAGTAACAAGTCAGCATGGCACATTTTCATGAATGCTGGTAGCAGACACAAGATTCTTAGATCAGAAAGAAAGTCTAGTTTATACTCAGAGAAATACAGTAGCCAGAGTATCAGCATTTTTGCATTGATTCCCTAAATCGTAATTCCTACAGCATAAATTCCTACAGCATGAGATAAATGGAACCACACACACCTAGTGTGTAACATTGTAGGAGAGAAATCTTGAGTTCAGGGAATCCATTTTTTTTTTTTTTTTTCAATAGTGGGCAATAAACATGACTTCCCTTTGCTCCAGAGAGAAATACTATCTTTATCATACTGGAAAGTAAGCATTTGCCCTTTGCTCTGAAGGGAGACATTATCTCCCAAGGCTGTCAACTATACAAATGTCTTTGAGGAGATAATGAAGAACAAAGTGCCTAATCCCAAGACATGCAGAAATGCAAACGACTCATGAAGGCTGACCCGGTAATTAAACCTTTAATTTCTTCAACAACTACAACAATAACACATTTGTATATCAGTGCACACATACAAAGCAGTCCACAAAGCAGCATGTTTTCTGAGGCCTGTAGGAAAAACCGTAATTATAAAATGCCCTCTATTGAAGTCAAAACAACTTTTATACATCTTTTAGAGGTTTTTTATGTCCCTTCCCCCAACATCACCCTCCTCCTAGAATAAAATTGACATGTTGTCTCCTCTCTGAAAAAGTACAGTTTGTTTTATTTCTCTTTATACCAAGATTCAACACAAACTGTCTCACAATTATGAGGTAATATTTCCTATATCTCAAGTAATCATTCAGTGGTTGATTCACACTTGTTTATATGTTTCTGGTCTATTTCACTAGACATCCCTTTACCATAGCACATTGATTTTATTTGTAATGCATGATGCAACTGAAAACTAGCATCTACAATTCAAATATTTATTTCCATGTTTTAAACAAGCAATATTTTCAGAAGATTGCATCATAAAAAAATAACAAGAGCGAATAGCACATTCAGTTCCTGGAGGGAGGGGACATAGCATTGTTGTTAGGGGATAGAATGCCCACAGTTATAACTAAAATAGATTGCTTACAATAGCAGAATCTGTACAACGGCTCACTGGTAATAATGGGTCCAGGCGGGATGCAGGGGAGGCAGCAGTATTGTCCAAGTTGCTATTTTCTCTTACATGCATGGTGCTTCTAAATAAATGCAACAGCTGTAGAATAAACCTCCTGCTCTTGCCTCTTATAAGCCATTCACACTTCCGCATTAGAGATATGAATGAGCCCTCAAGGAAAGAATGCATTCCAATTTGACAATACAAAGAGGCTGTTGACCAAATGAAGAAAAAAGATGCATAAAGCTATGTTATTTCTAAGACTGGACTGCCCCACCAGTTGGAAGTGAGGAAAAACATCTGTTACTGATTTATTTGGAAATGTTTGTTAATGAGTGCTAGCAGCAGAGAATAAAGATAGAAATAGAGAAATAAATTTCCTAGGATCATCTGAACAAGTAAAGCTATTCTCCCGAATACACAGTACACAGGGAATGAACATAACTTTTTTCTTTATCAGACCCATAAGTACCTAAACCTGAACACCCCAGTTAATGTATTAATGACTGATTCAGTGTTAATCAATGGTAATCATTTATGCTTAACACTATGTGTAAGGTGGAGCAAAGTACAATGAGTCAATTTCATTTTAAAATATTAGAATATTTGAGAAACTACTTAAAAAATGAAAGTAAAAAATATTTCAAGCCCAACCTAAATCTTCATTGTGTGTGTGTATATATATATTTTAAAGGAAAGACCAAAAACCAAAAAAACTAAATCCATTGCCATCGAGTCAATTCCGACTCATAGCAACCCTATAGGACAGAGTAGAACGGCCCCATAGGATTTCCAAGGAGTGCCTGGTGGATTCAAACTGCTGACCTTTTGTTAGCAGCCAAACTTTTAACCACTACACCACCAGGGTTTCCAAAGGAAAGACAGCTGAACTTATTTGAAGGTCTTGGGTAATAGACATGTTCACTTCCTTGATGTTTACCTGAATTAGAATTAAAATTTTGCTCTTAAAACTATACATAGAAAGATATTAATGCAAGAATGTAAGATCATTGATGGGATATCTAGAAAGCCCATAGAATTTGTTTGCATGATGGATATAGGACATGTTGGGAAATACCTTATTCTAAGGAGAAATTTATTCCAAAACCAATAGACCAGTTTGAAAAACGTGGAACAAGTATGAGTGTGTTTTCTGATAATACGCTGCTCACATTCAGAGATTGTGGCAGGTTCCAAGAAATAAGAGGCTATAAAAATACACAAGAAGACAATTTCAGTAAATTCTCTAAAATATTGGAAGCACAAAGATGAAATACTTTTTGATGTTGTATGATGTGGTGTTTTCCAACTTCAGATAGGAAATCACTACCCTGATCAATTTGCTTTGTGCATCGCTGTGGCAACATCAGCAAACAAAGTGCGTTGGGTATACTCTGATTTCTTTACAAACCCATTCTTTGTTCTCCATCTTGCTTTGCACCCTATGAGGCTGACCTCTACCGGCAGAATCACCCAGGATCCATTGCCTCTCATAAACAAACTCATACTTTTGATTTTTGATTCATTTTGAGCAATAACATTTTGAAACTGATAGAGTACATACTAGCTAGAAATGTAGGGCACAAATGAAAATCTGGATAGAAACAATCTTATTTATACTTGAAAAAGCATTTAGTAAGTTTTGAGTAGAGGGGGGAAAAAAGCAGCTTTGAATTAGAACCTACCAGATAAATTAGAATTTCACCTTTTCAGTTTGAGAGGAATATGACTCATATTTGAAGAACATGTAGAAATAGAATGATCATGATATTTTTTGCTTCAAGAAAATAGCTTAACTATTATGTCTTTTAAATAAGAGCAAAAATGTGAATTTCATATACATATATATTTTTTCTTGCATACAAGGCTCTATTTCAGGATAAAATTGCCAAAATAATACTACCCCACTGTGTACAGGAAATGAGAAATGCAGAGGCCATTAAGAAAGATTGTGAATTTATACAGTGCATTAGCACTAAAGGATACAGCCTGGATATTTCTAAAAAATTCACAGCATTTAACGGCACTTGGATTTGCACTGCTGTCAGTCTGAGATATTAAATCTGTGGTGAGTTCATAATGTACTTTATCTTACCAAAGAATTGTGAGATTGTTTTTTCCCTTTATCCGTTCTCACTTTGTTTATGTACTTTTATTTAGTTTACTTAACAATGAATAACTAGTTCACACTAAACACTCTAAACACAGGAAACACAATAGTATATAAATTCTTCCATGACTAAGCCATAGAAAAACCAGATCAAAATAATATATATTGTTTAATGGCTCTGGTTTCAGGTGTTTCTATTCTGCACCTATTATTACTGATGATTACATGAAGACAGTTCAATTCTGTTTCTGCTTTCTCATTCCATTCTACCTTCATAACTCCTAGCCACCTCCCCTCCCTCCAAATATTAAAGAAAAAATTGATGCAGTGATGAAATACCATATATATGTGTGTAAATTTATATAAATAAATGTGAATTTTAAGACTTTTCAGCCTCTTTTATAAAAACAATATCTTCTGTAAGTATTTGTGTTGATACTTTTAGTACCCAATTATTAGGATTTCAAATATTAGTGAAAGATAGACTTTAATAGATTTTGAAAATAAGTGATACCTAATTTATTTAGATTAAAATTCAAATAAAGAATAATTTACTTGTCAGATTCTATCCCTAAAATTCTGTTGTTGTTGTTAATTTTTTTTTCATATGTTGATTAAACTCCATATTTTTGTGGAATGTGAGGTGCTTGAATTTTGGGCATTTTCAAATAGCTTACTTTTTTTAATAAAACATTTTTATTTATACGAAGTATGATGGGGTTGTAAATTCCCAAAGATTTTGACTAAAATACTGGTTTCAAGCTCGTGTTCTATGTAACATGCATTACAACTCCTAGAATAATTAGTATTTCTACTAGGTACACTCACGGCAAAAAGTCAATAAAGATACTTTCATAGCTCTGGCAAGGGGAGGAGAAGAATAAACATTATGAAACATACCCAAAGTGTCCTCCATAACAAAGATCTGTTGTTGTTAGTTGCCTTTGAGTCAGTTCTGACTCATGTAACCCCATGTATGCAGAGGAGATCTGCTATTCCACAGGGTTTTCAAGGCTATGTTCTTTCAGAAGAAGATCACCAAGTCTGCCTTCTGAGGCATCCCTGGGTGGGTTCAGACTGTAAGCCTTTTGTCTAGTACTTGAGCATTTAACCATTTGCACCACTCAGGGATACTGTCAAATAAATAAAGTGACAGAAGTGAAGAATGCCTTTCATGGGATTATCAGTAGACTGGATATGGCCAAGGAAATAACCAATTAGCTTAAAGACATGTCAATAAAAAATTAACAAACTGTTATGCAAGAAGAAAAAAAACTGATAAAAAGGAAAGAAAAAAAAAAAACCCTACCACTACCACCACCACAACAAAAAAATACAACAGAACATCCGTGGTCTGTGGGGTAATTTCAAAAGGTGTAACATGCACATAATTACATAATTGGCATGTCAGAAGGAGAAAAGACAAGGGACCAAAAGGAGTATTTGAAGCAATAATTGCCAAAAATTGTCCAAAATTAATGGCAAACACAAAATCATAGATATGGGAAGCTCAGAAAACACTAAGGGTTATAAAAAAAAAAATTACAGGTAGGCATATTATACTCAAACTGTAGAAAATCATGACAAAGACAAAATCTAAAAAGACTTTAAGATTTAGAGGAATAAGGATGAGAATTACATTTGGCAACATACAGACATACTGAAGCCTAAAGCAAGCAAAAGAAAAGAAGTGATAAATATTAGAGTAAAAATCAAACAGGTTGAAAACAGATACAGTAACAATAATCAGCAAACCCAAAAAATGATTCTTCAAAAAGATTAATATGCTTAATTTTTTAGCCTGAATAACCAAGGAGAAAACACAAAAAAGAAGATGTACAAAACAAAACCAAAGATAAAAGACAGATCATCACTATTGAGCCAATGGAGGCAAAAAGATTGTAAAGGAATACTATGAAAAAGTGTATCCATAAAGTATATAAATTAGATGAAAGGGACCAATTGTTAAAAGACACAAAATTCCAAAACTCAATGAGAAATAGACAATCTTAATAGGCTTATATCTATTTTAAAAATAGAATCACTAATTAATAACCTTGTAAAAAAAAAGCCCAGGACCCAGAGGTTTTCACTGGTGACTTCTACCAACATTTAAGGAAAAAATGACATCAATAATCTAAAATCTCTTCTAGAAAATACAATCAGAGGAAATGTGTCCTAACTCATTCTATGAGTCTAGCATTATCCTAATATCAAAACCAGATAAAGTTATTACAAGAAATGTAAACTAAAGACCAATATATCTCATAAACAAAGATTAAAAAAAGTTATCACTAAAATATTAGAAACTTCAATGCAGCAATGTAGAAAAGAATTATACAACACGTCAAGTGAGACTTATTCCGGGTATTCAAGGCTGTTTCAGCATTCAAAAATCAATCAATATAATCCACCACACTAACAGACTAAAATAGAAAAATTACAGGATCACATCACATGATGCAGAAAGTATTTGATAAAATCCAACACCAATTCATGATTTAAAAAAAAAAACTCTCAGCAAACTTCAAATTGATAAAAAAAAAATACTATGTAAAGTGTACAGCTAACATTACACTTAATGGGGAGAAACTTGATGCCTCCCCACAGCACCAAGAACAAGGCAAGGATATCTTCTTTCATTACTACTATTCAACATGGTACTGGAAGTAAAGGTTAATGAATAGGACAAAAAAAGGAAGTAGACAGCCTACAGATTGGGAGGAAGAAGTAAAACTGTCTTTTCAGATGACGTTATTCCCTATGTAGAAAATCCCAAAAGAATTGGCCCATAAATAAATAAATAAATGAACCTCTTGGAACTAAGAACTAATAAGCAAGAATAGTTAGGTCACATAATACAAGCTTAATATACAAAGGTTAATTGTTTTTCTATATACCAGCAATGAACAATTGGAATTAAAAAAAAAAAGCTGTGATGGTTGATTGTGTGTCAACTTGGCTGGGCTATAATTCTCAGTGTTTTGGCAGTAGTATAATGTTGTGATCACTTCCCCGTTGAAATTCGATACGTGATCACTCCCATGATGGAATCTGCTGAATGGTACTGGTGGAGGTGGGGCCTGTGGCGGCTCACTGCCCCCTGAGCCTTCATCTCTCTGCCCTCCACAGTCTACTTCCTTCCTGCTCGCTTTGCTAATGTTTTTGGCTTGTTCTGGATCCTGCAGCTGCCTCTTGTTCGTCTGACCTCTGGTTCTTGGGACTTGAGCCAGCAGGTTACCTGCTGATCTTAGGATTTGTCAATCTTCACAGCCTGTGAGCAAGAATTTGAGTTCAGCAACCCACTTTTCTCCTGGTCTGGCAGGGACTCTATATTGTGTTCCCTGTCAGAGTGGTCACTGGTGGTAGCTGGGCACCATCTAGTTCTTCTGGTCTCAGGGTGATGGAGTCTCTGATTTATGTGGCCCTTTTTGTCTCTTGGGCTAATATTTTCCTTGTGTCTTTGGTGTGCTTCATTCTCTTTTGCTCCAGGGGGGTTGGGACCAACTGATGCATCTTAGATTGTTGCTCGCTAGCCTTTAAGACCCCAGATGCCACTCACCAAAGTAGGATGCAGAACATATTCTTAATAAACTTTTTTATGCCAATTGACCTACATGTCCCCTGAAACCATGGTCCCCAGACCCCCACTCCTGGTATTCTGTCCCTTGAAGTGTTTGGTTGTGTTCAGGAAACTTCATAGCTTTTGGTTTAGTCCAGCTCTGCTGACTTCCCCTGTATTGTGTGTGGTCCTTCCCTTTATCTAAGATAATTCTTGTCTACTATCTAGTTAATCTCCTCTCTCTCCTTCCCTACTCTCATAATAATCAAAGAATGTTTTTTTCTGTGTTTAAACCTTTTCTTGAGTTCTTATAATAATAGTCTCATACAATATTTGTCCTTTTGAGAATGACTAATTTCTCTCAGCATAATACCTTCCAGATTCACACATGTTATGTGATGTTTCAAGAATTCAATGTTGTTCTTTATTGTTGTGTAGTATTCCATTGTGTGGATATACCATAATTTGCTTATCCATTTGTCTGCTGATGGACACTTAGGTTGTTTCCATCTTTTTGCTATTGGGAACCATGCTAAAATGAACATGGGTGTGCATATATGCCTTCCAGATTTCTCCATGTTATGTTTTATGGATTCATCATTGTTCTTTATCATTGCGTAGTATTCCATTGTGTGAATATACCATAATTTCTTTGTCTATTCATCCATTGATGGGCAGCTAGTTTGTTTCCATTTTTTTTGCTATGGTGAACAGTGCTGCACTGAACGTGGGTGTGCATGTATCTAGTCATGTGACGGCTCTTATTTCTCTAGGTTATATTCCAAGGAGTGAGATTGCTGGATCATATGGTACTTCTATTTCTAGTGCCAAATTTATTTCCAAAGTGGTTGTACCATTTTACGTTCCCACCAACAGTGTATAAGTGTTCCAGTCTCTCCACAACTTCTCCAATATTTATTATTTTGTGTTTTTTGGATTTATGCTAGCCTTGTTGAGGTGAGATGTATCTCATTGTAGTTTTGATTTACACAAGAATATATATAGATGTGCATGTATATATTTACTGGCAAGTATACACACACATATTTTATTGCTCTGTCAGCTGAGATGGACTGGATTCAATGAGCATACTTAGCACTCAGATATTCATTTCTAATAACATTCTTCAATAGCAAGTATACCATACTAACATAAGATGTTAACAATAGGAGAACCTAGGTGTGGGGTATATGGGAATGCTCTGGACAATCTATTCAATCTTTCTTAAATTCTTAAATCTAAAACTGTTCTAAAAATAAAAAAAAAATCAATCAATGGATATTTATTAAATAGCTACTATGTGCAAAGCGAAGCCCTGGTGGCATAGGGAGCCCTGGTAGTATGGTAGTTAAAAGATCATCTGTTAACCAAAAGGTCAGCAGTTCAAATCCACCAGCTGCTCCTTGGAAACCCTATGAGGCAGTTCTACTCTGTCCTGTAGTGTCTCTATGAGTTGGAATCGACTACACAACAGTGGGTTTGGCAGGTTTGGTGTGCAAAACAATGAGATATATCTTGTTTTAGAGTCTGAAGTGATTTATATTCTAAATTATTTTACTTCATTATTTAAATCTTTGAAAAATAACATTTGTTTGGCACAATAAAACCTTTATGTTGCTTTTCCTTTAAATATTTTATTCCTGTATGAGACTGATGGAAAGAATTTCATTTAAGTTCCAATTATGTTTTGACATATGTTAGACTAATTCACAAGACTTTTAACATGTTTCTTAATTAGTTTGATTAATGATACTTTGTTAGAATAAATCTTGCTAAAGTAAGTAATAAGCCAAAATACTTCCCTTTTTCATTTTCTTAAAATGCAAATATTTAAAAAATAATATATAGAAAAGTAAGTGTTGCTGTTAGGTGCCATTGAGTTGATTTAAACACTTATGCCTCAGGAACCTAAGGTCAGGCAACCAGAAGAATATAGAGTTGAGAATACAGAGTTCAGAAAAAGAGTGCAAGCTTTGCCAGAATATCCATTTATATACTGGAGGCAGGTCACACGCATAAGGAAACTTCCCTTTCAACTAATTAACTGCTCACGTCAGATCACAAAATAGAAGGTGATAACATGGTGTCTGGCAAACCACTGAGAATCATAGCCTAGCCAAACTGACACGTAACCAAGTTAATCATCACAGTCCATCCTTTGCCAGTTTGGCACTTATACCCATCTCCTTAAGCCATACATAATCTCTAAATAAAGACAGTTATAAAGTCATACCTGCACCTAACATGATACAACTAATACGTTGTGATTGGGTGGATGTGTTTTGCATGTGGGAAGGATGTGAATTTTGGGGGGCCAAAGGGTGGAATGTTACGGATTGAATTGTGTCCTCCCAAAATATGCTGTAAACCCTAACCCTATACTTGTGGTTATCATCCCATTTGGAAATGGGTTTTCTTTTTTATGTTAATGATGCAGTATTAGTGTAGGGTGTGTCTACCTCTTTTGAGATATAAAAAGAGCAGATTAAGCGTAGGCAAGCAAGCAGAATTGGGGGAAGACAGATGACAAGCCACACGAGATCTCCAACGAACCAAGAAACAGAAGCTGAAATGAGACAAGGACCTCCCCCAGAGCCAATAGCGACAGAAAGCCTTCCCCTAGAACTAGAGCCTAGAGTAAAGCACACAGCTGCTAGCCAAAAAGGTCAACAGTTAGAACCCACAGAGGCTCCACGGTAGAAAGATGTGGCAGTCTGCTTCTGTAAAGATTTACAGCCTTGGAAACCCTATGGGGCAGTTCTACTCTGTCCTATAAGATTGCCATGAGTAGGAATCAACTTGATGGCAGTGAGTTTGGATTTTTTTTTAACTATAAGAACATAAATTTCTGCTTGTTAAAGCCACCCACTTATGGTATTTCTGTTACAGCCCCACTAGATGACTAAGACATACAACGGCAACAAACACTTTGAGGGGGATACTATTTTCCATTGGGTTAGATTAGCTAGATTATAATTCATATGGGAAAAGACTTGAGAAAAATTTATTTTAAAATAAATAGCATGCGGTTCACTGGTTAACTGCTTGGCTGCTATCTGAAAGGTCAGTGGTTCAAACTCACAGCAGCTTAGTGGGAGAATGATATGGCAGTCTGTTTCTGTAAAGATTACAGCCTTGAAAACTCAAGGGGGCAGTTCTACGCTGTCCTATAGGGTCACTGTGAGTCAGAATTGACTCAATGGCAGTGAGTTTATAAAATCTCAAAACCGACGGTTTTTTATCACCTGTTTATATTTTTCATTTAAATTTATCAGCATCAATACATACAGGGGCACTGCCAGTACCTGTAGGACAGTGTTCTATTTTCTTTGAGAGACTCCCTATTCAGTGTAGTAGCTACTCAGGGCAATTTTTACAGTTTTAACCATGGAAGTAGTGAGGAATCATGTTGTTGTTGCTGTGTGCCATCTAGTTTATTCCAACTCATAGCAATCCTATAGGACAGAGTAGAACTGTCCCAGAGGTTTCCTAGGCTGTAATCTTTACACTAGCAGATGGCCAGGTCTTTTCTTCTGAGGAGAAGTCGGTGGGTTCGAACAACCGACCACTGCACCACCAGGGCTCCTTGGTGAGGAATTACAAATGAGCTTAAATATGGAGTTCTCTCCCTGAGGGACTGAATTGCTGGGCGGAGGGCTGTGGGGACCATGATCTCAGGGAACATCTAGCTCAATTGGCATAACACAGTTTATAAAGACAGTGTTCTACATTCTACTTTGGTGAGTAGCGTCTGGGGTCTTAAAGCCCTGTGAGCAGCCATCTAAGATATTCCACTGGTCTCACCCCTTCGGCAGCAAGGGAGAATGATGAGGATACAAGGAAAAAATTAGTCCAAAGGACTAATGGACCACAGCTACCACAGCCTCTACCAGACTGAGTCCAGTACAGCTAGATGGTGCCTGGCTACCACCACTGACTGCTCTGACCAGGATCACAATACAGGATCCTGGACAGAGCTGGGAAAGAGATGTAGAATGAAATGTTAACTCACAAAAAAAAAAAGACCAGATTTACTGGCCTGACAGACTGGAGAAACACCGAGAGTATGGCCCCCAGACACCCTCTTATCTCAGTGATGAAGTCACTCCCGAAGTTCACCGTTCAGCCAGGTATTGGACAGCCTCATAAAACAAAACAGGACTAATGAGGCACAGTAGTCCAGGGACAAGGACTAGTAAGCAGGAGGGGAGAAGAAAGCTGGTGATAGGGAACCCAAGGTTGAGGAAGCGCAGCGTTGACATGTCATGGGGCTGTTAACCATTATCATAGGGCAATATGTGTACTAACCGTTTAATGAAAAACTATTTGTTCTGCAAACCTTCATCTAAGGTACAAAAAAAATATAACTATCTATGTGAGATCAAATTGACAACAGCAACTCAAAAGTTTTGATGGGAAGCCTAGGGGGCAGTGAGTTGAAGATAATGGTGATGGAATAAATTGGAAAAGGATAGTGAGAATAGCAGCATAACTGGAAGAATGTAATCCATGTCACTGAATTGTACATGTAAAAACTTTTGAAATAGTGTAACTTAGCATATGTATATTTTCACCAAAAAAAAAAAAAAAGGTCCTCCAAGTTCAAGAAGGGAGAGTGTTGACATGTTGTGGGGTTGTTAAACAATGTTATAAAACAATATGTGTACTGACTGTTTAATGAGAAACTATTTGTTCTGTAAACCTTCATCTAAAAGTACAATAAAAAAAAAAAAAAAAAGGAAAAAAGATACGGAGTTCTCTACAGCATACTTGGGCTGAAAATAAATTTTGTAGGCTGGGGCTCCCCTGAAGCAAAGTTGATAATAGTGGAAGAGGCAAAGATTTAGTAGAAACTCTAAAAGTGAAAGAATTTCCTTCTATTCATGACCACAGAGCTAGACTACATTTGCCATTCTCCTTTTCATTAAGATGTGGTACAGTAACTGATTTCTAACCAATGGAATGTGGGCAGAAATATGTATGCCAAGTGAAGATATGTCATAAAATTTCCTCCACGGGGTATAGCATGCTCTCTTTCTCAAGCCATTAGCTGAATGAAGAAGATTTCAAAGACTGAGAAGTACCGCTGAGAGAAAGGAACTTTGATCTCTGAATGACCATGTAACGTGCTGCCTTTAAAAAAAAAAAAAAAATCCATTAGATTTTTATAGTCATTATTGTTGCTTTATCACCTAACATCGAAATCATTGTCAGAAGTGGAGTACTAGCATGGACAGACAGATAGTAGATAGATGGATAGATAGAACTGATAGATAAATAGATGATCGATCAATCTAGATAGATAGATAGATAAAGTGATGACTGCACAGCTAGGAAACAGCAATGTCCACTTCATATGCATCCATGGAAGACCGAAAGTATCTCAGAAATGACTGATTCAAAAAACAATGGGAAAGGGAACACTCTCCAGATAGCAAAATCAGGATAAAATCAAGAACTTCTCTTATCCCAGAATGGAAGGCCTTCACAATGCCAACCTACCAAGATTCCATTACTGTTAGTGATCAGTACAGTGTGTTTCCTATTCTCTTTTCCAAATGAAAATGTTTACTGAGGGTTTTTTTTGTTGTTGTTACTGATCCTCTGGGAGTTTATAGATAGCTTATCTTTTTACTTTTTGATTGTTGGACCACAGTGAATAACACCTAGACCTTATGAACAGAATTGTACATCACTAGGAGATTCAAGACTTTCAGCTGTTTGGAGTCCCTAGGTGGTGCAAACAATTAAGTGCATGGATACTAACTGAAAGGTTGAGGTTTGAATCCACCCAGAGGCTCCTTGGTAGAAAGCCTTGATGATCTATTTCCAAAATATCACAGCCATTGAAAACCCTATGAAGCACAGCTCTACTCTAAAACACATGGGTTTGCTGTAAGTCGGAATCAACTACACAACAACTATTTTTTGTTTCTATTTTTAGTGACTGGTAAGAATTTTGAGTTTTCTCCCTTTGAGGAAACAGGTGTGTTTATATATGAGGTAGCAATTGAATTTGATATTTGATAACCAGATGATGGCATGCGGTAAAGACTGGCTAAATAGTTTAAAAAAAAGTTTCCTTTTCCAACTGGTAATTATCAATTCTATACTTCCCAACATCTCTTGCAGAGATTTAGCCATATATCTGAATTATAGTCAATGGAGTATGGTTAGAAGTGATGTGCACTACTTCCAGACCTGATCAATAAAAACGTCCCACTGACTGTCCTTCTTGTTCTCTTTTCTTTTCTAATATTTGAATGGAGAGGATGCCAAGAACCTAGAGGAGGTTATTATGTTGACCAATCATCCCTGTTTGCATGGGACTAAGGTAATTCTCAAGTCACGGGACTTTCCACTGAAAATCACAAAAGTTTTGAACAAACTAGGAAAGGTGGGTTAGTAGAAAGTCGTATGGTGGAAAAAGCTTAGGTACTAAATTAGCACATGATGGGAAACCCACAGATAGAAAAATACACATTGGAGTTTGGGAGAGAAATAAACTTTGGGATTTGTTTGCTACAGCAAATATAACTCCAAATTTTCTTAGCCTGTTGTATGTTCCAAATACACAATTTTACCAATCCTTCTCAAACTCTTACCAGAAATAGAATTAAAAAAAAAAAAAAAAAAAAAAAACCAAACTCATTGCCATGGAGTCTATTCCGACTCATAGCGACCCGATAGGACAGAGTAGAACTGTTCCATAGGGTTTCCAAGGAGCAGCTGGTGGACTCAAACTGCCAAACTTTTGGTTAGCAGCTGAGCTCTTAACCATTGTGCCACCAGGGCTAGGGGGGTAACATTTTCTAACTTGTTCTATAAGGTGAGTATTACCTGATACCAAAGTGAGACAAAGACATGACAAAAAAACTAGAAACCAATATTCCATATGTATCTAGTTGCAAAAAATTCTCAACTAAAAAATTGCAAACCAAATCCAGCAGCATATAAAAATGATTACACACCATGACCAATAGAATTTATCCCAGAAATGCAAGAGTAGTTTTACACATGAAAATCAATTAATGTAATACACTGTATTGATAGAATGAAGGACAACACATATTTACCTAAATTCATGCAGGAAAAACATTAAAAAATCCAACTCCCTTGATGATAACAAAACTCAACAAACTAGCAAAAGAGGCAAACTTTCTCATGATGTTAAAAGATATATTTTTTTTTAAATCACAGCTAAATTCATACTCGTTGGTTAAAGACTAAAAATTTTCCTTTTAAGGTCAGGAAAAGACAAGGATGCTTGCTTTAGCCACTATACAACGTTGTACAGGAAGTTCTGTTCAGAGGAATTAGACAAAAGAAAGAAATTAAAGGCTTTCAATTTAGGAAGGAAGAACTAAAACTATTTCTATTTGCAGATGAAATGATCTTATATATTGATAATTTTAAACAATACCCAAATTCACATACACACTATTAATAAATAGTTAATGATTCAGTAAAGTTTCAGAATATAAGATCAATTCACAAAAATCAGTTTGTATTTCTATACGCTAGCAACATACAACCCAAAAAGGAAATTAAGAAAATAACTCCATTTACAAGAGGATTAAAAAAGGTAAAATACTTAAGAATAAATTTAGTTAAAGAGTTGCAAGTCTTGAAAACTATAAAATATTGATGAAAAAATTTTACAGAAGACCTACATAAATGGAAAGACATTTCATGTTCATGGATTGGAAGACTGAATACTGTAAAAATGGCAATACTCCCCAAAGTGACCTAAAGATTCAATGCATTCCATATCAAAATCTCAAAAATCTTTTTTGCAGAAAAGCTAATCCTAAAATTTATATGGAATTTAAGAGAACCCTGAATAGTCAAAACATTTTGGAGAGAAAAGAAAAATTTGGAGGGTTGACACTTTTCTATTTTAAAACTTAGGACCAAGGTACTGTAATTAAACAGTCTTGTGCGGGCGTAAAGAAAGACATACTGATGAGTGGAATAGAATTTAGAATCCATAAGTAAGGCCATATATTTATAGTTAATTGAATTTTGACTAGGGTGTCAAGATCATTCAACAAATGGTGCTGGGACAACTGGATATCCACAAGCAAAAGAATGAAGTTGGATTCTTACCTCACATCATGTATAAAAACTAACTCAAACTTGATCAAAGACCTAAATATAATCACTAAAACCATAAAACGTTTTGAAGAAATCATAGAGATAAATCTTTAGAATGTTGGATAGGCAATGGTTTCGTAGATGTGATACCAAAAGCACAAGCAACAAGAAAAAATTGGAGTTCATCAAAATTAAGAACTTTCGAGCATCAAAGGACACTATCAAGAGAGTGAAAAGGCAATCCACAAAATGGGAGAAAATATTTTAAATAATATATCTGATAAGGGTGTATTATCCAGAATGTATAAACAATCCTTACAACTCAAAAATAATAAAGTAACAAACAATGCAATTTAAAAAAGATAGGCAAATAACTTAAATAGACATTTGTCCAAAGAAGATATATGAGTGACCTATAAACAAATGAAAAGATCTTCAACATAATGAATAATAAGGGAAATCCATATCAAAACCACAAAGATTCTACTTTATACTGACTAGGATGGCTAAAATTAAAAAAATCAAACAAACAAAAATAGAAAATAAAAAATGTTGGCAAGGCTATGAAGAAATGGGAATCCTATAGCTTGCTGGTGGAAACGTAAAATGGTATATCCATTTTAGAAAACATTTTGGTTTTTGGTGATTTTTCAATAAATTAAACAAAGAATTACTGTTTGACTGAGCAATTCCATTCCTAGGCATGTACCCAAAATAACTGAAAACAAGTGGTCAAACAAAAACTTGTACAAGAATGTTCATAGCAGCTCTATTCACAATAGCCAAAAGATGGAATCAACCCAAATGTGCATTATCTGATGAATAAACAAAATATGATGTATTCATACAATGGAGGTTTATTCAGCCATAAAAAGGAATGAAGTACTGATACTTGCTATGGCATGGATGAACCTTGAAAACAGGTCAAGTCAAAGAAGCCAGACACAAAATTTCACCTATTATATAATTCCACTTATAAGAAATATGCAGAATAGGAAAATCTTTTAAAACTGAAAGCAGATTAATCGTTGTCAGGTGCTGGGAGAGGGAGGAAAGGGGAATGACTGCTTACTGGGCTCAGGGTTTCCTTTAGGAATAAAGAAGAAGTTCTGGAATGAGATAGTGGTCGTGATTACACCACACTGTGAATGTACTAAATGCCACTGAACTGTACTCTTTAAAATGTTCAAAATGGTGAATTATATGTTATGAGAACTTTACCACACACACAAAAAAACTATTGAATATTTAAAGAGAAAGTACAGTTCACAATGAAATATTTTAGTGTTCCTACAACATGGTATCCCATGATATGCTTTTAAGCCATATTCAGATTCAACACTGAAGACCTGACAAAACAGACTAATTCACGTAAGTTACCTTTTCTTTCCTTGTCGTCCTGTTATTGTGAGCTTACAGCACTTGCATCCAATATTTCTCTCAAAGTATGACTAGTTAAGTGTTACTACACCCTTTGGTAACTTGTGAACATCATTGCTAATCTTGGAAAAATGTCTAACATGTACAAGTTCAAGAATTCTTTTCTTTCCTACAATGAGATAGAATTTATCTTACATATGAAAGGCTTCATAAACCCACTCATTATAAGCCTTCTTATCCATGATAGATGGAATTTTAGTACGTTTATAAAGAGAGTCAAACTCAGTTCTATATTCTAATTATTTTATTTATAGATTAAATACATTTTGTCTTCATAAACCCGTTAAACTCATTACTCTCTAGCCAATTTCAAATTGTTTGTCTTCATAGTTTGGAATTTGTGAAGGAATGAAGTGTAAATGAACAGTTGAAGAGGATCACCAGCCTAGCTCTGACTCCTTAAACAATGATCAAATAGATTGCGTGTGTGTCCCTGTGTGTGTGTGTGTGTGTCTGTGTAATGTTTTAGAAGAATTGTTGTTTAGCTGATAGAGTGATTATCAGGATCAGTTCTTTAACTTACCCTTTAAAGGCAACCTTTCACAATTATCACAATGGGAAGGCCAATCACCACTCTCACATACCCTTCTAAAACAGCACAAATGAAATAAATGAATAGCCTATAATGAAATGAAAAGCTCTTAGCAGTATTCGTTCTGAGTCCAAAGAGAATTTAGTTTAATTATATTCAACTCACTGTGTAATTTATTTAGTGTCTATAATGCTAGTCTCAGTCCCAATGCTTAGTACTTATCAAGGAAAGAAATTACAAACATAAATAAAATAGATTTTGATAAATAAGAATTTACATTCCACTATAAATCTGCTTTCCTATACATATTCACATTGGTTAAGTATTTTATATATTTATAATATTTCACATTTACTTCCCATCCTCACTTTTATCATTTTTATAATGTGACTTCCATTTCTGGAACAATCTCCAGTTGTTTCCTAGGTTTAACATTAACATCAATAATATTTTCCATAAAATCCATATGTCCTGAGCACCTCCCAACTCCTCTGAATATCTCCCAGGTAAGAAAGACAACTCTCCCAGATCCTACCTTACAGAGGAAAGAGTTTGGAACACCAAGTCCAGTCAAACTAGATTCTAAATATCTCCGGAGTGTATCATCATCAACTCTCTCTTCTTTCTAACACCATGTCATATATGGTTCATTATTTCTTCAAAATATTGCAACAACTTTAATTGATATCTCTTAGTTATGGAACCATAATTCATCTTCCTTACCACCACCCAAAAAACCCTGGTGGTGCAGTAGTTAAAGTATTTGTCTGCTAACCAGAAGGTCAGCAGTTCAAATCCACCAACCGCTGCTTGGAAACCCTATGGGGCACTTCTACTCTGTCCTATAGGGTCACTATAAACTGGAATGGACTCAACAGCAATGGCTTTCTTTTGTTTATTCGTTTGTTTTTTACCAACATCTGAATGCTATTTATGATGATAAATTTGATAATTCCACTTTTCTGCCAAAAATTCTTTAATGGATCACCAAAGACTATATGAATTCCAAATCATTAACGTAGCATTAATCCTTCAAAATCTGCACATCTAGCCCCTCCTATAACTAACGAGGAAGCACAATGCCTAGTGGACCTCTTTGGGTTTTTGAGACAACACATTCTTCATTTGGATGTGCTATTCCAGCCCATTTAGCAAGTGCTAGTTTTGAGCAGGGTTGAGATCAAGAGAAGGCTCTGAATAGGTCCAGGCTATTCTGCCAGCTGTTCTTCGATTTGGGCTATATGATCCCGCAAGACCAATGATGCTTGAAGTGTCAGTGGCAGATACATAGCTAGTTGGAGTCTTTGGCAGTCCCTCATAGGTGAAATCACAGTGAAAACCTTTAGGATTTTTGAGCAAAGCCCTATCATACTATATATATAACTACTCTTCCTTTTAAGAAACAGCTTTTGGCTTATTACTGGACATTAGTAGAAACTGAATGCTTAACCATGGGCCACCATATTATCATACAACCTGTGCTGCTCATCATGAGCTGGGTGTTGTCTAACTCACAAAGTCATAAATTTGAGCACGCAGAGCAACGCTAGATCATCAAATGGGAGTGGTATACATGACCTGAGGGTCGAGCAGGGCCTAAAGGCACAAGTAAATTACATAAGGAATTGGCCCAAAAGCCCTGGTCTACACTCCTGCTCTATTACCTTCTTTCTCCAGTACAAACCTATAGTCTTTTGGGGAGTTCCCTATAACCAGTTGATGAGGAAGCGAAAACTAGCGCCTGGTTTACGAATGGCTCTGCACGATATGCAGGCACCACTCTAAAGTGGACAGCTGCAGTCCTGTAGCCCTTTTCTGAGACTTTCCTAAAGGATAGTGATGAAGCAAAATCCTCCTAGTGAACAGAATACCCAGCATTGTACCTGGTTGTTCATTTTGCTTGGAAAGAAAAATGACCAGCTGTGTGATCATGTACTGATTCACGGGCTGTAGCCAAAGGTATGGATGGATGGTCTGTGACTGGAGGGAACATGATGGGAAAATTTGTGACAAGGAGGTCTGGGGAAGATATACATGGATAGACCTCTTTCAATTAACAAAACACCTGAAGATATTTGTGTCTCACACGAATGCTCACCAACCTGTGACCACAACAAAGGAGGATTTTAATAAACAATGGATCAGATAACCCATTATGTGGTTACCAGTCAGCTACTTTCTCCAGTCATTCCTGTCATTGCCCAGTGTATTCATGTACAAAGTATACAAAGTGGCCATGGTGGCCAGGATGGTTGTTATACATGGGTTCAGCAATATGGACTTCCACTCACGGAGACTGACCTGTCTATAGCCACAGCTCAGGGCTCAATTTGCCAGCAGACAATGTGATCAGCCAGGTTGATTACATTAGAACACTTCCATTACAGATGGGCAGAATTATTTTTGTACTGGAATAGACACTCTGGATACAGATTTGCCTTCCTTCCACACAATGCTCCTTTCAAAACTACCATCCATGCACTTACAGAATATTTTAGGCTTTACAGGCCATACAGTTTCTGTTGCAACTACTAAACCCTGCTCTTGAAGTGCAAAAAAAATCAGATAATTCATTAATGAATGAGCATGGCTACGTTCCAAGAAAACTCTATTTATAGACAATGAAATTTGAATTTCAAAAATTTTTTAAGCATCAGGAAATATTATTTAAATTTTATTTTTTTTCAGTCTTCTACACATGTAAAAAATGTTATTACAGTATTGTACAAAAGCAGGTGGTACAGTGAATTTGACCCATGGACGAATTTACCAACCCTTGATTTAGATGAAGAAATTCAGTCCAGAGAGATTTTTATGTTTAGTTTTTCTCCCAGAGGTTGCTGGGTTGGTAAGTATTTATAATTTCTTCTAAACTTTTCGTTCAACCACCAGTAACTAATCTCTTATTTATCTTTGCATTTTAGATGAGACTCTTCTTCCCTGAGGCAGAGATAGCTAAGGTCTGTTTTTGAAATATATGTGGAAAAAAGGAAGTGGAGAAGACAGTATAAGTAACAAGACTACAGGCACCACACATGCTCTTCTATTAAAACTAAAAATATTTTCTTACCACGTATTTATAAGCGAGGAAATCTGGCAAGCGAGAACTCTGAGTTGGAAGAAATTATTTCTGAATGAATTAAATAAATTGAGCATATAGATATTACTTCCTTTATTTCTTCAAGTTGATCTGGTCATTTTTACTGTGTAGATGAGTGCAAAATATCAAATGTCATTTGAAACTTAAGATTCAGTGAACCCCTTGAAATCTAGCTTTAGTTACACCTAGTGCAGATTACTCCCTTTGGAAAATCAGGCATTTGAGAGGTGAAGCAAGAAAGGATCTTTCTGAAGTAATGTGTTTCCTTTGAAGATATACAGACAAAAAGAAGAATAAATGTAGGAAGTAAATATCTGACAAAAGCAGAAAAATCAGACAGGTTCAATTTTTCGTTGTACTCCACACCTTGCAGGTTGTTGCCTTAGGAATCAACGAGAATCTTTAATGCAGGAGGGATCTGCACAAGGCCAAGAGAAATGAAAGTGTGATGCACAAAGACCGGTATTCAATAAAAGATTAAATAAAGTGCTGCTGTATTGTTGTGTGTGTGTATGTGTGTGTGTCCCCCCCACCCCGGCTATCAAAGCATAATGATTTGGGGTTTAGGTGGTTATTTAATAATAGTGATAATCTGGTTAATTGTTACATGGTACTGGTTTACCTATGGCTTAATTCAGCTTTGCTATGAGTTGGAATATACCAGAGATTCCAACAAGAACGAAGAACTAAGTATCTAAAATTGTAAATGTTAAGCATGATACAGTTAAGAAAAGAAAGTTTTGTGATTTTACCAGTAAGGAAAATTAAAGGTATTGAGTTTTCTTTGCAATAGATCCATTCACACAATAGTTTAGCACTCATAACAAAATGTTCTTGCAAAAAGCAATACATAAGTCTTTGCATATCCTGATTTGCTCCTTTGCTTCCTAGCTACTGAATTTCAACTCTTAGAATCAGCCCAGCCCCTCCTGTCTTTGTAGAACTTCAATCTCAAAAAATCAAAATCTCAAAAAAGAAAAAAAATCAGAAATTCCCTACAGATTATTAGTTTGTTTTTGTTGGTGTGCGCTTTTGAGTCAATTCCAACACATAGCAACCCTATAGGTAAGAGTAGAACTGCCCCATAGGGTTTCCTAGGCTGTAATCTTTATGGAAGCAGATTGCAAGGCCTTTTCTCGCATAGAGCTGCTGGTAGGTTGGAACCACAGACCTTTCGTTTAGCATTTGAATGCTTCATTTTAACCATTGCACCACCGGGGCTCTTTACAGTTTAACAACAATTAATTCCTATGGTTATACATGAAAAAGTCATTTATATAAGTGAAACTATGGGCAAAACAATGATGTTAAAATAATCCCCCCACGTGTCTGTCAATTTGTTGTACTGTGGGGACTTGTGTGTTGCTGTGATGCTGGAAGCTATGGCACCGGTATTCAGATACCAGCAGGGTCACCCATGGTGGACAGGTTTCAGCTGAGCTTCCAGACTAATACAGACTAGGAAGAAAGACCCGGCAGGCAGTCTAATTCTCAAAAGAATTAGCCAGTGAAAACCTTATGAATAGCAGTGGAACCTTGTCTGATATAGTGCTGGGAGATGAGCCCCCCAGGTTGGAAGACACTAAGAAGACAACTGGGGAAGAGCTGCCTCCTCAAAGTAAAGTCAACCTTAATGACGTGGATGGAGTCCAGCTTTCAGGACTTTCATTTGCTGATGTAACACAACTCAAAATGAGAAGAAATAGCTGCAAACATCCATTAATAATCGGAATGTGGAATGTAGGAAGTATGAATCTAGGAAAATTGGAAATTGTCAAAAAAGAAATGGAATGCATAAACATCAATATCCTAGGCATTAGTGAGCTGAAATGGACTGGTATTGGCCATTTGAATTGGACAACCATATGGTCTACTATGCCAGGAATGACAACTTGAAGAGAAATGGCATTGCATTCATCGCCAAAAAGAATACTTCAAGATCTATCCTGAAGTACAACGCTGTTGGTGATAGGATAATATCCATACGCCTACAAGGAAGACAAGCTAATATGACCATTATTCAAATTTACACACCAACCACTAAGGCCAAAGATGAAGAAATTGAAGATATTTACCAACTTCCTCAGTTTTAAATTGATCAAACATGCAATCAGGATGCATTGATAATTGCTGGTTATTGGAATGTGAAAGTTGGAAACAAAGAAGAAGGATAGGTAGTTGAAAATATGGCCTCGGTGATAGAAATGATGCTGGAGATTGCATGATAGAATTTTGCAAGATCAATGACTCCTTCATTGCAAATACCTTTTTTCACCAACATACAGCAACTATACAGATGGACCGCGCCAGGTGGAATATACAGGAATCCAGTTGACTACATATGTGGAAAGAGACGATGGAAAATCTCAATATCATCAGTCAGAACAAGGCCAGGGACTGACTGCGAAGAGACCATGAATTGCTTATATGCAAGTTCAAGTTGAAACTGGAGAAAATTAAAACAAGTCTATGAGAGTCAAGGTATGACCTTGAGGATATCCCACCCGAATTTAGAGATCATCTCAAGAATAGACTTGACGTGTTGAACACTAAGGACAGAAGACCAGATGAGTTGTGGAATGACATCAAAGACATCATACATGAGGAAAGCAAGAGGTCATTAAAAAGACAGGAAAGAAAGAAAAGACCAAAACAGTTGTCAGAAGAGACTCTGAAGTTTGCTCTTGAACGTCAAGTAGCTAAAACAAAAAAAGATGAAGTAAAAGAGCTGAACAGAAGGTTTTAAAGGGTGGCTGGAAAAGACAAAGTAAATGACATGTGCAAAGAGCTGGAGATAGAAAACCAAAAGGGAAGAAAATGCTCAGCATTCCTCAAGCTGAAAGAAGTGAAGACAAAATTCAAGCCTCAAGCTGCAGTCGTTAAGGATTCTATGGGGAAAATATTAAATGATGCAGGAAGCATCTAAAGAAGATGGAAGGAATACACAGAGACGTTAAACCAAAAATAATTGGTCAACGTTCAAACATTTCAAGAGGTAGTATTTGATCAGGAACTGATGATACTGAAGGAAGAAGTCCAAGCTGCACTGATGCATTGAAAAACAAGGCTCCAGGAATTGACGGAATATCAATTGAGATGTTTCAAAAAAGGAATCCAGCGCTGGAAGTGCTCACTCATTTATGCCAAGAAATTTTGAAGACAGCTACCTGGCCAACCAAATGGAAGAGATCCATATTTATGCCTATTCCCAAGAAAGATGATCTGACTGAATGTGGAAATTATTGAACAATATTAATAATATCACAAATGAAATTTTGCTGAAGATCATTCAAAAGCGGCTGTAGCAGTATGTCGACAGGACCTGCCAGAAATTAAGGCTGGATTCAGAAGAGGATGTGGAACCAGGGATATCATTGCTGATGTCAGATGGATCCTGGCTGAAAGCAGAGAATACCAGAAAGATGTTTACCTGGGTTTTATTGACTATGCAAAGGCATTCGATTGTGTGGATCATAACAAATTCTGGATAACATTGTGAAGAATGGGAAATCCAGAACACTTGATTGTGCTCATGAGGAACCTGTACACAGATCAAGAGGCAGTTGTTCAGACAGAACAAGGGGATACTGCATGGTTTCAAGTAAGGAAAGGTGTGCGTTAGGGTTGCATCCTTTCACCATACCTATTGAATCTTTATGCTGAGCAAATAATCCAAGAAGCTGGGCTATATGAAGAAGAAAGTGGCATCAGGATTGGAGGAAGACTCATTAATAACCGACGATATACAGATGACACAACCTTGCTTGCTGAAAGTGAAGAGGACTTGAAGCACTTATTGATGAAGAGCAAAGACTACAGCCTCCGGTATGGATTACACCTCAACATAAAGAAAAAAATCCTCACAACTTGACCAATAAGCAACATCATGATAAACAGAGAAAAGATTGAAGTTGTCAAGGATTTCATTTTACTTGCATCCACAATCAACACCCATGGAAGCAGCAGTCAGGAAATCAAAAGACACATTGCATTGAGCAAATCTGCTACAAAAGACCTCTTTAAAGTGTTGACAAGCAAAGATGTCACCTTGAAGACTAAGGTGCGCCTGACCCAAGCTATGGTATTTTCAATAGCATCACATGCATGTGAAAGCTGGACAATGAATAAGGAAGACCAAAGAAGAATTGATGCCTTTGAATTGCGGTGTTGGTGAAGAATATTGAATATACCATGGACTGCCAAAAGAATGAACAAATCTGTCTTGGAAGAAGTACTACTAGAATGCTCCTTAAAAGGAAGGATGGCTCGCGAGACTACATCTTACATACTTCAGACATGTTGTCAGGAGGGATCGCAAATTCTCTACAGATTATCCTTTTTGTTATTGTTACTGTGTGCTTTTGAGTCAATTCCAACTTGTAGCGATCCTATAGGTCAGAGTAGAACTGCTCCATAGGGTTTCCTAGGCTGTAATCTTTATGGGAGCAGATTGCAAGGTCTTTTCTCCCACAGAGCTCCTGGTGGGTTCGAACCTCAGACCTTTCGGTTAGCACTTGAGTGCTTTATTTTAACCATTGCATCACTGGGGCTCCTTTACAGTTTCACAAGCATTAATTCTTATAGTTGTATATTAAAAAGTCATTTACGTAAGTGAAACTATGGGAAAAATAATGATGTTAAAATAATCAACCACAGAACCTTTAGTCTGCCACTTCTAAAGCAGATAATTCTGTATGAATTAGTATATCCTTATGCATATCAGCCTTTCTTACCCATCACATCTCAGCAGCCTTTTCTCTATTGTAGAAGAAAAAACGTATTATTTACAAACTTGTAGAAAAATGTGTTTATGTACGTATGTGTCTCACACTCTTCTAATGCCCATATTACTTCCATCCTCGTATGAAGTAAGCTTACTCCTTAAAAAAAGCATTATATACTCAGCTCTTAAATAGGTTGTGAATAGTGGCTAGCTCAAGAAATCCTAATGAACAAACTATCATGATTTTGTCCACTCTTCTAAAGGCTTTCCCTGATGGCAGTGCATTGCAAATCCCCAAAAGAAGTTAATTTTTTGACAGCCACAGGTTTTTCATGATTCTGATATTATATGTGAGGAGCCATGTAGTACTTTATTTCTTTTATGACTAGAAAATAGCAGAGCTTCTATTCGCCACAAAAAAAGTGATAGAGTTCTCATTTTCTCATTCTTTATTCTATATATTAATTGAGTAACCTAATCTTTGTGTAGACTATGTTAATAATAGGACTACAACGTTTTCAAATGACTTCAAGAAGTTTATTGTCTAGCTGAGAAAATATAATTGTTCTTAAATAATCTCATTCTCATGGATGAATTGCAAATACATTATGTAGATACCACCCTTTAAGAGATAGAATAAAATTCCCTATCCCTAAAGTGTGGAGCCCCGGTGGCACAGTGGTTAACAGTTTGGCTGCTAACCAAAAGGCCAGCAGTTCAAATCCACCAATTGCGTTTTGGAAACCCTGTGGGACATTCCTATGGAGCCCTGGTGGCACAGTGGTTAACAGCTATGGCTACTAACCGAAAGGTTGGCAGTTCAAGTCCACCAGCTGCTCCTTGGAAACTCTATGTGACAGTTCTACTCTGACCTATAGGGTCGCTATGTCAGAACCAACTCGGGGGCAAAGAGTTTGGTTTTTTTGTATCCCTTAATTGTGGACTACACTTACTGCCCTGCCCGAAAGAGTACAATACAGAAAATATAGAAAGGAGGAAAAAAGTAGCTTTACCTTGTAGAACCTTGATAAACACTACGTTAGCCAGGTGATCAAGGTAAACATCATCAGTGAAAAGCTATGTTAATAGCATGTACCCTTGTTATACGTGAGATTAACACTTTACCTCTGTAGTACTCCTCCCCAGAAAATAGTCTAGTCATGATAAAAACAACAAAAAATTTCAATAGACGAGTATTCTACAGAATACCGGATGAGTACTCTTTGCAACTGTCAAGATTATAAAACAATAAGATAATCTGAGACTCTATCACAGGGAAGAAGAGACTAAGGAGACATTATAATTAAATGTAATGTGGTAACCTGGATGGGGTCCTGGGAAAGCAAAAGGACATAATGTAAAAATCAATCAAATCTGAAATATGTATGGTCTTTAGTTAATATTAATGTATCAGTTGGGTTCGTTAATTGTAATTAATGTGCCATACTAATATAAAACAGTAACAACAGGGGGAACTTGGTTTAGGATATATGGGGACCCTCACTACTATCTTTGTAACTTTTCTGTAAATTTAAAACTGTTCTAAAATAAAAAGTTTATTAAATTATTTAAAATATCAATCCAAGATTAAAATAAGACAGTAGAGAAATATAGGAGGTCACATACTTAGTAAAAATATTTTTAAAAAAATTATGAGGAACCTAGGAAACCCAGAATCAGTGGATATATTTTTGACTATTTCTGAAATTTCTTTCAAAATATTTGCATACAAAATTTTGGTACTATATCATCTGTCATAAAAGTAATTAAAGAAAAAAAAATTAATGCCATACAGGTGTATCCTGAGACATATAATTTTATTTACTTATTTATGCTTTGGCACAGCTAAAGAGAATATAAGAATATAAGAGGAAACAATATACACATACTCTGCTTCTATTAGGCGTAACACTACATTTTTGCTTTCGGTCACTTTCCAAAGAGAAGTATGGAGAAAATTCTGTTTTAAATCATGTGGTTCTACTGTTTCAATTCTCGGGACAGTTAGATAATGATTCATATTAAACAAAGTGGTTTTCTTTATTATGCAATAATTCAAGCCATATAAAAGCCAGATGATCAAGGTTAACAACACCATGTTGCTGATAGTTATTTAATAGCTGATCCCACTACTCATTTGTCAGTTTTTTGTATTGTGGTGGCTTGCATGCTGCTATGATACTGGAAGCTAAGCCAGCATATTTCAAATACCAGCAAGGTGGATGGGTTTCAGCAGAGCTTTATGACTAAGACAGACTAGGAAGAAAGGGCTGGTAATCTACTTCTAACAACTAGCCAATAAAACCCCACAGATCAAAACTGAATTCTGTCCATTACAGAGCTGGAAGGTGAGCCTCCTAGGCTGGAAAACAGTCAAAATACACAGTAGCTGCAACATTGGCTTTGAGCACGTGAGTTAGCCATGAGTTTAAGCCAACTCGACAGTAACTAACAACAACAATAGCTTGTCAAAGTTATAAGCTTAGATCCTGTTAAAAATCATTTAAAAATCTCTTTGTTGGATATTTACTTTTATTTCAGGCAATTAATTTTGTTCTGTCATTTTGACTATCGAAAGTTATCAAAATGCATTTGCTAAAATTGTTTTTAATACTGTCCATTTTTATTATCTTCAATAATTTTAAACAACAAACAGCTCTTTCATTTTACTGTACCAGAATAAATTGCAATTACCATTTGAGTCAAGGATCAGCTCAACGTCACCTAACAACAACAACATCCATTGTGAAATTTGTGACATTATCTTTCCAGTCTTTATTTTCCTCTATTGTTCCGATTGCAGTACTAGCTTCTGCATCTGCCCTTGTTTCTGTGTTCATAGTTCTATGCCTATGTTTTAAAATTTTTTAAATTGTCCTTGCATGCTTTTCATCTAGAAAAATAACTTAATTACATTATAACAAAATACTAAATATTTCAATTTAATGAGTGATTTTGGTGGTGCAAACAGTTAAGTGCTGGACTACTAGTCAAAAGTTTGGCAGTTCAAATCCACCGAGAGGCACATTGGAGGACAGGCCTGGCAATCTGCTTCTGAAAGGTCACATCCTTGAAACTCCTAGAAAGCAGCTCTACTCTATCTACATGGGGTCACCATGAGTCAGAATTGACTTGACAGCAACTAACAACAACAACACAACGTGTACTATCTGTATAGTAGATTGGCTAGATGCCAATAAAACTTTATGGACACAGACATATACTGTAATTTTAATATGCCTCAAAATCTTCCTTTTTTTTTTAACCATTTAAAATGTAAAAACACTATTAGCTGGTAGACGTACAAATACAGGTTGTAGCCAGGATTTGAACCCTGGATTGCAGTTTACTTACCTACCACTAGTCTACTTATTAAAATTATTCTGCTATTCTTCTGTTTTCATTAGTATAACTTGATATTCTAGGAGATACTTGTCAAGGAAAATAAAAGTTGAGAATTATTTTATTTCCCTTCCAAGAACTTTTGGAATAAAGTCCATCAACTCTTCAATAGACTCTTCAACTCTTCTGACGGTTCACACTCTAAGCTTCTTTGAACTCCTAGCCTCATATTCCTCTCTCTGCTGTTGTAAGGGGTAAAAAAATCCTGTTGCCAAAAGGGAAAGTGATCTTTTCCCTTCTCCTTTTTCTTAGAACAGATCCTTGAAAATTCATAATTGTAAATTCTTCCTCTCTCCTTTTGGTATGTATGTAAATCTTTATTAAAGTTCAATAAGACCCTTGCCATCATTAAAACACAGACTTTTTTTTTTCCTAAGGGCCTGGGAGCCATCTATTTGAAATGTAAACATCAAGGAAGATAGTGCCTCTATCTCTCTGTCACCATGGGAGTTAAACTTAGACACCTTGCTCCAAGCTTCTCATAAATATAGAAGTTTTTATTTTTCCTTTGGATAAAAGCAAAAAGCAATTAACTAACATAGATTGCCACCCCAATTACCAGGTAAAGTTAGAATAATGAAAGAATGTACAGCAAACAGGGGTGTAAAGTCCTTTTATATGAAGTCAAGTTATTGTTTGTCTTGAGAACATGTATGTAATGGATTGACTCTGCCTTGCTATTTCTTTCTTTCTTCACAACCTCGTTAATGTATTGCCTGTGATGCACAAAACAGTCTGGTTCCTTGCTTATTCAATAATAAAAGCTGTTTTCTTTCTTCTCTGCATTTGTGGAGAGGATTTAATGGGTTGGTCAAAGATTTTATTTTCATTTTTACTCCAACGCTGTGTCCATCAATATTAACTACTTGTAAAAATCATGTAGGGTAGAGTCTGATCTCCTCTCTCTTCACAAGAGGGAAGGAGATTCAAAATCAACATCCCAAGGCTGATTCCTATGAGGAAGAGGTCAGACATGCCTCTTTTCTCCACCATCTTTACCAATTCTGACACCAACCATCCCTCCCACGGCACTGTCTGCTTTTCTGTTGGGTTCAGTAAATCATTGCAATGGCCATATAGAACCCACACACAATACTCATGATTACGGGGCTTATTAGGGAAGTAACAGATTACAATTCAGGTTCAGGAACACTCAGGATAGAATTCTTCCATCAGGATAGCCTCTTTTCAGCTGTGCTCACAGGCCCACCTCTCTCTGGGCTTAGGCCTCTGCCCTGCTCAAGCAAGGGTTACAAAGCTCTTTTAGCTCCTGCCAATAAAATACTCAGAGGCACCTCGGGTACTCAGCTTTCTCTATCCTTGGGCTGTGAAAACCACTGTGTGGTCTCTTGCCAGTCTTTTCTGCCACTGCTTCTCGCCATCTTCAGGGTTTCAACTTGCTCTCTCTCTAAGTCTCCTGGTTCCAGGAACTTCTCAGCGCAGGTATCCCAGGTCCAAAGGACGTGCTCTCCGCTCCTAGCTGTTCTTCTTCCTTGGTGATAGTGGGATCCTTTCTTTCCCACCTCTGGGTTAGCTCATTTCAAGACCAGCAGGATAGTAAAACTGACCAGTCCCTTTGGTGGACCACAATTACCCGATTTGCACAGTCCTGCCCAATCACTTAGGTGAGAGTTACAAGATAATGGCTAGAAAGCTCACACAAAAGCAATCCATCACACCTCACTAATATATTATGATCCGACCAAATCTTAAACGAACAACCTCCCAACATCCATTGAAAAGCCAACATTAAATAAGAGATCAAAGTCTCACTAACCATTACTCGTTTTGGTTTTGCCATTCCCGCTCTGAGATGGTTCCATAACAGATTCTATCTTGTCAGCATTCTCCCTTACCAGAGTAAGCCCCTAACTCAGAGTCCTTTAATCAATAGGTTGTTCTGATAATATACAGGGAGCCAGATTTTGATACTTGCTCCCTTTCTTAAGGTTTCTTTGTTTTGTTTTGTATTAACAGACTTATTGAGATATAATTGACATACTGTAATGGACTCAATTGTGTCCCCCAAAATGTTATGTTGAAGTTCTAATCCCTGCAAATGTGACTTGTTTAGAAATAGGGATTTTCTTTTGTTATGTTAAAGAGGTCATACCAGGATAGGGTGAGTCCTAAACCTACTAAAGTCTGTTGTTGTTAGTGCTATCCAGTTGATTTTCAGCTCATAGAGACCCCATGTGACAGAGTAGAACTTCACCATAGGGCTTTCTAGAGTTAGAGTCCCTATGAATCAGAATTGACTCTATACCAATGGGTTTAGTTTGTTTTAATCTTTATGGGATCAGATTGCCAGATTTTTCTCCTGCAGAGCTGCTGCTTGGGTTTGAACCAGCAACTTTTTGGTTAGCAGCCAGGTGCTTAACTGTTGCACCACCAGGGCTCCTTACTCACTTCTGAAAAAACCAAAAACCAAACCCATTGCCACTGAGTTGATTCCAACTCATGGTGACCCTAGAGAGCAGAGTAGAACTGCCTCATAAGTTTTCCAAGGAACAGCTGGTGAACTTTTGGTTAGCAGCCAAGCTCTTAACCACTTTGCCACCAGGGCTCCCACTTCTGACAGATATCTTATAAAAAGAGTAGAATAGACCCAGAGACACACACAGGAGGAAGACAGATGCCAAGGAACACCAAGAAATGCCAAGCATCACCAAGGAATGCATAGGGACTCCTAGGCTACCAACAAAAAAGACCTGATACCCTGACTTGAACTTCTAGCCTCCAGAATTATGAGAAAATAAATTCCTGTTCTTTAAAGTCACTCACTTGTGGTGTTTTTTTTTTTTTTTTTTTTTTTTTTTTTTTTTTGTTATGGCAGCTCTAGGTAACAGTTATGGATTGAATTGTGTCCCACACAATATGTGTGGGAATACTAACCTCTATACCTGTGAATGTAATCTAATAAACTTCAGTAATCCATCTAATGTTATGTTATTGAGATCACACTTGTGTAGGATGTATTCTAAACCTAATACTTCTGAACTATAAAAAGATGAGATTAGACACAGAGACAAGCACATATTGGGAAAGACAGATGCCATGTGAGAATTGCCAAGAAACCAAAGAATCAGGGAATGTTTAGGCTACTGACAAGGAAGAAATCAACACACCCAAGGCCTTAATTTGGACTTTTAGCCACCAGAACTGAGAGAAAATATTTTTATCTGCTTTAAAGTCACACACTTGTGGTATTTGTACTACAGAAGCACTAGCTAACTAAAACAGAATTTGATACTAGAGAGAGGAGAAGCTGCTATAACAAATATCTAAAATGTGGAAAGGGTTTTCAAATAGAGATGTGGGTAGAAGCTGGAGGAATTTTAATGTGCTTGATAATAAGAACCTAGATTGCCTTGAAGAGATTGTTGGCAGAATTGTGAACATTAAAGCAATTTTGATGAAGGCTCAGAAAGAATTGAGAGCTTTCAGGTAAGCTTCTATAGTAGTAAACAGAATGTTGTTAGAAATGTTGATGTTATATGTGCTTCTGGTGAGGTTTTATAAGGGAATAATGAACATAGTATTGAACACTGGAGGAAAGACCATCCTTGTTATAAAGTGGAAAAGAACTTGTCTGAATTATATTAGAATATTTTATTGAAAGTAGAGATTGTAAGTGATGAACTTGGATATTTAGCTGAGGAGGTTTCTAAGTGAAATCTTGAAGATGTGGTGTGGTTCCTCCTTGCCTCTTGCAGTAAAATGTGGAAAAAAAGAGATAGATTTAGAAATGAATGGGGCAAAAAGAATCCAGAACTTAAGGATTTGGAAAAGTCTACTTTAAAAACTAAGAGAGTATCCCCTGGAATGGAAAGCAAGGGTGTGGCTATACAACTGTTTGCTAAAAATATTAGGCCTATGACTGATAGAACTAATGAATAGCCTTAGCAGAAATCCTGTCACCTTAGACTGAAAAAGAAAGAACTAGGTCAAAATGAAGGAAAGCTGTCTCCCTTCTGGGAATTTACAGGCAGGAATGGTCCAATTTCAAATTAAGTCAGTCCATTTAGAGAAAGGTATGGAGCACTCTGCTTTTGTGGTGTGCCTTTCCTCTTGCACACAACCTCTGTGACACTGCTGTGGAGCTGAGAGTGGGGACAACCTCACACATCTCCTGGTGTGACACACATGCTCTTCTTAGTTTGCCTCTCCTGACATGGAACCTCTGCTCTATGAGTGAGTTGGTGTGATGTCAATTGTGACCCAAAATTCTTGGCCTGCTACACGTGGGACAAAGCTTCTGCCCTATGACTCGGACATGAGTGGAAAAAGGGAGTCCCAGATCTCTTGTCTGTGGTTGACTGAAATAGAACCTCTGCAACAAGGTGGATGAGAATACTGGAGGCCTGTCTCTCCCAGAGAGGAACCATCATCCTATGATTTTTATGTAATGACATATATTTGGAAAGAATGACATAAAAAAATTGGATTATTTACATTTTCAAATTTACTTAAATAGTTAAGTGCATAGCTTTCCATAAACAGGAAGTTTAAGGAACCATTGAATCAATCTGTGATAATTACAGATGAAGATTTTTGTTATATTTCTATTTGGTGTCTTATTCTTTGCCATCATCAACCTACATATCACAAAAACTGAGCTATCACTTAAATTTATTGATAAATTGTGTAATCAAGGAAATATTTTAAAATGATCAAATATATGAAAAATAAATATTTGTCAAAACACTTAAAAGGAGGCTTGTAAATTAAATCAGATTAGTGGATTTAATTCTGATTTTTATAACTGATGATTTGTTCCCTCAATATAAAATATTTTATATTAATTTCAATAGTCTTTAATAATATAATTTAAATTGAGAAACTTTAAATAGTAATACATGAGCTCATTTGAGGTATTAAAATTTTATTTTAATAAAAAATCTCTCTTTACATTATTATCAAGAGTCAACTAGAATTATCTCAAATCAATTCTGTCACTGTCTTTTTTTGCAACCTGTTTACTCAGGTTTCCCTCTTGGGTGCCATATCATCAGATTGGCTCTCAACAGGTGTTTATTTTTTGGAATCTAATTAAAATGTAATTAATTTTATGAGCAACTAATTTTGTAGTTCTTTAGTGACAGAAGCAATTCAATCAGACTCATGTTTCATTTCATGTTTTAGAACCTAGATTATACTACTCCCCCAACTCCCTTTGAAGCATTAACTTTGACAATAAATAGTAGACAAAATATAATGACTTTCAGGGAACTGCACACAATTCCTATGAAAACTGGATGATGGAAGAGACAAAAGAAGTCTGCTAAGGCATCCATTGCGTTGCAACACTGATTGAAAATCAATTAGAAAATATTTTATTCAGCAGTAGCAAACCACGTCATTCGTAAGGTTGCAGATAAAATGATCATTTTGAAATGCGTTCTTGAATGAGTCACATTTGCAATGTTATGATTAAAAATATCAAAAATAAGACCTTTTATTTCCTGGAAATTTATTAGAAAGATTCTAGTCCAGGATAATTTATTTATAACAAACTACCTTCTTCCATAAAGGACCTGAGTTAAATTTCTGTTAACACACATTTAGCTGTATCAGAAATTACTTTGTGGCACTTCCAGGCAACATGGCACTATAGACAGAAGCACCACGCCATCCCTCCACAGCAAAGACCTGAAAAACTAAGTCAGAAACAAACGTCAATCCTGAAGCCCAAAGCATCAAATGAAGAGATACAGAACTCAGCCAATCACTGAATGGAATAAGAAACTGACAAGAGAACAGAAAGCGAGGAGAGATGCATGCAGAGGTCCCCATCAGCTAATGCAGAATGGATTCACCATCTTGGACTCCTGTTGGAGATCAGTGAACCGGGGGTACAGGAATGCAGCTTCACACAGCTCAAAGCAGAAGACAGAACAACCAGTAACCAGCGATATATGCTTTCCTACCCCCCCACCCTTCTTCACTCC
Organism: Dugong dugon; assembly: GCA_030035585.1. Taxonomy (NCBI): domain Eukaryota; kingdom Metazoa; phylum Chordata; class Mammalia; order Sirenia; family Dugongidae; genus Dugong; species Dugong dugon. The sequence continues at coordinate 15,683,070 of CM057465.1, forward strand.
CACTAGGCCTCCTCTGCTTCCTGCAGCCACAGCCTCTTGGCTGGGAGGCACCGGTTTCAGCCCTGTACTGCTTGGATTCCACCCGCCCACATTGGCCAGCTCCATGAGTGCCATTTTTTTTGTTGCTGGTGTTGCTTTTTTCCACTTATTTTGGTTTCTTCCATACCTCTCACCACCTTCCCTTCATTTCTCTCAAATACCTGGATCTGTTCATCTTTGCTTCCTCCTGAAAGGCTGTGAAATGCTGCTTGACTATGGAATTCCTTCCTGGCCAGTTCCACCATGCTAGTGGGATCCCTGGGGCTTTTTTGGTTTGTTTGTTTTGATTTGTTCTGTTTTGATTTGTTTGTTTATTTTCTTTGTCTCTTTTTCTCTTTTTGTCTTTCTTCACTTCTCAGTTTCTTGTCTCTCTATAGTTACCTTTTCTTCCTGTCTCCTGAACATCTGAAGCTGTGTGACACCTCTACCCCTTCTTGCCAGGCTGTACTTCAAGACCTGGGAGCAATTTCCCCAGTCCTCGCGGATACACCAGTGGAATCCCTGGGGGATTTTCTTTTTTGTAATTTTTATTTATTCATGTTTTTTCTTTTACTTTTTTTCTTTTTGATTTCTTTCCTTTTTATTTTTCTCCATTTCTCTGTCTCTCATCTCTCCACTCCAACAGCAAGCTCTCTTAGCAGTCTTTTTTCTTTGTTTTCTTCTTTTTTCAGCTTGGGAGCCCCTTCTAGCCAGGCAGTACTGTGCAGCTTGGGAGCTACTCCCTCAGTCTGCACAGATGCACAGAGGGATCCCTTGGAACGTTTCGTCTTTCTTTTTGTTTTTGTTTTTGTTTTTGTTTGATTGTTTTCTTTTCCTTTCTCCCTTTTCCCCTTTCTGTCTTTCTTCATTTCTCAGTTTATCATCTCTCTATAATTACGTTCTCTTCCTGTCTCCCGAATACCTGACACTGTGTGACACCTCTATCCATTCTAGCCAGGTCATACTTCAGGGCCTGGGACCAACTTCTCCAGTCCTCGTAGACATGCCAGTGTGATGCCTGGGGGATTTTCTTTTCTTTATTCTAATTTTTGTTTTATTCATGTTTTTCTTTTACTTTTTCTCTTTTTTATTTCTTTCCTTTTTCTTTTTCTCCATTTCTCTGTCTCTCATCTCTCCAATCCAATGGCAAGCTCCCTTAGCACTCTTTTTTATGTTTGTTTGTATATTTATTGCTCCAGTTCCTCTCTTTTATCTCTCCTCTTTCCCATACATATCGTAGCTCCACACATCAGTCCCCCCTCCTTCCTGCTGAACATCATACCCCCAAGCAGCACAGGCATGGCCTACCGGAACCTGTCCAGCCCACTCTGTCAGCTCTAGTACGTGCCACAAACAACCCATGCCAGCACTCCATTTCAGGTGGACCTGCCCTGCTGTACCATACCTGAGTGACTGACCCGGTGCACTGGAGAAGGAGGTGAAAAGTATCATGCCCACACATAAGCAAACAACAAACAATGCACAGCCCGCCTGCTCAGACATAACCAAATAAAACAAAAAAGCAGCATGAAACAAACAAATCTATAGTCAATAAAAGAGAAAAATAATTACTGAATATCCCGAAGACAGCAGACAGTATCAAAACATATACAAAAACAAGACAGGATGGTGGCAGTAGGTGTCCAAAATAAAACACCAAATGACTTTTCAGTAGAAGAAAAAGCACAAGAACTACCTGACAGGGAATTCAAATTTCTAATATTCAGAGCTATCCAAGAGTTGAAGCAAAAAGCAGACAAAAATGTGGAAAAAATAGACAAATTCATGGAAAATACAGACAAAAAATGGAAGAATTCAAGAAAATAACACAGGAACGAAATGCCAAAATAAATTCACAACTAGGAATCATACAAAAACAACAATTAGAAATCCAAAAGATAAACAACAAGATTTCAGAAAGGGACAGTGTCATACAAGAGCTGAGGAGCAGTTTTCAAATGATGGAAGGCAAGACTAGTGAAATTGAAGACTAACACATGGATACAACTCTGATTGAGGAAAAATCACAAAAAAGAAAGAAGAAAAATTAAGAAACCCTGAGAATTATGTGGGATACAATCAAAAGCAAAAATTTTCCAGTATAGCATTCCAGAACAGGGGGGAACAACAGAAAACACAGACAGGATCATGGAAGAACTTCTGACAGAAAACTTCCCCAACATCATGAAAGAAGAAAAACTGACCATCCAAGAAGCTCAACGAACTCTATATAGGATACTCCCCAAAACAAGATCACCAAGGTGTATCATAATCACACTCACTAAAAACAGAAACAGAGAAAGAATCCTGAGAGGAGCTCGAGAAAAATGAAAAGTCACATACAGAGGAAAAACAATAAGACGAAGCTCAGATTATTCGGCAGAAACCATGTAGGCAAGAAGGTAATGGGATGACATATATAAAACCTTAAAAGAAAAAATTTCCAGCCAAGAATAATACATCCTGCAAAACTCTCATTCACATATGATGGTGAAATTAGCACATTTTCAGATAAACAGAAATTAAGAGACTATATAAAAACCAAACTAAACTTATAGGAATTATTAAAGGTAGTCCTTTGGTCTGAGAACAAAGAAAATCAGACCACAGGCCGAATCTAGGACACAGGATCATACCAGCCAGATACCAACCTAAGAAATGAGCTTTCAAGGATTATCCAAAACTAAAAGAATTACAACAGGGAACCAGAGAGGTTAATCAGTAGATCACAACAACATCAGAACAATGAAAGAGAGAATAAATGGTGTAGGTATAGAACCTTCTAATGGAGAGGAAGGCAAGGAGATACCAAGTAATAATAGACTGGTTTAAACCTAGGAAGATAAGGGTGAATTTCAAGTAACCACAAAGAAAGTTAACAAACCTACTCATCAAAATAATGAAGAAAAACTTGAAGTCTCAGTAAAAACCAAAAATACAAAAACAAAAGAAATTTAAAAAAAAATCCACAAATAAATGGAATTCAGCACAGGAGAGTGGGAGGAACAAAGAAAACTTCAGTACCACTAAAAAAAGCACTACAAAATGACAACAATAAACTCAAACCTATCAATAATTACACAGAATATAAATGGTCTAAATGCACCCGTAGAGAGTCAGAGAGTGACATAATGGATTAAAAATATAGGGTCCATCAATGTGCTGTCTAAAAGAGATACATTTTAGAAACAAAGATATAAATTTATTAAAAATCAAAGGATGGAAAAAATATATCAAACAAACAGCTACCAAAAAAGAGAAGGAGTGACAATAGTAATGTCAGACAAAATAGACTTTAAAACAAAATAAAACCTAAAATACAAGAAGGACACTATATAATGATTAAAGGGATGATCCATCATGTAGATAGAACCATAATAAACATCTGCACACCCAATCACAGGGCTTCCAAATACATAAAACAAACTCTAAATGCACTGAAAATTGAAATTGACAGCTCCACAATAATAGTAGAAGACTTCAACATACAACCCTTGGTAAAGGACAGAACATCTAGAAAGAAACTAAAAAATGATGCAGAAGACCAAAAGGGCACAATCAGCCAACTTAACCTCATAGACATATATAGAACACTCCATCCAACAGCTGCAAGGTACACATTATTTTCCAAAGCACATGGAATGTTCTCCAGAATAGACCACACCTTAGGTTGCAGAACAATCCTCAACAAGATACAAAATGTTGAAATAATACAAAGTATCTTCATTGACCACAACACCATCAAGGTAGAAATTAACAACCGGAAGAGCAAGGAAAACAAATCAATCACATGGAAACTGAATAACACCCTGCTTACAAACCATGGGCAATAGAAGAAATTAGAGATAGAATCAAAAAATTCATAGAATCAAATGAAAATGAAAACACTCCATACCATAAACTTCGGGATATAGCAAAGGCAGTCCTCACTGGACAATTTATAGCAATAGATACATATTGAAAAAGAAGAAAGGGACAAAATCAAAACATTAACTACAGAACTCAAACAAGCAGAAAGAGAACATCCAAAAAAGGCCGCCGCCACTAGAAGAAAGGAAATAATAAAGATCAGAGCAGGAAATGAAATGGATAATAGAAAATCAATAGAAAGAATCAACAAAACCTAACGTTGGTTCTTTGAAAGAATTAACAAAATTGACAAACCACTGGCCAGACTGACGAAAGAAAAACAGGAGAGGATGCAGATAACACAAATAAGAAATGAAATGGGCGACATTACAACAGACCCAACTGAAATAAAAAGGATCATAACATAGTATTATGAAAAACTATACTGCCACAAATCTGAAAACCTACAGGAAATGGACAAATTTCTAGAAACACACTACCTACCCAAACTAACACAAAGTAATGTTGAAAATCTGAACAGACCCATAACAAGAGAAGAGATTGAAAAGCTAATTAAAAACTCTCAACAAAAAAAAGCCCTGGGCCAGATGGATTCACTGGATAATTCTACAAAACATTCAGAGAAGAGCTTATACCAGTACTACTCAAACTTTTTCAGAACATAGAAAAGGAAGCGGCACTTCTGAATTCATTCTATGAAACCAGAATAACCATGATACCAAAACCAGGCAAAGACGCCACAAATCAAGAAAATTACAGACCAGTATCTCTCATGAATATAGATGCAAAAATTCTCAGCAAAATTCTAGCCAACAGAATTCAGCATCATATCAAGAAGATAATACACCACGACCAAGTAGGATTCATACCAGGTATGCAAGGATGATTCAACATTAGAAAATCAATCAACGTAATCCACACATAAATAAAAGGAAAGAAAAGTATCACATGATCATCTCAATTGACACAGAAGAGGCTTTTGACAAAGTCCAACACCCATTCCTGATAAAAACTCTCAATAAAATAGGTATAGAAGGGAAATTCCTCAACATAATGAAGGGTATCTATGCAAAAGTAATGGCCAACATCATTCTTAATAGAGACAGGCTGAAGACATTCCCATTGAAAACAGGAGCAAGACAAGGATGCCCTTTATCACCACTCCTATTTATCATTGTTCTGGAAGTCCTAGTCAGAGCAAGAAAAAGAAATAAAGGGTATCCAAATTGGTAATAGAGAAGTTAAACTGGCCCTGTTTGTGGATGATATGATAATATACATAGAAAACCCTAAGTCTGTGTGAGAAAACTACTGGAAATAATAGAAAGATTCAGCAGAGTAGCAGGATACAAGATAAGCATACAAAAATCAGTTGGATTCCTAAACACCAATAAAGAGAATGATAAAAAGGAAATCTGGAAAACAATACCATTTATAATAGCCCCTAAAAAAATAAAATACTTAAGAATAAATCTAACCAGGGATGTAAAAGACCTATACAAGGAAAACTACAAAACACTACTGCAAGAAACCCCAAGGGATCTGCATAAATCGAAAAACATACCATGCTCATGGATAGGTAGACACAACATTGTAAAAATGACAATTCTACCCAAAGCAATTTACAAATACTATGCAATCTAGATCCAAATACCAACAATATTCTTTAAGGAGATGGAAAAACTAATCATTAACTTTATATGGAAAGGGAAGACTCCCCAGATAAGTAAAGTACTATTGAAGAAGAATAAAGTAGGAGGACTCGCACTACCTGAACTCAGAACCTACTCTACAACTACTGTAATCAAAACAGCCTGGCATTTATACGATAGCTACATTGACCAATGGAGCAGACTTAAGACTCAAGATGTAAATCCATTCACCTATGGTCACCTGATCTTTGACAAGGGCCCAAAGTCCATCAAAAAAGGGAACAGACAGTCTTTTTAACAAATCGTGCTGGCAAAACTGGATGTCCATCTGCCGAAAAATGAAACAGAACCCATACCTCACACCATATATGAAAGCTAATACAAAATAGATCAAAGACCTAAATATAAAACCAAAAACGACAAAGTTCATAGAAGGAAAAATAGGATCAACCTTAGAAGCCTTAATATACAGCATTAACAGGATACAAACCATAACTAACAACACAGAAACTCCAGAAGATAAGCTACATAACTGAGATCTTCTAAAAATTAAACACTTATGCTCATCAAAATACTTCACAAAAAGAGCAAAAATAGAACCTACAGACTGAGAGAACATTTTTGGCTATTACAAATTGGACAAAGATCTAATTTCTAAAATCTACAAGAAAATCAAACATATCTACAACAAAAAGAAATATAATCCAAGTAAAAAATGGGCAAAGGAAGTAAACAAACACTTCACCAAAGAAGACATTCAAGCGGCCAACAGACATGCAATCACTAGCCATTAGAGAAACACAAATTAAAATCGCAATGAGATACTATCTCACTCTGGCATTACTGGCACGAATCAAAAAAAAACAGAAAGTAACAAATGTTGGTCAGGCTGTGGGGAGATCAGAACTTGTACGCACTGCCGGTGGGAATGCAAAATGGTACAACCGTTTTGGAAAATGATAAGGTGCTTCCTTAGAAAGCTAGAAATAGAAATACCATACGATCCAGCAATCCCACTCCTAGGAATATATCCAAGAGAAATAACAGCCGTCACGCGAATAGATATATGCACACCCATGCTCATTGCAGCACTGTTCACAATAGCAAAAACATGGAAACAACCTAGATGCCCATCAACAGATGAATGGATAAACAAACTATGGTACATACACACAATGGAGTACTATGCAACGTGAAAGAACAACGATGAATCTGTGAAGCATCTCATAACATGGATGAAACTGGAGGACATTATACTGAGTGAAATAAGTCAATCACAAAAGCACAAATACTGTATGAGACCTCTACTGTGAAAACTCATGAAAAAGTTTACACACAAAAAGAAACAATCTTTGTTGGTTACGAGAGATGGGAGGGATGGGGGAAATACTAAATAGACAATAGATAAGTGGTAATTTTGGTGAAGGGTAAGACAGTACACAGTACTGGGGAAGCCAGCACAACTTGTACAAGGAAAGGTAATGGAAGTTCCATAGACACATCCAAACTCCCTGAGGGACTGAATTGCTGGGAAGAGGGCTGCGGGGACCATGGTCTTGGGGAACATCTAGCTCAATGGCATAACATAGTTTATAAAAAAAATGTTCTACATTCTACCTTGGTGAGTAGCATTTGGCATCTTAAAAGCCTGTGATCAGCCATTTAAGATACTCCACTGGTCTCACGCCTTCAGCAGCAAGGGAGAATGAAGAAAACAAGATATAAGGGAAAGATTAGTCCAAAGGACTAACAGACCACAACTACAGTGGCCTCCACCAGACTGAGTCTAGTACAACTAGATGGAGGCACTATTTAAGTGTCAGTCAATGCTAGTTCACAAACCACATGTCATAAATAAACAATCAGAGCTTTGCCGGTTAGGCTGTTGTTGTTAGGTGCCATCAGATCAGTTCCATTCATAGAGACCCTATGTACAATAGAACAAAATGCTGCCGGTTCCTGCACAGTCCTCACAATCACTGCAATGGTTAAGACCATTGTTGCAGCTGCTGTGTCAATTTATCTCATTGTCTTCCTCTTTTTCACTGACCCTCTACTTTACCAAGCATGATGTCCTTCTTCAGGCCTGGTCCCTCCTTATAACATGTCCAAAGTACATGAGAAAAGTCTCCGCATTCTCGCTTCTGAAGAGCGTTCTAGCTGTGCTTCTTCCAAGGCAGATTTGTTTGTTCTTCTGGCAGTCCATGGTATATTCAATATTCTTCACCAACACCATAATTCAAAGGCATCAAGTCTTCTTTGGTCTTTCTTATTCATTGTCCAGCTTTTGCATGAATATGAGGCAATTGAAAAACCATGGCTTTGGTCATGTACACGTTAGTCCTCAAAGTGACGCCTTTGCTTTTTAACACTTGAAATTGTTTTTTTGTAGCATATTTCCCCAATGTGATATATCGTTTAATTTCTTGACTGCTGCTTTCATGGGCATTGATTATGGATTCAAGTAAAATGAAATTTTTGACAACTTTAATGTTTTCTCCATTTGTCATGGTGTTGCTTATTGGTCCAGTTGTGAGGATTTTTGTTGTCTTTACGTTGAGGTGTAATCCATACTGAAGATTATAGTCTTTAATCTTCATCAATAAGTGCTTTAAGTCTTTTTTACTTTTAGCAAGCGAGCTTTGCCTGGAGATAATATATCCCAACCTCTTAATTTTACTATATAGGAAACTAAGGCTCAGAGTAGTTGTGATATGCCCATGGTTCCGTCATAATCTGTGACAGAGTTGATCCTAGAAAACAACCTTCCTTGTCAACGTGCCAGTGTTCTTTTCCTTTGCCCAATTTTGTTTATATTGTAAACTGCTTTGCAGATACAATTAGAAAACATATCTATAAATATTTTTCTTGATATATCTTTGTCAACTCACCATTTCAAAATTCTAACACCTTGAATTTTGTAGCATATAAGCTTTCATGTTACATTCATATTAGCAAAGCTCATCTATACCTGCAATGCTGTGATTATGTTTAGTTTCACTATATTATCTCCAAACCACATATTGAGATTTGTTTTGCCTGGACCGTCTGAATCGTCTGTAAGGAAAAATCTGAGTTCAATGAATAATTGTATAACTATCTAGACATGCTTTTTGCCATGGTTTCATTTATATTTAGACAAATCAGAACATTACAACATATTGGTATCAGCTTTTCTAAGATTACTTTACTCATGATGGTTATCATAGAATCTTTGTTTCTTCATAGATAAGAATTTCAAATGCGATTTTCGCAGCATTTCCGCTAAAGAAATAAAAGGATGATTTAGATCATATCTTGGGTGAAAATCAAATGGATTAAATACAAGGCAAAGTAATAGCTATGCTCACTTAAAAGATGGTGGGCATAAATTTGGAACATAATTTTAAAATTTCCATTGGTAGCTAAGGTACACAGTAATGCTTTATATATATATATATATCCTACTCATTGCTTACAAAACTTGATTTTTTTACTTCCTTTTCCACGTGCCTCTCCATATTAAAACATACATTTTTGCAAATCTCATTTCTTTAGATCATAGTTGAAAGTAGAGAAGTTATGATTTAGACAAACTATTTAGTTTTACATCTCTGATGTAAGAGCCTAATGCATCTAAAGGAGCCCTCGTGGTGCAATGGTTAAGCACTGGCCTGCTAACTGAAAAGTCGGTGATTTGAACCCGCCAGCCGCTCCAAGTGAGAAAGACGTAGCAGTCTGCTTCCATAAATATTACAGCCTTAAAAACCCTATGGGGAGGTTCTACTCTGTCCTGTAGGGTCACTATTAGTCAGAATTGACCTGATGGCAGTGGGTAACGTATCTAAAAGCTACATATCAGAAGAACTTGAAGGATTAACTCTAATGGTATTTTTAGGCAGTGAGGTCAAGGGAGCATGTTTATTCATCCTTTCAGCATTTATTAGACACCTACCATGTTCAGTTCTCTAAGAGCTGGTGAAGAGCATATAAAGAGGAATTAAAAGTGAACACTGTCTTGATGGAATTAACTATGTATTAAGGGAAAATGATGTATGAAACCTTTTTTTTCTTTTTTACTTTATTGAGGTTTGTTTTAGAGAATGAATAATGAGGAAATGAGAATTCATTTTTTCTGATAACCCACATTTTACTATTCAATATCTAGCAATAGCTGAGCACTTATTAAGTACCATGCTCCCTACCTATATTAACTTATTTTATTTTTATAAGAACCCTATGAAGTAGCAGAAAAACAAAGTCACAAAAGCTATCAAGCAGTTTTCCCAAGTTACACTGGAGCAGCTATGCTGTGTTTGACATCTGAGTCCTCCATGCTGTGTCTTGGTGAATGTTGCAAACTTAGGAAATAGACCTTCTACGAACACAAATTTTTTAAATGAATGAACAGCATTAGAATATCAGTGTTTGATTAAGATCCCTCAGTAATATTTGGCTCATCCAGGTCTTGATGTCTTCTGAGTGCAGATGCTGTGATAATTTCTGGGTGTGAGCAGCCATACTTACCTTCACATATCATGCCTAATCTTTTGTTTGATTTGGACTTTTCTTTGAAACATTCCGCTATTCTCTGTTTAACTACTATACAATATCTTCAATCCCTTGCAGTTCAAAATATCCTCTCCTTAATCTATGTGGAAGGAAATGTCTGGCAAATAGACGCTGAGGAATCCCTGGAAACTTTTTTTTTTAAGTTGCTGTCTAATAGCTTCTGTCTTAAGGTGACCCCATATGTATCAGAGTAGAACTGTGCTCCATAGATTTTCAATGTCTCATTTGTTAGAAGAAGGTCACCAGACTTTTCTTCCCAGGCACCTCTGGGTAGACGCCAACTTCCAGCCTTTTAGTTAGCAGCTGAGCACATTATCCATTTGCACCGGAGACTCCTGGGAAGGTGTAGTGGTGGATTTTCCAGGAAATGTCCTAATTATTCAAGACTTCACTTCTTGGCCACATGGGATTTCTGAAAAAGCATGAGTCCTCTTCTGTCTGTAGGATATTTCATGAAAGTAGTGTCCACAAGAAAGCCTAGGGCTGACAGTCTGTGGCTAAAGTATTAGTCTGTTTCACTAGATATTATTTGATTATTTTATTGGAAATATTTAAAAGCATTCTATCTGTGGAACTCTTTGTTTAAAGGAGTTTCAAGAGAACACTGACCAATACATAAAACAGATGAGAACAGAGTTGCTTTGGTCAAGAGGTTTACAAAAGTATCATTTCTACCACTTTCAAATACTATACATTCAAACATATATTACAATACCTAGAAGAATAGTAGTTTTACTGATTCTCATTTGATTGTTAAAATTACAACTAATTTTTAATTTGTAGAAGATTAATTATAAACTGTTTCATTTTTGATGCTTGATCAATACCATATGTTTACTTTCCAGTATATTAAAATCCAACTTGATTCTGTTTTCCTTAAATTTAGTATAACATTAATTCATATATATAAGGATCATTGTAGGTCTGAATTGACTCTATAACAATGGGTTTTCAGTTAAGGCAGTGATCAACTTTCTTTATCAAATATTCTTAGTTTTTTTTTTTTCTAAGACGTATTTACATAATAATTCAGTAATTATTCATTCACATATTCTGAATATTGAAAAATGTCGAAGTATTATTTAAGCATAGAATGGAGTGGGGTAGTCCAGAATTCAAATTTCTTTTGTGTTCCATATATTAGCTCTGTGTGGTACTGGAAAACAAAGTGAATAAATACAAAGAGTCACTATGAGTCAGAAATGACTTGACAGTGAGTTTAGTTTTTTAGTTTTTTATGTTCCAGGCATTGTCTTAAGTAAGCACTTTACATATACTATAATTCCGTCTTCAGTATAATTTTGTAATGTGAATATTATTTATCTCATTATATATCTGACGAGAACTTCACTCAGAGAAATCAAATGATTTACCAAAACCCTAAAATCAGCAGGAGGACTGTTTGGGATTCAATCTACGTTGGAGTTAGAGAGTTTTCTCGCTATTTACCATATTCAGAAGTTTTATTTTATTTTTATAGAAATAAAGTAGTTATAAGACTATTTTGTGGATTCAGTAATGAACACGTTAGCATGGTGTTTAGCTAATATGGGTGCAACAAATGATAGCACCCCTTCTGTCTCCTCACTCTTCTGCTGTATTTTTCTCTTCTTACACTCATCCTTCAAAAATGTTTATGGCCAGTACAGGAATTAAATAAAATTTAAAAATATTTAACGTATGTTAAAAACCAAGAAATGGTAAAAACTAAATGTAGACAGCTAGATGTATTTAATTATCAAAAACCATAAAATGTACAAAGTCTGATCTTTGGTTGTTGTAGTATTACATATAATAATATTAACAATATTCTGCTAATAATATCCCCTCTTCTTTCACCCGTGCTTCAAAATGCGTATGGTCAGTACATAAATTAAGAGATTTTAAAAACATTTCATGTATGTCTAAACTGGTTCCTTCTTCCTAACTTCCTTCCTTTTGAATGTCAGTTTTCTCAAGTTAAATTGCTATTGTATATAAAGAAGTTTAGTGAAATGCTTTGTTCATTCTTATAAAACAGTGCTTTAGAGTTAATTTTGTAAGGGCTTTCTCTTCTATTAAGCAGTGCTATAGACACTTTTATATTATTCTACAGCAAAAAGGTTTGCACAGTAACAAGATTTAAGACAAATACCAGTGATCTTTCTGACTTGTCGGAATTTAATTTGCTCAAGCAATTTCTAAAATTGCTTTTTGGATTTATATTTTATTTTAATTGGGAAAAAATGAACAGTGTCAGGTGAGGTACTGATTGCTTTTTAAATATGCTGACACAGAAATACATTGTATTAGGTAGCTAGAGAATTTACTTTCAAAATGGACTGTGTCTCTAATAAAGCATTTAAAACACACTGACTAAATTACTCATACCTGTGAGGAATGTATTAAATGTATATTTGTAAAATTAATTTTAATTAGTATGTTTCTAACTTTACTTAAAAGAACCAAAAATTTAATTGACTTCTCTCAATATTTTTTCTTGTGTGTTTTGTTTTTCTGTAATTGCAATAAGACATAGCAATTTTCATTCAATTAATTTATTCCTGAGGAAACATATACAACTTATATAATAAATCAAAACCAAACGACCCTATGGGACAGAGTAGAACTGCCCCAAAGGGTATTCTAAGTCTTTAATCTTTACAGAAGCCAGCTGCCACATCTTTCTCCTGCATAGAGGCTGGTGGGTTTGAACCACCAGTCTTGCAGGTAACAGCCAAGAGCTTAACCACTGCACCACCAGGACTCCTTTTACAACTTATATGGGAAACTAAATAAGAATGAACTATTTGCATACCAAAATTTGCATTTCTAGCACCTTATTAAAATTGACTTTTTCTGTATTAGAACACAAAATTATTACCAAAAACTGATTTCTACCGATGTTTTCATGAAAATGTTTGTTGTTTGAGGTGCTATCCAGTCGGTTCTGACTCATAGTGACACTATGTAAAACAGAACAAAACACTGCCTGGTCCTGTACCATCCTCACAATCTTTGCTATGGTTGAGCCCATTGTTGCTATGTTTGAGCCACTGTGTCAATCCATCTCACTGAGGGTCTTCCTTGTTTTTGCTGACCCTCTACTTTACAAAGCATGATATCCTTCTCCAGGGACAAAGTCCATGAGACAAGTCTTCCCATCCTAGCTTCCAAGGAGCATTTTGGCTGTGCGTCCTTAAAGACAGTTCTGTTTGTTCTTCTGGCAGTCCATGGTAAATTCAATATTCTTTGTCAACCTCACAATTTAAAGGCATCAATTCTTCTATGATCTTCCTTATTCATGGTCCAGCTTTCACATGCAGAGGCAAGTGAAAATACCATGACTTACATCTGGCTCTGCTTAATCCTAAAGGTGACATCTTTGCTTTTAAACACTATAAAGAGGTCTTTTGCAACAGATTTGCCCGATGCAACACATCATTGGATTGCTTGACTGCTGCCTCCATGGGCATTGACTGTGACTGTAAGTAAAATGAAATCCTTGATAACTTCAGTCTTTTCTCCGTTTATCATGATGTTGCTCATTGGTCCAGTTGTGAGGATTTTTGTTTACTTTATGTTGAGGTATAATTCATACTGAAGGCTGTGGTCTTTGATCTTCATCAGTAAGTGCTTCAAGTCCTCTTCACTTTCAGCAAGCAAAGTTGTGTCACCTGCATATCACAGGTTGTTAATGAGTCTTTCTCCAATCCTGATGCCATGTTCTTCTTCATGTAGTCCAGCTTCTCTGATTATTTGCTCAGCATACAGATTAAATAAGTATGGTGAGAGGATACAACCGTGACGCACACTTTTCCTGATTTTAAACCATAGAATATCCCCTTCGTGCTGTTTGAACGACTGCCTCTTGGTCTATGTACAGGTTCCACATGAGCACAATGAAGTGTTCTGGCACAATTAAGTTTCAAGAAAATAACATATTGTATAAGGCTATTATTCCTTTCAATTAGTTAAAACCTAGAACAGATACGGGGACAAGATTCGACCTTCTCAATATTCACTTGAGATAAATGATCATATTTACTCTGTAAAGAAAAAAATAAATAAAAGTTTGACTTAATGCTGATGAGGGATTCCTTTGAGAACACAGGCTCTGAACTAACTACTAACTTTATCATATTGCGTCTTCCACTTCATTGTTAAAATAAACATCACGACTACAAATTTGATGCCAACAAACATCTCAGACTGAAGTTTCAGATCTGGTTTTAGATTATTTTAAACATTTAAAAAGATCAACAGTGAGAAATCCCATGATCAATCCCCCAGAAGATATTTGTAGCAGTCAACAGGAACATTGGCATGGGTTCTGCTGGAGAGAGAGGTAAGGGGTAGCTGCCTCTAATTAACGAAACTTTGGTTCATCCCTATCTCCGTATTAACTCTTCTATTGTGTCAGCTCTTCTGTATTTGTAGGTTCTCATAGAATCACCTCCAGGGAGCAAGACTGATTTCACTGTGCTTTTATCACCAAGGGCCTAATGATTTAAAGACATTATTTTGGCCAAAGGATTCTTTTTTTTTTTTTGTCATAAAATGCTATACATATCTTGAAAATTGCAAAGGTCTCTGTTTATCCATAGTTTCCATTTTTCACCTTTCTCATCTACCTTTGTACGATTGAAGCTTCTAGGACCTGCACTTTACCCAGTAAACAGTGGTGTACTGTACTACTCTGAGGAGAAAAATGCCTATACAGTAGGCGTGTATAGATAACAAATTGATGCCCATGGTATGAAAGCAAATTATCTCTCACTATACTCTGAGCTATTTCATACATCCATGGTTTTGTTAACAACTTATGATTAGTATAACCACCAGTTTCTGTCTAGTTGATTCTGACTCTTGGCAACTCCATGTATGTCAGAGTAGAACTGTGCTCCAATGGCTAATTTTTTGGAAGTAGATCACCAAACCTTTCTTCTGAGGTGACTGTAAGTGGATTTGAACCTCCAGTCTTTCAGTTAGCAGCCTAGTGTGTTAAAAGTTTGCACCACCCAACGACACATGATAAGTATAACCATGCTCAAACTCCCTTAGTGGTGGAATTATGAACTAAGAGGTGTATTTCCTTCTTGATATTTCATTATGTGTGAAGTTTATCTCCTACAACTCTTCAATTACCTAATGTATTTTCCTTATCCAAATGCCTGACTCCTCCCCACAAGTAGCCATCTCTTTATGAACAGTTATTTTAAATTATGAATCATTGACTGCTTTTAATGCCAGCAGGTACGATGTCTTGGCCTGGTTGCATGCTCGCATAAAGCTAATGCATTGCCAAATTCCCTTCAAAGTCAGTAAAAGTGCTAGATTAGAAGTAGTTTAGGAAAGCTGCTAAATCAGATGATAAATTGATGCAGGGGTAATAGTTTCCTTTTATACATATTTTAGCAAGTTATCTTTGGGTTAGATAATCTCTCTTTTCAGGCACATATTGACCTCAAAAATCTTCTGTCTAAGTGGACTATGTCAGCCATAGGATTAACTTCATTAATAAATCATATAAATAATTTGAGCTGCATATGTCATCATGTGGCTGAAATAAGATTTGTCTTTCTGTAGATTAAGCGTATGACTATGACATATCTAACAACCTAGAAAATATCTTATACTTTCTATTTGTATTCACATAATTATTATTGTTTCTGCTAACTGTGTTCTTTATAGATTACCTTATTTTAAAATCTCTGGCCTGGGTATGACTTACTTTGAGTAAAAGCATTCTCAGATTAAGACATACTATGGATTTTCACAGATTTGAGGACTTGCAGATATCCTGAACAAATGTCCCAGATAAATCAGCAAACACCACCACCTCCAACTAAACACATTTGCAAAATAAGCAAATTCTGAAATATTTGATTAGATAACGTTTCAGGAAAAAAATAAATAACTGGTAGTATGTTTAACAAAGTAGTAACCTACCCGCCCTCCCACCCCCCACACAAGGGCACCTACATTTATTAAGTGCCTATAATTCAAGAATTGAGGAAATACCAATTAAGAAGTTTCAACAAACGGAAGCAGCGTTGCAGGTGCTCATTTGTCTATGTCAAGAAGTTTGGAAGACAGCTACCTGGCCAACCAACTGGAAGAGTCCCATATTTGTGCCCATTCCAAAAAAAGGTGATCCAACAGAATATGGAAATTATCTAACCATATCATTAATATCATACACAAGTAAAATTTTGCTGAAGATAATTAAAAAGTGGTTGTAGCAGTACATCAACAGGGAACTGCCAGAAATTCAAACCAGATTCAGAATAGGACATGGAAAGAGAGATAGCATTGCTGATGTCAGATGGATCTTGGCTGAAAGCAGAGAATACGATAAAGATGTTTCTATGTTTTATTGGTTATACAAAGACATTCAGCTATGTGCATCATAATAAATTACATATAACATTGCAAAGAATGAGAATTCCCAGATGCTTAATTGTGCTCATGAGGAACCTGTACATACATTGCGATGAGATGGCTTTATACAGAGGCTGCAAGAATGGCCTCTAACATAACAAGGATTGTAAGGACAGTGCAGGACATTTCAACCTTTTGTCTCATTATACATAAGGTCTTTATGAGTAGGAGCTGACTGAAAGACACCTAAGAACAACACATTACATTATGGAAGGTAAATCTACTCTACCCAAGGCCAGTTGATTGAATCATATAAAATACTCCATGACAGCAACTAGACCAGTGTTTGGCCAAACAACTGGGAAGCATAGTTTAGTCAAGCTGACACATAAAATTAACCATCATATGCTACGACATTGATGTACCTCAAAAATATTATGCTAAGTGAAAGAAGCTGGATACAAAAGGTCACATATTGTATGATTCTGTCTCTATAAAATATCCAGAATAGGTAAATCCACAGAGACAGACTGTAGGTTGATGGTTGACAGGGGCTGGAGGAAGCAAGTGATTAATGAGTATAGGGTTTCCTTTTGGAGGTGAAGAAAATATCTGGACCTAGGTAGAGGTGGCGTTTGCACAACATTTTGAATGTACTTAATGCCAGTGCATTGTTCATTTTAAAATGATTAATTTATATTATATGACTTTCACCTCAATTAAAAAAAGAACCTTAAAAAAAAAAAAAAAGAATACATAGTAACTCTATCTTACTTTGATGCAGCATCACAAAGTAAGACCCTTTGTGTATCACAGCACATCAGAATGGTTCTTTCAGGTTTGACCCTCTGATGAGAATTTGCATTTCCATCCAAAATATGCTGAATCAGAATCTACTTTTTAACAAGATTCCCAGGTGATGGATGTCGATTCTGATTCACTATATCTGGGGTAGAAATGCAAATTCTCAGCAGGAGGGTTGAACCTGAAATAATCAGTTCAAAGGCCTATTATATATACACAGGTCATTAACTCCATTATTTCCCCAAACACATTTTATTATTCATGGTTATCTTCATCAAGCTGACCTCTCAATAGAACACCAGAAACAAAACACATCCTCCTCTCACGTTACACAATTTCGGCTCTCATTTTCCTTAGGTAATGGAGTAGTTTTCCCAGCATCTGCTCTCTTTTACCTGATACTTTGCTTACATTACCCAAGGCAATATTGTACAAATATCTAAAAGTACTAGTTGCTGTTGTTGTTAGGTGCCATCCAGATGGTTCCAACTCATAGCAAACCTATGTACTACAGAACGAAACACTGCCTGGTCCTGTGCCATGCTCACCATCATTGTTATGTTTGAGCCCATTGTTGCAGCCACTATGTCAATCCATCTCATTGAGGGTCTTCCTTCTTTTCACTGACCCTCTACTTTACCAAGCATGATGTCCTTCTCCAGGGACTGATCCCTCCTGATTACATTTCCAAAGTATGTAAGACGTCTCATCATCCTTCCTTCTAAGGAGCATTCTGGTTGTACTTCTTCCAAGATAGATTTGTTCGTTCTTTTGGCAGTCCATGATATATTCAATATTCTTTGCCAACACCACAATTCAGAGGCATCAATTCTTCTTTGGTCTTTCTTATTCATCATCCAGCTTTCACATGCATATAATGCAACTGAAAATACCATGGCTTGGGTCTTCAAGGTGACATCTTTGCTTTTGAACACTTTAAAGAGGTCTTTTGCAGCAGATTTTGCCAATGCAATGCATCTGCTGATTTCTTGACTGCTGTTTCCATGGGTGTTGATTGTGGATCCAAGTAAATGAAATCGTTGACAACTTCAATCTTTCTTCCGTTTATCATGATGTTGCTTATTGGTCCAGTAGTGAGGATTTTTGTTTTCTTTATGTTGAGGTGTAATCCATGCTGAAGGCCGTGATCTTTGATCGTAATCAGTAAGTGCTCCAAGTCCTCTTCACTTTCAGCAAGCAACATCGTGTTATCTGCATGATCACAGGTTGTTAATGAGTCTTCCTCCAATCCTGATGCCTCTTTCTTCTTCCTATAGTCCAGCTTTTCGGGTTATTTGCTCAGCATACATATGGAATAGGTATGGTGAAAGGATACAACCCTGACGCACACTTTTCCTGAACAACTATCTAAACAACTGCCTCTTGATCTATGTACTGCTTCCTCATGAGCACAATTAAGTGTTCTAGAATTCCCATTCTTCATAATGTTATCCATAGTTTGTTATGATCCATACAGTAGAAAGCCTTTGCATAGTCAACAAAACACAGATAAACATCTTTCTGGTATTCTTTGCTTTCAGCCAGGATACATCTGATATCAGCAATGATATCCTTTGTTTCATGTCCTCTTCTGAATCCAGCCTGAGTTTCTGTCAGTTCCCTGGTGATATATTGCTGCAGCCATTTTTGAATGATCTTCAGCAAAATTTTACTTGTGTATGATATTGTTCGATAGTTTCTGCATTTGGTTGAATCACCTTTCTTGGGAATAGGCATAAATATGGATCTCTTCCAGTCAGTGGGCCAGGTAGCTGTCTTCCAAATTTCTTGGCATAGACGAGTGAGCACTTCCAGTATTGCATCTGTTTGTTGAAACATGTGAATTGATATTCTGTCAATTCCCGGAGGCTTGTTTTTCACCGATGCCTAAGATTAGTAGCTACCATTTATTTAGTAAATTTTATGCATTTTATGTTGGGCTAAGCATTTTGCACAAGTTGTTTTCTTTTGCACCTAATAATAATCTCTATGAAAAAGGTATTTTGTATTCTATTATTCAGAGAAATTAACTTGCCTAACGTAACTTAGGGTGCAAATGGTAAAACCAGGTGGTCTGGAATCTTCCTTATAAGCGTCTTGTTTTCACTCTTCAGCCTATATGTCCTTATCATTTGGTAGCAGAACTCTTACTTTAGGAAAATATGTTGCGTCTATTTCTTCCATCTCTCTGCTTAGGCTCTTGACCATTAGGTCTTGTTACATAGCTTCCCAGAATTTCCCTCCTCTATGTATTTTCTGAGACCTCTTTCTTAAGGTTTTCCTTTGATTGTGTGAGCTACTCTAGATCCTTATTTAAGGAAACCATAGTCATTGTTCATATTTGTAAACAAAAGCCATAACTTAGGTAAACTTTGTTTAGTCTGTCTAGGCTAATTTTGTGCTCTTCAGTACTGTGCCATATTCCTATTATTACCACTCTCTCTTCACTCCTGATGCTTGTTTTTAATCACCTACCTCCCTATTTTTCTTTGATGTGTCCGTTTTTGAAACCATGAGCAATCATTTTGTGGGACAAAACCAGGCAAAGCCTTGTCATAAAAAATAAAAATGATATTCCTCTCATCAAGACAGAGATTAAGCATCATTTGTCTTTTCCTAGAATAGGTTCCAATTACTATATTTTGTTCTCTAGGTTGGCACATTGAATAGGATCAGGGGGGCACTTTGAGCAGCTGACTAATCTCTGCATTACTACTCCTCTGCCTACAGAGGAACAAAGAATTAATTTGGAGAAATTTACTTGAAAAGCAAAGAAGAGATTATAATCTCTAGTAAATGTATAAAGTAAATATTTAAATAATAATACTGATGAATATTAATAATAAATATTTAAATACATTTTGAACTTGAATGTAAACTTTCACGTTAGTACCTTTTTAAAATTCTCTAGGTGTATGCCAGAAATTTTAAGATGAAATTAAACATTAAAAAGTCTTAGTTGATAGCAGTTGAATCACAGAAGTTTAGTCATTTAAATATATAGACTGAAATTCAAATGTAAAAAAAAAAAAAAAAAGGTTTTCCTCCTTAAACAAGTCAACGTTTCCCATAGAAATGACTTAGTGTATGAGTAAAAGTTTGAATCTTTCCTTTGTTCTAAACTGGCTTGAAATATATTTTCTATTATACAATACTAGTGAGGTCATACATGGACATTTACCTTAAGGCATTCTAATTTGAAAGATATATTCAAATTTAACAGTAAAGAAAACTATAAATGAAAATAAGGCTTTAAATATTTGTTCTGTACACAAAAGATTAAATGCACTGATCAAGCACCCACAGAGATATTATGTCAAGATGGAACTATGTGGCCAGAATTCTATGCATGAAAGTCAACTCTATTATATTATTATAAAAAAGCCAACAAAATCTAAATTTAAAACAAATTCTCCTTTTACTTAAAAATTAAGTTTGAAAATAATAAATTGCAGTATCATTTCATCAAGTAGTATTTATTGACTCTATCCTATAAATAAAGGAGTCTTGGTGATGCAGTGGTTAAAGCACTCTGTTGCTAACTAAAAAAGTCAGTGGTTCAAACACACCAGCAGCTCCATAGGAGAAAGATTTGGCAGTCTGCTTCTGTAAAGATTTACAGCTTTGGAAACCCTACAGGTCAGTTCTACTCTGTCCTATAGGGTCGCTATGAGTCAGAATTGACTAGAAGGCAGTGGGTTTGGTTTTTGGTTACCCTATAAATAAAATGTTGGTCATAAAATGTCTTACAACATTAGTAAAGCCCTTTGCCTTCAAATAGCTTACAATACAGTAGCTATCTTATGAAGCAGAATGTAACACTCTAATACAAATGATGATAAATTTTATATTGGGAAGCAGTAAAAAGTATGTTTTGGAAAAATAAACGGGTCAGATAATGGAGAACACTAAATAACAAGTTAAAGAATTTTTCACTGGGTTCAATAAGACTTTTTGAGACACTGATGATTTGGAGGACAGAAAAAAGACAATATCTAAGATACATATTTTGAAAATTGAGCTGGAAGCTATGTAGCATATGAAAGAAAGAGTAGAAATTGGAATCAGGAATATGAAAATATTATCTGAACCCAGTGAAGATGTTAAAAGAGTCTGAATAGAGATAGTAACATAGTGGCTCAAATACAGAATTGAGATTGATTGGCTAGGAAATGGGAACTGTTTACAAATGGACGGTGAGCAAAAATGAGGAGTGTAAAATGTGATTCAGTAGGTGAGGTTGCTGTTAACTGAAATATGGACACAGAAACGAACTGTTTGGGGGAAAATTTTATGGTTCACTTTTAGATACACTGGATATCTAGGCAAAGGTGTTCAGTATGGAAATGTGAATCTAGAGCTCAGATAAGACGTGATGGCAATAGATCTCCATTGCAGTTGTTGTAGAACGTAAATATGTACCTCATCACCTGGCTGATGTCCAGTTTTCTTCCTTGATGTCAGAGGAAGGAACAACACACAAAATTGTATCTATCTGACAACAAAGCAATTGCATAAAATCACTTAGGTAGAGCACTAAAATCCTTTATTTGTGCTAAGCCTTTCAAGTGGGTTGTAAGGGTTACCATAGTCTTCCATTATGCGGGAAATTGGAATGGCTTAAGAAAATGTTTATGCAAGTGTTTCTTGAAATGTGGTACAAGGCAATTTGTATCAGAATTACTGGGGCAATTATTAAACATGTATATTGCTGGGATGCCACTTGGACTTAGACAAACAAAATTTTTGCTGTGTGGATTTTTAACAATCACTTCTTCTGCTGTTTCGCCAACTTCAATTCAAGAACTACTGAAAAATAGCACAGAACTTGATTTCTGAATTCTGGAGCAGAGTTTTAATCAAAATACTTCATTTTATTGCCTGTCTGATCTTACGCAAGTTACTTGTGTAAGCTTATATATTTGCATATTAAAAACAGTAACAATAACTAGCTCCAACTCCATAGGATTGTTGTGCATATTAAATGAAATAGTATTTTAAAAGTTCAGAAGAATGAAATTAAGGCAATATTTTCACCATTGTGCTTGATGCATAACAAGTCTTTGATATATATTTATATATATGAAGAAAGAATGAAATTATAGTTGGGCAGATTATATGCCTTTCAAATATTAACCATGAAGTGTTAGTTTTTATCATGAAAAGATTATTTAGTGATCAATATAATGACAATATGAATTTAGCCATAAGTTTAAAGGGAATCCATATCCACTAATATTTTAAGCGTCTTCTATTTTCAAAATAATGTGTTAATTCCTTTCACCTGTATTATCTTAATTTTCACAACAACGTTGTGAGAAAGATAGTATAACATTTATTTTGCAAATCAGATAACAGAAATCCAAATTATCTGAAATTCAGATCAGATAACTGAGGTTTAAAGGGACTGGTGAACGTTCTCATATTCAAGTTATCAATATGTAACAGAAAGATTTCTAATACTGGTCATGAAACTCTGTGTTCTTCTCACGGTAACTTCCGGTATCCAGAGTTCACCTAAAATAGTCCAGCCAGTCCTGCTAGTATAATCTTACTGAGTCATAGTTCCTGTTGTACTCTTCTAGATTTCACAAACAGTTTCTAAATGTTTGTTATGGTTTCTTTTGATTTGCAACTTTACAAATTTTTGCCATTTTTTAGTAGAATTTTTATTAGATTATAAGTCTGATTTTATCTCCATGACCATTGGAGCATATATGCAGTATTATAAAGAGTGGTCCTCTACAAATTATATGTTTTGCAGAAATAATTACTGAATTATTTTAGAAAAGAAATGTTAGTAGCTGAGGCACAACTACATTAAATATGAATATTTCCCTATATAGGTTTCATAGTACTTAACCAAAAAAAAGAATGCAAAGTATGAGAGTTAATGCTTATGTTATGTTTTTTATGTGTCAGAGACTTTATAAAGTGTTTTACAAATATTAACTTATTTCATCTTTATACCAACTTTGTCAGGTAACAGTTACTTTATTATCTCCATAGTACAGCAAGGAAATTGAAGAACAGAGATAAAGCAACTTGTTAAAAAATCAAAAGTTGAAAATTCTAAAAAGATAGGGTTTTAGCTATCACAATGTAAAGAAATTGACAGATCTTTTCCACAGGAATTAAATTGGACAAAATGATTAAAAACAACCATTTTAAGGTTCTAGAATTCAGATGTTTGCAGCACTTTCTTCTCATTTTGAGTCATGCCACATAAGCAAATGAAGGTCTTGAAAGCTTTACTGCATCCATGTATTAAGGTCTACTTTGAGGAGGCAGCTTTTCCCCGGTCATATTTTGAGTGCCTTCCAACCCAAGGTGGCTCATCTTCTGCCACCATATCAGAAAATGTTCTCCTGCTGTTCATAAGGTTTTCACTTGCCATTTTTTTCAGAAGTAGACTTCCAAGTCCTTCTTTCTAGTCTGTCTTAGTCTGGAAGCTCTACTGAAACTTGTCCACCATGGGTGACCCTGCTAGTATTTGAAATATCATTGGCATAGCTTCCAGCATCACAGCAATGCGCAAGCCACCACAAAAGAACAAACTGATCTTTGCTTAAAGCCGAGAATAACAGAAAGACGTTTACCTGTGTTTTATTGATTATGCAAAGGCATTCAACTATGTGGATGATAACAAATTATGGATAACATTGCGAAGAATGAGAATTCCAGAACTCTTAACAGAGCTCATGCAAAGCCTACAAACAGACCAAGAGGCAGTCATTTAAAAAGAGCAAGGGGATACTTCCTGGTTTAAAAAGAGGAAAGGTGTGCATTAGGCTTGTATCCTTTCACCAAAATTATTCGGTCTGTATGCTGAGCAAATAATCCAAGAAGCTAGACCGTATGAAGAAGAACACAGCATCAGGGTTGGAGGAAGACTCATTAACAACCTGCAATATGCATATGACACAATCTTGCTTGCTGAAAGCAAAGCGGACTTGAGGCACTTACTGATGAAGATCAAGACTACAGCTTTTAGTATGTATTAAACCTCGACATAAAGAAAACAAAAATCCTCACAACTGGACCAATAAACAACATCATGGTAGATGGAGAAAAGATTGAAGTTGTCAAGGATTTCATTTTACTTGAATCCACAATCAATGCCCATGGAAGCAGCAGTCAAGAAATCAAAAGACACATTGTATTGGGCAAATCTGCAAAAGACCTCTTTAAAGTGTTAAAAAGCAAAGATGTCACTTTGAGGACTAAGGGGCACTTGACCCAAATCATGGCATTTTCAATCACCCGATATGCATGTGAAAGCTGGACAATGAATAAGGAAGATTGAAGAAGAATTGATGACTTTAAATTATGGTGTTGGTGAAGAATATTGACTATACTATGTACTGCCAGAAGAACAAATTAATCTGTTTTGGAAAAAGTACAGCCAGAATGCTCCTTGGAGGAGATACCACTGCATGCAAAATAGAACAGTTATGTTCCACAATACTGACAATACCAAATGCTGGAGAGAATGTAGAGAAATTGGAACTCTCCTCCTTTGCTGATAGGAATGTAAAATGAACTAGCAACACTGGAAAACAGTTTAGCAATTTCTTACATATTAAACACATACAATTTAATCCAAAAATTCCACACATATGTATCTACCTAAGAGAAGAAAACCATAAGACTTGTACAAGAATGTTTATATAGACATCATTCATAATAGCTCAAAACTGAAGCAATCCACATGTAAACCGGTGAAAGGGTAAACACACACGTTTAAAACAACTGTATATTGTTCAGTATAGAATGAAGAAACTACTGATACACGCTACAATTCAGATGAACCTCAAAATCAATATGCTAAGTGAAAACACACAGATGTAAAAGCACATATTGTAGGATTTCATTTATATGAAATTTCTGTAAAAAGGAAGTCTATAGAGACAGAAAGCTTAACTCTACTTGTCTGGGGTTGGAGACGGAATTGGTGAACGACAACAAAATAGTATGTGGGAACTTTTTTGGATGATGGAAATATTTTGAATATGATTTCACAGCTACATAAATTTATTAAAAATCATTGAATTGTATACATCCAACTGGTAAATTTTACAGTATGTAAATTATTAATAAAGCTGTTAACAAATGATTACACCTCTAGTAAGAGATCACGCTAGGTTTCAAAACCAGACAATTAGCACCCGTACCTGTGTTTTTAACCACTGTAATATATTGTCTCTCTCTGGAATTCTGGAAGAGCTGAAACGTTTATCTTAAGGCCCTAATTAAGAGACTTAAGTGATGTGCCATTGCTGCAAAGATAGATATATTCTTGTTGTACCAAAGCATCAAAGAAAAAATAATGTCCGTTGATAACATAGGTTATTTCACAGTGATGTCTACCTGCATGAGATGACACAAATTTATACATACTTGCTGTGGTCAAAAATAAAGAAAAATAAGCAAACATTGTATCCCTTAGATTTTATTTTATGAGAATTAAAACAAAAACAAAAACAAACTCTGAGCACCACAAGTGTAAGAAATATTTCCATAAAGTTGAGGAATAAAAAGTAAGGGTAGAATTTACCAAATAACTAAATGTCCTTTTTCCTCCCTTGTGTGTCCTCTCCTTTGCCTCCACTGTGCTTTTCCTTTATTTTTCTTTGGCTGTCTTTTAAATGTCATTATTTGTTCCAATGATGGATTAAAGATCCTGTCTGTCATAAAATATTTATATTAGAATCTTAAAAAAGACATTTAGTCACTCAAGATCTGATAATAACTCCATGTGTCTGTTTAAGATGTTGTTGTTGGAAAACCACTGACAAATTTGATTAAGGAAAATGTAGACATAGATATGTGCCTTCACGGATCACCATATATACTCAGAGGACACATTTAGTGTGTTCTTTCAAGGATATTACAAAGCGTAAAGAGAAAACTCGTAAACTTCAGCATGAAGTACAATTTTTACTCATCTGGAGGTCGTTTAATATTGCCTCCATTCTACCTTTGCTAAAGTTACATCTGCCACTTTCACCGTGTTTCCCATTTTCTTGACAAAAGAAAAAGACTTGGAAACTTTGCATACCACGTGTGAAAGTTGCCAAACTCCAGTTTAGGAGTTAGATAAGGGATCCCAGATTTATTGCTGTAATGTTACATTATTGTGCAAATAAGTTCATTTAATGTTGACTAATTTTTTTCTTCTATAAAATAGTATTAGAATACTTGCTATCTATCAGAATATCTTGGCCTCTCTCTCTCTCTCTTTCTTTTTAAACCAATCCCAGGCTTCATAATTTACCTTCTGAACTGCTCTTTCTTTCCAATTTTTTGATATAGATTTCATTCACTTGGGGCTCATTAGCGTTAAGAACTCTGCTAAGTACTGTACACCCATTATCTTACTTAATATTTACAACAGTATTGTGAAATGGATATTTATATTCTCATCTTACAGATTAGTAAACTGAGGCTTAGAATTTAAGACATGTTCTGTGCTTGCAAAACTAATAAGTGTAGAAGCCATGATGCAAAGATTTGATTCGGAAGTTCATAAGCATAATCACATGAGACACCATTATTTCCTGACATCTCTGTGATTCAAGTAAACCATGTAAGATTTATGATCCTGCGTTAGGACATCTGAAGCCTGCTGCAGAAAATTACCTACCATGAAAATTTACATCATTATAAACATTTGGCCTTCCATTTTAGCTGGGTCATCAGTCCTCTGGGTCAATCTTTTCATTGACATTTCCTTCAACACAACTTTAAACATAAACCATCAAGACCCCTCTAAATCCTTTCTTATTCATAGTACATCACCTTTATACATGAGATCCTTTATTTTATCACCTTCAACATCCCTATCACTTCATCTATATCAATCCTAACTGCCCTTCTTCAAGTATTATAAGATGGAATACCTTATTGATAACTACTTCCTAAATATTTTCATCTAATGTCTTCCCTTCTTAGTTAACCTTGGACTTATTCATCAGTCATTTTCTCTCTATCATTCTATCACTGCTAGCTCCTTTCCTTCAGTCTTTTAATATGATCAAAGTCTTCCTCATCCTTAAAACCCTCCCTTTCACCCATGCCCCTCTCTACTACACAATCCCTTCCATATAAAAAAAGCAAAATGGATTCTCCAAGCCTCCAATTGATCCATTCAAGATCACCAGAGTGATGAAAGAACAGAAAAGTGTGTGAAAACCTGTTGTAGTCCTCCACTACTCACCTTTCATATGCTTGCTCCCTGAGTCTTTTCAGTCTCAGCTCAGGCTCAGATCTACCCCATTTTTCAGACTAAACCTCAAGGCATCATTCTTGATTGGTTGATATCTCTCCTGGCCTATATCCAATCCATTAGTACTTCCATTGGTTTTACCTTCAAAATAAATCCATAATCTGGTCACTTCTCGCCTTTTCCCCTGTTTTACTCCTAGACCAATTTACTATCATTTCTCATCTTATCTACAATAGTCTCCTCCTTAACCTTCTTTCTTTTGCTCTTACCTCACTATACTTTATTATCATATATATGTATATATATATATATGTATATGTACACAAACGTATATATGTAACCTGACCCTACGAATGCCAGTAAATTTCCATTAGTCCTTAAACTAGCCCAAGCCAGATTTGGCTAGCCCCACACGCACAGAAGGGCCAGCTGTGACAGCTAATTGACCTTAACAGAGGACGAAGCAACAGGAGGAACGAATCAGAAGGAAAATCAGCACCACCACCCTATTCCAAAGCAAGAGGTCTGACAAGAATCACATCACTTCCTGGTTCCTGGCCACCTTCTATAATTTTCCTTCCCCAGTACACCTGCACAACCACCATTTTTCTGCGTGAATCACATATAAGCCCTGCTTCCCCATAGCTCAGGGAGGTGGATCTGAAGGACTTCCTCCCGGCTCCTTGCTCAGAGCATTGCAGTCAAGTTACTTTCTCTTTCTCAAAGGCCAGTGTCCAGATAATTGGCACGTCTGAGCACACTGGACAAGGACCCACCTTCCTGGGTTTGGTAACATATATATGTATATATATATATATATACAGAGAGAGAGAGAGAGAGATAGTCCTAGTGGTGCAGTGGTTAAGAGCTTGGCTACTAACCAAAAGGTTAGCAGTTGCATTCCACGAGCTGCTGCTTGGAAACCCTACGGGGGCAGTTCTACTCTGTCCTATAGGGTTGCTATGAGTCTGAATTGACACAGCAGCAACGGATTTGGTTTGGTTTTGGGCTATATCTATATATATTTTTTCTCTTTCTAAAATATTTATCAAATCATCATTCCCCTACTTAAATCCTTTCAATGGATTTCTCCTTACTAAGGGCTACAAGACATTATAATGCCTTGAAGATCCAGTCATGACAGTATAATTATTATGTATTCCTGCCTACTTGTCCAAATTCAACCCCTATAATCTCCCCCTTGTTAAATTCCCTCTGACTGTTCGCTCTTACTGAGCATTCAATACTTCAAGCTTGGTTTTTGTACTTGTATTTACGTTTGTCCGTAGTTTCATCCCAGATATTCCCCTGGTTGTCCTGTTGTCATAATCCACATTTCATCTCAAATGATAGCTATTCAGAAGTCTTTTCTTACTGTGCTAGATATATTTGCTTCTATTCACCTGCTTACCACCACTCACTATTTCATTTCAGTTTTATGTTTTTAATAACCCTTATTACTAACTGAAATTCTGATTTTATTCTTTGTTTACATTTGCTTTGATATCTCACCAACCAGAACGTAGGGCACATAAAATAAGTGATTCTTTTTTATATGCTGATAAAACCTAACACTTAAAACAACTAACCTAAACATCTTATAGGAAGCATAGTAGGTGCTTAATTACCATTTCTTGAATGAATGGAGAATGATTTTAACTGTAATGATTCCCCTGTACCTATCACTAAAAACATGAAGCAGAACAACTAAATGGTAGAAGGCTCAATGTATTTAATGAACTTTCAGAATTTTTTATTACTCTTGTGAATGGGCTTTCTAAATCTTGGTGAGTCTTTGAGTCATCCATCATAAAATAGTAATTGACATGTGGGCATATTTCTTATACTGAATTATTCAACCTAGAAAATTTTATTTAACAATGAAAATAAAGTTGAAAATATCTGATTATTTGTTGATTCTTAAAAGTAATTATTATAGTCAACCCTTCATCATAATGATGTTTCTGTTTTGTAGGACACCCCATCTGGTCTTAATGATTACTACTCACCTTCTACATTACTTAATTTGGATCACGGTGATGCCAATTTATAATATTCCTTTTGAATCCCTCATCCACTCACTTGATTTCTGATGAACTCCAAATTTACATCTTCAAAATTTAACTCTTGCCTAAACTCAGGCAGTCTTGTGTTTCCAACTTCCCGCTATACATTTTACATGAATATCATTACGGCACTTTACGTTAAACTCATAGGCATTATAGTGTGGTTTTTAAGAACCCTGCATTCAAATTTCAGCTCCTCTAAGACCAGGTTTTCTCAACTGTGAAATAAAGATAACAACAGCACCTACCTCTTAAGTAGGATTAATCCTATGTATTAAACGAGCTAATTCATATAAATAAGCAAGCACATAATAAGTGGTGTTTAGTTATTGACTGTAAATGTTGGACTTTAAATATGTATTGATTACTAATTTACTTTATTGTATTTTATGAAAATATGAAAAATAATTAACTGTCAGAAAAATCTATTTTTTATAAATTAACGTACTCATTCTTAAGTGATCAAAGTGTAACATGGATTTTATTTTTGGTAATGATTTATTCACTCTATTGTTCAATGACAGTTATTGAACATCTGTAATGAATCAAACACTGCATAAGATATTGAGGATTCAAAAATAAAACAATTAAACATCATATTTATTTTAAAGGACTCAAATTATGAACTTCTGAAGAGAATACTCATTTGCATTTGGGTATTGTAGGTATCATGTTACAGATGTTTAAGGAAGTGGATCTGAGATCAAGATTGATAGACTTCCCACAAACTTTATTCCCCAGCCTCACTTTTCTCATCTATAAAATGACTAGTTTGATTACATTATCTCAAATAAATCTCCCAGATCCAAATATTGCCTGCCAGTTAGTACGGTATACTCATCTAAAACAAATAAACTGGATGTTATATCTTTCATATTTTGCCAGAGCAAAAAAACATTATTTCCATTTATTCATTCAAAGTTGTGAGAGGGTTTTTGTTTTGTTTTATTTTTTGTGTTACTTGTTGGCATGAAGCTGCAGGTAGGATAGATTGTATATCATATCTTTTTACTTTTATCATAGGTCAAAAAACATCAATATTCGCTGCAGTGAAAAGAATGTACTTAGACTCTCTTCCAGATCAAAGCACCTCCCTCTTGTGAGTAGTGCTGCTATGCTAAGTAGGGTTACAATAAAATGTCAGTCTGGGAAATGTGGCAGTACATAAAATCACTGAGAATCACCTAGATTAAAGAGCAGCCTTTGTCTGGTATCTTTGTTTCCTCAACTAATTGGCAAGTTGGATCCTCAGAGAAGCCAAACATTTTTCAGTATAATGGCAAGAGGTGGTAGATAAATTATAACCTATACATCTTTAAAATCTCAAATCAGTAGCCAAGAAAACTGATAAATATTTAATTTTGGTGTCCATTCTTCATTACAATCTTAGTAACTAGAAAAAAAGACTTTGTTATTTTACATCGATTTTTCCTTGATTGTGAATTTTAGAGAAGCAAAATGTTTACTAACTAGATAAGAATTACTTTTTAAGATGATAATTTTAAATTATGTTATTTTCATGACAAAGATAGATGTGTTCTTAAAATTAGTGAATTCAATTAGTGGTTAAACCATGAGTTCTTAACCACTAAATTGTTATTAGATTATTTTTTAATATTAATGACTTTCTCAGATATTTATAGATAATTATAGTAATGAGATATAGAAGAGATTCCAAAGCATATGCTATCAATAGATTTACAACTATTATTTCCAATTATTTCTTACTTTTAATATTAAAATATGAAGTATAGACATTTAAATGTAAAAGTACCTAAGAGATAAACTTGTAAAGCCTTTTTTATTAAACACTTCTAGAATGAGTAATGTACAGATAATAGACAATCTAAATCACGTGTATTTTGCCTTTTGTCATGGAAACAATAAAACAAATTGATATGTAGCATACCATTGTCGTTTGAGAAGTAACTGCTGTGTTTATCATTCATATTTTCTGTTGTTGTTGTTATTTGCCATGGAGTTGATGCTGACTCATGGCAACTTTCTAAGTAGCAGAATGAAACATTGCCCGGTCCTTTACCAACCTCGTAATATTTGGTATGTTTGAGTCCATTGTTGCAGTCACTGCGTCAGTCCATCTTATGGAGGGTTTCTCTCATTTTTACTGGCCTTCTACTTTACCAAGCATGATGTTCTTTCTAGTGATTGGTCTTTACTAATGACGTGTCCAAAGTCAGCACAACGAAGTCTCACCATCTTTGTTTCTAAGGAGCATTCTGGCTATACTTCGTCAAAAACTGATTTATTTGTTCTTCTGGAAGTCCAGGGTATAGTCGATATTATTTGCCAACACCAAAATTCAAAGGCAGAGAGGGGAAAAAAAAAAAAAATCCTTAAGGGGAAGAACAGAATTGTCCTAAATCCCTACCATCAATTACATTTTGGGGCTAGTGGGGGGAAGGTCTAGGTGTCCTCTTACAAAGATAAAAACACTTTGAAATTGTGTTACTGCTCAAGGTCATGCCTTGTCACTGTGATGGTGGCTACAAGCATGTTAGACTATTTTTTAGTTTTCATATGCCCCATAAAATGTCTCATGCACATCATCAAAGTTCTCCATAAGAGGGCATTTTGTAAACTATGATATTTTACACAAATGCAATTAATTGTCATTAATATTTAGGATATCCGATTAGTGAATTGTTAGCAATGCATCCATTTGTATAGGATCGACAAGAATATTCTAAGTGCATAAGAAAATACAATGTTCCTAATTGTGTCTACTGCATAACCAAATGTAACTTCACACATGTGGTTTAATGTAACCTATCTAATGAAATCAGGCTAAAATGTACCATTGTCTGGACTTCAGTTATAATTATATATGAGAATATTATGGATGTATACATATGCACATCTCACTCATATAAATCTGTTAATACATAAAGGCAATCTGATTTATCTCCTTCATATCCTAAGCATGGTGAAGACAGTTTCTGAGCCTAAAAGTACAAAATCTCTAGAGAAAGGAACAAAACCAGGATTATTTTCCTTAGAGGGGAAAAAACTAGAGGAAAATTACATATGATAATTGAGATTATAAATGATTATAGAAAGGTTGCCTTTAAAACTACTAGGTATTCAATGTATTGTGTGATTCACTTTTTCTATTTCTAATGGACACTCTACCAATAATTGTGTACGGTAGATACCTATGAAGCAAAGTTAAAAAACAAAATGTTCATATTTGGAACTTAGTAGAAATTTATTTAACATAAAAAATAATGTTTCATCAGCATCTAGTTTTACAGATGGAGAAAAATATCAAATTCAAGAAGGTAACTGAATTTCTAATGAAGAAATATTATTTTATGGACAGAGTCATTTGCAGCTGTCTCTGTGAAGAATGAGAGTGATTAAACTCCCTAACACACAGTGAGTTCGAAATCTCATAGAAGATGGGGAAGAATGTTTTCTCCTATATTTTGCAGAATTACTCAAATGAGTTCTTCATTCTAGTGGTTGTTCATTCCTTTAAAGGGAAGGGAAATGCAGTGCTCTAATCTAATCTATTTCCTGGTATGTATAGCAGGCCTTGTTTAGAATTTAGCCCACAATTTAAACAATAAAGCTTTTGGAAATTGCTAAGCTATTCGTTGCTGAGTAAAACTTAGACTACAGGCTTTTGATATAATGCTTTCCATTTAACCAAATGTGTTACTAATGGAGCAAAAAGTTTAACCAAGATGAACCATAAATAATAGTTATGCAAGTTTTTAAAAGTATGTGTTAGTATCAGTATAAGTAAATTTGTCATTGTGCTAGATATAAATACAACCATATTATAACCTTGGCAGAACTATCTGAATGTCGTCTCAAATGAGAAATAATTAGGTTGTATAAATGTACCTAAAATGCTGATTTCAAGAAGGGGAAAGAAAATGACTTTTATCTGATGCTTGATGTTTCTTAATCATTAGCAATAGGAAACAACATGGTCATGTGCAAAATTTTATAATAAAAGTAAGTTAAGTTCAATCAAAATCAGAAAGACATAAACAGAGGAAAGCAATGCTTAGCTTGGTAGTGGCAAAATTGTACAAAAATGACTGTAGCCAAATCCTGATTGAATCTCCAAGAACAAAATGTTGAAAGCAACAGAAACAACAAAAACAAACAGGCAAACGAACAAACAAAAATAGTTATCTGAAGTAAGTATGGAGCCCTGGTGGCCCAACGGATTTGTTCCTTTGTTTGTTCATTTTTGGTATCACCTTCTCCCATCGTTTTTAAGACCCAAGTCAAATCGTATTTTCACACTTAGCATTCTCTTACCGCCCCCATTATCCATTGCCCTCAAGTCAATTCCGACTCATAGCCACCCTACAGGACAGAGTAGAACTGCCCCATAGGGTTTCCAAGGAGCAGCTGATGGATTTGAACTGCTGACCTCTTGGTTAGCAACCATAGCTCTTAACCACTGTGCCATCGGGGCTTAGAGAAGGTGACAGGCAGAAGAAATTACTTAACCAATTATATTCTAGCAGTGTTTTTGTCCTTAGTTTCCTCATCTGTAAAACTCAGAAACTGAATTTTTCGGTGACCTCCAAGGCCCTTTCAATTTTAAAATTAGCAATTCTAATTTACATACTTTTTAAAATTTCATTCTATTTATAAACCTGTTTTCACAAGAAAGCCACTATCCCCATTTATCTATCACTATGAGTTAATCTTTTCCTTCCTGGACATGCTAACAAGCTCTAAGAAGTATACGAAAGCTTGATGCAACAGTTATATAAATTCCTGCATTACAATTGAGATTAAGGAGAATAAACATTCTACTGCATTTTGTCTTTTGGTGTACTCTAATTTTGTATACTAAAATTTACATAAATCTGTATGGTTCCTCAAGGAGCTTTGTTTGCTCATTATATATAGCCTGATATACATAGAATAAACATTTTCCCATGGTGTGACTATTTTAATGATGAGAAGTTTTAAAATTTGATATAGTCTGATTTGAAATTTTCTGTGGTTTTCTTTTATGGTTAGTGTTTTTTTGTGCTCTATCTCTCAATTCACCATACTAACACAGTTCTATCTATGGGTTGTCTATTCAGTTTCAACGGCTCCATTAACTTATTTTTTTATTTTACATCATTAATACCACACAATCTGATTACTGTAACATTACAGGGACTACTGGAATAAGTCAGTGTACCCTCAAATATTGTTCCAGATCCTTTGTATTTCCAGACATATTTTGAAATCTCTTTGCCAATTTCTTTTTAAAAAGCCAGCTACAATATAGATGGAGCTTGAAGGCATTCTGCTGAGTGAAATAAGTCAATCACAAAAGGACACATATTTTATGACCTCTCTTATGTAAAAAGACAAGAATAGGCAAATGTTTTTACTAATGGTTACTAGGAGCAGGAGGGAGGTGGAAAGGGAGGGTTATTGCTCGTGGAGTACTGAGTTTCATTTGCAGTGATGGAAAAATCACATTGATTAAGGGTAGGGTTGCACAGTCAGTCGATTGATGTTATTATTGCTGTCTATAAGTCATACACTTGTAAAAAGTTAAATTCGCAAATGGTGTGTGATAGGTATATTTACAACAATGACAAAAAAAAGGAAAGAAAGAGTCACTGCTGAGGCTCCTTACACATGACCAAATTCCTGATAGCATTTGGTTCCTTGGTTTGGAAGTTTAGGGTCATGGTTTCATGGGACATTCCAGTTAATCGGCCTAATAACGTGTTTAGTTCTTCTCTTTACCCTTTTCTTCCTAGGTTTGAACCAGTCTATTATTACTTGGTTTCAGCTTGCCTTCCTCTCCATTAGAAGGTTCTACACCGACACCATTTATTCCCTCTTTTATTGTTCTGGTGTTGTTGTCATTTACAGGTTAACCTCTCTGGTTCCCTGTTGTAATTCTTCTGGTTTTGGATAGTCCTTGAGAGTTTATCTCTTAGGTTGGCATCTGGCTGGTACAATCCTGCATCCTAGATTCAGCTTATGTTCTGATGTTGTTTGTTCTCAGATCGAAGGCTCCCTTTACTAAGTCTTGTAAGTTTGGTTTGGTTTTTACGTAGTCCCTTAATTTCTGTTTATATGGAAATGTCGTAAATTCACCATGATATTTGAATGAGAGTTTTGAAGCATATATTATCCTTGACTGGCAATTCTTTCCTTTCAAGGTGTTATATATGTCATCACATTGCCTTCTTGCCTGCATGATTTCTGCTGAATAACCGGAGCTTAGTCTTATGGTTTCTCCTCTGTAGGTGACTTTGTGTTTTTCTCGAGCTGCTCTCAGAATTCTTTGTTTGTCTTTGGTTTTAGCAAGTGTGACTATGATATGCCTTGTTGATTTTCTTTTGGGGTCTATCCTGTATGGGGTTTGTTGAGCTTCTTGGATGGTCAGCTTTTCATCTTTCATGATATTAGGTGAAGTTTTCTGTCAGCAGTTCTTCAATGATCCTCTTTGTGTTTTCTGTTTTCTCCCCCTGTTCTGGAACTCCAATCACTTGCAAATTTTTGCTTTTGCTTGTATCCCACATATTTCTCAGCGTTTCTTCATTTTTCTGATTTTTCATTAGAGTTGTAGCAAGTGTTTGTCTTAAGTTTCACTGATCCTGTCTTCCATCGTTTCAAACCTGCTCCTTATCCCTTCTATGACACTGTGCATTTCTGAAATCTCATTTTTCATCTTTTGGATTTCTAATTGTTGTTTTTGTATGATTTAAAGTTGTGAATTTATTTAAGCATTTTGTTCCTGTATTATTTTCCTGAATTCTTCCATTTTTTTGTGTGTATTTTCCATGAATTTGTCTGCCTTTTCCATGAATTTGTCTACTTTTTCCTCATTTTTGTCTGATTTTTGCTTCAACTCTTGGATAACTCTGAATATTAAAGATTTGAATTCCCTATCAGATAGTTCTAGCACCTTTTCTTCTACTGGAAAGTCATCTGGCATTGTATTTTGGATGCCTATTGGAAACATCCCATCCTGTTTTTGTAAATGTTTTGATATTGTCTTCTGTCTTTAGGGCATTCAGTAGTTATTTGTTGATTGTATATTTGTTTGTTTCATCCTGCTTTTTTGTTTTATTTGGTTATGTCTTAACAGGCAGGCTGTGCATTCTTTGTTTTTTGCTCATTTGTGGGCATGATACTTTTCACTTCCTTCTCCAATGGGCAGGGTCAGTCACTCAGGAATGGTACAGCAGGGGGTTCAGCTTAAGGGGAGTTACTAGGATGTGCTGTTTGTGGCATGCACTAGGGCCAACATGAGGGGCCGGGAATTAGTGCAGGGCAGGTTCTGATAGGCTGTGCCTGTGCTGCTTGGGGGTATGATGTTCATTGCATGGTGCAGGTAAGCAGGAAGGAGGGGGGAGATTGTGATGTGTGGAGCTAAGATGGATATGAGAAAGAAGAGAAATAGGAGAGAGGAACAGGAGCCGAAAACATACAAAGAAACAAAAAAGTGCTAAGGGAGCTTGCTGTTGGAGTGGAGAGATGAGAGACTGATAAATGGAGAAAAACAAAAATAAAAAAGTAAAAGTGTAAAAGGAAAAAAAATGAATAAATAAAAATTAGGAGAAAAAAAAGAAGAAGAAAAGCTCCCAGGGATCCCACTGGTGTGGCTGCGAGCACTGGGGAAGTTGTTCCCAGGCCATGAAATACAGCCTAGCTAGAAGGGGTGGAGGTGTCACACAGTGCCAGGTATTCAGGAGATGGGAAGAGAAGGTAAGTATAGAGAGATGAGAAACTGAGAAATGAAGAAAGACAAAAAGAGATAGAAGAAAACAAAACAAAGAAACAAAAAAAGCAATGAAAAAACCACTGCATTTCTGTGCAGAATAAGTGAGTAGCTCCCAAGCTGCACAGTACTGCCTGGCTAGAAGGGGTTCCCAAGCTGTGAAAAGAAAAAACAAACAAGCAAACAAATCAAAACAGAAGAAGTCAGAAAAAACAAACAAACAAAAAGTCGCAGGCATCCCACCAGCGTGGCTGCACAGGCCGGGAAGCAGTTTCACAGTCGAGCGTTGTTTTGTAGCCTTTCAGGAAGAAGCAAAGATGGCACATGGAGCCAGGTATTAGAGAGAAAGGAGGGGGAGGTGGTGAGAGGTAAGGAAGAAATCAAAAGAAGCAGAAAAAAGCAACACCAGCAGCCAACAAATGGCACTCAGGGAGCCAGCCATTGCAGATGGGTGGACTCCAAATGGCGCGGCGATGAAGCTGTGCTTCCTGGCCCAGAGACTGTGGTCATGGGAAACAGAGGAGGCTGAGTGGGGGTGAAGAAGGGTGGGGAGTGGGAAGACATATATTGAGGGTTACCAGTTTCTTTGTCTTCTGCTGCAAGCTCTGTGAAGCTGCTTTCTCGTACCTCAGTTCTCCGATCTCCGATAGGAGTTCAAGATGGTGGATCCATGCTGCGCTAACTGATCGGGGACCTCTGCATGTATCTCTCCTTCTCTCTGTTCTCTGTGAGTTTCTTTTTCCATTCAACGCTTGGCTGAGTTCTTTATCTCTTCATTTGATGCATAGGGTTTCAGGATTGATGTTTGACTCTGTTTGACTTAGTTTTTCAGATCTTTGCTATGGAGGGACAGCGTGGTGCTTCTGTCTATAGTGCCATGTTGCCCAGAAGTCCTCTTCCTCTTTTTTGCTGACCCTCTACCTTACCAAGCATGATCTCCTTCTTCAGGGACTGTTCCCTCCTGATAATATGTCCAAAGTACGTGAGATGAAGTTTTTCCATCCTCTCTTCCAAGGAGCAGTCTGGCTGTACTTCTTTCAAGACAGAATTGTTCATTCTCCTCGCAGTATGTTAATCATGGTATGTTAAATATTGTTTGCCAACACTATAATTTAAAGGCACCAATTCTTCAGTCTTCATTATTCTTTGTCTAGCTATGAATGGAAAGACCGTGTTATTATAATAAAAAATCAACATAATAAGCACTAAGTAAAATCAATGTTCAGTTTGTTAACAGCTGAGCACTTTAACCACTGTGTCACCAGGCTCCAGTATAAATAATATGATTACAATTATTGAACTACTTGTATAATTCTACTTATAATTTGTCCTAGACAATTACAACTGTGATCTCATCAGAATGCTAAGATACCTGTTGACTCAGTAATAGCATATAGATTTTAATTTAATATAGGAGAGAAACTAATATTGTATTTTTTAAAAAATGAATATTTCTTCAGTGTTATCAGAGCATTTGGTGTGATAGTTTTGACAAGGTCAGTTCATTTGTATTCATGTGATCATCACCTCTTTAAACATTGAGAAAAAAGTAAGATTAGATCATTGACCCACAAAAATTTGTTGATCTATTTTCATGGCTAAATGTTAAACAAATTAAAATATGATATATGTACAGTGCAATAATTACAGTCTGAGATGACCGTTTTGAGTTTTATAAGGTACTAATGTACCTAGCCATTAATTTACAAAATGTATTACAGAATATTTTTAAACTAAGACATAATTGTTAGTATGGAAACCATAGAAAAATGAAAAATGCTTTATTCAAAAGTTATTAAATGACTAGAAGTAAAGGTTAAAGTTTAGATATGTAATGATGCTTTAAAACATCATAGTATACAAATATTTGTGGGAGAATGATTTTTATTAAATTTCCACTGATTAAAAAATGTAGAACAGATACATAACCTAACTAATTTCCTCCAGGGGTTAAATAATAACTGTGATTAAATCATGGGCCATTGGTATCTTTTCTATCTATGGTACTAATGATCATTTATGTGCCATATGATTTTTGAAATAATTTCTAGGAGTCTGGTTTGACTGTTATTCAAGTAATTCTTTGATATTTCACATTTAAAAGGAACTTTAAAATATTTCTATAATGTTGTGTTTAACTTTAAAGTAGGTAGGAAATTACAAACTGTGAATACATAGCCAATATTTACTTGTTGAAAACAATTTATCAGTGTCTGTCCCATAGAACTGAATCTTTCTTATCACAAGAACTAGGTCAGTATTAGTGACTTGAAAATCTGTCATAGATAATGTCAGCCTTGCCTTCCTCCTGACTAGGGCTGACCAGGACAAGAAGTAGATAAGGAAGCAAAAACGATCAAAAAGTTTATTTTTAAAGGAGTGTTGCCCTATAGTCCAATATTTCAAATACTTTGAGCATCAATATTACCACTAAATTATAATATTTTCTTAATCCTACCACTTCAATAATAAAGTCTATATGATTGGACTTTTTTCACAAAATTTGTATTTGTCATTTCAAATCCCCAAGGAAATGGCTCTTTCCAGTGGAACCCCACAGTCTTAGAAGAATACCAAATGGCACTCGTGAGACTATTCCTGTCTCATTGAAATACAAGAACCATTTCACCAGAATTCTGTTACTAGTACAAATCTTATTATAACCAGATAAATAACCTTGATACCATACTATGTGATTCTATTGCTGTTTGTTTGCTGGGCTGATAACTCAACTTAGTTACCATGAATGTAGATACTGATTCTATACCCACCTTAGAATGAAACCTTGTTTTGCTCCATTTCCCAACTGAGCTAAATCAGCTAAATTCATTATGCCAGTAGTCTGAGTTGAAAATTTGAAGAGTGACTTCCAAAACAACTTAATTAGTGGTAGCTAATCATGACATCTGTCTATGGCCATCTGTATAAGGCAGATATGTTTTTTGCATGCTAAGAAG
This sequence comes from Dugong dugon, assembly GCA_030035585.1. Classification (NCBI taxonomy): domain Eukaryota; kingdom Metazoa; phylum Chordata; class Mammalia; order Sirenia; family Dugongidae; genus Dugong; species Dugong dugon. Next base: position 15,723,308 of record CM057465.1, read on the forward strand.
TGTTTACTAAATGAACGAATGGTGTCAAGAGGCAAGGAAAACACTCACATAAGGTCCTCAATGTTATTCTTCAAATTATTATTGTTACTCAGATTCATTATATATCATTAGGTGTTATGTCTTTGCATTCAGGATATGTAAACTTAGTCATGTTATCAAGGTTATTTCTGTGACGTAGGTCATAAATAACTCTATTGAATTTTTTAAATCTGAATATTATTTTTACTTGGCCTCTAAAGAATAAGACAATAACCATCTGGGACCATTTATCAGGGGTTGGCAAACTAAAAACCACTGCAGGCCAAATTTGGTCATTGTCAGTTTTGTCAATAAAAGTTTGTTAGAGCACAGCCACACTTTCCTGTTTGTGTATCATCTAAGTCCATTTTTGAGTAGTTGCCACAGAAAATGTATGACCTGAAAAGTCTAAAATATTCACCACATGGCTCTTTACAGAAAGAGTTTGCCATACCTGCCATATATTATAATATCAATATTGATTCTCTCTCTCCGCAAGGTCAGTTTTTACTTCTGCTTCAAAGAGATTAACACAGCAAGCTATTAAGTCACATTACCTAATACCAAATTCTGACTATGCAGCATGTTTGCTGTGTGAACCCGATCAAACTATTTATTTTAAACTTTTGTTTCAATATTTGAAAAATCAAGGATTAAAATAATTTATATTATTTACTCAAATGGGCCTTATAAAAACTAGATTAAGATATTCATGCAAAGGCATTAGCCCAGCACCTGACACTCAGTAATTGCTCATTAAATATTAGTTTTTATTAATAAGATTAATTCCAATTCAGTTCTTTCATGAGACCTTCCCTATCTATTTCCAGCCTCCAAGGAAGTTTTGCATTCCTGACTTTTCAGCACCTAGTTATGTTCTAACAATTTCATCATGTGTCTTAGTCATCTAGCGCTGCTCCAACAGAAATACCACAAGTGGATGGCCCCACAAAGAGAAATTTATTCTCTCAGAGTCCAGTAGGCTACAAGTCCAAATTCAGGGTGTCAGCTCCAGGGGAACACTTTCTCCATCAGCTCTAGAGGAAGGTCCGTGTCCTCAATCTTCCTTTGGTTTGGGAGCTTCTCTGCGCAGGAACTTCAGGTCCAAAGGACACGCTCTGCTCCCGACATTGCTTTCTTGGTGGTATGAGGTTCCTATGTCTCTCTGCTCGCTTCTCTCTTTTATATCTCAAAAGAGATTGCATTAAGACAATAATCTTGTCAACCTCATCAGTATAACCTCATCACAGTGATAGAATTTACAACACATGAGGAGATCACATATAATCTCATCGTAGTGGTAGAGTTTACAACACATAAGGAAATCACATCAGATAACACAATCATACAATACTGGGAATCATGACCTAGCCAAGCTGCTACACACATTTTTGGGGGGACACAATTCAATCCATGGCATTGTGTTAATAATATATTTCAATTAAAATTTTAAGCTCCTTGAACGTATGTGTCCACAAATGATAAAAATACAAAGTTTTCACCAAAAATAATTAAGGGAAGAAGAAAAAAAACAAGTTTGTGTAAAATTTCCTTCTATTGATTTCTTTCGCATTACAGAAACCTCCTATTTAAAGAATTAGTTATTAAAAACTCATTGTGATAACACAATATATATTTCCTAACTAAGGGACTCATGACGTTAATTAAGAATATAAATGTGAAACTAGCTCAAAAATTGGGTACTCCTCAACAATTTTTATAGCCTAATATTATGATCAAATGCTGATCATAATATTAGTGCTATGGTAATTATATAGTTTCTATAATTTTAATCAAAAATTAAAAAGTCAGCAATGAATAATAATATAATATGCAAACATTGATGTAATGTTAAATTTCCTAATTAAAATGATATCTAAAAGATAAAATGTGTTCTCAGAATATTATTTTCCTACTCCAAAATGGGGATTACTACTACTTTACTTTTTCAAGAGAGTATGACTTTATCTTGGAGTACTGTCTTGTGGGACAAATCAAGTTCCCACTATTTTGTAGGAACTGTAAATTGAGTATGCGTATACAAAAACAAGTACTGTGGAATGAGGAGAAAGTGGAGAAATATCAATTTAGAGTACAGAGGAATATAATTTTCCTAAGGCCGTGCCGGTAAGAATTTCAATCTCACAATATTTTGTAATAATCTATTCTATTTCACATTTTTGGAGATTTCATGCTTATATTTAAGTTTCACACACATATGCACACAATTGCGTCTGTATCTGGTATTTAAAATGACATGCCCCATCCCAGGCCAATTCTGTATCATTTGAATATTTTTCATCTTTTGCATAATAAAAAAGACTCTTAGTTTTGGTTCCCTTATAACTTTTACACATCTTTCTGATATTTTGTTCTCTGCCTTTTTAGTTTCAAAAGACAGATTAACAGTCATTTGGTCCCAATTACTTACACTAAGATTAACAGGTCATACATAAAGTATACATAAGGCATGCTTAAGGGAAAGGAAAAACTAGTTGTATTGTTTTCCCTTTACTATTATATCAAATACACAGCATAACAGGGAAAATAGGATTCAAAACTCAATCATGTAAAAATGTGGAATTATGTTATATCAGGATAGTGGAATGACCAGTGTGCTCATACAGTTCCATATGTTCCAAGATTCATCTCTTGTATCCAAATCTCTCTTCCCGTATGCAGTGGTAGTTGTCAGATTCAGCTAAAATAACAAGGGAAAAATCTGTAATTTTATTCATGGCAAGTTAATACAGATATTGGATTTATCACCATAAAAAACAACAAAACTACAAAAATTAAGAAATAGATAAAGCACTTGTTTTCAGGCTTTGGACAACAGACAGCACAGGGCTATAACTCTGGGGAATAATAAATCAGGTAAATTTCACAAATAAACTAGCTTTCTACCTGGGAGTCTCATCCACAGACTGACATAGGGTGGTAAAGCCCAAACAGGGAGAAGCAGTCTCATTAGGTGGAGGAAATAGAGACTGATTAGTGGGCCTGAGAGACAGCTGAAATGTAAAGGGCAAAAGCGTCAAGCTGTGCCAGCAATAATAAAATCTGGTACTTTTTAATAGATGACAACTTAACCAGACATTCAACAACATAGCGTTCACAATGTCAAGCATACAACCAAAATTTACATCGTGTGTAAAAAAAAAAAAAGAAAGAAAGAAAGAAAAAGAAGAAAATGTAATCTATAACCAGGAAAAAAGACAGTCAAAAAACAGAAAGAGAGATGATACAGATGTTAGAATTAACAAAGAATTAAAAGCATATGTTATAAATAGGTTTAATACTTTAAAGGACAATGAATATTACGAGTGAAAATGCAATTTTAGCAGAGTAATGAAAATTATGAAAAATAATAAATGGAAATTCTAAATGGAAAAATAGAATATCTGAAATTAAAATATCACTAGATGAGCTTAACAGAAGATTGGAAACTACATAAGAAATGATCAGTAAACTGGAAGACTGGTTAGTAGAAAGTAACTTCCAAACTGAAGTCCAAAGATTTAGCGGACAAAAAAGAAAGAAACGAAGGAGAAGGAAGGAAGGAAGAAAAGAAAGGAAGGGAACAGAACCTCAGTGAACTATGGGATTATATTAAGTCTAACATCCTGTGACTGGAGTTCCAGAAGGAAAGGAGAAGGAAAAGAGATTGATGGAGAAAAAAGATTATTGAAATAATGAATTGTCCAAAGTATTCAACTTGTTTAGAAATGTCAACATATATACCAAATGAGCCTAATGAACCACAAACAGGAGAATAAACATAAATAAACCACTCCTAAAACCATCATAAAGAGCCCTGGTTGCTCAATGGTTAAGTGCTTGGATGCTAATTGAAAGGTTGGTGGTTCAAATCTACCCAGTGGCTTCACGGGAGAAAGACCTAGTGATCTGCTTCTGTGAAGATTACAGCCAAAAATACCCAATGGGGAAGTTCTGTTCTGTCACATGGGGTCACTATGAATGGGAATCAACTTTATAGTACCCAAAAAGAACAAGAAGAACATCATGGGGGAGGGGGGTGGTTAAGTGGTAGAGTTCTGGCCTTCCGTGTGGGAGACCCGGATTCAAGTCCCAACCAATGCAAACTTAACCAGTGCACCTCATGCACAGCCACCACCTGCATGTTGCTATGATGTGAATAGGTTTCAGCAGAGTTCCCAGACTTAAATGGACTAGGAAGAAACACTTGGTGATCTACTTCTGAAAATCAGCCAAAGAAAAACCTATGGACCACACTGGTCAATAATAATGGGGGTGGTGCAGGACCAGGCAGCATTTTTTTTTTCAGTTGTGCATGGGATCCCCATGAGCTGGGGGCCCACTCAATGGCAGCTAACAATAACAAACAACAAGAAATTAATACTGCTACAGAATTATTAACTCAATAGAGACTTTATTCTAATTTCACCAGTTTTCCACAGATGTTATTTTTCTGTTTCAGGAGATGAAAATTTTCCTACATTTTCTTTAATTTTCACGTCTGCTTAGTCTTGTCCAATCTGTTACAATCTCTTGGTCTTTCCTTGTATTTCATGCCATTTTTGAAGAAGAGTATTGAGGAATTTTGTACACTGTCCTTCAATTTGGATTTGTCTAATGTTTTCACATGATTGGACTGGTTATGGATTTGAGGGAAAAATGCCACAGAAGAGAAGTAACATTCTTATCACATTATATGAGGGGGTATATATTATCAATATAAGTTATTGCTCTTGATGTTAAAGTTGATCACTTGGTTAAAGTGGTGTATGCCTATTTCTCCAATGAAAAGTTATTATTTTCCCTTTTCGTACTCAATTCTTTGTGTGTGACTAAATTCAGCCCACACAAAAGGGGAAGGAAATTAAGCTCCACCTCTTAGAAGAAAGAGTATCAACGATTTTGTGGACATGTATAGTAAATAACAAATATATTTGAGAAGATATTTTGAGGCTATACAGATATCCTGTTTCTCTTTAAATATTTTTTGATGATTTTTAGCATTTATCAGTAGGCTTTATGTGCAATAGTCATAACTGTGGTATTTTCATGGTGACTTTTTATTTTTCTCATTACTTATATGTTCATTAATTGGAATTTTTCTGTGAAGATTTTTTTCACTTTTCTCCATTTTCTAGTTAATTTAATCATTTAATTATATCAGTATGGTTTCATGGAATTTATTTTATTATTTGGATTATAATCTAATATTGTTATGAGGATGTTGTTTCTCAAAATGTTTCAGCTTTGGCCATTGGGAGCTGCTATAGGTTGTCTTCTGTGTCCTCTTTACACACTGGAGCATGTGTGTGTGTGTGTGTGTGTGTGTGTGTGTGTGTGTGAGTGTGTATGTGTGTATGGTGGGAATTTCTAACTTTATGGTATTATGTATGAGATTCCCCAGGCTAATCTTTATATTCCTACCGAGCTATAGAATCAACCACTTCTCCAAGGATCCCTGGTTCTTTTTATTGATAATAGTTCTTAGAAACCAAGGTCTGGGTTTTAGGTGTGCTCATTGCTGCAGGGGTGTCATTGCTTCTACCCTCTTTAATCAGATAAAGGTAGAAAATACATGTATACAGGCTAACCTATTTATAACCTATTTATAAGCACATGTCTATAACCTGTAGTGGCATCAGCCCCTGGTAAACTAATGGTTGGGTACTGTTTCTTCCTAAAGTTATCTGTCACTCCCCAGATTCAATATTTAGTTCTTAGATCTTTGTATTAGTTTTCTATTGCTGCTATAACTAACTATCACAGATTTAGTGGCTTAAATAATGCAGATTTATCATCGTACAGTGCTGTACGTCAAAAGTCTAACATAGATGTCACTGGGCTAAAATCAAGGCATTTCTAGGTCTAGATTATTTTCTGTAGCCTCTGTGCAGAATCCATTTCCTAGCTTTTTCCAGCTTCCAGAGGATTCCCACATCTTTTAATCTCTAAAGTTAGCAAAGATGAGTCGAGTCTATCTCACATCACATCATTCTTCTGCCTCCCTCAGCCACTATTAAGAACCCTTGTGTTTACATTTGACCTTTTCATAATTCTACATAATCTCCACATTTTCAGATTAGCTGTTTTGTAAACAGTGATGGTTAAGGTTGTGTGTCAACTTGGCTGTGCCATGATTCTCAGTGGTTTGGCAGTTATGATGTAATTTGACAGCTATGTAATGATGTAATCATCTCCATAATGAGATCTGTTATGAGCAGCCAATCAGTTGAAAGGGAGTTTCGGTGCAGGTGTGGCCTGCATCCAATACAGGTGGATTTTCTGGCAAAACCTGTGGGCTTTTGCTGGATCCTGATCCTGCAGCCAGCTCCTGTTCATCTGACATCCAGTTATTAGGACTTGAGCTAACAGCTTACTTGCCGATCTTGGGCCTGCTGTTTGACCTGCCAATCTTGGGTTCACAAGTCCTTGCAGCTTTGTGAATCAGGAGAAGCCTCCAGTCTTATCCATGGACCTGGGACTTTTCAGCCTCTATGACCACATGACCATTTCCTTGATATAAATCTCTCTCTCTCTGTGTATATATGTGTGTATATATATATATATATATATATATATATATATATATATATATATATACACACACACACACACACACATATATATTTATGTTTCACTGGTTTTGCCTCTCTAGAGAACCCAGCCTAAGACATAACCTTAATTTCCCTTTCCTTGTAACATAATATATTCATTGGTTCTAGGAATTAGAATGTGGACATCTCTGGGAGGCCGTTATTCTGCCTACCATAGTCTGCCCTCTGGACCCCATTGGTTCATGTCAATTTCACATGCCAAATACATTAACCCCATCCCAAAGCCCCTAAATTCCTGTCCATTACTCTGTGGCCTCAGGACTCTAGAGGGCTCAAGAAAATTTATTAATTTGCATTTTTCCAGCTTTAAAAAATATTAAGAGTGGTAGTGATGCTCTTTCTAGCTCTGTACATCTCTATGATCAAACTGAAACACTTAACCCCTTTCTGAAAAGAAATACGATATAAAACAATGTATAAAAATAGCTAAAAATAAATCCATATATGCACAAGCAGTTGGCTGAAAAACACTAGTAAAGAATGTATTTTACTACATTTGACCTTTTGTAACATTTTCACGTTATAACTTGGTGTACATTTTGATATGAAGTATGTCTGTTTCCTGCATATCCAATGGCATTTACTAACATCAAAAGATCCTTTTGTTTATAAGAGCCTCACCAGATGTGGAGCCAGGATATTTAAAATTTTGTATAAGATGTCCAACAGCTTGATATTTCTAAAACGTGGCTCTCCAGTAGTACGTAGTCAAATATCCATATTATTTACCAAAACGTTTATACTTCATTTAGATACTCGGAGTTATGCTCATGTTACTAGATAATACACTTTGCAGAATTTAGCTAATTGTTTAGGTAATGCGAGGTTGCACAGCTGGTCACCTTCAGATTCGTCAACCAATACACAAGGTGTCCACAACATAGTGCCAAGCACTTCAAAGTATACATCAGAGAAAGACACATTGCCTGTCCTTAAGAAATTTCAAGTATTAAGAAAGGCAAGAAATAAAATCACAATTAAAGATAATTAATCATGATTCAAATGAATTGAGTGGAAAATAGAAAGGATAGTAATTTTCTTGGAGAGTGTATACAAGCGAAAGTTACCAAGAAAACTTTTTAGAGAGAATGATATTAGACCTCTTTAAGAGTTTTTATGTCTCTTATCTTATATTTCTCTTATACTTGTTGTAGTGAGAGCTGGTAAATCCTAAAGAATGTACTCACAAACTGCTAGACAGAAAGCTAAATTTATTCATATATATATATATATATATATATATATATATACATATACACACATATACATAAGAGGCAAAGTATATCATACCCATCTATCAGAGTAGAAACTGATATATCAGAAAGCCAGGAAGAATATCGTCAGACCAGGTTTCAGTCTGGATTCCCTGGATGTACTAAAAACACAATCAATCTTTCTCGTTTTGCCCTACATACTACAAACTGTAAGCTTTATAAGTACCAAGTTGTACATTTATAGGACACATAGCACTACACAGGGAAGTCTATTTATACCGTACTGTTTTCTGTATAATTTGCACTATATGAAATACCTTATGAGTGTTCTGTGGCTACATGACGTTGCATTATCACACTGTTCTATTTGATAACCACTCAAATACTGTGTTCAAGGAAAAATAGAGTTTTCTGCTGAAAGTGGACAAAATCATATTTTTACAATGTGTAAATTGTCTTTGGAATCCTTCGGAAGCATTTGATGGTTTTCTAATGCTTTTCAGATCATTAGCATATTTGACCCCAGTATAAGATTCCTGATATGGGCTAGTATTCTGATGTAATTGCAGTCATATACATCTTCATAAACTAGATGCAGAAACTTAGTTTCTTTTATCACAAACACTGTTTTCCTGGATATTTCTTAGTTGCCATAAAATTATAATACATTGACAGAAATCCAAAAGAAGCCAATAGTTCCTGCCTGCTTCTTTGGCCTGGCTTTCAATGCTTGATTTGGGCAAGAAATGCAGCTCCTACATCACAATTAAATTGATTGAGAAACAAATAATTCTTATATATTGTCCGAGTAGAACTGGTCTTTGGTTCAATTGATGAATGAACTTCCCCAGAAAGAAGAGTCTATGTATCAATTACGTGTATCCGTCCATCAAAAGACAACATGTGGACCCACTCACATTGGAAAGCATGCCATGATATGATTTTAACAGGACTCTTCTGCAAAAGAAAACTGGCACAGATTTTGTGTAAGTCATCTGATCCACACCTCTCCTCTCCCAGTTGTTTTGTGCTAACTTGTTACTCCAAAGCTCCTCTGGTCAGGTATGTTCTCTAGCAGAGGAAAATTAAATGAAGATTAAGAATGTTTTTGAGTCCAGATGAAATTATATGTATTATGCAGTGTTACCTCAGTTTTTTAGGTTTGTTTACTTCGTACATTCCTTGTTCTGATTATTAATAGATGTTTGCAGCTGTTTCTTCTCATTTTGAGTCGTGCCCCATCAGCAAACGAAGGTGCTGAAACCTTGACTCCATCTATGTCATTAAACTCAACTCTGCTCTGAGGAGACAGCTCTTCACCAGTTATATTTTGAGGGCCTTCCAAACTGAAGGGCTTAGCTTCCGGTACTGTATCAGACAACGTTTCACGGCTGTTCATAGGGTTTTCACTGGCCAGTTTTTCAGTAGACCACCAGTTCCTACTTTCTAGTCTATCTTCGTCTGGAAGCTCAGCTGTAACCTGTTCACCATGGGAGACTGACTGGTATTTGAAATACTGGTGTTATAGCTTCCAGCATCACAGCAACACGAAAGACACCACAGTACAACAAACTGATAGAGAAATGGAAACTGATGTATTCCAGCATATGACAATTAATAAAATATGATCAGTACATAGTAAACAGATATATGTTGACGGATAGGTGACTTATGGGAAATCTTGGTAATTGTTTCTTAAGATTAATAAATAGTTCTAAAAACTTTCAATTACAGATGTTCTGGCTTATTATTAATTAATTAATTAATTAATTAATTAATTAATTAAATTTAATTAATTAAGTCTCAAAAACCCTCTTCATTCTATAAGCTTATCCAAATCTAGCAATCAGAATTTGCTAGTTATAAAATAAGAGTTACAGTAAATGGATGCTACCAACTTGACAGTTCAGAATAAAAACATCAATTCAATTTAACCAATATAGTATTTGATGATACAAATATTCTCACTACTTAAATTCCTGGCCAGTAATAAGGCACTTATGGAAGCACTAAAAACTTAAAAGTGACATTTTTACTATTCTAATATCATTTTCATAATTTTCTAACATCTAGAAGTCTGCAAGATGCTAGGGAAGAGCTTAATCATTGATCTCAATAAATTGTAGGTAATTTAGAGACATCAAAATCAATTGTGTGTGAATCTTAAGAATGTGACTAACTTTATGGTATGAAAGAACCAACTGTGTGGTGATTTTGAATAGCTTTAGGAACTTAAATTATTGGAGATTTAGATAATATGTCGTAAGTCTCATAAATAGAGTGAGATGGTAATAGGAAAGGGTTATAGCGATCTTGATATAATATTTCTTTATGAATTAAAGAGAAATGATTTGGGGTATGCCAGTGTTTTAGTTGATTCAGTAATTCTTTGAGCAGGAGCTGGCTGATTTATATCTATTCACTGGCTTGTGATGTAATAATGTGCCTGGCAGAGGTAAGTTAGTTAAACAAGCTGACCTACTTAAATAAGATGTGTAAATATTGTGTGAGATAAAACATTAACTGGATCTTTTGATTGCACAGACTGAAATACAGGGCTTCTCGAAGGAATTTTGTACCTTTTATAGTATTTGTCAGTTTAACTTAATCCATGAAAGGTCATAACTTGAAATACATTCTAAGCTTATTTTGAGTTCAGTTCCTAGACATCATTCCAGGTTCTAGCAGAATTTTGCTAACCACTGGTGCAATTATTGCTTATATTAATCACTGAGGTTTTACGTGTTCTTCGGTATGATAAAATGAAAGAAAGAAGTTTCAAAAGGTTTCTGCTGAAGATATTTCTCTTTTAATAATTAGGAGTAAAAATAGCAAAGAAAATAATTTGTTCCGGTTCTTGTCATTCAAAGAACAAATTAAAACTTTTTTACCTCATATATAACCTGATTTTATGCAGTGCATAGCAGAGAAGAAATTAAGTTTATTATGTTGTAGAAAAGATCTTGCAAAAACTATCATTGAATTTTGAATAAATTCCACATTTTAAATTTTGAACGTGTGATGTTGAAACTTAGCAAATATGAAATAAGTATCAATTAAATGCACTATTTTTTTACTGTATCTCAGTGAATAGCTTTCCAAATTAGTGACCGAAAATTCTGATTTTTAATTATGTGTTATTGTCTTGCAAAAACCAGCAACACACCCTACCTTTGTAATAGCAAATACAAATAATAGTTTGTTTGAAGTTTATTAGCACAGGCTAAAGCCCTATGATTATTTAGTGTTGTTTCTTAACTACATAGGAATGTGTATTTTCAGGCTACAAATTTAAGACATAGACAGCATTTTTATCCCCGTTTTCAAAATGGATCTTGAAACCACTCCTGAGGCAGCTCAGATGTCTAAATGCTCTTTGGCAAACATTAAAATGCCATTTCAGTCCTTGTTTAGACATTATTGATTTTCCATTACAAGTAGATAAAAGGTCCGCTTGGGGAATACCGTAGTATAATTGCTGCAGTGACCTAGCCTTCTAATACTACTCAGGGCAAAAGTCGTTTGATCTAAATCAATATAAAGTATACATTTATCCTGGTGAACCTTCTAGGGTGTGGAAGAGAAGGGAGTAAAACACCAACTATGAAGAGCAATATTTAATAACGTGACATCAGATGTAAGTGCAATTACGTATTTGCTAACTTTCAAATCCAAATGGTTCTGTATGACTCTAAATTCTGAAATAATACAGTTTATTGATATAAAAATAGGTAAATTATTAACTTGTACAAAATCCCAAAGCGTACGGAAAGAAGGAATCTTGTGTTACTGCTGGGACTGTAGCTTTATAAAACTGCTCAAATGTCACCCCCCCTTATTCGTTTAAGCACATGGTTAGATAAACCCATACTAAAGACATGCTCTATGTTTTTACATTTCCTTATATCTCTCCTACCCCATTTCTTCGCTGCATAGCCCGTTTAGTCAACACTTCCTATCCACATGGAAATTCTCTTCATCTTCAGGAATAATGGTCAGAGTTGCAGAATTCATATTATGGTCTATCTAGTCCAGATTCTCATTTGATCCAAGATCAGGGAAGCCTGGCACTACACTTATGATGGACATTCCTTACTGTTAGGGATGGATTTATTATTAGGCAAATGAAGCTTAAGCTTCAGGCTCTCCTGGGAAGGGCTTTTGTTGTTACTCTGAAAGGACCTTAACAAGGTATGCATACACTCATACGTGTTTGTCCAATTTACATTATTAAAAAAGATATTAATGATTTGTTTTGGTTACTTTTCTAATCCTAAATAATACAAATACTGTTTCATTCATGAGTTTTTTTCTTAAAAGTAATTCTAAAATTACATTAGCCTGAAACTCCACAAATCCTGGATCCGCTCCAGCTTGTTGACAAGATCCACGAAATTATCCAAAGAGAGACTGTTATGTGTTGAATTGTATGTAAGTACATATAGATAGATGATCAAAGACTACAGCCTTCAGTATGGATTACAACTCAACATAAAGAAAACAAAAATCCTCACAACTGGACCAATAATCAACATCATGATAAACAGAGAAAAGGTTGAGATTGTCAAGGATTTCATTTTACTTGAATCCACAATCAATGCCCATGGAAGCAGCAGTCAGGAAATCAAAAGACGTATTGCATTGGGCAAATCTTCTGCAAAAGACCTCTTTAAAGTGTTAAAAAGAAAAGATGTCACTTTGAGGACAAAGGTGTGCTTGACCTAAGCCATGTTATTTTCAATCGCCTCATACGCATGTGAAAGCTGGACAATGAATAAGAAAGACCAAAGAAGAACTGATGTCTTTGAATTACAGTATTGGCAAAGAATATTGACTATACCATAGATTGCCAGAAGAAAGAACAAATCTGTCTAGGAACAAGTACAGCCAGAGTGCTCCTTAGAAACAAGGATGGTGAGACTTTGTCTCACGTGCTTTGGGTATGTTATCTGGAGGGACCAGTCCCTGGAGAAGGACATCATGCATGGTAGAGTAGAGGGTTATAGAAAAAAAGGAAGGCCCTCAATGAGATGGATTGACACAGTGGCTGCAACAATAGTCTCAAGCATAAAAACGATTGTGAGGATGGCTCAGGACCGGGCAGCTATTTCGTTCTGTTGTGCATAGGGTCACTATGAGTCAGAGCTGACTCGATGGCACCTAACAACAACAACATCTATCTGTCCACTTATCCATCCATCTATCCATGTATCATCTACCCATCTATCTATCTATCTATCTATCATCTCTCTATCTGTATGTTGTTGTTGTTAAGTGCCTTTGAGTTGGTTCCGACTCATAGCGACCCTATGTACAACAGAATGAAACACTGCCTGGTCCTACACCATCCTCACAATACATAGATAAATAGACACATAGATAAAGAGAGAGAGAAATCAATCTTACTAGTTCTGTTTCTTTAGAGAAACTTGACTAAGACAGACAACAACAGCATTTATTTCTATGTGGTATTTATCAGCTTAGGCCCTGTTACACATGATCTTTACTTGAGGATCCAGGTTAATGAACAGCCTCTTTCTACAAATTTGGTTGTCATGACAGAGAAAACATAAAGTGTGGTGAAATATGAGCTGATTTTAAATCTTTTAAATCTCAAGACAGTGTCTCTTCTGCTGGTATTTCATTGGGAAAAAGAAGTTTTGTGAAGTCTTTGGGTTAGATACAATTAATTCCCCTGAGAGTGTGTTATTGAATGTAGACAATAATAATACATTTATGGCACTTTTATTCCTCATTTCCCTAGCATAAACATCATAACTATTTAATTGTTAGGCTTGTTTTATTTTATCTCCCTGAGATTAGGACTCCTTGTTTTCAAAGTGCCTATACCTCTTCTAAATTCATTCTAAATGTTAACGCACCATATGCAGTTTTGAGTAAGGCCTGATAACCCTTAGGTAAAGCATTTGCTAGAGAAGGTGTTGAGGTGAAACGAAGCTTTAAATATGGGAATGTACCTCCAGTCTTGGTGGATAAAAAAAGATAAACATTTCCCTTAATAAAGACAGTTGGAGCTGACATGCATTTGGTAATTTTAAAAATAATTACTCCAGGTAGCTCCTAAAGTGCCTAGTCACCTGCTATAGGCATTCAAGAAAAAGTGGTGCCCTCGAGTCTTTGCAGCCAACATAGTGGGGCACTCTTAGCCCAGCTGCAAAACTCACCTACCTATTCACCCTAGAGAATAGGGACACACTTTTCTTTCAGAATCTCAGGGGCAGCCGTCAGCCCCCTGCCTGGCTCAGCACTTGATCCCCTACCACAGCCAGAGTCCAGTGCCTACACCAATCACCCATGCCTCTCTAGGACTGTGGGTGAAAGCCTGCATCACACACTTGGTGACCTACTGCCTACACACTCGAGCTGATCCCATATAGGAAATTTTAACAGACTCTGGCGTGCACATACTTAGTTACAGAACTAACTACCGGATGACAGGACATTCGAGATCAAAAGGTGTCAAAAATCAAACTAGTACACACAAGCAGCCTATTTGGGCATATCAAAACAAAATAAGAAGCTAGGTCTCACTGAGCAAACACAAAATAAAATTATAATAAATTATTGATGGCTCGGAGACAACAGTCAATAATATCAAGTCACATAAAGACGCAGTCCATGATGGCTTTAGCAAACTCCCAAAATAAAGAACCAATAAATTCTCTGGAGGAAGAGAACTTCTCAGAATTACCAGAGACAGAATACAAAAGATTAATTACAGAACTCTTCTAGAAATAAAAAAGGAAATTCGACAGAATGCAGAAACATCCAGGCAACATACAGACAGAGTAGTAGCTGAACTTAAAAAAGTTATTCAAAAACATAATGCCAAATTTTATAGGCTACAAGAATCCATAGAGAGACAGCAATCAGAAATCCAGAAGATTAACAATAAAATTTCAGATTTAGACAACTCAATAGAAAGTCATAGGAGCAGAATTGAGGCAGTAGAAGTTAGAATTAGTGACATTGAAGATAAAGCTCTTGACGCCAACTTATTTGAGGAAAAATCAGATAAAAGAATTAAAAAGAATGAAGAAACTCCAACAGTCATGTGGGAGTCTATCAAGAGAGATAGCCTACAAGTGATTGGAGTACCAGAACAGGGGGGATAACAGAAAATACAGAGAAAATTGTTGAAGATTTGTTGACAGAAAACTTCCCTGATACCATGAAAGATGAGAAGATATCTATCCAAGATGCTCATTGAACCCCATATAAGGTAGCTCCCAAAAGAAAGTCACCAAGATATATTATAATCAAACTTACCAAAACCAAAGATAAAGAGAGAATTTTAAGAGCGGCTAGGAAGAAAAGAAAAGTCATCTACAAAGGAGAGTCAATTAGAATAAGCTCAGACTACTCAGCAGAAACCATGCAGGCTAGAAGGCAGTGGGATGCCATATTTAAAGACTTGAAGGAAAATAACTGTCAGCCAAGAGTTATATATCCAGCAAAACTGTCTTTCAAATATGATGGCAAAATTTGGGCATTTCCAGATAAACAGAAGTTCAGTAAATTTGCAAAATCCAAACCAAAATTACAAGAAATACTAAAGGGAGTCCATGGTTAGATAATCAATACTACCAGCTAGCAATGCAAGACTAGAACACAGGACAGAGCAACAAGATATGGACTCAGATACAGAAATCGAAATTACATCAAAGCAAAAGCATTGAAAATAGGGAAACAGATATCAATATGCCAAAAAAAAAAAAGGATAATATTAAAACAAAAAAAGAGGGACTTAAAAAATGGAGACATTGATTTTCTATATGGAGGGGAAGTTAAGGTGATATAAAGTAATAAAAGACAGGAATAAAATTAGAAAATTAGGGGTAAATATTAAGGTAACCACAAAGGAATCTAACAATCCTACAAATCAAAATAAAAAAGTAGAAAAACATAAAGACCCAGCAAACACAAAATCTACAACAAAGAAAAAGATAAAAAAAAAAAATACATAAAGAAAAGCGACTCAGCACAGAAAATTGAGGAGAACAAAGAAACTGTGAACAATGCACAAAAAGAGATATCAGGATGACAGCACTAAACTCATACCTATCAATAATTACACTGAATGTACACAGACTTAATGCACCAATAAAGAGATGGAGAGTGGCAGACTGGATACAAAAGCATGATCCATCTATATGCTGCCTACAAGAGACGCACCTTAGAAGTAAAGACACAAACAGGCTAAAACTCAGAGGATGGAAAAAAATATATCAAGCAAACAACACTCAAAAAAGAGCAGGAGTGGCAATATTAATCTCTGACAAAATAGACCTTAAAGTAGAATCCACCACAAAAGATAAGGAAGGGCACTATATAATGATTAAAGGGTCAATACACCAGGAGGACATAACTATAATAAATATTTAACCACCCAATAACAGAGCTCCGAAATACATAAAACAAACTCTAATAGCTCTGAAGAGAGAGATAGACAGCTCCACAATAGTAGTAGGAGACTTCAACACGCCACTTTCAGTGAAGGACAGAACATCCAGAAAGAAGCTCAACAAAGACACAGAAGAGCTAAATGCTACAATCAACCAACTTGATCTCATAGACATATACCGAACACTGCACCCAACAGCAGCCAAGTAAACTTTCTTTTCCAAAGCACATGGAACATTCTCCAGAATAGACCACTTATGAGGCCATAAAGCAAGCCTTAACAAAATCCAAAACATCGAAATACTGCAAAGCATCTTTTCTGACCATAAAGCCATAAAAGTAGAAATCAACAACACAAAAAGCAAGGAAAAAAAAAATCAAACACATGGAAACAGAAGAACACCTTGCTCAAAAACTACTGGGGGATAGAAGAAATTAAGGATGGAATAAAGAAATTCATAGAATCAAAAGAGAATGAAAACACATCCTACCAAAACCTTTGGGACACAGCAAAAGCAGTGCCCAGAGGTCGTTTATAGCAATAAATGCATATATCCAAAAACAAGAAAGCCTCATAATCAAAGCATTAACCCTACAACTGGAACAAGTACAGCAGAAGAAGCCTACAGGTGCCAGAAGGAAGGAAATAATAAGAATTAGAGCAGGATTAAATGAAATAGAGAACAGAAAAACAATTGAAAGAGTTGACAAGTCCAAAAGCTGGTTCTTTGAAAAGATCAACAAAATTCATAAACCATTGGCCAAACTGAAAAAAGAAAAACTGGCGAGGAAGCAGATAACCTGTATAAGAAATGAGATGGGTGATATCACAACAGACAAAACTGAAATTAAAAGAATCATAACAGAATACTATGAAAAATTGTACTCTGACAAATTTGAAAACCTAGAGGAAATGGACAAATTTCTAGAAACTCTCTACCTACCTAAATTAACACAGAGGTAGAACAACTAAATAGACCCATAACAAAAGAAGAGATTGAAAATGTTATTAAAAAACTGCCAACAGAGGTTCCAGCAAGATGGCGCTCTAGGCAGAAGCACCATGCCGTCCCTCCACAGCAAAGATCCGAAAACTAAGCCAAACAGAGAATGCAACAATCCTGAAACCCTAGAACATCAAATGCAGAGATAACGACCTCAGCCGAGCACCAAATGGAGTGAGAATACTGAAAGAGAACGGAGAGCGAGGAGAGATTCATGCAGAGGTCCCCTACCAGCTAACGCAGCGCGGATCCACCATCTTGGACTCCTATCGGAGACCAGCAAACGGGGGTATGAGAAGGCAGCCTCAAGGAGCATCCAGTGGGAGACAAAACAGCTGGTAATTTGTGGTGTGTGCTTTCCCACCCCCCACCCCTCTTTGCCCTGGCTCGGGCTCCTCTACTTCCCGCGGCCACAGTCTCTTCACTGGGAAGCGCCGGCTGCTTGGATTCCACACACCCAAGCGGGCGGCTCTCTGGGTGCCATTTGTTGGCTGCTAGTGTTTCTTTTTTTTTCTGCTTCTTTTGATTTCTCACTTGCCTCTCGCCGCCTCCCCCTCCTTTTGCTCGAGTGCCTGGCTCCGAGCGCCATATTTGCTTCTTCCTGCAGGGCTGCGGGGCTCCATTCGAGTGTGCAGCTGCTTCCCGGTCTGGGCTGCCGCGCTGGTGGGATCCCGGGGATTTTGTTCATTCGTTCCTCTACTTCCTGCGGCCACGGTCTCTTGACCGGGAGGCGCCGGCGGCTTGGATTCCACATACCCAAGTGGGCAGCTCTCTGGGTGCCATTTGTTGGCTGCTAGTGTTGCTTTTTTTTTTCTGCTTCTTTGGATTTCTTGCTTGCCTCTTGCTGCGTCCCACTCCTTTCGCTCAAGTGCCTGGCTCCGTGCACCATCTTTGCTTTTTCCTGAGGGGCCGTGGAGCTCCATTTGAGTGTGGAGCTGCTTCCCGGTCTGGGCTACTGCACTGGTGGGATCCTGGGGCTTTTCTTCGTTTTGAATTCTTTGTCTGTTTTCTTTTCCTTTTCTTGAGTTGGGAGCCCTTTCTGGCCAGGCGGAGCTGCGTGCTAGGGAGACTCCCCTTCGGCTTCCACAGACGTGCAGAGGGATCCCTGAGGACATTTCTTTTTTTGTTGGTTTTTTTTTTTTTTCCGTTTTTTTGGGGGGCCTTTCTTGTTCTTTTTTTTTTTTATTTGTTTTGTTTTCTTTTCCCTCTTTTTCCCTTTTGTCTCTCTTCATTGCTCAGTCTCTCATCTCTCTGTATCTTCCTTGTCTTTCTGATCCCTGAATACCAGGCGTTGTATGCCTCTGTGCCTTCTGGCCAGGCTGTGCTGTGACACCTGCAAGCGACTTCCCCAGACCTCGTAGCTGTATCGGTGGGATCCCTGGGAACTTTGTGGTTCTTTAACCTTTCTGATTTTTATTTGTTCATTCTTTTCTTTTCTTCCTCTTCCTCCTTCTGTTTTTCTCCATTTCATAGTCTCTCATCTCTCCATTCCAACGGCAAGCTCCCCAGCATTCTTTTTTGTTTGTATGTTTTTTGGCTCCTGTTCCTCTCTCCTCTCTCCCATATCCAGCTTAGCTCCACACATAACCATCTCCCCTCTGCATCCTGCCTACCTGCACTGTGCGCTTGACATCACACCACCAAGCAGTGCAGGCATGGCCTACTGGAACCTGCCCAGCACTGATTACCGACCCACCCTGGTGGCTGTAGTGAGTGCCACAAACAACCCTTCCCAGTGGCTCCTCTTCAGCTAGACCTGCCCTGCTGTACCATATCTGAGTGACTGGACCTGCCAGTTGGAGAAGGAGGTGAAAAGTATTGAGTGCACAGATGAGCAAACAACAAAGAGCACGCAGTCCGCCTGCTCAGACATACTCAATTTTTTTTTAAAAAAGGGATGAAACAAACAAATCTACAATCAATAAACTAGAGAAATATCTACTGAACGCCCCAAAAACAGCAAAAAATAACAAAACATTTACAAAAACAGGATAGGATGGTTCCAGTAGGCATCCAAATTAAAACACCAGATGACTCTTCGGTGGAAGAAAATGCACTAGAAGTACCTGATAGGGAATTCAAATATCTAATACGCGGAATTTTCCAAGAACTGAGGCAAAAGATGACAAACATGAGAAGAAAATAGACAAATTCATGCAAAATACAGACAAAAAATTGGAAGAATTCAAGAAAATGATGCAGGAACAAAATGCCAAAATAAATTCCCAACTAGAAATTATACAAAAACAACAATTGGAAATCCAAAAGATAAACAACAAGATTTCAGAATTGGATGGTGTCATAGAAGGGCTGAGAAGCAGACTTAACCAGTGGAGGACAGGATCAGTGGAACTGAAGAAAAACACTTGGATACAACTCTGTTTGAGGAAAACGCAGAAAAAAGAACAAAGAAAAATGAAGAGACGCTGAGAGTTATGTGGGACACAATTAAAAGCCAAAATTTACGAGTGATTGGCATTCCAGAACAGGGGGAGAAAACAGAAAACACAGAGAGGATCATTGAGGAACTGCTGACAGAAAACTTCCCCAATATGATGAAAGATGAAAAGCTGGCCATCCAAGAAGCTCAACGAACCCCATATAGAAGAGACCCCAAAAGAAAATCACCAAGGCATATCATATTCACACTCGCCAAAACAAAAGACAAACAAAGAATCCTGGGAGCAGCTCGTGAAAAACAAGAAGTCACATACAGAGGAGAAACAATAAGACTAAGCTCAGATTATTTGGCATAAACCATGCAGGCAAGAAGGCAGTGGGATGACATATATAAAATCTTGAAAGAAAAAAATTGTCAGCCAAGAATAATATATCCTGCAAAACTCTCGTTCAAATTTGATGGTGAAATTAGGTCATTTCCAGATAAACAGAAACTAAGGGAAAATTTAAAAGTCAAACCAAACTTATTATTATCGGGAGTTCTTCAATCTGAGGACAAATAGCTTCAGCCTTCAGGCAGGACCTAGGACGCAGGATCGTACAAGACAGATACCAATCTAGGAAATGAACTCTCAAGGACTATCCAAAACCAAAAGAAATACAACAGGGAATCAGAGCAGTCAATCGATGGATGACAACAACATCAAAACAATGAAAGAGGGAATAAACGGCATAGGTATATAACCTTCTAATGGAGAGGAAGGCAAGGCGATACCAAGTAAGGGTAGACTGCTTCAAACTTAGAAAGATAAGGGTAAATAAAAATCATGGTAACCACAAAGAAAGTTAACAAACCAACTCATAAAAATAAAGATGAAAAAACTGCCAACAAAAAAAAGCCCTGGCCCAGATGGCTTCACTGGAGAATTCTACCAAACATTCAGTGAAGAGATAATACCACTTCTACTATAGGTATTTCAGAGCATAGAAATGGATGGAATACTCCCAAACTCATTCTATGAAGCCAGCATAACCCTGATACCAAAACCAGGTAAAGACACCACAAAAAAAGAAAATTACAGACCGATATCCCTCACGAACTTTGACGCAAAAATCCTCAACAAAATTTTAGCCAATAGAATTCAGCAACATATCAAAAAAATAATTCACCATGACCAAGTGGGATTTATACCAGGTATGCAGGGATGGTTCAACATTAGAAAAACAATCAACGTAATCCATCACATAAATAAAACAAAGACAAGAACCACATGATCTTATCAATCGATGCAGAAAAGACATTTGACAAAGTCCAACACCGATTCATGATAAAAACTCTCAAAAAAATAGGATAGAAACGAAATTCCTCAGTATAATTAAGGGCATTTATACAAAACCAATAGCCAACATCATCCTGAATGGAGAGAATTTGAAAGCGTTACCCTTGAGAATGGGAACCAGAGAAAGATGCCCTTTATCACCACTCTTATTCAACATTGTGCTTGAGATACTAACCAGAGCAATTAGGCTAGAAAAAGAAATAAAGGGCATCCAAACAGGTAATGAAGAAGTCAAAGTATCTCTATTTGGAGATGATATGATCTTATACACAGAAAACCCCAAGGAATCACAAGAAAACTGGAACTAATAGAAGATTTCAGCAAAGTTTCAGGATACAAGATTAACATACAAAAATCAATTGGATTCCTTTACACCAACAAAGAGAACCTTGAAGAGGAAATCACAAAGTCGATAACATTTACAATAGCCCCCCAAAAGATAAAATACTTAGGAATAAATCTAACCAGAGATGTAAAAGATCTTTACAGAGAAAACTACAAGACACTACTGCAAGAAACTAAGAGACCTGCATAAGTGGAAAAATATACCTTGCTCATGGATAGGTAGACTCAACATAGTGAAAATGTCAATGCTACCCAAAGCAATCTACAGATACAATGCAATCCCGATCCACATTCCACCAAAGTTTTTTAATGAGATGGAGAAAAAAATCACCAACTTCATATGAAAAGGGAAGTGGCCCTGGATAAATAAAGCATTACTGAAGAAGAAGAACAAAGTGGGAGGCCTTACACTACATGATTTTAGGACCTATTATACTGCCATGGTAGTCAAGACAGCCTGGTATTGGTACAATAACAGATACATAGACCAATGGAACAGAGTTGAGAATCCAGATATAAGCTCATCCACCTATGAGCAGCTAATATTTGACAGAGGCCCAAAGTCCATTAATAGGGGAAAAGACAGTCTCTTTAACAAACGGTGCTGGCATAATTGGATATCTATATGCAAAAAACTGAAACAAGACCCATATCTCACACCATGTACAAAAACTAACTCAAAATGGATCAAAGACTTAAATATAAAATCAAAAACGATAAAGATCATGGAAGAAAAAATAAGGACAATGCTAGGAGCCCTAATACATGGCATAAACACAATACAAACCATAAGTAACAATTCACAAGCACCAGAAGAGAGACTAGATAAATGGGAGCTCCTAAAAATGAAACACTTATGCTCATCCAAAGGCTTCACCAAAAGAGTGAAAAGACAACCTACAGACTGGGAAAAAATTTTTGTCTATAAGAAATCTGATCAGCGTTTAATCTCTAAAATCTACAAGGTACTCCAAAACCTCAACAGCAAAAAGACAAATCACCCAATTAAAAAACTGGCAAAGGATATGAACAGGCACTTCACCAAAGAAGATATTCAGGCAGCTAACACACACATGAAGAAATGCTTACGATCATTAGCCATCAGAGAAGTGCAGATCAAAACTACAATGATATCATCTCACCCCAACATTGCTAGCATTAATCCATAAAACACAAAATAACAAATGCTGGAGAGGTTGTGTAGAGACTGGAACACTTATACACTGTAGGTGGGAATGTAAAATGGTACAACCACTTTGGAAATCGATTTGGTGCTTCCTTAAAAAGCTAGAAATAGAAGTACCATACGAACCAGCTATCCCGCTTCTTGGAATATATCCTAGAGAAACAAGAGCTGTCACACAAATAGATATATGCACACCCATGTTTATCGCAGCACTGTTCACAATAGCCAAAAGATGGAAGCAACCTAAGTGCCCATCGATGGACGAATGGATAAACAAACTATGGTATATCCACACAATGGAATATTACACAATGATAAAGAACAATGATGAAGCTGTGAAACATTGTATAACTTGGTGGAAACTAGAACTTATTATGCTGAGTGAATTTAGTCAGGCATAGAAAGACAAATACTGTATAAGACCACTATTATAAGAACTCAAGAAAAGGTTTAAACACAGAAGAAAACATTCTTTGATGGTTACGGGGGTAAAGAGGGAGGGTGAGGGTTATTCACTAACCAGATAGTAGATAAGAATGATCTTCGGTGAAGGGAAGGACAGCACACACTACAGGGGAAGCCAGCACAACTGGACTAAACCAAAGCTAAGAAGTTTCCTCAATACAATCAAATACTTTGAGAGACAGAGTAGCAGGGATACGGAGTCTGGGGATCATGCTTTCAGGGGACATCTATGTCAATTGGCATAACAAACCTTACTAAGAAAATGTTCTCCATCCTCCTTTGGTGAGTGGCGTCTGGGTTCTTAAAAGCTTGCAAGCGGCCATCTAAAATGCATCAATTGGTCCCCACCACTTGGAGTAAAGGACAACGAAGAACACCAAAGACACAAGGAAAGTATTGGCCCAAGAGACAGAATGGACCACATAAACCAGAGACTGCATCAGCCTGAGACCAGAAGTACTAGCTGGTGCCCAGCTACCACCAATCAATGTCCTGACAGGGAAGACAACAGAGGGTCCCTGATGGAGCAGTAGAACGATGGGATGCAGAACTCAAATACTAGTAAGAAGACCAGACTTAATGGTCTAAGACTTGAGGTGCCCCGGAAAGCATGGCCCCTTGTCTCTCCATCACCCCAGAACTAAAACAATTTCTGAGGCCAGCTCTTCAAACAGGGATTGGACTGGACTGTGGGACATAAAGTGATAGTTGTGAAGAATGTGCCTCGTAGACAAGTAGGTATAAGAGACCAAAGGGGCAGCTTCTGTCCAGAGGTGAGAGGGGAAGGCAGAGAGTTAGGAGATGGTTGAATGTTCAAGGGGAATCAGGGGTGGAGGGGAGTAGTGTGCTGTCACAGAATGAGGTGAACGATTGGGGTCTCATAACAATGTATGTTAAAAAAAAAATTCTGTATGGGAGACTAATTTGAAATGTAAACTTCATTTAATTACAACAATAAAAAAAAATTACTCCAAACTTTAAATTTACTTTGAAATATCTTAGAGATAGCTAGGAGTCATTAAAGTCTAAAATGCTGTGTGTTCCTTGCTTGGATCCATTGTTCAAGGGAAAATGACAATCTCTAAGAGTTACTTTTTCTGTAAGTCAGTTAATAGTCTCCGTGCTTTATGAAAATGAGAGGCAGTTTGAGTCAAATAAAAGCAAAATGTATTCAAAATCATTACACTCAGTTATTCTTGCTATGTGTGAGGATAAATTTAATAAAAATATTATACTTTAGTACATCAGATTAAAAAAATGGGAAAATTAATATTTATGGAGTTCTTCCTATGTGTAGGACTCTATGCTGTTATATACATTGTCTGTAACCCTTAACATAATCTTTTAATGTAGGTATTTTAACCATCATTTTACTAAGAAAATTGAGTCTGAAGAAGTTGAATGAGTTACCTTATGACACATAGATGGTAGGGGATATCATTGATATAAACTCACAATTTTGACTTAAAATAACATACAATTTGTGTTGCATAATGCAACTTTACTTTTTATTTCCACTGTCAAGGATGATATAAATGAGTATTTGAAACGGCAAAATGAGATTGTACTTCTGGGAATGATACAAAGTTCTCTATTTTTCAACTGCCTATACTATGTCTAGAATAACTTTATTTGCATCTGTCTTTCACTCCAATCCAGATAAATTTGTATATACCTGTACAATATAATTTGATAAATCTTTAAGTTAGTATTTGTTAGATTTGAACACATGTTCAGACCACATAGTGAGGGGGAATTGATCCCACAAATTAATAATGTTAAATAATAATACATGAACTGGTGGTTAAGATCTCTGAGATACATTGAGGGTGGGAAAAATGCATTGAGTATTATGTATAGAAATTTTCCAAATTGCACAAAAAGTAACATTTCTAGTGATAAGACACTGTTCGGCATCAGACGAACCTGATTATATCTCACAGTTCTACCGTCTACCAATTAACTGTGTGACCCTGGGAAGTTATTTACCCAGCTGGAAATTTTATTTTTATATTTGCAAAATGAGGAGATTAGAAACATATTCTTTAAATATTTGTTTTGAGGGTTAGTTAGATAATATAATGATCTTAAAGTGTTTACAAATATTACTTGGCAAAGTATATGCATTCAATAAATAATGAAGAAAAGTCTAAATTGTGGTCTTATATAATGATTATATCTACGATGCCCAAGTGAGTCTTTAGAACCAGTATAATGAAAAAAATAATATGAATATTTAGTGCTAGAATTTTAGATTTAATAATACAGATGAAGATGGTAGTACCAATATTTTATAGGATTCTCACATGACCAGTTGGATACTAGAAACCACCAAGGAAGAAAGGGGGTAATGTTGCTGATTATATGAAGAGCCAGAGGATGATCAAGGTTAATGCTGACGTTTGCATTTCCCTGAGAGAAAATCATTAAAAATCAAGAATAATGATAAAGAATAATATTGCAGGTAAATGCTCCTTGTTAATTCTACTATGAATTCTGGAGTAGTTTTCATATGATTCTCAGTTCTTTTTTCAATGAAAGATAATTGCAATAAATTTTTGTGTAAGTATTCAATTTAGATCCAATAATTACAGAAGAAACTGAAGCAGGAAACTAATTACCAATTCTATTCATCTGGTTTGTTTGATAAGTTAAGTTGCCAACCATTAGATCAAACTTTCATCTACTTAAAGGGCCTAGGCAATGAAGAAAATAGTATTATATAGATTTTCCATCATATTCCATAAACAATATAGGGCTAAAGTGCAATACTGTCAAAATATTTATTATTCCTTCCACTTGGCCCCTCCCTATGAGATAAGTAATTATACTTATCACCTCACTGATATTAGGCTTTAGACACATCAATAGCTTTAGCCATGAAATGTGTAGGCAAGTGTCATATGCATCTTCCAAGCAGAAGCCTTAAGGGCCATTGCATGGTGTCATCATGTCTCTTTTCCCTTAGTCATGAGCCTGGCAAGCTCCCAGATATGGGCTGCTCTACCTGCCTAGATCTGGAGTAAAGAGGACATTGAACATAGCCTTAGCAGACAACTTGAAATGAAAATAAAAAGCAGGCTATAAGTAAATATCTGTTTTTGTAGAAGCCTCAAAGATTTGGTGATCAATGATTTTTCTAACACAACATAATTTTGCCTAAGATTTATAGAGAAATATTTCCCAAAATAATGTAATACTGATATGTAATTCAGTTAGTTCTGTTATTCAACCACACAGGCATTAAGGATACAGAAAATATAATAATCCTGTGTTAATTCTAATGTCATGTAGTATAATAACAGAAATTACTATTAAACATATAATTGATGACTAGTATTTAGAGCTCTGACCTCATACAGTGCTGTGGAAATGTAAATTGGAACAATCTTTCTGAAGGGTAATTTTCAATATATGTTAAAATCATTTGAATACTTGTAACCTTTGACACACTAATCCTACCTTAAAGAAAGAAAATAATAATAATAAAATACACAAAACATATGCAGTAGAATGGTCATTTTTTATGAGTTAAAAAACAAATTGAAACAACCTAATGTTCAACAATAGAAGATCGGTAAAATAAATCATGGCTCATAAAATGAGATATTGTGTAGCCATTAAAATAATATTGGAAAACAATGTTTAATGGCAGAAAATGTTTTTGATAAAGATCAAAAGCAGGATATAATTGTAAATAATGTATGACCACAATTCTTTTTAAATTATAAACATGAACACAGAGGCTGGAAGGAAATGAATCAACATTTTTGACAGTGGTTATTAGTGCATAGTACAAATTTTAAAAATTAACATACTTAGCACTTCGGCATGGGAAACGGTTATGAATTTTATTAATAATAGAAAGTTCTAACAACAGGGGAATGAGGCAAGACTCTGTCTTTGCCTATGCATAAAATTCCAAATTGTGTTGTGAGCATGGAAAACTTGTTCCTTGGCTTTCCTCAACAATTTGTCTATCTATTTGTATACTAAGTATAGGTGCTAGTACACCACCCTTCTCTTGACATAATATTGGAATCCATTTTCACTGGTTTGGAAGCTGGGATAGTAGCATCATTAAAATCAAGTAATACCAAGTCTTCAACATTGCAAAAATGTAAAGCTCAACTATATTCCTACTATCTCTTTTCCTAACTAATTTAGAGATGGAGGATTCTTGGTAATAAAATATTATTTAGTCATTAATTCCAGCTGGGACTGCTGATAATTATATCCCAATATGATTTCCTCTAAAACATCTCACAGACCATTGATAAATAGCTGAGAAGAAAAAATCAGGGGATTAACAGTAATTATAATAAAGTGGTTTGCTATTAAATTAATTGAATAAAAAGTAATTGGATTATGTACAATCTTCAACAGCTACTAGGGTTTAAACTTTAATTAAATTGTCAACGTCCTCATTCAAAAATGAATGTTTGCACATAAACTATTTTTAAACAACAATAATAGTAAAATACTAATCAGGTCAGCCTACGCTGCCAACCTTAAGATGAAAGCTCTATCAGACTGATTACTAACCAATTTTCCACACTTTAAAATCTTTGGAAAGCATGTGTCGAGCTTTAGTAATCATTTGCAGGCTTTTCAAATATTATTGCTTGATAGGAAGTCAATTAGTATCAACAAAGAACACTTGCTACTAAACAGTTAGCCAGGTTATGCACACTAAAGGAAACCTAGGTTTTTAATTTTGCCTGGAAATTTTTACAGCCAGAATTCCCCCAGCTAAGTCCTGAATAACATTTTATCAACTATTTAGGTATCTACCATGAACGAGACTTTAGACATATGATACAATTTTTCCAGCCCAGCTCACCTCATTGGTGTTCTAAAGTAAAAATAGACAGATGATAGATGACAGACAGACAGATAGCTAGATGGATAGATAGATAAAATAGTGTATATAAAAAGTACATATATATTCAAATGCATATATGCAGGCAAACACACATGCATTCATATGCATATACATACATACACACATATAGATACATTATCTCTGACATCTGTTAAACAGCTTAGGTAGCTACTGCAAGGTTACAGAGTAGGCTAGGCAAGAATTCTCTGAAGCAGAGAAGAAGAGTTAATTTTTGCATTTGATGTAGCTCTGCCCTGCACAACGCTAGTAAAAATATGAAATTGTCTCATTTAAACACAAATTTTCAGGGAAAATTGAAGGTGAGAATTTGAGTTTTCTGACTTTAAGATTTATTACTACAGTATCTGAACTATTTTCAGAAAAACTTCATTTTTGGTGCTTTTTGAGAAATATTTGCTAAAATGACCCGCAATATGCACCACTTCAGATTTTTAAAAAAAATTTGGTGTTATTTTAGTTTAAACCAATGACTTCCACTAGCTCTTTCTGGTATATATGCCTCATTGTCTTTTTATGTTTATTTTATAGATACTGATTTATACAGTTTTCATCTTTTAGTGATAAGTTACCTTCAGCATTTAAGAAATGTTTACATTTTAACTTTAAAATGAGGATAATGTTAAGAAACGACATTCCTATTTCTTGAAATTTCTTTTCCTTATGTTACATATTTTACGTAAATTATTTCTTTCATTTCTCCCAATAAGACCATGGAAAAGTCATTTCTTTTTAAAAGTGGATTTTCTGCCGCTCAGTAGGGTTCAGTAACTTGTTTTAAGTTCTGGCAATTAGTAAATGCTAAAACAGAGACTGGGGCTCAAAGCCCTCTGCTCATTACGCAATTACAGTAGATAAAAGGATGCCCCCGCGTAACACTGGGGAGAGGGGTGCATATTTTCTTTAATGAGCTCCCCATAGGCAGTCCCTCTACCTCAAAGCAAATCCACTGGATTGACCCTTACCACATTCTAGATCCTAAACTTAATTTAGAAAGGTTGGCAGCCTTATTTTAAAATTAACTTGTCACAAAATTTAGGATAGCTGGCAGCAAAGTTAATGCCTCTGGTTAAAAATAAAACTAACCGTAAAGGCTACTCATGTGAATTTTTAAGGAATGCTTTCAAACACAGAAAGAGTTGCCAAATGTTTAAACACAATAACTACAACAACAAAAAGTGTCAAATTATATAAAATCATTTCGTGCAATCTGAGAGAAAATGAAGTTCTACTGGTAATTGTTAAGGTAATACTAAACATTCAGGAAATAAGACATGGTTAAGCTTCTAAAAACCAAACCAAACTTACTGCTATCCAGTTGATTCCAACTCATAGCAACCCTATAGGAGAGAGTAGAACTGTCCCATAGTGTTTCCAAGGCTGTAAATCTTTATGGAAGCAGACTGCCACGTATTTCTCCCACAGAGCGGCTGGTGGGTTCGGACCACTGACCTTTTTGTTAGCAGCCAAGCACTTTACTACTGCATCACCAGAGCTCCTTTTATGCTATTAGGTAATATCAAATAACCCATAGGTAAATATAAATCTCCTTCATAAGCAGTTTTATTTATTCACTGAGTTATTCAGTAAAATTGTATTGACCAATTTACTTTGTGCCAGGCAACGAGCAAGAAACTGGAAATGCAGAGGTACCTATGATAGGGCATCTGATTTTGAGGAATTCATAATACAGATGGAAAAAGAAGCATACCATTAAATCCTTGTGATATGATGGGAGAAATGTTCTAATAGTGCTAGAATCAGAGTCATATGCGAGTTGAGAGTTGAAATAGATTAACTAGGCCTGAGGAAGTCAGACAAGCCTTCACTGAGGAAATTACATTTCAGATTATTATAGATAGATGAATATAAATTTGTACTGTAGACAATGCCTCTAGAAGTTCAAGATTTTATTTATTTTGTAGGAAGAGTGTTATTTCCAGTTACATGATTATCACTTGGATAAGATTTCTCTTTAGCGTTTTATAGTCTTGGATGATGATGATGATGATGATGATGTTAGTGGTGGTGGTAGTGATGATGATGGTGATGATATGCTGTGGAAAAATCAGGTTATGGCTTGTTTACCATAAGTAGGAGCAGAGAGTACTCAGATATATTCATTTTTTTGGAAGGTCCATAATGCCGAAATTTAAATTAAAAAAGAAAAAAAAAAAAACAGTTCTATTTGTGGGTCCTTTAACGTCTTTGAATAAAAATTAGCCCTTTCAATTTGAAAATATTATCTTCTTACATTAAGCATCAGGTTTCAAGAGAGATATGCAAGGAGTGTTGCAAAAGGAAGGCAATTTACGTTAAGTCAACAAATAAGCTACATCATACTTGAAAATCAATGAAATGATGGAAGTTACAGCTAGTCTACATTGACATCCAATTGTCTACCCGAGCTTAGGTACTCCCTAAGCTTAGTGGTACATGCTAAGGAAGTATAAATTTGATTTCCTCAATTAAGGAACTGTTAAGGATAATGGAAACAGTAAAACAGGGATGTAGAAAGTAATGGTTGTATGTGGAAAATATCATGAACTAGGTTACTCTATTTTTGTTTTTCCTATGGAAAGTGGAACATGTGTAAAAGTAGAGTATAGATTTGCTTTGCACTACAAGTTAATATATGATTGCAAAAGTACAACACCCTTGGAAAGCTTAAGTCTGAGTCATTTGGAAGTAGAATGGACAGATTGTTGGAATGCAAAACACAAATATGAATTTGAACTCATTTGTGGAAAAAGTCTCACAGAGAACCAGACACTGTGGTTAAGAAGTTGGAATCTCTAATAAAAACAAGCAAAATAGTATGATTCTTTAGTATTGCTGACATTCACTTCTGTAACAGATGGTTATATGTCTTAGGATTTTATGCATTACCAGTGTTGTATATGTTTGGTAGTTCATTATCGGAAATGCTGTGACTCCAACGATACAGTTTGAAAAATCACTGCACTCAAAGAGAAGTCAGTGGGAAAGGAATGTTATGAAATGACATGTATTTAAAGCAGTAAATACCTCCTTTATCAGTTCATTAGAAAATAATCTGGTATATTTATTAACTATAATCATAGAGGTTCTGCATAATCAGTTTATTTTTTACATAGTAATTTTATCTAATATATTGATGTTTGTCTCAATTACAAGTAAAATACGAAATAAAATTAAAGGTAAAATAATTGTATATTTTATTTAAAAAAGACAGCTTCAAACTCAAAGTCATAACTAAAGATGAAATAATACTATAAAACTAAAGTCACACCACATAAAATTAGAAATTAAAATATTTGGTGCTATATATTTCTTTTAGTTTTTTTTAATGAAAATGTGGATATATAATTGACATACAATGAATTGTACATGTTCAAACTATATGATTTCAAACTTGTTGACATCTATACAGCCATTAGATGATCACTATAATAAAGGTAATAAGCTTATCCGTTACCAACTTTCTAATTTATCTCACCCACCCTATGTAGCCCACTTATCCCAAAGCAACAATGGATGTGATTTCTGTCCATATAGAATAGTTGACATTTTCTAGAATTCTACATAAACGATATCATACAGTAAATATTTTTGTTTGACTTCTTTCATGTAGAATAATTGAGGTTCATTCATACTTTTCCATGTATCGATAGTTCATTAATTTTTTATAGCTGAGTGGTATCCCCTTGTATGGCTATACTACAATTGGTTTATTCAATCACCTGTTAATAGACATTTAGGTTGTTTTTGATCATTAACATAAAGACACGATGAAGATTTATGTTCAAGACATTTTATGGACATCTGCTTTTATTTCTTTTGGGTAAACATATGTAAGTGAAATGGCTGAGTCATAGAATTAAATGGTTGGACCACACATGTTTAACATTTAAGACATTAAAATATTTGCATGAAAGACGACGTACCATTTTTACACACCCACCTGACCAGTATGAGTGTTACAGTTGTTCCATCTCCTTGTCAACCCTTATGTTAGTCAATCTTTTAAATTTAGACATTTTAATAGGTGTGTAAAGATATCAATCACATTGTGATTTTAATATGCATTTCCTTGATGTATAACTATATTAAGCATCTTTTCATGTTCTAAATTGAATAGATTCTGCATAATCAGTTTATTTTTTATACATTATATCTTCTTTGGTGAAGTATACATTAAAAATTATTCCCATTTTAAATAGGGTTAATATATCATTATCAAGTTTGACATTTTTAGTATATTCTGGATGCAATTATTTTATTATATATGTGATTTTCAAATAAATTCCTCCCAGTTAACAATGTCTTCTGAAGATCTGAAGATTTTAAGTTTGATAAAGTCCAATTAACCATTATTTTATTTTGTGAATTGTGCATCTGTGGCCGCAAATACAAAATGTGTGCTTTCTTCAAGACTTACTATCAAGCCCAGTGATCAAGACAGGGTATTATATGTGAAGGAATAGAAATTAGATCAGTGGAACAGAATAGAGAGCCCAGAAATAGACTCATACAAGTATAATCAACTGATATTTAACAAAGTAGCAAAGGTAATTTAATGGATAAGGGATAATTTTTTCAACAAATGATTGTGGAACAACTGGATGTCCACATGTATAAAAATAAATTTAGGCTTAGAGCTTACATCTTTCACAAAAATTAACTTAAAATGGATCATAAACCTAAATTTAAGATGAAAAACCATACAACTTCTAAAATATAATATAGGGAGAAACTTCAGTTGACCTTGACTTTGATGATAAAGAAAATATATATATATATAAGCCTAAATGAGCAAGTTACAAGAGAATAAATTGTAAAAATAACAGAAACCACTGCATTAAATGGTACTCTTACATTATTCTATGTGATTTCTTTAGTTTATCTACCTGGAAAAAATATATTTTCCATGTTACTTAAACTCTTCTGGATCATAGCAAAATGAGATCTTAACTATTCCTTTTAAAAGTAGTAATAATAAGTATTGTTCTTTGAAAAGTTTGTTCTTTGGAATTATCTATAAAATTCATAATCCTTTAGGTATACTTTCAAGCAACAAAAAGAGAAACACAGTTACCAATATCAGGAACAAAAGAAGAGACATCATTACAGATTATACAGACTATACAAGTATTACATTGATAATAAAAAGATATCATGAAAAACTACATGGTTATGAATTTTAGAGTATAAATGACATGGGCAAATTTTATGAAAGACATAATTGATCACACTGTATGGACTATATTTTATCCATCTTCCTCTTCTCAGTATCTGCTAATCTGCCTGACAAAGAATTTTAATACATGTTTTCTGAATATAATATAATACATATATTTAGATAGGTATGTATTTTTTTATAGCCCCTGCAGATAGAGCACAGAAAAATTTCTTCTTTATTTGAGATTACTTTTTTAGTGGGAGGAAGCTGACCTTATACAAATAAACAAGTATTTAATGCTCAGGTTGATGATAAATATTATAAAGAGAAGTATGACCCGATGAAGAGACAGAGGATGATGATGGAGGCTGAGGAACTGATATTTGATTTAGAGTGGTCAGGAAAGACTTCTTGGATAAATTAACATTTAAGAAAGTTATGAAGATGTGAAGCATGTGGGGAAGGAGGAATACTGGTAGTGAGTCAATTTTATCTACAGTGCAATTCAGTGAACATTTTTATATAATGAGACAGATAGTATTTTAGACTTTGTAGGCCTGTGAGAATTACTGAACTCTGCAATGGTAGTGTGAAAGTGACCATAGATAATATGTTATCAGATGAGCATAGTTATGTTTCAATAAAACTTTATTTGCAAAAACAGACAGTGAGGCAAATTTAGGCCCCAGTCTACAGTTTGCTGATCCCTGATTTATTGGAAGAATATTCTAGGGAAAGCCACCACTGAGTACTTCGATAGGAATCACAATAGATGGTCCCAGACAGAGCTGGAGAAAAATGTAGAACAAAACCCTAACTCACAAAAAATCACTAGACTTACAACCCTGACAGAGACTGGAGAAACCCTGAGAGTATGGCCCCTGGACACCCTATTAGCTCAGTGATGAAGTCACTCCTGAGGTTCACCCCTCAGCCAAAGTTTTGACAGGCCCATAAAACAAAATGAGACTTAAGAGGAACAACGGCCCAGGGGCAAGGACGAGAAGGCAGGAGGGGACAGAAAAGCTGGTAATAGGGAACCCAAGATTGAGAAGGGAGAGTGCTGACATGTTGTGGGGTTGGTAACCAATATCACAAAACAATCTGTGCACTAACTGTTTTATGAGAAGCTAGTTTGTTCTGTAAGCATCTGTCTAAAGCACAATAATAAAAAAGAAAGACTATTCCAGAGAAAGGCAAATGCAAGGACCCTGAAAACATAGTATGCTTGACATACTTGGAAAAACAGCAAGAAGTCTAGTGTGTATGGAATGGAATAAGAACTGAGAAGTAATTTCAGGAATAAAATGGAGGCCAAACCCTAACATTTCATGGAGCGGTGGGCATTATCGGTGTGTTTCGAGCAGAGTAGTAATATGACCTAATTTATACTGATTTCAGAATAGAGAGGCAAGGGAAAAGAATGAAAAGCAAAGTGAAAGCAAACTATTGTTATAGTTCAAGCAAGAAATTATGGTTGCTTTTATTAGAATGGAAACCCCAGTGGCATAATGGTTAAGAGCTACAGCTGCTAAACCAAAAGGTCAGCAGTTTGAATCCACCAGGCACTCCGTGGAAACACTATGGGGCAGTTCTAGAATAGTGTACTAGAGTAGTAGTATAGGAGCTCGTCAAATTCTGGGCATATCTCAAAGGCAGCATTTTGCCTGTTGCCCAGACATGATAGGTAAGAAAAAGAGCAGTGTCTATTGTGATTCTTCACAGACTGTAATTCTGTAACACAGACTTTTAAAAAATGTCTTGTATTTATTATTAGCATCAGGAATCATTCATCTGACTTGGAAAAGAACTTTGAAGGAAGAAATATTTAGGTCACTATCTAAAAAACTCATAATTTTACATTGGTTAGAAAAGTGAAGGGGAAAACAGCTTATCCAGACAGAGTAAATATGCCATAAGCTATAATACAAAGACCAGAAATTGGGGGGAATGTTGAAGGAATAATTTTTATTTTGTCGTAGTGTATATGTGGATAGAAATAATTATTTGTTTTTGTTTTAATTTTATGTCTAAACAATGAACATTAGCAAAAGGTTGCAGTTATATTAGTAAAATGGTAAGTTCATTCCTTAATGTAACAATGCTGTAGGCACAAGAATGGGAGTAGGGGATACGCAAGTGACAGATTAAAAATGACTAGCTTTTTCCTACATATTATTGCCTGGAAGTGTACTAGAATAAGTCAAATAAGTCATAACAAACATTATTTTCTCTTTTCTTCTCAGAGTATTTAGACACTTAGTAAGCAATGTAAGCATTTTTCCAGGAGTAACCAGGAAATAGAAGAGTTCCTTAGACATAGATTAAAGGTGAGCTACAAAACAATAACAACTCATTCAGATATTTAACTACACTTTAACATATCAGCTACTATTTATCAAAGTCAATTCTATAGGTGGCTGCATTCCTTACTTGATTTCCAGGGCCTTTTTGGAGCACTTTGGTTTCAACTGGGTGTAACTAGTGAAATAACTTCATCTGAAGTTTTTAACTGCCATCTGGTTTACCAAGAATTAAGGTGACTGGTATGAGATATTTCACTGATGAAGTAACCAGATCAATTCTTAGATTTAAAACAGAAAAATAAGGCTGTAATTTTTTTATATGAGAAATCAATTTTATAATCATTAAAAAATATATAACATTATGTCTGCAATTACACTTTGAAAACAATGTAGTACTGAATAAAGATAAAGATATAATGACTGTAAGCATGGTCATGAAAATGAGGATGATGATAATGATAACGATGGTTGCTTGGTCGTCATAAATGTGACTCCTCCAGAAAGGGAGCAGGTACTTTTGAAAGCAAATGACTTCCAAGGTTAGTTTCTACCCAAAATATGTCAGCTAGATGTTACAGATTCTAGGCTTATTGACATGAAA
Source organism: Dugong dugon (assembly GCA_030035585.1). Lineage (NCBI taxonomy): Eukaryota > Metazoa > Chordata > Mammalia > Sirenia > Dugongidae > Dugong > Dugong dugon. The sequence goes on from CM057465.1 coordinate 15,759,289, forward strand.
GTTATTCTCAATAATGTTGGACAATAACATGCAATCTTGCAGACATTAAGTTTTCAAAAAATAATATAGAAATAATTTTCCTATCTAATTGAATATATTTTCTCTCTTTTATCAGGGGTTCAATTTTCATGCTAGTCTCTACCCTATAATTATTATTATTTTAATGCTTTTTTTTAAACTATTAAATGATTCCTAAAATTCCTTTTGGTCTGAATTAGTTATTTTGGTATTCTAACTATATTTACTTTTCTCTTTTTGCTTTTTCCTTGTTTCTTCTGTTGAAAAATTCTAACTTGACATGATACCAAATGGTAACTAATTTTAGTTGGAATAGGAGGTAGAATTGAAGAGTATAAGTGGAATAATCTGGATATTTTTTACCTCAGAGGCTAAGACTTTAACAGTACATATTCTCTAGGAAATTCAAGTAAGAGGGTGCAACTAACTACCGGTGATGTTTTAACGTTAGTAAAATTACATAAGTATTTGTAACCTATCTTTTAAGAGTTTAAAATCATTATCATCTCTTTATCAACGGAGTGCTTTCCAGCATTCATTTAATGTATTTATAATAATTTACCAAGTAACTGTGTCATGCAAAATTATATCATTTCAATGGGAATGACCTTTCTTTTTTTCCTTTATTAGAGAAACTTGGGCATAGAACTGTCTATACCCACTCACTCGACAAAAACAAAAACAGATCCCTTATGCTAGAAAAACAATGTTTTGGCATAATATACTGCTATAAATAGGAAGAAAAAAAAAACCAACAACCTTATTGGTATTTACTATCTTTTTGTTTTGTTTTGTTTTTGTTTATTGTAGTTTAACTGAAAGTTTACATTTCAAGTTAGTCTCTCATACAAAAATTTATACATACATTGTTATGTGACCTTAATTACTCTCCCTATACTGTGACAACACACTCCTCCTTTCCACCTCTGATTTCCCGTGTCCAGTCAACGAGCTCCTAACCCTTTGTGCCTTCTCATCTCATCTCAGGACAGAAGCTGCCCATTTAGTCTCATGTATCTACTTGAGCTAAGAAGCACACTCTTCACGAGTATCATTTTTTTGTTCCACAGTCCAGTCCAATCTTTGTCTGAAGAGTTGGCCTAGGAAATTGTTTTAGTTCTAGGCTGATAGAGAATCTGGCAGCCATGCTTTCTGGGGTTCCTCCAGTCTCAATCAGACCCTTAAGTCTGGTCTTTTACTAGAATTTGAGTTCTGCACCCCACCTTTCTCCTGTTCCATCAGGGGCTCTCTGTTGTGTTCCCTCTCAGAACGGTCATTGGTGGTAGCCGGGCACCATCTAGTTCTTCTGGTTTCAGGATGATGAAGTCTCTGGTTTATGTGGCCCTTGCTGTCTCTTGAGCTAATACTTTCCTTCTGCCTTTGGTGTTCTTCATTCTCCTTTACTCCAGGTGGTTGGGACCATTTAATGCATCTTAGATGGCCACTAGCTAGCTTTTAAGACCGCAGACACCACTCACCAAAGTAGGATGCAGAACATTTTCTTAATAAACTTTGTTATGCCAATTGAGCTAGATGTCCCCTGATAGCATGGTCCCCAGGCCCCTACCCCTGCTACTCTGTCCCTTAAAGTGTTTGATTGTACTCAGGAAACTTCTTAGCTTTGGTTTAGTCCAGTTGTGCTGACTTCCTCTGTAGTGTGTGCTGTCCTTCCCTTCACCTAAGATAATTCTTGTCTACTATCTAGTTAGTGAGTAACACTCACCCTCCCTCCCCACCCTCATAACCATCAAAGAATGTTTTCTTCTGTGTTTAAACCTTTTCTCGAGTTCTTGTAATAGTGGTCTTATACAATATTTGTCCTTCTTTGTAAATGCACTCAGCCTAATGCCCTCCAGATTCCTCCATGTTATAAGCTGTTTCACAGCTTCATCATTGTTCTTTATCATTGCATGGTATTCCATTGTGTGGATATACCATAATTTATTTACCAATTCATCCATTGATGGGCACCTAGGTTGTTTCCGTGTTTTTGCTATTGTGAACAGTGCTGCAAAGAACACAAGTGTGAACATATCTATTCATGTGACAGTTCTTATTTCTCTAGGATATATTCCAAGGACCAGGATTGCTGGATTGTACAGTACTTTTATTTCTAGCTTTTTGAGGAAACCCCAAATCAATTTCCAAAGTGGTTGTACCATTTTACATTCCCACCAACAGTGTGTGATGTTCCAGTGTTTCCACAACCTCTCCAGCATTTATTATTTTGTGTTTTTTGGATTAATGCTAGCCTTGTTGGGGTGACATGATATCTTATTGTAGTTTTGATCTGCATTTCTCTAATGGCTAATGATTGTGACATTTCTTCATGTGTCTATTAGCCACCTGAATATCTTCTTTGGTGAAGTGTCTGTTCATATCCTTTGCCCATTTTTTAATTGGGTTATATGTCTTTTTGTTGCTGAGGTTTTGCAGTATCTTGCAGATTTTAGAGATTAGACGCTGACTGGATTTATCACAGACAAAAAAATTTTCCCAGTCTGTAGGATGTCTGTTGACTCTTTTGGTGAAGTCTTTTGACTTGTGTTTGATTTTAGGAGCTCCCAGTTATCTAGTCTCTCTTCTGGTGCTTGTGCATTGTTACTTATGGTTTGTATTCTGTTTATGTCATGTAGTAGGGCTCCTAGCATTGTCCCTATTTTTCCTTCCATAATCTTTAGAGTTTTTGATTTGATATTTAGGTCTTCGATCCATTTTGAGTTAGTTTTCGTAACACTTTGTCTTTTTCCTTGATGTTTTGCAGACAGAAGGCATAGGGAACTTTGAAACATTCCTTCTGGATAGAATATAAAGAGAAAATTTTGCTGAAATTGAACTAGGGTCTTAAAATTCATAGAATAAAGGTAATGAAGGCTTAATGTTCAAGTTGCTTTCATACTGTTTTCTTAAAAACACTGGAAAAAGATTAAAAAGAAAATTTTCAAAACAGTATAATACTCAGTCATTTTTTCCTCCTGTGATTTGTCATTTTGAATGTCACTTGGATTTTAAAACAATAACATATTTTTATTGAGATATAATTCTATACCATAAAAGTCACCAAGTTAAAGTGTACAATTCAATGGTATTTAGTACAGCCTCAAGATTGTGCAAACATCACCACTAATTTCATTATATTTTTAGCACCACAAAAAGAAACCCGATATCCATTAGTGTTCACTTTCTCATTCATTCTTTTCCCATCACTTGGCAATCACTTATCTATTTTCAGTCTCTATAAATTTTCCTATTCTGGAGATTTTGTTTAAATGGAATTATACAATATATGGTATTTTGTGTCTAGTTGCTTCCACTTAGCATAATGTTTTCAAAGTTCATCAGTGTTATACTATGAATCATTACTTCATTATTTTTATAACTAAATAACATGATATTTTGTGTATATATCGTATTTTTAATCTATCCATCAGTTGATGGATATTTGGGTTGTTTTCACTTTCTGAGCGTTAAGAATAATGGCACTGTGAACATTCATGTGCAAGTTTTTGCATGAATATATTTTTTCAATTAACTTAGGTATATTTCTAGGAGTGGGATTGCTGGGTCATATGGCAACTATTTGTTTAGCTTTATGATGAATTGGCAAACTCTTTTCCCCAGTGGTTGCACCATTTTACACTCTCACAGCAATGTATGAGGGCTCCAGTTTCTCCATATGCTCACCCTTGATATTTTCCTGTTTTGTTGTTGTTATTTTTATAGCCAATCTGGTGGGTGTGAAGTCATACTCGTTATATCTTTAATTTGATTTTCCCTGATGAATGATGATGTTGAATATTTTTTCATGTTCTTACTGGCCATTTCATATAGTCTTGGGGAAATGTCCATTTAAATCCTTTGCCAGTTTTTTAATTGGGTTATTTATCTTTCTATTATTGAGTTGTAAGATAAGAGTTCTTTACATTCTGAATCTTAGAGTTTTATCAAATATATAAATATGCAGATTTGCATACAAATATATGTACATATATATAATACATAAATAATGTATCCATTCTATGGATTGTAGCTCCATTTTGGATAAAGTTTAATTCACTTTTTTTTCCTTCAGTTGCTTGTTCTTTTAATGTTATATCTAATAAACCATTGACTGATCCAAGAACACTAGTTTTAGTTCTTAAATTTAGGTATTGAGTCACTTTTGAAATAATGTTTTATATGATGTGAACTAAAGTTCCAGATTCATTCTTATGCATGTGAATCTCTAGTTGCTCCACCATTTGTTAAATAGACTATTTTTCCTTCATTGAATGGTCTTAGCACGACAACCAAGGTGTTGTTGCTGTTGCTTGTTGTTTAGTAGGAGCCCTGGGAGTGCGGTGGTTAAGAGCTTGCCTGTTAACCAAAAGGTTGGCAGTTCGAATCCACTGGCCACTTCTTGGAAACCCTATGGGGTAGTTATACTCTGTCCTATAGGATTGCTATGAGTTGGAATTGAGTGGACAGCAATGGGTTGGGTTGTTGTTTAGTGACTTAACTGACCTATTTCTTTAAAGTTTGTATCTTTTCAAACGTGGCTACTGTAGTGTCTACTACTTTAGTTTAGTGGTAGCTAACTATTAGATTGAGTCCTGGTGGTACGATGGTTAAAGAGCTCAATTGCTAACTGAAAGGTTGATAGTTTGAACCCACCAGCACCTCTGCAGGAAAAAAAGATCTGGCAATCTGCTCCTCTAAAGATACATAGTCTAGGAAACCCTATGGGCAGTTCTACTCTGTCCTACAGGGTCACTATGAGTTGGAATCGACTCGAGGGCACACAACAATGATTAGATAGAAATTTCATTGAACACCTGAAACTAGTTATCTCCCTTGGTCTTTTCTGAGGGGCTCTGTGTGAGTGTTGGGGCACTCCTTAAACATTCATCCAGACAATTTACAACTCTGACTTAGCTTTCACGTATTCCTTGTGCAGACTCTCAAAAGTCAGACAGAGGAGAGAACTTAGGGCCTTCTCAGGACTTTCCTGAGCATGTGTACATCTGTGAATGCATGCATGTGGCCTTCTAGATTTTTGGGAATATGTCTGAGCTTTTCAAAGCAAGTAAGGCCATTTCAACTTTTCCTCTTAAGCTTTTGGTTAGTCTATTGTTTGTCCCAACTCTTATCTATCACCTCAGGCATCTGTGATGTTATAACATATGACAAATACTCTTTCACTCACAACCACAAGAGGTGTTTAGGACTAGGCAAGTCTGAGTGAGGTTGAATAAAGGCCAGACTTTCAAGTGGGGTCTTCCAGAGACTCACCAGACAAGTCAAATAAGGACATTTCTTTGAAAGGGAATTCTGTTCTGCTCCCTCCAGTACCAAGAATGCAGACTATTATTTTTCTAAGGCCACCACTGGCCTGGTGAGTGGAGGGTGAGATTAGAGTAAAATAAAATTCCACAAAGCTCACTGTTCTTACAGGGATCCAGCTGTTTCCATTACTATACATTCCCTGGTTTGCTGCAAGCCTTTGGCTAACATCCAGAGTTCTGAACATGCTGATTCTAATTTTTTTCTAGTTTTCATTGCTTTTGTGAACTTTTGAGGTCCTTGCTCTACCATTATTGCCGATGTCCTGTTTCAGCAACAGGTTTTTAGCAGTAATGTAAGTCTTCCATATAATTTTACCTAAATGCCCAACCTAACCAAAATGAAACTTGTTGCCATCAAGTCGATTCCAAAGCATAGTGACCCGATAGGACAGAGTAAAACTGCCCCATAGGATTTGCAAGGAGGGGCTGGTGGAGTCAAACTGCTGACCTTTTTGGTTAGCAGCCAAATGCTTAACCACTGCACCACCAGGGCTCCAAAAGACCAAAGTGAGCATTGAATAGAACACAAGTTTTAATATAGAAAATATGAACTCTTTCAAAGTAGATTTTGGAAATAAAACTCAAAAGAAATTGGCTAAAAGTTTGGGCCTAAAGTTGGATGTTAGAGAATAAAATCTGTATCCCTTCATATATGTAAAAGTAACTCATTTTCATAGGAGATTTTAGAAATTCACGTTAGTGATGCACTGCAGTATTTTTATTGCTTATAATCAATATGTTTAATTGCATACATAGGATATAAACCTCTCATACTGCCTTCTAAAGTAATCTTTTTTTTTTTTTTTTTTTAGGCATTTCTCAAGCTGAAAGAATTGCAAGAAAAAAAAAATCAAGCCTCGCTCGAGTTGCAATATTGAAGGATTCTATGGGCAAAATATTGAATGACACAGGAAGCATCAAATGAACATGGAAGGAATACACAGAGTCACTCTACCAAAAAGGATTGGTCAAAAGTCAACCATTTCAAGAGGTACTGTATGATCAAGAACCGATGGTAGTGAAAGAAGTCCAAGCTTCACTGAAGACATTAGCACAAAACAAGTGTCCAGGAATTACAAAAAATACCAATTGAGATGTTTCAGCAAATGAATGTAGTACTGGAGGTGCTCACTTGTCTATGCCAAGAAATTTGGAAGACAGCTATCTGGCCAACAACTGGAAGAGATCCATATTTTTGCACATTCCAAAAAGGTGATACAAAGGAATGTGAAAAGTATTGAACAATATCATTAATACCACATGCAGGTAAAATTTTTCTGAAGATAGTTCAAAACTGGTTGCAGTAGTACATCAGTAGGGAACTGCCAGAAGTTCAAGCCAGATTCAGAAGAGGACATGGAACAAGGGGTATCATTGCTGATGTCAGGTGAATCTTGGCTGAAAGCAGAGAATACCAGAAAGATGTCTATCTGTGTTTTATTGACTATGCAAAGGTATTCAACTGTGTGGATCATGAAAAATTGTGGATAACATTGCGAAGAGTGGGAATTCCAGGACACTTAATTATGCTCATGTGGAACTTGTACATAGACCAAGAGGCAGTCACTCCAACAGAACAAGGGGATGGTTTAAAATCAGAAAAGGTGTGTATCATGGTTTTATACTTTCACCATACTTATTCAATCTGCATACTGAGCAATTAATCACCGAAACTAGAATATATGAAGAAGAATGTGGCATCAGGATAGGAAGAAGGCTCATTAACAGCCTGAATATATAGATGACACAACTTTGCTTGCTGAAAGTGAAGAGGACTTGAAGCACTTACTGATGAAGATCAAAGACTACGGCCTTCAGTAAGGATTACACATCAACATAAAGAAAACAAAAAACCTCACAACAAGACCAATAAAACATCATGATAAATGGAGAATAGGTTGAAGTTGTCAAGGATTTCATTTTACTTGGATCCACAATCAACATCCAAGAAAGCAGCAGTCAGGAAATCAAACAATGCATTGCACAGGGCAAATCTGCTGCAAAAGATCTCTTTAAAGTGTCAAAAGCAAAGATGTCACCTTGAGGACTAAGGTATACTTGATCCAAGCCATGGTATTTTCAATCACCATATATGCATGTGAAAACTGAGCAATGAATAAGGAAGACTGAAGAAGAATTGAAGCATTTGAATCATGGTACCGAAGAATATTGAATATGTCATGGACTGCCAGAAGAATGGACAAGTCTATCTTGGAAGAAGTATAGCCAGAATGCTCTTTAGAAGGAAGAATGGTGAGACTTTTCTCAAGTACTTTGGATATGTTATCACTAGGGACCAGTCCCTGGAGAAGAATATCATGCTTGGTAAAGTAGAGGGTCAGCAAAAAAGAGGAAGACCCTCAACGAGATGGATTGATACAGTAGTTATGGAATGGGCTCAGACATAGCAAAGATTGTGAGGATGGCACTGGACTGTGCAGCGTTTCTTTTTGTTGTACACAGGGTCAGGCCACTACAAGTTGAAACCAACTGGACGACACCTAACAACAACAGCAGTTTCCTTTTCAAGCTTACTTTTGTTTACTTATTGGACACTTCACCTTACGAGCCTTTTTCTAAGGTTTGTATTGTGGTGGAATTTGTTTTTCTACCAGTAAACAATGCTTTAGATATTCTTTGCTCGTGAAAATTCTTTTGCTACTTCTCAAATTTTGGTTATCATATGTTTCACACCATCATACACTGTTCCTCAAGTCTTCATAATCAGACAGTTTAGCAAGATTCACCAGGGAATACATATAATTCTTTTTTCAAATAACTTCAGTCTTCCTCTGCCTTTTGTTAATTGTTACCGGAGTATCATATTATCTTATACTACATTTGCTGTTTATAAATATCTCAGTGACTGAGACAAGGACTACACAGTTCATCTCTATATTTCTGTCCTCCTTTTAAACATATTCTTGCCTACTACATGCACATGTATTTTTTCTAAATAATTTTCTAAAGCATTTCTACAATTAATTATTCTGAACTTAAACTGAAATGAAATTATTTAGAAAGATGTGTGAAAATAAACTTGTATTTCTTATTTGTAGCTTATGGTAAACTTATGCTCACAAAACAAACAAAAAACAAACACACATTTACTTAAGAATGTAATATATGAATTTACTTTTTTCTTCAATTCATTTATATCACTTGACAAATGGGATTCATGAGTTAATTTGGGTGAATGAAGGCCCTCCTTTTGTTAGAAGATGTGTTAAACACTGGCTCTTGGAATGTAGTTTCAACTTATACTGAAGGTTTTAGGAGTCTAACATTAAAATTATTACAAGTTATATCATTTAGGACCCTGTAATCACTGACATTTCTTTTTATGAAACTCAAGACTGAGGACAAGTTTTATGTAACAACCTTTTTTATGAGAGATCACACCTAAAGTAATTGTTTTTAAGAAAACTCTTGACTGTAAATTAAGATTTTGGATTACAAGAGCCATTCAATTGTCACTGTTCAGTTGTAGGTATTAGCGAGATCCAAGATAACAAAAAATAGCTTATTCTTTTAACAAGTTAATTAGAAGTATGTTAGTAAGAAGAATGTTAGTGAGTGAGAGAATAAAACAAGAGTTTATCATATAACACAAGAAAATCAATGTGGTAACTCAGTATATAATATGGAGTGAGTATTAAATATTCATGACATAGATTTATTACGATGTTTTCGATTTGCTGGTACATATTTTGATGTCGTTAAACCAACGACTTGTGCAATTGTGAGGCTATTGCTTCTCTTTGTTTTGTTTTGTTTTAGAAATATATTGAACCACCTGAAAATATAGAAATCCAGGCAATAGGCTTCCCAGCTGTTTTATGGGCACTGTGAGCAATTTTCTAACACTTTTCACTTGGAAGAAAATTCTGCTTTCTTAAATTTGCTTCAAATTGCATCACATTTGAAGAAATAGCCCCAAATCATCAGACTGAATGTCAACTTGTGTAGTAAACAGCTTGGTTTGGAATATTTAAAATTTTAGTTAACAGGAATGTAAATAACTTGCTTGCCAGTCACTAATTGCTTTTTTTTTTCCTTGTTAATTCTTCTGGGTGTATATGGAATTTTGAGGGGCATATTTATCCTGCATTACTTATGTCCTTAAAATATATTAATGTTTAGCTTCAAGGAAATTCATTTTGAGTTGTGTGTGTGTATTCAATAAAAACAAATAGAACACATGTCTACAACCATTAAGGGTTACATACTAAAAGAATTTCAGACTAAATACTGTCATATTCTCTCTCATCATATCTTATTAGTCTTCAATTAAATATTGTTTCATCTCATAATCTTGTGGTACTATTTTTCAAGGTAACCACATTCTTTCTTTTATTTTAGAAATTATTACTGGAATACAATATGCTGACACTATTTAGTTGTGAGATCTAGATGGGAAAGTTTTCAGTTAGTAATTAAAACTTACTCTGACATATTAGTATTTTTACTAATAGAAATAAAAGTTCAGTATCAACCACATGTCTGTAGGTTTGGCTTGTATGTTGCTGTGACACTAGAAGCTTTGCCACTAGTATTTCAAATACCAGCAGGGTCACCCATGGTGGACTGGTTTCAGCTGAGCTTCCAGACAAAGACAGACTAGGAAGAAGGACTTGGAAGTCTATTCCTGAAAAAAACTGGCCAGCGAAAACCTTATGAATAGCAGCATAACATTGTCTGATGTAACGCCAGAAGATGAGCCCCTCAGGATGGAAGGCACTCAAAATACAACTGGGGAAGAGCTGTCCTCTCAAAGTATACTCAACATTAATGAGGTGGATGTAGTCAAGTTTTTGGGACTTCATCTGCTGATGTGGCATGACTCAAAATGAGAAGAAACAGCTGCAAACATCCATTAATAATTGGAAGTGGAATGTACAAAGTATGATTCTAATAAAATTGAAAGTCATCAAAAATGAAATGGAACTCATAAACATCTATATCCTAGGCATTAGTGAGCTGAAATGGACTGGTACTGGCCGTTTTGAATTGGACAATCGTATGGTCTATTATGTCAGGAATGACAAACTGAAGAGGAACAGCATCACTTTCCAAGTCAAAAAGAACTTTTCAAGATCTATACAGAAGTACAACACTGTCAGTGATAGGATAATATAAATATGCCTACAAGGAAGACAAGTTAATAAGACTATGATTCAAATTTCTGCACCAGCCACTAAAGCCAAAGATTAGGAATTGAAGAATTTTACGAACTTCTGCAGTCTACAATTAATCAAACATGCAGTCAAGATGCACTGATAATTACTGGAATGCAAAAGTTGGAAACAAGAAGGATTGGTAGTTGGAAAATATGGCCTTGGTGATAGAAATGACACTGGAGATCACATGATAGAATTTTGTAAGACCAACAGTTTCTTCATTGTAAATACTTTTTTTCAACAATATAAACAGAGACTATACACATGGACCTCACCAGATGGAACACACAGGAATTAAATTGACTATATCTTTGGAAAGAGATAATGGAGAAGCTCAATATCATCAGTCAAAACAAGGCAATGGTCTGACTGCAGAACAGACTATCAATTGCTTATATGCAAGTTCAAGTTGATGAAGAAAATTAAAACAAGTATGAGCTTGAGTATATCCTACCTGAATTTAGAGACCATCTCAAGAACATATTTGATGCACTGAACACTAAGGACCCAAGGCCAGGCCAGTTTTGTAATGACATCATACATGAAGAAAGCAAGAGGTCATTAAAAATAAAGGAAAGAAAGAAAAGACCAGTAAGGATGTCAGAAGAGACTCTGAAACTAGTTCTTGAATGTCAAGTAGCTAAAGTTAAAGGAAGAAAATAATGAAGTAAAAGAGATGAACAGAAGATTTCAAAGGGCAGCTTGAGAAGACAAGGTAAAGTAATACAATGAAATGTACAAAGACTTGGAAATAGAAAACCAAAAGGGAAGAACATGCTTGGCATTTCTCAATCTGAAAGAACTGAGGAAAAACTTCAAGCCTCAAGTTTCAATACTGAAGGATTCTACAGGGAAAATATTAAACGATGCAGGAAGCATCAAAAGAAGATAGAAAGAATACACAGAGTCACTGTACCAAAAATAATTGGTTGACATTCTGTCATTTCAGGATGTAGCATATAATCAAGAACCGATTGTACTGAAGGAAGAGGTCCAAGCTGCACTGAAGTCATTGGTGGAAAACCAGGCTCCGGGAATTGATGGAATACCAGTTGAGATGGTTCAACACAAGGATACAACTCGGGAAGTGCTCACTTGTCTATGCCAATAAATTTGGAAGACAGCTACCTGACCAACCACCTGGAAGAGTTCTATATTTTTACCCATTCCAAAACAAAGGTGATCCAACAGAATGCAGAAATTATCAAGCCAGATCATTAATATCACACACAACTAAAATTTTGCTGAAGATCTTTCAAAAGTGATTGCAGCAGTACAGGGAGCTGCCAGAAATTCAAGCCAGATTCAGAAGAGGACATGGAACAAGGGATATCATTGCTGATGTCAGATCCTGGCTGAAAGCAGAGAATACAGAAAGATGTTTAGCTGTGTTTCATTGGCTATGCAAAGTCATTTGACTGTGTGGATCATAACAAATTGTGGATAACATTGTGAAGAATGGGAATTCCAGAACACTTTAATCGTGCTTACGTGTAACCCGTACTTAGAAGAGGCAGTTGTTTGAACAGAGCAAGGGGATACTGCATAGTTTAAAGTTAAGAAAGTTGTGCATTAAGGTTATATCTTTTCACTGTACTTATTCAATCTGTGTGCTGAGCAAATAATCTAAAGAAGAATGTGACATCAGCATTGGATGAAGACTCATTAAACACCTGCAATATGCAGATGACACTACATTTCTTGCTGAAAGTGAAGAGGACTTGAAGCACTTACCGATGAAGATGAAAGACTACAGCTTTCAGTATGCATTGCGCCTCAACATAAAGAAAACAAAAATCCTCACCAATAAGCAACATCATGATAAATGGAGAAAAGATTGAAGCTTTCAAGGATTTCGTCTTACTTGGATCCACAATGAATGCCTATGGAAACAGCAATCAAGAAATCAAAGGATGCGTTGCATTGGACAAATCTACCGCAAAAGACCTTTTTAAAATGTTAAAAACTAAAGATGTCACTTTAAGTACTAAGGTGCACCTGACCCAAGCTATGCTGTTTTCAATTCCCTCATATGCTTGTGAAAGCTGGATAATAAATAAGGAGGACTGAATAAGAATTGATATTCTTGAATTATGATGTTGGTATAGGATATTGAATATATGCATTAGTTAAATCGACTGTACATGCAGCAATGGGTTTTGCCAGAAAAACGAACAAATATCTCTTGGAAGAAGCACAACCAGAATGCTCATTAGAAGCAAGGATGGTAAGAGTTCATCACACATATTTTGGACATGTTATCAGGAGAGACCAGTCCCTGAAGAAGGACATCATGCTTGGTAAAGGAGAGGGTCAGCAAAAAATAGGAAGATCCTCAATGAGATAGATTGACACAGTAGCTGCAAAAATGGGTTCAAGCACAGCAAGGATTATGAGAATGGTGCAGTACTGGGCAGTCGTTCGTTCTGTTGCACATTGGGTCATTACGAGTTGGAAACAAGTTGATGATACCTAACAACAACAACATGTTCAGTATGTGTTCAGTGAAGAATGTCTTTTGTGGTTCTCATGCCATCAGTTAAAAATAGCAACATAGGGATCAGGTAAAGAAACAGCACCCTCTAAAACAGCTGCTGCCCCGCTGTGGAAACTTAAGTAGTAAAATCTCCTGCTCCAGAAATGGCATTTCCATACAGTACTCAAAGATGTTTTTATAATTCAATACAGTGTCTCTGATTTCTAGGAGATCAAGCCCTTTGCACTAAGTATGATTCTTCACCCATGACTAGGATGCCTCATATTCCTTTATTATGATCTTTTTTTTAGGATTCTGAAGCATTTCAATTTAGAAGAGTTCCTTTTGGGGAAGAGTGCAGGATGGCGTTCTTCTACTACATACGATCTAAGGATTTAAAAAGTATGCCTTTTTTTTTTTTTAAGTATACCTCTGTTGTTTTTTTTTTTTTTTAAAAAGTACCTTAATGTGAAGAATCATTTTAACTTAGCACATTCTAGACTTCATTTGGTGGTTTTAAAATATAGCATGAAATTGTTCAATCACTTTTAAGCAGTTGGTGAAATGAAGAAATAATCTGATAGAAGGGAAAATAAATGACTTATCAAATATTGAGAGCAAAATGTATACTTTCAGATTGAGAAAACAGGGCTTTCGGGAGGAGATGTCACAAAATATGCCTTGTCTAGTAGCTGTTAGGGGAGGATGGGGGCGTAAGGAAAGCTTGTAAAATAGCACAGGCAGTTATGCCATTTGGCATATCTTTTTAAAATGTTCAAGTCTAAATTATTTATTCTTCCCTAACAAACCATGTGGTACCATTTTAATAGTTAGCAATTCCAATGACATCAAAATAGCCTATTTGATAGATTTTTAAGGTCTGTAACTATATCTCTAGAATATTTGCACTACATTTTCAAGAAAGTAACCTAAGAAGATTTTATTCGGAATTAGTATTGATTAAAAAGAACCAAAGTATGGTCTTTGGTTTCTGATTCTTCCTAACAGAAGGTCTTGAAATTCTATTTGTCAGAGAACTTGTATTTAAAACAATTACATCCAGTGACTGAGATCAATGGGAAAGACATCCAGGCATACATGATGCAGAGTTGATGCTCATGGACAGAAACCAGAATGTTACCTTGTATCTTTGTATTTTATTTTATGAGAGTACAGTTCATGGCCTGTTCGAAGTGACAACATGCAATCTCTATTTTTTCTTTTTAATCATTGACTATCTTTTATTACTACCTCTAAAGATTTTATTATATAAAAATTCCAATATAGAGATGAGGATTAGTAATAAAATGGATCATAGCAAAACTCTGTACGGAAGAGAAAATTCTGCAAATTTGCAAGTTTCGTCACCAAATGACAAAGTTCAAGTTTAAGAAACTGCTTGTCAAACCAATCAACTAAACAAATGATAGATTAGATCTTAATGGCACAAAAGGAAGCCATCAACCACTGTTTTCCTTACAACATAAAAGCTTCTCTTTTAAACACTCCATGATGAAACATAATAAAACAACATAAAAAATTGCATTGAGTGAGCTAGTGCTGTTTCTTCCTTACCCAGCAAATAATGAGTACTCTTAGTATTTTTAATGTTTGTCTCGTGGTATGGTCAACTTCATCTTTCTGGGGTGTCAAAAAAGAAAAGTAAATAATAACAAATAAATATCACTACTTCAATCTCTAGAGTTTTATAGATTGCCGAAGTAATATATTTGACTTTCATTTCAGACTAAACCTTCTTTTTATACACACATATACTTTAAAAACGTCTTATACCATGACTTGATATAAATTATATGCTGTTCGGATTCTGTGTTGTTGATTTTTTTAACTTGCTGTTTGTTTTCATCAATTTTAGTTTTCAATCTATAATGATTTTCTCTGCAGCTTTTCTCTTTGATCGTGTTCATAGATAAAACTTGTGTTCCCTTTTCAATGTCCATTTCTTAAACATTCGGCTTCCTGAACTACTGAAGCAAGTCATATGTGAAGTTGGTGATTCCTTGGAAAAATTGTTGTTTGTCTTCTTAATTTGAAAACATTGCCAATCAAAGCATATTATGTGGGGCTGTGGCTGAATGCAGGATTACAGGTCTATATTTAACCATTGTATTTTCTATGCTGTTTCGTTCTTCACGCATCTTGGGTATATTTTCTTTTGGCTGTATGCTCACAAAATCCATTTTAACTTTTTCGTTTTTTGTGGAGCTACTTTAATTTTCTTTATGTTTTACAGTCACTGTTAGTAGAAACAAATCCACTCTTTTTTATTAAGTAAGCATTCCTTTATTTCAGAATATATTTCAAGAAAATGAATGTATTTCCCATCTTATCACTGACTTGAAAAGAAGTCTTGCTTCTTATGTAAAAGTCTTTGTCTCTTATTAAACTCTCGTACACTCTTGTCTCTATAAATCGAATGCCCTTTTTTTGTTTTATTGAGCTTACTTTATATTGCTCTTATAAAGCAATCAAATTAAAAGTGAATTATAATTTTTTAAATGAATTGCTCATAAGAATAACGAGTCAGAAAATAAGTGGCCATTTTCATGTTACTCAGAACTGTTCTCTCCATCGTCTGGGCATGCCTAGATACAAAACTTTTTAGTACAGAATGTATCCCATATTGCAATTGTGTTAGTCATACCTATGTGTGACCTCCTCAACGTCTGAAATATCATCTGGGGACTCCACAAGAAAATAAATATTATATGGAGTCAGTCTTAGGTTATGAAAATAGGAATTCGAGAAAACCTGTGATAAAGCAGCATATATTCAGAAAAATAATTGTAATCATTGATTATTTGATGCATGGAAGCATTTGGTTTATCAGTTGTTATAATTAGCTCTTATGCCGTTGGGTCACCCAGAGATGGAAAGCAGCAATGAACTGAAAAATTGACAATATGGGATTGCCAGGCTAAACTGACATTTCTGTCACAGGATATAAATTAAGTACAAGTTGCCACAGATATTTAAGCATTGCACCTAGAATGGTAATTGATGAATCCTAAGGTTCAAACTGAGTCAAAGAATTTTTGCTCGTTGTCCTCTATTAGTGAAAGTAAAATAAAGAAAGAATAGTTGGCAGGTAGTCCAAGCCAGTAAATTGAGTTTCTGTTGCAATTTGTATGTCAATTCTTATGCATTGTGTACCTCTCTTTTGAAATCCAAGTTCTTTTCTCTTTTCTAATAGAAAAACATAAGAATTTGATTTTCCTAGAGACTAAATTACATAAAATTAGTCAAGCCTTAAGTCAGTAACCTGCCATTTCCAGAGTGATTGTGATTTCTGTGTCAAAACTCCCTTTTTTTCTAATGTTTTTTTTTGGCTTCAAACATACATTTTTTTTTTTTTAATTGTTGTGCTTTAAGTGAAAGTTTACAATTCAAGTTAGTCTCTCATGCAAAAATTTATACATACATTGTTATATGACCCTAATTGTTCTCCCTATACTGTGACAGCATACTCCTCCTTTCCAGCCCTGATTTCCTGTGTCCATTCAACTAGCTCCTGACCCTCTCTGCCTTCTCAACTCACCTCCAGACAGAAGATGCCCATTTAGTCTCATATATCTACTTAAGCTAAGAAGCTCACTCTTCATGAGTATCGTTTTAGGTCCCACAGTCCAGCCTAGTCTTTGTCTGAAGAGTTGGCCTTAGGAATGGTTTTAGTTTTGGGTTGACAGAAGGTCTGGGGGCCACGCTTTTTGGGGTTCCTCCAGTATCAGTCAGACCATTAAGTCTGGTCTTTTTACTAGAATTTGAGTTTTGCACCTCACCTTTCTCCTGCTCCATCAGGGACTCTCTGTTGTGTTCCCTGTCAGGACAGTCATTGGTGGTAGCCAGGCACCATCTAGTTCTTCTGGTCTCAGGATGATGCAGTCACTGGTTTATGTGGCCCTTTCTGTCTCTTGGGCTACTACTTTCCTTGTGTCTTTGGTGTTCTTCATTCTCCTTTACACCAGGTGGGTTGGGACCAATTGATGGCTTCTCACTAGCTTTTAAGACCCCAGACGCCACTCACCGAAGTAGGATACAGAATATTTTCTTAATAAAATTTGTTATACCAGTTGACCTAGATGTCCCCTGAAAGCATGGTCCCCAGACCCTCTATCCTGCTACTCTGTCCCTCAAAGTGTTTCATTGTATTCAGGAAACTTCTTAGCTTTGGTTTAGTCCAGTTGTGCTGAATTCCCCTGTAGTGTGTGCTGTCCTTCCCTTCACCTAAGAAAATTCTTGTCCATGCTCTAGTTGGTAATTAACCCTCACACTCCTCGCCACCCTTGTAACCATCAAAGAATGTTTTCTTCTGTGTTTAAACCTTTTCTTGAGTTCTTATAATAGTGGTCTTATACAATATTTGTTCTTCAGTGACTAACTAAATTCACTCAGCGTAATGTCCTCCAGATTCCTCCACGTTATGTTTCACAGATTCATCATTATTCTTTATCATTGCATAGTGTTACATTGTGTGAATATACCATAATTTGTTTATCTGTTCATCCATTGATAAAAACCTAAGTGGTTTCCATGTTTTTGCTATAGTGAACAGTGCTGCAGCGAACATGGGTGTGCATATTTCTATTTATGTGACAGCTCTTATTTCTCTAGGATATGTTCCAAGGAGCGGGATTGCTGGATGCTACAGTACTTCTATTTCTAGCTTTTCAAGGAAGTGCCAAATTGATTTCCAAAGTGGTTGTACCATTGTACATTCCCACCAACAGTGTACAAGTGTCCCAGTTTCTCCACAACCTCTCCAACATTTATTATTTTGTGTTTTTTGGATTAATACTAGCCTTGTTGTGGTAAGATGGTATCTCACTGTAGTTTTGATTTGCATTTCTCTAATGGCTAATGATCATGAGCATTTCTTTATGTATCCGTTAGCCACCTGAATGTCTTCTTTGGTGAAGTGCCTGTTCATATCCTTTGCCCAATTTTTAATTAGGTTATTTGGCTTCTTCTTGTTGAGGTTTTGCAGTATCTTGTAGATTTTAGAGATTAGACACTGATCAGATTTGTTGTAGCCTAAATTTTTTTCCCAGTCTGTAGGTTGTCTTTTGACACTTTTGGTGAAGTCTTTTGATGAGCATAAGTGCTTTTTATTTATAGGAGCTCCTAGTTATCTAGTCTCTCTTCTGGTGCTTGTTCATTGTTACTTATGGTTCATAGTCTATTTATGCCATGCATTAGGGCTCCTAGCATTGTCTATTTTTTTCTTCCATGCTCTTTATTGTTTTCAATTTTATATTTAGGTCTTTGATTAATTTTTAATTAGTTTTTGTGCATGGTGTGCAATATGGGTCTTGTTTCAGTTTTTTGCAGAGGGATACCAGTTATGCCAGTACCATTTGTTAAAGAGACAGTCTGTTCCCCAATTAACAGAATTTGGGCCTTTGTCTTACATCAGCTGCTCATATGTGGTTGAATTTATGCCTGGATTCTCAATTCTGTTCCATTGGTCTATGTATCTGTGGTTGTACAAGTACCAGGCTGTTTTGACTAACATGGCAGTATAATAGGTTCTAAAATCAGATAGTGTGAGGCCTCCCACTTTGTTCTTCTTTAGTAACGCTTTACTTATCCTAGGCCTCTTCCCTTTCCATATGAAGTTGGTGATTTATTTCTCCATCTCATTAAAAAATGCTGTTGGAATTTGGATTGGGATTGCATTGTATCTGTAGAACGCTTTGGATAGAAATGACATTTTCACAATGTTGAGTCTTTCTATCCATGATCAAGGTAAGTTTTTCCACTTATGCAGGTCTCTTTTGGTTTCTTGCAGTAGTGGCTTGTAGTTTTCATTGTATAGGTCTTTTACATCTCTGGTTAAATTGATTTCTAAGTATTTTATCTTCTTGGGGGTATTGTAAATGATATTGATTTGGTGATTTCCTCTTCAAAGTTCTCTTGGTTGGTATAAAGGAATCCAACTGATCTTTGCATGTTTATCTTGTATCCTGATACTTTGCTGAAATCTTCTATAAGTTCCAGTAATTTTCTTGTGGATTCTTTGGGGTTTTCTGTGTATAAAACCATATCCTCTGCAAACAGAGATATTTTGACTTCTTCCCTACCAATTTGGATGTGCTTTCTTTCTTTTTCTAGCCTAACTGCTCTGGCTGGGACCTCCAGCACAATGTTGAAAAGAATGGTGATAAAGGACATCCTTGTCTGGTTCTTGTTCTCAAGGGGAATGCTTTCAAAGTCTCTCCATTTAGGATGACGTTGGCTGCTGGCTTTGTATAAATGCCCTTAATTATGTTGAAGAATTTCCAGTCTATTCCAATTTTGTTGAGACTTTTTGTCATGAATGGGTGTTGGATTTTGTCAAAAGCCTTTTCTGCATCGATTAATAAGATTGTGTGGTTCTTGTCTTTTATGTTATTAATACGATGGATTACATTGATTGTTTTTCTATTGCTGAACCATCCATGCATACCTAGTATAAATCCCACTTTATCATGGTGAATTATTTTTTTGATATATTGCTGAATTCTATTGGCTAGAATTTTGTTGAGGATTTTTGTGTCAATGTTCATGAGAGATACTGGTCTGTAATTTTCTTTTTTTGTGGTATCTGTAGCTGGTTTTGATTTCAGGGTTGTGCTGGCTTCATAGAATGAGTTTGGAAGTATTCTTCCTTTTCTATGCTCTGAAATACCTTTAGTTAACTCTTCTCTGAAACTTTGGTAGAATTCTCCAGTGAAGCCATCCAGACCAGTGCTTTTCTGTTTGGAGTCTCTTAATGACCTTTTCAATCTCTTCTTTTGTTGTAGGTTTATTTTGTTGTTCTACCTCTGTTTATGTTAGTTTAGGTAGGTGGTGAGTTTCTGGAAATTTGTTCATTTCCTCTAGGTTTTCAAATATGTTAGAGTACAATTTTTCATAGTATTCTGTTATAATTCTTTTATTTTCATTTTGGTCTGTTATGATATCACCCGTCTCATTTCTTATATAGGTTATTTGCTTCCTGTCCTGTTTTTCGTTTGTCAGTTTTGCCAGTGGTTTATCAATTTTGTTGACCTTTTCAAAGAACCAGCTTTTGGACTTGTTAACTCTTTCAATTGTTTTTCTATTCTCTATTTCATTTAATTCTGCTCTAATTCTTATTGTTTCCTTTCTTCTGGCACCTGAAGGCTTCTTTTGCTGCTCTCTTTCTACTTGTTCCAGTTGTAGGGTTAATGTTTTGATATTGGTCCTTTCTTTCTTTCTTTTTTTTTTTTGATGTATGCATTTATTGCTATAAACTGACTTTTGAGCCCTGCTTTTGCTCTGTCCCAAAGGTTCTGGTAGGATGTGTTTTCATTCTTGTTTGAGTCTATGAATTTCTTTATTCCATCCTTAATTTCTTCTATAACCTAGTAGTTTTTGAACAAGGTGTTGCTCAGTTTCCATGTATCTGGTATTTTTCCTTGCTTTTTCTGTTGTTGATTTCTACTTTTATGGCTTTATGGTCAGTAAAGATGCTTTGCAATATTTCGATGCTTTAGATTTTCTTAAGGTTCACTTTATGGCCTAATATGTGGTCTATTCTGGAGAATGTTCCATGTGCATGGAAAAGAAACTATACTTGGCTGTGTTGGGTGGAGTGTTCAGTATATGTCTATGAGATCAAGTTGGTTGATTGTAGCATTTAGCTCTTGTGTCTTTGTTGAGCTTCTTTCTGGATGTTCTGTCCTTCACCGAAAGTTTTATGTTGAAGTCTCCTACTACTATCGTGGAGCTGTCTATCGCTCTTCAGTGCTGTTAGAGTTTGTTTTATGTATTTTGGAGCCCTGTGTTTGAGTGTGTAAATATTTATTATAGTTATGTCATCCTGGTGTATTGACCCATTAATCATTATATAGTGTCCTTCCTTATCCTTTCTGGTGGATTTTACTTTCAAGTCAATTTTGTCAGAGATTAATATTGCCACTCCTGCTCTTTTTTGAGTGTTGTTTGCTTGATATATTTTTTTCCCATCCTTTGAGTTTTAGTTTGTTTGTGTCTTTAAGTCTAAGGTGTGTCTCTGGTAGGTAGCATATAGATGGATCGTGTTTTTTTAATCCAATCTGCCACTCTCTGTCCCTTTATTCTTGCGTTTAGTCCATTTACATTCAGTGTGATTATTGATAGGTATGAGTTTAACGCCGTCATTTTGATGTCTTATTTTGTGTGTTGTTGACAATTTTTTTGTTCCACCTAATTTTCTGTGCTGAGTCATTTTTTTTTATGCATTTTTTTCATCTTTTTCATTGTTTTGATATTTAATTTGCTGTGTCTTTGTAGTTTTCTAGTTTTTTATATTGACTTGTAGGATTGTTAGTTTCCTTTGTGGTTACCTTAATATTTACCCCTATTTTTCTAAGTTTATGCCAGTCTTTTATTTCTTTATATTGCCTTGACTTCCTCTCCATATGAAAAATATGTGTCTATATTTTTTAAGTCCCTCTTGTTTTAATATGGTCATCTTTTTCATGTTGACATCTGTTTCCCTATTTTCAGTGTTTTAGCTCTAATTTATTTTTGTCACTTCCCTGTCTGGGTTGATGTCTGGTTGCTCTGTCCTGTGTTCTAGTCTAGTCTTGGGTTGTTGTCTGGTGTTACTGACTTTCTAACTGGAGGACTCCCTTTAGTATTTCTTGTAATTTTGGTTTGGTTTTTGTAAATTCCCTCAACTTCTGTTTATCTGGAAATGCCCGAATTTAACCATCTTATTTGAGAGACAATTTTGCTGGATGTATAATTCTTGGCTGGCAATTTTTTTCCTTCAAGGCTTTGTAGATGTCATCCCATTGCCTTCTTGCCTGCAAGGTTTCTGCTGAGTTGTCCGAGCTTATTCTTCTTGAATCTCCTTTGTAGATGACTTTTCTTTTCTCTCTAGCCACTCTTAAAATTTTCTGTTTATCTTTGGTTTTGGTAATGATTATAATATGTTGTGGTGACTTTCCTTTAGGATCTACTTGATGTGGTGTTATATGAGCATCTTGGATAGATATCTTCTTATCTTTCATGATATCAGGGATGTTTTCTTCCGACAAATCTTCAACAATTCTCTCTGTATTTTCTGTTACCACCCCTGTTCTGGTACTGCAATCACTCGTAGGTTATTCCTCTTGATAGAATCCACATAATTCTTAGGGTTTCTTCATTTGTTTTAATCCTTTTAGCTCATTTTTCCTCAAATCAGTAGGTGTCAAGTGCTTTATCTTCAATCTCACTAATGCTGACTTCCATTGCCTCAGTTCTGCTCCTAAGACTTTCTACTGAGTTGTCTAATTCTGAAATTTTATTTTTAATCTTTTGGATTTCTGTTTGCTGTCTCTATGTGGATTCTTGAAGCCTGTTAAATTTTTCATTTTATTCTTCTCTAGTGTTCCTAAGCTCCTCTATTGCAAGGTCTGTGTTTTGCTTAATTTCCTTCCTAATCTCTTGAAGAGTTCTGTATATTAATCTTTTGTATTCTGCCTCCAGTAATTCCAAGAAATTTTTTTCCTCCAGAAAATTTCTAGATTCTTTATTTTGGGAGCTTGCTGAAACCATCATGGTCTGCCTCTTTATGTGATTTGATATTGACTGTTGTCTCTGAGCCATCAATTAGTTATTACATTTATTTATTTTATGTTTTCTTACTGTGTCCTAGCGTCTTGTTTTGTTTTGTTTTGATATGCCCAAATAGGCTGCTTGTATGAGCTTGCCCAGTCATCAATGCCCCTGAAGCTCAAACATCCTGCCACCAGGTGGCCAGACTTGCCAGTAAGTATGTGAGCCCAGAAGTCCACCCACTCCTCCTGTCAGCTCAGGTGTCCAGGTAGTCAGCCACCAAGTGTGTGATGCAGGCTCTCACCTACAGTCCTAGACAGGCATGGATGATTGGTATAGGCACAGGCATCCAGCTGCAGCAGATGGACACACACTGAGCAAGGCAGGGGGCCGGCAGCCACCCCTGAGTGTCCAGTAGGAAATAGTGTCCCTGTTCCCTAGAGTGCATAATTGGGTGAGTTTTGCAGCTGGAGTATGAGCACCTAATGCTTTTGGCTGTAAGGACTGGGGGGCACTTCTTGTTCTTGGGTCCCTGTTGCAGGTGGCTAGGAGATAGCATGGGTGGAGCCACCAGTCTTTAGGCCCCTGATGTTGGTAGGTGAAAACCCTGCTTAATAGGCAGAGCAGTGTCAAATGTCATTTACCTGGTACTTCAAAGTTGAAACAGTTGAAGTTAGACTTCAGGCATATAACCTGTTGTACTGTGGTAATGAGGGCCTACACTGCTGAAATGGGCCCACACAAGTCTCTGCAGGGGGAAAGGCACTCTAAGTCCTTGGATCCCTTATGCCTGTGCCTAGGCAAAGGAGCTGTACCTACCCGGAGTTCCTGGTTTAGGGGAGCCAGCAGATTATTTTTCCCCCATTTGTTAATTTGTTCCCTCTGTAAGGCCAGGAGAATGGCTAAGGGCCTGTGACGGGCCCTATTTCCAGCCCAGAGGACTCAGCAGTTGCTGAAGCCATTCCAGATCTAGTACAGAGCAGGCAGCATGGAGGTAAATGGGAGAGAGATTTTACCTAAGGGGGGTATTTTTGATCCATGTGGTAGGCCAGACGCAAATACTTATCTTTCACTGATCAAGGGCTGCTTCTCACTGGTTCTGGGTGGTCGAGTAGACTCTGTGCCACTGGGTCTCTCCCAGTGTGGAAAACACCTCCTGAGTGCTG
Organism: Dugong dugon; assembly: GCA_030035585.1. Classification (NCBI taxonomy): domain Eukaryota; kingdom Metazoa; phylum Chordata; class Mammalia; order Sirenia; family Dugongidae; genus Dugong; species Dugong dugon. Next base: position 15,783,002 of record CM057465.1, read on the forward strand.
CTGCTTGCCTGCCTTACTGTGCACCCTGAGCTATCTGGGCTAACGGGCTCTGGCTCCTGCTGGGTCAGGTCTGGCAACTCCTGGGTGCTTCCAAACCGTGTTTCCTCACCTGCCACTCAGTCCGACTCCTGAACTTTGACTTTGATGTTCAGGGCTCCTAGATTGTCATATATAATCAATTCACTTGTTTTTTTTGTGGGGGGTCTTTGTTGTAAGAGGGACCACCAGAAGCATCTGCCTACTCCGCCATCTTGGCCCTGCTTGCCATTTTTATTGTTAAATTTGGAAAAAAAAAAAAAAAAAAAACTCTTTTCTGTGTCTCTGATCTCTGATCACAGCTAGATAATTATGACTGAAAATTGTGGTTATGACTATTCTTATAAGTTCACTTTATAAAACAGCATAATCAAAAAAATGTATCAGGTTAGAAGACTTGGGAGACTTGGGTATAAATCTTGACTCAGTTACTAATAAAACCCAACTTATTTTAAGCAACAACAAAAACAAAAAATTTTTTTTTTTTTTTTAAGTAGACATCATAGTTAGTGTTTAAGCTCATGGACATTGGAACTAGACTGCCTGGATTTACATCCTATTCCTGCTATGTGTGATCTTTGACAAGATATTCTCATACCAGGAAAAAGAGAATTCTACCCTTCTACCAGGAGTCCCTAGGTGGTGCAAATAGTTAAGCGCTAGACTACTAGCCAAATGGTTGGCAGTTTGAACTGACACAGAGGTGTCTCGGAAGACAAGCCTGGTGACCTGCTTCTGAAAGTTCACAGCCTTGACTATTCTATGGACCAGTTCTACTCTACCCACATGAGGTCACTATGAGTTAGAATCAACTCAGTGGTAACTAACAACAACATCACACTTCTACCAACTGCATATGCCCAGCCTACAGCTGGCTAGAGTGGAGGAGAAAAGAGACTCATTTACTCTTGAATTGAGTTTATGGTTTTGATTATTAGTACTTGTCTGTGTGAATCAACTCAACAACAATGGGTTTGGTTTGATTTTCTGGTATATGATAAACACTGATCAGAGATTGTGCTTTAGAACTTAAAATCATCAGTTTTTTAAAATTTTTTTTTGTTTTAACTATCAGAGACCAGAACACTCATGAGGACCCCCTTCATATCATCCACAGAAAGGAATAAAACTAGACAAATTGGTAAGCTTAAAGTAAAAGTAGTGGCAAAAACAAAATTATTTTCGTAATTATTTTACATGCTCTGAGTCCTGGTTGTCTATAATAGCAGTTGTGAACAAGATTTTGGAAGAATACAGTGACTATATTAGGAACAACGCCCTGGTGGCTTAGTGGTTAAGAGCTTGGCTGCTAACCAAAAAATCATCAGTTCAAATCCACCAGCCACTTCTTGGAAACCCTATGGGGCAGTTCCACTCTGTCCTATAGCGTCCCTATGAGTCAGAATCAACTCAACTGTAACAGTTTTATGTTGGGAACACTTACAACACACTGTAAACACTGAAATTTACTGAATATAACTTAATGAATAAATATAAAGGGACCCCACGCCCTTCCTAGAAGAATGCCTTCCTAACATATTCTTATTTTATTTACTTTTGCCTGATCTGTATCACATGATGATTGCCTTAGAACAGTCTCATGTATTTATCAGGCATTTTGTTCCCGTATTAAAAGAGCAATAACAATCGCATTAAATGTAATAAATAGGGTTACAATCCCATAGAGATCTATGTGAATTAAATCCTTAGTTTTCAGACTAGTTGAAACAATTCTCTATGATTCAAAATTCACAATTCTCCAGTGCAATTTAACACAGGAAGTTACCGCTCAACCTTAGTTCCTGTGGTCCTCCACTTATTCCCTGTGTACGAAAAGGGAATGTGGATGAAAAGAAACAGTAGCATGCTGTTTACCCTAACTGAGTTTTAAATACTTAACATAATAAAGGCAAATTGAGGGAGACATGCTAAATAATCAAAGGCAATATAGATTTCTCTTGTATTTGATGATGAATTCAACAGACAGCTTAGCTGATATTATCATTTACTGAAGAAATATTTCACTACAAGCAATATAAATTATACTCATGTTGCTTTTTTATATTTGCATTTGGTAGAAATCACAACATAACAAGAGATTATACATCATTTTATGCTGTGTGCAAATACTGGGGAAGTTACACAAAGTAACCTACTTAAAGCTTCACACATTGGATATGTTCCCTCCTTTTTGATGTTCTGACTTGTCTCTCTATAGAAGATGTTGCTCTTCAAAACTTACATCATCTCCTACTATGTATCACTCACCAGAAGTGTACCATTTCAACAATATTTAAGAAATAGCATTTAAACTTTCAAGGAAATAGAGGTCCATAGCACACCTGGAATGAAGCCTCCTTTTCATACAGTAATTCCTTTGGATTCGTGGGCACTTCAGGGTCTTTATTATCATTTCTAATTTATTATAATAGTTCCACAGGGATCTCAAATAGCAACGGATATGATAAATCATATAGATATGATTTTAAAGTCCTGTGAGAATGTCACCTAAAAAATATTCCCCTGGCCTTCCCAAATCCAGGAGAGCCACCTAAATATTAACTATCTCCTTCAAGTTCTGTCTGTGCCTTCTCTTTGATGCCTTCTATAATAGAAGAAATTTTAGGAAACTGAATGAACTCACAATAACTTTATGTGTACAAATACTTTTACCTGTGTATGACCTGCATTATTTGATAATGTAGAAGATCATAATATTTTAAGTATGCATTATTCTGATGATCCCTTAATATTATTTATATTTTCACACACACACACACACACACACACACACACACTCATATATATGTTATTTCTGTGATAGTTTCTACTTGACATATAAAACTGTGAAAATAATTCAAAATATCATAATGTTAAATACAGAATATATGGGAATTTTAGAACTTACCCTTACTACTCAAGATGTGTTTCTCAGTTTAACAGCATCAACATCTCCTTGGGAGTTTATGAAAAGTGCAGAATCTCAGGCCCACTTCAAACGTATTTTATCAAGATCCCCATTGCATATACATTGCAGTGTGAAACACTTTTCTAAAATGGTACTAGAAAAAAACAAAACAAAACTTATCCATGGGCTGCAGTAAATGAAGGCACTTTGTTTTTCCTATTAATTTGACTTCTAAAAGTTATTGTATTCTTATAGTAAAATGTTATGATAAGAGATTATTCTGCAAAATTCCTGTAGGCTGATGACTAGGTTTATTTAGCCTAATAATATGGAAAATAGTATACAATGAGGTTGGTTGGTTGTGGGAGGGGATAGAATTGGAAAATATAAATCGTTAATGCTTTTATAACTGAATATCTGAAACGTGAATATATTCAAAAGTATATGATTTATTTATTTATTGCTTTTTAAAATGTGTACTTCTCTATCAAGCCTATGGGAACAGCCACATAATAATGCAGATAACTGAATTTTTAGGAAAAAATAGCTATTGGCATAGAGAAGCTTAAGAAAAATAGCATTATTCTATGCTCTAGGGAGTAGTGAAACAAAATATCTACTAATAATACACAAAGTTTAAATTTACAAATTTTTCATAGAAACACCATTTTTTTCTGTGTGTGTATTTGTCTATTTTTCCTTAGGAAAATATATATTTATAATTATTTCATATTTATATGTATATTTATAATTTCTCTCAGGAAAATATATATATACTACCTAATACAAGAATTTCGCTCCCTATTAATGCTCACAGACTGTTGATTACACCTTGAATTGCCTTCAGACCACCTTTGCAAAACAGAGAATTATAAAATGAATTTAGAAAGTGTGGCTTGCCAATCTAAATCAGGTTAGCATTGGCTATTGGTGAGGAATCAAACAAAATGTGTTGCAAACTTCACATATTTAAAATATATATATATATATACTGATTATAAAACTATAAACATCAGTGATTTATTGAATTTGTTGCAATCAGCTGTTTTATTCCATCAACTTTAGCCTCAGAAGGTTTATTTTTATTTCCCAATTCTCACAAAATACACTTTTTCTTAGTGTTATCCAAAACCAACTGAAGTAGATGAAACTAGATCATAGGACTTTGCTATAATATAATTAAATTATAATTATCAAGTTTCTTTTTGGATATCATATTGGAAAAGGCACAATTCAGTGAAGCTAAAATATTACTTTTTTTGTCTGAACAAATAAATTTCTATAATTGACATTACAGACAAAAATTAAGACTACAAATCTATAATAAAAAATACATAGATACTATGTCACATTAAACTAAAATTTTAATAAGTAGCTTTTTAAAAACATAATTAAGTTGCTATGAAAACATACACTATAATGCTTTTATAAAATCATTAGTATTCTATAAAATTTTCTACCACAAATAGGGTGATTTAATCATATAAGTAAATTTCCTTTTTTTAAGAACTATCTGAAATTCAGGTAATTGCCACAAAACTAACAGATTTTTAGAATATTGTTCATAGTAACACACTGAGCAGTTCTGTTTGGTTAACCAAATATTCAGTGAAAAGCGAACTAATAAATAAATAAATTGATGTTCCAATTTGGATAACAGTACAGGAATTTGAGTAAGGCCATACCTCTGTTACAGATTGAATTGTGTTCCCCCAAAATGTGTGTCAACTTGGCTAGGCTATGATTCCCAGTATTGTGTGATGGTCTACTGTCTTAGTCATCTAGTGCTGCTATAACAGAAACACCACAAGTGGATGGTTTTAACGAAGAGAAGTTTATTTCCTCATAGTTAAAGTAGGTTAAAAGTCCAAATTCAGGGCATCAGCTCCAGGGGAATGCTTTTTTTCTCTGTCGGCCTTCTTCTCTTCAGTGTTCCCCCAGACTAGGAGCTTCTCTGAGCAGGAATCCCAGTCCAAAGGACGTGCTCTGCTCCCAGCACTGCTTTCTTGATGGTATGAGGTCCCCCATTTCTCTACTTGCTTCCCTTTTCTTTTATCTCTTGTAAGGTAAAAGGTGGTGCAGGCCACACCCTAGGGAAACTCCCTTTACAATGGATCAGGGATGTGACCTGTGTAAGGGTGGTAGTACAATCCCACCTTAACCCTCTTTAACATAAAACTACAATCACAAAATGGAGGCCAATCACACAATTATGGGAATCATGGCCCAGCTAAACTGATATGCACATTTTTTGGGAGACATAATTCAAACCATGACATCTACCGTTTTGTCACCTAATGTGATTTTTCTATGTGTTGTAAATCCTACCTCTATGATGTTAATGAGGAAGGATTAGAGGCAGTTATGTTAATGAGGCAGGACTCAATCTACAAGATTAGGCTGTATCTTGAGTCAATCTCTTTTGAGATATAAAAGAGAGAAGTGAGCAGAGAGATATGGGGACCTCATACCACCAAGAAACAAGAGCCAGGAGAATAGTGCATCCTTTGGACCTGGGGTCCCTATGCTGAGAAGCTCCTAGGCCAAAGGAAGATTGATGACATGTCCTTTCCCCCACAGCTGACAGAGAGAGAAAGCCTACCCCTGGAGCTGGCACCCTGAATTCAGACTGCTAGCCTCCTGGACTGTGACAGAAGAAATTTCTCTTTGTTGTAGAGAATTTCTGTTATGTTTCTGTGGTATTTCTGTTATAGCAGCACTAGATAACTAAGACACCCTCCCTCTAAAGACAATAATGAACTGAGTTTTAAATAAAAACAATCTAAATCTAAATGAAAGTAGAAATAATAGAAATAGAGAGATGGAGAGAGAGAGAGAAAGGCAGGCAGACAGAAAGACAGGAAGGTAGACAGACAGACAGATAGATAGATAGATAGACCGATAGATAGATAGGTAGGTAGATAGGTAGGTAGACATCAAGAGAAAGAGGAAGACAGCCAGTGACCTAGCCCTGGTGGTACAATTGTTAAGTGCTCCACTGCTGTCTGAAAGGTCAGTGGTTTAAAACCACAAGCTGCTCCACAGGAGAAAAGCTCTTGTGATCTGCTCCTGTAAAGATTACAGCCTAGTAAACTCTACGGGACAGCTCTACTCTGTCACACGAGGTTCACATGAATCGAAATCAAGTAGATGGCACCAAACAATAACGTATATACATGATTACTGAAGAGCAAATAAAATCAGGCAGACACTGGAGGGGATTCAAAGCATGAAAGAAGAAAAATACATTGGTTGAGACTGATACTCATACATCTTTTCCCCTGAGTGCACCCATCTCTTTGCACCACAGAGGGAATCTAGGAACTCAAGCAGAAAACCATAGTCTTATTGGTTTGAGGTTTTACATGATGGAGACTAGAGAATTTGGAAATTTGGAGGAAATATAAAAAAATGAGACAAATGAAGGCGAACCCCTAAATCTGCATCTAGACTCTCCTTAAATCCTTAATTGACTTTTAACTATGCTTGTGTAAGAATACAAAAAGCTCAAAGGAAAGTACTAGCTGGAAGACTGAAAGAACTGAAGAAAATTTCAGGTGCTCTTCATTTCAGGAGAGAGAGCAAAGGTTTTGCAGCAGTTTTGCCCAGTACAAGGCGTCTTTTGATTTCTTGACTGTTACTTCCATGGCCATTGTATGTGGATCCCAGTAATAAGAAATCCTTTACAACTTCAATATTTTCTCTGTTTTACCATGATGTGGCTTATTGGCCTGATTGTGAGGATTTTTGTTTTAGTTATATGGAGGTGTAATCCATACTGAAGGCTGTGTGGTCTTTGATCTTCATCAGTAAGTGCTTAAAGCCCTCTTCACTTTCAGCAAGCAAGGTTGTGTCATATGCATATTGCAGGTTGTTAATGAGTCTTCCTCCAATCCTGATGCCCTGTTCTTCTTCACATAGCCCAGCTTCTCAGATTATTTGCTCAGCATACTGATTGAATAAGTATGGTAAAAGGATACAACCGTAATTCACACCTTTCCTGACTTTAAACCATGCAGTTTCCCTTTGTTCTATTCAAAAGACTGCCTCTTCATCTATGTACAGGTTCCTCACGAGCACAATTAAGTATTCTGGAATTCTCATTCTTTGCAATGTTATCCATAATTCGTTATGATCCACACAGTCGAATAGCTTTGTGTAGTCAGTAAAACACAGGTTGACATCTTTCTGGTATTCTCTGCTTTCAGCCAGGATCCATCTGACATCAGCAATGATATCTCTTATTCCACATTGTCTTCTGAATCTGGCTTGAATTTCTGACAGTTCTCTTTCAAGGTACTGCTGCAACTGCTTTTGAATGACCTTCATCAAAATTTTACTTGTGTGTGATATAAAAGGTGTTGTTTGATAATTTCCACCTTCTGTTGGATCACCTTTCTTTGGAATGAGTACAAATATGGATCTCTTCTAGTCCGTTGGCCAGGTAGCTGTCTTCCAAATTTCTTGGCATAGACAAATGAGCACTTCTAGCACTACACAAGATTGTTGAAATATCTCAATAGGTATTCCGTCAATTCCTGGAGCCTTGTTTTTCACCAATGCTTTCAATGCAACTTGGAACTCTTCCTTCAGTACCATAGGTTTTTTGTCATATGCTACCTCCTGAAATGACTGAACATCAGGCAATTCTTTTTGGTACAATGACCCTGTGTATTCCTTCCATCTTCTTTTGACGTTTCCGGCATTGTTTAGTATTTTCCCGGTAGAATCCTTCAATATTGCAACTCGAGGCTTAAAATGTTTAATTCAGTTCTTTCATCTTGAGAAATGCTGAACATGTTCTTCCCTTTCAGTTTTCTATCTCCAGGTCTTTGGACATTTCAATACTTTAGTTTGTCTTCTTGAGCCAACCTTTGAAATCTTCTGTTCTGCTCTTTTACTTCATCTTTTCCTCCTTTCGCTTTAGCTACTCTACATTAAAAGCAACTTTCAGAGCCTCTTCCGACATCTATTTTTGCCAGCTGTGGAACAGAACATCAATTACTCATATGCAAGTTCAAGGTGATGTTGAAGAAAGTTAGAAGTCCACGAGAGCCAAAGTACAACCTTGAGTATGTCCCACCTGAATTTAGAGACCGTCTCAAGAACAGATTTGACACGTTGAACACTAATGACCAAAGACCAGAGGAGTTGTGGAATGACATCAAGGATATCATACATGAAGAAAGAAAGAGGTCATTAAAAAGAAAGATAGGAGTAGAATATTTTGCTAAATGTTAAGAGAAACACATACTTTTATGCTGCATGCCCAATATAAAATGCATTTTCAGGCACGTATCCTCAAATATCCATGTAAAGCAACCCTAATTGTAACATAATATTGTTCCCATTAAAACTCATCTCCTTCAAGTTGATTCCAACTTATAGCGACCCTATAGGACAGAGTAGAACTGCCCCATAGGGTTTCCAAGGAGCAGCTGATGGATTTGAACTGTTGACCTTTTGGTTAGCAGCCAAGCTCTTAACCAATGCATCACCAGGGGTCCGTAATATTGTTAAAAATACCTAAATCAAAAGTTGAGTTGATACTATGCTGCCATTAAAACATAATTAGAAGTATTTTTAAAAAATTGATAAAGTGAGTAAAATATAGAATATAGAATGCAAACCAAATAAGATAAACATTCTTTCAAAATTATTCACTTTAAAATTTCTTTCTTAGTACTATTTAGCCAGATATTTAGGATATTAATATAAGTGAAATGATAAAGAGACAAAAAGTTAAATAACACAATGCCTTTGAAATTATCAGAGATTAAAAATTTATGCACCAATACACGAGGTGTTGAGATTTACAAAAAAAATAAATAACGAATAATAACTTCTCTAACTCAGAAACTACTAGGAAAAAAAGAAAGGATTATACGTTGCAAATTTGAATCTCATAATGCATCTATAGATGTCCCGCAACTTTATATAAATTAAATTAATTTACTATTTTTTGTAGTAGATACATAAAGAAAAATGTTAAGATGAAACATCATCTTAGCCTCCTCTTCCCCCGAAATGCATGATTTACTGACAAAATACTATGGCTTTTTTGGTGTTTTAAATGGCAGGGAATGAGACAATTTTTAGAATTATGTGGATAATTAAAATTTACAAAACATAATAAGGTAAATATTATAAAGTTTAACATAATAAAAACCTTAAGTCGTTTTAGAAATGTAGTTTACCCCATTGATTATAGTAATCTATTTTAGCACCAATTTCCCCAAATTATATATGTTTATATATACATACGTTGTGTTGTTACTTGTCAAGTTGGCTCTGACCCATGGCGACCTTACGTGTAACAGAAGAAAATTTTGCCTAGTACTACGCTATCTTTCTGATCCTTGGTATTTTTGAGTCTATTGTTGAGTCTATTCTTCATTTTCGTTGGCTTTCTACCAAATATGAGGTCATTTTTTAGGATGTGGTCTTTCCTGATGATGTGTACAAAAAGTGAATCGAAGTCTCTCCACTCCCGCTTCTAAGGAACATTCTGGTTGTATTTCTTCTGAGATTGACTTGTTCTGTCTTTTGTCAGGACATGGTATATTTACCGATTCTTTCCTCAGCCGTGTTAAGTCTACTTATTAGTCTGTCAAAGGCATTCTTCATTTCTGTTTCAGTATTTTTTAATTTTTATTATTTCCTTTTGATTCTTTTAGCTTTTCCATCTCTCTGCTTATATCACCCATCTGTTCTTATATTTTGTATATATCTTTTTTGCTGGAACCCCTAGCATGTTTATCATAATTACTTTAAATTCCTAGTGTGATCATTTCAAAATCTCTGCCATACCTGAGTCTAGCTGTCTTTTCAGACTATGCTTTTTGTCTTTAAGCATGACTTGTGACTTTTTTTTTTTTTTTTGATCATTGTTGATAACTGGACAGAATACATCAGATGAAAGGAACTGAGTTTCTTTCAGTGTTAATTTCTTGTATAGCCTTGTTGATTTTGATGTGGTGGTAAGCTATGGGTGGGGTAGAGAAGTATTCTATAATCCTATGATTAGGTCTCAGGTTTTTAGTGTGCCAGTACTCCTGGGTTGTGATCTTCATAAGTGATTCCCAGCTTTTTTTTTTTTTTCCCCACCCCTTATGTAAAACAGGGAGGTTAAGAAGGGCTTGAGTTTGGACATTTCCTTTTCCCTACATCCATCACTAGGGGGTAGAGAGGGTTACATTTGGGTATTTCTCTTCCTCCAGTTTGGTTCTAATAAACCAGTTTCCCCCCACGGCAGGCTGTTGTTATATGGAACAAAGCACTATTTCAAAATAGTTTATTTTTCTCTCTCTCTACCAGGAGCCACAGAGGATTTTTGTCTGAGCTTCATAGTGGGGACTTGGTAGCGCTCCTGAAGATAAAACTCCCAAAAGTTTGTGGTGGCCCTAAGACTAAGCCTCCAAAAGTTTTTTTTTTTTTTTTTAATTTTGTTTATTTATTTATTTATTTTTATATTTTATATTTTATTGTACTTCAGGTGAAGGCTTACAGAACAAATAGTTTCTCATGAAACAGCAGTACACATGTTGTTTTATGACATTGGTTAACAACCCCACAACATATTAACCCTCTAAATTCTCAACCTTTTTTTTTTTTGGTAAAAATACACATAGCCAAAGATACACCATTTCAAAACTTTTTACGTACACATTTAAGTGACATCGACTATGCTCTTCCAATTGCGTTGCCATTCTCACCCAAAATGAAGGCTTACAGGACAAAATAGCCTCCCATTTAACAGTTACTACAAATGTTGCCCTATGACAATGGTTAAAGATCTCACAACACATCAACAGTATCCTTACTCAACTTGTGTTCCTTATCATCAGCTTCCTACTCCCCCTCTGCCTTCTGGCCCTTGTCACTGGACTCCTGTACCTCATTAGTCTCATTTAGTTTTACTGGGCTGTCCACTCCCAGGCTGAACAGTGAACCTTCACCTCTGAGCTGAAAGGGTATCTGGGGGCCATACTCTTGAGGTTTCTCCAGTCTCCTTTAGGCCAGTAAATCTGGTCTTTTTTGTGTGTGTGTGAGTTAGAATTATGCTCTACATCCTTCTCCAGCTCTGTCCAGAACTCTCTGTTGTGATCCTGGTCAGAGCAGTCAGCGGTGGTAGCCAGGCACCATCTAGCTGTACTGGACTCAGTCCGGTGGAGGTTTTGGTAGCTGTGGACAATTAGTCCTTTGGACTAATCTTTTTGTTGTATCCTGTTCTCTTCATTCTCCCTTGCTCCCGAAGGGATGAGACCAGTGGAGTATCTTAGATGGCCGCTCACAGGCTTTTAAGACCCCAGACACTACTCACCAAGGTAGAATGTAGAGCACTATCTTTATAAGTAGTGTCATGCCAATTGAGCTAGATGTTCCCGGAGACCATGGTCCCCAGAGCCCTCCGTCCAACAACTCAGTCCCTTGGGGAGTTTGGATGTGTCCATGGGGCCTCCATGACCTTTCCTTGTGCAGGTTGTGTTATTTTCCCTAGTACTGTGTACTGTCTCACCTCTCACCCAAGGTACCACTTATCTATTGCCTATTTAGTATTTCCCCCCACTCCCCTCCCATCCCTGGTAACCAACAAGGATTGTTACATTTTGCATGTGAATTTTTTCATGGGTTTTTACAGTAGAGGTCTCATACAATATTTGTCCTTTTGTGATTGACTTATTTCACTCAGCATAATGTCCTCCAGTTTCATCCATGTTATGAGATGGTTCACAGATTCATTGTTGTTCTTTCTCGTTGCATAGTACTCCACTGTGTGTATGTGCCATAGTTTGTTTATCCATTCATCTGTTGATGGGCACCTACGAGTGTTGTTTTCTTGATATATTTTTTTGCATTGTTTGAGTTTTAATTTTTTGTTTCTTTAAGTTTAAGGGGTGTCTCTTGTAGGCAGCATATAGATGGATAGTGCTTTTTCATCCAGTCTGCCACTCTCTGTCTCTGTATTGGTGCATTTAGTCTGTTTACCTTCAGCATAATTATTGATAGGTATGAGTTTAGTGCTATCATTTTGATGTCTTATTTTGTGTGTTATTCACAGTTTCTTTGTTCCACTTAATTTTCTGTGCTGACTCGTTTTTCTTTATGTATTTTCGTCTTTTTCATTGTTGCTGATTTTGTGTTTGCTAGGTCTTCATATTTTTCTTGTTTTTTATTTTAACTTGTAGGATTGTTAGTTTCCTTTGTGGTTGCCTTAATATTTACCCCTATTTTTCTAAGTGTATGCCAATCTTTTATTTCTTTATAGTGCCTTGACTTCCTCTCCATATGAAAAATCTACGTCTACATTTTTTAGTCCCTCTTTTTTGTTTTAATGTTGTCATCTTTTACATATTAACATCTATTTCCCTATTTTCAGTGTTGTAGCTTTGGTTTATTTTTGTGACTTTCCTATTTGGGTTGATATCTGGTTGTTCTGTCCTGTGTTCTAGTCTTGGGTTATTATCTGATGTTATTGATTTTCTAACCAGAGGACTCCCTTTAGTATTTCTTTTAGTTTTGGTTTGGTTTTTGAAAATTCCCTAGATCTCTGTTTATCTGGAAATGCCCTAATTTTGCCATCATATTTGAGAGACAATCTTGCTGGGTATATAATTCTTGGCTGGCAATTTTTTTCCATCAATGCTTTATATATGTCATCACATTGCATTCTTGCCTGCATAGTTTCTGCTGAGTAGTCTGAGCTTATTCTTATTGACGCTCCTTTGGGGATGACTTTTCATTTATCCCTAGCCACTCTTAAATTTCTCTCTTTATCTTTGGCTTTGGCAAGTTTGATTATAATATGTAGTGGTGACTTTCCTTTCGGATCTACTTGATGTGGTGTTATATGAGCATCTTGGGTAGATATCTTCTCATCTTTCACGATATCAGGGAAGTTTTCTGCCAACAAATCTTCAAAAATTCTCTCTGTATTTTCTGTTATCCCTCCTGTTCTGGTACTCCAATCACTCATAGGTTATTCCTCTTGATAGAATCCCACATAATTCTTAGAGTTTCTTCTTCTTTTTTAATCCTTTTATCTGATTTTTTCTCAAATAAGTTGGTGTCAAGTGCTTTATCTTCAATCTCACTAATTCTGACTTCCATTGCCTCAATTCTTCTCCTATGATTTTCTATTGAGTTGTTTAATTCTGTAATTTTATTGTTAATCTTCTGGATTTCTGATTGCTGTCTCCCTATGAATTCTTTAAGCTTGTTAAATTTGTCGTTATGCTGTTCTTTAATCTTCTTAAGTTTCTCAGTTGCTTGGTCTGCATTTTGCCTGATCTCCTTCCTGATTTTTTGAGGAGTTCTGTATATTAATCTTTTGTATTCTGCCTCTGGTAACTCCAAGAAATTTTCCTTCTCTGGAAAATTTCTAGATTCTTTATTTTGGGAGCTTGCTGAAGCCATCATGGACTGCCTCTTGATGTGATTTCATATTGACTGTTGTCTCTGAGCCATCAGTAAGTTATTTTATTTATTTATTGTATGGTTTCTTACTGTGTCTTAGCTTCTTGTTGTTTTGATATTCCCAAATAGGCTGCTGATGTGAGCTAGTTTGAATATTGGCACCCTTGAATCTCTAATGTCCTGTCTCCAGGTGGTTAGATCTGTTACTAGATATGTGAGCTCAGGGGTCTGCCCACTCCTCCTGTATGGATTCAGCTCAGGTGACCAGCTAGGTAGCCACCATGTGTGTGGTGCAGGCTCTTACCTACAGTCCTAGACAGGCATGGGTGTTTGGTGTAGGCACAGACATCTGACTGCAGCAGGGGGACACACTCTGAGCAAGGCAGGGGCTGATGGCTGCCCCCGAGTGTCCAGGAGGAAGGCATGTCCCTGTTCCCTAGAGCACGTAGGTGGGTGGGTTTTGCAGCCAGACAATGAGCACCCAATGCTGTTGGCTGTAAGGAGTGGGGGGCACCTTTTGTTCTTGGACCCTTTTTGCTGATGGCTAGGTGGGGTGGGTGGAGCCACCAGTCCTCAGGCCCCTGATGTGAGTAGGTGAAGACCCAGCTTAATGGGCAGAGCAGTGTCAAATGTCACGAACCTGCCAGTTCATAGCTGAAACAGTTGAAGTTAGACTTCAGGTATATACCCTGTTGTACTGTGGTAATGAGGACCTAAGCTCTTGAAATGGGCCCACACAAGTCTGTGTAGGGGGAAAGGCACTCAAAGTCCATGAGTCCCTTATGCCTGTGCCTAGGCAAAGGAGCTGTGCCTACCCTGAGTTCCTGGCTTAGGGGATATGGCAGTTATTTTTTCCCTTGTTTGTTAATTTTTCCCTCTCCGAGGCTGGGAGAGTGGCTCAGGGCTTGGGGTAGAGCCAACATCCAGCCCAAGGGACTTGGCAATTGCTGAAGCAGGTCCAAGACCCAGTGCAGAGCAGGGATCAGGGAGGTAAATGCGAGAGAGGTTTTTCCTTAAGGGAGGTGTTTTCGATCTGCGTGGTAGGCCGGATGCAAGTACTTATCTTTTGCAGATATAGGGCTGCTTCTCACTGGTTCTGGGTGGCCAAGTAGCCTCTCTGCCGCTTGATCTCTCCCAGTGCAGAATACGCCTTTCGAGCACTGCCACTTGCCTGCCTCAGTGTTCACCCATGAGCTGATCAGGCCTGAAGGGCTCAGGCTCTCGCTGGGTTAGGTCTGGCAACTCCTCGCTGCTTTAAAACCATCTCTCCCTCCCCCTGCCACTCACTCTGGTTCCTCATCTTTGCCTTTGATGTTCAGGGATACTAGATTGTCATATATAATCAATTCACTTGTTTTTTCGGGTCTTTGTTGTAAGAGGGTCCACAGCAAGTGTCTGACTACTTAGCCGTCTTGGCCCTACCTCCATAACAGGTGGTTAAAAAAAAAGTTTTACGAGTTGGTTTAGTTAATGAGGTTGACTGCCCCTAAGGTTACTTGAACACTTGCATTCTGGTGTTCATGTCTTTGTTTAAAACCCCTCCTGTTGAATGTGGATGGGACCTGTAATTTGCTTCTAACCAATAGTATGTGACAAAGGTAATGGGATTTCACTTCTGTGATTATGTTCTATTATGTAAGACTCCATCTTGCAATCAGACTTTCTGTAGAGACACTCTTTTCTTTCTGTCTTGATGGAGTAAGAACTATATTGGAGAAACAACCATGGGAAGAAACTGCAGGAAACCTCTGTAAACTTCCGGTGGACTCTAGGAACTGAAGGCAATTTTTGGCTGATATCTGTTTTTGTTAGGTGGTGTTGAGTCAATTTCAACTCATAGTGACTCCATGTGACAGAGTAGAACTGCCACATAGGGTTTTCTTGCCTGTAATGTTTATGGAAGCAAATAGCCAGGTGTTTCCCTTGTAGAGCCTCTGGGTGGGTTAGAACAGCCAGTCTTTCCATTAGCAGCAGAGTGCTTAACCATTTGTGCCCCCAGGTCTCTTGGTTGACATCTAGGGCTAAAATCCAAAAAAAAAAAAACTGAAGAACTCAATCCTATAACAGCAAGCAACTGATTTCTGCCAAAAATCTAAATGAGCTTGCAAGACGATTCTTCTCCAGTCAAGCCTTCAAATCAAAACGCAGCCTGCCAACACTTTGATTGCAGTCTGGTGAGACTTGAAGCACAGGAGCTAGGTAAGCTGTGCCTGTAACTCCAGAAACCGTGAGATAATAAACCTGTGTTGTTTTCAGCCATTAAGTTTGCAGTGATTTGTCATACAGCAATAGATAACTAATACAACAGCCACACTGTTTTCCAAAACAGCTATACCATTTTGAATTTCCGCCAGCAATGGATAAGGGTTCCAGTTTCCCCACATTCTCACCAACATTTGTTATTTTTCTTTTCTTTTTTAAATCCTAGTCATCCTACAAACCGGTTGCCATCGAGTCAACTCCAACTCATAGTGACCCTATAAGACAGAGTAGAACTGTCCCATAGGGTTTCTAAGGCCAGAATCTTTACAGAAGTAGACTGCCACGTCTTTCTCCTGTGGACCAGCTGGTGAGTTTGAACTGCTGACCTCTCAGTTAGCAGCCCTGCACTTAACCACTGCTCCAGAATTGTGTCTCACTGTGGTGTTGGTTTACATTTCTCTCGTGGCTAATGACGTTGAGCATATTTTCATGCGTTTGGTGGCCATTCAATTATCTTCTTCAGGTAAATGTCTATCTAAATCCTTTGCACATTTTTTGTTTGAGTTGTTTGTCTTTTTATTGTTAAGTTGTTGAAGTTTTATATATATGTTTGTTATTAGATTCTTATTGGATATATCGTTTCTGAAGATATTCTCCCAGTCAGTATCTTATCTTTTCAGTTTTTGGGTAGTCTTTTGATGAACACAAGTTTTTAATTTCAATGAGGTCTTATTTATTCATTTTGCCTTTTTCTGTTTCTGCTTTTGTTATTATGTTAGACAATTCATGTTAAAAAGTAGGCCTTACAACCTTGCCCCCTGCATTTTCTTCCAAGAATTTTACGGCTTTAGTTTTCACATTTAGATCTTTAAACCATTTTGAATTTGTTTTTATGTCTGATGTGAGGCATGGATACTATTTCATTTCTCTGCATGTAGAAATCCAATTTTCCCAACATCATTTATTGAAGAGACTCTTCTTTCCCTGTTAAATGTACTTAGAACCCTTGAGGACAAGTTCTTATTAATGGAATGCAATAATCAATCTGCAGTTAAATTTTCATTTTAGATATTGAATTTTTAAGTTCTATAATTTCAATTTAGTTATTTTTATCATTTCTAAATCTTTAGTGAGATTCTCAGTCTTTTACTTGCTATGTCTCTTTTCTTCTAAGTACATGAAAATATTTATAGTAGTGTTTTGTTATACTTATCTTTAAATTTTGAAATCTATGTCATCTCTTAATTTGTTACAACTGTTTTTTTCTCCTGCATATGGGTTATATTACCCTGCTTCCTTACAAGTCCAGTAATTTTCATTCTATCTTGACCAAAGCAGATGTTATTTTTTATTTTATTGCCTGCATGTAAATTGAGTTGGCCTTTGTTTTGGCAGACAGGTAGATCAACTTGATTCTGTTAAGCTTTAGTTTCAGATGTCATGCACGATACGGTACGTTCCTTACCCAAGGGCTAGAGTGGTCCCACTCCTAAGATAGCTTTCTAAGGTCACAACCAAACACAGGTGTGCTCAATGAGATTTAATCACTTTGGCTAGTCACAGTTCCAAATTCTTCCAACAATGTAAGAACACCAGACTTTGCAGCCTTGTTCTCTATTTGCATTTTTCTGCCTAACCTCACTGAGTCTCACCCTCTGCAAGCACAGGTTAGTGTTCAGCCAAAGCCTTAAGAGGAAACTGGGCAGTCTTCTGGATCTGCCTGTCTGTGTAACTCTTTTGTTGCTGGTTTCCTGCCCTGCTGGTTTCCATCTGCTTCAGCAACCCTAGCCCCCTGTCCTTATTTCTTCCATTTAGGTTCCAATTCCCTGAATCACAAATTGGATAATGACCTTCAGAGAAAGTCAGGGTGGATGTGGAAGTCATCCTATGTGTTCTTTATCTCAGAGCTTCAAACACTTCTTTTTTTTCAATCTCTCAAGCTTCTCACAAGAATCTCTGTGATTCTTCCAATACAGTCCATGATGTCCATGCCTGTTAAACAGTTGCTTCATATACGCTTACTGTGTTCTTAGTCGTTTTTACCAGTAAGTCTAACGCTTGTCACTATGTCAAAACTCTGTTTCAAAGTCCCTCCTTTTCATGCCCTTTTGTTTAGTTTTATCCTTCTATTTGTCCTATGTTCCTCAAGTTTGCCTCATTAGTAATAATTTGAAAATTGCATTTTCCTGTTGGTTAAAATCTTGAATGGAGTCCCTGGGTGGCACAAATGATTAAGCACTTGACTACTAGCTGAAATGTTGGCAGTTCAAACCTATGGAGAGGCACCTGGGAAGACAGGCTTGGCATCTGCCTCTAAAAGCTAATGGCCTTAAACACCCTATGCAACAGTTCTACACTCCAGACACGAGGTCTCCATGAGTTGGAATTAATTCGATAACAACTAACAACAACATTATCCTAAACTACTTTAAAATTTCATTACTGTTCATTACTTTCATTTGAGATAGAATGTTTAACATGATTTTATTTATTTATTTTTCTTTCCATCAATGGGTTTGCTCTAGAAACAGAATTAGTATTATTAATACAATTTTGTATTCATGGAATTGCTTTCAGGGAGTATTTTGCCATTTGTATTGTCTCATATTGTTCATGAGATTTACATATATTTTCTAAGCTTTGTCATCTAATAATCACAACTTCTCATTGACGGATTCTCTATCAAATGAGATAAAGTATGAAACTCTCTTGCTGAAAATATGTACTGAAATAATAGCTACCATTGGTGTTATCATCATAGTCATCATTAAACAGAACCACAATAACTAGCAAATTTGAAATTTCTCAAGCTGAAAATTACTCTTCACTTCATTTAACAATTACAAAGAGGGTAAATTCAACTCCTGTGGAAGAGACTGAGTTCTCTCTCTCTCCCTCCCCTTGACCTTCTGAAAAAATTTTCGACAATTACTTGATTACACAAAAAAGCAATAACAGAGGTATAAACAAGTCCTTAGAATATATTTTAAATAATGCTGTGATTCCAAGTGCTAAATATTTCTGTCAGAATATTTGAGTAATGGCCTACTTTATAAAATTTAGGGAACATCAAGTGTCACTATAAAGTCGCTATCTAATTCAGTTGCAGGGATAATTCAGTGCATCTATAAATCAATGTGATTAATTAAAAAAAAAGGCAGGTCTTCTATTCAAAGAGAAATGCTACCTCAAATACGGGGTGATCATATATATTTTTATATATACCTAATTATAGAGACTTTGACCATAGCACCAGGACTTTTGAACCTAAATTATCATGAAGAATTTTTCCTAACTCAATTCTCTTGAAGAGAGTTGCAGTTATGAGTGTGAAAATAACTTACAGCTGGACTACAATGTAGTTTAATGTCATATATCCATCTTAATTAATGGAAATAGTGATGAGGTTCAGAAATCTTAGAACCGGAATTCCATGTCCTAGCCTTCCCAGTAATCATTCCGTGTGTTATTCTAAGTTTCACCAAATAAGCTGGGGGAAGAATAAATGATATTTTTTGAGTTTTTTATCAATGGCATGAGGAGGACTAAGTCAAAAAGTATGTTGATACCCATTTGTATTTTCATTGTTAGTTTATATAAACTTATTAATGGCTAATATGGTTTACTAGGCTTTCTTCTCATATATGTAAGTTTTCTGAGGATACATTTGTGTCTCATAGCTGAACCCCTTATGTAAAAGAAGTATGGAAACTCCATAAAAAACGTTTGGAAGAAAATTGAACTGTGTAGAAGTCCCAGCCAGTGGTATAATATATGTGCAGACTTAAAGTTATGAATGTATTTGCATATTTAAGGAAATTTAAATCAATTCTTTTTATACATACCTGTCAAGATTTGGGCTTAAGGTTTCTAAAACATGGTACAAGAAATGCACTCCATGTAGCCCTAGTAATACAGGTTGTTGTTCCCGTCTTAGTAATGATGTAATGAATCATATTCATAATAAATCATTACAATGGCTTTCTCTGGTGGAATTCAGGTTCACACTTCCCTATAACATTTAGTTCTATAATCAGGCTATAGATTCATGGGCAGAGAAGCCACTTATATGGCTAGGGTTTAGTTCTCCATGTGACCTGAGGGCAGATGTAAACGAATATAGAAGCTAAGGAAAAGTATGTTTGTGAATGTGAAAATTGTTCCAAAAATCTTTCTCCAAATTGGAAAACTAAAATGTTTACAGAGATAATTTTCCATTCTTTAGCATCCTAATATGTAAAATGATAGGACTGATTATGATTATCTTAATTTTTCTACAGCTGAAATGTTCCATAATTTTCTGAAAAAATTAATTATACAAAATTGAAATTCTCCTTACTGAGACTTAAGCTTTCTCTAAAAAGAGTTTTATTTCAAACATTATATTACTAACAGAGATTGAAGGTCTCTTTCCCAAGGATCTTAAAAATCAGAATGAATACTTGTCATTCTGGAATTTTTCAAATGCAACTGCCATGTTCCATTTGTATTACATGTAAAAACCTCACATATGTAAGATACAAAAAAAAAAAAAATCAAACTTGTTGCTATCGAGTTGATTTCAACTCATAGCAACCCTATAAAACCAAGTAGAACTGCCTCATAGGGTTTTCAAGGCTGTAAGTCTTTATGCAAGCAGACTACCACATCTTTCTCCTGCATCTAAGATTCAGTCCCTTACATATTGAAGAGAAACATAATTTACCAGCCTATATTAAGGGATTTTCTTCAGGTGGTGTATTAGTTTTCTATTGCTGCTGTAAGAAATTATCACAAATGTAGCAACTTAAAACAACGTAAACTCATTATATTACACCTGTGAAGGTCAAAAGTCAAGGTCAAAAATCAGACATGGCTCTCACTGGGATAGTATCAAGGTGTTGGCTCCCTGTGTTATTTTCATGCTTTCTGGGGGAGGAGGATCTGTTTTCTTGCTCATTCAAGTTGTTGGTAAAATTCAGTTCTTTGACATTGTACAACTGAGGTCCCTGTTTCCTTGATAACTGTCAACTGAGGACCATTCCCATCGTTTAGAGGCTACCAGATTCCTTGGCTGGTGGCTCCTTTCTTCCATCTTGAAATCTAATAAAGTCTGGTCAAGTCACTTCCAAGCTTTGAATCTCTCCTGCCTCTTGTTCAATCATAACTCTTCTTCTCTTTTGTCAAGTCTAGATGGGAAAAGATCTCCCATTTTAAGAACTCGTGAGATTAGGTCCTCTTAGACAATCCAGGAAAAACTCTCCGTCTCCAAATCTCATGCTTAATCACATCTGCAAAGCTCCTATTGCGGTATAACATAACATATTCATAGGTTACAGGGATTAGGCTGTGGACATCTTTGGAAAGACATTATTCTGCCTCTGCGCTCTGAGGCTCTTTCACTTCTAAAAGCTAAGATGGTACAATACCACTTTCTTAATAATCACTCATTTCCTGAGGAAGAATATTCCAGTAATAAGATGAATTCCAAAATCAAAACTAAACCAGTTGTCTTTGAGTCAGTTCTGACTCATGGCAACCCCATATGTTTCAGAGCAGAACTATGCTACATAGGGTTTTTTATAGTTCTGCTCTTTTGTAAGTAAGTCGTCAGGCCTTTTTCTGAGGCGACTCTTGGTGGCTTTGAACTTTTAACCTTTCATTTAGTAGCTGAGACTTAAAATGTTTTCCTCACCCAGGGATTCCAATGAATTAATTGTTGTTGTTGTTAGGTGCCATCCAGTCAGTTCCCACTCATAGCAACACTGTGTACAACAGAATGAAACACTGCCTGTTCCTGCACCATCCTCACAATCGTTGTTATGTTTGATCCCATTGTTATAGCCACTGTGTCAATTCATCTTGTCAAGGGTCTTCCTCTTTTTCGCTGACCCTCTACTTTACCAAGCATGATGTCCTTCTCTGGGGACTGGTCCCTCTTGATAACATGTCCAGAGTACACGACACAAAATCTTGCCATCCATACATCTAAGGATCATTCTGGCTGTGCTTCTTCCAAGAAATATTTCTCGTTCTTCTGGCAGTCCATGGTATATTCAATATTCTTTGCCAACACCACAATTGAAAGGCATAAATTCTTTTCCAGTTTCCCTTATTTATTGTCCAGCTTTTCCCTGAATATGAGGCAATTGAAAATACCATGGCTTGGGTCAGGTGCACCTTAGTCCTCAAAAGGACTGCTTTTTGATATTTTAAAGAGGCCTTTTGCAGCAGATTTACCCAGTGCAATGCATCATTTGATTTTTTGACTGCTGCTTCCATGGGTGTTGATTGTGGAACCAAGTAAAATGAAATCCTTGAAAACTTCAATATTTGATAATTATGGTGAAAGTATACAACCCTGACACGCACCTTTTCTGATTTTAAACCACACAGTATCCCCTTGTTCTTTTCAAACAACTGCCTCTTGGTCTATATGCACGTTCCGCAAGAGCACAATTAAGTGTTTTGGAATTCCCATTCTTTACAATGTTATCCATTGTTTGTTAAGATCCACACAGTCAAATACCATTGCATGGTCAATAAAACACACATCTTTCTAGTATTCTCTGCTTTCAGCCAAGAACCATCTGACATCAGCAATGATATCCCTCATTCCATGTCCTCTTCTGAATCTGACTTGAATTTTGGCAGTTCCGTGTCGATGTGCTGCTGCAACCAGTTTTGAATGCTCTTCAGCAAAATTTTACTTGCGTGTGATATTAATGATTTTGTTTGATAATTTCCGCAATCTGTTGGATCACCTTTCTTTGAAATGGGCACAAATATGGATCTCTTCCAGTCTGTTGGCCAGGTAGCTGTTTCCAAATTTCTTGGCAGAGACAAGTGAGGGCTTTCAGTATTCATCCGTTTGTTGAAACATTTTCTGTCAATTTCTGGAGCCTTGTTTAATTAATTAGTCCCTGATTAATTAATACTCTGTGTTTCATTGTCAATAAAGTTGGATGAAATACTGTTATTCCTCGTATCACATACACAGATGTGGCTAATTGAAAGGACTCACAAAAGCCCACAGGGTATACTTCTATAAGGCTTTAAAAAAGGCAAAGGATATGATGCAGCAGACGAAAGAAAATACAAATATCAGAGGGTTCTGAGACTTCCAGGCAAGGATCTCAGGGTCCTTTCTCAGTCGTAATATGCACTTTGTATTTGGATTATAAACCACTAAGCTACGTGCAAAATACCTTGGGTTCAGAGGAGACAAGGCTCAAATTTACTGAGAATCTTTTTATAGTCTACTGATCTTGTATCTATCTAAAAGCAGGCTGCCTAACCATTTAAAGCAGGTGCAAACAATCAATATAAACAATGTAGAGTATAGAGTGTCTTCAGGGGAGTTTGGGGCACTAAAAAACACATTATAAATCAGTGGCTAGTCCGTCTCTTCCCCCTCTTAATCAAGGGTCAGCCCCATGGTTCCAGGTATCCCAAGAGATAACCTAGAGCAAAGGAGCCCTGGTGGTGCAATGGTTAAGCGCTTGGCTGCTAACCCAATGGACAGCTGTTTAAAACTATCAGCTGTTCCATGGGAGAAAAGACCTGGGAATCGTCTCCCATAAAGATTTCAGCTTAGGTAACCCTATGGGGCAATTCAAACTTTGAAAAGTTTTTCTTCTTTCTTTAAACTCCATTTGGGCTAGACTTTTCTATGCCCCAGTTTTTCACTTATTGTAATATGTGTGTGTATATATCTATATGCTAATATGGAGCCCGGGTGGTTAAGAGCTTGGCTGATAACCAAACGTTTGGCAGTTTGAATCCACCAGTTGCTCCTTGGAAACCCTGTGGGGCAGTTCTACTCTGTCCTGTGGGGTCGCTATGAGTCGGAATCGCCTCGGCAACAGGTTTGTTTGTTTTTTTTTTTTTTGGTTTATGCTATTTATTTTTCCATATCCCATACACACTGTGTATTACAGCTGTGTAGTCATTATATATGAGAAGTCACAATGGCACAGTGGTTAAAACGCTCAGCTGCTAACCAAAAGGTAGCCTTTTTAACCTACCAGCTACTCTGTGGGTGTAGCAATCTGCTTCCATGAAGACATACAGTTTACTCTCTCCTACAGGGTAGCTATGAGTCAGAATCGACTGGACTGCAGTGAGTTTGGTTCAGTGATTATGTCTTTCAGTTGTGATATATAAGGTGGTCTGTGTTCAAAGATTAAAAATGATCACTTACAGATTGCAATAACTTATTCAAGTTATTTAGCTTCTCTAAACCCCAGTTTGCTTATCTGTTAAATAAGAATAATAGTACTATTTATCTTATACAGTCATGTGTCACTTAACGTCCACAGTAAGTTCTGGGAAATAGGATGTTATGCGATTTGGATACTGTGCGAATACCTTGGTCATGGGGCTTGAGGCTTCTAGGTGCATAGGCCCAGGCGCTGCTACGCAGCAAGCAGTCCTGGCAGCTTGTGCTGCGGATGCCTCACCTGGGCGCTTAGCTGGGTCCTACCCTGTACATAGCCCAGAAGGCCGTGGCAGGGAGGCTCCAGGCATGGGCTGAGGCAGCAGGGGAGTGGTCTTGGCTACCTCGAACCTCCACGCCGGCCAGCTGGGCCTCAGCATGCCTGCTGACCTTGGGTGCTGGGTAGCAGGATAGAACACCTACTCCTTCCAGTGGCAGAGACTCCTGTTCCCTCCAGTGGAGGGCAGTAGGGGGGTTCACTGCCAAGTCGGGCTGTGAGCATCCACCAGAGTATACAAGCTGGACCATGGATAAACAGTATATGCTGTCAAAAGTTGCCTGAATGGACATTTCACAGCCCATGACTGTAGTGTTATTTTGGCTAATGAATTAATAAAACTAAATCAGTTAATGATTTTAGTGAGTTAATGGGCATGTAAGGAACTTAAGAAAAAGCTTGATACCTAATAAGAGCTAAATAATTAAATTGATTAGCATATAAGCAATAAACTAAAAACTATGTACAATTTATATATTACATTTGGTAAAATAAATTTTTATAATTTGTGACCTACAGAGGTCATGCTTTATACATGATTACATGTAAAACCAGTAATAAATAACTAAATCCCAGTTCTTTTGACATATACACTGATAGACCTTTCTATTGTGAATCATCCTATCTCATTGTTATAAATATATTTTAATGTAATCTGTGAAAATATTAATGCCTAAGATTAATAGAAACCTAAATTTTCTGTAAATTTAATTTTGTTTGCTTCTTAAATTAGGAGGATAAATATTTCTCACACTGATTTTGTTTGCCTACTTTACCATGTTTTGGAAAGAATTTAAGACAGTTTATCAAAATATATAAAATATATCAAGATAATATTAATATAAAATGCTGATAAAGAAGACAGAGAAATAAGAATGAGGATCTTTTTAAACTAATAAAAAAAGGTCAAAATTACGTATCACAATCTGTTTTCCATAGTCAAAGTGAAACAAGAAGCCCTCTGACGTATACAATTTTCTACGTGCATGAAATAAAGAATCTAACCCAAAGGAAAAAAATATACCTATAAATCAACTAGAGTGTAACTTCCTAAGGGCAAAAATTGTTGCCTACTTTGCTCTGGGCTGAGTCCCTTGCACAGTGCCTGGAACATAATATGTGCTAAATAAATGTTTTTGGTGAATGTTTAGAAAGGAAATTCTTATCTGAAAGCACAAAAATGTCCTGGAACAACATCCTTATTGTAAAATCAAGTACATATATTTTTCCATAGAGATTGCATTACAACTGCTCTTAAAATGTGATGTTGTCACAATAGAATAATGTATATAATAAAAGCAAATCTTAAGGTGATGTGTGTGGCTCAAGCCCACACAGGGAAAGTTTTATAATACCTGAAAAAGTATGTCAGCTGTGATCCCTGTTATGGATTGAATTGTGTCCCTGCAAAATATATATCAAACCTTTTCCTGAGTTCTTATAATAGTGGTCTCATACGATATTTATCCTTTTGCGACTGACTAATTTCACTCAGCATAATGCCTTCCAGATTATTCCATGTTGTGAGATGTTTTGTGTATTCTTCATTGTTCATTATTGTTTTGTAATATTCTGTTGTATGTATGTACCATAATTTGTTTATCCATTTGTCTATTGATAGGCATCTAGGTTGTTTCCAACTTTTTGCCATTGTGAAGAGTGCTGCAATGTTCTTTGATGGTTACAAGGGTGGGGAGGGAGGGAGAGTGGAATTCACTAACAAGAATCACCTTGGATGAAGGGAAGGCCAACACACAATACAGGGGAAGTCAACACAACTGGACTAAACCAAAAGCTAAGAAGTTTCCTGAACACAATCAAACACTTCAAGGGATAGAGTAGCTGGTGCTGGGATCTGAGGACCATGGTTTCTGGTGACATTTAGGTCAACGGGCATAGCAAAGTTTATTAAGAAAATGTTCTGCATGTCACTTTGGTGAGTCTAAAAATCTTGCAAGCGGCCATCCAAGATACATCGATTGGTCCCAACCCACTTGGACCAAATGAGAATGAAGGCTACCAAAGACACAAGGTGAATATTAGCCCAAGAGACAAAAGGTCCACATAAACCAGAGACTCCATCAGCCTGAGACCAGAAGAACTAGATGGTGCCCAGCTACCACCAATGACCGCACCGACAGGGAACACAACAGAGAGTCCCTGACGGAGCGGAAGAAAAGTGTGAAACAGAACTCAAATTCACATGAGAAGACCAGACTTAAGGGTCTGATTGAGACTGTAGGAACCCCTGAAGCCATGGCCCCTGGAAGCTCTGTTAACCCAGAACTGAAAACATTCTGAAAAACTACTCTTCAGATAAAGACTAGACTGGACTATAAAACATAAAATAATACTTGTGAAGACTATGCTTCTTAGTTCAAGTAGATACACGAGACCAAAGGGGCAGCTCCTGTCTGGAGGCAGGATGAAAAGGCAGGAAGGGACAGGAGCTGGTTGGATGGACATGGGAACCCAAGGTGGAAAGGGGGGAAAAACAAAAGGAAAATATAAATATCAACTTGGCTAGGCCATGATTCCCAGTATTGTGTTGCTGGCCACCATTTTGTGATGTGATTGTCCTATGTGTTGTAAATCCTAACCTTTATGATGCTAATGAGGCAGTTATGTTAATGAGGCAGGAAGTAATCTACAGGACTAGGTTGTATCTTGAGTCAATCTCTTTTGAGATATAAAAGAGAGAAGCGAGCAGAGAGGAGAGGATCTCATTACCACCAAGCAATAAGAGCTAGGAGCATGCACGTCCTTTGGACCAGGGTCCCTGCACTGAGAAGCTCCTAGACCAGGTGAAAATTGATGACAAGGACCCTCCCTGAGAGCTAACAGAGAGAGAAAGCCTTCCCCTGGAGCTGGCGCCCTGAATTCAGACTTTTAGCCTACTAAACTGTGAGAGAATAAATTTCTGTTTGTTAAAGCCATCCGCTTGTGGTATTTCTGTTATAGCAGCGCAGATAACGAAGACAATCCCTTAAGTAATTTTCCCTGAATGTCGTTTATCCCAGTTGGATTTCTGACTAATATTGTGTTGTTGGAGTCCTGGTGGTGCAGCGGTTAAGAGCTCAGCTGCTAACAAAAATAGTGACATGTTCAAATCCACCAGCTGCTTCTTGGAAACCCAGTGGGGTAGTTTAACTCTGCACTACAGTGTTGCTGTGATATGGACTTGATGGCAATGGGTTTACTGTGCTGTAATCAGCTTAAGGTTGGTTTTCTTGTCTGGATACATATAAGACAATTACTCTAGCAGTCCTCTCCTCCCCATCTAGTTTGTTTCCTGATAGCTCTAGAGTCCAGAAGTTGAAAAACTTGTGTATTAGAACGGAAGTTATTATCTATTACACATGACAGTATTATTGTGAGCAGTAGAAATGGTTCCTTTAGTTTAATAATAAATTTAGTTACTGTGTTTTTACTCAAATAGCACACGCTTTCTACATTTGTTTGTCAACCATGCCCTTCCCCACGAGGTATTTTCATAAGTATCACTATGCTGATTTTTTTTTTACATATTAGTGTAAAAAAAGAAAAAATTAGCACAGCGCATTTATGAAAATACCTCATGGGGGGAAGGTGTGGTTGGCAAATGTAAAAGGCACATGGTAGCATGGTAGTTCTTACCTTTAATAATTTGCTAACCTGAAATTTAAAATTGTATACATTTTTAAGCAATTACTTTAAAAGAGGAGACATTATTCCCAGGCATAATTTTTTTTTTAATTGTTGTAAATATATACGTAACAAAGTTTTTGACATTTCAACAGTGTTCACATGTACAGTACAATGACACTAATTAGGTTCATCATGTTGTTCAACCATCACCCTTGTCTGCCCCCAAATTATATAATCATTCTTAACAATAAATTTTTAATTAAATAGTAGTTATTCATTATTAAATGGCGTAGCTCTTAAACTATAGTGTGATGAGATGAACACGAAAAATGAAAGTAAGTTTCTGCAAGACCGTAGCTCTCAGCAAATA
This sequence comes from Dugong dugon, assembly GCA_030035585.1. Taxonomy (NCBI): domain Eukaryota; kingdom Metazoa; phylum Chordata; class Mammalia; order Sirenia; family Dugongidae; genus Dugong; species Dugong dugon. Next base: position 15,811,035 of record CM057465.1, read on the forward strand.
ATTGACACTTACCTAGTGTTGTTTTCATAAGCTTCGGGGAATTATTTACAAGGTAATTGGAACAGAAAGGAAAGTGTAAAATTCCATTTCAGAACAGTTTCCCCTGAAAAGGTTATCACCCCCAGGTGAGTTGACAAAGAAACCTCTTCTATACCCACATAGCCCCTCGATATGTCATAGGTGAATGAAACAAATGGGCAAAGGGCCCTAAAGGTTTTATATACCTTAGACCAGAGGGGTCTATGTGAGTAGAAAAAGAGGAAAGAGCGAAAGAGGGAGGTGCCTCTTGATGCAGTCTGGGCTCAGGGTGTGTGACAATCTTGTGGCCTTGATGGTGTCAAAGGAAGAACATTCCCTCCCCTTTTGGGATCTAAGATCAGATCTTGCCAGCACACAAGTATATGGTTAATCATATACCTGACAAATAAGGCATTAGGGGACCTTACAACTAAGGCACTAGGGGCAGGGCTACTTCCCCTAGGGTATATTCTTCCAGTACACTTTCAGTGTAAAGGTCATGCAGGCGGTGAGGGCAGAAAACTACTTCTGCTCTCCAGCTTACGGTGACACAATTTATTTGTTCCTATACATTCTAAAATTTAGACTTGCAAAAAATTGGGAATAAAAGTAGAAGAAATAGGAGGGATAAGTTAGTCATACAAAAGCTCCTAAAAAAATGGAATCTTCTGTGATGCAAGAGAAGACACCTGAATGGTTCATGATGGTTCTTAGGAAGGTAATCAGAAAAGTTGCCTTGTAGGAGTCCATCTCTTGGGAAAAAGCAAAAACAAAAAAGAAAAACAAATAAACAAAACAAAACAACAACAACAAAAAAAAACGAACTAATAAAAATCTCTTGGCTCTCACAGTAGAAAACGGCCGTGACTATTTGCAAACTAACGCCTTCGCTTGGCATAAACCACACAGTATACTCAGCCAATAGACTAGACCACATTATCAGTCACACTAATCTGAACGCCTCAATTTAGTACTTTCTGAGAGGGAAGGGCCTGAAATCTAGAAGAGGTCTGAGACAAGAGCATATTTGGAGTCTCCAGATAGAGGATGGTTAAGAGACAAACAAACTTTACTATCTCTGTTTTTCTTCTCTGAGAAGCAAGAAGCCCCTGAGGAGTACAATCGGAGTAATTCTGTCTGCAGTAGTTTACAATTATCCAGAAGCCTAAGGTTTTACAATAAAAGATGACTCCCTCGCCTTCATTGATGAATGGCTGTAATTTTCCATCGGACACCTTGAATCGGCTGCCCTGCCAGAATGGGGGGAAAACCTCTCTAGCTCTGAATTGAAGGCATAATTCTAAAATATAACGCTGTACTGTGCAACAGTAATGCATTTTCTAGGAATCCTTGACATGCAAGAGTTACAGAGAAAAATAACGTGGTTGATATTTACAGAGGACAGGCATCTAGATAGATCCAGCAATTTCATTATAATGAAGAAAATGACAAAGACATAAGGAAATAAATAATCTGAAACATAATGGGAAGAACTTTAGGAAAAAATGAACTTCAAAGAAAGCTATCGTGTGAGTCACATCAGTCAAAGCATCTTGAATGTCTGGTGTTTCCTCAGTCTTTTAATAAGGAATATGTTGGCAGAGACCATTTCACTCAGACTCCTAGACAGACAAAAGTTTCACGTTCTATTTTAAAGAACATTCAGCATACAATTGATAAACTGTTTGATATTTGACACTTACAAATTGTCTTTCTGGTTATCTTTGTCCCTTCTCTATGTCACAATGCCTCTGAAAGTAATTACCCCTCTCTATTTTAAAGCATTTCATGTTGATTAGCCATTGCCTTTCTTTCTGAGGGATCTACATTTAATTTTTTTTTAATTGCTGTAATATGTACATCACTCACTACATTGCTTTTAAGGTACATGTCATATTAATTTTAAAAAATCCAGAAGTTATAAATTTGATCTAATTATGGTCATCATTTTGCAATTTGGATATTACTACTACACTGTAGTTAATATTGGCAGCTATTGAGCATTAATTGTAGTTGTAATTTGCTTATTCAGTGAACAGGGAGAAGTGATATTAACTCTATTTTTAAAAATATATCTCAACAGTGCTAATACTGAATAAATGATAATGAACTAAAATAATTAAGTGGAAAAATACCTGAGCTTTTGTAACTAAATTGAATATTTAATCATGCTGTCAGATACAAAACATGAAGGTTTCTATGTTTCTGCCCAGTCATTATTTTCAACTTGGATTCCAATAAAGATGAACTTTTTTTTCCCAAATAAAATAGAACATTAATATGCCCGTGGGCAAAACACAGGTTCTTTATTAAAAAATTACAGACATTTGAGCCAAGATAGATAGAAGATAGATAGATAGAAACATGGATATATATATACAGAGAGAAGGAAAGGAAGGAAGGGAGGGAGGGAGGGTGGGAGAAAGAAGCAACAAGAGATAACTGCCTTCACGTCAGCTCCAATTCATGGTGACCGTATGTACAATAGAATGAAAAGTTGCCTGGTCCTGCATCAGCCTCAGCATTGCAGCATGTTTGAATCCATTGCTTCATCTGTTGTGCCAATCCGTCTCACCAAGGGTCTCCCTCGCCTTTGCTGGCCTTCTACTTTGAAAACATGATGTCCTCCTCTATGGTTGATCCCTCCTGCTGACATGTTCAAAGCAAGATAGTTGGACAATGCTCTGTTGCTTTTCATAAAGTTTTCACCGGGTAATTTTCAGAGGTAGATCTCCAGAACTTTCTTCCTAGTAGTCTTAGTCTGAAAGGTCTTCTGAAACTGTGCGCAATGGGCGTCCCTGTTAGTATTTAAAATACAGGTGGCCTAGTTTTAGCATCACAGCAAGTGCAAGCCACCATAGTTTGACAAATTGATAGGCGGGTGGTGATAAGCCTATATAGACAGAACTCATACAAGATGGTTAGAGCTTCAGCCAGTGGTAGCCAATGGAGACCAAGTGGGTATCCACTGGAATAACACAGGTATTTCCTTAAGCTATGTGCTAATTTTGAGTAGCTTGGTGATGGAAAAGGGCACCAATAGAGATAAAGTGCAAGATAGATCATTCCTAAGATACCCTTTGATGTCCACTTACCGCATCACCATGAGAAGAGAGCAAGCAAGTAATTCCTAGAGAAAGTAAAGAAAAAAGCAATTAAAATTGTAGAGATTTTGGAGGAAACAGTGCTACTTAACAACCTAACAGTAGAGTGTACTTAAATTCAACTTTGAACAAATGCAATGAAAGAAATTAAGAATGAAAATTCTGTTAAGAAGAAAGAACTAACATATAAAATCTTGCAATAAAGAAATTAAAATCAAGCATACACAGAACGAATCTTAAACATTTTCAGTGTACTTCTCCATTATTGTGTTGAGACTGTATATTTTGTCCTCAACGTATGGGGATTTACTTCAACATTCAGTTAGTAAGAGAACTGAAACTTTATTACAAAATCCAAATATTTACTATTTAAAACAGGTGCATGTATTTGTATATCTAAAGTAAATTTTAGGGAATTACACACAGTTCTCATTCAATAAAGTTTATTCACTACCAAACAATTTTTTTCATAAAGTTCTTAATTAAAAATATCTGACCTATCAGGGGGCTAAAATGGATTGACCACCCATTTCAGTTTAGCTCCTTTCCCAGAGTGCATCCTGCATGGAATATGGAGCAGAAATGTCAAATTGCTAAATGGTCTAGCTTAATTAGACCATTTTTAAGCCCTATCACACCACATGACTATAACTGTGATGTTTCATACATCAGCACCTTGAATTTGCTGTTCCTATTCCTGGAATGCTCTCCTAATTCTTGTCTATCTGCACAACTCTATTCATCCTCAAAAGTTCTTTAAAACTCTATGAAACTTATTTATTTATTTATTTTGCTATTCTCCTTTCTTCATACGTAGTTGGCCTGCACAATTCCTTGAAAGCCCTATGTGTTATTTCAAATTTCAAGCATTTCTGGCTCTCTCTGTATCTACCAACCTCCCTCCGTCACTCTCTCCTTCCCTCCCTCTCTATCTATCTATCAATAATGCATAATATACACTAAAATCCAAAAAAAACACTGCCATTGAGTCGATTCCAACACAGAGCAACCCTATAGGACAGAGTAGAGCTGCCCGATAGGGTTTTCAAGGCTGTAAATCTTTACAGAAGCAGACTGCCACATCTTTTTCTTGCAGAGTGGCTGGTAGGTTGGAACTGTCAACCTTTTGGTTGGCAGCCGAGCACTTTAACCACTGTGCCACCAGGGCTCCTTAAAATACACTAGCATATTATAATTTTTATATATTATATGTTAATCAATTGCCATCAAATCAATTCTGACTCAGGGTGACCCCATTTGTGTTAGGATAGAACTGTGTTTCATAATGTTTTCAGCGGCTGATTTTTCAGAAGTAGATTTCCAGGCCTTTCTTACAAGGAGCTTCTGGATGGACATGAACCTTCAGCCTTTCAGTTAAGAGCTGAGCATGTTAACTGTTTGCACTACCCAGTAGCATATATATTATGTATATTTGTATATGAATATACAATGCAATATTTATGTGGGTCTAATCTTCTATCTCCCTTTTTGAATGACAGTTCCTTTCCTAGTGGCAGGGTTATTATCATTTTTGGCTTTGCTTCTCCAGAACCAAATAAGCGCTCACTAAATTTTTGTTGATTTGAATAGAACTCCTTAATATTTAGAGGCACAAGTAAACATCAGGCAGAAAGTAAACACCAGCAACAGAAAATTTCAAAATGAAATTCGGTAAATTAAGTAAAATTTATCTTGGCCAAAAGAGAAATGTGAGGTCAAAATACAATTGGCAGTACTAAATGCAGAGAAAAAAATGGGTCCATCTGGTATCTTGTATATCAAAACTAGTTTCTAGCGTTGGTTGAATGTATTTATTTTGGAACAAATTTAATATGAACATGGGCAGACCACCACTCGTCTGTCAGTTCATCCTACTGTGGTGGCTTGCATGTTGTTGTGATGCTGGAAGCTATGCTGCCGGTATTTCAAATACCAGCAGGGTCACCCATGGTGGACAGGTTTCAGTGGAGCTTCCAGACTAACAGACTAGGAAGAAGGACCTGGCAGCCTACTTCTGAACAAACTGGCCAGCGAAAATCTTATGAATAACAAGGGAACATTGTCTGATATAGTACCAAAAGATGAGCCCCTCAGGTTGGAAGGCACTCAGACACATCTGGGTTGTCTAGAAAAGCAAAACCAGTGAAGCCTCTACATATACATATATACAGAGAGAGATTTATATCAAGGAAATGACTAACAAGTTTGTAGAGCTGGAAAGACCCAAGGCTTCTCCAGACTCAACTAGCTGCAGCGGCCGGTGAACCCAAGATCCGCAGGTCGGACAAGAGGCCTCTGGCTCACAGGCTACAGAGGCTGACCAATCATAAAATCGGCAGGTAAGCTGGCAGGCCGCTGGCTCTCAGACTGTGGAGGCTGACAAATCCCAATATTGGCAGGTAACCTGCTAGCTCAAGTCCCAAGAACCAGAGGTCAGATGAACAGAATACAGCAGAATACAGAACAAGCAAAAACCCATGAGATTTGCCAGAAAATCCACCTATATTGGATGAAGGCCACACCCTCAAAGAAACTCCTTTTCAATTGATTGGCTGCTCACAGCAGATCCCATCATGGAGGTGATCACGTTATATCAGATCTCATCATGGAGGTGATTACATCATTATATGACTGCCAAGCTACATCATAACTTCCAAACCACTGAGAATCATGTAGACACACAACCTTAATGATCATGGTCCAACCCTTGTCAACTTGGCACCTATACACATCTTCTTAAACCATACATAATCCCTGAATAAAGACAATTATGAAGTCATCTTTGCACCTAACATGATACAACTAACCTGCCTACAACCAAAAACGCACTAGCCCTGTTCACATTTTATATTTTATAAGTGAAAAGAACAAAAATATTTGATGCAGATGTATAAGGCAAAAATACTCATAACAATTATAGTCCTCTTTTCTACAACTGGTCACATGGTCGTAACGTATTTAGATCTACCTTCTTCCACCACTCATTCCTTATTCCCTTTGCCCTCAGCAAGCACCTCAGCTGGTTGTGGTTCTTGGCCTGGTGGGGTGACCAAAACCTTCATTTCTGAAGGGTCTAGGCCATCAGTAGTCATGTGGGAATTGGGTTGCTGTAGTTTTCCATTGACTTTATTCACAGGGCATGATAGTACTAAGGAATCTCCTGCATTCCAGACACACTCTTCTTTACCTCCATTATGTAATATCAGTCTGATTTCCTCTTGGTAATCAGGATCAATCACACCGGCCAATATGGTAACTCCCTTTTTTGCCTGAGATCCAGAGGCATAAGGAGCCCAGAGTGGCCAGGTGGCATTCTCAGCTTCCAGTTCAATGGAATCAGTGATGTGTCTCCAAGTGGGAGCATTCCTCCCTTTGGAACTTAGACCTCTAAGACCTCTAGACCTGCAGAGAATTAGGTCACAGGAACAGGAAGCAAAAATCTTGTGAATGGGTCACTAAGGGTAATAGTAAATGATGCCACTCCCATTTCCATCCCTTTATTCCTGGACCCATGAACACTGGCTATGGGAGAAACAGCAACATACATTGGATGCTGGTTTAAAGCATATACAGCCTCCTGGAGAACATTGCCCCAACCCTGCAAGGTATTGCCACCTAGCTGGCATTGTAATTGTGTCTTTAGAAGGGGTAGCATATGTTCAGAATCAACTGTATTGAAAGGAGAAGTCCAAGCTGTACTAAAGGCATAGGTGAAAAACAAGTCTCCAGGAACTGAAGGAATACCAACTGAGATGTTAATAAATGGATGCAATGATTTGCTCACTGTCTATGCCAAGAAATTGAGAAGACAGCTGCCTGGCCAACCAACTGGAAGAGACCCATATCTGTACCCATTCCAAATAAAGTTGACCCAACAGGTTGTGGAAAATATCAAACAAAATTGTTAATATTACACACAGGTAAAATTTTGCTGAAGGTAATTCAAAACTGTTTGCAGCTGTATACCCACACAGAACTGCCAGAAATCCAAACAGGATTCAGAAGAGAACGTGGAACAAGGAGTATCATTGCTAATGACAGACGGATCTTAGCTGAAAGCAGAGAATACCAAAAAGATGTTTACCTGTATTTTATTGACTATGCAAAGGCATTTGACCATACGGATTATAAAAAATTATGGATAACACTGAGAAGAATGGAAATTCCAGAACACTTAATTGTGCTCGTGAAGAACCTGTGTGTAAACCAAGAGACAGTCGTTTGAACAGAACAAGGGATACTGCATAGTTTTAATCAGGAAAGGTGTGTGTCAGAGTTGTGTTTTTTAACAATACTTATTCAATCTGTATGCTGAGCAAACAATCTGAGAAACTGCACTATATTAAGACTCATTAACAACCTGCAATATGCAGATGACACAACCTTGCTTGCTGAAAGTGAAGAGGACTTGAAGCACTTAATGATAAACTTCAAAGACTACAGCCTTTAATATGGATTACACCTCGACATAAACAAAACAAAAATCCTTACAACTGCACCAATAAGCAATATCATGATGAACAGAGAAAAGATTGAAATTATCAAGGATTTCATTTTACTTGGATTCACAATCAACGCCCATGGAAGCAGCAATCAAGAAATCAAAAGATGCATTACATTGGGCAAATCTGTTGCAAGAGACCTCTTTGAAGTGTTTAAAAGCAAAGATGTCACCTTGGGACTAAGGCGTACCTGACCCAAGCCGTGGTATTTTCAATTGCCTCCTATGTATGTGAAAGCTGAACAAATGAGTAAGGAAAACCAAAGAAAATTGATATATTTGATTTATGGTATTGGCAAAGAGTAGTGAATATACCATGGACTGCCAGAAGAATGAACAAATCTGTCTTGGAAGAAGTATAGCAAGAATGACCCTTGGAAGAGAGGATGTGGAGACTTCTCCTCACATACTTGGGACGTGTCATCAGGAGGGACAAGTCCCTGGAGAAGGACATCATACTTGGTAGAGGATCAGCGAAAGAGGAGCATCCTCAAGGAGATCGATTGACATTATGGCTGCAAAGATGGGCTTAAGTATAGCAGTGATTGTGATTATGGTGCAGGACCTGGCAGTGTTTTGTTCTGCCGTACATAGGTTGGCTATGAGTCGGAGCTGACTTGACACGTAAAGGCAACACAACAAGGCCAGAAGCTAACAACACGAAGAATTGCAAAATAAAAATTATTTGCTTACTATTTATTAAGCCTCTGGGAGCTTTATGTTAAGTCTGAACAATAATACTATTGCTACTATTAAAAATATGTATTCAAAGAAAAAGAAAAGGGGAGGGGAATTTTACAGGCACCCTTCAATAGAAAGGCAGACAGTAAGGAGTACAGTTCACATTGAGGGAAGATTAGTTTCTTCTCTAGCCTATTGCTAAAATACCAGCTATGTCACATAGTAGGATTACCTGGAAGCTGCTAACAACCACAAACTCACATCAATATAAACTCAGTATGAGAGCTCCTGGGACTGAGAGATTAAATGGTCATAGCAAGCCAAAGGCTTAGATAGGAAGAACATTTTTCTCTCGTCATTGCACTGAATATTACCGCAGGGGAGAATAGGGCCTCTTGAGAAACAGAACATAAAAGTAAATAAAAATACATCTTTCACAGTCAAGTAGACATATTATGCACCTAGAACCAGGGGATATTTCGAGATTGTATGTTTTCTCTTGCTTTGAATTTAAATAGCTGCTAGTTGTAGTAAATTTTTATAAAATGAATGACTTTATTTTAGTGGGAAAACTATATTACTTCCTAAAAATGCAAAACAATGCATGTGGTTTTGTTCTTATAGCCAGTATACGGTAAAAATAAAATATTCCTGCAAAATAAGTTAAAAAGCATTGTGCAAATTTAGAGACTTCAAAGCTGTTACATTCAAACTATATATAAAGACTGATGAGTGATGGGGGTTTCTGAGAGGAAAGAGTAAACCTAAACTTCTCCAGAACTAAAATTCTCTGAAGGCAAGAAAACTATGGTAAACCACTGATGGAAACTGAAGTAAAGATATGATAATGCTGAAATTGTAATTCTTTAGGACACAAATGTTGGTATGGGAAGCAACTACATATGAGGAGTCAGGAGACCAGAGGGGAAAAACGAAATCTTTTTGAACATGGATAAAGGTTTAGGATGGAGCTTGATGGGTTAATTACTGATCCCATGATCATCCCAATAATCATCAGATTATTTTGATGAAAATTGGCCTGGGACTGCCACTACTAATTTGCTCATGTAATTCTATATTAATTTCTACCAATGCTGGCAGGAGTGGAGAGAGGTTGTGATTTGTGCTAAGGAGTCTTCCTCCTTTCTTATTTCTGAAAATAGACATGTTTTTCCCTACGCTCTTCAACCTAAAGGTCATGGTTTCCCAAGCTGAATTCCAAAAAACTGGAGAACAAAAATCTCACCCTCCTCCACTGATTGTCAACCTAGAACTGCCTACAAAACCTCAATAAGCTGAACAACCTGGAGAATAAGAGTTCCCACCTCAGGCCTTAAATAGTCAAAAAAGATCATAAACCCACCAAAAGAGTAAAAAGAGAATCTACAAACTGGGAAAATATTTTTGGTTATTACGAATCCAACAAATGTCTAATCTCTAAAAGCTACAGGAAAATCCAACACCTCTACAACAAAAAGACAAATAATCCAATTAAAAAATGGGCAAAGGAAATCAACAGACACTTCACCAAAGAAGACATTCAAGGGGCTAACAAACACATGAGGAAATGCTCACGATCGCTAGCCATTAGAGAAATGCAAATCAAAACCACAATGAGATACCCTCTCACCCTGGCATTACTTGCACAAATCAAAAAAACAGAAAACAACAGATGTTGGAGAGGCCGCAGGGAGATCAGAACTCTTATGCACTGCTGGTGGGAATGGAAAATGATACAATCATTTTGGAAGAAGATATGGCGCTGCCTTAGAAAGCAAGAAATAGAAATACCATATGATCCATATGATTGCTATCCTACTCCTAGGAATATATCCCAGAGAAATAAGAGCCGTCACAAGAATCGACATATGCACACTCATGTTCACTGCATCATTGTTCACAATAGCAAAAAGATACAAAAAGAAACAATCTAGATACCCATGAACAGATGAATGGATAAACAAACTATGGTACATACACAACGGAGTGTTACGAAATGATAAAGAACAATGACAGATCTGTGAAGCATCTCACAACGTGGATGAATCTGGAAAGCATTATTCTGAGTCAAATAAGTCAATCATAAAAGGACAAATATTGCATGAGACCACCACTATAAAAACTCATGAAAAGGTTTACACACAAAAAGAAACAATCTTTGATGGTTCAAAGGAGGGGAAGGGTGGGAATGGAAAAACACTAAATAGACAATAGATAAGTGGTAACTCTGGTGAAGGGTAAGACAGTACACAATACTGAGGAAGCCAGTACAAGTCGTCCAAGGCAAGGTCATGGAAACTCCGTACACACATCCAAACTCCCTAAGGGAGTGAATTACTGGGCTGAGGGCTGTGGGGACCATGGTCTTGGGGAACATCTAGCTCAACTGGCATAACATAGTTTATAAAGAAAATGTTCTACATTCTACTTTGGTAAGTAGCATCTGGGACCTTAAAAGCCTGTGAGTGGCCATCTATGATACTCCACTGGTCTCACTCCTTCGGGAGCAAGGGAGAATGAAGAAAACTAAAGACACAAGGAAAAGATTAGTGCAAAGGACTAATGGACCACAACTACCAAGGCCTCCACCAGACAGAGTCCAGTACATCTAGATGGTGCCCGGCTACCACCACTGACTGCTCTGACAGGGATCACAATATAGGGTCCCAAACAGAGCTGGAGATAAATGTAGAACAAAATTCTAACTAAAAAAAAAAAAAATCAGATTTACTGGCCTGACAGAGACTAGAGAACCCCTGAGATTATGGCCCCGGGACACCCTTTCAGACTATTGAAATAAATGGCTGGTAATTTAAGAATAAGTTACCTAGCTATGCTAATACTCAGGAGAGAGTAAAATACATGTTTAGATACACAAGGATTCAAAAAAGCTAAGCATTTATGTAGTGTTTATGAGAATAATTCTCACTAACTTACTTTTTTAAAAAAAGACATTTAAATTTAAAAAAACAATATTCATAATTAACTTTGATCTAACACGAAAGAATTATAAACTTTTATTGATAAAGACAGAAGCACGTTAATGGACAAGTTTTCAGCTGTACTCCCTTTGATCTACCATGGAGCTCATGCTGAGTTCACTCTAAACTTGACACATTCAGAATCATAAGAAATAGATAGTTGCCTCTGAGTCCACTCTGTCTCATGGTGACCTTATGTACAACAGAACAAAAGGTTGCCTGGTCTTTCGTCATCCTGATAATCATCAGCATGTTTGAGTCCATTATTTCGGTTATTGTGCTTATCTATCTCAGTGAAAGACTCCCACATCCTTGATGGCCCTCTACTTCACCAAACATAATGTCCTCTTCCAGCAATTGCTCCATCTTGATAACATGTCAAAAGCGAGGGAATCAGACAACATTCTATTATGATCCAGACCATTTTCATTGGCTAGTTTTCAGAAGCACCAGACCTTTCTTCTTAGTCTGTCTTAGTCTGGAAGCTCTGCTGAAATCTTTCCACCATGAGTGACCCTGTTGATATTTGAAATACCAGTGGCATAGCTTCCAGCATCACAACAACAGGTAAGCCACCACAGTACAACAAACTGAGAGAAAGATGATGGCCTAAGTGATTAAAGGACTCTTCTTTTATGAGCAAATTTGCTTGGAGACTCCCCACTGGCCTGGCTGAGACAATTCTTAGAACTCTGCTGTGGCCTGAGACTCATTCCAATTAACCCTTCCCTCCCTACTTTCACAGATGTCAGACTTAAGTCATTGCAGGCTCATGTTCTACTTTGCCTCATCACCCATTTCTCCTAATAAAGGACTGACATATCTGATCTCACTGTCTTGGTGTTTTCTTCTCAGGGAACCTGGGCAAACATAAAAGCTTAAATTTCAGGCCCCCCAAAAGAGGTGAATAAACCAAGACTGAGAAAGGTGTGCATCAGAGCATTTTTGGAACGTCAGAAGCAGGTAATGGTACTCTCAAGAGCCAGGATTAGAGTGACTCAAATTCATGGCCTCCAACTTCTAAGTTCTGAGAGGAATAATCTAATTGCTCAGCTTAGATTTGATGTACACCCCTAGATCTGATGTGCATCCCTGGACCAATCAGCTCGGTCTGGAATGGAGCAATGAGAGGATTATGCTGTGGTGTCTATTATAGATACAATTGTCACACATCCATGCATAGCTCATCTTAGGTAGCTAGTGGTGCTGAAATAGGAATGCCACAAGCAAATGGCTTTAAAGAACAGAAATTCATTTTCTCACAGTTCAGGAAATTAGAAATCCAAATTTAGAGTGCCAGCTCTACGGAAAGGCTCTCTCTGTAGGCTCTGGGGGAAGATCCTTGTCTTTTTCATCTTCTACATTCCTTGGTTCCTTGGCAATCTTCATGTGGCATCTACCTTCCCCCCACCCCTTTGATGCTTGCTTTTGTGTCTTTTTATAACTCAGAAGTGATTAGGTTTAAGACACACCTTACACAGATATGGCCTCATTAACAACTAAGAGAAAACCCAGTTCCCAGATGGAATTACTTCAGAAGGTATAGGGGTTAGGATTCCAACCCATACTTTGCGGGGGATGGGAAGGAGCAGGATTTAACACATAACAGCAGACAGAGAGAGGAAAATCTTATTTCTTATTGTCAAACTTTCCTCTCCACTTAAGATAATGCAATTGAATCAATAATTATTGTTGCTGTCCACATTTACGCATGAGTTTTAGAGAAAAATAAGCTAATGTAAAATAAGGATTTATTTATGAATTCATCTTGGAGAAATGCATTTCGGGGGCTCTGACTCAGCTCTTCTGAATGGAATTTTGCATGAGGAAGGTAGAAGCACTACAAACTGACAGAGCACTGATTTTGTGGCCAGTACCACACACATCTTCTAATGATGATAAACCTAACTCTATAGATTACCTGAGAAATGGACATAACATGTAAACAGAAGCCTGGTCACAGTCTTGGTTACAAATGGATTCCTAATTCCATAGTTGCTGTCCTCTACATCCTTCCTAACACAGAATGACCAAGTCAACCTTTGGATGAAGAGGTAAGGAAAGAGATGAGGGGCCAGTCTTTCATGCCTTTTACTTTGTTTTCTTCTTTGTCCAATGGTCAAATAAATACGCTTCTCTTACAGTTGCTGTTTTTTTTTAAAAAGCCGGGATTTTTAAAGCTTCAATTTTAGTCAATAGGCATGGATGTGTTGAAAAGAATTAAGGCGGAGTAAATTTTACTTCTTCCACTTGGTTCAGAACTCTGGAGCAATGGTCAATAGAACAGTTCCTAGCAAAACCAGGCAATGGGTAAAGTTTGATTTTATTACACTTTTTTAAAACCTTAATCTGCCCTTCCTGTCTCATTTCTCCTCCAGGGAGCCCATCAACTCATTTTATCCACAGTGGAAATTTTCCCTGTGCTGTTCTCAGAGGGGATTACCACAAAATTGCACAATTGTCACATCGAATGATCCAATTCCCTAAGGGTCCATGTTTCAGCTGTCTGCCCCAGGAAATAAGCACATGAATCATGCCAAGACCATAGCTGATACTGTTGGATGTTACATAATGTCCTCTTGTAAAGGCTATTAAAGTGACTGTGTATGGAGTCAATTTTCTCATAAGAAAGCAGAGCATGCTTATTATTAGAAACTAAACGACCACAACAAAAAAAAGTATGTAACATGTTATTTTGTAAGGAGAGAGACAGAGAGAGAGAGAAATGAAATGCCTAGCTGCACTGTTAATACTTGGGGCCATTGTTGTTGCATATTTTTTCTTGATGAGACTGTGCTTGAATTTCCCTCCTCAGTTTGTTTTTCAAATGTATCATTCAGAATGTAGGTAATCTTCATTTTATAACCTCTGGAATGAATGTTTTAAAACTTGTTTTTTATTAATCATGTATTTTCCTCCAAGATTTCATTTCAAGCAGCCCTAACACCATTTAAAAAGTGTCTATAAAATGTTGTATCTTTTTCTGATGTAATTTTTATTGAGAAATATCCACACAAAGAGTGTATAGTAAGTATGTATAGGCAGTCAAAGTATAATTCTGAAAGGCACACCAAAGTAAAGAGCAGTCAATCACATCGCCCAACCCCTCTCCCTGATTATATTACCCTCACCCTTACCACAACCATCTTGACCTTTGTGATGATCTTTTCCTTAGCTTTTCAATACTTACTTTCTCTAAGTCTATATAAATTCAAAAATAGTTTAGTTTTTGTCTTTTAAATTTTAATTAATCTCAAACTATGTTTTATTTTATGACTTATTATTTAATATTGCTTGTGAGATACATTTATTTTAATGTGTGTCACTAAATTTGTTAATTGTAATTGCAGATTAGTGTTTCATTATTTGAATCCAGCTTAAGTATCCACTTGTATTATTCTGAGGAGCAACATCTCAAATTAAACAAAAAGACCCAGGTTTGGGGTATCACTAAGTAGGCAGCACCAAAGAAAGCAGCAAACAAACATTACTCCCCAGAACAACTTTCATTCACTTTTCCTTCAACATGCTAAACAGTGACTGCGAGCAACCATAGAAAAAGGAGCAGAGGCCAGGCATTACTTGGTCCAGGGACTGTTCAGTCTCTCTCACTTTCTGCCTGGACTGCTGCTCACCATGGCCAGTGCATCCAATAATCACTGTTTGTGGATGTCAACCCAAGGAATTGGAGTTATTTTATGCTCACTGTGTGGCAGTCCACAGCTACCTTAGTTCCTTTTTAGAGATGCACAGAGAGTAAATATTTAGTGTCAGTTGGCAGGGTTAGCTTATATGCCAACTAAAATGATCTTGGCCACTTTGTGTGCATCTAACATTTTCTTGGTCTGTAATTGCATCAGCCACACCCTGATTGGTTACACCCCATGTTATATAAATCCTTACATAGGTATTACATAACTGGTTTACATAATATACAAGGTATGTAACTCTTCATCAATGCATTCCAGAAATTTCTAGTATTTTCAAAACATGTTTACTACAAATTGTCTACAACTTCTAAGTAACCATTATTAGGACAAAAAGAATTATTTCCAGCAAATAAAAATTTCAGCAGTGTCTTAGGCTGGGTTCTCTAGGGAAGCAAAACCAGTAAGCGTATAAATACATATAGAGAAAGATTTATATCAAGGAAACAGCCCACACAATTGTAGAGGCTAGAATGCTCCAAGTCAATGGATTAGGGTAAAGGCCTCTCCTAGTTCACACAGCCACAGAAGCTGGCGAACCCAAGGTCAGCAAGTTGGAGAGCAGGGCTCCTGCTCACAGGCTGTGAAGTTCGACGAATTCCAAGACCAACAGGTAAGCTGCTAGCTCAAGTCCAAGAACCAGAGGTGAGATGACAAGAAGCAACTGCTGGGTCCAGAACCAGCCAAAAACATTGGCAAGGCAAGCAGGAAGGAAGTAGCCAGCAGAGGGCGGAGAGATGAAGGCTGAGGGGGCAGTGAACTGCCACAGGCCCAGCCCTGCCCTGCCCTTGCTGTTACCGTTCAGCAGATTCCATCATGGGTGTGATAACATATCAAATTTCAACAGGGAAGTGATCACAACATTATACAACCGCCAAAACACTGAGAATCACGGCCTAGCCAAGTTGACATACAATCTTAACCATCACAAGTGGGAAAGCCAGCTTTAAACTCAACAAACATATTTATACTCACACATTAAACTCTAAACTGAGGCATAATTTACAAGCTTCATTTGACACATAATACACCATTCAGCAGTAGATACATGTGTTAATTCTGGCCCTTAGAGAAGCAGACACCAAAATGAGATTAGGAATTTACTGGGGAGAAATCTTTTTAAGAATAAAGGAGATAGGCAACATGGGGAGACTTCATATTACAATACAGGTCTGTCTGACAACTGCTTAAAAAAAGAATTGGGCAAGAAAAGTCTCGGACTACTACGCTGTTCTAAGAAAGTATTGGATGGGTCAGGAGGGAGTCCTTGAGCCAAAGTTGTTTATTAAAGGAATTTCATGCCACGAAAGAATAGGCTACTATTAGAATCCTGCAATACTCAGTCATTGGCTGGAAGCAACTAGGGGAAGCGTGGCCTTGGTGTGAACATTGTGGTAATACCAGAGAGTTGCAGCTGGGCTGTCAGTCCACTATGCTCCCTGCAGTCAGTTTACTTAATGGAGATTAAGCAGCACCTTTCCATGACTGCTATAGTTAACCACTCTTTCCATGCAGATGCACTTCTCTCAGGCACTGGGAAGAAGCCCCTTCATGGCTCCCTTGGGTCTCTCTCCCTAAAGGGAAATATAAAAGAAAAAGTTTAGTATGACTACCTGTATATCCCATTTCTATAGTTCATCTTAAGCCTGCAAATAATTCTTTCAGTCCTCCACCTACCATTTTAAATTTTCTTCAGCTTCAACTCTAACCTCAGCAGATCTTGATGTTTTATTTAGTGGTATGACCCAAATTTTAATTCCTGAATGGACTAAATGATTGGTAGTAATACACTTCTCAGGCCAGAGTTTCTGCATATATCCATTCATAGTCATAATGTGGCAAGGTAGTAGGCAGTACCAAGAGACACCCAAGCAGACAGTTGGGTTTCACACATATTCCTTCCTGTCTCCAGTAAAGACAACCGTGTCTCTTGCTAGTCAGAGTCAGTTACCCTTGCTTAGATGGTGACTCTTCTTGCCTGCTGCTTCATGAACCAAAAAATATCTGAAAAACACTTGTAGCTGTAGTTTATAATTGAATGGCAATCTTCCTATGTCCCCTGACAATAGACGCCCCCCGCAACTTTGGGAACCAGAACCTCCAACATTGGCGAGTTCTGAGTTGCAGTGACAAATAACACTAAGGTTCCTATCTGATGATTGAGAATGTTGATAAGTATGGCCAGCATTCCTTTTACCACTTGGTTTCTTGACCCATGGATTTCTCTTATGGGATACAGCAGAATATAGAGGTCTCCGGTATAACGTATACACTGGATTCATACTTTCAGAATATTACCTCCAAGTAGGTGCTTCACCTGTGCCTCTATTCCAACCAACAAACAACCTGTTGCTGTCGAGTTGGTTCTGACTCATAGCAACCCTATAGGACAGAGTAGAACTGTCCCATAGGTTTTCCAAGAAGTGGCTGGTGGATACGAACTGCCAGCCTTTTGGTTAGCAGCCAAGCTCTTAACCACTATGCCAACAAGGCTCTGCGCCTCTATTACGGATGCTCCTATCTCCATAAGGCTAACACTTTCTTGATGGTGTGGTATAAGGTATGACCAATGGATCCCATGATCATAAGCCTACCTACTCTCATACCTCTTTCTATGTGTAGTGAGTCCTCTAGTTAGATGTTATGTTATGTGGGATTCTGTGCCTGTGAAGCAGGCATTTCATAATCCCCTGAATAGTGATGCTGACTGAGCTTTGTAGGCAGGAATGGCAAACCCATATTCAAGAGAGGTACCTATCCCTATGAGGACAAACTACCGGCCCTTTAAGAAAAGAAGGAATTCAATGTAGTTGACTAGCCAATAAACCACTGTTTTATCTCCTTGAGGAATAATGTTGTATCAGGGAGCTCACCATTGGTCTCTACAACTGGCAGGTCAAACATTCAGAGACAACATTAATCATATTCAGTTCAGTAAATGGAAGTCAGTGCTGTTGAGCCCACACATATCCTCCTTAATCTACCACTGATTTATACTATCAGTGAAAATGTCCATGAAGGCAAATAATATCTTAGAATTATTATGAAAATTGTTTTTATGTTGTGAATTCCCTGAGAGGGTCTTTGAATGGTATTTTATGAACCACTTCCTTAAAAGATATTAGATGCATTTTAAACCTTAGTTATTATGACAGTGTGGAGTTAAGTGGTTCTGGTGATATTAATACCATTTGCACTGATAGTATAAAATGATGGAGGATAGAACACCTGGTACTTTAGCATGAATCATGGAAGTAGAACTAAATGTGCAAATAATCATTGTTTCCTTCTCCTGTACTCGCAGTAAAACCAAATGTCACTTTCAGTCAAAAATGGCATTGTTGAAGAATTAAACTTGATTAATTTTGTTAAATCTCAACTTGTGAATACACATCTTTTTTAATATGATGTGTGACAAAATGTAAAGTGTACATAAAGCACTTCTGCTGCATGTCAAAGTACAATGTTTATACCGAGTAAAAGAATTTGAGCAATTATTTGGGTTGCAAACCAAACTAGCTGTTGTTTCCATAAATCTCTTTTTTACTTGAAAGAAGGACCTATAGACTAACTCTGCTTATCCAGACTTAGGTGTTTGACTCTTAGTTCTCTTTCCTTCACTACTTTTTTCCTTCACCATCCATCCATATTTGTAACTTGGAGGAACAGAGGCAGCTCCTTCAGTTAGAGGAGAGAGTAAGGATAAAAGTGCAAGGTAAGGTAATAGACAAAAAACAATATTACTTATCTGCTCCCTTCTTTCTCAGTGCAAGAACCTAAGTAAGCCAGCATGGAATGGGGGAAGGGAGAGACTTCAACTTGGAGTGAAGTTTGGGACTATTTTAATTTCTGAAATGAAATTTTTAATTTCTAAAAGCAGGAAGTTTTGGGACTGACATGTTGATAATTTTTATTTATAATATCATCACAATTTAAGAGTGAGCAAATAAACCAAGGAGTCAAGCCAAGCTTTCATGTAAGGTCAGGGGAAAGGCTTGACCCATTGAATGAGTCAGAAAGGGAAGTTGACGAGATAATAAAGATGATGGGGTCCTGCCAATTTAATAAATAATTTACAAGAATTTCTGAAGTACTCTCATATAAACTTTAGAAATAATTCTGACTGGGGGAGTCAAGATTGTATTCCTGTCTGAAAAATATGTGGGTTGGTAAAGAATTAAATAGAGGAGGCGGGGCCAAGATGGCAGAGTTGTCAGAGACTTTCAGTCGTCCCTCTTACAACAAAGACCCAAAGAAACAAGTGAATCAATTATATATGACAATCTAGGAGCCCTGAACATCAAAGGCAAAGTTGAGGAATCTGACTGAGTGGCAGGGGGACGGAGAGATGGTTCAGAAACAGTGAGGAGTTGCCAGACCTGACCTGGCGAGAGCTTGAGCCCTTCAGGCCTGATCAGCTCATGGTGCGTGGTGAGGCAGGCAAACAGCGGCACTCAGGAGGAGTTTTCCATGTCAGGAGAGACCCAGCGGCAGAGAGTCTACTCGGCCATCCAGAATCAGTGAGAAGCAGCCCTCAATCAGCAAAAGATAAGTACTTACGTCTGGCCTACTGCACAAGTCAAAAACACCATCCTTAGGTAAAAACCTATCTCCTATTTACCTCCCCACTCCCTGCTCTGCACTGGTTCTGGGACCTGCTTCAGCAATTATTGAGTCCCCTGGGCTGGAAGTAGGACCCGACACGTGCCCTGAGCCATTCTCCCGGCCTTAGAGAGTGAACAAGTTAACAAACAGGGGGAAAAATAATCTGCTGGCTCCCCTAAGCCAGGAATTCAGGGTAGGAACAGCTCCTTTGCCTAGGCTCAGGCATAGGAAATCCACAGACTTTGAGTGCCTTTGCCCCCGCATAGACTTGTGTGGGCCCATCTCAACAGCATAGACTCTCATTACTGCAGTACAACAGGGTATATACCAGAAGTCTAACTTCAACTGTTTCAGCTATGAAGTGGCAAGTTTGTGACATTTGACACTGCTCTGCCCATTAAGCAGGGTCTTCATCTACCCACATCAGGGGTCTGAGAACTGATGGCTCCACCCACCCCACCTAGCCACCTGTGACAGGCGCCCAAGAATAAGAGGTTCCCCCTAGTCCTTACAGCCAACAGCACTGGATGCTCATAGTCCAGCTTAAAAACCCACCAAACTATGTGTTTTAGGGAACAGGGGCACATTTTCCTCCTGGACGCTCGGGGGTGACCATTGGCCCCCTGCCTTGCTCAGCCTGTGTAACCCTGTTGCAGCTGGATGCCTGTGTTTACACCAAGCACTCATGACTGTCTAGAATTGTAGGTGGGGGCCTGCACCACACACTTGGTGGCTGACTACCAGGACACCTGAGATGAATCCATACAGGAGGATTGGGCGGACTTCTGGGTGCACATACTCAGTGACAGGTCTGGCCAGCTGGTGGCAGGACATTGGAGCTTCTGGGGTGCTAGCGATCTGGATAGCTCACACAAGCAGCCTATTTGGGCATTTCAAAACAAAACAAAACAGGAAGCTAGGACACAGTAAGAAATCATAAAATAAAAGAAAACAATAACTTATTCATGGCTCCGAGACAACAGTCAATATCAAATCACATAAAGAGGCAGACCATGATGGCTTCAGCAAAATAATCTAGAAATTTTCCAGAGGAAAAAAATTTCTTGGAATCACCAGAGGCAGAATACAACAGATTAATATATAGAACTCTTCAAGGTATCAGGAAGGAAATTAAGCAAAACACAGAGCATGCAATAGAGGACCTTAAAAAGATCAGAGAAGAACATAATGACAAATTTAACAGGTTGCAAGAATCCATAGAGAGACAGAAATCAGAACTCCAGGAGACTGACAATAAAATTTCAGAATTAGACAACTCAATAGAAAGTCATAGAAGCAGAATTGAGGTAATGGAAGTCTGAATTAGTGAGGTTGAAAATAAAACATTTAACACTAACTTGTTTGAGGAAAAATCAGATAAAAGGATTTTAAAAAAATGAAGAAATCCTAAGAAATGTGTGGGATTCTATCAAGAGGAATAACCTATGAGTGACTGGAGTACGAGAAGAGGGGAGATAACAGAAAATACAGAGAGAATTGTTGAAGATTTGTTGGCAGAAAACTTTTCTGATATTGTGAAAGATGAGAAGATACCTATCCAAGATGCTCATTGAACACCACATAAGGTAGATCCCAAAAGAGAGTCACCAACATGTTACAATCAAACTTTCCAAAACCAAAGATAAAGGGAGAATTTTAAGAGCATCTAAGGATAAATGAAAATTCATCTACAAAGGAAAGAATAAGCTCAGACAACTTGGCGGAAACCATGCAGGCAAGAAGGCAATGGGATGACATATATAAAGTCTTGAAGGAAAAAAAATTGCCAGCCAAGAATTACATATCCAGCAAAACTGTCTCTCAAATATGATGGTGAAATTAGGACATTTCCAGATAAACAGAAGTTGAGTTAATTTGCAAAAACCAAATCAAAATTACAAGAAATACTAAAGGGAGTCCACCAGCTATAAATTCAATAACATCAGATAATAACCCAAGACTAGAACACAGGACAGAGCAACCAGATATCAACCTAGATACAGAAACCACAAAAATAAATCAAAACGAAGACACTGAAAATAGGGGAAAATATGTTAATATGTAAAAGATGACAAGTGAAACAAAAAAGAGGGACTGAAAAATGTAGACATAGATTTTGCATATGCAGAGGAGGTCAAGGCAATATAAAGAAATAAAAGATTGGCATAAACTTAGAAAAATAGGGGTACATATTAAGGTAACCACAAAGGAAACTAACAATCCTACAAGTCAAAAGGAAAAGAAAGAAAAATATAAAGACTCAGCAAATACAAAATCAACAACAATGAAAATATGAAAAGAAAATACTTAAGGAAAAATGACTCAGCACAGAAAATTAAGGGGAACAATGAAACTGTCAGCAACACACACAAAAAGACATCAAAATTACAGCACTAAACTCAATTAAAACTAAATTCTATTAATAATCACGCTGAATGTAAATGGACTAAATGTACCAATAAAGAGACAAAGAGTGGCAGATTGGACAAAAAAAACACGATCCATCTGTATGCTGCCTACAAGAGATAACATCTTAGACTTAAAGACACAAACAAACTAAAAATCAAAGGATGAAAAATATATATCAAGCAAACAATGCTCAAAAAAGAGGCGGATTGGCAATATTGATCTCTGACAAAATAGACTTTAAAGTAAAATCCACCACAGAGGATAAGGAGGGACACTATATAATGATTAGAGGGTGAATACACCAGAAGGACATAACTATAATAAATATTTATGCACCCAATGGCAGGGCTCCAAAATACATAAAAAGACTCTAACAGCATTGAAAAGAGAGATAGACAGTTCCACAGTAGTAGTAGGAGACTTCAACATACCACGTTCAGTGAAGGACAGCGCATGCAGAAAGAAGCTCAACAAAGACATGGAAGATCTAAATGCTACAATCAACCAACTTGATCTCATAGACATATACTGAACACTCCACCTAACAGCAGACAAGTATACTTTCTGTTCCAACACACATGGAACATTCTCCAGAATACACCACATATTAGGCCATAAAGCAAGCCTTAACAAAATCCAAAGCATGGAAATATTGCAAAGCATCTTTTCTGACCATAAAGCCATGAAAGTAGAAATCAATAACAGAAAAAGCAAGGAAAAATATCAGACACATGGAAACTGAACAACACCTTGTTCAAAAACTACTAGATTGTAGAAGAAATTAAAGATGGAATAAAGAAATTCATAGAATCAAATGAGAATGAAAACACATCCTACTAGAACCTTTGGAACAGGGCATAAACAATGCTCAGAGGTCAGTTTACAGAAATAAATGCACACAGACAAAAAGAAAAAAGGGCCAAAATCAAAACATTAACCTTACGACTGGAACAAGTAGAAGGAGAGCAGCAAAAGAAACACTCGGGCACCAGACTAAGGAAACAATAAGAATTAGAGCAGAATTAAATGAAAAAGAGAACAAAAAAACAATTGAAAGAGTTACCAAGTGCAAAAGCTGGTTCTTTGAAAAGACCAACAACACTGATAAACCACTGGCCAAACTGACAAAAGAAAAACAGGAGAGGAAGCAAATAACCCGTATAAGAAATGAGATGGGGGAGGCGGGGCAAGATGGCACTCTAGGCAGAAGCACCACACCGTCCCTCCACAGCAAAGATCCGAAAAACTAACCCTAACAGAGAATCAACAATCCTGAAACCCTAGAACACCAAATGAAGAGATAAAGAACTCAGCCAAACACCAAACGGAGTGAGAATACTAAAAGAGAATGGAGAGCGAGGAGAGACTCATGAAGAGATTCCTTACCAGCTAACGCAGCACGAATCCACCATCTTGGATTCCTATCAGAGACCAGTGAACGGGAGAGCAGCTTTGCAGAGAATCCAGTGGGAGACAGAACGACCGCTTAGCTTCACACATAACTATCTTCCCGCTGCACCCTACCTACCTGCACCATGCACTAGACATCACACCACCAAGCTGTGCAGGCACGCCCTATTGGAACCTGCCCAGCACTGACTACCGACCGTCCTGGTGGCTGCGGTGAGTGGCACAGGCAACCCGTCCCAGTGGCTCCTCCTCAGCTAGATCTGCCCAGCTGTACCACAAGGACGAAACAAAAAAAAAAAAAAATCTACAATCAATAAATTAGAGAAATATCTACTGAATGCCCCAAAAACAGCAAACAATATCAAAACATTTACAAAAACAAGAGAAGATGGCTCCAATAGGCATCCAAATTAAAACACCAGATAACTCTCCTGTGGAAGAAAATGCACTAGAAGTACCTGATACGGAACTCAAATCACTAATACTCGGAATTTTCCAAGAATTGAGGCAAAAAGCTGACAAACATGAGGAAAAAATAGACAAATTTATGGAAAATACAGACAAAAAATTGGAAGAATTCAGGAAGATGATGCAGAAATACAATGCCAAAATAAATTCACAACTCGAAATTATACAAAAACAACAATTAGAAATCCAAAAGATAAACAACAAGATTTCAGAAATGGACGGTGTCATAGAAGGGCTGAGAAGTAGATTTGAAACCATGGAAGACAGGATCAGTGGAACTGAAGACAAACACTTGGATACAACTCTGTTTCAGGAAAACTCAGAAAAAAGAACAAAGAAAAATGAAGAGACCCTGAGAGTTATGTGGGACACAATTAAAAGCAAAAACTTACGAGTGATTGGCATACCAGAACAGGGGGAGAAAACAGAAAACACAGAGAGGATCATTGATGAACTGCTGACAGAAAACTTTCACAATATCATGAAAAATGAAAAGCTGGCCATCCAAGAAGCTCAACGAACCCCATATGGAAGAGACCCTAAAAGAAAATCACCAAGACATATCATATTCACACTCACTAAAACTAAAGACAAACAAAGAATCCTGAGAGCAGCTCGTGAAAAACAAGAAGTCACATACAGAGGAGAAACAATAAGACTAAGCTCAGATTATTCAGCAGAAACCATGCAGGCAAGAAGGCAATGGGATGACATATATAAAATCTTGAAAGAAAAAAATTGTCAGCCAAGAATAATATATCCTGCAAAACTCTCATTCAAATTTGATGGTGAAATTAGGTCATTTCCAGATAAACAGAAACTAAAGAAATATGCAAAAGTCAAACCAAACTTACAAGAATTATTAAAGGGACTTCTTCGATCTGAGGACAAACAGCTTCAGCCCTCAGGCAGGACCTAGGACCTAGGACACAGGTTCACATGAACCAGATACCATTCTAGGAACTGAACTAGAGAGGACTTTCCAAAAACAAAAGAAATACAACAGGGAATCAGAGAAATCAATCAAAGGATGACAATAACATCAAAACAATGAAAGAGGGAACAAACGGCATAGGTATAGAACCTTCTAAAGGAGATGAAGGCAAGGCGATACCAAGTAACAGTAGACTGCTTCAAAATTATAAAGATAAGGGTAAAATTCATGGTAATCACAAAAAAAGTTAACAAACCAACTCATAAAAATAAAGACGAAAAACATAAAGTCTCAACAAAAACAAAACCTACAAAAACAAAAGAAATGAACACATAATCCACAAACAAAAGTAACTCAGCACAAGAGAGTAAGAAGAACAAAGAAAACTTCAGCATCACAAAAAAAAGCACTACAAAATGACAGCAACAAACTCAAATCTATCAATAATTACACTGAACGTAAATGAACTCAATGCACCCATAAAGAGACGGACAGTGGCAGAATGGATAAGAAAACAGGATCCATCAATTTGCTGTCTACAAGAGACACACCTTAGAAACAAAGATGTGAATTTATTAAAAATCAAAGGTTGGAAAAAATATATCAAGCTAACAACTATCAAAAAAGAGCAGGAGTGGCAATTCTAATCTCAGATAAAATAGACTTTAAAACAAAATCTAACATAAAAGACAAAGAAGGACACTATATAATGATTAAGGGGATGATCCACCATGAAGACATAACCATAATAACTATCTATGCACCCAATGACAGGGCTCCAAAATACATTAAAAAAACTCTAACAGCACTGAAAAGAGAAGTTGACAGTTCCACAATAATAGTAGGAGACTTCAACACACCACTCTCAGTAAAGGACAGAACAACTAAAAAGAAACTCAGCAAAGATACAGAAGACCTGAAGGACACAATCAGCCAACTGGACCTCATAGACATATATAGAACAATCCATCCGACCGCTGCAAAGTACACATTCTTTTCCAATGCACACGGAACGTTCTCCAGAATAGACCACATCTTAGGCCACACAGCAATCCTCAACAAGATCCAAAATGCTCAGATAATTCACAGTATCTTCTCTGACCACAATGCCATCAAGGTAGAAATTAACACTAGAAAGAACAAGGAAAAAAAATCAAACACATGGAAACTGAATGATAATCTGCTTACACATCAATGGGTAATAGAAGAAATCAGAGATGGAATTAAAAAATTCCTAGAATCAAATGAAAATGAAAACACATCATACCAAAACCTTTGGGACACAGCAAAGGCAGTCATCAGAGGACAACTTATAGCAATAGATGCACATATCAAAAAAGAAGAAAGGGACAAAATCAAAACATTAACTACAGAACTCAAACAAATAGAAAGAGAACAACAAAAAAAGCCTACAACCACCGGAAGAAAGGAAATAGTAAAGATCAGAGCAGAAATAAATGAAATAGAGAACAGAAAAACAATAGAAAGAATCAACCAAACCAAAAGTTGGTTCTTTGAAAGAATCCACAAAATCGACAAACCTCTGGCCAGACTGACAAAAGAAAAACAGCAGAGGGCACAAATAACCCAAATAAGAAATGAAATGGGGGACATTACAACAGATCCAACTGAAATAAAAAGGATTATAACAGAATATTATGAAAAACTATATTCCAACAAATTTGAAAACCTAGAGGAAATGGATAAATTTCTAGAAACATACGGCCTACCCAAACTACAACACACTGCTATTGAAAATCTGAACAGACCAATAACAAGAGAAGAGATTGAAAAGGTAATAAAAAAAACTCCCAACCAAAAAAAGCCCTGGCCCAGATGGCTTCACTGGAGAATTCTACAAAACATTTACAGAAGAGCTTGTACCAGTTCTACTCAAGCTATTTCAGAGCATAGAAGAGGAAGCAACACTTCCAAATGCATTCTATGAAGCCAGCATAACGCTGATACCAAAACCAGGCAAAGACATCACAAAAAAAGAAAATTACAGACCAATATCGCTCATGAATATAGATGCAAAAATTCTGAACAAAATTCTAGCCAATAGAGTTCAGTATCATAACAAAAAAATAACACACCACGACCAAGTAGGATTCATACCAGGTATGCAAGTATGGTTTAACATTAGAAAATCGATCAACGTAATCCACCACATAAATAAAAGGAAAGAAAAAAATCACATGATCATCTCAATTGATGCAGAAAAGGCATTTGACAAAGTCCAGCACTCATTCCTGATAAAAGCTCTCAATAAAATAGGTATAGAAGGGAAATTTCTCAACATAATAAAGGGCATCTATGCAAAACCAACAGCCAACATCATTCTTAATGGAGAGAGGCTGAAAACATTCCCCTTGAAAATAGGAACAAGACAAGGATGCCCTTTATCACCACTCCTATTTAACATTGTGCTGGAAGTTCTAGCTAGAGCAATAAGGCAAGAGAAAGAAATAAAGGGCATCCAAATTGGTAATGAAGAAGTTAAACTGTCCCTGTTTGCAGATGATATGATACTATACATAGAAAACCCTAAAGACTCCACGAGAAATCTACTGGAACTAATAGAAAGATTCAGCAGAGTAGCAGGATACAAGATAAACATTCAATAATCAGTTGGATTCCTATACACCAGTAAAGAGAACGATGAAAAGGAAATCAGGAAATCAATACCATTTTCAATAGCCCCTAAAAAGATAAAATACTTAGGAATAAATCTGACCAGGAATATAAAAGACCTATACAAAGAAAATTACAAAACACTGCTGCATGAAACCCAAAGGGATCTACATAAATGGAAAAACATACCATGCTCATGGATAGGCAGACTCAACATTGTGAAAATGGCAATTCTACCTAAAGCAATCTACAAATACAATGCAATCCCGATACAAATACCAACAACATTCTTCAAAGAGATGGAAAAACTAATTATTAACTTTATATGGAAAGGGAAGAAACCCCGAATAAGTAAAGCACTACTGAAGAAGAAGAATAAAGTTGGAGGACTCACACTACCTGACTTGAGAACCTACTATACAGATACAGTACTCAAAACAGCCTGGTACTGGTACAACAACAGAGACATTGACCAATGGAACAGAATTGAGAACCCAGATGTAAACCCATCCACCTACGGTCACCTGATCTTTGACAAGGGCCAAAAATACATCAAATGGGGAAAAGACAGTCTTTTTAACAAATGGTGCTGGCAAAACTGGATATCCATTTGTAGAAAAATGAAACAGGACCCATACCTCACACCATATACAAAAACTACTTCAAAATGGATCAAAGACCTGAATATAAAGCCTCAAACTATAAAATTCATAGAAGAAAAAATAGGACCAACACTTCAGGCCTTAATACATGGCATCAACAGGATACAAACCATAAACATCAACACAAAAAACCCAACAGATAAACTAGATGACTGGGATCTTCTAAAAATCAAACATCTATGCTCTTCCAAAGACTTCACCAAAAGAGTCAAAAGAGAACCTACAGACTGGGAAAAAATTTTTGGACAGTACAAGTCAGACAAAGGTCTAATCTCCATAATCTACAAGAAAATCCAACACCTCTACAACAAAAAGACAACCAATCTTATCAAAAAATGGGCAAAGGAAATGAACAGACACTTCACCAAGGAAGACATTCAAATGGCCAACAGACACATGAGGAAATGCTCGCGATCACTAGCCATTAGAGAAATGCAAATTAAAACCACAATGAGATACCATCTCACCCCAGCATTACTGGCACGAATCAAAAATACCTGAAATAACAAATGTTGGAGGGGCTGCGGGGAGATGGGAACTCTTATACACTGCTGGTGGGAATGCAAAATGATACAACCATTTTGGAAAATGATATGGCGTTTCCTCAGAAAGCTAGAAATAGACATGCCATTCGATCCAGCAATCCCACTCCTAGGAATATATCCTAGAGAAATAAGAGTCATCACTCAAATAGACATATGCACACGTATGTTCATAGCAGCATTGTTCACAATAGCAAAACGATGGAAACAACCTCGATGTTCATCAACAGATGAATGGATACACAAACTATGGTACATACACACAATGGAGTACTATGCAACGAGAAAGAACAACTGAATCTGTGAAGCATCTCATAACATGGATGAAACTGGAGGACATTATGCTGAGTGAAATAAGTCAATCACAAAAGGACAAATATTGTATGAGACCTCTATTGTAAAAACCCATGAAAAAATTTACATGCAAAATGTAACAATCCTTGTTGGTTACCAGGGATGGGAGGGGAGGAGGGAGGGAAATAGTAAATAGGTAATAGATAAGTGGTAACTTGTGTGAGAGGTGAGATAGTACACAGTACAGGGGAAACT
Source organism: Dugong dugon (assembly GCA_030035585.1). Lineage (NCBI taxonomy): Eukaryota > Metazoa > Chordata > Mammalia > Sirenia > Dugongidae > Dugong > Dugong dugon. The sequence continues at coordinate 15,840,240 of CM057465.1, forward strand.
AACACAACCTGCACAAGGAAAGGTCATGGAGGCCCTATAGACACATCCAAACCCCCCGAGGGACTGAGTTGTTGGACGGAGGGCTCTGGGGACCATGGTCTCGGGGAACATCTAGCTCAATTGGCATGACACTACTTATAAAGATAATGCTCTACATTCTACCTTGGTGAGTAGTGTCTGGGGTCTTAAAAGCCTATGAGCGGCCATCTAAGATACTCCACTGGTCTCATCCCTTCGAGAGCAAGGGAGAATGAAGAGAACAGGATTCAACGAAAAGATTAGTCCAAAGGACTAATTGTCCACAGCTACCAAGGCCTCCACCGGACTGAGTCCAGTATAGCTAGATGGTGCCTGGCTACCACCACTGACTGCTCTGACCAGGATCACAACAGAGGGTTCTGGACAGAGCTGGAGAAGGATGTAGAGCATAATTTTAACTCCCAAAAAAAAAAAAAAAAAAAAAAAAAAGACCAGATTTACTGGCCTAAAGAATAGTAGAGAAACCTCAAGAGTGTGGCCCCAGACACCCTTTCAGCTCAGAGGTGAAGTTACCTTCGAGGTTTGATCTTAAGCCTGGGAGTGGACAGCCCAGTAAAACTAAATAGGACTAACGAGATACAGGAGTCCGGTGACAAGGGCCAGAAGGCAGAGGGGGAGTAGGAAACTGATGATAAGGAACACAAATTGAATAAGGACACTGTCGATGTATTGTGAGATTGTTGACCACTGCTATAGGGCAACATTTGTAGTAACTATTAAATGGGAGGCTGTTTTGTCCTGTAAGCCTTCATCTTGGGCGAGAATGGCAGCACAATTGGAAGAGCATAGTCAATACCACTTAAATGTGTAAGTAAAAAGTTTTGAAATGGTGTTAAAATAAAATAAAATAAAATAAACCAAATGAGACTAAAGAGGTACAGCAGTCTAGTGACAAGGGCCAGAAGACAGAAGGGGACAAGGAAGTCCCCTGGTGATAGGGAACACAAGGTGGAGTAAGGATATTCTTGATGTGCTGTGAGATTGTTAACCATTGTCATAGGGCAACATGTGTAGTAACTGTTAAATGAAAAACTATTTTGTTCTGTAAGCCTTCATCTTAAGTGAGAATAACAGCACAGTTGGAAGAGCATAGTCAATGTCACTGAACTGTGAATGTAGAAATTTTTGAAGCGGTGTATCTTTGGCTATCTGTATTTTCATCAAAAAAAAAAAAAAAAGAAAAAAAGGTTGAGAATTTAGAGGCTTAATATGTTGTGGGGTTGTTAACCAAAGTCATAGAACAACATGTGTACTACTATTTCATGAGAAACTATTTGCTCTGTAAGCTTTCACCTGAAGTACAATAAAATACAAAAAAAAAAAAAAAAAAAGAAATGAGATGGGTTATATCACAACAGACCCAACTGAAATTAAAAGAATCATAACAGAATACTATGAAAAATTATACTCTAATAAGTTTGAAAACCTACAGGAAATGGACAAATTTCTAGAAACTCATTACCTACCTAAACTAACACATACAGAGGTAGAACAACTAAATAAACCCATAACAAAAGAAGAGATTGAAAAAGTAATTTAAAAACTCCCAACAAAAACAGCAGCTTCCCTGGAGAATTCTACCAAACATTCAGAAGAGAGTTAACACCACACTACTAAAGGTATTTCAGAGCATAGAAAACGATGGAATACTCCCAAACTCATTCTATGAAGCCAGCATAACCCTGATACCAAAACCAGGTAAAGACGCCAGAAAAATAAGAAATTACAGACCAATATCCCTCATGAACATTGATGCAAAAATCCTCAACAAAATTCTAGCCAACAGAATTCAGCAACATATCCAAAAGATAATTCACCATGAACAAGTGGGTTTATACCAGGTATGCAGGGATGGTTCAACATTAAAAAAACAATCAATGTAATTCATCACATTAATAAAACAAAAGACAAGAACCACATGATCTTATCAATTGATGCAGAAAAGGCATTTTACAAAGTCTAACACCCATTCATGATAAAAAACTCTCAACAAAATAGGAATAGAAGGGAAATTCCTCAGCATAATAAAGGGCAGTTGTACAAAGTCAACAGCCAATATCATCCTAAATGGAGAGTTTGAAATCATTCCCCTTGAGAACAGGAACCAGGCAAGGATGCCCTTTATCACCACTCTTATTCAACATTGTGCTGGAGGTCCTAGCCAGAGCAATTAGGCTACAAAAAGAAATAAAGTGCGTCCAAATTGGTAGGGAAGAAGTAAAAGTATCTCTATTTGCAGATGTTATGATCGTATACACAGAAAACCCCATGGAATCCACAAGAAAACTACTGGAATTAATAAAAGATTTCAGCAAACTATCAGGATACAAGATAAACATACAAAAATCAGTGGGATTCCTCTATACCAACAAAGAGAACTTCCAGGAGGAAATCACCAAATCAATACCATTTACAATAGCCCCCAAGAAGTTAAAATACTTAGGAATAAATCTACCCAGAGGTGTAAATAACCTATACATTGAAAAGTACAAGACAGTGCTTCAAGAAATGAAAAAAGACCTGCATAAGTGGAAAAACATACCTTGCTCATGGATAGGAAGACTCAACATTGTGAAAATGTCAATTCTACCCAAAGCTTTCTACAGATACAAGGCAATCCTGATCCGAATTCCAAAGGCATTTTTTAATGAGATGGAGAAACAAATCACCAAGTTCGTATGGAAAGGGAAGAAGCTCCAGAGAAGTAAAACATTACTCAAGAAGAAGAACAAAGTGGGAGGCCTTGCACTACCTGATTTTAGAACCTATCATACCGCCACGGTAGTCACAACAGCCTGGTACTGGTACAAAAACAGATACATAGACCAATGGAACAGAATTGAGAATCCAGACACAAATTCATCCACCTATGTGCAGCTGATGTTTGACAAAGGCCCAAAGTCCATTAACTGGGGAAAAGACTCTCTCTAACAAATGGTACTGGCATAACAAGATATCCATCCACAAAAAAGAAGAAACAAGATCCGTACCTCACATCATGCAAAAGAACTAACTCAAAATGGATCAAAGACCTAAATATCAAATCAGAAATGATAAAGATCATGGAAGAAGAAATAGGGACAAGGTTAGGGGCCCTAATAGATGGCATAAACAGAATATGAACCATAAGTAACTATGCACAAGCACCAGAAGAGAGATTAGATAACCGGGAGCTCCTAAAAATCAAACACTTATGCTCATCAAAAGACTTCAACAAAAGTGTCAAAGAGCAACCTACAGACTGGAAAAAAATTTTTGGCTACAACAAATCTGATCAGCATCTAATCTCTAAAATCTACAAGATACTGCAAAACCTCAACAACAAAAAGACAAATAACCCAATTAAAAAATGGGCAAAGGATATGAACAGGCACTTCACCAAAGAAGACATTCAGGCAGCTAACAGACACATGAAGAATGCTCACGATCATTAGCTATTTGAGAAACGCAAATCAAAACTACAATGAGATACCATCTCACCCCAACAAGGCTAGCATTAATCTAAAAAACACAAAATAATAAATGGTGGAGAGGTTGTGGAGAGACTGGAACACTTATACACTGTTGGTGGGAATGTAAAATGGTACAACCACTTTGGAAATCGATTTGGCACTAGAAATAGAAGTACCATACAATCCAGCAATCTCGCTCCTTGGAATATATCCTAGAGCAATAAGAGCCGTCACACGAATAGATATATGCACACCCACGTTCATTGCAGCACTGTTCACAATAGCAAAAAAATGGAAACAACCTAGGTGCCCATTAACAGATGAATAGATAAATTATGGTATATTCACACAATGGAATACTAAGCAATGATAAAGAACAATGATGAATCCGTGAAACATCTTATAACATGGAGGAATCTGGAAGGCATTATGCTGAGTGAATTTAGTCAGTCACAAAAGGACAAATAATGTATAAGACCACTATTATAAGGACTCAAGAAAAGGTTTAAACACAAAAGAAAATATTCTTTGATGGTTACGAGGGTGGGGAGGAAAGCTGAGGGTTATTCACTAACTTAGAGAAGAATTATTTTAGGAGAAGGGAAGGACAGCATACACTACAGGGCAAGTCAGAAAAACTGGACTAAACCAAAGCTAAGGGTTTCCTGAATACAACCAAACACTTTGAGGGACAGAGTAGCAGGTTTGGGGGTGTGGGGACCATACTTTCAGTGGATATCTAGGTCAATTCGCATAACAAAGTTTATTAAGAAATTGTTCTGCATCCCACTTTGGTGAGTGGCATCTGGCAACTTAAAAGCTAGCCTTCTAAGATGCATCAGTTGTTCCCAACCACCTGGAGTGAAGGAGAATGAAGGACACCGAAGATACAAGGAAACTATTAGCCCAAGAGACAGAAAGGGCCACATAAACCAGAAACTGCATCAGCCTGAGTCCAGAAGAAGTAGATGGTGCCCGGCTACCACCAATGACTGCCCTGACAGGGAACACAACAGAGAGTCCCTGACTGAGCAGGAGAAATGTGGGGTGCAGAACTCAAATTCTAGTAAAAAGACCAGACTTAATGGTCCGACTGAGACTCTAGGGACCCCAGAAAGCATGGCCCCTGGATTCTCTACCAGTCCAGAAATGAAACAATTTCTGATTCCAACTCTTCATAAAAAGATTGGACTGGACTATGGGACATAAAATGATACTCGTGAAGAGTGCGCTTCTTAGCTCAAGTAGACACATGAGACTAAAGGCGCAGCTTCTATCAGGAGGTGAGATGAGAAGGTAGAGAGTGTTAGGAGCTGGCTGAATGGAGACAGGAAATCAGGGGTGGAAAGGAGGAGTGTGCTGTCACAGTATAGGGAGAGCAATTAGGGTCATATAACAATGTATGCATAAATTTTTGTATGAGAGACTAACTTGAAATGTAAACTTTCACTTGAACTACAAGAATAAACAAAAAAAAAGAAAGAAAAAGAGAATGAAATAGAAATACTTATAAATAAAATATAAGACTATCAAAGAATATTATATTAACTATACATAGTTAAACAGAGCTTAAAATAATATTATGTGAAACTGATGTGAAATGAGATAAGCATAAAAAACTAAATAAGCAATTTGAAATGGAAGTCCAAAGTAGTTCCTTATTTCTTCATTAATTATATGATTATATAAAAAATAGTCCTAGATAATAGACAAATGGTAAACATTTCAAAGATGTCAGCATTTTTCAAGTTATTTTTAAACATGTATCTAAATGGAATGTAGCATTTTATATAAAAATATATTGTAAAAAATATTTATAAATAAAATAGCATGTACTTAATTAGAATTTAGAATAATGACAATATATTTCTCAGCTTTAAACACTATAAGAAATTAATAAAAGTACTCACACATTTAATGTATGAACTAAATGGCTTGATGGGAAAAATAAGAAAATGATTGGAAATGTAGTTTCATCATATATGCTCTATAAATAATATAAATAATATACAAAGACACATTTGAGTTCATTAATGTACATGGATTTTTTGAGGGCTTAATGTGGCTTTTTATTTGTTTTAATAAAATAAATGAAGGCTCAAATGTCCTTTAAATCACACTTACGTGATATATTTCAAGAAACTAAAAATTGAGATTGTGTTTTTCTAACATAGAGTATAATACCAAATATTAAAATGGTTTCATGTTTTTCCTAATAACTACAAAAAGCAAGGAAGAAGCTTAATGGAAAATGTACACTTATACACAAGATAAAATGAGTGAGTATTCAGTAAGCTAATTTTTTTTTTTTTAAATTTACTCTTTTTACTGCCAACTGAGATTTACTTGTTAGTTGTTGCTAGGTGCCATCCAGTCAGTTCTGACTCATAGTGACTCTATGTGCAACAGAACAAAACACTGCTTGGTCCTGGGCCATCCTCACAAGCATTGTTATATTTGAGCCCATTGTTGCAGCCACTGTGTCAATCCATCTCACTGAGGGTCTTCCTCTTTTTTACTGACCCTCTACTTTACCAAGCATGACGTTCTTCTCCAGGGACTGGTCCCTCCTGATAACATGTCCAAAGCACTTGAGATGAAGTGTCACCATCCTCACCTCCAAGGAGCACTCTGGCCATATTTCTTCCAAGACAGACTTGTTCATTCTTCTGGCAGTCCATGGTATATTCAATATTCTTTGCCAACACCATAATTCAAAGGCGCTTTACTTAGTGAAAGCCAATCACACTTCAGCAGACTTTCATAATTTGCTCTGTTATACAAACAGTTTAGTAAATAATGACAATTTTTCTTTAACATTTTTTTGAGGATAAGGAAAAAATATAATAAATTATCCCTAGTCTTTTTAATGTAAAATTTTTTAACTCTGGGTACCATTTGTGATACATGAAGGAATCAGTAAATGCTCACTCACATTTAATCTTATGGAAGTGGAAAGTCTTTTAAACATAGGAGCAAAGAGCTTGATGTTCACACCGAGGGTGCAAGCAATTGAAAATAACCAAATAAAAACTAATTATATAAAAATATTAAGGTATTTTAAAAAGTAAAAATGCCAGACTCTATCTGTAATTAATATCAGGAAAATAGTATTAGGCTTATAAAAATATGAACCTATTTTTCTGCCTCAAATTAACTTAAATAATGGGGTTCATCATATGAAAACGAAAAATAGACTTAGGTTAAGTGCAAATTTTCTTAGAAGTCAGGCTTTGTGGGCCACAGCAGGCCTCAGGAGAAATGCCTTGATCTTCTTGTTCACCCTTGTAGAGACCATGAGTATTGAGGTCATCTGGAAAAGGAGAACAGCTCAATGCTGTGACTGATGCTCCATGGAGGATACTGCTGTGCTGTAGCATCATCCTGAAGCTATTGTCTCCCAGCTCCCAGCATTGACACACCATGAACCTACCTTATGTGAAACATCATAAACCAAGCACATGTTGTAATGCAGCTCGACCTAGGAGGAAGTCGGGGCTTGAGGACTGGAGAAAATAGTACCTTCGGTAATCATCTTAAGAACTCATAGGGCTCAGCAGAATAGAACTAACTTTTCATATAGATTAGAGGAACAGACACAGCATGAGGTAGTGTTGGGTTTTATTTGAGGGACAAAAGAAGAGATTGCCTTGCCTCAAATCATAATCCTACATTCCTCATATTAGTGTCTTTTTTTTCACCAATAGAGATTGTTCCTTTGAGAAAAGACATTGTATCTCCAGGAAACTTCTATTAAATTCTAAATACGTGTAAAAGAGGAACTATATTATTACATGAATAACTTTGCATATGAGAGCTTAAGAAGCTGAGTTTTAATAGAAATAGTCATGCATTGTGAGATTAAAAATAGGTAAGACACAAATTTATATATCTCATCTCTCTTCTTGAAATTTCACAGTATGATTTTTCATCACCCCCAACAAAATAGATATCCTTAGCATAAAATATAAGATCCTTCCTAATCTGAGCCTTGCTTACCTGTACATTCTTTTTTATCTCTAGTTTTCTGTTTATCCTTTTATATATCATTATTTAGCCATATCAGTTTTTATTGTTTCCTTTACCTCAAACCAGTTCCTATCAGCTAACTCAACCCAGTTCATTATATAAGATGTAACTTCTTCTGTGAAGGCTGTCATGTTCAACTTCCCTCAATTTTTCCTCAGTTTTGATTGAATGATTTTCCTATAAGTTCTCATAGCACAATGTGCAAATATGTCTCCTCTCATTTACCTTAGTATATTGTAATTTTGAATTACATGTATATTTATCTATTCAAATAGAAGGTAGGGACTATGTCTTATGGTATTTATATATTGAGCAACAAGAAACAGTGTCATCACAGAATAGATATTCAATAAATGAGTGAATAAATGACTAACTGACCCTAGATTCACGGCACCACTGATAATGAACAGATTCTAGGATGGCAAGACAGATATAAAATCACAAATATTCAAATATTTCCCCCATTGTTTTTTTGTCTGAGAAACACCCTGACACTAATATATATAATATACGTATGTGTGTGTGTGTGTGTATATATATATATATATATATATCTCCAACAACTTCACAGAAAAATACATTTTTTCAACAACAGGAACAGCAACTATACACATGGACCTCACTGCCTCACTGGACGGAATACACAGGAATCAAAATGACTACACCTGTAGAAAGAGACAATGGAAAAGCTCAATATCATCAGTTAGAACAAGGCCAGGGCCGACTACAGAACAGATCTCAATTGTTCATATGCAAGTTCAAGTTGAACTTGAAGAAAATTAGAACAAGTCCACAAGAGCTAAAGTATGACCTTGAGTATATCACACCCAAATTCAAGAATAGACTGGGCACGTTGAACACTAATGACCAAAGATCAGAGGAGTTGTGGAATAACATCAAGGACCTCACAGGTGAAGAAAGCAAAAGGTCATAAAAAGACAGGAAAGAAAGAGCTGAACAGAAGATTTCAAAGGGCAACTCAAGAAGTTAAAGTAAATTATTTATAATGACATGTGCAAAGACCTGGAGTTAGAAAACCAAAAGAGAAGAACCCACTTGGAATTTCTCAAGCTGAAAGAACTGGAGAAAAAATTCAAGCCTCGAGTTGCAATTCTGAAGGATTCTGTGGGCAAAATACTGAACAATGTAGGAAGCGTAAAAAGAAGATGAAGGAATATACAGAGTCACTGTACCAAAAACAATTGGTCAATGTTCAACCATTTCAGGAGGTAGCATATGATCAATGACCAATGGTACTGAGGGAAGAAGTCCAAGCTGCACTGAACACACTGACAAAAAACAAGGCTCCAGGAACTGAGGTAATACCAACTGAGATGTTTCAACAAATGGATGCAGCACTGGAAGTGCTCACTCATCTATGCCACTAAATTTGGAAGACAGCTACCAGGCCAACAGACTGGAAGAGATCCATATCTGTGCCCATTTCAAAGAAAGGTGATCCAACAGAATGCGGAAATTATCGAACAATATCATTAATATCACACGCAAGCAAAATCATTCAAAAGTGGTCGCAGCAGTACATCAACAGGGAACTGTCAGAAGTTCAAGCTGGATGCAGAAGAGGACGTAGAACAAGGGATAGCCTTGCTGATGTCAAATGGATCATGGCAGAAGGCAGAGAATTCCAGAAAGATGTTTACATGCATTTTATTGACTGCCCAATGGTATTGGATCATAACAAGTTATGGATAACATTTTGAAGAATGGGAATTCCAGAAAACTTAACTGAACTCACGAGGGACCTGTATTTAGACCAAGAGGCAGTTGTTTGAAAACAACAAGGGGATACTTCGCAGTTTAAAGTCAGGAGAGTTGTGCATCAGGGTTGTATCCTTTCACCATGTTTATTCAACCTGTATGTTGGGAAATAATCCGAGAAGCTGGGCTATATGAGAAAGAACTGGGCATTAGGATTGGATAAAGACTCATTAACAACCTGCTTTATGCAGATGACACAACCTTACTTCCTGAAAGTGAAGAGGACTTCAAGCACTTACTGATGAAGATCAAAGCCTACAGCCTTCAGTATGGATTGCAACTCAACATAAAGAAAACTAAAATCCTCACCACTGGATCACTAAGCAATATCAGGATAAATGGAGAAAAGATTGAAGCTGTTAAGGATTTCTTTTTACTTGGATCCACAATCAATGCCCAGGGAAACAGCAGTCAAGAAATCAAATGATGCATTGCATTGGGCAAATCTGCTACAAAAGACCGCTTTAATACATAAAAAAGCAAAGATGTCACTTTAAGGACTAAGGTCGTCTGATGCAAGCCATGGTGTTTTCCATCACCTCATATGCATGCAAAAGCTGGACAATGAATAAAGAAGACCAAAGAAGAATTGGCAAAGAATATTGAATATACCATGGACTGCCAAAAGAATGAACAAATCAGTCTTGGAAGAAGTACAACCACAATGTTCCTTACAAGCAAGGATGGTGAGACTACGTCTCACACACTTTGGACTTGTTATCAGAAGGGACCAGTCCCCAGAGAAGGACATCATGCTTGGTAAAGTACAGGGTCAGTAAAAAAGAGGAAGACCTTCGATGAGAAGGATTGACACAGTGGCTGTAACAATGGGCTCAAGCATAACAATGATTATGAGGATGGGGCAGGACCGAGCAGTGTTTTCTTCTGTCATACATAGGGTTGCTATGGGTCAGAACTGACCTGATGACACCTAACAACAACAACAACAAATATATCCTGTACCCAATAGGATAATTAACTCAGCTCTAGAAGTCTCTTGGAAATTACTTATAAATTACCAGAGAAAAGAGCTAGAAATGAATACCAAGTGATAGGGGAATTTGCAATAAGCACTATTGCGAAAAGAGTAAACTAAAATGGTGTATATCATTAAGAAATAAAAATTCTTCGTTCTTCAAATTTTAAATCCTTTAGCTGCATGTAAATATTTTAGGCTTAGACTCTTTAGAGGAAATGAAGTCACCATTGATGTCTCCAGAGGGATAATTTCAACCAGTGCTCCTAAGCTAATGTCAATATCTAAATCTTTTAAAAGTTATCTGTGAATGGCAGAAATTCTTTATCCTGGAATAGTTTGTCTTTGGTGCAGCCAAAGAAATTGCAAACATTTATTTTATAACATGCTTACTAAAAAACCTCTTCATTTATAATACAAGTTAACTTGCCACAAAGTTGCTTATATAAAACTCTACTTCCATTTTACACATCCTTTGCTTTGTTTAGTAATTGAGAGAAAAAACCCGTTGCCATTTAGTCGATTCCAACTCATAACGACCCTATAGGACAGAGTAGAACTGCCCTATAAGGTTTCCAAGTAGCACCTGGTGGATTCGAACTGCTGACCAAAAGGTTAACAGCTGTAGCTCTTACCACTACACTACCAGGTGACTATTTATTGAATGACTAGTTTATCAGGCTTTATATGCATTGTCTCCAATCCTATCGCAAGTTAAATATGCTATTTCTATTACATAGATTAGGGTGAGTGATTAGGTTGAGTGACTCTCTCAGGATTCACTGGCAAATATTTTAGGGCATAGAGTTGCAGAAGGAAACTCTTTTGGATAATAAATTGTTTAGATCTATATTGAAAATAAACTTTGAGTATTTACAGGCACAAAGATTAAAAAACTCAGACATGCATACACACATGCACACACAATACCGATAAGAAAGAGTATAAGAATCCTTGAGACACAGAGCAAAGGATTAAAAGAAATTAGATAATAGATAAAGGAAATTCACTTGCATCATGAAAGATACTATCCTCTTACTTACCAAGGGTTCTCACAACTTCTTCTGAGGACAAACTGGAAATGGATATCAAATACTCATATTCGTCACATATTTTTTTTTTGTAGTTGATGCATTTTATTCCAGAATATGTGGAATTATTACTGTAAAACATGTTATCATCTTCATTTAGTACAAGTTAAAAAATACATTATTACTGTATATACACTGAGATTCTTGAATCCATTATTCAAGTACATTGACTCTAATACATGTGTAACGTGTGTGAACACATGTATGTATAATACCTAAGTATTAGTACAGTCAAGATTATGAAGATGGAAGTAAAAAAAAATTCAGGAGAATAGAGCCCCTTATATTTCTGCTGATTTGAATTAGTTTTGCTTAATCATATTTTTAATTACACAAAGGATGGGCCAATAATTAGTGAAGCGCATTAGGAAGCTTTTGAATGTCAGATGTAAAGGAGACTGGAAAGAAGAAATATATGATAAGGATGAAAAGGAAAAGGACAGGGAGAAGAGGAGAGAAAGAGAATAATTACTAAGGAATTCTGAAGATTTTAAATTAAAGATGAAAAATGGTTTGGCCCACACATGGGTGAAATAGATGATGACGCAAGACTAAAATGATATCCAGCCTCTTAGTCTTTCAGTTGAACTGTTATACAGAAGAACAACAAAAGTATGAACAGGAAAGAAAGATTGTTTTAAAAGCTAATTGTTAATACTCTGTGAATACTTCCATATTTATGAAGTTCACTTGAAAAAACAACTTTGTCAACCAATGATAACTTTTAAAATTATTACTCCAAATGTTGTTGTTAGGTGTTGTCTGACTCTATGTACAACAGAGCAAAACACTGCTCCGTCCTGTACTATGTTCACAATCGTTGCTATGGTTGAGCCCATTGTTGCAGACATTGTGTCATTCCATCTCATCAGAGTCTTCCTCTTTTTCCTGACTGCTCTACCTTATGAAGCATGATGTTCTTCTCCAGGGAGTGATCATTCCCGATAACATGTCCAAAGCACATGAGACAAAGTTTTGCAATCCTTGAACTTGTGTAGCACTCTGGCTGTACTTCTTCCAAGGCAGACCTTTTTGTTCTTCTGGCAGTCCACAGTATATTCTACATTCTTCGCCAACACCATAATTCAAAGGCATCAATTCTTCTCTGGTCTTCCTTATTCATTGCCCAGCTTTTACAGGTATAGGAGATGATTGAAAATATCATGGCTTGTGTTAGGCGCACCTTAGTTCTCAAGGTGACATCTTTGGTTCTTAACACTTTAAAGGGGTCTTTTGCAGCACATTTGCCGAATGCAATGTGTTATTTGATTCCTTGACTGCTGCTTCTGTGGGTACTGATTGTGAGTCCAAGTAAAATGAAATCCTTGACAAATTCCATCTTTTCTCCATTTATCATGATGTTGCTTACTGGTCCAGTTGTGAGGATTTTTGTTTTCTTTATGTTGAGTTGTAATCCATACTGAAGACTGTAGTCTTTGATCTTCATCAGTAAGTGTTTCAAGTCCTCTTCTTTAAAGCAAGCACGGTTGTATCATCTGCATAAAGCAGGTTGTTAATGAGTCTTCCTGCAAACCTGATGCCTCATTCTTCTTCATATAGTCAGCTTCTCAGATTATTTGCTCATCATACAGACTGACTAAGTATGGTGAAAGGATATGACCCTGACGCCCACCTTTTCTGATTTTAAACTACGTAGTATTCCCTTGTTATGTTCAAACGACTGTCTGTTGGTCTATTTACAGGTTCCTCATGAGCACAATTAAGTGTTCTGGAATTTCCGTTCTTTGCAATGTTATCCAGAATTGGTTATGATCCACACTGACAAATGCTTTTACATAGTCAATAAAAGACAAGTAAATATCTTTTTGGGATTTTCTGCTTTTCGCCAAGATTCATCTGACATCATCAATGATAACCCTCATTCCACGACCTGTTCTGAATCTGGCCTGGATTTCTGACATTTCCCTGTTGATGCACTGCTACAACCACTTTTGAATGATCTTCAGCAAAATTTTACTTGTGTGTGACATTGATATTGTTCTATAATGTATGTATTCTGTTGGATCACCTTTCTTGGGAATGAGTACAAATATGGATCTCTTCTAGTCTGTTGGCCAGGTAACTGTATTCCAAATTTCCTATCATAGAAGAGTGAGCACCTCAACCACTACATTCATTTGTCGAAACATCACAATTGGTATTCCATCAATTCCTGGAGCCTTGTTTTCCTTAATACCTTCAGTGCAGCATGGACTTCTTCTTTCAGTACCTACAGTTCTTGATCACATGCTACCTCCTGAAATGGTAAAACATCATCCAATTCTTTTTGGTACAGTGACTCTGTGTATTCCTTCCATTTTCTATTGACACTGCCTGTGTCATTCAGTATTTTGCCCATAGAATGCTTCAAAATTGCAACTCGAAAATTGAATTTTTTTCTCAGTTCTTTCAGCATGTGAAATGCCAAGCGTGTTCTCTTTTGGTTTTCTAACTCCAGATGTATGCACATTTCATTACAACACTTTGTCTTCTTGAGCCGCCCTTTGAAATCTTCTGTTCAGCTCTTTTCCGTCATCATTTCTTACTTTTACTTTAGTTATTCTACATTCAAGAGCAAGTTTCAGAGTCTTTTCTGACATCTGCTTTGGTCTCTTCTTTCTTTCCTGCATTTTGTACGACCTTTTGCTTTCTTCATGTATGATCTCCTTTCATCCCACAATTCGTCAGGTCTTCCATCATTACTGTTCAATGTGTCAAATATATCCTTGAGATGGTCTCCAAATTTAGCTGGGATATACTCAAGGTCATATTTTGGCTCTCGTGGACATGTTCTAATTTTCTTCATCTTCAACTTGAACTTGTGTATGAGCAGTTGATTGTCTGTTCCACAATAAGCCCCTGGCTTTGTTATAACTGATGATATTGAGCTTTTCCATAGTCTCCTTCCAAAGATGTAGCCAATTTGATTCCTGTGTATTTCATCAGGTAAGGGCCACAAGTATAGTAGCCACTTATGTTGTTGAAAAAAGATATTTGCAGTGAATAAGTCATTGGTCTTGCAAAATTCTATCATGCTATCTCCAGCATCATTTCTATCACCAAGGCCATATTTTCCAATTACCAATCCTTCTTTTTTGTTTTCAACTTGCACATTCCAATCCCCAGTAATTATCAGTGTAACATGACTGCATATTTGGTCAATTTTAGACTGCAGAAATTGATAAAAAGCTTCAGTTTCATCATCTGTGGCTTTAGTGGTTTGTGCTTAAATTTGAGTAACAGTCATATTAACTGGTCTTCCTTGTAGGCATTTGGATATTATCCTGTCACTCACAGCACCTACTTGAAATGTTCTTTTTGACAATGAATGCGATGCCATTCCTCTTCAATTTGTCATTCCCAGATAGTAGACCAGATGATTATCCAATTCAAAATGGCCAATACCAGTCCATTTCAGCCCACTCATCCTGGGATATCAATCAGTGTTTGTTCCATTTCATTTTGACAATTTCCAATTTTCCTAGATTCATACTTTGTATATTCCACGTCCTGATTATTAAATGGCTGTCTGCAGCTGTTTCTTCTTATTTTGAGTTGTGCCACACCAGCAAATGAAGGTCCTGAAAGCTTTACTCCCTCCACATAATCAAGGTCAATTCTACTTTGAGGAGGCAGCTCTTCTCCTGTTGTATTTTCAGCTCCTTCCAACCTGAGGGGCTCATCTTCCAGGACTATATTAGACAACGTTCAGCTGCCATTCACAATGTTTTCACTGGGCAATTTATTCAGAAGTATACTGCCAGGTCCGACTTCCTAGTCTGTCTTAGACCCTGCTGGTATTTGAAATTCAGGTGTCACAACTTCCAGTGTCACAGCAACATGCAAGCCACCATAGTATGACAAACTGACAGATGAGTGGTGGTTACTCCAAATAAGGTTTAAAATTGTAAATGGTTGTCCTGACTCCACAATATGCTGTTGAATTATGTGTTATAGTAAGGAAACATAAAATGATACCTGGAAAGCTAATACACCTTTGGCAAGGCTAGTAAACAGGATGCTTTAGCATCACATTACCTTATTTATGGCCAAGAAAAGATTTGCTGGTGAAATGTGCCTCACCATTAGTAGTTTGATATCTGAACTTGTATTGAAGTCAAAGAGGAGTTTCATCTGTGATTACCATACAGCATATACCATATTAAATAATCCATTAAAGCCATCAAAATCATAAATATTGCAACCTAGTAACACTGAATTATTTTGAAAAGTGTAGATGTTAAAAAAATATTAAGTGCTCAAAACCTGATATGAGACACACATATAATGCTGGCTAGTATCAGAAATAACTTTGCTGTAACCCCAGAGGAGCCCTGGTGGTGCAGTGGTTAAGAACTTGGATGCTAACCAAAACATCAGCAGCTCAAATCCACCAGCTGCTCCTTGGAAACCCTGTGGGTCAGTTCTACTCTCTCCTATAGTCTTGTTATGAGTCAGAATAAACTCGACGGCAATGAGTCTGGTTTTCTTTTGTTTATGACTCCAGAGAACAATTCCTTTTTGTAAGCTTCCAAGTCCTGCAAGAGTTTCTTGAGGTGGAAACAATACAAAACATTCAATATGATTCAAAAAAACAATAAAAAAAATCTATTCCAAGGAGCTGAAATTGGATAACCAAGGTCATTAAAACATAATTGTTGAGCTCTGAAATAAACCCAATCCCATAAGTGGGCAAAGTAGGGGCCACTTTGCCAGAACAACTTATTGCCCAAATTGTTACATTTTCTAAAACGTATTTTAACTTAACTTAAAATGTATCTTAACTGCTTGAAAGACCAGTATAAGAATTGCATTCCATTCTATCAGTGAATGTCTGTCTGTCATAAATATTATAGTAACAACAGTAACCCACAAATCTTAACATGGCATCACCCACTCAAATATGACTTCTTCAGAGATTCCTTCCAGAATCTCTAAAAACAAAGTAGATACCCACCCATTTCTAGTCTATTTAGATCATTAGTCTATATGATTCACTTCTTACTACTTAATACTCTGAAATTATTATAATTATGCATTTGATAACTTATTTATTATCAGATCTCTGCCCATAAATGTAAGTTTAAAGGAGAGCCAGGACATTTGTATTTCCAGTGTCAAGAAGACTTAATGGTATAGGCAGTGCCCAAGAAATACTTGTTCAATGAATAAATTACAGTTCAAATTTGTTTAGGTTGTGGGGTCCCTGGGTGGCAAAAACAGTGAAAATGCCCAGCTGCTAACAGAAAGATTAGAGGTTCAGGTCCACCCAGAAATTCCTTGGATGAAAGGCCTGAAAATCTACCTCCAAAATATCAGCCTTCAAAAACCCTATGGAACATGGTTCTACTCTGAGACACATGGGGTCGCCATGAGTCAGAGTTGACTCCATGGCAACTGGTCTACTATAGATGCAAAGTTAAGCATATGGTACACCTTTTCCATTTCATCTATTACAATTTAAAAAATGCAAAAATATCTAAGAAGATACAATATTTCAATTATATCCACTAATGCATTTTGTGATAGTCAAGAGAAAGTTTAAAACAAAATGAAGCACTCATTTGTTATCTATAATTTAATGCCTTTGATATACCAGGCAAATGTTTATGTCTCTGATATATAAGTATTTATATGATATACCAGTTCGACTATATCCTTTTTCATGTATTTTCTGACTCAGTCTTCACATCTGTGTGAGGTCAATATTTTATCGTTACTGTAGAGTAAGAAAATAGGATCAGAAAAATGCAAATGGTGCACCCAGTATCACAAAGCAAGACTCAGTATTTCTAATTCTAAAACATTGTTCTTTCCATCACATCACAAACGAATAATTAGGCATATAGGCTATCTGGAAGGTCAGAGCAAGTAACACTATCTTATATTGTTACTGATTTTATATTTTTATCTTGGAGTCAAACTGAGAAATCATTGTCTCATGAATATCTGAAATTTTCAGTGTGGTTTGAAACATAATAAATATTATGAGTTAGCCTTCCATTTGTATTGAAAAGCATGATCAGTCAATATCTTAACAGATATTAAGTAATATCCTCAGTAAATATTTAACAAGTGAATGTCTAAGTCACATAAACGACAACCTCAATGACATCAAATAGATCCATTTTCTGGCAATCTTGTTCCAACACAAGTTCCAGGTTACTTCTCTTAAGTTCATGGGGAGGTTTGTTCTGAATATCTGGGCTTAATATTAGCTAGATGCAAGAATGTGTAAAGCAGTTTTCATAACTTAAAATTTTATCTTCAGACTACTAGTAAAATAAGAAATATAAAAAAGGATTTATTTGTTCTCATATGCACAGACTGGCATGCATTTTTCACATTGTTCGGAAGGGATGTAGTCTATGGTGAGGAGAAGGGAAGGCAAAGAGATGTATGTAAATATAAATATCTTCTTATAGGACCACTTCTATAACGTCCTTTATGGTACAGGTTTTGGAGGGAATGGAGCAAAAGAAAAGCTTGTTACTAAAGATAAAAAAAAATCATGTTTGTTCTCATGTGCATATGACTAATGTGAGCAGAATATTCAAGAGATTCTGAGTTAGTATTTTCTCTCAGTCCACTGTTTTTCTTTTTCACTCTTTTTTTTTGTTGTTATTTTAATTTTTTTAGCTTGGGATTCAAAACATCTGTACTGCCCTACCAATTTTGAAAAGGTAATAGAATCTATTTTCTTAGGTGAAGTATTTGAAATCTATAGGGAAAAGAGAAGTTGTCAAGGTATTGTGTCAGCAGCCCACAGGCTAGAGAATGTCACAACAAATCAGGGGAGGAGAAACACCCCACTTCAGTAACTCTTGGCATCTTAGGATTCATTCTTATCTTGAGCATGTCAACAAACTAGGCTATGAGATAACAAAGTGCAGTTCTACTCTGAAATGTTCACTTTTCCTCCCATTGTTATTTTTCATTTAGAAATTCAATGAATAGGTGCCAGGTATTGTACTTATTTTGTAAATGTATAATAAATTATGCTTTGAAATTTGCCTATCAATAAAAGGGCTAGGAAATTATAGTTATCAATATAAGGCAGATAATGAAAGAATGTTGATTACTCCCAAGATCTTATTTTTAAATACCTTCCATATTTGAAAAGAAGCAAGGAAAAAATATGGAATGAATTGTTGTTCCGTCTCTGGGAGATAGCCAGATCATGGATTTTCTGATACCCTTCTAAAATATTGCAACTTAAATAAAATGTTATTACTATTTTCTAATGATAAGTAATTCTAGTCATTACTCTGGAACAAAACCTGAAGGATGCTTCCCAAAGTTCAATGGTCTCATACTTGCAATAGCCCAGAAAATAAACTAAATCCCAGCATTTGCAGGATGCGTAACTGCTTTTGAATTAAGTCATTTTCCTTTGACGTAAGATAAATATCCACAGAAAAACAAAAATATATTTGATCTATATTAAAAAAAAAAAGAAATCTGTTTTTTTACATCATGAAGTAATCACAACTATAACTTTTTTCTAATAGAAATCTTTTGTCATCTTTGCATTTCCATGTCTCCATATGTAGCATGGGAATAATGACCAGACTATGTAAATGAACATATATATCTATTGGTATACATTTCTATAATTTTAATGTTAATCAAACATAAACGTGTTTGTCTTTGTCAAGAGAAGAAAATAAGTATGTAATTACTCCTGCCTGTTAACAGTATAACAGTAGTAGGGTTAGAGTATGTCTGCCAGGGAAATCAGGTGTGTGGGTGTCATGGATTGAACTGGGTCCACCAAAAATATCTATCAGCTTGACTGGGTCATAATTCCCTATATTGTATGATTGTGTAATCTGATGTGATTTCCTTATGTGTTATAAACTCTATCACCATGATGAGGTTATACTACTGAGGTTTACAAGATTAGATAGTGTCTTAATCCAATCTCTTTTGAGATATAAAAGAGAGAAGCAAGCAGAGACACATGGGAACTTCATACCACCAAGAAAGCAGTGCTGGGAGCACAGTGCATCCTTTGGACCTGAGGTTCCTGCGCTGAGATGCTCCCAGACCAAAGGAAGACTGATGTATCACAAGGACCTTCCTCCAGAGCCGACAGAGAGAGAAAGCCTTCTCCTGGAGCTGACACCCTGAATTTGGACTTGTAGCCTACTGGACTGTGAGAGAATAAACTTCTTTTTGTTAAAGTCATCCACTTGTGGTATTTCTGCTAGAGCAGCACTAGATGACTAAGACAGTGGGTGTAGGTGGAAGAAGTGAGGGGAACTTGCAGGCAAGACTGAAAAAGTACATAGACTTTATATTTACCACATAACGGTATCTTCTTGAGAATGGAAAAGAATGGTTGATAAAATTCAGTGGGATTAGTGTAGGTGCTTGCAATGTGCAAAAGTAAAACATTACATAAATGCACATATCCCAAAAGCTAAATCACAGTTTCACATCCATTTCAACACCGTCCTTATTATTGACTGATTTCTTCCTGGATTTGCAATTGCCCCATCCCTTCTACAAGTGTCATTGGCTTCATTCATTACTAACTACCTTGACCATAAGGCAGAGATGTGCTTCTGCAGCTACCTTCCTGGCAGTGTTGCCCAGGTCTTTTTACTAAATTCTGCCTTTTTGCACCAAGCTTCAATGACAGCTTTCATAATCCACCTTCTTTTTGCATTGCAGAAGACTTTCCCATATATTGTCCCACAAATAATTAAACCTTCCAAGTACTCTTTCAGCAACAGAACATTCTATTCTTCTTAAAACACTTTCTTCATCCAGTTACTCAAAGACAGCTCTCTCTGACTCTCCTTATCTTCTTTTGATGGTTCCTCCTACCCAGTCAATGAATATGGGAATGCCTCAGAATTCAGTCCCCGTGCTTCCCTTCTCTGTGCATAGTCGCTTCTGGGTGAAAAGGACTAGGAGGGGTAGAGCTCCACCACCTAATGGTTTTAACACTATGTATATACTGATGTTGGTATGTTGCTGAACAGGTTTCACTGAGCTTCCAGACTAAGATGGACTAGGAAAGAAAGGCCTGATAAGCTACTTCCAAAAATCAGACAATGAAAACTATGGATCACAATGGTTTGATCCACAGCCAGTGATGGGGATGGCAAAGGGCAATGTTTTTTTTCCATTGTGCATGGGATTGCCATGAGTTAGGCTGATTCCGTGGCAGCTATCAAAAAAAATTATATGCCAATGACACACAAATTTATGTCTCTAGGGCAGGCCTCTCGCAAAACACCAGACTCAAATATCCAACTGCCTACTTGACACCTCCACTTGGGTGTTTCATGTTGTTGCTCTTAGGTACTTACGAGTCAGTTCCAACACTTAGTGACCCAGTGTACAACAGAATGAAACACTGCCCAGTCCTGAGCCATCTTCACAATCATTGTTATGCTTGCACCCATTGTTGCAGCCACTGTGTTAATCCATTTCACTGAGGGGCTTCCTCTTTTTCGCTGACCATCTACTTTACCAATCATGATGTCCTTCTCCAGGGATTAATCCCTCCTGATCACATGTCCAAAGTAGGTGAGCTGGAGTATTGCCATCCTTGCTTCTAAGGAGCATTCTGGTTGTACTTTTTTCATGACAGATTTGTTTGTTCTTTTGGCAGTCTATGGTATATTTGATATTCTTTGCCAACACCATAATTCAAAGGCGTCAATTCTTCTTTGGTCTTTTTTATTCATTGTCCAGCTTTCACATGCATATGAGACAATTGAAAACACCATGGCTTCAGTCAGGCGCTTCAGTGAGGCGCACCTTAGTCATCAAGGTAACTTCTTTGCTTTTCAACACTTTAAAGAGGTCTTTTGCAGCAGATTTGTCCAATGCAATGTGTCCTTTGATCTCTTGACTGATCTTCCATGGGTGTTGATGGTGGATCCAAGTAAAATGAAATCCTTGACAACTTCAATCTTTTCTCTATTTATCATGTTGTTGCTTATTGCTCCAGTTATGAGGATTTTTGTTTTGTGTTGAGGTGTAATTCATACTGAAGGCTGTAGTCTTTGATCTGCATCAGTAAGTGCTTCAAGTCCTCTGCACTTTCAGCAAGCAAGTTTGTGTAATTTGCATAATGCAGGTTGTTTATGAGTTTTCCTCCAATCTTGATGCCCTGTTCTTCTTCATAGAGTCCAGCTTTTTGGATTATTTGCTCAGCATACGGATTGAACAGGTATGGTGAAAAGATACAACCTGACGCACACCTTTCCTGACTTTAAACCATGTAGTATCCCCTTGTTCTGTTCAAACAGCTGCCTCTTGATCTATGTACAGGTTCCTCATGAACACAATTAAGTGTTCTAGAATTCTCATTCTTTGTAATGTTATCCATAATTTGTTATGATTGACACAGTCGAGTGCCTTTGCATAGCCAATAAAATAGAGGTAAACATCTTTCTGGTATTCTCTGCTTTCAGCCTGGATCCATCTGACATCAGCAGTGATAATCCTGGTTCTACATCCTTTTCTGAATCTGGCTTGAATTTCTGGTGGTTCCCTGTCTATATACTGCTGCAGGCACTTTTGAATGATCTTCAGCAAAATTTTGCTTGCATGTGATATTAATGATATTGCTCGATAATTTCCATATTTGGTTGGATCACCTTTCTTGGGAGTAGGCATAAATATGGATCTGTTCCAGTTGGTTAGCCAGGTGGCTGTCTTCCAAATTCCTTGGCATAGACAAGTGAGCACTTGAAGTGCTGCAGCTGTTCAAGTTGAAACTGAAGAAAATTAGAACAAGTCCACAAAAGCCAAAGTATGACCTTGAATATATCTCCCCTGAATTTAGAGACCTTCTCAAGAATATATTTCATGCGTTAAACACTAATGACCAAAGACCAGATGAGTTGTGGAATGACATCAAGGCCATCATACATGATGGAAGCAAAAGGTCATAAAAAAGACAGGAAAGAAAGAAAAGACCAAAATGGATGTCAGAAGAGACTCTGAAACTTGCTCTTGAATGTCGAGTAGCTACAGCAAAAGGAAGAAATGATGAAATCAAAGAACTGAACTGAAGATTTCAAAGCGCAGCTCCAGAAGACAAAGTAAAATATTATAATGACATGTGCAAAGAGCTGGAGATAGAAAACCAAAAGGGAAGAACACACTTAACATTTCTTGAAATGCTGAAAGAAAGAACTGAAGTAAAAATTCAAACCTCGAGTTGCAATTGTGACGGTTTCTATGGGGAAAATACTAAATGATGCAGGAAACATCAAAAGAAGATGGCAGGAATACAGAGTCACTATACCGAAAAGAAATGGTCGATGTTCAACCTTTTCAGGAGGTAGCATATGATCAGGAACCGACTGTACTGAAGGAAGAAGCCTAACTGCGCTGAAGGTTTTGGCAAAAAACAAGGCTATATGGGATGTTTCACTTATATCCTAATATATTTACATTTATATTTCCCCCAATACTGCACATGAAATCCATCAGAAAATCTTAATTTCAAAATATATGTTGATTTTACTACTTCTTACCTCATGTTTTCTACCACCGTGGTCCAAGTCGTCATTCTCTGTCTTCCAAGTTATTGTAACAAACGTCTAATACAATCCTGCTCTAGAGAGACCTGTCCAGCATTGTTTAACGCAGTGCCTCACAAGTGTACTTGACCATGAAACTCTACCTTTATTTTTTTTTTTTGTAACAAGTATTAACTTTTGTTGGAAATGGAATATATTTTGGAAAACACTTCTGTAAAAAATGTTGATTTGTTAGAGTAGACCCAGTCCTTCTTCTTTACTTCCCCTCAAGTATTTTCTTTTGCCACTTTTTCAGTGTTACTAAATTCTGCTCTTATTGTTCTCTCCTTCTGTCATATCCCAGCAGGACACAAATCAGTTATAAGCCCTGTATAGAAGTAAAATTTGTCATGATTAGTGGCCACATATCTGTGTCAAACTGAAACCAAAGTCCTTTTGTTGGTTAGCTCATACATGAACAAGAATGATGATTGTATGAACATGTTTAATTCATTCTGATGATTATTGTTTCATTGCCAACAGTCCATCCTGAGCTCTAAACTTTACTTTCAGTTTGAGTAATATTGAAAAATTACATTTTATTTCTTCATCATCAAATTCAAGTTGCACCATGGCATTTTAAAGGAAGATAGAATGTAGTTATGATCCCAAATAAATTATCAAGCAGATGAAACAAGTAGTATGCTTCATACTGCTGCCATGTATGGTTGCTCACTGTTTCTTGAAGCAGTAGAGGTTTCAACCACTAGGTAAACATGATCTACATGTTTATCTTTCTAATCACACTGTTCTTTTCTGAAATACAATGACCGTGACTTATTAGTGGTGGCAATTCTTATTGCATAGCCCAGTGCATGACAAAGCAGTCACTCAGTGAGTATTAGTGGTATAAATGATTAAGAATGCTACTGAAGCAAACCCTCTCAGGCTATTTTGCACTCTGAGATTCACTCTTAAGCACATACAAAGGAATAAAAATAGTGTAAAAGTGAAAGATTCCATATGTGTAACAAAAACAAAACCCACCATCAATTTCATAATGCATTTTGCTGACACTGGGAACAATTTTTCTATTAGCTCTAAATAAAATTTTAAAAAATTATTACATATTACTTAAATGTGAATTATGTTATTGATACATGTTCTTTAGTCAATCACAAACATATTTATGAATTGGTTCATGACTTCAAAGAACTCATTTAGAAAATGGGTCTAATCAAAAGAATTGACCCATGCAACCCTGATTTCTTGGGACAAATAGATCCCAATTAAAAAGAAATTCATAACAATTTCCTGACCAAAAATAAGAAGTTTCTTTTATTTACATAAGAAATCAGAATGACTATTTACAGAGTAAAAAAGTATAGCCAAGTCAATTTGACGCTAATGTGATATTTTCCTTCATGCCGTCTTTAAATTATGAGTTAGAAAGCAATTCAGCTGAATGACTTTTTGCCTTCCTTCCAGTTTAGTGATTCTTAGATATGACATCTTTCTTTTCACTCACCATAGAACTAGAGAAATACTGCTTTTGAGGTCTAGTCGTTTATGAATATAACCCTGAGTCTGAGAGGTCAATGGTTCATAAAAGACACTATGTCTGGCCTGGCACGGTTCTGAATACTTAGCAGGGTTTATTCTAATGGGTCCAAGATGGGAGTAGCTGAGGAAGACCTGACAGAAACACATAGGAATGCTTGCCTTCTCTTTTCTTGGCTTTAGCTAGGGGTATTTAGCTATTATTTTATAAAAACGAGCACAAACTCAGTCGTGCCTTTTTAAATGGAGAAAGAAAAGCTAAGGTAAAAAAGGCCATCATTTCATTGAGATTCAGTCATGCAGTCTTACCTGGTGTGCATTTGTTGTTGACCGGCAGACTTCCCCAAAGAACATGGCAGAGTTTTCCTGGCTTGACCTTTCATTTGCTGATAACACTCAGCCTGTGATGTTTTATTCAATTCTAAGTTATATGGAACAAAAATTTGCCTGTAGCCACATAGAATCTGTATCAAATCTGACTGAGAAACACTTTACCCATGTCTGTGTAAAGGGAGAGATTTGGTTCTTTTATTTTAATGTACAACATTGTTGAATTTGTGCTCTAATGAATAATTTAGTTCTAATGACACATCAGAAAGGTCCCCTAAAATTCCAAAAACATCCCCAAACTCCTAGGTGCTCAATAAACAGTATTCAATGGAATTTCATCAAACAAAAAACTTCTGAAAGATCTTTAAGAATATAGCAATCTTATTTTTGCATCTAGACATCTCAAATAGATAATAATCCATCCTATTTCCAATAACTTTCATATTTGTGGAAATGAAATTTGCTGGTCACAAGAAATACATTTGGTAGATGTACAACCAATACTTCATATTCTGCTTTCTTTGTAATATATTTCAAGACTCATATCAATTGCATTCTTATAATGAGAAAGCACAAGAGAATAAAAATATTTACGTTTATTTTCCCAGTGCAATATTTTAAAATTTATCTTTTGAGTCAAAATATTCCTGATTAACAATTTTGCCAATAATACAGTGACAGATAAAAATTACAAGTCTCTCTCCAACTGCACAATCCTACTACCTGGAAGTAACCAATAATGAACATTTTGTGTATGTTTTCACAAGTTTACCTTTGTTCAAATAAACATACATTAAAAACCGATTTATACTATTTTCTATTAAAAATGGTATCACTTTAATATTAAACTATTAAGAGAGATTTAATTATATTCATATTTTAACTTTTTTCTTTTCCAAGATTTATCCATGTCTATTAACTGGTTGGAAACCCTGGTGGCATATTGGTTAAGAGCTAGGGCTACTAACCTAAAGGTTGGCAGTTCAAATTCACCAGGTGCTCCTTGGAAACCCTATGAAGCACTTCTCCTCTGTCCTATAGAGTCACTATGAGTCAGAATTGAGTTGACAGCAATGGGTTTGGTTTCTTTTATCAACAGGTTTTTTTTAAATTATTATTATATGTTATAATATTATTATTACATTACAATATTATAATTATTTTGTTATATATTCTATTGTCATTATATCAACATATATTATATTATAAAAATAATTAAACCAAAACCAAATTCATTGCCTTCCAGTCGATTCCGACTAGTAGGGATCCTATAGGACAGAGGAGAACTGCTCCATAGAGTTTCCAAGGAGCAGCTGATGGATTTGAAATGCCGACCTGCTGGTTAGCAGCCAAGTTCTTTTCCATTGCACCACCAGGGCTCCTAACAATAATTTAACATGGGTAGATCTTGGAAAGGAACAGGTTTAAAACATGAACATAATTAAATCTCTCTTAACTGTATCAGATTAATATGATCCCATTTTATAGAAAAAAGTAAAAATCTGTTATTATGTATATTTATTTGAACAAAGGTAAACTTGGGAAAACCAAAAAAATACACCTGTTGCCATCAAGTTGATTGCATACATAAAATGTTCATTAATCTCAGAAGCTGTACTGTATGAAGAAGAATGAGGCGTCAAGAAGACTAATTAGAGGACTTCGGCAAAGGCGCTCTAGGCAGAAGCACCACACTGTTCCTCCACAGCAAAGATCCAAAAAACTAAGCCGAACAGAGAAAACAACAATCCTGAAACCCTAAAACATCAAATGAAGAGATAAAGAACTCAGCCAAGCCCCAAATGGAGTGAGAAAACTGACAGAGAATGGAGAGCGAGGAGAGATTCATGCAGAAGTCCCCTGTCAGCTAACGCAGCACGGCACCACCATCTTGGATCCCTATAGGAGACCAGCAAACAGGAGGTATGAGAAAGCAGCTTCACGGAGCTTCCAGAGGGAGAAAAAACAACCAGTAATTTGCGATACATGCTTTCCCACCCCCCACCCTTCGTCACCCCCACTCGGCCTCCTCTGCTTCCCGCGGCCACAATCTCTTGTCCGGGAAACATCGGCTGCTTGGATTCCACACACCCAAACAGGCCGGCTGTCTGAGTGCCATTTGTTGGCTGCTAGTGTTGCTTTTTTTCCGCTTCTTTTGATTCTTCCTTACCTCTCACCACCTCCCGCTCCTTTTGCTCAAAAACCTGACTCCGTGCGAGATCTTTGCTTCTTCCTAAGGGGCTGCAGAGCTCCGGTAATTTGTGATATACGCTTTCCCACCTCCTACACTTCTTCATCCACACTCGGCTTCCTCTGCTTCCTGCGGACACAGTCTCTTGTCCAGGAAGCACCTGCTGCTTGGATTCCACCAGCCCACACTAGCTGGCTCTCTGAGTGTCATTTGCTGGCTGCTGGTGATGCCTTTTTTCCACTTCTTTTGATTTATTCCTTACCTCTTACCATCTCACCCTCCTTTCGCTCAAATACCCGGATCCGTGTGCCATCTCTGCTTCTTCCTGATGGGCTGTGGAGCTCCGTTCGAGTGTGGAGCTGCTTTCCGGTCTGGGCTGCCGCTCTGGTGGGATCCCAGGGCTGTTGTTCATTTGTTTGTTTTGAATTGTTTGTTTGTTTTCTTTTCCTTTTCTTGGGTTGGGAGACCGTTCTGGCCAATCGCTGCTGCATGGCTTGGAAACTACCCCCTCGGCTTGCACAGACGTGCAGAGGGATCCCTGAGGGCTTTTTCTTTCTTCGTTTTTTTTTTTTTTTTTTCCTGTTTCTTTGGGGAGCTTTTCTTGTTCTTTTTTTTTTTAATTTGTTTTGTTTTCTTTTCCTTCTTTTCCCTTTTTGTCTTTCTTCATTACTCAGCTTCTTGTCTGTCTATATCTTCATTCTCTTTCTGTTCCCTGAATACCTGGTATTGTATACCTCTATACATTCTAGCCAGGCTGTACTACAACACCTGAGAACAACTTCCCCAGACCTCATAGCTGCACAGGTGGGATCCCCAGGAACTTTGCTGTTCTTTAACCTTCCTGATTTTTATTTATTCAGTCTTTCCTCTTTTTTTCTTCCTCTTCCCCTTTTTGTTTTTCTCCATTTCATAGTCTCTCATCTCTCCACTCCAACAGCAAGCTCCCCTAGCATTCTTTTTTGTTTCTTTGTATGTTTTTGGCTCCTGTTCCTCTCTCCTCTCTTCCATATCCATCTTAACTCCACACATAACAATCTCCCCACTACATCCTGCCTACCTGCACTGTGCACTTAACATCACACCACTAAGCAGCACAGGCACAGCCTACTGGAACCTGCCCTGCACTGATTACTGACCCGCCCTTGTGGCTGTAGTGCTACAAACAACCGGTCCCAGTAACTCCTCTTCAGCTAGACCTGCCCTGCCATAACACATCTGAGTGACTGACCCGGCCAATTGGAAGAGGTGAAAAGTATTCTTCCCACAAACGAGCAAACAACAAAGAACACACAGCCCACCTCCTCAGACATAGCCAAATCAAAAAAAAAGGGGGGGGGGATGAAACAAACAAATCTACAATTAATAAACAAGAAAAATAACTACTGAATGCCCCGAAGACTGCAGACAATATCAAAACATTGACAAAAACAGGACAGGATGGTTCCAGTAGGCGTCCAAAGTAAAACACCAGATGACCTTCCAGTGGAAGAAAATGCACTAGAAGTACCTGATAGGGAATTCAAATCCATAATACCCAGAATTCTCCAAGAGCTGAAGCAAAAAGCTGGCAAAAAAGAGGAAAAAATAGACAAATTCATGGAAAATACAGACAAAAAATTGGAAGAATTCAGGAAAATACTGCAGTAACAAAACGCCAAAGTAAATTCACAACTAGAAATTATACAAAGACAACAATTAGAAATCCAACAGAGAAACAACAGGATTTCATAAACGGATGGTGTCATAGAAGGGCTGAGATGCAGATTTGAAATGGTGGAAGACAGGATCACTGGAATTGAAGACAAACACTTGGATACAACTCTGTTTGAGGAAAACTCAGAAAAAAGAACACAGAAAAATGAAGACACCCTGAGAGTTACGTGGGATACAATCAAAAGCAAAAATTTGAGAGTGATTGGAGTTCCAGAACAGGGGGAGAAAACAGAAAACACAGAGAGGATCACTGAAGAACTTCTGACAGAAAACTTCCCCAATATCATGAAAGATGAAAAGCTAGCCATCCAAGAATGTCAACAAACACCATATAGGATAGACCCCAAAAGAAAATCACCACGGCATATCATAATCACACTCACCAAAACCAAAGACAAAGAATCCTGAGAGCATCTTGTGAAAAACAAGAAGTCATATACAGAGATGAAACAATAGGACTAAGCTCAGATTATTCGGCAGAAACCATGCAGGCAAGAAGGCAATGGGATGACATATATAAAACATTGAAAGAAAAAAATTGCCAGCCAAGAATAATATATCCTGCAAAACTCTCATTCAAATATGATGATGAAAGTAGGTCATTTCCAGATAAACAGAAATTAAGGGAATTTGTAAAAGCCAAACCAAACTTACAAGAATTATTAAAGGGAGTTCTTCAGTCTGAGAACAAACAACTTCAGCTCACAGGCAGAATCCAGGATGCAGAATCATACCAGTCAGATACCAATCTAGGAAATGAACCCTCAAGGACTATCCAAAACCGAAAGAAATACAATAGGGAATCAGAGCAGTTAATCAGTAAATGACAACAACATCAAAACAATAAAAGAGGGAATAAACGGCATGGGTATAGAAACTTCTAATGGAGAGGAAGGCAAGGTGTTACCAAGTAATGGTAGACCGCTACAAACTTAGAAAGATAAGGGTATGATTCATGATAACCATAAAGAAAGTTAACAAACATACTCATAAAAAAAGTGGAAAATCATAAAGTCTCAGAAAAACAAAACCTACAAAAACAAAAGAAATGAAATAAAAATCCACCAACAAAAGTAACTCAGCACAAGAGAGTAAGAAGAACAAAGAAAACTTCAGCACCACAAAAAAAAGCACTACAAAATGACAGCAACAAACTCACATCTATCAATAATTACACTGAATGTAAATACAATCAATGCACCCATAAAGAGACGGAGAGTGACAGAATGGATAAGAAAACAGGATCCATCAATATGCTGTCTATAAGAGACACACCTCAGAAACAATATGCTGTCTACAAGAGACACACCTCAGAAAAAAAGAAGTGAATTTATTAAAAGTCAAAGGTTGGAAAAAAATAAATAAATCTAATAACTACCAGAAAAGAGCAGGAGTGGCAATTCTAATCTCATTTAAAATAGACTTTAAAACAAAATCCACCATAAAAGACAAAGAAGGATACCCTATAATGATTAAAGGGATGATCCGTCATGAAGACATAACCATAATAAACATCTACACACCCAATGACAGGGCTCCAAAATACATAAATCAAACTCTAACAACACGGAAAAGAGAAATTGACAGTTCCACAATAATAGTAGGAGACTTCAACACACCACTCTCAGTAAAGGACAGAACAACAAAGAAGAAACTCCGCAAAGATGCATAAGACCTAAAGGGCACAATCAGCCAACTGGACCTCATAGACACACTTAGAACACTCCATCCAACAGCTGCAAAGTACACATTCTTTTCCAATGCACATGGAATGTTCTCCAGAATAGACCACATCTTAGGGAACAGAGCAATCCTCAACAAGATCCAAAATGTTGATATAATTCAAAGTATCTTCTCTCACCACAATGCCATCAAGGTAGAAATTAACAACAGAAAGAGCAAGGGAAAAAAATCAATAACATGCACACTGAATAATACTCTGATTACACATCAGTGGGTAATAGAAGAAATCAGAGATGGAATCAGAAAATCCCTAGAACCAGATGAGAATGAAAACACATCATACCAAAACCTTTGGGACACAGCAAAGGCAGTCCTCAGTGGACAATTTATAGCAATAGATGCACACATCAAAAAAGAAGAAAGGGACAAAATCAAAACATTAACTATAGAGCTCAAACAAAAACAAAGAGAACAGCGAAAAAAGCCCACAGCCAATGGAAGAAAGGAAATAGTAAAGATCAATGCAGAAATAAATGAAATACAGAACAGAAAAACAATAGAAAGAATCAACCAAACCAAAAGTTGGTTCTTTGAAAGAATCAACAAAATTAACAAACCACTGGCCAGACTGACAAAAACAAAAACAGGAGAGGACACAAATAACCCAAATAAGAAATGAAATGGGGGACATTACAACAGACCCGACTGAAATAAAAAGGATTATAACAGAATATTATGAAAAACTATACTCCAACAAATTTGAAAACCTAGAGGAAATAAATTTCTAGAAACACACTACCTACCCAAGCTACAACAAAGTGATGTTGAAAATCTGAACAGACCCATAACAAGAGAAGAGATTGAAAAGGTAATAAAAAAAACTCCCAACCAAAAAAAGCCCTGGCCTAGATGGCTTCACTGAAGAATTCTACAAAACATTTACAGAAGAGCTTGTACCAGTACTACTCAAGCTATTTCAGAGCATAGAAAAGGAAGCAACACTTACAAATTCATTCTATGAAGGCAGCATAACGCTGATACCAAAACGAGGCAAAGACGTCACAAAAAGAGAAAATTACAGACCAATATCTCTCATGAATATAGATGCAAAAATTCTCAACAAAATTCTAGCCAATAGAATTCAGCATCATATCAAAAAAATAATACACCACGACCAAGGAGGATTCATACCAGATATGCAAGGATGTTTCAACATTAGAAAATCAATCAACGTAATCCACCACATAAATAAAAGGAAAGAAAAGAATCACATGATCATTTCAATTGACACAGAAAAGGCATTTGACAAAGTCCAACACCTGTTCCTGATAAAAACTCTCAATCAAATGGGTATAGAAGGGAAATTTCTCAACGTAATAAAGGGTATCTATGCAAAACCAACGGCCAACATGGTTCTTAATGGAGAGAGGCTGAAAACATTCCCCTTGAAAACAGGAACAAGACAAGGATGCCCTTTATCACCATTCCTATTTAACATTGTGCTGGAAGTTCTAGCTAGAGTAATAAGGCAAGAAAAAGAAAGAAAGGGCATCCAAATTGGTAATAAAGAAGTTAAACTGTCCATGATTGCAGATGATATGATCCTGTACATAGAAAACCCTAAAGACTCCACGAGAAATCTACTGGAACTAATAGAAAGATTCAGCAGAGTAGCAGGATACAATATAAACATACAAAAATCAGTTGGATTCCTATACACCAATAAGGAGAAAGATGAAAAGGCAATCAGGAAAACAATACCATTTATAATAGCCCTGAAAGAGATAAAATACTTAGGAGTAAATCTAACCAGGGATGTAAAAGACCTATACAAAAAACTACAAAACACTACTGTATGAAACCCAAAGGGATCTACATAAATGGAAAAACATACCGTGCTCATGGATAGGCAGACTGAACATTGTGAAAATGACTATTCTACTCAAAGCAATTTACAAATACAATGCAATCCCGATCCAAATACCAACAACATTCTTCAAAGAGATGGAAAAACTAATCATCAACATTATATGGAAAGGGAAGAAGCCCCAAATAAGTAAAGCACTACTGAAGAAGAAGAATAAAGTTGGAGGACTCACACTACCTGACTTCAGAACCTACTATACAGCTCCAGTAGTCAAAACAGTCTGGTACTGGTACAACGACAGACACATTGACCAATGGAACAGAATTGAGAACCCAGTTGTAAATCCATCCACCTACGGTCACCTGATCTTCGACAAGGGCACAAAGTCCATCAAATGGGGAAAAGACAGTCTTTAACAAATGGTGCTTGCAAAACTGGATATCCATCTGCAAATAAATGAAACAGGCCCCATACCTCACGCTGTATACAAAAACTACTTCAAAATGGATCGAAGACCTGACTATAAAGCCTAAAACTATAAAGTTCATAGAAGAAAAAAAAGGACCCACACTCCAGGCCTTAATACACGGCATTAACAGGATACAAACCATAACCATCAACGCACAAACCCCAACAGATAAGCTAGATAACTGCGATCTTCTAAAAATCAAACACCTATTCTCTTCCAAAGACTTCACCAAAAGAGTGAAAAGAGAACCTACAGACTGGGAAAAAATTTTTGGACAGTACAAGTCAGACAAAGGTCTAATCTCCATAATCTACAAGAAAATCCAACAACTCTACAACAAAAAGACAAATAATCCTCTTAAAAAATGGGCAAAGGAAATGAACAGACACTTCAACAAAGAAGACATTCAAATGGCCAACAGACACATGAGGAAATGCTCGCGATCACTAGCCATTAGAGAAATGCAAATTAAAACCACAATGAGATACCATCTCACCCTGGCATTACTGGCACGAATCAAAAACACTGGAAATAACAATGTTCGAGGGGCTGTAGGGAGATCGGAACTCTTATGCACTGCTGGTGGGAATGCAAAATGATACAAGCATTTTGGAAAATGATATGGCGCTTCCTCAGAAAGCTAGAAATAGACATACCATTGGATCCAGCAATCCCACTCCTAGGAATATATCCTAGAGAAATAAGAGTCATCACTCGAATAGAGATATGCACACCTATGTTCATGGCAGCATTGTTCACAATAGCAAAATGATGGAAACAACTTAGATGCCCATCAACAGATAAATGGATAAACAAACTATGGTACATACACACAATGGAGTACTACGCAACGAGAAAGAACAGCGATGAATCTGTGAAGCATCTCATAAAATGGATGAAACTAGAGGATATTATGCGGAGTGAAATTAGTCAATCACAAAAGGACAAATATTGTATGAGACCTCTATTTTAAAAACCCATGAAAAAGTTCACACACAAAATGTAACAATCTTTGTTGGTTACCAGGGATGGGAGGGGTGGAGGGGGAAATACTAAATAAGCAATAGATGAGTGGTATCTTGGGTCAAGGGTGAGACAGTATGCAATACAGGGGAAACCAGCACAACTTGTACAAGGAAAGGTCATGGAAGACCCATAAACACATCCAAACTCCATGAGGGACTGAACTGCTGAGTGGAGGGCTGTGGGGACCATGGTCTCGGGGAACATCTAGCTCAATTGGCATAACACAGCTTATAAAGACAGTGTTCTACATTCTACCTTGGTGAGTAGCATCTGGGGTCTTAAAAGCCTGTGAGCAGCCGTCTAAGATACTCCACTGGTCTCATCCCTTCGGGAGCAAGGGAGAATGAAGAGAACAGGTTACAAGGAAAAGATTATTCCGAAGGACTAATGGACCACAGCTACCAAGGACTCCACCAGACTGAGTCCAGTACAGCTAGATGGTGCCCAGCTACCACCACTGACTGCTCTTTCCAGGATCACAACAGACGGTTCTGGACAGAGCTGGAGAAGGGTGTAGAACAAAATTCTAACTCACAAAAAAATACCAGATTTACTGGCCTAAAGGAGACGAGAAACCCCTTGAGTATGGCCCCCAGACACCCTTTCAGCTCAGTGGTGAAGTCATTTCCGAGGTTCACCGTTCAGCCGGGGAGTGGACAGCCATGTAAAACCAAGTGAGGCACAGTAGTCCAGGGACAAGAACTAGAAGGCAGAAGGGGACAGAAAATCTGGTGATAGGGAACCCCAGGTTGAGTAAGGATATTGTTGATGTGTTGTGAGATTGTTAATCATTGTCATAGGGCAATATGTATACTAACTGTTAAATGAGAAAGTATTTTGTTCTGTAAGTCTTCATCTAAAGTGAGAATAGCAGCACAATTGGAAGAGCGTAGTTGATGTCACTGAACTGTGCATGTAGAAATTTTTGAAATGGTGTATCTTTGGCTATGTATATTTTCACCAAAAAAAAAAGGTCAAGAAGGGAGAGGGTTGGTGTGTTGTGGGGTTGTTAACCAATGTCATAAAACAATATGTGTACTACTATTTCATGAGAAACTATTTTTTCTGTAAGCCTTCACCTGAAGTACAATAAAAAAAAAGTCTAATTAACAACCTACAATATGCAGATGACCCAATCTTGCTTTCTGAAAGTGAAGAGGACTTGAAGCACTTACTGATGAAGATCAAATAATACAGCCTTCAGTTTGTATTGCACGTCAACATAAAGAGAACAAAAATTCTCACAACTGGACCAATAATCTACATCATGATAAATGAAGAAAATATTGAGGTTTGAAAGGATTTCAACTCAGTTGGATCCATAATCAACACCCATGGAACCAGCAGTCAAGAAATCAAACAATGCATTGCATTGGGCAAATCTGCTGCAAAAGACCCCTTTAAAGTGTTAAAAAACAAAGATGTCACTTTGAGGACGAAGGTGTGCCTGACCCAAGCCATGGCATTTTCAATCACCTCATATGCATGAGAAAGTTGGATAATGAATAAGAAAGACTGATGAAGAATTGACACATTTGAATTATGGCATTGGCGAAGAATATTGAATATATCATGGATTGCCAGAAGAATGGACAAATCTGTCTTGGAAAAAGTACAGCCAGAATGCTCCTTCGAATCGAGGATGGTGAGACTTCGTCTTGCATACTTTGGACATGTTATCAGGAGGAACCAGTCCCTGGAGAAGGACATCACATTTGGTAAAGCAGAGGGTCAGCAATAACGAGAAAGACCTTCAATGACATTGATTGACACAGTGTCTGCAACAATGGCTGAAACATAGAAACGATTTTGAGGATAGTGCAGGACTGGACAGTGATTTGTTCTGTTGTACACAGGGTGGCTATGAGCCGGAACTGACGCAATGGCACCTAACAACAATTATTATATTACTGCAAAATATTTCCACCAAAAGAGTGGAATCCGGAGTCATAAAGAACAAGTTTCTTCAACTTTCTGGATACTTCTAAATTTCCACTGAGGAGGTTACACAAATTTATATTCTAGACCATTGGGAAAAACAATTCCCCTTCTTCATATTCTTGACAATGCTTAGCATTGTCAGATTAAAAAAAAAAAATTTTTTTCCAACTCTGTTAATTGGAAATATTATCCCAATAGTATTCTAATCAGACTTGCTCTTTGGTCGTTTGTCTGCTTGAAATCTCTGTTTGAGTGTCTAATAGACATCTCAGTACTAAATTGCTGCAGGCTGAACTTATGATATTCTTCACCAAACTGCTCTCCTTGCAGTTAGTGTCAACTTTGCCTTTTCTTTCCTGTTGCCCAGAGTCAAATTTTTGGAATCATCTTTTATACCCTGCAAACACTCCCTCAGTCATTACTGTCTCCTCTATCAGAAAAACATATTCATTATTTAACCTCCTCTCATCTCTATCACTGCTGCCACCTGATGATGCCCAGTCACCATTGTCTCCTGTCTGGAGTGTGAAAATTACCTCTTAAAAGGTCTTCTTCTTCAGTCCTTGCCCTCTCAAGTACATTCTCACGCTAAATCCTTACTTTAGTCTATAAGTGCCTATAAGACCTGATTTTTTTTTTTTAATTCCCTGATCTCGTTTCCTAGTTCTTCCTGTTTGATTTACTCAGGCACTCTAGCTACTGTTCCAGGAGAAGCCCTGCTTTAGGCTCATTCCAAATCCAATGCCATGGAGTCGATTCCAACTCACTGCGACCCTATAGGACAGGGTAGAACAGCCCCATAGGGTTTCCAAGGAGTGCCTGGTGGATTCGAACTGCCAACCTTTATTGGTCAGCAGCCATAGCTCTTAACCACTAAGCCACCAGGGCTCCTTAGGCTCATTAGGCCCTGTTTTAGGGCCTTTGTCATGGACGACCTGCCCGACTCCCCTTCCTGGAGTATTCTTTCCTCAATTATCCACACTGTTTCTTCCTCAATGCATTTTCTTTGGTCTTTTCTTAAACGTAATTTTCAAGGCAAGGCACTACCTGTCCATTATATTTAAAATTGCAAAATACCCATCCATCTTCTTGCTCTTTTTTTCCCCATAGTGTTTATCATCATTTAATATATTATATGAATGTAAGGTACTTAATTACTTAGTCATTTATTTATCTTTTATCTCAGCATATCCTCTTGCATCACATTTCATCCAGGGTTAAGTTTTCTTCTCAAAGTGAATCTTTAGTTATTAAACACATTGTGGCGAAGTCATTTATTTGTTCATTTGAAGTTTTTTCACCTTGCTTCTGATAATTTGAGCATACAACTGAGTACATTATCAGTTGCTTTTTAAATTAATTTTTAGAAGATATCTTTTTATTACATTTAAGATTTTAGGTTCAAGGTTAATGAGATCCAATGTTTTTTATTGGTGATGTGTATATTTTTTTCAGATTAACTAAAAAACTTCTATTTGTGTTACAAAAATCTGACTGTAGATTTATTTTTATGTGAGCTCAAAAAAAAAAAAAAAAAAAAAAAACCCAGACAAACCTTTTGCCATTGAGTCAATTCCAACTCATAGCAACCCTATAGGACAGAGTAGAGCTGCCCCATAGGGTTTCCAATGAGCAGTTGGTGGATTTGAACTGCCGACCTTTTGGTTAGCAGCTGAGCTCTTAGCCACTGAACCACCATTGATTAATTTAGTTCCTGAATATGAGCATTCATGTCTTTCAAAAATGCTGGTAATAGTTCTTCTATTAACTTTGCAAATATTGGTTCTTCTTTCTTTTTTACTCTTTCTATAATCTCTATTAGATATATTTTAGAAAAATCTATCCTCCATACTTCTGTTGTAAAACTGTAAATAAACTGAATGAAATTGTATTGAATATGATGGATATACAGTTGTATGGATTTTCACAAATAAACTCCCTTTCTTACATTGTAGAACATATAAAGAATATTACCAACAAGCCAGTATATTCTTTATGCCCCTATCAGTCATATCCCCTGACAAGGTGACAAGACACTGACTTCTATCACTGTTGAAATAGATTAGTTTTGCCTATTTTTGAAATCTGTATAATTGGCATAAATAGAATATACTCGTTTGAGAGTGTGTTAATTTTCTAAAAAGCAAGTTTATGACAGTCATCCAAGTTGGTGCATAGAGTAATGGTTTATTCTCCTTGCTGTACAGTATTCCATTGTATGCATATACCACAGTATATGTATCCAAATTTTTAGTTCATTATATATACAAATATTCCAAGAAATGATGGAAGACTATCTAAAATAAAATTTAAAAAATCTTCTCACTAAAACATGACTAGATTTGGATAATTTCTAAAAATTAAAATTTAATAATTCATAAATATATATTCACTTTGATACATGCAGTTCTATTCTTTGTGAAAACTACATTACTTTTCCTTTTCTTGTACACTTTATTTCACTAGTTCCACCATTCGTGCAGTCTACGGTTTTTATTTTTCTACTGAAAATGTTGCTGCAATAAATGGTATATATATATAAATTAAAATTTTTGTTTACTGTTACTGTTGTTGTTAGGTGACATCAAGTCAATTTTTGACTCATAGTGACCCCATGTGACAGAGTAGAACTGCCCCTTGGGGTTTTCTAGGCTTTAACATTTATGGGAGCAGGTCACCAAGTCTTTTTCCCATGGAGCCACTAGCGCGTTCAAACTACCAACCTTTCAGTTAGCAGCAGAGTGCTTAACCATTGCACCACCAAGGCTCCTATGTGATAGAACTACTAGACATAAAATCAACAAAGTTATAGAAGAACTGATAGCAATATTAATCAAGAGGATCTGATATTTATAGAACACACCACACAATAGCCTATTATCCATTCTTTTCAAGTGTCTGTAAAACGTTCAGCAAGACAGACAATATTCTGTGTCATAAAACAAATCTTAACAAATTTAAAAGATTTAAAGTCATACAGAATATGTTCTCAAACCAAAATTAACTCAAACTGAGCATCAGGAACAGAAAGATCACAGGAGTATCTCTAAATGCTTGGAAATTAAAAGACACACTTCTAGTCATTTATGGATCAAAAAGAAGTCTCAGAGTAAAAAAAGAAAACACAGAACTGAATAAAAATAAAGCATATTAAAATTTGCAAGAGGGGGCTAAAGAAATGCTGAGAGCAAAATTGATAGCACTAAACTATTACATAATAAAAAGACTGTCTCACATCAATAATCTATCTCAATAATTTAGATATAGAAGAGAAAAAATATAGCACAAAGAAGTAAGGAAATAATAAAAATAAGAGTGGAAATCCATAAAATTGAAAACAGAAAAATAATAGAGAAAATAAATGAAACAGAAAGCTGTTTCTTTGGAAAAAACAATGAAATTGTTTAATCTCTTAGCAATTACTAAGCTAAGCCATATCCTGAACCACGAACAGTAGTATATTTCAAATGTGTCAAGTAATACAAAGTATGTTTTGACCTTAGTGGAAGTCCTCTGCGGGTCCTCCAAATATATAGAAACTACACAAACAAAAAACCAAACCTACTGCCATCAGGTTGATTCTGACTCATAGTGACCATATAGGACAGAAAAGAGCTGCCCCATAGGGTTGCCAAGGCTGTAAATCTTTAAGGAAGCAGACTGTCACATCTTTCTTCCAAGAGCAGCTGGTAGGTTTGAACTGCCAACCTTTCGGTTAGCAGCCAAGTGCTTTAACCATTGCACCACCAAGGCTCCTAGAAGCTACATAATACCTGTCTGAATAAGTCATGGAGTCCCTCAGTGGTGCAAATAGTTAACATGCTCGGCTGCTAACATAAAGGTTAGAGTTTTGAGTTTACCCAGGGAAACCTTGAAAGAAAGGTCTGGTGATGTACTTCTGAAAAATCAGCCTTTGAAAACTCCATGGAGAACAGCTCTATTCTGACACAGAGTCATCATGAGTCAGAATTGATTCAACTGAAACTGTTTTGTTTTTAGTTTTTTTTTTTTTTAATAAGCCATAGATCAAAGAAGAAATCAAAAGGAAAATTCAAAATTATTTTAAGCTGAAAGTAAATGAAACCACAACACGCTATTATTTGAGGGATGCTGATAAAGCAGCACTCAGAGGAAAATTTATAGCATTAAAGATGTATATTAAAGAGGAAGAAAGTTCTCAAATCAATGGCCTCAGCTCCCATCTTAAGAAACTGGAAAAAAGAGCATATTAAACCCAAGTAGTTAGAAGAAAAGAAGTAACAAAAATCAAAACATAAATTGATGAAATAGGAAAAAGTGGACAAAAAAAAACAGACAAAAATCAGTTAAACTAAAACCTGGTTCTTTGAAAATATCAATAAAATTGGCAACATAGCCAGACTAAAAACATAAACCAAACCCGTTGTTGTCAAGTCGATTCTGACTCATAGCAACACTACAGGACAGAGTAGAACTGCCCCATAGGGTTTCCAAGGCTGTACTCTTTATGGAAGCAGACTGCCACATCTTTCTCCTGTGGAGCAGCTTGTGAGTTTGAACCGCTGACCTTTCAGTTAGCAGCTAAGAGCTTAACCACTGTGGCACCAGGGATCCTTATACCCAGACTAATCAAGGAAAAAGAAAGAAGAAACAAATTACCAATATCAGTAAAGGAGAGGTGAAGACATAAATAAGATGATAAGATATGCCCAAATCATGGGTTGAAAAATACAAAAATTTTAAGAAGTCAATTCTCCTCAGATTTATCTGTATACTCAATGCAAATTCCCAGCAGGCTTTTTTTTTTTTTTTTTTTTAGAAATTCTCACACTAAACCTAAAGTTAATATGATAAATCAAAGAACCCAGAATAATGAAAACAACTTTGAAAATGAAAAAAGATGGAAGACTAACATTATCTACTGTCAAGATTTGTTATAAAGCTGCAATATTTAAGACAGTGTGATACTGATGCAAAGATAGAGAAATAGGTAGGTAGGTAGGTAGACAGACAGATAGAGCAAAATCAGACCATAGACACATGGACAACCCATTTTCTGCAAAGGTATAAAAGATGCAGTTCTGTGGAGAAATCGTAGCTAAAAAAAGAAGAAGAAAGAAAGAAAGAAACCATTACCAGTGCAACTGGATAGCTAGATGCAAAAAAATAAAATAAAATAAAATAACTGTAATCTATACCTAGTACCATATAAAAAATATTATTCAAAGTTAATCCTAGACCTAAATTGAAGACCTAAAACCAAGATCTAAATGTAAAGCCTAAACTATAAGAGAAATGAAAGTCTACATCCATAAAAAGACTTCGTACAAATGCACATAGACACAAACTGAAAACAATCCAATATCTATCGATAGGTGAATGGATAACCATGTTGTCTCCATTCAATGGAATACTACTGAATAATAAAAAAGAATGAGCTATCGATATAAGCTAAAACATGAATCAATCTCAAAGCAATTATTCTGATTGAAAGAAGAAAGACAAAAGAATATTACGATATGATTCCATGCATATAAAATTTTAGGAAATGCAAATTTATGTATAGCGACAGAACATAGATTAGTAGTCGCCTGGGAACAGGGCGGGATAACATTGTAAGGAAGGAAGGATAGAGGGATTACTAAAGGTCATGAGAAAACTGGGATGACGGATATTTCGTTATCCTGATTGTGCTGATGATTTCACGGGTATGGCAGTGTTCATCAAACTTTAAACTTTAATATGTGCCATTTATGTTATGTCATTAAACTTCAATAAAGCTTTTAAAACTGGGACAAATTTGATTTTCGGAGTCTAACAAACTTTGAACTTTAGATTTTTAAATGTAAAGTAAGATAAAGTTGTCCTTAAGAAGAAAAATAAATAAATACATGAAACCTGTTACCATCGAGTAGATTCTGACTCATGGGTACTCTGTGTGCTACAGAGAGTGCAACTGCTCCATAGGCTTCTTTTGGCAGTAATCTTTATGGAAGCAGATTGCCAGGCCTTTCTTCAGTGGTGCTCCTGGGTGGGTTTGAACTGCCAACCTTTAGAGTAATACTCCAATGCAGATCATTGGTGCCAACCAGGGAAATTTTGCTTACCAAACAGGGTCCAAAAAGGCAAACTGTGGTTTAATATCTAGCACTTTTATATAGTCCATTTGTTAGCATGCATGTTTCAGGAGTGGTTTTATAGGGTATAGACTGCTTGATCTAGACAGAGATAGATAGATGATGAATTGATAGAGATAAATAGATGATAGATAGGTAGGTAGGTAGATAGGTAGGTAGGTAGATGGATAGATAGATAAATTTGTTCTTGTTATCTACTGTCCGGTTGATTCCAACTCATAGCAACTTCATGTGTCCAGAGTAGAACTGCTCCATAGGATTTTCAAGGTTGTGACCTTTCAGAAGCAGATCTCCAGGCCTGTCTTCTGAGGTTGAATGGGTTTGAACCATCAGCCTTTTGGCTAGTAGTTGAGCCCTTAA
This sequence comes from Dugong dugon, assembly GCA_030035585.1. NCBI lineage: Eukaryota > Metazoa > Chordata > Mammalia > Sirenia > Dugongidae > Dugong > Dugong dugon. Next base: position 15,882,354 of record CM057465.1, read on the forward strand.
CCATTTATGCCACACAGGGACTACAGAGTAATAGAAAATTGTGGAAATAAGTTAGTAGATATTTAGAAAAATAAATTAATTAAAAAATACAGTCTAGCCTTGATCCAGGTGTTTCCATGATCTGGGTTAAATGGACATGTTTTTTCAAATTCCTTTGTCAGACCAACAGGAAGGGCCACCATACGGATTAATTCTTAAGCACAGGGGAGTCTCATTTCCAACTATTACACATAAGAGGAATAAAAATATGGTTAAGCTAACCATGTACAACACCATACTGTTTTTATCTTTCTACACATTACCTTCCCTGCAAAGAGTTTCTTTTTTAATTATGCTATTACTTTAATAGCTTCCATTTGCATTCTGAATTTTCATTGTGCCAGTTATCCGATTCCACTTATATGATGAAATTTGTGGGCCTCATGGCTATTTTAATGTGATGCCTTTTATACTATAATTGAGAGAAGTCTCCAATGAATAAAATAAATGTTTCAGAGGGTTCTTAAGCCCTCAACAGACATCAGCTAAAATGTTAAGAGTGCCTCCAAATCCCTCCGGTGCTATATTTTCTAACCATGAAAGAAATGTCATTATTGTAAATTCCCAGCCTTTGTCTGAAATCTTGTACTAGATCCCTTGAGTGCCAGTTCCGTTAATTAATTCAAACAATTTCCTCTCTAATCTCTAAAACATTTTCATATTTAAGACAATAAATGAGGTACTTAAGGGGCTCACTCATTGTTGGTCATTAATATGCCAGGGAATTAGAAAAATTACTCGTAGTCTTCAGTGACACGAATAATGTCTTTTTTTTTTTTTCATTCCAATGGTTGTGACCTGGACAAGGTTAAAAGCATGGTTTCTCAGCAACTGAATTTAAGAAAATCCTATTTTCCACTTGCTTTGGTTTTAACACATATATCTGAATACTCTTTCTTTTGTTCCAGTAATAAATGTGATAGGTTATGCCAATTTAAAGATTAAATTAGTTAATAATAACTTTGAAATTAGTGATTAGTTTAGAAAAAGAATAATTGCATTTTCCTTGAACCAGTACATAAGGTTAATGCAGTTGGGAGTGTGATGGCTCCAGTAACTTTGACACTAATTGGCAACCGTGTTACATGTTAAGATAAGGATTCAGCATGAATGAATTCTCACGAGGTTTGCAGGAAGACAACTATTTGTTCGCAAACTTGCTTTTCTCCATTTGAATGATTGGTTTAATTTCATAAAAGGTTAGTATGTGACCTTCAGGATACAATTTCATATTTCATTCCATTGATTCTGGATTATCAAATTGAAACAAAGCACAGAAAATAACTTCTTCTATGAAATAAAATCAGCCATCTCTTTGTCAGTGTGAGTCTAATTGTTCAATCTTCTAACTTGACTGTTTCTAGGGAGGAAAGAATATGACATGCAATAGAACACCATGCTTAAAATTGTTCACATTGCTTTGCGTTTAAGTATCCATAACCCTAAAGATTATCTAGATCATTTAAAAAACATTATAAAATTAATATTTTAACCAATAAATATACACACACACACTTTCAAGCTTTACGAGTATTGAAGAAGAAACTAGGGGGGTTACGGGGGCAGTATTATGCACAGTATATTGTCCAAAGAACAAATGATGCAGATTTGTAGAGCCAATTCCCATAAATTCTAGTGCAAGGACATACCTCTTACTGGATTAATCTTGTGTCTGGTTATCAGTTGAAAGCAGCATCATTCCAGGTCCATACAAAGGTTTCTCGTACATTTTTCTCATTTATGACTTTTTAAAGACTTACTCATTTACACTGGATACAGCTCAATGGCTTCCTTAACAAAATGTTAAAATGTGACATCTAAAGATACATCACTTATTTTTTATCTGAAGTGCGGCATCAGTATTGTACGAAAATTCATTAACAACCTGTGATATGCAGATGACACAACCTTGCTTGCTTAAAGCAAAGACTTGAAGCATGTACTGGTGAAGACCAAAGACCACAACCTACAGTATGAATTACAGCTAAACATAAAGAAAATGAAAATCTTCACAACTGGACCAATAAGCTACATCATTATAAACAGAGAAAATATTGAAGTTGTCAAGGATTTCATCTTACTTGGATCCAGAATCAATGCCAATGGAAGCAGCAGTCATGAAATCAAATGACATAGTGCATTGAACAAATCTGCTGCAAAAGATCTCCTTAAAATGTTAAAAAGCAAAGATGTCATTTCAAGGACTAAAATGCATCGGATCCAAGCCATGGTATTTTCAGCTGCATTATATACATGTAAAAGCTGTACAATGAATAAGGAAGACTGAAGAATGGATGCATTTGAATTATGACGTTGGTGAAGAATACTGAATATACCATGGACAGGTTGTTTTATTTAACAATGTTGCGTTATGAGTCACAGTTTTTCTAAATTTCTTCACTAAATTTGTACTATGCTTGACCTTATTTATATTCAACATATATAATATTTTTATAAGCTTCAGGGTCTAAAGAAATATATAGATCTTGTTTATACTGACCATTTGTAATAAGGTTTTATATTTAAAAAAATGAGATATTTTAAGATTCCTTTCACTTGTTCCCAAGGAATGAAGGTAAAATGGCTTAACATTCAAAAACAAGAGACATTGTTTCCTAATAACTGAAAATTACTTGAATATTTATAAATTAAACCATATTAAAAACTCATCAAGGGAGGCTATTTAAAAGAAAAAATATTGAACAATGCATCTGAATAAAGCATCTAATTATTTCCTGGTCAAGCTCTTGTCTAAACGTAGCTATTTATGAACAAGCATTTACCTAGAATATTACTCAAATAAGTGTAGCTAAAAGACTGTATTTAGGTAGACATGCACTGAAGTCACAGTGTCAGAGAACCTAAAATGTTTTGTGTTGATTTAGAGAAGACAGAATACATCTGAATGATAACGTGCCTATTTGCTCGTACGCAAAATACGAGCAACTCATAATTTTTCATCTTATTTCTGCTTCCTCCTCCTCAGTTCATCAACCGTTACATTCTGACAATGACAATAAAAAAACAAAAATGAAATATTCAAAAAACTAACTACTTTTAAATAATGTAAGGAGAAAGGAACAAGAATAGAAAAGATAAATAGACATCCAAGATGGCAATATTTTCTAAAGTTTTTATCAACAGGGAAAGTAATCAGAATTTATCATTTTTCAATATTGATTAATTGTTCATTACATTAATTATGTTTCCTTACATATTCCATTTACCAAAATAAAAGCAAACCTGCTGCCATTGAGTCGATTCCGACTCATAATGACCCCATAGGGTTTTCAAGACTGTAAATCTCCACAGAAGCAGACTGGCATATCGTTCTCCCATAGAGCCTCTGGTAGTTTCGAACCACCAACCTTTCAGTTAGCAGTCAAGACTTTTAACCACTGCACCACCAGGTCTCCTTATTCCATTCACAGATTTTAATAATTCTTTGTGAAATTCTCATTATTTTTAAATTTTACATTTATTCTTAATGCTGCTTATCCAAAACTTACTAATATATAAGAAAAACAATCTCACCACCATCTCCCCTCACCATTCTCCCCACCACGATTTTAGGTGGCTTTAACATCTGCACAATATAGCATATATTTCATTCAATTATTATAAAATTTATTTTTTCCCAATAAATTTTCAATGGTTAAGTTGTTAGTTCGAAAGATAAGCCAGTGTCTCATGTTAATAGATCACGGCAGAATCATTCTGAATAAAACTGCAATAATTCACACTATCCCTAAAAAGGTATGGAAGAATTTCTTTTCCCCATTTCGGTGATTTCTGGCACTGTTGGATGGCAGTGCTTATCATGTTTTTGTTTGCTTGTTTTAGTTTTTAATGTTTTGTCCTGTGTAATAAAAAATGTTCTTTTTTTTATTGTTGGGTCTTTTTGCTTTTTTTAGGCAAGTATGTTTTTGTAAATTATCAGACACTTACGCTGCTTCTTTTGTGAATCTAATTACTTGATTTCCTTTCTTTTTTCACATATTATGTTTTGAAGATTTCTTATATATTGCATGTCTCAATCTTATTCATGCTGACTGCTGTATAATATGACTAAACGTTATTATTCTCTACGTGTTGGACATATTTCTTGGTTTTTGCTGTCAGGAATAGTGTTTATCTGGATACTCTTGTACACGTATCCGTTAATAGGTGTTATGCCTTTTCTTCACAATTTAACATACTTCTGAAGATAAAGAATAGGGCTTGATCTATAACATGTTAGGACTTGTTGTGAAGCTATGGTAATTAAGAAACTATGTTAAGGCACAAGGATAGGTATACTGATCAGCAGAATAGAACATAATAGAAAGTCTATGCATATATGGTACTTTAAAGCGTGCCAGATAAGATGGGAAGAGAAGGACTTTTCAATAAATAGAAGCAGACAAAAACATTTTCCATGTCAAAAAATATGATTTGAATCCCTTCTTCTCATTTTATGAAAAGGTTGAATCCATTGACCATAATTTAAAATAAAATGACTATATTTTTAAAAGTAATTTTTAAATCAAAAACACAGTAAAAAATAAAAAGATGAATCACAATTGGGAGTATATACTCATGTTATATGATTGAAAAATTATTATATGGACACACACATTCTGCATATTACTAAGAAGAGCACAAATAGCCCAGTGGTATCATGGGCAAGAGACATGATCAAGCATTTCACAGAAGGCACAAAAGAAGCAATGTGACCTGTGAAAATTAAATCAATTGCATAATGGTTCAACTTTCTACAGTCATTAAATTACTCATTTTCATGATGTGGCATGTCTTTAGTTCATTAATTTGTAGAAACTATATATTAGTAATGCTTCTCTTTATCTTCTGTATGTGTTACAGATATTTTTCCATTGTATTATTTGTCTTTTTTTTTTTTTAATTGTATCATATGCTATCAAAGTATTTTATATTGTTGGTGGTCAGTATGATTGAGTTGTTTATAATTTATTGTAGCCATATTTCTATATTGTTTCTCTCTCATTCATAGTAAAACAAATAATTTCCTAAATTATTAATTAAAATAAAGAATATTTATTCATGGAAGACATGGCCCACGGACTCTCTTTCAGTCCAAAACTAAAATCATTCCCAAGGCCAACTCTTCAGACAAAGATTAAACTGGACTATGGGACATAAAATGATACTTGTGAAGAGTGTGCTTCTTAGCTCAAGTAGATACATGAGACTAAATGGGTAGCTCCTGTCCAGAGGCAAGATGAGAAGGCAAAGAGGGTCAGGAGCTGGTTGAAAGGACACGGGAAATCCGCGGTGCAAAGGAGTGTGCTGTCACAGTATAGGGAGAGCAACTAGCATCACATAACAATGTATGTATAGATTTTTGCATGAGAGACTAACTTGAATTGTAAACTTTTACTTAAAGCACAACAATAAAAAAAATTTATTCAAAAACAACATGAAAGTATCATATTAAGTGGTGATGTTCTGAAAATGTATTCATTAAAATCAAGTGAAAAAAGTCAGGTTGACAATTTTCCCTAGTATTACTCAACATTGATGTTCTAGGTAAGTAAAGACGTGCCCAAAGTAGTAGAGTAAGCTAAGCTACCTTCTCATTGACTTTTTAGAAAACACCATTTAACAAATGATATAATTATTAAACATAAGGCAATATTTTAATTATAGCTGTCGTTTGTCATCTATGCTTTATAACTCAAAAATGCTGTGACTCACAATGATGCATCAGTTGGAAATTACAAATGTAGCCCAGGTAACAGCTAGATTTATTCTCTTTAGGATAGAAATAAAATGTCCTCAAACATTCATTACACTGATATTGAAAAATGTATTGCCCTCCACAGGATACCTGAAAATTCCCATGAGGCAAATGTTCTTACAATCAAGCATGGCTCATAAATCCTGCTTCCAATAAATTAGTTCAATTTAGAGATCATATGCCATTCCATTTGGCTGTTCTTGTTCTCTACCATGTTTTCCCAACTATAAGACTTTGCCCTTTATTTTTTCACACACACACACCACCCATATTTAAATCAGTAGTGTACAGAATGTACTCTTATGAATTATGGGAGACAAGGAAAGACGCAGGAGTTTACATTACCTCAATTTGAAATGTCATACTCTCTGATCATTACTTCTTATTTTCTAGCTCATTTCCTCTAGTAGCTCAACTCAAACAATAATCAAGACAAGACTGGACCTTCTTCAAATTGTGGACACTACCTGGTTTTTACTGGCCCTGACCTGCTTCATACCCTAACTTACCATCTGTCTTAGGCTGGGTTATCTAGAGAAGCAAAACCAGTGAAATGTGTGTGTGTACAAGTGTGTGTATACACATACATGTATATATATAGAGAGAGATTTATCTCAAGGAAATGGCTCATGTGATTGTAGAGGCTGGCAAGTCCCAAGTATGTGGGTGAGGCATCAGGCTGGAGCTTTCTCCTGATTCATCTAGCTGGAGAGGCTGGCAAACCCAAGATCTGCAGGTCAGATAGCAGAGTGCTGGCTCATGGGCTGTGGAGGCTAATGAATCCAAGATTGGCAGGTAAGATGGGAGGCTGCTGGTTTAAAGGCTGAGGAGGCTATAGATCCCAAGGTCAGCAGGCAATATGGAAGGCCACTGGTTCAAGTCTCAAAAACTGGAGGTTAGGTGATGATGAGCCAGACGCTGGATCCAGCGAGATTTGCCAGAACATCCATATATATTGGATGCAGGCCACCCTCTTGAGGAAACTCCCCTTACAATTGATTGGCTGATCACATCAAATCATATCATGGAGGTGATTATATTACATCACAAAATGGAGGATAAATAAATCATTACATAACTGCCAAACTGCATCATTACATAACTGCCAAATGCTGAAAATCATGGCCCAGCCAAGCTGACACACAACCTTAGTCATCACAGTCCACTCCCTCTCAGCTTGGCACCTGTACACATCTCCTTATACCATACGCAATCTCTAAATAAAGACAATAACAAAGTCATACTTGCATGTAACATGATACAATAACATGCGTACAACTGAAAACGCTCTAGTCCTGTTCATATTTTATAGTTTATAAATGAAGAAAACAGAAACACTTGATGCATATATACAAGGAACTATTACAGTCCTTGTTTCTTCAACTGCTCAAGTGGTCAAAACTGGTATTTAGAACTGCATTCTTCCACCACCCATTCCATATTCCCTTTATCCTTAGCAAGCACCTCAGCAGGTCATGGTTCTTTGCCTAGTAGGGTGACACAAACCTTCATTACTGAAGGGTCTGGGCGATTAGTTGTCATGTCATAATTGGATTACAATAGTTTTCCATTGACTATAATCACAGGGCATAATAGTAGTAAGAGACAACTTAAGGGATCTCCAGTATGCCAGGCATACTCTTCTTTACCTCCATTATGTAATACAAACCCAATTTGTTTTAGTCATCAGAATCAATCACACCAGCCAATACAGTAACTCCATTCTTTGCCTGTTGAGTCAGAGGCATGAGGAGCCTAATTGGCCAAGTGGCATTCTTAACTTCCAGTACAATGAAACCAGTGTTCTGTCTCCTGGTGGTACCATTCCTCCCTTTGGAACTAAGACCTCTAGACTCACAGAGCATAGAGTCAAAGGGATAGGAAGCAAAAATTTTGTGAGTGGGTACTCGGGGTAATAGTGAGTGGTGCCACTCCCATTCCTACCCATTGATTCCTGGAAGAATGGATCCTGGCTATGGGAGAAATAACACAACATATTGGACACTGGTTTAGAGCTATACAGCCTCCAGGAGAACATTGCCCCAACCCTGCAAGATATCATCCCCTAGCTGGTGCCATAATTGTGTCTTTAAAAGGCCATACCATTGTTTTATCAAGCCAGCTGCTTCAGGATGATGGGGAACATGGTAAGACCAGTGAATTCCATGAGCATAGGCCCATTGCCATAATTCGTTTGTTGTGAAGTGAGTCCCTTAATCTCAGGTGATGCTTTGTGGGATACCATGATTGTGGATAAGGCATTCTGTAAGTCCATGGATGGTAGCTGTGGCAGAAGCATTGCATGCATGGAAGGCAAATCCATATCAAAACTAACTGCCTATTCCACTAAGACCAAAATGGTGCCCTTTCTAAGATGGAAGCCGTCCAGTGTACTCAACTTGCCACCACGTTGCTGGGTGATCACAACAAGTAATGTTGCCAAATCAGGGACTCAGTGTTGATCTCTGCTGCTGGCCAAGTAGGCCTTGGTGAGTGAAAATGCATATTGCTGAGCCTATGCATAACCTCCATCCCTGCCACCATGTCCACTTTGTTCATGAGCCCATTGGGCAATGACAGGAGTGGCTGGGAAAAGAGAATGACTGGTTTCTACAGAACATGTCACCCTATCCACTTGATTGTTAAAATTCTCCTCCGCTGAGGTCACCCTTTAGTGAACATTCACATCAGACACAAATATCTTCATTTCTTTGGCCCATTCAGAGAGGTCTGTCCATATACCTCTTCCCCATACCTTCTTGTCTCCAATTTTCCAATCATGTTCCTTCCAAGTCCCTGACCATCCAGCCAAACCATTGTCCATAGCCCATGAATCAGTATACAATTTCACATTTGGCTACTTCTCCTTCCAAGTAAAGTGAACGACCAGGTGCGCTGCTCAAAATTCTGTGCATCAGGAGGATTTCCTCTCACCACTGTCCTTCAAGGAGGTCCCAGAGAGGGACTGTAGTGTTATCACTATCCACTTTTGAGTGATACCTGTATATTGCACAGAACCATCTGTAAACCAGGCACGAGTTTTCTCTTCTTCAATCAACTAATCATAAGAACTCCTCATGAGGCCATAGATGCAGACTTGGAGAAGGCAGGTAATATGACAGGCGTGGAGACCCATGGGCATTTGGGCCATTTCCTCACACAACTTACTTGTGCCTTCAGGCCCTAATCAGGCCCAGTCTTGTAGATACCACTTCCATTTAATGATGGAGTGCTACTATAAACATCAGACTTTAAGGCTCTGTGAGTCAGACAACACCCAGTTCATGATGGGCAGCTCAGTCGATATGGTGGCTTGGTATCCCATGGTAAAGCATTCAGTCTCTACTAAGGCACAGTAAGAAGCCAAAAGTTGTTTCTCAAAAGGAGAGTAGTTATCTGTAGAGGATGGCATGGCTTTGCTCCAAAATCCTAAGGATCTGCACTGCCATCCACCAATAGGGGACTATGAAAGACTCCAGACAGTATTTCTACATGCTACTGACACTTGAAGCACCATTGGATCAGCCAGATCATATAGCCCAAGTTGTAGATCAGCTTGCACCACAGCCTGAACCTGTTGCAGAGCCTTCTCTTGTTCTGAGCTCCACTCAAAACTAGCAGCTTCTTGAGTCATTTGATAAATAGTATGGGGTAGGATGCCCAAATGAGGGATACGTTGCTGCCAAAATACAAAGAGGCCCACCAGGAATTGTGTCTCCTTTTCAGTTGTGGGAGGGCCCAGACACAATAATTTATCCTTCCCTTTAGAAGGAATATCTTGACATGACCACACCACTGGACCCCTAGAAAATTCACTGAGGTGGAAGGCAGCTGAATTTTTGTTGGATTAGTATCTCACCCTATAGCACACAAATGTTTACCAATAAGTCCAGTGTCATTGACACTCCATGCTTACTAGGTCCAATCAGCATAATGTCATCAGTATAATGGACCAGTGTGACATCCTCGTGGAAGGGAAAGGAGATCAAGATCTCTGCAGACTAACTTATGACATAGGGCTGGAGAATTGATGTAGCCCAGAGACAGGGAAGTGAATGTGTATTACTGGCCTTGCCATCTGAAGGAAAACTTCTTTTAGTGGTCCTTTGAAACAGATATGGAGAAGAAGGCATTAGCCAGATCAATAGCTGCATACTAGGTACCAGGAGATGTATTAATTTGCACAAGCAATGAGACTACATCTGGAACAGCAGCTGCAACTGGAGTCACCTCCTGGCTAAGTTTTCAATAACCTACTGTCATTCTCTAAGATCCACCTGTTTTTTGCACAGACCAAATAAGTGAGATGAATGGGGATGTGGTGGGAATCACCACCTTTGCATCCTTCAAGTCCTTGATGGTGGCAATAATCTTTGCAATCCCTCTAGGATTGCAGTATTGCTTTTGATTTATTATTTTCCTAGGTAAGGACTGTTCTAATGGCTTCCACTTGGCTTTTCCTACTATAATAGCCCTTAATCCACTTGTTAGAGATCCAATGTGGGTGTTCTGCCAGTTTCTAAGTATATCTATGCCAATTATGCATTCTGGAACTGGGGAAATTACTACAGGACAAGTTGAGGGACTCACTGTGAGCCAAACTTGAGCTAAGACTCTATTAATAACCTGACCTCCATATACCCCTACTCTGACTGGCAGGCCATGGTGACATTTTGGGTTTCCTGAAATTAGTGTCAGTTCAGAGCCTATATCCACTATTTCCCAAAAATCTGATTATTTCCTTCCCCCAGTGAACAGTCACTCTTGTAAAGGGCTGTAGATCCCTTTGGGGAAGGCACAGAGAAAGATTAACAGTATAAATTTTTGGCTGTGGAGTGGATTCCTTCCTTAAGGGCACCCAGCCTCCCTTTCATTCAAGGGGTTATGGGTCTGTAAGCTAGCTCATGTCTGAGAACTGATTGAGGGGCCATGACTTTCTATTCTGGTGATTCAAGTTAGAATGCCATTCACTTGACCTAGAATTATTCCACTTGTAAAGATCAAGTACATATTTAGTAGATTTCACTCCTAGGGATACCACAACTAAGTAGCCAACACAATAAGTCCATATGAGTCATACTATTCTGATTGCTGCTTTGACGTCCCTGTCCATTATGGTAACCACGCCAACCTTGTATTTATTGATTGAATGCTGCCACTTTGCCCCTACCACCAGTTAGGTGTCTTAATTCAGTTAGGACTTTCCCACTGTCAGATCTGACTTACATAAAATAGCAATCGCAGCAGTCTTCAAGAATGATGGGGCTCCCTTCACAAATTTGTTCCTCACCATCGTGGTAAAAGATGTGTCCTCTGAGCACTCCATGTGTGGGTCTGTGGGTCTTACCTGATAAATCCACTCTAACAAGTCAATTTCCCTAAGCCTTTGGATACCTGCTTTTACAGTATTCTAAGACAGCTCTGGTACATCAACATGATTTAGTGTAGGCCACCACATAGTCCATGCTTCAATGAACCAACCAAATAAATGATTAGATGCTTTCCTAACTTCTTGAGTTGAAACAATGAATAAAAAATCTGTGCTTAATGAGCCCATATCAATAAACTCAGATGATCCAACTTTACATTCCTTGCACTATTATCCCACACCCTTAATAGCCATTCCCAGGTTTCTGTTTGTACATATGAGAAAAGTCAAGCAGCTCTTTTGGAATGTAGCATGCCTCCTCCTGGGTCACACTTTCTACTTCACCTTTTGAGGGTTGCTGGGACTTAAGTCTAATTATAGGTCTAGAAGCAAAATAGGTGGTGGGAATGTGTTCTGAGAACATTCAGCAATGTCTTGTAAGTCATCTGCCTCAGGCAATGACCCAGGTAATGACTCAGACACATCCTCAGGCAATGACTCAGATGCAGCCTCAGGCAATATCACAAAGACTCTTCAGACACAGCTGGGTTAATCTCATCAGATGGGGTTGGGGGGCTAATGTTTTTACTGGAGTGGGTGGCTTAGTAGATTAAGATGGAGTAATCATTTCAGATGGGATTGAGAGGGCTGGTTCTGTTGGTAGGAATGATTCAATGGAATTTAGGGACTCACTGTCCCTAGCTTCCTGATTATCTGCCCATATGTCCCAATCCCAAATTTCAGGATCCTATTTTTTCCCAATCAATGCCCTCACCATAACTTTAGACACCATTCAAAGTTGGGAATTCATTTGGTGTTGTAATTGGGCCACTCTGATGATAAGAGTCTGGGTTTAGTTTCAGCAATATCAGCTCTGTTACTGCAAGAAATAAGGCTTTCTTTCAGGATACAAGTGGCAAATTGAGGTTGTTTATGTAGCACCTGAGCTGAGACTCTGATGTCTTGAGCCTGTATCTTTCTTTAACCACTTTGTCTAGTGAAATTAGGGTCAATCAACCAGATTCCTTGTGCTTCTCATTCTGACAAAATTACAAAAATGTATCATACGTGATCACCCAGAGCCTTGCCTCTTACCAATTCTTGGTCTATCGATGGTGACATTTTGTGGATTTCCATTGCCATCTCATGTCATGGATTAGCAGTGTCCTCTTTACTACTGAAAGCAGAGTCATCGATGTATTTCAGACTAACTAGACTTGAGAATCAATATAGAAAACTCACCCTTATAATTTTGATTCTCTAGAACTACTCTCAGTATGTCTTAGGCTTGGTTCTCTAGAGAAGCAAAACCAGTGAAACATATATTTATATACATATGGGGGGGTTGGAGAGACAGAGATTTATCTCAAGGAAATGGCTTATGCAGTTGTAGAGGCTGGCAATTACCAAGTCCATGGGTCATGTGTCAGCCTAGAGGTTTCTCCTGACTCACGTAGCTGTAGGGGCCGATGAACCCAAGACTGGCAGGTCAGACAGCAGGCTACTTATTCACAGGCTTGGGAGGCCAATGAATCCCAAGATCAGCAGGTAGTATAGTAGGCCTCTGGCTCAAGTCCCAAGAACCAGAGGGCAGATGATGACGAGCCAGATGCAGGATCCAGAGTGAGCAAAAGCCAGTGAGCTTTGCCAGAACATCCATATATACTGGATGCAGACCATAGCCCAAAGGAAACTCCTTTTATTACTGATTGGCTGATCACATTAGATCGCATCATGAAGATGATTACATTATATCACAAAATGGAGGATAGCTACATCATTACATAACTGGCAATCTACATTATTACATAACTCCCAAACCACTGAGAATCATGGCAAAGCCAAGTTGGCACACAACTTTAACCATCTTACCAACCTAAGACAACAAAGAAAATCATCATACTCACCCCCTTACATAAAACCATCAACTCCTTTCCTCCTTTATAGCTTTATAGTATTCACTGGGTTAAACCACACCCTGGTTAAACTTAGAACTCTACCTTCTCCTCATATGCAATTAAAGAGCTGAACATAGATGAAAAAAACATGTAAACTGGTTTCATCATAAATTCACGATCATATCCTCTGTAAAGGCTCATGCGTTGCTCTGATACTGAAGAGGTTTCAGTTGAGCTTTCACACCAAGATGGACCAGGAAGAAAGGCCTGGTGATCTACTTCAAAATATCAGCCAATGAAAATCCTAAGGATCACAACAGTCTAATCTACAATGAATCATGAGGATGGCAAAGGACTAGGCAGTGTTTTGTTCCATTGTTCATGGGATTGTCATGAGTCAGGGACCAACTCCAAGACAGCTAACCACAACAACTTCAATTGTACTTTTGAATTGCTACAATTAGACTGTATTTCATTTGGAAATTCATATTTCTACTTTCCTAGTTGATTACCATTAAATTTATGCAAAGCTGAAAACAAGCAAAACTAATCTACGGTGATAGAAATCAGAACAGCAATTGCCCTTGAGCAGAGTCATGGAAATGAGGATGTACAAAGAGTCTTTGTGTTGTGTGTGTGTTTAATATGTTCTTTATATTTTTTTGAGTAGTGATTACATGGATGTACACATGTAAAAATTAACTGAGCTACACACTTATGATTTGTACTCCTTCCTATATGTAAGTTATACCTATTTTTTCTTGATACCATTGCCTCTAACTACTGCCCCAATCTCTCCTTTTCACAGAAAAGCTTCTTGAAAGATTGCCTATACTTGTCTAGAATTACTCTTTCCCATTTTCTATTAAAACTATCCCAATCAGACTTTCATATATACTGTTTCATAAATTTTTCTAATCAAGTTCCACAATGACCTTCACATTATTAATCCAACAGTCAATTCTCAAGCTTATTATTTTAGCAATATTTATTATAGTTAATCACTATCACCACCACAGCATTCCTCAAGCCAAAAGAACTGAAGAAAAAATTCACATCAGGAGTTGCATTATTGAAGGATTCTACCGGGAAAAATATTAAACGATGCAGGAAGAATCAAACAAAGATGGAAGGAATACACAAACTCACTGTACCAAAAAGAATTAATCGACGTTCAACCATTTCAGGAGGTAGCATATGATAAACAACTGATGGTACTGAAGGAAGAGATCTAAGGTGCATTGAAGGCATTGGCAGAAAACAAGGCTCCAGGAATTGACTGAATACCAACTGAGATGCTTCAACAAACAGACACAGTACTGGAAGCGCTCACTTGTCTATGCCAAGAAATTTGAAAGAGAGCTACCTGGCCAACTGACTGAAAGAGATCCATAATTTGTGCCCATTCCAAAGAAAGGTGATCCAACAGAATGCAGAAATTATCAAATAATATCATTACTATCACATGTAAGTAAAATTTTGCTGAAGATCATTCAAAAATGGTGGCAGCCATACATTGGCTGGGAACTGCCAGAAATTCAAGCCTGATTCAGAAGAGGACATGTAATGAGGGATATCAATGCTGATGTCAGATGGATCTTGGCTGAAACCAGAGAATACCAGAAAGATGTTTACCTGTGTTTTACTGACTATGCAAAGGCATTCGACTGTGTAGATCATAACAAACTCTGGAAAACATTGAGAAGAATGGGAATTCCAGAACACTTAATTGTGCTTATCCAGAACCTCCACCTAGACCAAGAGGCAGTCTTTTGAAGAGAATAATTGGATATGGCCCGGTTTAAAGTCAGGAAAGTTGTGTGTCAGGGCTGTATCCTTTCACCATACTCATTCAATCTGTATGCTGAGCAAATAATCCCAGAAACTGGTTGCTGCTTGAGGGTTGGAGGAAGACTCATTAACAGCCTGCAATAAGCAGATGATACAACCTTGCTAACTGAAAGTGAAGAGGACTTGAAGCACTTACTGATGAAAATCAAAGACTACAACCTTCAGTATGGATTACATCTCAACATAAAGAAAATAAAAATCCTCACAACTGGACCAATAAACAACATCATGACAAACGGAGAAAATATTGAAGTTGTGAAGGATTTCGTTTTACTTGGATCCACCATCAATGTCCATGGAAGTAGCAGTCAAAAAATCAAATGACATATTACTTTCAGCAAATCTGATGCAAAAGACCTCTTTAAAGTGTTAAAAATCAAAAAAGCAAAGACGTTACTTTAAGGACTAAAATGTGCCTGACCCAAGTCATGGTATTTTCAATCTCCTCATATACATGGGAAAGCTGGACAATGAATAAGGAAGACTGAAGAAGAACTGATACCTTTGAATTACGGTGTTGGCGAAGAATATTGAATATACCATGGACCACCAGAAGAATGAACAAATCTGTACTGGAAGCAGTACAGCCAAAATGCTCCTTAGAGGCAAGGATGGAAAGACTTCGACTCAGGTACTTCGGATGTGTTATCAAGAGGGACCAGTGCCTGGAGAAGGACATCATGCTTGGTAAATACAGGGTCAGCAAAAAAGAGGAAGACTCTCAACGAGCTGGATTGATACAGTGCCTGCAACAATGGGCTCAAGCAGAATATTGGTTGTGAGGATGGCACAGGACTGGGCAATGATTCTTTCTGTTATACACAGGGTCACGATGAGTTTGAACCAACTCCATGGCACCTAACAACAACAACAGCCCTGAAATATAACCTGCACTTGCCCTCCAGGATACCATATTCATTTTTATTTCTTCCTATTTCACTGACCATTTCTTTTCTGTCTTCTTTGCCAATTTTAGCTAATTTCCCCCATCTTAATGTCTGAGTGTCCCAGAGCTTATCTGCTGAAACTATCATATTTTTTCACTAAAATCACTTTCAATTCGATAATTAAGTCTCAAGGCTTGATGACTAACAATTTTACATATACAAACCTTGATCTCTCCCTTGAAATCTAGGATCGTATATCCAATCTTATACTCGACGATTTTTGGATGTTATATAAACTTTGTATGTCCAAAACTGTGCTACAGTTATTCCCTCCAACTTGCTCTCTTCCTTCAGTATTCTTCATCTAAGTTAATGTTCAATCCATCATTCCAGCTCCTCCAGCAAAAATTTCTGGAATCGTTTTTTATTCATTTCTTACTCTTATTTCCTCCAACTATTAGTCTTTGATACCATATCTTACTACCATTCTTCCCCTTGTTCACTCTGGTTCAGTTACACTGGGCCTCATGATTTTTTATACTTCAGGCACTTTCCCAACTCAGAGCCCTTGAAATTTCTCTACCTTTTGATTGAATGCCTTTTTACCTCAGATAATATTCCCATAGTGGACTCTTATTTTCTTTGTGTCTTTTCTCAAATGTTGACTTTTCAATGTGGCTTTCACTGACCACCCAACCTAAAGTGTCAAACGTTTTGCTTATATTGGCACTTATTATTCTACTTCCTAGCTTTACTTTTCTCCCTACATACATAATTATTCTACTTATTTATTTCTTTTTTGGCTTCCCATTGAACAAGAGTGAAAACTCTATGAGGACTAGAATTTGTATTGGTATTTTCCCCAAAGTATCCTCAGTATCTAAAGCAATATATTAAGTCCTGGCATATATTAAGTCCTTAATTAAATGTTTTAAGTAAATAGTTGAATAAATTTAAAACAAAATATGAAATATCCCTGTTCTTAATTTTAAGCCCCTCTATTTTGTTTCTGTATTTAAGATTAGTCTCTTACCATGTTCCTAAGGAGTCCCTGTAAAGATCAAATAATTAAGCACTCAATTATTAACCAAAAGTTTGGCAGTTCAAACCCACCCAAAGGCACCTTGGAAGAAAGGCCTGGCAATCTGATCATGTTCTTCATGTTCGTCTTCATGCCTTCCCTCTTGTAGTGTCATTTGAACTTTGACTTCTTCCAACTCTAACATATAGAGCAATTCAGTCCTCTCAATTCCCAAAGTTAACTCCAGGCCTATACTTTCTTATCCAAATCCATAGAGATTCTCAGAGGAAAAAATATCACAGTTTAATGGTCCCCATCTTCCTTAAAAAGTAATTGCCTGACTGTTACATAAAAACCAAAGAACTAGTTACCATCAAGTCAGGATAATCCCATGTGCTTCAGAGTACAGCCATGCTCCATAGGGTTTTCAATGGCTGATTTTTTGGAAGTAGATCACCAGGACTTTCTTCCGAGGTGCCTCTGGGTAGATTTGAACCACCAACCTTTCTGTTAGCAGCCGAGCATGTTAACCACTTGCATCACCCAGGCTCCAGCTATTATATAACTATGACTTAATTCACTTTCTAAATATACATGGATATCTCGTGCTCCATCACTGCCATCTGCTGGGGTATAGGCTTGTCCTCTCAAAACAATTATTTCTTTTATTTTTAAAACTGACCTATCCATGGAAACTTATGGAGGCAAGCTCTCTGTAGGTATTGCAATGAAAGGTATACTCAGGATATTTGATGAACATGTATATATTTGTTACGTGAAATACGTGAGAGGAACTATGTTGGTGTTAGAAGATCATTAGGACACTAATTCACTTTTATAGGTTAAAGGTGGAGAGTATCTAGGTTACTATATATATAGCAGAATCACAAAGAAAATAATTGATAGGTATTATGAAAGAAAAAACAAAATCAAACAAGTGGTTTTAAAAAGAAAAACGTAGAAAAATAATTTAAGAACCAAGATGGGAGCATCAGGAAAGAATTAAACCATTTCTGTTATTTTTGAGATCTTGCCTTCTCCAGAGATGTATTTGAAACTGTTAATCTTTTAAGTCATAAGTCATAAAGATAGCATGGTAATGCCTGATGTCATATCAAAGGCATTTTTTCAGGCATATCCAGCGTACATTTTTCTAAAACATCAGTTTAGGTTCTGTCAGTTACATTTGCTCCTGAGAGATTTCATCAGTTACATTGTGTTAAATCACATGACTGAACAAGAACTGATTGATAGTGTACAGCTACAACATATCCAAATATGTAGCTTCCATTAGAAAAATTTACAATGACCATGGACATTTCATTTAAGCCTCAAATACCAAGTATTTTAGCATTACTTTATTCCACATACAGATTTTTAACAAAGACAGTTAAATAAACAAAACCTAACACAGGACCTGGTAATATTTCATTCTGTTGTACACAGGGTCACTATGAGTAACCAACCCCATGGTACCTAACAACAACAACAAAATGTAAGGCTTCAGGGAATTTTCTTAGAATAAAGCACCACTGTACAGGATGTTCAAAAATTTAAAATGATTTAACAATAACATTTCATTTCAAATAATTATACATGCCTCATCAAGCCCAAAGTGTTCAGCTACCAAAATCTATTCAAAGGAGTCAACATCAGTGGCAGGGAAAGAGGAGTCATATTGAATAAAGCTTTGACTAGAATATTCCCTCAAAGTTTGACTTTTTATTACTTTAAATAAAATCCATGAAGACTGCTTCTCTAATTCTTTATTTTCTCAATTGTCTGTATTCATTATTTTTTAAGGTATAATAGGAAAAATTACCAACAAGAAGTATATCCACCCACTTAAGAAAAGGGAGATTTTATTTAATAGTCTGAGTTTAAAACTCACTAAAAATCATATTTAGAGTTCCCAGGAACTAAAAATTTGTACAACGGAAAGTTTATCAGTGTCTTTCTCTTTCCTGGGGCCACTCCACCCTCCTTTCTGGAGACCATTCATCTTCTTCTGTGAGGTACAGTCTTTGGTTCTCCATAAATCCTTTTTACACATTGTTTGGGATTGTTACGAGGTAGACTTTTGGCTCCGAACTCTACAACCTATGGCTTCAGTGCTCATCAGAGACTGAGGGATTCAAGTTCAGTCCTTCAGTTTCATTTCCTAGCAGAAAATCTAATTGATCCAACTGTTCAAAGCTTCAGTCTGGAATAATTAACTCTCGCCTTGAATTAAAACTGTGTGGTATGTAGAGCATCAGAGTAACTTTTCTAATAGGTAAATTGTTACAAAAATTATGGTCATTTTAATACCCAGGACCTAAATATGTTTGGTCTTGTCAAAGCTATGAAAAGTCATGGCTCTCTGCTTGGCCTAATTTTTCAACAGCTAGATATTTTATCTGTTTTATATATACATCAGTTAATTTAGAAGACCATTCCTAATTTTGATAACTCTTTTCCTGAGTGTTTGTTAAATAGAATTACTTTTTAGACTCGTAAGTTTTAACCAATATCAACAATTGTTGATATTCCTAGAGAAGGACATCATACTTGGTAGAATCAGCAAAAAACAGGAAGACTCTCAATGAGAGGGAATGACACAGTGGCTGCAACAGTGAGCTGAAACATAGCAACAATGATTGTGAGGATGGTACAGGACCAGGCAACATTTCCTTTTGTTATACACAGGGTCGCTATCAGTCAGAACCAACTCAATTGCACCTAATGACATCAACAATTTGAGTGTCCTTTTAATTAGCAAATGAATTACACATTGCACTTGTTTGTGTGGTTTACTATTACCATATACATTTGGGTTCATAGCAGCTTTCAAATATTCCTGTGGAAAAGCAGGGCTTAGGGGGTTAGCTTATTAGCTTATTAGGTTTCAAAGCTATTTTTGCTTAGCTGATGTCATCATTTTATTTTATGTCTAATTTTTTCAGTCATTAATTTGGACAAAGTCAGCTATATATATACAAAATAAGCCCCAAACAAAATGTCATATGTGATATAAAATGTGATTGGTTTATCAGTAGCCATGCATTTAGAGTATTTTTGTTTTAAAATCTATCAATTACATTTTTTATGGATTGAATTGGGTCCCCAGAAAATATGTGTCATAAGTCCTAACCTCTGTGCCTGTGGTTCTGGAGCCCTGGTGGAGCAGTAGTTAAGAGCTTGACTGCTAACCAAAAGGTTGGCAGTTCTAATCCACCAGCTGCTCCTTAGAAATCCTATGGGCAGCTCTACTCTGTCCTATAGGGTTGCTATGAGTCAGAATCAACCCAAAGGTACCAGGTTTGGGTTTGATTTGATTTTGATGCTTGTGTTGATAATCCCATTTGTGAATGGGTTGTCTTTGTTATGTTAATGAGGCAGGATCAGTGTAGGATGTGTCCATCTCCTTTGAAACATAAAAGAGATTAAACAAGAAAGCAAAAGAAGCAGAGATGGAGGATGAGAGATGCCAAGGCACATGAAGATTGTCCAGGAGCAGAGGCTAAAAGAGACAAGGACCTTCTCCCAGAGAGAAAAAGCCTTCCCATAGAACTGGCATCCTGAACTTGGACTTCTAGCCTCCTAAATTGTGAAAAAATATAATTCCATTTATTAGAGCCACCATTTATGGTGTTTCTGTTAGAGCAGCACTGTATAAAACACCTTCTGCTTCTACTTATTTTCATCATTCATTTAGCAATTAATCACATACTAATTTATAACCTTGCAATATTACTGGGTGACTCTTCAGGAGTTTTAGTTTTGTTTGATGAGGTGAGAATGATCCTATGACAATGACTATGGAGGTTGCATTTTAAGATTTCAGGCCCTGGTGAGAAATTGGGAGGTGTTAATGATGGGCATTTCATCACTGAAATACCTACAAAAGAGCGAATAGCTTGTCATCTGACACATGGAACGCTCTGATGACAGATTACAATAATGCTTTCCATGTAATATTGTGCCCTTTTCCTTTAATTTTTCCCCTTCCCTTTGCCCAACAATGGAGGGTCTAGAAACAGCAGATATTGAGTGATAAAAGGAGGCAATGAGAAGAAACTCACTACAGTCCCCTCTTTCACAAAACCTAAAAACCTCAGTCAGGTCAAACTGTGGAAAGAGAGGCATACTGAACTGAACGATATGGTGTATGTTTTATTTAAAACATAAATTAAAATGCCTTCCTTTGATTCACCTCCTCTCTCAACCTCTCATCTTCCCTTTAACTGATTTAATAGTATCTCATATGATGTTTGAACATGTTACAGTCAAACTAATCTTCCCTATTTGTTAAACATAGTTAGCTCTATCAAGAGCTTTGCTTTTCCTTGACCTATCTACTGGAATATACTCTAAACATTTTTCCAAATTCTTAGATATGAACTTTGGGACCGTGGGTAAGATTTTCTCTTGCACCTTAGGTGGATCAGCTCTGATGACTTGGAAATGAATATAGGACAAGGTAAGTCCTTCCCAGGGTGCAAACAGAGGTTACCAGCACATGGGAGTACTCTCCATGATCTGATCCTGGCCCGTAACTGGTTCCCCCAGGCGTGATATTATGACCAATATCTGACACTTCATTTATTTCTTCCTCTGTCATATCAGACCTTTCTATATTGCTAGAGCAGCCAATAATCACATCAGAGCTTATCTGTCAAGTTCTTCTTGACACTTAAGGTGAGCAATCAGAGAGGTCATC
The DNA here is from genome assembly GCA_030035585.1 of Dugong dugon. Classification (NCBI taxonomy): domain Eukaryota; kingdom Metazoa; phylum Chordata; class Mammalia; order Sirenia; family Dugongidae; genus Dugong; species Dugong dugon. Next base: position 15,903,878 of record CM057465.1, read on the forward strand.
TAGCAGGGACCCATACTTTTTGAATCATATGGAAGAATCTGTGTATAATAATTAGACTTTAGTTAGAATTAAAAAATTACAGAGATCATAAACCTGTAATCAGTATGCCAAATCTATGTTTGTTTGGCACAGTTTTCAAAAAAAATTGAGCAAATATTTTAAACCAAGATACTTTGCACTAAAAAAAAAAAAAATCTGTTTGAGGGATGAGATCATAAAATTGTTCTAAGCAGGCCTACATTCCTACATGTCAAGAATCAGATGGGGTTGGGTTTGTCTATACACTTCCTATGGGATGCTTGCTCTCTTTGCTCTCTCAGGAAAAGTATTAGTTCTCAAGGAGCTTACATTCTGTTTGAGGAATGAATAGTAAATTAATAAATATGACATTACAGTAGATAAGTGGTAACTTTGGTCAAGGGTAAGACAGTACACAATACTGGGGAAGCTGGCACAACTTGTACAAGGAAAGGTCATGGAAGCTCCATAGGCACATCCAAACTCTCTGAGGGACTGAATTGCTGGGCAGAGGGCTGTGGGTACCATGGTTTTGAGGAACATCTAGCTTAATTGGCATAACACAATTTATAAAGACAATGTTCTACATTCTCCCTTGGTGAGTAGCATCTGGGGTCTTAAAAGCCTGTGAGCAGCCATCTAAGATACTCCACTGGTCTCACCCCTTTGGTAGCAAGAGAGAATGAAGAGAACAGGATACAAGGAAAAGATTAGTCCAAAGGACTAATAGACCACAGCTACGAAGGCACCGGACTGAGTCCAGTACAGCTAGATGGTGTCATCTGACACATGGAACGCTCTGATGACAGATTACAATAATGCTTTCCATGTAATATTGTGCCCTTTTCCTTTAATTTTTCCCCTTCCCTTTGCCCAACAATGGAGGGTCTAGAAACAGCAGATATTGAGTGATAAAAGGAGGCAATGAGAAGAAACTCATTTGACCAGGATCACAACAGTGGGTTCTGGACAGAGCTGGAGAAGGATGTAGAGCAAAATTCTAACACACATACACGAAAAGACCAGAATTACTGGCTTAAAAGAGACTGGAGAAACCCTGAGAGTATGGTCCCCAGACACCCTTTTAGCTCAGCGGTGAAGTCACTCCTGAGGTTCACCGTTCAGCTGGGGATTGGACAGCTCTATAAAACAAAATGGGACTAATGAGGCCAGCAGTCCTGGGAAAAGGACTAGGAGGCAGAAGGGGAAGAAAAGCTGGTGACAGGGAACCCAAGTTTGAGTAAGGACTGTGTTGACATGTAGTGGGGTTCTTAATCATTGTCATAGGGCAATATGTTTACTGTTTAATGAGAAACTATTTTGTTCTGTAAACCTTCAGCTAAAGTACAATTTAAAAAAATGGAAAAAAATATAGAAAGTATGACATTACATGTCAGGCAGTATTATTTTTAAGGAGCCCTGGTGGTGCCATGGTTAAAGTATTCTGCTGCTAATGGAAGGTCAGTGGTTTGAATACACCAGCTGCTCCACAGGAGAAAGATGTGGCAACCTACTTCTGTAAAGATTTACAGCCTTGGAAACCCTATGGGGCAGTTCTTTTCTGTCCTATAGGGCTACTATGAGTCAGAATTGACTCTACAGCAGTGGGTTTGGTTTGTTTTAGTATTATTTTAAGAAAAATAAAGCAGAATAGATAATGGTAAATTGGAGGGGAGAGGGGTTCAAATTAATGTAAGAAAACAGGGAAAACCTATCTGACAGGTTAACATTTTAGTAGAAAGGGATCTGTACATAATGGCAGCTAACTCTGTGGAAATGATAAGAACTTTCCAGGCAGAAAGCAAAGTAATGAATGCAGGTTGGAGGGAAGAAGTGATTTAGAGACTAGGGCTATATTCTCTGCTACATCCTCCCCCATAACCAACTTGCAACAGAAACGATAAAAACACAACATAACAATACAAAACCTAGCAAATTTCCATTACTGCATGGTCTTAATAATAAACTGAAGACCGGAGTGAATCACTGGGATGCCACTGTAGAGAAAAAGCTCCACCATGACACCCTAACGATCCTGCACACATCCACATAGGTTACCCAAGCAAGAGCAACTACAGGCTTACCTAAGACTTAGAGGAATGCCCTGTGATCTTTCTGGACAGATAGACAGACTTGTGAGGAGCTGCCTCAAGTCCATTTCTCCCTAGCTTCCCTTTCATTGTGGTTTTGAAGATGGGGGAAGGAGAGCACAAGCCAAGGAATCTGGAAAAGGCATGAAACTGTATGTACCCCTGGAGCCTCCAGAAAGGAGTGCAGCCCAGCAGACACCTTGATACTGGCCCACTGAGACCCTCTGTTGGACTTCTGACGTACAGAACTATAAAATAATTAAGATGCATTGTTCAAAGCCACTATGTTTGTGGTAATCTGTTACTGCAGCAATAGGAATCTTACATAGTGACACACCACTTATGTCACTGTCATCTGGCCGCTCCAGTTTGATGTTATCTGTAGGACTAGGGATGCAGGGAGCTGACACCATAATGATCTTACTTATGGTAACTATGTAAGCAAAGCACTTTCTAAACTCATTTGCATCCGTTGTAGCCTTACTGGCCAAATCTACTTCCATAGACTTGGCCAACCTAGAAGCTACAGTAGTGTTAGTCATCATGCTGCTACCTAGGGACTGCCTGGCTGCTTGGCAACCAGTCCTTGGCAAGTCTGACTGAAGTCACGTAAAAGCCATCCTCAAGGATTTCAAGACATAAAATGGCCATACTTAGTCAGTAGTGCCACCCACTGTCACTTCCAGAGCTTACATCCAGCAGCATTCCAAATCTACCAGCTAATTAGACTATGGACTACAAGAATCCTTGAAAAAGCCCAAGCACGAACAAATAGTGAGCCATCTTGTATGTAATTCCACTTATTTGGTTTAAATGTCAAGTTAAATTGTTGTTGTTAGGTGCCATCGAGTCAATTTTGACTTACAGCGATCCCACGTGACAGAGCAGAACTGCCCTGTAGGGTTTACTAGATTGTAGTCTTTACAGAAGCAGATCACCATTTCTTTCTCCTGGGGGTCTGAGGGTGAGTTCAAACCACCAACCTTTCTGTTAGCAGTCTTAACACTTAACCTTTGCACCACTAGGGCTTCGTAACCACCAACAAATAGCAGCAACACTCTTTCTGATGAATAATTAAGGGCAAATGGGGGAAAAAATAGATGCATCTCATTTCATATAACAAATATCAAGATGGTATAGTAGAATTTATGTATTCAAACAAATGTATGTATCTAGGAAAATCCTTACCGTGGAAAAAGAGACTACATGGTATTCTGAACTCTAAGCCTACAGTTACGATTAGAGTAAATAAGTTAAAACAGGTTTCTGTAAAACTATCAAATCCAAAACAAAAGAAGACTCAGAAAATAAAAAGACAGAAATAACCATAATGTTTCTGTGAAACAAATATATTTTCAGATGAAAATTTTAAATATGTATATGAAATGTAACTGACTATAAATCATTTATTTATAAGTATTTCATCATTAAAATAACGTTTATAAGTTAGAAATAAAATAAGATAATAAAAAATATTTTAAGTTATTGTAACAATTGAGTTTTTATGTATGAAAGATTAAAGAAATAGTTCATTAATTTTTTCATTATTATGGAGTTTGAAAGTGCGATAGTTAGATTATATTGAGCTATACTGAGATACATTGGTATTAAAATGTATTTTTAAAGTCTGACCATGTTTAATTTGCTTAAACAACATTTGTCTTGGTTGTTCTAAGTCAGTTTTTTTCCCCCAAGTTCTGAATGCCATCTCCAAAAGTGCCTAGTTCGATTAAATTCTCTTTTTGCTTTTTTCTTGTAGTTATTTGTAATAAATTATCTCTAACTTAAATATCTACCATGGGAATATTTTATTTTGTTTCAAACAAGCATCATAAATCATTTTCAATCAAAATGACATTAGAAATATTATTAGAAGAAGAAAGACAGTAATTTTATGTAAGTGTAAGGCATTAGTCATATGGAGAAACACTTGCCTTGTAATGTTTCAACCTAAAAAAGATCTGCTGAGATTTGGTGTTCCTCAAAATAATAAGCCTTTTTAGTTGAGAGAAGATGACACTTTTGTGTGTTTAAAAAAGAATATCAACCATATGTTTCTGATTGCACTTAAAAAGTGGATGTGTTGAAAAACCATGATCCAATTAGCAAGTTGGATTCCTAGCTTCTTGATAATCCTAGCCCACAAACACAGCTGTTAAGATTGGATATTCTTTTAACACACTGTTAGCAAATGTCAGTCTGGGCGTTAACTTGTAGAAACCAAAACATATACCTGTAGTCATTGCTGTCTCATTCTGAGCACATGGAAGGATTATATTTACTTGCTTTTTGTTATGTAGGCTCCAATGACAAGTTCTAGCCAAGGAGGACTCATTGCTTAGGGGACACCGGTTTTCTGTTATGGGTAATGGGAAAATTTGGAAATGGATAATGGTAACGGTTGAACAACATGATAAATATAACTAAAGTCATTGAATTGCACATGTGAAGAATGTTGATATGGCAAATGATATGTTACATATATATTTACTACAATAAAAAAGTTAAAAACATAAATAAATAATGTGTATTCTTTGAAGCTAAAGTGTTTAATTGCTGATGTGAGAGCCTCCACCCTCTTCAAAGGCCAGAGTCAGTTAGTGCAATTTCAAGATAACTGGATATTTGAGTCATTCTGTGTTATAGACTAAATTATGTCCCCCCAAAAGAAATATTAGGAGCCCTGGTGGCACAGTGGCTAAAGCGCTAGAATGCTATCTTAGGCTTCTAGTGTTGCTCTAATAGAAACACCACGAGTGGATGGTTTTAACAAAGAGAAGTTTATTCTCTCACACTCCATTAAGCTACAATTCCAAATTCAGGGCGTCAGCTCCAGGAAAAATCTTTCTCTCTCTGTCGGCTCTGGAGGAAAGTCCTTGTGATGCATCAGTCTTCCTTTGGTCTGGGAGCATCTCAGCACAGGAACCTCAGGTCCAAAGGACGTGCCCCACTCCCAGCACTACTTTCTTGGTGATATGAGGTTCCCCTGTGTCTCTGCTTGCTTCTCTCTTTTATATCTCAAAAGAGATTGCATTAAGACACTATCTAATCTTGTCAACCTCATCAGTACAACCTCATCACAGTGACAGAATTTACAACACATAAGGAGATCACATATAATCTCATCATAGTGATAGAGTTTACAACACATAAGGAAATCACATCAGATTACACAATCATACAACACTGGGAATCATGACCCAGCCAAGCTGACAGATATTTTTGGGGGACACAACTCAATCCATGACAAATGCTAACTGAAAAATCAGCAGTTCAAAACCACCAGCAGCTCTGTGGGAGAAAGACGTGGCAGTCTGCTTCTGTAGAGATTTCAGCCTAGGAAACCCTATGGAGTCACTATGGGTTGGAATCCACTCGATGGCAGTGGGTTAAAAGAAATGTCAATGTCATAAACCCTAGTACTGTGAATGTGACCTTGTTTGGAAACAGGGTTTTTGAAGATGTTATCATTAACAAGAGGTCACATTGGAGTAGGGTGGGTCCTAATTCAATATGAGTGCTGTCCTTATAAAAATGGAAAACAGACACAGAGGGACATACATGGGGAAGACAATCATGTGAAAATGTCTAGAACAAGCCAAGGAATGCCAAAAATGCCTGGAAATACCAGAAGCTGGAGGAGAATGGCCCTGCTGAGGCCCTGAACTCAGACTCCTAGCCTCCATAACTAGGAGACAATACATTTTGTTGCTTAAAGTGACCTATTTTGTGGTACTTTATTATGATATCCCTAGGAAATGAACGCACTGTGACCAGCAGAGACACCAGTGATTCATGATGTTATGTGAACAAGAAATAAACCTTTGTTATTTAAGTTACTGGGATTTGGGGGAAAATTTGTTGCTGTAGTATTATCTAGGCTAAACTAATACAAGTGTATTTGCATATATTAGTAACATTTACCAATTAGGCACTTCATAAATAATAGAAATGGCATTTTTTAAATTGATCATTAAAGATGATTTTATCCACTTTTATGAAAAAAAATTCTATGTGTGTGAATTCCTATCTTTCTTCAGCTTGATTAAAAAGAACGAAAAGAAGACAAAGTAAAACAAAACAACACCTGTTATCATAGAGTCAATTCCAACTCATGATGACCCCATGTGTTACAGTGTAGACTCAACTCCATAGGATTTTCTTGGCTATAATCTTAAAGGAAGGATTTCCAGATCTTTCTGCCACTGCATGTGTTTGAACAGCCAACCTTCAGGTTATTAGTCAAGTGCAAACCATATGCACTACCTAGGAACCTAAGTGGCATATCTTAGCTCTATATCTTCCATTTTCTAAAAATAATCCTATAGCAATTACTGAGAAGCTAGCTTCTTTCTTCAACATTATTATGAATTTATTTGTTGGTTTATTTGTGTTTGTAGCAGAGGGGGATGAGGGGAAATTGATACCTTTCATTTAAACAATTTTAAACACTTATTAAATTGCAAATATACACTGAGGGTCAAGAGCTATATGTAGTAAAAAATTTTTTTAACTATTTAGCAATTTTATGTTCTACATTCTACTTTGGTGAGTAGCATCTGGGGTCTTAAAAGCCTGTGAGGGGCCATCTAAGATACTCTACTGGTCTCACCTGATCAGGAGCAAGGGAGAATGAAGAAAACTAAAGATACACGGGAAAGATTAGTCCAAAGGACTAATGGACCACAACTACCACGGCCTCCACCAGAATAAGTCCAGTATAACTAGATGGCCCAGCTACCACCACTGACTGCTCTGACCAGGATCACAACAGAGTGTCCTGGACAGAGCTGGAGAAGGATGTAGAACAAAAAAAGAAGACCAGATTTACTGGCCTAAAGGAGACTGGAGAAACCCCGAGAGTGTGGCCCCTGGGACACCCTTTTTGCTCAGTAATGAAGTCACTCCTGAGGTTCACCCTTCAGCCAAAGATTAGACAGGCCCATAAAACAAAACAAGACTAAAGGGGCACAACAGCCCAGGGGCAAGGTCTAGAAGGCAGGATGGGACAGGAAAGCTGGTAATAGGGAGCCCAAGGTCGAGAAGGGGAGAGTATTGACATGTCGTGGGGTTGTTAACCAATGCCATAAAACAATATGTGTACTGAATGTTTAATGAAAAGCTGGTTTGTTCTGTAAACCTTCACCTAAAGTACAATAAAAAAATAAATACAAAAAAAAAAAGTATCGAGCCATTTTAATGGAATCACTGTGCCATAGTATTATATGGATAGTTTTACCATGAATGGACTAGCCATCTAGAACACTAGACTCTGAATCCCATCTCTCTAGCCATTGAGAGCTACTTATGTGAGTTCTTTGTTTTATTTTTAGGGTGTCCCCTTTCCTGGATTCCATGCAGTATACTTTCCACTCTTGTTGTTTTTCCTGCATATAGCCTATTCTCCAAACTTAATCACCAGATTCTGCATCTTTTTTGTTTGTTTGTTTTGTGCTTTATGCTGTTATCTAATAGCAATGTATTTTGTAGGATACGTAATCACTGGTATTTTCAAAAAGATGTTTCTCATCAGAGAATAAATTATTCCAGATTATACTTTTTCTAGAGAGTTTTAGATAATCAAAGTAGAAGATAATCTAATTGTTAATATTATAATGTAAATTACTTTATCTCTTTTTTTTTTTTTTTTTTGGTGACCTATATATTTTTTTCAGTAGCCTACTCTAGCTACATGGGAAAAATTTTCCATTACTTGTCTTCCAGGGCTGTATGGTTATGTAATTTAAAAATGACACTTGCTTGAAATACTTCAGCTATCTAAGTAAACATAAAAGGAAGGGTAATATTATGCATTCATAATGATTAAGTAATGCTTCTCTGATAACATTTATTTACATTTCTTCAGGGAACCCTTAAATTTGACACTTCATCATAAAACAAAACAATATATGAGTAAAGCAAACTTTATGTTTGCATCAAAGTAATATATTTTAAAAGCTGTGTTAAAGTTGTTTATAACACAATGCAGTTACATGACATAGTTTTTATTCTTAGAAAATGAAGTGAAGTGGCAATAGAAGGGAATAGATGGCACTTAAGAGTTCTTGTTGGAAAGAGGATTATAGTTTAAACTTAATAACATATATCAAACTTAACTGATTAATTTTTTTTATTGCTTACTGTCACACTTAAGAAAAGTACTTTAACTCCAAATAAAATATATAAGTGGCCCAATTAGGACAACTAAAGAAAGGTTGTCAAAATTTTATTAAGTCAAGATAAAGTGAAGTTGTAGCTAAAATTGTGCTTTAATCTGAAGGTAAGTCCTAGTTAAAAATGATCTAGTCATTCAAAGTCAAAGTATATTCAGAGCTTTAGGGAAAAACTAAAAGATCATCTGAATAAAATGCTTCATTGAATCATTGAGGAAATTGAGGCTCAGAAAAATAAAGTCAGCTACCAATGCCTGGAGTCCCTAGGTGGCCCAAGAGGTTAAGTGCTTGACTGATAACCTAAAGATTAGCAGTTTGAATCTACTCAGAGGGGCCTCAGGAGAAAGGCCAGGCTATATTCTTCTGAAAGATTACAGACTTCAAAACCCTATGGTGTGCAGTTCCACTCTGTAACACATGGGGTTGCCATGAGTCTGCATTGACTCTGTAGTGGCTGGAAATCAATGTCTTACAACTATTGACTAAATTCCAGTCTTTCATAAGATTAACACTGCCTTTTTTTTTTTTCATTTATCTGCCACTGTCAGACATTTTCCCCTGACCTCTATTTTTTTCCTAAAAAGTTTATGATATGCAGAATCACCAAGAACTTAATATTGATCCATGTCATCCTACTCTTTAAATGTAAAAGACTAGGTATCAATGTGGAATAATTCTCTAACGAAAACAATACACGAGTGGATTTAATGTAACATATATTAAAAGATTATGATTATAAATGCTAACTCTTTTCTTTGCTCTTTTATTGACTTCTGATATACCATATTACTTTAAGAATGTTATACTGGTATTTCCCATTTTCTCATTTACAGAGGTAGACTCATAATACAAAGTTTAAAGTGCTTAACTATCTTATGAAAATCTACGTATTAACTAATTAAAATTAATATGAACATTAGAGATATTTTGTAAAATGTATCAAAATATTTGCTACTTTTCTCAAAATGAAATTTAAGAAAATTACTAAAGCCAATAAAATAATATAAATATGGAAAATACTACAAAGGGAATATTTTAAGGTAATAAGATCAAGCAGTTCCCAAAATTCCTAAATTTTTTATATATAATTTATAATTTTATATTTTCTGAAGGTATAGTAACAACCATCATGGTGGAAGGGAAGAGTGGAGAAGGGAGAGGAATATGTTTTATCTAAAGCAGCATAGTAGGTGGATATCCATTTAGTTTTCTGTCTTGATTTGTTTTCATTTTGTTTCCCTGCCTCTATGTCAGTCCATTATTTGCCTTAGTTCCCAGGGAATACTAATTTTTGTCTTTTCTTGTTACACAAGCTTATTCTTTGTATTGATTAACGTGATGCTGGCTATGAAGTATTTTGAGAGCCCTAAAAAACCCATGGCTATCAAGTTAATTCTGACTCAGAGCAATCCTATAGGGTAGAGTAGAACTGCTCCATAGGATTTCCAAGGCTGTAAATCTTTATAAAAGAAGACTACTACATCTTTCTCTGGCAGAACAGCTGCTGGTTTTGCACCACTAATCTTTTGGTTAGCAGCAGAGTGTTTAACCACTGTACCACCAGGGCTCCTTGAGATCCCAAGACAATATGGCTATGTTGTTGTTCTGAATTTTCTGTGTATTCACAAATATTAGACATAGTAGACACCACATATTCATGTACTATGTGGTTAAGCAGCTTGGCTGCTAACCGAAAGATTGGTAGTTTGAACCCACCCAGTGACTCTATGGTAGAAAGATCTCATACCTGATTCCATAAAGATTACAGCCAAGAAAACCCTATGTAGTGGTTCCACTCTGTCACATAGATTTGCTATGAGTCAGAATCCACTAGACCATACACAACAACAAATGGTAAAATGGTCCTTGCTACCCGTGAATTTAGCTGTCTATGTGATATAAATGCATTGGCAGGATTAGGATTTACAACAAATAAGAAAACTACATCAGCTCATAAAATGGAGGACAACCACATAATATTGGGAATCATGGCCTAGCCAAGTTGACACATATTTCTGGGGACACAATTCAATCCATGACAGCCATTATGCCAATTTTTTTTTTTTTTTATATGTTGTTGTTAAAAAAAAAAAAGAAAATTAGTGTGGCGTTTTTATGAAAATACCTTGCAGGAGGGAGGAAGTGGGTGGCAAACAAACAAAGAAGGCATCCATTATTTGCATAAAAATGTGGTAATTTGGCCCCAAGCAGAACTGATAGGAAGGAAGCAAAAGACTACATCTGATATTTAAATCATCACACAAAATACCACAATTTACTATTTTTCTAACTTATTAAATACTAGACAGTATTTAATACTATATATTCTAATTTCTACATTTAAAAAGTCAGATTTAAACAATAACTAACAATGCATAAACATAAGAAGAGAAACTAGATAACTGGGAGCCCCTACAAATTAAATGCTTATGCTCATCAAAAGATTTCACCAAAAGAGGAATAAGAACCTACAGAATGGGAAAAAACATTTGGCTATGACATATCTGACAAGGGTCTCATCTTTAAAATCTACAAAATACCTCAACACCACCACAACAAAAAGCTAAATAATCCTATTAAAAATGGGCAAAGGACTTGAACAGAAACTTCACCAAAAAAGACATTCAGGCTGCTAACAGACACATAGGGAAATGCACACGATCATTAGCCATTGTTGTTGTTGTTGTTAGGTGCCGCTGAGTCAGTTCCGACTCATAGTGACCCTATAGGACAGAGTAGAACTGCCCCATAGGGTTTCCAAGCAGTGGCTGGTAGATTTGAACCGCTGAACTTTTGGTTAGCAGCCAAGCTCTTAACCACTATGCCACCAAGGCTCCTCATTTGCTATTAGAGAAATAGAAATCAAAACTACAATGAGATACCATCTCACCCAGACAATAGTAGCAGGAAACCAAAAAACACAAAATAACAAATTTTGGAGAATTTGTGGGAAGATTGGAACTCTTATTTACTGCTAGTGGGAATGTAAAATGGCACAACCACTTTGGAAAACAGTTTGGTGCTTCCTTAAAAAGTTTGAAATAGAAATATCATACAATCCAGCAAGCATACTCCTAGGAATATACCCTACAGAAATAAGAGCAGACACATGAATAGACATATGCACGCTCATGTTCATTGCAGCACTATTCACAATAGCAAAAAGATATGAACAACCTAAATGTCTATCAAGAGCCGAATGGATAAATAATTTATGGTATGTACACACAATGGAATACTACAAAAAAGATAAAGAACAATGATCAATATGGAAAACATCTCACAACATGGATGAATTTGGAGGGCGTTATGCTGAGTGAAATAAGTCAGTCGCGAAAGGACAAATATTGAATGAGACCACTATTATAAACTCAAGAAAAAGTTTACATGCAGGAAAAAATATTCTTTGATGGTTTCAAGGTTGGGGAGAGAGAGGAAGGGGAAATCACTAAGTAGATAGCAGACAAGTGTCAACTTTGGTGAGGAGAAAGACTACACACAATATAGGGGATGTCAGCACAATTTGACCAAAGCAAAGGCATAGAAGTTTCTTAGATACATCCAATCACCTTGAGGGACCAAGTTTCTGGGGGTAGTGGCTGGGGATCATAGTCTAAGGGGACATCTAGGTCAATTGGTATAACATACCTCAAAAGAAAATGTTCTACATCCCACTTTGATGAGTAGCGTCTGGGGTCTTTAAAGCTTATGAGTGGCCATCTAAAATACATCTATAGGTCCCATTCCATCTGGAGAAAAGGAGAATGAAGAAAACCAAAGACACAAGGAAAATATTAGCCCAAAGGACTAAAGGATCACATGAACGAGAGCTTCCACAAGCCTGAACCAAGAAGAACTAGATGATGCCTGGCTACCATCATGGACCACTCTGACCGGGATCACAACAGAGACTCTGGACAGAGAGGGAGAAAAATGGAGAACAATATTCAAATTAGCAACAATAAAAAAAGACTAGACTTACTGGCCTGACAAGAGACTGGAGGAACCCCTGAGACTATGGCCCCAGGACACTATGTTAACCCAGAACAGAAACCACTCCTGAAGCCCACTTTTCATGGTAAAAATTAGACTGGCCTATAAAACAAACACATGAGGAATGTTTTTCTTAGTTCAATCAAATACACAAGACCAAATGGGCAACTCCTATCCAAAAGCAAGACGAGAAGGCAGGAATAGACAGAAACAGGACGAATGGACCCAGGGAACTGGGGGGAAAGGGGGAACATGCTGTCACATTGTGGGGATTTCAACCAATGGTACAAAACAATATGTGTATAAATTTTTGAATGAGAAATGAACTTGAGCTGTAAACTTTCACCTAAAGCACAATAAAATTTTAAAAAAAGTTTGATTGATTACAGTTGTCCTATTTGTACATTTTATTTCACACCGAGCTCTATAAATACCTGAAATTGACAAAATAACATTGAAAATATAAAGAATATTAGAAAATATATTTCACAGAGGAATCAGATTTTGAGTTTTAATGGTTATTAATTATCTTTATTAGAATGTTAAATTGACAACTCAGGGAAAAAGATTGATTTTTAGGCTTCTTATCTAAAAAGTATACTTTAGGCATACTAATAATGAAAACAGTTGAGTTTTTATTGCTCCAGATTTATTCAAAACTGCTTTGATGGTTAGTTGTACATATCAACTTGGTTAGGTTATGGTGCCCAGTTTGTTTGGTTAACACTAGTCTAGATGTTGCTCTGAAGGTATTTGTTGATGTGATTAACTTTTACCATCAGTTGACTTTAAGTAAAGGTGGACCTCATTTAATTAGTTGAAAGCCTTAATAGCAAAAACAGATTTCCAAGTAGAGAAATTTTCTGCCTATACACTGTAATGTAGATATTTTGCCAGAGTTTCCAACCTGCCCAGATTACTGATTTTGGACTTGCCGGCCCTTACAATTACCTGAGATAATTACTTAAAATCAGTCTCTCTCTCTCTCTTTTTTTCTCTCTCTCTTCTATATATATCCTGATGATTCTGTTTCTCTAGAAAACCCTGACTAATATATACTGCTATGTAAAACTGGAAGACACAAAAAAGAGTATACTGCTGATGATTCAAAGTTTGAAAAATCGGAAAACTGAAATTAAAAGAAAAATGAATTAGGAAGACTAATACAATTGGATGCTGCCATGCCCTAACAAAGCATTTTCAGAAGCAAAGGAAGAGGCTGTGTCTCAATGTTCCTAACACAGAGCGTTTGAATGCAAATCTGTGCTACGTGCCATGAATGCAGGTAAGTTTTAGACTGATGCTAAACTAGAGTAATAGCTGAATATACAGTTGCAAGAAAGAAAAAATAAATATGCTTTTAAAATTAGCTGTTTGATTTCCCACACAAGTTAGTATACAAAACTGAATGAACAGCCAAATACCACGTCATAAGAAATCTTTTCATATACCATAGGAATATTCCTTTCTAGAATCATAATAGAGGGTCCTGGACAGAGGTGGAGAAAAAAGTAGAACAAAATTCTAACTCACAAAAAAAAAAAAAAAAAAAGACCAAACTTACAGGTCTGATCTGACAGAGACTGGAGAAACTCCGCTAGAGTATAGCCCCCAGACACCCTTTTAACTGAGTACTGAAGTCACTCCGGAAGTTCACCCTTCATCCAAAGATTAGACAGGCCCGTAAAACAAAATGAGACTAAATAGGCAACCACCCCAGGGGCAAGACAAGAAGGCAGGAGGGGACAGGAAAACTGGTAATGGGGAACCCAAGGTCAAGAAGGGCAGAGTGTTAACATGTCGTGGGGTTGGCAACCAGTGTCACAAAACAATATGTGCCTTAATTGTCTAATGAGAAACGAATTTGTTCTGTAAACCTTCATCAAAAGTACAATTACAAAAAAAAGAAAAAAAACTTTAAAAAAAGAATATTTCTCTCTAGAGTTTTGTCAAACTAATAAAAAGAAATATATGATGAACCTATTGATTGCATCACAAACACTTCCTATAAATTTTAAGTGTAAATAAAATATTGAGTGACATAAGCTTTTATAAGGTCACTGCCTATGAACTGGGACCCTGGGGCTCAGTGTTTAAGAGGTTGGCTACTAACCAAGAGGTCCGCAATTCGAATCCACCAGCAGCTCTTTAGAAACCCTATAGAACAGGTCTACCCTGTCCTATAGGATTGCTATGAGTCAGAAACAATTTGACAACAATGGGTTTGGTTTGGTTTTGCCTATTAACTGGATTACTGTTCAGAACATACGTGTGTGCTGAAGGAAATTTGACCGTGTCCCTAGGTCTTGAATTATTTATTGAGTGACATAAGACACATATAATTAAATATTTTAGTACAATGTCTGGTGTATAGCTGAAATTTAATAAATATTTGTTGAATATTTCATGAACTCAAAGCCCCATGCATATCTTTAGGTGACTTTATTTCCTTTTCGCTCTCAGATTTTCATGATCATTTTTTTACCTAGCTTGGCACATTACCGTTATTGCCAAGATCTGCCATGCATTGCAATGCTCTCAGGCTGCTGCTAATTCTGCTGCGTAAACATTCTTCCATTATATTGATTCAGTATCCATAACTATGTTTTATTTGTTGTGGGTTTTGTAGACTCTTTGCTGTCTTGTGTACAATAGCATTTTGTGTGATTAAAGCTTTATGCAAGGCAAGGGGATTCACACTGTTTTGCTCTCTTTCGACACATTTCCTTAGTTCGTTTTTATCTCTGGATCAGTCACATTCAGTCTTCAAAACCACCGTGCTTCTTTCCTCTTTAACTCATTGTACCTCCCTTCTACAAAGCTTATGTAAGCTTATATGTCATGAAAAAACTACTTCAGAATTTTTCAGAATAGGCCATATTCTTCCAATCTATCGTATTTTAGCGCATATTATGCTTGCTTCATTAAGTTTATCTTAACTTTAAATTACTGTGTTATTAGAGATTTTTATTATAATTAGTGTGTCCCTTAAAATGATATCAAGGATCACATAAACTCCATTTGTGCAAGTATCATATAAAGTACCGCATGTAGAAAGTTAGAATGAATAGCAAAATGATTACAGAAATGTGTCTGTATCTCATCGGGCTTACCTTTCAGTAAAGAAGATATGAATTAAGCAAGAAGAGTAGTAGACAGAGGCTACTTTTCGAACATTTTATGTCAGATATAGACTTTGGTATTATCTATCCTCAGTTTAAAATGAATAAGGTTGTGTGAGTAGACAGAAGATCATAAAAGCATTATATTATATTAGTTAATATTATGATGATAGACAAAATAAATTGGAGTGAGAACTAACAGACCATATAAAATTGGAAAGTCATTGCAATAGTCCATGTCCAAGAATATGAGAGCAAGGATAAGGAAGATGCATGTGGAACTGGAAAGGAAGGGTTGGATATAAAAAGCATTTTAACATGGATGTCCAACAAACATTTGGAGATAAAGGACTAAAAACTAGAAAAAACTGATGAAATACGAGCAATGAATCAACTACATTAAAGTGGTAGTAAAAATTCTTTCCCAGAGTAAATATATCAAAATATTAAAAAAAAAAATCAAACTACAAGTATTTATGGCTTATAAACTGATGACTTTTTTAAATGTACATTGGAAATTGTAATAGTAATTTACGATGGGATTTTTAGAAAAGTTATAAACTATGTAAGGTTTTGAATTACACAATTTCTATGTGATTTGAAAAACATTTAAAAGATCTATTTTGAAAATTGGAGCCCTGGTGGTGTAGTGGTTAAGAGCTATAGCTGCTAACCAAAGGGTTGGTAGTTCAAATTCACCAGCCACTCCTTGGAAACCCTATGAGGCAGTTCTAATGTGACCTATAGGGTAACTAAAAGTTGGAACAAAGGCAACATTAATGGTTTTTTTTTGGCTTGTTTTGAAAATTAAAATATTTTAGACAAAATGAAATAATTTCTGAATAAGACTTAAAAATTAAAAGCTTTAATTTTAAAAGCTTTAAAAGAAATAATTCATAGTGTTATTAAAAAGATGTAAAATAATACATCCAACTATGTGGTAAGATGTATTGTCATGATAAAAATGATTATAAAATAACAATACCAACAAAAAATGAATTAATTTTTGAGATTAACTGTAACATACATGCCTATAAAAGATAATGGCACTTCTACTTTTGAGTTAAAATATGTACTTTTATATATCCATTCCTTCATGAGAAAAATTATTGGGCATGTGCTAAAGTACAGACAATTTTCTCAGACTAACAATAAAACTATAAAAACCCATATTCTGCCCCCAAATTTGAAGAATTCAAATATAATAAAGTGATAGATATTTTAAAAAAACCTTAAAAAGCTAATAATAAGGCAATAAAATTTTGAAAATTAAATCCTATGTCTATTGTAGAACACAGAAGAAGGATTGCTTTAAAGTGCTAAGGAATTCAGAGTGAACTACACAAAGAAGACAGCTATTGAGGAGTTTCTTGAAGAAATGAGTCAAAATTTTGCCACTTGGACAAGGAGAGGATTAATATTTGTTAAGGACAAATGAGAAAGCCAAGCATAATCAGGAATTATAATTTGTACAGGACTTCTGAACTGTAAAATGTAAGAAGAGGAGATCTAGAAAGTAAATTAGATATGTACACCGAGACCAAGTCATGCAGGGCTTTGCAGACTGTGTGTTTGAGGAGACTTAATACGAGCTTCGTTGAATAGATGCCTGGACACTCCAGTAATTTGGTTCAGAGCAGTTAATTTTATATGAGAACTAAGGTTTATCTTGTGAGGAGTCAACCTGAGGGAAGAAAGATGGAGACATGAAAATTTTCACCTACTAGGAAAGCTAGTTGTCAAACAAGAGGGACAATAATTAGTAAAACATGGTGTCCATCTCTCAAAACTTTGGGAGGTTTTAGGGACACTAGATACCCTGGGAATTCCAGAACACTTAATTGTGCTCATGCAGAACCTGTACATAGACCAACAGGCAGTCATTCAAACAGAACCAGGGGATACTGAGAGGTTTAAAATCAGGAAAAGTGTGCATCAGGGTTATATCCTTTCACCATAGTTATTCCATCTGTATGCTGAGTGAATAACCTCAGGGAGAATGTGCCATCAGGATTGGACAAAGACTCATTAAAAACTTGCAATAGTAGATGACACAACCTTGCTTGCTGAAAGTGAAGAGGACTTGAAGCACTTACTGATGAAGATCAAAAGCTACAGCCTTCAGTATGGATTGCGCCTCAACATAAAGAAAATAAAAATCCTCACAACCGGACCAATAAGCACCACCATGATAAATGGAGAAAAGATTGAAGTTGTCAAGGATTTCGTTTTACTTAGATCCACAGTCAACGCCCATGGAAGCAGCAGTCAAGAAATCAAATGACAGATAACATTGGGCAAATCTGCTACAAGAGACTTCTTAACTTTAAAGTGTTAAAAAGCAAAGATGTCATTTTGAGGAATAAGGGACGCCTGACCCGAAACATGGTATTTTCAATCACCTTATATGCACACGAAAGCTGGGCAATAAACATGGAAGACGAAAGAAGAACAGGTATATTTGAATTATGGTGTTGGCAAAGAATATTGAATATACCATGGACTGCCAGAAGAAAAACAAATCTGTCTTGGAAGAAGTACAGCCAAAATCCTCCTTAAAATGAAGGGTGGCAAGACTTCATCTCAAGTACTTTGAACATGTTATCAGGAGGGATCAGTCCCTAGAGAAGGACATCATGCTTGGTAAAGTAGAGGGTCAGAAAAAAAAGAGGAAGACCCTCAATGAGACTGCTTGACACAGTGGCTGCAACAATTCGCTGAAACATAGCAACGATTTTTAGGATGGTGCAGGAAGCAGCCATGTTTTGTTCTGTTGTACATGAGGTCCCTGTGAGTTCAAACCAACTTGAAACCATCTAACAACAGCATCAAATAACCTGGACTCCGTAACACATCTAACACTTTCCACTCTGTCTCTCTTGCTCAAGAAAGCAGTCTGCAGGAAAAGGCATTCTCTACCTTGTTAAAGAGGAGTCCCTGGGTGGTGCAAGCAGTTAACACACTCGGCTGCTAACCAAAATGTTCCAGGTTTGAGTTTATCCAGAGGCACCTTGGAATAAAGGTCTGGTGACCTGCTTATGAAAAATAAATCATTGAAAATCCTAGGGAGCACAGTTTTACTCTGACACTCATAAGGTTGCCGTGAGTTGGAACTGACTCCGTGGCAACTGGTATGGTATAGTATACCTTAATGGAGAAAGCTGCCACTTCCTGTTATACTCTCTCCTCACTGAGGTTAAGCTCAACCCTGAATATTGCCAGTTTAGGCTGTACCGTGAACATTGCCAGTTTCATAACAAAAGTGGCTACCATCAGAGGCAGTTCATACATTGATGAAACCTGATGATAGAACTTGCAGAGCAAGAAGAAACATGCTTCTAAGTAGGAAGATGCATGAATACTAGAGAGTGGTCAAAAAAGCTCACAAAAGCACAGCAACCTACAATTTCAATGTGATTTCTGAGAAACTGAACTACAAATAAAAAAGTAAAGTATTCATATAAAACCACATGTTATCTAGGCTTTCTCACAAGCTTTATTATTCTGAATGAGGGGAAAAAATATCCCCCCAAAACTGTTGTTGCTGTTGATATTAGGTGCCTTTGAGTTGGTTGTGACTCATAGTGAACCTATGTACAACAGAAGGAAATACTGCTCGAACCTGCACCATACTCATGGTAGTTGCTATGTTTGAGTCCATTGTTGCAGCCACTGTGTCAAGCGATCTCACTGAGGGTCTTCCTCTTTTTCAATAACCTTCTACTTTACCAAGCATGATGTCCTTCTCCAGTGACTGGTCCCTCCTGATAACATGTGCAAGGTATATGAGACAAAGTTTCACCATCCTTGCTTCGAAGGAGCATTCTGGCTGTAGTTCTTCCAAGGCAGATTTGTTTGTTCTTCTGGCAGTTCATGGTATATTCAGTATTCTTCACACCAACATCAAAATTCAAAGACATCAATTCTTCTTCACTCTTCCTTACTCATTGCCTAGCTTTTGCATGCATATACGAAGATTAAAAATACCATGGCTTGAGTCAGGCACACCTTGTCCTCAAAGTGATATTTTTGTTTTTTAACATTTGAAAGAGGTCTTTTGCAGTAGATTTGCCCAATGCAATCTGCCATTTGATTTATTGACTGCTGCTTCCAAGGGCATTGACTGTGGATCCAAATAAAATGAAATCCTTGACAACTTCAATATTTTCTCTGTTTATCATGATGTTGCTCATTGGTCTAGTTGTGAGGATTTTTGCTTTCTTTATTTTGAGGTGTAATCTGCACTGAAGGGCATAGTCTTTGATCCCTTCACTTTCAGCATGCTAGGGTGTGTCATCTGCATATTCCAGATTGTTGATGAATTTTCCCCCATTCCGATGCCTGCTTCTTCGTATTGTCCAGTTTCTCAGATTATTTACTCAGCATACAAATTGAATAAGTATCGTGAAAGGATACAGCCCTGACTTCCACCTTTCCTGATTTTAAACCATGCAGCATCCCCTTGTTTCTGTTCAAACAACTGCCTCCTGGTCTAAGTACAGGTTCTACATTAGCACAATTAAGTGTTCTGGAATTATCATTCTTAGCAATTTTATCTGTAATTTGTTATGATTCATACAGTTAAATACCTTTGCATAGTGAACAAAACACAGGTAAACATCTTTCTGATATTCTCTGCTTTCAGCCAGGAGACATCAGACATCAGCAATGATTTCCTTCATTCCATATCTTCTTCTGAATCCTGCTTAAATTTCTGGAAGTTCCCTGTTGATATATTGCTGCAACCATTTTTTAATTACCTTCAGCAAAATTTTACTTGAGTGTGATATTAATGATACTGTTTAATAATTTCCACATTCTGTTGGATCACCTTTCTTTGGAATGGGCACAACTATCAATCTCTTCCAGTTGGTTGGCCAAGTACCTGTCTTCCAAACTGCTTGGCATAGACAAGTGGGAGTGCTTCCAGCATTGCATACATTTGTTGAAACATCTCAGTTGGCATTCTATCAATCCCTGGAGCCTTGTTTTTAGCCAATGCCTTCAGTGCAGCTTCGACTTCTTCGTTTCAGTACCAATGGTTCTTGATCACATGGTACCTCCTGAAATGGTTGAATGTTGACCAATTCTTTTTGGTACAGTGACTCTGTGTATCCCTTCCATCTTCTTTTGATGCTTCCTGCACCTTTTAATATTTTCTCCATAGAATCCTTCAATATTGCAACTCAAGACTAGAATTTTTTCTTCAGTTCTTTCAGTTTGAGAAATGCAGAACTTATTCCTCCCTTTTGGTTTTCAGATTCTGGATCTTTGTACATTTCATTGTAATACTTTGTCTTTTTGAGCTGCTCTTTGAAATCTTCTGTTTAGCTCTTTTACTTCATCATTTCTTCCATTCCCATTAGCTACTGTACATTCAAGAGCAAGCTTCAGAGTCTCTTTTGATATCCATTTTGGTCCTTTTTTTCTTTCCTGTGCTTTTTAATGAACTTTTGCTTTATTCATGTATGATGTTCTTGATGTTATCCCACACCTTTTTTTTGGATGTCATCCCAAAAAAGTAGACTGATTGAATCAATTAAGTCAATTAATTTACTAAAAATGGTAATCTAGAAAAATCTTAGCTAAGTATAACTGTAACCCTATAAAGGAAAGGCAATATTTTGAAACACATTAATTTTTGTAATTATTCAAATACATATTGAAGAAAACAAACAGCAAGTTATAACTTTTACTACTAATTCCTTTCAATAAACCTTTTTCCAAATATATAATTTAATTTAATGGACAATTTTTTTTTATTCTCCATGCTATATAATTCACACATATGAACATGGAAAAGAAATTGATATTTTACTGATAAAATCAAATGTATGTAGCATGTAAAGCAGATTGAACCATTTTCTTCACACACGTTTTGCTACCAATTTAGAGATATTTCTTTTTTAGTACAGAATGGTATAATGTTATACTACATTGCTGAACATTCCATTAAATCATAAAATAATAATAATAATTCAATTATATCATCAAAGAGTATAGTTTAATAATTTAAATTATGTTTTAACAGTCTCATTAATATAATTAGTCTTAGATAACAAACATGATTGGGCCCTAGTAAGATAGGAGATCTAATTGACTTATTTCCATAATTTCTGCTATCCTATTTAACTTATCATTTTTCTTTTTTCAAAAACATAGTTATTTCATTTTCCCAGAATAAGCCTTTGAATTAGATATGAGAAGTAGAATTATGATGGAACTTCAAGGATTTGTCTCCATTTATCCCTGAGATCAAACCAAATGGATCCCCTTCTTAGTTTTAATTATGATCCATGCATGTAATACATGTTTTTGCCTTTGGCATTCTGAGACAATTCCACTTTGTCTAACTTTGGGAATTTCATTTTCAAGAAACTTTTTTTAAAAAAAAAAAGCTATTGCTTACACCTCAAATGGACATTAAATTAATAAAATCAGGTAATAGCTTTCTAAAAATATAACATTTCACATTTAATTTCTAAAAGGAAACATGGGTTCTGCTGCATCTGTAATTAAGGATTTGTGTGTGGTACTCTGACTACTAGAGTTAAGGCAAAACACTAGCTAGAAACTGCTTGGCCTGATTCATTGCCACTCTAAGTGATGCTCTCTGAAAAGGAATGTTGAGTCTATTCACAAAGAAGATTTACAAGCCATCCAGGAAATGTGTTACTGAGACTGCTTCATCTATTTATCTTAAAGGAGACCTGTAGGGCATGACCAAAGATCATATGAGAGCATCACATTAAAAGTATGACTCAAGCAATCACAAAGGAACAAAAAATGTATGATCTCACTTACGTGAAAACCTAGACTCGGCAAATGTACAGAGATCAAAATTTAATAGTGGTTACCAGGGGCAGGAGGGAGAGGGAAAGGGGGAAACATGTTTAGGAAGCTTCTGTTTATGGTGACGGAAAATCTGGAAATGGATATTGGTGATGGTTGCACAACATGATTGATGTAATTGGTGTCACTAAATTGTACCCATGGAAAATGTCGAATTGGCAAATACTATGCTGTCTATATTTTTACAAAATTAAAAAGAAAAAAAAAATATGACTCAGGAACTCCAGCAAATATTTGTGCTAAGAAATATGTGGTGGATCTATATATCTTGAAGTGGTAAATTTGGGAAGAAAAAATTAATACGCACTTTCTGGTTTCCAAGTGAAAATATCACGTCTTCTTATGTGTTATCTCTGAGAACCAGGAGGTGTCAAGTGAAACTTTTAAGCCATTTCCCCTTCTTAACACTCTTCTAATATGCCCACCTAAACTCCTAGTTTTATAAATGCTTCAGAGCATGATTAATAGCAATGATTGTAATAATAAAACTAATATTTATTGAGATATTACTATCTGTCAGGAGCTATTTTAAATACTTGTCTGTATTACCAGATTTAATCTTGAAAAATAACCCTAAGCATTGGTCAATAAATTTTTAGAGACTTACTTTTGATTAGGTTAGGTTAGAGCTTTCTCACTCCTTGTTTTTCATTATATTTACACCACTTTATTGTTATTACTGGTTTAAATTCCTTTACTCCTGTAATTTAAATACAGTGAAGGCAGGGACAGTGTCTGTTCTGTTTATCAAGTATCCCCAGGTCATAGCACATTGCTATACACATAATGGATATAAAAAGTATTTATTGTTCTATATGATAAAGGGAATTTTAAGTTAGAAGTCAGAAAATTAGTGCATTTTTCTTCAAAAGTTTTAAGATAGATAGATACTATAAATAAATCTAGAGGTTACCCTTGAAAATGCATGCAATTTGAATTATTTTTGAAGAATAAAAAAGACAAATTAGAGAGATTATTGGTAAAATACATATGAATGCTTTCAATGTCAATAAAAATCTGTGCAACAAAAATTTGGTAACTTTCTAACTCCCGTCTTGTCCAGATATTTGAAAAGAAACACATGAGTATACACAAACGAATTAACACACTGGTCATTTCCTCCAGTACCTTTTATTTCTGCCTGCAAGTGAAACCAGCGTGACATAAAAACCTGAAGTCAAAATGTTTTCTCATCTTGCCTCAAGTGGTGGCTCAGATCCCTAAAGTCTGATATACCATTCAACCTGTATGAACATGGGTTTCACCTCTGGAGTGTGCCAACTTGAATTCTTTACCAGCTGACTGGGCTTTGTGTAAACCTTTATTATCTCAACCCTGTCCTGCTTCTCTTTTTGCTCTTCAGTTTTGATCGGTTACACTCCCTGCAGTGGAAAGAGAACAAAGCACTTGCTTTAATGCGTCTTTGCCATCTCTGGTTCCTGCAGGGATTTTTTTTTTCTGGTTCCATCATTTCCAGCTGTTTTCTAGTATTTTTCCTGTACGTATAAAGAAAGGCAAAACACTGAGAGGTACAGGGAATGATTCAAGGGATATTCCTCTGAATATAAGGAGCTAGATATTCAAAGAAACCCTTCTACAGGGGGCTGTGTTAAATAGTCTCTCGTGTACAGGTTTTAATTTGTACTTTTAGATAACAGCAAATACAGTTTGGTCCAATGTTCAATAAAGTAATTCTTCCATTTTATAGGAATATGTGGATTATAATTTTTACTTTATTATTAAAATATTTGTCAGTATACACTGTGTCATACATAATTTTTATAGTACATTGTATTTTATTCTTATTTTAGTTCTTGGGCTGATACCACACACCTATAAAGATGATCTGAAAAAATTAGCATACAGTTATGACCTATTGAAGGTAAAGCAACATGAAATAAGAATGTTACATTTCACATATTTAGTTTGAATATAGTAAAAATTGAATTTTGTCAAAAGCAAACTATTCAATATAAATAAACATTAACTAGTAGACAAAAATATAGCAACTAATCATATAACCAAAACATCTATTTCTAAAGGGTGGAAGGGGATGCCAAGTTATTTATATCATTAGTAATTTTTCATTTTTATACAACTATATGAAGATAATATTATTTCTTATGAGGCCCTGAATCAATTTTCCTTTGTATTTGAGAAGGTTGTCTTTTTCAGTTTATTAACAATTAGATTTGCAAATTGGTCAGTTCCAGCATTTAATCCTTAATGGTCCTATAATTAATCATGATGTGTGTACTTACCTTGCAATTATTATTTGAAAATATATGTAATTTATTATGTGTAATAATAAAAATACTTATATAGCACCTAGTATATGCTTACTGTTATAAGCAGTTTCCATATATTAACATCTTTTGTCCTTATAATAACCCCATGAGATAGGTACAGTTCTTATTATGTTTTACAGATGAGAAAACAAACACCAAGAGATTAAGCAATTGGAGGCCACTCAGCTAGTAAGAATAGAGCCAAGATTCAAACTGAGGAATATAGTTCCACAATTCTATGATACTGCTGTATATAATAATATGACTCAGAAACATAGAGTTTTGAAGGTTAGTTTGGATGTATTAAAGGGTATGAAACATCAAGGGAGCCTCTATCTTAAATATTTGCACTTTCTCACAAGCTAAACACTAATCCATAACAAATGTTTCTTCTACCTGAAGAACATTCATTATTATACCATAGTCTTTAAAGAAAGCTATTTTTAAGACTGTAAAAAATTGTGCAGTTCTTATTCTTCCAGTTAAATAACCACCACTTGAAGTTTTCTTTTTTTTTTTTTCCCCTAACATACAAGCTAAAATGAAAAAAAAATAGTAAAACATTGCTTATGGTCTTAGGTAAATTGTTCCTTAATATTTGCTTTGCTGTACATCATTTAAATAATGACAGGATAAAAATAATTCTCAAATAGTTGTATACCATTTCACTTTTTTATTGCTGCATAACAAATCAGCAAAATGTTGGTATCTTGAAATTAAAACAATTTATTACCTCTCAGGATTTGGTGACTTGATCAGGTATTTCTTCTGATTCATATGCTGCCTACTGGGGCGTTAGAATGACTGAAAATTAAAAAATGGCCTCACGACATGACTAGTCTCCAGATGGGAGATCAGCCGGAACTGTTGACTTGGGTTCTCCCGCAGAAGGGCCTCTCCACCTGACTCCTCGGACTTCCTCACAGAGTAATGATTTATTTCCAAGAAGGAATGTTCCAAGTGTAGAAGCACCAATGTGCAAGCACCTATCAAGCCTTCACTTTCATCAGGCTTGTTAATGCCCTTTGGTCAAAGCTAATCACATGGACAAACCTAGAGTTAATGAAGTACAGAACTACACATCAGTATGAATATGAGGAGGCATGGTTCATTGCGGGCCATTCAAGTAGTAGACTACCACATTCACTAAAAAAAAAAAAAATTCTCACCCAATCTTACCTGTCTCAGCTTCAACAAGTTTCAGCAAGTTCAGCTGAAAATCTAGCATCTACAATTGTTGCAGACCCAAAGTTCACATTATATAGAATCTTAGCATGAGAATACTGTGGGATATAGTTTTTCTCATTGAAACTGTATGTAGTAATTCTAGGGATGAACATGGGCCTTCCAAACTTCCCTAGCAATCCACATCAATCTCCCATCACCGTGTCTGAACGAGCTAGGACTGTGTCTGTAATTTTCTCTTCCAACTTTTTATCAGATTATTTTAAATTAAATATATTCCTTCGATTGGATTCAAGCTTAATTCTGGAACCTGAGTCTAGCTGTTGAAAATATCACAAGTAATGGATATTTGCTTCAGTACAGTTCTCAGCAAAACTTCAGTCATAAGTTCATCTGTTTCACGCAACTCTGAAGGCTCCCATTGTCTAATCCGGGATCTGACTAATCACACTGATTTTAAGAAATATAATGGTTACTATTTCTGTATTGCCTAGGTGTTATGCCCTGCCATGCTGGCTGCATCTCTAGTGCCCGTCTAAGTACATCTGGGTAAGACCCCAAAATCTACACTTTTTTTTCCCATTTATTCTATTACTATATCACAGCTCTTATCTCCTCCCCCTTTGTTTTAATCAACTTTATTGAATTACAACTTTTATGTAATAAACTGCATCAATTTTAAGCGTACAGTTTAGTTAGTTTAGACAAATGTATGCATTAATTTAACTATCTAACAAACAAGATTAAGAGCAAAAGCCCCCAAATTTCTCTTGTATCCCTTACCAGATAATGCTCAACTATCTCCTTCCCTAGACAACCATCTATCTCAGGTCTGCCGCTATGGACTAGATTCATTGGTGTGCTGGTAAACATTTGACTACTGGCTAAAAAAAAATCCTGTTTTGTAGAGATTGCTGATTTCCGTGGTTTGCCCTCACCGTGGCTGATTTCAAGCTACCGAGATGACATCAGTGCATGTTGGGTTGAGAAGAAATGCACAGCAGCATGCCATTATACAGTATTGTAATTAACTTGTATGTAATGATAGGTCATCTATGAGTCATTTTCCCTAAACAACTCTTCATTATTGGTGTTTAGACACTAAACCATACTGTGTTTATACATATTATTTACTAAAAGGAAAAGAAATCAACTGCCTTCGTAATACAGCCCAAGGACTATTTTGTAACATACATGTTTTATGAAATCATATAAAGTTATTAGTATCTGCTTCCTAAGAATGGAAATAAAAAGACTTGATATTTAATGTCTTGTAATCAAAAGGTGATTCCAGTGAACAGAAAAATCAGGTTATGACTATAATATCTTATAAATGGGGAATTTTCTTGAAACTTCCAAATTATTATTGCTTTACTTAGAAGACAAATGCTCATATAAATCTGGCTCCAAATTATCAGTTTTTCAGAATGACAGTTGCTATCTAGTTATCACTTAATTATCAGTTTGTCAACATATACACTATTACAGAGTTTATTATTTTATTCCATTGGCCATAAAAAAAATGGAAAGCTCAATTAATAGACAATAAGTGTAGGAAAAAAATGGCCTTGATAGGACAGAATGCCAAGTCTAATATAATTTAAGATCACCACAGTTGAAATGAGATGATCCTTTCTATTTGACAACATTTTGACAATATTTCTTTAGATAAGATACTTAGGAAAATATCATATGGAAGAAATTCATATATCAAATACGGATTGTAATTAAGTAACACTGTGATAATGTCATCAGATTTTTAAATATCAGTTTGAACATTATGTGTTAATACAAATATTTCTGAGAAATGTTAATAATTAAAAATAGATTTAGTATTAGCAATTCCGATGTATTCTTTAAATAATACAATTTTCTATCACTATCTATGTCAAGTGAAAATCAGGATATACACTAACTAAAATATTAATAATTTAATTGAATTACTCAGCCCAAATGACTCATTAATCTTTCTGGTAATTTTGTGAATCAGGAATGAAAACCCACCTGCCCCAATATATACCTCAATTTCTTTATAAAAACTAGCAGATACGTAACCAAATTCACTTTCCTATTTACTGAATCTAATGCATATCTCGTTGCCGTCTAGTTGATTCCGACTCATAGTGCCCCTACAGGACAGAGTAGAACTGCCCCATAGAGATTCCAAGGAGCGCCTGGTAGGTTCGAACTGTCAACCTTTTGGTTAGTGGCTGTAGCACTAAAAAAAGCAAGATGTCACCTTAAAACTAAGGTGAGCCTGACCCAAGCCATGGTATTTTCAGTCACATCATATGCATGTGAAAGCTGGACAATGAATAAGGAAGACCGAAGAAAAATTGATGCCTTTGAATTGTGATATTGGTGAAGAATATTGAATATACCACGGACTGCCAAAAGAAGGAACAAATCTGTCTTGGAAGAAATACAACCAGAGTGCTCCTTAGAAGCAAGGATGGCGAGACTACATCTTACATACTTTGGACATGTTGTCGGGAGGGATGGAGAAGGACATCATGCTTGGTAAAGTACAGGGTCAGCAAAAAACAGGAAGATCCTCAACGAGATGGATTGACACGGTGGCTGTAACAATGGGCTCAAGCATAACAACGATTGTGAGCATGGCGCAGGACCGGGAAGTGTTTTGTTCTGTGGTGCATAGTGTTGCTATGAGTCAGAACCGACTCCAGGGCAACTAACAACAACAATAATGCATATCCACTCTTATACCTGAAAAACCTAGAAATGAAGGTTTAATCTATTTTCACTGAGTGGGAAATACATGTGTATTTAACCTGCCTAGTACAAACAGGCAAATCATTTAAGAAAAGCATAATCACATAAAAACATTTCTTTCTATTTTACCAAACAAGAATATTTTATATTTTGCTGCTAAAGATATTGCTATACCAGTGAGTAGTTTGTATATCTATTCCAAATATTAGCTATTGCAACAAAATGTTTTAAAGGAAAGAACATAGAGGCAGAAAAGATATTTGATTGGTGTGAGTTTTCCAGATTACTGAGTTGAAGTTGGTGTGTTCTTTTATCGGTTATGTATTATTCTATTACCTCAAATTCTACCACAGGAAAATAAATAGGTATCCAACAAAATATAATGAAGTCTGCAGATAGAAATTACATTACAATAATCATTTTGGGGATGCCAGTAGATACACTGCTGACTTTTTTTTTTTTTTAAATCTTACGAGACTCATAAAGGGCAGCCTTTGTTTAAGAGCAACTTTTGACATTTATTACTTTGCTTCTAACATTTTTCCCTTCAGTTTATGAAGTCACGAGTGCATCATCTATTTTGTTGAGAATCGCGTTATCACTAACATTCTTTTTTCTTATTCTCTGTGCTTTAAATGCACAGAGCTCTAATAACATGTGCTTGAATAACAGACAGAATATTTGTGTCTGCATAGCCCATGTTTCTAATATGACAGAAAGATTTTCCATTTAATGCAGGATAGGCTACAGCTTCAAAGTTTAAATTAAAAAGTTAAAGCTTGTATATATGTTATTATCCCAGTGCTTATGGGCTGTTGTGTGTGTAGGCAAATACGTGGATATATTCCATGGTAGAAAACATGGAATGCCCATCTTTTGAATTTTCAATTAATTGAAGAACAGATCATTTAAATGTCTTCTGTTTTATTTGCTAATTCTACTTTTCTTTATTTTCGTATACCAGATGCTGACATTTATGATATTTTGGCTAAATGTTTTCTTTTTACATAATATATTATTCTGTCTTTAACTCAATTGTCCTGTCCTCTTGGTTGAATCTCTTTTTCACTCAAATGTCAAATGAGCTTTAGAATAATTTATCAATTATATTTCTGTTTTTATAATCATCTTTTATTCTTTTAGTATCAACCAAATGCTCAGACTTTAAGTACATAAAGGAAAAGAATACATTAAAAAAAACTTATATAATACTCCTTGGTTAATAAATAAAAGTATCCTAAACCTCTATTGCTACATTTTTTAAATACAAAAAATAAAACTTTTACATTGTCCTAGTAAAGGTTGGGGTCATTGGATGGCACAAACGGTTTGCGCTTGACTACTGACCTAAAGGTTGGAGGTTCTAACCCACTCAGCAGCACCATGCAGCAAAGGCCTAGCAAACTGCTTCCATAAAGATTATAGCCAAGAAAACCCTATGGAGCAGTTCTACTTTGTAACACATAGGGTTACAATGAGTCAGAATAAACTTGGTGATAATGGATAGTAAAGGTTGACATTTCACAAGTGGTCCTTTTGTAATTTAATCTTTTCTTAAAAATGGATTGCTCAAATTAATTCATCACAAGATCAGATATTGTTTTATGAAACATTATTTGATACCATAATTATATCAGCAAATCTGGTAGAGATTTTCAAATCATTCTTCTTGGTAAGTGTTTGCCCTTTATAATTTGACACAAGACATAAATAGTGAGATTGTAGATAGATAAATAGTAGATACGCAGGTAGATGGGAGTCCTGGTGGTGTAGTGGTTAAGCATTCAGCTGCTAACCAGAAGGTCGACAGTTTGAATCCACCAGCTGCTCCTTGGAAACCCTATGGTGGAGTTCTGCTGTGTCCTGTAGGGTCGCTATGAGTCTGAATCAACTCGATGACAAGGGTTTGTTTTTATTTTTATTTTTTTTCAGGTAGCTGCTTCCTAAATAAACTCTCTTGGTTTTGACTTAATACACCTAGAGCAGATGAGAAGATGATTTCCATATGCTTCAAATTTCAAAATAACCCCCTCTCCATGTTTTCTCTTTTTAATTTTTTCCTGTGGTAACTTGTACTTCGTTTCATCTCTTGAGTATGTCAATGGTTCAGCTTTTTTCTTTTTTTTTTTTTTCTGGTTTACATTGCCTTATTTTAGACTCCTTTGTTGCTATGAAAGAAAAAATAATGCACGTAGTGACATGGTAACCCATGGAGATTTCCACAGCCCGTAAAGAGGCAATGCTTTTCTGTTACGGTAAAGGGTAATTTCTTCTTCCTTCTCCAATGAGTATATCCACAACCCATCCTTCAGACAGGAAGCCCACTTCAGTCTATTGCCAAACAATCCATTTACTCTTGAAATAATAGTAAAAAAGAATAGTTAGTAATATTAATTGCTATGTTGTGGTTTCCTTTATATGTTGGTCATTATTTTTATGTTTTTAAATTTGTTAACTTGCTTAATTCTCATTAATACCATATGTGGTTGGTAATAAAATGTTCCCCATTTTACAGATGGCTTAGTCTATTTACCCGTGGTCACATAGCATTTTCAACATTACATGTCAGGTTGTCCAGAGATTGATCTCTAAGCTCTAAATTCTATGCTCTACTATGTTGCTAGAATTGAGCAGAGGCTAAAATGGGGTAATCAAAATAAAATAAAACAAAAATTAAAAATGGAGTTAGGATTTTGCCAGTATGAGATATGAATATGTGTAGGTCAAGAAGGTTGTTCTTCCAGTCTGTGAAAATTAGAACAACCCCCATCTCCCATAATAATAGATCACATGTATATGTTCTGTCACATATTATGTGATATTCTGTATATATCTAAAATGGAATAAAATGCAGACATTTAAAAAATCAGACTTTTTAGGATTATATGGATATACTAATGCAATATTGTTCAATGAAAGGCAAAATAATACATATAATATAATTAAAATTTTATTAATAATAAAGTTTATACACTTAATGTCTAGATGTATCTATCCATCTATCTAAAAATAAAGATTACATAGGGAGGGATTAGCTAGGATTTTTTACAATTATCAGTTTTCATCTTTCTATTCATTAACACATATAACTGATTTCTGATCAGAAAAAATATATGCATGTACATTTTATAACAGATCATCTAACCAGACTCTATTAGCTATTAAAATAATCTATTTAATCAATATAATTGTTGTTCTTTACTTTCTGAGAATATTTCTCCTTTTTCTAGAAAAAAGACATTCAAGTAATTATTGCTGAACAAACTTTATATGTTGCATATTTCAAATACAACCTCAAGATTTAATTATCCTAAGTGAAATCTTAGAACTGTATGACTTGGCCTTTTCTCCCTTTTCTCTCCTTGTCTCTTCCCAGTTAAAAATGTTCATATCGATTAGTGGACAGAACAATTCCCTTTGTAGTCTGGCCTTCTTTCAGAAAATCTGCTTGGTCTGACAACCATAGCAGTTCCACTTCCTGTCAAAATCCTTTTGTTTCTCTGGACAAAACAAGAATCATTACCTTTCTTGTCTCATGGCACGTTATGAAGCTGATGTTTGCCACATTTGGACACTTACTAGACAGTAAGCCTGGTTACTGTAGTAGTAGTATAACTGATGTGTATTTAAGAGGATGATAATTTTGTGTTTATAATTTTAGTTGTATATTATAAAGTTGTCTTCAACAGAATTTTATTTGCTAACATGATCTGATTATTTACAAAAACATCCTAAACATATCCAAAAAGTACGATAAACTGATGCAAAGATTCAAACACAGACCCATGAGGAATGGATACAAAACTTAGAACGTTGAGCTAGGGATAAAAGATTTTTTAAAAAAATGATGTCAAACACTTTTAGTGCAGGATAATTCTACAAAGGTGTGGTATTTGTAACAAAAGAATATATTTGTATATTATCAGAAAAAAGGATTATGTGTGTGTGTGTGTGTGCTCTATCCTTCTTGTAGGAGCCCTGGTAGCCCTGGTGGCTTGATTCAGCACTTGGTTGCTAACTGAGAAGTCAGTGGTTCAAAGCCACCAGCCACTCCTTTGGTGGTCTGCTCCCATAAAGATTATAGCCTAGGAAACCCTAAGGGGCAGTTTTACTCTGTCCTATAGAGAAACCCTGGTGGTGTAGTTGTTAAGAGCTACGGCTGCTAACCAAAGGTCGGCAGTGTGAATCCACTCTCTCCTATAGGGTCACTATGAGTCAGAATCAACTCAACAGCAATGGGTTTGTTTCTTTTTTATAGGGTTGCTATGAGTCAGAATCGACTCTACAACACACAACAACAAATTTATGCGTTGGACGTGGATTATATGATTTACATACATTCTCTTCAATACTTTAATGACAAAAATATTTTGTGACACTCAGGAAAGTTACGGTTGTGATCTCATATCACTTGTTTTATTTGCAAAGACTAAGAAATCAAATCTGAAATATTTGAGTTAATTTTGCTTGCAACTTTAGAAATGACTCAATTTTAATTAAAACACAACAGATTTTCGAAAGAAAATAGATAATTCTCTTTACATTTTCAGTGTGGATACAGTCTTTCATTATTTATATACATCCTATTGCTAACTGCCTGATGTTCAGTTCTGATGTGATGTGCCTAAATAAAAACTTATGGCTTTATACCTGAAATTATTACCTATATTTACTAGGAAGGTTGTTCTCAATTCCTTTAGGTGCTCCTGTGCAAAATAAATACGCAAATGCGCCCACAGAACAAAAGAATCCAAATCTACTTTATTAGCCTCACAAACTGTCTACAAACATATAAACAAGGCAGTTTTCTGCTAAATTATTGATAACCTGCTTCGACCTCTACTAATTCTTTTCAATGGAGAAGTAAACATCCATGTAAAAGACCATAAAAATGGTCAATTAATTCAGAACTGCCAGCCTGAAAACTACTTTCCCTATGTAAGTCTATTTTATACACAATTTATAATTTTGAGTCTACTGTATTTTCTTAATGTGTAAAGAGCCATTAGAACATGTTTAAACAATTTAGTATATTAGGATTCCTCTTTGTTATTTTGTTTTGATTTGTTTTTGTACATTTGCATGAGGAAACAGTCTATGTTAATTTTTTTTTAATATCCTTGATAATCTCTCTCTCTCTCTCTTTTTTTTTTTTTTAACAATTAGGGAGGTTTAATTCATTAGTCACAAACAGGCAGTTTTGTATTCCAAGCATAGAAAGAATTTATTTGAACAAAATAATGCTCTAAAATTTAGTAAGATTAAAATCACATTTCTAGTCTTTGATCCATATAGAAGAATGGTCTCTAAACTTAGAAAATGTCAAGGAAAAGTAACCAGGGATGAATATTATCTCATATCTAGTAACCAGCAACCTCCAGCGAGCTCTGAATATTTCCCTTTCCCAAGTGTACTTGTCTACCATAGGTCGCCTTGGTCGCAGTTGAGGAAAAGATTCACATGATGTACTTGTCATATTACTTCTGTACCTAAAAAGTACTTGGGCTTCACTTTATTCAAGGAGTACCAGGTCTGTGAACTAACATATATGAAAATTGGGTGAGAAGCTGTAATTCTGTCTTGTAGTTGCATCAGTTAGGCCTACATTTTCATATTTCGAGTTGCTTTTTCAATGCAAAACTTAATGGGAACTTCATAGGCTGCCTATCTATATTAGTCCCAGGACCACAGGACCAAAGACTTCTGCAAGTCAGACCCTTGTGGTTAACAAACACATCTTCTCTCACCTTGCCTCCATCTGTGAAATGCCATTACTTGGCGTCTGCCACAATGTGAACCTAGCATACCCACAGAAATCATAGAACCCATTTTAAACATCTCTCACCTGTACCCTGGCCTATCAAGATCAGCCACTCCTTTTTAAAGATGTAACTTTTCCCATTATCAATGTAGATCTCAATTTTTTGTTGGAAGGAAGGACTTATGGGGCTTCTTGCAACAAAGTTTCGAAGAGTGTACATAGATTTCGCTTGACATTTACACTAGAACATTCTCATCTAAGTGTTAAAATTTCATCTTCCACATTTGTCAAAGCATTTCTTGCTACTTGACTTAACTGTATCTTCTGTAGATCCATACTTCCGTCAATCAACCAAATAGAACATATATATCCTTGTCCAGTTGCTCTTTCTATTACATTAAATCCAGTATATCTGATATAAATCCATGCTGATAAATTCAGGTTAGTATAAAATTGTGCATTTACATAGTTAGAAGAATAGCCACAGTATCCATTTCTTTGTTTTCTCACTATTTTAATGTCTACATAAGTTATCAAAATTTATTTTGTCTTTTAAAGTGTAAACTGTGTTGTCCGGGGTTTAACATTTTAATTATTCCTTCCCCTACACCTGTCCAGCACAAATGAAATTTGCTTTTGTTAAATGGAGATAATACAGGATAGTGGATTTGAGTTATGAAGAGAATTGGCCTTTCCTTTCAAAATAACAGCCTCTTCAATTTGGGAAGGGGGAGTTTTATCAAATAAGGAATGAAGAAGGGCTGCTTCAGCTGCCCAGTAAGACTCAGTGAAGTTTGAGGGTTCACGGAACTTGAGTTATCAAAAACATCTCCATTCTACATCTCATGCTCCAATTCTTGGCCAATCAATGTTAACATTTCATATTAGTGATTTGCAGAGTCTATGAATTTAAATGTCTTTGAAATTTAACAATGTACAGCATCAAAATTTAAGTTTGATTTTTAGGCTAAGAACTATGGCTTCAAGAAATAAAACAGCAATAAATAAAGTCTCTGTTTCTCTGTTTATGAGCCATAAATACGGAAATTTCAACTTTTATTTCTACTTATTTAAGCTGTCCACAGTTTTTTACACGTGGAGAAACCTTTCACAGTTATTGAAATACGTTTTGACCTTCATTTATTCTATGACAAAAGTTCTTGCTGCCCCCAAAGTTTGCATTCAGAGGGTATTTCATTTCAGATGACTGCAAGTAATAACAGGATTAGTTTTTATCCTCCTAATTGTAGATACTTCCAGAGTTTTAACCCTTAAGAGTAGCTGTATTTTCACTGCTCTCAGCTTTAACCAGTTGAGAAAATCTATCATAGAATTCTCCTACTGTCTGCAAGTAATCTAGGTGACATTTTCTGCATTACTAAGGGTACTCAGGTTTACACAACAGAGAAACATTTAATAGAATGATTTTTTTTAGGGGACATTAGGAAGCTCTCAGAATTATTTTCAGTCTCAGAGAAACTGGTTTGGAAGGTAAATTGCCAAGAATAGTGTCTGAAATCCCAATACAGACTGGTCTAGTGATTGTCACTTTCATTGAATGGACACACAAGCTCATATGACCAGCACCATCTCTGGGTGCTGGATGTTACCACAAGGAATGCTACCATCATTGCCTCAACCAACGGACCTGATGCCAAATCCAATAATAAATTTGATACCATTACTCCTTTTTTGGATAATTAGTTTTAATTATGTGGTGGCTATAAGTGATTGACAGGAACAAAGTTATGAGACCAAGCTACCATAGAAGCTGAAAAAAGTTTAAATATCTGGAATTTCACTTTCTATGCTTGAGTAGTGTTCTTCCTACTTAATATGTGGAGTTCCCTAAATATAGAGGATGTGTTCAGATAAGGAGGCTAATGAGAATAATATACAGTTCTTGTGTATTGCTCTTGGTAAAGGTATTTGTCAAAAGACCATGATCATCCATGCAACAAGCTAGATAAGGGACTTGGAGCATCTTTTGTAAATCCAAATTTCATTATAGACAGATGTAAGATCAAGACTTCTGAGGAAGTTTAATAAGATCAGTTTTGGTCTCTACCCAACATCTGTTTTGCAATATGAGTTCTGTATTTGAGATATTATTAACTTTGCTAGATCAGGAATAAAACTGATACTCTACATTGATCCTCTTGAGACTACTGTTTAGTATTGAGTATGTAGAGGAGAGGAAAGTTAAATTATTAGGATCCTCAAATATCCAACAGGCTTCACATCTCTCTTGTCCATGGAACATTACTGAATCCACTAACACATTAAGGAGTATACACACATTTACTTCTTCTAAAATACTTTGTTCTAACTTATATTTTATTCCTCTTACATTGACAGGAAATAAGAGGTATTGTGTTGCATGGTTGCCACCTTATTTGCAGCTTACATAAATCGACCCCAACTATCTCCTCCTCTCTAATTTGTTCCTTTGCTCCTTTCTTACAGTGATCTGCACACTATATCAAAAACACTCATCTATTACTATCTTTTCACTATTTTCTATAAACCTGTCTCTCGCTTCAAAGAGATAACTGACTCTATCAGGTATTAACTCTCTTAAATTTACTTCCATTCATTGAACAATGAAATTAAGAGCATCAGAGAAGGAATAATAAAGGTAAAAATAAAATATTTTTTTATTTTAATTGATCTATAAAAAACCTGTATGTTTACAGCAATGATAGTAACAATAGTAATGATGTTTAGTGATTACATCTTAAGGATAAGTGAAATGATTGACAGTAATATAAGGAAATGGAGGGAGAAATTGGAAATGCCATGTACTCCAATATACATCTGTACAATTATATGGGTCTGATATATATCTAAATACATAGTATTGTAAGTGAAATAGTACAGTGTTATTTGAAGGTGATCTTAGATTAGCTTAAAATTTAATTGAAGAAATAAAATAGGATCATGTAAAAGACTCAGTTAAAACTAGAGAAGGTAGAATTAGGGGGAACAAAAAACAATGAACAAAACTAAGATGGAAAACAGTTTCAAACAACGTAGTAGATGTTAATCAAAACATATCAATAATCACTTTAAATGTGAATCGTCTAAATACACCAATTAAGAGACAGATATAGTCAGAGGTGTTAAAAAAGTCCCAAACAAATGCTGTCTATAAGAAACTCACTTTAAACATGAAGACACATATAGATTCAAAGTAAAAGAATGGAGATAGGAAGGAGGGGCAAGATGGCGCTCTAGGCAGAAACACCACGCCGTCCCTCCACAGCAAAGATCCAAAAAACTAAGCCTAACAGAGAATCAACAATCCTGAAACCCTAGAACACCAAATGAAAAGATAAAGAACTCAGCCAAACACCAAACGGAGTGAGAATACTAAAAGAGAACGGAGAGCGAGGAGAGACTCAGGCAGAGATTCCTTACCAGCTAACGCAGCGCGGATCCACCATCTTGGATTCCTATCGGAGACCAGCAAACGGGAGAGCAGCCTTGCAGAGCATCTGGTCGGAGACAGAACGACCGGTAAACTGCGGTGCGCGCTCTCCCACCACCCACCCCTCTCCGCCTCAGCTGGGGATCCCCTGCTTTCCGTGGCCAGGGTCCCTGGGCTGGGGGGTGCTGGTGCTTGGATTCCGTGCGCCTGGGCTGGCGGCTTTCAGGGAGCCGTTTGCTGGCAGCTAGCGAACCTTTTTCTGCCGCCTCCCCCTCCTTTTGCCTGGGTGCCTGGTTCCGAGTGCCGTCTCTGCTCTCTCCTGCGGGGCTGTAGGGCTGCGTGCGGGCGTGTGGCTGTTTCTAGGTCTGGGCTCCCGTGTGGGTGGGATCCCGGGGCCTTTGTTCGTTCGCCCCTCTGCTTTCCGTGGCCGGAGTCCCTGAGCTGGGGGGCGCCGGTGCTTGGATTCCGCGCGCCCGGGCTGGAGACTTTCTGGGAGCCGTTTGCTGGCACCTAGCGAAACTTTTTCTGCCGCCTCCCCCTCCTTTTGCCTGGGTGCCTGGTTCCGAGTGCCGTCTCTGCTCTCTCCTGCGGGGCTGTAGGGCTGCGTTCGGGCGTGTGGCTGTTTCCAGGTCTGGGCTCCCGCGCGGGTGGGATCCTGGGGCCTTTGTTCATTGGCCCCTCTGCTTCCCGTGGCCACGGTCACTTAACCCCGAGACTACCGGCTTCTTGGAATTCGCGCCCCTGAGTGGGGGCTCTCTGGGTCCCATTTGTAGGCACTGACTGCTGGTGTTGCCCTTTTTTTTTTTCTCAATTTTATTTTTCTTCCTTTTTTGATTAGTTTTGTCATCTTTTACCTCTTTTTCTCTTTTGTCTTTCTTCATTGCTTAATTTCTTGTCTCTCTATCTCTTCCTTCTCTTTCTGATCCCTGAATACCAGGCGATGTATGCCTCTGTACCTTCTGGCCAGGCTGAGCTGTGAAAATTGAGACCGACTCCCCCAGACCTCATAGCTGCATCGGTGGGATCCCTGGGAACTTTGCAGTTCTTTAACTTTTCTGATTTTTATTTGGTCATTCTTTCCTTTTCTTTCTCTTCCCCCTTCTGGTTTCCTCTATCCCATAGTCTCTCATCTGTACATTCCAACGACAAGCTCCCCTAGCATTCTTTTATGTTTGTACGCTTTTTGCTCCTCCTCCTCTCACCTCTCTCCCATATCCAGCTTAGCTTCACACATAACCATCTTCCCGCTGCACCCTACCTACTTGCACCGTGCGCTAGACATCACATCACCAAGCGGTGCAGGCACGCCCTATTGGAACCTGCGCAGCACTGACTACCGACTGTCCTGGTGGCTGTGGTGAGTGCCACAAGCAACCCATCACAGTGGCTCCTCCTCAACTAGATCTGCCCAGCTGTACCACAAGAACGAAAAAAAAAAAAAATCTACAATCAATAAACGAGAGAAATATCTACTGAATGCCCCGAAAACAGCAAACAATATCAAAACATTTACAAAAACAAGACAAGATGGCTCCCATTGGCGTCCAAATTAAAACACCAGATAACTCTCCTGTGGAAGAAAATGCACTACAAGTACCTGATACGGAACTCAAATCACTAATACTCGGAATTTTCCAAGCACTGAGGAAAAAAGCTGACAAACATGAGGAAAAAATAGACAAATTTATGGAAAATACAGACAAAAAATTGGAAGAATTCAGGAAGATGATGCAAGAACAAAATGCCAAAATAAATTCACAACTCGAAATTATACAGAAACAACAATTAGAAATCCAAAAGATAAACAACAAGATTTCAGAAATGGATGGTGTCATAGAAGGGCTGAGAAGTAGATTTGAAACCATGGAAGACAGGATCAGTGGAACTGAAGACAAACACTTGGATACAACTCTGTTTCAGGAAAACTCAGAAAAAAGAACAAAGAAAAATGAAGAGACCCTGAGAGTTATGTGGGAAACAATTAAAAGCAAAAACTTATGAGTGATTGGCATACCAGAACAGGGGCAGAAAACAGAAAACACGGAGAGGATCATTGACGAACTGCTGACAGAAAACTTTCACAATATCATGAAAAATGAAAAGATGGCCATCCAAGAAGCTCAACGAACCCAAGAGACCCCAAAAGAAAATCACCAAGACATATCATATTCACACTCGCTAAAACTAAAAACAAACAAAGAATCCTGAGAGCAGCTCGTGAAAAACAAGAAGTCACATACAAAGGAGAAACAATAAGACTAAGCTCAGATTATTCAGCAGAAACCATGCAGGCAAGAAGGCAATGGGATGACATATATAAAATCTTGAAAGAAAAAAATTGTCAGCCAAGAATAATATATCCTGCAAAACTCTCATTCAGATTTGATGGTGAAATTAGGTCATTTCCAGATAAACAGAAATTAAAGGAATATGCAAAAGTCAAACCAAACTTACAAGAATTATTAAAGGGAGTTCTTTGATCTGAGGACAAACAGCTTAAGCCCTCAGGCAGGACCTAGGACCTAGGACGCAGGTTCACATGAACCAGATACCATTCTAGGAACTGAACTACAGACGACTTTCCAAAAACAAAAGATATACAACAGGGAATCAGAGAAATCAATCAAAGGATGACAACAACATCAAAACAATGAAAGAGGGAACAAACGGCATAGGTATAGAACCTTCTAAAGGAGAAGAAGGCAAGGCGATACCAAGTAACGGTAGACTGCTTCAAAATTATAAAGATAAGGGTAAAATTCATGGTAACCACAAAAAAAGTTAACAAACCAACTCATAAAAATAAAGACGAAAAACATAAAGTCTCAACAAAACCAAACCCACAAAAACAAAAGAAATGAACACAAAATCCACAAACAAAAGGCACTCAGCACAAGAGAGTAAGAAGAACAAAGAAAACTTCAGCATCACAAAAAAAAGCACTACAAAATGACAGCAACAAACTCACATCTATCAATAATTACACTGAACGTAAATGGACTCAATGCACCCATAAAGCGACGGAGAGTGGCAGAATGGATAAGAAAACAGGATCCATCTATTTGCTGTCTACAAGAGACACATCTTAGAAACAAAGATGTCAATTTATTAAAAATCAAAGGTTGGAAAAAATATATCAAGGTAACAACTATCAAAAAAGAGCAGGAGTGGCAATTCTAATCTCAGATAAAATAGACTTTAAAACAAAATCTACCATAAAAGACAAAGAAGGACACTATATAATGATTAAGGGGATGATCCATCATGAAGACATAACCATAAAAAATATCTATGCACCCAATGACAGGGCTCCAAAATACATAAAAAAAACTCTAACAGCACTGAAAAGAGAAATTGACAGTTCCACAATAATAGTAGGAGACTTCAACACACCACTCTCAGTAAAGGACAGAACAACTAAAAAGAAACTCAGCAAAGATACAGAAGACCTAAAGGACACAATCAGCCAATTGGACCTCATAGACATATATAGAACAATCCATCCAACCGCTGCAATGTACACATTCTTTTCCAATGCACATGGAACGTTCTCCAGAATAGACCACATCTTAGGCCACAGAGCAATCCTCAACAAGATCCAAAATGCTGAGATAATTCACAGTATCTTCTCTGACCACAATGCCATCAAGGTAGAAATTAACACTAGAAAGAGCAAGGAAAAAAAATCAAACACATGGAAACTGAATAATAATCTGCTTACACATCAATGGGTAATAGAAGAAATCAGAGATGGAATTAAAAAATTCCTAGAATCAAATGAAAATGAAAACACATCATACCAAAACCTTTGGGACACAGCAAAGGCAGTCATCAGAGGACAATTTATAGCAATAGATGCAAATATCAAAAAAGAAGAAAGGGACAAAATCAAAACATTAACTACAGAACTCAAACAAATAGAAAGAGAACAACAAAAAAAGCCTACAACCACCGGAAGAAAGGAAATAGTAAAGATCAGAGCAGAAATCAATGAAATAGAGAACAGAAAAACAATAGAAAGAATCAACAAAACCAAATGTTGGTTCTTTGAAAGAATCAACAAAATCGACAAACCACTGGCCAGACTGACAAAAGAAAAACAGCAGAGGGCACAAATAACCCAAATAAGAAATGAAATGGGAGACATTACAACAGACCCAACTGAAATAAAAAGGATTATAACAGAATATTATGAAAAACTATATTCCAACAAACTTGAAAACCTAGAGGAAATGGATAAATTTCTAGAAACATACGGCCTACCCAAACTACAACAAAGTGATATTGAAAATCTGAACAGACCCATAACAAGAGAAGAGATTGAAAAGGTAATAAAAAAACTCCCAACCAAAAAAAGCCCTGGCCCGGATGTCTTCACTGGAGAATTCTACAAAACATTTACAGAAGAGCTTGTACCAGTTCTACTCAAGTTATTTCAGAGCATAGAAGAGGAAGCAACACTTCCAAATTCATTCTATGAAGCCAGCATAACGCTGATACCAAAACCAGGCAAAGACATCACAAAAAAAGAAAATTACAGACCAATATCTCTCATGAATATAGATGCAAAAATTCTGAACAAAATTCTAGCCAATAGAATTCAGTATCATATCAAAAAAAATAATACACCACGACCAAGTAGGATTCATACTAGGTATGCAAGGATGGTTTAACATTAGAAAATCCATCAACGTAATCCACCACATAAATAAAAGGAAAGAAAAAAATCACATGATCATCTCAATTGACCCAGAAAAGGCATTTGACAAAGTCCAACACCCATTCCTGATAAAAACTCTCAATCAAATAGGTATACAATGGACATTTCTCAACATAATAAAGGGCATCTCTGCAAAACCAACGGCCAACATCATTCTTAATGGAGAGAGACTGAAAACATTCCCCTTGAAAACAGGAACAAGACAAGGATGCCTTTTATCACCACTCCTATTTAACATTGTGCTGGAAGTTCTAGCTAGAGCAATAAGGCAAGAAAAAGAAATAAAGGGCATCTAAATTGGTAATGAAGAAGTTAAACTGTTCCTGTTTGCAGATGATATGATACTATACATAGAAAACCCTAAAGACTCCATGAGAAATCTACTGGAACTAATAGAAAGATTCAGCAGAGTAGCAGGATACAAGATAAACATTCAAAAATCAGTTGGATTCCTATACACCGGTAAAGAGAACGATGAAAAGGAGATCAGGAAATCAATACCATTTTCAATAGCCCCTAAAAAGATAAAATACTTAGGAATAAATCTGACCAGGAATATAAAAGACCTATACAAAGAAAACTACAAAACACTGCTGCATGAAACCCAAAGGGATCTACATAAATGGAAAAACATACCATGCTCATGGATAGGCAGACTCAACATTGTGAAAATGGCAATTCTACCTAAAGCAATCTACAAATACAATGCAATCCCGATCCAAATACCAACAACATTCTTCAAAGAGATGGAAAAACTAATTATTAACTTTATATGGAAAGGGAAGAAACCCCGAATAAGTAAAGCACTACTGAAGAAGAAGAATAAAGTTGGAGGACTCACACTACCTGACTTGAGAACCTACTATACAGCTACAGTACTCAAAACAGCCTGGTACTGGTACAACAACAGAGACATTGACCAATGGAACAGAATTGAGAACCCAGATGTAAATCCATCCACCTACGGTCACCTGATTTTTGACAAGGGCCCAAAATACATCAAATGGGGAAAAGACAGTCTTTTTAACAAATGGTGCTGGCAAAACTGGATATCCATTTGTAGAAAAATGAAACAGGACCCATACCTCACACCATATACAAAAACTACTTCAAAATGGATCAAAGACCTGAATATAAAGCCTCAAACTATAAAATTCATAGAAGAAAAAATAGGACCAACACTTCAGACCTTAATACATGGCATTAACAGGATACAAACCATAAACATCAACACAAAAAACCCAACAGATAAACTAGATAATTGGGATCTTCTAAAAATCAAAC
This sequence comes from Dugong dugon, assembly GCA_030035585.1. Lineage (NCBI taxonomy): Eukaryota > Metazoa > Chordata > Mammalia > Sirenia > Dugongidae > Dugong > Dugong dugon. The sequence goes on from CM057465.1 coordinate 15,947,527, forward strand.
ATCTATGCTCTTCAAAAGATTTTACCAAAAGAGTTAAAAGAGAACCTACAGACTGGGAAAAAATTTTTAGACAGTACAAGTCAGACAAAGGTCTAATCTCCATAATCTACAAGAAAATCCAATACCTCTACAACAAAAAGACAACCAATCCTATCAAAAAATGGGCAAAGGAAATGAACAGACACTTCACCAAGGAAGACATTCAAATGGCCAACAGACATATGAGGAAATGCTCGCGATCACTAGCCATTAGAGAAATGCAAATTAAAACCACAATGAGATACCATCTCACCCCGGCATTACTGGCACGAATCAAAAACACTGGAAATAACAAATGTTGGAGGGGCTGCGGGGAGACGGGAACTCTTATACACTGCTGGTGGGAATGCAAAATGATACAGCCATTTTGGAAAATGATATGGCGTTTCCTCAGAAAGCTAGAAATAGACGTACCATTCGATCCAGCAATCCCACTCCTAGGAATATATCCTAGAGAAATAAGAGTCATCACTCGAATAGACATATGCACACCTATGTTCATGGCAGCATTATTCACAGTAGCAAAATGATGGAAACAACCTCGATGTCCATCAACAGACGAATGGATACACAAACTATGGTACATACACACAATGGAGTACTATGCAACGAGAAAGAACAATGAATCGGTGAACCATCTCATAACATGGATGAAACTGGAGGACATCATGCTGAGTGAAATAAGTCAATCACAAAAGGACAAATATTGTATGAGACCTCTATTGTAAAAACCCATGAAAAAATTCACATGCAAAATGTAACAATCCTTGTTGGTTACCAGGGATGGGAGGGGGGGGAAAATACTAAATAGGTAATAGGTAAGTGGTAACTTGGGTGAGAGATGAGATAGTACATAGTACAGGGGAAACTAACACAACCTGCACAAGGAAAGGTCATGGAGGCCCTATAGACACATCCAAACCCCCCGAGGGACTGAGTTGTTGGACGGAGGGCTCTGGGGACCATGATCTCGGGGAACATCTAGCTCAATTGGCATGACACTACTTATAAAGATAATGCTCTACATTCTACCTTGGTGAGTAGTGTCTGGGGTCTTAAAAGCCTATGAGCGGCCATCTAAGATACTCCACTGATCTCATCCCTTCGGGAACAAGGGAGAACGAAGAGAACAGGATACAAGGAAAAGATTAGTCCGAAGGACTAATGGTCCACAGCTACCAAGGCCTCCACGGGACTGAGCCCAGTACAGCTGGATGGTGCCCGGCTACCACCAATGACTCCTCTGACCAGGATCACAACAGAGGGTTCTGGGCAGAGCTGGAGTAGGATGTAGAACATAATTTTAACTCCCAAAAAAAAAAAAAAAAAAAAAAGAAGACCAGATATACTGGCCTAAAGAATACTAGAGAAACCTCGAGAGTGTGGCCCCCAGACGCCCTTTCAGCTCAGAGGTGAAGTTACCTTCAAGGTTCGATGTTAAGCCTGGGAATGGACACCCCAGTAAAACTAAATGGGACTAACGATGTACAGGAGTCCGGTGACAAGGGCCAGAAGGCAGAGGGAGAGTAGGAAACTGATGATAAGGAACACAAATTGAATAAGGACACTGTCGATGTATTGTGAGATTGTTGACCACTGCTATAGGGCAACATTTGTAGTAACTATTAAATGGGAGGCTGTTTTGTCCTGTAAGCCTTCATCTTGGGCGAGAATGGCAGCACAATTGGAAGAGCATAGTCAATATCACTTAAATGTGTAAGTAAAAAGTTTTGAAATGGTGTTTAAATAAAATAAAAATAAATAAATAAATAAATAAACAAATGAGACTAAAGAGGTACAATAGTCCACTGACAAGGTCCAGAAGACAGAAGGGGACAAGGAAGCCCCCTGGTGATAGGGAACACAAGGTGGAGTAAGGATATTCTTGATGTGCTGTGAAATTGTTAACCATTGTCACAGGGCAACATGTGTAGTAACTGTTAAATGAAAAACTATTTTGTTCTGTAAGCCTTCATCTTAATTGAGAATAACAGCACAGTTGGAAGAGCGTAGTCAATGTCACTGAACTGTGAATGTAGAAATTTTTGAAACGGTGTATCTTTGGCCATCTGTAATTTTCATCAAAAAAAAAGTTGAGAATTTAGAGGCTTAATACGTTGTGGGGTTGTTAACCAATGTCATAGAACAACATGTGTACTACTATTTCATGAGAAACTATTTGCTCTGTAAGCTTTCACCTGAAGTACAATAAAATATATATATAAAAAAAAAAAAAAAAGAATGGAGATACATATACCATGCTAACACTAATCAAAGGAGGGATGGAGTAGCTACATTAATTTCAGACAAAGCAGAACAGAACAATGAAGTTTATCAGTGATAAAGAAGGATAATATATAATAAAAAGGGATCCAATTCTCCAAGAAGACATAATATCCTAAACATGTATGCACTTAATAACAGAACGTCAAAATACATGAGATGAAACCTGATAGAACTGTAAGAAGAAATAGACAAATTCACTTAGATATAATTGGTGTTGTTAGGTTCCATCCAGTCAGTTCCTACCAAAGCAACCCCACGTACAAGAGAAAGAAACATTGCCTAGTCCTGCGCCATGCTCACAATCTTTGTTATGCTTGAGCCTAACCTTGCTTCTAAGGCGCATTCTGGCTGTACTTCTTCCAAGACAAATTTGTTCATTTTTCTGGCAGTCCATGGTATATTCAATATTCTTGCCCAACATCGTAATTCAATGGCATTGATTCTTCTTCAGTCTTCCTTATTCATTGTCCACCTTCAATTGTATATGAGGAGATTGAAAATATCATTGCTTGGGATAGGCGCACCTTAGTCCATAAAGTGCCATCTTTGCTTTGCAACACTTTAAAGAGATATTTTGCAGAAGATTGGCCCAACACAATGCACATTTGATTTCTTGACTGTTGCTTCCGTGGGTGTTGACTGTGGATCCAAGTAAAATGAAATCCTTGACAACTTCAATCTTTTCTTCATTTATCATGATGTTGCTTATTGGTACAGTTGTGAGGACTTTTGTTTTCCTTATGTTGAAGTGTAATCCATACTGAAGGCTGTAGTTATTGATCTTCATCAGTGAGTGCTTCAAGTCGTGTTCACTTTCAGCAAGCAATGTTGTGTTCTCTGCATATTACAGGTTGCTAATAAGTCTTCCTCCAATCCTGAAGCCCCATTCTTATTCATACAGTCCAGCTTCTTGAATTATCTGCTCAGCATGCAGATTGAATAAGTATGGTGAAAGGATACAACCCTAAGGCACGCCTTTCCTGATTTTAAACCATGCAGTGTCCCTTCATTCTGTTCAAGTGACAGCCTCTTGGTCTATGTACAGGTTCCTCATGAATACAATAAAGTGTTTTGGAATTCCACCTTGTTGGCAGTGTTATCCGTAATTGTTATGATGGTATTTTCTTCTTTCAGCCAAGATCCATTTGACACCAGAAATGATATCCCTCTTTCCATGTTGTCTTCTGAATCTGGCTTGAATTTCTGGCAGTTCCCTGTTAATGTACTGCTGCAATTGCTTTCAAATGATCTTCAGTAAAATTTTACTTGTATGTGATATTAACGATATTGTTTGATAATTTCCGTATTCAATTGGATCATCTTTCTTTGGAATGAGCACAAATATGTATCTCCTCAAGTCAGTTGACCAGGTAGCTGTCTTCCAAATTTCATGACATAGATGACTGAGCCCTCCCAGCACTACATGTTTGTTGGGACATCTCAACTGGTATTCCGTTAATTGCTGGAGCCTTGTTTTTCACCAATGCCTGAGTGCAGCTTGGACTTCTTCCTTCACTATCACTGGTTCTTGATCACATGCTACCTCCTGAAATGGTTGAACATCAACCAGTTCTTCTTGGTACAGTAACTTGTGTATTCCTTCCATCTTCTTGTGATGCTTCCTGCATCATTTAATATTTTCCCCGTAGAATCCTTCAGTATTACAACTTGAGGCTTGAATTTTTTTCTTCAATTCTTTCAGCGTGAGAAATGCTGAACCTGTTATTCCCTTTTGGTTTTCTAATTTAAGATCTTTGCCCACTCTATTATAGTACTTTACTTTGTCTTCTCAAGTTGTCCTTTGAAATCTTCTGTTCGGTTCTTTTACTTCATCATTTCTTCCTTTTGCTTTAGCTGCTCGAAATTCAAGAGCAAGTTTCAGAATCTCTTCTGACATCTAATTTGGTCTTTTCTTTCTTTCCTATCTTTTTAATGACTGCTTGCTTTCTTCATGTATGAGGTCCTTTATGTCATTCCAAAATTCATCTGGTCTTAAGTATTAGTGTTCAATGTGTCAAATATATTCTTAAGATGGTCTCTAAATTCAGGCAGGATATATTCAAGGTTGTGTTTGTGGACTTATTCTAATTTTATTCAGCTTCAGCTTGAACTTGCATATGAGCAATTGATAGTCTGTTCTGCAGTCAACTCCTGGCCTTGTTCTGACTGATGATATTGAGCATTTCCATAGTCTCTTTCAAGAAATGTAGTCGATTTGATTCATGTGTATTCCATCTGGTGAGGTCCATGTGTAGAATCACCATTTATGTTGTTAAAAAAAACTATTTTTAATGAAGAAATTGTTGGTGTTGTGAAATTCTATCATACAATCTCTGGCATTTTTTCTACCACGAAGGCTATATTTTTCAACTACCAATCCTTATTCCTTGTTCCTAACTTTCATATTCCAATCACCAGTAGTTATTAACGCATCTTGATAGCATGTTTGATCAATTTCAGACCACAGAAGCTGGTAAAAATCTTCAATTTCTTCATCTTTGGCCTTAGTGGTTGGTGTGTAAATTTGAATAATAGTTGCATTAACTGATCTTCCTTATAGGCTTATGGACATCATCCTATCACTGAAAGCTTTGTACTTTAGGATAGCTCTTGAAATGTTCTTTTTGATGATGAATGTGATGCCATTCTTCTTCAGTTTTTCATTTGTGGCATAGTAGACCATATGATTGTCCAATTCAAAATGGCCAATACCAGTCCATTTCAGCTCATTAATTTCTAGGCTATCGATGTTTATGCATTCCATTTCATTTTTGAAGACTTCCAATTCTAAATTCGTACTTTGTGTATTCTGGATTCCAACTATTAATGGAGGTTTGCAGCTGTTTCTTCTAATTTTTAGTCATGCCACATCAGCAAATGAGGGTCCTGAAAGCTTGACTCCATCCATATCATTAAGGTCAACTCTACTTTGAGGAGGTAGCCCTTCCCCAGGCATATTTTGAGTGTCTTACAACCTGAGGAGCTCATCTTCCGCCACTATATCAGGCAATATTCTGATGCTATTCATAAGTTTTTCACTGGCTAATTTTTTCAAAAGTAGACTGCCAGTTCCTTCTTCCTAGTCTGTCTTAGTCTGGAAGCTCAGCTGAAACCTGTCCACCATGGGTGACCCTGCTGGTATTTGAACTACCAGTGGCATAGCTTCCAGCATCACAGCAACACACAAGCCACCACAGTACAACAAACTGACAGACGCGTGGGGAGACATAATAGTCAGAGGTATTAACATCCCTCTTATGGTAATTGATAGATAAATTCAGTAAGGAGTTATTTGACCTGAGTAGTATTATCAATTAACTTGATCTAATTTACATTTATAGAATACCTCAGCAAAAAACACCAGAATCTGCATTCTCCTCAAGCTCAAACGGAGAATTCATTTGAGCCATAAAACACAATTAATTTAAGTATATGGTATTTTCTATCGCCTTATAGCATGCAAAAACTGGACAATGAATATGAAAGACTGAAGAGTGATTGATGCATTTGAATACTGACAAAGGATATTGAGTATACCATGAACTGCCAGAAGAATGAACAAATCTGCATTGGAAGAAATACACCCAGAGTGTTCCTTGGAAGCAAGGATGGTGAGACTTTGTCTCACATACTTTGGATATGTTATCAGGAGGGAACAGTCCCTGGAAAGGGACATCATGCTTGGTAAAGTAGAGGATCAGCAAAAAAGAGGAAGACCTTCAACAAGATGGACTGACACAGTGGCTGCAAAAATCAGCTCAAACATGGCAGTGATTATGAGGATGGCACAGGACCAGGCAGTGTTTTGTTCTGTTGTACACGGGGTCACTATGAATGGGACCCACCTCAATGACACCTAACAACAACAATTAATTTAAAAGGATAAAAGTCATACAAAGTATGTTTTATATGAAAATGGAATTAAACTAGAAATCAATAATATATACATATACTAGAAAAATCTCCAAACATTTGGAAATTAAACAGCATACTTCTAAGTATTGCATGAGTGAAAGAAGAATTCTCAAAAGAGTTTAAAAAACATTTTGAACTAAATGAAAATGAAAAGACCATTTACCAAAATTTGTGGGATACAGTTAAAGCAGTGATTAGAAGAAAATATACAGTATTAAATGAGTATATTGGAAAAGAAGAAAGATCTAAAATCTTTAACTTGAGTTTCCACCTTAGCATGTTAGAGAAAAGAAGACCAATTTAAGCTGAAGAAAAAAATAACAAAAAATAGTCCAGAAATAATAAAGTTGAAAACAGCATAATTGAGAAAATTCACAAAACCAGTAACTGGTTCTTTAGGAAGATCAATAAAACGATAAACATCTAGTCAGACTAAGCAAGAAAAAAAGAGAAGATACAAATTGCTTATACCAGAAATAAAATAAGGGTTGTCATGACCATTAAAATCATAATAAAGATATTATGAAGAACTCTATAACCAGAGATATGATAATTTAGATAAAATGGGAAAATTCCTTGAAAGATAAAAACTACCATGCCACACAAGAAGTAGGTAATTTAAATAGGTCTACATCCATTGAAGAACAATGCTAAAATGACAAATGTTTTGCTTCATACATATTTACCACAATAAATGAAGTAAAACTATAAAACCTCTATGAAAAAAAATAACAGAAAATCTATATAACCTTTTGTATGGTGATGAGTTTTTAGCTACAACACCAAACACATGAATCATGAAAGAAGATAATGGATAATCTGGATTTAATTGAAATAAAATATACCATGTAAAAGATAATGTTAAGAGAGTGAAAAATCTAACCACAGACTAAGACAAAATATTAGTAAAACAAATATCTGATAAGGGATTTGTATCCAAAATATACAAAAAACTTTTAAAATTCAACAATAAGAGAAAAAAACAACCCAATTATAAAATGGACAAAAGATCTGATCAGATACCTTACCAAATTATATATACAGATGGCAAAAAAGCATATGAAAAGATGTTCAATGTTATTTTTCATTAGGGAATTGCAAATTAAAATAACGAGATATCACTACACACCTATTAGAATGACTACAATTCAAAAACTAACAATATCATTTGCTGGTGAGGATGTGGAGCAAGAGCAACTCTCATTGATTGTTGGTCAGAATGCAAAATGGTACATATCCACTTTGGAAGGCTGTCTGTCAATTTCTTACAAAGCTAAAACATAGTATTACCATACAATCTGAAAAATTATGTCTACACAAAAACATGCAAGCAAAGTTTTATAAAAGTTTTATTCATAAATCTTGGAAGCAACCAAGATTCAATAGGTAAATGAATAAACAAACTCTGGCACATCCATACAATGGAATATTATTCAGCAGTAAAAGAAAATGAGCTATCAAGACATGAAAAGAAATAGATGAATCTCAAATACATATTGCTTAAAGAAGCCAGTCTGAAAAGGCTACATACTATATGAATCTAACTGTATGGCATCAAAGAAAGGACAAAACTTTGGAGTGAAATGGTCACGGGTTCATAGGAAAGGGGGGAGTTGAATAGGTCAAGCACAGGGGAGTATTTAGTGTGGTGAAACTATTCTGTACAATACGTAATGGTGGATAGATGATACTACGCAATTGTCAAAACCCATACACAAAGTTTGAACCTCAATGTATGCACATTAAAAAATATAAATTTAGGAGGTTGTATGGAGTACAGAAAGTGACAAAACAACCTAACTATATTACAAATGTATCAAAGAACCTTACTGAATGGGGTAAGGAGAAAGGTGCTGACCTAAATAACTTTGGAAATGAGTGGAATCTGTAAGACTAAAGGCAAAAGGAATTGCACATTATCATGGTACTCAAATTGAAAGAGTGGTTTCCACAAGGCTATGGGTTAACAATTATGGTACCACTATACATGCATACTAGAATTTAATAATTTAATAATTAATTGAGTAAATGAAAGGAGTATGTTGGGAACCAAATCTCTCATTGTTAGAGCCGGAGAGTACAGATAAGCAAGGAAAGGAGGTTAGAGTTATCCATATGGTAACGGATTAGAGTTGGAGATATCAGTATGAACTCATATTTATCTTAGTATAGATACATAATTTTACATACAGAAATACTTACAGATAGATTTATATACACTAGTTAGTATACACACATGTATTTCCTTGATCTGCCAGCTGATACGGCCAAGAAGCAAATACATCCCAGTAGCAAGGGGAACATCTAGTGCCCAGATCATGGATTTACTATTCTCCAATAAAGGAAACCAGGTCTCCTCGATGGAACAGCTTATTTTAGGCCTGTGGCAGCAAATCTACAAGATGAGCTTGGAGAATCATTAGTGCCAGAAAGTAAATCTTTAGTGCTAGAACACACACACACACACACACACACACACACACGCACAATGATGGATGGATGTCAAAGGTACAGAAGCCAACTGAAAGAGCTCTAAATTAGCAGTTGGAACAATCTGAGCAACAACACAAAGTAATATTGGATTATAACTCAAAATATAAAATAAACATTCTTGAGTCCATACTGATACATATAAACGATTGAATAAAGCAATGAGAGAGAATAGATAGATCTTCCATGCACAAAATTTCCAAATAATTTAAATAGATACTGCATCCTCAAAGAGCGGGAGAATAGCTCCCCACTCCTTGTTATGTGTGGGCTACACACAGTGACAGTACAAAAAGGGGGAAAAGTAGTAACTCTATAGGAAAGAAATCTGACAAATCTTACCTCTGCCAGGTGATTAAGGTTAACATCAACGGTGATAATAAGCTATGTTGATAGTATGTCACTTTGATATTATATGATGAAAATGATACTTTACCTTTGTGATCTTCATCCTCAAAACTCATAATCCCAAATCTAATCATGACGAAGACATCAGACTATTCCCATTTGAGGGTCATTTCTGACCAGTACCCCTTTAAACTGTCAAGATTATCGAAAACAAGGAAAAGTCCGATAAACATCCACAGCCAAAAGGAGCTTAAGGAGACATGACAATTAAATGGAATGTGGTGTTCTAGATGGGATCCCGGAACAGAAAAAGAACGTTAGGTAAAAAGGAAGGATATCTGAATAAAGTACATGTAGTCCCCGACTTATGATGGGGTTCCGTTCCGATGACTCCGTTGTAAATCGGTTCTGACTTTAAGTTAAATACCTCATTTTTTTAGTTTTCATTATTATTGCTTACTATTATTAGTAGTAGTATCTATAAATCCAATCTTTATTTGTCTTTGGTGGTTGTAAACATTACATATAAACTTACAGATATATTTTAATAATACATATTACTAGGATAATATGTACAAAAAAAATGGATGGTCATAAGTGTGGATTGTCATAAAGATGTTGGAATATGTTGTAAGTCAGGGACAACCTGTATAGACTTTAGTTAATAATAATGGACCGATATTTTTTATTAATTACAATAAATGTACTATGCTAATGTAGTATATTAATAAAGAAAATTGGGCATGGAGTACATGGGAACTCTACTTTGTTCATGTAACTCTATAAATATCTAAAACTGTTCTGAAACAAAAATTTTACTTTAAAAAATCATATATGTTTACCACTACTGAGACTTAACTACCGTCTCCGAGAAAAAACAAAACTGTTGTTACTCCTTTTCAAAGTAAACTCTTCCACCTGTCTTCTGGATTATATCCACTTCTCCTTCCTCTGTACTTTAATCTTTTTTTATATTACCAGCTCCTGCTCTTATATCTAAACCATTTTCATTTTACTCTGGTTTCTTCCATCTCTTCACCATCCTGAAGCTTACAAAACATCCTCATTACCTATCCTAAAAAGTCTTCCTTCAATCTTCCATGTACAAAGTTATTTTATATCATTCAGATTTCCATTACAGAAGATGTGTTTGTGATGGTTAAGGTTATGTGTCAGCCTGGCTAGGCCATGATTCTCAGTGGTTTGGCAAATATTATGTAATCATCCTCTATTTTGTGATCTGATGTGAGCAGTCAGTCACTTGAAAGGGAAGTTTCCTTTGAGGTGTGGCCTGCATCCAGTATATACGGATGTTCTGGCAAAGCTCGCTCTCCCTCCATACTGCATCCATCCCGTCATCCTCTGACCACTAGGTCTTAGCACACAAGCTAGCAGCCTGCTGCCTGCCAGACCTGCATATTTTGGATTCACCAGCTCCCACAACCCAGTCAGCCAGCAAACTGCTCCCTGACCTGCAGATTTTGGATTCATCAGCCCCTGTAACCACGCGAGTCAGGAGAAGTCTCCTACCTGCCACCTGACCCGTGAATTTGGGACTTAGCAGCCTCTACAATTGCATGAGCCATTTCCTTGAAATAAATCTCTCTATACCATATTTTTACACATATAACATGCATTTTCTGTATTTGTTGCCACCTACACCCTCCCCCGTGAGGCCCTCTCACAAGCGCCACCATGCCAATCGTCTTCCATGTGTTGGTGTAAAAAAATTAGCATAGTGCGCTTACAAAAATACCTCACTGGGGGAAGCCATGCCTGGCAAACAAACACAGAAGGCACATTTTATTAGCTTAAAAAAAACAGTATATATATATATTTATATATACGCTTCATGGGCTTTGCACCTCTAGAGAATTCAGCCTAAGACAATGTTTGAAAAACTATTTTTCTATATATGAACATATACTCATTCATCATTATACACACTGTAATATGAATTCTTTACTCATCATATATTCTTACTTAAAGACACCACTCTTACAAACATTATCAATGACCTTCTAATGACCAATTCAGAGGTTTTCTTCATTTCTCTGATTATTTGAGCTGTTTTCACTCACCTCTTTGAGAAGGAGAGAAAAGAGCCTGGGGAGATCCCTGGCCATCTCCTTCCTTTTTCACTTTCTCACTGTATTTGAGATTACACTCTGGCATCTTCTCTCATTGTGATATTGCTCCCAAGCTCCCCTACCTGATAGTTGCTGAGTAGGTGGTATAAGCCAAATCCAAAGTAGACTTTAAGTCTACTAGCTCTTTCTTGGTCTTCATTCTTGGATCCTTTCTAGTATTGGCAAGAATGCCGAGAATCTACTTTTCTAGTTTTTTGTTTTTGTTTTTTAAGATTTTAGATTTGGTTGTTGTGAGAAATAGACAGGTGGCTTATCTCTGGCGCTGAGCCTGTTGTGTTGTTGTTGTGTGCCACTGAGTCAATTCTGACTCATAGCAACCATATAATGATACAATTGGACAAAGTGAAACTGCCCCATAGGGTTTTCTAGGCTGTAATCTTTACAGGAGCAGATTGCCAAGTCTTTTCTCCTGCAGAGCCACTGGTGGGTTCAATCCACTGATTTTTCAATCAGCAGTCAAGCACCTAATCATTACACTACCAGGGCTCCTTGATAAGCCCGTTAGCCAATATAGATTATACAAAAGAATTCTTTCTAGATCTAGCATACTTTATAATAGTTTTAGGGTGTACAGCTCTTTCCCTGGACTTCTCAGAAAAGGTGATTTTTCAGGGTACAAGAATGTTATTCCTGTTATTCCTAGGAATACTGGCCCAATACAATTTTAAAACCAGTGCTTAACGCCACCATTTTTTATTATTCCTAACAGACTAACATCTAGGATAAAGAAAGGGAAATTTGGTTTTAAATAGTAGGAACTAAAACATATATTTTAGTATATTTTGGTTGCAAGGAACTGAAACATAAAACAAACTGACTTAAGGAAAAGGAAATTTATTGATAACAATTACCAGTAATTGAAAAGCACAAAGATGAAACTAGCTTTAAAATTTGGTTGGGGAATACTAACCCTGAACCTATTACTATGACCATGAGGATATGATTATCTGATTGGCTTAAAGCCAATAAGAAATCAACTCCAGAGATATGGTTGGGGGCAATCCCAAACAAATATAATTGGGGCTCAGGGTGGGGGTGAGAGATGTTGCTATAAAAGGAGGAAAATTGGAATGAATACTGGGGAGTCAAAAATAAGTGTGCATAAAATATGAAAATACAAGCACATTCAAAGGGATTTATGTGAATTCATGCATCCACGTTAAATGTAAAAATAGCTTTCAAAGAAAAAAAGAGAATAGAGGAGTTCACCACATAAAAAGGAACTTAACCTGGAGAGTGATTCCCAATCTTTTCCATTCATGACATATGTGGAAAGTATGAACTGTACAACTTAATAAGATAATCTGACAAGGCTGTTCTCTCTGAGGGAGACCTGCCTAGAGTCCCTGGCTACTCCAAGTCCCATGATATTCCTGAATTAGAGACTTAATATTTCGAGCACATCTGTAACCAAATCACAGACCAACACATAGACTGTGACCAGAAAATTCTTGACTACATCATTACCAACATTCTTCTCAACTTTAAGATTCTCAAATTTTTGACCATCAGAATCATCAGTAAAAGCTTTTGTGCTCAACTTGTAACATAAAACAAAGAGCACAGGTTTTTTGTTCATTTTGTAAGGTCAAGGCCATGAAGAAGAATTTTATCTACTTCCAAGATATGTTCTTTTAAGACAATAGAAGAGATTGTGTAGAACTTTGAGAGACATTTGATCTAACCCAATATGGCATCAATTTTGTATTAATCGTGAATTAATGAGATTTTGAAGGAATAAACTTTATATACATATTTTTTATTGTACTTTAGATGAAGGTTTATAGAACAAATAGTTTCTCATTAAACAATCAGTACACATATTGTTTTATGACATTGGTTAACAACCCCATGACATGTCAACACTCTCCCTTCTCGACCTTGCAGGACCTTTTTCTCTTTCTTTTTGCTGAAAATATACATAGCCAAAGTTACACCATTTCAAAAGTTTCTACATGTACAATTCAGTGACATGGATTACATTCTTCCAGTTGTGCTGCTATTCTCACTATACTTTTCCAAATTATTCTATCACCATTATCTTCAACTCACTGTCACCCGGGCTCCCCATCAAACCTTTTGAGTTGCTGTTGTCAATTTGATCTCACATAGATAACATTTTTTTTGTACCTTAGATGAAGATTTGCAGAATAAATAGTTTCTCATTAAACCGTTAGTACACATATTGCCCGATGACAATGGTTAACAACCCCATGACATGTCGACACTCTCCCTTCTCAACTATGAGTTCCCTATCACCAGCTTTCTTGTCGCCTTCTACCTTCTAGCCCTTGTCCCTGGACTGCTGTGCCTCATTAGTCCCATTTGGTTTTATGGGGCTTTCCACTTCCGGGCTGAATGGTGAACCTCAGAAGTGACGTCACCAGTGAGCTAAAAGGGTGTCTGGGGGCCATACTCTCGGGGTTACTCCAGTGTGTCAGGCCAGTAAATCTGGTCTTTTTTTGTGAGTTAGAATTTTGTTCTACATCCTTTTCCAGCTCTGTCCAGGACCCTCTATTGTGATCCTGGTCAGAGCAGTCAGTGGTAGTAGCCGGGCATCATCTAGCTGTACTGGACTCAATCTGGTGGAGGCCTTGGTAGTTGTGGACGGTTAGTCCTTCGGACTAATCTTTTCCTTGTATCCTGTTCTCTTCGTTCTCCCTTGCTCCTAAACGGCTGAGACCAGTGGAATATCTTAGATGGCCAATCACAGGCCTTTAAGACCCCAGACACTACTCACCAAGGTAGAATGTAGAGCATTGTCTTTATAAGCTGTGTCATGCCAATTGAGCTAGATGTTCCCCAAGACCGTGGTCCCTACAGCCCTCCACCCAGCAATTCAGTCCCTCAGGGAGTTTGGATGTGTCTATGGGGCTTCCATGACCTTTCCTTGTACAAGTTGTGCTAGTTTCCCCTGTATTGTGTACTGTCTCACCCTTCACCCAAGATACCACTTATCTATTGCCTATTTAGTATCCTCCCCCCCATTCCCTGGTAAGCAACAAAGATTGTTACATTTTGTGTATGAACTTTTTCATGGGTTTTTACAATAGAAGTCTCATACACTACTTGTCCATTTGTGATTGACTTATTTCACTCAGCACAATGTCCTCCAGTTTCATCCATGTTATGAGATGGTTCACAGATTCATCATTGTTCTTTCTCGTTGCATAGTACTCCATTGTGTGTATGTACCATAGTTTGTTTATCCATTCATCTGTTGATGGGCATCTAGGTTGTTTTCATCATTTTGCTATTGTGAACAATGCTGCCATGAACATAGGTGTGCATATGTCTATTCAAGTGATGACTCTTATTTCTCTAGGATATATTCCTAGGAGTGGAATTGCTGGATCGAATAGTATGTCTATTTCTAGCTTTCTGAGGAAGCGCGATATCATTTTCCAAAATGCTTGTATCATTTTGCATACCCACTAGCAGTGCATAAGAGTTCCGATCTTCCTGCAGCCCCTCCAACATTTGTTATTTCCAGTGTTTTTGACTCATTCTAGTAATGCTGGGGTGAGATGGTATCTCACTGTGGTATTAATTTGCATTTCTCTAATGGCTAGTGATCGTGAGCACTTCCTCATGTGTCTGATGGCCATTTGAATGTCTTCTTTGGTGAAGTGTCTGTTCATTTCCTTGCCCATTTTTTAAGAGGATTATTTGTCTTTTTTTTGTAGAGGTGTTGGATTTTCTTGTAGATTATGGAGATTAGAGCTTTGTCTGACTTGTACTGTCCAAACATTTTTTCCCAATCTGTAGGTTCTCTTTTTACTCTTTTGGTGAAGTCTTTTGAAGAGCACAGGTGTTTCACTTTTAGAAGATCTCAGTTATCTAGCTTATCTGTTGGGTTTTGTGCATTGATGGTTATGGTTTGTATCCTATTAATGCTATGTATTAAGGCCTGAAGTGTTGGTCTTATTTTTTCTTCTATGAACTTTATAGTTTTAGGCTTTATATTCAGGTCTTTGATCCATTTTGAAGTAGTTTTTGTATACAGTGTGAGGTATGGGTCCTGTTTCATTTGTTTGCAAATGGATATCTAGTTTTGCCAGCACTATCTGTTAAAAAGACTGTCTTTTCCCCATTTGATGGACTTTGGGCCCTTGTCGAAGATCAGGTGACTGTAGGTGGATGGATTTACATCTGGGTTCTCAATTCTGTTCTGTTGGTCAATGTATCTGTCGTTGTACCAGTACCAGGCTGTTGTGACTACTGTAGCTGTATAGTAGGTTATGAAGTCAGGTAGTGTGAGTCCTCCAACTTTATTCTTCTTCTTCAGTAGTGCTTTACTTGTTCGGGGCTTCTTCCCTTTCCATATAAAGTGAATGATTAGTTTTTCCGTCTCTTTGAAGAATGTTGTTGGTATTTGGATTGGGATTGCGTTGTATTCGTAGATTGCTTTGGGTAGAATTGACATTTTCACAATGTTGAGTCTGCCTATCCATGAGCATGGTATGTTTTTCCATTTATGTAGATCCCTTTCGGTTTCATGCAGTAGTGTTTTATACTTTTCTTTGTATAGGTCTTTTACATCCCTGGTCAGATTTATTCCTAAGTATTTTATCTTTTTAGGAGCTATTAAAAATGGTATTGTTTTCCTGATTTCCTTTTCATCGTTCTCCTTACTGGTGTATAGGAATCCAACTGATTTTTGAATGTTTATCTTGTATCCTGCTACTCTGCTGAATCTTTCTATTAGTTCCACTAGATTTCTCATGGAGTCTTTAGGGTTTTCTATGTATATTATCATATCATCTGCAAACAGTAACAGTTTAACTTCTTCATTACCAATTTAGATGCCCTTTATTTCTTTTTCTTGCCTTATTGCTCTAGCTAGAACTTCCAGCACAATGTTAAATAGGAGTGGTGATAAAAGGCATCCTTGTCTTGTTCCTGCTTTCAAGAGGAATGTTTTCAGCCTCTCTCCATTAAGAATGATGTTGGCCATTGGTTTTGCATAGATGCCCTTTATTATGTTGAGAAATTTCCATTGTATACCTATTTGATTGAGAGTTTTTATCAGGAATCGGTGTTGGACTTTGTCGAATGCCTTTTCTGGGTCAATTGAGATGATCATGTGATTCTTTTCTTTCCTTTTATTTATGTGGTGGATTACGTTGATTGATTTTCTAATGTTGAACCATCCTTGCATACCTGGTATGAATGTACTAGGTAGTGGTGTATTATTTTTTTGATATGATGCTGAATTTTATTGGCTAGAATTTTTTTCAGAATTTTTGCGTCTATATTCATGAGAGATATTGGTGTGTAATTTTCTTTTTTTGTGACGTCTTTGCCTGGTTTTGGTATCAGCGTTATGCTGGCTTCATAGAATGAATTTGGAAGTGTGGCTTCCTCTTCTATGCTCTGAAATAGCTTGAGTAGAACTGGTACAAGCTCTTCTGTAAATGTTTTCTAGAATTCTCCAGTGAAGCCATCTGGGCCAGGGCTTTTTTTGGTTGGGAGTTTTTTTATTACCTTTTCAATCTCTTCTGTTGTTATGGGTCTGTTCGGATTTTCAACATAACTTTGTTGTAGTTTGGGTAGGCCGTGTGTTTCTAGAAATTTATCCCTTTCCTCTAGGTTTTCAAATTTGTTGGAGTATAGTTTTTCATAATATTCTGTTATAATCCTTTTTATTTCAGTTGGGTCTGTTGTAATGTCCCCCATTTCATTTCTTATTTGGGTTATTTGTGTCCTCTCCTGTTTTTCTTTTGTCAGTCTGGCCAGTGGTTTGTCGATTTTGTTGATTCTTTCAAAGAATCAACTTTTGGTTTGGTTGATTCTTTCTATTGTTTTTCTGTTCTCTATTTCATTGATTTCTGCTCTGATCTTTACTATTTCCTTTCTTCCGGTGGTTGTGGGCTTTTTTTGCTGTTCTCTTTCTATTTGTTTGAGTTCTGTAGTTAATGTTTTGATTTTGTCCCTTTCTTCTTTTTTGATATGTGCATCTATTGCTATAAATTGTCCTCTGAGGACTGCCTTTGCTGTGTCCCAAAGGTTTTGGTATGATGTGTTTTCATTCTCATTTGATTCTAGGAATTTTTTGATTCCATCTCTGATTTCTTCCATTACCCAGTGATGTGTAAGCAGGGTATTATTCAGCTTCTATATAGATGATTCTTTTTCCTTACTCTTTCTATTGTTAATTTCTACCTTGATGGCATTGTGGTCAGAGAAGACATCTGAATTATCGCAATGTTTTGGATCTTGTTGAGGATTGTTTTGTGGCCTAAGATGTGGTCTATTCTGGAGAACGTTCCATGTGCATTGGCAAAGAATGTGTACTTTGCAGCATTTGGATGGAGTGTTCTATATATGTCTATGAGGTCCAGTTGGCTGATTGTGTCCTTCAGGTCTTCTGTATCTTTGCTGAGTTTCTTCTTAGTTGTTCTGTCCTTTACTGAGAGTGGTGTGTTGAAGTCTCCTACTATTATTGTAGAACTGTTAATTTCACTTTTCAGTGTTTTTAGAATTTGTTTCACGCATTTTCGAGCCATGTTATTGGGTGCATAGTTGTTTATTATGGTTATGTCTTCGTGATGGATCATCCCCTTAATCATATATAGTTTCCTTCTTTGTCTTTTATGGTAGATTCCATTTTAAAGTCTATTTTATCTGAGATTAGAATTGCCACTCCTGCTTTTTTCGGTAGTTGTTAGCTTGATACATTTTTTTCCAACCTTTGACTTTTAATAAATTCACATCTTTGTTTCTAAGGTGTGTCTCTTGTAGATAGCATATTGATGGATCCTGTTTTCTTAACCATTCTGTCACTCTCCGTCTCTTTATGGGTGCATTGAGTCCATTTACATTCAGTGTAATTATTGATAGATGTGAGTTTGTTGCTGTCATTTTGTAGTGGTTTCTTTTGTGGTGCTGAAGTTTTCTTTGTTCTTCTTACTCTCTTGTGCTGAGTTACTTTTGTTTGTGGATTTTTATTCTTTTCTTTTGTTTTTTGTAGGTTTTGTTTTTGCTGAGACTTTATGTGTTTCCTCTTTAGGTTTATGAGTTGGTTTGTTAACTTTCTTTGTGGTTACCATAAATTTTACCCTTATCTTTCTAAGTTTGAAGCTGTCTACCATTACTTGGTATTGCCTTGCCTTCCTCTCCATTAGAAGGTTCTATACCTATGCCGTTTATTCCCTCTTTCATTGTTTTGATGCTGTTGTCATTTACTGACTAACTGCTCTGATTCCCTGTTGTATTTCTTTTGGTTTTGGATAGTCCTCAAGAGGTCATTTTAGATTGGTATCTGACTGGTACAATCCTGCATCCTAAATTCCGCCTTTGAGCTGAAGCTGTTTGTCTTCAGATCAAAGAACTCCCTTTAATAATTTTTGTAAGTTTGTTTTGACTTTTACAAATTCTCTTAATTTCTGTTTATCTGGGAATGGCCTAATTTCACCATCAAATTTGAACGAGAGTTTTGCAGGATATATTATTCTTGGCTGGCATTTTTTTTTTCTTTCAAGATTTTATATATGTCATCCCATTGCCTTCTTGGCTGCATGGTTTCTGCCGAATAATCTGAGCGTAGTCTTATTGTTTCTCCTCTGTATGTGACTTCTTGGTTTTCATGAGTTGCTCTCAGGATTCTTTGTCTTTGGTTTTGGCGAGTGTGATTATGATATGCCTTGGTGATTTTCTTTTGGGGTCTCTACTATATGGGGTTCACTGAACTTCTTAAATGGCCAGCTTTTATCTTTCATGATATTGAGGAAGTTTTCTGTCAGCAGTTCTTCAGTGATCCTCTCTGTGTTTTCTGTTTTCTCCCCCTCTTCTGGAATTTCAAGCACTCACAGATTTTTACTTTTGATTGTATCCCACATAACTTTCAGGGTCTCTTCATTTTTCTTTGTTCTTTTTTCTGAGTTTTTCTCAAACAGAGTTGTATCCAAGTGTTTGTCCTCAGTTCCACTGATCCTGTCCTCCACGGTTTCAAATCTGCTTCCCAGCCCTCTTATGACACCATCCATTTCTGAAATCTTGTTGTTTATCTTTTGGATTTCTAATTGTTGTCTTTGTATAATTTCTAGTTGTGAATTTATTTTGGAATTTTGTTCCTGCATTATTTTCCTGAATTTTTCCAATATTTTGTCCTTATTTTCCATGAATTTGTCTGTTTTTTCCTCATGTTGGTCAGCTTTTTGCCTCAGCTCTTGGAGAATTCTGAGTATTAGAGATTTGAATTCCCTATCAGGTAGTTCTAGTGCATTTTCTTCCACTGGAGAGTCATCTGGTGTTTTATTTTGGATGCTGACTGGAACCATCCTGTCCTGTTTTTGTAAATGTTTTGATATTGTCTGCTGTCTTCAGGGCATTCAGTAGTTATTTTTCTCGTTTATTGATTGTAGATTTGTTTGTTTCATCTCTTTTTTTTTTTGTTTTTAAATTTGACTATGTCTGAGCAGGCGGACTGTGCGTTCTTTGTTGTTTGCTCGTCTGTGGGCACAATACTTTTTACCTCCTTCTCCAATTGGTAGGGTCAGTCACTCAGATATAGTACAGCAGGGAAGTTCTAGCTGAAGAGGAGTTACTGGGATGGGTTGTTTGTGGCACTTACTACAGCATCCAGAGTGGGTCAGTAATCAGGGCAGGTTCCAGTAGGCCATGCCTGTGCTGCTTGGTTGTGTGATGTCAAGCGCCCAGTGCAGGTAGGCAGGATGCAGTGGGGAGATTATTATGTGTGGAGCTAAAATGGATATGGGAGAGAGGAGAGAGGAACAGGAGCCAAAAACATACAAACAAACAAAAAAGAATGCTAGGGTGCTTGCCGTTGGAGTGGAGAGATGAGAGACTATGGAATGGAGAAAAACAGAAAGGGGAAGAGGAAGAAAAGAAAAGAATGAATAAATAAAAATCGGAAAGGTTAAAGAACCGCAAAGTTCCCAGGGATCCCACCGGTGCAGCTATGAGGTCTGGGGAAGTTGCTCTCAGGTGTTTAAGTACAGCCTGGCTAGAAGGCATAGAGGTATACCATGCCAGGTATTCAGGGAACAGAAAGAGAAGGAACATAGACAGAGACAAGAAACTGAGCAATGAAGAAAGACAAAAAGGGAAAACGAGGGAAAAGAAAACAAAACAAATTAAAAAAAAAAAAAAAACAAATAAGAAAGGCCCCCCCAAAAAACAGAAAAAAAAAAAAAAACCAACAAAAATAGAAATGCTCTCAGGGATCCCTCTGCACATCTGTGCAAGCCGAGTGGGAAGTCTCCTTGCCACGCATCACCACCTGTCCAGAAAGGGCTCCCAACTCAAGGAAAGGAGAAGAAAACAATTCTAAACAAACAAACGAACAAAAGCCCTGGGATCCCACCAGCTTGGCAGCCCAGACCGGGAAGCAGCTACGCACTTGAATGGAGCTCCACAGCCCCTGAGGAAGCAGCAAAGATGGCACACGGAGCCAGGTATTTGAGCGAAAGGAGGGGGAGGTGGTGAGAGGTAAGGAAGAAATCAAAAGAAGCAGAAGAAAAAGCAACACTAGCAGCCAACAAATGGCACTCAGAGAGACAGCTAGTGCGAGCTGGTGTTTCTCAGATAAGAGACTGTGTCCGCAGGAGGGAGAGGGGGCCGAGTGTGGGTGAAGAAGGGTAGGGAGTGGGAAAGCGTATATCACAAATTACCGGAGCTCTGCAGCCCCTCAGGAAGAAGCAAAGATGGCGCACGGAGCCAGATATTTGAGCAAAAGGAGGGGGAGGTGGTGAGAGGTAAGGAAGAAATCAAAAGAAGCGGAAAAAAGCAACACCAGCAGCCAACAAATTGCACTCAGAAAGCTGGCCCGTTCGGGTGTGTGGAATCCAAGCAGCCGGTGTTTCCCAGTCAAGAGATTGTGGCCGCGAGAAGCAGAGGAGGCCGAGTGGGGGTGAAGAAGGGTGGGGGGTGGGAGAGCGTATATCACAAATTACCGGTTGTTTTGTCTCCTGCTGGACACTCCGTGAGGCTGCTTTCTCTTACCCCCTGTTTGCTTGTCTCTGATAGGAGTCCAAGACGGCGGATCCGCGCTGCGTTAGCTGGTAGGGGACCTCTGCATGAATCTCTCCTTGCTCTCCATTCTCTGTCAGTTTTCTCACTCCATTTGGTGCTTGGCTGAGTTCTTTATCTCTTCATTTGATGTGTTAGGGTTTCGGGATTGTTGTATTCACTGTTCAGCTTAGTTTTTCGGATATTTGCTGTGGAGGGACGGCATGGTGCTTCTGCCTAGAGCGCCATTTTGCCGGAACCTCAAACTTTTCTATTTTTAAACCTTTTTTTTTTTCATTTTAAACTTTTTAACTTTTTTTTACTTTGTAAATTTTTATGTAAACACTTTTTTAGCCTATATTGCACTCAGTTTAACAAAAAGGATCACAATCATCCACATCACTGTTCTCAACTTCCTCAGAGTGTCTACTGGAAGAGTTTCAGGTCAAATAACCTTCACTGATGAAGTGTCATCAACAATGATAATATTATGTCCGTAATACCTGAAGGATCTGTTGGTGCTCTTCTTGAGGAAGGTTTTGGCTTCTTCAGGAATATGTACAGTGTTGTTTGCCTAGTTTTCTTTTCTTCATAAATTTGTTTATATGTGGGGAACACTGCATGAGCCTTCTTCCTGTCAGTGAAAGGTGTTCAATGTTTGAGTCTATCTCTTTAGCACTCTTCCGCAAGCTGTTAAGGTCTGCAAAGAATTTGGCTAACCCCTTAACAGTGAACCTCTTCTGTACCTGTTCTTGACTCCTGCAGTTTCTTTTTCCCTTGTTTCTTCTTCAACTATTCACTCTTGTTCTAGCTCAAGCAACTCTTCATCTGTTAGTTCCTCATGAACTACCTCTATGAGTTCTTCCATGTCCTAATCATTTATGTCTCGGTTCATGTTGTTTTTTATAATGTCAACAACAACTCTATTAATTCTTGCAATTTTATCATCCTTTTAAAATCCCTTAAAGTCATGCACATATTGCTTCAGCATTTTTTTCCATATGCCATTCATGCACTCCTTTGTCACACAATCCCAGGCCCAAGCAAGGTTCTTTATGCAGTGGTAAATGTTGTACTTCTTCCAGAAACACATCAGTGTTTTGCCAGTGTCATCAGTTGTAGCAACAGCCTGAGCAAAGGTTTTCCTCAGGTAGTAGGACTTGAATGCTGCAATAACCCCTTGGTCCATTTGCTGGATAAAAGAGGTGGTGTTTGGTGGAAGAAACACCACTTTAACGTTGGCTTGGAGGTCACTAATAAGAGGGGGATATCCTAGAGCATTGTCTATAATTATCAAAATCTTGAAAGGTATGCCTTCTTCCAAGCAGTACTTCTCCATTTCATTGGCACAGCAATTGAGAAGGGCATCCTGAAACAGCATTTGGTCATCTGTGCCATTCAGGACATTTTATTGCACTGTTACAAACTGGTAAGATGTGTTTGTTAATCTTCTTGAAAGCCCTGGAGTTTTCACTATGCCAAATAACAAATGGCTTTAACTTGCAGCCAGAAACATTGCTTCCTAACATCACTGTCACTCTGTAAAAGCCTTAAAGCCTGGCATTGACTTGGCCTCCTTATGGATGAAGGTTCTTTTCCGGCATTTGCTTCCAGAATAAGGAAGTTTCATCATATTAAAAATTTTCTGGGGCAAATGACCTCCCCCTACCATTAGGTATCTAAGCCTTCCACAAATTCTTCTGCTGCCTCCACAGCAGCACTCACAGACTCACCACTCACTTTCACATTATGTAGCAAAAAACATTGTTTGAAGTGCTTGAACTACCCAGAGCTAGCACTAAACTCAATATCATAGTCTGGTCTTGCTTTTTCTTTAAGCATTTCGAACAAGCTTTGTGACTTAGCAGTTATCATCAATGTGTGGAGAAGGATTCACTTTTGTGTTTGGTCCTCAATCTATGTCATTAGCAACTTCTCCATATCCGCTATAGATCCCTCTCAAATTCGTTAGCATGGTACCTTTCAGTGGAGCTGAACCTTTAACAGTTTGCAGAATTTTTTCTTTGTTTTTGAGGATTGTTGTAATTGTCGAGTGTGACATGCTTAAATTGTGAACAATAGCATTCACTGCTTTTCCACCTTCATGTGTTTTATCTTCTGTTTCACTTCCAAGTCGATACTTCTCCTTGACCTCTTGATGCTGTTACCACTAGTGCTGATTTTGCTGCGTTCGGGAGCCATGATGCACTTCACAGTAATATTTTCAAAAGAAAATTAAACAGAAAGATAACACTACAACACTCAAGAGACGTGGGATACATAATGTTAGATGCTGCTGCCTACGAGTTGAAGTATACACTGTTACACGGTAAACTTTTTATTTGTATGTAGGGAAAGTTAACATTAAAATAATGATAGAAAGTACAGTACATACATAAGCCAGTAACATAGGCATTTATTATGACTATCAAGATATATGTATTATAGGTTATATATGTACTGTACCTTTATACACCTGGCAGCACAATTGCGTTGTATACAATAGACATGAGATACGTATGTTGCATATGGGAAGCTCTTGCATTCAGAGTCCGGTTACATCTGCTGTATCAGTTACGCCCACTACATCCCATCCTCCAATCAGGAATTCTGTACTCTATTATAACCCTATGGGACCACAGACATAAATGCAGTCAGATGTTGCCCAAACAGACATTATGCAGCACATGACTGTACAATACTTTTGCTGCTTGAAGCATTGTTAGCAATGACAGCAATGACCATGTAAAGGATCAAAATTAGAGCATTAAAAAAAAAAGAACATATGTCACCCATTGCAAGTTAGAAAACAAGGTCCATTGTTGTTGTTATTTGCTATCGAGTTGACCCTGACTGATGACGTTCCTATAGGGTTTTCAAGGCTGTGACCTTTCACAAGCAAATTGCCAGTCCTGTATTCCAAGGCATCTCTGGGTGGGTTCAAATCGACAATCTTTCAACTAGTAATTGAACACTTAACCATTTATGCCATCTAGGGACCCCTAAAGACCATTGTATCCACTTGATTCCCACTTATGGCAACCCTATAGGACAGAGCAGAACTGCCCCCATGTGGTTTCCAAGGAGCAGCTGGTGGATTGGAACTACAGAACTTTTGATTAGCAGCCAAAGTTCTTAACCACTGCTCCACCAGGGCTCCAAAGACCATTGTATAGAGTACCTTTTTAATGTCTCAGAGACACGTATTGGGTCTCAACCTTTTCAATGCCTTCATTGAACATATAAAAACACAAAATGGTGAAGGCAATGACACACTGCATGAAATTAAGCTAACTAAATCTAATTCCAACACATCCACTCTACAAGACTGTGGGACTTCATCCATGAGAAATTTCCTACTCTTGGCTGAAAGAGATAGGAGAAGGGAAAACTTAAATATGACATAATTTTTTTTCTGCCTGTGAATATCCATAAATATGCTTTTCAGAGAAAAAAGAAAAAGATAAAATATACAGTAGTATAGATTTTGAGTACTTGTATTCTCGTATATACTTGTATTGTTATATACTTTAAACATCTTTGTGTATTATAGTAATTCAGGAGAACATCAGTTTGTACTGTACAAGCAATAAATTGCATAATCATGTCACTGATTTATTCTCTATACTCCTTAAGTAAATTTCTTCAGTAAGGGAGGATGCTGTCAAGCAATAAAACTAATGTAGGCAAGAAAAGATTAGGAGAATGTCGAACAGTATTGTACTCTAGTTCCTACTTATGCTGGCCAATGCTAGAAGGGTGAACAAAGGGCTAATATGCGGACTTAGAGTACAGTCTCTGGACTCAGACTATCTTATTTGAATTCCTGTTCCACCACAGGCCAGCTTTCTGATTTTGGGCACCATATATAATCTCTGTATGCTTCAGCTTTCTCATTTATTAAAATGGGGATAATAACAGTAGGGTTGCTATGAGTCGGAATCGACTTGAGGGTTACAAGTTTGTTTTTTTAAGTCTTCAGACTGATATCCAGCTACTATATACCAGCGTGTTCTCACAGTCATTTACAGCCAGTGTTCTTCTGAGTGGTCAGTGCTTCATTCAGACATTAATCTCATGTAAATATTTTGAATATCACCTATGACTATATCATAGGATTTTGTGACTATTAAATGAGTTAATTCAAATTAAACAATTGCTTCTGTTTCTGACACTTAGTAATTTTTCTAAAAATAAGTAATCCCCTATTATACATCTCATCAAACAGAGGTTCTCTTGGGTAATAACAGCTTAAAGAGAGGAATCCTTTGCTCCTATGTCTTCAAGTTGCTTGAAGCAAGCACATTTTGGTTAGAAAATTTTGTATTTACTGTATTTTTATGCAAATAATGTACACGTTGTGCTTTTTTGCCAACACTGGCAACACCCACCCCTCCATGTTATTTTCATAAGCACACTATGCCAATTTCCACGTGTTATATGTGTGGGTACGTTATTTATGCAGGCGTGTTATTTGCAAAAAAAACATGGTATTGTGTACTTGAGAGATGTTTTTTGCTTAAAAAGCTGGTAGAAGTCATTGCGGAATCTACAGAACAGGGAACAAGAAAAGTTGGTTAGGGCTATTCTACACTTTATGTGTATGCGTGCATATTTGTGTGTTCGTAAGGGAGAGAGAGACAAAGACACAGGAACACAGAGAAAAGATCCTTTGTTGTCTGGAGAATTACTGAAGCAAAGAAAGAGAAAAGTACTCTCTGAGCTGAACACCCTAAATGTGGCAGTTAAACATGTATTTGGCTGATGATTTATCTTTGTTGCATCTCACCATAACCTCAGCAGTAAGGAAATAATAGATATAAATGAGTTCTAACTATATGAAGAGAGGCCTTAACTTCTGATAATTCAAGACATTTTAAACTTACTCAGTATGATTTATAAAAGAAGACATGCTAGTTTCCTTTTAAAAATCATGTTTTTACATGACACTTAAGAGATCTAAGCTCAATTACCTGAACATGTCTCCCTTATGAGGAGATCCTAATGTTCTAAGTTTTCCCAAAATAAGGCATAATTATAGCTAAAACTGAAAAAATGCACTGCCGTCGTGACGATTCCAACTCATAGAGATCGTATAGGACAGAGTGGAACTGGCCCATGGGGTTTCCAAGGTTGTAAATCTTTAGTGAAGCAGACTGCCACATCTTTCTCCCTCAGAGAGGCTGGTGAGTTTGAACCACTGACCTTTTGGATAGCAGCCAAAGCTTTCAACCACTGCGCCACCAGGGTTCCTTAAGATTATAGTAAGCTACTTTAATTTTGATTAACTTTCTTAGAGAAGTTTGCATTGGTTTTCCAATTCCAAAGTGAGCCAATAGAGCTTATTATACTGAATATTTATATATATATATATATATACATATATATATATATATATGTATATCCCAGACTAGATAAATGGCATGTCTCAGTCTATGTTTAAAGTGTACTAAAAGTAAGTGAGAAATGTTATCATTGCTTTGGTTGTTAAGAATGTCATGACATCCTTAGCTCTAAATTCTCTCTTGTTGGATTTAGCTATGTCCTCAGGGGTTCAGCTCTCTCACACTTCACCAAATAATCTCATTCTCTTTCCTTAGAGAGCAAAGATTAATCATTCAGAAAGTTAATGAGCTGGAAAAACAAATACCAATAGAAGAAAGGTGCCTAAGAACTTTAAATAAAATAAATTAATTTCCATTTGAAAAGTAAATTAGTTGATTTACAAATCACTTTTCCTTTTTTCTTCCCCATTTGTACATCTTTGTGCTTTTACTATCTTCATCAAACTCTCAGTCCCTTCAAAGATAAGATCTAGTTTATGAGAACTTTTTTTTAAAATTACTTTTCTTCATTTTATATTAGAATGTGGCTTTCCACTACTAAGTATTTTTTACATTTCTTTTCCCTAGTTTGCTTTTCTTTCTAAATATTTACCTATTATTTCGCTACTAATCACTGCAATTAAAATTTGAGAAGTCATAGATCACAAAAATTAAAGAAAAAGGAGTACTTAATAGCCCAGTAGAAAGTATCAATTTGCCATTTTTATAGGAAAAAATATTTTCAGTTTTGACATATTCTTAACTGTTATTACCATGCTTATTAACATGATGTCATTTTTAAAAAATCTTTTAATTGTAAAATATTTATAAATACATTATCTAATTTTATTATCATAGGATTTTGTTTAGAAATATATTTCATAACATGAACAGAATAAGGAGGCTTTGATAATGTTTCCATAATTTACATAGAGAACTATTGGACTTGGGTTAGAATCTGAATGTCCTTTCTCTAAATAAGGCTTTAATTTTTGAACATTTAATCTAGAATTATACAAATAGTAATAGGAATTATTATAAGGTAAAAAATGTATGATGACAAGTATAAAAACAACCCAGACACATACGTAAATATTTTATCTTTTATCATTCTTTCTGAGGCATGCACCATCATACCACTATTTCCCAACTCTCTACCCGTAAACCAACCCGTTGCCATTGAGTCAGTTTCAACTCATAATGACCCTATAGGGCAGAGTAGAACTGCCCCATAGGATTTCCAAGGAGTGCCTGGTGGATTCGAACTGCCAACCTTTTGGTTAGCAGCCAAACGCATAACCACTACACCACCAGAGTTCTTTCTAGTTACTTCTTATTTATCTTTTTGATTACAACTTAAATGTGAATTTTTCTGACCCCTTATGTGTTCTCAGAATACTTTTACCAACTCTATCATTATACCCATCACCTGCCTGTCAGTTTGTCCTACTGTGGTGGCTTGCACGTGGCTATGATGCTAGAAGCTATGTCACTGGTATTTCAAATACCAGCAAGTTCATCTACGATGGACAGGCTTCAGCAGAGCTTCCGCTAAGACTGACTAAGAAGGAAGGCCTGACTATATACTCCCAAAAATTAGCCATTGAAAACCCTATGGATCACAACAGAATATTGTCTGATATAGTGCTGGAAGATGACACCCTAGGCTGGAAGGCACTCAAAATACACAGAGGTAGCAACAATGGACTTGTGAATGTAAATGATGGTGAAGATTGCACGTGACTGGGAAACCTTTCGTTCTGTTGTACATGGGGTCATCATGAGAGGAGCTTACTCCACAACAACTAACAACATCATTGATGTACTTATTTACATTGATGTTATAATCCCATAATGCACAAATAGGAGCACTGCATTTTCTAGGCAATACATGTCAACCAGAAAATCCAAAACTTGCCTAGAACTTGGGGACCACTGGGGATTTACCTGTAAATGTTTAAGGGCACCCTAAGGGAAAAAAACAAACCTATTGCCGTTGACTCAATTCTGACCCGTAGTGACCCTATAGGGCAGAGTAGAACTACCTCACAGGGATTCCAAGACTGTAATCTTTACTGAAGCTGATCACCATATCTTTCTTACTCAGAATCGCTGGTGGGTTCAAACCACCACCCTTTTGGTTAGCAGTTGAGTGCTTTAAACATTGTACCACCAGAGCTCCTTGTTTAAGGGCACAGAGACCATAATTTGAGGGGAAAAATAACTGTTCTACACAATGCTTTCTTACAGATCATGGACAGCCTTGTATGCCACATGAAAGAGACTAGACTGTAGCTTGTAGTTTGTGAAATCACTGAAGGGATTTAAGTAAGAATGGCAGGCGAACAGGTTTCATACGTGAAGGATCCCTCTGATAGTTCTCTAGAGACTGGGGTAGGGAGGTGAGAGGACAACTCTGGAAGCATGGAGACCATCAGATAAGAAGTAAGTTCCTAAATAAAGATAATTGAAATAGAGATTGAGGAAAAAATAACACAGAATAAAAATATATAGGAAATAAAAATGTTAGTGACTGGCAATTAATACTTCGTGAGAAACGAGAAATAAGTCGTGATACAATGTGAGGTTGGCACAGGACCAGGTAGTGTTTGGTTTTGTTGTACATACTGTTGCTATGAGTTGGAACTGATTGGGCGGCACATAACAACCATGAACAACATTGACGAACCTTGAAAACATTATGCTGTGTGAAGTAAGTCAGTTATAAAAGGACATATATTGTATGATCACATTTGTATGAAGAAACCCTGATGGCACAGAGGTTAAGCATTCAGCTGCTAACTCAAAGGCTGATGGTTCAAACCCACCTAGCCCCTCTGTGGGAGAAAGACCTGGGTATCTGCTTCCCTAAAGATTACAGTCTAGAAAACCCTATGGGGCAGTTCTACTTGGTCACATGAGGTCACTAGGCGTTAGAATTGACACGGTGGCACCCAACAACAACAATCACTTGTATGAAATAGGCAAATGTATATAGAGACCAAAGTTTCTTAGTGGTTACCAGGGCCAGGAGGGACAGTGAAAAGGAAAGTCATTGCTCAGGAGACATTGAGTTTCTATTAAGGGTAATGTAAAAATTTAGAAATGAACAATGGTGATGTTTGTACGACATGATGAATGCAATTAATGTCACTGAATTGTACATGCGAACAATAAATGTTGAAATGGCAAATGTATATGTATATACATAAGCTGGTTCTAATGTGCAGCCGAGTCCAGAATGGCTGGGCCAAGGCAGGTAAAAGTCAGTCCAGGCTGTGAGCTTCCTCAATTATACTGAGAAACTGAAGAATTCCCATACCTTGCTGATTGTTGTTGCTGTTGTGTGTGTGTGTGTGTGTGTGTGTGTGTGTGTGTGTGTGACAGAGAGACAGAGAGAATGTGAGACAGTAAGCAGTTTTTAGAAAATTTTTTTTTTCTTTTTGTAATCAACTTTTTTTTTTTTTCAGGGTTCTTTCTACTTTTAACTATTCCTTAAGCTGTTTTTTCTCTTTTCTTTCCATTGTAATATTTTTATTTGTCTTACAAACATTGTGGGTAGATACATTTAAATAAATTTGTTGACTAAAGAGGAGTTTAGAGAATATGTATGAGATGAGACTGTTCAGATTTTTTTTAATCATTGTCACAATTTCGAATCCTTAAATTTATTTCTATTGAAAAACACAATGACCAAAATCTAGATCTGTCCATCAGCCCTATAAATGAATTGTTCATTAGCCCCATAAATGAAAGTAAATAGCAATGAACTTTTTGCATTAAATATTAATCTCTATTAGAAAAAGAAAATATATTTATTTTAATGAGAAATACCCTAAAAATAGATATTCGAGAAATAAAATCCAAAATAAATAACAAAATGAAATTTGTGTCTTAATAAATTATAGGCTGCCATCTCTCTCATTTGTAAGTATAGATATTTCTCTTCTTTCATATTTCAAATGTCTTTATAAGGAACATAGAAATGAATTTTGGTATTCTATGATTCTTTAGTACAGAAAATCTCCCCCAAGATTGTCCAGTGTAACTAGTTGCCTTGTCAAGACATGCTGGCTGATGAATAGCAAGACAGACATGGTATCTGTCATTGCAAGAGCTATAATCACTTTTCAAGAGACACAAGTCCACAAAATTTATCTGAAACCAAGTCATCATAACTATCATGAGTGAAACTTCTTAAGTAAAAATCCTAGTGTGAATGTAGAAAAGTCATGGTTTGATATCAAGACCATTCCTTTTCCAGTGTCAAATGACCAGTTGATTATTTGTGCATGGTAGAGCACTTGTCATCATTCATGGCTCAGTTCCACTATTACTTCTTCAGAGAGCTTTCCTGAGCATGCTATCTAAAGTAATGTTCCACACCTGCGCCCTTGTCCTTCCAGCTTTATTTCATCAAGCTCTTTATTTTGTTCCCAGCATTCTTCACTTCAAAAATTATCAGTTATATTCATTTGTGCAAATGGTCAGTGTCTGTCTGTCTTCTATGGGAAGGAGCTCCACGGAGACAGGAATATTCTTCCACTTGTTCACTATTGTGACCTCAGAGCTCATAACACAGCCTAGCGCATGGTAAAACCAGAAACCAAATCCATTGCTGTCAAGTCGATTCCAACTCCCAGGTCATGGTAGATAAATAGACAATTTCTGTCTAGTCGACTCTAAACTATGATGACCAACAGAACATAATGTTGGCTGATCCTGTATCATCCTCAGGACCTCCTGAGCATTCAAGTCCATCTTTGTGGCTGTTGTGCCAGTTCATCTCATCAAAGGTCTCCCTTGCCCTCACTGGTGCTCTACTGCAACAGACATTATATCATCTTACAGTTATTGATCCCTTCTGATGATGTGTCCAAAGCAAATGAGTTGGACAGTGTTCTGTTGCAATCCATAAGGTTTTCATTGACTCATTTTCTAAACTACATTTCCTGGCCTTTCTTCTTAGTCTGTCTTAGTGTGTAAATTCCACTGAAACCTGTTCACCATGGGCAAGCCTTCTGGTATTGAAATACAGGTGGCAAAGCTTCCAAAATCACAGAAACACAAAGGCCACCACAGTATGACAAACTGACAGGTGAGTGATGGTGGCTTATTGTAGGAGCTCAAAAATAATTATAAAGAGATAGTAATGAGTGAAATTTATTATTACAGAATATTCTTTAAATATATTATAGATAATCTTTCTTAGACTGCATAAATCAGGAGAAATTGATGTCATTTTTTGGCTTTACTATTACACAATGTTTGTTATAGATGTCAGTCCCCCAGCCAAATTGTGCTTGAGGGTAGTTTCTTAGAAATTAGCTCTTTTCTTCACCTCTTGTCCTTTGGATGTCTACCAGCTAACAATCTAATCTGTCACTTTTCCTTACTCTTTGACTTTGCATTTTACTCATTAGTTCCTGGTGCTGAATATTGTAAAATGGTTCTTGAAAATCTAATTAGTTTGGGCTTGGTGAAAAATGGCGCTCTAGGCAGAAGCACCACACCATCCCTCCACAGCAAAGATCTGAAAAACTAAGCCAAACAGAGAATACAACAATCCTGAAACCCTAAAACATCAAAGGAAGAGATGAAGAACTCAGCCAAGCACCAAATGGAGTGAGAAAACTGACAGAGAAAGGCGAGCGAGGAGAGATTCATGCAGAGGTCCCCTACCAGCTAACGCAGCGCGGATCCACCATCTTGGACTCCTATCGGAGGCCAACAAATGGGGGTACAAGAAAGCAGCATCACGGAGCATCCAGAGGGAGACAAAACAACCGGTAATTTGCAGTGTGTGTTTTCCACCCCCCACCCCTCTTCGCCCTGGCTTGGCCTCCTGTTTCCCATGGCCACGATCTCTTGACCAGGAAGCACCAGCTGCTTGGATTCCACAGACCCGAACAGGCCGGCTTTCTGAGTGCCATTTGTTGGCTGCTAGTGTTGCTTTTTTTTTTTCTGCTTCTTTTGATTTATCACTTGCCTCTCATCACCTCCCCCTCCTTTCATTCGAGTGTCTGGCTCCGTGCACCATCTTTGCTTCTTCTTTAGGAGCTCCATAGTGCCAGCAATTTGCGATATATGCTTTCCCACTCTCTACACTTCTTCACCCGTACTCGGCCTCCTCTGTTTCCCACGGAGACAGTCTCTTGTCCAAAAACACCAGCGCACACTAGCTGGCTCTCTAAGTGCCATTTGTTGGCTGCTGGTGTTGCTTTTCTTTTTTTTTTTTTCTTTTCTGCTCCTTTTGATTTCTTGCTTGCCTCTTGCCGCCTCCACATCCTTTTGCTCTAGTGCCTGGCTCCGTGTGCCATCTTTGCTTCTTCCTGAGGGGCTGCGGAGCTCTGATCAAGTGTGGAGCTGCTTCCCGGTCTGGGCTACCACGCTGGTGGGATCCCAGGGCTTATGTTTGTTTGTTCATTTTGAATTGTTTGTTTGTTTTCTTTTCCTTATCTTGAGTTGGGAGCCCTTTCTGGCCAGGCGGAGCTGCGTGGCAAGGAACTCCCCTTCAGCTTTCACAGACGTGCAGAGGGATCCCTGAGAGCATTTCTTTTTTCGTTTTTTTTTTTTTAATTTTTAATTTGTTGTATTTTCTTTTCCCTCTTTTTCCCTTTTTGTCTTTCTTCATTGTTCAGTTTCTCATCTCTCTATATCTTCCTTCTCTTTATGATCCCTGAATACCAGGCGTTGTATACCTCTACGCCTTCTAGCCGGGCTGTACTGCAACACCTGAGAGCGACTTCCCCAGACCTCACAGCTGCATCAGTGGGATCCCTGGGAACTTTGCAGTTCTTTAACCTTTCTGATTTTTCTTTATTCATTATTTTCTTCCTCTTCCCCTTTCTGTATTTCTCCATTTCATAGTCTCTCATCTCTCCATTCCAATGGCAAGCTCCCCTAGCATTCTTTTTTGTTTGTTTGTATGTTTTTCGCTCCTGTTCCTCTCTCCTCTCTCCCATATCCATCTTAGCTCCACACATAACAATCTCCCCACTGCATCATGCCTACCTGCCCCACGTGCTTCACATCATACCACCAAGCAGTACAGGCACAGCCTACTGGAACCTGCCCTGTGCTGATTAC
The DNA here is from genome assembly GCA_030035585.1 of Dugong dugon. Taxonomy (NCBI): domain Eukaryota; kingdom Metazoa; phylum Chordata; class Mammalia; order Sirenia; family Dugongidae; genus Dugong; species Dugong dugon. The sequence goes on from CM057465.1 coordinate 15,981,140, forward strand.
CGACCCACCACGGTGGCTATAGTAAGTGCCACAAACAACCTATCCCAGTAGCTCTTCTTCAGCTAGACCTGCCCTGCAGTACCATATCTGAGTGACTGACCCTGCCATTTGGAGAAGGAGGTGAAAAGTATTGAGCGCACAGATGAGCAAAAACAAAGAACACACACAGTCCGCCTGTTCAGACATAGTAAAAAAAAAAATTTTTTTAAAAGGGACGAAACAAACAAATACCCAATCAATAAACGAGAAAACTAACTACTGAATGCCCTGAAAACAGCAGACAATATCAAAACATTTACAAAAACAGGACAGGATGGTTCCAGTAGGCATCCAAAATAAAGCACCAGATGACTCTCCTGTGGAAGAAAATGCACTATAACTACCTGATAGGGAATTCAAATCTCTAATACTCAGAATTCTCCAAGAACAGAGGCAAAAAGCTGACCAACATCAGGAAAAAATAGACAAATTCATGAAAATACAGACAAAAAACTGGAAGAATTCAGGAAGATGATGCAGGAACAAAATTCCAAAATAAATTCACAACTAGAAATTATACAAAAACAACAATTAGAAATCCAAAAGATAAACAATAAGATTTCAAGAATGGATGATGTCATAGAAGGGCTGAGAAGCAGATTTGAAACTGTGGAAGACAGGATCAGTGGAACTGAAGACAAACACTTGGATACATCTCTGTTTGAGGAAAACTCAGAAAAAAGAACAAAGAAAAATGAAGAGACCCTGAGAGTTATGTGGGACACAATTAAAAGCAAAAATTTACGAGTGATTGGCATTCCAGAAGAGGGGGAGAAAACAGAAAACACAGAGAGGATCCCTGAGGAACTGCTAACAGAAAACTTCCTCAATATCATGAAAGATGAAAAGCTGGCCATCCAAGAAACTCAATGAACCCCATATAGAAGAGACCCCAAAAGAACATCACCAAGGCACATTATAGTCACACTCGCCAAAACCAAAGACAAACAATCCTGAGAGCAGCTCGTGAAAAACAAGAAGTCACATACAGAGGAGAAACAATAAGACTAAGCTCAGATCATTCAGCAGAAACCATGCAGGCAAGAAGGCAATGGGATAACATATATAAAAATCTTGAAAGAAAAAAGTTGTCAGCCAGGAATAATATATCCTGCAAAACTCTCGTTCAAATTTGATGGTGAAATTAGGTCATTTCCAGATAAACAGAAATTAAGGGAATATGTAAAAGTCAAACCAAATTTACAAGAATTATTAAAGGGAGTTCTTTGATCTGAGGACAAACAGCTTCAGCCCACAGGCAGAGCATAGGACGCAGGATCATACATGCCAGATACCAATCTAGGAAATGAACTCTTGAGGACTATCCAAAACCAAAAGAAATACAACAGGTAATCAGAGAAGTTAATCAATAAATGACAACAACAGCAAAACAATAAAAGAGGGAATAAACGGCATAGGTATAGAACGTTCTAATGAAAAGGGACACAAGGCAATACCAAGTAATGGTAGACTGCTTCAAACCTAGAAAGATAAGAGTAAAATTCATGGTAACCACAAAGAAAGTTAACAAACCAACTCATAAACATAAAGAGGAAAAACATAAAGTCTCAGCAAAAACAAAACCTACAAAAACAAAAGAAAGGAAAAAAAAAATCCACAAACAAAAGTAACTCAGCACAAGAGAGTAAGAAGAACAAAGAAAACTTCAGCACCACAAAAAAAGCACTACAAAATGACAGCAACAAACTCACATCTATCAATAATTACACTAAATGTAAATGGACTCAATGCACCCATAAAGAGATGGAGAGTGACAGAAAACAGGATCCATCACTATGCTGTCTACAAGAGACACACCTTAGAAACAAAGATGTGAATTTATTAAAAGTCAAAGGTTGGAAAAAAATATATCAAGCTAACAACTACCAAAAAATAGCAAGAGTGGCAATTCTAATCTCAGATAAAATAGACTTTAAAACAAAATCTACCATAAAAGACAAAGAAGGACTATATAATGACTAAGGGGATCATACATCATGAAGACATAACCATAATCAACATCTATGCACCCAATGACAGGGCTCCAAAATTCATGAAACGAACTGTAACAACACTGAAAAGAGAAATTGACAGTTCCACAATAATAGTAGAAGACTTCAACACACCACTCTCAGTAAGGGACAGAACAAATAAGAAGAAACTCAGCAAAGATACAGAAGACCTAAAGGGCACAATCAGCCAAATGGACCTCATAGACATATAAAGAACACTCCATCCAACCCCTGCAAAGTACACATTCTTTTCCAATGCACATGGAACATTCTCCAGAATAGACCACTTCTTAGGCCACAGAGAAATCCTCAACAAGATCCAAAATGTTGAGATAATTCAAAGTATCTTCTCTGACCACAATGCCATAAAGGTAGAAATTAACAATAGAAATAGCAAGGAAAAAAAATGAACTACATGGAAACTGAATAATACCTTGCTTACACATCACTGGGTAATGGAAGAAATCAGAGATGGAATCAAAAAATTCCTAGAATCAAATGAGAATGAAAACACATCATACCAAAACCTTTGGGACACAGCAAAGGCAGTCCTCAGAGGACATTTTATAGCAATAGATGCACATATCAAAAAAGAAGAATGGGACAAAATCAAAACATTAACTACAGAACTCAAACAAATAGAGAAAGAACAGCAAAAAAAAGCCCATAACCACTGGAAGAAAGAAAATAGTAAATATCAGAGCAGAAATCAATGAAATAGAGAACAGAAAAACAATAGAAAGAATCAACCAAACCAAAAGTTGGTTCTTTGAAAGAATCGAGATCGACAAACCACTGGCCAGACTGACAAAAGAAAAACAGGAGAGGGCACAAATAACCCAAATAAGAAATGAAATGGGGGACATTACAACAGACCCAACTGAAATAAAAAGGATTATAACAGAATATTATGAAAAACTATACACCAACAAATTTGAAAACCTAGAGGAAATGGATAAATTTCTAGAAACACACAGCCTACCCAAACTACAACAAAGTGATGTTGAAAATCTGAACAGACCCATAACAAGAGAAGAGATTGAAAAGGTAATAAAAAAAAAACTCCAAACCAAAAAAAACCCTGGCCCAGATGGCTTCACTGGAGAGTTCTACAAAACATTTACAGAAGAGCTTGTACCAGTACTACTCAAGCTATTTCAGAGCATAGAAGACGAAGCCACACTTCCAAATTCATTCTATGAAGCCAGCATAACGCTGATACCAAAACCAGGCAAAGACGTCATAAAAAAATGAAATTACTGACCAATATCTCTTATTAATATAGACGCAAAAATTCTGAAAAAAATTCCAGCCAATAGAATTCAGCATCATATCAAAAAAATAATATACCACAACCAAGTAGGATTCATACCAGGTATGCAAGGATGGTTCAACATTAGAAAATCAATCAACGTAATCCACCACATAAATAAAAGGAAAGAAAAGAATCACATGATCATCTCAACTGACGCAGAAAAGGCATTTGACAAAGTCCAACACCCATTCCTGATAAAAACTCTCAATCAAACAGGTATAGAAGGGAAATTTCTCAACATAATAAAGGGCATCTATGCAAAACCAACGGCCAACATTATTCTTAATGGAGAGAGGCTGAAAACATTCCCCTTGAAAACAGGAAGAAGACAAGGATGACCTTTATCACCACTCCTATTTAACATTGTGCTGGAAGTTCTAGCCAGAGCAATAAGGCAAGAAAAAGAAATACAGGGCATCCAAATTGGTAATGAAGAAGTTAAACTGTCCCTGTTTCCAGATGATATGATAGTATACATAGAAAACCCTAAAGACTCCATGAGAAATCTACAGGAACTAATGGAAAGATTCAGCAGAGTAGCAGGATACAAGATAAACATTCAAAAATCAGGTGGATTCCTATACACCAGTAAGCAGAACAATGAAAAGGAAATCAGGAAAACAATACCATTTTCAATAGCCCCTAAAAAGATAAAATACTTAGGAATAAATCTGACCAGGGATGTAAAACACCTATACAAAGAAAACTACAAAACACTACTGCATGAAAACCAAAGGGATCTACATAAATGGAAAAACATACCGTGCTTATGGAAAGGCAGACTCGACATTGTGAAAATGTCGATTCTACCCAAAGCAATTTACAAATACAATGCAATCCCGATCCAAATACCAACAACATTCTTCAAAGAGATGGAAAAACTAATCATTCACTTTATATGGAAAGGGAAGAAGCCCCGAATAAGTAAAGCACTACTGAAGAAGAAGAATAAAGTTGGAGGACTCACACTACCTGACTTCAGAACCTACTATACAACTACAGTAGTCAAAACAGCCTGGTAGTGGTACAACGACAGATACATTGACCAATGGAATAGAATTGAGAACCCAGATGTAAATCCATCCACCTACAGTCACCTGATCTTCGACAAGGGCCCAAAGTCCATCAAATGGGGAAAAGACAATCTTTTTAACTAACGGTGCTGGCAAAACTGAATATCCATTTGGAAAAAAATGAAACAGGACCCATATTTCACGCCCTATACAAAAACTACTTCAAAATGGATCAAAGACCTGAATATAAAGCCTAAAACTATAAAGTTCATAGAAGAAAAAATAGGACCAACACTTCAGGCCTTAATACATGGCATTAACAGGATACAAACCATAACCATCAACGCACAAAACCCAACAGATAAGTTAGATAACTGGGATGTACTAAAAATCAAACACCTATGCTCTTCAAAAGACTTTACCAAAAGAGTAAAAAGAGAACCTACAGACTGGGAAAGATTTTTGGACAGTACAAGTTAGACAAAGGTCTAATCTCCATAATCTACAAGAAAATCCAACACTTCTACAACAAAAAGACAAATAATCCTATTAAAAAATGGGCAAAGGAAATGAACAGACACTTCACCAAAGAAGACATTCAAATGGCCAACAGACACATGAGGAAATGCTCGCCATTACTAGCCATTAGAGAAATGCAAATTAAAACCACAGTGAGATACCATCTCACCCCAGCATTACTGGCACGAATCAAAAACACCAGAAATAACAAATGTTGGAGGGGCTGCGGGGAGATGGGAACTCTTATGCACTGCTGGTTGGAATGCAAAATGATACAACCATTTTGGAAAATGATATGGCGCTTCCTCAGAAAGCTAGAAATAGACATACCATTCGATCCAGAAATCCCACTCCTAGGAATATATCCTAGAGAAATAAGAGTCATCACTCGAATAGACATATGCACACCTATGTTCATGGCAGCATTGTTCACAATAGCAAAATGATGGAAACAACCTAGATGCCCATCAACAGATGAATGGATAAACAAACTATGGTACATACACACAGTGGAGTACTATGCAACAAGAAAGAACAACAATGAATCTGTGAAGCATCTCATAACATGGATGAAACTGGAGGACATTATGCTGAGTGAAATAAGTCAATCATAAAAGGACAAATATTGTATGAGACCTCTATTGTAAAAACCCATGAAAAAGTTCACACACAAAATGTAACAATCTTTGTTGCTTACCAGGGATGGGAGGGGTTGGGGGGAAATACTAAATAGGCAACTGATAAGAGGTATCTTGGGTGAAGGGTGAGACAGTACACAATACAGGGGAAACTAGCACAACTTGTACAAGGAAAGGTCATGGAAGCCTCATAGACACATCCAAACTTCCTGAGCGACTGAATTGCTGGGTGGAGGGCTCTGGGCTCCATGGTCTCAGGGAACATCTAGCTCAATTGGCATGACACAGCCTATAAAGACAATGCTCTACATTCTACCTTGGTGAGTAGTGTCTGGGGCCTTAAAAGCCTGTGAGTGGCCATCTAAGATACCCCACTGGTCTCATCCCTTCTGGAACAAGGGAGAATGAAGACAGCAGGATATAAGGAAAAGATTAGTCCGAAGGACTAATTGTCCACAGCTACCAAGGCCTCCACTGGACTGAGTCCAGTACAGCTAGATGGTGCCCGGCTACCACCACTCACTGCTCTGACCAGGATCACAACAGAGGGTTCTGGACAGAGCTGGAGAAGGATGTAGAGGATAATTCTAACTCCCAATAAAAAGACCAGATTTACTGGCGTAAAGGAGCCTGGAGAAACCTTGAGAGTATGGCCCCCAGACACCCTTTTAGCTCAGTGGTGAAGTTACCTCAGAGGTTCACTGTTCAGCCTGGGAGTGGAAAGCCCCGTAAAACCAAATGAGACTAACAAGGTACAGGAGTCCAGTGACAAGGGCCAGAAGGAAGAAGGGGACAAGGAAGTTGGTGATAGGGAACCCAAGGTTGAGTAAGGATATTGTTGATGTGTTGTGAGATTGTTAACCATTGTCATAGGGCAACATTTGTAGTAACTGTTAAATGAGAAACTATTTTGTTCTGTAAGCCTTCATCTTATGTGAGAATAACAGCACAATTGGAAGAGCGTAGTCAATGTCCCTGAACTGTGTATATAGAAATTTTTGAAATGGTGTATCTTTGGCTATGTTTATTTTCACCAAAAAAAAAAGGTTGAGAAGTTAGAAGGTTAATATGTTGTGGGGTTGTTAACCAATGTCATAAAACAACATGTACTACTGTTTCATGAGAAACTATTTGTTCTGTAAGGCTTCACCTGAAGTACAATAAAATATTAAAAAAAAAAAAAGAAAATCTAATTAGTTCATGATAGTTATTACACATCTATATGTGATCCAAGGTGTAAACCAGATAAAATGCCAAAAAGCTAGTAACACATGACCTTCCTTCTTCAAAATTAGCTAAAATAAACGAACTATGCTGTTCTTTTGTAGAAGTGTTACTGGGGATTTTAATAGTCTGTGTAAATCTATGAGTAATCTCCTACAACTATGGTTAAAGGGTAGTTAGAGGTCAGTTGGATTACTACATTGCTACTTAGCAGTTCCTGTGTTATTTTAATTTTCTTGCCCTGTATATGTATGTGTGTGTGTATGTCCAAGAAGATGCCCAACAGAATACAAGGATTATTAAAAGTAAATAAATGTGGTATTCTTGCACCTATTACAGAGAGGAAAGAACTACATTTAAGATTTTTAGAAAGTGAAAAATATAAAATATTATGAAGGTAATTTATTTTTTTCCAGGTAATAAAAGTCAGATGTTTTCTTCTTTGAAATATACATTAATGCTTTAATATCCATTTAATCTTTTTCTATGATAAAAATTATATTCAAATCAAAGAATACCTCAATATTTAAATTTTTTCCATTTATTTGAAAGTTACAGTAAAACCTTTTTGAATAATTAGCAGGATCATATAAATACAAATAGTTCTCATTTTATTTCCATCTTAGCCATATTCCATAAAATCTTAAATAAATTTTGGGTATTTGCTTTAGTTTAACCAGTCATATTGTCAACGTAATAGAGATCTTTCTTCCTCAAGACTATAGTCTGTTTTCTTTCTTTGTCGTGCCTAATTTTAGCATTCCCTGCAGTATGTTTATTAAGATGGATGTGTTGTCAAGAATTTTTCACTTGTGAAATGATTAACGATCTCTTCTTTTTGACGTCCACCCTTTTCTATTTACTTACTTTTCGAAGTAATTTCAGATTTTCAAGCACTACAGAAATAATACAAATAATTATTTTATACCTAGTGTATTATTTGATGCCTTCAATTGGTCCATTTATTCTTTCTCTGACTCTTCCATCCTTTGGGTATTCAGCAAATGTCTTGAGAGTTGCCAGATTTAGCAAAGAAGAAAAAGTACAGGATGTCCAATTAAATTCTAATTCCAAATAAACAATGGGCATTTTTTTTAGCATAAGCATGTCTCAAATATTGTATGGGATATACTTGAGATACATATATATGTATATATATGTGTGTGTGTGTGTATATATATATATATATATACATATATATATACATATATATGTATATATATATATATACATATAGTCGTTAGGTGCCTTCGAATCAGTTCCAACTCATAACGACCTTATGTACAACAGAAGGAAACACTGCCCGGTCCTGCACCACCCTCACAGTTGTTGTTATACTTGAGCCCATTGTTGCAGCCACTGTGTCAATCCATCTCATTGAGGGTCTTCCTCTTTTTCAATGACCCTCTACTTTACCAAGCATGATGTTCTTCTCTGGGGACTAGTACCCCCTATAACTTGTCCAAAGTATGTGAGACGTAATCTCGCCGTCCTTGCTTCTAAGGAGCATTCTGGCTGTAGTTCTTCCAAGACAGATTTGTTCGTTCTTCTGGCAGTCCATAGTATATTCAATATTCTTCACCAACACCATAATTCAAAGGCATATATATATATATATATATATATATATATATATATATATATATATATATATATGCTGATTATCTGATATTGAAATTTAACTGTGGGTCCTATATTTTTATATTTTTTTTGGCAACCCTACTTGTCATGGATTGAATTTTGTCCCCCAAAAATACCTGTCAACTTGGCTGGGTCATGATTCCCAGTATTGTATAATTGTGTACCATTTTGTAATCTGATGTGATTTCCTTATGTGTTGTAAATTCAGTCACTATGATGTAATAAGATGGATTAGCAGCAACTATACTGATGAGGTATACAAGATTGGATAGTGTCTTAAGCCAATCTCTTTTGAGATATAAAAGAGAGAAGCAAGCAGAGACACATGGGAACCTCCACCAAGAAAGCAGTGCCAGGAGCAGAGCGTGTCCTTTGGACCTGAGGTTCCTGTGCAGAGAGTCTCCCAGACCGAGGGAAGATTGATAACACAGAACTTCCTCCAGAGCTGATGGAGAAAGCATTCTCCTGGAGCTGACACCCTGTGTTTGGAGTTGTAGCCTACTGGACTGTGAGAGAAGAAACTTCTCTTGGTTAAAGCCATCCACTTGTGGTGTTTCTCTTATAGCAGCGATAGATGACTAAGACACTACTTGAAATGGAAATCAACCAAGTGTTGTAAACCCTGCGAGTTTCCAATGTATTACTCCAGCCCTGCGTGACCACCAAAAATTTGCCTGGTTTCTCTGTCTCTCACAGTGGCCTTAAACCTGCGTCATCCTTTAATTCAGAGCTCCTAGCCAGCAACCAGAATAGGCCAGACTCTACTAGATAATTTCTTATCTGCTTATTCAATGAACAACATAAGCCATACTTTAGTGTGCATTTCTTTGTAATTCTATCAAAATCTGTTTTATATATATACATATATATGTATAGATATATACATATATGAAGCTGTTTTATTAGGTGCATACCTAATTAAAATTATTCTCTTGTCCACATTAATTAAAATACAAATCAATATGTACTCACTATGAATTTTTACAAGTTTTTTGTTTGGTTTTTGCCTTAAGATCTATATTTTAATAGAGTTACGGCAGCATTCCTCAAATTAAAATTTACCTAACATATCATTTTCTATCCTTTTTATTTGAACTTTTTGGTTTGCATGTATTTTAGATGTTTCTTTTATAACTTTGCATATTCTGGATTTTTTAAAATCCAGACTGATGATCTTTATCTTTTATATAGAGAATTACATAATTTTACATTTATTTTATCAATTTACATATTTGGATATAAAACCAGTGTATTATTTGTGGCGTTTTATTTGTTCTTTCAAGAGCCCTGGTGGCTTAGTGGTTAAGAGCTTGGCTGCTAACCAAAAGGTCAGTAGTTCGAATTCACAGGTCACTCCTTGGAAACTCTTATGGGGAAGTTCTACTCTGTCCTATAGTGTTGTTATGAGTCGGAATCAACTTGATGGCAGTGGGTTTGGTTTTGGGGTTTTTTTTTAGTATTTGCATGTATCTTATGTACATCCTCCCATACACTTTAAATCATCTCTATATTATTTACAATCGACTTGGTGGCAACAGGTTTTGGTTTTATTTTTTCTTTCTTTTTTTCCCCCTAATTCTTTCTTGCTTTATTTTGCATCGCTGTTTTATCATACCATATTTTCCCTCTGTTTCTTTGGAATTTATTCTTTCTATTTCTTTTAGAAGTTATCCTACATATTAAAACATGAATACCTAACTTAGTAAAATCCAAGTTAATTAGTATCCATATATCTTGCTGAATAATACAAATATGTTAGAATATTCGATTTACCCCATCCTGACTTACGTGCTATTATGATTGTATTTTTTTAATTCTGTATTTAAATCTCACTAAATTTATTGTTATTATTATTGTTTTACTCAACCAACCTTTCATTAATTTTATTTAGAGGTACCCATGTATTTACCACTTTCTTGTTCTTTATTTCATATGAATTTGCTTTTTTTTTTACCCTCAAATATATGTTTAGAATTTCCTTTAGTGTGGGTCTATTTTTGACAAAAACTCTTGGGTTTTTTTGTGTGTGTCTGAAAATGACTGGACATATTATTTTCCTTCAGCATATCTAAAACATCATGTCACATATTTTGGCTTCCATAGTTTCTGACAAGAAGTCAGTTTTTATTTTGTCACTGCTGTAAGAAAATAAAGTCTTCTTTTTTTTCACTTCAGAATGATTTTAAGATCACTGTTTTGTTTAAGGGCCCACAGTTGCCCTATGATGTATGCATACTTGGTTTCCCTTTCACTTCCTGTTGGCATTTTTCAATAATTTTAATCTGTAGACTCTAAGTGGGCGTAATCTAAGTGATGGGTGAGAAAAAGTATGGTAAAATGTTATAGGTAGAATCTGTGTACACTGCAATTTTTTAAAATTTTATATTTCTTTGAAAATGTTCAAAATATTGAAAAAAATTCTATATGCCAGTACCAAATACAAGGAAATAAAATTTATAACAAATAAATGTCATTTAAAATAGCATCCTAAAATGTCAAATATTTAGGAATACATCTAACAAATGATTCACAAGACTTCTAAACAGTAAGCTACATAGCAGTATTGACCCAAATAATGATCCAATATTGTCTACATGATAATAAAGTAGATCCAAACAAATAGTGGTAAATTCCATATTTATGGATTAGGAGACTCAGTACTGCAAAGATGTCAGCTTTTCTCAAATTGAATGTATAATAAAACGACTGTATAATAAATGCATTCCCAGTCAGCCTTGCAGGCTTTGGGATATATAGACACCGACAAACTAATTTGAATGTTTACAGGAAATGCGGTAGGGCAAAAAGGCAGATCAGTCTTAGTAAAGTAAGTCGGAATTGACTGGATGGTGGTGGATTTGTTTTTTTGTTTTGTTTGTTTTTAAGTGTAACAAACTCAGAGGACTTACGTTTCTGGGTGTATTTCTGAATATCAAGATTTACTATAAAGCTACAGTAATAAAAACAAGGTGGCATTGGTCAAAAATAAATGAGTATAATAGGCCAATGGATTTAAAATAAAACAAGTACAGAAACAGACCCACACATATATGGTTACAGGACTTCATTTTTGACGACAGGACATAGCAGTGCAGTGGAAAAAGTATAGTAGTTGAATATGTGTTGCTGGATCAATTGGGTATCCAAAATTGATAAAAAGAATCTTGGTTCTGACATATATAAATAAAATCAACCACATCATAAATCTAAATATAAAAGGCAAAACAATAAAGTTTCTAGAAGACAGTGGGAGAATAGGTTCATGTCTTTGTGGTAGACAAATATTTCTTAAAAGTTGCCCAAAATGCACTAACCATATGGAATCTACTGATTATTTTGACTTTATTAAAATTAAGAACCGCTGTTCATCAGAAAACACCATTAAGAGATGGTGTTTCAGAGTAGAAAATATTTGCAAAACATATATATGACAAAGAACTAATGTCAAGAATATATAAATAACTCCTACAAATCAATAAGAAAAAGTCAAACAACTCAATACTGGGCAAAACACTTGAACAGGCACTTCACTAAAGAGGATATTCTAATGCCAAATAAGTATATAAAGATGCTGAATCTGTGTAATCATCAGGGAAAATGCAAAAGAAAACCGTGATAAGATACTCAAAATATCTACCAGAATGGTAAAAAATCAAAACAGTAATCAGTGCCAAGTGTTGATGAGATTGTGAAGAAACTTAAATTCTCATATCTTATTTGTAAGACTGTAAATTGGTTCAACTGCTTTGGAAAACATTTTGGAAGTACCTAGTAAAGCAGAACCTGTGCACCCCCTATGAACAATATATCCCATTCCTAGATAAATATCCTAGACAAATGTTTACATATGTACACCAAAAGACAAAAGATATGTACAAAAATTTTCTTAATAATACCATTTTAACAGTCCAACCACAAGGTCCATCAGTGGTGGAATGGAATTTATAGGTTGTAGTTTACTGGTAAATAAAATACTACATATCAATAGGAAAGAAAAAAAAATATTATCACAGGAAATATGAATGATATCCACACATACAGTGTTAAATAATTAAAGAACAATAATCAAATGTGTATGTCTTAGATTGAATTATGTCCCCCGAAAAAACTGTGTGTATCAGTTTGGCTGGGCCATGATTCCCAGTATTGTGTGGTTGTCTTCTATTTCTTGATTGGAATTTTATGTTAAAGAGGATTAGGGTGAGATTGTAACACCCTTACTAAATTCACACCCCTGATCCAATGTAAAGGGAGTTTCCCTGGGGTGTGGCCTGCACCATCTTTTATTTTACAAGAGATAAAAGGAAAGGGAAGCAAGCAAAGAATTGGGGGACCTCATACCACCAAGAAAGCAGTGCCAGGAGCAGAGGGCTTCCGTTCGGCCTCGGGTCCCTGCGCGGAGAAGCTACCAGTCCGGGGAAAGATTGATGAGAATCCCAACAGAGAGAGAAAGCCTTCCCCCAGAGCTGATGCCCAGAATTTGGACTTCTAGCCTGCTAGACTGTGAGAAAATACATTTCTCTTTGTTAAAGCCATCCACTTGTGGTACTTCTGTTATAGCAGCACTAGATGACTGAGACAATGTACCTCTTGTGTGAATACATTTTTTGATAATGTTAGAAAACAACATGAAGAGATAAGCCAGGATAGTGGTTACCTCCAGAGAGTACAGTGAATAGGAAATGGCCTGAAGAGGCTCCTGGGTGCCAGTAATGTTTGATGTATTGATCTGGTGTCTGGTTACCTGATGTGTTTAAGGCGTAAAAATTAATCAGGCACAATACTTGTGATATGTGCACTATTCTGTATGTATGTTATCATTATTTTAAAAATTAATTAAATGCACAGAAATTACAGATACATTTAAAAATATGAGTAAAACAATCCTTGACTCTTGGTAAAGTTTAATATTCCATCAAAAGTTTGTAAAAAACATCAGGTTCTGGAATGTTGAAAACAATATATTAAAGACATAAACTAGATTTGGCCTATATTATAACTAAGAGCATAGCAGAGGTCTTATGTATTTGTGCCATTTGCGTATTTAGGAGAGTTTTTATTTACCTAACTACGTGTACTTAAATATGCTTATGGAAAACGTCTTCCTAGAAATGCATCCTTAGTGGTATGTGTGATTCAAAGACACTGAATGAAACTTCCATGGTAATAAAGTATCAAATACTCATGCTGAACATTTGCATAAGATCAAAACTCTTCTCTATCTCTGTATTCTATAATTCATTTATTGTCTTGCAGAGGACTCATTAAGAGGAAAGCCTAATTATTTTCATCATTTAACAAACCAAATGTATGTGATTTCACATCTTTGTAATAATAGTTGAGATACCAAGTAAAAAAATAAATATATAGAAGACTAAGGCAGGAATATATAATGTAAGTATGCATTTGCTTCTCCTATAAGGACCATGCTGAACTCCCTATATTTCAGAACAGTTAGTGATCACAGATTTGAAAAGGACACATTATTAGAAAGTATTACATGTTCTTCTTTCAGGAAAAGGTCAGTAGTGAGAGGAAAATCTCAGGAAGAGGAGTCAAGATATCCCCTTGCCCTTTGTATGATTTTCAACTATACAAGCGTCTGAATGTCATGTATAATTCTAAAAAGTGGAAGACTATAAACAGCAAAAAAAAATCCTCAATATTTGTTCTGTAACAAGCATTTTCAACTTTAAAACACTTCAAATGTATTACAAAAAGAAGAATCTTAAAATTCTTAAAATAATAACACATCAATAAATATCAACCAATTTAATGATGCTGTTGTTGTTGTTAGGTGCCATCTAGTCAGTTCACCTCATGGCGACCCTATGATATTTAGCAAAATAATATTAATATACTCCATGAGTAAAAATAGTTAGAGGAGAACATATAACCAAAAAATTCTTTTAGTTACCTTCTAGACATGTTATTAAAATGACTTGAATTTTAAAGGAATGTCTAATGTATGGAAGTATGTTGATATTGTATCATGATTTTTTTTTTTTTGGATATCATTGCTGATGTCAGGTGGATCCTGGCTGAAAGTAGAGAATACCAGAAAGATGTTTACCTGTGTTTTATTGACTATGCAAAGGCATTCAACCTTGTAGATCATAACGAATTATGGATAACATTGTGAAGAATGGGAATTCCAGAACACTTAACTGTGCTCATGTGGAGCCTTTACACAGATCAAATGATACTGTCAAGTCAAGGGAAGGCTAAATTATAGAATTGTGTGCTAAATGAATACAGAATTTACACTAAATTTGAATGCAGAGAAACAAAAGCAGTCATACAATTAATTCGAGACATAGAATTACACACGTGTCAAAGTTTCAAAAAATATATACCTTTGAGTCCATTCCATGTTCTTGTGGCAAGTGGTGATTGAATTTCAACAAAACATCAACTGACACGTCAATATATTAAATTTTAATCTATTGATTTTGGTGCTTTATTTTTAGTTCATAAAATTGTTTTGATTTTATAGTGGTACATAGGAGTTTTAAATATGGATAGTTTATGCCTTGTTTTATGTTTTTGTTTTTTTAATATTATACAAGTAACAAGTATACAAGTTATACAGTAATATTGGGACAAAAACTTATTCATGTCAACACTGGGTGTCTACAATAATTTTATTTTACTTTTTCATTAAAATTTCACATACTATTTCAAGTTTGAAAATAGTTGCACAACATTTTTTATATTCTTGGAAAGCAGAAACTTTATTCACGTGTAAGAACAAAACAAAACAATTTCTGGCACACAACATTAGCACAGAAAATGTTAACCAAATAGAACTTTCTCTAAATATGTAACTAAGAACAAAGAGTTAAAATAAAAGGGAAGCAGGTATTGGCTCTATAAAAAGGGGGAAATTTGTCAATGTAATCTTGACATTCTGTTACCTGGGCTTACTTTGTAGTCAGATGAAAGTATCTTAAAGTCATATCCCAAGCAATGGGAGAATCAATGTCATCCCCGGTATCTACAATGAATAATTTTCAGAGTTGGTTTGTAATTCTCTGACTCTAAGTACATATTTCTATAGAATTAGTTTTGTATGTTTTCCCTTTGCTATTGCATATTGCCTCCTGCTAGACAATGTCCCAATTTCTCCAGTTTCTGTAACGCCAGAATTGTGCTGAAGGTTCATGAAAATGGAAAGTATTTTCCATGACCATGCAAATAATATTGCCTTTCTTGAAAGATCTTTGCTTACCCTGCCACAGGAAATGTCTAAGTCAACATTTAACATAGGCTACAGCCTCCCTCCTAGAGTTCCTGGGTGGTGCAAATGGTTAACATGCTCAGCTGCTAACCAAGAGGTTGGAAGTTAGGGGTTCCTTGGAAGAAAAGCCTAGAGATATACTTCAAAAAAATCAGCCATGAAAAGCCCTATAGAGCACAGTTCTACTCTGACACACATGGGGTCACCATGAGTCAGAATTGACTCCATGGCAACAGGTTACCGAGTACAGCCTCCCCCTTAGGATGCTAGGCCCTCTCTCTCTTCTCTGACTTTATCTTTTTTTTTTTTTCACCCATTTTGTTGCAAAGACACATGTCAAGTATATTTCCTTACCACTAAGTGTTTTCTGGAAACCCTGGTGGTGTAGTGAGTAAGAGCTATGGCTGCTAACCAAAAGGTCAGCAGTTCAAATCCACCAGGTAATCCTTGGAAACCTATGGGGCAGTTCTATCTTGTTCTATAGGGTCAGTATGAGTTGGAAGCGGCTCTATGGCAATGGGTTTGGTTTTTTTGGTTTTAAGTGTTTTCTCAGTTAGAGGTATCTGGCTCCAGTTTTAAAAAGATTAGTATTTCCACACTAATTTACAGTGACTGGAGTGGCTCTTAAATTATATGAATTACTTGAGGAGATTTTGTGCTTTTATTCAAGTCTGGTTGGCTGATAACTCATTGGGAACACTATGGAAGCAAATCTTAGGGATACCGGTTAAACTCAATAGTTCCTAATAGTTTATAGGTCAAAAAAAACTTTTAAGATTCTGATGAATGCTATGGACATGCAATATGACATCACAACCAGAACCTTAGGCTTAGACGAACGATATGTCAGGTCTCTCAAACTCTGATGCACTGAGATTATGAATTACATAAATTTTATATTGGTCCAAAACATTTTTTTCTCATTTTAGTGGCAAAATCATAAGGTTATAAAAGTGAAAATGCAAATAAAGTTTGAATTAAAAAATAGCCTCACTTCACTAAGAAATAAATTTTATATTAATCAACTGATTTTTAAAATAGTTTTTATAGTAATAAAAAATTGAGTAGATAGTAGAGTTACCATAAACTCCCTACCCTACACACAGTTCATTATTAACATCTTGTGTTAATATTGTGCATTTGTTACAATTACTAAATCAATATTGATATTGTTATTAACTAAAGTTCATAGTTTATTCAGATTTCCTTTTTCTGTTCCAAGACCTCATCTAGTATGTTACATTTCGTTGTCATGTCCCTTAAGTGCCTCTTAGTTATGACAGTGTCTCAGAATTTCATTGGTTTTGATGTCCTTGACAGTTTTGAAGAATAATGGTCAGATACATTGCACAATGCCCCCCTACTGAAATCTATCTGATATTTTTGTCATGATTAGATTTGGGTTATGGGTTTGGAGGAGGAGGATCACAGAGGAAAAGTGCCATTTTCATCACATCATAGCAAGGGTATATACTATCAACATGATTTATGACTATTGATGTTGACCTTGATCACCTGGCTGAAGTAATGCTTGTCAGGTTTCTCCACGGTAAAGTTACTCTTTTACCCACTTTTCACTACTGCACTCTTTGGAAGGAAGTCACTATGTGCTGCCCACGCTTAAGAAGTGGGGAGTTACATTCCCCCTACTTAATTTATTTGGAATTCTTCTGCACTGGAGATTTGTCTCTTCTCACCTACTTATTAATTTATTCAGTCATTTGTTTATACCAGTATGGACTTACGGATACTTACTTTATACTCTGGGTTATAATCAAATAATGCTTTATTTTATTGCTCATATTTTTTCCAGTTTTGGCTATTGAGAGTTCTTTCAGTTGGTATCTATGTCCCTTCTGCAAAACTCCATCAATGTAGGTGGTTTTCCTTTTTGTTTAGCACTGCCTTATTTTCAAGTACTTTTTTTGTCTAGAATATATGGGTCTTGTTATTTTTAACTCATTACACACAAAGATGGAGGGAGACAAACAAGGACAGATTTTCATTGTAGCGGATTGGTTTATTTTAATCCATGAATTGAAAAGGAGAATTATATTATCAATTATAAGAGAGACTTGTTATCTTTATAAAATTTTAGGACTTTTATTCAGCTAGCAAGAAATAGAAACAGTGTCCAACTAAGGGATGTAAAACCAAGTCAAGCCCCATTGCTATGACAAATGAGATTATTTTTGAATAAATTAAAAATTTTTTATGTCCAAATGTGAATGAGTACTAACAGAGATGAGATGAGAAGAGTAATTACCGATTTCAGAGCTTGCAAATAATTTTGGCCTACATCATCTCTAAGCTTTTAGAGTAAAAGAATACAGAATGATGGATTCTGCACTTTGGTTCATTTTAAAACTTTGACATAAGAGAATGAAACATGATACAAAAGTTATGCTTTACTTATACATAAGTCACAAACATAATTGGCTCATATAGAGTAGATTAGACTGATTGGTAATTAAATGCAATGATTAATTTCTCATAATATTTAGGATATAAACAGTAATAACAAAATATTTGTTCTTTTTTTTTTTTTTTTTTGCCTCAGCTCTACCTCTCTGTTATTTCAATGAGATGCTTATTTAATCTGGTAGTTTTTAAAAAATAGGTAAATCACAACCTTCCAAAACATTAAGAACACAGTTTATTTTACCAATAACGGTTGGCAGCAAATGTCTAGTGAAACATTAACATGAATGTAAAATACCCTCGTATTTTCTGAAATGTATTTCTGGGCATCAGTCATCATTCAGATATTTGCTGAGCACTCAAATGTGGTAGAAAAATTGTCCATTGTTTCAAAGAATCTTTTGGAAAAAAAAATCTTAAAGTGTAAGGTATGAACTTTACATATTTCCTGGGTTGTGTGTGTATCTAGGAATACCTGGGTGGTGAAAACAGTTAAGCACTTGACTACTAACCAAAAGGCTGGCAGTTCAAACCCACCCAGAGGTACCTCAGGAGAATGTCCGGCTATCTGCTTCCAAAATGTCACAGCCTTGAAAATGTGATTGAGCACAGTTCTATTCTGCAACACAAGGGGTCGCCGTGAGTTGGAACCGACTCAATGGCAACTGGTTTATTTTTGGTTTACGTGTATATCTATGTTAGTTTAGAGGACAATCTCATCACTAAGAAAGACCAATTAACCCATTAGTTTAGTTTAGTTCTGTTGTATTTTTCTCCTCTCAAACCCATGATTAGTCCCTGTAAAATTTGAATATTTATTCCTGTGCAATTCAGATACTGTTACAAAGTGTTCAGAATTTCCAGTAGGCATAAATTTCAAGTATTTTCGCCATTCTCCCCATAAATCATCATATCCAGAAAAGTCCAGTATTTTGGCTTTCTAGTATATCATTTAACAACCCAGGATTTGGAGTCTGATAAAGTTGGTTCAAGCACTTATTAACTGTGTGATCTTTTCTAACTTATTTTACCTTTCAGCAGACAAGTTTCTTTGCCTGTTAAATAGCCTCATTAGGAGTTTTATAAGGATTAAATGTTGTAATCTGTGCAAAGCAAGCACATAGTGCAATGCCAGAAATCCTCACTGTAAAACTCTTGATGGGAGGTCAGCCATGTACAGAAAGTATGTAATAAACGGTAGTTATTTTATTGTTCTTATCATCAACATCACTATTATTCAAAACACCCTGCTCAGCTACTCACAGCTGGGTATAACATACAATTGCTCAAGAAGAACGTTTCTTAAATTTTGCTTCAGACTATATGATTTATGCTACGGAGAAATTGAAAGCATTTTGATTCTGTTTCTAGGATGCTTTAGAAACCTAAAATCAGAAGCTAAGTAGAAGGAGTGCCGGGTTGCTATGCAAGACTCTGGAGTTCATACAAGACTTTTGATATTTAACCTGAGTTATGGCAGTTTTAAGGGATTTTAGTCCATGTCAGTCACAAAAATAGAAAGACCAAAGTAGATGAGAGAGAGAGAGAGAGAGTGTGTGTGTGTGTGTGTGTGTGTGTGTGTGTGTGTGTGTGTGTGTGCTGCCTAATTTTGTACACATGAGCCATCCCTGAAAAATGCTAGACAGACAAGTATTCTTGAAAGAAACTAGTTCGTGTGTTTATATCTAAAATGTGAACATTGTGTCTACAGCTAATTCTGAAACTATGATGCTCAGCAGATGCCATCCTGATCAAGACACATGGGGTAAAGTAATTGCTAGGCAACATATTAGGGTTTAAGTTAAAATTAAAGAGTTATCTCAGAAACAATGAAGGAGAAAATTGAGATTAACTATTCAAACATTGTTAGGGCATAGATCGAATTTAGAGGTAGACAGGACTTAAAAGTCATTTTGTGGGGCAATATTGGCAGCTGTTTAGAATTCAGCAGATCTGGTGGTGCAGTGGTAAAGAGCTATGGCTGCTAACCAAAAGGTTGGCAGTTCGAATCCACCAGCTGCTCCTTGGAAACCCTATGGGGCAGTTCTTCTCTGCCCTATTGGGTCACCATTAGTAGATATCAACTCAACGGCAACAGATTTGGTTTGGTTTTGGTTGGATCTCATTTCTCCCATTTACTACCCATGTTACCTTGGGTAAGTTATTTAACTCTACAAATTTCAGGGTCCTCATTTGTAAAATCAGTAAAATGTCATCTACCTCTTAGGTCTGTGGGGTATTAAATAAGTTAATGAATATAAATTGCTTAGCTTAGGATTTCACGTAAATACTCAACAAGTAAAAGTTATTATTATCTGGTCAATTTTGCATTTGATAAACGTGAAGACCATAAAGGCAAAGGGAGTTTCCACAGGTGACATTGCTATTTACCATCAGAGTGGTTATTAAAACCTTAATTTTCTAATGCCCCATCTCAACACTTCTAGGTATACATCAGCAACCCTAAGATTCTCAGAAAACCTTACCTTACAGAGAAGTGTGCCTCAAGTGTCAAAAGTTAACATTATAATTCAATTCATATTATTGTTAGTTATCATCATTTGTTTACATAAAGTCATAAAAATATGATTACAGTATCTTACTGGGATCATTAATGTTTGAAGAATTGAGTTCCTCTAAATATATTTTTAACAAAAATATTAATTTGTCAATGGTTCTCTTTTTTTTTTTCTGTGTAGTAATTATATCTGGTCTTCATCAACCTTATTCCTTTTAATTCCTAATCCACTCCCACCTTGACTCCACTCCCATTCATTAACATGTCTGTTATCTTTATATAAAAGGAATTTAAAAATCAGCTGTATAGAGACAGATATAAAATTTTAACAAAAGATTCTTTACAGAAACCTGGAGGAAAGCAACATGAAGAATTTGAGTCTGGAGCAAAATTTGAAAGAGGAAAAGACAAACTATTCTGGAAAAATCAGGAGCCAATTCCAATGGAAGGACAACACCCAGAACCCTGACTAAGAGGGGATAGGTGTCTAGAAGTTGTTGTCTAGGTTTGTCCGGAAAGAGCTGACTGTATAAGCAACAGGGAAATACAAAAGGTAATAGCAAACTTAAAGGTCAAGCACCTTGAAGGTATGGATCAAAAGATTATACTTGATGTGAAACACAATTGGCAGCTACCTCAGGATAATGAGAAGGAAGGTCATGTTGCTTTGAGGAAGATAATTCCAGCTGCTGAAGGTTGAATAAATTGGATAAGAGAGAGGTTGAAGACTGGTTTCTACCTTGAAGGCTGTCTCAGTAGCCCTGGCACGAGGTAAATGAATTCTAGATAAAGGCTGTGGCAGTGTGAATAATGACTGGGTCTCAGCAGTGTCCCAAAGGGCAAAGTGACAAGATAGTGATGGACTGAATGACAAAGTCAAAGGAGAGAGTGAGAAATCAAACATGATTTTAGTCCTATGATCACAGAACTGTATATGAAAAGTTTCTTAGAAAAGTGCACTGAACTGAAAGTCCTGTTTTTGTTGAGAGGCATATCCATCAGTCTCTAACAAACATAAGATATTAGAATGAGTGGTGTCCTACCTTTATGTGTAGATGAGCTTCTGAAATGTTGACAGATAAGCAGAAGAACATAAACATTGAGAAAATTACTCTTCTGCAAATTTTAATATACTAGGTGATAACTACACATATAACCCCAACTTCACTTAAAAGAATTATGGTAATTTAACTAGCTTCTAGATGGTTAGAGGGTTTTTTGTTTTTGTTTTTTTATCTTTTTTACGACAGTTCAGTACTTGGTATATAAAATCTTCTCGAAATAATTGTTAATTAAGCCCAATATAAACCTGTCCTCAATATGAAATAGTAGACAGATCACCAAGTAATTTTAGATTGAAGAAGATGTGTGAGCTAAATGTGTGTGTATATGTGTGTGTGTGAGTGTGTTACTCAAAGGCTGAAAGGAAGCAGAAGTCAGGACATTAACTTTTAAGATAGGGTAAAATTCTCTCTCATAATTACAGCTAGTAGTCTTTCTCTGTTAAACAAATTTGCCTGTTGACTAAAGTAGTTGTGCTTTTCCTTCTCATCCTTTAGTGGGTTAACTAAGTTAGGTAACTAAAACTCAGCAGGACTGTCAAGCGTACATAGAATTTTCTAGGCCAATAGTATTTTTCTAGAACATATTATTCATTTCACAGCTTGAAAAGAAAAGTTTCCTTTTTTGATTTATTTAAAGAAAAAATGTTTCTAGGAACTAATGTATTTTTTAAAAACATTGTGAGGATAAATTAATATTAGAGTAAGATTATTGAGATGTTTGGATTTTGAGAGGCTTGCCAATTTATATTTCGTACTTTATCCCCTCTAAGTTTTTCTAATTTCTCCTTCAATGAACCAACTGTGTTCCAAAAGAGAAAAAGGGCTGTTGTTTTGGTCTTCTTTTTAAAGCCCTCTATGTCAAGGGAATTAAAATAGAAGTCCTTGGGGGGAAAGATGGCATTCCTTCCTTCCCATTAATGATTTAATGATTTTTGAAAATCAGTATAGAATCAACCCCTGCAATTTATATTCCATTTGATATGCCAGTTAAAACGGTATGCTGCTCTTTTCCAATGTTTTGATAAAATCACAACACAACCTTTTTATACAAAAGTTCTGCATATTTTCTAAATTTTTACCAATTTTTTTACAAAAGGAAAAATAAATCTCCTTTAGTAATTCATTTTGTTACAGGTTTCTTTATGAGTTACATGAAATAATAATGAGTTATATAAAAATCTATAGTTTGCCCTCATCTAGTAATGTCACAGTAAATGATATGTTTTTAAATAAAGCTACTTACAACATAAAACCAGCTGAACTTTTGACGTTGAGGAGGTGAAACTAAGAAAAGAAAAAAAGTCAAATATCTCAACAAACCTGTTGCAGTGTCTTTTTTCTGGTAGTTGCTATACTCCCTAATAATTATAATTTCCACCAGCCACCTCCTGTCAACTACTTCGGCTCTCAGGGGACTTGCCTATGCAATTTTCCCCCCTTGCTCCTTCAACCCCAGGTATGGTAATGACGTTCACATATTTCTTGTTATTCTCTTACTCCGCCTACCTCTCTGTCAGGTAGTCTCCTCCATTGTTGAACCTGCCTGAATCCTAACTGATACAGTGGTTGGTACCAGGAGTGGCCTCAGAAAATAGACTCTCAAGACAGTTTTCTAGTACCGGATTTTACATACATTTGAGATACACATGGATAACCTCCTTGCCAGGGAGAAATTTCACACTGGTAATACATGACACTGTGGTAATCATTTTGACTTCATAGATTATGATCTTCTGACAGAAATCACATGAGTACTTTTGCACAGACATTTTTTTTTCCCAGAGATTCTCAATAGAAGTTTTATTCCTCAAAGTATACATCTTAATCAATCTATCTGTCACCAAGTGAGTAGTGAGCAATTACTATGTTAGAAGCACTGTATTTTCAATTTTGAGGATGAAAAGAAGATAAATACCATTTAAAAGGACAGATATCCAACTTCTAAGTCAAATGCAGAAAAAAATTTGTTAATTGAAAATAGCAACATGCACAAACTTTACAACACTGTTTACTGTATGTATGTGTATATATGTGTATATATGCATATATGTATATATATATATATATACTATGATTATGAGTACTATGGCTACAGTTATTTTTGTCATAGTGCATGTATCCATGATTTAGTTGTTCCTTTTTAAAAATTTTAGTTTAAATCTATACCCTTCCTAATGATTAGGCCTGTGGCTAGTGGGGTAGGAGAGGAAGCAGAGCCCAGAGGCAAGGTGTGTAGGTGAGATAAGGAGGGTAAGGTGTTCTGAGAGATAAGCTGGCAGCAGATGTGTCAACATTCTGTTTGTGTTCTGGTTGTTCAATTTCCATTGGTCTAGTTTCCCTGTCCCCTTATCTTCTCATCCTTGCTTTAGAGTAAATGTACTTACGGTTTCATATAGATGTGTGTGTGCGCGTGTGTGTGTGCGTGTGTTTGTTGTTGTTCTTTTTTAGTATAGCACCATACTTATGGGTAAGAGCCTTTATTTTGAACATTGGTTCAGCATCCATTTAACACTGCTAGCCAAGTCTACATTATTAAAAAGTGTTTCCCCCTTTTTTCAGTCACAGTAAGCTCCCCTGGTTCTCCTCCTAGTCCTCTGTCTTTCCCTATCACTTAAACACATGTGCTGTTAGTCTTTACTTTTTCATGCTACATGTTATTTCTGGGCAATTTTATTAACTCCCTTATAGAATAATTATTATCTATATTTTTACTCTACATACATAACTACTCAAAAGACATTTTTGCTTGATCATCCCGTAGCATTCTTAAATTAGTATGTACATACATTAACTCATTATTTTCTCCAGTTCCCTCCATTCACTTGTACCTCCTTTTCCTAAGTATTTTCTTTTCCTTTTTTATTGTACTTTAGATGAAGCTTTACAGAACAAACTAACTTCTCATTAAACAATTAGTACACATAATGTTTTGTGACATTGGTTACCAACCCCACAACATGCCAACACTCTCCCTTCTTGACCTTGGGTTCCCTGTTACCAGCTTTCCTGTCTCCTCCTGCCTTCTAGTCCTTGCTCCTGGGCTGGTGTGCCCCTTTAGTCTCATTTTGTTTTATGGGCCTGTTTCATCTTGGCTAAGGGGTAGCCTAAGTATTTTCCAAGTCACCTAATAACACCATATATTCACTCATTTGCCCATGTCAGAAGCCTAAGGGTCATGTTTTTATTCTGCTCCTTTTGTTTATCCTCCATGTTCTCATCAGTAGTCTCCTAAATCTATTTTAAATCCATTTATTTCTAATGCAGACTAGTCCCAGTTGGCAAACTCACCCTAATCCAGAACTCTCATCCCAACTGGTCTCAACTGGCATACTGCCTCTTAGCTTGTCTCATTTTCCCTTCTACTATCCTCCAACCTAAGGTAAATAAAAAACTTAGTGGCCGGAATGTCTAAAAAGACCATATATACAAACTATAGGTATAGATGTATGAATCTACCTCTCTACCTATATGGTAGCAAAATTCTAAGATGGCTCCCAAGATTCCCACCCCCTGGTGTGTCTGCCTTATATACTGTCCTTCCCTTGAGTGTGGGTGAGATCTGTAACTTGTTTCTAAGAGAATATGACAAAAGCGATGGAATATCACTCCCATGATCATGTTAGACTACATGCAAAGGTGAAGGGATTTTACAGGTGGAATTAAGGTCCCTAATCTGTTCACATCATGCTTGGTAAGGTAGAGGGTCAGCGAAAAAGTAGAAGAGCCTCAGTGAGATGGATTGACGCTGTGACTGCAACAATGGGCTCAAACACAGCAACAATTGGGAGAATGGTGCAAGACCCGGCAGGGTTTCATTCTGTTCTACATAAGGTCACTATGAGTCTGAACCAACTGGATGGCACCTAACAACAACAATAATCTGTTCACTATAATTTAATAAAAGGAAAATATGGCTGGGCCTGGCCTAACTGGGTGCATTTAAAAAGAGAGACACTCTTGCTGGCCAAGAGGAAGCCAACAGCTATGTTGTAAACTGTCAAAGGAGAGGAATGTCTCTAGGAGCTGATGCCCTCAGTCCCATAACTGTGAGAAACTCAATTCTGCCAGAAACCTGAATGAGCTTGGAAGATGATTCCAAGCTCTGGAAAGAAACACAGCCTGGTCAAATCCTTATCAGAGGAACCAGCTAAGTAGTGCTCAGACTCCTAACCCACAGAGAAAAAACATATGGTGTTTTAAACTGCTAAATTACCTCACTCTTTTGTTCAAAATATTTCAATGGTGTCTTGATCATCTAGTGTTGCCGTAACAGAAATACCACAAGTGGATGGTTTTAATGAAGAGAAGTTTATTTCTTCACAGTAAGGTAGGCTGAAAGTCCAAATTCAGGGTGTCAGCTCCAGGGGAAGGCTTTTTCTCTCT
The DNA here is from genome assembly GCA_030035585.1 of Dugong dugon. NCBI lineage: Eukaryota > Metazoa > Chordata > Mammalia > Sirenia > Dugongidae > Dugong > Dugong dugon. The sequence goes on from CM057465.1 coordinate 16,007,167, forward strand.
GTCGGCCTTCTCATCAATGTTCCTCTGGACTAGGAGCTTCTCGGCACAGGGACCCCAGGTCCAAAGGACGTGCTCTGCTGCTGGCACTGCTTTCTTGATGGTATGAGGTCCCCAACGCTCTGCTTGCTTCCCTTTCCTTTTATCTTTTGAGAGATAAAAGGTGGTGCAGGCCACACCCCAGGGAAACTCCCTTTACATTGGATGTGACCTGGGTAAAGGTGGTGTTACAATCCCACCCTAATCCTCTTCAAAATAAAATTACAATCACAAAATGGAGGACAACCACACAATTCTGGAATCATGGCCCAGCCAAACTGATACACACATTTTGGGGGGGATATAACTCAAACCATGACAAATGGGTTCCTAAGTCCCTCAGAATAAAATTTGGGGCAGCGCTTACAAGGCTCTCCATGATACAGGCTTTACCCTCTCTCCAGCCTTCCAGCCGTCTCTCTCGCCAGGTTCTCCCTTGCTGTATAAAACCCATTGCCATTGAGGAGCCAGCTATTTAAGGCTCTTAAATTTTCGTGTGAGTCAGACTTTCTCCTGCCTTCAAGTTTTTACTTTCATTCTGCCAACTCTACCTTCTCACTTCTGCAGCTTGGATAAAAGCTACAGTCATCACTTTCCTGAATTGCTGTAATAGCCTCCTCAGTTACTCCCTACCCTTGCACCACCCAACCATAGTCTATGCCTGATAGAGCAGTTAGACTAAACTGCTAAAACGTAACTCAGGTAAAGAGTCAACTCTGCTCAGAACTTCACAAAGCCTTCTGGTTCTCTTTGGTTTTTTTTTTGTTTTTTTTTACTTTGGTAAAAACCATAGTCCTTAAAATGGCTTCAAAGTCTATGCACAGTGTGACCCCCTATTATCTCTCTAATCTCATTTCCTCTTGCTTCCCACTAGCTGACTCAGGCTTACTAGGCTCCAGCCCTACTTTTTTTTTTTTTGCTGTTATTTGAAAACTCCAGCGTGTTGTGTTGTTCCACCTCAGAGCAGTGCTTTATCTTCTGCCTGGAATGCTCTTCCCCCAGATAGACACATGGTTTATATGGTCTCTTCTTTCCAATCATTTAAAGGTAGCTTATCAGTGTGACCTGCTTGACCATATTATTCAAAATAGCAATCTCCCCCAGCACTTCTTAAACCCCTTCTCTGATTTTTTTTCTATATCATTTATCACAGTCTCTCATTCTGTACATAAAGAGTTGTGTATTGCATGTGTCTGCCCATTAGAATAAATTGCTCCCGTGGGGACACGGCTTTTTGTTTTCTTCACTGCTGCATCCCCAGTGTGTAGACCAGTAGCTGGCCTACAGTAGGAAGTGAATGAATACTCATAAAATAATTGGTTGAAAAAAAAATTGTTTTATTTTCTCAAGACACTATCCCGTTTTCTGTCTTGCCCCAGTCCCCCATTCAAGAAGCCCATCCATTTTTATTTTTCTTAATTAACACTTACATATCACTCTCACTGTTAAAGTAGGTACATTTTTCCCTAAATATTTTCATAAAACCCTATATGTAGACCAGCTACAATAATAATTATGTTAAATTCCTACTGCTTCTAATTTGCTGTTAGTTTCAACTGATGAATGTACATTCTTAAATAGAGAAGAGGTCGATTATTCATTACTTTTCTCCCTATAATTAATACAGAACCTGCCACACATTACGAGCAATGTATACATTTGCTGTAAGCAGTAAGGCATATTGCATATGAATAGATAAGTAAATCAAGTGTATCTCTATTCTTTTCTTCAGTTCTTACCTTCACTCTGTTTTGCCTAGCAGAGTAATAAACATACAAGCAGTATTAGATGCATATTTGTTGATTGATTCATTGATTGATTTGAGGACCTTTCAAGTGTAGTTATCTACATAATGATAGTTTGAAATATCCTCCCACTTTGTAAAATTAAATGCTTTAATGAATTCATCACCAGGCAACAGTAACATGTGACCAACTGCCTCAAGTGCAAAAATAACACATGGGAGTCAGAATCTGAGCTCTGGAGGAAAATGGCTGAACTAACCATGAAGCAATGAGGTGGCCTTACAGACTTCAACGAGGTGTGCAGACAGGTGGATATCCTCATAACCAAAGGCGTATCCCTCAAATTGTCACCTTTAGAACATTAAGGTCTACTTAACACCAAATTATAAAAAACTAAAAGTTAATTAACTATGGCTTTTGGAAATATATTTATATGAAATGAAAGTTTTCCAAGGTCAATCGCAGGTTATTTTGAGACTTAAAGTTATATATACATTTATATTCACAGGTTATTTTGAGATTCAAAGTGAAGTGCATATATTTATATGTATATATTCCTCAATGTAATTTTTGATTGAATTTTTAAATTATTTTTCATAACCTTAGTATGAAGTAGTTTTCTTTCAAAATGGTTTTGGAAATACATTTTGCTTTTAAATATATTTTTTTATCAGTGAGTAACTGTTTTTCACACAAAGGTTTCAGTAACAAGCCGTCACTGGATTTAAAGAAAACCTGGTAACTTTATTTATAAACACTTTAAAGCATGTGCTGTCTTTATTTGTAAAGCAGTGAAGCATAGGATTCCTGGCTAAAGCTCAATTCCTCCATTACTGACCTCTGTCATAAATCTTTGTATTGAGATCTAACTCACAGCAGAAGAGAGACTTTTTATGTTGTTTAAATCCTTTATTATGGCTCTATTCACAGCCTCTTAACATTATTTAAACTTTACAGTGATTTAAATAAAACATTTAACCATTTATTAATGTTCAATAAACCATGTAAATAATCGAGTCCTTCTATTTCCACTGTTCTTTCTTCTTACTTTTTTTTATTTAAACTTTTAACATATCCAACTGAGAAACTCAGGACAAATGGCCTATTAATACATACATGAAGACAAGAAATGTATCACTGTATAAGAAGTATTTATAACATTTCAGTTTTTGAACTGAAGAAATTTGTGTACCCTTATGCTTAGTATACATATTGCAATTTTATAAACTTGCCTGTACTATATTATCCACTTTCATATTTAGTGGAACACTATTTTACAGCGTCATTTGATAGCTTCATTTTGTGGAACAGGATTCATTTATTCCAGTGCTGTCAGTTTTATAATAGGTCTTGGTGTGTCATTTAGAGGCATCCATCCAGCATAATGACAGATTATGAAGAAAGAGGACACGAGAATAAATGGTCATAATAAGAAAAGGCAGATTATGGCAAATTCCCCTTCTTGATTCTCTTCTCCATGTTAAAAAAAATTTGTGTGTCATTAGGCCCTACACGTGAAAGAATCCTAAATGAACCTGTAAGTACTTATTTTCTCTTTCCATCCTAATGGCAAGCATCTAAGGAGAACAGAAAAAGCAAGGTTGTGGATTTGGATAACTAAACCAGGCTTCTTAGAATGGGAAATCGAGTGATTTAATTGTACTTTTATTTTTCATTGATGTTATTGTTGTCAGTTGCAGTCAAGTAAGCCCCCAACTCATGGTAATCCCATACACAAGGGAATGAAACACTACCAGGTCCTGTGCCAGCCCCATGATCCATTAAGGATTGGACTGCTGTGATCCATGGGGTTTTAACTGGCTTATTTTGGGAAGTATATCATCAGGTCTTTCTCCCTAGTCCATCTTAACCTGTAAACTCTCCTGAAACCTGTTCAGCATCATAGCAACATGCAAGCCTCCACTGACAGATGGGTGGTGGCTGCACATGAGGTGCATTGGCTAAAAATCGAACTTGAGTCTCCCTTACGGAAGGCAAAAACTCTACCACTGTACCACCACTGCCTCTATTTTTCCTTACACCTATCCAGTTACGTGATCCTTGGGCGGCACACACAATTAAGCACTGGGCTACAAAAATTTGGTGGGTTCTTACCCACCCAGAGACTCCTTGGAATAAAGGCTTATCAATCTGCTTCCAGAAAGTCACAACTATGAAAACACTACAAAGCACAGTTCTACTAGGAAACACATGGGTTTGCCATGAGTCGGAATCTACTCAAAGTCCATTGGAAACCCAATTACACAGCCCTTCTACATTTGATGAGGGCCTGAGTTTTTCCACCAGATAAGTAACCGAGTTGTTCAGCCAATGAAAAATAAACTCAAACCTCCATCAACACAAATGAGATTAGCAAATGATCAGTGTGAGGACACTAAAAGCAAAACCAAGGGCCAAGGGATGCAGAAATGATGTAGCAAGGCTGAATGGTGCACCTGTCAACATTCACGACTGTACTATTATTGGGATTATTAGTTTATGCCCAAAATAGAAACTGATGGGGAGTGAAGCTATGTAACAAGGGAAAATTCCTCAACCTTCCACTTTCTATAATAAAATGTATTTATTCATCCAACTCAAGAGAAAACCTATTAGCATTTGACTTTAGAACAGCTTGAGGCCTTAGGTCAAAAGAACAGTCTCCATTAATGTTAGCTACTTTATAGGACTCATTGCTAATGTTTAATCCTTGCCTAAAATTATGATACAGCTGTATTACCTGAAACTGTGATTTATAAATGATAGCAGTGTAAAAGTGACACTAATTCATAATTTCAGTGGGTATAGCTCATAGAAATTTTCTCTGATATGTTTTATGAAAGGGGAAAAACACAAGCCCTTTAATTAATAACTTGTCCTGGAAAACCATCTTTCTACAAGAGTACTGAAAAGACTAAGGATAGCCAATAATAACCTGACATCCCCTTTTATTTCAAAGGGAAACATTTGCTATTAATAATGGTAAGCAGGGTTTTGGGACATTTTATAGGCGCATCATTTCTTTACCTTGTCAGTTGGTTTTATGTTGTAAAGAGGAGGGTGATGGGGTGAACCAAGCTTGCAGGCATATATAACATTATGGAAGGTGAAGAATCTGAGATGCTTCATCAGACAAGCCATTTCATTTTGTCATTGAGTCATAGCAAAGTCATTGCAATCTGAAGAATTACTGCAAAGTTCTCTTTTGCCATCTTAAGTTTTGTAAAACTATTTTACATAAAAATGTTGTGATCTATTCCTATAATCACATCATACAAAGGAAATTTAGATAAATATATTTAAAATATTTTTGTTTTGTTTTTGTAAAATAAAATGTGTACATAGATTTTAATTGTGTCTGCAAAATTGGTAATATTTTGGTCAAAGTTTTTCATTACTTGACATTGTTGGTTGGCGTAAATTGTTACAGACATTGGACATGTTCTCTGTTTCTCATCCTCCAACACCACCTTTCTTCACTTCCCCCCAATCCCTCCCCACCAGTAGTAGTCAAAACTTAAAAATTGTAGAAACTGAAAAATAAAAACAACAAAGAAAAAAAGAATCAGGATATAGACACCGTTGAACATAGAATCTTCTTCTTGTTAGGTGCCCTCCAGTCGATTGCGACTCATAGTGACCTTATGTACAACAGAACAAAACACTGCTGGGTCCTGCGCTATGCTCACAATCGTTGTTATGTTCGAGTCCATTGTTGCAGCCACTGTGCCAATTCATCTCATTGAGGGTTTTCCTCTTTTATCTGACCCTCTACTTTACCAAGTATGATGTTCTTCTCCAGGGTCTGGTCCCACCTGGTAACATGTCCTATGTATGTGAGACTTCTAAGGAGCATTCTGATTATACTTCTTCCAAGACAGATTTGTTCGTCCTTTTGGCAGTTCATGCTAAATTCAATATTCTTCACCAACACCGCAGTTCAAAGGTGTCAATTCTTCTTCGGTCTTCCTTATTCATTGTCCAGCTTTCGCATGCGTATGATACAATTGAAAATACCATGGCTAGGGTCAGGTGCACCTTAGTCTTCAAGGTGATTTCATTGCTTTTCAACACTTCAAAAAGGTCTTTTGTGGCAGATTTGTCCAATGCAATGCGTCTTTTGATTTCCTGACTGTTGCTTCCATGGGTGTTGATTGTGGATCCAAGATGAAATCCTTGACAACTTCAATCTTTTCTCCATTTATCATGATGTTGCTTATTGGTCCAGTTGTGAGGATTTTTGTTTTCTTTATGTTGAGGTATAGTCCATACTGAAGGCTGAGGTCTTTGATCTTCATCAGGAAGTGCTTCAAGTTCTCTGCAATTTCAACAAGCAAGGTTGTGTCATCTGCATAACACAGGTTGTTAATGAGTCTTCCTCCAGTCCTGATGCCACTTTCTTCTTCATATAGTCCAGCTTCTCTGATTATTTGCTCAGCACACAGATTAAATAGGTATGGTGAAATGATACAACCCTGACGCACACCTTTCCTGACTTTAAACTATGCAGTTTCCCCTTGTTCTGTGTGAACAACTGCCTCTTGATCTGTGTACAGATTCCTCATGAGCACAATTAAGTGTTTTGGAATTCCCATTCTTGAAAATGTTATCAATAATTTGTTATGATCCACACAGTTGAATGTCTTTGCACGGTCAATAAAACACAGGTAAACATCTTTCTGGTATTCTCTGCTTTCAGCCAGGATCCATCTGACATCAGTAATGATATCCTGGTTCCATGTCCTCTTCTGAATCTGGCCTGAATTTCTGGCAGTTCCCTGTTGATATACTGCTGCGGCTGCTTTTGAAAGATCTTCAGCAAAATTTTACTTGCATGTGATATTAATGATATTGTCTGATAATTTCCACATTTGGTTGGATCACCTTTCTTGGGAATAGGTATAAATATGGATCTCTTCCAGGCAATTGGCCAGTTAGCTGTCTTCCACATTTCTTGGCATAGACAAGTGAGCACTTCCAGTGCTGCATCCATTTGTTGAAACATCTCAATTGATATTCCATCAGTTCCTGGAGCCTTGTTTTTCACCAATGCCTTCAGTGAAGCTTGGACTTCTTCCTTCAGTACCATCGGTTCCTGATCATATGCTACCTCTTGAAGTGGTTGAATGTCGACCAATTCTCTTTTGGTTTAATGACTGTGTATTCCTTCCATCTTCTTCTGATTTTTCCTGTGTCATTTAATATTTTCCCCGTAGAATCCTTCACTATTGCAACTCATGGCTTGAATTTTCTCTTCAGTTCTTTCAGCTTGAGAAATGCCGAGCATGTTCTTCCCTTTTCGTTTTCTATCTTCAGGTCTTTCACATGTCATTATATACTTTACTTTGTCTTGTTAAGCTGCCCTTTGAAATCTTCTGTTCAGTTCTTTTACTTCATTTCTTCATTTTGCTTTAGATACTTGATGTTCAAGAGCAAGTTTCAGAGTCTCTTCTGACATCCATTTTGGCCTTTTCTTTCTTTCTTGTCTTTTTAATGACCTCTTGCTTTCTTCATGTATGATGTCCTTGATGTCACTCTACAACTTGTCTGGTCTTCTGTCATTAGTGTTCAATGCGTCAAATCTATTTTTGAGATTATCTCTAAATTCAAGTGGGATATACTCAAAGTCGTACTTTGGCTCTCATGAACTTGTTCTAATTTTCTTCAGTTTCAACTTGAACTTGCATATGAGCAATTGATGCTCTGTTCCACAGTCGTCCCCTGGCCTTGTTCTGACTGATGATAGTAAGCTTTTCCATCGTCTCTTTCCACAGATGTAGTCGATTTGACTCTTGTATATTTCAACTACTGAGGTCCATGTGTATAGTCACCATTTATGTTGGTGAAAAAAGGTATTTGCAGTGAAGAAGTTGTTGGTCTTGCAAAATTCTATCATGTGATCTCCGGCATCATTTCTATCACCAAGGCCATGTTTTCCCACTACTGATCCTTCTTTGTTTCCAATTTTCCCGTTCCAATCACCAGCAAATTATCAATGCATCCTGATTGCATGTTCAATCAATTTCAGACTGCAGAAGCTGGTAAAAATATCCAATTTCTTCATCTTTGGCCTTAGTGGTTGGTGTGTATATTTGAATGATAGTCATATTAACTGGTCTTCCTTGTAGGCATATGGATATTATCCTATCACTGACGGCATTATACTTCAGGATAGATCTTGAAATGCTCTTTTTGACAACCAATGCAACGTCATTGCTCTTTAATTTGACATTCTTGGCACAGTAGACCATATGGTTGTCCGATTCAAAATGGTAATACTGGTCCATTTCAGCTCACTAATGCCTAGCATATTGACGTTTCTGCATTCCACTTCATTTTTGATGATTTTCAATTTTCTTAGATTCATACTTTGTACATGCCACATTCCGATTATTATGGATGTCTGCAGCTGTTTTTTCTCCTTTTGAGTGGTCCCACATCAGCAAATGAAAGTGCTGAAAGCTTGACTCTATCTACGTCATTAAGGTTGAGTCTACTTTGAGGAGGCAATTCTTCCCCACTTGTCTTTTTAGTGCCTTCCTATCTAGGGGGGCTCATCTTCTGACACTATATCAATGTTCCACTGCTATTCATAAGGTTTTCACTGGCTAATTCTTTCCAGAAGTAGACTTCTGGGTCCTTCTTCTTGGTCTGTCTTAGTCTGGAAGCTCAGCTGAAACCCGTCCACCATGGGTGACCCTGCTGATATCTGAATACTGGTGGCATAGCTTCCAGCATCACAGCAACACGCAAGCCCCCACAATAAGACAAACTAACAGACATGTTATATTTATATAACATACCCTCAATAACTTGAGAAACAGTCTCTGGACAAACATGAAATAGAGAAAGATGATTTCACCAACATTTTATGAGTCTTATTCTTATCAGAAAATGTATTATGCTTACTAATATTATAAATAAAATTATCATGTGCAATGTTCATTCTTTCAAAACTCTTACGGAAAAGAGATTGCTCACTTCTGTGGAAAGAGATGTGAACCAATAGCTTTCACTGATCTTACATTCTATTGGGCAGTGGCAAAAAACACACACACAGATAATACTTAAATCAGATATGTTATAGCCTTTACCATCGAGTTGATTCCGACTCACAGCTACCCCAATAGAACAGAGCAGAACTGCCCCACAGGGTTTCCAAGGAGCTCCTGGTGGGTTTGAACTGCCTACCTTTTGGCTAGCAGCCAAGTTCTTAACCACTGCACCACCAGGGCCCCAGATATATTATAGGAAGGGCTAAGTGCTTTGCGGAAAGCATATTTCTTTTTGTATTATTCTCCAGCTTTTAATATGCTAACAACTTCAAATTTGAAAGGAATGAAGATAGAATAAAGTGTTTATGATGTTTGTGAAGCTAATGTGACAACAAAATTCTTTTTCAAGAATCATAATTTATGATAAGTAACGTTGCAAAGTGGCCTAAATGATCTTTCAAGTTCACAAAACATTAAATTACATATAAAACCAAAAAAAGAAAAAAAAAAAACCACATCTATAGCCATCGAGTCAACCGTGACTCAGAGACCCTACAGGACAGAGTAGAACTGCCCCACAGGGTTTCCACGGAGTGACTGGTGGGTCCGAACTGCCAACCTTTTGATTAGCAGCCATAGTTTTTAAACGTTATGCCAACGGGGCTCCATATTACATATTAAAAAAAACCAAACTGTTGCCATCGAGTTGATTCTGACTCATAGCGACCCTATAGGACAAAGTAGAACTGCCCCATAGTATTTCCAGGGAGTGGCTGGTGGATTCAAACTACTGATCTTTTGGTTAGCAGAGGAGCTCTTAACCATTACGCCAGCAGGGCTGGAAATTAGGATTTACAACACAAAGGATAATCACATCAGCTCATAAAATGTTGGACAATCTCACAATACTGGAAATCAAGGCCTAGCCAAGTTGACACACATTTGAGGGGGACACAATTCAATCCATAACACATGTCCAAAGTATGTAAAATAAAGTTTGGCCATCCTTGCTTCTAAGGAGCATTCTGGTTCTACTTCTTCCAAGACAGATTTGTTCATTATTCTGGCAGTCCATGGTATATTTAATATTCTTCACCAACACCATAATTTAAAGGCATTAATTCTTTGGTCTTCCTTATTCATCCTTCAGCTTTCATATTTATATGAGGAAACTGAAAATACCATGGCTTGGGTCAGGCACACCTTAGTCCTCAAAGTGACATCTTTGTTTTTTAACACTTTAAAGAGGTCTTTTGCAGCAGATTTGCCCGAGGCAATACATTGTTTGATTTCTTGACTACTGCTTCCATGGGCATTCATTGCGGATTTAAGTAAAATGAAGTCCTTAGTAACTTCAGTATTTTCTTTGTTTATCATGATGTTACTTGTTAGTCCAATTGTGAGAATTTTTATTTTCTTTACGTTGTAGGTGTAATTAATACTGAAGGCTGTAGTCTGTGATCTTCATCAGTGAGTACTTCAAGTCATCTTTGGTTTCAGCAAGCAAGGTTGTGTCATCTGCATATTACAGGTTGTTAATGAGTCTTCCTCCAATCCTGATGCCACATTTTTCATATAGTCCAGCTTCTTTGAATATATACATCATGAACTCCTCTAATTATCACAACATACCAATGTAGTAGGTACTATTATAATTGCCACTTTACAGATGACAGAATTCAGTGACTTGCCCAGGAGCACATACTAGTAAGTAAGCGGTGGACTTCAGATTCCAAAACAGGTTCCCAGGCTTTGGAATTCTATGTTCTCAAGTGCCCCATTCTGATGCTTCCCCATGTCCATTTTGCCAAGAACAGAAGGGTTCTTTACATAATTTGATCATCTCTATGTGCTTCACTATGCTGTGACCCAAAATAACAGCAGTCTTCTTTAAAAAAAAAAATAGTAGGGAAATGAGGGTTTAAATCTCTGATAAATATGTTTTTTATTTTCTTTTTATATGATATGAGACATACTGAGGGGTGAGGCTTAGCTCATCTAGATCTAGATGACACTACACCCTATTAAAGCACAGAGTTGCTACCATAGCATGGTATTTCACCAGCATTTGGTTTTAGAGTCCAATGTGATTCCACTCTACATAGAAAACCACTAGTTCACAGTGTGTCTGTTATGACAGACTTTGTTCATCAACAGTATAAAAGTGTCTATGTTCTTAGATTTTTTTTTTAAGCAGATAAACACCTTTAGACTCTAAGTGGAAGATAAATACATAATAGTTTGGGATATCTTCAAAAGCATGGAATATTTGCTTGTCATTCCAATAGACCTCATGCAATTCTGCTCTGGAGAATCACTAATCATGCCTAAATTGCATAATTCTGAGAGTATTCTGCTTTTTGTTCCAAGTGGGAGCTCCCTATGAATGGATTAGCATTGCCCTGAATAGGGCCACTACTGATAGACATGGTAGATGATATTAGCGTCTGCATCACACAGGAATTGTAGTAAAAAACGACTTGCCATTGAGTTGGTTTCAACTCACGGCGACCCCCTGTAGATCAGATAGATCTGTGCTCTATAGGGTTTTCAAAGGCTGATTTTTCAGAAGTAGATCGCCAGGCCTTCTTCCAAGGTACCTCCAACCTTTCGATTAGCAGCAGAGTATGTTAACCATTTGCACCACCCAGGGACTAGGGAATTTGATGGGGCTCCAGATACTGCTCATATCTACTAGTCCAGCACGGGGAGCCTAACAAGAAGGGAGAGGATGGCAATCCTGGAGAATTTCAGCACTGTTTTGAGCCATAAAGAGGAAAACAGAGAATTTAAACCCAAGACTCACTTCTGTGTTTACTACCGTGTACCATGACTGTGGTTCTGTGACAGAAATACATAGCACTCTGCTAATTTATGCAGGGACCTTAACTTGAAGACATTACCGAGGTCTGTGGATATGGAAGAATATGATTTTTATTATTTTTCATATCAATTTCTCTACATTCATGTCACATCCAGAACCTGAATTAGGTAGTTGAGGATAGGTCATTTAACACATGCTACTAACAAAATCGGTGTAAAGTGGTTCATTTATTCATTAATGGGTTTCCAAAAAACAAAATATAAGGTTCAAATTTCTAAGCTCTGAGGTGATTTTTTAAAAGTTTCATTAAACCATTATAAGATTTCTAAATTACCTGGACCCTGTTGCACAAGGGATAATTTTTCAACAAGATGTCTTTTTGTCCTCCCTCTTTCTTCTTTTCTAGCAATTTACTCTAATAATAGGCCTAAATTGTTGTGTATTAAAACAATAATCTTGGTTTGTCTTCAGTACTGCTTGAGAAATAACATTACTTTCACAAATGAGAGGCAGAAATATGTCCCTGAAATCTTAAACTGAGTATGCAAATATTTTCTTGTGTTTAAGTGAGATACCCCCAAAAGTGACAGTGATAGATAAATGTTCTAAATAACAATATTTTTTTCTGACACTGACAAATAATCCCCTCCCACAGGATAGGTGCAAGAGGGTTTTTATATCTTTTGAATTCTGATTTTTTTTTTCAAGTTAAACACAAATTTCATGAGCAAATTAGAGCACATACATCCTAGTGATTTCTCTTTTGCTTTTTAACTTTCTCAAAATGCGTAAAAGTCATGTATCCTTGTAAAAATCATGTATTAAACCCAAGTTTCTGCTTTTCTTGCTCCCCCAATCCTCTCCTCTCCCTGCTCCAATCAATATTAATTGATTTGCATTCCTCTCAGGAACCCAATACCCTTTTATAATGGTCTTTTAGTGCTTTATCCAAGAATATCATTTACAACCAAACTTAATCTAGGATCAGCTTGATTTTGAGGTCAGTGTAGTTAGTGGTATCTGTGTTTCTGAGACATTTTTATAAACATATGATAAACATAATTATTGTAAAAGTAAATTTTTCTGAATTGAAGCTTTAAGAATAGGAAAACGATGCCAAAGACTGCTAAAAGAATGGATTGTTTAGTTACTACAGAAATACCAGAAGGGGATCACTAATTAAGATTAAAAACCAATTAATAACTTTCAATGAAACATAACCCTAATCATTGGAGTTATTTTTCCCACCAGACAGAAACAATTTGCAACTCCAGCAGACACAAATCTACATCTGCCAGTGTCTATCCTGTAATCAATAGTAAATAGCAAGTCAAACAAGGGTACATTTCCCTAAAGAATTAAATAATCCTCGAGTCGGTCTGTTAGACAATGTTCTAGAATGTCCTTGAAAGGGCATACAACCATCTTTTCTCCTTATTTTCTTGTATTTGGATATTTTTCTTCACATTCTAATTCCTCTTTTTTTATGAGAAGGGTCCACTCCTGTAATGATAAACCTTTATTAGCAGAATTAGCAATACCTGCTTCTAAAATATACGTTTTGTCTTCATCTGAGATGAAAGAAATTAAAAGTTTTAGATTAAATGACCACCACTCATCTGTCAGTTTGTCATACTGTGGTGGCTTGCGTGTTGCTGTGAAGCTGGAACCTCTGCCGCCAGTATTTCAAATACTAGCAGGGTCACCGATTGTAGACAGATTTCAACAGAGGTTCCAGACTCAGACAGACTGGGAAGAAGGACGTGCAGATGTAATTTTCAAAAAATTGGCCAGTAAAAACCTTATGTAAAACAATGAAACATTGTCTGATATAATGCCAGAAGATGAGTCCCTCAGGTTGAAAGGCATTCAGATATGACTAGGGAAGAGCTGCCTACTCAAAGTAGAGTTGACCTTAATGACATGGATGGAGTCAAGCTTTCTGGACCTTCATTTCCTGATGTGGCACAACTTAAAATGAGAAGAAACTGTTGCAAACATTCATTAATAATCATAATGTGGAATGTATGAAGTATGAATCAAGGGAAATTGGAAGCTGTCAAATGAAATGAAATGCATGAAGATAAATATCTTAGGCATTAGTGAGCTGAAATGGACAGGTATTGGTCATTTTGAATTGGACAATCACAAGTTCTACTATGCCAGGAATGACAAATTGAAGAGGAACAGTATGGCATTCACTGTCAAAAATAATGTTTCAAGATATATCCTGAAGTACAACGCAGTCAGTGATAGGATAGTATCCACACACCTACACGGAAGATCAGTTAATACAACTATTATTCATATTTACCCACCAAATATTAATGCCAAAGATGAAGAAATGGAAGATTTTCACCAACTTCTGCAGTCTAAAACATGCAACCAAGATACATAGATAATTACTGGTGATTGGAATGTGAAAGTTGGAAACAAAGAAGAAAGAACCAAACCCATTGCCTTTGAGTCGATTCAGACGCATAGCGATGCTATAGGATAGAGTAGAACTGCCCCATAGGGTTTCCAAGGAGCAGCTGGTGTGTTGAAACTGCTGACTTTTTGGTTTGCATCTGAGATCTTAACCACTGTGCAACCAGGGCCCCAGAAGAAGGAGCAGTAGTTGGAAAATATGGCCTCAGTGATAGAAATGATGCCGGAGATCACATGATAGAATTTTGCAAGACCAATGACCTATTCATTGCAAATATATGTTTTTTCAACAACATAAATGGTGACTATACATGTGGACCTTGCCAGATGGAATGCACAGGATCCCATTCGACTACATCTATGGAAAGAAACAATGAAGAACCTCAATATCATTGGTCAGAACAAGGCCAGGGACTGACTGCGAAACAGACCATCAATTGCTCACATGCAAGTTCAAACTGAAGCTGAAGAAAATTAAAACAAGTCTACGAGAGCCAAAGTACAACCTTGACTATGGCCAACCTGAATTTAAACATCATCTCAAGAACAGATTTGATGCATTGAACAATGATGACCAAAGACCAGAAGAGTTCTGGGATGACATCAAGGACATCATAAATGAAGAAAGAAAAAGATCATTAAAAAGACAGAAAAAACAAACAAAAAAGACAAAAATGCATGTCAGAAGAAACTGAAACTTGCACTTGAACTTAGAGCAGCTAAAGTACGAATGAAAGAAATGATGAAGAACTGAACAAAATATTTCAAATGGCAGTTCAAAAATACAAAATGAAGCATTATAATGAAATGTGCTAAGACCTGGAGTTAGAAAACTAAAAGGGAAGAATACTGTCAGCATTTCTGAAGCTGAAAGAACTGAAGAAAAGATTCAAGCATAGAATTGCAATATTGATGGATTCTACAAGAAAGAATTAAATGATAATGCAAGAAGCATCAAAAGAAGATGGAAGGAATACACAAAATCTCCATACCAAAAAGCATTAGTCAACGTTCAACCATTTCGGGAGGTATCATATGATCAAGAACTGACGGTCCTGAAGGAAGAAATCAAGCTGCACTGAGCGCACTGGTGAAAAACAAGTCTCCAGGAATTGACAGAATGCCAACTGAGATGTTTCAACAAACGGATGCAATGTTGGAAGCGCTCACTCATGTATACCAAGAAATTTGGAAGACAGCGAATTAACTGGAAAAGATTCGTATGTGTGCCCATTCCACAGAAATATGATCCAACAGAATGCAGAAATTGACTATGCAAAGGCATTTGACTGTTTGGATCATAACAAGTTATGGATAACATTGCAAACAATGGGAATTCCAGAACACGTAATTGTGCTCATGGGGAACCTTTATATAGACCAACAGGCAGTCATTCTAATAGAACAAGGGGACACTTCCTGGTTTACAATCAGGAAAGCTGTGCATCAGAGTTATATCCTTTTGTCATACTTACTCAATCTGTATGCTGAGGAAATAATCTGAGAAGCTGGACTATATGAAGAATGCAACATCAGGAATGGAGGAAGACTCATTAACAACCTGCGATATGCATATAACACAGTCTTTCTTACTGAAAGTAAAGACGACTTGAGGCTCTTACTGATGAATATCAGATTACAGCCTTCAGTATGGATTTTACCTTAAAATAAGGAAAATGAAAATCCTCACAACTGGATCAAAGCAACATCATGATAAACGGTGAAAATATTGAAGTTGTCAAGGATTTCATTTTATTTGGATCCACCATCAACGCCCACAGAAGCAGCAGTCAAGAAATCAAATTATGTATTGCATTGGGCAAATCTGCTGCAAAAGACCTCTCTAAAGTATTAAAAAGCAAAGATATCACCTTCAGAACTATGGTGCACCTTACCCAGGCCACAGTATTTTCAACTTCTTCATATGCATGTGAAAGCTGAGCAATGAATAAGGAAGACCAAAGAAGAATCGATGCCTTTGAATTATGGTGTTTGTGAAGAATACTGAATATACCATGAACTGCCAGAAAAATAAACAAATCTGTCTTGGAAGAAGTACAGCCAGAATACTCCTCAGAGGATGGTGAGATTTTGTCTTATGTACTTTGTGCATGTTATCAGGAGGAGCTGTTCCCTGGAGAAGTATATCATGTTTGGTAAAACAGAGGGTCAGTTAAAAAAGGAAGACCTTCAACAAGATGGATTGACACATTGGCTGCAACAATGATCTCACACGAGCAACAACTGTGAGTTTAGCCCAGGGCCACTCAGTGTTTAGTTCTGCTTTACATAGGGTCATTATGAGTAGGAACCTACTTGAAGTCACCTAACAACAACAGATTAAATGAAGTAATCTCCTGAAAGTGAGAACTGACAAGATAGAAAAGAACTATCACTTTCCCACTATCAGAACGATAATATAAATTTAGGGTTTTCTAAAGTCATAGTGAGCTGAAATGGACTGGTATCAGACATTTTGAATATTGGTTTACTATGCCGGAAATGACAACTTGAAGAGGAATGGCATGCATTTATCATCAAAAAGAACATTTCAAGGTTTATCCTGAAGTACAACGCTGTCAGCGATAAAATAATACCCATACGCCTACAAGGAAGGCCAGTTAATACGACTGTTATTCAAACTTACGCACCAACCACTAAGGCCAAAGATGAAGAAATTGAAGACTTTTACCAGCTTCTGAAGTCTGAAATTGATCGAACATGCAATCAGGATGTATTGATAATTACCGGTAATTGGAATGTGAAAGTTGGAAACAACTTCTTGCAAACACTTCGGCATTGGCGCAAAAGATTGAATACACTATTGACTGCCAAAAGAACGAACAAATCTGTCTTGGAAGAAGTACAACCCGAATGCTCCTTAGAAGCAAGGATGGCGAGACTTTGTCTCACATACTTAGGACATGTTATCAGGTGGGATCAGTTCCTGGAGAAGGACATCATGCTTGGTAAAGTAGAGGGTCAGTGAAAAAGAGGAAGACCTTCAATGAGATGAACTGACACAGTGGCTGCAACAATGGGCTCAAGCATAACAATGATTGTGCGGATGGCCCAGGACTGGACAGTGCTTGGTTCTTATGTACATGGGGTCGCTATGAGTCGGAACTGACTGGATGGCACCTAACAACAAACTCATTGTGATCTCATATAATGTGATTTTAATAAGGATGGTTCTTTTCATATTGCGGAGATAGATCCATTTAAAATCTTTGTCAGTCTTTTTTAATAAAGAAATTGACAAATTTGAAAAAAAAATGCTTTGCTGTAAAATACATTCTGATTATTTGCTCAGAAAATAGTATCACCCAATTGCTAAGTTACATTGTTTCTTTAGTCAACAAATATTTGAACGTTTATTATGGGCACAATTAGTGAAAGGAGTCCTTGGGTGGCACAAATGGTTAAGTGCTCAAGTACTAGCCAAAAGTTTGGTGGTTCAAACCCACCCAGAGACATCATGGAAGAAAATTCTGGCAATCTGCTTCAGAAAAGTCACAGCCTTGAAAATCCTCTGAAGCACACTGCTAGTCTGCACACCTGAGGTCACCATGAGTTGGAATTGACTCCACAATAATTAATAACAACACCAAGGGAAGTTTGAAAACATGAACAAACATACTCCTTGTACTAAGAAGCTTACACTTTAGATGATACATGAAAATATTTAGTCATGGTACATAGAAGATTCTGAGTAACATTTTAAGGGTGCTGGTGAAAAGGGTCATACCAGACTACAGGAGGGAGAAGTTGCTTATAACTGGTGACAGCAAGTCTAAGTTGGGCCATGAATGAGCAGTGAGATTCAATGGGTTGAGATGAAGCAGGTAATAAAGACAGTATTTATCAGGGAAATCAACAGCAGAGCATGAAAAATAAGAAATCTTTGAGGAATAGCAGATATTTAACTTGAGGATATTATACATTTGCAAAGTAGACAAAAATGTATTGTGTCCAAAAAGTTAAGGCTGGGCACATTTTGCTTCATCTTAAAGGCTGGTGTTTCTATGTTTCCTCAGAAAGTTATAGGGTCACTATGAGTTGGAATCAACTCAACGACAACTTGTTTGATTTTTTTGGTTTGAGTATTCTGCTATACGGAGAGAACAATATAGATATATTATCAATTCTCTAAAAAATACAAATGAGTGAGATTATTGCAATTTTTTTTTCTTTTCTTACTGTTTTGGTGCTTGCTTTCAGAAGTCAGACAAGAATGTCATATGGGATGGCCTGTGTTTAAGCTATGTTAAAACATAATTTACCATTATTCCCTGATCTTTTAGTTGGAACACTTCTAAACGATCAAACTTGAAAGTCAATTTAGTGGCAACTGGGAGGCACTGATGAGTTTCTACTATAAAGATCATGATGTAATCAAAGCAGTGTTTAAGGGCAATCAATCTAGTCACATCAGAATTGATTGGATTGAAAGAGAGAATGCATATGGGTGAAATAGGAGGTCTTGGAGTTAGAGTAACGAAAAAGAAACAGTTGTATTCAATTTGAAGAGAAAGAACTTGGCATACAAAAAATAATAATAACTAAAGTTGATATTGAATTACAATTGCATTCTATTATGATTTGTTCATTCATTATGAATCAAATCAGTTACAAGTTACTCATAATATAACCCTTTGTGTATTATTTTGTTAAGGTGTGCACTATTTTTTTCACTGCGGATTGACTTACTTCATAACCGGCTGCTGTGTACCCATGAGCAACATTATCTAAATTATTAAAAATAAAAATATTAAAATAGAATTCCAATGAAGAGGCAAATACCCAAATTTAAAACAAGCTTAGCAAAGAAGACACCTCTTCCTCTTTAATAAATTTGCAAATGCAGAATAAATGAAATGTTATTAGAAAGTAGCAAGCTCATTGAATATGTGACAAGTCAAGAAGCACATATAACACATATTCTGAATTCATTAAATATTTACAAGCAATAATGAATGACCAGTGATTTTGCCAGAAATCTACTACTTTAATTTAATTCATATTCAAACAAGAGGTAAGCTACAATATATGGGAACATATAAGATAGAACAAAATAATACTTACTAGATGTTTTCTGATAGAATTATTACAATACTCCGCAATTTATGATATCTTTTGCAAATATATTTATCCCAACCTCTGGGAGTTAGCATGAGGGATAGTGTTTTAATAATTTACATATCTGAAAGTGCTGGTGGTATATAAAAGATTACTCTGACCTTAGGTAATAATTTAAAAATCTAACCTAAAAGTTTCCAGATGCAATACATAATAGTACATAATAATATCAATAGTTAATATTTCATAACTTATTGCAGTGGTTCTCAACTGAGTGGAATTCTGCCCCCAATTCCAGGGCTATTTTGTAATGTCTGGAACATTTTTGATTATCATGACTTGGGGGAAGGGTGGATTGCTTACTGGAATCCAGTGGGTAGGGGCCAGTGATGTTGCTCAACTTTCTACAGTGCATAGGACAGCCACTCCATGACCACTACTCCACCCCAACAAAGAGTTATCCAGTTCATATTGTCAATAGTGCCCAGGTTGAGAAACCCTAATACAGAACTGATTCAAATGTAAGCTGTAAAAACTAAATTCACCTAATTTACTGCAGTTATGTGTTCTATCTTGCTGGGTAGCAAACAGATGGTAAAGATAAAATAACATTCCTTAACCATCAGATTTTGCCTTAATTCATTCAGTCTTTTTAAGTCTATACTTAAGAATGCAGTCACTGACGATGTTTATTCTATGTTGATGTGAAATTTAAGAGCCAGAAAAAATGCTCTCTTACTTATTCTCTGTGAGTATGTATAAATACTTTCTTAAATGTTATTATTGTAAAATGAGAACTTCTCTATATTTACCAACCAGAGGAGTTTCATTAACCAATCCTTAGCACAAAAATAAAATCAGTACCAAAGAAGTGAAAACTAGAATAGGAAAGGTTCTGCTCTGGAAGACAGTAAGGCTCAATTTCCCATCAGGTTAGAATTTTGCAAGGGACCTGAAAATGCAGCACATAGAATTTTGAAACATTTAGCTGAGAATTTCCTCACTGCTTCTAGATTCATTCCTAATTTTCTTTTCCTTGAAGGAAACCTCAGATCTGACCTGCAGTTTCATCTCTCTTCATTTATATTTCATATTTCCCACCCAGGCATTTCCTATCTCTTAGGAGATAGTTATAGGAAAGTATAGAAGAAATTTAGTTTACTGTCACCCCACCAGTGATAAGCAATAATAGACAACAAAAGGAGTACAACCTGATAGGTCTGTAATAACAGAGGTTTGTCACATTATTTCTGGGTTAGTATCAATTGTGCAAAATATTTTTGTTTGACTCAACTGAGACATTCAATTTTTTTAAAAATATGTATTCAGTAATCTGTTGATGATGATATAAGGAATAGGTGATGATAAGAGATAAAAGAGGTAGCAGATCTTTGCAGGGTGAGACTTAAAAATGATAGTGGTTCTTGCAGTATTCTGTAGAATGAAACAGAAAGCAAAGCGGTAAACTCTTTACTCAACAGTCTGGAAAATACACATGGGGACAATAAATAAACAGCAAGAATGGAAAACAGGCAATGACGATCTATGAGATAAGCATTTTAATATTTAACAGTGATTAGAAGCTACCAAGACTGTCCTTCATAGCTTGGGACACTACAATTAAGAAATACAGAGAACTTAGAAAAGCTTTGGGGGAACAATGACAAAGACTAGAACATAAAACACAGTGCAGAGACAGAAGTATTAATATTACTGTAATGGAGAAGGGAAGAGTAGAAAAAGTGTCCATAAGTAGGTGAAAAATTTATTTTCACACAATGCTGGTGGGAATGTAGATTGTTGTAGTAATACAAGAAAATACTCTAGCAACACCAATTAAACTTTAAAAAGCACGTTTTGTAATCTTGTTGTTGATAGGCACTAATACTGACAGATTCTATGAACCTGTAATTTGACATGCAGATATGATATATACATAGTTAATTAATTAAAACCAATAAAAAGCAAAATACTTATACGTGCAAGATTTGTAATTTAACTTGCATATTTTTTTTTTTGGTAGAAAACAAAACAGAGGTATTGTCCAAGGAAAGCCTCTTAGATAAAATGAGTTTTTAATTTTGTCACAGTTTATAAAGCTTATCAATGTATTTCCGTCTTACTATAGTATAGTCAGAGCCCTGGTGGCACAGTAGTTAAGAACTCCGATGCTAACCAAAAGGTCGGCAGTTTGAATCCACCAGCCACTCCTTGGAAACTCTATGGGACAAGTCTAGTCTCTCCTATAGGCTTGCTGTCAGTCGAAATCAACTCAACAGTCACAGGTTTGGTTTGGTTTATAATATAGTCACTTAGAACAATGATAGGGAAAAAAAAATTTTTTTTTCTCAAACGCATTTGCCATGCTTCTCTGATAAACAGAAAGATTTCCTTTACTGGTATTCATTATTTCAAGATAAAGCAGAAAAGTGACTAAAAATAAATAATAACCACCTGTGGCACAAATAGCTAAGTGTTCAAATACTAGCTTAAAGGTTGGCAGTTCCAACTCACCTAGAGATACTTTGGAAGACAGGCCTCACAATCTGCTTCCCGAAGATCACAGCTTTGAAAACCCTATGCAGCAGTTCTACCCTGTACATATTAGGTCCCATGAGTCAAACTGACTTGACAGCAACTAACCACAACAACAAATTATTCAGATAGTTACTCAGGTGAGAATACTTCTGTGAACATCACGAATATTTTCTAACATTGTTAGGAATTTGTTGAATTCATTTATCTGAAAACCAAAGAATGGAGTTGCTACTCATAGGAATGTAACATTATTACAGTAACCTATGAGTATAAACTAGGTGATAATAACAAATCTTTCAACAAATTAATGTACTCGGAATTATTCTAGAGGTAAAGGATCAGTCACAAAAATTCCTATCCCCATTGAGCTTATGATTTGAGTAAGAGAAGAGAGATAAGAATTAAAGGATTAAAATTATATATATGTAATTATATAAATATAATTATAAATATATAAATTATATATATATATATATATATAAACCAAAACCAAAACCCATTGTCATCGAGTTGATTCTGACTCACAGTGACCCTGTAGGACAGAGTAGAACTGTCCCATAGGGTTTCCAAGGAGCAGCTGGTAGATTTGAACTGCTGAATTTTTGGTAAGCAGCTGTAGCTCTTAACCACTCCTCCACCAGGGCTCCCATATATATGTTGTTGTTAGGTGCCATCAAGTCAGTTGCAACTCATAGTGAACCTACGTACAACAGAACGAAACACTGACCAGTCCTTCACTATCCTCACAATTGTTATGCTTGAGCCCATTGTTGCAGCCACTGTGTCAATCCATCTCACTGAGGGTCTTCCTCTTTTTCACTGACCCTCTACTTTAACAAGCATGATGTCCTTCTCCAGGGACTGGTCCCTCCTGATAACATGTCTAAAGTATGTGAGTCGTAGTCTCGCCATCCTTGCTTCCAAGAAGCATTCTGGTTGTACTTCTTCCAAGAAAGATTTGTTCCTTCTTTTGGCAGTACATGGTATAGTCAATATTCTTTGCCAGCACCACAATTCAAAGGTATCAATTTTTCTGTGGTCTTCCTTATTCATCATCCAGCTTTCACATGCATATGAGGTGACTGAAAACACCATGGCTTGGGTCAGGTGCACCTTAGTCTTCAAGGTGACATCTTTGCTTTTCAACACTTTAAAGAGGTGTTTTGCAGCAGATTTGCGTATATATATATAATTATTTTAGATAGTGATAAGAACTCTTATGATAAAAAAGAAAGGAAAGGGGAATACTAAGTAGACAGGTGATGATTTTAAATAACGTAGTCAGGAAAGGAATTAAAGAGGCAGTGGCAGCGACATTTCAGCAAAGACCTAAAGGTGTTGTGGTGGACCGAAAAATGCCCCCTTCAAAAGATAGCCACATCCTAATCCCTAGAATGTGTAAATGTTACCTTATATGGTATAAATAAGTAAATAATCATATTCTTGTAGATATGATTAAGTCAAGGATTGTGAGAAGGGGAATTTATCCTGGATTATCTCAGTGGGCCCCAAACGCAATCAGATCTGTCTTTATAAGAGGGTAGCAGAGGAAGATTTTACACACAGACAAAAGAGGGGAAAGTAATGTGCCCATGGGGGCAGAGATTTGAATAATGTGACCACAAGCCCAGGAATGCCAGCAACCACTAGAAGCTGGAAAATTCAAAGAACACATTCTCCTCTAGAGCCTCCAAAGACGTAGGCCTGCTGACACCTTGATTTCAACCCAGTGATGCTGATTTTGAACTTCTGGCCTCCAGAACTGTCAGTGAATAAATGTGTGTTGTTTTAAACCACTACGTTTGTGGCAATTTGCTACAGTAGTCATAGGAAACTATACAGGTGTGAGGAAGCAAATGATGCAGATCTCTAGGAGCACAGCAGGTTTGGAGGGGAAATATCAGGAGCTGTCTTTTAGACGTGGAAAGTTTGAGAAGTCTACCAGACATCCAACTGGGGATGTGAAGTGGGTAGTCAGGAGTTCAGGGGAGACTTCTGGGTTGTCTAGCTAAATTCAGGAATTATTAACATGTAGATTGTAATTAAGGAGTGCCTGGGTGATACAAACAGTTAAGCACTGCACTACTAGCTGAAATGATGGCAGTTCAAACCAGAGGTGCATCAGAAGGCAGGCTTGGGAGGCAGGGCCAAGATGGTGGAGTAGTCAGACACTTCCAGTGGTCCCTCTTACACCAAAGACCCAAAAAAACAAGTGACTTGATTATATATGACAATCTAGGAGCCCTGCACATCAAAGGCAAAGTTGAGGAATTGGACTGAGTGGCAGGGGAGGGAGAGATGGTTCAGAAGCTGCAAGGAGTCGCCAGATCTGACCTGGCGACAGCCTGAGCCCTTCAAGCAGGATCAGCTTGTGGGTGAGCGGTGAGGCAAGCAGTGGCGCTCGGGAGGCGTTTTCCACACTGGGAGAGACCTAGCAGCAGAGAGTCTACTTGACCATCTAGAACCAGTGAAAAGTAGCCCTTGTTCAGCCAAAAATAAGTTCTTGCATCTGGCCTACTGCGCAGATCAAAAACACCCCCCCTTAGGGAAAAACTTCTCTCCCATTTACCTCCCTACTCCCTGCTGTGCACTGGGTCTGGGACAACTTCAGCAATTGTCAAGTCCCCTGGGCTGGAAGTAGGACCCGTCATGCACCCTTAGCCATTCTCCCTGCCTTGGAGAGGGAACAAACTAACAAACAGGGGGAAAAAATAATCTGCCGGCTCCCCTAAACCAGGAACTCAAGGTAGGCACAGCTCCTTTGCCTAGGCACAGGCATAAGAGGTCCACAGACTTTGAGTGCCTTTCCCCCTGCATAGACTTGTGTGGGCCCATGTCAACAACGTAGGCCCTCATTACCACAGTACAACAGGTTATATACCTGAAGTCTAACTCCAACTGTTTCAGCTGTGAAGTGGCAGATTTGTGACATTAGACATTGCTCTGCCCATTAAGCAGTGTCTCTACCTACTAACATCAGGAGCATGAGGACTGGTGGCTCCACCCATACTACCTAGCCACTTGCGACAGGGGCCCAAGAATAAGAGGTGCCCCCAGTCCTTACAGCCAACAGCACTGGGTGCTTGTAGTCCGGCTGGAAAACCCACCCACCTACACACTCTAGTGAACAGGGACACGTTTTGCTCCTGGACGCTCAGGGGCAGCCATCAGCCCCTGCCTTGCTCACTGTGTGTCGCCCTGCTGCAGTCGGATGCCTGTGGCTACACACAGAGGGATCACTGACGGCATTTCTTTTTTCGCGTTATTCTTCTGTTTTTTGGGGGGTTTCTTGTTCTTTTTTCAATTTGTTTTGTTTTGTTTCCCTCTTTTTGCCTTTTTGTCTTACTTCTTTACTCAGTTTCTCATCTCTCAATACCTTCCTTCTCTTCCTGTCCCATGAATACCTGATGCTGTGTGACAACTCTATGCCTTCTAGCCAGGCTGTACTTCAACGCCTGCGAGCAACTTTGCCAGACCTTGTAGCCACACCGGTGGGATCCCTGGGAGCACTGATTTTTGTTTTTCTTTCTAATTTTTATTTATTCATTTTTTATTTTCTTTTCTTCTTCTTCTCCTTTTTGTTTTTCTCCATTTAATACTCTCTCATTTCTTCACTCCAATGGCAAGCTGCCTTAGCACTCTTTTTTGTTTGTATGCTTTCTGGCTCCTGTTCCTCTCTCCTCTCTCTCCTCTTTCCCATACCCATCTTACCTCCACACATCACAGTCTCCCCACTCCATCCTGCCTACCTTCACCGTGCACTTAATGTCACACCACCAAGAAGCACAGGCACGGCCTACCAGAATCTGCCCTGCTCTGATTACCAGCCCACCCTGGTTGCCGTACTAAGTGCCACGAACAACCCATCCCAGCAACTCCTCTTCAGCTAGACCTGGCCTGCTGTACCACATCTGAGCAACTGACCCTCCCAATTTGAGAAGGAAATGAAAAGTATCATACCCACAGATGAGCAATTAGCAAAAAACACACAGCCCACCTGCTCAGACATAGCCAAATAAAACAAAAAAAAGGATGAAACAAACAAATCTACAATAAATGAATGAGAAAAATAACTACTGAAGATGGCAGAAAATATCAAAACATACAAAAACAGGACAGGATGGTTCCAGTAGGCATCCAATATAAAACACCAGATGACTTTCCAATAGAAGAAAAGGCACTAGAACTACCTGATAGGGAATTCAAATCTCTAATATTCAGAATCATCCAAGAGTTGAAGCAAAAAGCAGACAAAAATGAGGAAAAAAGAGACAAATTCATGGAAAAGATAGACAAAGTCATGAAAAATATAGACAAAAAAATGGAAGAATTCAGGAAAATAATACAGGAACAAAATGCCAAAATAAATTCACAACTAGAAATCATAAAAAACAACAATTAGAAATCTGAAAGAAAAACAACAAGATTTCAGAAATGGACAGTGTCATCGAAGTGTTGAGGAGCAGATCTGAAATGGTGGAAGACAGGATCAGCAAAATTGAAGACAAACACTTGGATACAACTCTGTTTGAGGACAACTCAGAAAAAAGAATGAAGAAAAATGAAGAGGCCCTGAGAATCCTGTGGCATACTATCAAAAGAAAAATTTTTGAATGATCGGAGTTCCAGAACAGGGGGAGAAAATAGAAATCACAGAGATGATTGAAGAACTTCTCACAGAAAACTTCGCCAATCTCATGAAAGGTGAAAAGCTGGCCATCCAAGAAACTCAGTGAACCCCATATAGGATAGACCCCCAAAAGAAAATCACTAAGGCATATCATAATCACACTTGCCAAAACCAAAGACAAAGAATTCTGAGAGCAGCTTGAGAAAAACAAGAAGTCACCTACAGAGGAGAAACAATAAGACTAAGCTCAGATTATTCGGCAGAAACCATGCAGGCAAGAAGGCAATGGTATGACATATATAAAACCTCGAAAGAAAAAAATTGCCAGCCAAGAACAATATGTCCTGCAAAACTCTCACTCAAATAGGATGGTGAAATTAGGATATTTCCAGATAAACAGAAATTAAGGGAATATGTAAAAACCAAACCAAATTTACAAGAATTATGAAAGGAGTCCTTCGATCTGAGAACAAACAGCTTCATCTCACTGGCTGAATCTAGGATGTAGGATCATACCAGCCAGCTCCCAATCTAGGAAATGAACTCTCAAGACTATCCAAAAACAAAAGAAATACAACAGGGAATCAGAGCAGTTAATCTGTAAATGACAACAACTTCAGAACAATAAAAGAGGGAATAAACAGTATAGCTATAGAACCTTCTAATGGAGAAGAAGACAAGGCATTACCAAGTAACAATAGACTGCTTCAAACTTCGAAAGATAAGGGTAAATTTCACAGTAACTGCAAAAAAAGTTAACAAACATACTCATAAAAATAAAGAGGAAAAACATAAAGTCTCAGTAAAAACAAAATGTACAAAAACAAAAGAAATAAAATGCACAAACAAAAGGAATTCAGCACAGGAGAGTAAGAGGAACAAAGAAAACGTCAGCACCACAAAAGAAGGCACTATAAAATGACAGCAATAAACTCACATCTATCAATAATTACACTGAATGCATATGGCCTCAATTCACCCATAAAGAGACAGAGAGTGACAAAATGGATAAAAAAATAGGATCCATCAATATGCTGTCTACAAGAGACACACCTTAGAAATAAAGACATAAATTTATTAAAAATCATGGTTGAAAAGAAATATAGTAAGCAAACAACTACCAAAAAAAAGCAGGAGTGGCAATATCAATCTCAGATAAAATAGACTTTAAAACAAAATCCACCGTAAAAGACAAAGAAGGACACTATATAATGATTAAGGGGATGATCCACCATGAAGACATAACCATAATAAACATCTATGCACCCAATGACAAGGCTCCAAAATACATAAAACAAACTTTAACAGCACTGAAGAGAAATTGACAGTTCCACAGTAATAGTAGGAGACTTCAACACAGCACTCTCAGTAAAGGACAGAGCGTCAAAAAAGAAACTCAGCAAAGATACAGAAGACCTAAAGGGCACAATCAGCCAACTTGACCTCATAAACATATACAGAACACTCCATCCAACAGCTGCAAAGTACATATTCTTTTCCAACACACCTGGAATGTTCTCCAGAACAGACAACATCTTAGGCCACAGAGAAATCCTCAACAAGACCCAAAACGTTGAGATAATACAAAGTATCTTCTCTGACCACAATGCCATCAAGGTAGAAATTAACAACAGAAAGAGCAAGGAAAAAAAATCAATTACATGGAAACTGAATAACACCTTGCTTACAAACCACTGGGAAATAGAAGAAATCAGATATGGAATAAAAAAATTCCTAAAATCAAACGAGAATAAAAACATATCATACCAAAACCTTTGGGACACAGCAAAGGCAGTCCTCAGAGGACAATTTATAGCAATAGATGCACACATCATAAAAGAAGAAAGGGACAAAATCAAAACATAAACTACAGAACTCAAACACATAGAAAGAGAACAGCAAAAAAAAAAAAAAAAAAAAGAAATCCCACAGCCACCAGAAGAAAGGAAATAATAAAGATCAGAGCAGAAATAAATGAAATTGAGAATAGAAAAACAATAGAATCAACAAAACTAAAAGTTGGTTCTTTGAAAGGATCAACAAAACTGACAAACAACTGGCCAGACTGACAAAAGAAAAACAGGAGAGGATGCAAATAATGTAAGTAAGAAATGAAATGGGTGACATTACAACAGACTCAACTGAAATAAAAAGGATCATAAGAGAATATTATGAGAAACTATACTCCAACAAATTTGAAAACCTAGAGGAAATGGACAAATTTCTAGAAACACACTACGTCCCCAAACTACCACAAAGTGGTGTTGAAAATTTGAACAGATCCATAACAAGAGAAGAGATTGAAAAGTTAATTAAAAAAACTCCCAACAACAACAACAAAAAAAAAAGCCCTGGCCCAGATGGCTTCACTGGAGAATTTTACAAAACATTCAGAGAAGAGCTTGTACCAGTACTACTCAAAGTATTTCAGAACATAGAAAAGGAAGTGACACTTCTGAATTCATTCTATGAAGCCAACATAACCCTGATACCAAAACCAAGCAAAGATGCCACAAAAAAATAAATTTACAGACCAATATCTTTCATGAATATAGATGCAAAAATTCTCAACAAATTTTAGCCAATAGAATTCAGCATCATATCAAAAAAATAGTACACCATGACCAAGTAGGATTCATACCAGGTATGCAAGAATGGTTCAACACAAATAAAAGAATCATATGATCATCTCAATTGACCCATTCCTGATAAAAACTTTCAATAAAATAGGTATAGAAGGGAAATTTCTCAACATAATAAAGGGCATCTATGTAAAACCAACAGCCAACATCATTCTGAATGGAAAGAGGCTGAAAACTTTCACCTTGAGAACAGGAACAAGACAAAGATGCCCTTTATCACCACTTCTATTAAACATTGTGTTGGAAGTCCTAGCTAGAGCAATAAGGCAAGAAAAAGAAATAAAGGGCATCCAAATTGGTAATGAAGAAGTTAAAATATCCCTGTTTGCAGAAGATATGATACTATACATAGAAAATCCTAAAGACTCCATGAGAAATCTACTGGAACTAATAGAAAGATTCAGCAGAGTAGCAGGATACAAGATAAACATACAAAAATCTGTTGGATTCCTGTACACCACTAAAGAGAACTATGAATAGGAAATCAGGAAAACAATACCATTTATAATATCCCCTAAAAAAATAAAATACTTAGGAATAAGTCTAACCAGGGATGTAAAAGACTTATATAAAGAAAACTACAAAACACTACTGTAAGAAACCAAAAGAGATCTACATAAATGGAAAAACATACCATGCTCATGGATAGGTAGACGCAACATTGTGAAAATGAAATTCTACCTAAAGCAATATACCAATACAAAGCAATCCTGATCCAAATACCAACAACATTCTTCAAAGTGATGGAAAAACTAATCATTAACTTTATATGGAAAGGGAAGAAGCCCTAGAGAAGTAAAGCATTACTGAAGAAGAAGAATAAACTAGGAGGATTCGCACTACCTGCCCTTAGAACCTACTCTACAGCTACGGTAGTCAAAACAGCCTGGTACTGGTACAACAACAGATACATTAACCAATGGAACAGTACTGAGAACCCAGATGTAAAGCCATCCACCTATGGTCACCTGATCTTCGACAAGGGCCCAAAGTCCATCAAATGGGGAAAAGACAGCCTTTATAACAAATGGTGCTGGCAAAACTGGAGAGCCATCTGCAAAAAAATGAAACAGGACCCATACCTCACACCACATACAAAAACTAACTCAAAATGGATCAAAGGCCTAAATATAAAGCCAAAAACTATAAAGTTCATATAAGAAAAGTAGGAACAACACTACAGCCCCGAATACACGGCATTAAAAGTATACAAACCATAACCATCAACACACAAACTCCAGAAGATAAGCTAGATAACTTGCATCTTCTAAAAATCAAACACCAATGCTCTTCTAAAGACTTCACCAAAAGAACAAAAAGAGAACCTACAGACTGGGAAAAAATTTTTGGACATTACAAGTCAGGCAAAGGTCTAATCTCCATAATCTGCAAGAAAATCCAACACCTCTACAACAAAAAGGCAAATAATCCTATTAAAATATGGGCAAAGTAAATGAACAGGAACTTCACCAAAGAAGACATTCAAGTAGCCAAGAGAAATATGAGAAAACGCTTGCTTTTACTAGCCATTAGACAAATGGAAATTAAAAGCACAATGAGATACCATCTCACCCCAGCATTACTGGTACGAATCAAAAACACCGGAAATAACAAATGTTGGAGAGGCTGCTGGGAGATCAGAACTCCTATGCACTGCTGGCAGGAATGCATAATGTTACAACTGTTTTGGAAAATGATATGGCACTTTCTTAGAAAGCTAGAAATAGAAATACCATATGATCCATATGATTGCTGTCCCACTCCTAGGAATATATCCCATAGAAATAAGAGCCATCACAGGGATAGACTTATGTACACTCATGTTCA
Source organism: Dugong dugon (assembly GCA_030035585.1). Classification (NCBI taxonomy): domain Eukaryota; kingdom Metazoa; phylum Chordata; class Mammalia; order Sirenia; family Dugongidae; genus Dugong; species Dugong dugon. The sequence continues at coordinate 16,037,912 of CM057465.1, forward strand.
CTGCATCATTGTTCACAATTGAAAAAAGATGGAAACAACCTAGATGCCCATCAACAGATGAATGGATAAACAAACTATGGTACATACACACAATTGGAGTACTACGCAACTATAAAGAACAATATAATGAATCTGTGAAGCATCTCATAACATGGATGAAACTGGAGGACATTATGCTGAGTGAAATATGTCAATCATAAAAAGACAAATATTGCATAAGACCTCTATTGTAAGAACTCATGAAAAAGTTTACACACAAAAAGAAGAAATCTTTGTTGGTTACGAGGGATGGGGGGGTGGAGGAAACTACTAAATAGACAATAGATAAGTGGCCACTTTGGTGAAGGGTAAGACAGTACACAATACTGGGGAAGCCAGGACAACTTGTACAATGAAAGGTCATGGAAGCTCCATAGATACTTCCAAACTCCCTGAGGGACTGAATTTCTGGGGGGAGGGCTGTGGGGACCATGGTCTCAGGGAACATCTAGCTCAATTGGCATAACACAGTTTATAAAGACAATGTTATACATCCTACCTTGGTGAGTAGTGTCTGGGGTCTTAAAAGCCTGTGAGCAGCCATCTAAGATACTCCACTGGTCTCACCCCTTTGGGAGCAAGGGGAACGAAGAGAACAAGATATAAGGAAAAGATTAGTCCAAAGGACTAATGGACCACAGCTACCAAGGCCTCCACCAGATTGAGTCCAGTACAGCTAGATGGTGCCCGGCTACCACCATTGACTGCTCTGACCGGGATCACAACAGAGGGCTCTAGACAGAGCTGGAGAAGGATGTAGAATAAAATTCTAACACACAAAAGAAGACCCGATTTACTGGCCTTACAGAGACTGGAGAAACCCTGAGAGTATGGCCCCCAGACACCCTTTTAGCTCAGTGGTGAAGTCACTCCCGAGGTTCACCACTCAGCCAGGGATTGGACAGCCCCATAAAACAAAAGGGGACTAATGAAGCACAGCAGTCCAGGGACAAGGACTAGAGGGCAGAAGGGGACAGGAAAGCTGGTGATAGGGAACCCAAGTTTGAGTAAAGACTGTGTTGACATGTAGTGGGGTTCTTAACCATTGTCATAGGGCAATATGTGTACTGGTTAATGAGAAACTATTTGGTTCTGTAACCTTCATCTAAAGTGAGAATAGCAGCACAACTGGAAGAACTTAATAGACATCTGCATTATACATGTAGAAATTTTTGAAATGGTGTATCTTTTCACCAAAAAAAAAAAAAAAGGTCCTCCAAGGCTGAGAAGGGAGTGTGTTGACATGTCGTGGGGTTGTTAACCAATGTCATAAAAGAATATGTGTACTGACTGTTTAATGAGAAAATATTTGTTCTGTATACCTTCACCTAAAGTACATTAAAAAAAAAGAAAAAGATGAAAAGAAAATACATAAATAAAAACGACTCAGCACCGAAAATTAAGTGGAACAAAGAAACTGTCAACAACACGCAAAAAAAGACATCAGAATGACAGTGCTAAACTCATACCTGTCAATAATTACTCTGAATGTAAATGGACTAAATGCACCAATAAATAGAGTGTGGCAGATTAGATAAAAAAACACGATCCCGTCTATACACTGCCTATAAGAGACACATTTTAGACTTAAAGACACAAACGAACTAAAACTCAAAGGACAGATAAAATATGGCAAGCAAACAACACTCAAAAAAGAGCAGGAGTGTCAATATTAATCTCTGACAAAATACTTCAAAGTAAAATCCACCACAAAGTATAAGGAAGGACATGATATAATGATTACAAGGTCAATACACCAGGAGGACATAACTATACTAAATATATACCCACGCAATGACAGCACTCCAAAATACATAAAACAAACTCTAATGGCATTTAAAACAGAGAGAGAGAGCTCCACAATAATAGTAGGAGACTTCAACACACACCTTCAGTGAGGGACAGAACATCCAGAAAGAAGCTAAACAAAGACATGGAAGATCTAAGTGCTACAATCAACCAACTTGATCTCATAAACATATACCAAACACTCTACCCAACAACAGACAAGTATACTTTATTGCTATGAATATTTCTGTTTTGTATGTGTGCATCTAATATTTTTGTTTCCTTCACTTATAAAATGTAAGATGCAAACAGGGCTAGTGCGTTTTCGATTGTACGCATGTTATTTGTATCATGTTAGGTGCAAGTATGACTTTGTAATCATCTTTATTCAGAGATTATGTATGGTCAGGAGATGTGTACAGGTGCCAAGTTGAAAAGGGGTGGACTGTGATGGTTAAGATAGTATGTCAACTTGGCTAGGCCATAACTCTCAGTGTTTTAGCACTTGTATAATGTTTTGATCACCCCCGTGATGGAATCTGCTGAGTGGTACTGGTGGAGGCAGGGCCTGTGGCAGCTTACCGCCCCCTCAGTTTCATCTCTCTGCCTTCTGCCGTTTATTTTCTGCCTGCTCACCTTGCCAAGGTTTTTGGCTTGTTATAGACTCAGCAGCTGCTTCTTGTTGTCTCACCTCCAGTTCATGGGACTAGCAATTTACCTGTTGATCTTGGAATTCATCAAACTTCGCAGCCTACAAGCAAGAGTCAGGTTCCCCAACCTGCTGACCTTGGGTTCGCCAGCCCCTGCAGCTACGTGTATCAGAGAAACCTTGTTGTCTTGTGTGCTGATCTTGGAATTCATTTACTTTCACAGCCTGTGAGTGGGAGCCCCCTCCGACCTGCCGACCTTGGGTTCACCAGCTTCTGTGGCTACGTGAACTGGGAGAGGCCTCTACCCTGATCTGTGGACTTGGAATGTTTTGGTCCCTACCATTGCATGAGCTATTTCCTTGAAGTAAATTTCTCTGTATATATATTTATATGCTTTACTGAACCCAGCTTAAGACATTCGGTACCAAGAGTGGTTATAGAGAAACAAAATCGTAAGGATGAGTTTTCTAAATTGGTTCTCAAGTCTGGTTAGTCTTAAAGATGTTGATGACTCTGCTTCCGGCAGTAAAGAGGGCACTGCTAGCCCATGGAGTGAGGTGGCGATACAAATATGCAAAATATCACCACCAGTAGATCAGGTATTGGTGAAACGTGAGCCTCTGGGTGAACACATGTGTGATATCTTTCTACAGCTTTGTCAGAATGAGAAGTATAGGGAAGCTAGTTGGTTGGTCCTACCTTCACTAGACAAACTGGTGAAAGAAAGAGATGTGTTCAGGGCTTCAGAGTCAAAGCTTAAGTGCTGCATAAATGACCTCAAGGCTTCCACTTGTGCTTTGAAGGAAAGCCTTATTTCTTACAGTAACAGAACTGAAGTTGCTTAAAGCCAAGCCCAGACTCTTACTGTAAGAGTGGCTGAATTACAATGCCAGCTCAATTGCCAGCCTTGAGAGGTATCTGAAATTAAAGTAAGAGCATCGATTGGGAAGAAATGGGATCCTGAAACTTGGGATGGGGACCTCCTACCATCAAGAAAGCAGTGCTAGGAGCAGGGTGTGTCCTTTGGACCGGGGTCCCTGCAGAGACACCCCTAATGTGGGGGAAGACCAAAGGCCGACAGGGAGAAAAAGCCTTCCCGTGGAGCTGATGCCCTGAATTTGGACTTTTATCCTACTTTAACTGTGGGGAAATAAACTTCTCTTTGTTAAAACCATCCACTTGTGGTATTTCTGTTATAGCAGCACTAGATGACTAAAACAAAGCTCAACAAAGACACGGAAGTCCTAAGTGCTACAATCAACCAACTTGATCTCGTAGACATATACCAAACACTCCACCCAAAAGCAGACAAGTATACTTTCTTTTCCAAAGTGCATGGAACACTCCAACACACATGAAATAGACCACGTATTAGGCCATAAAGCAAGCCTTAACAAAATCCAAAGCATCAAAATATTACAAAGCATTTCTTCTGACCATAAAGACATAAAAGTAGAAATCAATAAGAGAAAAGGCAAGGAAAAAAATCAAACACATAGAAACTGAACAACATCTTCCTCAAAAGCTACTGAGTTATAGAAACATTTAAGGATGGAATAAAGAAATTCATGGAATCAAACAAGAATGGAAAAACATCATACCAGAACCTTTGGGACACAGCAAAGGCAGTGCTCAGAGGTCTTTATAGCAATAAATGCACACACCCAAAAAGAAGAAAGGGCCAAAATTAAAACATTAACCCTACAACTGGAACAAGTAGAAAGAGAGCAGCAAAAGAGCCCTTGGGCACCAGAGGAAAGCAAGTAATAAGAATTAGAGCAGAATTAAATGAAATAGACAATAGAAAAACAACTGAAAGAGTAACAAGACCAAAAGCTGGTTCTTTGGAGAGTCAAGAAAATTGATAAACCACTGGCCAAACTTACAAAAGAAAAACAGGAAGCAAATAACCCATATAAGAAACGAGATGGGTGATATCACAACAAACCCAACTGAAATTAAAAGAATCATAACACAATATTATGAAAAAATTGTAACAAATTTGAAAACCTAGAGGAAATGGAAAAATTTCTAGAAACATACTACCTACCTAAACTAACACAATCAGAGGAAGAACAACTAAATAAAACTATAACAAAAGAAGAGATTGAAAAGGTAAGTAAAAAACTCTCATCAAAAAAAAAAAAAAAAAAAAACACTGGCCTGGGCAGCTTCACTTGAGAATTCTACCAAACTTTCAGAGAAGAGTTAACACCACTACTACTAAAGGTATTTCAGAGCATAGAAAAGGATAGAATACTCCCAAACTCATTCTATGAAGCCAGCATAACCCTGATACTAAAACCAGGTAAGGGACACCACAAAAAAAAGAAAATTACAGACCAATATCCCTCATGAACATTGACACAAAAATCGTCAACAAAATTTTAGCCAATACAATTCAGCAATATATCAAAAAAATAATTCACCATGATCAATTGGGATTTATACCAGGTATGCAGGGGTGGTTCGACATTAGAAAAACAATCACGGTAATCCATCACATAAATAAAACAAGAGACAAGAACCACATGATCTTATCAATCGATGTAGAAGAGACATTTGACAAAGTCCAACACCCATTCATGATAAAAACTCTCAGAAAATAGGAATAGAAGGGAAATTCCTCAATATAATTAAGGGCATTTATACAAAGTCAACAGCCAACATCATCTTAAATGGAGAGAGTTTGAAAGCATTCCCCTTGAGTACAGGAACCAGACAACGATGCCCTTTATCAGCGCTCTTATTCACTGCTGTGCTGGAGGTCCTAGCCAGAGCAATTAGGCTAGAAAAAGAAATAAAGGGCATCCAAATTGGTAGGGAAAAAGTAAAAGTATCTCTACTTGTAGATGATATGATCTTACACACAGAAAACCCCAAAGAATCCACAAGAAAACTACTGGAACTAATAGAAGATTTCAGCAAAGATAAACATACAAAAATTAGTTAGATTCCTCTACTCCAACAAAGAGAACTTCCAAGAGGAAACCACCAAATCAATACCATTTACAACAGCCTCCAAAAGACAAAACTCTGAGGAATAAATTGGACGTAAAAGACCTGTACAATGAAAACTACAAGACACCACTGAAAGAAACCAACAGAGACCTGCATAAGCGGAAAAACATAACTTCCTCATGGATAGGAAGACTCAAAATTGTGAAAATGTCATTTCCACCCAAAGCGATCTACAGAGACAATGCAATCCGGATCCAAATTCCAACAGCATTTTTTTTTTATGAGATGGAGAAATAAAATCACCAACTTCATATGGAAAGAGAAGAGGCCCCGGATAAGTAAAGCATTACTAAAAAAGAAGAACAAAGTGGTGGGCCTCACACGACCTGATTTTAGAACCGATTATACTGCCACAGTAGTCAAAACAGCCTATTACTGGTACAAAAAACAGGTACATAGACCAATGGAACAGAATTGAGAATCCAGACATAAATACCTCCACCTATGAGCAGCTGATATTTGACAAAGGCCCGAAATCTGTAAATTGGTGAAAAGACAGTCTGTTTAACAAATGGTGCTGGCATAACTGGCTATCCATCTGCAAAAAACTGAAACAAGACCTATACCTCACACCATGCACAAAAACTAACTCAAAATGGATCAAAGACCTAAATATAAAATCGAAAATAAAGATCATGGAAGAAAAAATAAGGACAATGCTAGGAGCCCTAATACATAGCATAAACAGAATGAGAACCATAAGTAACAATGCACAAGCACCAGATGAGAGTCTAGATAACTGGGAGCTCCTAAAAATCAAACACTTATGCTCATCAAAAGTCTTTGCCAAAAGAGTAAAAAGACAACCTACAGACTGGGAAAAAAATTTTGGCTATGACAAATCCAATCAGCATCTAATCTCTAAAATCTACAAGATACTGAAAAACCTCAACAACAAAAAGACAAATAACCCAATGAAAAAATGGGCAAAGGATATGAACAGGCACTTCGTCAAAGAAGACATTCAGGTAGCTAACAGATACGTGGAGGAATGCTCAATATCATTAGGCCATTAGAGAAATGCAAATCAGAACTACAATGAGATACCATCTCTCCCCAACAAAGCTAGCATTCATCCAAAAAACACAAAACGATAAATGTGGGAGAGGTTGTGGAGAGACTGGAACACTTATAAGCTGTTGGTGGGGATGTAAAATGGTACAACCACTTTGGAAATTGATCTGGCGCTTCCTTAAAAAGTTAGAAGTATACGATCCAGCTATCCCACTCCTTGGAATATATCCTAGAGAAAGAAGAGCCGTCACATGAATAGACATATGCACACCCATGTTCATTGTAGCACTGTTACGATAGCAAAAAGATAGAAACAACCTAGGTGTCCATCAATGGACAAATGGATAAAAAATTTTGGTATATTCACACAATGGAATACTACACAATGATAAAGAACAACGCTGAATCCGTGAAACATAACATGGAGGAATCTGTAGGGCATTATGCTGAATTTAGTCAGTCACAGAGGAACAAATATTGTATAAGACTACTATTATAAGAACTCAAGAAAAGGTTTAAACACAGAAGAAAACATTCTTTGATGGTTACGAGGGCGGGAAGGTAGTGAGAGGGATATTCACTAACTAGAAGGTAGACAAGAATTACTTTAGGTGAAGGGAAGGACAGCACACACTACAGGGGAAGTCAGCACAACTGGACTACACCAAAGCTAAGAATTTTCCTGAATATAACCCAACACTTAGAGGGACGGAGTAGCAGGGGCACGGGTCCAGGGTCCATGCTTTCAGAGGACATCTAGGTCAATTGGCATAACAAAGTTTATTAAGAAAATGTTCTGCATCCCAGTTTGGTGAGTGGCATCTGGGGTCTTAAAAGCTAGCAAGCAGTCATCTAAGATGCATCAATTGGTCCCAACCACCTGGAGTAAAGGGGAATGAAGAAGACCAAAGACACAAGGAAAGTGTTAGTCCAAGAGACAGAAAGGGCCACATAAAGCAGAGACTGCATCAGCCTGAGACCAGAAGAACTAGACTATGCCTGGCTACCACCAATGACTGCCCTGACAGAGAACACAACAGAGTCCCTGATGGAGCAGGAGAAAAGTGGGGTGCAGAACTCAAATTCTAGTAAAAAGGCCAGACTTAATGGTCTGACTGAGACTGGAGGATCCCCATAAAGCATGGCCCCCGGACTCTCTGTCGACCCAGAACTAAAACCATTCCCGAGGCCAACTCTTCAGACAATGATTAGACTGGACTATGGGACATAGAATGATACTTGTGAAGAGTATGCTTCTTAGCTTAAGTAGATACATGAGACTAAATGGGCAGCTTCTGTCCAGAGGTGAGACGAGTTGGCAGAGAGTGTCAGGAGCTGGTTGAATGGACACGGGAAATGAGGGGTGGAAATGAGGAGTGTGTTATCACAGTACAGGGGGAGCAATTAGTGTCACATAACAATGTATGTATAAATTTTTGTATGAGAGACTAGCTTGAATTGTAAACTTTCACTTAAAGTACAATAATAAAAAAGGAAGAAAAAAAAAAAGGAGACAGTCCTGGCACTCTGCTTCCCAAAGGTCGTAGCCTTAAAAACCCTGTGGGGCACATTTCTACTCTGCACACATGGGGTTGCCATGAGTCAGTGTCAACTGGACAACAATCAACAACAGCAGATTGCAAGTTAAGCAGTGGCCAGATGAGCAAAGTACACAGAAAAAAGAGAAGGTCCAATGACTGAGCACTGGAAACCTGCAGTATTTAGATATCAGACATCATATCAGAGATATGACAAGAGACTGAAAAAGAAAGCTGATAAAAGAGTGGGCTGAAGGAAAATCAAGGGAGTGAAGTGTTCTGGAAGTCAATGAAGAGAGTGTCTCAAGGAGGATCACATGATCAATTGTATCCAAAGCTATGAGCAGGTTAATATGAGGTGGGTGGAGTGAATTCGGGGTTAGCACCAAGGAGATCGTTGATAAACTTTTTAAGAAGAGTTTCAGTGTAGTAGTGGCACAAATTATCTGACTGGAGTAGATTCAAGAGAAAACTAAAGGAAAGAAATTGAAGATCACAAATATGGACAGCAAATCTGAATGATGTCATTTATAATTGTATTTTCTGTTTTAGTTACTGATTTTAATCTTATCTACAAATGAAAATTAGGCCAATAGTAACCAAATATGGTAATATTGTGGACAAATAAAATTGGTCTCTAGTCATTTAAATATGTGCCTTTAACCGAAATAGGACATGAGTGAAAATCTATTATATACTGAACTAGGTGCCACCAAGTCATCTGACGCATGGTGGCCCCATGTATATCAGAGTAGAACTGTGTTCCATAGGGTTTTCAATGGCTGATTTTTTGGAAGAAGATTGTGAGGCTTTTCTTCCAAGAAGTGTCTGTGTGGACTAGAATCCTCAACCTTTTGGTTAGCATCCAAGCGTGTTAACCATTTGGACCATCCAACGACTCTTATTATATACTAGACATAGCATTTTCTTCATTTCCAATATAATTACACTATAAGTTGAGATGCTGTTGTTGTTAGGTGCCATGGAGTCAATTTTCGACTCATAGTGACCTCATGTGACAGAGTAGAACTGCCCATAGGGTTTCCAAGGATCGGCTGGTGGATTTGAACCACCAACCTTTTGGTGAGCAGCTGAAACTCTTAACCACTGTGCCACCAGGGCTAGAGATATAAAAATACATATTTTAAAGACTGAATTACCTACAGATTCTGATTTCCATAAGCCTAATAGAAATCATTCCATTTGTACATAAAATTGGTCGTCTATGCATTACAGTTATTAGTCATTTTTAAGATACAGTAATACTATATCCCAAGGCAACACCTATTCTGAAGCTGCCTTATTATTACTTTACTTATGACAAGAGGTTAGCAATGAAGAAGAAGATGCCGTGCTCAATGTCTCATTCCTTGATAGTCGAGGATATTAATTCATGAGCTGCAGGCAAGTACATTGATCTTTCTAGCCATCCAGAAATAAAATGTCATGTAGAGCAACTACTTCTTCATTGCTATTCCAGCACAGTTTTTCCCCTCTCTTGAGAATTTGTCTCACATTAAGAATAAAAATGTACCCACTCTTTTTCAAGGAAAGTTGACAAATGTGACTATGGCTTTCGAGGTACTCAGTCTCATTAGCGTCCTGCCTGATGAGCCCTGTAATATGCCTTAGTAATACAAGTACACTCATTACCAGCTCCTGAGGAACAAAAATGTTTTCATCTCCACCTACATTAAATTAACTTTTCTTCATATTGACCCCAAAGAGACCAAGGCTGAACCTGGAGGGATGCCAAGCCGTGCATGTGGTAAAAAATACGAATGGAAAGGTAAAATGCAAAAGACCTTTCTACAAATTATTTCCAGCAAATTCCTTGATAATAGACTAGTAAATAAACATGCAGCCTGAACTTCTTACCCAAATTATGCCCATTTTCATAGGCAGCCTCAGAATCCTTGAGTATAGTATGATAAAAGGACACACAAACACACCCACAAACCATGAAGGAAATTACTTTGACCACCAATATCTCAAAACACCTACCAAGTATGAAATGTTTTCCCGAGCAATGCAAAGGAGAGAAAGACGAGATAAAGTACATAATGCTGACAACTACGATAATCTCAAACGAAGTGGGAGAATTAAAAAAATTGCCAGTTTACGCATATACGAACAATAAATATGGGCATGAATCAATGTTGTAACATAGAATATATATGCCTGTCAAATATTTCACCCCATAGTGCTTGCACACTTTGGCATAAAACTTGCAAACAAAAAGTCACTGAATTTGGGACATAATGAAATTAGTTTTGTAACTGAGTTTGGGTAAATGGCAAATATTTTGCTTTAACAGTAAACGAAACAATCTTATATTTTGAAGTTAGAAATCTGTCATTTCTGTTTCTCCACCTTGAGCAAGTATGTGCCCTCCCTAAAGGTCAATACCCTCATATAAAAGTGGACAAAGACCAAAACCTTGCTTACTTCAGAGTTTTGTGTGAATTCAGTACGATACTATATGTCAAACGTAGTATCTGAAACAGGCACTCAATATGTATTGAAGGCAATATGATGCTATAAGACCACACAAGAAATTAAATTATGGAGTCAGACACAGAAAGATTTAGGTACTGACGCTGCTATGTTTTAGAAAATTGTAAATGCATTCAGCATCTTATTTAACTTTTCTGAGCCTCAGTTTCCTCATCTTTTAAACGGGGTGGTTAGACTCAATAACTTTTTCTCCTGTTTCAAAGTAGCGCTGTGTTTACTTTTTATCATAAAACATTCCACCATAAAAACTCGTTACCATCCAGTCAATTCCAACTCAGAGTGACCCTGTAGGACAAAGTAGAACTGTCCTATAGGGTTTCCAAGGCTGGAATCTTTAGGGAAGCAGACTGCCACATCTTTCTCCCATGAAGCAGCTGGTGGATTCAAACTGCCAATCTTTTAGTTAGCAGCCCAGCGCTTTAACCATTGCACCACCAGGCTATGTAATTGTCATTTCATTCTCTGCATCCACGAGCAGAATAAACGCTCCTTGTTGTCTGATACTGTGTCTTGTTTCACAATATATACCCAGAGTCCATCATATAGTAAGTGATCCTTATGTATGCCTTGGATTAATGACTAAATTAATAGTATCTTATCTCATAAGGTTATTGTCTATGGAATGTGACTTAGGAAATAGGCATAAAGAGTAGCTATGATTATTCTCCCTATTTCAGGTCCAAACTAATTTTGAAGTACAAAAGACAAAATAAATCCAAGCTAGAAAGAATTTTTTTGATGGGAAAAAAAAAAAGTGACGGAGTTATTTTCTGAGTCTGTAAGACTGGCCTAGAAAACAGAATGTGATCCATGAATTTTTTGACAATAACAGAATAGATGGACACACATAAACCAAGGAAGTAGATTCAAGGATACAAAAGGGGTTAGAGAAACTGGCTAATCTATTTTTATTGGGCCGGTTCAAAGCACTGGGGTTTAAGCCTATACCAAAGAATGAATTAAGAAACAGACAAGGATGTAGTCCAGTTGCAAAATGTTACATTCATTTATTCTACAGTCATTTATTGAGCAACTTCTCTGGGTCAGGCAACATTCTATAAAGAGGAGAGAAAAAAGAAAAAACGTTGAGCTGGACAGACATCATTGCTGTGATGGAATTTATAATGAAATGTATAAAGATAAACAAGTTAAGCAAAACATAAACCACATACGTTGTGATTAATGCCATGAATGAGGCAAAGCAGGAGATAAAAGAAAGAAGGTTTAGGGGACAGCAAATGTACATTGCATAGGATGACCTCTCTTCCTAAGGTGGTGACATTTAGAGAGAATTCTGAAAGATGAGAAGGGACACTCTCTATGAGGATGAGAAGAATATTCAGGGCAAAAAGGGACAGCATATGAAAAATTCTTAATGTAGTGGTACGCTTAAGGAGCTGAAAAAGACTTTTGCAAATAGCAAATGTGTGTATAAATGAGGAATGGTAGGAATTTGGAGAGTTAAACATGGTCTAACTCATGTTAGGCCTAATTTAATATTTACTAGATGTTGGGAAAAAAAAAAAAATACGAGCAAGACAGGTAAATTACCTGTTCTCATGGACCAGTTCTGGTTAAGGCAGTCAGACAATATGTAAGTAACAAATGGACAAGAAAATTCTATGACACGCATAGAATTAAAATGAGCTGCTGCTGTATAAAGACAGATATTTCAGGTTTGGTGGCCAGAAAAACCCTTTCTGAGAAGGAAATATTTAAGCTGAAATCTGAACCAGGATAAGGAGTTAGCCAGTCAGCAGAAATAAAACAGCTATTCTTAAGGTCTTAAGATGGAAAAGATCTTAGATTTTTGGAAAAATGGAAAGAAGGCAAATGTGGCTGGATAATAGAAACTGGCATAAGAGAAGACAGTGAATAAGAATGCAGTGCTTTGATAACCAGGAAAGGGATAAAATCAACCTCCATTCCCTGGTTATCAAAGTGCTGCATTTTTATTCAATATCTCCTCTTAAACCAGTTCCCATTTACAAAAGTAAAGGTAGAATGCAACTATGTTCTCAAATAAGTTAAAAATAGGGATGTAACTATTAGATTTTGCCACGTGGACGTCTCAGTGACTTTTACAGGGCAGTAGAGTTATGGGAACAGAAGCCCCATTGGAATTGCATGAGTATAAAGTGTGGAAGAAGAGGCAATGTACACAGACAATATCTGTAAGAAAATTTTCTGTGGAGGAAAATTGAAAATCTGAGCAGTGACCAGAGAAGAAAATGGGTTTATTTGCGTAATTTCTTTTTCCAGGAATAGTCAGCCGCTCAGGTGCAAACATGGGGCGGCTGCTATTCTTCCAGGGTTTGATCACCAGAAGACAAGGATGGAGACAGAATAAGAAAGGAATTGAGTGTATTCCAAAGAATGGAATGATAATAATAAAAATGACACATCATGAAATTCAGGCTGGACAAATGACAATCAACCAGGAAGGATCTTACAGATAATTAAAATCTGGTGGTTCCAATGGATTATAGGATTTGATACTATGGCAATAAGGTTACTGGAATAAATGAGTTTAAATAATAGAACAATGTGGCAGGAAAGTGGGGCTTTTATGTTATTATTCAGATTCTTCTGTGTCTGGTGAGGGCTAGATCCAAGATCTAAGTCAAAAACTAAATAGGTGAGACAAATAGAAGTCCCTAGAATAGAGGGAAAGCTGGAAGCTAAGACATCTGTCTGAAGAGTGAAGTCATCAGAAATAATAACATTAAGGGCTAAGGACTTAAATAAATGTGAAAAGATGACCAGGAGATAAGAAGTTCATTCACAACAATGACTTGGAATTTTGGTTATGTGCATGGTAATATTCAAATTGGATTGCATAGATCATTTGCTCTAAGTTTGAGCTCATTTATTAAAAGCTGATGGCAAACATTAGGTAACATTTATGATCACAGCAAGAAACTAATTACAAGTTGGAAGTAAATATGGAATTACTAATAATATTACATGTAATTACTTAATTGCTATTTAATGTTTATGCAAGTTGTATTGAATAAGAAAGTTGTTTGGAGCACCCTTACACTTCCCCATAGCTGTTGGAAGAGCTTAACTGACAAGAATTAAGTAAACTAGTAATCCAAAATTTTCCTCACTGAACCAATCCATAGAGATTGTTCCTGTGACTTCGAACTGGTCTTTCTTAGTCTGGAAGATCTATGGGCCCCTTGGTGGAGAGGTTACTTTGAGACATTCTTAGAGAGGAGAATGAGTAACAACTAGGTTACAATTTATTAATCAGGGCTTCATCCAATTATACCCTACCCTAGTTTAAATGGAAAGGAGAATAGTCAATTCCTTGGGAGCCAAGCCACAACATTCACTTAAACTGAAGCCTAATCCAGAGCAAGGCCCTAACTCTCTTGAATTCTATGAAGACTGAGAGAGGGGAGGAAGCTGCAGAAGAAAAGTTTGAAGTTAGCAGAGGTTATTTCATGAGATTTAAGGAAAGAAGCCATCTCCATAACACAAAAGTGCAAGGTGAAGCAGCAAATGCTGATGTAGAACCTGCAGCAAGTTATCCAGAAGATCTAGCTAAGATAATTGATGAAGCTGGCTACACTGAACAACAGATATTCCGTGTAGATGAAACAGCCTTATAGTGGGAGAAGATGCCAACTAGGATATTCATAGCTAGAGAGGAGAAGTCAGTGCCTGTCTTCATAGCTTCAAAGGTAGAGGCTGACTCTACTGTTAGCGGCTAATGCAGCTGGTGACTTTAAGTTAAAGTTAATGCTCATTTACCATTTCAAAAGTCCTAGGGCCTTTAATAATTATGGTAAATTTACTCTGTGTGGTCTATAAATGGAACAACAAAGCCTGAATGACAGCACATCTGTTTATAACACGGTTTACTGAATATTTTAAGCCCACTTTTGAGAGCCTACTGCTTAGAAAAAAAGAATCTTTTGAAAATATTGCTGGTCGTTGGTAATGCACCTGGTCACCCAAGAGCTCCGATGGAGATGTGCAAAGACATTACTGTTATGTTCGTGTGTGCTAAGACAGCATCCCTGGTGATTGGTGGTTAAGAACTCAGGCTGGTACCCAAAAGGTCACCAGTTTGAATCCACCAGCTGCTCCTTAGAAACTGTATGGGGCAGTTCTACTCTCTCCTTTAAAGCTCACTATAAAGGGGAATTCACTTGATGGCAATAGGTAACACAACATTCATTCTGCAGCCCATGGATCAAGGAGTAATTTTGACTTTTGAGTTTTATTATTTAAGAAATACACTTTGTAAGGCTATAGCCACCATAGATAGTGATTCCTCTGATGGAACTGGGCAAAGTAAGTTGAAAAGCTTCTGGAAAGGATTCACCATTCTAGATGACATTACGAACATTTGTGATTCATGGGAGGAGGTCAAAATATCAATATTAACAGGAGTTTGGAAGAAGTTGATTCCAACCCTCACGGATGACATTGAGGAGTTCAAGACTTCAGTGGAGGAAGTAACTGTAAATGTGGTAGAAATAGCAAGACAAGTAGAATTAGAAGTGGAGCCTGAAAATGTGACTGCATTGCTGCAATCTTATAATATTTTAACAGATGAGTTGTTTCTTATGGATGAGCAAAGAAAGTGGTTCCTTGAGAAGAAATCTATTTCTGGTGAAGACGCTGTGAACATTGCTGAAATGACAATAAAGGATTTAGAATATTATGTAAACTTAGCTGATAAAGAAGTAACAGTGTTTGAGAATACTGACTGCAATTTTGTAAAAAGTAATTTTTCGTGAAAGGAAGAGTTAATGTGGCAACCTTCATTGTTGTCTTATCTTAAGAAATTGCTACAGCCACACTAACCTTCATCAACCACCACCCTGATCAGTCAGTAGCCATCAACAGGGAGGAAAGACCTTCTACCAGCAATAAGATTACAGGTTGCTAAAGGGTCAGATGATGGTTGCATTTTTTAGCAATAAAATATTTTTTTAATTAAAGTATATACATCGTTACCTAGACATAATGCTATTGCACACTTCATAGTCTACAGTATAGTTTAAACATAACTTTTATACACACTGAGAAACCAAAAAATTCATGCAACTTGCTTTATTGCGATGATGACTTTATTGCAGTGGTCTGGAACTGAACCGGCAATGTGTCTGAGGTATGCCTGTACTTGCTGTATCATCTTCAGTAATATATTTAAGCCACTAAATATTAGTTCCCTTTTCCCTGCAACAGCAAAATAATATCTTGTCATTCTACACATAGGGGAACTAAAATGAATTAAAATTATGTATTATATAGAAAGAACTAAGCATATAAATGCTGTGTAAGCAGCAGGTATTGTTTTTATTGGTGATGACAAAACTTTTTTATGAGGTAGATACTATTTTGTAAATTCTGCTAATTATTATTCCTTCCTATAAGGTTAAAGGAAGAAAGGCCTGAGGATCTAATTTTGAAAAATCAGTCATTGAAAACACTATGGAGCACAGTTCTACTCTGACACACATGGGGTTACCATGAGAGAGGATTCTAATCCAAGAGTTCATACTCTAGTGAATAGAACTCATCTCTATGTCATATACTCTGTTGAAAGAGCCCCCAGAAAACCCATTCTTATTTTTAAAAGCCTCATGTCTTTGAAATAATCATAGGAGTTGCTCAACTTTATCAAAATTTCAAGTCAGAACCTTTCTTACTATGGTTGAAACTGAATAACTGAATTGAAATTGAGATTTTTGTTTTATCTGTAAAAAGAGGGAAGAGATCATTGACCATTGCCCTGGTTCTATCATTTAACACCCTTTTCCCCCCCAGCCGCCAGGTGATAAGAATACCAACTTGTACTTTTACAAGTCAGAAATAAAGTGGCATGTAGACAAGAATGCATAGGTATTTTTTGGTATTTACCAAATAATGTGGGAGTAAATGCAAAATTTGCATTGTTTTGCTTAAAGAGTTTTATTGTGTTTTGCATTGTTTCCAGTTTTAATTATGTTTAAAAATGATTCCATTGTTAAAAAGAAATATACTTAAGAGTAGACTACAGAGGCGGAGCCAAGATGGCGGTATAGTTAGACGCTTCCCATATCCCTCTTACAACAAAGACCTGGAAAAACAAGTGATTTCATTATATATGAATATCTAGGAGCCCTGAACAAGGCAAAGCTGAGGAGTCAGACTGAGCGGTGGGGGGAGAGGGAGAGAGGCCAGCAGCACCAGAGAAGTGGCAGCGGGACAGCAACTCTTCAGCCGCACCAGCAAGTCCTTGGCCACCCCGGCAACTCCTCAGGCGCGCTGGGTCTGCAGTAAAGCAAGAAAACAGCTGTGTGTGCACTCAGAAAGCAGTTTCCACATTGAGAGAGATCCAGCAGCAGAGATTTTGCTTGGACATTCTGAACCAGTAAAAAGCAGCTCCTAAGTGGCTAAAAATAGGCACATACTTGTGGCCTTATGTGGGGATTAAAAAAAAAAAAAAAGCCCATTTGGGAAAAACCTCTCTCCCTTTTACCTCCTCCCTCTGTGCTCTGCACTGGGAGTCCGCTGGGCAGGAAGTAGATCCCAAAAGGCACCCTGACCCATTCTCCTGGCCTTGGAGAAGGAACAAATAAGCTACTGGCTCCCCTAAGCCAGGAACACAGGGTTGGCACAGCTCCTTTGCTAGGCATAGGTATTAGGGGCCTGCAGACTCTGAGTGCCTTACACCCCTGTAGAGACTTGTGGGGACCCATCTCAACAGCATTAACCCTCACTACCACAGTACAGTGGGCAAACATCTGAAGTTTAACTCCAACTGTTTCAGCTGTGAAGTGGCAGATTTGTGACCCTCAAAACAGCCCTGCACCTTAAGTAGGCACTTTTATCGATCCGCAACAGGGGCTTGAGGTCTGGTGGTGGCACCTAAACCTCCTAGTCACCAGCTACAGGAGTCCAAGAAAAAGTGGTGCCCTCGAGTCTTTACAGCCAACAGAGTGGGGAGCTCATAGTCCAGCTGCAAAACTCGCCTACCAACTCACCCTAGAAAACAGGGACACGCTCTCAGACTCTCAGGGGCAGCCCCCTGTCTGGCTCAGTGCGTGATCCCCTACCAGAGCCAGAGTCCAGTGCCTACACCAACCACGCATGCCTCTCTAGGACGGTAGGTGAGAGTCTGCACAACACAGTCGGTGACTGACTGCCTGCTCACCTGAGCTGAACCCATATAGGAAAATTTAACAATTCCTGTGGGCACATACTTAGTTACAGAACTACCTGGTGACAGGACGTTAGAGCTTCAAAGGTTTCAATAATCAAACTAGCACACACGAGCAGCCTATTGGGGCATATAAAAACAAAACAAAACAAGAAGCTAGGACTCGCTAAACAAATATAAACTAAAATTATAATAAATTATTGATGGCTCAGAGACAACAGTTAATATCAAATCACATAAAGAGGCAGTCCATCATGGCTTCAGCAGCTCCCAAAATAAGGAATCAATAAATTCACTGGAGGAAGAGAATTTCTTGGGATTACCAGAGGCAGAATACAAAATATTAATATACAGAACTCTCCTAGAAATTAGAAAGGAAATTTTACAAAATGCAGAAACTGCCAGGTAACATACAAACAAAGTAGTAGCGGAACTTAAAAAAGTTCTTCAAGAACATAATGACAAATCTAATAGGCTGCAAGAATCCATAGAGAGACAGCAATCAGAAATCCAGAAGATTAAGAAAAAATTTCAGAATTAGACAACTCAATAGAAAGTCATAGGAGCAGAATTAAGGCAGTAAAAGTCAGTATTAGCGACATTGAAGATAAAGCTCTTGACACCAACTTATTTGAGGAAAAATCAGATAAAAGAATTAAAAAAATGAAGAAACTCTAAGAGTAACGTGGGACTCTATCAAGAGAAATAACCTACGAGTGATTGGAGTACCAGAACGGGGGGCTAACAGAAAATACAGAGAAAATTGTTGAAGATTTGTTAATAGAAAACTTCCCTGATATCATGAAAGATGAGAAGATAGCTATCCAAGATGCTCATCGAACCCAACACAAGGTATATCCCAAAAGAAAGTCACCAAGACATATTATAATCAAACTTACCAAAACCA
Organism: Dugong dugon; assembly: GCA_030035585.1. Taxonomy (NCBI): domain Eukaryota; kingdom Metazoa; phylum Chordata; class Mammalia; order Sirenia; family Dugongidae; genus Dugong; species Dugong dugon. The sequence continues at coordinate 16,056,551 of CM057465.1, forward strand.
AAGATAAAGTGAGAATTTTAAGAGCAGCTAGAGATAAAAGAAAAGTCATGTACAAAGGAGAGTCAATTAGAATAAGCTCGGACTACTCACCACAAATCACACAGGCTAGAAGGCAATCGGATGACATATATAAACCCTTAAAGGAAAATAACCGCCAGCCAAGAAATATATATCCAGCAAAACCGTCTCTCAAATATGATGGCGAAATTAGGGCATTTCCAGACAAACAGAAGTTCAGGGAATTTGCAAAAACCAAACCAAAACTGCAAGAAATACTAAAGGGAGTCCTATGGTTAGATAATCAATAACACCAGATAACGCAAGACTAGAACAGAGGACAGAGCAACCAGATATTGACTCAAATAGGGAAATCGAAAATACATCAAAGCTACAACATTGAAAATAGGGAAACAGATATCAATATGTAAAAAAGGACAACATAAAAACAAAAAGAGTGACTTAAAAAATGCAGACATTGATTTTTCTTATGGAGGGGAAGTTAAGGCAATATAAAGGAATAAAAGACTGGTATAAACTTAGAAAATTAAGGTTAAATATTAAGGTAACCACAAAGGAATCTAACAATCCTACAAATCAAAATAAAAAAGTAGAAAAACATAAAGACCCAGCAAATACAAAATCTGCAACAAAGAAAAAGATGAAAAAAAAATACATAAAGAAAAACGACTCAGCAGAGAAAATTGAGGAGAACAAAGAAACTGTGAACAACACACAACAAGAGATATCAGGATAACAGCACTAAACTCATACCTATCAATAATTACGCTGAATATAAACGGACTTAATGCACCAATAAAGAGATGGAGAGTGGCAGATGGGATAAAAAAGGATGATCCATCTATATGCTGCCTACAAGAGACGAACCTTAGACTTAAAGACACAAACAGGCTGAAACTCAAAGGATGGAAAAAAATATATCAAGCAAACAATATTGAAAAAAGAGCAGGAGTGGCAATATTAATCTCCAACAAAACAGAGTTTAAAGTAAAATCCACCACAAAGGATAAGGAAGGGCACAATATAATGATTAAAAGGTCAATACACCAGGAGGACATAACTATAATAAATATTTATGCACCCAACAACAGGGCTCCAAAATACATGAAACAAACTATAACAGCTCTGAAGAGAGAGATAGACAACTGCACAATAGTAGTAGGAGACTTCAACACTCCACTTTTGGTGAAGGACAGAACATCCAGAAAGAAGCTCAACAAAGACACAGAAGAGTTAAATGCTTCAATCAACCAACTTGATCTCATAGACATATACCAAACACTCCACCCAACAGCAACCAGGTATGCTTTCTTCTCCAATGCACATGGAATATTCTCCAGAGTAGACCACATACTAGGCCATAAAGCAAGCCTTAACAAATTCCAAAACACTGAAATATTACAAAGCATCTTTTTTGACCATAAAGCCATAAAAGTAGAAAACAACAACACAAAAAGCAAGGAAAAGAAAATCAAACACATGGAAACTGAACAACACCTTGCTCAAAAACTATTGGGTTATAGAAAAATTAAGGATGGAATAAACAAATTCATAAAATAAAACAAGAATGAAAACTCATTCTACCTGAACCTTTGGGACACAGCAAAAGCAGTGTTCAGAGGTCAGTTTATATCAATAAACGCACACATCCAAAAAGAAGAAAGGGTCATAATCAAAGCATTAAACCTACAACTGGAACAAGTAGAAACAGAGCAGCAAAAGAAGCCTACAGGTGCCAGAAGGAAGGAAACAATAAGAATTAGAGCAGAATTAAATGAAATAGATAACAGAAAAACAATTGAAAGAGTTAACAAGTCCAAAAGCTGGTTCTTTGAAAAGATCAACAAAATTAATAAAACAATGGCCAAACTGATAAAAGAGAAACAGGAGAGGAAGCAGATAATGCATATAAGAAATGAGATGGGTGATATCACAACAGACCCAACTGAAATTAAAAGAATCATAACAGATTACTATGAAAAATTGTACTCTGACAAATTTGATAATCTAGAGGAAATGGACAAATTTCTAGAAACCCACTACCTACCTAAATTAACACAAACAGAGGTAGAACAACTAAATAAACCCATAACAAAAGAAGAGATTGAAAAGGTTATTAAAAAAATCCAAACAAGAAAAACCCTGGCCCAGATGGCTTCACTGGAGAATTCTACCAAACTTTCAGAGAAGAGACACCACCACTTCTACTAAAGGTATTTCAGAGCATAGAAAAGAATGGAATACTCCAAAACTCATTCTATGAAGCCAGCATAACCCTGATACCAAAACCAGGTAAAGACACCACAAAAAAAAAAAATTACAGACCGATATCCCTCATGAACATTGACTCAAAAAACCTCAACAAAATTTTAGCCAATAGAATTCAGCAACATACAAAAAAATAATTCGCCATGCCCAAGTGGGCTTTATACCAGGTATGCAGGGATGGTTCAACATTAGAAGAACAATCACTGTAATCCATCACATAAATAAAACAAAAGACAAGAACCACAAGATCTGATCAATCGATGCAGAAAAGGCATTCAACAAAGTCCAACACCCATTCATGATAAAAACTCTCAATAAGATAGGAATAGAAGGGACATTCCTCAGTATAATTAAGGGCATTTATACAAAACCAACAGCCAACAACATCCTAAATGGAGAGACTTTGAAAGCCTTCCCCTTGAGAACAGGATCCAGACAAGGATGCCCTCTATCATGACCATTATTCAACGTTGTGCTGGAGGTTCTAGCCAGAGCAATTAGGCTAGAAAAAGAAATAAGAGGAATCCAAATAGGTAGGGAAGAAGTCAAAGTATCTCTATTTGCAGATGATATGATCTTATACACAGAAAACCCCAAAGAATCCACAAGAAAACTACTGGAAGTGATAGAAGATTTCAGCAAAGTTTCAGGATACAAGATAAACATACAAAAATCAATTGGATTCCTTTACACCAACAAAGAGAACCTCAAAGAGGAAATCACCAAATCAATACCATTTACAATAGCCCCCAAGAAGATAAAATACTTAGGAATAAATCTAACCAGAGACGTAAAAGATCTATACAGAGAAAAGTACAAGACACTACTGCAAGAAACTAAAAGAGACCTGCATAAGTGGAAAAATATACCTTGCTCATGGATAGGTAGGCTCAACATAGCGAAAATGTCAATTCTACCCAAAGTAATCTACAGACACAATGCAATCCCGATCCAAATTCCACCAACATTTTTTAATGAGATGGAGAAACTAATCACCAACTTCATATGGAAAGGGAAGAGGCCCCGAATAAATAAAGCATTACTGAAGAAGAAAAACAAAGTTGGAGGCCTTACACTACCTGATTTTAGGACCTATTATACTGCCACAGAAGTCAAAACAGCCTGTTACTTGTACAACAGATACATAGACCAATGGACAGAGTTGAGAATCCAGATATAAGCTCATCCACCTATGAGAAGCTAATATTTGACAAAGGCCCAAAGTCCACTAATTGGGGAAAAGACAGTCTCTTTAACAAATGGTGCTGGCATAACTGGATATCCATCTACAAAAAACTGAAACAAGACCCATACCTCACACCATGTACAAAAACTAACTCAAAATGGATCAGAGAGTTAAATATAAAATCGAAAATGATAAAGATCATGTAAGAAAGAATAGGAACAATGCTAGGAGCCCTAATACATGGCATAAACACAATACGAACCATAAGTAACAATGTACAAGCACCAGAAGAGAGACTAGATAAATGGGAGCTCCTAAAAATCAAACACTTATGCTCATCAAAAGACTTCATAGAAAGAGTAAAAAGACAACCTACAGATTGGGCAAAAAATTTTTGCTATGACAAATCCGATCAGCGTCTAATCTCTAAAATCTACAAGATACTGCAAAACCTCAACAACAAAAAGACATATAACCCAATGAAAAAATGGGCAAAGGATATGAACAGGCACTTCACCAAAGAAGATATTCAGGCGGCTAACAGACACATGAAGAAATGCTCACGATCGTTAGCCGTTAGAGAAATGCAGATCAAAACTACAATGAGATATCATCTCACCCCAACAAGGCTAGCATTAATCCAAAAAACACAAAATAATAAATGCTGGAGAGGTTGTGGAGAGACTGGAATACTTATACACTGTTGGTGGGAATGTAAAATGGTACAACCACTTTGGAAATTGATTTGGCCCTTCCTTAAAAAGCTAGAAATAGAAGTACCATACAATCCAGCTATCCCGCTCCTTGGAATATATCCTAGAGAAACAAGAGCTGTCACACGAATAGATATATGCACACCCATGTTCATTACAGCACTGTTCACAATAGCAGAAAGATGGAAGCAACCTAGGTGCCCATCAATAGATGAATGGATAAACAAGTTATGGTATAGCCACACAATAGAATATTATGCAATGATAAAGAACAACGATGAAGCTGTGAAAGATCATATAACGTGGTAGAAGCTGGAACTTATTATGCTGAGTGAATTTAGTCAGGCACAGCAGGACAAATACTGTATAAGACCACTATTATAAGAACTCAAGAAAAGGTTTAACACAGAAGAAAACATTCTTTGATGGTTACGGGGGTGGAGAGGGAGGGTGAAGGTTATTCACTAAGTATATAGTAGAGAAGAATCATCTTAGGTGAAGGGAAGGACAGCACACACTACAGGGGAAGTCAGCACAACTGGACTAAACTAAAGCTAAGAAGTTTCCTGAATACAATCAAATACTTTGAGAGACAGAGTAGCAGGGATGGGGGGTCTGGGGACCATGCTTTCAGGGGACATCTAGGTCAATTGGCATAACAAAGCTTATTAAGAAAATTTTCTGCATCCTACTTTGGTGAGTGGCGTCTGGGGTCTTAAAAGCTTGCAAGCGGCCATCTAAGATGCATCAATTGGTCCCAACCACTTGGAGTAAAGGAGAATGAAGAACACCAAAGACACAAGGAAAGTATTGCCCAAGAGCCAGAATGGGCCACATAAACCAGAGACTTCATCAGCCTGAGACCAGAAGAACTAGATGGTGCCCGGCTACCACCAATGAATGTCCTGACAGGGAACAGAACAGAGGGTCCCTGATGGAGCAGCAGAAGGATGGGGTGCAAAACTCAAATTCTAGTAAGAAGACCAGACTTAATGGTCTGACTGAGACTGGAGGTGCCCTGGAAGGTATGGCCCCTGGACTCTCTATCAGCCCAGAGCTAAATCAATTTCTGAGGCCAACTCTTCAGACAGGGATTGGACTGGACTGTGGGACATAAAGTGATGCTCCTGAAGAGTGTGCCTCTTATTCATGTAGATACAAGAGACCAAAGGGGCAGCTTCTGTCCAGAAGTGAGATGAGAAGGCAGAGAGAGTTAGGAGCAAGTTGAATGGACATGGGGAATCAGGGGCAGAAAGGAGGAGTGTGCTGTCGCAGAATGGGGTGAGCAATTAGGGTCTCATAACAATATATGCAAAAAAAATTTTGTATGGGAGACTAACTTGAAATGTAAACATTTAATTACAACAATAATGATAAAAAAAAAAAAAAGAGTAGACTACAGTGTAATAACATCTCCACACTCAAAGTAACCAACCTTAACAGCTCAAGTAACTTTGGCACAAACATAAGAGAACCTGTTTACAGATAGGAGGTTACTCGTTATAGTTTTATATTGTAAAACACAGGAAATAAAGAAGAAAGGAAGGGAGGGAGGGGGAGGAGAAAAGAGAGGGGAAGGAGGGAGGGAGAAAAGTAGGGAGGCAAGAGGGAAGGGAGGAAGGAAGAAAAGAGAAAGAGAAGGAAGAAAACGCAGCTAAAAAATGCATGTGACCCAGCTTCCTGCTAGATAATGTGAACAGAAGACAGTCATTGGTTTTTAGAATATGATTATGAAGTGCTAGAAATAGATATTGAATAGCAGGAAGCAATCCTGGGTTTGACTGAAAATTGTATCTTTACTTGAATTAAAAAGAAGAGAGAGAGAGAGAAAGAAACCAGCTTTAAAAAGTAATAAGCTAATTGGATGGTCAGAAATGATGGCACATGTAGATTTTTCTTTTTTAACTAATAATTTACTGTTGTTCACCAGAAGAGAGATCTATATTCCTAAAAACAATATAAATGGCACAAAATTTATCATTTTACAATAATTCCTTTACAAATTGTTTCTGAAATTTTACAAACTCAGTATTATAAGATTTGTTTTATTTTTTTCAAAGCATGGCTGCTATGATATAGTTTTCTCCCAAGACATTATAGAGTTTCTACATCCATATGATAACAACTAAGTAAAGTCAATTTATAGAGGCCTAGATCCATCCTATGGGTCCTTGAGTGCCGTGAACAGTTTGCACTCGGCCACTAACTCAGAGGTTGGTGGTTCAACTCCACCCAGCAGCACTGTAGAAGAAAGACCTGGTGACCTGCTTCCATAAAAATTACAGCCAAGAAAACCCTATGGGGTAGTTCTACTCTGTGATACATGGGGTTGCCATGAGTTAGAATCATCTCAATGGCAATGGGTTAGTTAGTTAGTTAAATTCATCCTGGCCGGCAAGACTTGCCTGAAACCAGACTGAACCTACTATTCCATGTGAGTAAAGATGGAATGAATCAGATAAGAGGTTGGTGAGCCTTTTATACACAGAATTCAAAAATTACCAGAGTCAGATGTTGGTTGTGCCCATCCAATTACTAACCTTGGGAGAGGGAACCTTAACTTTGGGCAACATAAACCCAGCTGTTTGTCTTCTGGTGTGGTGGTGGTAAGGGATTCATGACCACAAATAATCTTTTCCTCTTAATTGCCTGGTAGCCCCTGGGTGGCACGAACAGTTTGCACTCAACTACTAACTTAAAGGTTGGTGGTTTGAACCCACCTGGCATACTGGAGAAGAAAGGCCTGGCAATCTGCTTCCATAAAGATTATAGCCAAGAAAACTCTATGGAGAGCAGTTCTACTCTGAGTCGGAATTGACTTAATGGCAATGGATTTGGTTTGGTTTAGTTTATGTGTCTGGTAACAGGGCTGCCATGATTATTCCAGTTCCCATGACAACAATATTTCTCACTGAAAATTAATAAATTAGCATTCTGGAGATACATGCAGATATATAAATATACATATACATATGCACACTCACATATAGAATGCTGTTCTTTGAGTTAATGTCTCCTGGCTAATTAATGTCTCCACATTAAAGGCCACACCTGATTGCATTGTGAAGGCTTTTTTCCATGTTGAAATCCTTTTGCTCGGTGGCGCTAAAATATAAGAATTTGTTAAACTCAGGTTAACAATGACGTTCTGTAGCCTATTTTTTTTTTTTTAAACAGACCACTATTTAAATTGAAATTGTATCAAGAATATTATCAGATTAGGGGTTTTTTATCATCACAAGTTGGGGCAAAACAATAATTTTGTGATATTTTGTCCAAGAGCTGCTACAAATACAGATTAACTGCCTTCAAATTACGGAATTATTGCACTGATAGTAAGTCTTAATTTCTAATACAATTAATTAGTAATAAATTTAGCATAAGAAACGAGCTGTGGCATAATGATATACAGTAAGCCTAAGGATATTCAGTATTTTGCATTCCACATTTTGATCTATAACAAAGTTTAAGGTTCTACGAGTATATTAAAATTGTTATAGGTCCTTCTCTGATATGTTCATTCAACATCCTCAGGCCTCTGATAAACTGGGGTAATAATGATTAGCTGACTTTACCAGGGTTGGGACCTTGGTGAGGCTAGCAAATCACAAGCCTTGGGCACAAAATTTCAGGAGGCACTAAAAAGCTCAAATATCAAGATAAATATTTCAATATTAAATTTTTTAGAAATGCAAAAAAAAAAATCCATGATGAGAGAAATATCAAATAAGGGCATTATCAGTATTACTGATTTTTTCCTTTTGCCTTAGACTCTGGAATAGCTAGGTACAGCATAGCTCAGATCAGAACTACTTATGGCATTATTACAAACTTTGGTTAACATCAATTCAATTAGAAGGATATTCAAACCCAAAAAAACCCGTTCAGTCAATTCCGATTCCTAGCTATCCTATGAGACAGAGCAGAACTGCCCCACAGGGTTTCCAAGGAGTGGCTGGTAGATTTGAACTGCCAACCTTTTGGTTAGCAGCCTGAGCCTGAGCCACCATTGTTAGGAAATTAAAGAACTAGGCTTAGAAAGAGGGCAACTGGGTAGTGCAATGACTACTACCCAAAAGGTTGGCTGCTGGAACCCACCCAGAGGCTCTGCAGGAGTGATCTGCTTTGGAAAGGGCACAGCCTTGAAAACCCTATGGAGCAGTTCTACTTTACACAAATTAGGTCACTGAACTGTAAGCAACTCGATGGCAACTAATAACAGTGACAACAAACTTAGAAAACATTTTAGGCAACAAGGAAAACACCACTGGATCAGTCTGATCATCATGTGATTACTAGCATTTTTTCTCATTGAACACTTGATTACCAAGCTCTGCAGTGAATTGACTTTTAGTCCCTCTGCATATTTGTATCACTTTGGACTCAACTTCTTGGATAGAAACCTATCATGGAATTTGTTACATCTTTCTAACTGCAATCTCTTCGTCTGCTCTTGACCCACTCTTCTACATTTGCTTTATATATGAATTACTGATTGTTTTCCTCCTTGATTTAAAACCCTTAAATGCCTCCCCACTGCCTTTCAGAAAAAGGCAGCATTCTTTTCCTGTCCTGTATGGTCCTGCCTAGATTTTTAGCCAATGCTGCATCATTCTCCCCCTTTTTCTTCAAACTCTGCCCATAGAGGCTTTCTTTCAGTCTTTGGATTTATGCCTCAGGGCTTTTGCGCCATCTGTTCTCTGTCTGGTACACTAGACTCTACTACAACTTTTCTTAGTTAACTCCAGCTCATACTTCAGATTCACCACACATGTCACCACTTGTAAATTAGAAATATTTTTGCTTCATGAGATATGATAGCTGATTAAAGGCTACTTTAAGATAATTTTTTCTCATATAACAAAGGAAGCTGTAGGTAGTGGTTGCTATTTTCAGTTTACCGTTTCAATTATGTCAGGTACCTAGGTCAACATCTCTTTGATTCTTTTGGGTTGTTCTTGAGTATAACAAGACGGCTGTTGCAACTCAGCATCACATTCTTTTATAGCCACAAAAGTAGAAGAAAAATAAAAGAGGGATAGGAGTGGGTCATAAAAAATGACTTCATAGTAAAAACAAAATATTTGTTATAAACCTCCCAGCAAATAACAACTTTTATCTGATTTAACAGAATTAGGCAAATGACTACCCTAAAATGGAAGTAAGGACACAAAGTGTTATTTCGGGCTAAGAGGAATATTGCAACATCATCAACTGGGTATTTTGCCACCCAGAACAAATTAAAGTTCTATTAGTAAAGATGGGAGGACTTGTGAGTTGGCAGATAACAATGTCTGCCAACATTCATGAGCATATATGTTTCCATAGCAATTTAATCCTTGTGTGCTTTCCCCATGAGACTCTGACCTCTATGAGGTCAAGGACTGGGAATGGCTTGCTAACCATTATTTCTCCATTACATAGAAAAATAAAGCCAAATGACCACCTAAATCTAGTTAGTGCCAAAATTAAAATTTCACATAGAAATGTTAATAGACATGAAAGCAGTGTGCTTAAACCAATTGTTATTGACAAGGAGTGATTTTGCCTCCTGGCCCCACTGTCCACCAAGGGGACAGCTGGCAATGTCAGGAGACATTTTTGATTTTTACAGTTGGGGGATAGGGTACTGGTATCTACTAGGAAGAGGCTAGACATGCTGCTAAATATACTACAATGTGTAGGTAATCCCCCATACAAACAAAAAATTGTCTGCTCCAAAATGACATGACATCTGGTCCATGTCAATAGTATATGAAGTTGAGATACTCTGGCTTAGATTTATTTCACTTAATTTGTAATATTCTGGAAAAACTGAGAAATAGCTTCAGAAATCCCTTTTCTTAGTTTCCTATCACCACCTACCCTACTTACCCTCTTTTGGCTTGAAAAAAGAAATAGATGATGTATGCAAAAGGACACAGAACTACATTGCTGCTTCTAACACTTGAGAAATTCAGGACCAGCATATCCAATATGGTCCAGACAGATGTTTGTATTGTTGTTGCTGCTAGGTAACATCCAGTCGGTTCTGACTTATAGAGACCCTATGTACAGCAGAAGGAAATATTGACCAGTCCTGCACCATCCTCACACTCATCGCTATGTTTGAGCCCATTGTTGCAGCCACTGTGTCAATCCATCTTACTGAGTATCTTCCTCTTTTTTGGTGACCTTCTACTTTATCAAGCACGATGCTAGTCTTTGGGACTGGTCCCTTCTGACAACATGTCCAAAGTACATAAGATGAAGTCTCACCACCCTCCCTTCTAAGGAGCATTCTGGCTGTACTTCCAAGATAGATTTGTTTTTTTCTTCTGGCAGTCCATGGTGTATTCAATATTCTTCACCAACACCATAATTCAAAGGCATCAGTACTTCCTTGGTCTTCCTTATTCATTGTCCAGCTTTCTGATGCATATGAAGTGATTGAAAATACCATGACTTGGGTCAGGCACACCTTAGTCCTCAAAGTGACATCTTTGTTTTTTAACACTTTAAAGAGGTCTTTTGTGGCAGATTTGCCTAACGCACTACATCATTTGATTCCTTGATGCTGCTTCCATGGGTGTTGATTGTGGATCCAAGTAGAATGAAATCCTTGACAACGTCAATATTTCCTCTTTTTTATCATGATGTTGCTTATTTATCTAGTTATAGGGATTTTTGTTTTCCTTATGTTGAGGTGTAATCCATACTGAAGGCTGTGGTCTTTTATCTTCATCAGTAAGTGCTTCTAGTCCTCTTCACTTTCAGCAAGCAAGGTTGTGTCATCTGCACATCACAGGTTGTTAATAAGTCTTCCTCCAATCCTGATGCCACATTCTTCTTCATTTAGTCCAGCTTCTCAGATTATTTGCTCAGCATACAGATTGAATAAGTATGGTGAAATGATACAACCCTGACACACATCTTTCCTGATTTGAAACTACATAGTATCCCCTTGTTATGTTCATACTGCTGCCTCTAGGCTGTGTACAGGTTCCTCATGAGCACAATTAACTGGAATTCCTATTCTTTGCAATATCATCAATAATTTGTTTTGATCCACACAGTCGCATGCCTTTGCACCGTCAATAAAACACAAGTAAACATCTTTCTGGTATTCTCTGCTTTCAGATAAGATCCATGTGACATCAGTAATGAAATCCCTCATTCCACATCCTCTTCTGAATCCAGAATAAATTTCTGGCAGTTCCCTGTCAGTGTACTGCTGCAACAGTTTTTGAATGATCCTCAGCAAAATTTTACTTGCTTGTGGTATTAATGATATTGTTCTACAATTTCCACATTCTGTTGGATCACATTATATAAAAGGTATTTTATGACACAGAAAATTCTTTCTCACATCTTAACACTGGCATTTGGGAACCACTGTTAAGGATAAAGTGAGTTCCTTTTCTATCCACCAGAAGCATGCCCAAGGCTTACTTCCTATCCCCAAATAGTCAAGCTCAATAGAAAAAAGAGAATGAATAATAGTTTTTGTATTTTAAGACCCATAAATTTATACATTGTGCTTCACGTTTGTTCATCATCTTTTTTACCAGTAATAAGCAACAAGAGTATGCCATTATGCTAATAGATAGTAAGGATTCTTAGATTATAGTACCCTATAAGACTACAAGGTTTGCCAGAAGTTTCTCTAGGATATTTTTAAATGAATGATTCTGATTATCCTTATGATTCTAAGTCACCTTCCCTGACTGTATTAGTTTCCTCTGGCTGCCGTAATAAATTTCCACAAATTGGGTGGCTTAAAAAACAAAAATTATTCTTTCACAGTTCTGCAGGTCAGAAGCCAGGAATTAGGATGTTGGCAGGGCTGAACTTTCTTTGGCAGCTCTAGGAGAGAATCCTTTCTTGCCTCTTCCAGCTTCTAGTGGCTATTGATATTGCTTAGTTTCCTAGACTTAAAACTAAATGATTCCAATCTCTGCCCCTGTTTTCACAACTCTTTCTGCTCTGAGGGTCTGTTCATCTCTTGTAAGGATATTTGTCATTGGGTTTGGGACTCATCAAGACAATCCAGGATGATCTTATCTCTAGATCCTTAATTTAATAACATCTGCAATTATGCCCCTCAAAAATATGTGTTGTACACACAATACAGGGGAAGTCAGCACAACTGGACTAAACCAAAAGCCAAGAAGTTTTCTGAACACAACCAAACACTTCAAGGGACAGTGTAGCAGGGGTGGGGGCCTGGGGACCATGGTTTCAGGGGACATCTAGGTCAATTGGCATAACAAAGTTTATTAAGAAAATATTCTGCATTCTACTTTGGTGAGTGGCTTCTGCAGTCTTAAAAGCTAGTGAGCAGCCAAGATGCATCGATTAGTCCCAACCTACCTGGAGCAAAAAAGAATAAAGAACACCAAAAACACAAGTAAAATATTAGCCCAAGGACAAAAGGGGCCACATAAACTAGAGATTCCATCAGCCTAAGACCAGAAGAACTAGATGATGCCCAGCTACCACCAACGACCACCCTGCCAGGGAACACAACAGAGAGTTCCTGATGGAGCAGGAGAAATGTGGGGTGCGAAACTCAAATTCTAGTAAAATGAACAGACTTAATGGTCTGACTGAGACTGGAGGAACCCCAGAAGATGTGGCCCCCAGACTCTCTGTTAACCCAGCACTAAAACAATTCCCAAAGCCAACTCTTCTGACAAAGAATAGACTGGACTATGAGACATAAAATGATACTCGCCAAGAGTGCGCTTCTTAGTTCAAGTAGATACATGAGAGTTAATGAGCAGCTCCTGTCTGGAGGCAAGATGAGAAGGCAGACAAGGATAAGATCTGGTTGAATGGACACAGGAAATCCAGGATGGAAAGGAGGAGTGTGATGTTACTTTATAGGCATAGCAACTAGGGTCACATAACAACGTGTGTATAAATTTTTGTATTAGAAACTAACTTGAGTTGTAAACTTTCACCTAAAGCACAATTTTAAAAAAAAATTGTGTTGTAACCCCTATACCTGTGGATGTATCCCATTTTGGAATAGAGTTTTCTCTGTTATGTTAATAAGGCCATGCCAGTGTAGGGTATCATTTTTGAGATGTCAAAGGAGCAGATATAAAAGGCACAGAATCAGGCAATTACCAATGGGGGAAAATAGATGCCATGTGGAGATCGACAAGGAACACCAAGAAAAATCCTAGAGAAGCTAAGACAAGGATTTTACCCCCAGAGTGGCCTTTGCCCTGAATTTATACTTTAGCCTCCTAATCTGTGAGAAAATAACTCTCTGTTCTTTAAAAGCTATCTAATTGCTGTATTTCTATTATAGCAGCACTAAGAAACTAAGACTATGGGGGTATCTTTTGGAGGGGCATTTGTCTGCCTTCAACACTGATCATTTGAGATTTGGCATTTATTATAAATATTAGTGGCTAAAAGATTCTATGCCTCAGTGACTTCACAGTAGCAAAGCTACTTTCTAACATGGCTCATACTTATTAGTCTATATCTGAATTAACTGTTAGTGAAGACTCCATCATTAGTTTTATTGCTACAGGGATTTTTTTGCTCGTTACTTAGCTAGTAGAAATCTTGTTCATGCAATGTTAATGTCAGCTGGATTATTCTTTTAGAACACCAATATTATACAGAACATTAAGGTAATCTAGATCACTGTTTGCCAAAGTTGAAACCTGCCGTCTTAAACACGTCCACGATGGCTGCGGACTCTCTATCTCACACTGTCCTTTAAACTTTAATCACCCTGGTTGTTAAAAAGTTACATATTTTTAGCTACATTTCAAATATGTTTTCTCTGAAGCTCTCCTGGCATGTAAAATATTAAAACTATTATTCATGGTTAAACGCCTTAATAGCTCAAAAGAATTTCAAAAGAAAATGTCAACCTGACTATTGTTGTCATCCTTCAATTGGTCCAGTCAGTTTTGAGTCCTAGGGACCCTACAGGACAGAGTAGAATTGCCCCACAGGGTTTCCAAGACCGTGATCTTTATAGGAGCAGACTGCCACATCTTTCTCCCATGGAGCAGCTGGTGGCTTCAAACCGCCAACCATTCGGTTAGCAGCCAAGCACTTAACCACTGCACCGCCATGATTCCTAATCTGACTATTCTAAGCCCAAAATGAAGTCACTTAATATTTGTTCTACATCAGCAAACCGAAACCTAACTAGGTTTCTATTTCTTGTAAACACCTAACCTTCCCAGGAGCAGAAGCCCAAGTTGATCAGCTGACACTCCTGTGAAAACGGAAACCTAAGCTAACTTATTAGAACTCTCCTACTCAGTTTAACCTAGTCCAAAACGTTCCCTTCATCCCAGATAAGGAAAGAAAAAGCCAACCAGCCAATGCAAAATTTCCCAGTATAGCTTCCTTTTTTCTGTGTGTCTGTGACTACAAAACCCTTTTGGTTTTGTACCACTCTTTGGAACTGTTGTCTGGCTTCCAGACCAGATGTTCCCTGATAAACTGAAAAATAAACTTACGAGTTTATACACAAATTTAATATTGTGAAAATTTTATTTTTAACAAAATAAAACAAATGTTTCCTTATGGTCTAAAATATTTGAAGCACTGTGAATGCTTTTTAATTTCCTATTGTTTCACCATTCCTTTTTAAAAGCAAATGCCATGAGATTGGATATAAATGCAAGACAATGCCCAAGGAAAGAATTTTTTTATGAATAAAGGCAGAGTATATATTTGCAATTATTTTTTCTTTTTTTACCTGATTTTTATCTTGTAGCTAATAAAATATGACAAAAAAATAAACAAGCACACACACAACGGTTATACTATTGCAGTTTTTGCAGGTGAGCAACATGAAAGGTTAATTTGAGTTGCATAGGCAAGACAACAGCTTACAATGCAAAGAAGTTTCTTCTGTTTGTTAGCTTCTAAGCAGATATTTTTATATGAAAGGGTACATTTTTAAAGAACTGCAAGGGAGTTATGTGCAAAAATTCTGTTCATGTGTCACAGGATTTGTGCTTATACCTCCTACACACCACTTTGAAAATGCATCCCTCTCTGCTCTATAGATTGTTGTTTTGGGAGGGACTGTGACATGATAAAAGGTGGATATTTGTAGAACAAAGACCTTGCTGCCAAGAAATAACCTTAATAAAACTGATACTTTTCAAATAAAAATAAATAAATAAATGCAGATAGATATAGATAAATATAAATACATACACCTTTGTAGTTTGCTTTGAGACAAACAAAAAAAATTAAAACTAGATGAAGATTTGAGATTTGATGAAATATCAAAAGAAAATTATTCACAATGCACTTTTTCTCTTCATGGTTACTGTTTCCTGAATCCCTTTATGATATCATCTTGGAATGATAAGTAGTATATAAGTATATGGGTACTATATGCTGAACACTAGCCTGTGACTTAAGGGGGAAAAATATTTACCTTAGTATGTGCCCGGACATTCATTGGTTTTACAAAAGAATAATGATGTCAGGAACTATAGGGCTTTGGTTGAAGAGCCTCTGGTCAAAAGCAAAGGATATTTGATAGTTAAATCCAAAGAGGAAGAAGGAAGTGAATGAATGCAAACAAGAGGAAATGATTATTTGATTGTGGATTAAAGTCTGGAATGCACAAAGCCATGTCGATTAGTGAACCAAAGGTGCCAGCATTCCTTCTGAGCTGTAATTTCCTGAGAACAAAAAGGCATTAACTGGGTACCCTTGATTCACAATGCCTACTAATTGCCAGTGTAAAAATAAGGTTCCTGCTTCTAATCCCAAAACCTCTTACCGGATTTCAGTGAATACACTTTGTAAATTTGCTCACTTTATTTCCTCTCTGATAAGGCACTCCTGGAAGTAGTAGTTGTTTTGCATGCTTCTATATTTAAAAAATAGACATCTAATCAACACAAGAGACAGATGCACTAGGAAACTTTTGTAGGTGTAAAGACTTATTTACATTATAACTAGTTGACCAGTCATTTAAAATTCTGCACCCATGGAAAGACTTTTTTTTTCTTTTAAATGAAAGCTTCATGATTAAACACCTGATAAATTTCACATATGCTATAATCAGTGCTTCATATTTTGGAAAACAAAGACACAGCATAGGCTTTCAGGGATGTGAAAACAGCTAAATCAGGGAAAGAAATTAAAGTTCCATATGGAGCTGTCCTATTATGTTTCACAGTTCTGTGCTTGTCACTTATAATATTAATCAAAAAGTATGATTTATCTAAGTGAATCGATATACTTGAGTTTTAGTAATAAGACTTTGAGCTAAACAAAAGAAAACCAACAAAAATGACAATTTTTAAAGCCCTAATATATACTTTAAAACTGTTTTTTGTGGTTGCTGCTGTTAAGTTAAAATAGATTTTATAATCAGACCTGTTGTAAAGTCAGTGAAGGCTATACTCCCCTTTAGGGAAGAAGATTAACTTTTTCCCTTTATTACATGAGGCCTCAGGCATCCCTTTTTTGTCATTGTTAGGTATTACAGGCATATCTCATTTTATTGCGCTTTGCAGATACTGTGTTTTTTACAAATTTAAGGTTTGCGGCAACCCTGCCTCAAGCAAGACTATCGGCGCTCTTTTTCCAACAGCATATGCTCACTTCATATCTCTGTCATATTTTGGTAATTCTCACAATATTTCAAACTTTTTCATTATTATTATGTCTGTTACAGTGACCTGTTATCAGTTATCTTTGGTGTTACTACTGTAATTGTTTTGTGGTACCAGGAGACGCGTCCATCTAAGACAGCAAACTTAATTGATAAATGTTGCGTGGGTTCTGACTGCTCAACCAGTTGGCCATTCCCCCATCTCTCTCCTCTCCTCAGGCCTCCTTATTCCCTGAGACAGGACAATACTGAAATTAGGCCATTTAACAACCCTACAGTGGCCTCTAAGTATTCAAGTGAAAGGAAGAGTTGTACGTCTCTCACTTTAAATCAAAAGTTAGAAATGATTAAACTTAGTGAAGAAGGCATGTCGAAAACCAAGACAGGCCGAAAGCTTGGCCTCTTACACCAAACAGTCAAGTTGTGAATGCAAAGGAAAAGTTAATGAAGGAAATTCAAAGTGCTACTCAAGGGAACACACAAATGATAAGAAAGAGAAACAGCCTTATTGCTGATATGGAGAAAGTTTTAGTGATCTGGATAGAAGACCAAACCAGCCACAACATTCCCTTAAGCCAAAGCCTAATCCAGAGCAAGGCCCTAACTCTCCTCAATTCTTGAAGGCTGAGAGAGATAAGAAAGCTGCAGAAGAAAAGTTTGAAGCTAGCAGAGGTTGGTGCGTGAGATTTAAGGAAAGGAGCTATTTCCATAATATCGAAGTGCAAAGTGAAGCAGCAAGTTCTGATGTAGAAGCTGCAGCAAGTTATCCAGAAGATCTAGCTAAGATAACTGATGAAGGTGGCTACACTAAACAACAGATTTTCAATGTAGATGAAACAGCTTTATTTTGGAAGAAGATGCCATCTAGGACTTTCATAGCTAGACAGAAGTCAATGCCTGGCTTCATAGCTTCAAAGGACAGGCTGACTCTCTTTTTAGGGGCTAATGCAGCTGGTGACTTTAAGTTGAAGTCAGTGCTTATTTACTATTCTGAAAATCCTAGGACCCTTAATAATTATGCTAAATCTGTTCTGTCTGTATTCTATAAATGGAACAACAAAGTCTATGACAGCACATCTGTTTATAACATGGTTTACTAAATATTTTAAGCCCACTGTTGAGAACTACTGCTCAGAAAAAAAAAAAAAAAAAACCCTTCCAAAATAGTACTGCTCATTGACAATGCACCTGGTCACCCAAGAGCTCTGATGGAGATGTACGAGGAGATTAATGTTGTTTACATGACTGCTAACACAACATCCATTCTGCAGCCCATGGATCAAGGAGTAATTTTGACTTTCAAGTCTTAGTATTTAAAAAATACATTTCATAAGGCTATAGCTGTCATAGATAGTTATTCCTCTGATGGGTTTGGGCAAAGGAAATTGAAAACCTTCTGGAAAGGACTCACCATTCTAGATACCATTAAGAACATTTGTGACTCATGGGAGGAGGTCAAAATATCAACATTAACAGGAGTTTGGAAGAAGTTGATTCCAACCCTCATGGATGACATTGAGGAGTTCAAGACTTCAGTGGAAGAAGTAACTGTAGATGTGGTAGAAATAGCAAGAGAAGTAGAACTAGAAGTGGAGCCTGAAAATGTGACTGAATTGCTGCAATTTCATGATAAAACTTTAATAGATGAAGAGTTGTTTCTTAGGGATGAGCAAAGAAAGTGGTGTCTTGAGATGGAATCTACTCCTGGTGAAGACACTGTGAACATTGTTGAAATGACAATAAAGGATTTAGAATATTACATAAACTTAGTTGACAAAGCAGTGGCAGGGTTTGAGAGGCATGACTTCAATTTGCAAAGAACTTCTACTGTGGGTAAAATGCAATTAAACAGTATTGCATGCTACAGAGAAATCTTTCATGAAAGGAAGAGTCGATTAATACGGCTAACTTCATTGTTGTCTTATTTTAAGAAATTTCCACAGCCACCCCAACCTTCAGCAGCCACCACCCTGATCAATTGGCAGCCATCAAGCCAAGATCCTTCACCAGCATAAAGATTACGATTCGCTGAAGGCTGAAATGATAGTTAACATTTTTTAGCACTATTTTTTAATCAAGGTATGTACATTGTTTTTTTAGACACAATTCTATTGTACACTTAACAGACCACAGTATAGTGTAAACATAACTTTATATGCACTTAGAAACCAAAAATTTCATGTGACTCATTTTTTTTTGGTGGTCTATAACTGAACCCACAATATCACAAGGTATGCCTGTATTGGCCTCTCTTCTAAATCACCACATAGTTGTGGAATGCTGATTTCCCATAAATCACCAGCATAACCTCTTGATAAGACAAAGCTGAATTTGTTGCTCACCAAGATAAAGGAAAACATTACCTCCTCTGAAATTTGGCAGTGATCAAAAAGGGAAAGGCAGGGTCTGAATTTATTGAGAACTAGAAGTGTGGTTTAAGGAGTGTTTTTCAAGGCTGGTAGAGAGATGGACTTGATTAGGATCAGACAATCAATCATAATCAGTAGAATAGGACTGATGATGGCAACTGTAAAGTGAAGATTTTGAAGTGAGAGATTAAAAGAATTTTAGAGAATGACCTGTTCTGTTGATGCTTTCCATTGAAGAGTTGATGGGTCTAGCTGTAAATTCCTGTAATGAAAAATTAAACCATTTACTTGGGAAGGAACCTCCTGGAAAAGTAAAGTAATGCTAATGAGGAGAGTGGATTTACAAAGTCATGCATTTCTCAGAACCCAGGCTGAGGGGCAAATGTTGCGGTTTTCATAGAAATCAGCTCATGGGCACGTTGGTAAATGAAGTACCTAAATTAAGTCATTCCTAACTGTGTTTATTAATTATAGTCACTATAATTTAAAAAATGACTAAAGTTCACAACATTGCCCATGTATGTATTAGTGATGAAGTTATTGTTTCCCCCAAAAGAAGCATTGGGTAAGATTGTGTTACTTTCACTTTTGTTGGAAAGAAAATGATATAAAAGGGTTTATTGAATGAGAAAATTGTTCAAGAACTGGGAGCACCCAAACCAAGGGACTTGAGTTTACACAGTTAGAATACCTTTTTAAAGCTTTAAATGAGCAATTATCTTGCCCTTTGCCTAGTTTTGTTAATCACAACTAATTGTTCTTTTTGGGTGGGGGCACTGAATGCTAGGCTACCTTAACCTTGATTGGATGAGCGTTGCTAACTCAAGCTGATAAGTATCGTTAACTCATACTAATTTTATGTTGATAAGTTAAATTTTTTTTAAGTTTCTAATCTGTTTCTTGTAAATAGTTTTATGTCTAATTTTTGTTTGGTTCTTGGCCCAGGGAAGCTACTTTAATACTTGCCTCTATTAAAAAAAAAAAAAATTGTTTTTAACAATTGTAATTTTTTGTTTCTTTTTAGGAATGTAGTTATTGTTAGATGCCCTGGAGTCAGTTCCTACTTGTAGCTACCCTATGTGCAACAGAAGGAAACACTGCCTGGTCCTGTGCTGTCCTCACAAACTTTGAAATTTCTGAGCCCATTGTTGCAGTCACTGTGTCAATCCATCTCATCAAGGGTCTTCCTCTTTTTTGCTGACCCTCTACTTTACAAAGCATGATATCCTTCTCCAGGGACTTGTCCCTCCTAATAACATGTCCAAAATACATGAGACAAATTCTCACCATCCTCACTTCCAAGGACCACTCTGACTATACTTTTTCCAAGGTGGATTTGTTCATTCTTTTGACAGTCCATGGTATATTCAATATTCTCCACCAACACCATAATTCAATGATAACAATTCTTCCCCAGCCATCTTTATTCATTGTCTAGCTTTCCCATACCTATGATGATATTGAAAATATCGTGGCTTGAGTCAGGTACACCATAGTCCTCAAAGTGACATCTTTCCTTTTTAACAGTTTAAAGAGGTCTTTTGCAGTAGATTTGCCCAATGCAGAACATCCTTTGATTTCTTGACTGCTGCTTCCATGGACATCGATTGTGGATCCAAGTAAAATGAAATCCTTGACAACGTCAATATTTTCCATTTATAATGATGTGTTTATTGGTCCAGTTATGAGTATTTTTGTTTTCTTTATATTGAGGTAAAATCCAGACTGAAGGCTGTAGTCTTGGATTTCAGTGTCTTTGGATGGGTTCTCTAGAGAAGCAAAATCAGTAAAGCATATAAATATATATAGAGAGAGATTTATACAAAGGTAATGGCTCACGTGGTTGTAGAAGCTGGAAAGTCCCAAATCTTTGGGTCAGGCTAGAGGCTTCTCTTGATTTACGCAGCCACGGTGGCTGGCAAACCCAAGATTGGCAAGTCAGACAGCAGGGCTCTTGCCCACAGTCTGCAAAGATCAATGAACCCCAAGATCAGCAGGCAAGATCTGCTAGCTCAAGTCTCAAGACAGAGGTCAGACAAGCAGGAGCCAGCTGCAGGATCTAGAGCAAGCAAAAGCTCACAAGCCTTGCCAGAGGTTCCACTTATATTTGATGCAGGCCACACCCCCAAGGGAACTCCATTCCAACTGGTTGGCTACTCACTGCAGATCCCACCATGGAGGTGATTACATTATATCAAATATCATCATGGAAGTGATCATATCATCACACGACTGCCGAACTACATCATAACTGTCAAACCACTGAGAATCATGGCCAAGCCATGTTGACACACAAGGTTATCAATCACAATCAGCAAGTGCTTCAAGTCCTTTTTGCTCTCAGCAAGCAAGGTTGCATCATCTGCATATCAAAGGTTGTTAATGAGTCTTCCTCTAATCCTAATGTTGTGTTCTTCTTCGTATAGTCCAGTTTCTTGGATTATTTGCTCAGCATACAGATTGAATAAGTATAGTGAAAGGATACAACCCTGATGCACACCTTTGCTAATTTTAATTCAGGTAGTATCTCTGTGTTTTGTCTGGATGGCTGCCTCTTGGTCTATGCACAGGTTCCTTATGAGGATAGCTAAATGTTCTGGAATTCCCATTCTTCAAAAGTTTATACATATTTGTTAGGATCCACTCAGTCAAATTCCTTTGCATAGTCAATAAAACACAGGTAAACATCTTTCTGGTATTCACTGCTTTCAGCCAAGATACATGTGACATCAGCAATGATACCCCTGGTTCCACTTCCTCTTCTGGATCTGGCTTGAATTTATGGCAGTTACCTGTCAAGGTACTGATGCAACCGTTTTTGAATGATCTTCAGCAAAATTATACTTGCATGTGATACTAATGATATTGTTCAATGATTTCCACATTATGTGGGGATACCTTTCTTTGGAATGGACATAAATATAGATCTCTTCCAGTCAGTTGGCCAAGTAGCTGTCTTCCAAGTTTCTTGGCATAGACAAGTGAGAACATCCAGCTTTGCATCCGTTTGTTGAAACATCTCAATTGGTATTTGTTCAATTCCTGGAGCCTTGTTTTTTGCTAATGCCTTCAGTGCAGCTTGGACTTCTTTCTTCAGTACCTTCAGTTCTTCTTCATATGCTGCCTCCTGAAATGGTTGAATGTTGACCATTCTTTTTGACTCAGTGACTCCTATCTTCTTCTGATGCATCCTGCATCATTCATTATTTTGCCCATAAAATCCACAGCCATCGAGTCAATTCTGACTCATAGAAACACTGAATTCCTCATAGGATTTCCAAGGTTTTAAATCTATATGCAAGCAGACTGCCACATATTTCTCCCCGCAGAGTGACTAGTGGGTTTGAACTGCCAACCTTTCGGTCAGCAGTTGAGCACTTTAACTACTGTGCCGCCAGGGCCATAGAAACCTTCAGCGTTGAAACTGGAGGTCTGAATTTTTTCTTCAGTTCTTTCAGCTTGAGAAATGCTGAGCCTGTTCTTCCCTTTTGGTTTTCTAACTCCAGGTCTTTGCACATTTCATTATAATACTTTGTCTTCTCGATCAGCCATCTTCAGTTGGCCAGGTTGCTGTCTTCCAAATTTCTTGGCATAGACAAGTGAGCACTTCCAGCTCTGCATCCATTTGTTGAAACATCTCGATTGGTATTCTGTCAGTTTCTCTAGCCTTATTTTTCCCAATGCTTTCAGTGCAACTTGGACCCCTTCCTTCAGGACCTGGTTCTTCATCATATGCTATCTCCTAAAACAGTTGAATGTTGACCAATTCTTTTTGGTACAGTGACTCTCTGTATTCCTTCAATCTTCTTTTGATATTTCTGTGTCATTTAATATTTTCCCCATAGAATCCTTCGATATTGCAATTAGAGACTTGAATCTTTTCTTCGGTTCTTTCAGCTTGAGAAATGCCGAGCATGTTCCTCCTTTTTTGTTTTCTATCTCCAGGTCTTTGCATATTTCATTATAATAATTTTCTTTGTCTTCTTGAGCTGCCCTTTGAAATCTTCGGTTCAGCTCTTTTACTTCATCATTTCTTCCTTTTGCTTTAGCTTCTCTACTACATTCAAGAGCAAGTTTCAGAGTCTCTTCTGACATTCATTTTGGCCTTTTCTGTCTTTCCTGTCTTTTTAGTGGCTCCTTGCTTTCTTTGTGTATGATGTCCTTGATGTCATTCCACAGCTCATCTGATCTATAGTCATTAGTGTTCAATGCATCAAATCTGTTCTTCAGATGGTCTCTAAATTCAGGTGCTGTAAGCTCAAGGTTGGACTTTGACTCTTGTTGACTTGTTCTAACTTTCTTCAACTTCAACTTGAATTTGCATATAAGAAATTGATGGTCTGTTCCACAGTCGGCACCTGGCCTCTTTCTGACTGATAATATTGAATTTTCCATAGTCTCTTTCCACAGATGTAGTCAATTTGATTCCTGCATATTCCATCTGGAGAGGTCCATGTGTACAGTCACCATTTATGTTGTTGAAAAAAAGTATCTGCAATGAAGAAGTCGTTAGTCTTGCCAAATTTCATCATGAGATCTCCAACATCATTTCTATCACCAAGGCCGTATTTTCAAACTACCAGTCCTTCCTCTTTGTTTCCAACTTTTGCATTCCAATCACCAGTAATTCTCAATGCATCATGACTGCATGTTCGATCAATTTCAGACTGCAGAAGTTGGTAAAAGTCAATTTCTTCATCTTTGGCCTTAGTGGTTGGTGCGTAAATTTGAATAATAGTTGTATTAACTGGTCTTCCTTGTAGGCATATGGGTATTATCCTATCACTGACAGTGCTCTACTTCAGGATAGATCTTGAAATGTTCTTTTTGATGATGAATGCAATGCCATTCTTCAATTTGTCATTCCCAAGTGTAGATCATATTATTGTCTGATTCAAAATGGCCAATATCAGTCCATTTCAGCTCACTAACACCTATGATATTGATCTTTATGTGCTCCTTTTCATTTTGACAACTTCCAATTTTCCTAGATTCATACTTCATACATTATACTTTCCTGTTATTAATAGATGTTTACAATTGTTTCTTCTCATTTTGAGTCGTGCCATATCAGCAAATGAAGTTTCTGAAAACTTGACTTAGTCTACATCATTAAGCTAGACTCTACTTTGAAGAGGTGGCTCTTCCTCAGTTGTATTTTCAGTGCCTTCCAACCTGAGGGGCTCATCTTCCAGCACTATATTAAACAATGTTCTGCTGCTATTCATAAGATTTTCACTGGCCAGTTTTGTTTTTCAGAATTAGACTGCCAGGTCTTTCTTCCTAGTGTATCTTAGTCTGGAAGGTCTGCTAAAATTTGTCCACCAAGAGTCACCTTTCTGTTACTTCAAATACCCATGGCAAAGCTTCCATTATCACAGCTACAGGCAAGCCACCACAGTACAACAAACTGACAGACAAGTGGTGGGGTGTCTTCCTTATAGGCATATGAATGTTATCACTGACAGCATTTTACTTCAGGATAGATCTTGAAATGTTCTTTTGGCCAATGAATGCAACACCATTCTTCTTTATTTGTGATTACCAGCATACCAGACCATATGATTGCCTGATTTGAAATGGCCAATAGCTGTCCATTTCAGCTCACTACTGCCTAGGATATGGATCTTTACATGTTCCATTTTATTTTTGACAACCTCCAATTTTCCTAGATTTATACTTCAAACATTCCATATTCTCATTATAAATGGATATTTACTGCTGTCTCTTCTCATTTTGAGTCGTGCTGTATCAGCAAATGAAGGTCCTGACAGCTGTACTCCATCCACATCAGTAAGGTCATCTCCACTTTGAGGAGGTAGCTCTTCCCCAGTTGTATTTTGAGTGC
This sequence comes from Dugong dugon, assembly GCA_030035585.1. Lineage (NCBI taxonomy): Eukaryota > Metazoa > Chordata > Mammalia > Sirenia > Dugongidae > Dugong > Dugong dugon. Next base: position 16,081,557 of record CM057465.1, read on the forward strand.
CCTGGTGGCGAAGTGGTTTAAGAGCTTGGTTGCTAACTGAATGGTAGGCAGTTCGAACCAACCAGCAGTTCTGCAAGAAAAAGATATGGCAGTCTACTTCCATAAAGATTTAGAGCCTTGGAAACCCTATGGAGCAGTTCTACCCTGTCATATACGTTCTCTCTGAGTCAGAATCAACTCGACGGAAATGAGTTTGGTTTGTTTTTTTGGTCCAACCTGATAGGCTCATGTTCTGGCAGTATATCAGACAATGTTCCACTGCTATACACTGCTATACATAATGTTTTCACTGACCAAATTTTTAGAAGCATATTGCTAGGTCCTTCTTTCTATTCTGCCTTAGTCTGGAAGCTCTGCCGAAACCTGTCCACCATCAGTGACCCAGCTGGTATTTTAAATACCAGTGGCATAGTTTCCAGTATCACAGCACCATGCAAGCCACCACAGTATGACAAACTGACAGATGAGTGGTGGTTTTTAGCAATAGGAGACTCGTTTGCCTCTTGACTCAATGGGCACATCCATGTATTTAACTGCTCTGAGAAGAATCTCTAAGAAGACAAAAGGTATCAGGAATTAGCTTTGTTTTTGGAAAAAAAATAAAAGCCAAAGCAAATCTGAACATTGGGTAGTATCACTTGAACAAGTAAAAAATAGGTATTTTCAATATGCATCTATAGAAATTACTGTCAAATTTTTAATTAATAAATTTATCCTTTGGAAAAAAGGTAATATTCCACAGAAGAAAGCAATAATATCAACAATTGTTGCTAACTGATTCTTGACCTTTGTACAGTTATGGACTCAGGTAAAATACTCATACTATAATTTGTATAATCTTAATCTCTTGGTCGGGGGGAGGACTCTATTGAAGGGAGGAATTGGCAAGCTACAGTGTTACCTAGCAAACAGGTTAATACAATCAGATGACCTTTTTATGCTTTTCTAATTTATTAGAGACAATATCAAGCAGGGAAATATTTAATGCATTTAGTTCTTTGTTTTAAATTTGATTTTTTTAGTGTAGTCCTGAATAAGAACCAGGTTCTGTACATACGTTGTTTCATTAATCCTCATAGGAACCTTATTATCTCCACTGTATGGTTAAGGAAGCTAGATTGTAGCACAACCAAAGTTGAAAGCTGATAAACTAAGGAGCAGTGTTTCTGATCAAGGAAACTGACTGACATCAAAGAAAAATTCTAGCCTCAGCGCAATCCCCCAGGTCAATAAATGTATTGGCCTCATTTATACACTTCTTTCTGTGCAAGTTAGCATAAACATTTACTGTGTTGCAACCGGGGTATTAGACTCTCTCTGAGTTGGGCAAGTCTATCATTAAAAGGTCCATGTCCTGTTTTTACTTAACATTAATAATCTATACTGTTATTAATAGTCATGTACTATTATTTGTAAAATTTACATTTAATAGGAATTGCTTATATATATGTAAGAACTAATATATTTCTTTTACATAAAGCTGCATTCTCTTTCATACTGACTGCAGATTTGGGGAATATAATAAGAAATATGAATATGCCATTTAGAAAACCTAATATTTAATGCAATACTATTTCAAAATTAATATTAAAATACTCTCCCTCCCAAAAAAAACTAAGAAAAATTACTCACAAGCCATCACTGAAAACATGTCTTTCAAATGTCCCTGCTAACTTTTAATCTTTGTATAAAAAGATACTCAGTTTTGATTATTTCCCATAATGATATGCTTAAAAATTTTATACCACATTTTTAAATTAACTCTATCATATTTTTGCAATTTATTTTATTCTATTGTTATGTTTTGGGGGGGTGTAATTTTTGAGGACATTCTTTGTGTGTTAGGAGCCCTGATATCAGCAGTGGTTAAGTGCTAGGCTACTAACCAAATGGTCTGTAGTTCAAATCCATTAGCCACTCTGCACGAGAAAAACGCAGCTGTCTGCTTCTGTAAAGATTAACCCATTGCCATGGAGTCGATTCCAACTCATAGTGATCCTATAGGATAGAGTAGAACTTCCCTCATAGGGTTTCCAAGGAGCAGCTGGTGGATTTTAACTGCCGACCTTTGGTTAACAGCTGAGCTCTTAACCACTGCACCACCAGGGCTCCTTGTAAAGATCACAGCCTGGAAATCCTATGGGACAGCTCTACGCTGTCCTATAGGGTGGTTATGATTCTGAATCAATTCCACAGCACTGGGTTTGTTTGTGGTTTGTTATTATTCTGTCCATTTCCTCAGACTGCTTGTTTTTTATTTTAACCCTACAAACAAGTGTGCAGATTAACTACATTACGTTTGTGTTTGTGTCATAATTATATAGGATGATAAGATGGTATTGCAGAATTAAGCTAGATAGGCTTAGAAGATGTGGTTTTTTAATTTTAACTGGCTTTGCCAGGTTATTTTCCCAGAATGCTGTAGCATTTCACATTCCTCCCAACATTTTGTGAAAGTAATTTTTTGCTCATATTAACATTAGCACTGGATTTTTAATCCTCAAAAACAAAACAAAGCAAAATTGAAATAACCTAAAATTGTTGCTGTTACGTGCCCTTGAGTCAGTTCTGACTCCTAGTGACCCTAGGTACAACAGAATGAAACACTGTCCAGTCCTGCACCATCCTCACAATTCTGAGCCCATTGTTACAGCCACTGTGTCACTCCATCTTGTTGAGTGTCTTCCTCTTTTCGATGACCTTCCTCTTCATCAAGCATGATGTTCTTCTCCAGGGATTGGTCCCTCCTGATAACATATCCATAGTATGCAAGACGAAGTCTCTCCTCCTTGCTTCTAAGGAGCGTTCTGGCAGTACGTCTTCTACTACAGATTTGTTTGTTCTTCTGGTAGTTCGTGGCACATTCAATATTTTTTGTCAACACCATAATTCAAAGCCATCAATTCTTTGGTCTTGCTTATTCATTGTCCAGCTTTCCCATGCTTATGAGATGATTGGAAATATCATGGCTTGGGTCATGCTTACCTTAGTCCTCAAAATAACATCTTTGCATTTTAACACTTTAAAGAGGTCTTTTGTAGCAGATTTGCCCAGTGTGGATTTCTTCACTACTGCTTCCCTGGCTGTTGATTGTGGATCCAAGTAACATGAAAACTCTTGAGAACTTCAATATTTTCATCATTTGTCATGATGTTGCTTATTGGTCCAGTTGTAAGAATTTTCATTTTCTTTATGTTGGGGTGTAATCCATACTGAAGGCTGAGATCCTTTGATCTTCATCTGTAAGTGATTCAAGTCCTCTTCACTTTCAGCAAGCAAGGTTGTGTCATCTGAATATCACAGGTTGTTAATGAGTCTTCCTCCAATCCTGATGCCACATTCTTCTTAATATAGCCCAGCTTCTTGAATAATTTGCTCAGCATATAGCTAATGAGTATGGGGAAAGGAGACAATCCCGACACACACCTTTCCGGATTTTAAACCACGGCAGTATACTCACATGCTGTTAAAACAACTGCCTCTTGGTCTATGAACAGGTTCCTCATGAGCACAATTAAATGTTCTGGAATTCCCATTCTTTGTAATGCTATCCATAATTTGTTATGATCCACACAGTCATAATGAATAAAACACAGGTAAGCATCTTTCTGGTATTCTCTGCTTTCCGCCAAGACACATCTAACATCAGCAATGATATATCACTCTTTACAGCCCTCTTCTGAATCTGGTTTGAATTTCTGGCAGTTTCCTGTTGATGTATTGCTGCCACCACTTTTGAATGATCTTTGCAAAACTTTGTTAGTGATATTAATGATATTGTTTGATAATATCCGAATTCTGCTGGATCACCTTTCTTTGGAATGGGCACAAATATAGATATCTTCCATCTGGTTGGTCAGGTAGATGTCTTCCAAATTTCTTGATGTAGACAGTGAGCACCTCCAGTGCTGGATCTGTTTGTTGAAACATCTCAACTGGTATTCTCTCAATCCCGGGAGCATTGTTTTTCCCAGTGCCTTCAGTGCAGCTTGGACTTCTTCTTCAGTGCCATATGTTCTTGATCATATGCTGCTTCCTGAAATGGTCGAATGTCGATGAATTCTTTTTGATACAGTGACTCTGTGTATTACTTCCATCTTCTTTTGATGCTTCCTGTGTCATTTAATATTTTCCCCGTAGAATCCTTTAATATTGCAGTCAGAAGCTTGAATTTTTTCTTCAGTTCTTCCGGCTTGAGAAATGCCCAGACTGATCTTCCCTTTTGGTTTTCTAATGCTAGGTCTTTGCACATTTCATTATAATACTTTACTTTGTCTTCTTGACTCTGCCTTTGAAGTCTTTTGTTCAGGTCTTTTACTTCTCAATTTCTTCCTTTCAATTTAGCTACTCTGTGTTCAAGTACAAGTTTCAGAGTCTCTTCTGACATCCATTTTGGTCTTTTCTTTCTTTTCTGTCTTTTTTAGTGACTTCTTGCTTTCTTCATGAATGATGTTTTTGACGTCATTCTGCAACTTGTCAGGTTTTTGGTAATTAGTGTTCAATGTGTTAAGTCTATTCTTGAGACGGTCTGTAAACATAGGTGGATATACTCAAGATCATATTTTGGTTCTCCTGGACTTGCTCTAGTTTTCTTCGGCTTCAACATGAACTTGCATTTGAACAACTGACGGTCTGTTCTGCAGTCCATACCAGGCCTTGTTCTGAGTGATACTGAGCTTCTCCACATTCTGTTTCCACAGATGTAATTGATTTGATTCCTGTGTATTCATCTGGCAAGGTCCAAGTGTATAGTCACCTTTTATGTTGTTTGAAAAGGTATTTGCAATGAATAAATCGTTGGTCTTGCAAAATTCTATCATGGGATCTCTAGAGTCATTTCTAACACCAAAGCCATATTTTCCAACTACCAGTCCTCACTCTGTTTCCAGTTTTCCCATTCCAATCACCAGTAATTATCAATGCATTTTAACCGCATGTTTGATTAACTTCAGACTGCAAAAGCTGATAAAAATCTTCAATTTTTTCATCTTTGGCCTTAGCGGTTGGTGCGTAAGTTTGAATAATAGATTATTAACTGGTTTTTCTTGTAGGCATATGAATGTTGTCCTATCACTGACAGTGTTGTACTTCAGGATGGATCTTGAAATGTTCTTTTTGATCATGAATGTGACACCACTTCTCTTCAGTTTGTCATTCCCAGTGTTGTAAGCCGTATGATTGTCTGATTCAAAATGGCCAATACCAGTCCATTTCAGCTCACTAATGTCTAGGATATTGATCTTTATGCATTCCATTTCATTTATGACAACTTCCAATTTTGCTTGATTCATACTTCCTACATTCCACGTTCCTATTACTAATGGATATTCGCAAGGTTATTTTTTTCTTCTCATTTTGAGTCATTCAGCATCAGAAAATGAAGGTCCCAAAAGCTTGACTCCCTGAACATCATTATGATCGACGCTTCTCTGAGGAGGGAACTCTTCCCTAGTCTATCTCAGCGCCTTCCAACCTGAGGGGCTCATCTTCCGGCACCATATCAGACAATGTTCCACTGCTATTCATAAGGTTTTCACTGGCCAATTATTCAGAAGAATACTGCCAGGTCCTTCTTACTAGAGTGTTTTAATCTGGAAGCTGTGCTGAAACCTGTTCACCATGGGTGACTCTGCTGGTATTTGAAATACTGTTGGCACAGCTTCCAGCATCACAGCAATTTGCTAGTCACCACAGTCAGACAAACTGATAGACAAGTGGTGGAATTATTCATGGAATAGTGATTCAATCTAAGTACATCTCTCTAGGTAGTCTTTGGGTGTGTTTTTCTTCTTATAACACTAAAATGGTATGGCGACTGCCTTCCTGCCTTATTTCCGAATTTTGGAGAATTTTTTTTTATATTCATTGGCAATTTTTTTTTACTGCCAATGTAAGTTTTCTTTTGATACTTTTATTTTTTCTTGTTCATTCTTTGACTTTTTCTCTCCAATTTCTAGAATTTATGCATATTATGCATATTAAAATTATCTGTCACTGATTTTGAGTTTTTTTTTTTTTTTGGATTTGACTCTGCTTGTTTCTTGACTTTTTTATCATAAAAATTTTTCTAACTTATCTCATCAAACGTATTTATATTTTTCTTCATATTTGTGGTCTTCCTTCAAAAGTCCTTGCTCGCCTGAAGGTTATAAAAACATTCAATCGTTTTATTTACTTTTTAAATTTCCATTTCATTTTACCCTTTACTTCAACACATTTTAATTTTGTATTGGTATGTGATAAAGCCGTATTATTTTTTTTCTCTTTTAGGTGAAGAGCCAGTTTTGCCCGTACCATTTAGTAATTAAACTTCCCTCAACTCTTTCATATGATTAAAGAAACTTTCGTCTACTTCTCATTTAGTATTAATAGTTATTCCATGTATTTCGTTTTCTTCTGGGATCCCTACAGCCGACATATTTTATTTCGCGGATATAATCCTCAGTACTTTGTAGTGTAATTGCCTTCTCCGTCTTTGCTCTGTGTTTTTAGTCAGTTTTATATTCCAGGATACAAATTCGTTTTTCAATAACCATCACCTATTTGGGCAGTATCTCTATTTAGCTGTTTGTTTGATTTCCAATTACACATTCTATTTCCAAAAATCTTTTTAATATTTTCAGTTTTCACCATGGATATTTTTTATTGATTTTTTTGTTTAAGATTTTACCTAACTCTTTCAACAGTTCTATTTTCATGGAACTGCATCGACGTTAAGCACTCCTCTCATTCCTCTCTTTCTGATAGTTGAGTCTCCTTAGGTCAGTCCTTGTTATTAGTATGCTTTTTAGGATCAGTGATCAAGTCAATCTAATCAGCTCTTTCAAATATCCTCAAATCAGTTAGTAATGATACACATAGCAATTTCCTTTTTTTATGCACTAAAGAGACTGAAAATGCTTGAACCCTTTGTTGTGGTTTGTTTGGGAGGAAGCTTTTCTTATCCTCAGAGTTTCTCCAGGTATCAGCAGTGTCTTTTTTCCAAACTTCAGAAGCAGGAACAACTTAGTGCACTAGTACGGTTCCCTCCTTTTTGTCCAAGGCTTCTCACAATCAAATGCTTCAGTTACCTGAGGAAATTCAAAAGTCTTGAAGTCTGAATTCTCTCTGGGGAACTATGGGAACAAGTTCCCTGCATCACCAAGCTGATTATTCGCCTTCCACAAAAAGGCACAAAAGTCTATTCTCTCTACTAGCATTGTCAATCCATTGCAGTCAATGAATTCTTACCTCCATTTTCCACCAGGATGCTCACTTTTCAAGTTTGAAGCAAGAAAGAGAATGTCAGATATGCTTGTTCAAGCTAGTATCTTTACAGAATACCACTCAAATGACTTTTTGTTTATTCTTATTGCATACTAGTTGAAAATATTTTTGGGTTTTGATTAAAAGGAGAAAAATATGGAACAGAATTTCAAATTCCTATTGAATCCAGACTTATTGGACACACAGATACTGGAGAAACCCCTGAATACACTGCCCTGAGATAATCTTTAAAACTTGAACCAAAACTATCCCCTAAAGTCATCATTAAATCAAACAACAGTTTAACTAGTAAAAAATATTTACCTTAAGCATTGTGCTCTTTTAAAGAATTATCTATAGGAGATCAAATTGACAACAATAACTCTAAAGTAGAGATGAAAAGTTTCAAGGGCAGTGACTCTAAGTTTATGGGGGTGAAATAATTTGGGTAGAGATAGCGAGAACAATGACACAATGTGAAGGATGTAACCAATGTCACTGAATTGTACACACAGAAATTGTTGAATGAGTGTATGTTTTGCTGTATATATATTTTCACCAAAAAAAAAAAAAAAACTGTAATAAAAACACATTTATGAAGGATTGTGGGGCATTCAGAGAAATAATCAGAATACAGTACCTCTTTGTAAGTGCTCATTCTCCCACCAAATGAAAATTAGTGTGTTCTTACCAGCCCCACTTCTCAGCTAATACCCCATAATGCTAAACTTTGGCAGCTTCTCTAATTTTGAAGTGTATCGTTTTGAAAACATAATAGAAAATCTAATTTTGGTGTCTAGGCTAATTGTGTTTCGTTAACACAATTCAGACCAAAATGATCGAAAGTTTGGGTTTCCCAGAAATAGATGAAAGTAGTGAATCAGCTTCCATAAATTAACTATTATCTAGCTCTTTTGCATCTGTTACACAATTGGTGTTAAATAAATGGTAATTTCTTTAATGAGCTCTCGCTCTGAGATATTCTGAAAAAAATAATATTCTCACATGCCTATTTCACTTTTTGTTAGCAGAACTGGCAAGATGTTTATTAGTAAAATAAGTTTAGATTATGTTTTGGGAACATCTAGAAATTACTTGTAATCATAATATTTACATATAACAATAGTATTAGCTAAAAGTAGAAGTTATGGCAAGTAAATACTAAAATTTCTTCAATATCTAAGTTTATACATTAAATATTTTATTCTTGGAAGTCTTCAAAGTTCCTCTGAACAAATGTCATTCTAAAAAATCATAGTAATGACACTTTACAGAATAAAATTGGTGGAAATATTTACTATCAGAATGTATCAGTGAAGGTCCAATTAGAAGAGAGACATTGTAAAGTTGTTTGAACAGGGATAGTTTAATCATGAATTTTAATAAGTTCATAATTCACTAGATAATTATTAACTATAACATGGGGTTGGCTTAATTAGGATTGGCTACTAAGAAGTAAAGGGAACATTAAATAATTTGGGAGTAACAAATATAAGAAGCAACCACTACTCTCGGGCTGAGATAGAAATCCCAAGGAAGAGCATCCCCACAGCTGAGATGTAGATCTTGCTACAGATGTCATGACTGTGGTTCACTGAATAGTAAAGAATTCACTGTGGTGCTGTACTGGTGTACCTTGCTAAAAATCTGCCTTCAAGAATTTCCTAAAAATCTAACCTCTTGGGTACTTTGGAAATGTGTTCCTGGAAAGATGTCTTGTTAGAGGCACACCACTATGAAACTGGATCCTGGCTGAAAGCAGAGAATACCAGAAAGATATTTACCTGTGTTTTATTAACTATGTTAAATAAAGCATTCAATTGTCTAGATCATAACAAATTATGGATAATATTGAGAATAACGGAAATTCCGGAACACTTAATTGTGTTCATGAGTAACCTGTACCTAGATCAAGAGGCAGTCATTCAAGCAGAACAAGGGGACTCTGCATGGTTTAATGTCAGGAAAGATGTGCATCAAGGTTGTATCGTTTCACCATACCTATTCAATCCGTATGCTGAACAAATAATCTGAGATGATGGACTATGTGAAAGAACAGGGCATCAGGATTGGAGGAAGACTCATTAACAACCTGTGTTATACAGATGACACAACCTTGCTTGCTAAAGTGAAGAGGACTTGTAGCACTTGCTGATGAAGATCAAAGACCACAGCCACTCACTATGGATTAAACCTCAACATAAAGAAAGAAAAATCCTCGCAACTGGACCAATAAGCAACATCATGATGAATGGAGAAAATATTGAAGTTGTCAAGGATTTCATTTTACTTGGATCCACAATCAACACCCATGGAAACAGCTGTCAAGAAATCAAAAGACGCATTGCATTGGGCAGATCTGCTGCAAAAGATATCTTTAAAGTGCTGAAAAACAAAGACATCATTTTGAAGACTAAGGTGCGCCTGACCCAAGCCATGGTGTTTTCAATTGCCTCATATGCATGTGGATGATGAACAAGGAAGATCAAAGAAGAACTGACGCATTTGAATGGTCGTGTTGGCAAAGAATATTGAGTATACCATGGACTTCCAATAAAACGAACAAATCTGTCTTGGAAGAAGTACAACCAGAATGCTCCTTAGAAACAAGGATGGCAAGACTATGTCTCATATACTTTGGACATGTTATCAGGGGAGATCAGTCCCTGGAGAAGGACATCATGCTTGGTAAAGTAGAAGATCAGCGTAAAAGAGGAAGACCCTCAACGAGATGGATTGACACAGTAGCTGAAACAATGGGCTCAAGCGTAACAACGATTGTGAGGATGGTTCAGGACCGGGCCGTGTTTCCTTCTACTGTACACAGGGTCCACTGTGAGTTGGAACCAACTCAGTGGAACCTAACAACTATGAAACTACGCAGGAAGGATGCTTGTGGAAGATGCTGGCCACTGAGGGCTGCTGACCTCTATACACTGCTAAATGTGTTTGCTGGAGAATCATCCTATCCTGCATGAACTGAACTCTGGGGAAGACACACACGCTGCAGTAGCCAGAGGCTGAACATGCTGCTTATATGTTAGTAGCTCAGTATTAAACAAGATCTGTATGCTGCAAGAGTCAGGTTCTGGAGCAGACATGAGCTCTAAAGGATCTGGATGTGGAGGGTAAATTTTCCTATAACTCAATGAGGCAATTTTTCTTAAGAAAAACGACAAAGTTGTCTAGTTAATTCTTAAGTAGTCTTGCATGACAAAACAGTAGGAAGCATTGAAGTTGGCAGAAAACCTTTTGGTTTTTCTATTTCTTTTGTTTTCTATTTCTCTTTTTTTGTCTCTTTGTCTTATCTCACAATATGTAAGCAAAATGCACAGAACATGCAATTTCATAATCCATTTTCATTCTGTTTCTGATTTCCAAGGCAATATAAGATATTCAGTTCTTGCTTTTATATTTAATTCTATGTTGTCAGGATTAAAATGTTATAATAATGAAACCCACTGTTGTTGAGTCAATTCTGACTCATAGTGACCGTATAGGACAAAGTAGAACTGCCCCATAGGGTTTACAAGGCTGAAATCTTGACAGAAGCAGACTGCCACATATTCCTCCTGCAGAGCAGCTGGTGGGTATGAACCTCCAACCTTACGGTTAGCACTGCGCTACTAGGGCTCCTATAATAATAAAATAGGTATATAATTTACAAAAATTGTTGCCAAGATTGTGTAACCTGTATGTGTTAAATATATATATGTGTGTGTTTGTATGTTGTTTTATATATATATATATATATATATATATATATATATAATTGTTGTTAGTTGCCATCAATTTGATTCTGACTCATGGTTACCCTGGGTGTGCCGAGTAGAACTACCTCATAGGGTTTTTAAGGTAGTGACCTTTCAAAAACAAATCCTTAGACCTATTGTCTGAGGTGCCTCTGAATGAGTTCAAACCACCAACATTTTAGTAGTAGGCAAATGATTAACCATTTGTGCCACCCAGGGACTCATGTATATATTTGTGTGTGTGTGTGTATATATATATATGTAAAATACACTGTGCCTGGTGGCATAGTGGTTAAAGAGCTTGGCTGCTAACCTAAAGGTCAGCAGTTCGAATCCACCAGCCGCTCCTTGGAAACCCTATGAGGCAGTTCTACTCTGTCCTGTAGGGTCACTATGAGTCATTATTGCCTCAATGGCAATGGTATACATATATGCATATGTATGTATATATATAGGAAACCCTGGTGGCGTAGTGGTTAAACACTATGGCTGCTAACCAAAATCTCGGCAGTTCGAATCTACCAGGTGCTCCTTGGAAACTCTATGGGGCAGTTATACCCTGTCCTATAGGGTCGCTATGAGTCAGAATCAACTCGATGGCAATGGGTTATATATATATATATATAAAACTTATTTAAAGTAGAAACATGATTTTTAATAATTATACACAATAATCCATTACCAATGCTTTAGAAAATCATACTTATCACGTCTGTTGAAAAATTTAAACATTGAGCAGGTCAATTATGAGGCATGCAATAAACTTTGCTTATCTAGTTTCAGTTACATTTTATTTTTATTGTTTTCTTTTATCTATAGACTTGGATTTTTTTTCCTAAAGTCTTATCTATCTTTCAAGAAAATTTATCAAATAGCTATATTCAGTTAATATCTTTGTACACTCTAAAACCAGCCAATCCCATATAAAATAGGGAATTTGAATGTGGAAAATGGATCATGTTAAACTACGTTTTGTTTGCTCACAGATTCTATTTGTTAAACTTGTTAAAATAATATTGTTTATATCTAAACAATATAATCACTGAAGATTAGTCCTGGAAGGAGTTATTTATATCATCTAATATAATCATCCTTTCTTATGGCAAAAGAAACTGAAATATTTTCAGTGGAAATATTTTCTCTCAAAGGGAAAAAGGTTGGGGATTTGGAGAAGGGAATTTGAGTACATCTTTTAATCTCTGGTCCCTTCTGACATCTAACTGAAATAAAAAAAGGAATTTGTAATACATAACTGTCCCAACTATCAGTGGCTTAACACAATAATATTTTATTTCAACATTACAGAAAGTCCCATACGAATGTTCCTGGTTCAGGGGAAGTTTTGATGAGAACATTCAGGGACCCACGTCTCCTCTGTCTTATGGCTCTGTCTTCCTCTAGAGCCCAGAAGTCCTTTGCTCTGTCTTATGTTTCTGGCAGGCAGATGGGAGAAGAGACGTGTGAAAGTCAAACCTATTTGGCATTAGTAGGTGCTCTGTAACAAATAGTTATAGCTTTCACATTACACATATATATATATATTCACACTGGATTGTGATGCTTGGACTATTCACCATCCTAGTAGGTAACAGTGAATGAATGCAACTAATACTATTTATTCTGTTTGTAAAGATATGTTTTGGACCAGATCTGGCTGTGGCCAACGCATATGGAAAGCAACATAATCTTTAAAAGTACATATTAGGTTTACAAAGGTGCTCAAATGCATAAAAACAAAAAGGGTCTGCTTCAACTACAAATTTCCACTATGTGAGGTTGCTTTAGGAGCCCTAGTTGCTCAGTGGTTAAAGCACAGGCTGCTAACCAAAAGGTCGGTGGTTTGAACCTACCAGTCACTCCATGGGAGAAAGATGGGGCAGTTTGCTTCTGTAAAGATTACAGCCTTGGAAACTCTATGGGACAGTATTACTCTGTCCTATACAGTTGCTATGAGTCAGAATCGACTTGATGGCAGTGGGTTTTGTTTTGGGAGGTTTCTTTAGCAGCCAGGTGTCTACTGTTTGAAGAGCTGGTGAAGGATGTAACATTAAAACTGACATCGATATTAAGTCTTAAGTTATTATCACATGAATTTTGTGTACTTACCCTGATGCCTTACTTATCATTTATTACGGATTTTTTTTTTTGTTTTTGTTTTTCTCTCTTCAAACTAAGTTGATCTAATATAAATATTATATCAATATGATTTTTGTTCAACATAATGATAAAACTTAACCATCTGACAAAATTGTAATAAGGCTAATTGGAATCAGAATGAACTACTTTAAATTGTGCAAAGTACTTCCAAATACATTACTGGAATTAACCTCATAAGTAGTCTCTAAGGTTGGTTTACTGTCTTCATTGTAGAGGTGAGAGTGAAAGATTTAGAGAAGTCAGATACCCTACTCAGGATCAGAGTCAATAAGCACAGAAAGCAGGACATAAATGCAGATTTTCTGACTCCAAATCTTGTGCACTTAGATTTTTGTTGTGCATTGTGCTGAGCTTCGTGTTAAAATCTACTTTATTTTATAAGTTGAAGGTCAGAGAAATAATTTTGTTCTGTTTTCATTTTGCAGAGAAAGAAAATGAGGACCAATGACATAAGGTGATGTGAACAGGGCACACAGAACACTCCTAGCAAAAAGCTATTCAGTAAATTAACCCACTCAGCCCTAAACCTGATTCTAACTATAACCTTAACCCTGTTCTTGACCATTACCCTAAGCCTTAGCTAAAATTTGCATTTTTATCCAACAACCTTAAAAAAGCCTCCCTAAAAGACTTATCACATTTTCTGCATGGAATCAATTTTTGGGACAGTTGGTAGAAATCTTCTCAGGGAAAGTAATCACATTTTTAATGGAAAATTGACTCAGCGCTTAAGATTGTTTAAGTGCTTTCATCATAGGATGATAGAAAGCATGACTTTTTTTTAAAAAAAAGGAGTTGTACTTTTGTTTATCCAGATTTTAGACAACATGTACTACACAACATGATCTTAGCAAAAAATATCAGTATTTAGTATCTTATCAAATAGTATTTAAGTAATTTTGCCTAAAACTAATCATAATAAACTTTGTCCATTTGTGAAAACTGAAAGTTGGGAGACAATTATCTTGGTACCTAGAAAACAGGCATTTAAAAAATCTATTTAGGCTCTATTAACAAATACAAAATTTGAGGGAAACACCTTTGCTATAGATTACATGAGGCCCCCCCAAAATATATGTTGAAGTGCTAACCCCTGTATCTGTGAATGTGACCCGGTTTGCAGAAATAGTGTCTTCTTTTGAAGATATTATCAGTCAAGTTAGACTGGAGTAGGGTGGGTCCTGTCCTAATCCCTTCTGAGTGGTGTCTTATAAAAGGGGAGAATAAACACAGAGAGACACACACCCAAGGGGAAGATGCCTTTTGAAGACACATCTATAATAGCAAAAGAATGCCAAGAATTGGCGGCAGCCACTAGAAGCTACAAGAGAGACATAAAACAGTTCCTCTGTCAAGGCCCTCAGAAGAAATCAACATGGAGATGGGGCAGATAAGGCTCCTCCCCTTGTGCATGCTGAGAGAGAGAGCATAACACCGCTGATATTTTGTTATGTCTTAGGAAACCAAGACAACCTCTTTCTTCTGCATAGTTTATGAAGTGATTTTTTTTAATAACATTCATCTTATCCAGTTGTGGAATAATAGTACTTGGTTTTTATTTCAGTGCCAGAAGAAAGTGGTCCATGACATTGACATCTAAATAACAAATAATTTGAGGCTCAGTCAAAAACATGTCAACAGAAACTTGACTCTTACCAGAGTTGTTGCTGCCATTATTTTTTTTTTCCAAGTTTTGTAATTGTGTTTTAGGCGCTAATTACTTTAAATTCAACTGATTACTTTTTTACTGAGTAAAGAGTCATATTGTTACTGGGATTAAAACTCACTCTTTTGAATACGAGCATCCATATTTCTTACAATAATATTGAACTACATTTAAGCACTAATTTTACTCTTGTCTTAATCTTAATCTTAATCTCAGCATTACTTCAATGCAGAAGACTTTGGCAAAAAAGGAAACCAGTCATACAAATCTATCTGGATTCTTTGACTTAATCATACATAGTGCAAATCTAACTCTGGCCACAGAAATTGAAAACAATATGGTTAGTTATTAAAGGCTTGAAATGAAATATCACTTATATCATCTTGGTTTATTTCCTAATACTTAGCTACGTTGAAAAGAGTAAAGAGACTTCACTACTCCCTCAGTCCACCTAAAGGGGATCACTTTGCACCAAAACTAAATGGCATTAGATGAGACCATGAAGAGAAAGTGGATGGATTACTGCTGAGTCACCAAACTTCCTCTCACTGTAAAAACTGTATTTTGGTCCTCTGCCTCCCAACTTCTGAATCTTATTATGGTTCTGAGGCACTAAATCCTACAATTTTAAAGATAGAGAACACACATATATAATTGATAGCTTGATAACAAATACAGGCCGCACAAACATGTCCATCAGGTGAAGAGACACTCTTGAAATTCAGTACACAAGCTATTTGTTCTGTCCAGATACCTCTGCTTGTCCACAGGTTTCTGAGAACCCAGAAAGTGTTTGGGTTTCTGGCATTTAGAGCCAAAATTAACCCTATTTCAATTACGATGCAAGAAAACAGAAGATAGAGGGATAAAAGTTCTCTGAGTTATTCTATGAGAGCTAAGAGTTATATTCAGAAGACAATTATGAATATGAATTTAACAGAGTGTTACAAACTCTTGTAAGCTTTAGATATACTTTTTTTT
Source organism: Dugong dugon (assembly GCA_030035585.1). Lineage (NCBI taxonomy): Eukaryota > Metazoa > Chordata > Mammalia > Sirenia > Dugongidae > Dugong > Dugong dugon. The sequence goes on from CM057465.1 coordinate 16,097,358, forward strand.
CTGAACGAAATGACAAATAGCTAATAACGAGGAAGAATGCCCAAATCATGAACTTAGCAATTTTTACAGTCATCTCAACTAGTTAAAGAGGATAAGTATAGAAATAAAAATACATAAAATTTGAACAAATAAGAATGCTTTTCATAAATAATATGAGTTTTTTAATTTAACTTTTAGAAAAAAAATAATCCTTGTGTGTACAACTTGGAGAGAAGTTATAAATATTCTTAAAGGGATAGTAGTTTCTCCAGTTGAATGAGGAAAAAACAATCAAAGCATTGTGTAACATGAAATGATTCAATAGGTAACCAACATTTTGCTATTGCACAAACATTTTATTATTTTATATGTGTATTATATAATTCTTCCTTTAGTAATAGTTCATTAAAATTATACATATTTAGTATTCCTGGTGCATTGTAAAATTGAACTTTAGGTCTAGAAATAATGGTAGATAATTGCTAGCCATTCTAGTTTCTTCAGGAAGACTTCATTTTGATTATTATATTCTAAGATGAATATTATCTATGCTATTCTGAAATTCCAGAATGCATTATAACTTCCCAAATGTACAACAGTTGTTGATACTTTATAGAAATGAAGATACAGGGAAATGTTCTGGATAATTTAGGGGAAAAAAAAACTTTTGCGGTTTGTTTGTTTAATCTAACCAATGAAAACTAAACTGAATATGAAACTTGAAACATCTGGAAAAATTTCTTAATACTGTGACTACACTTTCTAAATATCTCCTATAATTAAAATCCATAGTTATAATAAAAATACACAGCAATATACTGAACCTGGTTTCTGAAAACCCAGAAAAACAAAGGGAAATTTAGATGTATAGCTAAGTACATATAAATGCATTTATAAACAACCAGCTGCGTTTGTAAAAAGAAATATACGGACTTTAGTTTATAAGTTAAAATTTATTACTCTTTACAGCACATAAAGGTAATGAAAATGTGAAAATCATCAGTTTATGACATAATGACATATACGTTGGTCAGAAAATAAAACAAAAATAAAAACAATGTTGCTATGTTTTCAGACTGTCCTGTTTGTAGAAAGTTCATGAGATGTTAAATGGAATCTATGACATAGAGAGCTAGTGTTGTGGATTTCCACGCTTTAAGGAAGCAGAGAGTACTTGTCAATCGTCAATTATGCAAAAAATGCATGTGTAAGATCTCTGGCAGCCTATCTGATTACATTAGGGATTAGGCATAGCACTCCTCTCTCTAGATGACGGTAGCAGCCTTTAGGGGCATCCATGCACTGTTAGGTAGAACACAGTGTAGAATTTGCAGAACAGAGGTCAATGCTTACCCAGTTTGCAAAGATATCAACAAAAGTGGAGCAGAAGGACAAAGTAAGTTTCTAAAACAAGCCTGATTGTGTGTGGAGAGATAGAAAAAAAAGATAGTTCCACTGGGCCAAGAACATCTTTTTCCTTTTCCCTCAAGGTTGTTACTTGTCAGGGTCTTAATGCACCAATTTTTTTCCACTTGATTCAATGCCATAGTAGATCTACAGTGTTATTGGATTAATGGTGAATATGAATGTCTTAGGCAGGGTTCTCTAGAGAAGCAAAACCAGTGAATCATATGTATTATATGTATATATATAGAGATTTATATCAAGGAAATGGCTCACCTGGTTGTAGAGGTTGGAAGGTTTCAAGTCCATGGATCAAGCTGGAAGTTTCTTCTGACTCACAGAGCTGCAGGGGCTGGTGAACCCAAGATCAGCAGGTCAGACAGCAGGCCTCTGGCTCACAGGCTGAGGAAGCCAACAAATCCCAAGATAGGCAAGTAAGACGACAGGCCACTGGCTCACAGGCTGCGGAGGCTGATGAGTCCCAAAATTAGCAGGTAAGCTGCTAGCTCAAGTTCCAATAACTGGAGGTCAGACGGTGAGCCAGCTGTAGGATCCAGGACAAGCAAAAGCCAGCAAGCTTTGCCAGAAAGTCCATATATATTGTCTGCAGGGCACACCCCCAAGAAAACTCCCTTTCAACTGATTGGCTGCTCATAGCAGATCTCATGATGGAGATGATTACATTATTACGTAGCTGCCAAAATACATCATAACTGTCAAACCACTGAGAATCATGGTCCTCTCAAGTTGACGCACAACCTTAACCATCAAAGTGAATAAGAGAATTCTAGGGCAAATAAAAGTCTTCATTACATAAACGACCACATGCAAGTACCAGTGTGCAAATGGAATCAAAGTTGTCATAACATTAAAATATTCACTAGGGACCAGTTCTTCTTGTTAGGCACCGTCAAATTGGTTCTGACTCATAGTGACCCTATGTACAACAGAACAAAACACTGCCTGATCCTGCACCATCCTAACAATCATTGCTATGTTGGCAATGAGAAGACTTGCCACTCATATTCTGGCCTGTAGATATGGAAAGGAACTAGGGCCTTTTGAAAAAATGTCAGATTCTGAGTCTGGGGCATGAAATGTTCAAGTAGACAAGAAAGATTTCAAATACTACAAGAGTTTTTTCAGATATGCTCAGGAGCCAAATTGCCAAAGTACTGACAATGGAAGCATCAAGAAAAACAAAACAATAACTACAATGGACTGAAACACATAAAGTGTTAAATTTCTCAATTTAATAACATTACTAAAAAAAATTAACTGTGAAGAAGGCTAGGGAACTAACACATTGTCCAAGAAAAAAAAAAAAGATATTTAAAGGTAAAGAATCACTGGACATTTAATCTGTCATTCTTGTGCTTATTGTATCTCATAATAAGCAAGTAATTGGTAAAGGAGTGGCTGTTTGAAGCCCTTCTACCCAATGAGATGGAAGTAAAAGTCTGCTGATGTTAGATTTTTCTCTTTATCCTTCTACCTAACTGCAATGAGGACAACTTGCCTAAAGGTACAATAGCCATATTGCAAACTTGAGATTAAAAGCCATGTGCTAATTATGGTGTAATGTAAATAGAAAAAAGGGATAGAGTTTTCTTAAACTATAGTTGAAGAGCCACATGGGTAAGAGAGTAGCCCCTCTAGGTTTTCTGTTGTGCTACTCTTAACTGAGTTTTCTATTTATAGCTTTGGTAATCTTGGCCAGTCCCAAGAAAAAGCTATTGAGCCATGTTCTTGTTGGTCATAGGTGCCATTGAGTTGGTTCTGACCCATATGGACCTAATGTACAACAGAATGGAACACCGCCCAGTCCTGCGCCATCCCCACAATCATTGCCATGCTTGAGCACACCACTGCATCCACCATGTTAACCCATCTCCTTGAGGGTCTTCCTCTTTTTCGCTGACCGTCTACCTTACCAAGCATGATGTTCTTCTCCAGGGACTGATTCCTCCTGATATATGTTCAAATTATGTGAGACTATGTCACACCAGCCTTGCTTCTAAGGAGCATTCTGGCTGTACTTCTTCCAGGACAGATTTGTTCATTCTTCTGGCGGTCCATGGTATATTAAATATTCTTCACCAACACCATAAATGAAAGGCTTCAGCTCTTCTTCGGTCTTCTTTATTCATTGTCCAGCTTTCGCATGCATATGAGGCGACTGAAAATATCATGGCTTGGGCCAGGCAAAGTGACATCTTTGCTTTTTTAACACTTTAAAGAGGTCTTTTGCAGCAGATTTGCCCAATCCAATATGTTGTTTGTTTCTTGACTGCCGTTTCTATGAACGTTGATTGTGGATCCAAGCGAAATGAAATCCTTGACAACTTTAATCTTTTCTCTGTTTATAATGATGTTGCTTATTGGTCCAGTTGTGAGGATTTTTGTTTTCTTTATGTTGAGGTGTAATCCATACTGAAGGCTATAGCCTTTGATCTTCATCAGTAAGTGCTTCAAGCCCCCTTTGTTTTCAGCAGACAAGGTTGTGTCATCTGCATATCTTAGGTTGTTAATGATGCTCCAATCTTGATGATGCGTTCTTCTTCATATAGTCCAGCTTCTCAGATTATTTACGCAGCACAGATCGAATAAGTATAGTGAAATGATACAACCCTGATGCACACCTTTCCTAATTTGAAACTACGCTGTATTCCCTTGTTCTGCTCAAATGACTGCCTCTTGGTCTATGTACAGGTTCCTCATGAGCACAATTAAGTGTTCTGGAAGACCCATTCTTTGCAATGTTATCCATAATTTGTTATGATCCACACAGTCAGATGCCATTGCATAGTCAATAAAACACAGGTAAACACATTTCTGGTATTCTCTGCTTTCACCCAAGACCCATCTGACATCAGCAATGATATCCCTACTTCTATGTCCTCTTCTGAATCAGGCTTGAATTTCTGGCAGTTCCTTGTTGATGTACTGCGGTGACCATTTTTGAATTATCGTTAGCAAAATTTTAGTTTAGTGTGACATTAAATTAATGATATTGTTAAGTAATTTCTGCATTCTATTGGATCACCTTTCTTTAGAATGGGCACAAATACGGAATCTTTTCCAGTGACTTGGCCAGGTAGCTGTCTTCCAAATTTCTTGTCATAGACCAGTGAACCCTTCCAGACTGCTTACGAAATATTCCCTTTTGAAACATTTCTCTTTCAATTTAACACTGAAATCTACCCTCATTTCCCAAATAACTTTTATGCAGGCCATTCTTGAGCTGATTTGGATAAATTGCAGAAATATGAAATATTAAAAAGAAAAAAAATTGACAGAAAACAGCTGCATGATGAAATTGAAAATCCCACAAATTTTTGGGATATCTTGAAATTCACTCAAGTGGTTTTAGAGAACATATTATACCACACAGAGAGATTTTGGCAAAATGAAGATCTGGAGATGAGACCAACTAAAAATTGAAGTAGAAAACAATGACTATAAATGAGGATATGATGTGCTCTTCAATATAAGATGGTTTGACTATGAAAAAAATTAAGGGCATTCTCTTATAAAATTGTTGAAATAATTTTGCGCTATTGATTGTCTTGATGCCATTCTATAAAAATTAACTGTAAAATTTATTATTCTATTATTATACTATCATAAAATTTTGTCAAGGGAATGTTATTCACAAAATCTACTTTTGGTTTACTATTTGTGTTAGAGATAAGTGACTAGTTATAATGTGAATTTTACTTTTGTTAAAGATAAATATGCATTCATTCATAATATTTTGAGGGTTTTCTTAACATAAAATCTCAACAATTTTAAAAAAAATTTTCCACTTGTTCATTTTTTCACCTTTGTTTTCTTTTGTTTCTTTGACCACCTTGTTCTTTTATATCACTTTGAATCCTTTTGTGGTCTTTTATTTTGATATCAGTTATCAGACAATAAGAAACCTCCTATATTTCATTATTTTTTTTCTAATTGAACTAGGTAAGGACCTAATTACATTTTATGTAGGTTTGCTTATATTTATTTGGAATGAAAGCCTGGAATTACTTATTTATATTCCTAACTTTTTGTTGTTGTTGTTGTTCTTGCTATTAATGTTACTTAAATTCAAATTTGCCCATTCTTATATAACACATTAAATATTTGTTTATTACTATGTCTATTATGCTTAAGTCTTTGATATTCAAAGTGTGGTCTCTGACACCATTTGGCAATGTGTTAGGAATGCAGAATATCAAGCCCCAACACAGATCTACTAACAGATTCTCCATTTTAACAAGATCCATAAATGACTTATATGTGCACTAAAGCTTAAGACACTCTATACCAGTGGTTCTCAACCCAGCTTGCACACAAAAGGCAAATCAGAATCCTGGTTAGTAGCTGCATATGGGTAATTTTTATAAGCTCCTCTGGTAATTCTAATATATAGCAAATGGGAGAACCCACTGAAGACAAACCCCCCCGAGGGCAAACCCATACCTTAGTTAATTTTATGATCTTTCCAAGGGGCCAGTAAAATGTCTTGGTACAATGTAATGGTTCTTTATTAGGCCCAGAATGACATTTCCTATGCTGCTAAAAAAATGACTTGAAATAACAGGAATTACAAGTGGTAACTGAATTTTGGGATTTCAGTTTTGAAATGCCTTCCTCAGTTACCTTTTAAGGTAGAAGCTGTAATGGAAACATAAAGCCTAGTGACCATGAATAAAGTATACTAACCTTGAGTTAAAAATGACAGTTGCCTTTTTTTTTAAAAATGAAAATAATAGTTTTTTTGTCACTCACCTTTTAAGGTGAAATCAAACAAATAAATAAGAATTCTGTAAATATAAAATGCTTTTTACTTAAGAACAAAATCTCATCAATATTGTTCCACTGACAACTTAAAATAGAAACTAGAAAGTACAGGACTATATATTTGCAAGGCGCCAAAGCTGGGTTCTATTTGTTCTTAAGTTGGAATGTTTTCTTTTTTTTTTTTTTTTTTTTACTGTACTTTAGATGAAGGTTTCCAGAACAAACTAGCTTCTCATTAAACAGTTAGTCCACATACTGTTTTGTGACATTGGTTGCGAGTCCTACAACATGTCAACTCTCTCCCCTTCTAGACCTTGGGTTCCCTGTTACCAGCTTTCCTGTCCCCTTCTGCAGTTTCGTCCTTGCCCCTGGGCTGGTGTGCCAATTTAGTCTCGTTTTGTTTTATGGGCCTGTCTAAACTTTGGCCAAAGAGTGAACCACCGGAGTGACTTCATTACTGAGCTAAAAGGGTGTCTGGGGGGCCATAATCTCAGGGTTGCTCCAGTTGCTCCAGTCTCTGTCAGGCCAGTAAGTCTAGTCTTTTTCGTTTTTTTTTGAGTTGGAATATTTTCAACATACACGATAGAAGTCACATGTGCTTCTTTGTTTCCTTTCTTGGCAATTTTTTGAACTTTGGCAAATAAATTATCAATTTTAACTTAAGCTGAAATAAATACTAATATTGGCATTTTTAGAAATCACTTATGAAAAATACATTGATTTTAATTCAGTTAAGTCTTCTTGGGGTGGGGGGAGAGCTCAGAATGAAACTAACTAGCTCTAAATTGTCACTAAAACAAAAACAAAAATATTGCCATTGAGTCTGTTCTACTCATGGTGACCCCATGTGTTACGAGTAAAACTGAACTCCATAGGGTTTTCTTGGGAGTAATCTTGATGGAAGCAGATCACCAGGTCTTTTTTCCACGGGTGAGTTTGAACCACCCACCAAACTTTTGGTTATTAGCCAAGCACAAACCTAGGAACCTTTTAAATTGTCACTAGATTAAGTAATATACAAATTAATTCATACAATGTTTATATGACACAGTTAAATATTTCTAAGTATCATACATGTCAATAACATAGACTTTAGAACAAACTATTTGAAAAAAAAATGTCTGTAATTTTCCCCACAAGTTTCTCCTCCCTAAAAATTCAGAATATCGTTAATATAGTAATATCTAGGGCTGCCTCACAGACATGATTTATGCTTTGCAATCATAAAATATTGTCTAGTCAACTGAATTTTAAGCAGCTGAGTGCTGGTCAGAAAATTTTATTAGGAATAGTTCACAGTGACAGAATATATTTCCCTTGGGAATCCAGAAATTGTCAGTGAGGAAAGGCTTTTAGTTGTTCACAGTCTAGGCTTGAATCTCTAAAGAAAAAACCACTTACGAAAACTATTATCTGAGTCACTTAAGATATATGGCCCTGACTACCAGTACTTTCTCTATTTTTCTCTTCAGATATGAACAAATGAGAGCTATTCCCCTCTCAGAAAATCTGGGAATGTTTCTTAAAGGTGGGAAAAGCTGAGAGAGAGAGAAAATCAATGATCTCTCAGTTTGTTTGTTTGTGAGGGGAACAGTTCTTTTGTCCTAATTTTTAAATATCTACTCTCACTTAAAATATCTACTCTCACTTAAAATATCCACTCAAAAACAAATCAAATTTTTTTATTTCCATACTGTTAATTTCCTAAAGAAATCTTAAAACTCAATAGAGATCAGAAAGTGAACACTATTTCATTTGTGTTCCTTCCCAGAAAAACACTTTTCCAGTGGTTTACAGAAGAAAACTGATCTTCCATCAAGTAGACCCAAAGTGCCTTAAACAAAACGGATATTTATCAATAAATTTCTCTGAGCTACAGACTCATCATTTTGCTTTGTTTCTCTGAGAAGCTCAAGATAGTTCTGCGATTTACTAGCTGGGGAGTAATTTATTTATTGTTGACAGCTAGACCCTGAACAAGGAACCAGCACAAATAACAATGTGGAATGCCACTAAATAAAGATTACCAGGATATTATGTCTTCCCTCATGATATTTGATGGGGGTGACTGATTTGAATTAATGTTTTATATCAGATCATCATACCAGGGACACTGACTCTTCAAAGTATTCCTAAAGATTTTTATATCATTTGACTTTCAAAGAAGAAAAAAGAAAACTTAACATTAAATTATTTAAGTTTAAAGCACAAACCCAGGAACCTTTTAAATTATCACTAGACTAATTAATATACAAATTAATTCATATGATGTTTATATAACACTGTTAACTATTTCTAGTAACTTACCTCCTGACAGCTGGCAGGAGATAAGTGACTCTGGGAAGACTGGAAAATATAAAGAACATTGATATAATTAGAGTACAATGCAGGTTACCGTATATAAAGCCCAAGTAAATGCAGCTAATGGCACCAGGATAAGAAGAGACCCAAACATGCAATTACAACCTTATCCTTTACTGTCTCTCCACACTCAGGCAATACACTGTTTTTGCAAGTCTGTGAGCAAGTTCTAATTTAAAACTCACCTCCTGTATCAAAAGGTCAGGCTTGCTTCCAGGAAGACCCTGAGGTCATCTCGGCAGGAAGCCCTAAATCAAGATATAGGTTGTGTTGAAATATCATGTGAAAGAGTATATGTACTAAAAAGAAATGACATTAAAATACAAGTAGATTTGATATAAAGGCTTTTATTGCTGTTGTTGTTGTATCTTACTTTGTGCTGTTTGTTGACCTAGTCAGAGGATTTTCTTTTTTTAATATTCAGTGTCATGAGCTTTATTTTCCTTGAAGAATGGCTGTAACTCAAAAGGAAATCTATTCCTTTTTCTTATTACTTTTTATCTAAAAATACATAATTGATTAAAAATGTGAAGGACTTTATTCAGCTTTTTTTTTTTTTAAAGATATCAACGGCTATTTTCTTTGGTACCAGATATTAATAACTTTATTTCCATAGGGCATTTTGAATCTGAGATTCATGAGCTTGAGAATAAGTAGATGGAAAACACTTGAGATTGAATTCTGGTTTCACATGCAAATACATAGCTAAAAAATTTTGATTTTATTTAAAGTTCCATTTACATATTTTGTGACCTTAAACAAATTATTTAACCTCACTGATCTTTATTTCCCTCATCTGTACAATGAATGGCTGTTAACAGCTTGATTTGTGTCCCCCAAAAAGATACGCTCAAGTCCTAACCCCCAGTACCTGTGAATGTGACCTTATTTTGAAATAGTGTCATTACAAATGAAACTAGTTAACATGAGGTTATACTGGAGTAGGGTAGACTAATCAGGTATCTTCATAAGAGGAGAAGAGACACAGAGAGAATATGGTTATATGATGACAAAGGCAGAGATTGGAGCTATACTGCCACAAACTAGACTACCAGAAGCTGGAAAAGACAAGGAAGTATATTTCTCTAGAGAATTCTTGAGAACATGGCTCTGCTGACACCCTAAACTTAGACTTGTAGCCTCTAAAACGGTGAGAGAATAAATTTCTGTTTTTCAGTTTGTGGTATTTTGTTAAGCAACCCTGAAAAACCAAGACAATGGCATTTTTTCTTTTTATCTTGAGAATTAAATTATATAATTACTTAAAGAGCTCAAAAAAGGAGACTGGTAGCACAATAGTTAAGTGCTAGGCTACTAACCAAAAGGTTAATGATTAGGACCCACTCGGTGTCTCCACCAGAGAAAGACTTGGTGATCTCCTTCTGTAAAGATTAAAAACAGAAAACAATAGCAACATACTGTGGCCGTGGAGTTGATTCCAACTCATAGTGACTGTATAGGACAGAGTAGAACTGCCCCATAGGGTTTTCAAAGCTTTAAATCTTTATAGAAGCTGAACCAATGACCTTTCCAGTTAGCATCTGAGAACTTTAACCACTGTGCCACCAGGGATCCTTGTCTTGCCCCTATGGGGCAGCTCTACTCTGTAACATACTGTCGCTATGAGTGGAAAATTGACTTGATGGCACCCAACAACAATATAGAGTCCATCATGTATAGGGGATTAATAAATTCTTAAGACTACTTTTAGTGATCCTACTGGTACTATAGCTGTTACCACCATTAGTGCCACCCCTGGTACCACTGGTTAATATTGAATGACTGTTTGCTTATTGCCTGTCATTATATACATGTGTCATTGAATCTCCATTATGCTGTTTGATGTAGGGAGGTATGTTGCTACAGATGGGAGCCTGAGGCTTTGAAGAGATTGTAACAATTTCCAGAAATCTCACAACTCACTAATGAGGAAATTGGGACACAAATCAGACAACTTGCACATAGAGTCTTTGTTTAACCATACCTCCACCACCACAAACCACCATCACCATAACCTGATTCCTCCTCCTATAATTTCCCCAAATGTTCCTATCTTTTCCCTAGGATTACTTGATTATAAACAATATCTATTATTAGATAAAATAGTAGCAAGTAAGTTTCTCTGTTCACCTAGTTTCAGTAAGATTTGCCTAATCACTGTTACCTTCAGAAAAGCTATGTGCAGGCTATGCCTCCTAACGTGTCCATTTAGGAGAAAAGAAAGTGAATATAAAAAAATCAGAAGGAACAGGCATTTTATACTGCATACTGCTTGTTCAATCTCTGATTCTTTTCAAGATGGCAAATAAAAACAATTTCGCTACTATTATCCAATATTAATGAGTGGGAAACTTATAAACCACTATGTTTTTTTTTTCCTGAATCACTCATATTGGCAGTTTACAGGGCTTTCATTTCATCTCATTTTATAATCTTTCACCGGTAACAAAGGTACAAGAATCCATTATATGGTGTGTGGCTCTTCTAGGACACCCGTCTATTAGTAGAGGACTATGTTCTTGGGTGAAGAAGGTTAAAAGAAACTGCTTACTTCTAAACATGTCAAACAAAGGAGAACAGTCTTGTCTTTCCTAAAACAGAGGAGTGCCTGAGGAGACTCTAATGGGTTTAAAAATAGAAAGCTTCAAGGTCTGGCACATTATTTCGCTACATAATCTCAAGAATAACAAATATGTTTCATGTAGGAGGCTGGGGAGTTGTTAACAAATGGTAGTCATGTAGTGTTTTGTCAACACAGGAATGGAGTCTTTAAACCATTGCTAACCTGTTTGGATTATAAAAGAATCAAATATGAAATAAAGGAAGAAGTTTGACAGCCTTTTTGTAATGAGTTCAGATTCTTAAAAACATTTTAGAAAATGGTCCCCACTCATCTATTACAATGTCCAAGTTGTGTTGGTCTACATATTTAAAGTAAGAATCTCTGAGAAACAATTTTGGGGCAACTTTTTAATGAGAAATTCTCATTTAATTTTGGCATTAAAAAGTGTGTCATACATCATAGTGGCCTTTTATTTAGCTTGTCATGACAACATTTCTTTCTGTTTTTATTTTATAAAAGTAGTACATGGTCATTAAAGAAAATTTAGAATATACAGAAAAATACATGGAAGAAAATAAACATATCTCATAATTTCCAATGCATAAAACCATAGTAAATGTTTTGGTCATATACCATTCTTATCTACCATTCTTATCTTTTTCCCATATGGATGTAAATTTCTATTTTACTTTACGTGACTCAAATCATACGATATGTATCATTTGGTAAAAATTTTTTCATTGACTATGTCAGAAATCTTTTTCTTTAACCATATTATTAAATATTCTTCCACGACATGGTTTATTGGCCACCTACAACTCAATTATATACCCTTCGTCCTTTATATATTTAACTGATTCATTGTTGAGTATGTAGTTATTTCTTGCCACTGTTTAAAATTATGCTGTAATAAACAATAGACATTCACACTTAAATGCATTTTTAACAATTTTTATGATAAATTCCTAGAAGTAGCATTACAAGATCAATGGATGTGAATATGTTAAGGTTTTTGTTACTAATAGCCAAGTTATTTCATAAAATATAAATAAATTTAAATTCAATTGTGATAGTCTTAATTAATCGGCTATAGAAAGTGTCTCAAAAATGCGATAAATTGGATAAGATGCTTAATGCATCTCTTTGTTGTCCTAGATACAATTTAATATACCAAAGAACTGACCAGGACAGCCTTAATGATTTCCTCTGTTTAAATATCTCCCTGACCTTTCTCTGTCCCTCAGTCTTCACAATCTCCAGACACCTAACCCAGAGAATCCCTCTCTCTCCTTCCCTCTGATCCAGATGCCCTTATCACAAGGTAAGAAAACATTTTGCCAAATGGCCCTTATTGTAAACAGAGTAAATCACTTAGTCGTGCTTGTGACCCACCCTCCACCCCGCCCCAACTTCACTTTCTTATGAAAACCTTATAATTCTTTATCCCAGCAGAGTAGGAGCTGGTCTTTCTCTCCCCACTGCAGTAGTATCCCTGCGGTATTCCTTCCTTCCCTTCCATTAGAATTTCCTCTCTCTTACAATAATCCTTTTGAATAAAGTCATCCTTGCCTGCTTTAATATTGGCTGGTGTGATTTTTTTGTTGACAGGTACAACAGAAATTATAATAAATTAATTGAACATGATAAGATAAATATGAATACAAATAGATAATTTTCTCTATAAACTGAAAAGTCCTGAGTAAAGACCAGGAGCTAAAATTTTATTTCTCAAGTTAACTAGTTAATCTGAATTACATGTAGCAGATTTTGGGAAAGTGGCATTGGAAGCATCATTTCTGAGAAATTTTGAATCAACACATAAAATCAGACAGAGCAACAAAACAGAAAAAAAAAATCCATGCAAACATTTAAGACAAAACTAGATGTCAACGAATCCCATGAACTCCAAAATGCAAGGGGAGAAATACCCATAAAGGCAGGAGCAGTGCTAGCATCTATGAAGGAAAAGCAGACAGAAGCAAGGCAACATCTGACACCCTGAGAATAGGAGAACCCTAAAGATATTGCCCAGCTTCAAACTTTAAAGCATGGCAAGCAGATGTGAGAACTGCGGCTGAAACTGGAAGGGTTTTCCTCAACCCTTTAGAGGGTAAACTAGTGTAAGGACTTCAGCATAATTCTGACAGGGGTGGAGCAATCTAACCCCTAGTTCTTAGACTAAGCTTCCTGGACGCCTTCCAGAACCAAACGCAACACTGAAGAGAAACTGCTGTGAGTAGAATCAAAATTAAGAAGAACAGGAAAGAAAAAAAAAAAAAAACTGAGACAACAGAGAGCCACAGAGTCAGGAATCTCATAAAGTAAGTGGTAGTATTTTTTAACACCGCAAAAAAACAACAAAGGAGGATGCTCTGTAAAGCTAGAAAAAACTACCCTGAATTATGTCTCTTAAAAGTTCAGGAAGACTACCTTTGCGTTAAATTGAACAACTGAAAACTGTTAAGGCCAAATCTTATATAAGTTCCTAAAATAAAAAGAGAATAAGAAGCAGAATAACACCACTACAAAAAATTAAAGCATGAAAGAAAGACATGTTGAAAAATCAGATCATAACTGTAATGTTCTACAGCTTCAAAGTAAAATAGCACATTAAGAAACCATATAATCTCTACAACGATAAGACAAAAAAATCCAATTAAAAAATGGGCGAAGGACATGAACAAATACTTCACCAAAGAAGACGTGAGGCCATTAACAAACACACAAGGAGATGCTCACTATCATTAGACATTGCTTGGTACCATCAAGTCAGTTCTGACTCACAGCAACCCTATGTACAACAGAAAGAAACACTGCCCTGTCCTGTGCCATCCTCACAATCTTTGCTATGTTTGAGCCCGTTGTTGCAGCCACTGTGTCAATCCATCTCATTGAGGGTCCTCCTCTTTTTCACTGACCCTCTACCTTACCAATCATGATGTCCTTCTCCAGGGTCTAATCCTTCCTAATGACATGTCCAAAGTATGTGAGAGGAAGTCTCGCCATCCACACTTCCAAGGAGCATTCTGGCTGGACTTCTTCCAAGACAGATTTGTTTGTTCTTCTGGAAGTCCACGGTATATTCAATATTCTTTGGAAACACCATAATTCAACCAACCAAAAAAACCAAACCTGTTACTGTCGAGTTGATTCTAACTCATAGTGACCCTATAAGATACAGTAGAACTGCCCTGTAGGGTTTCCAGGAAGCAGCTGGTGGACTCAAACTGCTGACCTTTTGGTTAGCAGCTTGAGGTCTTAACAACTGTACCACAAAGACGTCAGCTATTCTTCGGTCTTCCTTATCGATCGTCCAGCTTTCATATGCATGAGGCAATCGAAAATATCATGGCTTGGGTCAGGTGCACCTTAGTCCTAAAGTTACATCTTTGCTTTTCAACACCATAAAGAGGTCTTTTGCAGCAGATCTGCCCAATGCAATACATTGTTTGATTTCCTGACTGCTGCTTCCATGGGTGTTGATTGTTGATCCAAGTAAAATGAAATCCTTGACAACATCAATATTTTCTCCATTTATCATGGTGTTGCTTACTGGTCCAGTTGTGAGGCTTTTTGTTTTCTTTATGTTGAGGTACAGTGCATACTGAAGGCTGAGGTCTTTGATTTTCATCAGTAAGTGCTTCAAGTCCTCGTCACTTTCAGCAAGCAGGGTTGTATCATCCTCATATCTCAGTTTGTTAATGAGTCTTCCACCAATCCTGATGCTGTGTTCTTCTTCATATAGTCCAGCTTCTCAGATTATTTGCTGTCATACAGAATGAATAAGTATGGTGAAAAGATACAACTCGGCACACACCTTTCCTGATTTTGAACTATGCGGTATCCCCTTGCTCTGTTCGAATGACTGCATCTTGGTCTATGTACAGGTTCCACATGAACACCATTAAGTGTTCTGGAATTCCCATTTTTGCAATGTTGTCCATAATTGGTTATGATCGACACAGTTGAATGCCTTTGCATAGTCAAAAAAAAAACACAGGTAAACATCTTTCTTGTATTCTCTGCTTTCAGACAAGGTACATCTGACACCAGCAATGATATCCTATTAGCCATTAACAAAAAAACCCGTTGCCATCAAGTTGATTCCAACTCATAGCAACCTTACAGGACAGAGTAAGATGCAAATCAAAACTACAGTGAGATACCATCTCATCCCTGCAAAAATGTCACTGATCAAAAAAAAGGGCACAACAAATGCTGCTAAGGTTGTGGGGAGATTGGAACTCTCATATACTTTTGGTGGGATTGTAAAATGGTACAGCCACTATGGAAAATGGTATGGCACCTTTCTCAAAAAGCTAGAAATATAAATACCATATAATCCAGCAATCCCACTCCTAGGTATATATCCTAGAGAAATAAGAGCAGTGATATGAATAGACATATGCACACCCTTGTTCACTGCAGCATTATTCACAATAGCAAAAAAATGGAAACAAACTAAGTGTCCATCAAAGGATGAATGGATAAACAAAATGTGGTAGACACATACAATGGAACACTATGCAGTGACAGAGAATGATAATGAGTCCCCAAAACATAACATGGAAGAATCTGGAAGACTTTACACTGACTGAAATAAGTAAATCACAAAAAGACAAATACTGTATGGTACTACTTTTTTAAAAAGTCAAGAATAGGTTTACACACAGAAAGCAATGTTCTTTGATGGTTACCAGAGATGGGAGGGGGAGGGAGGGAGAATCACTTGTGAGATAGTAACCAAAAACCAATACAAACGCACTGCAACTGAGTCCATTCTGACTCATAGCAACCCTATAGGACAGAGTAGAACTTCCCCACAGGGTTTCCAAGGCTGTAATCTTTACAGAAGCAGACTGCCACATCTTTCTCCCATGGAGTGGCTTCTGGGTTTGAACTGTTGACCTTTTGGTTAGCAGCTGAGCACTTAACCACTGCAGCACTAGGGCTCCTGTACTTGACAGTAGACGTGTTGATTCTGGTGAAGGGAAAAGCAAATAAACAATATGGGGGAAGTCAGCACAACATGACCAAGGTAAATGAAGACCCTGAGAGGTACACAAGAATAGAGGACAACTCCAGTAAATGCTATAACATTTACAATTCTGCAACAACAGATAACCAAAAATTTGTGAGTGGTTACATGGGTACATATGTATGTTATGTAGATGTGGGCGGGTGTATGGGAGTACATGCACGTGCATATATAGGTATAGTTGTGGGCATTTGTATACACATATTTGTATGTGCTACGTATGGAGCCCTAGTGTCACAGGGGTTAAGAGCTCAGCTGCTAACCAAAAGGTTGACAGTTCAAATCCACCAGCCACTCCTTGGAAACACTATGGGGTAGTTCTACTTTATCCTATAGGGTCGCTATGAGTCAAAATTGACTACACAGCAACAGATCTCTCTCATGAGCTGCATATATATTCAAATATATAATAGAGCACATAGGACGCACAGTTATAGAAACGTCTTAAACATATCCAAACACCACATGGGACTGAGTTATTGACCTTGAAGTCTAAAGACCATAGTCTCGGGAGACATCTAGGTCAATTGGCATAACAGTTCATAAAGATAGTGTTCCACATGCTAGTTTGGTGAGTAGCATCTGGGGTCTTAAAAGCTTGCGAGAGGCCATCGAAGATAAAACTATTGGTCTCTTCTCATCTAGAGCAAAGGGGAATGAAAGAAACCAAAGAATCAAGGGAACAATTAGTACATAGGACTAATATCCCACATAACACATAGTTTCCTCTAGCCCCAGACCAGAAGGACTAGATGGTGCCTGGCTACCACTACTGACTGCTCTGAACAGGGACACAATAGAAGGTCCCAGTTAGAATGGGAGAAAAATGTAGAACAAAACTCAAATTCATAAAAATGACCAGAATTCCTGAAAAGATAGAGACGGAAGGAAACCCCAAGACTACCGCCCTAAGACACCCTTTTAAGCTGAAACTGAAGCCACTCCTGCAGGTCACCTTTCAGCCAAATAATAGATTAGCCTATAAAATAAACAATAACAACCATGAGGAATGTGCTCCTTAGAAAAATCTATAGGAGACCAAATGAACAACATTCGCCCAAAAGCAAAGATGAGAAGCAAGGAGGGGCAGGGAAACTCAAGGGATGGAAACAGGGAAGGCAGCGTGGAAATGAGGAGAGTGCTGACTCATTGTGGGGATAGCAACCAATATCACAGAACAATCTGTGTATGAATTGTTGAATGGGAAACAAATTCGCTGTGTAAGCTTTCACCTAAAACATAATAACAATGTTCAAAAAAAGAAAAGAAAACCATATAACATCTGAAAGAACTGCATAAATCAGAATTTTCAAAATTCAGAAACGAATTGATAGAGCTCACGAACTCATTAGAAAGAAATGAAAAACCGTTTTATAAATAAAATAGAACTAGAAGAAACAGAGTGATTAAATAAAACAACCACCACCACCACAACAAAGCTTTAAGAGAAACAGAAGGCACAAAGGAAAAAATATACACAAAATATCAAGAACACAGAGGTAAAAGTAATTCAAGAGAAAGTGAAGATATTGGTATAGGCAATATACATGTAATGTTGCTATTTGTTGTTGTGTGCTGCAGAGTCAATTCCGACTCATATTGACTTTATATGACAGAGTAGACAGAGTAGTAGACCCTAAAGAAGAAATGCAAAGCAAGGGGTCAGAATTAATACTAAAAACTATATTTAAAAAAATCCTGAAATACTCCAAGATTTAAACTACATACGACAAGAGCACACTCTATACCACCCCCCCAAAAAAAAATTCAGAATGATTAACAATATGACATATTGTTGCAAAATTCCTGGATATTAAAGGAAAAGAAAAAGAAAATCCTTTGTGTCTCTAGGCAAAAGAAGCAGATTACAGATAAAGACAAAGGCTGAGAAACAAAGACAACACGTAGAGATGAGCATCTTGGCTTGCGGACTGTGATTTGAAATATCATTTCCCATTAACTGAATTCAAGGCTTCTTGGACAAATGTTTCCAGCATGTACAAGATAAGCTTGGAACTTTGATGTACTAGATAGCAAGGCGCTAGCTCCCTAGATCTTTTTTCCCATTTAGAACACTGTTTCAGTTCCAATCAGGCAGTGAAGTATCCTGCTACCTATCTTACTATCTTTTAGAAATACTTACTATCACGTTTTCCCCAGATTTAAAAAGCAACACACATTTATTACATTTATAAACATTCACCCCCCAAAATTGCCACATTTTAACGTGTTTTCTTCACTTTTTAGTGCCCTTTTTATAGACATATGCATTCTGAATATGCATATGGTTTTACCACTTGCACTAACGCAAATATTATGTTAGTCTTGAGATTCTTTCAATAGTCTAATGGAATTTCATTGCATAAGGGTATTTTTAAGCCAATTTCTTATACTGCATTTGCATATTATCTTCTATTGTGAATTAGGCTTAGATAAGTATTCTTGACTCTTGATTGTCCCCTAGACTACATCAAGGGGTCTACTGTGTGCTTCATTGGGATTATATGATTTCCGTGCCAAGCACTTATTAGATGATATAGTTATTGCTATTTGATTTGCTGCTACCACCACTTAATGGGACTGGATAAAATTGAAGATTTTTTAAAGATCCAGGGTTGCTCTAAGAGTTTGATCATACACACAGGCCATTTTAAACTGAATCCACTGATATTTCAGAGAAAAAGCGATGGACAGAGAGAGACAAGACAGAAGTTAGAGAAAGATGAGACAGAGAGAGGGAGAGACAGAGAGAGAAGAGAACTGCCACAAACAGAATTTTGAAAAAGGTGAAGGGGAAAAGGAGAAAATAACCAGGGCTAAAAGAAGGGCCAGAATCAAGATGGGTCCAAGCTTCAGAGGGAAATAATTTCTGATTTAGATGTCATCCATTCCTTGAAGTCATGTGAAACTCATTATAGTTGGGTTTGTTTTTTTTTTTATTGTGCTTTAGATGAAGGTTTACAGAACAGTTTCTCATTAAACAGTACACATATTGTTTTATGACAATGATTAACAAACTCACGACATGTCAACACTGTCCCTTCTCAACCTTGGGTTCCCTATTACCAGCTTTCTTCTCCCCTCCTGCCTTCTAGTCCTTGTCCCTGGACTGCTGTGCCCCATTAGTCTTGTTTTGTTTTATGGGGCTGTCTAATCTTTGGCTGAACAGTGAGTCTCGGGAGTGACTTCACCTCTGAGCTAAAAGGGTGTCCGGGGTCCACACTCTTGGGGTTTCTCCAGTCTCTGTCAGGCCAGTAAATCCGGTCCTTTTTTGTGAGTAAGAATTTTGTTCTACGTTTTTCTCCAGCTCTGTCTGGGACCATCTGCTGTGATCCCTGTCAGAGCAGTCAGTGGTGGTAGCCGGGCACCCTTTAGTTGTACTGGATTCAGTCTGGTGAAGACTATGGTAGTTGTGGTCCATTAGTCCTTAGAACTAATCTTTTCCTTGTATCTTGTTTTCTTCATTCTCCCTTGCTCCCAAAGGGGTGAGACCAGTGGAGTATCTCAGATGGCTGCTCACAGGCTTTTAAGACCCCAGATATTATTCACCAAGGTAGAATGTAGAACATTTTCTTTATAAAGTGTGTTATGCCAATTGAGCTTGATGTTCCCTGAGACCATGTCCCCACAGCCCTCCACCCAGCAATTCAGTCCCTCAGGGAGTTTGGATGTGTTTATGGAACTTCCATGACCTTTCCTTGTAAAAGTTGTGCTGGCTTCCCTTGTATTGTGTACAGTCTTACCTTTCACGAAAGTGACCACTCATCTATTGTCTATTTAGTTTTTCCGCCCCCAACCCTCCCATCCTTTGTAACCAACAAAGATTCTTCCTGTGTGTAAACTTTTTCATGAGTTTTTACAGTAGAGGTCTCATACAATATTTGCCCTTTTGTGATTTACTTACTTCACTCCGCATAAAGTCCTCCAGTTTCACCCATGTTATGAGATGCTTCACAGATTCATCATTGTTCTTTATTGTTGCATAATACTCCATTGTATGAATGTACCCTAGTTTGTTTATCCATTCGTCTGTTGATGGGCATCTAAGTTGTTTCCACCTTTATGCTATTGTGAACAATGCTGCAATGAACATGGGAGTGCATATGTCTATTCGTGTGACAGCTCTTATTTCTCTAGGATATATTCCTAGAAGTGGGATTGTTGGATTGTGTGGTATTTCTATTTCTAGCTTTCTAAGGAAGCGCCATATCATTTTCCAAAACGGTTGTATCATTATGCATTCCCACCAGCAGTAAAATAAGAGTTCTGATCTCCCCACAGCCTTTCCAACATTTGTTATTTCCAGTATTTTTGATTCCTGCCAGTAATGCCAGGGTAAGATGGTATTTCATTGTGGTTTTAATTTGCATTTCTCTAATGGCTAGTGATTGCTAGCATTTCCTCATATGTCTGTTGATCGCTTGAATGTCTTCTTTGGTGAAGTGCCTGTTCATTTCCTTTGCCGATTTTTTAATTGGGTTATTTGTCTTTTTGTTGTAGAGGTGTTGGATTTTCTTGATAATTTCAGAGAGTAGAACTTTGTCTAACTTGTAATGTCCAAAAATTTTTTCCCAGTCTGTAGGTTCTCTTTTCACTCTTTTGGTGAAGTCTTTTGATGAGCGTAAGTGTTTAATTTTTAGAAGATCCAGTTATCTAGTTTGTCTTCTGGAGTTTGTGTGTTGTTGGTTATGCTTTGTATCCTGTTAATGCAGTGCATTAGGGCCTCTAGTGTTGATCCTATTTTTTTCTTCTATGAACTTTATAGTTTTTAGCTTTATATTTAGGTCTTTGATCCATTCTGAATTAGTTTTTGTGTATGGTATGAGATATGGGTCCTGTTTCATTTTTCTTGCAGATGGACATCCAGTTTTGCCAGTACTATTTGTTAAAGAGACTGTCTTTTCCCCATTTGATGGACTTTGGGCCCTTGTCAAAGATCAGGTGACCGTAAGTGGATGGATTTACATTTGGGTTCTCAATTCTGTTCCATTGCTCAAAGTATCTGTCATTGTACCAGTACCAGGCTGTTTTGACTATTTTGACTACCGTAGCTGTATAGTAGGTTCTGAGGTCAGGTAGTGTGAGTCCTCCTACTTTATTCTTCTTCTTCAATAGTGCTTTACTTATCTAGGGCTTCTTCCCTTTCCATATAAAGTTAATGATTAATTTTTCCATCTCTTTAAAGAATGTTGCTGATATTTGGATTGAGATTACATTATATTTATAAATTACTTTCGGCAGAATAGTCATTTTCACAGTGTTGAGTCTACCTATCCATGAGCATGGTATGTTTTCCACTTATGTAGATCCCTTTGGGGTTCTTGGAGTAGTGTTTTGTAGTTTGTTTTTTTTTTTTTTTTTTTTTTGTATAGGTCTTTTACACTCTGATTAGATTTACTCCTAAATATTTTTTAAGGGGTTATTGGTATTTCTTTCCTGATTTCCTTTCCATCATTCTGTTTATTGGTGTATAGGAATCCAAATGACTGTTGTATGTTTATCTTGTATCCTGCTATCTGCTGAATCTTTCTATTAGTTCCAGTAGTTTTCTCATGGAGTCTTTAGGGTTTTGTATGTATAATATCATATTATTTGCAAACAGGGACAGTTTAACTTCTTCGTCACCAATTTGGATACCCTTTATTTATTTTTCTTACTGTATTGCTCTAGCAAGGACTTCCAGTACAATGTTAAATAGGAGTGGAGATAAAGGGCTTCCTTGTCTTGTTCCTGTTCTCAAGGGGAATGTTTTCAGCCTCTCTCCATTAAGAATGATATTGGCTGTTGGTTTTTCATAGATTCCCTTTATTATGTTGAGAAATTTCCCTTCTATACCTATTTTATTGAGAGTTTTATCAGCAGTGGGTTGTCTATTGCCTTTTCTGCATTGATTTAGATGATCACTTGATTCTTTAACTTCTTTTTATTTATGTGGAGGATTACGTTGACTGAGTTTCTGACGTTGAACGATGCTTGCATACCTGGCATGAATCCTACTTCGTCATGGTGTATTATTTTTTTGATATGATGCTAAATTCTATTGGCTAGAAGTCTGTTGAGAATTTTTGCATCTATATTCATGAAAGATATTGGTCAGTAATTTTCTTTTTTTGTGGCATCTTTTCCTGGTTTTGGTATCAGGGTTATGCTGGCTTCATAGAATGAATTCGGAAGTGCTGCTCCCTTTTCTATGTTCTGAAATAGTTTGAGTAGTACTGGAATAAGCTCTTCTCTGAAAGTTTAGTGAAGCCATCTGTGCCAGGGCTTTTTTTCATTAGGAGTTTTTTTTTAATCACCTTTTCAATCTCTTCTCTTATTTTGGGTCTGTTCATATTTTCAACATCACTTTGGGGTAGTTTGGGTAGGTAGTGTGTTTCTAGAAATGTATCCATTTCATCTAGGTTTTCAAATTTGTTGCAGTATAGTTTTTCATAATACTCTTTTGATCCTTTTTATTTCAGTTGGATCTGTTGTAATGTCCCCCATTTCATTTCTTATTTGGGTTATTTGCATCCTCTCCTGTTTATCTTTTGTCAGTCCAGCTAGTGGTTTGTCAATTTTGTCGATCCTCTCAAAGAGCCAACTTTTGGTCTTGTTAATTCTTTTTCTATTCTCTGTTCGATTTATTTCTCCTCTGATCTTTATTATTTCTTTCTTCTGGTGACTGTGGGCTTTTTTTTTGCTGTTCTCTTTCTATTTGTTCAGGTTGTGTAGTTAATGTTTTGATTTTGTCCCTTTCTTCTTTTTTGATGTGTGCATCTATTGCTATAATTTGTCCTCTGAGGACTGCCTTTGCTGTGTCCCAAAGGTTTTGGTATGATGTGTTTTCATTCTTGTTTGATTCTAGGAATTTTTTTATTCCATTTCAGATTTCTTCTATTACCCAGTGGTTTTTAAGCAGGGTGTTATTCAGTTCCCATGTGTTTGATTTTTTTTTCCTTGCTCTTCCTATTGTTAATTTCTACCTTCATGGCATTGTGGTCAGAGAAGATACTTGGTATTATCTCAGTGTTTTGGATTTTGTTGAGGATTGCTCTGTGGCCTAACAATTGGTCTATTCTGGAGAACGTTCCATGTGATTTGGAAAAGAATGTGTCCTTTGCAGCTGTTGGGTGGAGTGTTCTATATATGTCTATGAGGTCAAGTTGGCTGATTGTGCCCTTAGGTCTTCTGTATCTTAGTTGAGTTTCTGTCTTGATTTTCTGTCCTTTACCAAGAGTGGTGTGTTGCAGTCTCCTACTTTTATCATGAAACTGTCAATTTCTCTTTTCATAGCCATTAGAGTTTGTTTTATGTATTTTGGAGCCCTGTCATTGGGTGCGTAGATGGTTATTATGGTTATGTCTACATGATGGCTCGTCCCTTTAATCATTATATAATGTCTTTCTTTCTCTTTTAAGGTGGATTTTGTTTTAAAGTATATTTTATCTGAGATTATTACTGCCACTCCTGCTCTTTTTTGGTAGCTGTTTGCTTGGTATATTTTTTCCATCCTTTGATTTTTAATAAATTTACATCTTTGTTTCTACGGTGGGTCTCTTGTAGACAGCATGTTAATGGATCCTGCTTTTTTAATCCATTCTGTCACTCTGCATCTCTTTATGGGTTCATTTAGGCCATTTACATTCAGTGTAATTATTGATAGGTGTGAGTGTATTGCTGTCCTTTTCTAGTGTTTTTGTTGTGCTGATGTTTTCTTTGTTTCTCTTACTCTCCTGTGCAGAATTCCTTTTGTTTGTGGATTTTTTTTTTCATTTCTTTTGTTTTTGTAGGTTTTGTTTTTACTGAAACTTTCTGTTTTTCTTCTTTATTTTGATGAGTAGATTTTTTAACTTTCTTCATGGTTACCCTTATCTTCCTAGGTTTGAACCACTTTATTATTACTTGATATTGCTTTGCCTTCCTCTGCATTAGAAGGTTCTATACCTACACCTTATATTCTCTGTTTTATTATTCTGATGTAGTTGTCATTTACAGATTAACCTCACTGGTTCCCTGTTGTAATTCTTTTTGTTTTGGATATTACTTGAGAGTTCATTTCCTAGGTTGGTATCTGGCTGCTACGATCCTGCGACCTAGCTTCAGCCTGTGGTCTGATGTTGTTTGTTCTCAGGTCAAAGGACTCCCTTTAATAATTCTTGCAATTTTGGTTTCGTTTTTACATAGTCCCTTAATTTTCTGTTTATCTGAAAATGTCCTAATTTCACCATTGCATTTGAATGACAGTTTTGCAGGATATATTATTCTTGGCTGGCAATTTTTTTCTTTCAAGGTTTTATATATGTCATATCACTGCCTTCTTGCCTACATGGTTTCTGCTGAATAATCTGAGCTTAGTCTTATTGTTTTTCCTCTATATGTGACTTTTTGTTTTTCTCAAGCTGTTCTCAGGATTCCTTGTCTGTGTTTGGTTTTAATGAGCGTGCTTATGATATGCTTTGGTGATTTACTTTTGGGTCTATCCTATATGGGGTTCATTGAGTTTCTTGGATGGTCAGCTTTTCATCTGTCATAATATTAGGGAAGTTTTCTGTCAGTAGTTCTTCAATGATCCTTTCTGTGTTTTTTGTGTTCTCCCCCTGTTCTGGAACTCTTATCACTCAAAAATTTTTGCTTTTGATTGTATCCCATATAATTCTGAGGGTTTCTTCATTCTTTTTTTCTGATTTTTTCCTCGGAGTTTATCCATATGTTTGTCTTCGATTTCGCTGATCCTGTCTTCCATCATTTCAAACTTGCCCTCAGCACTTTTATGACACAGTCCATTTTTGAAATCTTATTGATTATTTTTTGGATTTCTAACTGTTTTTGTATGATTTCTAGTTGTGAATTTATTTTGGCATTTTTCTCCTGTGTTATTTTCCTGAATTCTTACTTTTTTTGTCTGTATTTTCCATGAATTCGTCTGCCTTTTCCATGAATTTATCTCGTTTTTCCTCGTCTTTGTCTGCTTTATGTTTCAACTCTTTGATAGCTCTGAATATTAGAGATTTGAATTCCCTATCATGTAGTTCTAGTGCTTTTTTTTTCTGCTGGACAGTCATCTGGTGTTTTATTTTGGATGCCTACTAGACCCATCCTGTCCTGTTTTTGTATATATTTTGATATTTTCTGCTGTCTTTCAGGCATTCAGTAGTTATTTTCCTTGCTTATTGATTGTAGATTTGTTTTTTTTTTTTTTTTTTTGTCCTGCTTTTTTGTTTTATTTGGTTATGTCTGAGCAGGTGGGCTGTGCATTCTTTGTTGTTTTCTAATCTGTAGGCACAATACTTTTCACCTCCTTCTCCAATGGGTAGGGTCAGTTGTTAAGGTATGGTCCAGCTGAAAGGGAGTTTCTGGGATGAGTTGTTTGTGGCATGTACTAGGACTGACAAGGAGGGCCAGGAATCAGTGCAGGGCAGGTTCTGGTAGGCCATGCCTGTGCTGCTTGGGCGGTGTGATGTTCAGCACATGGTGCAGGTAGGCAGGAAGGAGGGGAGAGATCGTGATGTGTGGAGCTAAGATGGGTATGGGAAAGAGGAGGGAGGAACAGGAGCCAGAAACATACCCACAAACAAAAAAGAGTGCTAAGGGAGCTTGCTTTTGGAGTAGAGAGATGAGAGACTGAGAAATGGAGAAAAATAAAAAGAAAAAATGTAAAAGAAAAACTGAATAAATAAAAATTAGAAAAAAGAAAAGCCCCCAGGGAACCCACTGGTGTAACTGCAAGGACTGGGGAAGTTGCTCTCAGGCCATGAAGTACAGCCCGGCTAGAAGGGGTGGAGGTGTGACACAGTGCCAGGTATTCAGGAGACAGGAAAAGAAGATAAGTTTACAGAGACAAGAAACTGAGAAATGAAGAAAGACAAAAAGGGAAACAGAGAAAGAGAGAAAAACAAAACAAAACCAAAAAAACAAGAAAAAAGAAATGCCCCCAGGGATACCACTACACTTCTTCGCAGTGTAAGGCAGTAGCTCCCAAGCTGCTCAGTACTACCCCGCTAGAAGGGGCACCCAAGCCAAGAAAAGAAAAAGGAAACAAACAAACCAATCAGAACAGAACAAACAAACAAAAAAAGCCCCAGAGATCCCACCAGCATGGCAGCACAAGCTCAGAAGCAGTTACACTGTCGAGTGGTGTTTTGAAGCCTTTCAGGAAGAAGTAAAGATGGCACATGAAGCCAGGTATTTTTGAGAAAGGAGGGGGAGGTGGTGAGAGGTAAGGAAGAAATCTAAAAAAGTGGAAACAAGCAACACCAGCAGCCAACAGATGGCACTCATGGATCCGGCCAGTGCGGATGGAATACTAGCAGCACTGAGGTAAAGCCAGTCCTTCCCAGTCAAGAGACTGTGGCCACAGGAAGCAGAAAAGGCCTAGTGGTGGTGAAGAAGAGTGGCAGATGGGAAAGCATATATCGCTGGTTACCAGTTGTTCTGTCTCCTGCTGGAAGCTCTGTGAAGCTGTTTTCTCGTTCTCCCTGTTTGCTGATCTCCAGTAGGAGTCCAAGATGGCAGATCCATGCTGCGTTAGCTGATAGGAGACCTCTGCATGTATCTCTCCTCACTCTTGGTTCTCTGTCAGTTTCTTATTTCATTCGGTGCTTGGCTGAGTTCTTCATCTCTTCATTTGATGCTTAGGGTTTCAGGACTGACGTGTGTCTCTGACTTAATTTTTCGGATCTTTGCTGTGAAGGGACTACATGGTGCTTCTGTCTATAGCACCATGTTGCCCACTTCTCCTATAGTTGTTATTTTTCAATAAGAAAACTGAACACTCATTTAATTCCACCTGTTGAAGGTCAGACTATGGCTCCATTATTTAGCAAAGACACAAAGATCAGATGTGGTGTTCTTTCCCAAGGACAACTACACTAAACCGTGGGAACTTCTGATCCTGGCAAACATTAAGACTATAATCTACTAATAACTTTATTAATAAAAGCTTAGGGCAGTAGTTCTCAAACATTTTGGTCTCAGGACCCCTTTAAACTCTATAAAAATTATTGAAGACATCAAATATATGATGTTTGTGTGGGCTATGTTTATTAACATTTATCATATTAAAATTAAATTGAGAAATTTAAAAACATTTACTTAGAAATCATGAAAAGTAATAAAATTATTACATGCTGGCATGCATAACTTTTTAATTAAAAAATAACTATTTTCCCAAACAAATATCTTATTGAGAAGAGTGGGGTATTTTACATGTTTTCATATCTCTGTAATGTCTGGCTTAATAAAAAACAGTTGATATCTTGTGTCTGTTTCTACATTAAATCTGTACACTACATTGTTTTAGTTGATCTAAATAAAGAAAGTTGATACTCAAATGAACATATAATCAGAAATATGATAATGGGGTATTACATAGAGGAATGAAAATGTGATAATAGATATCATAGGAAAATTCAACAAATGGTATTTTCTTAAAGGTTAGTTGCAATGGGGATTCTAAAACAATCAGTTAATTTTGCTCTGCAAAATCCATTGATTTTGCATGGATCTCTTTTTCGTACATGATTTTGTAACAAGCAGCACTTGATTATTTGGAAGATACTGGTTCACTGAGTTATGCAGATCATCCAAATATTTGGCACATTGCAATATACAATCACAAAAAGTCATATTTTTTAATATTGCTGTCTTTCTCATCAGTAAATCCTTTAAGCCTCAGATAGTTGTCAAGCCCACAGCGATTTATAATTTCCAAAATTCTTATTCTCATTTTCACTTGAAGGTCCAAATTTTATTACTGATAAAAATAAATAAATAAATAACTTGAAGTTACAGGCTCACTTTGTTCATTGCAGAAAATGTGTGGCATACATCCATGTCTGAATACCAAAAGTTATCTGTTAGATTTTCTTTAAGGAAAAATGATGTTACACGCACACACACACACACACACACACACACACACAAAAACAGCTAGATCAGCTAAACAAAAAAAGACCAAACCTGTTGCCTTCGAGTTGATTCCAACTCATAAATCACACAGTGCTTTTCCTAGCAACAACCATCATACTTCAGTACACAGTAGAAACACTTTACTGATCTTTCCCATTTTGATATACAAAATATTAAAGATATATACTCAAGCATCAAGATTTAACAAAATTAATATTTTATTACTTCTTCAAGGACAATCTTAAGTGAGATGAAAATTTTAATTTTTTTTTTATAGCAAGTTTTTGGTGATGAAGAACACAATGATACTACTACAGTTTGGGGGCACGACTTTGACTTGTGCTAATTTACCAGCAGTTTTATCCACCATTACTGTTGCACCATCAGTGCAAATATGACCACAGTGAAAACGGTAAATGATATCTTACTATTATTATTCTGCAAACCACACTTGGAAGACTGATGTCTTAGTGAAATACCAAGGATTTCTGGCAGCCACCAGAAATTAGGAGAGAAACATGAGACAGTTCCTTTCTTAAATAATCAATAAATGTATTATAATTAAGAGATAATTCACATACTCTCCCAGTTATCAATATGTCACCTCAAGTAAAAACGTATTATAACTGAAAATGAAAACAGTAAAATATTTAATGATTTTTTCTAATTATAAAATTTACATTTTTTTGAATATGTAATTATTGCTAATCATTTCTAATGTTTCTAACCAAGACATGCTCATTTTAGACATTGTGGAATTACAGTGTGAGATATCTTGATTAGCTCCAATTTATCACTATTATTATAAACACATGATAAAAATAGTTTAATACTTGAAGGTAGTGTTGATTATTTCCTTAGATTAAAAGTCCATGAGTGGAAAAACTGCATTATAAAGAAACATGTTTAAGGTTGTGTAGTATATTGCCAAATCAATTTACACTCCCACAAATGGTGGTTGTTTTGTTCAGCACTTGATTTCCATTATATTAATTTAAAAATTACATTAGCCCCTAAAAAGATAAAATACTTAGGAATAAATCTGACCAGGGATGTAAAAGACCTATACAAAGAAAACTACAAAACACTTCTGCATGAAACCCAAAGGGATCTACATAAATGGAAAAAACATACCATGCTCATGGATAGGCAGACTCAACATTGTGAAAGTGACAGTTTTACCCAAAGCAATTTACAAATACAATGCAATCACGATCCAAATACCAAAAACATTCTTCAAAGAGATGGAAAAACTAATCATTTACTTTATATGGAAAGGGAAGAAGCCCCGAATAAGTAAAGCACTACTGAAGAAGAAGAATAAAGTTGGAGGACTCACACTACCTGACTTGAGAACAGCTACAGTAGTCAAAACAGCCTGGTACTGGTACAATGACAGATACTTTGAACAATGGAACAGAATTGAGAACCCAGATGTAAATCCATCCACCTACGGTCACCTGATCTTTGACAAGGGCCCAAAGTCCATCAAATGGGAAAAGATAGTCTTTTTAACAAATGGTGCTGGCAAAACAATATCCATCTGCAAAAAAATAAAACAGGACCCATACCTCACATCATATATAAAAACTACTTCAAAATGGATCAAAGACCTGAATATAAAGCCTAAAACTATAAAGTTCATAGAAGAAAAAATAGGACCAACACTTCAGGCCTTAATACATGGCATTAACAGGATACAAACCATAACCATCAACGCACAAACCCCAATAGATAAGCTAGATAACTGGGATCTTCTAAAAATCAAACACCTATGCTCTCCAAAAGACTTCACCAAAAGAGTAAAAAGACTGGGAAAAAATTTTTGGACAGTACAAGTCAGACAAAAGTCTAACCTCCATAATCTATAAGAAAATCCAACACCTCTACAACAAAAAGACAAATAATCCTACTAAAAAATGGGCAAAGGAAATGAAAAGACACTTCACCAAAGAAGACATTCAAATGGCCAACAGACACATGAAGAAATGCGCGCGATCACTAGCCATTAGAGAAATGCAAATTAAAACCACAATGAGATACCATCTCACCCCGGCATTACTGGTACAATCAAAAACACTGGAAATAACAAACGTTGGAGGGGCTGTGGGGAGATGGGAACTCTTATGCGCTGCTGGTGGGAATGCAAAATGATACAACCATTTTGGAAAATGGTATGGCGCTTCCTCAGAAAGCTAGAAATAGACATACCATTGGATCCAGCAATCCCACTCCTAGGAATATATCCTAGAGAAATAAGAGTCATCACTCGAAGAGACATATGCACACCTATGTTCATGGCAGCATTGTTCACAATAGCAAAACAATGGAAACAACCTAAATGCCCATCAACAGATGAATGAATAAACAAACTATGGTACATACACACAACGGAGTACTATGCAATGAGAAAGAACAACAATGAATCTGTGAAGCATCTCATGACATGGATGAAACTGGAGGACATTACGCTGAGTGAAATAAGTCAACCAGAAAAGGACAAATATTGTATGAGACCTCTATTGTAAAAACCCATAAAAAAGTTCACACACAAAATGTAACAATCTTTGTTGGTTACCAGGGATTGGGGGGTGGGGGAATACTAAATAGGCAATAGATAAGTGGTATCTTGGGTGACGGGTGAGACAGTACACAATACAGGGGAAACTAGCACAACTTGTACAAGGAAAGGTCATGGAAGCCCCATAGACACATCCAAACTCCCTGAGGGACTGAATTGCTGGGCAGAGGGCTGTGGGGACCATGGTCTCAGGGAACATCTAGCTCAATTGGCATGACAAAGCTTATAAAGACAATGCTCTACATTCTACCTTGGTGAGTAGTGTCTGGGGTCTTAAAAGCCTGTGAGCAGCCATCTAAGATACTCCACTGGTCTCATCCCTTTGGGAGCAAGGGAGAATGAAGAGAACAGGATACAAGGAAAAGATTAGTCTGAAGAACTAATTGTCCATAGCTACCAAGGCCTCCACAGGATCGAGTCCAGTACAGCTAGATGGTGCCCGGCTACCACCACTGACTGCCTTGACCAGGATCACAACAAAGGGTTCTGGACAGAGCTCGAGAAGGATGTAGAGCATAACTTTAACTCACAAAAAAAAGACCAGATTTTCTGGCCTAAAAGAGACTGGAGAAACCTCGAGAGTATGGCCCCCAGACACCCTTTTAGCTCAGTGGTGAAGTTATCTCTGAGGTTCACCATTCAGCCTGGGAGTGGACAGTCCCATAAAACCAATGGGATTAATGAGGTACAGTAGTCCACTAACAAGGGCTAGAAAGCAGAAAGGGACAAGGGAGTTGGTGATAGGGAACCCAAGGTTGAGTAAGGATATTGTTGACGTGTTGTGAGATTGTTAACCATTGTCATAGGGCAACATTTGTAGTAACTGTTAAATGAGAAACTATTTTGTTCTGTAACCCTTCATCTTAAGTGTGAATAACAGCACATTTGGAAGAGCGTAGTCAATGTCACTGAACTGTGCATGTAGACATTTTTGAAATGGTGTATCTTTGGCTATGTGTATTTTCACCAAAAAAAAAAGTTGAGAAGTTAGAAGGTTGATATGTTGTGGGGTTCTTAACCAATGTCATAAAACAAGATGTGTACTACTGTTTCATGAGAAACTATTTGTTCTGTAAGCCTTCACCACAAGTACAATAGAAAAAAATAAAAAATAAAAATAAAACAATTACATTATATTCATGAGAAGTATTGTATTTTTATGTTCTACCAGAATTTAACATGATGATGATTTTCATAAAGTGATATGGGAGTTTTTTATTTTACTTTTGTCCTGGAATTGTCCACATGGCAATGGCAAGGAAATTAATGTTTGACAAAAATGAAAAGACCAATGGAACTGTCTAGTCCTGGAGATAATTGAAGGGATAATTTTCTTTTGTTTGAATTTAACTTTTTTTAAAAAAATTATTGTACTTTAGATGAAGGTTTACATAACAAGGAGTTTCTCATTAAACAGTACACATATTGTTTTATGACAATGGTTAACAACCCCATGACATGTCAACACCGTCCCTTCTCAACCTTGGGTTCCCTATCACCAGCTTTCCTGTCCCCTCCTGCCTTCTAGTCCTTGTCCCTGGACTGCTGTGCCCCATTAGTCTCGTTTTGTTTATGGGGCTCTCTAATCTTTGGCTGAATGGTGAACCTCAGGAGGGACTTCATTACTGAGCTAAAAGGGTGTCCAGAGGCCATATTCTCGGGGTATCTCCAGTCTCTGTCAGGCTAGTAAGTCTGGTCTTTCTTTTGTGTGTTAGAATTTTGTTCTACATTTTTCTACAGCTCTGTCAAGGACCATCTGTTGTGATCCCTGTCATAGCAGTTAGTAGTGGTAGCCAGGCACCATCGAGTTGTACTACACTTAGTCTGGTGGAGGACGTGGTAGTTGTGGTCCATTAGTCCTTTGGACTAATCTTTCCCTTGTATCTTGCTTTCCTCATTCTCCCTTGCTCCCAAAGGGGTGAGGCCGGTGGAGTATCTTAGATGGCTGCTCACAAGCTTTTAAGACCCCAGGCACTACTCACCAAAGTAGAATGTAGAACATTTTCTTTAGAATGCCAATTGAGCTAGATGTTCCCTGAGACCATGTTCCCCACAGCCCTCCACCCAGAAATTCAGTCCCTCAGGGATTTTGGATGTGTCTATGGAGCTTTCATGACCTTTCCTTGTACAAGTTGTGCTGGCTTCACCAGTATTGTGTACTGTCTTACCCTTCATCATGAACTTGATTTTGACTTTGAAAACAGACTTCTCTGTTTCTCAAGTTTATTTGTTGTTTGTCTCCTTGGTCCATGTTTGGAAATTTACAGTTTTATTGAAAATTATTTTTCTATATTCTATTCAAATTAATAACATATATCTTTATTAAATATTTTATAGATTTTTAAAAATAATGCCATATTTGTGAGTAGATCGGCTTCTTAATTTTATATACTTTATTAAACCCATTTTTCTTAAATATACTGGGAAGAAAACTGATTTTTTTTTTGTCAAAGAACTCTCAAAGTCATTTGTCAATCCTACTGTTTGTGAAACAAATTATGATCTAAATATTTTCACATTCTTTCTGAAGAATGTTTTCTTATTTTTATTTCTACAAGTTTTGGAGATACAAGGTTCATTTAATATTGATTTTGCCAATTATTTCATTTTAGTTGGATCAGCAATCAACACCAACGGAACCAGCAGTCAAGAAATCAAATGACGCATTGGATTGGGCAAATCTGATGCAAAAAACCTCTTTAAAGTGTGAAAAAGCAAAGGTTTTTCCTTCAGGATTAAGGGGCGCCTGACGCAAGCCATGGTATTTTCAATTACCTCATATGAAAGTGAAAGCTAGATAAGAAAGACGAAAGAAAAATTGATGCATTCAAATTGTGGTGTTGAGGAATAATTTTGCATAGACTGTGGATTGCCAGAAGAGATACAAGTCCATCTTAGATGAAATACAACCAGAATGCTCCTCAGAAGCAAGGATGGTGAGACTTTGTGTCACCTACTTTGGACATGTCATCAGGAGGGAACAATACCTGGAGAAGGATATCATGCTTGGTAAAATACAGGGTCAATGAAAAAGAGGAAGACCCTCAACAGGATGGACTGACACGGTCGCTGCAACAATGTGCTCAAACATAGCAACAATTGTGAGGATGGCACAGGACCTACCAGTACTTTGTTGCATTAAACATAAGGTCACTATGAGTTGGAACCAACTCGACTTCACCTAACAACAATAACAATGAGGTTCATTTATTTTTATTTTTAGAAAAAGAAAATGAAATAAAGTATTCATCTATTTTTCCCATTGTCTATTGCTTTGGCAACCTCTCCAAGTTTTCAGATATATTTTTGACATGGTTACTCTTCCATAAATAATTTTGATTAAATAAAAAAAAAAAAACCTGTGGTGTAGAGTCGATTCCGACTCATAGCAACGCTATAGGACAGAGTAGAATCCCCCAGATTTTCCAAGAAGACACTGGTGATTTCAAACTGCCGACCTTTAGGTTAGTAGCTGTCGCTCACCATAGCTCTTAACCACTGCTTATTGCCTTAATTTTCACTTAGACTTCCAAATATTTGATCTTATAGTTGCTTTGGTTTTAATTTATGAATGGTTGAGAATCAATCCTCTCTCTCAAAAAACAAACAAACGATCAGAAAACAAGCACTCTCAATAGGCTGTGCTGCACCACTTAGCTAGGCAGCCACCTGCACATGGCCTCCCCAGGTCTGCATCACCCCCACCAGCCAGCTCCCTCAGCGCCATATTTTGTTGTTGTTGTTATTGTTTATTGTCTCTCTCTCCCTCCCTTCCTTTCCTTTCTCCTGCTGTCTAGCCCTGTGTGCTGCCCCTGCCCCTTCCTCATGGGAAGTGTTGCATCATTCAGCTAGACAGCCACCAGCACATGGCTCCTCCAGGTCCCTGCTGCCCCCACCAGCCAGCTCCTTCAGCACTACATATATATTTTTTCTTCTCTCTCTATTCTTCCTTTCCTTTCCTTTCTCCCACCCAACAAGCCCCATGTGCTGTCCCTAGCCCTTCTTGATGGGCAGTGCTGCATCACTTGGATAGAGAGCCACCAGAACATGGCCTCCCTGGTTCCGTGCCACCATCACAGGGTGGCTCCCTCAGCGTAATTTTTTTTTTTTTTTTTTTTTTTTAGTTTCTTTCCTTTTCTGTTTCTTCTCTCTCTCTCCCTGTCTTCCTTTTCTG
This sequence comes from Dugong dugon, assembly GCA_030035585.1. Taxonomy (NCBI): domain Eukaryota; kingdom Metazoa; phylum Chordata; class Mammalia; order Sirenia; family Dugongidae; genus Dugong; species Dugong dugon. Next base: position 16,132,132 of record CM057465.1, read on the forward strand.
TTTCCTGCATACCTAGCCCAGTGCACCATCCCTGCCCCTTCTCACAGGGCTCTGCTCATCACTTGGCTAGACAGCCACCAGCACATAGCTCCCCATAGTCTGAGGCCACCCCCAACTCTGAATCCCACCACACAGCAATTTTATTTAGTATTTTTCTTCTTCTTTTTTTTCTTCTTCTGTTTCTTTCTCCTCTGTCTCTCACCCACTTAGCTCTGCACATCACATCCTCTCCCTTCCCTCCTGCCTATCTGGACTGCACTGCAAGCACCACACCCCTAAGCAGCACTGGCAGGGACTACTGAACTGCTCCCTGGACTCACCCCAGTGGCCCCAATTCATGCGGCAAACAGCCCAACACCTCAACTTGAAATCAGATATATATAGAACATTTCTGCAACAGCAGCAAAGTATATATTCTTCTCCAATGCACATGGAATGTTCTCCAGCATAGATCACATCTTAGGCCACAAAGCAACCCTCAACAAAATCCAAAACAGTGAGAAAATAGAGTGTCTTCTTTGACCACAATGCCATAAAAGTAGAAGTTAATAAAAAGAGAAAGGAAAAAAAATCAATTACGTGGACACTGAATAACAACCTGTTTAAAAACCACTGAGTAAAAGAAGAAATCAAATATGTAATAAAAAAATTCCTAGAATCAAATGAGAACAAAAACACATCTTACCAAAACTTTTGGGACATAGCAAAGGTAGTGCTCAGAAGTCAATTTACAGCAATGGATGCACACATCAAAAAAAAGAAAGGGACAAAATCAAAACATTAGCTATACAACTCGAACAAATAGAAAGAGAACAGCAAAAGAAACCTACAGCCACCAGAAGAAAGGAAATAATAAAGATCAGAGCAGAAATAAACAAAATAGAGAATAAAAAAACAATAGAAAGAATCAACAAAACTAAAATATGACTCTTTGAAAGGATCAACAAAATCAACAAACTATTGGCCAAACTGACAAAGAAAAAACAGTAGAGGAAGAAAATAACCCAAATAAGAAACAAAATGGGAAACATTACAAAGAACCAACTGAAATAAAAAGGATCATAACAGAGTACTATGAAAAACTATACTCCAACAAATTTGAAAACTACAGGAAATGGACAAATTTCTAGAAACACACTATGTACCTAAACTAACACAAACTGAAGCAGAAAATCTGAACAGACCCATAACAAGACTAGAGATTGAAAAGGTAATAATAAAAAAAAAAAACTTCCAACAAAAAAATGTCCTGGCCCAGAAGGCTTCACTGGTGAATTCTACAAAACATTCAAAGAAGAGCTCACACCAGTACTACTCAAACTATTTCAAAACATAGCAAATGAAAGGACACTTATAAATTAATTCTATGCAGCCAGCATAACCCTGATACCAAAACCAGGCAATGACACCACAAAAAAAGAAAATTACAGACCAATATCTGTCATGAATATAGATGCAAAAATTCTCAACGAAATTCTAGCTAATAGATTTCAGCATTATATCAAAAAAATAATACACCACGACCAAGTGGAATTCATACTAGGTATGCAAGGATGGTTCAACATCAGAAAATCAATCAGTGTAATCCACCACATAAATACAACAAAAGAAAATAATCACATGATCATCTCAATCAACACAGAAAAGGCAGCTAATAAAGTCCAACACCCATTCCTGATTTAAAAAAAAAAAAAAAAACTCAATAAAATAGGAATAGAAGGGAAATTCCTCAGCATATTCAAGGGCATCTATACAAAACTAACAGCCAACATTATTCTCAACGGAGAGAGGCTGAAAATATTCCCTCTGAGAAAAGCAACAAGAGAAAGATGCCCTTTATCAGCACTCCTATTTAACATTGTTGTGGAAGTCCTAGCTAGAGCAATAAGGCAAGAAAAAGAAATAAAGGCATCCAAATCAGTAAGGAAGAAGTAAAACTATCTGTGTTTGCAAATAATATGATAGTATACATAGAGAACCCAAAAGACTCCACAAGGAAACTACCGGAACTAACTGAAAGATTCAGAAGAGAAGCAGGATAAAAGATCAATATACAAAAATCGTTTGGATTTCTATATGCCAATAAACAGAACTATGAAAAGGAAATCAGGAAAGCAATACCATCTATAATAGCCCCTAAAGAAAAACAACAACAACAAACTTAAGAACAAATATAACCAGTCATGTAAAAGATGTCTACAAAGAAAACTATGTAGCACCACTGGAATAAACCAAATGAACCTACATAAATGGAAAAACATACCACGCTCATGGATAGATAGACTCAACATTGTGAAAACGTCAATTCTTCCCAAAGCAATCTACAAATACAATGCAATCCTGATCCAAATACGAACAGCATTTTTTAATGAGATGGGAAAACTAATCACTAGCTTTATATGGAAAGGAAAGAGACCCCAGATAAGTAAAGTACTATTGAAGAAGAACAAAGTAGGAGTCCTGGCACTACCTGACTTCAGAACCTACTATATAGCTATTGAAAGTCCTGGTGACTCAGTGATTAAGAGCTCAGCTGCTAACCAAAAAGTCAGCAGTTCAAATCCCCCAGCCAATCCTTGTAAACCCTATGGGTTGGTATAGGGTCGCTATGAGTCAGAATCGACTCAACAGCAACAGGTTCATACAGCTTCTGTAGTCAAAACAGCCTGGTACTAGTACAATGACAGACTCATTGACCAACGGAACAGAATCAAGAATCCAGATATAAACCCATCCACCTATGGTCACCTGATCTTCAACAAATGCCCAAAGTCCATTAAATGGGGAAAAGACAGTCTTTTTAACCAATGGTGCTGGCAAAACTGGATGTCCGTCTGTCAAAAAATAAAACAGGACCATACCACACACCATGCACAAAAACTAATTCAAAGTGGATCAAAGACCTAAATATAAAACAAACAACTATAAAGCTCATAGAAGAAAAAATAGGGCCAACGCTACAGACCCTGATACATACCATAAATTGGATACTAACCATAACTAACAATACACAAACACCAGAAGATAAGCTAGATAAATGATCTGCTAAAAATTAAACACTTATGCTCATCCAAAGATTTCATCAAAAGATTACAAAGAGAACCTATAGACTGGGAAAAAAATTTTGGCTATGACATATCCAACAAAGGTCTAATCTCCAAAATCTATAGGAAAATCCAACACCTCTACAACAAAAAGACAAAAAAAAAAAAAAAAAATGGGCAAATGATATGAACAGAAACTTTACCAAAGAAGACATTTGGGCAGCAAACAGACACATGAGGAAATGTTCATGATCACTAGCCATTAGAGAAATGCAAAACAAAACTACAATGAGATACCATCTCACCCCGATATTACTGGCACAAATCAAAAAAAAAAAATGTTGGAAAGGCTGTGGTGAGATTGGAACTTTTATACACTACTGGTGGAAACACAAAATGGTGTAACTGTTTTTCAAAATGATATGGTGCTTCTTTAAAAAGTTAGAAATAGAAATATCATTGATGCAGCAATTCCACTCTTAGGAATATATCCTAAAGAAATAAGAGCCATCACACAAATAGACATATGCACATCCATGTTCATTGCAGCATTATTCACAATATCAAAAAGATGGAAACAACCTAAGTGCTTATCAACAGACAAAGAGATAAATAAACTATGGTACATGCACACAATGGAATACCACACAATGATAAAGAGCAATAATGAATCTGCAAAACATTTCAAAACATGAATGAATTTGGAGGGTGTTATGCTGAGTGAAATCGGTCAATTACAAAAGGAAAAACACTATATGAGACCACTATTATAAAAACTCATGAAAAGGTTTACACACAGAAAGAAACAGTCTTTGATGGTTTCAAGGGGGGGGGGTGAGGAGGAAAAAACTCTAACTAGACAATAGATAAGTGGTAACTTTGGTGAAGTGTAACACAGTACACAATACTGGAAAAGTCAGCAAGACTTGAGCAAGACAACGTCATAGAAGCTTCACAGACACATCCAAACTCCCTGAGGACCAAATTACTGGACTGAGGGCTGGGGAGCATGGTCTTAGTGGACATCTATCTCAATTGGCATAACATAGTTTATAAAGAAAATGTTCTACATCCTACTTTTGTGAGTAGCATCTCGAGTCTTAAAAGCTTGTGAGTTGCCATGTAAGATACTCCACTGGTCCCATCCCACCTGGAGCAAGGGAGAATGAAGAAAATCAAAGACACAAGGGAAAGATTATTCCAAAGGACTAATGGACCAAAACTACCACAGCCTCTACCAGACTGAGTCCAGCACAACTAGATGGTGCCTGGCTACCACCACTTATTGCTCTGACAGGGATCAAAACAGAAGTTCCTGGACAGAGATGAGAAAAATATAGAATAAAATTATAACTCACAAAAAAAGACCAGCCTTACTGGTTGGACAGAGACTGGAGAAACCCCCAGTGTATGGCCCCCAGATATCCTTTTAACTCAACAATGAAGTCACTCCTAAGGTTCACCTTCAGACAAAAATATTAGACAAATAGTAATACTCATAGCTCAACCATGGGTACACCAGCCCAGCAAGGATGAGAAGGCAAGAGGGGACAGGAAAGTTGGATGAATGGAAATGGGGAACCTAAGGTTGAGAAAGGGAGAGTGTTGATATGTTGCGAGGTTGGCAACCAATGTCACAAAACAATGCGTGTATTGTTTAATGAGAAACTAATTTGCTCTGTAAAACTTCATCTAAAGCACAATAAAAAAAGAAAGACAGCAAAAGGTCATTAAAAAGACAGAAAGAAAAGATGAAAATGGATGGCAGAAGAGACTGAAACTTGCCCTTGAAAGTAGAGTAGCTAAAGTGAAGGGAAGAAATGATGATGTAAAAGAGCTGAACAGAAGATTTCAAAGGGCAGTTCAAGAAGATGAAATAAAGTATTACAGTGAAATGTGCAAAGACCTTTAGTTAGAAAATCAAAAGGGAAGAACACACTGTGCATTTCTCAAGCTGAAAGAACTGAGGAAAAAATTCAAGCCTCGAATTTCAGTACTGAAGGATTCTATAGGAAAAATGTTGAACACTTCAGGAAGCATCAAAAGAAGATGGAAGACATACACAGAGTCACAGTACCAAGAAGAATTGGTCGATGTTCAACCATTTCAGGAGGTAGCATATGATCAAGCACCGATGGTAATGAAGAAGAATGAACAAATCTGTCTTGTAAGAAGTACAGCCAGAGTGCTCCTTAGAAGCAAGGACGGCAGGACTTCCTCTCATGTATTTTGGACATGTGTTCAGGAGGGATCAGTCCCTGGAGAAGGACATCATGCTTGGTAAAGTAGAGGGTCAGTGAAAAGAGGAAGACCCTCAATGAGATGCATTGACACAGTGGCTGCAACAATGGGCTCAACCATAGCAACGATTATGAGGATGGCATGGACTGGGCAATGTTTTGTTCTGTTGTACATAATGTACATAATGTCGCTATGACTCAACAGCACCTGACAACAGCAACAGTTATATTATGGTTTACATTTCCTAGAAAAGTCCCTACTTTCAATATTCTGCCCTACAATATCTTCCTGTACACATTCACATATGACTGATTAGGTGTCCTGATATTTGTAAAACTTAGGACATCTACCATGTTAGTGGGAACACAGTCCACAAGACTGCCCTCCCTTCTGACACCAGCTGTGGCAGTTTAACTGTCTCTTTCAATAAATTGCACACAAAAGATTTCTTTAGATCCAGCTTTGACTCATAAAAAGCTGTAGGACATTGACTTCTATATTTGCTGAAACCTCTATGACCACATTTCAAGGAAAGCTTACATGCTAAGACTTTATTGAGCAACGCCATATCATTGAATCAAGAGGCTGGGAAGTTAGGCAGGGAAAAATGAAAAACAAATATATCGTGGTATGTTACTGAGCTGGTTATTTGCTTTTTTATTTATTTATATTCTTACATTTATTATTTCCTTATTTTTAATTTTTTAAAATTTTATTTGCTAGCGTTTTTTTTAACCATCTTAAAATGGAATCATAAAACATCTAGTTTAATTACATACTTGAAATAATTTCAAAATTTTCAATTTTGTTGTGGATTCATTGTGGATGTGCATATTATCTAATTTTTTTTAATGTTCCATGTACATTCAAAAATGTGATTCTATTATGATTAGGTCCAATATTCAATTTATGTTAATTCAATCAATTTTGTTAATTTTGGAGGTTCAGCTCTCCTATATCCTTACTGATTTTTGTCTTTTTTGTATCAGACATTCAAAGCAATATGTTAAATGCTAGAGTTATGATTATGGATTTGTATTTATTTTAATTCTATCTAAATTTAACTAATTTTTCAAACAATATTAAGCATATGTACATAATTAGGATTATGAAATTTTTCTGTTAAATTGACATATTCCATATTGAAGAAACTGATGTATATTATAGAATCTAAGAAATAAGGAAGGAATACTACGATATGAGAACAACATTGGAAATGCCGGCATTAACTCATGGTTTTAGAATAATGCAAATCCTTTCAAGATCTGTATAATGAAATTACCTAGTAGGTCTGTCATCCCACCAGTGATACAATATTATATAAACCTGATATAATAACCTTGGTGCCCAGACTGTCATTATTCACTAAAAAAAACCAGGACTTTCTCCTTGAAGTAACTCACTATAATTATTCAAATTTTGTAGTTTTGAAACACAAACCTGTTAAGTAATTAACCAGTGTCACAGGATTAATAAGTGAGAAGTGGCGCTCCAGTTCAAAGCATGAGCTCTAATCCATGGTCTAACCCATGTGCGTACTGCCTCCCTAGTTATAACAAATTACTGCTAGATATAAAAGAAACTTCTGCAAGCATCAACAAGAAATAAGACCCTTCTACTTCTTTATTCTTCCACTCTCTCCTTGGAGCACACGTTACTGAAAAAAATCATTCCTTATAAATTTAGAGATGACTAAATTGACTCCTTACATCTGACTGCATCTGAACTGCTTTGCAATGTCCTTTATTAGTGTGCATTTTAGAAGTCTTACCTAAAGAATGACAATATGATGAACATAATTTAATGTTACTTAATTGTACATGTAAAGAATGTTGAAAAGGCAAATGTTTTGTTACATAGGTATTTATCACAATTAAAAAATATAGATTTAATTAAAAAATTACTGGGTGGCATTCTCACTGATCCTATGCATCTGCCTTCTTTATCTGGAGCCTCCCACAGGTACTGTGTAGACTTAATCTAAATCTTTAGATCTTTCTAAATGGATAAATGGATGGTCATAGTTAGGGAAATGAACCTAAAATACGTGTCCAAACACATTTATAATTTTAAAACTCATAATATTATGATATCAGTGCTTTTATGTGGTATAACTGCCTCCTTGATTAAGCCCTGGTAGAGTAAGGATTAAGAGCTTGGCTGCTAACCAAAAAGTTGGCTGTATGAATCCACCAGCCTCTCCGTGGAAATCCTATGGGGCAGTTCTACTCTGTCCTATAGGGTCGCTATGAATCAGAATTGACTGGACAGCAACAGCCATATGATTGCATAATTACTCTGGGGTACAGATTCCTAAATTAGTTAGGTCCACACAATTTCTAGCCTGTGGACATAAATCCACATGCTTCCACTCTTAATCTTCAGCTATCGTGTAATTGCACAAGAACATTAAACTGTATCTTTTAATGGTGGGTATACAGTACGTGCAGGCCTGCACGATAATAATTTTTTCAGCAGCTCAGAGTGGACAAAAATAAAAACATTAGGTCTTAGCAATACGTTGAAAAGTGAGTACAAAGGTTTATTCAACAGTAACATAGAATAAAAAAAAAATTTGTTATTAAAATTGAGTTTAAATATAAAATTACTTCCTTAGAATAGCATAAGTGAAATTTCTCCTGTATGATCTGATTTTAGCCATTCCATCCATACTGCTTAAAATTCCTCTAGGGAATTAGCAATTTAAATCTAAAATGTCAATGATTAGACAAAAGACATGTAGCAATTTCTTTTTTCTTTTTCACTCCTAGAGTCTTAGAGACCAAAGCCTTCTTTTTTTCTACAGAGAATATTTGCTTTCAGAAACAATGAAACACTGAATTTTGTAAGCTGCAATTTTGCTATAAATTATTTAGCTTGTATGTGAAAAGTTAAGAGAGCTTGGAATTTTAAAATTGATTTGGAAGAGCTTGAGGGATACATGATAATTCTAGAATGTATTATATTAACAATACTAAAAACAGATTTTACATTTTCCATTCAAGGTCTAGTTAAGAAAATTATGTCTTAATCAAAGATATAAATGTTAAACCTAAAACCATAAAATTCCTAGAAGACAACACAGGGAGAAAACTATGGGATCTAATATTTGTAAAAATAGGATAACAAACATTACAACAAATGCACAAATGGAAGAAGACAAAATAGATAAATGGGACCTCATAAAAATTAAACACTTATGCTCATCAAAAGACTTTATTAAAAGAGTAAATAGACAATCTACAGGCTGGGAAAAAATATTTGGAAATGACTTATCTGAAAAGGGTCTAATCTCTAAAATCTATAGAAAATAGCAACAACTCAACAACAAAAATACAAACAACCCAATCACAAAATAGACAAAGGACATGAACAGAACCTTCACCAAAGAGAACGTCCAAGCAGCCAACAAACATATGTAAAGATGCTCATGATCACTAAGCCATTGAACCAAAACCAAACCCATCACCGTTAAGTCAATTCTGACTCATAGCGACCCTATAGGACAGAGTAGAACTTCCCCATAAAGTCTCCAAAGAGCAGCTAGTGGATTTGAACTGTCAACTTTTTGGTTAGCAGCCGTAGCTCTTAACCACTGCACCATCAGGGCTCCCATTAGCCATTAGAGAAATGCGAATCAAAACTACAGTGAGATATTAGCTTACCCTGGCTAAAATGGCACTGATTAAAAATAAATAAATAAAACAAAAAAATAGATAAGAACAAATGTTGGTGAGGATGTGGGAGACTGGGAAGATTGGAACTCTTATCCATTGCTGGTGTAAAATGGAAAATGGTATGGCACTTTCTTAAAAACTAGAACTAGAACTATCTTATGATCCAGCAATCCCACTCCTACGTATATACCCTAAAGACCTAAAAATAATGACATGAACAGACATATGCATACCTTTGTTCATTGCTGCTTTATTCACAATAGCAAATAAATGGAAACAAAGTGTCCATCAGTGGATGAATGGATAAGCAAATTGTGCTACATACATACCAGGGAATACTACACATCCATAAAGAACATTGATGAGTCCAGGAAATATATAATAACATGGATGGACTTGGAGGGCATGATGCTAAGTGAAATAAGCATATAAGCACAAATATTATATGATCTCTCTTTTATAAGAAAACAAGAATAGATAAATATAGAGAGAAAAATGTTCATTAGTGGTTCCCAGGGAGAGGAGGGAAGGTGGGGAAAGTACTCTTTATACTGTAGAGACTAGTTGTTTTTGGTGATGGGAAAAGTGACATCAAAAGTGGATGTAGTGAGCACAGCACAACCAAAGTAAAAATGAGTGTTTGAGCACATATGGATGGGTATAGGCAAATTGGTATATGGGTAGGTACATGTGTGTACATAAGTAAGAAGTGATAGAAGTCTCTATAGGGACATGTAAATACAAACACGTGAGTGCAAGTACAATTATTCACTGAAGACACAATTATGGATACTGCCTAGACATAACCAAATATCATCCAAGATTGGTTTTCTGGGTTTGAAGGCTTACGACCATAGTCTCATGGAACAACTCAGTCAATTGGTATAACCTAGTTCACAAAAATCATGATCTGCATTCCAGTGAAGTGAGTGGCATGTGGGTTCTTAAAAGCTTGCTAGCGGCCATCTAAGACACAACTACGGGTTTCTACTCACCAGGAATCAAAACCCTAATAAGGTAACCAAAAGCACAAAGAAGAAACAAGTCTACATAAGCCACAACCTCATCTATCCTGAGACCAAAACTAGATGGTGCCAGGCTACCGCCACTAACCATTCTGACTAGGGTCGCAAGAGTTGGTCCCAGAAAGAATGGGAGAAAAATACGGAGCAAAACTCAAATTCTTATTAAAAAGAAAAAAGTCACACAAACGGGAACAGTAGAGAACAGAGGATTCTCAGAGACTGTCACCCTGCGACACTCTTTAAATCTAGAACCAAGCCTATCCCCGAGATCATCTTTTAGCAAAATATCAGATTGGCACACAAAATAAGATCAGTAGCCTACTTAAAAATCATCAGTATGAGATCGAAAGGTCAACCATTACTCAAAAGCAAAGATGAGAAGATAAGGTATCAGGGAAACTAGAGTACTGGAAAGGAAACAAATGGAACACAATTAAAGAGAATGTTGACACATTGTGATAAATGTAACTAATGTCACTGAACAATTAATGTGGAAATTGTCAAATGGGAACCTAATTTGCTCTGTAAACTTTCACTAAAAACTCAATAAACTATTATTTTTAAAAAAGATTTAAAAAAAAGAAAAATATGTCTTACAGATAGCTGAAGTATCTGACAGTTGAGAATACCATTTAAGTGCTGATAAATATTAAAATGGGTGTTTGAAGCAGGTAATAGTATTGTTTTTGCATAATGTTAAATGAAAATACCAGATCCTGTTAATACCCAATTCAAAGATTCCCTCTATCACCCTTTCACTTGAGGTTCATAGCCATATTGCTTGTTTAACCATGATTAATACACACTTACTTCTTTGCTAACCAAAAACTGAATCCACCAGTCACTCCTTGGAAACCCTATAGGACAGTTCTACTCTGTCCTATAGGGTTGCTATGAGTCGGAATTGACTTGACAGCAATGGGTTTGTTTGTTTATTTTTTTCCTCAACTACTAGTTCCTCTTTGCCAAGGAGAGGTGTTCTTAAGTCAAAGAATGTTTTCTTACCCCTCCAAATCACATGTTCATAACAATCTTCTTTTTATTGGGTACATAAGTGTGATAGTTAATTTTATGTGTCAAATTGGCTATGGTAGCACACAGTTGTTTGGTCAAATACTAGTCTAGATTTTGCTATGAAGGCATTTTGTAGATTTGATTAACGTCCAGTCGACTTTAAGTAAAGTAGACTCTACTTTATATGGTAGGTGTGCCTGATCCAATCAGTTGAAGGCCAGGAGAAGAAGGAATTCCACCTGAAAATTATAACATAGAAATTTGGCCTGAATTTCTAGTTTGGCAGCCTGTCCTACACTTCAGACTTGCCGGCTCCCCAAAACTATGTGAGCCAATCTCATAAAAATAAATCACATATAGGATATTTTATCTATGTATCTAAAGAGCTCTGGTGCAACGAGTAAGCACTTGGTTGCTACCCAAAAGGTTGGCAATTTAAACCCATCAGTCACTCCATGGGAGAAAGACCTGGTAATCTGCTCTCAGAAAGACTACAGCCTAGGAAACCCTATAGGGCATTTGTACTCTGTCATATAATAAGGTTGCTAATAGAATCAACTCCACCACACACAACTATCTATCTATCATCTATTTATTATCTATCTATCAATATATCTAGATGTAGATATATAGATACATTGATTCTGTTTTTCTGGAAAACCCTGATAGAATGAGACAAAATAATTTTGTGTTACTGTCAAATTGCTGTTGGTTCCCATAGGAGGATAATGTGCCGTAAAAAAAATAATATAAAAGGAAGCCTCACATTACCTGATCTCAGAAAATACTATACAGTCACTGTAGTCAAAACAGCCTGGTACTGGTACAACAACAGATACACAGACCAATGGAACAGAGTCAAGAACTCAAATGTAAATCTATCCATCTATGGTCAGTTGATCTTTCACAAAGGGCCAAACTCAATTAAATGGGGTAAAGACAGTCGCAGGTATGTCTCTAACGAAAATTTGTAGGAAAGACTTTTAGACTGCTTAGAGTAAGATGAATTATCATTATAATTTTAAAAATCTGTCAATTCAAATACTTTTCTCTTGTGCAGAACACCAAACAGAGAAGTATTAGGAAATATCTGGTTTGTTAGGCATTATTTACTATTTTGGGTCATGTAGAGAGATTCTTGATATTCTAAAATTATGGATTATTAGCACTACAGTATCTTCGCACCAAAGACAAACTCTAAACTGCCTTATTAGTGACATATAGGTAAAAGGCATAAACGCTCTGTGTAAACAGAAAATGACACACAACTGAAAGACACAGTCAATAATGATTCTTAAAGACATAGGTTCTAGGAGCACATCAGAATTGGCTGACTCTTTTCACAAATGGAGAAAGTAAGAACAAGTGACACCCAGTAATGTTGAGTGATTTGTCCCAAATCAAAATATCCAAGCTAAAATGACTCCCTTAGATGCAAAAGTAGAAATATTTTGAAGGCAATATTTTGCAAACAAAACCACAAAAAGCTAACTTTATTTCTATTCTGGATACATATAAAATAATAGTCCAAGAAACTATTACATAAATATAGAATAAATTTGGAGCTATCAAAAAACGCACTCACAAATAAAAGGAACTCAGCACAGGAAAGTAGGAGGAACAAGGAAAATGCCGGCACCACAAAAACAAACAAAAAAACAATAACAATATGACAGCAATAAATTCATAACTATCGATAATCACACTGAATGTAAATGGCTTAAATATACAGAGAATGGAAGAATGGATAAAAAAGCATGACGATCAATGTCTGTCTGCAAGAGACATACCTCAGACACAAAGACATTAATATATTAAAAATCAAAGGACAGGAAAAGATATATAAAACAAATAGCAACCAAAAAAGAGCAAGACTGGCAATACTAATCTCAGATAAAATAGACTTCGAGGCAAAATCCACCATAAAAAAAAAGGAAGGATATTACATAATGATTAGAGAAACAATCCACCATGAGAACATAACCATAATAAACATCTACACACCCAATGACAGGGTTCCAAACTACATAAAACAAACTCTAACAGCACTGAAAAGAGAAATAGACAGTTCCACAATAATAGTAGGAGACTTCAACACATCACTTTCCATAAAGGACAGAACAACTAGAGAGAAATTCAACAAAGATACAGAAGATCTAAAGGCCAAAATCAATCAACTTGGCCTCATAGATACATATAAAACACTCCATCCAACAGCAGCAAAATATACATTTTTTTCCAACACACACGGATCATCCTCCAGAATAGACCAGATTTTAGGCCACAAAGGGCCTGTCTTGGTTATCTAGTACTGCTATGACAGAAATACCACACATGGATGCCTTTAACAAAGAGAAATTTATTCTCTCAGAGTTTAGGAGGCTAGAAGTCCAAATTCAGGATGCTAGCTCCAGGGGAAGTCTTTCTCTATCAGCTCTGGGGGAAGGTCCTTGTCATCAGTCTTTCCCTTGTCTAGTAGCTTCTCCACAGACACCTCCGGTCCAAAGGACATGCTCCACTCCCAGTGTTTCTTTCTTGGTGGTGTGAGGTCCCCATGTCTCTCTCCTGGTTTCTCTCTTTTATATCTCGAAAGAAATTGACTTAAGACACAACCTAATCTTGTAGATTGGATCCTGCCTCATTAACGTAACAGCAACCTTCAATAATATCCAAAACATCAAAATAATACAAAGCATTCTTTCTGATCACAATGTCATAAAAGTAGAAATCAGTAAAAGGAAGAGCAAGTAAAAAAAATCAAATACATGGAAACTGAATAATATCTTGCTTAAAAACACCTGGGTAATAGAAGAAGTCAAAGAGGGAATAAAAAAATTCTTAAATGAGAATGAAAACAAACCATACCAAAAACTTTGGGACACAGCAAAAGCAGTGCTCAGAGGTCAAATTATAGCAATAAATGCACACATCAAAAAAGAAGAATGGGACATGATCAAAACATTAGTCCTACAACTGGAACAAACAGAAAAAGAACAGCAAAAGAAGCCTGCAGCCACCAGAAAAATGGAAATCATAAAGATTAGAACAGAAATAAAAGAAATAGAGAAAGAAAAACAATAGAAAGAATCAACAAGAACAAAAGTTGGCTCTTGGAAAAGATCAACAAAATTGACAACCATTGGCCAAACTGACAGAAGGAAAACAGGAAAGGAAGCAAATAACCCAAATAAGAAATGAGATGGGGGACATTACAACAGACTCAACAGAAATAAAAAGTATCATAACAGAGTAGTATTAAAAACTATACTCCAACAAATATGAAAACCTAGAGAAAATGGACAAATTTCTAGAAACACGATACCTACTTAAACCAACACAAGCTGAGGTAGAAAATCTGAACAGATCCATAACAAGAGAAGAAATTGAAAAGATAATTAAAAAAAAAAAAAATACTCCCAACAAAAAAAAACCCTGGCCCAGATGGCTTCACTGGAGAATTCTACCAAACATTCAGAGAAGAGCTCACAACAGTACTCCACAAACTACTTCAGAGCATAGAAAAGGAAAATATACTCTCAAATTCATTTTATGAAGGCAGCATAACTCTGATACCAAAGCCAGGCAAAAATACCACAAAAACAAATTACAGAAAAATATGTCTCACGAATATAGCTGCAAAAATTCTCAACAAAATGGTAGCAAATAGAATTCAGTGTCATATTAAAAAAAAAAAATACACCATGATCAAGTAAGATTCATACCAGGTATGCAAGGATGGTTCAACATTAGAAAATCAATCAAAGTAATCCACCACATAAATAGAACAAAAGAAAAGAATCACATGATCATCTGAAATGATGCAGAAAAGGCATTTGATAAAGTCCAACACCCATTCCTGATAAAAACTCTAAATAAAATAGCAATAGAAAGGAAATTCCTCAACCTAATAAACAGCATTTATATAGAACCAACAGCCAACATCATTCTTAATGGAGAGAGGCTGAAATCATTCCTCCTGAGAATGGGAGCAAGACAAGGATGCCCTTTATCACCACTCCTATTTAACATTGTACTGGAAGTCCTAGCTATAGCAATAAAGTAAGAAAAAGAAATAAAGGGCATTGAAATTAGAAAAGAAAAAGTAAAACTATCCCTATTTGCAGATGATATGATCCTATGCATACAGAACCTCAAAGATGCCACAAGAAAACTACTGGAACTAATAGAAAGTTTCAGCAGAGTAGCCGGATACAAGACCAACATACAAAAATCAGCTGAATTCCTATATGCCAACAAGGAGAACTTCAAAAAGCAAATCAAGAAAACAATAGAATTTATAATAGCCCCTAAAAAGATAAAATATTTAGGACTAAGTCTAACCAGGTACATAAAAGACCTATACAAAGAAACTACAAAACACTATTGCAAGAAACCAAATGAGACCAACATAAATGGAAAAACATACCATGCTCATGGATAGGAAGACTCAGCATTATGAAAATGTCAATCCTACCCAAAGAGATCTACAGATAAAATGCAATCCTGATCCAAACACCAACAGCATTCTTTAATAAGGTGGAAAAACTAATCACCAACTCTATATGAAAAGGAAAGAGGCCCCAGAAAAGCAAAGCATTATTGAAGAAAAAGAACAAAGTAGGACACCTCACACTACCTGATCTCAGAACATACTATACAGCTACAGTAGTCAAAACAGCCTAGTATTGGTACAATGACAGACAGTGGAACAGAATCTAGAACACAGATGTAAATCCATCCACCTATGGTAAGCTAATCTTTGACAAAGGACCAAAGTCCACTTGATGTGGAAAAGACAGTCTTTTTAACAAATGGTGCTGGCCAAACTGGATATACATCTGTTAAAAAATGAAACAGGACTCATACCTCACACCATACAAAAAAACTAATTCAAAGTGGATCAAAGACCTAAATATAAAACCTAAAACGATAAAGATCATGGAAGAAAAATAGGAACAACACTAGGAACTACACTAGGGGCCCTAATACATACATGGCACAGATACAATACAAATCATAATTAACAATGCGCAAGTGCAGAAGATAAACTAGATAACTTGGAGCTCCTAAAAAGTAAACACTTATTCTCTTGAAAAGACTTCACCAAAAGAGTAAACAGAGAACCTACAGGCTGGGAAAAATTTTTGACTACGATGTATCTGACAAGGGTCTAATCTCTAAAATCTATAGAATATTCAACACCTCAACAACAAAAAGAAAAATAACCCAATTAAAAAATGGGCAAAGGATATGAACAGAATTTCACCAAAGAAGATATTGAGTTGGCTAACAGACACACGAGGAAATGCTTATGATCAGTAGCCATCAGAGAAATGCAAATCGAAAGTCCAATGAAATTCCATATCACCCCAACATTATTGGCACTAATTAGAAAAAAACAGAAAACATCAAATGCTGGAGAGGTTGCAGGGAGATTGGAACTCTTATGCACTGCTGGTGGGAATGTAAAATGGTACAACCACTATGGAAAACAATATTGTGTCTCCTTAGAAAGATAGAAACAGAAAAATACCATATGGTTCATCAATCCCACTCCTAGCAATATATCCTAGAGAAATAAGAGCCGTCACACAAATAGACATATGTACAGCCATGTTCAATGCAACAGTATTCCCAACAGCAAAAAGATGGAAACATCCTAACTGCCCATCAACAGATGAATGGATAAATAAATTATGGTACGTACATACAATGGAATACTACACAACAATAAAGAACAAGGATGAATTTGAGAAACAGCTCACAACATGGATGAGTCTAGAGGGCATTATGCTGAGTGAAAGAAATCAAACAAAAAAGGACAAAGATTATTTAAGACCACTATTATAAAAACCCAAGCAAAGTTTACATACAGAAAAAATATTGATGGTTATGAGGGAGGAGGGGGCAGTGAGGGGAAATCAATAACTAGATACTAGACAATTGTTAACTTTGATGAAGGGAAAGACAACACACAATATACAGGAAGTCAGCACAACTTGACCAAGGCAAAGTCATAGAAGCTTCCTAGACACATCCAAATACCTTGAGGGACTGAGTACTGGGGCTCCGGCCTGGAGACCATGGTCTTGAGGGCATCTAGATTAACTGGTATAACATAGTTAATAAAGAAAATGTTCTACATCCTACTTTGGTGAGTAGTGTCTAGGGTCTTAAAAGCTTGAGAGAGGCCATCTAAGATACATCGATTGGTCCCATCACGTTCGGACCAAAGGAGAATGGAAAAAACCAAAGACACAAGGAAACTATTAGTCCAAAGGACTAATGAACCCACATGAACCACAGCCTCCACCAGCCTGAGCCCAGAAAAACTAGATGGTGCCTGGTTACCACCACAAACCACTCTGACAGGGATCAAAATAGAGGGTCCCGGACAGACCAGGAGAATAACATAGAACAAAATTCAAATTCACAAAAAAAGACCAGATTTATTGGTCTGACAGAGAGTGGAAAAACCCCGAGAGTATGGGCCCCGGATACCCTGCTAACTCAGAACTGAATCCACTGCTGAAGTCCACCTTTGAGCCAAAGACTACACAGGCCTCTAAAATAAACAATAATACATGTGAGGAAAGTGTTTATTAGTTCAATCAAGTATACAAGACCAAATAGGCAACATCTGCCCAAAAGCAAAGACAAGAAGGTAGGAAAGGACAGGAAAACTGCAGGAATGGACAAGGAGAACCCAAGGTGGAAAAGGAAAGGGGGTGGGTTCTGACACATTGCGGGGATTGCAACCAATGTCACAAAACAAATTCTGTATAAAATTTTTGAATTAAAAACTAATTTGACCTGAAAAATAAAAAATCATATACAGTAAATACTAAAAACAAAGATATGTATCATGTCCTTCTACCTACAAAGTATCAAAATTATTATCATCAAGTGTTTCTTATTATGTTGATATAATCTTACAATAAAATCTCTACCCATAGGTAGCCATAAAAAATCTCTTTGAAAGGACTTGTGTGTAGCCAAGGGATGGTAAAGATGGCTTTTCTATTTGTATTCTTGATTCTATTAGCTGAAACTATGCAGCAACTAAAAAAAAAAAAGTATGATATGATCAATATAGTTTGAATAAAAACATATTCAGTTCCCATTATTGGTCAGCAGTAAAAGTGTAGTGAAAACAAAGATGCAGATGACATAATACTGGACTGCAGAAATTTACAAAATTTTACATAATATGACATGTACAAATTACCTATAGTTTCTTATAGAAATACAATGAAATTAACTGTATTAATCCAGGATAGAATAAAAGTATACCCATCCGATACATGATTATTTTTTATTTTATTGGTATGGAGTGCGGTCTGAGAAGTATAAAAAATTTGTCATCTAATTAAGGTTGCCATTATTTAATAGTAATACACATTTCTTATAAAGTCTATATTTTCTTTTTATTTCTATTACTTTCTTAAAATGTCTTATTTTACTTTACATCTCCTTTAACATTAAGTGGAGTACACTGTTTGCCTATATTAGTTCATGATTCTGGAATCCAAAAATTAATGAACTTTATTCCTAATTAAAAATCAGGTAGAATATCATTGTATAAAAATAAATATTTTCACCTGTGATTTTCCAATATTATACCTAATATCTGATTTTTTATTCACATTGGTAAGCAGTTAATATTTAAATATATATCTTAAGTATTTAGACAAATATTTTTTGAATTTACATATTTTAGAGTATATGTTTAAAAATTAGTAGATTTTATTTATTGAAGATATCTACTCATTTAAAACTGAATACTTGAAATGTTTCATTTTATTGTATGTAAATGTATCTCAGTAAAGTTCATTAAAAATTGAATACCATCAGAAAAAAAGACATCTTCTCAATGTTCAACATAACTTTACCTTTATACATAAAATACATAAATATGAAAAAAATTATCCTTTTTTTAAAATTCAATCAGGTTAGCCATAAGCCTACTGCATGGGGGTAATGGACAAGGGTATGTTAGAATGAACTACATCTTACATCTGCCCTTATACTATTATTTTTTTTTATTATTTTTTTATTTTATTGTACTTAAAGTGAAAGCTTACAGAGCAAATAGTTTCTCATGAAATAGTAGTACACATGTTGTTCTATGACATTGGTTAACAACCCCACAACGTATTAAGCCTCTAAATTCTCAACCTTTTTTTTTTTTTTGATGAAAATTACAGATGGCCAAAGATACACCGTTTCAAAAATTTCTACATTCACAGTTCAGTGACATTGACTATGCTCTTCCAACTATGCTGTTATTCTCACTTAAGATGAAGGCTTACAGAACAAAATAGTTTTTCATTTAACAGTTACTACACATGTTGCCCTATGACAACGGTTAACAATCTCACAGCACATCAAGAATATCCTTACTCCACATTGTGTTCCCTATCACCAGGGGACTTCCTTGTCCCCTTCTGTCTTCTGGACCTTGTCACTGGACTACTGTACCTCTTTAGTCTCATTTGGTTTTTTTATTTTATTTTATTTTATTTTATTTTAACACCATTTCAAAACTTTTTACTTACACATTTAAGTGATATTGACTATGCTCTTCCAGTTGTGCTGCCATTCTCGCCCAAGATGAAGGCTTACAGGACAAAACAGCCTCCCATTTAATAGTTACTACAAATGTTGCCCTATAGCAGTGGTCAACAATCTCACAATACATCGACAGTGTCCTTATTCAATTTGTGTTCCTTATCATCAGTTTCCTACTCCGCCCCTGCCTTCTGGCCCTTGTCACCGGACTCCTGTACCTCGTTAGTCCCATTTAGTTTTACTGGGCTGTCCATTCCCAGGCTTAACATCGAACCTCGAAGGTAACTTCACCTCTGAGCTGAAAGGGTGTCTGCGGGCCACACTCTTGAGGTATCTCTAGTATTCTTTAGGCCAGTAAATCTGGTCTTTTTTTTTTTTATGGGGGGGGGGGGAGTTAAAATTATGCTCTACATCCTTCTCCACCTCTGTCCAGAACCCTCTGTTGTGATCCTGGTCAGAGCAGTCAGTGGTGGTAGCCGGGCACCATCTAGCTGTACTGGACTCAGTCCGGTGGAGGCCTTGGTAGCTGTGGACAATTAGTCCTTTGGACTAATCTTTTCATTGAATCCTGTTCTCTTCATTCTCCCTTGCTCCCGAAGGGATGAGACCAGTGGAGTATCTTAGATGGCTGCTCATAGGCTTTTAAGACCCCAGACACTACTCACCACGGTAGAATGTACAGCATTATCTTCATAAGTAGTGTCATGCCAATTGAGCTAGATGTTCCCCGAGACCATGGTCCCCAGAGCCCTCCATCCAACAACTCAGTCCCTCGGGGGGTTTGAATGTGTCTATAGGGCCTCCATGACCTTTCCTTGTGCAGGTTGTGTTAGTTTCCCCTGTACTGTGTACTTTCTCACCTCTCACCAAAGTTACCACTTATCTATTACCTATTTACGATTTCCCCCCCCTCCCCTCCCATCCCTGGTAACCAGTAAGGATTGTTACATTTTGCATGTGAATTTTTTCATGGGTTTTTACAATAGAGGTCTCATACAATATTTGTCCTTTTGTGATTGACTTATTTCACTCAGCATAATGTCCTCCAGTTTCATCCATGTTATGAGATGCTTCACAAATTCATTGTTGTTCTTTCTCGTTGCATAGTACTCCATTGTGTGTATGTACCATAGTTTGCGTATCCATTCATCTGTTGATGGACATCGAGGTTGTTTCCATCGTTTTGCTATTGTGAACAATGCTGCCATGAACATAGGTGTGCATATGTCTATTCGAGTGATGACTCTTATTTCTCTAGGATATATTCCTAGGAGTGGGATTGCTGGATCCAATGGTATGTCTATTTCTAGCTTTCTGAGGAAATGCCATATCATTTTCCAAAATGGTTGTATCATTTTGCATTCCCACCAGCAGTGTATAAGAGTTCCGATCTCCCCGCAGCCCCTCCAAAATTTGTTATTTCCAGTATTTTTGATTCGTGCCAGTAATGCTGGGGTGAGATGGTATCTCATTGTGGTTTTAATTTGCATTTCTCTAATGGCTAGTGATCACGAGCATTTCCTCATGTGTCTGTTGGCCATTTGAATGCCTTACTTGGTGAAGTGTCTGTTCATTTCCTTTGCCCATTTTTTGATAGGATTGGTTGTCTTTTTGTTGTAGAGGTGTTGGATTTTCTTGTAGATTATGGAGATTAGACCTTTGTCTGACTTGTACTGTCCAAAAATTTTTTCCCAGTCTGTAGGTTCTCTTTTGACTCTTTTGGTGAAGTCTTTTGAAGAGCATAGATGTTTGATTTTTAGAAGATCCCAGTTATCTAGTTTATCTGTTGGGTTTTTTGTGTTGATGTTTATGGTTTGTATCCTGTTAATGCCATGTATTAAGGCCTGAAGTGTTGGTCCTATTTTTTCTTCTATGAATTTTATAGTTTGAGGCTTTATATTCAGGTCTTTGATCCATTTTGAAGTAGTTTTTGTATATGGTGTGAGGTATGGGTCCTGTTTTATTTTTCTACAAATGGATATCCTGTTTTGCCAGCACCATTTGTTAAAAAGACTGTCTTTTCCCCATTTGATGTATTTTGGGCCCTTGTCAAAGATCAGGTGACCGTAGGTGGATGGATTTACATCTGGGTTCTCAATTCTGTTCCATTGGTCAATGTCTCTGTTGTTGTACCAGTACCAGGCTGTTTTGACTACTGTAGCTGTATAGTAGGTTCTGAAGTCAGGTAGTGTGAGTCCTCCAACTTTATTCTTCTTCTTCAGTAGTGCTTTACTTATTCAGGGTTTCTTCCCTTTCCATATAAAGTTAATAATTAGTTTTTCCATCTCTTTGAAGAATGTTGTTGGTATTTGGATCGGGATTGCATTGTATTTGTAGATTGCTTTAGGTAGAATTGCCATTTTCACAATGTTGAGTCTGCCTATCCATGAGCATGGTATGTTTTTCCATTTATGTAGATCCCTTTGGGTTTCATGCAGCAGTGTTTTGTAGTTTTCTTTGTATAGGTCTTTTACATTCCTGGTCAGATTTATTCCTAAGTATTTCATCTTTTTAGGGGCTATTGAAAATGGTATTGATTTCCTGATCTCCTTTTCATCGTTCTCTTTACTGGTGTATAGGAATCCAACTGATTTTTGAATGTTTATCTTGTATCCTGCTACTCTGCTGAATCTTTCTATTAGTTCCAGTAGATTTCTCATGGAGTCTTTAGGGTTTTCTATGTATAGTATCATATCATCTGCAAACAGGGAGAGTTTAACTTCTTCATTACCAATTTGGATGCCCTTTATTTCTTTCTCTTGCCTTACTGCTCTAGCTAGAACTTCCAGCACAATGTTAAATAGGAGTGGTGATAAAGGGCATCCTTGTCTTGTTCCTGTTTTCAAGGGGAATGTTTTCAGCCTCTCTCCATTAAGAATAATGTTGGCTGTTGGTTTTGCATAGATGCCCTTTATTATGTTGAGAAATTTCCCTTCTATACCTATTTTATTGAGAGCTTTTATCAGGAACGGGTGTTGGACTTTGTCAAATGCCTTTTCTGCATCAATTGAGATGATCATGTGATTCTTTTCTTTCCTTTTATTTATGTGGTGGATTACATTGATGGATTTTCTAATGTTAAACCATCCTTGCATACCTGGTATGAATCCTACTTGGTCGTGGTGTATTATTTTTTTGATATGATACTGAATTCTATTGGCTAGAATTTTGTTCAGAATTTTTGCATCTATATTCATGAGAAATATTGGTCTGTAATTTTCTTTTTTTGTGATGTCTTTCCCTGGTTTTGGTGTCAGCATTATGCTGGCTTCATAGAATGAATTTGGAAGTGTTGCTTCCTCTTCTATGCTCTGAAATAGCTTGAGTAGAACTGGTACAAACTCTTCTGTAAATGTTTTGTAGAATTCTCCAGTGAAGCCATCTGGGCCAGGGCTTTTTTTGGTTGGGAGTTTTTTGATTACCTTTTCAATCTCTTCTCTTGTTATGGGTCTGTTCAGATTTTCAATATCACTTTGTTGTAGTTTGGGTAGGCCGTATGTTTCTAGAAATTTATCCATTTCCTCTAGGTTTTCAAATTTGTTGGAATATAGTTTTTCATAATATTCTGTTATACTCCTTTTTATTTCGGTTGGGTCTGTTGTAATGTCCCCCATTTCATTTCTTATTTGGGATATTTGTGCCCTCTGCTGTTTTTCTTTTGTCAGTCTGGCCAGAGGTTTGTCGATTTTGTTGATTCTTTCAAAGAACCAACTTTTGGTTTGGTTGATTCTTTCTATTGTTTTTCTGTCCTCTATTTCATTTATTTCTGCTCTGATCTCTACTATTTCCTTTCTTCCGGTGGTTGTAGGCTTTTTTTGTTGTTCTCTTTCTATTTGTTTGAGTTCTGTAGTTAATGCTTTGATTTTGTCCCTTTCTTCTTTTTTAATATGTGCATCTATTGCTATAAATTGTCCTCTGAGGACTGCCTTTGCTGTGTCCCATAGGTTTTGGTATGATGTGTTTTCATTTTCATTTGATTCTAGGAATTTTTTAATTCCATCTCTGATTTCTTCTATTACCCATTGATGTGTAAGCAGATTATTATTCAGTTTCCATGTGTTTGATTTTTTTTCCTTGCTCTTTCTAGTGTTAATTTCTACCTTGATGGCATTGTGGTCAGAGAAGATACTGTGAATTATCTCAGCATTTTGGATCTTGTTGAGGTTTGCTCTGTGGCCTAAGATGTGGTCTATTCTGGAGAACGTTCCATGTGCATTGGAAAAGAATGTGTACTTTGCAGCGGTTGGATGGTTCTATATATGTCTATGAGGTCCAGTTGGCTGATTGTGTCCTTTAGGTCTTCTGTATCTTTGCTGAGTTTCTTTTTAGTTGTTCTGTCTTTTACTGAGAGTGGTGTGTTGAAGTCTCCTACTATTATTGTGGAACTGTCAATTTCTCTTTTCAGTGCTGTTAGAGTTTTTTTTATGTATTTTGGAGTCCTGTCATTGGGTGCATAGATATTTATTATGGTTATGTCTTCATGATGGATCATCCCCTTAATCATTATATAGTGTCCTTCTTTGTCTTTTATGGTAGATTTTGTTTTAATTTCTATTTTATCTGAGATTAGAATTGCCACTCCTGCTCTTTTTCGGTAGTTGTTAGCTTGATATTTTTTTTCCAACCTTTGACTTTTAATAAATTCACATCTTTGTTTCTAAGGTGTTTCTCTTGTAGACAGCATAGTGATGGATCCTGTTTTCTTATCCATTCTGTCACTCTCCATCTCTTTATGGGTGCATTGAGTCCATTTACATTCAGTGTAATTATTGATAGATGTGAGTTTGTTGTTGTCATTTTGTAGTGCTTTTTTTTGTGGTGCTGAAGTTTTCTTTGTTCTTCTTACTCTCTTGTGCTGAGTTAGTTTTGTTTGTGGATTTTTTTTCCATTTCTTTTCTTTTAGTAGGTATTGTTTTTGCCGAGACTTTATGTTTTTGTCTTTATTTTTATGAGTTGGTTTGTTAACTTTTTTTGTGGTTACCATGAATTTTACCCTTATCTTTATAATTTTGAAGCAGTCTACCCTTACTTGGTATCGCCTTGCCTTCCTCTCCTTTAGAAGGTTCTATACCTATGCCGTTTGTTCCCTCTTTCATTGTTTTGATGTTGTTGTCATCCTTTGATTGATTTCTCTGATTCCCTGTTGTATTTCTTTTGTTTTTGGAAAGTCCTCTGTAGTTCAGTTCCTAGAATGGTATCTGGTTCATGTGAACCTGCGTCCTAGGTCCTAGGTCCTGCCTGAGGGCTTAAGCTGTTTGTCCTCAGATCAAAGAACTCCCTTTAATAATTCTTGTAAGTTTGGTTTTACTTTTGCATATTCCTTTAGTTTCTGTTTACCTGGAAATGACCTAATTTCACCATCAAATTTGAATGAGAGTTTTGCAGGATATATTATTGTTGGCTGACAATTTTTTTCTTTCAAGATTTTATATATGTCATCCCATTGCCTTCTTGCCTGCATGGTTTCTGCTGAATAATCTGAGCTTAGTCTTATTGTTTCTCCTCTGTATGTGACTTCTTGTTTTTCACGAGCTGCTCTCAGGATTCTTTGTTTGTCTTTAGTTTTAGCGAGTGTGAGTATGATATGTCTTGGTGATTTTCTTTTGGAGTCTCTTGGGTTCGTTGAGCTTCTTGGATGGCCAGCTTTTCATTTTTCATGATATTGTGAAAGTTTTCTGTCAGCAGTTCGTCAATGATCCTCTCTGTGTTTTCTGTTTTCTGCCCCTGTTCTGGTATGCCAATCACTCATAAGTTTTTGCTTTTAATTGTGTCCCACATAACTCTCAGGGTCTCTTCATTTTTCTTTGTTCTTTTTTCTGAGTTTTCCTGAAACAGAGTTGTATCCAAGTGTTTGTCTTCAGTTCCACTGATCCTGTCTTCCATGGTTTCAGATCTACTTCTCAGCCCTTCTATGACACTGTCCATTTCTGAAATCTTGTTGTTTATCTTTTGGATTTCTAATTGTTGTTTCTGTATAATTTCGAGTTGTGAATTTATTTTGGCATTTTGTTCCTATATCATCTTCCTGAATTCTTCCAATTTTTTGTCTGTATTTTCCATAAATTTGTCTATTTTTTCCTCATGTTTGTCAGCTTTTTGCCTCAGTTCTTGGAAAATTCCAAGTATTAGTGATTTGAGTTCCATATCAGGTACTTCTAGTGCATTTTCTTCCACAGGAGAATTATCTGATGTTTTAATTTGGACGCCTATTGGAGCCATCTTGTCTTGTTTTTGTAAATATTTTGATATTGTTTGCTGTTTTCAGGGCATTCAGTAGATATTTCTCTCGTTTATTGATTGTAGATTGTTTTTTTTCGTCCTTGTGGTACAGCTGGGCAGATCTAGTTGAGGAGGAGCCACTAGGACCGGTTGCTTGTGGCACTCACTGCAGCCACCAGGACGGTCGGTAGTCAGTGCTGGGCAGGTTCCAATAGGGCGTGCCTGCACAGCTTGGTGGTGTGATGTCTAGTGCACAGTGCAGGTAGGTAGGGTGCAGAGGGAAGATGGTTATGTGTGAAGCTAAGCTGGATATGGGGGAGAGGAGAGAGGAGGAGGAGCAAAAAGCATACAAACATAAAAGAATGCTAGGGGAGCTTGTCGTTGGAATGTACAGATGAGAGACTATGGGATGGAGGAAAACAGAAGGGGGAAGAGAAAGAAAAGGAAAGAATGAACAAATGAAAATCAGAAAAGTTAAAGAAATGCAAAGTTCCCAGGGATCCCTCCAATGCAGCTATGAGGTCTGGGGGAGTCGGTCTCAGTTTTCACAGCACAGCCTGGCCAGAAGGTACAGAGGCATACATTGCCTGGTATTCAGGGATCAGAAAGAGAAGGAAGAGATAGAGAGACGAGAAATTAAGCAATGAAGAAAGACAAAAGGGAAAAAGAGGGAAAAGATGACAAAACTAATCAAAAAAAGAAGAAAAATAAAATTTAAAAAAAAAAAAAAAGCAACACCAGCAGTCTGTGCCAACAAATGGGACCCAGAGAGCCCCCACTCAGGGGCACGAATTCCAAGAAGCCGGCAGTCTTGGGGTTAAGAGATCGTGGCCACGGGAAGCAGAGGGGCAAACGAACAAAGGCCCCGGGATCTCACCAGCGCAGCAGCCCAGACGTGGAAGCAGCCACATGCCCGAACGCAGCCCCACAGCCCCGCAGGAGAGAGCAAAGACGGCACTCGGAACCAGGCACCCAGGCAAAAGGAGGGGGAGGCGGCAGGAAAAGGTTCGCCAGCTGCCAGCAAACGGCTCCCAGAAAGTCACCAGCTCGGGCGCGTGGAATCCAAGCACCGGCACCCCCCAGCCCAGGGACCCCGGCCACGGAAAGCAGAGGGGTGAACGAACAAAGGCCCCGGGATCCCACCAGCGTGGCATCCCAGACCTGGAAACAGCCACGCTCCCGAACGCAGCCCTACAGCCCCGCAGGAGAGAGCAAAGACGGCACTCGGAACCAGGCACCCAGGCAAAAGGAGGGGGAGGCGGCAGGAAAAGCCTCGCCAGCGGCCAGAAAACAGCCCCCAGAAAGCCGCCAGCCCGGGCGCGCGGAACCCAAGCACTGGCGCCCTCCAGCCCAGGGACCCTGGCCACGGAAAGCAGTGGGGCGAACGAACAAAGGCCCCGGGATCCCACCAGCGCAGCAGCCCAGACCTGGAAACAGCCACACGCCCAAACGCAGCCCAACAGCTCCGCAGAAGAGAGCAAAGACGGCACTCGGAACCAGGCACCCAGGCAAAAGGAGGGGGAGGCGGCAGAAAAAGTTTCGTCAGCGGCCAGCAAACGGCTCTCAGAAAGCCGCCAGCCTGGGCGCGCGGAATCCAAGCACCAGCGCCCCCCAGCCCAGGGACCCTGGCCACGGAAAGCAGGGGATCCCCAGCTGAGGCGGACAGGGGTGGGGGGTGGGAGAGCGTGCACCGCAGTTTACCGGTTGTTCTGTCTCCCACCGGATGCTCTGCAAGGCTGCTCTCCCGTTCGCTGGTCTCCGATAGGAATCCAAGATGGTGGATCTGCGCTGCGTTAGCTGGTAAGGAATCTCTGCATGAGTCTCTCCTCGCTCTCCGTTCTCTTTTAGTATTCTCACTCCGTTTGGTGTTTGGCTGAGTTCTTTATCTCTTCATTTGGTGTTCTAGGGTTTCAGGATTGTTGATTCTCTGTTAGGCTTAGTTTTTCGGATCTTTGCTGTGGAGGGACGGCGTGGTGCTTCTGCCTAGAGCGCCATCTTGCCCCCCCTATACTATTATTGAATTAAATACAACATTTAAAATAATAAGGTTTCTAAGAGTAGAAATCAGCAAAACGAAAGCTGTGTTTCCCACAAATTTCTAGGAACTTTTATTCGATATTTTTTTGAAACATTCTATAGAGGTAATGTACGGTGTAGACCAAGAAAGACTGAATATTTGCCAAAAGTACACTATAATCGAATTAGCTCTTTCTCTGGGACTGAGATAAATATCTGTAATTCTTGAGTCACTCATTAGTTAAAATCACTATGAAAATATTTCATCAATCTTGCTTGATATTATATCATCTCTTTAGCTCCCCGAGTCCTCCCAAAAATATTAGCACTAAGAATGATCTGGAAATAGCTGTATCAGGTGAATTTTCAAAATTCTGAAGAACTATTTAGGTCTTGATAAGGGAAAGACATTTATAAATGTAAAAAGAAAATGAATAAAAAGGAAAATGTGTATTTTTCTCTAAATTGGCTTCGTAGATACTAGCAATTATTTTGGAATATTGCAAACATAGCTTGCCAAATCCAATAATCAGTCATTCAACAAATACCTTTCATGTGTGTGTGTACACTCACCAGATATTCATCACTATTTTAGGTTTGATGGATATAAACAAAGTATAAAACTTTTCACATGTCTTCATAGCTTGCAAATTAGTTGTGAAGCTAAATAACAAATAACAAAAGCTCTACTCTATTTCAGAAAAAAAGATTATCAGTCAAGGTGGATTCCTGGGGATGAATTCCACACTGCACACACAATATGGGTTGGGAATAGTCTTAACTGGAGAAATTTTTTAATAAGTTGTCAGCAAGTGAAGTATAAAGATTCAGGTCTTCTAAATTCTCACCATCCTTACATAGTGGCCAAAGGACTCTGTTGGGTATCTGTTGTGGCTTTGCCTTCCAAGGGAATGACTCTATCCCCTATTCCACTTACATTTGTAAGGTGAGAGTACCTGTGTCAGACTACTTGGTGCCCGGCAGCCTGGATTTGGGATATCAATTGTTTACAGGATTTGCTCAAAAACACCAGCTGCTCAGCATGTGGAGATATTGGGAATCATAGTGAACGCTTCCAGTGTTGTATCCATCTGTTGAAACATCTCAGTTGGCATTCTGTCAATTCCTGGAGCCTTGTTTGTTGCCAATGCCTTCAATGAAGCTTGGACGTCTTCCTTCAGTGCCACCGGTTCTTGATCATATGCTACCACGTGAAATGGTTGAACATCGATCAATTCTTTTTGGTACAGTGATTGTGTATTCCCTCCATCTTCTTTTGGTGCTTTCTGCATCATTTAATATTTTGCCCATAGAATCTTCCAATATTGCAATTCAAGACTTGAATTTTTTCTTCAGTTCTTACAGATTGAGCATGTTCTTCCCTTCGGGCTTTCTAACTCCAGGTCTTTGCACATGTCATTATAGTAATTTACTTTGTCTTCTCCAGCTGCCCTTTGAAATCTTCTGTTCAGCCCTTTTAATTCTTCATTTCTTCCACTCTAGTTACTCTACATTCAAGAGCAAGTTTCAGAGTCTCTTCTGACATCCATTTTGGTCTTTTCTTTCTTTCCTGTTGAGCCATAGGTAATTAATATTAATTTCTCTGAATGATTCTCAGAAGAAAAATATAAAAGAAACAAATGAATAAAATATAAGTGAAGAAGTCAACCACAATTAATAATGCAACAATTTTAGAAGCGACCAGAGAAACTTGTCATACCTCTAGTGGTCAGAAACGAAGTGCAGGGTGTTAGGTAACAACCTGGGCCTCTGCAATATTCTCCCAGCTCTTCTCTCATAGGAGAATTTTGGGACTGAGATTGCATAGCCATGGCCTATTTTTAGGAGAATGACTGCAACATGACTTGCAAAATCCACTCTGTAGCAATTAAAATTCTCTAATGATTCAAATAATAAAAATTTGCCTGAAACTGACTTGTGGGAAATAAAAAATGAATTTATTGGCTCAGGTCAGTAGATCTGACATAGGTATGGCTGAATTTAAGGCTCAGATCATGTCATCATATTATAGATTTTCTCCATCCTGAGTCTCTACTCTCACTTTTGTCATTTTCATACAGTGGTGTCTATTGTTCTCACTTTGGACATGTTATCAGAAGGGACCCATCCCAGGAGAAGGACATCATGCTTGATAAAGTAGAAGGTCAGCGAAAAAGAGGAAGACCCTCAAGGGGATGGATTGACATAGTAGCTGCAACTACAGGCTCAAACATAGAAGTTATTGTGAGGATGGCGCAGGTCCGGGCAGTGTTTCGTTCTGTTGTACATAGTGTCATTATGAATTGAAACTGACTCAATGGCATCTAACTACAAAAACATTGTTCTCACTATCTTCCCCAGTGATACACAATGGCTACATCTGTCCCAGCTTATATATTCTCTGAATTTAAAATCCTCTGGAAAAAGAGAGATACTCTTCCTCAACAATTGTAAAAACTGCCCCAGCCTGATTGCCTTTGCCCAAATTGGGTTATAGGCAATTCCTTAAACCAGTAACTAAGGCCAGTAACATAAATTAAGAGGACTGGAAATGTAGAAATGTGGTTCTCATAAAGAAATCTGAACAACCATTGAAGCAGAAGAAAGATGAATGTGTACAGGGAAGTAACATAGTAATGCAGTAAGTCATCCAGTAAAGAGGGAATGTCCAGATCTTAAAAAGTGTCTTACCGTAGTATCAGTGGCAGGTAAATAGGAGTTTGGCAGTTCCTACTCCCTTCTTTCTTCACTACACCCAATAAATACACATTTTTTCATGTTTTAAGATCCTGGATTAAAGTGTTTTATTCTACCCTAATCAGTAGGTAAGTTAAGTAGAATTGAAATATGACTACTTTACGTGGCTAACTCATGGTGGACCTGTAATGCACTATTTAAAAAAAAGGGGGGGGGTTCCATAATATTTACAGAATTAAATAGAAACTTTTAGTGGGACATATAACATTCTCCCCAATCTGGCCAAGCCTCTCTCTCTATAGCCCAGTCTCCTATCATTGACTTATTACTTAGTCTTTCTGCATTTCTCAAACATTACTGAATAAAGTAACTTCGATTACTATAATTATTTGGGTATGATATTTCCTCTGTTTCGTCTTGGGAAACAAGCCTATTTAATTTTCAAGTGCCAGGTTAAAAGTTACTTTGTAAAGCATGGTTTCAACCATACCAAGTCATTCACTCCAATATCTAAGCTGTAAACACACTTGGTTTTTGCCTTTATATAGCACTTGAATTACTGTATTATAATCTATTTCTTTATGTGTTCATCTCTTAAAACTGAATGTAATCTCCTTAAGAAAAGTACCTTATTCAACTGTGTATCCCTAAACCAGTACCTGAAATATGTTAATAAATGCTTCTTGAAGGAATAAAGAAATGACTGCTCTTCCAAACACTGGAAACTCTTAGATGTGTTTGACTACAGAAGAAACCCTGTACACAGCAGAAAGCAAATAAATGATGCTGATATTGCATCATCCATGTGGAAAGTTAAAAGTGGTGAAGTTTGAATTTATGCCTTATTTCAGATATCTTCCAACTGTTTCCTACCTCTTAGACAATTGCTCCTATGCAAGTTCAAGTTGAAGCTGAAGAAAATTAAAACAAGTCCAAAACAACCAAGATATGTCCTTGAGTATATCCCACCTAAATCTGGAGACCATCTCAGGAATAGATTTGACTCATTGAGCGCTAATGACAGAATACCAGATGAGTTGTGGGACGGCATCAAGGACATTATTCATGAAGAAAGCGAAAGACCATTAAAAAGACAGGAAAGAAAGAAAAGACCAAAATGGATGTCAGAAGAGACTCTGAAACTTGTTCTTGAACTTCAGTATCTAAAAACAAATGGAAGAAATGATGAAGTAAAAGAGCTGAAGAGAAGATCTCAAAGTGCAGCTTGAGTAGACAAAGAAAAGTATTATAATGAAATGTGCAAAGATCTGGAGTTAGAAAACCAAAAAAAGAAGAACACACTCAATATTCCTCAAGCTGAAATAACTGAAGAAAAAAATTCAAGCCCTGAGTTGCAATTTTGAAGGATCCTATGGGCAAAATACTGAACGACACAAGGAGCATCAAAAGAAGATGGAAAAAATACACAGAGTCACTTTACCTAAACGAATTTGTTGACATTCAACCATTTCAGAAGGTAGCATATGATCAAGAACCAGTGGTACTGAAGGAAGAAGTCCAAGCTGCACTGAAGCATTGGCAAAAAACAAGACTCCAGGAATTGAAGGAATACTAATTGAGATGCTTCAACAAATGAATGCAGTGCTGAAGGTACTCAACCATCTATGCCAAGAAATTTGGAACACAGCTACCTGGCCAACCAACTGGAAGAGATCCAGATTTGTGCCCATTCCAAAGAAAGGTGATCCAACAGAATGAATAAATAATTGAACAATATCATTAATATCACACACAAGTAAAATTTTGCTGAATATCATTCAAAAACGTTTGTAGCAGCACTTCAACAGGGAACTATATGACAGAAAATAGATGCCAGATTCAGAAGAGGACATGGACTGAGGGATATCATTGCTTAAGTCAGATGGATCTTGGCTAAAACAGGGAATACAAGAAAGACGTTTACTTATGTTCTATTGACTATGCAAAGGCATTCGACTGTGGGGATCATAACAAATTATGGACTTTGCAAAAAATGGGAGTTACCCAACACTTAATTGTGCTCATGTGCTACCTATACTTAGACCAAGAGGCAGTAGTTTGAACAGAACAAGGAGATAATTCATAATTTAAAATCACGAACGGTGTGCATCAGGGTTGTATCTTTTTACCATACTTACTTAGTCTATATGCTGAGCAAATAATCTGAGAAGCCAGACTATATGAAGAAGAATGTGGCATCAGGATTGGAGGAAGACTCATTAACAACCTGCAATATGTAGATAACACAACCTTGCTTGCTGGAAGTGAAGAAGACTTGAAGCCCTTACTGATGAAGATCAAAGACTATAGTCTTCAGTATGGAAAATATCTCAACATAAAGAAAACAAAAATCCTCACAACTTAACCAATAAGCAACATCATGATTAATGGAGAAAAGACTGAAGTTCTCAAGGATTTAATTTTATTTGAATTCACAATCAATGCCCAAACAACGTATTGCATTGAGCAAGTCTCCTGCAAAATACCTCTTTAAACTGTTAGAAAGCAAAGATGCCACTTAGAGGATTAAGGTGCTCTTGATCCATGCCATGATATTTTCAATTGCCTCACATGCATGCAAAAGTTGGACTATGAATAAGGAAGACTGAAGAAGAATTAATGCCTTTGAATTACGGTGTTCGTGAAGAATATTAAATATATCATGGACTGCCAGAAGAACTAACATGTCTGTTTTAAAAGAAGTACAGCCGGAGTGCTCCTTAGAAGTGAGGATGGTGAGCCCTTGTCTCACACTCTTTGGACATGTTATCAGGAGAAACCAGTCACTGGAGCGGGACATCATGCTTGGTAAGGTAGAGGGTCAGCAAAAAAGAGGAAGACCCTCTAAAAGATGGATTGACACAGTGGCTGCAACAATGGGCTCAAACATAGCAATGATTGTGAGGATGGCGCAAGACCAGGCAGTGTTTTTTTCTGTTTTACCTATGGTTCCTATGAGTCAGAACTGGCTTGATGATGCCTAACAACAACAAGAAGACTCTGTTTATCCAGGGAATGGTAATTTCAATTAATATTAACATAAAATGTATATAATTATATCAATAAACTGACTAGAAAAAATTTAAATTGTCTGGATGTCCAGATGTCTTGTCCTATCTTTTTTTTTTTGAACTGATTAAAATATGAGTTTTGTTTTGTTTTGTTTTATTGATGTAATTAAATGACGTTTACATTTCAAGTTAGTCGCCCATGCAGAATTTTTTTTTTTAACATACATTGTTATGAGACCCCAATCACACACCCCATTCTGCGACAGCACACTCCTCCCCTCTGCCCCTGATTCCCCATGAACATTCAACCTGCTCCTAACTCTCTCTGCCTTCCCATCTCAGCTCTGGACAGAAGCCGTCCCTTTGGTCTCTTATATCTACTTGTCTAAGAGGCACATTCTTTACGAGTATCAATTTATGTCCCACAGTCCAGTCCAATCCCTGTCTGAAGAGTTGGCCTCAGAAATTGTTTTAGTTCTGGGGTGATGGGGAGACCAGGGGCCATGCTTTCTGGGGCACCTCCAGTCTTAGACCATGAAGTCTGGTCTTCTGACTAGTATTTCAGCTCTGCATCCCATCATTCTACTGCTCCATCAGGGACCCTCTGTTATGTTCCCTGTCAGGACGTTCGTTGGTGGTAGCCGGGCACCATCTAGTTCTTCTGGTCTCAGGCTGATGAAGTCTCTGGTTAATGTGGCCCATTCTGTCTCTTGGGCCAATACTTTCCTTGTGTCTTTGGTTTTCTTCGTTCTCCTTTACTCCAAGTGGTGGGGACCAATTGATGCGTCTTAGATGGCCGCTTGCAAGCTTTTAAGACCCCAGACGCCACTCACCAAAGTAGGATGCAGAAAATTTTCTTAATAAGGTTTGTTATGCCAATTGACATAAATGTCCCCTGAAGGCATGGTCCCCATACCCTGCAACCCTGCTACTCTGTCTCTCAAAGTATTTGATTGTATTCAGGAAACTTCTTAGCTTTAGTTTAGTCCAGTTGTTCTGGCTTCCCCTGTAGTGTGTGGTGTCCTTCCCTTCACCTAAGATGATTCTTATCTACTATCTAGTTAGTGAATAACCCTCACCCTCTCTCCCCACCCCCGTAACCATCAAAATATGTTTTCTTCTGTGTTTAAAACTTTTCTTGAGTTCTTATAATAGTGGTCTTATACAGTATTTGTCCTTCTGTGCCTGAATAAATTCACTCAGCATAATAAGCTCTAGCATCCACCAAGTTATACGATGTTTCATAACTTCATCATTGTTCTTTATCGTTGTGTACTATTCCACTGTGTGGATATACCATAGTTTGTTTATCCATTCGTCCATCGATGGGCACTTAGGTTGCTTCCATCCTTTGGCTATTGTGAACAGTGCTGCGATGAACATGGGTGTGCATATATCTATTCGTGTAACAGCTCTTGTTTCTCTAGGATATATTCCAAGGAGTGGGATAGCTGGATTGTATGGTACTTCTATTTCTAGCTTTTTAAGGAAGTGCCAAATCAATTTCCAAAGTGGTTGTACCATTTTACATTCCCACCAAAAGTGTATAAGTGTTCCAGTCTCTCCTCCACCTCTCCAGCATTTGTTATTTTGTGTTTTATGGATTAATGCTAGCCTTGTAGGGGTGAGATAATATCTCATTGTAGTTTTGATCTGCATTTCTCTGATGGCTAATGATAGTGAATATTTCTTCATGTGTCCGTTAGCTGCCTGAATATCTTCTTTGGTGAAGTGCCTGTTCATATCCTTTGCCAATTTTTTAATTGGGTGATTTGTCTTTTTGCTGTTAAGGTTTTGGAGTACCTTGTAGATTTCAGAGATTAAACGCTGATCAGATTTATCATAACCAAAATTTTTTTCCCAGTCTGAAGGTTGTCTTTTCACTCTTTTGGTGAAGTCTTTGGATGAGCATGTAAGTGTTTGATTTTTAGGAGCTCCCATTTATCTAGTCTCTCTTCTGGTGCTTGTGAATTGTTACTTATGGTTTGTATTGTGTTTATGCCGTGTATTAGGGCTCCTAGCATTGTTCCTATTTTTTCTTCCATGATCTTTATCGTTTTCAATTTTATATTTAAGTCTTTGATCCATTTTGAGTTAGTTTTTGTACATGGTGTGAGATATGGGTCTTGTTTCAGTTTTTTGCATATAGATATCCAGTGATGCCAGCACCATGTGTTGAAGAGACTGTCTTTTCCCCAATTAATGGACTTTGAGCCTTTGTCAAATATTAGCTTCTCATAGGTGGATGAGCTTATATCTGGATTCTCAACTCTGTTCCATTGGTCTATGTATCTGTTATTGTACCAATACCAGGCTGTCTTGACTACCATGGCAGTATAATAGGTCCTCAAATCAGGTAGTGTAAGGCCTCCCACTTTGTTCTTCTTCCTGAGTAGTGCTTTATTTATCCGGGGCCTCTTCCCTTTTCATATGAAGTTGGTGATTTGTTTCTCCATCTCATTAAAAAATGCTGCTGGAATTTGGATCGAGATTGCATTGTATCTGTAGATTGCATTGGGTAGAATTGACATTTTTACTATGTTGAGTCTACCTATTCATGAGCAAGGTATATTCTTCCACTTATGCAGGCCTCTTTTAGTTTCTTGCAGTAGTGTCTTGTAGTTTTCTCTGTAAAGATCTTTTACATCTCTGGTTAGATTTATTCCTAAGTATTTTAACTTTATGGGGACTACTGCAAATGGTATTGATTTGGTGATTTCCTCTTTGAGGTTCTCTTTGTTGGTGTAAAGGAAGCCAATTGATTTTTGTGTGTTTATCTTGTATCCTGAAACTTTGCTGAAATCTTCTATTAGTTCCAGTAGTTTTCTTGTAGATTCCTTGGGGTTTTCCATGTATAAGATCATATCATCTGCAAATAGAGATACTTTGACTTCTTCCCTACCTATTTGGATGCCCTTTATTTCTTTTTCTAGCCTAACTGCTCTGGCTAGGACCTCCAGCACAATGTTGAATAATAGTGGTGATAAAGGGCATCCTTGTCTGGTTCCTGTTCTCAAGGGGAATGCTTTCAAAGTCTCTCCATCCAGGATGATGTTGGCTATTGGTTTTGTATCAATGCCCTTAATTATACTGAGGAATTTCCCTTCTATTCCTATTTTTTTGAGAGTTTTTATCATGAATATGTGTTGGACTTTTGTCAAATGCCTTTTCTGCATCGATTGATAAGATCATGTGGTTCTTGTCTTTTGTTTTATTTATGTGATGGATTATGCTGATTGTTTTTCTAATGTTGAACCATACCTGCATACCTGATATAAATCTCACTTGGTCATGGTGAATTATTTTTTTGATATGTTGCTGAATTCTATTAGCTAAAATTTTGTTGAAGATTTTTGCATCAATGTTCATGAGGGATATTGGTCTGTAATTTTCTATTTTTGTGGTGTCTTTACCTGGTTTTGGTATCAGGGTTATGCTGGCTTCATAGAATGAGTTTGGGAGTATTGCATCCTTTTCTATGCTCTGAAATACCTTTAGTACTAGTGGTGTTATCTCTCTTCTGAAAGTTTGGTAGAATTCTCCAGTGAAGCCATCTGGGCCAGGACTTTTTTTTTGTTGGCAGTTTTTTAATAACCTTTTCAATCTCTTCTTTTGTTATGGGTGTATTTAGTTGTTCTACCTCTGTTTGTGTTAATTGAGGTAGGTAGTGAGTTTCTAGAAATTTTTCCATTTCCTCTGGGTATTCAAATTTGTCAGAGTACAATTTTTCATAGTATTCTGTTATGATTCTTTAGTTTCAGTTGGGTCTGTTGTGATATCACCCATTTCATTTCTTATACAGGTTATCAGCTTCTTCTCCAGTTTTTCTTTTGTCAGTTTGGCCAATGGTTTATCAATTTGGTCAGTCTTTTCAAACAACCAGCTTTTGGACTTGTTAACTCTTTCAATTGTTTTTCTGTTATCTATTTCATTTAATTCTGCTCTAATTCTTATTATTTCCTTTCTTCTGGCACCTGTAGGCTTCTTTTCCTGCTCTCTTTCTACTTGTTCTAGTTGTAGGATTAGTGCTTTGATTATGAGCCTTTCTTGTTTTTGGATGTGTGCATTTATTGCTATAAACTGACCTCTGAGCACTGCTTTTGCTGTGTCCCAAAGGTTCTGGTAGGATGTGTTTTCATTCTCATTTGATTCTATGAATTTCTTTATTTGATCCTTAATTTCTTTTATAACCCAGTAGTTTTTGAGCAAGGTGTTGTTCAGTTCCCACGTGTTTAATTTTTTTCCCTTGCTTTTTGTGTTGTTGATTTCCACTTTTATGGCTTTATGGTCAGAAAAGATGCTTTGTAGTATTTTGATGTTTTGGATTTTGTTAAGGCTTGCTTTATGGCCTAATATGTGGTCTATTCTGGAGAATGTTCCATGTGCCTTGGAAAAGAAAGCACACTTGGCTTCTGTTGGGTGTAGAGTTCGGTATATGTCTATGAGATCAAGTTGGTTGGCTGTAGCATTTAGCTCTTCTCTGTCTTTGTTGAGCTTCTTTCTGGATGTTCTGTCTTTCACTGAAAGTGGCGTGTTGAAGTCTCCTACTACTATTGTGGAGCTGTCTATCTCTCTTTTCACAGCTGTTAGAGTTTATGTATATTGGAGCCCTGTTGTTGGGTGGGTAAATATTTATTATAGTTATGTCCTCCTGGTGTATTGACACTTTAATCATTATATTGTGCCTTTCTGTATCTTTTGTTGTGGATTTTACTTTAAAGTCTATTTTGTCTGAGATCAATATTGCCACTTCTGCTCTTTTTTGAGTGTTGTTTGCTTGATAGATTTTTTTCCATCCCTTGAGTTTCAGCCTGTTTGTGTCTTTAAGTCTAAGGTGTATCTCTTGTAGGCAGCATATAGATGGATCATGCTTTTTACTCCAATCTGCCACGCTCCGTCTCTTTATTGGTGCATTAAGTCCATTTACATTCAGTGTAATTATTGATAGGTATGAGTTTAGTGCTGTCATCCTGATATCTCTTTTTGTGTGTTGTTCACATGTGTTGTGCATGCCAGAGTTCATTAAAATTTCCTATATGGGGTCAGCTAGGGTGTGCATGCAGTCGATCTCCAAGTGTATGATGTAGGCTGTCACCCTCAGTCCTAGAGAGGCATGGTTGATCGGTGCAGGCACTGGACTCTGGCTGTGGTAGGGGATCACGTGCTGAGCCAAGCAGGGGGCCGATGGCTACCCGAGAGTCTGAAAGAAAAGCGTGTCCCTATTCTCTAGGGAGAACAGGTAGGTGAATTTTGCAGCTGGGCTAAGAGCGGCCCACTAGGTTGGCTGCAAAGACTCGAGGGCACCACTTTTTCTTGAACTCCTGATGCAGGTGACTAGGCACTTTAGGAACTATCACCAGTCCTCAAAACCCTGCTGCAGATCAATAAAAGTGTCTACTTGAGGGGCAGGGCTGTTTCGAGGATCACAAGTCTGCCCGTTCACAGCTGAAGCAGTTGAAGTTAAACTTCAGATGTTTGCCCTCTTGTACTGTGGTAGTGAGGGCTAACACTGTTGAAATGGGTCCCCACAAGTCTATACAGGGGTGTATGGCACTCAGAGTCTCCAGACCCCTGATTTCTATGGCCAGCAAAGGAGTTCTGCCAACCCTGTGTTCCTGGCCTAGGGGAGCCAGCAGCTTATTTGTTCCCTCTCCAAGGCCAGGAGAATGGGTCAGGGTGCCTTTTGGGATCTATTTCCTGCCCAGTGTTCTCCTGGTGCAGAGCGGGGAGGGAAGCAGTAAAAGGAAGAAAGGTTTTTCCCAAATCCGGTGGAGAGCACAGAGATAGGAGGTAAAAGGGAGACAGGTTTTTCCCAAATGGGCTTTTTTTTTTTTTAACTCGCCGCAAAAGGGTGCACACATGTACTTATCCTAGTCTCTTGGGAGCTGCCCTTCACTGGTTCGGAGTGTCCAAGCAGAATCTCTCTCTCGATGTGGAAACTGCTTCTCGAGTGCACGCACAGCATAGCTGTTTGCTTGCTTCTCCACTGCCCAGTGCGGCTGTGTCTCTGCTGTGTCGCAGCCGCAGCTCTAGCGCTCCTCACCTCTTCCAAATGGTCTTCCTCTCTAGTATGACTCAGATGGATTTCTTAACCTTGCCTTGTTCAGGGCTGCCAGATGTTCACATAGAATCAAATCACTTGTTTTTCCAGGTCTTTATTGTAAGAGGGAAATAGAAAGCATCTAACTAGTCTGCCATTTTGACCACGCCTCCTCCTATCTTTTGACATGGGAAATTGAAAGCTTTGTCTGCTTTAAGCTTAACTAAAAATATTCAAAACTTTGTAAAAACGAATCTACAATTTAGGGAAAAAAATAGTTTTACTCATAATCCTTTCTTTTATAAGCGAATGTGTATGTACATCTTTTTTCTTTGTTTTGGAAAGTTCATATCAATTGGTATCAGATTTTTTACTGCATAAAGTCATAGTTGTTTTGTAGCAGTATCTAAGGTAGCCTTTTCTCCAGTGACAACTGACTTTGTAATAGCTTCCATATTTGGAACTCTAAAGTACCTTAATTATTGTTCACCAACATAAATGTGATTAGAATATAATGGAACAAGGTTCTAGGTATCTTTCTGGTGATGATTTATTTACCTGGCTATAATTTATTTTCAAGTTATTTGAGTCACTCTCAACACTTTTATTCAAAAATGGGCATTGCTAATAGGGATTTAAATAATAGATTCTTTGAAATAACTTTAATTTGAAAATAAATTTTCCAAACTCTCAATTTTCTTAGAGATTTTGAGAAATTATTTTTGAACAGTAGAAAGACAGGCCAGTATTTCCTAACTCCACTTGGTTTGAAAAAAAAAAACTATCAATATCTCTGAAAAATTTCTATTTTCAATCTTCTCCACCCAAAACAATATCTAAAGTCTACAATCTCTAGCTTTAAATTAAGAATTTATTTATTTATTTATTGAGTTGTTAGTATCATTTCATGCAACTTAGTCAAGGATACTATCTATATATCCAAAGTATTTTCATATTATGAGATTAAATAGTGCTTATAAGGAAAAACTAACAAAAAATTATATACCTTTCACATCTTTCTTCTTCCTCCTCTCTATGTTTCCAAATTCTGGGTAATAAATGGTCTAAGTTCTAGACCTACCTGTGACACTAACAAATTCTATGACCTTGCTGAAATTACCCATCTTTGCTTAACTTTAATGCCAACTATAATTTTATGCTACTGTACTACATAATATCAATAAAGACAAAAGCAATCTTTTTGAATCTTACTATAGTGCCAAGCATTAGTCTAAATACTTCACCCTTACTACCATAAAAGATAACTAATATTACAACTCCCAATTTTCAGAAACTGAAGATAGAGATTAAGTAATTTGTCCACGGTTACCCAGCTAGTTAAGTGTCATAGTTGGGAATCCTAGGCTGTATGATTCCAGTGGCCATGCCCTTTACCAGTGGAACCAGAGCTGGTGAAAGTCATTCTCAACCCCAGCATGTATGTTTTCTAAATTTACCACTTAATGTACTAGAGTATAGGTATAAGGTCACAGCCCAAACTGAAAGTGAAACATTACTTTGTCTGGAGGCTAAATTAAAAAAAAAAATGTGTCTTGTACTGATCAAAGAAGGGTCACAAAGACCATTCAAAGAAGATTTTTGTTTTAGTGAAGGTAAGTAAATAGTAATAAGATTATATTGCAGTGTAATGACATAAATTGCAAACTAAAAGCATTATGTTAACTCTGATGGCTCCTGTAATTGTATTCATTCTTCAGTAAAAATTATTTACATGGATTTTTTTTTTGTGAGAGTTATTATTACCTCACAATAAAAGCTAGTAAGACAAGAAATCACTAGAAGAGTTTTGAAACTCATATTTTTGTTTACTAACTCATTATATTCAATAAGAGCCATATCTTAATTATTTTGTTTTTCTGGCTTCCACATTTATAGACAGAACTGGCACTGGCCCAGCTAATGGCATGCACTGCTGAATGGAAATGTGGAAGACATCCTCCCTATTGGATTTAATACTTATATATGTGGACTTTTCTGCGGTTACCTTTTTTCCAAAAAAACTTATTAGACATTTCCAGATGGAAATAATAGGCATATTTATTTAGAATAAGTAATGATAATTTAAAAGTAGGCATTAAGGCTAGTGAGTTTATAGTGTTTTAACATATTTTTCCTTTTCCTTTCTCTTTTTCCATTTTTACTTCTTTCATTCTTCTGTTATTCTTCTTTTCTTCCCCCTCTCCCTTTTTGCATTTGTTTTCCTGTGTTACCCAATGGCTAACACCTTAGGTTTCTGTAAGGAAATGGTAAGTGTTGCTGGCAGCATATGTTGCTGTTGTTAGGTGCCATGGAGTCCGGTCTGACTCACAGTGACTCTATGTACAACAGAACAAAACACTGCCCAATCCTGCATCATCCTCACAATCATTGCTACACTTGAGCCCATTGTTGCAGCCACTGTGTCAATCCATCTCATTGAGGGTCTTCCTCTTTTTTGCTGACCCTCTACCTTACCAAGCATGATGTCCTTCTCCAGGGACTGATCCCTCTTGATAACATGTCCAAATTACGTGAGATGAAGTCTCACCATCCTTGCTTCTAAACAGCATTCTGGCTGTACTTCTTCTAAGACAGGTTTGTTCTTTCTTCTGGCAGTCCATAGTATATTCATTATTCTTCTCCAACATCATAATTCAAATGCATCAATTCTTTTTCAGTCTTCCTTATTCATTGTCCAGCTTTCACATGCATATGAGGCAATTGAAAATACCATCGTTTGGGTCAGGTGCACCTTAGTCCTTAAACTGACATCTTTGCTTTTCAACAGTTTAAAGAGGTCTCTGCAGCAGCAGCATATTTGCCCAATGCAATACATCGTTCAATTTCTTGACTGCCATTTCCATGGATATTGATTGTGGACCCAAAGAAAATGAAATTCTTGACAACTTCAATATTTTCTCCATTTATCATGATGTTGCTTATTGGTCCAGTTGTGAAGATTTTTGTTTTCTTTATGTTGAAGTGTAATTCATACACTGAAGGCTATGTGCGGTCTTTGATCTTCATCAGGAAGTGCTTCAAGTCCTCTTCACTTTCAGCAAGCAAGGTTGTGTTATCTGCATATTGCAGGTTGTTAATGAGTCTTCCTCCAATCCTGATGCCGTATTCTTCTTCATGTAGTCTGGCTTCTCAGATTATTTGCTCAGCATGCAGATTGAATAAGTATTGTGAAAGCATACAATCCTGACACACACCTTTCCTGACTTTAAAGCCCGCAGGATCCCCTTGTTCTGTTTGAATGACTGCCTTTTGGTCTAAGTACAGGTAGCACGTGAGCACAATTAAGGGTTCTGGAATTCCCATTCTTCACAATGTTATTGCTAATTTGTAATGATCCACACAGTTGAATGCCTTTGCATAGTCAATGAAACACAGGTAAACATCTTTTTGGTATTCTCTGCTTTCAGCCAAGATCCACCCGACATCAGCAGTGATGTCCCTCATTCCAAGTCCTCTTCTGAATCTGGCTTGACTTTCTGGCAGTTCCCTATTGATGTACTGCTGCAAACGTTTTTTTAAAATTATCTTTAGGAAAATTATATGTGATATTAATGATATTGTTCAATTATTTCCGCATTCTGTTGGATCACCTTTCTTTTGAATGGGCACAAATATGGATCTCTTCCAGTTGGTTGGCCAGGTAGCTGTCTTCCAAATTTCTTGGTATAAAAGAGTGAGGGCTTCCAGCATAGCATCCATTTGTTGAAACATCTCAATTGATATTCTGTCCATTCCTGGAGTCTTGTTTTTTGCCAATGCCTTCAATGCAGCTTGGCTTCCTTCCTCCAATACCACTGGTCCTTGATCATATGCTACTACTGAAATGGGTAAACATCGACCAATTCTTTTAGGTACAGTGACTCTGTGTATACCTTCCATCTTCTTTAGATGCTTCCTGCATCTTTCAGTGTTTTGCCCATAGAATCCTTCAGTATTGCACCTAGAGACTTGAATTTTTTTCTTCAGTTTTTTCAACTTGAGAAATGCAGAGTGTGTTCTTCCCTTTTGGTTTTCTAATTGTAGATTTTCACACACTTCATTATACTTTGTCTTCTCGAGCTGCCCTTTGAAATCTTCTGTTCAGCTCTTTTATGTGATTATTTCTTCCATTCACTTTAGTTACTCTATCTTCAAGAACAAGTTTCAGGGTCTCTTCTGACATACAGTTTAATCTACTCTTTCCTTCCTGTCTTTTTAATGACTGTTTGTTCTTCATGTATGATATCCTTGCTGTCATCCCACAAGTCATCTTGTCTTCAGTCATTATTGTTCAATGTGGCAAATCTATTGTTGAAGTGGTCTCTAAATTCAGGTGAGAAATACTCAAGGCCGTACTTTGACTCTCATGAACTTGTTCTAATTTTCTACAGCTTTAACTTGAACTTGCATAGGAGTAATTGATGGTCTGTTCTGCAGTCTCTGGCCTTATTCTGACTGATGATATTGAGCTTTTCCATCATCTCTTTCCCCAGATATAGTTGACTTGATTCCCATGTTTTCCTTCTAGTGAGGTCCATGCGTACAGTTGCCATTTAAGTTGCTGAGAAAAGTTATTTGCTACAACAAAGTCGTTGGTGGTGGTCTTGCAAAATTTTATCATGTGATCTCTGGCTTGGTTTCTATCACCAAGGCCATATTTTCCAACTACTGATCCTTCTTCTTTGTTGCCAACTTTCACATTCCAATCACCAGTAATTATCAGTGCATCTTGACTGCATGTTTGATCAATGTCAGACTGCAGAAATCCTCAATTTCTTCATCACTGGCTTTTGTGGTGTGTAAATATGAATAATAGTTA
Source organism: Dugong dugon (assembly GCA_030035585.1). Taxonomy (NCBI): domain Eukaryota; kingdom Metazoa; phylum Chordata; class Mammalia; order Sirenia; family Dugongidae; genus Dugong; species Dugong dugon. The sequence goes on from CM057465.1 coordinate 16,176,506, forward strand.
TATTAACTGGTCTTCCTTGTAAGTGTATGGATGTTATCCTATCACTGAGAGTACTGTACATCAGGAAGAAGGATCTGACAATATACTTCTAAAAAAATTGGCAAGTGAAAGCCTTACACATAGAATCGTAGCATATAGGGCCAAAAAAAGGACACTGAACTTCAGTGCAATAGAGTTTATAGGCAGCTACAAAGGCATCACTCCCCCTGACTTATTTTGCCAAGTGAAGTCGTGTAAACTTGTCCAGAAAGTGATGCTGATTACTCTCACAAAATTGCCATTGGGGAAGGTGAATAATTATAGGCTGAAAATACTGGATATTTGTCCAGAATTTAAAATACAAAATCCATAATCACATTGCCTGTTTTATACATTTTATGAAAACATGAATAACATGATGTATCATGGACTGTTAGGGGCTGAATATACGAACTTGAACTATACGCAATCCCTTTTTTTGTTGTTACTAGGTGTCATCGAGTGGATTTCAAAACATACTGCCCCATGTGACAGCACAGAACTGGCCCCTAGGGTTTTCTAGGCTGTGATCTCTACAGGAGCAGATGACCAGATCTTTCTCCCACAGAGCTGCTGGTTGGGTTCCCTTATATAGAGGGACATAAAGCATGATGTATACTGGTGGAGGGGAGATAATATGAAGAAAATTTCCAACGTGGCATGTTGAGTAGGATAATTCTGAGGGAATGTAATGATGTTTGTAAGATAACAATATTTTATATAAATGCCAGCATTATAAACGGTAGCAATTGCTTCACCGTATTACTTAGATAATCCGTTAAAAATACAGCACAATTACCATGGCAATGATACACTGAAGGACCTTATCATTAATTGGAATGAAAATTTTAAGATTGTTAATTAAGTTCTGGATAGGAATCAATATTTACTATGTGCTGTATCTCCTGTGCAATAAAATTTTAAATGCTTTTGGGCAAGAAATAGGGTAAATGTTCAATAACTTGGTTTGCTAGGTATCTATCCTGTCCATGGTCATCTGTTTTACTCAAGTCTGAGTTTAGGGAATAATAATGTTATTAAAAAAACTTGTCAGGTTGAGTATTCCTACATCACTTAAAATTTTTCCAATATGTTGCAAAATTTAAATATGAGATGCAAAATACTTCAGCATACCAAACTCCGAAAATCATGGAAGTAAGTAAATTAGAAAGTTTTATCTCCCCCAGCAACTGTAACTCACCCCCTGTGCACAAATGAAACATTTGGGCAGTGCATATGCAGTACAACATGTATATCTTTTTATATATACCGTATGTAGCTTGCCAGAGCTATTTCCACTCTGGGAACCATGAACTGACATTTTCTGACCCATGTGTATTAATAATCAAAGTCTTAAAATCCTAATAATATAGTTTTTGGCAAACATTTCCTTTTTTGCTTTATTTTCAAAGTATATGAAGAAAAAAGTGATATTGACTGCTCTGAGAAATAAATGTATGAGATAGTTTTCAATAAATGTACACGCATAAATTTACATCTTATAACTTCTGACATAAGACATATAGTTTCTGTCGAGGGCCCAGTAACTTACGATTTAATGAAACAATAGTAAAACTATATGTTTTATAATGAAAGTACCTAATTCCCTAATATTTTGAGACTTATATTGCAGCAGCAATAATAATCCTTACTCTGTACCTAAAAGAAAAGGTAAAATTTTGTCTACGCAAATATTCATCCTCCAATTTCTTCTACTCTTTTGTATTTTCCATCATCATATATCTTAAGTAGACAGATGGTTTATCAGACTCAATGAAGGTGAAAGAGACAATTTTACTGAGACTTATCTTTCATGAGAAACCAGATTGATTTTCTAGGGTGTAATATACCCCCAGGTATAGAACCTGGATGGTGTTGGAAAGATTTGTTCTTCTGGACTGAAAACTGTTAACCTTTTGGCGGCCAGGGTTATAGCCTTACCAAGAAACTTGAGAAAGTGACACGATACTGAGTGTGGTACTAGAATGGTCTTATTTGTTCACTAATATAAGACTAGAAGTTTGCTACAATGGTGTGCTGGTAAATGTTTAACAACCAGCTCTCCATGAGGAAATAAAAAATTTTAAAAAAGTCCTTAGTTTGTAACATTTAATGATTTCCATGGTGTAAATACTCCCACCAAGGTTGATTTCAAGCTACCAACATGACTCCAACCAACTGTCAAAGTTCTTAAATATTTCACAATTAGCCCTTTTGAGCAGTGTTTGGTGGTTCTAGCACACCAATGCATTGCTGTCCCTTAAAACCACGTGCAAAACTCTATTTTGAATAACATCATTTTAAATCAACCTAATGCCACAAAGAACATTCACTAAAACCAAACAACATTTACTTTGGCCTATGCATCCAATATTAATGAATCATTAGTTGCTTCTTTTCATGTACCTGAATATTGAAAGCTCTAAGAAAATTTCAGTTTTATGTCTATTTGAACTTTCAGGGTAGTGCGATATCTAGGAATGATTTTAATCTTCATTTTACCTTTTCTAGACTTTCAATAATAAAGTGATAATTAATTCCTTTGTCATTACTGAAAATTATAGGCATTCTTTATATAGACCCCTTGAGGGAGGGATCCAGATCAGATCTATCTCTGTATCCTTCTTGGTATCTAGCACGTTTCTAAAGCAGTTAGTGTGCTCAATACATTCATTCTGTTCTGAATAAATAAATGAATGAATAAACCATTGTTGAGCTCTTTGGCATTCTGAAAGCAAACATACCACAAGGAATAAGATTGTGTCACTTCTGCCATAAATCTGAAATAACTGATTTTTTGTTTTATCATTCTTACGGAGTAAAACAAATTTAATCCTTGATCTTTTATTTGTTTTAAAAATGAAGAATAATTTGAAGTCTGTAGTCTCTGCAGTGGTAAAGACATTTGTAAGTAGAATTTGAACAGGCTAAGGACTTACTGATTTAATGATCATAGCTTTGTTACATTAGGTTGAATTGAGGGTCTCCACACTGTTTGATGAGGAAGAATGCCAAAATGGACACAAACATTGCTATATAGGAGCGTATCTTTAAGCCCTTCATGTATAGGGCATCCCATTACAAATTCAGTGAGCTATGCACATACTTAGACATTCCTGCTGTCACAATGCATCACCTTTACGCACACTCTGACGCACCTTGACATGGGGAGCTCAAGCTGGCTGTCTTGCCTCTAAACAAGGATCTGCTGACTAATTCACAAACTTCTCTTACATTTCTAATAGGCTCAGAGAGACTCCTTTTTAACAAGCAACCTCTGTAAATAAGAGATTCCTCTATTTCAGATATCGCTCCTCAGTGCAAGCATTCTGGAAATGTAAGGGGGCATTTCTTGTTTTCAAAATGACTAGGATTTAGTTCCATGGGCAAAGTTCAGGAGAAGGGGTGGATAGAAATGCTTATCATCCTCAGATACACAAGGTAGTCCTGCTCAATAAGAACTGCCTGCTTAAAATGTAAATAATGTCTGTGGCAGCCAGTCTCCAAGATGGTCCCCAATCATCCCCACTCCTGGTATTTATATCCTTTCATATTTCCATCCAAGAAGCCCTGGTGGTACAATGGTTAAGTGCTCTACTTCTAACTGAAAAGTTGGTGGTTTGAATTCACCAGTAGCTCCATGGGAGAAAGATAGGGCAGTCTGCTTCTGTAAAGATTTACAGTCTTGGAAACCCTATGGGAGAGTTCTACTCTGTCCTATAGGGTTGTTATGAGTCGAAATCCACTGGACAGCAACCAGTTGTTTTATTTTCCATCCCACATTGTACCAAGTTCATGTGTGTGGCCAATAGAACATGATAGAAGAGATAGTATATAACTTCCAAGATTGCATTACAAAAGCCACTGTGTTTTCTGTATTAGTTGCAAGCCTCTCTCTCTGAAGAAAGCCAGCTGCCCTATCATAAGGACATTCAGGGTGCCTAAGGAGAGGTCTACATGCCAAGGAATGAAGGTCTCTGAACAATAAACCTGCCAGAAGCCACATAGGTGGATGGGAAGCAAACCTGCTAGTCCCAGTTGAGCATTGATATGGCTCCATATAACCTCAACCCTGGCCAACAGCTTCACTGAAATCTCATGAGAGTCTCTGAGCAAGAACCATCCAGCTGAGCTGCTCCAATTTACCTGACCCTCAGGATCTGAAACACGGTATCTGTGAGAGGAGGAACTATTTTTTTAGGCTGATTAGTTTTAAGGTAATTTGTTCCACAACAGTAGACTACTAATACAGTGTCCCTGTTCACAGAGTCGGACAGCAAATATTTTATTGACTTATCTGAAAAACCTCATACACATTGATAATTAATTCTTATGCACAAAACCTAAAATACCTCCTCCTGACAAGAAAATTTTTTATTCTTTTAATGTGGGCTTATGTTTACCATAGTTTAGAAATAATATTATGTGAAATTTTTTGTAATCTACTCTTCTTAATAACGCTGTGATATTTTGAAAAAACTAAACATTATATATTATCTTTTTAATTATGAAATATGGGTTATTTGGAGGAATTGTTGGATATTTGCAATATGCTAATTGTGAATCTCCTCAAATATCCAATTTGAAATCTTTCTCATTGATGGCATAAATTGTCATACATGGGATTTTTTTTAAAGATTAATTGGTGGGATAGGGAAAGGTTTGAGTCTGAGACTGTCTCACTTTATATAGACCTAAAATTATCTCTTTAATTTTAAATAAATGATTTTAAAATATCTTGTGTGTCCCCTGTAAAACCAAATGAGACTAACGAGGTACAGGAGTCCAGTGACAAGGGCCAGAAAGCAGAAGGGGACAAGGTTGAGTAAGGATATTGTTGATGTGTTGTGAGATTGTTAACCATTGTCATAGGGGAAACATTTTTAGTAACTGTTAAATGAGAAACTATTTTGTTCTGTAAGCCTTCATCTTAAGTGAGAATAACAGCACAATTGAAAGAGCGTAGTCAATGTCACTGAACTGTGCATGTAGAAATTTTTGAAATGGTGTATCTTTGGCTATGTATATTTTCACCAAAAAAAAAAGAGGTTGAGAAGTTAGAGGGTTGATATGTTGTGGGGTTGTTAACCAATGTCATAAAATAACATGTGTACTTCTGTTTCATGAGAAACTATTTGTTCTGTAAGCCTTCACCTGAAGTACAATTAAAAAAAAAAAATCTTGTGTGTCTTAAAAACCTCTTTCACTTTTTTTTTTCCAATTTAAATTTACACATTGTATCTCACTGCACATCCTGCATAGCTGTCGATAACCATGCTGATAGAAGTCAGAGTCCTGGAGATGACAGTGTGGAATTTTCCTGCATTTACAATAGTTTTTTCAGATCAGTAGCATGAGGGGATACACAATAACCTGTGTCTCAATACTGTACTCTGAGCCTTGTAAATGTAAACATTCACATGGTCTGTTTTGTGTATGAAGTCCAACTTCAGTTTCACAACTCTTTGGCTCACTGACTGTTCCAGGAAATTAAAGAAGATGTGAGGTATTAAGAATTAAAAAATAATAGTAATAAATGTCACAAATAAGGGAAGAAAGAATTGATGTAATAAGAGTTACGGTCAAGATTCTGTAAATAATTATATTTAACAACTAAGACAGTCATCCATGAACATCAGCTAGTACAGTGTAATCAAGACAATCCCAATAATTTAAGGCTTATCCTGACATAGTTGGCACTATGGGTATCAATTCTCTGTTTATGATAGTTATTCATAAAAATGGAATACAATTCCTAAATAATATTTGATTTACAGGACAAAAATGTTTTATATTTTAAAACAACAATAATTTCCTGAATACTTAGTCTCTGTCAGGCACTACTGTAGGCACTGGAAACATAGCAATGTACAAAAGAGAAAACAAAAGTCCATGGTTTCATGAGTATATTCTAGTATGGTGAAAAAGTCAGTAAATAAAAAAATAAAATGCTTGGTGTGTCAGGTAGTGATAAGAACTATAGAGAAAAATTAAACAGGGAATGAGGTTATGGAGTAAAAGGGTTAGGGGAGTTTTGCTATTTAAAGAGAATGGTCAAAAGGGCTCTTTCAAGAGGTAACACTGAGTGGATTCATTATTTTATATGTCTTCCTTATAAGGGTGAGCATTAGACATTTCGCTCTGTATGAAAGCCCTTTTTCTTCCTTTAGTTCCATGGGCAATTTGACAAGACACTACCACAGGATGACTTCTTATCCATGGTCTGGACCTTTAGTCATCTCTGTTACAAAGAATGCAAGAGCAAATGTAAATAAGTTAGGTACCATGTAAAAATACTACCAAAGACACATACCTTTTATAACAAAAGAGAATCCGTCTACTCAAGTAGAATTATATGCTAGTTTAACCAATTTGGTGATGCTGTACATAGTATTGAAAAAAAAATTGACAACAGCAACTTAAAGGATTACATAGGCAAGTTAGGGTACAGGAAGTTTATGTTAATGGGGGAGGAATAATTAGAAAAAGAAGGGTGAGAATGGTTGCACAGCTTGAAGAATGTACCATACATATTTTTACACAAATAATGCATGCCTTTTACATTTGTTTACCAATCGCTCTTTCCTCCGTGCGAGGTATTTTTGTAAGCACCGCTACGTCAACATTTTTACATGTTGTTGTAAAAAAAAGTAGCACAGCACGTTATTTGCGCAAAAATATGGTAATCAGTGTCACCGAATTGTACATGTAGAAATTGTTGAATTGGTGTATGTTCTGCATATTCTCAACAACACAAAATAAGTTATTTTAAAAAACCCAAAAAACTAGAAAACAGAGGCAGAGCATGTGTAGATCTGATCTAATGAGAAGAGATAACTGACAATAAGGGTACACAGAGGCAATGATATAGTAGCTACAGCCTGTTTAGAGCAGACCAAGATAACTCTATGCATCCAAAATGAGCCTAAGAACACTTGATTAAAAAAGCACAATATATTTTTGAAAGATTGATTGATTTATTACTTACTTTCTTAACTCATTTATTAAAAAAAAAAATCCACAGTGCATCCTAGTTCATGTTATTAGGATTGTGGGTCTATACAGTACACAAATTTATGGTCATGGATTTATAAGAGCAAAGGTATGTGCACAAGGGATTGCAATACTATAATATGTGTTTTATTATTTGATTAGTATAAAGTGCCATGAGAGAAGAAAGGAGAGAGTAATCAAGGTAGCCTGTATTGGTCTAGGAAGCCTTCACAGGGAACTGATATTTGACTTGACATCTCAGGTTATGCGAGCTATCCTCTAAGGATGGAGATACACCAATCAAAATAAATAAATAAATAAATAACATGTACAAAAATGCTATCACATATTTTTAAAATACTTTTCTGATTAACTAGAGCAGGTGTTCTCAATTGTGGTTGTACATTAAAATCACCAAGGCACCCTTTAAAAGAAGTCTACGTACAGCTTCTACCTTGACCAATCAAATCAGGATCTCTGGGGATGCAGTCAGTATTTTTTTTTTTTTTTAAAAGCTTTTTAGGTTGTTCTAATGTGACGCTAACATTGAGAATCACTGGTTAGAACACAGTCTACAATGGAAGACTGCAGGAAGTCGACGGTGGAAAGTTAAGTCAGGGGTAGGTGGCGAATAGCTAAGTATTGCATAATAAGATATCTGGACATAATGTTTATAACCATAAGCCTAGATCATCAAACAAACTCCCTTATATTAAGAATACCAATTCAATTGTAGAATAAAGTAATTATTTCCATACAAATGGTAAAAATCAGTTATTAAAAAGATTCATGTGTTAAATATCTCATTCCCTTTTAACAATATTTTCTCAAACTGGCATCTGTGGATATATGTTATCCCTTGATTTATTCTGGGAACTAAGAGTCTTTAGTGATTTTTTTTTTCTAATTTTATGCTTTTCTTGTAGTTATAATTGCAAAAATCAAATGAATATATTCTATACAATTATTTGGATGACTATACTGTCAATAAATATTGTAAGATTATCTATGCTTAGGATAATATTGGAACCAAGCAGAACTACTTCAATTATCAGGAGCTAATACAAAAGGAGCCCTGGTTGCACAGTGGTTAGGTGCTTCACTGCTAACAAAAAGGTTGGCAGTTCAAAGTCACTAGCCACTCTGCGGAAGAAAGATGTGGCAGTCTGCTTCCATAAAATTACAGCCCTGGAAACCTTATGAGGCAGTTCTACTCTGTCGTATATGGTTGCTATCAGTCAGAACCGACTCGTTGGCTACAGGTTTGGTTTTGGTTTTAATATGAAAGGAAAAGAGGCAGATGTGCAAACACTAATTAAAGTACAAACGGTAGCACAGCATAATAGAGAAACACAGGTCTTACGTGGTTCAAAGAGAGAAAAATGGACAATTGAGGCTTCACACAGTCAAACATGGATTTAGGCATACGGAGCCCAAGTGAACCTATGCTATTAGCAGTCAACTGCATAGTCACATTGTGAGAAATAAGCTTATTAGAACCAAGTGACATCCTCAGACATGTTAACTTGATCTCCATTTTAATTTTGTATTTATTTCTTCACATATACTCTTACTTAGTTTTTACGTTTTTTTAAAGCTATGCTATACAGTATGCCTGATTTTATGTTTGCACATATTTAAAAAATATATTTTAAAAATAAATAATTCAACACTCATTTTTCAGGTAAAATACTTTTAAATAGAAATTATTTCTATTTTTAAAATGGCTATATGTGTACATATATATGTATCTGTATACACACACACACACACATATAAGTATCTATATATGTTTTTTGCTTCCCTACTTCCAAAGTACGTAGGGTCCTTATGAATTGGAACTGATTCTATGACACCTAACAACAATGAACCTCCAAAATAAACCCTTAAAAACATATATATATATGTAGATATTATATAAGCACATATATATTTATATATATTTAAAGGTTTACTTTGGATGTAGAAAGTAGAATGGAAATAACACAGAATATGAAATCAAAGATTCTCAATATTAACTCAGGTTTATCATTTGTTAGTGTTTTTTTTTGTAAAACACTTGATTTCTAGGAGCTGGGTAATTGGTCTGCAAAATGAGATTAAGAAAACATTTCCTGCAGGGTTATACCTAGGACTTTGTGAATATTAAATGAGATCACTTAGATTAAAGCATCCAGAATTTAGTATAGATGTTAGAAAAACACTACTGGCTTCCTAATGATAGGTAAATGATATGATTGTTGGGGTCAATCTTACAAGTTCTATGAAACAGTTTGCAGTAACTTCTCTGTCTCTCGCTTTCTTTCTCTCCCTCCCTCTCTCCCTCTGTGTATATGTGTGAGAGTGTGTTTAATGTGGTGGTAAAACGGTACGCTAGGAAAGGTTCCCAAAGCCTTAAAGAATTTACCTTCTCTAATCTACAGCCGTATGAGTCTCCTGAGAACACCAGGAGGAAGAAATGAGAGGGACAGTGATTGATTGGGGAATACTCAGGCAAGAGGGCCCTGCGCTGGAGCCAAAGCCTGCACATGACTTTGGTCTTAGTAACTTTCCATTACACACACTTCTTTTGGCACCAGTGAAACAAGGTTTGATTTATTTTTGATGGCTCTTCTCCACATCTGAACTCTATTGCTTTCAAAGCTGTTGCTGTAGCAACACCTGAAGTGATTTTTATCAGTGCCATAAAAACATTAAATGATTTTGAATGCCAGAGACCTTTCTCAGGTTCTGTTGTTTGGTAAGTGAAGTCAGTTGTTAAAAAATGTTTTCCTGCTGCTTTAACTTTTGACATGGCCCTCAAAAATCTATATTCTATACCCAACAGGATACTTGATGTTTTATAAATGTGGAAAAATACTGACAAATTGAAATTTGTAAGATAGTTGTCATTGTCTATGTAGAACAGTAAAGGGCATTTAAGCCAAATTATATGGCATGTTGTTATTGTTATTTGTTGGTGTTGTTTTGGTTTGGTTTGATCGGCTTCTAAGTGGTTTTAATGGTCTCAGTCTGTTGGAAAGGAGGTTGTGGGTGGATACATGTACTCTTATTCTTACTCCCAATATAGAGAATTAAAGATAAATTATTATAGGATGTCTCTCAGCCATTAGGACAATTATAACTAAACCAGCAGGGAGAGGAGTTTCCGTTCGACTCTATTTTTAATGTCCTCTGGTGCTGACAGGCTAATTTCCTATAAAGACAGATGATAGTGTCTCTCCACATCAGGTCAACATCTAGGGAGTAACAGTACAAATCAACACAAAGGGTGTGAAGTTAGAGAAACTTAACTATATAAGGATCATGCAAGAATTGATGGAGTCACCTGTGACTTCATTAAAAATTCAGACCTAAGATACTGAGAGGTAATATTTAAAGAATCTGTCTAAAATGAAATTAATAATCAACTCTGTATTAATAGCTTTCCCAGAAGATGGTGTATCTATTTCTCCTTCAATACATAAATGATACTCTGAAGCCTTCTAAAGGTGTCAATAAACAAAAAAACCAAACCTGTTGCCTTCGAGTCAATTACGACTCCTGGTGACCCTATAGGACAGAGTAGAACTGCCCATAGGGTTTCCAAGGAGCAGTTGGTGGATTTCAACTGCTGACTTTCGATTAGCAGCCATAGCATCCAGACACACATTTTGAATACCACGTTTTCTGCAAGCAGTGGGCACTTGCATATATTTGGATATTGGGAGACTCCTGAACATAAAAGCTCCAATTTTTTCCAGTAGTCATCACTAATGTTACAGATCCATATTAGCAAAACTATTTATATTTTCTTCCCATTGTATAATGTATTTTAATGTTGATTTTGCTCTTTTTTAGGTTATGCTGTTGGAGGACGCTTGACTAGAGGCATGATAAAGTAGCCTCATGTTTCAGTGGCTTGTGGTATTGACTCAGCTAAGATAAAGACTTGATCCTAAATAGGATTTGTTAACAAGGCTAAAGCATAGAATAAGGAGTAGGTGCAGTGGTTAAGAGCTCTGCTGCCAACCAAAAAGTCAGCAGTTTGAATCCACCAGCCACTCCTTGGAAATCCTATGGGGGCAATTCTACTCTGTCCTATGTCTTGTAGGGTCACTATGAGTTGGAATTGACTCGAGGACAACGGGTTTTTTTGGTGGTACACAGGCAGGTTGAAACACAATCTATAGTTAGAAGGTCAGTCTAGAAAAGCAAATCAGAAAGGCCTTAGGATTAAGTGTTCAGGTAACACTGGAGTAGTTTTCAATATGGATAGGAATTTGAAGTTAGATTTTACTTTTATGATAAACTTGAATGTTTGCTTACTTTTTCCATTGTTTTGTGTAGAGTGTATCTGCTGAGTGGAAAGAGTAGAGCTATCAGCCTGTTACCTTTGGCCTGCTATAAACTTAGCTTTATGGGAAAAGGAGAAGGGCCGGCCTCATGCAAAAGGGAGCTGGCCACTCTTATCATTGTGTACTTAATAAAATATATTACACATAACTTTTACATTTATGTGTGTGATTTGTAAAAATTAATTTCTATCTCCTTTATTCTTACTGTAAATCTTGAGAAAAGATTAGTCTCTCTTTCCCATATAATAATCCTAGCACACAACAGTATCTGACTCTTAATAGGTTATCAATAAAATAATGTTTCTGGAGGAAATTCAAAACAACAACCCTCATTCCTTGAGTGAAGACAATACACCTCTGTAACTACAGAAAGATAGCATCTCTACAGTTTAATTATTTTATATATCTATTTTATAATTTAATTATCTTATGATTAAAACCTCATATTGAAGGGTGCCTTTCTTTACACTTGATAAAGTATAATTATGAATGCAAATATGAGCATATTACTTACAAAGCAAATGTTCTTTAAGATGTTTTATCTATTGTAAATATAATTATATAAGTATAGTATTACTGTCATAAATCATAAAAAATGTAGTTCTGACATTATGATTGTCTGTATTATAATATTTCAAAAAAGCATTCAATGAAAAAACATAAAGAAAATTATCCTATATCATGAACTTAATTATTTTATTGTATTTTTATTTATTTATTTTAGTCCTTTTATAAGCAATGTCTACTGAACATCTGTACATATAACATACCTTGAGTCCAGCTTTCCCTTTAGGGTATTCTGAATTGATATCATAAATTGAGATTCCCAGTAGGATCATCTGGACTCAACTATCCCTTATGCAGGTAAAAGGGTTCAACACCATCCTCATAGCATTATCTTTGAATAATCCTTTCTTTATAAAAATCACTGTAGAGACATCTGGCAAAATGGCACTCTAGGCAGAAGCACCACATCATCCCTCCACAGCAAAGATCCAGAAAACTAAGCCAAATAGAGAATACAACAATCCTGAAACCCTAAAACATCAAATGAAGAGATAAAGAACTCAGCCAAGCACCAAATGGAGTGAGAAAAATGACAGAGAATGTAGAGCAAGAAGAGATTCATGCAGAGGTCCCCTACCAGCTAACGCAGTGCAGATCCGCCATCTTGGACTCCTATCAGAGACCAGCAAACAGGGGGTACAAGAAAGCAGCTTCATGGAGCTTCCAGCGGGAGAAAAAACAACTGGTAATTTGCGATATACAGTTTCCCACCCCCCACCCTTCTTCACCCCCACTTGGCCTCCTCTGCTTCCCGTGGCCACAATCTCTTGTCCGGGAAACACCGGCTGCCTGGATTCCACACACCCAAACAGGCCGGCTCTCTGAGTGCCATTTGTTCGCTGCTGGCATTGCTTTTTTCTGCTTCTTTTGATTTCTTCCTTACCTCTCACCACCTCCCCCCCTTTTGCTCAAATACCTGGCTCTGTGTGCCATCTTTGCTTCTTCCTGAAGGGCTGCAGAGCTCCGATAATTTGTGATAATATGCTTTCCCACTCCCTACCCTTCTTCACCCACACTCGGCCTCCTCCACTTCCCATGGACACAGTCTCTTGTCTGAGAAACACCGGCTGCTTGGATTCCACCAGCCCGCACTAGCTGGCTCTCTGAGTGCCATTTGTTGGTTGCTGGTGTTGCTTTTTTTCCTGCTTCTTTTGATGTCTTCCTTACCTCTCAAGACCTAACCCTCCTTTTGCTCAAATACCTGGCTGCGTGCACCATCTTTGCTTCTTCCTGAGGGGCTGCGAAGCTCCATTTGAGTGTGGAACAGTTCCTGGTCTGGGCTGCCACGCTGGTGTGATCCCGGGGCTTTTGTTTGTTTGTTTGTTTTGAATTGTTTCTTTGTTTTCTTTTCCTTTTCTTGAGTTGGGAGCCCTTTCTGGCCAGGCGGTGCTGCATGGCAAGGAGACTACCCCCTCGACTTGCACAGACGAGCAGAGGGATCCCTGAGGGCATTACTTTTTTTGTTGGTTTTTTTTTTCTCCTGTTTTTTGGGGGGGATTTTCTTCTTCTTTTTTATTTGCTTTGTTTTCTTTTCCCTCTTTTTCCCTTTTTGTCTTTCTTCATTACTCAGTTTCTCGTGTCTCTGTATCTTCCTTCTCTTTCTGTTCCCTGAATACCTGGTGTTGTGTACCTCTATGCCTTCTCGCCAGGCTGTGATGCACCACCTGAGGGAGACTTCCCCAGACCTCATAGCTGCACCAGAGGAATCCCTGGGAACTTTGTGGTTCTTTAACCTTTCCGATTTTTATTTGTTCATACTTTTCTTTTCTTCCTCTTCCCCATTCTCTTTTCTCCATTTCATAGTCTCTCGTCTCTCCACTCCAATGGCAAGCTCCCCTAGCATTCCTTTCTGTTTCTTTGTAGGTTTTTTGCTCCTGTTCCTCTCTCCTCTCTCCCATGTACATCTTAGCTCCACACATAACCATCTCGGTGCTACATCCTGCCTACATGCACCGTGCCCTTAACATCACACCACCAAGCATCACAGGCATGGCCTACTGGAACCTTCCCTGCACTGACTGCTGACCCACCCTGGTGACTGTACTGAGTGCCACAAACAACCCATCCCAGTGGCTCTTCTTTGGCTGGACCTGCCCTGCCATACCATATCTGAGTGACTGACCCTGCCAGTTGGAGAAGGAGGTAAAAAGTATTTGGCCCACAGATGAGCAAACAACAAAGAACACACAGTCTGCCTGCTCAGACATAGTCAAATTTTAAAAAATAAAGGGACAAAACAAACAAATCTACAATCAATAAATGAGAAAAATAACTACTGAATGCCCCAAAGGCAGCAGACAATATCAAAACATTTACAAAAATAAGGACAAGATGGTTCCAGTAGGCATCCAAAATAAAACACCAGATCACTTTCCAATGGAAAAAAATGCACTAGAACTACCTGATAGGGAATTCAAATTTCTAATACTCAGAATTCTCCAAGAGCTGAGGCAAAAAGCTGACAAACATGAGGAAAAAATAGACAAATTCATGGAAAATGCAGACAAAAAATTGGAAGAATTCACGAAAATAATGCAGGAACAAAATGCCAAAATAAATTCACAACTAGAAATTATACAAAGACAACAATTAGACATCCAAAAGATAAACAATATTTCAGAAATGGACGGTGTCATTGAAGGGCTGGGAAGCAGATTTGAAATGGTGGAAAACAGGGTCAGTGGAATTGAAGACAAACACTTGGATACAACTCTGTTTCAGGAAAACTCAGAAAAAAGAAAAATGAAGAGACCCTGAGAGTTATGTGGGATACAATCAAAAGCAAAAATTTGCAAGTGATTGGAATTCCAGAACAGGGGGAGAAAACAGAAAACACAGAGAGGATCACTGAGGAACTGCTGACAGAAAAATTCCCCAATAACATGAAAGATGAAAAGCTGGCCATCCAAGAAGCTCAACGAACCCCATATAGGAGAGACCCCAAAAGAAAATCACCAAGGCATATAATATTCACACTCGACAAAACCAAACACAAACAAAGAATCCTGAGAGCAGCTCATGAAAAACAAGAAGTGACATACAGAGAAGAAACAATAAGACTAAGATCAGATTATTCGGCAGAAACCATGCAGGCAAGAAGGCAATGGGATGACATATATAAAATCTTGAAAGAAAAAAATTGTCAGCCAAGAATAATATATCCTGCAAAACACTTTTTCAAATTTGATGGTGCAATTAGGTCATTTACAGATAAACAGAAATTAAGGGAATATGTAAAAGTCAAACCAAACTTACAAGAAATAGTAAAGGGAGTTCTTCGATCTGAGGACAAACAACTTCGGCTCACAGGCATAATCTAGGATACAGGATCGTACCAGACAGATACCAATCTAGGAAATGAACTCTCAAGTACTATCCAAAACTAAAAGAAATACAACAGGGAATCAGGGCAGTTAATCACAACAGTTAATGACAACAACATCAAAACAATAAAAGAGGGAATAAACGGTATAGGTATAGAACCTTCTAATGAAGAGGAAGGCAAGGCGATACCAAGTAATGGTAGACTGCTTCAAAATTAGAAAGATAAGGGTAGAATTCATGGTAACCACAAAGGAAGTTAACAAACATACTCATAAATAAAAAAGGAAAAACATAAAGTCTCAGCAAAAACAAAAACTACAAAAACAAAAGAAAGGAAAAAAAATCCACAAACAAAAGTAACTCAGCACAGGAGAGTAAGAAGAACAAAGAAAACTTCAGCACCACAAAAAAAGCCCTACAAAATGACAGCAACAAACTCACATCTATCAATAATTACACTGAATGTAAATAGACTCAATGCACCCATAAAGAGATGGAGAGTGAAAGAATGGTTAAGAAAATAGGATCCATCAATATGCTGTCTACAAGAGACACACCTTAGAAACAAAGATGTGAATTTATTAAAAGTCAAAGGTTGGAAAAAACTATCAAGCTAACAACTACCAAAAAAGAGCAGGAGTGGCAATTCTAATCTCAGATAAAATAGACTTTAAAACAAAATCTACCATAAAAGACAAAGAAGGACACTATATAATGATTAAGGGGACGATCCATCATGAAGACATAACCATAATAAACATCTACGCACCCAATGATAGGGCTCCAACATACATAAAACAAACTCTAACAACATTGGAAAGAGAAATTGACAGTTCCATAATAACAGTAGGAGACTTCAACACACCACTCTCAGTAAGGACAGAACAACTAAGAAGAAACTCAGCAAAGATAAGGAAGACCTAAAGGGCACAATCAGCCAACTTGACCTCATAGACATATATAGAACACTCTATCCAGCCGCTGCAAAGTACAAATTCTTTTCCAATGCACATGGAACATTCTCCAGAATAGACCACATCTTAGTCCACAGAGCAATCCTCAACAAGATCCAAAACGCTGAGCTATTTCAAAGTATCTTCTCTGACCATAATGCCATCAAGGTAGAAATTAACAATAGAAAGATCAAGGGAAAAAAATCAATTACATGGAAACTGAATAATAACCTGCTTACACATCACTGGGTAATAGAAAAAATCAGAGATGGAATCCAAAAATTCCTAGAATCAAATGAGAACGAAAACACATCATACCAAAACCTTTGGGACACAGCAAAGGCAGTCCTCAGAGGACAATTTATAACAATACATGCACATATCAAAAAAGAAGAAAGGGACAAAATCAAAGCATTAACTACAGAACTCAAACAAATAGAAAGAGAATGGCAAAAAAATCCCACAACCACCAGAAGAAAGGAAATAGTAGAGATCAGAGCAGAAATAAATGAAATACAGAACAGAAAAACAATAGAAAGAATCAACCAAACCAAAAGTTGGTTCTTTGAAAGAATCAACAAAATCAACAAACCACTGGCCAGACTGACAAAAACAAAAACAGGAGAGGACACAAATAACCCAAATAAGAAATGAAATGGGGGACATTACAACAGACCCAACTGAAATAAAAAGGATTATAACACAATATTATGAAAAACTATACTCCAACAAATTTGAAAACCTAGAGGAAATGGATAAATTTCTAGAAACACATGGCCTACCCAAACTACAACAAAGTGATGTTGAAAATCTGAACAGACCCATAACAGGAGAAGAGATTGAAAAGGTAATAAAAAAAAAACTCCCAACCAAAAAAAGCCCTGGCCCAGATGGCTTCACTGGAGAATTCTACAAAACATTTACAGAAGAGCTTGTACCAGTACTACTCAAGCTATTTCAGAACATAGAAGAGGAAGCCACACTTCCAAATTCATTCTATGAAGCCAGCATACCGCTGATACCAAAATCAGGCAAAGATGTCACAAAAAAAGAAAATTACAGACTAAGATCTCTCATGAACAAAGATGCAAAAATTCTGAACAAAATTCTAGCCAATAGAATTCAGCATCATATAAAAAAAAAATACACCACGACCAAGTAGGATTCATACCAGGTATGCAAGGATGGTTCAACATAAGAAAATCAATCAACGTAATCCACCACATAAATAAAAGGAAAGAAAAGAATCACATGATCATCTCAATTAACCCAGAAAAGGCATTCGACAAAGTCCAACACCCATTCCTGATTAAAACTCTCAATCAAATAGGTATACAAGGGAAATTTCTCAACATAATAAAGGGCGTCTATGCAAAACCAATGGCCAACATCATTCTTAATGGAGAGAGGCTGAAAACATTCCCCTTGAAGACAGGAACAAGACAAGGATGCCCTTTATCACCACTCCTATTTAACATTGTGCTGGAAGTTCTAGCTAGAGCATTAAGGCAAGAAAAAGAAATAAAGGGCATCCAAATTGGTAATGAGGAAGTTAAACTCTCCCTGTTTGCAGATGATATGATACTATACATAGAAAACCCTAAAGACTCCACGATAAATCTACTGGAACTAATAGAAAGATTCAGCAGAGTAGCAGAATTGAAGATAAACATTCAAAAATCAGTTGGAATCCTATACACCAATAGGGAGAACAATGAAAAGGAAATCAGGAAAACAATACCATTTATAATAGCCCCTAAAAAGATAAAATACTTAGGAATAAATCTGACCAGGGATGTAAAAGACCTATACAAAGAAAACCACAAAACACTTCTGCATGAAACCCAAAGGGATCTACATAAATGGAAAAACATACCATACTCATGGATAGGCAGACTCAACATTGTGAAAATGACAATTCTACTCAAAGCAATCTACGAATACAACGCAATCCCGATCCAAATACCAACAACATTCTTCAAAGAGATGAAAAAACTAATCATTAACTTTACATGAAAAGGGAAGAAGCCCCGAATAAATAAAGCACTACTGAAGAAGAAGAATAAAGTTGGAGGACTCACACTACCTGACTTCAGAACCTACTATACAGCTACAGTAGACAAAACAGCCTGGTACTGGTACAACAACAGATACATTGACCAGTGGAACAGAACTGAGAAACCAGATGTAAATCCATCCACCTACGGTCACCTGATCTTTGACAAGGCCCCAAATTCCATGTAATGGGGAAAAGGCAGTCTTTTTAACAAATGGTTCTGGCAAAACTGGAGAGCCATCTGCAAAAAAATGAAACAGGACCCATACTTCATGCCATATACAAAAACTACTTCAAAATGGAACAAAGGCCTGAATATAAAGCCTAAAACTATAAAGTTCATAGAAGAAAAAATAGGACCAACACTTCAGTCCTTAATACATGGCATTAACAGGATACAAACCATAACCATCAATGCACAAACCCCCCAAAAGATAAGCTAGGTAACTGGGATCTTCTAAAAATCAAACACCTATGCTCTTCAAAAGACTTCACCAAAAGAGTAAAATGAGAACCTACAGACTGGGAAAAAATTTTTGGACAGTACAAGTCAGACAAATGTCTAATCTCCATAATCTACAAGAAAATCCAACACCTCTACAACAAAAAGACATATAATCCTCTTAAAAAATGGGCAAAGGAAATGAACAGACACTTCACCAAAGAAGACATTCAGATGGTCAACAGACACATGAGGAAATGCTCGTAATCACTAGCCATTAGAGAAATGCAAATTAAAACCACAATGAGATACCATATCACCCCGGCATTACTGGCACAATCAAAAACACTGGAAATAATAAATGTTGGAGGGACTGCGGGGAGATCGGAACTCTTAGGCACTGCTGGTGGGGATGCCAAATGATACAACCATTTTGGAAAATGACATGGCGCTTCCTCAGAAAGCTATAAATAGACTTACCATTCGATCCAGCAATTCCACTCCTAGGAATATATCCTAGAGAAATAAGAGTCGTCACTCGAATAGACATATGAACACCTATGTTCATGGCAGCATTGTTCACAATAGCAAAACAATGGAAACAACCTAGATGCCCATCAACAGACGAATGGATAAACAAACTATGGTACATACACACAATGGAGTACTATGCAAGAAGAAGGAACAACAATGAATCTGTGAAGCATCTCATAACATGGATGAAACTGGAGGACATTATGCTGAGTGAAATAAGTCAATCACAAAAGGTTAAATATTGTATGATACCTCTATTGTAAAACCCCATGAAAAAGTTCACACACAAAATGTAACAATCTTTCTTGGTTACCAGGGATGGGAGGGGTGGGGGTGGGGGAATACTAAATAGGCAATAGATAAGTGGTATCTTGGGTGAAGGGTGAGACAGTACACAATACAGGGGAAACTAGCACAACTTGTACAAGGAATGGTCATGGAAGCCCCATAGACACATCCAAACTCCCTGAGGGACTGAATTGCTGGGCGGAGGGCTGTGTGGACCATGGTCTCGGGGAACATCTAGCTCAACTGGCATGACACGGCTTATAAAGACAAAGCTCTACATTCTACCTTGGTGAGTAATGTCTGGGGTCTTAAAAGCCTGTGAGCGGCCATCTAAGATACTCCACTGTTCTCTTCCCTTCTGGAGCAAGGGAGAATGAAGAGAACAGGATACAAGGAAAAGATTAGTCTGAAGGACTAATGATCCACAGCTACCAAGGCCTTCACCGGACTGAGTCCAGTACAGCTAGATGGTGCCCGGCTACCAACCACTGACTGCTCTACCAGGATCACAACAGAGGGTTCTGGACAGAGCTGGAGAAGGATGTAGAGCATAATTCTAACTCACAAAAAAAAGACCATATTTACTGTCCTAAAGGAGACTGGAGAATCCTCTATAGTATGGTCCCCAGACATCACTTCAGCTTAGTGGTGAAGTTACCTCCTAGGTTCACTGTTCTTCAGCCTGGGAGTGGAAAGCCCCGTAAAACCAAATGAGACTAACGAGGTACAGGAGTCCAGTGACAAGGGCCAGAAGGCAGAAGGGGACAAGGAAGCTGGTGATAGGGAACCCAAGGTTGACTGAGGTTACTGTTGATGTGTTGTGAGATTGTTAACCATTGTCATAGGGCAACATTTGTAGTAACTGTTATTAGAAGGTTAATATGTTGTGGGGTTCTTAACTAATGTCATAAAACATGCGTACTACTGTTTCATGAGAAACTATTTGTTCTGTAAGCCTTCACCTGAAGCACAATACAAAAAAAATTAACTCAAAATAGATCAAAGCTTTAAATATAAGTTGTAAAACTACAGAAAAAAGAAAAACAAACGAAATCCACTGCTCTTGAGTTGCTATTCAGACTCATGGTGATGCCATGTATTAAAGTGTAGAACAGCTCCATAGGGTTGTCTTGGGTGTAGTCTTTATGGAAGCAGATCACCAAGCCTTTCTTCCACGATGCCATTAGGGGGGTTTGAAATGTTAAACTTTTGGTTAGTGGTGGTGTTTTTGTTAGATGTCCTAGGGTCAGTTCCGACTCATAGCAATCATATGTACAACAGAACAAAACACTGCCCCATCCTGCGCCATCCTCACAATCCTTGCTATGTTTGACCCATTGTTGCAGCCACTGTGTCAATCTATCTCACAGAGGGTCTTCCTCATTTTTGCTGACCCTCTACCTGACCAGGCATGATGTCCTTCTCCAGGAACTGGCCCCTCCTGTTAACATGGCCCTAGTGTGTGAAACAAAGTCTAGCCAGCCTCATTTCCAAGGAGCACTCTGGATGTACTTCTTCCAAAACAGAGTTGTTCATTCTTCTGGCAGTCAATGGTAGGTTCAATATTCTTTTCCAACACCATAAATAAAAGATATCAATTTTTCTTTGGTCTTCCTTATTCGTTCTCCAGTTTTCACATGCATATAAGGTGATTGAAAATAACATGGCTTGGTTCAGAGGAACCTTAGTCCTCAAAGTGACATCTTTGCTTTTCAACACATTAAAGGGTCTTTTGCAGTAGATTTGCCCAATGAATTAAGTCCTTTCATTTCTTGACTGCTGCCACCATGGACATTGACTGTGGATCCAAATCAAATGAAATTCTTGACAACCTCAATCTTTTCTCGGTTTATCATGATGTAGCTTATTGGTCCAATTGTGAGGATTTTTGTTTTATTTATGTTGAGGTGTAATCCATACTTAAGGCTGTATCTTTGATCTTCATCAGTAAGTGTTTCAAATCCTCTTCACTTTCAGCAAGCAAGGTTGTGTCATCTGCATAATGCAGGTTGATGGTGAGTCTTCCTCCAATGCTGACACCTCATTCTGCTTTATATAGTCCAGTTTCTCAGATTATTTGCTTTGCATTCAGATTGAATAAGCATTGGGAAAGGATACAACCCTGACCCACACCTTTCTGGATTTTAAACCAAACAATATCTTCTTTTTTCTTTTGAACAACTACCTCTTGTTCTATGTACAGGCCCCTCATAAGCACAATTGTGTTCTGAAATTCCCATTTTTCTCAATGTTATTCATAATTTGTTATGATCCACACAGTCTAATGCCTTTGCATAGTCAGTAAAACACAAGTAAGCATCTTTCTGATGTTCTCTGCTTTCAGCCAAGATCCACCTGACCTAAGCAATGATATCTCTTGTTCCACATCCTCTTCTGAATCTGGCTGGAATTTTTGGCAGATTCCTGTCAATGTACTACTGCAGTCATTTTTTAATTATCTTCAGCAAAATTTTCTTTGCATGTGACATTAATGATATAGTTCGATAATATCCACATTCTGTTGGATCACCTTTCTTTGGAATGGGCAAAATATGGATCTTTCCCAGTTGGTTGGCTAGGTAGCTGTCTTCCAAATTTCCTGGCATAGATAAGTGAGCACCTTCAGCACTGCATCCATTTGTTGAAACATCTCAGTTGGTATTCCATTAATTCCTGGTGCCTTGTTTTTCACCGATACCTTCAGTGTAGTCTGGACTTCTTCCTTCAATACAATCAGTTCTTAATCATATGCTATGTCCTGAAATGGTTGAATGACAACCAGTCGTTTTTGGTACAGTGTCTCTGTGCATTCCTTCCATCTTCTTTTGATGCTTCCTGTATTATTAAGTATTTTGCCCATAGAATACTCCAAAATTGTAACTTGAGGCTTGAATTTTTTCTTCAGTTTTTCAGCTTGAGAAATTTTGGTATTGTAACTCCAGATCTTTATACATTTAATTTATAATAATTTATTTTGTCTTCTTAAGCTGCCCTTTGAAATCTTCTGTTCAGCTCTTTTGCTTCATCTTTTTATTCTATTTGCTTTATTCTATTCTACTTTCAAGAGTAAGTGTCACAGTCTCTTCTGACATCCATTTTGGGCTTTACTTTCTTTTCTGTCTTTTTATTAACTCCTTGCTTTCTTCAAGTATGATGTCCTTGAACAAGTCATCTGGTGTTTAGTTAGCGTGCAATGCGTCAAATCTGTTCTTGAGATGGTCTTTAAATTCAGGTGGAATATACTTAAGGTCGTACTTTGGCTGTCATGGACTTGTTTTAATTTTATTCAGCCTCAACTTCAACTTGCAGATGAGCAATTAATAGTCTGTCCCACAGTCGGCCCCTGGCCTTGTTCTGACTGATGATATTGGACTTCTCCATTGTCTCCTCCACAGATGTAGTCGATTTGATTCCTGTGCTATCCATCTAGTGAGATCCACATGTATAGTTGCCATTTACGTTGTTGAAGAAAGGTATTTGCAATGAATAAGTTGCTGCTAGTCTTGCAAAATTCTATCATGCGATCTCTGGCATCATTTCTATCACCAAGGCCATATTTTCCAACTACCAATCCTTCTTCTTTGTTTCAATCACCAGTAATTATCAGTGCGTCTTGATTACATATTTGATCAAATCAGACTGCGGAAGTTAGTAAAAATCTTCAGTTTCTTCATCTTTGGCATTGGTGGTTGATGTATAAATTTAATTAATAGCTGTATTAACTGATCTTCCTTGTAGGCATATTGATATTATCCTATCACTGACAGAATTGTACTTCAGGATAGATCTTAAAATGTTCTTTTTGATGATCAATGCAATGCTATTCCTCTTCAATTTGTCATTCCTGGTGTAGTAGACCAAATGATTGTCTGATTCAGAATGGCCAGTACTCGTCCATTTTAGCTCACTAATGCCTAGGATATCAATCTTTATGCGTTCCATTTCCTTTCTGATGACTTCCAATTTTCCTAGATCCATGATTTGTACATTCCATATTCTGATTACTAATGGATGTTTTCAGCTGTTTCTTCTCATCTGGAGTCATGCCTCGTCAGCAAATAAATGTCCCAAAAGCTTTACTCCACCCACTTCGTTAAGATTGACTCTACTTTGAGGAGCCAGCCCTTCCCCAGTTGTATTTTGAGTGCATTCCAACCGGAGAGGCCCATCTTCTGGCACTATACCAAACAATGTCCCACTGCTATTCATAAGGTCTTCATTGACCAACTTTTTCAGAAATAGACCACCAGGTCCCTCTTTGTAGTCTGTCTTAGTCTGGAAGTTCTGCTGAAACCTGTCCACCAGGGGTGATCCAGCCGGTATATGAAATAGCAGTGGCATAACTTCTAGCATCACAGCAACACCCAAGCCACCATGGTACGATAAACTGACAGATGCATGGTTGTCAGTCAAGGGCAAACCATGTGTGCCACTCGGGGACTCTAAAACTATAAAACTTTTAGAAAAAAGCATGGGGAAAATCTTCAAAATTTAGGACTAAACAAAAAGTTCTTGGACATAGTACTAAAAACATGATCAGTAACAGGAAAAATGATAAATTGGATCTCATAAAAATTTTAAAAAATGTGCTGAAAGAGACACTGTTAAAAGGATAAAAATACATGCTAAAGTTGGGAGAAAATATTTGCAAACCATAATCCAGAAAGGACAAGCTGCTAGGATATACAAAGAAATGTCAAAACGCAATTGTAAAATAATCTAATTAGAAAGTGGGCAAAAGACATGGATAGATAGTTCACTATCATGGAGAAGATACACGGATAGCAAATAAGCACATGAAAAGATGTTCACCTTCCTTAGCCATGACGAAAATACAAATTAAAACCACAAAGAGAGACTGCAACAATTGTATCAGTATGGCTACAATTTCTTTTTGATTGACAGCCCCAAAATACTGGTAAAGATGCAGAGAAATTGTGTCTCTCATACATTGCTGATAGGAATGTAAAACTGTACAGCCAGTCTGCAAACAGTTTTAAAGTTTCTTATAAAATAATATGCAATTGCCATACAACCCACCAACTGCACTCTTCATTTACCCCAGATAAACAGAAAATTATGTTTACTCAAAAACTTGCACATAAATGTTTATATTAGTTTTATTTGTAATAGCCAATAAGAGGGGAAACAAATCAGACTCCTTCAACAGCTGAATGGTTAAATACACTGTAGTGCATCTCTAGGATGGAATACCACTCAGCAATAAAAATTATCATATAATCATAATAATTATAAGTGCAACAACTTGCATGAGTTGCCAGAGAATTATGCTGAGTGAAAAAAGCCAATATCAAAAACTTATGTACTGTATAATTCCATTTATATAACATTCTTCAAATGCCAATATTGTAGAAATGGAGAATAGATGAGTGGTTACCAGGGCTTAAGGACACTGGGGCGGGGGGGAAGTATATGTGGTTACAAAAGGGTAACACGAGAGATGCCTGTGGTGATGGAATTGTTGTGTATCTTGACTATAGTGGTGTATTCATGAATCTACATTAGTAATAAAATTGCAGAGAACTAAACATGCACACAGAGACACAAAAGAACACAAGTAAAACTGGGGAAATCTGAACAAGATGAGCAGAGTGTTTTAATATCAATATACTGACTGGGATATTGTACTATAGTCTTGCAAGATATTCTCATTGAGGATAACTGGGCAAAGAACACAAGGGATATCCCCGTATTATTTCTTACAACTACATGTGCATCTATAATTACCTCAAAATAAAAAGCCTAATTAAAAAATAAATACTCATTAATCTACTCCAAAGAGTCTTTTTCAAACTTTTTATTTTGATACAATCAAAATTGAGGATTTATTGTCTCTCCAGAACTGAATTTAACCTTGACATAGTTAAAATATACAACTACATGGATTTTAAATTATTATCCACAAAGTTTTCTGTAGGTTGACACTGTCTTTTTATATGATCTTTGAAATTTATGCATTACTGATTTATCTCTATGATTCAAGAGCTCACTGTTCTTCAGCTCTTAAAACCAGCTTTTGATCTCTCACAGAATAAGTCTTTTGACATTTCACTTTGTATAGTTGGAAATCCTTGGTTCTGTGTACTTTAGCATGTTTATTTCTTAACAAAAATTAGCATATGGGTCAAATATTTATTTTTCAGTTCACATAGTGTATGATTTCTTTGAAATGTTCTCTGTGTATTATTTAATTCTCCTTACTGCAGAAGGATTGACCTGCCAAATTCTGAATTAAAACTTATATCTAAAACCTCATTGGATCAACAGAGGATGAGACTAGGAAAAAGAAGAGAACATAAGGCAAGTAATTGAAAAATTTTATTGTAATCCATGCATATGCTAGAGTCCCTGGGTGATGCAAAAATTTAATATGTTTGTCTGCTAACCAAAAGGTTGGTGGTTTGAGTCCACAAAGAGGTGCCTATGAATGAAAAATCAGGCATTCAAATCCCTATGGAGCACATTTCTACTCCAACATACAATGGTTCCCCATGAGTTGGAATCACCTCAATGGCATCTGATAACTGGTGGTGCACGTGCTTACCTCTTGCCTGCTATCTACTCTCAAATCCCAAACTCCAAAAGTAAAATAATACATACAGAGAATCTAAGTATCTGTAATTTCTTGGTTCATCTATTTCAGAGTAATTCCTTGAGAATTTGTGTGGAAGTATTGTTAGAGTTCATTGTGTGTGTGATAAAATATTGTGTAGTAAAGAATCTAAGTTTGCCCAAAAAGAGGTCTGGTCTTTGTCCTCATCTTCTGGAAGGTAATTTTTAAGCCCTTGGAATATCATGCCTGATAGGGCTGTCTTTGTTTGCTTGGGGACCTTGAGTCTCCAGACAGTCTAACATATGGTTTAGAATGGGGAATGGTCACATTGCATAGTTTTGGGTGACGGCTGGCCACACTATAAAGACCAACAATGTGATTTAGGGTGGGGCTTTGTGTCACAAGGTCTCAGTTGACCTCCAGAGGGATTGGAGAACAGAGACTGAGATCAGTCCATTGAAGAATCAATCATGGTTACATGATGGAACACTAATAAAAACTCTGAACACAAAGGCTCAGGTGAACTTCCATGGTTGGCAGTACTCTATTCATATTGTCATACATTAATACTAGGAAAGTAATACTACTGTCTATGACTCCAAGGGGAGAAGGTAACAGACGCTCCACATTTAGTATTTCTCTGGACATTGTCTTATACACTTATTCCCTTGGCTGATTTGAATCTGAATCCTTAAACTATAATAAACCATAACTGTGAGCATAACAACTTTCAGTGAGTTCTTCCAGAAAATCATCAAGACTGAGTATTATCAAGTTTTGAGAACCCCAAAACTTGCAATTCATGTCAGAAGTGGGGGTGGTCTTAGGGATTATTGTCTCTAACTTTGAAGTTAGTTAAACAACTAGTGCTGAGTTCCAAAGATAACAAAGCAAGCAAACAAAAAAGGAGCAAAGGCACTGAGGAATTAATAATCCTAAGAAGAAGGATTTATCACACAGTTAGGATGAAGACTTTTGGAGTTCTGGTATCACTGTGATCAGTTTTAGGGAATTCTCTGAATGTGCTTGAGTGAGTGGCTTACATTCATTCAAATGGGATGGAATAGATGAAATTTTTTAGAACAGATCAAATGTGTTAAAAAAGTTTTTGGTTTGTCTAAAAATATTTTAGATAAAAAAAGTGGATATATAAATATGACTACATTTGCATTTTTTGTAGTTAATACTAAAATCCAGCCAGTGGGGAGAAGGTAGGGAGGATCTAAAACTTACTGATTTGACAGCATAAATACAAAACAATAGTTGTTTGATTGAATGTCCCTTTTCAAGGTCATTAGGGAAACTAGACTAGATTGAACATATTAACCAAGCTAATCATTTCAAATTTTTTAGATTTCTTCTTTTCATTATTTTTTCTACATCTTTATGGCATCACAACATAGAAGCATGGTATTTTGAGAGCTCTAAAAATTAACTGAAGATTCTCATAAAATTGTCCACAGTTATCATCACTAAAGTCCCTGGGTGGTACAAATGGTTAAGATGCTCTGCTGCTAACAAAAAGTTGGTGGTTTGATTCCATCCAGAGGTGTCACGGAAGGAAGTCCTGGAAATTTACTTCCAAAAAATCAGCTATTGACAACCCTATAGAGTACAGTGCTTTCTGATACACATGGGGTCACCATGAGTCAAAATCCACTCAATGGCAACTGGTTTGGTTTTGTCTTATCAATAAAATGGCAAAAGTGGGGAAAACTAAGAATCTTATTAACAGCAATAACAACAACAAAAATAGGATCATCATTATCTAATGATATAAATATTTTACAATATTTTCATCTTGTTCCTTTCATTCATCAGTTCTTTGCCTCCTCCCTTTACCTATTTTATTTTATTATTATTTATTTCCTTCTCTCCCTTCTCAGGAATAAATAGAAAAGTTTCTTTTCATTTTCTCATGCAGACAATAGGGGGAGGCAGGTATGGCTTAGATGTCTGTCCTCAACATCTCATCTCCTACCTCAAAATATTTAAGCATTTTTTTCAAACAAAGGCAGTTTTCTTAAGAAGATTTTTATGTCCCCTTTGTTATGCAAAATGCTTTATAAACCTTATGCCATTGACTTTTTATATAATCCTGGGGAGTAGATGTTATGCTATTAATAGAAGAGGAAACAAAAGAAAGTAATATTATGTAATTGAAAATTTTTTTCAAGATTTCACAGCTGAATGAAAAATACAATTGAAACTGTATACAGTATGTCTAATATTTCACATTAAATTGCATCTTTCTTCCTCTTCATATATTATTCTTCATTTTAAAAGAGTGCTCCTTTTTATGAAGAACAAAAAGATTAAATATGTGCTTGACATAATATAAAAATAATAACTACCATTTATAAAATACTTAATGTATGTAAAATTCTGTGTTAAGGACTTTACATCTATTACCTCATTTAATTTTGACAACAACTCTAAGATATATATTACTTTTATTCCCTTTGACATTTAGAAGAGTCTGAATCTTACAGAGATGGAATAGCCTGCCTGAGACAGTGTCCTAATATATTGCCTATCTAGGATAATTCAAACCTCTTCTGTCTGCATCCAAGCCTTTGATCTTAACCACTATACCATGTTGTTATTGTTGCTGTATGATGTAAAGTAGATTTCAACTCATAGTGACCCTATATGACAGAGTAGAACTGTCCTGTCAGGTTTCCTAGGCTTTAATTTTTACATGTTCAGATCGCCAGCTCTTTTCTCAGGCAGAGCGGCTGGTGGGTTCTAATTGCTGACTTTTTAGTTAGCAGCCGAGCACTTAACCACTGCACCACCAGGACTCCTTTGCCACAGTTTATTCTTGCTTGGTGGACATCAAAACGGGGTTAGTTTGCAAACTACTACCTAGCTAGAAAAAATTTTAAATTTATTTTCAATTTCGCTCATTTACTGACACAGTGGGTTTGCGATAAATAATGAATTGATAAAAGAATAAATTAATACGTTGAGTCAATTTTCCAGCATCTAAATGGATTTATATATTTAAACCATGGGATTGCATAAAAGATTATCTGCATTACTTTTACAATTTGAAAATAAAAAAAGAAGAAATAGAGTCTTAAAAAAATTTACTGTCCCTCGTTTTGTTCTCATGTGCTCTTTTACCCCTAAAAAAATCCATTGCCATAGAGTTGATTCCAACTCATACTGACTCTGTAGAACAGAGTAGAACTGTACCATAGGGTTTCCCAGTCTGTAAATCTTCACAGAAGCAGACTGCCACTTCTTTCTCTTGTGGAGCTGCTAGTGGCTTTGAACTGCCAACCTTTTGGTTAGCAGCTGAGTGCTTAAACACTGTGCCACCATCACTCGCCTCTTTTCCCTCTAGGTACTACAAAATATATAAGCTGACCCTTTCTGAAACACTGTACCAGGGAAAGCACAAACTATCTCTAGGTCTTTTTTTTTTTTTTTTTTAATTGTACTTTAAGTGAACTTTTACAATTCAAGTTAGTGTCTCATACAAAAATTTAAACATACATTATTATGTGACCCTAATTGCTCTCCCTATACTGTGACAGCACACTCTCCCTTTCCACCAGTGATTTCCTGTGCCTGTGTAACTAGCTCCTGACTCTGCCTTCTCATTTCACCTCCGGACAGAAGCTGCCCATTTAGTCTCATGTATCTACTTGGGCTAAGAGGCACATTCCTCACGAGTATCATTTTATGTCTCACAGTCCAGTGCCATCTTTGTCTGAGAGTTGGCCTTGGGAATTGTTTTAGTTCTGGGTTGACAGGGAGTCTAGGGGTCTTGCTTTCTGGGGATCCTCCAGTCTCAGTCAGACCATTAAGTCTGGTCTTTTTTACTAGAATTTGAGTTCTGCACCTCACCTTTCTCCTGCTGCATCAGGGACTCTGTGTTGTATTCCCTGTCAGGGTGGTCATTGGTGGTAGCCGGGCTCCATCTAGTTCTTCTGGTCTCAGGATGATGAAGTCTCTGGTTCATGTGGCCCTTTCTGTCTATTGGGCTAATACTTTTCTTGTGACTTTGGTGTTCTTCACTCTCCTTTACTCAAGGTGAGTTAGGTCCAATTGATGCATCTTAGATGGTTGCTTGCTAGCTTTTAAGATCCCAGACTCCACTCACCAAAATGGGATGCAGAACATTTTCTTAATAAACTGTTATGCCAATTGACCTAGATGTCCCCTGAAACCATGGTACCCAGAATCCCACTCCTACTACTCTGTCCCTCAAAGTGTTTGGTTGTATTCAGGAAATTTCTTAGCTTTGGTTTAGTCCAGTTGTGCTGACTTCCCACGCAGTGTTTGCTGTCCTTCCCTTCACCTAAGATAATTCTTGTCTACTATCTAGTTAGTGAATAACCCTCTCCCTCCCTCCCCACCCTTGTAACCATCAAAGAATGTTTTCTTCTGTGTTTAACCTTTTCTTGAGTTCTTATAATAGTGGTCTTATACAATATTTGTACCTCTGTGACTGACTAAATTCACTCAGCATGCCTTCCAGATTCCTCCACGTTATGTTTTATGGATTCATCATTGTTCCTTATCGTTACATAGTATTCCATTGTGCGAATACACCATAATTTGTTTATCTATAGGTCCATTGATGGGTACCTAGGTTGTTTCCATCTTTTTGCTATTGTGAACAGTGGTACAATGAACATGGGTGTGCAGATACCTATTCGTGTGATGGCTCTTATTTCTCTAGGATATATTCCAAGGAGCGGGATTGCTGGATCATATGGTACTTCTATTACTAGCTTTTTAAGGAAAAGCCAAATTGATTTCCAAAGTGGTTGTACCATTTTACATTCCTACCAACAATGTATAAGTGGTCCAATCTCTCCACAGCCTCTCCAACATTTATTATTTTGTGTTTTATGGATTAATGCTAGCATTGTTGGGGTGAGATGGTATCTCATTCCACTTCTGATTTGCATTTATCTAATGGCTAATGATCATAAGCATTTCTTCAAGTGTCTGTTAGCCACCTGAATGTCTTCTCTGGCGAAGCACCTGTTCCTATTCTTTGCCCATTCTTTAATCAGGTTATTCATCTTTTTGTTGTTGAAGTTTCACATTATCTTGTAGATTTTAGAGATTAGATGTTGATTGGATTTGTCATAGTGAAAAATCTTCTCCTAGTCTGTATGTTATCTTTTGACTCTTTTGGTGAAGTCTTTTGATGAGCGTAAGTGTTTAATTTTAGGGGCTCCCAGTTATCTAGCTTCTCTTCTGGTGTTTGTGCATTGTTACTTATGGTTTGTATTCTGTTTATGCCATGTATTAGAGCCCTTAGTGTTGTCCCTATATTTTTTCCATGATATTTATTATTTTCAATTTTATATTTAGGTCTTTGATCCATTTTGAGTTAGTTTTTGTGCATGGTGTGAGGTATGGGTCTTGTTTCAATTTTTTGCAGATGGATATCCAGTTATGCCAGCACTGTTTCTTAAAGAGATTATTTTTTCCCCAATTTAGAGACTTAGGGCCTTTGTCAAATATCAGCTGCTCATAGGTGGATGAATTTATGTCTGGATTCTCAATTCTGTTCCATCGGTTTTGTATCTGTTAGTGTACCAGTACCAGGCTGTTCTGACTACCATGGCAGTATAATAGGTTCTAAAATCAGGTAGTGTGAGGCCTCCTACTTTATTGTTCTTCTTGAGTAATGCTTTACTTACCTAGTGCCTCTTCTCTTTTCATATGAATTTGGTGATTTGTAAGTTACTATTGTTATTTATTTTATGTTTGCTTACTGTGTCCTAGCTTCTTGTTTTGTTTTGTTTTGATATGCCTAAATAGGCTGCTCATGTGAGCCAGCCTGATCACCGGCACCCCTGAGGCTCCAACATCCTGCCGTCATGTGGCCAGACCTGCCACTAAGTATGTGAGCTCAGGGGTCTGCCCACTCTTCCTGTATGGATTCAGCTCAGGTGTCCATGTAGTCAGCCAGTGAGTGTGTGGTGCAGGCTGTCACCTACTCTTAGACAGGAATGGGAGACTGGTGTAGGCACAGGCATCTGGCTGCAGCAGAGTGTCACACACTGAGAAAGGCGGGAGGACAACAGCTGCTCCCAAGTGTCCGGGATGAAAGTGTGCCCCTCTTACCTACAGCAGTAGGTAGATGGGTTTTGAAGTCTGACTATGAGCACCTAATGCTGTTGACTGTAAGGACTGGGGGGCACCACTTATTCTTGGGCCCTTGTTGCAGGTGGCTATGTTGTGTGGGTGGAGCCACCAGTCCTCAGGCCCCTGATGTCGGTAGGTGAAGACCCTGCTTAATGGGCAGTGTCAAATGTCACAAACCTGCTACTTCACAGCTGAAACAGTTGAAGTTAGACTTCTGGTATACACCCTGTTGTACTGTGGTAATGAGGGCCCACACTGTTGAAATGGGGCCACGTAAGTCTCTGCAGAGGGAAAGGCACTCAAAGTCCGTGAACCCCTTATGCCTGTGCCT
Organism: Dugong dugon; assembly: GCA_030035585.1. NCBI lineage: Eukaryota > Metazoa > Chordata > Mammalia > Sirenia > Dugongidae > Dugong > Dugong dugon. The sequence continues at coordinate 16,209,043 of CM057465.1, forward strand.
TGGCAAAGGGCTGTGCCTAACCTGACTTCCTGGATTAGGGTAGCCAGCAGATTATTTTCCCACCTTTGTTAATTTCTTCTCTCTCCAAGGCCACGAGAATGACTCAGGGCGTGTGATGAGTCCTACTTCTGGCCCATAGGACTCAGAAATCACTGAAGCCATCCCAGATCCAGTGCAGAGCAGGGATCAGGGAGGAAATGGGAGAAAGTTTTTTCCCAAAGGGAGGTGATTTTGGTCTGTGCAGTAGGGCAGACACAAGTACTTATCTTTCACTGATCGAGGGCTGCTTCTCACTGGTTCTTGATGGCCGAGTAGACTCTCTGCTGCTGGGTCTCTCTTGATGTGGATTCAGAGTTGCTTTAAACTGCATCATCTACCCTTTCTTCGGTCCAATTCCTCAACTTTGTTTTTGATGTTCAGGGCTCCTAGATTGTCATAATCAATTCACTTGTTTTTTCTGGTCTTTGTTGTAAGAGGGACCACTGGAAGCATCTGACTACTCCGCCGTCTTGGCCTTGCCTCCTCGACAATCTATCTCTAGATCTTTATAAATGGGATAATAAATTCTCCATCAAACGTATGCATTAATGCATCCTGTGCAGCCAGCATGCATTTTGACACTTCTACTAATATCCTTAATTGGTGTGAAGAATTAAGAAATGTCCCTGTTCACTTGCAAACTATCATAATACTACCTGAATTGAGTATACAAATTTTGAGTTTAAATATTTCACATCTTTTACCAAATTTAAGCTTACCAGTTGAGGTAGAAAGGGCCAAAAATGACGTTTCTTCACTTTATACATAGAGAGGCTGAGGATCAGCAAATTATCAGTGATATTCTTACCTAAATTTACAAGTAACTTCTTTTTCTTTCCTCCTTCTCTTCCTTCTCCTAATCCTTCCTCCTCATCCCTTTTCTTTTCTTTTTATTAAAACATACAGACCAGGAACAGTATATTGCTATCACTCTATACAGTGCTGACAGCCGATCAAATTTGGTATGTGAAATATTTCTTCCTTTCATCTTTATATCTGACCATAAGCGTGTGAGGATTAGACTCATGCCCTATTCACTGCAGGGTCTTCTGGATTTTGCACAGTACTTAGCACAAAATAGCTACCCCATACCTATTATTGTTGTTGGGTGCCATTGACTCATTTTTGACTCATAACGACACCATGTGACACAATAGAAATGCTTCATAAAATTTTCTTGACTATAATCTTTAGGGACGCAGATTGCCAGATCTTTCTCCTTTCAGTTTGCAGCTGAGCACTTAACCATTTACACCACCAGGGCTCTTAGTAGTTGAATGAAAAAATGAATTTTGACTATTTGAAAAGTATATTTAAGGGCATCACAGAATAGTGAAGCTGTACATAATAAGCATTCATCTTTCCTGAAGCTGTACATAATAAGTCATTCCTTTTTCAACCAATACAGGTAAGATTTTTGTCTTAGGCTGGGTTCTCTAGAGAAGCAAAACCAGTAAGGCATATAAATATATATAAAGAGAGATTTATATCAAGGAAATAGCTCACGCAATTGTAGAGGCTAGAACGTCCCAAGTCTGTGGATTAGGATAGAGGCTTCTCCTGATTCACGTAGCTGTAGGCGCTGGCGAACCCAAGATCAGCAACTGGGAAAGCAGGACCCCGCTCACAGGCTGTGAAGATCGATGAATCCCAGGATCAGCAGATAAGCTGCTAGCTCAAATCCCAAGAACTGGAGGTCAGACGAACAGGAGGCATCCACAAGATCCAGAGAGAGCAAAAAGCCAGAACATGTGCTTATATTCAGATGCAGGCCACACCCCCAAGGAAACTCACAACTGATTGGCTACTCACAGCATATTCAGTCATGGGAATGCTCAGATATAAACACTGAGAATCATGGCCCAGCCAAGCTGACACACAATCTTAACTATCACATCTTTCAATTATTTTAGCTATAAATATTAAACATAACCTACAAATGATGTGCGAAGGAACTAATTCCTTTATTCTCTTTTTCTGTGTGTGTGAGAGATGATGCCACTGTCCCAGAAATCTATGGAAGCAAGTTTTAAACAGTTCAGACTAAGGTGGTAAATGAGTGGGACCTCTGGTGCCCTCCTTTGATTGAGCTTTGCATCATTCAGAGTTGCTTTAAACTGCCTCCTGTACCCTTTTCTCAGTACTTTTCTGCCAGTTTTGCAGCAATATAAATTTTCACATGACAAAATCTGTTAGATGCTATAAAAACCAAACAAAGCAATGGTGCTGAGGTTGGGTAAAATGAACATTTTTCTTTGAAACTGAGCACATGGAGTGACTTCTAATAATTCACCATGGACAGCATGAGCTCAGCTATACTGCAATGGTTCAAGAAGCTGAGAAATAATGTCTCCTGGTTCTAGCTGTCAAAGTATAATCAACCCAAGCTCACTTTATTTAATACTTTTTGGAAGTTTGTGAAGGCAACTTTCAGTAATAAGATTTGACCACTGTAACATGAAATTCTACATTCAGCTTTGGAAATACTGAGCATTTTCTTTTTTTTTTTTTCCAAAAAATATATAATGATGATTCTATAAACTCTAAATAGGACAAATTAAATGACCTGATTTGTGGTGTCCCAGAAGCTTGTAAGCTCATTGCACATGTCTATCTGCCCCAAGCTGCTTCAGTGAATAAACTCCAGATAGCATAGCTGGCCTTCATGTCTTCAGTTTCCATCAAACTCCCAATCCAGCCTCTTAGGTTATATCTTCAGTAAATCTCTTTTGAAAATCTTTTTATGAAAGAGACAAATGAGTAGAGAGGAAAGGGACCTCATACCACCAGGAAAGAAGCACCAGGAGCAGGGCATGTCTTTTGGACCCAGGGTACCTGTGCTGAAAGGCTCCTAGACCAGGGGAAGATTGATGACAAGGATCTTCCCCTAGAGCTGACAGAGAGAGAAAGCCTTCCCCTGGTGCTGGCACTCTGAATTAGGACTTATAGCCTCTTAAATGTTGAGAGAATAAATTTCTGTTAGTTAAAGCCATCTACTTGTGGTATTTCTGTTATAGCAGCACTAAACAGCTATGACAATGCTCAAGGTTGTATTTTTTTTTTAATTGTTGTAGTTTAAGTGAAAGTTTACAATTCAAGTTACTCTCTCATATAATAATTTATACATACATTGTTATGTGACACTAGTTGCTCTCCCTATACCGTGACAGCACACTCCTACTTTCCACCCGATTTCCCGTGTCCATTCAGTTCCACCAGCTGCTCCTTGGAAACTCTATGGGGTAGTTCTATTCTGTCCTACAGGGTCGCTATGAATTGGAATCAGCTCAATGACAATTGGTTTTGTTTTGTTTTGTTTTTTAAATCTTCACATAGGCTTTTTTTTATTGTTATACTTTAAGTGAAAGTTTAAAATTCCAGTTAGTCTCTCATACAAAAATTTATACATACACTGTAATGTGACCCTAGTTGCTCTCTCTATACTGTGACAGCACACTCCTCCTTTCCACCCCTCCTTTCCTGTGTCCATCTGACCAGCTCCTGACCCTCCCTGCCTTCTCATCTCACCTCCAGACAGAAGCTTCCCATTTAGTCTCATGTATCTTCTTGAGCTAGGAAGCACACTCTTCTCAAGTATCATTTTATGTCCCACAGTCCAGTCCAATCTTTGTCTGAAGAGTTGGCCTCCGGAATGGTTTTAGTGCAGGGTTGACAGAGAGTCCAGAGGCCATGCTTTCTGAGGTTCCTCCAGTCTCAGTCAGACCATTAAGTCTGGCCTTTTTACTAGAATTTGAGTTCTGCACTCCACTCTTCCCCTGTTCCATCAGGGACTCTCTGTTGTGTTCCCTGTCAGGGTGGTCATTGGTGGTAGCTGGGCACCATCTAGTTCTTCTGGTTACAGGCTGATGTAGTCTCTGGTTTATGTGGTCCTTTTGTCTCTTGGGCTAATATTTTCCTTGTGACTTTGGTGTTCTTCATTCTCTCAAGGTCGTGTTTTGATTGTTGTGGACTCGTTTTAATTTTCTTCAGCTTCAACATGAACTTGCCTATGAGCAATTGATGGTCTGTTCCAATGTTGGGCCCTGGCCTTGTTCTAACTGATAATATTGAGCTTTTCCATCATCTCTTTCCACAGATGTTGTCTATTTGACTCCTGGTGACTCCATTTGGTGAGGTCCATGTGTATAGTCGCCATTTATGTTGTTGAAAAAAGGTATTTGCAATGAATAAGTCTATGATGTTACAAAATTCTGTCATACAATCTCTGGCATCATTTCTATCATCAAGGCCATATATAGCCAACTATAGATCCTTCCTTCCTTTCAACTTTCACATTCCCATCTCTAGTAATTATCAATGCAGCATGATTGCATATTTGATCAATTTCAGACTGCAGAAGTTGGTAAAAAGCTTCAATTTCCTCATCTTTGGTATTAGTGGTTGGTGTGTAAATTTGAATAATTAGCTGGTCTTCCTTGTAGGTGTATGGATATTATCCTATCAATGACAGTGTTGTTCTTAAGGGTAGATCCTGAGAGGTTCTTTTTGGCAGTGAATGTGACGCCATTTCTTTTCAATTTGTCATTCCTAGCGTAGTAAACCATAGGATTATCTGATTCAAAATGGTCAATACCAGTCCTTTTCAACTCCCTAATGCCTAGGATATTGATCTTTATGCATTCCATTTCCTTTCTGATGACTTCCAATTTTCCTAGATTCATACTTACTACATTCCATGTTCCAATTATAATGGATGTTTGCAGCTGTTTCTTCTCATTTTGAGCCGTGCCAGATCAGCAAATGAAGGTCCCAAAAGCTTGACTCCATCCACGTCATTAAGGTTGACTCTGTGTTGAGGAGGTAGCTCATCCCCAGTCATATTTTGAGTACCTTCCAACCTGAGGAGCTCATCTTTCAGAACTATATCAATGTTGTGCTGCTATTCATAAGGTTTTCTTTGGCCATTTTTTTTTTGGAAGTCGAATGTCATGTCCTTCTTCCTAGTCTGTATTAGTCTGGAAGCTCTGCTAAAACCTGTCGACCGTGGGTGACCCTGCTGGTGTTTGAAATACCGATGGCATAGCTTCCAGCATCACAGCAACATGCAAGCCACCACAACAAAACTGACAGACAGGTGGTAGAAAAAAGGCATTATATCCTAATTATATATGGTTAGATTTGTCTTCAGTACAACTTTACCAATAAGCTTGGAAGGGCTGTGGTTATACATAATGTGTTTAAAATGTAAATATTTAGAAAAATCAATGCGTTTATAGTAAAATATAGCTAATACACTAACAAATAAAAATAACTAATAGATCAAATCAGATTTATTTTTTATCTCAGAATTTGTGCAAGGAATTTTTTTTTCCTGCTATATGTTCACACCACTCTTTGTTATAGAGTTTTTTTTTATGTTTTTTTAATTCAACTAAATTGCAACTTAGTCTGTAAAAATTTCATTGACCTTGCCTAGAGTTGGGAGCTTGCATGTGTCACAATGTACTTTGACAAACTTCTTACTGATGAAGACATGATTCAGTTAATAATTTTTTCTTTTGGCCTCTAATTAAATTTGTACTAATTAAAGAAAGCCACCCTCTGCCTGTCCAATTAAGACAAGGTATTATCATACAATACAGATGATATTGCTGACAATGAGCATTTTAGACTTCAGTAAGGAATGGGAAGCTACAATAGTGACCTTCTGTTATTAGGCGCCCTAACATTGCTGGGGATTAGGAGGAGTCTATTAGTGGAGACCACAATAAAATATTTTGAAAAAGAGCATCTTTTTAAATTTTTTTCCATAATTTGAAAAAAAAATTGTTTCTTTATCATGGTAAATATGTATGTGACAAAACATTTGACATTTCAACAATCTTCACATGTACAGTTCAGTGACATTCATTATGTTTATCATGTCGTTCAGCCATCACCTTTCATCTTTTTTTTTTAAATTTTTCTTTTATTGTACTTTAGATGGAGGTTTACAGAACAAATAGTTTCTCATTAAACAACCATTACACATACTGTTTTATGACTTTGGTTAACAACCCCATGGCACATCAATACTCTCAATTCTCAAACTTGGAGGACCTTTTTTTTTTTTTGGTGAAAATATACATAGCCAAAGTTACACCATTTCAAAAGTTTTAACATGTACAATTCAGTGACATTGATTACATTCCTCCAGTTGTGCTGCTATTCTCACTATCCTTTTCCAAATTATTCCATCACCATTACCTTCAACTCACTGCCCCCTAGGCTTCTCATCAAACCTTTTAAGTTGCTGTTGTCAATTTGATCTCACATAGATAATTTTCTTTTTTGTACCTTAGATGAAGGTTTACAGAATAGTTTCTCATTAAACGGCACACATATTGCCCTATGACAATGTTTAACAACCCCACTACATGTCAACACTGTCCCTTCTCAGCCTCAGATTCCCTATCACCAGCTTTCCTGGCCCTCCTACCTTCTAGTCCTTGTCCCTAGACTGCTGTGCCTCATTAGTCCCGTTTTGTTTTATGGGGCTGTCCAATCCCTGGCTGAATGGTGAACCTCGGGAGTCGCTTCACCACTGAGCTAAAAGGGTGTCCAGTGTCCATACTCTCGGGGTTTCTCCAGCCTGTCAGACCAGTAAATCTGGTCTTTTTTTGTGGGTCAGAATTTCGTTCTACATCCTTCTCCAGCTCTGTCCAGGACCCTCTGTTGTGATCCCGGTCAGAGCAGTCAGTGGTGGTAGCCAGGCACCATCTAGCTGTACTAGCCTCAGTCTGGTGAAGGCCATGGTAGCTGTGGTCCATTAGTCTCGTGGACTAATCTTTTCCTTGTATCCTGTTCTCTTCATTTTCCCTTGCTAGACCAGTGGAGTATCTTAGATGGCTGCTCACAGGCTTTTAAGACCCCAGACGCTACTCACCAAGGTAGAATGTAAAACATTGTCTTTATAAACTGTGTTATGCCAATTGAGCTAGATGTTCCCTGAGACCATGGTCCCCACAGCCCTCCCCCCAGAAATTCAGTCCCTCAGGGAGTTTGGAAGTATCTATGGAGCTTCCATGACCTTTCCTTGTACAAGTTGTGCTGGCTTCCCCAGTATTGTGTAGTCTTACCCTTCACCAAAGTGGCCACTTATCTATTGTCTATTTAGTTTCCCCCCACATCCCCATCCCTCGTAACCAACACTGTCTCTTTTTATGTATAAACTTTTACATGAGTTTTTACAGTAGAGGTCTCATACAATATTTGTCCTTTTGTGACTGACTTATTTCACTCAGCATAATGTCTGCCAGTTTGAAAAAATGAGCATCCATTTTCAATAGGACAATGCTGAAGAGAATAGAAGAGAATCAATGCAGCATGAAAAATGTTATCTTAGCCACACAGGTTAAAAATTCTCATTGATGAAGACTATCTGGGGATGGATAAAAAGTTCATTTATATAATTATGTTTATAAGTATTCACAGACTCATCATACATAAACATACACGTCCATAGAGTGACTTTCATAGCACCTATAATACAGTAACATTTTAGTTTATTTTAAACTAAACATCATTTAAAAATGGAAACCATATTATTCTCAGAAAAACTTTTTCATCTTTTTAAAGTTTCTGGTTTAAAAAAAGAAACCATAGGAATTGCTATTTAGATAGATTTAAAAGTACCAGTAGCAATAACTAACGTGGATTGAGTAGTTAGCTACTAGTTTATGGGCATTATGTTAAAGACTATGGAGTCCCTGGTGGTGCAAATGATTAATGTGCTCCACTGCTAACCAAAGGTTAGAAGGTTAGAGTCTACCCAGAAGTGCCTTGAGAAGAAAGGCCTGGTGATTACTTCCTAAAAATCAGCCACTGAAAACCTACGGAGTACAGTTCTACTCCAACACACATGGGGACACCATGAGTCAGAATCAACTTGACAACAACTTCTTCTTTATGCAAAGTACTGTAAATGTTTGCTATACTGTGATGCTACATAGTATAGTTTTTGCTGTATAGAATACCTCCCTACAAGTAGTGGCTTCAAAAACACAATTATATATTAGTTCACTTTTCTGTGATTCAGCCATCTGGGCCAGGCTCACGTGGGAGGTGCCTCTGGTGGACTCAGCTGCAGTCAGCTAGTGGATCAGCTGGGAGCTTATTGGTCTAGGATGGCCTCACTCACATGCCTGTTGGTTGGTGCTGTTAACTACTAATGGCTATTGTCTGAGTTGACAGGGGCAACTGGGTCACATTTATAGCTGACTGGGCCAGGCTTACTCATTTGGGGGCAGTTGTAATGCTTCCAGAAGCAGAAAGAGGACAAGCTCCAATGGATATGCACTTTTCAGGTCTCTTCTTGCAACATGCTTGCTATTAGCCTATTGGTCAAGCAGGCCCCTTGGACAGATCAAGAGCCAAGGTAAGAGGGGAGCATATTTCATTGGGAAATTCATTCAATTTCAATACATTCTTAAAAATATGACTTACTATAAGAGTTTTTCAGATAAAGATAAGTGAGAGAAGTAAAGCTACTTTTTCTAGATAAAAATAATGAATGATAGGGATAAAATTTGATACCAAGCAGTTTGGCCTCAAAGACTAATTTTACACTAAGACCAGGTAAATATTACCTGATGATTACAGTTCTCTATAGCGAACACAGTGAAGATTCCTATTGTCTACAGTGGGAAAAGAAAAAAAAAATCTTAGTTACGTAGTGCTGCTATAACAGAAATATCACAAGCGGATGGCTTTAACAAAGAGAAATTTATCTTCTCACAGTCTAGGAGGCTAGAAGTCCGAATTCAGGGTGCCAGCTTCAGGGGAAGGCTTTTCTCTCTTTTGGCTCTGGGGAAAGGTCCTTGTCATCAATCTTCCCCTGGACTAGGAGCTTCTCAGCACAGGAACCCCAGGTCCAAATGACACGCTCTGCTCCTGGCACTGCTTTCTTGGTGGTATGAGGTCTCCCTATCTCTCTGCTCAATTCTCTGTTTTATATCTCAAAAGATATTGACTAAAGATACAATCTAATCTTATAGATTGATTCCTGTCACATTACCATAACTGCCTCCAAATCTTCCTCATTAACAACATAGAGGTAGGATTTACAACATATCAGAAAATCACATCAGATCACAAAAATGGTTGACAATCACACAATACTAGGAATCATAGCCTAGCCAAATTGACACATATTTTGACGAGACACAATTCAATCCATGACATACCCTATTACAAAAATATGCCCTAATAAGAGACTTATTATGGTCAAGTTGTGCAGCAATGCTACATACTACTTCAATTATCCAAATCATTCATGGATTTATTCATTCATTGTTCAAACAATTATTTTTTTCCAGACAGTTTACAAAAAAAAAAAAACCCTTGTGATCGAGTCAATTCCAGCTCACAGTGACCCTACAGGACAGCGTAGAACTGCCCCATAGAGTTTCCAAGGAATGGCTGGTGGATTCAAACTGCCAACCTTTTGGTTAGCAGCACAGCTCTTAACCACTGCACCACCAGGGCTCCAGGGACTGGAAATCTAAAGGTAAATAAGACAAGAGGCTTGTCCTTGAGAAGGTACACTCTAGTAGGGAGTTGGATAAGTAAGCAAATATTTTATAAATACTTTATGGCAATCTATTACATAATGGTAAGTTACAGAGTCTTAAACGACAGACGAATTGTCTAGATATTTCTAAAGGATAACAATCTGACCTTTGCGCTTTCACTTAAAATATGAGCAGAAGCTTACCAGAGAGAGAACAATTTTTTAGACTGAACACATATTTATTAAATATTATGCCAATATTCTGTACCTCTAGGATTTAGGAATATTGAAGCCTATTACCATGTGTTTTTTCTCAGTGACTATTACATTCTATACACAATTTACTTTAAAAAAAAAAATCCCTCCTCTTAAAAGCCTGTGAGGAGTTCCGGCAAAATGGCGCTCTAGGCAGAAGTACCACGCCATCCCTCCACAGCAAAGATCCGAAAAACTAAGCCATGCAGAGAATACAACAATCCCGAAACCCTAAAACATTGGATGAAGAGATAAAGAACTCAGCCAAGCACCAAATGGAGTGAGAAAACTGACAGGGAATGGAGAGCGAGGAGAGATTCATGCAGAGTCCCCTACCAGCAAACACAACGCGGATCCACCATCTTGGACTCCTATTGGAGACCAGCAAACGGGGGTATGAGAAAGCAGCCTCACAGAGCATCCAGCGGGAGACAAAACAGCCGATAATTTACGGTGTGTGCTTTCCCACCCCCCACCCCTCTTCACCCCGGCTCGGCCTCCTCTGCTTCCCGCGGCCACAGTCTCTTGACTGGGAGGTGCCAGCTGCTTGGATTCCACACACCCAGGTGGGCGGCTTTCTGGATGCCATTTGTTGGCTGCTAGTGTTGCTTTTTTTTTTTCTGCTTCTTTTGATTTCTCACTTGCCTCTCGCCGCCTCCCACTCCTTTTGCTCGAGTGCCTGGCTCTGGGCGCCATCTTTGCTTCTTCCTGGGGGGTGCGGGGCTCCATTCGAGTGTGCAGCTGCTTCCCGGTCTGGGCTGGTGCGCTGGTGGGATCCTGGGGCTTTTGTTCGTTTGTTCCTCTGCTTCCCGCGGCCACGGTTTCATGGCCGAGGGGCGCTGGCTACTTGGATTCCGCATGCCCCGGGCGGGCAGCTCTCTGGGTGCCATTTGTTGGCTGCTAGTGTTGCTTTTTTTTTTCTGCTTCTTTTGATTTCTCACTTGCCTCTTGCCACCTCCCCCTCCTTTCACTCAAGTGCCGGGCTCCGTGCGCCATCTTTGCTTCTTCCTGAGGGGCTCCAGAGCGCTGGCAATTTGTGATATACGCTTTCCCACTCTCCACCCTTCTGCACCCACACTCGGCCTCCTCTGCTTCCCGCGGGCACTGTCTCTTGTCCGGGGGCACCAGCCCACACTGGCTGGCTCTCTGGGTGCCATTTGTTGGCTGCTGGTGTTGTTTTTTTTTTTTTTTTTCCTGCTTCTTTGGATTTCTTGCTTGCCTCTCACCACCTCCCCTTTCTTTCGCTTGAGTGCCTGGCTCTGTGCGCCATCTTTGCTTTTTCCTGAGGGGATGTGGAGTTCTGTTCGAGTGTGGAGCTGCTTCCCAGTCTGGGCTACCGTGCTGGTGGGACCCCAGGGCTTTTGTTCGTTTGTTCATTTTGAATTGTTTGTTTGTTTTCTTTTCCTTTTCTTGAGTTGGGAGCCCTTTCTGGCCAGGCAGAGCTGCATGGCAAGGAACTCCCCTGCGGCTTCCACAGACGTGCGGAGGGATCCCTGAGGACATTTCTTTTTTCATTGGTTTTTTTCTGTTTTTTAGGGGGGCGTTTCTTGTTCTTTTTTTTTCTTCTGTTTTTTGGGGGGGCCTTTCTTGCTCTTTTTTTTTATTATTTCTTTTGCTTTCTTTTCCCTCTTTTTCCCTTTTTGTCTTTCTTCATTGCTCAGTTTCTCATCTCTCTATATCTTCCTTCCCGTTCTGATCCCTGAATACCAGGCGTTGTAAGCCACTGCACCTTCTGGCCAGGCTGTGCTGCAATACCTGAGAGCGACTTCCCCACACATAATAGCTACATCGGTGGGATCCCTGGGAACTTTGTGGTTCTTTAACCTTTCTGATTTTTATTTGTTCATTCTTTTCTTTTCTTCCTCTTCCCCTTTCTGTTTTTCTCCATTTCATAGTCTCTCATCTCTCCATTCCAACGGCAAGCTCCCCTAGCGTTCTTTTTTGTTTGTATGTTTTTTGGCTCCTGTTCCTCTCTCCTCTCTCCCATATCCATCTTAGCTCCACACATAACCATCTCCCCGCTGCATCCTGCCTACCTGCACCGTGCACTTCACATCACACCAACAAGCAGTGCAGGCACGGCCTACTGGAACCTGCCCAGCACTGATTACAGACCTGCCCTGGTGGCTGTTGTATGTGCCACAAACAACCTGTCCCAGTAGCTCCTCTTCAGCTAGACCTGCCCTCCTGTACCATATCTGAGTGACTGAACCTGCCAGTTGGAGAAGAAGGTGAAAAGTATTGAGCACACAGACGAGCAAACAACAAAGAGCACACAGTCTGCCTGCTCATAGTCAAATTTTTTTTTTTAAAAAAAGGGAAGAAACAAACAAATCTACAATCAATAAATGACAGAACTAACTACTGAATGCCCCAAAAACAGCAGACAATATCAAAACATTTACAAAAACAGGACAGGATGGTTCCAGTAGACGTCCAAATTAAAACACCAGATGACTCTCCTGTGGAAGAAAATGCACTAGAAGTACCTGATAGGGAATTCAAATCTCTAATACTCGGAATTTTCCAAGAACTGAGGCAAAAAGCTGACAAACGTGAGGAAAAAATAGACAAATTCATGGAAAATACAGACAAAAAATTGGAAGAATTCAGGAAGATGATGCAGGAATAAAATGCCAAAATAAATTCACACCTAGAAATTATACAGAAACAACAATCAGAAATCCAAAAGATAAACAATATTTCAGAAATGGATGATGTCTTTGAAGGGCTGAGAAGCAGATTTAAAACCGTGGAAGACAGGATCAGTGGAACTGAAGACAAACATTTGGATACAACTCTTTTTCAGGAAAACTCAGAAAAAAGAACAAAGAAAAATGAAGAGACCCTGAGAGTTATATGGGACACAATTAAAAGCAAAAATTTACGAGTCATTGGCATTCCAGAACAGGGGGAGAAAATAGAAAACAGAAAACACAGAGAGGATCATTGAGGAACTGCTGACAGAAAAATTCCCCAATATCATGAAAGATGTAAAGCTGGCCATCCAAGAAGCTCAACGAACCCCATATAGAAGAGACCCCAAAAGAAAATCACCAAGACATATAATATTCACACTCGCCAAAACCAAACACAAACAATCCTGAGAGCAGCTCCTGAAAAACAAGAAGTGACATACAGAGGAGAAACAATAAGACTAAGCTCAGATTATTCGGCAGAAACCATGCAGGCAAGAAGGCAATGGGATGACATATATAAAATCTTGAAAGAAAAAAATTGTCAGCCAATAATAATATATCCTGCAAAACGCTCGTTCAAATTTGATGGTGAAATTAGGTCATTTCCAGATAAACAGAAACTAAGGGAATATGTAAAAGTCAAACCAAACTTAGAAGAATTATTATAGGGAGTTCTTTGATCTGAGGACAAACAGCATCAGCCCACAAGCAGAACCTAGGACGCAGGATCATATGAGCCAGATACCAATCTAAGAAATGAACTCTCGAGGACTATCCAAAACCAAAAGAAATACAACAGGGAATCAGAACAGTCAATCGATGGATGACAACAACATCAAAACAATAAAAGAGGGAATAAACGGCATAGGTATAGAACCTTCAAATGGAGAGGAAGGCAAGGTGATACCAAGTAAGGGTACACTGCTTCAAACTTAGAAAGATATGAGTAAAATTCATGGTAACCACAAAGAAAGTTAACAAACCAACTCATAAAAATAAAGACGAAAAACATAAAGTCTCGGCAAAACAATACCTACTAAAAGAAAAGAAATGGAAAAAAAATCCACAAACAAAACTAACTCAGCACAAGAGAGTAAGAAGAACAAAGAAAACTTCAGCACCACAATAAAAAGCACTACAAAATGACAACAACAAACTCACATCTATCAATAATTACACTGAATGTAAATGGACTCAATGCACCCATAAAGAGATGGAGAGTGACAGAATGGATAAGAAAACAGGATCCATCACTATGCTGTCTACAAGAGAAACACCTTAGAAACAAAGATGTGAATTTATTAAAAGTCAAAGGTTGGAAAAAAAATATCAAGCTAACAACTACCGAAAAAGAGCAGGAGTGGCAATTCTAATCTCAGATAAAATAGAAATTAAAACAAAATCTACCATAAAAGACAAAGAAGGACACTATATAATGATTAAGGGGACGATCCACCATGAAGACATAACCATAATAACCATCTACTAACCCAATGACAGGGCTCCAAAATACATAAACTCTAACAACACTGAAAAGAGAAATTGACAGTTCCACAATAATAGTAGGAGACTTCAACACACCACTCTCAGTAAAGGACAGAACAACTAAGAAGAAACTCAGCAAAGATACAGAAGACCTAAAGGACAAAATCTGCCAACTTGACCTCATAGACATAAATAGAACACGCCATCCAACCGCTGAAAAGTACACCTTCTTTTCCAATCCACATGGGACGTTCTCCAGAATAGACCACATCTTAGGCCACAGAGCAATCCTCAACAATACCCAAAATGTTGAGATAATTCAAAGTATCTTTTCTGACCACAATGCCATCAAGGTAGAAATTAACAATAGAAATAGCAAGGAAAAAAAATCAACTACATGGAAACTGAATAATACCCTGCTTACACATCACTGGGTAATAGAAAAAATCAGAGATGGAATCAAAAAATTCCTAGAATCAAATGAGAATGAAAACACATCATACCAAAACCTTTGGGACACAGCAAAGGCAGTCCTCAGAGGACAATTTATAGCAAAAGATGCACATATCAAAAAAGAAGAAAGGGACAAAATCAAAACATTAACTACAGAACTCAAACAAATAGAAAGAGAACAGCAAAAAAAGCTCACAATCACAGGAAGAAAGGAAATAGTAAAGATCAGAGCAGAAATCAATGAAATAGAGAACAGAAAAACAATAGAAAGAATCAACCAAACCAAAAGTTGGTTCTTTGAAAGAATCGACAAAATCAACAAACCACTGGCCAGACTGATAAAAGAAAAACAGGAGAGGACACAAATAACCCAAATAAGAAATGAAATGGGGGACATTAAAACAGACCCAACTGAAATAAAAAGGATTATAACAGAATATTATGAAAAACTATACTCCAACAAATTTGAAAACCTAGAGGAAATGGATAAATTTCTAGAAACACACGGCCTACCCAAACTACAACAAAGTTATGTTGAAAATCCGAACAGACCCATAACAACAGAAGAGATTGAAAAGGTAATAAAAAAACTCCCAACCAAAAAAAGCCCTGGCCCAGATGGGTTCACTGGAGAATTCTACAAAACATTTACAGAAGAACGTGTACCAGTTCTACTTAAGCTTTTTCAGAGCATGGAAGAGGAAGCAACACTTCCAAATTCATTCTATGAAGCCAGCATAACGCTGATACCAAAACCAGGCAAGGACGTCACAAAAAAAGAAAATTACAGACCAATATCTCTCATGAATATAGATGCAAAAATTCTGAACAAAATTCTAGCCAATAAAATTCAGCATCATGTCAAAAAAATAATACACCACGACCAAGTACATTTATACCAGGTATGCAAGGATGGTTCAACATTAGAAAATCAATCAACGTAATCCACCACATAAATAAAAGGAAAGAAAAGAATCACATGATCATCTCAATTGATGCAGAAAAGGCATTCGACAAAGTCCAACACCCATTCCTGATTAAAACTCTCAATCAAATAGGTATACAATGGAAATTTCTCAACATAATAAAGGGCATCTATGCAAAACCAACAGCCAACATCATTCTTAATGGAGAGAGGCTGAAAACATTCCCCTTGAAAACAGGAACAAGACAAGGATGCCTTTTATCACCACTCCTATTTAACATTGTGCTGGAAGTTCTAGCTAGAGCAATAAGGCAAGAAAAAGAAATAAAGGGCATCTATATTGGTAATGAAGAAGTTAAACTGTCCCTCTTTGCAGATGATATGATACTATACATAGAAAACTCTAAAGACTCCATGAGAAATCTACTGGAACTAATAGAAAGATTCAGCAGAGTAGCAGGATACAAGATAAACATTCAAAAATCAGTAGGATTCCTATACACCAGTAAGGAGAATGATGAAAAGGAAATCAGGAAAACAATACCATTTTTAATAGCTCCTAAAAAGATAAAATACTTAGCAATAAATCTGACCAGGGATGTAAAAGACCTATACAAAGAAAAGTATAAAACACTACTGCATGAAACCGAAAGGGATCTACATAAATGGAAAAACATACCATGCTCATGGATAGGCAGACTCAACATTGTGAAAATGTCAATTCTACCCAAAGCAATCTACGAATACAACGCAATCCCAATCCAAATACCAACAACATTCTTCAAAGAGATGGAAAAACTAATCATTCACTTTATATGGAAAGGGAAGAAGCCCCGAACAAGTAGAGCACTACTGAAGAAGAAGAATAAAGTTGGAGGACTCACACTACCTGACTTCAGAACCTACTATACAGCTACAGTAGTCAAAACAGCCTGGTACTGGTACAACGACAGACACATTGACCAATGGAACAGAATTGAGAACCCAGATGTAAATCCATCCACCTACTTTCACCTGATCTTCAACAAGGATCCAAAGTCCATCAAATGGGGAAAAGACAGTCTTTTTAACAAATGGTGCTGGCAAAATTGGATATCTATTTGCAAAAAAATGAAACAGGACCCATACCTCACACCGTATACAAAAACTACTTCAAAATGGATCAAAGACCTGAATATGAAGCCTAAAACTATAAAGTTCATAGAAGAAAAAATAGGACCAACACTTCAGGCCTTACTACATGGCATTAACAGGATACAAACCATAACCATCAATGTACAAAACCCAACAGATAAGCTAGATAATTGGGATCTTCTAAAAATCAAACACCTATGCTCTTCAAAAGACTTCACCAAAAGAGTAAAAAGAGAACCCACAGACTGGGAAAAAATTTTTGGGCAGTACAAGTCAGACAAAGGTCTAATCTCCATAATCTACAAGAAAATCCAACACCTCTACAATGAAAAGACAAATAATCCTATTCAAAAATGGGCAAAGGAAATGAACAGACACTTCACCAAAGAAGACATTCAAATGGCCAACAGACACATGAGGAAATGCTCACGATCACTAGCCATTAGAGAGATGCAAATTAAAACCACAATGAGATACCATCTCACCCCGGCATTACTGGCACGAATCAAAAACACTGGAAATAACAAATGTTGGAGGGGCTGCGGGGAGATTGGAACTCTTAGGTACTGCTGGTGGGAATGCAAAATGATACAACCATTTTGGAAAATGATATGGCGCTTCCTCAGAAAGCTAGAAATAGACATACCATTGGATCCAGCAATCCCACTCCTAGGAATATATCCTAGAGAAATAAGAGTCGTCACTTGAATAGACATATGCACACCTATGTTCATGGCAGCATTGTTCACAATAGCAAAATGATGGAAACAACCTAGATGCCCATCAATGGATGAATGGATAAACAAACTATGGTACATACACACAATGGAGTACTATGCAGCGAGAAAGAACAATGAATCTGTGAAGCATCTCATAACATGGATGAAACTGGAAGACATTATGCTGAGTGAAATAAGTCAATCACAAAGGGACAAATATTGTATGAGACCTCTATTGTAAAAACCCATGAAAAAGTTCACACACAAAATGTAACAATCTTTGTTGGTTACCAGCAATGGGAGGGGTAGGTGGGGAATACTAAATAGGCAATAGATAAGTGGTATCTTGGGTGAAGGTTGAGACAATACACAGTATAGGGGAAACTAGCACAACCTGTACAAGGAAAGGTCATGGAAGCCCCATAGATACATCCAAACTCCCCGAGGGACTGAATTGCTGGGTGGAGGGCTCTGGGGACCATGGTCTCAGGGAACATCTAGCTCAATTGGCATGACACAGCTTCTAAAGACAATGCTCTACATTCTACCTTGGTGAGTAGTTTCTGGGGTCTTAAAAGCCTGTGAGCGGCCATCTAAGATACTCCACTGGTCTCATCCTTTCTGGAGCAAGGGAGAATGAAGAGAACAGGATACAAGGAAAAGATTAGTCCGAAGAACTAATTGTCCACAGCTACCAAGGCCTCAACCGGACTGAGTCCAATACAGCTAGATGGTGCCCGGCTACCACCACTGACTGCTCTGACCAGGATCACAACAGAGGGTTCTGGACAGAGCTGGAGAAGGATGTAGAGCATAATTCTAACTCACAAAAAAAAAAAAAAAAAAAAAAAAAGACGAGATTTACTGGCCTAAAGGAGACTGGAGAAACCTCGAGAGTATGGCCCCCAGACACCCTTCTATCTGAGTACTGAAGTTACCTCTGAGGTTCACTGTTCAGCCTGGGAGTGGACAGCCCCATAAAACCAAATGAGACTAACAAGGTACAGGCGTCCAGTGACAAGGGCCAGAAGGCAGAAGGGGACAAGGAAGCTGGTGATAGGGAACACAAGGTTGAGTAAGGATATTGTTGATGTGTTATGAGATTGTTAACCATTGTCATAGGGCAACATTTGTAGTAACTGTTAAATGAGAAACTATTTTGTTCTGTAAACCTTCATCTTAAGTGAGAATAACAGCACAACTGGAAGAGCGTAGTCAATGTCACTGAACTGTGTATGTAGAAATTTTTGAAATGGTGTATCTTTGGCTATGTGTATTTTCACCAAAAAAAAAAAAAAAACGTTGAGATTTTAGAGGTTTAATATGTTGTGGGGTTCTTACCCAATGTCATAAAACAACATGTGTACTACTGTATCATGAGAAACTAGTTGTTCTGTAAGCCTTCACCTAAAGTACAATAAAATATAAAAAAAAAAAGCCTGTGAGCAACCATCTAAGATACTCCACTGTTCTCATCCCTTTGGGAGCAAGGGAGAATGAAGAGAACAGGATACAAGGAAAAGATTAGTCTGAAGGACTAATGGACCACAGCTACCAACGCCTCCACCAGACTGAGTCCAGTACAGCTAGATGGTGCCCGGCTACCACCACTGACTGCCTTGACCGGGATCACAACAGAGGGTTCTGGACAGAGCTGGAGAAGAATGTAGAACAAAATTCTAACACAATAAAAGACCATATTTGCTGGCCTAAAAGAGACTGGAGAAACCCCGAGATTATGGCCCCCAGATACCCTTTTAGCTCAGTGGTGAAGTCACTTCCGAGGTTCAGTTTCAGCCAGGGACCCATAAAATAAAACGGGACGAATGAGGCACAGCAGTCCAGGGACAAGGACTAGAAGGCAGAAGGGACAGGAAAGCTGGTGATAGTGAACCCAAGTTTGAATAAGGACAGTGTTGACATGTAGTGGGGTTGTTAACCAATGTCATAAAACAATATGTGTACTACTGTTTAATGAGAAACTGTTTGTTTTGTAAACCTTCACCTGAATTAAAAAAAAAAAAATCCCTCCTCTAATTTTATCCATCCAAAGACTATTACCGTAGTTTTACACAAGTAATATGCACTTTCTGCATTTGTTTGCCAGCCATTCCCTCTTTCTTCATAAGTGTGCTATGCTAATTTTTTTATAGCAATATGTGGAAGAGGATTGGTATGATAGCACTTGTAAAGGTGCCTCTTGGGGGGAGTGCAAGGCCGGCAAACAAACGCAGAAGGCACACACTATTTGCATAAATATACTGTAGTAGAAACCACAACTGTATCATTAAAATATTTTAAAAATATACCAAATGACTTTATTATTGTTTAAGAATCTAATTTAAATATAATTAAGCTCTTTATTTGGAAGATTTCTAATCAGAATAGAAGCTGTTATTTAAAAATTTTCAAGTGTGCAGATGTTCAAGTTTTTCCAGGTAAATATATTTTGGGGAATAAGATTAAAATGGAAACATTTCTAGACATTTGTTTTTAACTTGTCTATAACAAAAGTATCTTTTCAAACATTGTCAGTAGTAACTTTCTGCTTGGAATTTTTTCCTTTTTTTGTAAGAAATAATTGAATAATAGTATCACCTATGCTTTTAACAGAATTTTCAATGAAATAATTAGTTAAATTCAATTTGTTATAAAAAATTTAGTGTTCATTTCATATATCATTACAACATATTAAATTTCATACCTTGTACATCTTAAAGGTTATATTTATTTTTACAAAAATAAATGCATTCAGCAAATGGTCATGCATACTGTTGGTAAAGATTTGAATTCCATCCTTATTCTGCTACAATGAGGAATCAAGCCTTTTCTTCCAACTAGAAAGTAGAGGAGGATGACAGAGGGGAGCAAGATGGAGAAAAAGTTTTTAAATTTGTACAGTAAGTCCTCGGCAGAACCCCACTATCCCATGCATGAAGCAACCAGAATCAACTAAGTAAAAGTTTTGAGAAGTGAACTATAGTGTGAAATACTATCCAGTTTCAGATTAACCTATATGTAGCAGACAAGGAGAGAAAACTATATAATAGCACAGCAAAGACTTTAAGAATAAAACTGGTATCTGAACCACCTCACCCAAAAGTGAGACAGGCCATGTTTTCTGAATCTAAGTAGATTGAAAAAGAAAAGATTTAAATAGAACAAGATTCTTGTAACACAGTACCTAAAATTTCCAGTATATAACTGAAAACTACGCAACTCACCAAGAACCAGAGGAATCTCAATGCAGATGAGAAAGGACAATCAACAGATGTCAAGAGTGAAACAAGACAGAAAATCAAATTATATAACACAGATTTTAAGGCAGCTCTCATAAGCAAGTTTTAATAAACAATTACAAAAACTATTGGAAAAATACAGAAAATCTCAGCAAAGAAATAGAAGATATAAAGAAGAACCAAATGGAAATATCAGAAGAGAAAAACTGTAAGAGAGGGAAAAACAAAACAACAGCAACAACCAAAAAAAACACTGGATTGGCTTAATAGCAAACTGCAGATGACACAGGAAAAAAGTCAGTGTATATTATTATAAACCCACAGTATATCCAATTTGAACAATGGAGAAAAAATAGGAAGTAACAAGTACTTACAAACACAACCTATATACATCTTAGCCCAAAAGTCAGCATCTTATTTAACGAAGAAATATAGCACTCTTACTATATGTAATTGAGGATGATGCTTAGGGTAAGATTCAAATAGGCTTGATAACTGAGCCCTAACATTAAGCAGATTTAGGCAGCAAGTTTGAGATAGCACTGAAACAAAGCATGCTTTCCAAAAGAGTTAGGCCTTTAACAGTCTAAAGCCTTAGAGAAAGACAACTGCTGTTCCCCATGAATGATGTTTCACTCCCAAGAGCATGAAGAGAAGCATGCAACTGAACATAGAATGCCCCGTTACCTTACACAGATTTATACTTAAGTTATTCTACTGCCTAGAGATGCATTAAAAACACACACACAAAAAAAAAAAAAGTGTCAGAGAGAGGCCCAGAGCAATACATTGCTTGGTACAGGTCAGGCATTCAGTAAACAAATATTTGAATAAAAGAATAATGTCTTAGTGTTCTCTAGAGAAACAAAACCAGTGACACACACACACACACACACACACACACACACACACACACACAAAGAAACTGATTTACTTTAAGGGATTGACTCACACCATTTTGGGAGAATGGCAAATCCAAAATCCACAGGTCAAGCGACATTAGAGATTCTGAAGTCTTGTATCCCAAAATCCATAGGTCAGGCTCTTGGAAGAGTAAAGAGTGAGGGAGTTCTGGCAAAATGTCACTTATAGTCTGGAGACAGAACACACCCTAGGGAAACCCTTTTTGCTCTTAGGGCTGTCAACTGATTGGTTTAGGCCCACTTGCATTATAGAAGGTAATCTGATTTAATCACTTGTAACTGTAATCACAAGTAGACTAGAGTTTGGCCAAACAACTAGGCACGACAGCCTAGCCGAACTGACACGTAAGATTAACCATCAAAAATGATAAAAAGGGATTACTACAAGGATATATAAAAATATTTGCTAGACTTTCATTTTAAGTTGCTCCCCACTTTCTACATATTTATCTTTTAAGATGAAAATTATCACACTTTTAATATCTCCCGGAAAGGCAATTACAACACTTGAGGAAATGAGTCTACATTTGCAGGAGTTTTATAACTCTTTCTCATCAAGTATAAGGAAATTAGAAAAGTAGGGGGCAGTGTATTAAAGTGATATTCAATTAAATTGAATAATTATCTAGGTCATATTTAAACTAATTTAAAAGTGGCAGAAATAAAAGGATTCAAGATAAGTTGAGGAAAGAAAAAAGATGTCGAAATGAAAAAGCAAAAACAATATCACTTCAGATCACGTTTTTGTTTTTAAGTCCTATTTTTCTTTGAAATAATTATCTAGTGATAATTTCCTAATTAGATAGTTTAGGGATTATAGTAATTAACCAATATATATCCAAGTTTTATTTTACTTTGGGAATTATAAGTAATGTTAAATTGAAGTACATCTCACTTTAGCCTGTTTTCTGCTTGTAATCTGTTTTACTACCATATTATGCTGCTCAGCCTCAACTGAATTCCCAACACTTCTTGATGACTATTTTTCTTTCATGTGTACATTGTCAGCTCCCTCTCCAGTAAATTTAATGTATATTTATGAATGGTTTTATGTGCCAAGTTGTGTGCTAATTGCTGGGACACAAAAATAAACAAAATATCTTTATGGCCTGAACAAAGGAATGGTGTAACAGAGGAAACAGTAGTTAATGACTATATAATAGTTGTTAGGGACTGCATTGTGTACTCCCAAAATATGTCTTGAAGTCCTAGGCCCTGTAATGATAGATATGATCCTGTTTAAAAATAGAATTTGCTTTCGTTAGGGCATGCCAGCGTAGAGTGGGTCCTAATCCTAATAGTTCTGAATTATAAAAAGACCAGAATAGACACAAAAGGGGGATACAGATGTCATGTGAGTGCCAGTCTCTAAACAAATGGTGCCAGGATTGTCTGAAGTCACCAGAAACTAGGAGAGAGGCCCATAAAAGGAATCATAAAAGCTGAGACCCTAACTTGGACTTCTAGCCTTCTAAACTGTAAGAAAATTAATTTCTGTTCTTTGAAGCCACGCACTTGTGTTATTTCTGTTATGGCAACACTAGGCAACTAAGACAGATTTCCACACCTTTTTGACCGCAAGTTCCTTATTAATATCATCAAGCGAATAACATGGTTTTCTTTTTTTTTTTTAATTTTCATTAAGTTAGACCTCCTAGAAAAAACAAAGACCTTGACTTATTAAAAATACCTTTAAGGAGATGTTTAACATCAGTTGAGTTATTAGAATATGTACTAATTAGTTCATATACATGTCCAGTACTAAAATATGACTTACACAAGGCAAAGATTACATTTTATTATTTTTATGCCTTGTGCATAGATTAATATTCTCTATAACAATTGCTCAATAAATGTTTGCTACATGTATGGGAAAATGGATATCTACTATTGTCCATAAGATACAAGAGAAGCAGGTATAGAGGATGAAAGGAAAGAATATGAAAATCTGTTTTGTTTGTGATATTTTTAATTTTTTTTATTAAAGAAATACTTATTGAACATCTATATAATATTTAAGGGAGACGAATACAAAAAATGTTTAGTGAGGCTAAGAATAAATAATCAAAACGGTAGAAAACATTATATGGAACAATAGTCAATTTATTGTTGTTAGTTGCAGTCAATTTGACTCAGACTCTCATAGACCTTACATATAACAGAAGAAAATGTTGCCTGGTCCAGCACCATCTTCATGGTCTTTGGTATAGAGTCGATTAGAGGAGTTTAATTTAACTTAATTAATTAATTTAATTTAATTTACATCAATTAAACTCCTGTAATCGACTCCCATATCAAAGACCATAAAGATGGTGCAGGATGAGGCAATGTTTTCTTCTGTTACATATAAGGTCTCTGCGAGTCTGAGTTAAATTGACTGCAACTAACAACAACAAATTGACTCTATTATTTCATATAATGTTTTCAGAAGAGGACTTGGAAGAAAGGAAATCATTGCTGATGTCAGATGGATTTGGGCTGAAAGTAGAGATGTTTACCTGTGTTTTATTGACTATGCAAAGGCATTCGACTCTGTGCATTATAACAAATTATGGATAACATTGTGAAGAATGGGAATTCCAGAACACTTAATTGTGCTCACGTGGAATCTTGTACATAGACCAAGAGGCAGTCGTTTGAACAGAGCAAGGGGATACTGTGTGGTTTAAAATCAAGAAAGATGTATGTCAAGGTTGTATCCTTTCACCATACTTTTTCAATCTGTAGACTGAGCAAATAATCCGTGAAGCTGGATTATATGAAGAAGAACCCGGCATCAGGATTGGAGGAAGACTCATTACCAATCTGTGATATGCAGATGACTCAACCTTGCTTGCTGAAACTGAAGAGGACTTGAAGCACTTACTGATGAAGATCAAAGACCACAGCCTTCTGTATGGATTACACTTCCACATAAAGTAAAAAAAAATCCTCACAAATGGACCAATAAGCAACATCATGATAAACAGAGAAATGATTGAAATTGTCAAGGATTTCATTTGACTTGGATCCACAATCAACACTAACAGAAGCAAGAAATCAAATGATGTATTGCATTGGGCAAATCTGCTGAAAAAGACCTCTTTTTAAAGTGTTGAAAAGCCAAAGATATCACTTTGAGGACTAAGGTGTGCCGACCCAAGCCATGATATTTTCAATTGCCTCATATGCATGCAAAAGCTGGACAATGCATAAGGAAGATTAAAGAAGAACTGATGCCTTTGAATTGTGGTGTTGGCGAAGACTATTGAATATACCATGGACTGCCAAAAGAATGAACAAATCTGTCTTGGAAGAAGTACAGCCAGAATGCCCCTTAGAAGCAAGGATGGCAAGACTGCATCTTACATATTTTGGACATGTTATCAGGAGGGACCGGTCCCTGGAGAAGGACATCATGCTTGGTAAGGTAGAGGGTAAACGAAAAAGAGGAAGACCCTCAATGAGATGGATTGACACACTGGCTGCAACTATGGGCTCAAGCATAGCAATGATTATAAGGATGGCACAGGACAGGGCAGTGCTTTGTTCTGTTGTACATAGAGTTGCAAGGAATCAGAACCGACCCTAGGGCACCTAACAATAACAAAACAATTAATGTAAAAATGGGCAGTTTGTGAGTTAACTCGTTCATTGCAAAGGGATGGAATTCCAATAAGCTTTTCACATTTAGGTGAGCAAGGAATCACCATAACCTGATTTAATCAAAATATCTTGTTGCTGTTTTTTCTGTTGTTAAGGATTTCAGTTATTCACTATTCAAAATTGGAAACAGATACTTCAGGAATTTGATAAATTCTGATTGAAGAGTCTGAGGATATTTAAAATGTGTACAGTAAAACTGGCTATGGATTAAATTATTTGAAACGCACAATGAAATTTTTTGAAAATGATATTACTCTTCCAATCTCCTTTTTGATAAAGAAATGTCTTTTCTTTCAAAACTTTATGTAACCACATAAACTATATCTTTCTTTCTTCATTTTAAACTGGAGTTGTTGCTTTTACAAAGAATAGTTTGTTCTGAATTTTTGTCTACTGAAAAAATATGGTGATCTTGCTAGACATAACATGGATTTTCTTCGGCATTAGCTATGTTGGAAATACTTGCAGAACCCAGTTTTGAATCATATTTTACAGAATCTAGTAAGTTCATGCTTATGTAATTTCAATGTACTATGTACATATAGGAAACCCTGGTGGCCTAGTGGTTAAGAGCTATGGCTGCTAACCAAAAGGTCAGCAGTTCGAATCTACCAGCTGCTCCTTGGAAACTCTATGGGGCAGTTCTTCTCTGTCCTACAGGGTCACTATGTACATATAATTTACAAGCATGAGCCAAAGGAATTAATACTTTGGGCATATAAATTTGATTATAAAGCTACATAGCTATTATAAAGAGACTTAATTTAAATGCTCTAGTTTATCAAAACTAAATTTTAAATACAATGAAAATGATACAAACTTTTTAAATGAACCAGATAGCTTAAGTCAAATAAATGACTATTATTAAATCTTTCTCAGATGAAAGTGCAGTAAAAGCATATATAACCAACCAACCAAACAAACCTGTTGCCACCAAGTCGATTACAACTAATAGTGACCATATAGGACAAAGTAGAACTGCCTCATAGGGTTTCCAAGGAGTGGCTGGTGGATTTGAACTGCTGAATGGTTACCAGCCAAGCTCTTAACCACTGTGCCATATATAGGTATAGATATAAATATGTACATAGATATGGCATAGATACAGATATGCGTACAAAGAAAACTCTGACTGTAAAGATGATATCTCTGCTAATCAACCAGTTAAGTGAGTTAGGCACTCTAACTAGCATAAGGTTACAATTATATATATTGAGTCACATTAAATTTTTCTTTTTACAAATTATCATTTATTTATTATCATATTTAAGTCATACAAATAACTCCATGAGGCAACAGAAAATTAGCCCATTTTACAGATGAGAAAACTGAGGAAACTAAGTTTAAAATTTTTTCGTAAGTCTTTCAGCTAGTTTTGAACCCAGATTTACTAACAGCTCCATTTTATTACATCCCTCCATTTTATTAATCACTGCAGATTAACTTGTACTGCAATCTGAATGAACCATTTTATGCATTTTACCATAAAATGCTCTTAAGATTGAGATTTTCATATTGTCATCTCTTTCTCTTTTCCAATCAATACCTCTCATCCAGAAATCCCTCATCCCTATTTTTTTTCCTAAATGTGATTTTTTTTTTTTTTTGGAAACGACCACAGAAAATAGTGAGACCCCCATGCACCCAGAATCCAACTCTCTTAAATATTTATAGATCTACATACATTAAAGAACTTTTTTATTTGTAAAAATTAAAGTAACATAAATACAGTTGAGACCAACTATCTGTTCGGATCCTATTTCTGTCCTTTTTCCCCTAAAGTTAGCTAGATTACTGTGTATCTTTCCCATGTATATTTTCATATGTTTACTAAATACACATGAATCTGTAAGCGTATTATTATCCTGTGGCTTTCTTTTTTTAATTCAGCATTCTACTTTCTTGTCCTGGATCAAGGTAACATTTCTTCAGGAAATTTTATTTCCCTCTGTTATGCACCCTAAGGATTTGGAGCTAACTTTTTGGTTTGGGGCTCCCTGAATCACAGAGTATATACATCCAAACCATGAACCTCTATGAGGCCGTGCTTTTGATTATAAATACACAGGAGAGACTTTTACTTTTTTCAATCCCCAAAACAGTTGTGACATAAACAAGTGTCCTTGTAGGCTTGATTTACTACAGGACAAATATTTTATAGACCACCCTTTCCCCGTATTTGTTTATATTATTTGGTAATAATATTAAGTTAAGGGATAATTTGAAATGTACAGAATAAACATGCAATCTTGTATTATTCAGGAAAGTAATGTGAAAATTCTGTGTTAAGATACAGAAATGCTTTTTTAAGCCTCTGTAAAAGACATTATTGCAAAATGCAGTAACCACTGTAATAAGAGGGAAGAAAGGAAAGTGATGAATATAGTTCTTTTCTTCTAAGCTTAGTGGAGTAGATTGATATTCACATTAGCTGGTTCATATCAGGTAGATTTAAATTTTTTTTGTCCTGTGACTTTTAGCAGTCTATTATATAATTAAGTTCATAATTTTTTTAAGCATTATATAGAAATTTGCACTTGCATCCGTTGATACCATTTTTTTTTATCGACTGTACTACAAGTGCTTGACATTTACCTTTTTCCTGCCTACTTATTGGAAACCAGCTTTCCATATGCTATAATAAAGATAAATCATGGGTAAACCATGGATATTACAGTGATTTTTCCATATTATTTCTGCACTGTAACTATACAGCATCTTCCACACATGAATCATAGCAATATTTCACAATTGTCTCTTTTTAATATCATATACTTACAAGCCTAGTTTGTATGTAGTGTTAAAACCACACATATGTTAAAAATTCCACACAGGCTTAGAAATATTTTGATAGTAAGGTAGTATGGTATAGAAAATAAGACTAAAATCTGCTATTAGATTCACTGGGTAGGAAAAATGTTAAATATATAGCTTAAAGATAATATGCCTTAAGAGATTCTTTCAAACATCCAATATAATTTTTCTCCAAATTTTTCTTTTATAAATAGGAAGAAAAGATTTCAAAATAGAGTAGGTTTTAGTCTCGAATGTAAATTTTAAGCAAATAAATGTAAATAATAGTAAGCTAATTTTCACCCCTTTTGAGAGCCCTTTGATTATATGGTTTTTGGCAAAAAAAATTCTTTATCAGATCGTTCAGTACCTGTGTCTCCTTTATTATTGCTCTTCTGTATTATTGAAATTAGACCCAATCATCCTAATACTGTCTTTTCTAGAAGCAATTCTATCACATGGATTGTCATTTTATGCTAAATAATATTTCCCTCATATTTTGAACTATACTCTTGCTTCACAAGTATGTTCAGCAAAAAATCCAGGAGGAGAAAGAAACAGTGTACCATAAACTGTTGTTGTTGGGTGCAGTCAAGTCAATTCCAATTCATAGTGACCCCATGTGTTATAGAACAAAACTGCCCCGTAGGGTTTTCTTGGCTATAATCTTTATGGAAGCAGATCATCAGGTCGTTCTCCTACGGAGCTGTTGGGTGTATTCGCACAGCCAGCCTTTGGTTAGCTGCCGAGTGCTTAACCATTGAGCGCTAGAGCCCATATATATATATAACAGGCATTGTTTTATTTATTTATTTTTTTAATATTTTATTGTACTTCAGGTGAAGGCTTACAGAACAGTTTCTCATGTAACAGTAGTACACATGCTGTTTTATGACTTTGGTTAACAACCCCACAACATTTTAACCCTCTGAATTCTCAGCTTTTTTTTTTTTTTTTTTTGGTGAAAATACACATAGCCAAAGATACACCATTTCAAAACTTTTTACGTACACATTTAAGTGACATTGACTACGCTCTTCCAATTGTGCTGCCATTGTCACCCAAGATGAAGGCTTACAGGACAAAATAACCTCCCATTTAACAGTTACTACAAATGTTGGCACAGGCATTGTTTTAGAAATTGGAAGGATCTGAGAAAATATTCTTGTCTCCATGTAGCTTATACTCTAAAGTCACACAGCTAGTCAGGGCAAAACAGAAGTTTGAACCCACAAGTAACTCAAACCTGACATTTTGACCACTACATTGTACTAGAGACTCATTGAAAAATACAGCATTCTTTCAAAAGATAATTATAGATGGGCTTATTTTTTAACTCAGTCCTAACAAGGCATCCTGTTAAGCCTATTTTCAACACTATACTGAAATCACTCTCCATATCTAAAAACCCGTTAATCATTACATAGATGCCAAACAAATTTTAAAAAGTAGCACAGATTAGAAAAGTGAAATGTACAAAAGAAATCTTGAGGAAAAGACAGACATCAGTGGTTAAATCCATTATAAAAATATATGCAGTGTGACAATGATGGTTGGCCATTGTTTTGTTTCTAACCATTAATTTATTTAGCTGATAAAATCACAGCTTATTGATTTGAAAAAGAGAGAAAACTCATTGACAATGATGATTAAAGGAAAACACTAGTTAGTCACAAACTTGGAACAAAAAAAGAGGAGGAACAATAGAGGAAGTACTAAAAGGACTTGATTCAGTTCTTGTACCTCTTTCCTTCCTTCCTTCCCTCCCTCCCTTCTCTCTCTCTCTCCTCCCCCCCACCCCGCTATCTTTTTCATTCTTTCATTCCTTAGTGCTGTAATAGTTCGGACCAACAGCTGAAACTGACACAATTCTCATATGATGAGCCTTGAGCATTTGGAAATGCTTGTTGCTAAAAGAACAAACAGAAAAGGCTTGCCTAAACCCCCAAGAAAACTCTGTTGAGCTCTTGAGAACGCTTTACCTCCTTTGCATTTCCAGATGCTTCTCCAGCCTTAAAAAGGCAGGATCTGGATCACATGAATCACCAAATATTGAGAATAAAAATAGAATATCTAGGTGTTGTGTATAGATGAGCAACGTGCAGCATGAGAAAACAACATAACCAGTGTATTTTAGCTAAAAATATTGTATATTTACAATTTTTTTCCAATCTTTCTTCCAAAACCAACTTTGTTAATCTGCCCATGATAATCCATTATCAGCATGCTATCTGATAATGGGATTTAACATTTTCTTCTTCATAGCTTGATTAAATAAATAAAAAAATCTCATAGGCCCCATTACAACTGAATGAAGATTTGATGTTTCTTCTGTAAGCTTAACAGGAAAATAGCTTGTTAAATCCATCTTGAAAATAGTGACCATCACCCCAAAAAGGCAAGGATTTATGCCAATGGAAAGTAGAGAGGAGGGACCCATTTATTTCACCTTTATCAATAATTTGGAAGACAGAGGAATTCAAGAGGAAGTTCAAATGTTAACAAAACAAAATCTCCACTATCCATTCATTTTAAAGACCATGATACAATTGGATTAGCAAGGAGACCTGTGAAACCTCAGGGACATGAAAAAAACATGAAAACAGACAGAAATGAAAATATTTTTAATAACTACATTTATTTCTCTAACATGGATGTTAAGTGGAAGTCTTTAACCCTACAGAGAAACGAATTAAGAATTTTATGTTTCAAATTATCCCCAGTTTGGAAAACAGTAGTGGGAAAAATCTAATTTTTGACAAATAAAGCCATCTTAAGTAGATAATTGTAATAATGTAGAATTCCACTATTAGTGGTCATATGTAAATAAAGAATTATTCAGATTTTGACTAAAATGCTGGGTTCTTACAAAATGTTCATTTTTGTTTGTTTCTATTGTAGGTATAAATTCCT
Organism: Dugong dugon; assembly: GCA_030035585.1. Lineage (NCBI taxonomy): Eukaryota > Metazoa > Chordata > Mammalia > Sirenia > Dugongidae > Dugong > Dugong dugon. The sequence goes on from CM057465.1 coordinate 16,239,776, forward strand.
TCATAACAAAGATTGATTTCTTGGGACAAGATGTAAAGTAGTATCACTCCATTCTTCTAATTCAATGTTACTTTTTTACATGAAAAGCCATTTGAACCAATACCAACTATTAACTAGATTTCTCTCTGATGTATTAATGTCACTTCTATTATGTAACAATGCTACGTAGATGTTTGGGCCTTTTCCTGGGCTTTCTATTTTGTTGCATTAATCTATTTTTCTATGACTTTTTAAAACCAGTGGCTGCCCAGTCAATTCTGATTCATAGTGACCTCGTATGTGTCAGAGTAGAGCTGCGTTCCATAGGGGTTTCAGTGGCTGATGTTTTGGAAGTAGATTGCAGTAGACCTTTCTTCCCAGGAGCCTCTGAGTGCACTTGAACTGCCAACTGTTCAGTTAGCAGCTGGGTTCTTTAAATATTTTCACTACCCAGTGACTCCTATGTCATTTTACCAGTGCTATACTCAAACTTCTACAACTTGAAGATAAATCTTTATATATTTTTAACCATATTTCACTCACTTTTTCTAGCTTTCAAAATTATCTTTCCTATTCTTGTACTTTTAACTCTATAGGAGTTTTAGAATCAGCTAATCAACTTTCACAAAACAACTTGTTGGAATTTTTATTGGGATTTCATTGAACATATGCTTTAATCTCGTGAGAATTTGAATCTTTAATACATTATATTCTCATCCTTTAATAGGCTATGCATTCTTGTATTTATTCATTTCTGCTTTTATGATTTCCAATAATGTTTTAAAAGTTTCTCCTTACCAAAAAAAAAAAAAAAAAACCAACTTTGGTTAAATCTATTTCTCTGTATTGTCTAGTTTTTATTGCTATTGTGAAAGTATCTGTTTTACTATTACTTTTTCTAATGAGTGGTTGCTGGAATATAGAAATGCTATTGATATTTGTATCTCAATGTTTTATCCATCAAAATTAATATATTGGGGTTTTATTAGATAAGCATTTAGTCTGGATGTAATGAAAATGGCTTTTCTGTTTTCTAAAACATATAGCCTTCTACCCTTTGCATTGAGTACATCTTGTATAACAATAAAAAGAAGCAAGTGTAGGGGTGTACCTTTCTTGTTTTTCAACCAATTGGGAATGCTCCTAAAGTTTCATTATTAAATATGATTATAAGAACTTTATCAGGTCAGGGAATTTTCCTACTCTTCCTAGATTTTGTCATAACTGAGTAATTATTTCATAAATGCAAGCTGCATACGTTAGGATGGTTGTGTTTTTTTCACCTTTTATCTAACGTGATGAATAACATGAATCCTCTGGCTGCTCCTTGGAAATCCTATGGGGTAGTTCTACTGTGTCTTACAGGGTCGCTATGAGTTGGAATCGACTGGACAGCAACGGGTTTTAGTAACCATACCAAGGAGCCCTGGTAGGTTAACAATTAAGTGCTTGGCTGCTAACAGAAAGGTGGGTGATACAAACCTACCAGGGGCTCTGCAGGAGAAAAGACCTGGTGATCTGCTTCTGTAGAGATTGCAGCCTAAAAAAACCTATCAGGCAGTTCTACTCTGTCATATATGATTGCTATGAATCAGAATCAACTGACAGCACACCACCACCACAACAACCCTACCAAAGGAGTCCCTGGGTCATACAAACAGTTAACAAGCTAACAAAAAGGTTGGAGGTTGGATTCAACCCAGAGGGGTCTTGGAAGAAAGACCTGGTGATCTATTTCTGGAAAATCTTTCACTGAAAACCCTGTGGGGCACAGTTCTATTCTCACACACATGTGGTGGCCTTGTATTGATCAACTACACGGCAACTGTTTTTTCTGTTGTTTGTTTTGTAACCATACCAGAATTCTCATACTAGGCCCAACTTGTTCAGAGTAAACTTTCTTTGATACGCTGCTGAATTAATGCGTTTATGTTTTACTTAAGGTTTCAGCATTGTGTTCATTCTATAATATTCCTTTCTTATACCCTTGTGAATCAGTTTTGGTGTTGAGGTAATTCTCCCGTCATTCACTGTGTCACTGTTTTGTGTGTGTGTGTGTGTGTGTGTGTGTGTGTAAAATAGAAATTATTAGTTCCTTACAAATTTAACAAAAGTTCTCTGTAAAACTGTCTAGACCTGGGGAGGAATGAAGTGGTTTCTTTTGTTGGATTATTTGTGGGGAGCACATGGGGAGAAATTCTGAACACTTACTCAGTTTATCTAACGTTGTGGAGGCCAATCACTTATTGTCGTTCTTGAGTGAATTTGAATACTTTATAATGTTTCAAATAATTCCATTTAAGTTTTCAACTATATTAACATAAAGTTTTTAATAGTAATATTTTATGATTTAAAACACCTTACTCTTATTTCCCCATTTTGTTTACATTTCACAAGTGATCAGTCCATGCTCACAATGCCATGGATTGGAATTGACTCAATAGCAACTGGTATAAGTCCATTTCAGCATTTCTAGGCAACAGCTCCCTAAATGTCCACCATAAGAATAATAATGGAGCTATAGTTATGTCCAAGTTTTCTATGCCTAATACTGTGTGCTTGTGCTTCATATCTTTTTTTCACTTGTTGGTAATTCCTGCTTAGATTCTGTCAATTATCTCTGTATTTTTTTGTTGTTTTCTTCTGTGTTAATTTTTGCTACCTGTATAATTTCTTTCAATTTAATTAGATTTATTTTGTTTTAATTTCTTGACTTGAATGCTTTAATTCATTATTTAGCCTGTTTTTGTTTTGTTTTAATAATTGCATTTAGTCCTGGCATATCTGGCTCGAAATCCTGTGAGATTAAGCACTAAATTGTACTGATCAACCAATTAAAGAACAAGTAATATATTTAGTATTGTATTAGGACCTTGTGGGAAATAAATTATAAGTACCATATTATAGAATTCCTGGACTCAAGAGGTTTATAATCTAGTGGTGATGGGGAACACATCACAGAAGATAATTTCATGTTTACTAGAACAATACAATACCCGCCAAAAGTAATATAGTGACATAATGTAAGTGCTTTCTCTATAATTAGAGAGACACCCAGACTTATAAACACACAATTAAATATTGTTGTTTGGCCAAATATACCCAGAATGATGGAATAGTTTAAAACAAATGTTGATAGTAGTATTTTCTTTTTATAAGTGAATATTACTATTTTACATAATAGTTTTCCTGTTTATAAATGTAATAATATACGTACCATGTAGAAAATTGAAAACACCAAAAAATACACAGTAGAAAGTAAAACTGTATATAATTGCAGGACCTACCATATTTGTTTGCAAATAACACACACCTTCTCCGTTTGCTTTCCAAATGCTCTCTCCCTCTGGGAGTTATTCTCGTAAGTGTGCTGTGCTAATTTACTTAAAGCAACATGTAAAAAAAAATTAGCATAGCGGGGCTTACAAAAACACCTAACAGGGAGAGGGAGCAGTTGGCAAACATAGAAGGCACGTGTTATTGGTGTAAAAATATGGTATTTCTAATATGTTGATGGATTTATTTTTATTACTTTTTAAACCCCTATATCCCTGGTTGCATAGTGGTTAAGAGCTTGGCTGCTAACCAAAAGTTTGACATTTCAAATCCACCAGCTGCTCCTTGGAAACTCTATGGGACAATTCTACTCTGTCCTATAGGGTCACTATGAGTCAGAATTGACACTGTGGCAATGGGTTTAGTTGTTTTTTTTTTTTTTCCTTTATACTTCTATTATGAAAAATACCATAGCTATACTTTTCTAATAAACATCTTCGAAATAACATTTCTAAAAGAATGTCTTGTTTTATTTTTAATTAATAATTTAATATTGCTATCCTGGGAGACCCTGGGTGGCACAAATGGTTAAGCGCTGGACTACTAACTGAATGGTTGGTGATTCAAATCCGCCCAGACACACCTTGGAAGTAAGGCCTGGTGATCTGCTTCCAAAAAGTCACAGTCTTGAAAACTCTTCACAGCAGTTCTACTCTGAAACACATGGGGTCACCATGAGTTGGAATCAACTAGACAGCAAGTAACAACAACAACATTCTAGGTGAAGTTAACAGTAAAAATTTGATGAATACTAAAGGGCTGATTAAATGTGATGTCAATTTCTCCTGCCTGTTGCTTTCATAGTAGAGGCCACCCTCTCTATTTGAATAGCCCCTTGATGACATGATATCAAAAAGCAATCAGACAAAACACAGGCCCACAAAAATACAATAAAAGCTAGTAAATTTTGGAGTCTAGCAAATAAAAAGGACAATGTATCTTCATTAAAGTTTTATATATTAACAATAAAATGTAACGTGACAAGAATATGGTTTTGTTCATAAAACCAACTTCAGTGTAGGCTCTTCTCATAGCTTGAGAAAGATATATGAACAGTTCAAAGAAAATTACAGGAATAAATCTTTCTTGGCTGCCTTTAAACTCTGCAGATAGTTAAAAACAAGAACACATGAGGAAGGAAAAGGTGTAAATTGCCTTGGGTTACTTAATCCTCCAAGTGACAAGTCCTGTGAATTTCATTGATGTAATATTAGTGTCATTAACATTTTTTTCATCGGCCAACGTAATGTGAGTGACACTCTATACAACACAGGCCATAACTTTAAAATGTTGCTAAATCAAGCACAGAATTAAAATTTTAGTAGTCATTCGTACTGGGGTGTCCAAATGAAGATCTGAAAAATGATGCATGAATGACTCCAGTGCTTCTGGGATATTTCTGTAGAAGTCCAGATAGTCATGCTGGTTTTAGAAAATTGTTTCCTTTGCTCACCTACAACCCTCCTGATTCTTGTCCCTCTCAATTTCTGGGAAACCGAATTACTGAAATGTGATTTTATATTATTTTCTTAGACTGATTCTGTTAGTGGAAACAAGGAGCCGAAAGATCAACTCCAACTCTGTACAGTTAAACCATCTGGCCTAACCTATGAATGGCTTTTTGGATTTAAACTCATTTCTATCTCCAGTCTGAACGTGCCCGTCTATTTTTGACCTTCAGTAAATCTAAAGATCAACTTAATTTTTCTTCATCTTATTAGTTACTCTATTACTCTTTCCAAATCTGGCTAATTGAGCCTTTGACCAAGGATCAGCAAATTCCGGTACCAACTGTCTCTAAAACCCTATACTCCCCTTCAGTCTGGGGGGGAAAATGATGAAGGAATATAAGGGTTCTAAGTGAGTAAGTTTTCCTTGATTTCACCTGATATTTTTACATTAATAATATAGAGTTAAATCTCCCTACAAGTACAATTATATCACAGATGATATTGCTAACTCAAGACCAATACTGTCCTTCCACCATCCAATAAGAAGTGACAGCGATGATTGTTAGAATAATTAAATTTAAATAAATCTCTTTTATCCTAAAATACTTTTTAAAAAAATGAGAACAGATTTTTGTCTGTACTGCAAAGCATACTTTTAAAATAGAGATAGATCTCAGGTTGGACATCACAAATCTTGATTGGTGTTGTATTAGCAGGAGGCATGCATAAACTGACCCATGCTGTGCAGCTTTATTTAAGGTTCATATATGCCAAAATACCTATTGTTTGATCTATAAGAAAAATGAGCAGAGAGATATCAGATTCAAAGTCAAAAAGATCTGTTATCATGGACAAGTCAGGAAAACTTTTCAAGTCTCAGTTGAATGATCTGTAAAATAGAGGTAATACTCCACGGTCATCCTGTATCAATAAATCATCATTAAAAAGGCAAGAAAAAATAAGTTTATAAGGTACTTGTTAAAAATTAGATCATTTACAGCTTACAAAAAGCATCCAAAATAATATAGGGAGAGGTAATAATTTAACAATTTATTAAAACATCTCTCCAAATGTCTCTATATGAATCACCACTTGTTTTCATTACATATATGAATTTTTTTTACAAGAGATGCTTTACATGAAACAGTCTTATTAGATGCAGTTCTCTTTATTTTGGAATAAAAATAGAAGGTCTAGACTATAATTTATCTTTACTATATATTTCCAGAAAAGTAGAATAAAAAAAGAGGTAAGGGAATGAAAGATATTCAGAGGAAGAGATAAGAATATATATCTCAACACATCACTAATTGTATAAATATGTTTTCAAAGTTTTTCACACAATAAAATATTTTTATTAAAGTCACCCTTTCATAAGAACTTGAATTAAACAGAAATTTTACTAATGTATGGTTTGTCTTAAATATACTCATGTGCTTAAATACACATTTATTTTTAATTCAACTCAAACAAAACTCACCTTTATGTGGCCATAACAGTTGTCATTTGCATTCCTGTAAAATACCTACCAATTTTTTCTTTCCAGTAAGAGTTGAATCTTTGTTTCACTATTTTCTGACATGTTATCCCTACATGAGAGGAGACAGCTTCTTCCCCGTGCAATTTTCTAGTTCTATATTGTAACACATATTTCTTTCAGAGAAATAAGAGCATTTCACAACAAATACAATTTCTTTGGAAAGCTCCTAGCAATCCTAAGTCATCTGTCTGTGTCCTTCATTTTCAGTAAAAGGCGTATAATTTTATGCTATCAAGTCAATGTAACTTCTAACTTAGATTTTTTTTTTTTAAATCCCTTTGTGTAATGCTTTGGAAAGCATCTGATTTGATAGTCATTAGCTGTACATCTGGTCAAAAATACTCTCCACATGTTGGTTGCTGGAAAGGAAGTTTGCAAAACTATAACCCATGACTCAATGGAATATTAGTAAAGTGTTTTCAGTTATCCATTGCCATTTAAAACGTCCATGTGGGTTTGTCTGTACAGTTTTTGAAATGTTAACAAATTAATATCCTTACTTCATCTTAATTTGTGGACAGATGGCATGAATAGGACTGAGTGATGCATTGGGCTATCCCTCAGCTTGTCAGGACTTATTTACAGCATAGGAGCTATCCTCCCAAGGCTGATTATCTGCTTCATTTAGTAGGAGGGAAATTAACCTCTGGTTTCGTTGCTGATGACTCAGCAGGTAGTGTACCACTAATGCAAAAAAATTATCCCAAAAAGGCAGCGGTCTTCAAATTTAACAAGACCCATTAAAGAGCTAAATTGCTTTATTGGACTCAAGAGACAGAAGCAATTATTTCAGCCTACTAGTTGGAATAATAAACTATGGGAGTAGGAATAAAAAGATTTTATTTCCTGGCATAACCAAATAAAAGGTGTTATTTTAAGTGATATTTTTCATATTATTCTATAAATTAACATGCCTTGAAATGTACCTGGTTTTTAAAAAAAAATGTTCAGTCCAGTAAAGCACGTATTTTAACTCCCTGTGTTAGATGTCACTTAATCCTGAATTGAAGGCAAGCCTCAGAAGAAAACACTATTTGCTAAAAAGGTGTAATAAAAAATATAGAAGACTCGAGATATTTTGGCAAGACAAAAATCCAGTTAAACTCACAGATTAAATTATTTTGTAGTTTGGGTTACTTTAAAAGGGTCTTTCTTCATTTGGTAACATTTCTTAATGCTCTCAGAAAAAATTGAAATGTGATACAAATGTGCTTGGTTAGAGAATTTTATTGTTTATTTTAACTCTTGAAAAATAAGTTATTTGGGAGAATTAATATAGTATCTTTGTAGATATGCATATAAGTATGAATATATATACTTACATGTAAATATATATACTTATATATACATTAATATTAACTGGTATAGTAGTGTAAAGTAAAAGTAAAGCATCCACCAAATATGGAAATTAAGGAAATAAAGTTGCCTTCTGAGATTTAAAATTAATGTATAAATAATAGATTAAATAGGGATAAGTAAAACTGAATTCAAAAAACAGAATGGCTTCCAATCTAGAACAAGACATGACTAGTATTAAAAAGCTTTCAACAAACATCATGGCCAGTCATAGTTTATGTATATATATATAGTATATACATATAAAAGATAAACCAAATTCAGTAAAACCTATTCAATCTGATTCAATGCTTTGGGTAAAAAAGCCAATAGACAAGTTTTCAAATACCTGTGTGTATCTATGTAAGGAAGACAAATCATGTAATGTATCATATGAATTCCATCATTTATTCATCACATACAAATAAACCACATATATTAAACAGGCTAGCAATAGAAACAAAAAATTAAAGACCAATTATAGAATGGTATGGCACACTAGATAGACTTAAGAGACTTCCCATTAAAGAGAAATGAGACAAAAATGAACCCTAATTTTAATTTATTGCTGAGCTCTAAGGATGCAAAGGAAACCATTAAGCACTATCCCTCATAAAAATTAGCTGAAAATAAAAGGTGTCCAAAGGTAGGGTCATGCTTGCTGAATGCTAGAAAGAAATTAAACTGTTATCAAAATATACTGCCCCTGACCATGAACAGACACAAATGCAAATCCTCTTGGAGGGGAAAATAAAACAAAAGTTCACTGTCAAAGATAACAAAAAGTTCAGATTTAGACCCTTAGGCGCTTCAGTTTTGCTGTGATAAGACACAGAATACAAAATAATTGAGTATGGAATAGTAAAAGAAAATCAAAAAAGATCAGGCCAAGGTCCTAACAAATAAAACTGTAGAATTTATATATATATATGTCTGTATTCAATTAGATAATTAAAGTTAAAATTAGTGAATTGGAAGATGCATCTGAAGAATTTAATGAACTATAATTCATGTGAATGGCAAGCTGTCTTTCTTTGGAAACAGAGAAGATGTTACTATACTTAGCAGTCAATTAGAGTTAGAAAACAGAGGAGAAATGAGTTTTGATGATACAAAGAGTACTGGATCACAGAAATTGCCAAAAAAAAAAAAAAGTCTAAAGAAGAAGAGCCCTTTCTGAATGCAATATTCAGTGAGTGGAACAGAGAACAACTAGTGAAACTAAAAGAAACTGGAGTGCTGCAATTTGGAGAGTGGAGAAAAAACTACAGGGACATGACAAATAGCCCCTGAAGAGTTGAGAAAAAGAAACAAACAAAAAATACCTCAAGGAGGAAGGGCTGGATTGGCAAACAAATGTAGAAGGTGCATGTTATTAGTGTAAAAATATGGTAAACAGTATTAACCTAAAAGAATTGGCAATATGAGTTATTGAAAGACTAAAGAAGAAAATTATCTAAATGATGAAGACATTTCAGAAAACATGACAACAAAAGGGAGGAAATTTTTACCCAATACTACGAAACAAGCCACATTAAACCACAAAATTACAGAGGCTATGAACTAACAGCATAAGTTAGAAATGGAAAAGTTCAAAAACTAGACGACCTGACGTTTGGGGAAGGTGTGAAAAGAAAGCTGATAGAGCTCAGAAAATATTTGGTAACAAAGATGAAAATATTTCATAAATAAATGTAAATCTTGATGGAACAAAAGAGGAAATAAAATCCCTATACATACCTTAAAGTAAATGAAAGTATAAAGCAAGAAGAAAAATTTTATTTGTGTGTATGTGTATTAAAAAGAAAATAATTTGAGAGAAAATGATAAGAAAAAGGCAAAGAAGATGCATGATACATACAATTGGAGTTTCTAAGAAATTAAAAACAACAGAACAAAATACATATCAAAATTTATTAACAAAAATAATTTTCCTGAAATAACAGAAAATTTATTTTATATATTGGAAGTATGCACTACAAGCCTGGTAAAATCAAACCAAAAGATTGAACACTAAAACCTATTTTTTCTTAAATTGCTGTACTTTAAAGATAAATTATTTGAGGCCTTTTGGCAAAACGGTCAAAGCATTATTAGGAGAAGAATATTACACTGGCATCAGTCTTCTTACTAACACTTCATACCAGAAGACACCTTAAGATATACAACTAAAGAAAAGGGGAGACAAGCATTTTATTTTCAATGAAATTGACTTTCATATGTTAAGATTAGAGATAAATTGCAATGAATTGGGGAAAAAAACAACAACCAAAAAAAAAAAAAAAAAAACAGGGAATATTGTTACCATGAACATTTCTTTTTTTTTTTTTTAATACTATTTGAAAAATTTTGTCATGTGTTTACTTGTGAAACTATCACTGCAATACAGATAGTGAACGTATCTATCACCCTGAAAAGTTTCCTTGTAACGTTTTGTAGTCCTTCCCCTTTGCTCTTTCTCAATTCCCTCATCCCCCACTCCAAAAAACCACTGATCTACTTTGTATCACTATAGATTAGTTTGCATCTTCTAGAGTTTTATATCAACGAAATAATACAGAATGTACTCTTTCTTTTGGGGGTGGGGGGAATCTGGTATTCTTTTTTCATTAGAAATAATTATTTTGAGATTCATCCGTGTTGTGTGATTTGATAGTTCCTTTCTTTTTATTGTTGCTGTTGTTGGGTGCCATCAAGTTGGTTCCAACTCATAGCGACCTTACGTAAAACGGAATGAAACACTGCCCAGTCCTGCGACATCATCACAGTCATTGTTATGCTTCAGCCCATTGTTGTACCCACTGTGTCAATCCATCTCATTGAGGATCTTCCTCTTTTTCACTGACTCTCTACTTTACCAAGCATGATGTCCTTCTCCAAAGACTGATTCCTCCTGATAACATGCCCAAAGTATATGAGACGTAGTCTTACCATCCTTGCTTGTAAGAAGCATTCTGGTTGTACTTCGTCCAAGACAGATTTGTTTGTTCTTTTGGCAGTCCATGGTATAGTCAATATTTTTTGACAATACCATAATTCAAAGGCATCAGTTCTTCAATCTTACTTATCCATTGTCCAGATTTTGCATGCATATGAGGCAATTGAAAACACCATGTATTGGGTAAGGCACACCTTAGTTTTCAAGATGACACCTTCACTTTTTAACACTTTAAAGAGGTCTTTTGCAGCAGATTTGCCAATGCAATACAATTCTTTTTATTACAGAATGGCATTTCACAACACGAATATACCAAACGTGTTTTCATCCATGTTGTTGTGTGATTCAATAGTCCCATTCTTTTTATTACTGAATCACTTTTCACAGTTTGGGTATACCAAATGCGTTTATCCATTCATGTGTTGATGGACATTGTGTTGTTTCCAGTTTTTAGTTATTACAAATAAAGCTGCTGTGGACATTTGTGTATGAGTCTTTGCATGGATAAAGGCGTTGTTTTTTTTTTTTTTTTTGGTCTTGATTAAATACCCAGGAATGAAATGATTGTATCATATGTTTGGTGTATGCTTAACTTTTAAAGAAACTGAAAATTGTTTTTCAAAGTGGTTATAACATTTCACATTCCTGCTAGCAGTGCATTAGAGTTACAATTTCTTCACATCCTTGCCAATACTTGACAGGGTGAGTCTTTTTCATATTAGCCATTCTAATAGGTGTAAAGTAATATCTCCTTGTGTTTTTAATTTACATTTCTCTATTGTTCAGAAACCCCACACGTCTGTCAGTTTGTCGTACCATGGGAGCTTGTGTGTTGCTGTGACGCTGGAAGCTATGCCACCTATTCAAATACTAGCAGGGTCATCCCTGGTGGATAGGTTTCAGTTGAGCTTCCAGACTAAGACAGACTAGGAAGATGGACCTGGTGGTCTACTTCTGAAAAGAATTAGCCAGTGAAAACCTTATGAATAACAGGGGAACCTTGTCTGATATAGTGCCAGAAGATGACCCCTCAGGTTGGAAGGCACTGAAAAGACTACTGGAGAAGATCTGCCTCCTCCAAGTAGAGTCAACCTTAATGACGTAGATGGAGTCAAGCTTTTAGGACTTTTCATTTGCTGATGTGACAAGACTCAAAATGAGAGAAACAGCTGCAAACATCCATTAATAATAGGAACATGGAATGTACGAAATGTGAATCTAGGAAAATTTTAAATTGTCAAAAACGAAATGGAGTTCATAACTAACTTCTGTTCAGCTCTTTTACCTCATCATTTCTTCTGTCTGCTTTAGCTACTCGATGTTCAAGAGCAAGTTTCAGAGTCTCTTCTGACATCTATTTTGGTCTTTTCTTTCCTGACTTTTTTTTTTTTAAATTTTTTTATTGTACTGTAGATGAAGGTTTACAGAACAAATAGTTTCTCATTAAACAGTCAGTACACATATTGTTTCATGACATTGGTTAACAACCCCACAACATGTCAACACTCTCCCTTCTCGACCTTGAGCACCTTTTTTTTGGTGAAAATATACATAGCCAAAGTTACACCATTTCAAAAGTTTTAACATGTACAATTCAGTGACATCGATTACATTCCTCCAGTTCTGCTGCTATTCTCACTATCCTTTTCCAAATTATTCCATCACCATTATCTTCAACTCACTGTCCCCTAGGCTTCCCATCAAACGTTTTGAGGTGCTATTGTCAATTTGATCTCACATAGATAATTTTTTTTTTTTTGGTACCTTAGATGAATGTTTGCAGAACAAATATTTTCTCAGAAACAGTACACATATTGCCCTATGACAATGGTTAACAACGCATGACATGTCAACTCTGTCCCTTCTCAACCTTGGGTTCCCTATCACCAGCTTTCCTGTCCCCTCCTGCCTTCTAGTCCTTGTCCCTGGACTGCTGTGCCTCATCAGTCCTGTTTTGTTTTATAAGGCTGTCCAATCCCCAGCTGAATGGTGAACTTTGGGAGGGGCTTCACCACTGAGCTAAAACAGTGTCCAGGGGCCATACTCTTGGGGATTCTCCAATCTGTCAGGACAGTAAATCTGGTCTTTTTTTGTGAGTTAGAATTCTGTTCTACATCCTTTTCCAGCTCTGGCTATGACTCTCTATTGTGATCCTGGTCAGAGCAGTCAGTGGTGGTAGCTGAGCACCATCTAGCTGTACTGGACTCAGTGTGGTGGAGGCCGTGGTAGCTGTGGGCCATTAGTCCTTTGGACTAATCTTTTCCTTGTATCTTGTTCTCTTCATTCTCCCTTGCTCCCAAAGGGGTGAGACTAGTGGAGTATCTTAGATGGCTGCTCACAAGCTTTTAAGACCCCAGATGCTACTCACCAAGGTGGAATGTAAAACGTTGTCTTTAGAAACTGTGTTATGCCAATTGAGCTAGATGTTCCCTGAGACCATGGTCCCCACAGCACTCTGCCAAGCAATTCAGTCCCTCAGGGAGTTTGGAAGTGTCTATGGAGCTTCCATGACCTTTCCTTGTACAAGTTGTCCTGGCTTCCCCAGTAATGTGTACTGTCTTACACGTCACCAAAGTTACTACTTACCTATTTAGTTCTCTCCCACTCCTCCCATCCTTTGTCCCAACAAAGATTGTTTCTTTTTGTGTGTAAACTTTTACATGAGCTATACAGTAGAGGTCTCATACAATATTTGTCCTTTTGTGATTGACTTATTTCCCTCAGCATAATGTCCTCCAGTTTTGTTCCTCTTACTCTCCTGTGCTGAGTTCCTTTTGTTTGTGGATTTTTTTTTCATTTCTTTTGTTTTTGCAAGTTTTTTCTTTTACTGAGACTTTATGTTTTTCTTCTTTATTTTGATGAGTAGGTTTGTTAACTTTCTTTGTGGTTACCTTGAAATTTACCCTTATCTTCCTAGATTTTAACCAGTCTATTATTACTTGGTATCGCTTGACTTCCTCTCCATTAGAAGGTTCTATATCTACACCGTTTACTGCCTCTTTCAATGTTCTGATGCTGTTGTCATTTACAGATTAACCTCTCTGTTTCCCTTTCATAATTCTTTTGGTTTTGCATAGTCCTTAAGAGTTCATTTCCTAGGTTGGTATCTGGCTAGTACAATCCTGTGTCCTATATTCAGCCTGTGGTCTGATATTGTTTGTTCTCAGATCGAAGGACTTCCTTTAGTAAGTCTCGTAAATTTGGTTTGGTTTTTACATAGTCCCTTAATTTCTGTACCATGAACAGTTCTTGAGAAAATTTTCTATTACTGATAGTCAGTATCAGAGTCTGCGAATTGTATTATTATATTTGTTCATTCATTTAAATTCTAATGAATTGTAAGAAATAACAGGCAAAAGAATGGACTTAGGTGTGCTTTCTAGAATTCTAATGTTTCTGTACAACCCTAGATATGGTCCGGCCATGCCTGAGGAGGTTAAGATGGGGTGGGCATGGGAGGCTACTGAAAGCAAACCACTGTTTAAGTCTAATGACCTGGCCAATAATCATGTCCCTTTCAATGGAGCCCGAAATTTTAGGAACATATTACAAGAACAAGTATCCCTAGTTCTTGAGGGCTAATTCTTTCTAATTAAGGTGCAGATATCTCTGAGTATCATCCTCACTATCTCTGATGGAGTCAGAAACTCCAAGTTTATACTTAAATTTATATAATTTATATTGTGCATTATGTTGTCTGATCTTCCCTTATAAATGTATTTTGTATTTCATAGATCATTCTTAATACTATTATTTTTTCATTCATTTGAGATACAATTATTTAGCAAATTTTTTGCATAGTTAGATTACTTCTATATTTCTGCTTTTAAAATTGCTACAATAAATAACTTTGTCATGGCAGGATCTGCTTCCCTTGAATTATTCTTAGCATATTTCCCAGGAATAAAGTTGATAGGTAAAATGAGGACACGCTGTATGTCCTCACCTCATCCATTTCTTATTCATTCTCTCTCAATTTTTTTCTTTTTCAAACTTTTGTCAGACTTCTGGAAAAAATATATGTAGTTTTTACACTGACTAGCAATATGTTAAAAACATACAGTTCATTAAACACAGAATCAAAAAACTGTATATTCCTTTCATTCAGTCATTGATAGATTACATTTATTGAGTGTTGCCTCTGTTTTAGGTAATGTGCTATACTTTAGAGCTATCACAAATAACGTTCATGAAGTAAACCAACAGATATACACATTTAATTTTGATATTTTAATTTCCAAAATAGTAATCCTTGTGTATCTGACATAATAAACAAACAACAAAAAAAAAACTGTAAAAACACATAAAACCTAAGGGACAGTTGGTTGTGAGGCCAAAGCTATACCAGTTTAGCATGCACTGAGTAGATGAAATAAATAACGAAGGGTAAGGGCTTACGCATCCAAACTTCAGCATTTTCTTACTGAAAATTAATATTAAAAATGAGACAAAAGGGTTTGTTTTTTAAATGATTTTAAGGATCAAAAGAAAGTGACAAATTTGGAAACAAGATAAATTCACAATAAGTGACAGGCATTGCTTCTCCAGAGAATGGCTTTTAATTTATTATTTGAAATCTATTATTAGGTGAAAATGACTCATGGATTTGGAATTGTAATCATATTTTTATTTGCCTTTCTACATTATGGGCATTGTTTGTGCTTAAACGTGTGTGGAAAAATATATGAATGCTTGGCTTTACACAGTCTAGAATCTTGTAACAGTGCAAGGACGCTCCGTATAATTCATGTGTGTTAGTACTACAAAACTGAGGATTGGGTGTATGTAATTATCTTGCATAATCTTTAGAACAGTGCTGTCCAACAGAAATTTCACTGATGATGGAAATCTATGTACATTAAACTACAAAACTCTAGAGGTTATGAAGTAACAGCTTAAGTTAGAAATAGAAAAGTTCAAAAATTAGATAGCCTGAGTGGGGAAAAAAAAAAAGTGAAAAGAAAGCTGATAGAGTTCAGAAAATTTTTCATAATTATCTGTTATTCTGTGTGCTACATAGACAGTTATGTTAAAATTTCTACTTTCAAAATTGTATTTTAATTAGTCTAAATACCACACACACATATACACACACTTAAACATAGCACGGTTATTCACAAAGTCGGTAATTCCAGCTATCATGTAAAATTGCTCATGGATTTTCCTTAAACCTGTAAGTTAATTGAGTTGGGAATGATATGGTTCCTAATTGTTGTTGTTAGGTGCCATTGAGTCATTTCCAACTCATAGAGGATCTATGTACTACAGAACGAAACACTGCCCAGTCCTGTGCCATCCTCACAGTCGTTCCTATGCTTGACACCATTTTTGCAGCCACTGTGTCAATCCATCCCATTGACGGTCTTCCTCTTTTTTGCTGACCCTGTACTTTACCAAGCATGATGTCCTTCTCCAGGGACTGATCCCTCCTGATAACATGTCCAAAGTATGTAAGACATCCTTGTTTCTAAGAAGCATCCTGGTTGTACTTCTTCCAAGACAGATTTGTTCATTCTTTTGGCAGTCCATGGTATATTCAACATTCTTCGCCAACACAATTCAAAGGGGTCAGTTCTTCTTCAGTCTTCCTTATTTATCGTCCAGCTTTAGCATGCATATGATACAATTGAAAATACCATGGTTCGGGTCAGGCTCACCTTAGTCTTCACGATGATATCTCTTATTTTCAACATTTTAAAGAGGTCTTTAGCAGCAGATTTGCCCAATGCAATGCATCTTTTCATTTCTTGACTACTGCTTCCATGGGTGTTGATTGTGGAGCCAAGTAAAATGAAATCACTGACAATTTCAATCTTTTCTCCATTTATCATGATGTTGCTTATTGGTCCAGTTGTGAGGATTTCTGTTTTCTTTATGTTGAGGTGTAATCCATACCGAAGGCTGTGGTCATCGATCTTCATCAGTAAATGCTTCAAGTCCTCTTCACATTCAGCAAGCAAGGTTGTGTCATCTGCATAACGCAGGTTGTTAATAAGTCTTCCTCCAATCCTGATACCAAGTTCTTTTTCATATAATCCAGCTTCACAGATTATTTGTTCAGCATACTGATTGACTATGTATGGTGAAAGGATACAACCCTGATGCACACCTTTCCTGACTTTAAGCCAAGCAGTATCCCCTTGTTCTGTTCAAACAACTGTCTCTTGATCTATGTACAGGTTCCTCATGAGCACAATTAAGTGTTCTGGAATTCCCATTCTTTGCAATGTTATACATAATTTGTTATGATCCACACAGTTGAATGCCTTTGCATAGTTAATGAAGCACAGGTAAACATCTTTCTAGTATTCTCTGCTTTCAGCCAGGATCGATCTGACATCAGCAATGATATCCCTGGTTCCACATTCTCTTCTGAATTCGGACTGAATTTTGGGCAGTTCCCTGTCAGTATACTGCTGCAGCCGCTTTTGAATTATCTTCAGCAAAATTTTACTTGTGTGTGATATTAATGGTATTGTTTGATAATTTCCACATTCAGCTGGATCACCTTTCTTGGGAATAGACATAAAAATGGCTCTCCTCCAGTCAGTTGGCCAGGTAGCTGTCTTCCAAATTTCTTAGCATAGATGAGTGAGCACTTCCATCGTTGCATCTGTTTGTTGAAACATCTCAATTGGTATTCCATCAATTCCTGTAGCCTTGTTTTTCAACAATGACTTCAGTGAAGCTTGGATTTCTTCCTTCAGTACCATCAGTTCCTGATCATATACCTCTTGAAATGGTTGAACATCAACCAATTCTTTCTGGTATAATGACTCTGTGTATACCTTTCATCTTCTTTTGATGCATCCTGAGTCATTTAATATTTTCCACATAGAATCCTTCACTATTACAACTCAATGTTTGAATTTTTTCTTCAGTTCTTTCAGCTTGAGAAATACTGAGTATGTTCTTCCCTCTTGGTTTTCTATCTCCAGCTCTTTGCACATGTCATTATAATACTTTATCTTCTGGAGCCGCCCTTTGAAATCTTCTGTTCAGTTCTTTTACTTCATCATTTCTTCCTTTTGCTTTAGCTACTCAATGTTCAACAGCAAGTTTCAGAGTCTCTTCTGACATCTAATTTGGTCTTTTCTTTCTTTTAAATGACCCCTTGCTTTCTTCATGTATGAAGTCCTTGATGTTATTCCACAATTCATCTGGTCTTTGGTCATTAGTGTTCAACGTGTCGAATCTATTCTTGAGATGATCTCTAAATTCAGGTGGGATATACTCCAGGTCATACTTTGGTTCTCGTGGACTTGTTCTAATTTTCTTCAGTTTCAACTTGAACTTGCATACGAGCAATTGATGGTCTGTTCTGCAGTCTACCTCTGGCCTTCTGACTGATGATATTGAGCTTTTCCATCATCTCTTTCCACAGATGTAGTCGATTTGATTTCTATGTATTCCATCTGGCAAGGTCCACGTATATAGTCGCTGTTTATGTTGGCGAAAAAAGGTATTTGCAATGAAGATGTCTGATCGTATTCAATGGCACCTAACAACAACAACATTTAGAGTGAATACAATGATCACTTGTCTGGCTACATGCTAATTTTTGGTTCCCCATGCTGTATAAGCATTGCATAAAAACAAATTATCTTGCTGAAAGCACAAGTCTCACAGTTTCTTCTGGCATGAATTCTTAAGGACATTGACCTATTTTGGATATTCACTCTTTGATGATGAATTAAAGGGGTTACATCTTACATGCTTGAGGGATCAAATCTATGCCCATGGATTCTTCAGTATGATATAACTAATCCACTGAATGGGCCTACTATTTATTGCTATAACACTGCTCATGTGCCTAAGAGTAATAAATGCTCTGTGTATTAAAAGGTGCAGAGCAACATATGCAAGCAGATGCAAAGTTTAACAATATTATCAAAATATAGAACACGCCTGTTGGGGATTTATATTTGAAACAAAAATCAACACAAATTATTGTCTTCTATAGATTTATTGGTTGATTGATTATCATGTCTTAAGTTTGCGGGAGTGAGCTGGGTTGGAAAAAAATATATTACTTTTCTGAATTTCACCATGGGAAATTCAGTTTGTACTGTATCTTTCACTTAGTGTATTGTGGAGTAATTGATTCTCAAGTATTTTTTGTGAATATTTACATTTACAACTAAAGTGTATGCTCTGAATGACATGAACTGTGTCTTAACCTTCCTTTGGGCTCCCAATCACTCTTGGTATATTATAGTTTTTATTTCTGCATTAGTTTAAATAAACCTAATTCAACCAATATTTATTGAGAAAATAACATGTATACCCTGACCATGCCTGAAATAGAGGAGCAATCAATAAATGTATATTGAATGAACAAATGAATGTTAAGCACTATTCAGGCACTGAGGACACAGGGTTAAACTACACAGGTGTGATCTTGCTCTTTAGTAAGTTATGATAATGTAGTACAGTAAATACGTATAAATAATCACAAAAATTATTTGGTAAGAGTTACGTATATAAAATGTGAGATGCTATAAGTGTATATAATTAACAAGAATAAACTAGACTATGGTGTTAAAGGGGGACAAAAAGGGCTCAGAGATAGCCTCTTGAGGTGAACGATGATTACGCTGAGACATGAAGGATATAAGAGGGAGTTACCTGTCAAAGTGAAGGGAATAATTATGTTCCAGAGAGAGGAAAGAGCACGAACAAAGGCCCTGAAGTGGAAAGAACAAAGCACATTCCAGACATAAAGACAAGATCAATGTGGCTAGGATGTTTTAAGAGGGGTAGTGAAAATAGATGACACTGGAAGAGAAAATTAGGTTGAACATCATGTGGGACCTCATAGGCCATGTTAAGGACTTTTAACTTTATGCTAAGAGAGGGAAGAAGAAATTAAAGGGGTCTAAGCTCAGACTCCTAGTGGTGCAGTGGTTAAGGGCTTGGCTGTTAACCAAAAGTTCAGCAGTTTAAATTCACAAGCTGCTCCTTGGAAACCCTATGGGGCAGTCCTACTCTGCTATAGGGTCATGATGAGTCAGAATCAAGTCGAGGGCAACTTTTCTTTTTTTTTTTTTTTAAGCTCAGATCTCAATAGACTAATGTCCAACAACAACAACAAGTTCAGAAATCCAACTCAGGTGCTTTCCAGATCATTCTGTTATGGGTAGTAGCAATCATGCTTGAGAGGAGATCTATTAACAATCTATTGCAGTAGGCTTTGCAAGAGAAGGTAAAGGCTGGAAGTATTCCTAGTAATAAGCTGTATTGTTTTTCTCTGGATATTTTTTCTAAACTATCTTTTACATAACATAATAAAGTCTTTAATCTAGTAACATACTTTGCTAGTTATTATAGAAATAGAATGTACTTCCCTTTAATGAATATTTATACTATGTGCTAGGTAGACAATGTGTATAGATGGTATATGAGAATTTTTAAAAAGTTGTTTTGTAATAAATCATTGCATTGCTTAACATCCTTCTAAATGGATATTTATTGTTTATGCTTTTAACATTCTGTTTTTAGAGGACAGTGTGCCATAAGGTCACTTAAACTTATAGCAATTTCACTGTTTAAAAATTGCTTTGAAAATGTGATATTTCAGACAGAAGTTTCATTATTCATTCATACATTATTTTCTTAAAACTTTATAAGGCTGTTTTAATTTATTCATTACTATAAGCCCCTTATAATTATGTACAATAATTATTGTTTTATTATTTCGACTAAAAAGAGATTGAGACCATGTTTTAGCAAAATAACAGATCAATGTCCAAAGCAGGGTTGAACCATTTATAAAATAATGAAACTGAATTTGGTTTAATTTCTGTTTATGGTCCTCTTGTAAAGGTTAAACTCATTTTTTAACCTAAGAACCCTTGTCTTTATTTAAAACATCATTATGTGACATATTCAGAGTTTCTAGTCTCTTCTGGGAATGATACTATAAAATACTTATCATAAGAATTCTATCTCAAACTATCACTCAAACTACTCCTAAGAAGTCTAATGAAAAAAGAGGACTAAATCAACAGATGAATAAGTATAATTAAAATGACCTGCAAGTAAATCAGGGTTTAATAAAATGTAAATGTATTTTTCTTAGGATTATCTTCTACAGAAATGCACCTTTTATCTGAAAAAAGTTATAGTATATTAAAAGTATTTCTAATACAATAAATTAGTTACAAATTGTAGGAACTATTATGATAAGTCATTGCTTGTCTTTCTTTTAATTTAGCTACTCATGAATTGAAAAGACAAGTTTAAGGGAAATATAAGAGTAGATACAAGACGTTCAACATGATTTACTGAGCAATTTCAAAAAAGTGAGGAGTCTCAAAATGTTTATTGTAGAACATGGAGCTATAGACAGAGGCACCACACCATCCCTCCACAGCTAAGACCTGAAAAACTAAGTAAAACAAAGACAAGCATCAATCCTAGCACCTTAAACATCTAATGAAGAGATCAAGAATTCAGCCAGGCACCAAATGGAATAAGAAACTGACAGAGAACAGAGAGCGAGGAGATATGTGCGGAGGTCCCCTATCAGCTAATGCAGCACGGATTTGCCATCTTGTACCCCTGTCGGACATTAGTGGACAGGGAGAATGAGAAAGCAGATTCACAGGGCTCCCAGCAGGAGACAGAGCATTTGGCAACCAGCGATATACACTTTCACACACACCCACCCTTCTTCCCTCCACTCGATGTCTGCCACTTCCCAATGGCCACAGTCCCTTGGCCAGGAGGCCCTGGCTCCAGCCCTATGCCACTTGGGTTCACCCTGCCCACACTGGCAGCCGGCTCCATCACTGGCCATTTGTCTGTTGCTGGTGTTGCTTTTTTCCAATTCTTTTGGTTTCTTCCCTGCCTCTCACCACCTCCCCCTCCTTTCTCTCAAACACCTGACTCCATGTGCCGGCTTTGCTTCTTCTTGAAAGTCTGTGAAGCACCACTTGGCTGGGGAACTGCTGCCCCGGTCAGTGCCCCCATGCTAGTGGGATCCCTGAGGACTTTTTTTCTTTTTCTTTTTTTTGTTTTTATTTGTCTTGTTTGTTTTCTTTTTTTTTTTCCATGGCCTGGGAGGCCCTTCTAGCCAAGTTGTACTGCCCTGTTTGGGAAGCACTTCCTGGGTCTGCACAGCCACACCAGTGGGACCCATGGGAGCATTTCTATTTTTTTCCTTTTTGTCTTTCTTCATTTCTCAGTTTCTCATCTCTCTATACTTACCTTCTTTTCCTGTCTCCTGAATACCTGGTGCTGACACATCTGCCCCTGCTGGCCAGGCTGTAGTTTACAGCCTAGGAACCATTTCCCTGGTCTCTGCAGCCACACCGGTGGGATCTCTGAGGGCTTTTCTTTACTTTCTTTTTTTTTTTTCCTAATTTTTACTTATTATTTTTATATTCTTTTTCTATTTTTATTTTTTTTCCTCTTTCTTTTTCTCCATTTTTCAGTCTTTCATCTCTCCACTCCAATGGCAAGCTCCCTTAGCACTCTTTTGTTTGTTTGTTTCTTTGTTTGTTTTTAGCCCCTGTTTCTCTTTGCTGTCTCTCTTCTCTCTCATACCCATCTAAGATCCACATATCACAACCTCACTGCTCTTTCCTGCCTAACCGCAATGTGCACTGAAAATCACACCCCCGAGCAGCACAGGCATGGCCTACCAGAACCTGCTGTGCACTGATTCCCAGCCCGCCCTGTCACCTAGTACATGCTACAAACAACCCATCCTACCCCCTACCCTTCAGCTGGAACTGCCCTGCTACACCATAGCTGAGTAACTGGTCCTGCCCATTGGACAAGGGGGTGAAAAGTATCATGCCCACAGATGAACAAAGAACAAAGAATGCAAGCCCGTAACCAAATAAAACAAAAAAGCAGGATGAAACAAACAAATCTACAATCAATAAACAAAGAAAATAACTACTGAACATCCTAAAGACAGAAGACAATATCTAAGCATATAAAAACAACAGGACAGGATGGTTCCAGTAGGCATCCAAAATAAAACACTAGATGACACTGCAGTAGAAGAAAAGGCACTAGAACTACCCGATAGGGATTCAAATCTCTAATATTCAGAGCTACTCAAGAGTTGAAGCAAAAAAAGCAGAGAAAAATGAGGAAAAAATAGACAAATTTAGGAAAAGGCAGACAAATTCAAAGAAAATACAAACAATGAAAGAATTCAGGAAAATAACACAGGAAAAAAATGCCAAAATAATTTCACAAATAGAAATTATACAAAAACAACAATTAGAGATCCAAAAGATAAACAACAACATTTCATAAATGGACAATGTCATAGAAGGGCTAAGCAACAGGTTTGAAACAATGGAAGACAGGATCAGGGAAATTGAAGATAAACACTTGGATACCACTTTGAGGAAAAATCAGAAAAAAGAATGAAGAAATCCTGAGAATTATGTGAGATACAATTAAAAGCAAAAATTGGTGAGTGATCGGAGTTCCAGAACAGGGGTAAAAAACGGAAAACACAGAGAAGATCTTTGAAGAACTGCTGACAGAAAACTTCCATAATATCATGAAAGATGAAAAGCTGACCATTAAAGAAGTTCAAAGAACCCCATATAGGATAGACCCGAAAAGAAAATCACCAAATCGTATCATAATTACACTCACTAACACCAAAGACAAAGAAAGAATCCTGAGAGCAGCTTGAGAAAAACAAAAAGTCACATACAGAGGAGCAACAATAAGACTAAGCTCTCATTACCTGGCAGAAACCACACAGGCAAGAAGGCAATGAGATGATATATATAAAACCTTAAAAGAAAAATACTGTCTACCAAGAATAATATATCCTGGAAAACTCTCATTCAAATATGATGGTGAAATTAGGACAACCCCAGATAAACAGAAATTAAGGGAATATGTAAAAACCAAACCAAACTTAAAAGAATTATTAAAGGGATTCCTTCAGTTTGAGAACAAACAACATCAGACCACAGCCTGAATCTAGGACACAAGATCATACCAGCCAGATACTCTAAACGACTATCCAACACCAAAAGAATTACAACACGGAATCAGAGCAGTTAATCTGTAAATGACAACAACATCAGAACAATAAAAGAGGGGGTAAACAGTGTAGGTATAGAACCTTCTAATGGAGAGGAAGGCAAGGCGATACCAAGTAATAATATACTAGTTCAAACCTAGGAAAACAAGGGTAAATTTCAAGGTAACCACAAACAAAATCAACAAATCTACTCACCAAAATGAAGAAGAAAAACATAAAGTCTCAGTAAACAAAATCTACAAAAACAAAAGAAATGAAAAAAAAAAAATCCATCAACAAAAAGAATTCAACGCAGGACAGTAAGAGTAACAAAGAAAACATCAGCACCATAAAAGAAAAAACTATACAATGATGGCAATAAACTCACACCTATCAATAATTACTCTGAATGTAAATGGCCGAAATACATCCATAAAGAGACAGAGTGTCAGAATGGATAAAAAAAAAAATAGGATCCATCAATATGCTGTCTACAAGAGACATACCTTAGAAACAAAGACATAAATTTATTAAAAATCAAAGGATGGAAAAAAAAAACATCAACCAAACAGCTACCAAACAAGAGCAGGAATGGCAATACTAATTTAGATAAAATAGACTTTAAAAGAAAATCCACCATAAAACTCAAAGAAGGGCACTACATAATGATAAAAGGGACAATCCATCATGAAGACATAACCATAATAATCAGCTACGCATCCAATGACAGGGCTCCAAAATATATGAAACAAACTCTAATAACACTGAAAAGAGAAATGGACAGTTTCACAATAATAGTAGGAAACTTCAATACACGACTCTCGGTGAAGGACAGAACATCTCGAAGGAAACTCGGCAAGGATACAGAAGAGCTAAAGGGCAAAATCAGCCAAATTGACCTCATAGACATATATAGAACACTCCACCTAACAGCTGCAAAGTACACATTCTTTTCCAACGCCCATGGAACGTTCTCCAGAATAGACCACATCTTAGGCCACAGAGCAAGCATCAACAAAATCCAAAACAATGAGATAATGCAAAGTATATTCTCTGACCACAATGTTATCAAGGTAGAAAATAACAGGAAGAGCAATGAGAAACAATCAATTACATAGAAACTGAATACCACCCCACTTAAAAACCACTGGGTAATAGAAGAAATCAGAGATGGAATAAAAAAATTCCTAGAATCAAACAAGAAAGAAAACACATCATACCAAAACCTTTGGGACACAGCAAAGGTAGTGATCAGAGGTCAATTTATAGCAATAGATGCACACAGCAAAAAAGAAGAAAGGGACAAAATAAAAACATTAGCTACATAACTCAGACAAATACAGAACAGCTAAAAAAGCCTACAGCCACCAGACGAAAGGAAATAATAAAGATCAGAGCAGAAATAAATGAAATAGAGAATAGAAAAACAACAGAAAGAATCAACAAAACCAAAAGTTGGCTCTTTGAAAGGATCAACAAAATCAGCAAACCACTGGCCAAATTGACAAAAGAAAAAAAAACAAACAGGAAAACAGGAGAGGACACAAATAACCAAAATAAGAAATGAAATGGGGGACATTATGACAGGCCCAACTGAAATAAAAAGGATCATAACAGAGTATTATGGAAAACTATACTCCAACTATACTCCAACAAATTTGAAAACCTGGAGAAAATGGACAATTTTCTAGAAACACACTACCTACACAAATTAACACAAAATGATGTTGAAAATCTGAACAGACCTATAATAAGAGAAGAGACTGAGAAGGTAATGAAAATACTTCCAACAACAAAAAAAAAAGCACTGGCTCAGATGACTTCACTAGAGAATTCTTCCAAAATTCAGAGAAGAGCTTACACCAGTGCTATGCAAACTATTTCAGAACATGGAAAAGGAAGTGGTACATCAGAATTCATCCTATGAAGCCAGAATAACCCTGATACTAAAACCGGGCAAAGACAATATCTCTCATGAACATAGATGCAAAAATTCTCAACAAAATTCTAGCCAATAGAATTCAGTATCATATCAAAAAAAATAATACACCACAACCAAGTAGGATTCATACCAGGTATGTAAGGATGGTTCAACATTAGAAAATCAATCAACATAATCCACTACATAAATAAAAGGAAATTCAAGAATCACATGATCTTCTCAATCAATGCGGAAAAGGCATTCAACAAAGTCCAACAACCATTCCTGATAAAAACTCTGAATAAAATAGGTATAGAAGGAAAATTTCTGAACATAATAAAGGGCATCTATGCAAAACCAACAGCCAACATCATTCTTAATGGAGACAAGCTGAAAACATTCCCCTTGAAAACAAGAACAAGACAAGGATGCCCTTTATCATCACACCTATTTAACATTGTGCTGAAGTTCCTATCTAGAGCAATAAGACAAGAAAAAGAAATAAGGGCATCCAAATTGGTAATGAAGAAGTTAAACTGTACCTATTTGCAGATGATATGATACTCTACACAGAAAACCCCAAAGACTGCACAAGAAAACTACTGGATCTAATAGAAAGATTCAGCAGAGTAGCGGGATACAAGATAAGCATACCAAAATCATTTGGATTCCTATACACCAATAAAAAGAATGATGAAAAGGATGTCAGGAAAACAACACCATTTATAATAGCCTTAAAAAAATAAAATACTTAGGAAAAAACCTAACCAGGGATATAAAAGACCTATACACAGAAAACTACAAAATACTACTGCAAGAAACCCAAAGAGATCTACATAAATGGAAAAACATACCATGCTCATGGACAGGTAGACTCAACATTGTGAAAACTACAATTCTACACAAAGTCATTTACAAATACAATGCAATCCCAATCCAAATGCCAACAACATTCTTTAAAGACATGGAAAAACTAATCATTAACTTTATATGGAAAGGGAAGAAGCCCTGGAGAAGTAAAGCACTATTGAAGAAAAAGAATAAATTAGGAGGACTTGCACTACCTGACCTAAGAACCTACTATACAGCTATGGTAGTCAAAACAGCCTGGTACTGGTACAATGACAGATACATTTACCAATGGAACAGAATCAAAAACCCAAATGTAAATCCATCCACCCATGGTCACCTGATCTTCGACAAGGTCCCAAAGTCCATCAGATGGAGAACAGACTGTCTTTTTTAACAAATGGTGCTGGCAAAATTGAATGTCCACCTGCAAAAAAAATGCAACAGTACCCATACCTCACACCCTATAAAAAAAATAATTCAAAATGGATCAAAGACCTAAATATAAATCCAAAAGGTATAAAGTTCATAAAAGAAAATACAGGCTCAACACTAGAGGCCCTAATACACGGCATTAACAGGATACAACCATAACCAACAACACACAAACTCCAAAAGATACGCTAGATAACTGGGATCTTCTAAAATTTAAACACTTATGCTCATCAAAAAAAGAGAACCTACAGACTGGGAAAAAATTTTTGGACATTACAAGTCAGAAAAAGGTCTAGTCTCTAAAATCTACAAGAAAATCCAATACATCTACAACAACAAGAAAAATAATCCAATTTAAAAATTGTAAAGGAAATGAACAGACACTTCACCAAAGAAGACATTCAAAGGGTCAACAGACACATGAGGAAATGTTTGCTATCACTAGCCATTAGAGAAATGCAAATCAAAACCACAATGAGATACCATCTCACCCTGGCATTACTGGCATGAATCAAAAAAACAGGAAATAAAGAATGTTGGAGAGGCTGTGGAGACATCAGAACTTTTATGGACTACTGGTGGGAATGCAAAATTATACAAACATTTTGGAAAAGGATATGGCGGTTCCTTAAAAAGATAAAAATAGAAATACCATATGATCCAGCAATCCCACTCCTAGGAATATACCGCAGAGAAATTAGAAATGTCACTAAAAAGACATATGCATAACTATGTTCATTGCAGCATTGTTCACAATAGCAAAAAGATGGAAACAACCTAGATGCCCATCAACAGATGAATGGATAAACAAACTATGGTACATACACACAATGGAGTATTACACAATGACAAAGAACAATGATGGATCTGCGAAGCAACTCACAACATGGATGAATCTGGAGGGCATTATGCTGAGTGAAATAAGTCAATCACCAAAGGACAAATACTGTATGAGACCGCTACTGTAAAAACTCATGAAAAAGTTTACACACAAAAAGAAATAATCTTTGATGCTTACAAGGGAGGGGAGAGGTGGAGATGGAAAAACACTAAGAAAACAATAGATAAGTGGTAACTTTGGTGAAGGGTAAGACAGTAGACAACACTGGGAAGCCACGACAACTTGTACAAGGAAAGGTCACAGAAG
The DNA here is from genome assembly GCA_030035585.1 of Dugong dugon. Taxonomy (NCBI): domain Eukaryota; kingdom Metazoa; phylum Chordata; class Mammalia; order Sirenia; family Dugongidae; genus Dugong; species Dugong dugon. The sequence continues at coordinate 16,267,713 of CM057465.1, forward strand.
CTCCATAGGCACATCCAAACTTCCTGAGGGACCGAATTGCTAGGCTGAGGGCTATGGGGACTATGGTCTCGGGGAGCATCTAGCTCAATTGGCATAACATAGTTTATAAAGAGAATGTTCTATATTCTACTTTAGTGAGTAGCGTCTGAGGTCTTAAAAGTCTGTGAGCAGCCATCTAAGACACTCCACTGGTCTCACCCCTTTGGGAACACGGGAGAATGAACAAAACTAATTAGTCGGTTATTTAGTCCAAAGGAAAGATTAGTCCAAAGGACTAATGGACCACATCTACCATGGCTTCCACAGACCATTTCCAGTACAACTAGATGGTGCCCAGCTACCACCACTGACTGCTCTGACAGGGATCACAACAGAGGGTACCAGACAGAGCTGGAGAAAAATGTAGAACAAAATTGTAACTCACAATAAAAGACCAGACTTACTGGCCTGACAGAGACTGGAGAAACCCCAAGAGTATGGTTCCCGGACACCCTTTTAGCTCAATAATGAAGTCACTTCTGAGGTTCACCCTTCAGCCAAAGATTAGAGAGGACCATAAAACAAAATGAGACTAAAGGGGCATACCAGCCCAGGGGCAAGGACTAGAAGTCAGGAGGGGACAGTAAAGCTGATGATAGGGAACCAAGATCGAGAAGGGAGAGTGTTGACATATTGTGGGGTTGTTAACCAATGTCACTAAATAAGATGTGTACTAACTGTTTAATGAGAAACTAGTTTGTTCTGTAAACCTTCATCTAAAGTACAATAAAAAAAAATTAAGGTTAAAAAAAAGTTTATTGTATTTTACATATGCCTCTGGAAGAAAGCATGATTGTTGTGAGCCATGAATATCCCCAAGTTACCCAAGCTACTCAAGGTAGAAAAACCAGCAGGCTGAAACTCAAGGGAATAAAACTGAAATGCAAGTGTAAGGGAATTGAAGGTGAGCAAAGGGATTAGAAAGACTGTGGTTTCTGCAGAGAGTGGAGAAATACTAGCCATAAAGTGAAATTCTCACACCAGGACTTGAAACGGTCATGGTGGAAGAGGTTGATGACAGACAATTAACCTGCGTAAATATCCAGTTACTCCTTGTTATTTTAGTTAGGTGCCTGTCATGGATTGAATTATGTCCCCCCAAAAATGTGTGCATCAATCTGGCTGGGCCCTGACTCCGGGTATTGTGTGGTTGTCCTCCATTTTGTGATTGTAATTTTATGTTAAAGAGGATTAGGGTGGGTTGTAACACCCTTACTAAGGTCACATCCCTGATCCAATGTAAAGGGAGTTTCCCTGGGGTGTGGCCTTTACCACCTTTATCTTACAAGAAATAAAAGAAAGGGAAGCGGCAGAGAGTGGGGACCTCATACCACCAAGAAAGCAGTGACGGGAGCAGAACACGTCCTTTGGACTTGAGGTTCCTGTACAGAGAAGCTCCTAGTCTGGGGGAAGACTGATGAGGACAAGGATCTTCCCCCAGAGCCAAAAGAGAGAGAAAGCCTTCTCCTGGAGCTTATGCCCTGAATTTGGACTTGTAGCCTACTAGACTGAGAAAATAAATTTCTCTTTGTTAAAGTCATCCACTTGTGGTATTTCTGTTATAGCAGCACTAGATAACTAAGACAGTGCCGTTGAGTTGGTTCCGACTCATACTGACTCTATGTACAACAGAATGAAACACTGCCCTGTCCTGTGCCATCCTCATGATTATTGTCATGCTTGAGCCGATTGTTGCAGCCACTGTGTCAATCCATCTCTTTGAGGGTCTTCCTCTTTTTCTCCACTCTCTACCAAGCTGATGTCCTTCTCCAGGGAGTGATCCCTTCTAATAATATGTCCAAAGTATGTGAGATGAAGTCTAGCCATCAGTGCTTCTAAGGAGCATTCTGGCTATATTTCTTCCATGACAGATCTGTTCATTGTTTTGGCAGTCCATGGTATATTCGATTTTCTTTGCCAACACCATAATTCAAAGGCATCAGTTCTTATTCGGTCTTCCTTATTCATTATCCAGCTTTCACATGCATATGAGGCGACTGAAAACAGCATGGCTTGGGTCAGATGAATCTTAGCCCTCAAAATGACATCCTTGGTGTTTAACACTTTAAAGAGATCTTTTGCAGCAGATTTGCCCAATGCACTATGTCGTTTAATTCCTTTAGTGCTGTTTCCATGAGTGTTGACTGTGTATCCAAGTAAAATGAAGTCCTTGACAACTTCAGTCTTTTCTCCATTTATCATGATGTTGCTTATTGGTTCAGTTGTGAGGATTTTTGTCTTATTTATTGCCATGGATTGAATTGTGTCTCCCCAAAATATGCATCAACTTGGCTAGGCCATGACTGCCAGTATTGTGTGATTGTCAAACATTTTGTGATCTGATGTGATTTTCCCACGTGTTGTAAATCTTACCTCTATGACGTTAAGGAATTGGGATTAGCAGCAGTTATGTTAATGAGGCAGGACTCAATCTACAAGATTAGATTGTGTCTTAAGCCAATCTCTTTTGAGACATAAAAGAGAGACACAAGCAGAGAGACATGGGGACCTCATACTACCAGAAAACAAGAGCCAGGAGAATAGCTTGTCCTTTGGACACAGGGTCCCTGTGCTGAGAAACTCCTTGACCTGCAAAAATTGATGACAAAGACCTTCCTCCAGAACCAACAGAGAGAAAGCCTTTTCCTGGAGCTGGCACCCTGAATTTGGACTTTTAGCCTAATGGACTGTGAGAGAATAAACTTTTGTTTGTTAAAACCATCCACTTGTATTTCTGTTACAGCAGCACTAAATAACTAAGAAATTTATGTTGAAGTGTGATTCATACTGAAGGCTGTAGTCTTTGGCCTTCATCAGTAAATGCTTTAAGTCCTCTTCACTTTCAGTAGGCAAAGTTGTGTCATCTGCACATTGCAGGTTGTTAATGAATCTTCCTCCAATCCTGATGCCAGGTTCTTCTTCATATAGTCCAGCTTCTCAGATTATTTGTTCAGCATACAGATTGAAAAGTATGGTGAAAGGATACAACCCTGACACATACCTTTCCTGACTTTAAACCACACAGTATCCCCTTGTTCTGTTTGAACAACTGCCTCTTGATTATGTACAGGTCCTTCATGAGCACAATTAAGTGTTCTGGAATTCTCATTCTTTGCAACGTTATACATAATTTGTTATGATGCACACAGTAGAATACTTTTGCATAGTCAATAAAACACAGGTAAACATCTTTCTGGTATTCTCTGCTTTCATCCGGTACCCATCTGACATGAGCAATGACATCTCTGGTTCCATGTTCACTTCTGAATCTGGCTTGAGTTTCTGGCAGCTCCTTGTCGACGTACTGTGGCAATCGCTTTTGAATGATTAAGTCAAATTTTACTTGTGTGTGATAGTAATGATATTGTTTGATATCGCGGGTCTGTCAGTTTGTCGTACTGTGGGTGTTAGCATGTTGCTGTGATGCTGCAAGCTATGCCACTGGTATTCAAACACCACCAGGCTCACCCACGGTGGACAGGTTTCAGCGGAGCTTCCAGACTAAGACAGACTAGGAAGAAGGACCTGGCAGTCTACTTCTGAAAAAAAATTAGCTAATGAAAAATGCAGTTACTAAGGGAGCAGAAACACAAAGTTTCAAATAACATTTTTTTTCAAAATTTTAGTTGTGGATCTAGCTGCTGGTTACTCCAAGTTAATATTCTATTGCTTACTTTCATCTGTGCTTCAGTTTTGTCATCCATAAAATAGGGAAAATAATAACAAATACCCCAAAAGGTGTTTGTGAGAACTGAATATGCATAAAACATTTACATATATAGTATTTATGAAGCCAATAAATGTTTCTTTTCATTATAAGTACAGTAACAGAACATAGTCTTAGAATGCATTACAGTACACATCTTAAGAGACAGTATAAGTTAAAAATCAACACAGAAGTAAAAATATGAAAAAATACCTGAAAACTCAGATAGTCTAAATTATCTTTAAAAATCTCATAGAGACACATTGGAGACCTATGCTGCATCTTTTCAAAAATATGATGACACCAATTTATCCTCTATTGTTGACGAAGAAATCTATTTCTTCAGCTAAGCACCTGAAAAAGTACTTTAATGACCAAATGTAAGCCCAATCCTTCCAGTAAATTAGATTTTAGGGGAAAAAAGTAGAGTTTACCTTTTAGTCAATATTTACCATACCAAAGGGTACTGTCTAAATTATGGTACTTTATTTTGAACAACAAAGCATTGTTTATAGAAGACAAATGGTCCTGAAATGAATTGTGACCTTGGCATAAAATGAGAGACTAAGAAACTTAATGTGTATTAAGTCATTATTCCTGAGAGTATAACCTCACGATTTTACATGTTGTATATCACTGTAAACAAATTCAATAAATAAGTCTTTTTTTTAAAACAATCCTTGAGGAAATATGATTAGATAACACTGAAAGAATGAAAAACAAAAGCAACATACAAACAAAAATCACCATGTTAGTATATATGAGTGGAACATCTATGCAGTTTTCAGCCTCACCGATGGTCTCCTCAAGTACGGCACATTAGCATCAGAGCCAAAGGACTTTTAATGAACTATGGGGCCTGTGGTAATAGCAGAGCTGAAATAACTAGTTTGGTCTAGAAATTTATTATGACTCATGCCTCTACCAAACCCTGGGTAATGGGTTACAAATCTGGATGGTTTACACTGCTGTGGGGAAAGAACCTTAAAAAATGACTGAGGTTAAGTTTTCTGATAGTTTCCAGGATTTGAGTTTAGAGTCAAAATATTTTGACTTAAAAGAACTTTCTTCATAGGTAATATTCTTTGTGCCTCTAACTTTGTGGAGTGAATACCTTCTCCAACAGGACTTCTTATTAAGTCAGAGACGGAGGGTAAATTAATTGGGTAACACGTGACTTGACTGAAACTCTATTCTAAGGCATTTAAAATGTTGATGTTTCTGGAAAATTCTAAACCAAATGACCTCATCACTAAAAAGATACATAAACAAAGAAGCAAGCAAACAAAGGGAGTAATAATGAAATTATAGAGTTTTGTGTCTTATAGTGTACTCTAATGGGGGCAGTACTGGTATTTTCTCCATTGTGGGAGGCAGTCCAGAGTGTTGTAGGGTGTTTAAACTCCCCCCATCCCCAACCTGCCATACTCAGTAGCTCTGAGTATCCCACCCCCACCTCAATTATCACATCAACAACTAAAATAACATCCTCACATTTATTTAGACCATGAATGGGTTGGGACTTGCAAAGCCAGATTGAAAACCTCTGTATCTCCTTCTTGATATGGATGACAGGAATGCAGCCTTGTGAATCATGTTTTCTTTAGAGAAACGTTTATTTTAAAAGAATTGACTTAGACTTTACTGAGTTTGCAGATTATCTTGTGAAGACATGTGTTTTTGATTGAACTCTTTCTCACAGGAGACGAGAACCCAAAAGAGAAATGGAACTGTACACAAAGCTCTCTACATCACAGATCTACAAAACAGAACCTAGAAGCCTCTAGCTCAAAACAGAAGGTAAAAACATATGACTCAGCCTCCCTCTAGCAATACCACTGACCTGATGAAACAAACGTAAAAACAAGAATAAGAACAATTACTTCAAGTGTCCGAGTGTTCAAATCCAACCAGAAGAAAAAGAAAACTAAAGAAATTAATAAAAAACCTTTCACTTAGTTCATCTTAAAACTTACATTCTGACCTCAGTTACGCTGGGGAAAATGAAGAAAAATTTCTGCTCTAGTTTGGGACATTCAAGACAGACAAGCACCTGATAGGAGAGGAGTAGCAGCCCATTTGTTTTCTGAAATTAGAGAAAGTGGTTAGAGGTAATGATTACTAGAGATTAGAGGTTATGGAGACAGGTACAGGCAGAAGCAGGGTGCAAACACTGCAGAGGTCAGTGTGAAAGACAACCTTCACCAGTGTGGATATAGACACAAGTAGGTAGGACTTTGATGACAGCAGGGATTGGTGGGCAGATGGAGATTTTTAAATCAAGCAGCCAGTAACTCAGCATATCAATATCTGGAGTATTAAAAAAGAAATGGCATCATGTACACTTATTGGATGATTATAAAAAGATTTGGGATGGGGGAGGCTAAAGAAAATAAAATAAGTATATTATGTCTCAAACAGGAATGGATCAAACACAGGATGTGATGGAGACCTTAGGTGTGAAAAAACAATAAATCTGAATAGGAGAACTGGGGACAGAGATTCAGGAGAAATGAGAGCCAAAGAGGAATGACAAGATAATGCATACAGACTTTAGTCCACATTTGTCACTCTGGAATTTAATAGGCAATTTACATGTGAGAGCTCAGCTGCTAACCAAAAGGTTGGCAGTTCAAATCTACCAACTGCTCCTTGGAAACCCTATGGGGCAGTTCTACTCTGTCCTATAGGGTTGCTATGAATGAGAATCAACTCGACAGCAATGGGTTTGGTTTTTTGTGGTTTACATATAATATAATACATTAATCAATGAATAAATACTTCTTATTAACATGTCTGAAAATTCTAACTAATCTCTGGGGCAGCTTTTGTTACATATAGACACAGTTTCTGAGAGTATGTATGCAAAGCATATTCTATAGATATATTAAAGGATAGATATGCAGAGTAGAGTAAAGCATGCAATAAACAAATTCAATAAGTTCAATTTTATTAATTCACTGAAATACATACAAACATGCACGTGACAAAGAAATATTATAGTAAATTAAAAGTCCGGACCGCTCAATTTGCACATTTAAACAGATGTTTTAAATATGGAACATTTACATATTGTACTAAAGGGTTTAAACTTTTTCCAGTTCAAAGTAAAATTCAAAATAAAATCATTTTCAAATTTTTGTTTCAAAGTAATTATCCCTTTCTCTTTCATTCTCTAGATGTAATTTCACATTGAAAACCATTCTTAAATGGGTACAAAGAAGCACAAGTGTACTTTGTTCTAGAAAGCCCTCTAAAGCTTTATTTTTAACCTATATCCAGTGACTGCTATTATTTTGTCTGAGAAATGGACATAATTCAATGTGTCAGGATTGGTATATAATCAAAGACATCGTAAGAGAAATGTATTTATGGGTTTGCCAAATTGCCTAACACTAATTCTAGTTTTGCTTTATGTGCCTATCATTTTAGCTAATACATCAGAATGTGCAAGAATAACATACATTTTGTTAGAGAAAAATCAATTACCCAGCAACTGTCTCAGAAAGACTGCTTTTTAACCTAAAATATAACAGGAATTATTTTAAAGGTTGTTTAAGTAGTAAAAGCATACTTTAAGTCCATAAAAGCCCAGGAAAAACACATTAGAATATACTTACTTTCAAGATCATATGTGAACATTTTCACTGGATATATACATATATGAAGAGCTGCTTCATCCTTTGAGTAGCAAGAATACTATCACTCTTTACTGTGAATATTAATTCATTTACATTACTCATCTAAAAGCATATGTTGAAATCTTATATTCAGTGATCCATTTTGTTTTTGCTGTAAGAATAGAACTGTGGTACAGTTCAGGATATCAAAAACCAATTGCACAATAAGAAAATGGGGAAAAGTTGCTTAGTAACAGCAAGTGTGAAGATAAAAGAAACACAAACATGCACACACACACACGCACACATACATTACTGAAATTTTAGGCAACGGTAGGCTCAATAACTAAACATGGTGATATGTCGTTGTTGTTGTTAGGTCCCATCAAGATGGTTGTGACTCATAGTGACCCTATGTACAACAGAACGAAACACTGCCTGGTCCTGTGCCATCCTCACGATCATTGTTATGTTTGAGCACAATGTTGTAGCCAATGTGTCAATCCATCTCATCAAGGGTCTTTCTCTTTTTTGTGGACCTTCTACTTTACCAAGCATGATGTCCTTCTCCAGGTACTAGACCCTCCTGATGCCTTTGAATTATGATGTTGGCAAAGAATATTGAATATTAAATATACCATGGACTGCTAGAACAAACAATTCTGTCTTGGAAAAAGTACAGCCAGAGTGCTCCTTGGAAGCGAGGATGGTGAGACTCTGTTTTACATATGTAGTGATGTATTTCTCCCAAATCAGCTAATGTGGTCCTAAACCACATTACGATAAGATAATTATCACTTAGAAGAAAGGAGGTGATAGACTAACCCATTCTATTTACTTTGCCCTCATATCTGAACTACTTAATGCATGTCTTTATACCTTAGCAAAACGAGATAAGTACCATTTTTTATTCTGATAGCCATGGCCTTTTGGTCATATCTTAGGAATGGCCTCACGAAACAGCTGAAGCTATTTCTCAATTTCATAAGGAAAAACAAATTGTTAACTCCTCAAAGGCACAGAGAACGTATACGCTGTTGTTGTTGTTAGGTGCCATCGGGTCAGTTCTGACATAGCGACCCTATGTACTATAGAATAAAACACTGACCAGTCCTACACCAGGCTCACAATCGTTGTTATGCTTGAGCCCACTGTTGCAGACACTGTGTCAATCCATCTCATACAGGGTCTTCCTCTCCTTCACTGATCCTCCACTTTACCAAGTATGATGTCCTTCTCCAGCGACTGATCCCTCCTGATAACATGTCCGAAGTATGTGAGAAAAAGTCTCGCCATCCTCGCTTTTAAAGAGCTTTCTGGCTGTACTTCTTCCAAGACAGATTTGTTCATTTTTTTGGCAGTCCATGGTATATTCAACATTCTTCGCCAGCACCATAACTCAAAGGCATCAATTCTTTAGGCTTTCTTATTCATTGCCCAGCTTTTGCTTGCATATGAGACTATTGAAAACACCTTGGCTTGGATCAGGAGCACCTTAGTCCTTAAATGATATCTTTAATTTTTAACACTTTAAAGAGTTGTTTCGCAGCAGATTTGCCCAATGCCATGCATCGTTTGATTTCTTGGCTTCTATTTCCATGGGTGTTGAATGTGGATCCATGTAAAACGAAATCATTCACAACTTCAATCTTCTCTCTGTTTATCATGATGTTGCTTATTGGTCCAGTTGTGAGGATTTTTGTTTTCTTTATGTGGAGGTGTAATCCATACTGAAGGCTGTGGTCTTTGATCTTTGTCAGAAAGTGCTTCAAGTCCTTTTCACTTTCAGCAAGCAAGGTTGTGTCATCTGCATAACAGAGATTATAAATGAGTCTTCTTCCAATCCTGATGCCGAGTTCTTTTTCACAGAATCCAGCTTCACAGATTATTTGCTCAGCATACGTATTGAATAAGTATGGTGAAAGGATACAACCCTGACACACACCTTTCCTGAATTTAAACCATGCAGTACACTGTTGTTCTGTGGGAATGACTGCCTCTTGATCTATGTACAGGTTCCTCATGAGCACAATTAAGTGTTCTGGAATTCCCGTTCTTCACAAAGCTATCCATAATTTATTATGATGCACACAGTTGAATGCCTTTGCATAGGCAATGAAGCACAGGTAAACATCTTTCTGGTATTCTCTGCTTTCAGCTAGGATCCATCTGACAACAGCAATGATATCCTTGGTTTCATGTTGTCTTCTGAATCCGGCTTGAACTTCTGGCAGTTCCCTGTTGATGTACTACTGCAACAGCTTTTGAATGATCGTCAACAAAATTTTACTTATGAGTGATATTAATGATATTGTTTGATAATTTCCACACTCGGTTGGATCACTTTTCTTCCGAATAGGCATAAATATGGATCTCTTCCAGTCAGTTGGCCAGGTAGCTGTCTTCCAAATTTCTTGGCCTAGAAAAATGAGCACTACAGCACCACATCCATTTGTTGAAACATCTCAATTGGTATTCTGTCAATTCCTGGAGCTTTGTTTTTTGCCAATGCCTTCAGTGTAGCCTGGACCTCTTCTTTCACTACTATTGGTTCTTGATTATATGCTACCTCCTGAAGTAACTGAACATTGACCAATTCTTTTTGTTACAGTGACTCTGTGTATTCCTTTCATCTTCTTTTGATGCTTCCTCCATCTCAGTATTTTGCCCATGTAATCCTTCACTATTGCAACTCAAGGCTTCAATCTTTTTCTTCAGTTTTTTTGGTTTGAGAAATGCCTAGCATGCTCTTCCCTCTTTTTTCTTTCTTTTTTTTTTTTCGTTTTTTTTGTGCTTTAAGTGAAAGTTTACAGTTCCAGTTAGTTTCTCTTACAAAAATTTATACACACATTGTTATGTGACCCTAGTTGCTCACCCTATAATGTGACAGCACACTCCTCCTTTCCAGCCCAGATTTCCTATGTCCATTCAACTAGCTCCTGTCCCTTTTTGCCTTCTCCTTTCGCCTCCCAACAGGAGCTGCCCATTTAGTCTACTTGAGCTAAGAAGCACTCTCTTTAAGAGTATCACTGTATGTCCCATAGTCCAGTCTAATCTTTGTCTGAAGAGTTGGCTTCAGGAATGGTTTCAGTTCTGGGCTAAAAGACAGCCTGGGAGCCATGTCTTCCAGAGTCCCTCTGGTCTCAGTCATACCATTAAGTCTGGTCTTTTTACTAAAATTTGAGTTCTGCATCCCTCTTTTCTCCTGTTCTGTCAAGGACTCCCTGTTGTGTTCTGTGTCAGGGCAGTGATTGGTGGTAGCCGGGCACCATCTAGTTCTTCTGGTCTCAGGCTGATGGAGTCTCAGGTTTATGTGACCCGTTCTGTTTCTTGGGCTAATATTTTCCTTGTGTCTTTGGTGTTCTTCATTTTCCTTTGCTTCAGGTGGGTTGGGACCAATTGATGCATCTTAGATGGCTGCTCTCTAGCTTTTAAGACCCCAGACACCACTCACCAAAGTCAGATGCAGAACATTTTCTTAATAAACTTTTTTATGCCGATTGACCTAGATGGTCCCCAGATCCCTGCCCCTGCTACTCTGTCCCTCAAATTGTTTGTCTTCAGGAAACTTCCTAGGTTTTGGTTTAGTCCAGTTGTACTGACTTCCTCTGTAGCGTGTGCTGTCCTTCCCTTCACCTAAGACAATTCTTATCTACCATCTAGTTAGTGAATACCCATCTCCCTCCCTCCCCACCCTCGAAACCATCAAAGAAATGTTTTCTTCTGTGTTGGAACCTCTCCTTGAGTTCTTGTAATAGTGGTCTCATACAGTATTTGTCCTTTTGCATTTGACTAATTTTACTCAGTATAATGCCTTCCAGATTCATCCATGTTATGAGATGTTTAGAAGATTCATCACTGCTCTTTATCACTGTGTAGTATTCCATTGCGTGAATATACCATAATTTGTTTATCCATTTGTCCATTGATGGGCACCTAGGATGTTTCCATTTTTTTCGATCGTGAACAGTGCTGCAATGAACATGACTGTGTGTATATCTATCCGTCTGATGGCTCTCATTTCTCTAGGATATATTCCAAGGAGTGGGATTGCTGGATTGTACGGTACTTCTATTTCTAGCTTTTTAAGGAAGTGACAAATTGATTTCCAAAGTGGTTGCACCATTTTACATTCCCATAAGCAGTGTATGAGTGTTCCAGTCTCTCCACAACCTCTCCAACATTTATTATTTTGTGTTTTTTGGGATTAATGCTAGCTTGCTGGGGTGATGTGGTATCTCATTGTAGTTTTGATTTCAATTTCTCTAATGGCTAATGACAGTGATTATTTCCTCACGTATCTGTTAGCCACCTGAATGTCTTCTTTGGTGAATTGCCTGTTCATATCCTTTGCCCATTTTTTAATTGAGTTATTTGTTTTTTGCACTTCAAGTTTTGCAGTATCTTGTAGATTTTAGACATTAGACCCTGATTGGATATGTTGTAGCCAAGTTTGTTTTCCCAGTCTGTAGGTTGACTTTTTACTCTTTTGGTGAAGTCTTTTGATGAGCATAAGTGTTTGATTTTTAGGAGCTCACAGTTTTCTAGTCTCTCTTCTGGTGCTTGTTATTTATGCATTGTTATTTGTGGTTTGTATTCTATTTATGCCATGTATTAGGGCTCCTTGCATTATCCCTAATTTTTCTTCCATGATCTTTATTGTTTTCGATTTCGATTCAGGTCTTTGATCCATTTCGAGTTAGTTTTTGTGCATGGTGTGAGGTATGGGTCTTGGTTCAGTTTTTTGCAGATGGATATCCAGTTATGCCAGCACCATTTGTTAAACAGACTGTCTTTTCCCCATTAACAGAATCTGGGCCTTTATCAAACATCAGCTGCTCATAGGTGGATGAGTTCATGTCTGGATTCTCAATTCTGTTCCATTGGTCTACATATCTTGTTATTGTACCAGTACCAGGCTGTTTTGACTACTATGGCAGCATAATAGTTTCTAAAATCAGGCAATGTGAGGTCTCCCATTTTGTTCTTCTTCTTCAGTAATGCTTTAGTTATCCCTTTCCATATGAAGTAAGTGATTTGTTTATCCATTTCATTAAAAAATGTAATTGGAATTTGGATCAGGATTGCATTGTATCTGTAGATTGCTTGGGTACAATTGACATTTTCACATTGTTAAGTCTTCCTATCCATGAGCAAGGTATGTTTTTCCACCTATGTAGGTCTCTTTTGGTTTCTTGCAGTAGTGTCTTGTAGATTTCATTGTATAGGTCTTTTACGTTTCTGGTTAGATTTATTCCTAAGTAGTTTATCCTCTTGTGGGTATTGTTTTGGTGATTTCCTCTTTGAAGTCTTTTTGTTTGTGTAGAAGAATCCAGCTGATTTTTGTATGTTTAATCTTGTATCCTGATACTTTGCTGAAGTCTTCCATTAATTAGAGCAGTTTTCTTATGGATTCTTTGGGGTTTTCTCTGTATAAGATCATATCATCTGCAAATAGAGATACTTTTACTTCTTTCCTACCAATCTGGATGCCCTTTATTTCTTTTTCTAGCCTAATTGCTCTGCTAGGACCTCCAGCACAATGTTGAATAAGAGTGGCAATAAAGGGCATTCTTGCTGGTTCCCATTCTCAAGGGGAATGCTTTAAGACTCTCTCCATTTAGGATGATGTTGGCAACTGGCTTTGTATAAACGCCCTTAATTACGTTGAGGAATTTCCCTTTTATTCCTATTTTGCTGAGAGTTTTTATCTTGAAAGGGTGTTGGACTTTGTCGAATGCCTTTTCTGCATTAATTGATAAGATCATGTGGTCTTGTCTTTTGTTTTATTTATGTGATGGAATACATTGATTGTTTTTCTAATGTCGAACCATCCCTGCATACTGGGTGTGAATCCCACTTGGTCATGGTGAATTATTTTGTTGATATGTTGTTGAATTCTATTGGCTAGAATTTTGTTGAGGATTTTTGCATCTATGTTCATGAGGGATATTGGTTTGTAATTATCTGTTTTTTGTGGTTTCTTTACCTGATTTTGGTATCAGGATTATGCTGGCTTCACAGAATGAGTTTGGGAGTATTCCAAACTTTTGCATGCTCTGAAATACCTTTAGTCGTAGTGGTGTTAACTCTTCTCTGAAAGTTTGGTAGAATTTTCTGAAAGTTTGGTAGACACTGTCCAGGCAGGCTTTTTTTTTTGTTGTTGTTGAGACTTTTTTAATTACCTTTTCAACCTCTTTTTTTGTTATAGGTTTATTTAGTTGTTCTACCTCTGTGGTAGTTTAGGTAGGTAGTGTGTTTCTAGAACTTTGGCCATTTCCTCTAGGATTTCAAATTTGTTAGAGTACAATTTTTCATAGTATTTGGTTATGATTCTTTCAATTTCAGCTGAGTCTGCTGTGACTCGTTTTTTTATTTGGGTTATTTGCTTCCTCTCCTGTTTTTCTTTTGTCAGTTTGGCGAATGGTTTATTGATTTTGTTGATCTTTAAAGAACAAGCTTTTGGTCTTGTTAACTCTTTCAATTGTTTTTCTATTTTCTATTTCATTAAATTTTGCTCTAATTTTTTATTATTTGCTTTCTTCTGGCGCCCAACAGCTTCTTTTGCTGTCTTCTTTCTATTTTTTTGAGTTGTAGAGTTAATGTTTTGATTTTGGCCCTTTCTCCTTTTTGGATGTGTGCCTTTATTGCTATAAACTGACCTCTAAGCACTGCTTTTGCTGTGTCTGGTAGGATTTGTTTTCATTCTCACTTGATTTTGTGAATTTCTTTATTCCATCCTTAATTTCTTCTGTAACCCAGTAATTTTTGAGCAAGATGTTGTTCAGTTTCCATGTGTTTGATTTGTTTTCCTTGCTTTTTCTCTTATTGATTTCCACTTTTATGGCTTTATAGTCAGAAAAAATGCTTTGTAATATTTCAATGCTTTGGATTGTCTTAAGGCTTGCTTTATGGCCTAATATGTGGTCTATTCTGGAGAATGTTCCATGTGCGTTGGAAAAGAAAGTATACTTGTCTGCTATTGGGTGGAGTGTTCTGTACATGTCTATGAGATCAAGGTGTTTGATTATGGCATTTAGATCTTCTGTGTCTTTGTTGAGCTTCTTTCTGGATGTTCTGTCCTTCACTGAAAGTGGTGTGTTGACGTCTCCTACTATTATTGTGAAGCTGTCTATTTCTCTTTTCAATGCGGTTAGAGTTTGTTTTATGTATTTTGGAGCCCTGCTGTTGGGTGCATAAATATTTATTATAGTTATGTCCTCCTGGTGTATTGACTGTTTAATCATTATATAGTGTCCTTCCTTATCCTTTGTGGTGGATTTTACTTTAAAGTTTATTCTGTCAGAGATTAATATTGCCATTCCTGCTCTTTGTTGAGTGTTATTTGCTAGATATTTTGTTTTCCATCTTTTGAGTTTTAGTTTGTTTGTGTCTTTAAGTCTAAGGTGTGTCTCTTGTAGGCAGTATATAGATGGATCGTGTTTTTTTCATCCATTCTGCCACTCTCTGTTTCTTTATTGGTGCATTTAGTCCATTTACTTTCAGCGTAATTATCGATAGGTATGAGTTTAGTGCTGTCAGTTTGATGTCTTGTTTGTGTGTGTTGTTGACAGCTTCTTTGTTGCACTTAATTTTCTGTGCTGAGTCGTTTTTATTTATGTATTTTCTTTTCATCTTTTTCATTGTTGTTGATTTTGTATTTGCTGAGTCTTTATGATTTTCTTGTTTTTTATTTTGATGTGTAGGATTATTAATTTCTTTGGTGGTTACCTTAATATTTACCCATATTTTCACAAGCTTAAATCATTTTTTTATTTCTTTATTTTGCCTTGACTTCTCCATATGAAAGATACATGACTACATTTTTTAGTCCCTCTTTTTTGCTTTAATGCTGTCATCTTTTACATATTGACATCTCTGTTTCCTTATATTCAGTGTTTTATCTTTGATTTATTTTTGTGACTTCTCTATCTAGGTTGATATTTAGTTGCTCTATCATGTATTCTAGTCTTTGGTTGTTATCTGATGTTATTGATTTTCTAACCAGAGGACTCCCTTTAGTATTTCTTGTAATTTTGGTTTGGTTTTTGCAAATTCCCTCAACTTTTGTTTATCTGGAAATGCCCTAATTTCACCATCATATTTGAGAGACTGTTTTCCTGGATATATAATTCTTGGGTGGCAATTTTTTTCCTTCAAGGCTTTATATATGTCATCCCATTGCCTTCTTGCCTGCAAGGTTTCTGCTGAGTAGTCCAAGCTTAGTCTTATCAACTCTCCTTTGTACATGACTTTTCTTTTATCCCTAGCCACTCTTAAAATTCTCCCTTCATCTTTGGTTTTGGCAAGTTGGATTATAATATGTCTTGGTGACTTTCTTTTGGGATCTACCTTGTGTGGGTTTTGATGAGCATCTTGGATAGATATTGTCTCATCTTTCAAGATATTAGGGAAGTTTTCTGTCAACAAATCTTCAACAATTCTCTCTGTATTTTTTGTTATCCCTCCTGCCCCCACCCCCCATTCTGGTACTTCAATCACTCATAGGTTGTTCCTCTTGATAGGATCCCACATAATTCTTAGGGTTTCTTCATTTTTTTAAATTCTTTTAACTGATTTTTCCTTCAATAAACTGATGTCAAGTGCTTTATCTTCAGTCTCAATTATTCTGACTTCCATTGACTCAATTCTGGTCCTATGACTTTCTATTGAGTTGAGTTGTCTAATTCTGAAATTTAATTTTTAATCTTCTGGATCTCTGATTACTGTCTCTCTACAGATTCTTGCAGCCTGTTAAATTTGTCATTATACTCTTCTATAGTCATCTTAAGTTCCTCTATTGCTTTGTCTGTGTGTTCCTTGGCTTGTTCTGCATTTTGCCTAATTCCCTTCCAGATCTCTTAAAGAGTTCTGTATATTAATCTTTTGTATTCTACTTCTGGTAATTCCAAGAACTTCTCTTTCTCTCAAAAATTTCTTGATTCTTTGTTTTGGGAGCTTTCTGAAGCCATCATGGTCTGCCTCTTTATGTGATTTGATATTGACTGCTCTGAGTCATCAATAAGTTATTATATTTATTTATTTTATGTTTGCTTACTATGTCTGTCATGGATTGAATTATGTGTCCCCAAAAATGTCTGCATCAGTTTGACTGGGCCATGATTCCCAGTATTGTGTTATTTTCCTATATGTTGTAAATCCTGCCTCTATGATGTTAATGAGGGAGGATGGGCGGCACTTGTGTTAATGAGGCAGGACTCAATCTACAAGATTGGATTGTGTCCTGAGGCAATCTCTTGAAATACAAAAGACAGAAGTGAGCAGAGAGACGGGGGACCTCATACCACCAAGAAAGGAGCACCAGGAGTAGAGTGCGTCCTTTGGACCTGAGGTTCCTGTGCAGAGAAACTCCTAGTCTGGGGTAAGACTAATGATGATGAGGACCTTCCTCCAGAGCTGACAGAGAGAGAAAGCCTTCCCCCAGAGTTGATGCCCTTAATTTAGACTTCTAGCCTACTAGACTGTGAGAAAATAAATTTCTCTTTGTGAAAGCCATCCACTTTTGGTATTTCTGTTAGAGCAGCACTAGACGACTAAGACAATGTCCTAGCTTCTTGTTTCGGTTTGCTTTGATATACCCAAATAGGCTGCTTGTGTGAGCTAGTTTGATTATTGGCACCTTTGAAGCTCTAAAGTCCTGTCTCCAGGTGGTCAGATGTGTTACTAGGTATGTGAGCCCAGGAGTCCATTTACTTTTCTTGTATGGATTCAGATCAGGTATCCAGGTAGTTGGTCACCAAGTGTGGTGCAGGCTTTCACCTACAGTCCTGAAGTCCTAGATGGGCAGGGGTGATCAGAGTAGGCACAGGTATCTGGCTGCAGTAGGGGGTTATGAGCTGAGCAAGGAAGGGGGCTGACAGCTGCCACTGAGTGTCTGGGAGGAAAGCGTGTCCCTGCTCTCTAGACTGTGTAGGTGGGTGGGTTTTGCAGCTGGACTATGGGCACCCAATGCTGTTGGCTGTAATGGCTGGTAGGCATCACTTATTCTTGGACCCGTCTCCCAGGTGGCTAAGTGGCGTGGGTGGAGCCATCTGTCCTCAGGCCCCTGATATGGGTAGGTGAGGACCTTGCTAAATGGGCAGAGTGGTGTCAAATGTCACAAACCTGCCACTAGACCATATAGCTGATACAGTTGAAGTTAGGCTTCATGTATATACCCTGTTGTACTGTGCTAATGAGGGCCTACACTGTTAAAATGGGCCCACACAGGTCTATGCAGGGATAAAAGGCATTCAAAGTCTGTGGACCCCTTACGCTTATGCCTAAGGAGCTGTGCCTGCCCTGAGTTTCCAGCTTAGGTGAGCTGACAGATTATTTTTTCCTGTTTGTTAATTTGTTCCCTCTCCAAGTTGGGGAGAATGCCTAAGGGAGCATGAGGGGTCCTACTTCCGGCCCAGGGGATGCAGCAATCACTGAAGCTGGCCTGGGACCTGGTGCAGAGTGGGGAGGGAGCAGGTAAATGGGAGAGAGGTTCCTCCCAAATGGGGTGTCTTTTGATCCATGCGGTAGGTTAGATGCATGTACTTTTGTGGATTGAATGCCACTTTCCACTGGTTCTGAAGGCTTGAATAAACTCTCTGCTGCTGGGTTTCTCCTGATGTGGAAAACGCATCATGACTGCCACTGCTTGCCTAACTGTGCACGCCAGCTGATCAAGCCTGCATAGTTCCAGTTCCCACTGGGTCAGGTCTGGCAACTCCTCACTGCTTCTGAACAATCTCTCCCTCCTCCTGCCACTCAGTCTGATTCTTTAACTTTGCCTTTGATGTTCAGGGCTCCTAGATTGTCATATATATATCAATTCACTTGTTTTTTGGGTCTTTTTTGTAAGAAATGGCCATGTTGGCCCCGCCTCCTCCTCTTCTGGTTTTTTAACTCCATGTCTTTGCAAATTTCATTATAATTTACTTTGTCTTCTCTAGCCACTCTTTGAAATCTTCTGTTCAGCTCTTTTACTTCATTTCATCCATTCGCTTTAGCTACTCGACTTTCAATAGCAAGCTTCAGAGTCTCTTCTGCCATCTGTTTTGGTCTTTTCCTTCTTTCCTGTCTTTTAAATGATGTCTTGCTTTCTTTACCTATGATATCCTTGATACCATTCCACAACTCATCTGGTCTTTGGTCATTTGTGTTCAGTGCATCAAATCTATTCTTGAGATGGTCTCTAAATTCAGGTGGGATATACTCAAGGTTGGACTTTTGCTCTCCCCCCACGTCCACCATTTTGTTGTACTCTAGGGGCTTGCATGTTGCTGTGATGCTAGAAGCTGTGTCACCGGTATTCAAATACCAGCAGGGTCACCTGTGACAGACTGGTTTTGGGTGAGCTTCCAGACTAAGACAGACTAGGAAGAAGGACCTGGCAGTCTACTTCTGAAGAAAATTAGCCAGTGAAAACCTTATGAACACTGTCTGATATAGTGTTGGAAGATAAGCCCCCCAGGCTGGAAGGCACTCAAAAGATGACTGGGGAAGAGCTGCCTCCTCAGAGTAGAGTCGAGCTTAATGATGTGGAGGGAGTCAAGCTTTGGAGACCTTCATTTGCTGATGTGGTATGATTCAAAATGAGAAGAAACAGCTTCAAACACCCATTAATAATCAGAATGTGGAATGTAGGATGTATGAATCTAGGAAAATTGGAAATCTTCAAAAATGAAATGGAACGCATAAAAATTGATATTCCAGGCATTAGTGAACTGAAATGGACTGGTATTGGCCATTTTGAATCAGACAATCATATGGTCTACTTTGCCAGAAATGACAACTTAAAGAGGAATGGTGTTGAATTCATCGTCAAAAAGGACATTTCAAGATCTATCCTGAAGTACGATGTTGTCACTGATAGGATAATATCCATACGCCTACAAGGAAGATCAGTTACTACGACTATTATTCAAATTCATGCACCAACCACTAAGGCCAAAGATCAAGAAACTGATGATTTTAACCAACATCTATAGTCTGAAATTGCTCGAACATGCAATCAGGATTCATTGAGAATTACTGGTGATTGGAATGCATAAGTTGGAAAAAAAAGAAAGATTGATGGAAAATATGACCTTGGTGATAGAAACAATGCTCGAGATTGCATGATCAAATTTTGCAAGACCAACCACTTCTTCTTTGTAGATACTTTTTTTCACCAACATTAAAGGTGAGTGTGCATGTGGACCTGCCAGATGGAATACATAGGAAAGAGATAATGGAAAAACTCAATATCATCAGCCAGAACAAGGCCAGGGGCTGACTGTGGAATAGACCATCGATTACTCATATGCAAATTCAAGTTGAAGCTGAAGAAAATTAGAACATCTACGAGAGCGAGAACACTGATCTGTAGTGCACAATTTCGCATGGGTTTCACCGTATCTTTGATGTGGTGATTGCTCATTGAGTAATCTGTCCCTGTAGAGCTATGTCTTGCATCTTATTTAACAAGCTCACTATTTAATATCTTGCATTTCATCTTCCATATATTTCTTCCCAGGGGACTCACTTCTTAGAAGTAATGTAAAACTAAACTTTACAGGAGTCAGTAGAAATGGACATTGGTTAACTGAACTTCTCAAAAATCTGCAATGTATTGAACCCTAAAGTTTCAATTAAGCACTTGAAGACATACAGACTTACTGCTGAAATCCACAACGGGACACAATCCACAGCTGACCAGAACAAAAAGGAAAACATAACTTTAGTTTAGACCTAACGTATGCCAGAAACTACACCATGCAACCCTTCATAACAATTCTGTGGAGGTAAGTATCATTGTGGCCCCTTTTTTTCACTGGATAATAAGTTCTTTTGTAAAGACAATAAGTAACTTTCCAACATATATACCTAATAATTGGCAAGACTGGAATGCAAAACAGTGTGCATCCAATTCACTTAGGCTTTCCCAGACGTCTTCCAGATGGTTCACCAGAATGAATTAAAACTGAGCCAATACTGAGTAAAAGATTACTATTCTCACAACATGAACCCACTCACTGAACTCACTGTGTCTAAACTACACTGCTCCAAACCTTCTACCAATATCATCCATGTCAAGAAGAGATATGTATATGGAATCTAAGAACCTCACCTCCCCCAAATTCTCTGCTCCATCATTAGCGGTGACAGGGAAGCCCCAACACAAACAGACTTGTCACAGTTGAATCCACAGGATGAATTTCATTTTTCCCTTTATCTTAGTTTATAAAAGATAATTTAAATACCAAAAACAAACATTCATACATCCCCTTATATTCTACACTTCAATCCTAAAAAGCTCTATATATATCCTAACTCATTTCCCTTTCCCACTCTTGCCCAAACCCTGAAACCCTCCCAGCAAAATCCAGGATACTCTCAACCTCAACTTAATTTTCATCCTCTTGCTCTAAGCCTGGTTCTCCCTGAAGACATGTCTTTGTCTGAAGCCCTTTCAAGTGATGACATTTTTTTTTCTCCAACACCCTTTGTACTTTTGGACCTGGAAATAAGGTAGGTATACTTCTGGCTCTTCACTGCAGACTTCATACTATTCTCCATTGCTCCTTCCTCCCAACCTTCAGTTCTGAAGGGAACACTCCACATTTTTTCTGGCTCATTGTCACTGTCTCCAACACTATGACTGACTTAATCTTTGACAATTTTAATATATACATTGAAGATTCTTCCATCATTCTGGTCTCTCAACCGATAACCTCTTCTCAAATGAACTTGTTTGCCATTCTAACTCTGCTACACATCCAATAATCATGGTTAGACTATGTCATTACAAAAAACTGCAACCCTTCCATAATCTCAATTTTATTCAATCCACTGACAATTTATTTCATAGATTATTCTATCTAGTACTCTGTCCCATCCCTCTTTCAATCACATTAGGATATCCATTGACCTTATGGTACCTCATCCTATTGATACCATCCCTTTTCTCCTTATCTAGCTTATAAACCAAGAAAACCAAATCTGTTTTCATTGAGTCTATTCCAAATCATGACAACCCCATGTGCTAGAGAGTAGAATAGTTCCATAGTGTTTTATTGGATGTAATCTTTACAGAAGCAGATTTCCAAGCTTTTCTTCCATGGAGCCCCTGGGTAGGTTATAGCGAATCACAAATACTAGTACCACCCAGGGATCTCTTTCATTATTAACCATTATAATTAGTTCCTTGACTATATAGCCCCTGTCTTATTTCGTTTTCCTTACTTGAGAAATTTCATATTCCTGGATAAATTCATCTCTCTGCTTCTTCTATGTCTGCACCTATACAATTGACTGTGGCTGGAAAGCTACATACTTAGACTGATTATTCTCACTTTAAATTCATGGCCCATTATGTTTCCAGGCAAAGATATTTCATTAGGTAATTCCCTCTTTACTTTATTGAGAAATTATATCATATCTTGTCTTTACTCAGACTTCCATCTTCACTTTCAACTGAAGCCCTTTCTTTATACTTCACTAAGAATTTGAAAACAGAAGAGAATTGCCATAGGCTTCAACTGCAGGTCTTCCCACTTCCCAATATCTCACTTACTCTACATTTCCACCAGGAACCACAGATCAATGAGCCATGCTCTTTTTGAAAGCAAATCCTTCCAACTGTGCATTAGATTAATTCCCTCCCTCCCTTTCTCAAGGACATTGTTCCAGTAGTTCTCCTCTCTCACTCATAAAAGATAGAATTTTTGTTGTCTACTAGATCTTTTTCATTAACTTAGAAATATCATGATATTGCTCCCATTTAAAAAACAAAACAAAAACGTCTTGACACCACTTTCCCATCTCTTTGCTCTTCAGAAAAATTCCTTGAAAGAGTAATTTATATATACTGTCTCTTTTTCTTACCAACCCATTCCCTATAAAATCGACTCTAGCCAGGCTTGCTCCATAACTGTAGTATGCAAAACATGCTCCTACCTTAGAGGCTTTGCACAGGCTGTTACCTCTGTCTAATATGCTCTCTCCTCTCACCACCTGAAGATATATGCTCAGCTCGTTTCCTTACCTTCTTTAGTTTTTGTCCAAATCTCCTTTTCTCAATGAGGTATCTGACTTTTCTTATTCAATATTGAAATTCCCTTCACACCTCTTATCTGCATACTCTTGCTATGCCTTGTTAACTTCACTTTTAGTTTCACTATAGCATTTATTTCACATTCTAAAATATTCAGTGGTTTATTTAT
Source organism: Dugong dugon (assembly GCA_030035585.1). Classification (NCBI taxonomy): domain Eukaryota; kingdom Metazoa; phylum Chordata; class Mammalia; order Sirenia; family Dugongidae; genus Dugong; species Dugong dugon. The sequence goes on from CM057465.1 coordinate 16,290,275, forward strand.
TGTTTGTTTATCTCATGTATCTCCTGATAGAGTATAAGATCCATGAGAACAGGAATATTTGCCTTTTTATATTCAAGCAGCTAACAGACAAATGAGGAAACACTCACCATCGCTAGCCATTAAAGAAATGCAAATCAAAACCACAATGAGATACCATCTCACCCCGACATTACTGGCATGAATCAAAAAATCAGGAAATAAGAAATGTTGAAGAGGCTGCCAGGAGATTGGAACTCTTATGCACTGCTGGTGGGAAAGCAAAATGGTAAAACCATTTTAGAAAACGATATGACGCCTCCTTAGAAAGCTAGACCTAGAAATACCATATGATCCAGCAATCCCATTCCTAGGAATTTATCCTAGAGAAATAAGAGCCATCACATGAATGGAGATATGGACACCCATGTTCATTGCAGCATTGTTCACAATAGTGAAAAGGTGGAAACAACCGAGATGCCCATCAACAGATGAATGGATAAACAAACTATGGTACATACACACAATGGAATACTACACAATGATAAATAACAATGATGAATCTGTGAAGCACCTCACAACATGGGTGAATCTGGAGGGCATTATGCTGAGTGAAATAAGTCAATCACAAAAGGACATATATTGTATGAAAGCACTACTATAAAAACTAATGAAAAGGTTTACACAGAAAAAAACCATCTTTGATGGTTATGAGGGAGGGGAGGGGTGTGGGTGGAAAAACACTAAATAGACAATAGATAAGTGGTAACTTTGGTGAGTTACCACTTATCTATTGCCTAACTTTGGTGACCCTCACATCGTCTGGCAGTTTGTCGTACTGTTGGGGCTTGCGTGTTGCTGTGATGGTAGAAACTATGCCACCGGTACTCAGATACCAGCAGGGTCACCCAAGGTGGACAGGTTTCAGCTGAGCTTCCAGACTATGACAGACTAGGAAGAAGGACCCAGCAGTCTACTTCTGAAAAGAATTAGCCATTGAAAACCTTACGAATAGCAGCAGAACACTTTCAGATATAGTGCTGGAAGATGATCCCCCTAGGTTGGAAGGCACTCAAAAGACAACTGGGGAAGAGCTGTCCCCTCAAAGTAGAATCAACCTTAATGACATGGATGGAGTCAAGCATTCGGGACCTTTATTTGCTGATGTGGCATGACTCAAAATGAGAAGAAACAGCTGCAAACATCCATTAATAATCGGAACATGGAATATATGTAGTAAGAATCTAGGAAAATTGGAAATCATCAAAAATGAAATGGAACACATAAGCATTGATATCCTAGGCATTAGCGAGCTGAAATGGACTGGTATCGCCCACTTTGAATAGGACAACCACACAGCCTACTTATGCCTGGAATAACAACTTGAAGAGGAATGGCATTGCATTCATCATCAAAAAGAACATTTCAAGAATCTATCCTGAAGTATAACACTGTCAGTGGTAGGATAATATCCATATGCTTACAAGGAAGATCAGTTACTATGACTATTAGACTATTATTCAGATTTATGTACCAATCACTAAAGCCAAAGATGAAGAAATTGAAGTTTTTACCAACTTATTCAGTCTGAAATTGATCAAACATGCAATCAGGATGCATTGATAATTACTGGTGATTGGAATGCGAAACTGGAAACAAGGAAGGACTGGTAGTTGGAAAACACAGCATTGATGACAGAAATGATGCTGGAGATCGCATGATAGAAGTTTGCAAGACCAATGATTTCTTCATTGCAAATATCTTTTTTAACCAACGTTAACAGTGACTATACACATAGACCTTGCCAGATGGGATACACAGGAATCAAATCGACTACATCTGTGGAAAGAGACAATGGAAAAACCTCAATATCTTCAGTCAGAATAAGGCCAGGGGCTGACTGCGGAACAGACCATCAATTGCTCATATGCAAGTTCAAGTTGAAACTGAAGAAAATTAGAACAAGTCCACGAGAACCAAAGTACGACCTGGAGTATATCCCACCTGAATTTAGAGACCATCTCAAGAATAGATTTGACGCACTGAACACTAATGACCAAAGACCAGACAAGTTGTGGAATGACATCAAGGACATCATACTGAAGAAAGCAAGAGGTTATTAAAAAGACAGGAAAGAAAGAAAAGGCCAAAATGGATGTCAGAAGAGACTCTGAAACTTGCTCTTGAACATCGAGTAGCTAAAGCAAAAGGAAGAAATGATGAAGTAAAAGAACTGAACAGAAGATTTCAAAGGGCAGCTTGAGAAGACAAAGTAAACTATTACAATAGCATGTGCAAAGAGCTGGAGATAGAAAACCAAAAGGGAAGAACACTCAAAAACTAAAGAAAAAATTCAAGCCTCAAGTTGCAATAGTGAAGGATTCCATGTGGAAAATATTAAACGATTCAGGAAGCATCAAAAGAAGATGGCAGGAATACACAGTCATTATACCAAAAAGAAGTGGTCGACGTTCAACCATTTCAAGAGGTAGCATATGATCAGGAACCGAAGGTACTGAAGGAAGAAGTACAAGCTGCACTGAAGGCACTGGCAAAAAAACAAGTCTCCAGGAATTGACAGAAAATCAGTCGAGATGTTTCAACAAACAGATGCAGTGCTGGAAGTGCTCACTCGTCCATGCCAAGAAATTTGGAAGAGAGCTGCCTGGCCAACCGACTAGAAGAGATCCATATTTATGCCTATTCCCAAGAAAGGTGGTCCAACCAAATGTGGAAATTAATGAACAATATCATTAATATCAGACGTAAGTAAAATTTTGCTAAAGATCATTCGAAAGCCACTGCAGCAGTATATCGACAGGAAACTGCCGGAAATTCAGGCTGGATTCAGAAGAGGATGTGGAAGCAGGGATATCATTGCTGATGTCAGATGGATCCTGGCTGAAAGCAGACCATACCAGAAAGATATTTACCTGTGTTTTATTGACTATGCAAAGGTATTCCATTGTGTGGATCATAACAAATTAGGATAACATTGTGAAGAACAGGAATTCCAGAACACTTAATTGTAGTCATGAGGAACCCATATACAGATGAAGAGGCAGCTGTTCAGACAGAACAAGGGGATATTGTGTGGCTTAAAGTCAGGAAAGGTGTGCGTCAGGGTTGCATACTTTCACAATACTTATTCAATCTGTATGCTGAGCAAATAATCCAAGAAGCTGGACTATATGAAGAAGAAAGTGGCATCAAGATTCGAGGAAGAATTATTAACAACCTGTGATATTCAGATGAAACAAGCTTGCTTGCTGAAAGTGAAGAGGACTTGAAGCACTTATTGGTGAAGATCAAAGACCACAGCCTTCAGTATGGATTACACCTCAACATAAAGAAAACAAAAATCCTCACAACTGGACCAATAAGCAAAAGATTGAAGTTGTCAAGGATTTCATTTTACTTGGATCCGCAATCAACACCCATGGAAGCAGCAGTCAGGAATTCAAAAGACAGATTGCATTGTGCAAATCTGCTGCAAAAGACCTCTTTAATGTGTTGAAAAGCAAAGATGTCACCTTGAAGACTAAGGTGTGCCTGACCGAAACCATGATATTTTCAATCACATCATACGCATGGAAAGCTGGACAGTGAATAAGGAAGACCAAAGAAGAATTGATGCCTTTGAATTATGGTGTTGGTGAAGACTATTGAATATACCATGGACACTGCCAAAAGAACGAAAAAATCTGTCTTGGAAGAAGTACAACTGAATGCTCCTTAGAAGGAACGATGGCAAGACTATGTCTCATATACTTTCGACATATTATTGGGAGGGATCAGTTGGTTCCAAGGTATACTGACCCTATGTACAACAGAAGGAAACACTGCCCGGTCCTTCGTTATTCTCACAATCATTGTTACTCTTGAGCCCGTTGTTGCAGCCAGTGTATCAATCTATGTCACTGAGGGTCTTCCTCTTTTTTGCTGACCCTCTGCTTTACCAAGCATGATATTCTTCTCCAGGGACTGGTCCCTCCCAATAACATGTCCAAAGTATGCAAGACGAGTCTCACCATCCTTGCTTCTAAGAAGCATCTTAGTTGTACTTACAAGACAGATTTGTTTATTCTTTTGGAAATCCATGACTTTAAAGTCAGACAAACCTGTGTATAAATCCAGGCACTGCAACTTAATAGCAATATAGCCCTCAGCCACATCTTTTAACTTCTCTGAGCTTTTATTTTCTCAAATTTAAAATATATTAATGTACCACTTCAAAAACTAGTTGCAGAGTTAAAATACGTTTAGCAGGTTCTTGGTACCAGTCTCGCTGGGCTTAAATTCAGGCTCCTTCATTTAATCTTAGGGAAGCTACATAACCTTTCTGTGCCTCATATTCCCACTGGTAAAATGGGAATAATAATACATGTATAGTTCTTAAATTCTCATGAGAATTAAATGAATTAATATGTAAATAACTTAGAATGGTGCCTGACACATAAGGAGGGGTAAATATTGGCTAAACAACTTTTCTGCTACAAAGTACAGAAAACAATATTTATTATATTTAATGATAGTCTTATTATGGCTAGTAATAAAACTAGAACCACTAGAAAATGCTGGTAAGTCCTAAAAAAACATAAAATTGCAAGTTCTTCCTCACAATTTAATATACATATGTATAGGCAGTCGTGTGCTGCTGAAGCCTTGCTTGTTCTAGCCTTCAAGAGCTGATTGTGCAAATCACATTCAACTCTTTATTCCAAGATGTCATATGAATAGCTTGCAACTGGTCACAGTGAAGAGTATTGATACTATATAAATTAGCAAATGTGACAAATCGGAACTTTTTTTTTTTAAATTATCACACTCAAGGAAAAAGAGACACAAGAAACAGAGAGAGATTAGTAGGAAAACAAATAAGAATCAGATCATAGGCAAAGAAATGTAAATAAGCCAGTCTACTTAAAAAAAAACTATTTAGAAGCGTAAGAATTTATCTAAAAACCTCTGCAATGCTATTTTCAAATATATTTTATTGTAAACAACAGTTGTTTTGTTTTTTTTAAATATAGATTTCCTTTTAAGTGAATTCATAGCCAATTTAATATTGTTTAACTCATTTTTTCCAAGCACTTATAAAAATACAGTCTTTTTAAAATAAATGGGAAAAAAGAAAGTTCCAAGAATATATAAATTTATGTTAAATTTTAAGTTTGCTTTTTTATTGACTGAATATTAGATATCATAAAATTCTTCTACTTTTGTGGCCTTATTAAACAAACAAGGTTACACTTCTTAGAAATTATTTCAGCTATTGTTTTAACAATGATCATAGTCATGGTGCTCAATATTACAGCTAGAAAGTATTACATGAGTGCATTCTAAGTGTTCAATAATATAGGTCAAGCCATGAAATGTAGGGCACATGACCTCAAAGAGTTTTCCGTCTGACTACAGACTGTTTAGTGGTTGGGTATAGCATCTCTGAGACCAGACAAACCTGGTTTGACTTCTGACTCTGCTACTTTATCTCTGTGTGATCTAGGAAAATTTATGTGCCCCCGTAGATGCTTAAAGTCCTTATCTTTAAAATAAGAAATATAACAGTATCTTCTGCAGCAAAAGTAGTTGATGTTCTACTCTGTCATACCCTGGGTTCGTCTGAGTTCATCTGCGATTGTGAATATTTCAGGCACCAGTGAGGGCATTCTACATACAGTGCCTATGCCTGTGTCTGCCTGACGGTTTTCTCTGTCATCATGGGAACTTGCTCAGCTGCTTGCAGACAACGTCCACCAGTGTGGGATTGCTGAACCATGTGCTGAATGCTCCAATCTCCCTTTCCTCTGATTTTGGGTTAACAGATAAAATACAGGATACCCCATTAAATTTGTATTTCAAATAAACAACATATGTGTTTTATAGTATAAGTATGTCCCCTGCAATATTTGTTTAACTGAAATTCAACTTTAATGGGGTATCCTGTATTTTTATTTGCTAAATCTGGCATTACTACTCTGGTTGGATGATTCTGAGTTATTTCCAATAGGGTTACCTTCACTGTCTCAGAGGGGCCTCCTTGCAACTGAGCTCCAGCTACCCACAGCAGTAACTTGTTCATTAACATACAGAATTCAATGACTTTCCCCAACATATGATTCCTGGAATCACTTCCCAAAGAAACAACATGAAACCAACTCCTTGTCTCTGAGTCTACTTTGGGGGGAATATACATTTAGAAAACTCTATAGGGTTTCTGTGAGGATTAAATGAGACAATACTTTCAGAGTGTATTAAACTTACTGGTGCTGAATAAATATTAATTGGTGCAAGTATTATTGATAGAAAAAGACTAAACAGTTTTAAAAAACTAGGAATAGGGGGAGTTCTGGCAAAATGGTGCTCTAGGCAGAAGCACCACGTCGTCCCTCCACAGCAAAGATCCAAAAAACTAAGCCAAACAGAGAATACAACAATCCTGAAACCCTAAAACATCAAATGAAGAGATAAAGAACTCAGCCAAGCACCAAATGGAGTGAGAAAACTGACAGAAAAAGGAGAGCGAGGAGAGATTCATGCAGAGGTCCCCTACCAGCTAATGCAGCACAGATCCACCATCTTGGACTCCTATCAGAGACCAGCAAAGAGGGGGTATGAGAAAGCAGCCTCACGGAGCATCCAGCAGGAGACAAAACAACCGGTAAATTATGGTGTGCGCTTTCCCACCCCCCACCTCTCTTCCCCCCGGCTCAGCCTCCTCTGCTTCCCGCGGCCACGGTCTCTTGACCAGGAAGCACCGGCTGCTTGGATTCCACACACCAGAGTGGGTGGCTTTCTGGGTGCCATTTGTTGGCTGCTGGTGTTGCTTTTTTCTGCTTCTTTTGACTTCTTTCTTGCCTCTCACCACCTCCCCCTCCTTTCGCTGGAGTACCTTGCTCCGTGCGTCATCTTTGCTGCTTCCTGAGGGGCTGCAGAGCGCCAGTAATTTGTGATATACGCTTTCCCACTCTCTACCCTTCTTCACCTACACTCAGCCCCCTCTGCTTCCCGTGGACACAGTGTCTTGTCCAGAAACAACAGCCTGCACTAGCTAGCTCTCTGAGTGCCATTTGTTGGCTGCTGCTGCTTTTTTTTTTTCTGCTTCTTTTGATTTCTTGCTTACCTCTCGCCGCCTCCCCCTCCTTTCGCTCAAGTGCCTGGCTCTGTGCACCATCTTTGCTTCTTCCTGAGAGGCTACAGATCTCCATTCAAGTGTGGAGCTGCTTCCTGGTCTGGGCTACCGTGCTGGTGGGATCCCGGTGCTTTTGTTCATTTGTTTCTTTGGAATTGTTTGTTTGTTTTCCTTTTCTTGAGTTGGGAGCCCTTTCTGGCCAGGTGGAGCTGCATGGCAAGGAGACTCCCCTTCAGCTTCCACAGATGTGCAGAGAGATCCCGAGGGCATTTCTTTTTTTGATTTTTTTTTTTCTGTTTTTTTGGGGGGCCTTTCTTGTTCTTTTTTTATTATTTTAATTTGTTTTTTTTCCCCTCTTTTTCCCTTTTTGTCTTCATTGCTCAGTTTCTCGTCTCTCTATATCTTCCTTCTCTTTCTGATCCCTGAATACCTGGTGTTGTATACCTCTATGCCTTCTAGCCAGGCTGTACTGCAAAACCTGACAGCGACTTCCCCAGACCTCATAGCTGCACCAGTGGGATCCCTGGGAACTTTGTGGTTCTTTAACCATTCTGATTTTTATTTATTCATTCTTATCTTCTGCTTCCCCTTTCTATTTTTCTCCATTTCATAGTCTCTCATCTCTCCACTCCAATGGCAAGCTCCCCTACCATTCTTTTTTGTTTGTTTGTATGTTTTTGGCTCCTGTTCCTCTCTCCTCTCTCCCATATCCATCTTAGCTCCACACATAACAATCTCCCCACTGCATCCTGCCTACCTGCACCATGCGATTGACATCACACCACCAAGCAGCACAGGCACGGCCTACTGGAACCTGCCCTGCACTGATTACCGACCCGCTCTAGTGGCTGTAGTAAGTGCCACAAACAACCCATCCCAGTAACTCCTCTTCAGCTAGATCTGCCCTACTGTACCATATCTGAGTGACTGACCCTGCCAGTTGAAGAAGGAGGCGAAAAGTACTGAACGCACAGATGAGCAAACAACAAAGAATACACAGTCCGCCTGCTCAGACATAGTCAATTTTTTTTTTAAAAAAAGGGATGAAACAACCAAATCTACAGTCAGTAAACGAGAAAAATAACTACTGAAAGCCCCCAAAACAGCAGACAATATCAAAACATTTACAAAAACAGGACAGGATGGTTCCAGTAGATGTCCAAATTAAAACACCAGATGACTCTCCTGTGGAAGAAAATAAACTAGAACTACCTGATAGGGAATTCAAATCTCTAATACTCGGAATTCTCCAAGAACTGAGGCAAAAAGCTGACAAATATGAGGAAAAAATATACAAATTCATGGAAAATACAGACAAACAATTGAAAGAATTCAGGAAGATAATGCAGGAACAAAATTCCAAAATAAATTCACAACTAGAAATTATACAAAGACAATTAGAAACCCAAAAGATAAACAACAAGATTTCAGAAATGGACTGTGTCATAGAAGGGCTGAGAAGCACATTTAAAACGGTGGAAGACAGGATCAGTGGAATTGAAGACAAACACTTGGATACAACTTTGTTTCAGGAAAACTCAGAAAAAAGAACAAAGAAAAATGAAGAGACCCTGAGAGTTATGTGGGACACAATTAAAAGCAAAAATTTACGAGTGATTGGCATTACAGAACAGGGGGAGAAAACAGAAAACACAGAGAGGACCATTGAAGAACTGCTGACAGAAAACTTCCCCAATATCATGAAAGATGAAAAGCTGGCCAACCAAGAAGCTCAACAAACTCCATATAGAAGAGAACCCAAAAGAAAATCATTAAGGCATATCATATTCATACTCGTCAAAAGCAAAGACAAATAAAGAATCCTGAGAGCAGTTCGTGAAAAACAAGAAGTCACATACACAGGAAAAACAATAACACTAAGCTCAGATTATTCAGCAGAAACCATGCAGGCAAGAAGGCAATGGGATGACATATATAAAATCTTGAAAGAAAACACTTGTCAGCCAGGAATAATATATGCGACAAAACTCTTGTTCAAATTTGATGGTGAAATTAGGTCATTTGCAGATAAACAGAAATTAAGGGACTATGTAAAAGTCAAACCAAACTTACAAGAATTATTAAAGGGAGCTCTTCGATCTGAGGACAAACAGCTTCAGCTCACAGGCAGACTAGGACACAGGATCATACCACCCAGATACCAATCTAGAAAATGAACTCTCGAGGACTATCCAAAACCAAAATAAATACAAAAGAGAATCAGAGCAGTCAATCAGTAAATGACAACAACATCAAAAAAATAAAAGAGGGAAAAAATGGCATAGGTATAAAACCTTCTAACGGAGAGGAAGGCAAGATGATACCAAGTAATGGTAGACTGCTTCAAACTTAGAAAGATAAGGGTAAAATTCATGGTAACCACAAGGAAAGTTAACAAACATACTCATAAAAATAAAGAGGAAAAACGTAAAGTCTCAGCAAAAACAAAACCTACAAAAACAACAGAAATGAAAAAAAAAAGGCCACAAACAAAACTAACTCAGCACAAGAGAGTAATAAGAACAAAGAAAACTTCAGGACCACAAAAAAAAAAAAAAAACACTACAAAATGACACCAACAAATTCACATCTATCAATAATTACACTGAATGAAAATGGACTCAATGCACCCATAAAGAGATGGAGAGTCACAGAATGGATAAGAAAACAGGATCCATCAATATGCTGTCTACAAGAGACACACCGTAGAAACAAAGATGTCAATTTCTTAAAAGTCAAAGGTTGGAAAAAAATATATCAAGCTAACAACTACCAAAAAAGAGCAGGAGTGGCAATTCTAATCTCAGATAAAATAGACTTTAAAACAAAATCTACCATAAACGACAAAGAAGGACACTGTATAATGATTAAGGGAAGGATCCACCATGAAGACATAGCCATAATAAACATCTATGCACCCAATGACAGCACTCCAAAATACATAAAACAAACTCTAACAACACTGAAAAGAGAAATTGACAGTTCCACAGTCATAGTAGGAGACTTCAACACACAACTCTCAGTAAAGGACAGAACAACTAAGAAGAAACTCAGCAAAGATACAGAAGACCTAAAGGGCACAATCAGCCAACTTGACCTCATAGACATATATAGAATACTTCATGCAACCACTGCAAACTACACATTCTTTTCCAATGCACATGGAACGTTCTCCAGAATAGACCACATCTTAGGCCACAGAGCAATCCTCAACAAGATCCAAAACGTAGAGATAATTCAAAGTATCTTCTCTGACTACAATGCCATCAAAGTAGAAATAACAATAGAAAAAGCAAGGAAAAAAAATCAACCACATGAAAATGAATAACACCCAGCTTACACATCACTGGGTAATAGAAGAAATCAGAGATGGAATAAAAAAATTCCTAGAATCAAATGAGAATGAAAGCACATCATACCAAAACCTTTGGGACACAACAAAGGCAGTTCTCAGAGGACAATTTATAGCAATAGATGCACACATCAAAAAAAAAGAAAGGGACTAAATCAAAACATTAACTACAGAACTCAAACAAATAGAAAGAGAACAGCAAAAAAAGTCCACAACCACCAGAAGAAAGGAAATATTAAAGATCAGAACAAAATTAATGAAATAGAGAACAGAAAAACAATAGAAAGAATCAACAAAACCAGAAGTTGGTTCTTTGAAAGAATCAACAAAATCAACAAGCCACTGGCCAGACTGACAAAAGAAAAACAGGAGAGGACACAAATAACCTAAATAAGAAATGAAATAGGGCACATTACAACAGACGCAACTGAAATAAAAAGGATTATAACAGAATATTATGAAAAACTATACTCCAACAAATTGGAAAACCTACAGGAAATGAATAAATTTCTAGAAACACACGGCCTACCCAAACTACAACAAAGTGATGTTGAAAATCTGAACAGACCCATAAGAAGAGAAGAGATTGAAAAGGTAATAAAAAAACTCCCAACCAAAAAAAGCCCTGGCTGAGATGGCTTCACTGGAGAATTCCACAAAACATTTACTGAAGAGCTTGTACCAGTACTACTCAAGCTATTTCAGAGCATAGAAGAGGAAGCAACTCTTCCAAATTCATTCTATGAAGCCAGCATAACGCTGATACCAAAACCAGGCAAAGACATCATAAAAAAAGAAAATTACAGACCAAGATCTCTCATGAATATAGATGCAAAAATTCTGAACAAAATTCTAGCCAATAGAATTCAGCATCATATCAAAAAATTAATACACCATGACCAAGTAGGATTCATACCAGGTATGCAAGGATGGTTTAACATTAGAAAATCAATCAACGTAATCCACCACATAAATAAAAGGAATGAAAAGAACCACATGATCATATCAATTGACGCAGAAAAGGCATTTGACAAAGTTGAACACCCATTCCTGATATAAACTCTCAATCAAATAGGTATAGAATGGAAATTTCTCAACATAATAAAGGGCATCTATGCAAAACCAACGGCCAACATCGTTCTTAATGGAGAGAGGCTGAAAACATTCCCCTTGAAGACAGGAACAAGACAAGGATGCCCTTTATCACCACTCCTATTTATCATTATGCTGGAATTTCTAGCTAGAGCAATAAGGCAAGAAAAGAAATAAAGGGCATCCAAATTGGTAATGAAGAAGTTAAACTGCCCCTGTTTGCAGATGATATGATACTATACACAGAAAACCCTAAACACTCCACAAGAAATCTACTGGAACTAATAGAAAGATTCAGCAGAGTAGCAGGATACAAGATAAACATTCAAAAATCAGTTGGATTCCTATACACCGGTAAGGAAAACGATGAAAAGGAAATCAGGAAAACAATACCATTTTCAATAGCCCCTAAAAAGATAAAATACTTAGGAATAAATCTGACCAGGGATGTAAAAGGCCTATACAAAGAAAACTACAAAACACTTCTTCATGAAACCCAAAGGGATCTACATAAATGGAAAAACATACCATGCTCATGGATAGGCAGACTCAACATTGTGAAAATCACAATTGTACCCAAAGCAATTTACAAATACAATGCAATCCCGATCCAAATACCAACAAAATTCTTCAAAGAGATGGAAAAACTAATCACTAACTTTAAATGGAAATGGAAGAAGCCCCAAATAAGTAAAGCACTACTGAAGAAGAAGAATAAAGTTGGAGAACTCACACTACCTGACTTCAGAACCTACTATACAGCTACAGTAGTCAAAACAGCCTGGTACTGGTACAACGACAGACACATTAACCAATGGAACAGAATTGAGAACCCAGATGTAAATCATTCCACCTACAGTCACCTGATCTTTGACAAGGGCCCAAAGTCCATCAAATCGGGAAAAGACAGTCTTTTTAACAAATGGTGCTGGCAAAACTGGATATCCATCTGCAAAAAAATGAAGAAGGACCCATACCTTACACCGTATACGAAAACTACTTCAAAATGGATCAAAGACCTGAATATAAAGCCTAGAACTATAAAGTTTGTATAAAAAATAGGACCAACACTTCAGGCCTTAATACATGGCATTAACATACAAACCATAACCATCAACGCACAAAACCCCAACAGATAAGCTAGATAACTGGGATCTTCTAAAAATCAAACACCTATGCTCTTCAAAAGACTTCACCAAAAGGGTAAAAAGAGAACCTACAGACTGGGAAAAAATTTTTGGACAGTACAAGTCAGACAAAGGTCTAATCTCCATAATCTACAAGAAAATCCAACACCTCTACAACAAAAAGACATATAATCCTCTTCAAAAATGGGCAAAGGAAATGAACAGACACTTCACCAAAGATGACATTCAAATGGCCAACAGACATATGAGGAAATGCTCGTGAACGGTAGCCATTAGAGAAATGCAAATTAAAACCACAATGAGATACCATCTCACCCCGGCATTACTGGCACGAATCAAAAACACTGGAAATAACAAATGGTGGAGGGGTTGCGGGGAGATCGGAACACTTATGCACTGCTGGTGGGAATGCAAGATGATACAACCATTTTGGAAAATTATATGGCGCTTCCTCAGAAAGCTAGAAATAGACATACCATTCGATCCAGCAATCCAACTCCCAGAAATATATCCTAGAGAAATAAGAGTCGTCACTCGAATAGACGTATGCACACCTATGTTCATGGCAGCATTGTTCACAATAGCAAAATGATGGAAACAACCTAGATGCCCAGCAACAGATGAATGGATAAACAAACTATGGTACATACACACAATGGAGTTCTATGCACCGAGAAGGAACAACACTGAATCTGTGAAGCATCTCATAACATGGATGAAACTGGAGGACATTATGCTGAGTGAAATAAGTCAATCACAAAAGGACAAATATTGTATGAGACCTCTATTGTAAAAACCCATGTAAAAATTCACATGCAAAATGTAACAATCTTTGTTGGTTACCAGGGATGGGAGTGGTGGGGGGGAAATACTAAATAGGCAATAGATAAGTGGTATCTTGGGTGAAGGGTGAGACAGTACACAATACAGGGGAAACTAGCACAACTTGTACAAGGAAAGGTCATGGAAGCCCCATAGACACATCCAAACTCCCTGAGGGACTGAATTGCTGGGCGGAGGGCCTGTGGGGATCATGGTCTAGGGGAACATCTAGCTCAATTGGCATGACACAGCTTATAAAGTCAATGCTCTACATTCTACCTTGGTGAGTAGTGTCTGGGGTCTTAAAAGCCTGTGAGCGGCCATCTAAGATACTCCATTGGGCTCATCCCTTCAGAAGCAAGGGAGAATGAAGAGAACAGGATACAAGGAAAAGATTAGTCCGAAGGATTAATGGACAACAGCTACCAAGACCTCCACCAGACTGAGTCCAGTGTAGCTAGATGGTGCCTGGCTACCACCACTGACTGCTCTGACCAGGATCACAACAGAGGGTTCTGGACAGAGCTGGAGAAGGATGTAGAGCATAATTCTAACTCACAAAAAAAAAGACCAGATTTACTGGCCTAAAGGAGACTGGAGAAACCTCGAGAGTATGGCCCCCAGACACCATTTTAGCTCAGTGGTGAAGTTACCTCCGAGATTCACTGTTCAGCTTGGGAGTGGACAGCCCCGTAAAACCAAATGAGACTAACGAGGTACAGGAGTCCAGTGACAAGGGCCAGAAGGCAGAAGGGGACAAGGAAGCTGGTGATAGGGAACCCAAGGTTGAGTAAGGATATTGTTGATGTGCTGTGAGATTGTTAACCATTGTCATAGGGCAACATTTGTAGTAACTGTTAAATGAGAAACTATTTTGTTCTGTAAACCTTCATCTTAAGTAAGAGTAACAGCAGAATTGGAAGAGCGTAGTCAATGTCACTGAACTGTGCATGTAGAAATTTTTGAAATGGTGTATCTTTGGCTATGTGAATTTTCACCAAAAAAAAAAAGGTTGAGAAGTTAGAGGGTTGATATGTTGTGTGGTTGTTAACCAATGTCATAAAATAACATGTGTACTACTGTTTCACGAGAAACTATTTGTTCTGTAAGCCTTCACCTTAAGTACAAATAAAAAAAAATAAAAAAACTAGGAATAACATCATAAGACAGTGGCATTTTAGTAAATACATTGTATGGTCCTAACCACAACATTGAAGCAATTCTAGGCAAGAAGTGGTCACTGTGGTCTTCTATGTAAATTTTACAGAATGCTTTATATACACTAGCCATATTATATTATTAGATTACTAAAAAAACAAAACAAAAAAACAACTTTCAACTGAAAAAAATGAAGGGAAGGAGGAAAGAAATGAAAACATTTTTAATGAACTCTCTATATTTGTCCAAATTGGTGCTTTCATATATGTCAGATATTTTTTAACAAAGTTTTCAAGAAGTAGGAACTTATTTTTACCATGAGGAAATGGAGATTTGTAGGAATAAGGAATTTGCTCATAAGCATACACATTTATTTGATAGACTTTTTTTTTAAAATAAATGTCTAAGTTATTCCAGAACACTGTTTCCTCCAAGATACTTTAAAGTACATTTTGAAGAAAAAAAAATATATATGGTTTAGAAAAATTAAGAAATGAGCTTATCAAAAGGATCTTATAGGATACACTTCAGACTCTTTGAAACAACCGTCAAAAAACTGCAAAAATGAATAGCTAAAAACTCAATTTATAAATTAAAAAATATATTTAAATAAAAAAGAAGATAGAAAAGGGTGAACAGAGGAACAAATAAACAAACAAAAAAGATGTATGAAAAGTAAACAAATGGAAATTGCTAGCTCTACCTCCAACCACAGCAATAATTATATTAAATATTAGTGGAATAAATACTGCTTTAAAAGAGATTGCAGTAATGAATAAAAACTATAAGGCCCAAATATATGTTGTCTAAAAGACATGCACTTGAAACATAAAATGTTTTCTTAAACTGTATTGAAAGACAAATAAAAACATCAGGGGTAAATTTAAAAAAAAATTTTTTTTGAATTGTTTTGGTTTTTACTTGGCTTCAACTAGTGCTTCAGATTATGAGTTTTGAAGAACTCTAGGCAATTTTCTTAACATAGTTAAGTATCATATACTCATCATTAGGAAAGTACAGTTATTTACAAATCAGTGAATGTTCAGGCATCTTCCTTTAATTTAAATCAGTGATTTCATTTATGATGGCCACTGTTTCTGATTCAATCTCCCACTTTGCATTTAAATTTTTCTTCCTACATGAATGCCAACTTCTAGCGGCAATGAATTCAACCACTAGTTGAAATTTACACAAATACAGCAATCATCTAAAATAACTTTTTTCTTCATATTTCGATGAAGTAGAATAGAGTCTAGGCTTAATCATGTTTTCAAATACACATAGTCTATTGGCAGCATAAAATTGTTTTACTTTTATATCTGTATTGAAGCTTATCTGTTTGGTAGAAAAATAAAAAGAATTTTCTCCAATTTACGGGGAAAAACCAGCAGAGTCAAAGAGAATTTTAGTAATTTCCCTAGAGGTGTATCTGGAAAAGTTGGAAAAACAGTACAGATCTGTGTGGTTTGAAATAAGAATCAGGCACTCAAATTGAGTGTAATAAGGAAAACTTTCTGTGTAGGTTCAATTTATTTGCTCTGCCACACTGTCCTTTCTTCCCCTTAGGAAATCAAATTTATCTCTTCAATGGAAACCAAATATTATTTTGACTTCATTGCATTTAGTATTTATGTTACCTAGTACTAAAAAAATTAACAAAGAAAATATAATCATTGTTGCTTTTAATTATTGAATGAGTAAATAATGTATAGGGGCCCATAAAACTATTATCTGTTCTATTATGATGCAGACATGTGAATTAAATGTCCAAAAATAAGATTATGCTTAGTAGTAGCAAAGGTAAAAGCTTCTAGATTTGTTTCATGAGCACTTAATTTTGTTATAACTTATGATGCTAACAAAGATTATATAATATATGGGAAAAGTAACGGATTTTTAGAAGAAGATCCGAGTTATCCTTTGTATTATCTTCTCTTTTTTTCTTTTAATGCAACATAACAAACAAAAATTTAGAGCCCAAACATAACACAAATTTATTATTTCACAGTTTCTATGAGTCGGGAGTCAAGGTAGGGGTTAGCTGGCTTCTTTGCTCAGGGTTCACAAGGCTGAAATCCAAGTGTCAACCATGGCTACAACCTCATATGAGGTCCAGAGTCCTCTTTTAAACTCACTGGCTGTTGACTGAATTCAATACCTTGTGGTTGTAGGGCTGAATCCCCCATTTTATTGCTGACTATTGGTTTGGGACCACTCTTAGTTACTAGAGGCGGCCATCAGGTCCTTTCCATATGCCCCCTCCATACGTAGTTTACAACATGGTTGTTTTCTTCATCAAAGTCTGCAGAAGAATCTCTGCTGTTTCTAATCTCTCTGACTTATTCTACTTCTGACTTCTAGATAGATCTTAATTTAAAGGACTCTTTGATTTGATCAGGCCCACCAAGGACAATCTCTTGTTTGATTAACTTAAAGTCAGTTTTTCAAAGGGATGTAATTGTATCTGCAAAAATCCCTTTACCTAGTCCATATATTATAGTCATGGGAGTGATATTTCTAGTCATGGGAGTGATATCCATTATATTCACAGGTCCTGCCTACACTCAGGGGAGAGGATTATACAGAGTATGTACACCATGAAGCAGGAATCTTGCAGACTATCTTAGAATTCTGCCTATCATGTAGTCCAATATCCATTGGACTATGGACTATGTTTTATCTACATGATATTGACTAATTTGATTTTCTTTCCCTTGGTCTTCCCATCTGTAAAATGAGGTAAACAATCACTAAATAATCCCTCTAGGAAACATCTAGCTTTGACATTCTAATACTCTATAAATGTGAGAGAGCCTAAAACTATTAATACTGATAAAGGTTATACATGCAGATTTTTGGCAGCTTATAATGCTCTACTAGTATCTGGCAACAGTTTCAAAAGCTTGAGGAAGTTGAGGGGAAATGTAAATAAAGACATCAAGAGCAAGTATACTAATGAACTCAGGACACATATTTATTGCCTATCACTTCTTCATTCAACCACTATGGGATTCAAAGCATAACAGAGAAGCTTAAATTATTCATTGAATGATAATTTCTATGGAAATTTAGAAATCTAAGAGGTTTGACATAACAGGTAGTAAAACTGCCTGAAATTCTGCAAGTTGAGGTATTTTTAATGGCCTCTCATCTACAATGATGTGCTTATATTGCTATGTAATCTGTCATATTATAAAATTGTATTTCCAAGCTAATAAAATGGTTTATAAAATTTGACTTGAAATATATTAGTTGTAGTATATTAATATTAGAAAGATGCAAGAAGACATAAAACATAGATGTAAGAAACTTCTCTAGAGAAAGTTTAGCAATTGTGCCAGGAAACAGACAGCTCTTTAGTAAACTCCAAAACAAAACACATAAGCTTTCCCAGGGAAAGAACTAAGATAGAATGGGACAGTATGGTTTTCTCTTCCATTATAACCCCATCTAAAATGCTCCCAACTCAACAGGAAATACCAGAGGTGGTCTTTAGCAGTGCCTCAGAAAGTCAATACAAGATGTACTTTCCTTGTACATGGTGCTCCACATAACTATTTTTCAAATGGTTTCCCAAAATGCTTTATAGGATTAACTAAACTCATGACAAAGTGGCACTGTGTGGTACTTGAAATATTCACAGAAGCGATCCCAGCCCAACAGATCTTCTTCAACCTAGATAGATTCATGGCCAAAAAGAAAGTACAAATCCTTCAATACCATTAAAAAAAAAAAAAAAAAACACCTGCAGTAATGATCAGCTAGGAAGTCTTTGAGGGACTTAAGTGGTGACCTGGCAGCTAGCTTTGGTCAGAGTGAAAACGTTAATCCTCCACGGTTAAATACAAGCTGCTGGAAAGATCCTGAGCCACTCAAAATCACTGTCCTATTTATAAAAAATGAGAAGGAGGCTTGAAGAACTGGACATAAAAGTGATACAGTTTGCCAGGTAAAGAGGCATAATAGTGAACTTCCTTTATTCATGCACCACCAGGCCAACTCTCCAAGGAATTTGTTGTCTGACTTGCTGGCTGACTGCCAAATTTATTGGTCTTGCTGCCAGCTGTGGCTCAGGGGGAGGTAGAAAGCTTAAAATGCCTTACAATGTGCTATGCTGTACTTAGATAAGCCAGGCAGTCACAAACTGTCAGACTTCCAAAAGTCACCCAAACATCACTTAAGTGAGTGACATTATTCAGAAAAAGTACTGGAGCTTGCACTCCAGTGCCATCTTGGACCTCTAGATTTTCCATTGCTCAAAAGAAAGCCAATTTAGTAAGTTACTCCTTTTATCAATCTAATTGATGAAAAGATATTTGAGGGAAAAAGATATTTTTGTGTAAAAGAAAATTAGCATACTGGCAAGAATAGGCACTTGGGAGGTTATAAGCTCTATTAACAACAACAGGAAGTTACAGAAATCTGAGTTTAAATCTAGGCTTTCCTACATCCATGTGACCTTAGGCAAATTAACTTACCTGTTGTAAGTCTTGGCCTCTATATTTAATAATAATAATGTAATAATATTAAACACTATGTAACAAATAATAATATCCCTGATCACACTGCTAAAAGTGCAACCCACCCAATGCTCCAAATCTCCCTTCTCTTTGTTTTTCTCTATAAATCTTATTATCATCATATACCATATATAATTTGCTTCTTATTTATTAATTTTTTTTTTTGTTTCCCCTCTCCGAAGAAATATAAGCTCTGTAAGAAAGGGTATTTATGTCTGTTATGCCAACAGCTGTATCTCCAGGACCTATAATACCACTTAACACATAGTAAGGACTCGTATTTATGTTTGTAAAATAGATACATGAATTCCTTCCTCACAGGTTCTTGTACGAACAAAATGAAGTGAATAATGTAAAGCATCAACTACATATCACCCAGTTAATATTACTCCCACCTTTCATACTGCTGATAGATATCATCTTTATAAGAGTATAGATAGATTTTCCACCCTGTTATATTGTGAGTTCAGAGGATTTTTTGTTGTCGTTAGATGCTCTCAAGTCTGTTCCATCTCAGAGCAACCCTGTGTACAATGGAACAAAACACTGCCCTGTCCTGTGTCATCCTCACAATCGTTCTTATGCTTGAGCCAATTATGGCAGCCACTGTGTCAATCCATCATGTCCAGGGGCTTCCTCTTTTTTGCTGACCCTCTACCTTACTAAGCATGATGTCTTTCTCCAGGGACTGGTCTCTCCTGATAACATGCCCAAAGTACATGAGACGAAGTCTTGACATCCTCGCTTCCAAGGAGCATTTTGGCCTGTACTTCTTCCAAGACAGACCTGTTTGTTCTTCTGGTAGTCCATAGTGTACTCAGTATTCTTCACTAACTTCATAATTCAAAGGCATCGATTCTTTTCCTGTCTTCCTTATTCGTTGTCCAGCTTTCCCATGAATATGAAGTGATTGAAAATATTATGGCTTGGGTCAGGCAAACCTTAGTCCTCAACTCTTCACAGAGGTCTTTTGCAGCAGATTTGCCCAATGCAATATATCGTTTGATTTCTTGACTGCTGCTTCCATGGGTGTTGATTGTGAATCCAAGTAAAATAAAATCCTTGACAATCTCAATCTTTTCTCTGTTTATAATGTTACTTATTGGCCCAGTTTTGAGGATTTTTGTTTTCTTTATGTTGAAGTGTAATCCATACTGAAGGCTGTAGTCTTTGATCTTTACCAGCAAGTGCTTGAAATCCTCATCACTTTCAGCAAGCAAGGTTGTGTCGTCTGCATAACACTGGTTGTTAATGAGTCTTCCTCCAATCCTGATGCCATGTTGTTCTTCACATAGTCCAGTTTCTCGAGTTACTTGCTCAGATACAGACTAAATAAGTATGGTGAAAGGGTACAACCCTTTTCTGATTTTAAACCACGAAGTATCCGCTTGTTCTGTGCGAACGACTGCCTCTTGGTCTATGTATAGGTTCCACATGAACACAATTAAGTGTTCTGGAATTCCCATTTTTCACAATGTTATCCATAATCTGTTATGATCCACACAGTCAAATGCCTTTGCATAGTCAATAAAACACAGGTGAATATCTTTCTGGTATTCTCTGCTTTCATCCAGGATCCATCTGACATCAGCAATGATATCCCTCCTTCCATATTCTCTTCTGAATTCAGCAAGTACTTCTGGCAGTTCCCTGTCAATGTACTGCTGCAAAAGCTTTGGAATGATCTTCAGCAAAATTTTACTTGCATGTGATATTAATGATATTGTTCAATAATTTCTGCATTCTGTTGGGTCACCTTTCTTTGGAATGGGCACAAAATATGGATCTCTTCCAGTCAGTTGGCCAGGTAGCTGTCTTCCAAATTTCTTGGCATAGATGAGTGAGTGCATCTAGCACTGCACCTGTTTGTTGAAACATATCAATTGGTATTCCATCAACTTCCTGGAGCCTTGTTTTTCACCAATGCCTTCAGTGCAGCTTGGACTTCTTCTTCAATACCATTGGTTCTTGATCATATGCTACCTCCTGAAATGATTAAACATCAATCAATTCTTTTTGGTACAGTGACTCTGTATATTCCTTCCATCTTCTTTTGATACTTCCTGTGTTGTTCAGTATTTTATCCATAGAATCCATCAATACTGCAACTCAAGGCTTGAAATTTTTCTTTGGTTCTTTCAGCTTGAAATATGCCGAGTGTGTTCTTCCCTTTTGGTTTTCTATATCCAGGTCTTTGCATATTTCATTACATACTTTATCTTCTCTAGCTTCTCTTTGAAATCTTTTCAGCTCTTTTACTTCATCATTGCTTCCATTCACTTTAGCTACTCTACACTTAAGAGCAGAATTCAGAGTCTCTTCTGACACCCATTTTGGTCTGAGGATGCAGTTATCTATTTTATATAACTCTATATATTCAGAGGATCCCTGGTGGCGCAGTGGTTAAAGCAATAGACTGTGAACTGATAGCTCAGCAGTTGGAAACCACCAGTGGCTCTGTGGGAGAATGATGTGCCAGTCTGCTTCCATAGTGATTTCAGCCCTGGAAACCCTATGGGGTTGCTAAGAGTCGGAAACGACTCAACAGCAGTGGATTTTTTTTGTTCTACATATTCAACGCCTACCAGAAAGCTTGGCACAGTATTAAATAAGTAGTGAATTAATTTATTAATGAATAATATTGTAATATGTATGCTATTATTGATAAATAATTGAAGCAGCAAATAAAAGTTATCTGAAACATAAACGTACCTGAAGGTATAAAGTACCTCTCTGAAATGAAAAAAGTAATAGAATTATTATTCTGTTTCTTGGCAAAATAAACTACAGATTTCTTTAGTTTCTCCAAAAGCAGAACAGCATATTTTGTAAGTCATTTTAATTTTTAATTAAAAATTAAATTCTGATTTTAATTTTCTTCATTTAACCTATTTTTCCTCAAATGAGTAATGTACTATTTTCCGTTCATGTTGATTTTATAAATATTTATCACAGTCCCTTGAATGTAGTAGGTGCTTGTCTTGTAGGAAAAGTGATCCAGATATATTTTTGATCCGGGAGCCTACTCTTTCTTCCTTTGAAATCAATCTGCTAAAAATAAAAATACAAGGAATCAGCATTATTTTATTAATCCCTACAACCCACCTGCATATAATAAAATTTAATAGTGACAAAGGGAAGAGTGAAGGCCATGGTTTTAACTAGATTTCTCTGTTTGGTTCAGATATACATTAGGGGACTTCCACATCCTCAGTTGCAGTTGCAGAGAGAAAAGTCAAAAGAGAAGAAGTCACAGTCCTGGAAAACCATGGAAACATAGCCGGTATTCCAGATAATCCTGCGTATAAAAATAGTTATATTAACATAATGAATAAAGCATTAGAATCAGTCCAAGACAAGCAGCCATCAGAGCTTCTAAGAACTGAGAAATTGGTATCAATGAAGTCTACCAGAAGTTTTACAGTAGGGTGTTGTCCAAGAGCAGAAAACTAATTTAGAAAGAACATGAGGTTGAGAGCAGTTTCTGGGTTGTGCAAATGGTTAACATACTCGGCTGCTAACCAAAAGGTTGGAAGTGTCAACCCTCCCAGAAACACATGGGAAAAAAGCCCTGGCAATAGTCTTCTGAAAAATCAGCCATTCAAAACCCTATGGAGCACAGATCTAATCTGACACACATGGGGTTGACTCAGCAGCAACTGGTTTGGTTTGGATGAGGTTGAGTAAATTAGTAAGATAATGACAAGAGTCTAGTTATAGAAGTCGTAAAATTCTAGGTAGTTCACTGAGGAAGGGAAGGGATACAGGAAAATAAAGTAAAATTTAGTTATTAGGACTGAAATTCCAAGACCATTATTAGCAAGAGTGATTGTGCTGACTCCAAAGTGTTCTTCAGTTCTTATAAATTCACAATAAATTTAATCTAGGAAGAGTCTGAAATGGGAGTAAAATGGTTATATCCTTTAAATAAACATAATAGAAGGTGCAGCAAATTTAAGAGATGCCTAATGATATGTAATAACTGACAAAGAGTGCTAAACTTGAGTCTGCAAGGAATTACTGCAAGAAACAAAAAAGTTGTTATGAATTTAATTTCTTGAGAACATATTCATAAAGATAACTGCATACATTTTTAAATTCTAAAGATAACTTTTATTTTGAAACAATTTTAAATGACAAAAAAGTTGAAAAAGTAATATAAATATCTTTTTTTTTTTTCTTTCCCTGAGAAATTTGAGAGATACACTTGAGAGTGAGTCACTAACATGCTGGCTCTTTATCACTGAATATTTTTAGTGTAAATTCTACAAACAAGGATATTATCCTACACAACTGCAGCTACGAAAACCAGGAAATTAACTTTAATACGTTGCTATTTAACCCATAGACCCCGTTCAAATTCGATAATGTTGTTTAGAGAAGAATGAGTTAATCTCAGATCCTGTGTTCCATTTATTTGTCATGTCTCTTTATTATTCTTCAGTCTGGAGCAGTTCTTGAGTTTTTCCTTGACCTTCATGATCTTGAGAAATTTATCAACTACCTGAACTGTTTTGTAGAATTCAATTTGGGTTTATCTGATATTTCCTCATTGTTAGTTTCTATGCATTTTTGGCATATTTCTCACAGGTGTGCTGCTGTGATCTTTACACTATATCCTATAAAGTGGCACGTGATTCCAATTTGCACCATAACTTCTTATGTTTGTTCCCTTGATTAAATTGGTGGCTGCCAATTTTTTCATTTGTAAGATTACTATTTTTTCCCTTTGTAACAAGTATTTTGATGAGAGGTACTTTAAGAACACAAAATTTCCTACTATTTTTAGAACCAATGATTTTTCTTAATTCATTAATCATTACTATGATGGTTGAAGAAAAGACCAAAATGGATGTCAGAAGAGCCTCTGAAACTTGCCCTTGAAATTCCAGTAGCTAAAGTGAAAGGAAGAAATGACAAAGTAAAAGAGTTGAACAGAAGGTTTCAAAGGGCAGCTTGAGAAGACAAAGTAAAGTATTATAATGACATGTGCGAAGACCTGGAGATGGAAAACCAAAGGGAAGAACACGCTCGGCATTTCTCAAGCTGAAGGAACTGAAGAAAAATTCAAGCCTCCAGTTGCAATATCAGAGGATTCTACGGGGAAAATATTAAAGGATGCAGGAAGCATCAAACGAAGATGGAAGGAATACACAGTTACTATACTAAAAAGAAATAGACAACATTCAACCATTTCAGGAGGTAGCATATAATCAGGAACCGATGGTACTGAAGGAAGCAGTCCAAGATGCACTGAAGGCACTGGCGAGAAGGCTCCAGGAATTGACAGAATACCAATTGAGATGTTTCAACAAACAGATGCAGCACTGGAAGTGCTCACTCACTTATGCCAAGAAATTTGGAAGACAGCTACCTGGCCAACCAACTAGAAGAGATCCATATTCATATCTATTCCCAAGAAAGGTGATACAGCCGAATGCGGAAATTATCGAACAATATTGTTAATATCATACGCAAGTAAAATTTTGTTGAAGATCATTCAAAAGTGGCTGCAGCACTGTATCAACAGGGAACTTCCAGAAATTCAAGCCAGATTCCGAAGACGACATGGAACCAGGGATATCATTGCTGGCATCAGATGGATCCTGGTTGAAAGCAGAGAATACCAGAAAGATGTTTACTTGTGTTTTAATGACCATGCAAAGGCGTTTGACTGTGTGCATCATAGCAAATTATGGGTAACATCGCAAAAAAAAATGGAATTCCAGAACGCTTAATTGTGCTCATGAGGAACCTGTACATAGATCAAGAGGCAGTCGATCAAACAGAAAAAGGGGATACTGTGTGTTTTAAAGCCAGGAAAGGTGTGGGTCAGGATTGTATCCTTTCACCATACTTATTCAATCTATATACTGAGCAAATAATCCGAGAAGTTGAACTATATGAAGAAAAACGCAGCATCAAGATTGGAGGAAGACTCATTAACAACCTGCATTATGCAGATGACACAACCTTGCTTGCTGAAAGTGAAGAAGACTTGAAGCACTCACTGTTGAAGATCAAAGACTACAGCCTTCAGTATAGATTACATCTCAACATAAAGAAAACAAAAATCCTCTTGACTGGACCAATAAGCAACATCATGTTTAATGGAGAAAAGACTGAAGTTGTCAAGGATTTTATTTTACTTGGATCCACAATCAACACGCATGGAAGCAGCAGTCAAGAAATCAAAGGACACATTGCACTGGGCAAATCTGCTGCAAAAGACCTCTTTAAAGTGTTAAAAAGCAAAGACATCTCCATGAAGACTAAAGTGTGCCTGATCCAAGTCATGGCGTTTTCAATTGCCTCATATGCATACGAAAGCTAGATGATGAATAAGGAAGACAGAAGAAAAATTGACGCCTTTGAACAGTGGTGTTGGCAAAGAATATTGAATATACCTTGGACTGCCAAAAGAATGAACAAATCTGTCTTGGAAGAAGTACAGACAGAATGCTCCTTAGAAGCAAAGACGGATGGCGAGACTACGCCTCACATTATTTTGGACATGTTGTCAGGAGGGATCAGTCCCTGGAGAAGGACATCATTCTTGGTAAAGTAGAGGGTCAGTGAAAAAGAGAAAGACTCTCAATGAGATGGATTGACACAGTGGCTGCAACAATGGGCTCAAACTTAACAAGGATTGTGAGGATGGCGCAGGACGGGGCAGTGTTTCATTCTGTTCTATGTGGGGTCTCTATGAGTGGGAACTGACTTGGCGGCACCTAACAACAACAGCACGATGGTTGCCCTGGCTGTGCAGTGGTTAAAACACTCAGCCATTAACCAGAGGGAGGTCGGAGGTCCAAACCCACCAGCTGCTCCGCAGTCTGCTTCTCTAAAGATTTACAGCTTTGGAAACCCAATGGGACAGTTCTATTCTGTCCTGTAGGGTCGCTGTCAGTCAGAATCAACTCGAAGGCAATGGTTTGGGGTTGGTTTTTTCTTTGTTTCGTTTCTTTTCTTTTTTTTAAATGATGGTTACCAAATGGTAATTTTCTAATTTTATCATTTCTTCTACAGTTATTTATTTTTTACTATAAGAAATATCTTTCTGTTCTCTTCAATCATTCATTCATTCCATTCATTCATTTATATCAGTATGAAACTATGGATTACTATTTTATCCAATAGGTTATTTATTTCAGTGCACAAATTATTCCAGGTTTTGTTCAATAGAAGCCTCTTCAAGCTTGCTTCTGTGTCTTCTTGACATGTTTCCATCATTCTTTGCTCTGTCTTTTCTCCAAGGAGCTCTGGTTCCTGTTTGTAGGGAATTATATTTAGAAACCAAATACAGTGCTAAGTGCTTACCAGTATTGGACAAAGCTAGGGTATAGATGTATGCATACACACACACACATACTTTATATCTGTATTTATTTTATTCTACTTATTTATATCAGAAAAACCAAGAGTTCACACCAATGCCTCCAATTCCAGTCCACCACCACTAGGTTCATCTTATTGCTACCTTTTTCCTATTTGTATCTCCTTTCTCTGATAGAAAGCTAGCTACTGTTATCCTTAATAACATTAGTTAGTATGTAACTAATTCCCTCCATTAAGACTCCTACTCCCTGCAAGGCTGAGCCTTGGCCACCTCTAACCTCTCCACCTCCCCACCATACCCCCGCTTCCTGGATGGATGCCCATCTCAGCCTTCACCTAATCATTTTTTGACTTAATTATTAGGAAGGAAGGGAGGAAGAGAGGAAGGGAAGAAAGTTATTTTAAAATATAATTTTGTTTTTTTATTCAACCTGGCATACTATATATTAATTTTAAAATGATAATTATTTTAAAATATAATTTTCATTTTTTATTCAACCTGGCCTACTATATATTACTTTTAAAATGGTAAGTATATAAACATATAATCTGTAATTTTTTGTACCTAAAAACATAACTTACCAAGCCAAAATGATCAGATCCTGGGAAACTTTGTCTGACTTTGTGAGTAGTTCATTTCTTTATCTTACCTTCTGATATAAGCAATGTTTTTCCTTAAATTATAGTATTACATATTGATTAAAATTTTACCTTTCTATCTAAGTGAGAACCAGACACACCATGTTACACAGTGTTCTATTCCTGGTCACCCTTGATAAGGACTGCTATTACACCTTGTCCATTAAAAACATATCACTCCTTTGCTCTTTTTCTCTAAGGTGCCTCTTCTTTATTTAACTGCCAGTCTGCTTTCCCTCATCTTTTTTGGATTTCTGACTGGAAGAGAATTATAAACTGGGATTGTCATTCTTCAGCCCTGTCATGGTTTGAATTATGTCCTCCAAAAAATGTGTGTATCAGTTTGGCTGGGCCATGAGTCCTGCTATTCTGTGGTTTTCCTATAAATTGTAAATCCTGCCTCTATGATGTTAAAGAGGGAGGATGGGCAGTAGTTGTGTCAGTAAGGCAGGACTCAGTCTACAAGACTGGATTGTATCCTGAGGCAATGTTTGAGATATAAAAGATAGAAGTGAGCAGAGAGACAGGGGGACCTCATACAATCAAGAAAGCAGTGCCAGGAGCAGAGCACGTCCTTTGGACAGGGGTCCTTGCACCGAGAAGCTCCTAGTCCAGGGGAACACTGATGAGAAGGCCGACAGAGACAGAAAGACTTCCCCTGGAGCTGACACCCTGAATTTGGACTTTTAGCCTACTTTGACTGTGAAGAAATAAACTTCTCTTCGTTAAAACCATCCACTTGTGGTATTTCTGTTATAGCAGCACTAGATGACTAAGACAAGCCCTAACGATAAATTTGTTCAAGAGGGGATGTGACGCCAAAGATCTAGCTAACCCAGCATAGCAAAATCCTTTCCCAAAAGTTTGAGTAATGCTAAGCTCTCAAACTTTTGAAATCCTGTCCACTTTACTTACCAGAGAGAATTATACCAAGGATCATTAATGCTCCACGCACAGAAAAACACACAAGTGCAGACGCATGATATTCAAGCTCACATATACACTCACGGAGCAGTTTTTGCCCACTGCCCATTTTGCTAACACATGAAGTCTTCACCTTACCTACTAGAATTAAAATTTTATATACGTTGTCTGCTACTTGCCCGTGACATAAAATTTCAATTGAATATGAAGTTTTCATCGTTCCTAAAATGCTATCTGCAATATTTTGGTACTGCTAAATAGCAAATATATTTGTATGCATTGTCAACAGGGACCATATTGCCCCAAAGAGGACAAAAATTAGTTCTTGAGAAGGGGAAAAACATCTTATTCTTTTTACGTATAAACTGCAGATATATTTGTAAGATACACATACACGTATGTATTTATATATACACATATATTTTGTTGTGTGCCATCAAGTCAATTCTGAATTATAGTGCCCTGATAAGGCAGATTAGAAATGCCCCAAAGCCAAAGAAGACATTCAGGTGGCTAACAGATATGTGAAGATATGCTCAAGATGATTAGCCATTTAAAAATAAAACACCAAACCTGTTGCCACTGAGTGGATTCCGACTCATAGAGACCCTGTAGGACAGAGTAAAACTATCTCATAGAGTTTCCAAGCAGTGCCTAGAGGATTCAAACTGCCAACCTTTTGGTTAACAGCTGTAGCTCTTAACCACTATGCCACCAGGGTTTCCCATTAGCCATTAGAGAAATGGAAATCAAAACTACAATGAGATACCATCTCACCCTAACAAGGCTAGTATTAATCCAAAAAACACAAAATAATAAAAGTTGGAGAGGTTGTGGAGAGACTGGAACACTTAATACACTGCTGGTGGCAATGTAAAATGGTACAACCACTTTGGAGATCGCCTTGAAACTTCCTTAAAAAGCTAGAAATAGAAGTAATAGACGATCCAGCAATCCCACTACTTGGAATATATCCTAGAGAAATAAGAGCCATTGCATGAACAGATACATGCACACCCATGTTCTTTGCAGCACTGTTCATGATTGCAAAAAGATGGAAACAACCATGCCCATCAATGGACGAATGGATAAACAAATTATCGTATACTCACACAATGGAATACTACACAATGATAAAGAACAACGATGAAACTAAGAAACATCTCATAATGTGGATGTATCTAGAAGGCATTATGCTGAGTGAAATTAGTCAAATGCAAAAGGACAAATATTATATGAGACCACTGTTATAAGAATTCAAGAAGTGGTTTAAACACAGAAGAAAACATTCTTTGATGGTTATGAGGGTGAGGAGGGAGGGAGATGGGTATTCATTAACTAGACAGTAGATAAGAATTATCTTAGTATTCATTAACTAGACAGTAGATAAGAATTATCTTAGTATTCATTAACTAGACAGTAGATAAGAATTATCTTAGATGAAGGGAAGGACAACACACACTACAGGTGAAGTCAGCACACCTGGACTAAACCAAAAGCTAAGAAGTTTCCTGAACCCAACCAAACACTTTGAGGGACAGAGTAGCGGGGGTGGAGGTCTGGGGACCACGGTTTCAGGCAACATCTAGGTCAACTGGCATAACAAAGTTTATTAAGAAAATGTTCTGCATCACATTTTGGTAAGTGGGGTCCAGGGTCTTAAAAGCTAGTGAGCCGCCATCTAAGATGCATCAATTCGTCCCAACCCACCTGGAGCAAAGGAAAATGAAGAACATCAAAAACACAAGGAAACTATTAGCCCAAGAGACAGAAAGGGCCACATAAACCAGAGACTCCATCAGCCTGAGACCAGAACTAGATGATGACCGGCTACCACCAATGACCACCCTGACAGAGAACACAACAGAGAATCCCTGATGCGAGCAGGAGAAAAGTGGGGTGCAGAACTCAAATTCTAGTAAAAGACCAGACTTAATGGTCTGACTGAGCCTGGAGGGTCTCAGAAGACATGGCCCCCGGACTCTCCATTAGCCCAGAACTCTACATTAGCCAACTCTTCAGACAGAGATTAGTCTGGACTATGGATCATAAAATGATACTCATGAAGAGAGTGCTTCTTAGCTTAAGTAGATGCGTGAGACTAAATGGGCAGCTCCTGTCTGGAAGTGAGATGAAAAGGCAAAAAAAAAAGGAGCTCGTTGAATGGACACGGGAAATCTGGGGTGGAAAGGAGGAGTGTGCTGTCATATTAAAGGGAGAGCAGCTGGGGTCACATAGCAATGTGTGTATAAATTTTTGTATGAGAAACTGACTTGAACTGTAAACTTTCACTTAAAATACAATTTAAAAAAAAAGAAAAGAAATGCGTCATACAGTTTTTGAGGCTGAAATCTTTATGACAGCAGAATGCCAGGTTTTTTGCCTCGCAAATCGGCTGGTGGGTTCAAATCATCGAGATTACAATTAGCAGCCAAGAGCCTAACCATTGCTCAACCAGGTCCCCATATACATATATATACACACACATACATACAGGATATACACATACTGTATATCTGTGGTATTAAAATTTCATAGTGAGAGGTCATTGAGGAAAAATGTGTAATAACAGGCTCCTTAGGAAGTGCTAATGTAAAAGAAAAGAGTGAGAAAAACTGCTAGTGCCTATTACTTTAAGGAAAAGTCCCTGTCATCATCAACGCAATAAAATACCATCTTGGCTCGAATTTCACCTCTGCTCTGAGTCCTTGAGGCTTGGTTCTCATGTCATTGAAGGTGACTGGAAGCGTCTCTGAGAGTTATAGCTCATTATATTCTTTCAGAGACCTGTAAGTGTTAAAGCTCTCAAAGACACACCCACTATGGGAGTAATTCTATAGCCTTGCAACTCTTGAAGAGGTAGTTCTGTGTGAAAAGGTTATAATAGTTCCTTAACTAGGGAGACCAAAAGTTAGTTAGTTAGTTTATTTGTGTATTTGTGTAGTTAATTGACAGAGGTTTGATGGGAGAGGCTAGTTCAGCAATATATTCAAATCTGGAATCTTGAACTCTCCTCAAATTTATGGTACTGTTAGTAAAATTTAGTAGCATATCAGGTAATAACCTTATTTCCATTCTGATATTCCATCCCAACTTAATTATAGAAAGCTAACAATGGGGCTGGTACCGAGCAAGGTTCTGAGGATCCAGCTGTAAACAAGGCACAGATCCTGCTCTCAGATTGTTTACCATATGACAGCAAATAACATCAAATGGAAACAAGTAATTAGCCATCACTTACATGAGTAGACCTCCATATTCCTGCATCATTTATAGAAAATAAAACACTCTAATTTCATTGACATCTTGCAATGAATGCAATTAATTGGCATTATATTTCCCTACAATATCGTGTTGTTGTTAGGTGCCATCAATTTCGTTCTGACTCATAGCAACCCTATGAACAACAGAATGAAATGCTGCCTGGTCCTACAGTATCCTCACAATCATTGCTATGTTTGAGGCCCTTGTTGCAGCCACTGTGTCAATCCATCTCACTGAGGGTCTTCCTTTTTTTTGCTGATCCTTTACTTTACCAATATGATGTCCTTCCCTAGGGACTGATTTCTCCTAATAACATGTCCAAAGTATGTGAGATGAAGTCTCGCCATACTCACATCTAAGGAGCATTTTGGCTGTACTTCTTCCAAGACAGATTTGTTCATTCTTCTGGAAGTCCATGGTATATTCAATATTCTTTGCTAACACAATAATTCAAATGCATCAATCCTTCTCTTGATTCTAAGGATCTGGCTGTAAACAAGATATAGTTCCTGCTCTCAAATTGTTTACCATATGAAAGCAGATCAGGAAGCATCAAAGGAAGATGGAAGGAATACAAAGAGTCACGGTATGAAAAAGAAATGGTCAACGTTTAACCATTTCAGGTGGTAACATATGATCATGAACCAATGGTATTGAAAGAAGAAGTCCAAGCTGCACTGAAGGCACTGGCAAAAAACAAGGCACCAGAAATTGATGAAATACCAATTGAGATGTTTTAGCAAATGGATGCAGCACGAAGACAGCTACCTGTCCAACTGACTAGAAGAGATCCATATTTGTGCACATCCCAAAGAAAGGTGATACAATGGAATGTGAAAATTATCAAATAATATCATTAATATCATATGCAAGTAAAATTTTGCTGACGATAATTCAAAAGCGATTGCAGCAGTACATGGAGAGGGAACTGCAAGAAATCCAAGCCAAACTCTGAAGAGGACATGGAACAAGGGATATCCCTACAATATTATATTTACTGTATTAATAAACATTGGATGGAATTTATAAAACAAATAATGTGGAATGGAAGTATATACTGTATCTTTGTTTAAAAATATCTGTACTAGGAGTTCCGGCAAAATGGAGCTCTAGGCAGAAGCAACACACCGTCCCTCACAGCAAAGATCCAAAAAACTAAGCTGAACAGAGAATACAACAATCCTGAAAACCTAAAACATCAAATGAAGAGATAAAGAAATCAGCCAAGCACCAAATGGAGTGAGAAAACTGACAGAGAAAGGAGAGCGAGCAGAGATTCATGCAGAGGTCTCCTACTAACTAACGCAGCGTGGATCTGCCATCTTGGACTCCTATCGGAGACCAACAAACAGGGGGTATGAGAAAGCAGCCTCACGGAGCGTCCAGAGGGAGACAAAACAACTGGTAATTTGCAATATACAATTTCCCACCCCCACCTTTCTTCACCCCTACGCGGCCTTCTCTGTGTCCCGCGGCCACAATCTCTTGACCGGGAAACACCAGCTGCTTGGATTCCATACACCTGAATGGGCCGGCTCTCTGAGTGTCATTTGTTGACTGCTTGTGTTCCTTTTTTCCACTTCTTTTGATTTCTTCCTTACCTCTCACCACCTCCCCCTCCTTTCGCTCGAGTACCTTGCTCCGTGCGCCATCTTTGCTTCTTCCTGAGGAGCTGTGGAGCTCCGTTCGAGTGTGGAACTGCTTCCCGGTAGGGCTACCGCGCTGGTGGGATCCCAGGGCTTTTGTTCGTTTGACTGTTTTGAATTGTTTGTTTGTTTTCTTTTCCTTTTCTTGAGTTGGGAGCCCTTTCTGGCCAGGCGGAGCTGCATGGCAAGGAGACTCCACCTCGGCTTCCACAGACATGCAAAGGGATTCCTGAGGGCATTTCTTTTTTCATTGTTTTTTTTTTTTTTTCGGTTTTTTTGGGGGACCTTTCCTGTTATTTTTCTTTTTAATTTGTTTTGTTTTCTTTTCCATCTTTTTCCCTTTTTGTCTTTCTTCATTGCTTAGTTTCTCGTCTCTATATATCTTCCTTCTCTTTCTGTTCCCTGAATACCTGGCATTATATATCTCTATGCCTTCTAGCCAGGCTCTACTGCAACACCTGAGATTGACTTCCCCAGGTCTCATAGCTCCACCAGTGGGATCCCTGGGAACTTTGTGGTTCTTTAACCTTTCTGATTTTTATTTATTCATTCTTTTCTTTTCTTCCTCTTCCCCTTTCTGTTTTTCTCCATTTCATAGTCTCTCATCTCTCCACTCCAACGGCAAGCTCCCCTTGCATTCCTTTTAATTGGTTTGTATGTTTTTGGCTCCTGCTCCTCTCCTCTCTACCATATCCATCTTAGCTCCACACATAACAATCCCCCCACTGCATCCTGCCTACTTGCACTGTGCGATTGACATCACACCACCAAGCAGCACAGGCACGGCCTACGGGAACCTGCCCTGCACTGATTACCGACCCACCCTGGTGGCTGTAGTAAGTGCCACAAACAACCTCTCCCAGTAACTCCTCTTCAGCTAGACCTGCCCTGCTGTACCATATCTGAGTGACTGACCCTGCCAGTTGGAGAAGGAGGCGAAAAGTATTGTGCCCACAGACAAGCAATCAACAAAGAATACACAGTCCACCTACTCAGACATAGTCAAATTTTTTTTTAAAAAAAGGACAAAACAACAAATCTACAATCATAAACAAGAAAAATAACTACTGAATGCCGCGAAGACAGCACTAAATATCAAAACATTTACAAAAACAGGACAGGATGGTTCCAGTAGGTGTACAAAATAAACCACCAGATGACTCTCCTGTAGAAGAAAATGCACTAGAACTACCTGATAGGGAATTCAAATCTCTAAGACTTGGAATTCTCCAAGAACTGAGGCAAAAAGCTTACAAATGTGAGGAAAAAATACACAAATTCATGGAAAATACAGACAAAAAATTGGAATAATTCAGGAAAATAATGCAGGCACAAAATGCCAAAATAACTTCACAACTAGAAATTATACAAAGACAACAATTACAAATCCAAAAGATAAACAACAAGATTTCAGAGATGGACGGTGTCATAGAAGGGCTGGGAAGCAGATTTGAAATGGTGGAAGACAGGATCAGTGCAATTGAAGACAAACACTTGGATACAACTCTGTTTCAGAAAAACTCAGAAAAAAGAACAAACAAAAATGAAGAGACCCTGAGAGTTATGTGGGACACAATTAAAAGCAAAAATTTTCGAGTGATTTGAATTCCAGAACAGGGGGAGAAAACAGAAAACACAGAGAGGATCATTGACGAACTGCTGACAGAAAACTTCCCCAATATCATGAAAGATGAAAAGCTGGCCATACAAGAAGCTCAACGAACCCCATATAGAAGAGACCCCAAAAGAAAATCACCAAGGCATATCATATTCACACTCGACAATACCAAAGACAAACAAAGAATCCTGAGAGCAGCTCATGAAAAACAAGAAGACACATACAGAGGAGAAACCATAACACTAAGCTCAGATTATTCGGCAGAAACCATGGAGGCAAGAAGGCAATGGGATGACATATATAAAATCTTGGAAAAAAAAATTGCCAGCCAGGAATAATATATCCTTCAAAACTCTCGTTCAAATTTGATGGTGAATTAGGTCATTTCCAGATAAACAGAAATTAGGGGAATATGCAAAAGTCAAACCAAACTTACAAGAATTATTAAAGGGAGTTCTTCGATCTGAGGACAAACAGCTTCACCTCACAGGCAGAACCTAGGACGCAGGGTCGTACCAGCCAGATACCAATCTAGGAAATGAACACTCGAGGACTATCCAAAACCAAAAACAAATACAACAGAGAATCAGAGCAGTTAATCAGTAAATGACAACAACATCAAAAAAATAATACAGGGAATAAACGGCATAGGTATAGAACCTTCTAATGGAGAGGAAGGAAAGGCGATACCAATTAATAATACACTGCTTCAAACTTACAAAGATAGGGGTAAAATTGATGGTAACCACAAAGAAAGTTAACAAACATACTCATAAACGTAAACAGGAAAAACATAAAGTCTCAGCAAAAGCAAAACCTACTAAAAGAAAAGAAATGGAAAAAAAAATCCACAAACAAAAGTAACTCAGCACAAGAGAGTAAGAAGAACACAGAAAACTTCAGCACCACAAAAAAAAGCACTACAAAATGACAGCAACAAACTCACATCTATCAATAATTACACTGAATGAAAATGGACTCAATGCACCCATAAAGAGACACAGAGTCACAGAATGGATAAGAAAACAGGATCCATCAGTATGCTGTCTACAAGAGACACACCTTAGAAACAAAGATGTGAATTTATTAAAACTCAAAGGTTGGAAAAAAATATATCAAGCTAACAACTACCAAAAAAGAGCAGGAGTGGCAATTCTAATCTCAGATGAAATAGACTTTAAAACAAAATCTACCATAAAATACAAAGAAGGACACTATATAATGATTAAGGGAAGGATCCATCATGAAGACATAACCATAATAAACATCTATGCACCCAATGACAGGGCTCAAAAATACATGCAACTAACTCTAACAACACTGAAAAAAGAAATTGACAGTTCCACAATAATAGTAGGAGACTTCAACACACCACTCTCAGTAAAGGACAGAACAACTAAGAAGAAACTCAGCAAAGATACAGAAGACCTAAAGGGCACAATCAGCCAACTTGACCTCTTAGACATATATAGAACACTCCATCCAACCGCTTCAAAGTACACATTCTTTTCCAGTGCACATGGAACGTTCTCCAGAATAGACCACATCTTAGGCCACAGAGCAATCCTCAACAAGATCCAAAACATTGCGATAATTCAAATATCTTCTCTGACCACAATGCCATTAAGGTAGAAATTAACAATAGAAAGAGCAAGGGAAAAAAATCAAATATATGGAAACTGAATGATACCCTGCTTACACATCACTGGGTAATAGAAGAAATCAGAGATGGAATCAAAAAATTCCTAGAATCAAATGAGAATGAAAACACATCATACCAAACCTTTTGGGGCACAGCTAAGGCAGTCCTCAGGGGACAATTTAGCAATAGATGCACATATCAAAAAAGAAGAAAGGGACAAACTCAGAACATTAACTACAGAACTCAAAAAAGATAGAAAGAGAACAGCAAAAAAAGCCCACAACCACAGGAAGAAAGGAAATAGTAAAGATCAGAGCAGAAATCAATGAAATAGAGAACAGAAAAACAACAGAAAGAATCAACAAAACCAAAAGTTGGTTCTTTGAAAGAATCAACAAAATCGACAAACCACTGCCCGGACTGACAAAAGAAAAACAGGAGAGGACACAAATAACCCAAATAAGAAGAGAAATGGGGGACATTACAACAGACCCAAATGAAATAAAAAGGATTATAACAGAATATTATGAAAAACTATACTCCAACAAATTGGAAAACCTACAGGAAATGGAAAAATTTCTAGAAACACACGGCCTACACAAACTACAACAAGGTGATGTTGAAAATCTGAACAGACCCATAACAAGAGAAGAGATTGAAAAGGTAATAAAAAAAACTCCCAACCAAAAAAAGCCCTGGCCCAGATGGCTTCACTGGAGAATTCTACAAAACATTTACAGAAGAGCTTGTACCAATACTACTCAAGCTACTTCAGAGCATAGAAGAGGAAGCAACACCTCCAAATTCATTTTATGAAGCCAGAATAATGCTGATACCAAAACCAGACAAAGACTTCACAAAAAAAGAAAATTACTGATCAATATCTCTCATGAATATAGATGCAAAAATTCTGAACAAAATTATAGCCAATAGAATTCAGCATCACATCAAAAAAATAATGCACCACGACCAAGTAGGATTCATACCAGGTATGCAAGGATGGTTCAGAATTAGAAAGTCAATCAACGTAATCCACCACATAAATAAAAGGAATGAAAAGAACCAAATAATCATCTCAACTGATGCAGAAAAGGCATTTGACAAAGTCCAACACCCATTCCTGGTAAAACTCTCAATAAACTAGGTATAGAAGGGAAATTTCTCAACATAATAAAGGGCATCTATGCAAAACCAACGGCCAACATCATTCTTAATGGAGAAAGGCTGAAAACGTTCCCCTTGAAAACAGGAACAAGACAAGGATACCCTTTATCACCACTCCTATTTAACATTGTGCTGGAAGTTCTAGCTAGAGCAATAAGGCAAGAAAAAGAAATACAGGGCATCTAAATGGGTAATGAAGAAGTTAAACTGTCCCTGTTTGCAGATGATATGATACTATACATAGAAAACCCTAAACACTCCACAAGAAATCTACTGGAACTAATAGAAAGATTCAGCAGAGTAGCAGGATACAAGATAAACATTCAAAAATCAGTTGGATTCCTGTACACCAATAAGGAGAACGATGAAAAGGAAATCAGGAAAACAATACCATTTTCAATAGCCCCTAAAAAGATAAAATACTTAGGAATAAATCTGACCAGGGATGTAAAAGGCCTATACAAAGAAAACTACAAAACACTACTGCATGAAACCCAAAGGGATCTACATAAATGGAAAAACATACCATGCTCATGGATAGGCAGACTCAACATTGTGGAAATGACAATTCTACCCAAAGCAATTTACAAATACAATGCAATCCCGATCCAAATACCAACAACATACTTCAAAGTGATGGAAAAACTAATCATTAACTTTATACGGAAAGGGAAGATGCCCCGAATAAGTAAAGCACTACTGAAGAAGAATAAAGTTGGAGGACTCACACTACCTGACTTCAGAACCTACTATACAGCTACAGTAGTCACAACAGCCTGGTACTGGTACAACAACAGATACATTGACAAATGGAACAGAATTGAAAACCCAGACGTAAATCCATCCACCTACAGTCACCTGATCTTCTACAAGGGACCAAAGTCCATCAAATGGGGAAAAGACAGTCTTTTTAACAAATTGTGCTGGCAAAACTGGAGAGCCATCTGCAAAAAAATGAAACAGGACCCATACCTCACACTGTATACAAAAACTACTTCAAAATGGATGAAAGGCCTGAATATAAAGCCTAAAACTATAAAGTTCATATAAGAAAAAGTAGGACCAACACTTCAGGCCATAGTACATGGCATTAACAGGATACAAACCATAACCATCAATGCACAAACCCCAATAGATAAGCTAGATAACTGGGATCTTCTAAAAATCAAACACCTATGCTCTTCAAAAGACTTCACCAAAAGAGTCAAAACAGAACCTACAGACTGGGAAAAAATTTTTGGACAGTACAAGTCAGACAAAGGTTTAATCTCCATAATCTACAAGAAAAGACAACACCTCTACAACGAAAAGACAAATAATCCTATTAAAAAATGGGCAAAGGAAATGAACAGACACTTCACCAAAGAAGACATTCAAATGGCCAACAGACACATGAGGAAATGCTCATGATCACTAGCCATTACAGAAATGCAAATTAAAATCACAATGCGATACCATCTCACACCGGCATTACTGGCACGAATCAAAAACACTGGAAATAACAAATGTTGGAGGGGCTGCAGGGAGATCGGAACTCTTATGCACTGCTGGTTGGAATGCAAAATGATACAACCATTTTGGAAAATGATATGGTGCTTCCTCAGAAAGCTAGAAATAGACATACCATTCGATCCAGCAATTCCACTCCTAGGAATATATCCTAGAAAAATAAGAGTCGTCACTCAAATAGACATATGCACACCTATTTTCATGGCAGCATTGTTCACAATAGCAAAACGATGGAAACAATGTAGATGCCCATCAACAGACGAATGGCTAAACAAACTATGGTACATACACACAACGGAGTACTATGCAACGAGAAAAAACAACAATGAATCTGTGAACTATCTCATAACATGGATGAAACTGGAGGACATTATGTTGAGCGAAATAAGTCAGTCACAAAAGTACAAATATTGTATGAGACCTCTATTGTAAAAACCCATGAAAAAGTTCACACACAAATAGTAACAATCTTTCTTGGTTACCAGGGATGGGAGGGGTTGGGGGGAAATACTAAATAGGCAATAGATAAGTGGTATCTTGGGTGAAGGGTGAGACAGTACACAATACAGGGGAAACCAGCACAACTTGTACAAGGAAAGGTCATGAAAGCCCCGGAGACATCCAAACTCCCTGAGGGACTGAATTGCTGGGAGGAGGGCTCTGGGGACCATGGTCTAGGGGAATATCTAGCTCAATTGGCATAACACAGCTTATAAAGACAATGCTCTACATTCTACCTTGGTGAGTAGTGTCTGGGGTCTTAAAAGCCTGTGAGCAGCCATCTAAGATACTCCACTGGTCTCATCCCTTCGGGAGCAAGGGAGAATGAAGAGAACAGGATACAAGGAAAACATCAGTCCAAAGGACTAACTGTCCACAGCTACCAAGGCCTCCACCGGACTGAGTCCAGTACAGCTAGATGGTGCCCGGCTACCACCACTCTCTACTCTGACCAGGATCACAACAGAGGGTTCTGGACAGAGCTGGAGAAGGATGTAGAGCATAATTCTAACCCACAAAAAAAAAAAATACCAGATTTACTGGCCTAAAGGAGACTGGAGGAACCCCGAGAGTACAGCCCCCAGACATCCTTTTAGCTCAGTGGTGAAGTTACCTCCGAGATTCATTGTTCAGCCTGGGAGTGGACAGCCCTGGAAAACCAAATGAGACTAACGAGGTACAGGAGTCCAGTGACAAGGGCCAGAAGGCAGAAGGGGACAAGGAAGCTGGTGATAGGGAACCCAAGGTTGAGTAAGGATATTGTTAATGTGTTGTGAGATTGTTAATCATTGTCATAGGGCAACATGTGTAGTAACTGTTAAATGAGAAACTATTTTGTTCTGTAAGCCTTCATCTTAAGTGAGAATAACAGCACAATTGGAAGAGCGTAGTCAGTGTCACTGAACTGTGCATGTAGAAATTTTTGAAATGGTGTATCTTTGGCTATGTGTATTTTTACCAAAAAAAAAAAAAAGTTGAGAAGTTAGAGGGTTGATATGCTGTGGGGTTGGTAACCAATGTCATAAAACAACATGTGTACTACTGTTTCATGAAAAACTATTTGTTCTGTAAACCTTCACCTGAAGTACAATAAAAAATAAATAAATCTGTATTATACCTGTGGTCAGAATATCATAGAATTTTACAACTGGAAGGGATATCGGTATGAAAAATTTTATTCCTAAAATATTTCCTTTCAGCACTATAAGGAACTTGTCTTAGTCTGGGTTCTCTAGAGGAGCAAAACCAGTGAAGTGTATATATAAATATATAGAATGATATTAACTTCAAGGAAATGGTTCATGCAATTGTAGGGGCTGGCAAGTCCCAAATCCTTGATTCTAGCAGCAGAATTGTGACTTCTCCTGGCTCACAAGATTGTGGGGGCTGGTGAATCCACAATCTGCAGGTCAGGCAGCAGGCTGAAGACTTCTGCAGGCTTGCATCCCAAGAACCAGAGTTCTGACAATGAAAAGAGTGCATGTTTGAGAGAGAGTGAGCTTTGCCAGAACATTCATTTATATGTTGGAGGCAGGCCCCATCTCCAAGGAAACTCCCCTTTCAACTGATCAGCTACTCACACCAGATCACAAAATAGAAGGTGATTACATATTGAAGAGTATATGTTAAACCACTGAGAATCATAACCTAGCCAAGTTGATACACAACATTAACCATAACAAAACTATTTGCTTAGAAATGCATCAAACTGGCACCTGGTAGTATAGCAGAAAAAAAAAGGGGATGGGGAAGTAAGTTTTTCATACTAGTTAAAAAAAGAAAGAAGTAAAGTTGTGCAGGGCACTAAGATTATACTAATATATGATATACAATAATCAAATAAACTCTGGACCCAATGCAAAGCTGGGCTAAACAATAAACATATGTTTATCATTTTTCAGAGTTCAGAAAATTATGACGGACATAAAGCTCACAGATTCAAAGTTTGTTGAACTGTGGACTCTGAAATAAGTTTCTCTAAACACAACAGACAACTGTAAGAGTCAAAAACGACTTGAGGCATATAGATCCTCAAGATAACATGATTTAGGAGATATTTTCTCTTCTAGACTTACTGTGTGGGGACATGATAGAACATTAAGGAATATCTAGTGTGCATGAAAAGTTATCTTTTTAATAATCTTTTATTACATTTCCAGTGAAAGTTTACACAGCAAAAGATTCCCATTCAACAATTTGTACACAAATTGTTCAGTGGCATGGGTTACATTCTTCATATTGTGTCAGCACTGTCATTATTTCTGTTCTGGTTGTTTCATTTCCAGTAACCTAGTTTCCCTGCCACCCTACTTTCTTACCTTTGTTTTAGAATAATTGTTGACCATTTGGTCTCGCATAGATGATTTTTAAAAGAAGAGCAGTACTCACAGGTGATATTCTTTATTTTATGAAACAATCTGTTACTTAGCTAAAAGGTAACTTCAAGGGAATAGTTTTGGTTCAAGGTTTAAAGAGTATCCCAGGGCAACAGTCTTGGAGACTCCTCTAGACTGAACTGGTCCAGTAAGTCTGGAATTTCTAAGAATTTGAGGTTCCATTCCACATTTTTCTTCCATTCTGTCAGGATCCATCTATTGTGGCCCTGATCAGAACAATCAGTAGTGGTAGCTGAGCGCCAGCTACTTCTTCTGGTTTAAGGGTAGATGAGGCCATGGTTCACATAGACAATAAGTCCTGTAGACTAGTTTCTTCTCTGAGTCTTGGGTTTCCTTTTTTCTATTTAGTTCCACAAGAGTACAGACCAATAGTTCTATTTTAGCTGGCTGCTCACAAACTTCTAAGACCCTAGGTGCTACTCACAAACTAGGAAGTAGAACATAAATTTTGTGAACTATATTATGCTAATGGACTGAGTTGTCCTATGAGACTATGGCTATAAGCCTTCAAACTATGAAAATCAATCCCATGAGGTGATTGGTTATATCTAGGAAGTATCCGTAACTATGCCCCTTATGTGCTTTATTATATATTTGAATATATATGCATGTGAAAAGTTATTTTTTTCTCTGTATGTTCTCAGAGAATTTGTAGTTGCTAAAAAAATTTGCCTTTTTTTATTCTGATATTTCAAAATCATATAGCATTATAGAAGAAAACTTTTTGATCTGTAATTCTGTTAAATGGAGAATAGTATGGTATGGAACACTAAACAGTGATGTGAAAAGTTGAGTGGCATCTGAGAAAACATCACTTTAAGCAGTTCAAGCATATGTGACTGGGATGTGATTTTACCAAGCCTTATAACAGTGAGTTGTGGAATGACATCAAGGACATCATACAGGAAGAAAATAAGAGGTCGAACATGGCACTATAGACAGAAGCACCACGTCATCCCTCCACAGCAAAGACCCAAAAAACTAATTAAAACAGAGACAAACATCAATCCTGGAACCCTAAGTGTCAAATGAAGAGCTAAAGAAGTCAACCAAGCACCAAATTGAATAAGAAACTTACAGAACAGAGAATGAGGAGAGATATGAGCGGAGGTCCCCTATCAGCTAACACAGCATGGATTCCCCATCTTGGACTCCTGTCAGAGATCAGCAGACTGGGAATATGGGAAAGAAAATGCACGGAGCTCACAGCAGAAGACAGAGCACCCAGTAACCAGTGACATGTACTTTCCCAGCTCCTACCCCTCCCTGCCCTGCTCAGCCTTCACTGCTTCCCTGTAGGCCAATCCACCACTTCCCCAAGGGCCTACTGACTTGGGCCTGGCAGGTGACAGCTCTAAGACCTGTGGATTTGCCCCACTTACACAGGTTGGCTCATTCAGTGCCATTTCTTTGTTGCTGGTGTTGCTATTTTTGGCTTCTTTTGGTTTCTTTCCTGGCTCTCATCCCCTCCCCCTCCTTTCTCTTAAACACCTGACTCCATGTGCCATCTTCCCTTCTTCCTGACAGGCTGTGAATCACCATTAAGCTGGGTAACTACTACCCCGTCAGCACTGCCATGGTGGTGGGATCCCTAGGGGCTTTTTTTCTTCCTTTTTCTTTTTTGTTTGTTTATTTGTTTGTTTGCTTTCTCTTTCTTTTTTCCTATTTATTTTTATTCATTTCTCAGTTTCTTGTTTCTACTTACCTTCTTTTCCCATCTCCTGAATACCTGGCATTGTGTGCCATCTCCACCCCTTCTAGCTGAGTTGTACTGTGTGGCTTGAGAGCCACCTCCCCAGTCTGAGCAGCCATGCTAGTGGTATACCTGGGAGCATTTTTTTTTTTTAATTTTTCTTACTTTCTTTTTTCCTTTTTGATTGTCTTCATACCTGAGTTTCTCATCTCTCCACTCCAACAGCAGGCATCATCAGCATTTTTTTTTTTTTATTTTGTTTCTCCCATCTTTCTCTCTTCTTTCCCATACCCAACCTAGCGCCATACATCACAACCTCCCCCTTTCCCCTCCCTCTAGCCTACCTGCAACATGTGCTGAACATTGCATCCCGAAGAAGCACAGTCATGGCCTACTGGAACCAGCCCTACAGTGACCCCCAGCCCACCTTGTCAGCCTCAGTACCTGTCACAAACAACCCATCCCAGCACCCTTCCTTCAGCTGGACCTGCCCTGGTGCACCATAGCTGGGCAACTGGCCTTGCCGGTTGGACAAGGAAGTGAAAAATGCAGTGCCCACAGATGAGTAAACAACAAAGACCACAGAGCCCACCTGTTTAGACATAATCAAACAAAACAAGAAAGCATGATGCAACAAACAAATCTACAATCAATAAATGAAGAAAATAACTACTGAATATCCCAAAGAAAGCAGACAATATCTAAACATAAAAAACATGAAAGGATGGTTCCACTAGGGGCCCAAAATAAAACACCAGATGACTTTCCAGCAGAAGAAAAGGCACTGGAACTACCGATAGGGAATTCAAATCTCTAATATTCAGAGCTGTCCAACAGTTGAAGCAAA
The DNA here is from genome assembly GCA_030035585.1 of Dugong dugon. Classification (NCBI taxonomy): domain Eukaryota; kingdom Metazoa; phylum Chordata; class Mammalia; order Sirenia; family Dugongidae; genus Dugong; species Dugong dugon. Next base: position 16,334,656 of record CM057465.1, read on the forward strand.
AAGTGGACAAAAATGAGGAAAAAATAGACAAATTCATGGAAACTACAGACCAAAAAAAAGGAAGAATTCAGGAAAATAATACAGAATCAAAACGTCAAAATAAATTCACAACCATAAATCATACAAAAACAACAATTAGAAATCCAAAAGATAAACAACAAAATTTCAGAAATGGACAATTACGTACAAGACCTGAGGAGCAAGTTTGAAACAATGGAAGATAGGACTGATGAAATGGAAGACAAATACTTGGATACCACTCTGTTTGAGGAAAAATCAGAAAGAAGGACTAAGAAAAAAGAAAAAACACTGAGAATTATGTGGGATACAATCAAAAGCAAAAAGTTTCGAGTGATTGGAGTTCCAGAACAGGGGGAGAAAATGAAAAACACAGAGAGGATCTTTGAAGAACTGCTGACAGAAAACTTCCCTATTTTCATGAAAGATAAAAAGCGGATCATCCAAGAGTGTCTGCGAACCGCATATAGGATAGTCCCCAGAAGAAAATCACCAAGGCCTATCATAATCATACTCACTAAAAACAAAGACAAAGAAAGAATCCTGAGAGCACATTGGGAAAAACAAAAAGTCATATACACAGGGGAAACAAACAAGACTAAGCTCTGATTACTTGACAGAAACCTTGCAGGCAAGAAGGCAATGGGATGGCATATATAAAACCTTGAAAGAAAAAAACTGCTAACCAAAAATAATATATCCTGCAAAACTCTTGTTCAAATATGTTGGTGAAATTAGGCCATTTCCAGATAAACAGAAATTAAGGGAATATGTAAAAAGCAAACCAAACTTACAAGAATTACTAAAGGGAGTCCTTTGGTTTGAGAACAAAGAACATCAGACCACAGTCTGAATCTAGGACACAAGCACCAACCAGATACTAATTTAGGAAATGAACTCTCAAGCACTATTCAAATGTGAAAAGATTTATAACAAGGAACCAGAGAGGCAAATCTGTAAAGACAACAACGTCAGAACAATAAAAGAGGGAATAAATGGTGTAGGTATAGAACTTTCTAGTGAAGAGAAAGGCAAGGCGACAGCAAGTAATAATAAACTGGTGCAAATATAGGAAGATATGGTTAAATTTCAAGTAACCACAAAGAAAGTTAGTAAACCTACTAATCAAAATAAAGAACAAAAACATAAAGTCTCAGTAAAAACAAAATCTACAAAAACAAAAGAAATGAAAAAAAAACACACAAAAAAGGAATTCAGCGCAGGAGAGTAAGAGGAACAAAGAAAATATCAGTGCCACAAAAAAAGCACTACACAATGACAGCAATAAACTCACATCTATCAGTAATTACACTGAATGTAAATGGCCTAAATGCATCCATAAAGAGACACAGAGTGACAAAAAGGATAAAAAAACAGGATCCATCAATATGTTGCCTACAAGAGAGACACCTTAGAAACAAACATTATTAAAAAACAAACAATGGAAAAAATATATATCAAGCAAAGAGCTATGAAAAAAGAGCAGGAAAGGCAATACTAATATCAGATAAAATAGACTTTAAACAAAAGCTTTCATAAAAGACAAAGAAGGGCACTATATAATGATTAAAGGGAAAATCCATCATGAAGACATAACCATAATAAATATCTACAAACCCAATGACAGGGCTCCAAAATACATAAAACAAACTCTAACAGTAGTGAAAAGATAAAAATTGAGAGTTCCACAATAATAGTAGGAGACTTCAACATATCACTCTTGGTCAAGGACAGAACATCTAGAAAGAAACTCAACAAAGATACAGAATATCCAAAGGCCAAAAGCAGCCAACATATATAGAACACTCCACCCAACGTCTGCAAAGGACACATTCTTATCTAATGCACATGGAACGTTCTCCAGAATAGACCACATTTTAGGCCACAGAGCAATCCTCAACAAGATCCAAAAAGTTGAGATAATACAAAGTATCTTCTCTGACCACATGCCATCAAAGTAGAAATTAACAATAGGAAGAGCAAGGAAAAAAAATCAAACACATGGAAACTGACTAACACCCTGATTAAAAACCACTGGGTAATAGAAGAAATCAGAGATGGAATAAAAAGAAATTCCTAGCATCAAACCAGAATGAAAACACATTATACCAAAACCTTTGGGACACAGGAAAGGCAGTCCACAGAGGACAATTCATAGCAATAGGTGCACACATCAAAAAAGAAGAAAGGGACAAAACCAAAACATTAACTACATAACTCGACGAAATAGAAAGAGAACAGCAAACAAAGCCCACAGCCACTAGAAGAAAGAAAATAATGAAGATCAGAGCAGAAATAAATGAAGTAGAGAATAGAAAAACAATAGAAAGAAACAACAAAACCAAAAGTTGGTTCTTTGAAAGGATCAACAAAATCGACAAACCACTGGCCAAACTGACAAAAGAAAAACAGGAGACGATGCAAATAACCCAAATAAGAAATAAAATGGAGGGCATTACAACAGACCCAACTGAAATAAGAAGGATCATAACAGAGTACTATAAAAACAATACTCCAACAAATTTGCAAACCTAGAGGAAATGCACAAATTTTTAGAAACACACTACCTACCCAAACTAACATAAAATGATGTTGAAAATCTGAACGGACCCATAACAAGAGAAGACACTGAAAAGGTAATTAGAAAAAAAAAACTCCCAACAAAAAAAAGCCCTGGCCCAGGTGGCTTCACTGGAGAATTCTATCAAACATTCAGAGAAGAGCGTATTCCAGTACTACTCAAACTATTTCAGAACATAGAAAAGGAAGCGACAGTTCTGAATTCATTCTATGAAGCCAACATAACCACGATAACAAAACTAGGCAAAGATGCCACAAAAAAACTACAGACCAATATCTCTCATGAATATAGATGCAAAAATTCTGAACAAAATTCTAGCTGATAGAAGTCAGCATTATGTCAAAAAAAAAAAATACACCACACTAAGAAGGATTCATACCAGACATGCAAAGATGGTTTAACAATAGAAATTCAATCAACATAATTCACCACATAAGTAAAAGGAAAGGAAAGAAAAGAATCACATGATCATCTCAACTGATGCAGAAAAGGCATTCCACAATGTCCAACACCCATTCTTGATAAAAACTCAATAAAATAGGTATAGAAGGGAAATTTCTCAACATAATAAAGGGCATCTATGCAAAACCAATGGCCAACATCATTCTTAACAGAGAGAGGCTGAAAATATTCCCCTTGAATAATAGGAACAAGACAAGGATGCCCTTTATCACCACTCCTATTTAACAGTGTACTGGAAGTCCTAGCTAGAGCAATAACGCAAGAAAAAGAAACAAACAGTATCCAAATTGGTAATGAAGAAGTTAAACTGTCCCTGTTTGCAGATGATATGATACTATACATAGAAAACTACTGGAACTAATAGAAAGATTCAGCAGAGTAGCAGGATACAAGATAAACATACAAAAATCAGTTGGATTCCTATACACCAATAAAGAGAACAATGAAAAGGAAATCAGGAAAACAATACCATTTATAATAGCCCCTAAAAAGATAAAATACTTAGGAATAAATCTGACCAGGGATGTAAAAGGCCTATACAAAGAAAACCACAAAACACTTCTGCATGAAACCCAAAGGGATCTACATAAATGGAAAAACATACCATACTCATGGATAGGCAGACTCAACATTGTGAAAATGACAATTCTACTCAAAGAAATTTATAAATATAATGTAATCCCGATCCAAATATCAACATTCTTTAAAGAGATGGAAAAATTAATCATTAACTTTCTATGGAAAGGGAAGAAGCCCCGGATAAGTAAAGCTCTATTGAAGAAGAAGAATAAAATAGAACTCACACTACCTGACCTCAGAACCTACTATACAGCTACGATAGTCAAAACAACCTGGTACAGGTAGAACAACAGACACATTGACCAATGGAATAGAACTGAGAACCCAGATGTAAATCCATCCACCTACGGTCACCTGATCTTCGACAAGGGCCCAAAGTCCATCAACTGGGGAAAAGATAGTCTATTGAACAAATGGTGCTGACAAAACTGGATGTCCATCTGCAGAAAAATGAAACAGGACCCATACCTCATGCCCTATACAAAAACTACTTCAAAATGGATCAAAGACCTGAATATAAAGCCTAAAACTATAAAGTTCATAGAAGAAAAAATAGGACCAACACTTCAGGCCTTAATACACGGCATTAACAGGTTACAAACCATAACGATCAATGCACAAACCCAAATAGATAAGCTAGATAACTGGGATATTCTAAAAATCAAACACCTATGCTCTTCAAAAGACTTCACCAAAAGAGTAAAAAGAGAACCTACAGACTGGGAAAAATTTTTGGACAGTACAAGTCAGACAAAGGTCTAATCTCCATAACCTACAAGAAAATCCAACACCTCTACAACAAAAAAACAAATAATCCTATTCAAAAATGGGCAAAGGAAATGAACAGACACTTCACCAGAGAAGACATTCAAATGGCCAACAGACACATGAGGAAATGCTCACGATCACTAGCCATTACAGAAATGCAAATTAAAACTACAATGAGATACCATCTCACCCCGGCATTACTGGCACGAATCAAAAACACTGGAAATAACAAATGTTGGAAGTGCTGTGCAGAGATCGGAACTCTTACACACTGCTGGTGGCAATGCAAAATTATGCAACCATTTTGGAAAATGATATGGCGCTTCCTTAGAAAGCTAGAAATAGAAATACCATACGATCCAGCAATCCCACTCCTAGGAATATATCCTAGAGAAATGAGAACCATCACAGGAATAGACATATGCCCCTACCTTTTTAGATAAGTGCCCTTGAATCAACCCTCTCCCCAAAGATCCCTGGTTCCTTCTTCTGGAGAATGGTATTTAAAATCTAAGACCTGCACAGTAGGTGTACTAAATGCTGCAGGGATGTCATTGCTTCTAGGTCCTCTTAGCAGATAAAGCTAGGAAATATATGTATGTATACTCATAAATGAGGTCCCTGGGTAGCACAAGCTCTTTGTTCTAAGCTACTAAACTCAAGATTGGCTGTTCAAATCCACCCAGTGCTGGCTGCAGAAGAAAGGCCTGGTGATCTGCATCCTTAAAGATTACAGCCAAGAAAACTCTGTGGAGCGTTTCTACTCTGTAATATGTACAGTTGCCATGATCTGGAATCGACTCAACAGCCATGGGTAAAACCTCAGAAATGAGTAGATACATGTATAATTTCTTATATCCTTTCTTTCTTATTAAAAAAAAAACAAACAAAAACAACTCACTGCTGTTAAGCTGATTCCCACTCTAAAGAGCACAGGGATCACAATAGAGAGTACTGGACAGAGCAGGAGAAAAATGTAGAACAGAATTCAGATTCCCATAGAAAACATCAAACTTACTGGTATGACAGAGACTGGAGGAACCCCTAAAACTATGATCCCCAGACACTTTGCTATCCCAGAACTGAAACCATTCTTGAAGCCCACTTTTCAAAGATTAGACAGGTCTATAAAAAAATAGCACATGTAAGGAATGTGCTTTTAGCTCAATCAAATATATGACACCAAATGGGCAGCTCCTGTCCAGAAGCAGGATGAGAAGGCAGGAAGGCACAGAAACTGGACAAAATGGACATAAAGAACCCAGGGTGGAAAGGGGGAGCATGCTGTCACATTGTGGGGATTGCAACCTCCATTTACCCATCCTAAACTGAGACATTTGCTAAAATCTTTGCTGAGTCTCTAAAATGTGATCTTGCTTTAAATGCTATAATTAAAGGCAATTATTCTTGTCTAAAATGGGATATATTAACTAAATGCATGCACTTTTGTTCTATATGTTACATTCAGAAGAAATCAGAACCACTTTTTAAAGTCAAGGCTCTTTCTATTTTTATAACACAAAATACATTATTTTTCTTTGAATTTTGACTTGCTTTTGTTACATAAACTGATAGGCTATAATGACAATCATTTCCATTAGTAGTTTGGAGAATTGTACAATTTAAAATATGTTCTTAAGTTAGACACAGATTTTAAAGGTCATTCTAACTGAAGTTTATTTTTGTTTTCTTCCATATTATATTTCTTAGTTTTATGGTGCATACCAGAAAATAAAGCAGAAAGACATAGTGTAGGACATATGAAACAAATAACATAATTATTACTTTCATAGGACAGAAGTGAAGAAGATACTCTGTTAAATGATCAAAGAACTTTAACAACACTTTTAAGTTTGCTACTTAAGAAATATGTTATGCAAAATATTCTCATAAAGTTTCCTTTACCATGAACTGAGAAAAAAATCCATCTGAATTTTAATAAGCAAATGCAAATTATTTTTGGATTTCCAATTTATTAGTTGCACAAATCAGGAACAAGTGGGTTATCATTAAAGGTACATATTTATTGTAACTGTTGCCATTGCTCTTCAATATTTTGACCTTTTTTACCCAACCTCTCAGGGATATCAATTGCATGGACATTATGGACTTTCTGAAATGCTATAATTTTTTTTAAATAATGGAGAAATAAACTGAAGCGGTCATCCATCCATCTATCCATCCATCCATCCACCCACCAACCCATCCATCCATCCATCCATCCATCCATCATCTAATTCATTATTGTACAGACACTCTAGAATTCCTAAGCAGCTACATGCTTTCTGTCTATGGACCATCTTGACTCTGACAGTAGTTAGGAGCCTGTGATGCGTTTGTACAATACACAGCTGTCCTATGCATGTCATTCATTGGTCCTAGCTGTATATACTGATTTAGTGTGCTCAAATACGATGATTAGGTTATATATCTACACAACAAAGTCACTTTTTAAATAATCGTAGCTAATATCTGTAAGTCCTTACTTTGTGCCAGATATTTTTCCAAGGGTTTTATATGAATAAATCCATTTCATTCTCACAACAACCCTAGACACAGATATTCTTCTTTTCCCATTTTAGCACAGCAAGATTAAGTCAGTTGCCAGTAGTCTTCCATCTTTTAACTGGCCAAGGCAAGACATGAATCCAGAAGTATGGCTCTGGAGACATCCCTTTGGGTTCCTCCCAGGAATTCAGTAATGCTATCAGAGACAGCATTTTTTTCCCCTCATCCACGTCTATTTTGAGTGATTATGATACTGGAGATGCCAAAGTTATTCTTCAACAGACTCTCCCTATTCAGCTTGTCAGGGGAGGGAATTCATAGGATGAGAAAAAACAAAACCCATTGCTGTTTAGTGGATTCCGACTCATAGCGACCCTACAGGACAGCGTAGAACTGTCTCAAAGTGTTTCCAAGGCGTGTCTGGTGGATTCAAACTGCCAACATTTTTGCTCAGCAGCCGTGGCCCTTAACCACACCACCACCAGGGTAGCTCCAATTAAATAACAGCTCTACCATTATTTAAAACAAAGCACAGCCCTCCATCCACCCATCATCTAATCAAACAAAGCTGAAGACTGAAAAGCAGAGGTTCTCGTTGGCTTTTAAAAATTTAAAAAAAAAAAAAAAAAGAAAAAAAAATTCCAGCTAGAATAAAGTCAGCAATCTTTGGATGTAGACCACAAAATCTGAACAGCTACCTTGAGGGAATCTTTTCCAATGACCCTTTCTAAAGCAAGCCTCAGATAACTGCTAACTGGCAAAGCCTCTCATGGCACAGAATCTGGAACAGCCAGTTTGGCTGATTGAAGAAATCATCCAGTGGCAAAAAAAGTGAATCAACAAACAAATGCCAGTGAGATTTGCTATACCCTTTTTTGTAGGATACGTTATAGCCAGTAGACTGATTTTCATTTAGACTAAAGTGCTATTTAAAATAATATTTAAAAAAATAAACTTTGACTTTTTTTACTTATATTTTAATATTAGTTTTTAATTAAAGAATCTGCCCTGTATAAGTACCGCATCACTTTCTCTACAAAGAATAAATCATAAAAATTATAAAAACATTTGAAAATAATTCACATTACCCCAAATAGAGACTAGACAGTTTTTTAAATGACCAGAGAAATATCTTCAAGATTTTCATCAATTTATTTTATTATTCAAATTCTAATTTTAATAAAAAGTTTTACAGGAAGGACATGGTTCTGTTATTAAGACATGCACCATCAATCTTCAAATAGTCCTTAATAGTAGACTATATTTATATATATATATAAATATATAAGCATATGTGCATTATATACGTGTGTGTGTGTTTGACCAGAGATGAAAGAGTTTAAAGTAAAAAAGAAAAGACAAAACAGGAAGAAGAGGAGAGAAGGAATAAATTTTGTTGATACAGTCCTATGAGATTGGTAATAATACATATATTATTATAAATAAAATAACACATTATGTGCAAGCTGTAAATACAGACTATGAGTGATTAGCAGACCAAAGAAGTTTCTTTAGACAGTGAGCAAAATAAAAAAATCTATAAATTGGAAAAATGTAAAATCAAGTGTGAAATAAGAAGCAGAATTCCCCAAGAAATACTTGGGAACAAAACCAGAAGATCAGAGCTAAATTTTATGAATTAGGAATTATTCATCTTCAGCACAAAAGTACACTGTAGGGGAAACTATGATGCTATCTTCACTAGAATTACTGACAGTGAATTTGGTAAGCACAAACTTAGAAGAAAGTTATTTTAAGCCGCAAGGAAGTACATTAGTCATCATTAGATGAGGATGCTAGAATCAGAATCAATGCATTATTTATATTCCAACAAGTAGGCAAAGCAAAAGCTACAAATTAGAAACAGCTCTCTTCAAAGAGAAGAAATAAATGAATTTTAAGTCAATAAAAATATTAATATATCAAGACATCCATCGAAATAGTACTCTAAAGTGCTTACAGTATTATTATTGAATACCTGAAAAAAGTCTATGCTAGGTGCTATATATATAAATATCTGTCCTCAATGAAATTACAATTTAATACAAAGCATAGCCCTCCATCCACCCACCATATAATCACACTTGATTCAATAACAATTAAGAACATTCTATATTTAAAAGGATAAATTTCACATTCAAAATTACTACTTTAGTTTACGGAGGATAGGCTTTTTCAGATTTAGAGTTGATGTCGGTTTGTAATAAAGAGCTTGTCAAACTGAAAAATTTTATATACATATACATATATAATATAGACATATATAGTTTTATATATAGTTATATAATTACATATGCAGTTAGATACATATAATTGATATACAGTTGTATAAATATGCATGCATATACATATATATGTATTCATATTTTAATTTTTTCCTATGGCTTCCAGATGAAGATTGAAGATAATGGAAATGGCATTCAAATGCAAAATAATATTTCTCCTATCTACAAATTTACATAAATCTTCAAATGTTAAATTTTATTGTAGCCTCACATAGGTAAATAAAACAGTGGAAATTTCATTATCTTTTTCCTACACCTACCCACACTTATCAAAATGATTCTTCTCTTCTTCTGTCTCTTCTCTGAATTTAGCAACTTTTTGTATCGAAGTAACTCCCACTCACAATGGTATATTTGTTCTATCTGTAAGCCAATCAATACCGAGTCCACAACATCAAACTCATCACATCTAAAACTTAGCTCATCTCCATCCTTCCCTTCTTGGCTACCTTCTAATTATCCCATACCTTAAAAGTTGAGGAGTTCTTGGATCCAAGATTCTAACACACTTGTCTAAATCAAACCCTGTGCTCACTCTACTGTAATATAAGACAAAGAGGGCCCTCCCGCATACTCATTAATATAATTTTTTTAACTTTGCTATATCTACCAGAATTCTATATTTCCTCATTTCCTGCCATATATACATCCTGCCAATGTCTTAAAAATATACAATTTCATGATGCTTTGGAGAACAATGTAAAGAATTAAAAGGAATTCTAATATCAATTGCTATGTTGTTATATAGACTTAACACATATTACAACTGCCTTATGTTTTAAATTTTCTGAGTAATAAGTCATAAAATAACAGAGGTATATGAATACATAAGGGTCATTTAATCCAATTTACAAGATATAGAGGAAATATATGCTATAGCTTTTTTTGCATACGATTTTCAAAATTCTATTTTCATACTTCCATCTTCATCATGTTACTCATCCCACTGTTAGTTTTAGTTTCCAGAAATGTATTTCCTCTATTGAAATAAAGTAAGTTTGCCTTATTCCAGTACTGCTTGTTCTTTTTTTGTGAATATCAAAATTAACATAATAAACAATTTTAATTACTTTGCTTCATGACAGCACTTCAAATACTTGAGACAGCCATCAACTAATCTTGTAGTCATTTTTTGACAAACAAAAACACTTATTGTGTTTAGATATTTCTTGTATGGCATACTTCTCAGATATATAAAACAGGAATAAATGTTATTATTTTTGTTGTTATTGTTAGGTGCCTTCCAGTCGGTTCTGACTCATAGCAACCCTATGTAAAACAGAACAAAACACTGGCCGGTCCTGCACTATCCTCACAGTTGTTGCTATATTTCAGCTCACTGTGTCAATCCATCTCATTGAGGTCTTCCTCTTTTTTGCTGACCCTCTACTTTGTCAAACACGATGTGCTTCTCCAGGGCCTGGTCCCTCCTGATAACATGTCCAAAGTATGTGAGACAAAATCTTGCCATCTTCATTTCTAAGGCACACTCTGGCTGTACTTCTTCCAAGACAGATTTGTTCATTTTTCTGGCAATTCATGGGATATTCAATATTCTTCACCAACACTATAATTCAAAGGCATCAATTCTTCTTCAGTCTTCCTTACTCATTGTCCAGCTTTTGCATGCATATGATGCAATTAAAAATACCATGGATTGAGTCAGGCATACCTTAGTGCTCAAAGTGATGTCTCTATTTTTTAACACTAAAGGTCTTTTGCAGCAGATTTGCCCAATGCAATACGTCATTAGATTTCTTGACTGCTGCTTCCATGGGCGTTGATTGTGGATCCAAGTAAAACGAAATCCTGGACGACTTCATTTTCTCCATTTATCATGATGTTGCTTATTGGTCCAGTTGTGAGGATTTTTGTTTTCCTTGTAATTTCAATAAAAATTCGTCCAAAGATGAGCTTGTAAGTTCAATGTAATTGGAAATGTTGTTGTTGCTAGGTGCCGTCAAGTCGTTTCCAACTCATAGTGACCCTATGTACAACAGAACGAAACACTGCCCAGTCCTGTGCCATCCTCACAATTGTTATGCTGGAGCCCATTGTTGCAGCCACTGTGCCAATCCACCTCCTTGAGGGTCTTACAAAGCAGTCTTTGGTTTGTCTTATTCATTGTCCAGCTTTCACATGCATAGGAGGCAATTGAAAACACCATGGCTTGGGTCAGGCGCCTTACTCTTCAAGGTGACATCTTGGCTTTTTAACACTTGAAACAGGTCTTTTGCAACAGATTTTCCCAATTCAATGCATCATTTGGAAATAGTTTATAATATTTTCCTATATATTAGACATAATAAAATCATTATATTTATAAATTAAGATTATATTTAATTTTCAATTCAAAAAGTATTGAGTGTCTGAAATATTCCAGGGACTGTGAAAATTTGTTTGGATAAAGACATAGTTCCTATCACTCATGAATTTATAATCACATATAATCTAATGCATAAGGCAGACTATGATGAATGCTAAACACTATGATCTTTTCTACATTTATCATGATGTTGCTTATTGGTACAGTTGTGAGGATGGAGAAAAGATGAAAGTTATCAAGGATTCTCTTTTACTTGGATCCACAATCAATACCCATGGAAGTAGCAGTCAAGAAATCAAAAGATGCATTGCATTGGGCAAATCTACAGCAAAAGATCTACTTAAAGTTTTGAAAAGCAAAGATGTCACCTTGAAGACTAAGGTGCACCTAACCCAAGCCATGGTGCTTTCAATCACCTCATATGCATGCAAAAGCTGTACGACGAATAAGGAAGACTGAATAAGAATTTTGTATGCATTTGAATTGTGGTGTTGGCGAAGAATACTGAATATACCATGGACTGCCAAAAGAATGAACAAATCTGTCTTGAAAGAAGTACAACCAGAATGCTTCTTAGAAGCAAGAATGTCAACACTACATCTCACATACTTTGGACAAGTTATTAGGAGGGATCAGTCCCTGGAGAAGAACATTATGCTGGGTAAGGTGGATGGTCAGTGAAAAAGAGAAACACCCTCAGCAAGATGGACTGACACAGTGGCTGCAACAATGGGCTCAAGCGTAACGATTGTAAGGATAGCGCAGGACTGGGCAGTGTTTCATTCTGTGGTATGTAGGGTCGCCATGATTTGGAATTGGCTGGATGGCACCTAACAATAACAACAAACACTGTGATGGAGATAGGCTCACGTTGCTTTAGAGACAAAAATAAAGGAAATGTTAACCAGCCTGGGAGAGCAAGGAGAAGGAATGCATCAACAGAGTTTTGAGTCATGAATAAGAGTTCTCTAGGTGAATAAAGATGAAATGGGAGCTAAGATGTGTTCCAGGAAAAAGAAAGATCATATGCAAAGATACTGAAATAATGGAAAAGAAATTTTGCAAGAAGTAACAGCTAAACAAAGATCAAGTAATGAAGTACCTGGTGTGGCATACTAAGAAGTTTGGAATTGTACAATCAAACACCTCCATGGGGTTTGGTTCCTTGGTTTAGAGGTTTAGGATCATGGTTTCATGGGATATCCCAATTAACTGGCCTCATATAGAGTTTAGTGCTTCTGTTCTACATCCTAGTTCATTGCATACTGCCTGGGGTCTTATAAGCTTGCAAGCCACCATGCAAGGCACAGCAATTGGTTTCTATTTACCTGGAACAATGGAGGAAAAAGAAGAACTGAGAATAGGATGAAGAGGTGGACTGTGTGGCTAACTGTCTCTATGAACACTACCTGACTCCTTTGCCATGAGAGCAGAAGAACAGGATGGTGCCCAGCTAAAATTACTGATTATTTTGATCAAACATTCTATAGAAGAATCCTGATCAAAAGGGGGAAAATGCAGACTAGAATTTCAAATTCTCATGGAATCCAGACTTTCTTGAGCCATGAAGGCTGGATGAAGCCCTTAAACTATTGCCCTGAGATAATCTTTAAATATGAAACTTTAAACCAAAGGTATCTCCTGAAGTCTTCTTAAAACCAAACAATGGTTTAGATTACCTAGTAAAGAATGTCTGCCTTCAGCATTGTGCTCTTTTAAGATCTGTCTTTACGGGATCAAACTGAAAACACCAGCTTGAAAGATTAGATAAGAACCTTAGGGGCAGTGAGTTTACACTAACGGGGGGAACAACTCAGAAAAGAAGTATGATAATGGTTGCACAACTTGAGGAATGTAATCGATGTCACTGAATTGCATATGTAAAAATTGTTGAGTTGATGTATGTTTCTGTTGTGTATATTCTCAACAACAAAAATAAATCATAAAAATAGAGATGATGAAAAGGCAAAATTAATAAAAGTTTATGAAAAATTGGATTGAGAAAGTGATGCAGAGATGATTCCACATTTTCTTATTTGTTTTATTGTGCTGTTCCTTTAAATGGAATATATTATAGAATGAACAAGTTTACATGGAAATCATGAGTTATAATTTAGATAATATAGATATTATTCACATAATTTGATTAATTATAATTAGGTACTGATGATAAGGCCAAGTCTAGTGAAACTCTGGTTATATGGAACATGCCTGAGCTGAAAATAAAAATTTGGAAATCATCAGCATACAGGCAGGACTTGAAGCCATGAGAAAGCATAAGCTTTTTCCCAACATCAACCTGTAGATAAAGAGAAGAGAGTTAAAGCTAGAACGCTGGGAAACAAAGCATTTTAAGGCCAGCAAACTAAGAGAAGCCCAGTGAAGATAAATGGTCAGATTATCATGGAATCCAAACGAGGAGTTTCAAAAAGGAAGATATGGGAAATAATGACAATTGATTTAACGAAGACAAGTAAAATTAAATTAAATATTGATTCATCTCTCTTGACTAGAGTACATATTAAAAGATTGGTGACGGTCTTGACCAAAACAATTATAGTGGAATAGTGTGTATTCGGAAATCCTGGTGGTGTAGTGGTTGTGTGCTATGGCTGCTAACCAAAGGTCGGCAGTTCGAGTCCACTAGGTGCTCCTTGGAAACTCTATGGGGCAGTTCTACTCTGTCCTGTAGGGTTGCTATGAGTCGGAATCGACTTCATGGTAACAGGTTTAGTATGTATTTATCTTTAAGACAATACTGAGACTTGAGATAGTAAAATAAGTGTATAGCCTTCCTTCAAAACATGTATATTTAAAATTTAAAAAGGACTAGTGGTAGGTCAGCAGCATTACCAGAGAAAGACTCATCTTCTCTGAGGCTTCACTGGGCTGCATAAACTGGGAAAATTTGTCATAATTCATGGGTTGATCATCAGCCTTTTGGTATTAGAAAATAGATTTTCAATTGAGGAACACTAAATCCTGCTATTCAAACTCTTAACACATTGGAGTGCATAAATATTTATGTCAAATAATAGATTTTCTATAAGCAGTGTCACAAATTTAATGTTTTTATGATCTGCACCCAATTATGATTTAGGCAATTCCTTTATCCCCCTTGCTCCCACCAGACCCTACATTTATATAATTTGCATGTACCTGGCACAGCTATCATTTTTTTTCCAGATTTTTATTATACGATACACCTAGTGATGAACACAGAGAATAACATAGCAAACACTTGGATACATGACACCCAGGTTTATAACATCTTAATTTTTTTTTTTTTTTTTACCAATTTTTATCTAGGAAAGAGAGATGTCCATGACCTTTGCCCAGAACTTCCTCTCTTTTTGATGGAAAAATATATACAACAAAAATCTCTCTCAAGACTGTTTATCCATTTTTTCAATTTTTTAAATTGGTAACCAGTCCTCCTGTTTGATAAATTCACCCCAAACATATCTTATAGGTAAGTCTCATTCTGTTTCAGAAAACATTCATCAATTTAAGGTTACTTTCCCTATCTCTGCGATTATAGATTCATTCAAAAGTATTTGTTTAGTGCTATCCATCTGCCAGACATCAAGCTAAGAGTCAGAAATAAAGATAATATACATAGTTACTATCATTATGGAGCTCACAACAAACAAGGGAAGATGGAAAATGCATATTATTACAAATTATGATAAATACTTTTAAGTAGGGGGCAGTAGTGGTTCAGTGGCAGTGTTTAAGAGCTCAGCTGCTAACCAAAAGGTTGCCAGTTCAAATCCACCAGCTGTTCCTTGAAGACCCTATAGGGCAATTCTACTCTGCCCTATAGGGTCGCTATGAGTCAGAATCGACTTGACAGCCACAGGTTTGGATTTTTGCTTGTTTTTTAGTGGTTCAGTGGTAGAATTCTCGCCTTCCATGTGGAAGACCCAGGTTTCATTCCCAACCAATGCACCTCATGTACAGCCACTATTCCTCTGTCAGTGGAAGCTTGCATACTGTTATGATGCTTAACAGGTTTCAGCAGAGCTTCTAGACTAAGACAAACTAGGAAGAAAGGTCCAGTGATCTACTTTCAAAAAGCATACAATGAATACCCTTTGGATCATAATGGTTCTATATGCAACCAATCATGGAGAAGAAGCAGGACCCAAGACCATGCAGCATTTTGTTCTGTCATGCATGGGGTAGCCACGAGTCAGGGCTGACTCTGTGGCAGCTAACAGCAATAACTTTAAAATAAAAGCTAAATTACTATGGGTGATAATATTGGGAAGACCTTATGTAGATTGAGCGATCAATGAATAACTCTCTGAAAGAGTGAAGTGAAGCTGAGAAAGAAATCAACTGGAAGTGTGTGAGGAAGAGCAATTAAGGATTTGCAAGACTCCGAGTCTAGAGTCAAGAATGCAACCTTAACAAATAATTTAAGAAATGATCAAAATGTCTGAATGAGGCAATAACTAGAATCAGATGAGGTTGTAGTGGTTCATTTATTGCTCTTCCAAGCTTATTAAGAAATATTAATAAATCTAGATTTTATTTGTGTGCAGTGTGAAGATATTGAAGGTACATGATCCATTTTAGATTTCTACAAGTTCACCTTCATTATGGGTGGAGACTCAATTGAGGGAGAATAAGACTGAGAGTAAATGGGTTAGTTAGTATGCCATTGCAAATGTCTCTGTGAGAAATCATGGTGACTTAAAAGTTGAGATAAGGAAAAATGGGTTGTTTTTTGAGCTATATTTTAGAGATAGACTCAAGAAAATACAGTGCTAGATTGTATTGTTTTTCTGTATTAGATACTCACTATACTTCAAGCCCCCTGCAAAATCCATCCCAACTTTTATGCACCTCCAAATTTCTTTTGGTGATATTATTTCACCCTGACAATGTATAAAACTCATAGGGCAATAAAGCCATGTATTCCATCTTCCTCTGAAGAGTGAAAATATCACTGTTGGCTCTTTTTGTCAGCTCCTTTCTCCCTAACTCATTACTTGCCTAATTTATCAATAAATAAAGCATAGAAAATTAGGCATAGTCTCCCAGATGTTTTCGTATTGAGGAAGTGGTAAAGCATGGAAGGAATAGTTCATTTACCGGAGAATACCCTGACCAGGCAGTTTTTGCCATGAGACTATTGCTATAGTTCTTGTTTCCTTTGCCTTAGGAACAGGATTGTATCTTGGATGGATCAAAACTTGGTTTTCTAGCATTCAGTTGATTTGGGGATTCTAAATTTGCTTACAATAACTTCACTTTTGTTTGTATTAGCCAGAGCTGAATTTTGTGGTTTTTACACAAAGAATGTTATAACTTACCAGATTTGGGTTTAAACAAATGGTGGTACAACCTGTTGAGGTAGAAAAGAACGGGGCAGAAATGTTTGTGAGGGGAAGTGATGAATTCAGTTTTAAATACATGGAGTTTGCGGTACTTGTGGGATGTTCAAGAAGATAAGCAGATGCAGTTAGAAATAAGTGTCTAAAGGTTAAAAATAGAGTTTTAATTAAAAATGTAAGGGTCCCTATCGAGTATATGACATTTAAAAATTGTGGTAACTGAAGATAATCATTAGAAAGAGACATCAGAGAAAGAAAATGTGGAGAATTGGGACAGACCCTGGGAACAGCAACCTTCAGAGATGGGGTAGAAGACGACAATCTGGCAAGAAACTACAGTGGAACAGCTATACACCTACATAGTATGTCTCCACAGAACCATATAAAAGAGCATTTCAAGGAGAGAATGAGCAACATTATGGAATGCAGCTGAAAAGTTAAGTAAAATGAGGACATAAAGTTGTGCACTTATTTGGCAACAGGAAGGGCATCAGTGGCTTTAAAATACAGGAGGGAAGAACATTCAGAGGCTAAATTGGGTATTTATTGTTTCGGGCTGATTAGAATCAGAAGAGCATTATTTGGGGAGAGAATACCAAAATAGATAAGAGGCAGGTCCCTCATTCGCACTAAGGTTTTCATAACCCACTAAGGGTCATAGTAGATTTATTCTCCCAGTGCTCTGGCAACTAAGGAATGTGAATGATATCTAGATTCAGCTGAAAAGATGCTTTCACGTGAGCTTTCAATCTTGTCCTAACTAAAAGGGCGGTAGAAATTATTCAGGGTGTCTGTGGTAACGCTATTACGACAAGTGTTCCACGGTGATAGAATCAGCTTTAGCATCCTAAGTAAATACTTCTATGATGGGATCATGCCTATGGGATGCACTGCTTGATTCCTGTATTGGTTTCCTACTGGTGCTGTGACAGATCCTACAAATTTAGTGGCTTAAAACAGCACAAATATATTATCTTACAATTCTAGAAGTCAAAAGTCTTAAACATTAGATGTTAGCAGGACTGTGTTTCCTTTGGAGGCTCTAAGGAGTCCATTTCCTTGTCTTTTACAGATTCTAGAGAATGCCTATATTCCTTGGCTTGTGGTTGGTCCCTTCCTCCATCTTTAAATTTGTCTGTCTTTCTCTCACACCTCTGCTTCCATAGTTACACCTCTTTCCCTGACTTTGATCTACTGTGTCTCTCTTATAAGTACCCTTGTGATTATATGGGACTCCTCTTTCAGCTTTTGTCTCAATGTCTTAGTAATTCTCAAAACAGACACATTTATATAACTTTATTATTTTTGTGAATTTGTATCTAATTTTAAATAAATAAGCACGTATATCTCTCATCAAAATACTCTTAAACACACTGTATATCAACCTAAATGTCATAGTTGAACTTAAACACAATGTTGGACACTTGCTCTGGGATGCATGTAGTAAACTATTACTTTGTACTTTTCAAAGCAAACAGCCATGACCTGCCAGTCTATAACTGATCTGGTCTCAGGAGAATATTCCAGCTTGCTATGTAGGAATCAGCCTGGCCTTAAGCCTTCATAATGCAGTATCTTGACTCTTAACTGACTTGACCCTTTTCCAGATTGAGGGGTGATTTATTGATCAGAGTTGTAAATGTTTTTTCTAGCTAAGAGACTTCCTAGGAGAACCAAAAAAAATCAGATGGTCAACAGCCATCTTAACCATATCTGACTAACCACTCAGTAGTTTCATCCATTGTTCTGTTTTAACCTTGCAAATGGCACTAAATTGCTTTTCTATGAGGTTGATTTGGTATACTTTGTTTGCATAGCCATGGTGAAATTTTTAAAAATGAAATTCAAATTAATTCTAATCTACAAATACTTTTTTTTTTTTTTTCATGAGTAAATAGATAATTGATTCCCAAGTGTTTTTCTTGGGACTTGAATTACTGCATTGTTGTAGAAAGAAACTTAAAGTCACCAACTCTCAGGAAAATAGAGACTGGAACAACGGAAGACTTTGGTACTGTCCTCACAGCTAATTTTTCTCTCTCTTGATATGAGTTGCCACAGTGGTAATCACTTAGCAGTCTCTGTTGGTAGTTAGAACAGGTGACAGACGTAGAGAATGCTCTTTCTCTATATTTAAACACATATAGCCACAGGCTTTCTGAAAGGGCTGTGGGTGTTAAAAGAAATTTAGTTAAATACAGTTTATTGTCAACCAGTTCTCTTTTCTCTCATCCACTCACTGGCCCAATTATATTTTGCATTTATGAATCAAAGAATAAATTGTAAGAAAGAATAAATGGTAAGAAATATGTCACCAAAAAGGTACATATTCTTTGGTATGCTTCTCATATAATACATAATCAGATTTAATAACTTTGGTATGTATAACCTAATTAAATTTGACAGTGCATACTAAAATTAACATACAACTTTACTGGCATTAAAAATGTGTCAGTCTTATGTATTTTTTATTTTTATTAATAAATAACAGATAAATTGAAGCTTGTTTTTACATTTTCACTACAGAATCAATGTAATATATTTTAAATAATAAAAAGATATTTGTCAAAATACTGTCATTTGGAAGTTAAATCAATACATATAAAATTAAGAAGCAAGATAGATATCACATTTTGTTAGCACAACAATACACCCATCTGTGATTTTCAGTTTATTCTCAACAATTTGTACGAACATTAAGCAGTAGTGATTTGTGGACAATGTAAAGAGATTGATTTTAAGTATATTAATATTTAAAGTAAGGGGTTTTAACTTAAAGCTAATTTTTTAAAGTCATTATTAGAACTTTAGATGCAACCAAACTTAACCCAAATTCAAAATCATTTTCCAATCTTTGAATTGATTATTAAATTTCAATCATGATTGAGGAAAATGCAATTAGTTGCAATTTAAAATATAGCATAAACTGTTCGACTAAATACAGAATTGGTCGACATATAAATATTTTTAAGTGATTATGCTTTGTGTAACAAGGATAACAAGACTTTGGTCTGTGGGTAAGTTATTAAATAATCAATTGCCTTGTCTCATGATTTTGGGTAACATAGCATCCTGAATGACAGCTCAATGACAGCAATTATATTACACTTTCATTCGTAAATTGTAGTCAAAATGGTAGGATTTGTGCCAATTATTAAACTATCTTAACTCACAATCTACTTTTTTATACCTTTGGGATGCTACAGATGGTTCTCTACAAATTGCATTTCTTCTTTTCTCAGCTACCTTTTTGATAGGTTCTGCCCTCAGGAAACACAAGAGGAAGATTGGCAGGGAGGAAGAGAGAAGAAACTGTTACCTTTTTTAGTGGCGAATTATCCTAGCAATGACCCTTCCCCCTGGCAGTAGTTGTTCCACCTTCCAGCTTATTTTGGCACTACCAGAGTTAACTCATTGAACTTCTCAGAGGTATCTGAAGGTGCCAAGTCACCTCCTCTCCTTGCAAATCTGAGCCCCAGCTCAGTGGGGCCACTCCTTCATGGCTCCAACAGAAACTAGGCTATGTTCCCTCCTTAGAAGTCTGAGTTCCAGCTCCACAGGCCTTGCCTCCTTTCTCTTTTGTTCCCTCAGTTCCAGGGTTTGAAGCTGTTTCTCACTGCTATGAAGTCTCTGTTATCTCAGGTTTCCTATTTTGCTTTTTCAGTCTTCCAGCACTGATGCTCCAGATCCCTAAAGTAAATTCTCTCTGTTGAAAAACCTGACGTAGTTTTGATTTGAATGACTGGACTCTAATCCATACAGAGTAATGTATATTCATATATATATTCACAGCACCTAGAACCAGCTTTGGCACATAGAAGGCACTTAGATGTTGAACAAATATTTTTGTTCTTGAGAAAATCAGTGAAAACAATAAGAAAATAATATACACCAAATGCCTACTAGAAAACAGTTTTCGTTCCTTCTTTCCTTCCTTCCTTCCTCCCTCCCTCTCTCCCTTTCTCTCTCTTTCTTTCATATTTTACTTAACTCAGGAAAGTAAATATTATCATCCCATATTTTACAGGCAAATAAACTGAGTCGAGGAAAAGTAAAATGACTTGCCCAAGTGAAAAAATTCACTAAATGGTAGGAAGAACTTGCAGTGTCTGGGCCTAAAGTTCAAACATCTTTCAGGCCATCATACTTTGTAAAATATTAACTAAATAACAACAACAATAAAAAAAAAAATACAAGAAGTTCCTTTCTCCCTGCTTACTGTATTACTGTTCAAAATATCCTCTAGTTTCATTTGCCTGCAGATTGGCAAACAATTTTTGGTGAGAAATAAGTGTTCTTTTTATTTATTTTTTTAAATTTTTTAAAAATTTTATTCTTGTACTTTAAGTGAAAGTTTACAATTCAAGTTAGTCTCTCATACAAAGATTTTTGCATACATTGTTATGTGACCCTAATTGCTCTCCCTATACTGTGACAGCACATTCCTCCTTTCCACTGCTGATTTCCCGTGTCCATTCAACCAGCTCCTGACCCTCTCTGGCTTCTCATCTCACCTCCGGACAGGTGTTGCCCATGTAGTCTCATATATTTACTTGAGCTAAGAAGCACATTTTCTTCATGAGTATCATTTTATGTCCCATCGTCCTGTCTAATCTTTGTCTGAAGAGTTGGCCTTGGGAATGGTTTTAGTTCTGGGTTGACAGAGGGTCCAGGGGCCATGCTTTCTGGGGTTCCTCCAGTCTCAGTCAGACCATTAAGTCTGGCCTTTTTACTAGAATTTGAGTTCTGCACCCCACTTGAAATAAGTGTTCTTAATAACGTCTTCCAATTAAAAAAATTAGAAACCTGAATATCAAAACATAATTGAAATGGATATATGCTTCTGCTAAATTGGCTGCTAAGATCATAGTACCATTTACTTAAGGATTTTTTTTTTTAAATAAGTATTGCTTTACATTACTATTCCTTAAATGTCCTTTGTTTTACAAACAGAGAAAGGAAGAAGTGCTGTTTTGAAGTATGTCTTCTCTATTAATACTGAGTTAAACTGCAATCCCAAAACTATGTCCTGCTATACGAATTCTTCCATATAAAAATGTTTTATCAATAATTTAATTTTTTAAGCATTTCTTAAGCTACATAGTAATTCAGTATGCATATGTGATTTTCATATTTAAATGTGGTTGTTAATTTTTTAATCCATTCTGTGGATTGAATTGTGTCCCCCAAAAAGTTATGTTGAAATCCTATCCTCTATACCTATAAATAGGACCCTGTATTGGAAATATTATGTATTAGTGTTATTTTAGGTTTTATGTGTTATTTGGTATGATTTGGTAGGTTATTTTTTGGGTTTGGGAATGCTAAAAAAATTTTCCCATACAAGTTAATGGTATTTGCTCCTTCCCTTTACAACATTTTGGCTTACAAAAGGTTTCATAGAAACACTCTACTTTCAGATAGCAGGGGAAACCTGTATAGTGTTTAAGTTTACTGCTTTCTGTTTTCATTGTTATTCACTTCCAGGCAAAATTTCCTCATTTTTTGATATTATTTTGATTCAAAATTTATTTTTAGCCAAAATTTTTGAGTATATTTTTCATGAAGAGTATTTGGGGGACTATACATTCTGCATTCACGTGTACCTTTTTGTTTCCTTCACATACAAATGACAGGTAATCTGGATACAGAAGTCTACGTCACACATTTTTCCTTCATTGCTCTATAAATTCTGTTTTGTAATAGTCTACCAAGGAGCCCTGTCGGTACAGTGGTTAAGCACTTGGCTGCTAACCAAAAGGTCATTGGTTCGAACCCAAAAGCAGTGGCTCCATTGGAAAGACCTGGAGATCTGCTCTCGTAAAGAATACAGTCTTGGAATCTCTGTGGGTAGTTCTACTTTGTCCTACAGGGTAGATATGAATTGCAATCGACTTGACCACAAACAACAACAATAAATATTCCATCATTCAAAATTACATAAGAGAAAGTAAGACAAATTTAATTTTGTTCTTGTGTATGTACTATTACTTTTAATTCCTTGGATTATTGTACAATTCCTTTTCTTTATCTATAGAGTCTGAAAACTCTACTGAGATATTCCTTTCAGTGTGAGTCTGTTTTTATAAGGGTTGCCTGAAACATGACTCAGACTCTAAATTTTCATCCTAGGGTTTTGTTTTTGTTTGTTTGTTGTTTTGTTTTGTTTTTTGGATAAGTCTGAATCAACTTGACAGCACCCAAAAACAACAATTATTTATTCTGTTATTTCTGAATTATCCATTTGTAACTAGTCTATTCTCCTGGTTAGTCATTTTTCCTCTTTGTGAACATTACTTTATCCTTTTCATCTAAATTCTTAGACCACTTCTCCAATGCATCTCTTACTAGTGTAACTTGATTTTTTATGACGTTCAGTCTTCTACCTAATGCTGTCATTGTGAATTTTAATCCCTACATCACTGTTTTTCTTTACATAAAAATGTTTCTTACCTCAAAAGACTGCATTCATCGTGTATTTTAGCCAGATTTATGCATCATCTTCTTAATTTTGTTGAGAACACAAGTCCAATATATTGTTTTTGTTTGTTTGTTTTGTTTTTATTTATTTTGAAATTATTTAAACAGTGATACTCTGTCAATTCCCTAAAGTGGTCCCTTCTTTCCGGCCCTAGTCTCCTAACACATGGAGCAAACCTCAGTGGAAAAAAAGTCCAATGTCCATCCCTAGATTCCAACGTTGAGGCATATCTGCTAAACAGAAGAGAAAGTGCACTGTTGGAAATTATCACTCCTTCTAATCACTGTTGGATTACACATGACATTCCAAAAGTTGATTTTTTTTCTAACTTTTGCTTTAGACTGCAACCTGGGAGTAAGGTTTTGCCTGCTTGTTTGCCCTCGTCTCCCCACTGTGTTGCAGTTGGCGTAGGGGTGGAAAGGCAGTGCCAGAGAGAAGAAGTAGGGATTAGCCTGACTAATATTGAACTTCTGGGGACTACAGAATTAAACCAAATCAGTGGGTGATGCTGAAAATCAAATGAACAAAGTCAAATTAATTTCAAGGCTTTCAATGACTAGGAATTCAGGGCAATTGCTAGAATTGAAAGTGGCCAAATGAAGTGTATCAAAATTGGGGGTCAGCATTTGAGAACTAGCATTATGAGAATCTGTGTGAGGAAGTTGGATATAACTTGTCAAGGAGGCTCCAGAAAAGGTATTTTATATTGCTTTATATAAACCGGCTAGAAGAGGAGACAGAGTAAGTTGCCTGATTTTAACAGTAAGAGGAAGAAAACATTTAAAAAAATGAACACACTCAGTTACTTGTTTAAGCAACAGTGTAGCCCTCAGATAGTCAAGGTTATTTTGTCCTATGAACATGATCTATCAATTTTGGAATAATGAAGTGTAGCAAAGGTCAAATTTGTAAAAGACAGACTGTAAGAAGTACTGACTCTGCAATAATCCTACTATCCTCCCTCAACTTTAATTTCATTTTATTGAGTTTAACAATGTGAGGGTGAGAGGGTAACTGCATTCTTTTTGCCAACACCCATGTAGATGCGATCCCCAGAGCATGGCATTACATTTAAGAACTACAGTAATTGCATTAGTAGTGAAAGTATATTAACCAAGTGAACATGAACTTCTCATATACATTGTGGCTATCCGCTAAAATGGTTGGGAACTAATCCTTTAACTCTTTCCGACTTTTGTTATTTTTTGGGTGTAACGTCTCAATTAACATCTCAAACTAAACTAAATACTTTGTTTTCTTGTTTACATTCTGTCTATAAATATATATATATATGTATTTAAAGAGGCTCACCAGATATAGGTTATTGTAAGATAAAATGTAAGTGAGAATCAAGAGCAAGGGGAAAAAGCAGAATAGAAAATAAAAGATGAAGCAAGTGTTAAAGTTTAGTAGTCAAAATCTATACCACATAAATTTTTCACACATTGAACTTCTGTATTATTATTATTATTATTCATCAGTTCAAAGCAGAAAACAAAATGTGTGTCACCATCTCTTACAATTCTCCACCGCCGAATAATTATACAATTTCAGTAACATTAAGGAGGGAAAACATGAAAAATTTATTTGAAACCTTATGTTTATCTTAGAGATTCCTGCAAATCTTTTCTTTTTCACAATATCAACAGTTTTGTTTTAATATTTTATAAGTTTCAAGTTATTATCCATCAGAGAAAACAAACTAAAATTCATCTTATGCTTTGATTTAGCCTACCCACTGCTACACTACCATGTATCTCACTTTGATACGAAAAACGCTATAAGGTTCACAATGTCCACAAAAGGAACAAGTTGTGTTGAAGAGACACTACTTTTCTAATCTTAAAACCCAAGATAATTTTTTCACTAATTAATTTTTTTTTTAAAAGTGTGTGATGAAATAATAATAAACAGGCTTTTCAAACACACTTATGCTAGAAATGCAAGATCATATAACAATAGTCGACGTCACACCATTAATATACTAGCATCTTTAGTTTAAATAACCCTTATATGATTTGTCATAATACTGATTGCTACTCATGCAACAAACACCCAGGACAGTTTGAAATTGTTTTAGGTGGTCCCTGAAAAAACATTCCCAAGAAAAAAATTCTATCTATATCCAACCCAACAGACCATAGACTAATAGTGGAAGAGTTGGGCTCAAGTCTCAATTCACCTGATCCTAATATAGAATATTGCGAAATAACAAATAGAGAATGTAAGTAGCAATAAGGATGGACTGTAAACCCTGGTGGTGTAGTGGTGGCAGCTAACCAAAAGGTCGGCACTTCAAATCCACTCGGTGCTCCCTGGAAACCGTATAGGGCAGCTCTACTCTGTGCTATAGGGTTGCTGTGAGTTGGAATCAACTCAATGGCAACGTTTTTTTTTTTTTAAGGATGGACTCAATCTTGATGGAATGGTTACAAAAGGCCTTTTGAATGCAAAACAGTTTGGGTTATTAGGTTGTATTGTTAATTAAACCAAAATATAAGTTTCCACCTTAAATAGGCCAGCTACATACAGATGGAAGTGTTTATTAACCACAGGCAGGTCTGCTAAATTCTAATGAGCTTATTTGTCCATCAAAAGCCTGCATTTTCAAGACAAATAGATGAAAGGATGCATATCTCTTAACAAAAACACATCACTTCTAGAAAAAATATATATATTGACATATAAGAATTATTGTGTTCATAGTAAAAATGACAGCACTGTGATTACATTGTCAATAATAATAATGAAGACATCATTAATTCATCCATTACCTATGCCAAATGGAGCGCTTTATGCTATTTAGGTACATACTTATATTTAGAAAAGAAAAACTACTCCTGCTCCTTTTTTTTTTTTTTAAACAAAAAGCCTCATTGAGTAGTTAGCCAAAAAAAAAAAAAAAAAGAAATAAAGAATAAAATAAATTATACATTGGAGGCATTGGATACACTACTGAGTATTACCAAAATAAATCACTTCCCGGAAATCCTTGAGTGTGCTGTTTATAGAGAAAGGCCATGATGAATTTATGATGTCTATTTCAATGTAGGATGCTACATATAATACTCAAATTGGGATGAAATTTGCAAATTAATATTAAAAGTATGCAGTTACCTCCACAGTTTGACTAGAATATTCTGGTCTTAAATGGTTTCTCAGATCAAAATATTAGAATCTCTATCATTATTCATTAATTTGTAAATTTTTAAGGATTTTAAGTTGTCCCAGATCAACTGAAAGTTAGATAAACATATACTGAAATACAATCTTTTACTGAAATGACAATACCCTGTGTAAAAACGATGTGGCAAGGAGAGGAGAGGCCACATTGGCGGAATAGTCAGACGCTTCCAGTGGACCCTCTTACAACAAAGACCCAAAAAAAAAAAACAAGTGATTCGATTATCTGTGACAATCTGGGAGCCCTGAACATCAAAGGCAGAGTGAAGGAACTGGACTGAGTGGCAGGGGGAGGGAGAGACAGTTTGGAAGCAGCAAAGAGTTGCCAGACCTGACCCGGTGAGAGCCTGAGCCCTTCAGGCCTGATTAGCTAGGGGTTCAGCAGTGAGGCAGGCAAGCAGCCGCGCTTGGGAGGCGCGTTTTTCACACCAGGAGATACCCAGCACCAGAGACTCTACACGGCCACCCAGAACCAGTGAGAAGCAGCCCTCCACGAAAGACAAGTACTTGCGTACGGCCTACCACATGGATCAAAAACACCTCCCTTAGGGAAAAACCTCTCTCCCATTTACCTCCCAGTTCCTTGCTCTGCACTGGGTCCCGGACAGGCTTCAGCAATTGCCGAGTCCCCAGGGCCGGAAGTAGGATCCATCATATGCCCAGAGCCATTCTCCCTGCGTCGGAGAGTGAACAAATTAACAAAAAAGGGGAAAAAATAAACTGCCGGCTCCCCTAAGCCAGGAACCCAGGGTAGGCACAGCTGTGTTGCCTAGGCACAGGCATAAGAGATCCACAGACTTTGAGTGCTTTTCCCCCTGCATAGACTTGTGTGGACCCATCTCAATAGCATAGGCCCTCATTACTGCAGTACAACAGGGTATATACTGGAACTCTAACTTCAAATGTTTCAGCTGTGAAGTGGCAGGTTGTTGACATTTGACACTGCTCTGCCCATTAAGCAGAGTCTTTACCTACCCACATCAGAGGCCTGAGGACTGGGGACTCCACCCATGCCACCTAGCCACCTGCAATAGGGGCCCATGAATAAGAGATGCCCCCCGGTCCTTACAGCCAACAGCGTTAGGTACTCATAGTCTGGCTGTAAAACCCACCCATCTACGCACTCTAGGGAACAGGGACACGCATTCCTCATGGACACTCAGGGGTGGCCATTGGCCCCCTGCCTTGCTCAGACTGTGTCCCCCTGCTGCAGCCATTTCCTTCCCACCTCTACACATTTATTCATAACATTTTTTTCCTCCTAGTCTGCTTATTGTCATCTTACCCATTCTTCGAGACACACTTAAATGTCATAATCACAGTGTTCTCTAAACTCCTTCAGCACATGAAGCAATTGTCTTACAGTGCATTCCACATCTGCTTTTGAATAGTTGTGATTTGTATATATCTTGCCTCTTCTACTGAAGTGTAAGCTAGCCAATGACAATATGGTGTATTACAGATCACAATTGCCCCACAAATCATTGTAGTGATAGTACATCAACACATATTTGTCAAATAAATGAATGATTGGTGTATACTTATTGCATTGCTCAAAATATAGATCACAGCAAGAAAAAAATAATTAAGATAGGTCTGTAGTAAAGACAAAAAAAGAAAAAAAGTTAGATACTAGAGATTATGTGAGCCTAAACAAATTAACTATTCTTGTGAAATGCAGGTTATTTTCCTGCAAAGGAATAAAGTTGGCCTAGATGATCTCTAAGGTTGTTCCTAGCTCTAACATTCTATAATGTCACGATTCACGAGAGATTATCATAACTCAATGCAAGCAGCAAGACATGCCTCCAGCTCCTGGCTGCACCATCCACTTTTTTCAATCCTTTCCAGTTATGCTCCTATACACAGAAAGTCAAAGTGATAAAGTGGTTTAATTCCGTATGCAAATTAGCACTGCCCAGAGCCTAAAAGAAATCATGATGTGGGCAGGTAAAGAAAACTGGAAAGATGATCCACAACTCTAGAATGTATTTGTTTGGAGTAAATAATTCTCATATATCCATATTAGATGCATAATCTCTATTAATTGAAGAGAAGACAAATAGGTAGGTTAAGAATGTATATATATACGTATATATATATTTATATATATACATATATATATATAAAATGTATATAGACGTATATATATATAAACAAGCTCATATGCCCTCAATGTGATTTTATTTATTAATGTTCACTTTATGCTTTTATAAGTAACTAAGTGTAACAGTTTTAGTCCCAGTTTTCATATTCACATTTCCAAATAATTGGCATGTGTCAGATTTTACATGAAAACTTAGTTTTATTATATTCAAGGGAAATGCTGAGTTGGTGAGGGTGGTAAACTGTTGTTATTCTGATCCAGTAAGATTCCAATCAATCATCATTCAAAGCATAACAGGTTGCCTTAGTAATTAAGCTGGGACAAATCCCCAATCTGCCTTGATTTTCTTATGAAGGCATTTGAAACTTTTCCTCTGGGTATATTAAAGTATCACAAAACAAAGCTCATTGAACTTCACCATCTCATTTCAGTAGCTCTTACCTTCATTTTCCTACATTTCCCAATAGAAACACAAATTTGGAATCTTTCTTCTATTTCTAATTTGTGTTTTCCCATATCAAAAAATAGCACTTCTGTTGTTGTTGTTAGGTGCCATCAAGTCAGTTCCAATTCATAGCTACCCTATGCACAACAGAACAAAACATTGTCTGGTCCTGCACCATTCTCACAATCATTGTTATTTCTGAGCCCATTGTTGCAGCCACTGTGTCAATCCATCTCGTTGAGGGTCTTCTTCTTTTTCACTGACCCTGTACTTTACCAAGCATGATGCCCTTCTCCAGGGACTGATTCATCCTGACAACATGTCCAAAGTATGTAAGACATAGTCTCATCAACCTTCCTTCTAAGAAGCATTCAGTTGTACTTCTTCCAAGACAGATTTATTCCTTCTTTTGGCAGTCCATGGTATATTCAATATTCTTCACCAACACCATAATTCATAGGCATCAATTCTTCTTTGGTCTTCCTTATTTATTGTCCAGCTTTCCCATGCATATGAGGCAATTGAAAACACCGTGGCTTGGGTCAGGCGCACTTGAGTCTTCAAGGTGACATCGTTGCTTTTCAACACTTTAAAGAAGTCTTTTGCAGCAGATTTGCCCTTTGATTTTTGACTGCTGCTTCCATGGGTGCTGACTATGGAGCCAAGTAAAATGAAATCCTTGACTACTTCAATCATTTCTCTGTTTATCATGATGTTGCTTATTGGTCCAGTTGTGAGGATTTTTATTTTCTTTATGTTCAGGTGTAACCCATACTGAAGGCTGTGGTCCTTGATCTTCATCAGTAAGTTCTTCAAGTTCTCTCCACTTTCAGCAAGCAAGGTTGTGTTATCTGCATAACACAGGTTGTTAATGAGTCGTCCTCCAATCCTAATGCCCCATTCTTCTTGGATTATTTGCTCAGTATACATATTGAATAAGTATGGTGAAAGGATACAACCCTGAGGTACACCTTTCCTGACTTTAAATCACACAGTATCCCCTTGTTCTGTTCGAACGACTGCCTCTTGATCTAGGTACAGGTTCCTCATGAGCACAATTAAGTGCTTTGGAATTCCCATGCTTCACAATGCATAGCACTTATATACTAGTGGCATAGCTTCCAGCATCACAGCAACACAGAAGCCCCCACAGTATGATAAACTGACATCGCATTGGGGAATAGCACTTCTACTTAATAACAAAAAGATAAACAACCCAATCAAAAATTGGGCAAAGGATTTGAATAGACATTTCTTCAAAAAAGAAATACAAATGGTCAACAAGTGCATGAAAAGATGCTCAGCATCATTAGCCATTACCAAAAAATGAAACCCATTGATTCTGATTCATGGTGACCCCATGCGCTACAGAGCATAACTGTTCCATAGGCTTTTCTTGGCTGTTCTCTTTACAGAAGCAGATCATCATGCCTTTGTTCCACAGCACCACTGAATACATTTGAACTGTCAAACTCTTAGGTTAGAAGTAGAGCTCAAACATTTTGTACCATCCAAGGACCTGTCATTAACAGTTAGGGAGATGCAAATCAAAGCTACAATGAGATACCACTTCACCAACGCTAGGATGACTAAGATTAAAAAAAAAAAAAAAAAGAAAACCTGAAAACAACAAATTTTGGCAAGGATGCAGAGAGATTGGAACACTTATATATTGCTGGTGGGAACGCAAAATGGTATAGCCACTCTGGAAAACAGCTTGGCAATTCCTCAAAAAGTTAAACATAGAGCTATTATGCAACCCAGCAAATATACTCCTAGGTATATACCCAAGAAACTCGAAAGCAGTGACACAAACAGTCATGGGTATGCCAATGTTCATTGCAGCACTATTCACATTTGCCAAAAAATGGAAATAACCTAAATGTCCATCAATAGATGAATGGATAAAAAAAGTAGTATATATATATGTACATAGAAACTCTATGGGGCAGTTCTACTCTGTCCTATATGGTCACTATGAGTCGCAATCGACTTGACAGCAACAGGTTTATATATATATATATATATATATATATATATGTATATGTATATATATGTAGAGAGAATATTACTCTGCCATAAAGAGAAATGAAGTCCTGATACATGCTGCAACATGGATGAACCTTAAATATTATGTAAAGTAAGTTAATCACAAAAGGATAAATACTGTATGATCTCATTCATATGAAATAGCTAGAATGTTGTTGTTAGGTGCCGTCGAATCGGTTCCGACTCAAAGCGACCCTATGTTCAACAGAAAGATACACTGCCTGTTCCTGCGCCATCCTCACAATCGTTATGCTTGAGCCCATTGTTGCAGCCACTGTGTCATTCTACCTGGTTGAAGGTCTTCCTCTTTTTCACTGACTCTACTTTACCAAGCATGATGCCCTTCTCCAGGCAAATGTATAAAGACCAAAGTTTATTAGTGGTTACCAGGAGTGGGAGGGAAGAAGAAAGGGGGAGTCATTATTTAAGAAGCATTGAGTTTCTGTTTATGGTGAAAGAAATCTGGCAATGCATATTGATAACTGCTGCACAATATGATTAATGTAATTGATTTTGCTAAATTGTACATGTGAAAAATTGGCAAACGGTGTTGTCTCAGTCATCTAGTGCTGCTCTAACAGAAATACCACAAGTGGATGATTTTAGCAAAGAGAAGTTTATTCTCTCACAGTCCAGTAGGCTGTAAGTCCAAATTCAGGGCATCAGCTCCAGGGGAATGCTTTCTCCATCAGCTCGGGAGGAAGGTCCGTGTCATCAGTCTTCCTTTGGTCTGGGAGATTCTCTGCACAGGAACCTCAGGTCCAAAGGATGCGTTCTCCTCCGGGCACTGCTCTCTTGGTGGTATGAAGTTCCTGTGTGTCTCTGCTCGCTTCTCTCTTTTATATCTCAAAAGAGATTGCATTAAGACACTATCTAATCTTGTCAACCTCATCAGTATAACCAAATCACAGTGATAGAATTTACAACACATAAGGAGATCACATATAATCTCATCATAGTGATAGAGTTTACAAGACATAAAGAAATCACATCAGGTTACACAATCACACAACACTGGGAATCGTGACCCAGTCAAGCTGACAGATATTTTTGGGGGACACAACACAATCCATGACAGGTGTATTCTATATATTTTTACAACAATAAAAAAGTAGCACATCTCATAATTCAGTCATTGTGTAAATCAGATATCTAGAATTATCTATGTTCCTTCTTCCTTAAGTTATACTTACAATAAATTACTATATCTTGGCACTTGTAGTTCGTAAGTATCTTTCAAATTCATCCACATGTCTGTTTCCTCTGTATTTATTTTAGCTTGCGCTAACATCACCATTTATATAAAGCAGTGAATATCTTTTTGGTCATGTGTCTATCTTAGTCAAAATATTAAGCAACCACTTCCAAAATTTGTAGTTATTTTACTTCTAAAATATATACAGGTCACTTTGTACTATTCTATTTTTTTGAACATTTGAAACCTTAAAGCAAAAGTCCAAAAGGACAAGTGAAAACAAATATATATTGTTCCAGTATTGTTTTTCTACACAGGTGATATGGGTCTTGTTTGCCTTTTAGGGTGCATGTGCCCCACTTGGGGGATCACTAGCCTAGATCCCTGAAACAGTCACCTGCCTGTTTAAATAGTTTTGAGTCTTATCCTCCATAATAGAATGATCTTTCTAAAATGGAAACATATTCATATCCTTCCCCAATTACTACACCTCTATGCCTCCCATTTTCCCTGAAATTAGATACTAACTCAAGATGTTTTACATTGTCCATTATCAGCTGGCTACTCACTGCAAATTTCTCCAGCTTCATCTCTTACTATTCCCACCCTGCTCCTCTCCACCTCCACCCAAACACGCACCTCCTCCTGTAACCATGCTGAACTAATTTTAGATCCTCTAATAGGTGGTCCTGCTTCTTCTCCTCATATCCAAATTGAAATGGACTTGCGTTTCTTCAATTGCATGTCCATTTCATTTTGCTCAGAACATTTTCTCTTTTCTCCCACCCTCTTAATCTAGTTGAATTCCACTCATCCTTGTTTTATCATTTTAGATCTCACTGCATCTGGAAAACATTTAAGCTTTTACTAGAACTTAAAACTTGATTAGGTGCCTCTCCTATAAGTTATCTTGGGACAGGAAACTCATGCTTATCTTAATACATGACACTGTATCTTAATTGTCAGATTATCTTTCACAATGACTCAATGATTCTTTCACTTTAGGTATCACCTAGAAAACTTGTTTAAATTTAATTTTTTCAACCTTATATCAAGATATTTTAATTCCATGGTTCTAGGATCAACCCAGAAATACACATTTTAAGGCATCCCAGATGATTCTTTTACAGATGTTTTGTGAACCATAGCACTAGAAAGGATACTTATTTATTGTTATATTTTCAGCATCTGTCAGGAGATTTGGCACTTAATAGGTGGTTAATAAATCTTGGTTAAAAAAAAATAAATGAAAGGAATCTGATTAACAAGAAAAAGGAACTGATTTCTAGGCAGAAGAAACAGTAGAAACAAGAAAACAGACGCACAAAATTTCACTGTTTACTGAGAAACATTCAACAGGACATTGTCTGACTCACTTTCTTTGGACACATCATCAGAAGGGATCAATCACTAGAGAAGAACATCGTGTTTGGTAGGGCCAGTGAGGGCGAGGGAGACCCTTAGTGAGATGGTTTGGCACAATAACACAAGATGGACTAGAACATGTCAGCAATCAGGAGGATAACCAAGACCAGGCAACATTTTGTTCTGTTGTACATAAGGTTGCCATGAGTCATAGTTGACTCCATGGCAGTTATCTGTCTAATGTGATGGCCATTATCGTGAATATCTTAAATAGAAAAATAATGAAATAAAATTAGATAATATTTTAATATGACAGACTTACAACTTATAGTACAATCACTTAATATCAGTATGATCTACTCTTTATCAACATGTTTTGGGGGGACACAATTCAATTCACAACAACATCCCACTTCCACATTTCAGTGGTTCTTCTAATTTAACAATACACATCTTTAAATTATCACTATCAATATTCAAATATTATTACATCCATTTATGTGTAGTATAAGAACCTTACACTATATTTCTATTGTATGTCCCATCACTTCTGATGTTGATGTCATATACTTAACTTCCACATTGTTATCATGTTTGCTCTATAACGTCAGATAGCTTTTAAAGAGATTTAAAAATAAGAAAAATTCCTTTTACATTTATTCACATATTTACCACTTTCAGCTCTCTTTGTTTCTTTGTAGATCAAAATTTCCATCTGTTACCATTTTTATGCTGCCAGAAGAGCTTCATTTAACATTTTTTATATTGCAGGTCACTAGACAAAAATTCTCTCAGCTATTGTCTGGACAAGAAAGTCTTTATTTTGCCTTTTTAAATTGTGATAAAAATATATATAACCACTTTGTCATTTCAACTTATTTTACATGTACAACTCAGTGACATTAATTAGTCATGCTGTACAACCATCAACACTATATATTTTTGAAAAATAATTTTTGCTGGATTTAGAATTTTTGGTTAACTTTTTAAAAAAAATTTTCTGTCATTATTTTAAACATGTGGCTCTATTGTTCTCTGACTTGGATAGTTTCCTACTAAAAGTCCACTGTCATTCTTATCTTTGTCCCTCTCTATGCCATGTGTCTTTTTTTTTTTTCTCCCTATGAATGCATTTAAAATATTCTTTTAATCTTTATGTTTCACAATTTGATTTTGGTATGATGTATCAGTTTTGGTTCTCTGAAAAGCAATTGCAATTACAAGTTAACCAGGCAAATGGTTTATTGGAGAAAACGCCTATAAATGAAAAAGTGTATGGGATCAAGTGTCAGCAGGGAATACCTTCAGAATTTGGTATGGGTATGAAACCTGTCACCTGTCTAGCAAAGATGTCACTTTGAGGAATAAGGTGCACCTGACCCAAACCATAGTATTTTCAATCACTTCATATGCTGAAAGCTGGACAATGAATAAGGAAGACCAAAGAATTGATGCCTTTGAATTATAATGTTGGTGAATAATATTGAACATACCATGGACTGCCAGAAAAACGAACAAGTCTGTCTTGGAAGAAGTACAATCAGAATGTTCCTTAGAAGTGAGGATGGCAAGACTTCGTCTCACATAATTTGGGCATGTCTTCATGAGGGACCAGTCCCTGGAGAAGGACATTATGCTTGCTAAAGTAGAAGGTCAGCAAAAAAGAGAAAGAACTTCAATGAGATGGATTTACACAGTGACTACCAACGATGGGCTCAAGCACTCAAGCATAGCAATAATTGTGAGGATGGTGCAGAACTGGGCAGTGTTTTATTCTGTTGTACATAGTGTTGGTATGAGGTGGAACTGACTCTATGGCCCCTAACAAGAACAACATGACACCTATGATAGGGGAAAGAGAAGAGAAAATAAAATAGAAAGAATATAAGACTACAGAACATTTTTGAGACATTTTTGGCCAGGCCAATATGGAGTCTTCGAGGTAAGGTCTCTCATTGGAAGCATTCTGCCTTAGGTAGGAATGGCCAAGCACTAATACCCAAACCATGCTCAATCACTGGCTGAGAGAAGTCTGGATTTAAAGATGCAACAGCTGAAGTCCATTAGTCAACTATACCATTTTCCCCTACGCTAGATGGTTTTCATGACAGAGATCTGAACTGTACACCTCCATGGCTGTTACATGTGCCTTGGTATATTCAATTTATGTTTATTTTGCTTGATTCTCATTGAGCTTTTGGGACTTTTCAGATTTTTTTCTGCCTCTAAACCTCTCATTTCAGTTCATATTAGACTGCTTGGCATTACATCACATATCACTGAAAAATTATTAATACTCTTCTACTTGTTCCTTCTTTTCACTTTCTCTACTTTATTTTGGATAGTTTTATTTCTATGTCTTCAAGTTTGCTAAACTTCTTCTGTTGTGCCTACATGTTCTTAATCCCATCCAGTATATTTAATATATTATACTTTTCCTATCTAGAGGCTCCATGTGTATCTATTTTTACATTGTCTATTTCTCCTCTGTTTTCATGTTTTATTCTATATTCTTAAGCATGTGGATACATTTATAATAGCTGTTTTAATGTCCAACATTTCTGTCATTTCTCATTCATTATTTTTTCTTCTATCATTTATATTTCCTGCTTCTATCTATGCCTAGTAATTTTTATTAGATGTTGAATATTGTGAAGTTTATATTGTTGAATAATGTATATACTTTATTCCCCCCAATTTTTCTGTCATGTAATTAAGTTACTTGGAATATGCTTGGTTTTTTTTCACAGCTTGATTTTTAATTTTGTTAGGGTGTTTAGAGCACATTTACTTTAAGCCTACACTTGTGAGAATTCTACCCAATGTCTGTGTATTATAAGGTTATTTACCTTTGAGTGGTAAGAATGTGAATTATTCTCAGCTCTTTGTGATTTATTTAGACTACTCTTCCTATTTTTTTCCAGTGTTTAATTCTTCGGTCCCATCAAGGTTCACCCCATTCTCACAATATCAGTATTCAGGGAAGGATTGAATGGAACTTCTCTGAAGGTCTCTAGAGGTCTTTCTCTGTGTAGTTCCTTGTTTCTAGTATTCTGCTCCTCTAGCTGCCTTCCCAAACTTGAATGTTGTCCCCTACATATCTTTCTGAAAAGTACCCTAGGCAGAAAGTTAGGGCCATCATAGGGCTTGCCTCATTTGTTTTTCTTTTCTTTGGGATCACAGTCCTGTACCTCCTAAGTAATTCTGAGAATATTTGTGAGAATACTTGCTCTGTAACTTCTGACCACTTTTCAGATTATTAATTGTAGGAGTATAATTTTGGACTTACACCCTCACAGAAGAAAACAGAATTCCTCCATATACATTTTTACTCATCATTTTATTTAATCATGAAAGCAATCATTAAAGATTGGTATGTCTAAATCCTTTCCATAACTAAGGAAACTCAGGTGCAGGAATTTAAGTAACTTGAATAAAGAAATGTAGTGAATTGATAAAAAGTCAGGATTTCAAATAATATTGCTATACTGAAAACACTTTAGAGTTTCATTTATTTATTAATTATATAGTATATTAATTAATTTGACAGCATAAACATGACAAGACACTATGCTTGGTACCATATATTTTTAATCCTTTAAGTATAAGAATGAGAGCAAATACAGGTAGTCCCCAACGTACAATGTATTCAAGTTATGATGAACTGCACTTAAAACTATTTTTTTTTTTTTTTTGTTCATCTTGTTGACTCATAGCAACCTTATAGGACAGAGTAGAACTGCCCCGTAGGGTCTTCCAGGAGCAGCTGGTAGATTTGAACTGTCCACTTTTTGGTTAGCAGCCGAGCTCTTAACCACTGAGCCACCAGGGCTCCGAGTAATATGTACTACATACAACATGCAGCGTGTAATTTGCTGACATTATCATTCTCAGATGTTCACTTGCAGGTATTCAATGTTACTCAAAATAATGCTGTGTAGCAAGCAATGGCCTGGTCTACAGTGAAGTCTGTGTCAGTGTTGAGAGTCCTAACTGACAGTAAGTTGGGCAATGTTCAACTCTAATGATATACAATTGAACTGCGCAGGCAGCTGACAGTTGCTATGACTCCGACTGCATTGTTATGACACTGAGGCCGACTTCATTGTAATATTCTTCAACGTATCCAGAATTTTGCATCTTCCTGGGAATTTGGAGAAAATTACTAAGCTATGTGAACATGCTCCAAGCATTTGATCAGGATAATATGCTGGAAGAGATTAGTGGAAAAATTGCCCACATGGCAAGAACACTGAATTTAGAACTTGATATTGAACAGCTCATAGGTCATGAAAAAGGGGAATTGACAGATCAAAACTTAATGGAGTTTGAAGAGGGAAGAAATGCTGAAGAAGAAAAAAAAATAATGAGGAAGAGGAAGGTGAGAAATTGTCAAATATTTTTACTGTACAAGGATTAGCTAAAGTTTCTTCTAAACTAAGGGACTTCAGTTGCTTGAAAACATGGATCTAAATGCTGATCTATTGGCTAAAGTTGATAGGCAGATTGGGGAAACAGTGAGATGTTACTGCAAAATATATGAAGAAAAAAAATGAAAAGGACCATACAGACAAGTTCCATGAATTTTCTAACTAGAAATGCTATCCACATTTCCAGGGATAATCCAGATGAGCCAGAACCTTCCACAAGTGAAGTTATTACCACAACTGACAAAATGCCAGTGTTGTCCAACTCTTTTTCATCATCAGAGTAAATTTTTCTGATTTGTGTTATTTTTTCATGTATGTGTGTATGTTACTGTTGTTGGTAGGTGCCTTCGGTTTGGTTCTGACTCATAGCAACCCTATGTACAATAGAACAAAACACTGCCAGGTCCTGCGCCATCCTCAAAATCCTTGTTATGCTTGAGGCCATTGTTGAAGCCACTGTGTCAGTCCACCTCATTGAGGGTCTTCCTCTTTTTCGATGATCCTGTACCAAGCATGATGTCCTTCTCCAGGGACTGATCCCTTCTGATAACATGTCCAAAGTATGTGAGACATAGTCTCATCATCCTTGCTTCTAGGAAGCATTCTGGTTGTACTTCTTCCAAGACAGATTTATTCATTCTTTGGCAGTCCATGGGATATTCAATATTCTCCACCAACACCACAATTCAAAGGGGTCAATTCTTCTTTGGTCTTCCTTATTCATCATTCAGCTCTCACATGCATATGAGGCAACTAAAAACACCATGGCTTGGGTCAGACGCAGCAGCTTAGTCTTCAAGGTGACATCTTTGCTTTTTAACACTTTAGAGAGGTCTTTTGCAGCAGATTTACTCAATGCAATGTGTCTTTTGATTTCTTGACTGCTGCTTCCATGGGTGTTGATAGTGGATCCAAGTAAAATGAAATCCTTGACAACTTCAATCTTTATGCCATTTATCATGATGTTGCTCATTGATCCAGGTATGAAGATTTTTGTTTTCTTTATGTTGAGGTGTAGTCGATACTGAAGGCTGTGGTCTTTGATCTTCATCAGTAAGTGCTTCAAGTTTATATGTAATGTTTCAAACCCCAAAAAACAAATAAATACAGGATTTATAAAGATACTGATAATAAAAGGCAATAATAATGAAAACTAAAAAAAAAAGGTATTTGACTTACATCAGAACCAACATACAATGTAGTTATTGGAAAGGAACCCCACTGTAACTCAGGGACTACCTGTAGCATATTTTAAATAATTATGTTTTCTTAAATGTACTAATTTTTAGTGAAAATATACTCATAAATCCTTCCTAACTTCAAAACTACATATAGTATCACTCAACCTTTAGTTCCAAATTAAAGAGATTCTTACAATGATTCATAACAGTGTTGTCCTGGTTTTAAATTATGTCTTGCCATTTGTCACATGGTATTCAATTTTGATTCTCTAACAGTAACTGATAAAGCTGGAAGATTCAAATGCAATTCTCAAAAAACAGTATTCAACAATTTGAGATGAACTCTTCAGTTCATATGTTTTGAAGATTTCATCATTAAGCCAATAAACATAAAAATCAACATCTTTTGGGGAATAAGGATTTATTCAGGTTACAGACTACTCTGACACCATTTCTTCTACAGATTTGTAATATCTACCCAGTGGAAGTGTGTTAATAGAATCTTTCTTGTCATTCATGTACCTGATAAAGGAAAAAAGAATTTTCTTCCTCCCATACATAATTGAATTTTCTAAGCAGAAATTTATTTTATTCGATCATTATATATTTCTTGGTTTCACCTCCTCAAATATGAGTATTTTAATATCTGTTCCACCCTCAAATACAACCCAACTCTGATGTGACAGTAATTGATTACAGTATGTATCATCACATTCATCAGTCGAAAACAACAAATGTTG
This sequence comes from Dugong dugon, assembly GCA_030035585.1. Taxonomy (NCBI): domain Eukaryota; kingdom Metazoa; phylum Chordata; class Mammalia; order Sirenia; family Dugongidae; genus Dugong; species Dugong dugon. The sequence continues at coordinate 16,374,704 of CM057465.1, forward strand.
TTTGACAATGAATATAGATGAGTTCTGAAAATTAAAATACTCTGAAGAGAAATAAAATTTTGATGTGAGTCCAGTACAGCTAGATGGTGCCCGGCTACCACCACTGACTACTCTGACCAGGATCACAACAGAGGGTTCTGGACAGAGCTGGAGAAGGATGTAGAGCATAATTCTAACTCACAAAAAAAAAGACCAGATTTACTGGCCTAAAGGAGACTGGAGAAACCTCGAGAGTATGGCCCCCAGACACCCTTTTATCTCAGTGGTAAAGTTACCTCCGAGATTCACTGTTCAGCTTGGGAGTGGACAGCCCCGTAAAACCAAATGAGACTAACGAGGTACAGGAGTCCAGTGACAAGGGCCAGAAGGCAGAAGGGGACAAGGAAGCTGGTGATAGGGAACCCAAGGTTGAGTAAGGATATTGTTGATGTGTTGTGAGATTGTTAACCATTGTCATAGGGCAACATTTGTAGTAACTGTTAAATGAGAAACTATTTTGTTCTGTAAACCTTTATCTTAAGTAAGAATAACAGCACAATTGGAAGAGCGTAGTCAATGTCACTGAACTGTGCATGTAGAAAGTTTTGAAATGGTGTATCTTTGGCTATGTGTATTTTCACCAAAAAAAAAGGTTGAGAAGTTAGAGGGTTGATATGTTGTGTGGGGTTGTTAACCAATGTCAGAAAACATGTGTACTACTGTTTCATGAGAAACTATTTGCTCTGTAAGCCTTCACCTGAAGTACAATTGAAAAAAAAAAAAAAAAGAGTTCGGCTGCTAACCAAAAGTTCAGCAGTTCAAATTCACCACATGCTCATTGGAAACCCTATGGGGCAGTTCTACCCTGTCATACAGGGTTGCTATGAGTCGGAACAGACTCAAAGGCAACAGGTTTGGCTTCCCAACTAGACTCCTGGTGGCTGAGTGGTTAAAAGCTTGGCTGCATACCAAAAGGTCAGCAGTTTGAATCTGCTAGCTGATCCTTGGAAACCCTATGGGCAGCTGTACTCTGTCGTATAGAGTCATGATGAGTCAGAATTGATTCGATGGCAACAGGTTTGGTTTTTTGTTTAGTCCCTGACTTACAATGTATTCGAGTTCAACGAACTGCACTTACAACTGTCCCTTTTTTTTTTTTTTTAAACATCTTACCCTTAATAGAAGCCCTTATGGCTCAGTGGTTAAGAGCTCAGCTGCTAACCAAAAGTTTGGCAGTTCAAATCCACCAGACGCTCCTTGGAAACACTGTGGGGCAGTCTACTCTGTCCTATAGGATCTCTATGAGTTGGAATCGACTAAATGGCAATGGGTATCCTTAGTAATACGCACTACACATACAGTGTTGCAGCGTGTAATTTGCTGATGTTGTCATTCTCAGATGTTACTTGCAGATGTTCAGTTTTATGATTTACTGTTCGGAACACAGCCATATCAATTCAGTTTTCTAAACTAAATCATGGGCTTCAGTTGCTTGAAAACATGGACCCAAACACTGATCACTTTGCTAAAGTTAACAGGCAGATTTCGGGAAGCATTGAGATGTTACCGCAAAATATATGAATAAAAAAGATTTATGTGGTTTTAGGTATGTATTAAAATATATCTGTAAGTTTGTATGTAATGTTTCCAATCCCCAAAGAAAAATACAGATTGGATTTATAAACACACTGATGATAAAAGTCAATAATAATGAAAAAAAATAGAGGTATTAACTTAAATCCGAACTGAGTTACGATGTAGTCCTCTGAACAGAACCCAGTCATAGGTCGGGAACTACCTGTAATTTATAACCAAGATTCTTATTTCAGGAGGATAATCAGGCCCCTTGAAAAATAATGATAGGTGGAATTCCTGAGGGGTTTTTTTTTTTATTGTTTCAATTTGCTTTGGAATAGAGACACAAACTTTAAGTTTACTGCAGGTATTGAAAACTCATGAGTAAAATAAAAGCAAATGAATGTGCATTCTGCATGATACACCATTCAAAGACAAACTACTCTGAGGAGAAACTAGCAATCGCTCTGCATAGAACAACTACTGAATTCAATAACACTCAATGTCATCATTTTCAAATAATGTACACTTAACCACAAAGCATAACAATAATCAACTACTTCCAAACCACTAATCCAAGTAAAATTTAATTTTACATAAATTTTCCTATCAAGATAATGAAAATGACTATTAGTTTTTATAATAACCCAGACCCCCTCACAAGTATGTATTATTTTAAGCCTATGTTACTGAAGTCATCCTTATCATCATGAATAAACACTAACGTAATTTTATGCAGCATCTATCATATAAAAATTTCAAAAGAAGCCCATATCAATATCTAAGGTTATTTAATATTATAAGTTTTGAATTTTCTTACTGATCCTGTTGACTTCTAAGCGAGATGGCAGTGTTAATACAGGGCTCTAATGATGATCCTTTCAAATTTAATTAACATAATCAAATGAAAAAATTGTGCATTTTCCCCAAATGTACGGGTCTGAAACTCAGAGGAGATTGAGCAGGAGAAACAGACCTGGCAGTCATTAGCATATTAATGAAACTGAAACCAAGGAAGTGCATGAGGGAAGAGAGTTATGAACTGGTTCAGAGAAGTAAGTAAGATTGGTGTCCACTGGACTTAGCAACAACAATATTAGAAGTAACGCTGCAAACACAGTTTAGTAAAGGGTCAGGGGCAAAAGACAGAGAAGGGGTGTTAAGGTGGAGAACAGTGGCTGTAAAGGGGAAGAGAGCTCCTTTAGCAGCAGGAATGGGATGTGGGATCAGTGAAGGGAATTTTCTCTTAACTTTCTTGTTTTTGAGGACAAGAAAGAGTTGAACATGTATAAATGCTGAAGTAGAGAAAGGACACTGAAAATAAAGAAAAGAGGAGGGAGGTCCCTGAGGAAATACAAAGTGGAGGTAAGAACTCAGGATGTAAGTATAAGAATTGTCATTACATAGGAGGAAGGACAAAATAGCTACAGCTACTTAGAAGCCAGATAACACAACCTCAAAAAATTTAAAATCAAAAAATAATTTTTTGAGTATCAGGAAAATTGGTAGGAACCACATAGTACTGGAAGACCTGAAAAGATTTCTATCAGTCCTGAAGTAATCAAATAGATTAATGGAATAAGTGAAAAAAAGAATTAATAAATCATGTCTAAGGGAAGATTGTGCTCATGAGGAACCTGTACATAGACCAAGAGGCCGTCATTCAAATAGAACAAGGGGAAACTGTGTGATTTATGATCGTGAAAGGTATGTGACAGGGTTGTATCCTTTCACCATACTTATATAAACTGTATACTGAGCAAATAATCCTAGAAGCCAGACTATATGAAGAAGAATTTGGCATCAAGATTGGAAGAAGACTTATCAATGAGAAGGACTGATACAGTGGCTGCAACAATGATCTCAAACATAGCAGTGATTGTGAGGATGGTGCTGGAGTGAGCAGTGCTTCCTTCTACTGTACATAGGGTAGCTATGAGTTGGAACTGACTCGATGGCACCTAACAAAAACAACAAGGGAAGATATCTTCTATTACTCTTCCGCTGTCAATGTCATTACAAAGAATTACAATGTCGCTAGTATTTGGTTGAACAGGAGATCTCTGATTGCTCCACATTTTTTAGGAATTCAGATCTAATATTCGATCTAGTATCTTCCTAAGTGATATCGTCTAGTCTAATAACTTTAAATACTGCCTGCATGACAACAGAGTCCCTAGGTGGTACAAACTGTAATGGGCACAGCTGCTAACTAAAGATCTGAGTCCACCAGAGGGGGCCTTGGGAGAAAGGCCTGGTGATCTAATTCAGAAGAATCAGTAATTTAAAATCCTATGGAGCTCTATTCTGATACTCTGACAAGCATAAAGTTGCTATAAGTTGAAACTGACTCAACAGCAATTGGTTACATGACAATAGACATATTTTTATCTATAATGTCACTTTTGAGCTTTATTCTATCTAAATAACTTCTTGGTATCTGTACTTGTTATTCGGTGCCATCCAGTCAGTTCCAACTCATAGAGACGCTACGTAAAACAGAATGAAATACTGCCGGGTCCTGCACCATCCTCACAATTGTTGTTATGATTGAGCCCACCATTGCAGCCACTATGTCAATCCATCTCATTGAGGACCTTCCTCTTTTTTGCTGCCCCTCCACTTTTTCAAGCATGATGTCCTTCTCCAGAAACTGGTTCATCCTGATAACATGTCCAAAGTACATGACACAAAGTTGTGCCGTCATGCTTCTAAGGAGAATTCTGGCTATGCTGCTTCCGACACAGATTTGTTTGTTCTTCTGCAATCCATGGTATATTCAATTTGCTTCACCAACACCATAATTCAAAGGCAAAAATTCTTCTTCATTCTTCTTTATTGTTAGTCCAAATTTTGCATGCATATGAGGCCAGAAGACTCCTTAGAAGCAAGGATGGCGAGACTACGTCTCACATACTTTGGACATGTTATTAGGAGGGATCAGTCCCTGAAGAAGAGCATCATGCTTGGTAAACTAGAGGGTCAGCCAAAAAGAGGAAGACCCTCAACAAGATAGATGGACCCAGTGGCTGCAACAATTGGCTCAAGAATAACAACGATTGTGAGAATGGTGCAGGACCGGGCAGTGTTTCCTTCTGTTGTACATAGGGTTGCTATGAATCAGAACCAACTCAAAGGCACCTAACAACAACAACATGAGGCCATTGAAAATGCCATGACTTGGGTCAGTTGCGTCTTAGTCCTCAAGGTGACATCTTTTCTTTTTAGTACTTTAAAGAAGTCTTTTACAGCAAATTTGTCCAATGCAATACGTCGTTTGATTTCTTGACTACTGCCTCCATGGGTATTAACTGTGGATCCAAGCAAAATGAAATCATTGACAGCATCAATCATTCCTCCATTTACAATGATATTGATTATTGGTCCAGTTGTGAGGATTTTTTTTTTTATGTTGAGGTGCAATCCATACTGAAGGCTGTAGTCTTTGATCTTCATCAGTGCTTCAAGTCCTCTTTCCTTTCAGCAAACAAAGTTGTCATCTGCATATTGCAGGTTGTTAATGAGTATTCCTCCAACCCTGACACCGCATTCTTCTTTATATAGTCCACCTTCTCGAATTATTTGCTCAGCATAAAGATTGAATAAGTATGGTGAATGGACAAACCCAGACGCACATCATTCCTGATTTTAAAGCACAGTATCCCCTTGTTCTTTTTGAAAGGCTGTTTCTTGGTCTATGTACAGGTTCAGCATGAGCCCAATTAAGTATTCTGGAATTCCAATTCTTCACAATGTTATCCATAATTTGTTATGATCCACAGAGTTGAATGCCTTCACATTAGTCAATAAAACACAGGTAAACATCTTTCTGGTATTCTCTGCTTTCAGCCAAGATCCATCTGAAAGCAGTAATGATATCGCTCATTCTACGTCCTCTTCTGAATCTGGCTTGAACTTCTCGCAGTTGCCTGTCAATGTACTGCTGCAACGCTTTGAATTACCTTCAGCAAAATATACTTGTGTGTGATATTAGTGATATTGTTTGATAATGTCCACATTCTATTGGATCACCTTTCTTTGGAAAGAGCAAGAATATGGATCTCTTCCAGTCGGTTGGCCAGGCAGCCAAATTTCTTGGCATAGACAGGTGAGCACTTCCAGTATTGCATCCATTTGCTGAAACATCTCAATTGGTATTCCATCAATTTCTGGAGGCTTGTTTTTCTCCAATGCCTTCAGTGTATCTTGGTGTTTTTCCTTCAATACCATTGTTTCTTGATCATATGGTACCTCCTGAAATGACAGAACATCGACCAGGTCTTTTCAGAACAGTGACTCTGTGTATTCCTTCCATCTTCTTTTATTTTTTATTTTTATTGTACTATAGATGAAGGTTTACAGAACAAATAGTTTCTCATTAAACAGTCAGTACACCTATTGTTTTATGACATTGGTTAACAACCCCACAACATGTCAACACTCTCCTTCTCGACCTTGGAGGACCTTTTTTTTGGTGAAAATATACATAGCCAAAGTTACACCATTTTGAAAGTTTCTACATGTACAATTCAGTGACATTGATTACATTCTTCCAGTTCTGCTGCTACTCTCACTATCCTCTTCCAAATTATTCCACCACCATTGTCTTCAACTCACTGCCCCCAAGGCTTCCCATCAAACCTTTTGAGTTGCTAGTGTCAATTTTATCTCACATAGATAATTTTTTGTTTGTACCTTAGATGAAGGTTTGCAGAACAGTTTCTCGTTGAATAGTTAGTACACATATTGCCCTATGACAATGGTTAACAACCCCATGACATGTTAACACTGTTTCTTCTCAAACTGGGGTTCCCTATCACCAGGTTTCCTGTCCCCTTCTGCCTTCTAGTCTTTGTCCCTGGACTGCTGTGCCTCATTAGTCCCGTTTTGTTTTATGAGGCTGTCCAATCACTGGCTGAATGGTGAACCTCGGAAGTGACTTCACCACTGAGCTAAAAGGGTGTGGCGACCATACTCTTGGGGTTTCTCCAGTCTGCCAGGACAGTAAATATGGTCTTTTTTTGTGAATTAGAATTTTGTTCTACATCCTTTTCCATCTCTGTAAAGGACCCTCTATTGTAATCCTAGTCAGAGCAGTCAGTGGTGGTAGCCAGGCACCATATAGCTGTACTGAACTCAGTCTGGTGGAGGCCATGGTAGTTGTGGTCCTTTAGTCCTGTGGACTAATCTTTTCCTTGTATCTTGTTCTCTTCATTCTCCCTTGCTCCCGAAGGGGTGAGACCAGTGGAGTATCTTAGATGGCTGTTCACAGGCTTTTAAGACCCCAGACACTACTCACAAAGGTAGAATGTAAAACATTCTCTTTATAAACTGTGTTATGCCAATTGAGCTAGATGTTCCCCAAGATCATGGTCCCCACAGCCCTCCACCGAGTAATTCAGTCCCTCAGGGAGTTTGGAAGTGTCTATGCAGTTTCCATGACCTTTCCTTGTACAAGTTGTGCTGGCTTCCCCCAGGATTGTGTGCTGTCTTATCCTTCACCAAAGTTACCACTTATCTATTGTCTATTTAGTTCCCCCCCCACCCCTCCCATCCCTCATAACCAACAAAGATTGTTTCTTTCTGTGTGTAAACTTTTTCATGAGTTTTTACACTAGAGGTCTCATATAATATTTGTCCTTTTGTAATTGACTTATTTCACTCAGCATAATGTCCTCTAATTTCATCCATGTTGTGAGATGCTTCACGGATTCATCATTGTTCTTTATCTTTTCATAATACTCCATTGTGTGTATGCACCATAGTTTATCCATTCATCTGTTGATGGGCATCTAGGTCGTTTCCATCCTTTCGCTATTGTGAACAGTGCTGCAATGAATACGGGTGTGCATATGTCTATTCATGTGACGGCTTTTATTTCTCTAGGATATATTCCTAGGAGTGGGATTGCACTTTGTAGTGCTTTTTGTGGTGCTGATATTCTCTTTGTTCCTCTTACTCTCCTGGGCTGAGTTCCTTTGTTTGTGGATTTTTTTTTCATTTCTTTTTTTTTTTTTTTGGTAGGTTTTGTTTTTACTGACACTTTTTGTTTTCTTCTTTATTTTGATGAGTAGGTTTGTTAACTTTCTTTGTGGTTACCTTGAAATTTACCCTTATCTTCCTTGATTTGAACAAGTCTATTATTACTTGGATCACCTTGCCTTCCTCTCCATTAGAAGGTTCTATACCTACACCACTTATTCCCTCTTTTATTGTTCTGATGCTGTTGTCATTTACAGATTATCTCTGGTTCCCTGTTGTAATTGTTTTGGTTTTGCATAGTCCTTAAGAGTTCATTTCCTAGGTTGGTATCTGGCTAGTACAATCCTGTGTCCTATATTCAGCCCGTGTTCTGATGCTGTTTGTACTCAGATCAAAGGCTCCTTTTAATAAGTCTTGTAAGTTTGGTTTGGTTTTCACATAGTCTCTTAATTTCTGTTTATCTGGAAATGACCTAATTTCACCATAATATTCAAACGAGAGTTTTGCAGATATATTATTCTTGCCTGGCAATTTTTTTCTTTCAATGTTTTATATATGTCATACCATTGCCTTCTTGCCTGCATGGTTTCTGCTGAATAATCTGAGCTTAGTCTTACTGTTTCTCCTCTGTATGTGACTTTTTGTTTTTCTTGAGCTGCTCTCAGGATTCTTTATTTGTCTTTGGTTTTAGCGAGTGTGATTATGATATGCCTTGGTGATTTTCTTTTGGGGTCTATACTATATGGGGTTCGTTGAGCTTCTTGGATGGTCAGCTTCTCATCTTTTGTGATATTGGGGAAGTTTTCTGTCAGCAATTCTTCAATGATACTCTCTGTCTTTTCTGTTTTCTCCCCCTGTTCTGGAACTCTGATCACTCGCAGAGTTTTGCTTTTGATTGTATCCCACATAATTCTCAGGGTTTCTTCATTTTTCTTTGTTCTTTTTTCTGGTATTTCCTCAAACGGAGCTGTATCCAACTACTTGTCTTCAGTTTCACTGATCCTATCTTCCATTGTTTCAAATCAGCTCCTCAGCCCTTCTATGACACTGTCCATTTCTGAAATCTTGTTGTTTATCTTTTTGATTTCTAATTGTTGTTTTTGCATGATTTCTAGTTGTGAATTTAAATTTTCTAGCATTTTGTTCCTGTATTATTTTCTTGAGTTCTTCCATTTTTTGTCTATATTTTCCATGAATTTGTCTGCATTTTCCATGAATTTGTCCATTTTTTTCTTCATTTTTGTCTGCTTTTTGCTTCAATTATTGGACAATTCTGACTATTAGAGATTTGAATTCCCTATCAGTTAGGTCTAGTGCCTTTTCTTCTACTGGAATGTCATCTGGTGTTTTATTTTGGATGCCTACTGGAACCATCCTGTCTTGTTTTTGTAAATGTTTTGATATTGTCTGCTGTCTTCAGGGCATTCACTGGTGATTTTCCTCATTTATTGATTGTAGATTTGTTTGTTTCATCCTGCTTTTTTATTTAGTTATGTCTGAGCAGGCAGGCTGTGGATTCTTTGTTGTTTGCTCATCTGTGGACACGATACTTTTCACCTCCTTCTTCAATGGGCAGGGTCAGTCACTCAGGCATGGTACAGCAGGGCAGGTCTAGATGAAGAGGAGCTGCTGGGATGGGTTGTTTGTGGCACGTACCAGGGCTAACAGTGCAGACTGGTAATCAGTGCAGGGCAGTTTCCAGTAGGCTGTGCGCTTGCTGCTTGGGAGTGTGATGTTCAGCGCATGGTGCAGGTAGGCAGGAAGGAGGGGGTAGACTGTGCTATGTGGAGCTAAGATGGGTATGGGAAAGATGAGAGAGAGTAGAGAGGAATAGGAGCCAAAAACATACACATAAACAAAAAAGAGTGCTAATGGAGCTTGCTATTTGAGTGGAGAGATAAAAGACTGAGAAATGAGGAAAAACAAAAATGAAAAAAAAGAGAAAAATGAATAAATCAGAAACTGGAAATGAAGAAAGACAAAAAGGGAATAAGACAGAGAAGAAAACAAAACAAACAAACAAACAAAAAAACCAAAACCAAAAATAAGAAAAAAAAACAAGAAAAAAGAATTGCCCCCAGGGATATCCCTGTGCATCTGTGCAAAGTAACGGAGTAGCTTCCAAGCCACGTGGTACTGCCTGGCTAGAAGGAGTTCCCAAGCCGAGAAAAGAAAAAGAAAACAAACAAATCAAAACAGAACAAATCAGAGCAAATAAACAAACAAAAAAGTCCCAGGGGTCCCACAAGCGTGGCAGCACGGGCTGGGAAGCAGTTCCACAGTCAAGTGGTGTTTCACAGCCTTTCAGGAAGAAGCAAAGATGGTGCACGGAGCCAGGTATTTGAGAGAAAGGAGGGAGAGGTGGTGAGAGGTAAGGAAGAAATCTAAAGAAGTGGAAAAAAGCAACACCAGCAGTCAACAAAAGGCACTCAGGGAGCCAACCAGTGTGGGTGGGTGGAATCCAAATGACACCGGTGTGAAGCTGGTGCTTCCTAGCCAAGAGACTGTGGCTGCAGGAAGCAGAGGAAGCTAAATGGGGGTGAAGAAGGGTCGGGGGTGGGAAAGCCTATATTGCTGGTTACCAGTTGTTCTGTCTCCTGCTGGAAACTCCGTGAAGCTGCTTTCTTGCACCCCCTATTTGCTGATCTCCAATAGGAGTCCAAGATGGTGGATCCGTGCTACAGTAGCTGATAGGGGACCTCTGCATGTGTCTCTCCTCGCTCTCTGTTCTCTGTCAATTTCTTACTCCATTCAGTGCTTGGCTGAGTTCTTTATCTTTTCTTGATGTTAAGGGTTTCAGGATTGACGTGTGACTCTGTTTGACTTAGTTTTTCTGATCTTTGCTGTGAAGGGATGGTGTGGTGCTTCTGACTATTGTGCCATGTTGCCCTGAAGTTCCTTCCATTTTCTTTTCATGTTTCCTGCATCGTTCAATATTTTGCCCATAGAATCCTTCAAAATTGCAAACCGAGGCTTGAATTTTTTCTCCAATTCTTTCAGCTTGAGAAATGTTGAGTGTGTTTTTCCTGTATGATGTTCTAACTCCAGGTCTTTGCATAGTTCATTATAACACTTTACTTTGTCTTCTCAAGTCATCCTTTGAAATCTTCTTTTCAGCTCTTTCACTTCTTAGTTTCTTCCATTCACTTGAGCTACTCTATGTTCAAGAGCAATTTTCAGTCTCTTCTGGCATCTCTTTTGGTTTTTTCTTTCTTTCCTAACTTTTTAATGACCTTTTGCTTTCTTCATGTGTGATGTCCTTGGTATCATCCCACAACTTGTCTGTTCTTTAGTCATTAATGTTCAACATCTCAAATCTATTCTTGAGATGGTCTCTAAATTCAGGTAGTATATACTCAAGGCCATACTTTGCTTCTTGTAGACTTGCTTTAATTTTCTTCAACTTCAGCTTGAACTTGAATATGAATAATTGATGGTCTGTTCCACAGTCAGCCCCTGGACTTTTTCTGACTGATGATATTGAGCTTTTCCATCATCTCTTTCCATAGAAGTGGTCGATTTGACTCCTGTGTATTCCATCTGGTGAGGTCCATGTGTATAGTCACCATTTATGTTGTTGAAAAAAGGTATTTCCAATGAATAGGTCATTGGTCTTGCAAAATTTTATCATGCAATCTATTACCAAGGGCATATTTTACAACTACATGTCCTCCTTTTTCGTTTCCAACTTTTGTATTCTAATCAGCAGTAATTATCAACGCTATGATTACATGTTTGATCAATTTCAGACTTTCAGAAATTTGTAAGAATCTTCAATTTCTTCATCGTCAGCATTAGTGGCTGGTGTGTAAAGTTGAATAATACTCATATTAACTTATCTTCCTTGTAGGTGTATGGAAATTATCCTATCCCTGACAGTGCTGTACTTCAGGACAGATCTTGAGATGATCTTTTTTACAATTAATGCAATGTCATTTCTTTTCAGTTTGTCATTCCTGGCATAGGAGACCAGGTGGTTATCATATTCAAAGTGGCCAATACCAGATCATTTCAGCTCACTAATGCCTAGGATATCAACCTTTATTTGTTCCATTTTATTTTTGATGACTTCCAATTTTCCTTGATTCATACTTCATACATTCCACATTTCGATTATTAATGGATTTTGCAGCTGTTTCTTTGCATTTTGATTTGTGCTACATCAGCAAATGAGGGTCTCAAAAGCTCTACTCCATTCACATGATTAAGGTCGACTCTACTTTCAGCAGGCAGGTCTTCCGCAGTTGTATTTTGAGTGTCTTCCAAACTGAGGGGCTCAGCTTCTGGCACCATATCAGACAATGTTCTGCTGCTATTCATAAAGTTTTCCCTGATCAATTTATTTAGAAGTAGATTGTTAGAGCCTTCTTCCTAGTCAGTCTTAGTCTGGAAGCTCCGCTGAAACCTGGGTGACCCTGGCTGGTATTTGAAATACTGATGGCATAGCTTCCAGCATCACAGCAACACACAAGCCATCACAGTACAACAAACTTACAGACAAGTGGTGGATATCTGTATTTAGATATCCCATAAACATCTCATTTTAACATGGCTCCAATAAAGTATTGATCTATCACCATATCATGTTCCTCCACTTACTTTTCATTTTTTATTAAAGTCCCCACACTCTACCCAGGTGCGTACATCAGAAAGCTGGGAGACTTCTTTTGTCCCTTCCTCTAGTTCATCCGACACTTACCCTATCACCAAGTGCTGATGATTCTGCTTTAAAAATACATATATCAAAGCTTCTATTCCTCTCCATTTTGACAGCCACTTTTCTAAATCAAGCCACTTATCATCACTCACCTGGATTACTATAATTTCCCCTTGTACATTGGCTTCATTTTGTCACACTCTAATCCTTCTCCGGTAGCAGCCTGACAGATCTTTGATAATGCAAATCTCTTCATGCCCCAGTGAATAAATCCCATTAAGGCAATAACTTACTATTGCATTTATAATAAAATCCAAATGACAACATAGCCTATAGGTTCTGTGCATGGCTCCAAACTTATATTGTGCTACTATTATTAACCACTCTACTTATGTCCCACACTAACCTATAGATACTAGCATAGTGTCTGGCACCTAACAATAATAATAAATATTAACTGATTGAATAAGTGAATGGTAGCTTGCTCTTGAGTCCCTGGGTGGTGCTAATGGTTAATATATTTGGTTGCTAACCAAAAGGTTGGAGGTTAGGGTCCACACAGAGGTACTTCTGAAGAAAGGCCTGGTGATCTACTTCCAAAAAATCAGTCATTGAAAACTCTATGAAATAGTTCTACTCTGACACACATGGGGTTCCCTTGAGTCAGAATCAATTCGAGACAAATGATTTAACTGATTTAGATTGCCCTTAGGATAAAATCTCTTTCCAGCAGTAGGAATGGGTAGTCAGCTCCAAGTTCTGTTGTTGTATCATGAAAAACCAGTGAAAAACCAGTTGCTGTGAAGTCATCCCCACTTGTGGAGACAGGACCCATCAAATGTCCTCAGTCATTAGAGCAAACTATTTCTCTATTTTCTCACACTTGCTTACTGATGTGGCTAGGCTGGGTCTTCCCCACTGTATAAAATTAATATCTCAAATACGGCATGGGGCTTGGGGAAGGAAGGATGGGCATAATAACTGGGAATACATAGACCATTATTGGCCTTATTGGTTCTAGGCTATAAACCACAACTTATCTAAATAGAGAAGTTTTCCACTGAATAGCCTAGTTCACTGGGTATCTATTATCGGGTTTAGATTAGTTCCACCCATACAGATCCACACCTTTAAGATCCTAACTAGAAGTCAAGGACATGGGAAGATTTTAGGTGATGTGAATGCAGACAGCACAGACACAGACAAGTTGAAGTGGTTCCTGTGAATGCCAGTCCATACTGGCATAAAGGCTTTTCAATATGGCTATGGCCTACTCACTCCTTCCCCATCCTCTTCAGGCTCTCATCCTATGTATTGTCTTCTTCTACAGTAACTCACAGCAGAAATGCAAAAAGAGTATAATCACACATTAACCTACACCCAGATATGAACAAGGAAAAAAACTAGTTCCTACTTCGTTAAAGCCAGAGAGAGCACCCATTTGAAAACAGGTTTTGTTTTTGTTGTTGTTCTTTCAGTTTTTCAAACTCTGGGGATATATTTACATTCCATCCTAGTAAAGAAGCAACCTCCATCCCAACCCACCACACCAGTGGGAAATCTGGCCTAAATACAGCATAGATGCAGAAAACAAAATTTAAGTTTCACATTCTGAATGTTCCTATTCTGCTAACTAGTGTTCAGTTTCTTGTACTCTTCCCTATTTTCCAATACTGGCACAAGTTATTAGCCTATTTTATTCTTTGCCCATTTTAATGGAAAGCTGGAGTGAAGGGAAATTAAATGTATTAGCATTAATCACAATTTTCATTGAAGTACCTCCAGAATCTGTTTTATAAGAAGGAAATTCAATGAGGATTTCATTTGTGCATTGCCCACACCATTAACTATTCCTCTAGGCATGATTTTTAATGCCTTTATAATATTCCAATACTTGAAAGTATAATGATTTATTTAACTGTCTCCATGTTGTTGGTTATTTCAAGTAGCTTACAATTTTGTATGTTATAAATAATTCCATCCTGAATATTACTGTACATATGTCTTTGTCTATATCCTTATTTATTTCCTTAGGATATATTTCTAAAAGTAAAATTACTATGTCAGTGGTCCTCAGTAGATATTACCAAATTGCTTTTCAGAAAATCAGCATTCATTTAAAACCTAACCAAGAGTGTGTGTCAAAAACATTACAATCCATACCCTCCCTCCGAAAAAAGTTGGTGTTTTAGATCCAGTTTTGGTACATTATTTTTATTTAATTTTGTATTTGCTTATGTGACAGTTAATTTTTATCATATCTTTATTATTAATTTATCTTTATACATTTGGAGATTATTCATTTATGTCCTTAAGCCACTTTTCCTATTAGTAAATTATAACTTTTTCCTATTAACTTGAAGTTCTTAATATATTAAAGATATTAATCATTTTTCTGTCCTATTGGTTTTACTAGGTTTGTTCTTAGCTTTATGATATTTGTAATGATTACTTATGTACAGAAATTTTACTTTATAAGATTAGTCAAATGTATTAATCATTTTATTTGTGATCTCTCTGCTTATTAAAACCACAGTGAGATTTATTTTATATATTCCAATATATTTCATAATCATTTTACAATTTCATATTTTTACATCTAACTATTTACTCCATCTTTTTTTTTGGTTTGTGTATAATATGAAGATCTAAATTTATACTGTATTTATACTGAGATCATGTCTTATTTCTCAACCATCTCAACCTACTATTTTATGATGTTTTTTATCTATCACCTATTAAGTTCCCAGATGTTCTAATTTTTATTTCAGATTTTTTGTTCTAGCCACTTGCATGTTGATATTTCAACCATGGACGCAGTTATTATTTATTGAATCTTTGCAACATGCAGCTCTCAACAGTGTCAGTAACAGAATATCCAAAGCACTTTCAGAAAAAGTAGCTAGCAGCTCCAGCTGGCCTGCTTTCCAGCATATTCTTTGGGTGACTGTGAGTTCGCTGTCTCCAGCCCAAGGGCAATAGTTATTTCTTCTTCTTAGGTACTACTCTCCTCCCATTTTTCATCTTCAGCCCAATAAAATAGTAGATTCTTCATTTATGTTAAATATACCTTTCCCCTTTTGTACTTGTACCCAAAGTTGGTAGGGGCTTCCTGATCCCAAGGTAAGACTTTTTTCCTCTTTGAGTTTTCTGAATTTTCCAAAAATTTTGTAAGAATTCCCTTATGAATTTCCCCTTTATTTAAAACATCAGAGTTATTTATATTTTCCTGACTGGACATTGGCCAGATATACTCCTCTGTGTTTCCTTGTTCGGGTTAAGACGGTTAACTGCCTTAAATATGCACTTCTCCCTTCTTTTTCAGTAATAGAAACTCATGGGTTGGACTGGGAACATGATTATCTAGATACAAGATACATTTTATAGACTCTTGCAACTAGTTATGGTCATGTGACTCTGTTCAGCACAAATGGGATATCATTTAAAGTGATGTGTACAACTTCTGCCATATCTCCTTAAAGATTCTTGGGTATTCTTCTTTCCTTTCTTTCCAATGGCTGGGAAATGGAGATGAGTGGCATTACCTTGGAGATGGCAGCATTGCCCCTATGGCCTCTGAGTCACTCAACTCTGATGTATTTACATGAAAGAAAGCAAGCTTTACCTTATCTTGTTGTTATAGTTAGCTGAAAAGCTGACCCCGTGTACAACAATGGGATCAGATTGTATTGTGATCTCCAGGCCTTTCTTCCTAGTCCAACTTAATCTGGACGCTCTAAGGAAACCTGTTCAGCATCATAATAACTGGCTGTCCACTAATAGATGGGGACTACACATGAGGTACATTGATGGAGAACAGAACCCAGTCTCCTGCATGGAAGGGGAGAATTCTACCACTGAATCACCAATGCCCTCAGTTTACACTAAGCCTTCAGTAATTCATCAACTATAGTTCAGAGTCTTCTGGCTCCAGGTGTGGGCTTCTGTTCCAGGGCCTCTGTTCCCTACAAACTGCGATTCTCTGTATCCAACTGTTTGTCTCTCTAGTTTTGGAGCATCAGTTTTCACTGAGACCTCATTTCTCTGGTGGATCCAAGAAGAGCTCCTGACCTTCAATTTGTTCCATTTTTCTCTTGCTGTGACAATGGGAGCGATGACTTCCAAGTTCTTTATATGTCAGACCAGAAACTAGAAATTGTAAAATTGTATTTTAAAATACCCTTTTACTCCTATTCCTCTAATTGTCTAGGAAGTAGCGTTGCCATCTTTCTCCTTCATTAAACAGTTTAATAAATTTTTGACAAGTGCTCATTCTGTATTTGTATCAGTGTCATGGTTTTAACTTTTTGAAAACAATAGTTCTACAACATCAAACTTTGTGTGATGCAGCTAAATACTTTGAGAAAATGTATAGTGTCAAATTTATAGACAATGAGAAGGAATGAAATTTACTAATTATTCATTTAAAAATCTAGAAACGTAACAACAAAATAAGCCCAAAGAAAACAGCAGAAAGGGAATAGAATATAATCCTATAAGCATCAAAAGAACAGAATCAACTTACCCAAAACTGGTTTTCCAAAAACACAAATAAAATTGAAAATTATAACCAGTAAAATTTAGTAAGATGAGAAAAGACACAATAAACAGGAATATGAATCCAAAGAGGGAGCTATCCACAAAGCTGCAGATATTAAAAAGAAACAACAAAAATAATGAGCCGAAGTATTGGAAAATTTAGACAAAATGGGCAAATACTTAGAAAAAATATTCATCAAAACAGCATTAAGAGAAAGTAAAAAATGTGATTATTCTTATAATAATTTCAGTAATTAAATGAGAAGTTAAAAATTTTGTCACAAAATAAAATCAGGCCTCGTAATACAGAAAGAAAATTCTAACAAATATTAAAACAAACAAAAAAAAATCCTCCAATCTTACACAATCTACTCCAGAGTGTAGCAAAAGAGGGAGCATTTCCAGTTCATTTTTAAGAAGCCCTCACATTCTTGAAACAAAAATGTAACAAAGGTAATACAAAAAAGGGTAAGTATAGGCCAATCTCACTCACGAACATAGTGGCAAAATTGAATCTAGGAATGTTTAGGAAAAGAATAAAACCTTATGATCAAGTTGGATTTACCTCAGAAATACAAGATTGGTGTCACTTTAAAATATCAAATATTATAATTTCTGTAATTATCAAATTAAACATGAACAATCATGATTTCTATTCACAGTGAAACTCCTAAGAAAAAAGAAATATAAATATAAATTATAAATGAGACAAACAAAAACCTTAATGGTGCAATAATCTGCAACAACAAAATCATTTTTAAGATGAGGAACAAATCAAGGTCTCCCATTAACGTCACTTCTATACAGCATTATAATTGGTATCCTAACCACCAGAGTAAGGTAAATTATTAGAATAAAATGTTTAAAATGTTGGAAAATACATAAAAATTGGAGAAAAGCTCAACAGTCTTAGGTATTGTAGCTGTGTAATATAAATTCCATAAAAATATTCAGAGAAATTATTAGAAATGAATTTTAGCAAGGTTGATATATATCAACTTAAAACAATTTTTTAACTATAGAAAAAAGAAGAAAACAACGATTTCAAGAAATTCTCTAAAAATTTAAAGAAAAATTAAAAGAAAACAGTAAGACTGAATTGACCATGAACAAGTATGAAATTGGGGCAGGTGAGGAGCTGGTGGTATGACTGCAGCCTGAAGCAGATGGAAACCAGAGGAAGCAATGTGAGGATAAGTTGTAGAAAAATCATTTACTGTTCTGATTATTTTATTCTGGTTTTGCTGAGGGGTAATCACTTTTCCCATCTGTCCAGAAAGAGTTGGCAACAGTCCAGACTACTGATGCGGTATCTTTGAGCAATGCAGAAGCATGCTGGGGAGAACACTGACCGGGGAGAACTCTTCCCTTGCAAGTTTCTCTCTTAAAATGCCCTGAGCTGGTGGATTACAGTCTAGGAGAACTGTTCACAGTAGCACTGTCCATAACTACAAGACATGGAAACTCAAATAATACAAATCAGAACATTAAATTATGTTTAAAGTCAAATGCCATAGAGCAATAAAAATGGACAGCAATGTGTTTGTGTAAGTGCATAATCTCAAAAACATGATCATGAGCAAAACGAATGAGCCACAGAAGTATACAGTATGATTTCATTTATAGAATATATCCCAAAATAGGAACAAATAAATAATAAACTGTTTAGGTATATATACATTCTTAGATCATGAAGTAATAAAATTAAGAAAATTAGTATCATAAAATTTAGTAAAAGAAAGAAAAATAGTAAGGTTGCTGATGACCACACAGGAGGCATGTATTTTACCAGAATTTTAACCTAGGTGGTAGGAACACAGGTGTTTTTATTATTGTTTTTATAAGTTCTACATACACATTCAACACATTCTTGTATATCTAATACAGTTTCCTTAAAATTTACAGAAAAACTAAAGTAATTGATAGGACTTCCATTCATCATAGAGATTTTAAAAGATTCAACAATAAGGCAACTTTCACTTTCCTGAGAAACATTTTTTTTTTTTGAGGAGGGGATTTAGCTTATATTGGGCATACATAGTTCATCAAGAAATGAAGTCAGTCATTTACATTTTTTTAACCATGAGAAAAATAGTATATATTTGTAAAAGTAAAGAAATGTAAGCAGCATATCAAAAAAGAGTGTTGAGAAGACTCAGAGATGATCATGCTAATAGAAGTCAACAAGAAACTCAGTGGAGAGGACATGGTTTACCTACAGAATATGGACTATTCAGAGACTGTATCACTTTTAGTTTAATCTAACTGCCATATGCAGCTAATGTCCAGGTTGGCAGTTACAGTTCCTCCCTTGACCTGACAATGCTTCAGCATTCGTCTATTCAAACTGGGAATTATTAGCGTGTTTGGCCACAATTTTTTGACTCATTTGTGATGCTGCACTACTTCCTCAAGAATAGGAGTTAAAATTCAGCATCTAGTATCTTCCTTAAATGTGGCCCAAAATGTAGATTTTGCTAGAAGAAATTCACTGAAGACTATAGTGTATGGATGATACTGTCACCAGTACAGTGCAGACAGAATTTGCATTGAGCTGTTTATTAAAAATAAAGCTTGACTTCCCAAGTTTCCCTTAAGCCATTTTCTCAGAGTTTATAAATCTGTTCTTACGCTTCTGCGTTTCCTAATTTGTTCCTTAAAAATAGCTTTTAGAAAATAATTAACTCCTCTTTTTAAGTTTTCAACACATATAATTAGCTAAAAAAAGACTTGGACATATAAATTTTACTTGACTATTCTAATATTTACGTATGGTTAAGGATTTTGGTTTTTTGTTGTTGCTTTTTTCTGGTCTGAGGAAAAAAGTACTTGAAATCTTCACTTTAAGAGAGAATACCATTGTTACTATCATCATCATTATTATTATTCCTTCTTCTCAGTATCTTTCAGGAATAT
This sequence comes from Dugong dugon, assembly GCA_030035585.1. Taxonomy (NCBI): domain Eukaryota; kingdom Metazoa; phylum Chordata; class Mammalia; order Sirenia; family Dugongidae; genus Dugong; species Dugong dugon. Next base: position 16,394,352 of record CM057465.1, read on the forward strand.
CTTGGTGCTCTTATCTCTCAAATGGACAAAGATTCAGCATCTTTTCATTCATTAATTTATTTGCATTTCATTAATTCATTACTCCTTTGTGTCACAAATGCTCCTACATCTTGAAGATTAATAAGTAATGCACTCAAGGCACTCAAAGTTTACAGTTAGAAAAAATCATTAATTTAGGTAATACAACTATGTTGTGCTAAATACAGGGACAAATACATACATACACAAAGGATGAAAGGGTTTTGAAGAGGTGTTCTTGAACAGAGCCAGTGAGTCAGGTGAAGTGGAGAGTGCAGTCCAGAGAGAAAAGACAACATAAACAAAAGTTCAGAAAACAAAATTTGCACTGACTGTGTTAAAGAAAAACCTTGGTACTTCCTGAGTTTATTTTGAATTCTAAGGAGAAATGGGCAATGGGACTGGAAAGCAGGTCAAGATTCAGATCATGGAGGGAATTCTGTGCCACACTGAGAAACTTGTAATTATTACTTCAGTTTATGAATATCCATGAAGATGCAATTGATGTGTTGGCTATTCTGAGATGGATTTGGGAGGAAGAGAATGGAAACAGAAAGTCCAACTGAGGTGCTACTTCATAGGAGAGATGGATTAGGTCACTGATAATAGAAATAAAATGGAGAGAAACAATTTTTAAGATATTATTGCAATATATTATTAGAACATGGTAAGTAGCTGGTTGTGATGACATGAGGTGTGAGAATTAATCTCTAGATTTCTAGATTGAGTGGATAGATTGTGGTGTCACCACTAACAGCAAATAATTAAATTCAATCAAGTGTAGGCAGAAAGTGTTAGAGATGCTACATGAAGTGGGTTTTGACAAGACTATATAGGAATATCAATTCTCAATTCCAGGTAAGCTACGTTTCCCTATAGAGTCTGATACTGTTAAGTTCTCAAGAGTAACACAGACAGATATAAATTAATATATAATTTATTAAATTAGGGCTTGGACACAAATTCCACACAGAGCTCAAGTGAGTAAGCCTGGGAAATAAAAATAAATAAATAAACAAGGGAGAAGAGGATGGGAGACAGAGAGACAGAGACTTTCTATCTTTCTCCTCCAAAAATACTTGAATATTCTAGGGAGTCTAGAGCAACCAGAATATAAGGTAGAGTCTAGTTTTTCTTCCATGTGAGATAGAAAAGAAAAGAGAGAAATGGAGATTCTTCTCAGATGTGAAATATCCAGTCTTATCACCATTCCAGCCACTTGACTGTGATCACCAGAAAGAAGAGTGCTTTTCTACATTTGCTTGTACTTTTACCCATTTGCTCCTCACAGTGTAAGCCTCCATCCACTAGCACCTCCTAGGGGTAGACATAGAGAATTTGCCTTAGCCAATAAAAATATAATGTGGTCAACATTAAATATATTAGATCTGAATTGACCATAGAATTTCCAAGTGAGGTGACAAGTAATCTGATGGATAGAATGGAGCATATGTGGAATTACTGGGTGAAAATGTAGGTGCAGTTTTTAAACCAGGAGAATGGATAAGATTATTCAAAGAGAGTATATAATAAGAAAATCAATATACCAAGAATTGAGCCTGTGAAACAGCACCATTTAAAGAAATGCTGCAAACACAAGGAAAACTAGAAAGATGTGATAACAAGAAAAGCAGATGAGTTTCAGAAGCAGGGAATAATCAGAAGTATTAAATACAGCATTGATATTCAGTTAGGAAACCAACAAAAACCAAACCCACTGCCATCGAACTGATTTCAACTCATAGCACTGAGAAGCTCCTAGAGCAGGGGAAGACTGATGACAAGGATCTTCCTCCAGAGCCAACAGAGAGAAAAAAAGCCTTCCCCTGGAGCTGGCACCCTGAATTCAGACTTCTAGCCTCCTGGACTGTGAGAGAATAAACTTCTCTTTGTTAAAGCCATCCACTTACGGTATTTCTGTTATAGCAGCACTAGATAAATAAGACAGAATTTAGTACCAGAAGAGTGGGATGCTGTTCCAATAGATACCAAAAATGTGGAAGTGGTTTTGAAACTGAATGGATAGAGGCTGGAAGAGTTTTAAAGTGCCTAATACTGAAAGCCTAGACTGCCTTGAAGAGACTGTTGGTGGAATTATGGACATCAAAGACAATTCTTGTGAGGGCTCAGAAGGAAATGAGGGGAGCTGTTATACTAGAGATGGTGCAGAAGGCAAGAAGCAGCAGCAGAACTAGGAGATCAGAGCGAGATAGCACTGGAGCTGACCCACAAAGCAAGAGAGCTGAGTGACTTTTCACAGGAGGCTTCTGGGCAGAGTGGAGTGCCTCTGGGCACTTATTGTTGGTGCTAGGCTTGTCAACCCACACAGCAAGAGAGCTGAGCGCCTTCCAGCTGAAGTTTACTGGTGGAGTCGGGTGTCTCCAGGCACTTACCGGTGGAGCTACAGAACTCTGAAACACCTGCCCAAGCGGGGCAGATAAGGGCAGTGAAGCCCAAGGGCCGAGAGGTCAAGTAACCTGGAAGCAGAAGCTGAAGAGACAAGGAACACAGGAAGCAGACCTGCCTTAGTCTCAAAGGGTGGAGTCACCACTCAGATGGACTAGGAGAATGGGGCCATCCAAAGCCGAGGGAGCAGAGCTGGCATTCCAGTGGCCTGGAAGGCAGAGCTGAAGCCCAGAGCCAAGGGGCCTCTGCTCAGAATCCGGAGAGTGTGGCCAATACTTAAAGTCTGGAGGGCAGAACCATAATTTGAATGGTCTCAGAGAACAAAGGATTATTTTCAAGTCTTGAGAGCTAATGTAATGTGTTTTGCTGACTTGCTTGGTGCCTGTTACCCTTCTTTCCCTCCAATTTCTCCCACTTGTTATAGAAATGTCTACCTTGTGCCTGTTCCACCATTGTACTTTGGAAGCAGACAATCTGTATTCTAGATTTCACAGATGAAGAGGAATTGTTGGATTTTGAACTTGGAGTTGATGTAAGACCCTTGCTATGATATGATGGGATGAATGTTTTACATGTAGCAAGGGCATGAATTTTGGGGGGCCAAAGGGTGGAATTGCATGGATTGAAAGTGTCTCCCAAAAATATACGTCAATTTGGCTAGACCGTGATTCCCAGTATTGTGTGATTGTCCACCATTTTTTTAACTGATGTGATTTTCCCATGTGTTGTAAATCCTACCTCTATATGTTAATGAGGTGGAATTAGCGGCAGTTATGTTAACAAGGCAGGACTCAATGTACAAGATTAGATTCTGTTTTAAGCCAATCTCTTTTAAGATACAAAAGAAAGAAGCAAGCAGAGAGACATGGGGATCTCGTACCACCAGGAAACAAGAGCCGGAGAATAGCGTATTCTTTGGACCCAGGGTCCCTACACTGAGAAGCTCCTCTACCGGGGAAGATTGATGACAAGAACTTTCCCCCAGAGCTGACAGAGAGAGAAAGCCTTCCCCTGGAGCTGGCACCCTGAATTCAGACTTCCTAGCCTCCTAGACTGTGAGAGAACAAATTTCTCCTTGTTAAAGCCATCCACTTGTGGTTTTTATGCTAAAGCAGCACTAGATAACTAAGACAGAATTTGGTTATAGCAGCACTAGATTACTGGACAGAGTAGAACGGTCACATAGGGCTTCAAAGGAGCAGCTGGTGGATTCGAGCTGCCGACATTTTGGTTAGCAGCGTGAGTTCTTTACCACTGCGCTACTAAGGCTCCGTTCAGACAGTCAGGTCTCGAAAATATCTACTTGACTGTGTTAGGCTAAATTATGGCCTCCCAAATTAACCAATCCTAATCCCTGAAAACTATGAGTGTTACCTTATATGGCCAAAGAATTTTACAGATTAATTAAGGACCTTGAGATGGAGAAATTATGCTGGATTATACAGGGTGGCCCTAAATGTAATCCTAAGAATCCTTATAAGGCAGGCAGAGGGAGATGTGACTACAGAAAAGAAAGCAATGTGAGAACTGAAGCAAGATGCTACATTACTAGCTTTGAAGATGAAGGAGCAGCTGAGCAGTGGAATGCAAGGAATGCTGCCTAGAAGCTAGAAAAGGGAAGAGCAAATTCTCCCCTATAGTAACTGGAAGGAGCAGGGCCCTGCCAACACCTCGATTTCAGCCCAGTGAAACTGATTTCGGATTCTGTCCTCCAGAACTGTAAGAGAATAAGTGTGTGTGGTTTTAAGCCAGCAGGTTTGTGGTGATTGGTTACAGTAGTCATAGGAAACTAACACACTGGATTTGACAATTAAATGGACACTGGCATTCCTAGCAAGAACAATTTCCCTGGAATGATCAAAAGAAGCTGTGTTTCTAAATTCACAGAGAAATTTCAATGAATCCAAGCAAGTATTTAATTGCAACATCAATTATTTAAAACCATTTCTAAGTGATAGAAATATTTAGAAACTACCAGTTACCAAGAAAATATTGGAAAAACTACAGAAAGAAAACTACCATTTGTCTCTTAACTGAGCTGGAAATAGTCATATTAATTGATCCATATTTTGAACCAAGCTAACATAAAACTGGCATCTGCTGTTGCTTTCAGAGGCAGTACAACACCAGCATAAAGATAAAATCACAGACACACATTCCGTCTAGATACTCACCAGGGTCTATATCTATATCTGTCTGTTGTAGTCATGGGAGGTAGACACATCTAATTATAGAAGAGTTTTACAGACCAAGGTAGCATACTAGTTATATTAAATTTCGTTTCCATGCATACCTACACTGAATCAAAGCTGTTATTCTTTATTTTCATATGAATAACCACTTGAACGTTAAGATAGTCCCTTCTCTGATTTTTCATGATATTAATTATAGTCTCGTTTGGATGGGTATCATAATTTTATTGTGTGTTATTTTACACAAATACTCATCAAAACTTATGTTATCAAAGTTCATTAACTGAGAATAATTACTCCACAGAACAATGTTTTTCTAAGCCTGGATTTGAGCATGGCTAACTCTCCTATTCACAGTATCATTTTCATTGAATAATTTTTTAGGAAAAATAAATATAGTCATTTCAACCTTAAATGAAGAAGACTAGTCTTGCTAGAATATACCTGCTCACATTTGTATCCCTTTAAATTATATAAAATATTATAACAATTTTTTCACCATCTCCACTGCTGTTGATGCTATTTATTGATGCAATAGTAGTTTAAGATAGTGGACAAAGAAAATACAGGTTTCAGCTCTTTTCTAACTCAGTTTTTTTTTTTTAATACCTGGAGCCCAAAGCTAGTTTCAGGTAGACCCTGGAAAAAGTAGGTAAAGACTCAAGTGAGTTTTTTTGTTTTGTTTTGCTTTAACTGGGGTTACCATGAATTGAAACTGACTCTACAGCAACTGGTTTGGAGGATGGCTATAATCAAATACCAACTAGTTGCCATCCAGTTGACTCCAACTCATGGTGACCCCTTGTGTGTCAGAGCAGAAGTTGCTCCATAGGATTGTCAGTGGCTGGTTTTTCAGAAGGTGATCATCAGGTCTTTCTTCTGAAGTACCTCTGGGTGCTTCCAACCTCCATCCTTCCAGTCAGCTGTCAAGCAAGTTAACTGTTTGCAACACCCAGGGACTCTTAAGCCAACTGCCGTACAATCAAATAAGTAGACAATAACAAGCATTGGCAAGGATGTGGAGAAACTGAAACCCTCCTATATTGCAGGTAGGAATATAAAACAGTGCAGCCACTTTGGAAAAAGAGTCTGGCAGTTGTTCAAACATTAAACGTAAAGTTACCACATTACCCAGCAATTCCACTCCTGGATATATGCCCAAATTCGGTGAAAACATATGTCTACACAAAAACTTTTACATGAATGTTCATTAATAATTAATAGCACTATTAATAATAGCCAAAAGGTGGAAACAACCCAAACGTCCATTGACTGATGAATAGATAAATAAAATGTAGTATATCTATACCATAGAATATTATTTTGCAGTAAAAAGAAATGAAGTACTGATACATACTATAACAAGGAGAAGCCTTGAAAAACATTATGCTAAGTGAAAGAAGACACTGACAAAACGCCACAGTATATGATTCCCTTTATATGAAACATCTGAAATATGCCCATCTATAAAGGCAGAATTCAGATTAGTGGTTGTTAATGGATGTGGGGCTTCTTCTAGCGGGACAGAAATGTTCTGAAGTTGCATTATGGTGATGGTGGCACAACTCTGTGAATACACAAGAAACACTGAATTTTACACTTTAAATGGGTGAATTGTATAGTATGTGAAAAATTATACATCAATAAAGACATTTAAAAAAAAAGAAGGGGGAAAAAAAGGAACTGGGATACACTAAAGTGAGATATCAATGTCCGGATAAGACAAGCATTCCTTTGAACTTGGAAGCTCATTGTCTAAGTGAAAAATATAGATTAAACATGTATTTTTCTGAAAATAACCACAGACTTTTGCACCACAAAATTTTTCTTTAATAAATGTAGTCCCAGTGCCCAGTTATCCAAAAGACTTTAAAGACGCATATAAGATATTATTTACATGCCAGGTTAGAGTCCACTTGCCATATTTATATTTTGGCTTCATTGTTTTTGACAATTGAAATATACCTGTTTATCTTAAGGAAAATTGTTATCTATATCCACTTAAATATAACCCATTTTGCCAGATGGACTCACTTTTTGTTTAAAAAATAAAACAGACCACATATTCTCCAGTAATACTAATTTTTATTATTTCTACTTTTTGAAAAGTCTTTTGGCAGTAAATGGTATTTATTTTACGTCTTCCATATCATCAAACAGAAAAGGAAATAAATATTACAAAAATAATTGTTTGCAACTCATTATTTGGAGAGTAGATATTATTGACTAGAATAGCCTATATTGCCCTACAGATTTTTCTCAATAAACGTCATTTTTCAACTCTGATTGTAATGTTAGCTTAATCAGTTTCCGTTGCCCTTTTACTTCCCCTGCAAGCTTTATATATATCATTATTTTATGGAGTATTATTGTTTAATTCCTCTTGATTACTATTTCCAAGTTTTTATTTCCCATTTGTTTTGTTCTTATTCAGCAATTCTTTCATAAATCTTTCAAATGCAAACTACTGTTTGCTTTGCCTATTGCTATTTTCAAGGAAAGTATAACCCGATACCAAAAAACACCCATTGCTGTCTAGTGGACTCTGATTCATAACAATCCTATAACCAGATAGGTTTTAGGAATAGTATTTTTAAATGATTTAGCATTAATTCAATATTAGAAAATTTAAAATCCTCTACTACTCTATCATACTCCACAAATCTACTAAGTCTATCTATATCCACCATGAGTCAGGACCAACTCGATGGTACTAACAATGGCAATAATATATCTGCTGGCAGCATACTTATTTTACTTTTATCAATTTTTAGAATTGTTCTGTACCATGATTTTATTTTTTGTTTTCTCATCTCTCAGTGTGAGAAAATAAAAAAGCGTGGCATGGTATGAATAGGTGGAAGTGGCAGTATGTGGGAATTAGATATTAATGTAGTTCAGGATAGAGACCCAAGGCAAAGAATGAAGTAATTCCAAAAGTTTTGCTAACTAGTCAAATGACTAAGAAAGAATATGCCTCAATTTTACATTCCAATATAACTTCCCCTGGCGAAAACTAATTCCACACATATATACTAATAAAACCATTGTGTTTTTGAATATAAATTAAGATATAATGTAATTACGAAACTTCATGACTGAACTGCCTACACGTGCGCGCGCGCACACACACGCACACACACATAGACACACACACATACACACAATTTTGGTCCCTCCATTGTTTCTGTTCACAAAGCCAGAAACCAGCTAAAAACAGGGCAGGCTGCCTCTTTTCTCTAACATACCTCTAGTCGATCCTACAATTGTTACCGTTTTAGCCATTCTGCTTAGTCAGTAGCTCTTGGCATATTAAAATGAAAGAGTGAAAAACAGTACATTGATTTGGACTTGAAAATGTTGCAAGCCATAACTTTAATACCATGTCATTTTTATCAAAATGTGGTAAAAATTTTATACCTGAGATTTTATATAACAAGTGAAAGGCCATAGTCTAGATAAACAAAATGCTTATGATTTAGAAGAGAGTTTATATTGCAGATTTTAGATTAGGCTTTTTACCATTGTTTATGTCACCCCAATTTCATACAGCAAAATAGCAACTAGAAAGCTTCCAAGAAGCCACTCTTTGGTCTCACATTCCCTATATCTTAACCTCAAGTGTTTTTGCCACTATTCTTTCCATAATCAATTTCTAGAGTAGTGACATTCTAAGTACTCTGATATACAGTGCAAGAAAAATTACATGAATTAAAGTACCTGGCAATTTTAATGTAGAGGAAATTTTAAAAGAAGAAACATGCTGACTTATCAGTAGCTTATTTCCATGTATTTATACCCGTCCATAAATTAGTAGATCTGGGCTCGGCTTAGAATAAAACCACTTCAAGTGGCCCTGTGAATTTTATATTTAGCCTTAAAATAGAAGTAACAAATAAATAGAGAAAGGTGTATTTACTGGAAGTGTATACTTCTTTAGACATTAATTAGTCCAACATTTCATCATTTAAACCACACAGCTGTTTTTGTTGTTTTATTTGTTGCTTTTTTTTTTTTTTTCTTTTTTTTAACCTCCGTGTGACAGCACTCAAGTCTCCACTTCCCATTTTAGGAAAAACACATAATCATTAAACTTCATGTAATCATCACTAAGTCCATAAGGCTGACATATAATCGAATCTGCCACCATAGTCCTTCAAGTCAAGAATCACTACATTTATGCACCATCAGCATCTCTGGACAATTAACAAAATGCCAACAATTATAAATATATAATGAAGATGAATAAAGTGCTAACCAAAGTAACTAATTAAAACTTAATAAAACTCCTCAGCATTAGTAACTATTAGCCTAAAAGTTTCAATTATCATTTAGATACTATGCTACCTATATTAACTATACTTTCCATTTATTATTTTTAACCTATCTTAGACTATGATACACCTTGTGACTTTGGAACTCCATTAGTTCTTAACAAATATACTTTACTGAAGACAATAGTGCATCCTTTCTCTTGACATTCAAATACTGCATTAAATAATGGATGTTCCCTTACTTGGGGGTAGAGGTTTTTAATATTTGTTTTTCATGCTTACAATTTCTACATACAGAATGATGATATGTTCTTTGAGAAGGTATTTTGCAAGCAGAAATATAATACTTGAGGGTTTTTTTTAAATGATTAACAGAAACTACTGGTTAGAATATTTCAAATTAGAAATTGCACAGAAAATCTCTTGAGTAGGGAGAAGGTACCATAAAAAAGAGTGAAAGAATTATTATTTCTACTATCAGTCTTTTAAATGTATACTCAGAGGAGCCTAACACATTTCATAGAGTAATTTGGAATTCAATTCCTCTCAAGCCAAGAATATATCAACTTGAATAGTCAAAGGATTTTATATTATTTTGTTTCTGTTGCTTTCTTTTGTCAAATAATTGGATTATGTAGCCTAATGGAAATCCAGGAGAGGAAATAAGACTATTATAAAATAACAAGAATGCCATCTTAACAGATGAATTTCATGGCCTCCTTAGCAAACCAAGACAGTGATAAGTATTTAGCTATTAAATTATTTTGTAAGGTCATAAATGTCTACATGTTGTACTGTACTAACATCTTCTCAAAATTATTTTTTGTCTAATGAAATCAATTTAAAACACCATTGCCTAATACTTATACACACTGAAATATCACAAACGTTGTTCTATATCTCATAATTTACTTCTGTATTATACATTGATTTTTCCATCGATCCATAAAAAATTTTGAGGAGGAACATGCATGACAAAATAAAAGTGGAATTATAACGTTTTAATAATAAAAACCATGTGCTAATATAAACTTGAAAATGTTCAAAACTAGGCAAAAATGTGATGAAATTACATATGATAAAAATGCCATTTCAAAATCATTGATGAAGGAATAGATTATTCTATAACTTTTTTGATTTTGGGGAGAAAGAACTTTGTACAACAAATTAAATATCACAACTAAATTACTAATTAAATATAAACTATATTTTAATTAATTTAGCTTTTGTCAGAAGTATGCATTTTATGTCAGATGGAAAAATTTAAATCATGAACTCACAATGCCATCTGTCTTAGAAATCTCTCTAAATAAAATAATGACTGTAAAATATATAGAATCTAAAATACCTGAATATTTATCTTCTCTCAGGTTGAAGAAAGTCTTTCAGAATATATGTACAGAAGAAAAATTCATAAGTAAAAAAGTTATATTACATAATATTTAAAAAATTTATCTTAAAAATAAACAAGTATAAAAGGAAAACATATCAATTAAAATGTAGTAGATGAAGCACTTAATATATACAGTTCTCTTACAAACTGATTTTAAAAAACAGGTAACTCTAATACAAAAATGGAAAAAATTTGTGAATGATAATCACAAAAGAACTACAAACAAATATACACAAATATACAAATAAGTATACATGTAAAGAAACATGAAACCTTATAAGTAATCAAATGCTCAATCAAAAAAATGCATAAACATGGAGATATAGTTTCTCCTTTGAAATTGGGGAATATATATATAACCAAAACCTGTTGCTGTCCAGTCAATTTCAACTTATAGGACCCATATAGGACAAAATAGAACTGCCCCATAGGGTTTCCAAGACTGTAATATTTATGGAAGCAGATTGCCACATCTTTCTCCCACAAAGTGGCTAGTGGGTCTGAACATCTGACCTTTTGGTTAGCAGCCAAGTGTTTAACCATTGATAAACCAGGGCTCCTTGGGGAAAATTATATATGATATATATATTCTCTATATGTATATAATTATGTATACTTCCGTGTGTGTGTACATGCAAATGTGCATGAATGTGTGCACTATATATGTGTATATGTGTGTGTACACACAAACACACATATACATGTATACATATTGCATACATTCATGCACATTCACACATACACACACACACAGGAGTGTCTTGTGATGGTGAAGAGAAATGGGTACACTCTTCAGCAGCAAAATATTTCTGGAAGAAGTTCCCGACTTAGCCATTGTTATTTTAGGGATACATTCTAAAGTAATAAAAATAGCTGCATTTATAAGGATGTTCATTGTAGTACGTTTACAAGAGAAAAAATGCATTTACAATATATATGTTATAAAATAAACTTTTGATCAATTTTAAAAATATAATCCTGTTTTTTCTAAAATTGACGAGAAAAGTGTCTGGGAATAAACACATCTGCATATTAGTAGTGGATATGTTTGAGTTGTGGCATTGTAGGTAATAATTAATTTCTTATTTGTCCTCTGTCTTATTTTCAAAAGTTTATTCAATGTTTATTATTTTGTAATAGGTTAAATTTCCAATTTTAAATGGTGATATTCCTTTATTTAAGGCTATTTCTTGCTTTAAATATGGTTCTAAATTATAAAAAAAGAATCAGAGAGAGAGAAATGGAGGTAGTCCCTGACTTATGACATATTCGAGTTAAGATGAACCCCACTTACCACTGTCTGGTTGTTGTTTGTTTCTTTTGAACATCTTATCATTAGTAATATGTACTATATACAATGTGGCAGAGTGTAATTTGCTGATGCTATCATTCTCAGATGTTTACTCGCAGATGTTCAAAGACCAGATTTATAAAAATACATATAAGTCAATAATAATGAAAACTTAAAAAAAAAAAGGTATTTGACTTATATCAGCCAACTTATGACAGAGTCATTGGAACAGAGCTCCATCGTAAGTCAAAGACTACCTGTAGCCTATGTCTGTATGTGTCTTTTCATTGATATCACATTCTTGTTTCCATATGAGGACACTCATTTAAAGACAAAATTCTTAGATTGCAATAATGTATCCTCCTATTTAGTATAAAACATTAAATTATCTATTTATGATCAAGTAAGTGTAAATCATACTCTAAAATCTAAAAGTGAAAGGAAAATATTATTGTTTTCTGAATAATATCTCTGGGGTTAGGATCTTTTTAATTTTAATTCTAAATTCTTCTGTAAGTTCCATTGAAATCATCCATATGTTACATTTAATCATCAAAATTCACTTAACATTAAAAATCAATTACCATCTCTGCTAAAGTGATCGCACAATAGAACCCAGGACTGTGATGGTTAAGATTGTGCGTCAACTTGGCTGGGCCATGATTCTCAGTGTTTAAATGTGATCACTCCCATGACTGAATATACTGTGAGTAGCCAATCAGATGAAAGGGAGTTTCCTTGGGGATGTAGCCTGCATATGAATATAAGCAGACATTCTGGCTTTTTGCTCGCTCTGGATCCTGTGGCTGCCTCCTGTTCATCTGACTTCCGGTTCTTGGGACTTGAGCTGTCAGCTTATCAGCTGAACTTGCGATTAATCTATCTTCACAGCCTGTGAGCGGAGCCCTGGTCTCTGACCTGCGGATCTTGGGTTCGCCAGCCCCTGCAGCTACGTGAATCAGGAGAAACCTTGCGGTGTTGCCTGCCGATCTTGGAATTCATTGACCTTCACAGCCTGCGAACGGGAGCCCTGCTCTCCGACCTGCCGATCTTGGGCTCGCCAGCTTCTGTGGCTGCATGAATTGGGAGAGGCCTCTACCCTGATCCACAGACTTGGGATGTTCTAGCTTCTACAACTGTGTGAACTGTTTCCTTGATATAAATCTCTCTATATGTACATTTATACGCTTTACTGGTTTTGCTTCTCTAGAGAACCCAGCCTAAGACAAAGACCATCTTAAAATCAAGTAGTATATTTTCATTATAAGGGTGGCTTTTAATTGTGAGTAAAATATATCAAGAACTATAATATTCTCCTTCTGACAACATAGTAAAATGTTTGCAAACATCTAGTCTCTAAATCTGTATTGTCATATATTTACTCTCACTAAATTCTATACTCCAGGGCTTTTTGCTGACCTTGTGATATCAAGCCTTTGAATTACTATGACTAATTGTGAGGGATATGCATAAGTACTTCAGTGCAGTGTGGAAAGTTCTCCTAAACAGATGCTTCAGACACATAATTAATCAAGCTGTGACGGAAACTGATCCAAAAATGTAAGCCAGAAAGGATGGAGTCATTAAGAGATCCAGTGTCATCTTAGATGTTAGGGAGAATATTTAGCTTCACTGGTGACTCCAGCTAAGCTCCAGGCTGCAGAGATTCTGAAAAAGTTGTCTGATGGGCTTGTTATTTGCATAAGACTTGACAACATCCAACTAATAAACTTGACATACAGACATTAGTGATCAAGAGAAGGAACCCTGGGGGTGCAATGGCTAAGCATTTGGCTGCTAACAGATAGGTGTGGCTCAAACACACCAGCCACTCCACTGGAGAAAAGACCTAGCGATCTACTCCTATAAAGAATATAGCCTAGGAAACCCTATGAGGGCAGTTCTACTCTGTCCTACAGGGTCGCAATGAGTCAGAATCGACTCCATGGCACAGGACAACAACAGTAATCAAGAGCATCTATGAAAGATACAAGGTTGATATAACAGCTGAATTGAGAAAACCCATCTGGCAAATGGGAGAGTAGAAAGAATAGTTCATATTAATTATCTTGCCCAAGACCACAGTTGCTATAATATCCTGGAGAAAATTTTTAATTCAATATTTCCAGAAAACAGATTTTCAAGAATTTAATTCAAATATTCTTTACAGTATGATCCCAAAACAAACAAACAAAAAAACCCAAACCCATTGCCGTCTAGTGGATTCTGACTCATAACGAGCCTACAGGACAGAGTAGAACTGCCCTATAGAGTTTCCAAGGGGAGCCTGGTAGATTTGAACCACGGACCTTTTGGTTAGCAGCTGTAGCACTTAACCACTATGCCACCAGGGTTTCCAGTATGTGCCAATTTCTAAGTTAATACTCTTTTATTTTGTTTTTTGGTTTGATTTTTTTAAAAAAAAGATAGAAGTTTCAAAGTTTCATTGAAAATAAATAAAACACTAGGAACAATGGTTTGAAAATTAAAAATTTCTTTTCAAATCTGTGCTGTAATATGCCATCGTGCTTACTTCAGAACAAATTAAATGGTGCAGCTTAGCGGAACAAAGTGGCAATATATTGTGAAGTGTCCTCATACTTCTGTGGTTAAAGTTTATAACCACCCCTCCTCAATTTTATATAATGCAGGATGTTAATTTTGTTTAGAAAATAGTAGGCAGGAGACAAGTAAAGGAAGACCCTCAACGAGATAGACTGACGCAGTGGCTGCAGCAACGGGCTCAAACAAAGCAACAATTGTGAGGATGACGCAGGACCAGGCAGTGTTTCATTCTGATGTACGCAGGGTCTCTATGAGTCGGAACTGACTCAACGGCACCTAACAACAACAGACAGAAAGATAAACAATTTCCACTTAACCTGCAAAGGAACCACGCAGCTTAACTTCAGAGCAGAAAACTCAGGCTGGAAAAACTGATATTCTAAGGTGCAGTGATGGTATGTTTAAATACATTAGCCCTACCTCATCCTTTCACTTTCTTTGTAAGTGTGGTATAATGTTTGGTCTCCTGTGGGGTTGCCTAAGACAGTGGTTCTCACTGGGACAGGTCATAAATACTGTCCTGCTTCTCTGTGCTTTACTGAGGTTGAGGGTAATTGTGTGAAGCTTAAAAATATATTGGTAGCATGACCCTGTGCCCCCATGAGCTCAACATAAAAAGAAAGTCATGAACATAGGAAGTTTCCATTTTATTCAAGGGTCACAAAGGACAAAACAGAACAACACATAGCCCCTTGGCATATAAAATGATCTAAAAACTATTTCACAGAACTGGCTGTGGCTGTAAGAAGGGAAGAACATTCCTTTCCTGTCTCTTCTGTACAGTTGATTAGCACATGTGAAAAAACTCCTCTTTTTTTTCTTTTACTCTGATATGCACTGAAACAAATAGGTGGGCAGAAAATTAATTAAATGGGTTCTGAGGATCTTTTATTCCCCGCATGCCCCCAATCATATTATCATCATCTTCAAATAGAAGTTAAGTAGCATCGGCATCCCAAGCAAAACTGCTTTACCTGGATAAAGATAAATAGAAGCACAAATGATACCTCTATGGATTGAATTGTGTACTCAAAAAAGCTATGTTGAAGTCCTAACCAGCAGTACACGTGAATGTGACCTTGTTTGGAAATAAGGTCTTTGAAAATATTATCAGTTAGCAGGAGGTCATACCAGAGTAGGGTGGGTCCTAGTCCCATCTGAGTGGTGTTATAAAACACAAGAGATGCAAAGCAACAGAGGAAGGATGCCATATGACACTGCAACTGCAAACTAAGGACTTCTGCAGCTACCAGAAGCTAGGAGAAAGGCATGAAACAGTCTCCCTAAGGGCTTGAGAAGAAATAACATGGCCCACACCCGGATCGCTGACTCCCAAATTCCAGAACTGTGAGAAAATAAATTTCTGCTCCTATAAACCACCCAATTTGTGGTATTTTGTTACCACAGCCCTAGGAATCTAATACGGGTACAGCTTTACTTCTTCCACCTGAAGAGAGCCATGTCAATGGAGCGACTATGATCAAATGCTCAGTTCCCCAAGACACAGGCTATGAGTATAGGGCTCTTCGTCTCTCTCTCTCTCTCTTTTTTTATTGTACCTTAGATGAAGGTTTATAGACCAAATTGTTTCTCACTAAACAGTCAGTACACATTGTTTTCCAACATTGGTTAACAACCCCACGACATGTCAACACTCTCCGTTCTTGACCTTGGAGGACATTTTTTTTGGTGAAAATATACATAGCCAAAGTTACACCATTTTGAAAGTTTCTACATGTACAGTTCAGTGACATCGATTACATTCTTCCAGTTCTGCTGCTATTCTCACTATCCTTTTCTAAATTATTCCATCCCTATTATCTTCAACTCACTGCCCCCTAGGCTTCCCATCAAACCTTTTGAGTTGCTGTTGTCAATTTGATCTCACATAGATAATTCTGTTCTTTTTTCGTACCTTAATGAAGGTTTACAGAACAAATAGTTTCTCATTGAACAGTACACACATTGCCCTATGACATGGTTAACAATGCCACGACATGTCAACACTGTCCCTTCTCAAACTTGGGTTCCCTATCACCAGCTTTCTTATCCCCTCCTGCCTTCTAGTCCTTGTCCCTGGACTGCTGTGCCTCATTTCTTTGTCTCTCTTTTGTATAACCAAATATAACCCTTGTAGTATAAGAGGCCTGATATTAAAAGGTAAATCAGAGAAATGGTTACATTTTATACCCTCTCATGATATTTTCCTTCTTAAGGCATACTGCACTTCCTTTCCAAAAAAAACCAAACCCATTGCCATCAAGTGGATGCCATCATAGCGACCCTATAGGACAGAGTAGAACTGCCCCATAGGGTTTCCAAGGAGCACCTAGTGGATTTGAACTGCCAACCTTTTGGTTAGCAGCCATGGCACTTAACCACTATGCCACTGGGTTTTTCCTTTAACAGATTTTCTTCAGTGCCTTTAAATACACACCGAAATTTTCTCTAAGATCTGTCCTTATACATACAATTGGAGTTATGTGATAGTCCAATAGAGTACTTAGAAGAGATACCTTCTAACATTAGTTCCAAAATGGGCCTTGTACAGACAGATCATGGCTGCATTCTAAGTATGAGTAGATAAGTAAAATAGATAGGTAATTAACTAGTGTTTCTCAACCATATCAGATGCACCTCTCTTTAAAACAGATCACTTGTAACGTCCCTTTTACTACCTGAAATGAAACTCATTTACAATATAATCTACTTGTACACATAACTTCAAAAACATCAATCTAATCACTAAATCTAATATAAATGATAAGTAGGACTAATTTATAATAAAATAGTATACCTTCTAATATGTAAATATTTGAACATGACTACTAGAAGATAAGAGAAGCATTGGTGGTACAGTAGTTAAGCACTGGGCTGCTAACCAAAAGATTGGTTGTTCAAATCCACCAACCGCTCCATGGGAGAAAGATGTGGTAGCTGGCTCCTGTAAAGATTTACAGCCTCGGAAACCCTACGAGTCAGTTCTACTCTGTCCTATAGGGTCAACATGAGTCAAAATTGACTCAATGGCGGTGGGTTTGGTTTTTTTGGACTAGAAGATAAAGGAGTCCCTAAGTGGACAAATGGTTAAGCACGGAACTACTAAGCAAAATGTTAGCAGTTTGAACCCATCCAGAGGCGCTTCAGAAGACAGGCCTAGTGACCTTCTTCTGAAAGGTCACAGTCATGAAAACCCTGTGAAGCACAGTTCTACTCTGCAACACATGGGATCACCATGAGTGAGAACAGACTTGACAGCAGTTGGTTTTCTTTGGTTACTAGAGGATATAATACAGCAGTCAGATGCCTGCACCTACTTATATTTAACAAGTTTGGCTACAAGAGAATTAAGATCAGTAGCCTTTGTTAAAATAAGTACAAGAAAACAAATTAGGTAAGGGTAGACACTAGAATAAACACTGTTGACAAGTCATGTAATAGCATACATATCCATATACAAGAGAAAGAGATAAACTTTTAAATTGCCTAAAAAAAAAAAAAAATTGCCAATACCAGTTGGGCTGTTCAAGTGAAGAAAATAAGAGAGTAGACTATTTTCACAAATGAGCTAAGTCTTATAAGTGTAATGACAAAATAATTTTCTATGTTATGACATGGGATGGGATGAGAGGATAGCCTAGAAATCATATCTCCACTCATGTCTGCCATCTTGAAATGAAATCATGTATTTAGTCTCTGATACTTAAAATACTTTAGAAACCATAATCTTCATTAAGTAGAATACAGAAGGATTAAAAACAACAACCACAGCAGCAGAAACAACAGCAACAGCAGTACCAGTATTTTGTTGTTGTGTGCCGTCCAGTGGATTCCAACTCATAGCAACCTTACATGAGAGAGTAGAATTTCCCCATAGGGTTTCCTAGGCTGTAGTGTTTACAGGAAAGAGCCCTGGTGGCACAGTGGTTAAGCATCTGACTGCTAAAGGTTCGGTGGTTTGAACCCACCAGCCCCTCTGTGGGAGGAAGATGTGACGATCTGCTTCCCTAAGATTCCAGACTTGGAAACCCAGTGGGGCAGTTCTGCTCTGTCCTACGAGTCAGAATTGATTTGACAGCAACGGGTTTAGTTAGGTTTTTTAATTTTTACAGGAGCAGATTGTTAGGTCTTTTGTCTTGCGGAGCAGCTGGTAGGTTTGAATCAACCACCTTTCAGTTAGCAGCCAAGCACTTAATCAAGAACCCAAAATAGTTTCAGCAAGTAATTTTTCTTATAAATATCATTGCAATCCTGAATGTTTTAAATATTTAGAATAACAATAATATGGAACATTTAAACATAGGTTCATCATGTAGTTTTCATAACATTTTGATCCAATATTTTAAAAATATTTAAGTTGGTTGTTTATTATGAAATATTTTTAAAACAACACATATTAATAAAGTTCAGTGAGGCCCTCCAATTTTCTCAATCTCTGCTTATCTAACAATATGTTGTTTTGAGTCTGTGAAAAGGAATAACAAATTTCTTCTAATAAACATTTGCCATATTATTACATATGCAGTAGCTATACAACTGCACTGAAATCCTTTTCAACTACGCAGTTGAACACAATACAAATAATTCAGGATGAAGCAGGACTGGGCAGTGTTTCGTTCTATTGTCCACAGGGTCACGATGAGTTGGAACCAACTCAATGGCACTTAACAACAAGTGTACTTTGAGTTTTCTTGTGCCATTATTTTCATAGACTCAATATTCAGATATTTTCACTTTGCCAGAATAAAATTACAGGCAGTCCCTGGGTTTGGAATGTCTGATTTACAAACAACTCATACTTGCACTATAATACTACATAAATTTGCTCTCTCTTTGAAATGACTGAACCAACCTCTGCTCACAACAAAGTCTTCATCACAATCACCTTCACTTGCTGCACATGCAGGTTTTAAATCACCGAAAAGGCTTCAAGCCTCTTCTTACACTGAAGTATGGCTAAATAAGAACCATATGCACCTGTTTTGACTGGCCTACAAATTCACCTTAAAAACACAGTTAGGAGAGGACGTGTTCATAACCTGGGGACTGCTTGTATATGCGTATCTATTCTAGAACAACCTATTATTTTAACAAAATAAAAAGAAGAAGTGTTATGTTTAGGAAAGCTATAGAGCTAGTGAAGTAAAGAAAAAAGAAAAGGAAAGGGATATTTCCTATGGAAAAGATGAAAATGTGAACGAAGTTAGTGGTTACATGAAATGAAAAGAAATGGGAGGGATATAATTAGCTTGCAGACGTCTAGAAAGAAAAGGAATGAGCAGAAAGAAATTCAAGTAAATACTTTTAGAGAGAGTGAGAGAAGGAGCGTGTACGCAAATGCTAGAAGGTTAAAAAGTTCAAGAAGAGATAAACTAGGCAATCAAAAATATCTAAGAAAAATGATGGCATGATAAGGCAAAGATTTGTTGTTGTTGTTAGGTGCCATCAAGTTGATTTTTGACTCATAGCAACTGCATGTGACGGAGAAGAAATACACTATAGGGTTTCCTAGACTATAGTTTTTATGGGAGCAGATTACCAGGTCTTTCTCCCAGTGAGTGGGTTGGTGAGTTCCAACCACCAAACTTGCAGTTAGCAGCCAATATTTAACCATTGTGCCAAAAAAATACACAAATATAATTGAGTTTGTGGAAATGGAGTAGAAAGAGCTTCACCTGTGGAGTAAAACAATACAAACTTTGTTATTACTTATCAGTTACAGGATTTGAAGCTCAGGTTTCGAATCTGGAAAACGAGCATAATAGTAACTACCTCATAAAGTTATTAAGGAGTACTTTTGATACCTGAAAAGTGTTTAGCATCATTCCTAGTTCATAGGAAGTGCTCAGGAGGAATAAGTTCTTTGCAGGAAGAAATTAACGTACGATTTGTTGGTAGTCCCTATTTATCCTACCCTTTTGGGAAATACACAAAGAAAAGAAGACTATCTTCACCTGTATCTTGCTTGAGATTTTTGCGGCATATCAAAAGGAGAATGAAATCTTCGTAATTCTGAGAAGGTTCAAAAGTATGCCAGCCATCCAGATAATCCTTCACTATAAATTGCCTCAAACACAGAACAAGAATTTACTTTGCTAAGTAACTGGGCTTAAATTGCCTAAAAGCATATTACCCTTGTGTACAAGGAAAATGAACATTTCTAAAATAAAAATTTAATTCTATAAAGGTATTTTACTGATCTCTTTCATTTCCTAGCAATTGCCTACCAGTGAAAAATCCATTACATGTGTTAACATATCCTTAACTAACAATCCAGGGGATCCATAACTGCTCAAAAAGCCAATAAAACCTGAAAGAAGATTCTGATAAACAAACTTTCAAAAGGTGGAGACATTTAGTGATGTCATTTAATAACGGTGAATTGAAAAATAACTTATAAATCAGAAAAAAAAAAACTCTGTTACCAAATCTGTTATAGATTTTATTTTTCTTTGGATAAGTATATCAAAATATGTTTCTTTATTTTTGCTGATAACCATTTCTTTAACATAATGGTTTTATTTCCTACTGTGCTTAATTGCAAGAAGGCTGATTTTATAGAGAATAATTTTGATTACAGCACTAAAATTTATTTCAGGATTTCCTCTCAACAGGGAAATCAAGAAACTATTGCTAGTAGAGGAAGAAGGAAAGAAATGGAGCAGGATTCTACTATAGAAATGACAGCAGAGGCCGTGAAACAACCATTGGAACTGTAAATAAAATAGTGTAACTTACAAACACAGGCAGCCATGAACTGAGGGCACAGAAAGATAGGGAAATAAAGAGCTAATGCCTAAGATTCTTACATATATCACATACTCTCTGAAAAGGGCAAATTACTTTTTAGTAAATATCTTCATGAGCATAAATGTATTAAATATAAGTGGCTAAGATTTTCTAAATTCTCCTGAAACTGAGGGTTTTATGTAACTAAAAAGCTGAAAGTTTACTTCAATTATTTCTAAATCCTGAATGAATATGAAGAACAAATTCTATGGAGAATCAGATTAATAGTTTTCTCAGCATTAATAACTTCCACAATTACACGTCTTCTCTTACATTCATGGCCTTGATATACTAAATTAATAAGAGCGTAACAGATGAAACAATCTGTGAAATAGAACGGGTTCTTTTACACTGACTTTTGGAATATCAAACTAGATACAGTTTTTAGCAGTTGCAGCAGTGTATCGACAGGGAACTGCCAGAAATGCAAGCCAGATTCAGAAGAGGACGTGGAATGAGGGATATCATTGCTAATGTCAGATGGATCCTGGCTGAAAGCGGAGAATACCAGAAAGATGTTTACCTGTGTTTCACTGACTGTCCAAAGACATTCAACTGTGTGGATCATAACAAATTATGCATAACATTGCAAATAATGGGAATTCCAGAATACTTAATTGTGCTCATGCAGAACCTATACATAGACCAAGAGGCAGTCATTTGAACATAACAAGGGGATACTGCGTGGTTTAAGTCAGGAATATCTACTTATTCAACCTGTATGCTAAGCAACTATTCTGACAAGCTGGATTATATGAAGAAGAACAAAGCATCAGGATTGGAGGAAGACTCATTAAGAACACATGATATGCAGATGACACAACCTTGCTTGCTGAAAGTGAAGAGCACTTGAAGTACTCACTGATGAAGATCAAAGACTACTTCAGTATGGATTACACCTCAACAGAAAGAAAACAAAAATCCTCACAACTGGACCAGTAAGTAACATCATGATAAATGGAGAAAAGATTGAAGTTGTCAAGGATTTCACTTTATTTGGATCCACAATCAATACCCATGGAAGCAACAGTCACAAAATCAAACGATGTAACTGTGTTAGGAAAATCTGCTGCGAAGACTTCTTTAAAGTGTTGAAAAACAAAGATGCCACTTTGAGGACTGAGGTGCACCTGACCCAAGCTATGGTATTTTCAACTGCCTCATATGCATGCAAAAGCTGGACAATGAATAAGGGACTCTGAAGAATTGATGACTTTGAATTACGGTGTTGAAGATTATTGAATATACCATGGACTGCCAGAAGAATGAGTAAGTCTGTCTTTGAAGGAATACAGCCAGAGTGCTCCTTGGAAGCGAGAATGGCGAGACTTCATCTCTCATACTTTGGACTACTTATCAAGAGGGACCAGTTCCTGGAGAAAGAAATCATGATTGGTAAGGTAGAGGGTCAGTGTAAAAGAGGAAGAACTTGATGAAATGGATTAACACAGTGGCTGCAACAAGGGGTTCAAACATAGCAATGACTGTGAGGACGGCACAGGACAGGACAGTGTTTCATTGTGTTGTACACAGGGTCGCTATGAATCAGAACCAACTCCAAGGCACCTAATAACAACTTCAACAACATTTACCTCTCAGATCACTTGAAAGTGATAGACGCTTGTACTAAACTTTGTATTTCCTAGTACAGTCACATATTCATTTTATTGCTTTTCTTCATATCCTGAGTACAGAGGTATTCATGAAGAAGGACAGTATCTGCAAAAGTTGCACGTGGTAGCTGAGAATATTTCACATC
The DNA here is from genome assembly GCA_030035585.1 of Dugong dugon. Classification (NCBI taxonomy): domain Eukaryota; kingdom Metazoa; phylum Chordata; class Mammalia; order Sirenia; family Dugongidae; genus Dugong; species Dugong dugon. The sequence continues at coordinate 16,417,039 of CM057465.1, forward strand.
ACTTTACATTTACTTTATTTTTCATTTTTGATGAAACAGTCAAATTTTGTATATGTTGCATATCATTACGTTTTAACTTTTAGTCTTTTAGTAATTATTTTCAATATAACAACAATTATGTGGAAATCTTGATTATAACAACATAATGATTTATTTTAATGACTTGTAAGAAAAATAAATTACATGAAATGAATGCTTGATAATTTATAATCATACATATTGTTAAAAGACTATGCAAATATCTACATTTTATTAGAAGAAAACCAAAACATACCTACCAACTTTAAGTCATATAAAATCCATAGGTTTACTCATAATTTTGGTTTTGTCATTATGAAGGTATGTTCGTCAAGGTAAAAGGATAGAATATGTTTTATTCAACTGATTCTAAAGAGATTTACAGGAGCCCTTGTGGCTCAGTGGCTAAAACACCCAACATCTCACTGAAAGGTTGGCAGTTCAAAACCACCAGCCACTATGGGGAATAAAGTTGTTGCAGTCAGTTTCCATAAAGATTTACAGCCTTGGAAACCCTGTGGGACAGTTCTCTGTCACATAGAGCTGCTATGAGTCAGAATCGACTTGACAGCAATGGGGAATTTATAATTTCTATATATTTAGACATATGAATATATATAGTCTTACCCCGAGCCTACCTGTGTTGTATGGGTAGGTGTTGTCTGAAAGCATTTTGCTCATTTTAAAGTAATATTCAAATGTTGTTGTTGCTAGGAGCCTTTGAGTCAGTTCCCACTCATAGCAACCCTATATACAACACAAAATAGTGCTCTATCCTGCGCCATCCTCACAATCATTCTTATGCTTGAGCCCATTGTTGCAGCCACTGTGTCAATCCACTTCATTGAGGACCTTCCTCTTTTTCACTGACCCTACTTTACTAAACATAACATCCTTCTCCAGGGACTGATCTCTCCTGATAGCTTGTCCAAAGTGTGACAGTCTTGCCATCGTCACTTTTAAGGAGCATTCTGTCTGTATTTCTTCCAAGAAAGGTTTGTTTGTTCTTTGGGTAGTCCATGTATATTCAGTATTCTTCTCCAACACCATAATTCATAGGCATCAATTCTTCGTCTGTCTTCCTCATTTATTGTTTAGCTTTCTCATGCATATGAGGTGACTGAAAATACCATAGTCTGAGTCAGGCACACCTTAGTCCTCAAAGTTACATGTTTGCTTTTTAACACTTCAAAGAGGTCTTTTGCAGTAGATTTGCCCAATACAATAAGTTGCTGGATTTCTTTACTGCTGCTTCCATGGGCATTGATATGAATCCAAGTAAAAGAAATCCTTGACAGCTTCAATATTTTTTCCATTTACAATGATGTTACTTATTGGTCCAGTTGTGAGGATTTTTGTTTTCTTTCTGTTGAGGTGTAATCCATACTGAAGATTGTAGTCTTCAATCTTCATCAGTAAGTCCTTCAAGTCTTCTTCACCTTCAGCAAGCAAGTTTGTGTTATCTGTATATCACAGGTTGTTAATGAGTCTTACTCCAAAATCCTGATGCTGTGTTCTTCATATAAGCCAGCTTCTTGGATTATTTGTTCGGCATACAGATTGAATAAGTAAGGTGAAAGCATACAACCCTGACACAAACCTTTCCTGCTTTTAAACCACTCAGTATCCCCTTGTTCTGTTCGAATGACTGTTTCTTGGTCCAAACCCAGGCTCCTCATGAGCATAAATAAGTGTTCTGGAATTCCCATTCTTTGCAATGTTATACATAATTTGTTATGATCCACACAGTTGAATGCCTTTGCATAGTTAATGAAGCACAGGTAAACATCTTTCTAGTATTCTCTGCTTTCAGCCAGGATCCATCTGACAACAGCAATGATATCCCTCATTCCATGTCCTCTTCTGAATCCAGCTTGAATTTCTGGCAGTTCTCTGTCAATATACTGCTGCAACCACTTTTGAATGATCTTCAGCAAAAACTACTTGCATATGACATTAATGATATTGTTCAGTAATTTTTGCATTATGTTGGATCATTTTCATTGGAATGTGCACAATTATGGATCTCTTCTAGTTGGTTAGCCAGGTAGCTGTCTTCCGAATTTCTTGGCATAGACAAGTGAGCACCTCCAGCACTGTATCCATTTGTTGAAACATCTCAATTGGTATTTCCTCAAATTCTGCAGCCTTGCTTTTCACCAATGCCTTCGGTGCAGCTTGGACTTCTCCCTTCAATACCATCGCTTCTTGATCATATCCTACCTCCTGAAATGGTAGAACGTCAATCAATTCTTTTTGGTACAGTGACTCTGTACATTACTTTCATCTTCTCTTGAAGCTTCTAGCATCGTTTAGTGTTTTTCCCACAGAATCCTTCAATATTTCTGCTGGAGATTTCAATTTTTTCTTCATTTCTTTCAGAATCAGAAATGCCAAGCATGTTCTTCCATTCTGGTTTTCTAACGCCAGGTCTTTGCACATTTCATTTAATACTCTACTTTGTCTTCTTGAGTTGCCCTTTGAAATCTGTTCAGCTCTTTTACTTCATCATTTTTTCCTTTTCACTTTGTCTGCTTTACATTGAAGAACAAGTTTCAGAGTCTCTTCTGACATCATTTTGGTCTCTTTTTTGTTTCCTGTCTTTTTAATGACCCTCTTATTTCTTAATGTATGGTGTCCTTGATGTCATAACACAACTTGTCTCGTCTTCAGTCATTAGTTTTCAACATGTCAAATCTATTCTTGAGATGGTCTCTAAATTCAGGTGGGATATACTCAAGGTCATATTTTGGCTCTTATGGACTTGTTTTAATTTTCTTCAGCTTTAACTTGAACTTCATACAAGCATTTGATGGTCTGTCTCACAGTTTGCCCCAGCCTTGTTCTAAGTCAGTTTGATTCCTGTGTATTCCATCTGGTGAGGCCCATGTGTATAGTCACTGTTTACGTTGTTGAAAAAAGGTATTTGCAACGAGTAAGTCGTTGATCTTGCAAAATACTATCATGCGATCTCCAGCATCATTTCTATCACCAAGGCCATATCTTCCAACTACCTTGTGATGGTTAAGATTATGTGTCAGCTTGGCTGGGCCATGATTCTCCATGTTTTAATGTAATCACTCCCATGATTGAATATACTGTGAGTAGCCAATCAGATGAAAGGGAGTCTCCTTGGGGTGTGGCCCGCATCTGTATATAAGCAGACGTTCTGGCTTTTTTCTCTCTCTGGATCCTGCAGCTGCTTCCTGTCATCTCATCTCCCGTTCTTGGGACTTGAGCTATGAGCTTATCTGCCGAACTTGGGATTCGTCGATTTGCACAGCCTGTGAGTGGGAGCCCTGCTCTCCAACCTTCCTATCTTGGGCTTGCCAGCTTCTGCAGCTGTGTGACTTGGGAGAGGCCTCTATCCTGATCCATGGACTTGGGACATTCTACCCTCTACAATCACGTAAGCGGTTTCCTTGATATAATCTATCTATATGTATATATTTATATACTTTATTGGTTTTGCTTCTCTAGAGAACCCAGCCTAAGACATAGCTATACTTCTTTTTTCCAACTTTCGCATTCCAATCAAAAATAATTATCAGTATAACTTGATTGCATGGTTGATCAATTTCAGACTGCAGAAGCTGGTAAAAATCTTCAATTTCTTCATCTTTGGCATTAGTGTTTGGTAGGTAAATTTGAATAATAACCGTATTAATTGGTCTTCCTTGTGAATATATGGGTATTATTCTATCATTCACAGCATTCTACTAGAGCTTGAAATGTTATTTTGGATGATGAATGTAATGTCATTCCTCTTCAATTTGTCATTTAGCCATAGTAGATCATACGATTAAAATATTAGCTATACAAACCTCTGGCAAAATGGTGCTCTAGGCAGAAGCACCACGCCGTCCCTCCACAGCAAAGATCTGAAAAACTAAGCTAGAGAAAACAGCAATCCTGAAACCCTAAAACATCAAATGAAGAGATAAAGGACTCAACCAAGCACCAAATGGAGGGAGAAAACTGACAGAGAATGGAAAGCAAGGAGAGATTCATGCAGAGGTCCCCTATCAGCTAACGCAGCATAGATCCACCATCTTGGACTCCTATCGGAGACCAGCAAATAGGGGGTATGAGAAAGCAGCTTCATGGAGCTTCCAGTGGGAGACAAAACAACCGGTAATTTGCGATATACGCTTTCCCACCCCCTATCCTTCTTCACCCCCACTCGGCCTCCTATGCATCCTGCGGCCACAGTCTCTTGTCCGGGAAGCACTGGCTGCTTGGATTCCACCTGCCCGTACTGGCAAGCTCTCTCAGTGCCATTTGTTGGCTGCTGGTGTTGCTTTTTTTCCACTTCTTTTTGATTTTTTCCTTACCTCTCACCACCTCTGCCTCCTTTTGCTCAAATACATGGCTCCGTGTACCATCTTTGTTTCTTCCTGAGGGGCTGTGGAGCTCGGTTCAAGGGTGGAACTGCTCCCCGGTCTGGGCTACCATGCTGGTGGGATTCCGGGGCTTTTGTTCATTTGTTAGTTTTCAATTGTTTGTTTGTTTTCCTTTCCTTTTCTTCAGTTGGGAGCCCGTTCTGGCCAGGCGGTGCTGCGTGCCTTGCAACCCACGCCCTCGGCTTCTGCAGACACACAGAGGGATCCCTGAGGACATTTCGTTTTTGTGGGTTGTTTTTTTTTTCTGTTTTTTGGGAGATATCCTTGTTCTTTTCTTTTTTAATTTGTTTTGTTTTCTTTTCCTCTCTTTTTCCCTTTTTCTCTTTCTTCATTACTCAGATTCTCGTCTCTCTATACCTTCCTTCTCTTTCTGTTCCCTGAATACCTTGCGCTAAATGTCTCTAAGCCTTCTAGCCAGGCTGTACTGCAACACCTGAGAACAACTTCCCCAGACCTCATAGCCACACCGGTGGGATCCCTGGGAGCTTTTCTGTTCTCTTTCCATTCTGATTTTTATTTATTCATTCTTTTCTTTTTTCTTCTTCTTCCCCTTTTTGTTTTTCTCCATTTCATAGTCTCTCATCTCTCCACTCCAACGGCAAGCTCCCCTAGCACTCTTTTTAGTTTTTTTCTATGTTTTTGGCTCCTGTTCCTCTCTCCTCTCTCCCATATACATCTTAGCTCCAAACAACAGTCCCCCACACCCCGCCATATCCTGCCTACCTGCACTGTGCACTTAACATCACACCAACAAGCATCACAGGCACAGACTACTGGAACATGCCCTTCACTGATTACAAACCTGCACTGGTGGCTGTAGTAAGTGCCACGAACAACCCATCCGAGTAACTCCTCTTCAGCTAGACCAGCCCTGCTGTACTATTTCTGAGTGACTGACCCTGCCAATTAGAGAAAGAGGTGGAAAGTATTGTGACCACAGACAAGAAAACAACAAAGAACACACAGCCAGCCTGCTCAGACATAGCTAAATTTAAACAAAGGACAAAACAAACAAATCTACAATCAATAAATGAGAAAAATAACTACTGAAAGCCCCGAAGACAGCAGAAAATGTAAAAACATTTATAAACAGGACAGGATGGTTCCAATAGGCATCCAAAATAAAACACCAGAAGACTTTAGAGTGGAAGAAAAGGCACTAGAACTTCCTGATAGGGAATTCAAATCTCTAATACTGAGAATTATCTAAGAGTTGAAGCAAAAAGCAGACAAAAATGAGGAAAAAATAGACAAATCCACGGAAAAGGCAGAAAAATTCATGGAAAATACAGACAAAAAATTGGAAGAATTCAGGAAAATAATGCAGGAACAAAATGCCAAAATAAATTCACAACTAGAAATTATACAAAAATGACAAATAGAAATCCAAAAGAAAAACAACAAGATTTCAGAAATGGACGGTGACATAGATGGGCTGAGAAGCAGATTTGAAATGGTGGAAGACAAGATCAGTGGAACTGGAGACAAACACTTGAATACAACTCTGTTTGAGGAAAACTCAGAAAAAAAGAACAGAGAAAAATGAAGAGCCCCTGAGAGTCATGTGGGATACAATCAAAAGCAAGAATTTGCAAGTGATTGGAGTTCCAGAATGGGGGAGAAAACCGAAAACACAGAGAAGATCATTGAAGAACTGCTGACAGAAAACTTCCCCAATATCATGAAAGACGAAAAGCTGGCCATCCAAGAAGCTCACTGAACCCCATATAGGAGAGACCCCAAAAGAAAACCACCAAGGCATATCATAATCACTTTCACCAAAACCAAAGACAAAGGAAGAATCCTAAGAGCAGCTCAAGAAAAACAAAGTCACATACATAGGAGAAACAATAAGAATAAGCTCAGATTATTCGGCAGAAACCATGCAGGCAAGCAGGCAATGGGATAACATATATAAAATCTTGGAAAAAAAATTGCCAGCCAAGAATAATATATCCTGCAAAACTCTCGTTCAAATATGATGGTGAAATTAGGGTATTTCCAAATAAACAGAAATTAAGGGAATATGTAAAAACCAAACCAAACTTACAAGAATTATTAAAGGGAGTTCTTCGATCTGAGAAGACACAACTTCAGCTCACAGGCAGAATCTAGGATGCAGGATCAGACCAGCTAGATACCAATCTAGGAAATGAACTCGCAAGAACTATCCAAAACCAAAAGAAATACAACAGGGAATCAGAGCAGTTAGTAAGTAAATGACAAAAACATCAGAACAATAAAAGAGGGAATAAACAGCATAGGTATAGAACCTTCTAATGGAGAGGAAGGAAAGGTGATACCGTTTAATAATACACTGCTTCAGACTTACAAAGATGGGGTAAAATTCATGGTAACCACAAAGAAAGTTAACAAACATACTCATAAACATAAACTGGAAAAACATAAAGTCTCATCAAAAACAAAAACTACAAAAACAAAAGAAATGAAAAAAAAAAGCACAAACAAAAATAACTCAGCACAGGAGAGTAAGAAAAACAAAGAAAACGTCAGCACCACAAAAAAAAAAAACCACTACAAAATGACAGGAACAAACTCACATCTATCAATAATTACACTGAATGTAAACGGACTCAATGCACCCATAAAGAGATGGAGAGTGACAGAATGCATAAGAAAACAGGATCCATCAATATGCTGTCTACAAGAGACACAGCTTAGAAACAGAGATGTGAATTTATTAAAAGTCAAAGGTTGGAAAAAAATTTATCAAGCAAACTACCAAAAAAGAGCAGGAGTGGCAATACTAATCTCAGATAAAATAGACTTTAAAACAAAATCTACCATAAAAGACAAAGAAGGACACTATATAATGACTAAGGAGATGATCCATCGTGAAGATATAACCATAATAAACATCTACGCACCCAATGACAGGGCTCCAAAATGCATAAAACAAACTCTAACAACACTAAAAGAGAAATTGACAGTTCCACAATAATACTAAGAGACTTAAACACACCACTCTCAGAAAAGGACAGAACAACTAAAAAGAAACTGAGCAAAAATACAGGAGACCTGAAGGGCACAATCAGCCAACTTGACCTCATAGACATGTATAGAACACTCCATCTGACAGCTGCAAAGTACACATTCTTTCCCAATGCACATGGAATGTTCTCCAGAATAGACCACATCTGAGGCCACAGGGCAGCCCTTAACAAGATCCAAAAAGTTGAAATAATTCAAGGTATCTTCTCTGACCACAATACCATCAAGGTAGAAGCTAACAACAGAAACAGCAAGGAAAAAAAAACCAATAACATCGACATTGAATACTACCCTGCTTACTCATCACTGGGTAATAGAAGAAATCATAGATGGAATCTGAAAATTCCTAGAATCAAATAAGAATAAAAACACATCATACCAACACTTTTGGGACACAGGAATGGCAGTCCTTGGAGGACAATTTATAGAAATAGATGCACATATCAAAAAAGAAGGGACAAAATCAAAAAATTAACTACACAACTCAAACAAATACAAACAGAACAGCAAAAAAACCCCACAGCCACCGGAAGAAAGGAAATAGTAAAGAGCAGAACAGAAATAAATGAAATAGAGAACAGAAAAACAATAGAAAGAATCAACAAAACCAAAAGTTGGTTCTTTGAAAGAATCAACAAAATCGACAAACCACTGGCCAGACTGACAGAAAGAAAAACAGAAGAGGATGCAAATAACCCAAATAAGAAATGATTTGGGAGACATTACAACAGACCCAACTGAAATAAAACGGATTATAACAGAATATTACGAAAAACTATACTCCAACAAATTTGAAAACCTAGAGGAAATGGACAAATTTCTAGAAGCACATGGCCTACCCAAACTACAACAAAGTGATGTTGAAAGTCTGAACAGACCCATAACAAGGAAAGAGATTGAAAAAGTAATTAAAAAAAAAAACTCCCAAGGAATAAAACCCTGGCCCACATGGCTTTATTGGAAAATTCTACAAAACATTCACAGAAGAGCTTGTACCAGTACTACTCAAGCTATTTCAGAGCACAGAAAAGTAAGCAGCACTACCAACTTCATTCTATGAAGTCAGCATAACGCTGATACTAAAACCAGGCAAAGACATCACAAAAAAAGAAAATTACAGACTAATATGTCTCATGAATATAGATGCAAAAATTCTCAACAAAATTCTAGCCAATAGAATATGGCTTCATATCAAAAAAATAATATACCATGACCAACTAGAATTCATACCAGGTATGCAAAGATGGTTCAGCATTAGAAAATCAATCAACGTAATCCACCACATAAATAAAAGGAAAGAAAAGCATCACATAATCATCTCAACTGACACAGAAAAGGCATTTGACAAAGTCGAACACCCATTCCTGATAAAAAGTCTCAATAAAATAGGTATAGAAGGGAAATTTCCCAACATAATAAAGGGCATCTATGCAAAACCAACAGCCAACATCATTCTTAATGGAGAGAGGCTGAAACATTCCCTTTGAAAACAGGAACAAGATAAGGATGCCCTTTCTCACCACTCCTATTTAACATTGTGCTGGAAGTTCTAGCTAGAGCAATAAGGCAAGAAAAAGAAATAAAGGGCATCCAAATTGGTAATGAAGAAGTTAAACTGTCCCTGTTTGCAGATGATACGATACTATACATAGAAAACCCTAAAGCACTCCACAAGAAATCCACTGGAACTAACAGAAAGATTCAACAGAGTAGCAGGATACAAGATAAACATACAAAAATCAGTTGGATTCCTATACACCAATAAGGACTATGATGAAAAGGAAATCAGTGAAACAATAGCATTTATAATATCCCCTAAAAAAAAAAAAATACTTAGGAATAAATCTAACCAGGGATGTAAAAGACCTATAGAAAGAAAACTACAAACACTACTGCAAGAAACCCAAAGGGATCTACATAAATGGAAACATACCATGCTCATGGATAGGTAGACTCAACATTGTGAAAACGACAATTCTACCCAAAGCAATTTACAAATACAATGCAATCCCGATCCAAATACCAACAACATTCTTCAAAGAGATGGAAAAACCAATCATAAACTTTATATGGAAAGGGAAGAAACCCGAATAAGTAAAGCACTACTGAAGAAGAAGAATAAAGTTGGAGGACTCACACTACCTGACCTCAGAACCTAATATACAGCTACGCTAGTCAAAACAGCATGGTATTGGTACAACAACAGATACATTGACCAATGGAACAGAATTCAGAACCCAGATGTAAATCCATCCACCTATGGTCACCTGATCTTCGACAAGGGCCCATAGTCCATTAAATGGGGAAAAGACAGTCTTTTTAACAAATGGTGATGACAAAACTGGATATCCATCTGCAAAAAAATGAAACAGTACCCATACCTCACACCATATACAAAAATTAATTCAAAATGGATCAAAGACCTAAATATATCACCAAAAACTATAAAGTTCATAGAAGAAAAAACAGGACCAACACTACAGGCCTTAATACACAGCATTAACAGGATACAAACCATAACCATCAACACACAAACCCCAGTAGATAAGCTAGATAACTGGGATCTTCTAAAAATCAAACACCTATGGTCTTCAAAAGACTTCACCAAAAGAGTAAAAAGAGAACCTACAGACTGGGAAAACATTTTTTGACAGTACAAGTCAGACAAAGGTCTAATCTCCATAATCTGCATGAAAACCCAACACCTCTACAACAAAAAGACAAATAATCCTCTTAAAAAATGGGCAAAGGAAATGAACAGACACTTCACCAAAGAAGACATTCAAACGGCCAACAGACAAATGAGGAAATGCTCACGATCACTAGCCATTAGAGAAATGCAAATTAAAATCACAATGAGATACCATCTCACCCCAGCATTACTGGCGCGAATCAAAAACACTGGAAATAACAAATGTTGGAGGGGCTGCGGGGAGATGGGAACTCTTATGTACTGCTGGTGGGAATGCAAAATGATACAACCATTTTGGAAAATGATATGGCGGTTCCTCAGAAAGCTAGAAACAGACATACCATGAGATCCAGCAATCCCACTCCTAGGAATATATCCTAGAGAAATAAGAGTCGTCACTCGAATAGACATATGCACACCTATGTTCATGGCAGCATTGTTCACAATAGCAAAACGATGGAAACAACCTAGATGCCCATCAACAGACGAATGGATAAACAAACTATGGTACATACACACAATGGAGTACTACACAACGAGAAAGAACAATGATGAATCTGTGAAGCATCTCATAACATGGATGAAACTGGAGGACATTATGCTGAATGAAATAAGTCAATCACAAAAGGACAAATATTGTATGAGATCTCTATTGTAAAAACCCATGAAAAAGTTCACACACAATATGTAAGAATCTTTGTTGGTTACTAGAGATGGGAGGGGTTGGGGGGAAATACTAAATAGGCAATAGATAAGTGGTATCTTGGGTGAAGGGTTAGACAGTACAAAATACAGGGGAAACCAGCACAACTTGTAAAAGGAAAGGTCAAGGAAGCCCCATTGACACATCCAAATTCCCTGAGGGACTGAATTGCTGGGTGGAGGGCTGTTGGGACCATAGTCTTGGGGAACATCTAGCTCAACTGGCATAACAGAGTTTATAAAGACAGTGTTCCATATTCTACCTTGGTGAGTAGCATCTGGGGTCTTGGAAGCCTGTGAGCAGCCATCTAAGAAACTCCACTGGTCTCATCCCTTCGGGAGCAAGGGAGAATGCGGAGAGCGGGATGCAAGGAAAAGATTAGTCCGAAGGACTATCAGACCACAGCTACCAAGGCCTCCACCAGACTGAGTCCAGTACAGCTAGATGGTGCCCGGCTACCACCACTGACTGCTCTGACCAGGATCACAACAGAGGGTTCTGGACAGAGCTGGAGAAGGATGTAGAACAAAATTCTAACTCACAAAAAAAGACCAGATTTACTGGCCTAAAGGAGAGTGGAGAATCCCCGAGAGTACAGCCCCTAGACACCCTTTTAGCTCAGTGGTGAAGTCATTTCCAAGGTCCACCGTTCAGCCGGGGAGTGGACAGCCCCATAAAACCAAATGGGACTAATGAGGCACAGAAGTCCAGGGACAAGGTCCAGAAGGCAGAAGGGGACAGGAAAGCTGGTTATAGGGAACCCAAGGTTAAGTAAGGATAGTGTTGATGTGTTGTGAGGTTGTTAACCATTGTCATAGGGCAACATTTGTACTATTAAATGAGAAACTATTTTGTTCTTTAAGCCTTCATCTAAAGTGAGAATAGCAGCACAACTGGAAGAGCAGAGTCGATGTCACTGAACTGTGCATGTAGAAATTTTTGAAATGGTGTATCTTTGGCTATGTATATTTTCACCAAAAAAAAAAAAAAAAAGGTCGAGAAGGGTGAGGGTTGACATGTTGTAGGGTTGTTAACCAATGTCATAAAACAATATGTGTGCTACTGTTTCATGAGAAACTATTTGTTCTGTAAGCCTTCACCTGAAGTACAATTAAAAAAAATAAAATAAAAAAACCCTAAGAAATAAATAAATAACAAATGCTACTGACATTCCTCATATCTGAAAAACTGTATATACACTGAAAATATTGTATACAATTTCACAAATTCACTGAAGATCTTCCATTGAACTTCTGGTAGTTTATATACTTGAAGCCATAACCCCTGATCTAAATAATTTCTGAGGTTACCTTATGGATTGAAATGTGTCCCTGCAAAACGTGTTGTATATCCTAATCCCTATACCCGTGGATGCAATCCCATTTGGAAATAGGGTTTTATTTGTTATGTTAATTAGGCCATTTCAGTGTAGGGTATGTTTTAAGCCTCATACCTTTGGAATATAAAAAGAGTAGACTAGGAACAGAAAAGGAAGCACAAACAGAAGAGAAGAAACATGCCACATGAAGATCACCAAGGAACCAAGAAGCAGAAGCTGAAAAGAGACAAGGACCTTTTCCTGTAGCCAACACAGAGTGAAAGCCTTCCCCTAGAGCCAGCATCTTGAATTTGGACTTCTAGACTACTAAATTTATTGACTATGAAAAGGCATTGGAATATGTGGATTGAAACAAATTATGGATAACATTGTGAAGAATGGGAATTACAGAAAACTTAATTATGCTCATAAGGAATCTGGACATAGACCAAGAGGCAGTTATTTGAACAGGACAAGGAGACTCCGTGTGGTTTAAAATCAGGGAAGTTTTTGTCAGGGTTATATCCTTTCAACATACTTATTCCATCTGTATGCTGAACAAATATTCCAAGAAGATGGACTCTATGAAGAAGTATGAGGCATGATGATTGGAGGAAGACTTATTAACAACTTGTGATATGCAGATGACACAACTTTGCTCAATGAAAGGGAAAAGGCCTTGAAGCACCTACTGATGAAGATCCAAGACTACAGCCTTCAGTATGGATTAAACCTCAACAGAAAGAAAACAAAAATCCTCACAACTGGACCAATAAGCAACATCATGATAAATGGAGAAAAGACTGAAGTTGTCAAGGATTTCATTTTACTTGGATCCATAAACAATAACCATGGAAGCAGCAGTCAAGAAATTAAACAATGTATTACATTGGGCAAATCTGCTACACAAGACCTCTTTAAAGTGTTAAAAAGCAAAGATGTCACTTTAAGGAGTAAGGTGTGCCTGACCCAAGCCATGATATTTTCAATTGCCTCATAAGCATGAGACAGCTGGACAATGAACAAGGAAGCCTGAAGAAGAATTGATGTCTTTGAATTATGGTGTTGGTAAAGATATTGAATATATTAGGGATTGCCAGAAGAATGAACAAATCTTTCTTGAAAGAAGTACAGACAGAGTTCTCATTGGAAGTAAGAATGGTGAGACTTCTTCTCAGGTACTTTGGACACCATATCAAGAGCGGCAAGTTCCTGTAGAAGGGCATCATGCTTTGTAAAGAAAAGAGTCAGCGAAAAAGAGGAAGACCCTCAACAAGATGGACTGATACAGTGGCTGCAATAATGGGCTCAAACATAGCAATGATTGTTAGGATGATGCAGGTCCAGGCAATGTTTCATTCTACTGTACATAGGGTGGCTATAAGTTGGAATTAATTTGACAGCGCCTAACAACAAACAACACCAAATGAAAAAATACATTTCTGTTTGTTAAAGCCATCGATTTGTGATACTTCTGTTACAGCATCACTATGAAACTAAGGCACCATATATCGTTTTAGCTCAAAAATACAACATGATAATTTTCCTTTGAGAAATCAATCATTTCATTGTAGATCAAAAACTATAGAATTAGGCTAACATTAAAGAAATTATATAAAATAATTGTCAAAATACACAAAATATCATTATATGCAGTCTTGGATTAAAAATTATCAGATGATTGCTTTATCTCTTATTTTCAGATTTATATTTTGTTCTATCTTAGCATATGGAATAGGCTTAATCATGTGATAACTAATTTTATGATAACTGTCTTCAATTCTTCTCTAATAAAACCCTCAACATTTCATAGGTGTTTTTAAAATAATCTATTCTACGCTTTAGTTTTTCATTCACTATTTATTTATTTAATAATATTTACTGACAGCCTATGAATTCAAGGGCACTGTACTTCTTGCAAGGGATACTGCAGGGAACTAAATAGACATTATTCTGAACATCAGGAATCTTAATTTGTGCAAAATTTCTGGCATGAAATGGCTTTTGCATTTTCAAACTATTTCCAGTATGTTTTTTAAACTTGTACCAGTAGCATAAATTCAATCACTTAAACAAATATTTCCAAAGGCTTGTCTGTTACTATGTATTTTAATGTTAGTGGCTGAATAAATTTGGAACAGGTTAGTAACAGATGGTAACTGTTCAGTATATACTCCACATGTAATACAGATAGATATTATAAATGCTTCCAATATATTTTGGACTCCAATGCTTTATAAATGTTATGTTGAATCCTATGCTGATAAAATATTCTATATTTTATGAAATCTAGTTTTTGTGGTTATTGAAATATATATTCAACAATGTGGTAATAGATTTTAAGATAATTTGATCTATAACAAGGTAGTCTCAGTAGTAAAGTTTAGTATGTTTTAGCAAAATGCAATTGCATAGTTAAAGAAATGTACCTGCTGATGTAGTGTTAATTAGATAGTCATGTTCTACATGTTACTGCTAGCTTTGCCTCATAGAGTTACAGATATTGCTACTTTTGAGCTTGATAAATTATTCTTTGTTCGTTTAGCTTTTAATTTCTTTCTAGCTATACCTAATCTCAGTATTATAAATCACTGTTATCTGGTATACTTGTATTCTTCTTTTCTTTAACATTAAGAGGAAATACGGCTTTTTTTTTTTTTTTTGGTCAGCTTCATATATTGTTTTAGTTGAACCTGATTGAGCCCTTCAAAGGCAAACTGATAATCATACAAAACATTAGGTTAAGGCCTTCGTTTTCATTCTTATTATTTTAATTATTGCTGCTCTGCTAACTATATGTAAAATGATTCACAATTTATTTTTGCCCCTAGAAAAATGCCTAAAGTATAGTGGTGGTGGTGGTGGTGGTGGTGGTGTGCCGTCAAGTCTATTCCAACTCATAGTGACCCTATAGGACAGAGCAGAATTGCCTCATAGTGTTCCCTACGCTGTAATCTTTATGGGAGCAGATTGCCAGGTTTTTCTCCTACAGAGCAGTTGGTGGGTTCAGATAACTGACCTTTTGGTTAGCAGCTGAGTGCTTAACCATTGCACCATAGCTACATAATAAATATAATTTTTTACTTATTTGAGTGGTTGGATGTATAGATACTTAGTACTAGTAAGAGTACTACCTCTATATTTACAATCTAAAGGCCACAGAAGAAAGTCCTATTATTGCACCTTCCAATAAACTTGAATGAACTAAACATGCTGCTATGGGTCTTATAAAATCAGATTATAGTTAAGCTCCAGTGCACTGAACATAGAAGAATGTTCCATAATCAGGATCTTTATTTAAAATATTTGATCAATAATAGCCAAGCATGTTGACCATTTGCACTACCCAGGGGCTACTGTTCTGCCTCAGGAACTTAGAAGCAATTTGATTGATTGATTTGCCTTCCTCAAATTCTTTTCTGAAATTTATGGAAAAGTACATCCTAGATTTGGGCCCCAAGGACAACTCTGAATATCCAAATTCGACAGAAAAATAGAACAGAATGACTATATCCCATGTACTAAATTCTGGAACTCAAAGTAGCAACAAAATTTTCAAGCTTCTTGTTCGTATGTACGCAAGCCTACAGCTTTTTTTATTTAACTATTTTGTAAAATTATTATCAGTTATTCATTCTTATTTACAAAATACCTGGAATGAATATGATAGAATCTAGAGACTATCACCATGGATCAAAGCCAGCAGCTCTTTCTGTTAATGCTATCAATGGGGTAATGAATGCCCATGATGCTAAAGTAAAAGTGTAAGCAATAAAAAGGGCAAAAGGAAAGATGGAAGTTTTCCAAGGCCTTTCACACTTTGGCCATGAGCTATCCTTTCAATTCTCTTTCAAACATCTGTTTCACTCTCTTTACATTTCCATTAAAGCAAATTCATTGGTGGTTTTTGTACCCCACGTTCCCAGATTTGTACTTACCTTATCTTTTCTCAGCAAGTGAGTTCCATTCTCCATCTCCAATTTTCAAAATATTTCCTACCTTTATTTATGCTTTTATTACAAATTTTAAAATCTATTTTGTATTACATGTGTGTGTATTTTATACTCCCTATGATACTATAGGGGGCATTTGTAGTTCAGTAGTAGAATTCTTTCCTTCCATGAGGAAACCTAGGTTTGATTCCAGGCCAATACACCTAATACACAGCCACCACCCATCTGTCAGCAGAGGATTGCATGTTGCTATGATGCTGAACAGGTTTCAGTGGCGCTTCCAGACTAAGAGTAGGAAGAAAGGCCTGCTTAGCTACTTCCAAAAATCAACCAATGAAGACCCTATGGATAACAGTGGTCCAATTAGCAAGGGATCATGGGGATGGCTCCAGGCCGGCAGTATTTTGTTCTGTCATGTATAGGGTCCCTATGACTTGGTGGCTGATTCCATGGCAGCTAACGGAAACAACAATGATACTATAAATCCTTGTAGGCAGAATCTGTCATTTGTTTATATCTAACTCCTTCAGAAAAGCAGGAGAAGGAGAACAGAATGGAATACTTACTTCAGTGATTGTAAGATTCATTGACTATATATCAGTAATACCTCAAATGATACCTACTCCATATTTTTTAACACAAGATATAGATAAAAAATACTGTAATTATTAATTCACATAAGTATATTCAGATATGTACAATCTCTTATCATAGATATAAATTAATTTGCCATTTTCTCCTATTATGCCTCAGAACTTCATAGTAGCCAGTATTATGTCTCTTTTGTGATAATTAGCAATGTGCATAATATTTTACCATCACCCATGATGGAACAATCATATTAAAATCATTATAAATCATAAAGATAATTATTCGGTATATAAAGTCTAAAGTGAAAGGTGAAAAACTATCATTTTGTTTATGCGACATTAGAAATGGGTTGGAGGAACCACAATGCCATTAACTTCATTCAACTGGTTGAACTGAAGTTTTTTTGTTTCTGTTATTAAATACACTCTTTCTTGTGACTGTAAGCAAGAAAAGTCAATGTTTTAGAGTAAAGCACAGGTATGACAATGCCCAAAACTCCGTTAGAGTTTAGAGGCCACTAAATTGAGACACCATTTCACGATGTTCAGTGAGGGAATTTCTGAAAATGTCTAAAAAGTGAGTGCTTTGCAAATATTTGTCTGACAACAGGGAATTGAAGCTTATACCACTGGCGAAAAAATACTATAAACTATTGACAATCCTTTGTACTGTCGATAGACAGGGAGATAGGAAGGATAAACGATATGGTTTAATAGCAAAATGGGAAATTATATTTTAATAAACTATTCAAAAATTTAGAAGTAAACATCCTATGGCTAAAGTGTTTCTATCTTCCAAAGAGCATAGAAAAATTTCTAGAGAAAGTGGTGACGTAAGCATATGCATAAATATTAGATTCTCCACTCCACCCTGACATCAAAATCACCCTTCAAAGGAAATGACCTAATAAATTTTAAAATAGGGAAATCTCTGTACTACTTATGAAAACTGAGAAAAATGTCAAAATATTATAACTTCAATAAGATTTTTATAGACAGAATGAAGAAAAGACCAGATTAAGCCTGAAACTCTTAGGTTGCATGGTTCTTTTTGCTGGAATTTAGTTGTGAGGGTTGTAGTCCTACAAATACACCTTATATTGTAGGAAGCAAGGATCAGAGGCAGAATTGGGCTCTGAGCTTGGCCATGTCAGGCTTGGAAAAGTAACGGAATCTGAGGATGATATTGGCAGTAGAGCATGGTGACTGCCAAGAGTAAAAATACTTGCATGCTTAAGTCAGTTTAGTTGACTTACACTCACAACCAACAGAGTTCTGTCAGACAACCAAGAATAGTGACAGAGAGCAGCAGGGATGTAGAGGATTGAAAGACATAATTAAGAAAGGGAGTGTAGGCCTGCATTGATAAAAAGATTGGAATTGCAGTCCAAATAATATTAGACAAGAAACTGAAATGGCAATTTTAATAGTGTAGATAAAGCAAATCTATCATTATCAGCAGATGGCAACTTATCTATCAGTAAATTCAATTTTAAAATTTAAAATTTCAATTTTTAAAAGTGAGAGGGTTCAATAAGATGATCGCACAATAAAATATACAAAACCATATAGCTTTTTCATAAATAACAGCCAAGCACATACTTTAATGAATAACTTTGCCAAGAAATAATTAGGACTTATGTGAGGAAAATGAAATAATGATCATGGTGCATATAGGAAAGATGAATACAGACACAATGATTTTGTGAAATGGAGTAAAATGAGGAGATAGGAAGATGACCATGCATAGAATGACACCAAACTATATTCTCAAACTTGGAAAATAATTTATTTTCGGTTTGTTAATTAATAAATAATAATTAATAAATAAAAGCATGAAAAGAAAACTATCAATTATCCAATGAACACAAAAAGTAGAAGCTAATGGTTAGGATATATAGGAAAATAGGGTGTACATCTCCACCAACATTACCTAGTAGAAGACTGTATGAGAAACCAAAAAGCCACACCTTTTAATCACAATGATACAAGCTTCAACATACATTAACAAACTCCTTTTATTTTCCCACCCATTTCCCTTCACCTGTCAGTTCCCTTAACAGAGGTTTAGATTCTGCATACATTCCCACACATTTAAAAATCAATAGGAAAATGTTTTGGCTAGCAATCTAATTGAACAAAATTTTGTCCAAATGTGTCAGGGAAAGAAAAAAATTAGAACTGTAATTAGAAGAGTTCACTATGAACAATTCTTTCAAAATCTGAGTCAACTTAACTATAAATTAAAATTTAACTTTTAAAGTTGAAACACAGACACATCCAAACCCCATGAGGGACCGAATTGCTGGGCAGAGGTCTGTGGGGACCGTGGCCTTGGGGAACATCTAGTTCAGTTGGCATAACATAGTTTATAAAGAAAATGTTCTACATTCTACTTTAGTGAGTAGCATCTGAGGTCTTAAAAGCCTGTGAAC
This sequence comes from Dugong dugon, assembly GCA_030035585.1. NCBI lineage: Eukaryota > Metazoa > Chordata > Mammalia > Sirenia > Dugongidae > Dugong > Dugong dugon. The sequence goes on from CM057465.1 coordinate 16,436,163, forward strand.
AGCCATCTGAGATACTCCACTGGTCTCATCCCTTTGGGAGCAAGGGAGAATGAAGAAAACTAAAGACACAATGGAAAGATTAGTCCAAAGGACTAATGGACCACAACTACCACGGCTTCCACCAAACTGAGTCCAGTACAACTAGATGGTGCTCGGCTACCACCACTGGCTGCTCTGACAGGGATCACAATAGAGGGTCCTGAACAGAGCTGGAGATAAATGTAGAACAAAACTCTAACTCAGAAAAAGACTGGACTTACTGGCCTGACAGAGACTGGAGAAATTCTGAGAATACACCCCCTCCCCCAACACCCTTTTAGCTCAATAATGACGTCACTCCTAAGTTTCACCCCTTAGCCAAAGATTAGACAGGCCCATAAAACAAAATGAGACTAAAGGGGCACACCAGCCCAGGGGCAAGGACTAGAAGGCAGGAGAGGACAGGAAAGCTGGTAAAAGGGAACCCAAGGTCGAGAAGGGAGTGTTGACATGTCGTGGGGTTGTTAACCAACGTCATACAACAATATGTGTACTGTTGAATGAAAAGCTAATTTGTTGTGTAAACCTTCATTTAAAGCTCAATTAAAAAAAAAAAGTCTAGGTTTTATCCTGAATGATCAGGACGTCCTTCATCATCACAACATGCTACAGGAGTTCCAAGCATTCTATCCTGACACAATACCTTTCTGGAGAAGCTGTTTCATCTTGTAAGTCCCATTTTAGATATGAAAGAATGATTCCCAGAAGATTCACTCACCATAGACTTTGTTCATGAGTCATTAACCAAAATTGTATCATAAGCCATTCTTTATCTATTCAAAACCAGGATTTAACCTTGACCAGGAAATACAGTCAACTTCACATCAGCTGAGTTTCTATTAAGAAAGAAGGTGAAATATTTGAAATAAAAACTAACATGTTTTCACCTAGGGCAACCCATAACATTTCCAATATGATTTCCAATATTAATATCATATCAAAAAACCATTAGCTTTAATTTCCTCTGAAGAATTAAGGAAATTAAAAGAATCCTGGCATGGAAGCCAAAAGATCTCATTGTGCCATTCTCCAGTCACATAACGTTTGATAAATTTTTAATATTCTTGAAGCCTCATTTACATATTTCAAAATGATAATAAAATTAATAGCCTTGTACACTCTTTTGATGTTGATATTAGAACAAAAAATGTGTTTTAATGCACTTTATAAATTATAATGTGTTGCATCAACTTGAATTATAATTATTATTTAAGCTTCACTCATATCAGTGTATCTGTTTTAGTTCCCAGTGGAGAAACAGGTTGGTGATTAAAAAGTAATCAAGTGTTGGCCATTCAACAAGATGTATACAGGCAGTGGAGAATCATAGAAATTGTCTTCATTGTACCTCTGCAGTTGCACTGACTTTGACCCAAGGATATGTAAGCAGTAATAGTTTTGTGGTTGTTGTTTGTGGTTGTTGTTAGTAAAGATAAAAACATAGATGGAAAAAGGAGGAACTCTTACACACATGGAATGTTTTCTAAAAATAAAGTTTCATTCATGTTCTGTAATACAGATTATTGTTATTTAATGCCTGAAGCCTCAATGATATTACTTGAAATAAGATTGCCATATATATCCATTTCTTTCCAGATTGATGATACAATTACTGTAGTTAGATTGAGATTGGTCCCTTGAAAAAAAGGACCTTGTATCTGTAAGCACTGTGCTATGTGCACCCTTGTGTCCATAAAGAGAGCATAAATAGATTAATAAAACCTAACACTAACTTCAAAGAAATTTTGCAGTACAGTGGAAAAGGCATCCATATACACCTACAATGCCTATAAAACCACAGAATGCAGAGATCAAGGACATGGAGTCAAAAAGAACTGAATTCATTTCCCATCTCTAGCAGACTCTTCTTAAGATTGGATAATATATTTTGTATTTCTAAGCTTCAAAAATGTTCCCAATATATGACACGCTGCTGACAAAATTTTCCCTGCTTCCTATATCCTTATTCAAAATTAGGAAACTGACATATAAATACGATAGAATAGACAGCTTGGCAAGGCACACTACACTATATATGATTTGTCAAATGAAGGGTTGCTTACAATATTCTATATGAGTTTATAGCACTTTAGGGGGAAAACATACAACTTGGAGGAGAGAGCTTTAAGCATTGGTTTCCTAGTTCTATAATAAATATATCTATTAAAGAGCAAATAACTGCTAACTGCTATCAATCTAAAACCAAAATAGTTTATCAAATAATATAAAGTACAAATGTTACTCTAAATATGTTTTAGTTCTTATGTTTTCTGTCTATGCAAGAGAAATATAAATTCACTTTTTATAGCAACTACATGAAATCTAATCATGTCATCTGCTTTAGGCTTTTCAAAGCATCATTAAGTAGAGAGCTAAGAACCATTTAATGTTACTCTAGCCTTGGCACTTGAACATATTACAAAGCGACAATGCAAAAAAGACTGGTCAGACTGGCCCACCTGAACTTGTCAACAACAAAGGCAATTTAAAATTACTACCAAAGTAATGACCCAATAGGAATTATTTTAATTTAGCCCAACTCTACTTTATTCCTTAAGAACAAAGCATAACATTTCAATGGTTTTCTGCTTAAATTTTTTTTTATACAAAGGTAACAGTAGATTTTGATTGGAATAATCAAGCATATTAATCAGATTCAATTTATGGTTCTAGGAGCTATAGAACGTTTTATTGTTCACCAGTTTCAACACAGGATTGAAGGTTAAAATTTTTAAATTGCCACTTTCCTCTTTTATTCTTGCCTTTATCCATCAATATATCATCTGAAACTACATTTTTTAAAATGCTCTTTTGAAAAGATTCTTCAAGATATTTCAGATCTGGAATGAGTATTTTTTGAGGTAATGGAAAATAACTTACACAACTAAAGAAAAGAAAGATGTATTTCAAAATGAAGACACCAAAATATGTTTCCTTCTTACTTTAATTTAAAAAAAGACAAAAAACTAACACATTAAACAATTTTCATTATCTGATATCTTGTTTCAAAAAAGTGTTGCAAATATTACTTTATAGTATATTTGTTTCATGACATGTTCTTTCTCCCATGTGTGTCTGCAAACATGTCATAGTATATTTCAGGTCCTTTCCCTCAAAATGTGACACTGATGACTAAGGGGACTTCTGGTGAAGCTATTTCCATGTTCACATTAAAAAAAAAAAAAATTTTTTTTGTTTATTGTTGTAGTTTAAGTGAAAGTTTACATTTCAAGTTAGTCTCTTCTACAAAAATTTATGCATACATTCTTATGTGACCCTAATTGCTCTTCCTATACTGTGCAGCACACTCCTCCTTTCCACCCCTGATTTCCCATGTCCATTCAACCAGCTCCTAACTCTCTCTGCTTCTCATCTCACCTCTGCACAGAAGCTGCCCATTTAGTCTCATGTATCTTCTTGAGTTAAGAAGCGCACTCTTCACGAGTATCATTTTATGTCCCACAGTCCAGTCCAATCTTTGTCTGAAGAGTTGGCCTCAGAAATTGTCTTGGTTCTGGGCTGATACAGAATTAGGGGGCCATGCTTTCTGGGGTTCCTCCAGTCTCAGTCAGACCATTAAATCTGGTCTTCTTACTAGCATTTGAGTTCTGCACCCCACCTTTCTCCTGCTCCATCAGAGACTCTTTGTTGCATTCCCTGTCAGGGCAGTCATTGGTGGTACCCAGGCACCATCTAGTTCTTCTAGTCTCATGATGATGAAGTCTCTGGTTTATGTGGCCCTTTCTGTCTCTTGGGCTAATACTTCCCCTGTGTCTTTGGTGTTCTTCATTCTCTTTTATTCCAGGTAGTTGGGACCAATTGATGCACCTTAGATGGCTGTTTGCAAGCGTTTAAGACCACAGACGTCACTCACCAAAGTAGGATGCACATTTTCTTAATAAACCTTGTTATGCCAGTTGACCTAGATGTCCCCTGAAAGCATGGTCCCCAGACTCCCACCCCTGCTACTCTGTCCCTCAAAGTGTTTCATTGCATTCAGGAGACTTCTTAGCTTTGGTTTAGTCCAGTTGTGCTGACTTCCCCTGCAGTGTGTGCTGTCCTTCCCTTCACCTGAGATAATTCTTGTCTGCTATCTAGTTAGTGAATCCCTCCCCACCCTCGTAACCATCAAAGAATGTTGTCTTCTGTGTATAAACCTTTTCTTGAATTCTCAAAATAGTGGTCCTATACAATATTTGTCTTTCTGTGACTGAGTAAATTCACGCAGCATAATGACCTCCAGATTCCTTCATAAGATGTTACACAGACTCATCATTGTTCTTTATCATTGTGTAGTATGCCATTGTGTGGATATACCATAATTTGTTTATCCATTCATCCATTGATGTCCACCTAGGTTGTTTCCATCTTTTTGCTATTGCGAACAGTGCTGCAGTGAACATGGGTGTGCATGTATCTATTTGTGTGACAGCTCGTATTTCTCTGGGAGATGTTCGAAGGAGCAGGATTGCTGGATCGTATGGTACTTCTATTTCTAGCTTTCTAAGGAAGCACCAAATCAATTTCCAAAGTGGTTGTACCATTTTACATTCCCACGAACAGTGTACAACTGCTCCAGTCTCTCCAAAACCTCTCTAGCATTTAGGATTTTGTCTTTTTTGGATTAATGCTAGCCTTGCTGGGTGAGATGATATCTCACTGTAGTTTTGATCTGTACTCCTCTAATGGCTAATGATCGTGAGCATTTCTTCATGCGTCTGTTAGCCGCCTGAATATCTTCTTTGGCAAAGTGCCTGTTCACATCATTTGCCCATTTTTTAATTGGGTTATTCATCTTTTTGTTGCTGAGGTTTTGCAGTATCTTGTAGATTTCAGATTAGACGGATTTATCGTAGCCAAAATTTTTTTCCCAGTCTGTAGGTTGTCTGTTGACTCTTTTGGTGAAGTGTTTTGATTAGCATAAGTGCTTGATTTTTAGGAGCTCCCTGTTATCTAGTCTCTGTTCTGGTGCTTGTGCATTGTTACTTATAGTTCATATTCTGTTTATGCCATGTATTAGGGCTCCTAGCATTGTCCCTATTTTTTCTTCCATGATATTTATCATTTTCTATTGTGTATTTAGGTCTTTGATCCATTTCGAGTCAGTTTTTGTGCATGGTGTGAGGTATGGATCTTGGTTCAGTTTTTTGCAGATGGATATCAAGTTATGCCAGCACTGTTTATTAAAGAGACTGTCTTCCCCAGTTAACAGACTTTGGGTCTTTGTCAAATATCAGCTGCTCATAGGTGGATGAATTTATGTCTGGATTCTCAATTCTGTTCCATTGGTCAACATATCTGTTGTTGTACCAGTACCAGGCTGTTTTGACTACCCTGGCAGTATAACAGGTTATAAAATCAGGTAGTGCGAAGCCTCCCACTTTGTTCTTTTTCTTAAGTAATGCTTTACTTACCTGGGGCCTCTTCCCTTTCCATATGAAGTTGGTGATTTGTGTCTGCATCTCATTAAAAAATGCTGTTGGAATTTGGATTGAGATTGCATTGTATCTGTATATCGCTTTGGGTAGAATTGACATTTTCACAACGTTGAGTCTTCCTATCCATGAGCAAAGTGTTTTTCCACGTATGCAGGTCTCTTTTGGTTTCTTGCAGTAGTGTCTCGTAGTTTTCATTGTATAGGTCTTTTACGTCTCTGGTTAGATTTATTCCTAAGTATTTTATCTTCTTGGGGACTGCTGTAAATGGTATTGACTTTGTGATTTCCTCTTCGAAGTTCTCTTTGTTGGTGTAGAGGAATCCAACTGATTTTTGTATGTTTATCTTGTATCCTGAAACTTTGCTGAAATCTTCTATTAGTTCCAGTAGTTTTCTTGTAGATTCGTTGGGGTTTTCTGTGTATAAGATCATATCATCTGCAAACAGAGATACTTTGATTTCTTCCCTAGCAATTTGGATTCCCTTTCTTTCTTTTTCTAACCTAATTTCTCTGGCTAGGACCTCCAGCACAATGTTGAATAAGAGTGCTGATAATGGGCATCCTTATTTGGTTCCGCTTCTCAAAGGGAATCCTTTCAAAGTCTCTCCATTTAGGATGATGTTGGCTGTTGGCTTTTTATAAATGCCCTTGATTACATTGACGAATTTCCCTTCTATTTCTATTTTGTTGAGAGTTTTTATCACGAATGGGTGTTGGACTTTGTCAAATGACTTTTCTGAATTAATTGATAAGATCATGTGGTTCTTGTCTTCTGTCTTGCTGACGTAATGGATTACATGGATTGTTTTTCTAATGTTGAATAATCCCTGCATACCTGGTATAATCCCGTTTGATCATGGTGAATTATTTTTTTGATATGTTGCTGAATTCTATTGGCTAGAATTTTGTTGAGGATTTTTGCATCAACGTTCATGAGGGATATTGGTCTGTAATTTTCTTTTTTGGTGGTGTCCCTTACCTGGTTTTGGTATCAGGGTTATGATGGCTTCATAGCATGAGTTTGGGAGTATTCCATCCTTTTTTATGCTCTGAAATACCTTTAGTACTAGTGGTGTTAACTCTTCTCTGGTACTTTGTAGAATTCTCCAGTGAAGCCATCCAGGCTGGGGCTTTTTTGGGGTGGGGGCAGGGGGAAGTTTTAAATTACCTTTTCAATCTCTTCTTTTGCTATGGATTTATTTAGTTGTTCTACCTCTGTGTTAGTTTAGGTAGGGAGTGAGTTTCTAGACATTCGTCCATTTCCTCTAGGTTTTCAAATTTGTTAGTGCACAATTTTTCATAGTATTCTCTTATGATTCTTTTAATTTCTGTTGGGTCTGTTGTGATATCCCCCACTTCATTTCTTATACGGGTTATCTGCTTCCTCTCCTGTTTTTCTTTTGTCAGTTTGGACAATGGTTTATCAATTTTGTTGATCTCTTCAAAGAACCAGGTTTTGATCTTGTTAACTCTTTCAATTGTTTTTCTATTCTCTATTTCATTTAATTCTGCTCTAATTCTTATTATGTCCTTCCTTCTGGTGCCTGTGGGCTTCTTTTCCTGTTCTTTTTCTACTTGTTCGAGTTGTAGGGTTAATGGTTTGATTATGGCCTTTCTTCTTTTTACATGTGTGCATCTATTGCAGTGAACTGACCTCTGAGCACTGTTTTGCTGTGTCGCAAAGGATCTGGTGGGATGTGTTTTCATTCTTGTTTGATTCTATGAATTTCTTTATTCCATCCTTAATTTCTTCTAGAACCCAGTAATTTTTGAGCAAGGTGTTGTTCAGTTTCCTTGTGTATGATTTTTTTCCTTGCTTTTTCTGTTATTAATTTCTACTCTTATAGCTTTATGGTCAGAAAAGATGCTTTGCCATATTTTGATGCTTTGGATTTTGTTAAGACTTGCTTTCTGTCCTAATATGTGTTCTATCTTGGAGAATGTTCCATGTGCACTGGAAGAGAAAGTATACTTGGCTGCTGTTGGATGGAGTGTTCCATACATGTCCATGATATCAAGTTGGTTGGCAATAGCATTTAGATCTTCCGTGTCTTTCTTTCTGGATGCTCTGTCCTTCTCGGAAACTGGTATGTTGAAGTCTCCTACTACTATTGTGGAGCTGTCTGTCTTTTCAATGCTGTTAGAGTTTGTTTTATGTATTTTGGAGTCCTGTTGTTGGATGCGTACATATTTATTATAGTTATGTCCTCCTCGTGTATTGACCCTTTAATCATTATATAGTGTCCTTCTTTATCCTTTGTGGTGGATTTTATTTTAAAGTCTATTTTGTCAGAGATTAATATTGCCATTCCTGCTCTTTTTTGAGTATTGTTTTCTTGTTATATTTTTTTCAATCCTCTGAGTTTTAGTTTATTTGTGTCTTTAAGTCTAAGGTGTGTCTCTTGTAGGCAGCATATACATGGATCGCATTTTTTTATCCAATCTGCCACTCTCTGTCTCTTTATTGGTACATTTAGTCCATTTACATTCAGCATAAGTATTGATAAATGAATTTAGTGCTGTCATTTTGATTATTTTTTTGGTATGCTGTTCACAGTTTCTTTGTTCCACTTAATTTTCTGTGCTGAGTCATTTTTCTTTACATATTTTCTTTTCATCTTTTTCACTGTCATTGATTTTGTGTTTGCTGAATCTTTATATTTTTCTAGTTTTTTATATTGACTTGTAGGATTGTTAGTTTCCTTTGTGGTTACCTTAATATTTACCCATATTTTTCTAAGTTTATGCCAGTCTTTTATTTCTTTATATTGCCTTGACTTCCTCTCCATATGAAAAATCTATGTCTATATTTTTTAAGTCCCTCTTGTTTTAATATGGTCATCTTTCATATATTGACATCTGTTTCCCTATTTTCAGTGTTTTAGCTCTAATTTATTTTTGTCACTTCCCTATCTGGGTTGATGTCTGGTTGCTCTGTCCTGTGTTCTAGTTTTGGGTTGTTATCTGATGTTATTGATTTTCTAACTGGAGGACTCCCTTTAGCATTTCTTGTAATTTTGCTTTGGTTTTTGCAAATTCCCTAAACTTCTGTTTATCTGGAAATGCCTTAATTTTGCCCTTATATTTGAGATACAGTTTTGCTGGATATATAATTCTTGGCTGGCAGTTTTTTTCCTTCAAGGCTTTATATATGTCATCCCACTGCCTTCTTGCCTGCATAGTTTCTGCTGAGTATTCCAAGCTTAGTCTTATTGACTCTCCTTTGTAGATGACTTTTCGTTTATCCCTAGCCACTCTTAAAATTCTCTCTTTATCTTTGGTTTTGGCAAGTTTGATTATAATATGTCTTGGTGACTTTCTTTTGGGATCTTCCATATGTGAGGCTCGATGAGCATGTTGGATAGATATCTTCTTATCTTTCACAATATCAGGGAAGTTTTCTGACAACAAATGTTCAACAATTCTCTCTGTATTTTCTCTTATCCCCCCCCGCCCCAATTCTGGTACTCCAATTACTCGTAAGTTATTCCTCTTGATAGAATCCCACATAATTCTTAGGGTTTCTTCATTTTTTTCAATCCTTGCTGTCAAGTGCTTTATCTTCAATCTCACTAATTCTGACTTCCATTGCCTCAATTCTGTTCCTCAGACTTTCTATTGAGTTGTCTAATTCTGAAATTTTAGTGTTAATCTTCTGGATTTTGGATTGCTTTCATTGTATGGATTCTTGCAGCCTGTTAAATTTGTCATTATGCTCTCTCTAATCTTTTTATTTTCCTCTATTGCATGTTCTGCATTTTGATTAAATTCCTTCCTAATCTCTTGAAGAGTTCTGTATGATATCGTGAGCTTGTTAACCAATGTCATAAAACAATAAGCATACCCACTGTGTAATGAGAAACTATTTGTTTTGTAAACCTTCACCTAAAGTACAAGAAAAAATAATATATATTTATATGCATAATCTTTTGTATTCTGCCTCTGGTAATTCCAAGAAATTTTCTTCCTCTGGAAACTTTCTAAATTCTTTATTTTGAGAGCTTGCTGAAGCCATCATGGTCTGCCTTTTATTGTGATTTGATATTGACTGTTGTCTCCGAGCCAGTTATTACATTTATTTATTTTATGTCTGCTTACTGTGTCTTAGCTTCTTTCATTTTTTTTTTTTTTTTTTTTTGATATGCCCAAATAGGCTGCTTGTGTGAGCTAGCCCAGTCACCAGCATCCTTGAAGTCCCAATGTCCTGCCCCAGGTAGCCAGAACTGTCACTAAGTACGCAAGCTTAGGAGTCTGCCCACTCCTCCTGTATGGATTTAGCTCAGGTGTCCAGGTAGTCGGCCACCAAGTGTGTGGTGCAGGCTCTCACCTACAGTCCTGGACAGGCATGGGTGATTGGTGTAGGCACAAGCATCCAGCTGCAGCAGGGGGACACAGGCTGAGCAAGGCAGGGCACCGACAGCTACCTCTGAGCCCCTGTTCCCTAGAGTGTGTAGATGGGTGGGTTTTGCAGCCAGACTATGAGCACCCAATGCTGTTGGCTGTAAGGACTTGGGGGCACCTCTTATTCTTGGGCCCCTTTAGCAGGTGGCTAGGTGGCATGGGTGGAGCCACCAGTCCTCGCGCTCCTGATGTGGGTAGGTGAAGACCCTGATTAACGCGCAGAGCAGTGTCAAATGTCACGAACCTGCCACTTCACAGTTGAAGTTAGACATCAAGTACATACCCTTTTGTACTGTGGTAATGAGGGCCTACACTGTTGAAATAGGCCCACACAAGTCTATGCAGGGGGAAAGGCACTCAAAGTCCGTGGATCCCTTATGCCTGTGCCTACGCAAAGGAGCTGTCCCTACCCTGAGTTCCTGGCAGATTATTTTTTCCCATTTGTTAATTTGTTCACTCTCCAAGGCCAGGAGAAGGGCTCAGAGCTCGTGACAGGTCCTACTTCCAGCCCAGGTGACTTGGCAATTGCTGAAGCCAGTCTGGGACCCAGTGTAGAGGAGGGAGTGGGGAGGTAAATGAAAGGCAGGTTTTTCCCTAAGAGGGGTGTTTTTGATCTGCGTGGTAGGCCATACCCAGGTACTTATCTTTTGCTGCTCGAGGGGTGCTTCTCACTGGTTCTGGATAGCTGAGCAGACTCTCTGCCCCTAGGTCTTTCCTGGTGTGGAAAATGCTTCCCAAGCACCGCTGCTTGCCTGTCTCACTGCTCACTCCCTAGCCGATCCAGGCTGAAGGGCTTGGGCTCTCACCAGGTCAGTTCTGGCAACTCCTCACTGTGTCCGAACCATCTCTCCCTCCCGCTGCCACTTAGTCCAGTTCCTCAACTTTGCCTTTGATGTTTAGGTCCCCTAGATTGTCATATATAATCAATTCACTTGTTTTTTCAGGTCTTTGTTGTAAGAGGGAATACCAGAATCGTCTGACTACTCTGCCATCTTGGCCCAGCCTCTATTTCCATGTTCACATTTTGAGATCTATTCTATTCTCTAAACAAAATATCACTAGCTAATAACAATGATCATTCAAGAATATGAGTATAAGAAATATTGCAGACAAAAAAGAAAAATAGGGACTTTACCTGTATCACATGCTCACTGAAAACCAAAAAGTCTCAAGAATGCATTCCAGTAAGACAGAAATTAGGCCCAGAGCAAGAAACAGTTTATATTTTAGAAAATACAGTTAACTATTGATATGGAAAAATAAAATAAATACACAACTTATAAAATATAAAATTAAATCTGAACAATGACAAGTAAAATCTGCATTGAGTAAAGTGGGACAGATCTGTATTTTTCAAGAATAGAAAAAAAATACTGAATCACTTCAGACTTTATTAGATAACTGTTACATTTTAAGTATTATAAAAAAGATGTAACTCCAGTATATCACTTCCATACTGTTACAGTATAGAAAAGAGAATATATGAAACTTTACCAATTCAAGAGACTGTAGGAAAAGAAAATAGCAGCAAAGGAAGTTATAGTAATCAGAAAATACAAAAGAAGATTAAAGAAATAAAATGTCTTACTAGAAACGATAAATACATCAGACTTACCTATAAAAACCTCAGATTAAATTTTAAAAAAATAAGTAAAACAAAAAAGCAAAGAAGTAGAAACAGAAATATAGATATATGTTCCTAATAAAGGATACATAAAACAAAACTACATAGAAAAGTTGAAAATAAAAAAGTGAGAAAACTATACAAGGCAAGTACTAACCAAATGAATCTGGCATAGCAAAAATAATTTTGAATTAAATAGAATTTTTTAAAAATCAGCATTACTAAGAATAATGAGGAATCATAAATAACTGTGAAAAGAGAGAAATTAGAATAGATGATATATGTTTTCTGTTTGCATTTTCTAGAATTTTATATAAATGGAAATATATGGTATGTACTCCACTCAGCCTAATTATTTGGAGATTCAGCCATGAATCTCTGCAATTTCTCTATTGCATTATAATCTCCTCTGCTGTACTCTGAGCACCCCAAAATTCAGGAGTTCCCATCACTTTCTCATGGGGGTGCATCTAGCAAAAATCAGTAGGCAGGGGCGAGTTACCCAAGAGGCAAGGCAAGAATGGTGCTTACCTTGCTTACCAGATCATCTGTACTGAACAATTTCACATTTTTTTTCACCATATCAAAGATTCTGCTACTAGGTTTGGCTGGTATGTGTCTCTCTCCAAACCCCAGAGCACCTTCCCACAGAATCAAAGACTCTTTTCACATTTATAATCCCTGATGGGGACGGGTCACCCAGTAAGCAAGGTAGGCACAGAAGTACAGCCAGAATACTCCTTAGAAGCAAGCATGGCAAGACTACCACTCACATACTTTGGACATGTTATCAGGAGGGATCAGTCCCTGGAGAAGGATATCGCGCTTGGTAAAGCAGAGGATCAATGAAAAAGAGGAAGACCCTCAACGAGATGGATTGACACAGTGTCTGCAACAATGAGCTCAAGCGTTAACAATGTTTGTAAAGTTGGCACAGGACCAGCAGTGTTTCATTTGTACATAAGGTCACTGAGTCGGAACCAACTCAACAGCACTTAACAAGGTAAGCACGGGCTTACTTGTGCTTACTTAGTAATCTGTGGTGATCAGATTAGTGACCAGTAAGTGACTAATCTGTTTCCATTATGACTGAGGACCTTCTACTAAGCAATCACTCCTCTCGTTTGCTCTCTCTCAGATAGCAAAAAAAATATTAAAAAAAAAATTGTGGGGAGGTGTCACAACTTGGAAGAAATACCACAAGTGGATGGCTTTAATAAACAGAAATTTATTTTCTTACAGTTTATGAGGATGTTGGGACACAATTCAATCCATAACATTCTACCCTCTGACCCCAAAAACTTCATGTCATTGCCACTTGCAAAATACATTCACCCTACCACATCATCCCTAAAGTTTAAATCTACTCCAAGTCCAACATCTCATCTTCTGAGTCATATAAATCATATATGGGTGAGACTTTAGGTCTCTTCACCTGTGAACCTGTGAAATCTAGACTACAAGTTATCTGCTTCCAAAGTACAATGAATGGAACAGGCACCAAGTAGACATTTCCATTACAAATGGAAGAAATTGGAGGGAAAGAAGGGATAATGGGGGACCAAGCAAGTAAAAAAAACCAGCAGAACAAATTACATCGGCTCTCAAGGCTTGAAAATAATCCTCTTTTCTCTGAGACCATCTAAGCAATGGCCCTGCCCTCCAGACTCTGGGTGTTGGCCATGCTCTCTGGATTCTGGGTAGAGGTCCCCTTGGGCCTGGGCTTTAGTTCCACCTTCCAGGCCAACTGGGATGGCAACTCTGCTCCCTCAGTTTTGGAGGGACCCCATTCTCCTAGTCCATCTGAGTGGAAACCCCACCCACTCAGCCCTGGCCGGCCCCATTTTCTACCCCCCTGGACATGGTAACCCCATTCCCTAAGCTTTTGGCAGCAGCCCCATCCTCTTGGCCAAACTGAATGGCAGTCCCACACTCCAGAACCGAGTTGGAGAAGATCTGACTCTTTAAAACCTAGGAGTCTGTCATGGCTCTACCCTTTGGCATCCCAGAGGCCATGGCCTCACCCTTTGAGACCCCAGAGGCTGTGACCCCACCATTTGAGACCGAGGCAGCTCTGCTTCCTGTGCTCCTTTCAATAGTTCTGCTGACCTCCAAGATGTTCCAGGGATGGTTCTTTTTTTTTTCCTGGAGGACAACAGATATAGCTACTGTGGCCTGTTTCCTGTCCACAGAATTCCAAGAGGCAGACCATGTTCTCTCCTTTGGTTCTTTCTCTGTACCCTTCAGGTTAAGCTGATGGGTTTTCAGCTGTGGTAGTTGGTTAGACCCGTCAGTCACAGGCTTAAACTCTTTAAAAAAAGATTGTGTAGCCATGTTGTTGGTGAAAATTCTAGGATACTTGTCCTTAGTTTGTACAACAACATTTTTCAAATCTTTAACTTTTGCTTTCATTTTGCACGGCTCATCTTTACATCCATCACTTTCCTCTCATATTTTACTATAAGTGGCAAGGACAAACCATGCAGTCGCTTTAAGATCTTGCTTATAAATCTTCTCAGCCAGATACCCAAGTTCATCACTTACAAGTTATGCTTTCTACCAAACATTTGAAAATAATTCAGACAAGTTCTCTGCTACTGCATAAAAAGCATCACTTTTCCTCCCATGTCCAATCACGTGCCTGCCATTTTATTTTAAAGCCGCATCAGAAGCACATTTCACGTCCACATTTCTAGCAATGTTCTGTTGCTGGAGCCATGTGTATTCTCTAATACAACAGAGACAGATAGAGACTTTCTATATAGCTCTCCTCACTTCTTTCTGAGCACTCACCAGAATTGCCTTTGATATCCATAATTCTACCAACAGTCTGTTCAAGGCAATGTAGGCTTTTCATATTAGGCACCTTAAAATTCTTCCAGCCTCCACCCATTACCCAATTCCAAAACTGCTTCCATATTTTAGGTATCTATTAGAGCAGCACCTCACTTCTGGTACCAAATTCCTGTATTCGTTATCTAGTGCTGCTATTACACAAATACCACAAGTGTATGGCTTTAATAAACAGAAATTTATTTTCTCACAGTTTAGGATCCTAGAAGTCCAAATTTATTGAACCAGCTCTAGTGGAAGATTTTCTCTCTGTTGTCAGCCTTGGGGGAATATCCTTGTCTCTTTAACCTTCTTCTCCTGGGTGATCTTCATGTGGCTTGGCATATCTCTTGCCCCATCTCTGCTTGCTTGTTTAATCTCTTTATATCTCAAAAGAGATTGACTCAAGACATAGCCGACACTAATCCTGCCTCATTAAAAACAAAGACAACTCTTTCCCAAATGGGATTATAACCAGAGGCATAGAGGTTAGGATTTACAACACTTATTTCTGGGGGACACAATCCAATCCATAACAACATCTCTCTGAAAATGTAAATTTATTCACTTAAAGTGAAAATAAAACTTCTTAGTTTATATATACATTTGTGCATTTTTCATGATTATGGGAAAAAACGAGATCTGAAGTAGTGACATATTACCCACAAAGGATTTTCTTAGGCAGAAATAGCATTATCCTCATCTGTTGACTTCTTTTCAGGGAACAGTGACCTGAAATGCTGGGAATAACATCAGAGGGCCTTTGCATTACATATGTTTAAAAAATAAAGAGTATATTTTGGCATCATAAATATTGTGTGCTTTGACCTTTTATGGCAAATCTTCATCGAGGAATACTGTACACAATGGAATGCTTATGGAAAGGCCAACAAATTCTGCTCTTCAATACCTTGGATATTGTTTTCCATTGAGAAAATGGTTTTGTATTCCTCCTGCTTATTTTCTATCAATCCTTTAACAGAAAGAAATCAAGAAACAATAACAACTTTTAGTTAACTATAGCTTGTACATAATCATGAAAACTACGTCGTGCCTTTTTATCGTTGGGTGTTTGTTTCCCCTTGAGTTTCTCATAAACCCATTGCCATTAAGTCGATTCTGACTCATAGTGACCCTATAGGACAGAGTAGGACTGCCCCATAGGTTTCCAAGGAGTAGCTGGTGGATTCAAGCTGTGACCTTTTGGTTAGCAGCTGTAGCTCCTAACAACTGTGCAACCAGGCCTCCTGAGTTTCTCATAGCATGCAACAAACAAACTCCAAGAAAATAGTTTTATGACTCAGTAACAAGAATCATCTTCAAATTTAAAATGTGGAACAATAATGTATATGGTATTGTACACCAAATGGCTATTTACCAGCCATTCATCTCAGCACTTAGCCCTCACTATTCATGACCTCACTTTAAAAATTACATTTGTTGTCTGTCTTCGTTATCTAGTGCTGCTCCAACAGAAGTACCACGAGTGGATGGTTTTAACAAAGAGAAATTTATTCTCTTCATAGTCCAGTAGGCTACAAGTCCCAATTCAATGCATCAGCTCCAGGAAAAGGCCTTCTCTCTCTGTCAGCTCTGGAGGAAAGTCCTTGTGATGCATCCGTCTTCCCTTGGTCTGGGAGCATCTCAGCACAGGAACCTCAGGTCCAAAGGATGTGCTCTGCTCCCGGCATTGCTTTCTTGGTGGTGTGAGGTTCCCATGTGTCTCTGCTCACTTCTCTCTTTTATATCTCAAAAGAGATTGCATTAAGACACTAATCTTGTAAACCTCATCAGTATAACCTCATCATAGTGATATAATTTACAACACATAAGGAGATCACATCATAGTGACAGAGTTTATAACACATAAGAAAATCACATCAGATTACACAATCATACAATACTGGGAATCATGACCTAGCCAAGTTGCTACACACATTTTTGGGGGGACGCAATTCAATCCATGACATTGTCCAACTCTTTCTTTTGTTACAATATGTGGTGTTTGCAAATTGCTGCCTGTTACCCTTTCTTTCTTAAAATGCTCTGATGACTGCCTTTATCAATTTGCCTTTTTTAAAACTCTCTCATTTTTGTCCAATGTTTTTGTTCCCTAATCACCATGGGTGACATTGTTCTCCATTTCTTCTCTGACCATCTCCTTCTTCCCAAACAAACGTAAAGCCTTTATACTTTCAGCTTCAAGCACTTTCTCTCCTCCAACTAAAATATTGAAATCTCACTCTATCAGCGAAACACTTATGAGGCTCTCTTACACTTTTATGGTTTTGAAGCAACAAACATACCTGTTTGGTTTCTTTCTGACTCTTTTTCATTTAACTCTTACAGATTCCCTCTATTCATAAGCCTTTTGTGTTTCTAGTAGTTATCGCTTTATTTCTGTTCATCTTCTTCAAAATCCAATTTACGAATGCTATTAGATGAAAATATAAAGAGTAAAATGCCCTCCCACTTTGATCTCATTTGCTGATTCTTTCCTATTGCTAAAGTAGGCAGATGCATAGAATTTTGAATTCGAAGGCCATTTAAAAATTACCTTGTCCTGCGTTGCTTATCTTCCAATAAAGAAATTGAAGTTCAGTGCAGTTAGTAAATTTTTTCAAGATTCTAGAATTCAAGTTTCCTTACCCTTAAATCTAAACTCCTCCCAATTTCCAGCAGCAGCAGATATAGAATCAAATATGTCTCATCTAAATAATAATAACTGGAATCTGAAATTACAAAAGGTGTCTGGTATAGCTGAAAAGAAGCCCTGGTGGCACGGTGGTTAAAGCGCTTGTCTACTAACAAAAAAGTCAGCGGTTTGAACCCACCAGCCTCTCTTCGGGAGACGATGTAGCAGTCTGTTTCCATTAAGACTATAGCCTTGGAAATCCTATGGGGCAGTTCTACTTGGTCCTAAAGCATCGGTATGAGTTGGAATTGACTGGGCAATGGGTTTGGTTTTTGGTATTGCTGGTACAGTCAAAAGACCTCTTGATTCTACCACTAATCAGTGGATGATGACAGAGAACTTAGTTCACTTCTCCAAGTTTTAGTTTCTTTGTTGTTGTCGATATTAGGTATACTGAGTCAGTTCCAACTCACACCGACTCTATGTACAAGAGAACAAAACACTGCCTGGCCCTGCACCATCCTCACAACTGTTGCTATGTTTGAGCCCACTGTTGCAGCCACTGTATCAATTCATCTCATTGAGTGTCTTCCTCTTTTTCCCTGACCCTCTACCAAGTACGATGTCATGACTCTTCTTAAGGTTCTAATTATCTGGCTACTGAACAAGAATGCTTCAATACATACTCACTTCTCTTTAAGGTGTTTCTAAACTCACAATCTTAAATTCTAGTATGCCTTTATAGTTTACCGCTAAAACTTTCCCAAACTCCTCCACTGATTAAACTATTTCAAGAAAGGAAATGCAGGCTAATGTCCCTGATAAAAAAGTGGGGTCAAAGGAATCTTCTGCAGGAATTCTCCTGCTTGGTAGGAAGTAAGGTGACATCTGAGATTAGTCAAGTGGTCTATAAGTCTGTCCCAGAACATAGGGTCCTGTAAGCAGTAGGTTTCAAGTTATGTTGTTGTTTGTTCATTTTTCAGCTGCTGTCATACTGCTTTTATATGCTGTCCCGGAAATCTTTGTGATGGACTTTTTAAATTAACCTACACATCTGATTTACCAAGTTTCCTTAAATTATTTTTTCTTTGCTTCTTACCAGCAAAAGTGTTGACAGGATCATCTGAGGGAATTTTAAATTATGTGGAATCAGTAGAATGCTTAAGAAAAGACTAAAATCCTTAATTTGCTAGGGGACACTGCAAATTTGCGGAAGACTTCAAACTTGAAGTTGCTCTTGTTGTTGTTGGTAGGTATCTTCAGGTCACTTCCGACTCACAGCAGCCCTATGCACAACAGAACAAAACTCTGCCCGGTCCTGTGCCATGGCCCCAATTGTTGTTATTTTTGAGCCTGTCATGGATTGAACTGTGTCCCCCCAAAAAAGTGCCAACTTGGCTAGGCCATGATTCCCAGCATTGTGTGATTGTTCACCATTTTGTCATCTGATGTGATGTTCCTATGTGTTGTAAATCCTACCTCTGTGATGTTAATAAGGCAGGACTCAATCTACAAGATTAGATTGTCTTTTTTTTTTTTTAAATTTCTCATACAGAAATTTATACACATATTTTTATGTGATGCTAGTAGCAATCCCTATAATGTTACAGCACACTCCCCCTTTCCACCTCGGGCTTACCGTGTCCATTCAACCAGCTCCTTGTCCCTTTCTGCCCTGCCATCCCACCTCCAGACAGGAGCCACCTAATTGGTCTCGTGTATCTGCTTGAACTAAGAAGCACACTCTTCACAAGTATTATTTTACATTTTATAGTTCAGTCCAATCTTTGTCTGAAAAGTGGACTTCGGGAATGGTTTTAGTTCTGGGTTAACAGAGTATAGGGGGCCATGGCTTCGAGGGTTCTTCCAGTCTCAGTCAGACCATGAGGTCTGGTCTTTTTACATGAATTTGAGTTCTGCACCATACTTTTCTCCTGCTCCATCAGGGATTCTCCTTGTGCTCCCTGTCAGGGCTGTCACTGGTGGTGGCTAAGCACCATCTAGTTCTTCTGGTCTCAGGCTTATGGAGTCTCTGGTTTATGTTGTCCTTTTGTCTCCTGGGCTAATATTTTCCCTGTCTTTGGTGTTCTTCATTCTCCTTTGCTCTAAGCGGGTTGGAACCTATTGATGCATCTTAAATTGTGTCTTAAGCCAATTTCTTTTGAGATATAAAAGAGAGAATCCAGCAGAGACACATGGAGACCTAATACCACCGAGAAAGTATAGCCAGGAGCACTCATCCTTTGGATCCGAGGTCCCTATGCTGAGAAGCTCCTAGTCCAGGGAAAGATTGATGACAAGGACCTTTATCCAGAGCTGTCAGAGAGAAGAAGCCTTCCCCTGAAGCTGGTGCCCTGAATTTGGACTTGTAGCCTACTAGACTGTGAGAGAAAAATACTTCTGTTTGTTAAAGCCATCCATTTATGGGGTTTCTGTTATAGTAGCACTACATAACAAAGACAGAGCCCTTTGTTGAAGCCACTGTGTCAGTCCATCTCATTGAGGGTCTTCCTCTTTTTTGCTGACCCTCCACTTTACCAAGCATGATATCCTTCTCCAGGGACTGGGCCCTCCTGATAACATGTCCAAATATGTGAGACGAAGTCTCGTCGTCCTTATTTCTAAGGAGTGCTCTGGCTGTACTTCTTCTGAGACAGATTTGTTCATTCTTCTGGCAGTCCATGGTATATTCAATATTCTTCACCAACACCATAATTCAAAGGCATCAATTCTTCTTTGGTCTTACTTATTGTCCAGCTTTCGCATGCATATGATGTGATTTGAAAATACCATGGATTGGGTCAAGCACACCTTAGTCCTCAGAGTGACATCTCTGCTTTTCAACACTTTAAAGAGGTCTTTTGCAGCAGATTTGCCCAATGCAATACTTCCTATGATTTACTGACTGCTGCTTCCATGGGCGTTGATTGTGGATCCAAGTAAAATGAAATCCTTGACAACTTCAGTATTTTTCTCTGATTATCATGATGTTACTTTTTGTTCCAGCAGTGAAGATTTCTGTTTTCTTTCTGTTGAAGTGTAATCCATACTGAGAGCTGCAGTCTCTGATTTTCATTAATAAGTGCTTCAAGTCCTCTTCAATTTCAGCAAGGAAGATTGTGTCATGTACATATTGCAGGTTGTTAATGAGTCTTCCTCCAATTCTGATGCCAAGTTCTTCTTCATATAGTCCATCTTCTTGGAGTATTTGTGTCATGGTTTGAATTGTGTCCCCCAAAAATATCTGTCAACTTGGCTGGGTCATGATTTCCAGTATTGTATGATTGTGTACCATTTTGTAAATCTGATGTGATTTCCTTATGTGTTGTAAACTCTATCACTATGATGAGGTTATACTGATGATGTCTACAAGATTGGATAGTGTCTTAAGCCAATCTCTTCTGAAATATAAAAGAGAGAAGCAAGTAGAAACACATGGGAACCTCCTACCACCAAGAAAGCAGTGCTAGGAGCAGAGCACGTCCTTTGGACCTGAGGTTCCTGCGCAGAGAAGCTCCCAAACCAAGGGAAGATTGATGACATGGACCTTCCTCCAGAAGCGACAGAGGAAGCGTTCCCCTGGAGCTGATGCATTGAATTTGGACTTGTAGCCTACCGGACTATGAAAGAATAAATTTCTCTTTGTTAAAGTCATCCACTTGTGGTATCTCTGTTACAGCAGCACTAGATGACTAAGACAATTTGCTCAGCATACAGATTGAATAAGTATGGTGAAAGGATACAACCCTGATACACATCTTTCCCATTCTTCACAATGTTATCCATAATTTGTTATGAACCACACTGTCAAATGACTTTTCATAGGCAATAAAACACAGGAAAACACCTTTCTGGTATTCTTGCTTTCAACCAAGATCCATCTGGCATCAACATCATCTTCTGAATCTGGCTTGAATTTCTGCCAGTTTCCTATCAATGTACTGCTCCAACTGTTTTTGAATTATCTTCAGTAAAATTTTACTTGCATGTGATATTAATGATATTGTTCAATAATTTCCACAATCTGTTGAATTACTTTTCTTTGGCATGTGCACGTATACAGATCTCTTCCAGTTAGTTGGCCAGGTAGTTGTCTTCCAAATTTCTTGGCATAGATGAGTGAGCATTTCCAGGACTGCATCCATTTGTTGAAAATCAACTTCAAGGAGCAGCTATAAAACCTTCAGAACTCAGTTCATAGATGAAATTCTTTCAGAAATCTATTAAATATTTAGAGCTTATTAGAGCCACTGGCACATAGTACGTATAGTATATGTAATATATGCATATAGTATAGATAATATATGTTGTCGTTGTTAGGTGCCATCGAGTCGGTTCCAACTCAGCAACCCTATGCATAACAGAATGAAACATTGTCTGGTCCTGCACCATCCTCACAATTGTTGCTATGTTTGAGCCCATTGTTGCAGCCACTGTGTCAATCTATCTCATTGAGAGTCTTCCTCTTTTTTACTGACCTTCTACTTTACCAAGCATGATGTCCTTCTTCAGGGACTGATCCCTCCTGATAACATATCCAAAGTGTTTGAGATGTAGTCTCCCCATCCTCGCTTCTAAGGAGCACTCTGGTTGTACTTCTTCCAGGGCAGATTTGTTCATTCTTTTGGCAGTCCATGGTATGTTCAACATTCTTTGCCAACACCACAATTCAAAGGCATCAATTTTTCTTCAGTCTTCTTTATTTATTGTCCAGCTTTCACATGCATATGAGGCAATTGAAAACATTTTGGCTTAGGTCAGGCACATCTTAGTCCTCAAAGTGATACCTTTGCTTTCCACACTTTAAACAGGTCTTTTGCAGGAGATTTCCCAATTGCAATGCATGTTTTGATTTCCTGACTGCTGCTTCCATAGGTGTTGACTGTGGATGCAAGTAAAATTAAATCCTTGATAACTTCAATCTTTTCTCTGTTTATCATGATGTTTCTTATTGGTCCAGTTGTGAGGATTTTTGTTTTCTTTATGTTGAGGTATAATCCATACTGAAGGCTGTGGTCTTTGATCTTAATCAGTAAGTGCTTCAAGTCCTCTTCACTTTCAGCAAGCAATGTTGTGGCATTTCCATAACACAGGTTGTTAATGAGTCTTCCTCCAATCCTGATGCCTGATTCTTCTTCATATAGTTCGGCTTCTCGGGTTATTTGCTCAGCATACAGACTGAATAGGTATGGTGAAAGGATACAACCTTGACCCACACCTTTCCTGACTTTAAACCATGCAGTATCCCGTTGTGCTGTTCGAATGACTGCCTCTTGATCCATGTACAGGTTCCTCATTGAATACAATTAAGTGTTCCAGAATTCCCATTCTTGGCAACGTTATCCATAATTTGTTATGATCCACACAGATGAATGCCTTTGTATAGTCAATAAAACACAGGTAAACATCTTTCTGGTATTCTCTACTTTCAGCCAGGATTCATCTGACATCAGCAATGATAACCCTGGTTCCATGTCCTCTTCTAAATCTGGTGTGAATTTCTGTAAGTTCCCTATCAATGTACTGCTGCAGCCACTTTTGAATGATTTTCAGCAAAATTTTACTTGTGTGCAACATTAACGATACTGTTCAATAATTTCCTTGTGCATTCGGTTGGATCACCTTTCTTGGGAATAGGCATAAATATGGATCTCTTCCAATTGGTTGTCCAGGTAGCTGTCTTCCAAATTTCTTGGCACAGATGAGTGAGCACTTCCAGTGCTGCATCCATTTGTTGAAACATCTCAATTGTATTCTGTCAATTCCTGGTGCCTTGTTTTTTGCCAAGGCCTTCTGTGCAGCTTGGACTTCTTTCAGTAACATCAGCTCCTGATCATATGCTACCTCATGAAATGCTACCTCATGAAATGCTACCTCATGAAATGGTTGAACATCGACCAATTCTTTTTGGTATAGTGACTCTGTGTATTCCTTCCATCTTCTTTTGATGCTTCCTGCGTTATTTACTATTTTTGCCTTAGAATCCTTCACTATTGCAACTCGAGGCTTGAATTTTTTCTTCAGTTCTTTCAGCTTGAGAAAGGCCACGCATGTTCTTCCCTTTCAGTTTTCTGTCTTTATGTCTTTGCACATGTCATCATAATACCTTACTTTGTCTTCTCAAGCTGCCCTTTGAAATCTTCTTTTACTTCATCATTTCTTCCTTTTGCTTTAGCTACCCAACGTTCAACAGCAAGTTTTGAAGTCTCTTCTGACATCTGTTTTGGTCTTTTCTTTCTCTTCTGTCTTTTTAATGACCTCTTGCTTTCTTCATGCATAATGTCCTTGATATCACTCCACAACTCATCTGGTCTTCGGTCATTAGTGTTCAACGCTTCAAATCTATTCTTGAGATGGTCTCTAAATTCTGGTGGGATGTACCAAAAGCTGTACTTTGGCTCTCATGGACTTGTTCTAATTTTCTTCAGTTTCAACTTTAACTTGTATATGAGCAATTGATGAACTGTTCCACAGTCAGCCCCTGGCCTTGTTCTAACTGATGATATTGAGCTTTTCCATCGTCTCCTTCCACAGATGTAGTTGATTTGATTGCTGTGTATGCCATCTGGTCAGGTCCACATGTATAGTTGCTGTTTATGTTGGTGAAAAAAGGTATCTGCAATGAAGAAATCGTTGGTCTTGCAAAATTCTGCCATGTGCTGTCTGACATCATTTCTATCACCACGGCCATATTTCCCAACTACTGATCCTTCTCTGTTTCCAACTTTCACATTCCAATCACCAGTAATTATCAATGCATCCTGATTGCACATTCTATCAATTTCAGACTATGGAAGTTGGTAAAAATCTTCAATCTCTTCATCGTTAGCCTCAGTGGTTGGTGCATAAATTTGAATAATAGTCATATTAATTGGTCTTTCTTGTAGGCATATGGATATTATCATATCACTGGCAGCATTGTACTTCAGGATAGATCTTGAAATGTTATTTTTGACAATGAATGCAACACTGTTCCTCTTCAAGTTTTCATTCCCAACATAGCAGACCATATGATTGTCTGATTCATAATAGCCAATACCAGTCCATTTCAGCTCATTAATGCCTAGGACAGGATATCGATGTTTATGTGTTCCATTTCATTTTTGATGATTTACAATCTTCCTAGATTCATACTTCATACATTCCACGTTCCAATTATTAATGAATGTTTGCAGCTGTTTCTGCTCATTTTTAGTCGTGACATATCAGCAAATGAAGGTCCCGAAAGCTGGACTCCATCCACATCATTGTTGTCAACTCTAGTTTCAGGAGGCAGCTCTTCCCCAGTTTTGAGTGCCTTCCAACATGAGGCACTCATCTTCTGGCACTATATGAGACAATGCTCCACTGCCATTCATAAGGTTTTCACTGGCTAATTCTTTTCAGAAATAGACCGCAGGGTCCTTCTTCCTAGTCTGTCTTAGTCTGGAAGATAACATATGCATATATACATATATATGTATATACCCTTTTGTCAAATGTATGTTTGATTTAAAATATAGTTTATTATTATATTATCTTTTTATAGCTAACGGTCAACCTCTATAGACTCTCTCATTTGACTACAGTAATCCAAACTTTTAGAGCATTATCCTCAATTTCTGAAAACCTCCAAGGGCACTTACTTTTGTCCACATGTCAGTGTTGGTGGTCATTTACTGTCATAGCTAGTGAAACCTGAACTCTACCGTTTTAGTCTCTCACCCAGAAGCACCCTTCTGAATTTTCCTCGTTGTCACTACCACCATTTGTAATGTCACTTAGGTGCTTGACCTCCAGTGTTGGTGGGAGTAAAATACACCATTTTATCATGAAGCAAAGAACAGAAAATTCCTTTCTCACAGACTGCTCAAATTATTAAGTCAGATAGGATTCCAGTATCAGCTGACACACTGTTCTGTGACCCAGTACTCACATTCCTTCATCTTGCTTATGATTCCATGTCCTTTACTTACATAAGTTTCCTCAGTGGCCTGTTATTCTCTAGATTCAAGCCTCCTTTTGATGACATTTAAAGCTATGAAATATATTTGAATATTGTGGGCTAATTTGGGGTCTGGCTTAAATATTTTTTTCCAGTAAGTTTCCATGGCCCCATTAAAATCAGTGGACAAAATTACATACACTGGGTGGTTCTGGTAGATAGAGATTGAGATGGATGTCATCCTGTTCCACCCAAACACCACCTCAGGACTGAAGACCTATTTCCTCACTGCTGGAGTTATTGCCAGCAGACAGATCTTAGTTGTCAGCCCTCTCTTGGAATTAGTCTCAGGTGAAGAGAGCAACCGAGGTCTTACCACTTCACAATTGTCTGTAAATGTGGGGATGTAAAGGCCTGGCTCTTAATCCCACCTCAGGAAAACTAAAGAGTCATCCCAAATTCATAGCTTTCTATGGAGATGGCTGAAGCCTTTGTTGCGGCTGCATTGAAGCCCAATATTTTTCTCTGCCCAAACCTGTTTCTCTCCTTTCCACACCATGTTAACCCTAAGAACACTCCCCAATAAACTTCCTGCACTGTATTCTCCATCTGACAGTTTATTTACCAAGCAATCAATAGGAGTGTTTTCTAACTCCACTCTCCAAAACATCTGAGTCCTTATGCCTACACAACCAAGACACTGGATAGAGGTTAATTAAAGTCTTCAATGTATATTTATTAAACACCTATGTGGTGCAATGGATTGCTTTTCTGTGGCCATTCTCACCATGGTCTTCTAACTTCCACCCAAGTGACTGGGCGGGACTGTGCAGATAGGGTAATTGTGGTCCACCAAAGGGATTGGTCAGTTCTGCCTTCCCACTGGGCTTGAAATGAGTCATGCCAGAGGTGGGAGAGAGAAGAACATCCAGGGCCAGCACACCCTTTGGACCTGGGATCCCTTGCTGAGAACCTCCTGGACCCAGGAGACAAAGAGCAAGCTGTAACCCTGAAGACAGCAAGAAGCAGTGGCAGATAAGCAGCAGCAGAGACCCAGCAGCAGAAACCTGGCAGCAGGAGATTGCATAGTGGGCTTCCCAGCCCATGGAGAGAGAAAGCTGAGTGCCTTCAGGCAGAGGCTGAGGGCCAGGGAAAGGTGTACCTGCAAGCATGGCTGGGAAGAGACTGTCCTGATGAAGAACTGTATCCTGAGTGTTCCTGAGTCTGAATTGTAACTGTTACTTTCCTAAGAAACCCATAATCGTGAGTATTGTCTGTGAGTTCTGCATGGTCACCGCAATGAATTACTGAACCCAGCAGTGAAGTAGAGAGTGCCATGGAAGAGACGACTGGTGTCAGAATTGGTAAAGATGGTGGAGACAGAAGGCATATCTGGCCTCCACCTCATACAAATCAGCTTGGGCTGTTGATCTTGATTATCCTTCCCTCTTGTGAAGATAGAGGCAGCCAGACATTGCCCCCATGGTATTTTTACAACCTAATATATGCCAAAAAGTATTGCAGGCACTGGGAATACAAAATAACTAAGATATACTCCTACTCTCAAAGAGCTTATTATTTATATGGGGAAGATAGAAAAGAAACCAACAAAATAATGACAAGCTATAACAGTCATTATGTAAATTCTTAGAGAATGAAAGAATAAAGAATACATGGAAGAGTTAGGAAACACCTTTTGAAAATATAGCATTTAAACTGGGACCTAAAGGAAGAGAAGTCAAAAGAGAGGAAAACAGCTTTGTCACTGAAGGGAGCAGCCTCTGCAAAGACTCTGTAGCAGGACAGTGTCTGATATGTTTCAGAAATGAAGATCAGTAAGGCTTGAACGAATGAGCAAGGGAGAGCGTGGCATCAGCTAAGACTAAAGAGAGTGTCAAAGGCTACAGCAGTTACGCTTTCAAGCTTTTGCTAAGGAGTGTGCATCATGTTTTAAGCACAGTTGGGGGTTGGAAGCAGGATATTGGCATGATACAAGTTAGACATAAGAGGAGAGTCCTTTTTGTGTGGTGAATTAATTCTTTCATTTATTCATTTAACAGATATTTACAGAGGGCACACTATATGACAGGCATCTTATTAGGCAATACGCACTCATGAACAAGACATACAAGGGCTCTCATGGGCTTTACATTCTAATGCTGGAGAAAGACAAGTATATAATTTAACAATACAATTATATAATGATACATGCTATAAAGAAGTGTGATGAGAAGGGGAATGGGTATGGCACTGATTTAGTTTGATACATGGAGAAAATTTTACTGTGATTTACTGTTTGATCTAAGAACTTAACATCAAAAAGGATCCATCCATAAAAACATCTAAGGAAGAACATCCAAGGCAGAGGAAAAAGCAAATACAAATGCTAAGGCAGAGATAAGCTTGGTGTGTTCCAGTAACTCCTAGGTAAACACTCAACAGAAATGTGTACATATATTTACCAAAAGAAATGTGCAAGTAGGTTCATAGCTATTTGTGAAGTCCTATCACATCACTATCTGTGCTAGTCGCAACCTGAAAACAATCTAACTGTCCATCAACACTAGAATAAACATTACATTGTAGAGCAAGGAAAAAGATTATTATATAAATCATACAATTGTGTGGATAAAACAAATCAGTCATGTAATTAAAATCTTAAAAAATATATAAACATAAACAATGGACATATTACTATTATTATAATTATCATTATCATTGGTTTGAATCTATCCACTGTTAGATTTCAAACTGTTATTAACATTCAAAGAAATTTAATTGAATTTTCTAACTGAACTAAGTATCATCAATAAAGACAATGTTGTACAGACTATTATTCTAGCCGCATGACTGGTTTGGGTCCACCAGTGCTGTCCAATAGCATTTTTTGTGATGACAGTAATATCCTACGTATGTGCTGTCCAAAATGTAGCCATTAGCCACATGTGGCTATTGAGCACTTAGAATATTAGTGCAACTGAGGAACCGAACTTTTCGTTTTAATCAATTTAAATTTAAACAGTCACATTTAAATTGGTTAATGTAGAAACCATTAGAATCCATTAATATATTGTGGAAGCCCTGTTTTCCTAACTCCCCATTTTATAGCATACTTTGAGACTTGCAATAGCTTCACTTCTTTGTATTTTCACCCTGTTTATCTCAGCATCTCTAAGCATTAACCCTCAAAGTAGCATTGGCCAAAGAATAAATCTTTGAGCTATATATTGAGTAATTATAGCGACGCATTATCAATCAGAGGAGCCCTGGTGGCACAATTGTTAAGCGCTCAGCTGCTAACTGAAAGTTTGGTGGTTTGAACCCACCATTGGCTCTGCGGGAGAAAAGACCTGGCAAACTGCTCCTGTAAAGGTTACAGCCTAGGAAACTCTATGGGGAAGTTCTACTCTGTCCTGTAGCATCTCTATGAGTTGGAATTGACTGAACGGCACACAATAACAACAATTATCAACCAGAACTTCTATTAAATATCAAATATCTTTAATTCCAAATTATCTGGGATACTGTTATGAGGTCTGACAAACGTGTGCGGGGCAGTGTAGGATATCCAAAAAAATACCACTTTCCAGAGAACATGTCATAAATACAGAAACCCAAAGATTGTCAGGCAACTGAGTATATCACAGAACTCGTGGACAGAATGCAGAATGTGAAGAGCTGAGGCTCCCATCACAATGGAAAACATGAGGACTTTGACTATTCTTGTATTCTAGTTATATAAACACTCAAATGCGTATCTCTATCTTTAAGAGTAAGTACTTTATAATATTTGTATCCCATATTTTTAGAAGAGGAAGATTCATTAACAATCTGTGATATGCAGATGATACAACCTCGCTTGTTGAAACTGAAGAGGACTTGAAGCACTTGACATAAAGCACCTTAACATAAAGAAAACAAAAATCCTCACAACTGGACCAATAAGCAACATCGTGACAAACAGAGAAAAGGTTGAAGATGTCAAGGATTTCATTTTACTTGGATCCACAGTCAATGCTCATGAAAGCAGCAGTCATTGCACTGGGCTAATCTGCTGCAAAAGACTTCTTTAAAGTGTTAAAAAGCAAAGATGTCACTTTGAGGACTAAGATGCGCCTGACCCAAGCCATGGTGTTTTCAATCACCTCATATGCATGCAAAAGCTGGACAATGAATAAAGAAGAACGAAGAAGAACTGATGCCTTTGAATTACGGTGTTGGAGAAGAATACTGAATATACTATGGACTGCCAGAAGAATGAAAATCTGTCTTGGAAGTACAGCCAGAATTCTCCTTGGAAGCAAGGATGGCAAGACTTCATCTCACATACTTTGGACATGTTATCAGGAGGGACCAGTCCCTGGAGAAGGATATCGTGCTTGGGAAAGTAGAGCATCAGTGAAAAAAGAGGCAGACCCTCAGTGAAATGGATTGACACAGTGGCTGCAACAATGGGCTCAAGCATAACAACAATTGTGGGGATGGTGCAGAACTGGGCAGTGTTTTCTTCTGTTGTACTTGGGGTCACTGTGAGTCAGAATCGACTCAATGGCACCTAACAACAACATTTTATAATATTTATAATGTTTGCATTCCATATTTTTAGAAGAGTGAAAGACAAATAATTTGCAGGTATCTTTGTCTTATAAAACAAACATAGATTTCACCAAAAAGAAAATTTCCTAACCGAGAGCAACACAACAAGATAAACACTAGTTAATTCTTTAGCTTGTTGTTCCTAAACTTTGCTGATGATCAAGCCATAGGGGAAGCTTTTTAAGATAACTCTTTGGGTCATACTCTAGACCAAATAAATGATAGTTCATAATAATGATAATCGCAGTGATAATTAATAAGAACGATAAGAAATTGGAAAAATTGTAATAACAACAACTATTCAGGAAGCTGGTTTAAACATATTTTCTTCAGCTAAAAGATTGTACAATTTTCTACAATGGGAAAATAATTGGGTGAGACTGGGAAAGATCCAATTCCAAAAATTAGACACTGATTATCACACTCCCATTCACGTCTTCTAACATGCTGGATATTAAAGGTAAAGACTGACTCAAATATTATGTCAGTCTCTTCTTATATGGTAGAATTTATTTAAATCACATTCATATACTTATAGACAAAGTGATATTAAAAATCCCACTTCTTTATTTCATTCTTCATGAAATATTTGGCAATGCAAAAAAAAAAAAAAAAATCCAGAGGCAGAAAATAATATAAAATATACATTCTGTTTCATATGGTATTTATAATATGATTCAATTTTCTCTGATTTCTCCCCTATAATTTACTTATCATAAAGCAAATATTTCCATTACAGGAGAAGTTTCTGGTAACTTAAAAATGTATACTATCTAATTCAGTGCATAAAGATCTGTAGACCTGCGAGTTTCTCAAATAAATCAAGGTGCTGCTGAGACATTTTATTTACTGACTGACACCAGAATGAGAAGACTTTTGAGCGGCAGGAATTCATGCACTTGTAACAGTTAACACGTGGTCCGTGTTTTTGTGCATGACCCAGTATTCAAGCCACTCTCTTTATTAAGGAAAAGATTCCCCCACTCTGTTGATCCACCGAGTGAAAAGGAAGACGTGGGGTAGTGAAAGAAAGAGAATGTAAGACCAACCAAAAATACTTTCATGACAAAAAGGCAGGTTTTTAGACAGCTGAATAGAGTTGTGTGCTCTAATATGTTCTAAGTTTTTTTATTCTTGTTGTGAAAATGTTAGAAGTATATGCTTATTATCAAAGACATTATTCATCCATCTCCAATCTAACATGAACAATTTGTTCAGCTACACAAGTAGGAGCAGCAAAAAAAGTTTCCTTTCTATAATTGCTGACATTTTTCCGTTGGAGATCTCAATAAGAAAACAAATGTTGTTTTCAGTAACTACCTATCTGAGCAGAATTCTGCTATTATAATGAGAATAATCACGTATAAGAAAAAATCTGCTGATAAAAGCTGAAAATTATTTCAAAGTGATGATAGAAATCTTCATATTTTATCTTATTATCGTAAGCATTTTTGCTTAATTTCTGCATAATTTAGTTAAGTAATTAAAAGCGTTACAGAATATCTAAAATACAATAGCCTGATCACAGTTGAACTTACACGAATCAACTATAATAACCATGTTATTTAATTTTTATTTTTAACACATTAATTCTCCTTGATTTCTACTTGAAACAGCTGTATAACAGCAATGAAAACAAGACCTTATTTTTGCATAATACTTCACAATTTACAAGACATAGCCCTTACATCATCTTATTTTATCCTCCCAACAATTATTATTTCAATTTTAGAGTAGATATAAATTAAGGGTCAGCCAGTTAGTTTGTACATAACCCAAGGTTTCTCTTTAAGTGACAGAGAAAGTTTTATCTCTTAATACTAGTTATTTTTCTGTTGTGCTTATATTTTTTGTATATTTCAGTGCAAATAGATATGTAAACTGCTTGTACATAAAATACTTATAATTTTAAGAAAATAATACTATATAACTATTACAATATTGGACTTCAAATAAACATTGCTTGATAGAACATTATCTAGATTTATAGTCCATGCCTGTTCCTTGTTGTTATAGATATAATCATTTGTTATTTAAGAAATTTGACTAATAAATTCTGGAAATTTTGACTGCTTCCTTTGCTTTTTCAGAATTTGATGGCTCCACATGGACTGAAAATAAATACATGAGTCTATTTTCAAATGCTCTCTAATAACAGCTCAAGTGTCTATACAGACATAAGAAACAGGCTCACAGAAATCCATTTCCCCCAAGGTTTGCAGTTAGTAATAAGAGAATGGAGTTTTTCTCTGAAAATGGCTAATTGCCTAACATCTATATTCACTAAGTGTTTACACAGTAAAGAAGGAAAAAATTTTTAACTAACGAGTATTTCACTGGTGAGATATGACTGCATTTATTAAAAAAAATTACACTTAATGGTATGCTTTGAAGACATGCAAACTACTCAGATTATTTCCTAACTAGTTACATTGATTTAGTCACTTTAGTTCAGTTTTCTTTTCCTAGTGAGTTGGGTCCCATTCTTGCTATTCCCTCAATAGGTTTTTGGAGCTTATAAACTTGCATGGATAATCCAACATAACCAGTTCTTTAAAATGAAACAATAAGATAGCTACAAGCCCACTCTCACAAATATTTATAAACAATACTCTTCTAAGTAACAAATGGCTCAAAGAAGAAATCAAAAGAAAAAATTTATAAGTATATGGAATTTAGATCGTTTCCATCTTTTTGTTATTGTGAATAATGCTGAAATGAACATAGGTGTGCATATGTCTATTTGTAACACTGCTATTACATCTCTGGGGTATAAACCTAGGAGTGGGATTGCTTGATTATAAGGTATTTCTATTTCTACCTTTTTGAGGAAGCATCATACCATTTTCCATAGTGCTTGTTTCATTTTATAATCCCACCAGCAGTGGATAAGGGTTCCAGTTTCCCCATATTCTCATCAGCATTTGTTGTTTTCTGGTTTTGTCTTATCAATGCCATTTTTACAAGGGTGAAAGGGTGTCTTAGGCTGGGTCCTCTAGAGAAGCAAAACCAGTAAAGCATATAAATATATATAGAGAGAGATTTATATCAAAGAAACAGCTCACATGATTGTAGAGGCTGGAACGTCCCAAGTCCGTGGATCAGGATAGAGGCTTCTCCTAATTCACGCAGCCTCAGGGGCTGGCGAACCCAAGATTGGCAGGTCAGAAAGCAGGGCTCTTGCTCACAGGCTATGAGGACTGACGAATCCCAAGATTGGCAGGTAAGACCACAAGGCTTCTCCTGATTCACGTAGCTGCAGGGGCTGGCAAACCCAAGATCTGCAGGTCGGAGACCAGGGCTCTGCTCACAGGCTATGAAGATCAAAGAATCCCGAGATCGGCAGATAAGCTGATAGCTCAAGTCCCAAGAACCGGAGGTCAAATGAACAGGAGGCAGCTGCAGGATCCAAAGCAAGAAAAAAGCCAGAACATCTGCCTATATTTGATGCAGGCCACACCCCCAAGGAAACTCCCTTTCAACTGACTGGCTACTCACAGCAGATTCAATCATGGGAGTGATCACATATAAACACTGAGAATCATGGCCCAGCCAAGTTGACACACAGTCTTAACCATCACAAATGGTATGTCATCATAGTTTTGATTTGCATCTCTCTAATGGCTAACAAGGAAACCCTGGTGGCATAGTGGTTAAGTGCTATGTCTGCTAACCAAAAGGTCGGCAGTTTGAATCCAGCAGGCACTCCTTGGAAACTCTGTGTGGCAGTTCTACACTGTCTTATAGGGTTGCTATGAGTCGGAATCGACTCAACGGCACTGGGTAATGGCTAATGATTGCAAGCATCTTTTCATGTGTTTGTTGGCTACTTGAATGCTCTCTTTGGTCAAGTGTCTGTTCATGTCCTTTGCTCATTTTTTAATTGGATTGTTTGTCTTTTTGTTATTGAGTTAAGTTGTCTATATATTATCAGATGTATCTTTTGCAAATCTTTTTCCCAATCTGTAGGTGGTATATACATGTAATGGAACACTACTCAGCTATAAAGAATAATTATGATAGAAAAAAGACCAGACTTACTGGCCTGACAGAGATTGGAGAAACACCAAGAGTATGGCCCCCTGACACCCTTTTAGGTTGTTAATGAAGTCACTCCCGAGGTTCATGCTTCAGCCAAAAATCGGACAGGCCCATGAAATAAAATGAGACTAAAAGGGAACACCAGCCTTGGGGGTGGGGAGGGCAAGGATTGAAAGGCAGGAGGGGACAGGAAAGCTCATAATAGGGAACCCAAGGTCGAGTGGGGAGACTGTTCACATGTTGTAGGGTTGTTAACCGATACCATAGAACAGTATGTGTACTAACTGTTTAATGAGAGACTGGTTTGTTCTGTGGACCTTCATCTAAACCACAGTTAAAAAAAAAAAAAAGAATAATAATGAGTCCTCAAAACATCTTATAACATGGATTAATCTGGAAGACATTATGCTAAATGAAATAAATCAATACAAAAGGACAAATATTGTATGATACCACTTTTATAAAAAGACAAAAGTAGTTATACATACAGAAATCAATGTTCTTTGGTGGTTACCAGGAATGGAAGAGGGAGGGGGGAGGAATCAGTCTCTAAACAATAGACCCTTTTATTTTTGTTGACTGGAATGGCAATATGGAATGTAAGTGAAGTGTACACAACTTAACCAATGCAAATGATGACAACAAGAAAAACACAAGATTAAGAGACATTACTGGTAAATGCTATAATATCTGTAATTTGGCAACAACAGCAGTAACAACCAAAAATACATAAATAGTTACTTAGGTAAGTACATATGCATATACATGTATAGCAAGCTATATGTGTGTATACAGACACGTGCATATGTAAGTGTATTTGTAGGCATAGGTATATGCGCGTTTGTGTGTGCTGCATTTATATTCATATATATATATATATGTATATGAAACAAAGCACATAGGAGGCACAGTCATAGATACCTCCAAGACATAACTAAACACCTCGCAGGATTGGTTTACTGGGTTTAAAGGCTTAGGACCATAGCTTCACGGGACAACTCAGTCAATTGGCAGAACATAGTCTATAAAGGTTATGTTCTACATCCTAGTATGGTTAGTGTCTAGGGTACTAAAAGCTTTTGAGCATCCATCTAAGATATAATTATTGGTCTTTACTTGTCTGCAGCAAAAGAGAAAGAAGGAAACCAAAGAATCAAAGAAGAAACTAGTCTACAGGACTAAATGCCTACATGAACCATGGCCTTATCTACCCAGAGATCAGAAGAACTACATGGTACCCAGCTATCACTACTGACAGTTCTGACCAGGTACACAATAGATAGTCCCAGATAGAACAGGAAAAAATTTTAGAACAAAACTCTAATTCCTAAAAAAAAAAAAAGAAGGCCAGGTTTACCAGACCCATAGAGACTAGAGGAACCCCTGAAACTACTGCCCTGAGATACCCTTTAAACTTTGAACAGAAACTACTCCCAGAGGTTACCTTCCAGTCAAACAACAGACTGACTCATAAAATACACAGTATCATCTATGAGTATGTGCTCCTTTAAAAAAAAAAAAAAAATCTATATGAGACCAAATGGCCAACATTTACCCTAAAGCAAAGATGAGAAGGTCAGTTGGGGGTGGGGGGTGGGGGGCGGGGAAGCTAGATTAATGGAAGCAGAACAACCAGAATGGAAATCCTGACACGATATGGAAAATGTAACAAATGTCACTGAATAACATGTATAGAAACTGTTAAATGAGAACTTAATTTGCTGTGTACAACTTCACCCAAACCTCAATAAAATATTTTTTTAAAAAGCATATGGCACTGAATGAAAATGAAAATACAAAATGTCAAATTTTAAAGCGTGCAGTTAAAGCCATACTTAGAGGGAAAATTATAGCTTTCAATACCTGTTTTAGAAAATAGAAATGTATAAAATCAATGATCTAAGCTAACAACCTTAAGAAATTAGAATAAGAAAAACAAATTAAATCAAGTAAGTAGAAGAAAGAAGATAATAAAGAAAAGAAATACATGAAATACAAAACAATAGGATGGCCAGCATAATCCTGAACAGATACCAAAGAAACCAAGAAAAAAAACCAAACTCGTTGCCTTTGAGTCAATTCTGACTCATAGAAACCCTAAACAACAGAGTAGAACTGCCCTACAGGGTTTCCAAGCACCACCTGGTGAATTCGAACCTGCCGACCTTTTGGTTAGCAGCCGTAGCTCTTAACTACTATGCCACCAGGGTTTCCATACCAAACAAAGGCACTAAAGAAACAAGAAAACAACAGTCCAATATTTCTCACAAACATAGATGCAAAATATGTCTTGTAAATTACTAGCAGTTTAAATCCAGCAATACATAAAAGGGATAATATGTTGAGGCAGTTCACTGGGGAACAAATTATGCTGGAACAACTAGGTAAGCATATTGACCCCTACCTCACACCTCATATGAAAAAAATAGAGATGGATCAAAAATCTTAAGGTAAAATAAAAATTGTTACACTTCTAGAACACATATGAAACATACATAGGCCGATATTTCTTAGAGATGGCATAAGTTTAAACAGTAAAATAATTGATAAGGTGGATTTCATCAAAATAAAAAGTCTTGGCTCATCAAATGTCACTATTAACATAATTAAAAAAAAAGCAAACTCTACAGACTGGGAGAACAAGTTCACAAAACATATAGCTGACAAAGAATTTGTATGCAGAACATATAAAGATCACTTACTAATTAATAACCAAAAAGAAAAATAATCCTATTTTAAAAATGGCAAACAACTTCAAGTAAACAACAACTTTAAAGGAAGATAAAGGAATGGCTAATTAACATATGAAATATGCCTAGTCTACAGGGAAATGCAAATTAAACAACAATAGTTACACTAAAGTGTGTGTGATTAATATTACCTTAGTCTATAAGATTGATTTGCATTCTTATAGAAAGATTACCCTTAACATAAATGAATTATTAATTATTTGGCTTTTTCCAAAAGAATTACAGTGACATTTAATTTTCAATTTAATATAATTTTTAAATAAATGTGGGAGAAAGGTGCATTTTCTGGTTGTGAGTTGGAATCAAGAAAATAAGATTCTTCTTATGAGTAGCATTTTGAGGTGAACTGTCCTTTGGCTTTTCCACTTATTTGCGTTTCCCTCTTCTTTGCTTTTGACCAAATACAGAATGTCTTAATATCATTAAGCTTTCCCAACAATTCTCAGCATAAGAACTCCATTTTGACAATGGTGAGATAAAGAACAAATATATTTCTAAGTGCAACTTACTGTTGAGAATCAGCTTGAGTGTTAGATCTTGGCCCATCAGATCATCACTCAGTCTTCAAAATTCATTTAACTAACTCCACTGGACAGCAGTTTCTAATTCTGTTGATAAAGAAAATAGGACTAACTTATTTTACAGGGTTGAAACCACATTAAATGTTTATTATCATCTCTTTTTCTGAAATACATCCAGAATTCACATAAATAGCCTTTATATAATATGGACAGGAACTATTTCTGAGACAACTTTGTGATTTAGAATTTTAACCACCAAACACAGCAAAACACATGGTACATTAGTTTTCCCAACAAATACCTTCAGAAAGCTCAGTGGTTCACACTAATTAGCTTCATTTGATTTAGGACAGGTCAGGGATCATAAAATCTAATATGAGCGCCCATTAGACAAATTTACGGAAACTTTTTTTTTTTATTATTGCACTTTAAGTGAAAGTTTACAGTTCAAGTTAGTCTCTCATACAAAAATTTATATATGCACTGTTATGTGACCCTAATTGCTCTCCCAATACTGTGACAGCACATTCCTCCTTTCCACCCAATTTCCTGTGTCCATTCAACCAGCTCCTGACCCTCTTTGCTTTCTCATCTCACCTCCAACCAGGAGCTGCCTGTTTAATCTCATGTGTCTACTTGAACTAAGAACACATTCTTCACGAGTATCATTTTATGTCCCATACTCCAGTCTAATTTTTGACTGAAGAGTTGCCCTCGGGAATGGTTTTAGTGCTGGGTTGACACGGAGTCCAGGGGCCATGCTTTCTGGGGTTCCTCCAGTCTCAGTCAGACCACTAAGTCTGGTCTTTCTAGTAGAATTTGAGTTCTGCACCCTACTTTTCCCTTGCTACAACAGGGACTCTGTTGTTTTCCCTGTCAGGGCAGTCACTGGTGGTAGCCAGGCACCATCTAGTTCTTCTGGTCTCAGGCTAATGTAGTTTCCAGTTTATGTGGCCCCTTCTGTCTCTTGGGCTAATGCTTTCCTTGTGACTTGGGTATTCTTCATTTTCCTTCACTCCAGGTGGGATGGGACAAATTGATGCATCTTAGATGGCTGCTCACTACCTTTTAAGACCTTAGATGACACTCACAAAAGTAGGATGCAGAACATTTTCTTAATAAACTTTGTTATGCCAACTGACCTAGATGTCCCCTGAAAGCATGGTCTCCAGACCTCTGCCCCTGCTACTGTGTCCCTGAAAGTATTTGGTTGTATCCAGGAAACTTCTTAGCTTTGGTTTAGTCCAGTTGTGCTAACTTCCCCTGTAGTGTGTGTTGTCCTTCCCTTCACCTAAGATAATTCCTGTCTACTGTCTAGTTAGTGAATAACCCCCTCCCTTCCTTCCCACCCTCGTAACCATCAAAGAATGTTTTCTTTTGTGTTTAAGCCTTTTCTGGAGTTCTTATAATAGTGGTCTTATACAATATTTGTCCTTTTGTGACTGACTAAATCCACTCAGCATAATGCCTTCCAGATTCCTCCATGTTATGTTTCACGGATTCATCGTTGTTCTTTACTGTTGTGTAGTAGTCCATTCTGTGAATATACCATAATTTGTTTATCCATTCATCCATTGATGGGCACCTAGGTTGTTTCCATCTTTTTGCTATTTTGAACAGTGTTGCAATGAACATGGGTGTGCAGACACCTATTTGTGTGATGGCTCTTTTTTCTCTATGATATATTCCAAGAAGCAGGATGGCTGGATAATATGGTACTTATATTTCTAGCTTTTTAAGGAAGCAACAAATCGATTTCCAAAGTGACTGTACCATTTTACATTCCCACCAACAGTATGTAAGTGTTCCAGTCTCTCCACAATCTCTCCAGCATTTATTATTTTGTGTTTTTTGGATTCATGCTAGCCTTGTTGGGGTGAGATTGTATCTCATTATAGTTTTTATTTGCATTTCTCTAATGGCTAATGATCGTGAGCATTTCTTCATGTGTCTGTTAGCTGCCTGAATGTCTTCTCTGGTGAAGTGCCTGTTCATATCCTTTGCCCATTTTTTAATTGGGTTGTCTTTTTGTTGTTGGGATTTTGAAGTTTCTTGTAGATTTTAGAGATTAGATGCTGATCAGATTTGTCATAGTCAAAATTTTTTTCCCAGTCTGTAGGGTGCCTTTTGACTCTTTTGCTGAAGT
This sequence comes from Dugong dugon, assembly GCA_030035585.1. Lineage (NCBI taxonomy): Eukaryota > Metazoa > Chordata > Mammalia > Sirenia > Dugongidae > Dugong > Dugong dugon. The sequence continues at coordinate 16,475,109 of CM057465.1, forward strand.
CTTTTGATAAGTATAAGTGATTTTTAGGAGCTCCCAGTTATCTAGTTTCGCTTCTGGTGTTTGTGCATTGTTATTTATGGTCCCTATTCTGTTTATGCCATGTATTAGGGTTGCTAGCATTGTCCCTAGTTTTTCTTCCATGATCTTTATCGTTTCTATTTTATATTTAGGTCTTCGATCAATTTTTAGTTAGTTTTTGTGCATAGCGTGAGGTATCGGTTTTGTTTCAGTTTTTTGCAGATGGATATTCAGTTATACCAGCACCATTTGTTAAAGAGACTGTCTTCTCCCCAATTTACGGACTTTGGGCCTTTGTCAAATATTAGCTGCTCATAGGTGGATGAATTTATGTCTGGATTCTCAATTCTGTGCCATTGGTCTCTGTAACCATTGTTTTACCTGTACCAGGCTGTTTTGAGTAACATGATGGTATAATATGTTCTAAAATCAGGTAGTGTGAGGCCTCCCACTTTGTCTTCTTCTTGAGTAATGCTTTACTTATTTAGGGCCTCTTCCCTTTCCATATGAAGTTGATGATTTGTTTATCCATCTCATTTTTAAAATGCAATTGGAATTTGGATCGGGATTGCATTGTATCTGTCGATCACTTTGGGTAGAATTGACATTTTCACAATGTTGAGTCTTCCTATCCATAAGCACGTATGTTTTTCCACTTATGCAGGTCTCTTTTGGTTTCTTGCAGTAGTTTTCATTGTATAGGTCTTTTACATCTTTGGTTAGATTTATTCCTAAGTATCTTATCTTCTTAGGGGCTATTGTAAATGGTATTGATTTGGTGATTTCCTCTTCAAAGTTCTCTTTGCTGGTGTAGAGGAATCCAACTGATTTTTGTATGTTTATCTTGTATCCTGAAACTTGCTGAAATCTATTAGTCCCAGTAGTTTTCTTGTGGATTCTTTAGGGTTTTCTGTGTATAAGATCATATCATCTGCAAACAGAGGTACTTTTCCTTCTTCCCTACACATTTGGATGCCCTTTATTTCTTTTTCTACCCTAACTGTTCTGGCTAGCACCTTCAGCAGAATGTTGAATAAGAGTGCTGATAAATGGCATCCTTGTCTGGTTCCCATTCTCAAGGGGAATGTTTTCAAACTCTCCATTTAGGATGATATTGGCTATTGGCTTTATATAAATGCCCTTAATTATGTTGAAGAATTTCCCTTCTATTCCTATTTTGTTGAGAGTTTTTATCATGAATGGGTGTTGGACATTGTCAAATGCCTTTTCTGCATCAGTTGATAAGATCATGTGGTTCTTCTCTTTTGTATTTATGTGATGGATTACATTGATTGTTTTTCTAATGTTGAACCATCCCTGCACACCTGGTATGAATCCCACTTGGTCATGGTGAATTATTTTTTTGATATGTTGTTGAATTCTATTGGCTAGAATTTTGTTGAGATTTTTGTGTCTATGTTTATGAGGGATATTGGTCTGCAATTTTCTCTTTTTGTGGTATCTCTACCTTGTTTGGTATCAGGGTTATGCTGGCTTCATAGAATGAGTTTGGGACTATTCCACCCTTTCCTATGCTCTGAAATACCTTTAGTAGTAGTAAGGTTAACTCATCTCTGAAAGTTGGTTAAGGCTTGCCTTATGGTCTAATATGTGGTCTATTCTGGAGAATGTTCCATGTGCACTGGAAAAGAAAGTAGACTTGTCTGCTGTTGGGTGGAGTGTTCGGTATATGTCCAAGAGATCAAGTTGGTTGATCGTAGCATTTAGATCTTCCACAGCTTTACTGAGTTTCTTTCCAATGTGTAATATTTGTTAGTAAATATAATTTTAAATTGTTTATTGTGGAAGAATCCACTAAAAATTTCAAAATAAAAATAATTTATTAAGTGTTACTATAAGCCAAGGATCATGCTAGTTGCCTCCTAGAGTCTTTTAAACGATCTCTATTTGTAAAAATAAAAACAACTGACTCTCTATGTGTTGCTACATCCTGTAACAGTATCTTATTTATTTAATTTGTCTGACTATCTATCTACCTACCTACCTACCTTTTTATTTGGCTCTAGGCTTTTTCTTGAAATACCATGATATGAAATTAATTTATATGCTATTTAACCCAGAAAATGTCCTCACCGATAAGTGCGATGGTTTTACAACAGTAAAGTTAGGTAATATTTAAGGTACAATAATGTGAGTTATTTAACATGATACCACAGTGATAACATGGTATTTAATATAATTTATATCCCTTTTAGCTGATTCCAATGAAGATTAAACCATCTTGATTGAAGTTCTATTTCTTCCTAATTGCTATGAACTTAAAGCCAACAGATCTTTGATATAAGTATTGTCAATGTAGCTCATCAATTCAATTGATGTCTTAAGTAATCAATTGGTTCTATAAAAATGCAAATTAACTTATAGATTTTTGTGACAATGAAACACATGCTGTCTTGACTTTTTTTTTCTCTTTTCCTTTGTTACTTTTGTTTGAGGCCTATCTAGCATATGCTAGTGTAGTCTCTGTGGACACACTTTAAAAAGAAGCAAGTCTACATTAAAATAATTGATAAGTAGAAATCCTGGCTCATCAAATGTCACTATTAAGAAAATGAAAAGGCAACCCACAGACTGGAGAACAAATTTACAAAACATATATCTGACACAGGACTTATACCTAGAATATATACAGATCACTTACAAAATAACAAAGAAAGACAAATAATCCTCTGATATGGGGGAGTACAGTGTAGACAAGAAATTAATGAGTTATTGAGGTGCCAAGTAGCCATGCTGTGTACAAAAATGAATTTATAAAAGGCTAAAAAAAGTGGAAATGCTAAAACTGAATACTGGAACATCACCATATACTTACTTGTTCCCATTGCAAATTTATGGAGAGGAATGTTTCTTTCCCTTCCCTTAGTAAATAAGAGGCGAAAAGACATTCCAAGAAAGATAATTTTGTCAGAATGCAGAATTCATAAAGGAAGCTTTTTTGATATTACTATTAATATACATTTGAAGACACAGAAATATATTTATATCTCCTGAAATCGTATAAAGAGAAATAATTTTACATGGGTCTTCTTGGGGTTTAACAATCTGTAAGTAAATTTGTCAATTCATGTCTAAGAGAAAACAATATTCTCAACAATAAAACAAAAGGCAAAAAAGAATAATGTACAAAATGTGTGTAATCTATACATGTATATTTATAAATTCATTTTTTAACTTCTATATTTGATTATTTCCCCATTGTGCAAATCAAATTTGAAGTGTATATCTGAACAAATATCATTTCCCCTCTTGCCAAGTGCAAGCAGATCAGATCCTAATATATTTTAATTCTCAAACATCCAAATATATTTTAATTCTGGAACATCCAGAATTAAAATATGTCATTGCTGCATAAGAAAATGGGTATTTAGTGGTGGCACAGTGGTTAATCTTCCTCCAATCCTGATGTCACATTCTCCTTCATATAGTCCAGCTTCTCGGATTACTTCCTCAGCATACAGATTGAATAAGTATGGTGAAAGGCTACAACTCTGACACACACCTTTCCTGACTTTAAACCACGCAGTATCCCCTTGTTCTGTCTGAATGACTCCCTCTTGGTCTAGGTACAGCTTGCACATGAGCACAATTGGGTGTTCTGGAATTCCCATTCTTCACATGTTATCCACAATTTGTTATGATCCAAACAATGCCTTTGTGTAGTCAATAAAACACAGGTAAATCTCTTTCTGGTATTCTCTGCTTTCAGCCAAGATCCAGCTGACATCAGCAATGATATCCTTCATTTCATGTCCTCTTCTGAATCTGGCTTGAATTTCTGGCAGTACATTGCTGATGTACTGCTGTAACAGTTTTTTTGAATTATCTTCAGCAAAAATTGACTTGAGTGTGATATTATTAATATTGTTCGATAATTTCCACATTCCACTGGATCACCTTTCTTTGGAATGGGCCCGTACATGATCTCCTCCAGTCAGCTGGCCAGGTAACTGTCTTCCAGATTTCTTGGCATAGACGAATAAGCACTTCCAGCATTGTGTCTGTTTGCTAAAACATCTCAATTGATATTCCATCAGTTCCTGGAGACTTGTTTTTTGCCAATGCTTTCAGTGCGGTTTGGACTTCTTTCTTCAGCACCATCAGTTCTTGATCATACACTACCTCCTGAAATGTCTGAATGTCGACCAATTCTTTTTGGTACAGTGACTCTGTTTATTCCTTTCACCTTCTTTTGACGCTTCCTGTGTCATTCAATTTTACTGTTATCCATAAGGTTTTCACTGGCTAATTTTTTTGTAGATGTAGATCATTAGGTCCATCTTCCCAGTCTGTCTTAGTCTGGAAACTCCACTGAAAACTGTTCACTATGGGTGCTCCTGTGGGTATTTAAAATACCGGTGGCATAGCTTCCAGCATTACAATAACACGCAAGCAACCACAGTACGACTAACTGACTTATTAAAAGTGTATGCTGAGAAAATATTCCAAGAAGCTGGATTATATGAAGAATTTGGCATCAGGATTGGAGTAAGACTCATTAATAACCTGCAATATGTAGATGATACAACCTTGCTTGCTGAAAGTGAAGAGGACTTGAAGCACTTACTGATGAAGATCCAAGACTACAGCCTTCAGTATGGATTACACCTCAACATAAAGAAAATAAAAATCCTCACGACTGGACCAATAAGCAACATCATGATAAATGGAGAAAAGACTGAAGGTATCAAGGATTTTATTTTACTTGGATCCACAATCAGTGCCCAGGGAAGCAGCAATCAAGAAATCAAACAACATATTGCATTGGGCATATCCGCTGCAAAAGACCTCTTCTAAGTGTTGAAAAACAAAGATGTTACTTTGAGGACTAAGGGGCACCTGAGCTAAGCCATGATATTTTCAGTCACCTCATGAGCATGTGAAAGTTGGACAATGAATAAGGAAGACTAAAGAAGAATTGATGCATTTGAACTACGGTGTTGATGAAGAATATTGAATGGACTGCCAGAAGAACGAACAAATCTGTCTTTGAAAAAGTACACCCAGAATGCTCCTTAGAAGCGAGGTTTGCAAGACAGCCTCAAGTGCTTTGGACGTGTTATCAGAAGGGACTGCTTCCTGAAGATGGACATCATGCTTGGTAAAGTAGAGGGTCAGTGAAAAAGAAGAAGACCCTCAATGAGATGGACTGACACAATGGCTTCAACAAAGGGCTCAAGCACAGAAACAATTGTGAGGATGGTGCAAAACCAGGCAATGTTTCATTCTGTTGTACATAGGGTAACTATGATTCAGAAATGACTTGTTACATCTAACAATAACAACAGTGGCTAGGTGCTTGGTTGGTAACCAAAAGGTCAGTGTTTTGAACCCACTAGCCACTCTCTGGGAGAAAGATCTGGCAATTTGCTTTCATAAAGATTACAACCTGGGAAATCCTACGGGGCAGTTCTACTCTGTCCTCCAGGGTCACAATGAGTCTGAATCGACTCAATCACAGTGGGTTTGGTTTGGGTCTTTGTTGTAAACACAGAACTATTTTAGATAGTTTTCAGACAATGGTAGAAAAAAATAAATCAATACAATTCTGACTTCACTTGAAGTATGTCTTATAGAAACTATACTTTTATATATGATGAGCCTGAGAAGAACTTTTCAAAACTGAGAAACTTTTAAACTCTGACAGAGTACAGAATATTAGGTGTTTATTGATTTAACTAAATTGCATACACCAATTTGGGTATGTTAGTTATCTTTTTGAAAACTAAAATCTGTTGGTAACATGGTGAAGCATGATATGGGATGATAGTCTCTGAGAAACGGTCACGGAACAAATGCTGCCAAAAACCAAGAAAACTCAAATGCTCATCAGATGCCATCAACTCCACACCTGAAAGGATGTGACAGGCAGAGGCTGTAGAGGTTCTGGTGATGTCATCTTTTCATGAAATTTTAGTTTCTCTGACTATGAACACAAGAATAATTCTGAATTATGTCATACTGAAATATTTTATTCCAGAGGGCCAATATGATAGTCTTTCTGTTTAAGAATAATGTCATGCCTCTGAAAACTATCTTCTTGCTAGAATGTCATACACTCTTTTATTTTCATAGACATTAGGAGGCTCTTTTTTACTCTACCCAAATATGAATGGTGTTACTTCTATTATAGTATTCATTGCACTGTATTAAAATAGCAACTTATATCTGTCTCCACACTAGAACTTCAGGAAAGCAAGTATCACTTATTTTTCACTTCTGTATTTTCAGTGCTATCCCAGGTTTTTGGTAAATATAGATAAATCAGTATATTTTGAATAAATAAATGGAAATTTTGTTAAAATACTTAAATATGCTGGTTCTTGAGTATCTAGACATGTGTTCTTTGCTTAAGAAAATTAAAATTTAAAGAAGCAAAGATGGCAGAGGGCTAGATTTCTTAGTTTCAAATAAGCTCTTACATCTCAACAATAAGACAAATAATAGGAAAAATGGACAAGGTAGAAAATTACGTAGTTCTTTAAAAAGAAAATATGTTTAATAATGATAGACATTTGTAGCATATTTATTATGTTTTAGGAACTATTATAAATGACTTTCATATATTTACCTACTTAATCCTCCCAACACCACCAAGTGGTATAATACTACTGCCATTCCAATTTACATAAAATGTAAAAAGGATAAAACTGAGGCACAGAAAACTAACTTGGATATGGTCATGCTGCTTTTAAATAGTGGAATTGGGATTCCAGCTTTCTAGCTCTAAAGCCTGCAAGCTTAACCAGTATTCCACATTGCTCTGAGAACAATAAACACCTGAAAAGCTGGTCCACATTACTCATAACCAAAGATTGTCAAATTAAATAAGAATGGGTACCACATTTCAACTACACTAACGAAGATTTTTTTAAAAATACCCACTATTTCCTTTGGGGAAACAGGCACTGCATACACTGTGAGTAGGGTTGTAAATTGGAAGGCAATTTGGCAATATATATCAAACGCACATTCTCATGTATGCAAAGTGATACAAATAAGGAAGTTCAACACAGAACTGTTTGTAAAAGTGAAAAACTGGAAACCATTAAATCCTCAAAGAAAAAGCTTTGGGTATATATATGCTAATACAGCCATACACTGGAATAATATGCAACTATTAAACAATATCAAGGTAGATTTATACATACTGACATGGAAAGCTGTCCTCTATATGATTTCAAATGGAAAAAAACTGCTGAAAAGAATATACTTTTAAAACTTATAATAATAATGATATATATGTTAATATATTAAATATGCTTAGAAATCTCTGGAAGGATACACTTTAAAATGTTTATCTAGAGAATGGGGATGGGGTGATGAGAGAAGGTGGATTTGGGGCAGTTTCACTTTGTAAAATATATCTGAAATTATTTTAATGAGCATGTATCACTTTAGTATTAAAAATATGAAGACAATAATATAAGCCTCTTACCTTCTTTTGTGAACAATAAATATATATAACGACCAGCATACACTGCCCCAAATAAACATTACCCCATCCCCTATGCGTAAGTGAGACCCAGATCCACGCTGTCCATCTCCAGCATGGCGTCTACATTCAGAAGACACAATCTGGTTTCCAGTGTCTATTTTGGCCCCATTTATATTTGTGACAGAAATTTCTCCCAGCAAGCAAACTCTGATGGTATCAGTTTTACAAACAGCTGCTCGGGGCTTTTCTTCTCGTTACTCAGCGTGGCAATTTCACAAAACCACAGCACAGTATAAGTTTCTGAAATTGCTGTTAGCTTCTAAAGAGTGGGAGCTCAGGTGGCCTTTTCCCTTCTTGTCTCCTGGTTCTGTGCGTTAATGCAGTATGTGGCTGCCCTGGAGGACAGTTACAGATGCACCATCTCTTTCTTACAAACTCAAATTGATTGACAACATGTCATCAGACTCAACCCTCACCGCATTTTGCCATTACTATCATTAGAATTTAGTGTGCACGAGCAGGACACAAATGATAATGTATTTACTACTCCAGCAAAAAGCAACCCCCCCTCCACCCTTTTACCAAGCCAAACCTCATGATTTCTGTACTAAAAGCAGTAGTTTCCTTCAACAAAGTCAGAAGGCTAGAACATGGGCCACGTACAAAAGAAAGGTTTTCACATCTAAAGTAAACAAGAATGTTTTGATTTTCTCTGCTTTTATTTTCTAGATTTATGTTGGTAAGAAGTTTCAGCAGCAATGTATACAGAAACTGTTGAAAGGGTAGTGATAAAACACAATTTGTAGACACAGTAAGTTAAGAGAAGGCCCGGAAAATACAGAAGTTCGTTGTTTCAATATGTGTGCTCTCGTGTGTTAATTAAAAAGCTGGCAGATGAATCCATCCCTAGTTTGTCAAGATGTGGTAGGAATACATATACAATTTATCTGCCAAAACAGAACACGTTCAAGTGAAGGAGATTTCTGTTAGCAATTATTAAAGGATCACAGGCAAAAACTGGGACTCTACCAGGAAACCAGAACATAAAGTCACCTAGTAAAAAACAGCATAGCCTGGTGAACTGATCATGGACTTTACTGCTAAGGAGACCTGTGTTTGAACTCCACTTCCCCAGTTTTAGAGTAAAACACTTATACGAGCCTCAAAGCCCTCACTCACCAAACGGACTTCATACCGATGGCTGAAAATTGTGGGAAGCATTATATGAAGATAACACTTATAAAGCACGTAGTCCACTGCAGGTATTCAAAATACTAAGTCACGTTCCTATATTAGTAGCACTGTACAAAGAATAAAGTTCTTGCTGCTGGCTGATCTCTCTGCATTTAAAGTTCATAACCTCAGCAAGATAGATTATAATCAGATTTTCAACAGCAGTGCTTTTGTCAGAAGAAAATGGAGCAAATATTAAAAATATAAAAATACCCTGAGACACTGATTTGAAAGTAGAAAGGGCATAAATAAACTGTTATCAACATTTAAGAATTCACTGAATATTGTTTCCATGAGAACCTCCTGAGGAATAACTAGAGAAGAAACTTTAGGCAGCCAAATGATGAGACAGACACTGGCACAGAGAATTGTGGTGAGTAGTAAACATAGTCACTTGTAGAACTACAATTAAAAGAGGTTAAAAAGGAGAGAGCATAGAGTATAGCAGCTATATGCACAGAGAGAGAGTGGATTATGTTGGTGGTGGTATTGCTATCCCGAGACTAATGCAATTTCACGGTAGTATTTTGTGTGTGCCATTGAGTTGATCACTCATAGCAATCCTGTAGGACACAGGAGAACCGTCACATAGGGTTTGCTAGCCTGTAATCTTTACAGCATCCTGGCTGTACTTCTTCCAAGACACATTTGTTTGTTCTCCTGGAAGTCTGTGGTATATTCACGAGATGGACTGACGCAGTGCCTGCAACAAAGGGCTCAAACATAGCAATGATTGTGAGGATGGCACAGGAATAGGCAGCATTTAGTTCTCTTGTACATAGGGTCACTTGAGTCAAAATCAACTCGACAGCACCAAGCATGATGTCCTCTAGGGACTGGTCCCTTGTGATAATAACATGTCCAAAGTATATGAGATGAAGTCTCTCCACCTTTGCTTCTGGCAGTCCATGGTATATTCTACACCCACACCATAATTCAAAGGCATCAATTCTTCTTCAGTCTTTCTTATTCATTGTCCAGCTTTCAAATGCATATGAGGCAATTGAAAAGACATTGCTTTGGGTAACTTGTACCTTAGTCCTCAAAGTGACAGCTTTGCTGTTTAGCACTTTAAAGAGGTCTTTTGCAGCAGATTTGCCCAATTCAATACATTGTTTGATTTCCTGACCATTGTTTCCATGGCAGTGATTGTGGGTCCATGTAAAATAAAATCCACGACAACTTCAATATTTTCTCTGTTTCTCATGATGTTGCTTAATGGTCCAGTTGTGAGGATTTCTGTTTTCTTTATGTTGAGGTGTAATCCATACTAAAGGATGTAATCTTTCATCTTCATCAGTAAGTGCTTCAAGTTCTCTTCTCTTTCAGCAAGTAAAGTTTTTATTATATGCATATCGAAGGTTGTTAATGAGTCTTCCACCAATCCTGATGCTGCATCCTTGTTCATATAGCCCAGCTTCTTGGATTATTTGCTCAGCGTACAGATTGAATACGTATGGTGAAAGGATACAACCCTGATGCACACCTTTCCTGATTTTAAGCCACACAGTGTCCCCTTGTAGTGTTCTTGTTCTGTTCAGCCTCGTGGTTTATCTACGGGTTCTGCATGAGCACAATTAAACGTTCTGGAATTCCCATTCTTAGCAATGTTATCCATAATTTGTTATGATACACAGAGTCAAATGCCGTTGCATAGTCAATAAAACACAGGTAAACATCCTTCTGCTGTTCTCTGCTTTTAGCAAAGATCCATCTGACATCATCAATGATATCCCTGGTTCCACATACTCTTCTAAATCTGGCTTGAATTTCTGGGAGTCCTCTGTTGATGTACTGCTGCAACCACTTTTGAATGATCTTCAACAAAATTTTACCTGCTTGTGATGATTAATGATATCATTTGATAATTTTTGCATTTGTTGGATCATCTTTCTTTGGAACAGGCACAAATATGGATGTATTCCAGTCAGTTGGCCAGATAGCTCTCTTCTGCATTTCTTGGCATAGACAACCGAGTGCTTCCAGCATTGCATCCCTTTGTTTAAACATGTCAGTTGGTTTTCCATCAATTCCTTAAGCCTTGTTTTTTGCCGATGCCTTCAGTGCAGCTTGGACTTCTTCCTTCAATATCATTGGTTCTTGATCATATGCTATCTCCTGAAATGGTTTAACATTGACCAATTCTTTTTGGTACAGTGACTGTGTATTCCTTCCATCTTCTTTTGATGCTAACTGCATCATTCATTATTTTGCCCATAAAAAAGAAAAAGAAAAAAGAAATCAAAAACCAAACCCGTTGCCACTGAGTCGATTCTGACTCATAACAACCCTACAGGACAGAGCAGAACTGCCCCACAGGGTTTCCAAGGAGCAGCTGGTGGATTCGAACAGCTGACCTCTTGGTTAGCAGCCAAATATTTAACCACCGTGCTGACAGGGCTCCATTTTGCCCATAGAATCCTTCAATACTGCAACTCGAGGCTTGAATCTTTTCTTCAGTTCTTTCAGCTAGCGAAATGCCAAGTTATGTTCTTCTCTTTTGGTTTCCTATCTCCAGGTTTTTGCACATTTCATCATACTTTACTCTGCCTTCTCAAGCAGCCCTTTGAAATCTTCTGTTCAGCTCTTTTACTTCATCATTTCTTCCTTTTGTTTTAGCTACTCTACATTCAAAAGCAAGTGTCAGAGTCTCTTCTGACATCTATTTTGGTCTTTTCTTTCTTTCCTGTCTTTTTAATGACCTTTTGTTTTCTTCATGTATGATGTCCTTGATGTCACCCACAACTCATCTGGTCTTCGGTCATTAGTGTTCCATGAGTCAAATCTATTCTTGAGATAGTATCTAAATTCAAGTGGGATATACTCAAGTCATCCTTTGGCTCTTGTGGACCTTTTAATTTTCTTCAGCTTCAACTTGAACTTGCATACGAACAATTGATGGTCTATTCCACAGTGAGTCCCTGGCCTTGTTCTGACTGATGATATTGAGCTTCTCCATCATCTCTCTCCACAGATGTAATCCATTTGATTCCTGTGTATTCCATCTGGCAAGGTCCATGTGTGTAGCTGCCATTTATGTTGAAAAAGTGTACTTGCAATGAATATGTCGTTAGTCTTGCAAAATCCTATCATGAAATCTCCTTTGTTGTTTTATCACCAAGGTCATATTTTACAACTACCAATCCTTCTTCTTCTTTTCCAACTTTCACATTCCAGTCGCCAGTAACTATCAATGCAACTTGATTGTACATTTGATCAATTTCAAACTGCAGAAGATGGTAAAAATCTTCAATTTCTTCATCTTTGGCATTAGTGGTTGGTGTGTAAATTTGAATAATAGCTGTATTAACTGGTTTCCTTGTATGCATATGAGTATTATCCTATCGTTGACAGCATTGTACTTCAGGATAGATCTTGAAATGTTCTATTTGATGATGAATGCAATTCCATTCCTCTTTAATTTGTCATTCCTGGCATAGTAGACCATATGATCATCTGATTCAAAATGGCCAATATTGGTTTATTTCATATCAGTCTTTATACATGCCATTTCATTTTTGACGACTTCCAATTTTCCTAGATTCATACTTTGTAAATTCCATGTTCCAATTATTAATGGATATTTGCAGCTCTTTCTTCTCATTTTGAGTCATGCCATATCAGCAAATGAAGGTCCTGAAAGCTTTACTCCATCCATGTCATTAAGGTCAACTCTACTTTGAGGGGAAGCTCTTCTCTAGTTGTCTTTTGAGTGCCTTCTAACCTGGAGGAATCATCTTCCAACATTATATTACACAATGCTCCCCTGCTATTCATAAGGTTTTCACCAGCCAATGTTTTTAGAAATAGATCACCAGGTCCTTCCTCATAATCTGTCTTAGTCTGGAAGCTCTGCTGAAACCTGTCCGCCATAGGTGATCCCACTGGTATTTGAAATATCTGTGGCATAGCTTTCAGCCTCACAGCAACACACAAGCCACCACAGTATGACAAACTGACAGATGAGCGGTGGCCCTAAGTATAGGAAATGTAATTAATTGAAAGTAATCAAATATGTTTGAAACTATAAACACATAATAAAATCAATTTAAAGAGAATAGAAACCAACAGAAAAGTAATTTATTCTCTTTAAAATTAACAAAGAAAAAGAATCAAGCATTCATCATTCCTTTCTCATATGAACTTTACTACTGAATAACCAAACAATAAAGGGAAGTTCCTCTCTATAAAAACCTTCTATATAATAAATGAAAAAAGAAATTTTAGAATTAGAATATCTCCATTTTGCAATCTCCAATAGCCCAGGTTCTTCAGTAAATAAATTGTAAAGAAAAGAAAAAAATGGAGGCATTTAAAAATGGGCAAGACTATAAATTATGATGTTCATGGATGCACGTTTGGGTTCTAACACTATTAAGAAATGCAGAGAAGTGACTACTATGCAGTTGAAATAGTGGTTAGTTTTGGGCAATAAAATGGGTTGTGACTGGGATGGGGAATATGCAAGAGTTTCTAGGGTGAAAGTTCTACTTCTTAACCTGTGTTAAGTCATAAGAGTATAATAACCCTTATAATAATCTGTACATTTTGGTGAGGTTTTCTGTATCTATATTTTATCTTATAATAAAAATAAATTACCTTTGTCTGGATCCCACTACCAGAGATTCAGATTTCATTGATGGGGAAGAGACAGAGCATTGGAAATTTTGTTAACTTCTCACTGGTAATTTTAACATAGAAACTTTTTTTTTCCCTCTGCTTCTACAATATATTGGAAAAAGAATAGCGAGATCCTTGAACTTGTGGAGCTTACAATCGAGCCTAAATCAAAAAGAATATTTTATGCCATATTAAGCTGCTGAGACTTATATTAAAGCTATCTTTGATTTGTAGAACAGCCATTCTATTGTCATCAATTCTTTCTGCAGCAACAATTTAATATCTAGTATCTCCCCAATGTCATCTCCAAAATTTGCAGTCTCATGAAGGTAAAGCCAAGTCCATTTTTTTCTTTTTTCCTATTTTCAAATTTTCTATGCTTAAAAAGATAAAAGATATACTTAATACATCATAATATTTATAAAAACATTGAATTTAAATTACATAATATAAAATATAAATTTTTATCTATAATATAGATCTTATATTCTCTACTATAAACTCTTAAATAAATTTACTCTCACGAGGACCAAGTGTTTCTATTTCTTTGAAGTTTTCTAGAGTCCCTTCATTAATGTTTTTGCTCTTAACCTGAATTTTTTTTTTCCTTTACCCTGACCGAAACATAAAATCTTAAACAGTCTTTTACCCAGGGTCTGCTAGGCTGTATATTTTGTCAATAATCTAGGCCTCTTGATTCTCTTTCATCTTGCTGTTTTTGTTTTTACTGGACTTTCCTTGTTTATTTAGAACTTCCTCCAGAGGACAGTTTAAGAAAGGGAAATTAATTAGTTGGCATTCAAATCAAACTGTTCTGCACTTACTACAATTTCTAATAAAAAAAATCCTGTGAGAACACAGAGTAGATCAAAATTTCCACATTTCAGGCCATAAATAACCAGGTCCTCTCTGTTGAAACTGATGATAACAGCCTACTATTAAGAGAGCCTTGATTTTTAGTTTTCTTAATGGAGGTAGTAAGTCTGCAACATTCTAAATGTTTTCAAAGAAGTGGTAGCTCTTAAAGGTGCTATAAAATCCAAGCACTTGATTTGGCACCCTGCTCAAACCAACTTATTCTTTGTCATTATACATAAATTAGACTCAACAATAGTTCTTCAACTTAAGGTTAAATATATTTAATAACGTTTCTTGTTATTTTTTTCAATTTCAATCATAATAAAACTTTGACCCAAAACAGTCCGCTTTAGCATAAATGTCATTTAATGTTAGTTCTTACAAATTATTGTCTGCCTTACAATGATTTGGCCCTATGGTTTAAATCTGCTGTGTGAGTTAATTCTCTGCCTCTGAATTAACCAGGATGCTTATTAAAAGTATAGATCCCTGTGTCCCACTCCTGACATTTTGAATAAGAACCTTTGAATACAAATGGGAATCTATTTTAATTATTTCTCAAAAACATTTAATTATCATTTTAGTTCCATTCGACCAAAGTAAATCTGTAATAAAATAATATTTGCAAATGGGCATTTTCACAATGCCTTTATGAATTTCTACCCTGAAAAAGAGAATCAAAAATCATAGAAAGGCTGTATAGTAGTAAGTGGGGTTGCGGAAATGCAATGACCCCTGTAACTGAGCAAGAAAAGACATTCTTGGTGTCCCTCAAGAACAGCCAAGAAAACCTTAACCAGAGAAAGGGGAGGGCAGAAGATCTAAGTATAAGGCCTATAGTACCAAAAACGCTGACAGCTTTTGAGAGGGAAAATAAGAGGTCCCAGTATCAAAGTCTTAATAGATAGATGACCCGACCCTAAAAAATATTAAAATATTTTCATAAAATTTGATTAATGGCATTTTGTATACTGTCTTTGTTTAAATAATATTTTGAAATCTTTCAATATCTCCAAAATGTCTACAATCATAATTTTAGTTCTCACAACCAAAGCAAATTTTTAAAAAACTTATATTTATCTTTTTAGACATACTATTTGACTGTCATATTATTTCCATTATAATAGTGATCTTTTATTTATAGTGTCAGATATACTATCAGCAAATTGCATTCCCTAACACATTGTTTCTTTGTGCCATCAAGTCAATTCCAATTCACAGTGACCCTATAGGACAGCGGAGAACTGCCCCATAGGATTTCCTAGGCTGTAATTTTTACGGGGGCAGATCTCCAGGTCTTTTCTCCTGCAGAGCAGCTGGTGGGTTCAAACTGCTGACCTTTTGGTTAGCAACCGACTGCTTTAACCATAGCTCCATATATTAAAAGGCTGATGTCATATAACCCATTAGCTGGTCTTTTTCAGCAGAGCCGATGTTATCCCCCGTTATCAGTTTTAAGCACACTGCCTGTAGTACGCCCTTTTATATTTCCATCTTGTACCCATTTTTCTAGTTACTCTGATCTTTCCCACAGTGTGGGGAGGAAAAATAAGATATGAAAGGAAAAAATATAATTAGTCAATTTAGCTACTCAACTCTGATGGGAGTTAAAAGTTTAAAGCTTCAGGATAAAATGAGATTTGCAGCTTCATTTATTTTTTCATTTATTCACAGAAACCTGATTTTCAGGAGAAATATGTTTATTTGTTGGCACTGTCCCTAAATTTCAACAAGAATCCTCCCATCTTTTATTAACTGAAAATAAATAGTCATCCAGCAAAAAGCTTCTTCATAATTCATGGTCTAAAGGAAACCTGTGCAAGATCTAACCCTTATGCAAAGAACTTGATTTCAATGAAAAACATATACAACAAAAGAGTTAACTTTCTTTATTCATTTCTTTGTGTTGCAAGACTAGATTTCATACTTCCTCCCACACTATACGTATCCACTATTATTAAAATAATTTTCTAAACACCTAAGAACATGATCTCAGTCCCAACATTTTGAACAATGTTTAAAAGAAAAGGAAGTTGTGTAATTTTTATATAGATAAATTTGTGTTATGTACCTGAAGGCACTGCAAGGTATAAAACATATAATTATTGGCCATATTTTTTGAAAACTCTACTAATATACGTATCTTGTAATGTTTACTAAAGTAGTGCTATGTTGAGTTAAAATATAGTATATAAAATCAAAATTAATGCACGGTTACACTTAAAACATTTCCAGAAATTCAAAGCACACGTTCTTAAAAGGATAATTAGAAATTTTAAAAGAAAGAAAGAAAAAAAATCCAATAATATTCGAAGAAAAAAATCCAACTTGACTGCAGCATGTTAATTTTTTAAACCTGGCTTTAAGGATGTTCTGCAATCATAGGGGTCCCATTAAATATACTGCAGGTGTTCAGAGATTTGACTATTTAAGATTTAAAGTGTAATAAGTACCCAGGCCAAATGAGCCACAGGACTGACTCATTCCCTGACCATATGAGAGTTTCCCCTATGGCCAAATTTGCCTTCTGGAACAAAATTCACCCTGAATTGAACATTTTCTACAGCACAAGCTTTAGATAAATCCCCTCTTCCTAAGAGTAGAGTCCTAAACAGATTGAGCTGCAGTCCTTAAAGCACTCTTGAAACCTACTGACGCAAAATTATGCCTAACTTCTGACAACTAAAACAGTTATCCGACTGCTGCTTATTATATGATCAGTTAATTCCCTTTTGTTTATGATTATTATAGATAATGTCCCTAATGGTTCCATACTGACTTGTCTTCCCTATGCCAAACATTTAGAATACATCCAGCCTACCCATACACATCACAGAACTGACAACATAAAAAGCTCCTACTCTTTCTTCCCCAGTTTACATCTTTCTCATCTCTTTCTGTTCCTTCATAATGCATCTCAGGGACCAAAACAGAGATTTGCTTGTATGGCCACTTTGGATGTACTTCTTGCCCTCAGTAGCTTTGGCATGTCATCTTACGAATTAGTAACGTGTATCTTCAGGTACCAATTCTCTTTCTGTCTGCTCCAGCTCCATCTGTCCTTCAACCCATAAAGGATAGTTAGATAACTATATCTCTACTATTAGCATGGATTTAAATTATATTCAGTATAAATTTTATAATTAACACATTCATTCTACCAAAGAAACAATAATAGCTAAAGATTACAGTTTCCATTTAAATACATTAAGTAAAGCAAATGAAGCATTCATATTATATATTTTAAATAGATGTTGGGATTCATTTTTTCCAAATTTAGCAAACATTCTAAGAATTCTATAAAGCTAACTGTTTAACAGAATAGATGTACAATTTAATGTGAATTTTGAAAATCAGTACACAATACAAACTTTACAAATTTGATCTTAATATTTTAACTGCAACAGAATATTTTATAAAACTATTTTCATATTTTTGAATAGTTATCTATAATCATATGAAATACAAAATGAAAACAAAGGAATCATTTTTCAAATATTAAAAATGTGGAAAAAATAATATCATGAGATCAAGTTTACTGCATTGTGAATAATTTTCTGGTTGATCGTTGTGTCCCACCATCTCTTAACTCTGTTATTTCTACATCTACTTGAAAATTAAAACTCCAAGAATGCAATATAGTTTTTGGAGAGAGGTAGACAATTAGTGATGTAATTCTTCCTGGAATTTATAATAAATTACATATATTTCTACAAACTCAGTTAAGATTCAGGAATATTACTTACAAATAAATGTGTATGGCATAGTTTCTAAGCGTTATAGCTTTTCAAAGAACTGTATTTAATTATTTTATAATCAGAAATCATAGTCATAGAAGAAGAACATTTCATTTCAACCTACACATAATAAATGATGGACACATTAAAGACAGAGTGAGGTACTGTCCTTCACAATTTCGATCTGAAAAAATGAACCTGCATGCACTCAAATAAACAGTTACTTTATTTAAGAATATAAAACTAGGAAAAAAATTAACAATAATCTAAAAAAGGAATATGAAGCACAAAGGAAAGAAAATATTACTCTGCAAACTAAACGGTAAAGAAACACCAAAGCTATTTACAGCTGGAAACAAGAAAACATTTTAGAAATCATGTATTTGGTTCAAAAGGAATAAAGAAGTAAAGTAATAAAAAAGAAGGTTAAATAATCAGGTTAAATAACTAACAAGAAATGTACAAAACCTATGTGAAGAACACTTTACAATACTCCTGAAAAAAATAAAAGTAAATGTAAGCTAATGGAAAGATATTCCCTATACCAATACCCTCCTGCTCATAGCTGATGAATCCAGAGTTGCACTGTTCACTCCGGTAATCACTACTCACATGTTGCTAATTAAATTTAATTAATAAAGTTAGATAAAATTTTAAAATTTATTTCTTCAGTTATATTTGCCACATTTCCAATGCTTAGTAACCCATGCGGTTAGTGGCTACTATACTGAGTCATCACAAAAAGTTCTACCTCTACTGATAAAAGTCCCTGGGTGACTCAAATGGTTTAAGTGCTTGACTACTAACCAAATGGTTGGTGCCAGAGGTGCCTCAGAAGAAAGACCTGACGATCGGCTTCCGAAAGGTCACAGCCTTGAAAACCCTATAAAGTGCAATTCTACTCTGCACACATGTGGTCACCATGATTTTGAACTGACTAGTTTGGTTTTGTTTGTTCTATTGATAGAGGTAGACACACAACATTAAACTGAGCCAATCACATTCTCTCTCATGAGAGTCTGAAACTTGAATGGAAGAACATATGTGGAACAAGAAGGAGTTTGGGACAAGTCCCATTGTTATTAATGCGTTAGAGAAAATGTCACAAACTCTTGCTGTGGGTATGAGAAGATGTCCTGGGTAACTGGTTTTCCCAAAGCATGGGTGTTGAGCAATTCCCTAGATTCTGCAATACACAATAATAAATAATAAGGCAAAAGGAGCTTGCCTTACGTTGCAAAGTTTTTCGCCCAATTAGTTGCTTTTCTTTTAACTTAGTTTATGGTGTTTTTCAACTGACAGAAAGTTTTAATCTTCTTTATTAAGTCAATTTGCCTGATATTTTACCACTTCAGAGATTAATGGCATGCTTAGGAAGGCCTATCTGTTCCCCTAGTTATAAAATTTCTTCTAGAACTTTAATAGGCTCATATTGTTTGTGTTTGTCTTATTTCTATTGCATTAATTCCCTGAAGGAGGCTTGCTGAGAGTGTGTATTTACTTTACTGTTTCAGCAACATGAACCATGGTAAATAATTTATACTAAAAGCTATAAAGCAACAACTAAGTTCCCTGCCACCTCTAAGCTACAGCCCTGCAGTTCCGTTCCCTAGAGGCAAACACATTTACAAGTTTTGTGTGGTATATTTCCAGAGATAATTTTCTCCTTTTTTGGTGTTTTAAGTTTAAATTTCTAATCAAACTCTAATTTCTTATTTAGTTTGCAGCAGAATTCCATCTATTTTTTTCTTTATCTTGCAAATAGATAGTAAATTACACCAATATCATTTATTTATAGTCCATTCTTTCCCCATGGATTATTTTTCATTTTATTTTTTATTGTTGTAGTTTAAATGAAGTTTACATTTCAAATTAGTTTCTGAAAAAAAAATTTACACATACATTGTTATGTGATCCTAATTGCTGTCCCCATACTGTGACAGCAAACTCCTCCTTTCCACCCAATTCCTCATTTCCTTTCAACCAGCTCCTAACCCTCTCTGACTTCTCATCTCACCTCCGGACAGAAGCTGCCCATTTAGTCTCTTGTATCTTCTTGAGCTAAGAGGCACACTCCTCACGAGTATCACTTTATGTCCCACAGTCCAGTCCAATACTCATCTGAAGAGTTGGCCTCGGAAATTATTTTAGTTCTGGGCTGATAGAGAATCCAGGGGCCATGCCTTCTGGAATTTCTCCAGTCTCAGTCAGACCATTAAGTCTGGTCTTCTTACTAGAATTTGAGTTCTGCACCCCACCTTTCTCTTGCTCCATCAGGGATTCTCTGTTGTGTTCCCTCTCAGGGTGGACATTGGTGGTAGCCAAGCACCATCTAGTTCTTCTGGTCTCAGGCTGAATAAGTCTCTGGTTTATGTGGCCCTTTCTGTCTCTGGTCTAATACGTTCTTTGTGTCTTTGGTGTTCTTCATTCACCTTTACTCCAGGTGGTTGGGACCAATTGATGCATCTCAGATAGCCGCTTGCAGGCTTTTAAGACCACAGACGCCAGTCACCAAAGTAGGATGCAGAATATTTTCGTAATAAGCTTTGTTATGCCAATTGACCTGGAGGTCCCCTGAAAGCATGATTGCCAGACCCCTACCCCTGCTACTGTGTCCCTCGAAGTGTTTGATTATATTCAGGAAACTTCTTAGCTTTGGTTTTGTCCAGTTGTGCTGACTTCCCCTAAAGTGTGTGCTGTCCTTCCCTTCCCCTAAGATAATTCTTGTCTACCATCTAGTTATTGAATAACCCTCACCCTCCCTCCCCACCCTCGAAACCATCAAAGAATGTTGTCTTCTGAGTTTAAACCTTTTCTTGAGTTCTTATAATAGTGGTCTTATACGATATTTGTCCTTCTGTGACAGATTAAATTCACTCAGCATAGTGACCTCCAGATTTCCCGATGTTATGTTTCAAGGCTTCATCATTGTTCTTTATCATTGCATAGTATTCCATTGTGTGCATATACCCTAATTTGTTTACCCATTCGTCCTTTGATGGGCACCTAGGTTGTTCCCATCTTTTTGCTATTGTGAACAGTGCTGCAATGAACATGGGTGTGCATGTATCTATTCGTGTGATGGCTCTTATTTCTCTAGGATATATTCCAAGGAGCAAGATAGCTGGATCGTATGGTGCTTCTGTTTCTAGCTTTTTAATGAAACACCAAATCGATTCCCAAACTGGTTGTACCATCTTACATTCCCACCAACAGTGTCAAGTGTTCCTGTCTCTCCACAGCCTTTTCAGCATCTATTATGCTTTTTGGATTCATGCTAACCTTGTTGGGGTGAGATGATATCTCATTGTAGTTTTGATCTGCATTTCTCTAATGGCTAATGATCATGAGCATTTCTTCATGTGTCTGTCAGGCACCTGAATATCTTCTTTGGTGAAGTGCCTGTTCATTTCCTTTGCACATTTTTTAATTGGGTTAAAAATTTGTCTTTTTGTTGTTGAAATTTTGCAGTAACTTGTAGATTTTAGAGATTAGATGCTGATTGGATTTGTCATAGCCAAAAAATTTTTCCCAGTCTGTAGGCTGTCTTTTTACTCTTTTGGTGAAGTCTTTGATGAGCAGAAGTGTTTGATTTTTAGGAGCTCCCAGTTATCTAGTCTGTCTTCTGGTGCCTGTGCACTGTTACTTATGGTTTGTATTCAGTTTATACCATGTATTAGGGCTCCTAGCTTTCTCCCTATTTTTTCTTCCATGATCTTTATCATTTTTGATTTTATATTTAAGTCTTTGATTCATTTTGAGTTAGTTTTTGTGCATGGTGTGAGATATGGGTCTTGTTTCAGTTTTTTGCAGGTGGATATCCAGTTATGACAGCACCATTTGTTAAAGAGACTGTCTTTTCCCCTGTCTTTGGGCCTTTGTCAAATATCAGCTGCTCATAGGCTGATGAATTTATGTTTGGATTCTCAATTCTGTTCCATTGGTCTATGTATCTGCAGTACCAGGCTGTTTTGAGTACTGTGGCGGTATAACAGGTTCTAAAATCAGGTAGTGTGTGGCCTCCCACTTTGTTCTTCTCCTTGAGTAATGCTTTTCTTATTCGGGGCCTCTTCCCTTTCCATATAAAGTTGGTGATTTGTTTCTCCATCTCATTAAAAAACGCTGTTGGAATGTAGATCAGGATTGCATTGTATCTGTAGATCGCTTTGGGTAGAACTGACATTTTCACCATGTTGAGTCTACCTATCCATGAGCAAGGTATGTTTTTCCACTTACGCAGGTCTCTTTTGGTTTCTTGCAGTAGTATCTGTAGTTTTCATCATATAGGTCTTTTACGTCTCCAGTTAGATTTATTCCTAAGTATTTTATCTTCTTGGGGGCTATTGTAAATGATATTGATTTGGTGATTTCCTCTTCAAGTTTCTCTTTGTTGGTGTAAAGGAATCCAACTAATTTTTGTATGTTTGTCTTGTATACTGAAACTTTGCTGAAATCTCCTATTAGTTCCAGTGGTTTTCTTGTGGATTCTTTGGGGTTTTCTGTGTATAAGTTCATATCATCTGCAAATAGAGAAACTTTGACTTCTTCCCTACCTAGCTGGATCTCCCTTATTTCTTTTTCTAGCCTAACTGCTCTGGCTAGGACCTCTAGCATAATGTTGAGCAAGAGTGCTGATAAAGGGCATCCTTGTCAGGTTCCCATTCTCAAGGGGAATGCTTTCAAAGTCTCTCCATTTACGATGATGTTGGCTGTTGGCTTTGTATAAATGCCCTTAATTATATTGAGGAATTTCCCTTCTATTCCTATTTTGTTGAGACTTTTTATCATGAATGGGTTTTGGACTTTGTCGAATGATTTTTCTCCATTGATTGATAAGATCATGTGGTTCTTGTCTTTTGCTTTATTTATGTGATAGATTATATTGATTGTTATTCTAATGTTGAACCATCCTTGCATACTTGGTATAAATCTCACTGGATCATTAATTTTTTTTTTTTGATACGTTGTTGAATTCTACTGGCTAGAATTTTGTTGAGGATTTTTACATCAGTGTTCATGAGGGATACTGGTGTGTTATTTGCTTTTTTTGTGGTGTCTTTACCTGGTTTTGGTATGAGGGTTCTGCTGGCTTCACAGAATGAGTTTGGGAGTATTCCATGCTTTTCTATGCTCTGAAATACCTTTAGTAGTAGTGGTGTTATCTCTACTCTGAAAGTTTGGTAGAATTCTCCAGTGAAGCCATCCGGGCCAGGGCTTTTTTTTTTGTTGTTGGGAGTTGGCTAATTACCTTTTCAATCTATTCTTTTGTTATGGGTGTATTTAGTTGTTCTATCTCTGTTTGTGTTAGTTTAGGTAGACAGTGAGTTTCTAGAAATTTGTCCATTTCCTCTAGGTTTTCAAATTTGTTAGAGTACAATTTCTCAAAGTATTCGCTTATGATTCTTTTAATTTCAGTTGGGTCTGTTGTGATATCACCCATCTCATTTCTTACATGGGTTATTTGCTTCCTCTCCTGTTTTTCTTTTGTCAGTTTCACCAATGGTTTATCGAATTTTTTGATCTTTTCAAAGAATCAGCTTCTGGTCTTGTTAACTCTTTCAATTTTTTTTCCTATTCTCCATTTCATTTAATTCTGCTCTGATTCTTATTATTTCCTTTCTTCTGGTGCCTGAAGCCTTCCTTTGCTGCTCTCTTTCTACTTGTTCCAGTTGTAGGGTTAAGGTTTTGATTATGGCCCTTTCTTCTTTTTGGATGTGTGCATTTATTGCTATAAACTGACCTCCGAGTACTGCTTTTGCTGTGTCCCAAAGGTTCTGGTAGGATGTGTTTTCATTCTCATTTGAGTCTATGAATTTCTTTATTCCATCCTTAATTTCTTCTATAACCCAGCAGTTTCTGAGCAGGTTGTTGTTCAGTTTCCATGTGTTTGACTTTTTTCCTTGCTTTTTCTGTTGTTGATTTCTACTTTTATGTCTCTGTGGTCAGAAAAGATGCTTTGTAATATCTTAATGCCTTGGATTTTGTTAAGGCTTTCTTTATGGCCTAATATGTGGTCTATTCTGGAGAATGTTCCATGTGCCTTGGAAAAGAAAGAATACTGGGCTCCTGCTGGGTGGAGTGTTCGGTATATGTCTATGAGATCAAGTTGGTTGACTGTAGCATGTAGCTCTTCCACTTCTTTGTTGAGCTTCTTTCTGGATGTTCTGTCCTGCACCAAAAGGGGCGTGTTGAAGTCTCCTACTACTATTGTGGAGCTGTCTCTCTTTTCAGTACTGTTAGACTTTCTTTCATGTATTTTGGAGCCCTGTCATTGGGTGCATAAGTATTTATTATAGTTATGTCCTCCTGGTGTATTGACCCTTTAATCACTATATAGTGTCCTTCTTTGTCCTTTGTGATGGATTTTAAAGTCTGTTTTGTCAGAGATTAATATTGCCACTCCTGCTCTGTCTTGAGTGTTGTTTGCTTGATATATTTTTTTGCATCCTTTGAGTTTTACTTTGTGTATTTAAGTCTAAGGTGTGTCTCTTATAGGCAGCACATAGATGGATCATGTTTTTTAATCCAATCTGCCACTCTCTGTCTCTTTATCGGAGCATTTCATTCATTTACATTCAGTGTAATTATTGATTGATACGAGTTTAGTGCTGTCATTTTGATGTCTTTTTTGTGTGTGTGTGTTGTTCACAGTTTCTTTGTTCCACTTAATTTTCTATGCTGAGTCATTCTTATCTATTTTCATATTTTTCATTGTTGTTGATTTTGTGTTTGCTGAGTCTTTACATTATTCTAGTTTATTTTGATGTGTAGGATTGTTAGTTTCCTTTGTGGTTACCTTAATATTTACCCCTGTTGTTCTAAGTTTATACCAGTCTTTTATTTCTTTATATTGCCTTGACATCCTCTCCATGTGAAAAATCTATGTCTACATTTTTTAAGTCCCTCTTTTTTGTTTTAATGTTCTCATCTTGTACATACTGACATCTGTTTCCCTATTTTCAGTGTTTTAGCTTTGAATTACTTTTGTGACTTCCCTGTCTGGGTTGATATCTGGTTGCTCTGTCCTGTGTTCTAGTCTTGGGTTATCTGATGTTATTGATTTTCTAACTGAAGGACTCCCTTTAGTATTTCTTATAGTTTTTGTTTGGTTTTTGCAAATTCCCTTAACTTCCGTTTATCTGGAAATGACCTAATTTTGCCATCATATTTGAGAGACAGTTTGGCTGGATATATAATTCTGAGCTAGAAGTTTTTTTTCCTTCAAGGCTTTATATATGTCATCCCAGCGCCTTCTTGCCTGCATAATTTCTGCTGAGTAGTCCAAGCTTATTCTTATTGACTCTCCTTTATAGAAGACTTTTTGTTCATCCCTAGCCGCTCTTAAAATTCTCTATCTTTGGTTTTGGCAAGTTTGATTATAATATGTCTTGGTGACTTTCTTTTGGGATCTTCCTTATGTAGGGTTCGATGAGCATCTTGGATAGATACCTTGTTATCTTTCACGATATGAAGGAAGTTTTCTGCCAACAATCTGCAACAATTCTCTCTGCATTTTCTGTTTTACTGCCCCTCTTCTGTTACTCCAATAGCTCATAGGTTATTCCTTTGATAGAGTCCCACATAATTCTTCGGGTTTCTTCATTTTTTTTAATCTTTTGATTTTTCCTTAAATAAGTTGGTGTCAAATCTTCAATCTCACTAATTCTGACTTCCATTGCTTCAGTTCTGCTCCTATGAATTTCTATTGTGTTGTCTAATTCTGACGTTTTATTGTTAATATTCTGGATTTCGGATTGCTGTCTCTCTATGGATTCTTGCAGCCTGTTAAATCTGTCATTATGCTCGTCTCTAATCTTTTTAATTTCCTCTATTGCACGTTCTGTTTTGCTTAATTTCCTTCCTAATTTCTTTAAGAGTTCTGTATATTAATCTTTTGTATTCTGCCTCCGGTAATGCCAAGAAATTTTCCTCCTCTGGAAAATTTCTAGATTCTTTATTTTGGGAGTTTGCTGAAGCCATCATGGATTGCCTCTTTATGTGATTTGATATTGACTGTTGTCTCCGAGCCATCAATAAGTTATTATATTTTATTTTTGCTTACTGTGTCCTAGCTTCTTGTTTTGTTTTGGTATGCCCAAATAGGCTGCTCGTATGAGCTGGTTTGATTATTGGCACCTTTGAAGCTCTAATGTCCTCTCACCAGGTGGTTAGATCTATTACTAGGTATGTGAGCTAAAGAATCCACGCACTCCTCCTGTATGGATTCAGCTCAAGTGTTCAGGTAGACAGCCACCAAGTGTGTGGTGTAGGCTCTCACCTACAGTGCTAGACAGGCATAGGTGATTGGTGTAAGCACAGTCATCTGGCTGCAGCAGGTAGACACACTCTGAGCAAGGCAGAGGGCTGACAGCTGCCACCGAGTATCCAGGAGGATGGTGTGTCCCCGTTCCCTACAGCACGTAGGTGGGTGGGTTTTGAAGCCGAAGTATGAGCACCCAATGCTGTTGGCTTAAGGACTGGGGGGCACCTCTTATTCTTGAGCCCCTATCACAGGTGGCAAGTGGCATGGGTGGAGCCACCAGTCCTCAGGCCCTTGATGTGGGTAGGTAAATATCCTGTTTGATGGGCAGAGCAGTGTCAAATGTCACAAACCTGCCACTTCACTGCTGAATTTAGACTTCAGGTATATACCCTGTTGTACTGTGGTAATGGGGGCCTGTGCTGTTGAAATGGGCCCACACCAGTCTCTGCAGGGGGAAAAGCACTCAAAGTCCATGGATCCCTCTGCCTGTGCCTAGGCAAAGGAGCTGTGCCTACCCTGGGTTCCTGGCTTAGAGGATCCAGTAGCTTTTTTTCCTCTGTTTGTGAATTTGTTCACTCTCCATGGTCAGGAGAATGACTCAGGGTGTGTGTCGGATCCTACTTCTGGCTCAGGTACGCAGCAATTGATGAAGCTGGTCTGGGACCTACTGCAGAGCAGGGAGCGGAGAAGTAAATGGGAGAGATGGTTTTCCCTAAGGGGGACGATTTTGATCCATACGGTACGCCGTACACAAGTACTTATCTTTCATTGATCAAGGGCTATTTCTCACTGGTTCTGGGTGTCCAAGTAGAGTGTCCCATGCTGGGTCTCCCCCGGTGTGGAAAACACACCTCCTGAGCACCACTGCTTGCCTGCCTCACTACTCACCCATGAGCTGATAAGGCCTGAAGGGCTCAGGCTCTCGCCAGGTCAGGTCTGGCAACTCCTCACTCCTTCAAACCGTCTCTCCCTCCGCCTACCACTCAGTCTGGTTCCTCAACTTTGCCTTAGATGTTGACAGCTCCTACTCTGTCAAATATAATTGATTCACTTGTTTTTTCGGGTCTTTGTTGTATGAGGGTCCACCAGAAGCATCTGACTACTCCACCATGTTGGCCCCGCCTCCCTCCCCATGGATTTTTAAATGTGAACATTTTCATACTCTAACTCTCTACTTATAACTATTACATGCTGTCCACTCTGTTAGCTCTATGACTGATAGAAAGAAAAATATCTTTTTTCCATTTTTTAATCTTAAAATTTTATAGTCCAATCATCTCCAAATTTAAAACCGTAACCCCCCTGCACCACCACCCCTCACTCTTAACCCTCCTTATCCTGTTATATTTTTCTTTTGTACCCCTCACTTTCTAGTATTCTGTAAGAATTACTTAATTATTATGTATATTGTTCTTACTTCCTCACACTAGAATTAAAGTATTATGAATGTTTGTCTATTTTGTTGACTGAAAGTCTCAATCCCTTAAAGCAGTTGCTAGTACACGGTAGGCATCCAATAAATATTTGTGCATGAATTGCATGAAGAAATAAATGAATATCTTCAAAAATGGTTTATCATGAAATGTCTTATTGAAAAATGCCTCTTTATAACACTGACTTCCACCATATTCAACTGTGTTATACAACTCCAGCAGTGGCTATCAACCAGGGGTGATTTTGCACCCCTCCCAGGGGACATTTGACAATGTCTGGAGATATTTATAGTTGTTGCAATTGGAGAAGGGATGAGCTATTGAAATTTAGGGGTAGAAGCCATAGATGTTGCTACATATCCTCTAATGCACAGGACAGTTCCTACATTAAAGAATTAGCCAGCCCAAAATGTCAATAGTACCAAGAATAAGAAGTCCTGAACTACAGACACCTCTATTCTGTATTCTTACTCTTTTTTCCATCAACTTGTGATATGTTTCTCTCTCCCCCTTGCCAAAGGCTTTCTCTCAGCTCTCCTCTTCTTTTCTTACTTGTTCGTACCTGAGGCTTGCCCGTGTTACCATGAGCATTGACTAGTGCTCCGGAGGGGACAAAAGGCTTTTTAAAAAGTTGCTGAATTTTAATTTACCCCATTAGATGTCTTATTTAATTTTCTCTCTTGTATAGAGCCCAAAACGTGAAGATATCCCAGCTCTACCTCTGACGGGGCTATTTGAAATTAGCATGATTACCTAACCTTTCTTACTCAATTTCTCAATTAAAAAGCAAGTGTTACTTAATGATATTTCAACAGTTGCCATTTGTTTTAGGTATAGGAGACTATGGATCTATCTCACAGATCCCTTCAAAGTTTGATCTCTGATGTAACCACTCAGAGCACTGAATTTGAGGTTCCATTTGATTTCAAACAGCCTAAATTTGAAAGTGGTTCCTTTCAAACACCAGTTTACCAGGGCTAATACATACTCACTCTATACAATTTGGGCAGCTGGATCATGACTAAAACTGTCAGCTGGATTCACCCAGGACATTTGTCCTATAATTCCTGAAGGATTTCTATTAATTCATATTCTATGCAAAAAATATTAGTTGGTAATTATACTCTATGAAATAAAATATATATTAAGTGCTAAATAATTCATATGTGATCCTAATAAGATAAAATGCATCCCACAGGACAGAATTATTCAGGACTATCTTATTCAACACGGTATTCTCAGCGCCTACTGTGTCATTATCATATAATAGGTATAGACTTAATGTTAAGGAGGGGGTAAGGATATATGGCATTAATGACTAATCTTTCCTTACTAGTATATGTGTAAAATCCTTAACTTTAATATGACTTATAAATTTCATTTCTTGTTTTTCTGGTCATTAGTAAAAGCTAATTGGGCTGATCTTCTGAGAAAGATTCTGAGTCTGTATCCAGGCTTACTGGGGGGAAAATGGCAGTGCAATTACCAATATCCGGCATGCGTATAACAGTGAGAAGTGGCAGCATAAGTAACATGTAGCTGGCACCCTTGTCTTAACCCTTCTTCAGAGTAACTAGAGATCATTCTCTCCTGATTCTACATAGGGTATTCATTCACTTATGCCATATTGCATCTATGACAACCACTATATTACATGCCAATTGACATCGGTCTAAAAAAGACTTGTCACTTACTTACATTGGAGCAGTCTCAGTTTCCATTTCTATATGTGCAAAGTGAACCAAGTTGAATCCACTTTGGGATCGTTTGTGTGTGCACATACACACATGTGTGCATGCATATGAACATGTATGCATGTAGGGGTCGGGGTGAGGTGTAAATGAGGGAAGGGAAGTTGTTGAGTTCTCTTGACACAATTGGACTACTTGATAATGGCTGATGAGCATGAATGTTTCAATCTGGGCTAAAGAAGAAGGAAAAGTATTTTGTTTGCGAAGGTAGCCGAAAGGCAGTCTGGAGAGAGATAGGAAATTAAGAAGGCATAGCTCCTTTGTTTGCTTTTGAGATGTGAATGAAGAGTGGTGTATTTTTTCTAGTGCTGCATACCAAATTACCACAAATTTAGTGGCTTAATTACCTCACAGTTTCTGTAGGTCAGAAGTCTAGGCACAGCTTAAGTGGGTTCTACACTCAGGGTTTCACAAGGCTGAGAACAAGGTGTTGGCCAGAGCCGGGGTCTCAACTGAAGCTCATAGTCTTCTCTAAACTCACGTGGTTGTTGGCACAATCCATTTCCTTTAATCTGTAGAACTCATGAAGCCTTGCTTCTTTAAGGCCAGCAGGAGAGAGTCTCTGACTTCTAGACCTTCTTTTAAGTGGCTCATCTGATGAGATCAGGCCAATTCAGGATAATCTCCCTTTTGAGTAACTCAAAATTAACTGATTTGGAACCTTAATTACATCTGCAAAATTTCCTTCACCTTTGCAATATAACATAACCTAATTATGAGACTAACTATCACATCATATTATCATATTCACAGGACCCATACACACTCAAAGGGAAGGAGTTATATAAGGTGTGTGCACCAAGGGGCAGGGAATCTCAGGACTATCTTAGAATTCTGACTACCACAACTGGTTAGAGCAGAAGCTAAAGGAGCTGTTTCTACACACAGTATCATTTTGAGGTCTAAGAGATAAAAAGAAGCACAGAGCTGGAGAACAATCTCCTTTTACTAAATCTAACAAAGACCCCTGGAAAGCTACGGCATGCTGAGGTCTCAAAGTTGCCACAAGAGGAGAAGTTCTCTATGAGCAGTGCCGCTCACTCACATGGCTCATGGCAAGACAGCATTCCCTCTGTGGAAAGCAGCCACATTGCCATCATGCAGTTCTCCAGAGATGGCCAGGGGTGCAGAATCTGCCTGAACTTAATTTCAAGTACCTGTGAAATATGGTACAGGGAATCCAAGAATTTACCAGAGTGCTAACAGGGTTGGCCAATAACTCTTTCTTGACAGTGTCAGCTAGTGTCTCTTCCTCCAGGGAATATTAATGTAGGACCCTGGCATAGGGTCCACATTCAGTAAGGTTATTTTGTCTATGGTCTGGATGGGGGCCACCAAGCACCATGGTCATAAGATTAGCCTTTTACTGTACTGCTAAGTAGCACTAAGCAAATCCTAGGTATATTGGCTGGAGGTTTTGCAGTGGGAGAGCAGTTGAATACCAAATGCTCCTTCCTCTTTCCTTTTTTAATCAGTGCCTAGGTCATGGGCTGCCATGGCTATACACCTCAATACCCTTGGAGGACAGGAAAGTATGTGAAACAGCAGCAAGAGAAGCAGTAGCACAGGAGATGGGCAAGGTCACTACCCATGCCTGAACAACAATCACTATTAGACAAGTGCAGTGCCGCAATTAATTCTCACCTGGGCTGGTAGACGCTTTCATTTACACAAATTTCACAAGATCACTAATCCCTTCCATCCAGTGGGTACACAATCACAAACAATATCTGACTGACTGACCCAAGTAGCCAGTGTTGGTCACCAGCTCGGCATAGGGAGCAGAGAACTCTGCCTGTCATTGGCAAGCTGGACTCAAGTGTCAACTAGTTAGGGTGCTGTGCTGGCATTGCCTTTACAGTGACCACCTTCCAAACCCAGGCTAAACCCAAGGACACATCACGCTGGGATACAGTCAATTAATAGCAATTCTCATCTTGGGGACGAGAGCATATTAGAATGGGAAGAGATGGCAAAAACACCACAGGGCCACAAAGGCCAAAGTACAAGCCTACTAGCAGTGGCAGTTCCCTCCCAGGCAGCCTTCCCCATATCACAGAACCAACTAGTTAGCCAAACAGCAGTTACATAGTTAAAAGTGACCAGGTGTCCTTAGTTGTGGATAAGCCACCCTGTTTATGATGCCAATTGTTTTAATTGCCTCCTACTCACCCCATTGTTCAGAGTGGAATTCTCACCCTAGGGCTGTGAGACGGCTGAATACATGGCACCTGACACTGAACAAGTGAGACTGGCAGTAATTTACACCGCCAGCTGGGGAGGAGGACACTGAACTCCATGCAGGGCCACATGGGGGTTTCACTTGGGAAGAGAGTGAACAACCAGGAGCTGTGGAGGTAGGCTTTGTAGTATCAAGAGGGTGGGGTGACCTCTGGTTCCCAGGGGAGGATGTGATTGACTTGTTTGAACAATTCCACAGTCTGACAGGAACTTCAGTTCCTCAGGAATAAGCAGGAACTGTGCCTGGTCTCTGATAAGGATGTTTGGCTAAGGGACCTTATCCATGGGGACAGAATGAAGAGGTAAACTTGTAGTTAGGCCATTTGAGGCTCTCCCAGTTTCACCAGATTTTAAGGAGCAAATAATATTAGACTTTAAGTTTAGGTCTTATACAATATATGTGACACTTTTAAAAATTATTAAAAGTTAAGAACTGAAAAGATAACGTGAAATCCAATCAGTAGTACTTCAAAATTGCTAAGACTTTCAGAACCTTAGTGTGGGGGACCCATCATGTCCTTTTTCTCCCTAAAACCTATTTATAAATTCATGTAAGGTAAAATCAGAATCATAGCTAAGTGGTAGATACCTAGTTGTGCTCTGAATCATTAACCATTCAAGTTTTGTGAAAGGAACTGTGCGACTCATCCCCTAGGTTAAATTATCTCCTGAGAGGCTCTTGCGTCCTTCATGCAAATGGACCTCTTTACCATGACTTAGTGAATCATTCCAAAACATGCCCAATCCCAGCAGTTTCATAGCTCAGGCTCAAGCTAACAGTATGAGTTAACAGCATGCATAGGCACAGTGTGTATGTGTGTGTGTGTGTGTGTGTGTGTGTGTCTGTCTGTCTCATACATGGACTCACATGGGGACATGGTTTTTGAATAATGACAGTTTTAACATTTGATTCTTTCTCACATCGAAGCTGAACTGACTAAAGGGAATAATGCAAAAGCATCCTAAATGATGCCAACTACAGTACTAATTTACAGAGGTTCCTTATCAGCAGTGCTTGAGAAGGCTTTAGCATCGCAAATGTAACTATTACATTATAATGTTACTGGAATATTTGTAATCACTTTAAAATTAACCTCTATATCCTCAGGAAGTTTGTATTTTTAAGAGCCACTTGGTGTCTCATAGAGAAACTAATTAGTCAACAAATGATAAGTGGGGAAAGAACGAAAATTAGTTCTTTGTTTACTGCTACCTGATTGTACCACATAATTGTATTGTAATTAAAATGTTTTATACTGCAAAGAGAAAAATATTTAATTCAGGGATAGATAATAATAACAATTTTAATTTCTCCAAGAAATACGCTGACATATTCACTAGGCTCTCACAATGCAGGAAAGGTGAAAAAATAACTATAATCTATTATCAAAAGACCCCCTCTCTTCCATTACTACTGTTTGAATTTCTAATTAAAGTCCTATTTTCATGAAAACTAGTAAATATTTTAGAATTCAGAGAACAAGGGCATATAGGCATGGGGAGTAGGTTTTTTTGTTGTTCTTTTTTTTAATATGCCAAAACATTTTCTTCTATAACATTGCATAAAAAGCAGTGTTTTCAAATATTTGGAGAAAAGGTTTATAGAAAATATCCTTCTAATTATCTGTCAGTTAACCATAGATAATCACAAGTACCACTACCTCACACCATAAATCTCCTTCTAGCTTCATTGAAAAGGGGGGGAAATTTTTTGGAGTCAAAATTTTAGTTACCATTATCCTGGATGAATGAAGACCTTGACTGCCTCTGCTTATTTTGGTTAATTAGCATAATGACCTTCTCTTCTGCTATTTAAAGTGCTAATGCCCCAATACACACAAAAACACAAGTCTTTTGAATTTTTTTTTTCACTACAGTGATACTAGATTTAAGCTGCACTTTCTATGAATCAGATTTTATCCCTTTAATAACTTTACATTTCATTTCTGGAATTTGTAATTAATTCTTCATATTCTCTTAATCTACATCTGATTTTTCTTCATAATATCCTGTCTTGTTGTGGATGATACTTCTTCTTTATCTCAGGGACCATCTTTGGCAGATTTATTTTTAAGTCACTTTCAGATTGCTCTATTTTTTATATAATCTAGGGTAAATCCTTCTACTTTTTGTTTTGGTGATTATCATTCTTAGTTTTAGTTTTCTTCATGGATATAAAATTTGAGTCTTTTTTTTTTTTTTCTCTCTCCCTCCAGTGCTCACTCTTTGTTACCTAACAATTTTGTAGTTTTCTGTACTCAACCCTTCTAATCATGGAGCTAGCAGAAGGTTGGCCCAGATCCTGACCATCAGGTTATGTCTGCTTTCTCCTACCTCCTAAATGCTATTAGCTGTGGCTGAATTGCCTCCCAACTCATGGCAACTCCACATACAACAGGATTGGAGCATTTGATACATTGGGCTTTCACTGGCTGATTTCTGGGAAATTTTATTTTATTTACATTTTTATAATTACCTCCATTCCCTTTTGTCTCTGTTCTATCTTTCTAGACATTGAACTTTTTAATACCAATTCTTAGTTTTTTATCTATTTTTTTTCTTCTTACGTTTGCTGTTCTGCCTTTCTGTTCTATTTTTCAAGATATTTCTTTGATTTTTCATATAATCTTGCTGTTGGATATACTTTATTTTAGCCCTTATATATATATTTTTTTATATCCAAGAACTCTTTCTTGTTTTCTTTTTTCTAATAGGATTATTTTATTTTATATGAATGCAATGATTCCATATACTCTGAAGTACATGAGAATTGGATTTTCCCATATCTTTGTGGGGTAGAGAAGATGGAAGTTTTCTTTTGTCCTGTAAAAAAATCAGTATTTCTTCTAGGTTGATGTTTTTCTGCTTTCTTATTCTCATTTTTTTTTTCATGTTTGAAGTTTTACTCAAATGTCTGGTTATCATCGGCTCATCAATTGTATCTGTTGTTGTCGTTAGTCGCCAATGAGTCAATCAAGACAGTAAAAAACTGATTAGTGATTAGACGTTCTGGGGAAAGAAGGAAGGTTTACAGCAAGGGTGTTTGGAAAAACAGCTTGCTGCTTCCATGGGGAACTCCTCAATGTGAGTTTTTCCAGAAACTCTGTAAAGACTAGAAACCAGGCTAATGTTATTTTGTTAGGGGGGGAGGTAACTATTTGATATGCAGACTTCACTTCATTTGCTATTTTTACCTCTGCACCTCAGATTCTTCTGTCAGTACCTAACTTGGAATCTCTGCTTCAAGAGACTCCTTTATAATTTTTATCAGAGCCAGAACACAGGTACTTCACTCATGTCATTCTGTGAGTAGCGTGAAGAGAAAAAGCCAAGCCTTCCAAACAGTGACTACCAACCATTCATCATGTTCTCTAACTCCTGCTTTCTGAGGAGTCCTAGTGGTGCAGTGGTTAAGCACTCGGCTGCTAACCAACAGGTTAGCTGTTCAATCCCACCCACCCATTGCCGTCGAGTCATAGCAACCCTATAGGACAAAGTAGAACTGCCCCATAGGGTTTCCAAGGAGCAGCTAATGGATTCAAACTGCTGGCCTCTTGGTTAGCAGCTAAATGCTTAACCACTGCGTCACCAGAGCCCCCTTGAACGCACCAGCACAGGAGAAAAAAGCTGGTGATCTGTTCCTGTAAAGACCGCAGCCTATGAAACCCTCTTTATGAGGGTTATGAGATTGTCATGAGCCGGAATCTACTCAATGGCAAACAACAACAACCCTCTGTTTAGGAGTCCTGGGTACAAAAGTTTAAGTGCTTACCTATTAGCTGAAAGCTTGGCCATTCAAATCCACTCAGAGGTACTTCAGGAGACAGGCCTGCTGATCTGCTTTTGAAATGTCAGAGCCTTAAAACCCCTATGGAACAGTTCTACTGTGCACACGTTGGGTAGCCATGAGTTGAAACTGACTCGACGGAAACTAACAACAACACTCTGTGTTAACTAGCACTTTCATGACTTAAACATCTCTGGAATTCAGTGAATTTAATCAACTTCCTTTTCATTCAAACCTGTTTGTTCATATTTTTCCTACATCTTCCTCCTCCCTCTATCTGTATTTATTTGTACATGATTTTGTTAAAGCCTCTTGTCCACAGCTCTCTCTCCATTCTTTCTTTGCAGATTTAATCTTTTACATAGTTTTATTTCAGTGAGTGTCTTAGTCATCTAGTGCTGCTAAAACAGAAATACCACAGATTGATGGCTTTAACAAGTAGAAATTTATTCTCTCACAGTTTAGGGGGCTAGAAGTCTGAATTCAGGGTGCCAGCTCTAGGGAAAGGCTTTCTCTCTCTGTCAGCTCTTAAGGAAGGTCCTTGTCTCCTTTCAACATCTATGGGACTGGAGTTCTTTGGAGATCTCCATGTGTCTTGGCATCAGTCTTCCCCTGGGTCAAGAAGGTTCTCAGCACAGGGACCTCAGGTCCAAAGTATGAGGTCCACTCCCAGCTCTTCTTTCTTGGTGGTAGTGAGGTCCCTCTCCTCTCTGCTCACTTGTCTCTCCTTTTATCTCTTGTCAGATAAAAGGTGTGACTCAAGCAAGGGCATGACTTGAGTAAGGCTGTGACTTGAATAAGAGTGGTGACTTAAGTAAGGGTGTGGCTTGAGTCACGCCCTCTAGTAAGGATGCGACTTAATATACACCCCACCCTAATCCCCCCTCATAGAGGTTTCAGGATTTAAAACATAAAATGGAGGATCACAAAATGGAGAACAATTACATACTACTAGGAATCATGGCCTAGGCAATTTGACACATACTTTGGGGGGACACAATTCAATCCACGAAATTCCACTCTTTGGCCCCCCCAAAATTCATGCCCTTGCCACATGTAAAGCCCATTTACCCCATTATATTATGTCAAAAGTCTTAAATTGACCCCAAGTCCAAAATCTCCTTCTGTTCCACTTGGAACTTTGAGCATCTGCATCTATAAGCAAAGTCTAGTCCAGAGCAAGCCATCAAATTGCAGCAATCTACACCAGCTTATAGTGTCAAAAAACTTTCTCTTCATTCAGTTGGGTTCTGGTCAGTGCATCCCTAGCCCCTATGGGCTATGTCAGTGAATATCAGCCATAGGCTACAGAGACCACACTTCAGACCGGCCAGCCCCTTCTCTCTCTCTCTTATACCTAGCCCACATGGGCTAGGTCAATGGCACCAGTTGTAGGCTCAAAAGTCCACATAACTCCCTGCATTTCAGACCAGCCAGCCCTTTCCCTCTCTCTCATCCCTAACCTCCGTGGGCTAGGTCAACAGGTGCCAATGGAATATGTCCAAATTCAGCTCATACTTCATTGCTGTACTTCCCCCACTTCCACTCATCAAATGGACCCAAGTGGTAACCAAAAGCAAGCATACCAGCTACTCATCAGTTCCCTTTAACTTCCAGTCCTAGAAGGGTGTTCTGATGGACACTGACTTTTCCTGCCTAAATGCATCCTAAAGAAAACCTCTTGCTCAAAATTCAAAAAGTCAAAATTCCTCTTCATCTGTGAACCTATGAAATCTAGAATACAAGTTAGCTGTTTCCAAATTACAATGGTGGAACAGGCACAAGGCAGACATTTCCTTTACAAATGGGAGAAATTGGAGAGAAATAAGGAATAATGGGGGACCAAGCAAGTATAAAACCCAGCAGGACAAATTACATTAGCTCTCAAGGCTTGAAAACAATTCTCTCTTCTCTGAAACCAACTGGGTAATGGCCCTGCCCTCCAGACTCTGGGTGTTGGCCATGCCTTCTGGATTCTGGGTTGAAGCCTCTTGGCCCTGAGCTTCAGCTTCACCTTCCAGGGTCACTGGGACAGCAACTCTGCTCCCTTGGATTTGGGTGGCCCTATTTTCCTAGTCCATCTGAGTGGTAACCCCATGCCCTCAGCCGTGGCAGGCACCATCCTTCTGCCCCTTGGGCATCCTTCTGCCCCTCAGCTTTGGGAGGTGGCCGCATCGCCCTGGCAAACCGTAACAGCAGCCCCACCCTCTGGAACCGAGTTGGTGAAAATCTGACTTTTTGAAATCTAGGAGGCTGTGGCCCTACTCTTTGAAATCCAGAAGATCACAGCCCCACCCTTTGAAACCAAGGCAGCTCTGCTTCCCATACTTCTTCTAACAATTCTGCTAATCTCTGAGCTGCTCCAGAGATGGTCCTTTTCTTTTCTTGGAGGACAACAAATGTACCTCCTTTGTCCTGTTTCCTCCCTGTAAAATTCCATGAGACAGACAATGTTCTCATCTTTTATTTTACCTCTGTCCCCTTCAGTCTAAGTTGATGGGTTTTCTGATGTGGTAGTTGGTTAACTTCACTTGTAACAGGCTTAAACTCTTTAATAAAAGATTATGTAGCCACATCCTCCATGAACATTCTGGAACATACGTCCTTAGTTTGTACAACAGAATTTTCCAAATCTTTAAGTTCTGTTTTCATTTTGCACAGTTCATTTTTAAGTCCATCTCTTCCCTCTTGCATTTTACTATAAGCAGCAAGGAGAAACCACCATGGCCCCTTTAAGATATTGTTAGAAATCTCATCAGCCACATATGTCATCACTTACAAGTTCTACCTTCCACCAAACATTTGAACATAATTCAGACAAGTTCTTTGCCACTGCATAAAAAGCATCACCCTTCCTCCATTGTTCAATCACATGTTCATCATTTTAAGGCCTCATCAGATGCACATTTAACATCCCCATTTCTAGCAACATTCTGTTGCTGGTGCCATATGTATTCCCTAAGATGATAGAGACTTTCTGTATAGCTCTCCTCACTTCCTTCTGAGCCCTCACCAGAACTGTCTTTGATGTCCATAATTCTAGCAACAGTCTCTTTAAGCAATCTAAGTTTTTACTATTAGGCATCTTAAAACTCTTCCAGACTCTACCCATTACCCAATTCCAAAACTGCTTCCACATTTTAGGTACCTGTTAGAGAAGCACGCCACTCCTCCAGTACCAAATTCTGTCTTAGTTATCCAGTGCTGCTAAAACAGAAATACCACAAATGGATGGCTTTAACAATCAGAAATTTATTCTGTCACAGTTTAGGAGGCTCAAAGTCTGAATTCAGGGTGCTAGGTCTAGGGAACGGCTTTCTCTCTCTGTTAGCTCTGGAGGAAAGTCCTTGTCTCCCTTCAACATCTGTGGGCCTGATATTCCTTGGAGATCTCCAAGTATCTTGGCATCAATCTTTCCCTGGGTCTAGGAGGTTCTCAGCACAGGGACCCTGGGTCCAAAGGATGTGCTCCAATCCTGGCTCTTCTTTCTTGATGGTGGTGAGGTCCCTCTCCTCTCTGCTCACTTGTCTCTCCTTTTGTCTTGTCAGATAAAAGATGTGACTCAAGTAAAGAGCTGACTCGAAAAAAGGTGGTCACTTAATTAGGGTGTGGCTTGAGTTACACCCTCTAGAAAGGGTGTGACTTAAGATACATCCCACCCTAATCCTGCATCACTGAGGTTTTAGAATTTAAAACACATAAAATAGAGGATCACAAAATGGAGGACAATTACATACTACTAGGAATCATGGCCTAGCCAAGTTGACTTATATTGTTGGTGGATGCAATTCAATCCATGACACTGAGCTCTGACAGAACTAGAAGAGAAACATATGTGGTCAATCTGTGTAACCAGTAAATAATATATTTTAGATGAAGTATGGTACAAAAAATAAGATTAGCTGAGGTCACACCAAAGACAGCAATTAAAGTGGGTTCCGAAATGCTTATGATTCTATGAATATGAATTTGAGAATTCTCCCTCAAAAGAACCAATCAATTGGCAAGAGAAGAGGAAAATGAGTAAATATTTGGAAAATACTGCCTATTAGAAAAGCATAAAGTAATCGGGAGCATTTAGCCTCGAGGTGATAAGCTGGCAGTGAGGGATGACTTAGTGCTGGGATACTGTGTCTAGTTCTCCTCCTGCCTTTTATGTAAACAAACAGACATGCAAACAAAATGTAAAAAATCTGTCTCAAAAGAAATTTTAAAGGCGAGATCTTCCTAATACAAAAATACCTATTTAGAGAGTTCTGGAATTTTTTCACATAGACTGAAATGGTTTAGACAAGAGTTACAAATCCAGTATTATATGAAGGAGTACATGGACATAATGTAGAGGCCTAGACAGGAAGAGTAAAAAAACAAAATTGCATAATAATAAATACAGCAGTCCTCATTTGCAGGGCTTCTACACCTATCTACCAAAGTAGAGCCAGATGCCTCAAGATAATACCCAAAGTTCACAAAGTTTTTCTGATTAGGCTCTAGTCCATCTTTGAAAAGTGGCATAAGATCTGAAATATGCAATATAATGGCATTGTGAGTATGTATATTTCCAAATAGTTGAATTAATATAGTATATAGATTATTCATTTTTTCTTTTATACTTAACACATTAACGTAAAATTTATGCCACTGATGATCTTAAATCAATCCTTATTTTACTTTCTTGTTAGTTTGCAAATGGGTCAAGGAAAACAATATCAAATTAATGGAGAGTAGGTAATCAGCAATGAAATGCATAATAAATCAGTATACTCTCTACACAAATGGGCAACAGTATTTAAAGCAAATAACATTGATCTGTAAATTAATTTTAGGTAAATAATTAAAAATATTAAAAGGAAAGGCACATGTTATAGTGAAGACACTCCATGATGAGTATCAAACTGTAAAAATACAGAAGTATTGTGTATTTGACATATAGGTGCTCTTAAAATATGTAATTCCTATGGCCTTAATTTTGTGATTTAATTAGGCACGCAAGGACACAGTTAAGAGAAGCTCTTCCTCCACTAGAGGCACGGACTCAATTGTTCTGGTCAAATACTTACAGGCATTAATCGATCTAATATAAACATTTTGATGGTAGGTAAATAGTTTTATGGATGGATCTATTTTACAAGTAAAAAAAATGTTATTCATTCCAGGCAACTTAATAAGTAGAGATGTCATATAGATCTAAGGTAAATGCATTAATGTTTAAGATGGGTTTGAATACTGAATTCATTACTTGTGAATTCTGTGACCACAGACAAGTTCCTTAATGGTCTCTGTGGCCACAGACAAGTTCCTTAATGGTCTTTGTGCCTCAGGTTCCAAATCTGTGATGAGTTAATGTGAGGATTAAATGAGTTGATATGTTTAAAGCACTAAGAACAGCAAAACTCATTGCCATCAAGTCAATTCCAACTCACAGCGACTCTATAGGACAGTGTAGAACTGCTCCATAGAGTATTCAAGGATCAACTGGTGGGTTCATACTGCCAACCTTTTGGTTAGTAGCCAAACTGTTAACCACTGTGCCACCAGGGCTCCAAGGGCTTTCTAAATTGTAGCTATTATTATTATCAGTACAATCATTAAGGAAAGAATCTATAGGTAGAATACTCATCAAATCTTTAAGAATATCTTCTTAGGAATATAATAGCAAACTATATCAGTTTTAGCTCTTAGCTAATCCAACTGTAAGCATAAGAGACTAGAAATAAGCAAAAAATACTATAACCGATGGCTTTAGCTGTGTAATTCATTTTTTAAAAATGTATTAAATGACTTCTGTATGACAGCCATAGAGCTAGATAGTAATTGAAATATAAAAATGAGTAAATATTAGCCTCAGCCTTCAGAATTTACAGTTTAGGTAGGGAGATAATTATACAGTAACTATTAATATAGTATTATGAGCACTGTCACAAAGAAAGGACCCAAAAGAGTAAAAGGGGAAGTTGTTAATTTCTCCTTGCAGGTTTTGCAGTTCTGTGATAAAATGGATTTACTGACACTCCTTAAGATAGATATTAAAGTAGGAGATCGATCAGAATGGCATATGAGGTACACTGTGTCCACAGACCTAAGAGTAGTGCAATTGGAAGTAAAGGGCATGTAAAATGGGATGAGAGTAAATAAGGAAGGAGTGTTACTTTGAAACCTGAAACACCAGGCAGAAAAGTCCATACTTCCTTCAGAAACAAGGGGAAATTGGTAATAAATATTCTTTTTTTTTTCCTTTTTAAGGAGTAGAAATGGCACATGGAAGATATATTCATTTGATTGGCTATCTAGGATAGATTAAATGAGGAAAGTGCAAAGTGGGAAAATGAGTTACAAAGCTATTCATAAGTCTACCTGAGAGATAATGAAAGCACGAACAATGTATATGGGAAGGTTGTTGCTGCTGTTATGTGCCGTTGAGTCAGTTCCAACTCATAGCGACCCGATGTACAACAGAACAAAACACTACCCAGTCCTGCACCATCCTCACAATCCTTGTTATGCTTGAGCCCACTGTTGTAGCCACTGTGTCAATAAATCTCATTGAGGGTCTTCCTCTTTTTCAATGACCCTCTACTTTACCAAGCATGATGTACTTCTCCAGGACTGATCCATCCCGATAACATATCCAATGTATGTGAGTCTCACCATCCTTACTTCTAAGGAGCATTCTGGCTGTACTTCTTCAAAGACAGATTTGTTCGTTCTTTTGGCAGTCCATAGTATGTTCAATATTCTTTGCCAACAATACAATTAAAAGATGTCAATTCTTTGGTCTTCCTTATTCATTGCCTAGCTTTCATATGTATATGAGGTGACTGAAAACACCTTGGCTTGGGTCAGGCCCATCTTAGTTCGTAAAGTGACACCTTTGCTTTTTAACATTTTAAAGAGATTTTTGGCAGCAGATTTGCCCATTGCAATGTATCATTTGAGTTCTTGATTGCTGCTTCTATAGGTGCTGACTGTGGATCCAAGTAAAATGAAATCCTTGACAACTTCAATCTTTTCTCCGTTTATCATGATGTTGCTTATTGGTCCGGTTGTGAGGATTTTTGTTTTCTTTATGTTGAGGTGTAATCCATACTGAAGGCTGTAGTCTTAGATCTTCATCAGTCAGTGCTTCAAGTTCTCTCCACTTTCAGCAAGCAAGGTTGTGTCATCTGCATATTGCAGGCTGTCCATGAGTCTTCCTCCAATCCTGATGCCCTGTTCTTCTTCATATAGTCCAGCTTCTCAGATTATTTGCTCAGCATATAGATTGAATAAGTGTGGTGAAAGGATACAACCTTGACACACACCTTTCCTGACTTTAACCACGCAGTACTCTCTTCTGTTCGCACGACTGCCTCTTGATCTATGTATGGGTTCCTCACGAGCACAATTAATTGTTCTGGAATTCCCATTCTTGGCAACATTATCCATAATTTGTTATGATCCACACAGTTGAATGCCTTTGCCTAGTCAATAAAACACAGGTAAACATCTTTCTGGTATTCTCTGTTTTGAGCTAGGATCCATGCGATATCAGCAATGATATCCTTGGTTCCATGTCCTTTTCTAAATCTGGCTTGAATTTTTGGCATTCCTTGTCAATGTACTGCTGCAGCCACTTCTGAATGATCTTTAGCAAAATTTTACTTGCATGTGGTATTAATGATATTGTTCAATAATTTCCACATTCAGTTGGATCACTTTTCTTTGGAATAAGCATAAATATGGATCCCTTCCAGTTGGTTGGCCAGTAGCTGTCTTCCAAATTTCTTGGCATAGATGAGGGAGCACTTCCAGCACTGCATCTGTCTGTTGAAACATCTCAATGGGTATTCCATCAATTCCTGGAGGCTTGTTTTAATCCAGCGCCTTCAGTGCAACTTCAACGTCTTCCTTCAGTACCATCGGTTCTTGATCATATGCTACCTCCTGAAATGGCTGAACGTTAACGAACTGTTTTTGATACAGTAACTCCGTGTGTTTCTTCCAACTTCTCTGGATGCCTCCTGTGTCATTTAATATCTTCCCTACAGAATCCTTCAATATTGCAACTCGAGGCTTGAATTTTTTCTTCACTTCTTTTAGCTTAAGAAATGCCAAGTGTGTTCTTCCCTTTTGGTTTTCTAACTCCAGGTCTTTGCATATGTAATTATAATATGTTGTCTTCTCGAGCTGCCCTTTGAAATCGTCTATTGAGCTGTTTTACTTCATCATTTCTTCCATTTGTTTTTGCTACTTG
This sequence comes from Dugong dugon, assembly GCA_030035585.1. Classification (NCBI taxonomy): domain Eukaryota; kingdom Metazoa; phylum Chordata; class Mammalia; order Sirenia; family Dugongidae; genus Dugong; species Dugong dugon. Next base: position 16,518,742 of record CM057465.1, read on the forward strand.
ACATTCAAGAGCCAGTTTCAGAGTCTCTTCTGACATCCATTTTGTTATTTTCTTTCTTTCCTGTCTTTTTAATGACCCCTTTCTTTCTTCATGTATGATGTCCTTCCACAAGTCATCTGGTCTTCTTCGGTCATTAGTGTTCAATGCATCAAATCTATTCTTGACATGGTCTCTAAATTCAGAAGATGGGAAGGTTAGTGGCATATATAAAAGGCATTGTGGAAGTCAAACCAACAGGACTTACTTGTTGCCTATAGGGGAGAAAGAAGAAGTTGAAGATATCCCATAAGATCCAAGTCTAATGCTTCAGAACGTAGTGCTGTTCTTACAGATATAAAACAGTTAATGGATAGGACCTAAAAGTAGAAAATAGCTAAGTTTTAAATACAATGGATTTGAAATTTGAGCAACACATTCCAGTAGATGTTACACAGTTAGAAAAAAGAGATGCCAGCATTATGCAAGATCCTTAACAACTCTCAAAGACTAAGAAGATTGTAGATCTAAATGAATGAGTTAAAGAAGAATCTATTATGGAGAGAAAAAATAAATTGAGAGACCATAAAGAATGCTCTTTTGGGAAGAGAGAAAAGAGAATATCTCTACTAAAGAGGAATGAATTCTCATGGAGATGAAAGAAGGGTGACACCAGGTACGTATAGGGTCACAAATGTAAAGAAAAGATATTTTATAAAAATATGTGCAGATATACTTATGTGTGTGTGTATGATGTATATATGATGGAAAGTATGAATGATAAAGCAGAGTCATGAAAGACAAAGAAAATATTAGGTTCAGAATTTCTAGTGGCGAGGATGTGGAAAATTTGGAAGAGTTGACACAGGGAATACAATGGAAAGGAAACATGAGAAAAATAAGATGATCATTCACATACTAGTGAAGACATACTACAATAAATACAATTGTGATTATTTTATGACTTCTAGCTTTATTTTCTGCTTGAGGATGGGAAAATGGACAAAGCAAGAAAAGAACCAGAACCAGTACATAGGGCTGGGTGTTGGCAGGGAGAAATGGTGGAAATTCTGTCATAAAATGGCTAAAAGGTTTATAGAAAATTCATCAGACAGTGCCTAAACATGGCTAGTTACAGAGCCAAAAGAAGGCTGGACTAAGCGACAGATTGAGAGAAGCAAAAGCATAAAAGGGAAACAAAAACTATAATTAGGCAGGAAAACTCATACAACAGGGATAAAATTTGAGAAAAATAAGGAAGTTTGATGAAGGTGAGGAATTCAAGCTGGAGGTATGTGTGTTGTTCAGGGCATCGAGTAACAAAACATTAAAAACGTTATTTACCTGTTCTTTAATAGAAACAAGATGGCAGGTCAAACCTTGGATCAATTGCAAATAAGTAATGTGAAAGGGGAAGTCAGATCAATTCTTTCTATAGAATACATTAAACATAATTATTTTAAATTTGTCATAATTACATGATTTACTTTCTTTAAAGGAATATTTCAGTCCTAGATCTTTAAGTGTATTTACTTGTATGACTTCTATTAGTGTCAATTAAGATAAGTCCATCATTCATTCATTCACTCATGAACCCATCCAGTCAACAAATGAATGTATACCATGTTCAAAGCACTATGTAAGAATATTTGTTGAAAATAGGATACAGATGCTATTTTCTTACAGTCATTGCACAGTTGCAGAGATGAACAAAACTTAAATGAGAGACACAGAGACAGAGACAGAATATATGAAATTTCCATGGAAGCTTAAAACAAAAGAAGATGACCTGGTAAAGGAAAATATTTCTTAGCCAATGATACATGACCTGTGGTATGAAGGATGAGAAAGCAATAAATGTTTTTGTGCACAGTTGTTGGAGGTAGGGGTGGGGTGGTTGGTGATAAGAAGTTATGTGTTCTCGAGAGAGGAGTCATCATACACAAAGACATGAGAATGTAAGAGAGAAAGGCGTATTTGAAGTATTTCGTTCAAGAAAGTGAAATTGTCCAGTATGATTAGGGTACAGAAATAGATAGGCAGGGAGATACAGAAATGTTTTGTGAGCCATTTTAAGGATATATGTCTTCATCCTAAGTGCAGTTGGATACCACTGAGGTTATTAAGCAGGGGTTATCATAACTAGATTGCATTTTGATATCACTCTGACTGCAAGGTAGAGAACAGGTTATACAGAAGCATGAGCAAATAAAGAACACTTAGTATTGCAATAGACTAGAATATTTGCAGCTAATTTACTCAAGTGTTGGAAGAGGGAAAAGCTAATGAATTTATAAGATATACAGGAGGTATAATTGACTGACAGAACTTAGTGATGGATGGCACGAGAGTGAAGCTGAGAGAATTCTCAAGATTGATTATTTTTGGCACAGCTAGATGAATGATGATACCATTTAATAAGATGAACTCAGGAAGAGTATCATGTTTTGGAGGTGAGCTGAAGTGTTTTGTCTTTGAGATATCAGACTTGGTATTCCTTTGACATTTCTTGGTGCAAATGTTAAGCCAGCCAATGGGTACTCAGGTTCAGGGCCCAGTGGATGGGACTAGACTAAAAATGTAAATCTGGAAATCACCAAGGTATAGGGGACTACTGAAGCAAGGGATATGAATGAGATCATCAGGAAGATAGTATAGGTTGAGAAGACAAGAGACTCTAAGACAGGTTTCTGATTTTGGAAGCAGAAGGATAAAACTGCAAAGGAGTGATCAGCAAAGAAGTAGGAAATCCAGGACATGTGTGTCATGAAACAAAAGGAAGGTAGGTTTTTTTGTTTGTTTTTACTTTTGTTTTTGTTCTTCCAAAGACTTCCAAGGGTAAACAGTAATGCCTAACCCTGCTAAGAGTTCATATAAGTTGAGGCATGAAAAGATGTCAAGTGACTTTAGGGACACAGAAGTCATTTAGTAATCTTAGACAAAACCATTTAGTAGAGTGATAAAAATGGAAGACAGGTTACAGTAGTTTGAGGTACAGGTGGAAAAAGTGAGGAAATAACAGCTGAAAAATTTAAAAAGTTGGTCAAGAAAGTCATCTTTTAAGGAAGGCAAGGACTCCTTCTCTTCCAGTCATTATGAAATGACTCAAATGGGTCTTATTCTCCTGGAATAAACAACTAGAACACTGAACACAGCATACAAAACAACTATTTTCAGATATTGGTCAGCAGACAAGGCAGAACTGTGGCCCATAAGAGAATGAGGTGCCCTGCTTTTCTGTCTAGAGATCTCTTCTGGACCTTAGTGCAGGAAGAGAGATGCAATAAATGCATGGAATTCTCACACAGATGAAGAGACAGAGGTGAGTATTCAGCAAGGGATGGTGGTGAAATTTGCAGGACCAATTAACAGAGAGAAGCAAGATAACAATGAAAGAGCTGAATAAATCTGAATAAGACCCTTTTTGAATCTGCTGCTGAAAATAAAGCCACAAATGTATAGGTAGAATTTCCATGAGGTGGCTGGAAAAAAATGACCAGGCAGATTTAAGGATAGGAATGGGGCTGGAAGACAGTCAGATTTTGACAAGCAAAAGGGAGAGAACTCTCTTAATACCTGGAGGTTTCAGTAACTGCACTAGCAGGATCATACTGTACTAGTAAAACTAAACTAACTCTAAAACAGTGATTCTCAACAGGCGATGATTTTGTGCCCCCAGGGAAAATTTGGTAATGTTTAGAGACATTTTTGGTTGTCACAACTTGGGTTGGGTACTGGCATGGCATGTATTGATTGGAGACTAGGGATGCTGCCAAACATCCTACAATGCACAGGACAGCCTTCCATGGCAAAGAATTATCTAGGTTAGAAATCCTGCCCTAGAGGAAAGGCAGAGCTGTTCTTAAATCTGGGCAAGGGGGCCTTGCCCCTGGCCTCATGCCTCAAGGGGGTCCCCATGCTATGCCTTCTCAAAGGAAATCCCCCTCCAATGCCCGGGAATAGCTAAGGGTGGCAGTGACACATAAGTGGAGCACCCTGAACCCTGACTAGGGTCCCAGTCCTCACTTCTTCCTTCAAGGCTCTCAGAACCTTCCCATGCAGGGGGTCAACTAGATGTCTAAAGAGGCTCTGGAACTCATTTTTATGGAATTGTCTAAGGTCTGTATGAGTCTATGAATGAGGTCTAGCAAGCTAACCACTCTGGCCCCTAATCCTTTACAAACTCTTCCATTAAACAGAAGGAGAGGGAACATTTCCCAACCAATTTTATGAGGACTTTATTACCCTGATGCTAAAATCAGACAGACGTTCACAAGAAAAAGAGACTATAGACCAATGTGTCTCATGCAAACTTCCTCAACAAAAACAAAGCAAACAAAAAAACTAGTGAACAAAATCCAGCAACATGTAAAAGGATTATACACCATGACCAAGTGTAATTTGTCTCAGGAATGCAAGCTTAGTTCAATAAAAAATTCAATTGCCTTAACACACCACATTAGAAGACAAAAAATACATTACCTCAATAGATGTAGAAAAAGCATTTGACAAACCAATTCACATTTATGATTTAAAAAAAAAAAAAACAAACTAGTAACAGAAGGAAACGTCCTCTATATGATAAAAGGCATCTACGAAAAAGCCACAGATAACATCATCCTTAATAGTGAATGACCAAATGTTCTCCACTTCAGATCCAGAATAAGGATGTCTGTTCTTGCCGCATTTATTCAAGATTGTACTGAAGATTCTAGTCAGGGCAAGTAGGCAAGAAAAACAAATAAAAGGCATACAGATTGAAAAGAAACAACTAAAACATTTTTCAATTTTCAGGTATTATAATCGTGTATATAGAAAATCACAAGGAAGCCAAAAAAAGAAAAACATTAGAGCTAATGAACAAGCTCAGCAAGGTTTCAGGATACAAGATCAATATACAAATACCAATTATATTTCTATGAAAGTAATAAACTAATTTCATTGATAATAGCATCAAAAAAGAATAAAAATCTAAAGAATAAGTTTAACTAAGGCAGTGAAACACTTATATGCTGAAAACCACAAAACACTGCTGAAAGAAATTGAAGATCTCATACCATGGATTGGAAAACTTACTCTTGTTAAGACCACAATATTCCTAAAATAGATCCACAGATTCAACACAATTCCTGTCAAAATCCAAGATAACTTTTCTATAGAAATTGACAAGCTGACCTTAATATTTTTTTTTTTCTGAAATGCAAGGGACTTGGAATAGCCAAAACAATCTTGGAAAAAAAAGAAAAAAGTTGGAAGAATGGGCATACATATTTATTAAAACTCATTAAAATATACATTTAAATGAGTATATTTTATTATATATAAATTTTTATAAAAATTGTACCTCAATAAAATTGAGAGAAGTAGAAAGCTAGTTGTACTAGGGGATTTTTTTTTTTCTCTTTGTTAATTGTTATAATGTGAGAAAGATTTGTGTATACTTAAATGCCAATTGGGAGAATCATCTGAGAAAAAAGAAAATTAAATATATTAGACAATAAACAGAGTTCTAAAGACAGTGTTCAGAAATATGATCCACAGCCAATGGTGTGCTGGAGCTGGCTCATACCAACTCATAAGAGCCAATTATTAAATTACCAGGATTTTGCAAGCTGGTTGTTAAGTATTAAAAAAAAAAAAAAAAAAAAAAAACCAAACCTGTTGCTGTCGAATTGATTCTGACTGATAGAGACCCTATAGGACATAGTAGAAAAATAGCCATTATTAAAAATTAAATTGTATTAACCTACAACTAAATAAATTATATTTAAAAATGAAAGTAACAAATACTATCTGATTGTTTTATTACATTTTATTAACTGTGCTCTTAAGATACTTTTGTCTATTCTATCTCTAAAGTGTAAATATTATACTATGGTGTGCTGTTGTACATCTCTTTCTAATACCATGTTCAATGGTGTCAAGCCTGTAGCTTGAAATTGGCCATGTTGGAAATATTTACACCACAGAAAATGGCAAATGCTACCAATAAAAGTTTGATATATTTTTTTTATTGATTGGTAGGCTTAAGAAATTGATGGAGAAAATATTAAAAATGTAGATTAAACTTAAAAAAAGTGTGATGTCTATAACTGTTAGATTGTGCACAGGAAAAAGTGAGAATATCTATTTCCAGTATTCAAAACTGATTATCTGCTTCAACAAACAAGTCATTCATGCCACTGACAAACAAGTGAAGTTCCTACAAGCAAATGAAGTTACCATATGCATTTTGTCCTTTCACTTTCAACTTCCTCATTAATGTAACTGAAAATATAAATCTTCATTCATATCAGAATTACAGTCATTCATCAATGATGTGAATGACTTCTTTGCTGAATCAGATAGTCTGATTTTGCCAAATTTTGACTGAATTACAATAATAGTTTGGCTACATATACAAGAGTTTGGCCAAAATAAATAAAAGTTTACTAAAACAATCAATTGCTATATGGAATCTACAAAACAGTACTGAATATTATTATTTGTTTATTCTGTGCCACACATCCCTTACAGCAATAAAAATTATAATAAACATATATGTACATATTCATAACTTCTTTTGGACTGTCAGTTGTTTAACATGAACCAGCACGTCACTATCCAAAGCCCACAGGGGTGGTTTGGCGTTAAACAGGAGAAGAAACTCTTCCACTCTAACAGGAGAAAAGTGGAAGCTCATGGATACAAAAGTAGAACTATAGGCTTGTTAGCAAGAAATCAGAGGAACTGCTATTAGGTTACCTCAAGTATATTAGTGAAGGAAGAAGTGTGATTTTAGGCTAAGAAATAGGTAAGTAGTAGATGTGTCAAAATTTTGATGTGAGTGGGAGGGGTTTGGATAGTTATAGTGGAGAAGTGAGGAGGGGGAAGTTGACAAAAGAGTAAGTCCCTGCTTACATGTGGCATCATTATACTTCATACTACAGGGATCCAGGCAGAATAAGGCACAAATCCAGGATTTCAGGTCATTTTTAACACTGAGACTCATAGGCACCACTCATTTGCAGATGGTTCAAGAAGGTTAACTGTTGAAAAGAGTATGGTAGTTTAGTAAATATGAAGTTATTGTTAGTAACAGAGATAGAATGAGCAAAAAATGAACCTACTATAGATTAAAGTACCTATCTGCAAATGGCCAGGTCTACCCCATTACCAAAGCTGATTTAGAGCCATTGAAATCTATTAGCATCATTAACAACATGAATAAAACAGACCTATCTTCCACAGCTATGAATTAATTCTGTTTCCGTTCCCCACCACTGAAGCCACAGAATACATAGGTCTAAACAGTACACACACACACACACACACACACACACACAAATGGTTTACTTGTTTTGTTCTGCTTACTGTGAGTGGGTGGATATTTAACATAGTATTAGAGGTTCGAACCCACCTAGCAGCCCTGTAAAAGAAAGGCCTAGTGAACTGCTCCCATAAAGATTATAACCAAGAAAACTCTATGGAGCAATTTTACTATGTAACACATGGGGCTGCAGTGAGTTGGAATCGATTTACAGGAAATGGGTCTGGTTTGGCTACTACCTTTGTAAGTATGCTGACTAATACTTTATTTTGAAATGCCCTAAATAGATTTCCAAATATGCCTCTAGCAAATGGGCAGGTCTCAGCTTAGTAACTATAGCATAAACACAACCTAGATCAGATGACTGTAGCTAAAAAGGAATTAATATTTCTCAACTTTTGAAAATTAATATTTGTTTCAGATTATATTTTCAAAAATATAATGTTGAAAGCTTGGCTTTGAAACCCGGTCCAATTTCAAGCTTCCATGTATGATTTCATCATTTGGGATAGTTTTGCTATATTTTGTTTATGTATTTTCCTATTTGAAGTTTTTAATTTAGTTCATTAAAACTGGAATTAGGCAGCAAAGATCAGAAAAACTGACTCAGAGTCACACATCAATCCTGAAACCCTAACCATCAAATGAAGAGATAAAGAACTCAGCAAGCACCGAACAGAATAAGAAACTGAACGAGAACAGAGCGCAAGGGGAGATACATGCAGAGGTCCCCTATCAGCTACCATAGCATGGATCCACCATCTTGGACTCCTGTTGGAAATCAGCTAACAGGAGGTACCAGAAAGCAGCTTCACAGAGCTTCCAGCAGGAGACAGAACAACTGGTAACCCACGATCTAGGCTTTCACAACCCCGACCCTTCTTCACCCCCATTTAGCCTCCTCTGCTTCCTGCAGCCAAGGTCTACTGGCCGGGAAGCATGATCTTCTCCCCAGTGCTGCTTGGATTCCACCTGCCCACACTAGCCAGCTCCCTGATTGACATTTGTTGGCTGCTGGTGTTGCTTTTTTCCGCTTCTTTAGATTTCTTCCTTACCTTTCACAACCTCCCCCTCCTTTCTCTCAAATACCTGGCTCCATGCGCCATCTTTGCTTCTTCCTGAAAGGCTGCGAAACACCGCTCAACTGTTAAGCTGCTTCCCGGACTTTGATGCCACGCTGGTGGGACACCCAGGGATTTTTTGTTTGTTTGTGTGCTCTGATTTGTTCTGTTTTGATTTGTTTGTTTTCTTTTTCTTTTCTTGGCTTGGGAGCCCCTTCTAGCTGGGCAGTACCACGTGGCTTGAAAATAGTCCCTTACTCTGCTCAGACACACAAGGACATCCCTGGGGGCATTTCTTTTTTCTTCTTTTTTTTTTTCATTTCTTTGTTTAGTTTTCTTCTCTCTCTTATTCCCTTTTTGTCTTTCTTCATTTCCAGTTTCTCAATTTATTCATCTTTTCTTTTACCCTTTTTCTTTTTTTTCTTCATTTTTGTTTTTCCCCAATTCTCAGTCTCCTCTCTCCACTCCAATAGCAAGGTCCCTTAGCACTCTTTTTTGTTTGTGTGTATGTCTTTGGCTCCTGTTCCTCTCTCCTCTCTCTCATCTTTCCCATACCCATCTTAGCTCCACATCACAATCTACCTCCTCCTTCCTGCCTACCTGCACCATGTGCTGAACATCACACTCCCAAGCAACACAGGCACGGCCTACTGGAACCTGCCCTGCACTGATTCCCAGTCTGCACTGTCAGCCCTGGTACTTGCTACAAACACTCCATCCCAGAAACTCCCCTTCAGCTGGACCTGACCTGCTGTACCATACCTGAGTGACTGACCCTACCAATTGGAGAAAGAGGTGAAAAGTGTCATGCCCACAGACAAGCAAACAACAAAGAACACACAGTCCATGTGCTCAGACATAACCAAATAAAACAAAAAAGCAGGACAAAACAAACAAATCTACAATCAATAAACAAGGAAAATAACCACTGAATGCCCCAAAGACAGCAGAAAATATCAAAACATTTACAAAAACAAGACAGGATGGTTCCAGTAGGCATCCAAAATAAAACACCAGATGACCTTCTAGTAGAAGAAAAGGCACTAGACCTAACTGATAGGGAATTCAAATCTCTAATATTCAGAATTGTCCAGGAGTTGAAGCAAAAATCAGACAAAAATGAAGAAAAAATAGACAAATTCATGGAAACGGCAGACAAAAAATGGAAGAATTCAAGAAAATAATACAGAAACAAAATGCTAAAATAAATTCACAACTAGAAATCATACAAAAACAACAATTAGATATCCAAAAGCTAAACAACAAGATTTCAGAAATCGACAGTGTCACAGAAGGGCTGAGGAGCAGGTTTGAAATGATGGAAGATAGGATCAGCGAAATTGAAGACAAACACTTGGCGACAACTCTATTTGAGGAAAAATCAGAAAAAAGAACAAAGAAAAATGAAGAGACCCTGAGAATTATGTGGGATACAATCAAAAGCAAAAATCTGCGAGTGATCGGAGTTCCAGAACAGGGGGACAAAACAGAAAACACAGAGAGGATCATTGAAGATTTGCTGACAAAAAACTTCCACAATATCATGAAAGATGAAAAGCTGACCATCCAAGAAGCTCAACGAACCCCGTATAGGATAGACCCCAAAAGAAAATTACCAATGCATATCATAATCACACTTGCCAAAACCAAAGACAAACAAAGAATCCTGAAAGCAGCTTGAAAAAAACAAAAAGTGACATACAGAGGAGAAACAATAAGACTAAGCTCAGATTATTCGGCAGAAACTATGCAGGCAAGAAGGCAATGGGATGACATACATAAAACCTTGAAAGAAAAAAATTGTCAGCCAAGAATAATATATCCTGCAAAACTCTCGTTCAAGTGTGATGGTGAAATTAGGTGATTTCCAAATAAACAGAAATTAAGGGACTATTTAAAAACCAAACCAAACTTACAAGACTTATTAAAGGGAGTCCTTTGATCTGAAAACAAACAACATCAGACCACAGGCTGAATATAGGACACAGGATTGTACCAGCCAGATACCAACCTAGGAAATGAACTCTTAATGACTATGCAAAGCCAAAAGAATTACAACAGGGAACCAGAGAGGTTAATCTGTAAATGACAACAGCATCAGAACAATAAAAGAGGGAATAAACAGTGTAGGTATAGAACCTTCTAATGGAGAGGAAGTCAAGGGATACCAAGTAATAATAGACTAGTACAAATCTAGGAAGATAAGGGTAAATTTCAAGGTAACCACAAAGAAAGTTAACAAACCTACTCATCAAAATCAAGAAGAAAAACAAAGTCTCAGTAGAAACAAAACCTTCAAAAACAAAAGAAATTTTAAAAAAAATCCACACACAAAAGGAACTCAGCATAGAAGAGTAAGAGGAACAAATAAAATGTCAGCACCACGAAGAAAAAAGTACTACAAAATGCAATCCCACTCCTAGGAATATATCCTAGAGAAATAAGAGCCATCACACTAAAAGACATATGCACACCCATATTCACTGCAGCACTGTTCACAATAGCAAAAAGATGGAAACAACCTAGCTGTCCATCAATAGATGAATGGATAAACAAACTATGGCACATACACACAATGGAGTATTATACAAAGATAAAGAACAATGATGAATCTGTGAAGCATTTCATAACATGGATGAAACTGGAGGACATTACACTGAGTAAAATAAGTCAGTCACAAAAGGACAAATATTGTATGAGACCTCTACTGTATAACTCATGCAAAAGTTTACACACAAAAAGAAACAATCATTGTTGGTTAGGAGGGATGGGAGGGATGGGGGGAACTAAACAGATAAGTGGTAACTTTGGCGAAGGGTAAGACAGTACACATTACTGGGGAAGCCAGCACAACTTGTACAAGGAAAGATCGTGGAAGCTCCATAGACACTTCCAAACTCCAGGAGGGACTGAATTACTGGGCAGAGGGCTGTGGGGACCATGGTATCGGGAACATCTAGCTCAACTGGCATAACACAGTTTAGAAAGAAAATGTTCTACATTCTACCTTGGTGAGTAGCGTCTGGGGTCTTAAAAGCCTGTGAGCAGCCATCTAAGATACTCCACTGGTCTCACCCCTTCAGGAGCAAGGGAGAACGAAGAGAACAAGATACAAGGAAAAGATTAATCCAGAGGACTAATGGACCACAGCTACCAAGGCCTCCACCAGACTGAGTCTAGTACAGCTAGATGGTGCCCGGCTACCACCACTGACTGCTCTGACCGGGATCACAATAGAGGGACCTGGACAGAGCTGGAAAAGGATGTAGAACAGAATTCTAACTCACAAAAAAAAAGACCAGATTTACTGGCCTGACAGACTGGAAAAACCCCGAGAGTATGGCCCCGGACACCCTTTCAGCTCAGTGATGAAGCCCCTCCCGAAGTTCACGGTTCAGCCAGGGACTGGACAGCCTTATAAAATAAAACAGGGCTAATGAGGCACAGCAGTCCAGGGACAAGGACTAGAAAGCAGGAGGGGACAGGAAAGCTGGTGATAGGGAACCCAAGGTTGAGAAGGGACAGAGTTGACATGTCATGGGTTTGTTAACCATTGTCACAGGGCAATATGTGTACTAACTGTTTAACGAGAAACTATTTGTTCTGCAAACCTTCATCTAAGGTACAAAAAAAAAAAGAATTATCTATGTGAGATCAAATTGACAATAGCAACTCAAAAGGTTTGATGGGAAGCCTAGGGGACAGTGAGTTGAAGATAATGGTTATGGAATAATTTGGAAAAGGACAGTGAGAACAGCAGAACAGCTGGAAGAATGTAATCGATGTCACTGAATTGTACATGTAGAAACTTTCAAAATGGTGTAACTTTGGCTATGTATATTTTCACCAAAAAAAAGGTCCTCAAGGTCGAGAAGGGAGAGTGTTGACACATTGTGGGGTTCTTAACCAATGTCATAAAACAATATGTGAACTGACTGTTTAACGAGAAACTATTTGTTCTGTAAACCTTCATCTAAAGTACAATAAAAAAATTTTAAAAAAAAACTGGAATTAAACCAATTGTTTGGTAGAATAAACTAATGTATGATTTACACTAACTTTCATTTCTCTTGAAGAATATCTTCAATATTATCTACTGTACCTCAGCCCACTAGATAGGTTAATTAAAACTTCATAGATTAATTTCAACTATTTTAAATGTAACTTGTCTTCTATAATTTTTAATTAATGCTGTAATGTATAAGTCAGTGTATGGAATATGCTACAATATTTATTCATTCTTTTGGCAAGCATTGGTTTTCATTAGATAATAAATATATATACAAAAACTATAATTGCAACAAAACTAGAAAGCCCACTCTAAGAAGGAAAATACCCTGTATTTTATTACAAAATCAGATTGAATAGAAGTCTACTTCCTATATTTTCAGTCATCAAACTCAAGAACATTTTTTACCTAAACTATGTTATGTCATGTGCACATCACTTAGATATAAAGAATAAAAAGGAACTCATTTCTATCCATTGAAAGAGTTCTCACAGGAAGCTTTTATTGACAGCCCAAATAGAAATGGCTTAACATGATAAATGTTTCTTAGAATTGAGACTATCCACCAAAGGTAGATTTACAAATTCATGAAATTCCATGCATACATACTCAGATTGCTGAACGATTTTGACAATGCCAAGTATTGCTTTTAAAGATTTCCTTCCAATCTTTAAAACTCTTTTTAAAAGAGCTTCTTTTTTTTCAGTGAGCCTGACTTTATTAGGAAAAAAAAAATTTTTTTTAATGTTGTTTCCCAGTTAAGCATATTATATTACTCATATTACATAAGTGTATGACACACAGGTATTATGAATGGTCTTTTCCACCATGTAGCACATCAGTGATTTAATAATCTATTTTTGTGACTAACAACATATTTTTTCACATATCTAACCAAAGATTATTAAGTCACCCAAATGGAAACTAAAAATTGCAGGCAATGACTCCAATGACTCACTCCAATAAGAACACGTGTGCACACCTCCATGCCACATACATGTGTATGAACACATACAGGTGCATGCATGCACACACTTAAACACTACCCCATAACAAAGCCTGAAACAATAAGGCATGGCAAATAGAAACAGAGCAGATAAATTATGATTATATATTATTTCCAAATAAAAGTCACAAAGGGAATAAGGCATAGGCCCTATAATTGATGATCAAATGCACTTATGAACAATGAGAGTAGACTGCAAAATATTTACATCAATCTTTACAGACATCCTCTCTCATACTGATAAAATCATATCCAGCATTGCCACAGACATTTCCATTGATACATTATTAGCAGCATCCATCAATCTACAAGCTGCATTGAGATATCAGTGAAATTTGACAGTCTTCTGATTGCACTTCCTAAGACTTGAATCTTTCTGCTTTTGATCCTTCCCATTTCTATCTCCAGTCAATTCTAGCTCAACATGTTGCTTCACTGCATTTTTGTAACCACTTAATATATATTTGTTTCCTATTATTTGTAAGTTAAGGCTGCATGTTTTAAGCCCATAATGGAGAAAATATGGAAGATAGGAGAAATTCAAGCTTCTACTAGGAGTTATTACTTTCCTCTTTCATTTCACCCCTAGGTTTCTTTAAATACACAATATTTAAAATAAAGAAAGCAACTCCTTTTATTTTTTAATCCAGAATTGTTTCTAATTTTTCTAGGTACTTCTGTCACTTACTTTGATAACAATATGATTCACCATTTTTAATATGCCTTAAATTTAAAAGGAAGAAATGCCAAATTATCTTGAAATTAAAAGGTATGTACATGAAGATTGACAGCAGCTTTATTCATAATAGCCAATAACTAGAAATAATCTAAAATATATAAATCAAATATCATATATTCACACAGTGGAATATTCCTCTTTGATTAAAAGAAATGAGCTACTGACACACTCAATAACATGGATGAATCTGAAAATAATTATGTGTAGTGAAAAAGCCAGAAAAAAGAGGGTACATATTGAATGATTCCATTTACATAAAATTCTAGAAAATGCAAACTAATCTATAAATGACAGAAAGTAGATCAGTAGTGCCTGGGGATGGAGACAGAAGGAGGGATGGGCAGCTGGGAGGGATAACAAAAACACAGAATAAAACTTTAAAGGATAAAGGATATGCTCATTTTCTTGACTATAGTGATGATTCCATAGATACACACATATTTCAAAACTTATAAAATTGTACACTTTAAATATGTGCAGTTTATTTTGTGTCAGTTATACCTCAACGAAGTGTTTAAAAGGAGCCCTGCTGGTGCAGTGGTTAAGCGCTCAACTGCTAACTGAAAGGTCAGTGGTTCAAAATCATCATCCGCTCTGGGGGAGAAAGATGTAGCAGTCTGCTTCTGTAAAGATTTCAGCCTTGGGAACTATGGGGCAGTTCTACTCTGTCCTATACATCACTATGAGTTAGAATTGATTTGATGGCAATGGAACGCTAAGTGTTTAAAAAATATATATATCGAATGATTCGTTCAGTTTGGACATAGCTTCCAACTGTTTGCTGGAGAATGGCTGATTAGGCATTTTCTCTGTGTAAGTCATAGTACTTAGTAATACATAAACAAAGTTTAGCTATATGATCTATGCCTTAAAAACCCAGAAGAGCAGCATCATGATTAAAGATGGAAAGCATCTCATGAGGCCTGGGAATGAAGACCTTGTTAGGAGGCCTTAATACTTAGAAGCGAAAAACACTCAAACAGCACTGGGAAGTCTATTGTAAATGACATAATAACCCTGTGGTTAGTTAATTATTTATCACTTTTTTTGTAAATGTTTATTTTACTTACCCGTCTCCCCCCTTAGACTGGGAGCTCCTACAGGAAAACAATTTGAGTCTTTTCCGTTCATGCCCATGAACAAACGAATGAAAAATGGATAACACGTGGTATGCTAGAGAATGAAAACTTATATAACAGGAGGAATACTAAGAATTATTCGCCAGAAAAATATTAGGAACATGGCTGGAAGCAATACTATTTGAAACTCATACTCTATTTGAAAATGTTTTGTGTTCAAGTATTGTCCTACTCACTTTACACAAATTCCCTCTAACCTTTACAACAAATATACAAGATAAGCAATATTATACTCATTTCAAAAATAAAGAAACCTTGCATTCACAGTGGTTATATGACTTGTCTAAGATAGTTCTGCAAGTAAGTGGTGGACCAGGGATTTATAGGAGAGCTAGGAGTTAAAGCCAGGTCTGACAAGTGCAAAGACCATGATCTTTCCACTACATTTTGCTGGTGCCTTGCAGGTACATAACAAATTCGCAGAAAATGAACTGACTAAATATCCCTCCTCTTCCATTAGTGGTTTTGAAGGACTAGAATTAGAATGTGTCTGTAGAAGAATATTCTCTATCAAAAGGTATAATTCCATGAGGAAATGCCAGGTATAGTTCTACCTAAATGAAAAATAAAAATCACTGGAATGGTACACTCTGTTTCCAACACATTACATAGGAGTGATAGAGAACTTTAGTTCTTCAGACACTTACCAGAAGGTTCGATGTGCTAAAAACATTATCTGATAACTTTTTAACTTTCCTTACTAAAAAATGTCATCTTCTAGGAGACAAAAGAAGTGAAGATTAGAACCACAAGTGACATGTGGTACAGGTAAAAGGAGAGAGGAACAGAAGTGATGTTATTAAGGATGTGTATTATCAACTGCTTAGTCAAATGAAGAAAATGGATGTGTTCCTGACACAAATCAATATCCAAGTTGGACATCTTTTAGAACTTTCATTTTTCACATTGTACACTGCACTCCAGACTGATTACACTGGACTGGCTCCAGCATACCTTCTCTCCCATTGTCACCATCTTGATCCACAGCACCCTTCAATACTATCATCAGCAGTTATTACAAAATTAAAAGGTGAGTAAAGATTGATAGATACGATATTGACTTTGGCCCTTGACATCTGAAATTGAGGTGATGCTTAGGTTTATAATAAGAAACATCCACTAGATAAACATAATTATGTTTCCACAGCACTGAAGAGTGTTGATGACGATGAAGGTTTTGGAGCCATACACAGATGTGAGACCAAAGCTTTGGCAGTCAAGGAGGTCTCTAAGGAAAGAAGCATACGTAAAGAACAAAGCAGCAGGCCAGCGCTGAAGCTATTACTCAAGGAGTTGGGAGAATATAAAATATGTTTAAGAAAAGTCAAGGTGTCTACTGAAACTAAAGCTACCGTAAGCATATATCAATTAGCACTCATTTTCCATCTTAATAATTCAAGTGTCCTAAGGCCATTTTCTATGTTAAGAATTCCAGTGTCACTCTGCAATGAAATCTTTTATGGTGTTATTTTAAATTTTAAGCAGAGTATTGGAAACACAGAAACATTACAATTAGGCAAGAATGTTTAAAAGAAAATACATATATACCCAATAAAAAAAGATGTTTCTGTGCCAGTAATATCATCTTGGTTGAATATATTATATATGCTACATAAAGGAGTTTTGTGGTCCTTTAGAGATATTTATTTTCTGGCAGAAGTCTGAAAGCCTCTCTAGTATTAAAAAAAAAAATCAATGAGGAAAAAAGCAAGAAGGATGAGTGGTAACCTCTCATTTAAAAATCTGTACACTCAACAGAATGCCTCTTTGCAACCTTTCAGTGAGACAGGACTTCTTTAATTTGGGCTGGAACAGCCTGTGTTCCATATTTCTTGGCTTGGTTGACATAGAGGTCACAGATTTACCGTGGGACAAGTTAGAATCACTTACATATTATCCTAAATTTAGATGTGGCCTAGATTTTTTGCTGAAATGATGACAGACATGGCAATAAAATGAAACTTTGCTGCTTTTATCATTTCCTTCTAGCAAAGTTTAAAAAAATTATAAAATAAACTGTGTGTTAGAAAACCACTGAACTCATCAAACTCTGTCTCTTTAAACTGATTAAGTAATTTTATGCCCCCATGCAGCCCTGAATTGTTTTGTAAGTGACCTTGTAGTATTTCTTGAATATCTTTGCTTAACAGACAGGTCCAAATATACACAATGTCAGAATAAACATATACAAACTGTAATCATGTTCAATTTGAATCTTTAAAGTCTTTTTCAGATGCCTCCCAACTGTGTAGTCACAATTTTCCCAGAAAAGTACTGCATCAACGTAACATGAATTTATTGATCATTGTAAGGTACAAGTACTCTGTTGCTGGAGGTGATGCAAAGAAATATAACATACTGTTCCTACCTTCAAAAATTGCAATTGAATAGGCAAGATATAATTCCATAAAAACTTCAATGACAATTAAATATTAAAAGAGCTCACCCAACAACGTATCATTTAGAAGAATAGATTATTCTAGGCTGGAATGATTGATTAACTGATAATGCTTTTAAGATGTTATACAATGACTGCCGTTCTGACCCATCAAAAGTCACTCATAGCTAAAGAGTTGATTCTCCCAGTAGGACTGCCCGAGTAACTCTTCCCTCTATTTCTGTTTCAGGGACCTCCTCTGCTTCTGCTTAGTTACCAGTTACCAGATTATCACCTTCCAGAGACAGGTGCCTCCACAACTTGCTTCATAATATATCCCAGGAAACATCCCATAACCAGCTCCAACTGTCTCTAACCGTGTGCCTTGTCACAGCCCCTAAATCCAGTAAGTAATATAAATCACTGGATTCAAGCCCGTAGGATGAAAGCACAACTGTAATGGCTAGAAAAGGCACCACAGAGTGGCTGGATCAATACCTGTCAGGATTTACTTGTGTCCAAGCCTTTGGCGCATATATCACCCAGTGCCAGCATGCTAACCAGGCAGTGTGTGAGTGGATTAGGCCTATAAGAAGGGAGTTAGTTAGAAGCCAGAAAGAATACAAGGATGTGGGGCAGAGCTACTATGATTTCCCTGATGATTCATCAACTGCTAAAGATCAAGTGTAAAAAAGTCTGACAATAGAGCTAAGTTCCAGGCCAGATTCTGCAGTCTGAAGAGAGAGCTGATTAAGGAAAGCAGGAGGTACACAGAAGAAACACACTGCATCAGAGCCCAGGGCTTCCCAGGAATTCCATCTAAAGGAAGGTAAGGACTGTTAGAAAAGGATCTATATCTGGTTAGAATATGATAATAAAGCAGAACTTCAGTTAGGTCACTTAGGAGCATTTATTTATTCAACATTTATTTATTGGGCATCCCCTGTATGCCAGGCATTGTTCTATTTTTAGAGATACATTAGTGATCAAAATAAATAAAAATCCCTGTCATCAATAGGTCTCTGCTTATCCTACTAGAATGTGAGCTCCATTGATGTTAGAGATATGTAAGTGTATATACATATATACACAGTTATATGCAATATACACATATATGCATACATATATCACACATGTATGTATACATGTTATAAACTTACAGATGTGTGTGTGTATATACACATATATACACACATACACAATATGGTAATAAATACTACCAACAAAAAGTAGAAAAATGGGATTGAAATTGGTGAGTAGGGGAATATGGGAGGAGCAATTTTAAATGACATGGTAGGGGAAAGAATCACTAGAAGGTGCCATACTAGTGAAGAACTGAAGGGTAGAGACCTTCTCATTCCCTTCCTCCTCCAATTTCCTGCTGAGGAGAAGAAAAATTGGGCAGTTTTCAGTCCTTCTTCCTCCCATTCTACACTGCACGGTAATTATTATTATACTTGTATTGTTGCTGTTAGGTGCTATCAAGTTGGTTCTGACCAACTCTATGTACAACAGAACATAATATTGACTGGTCCTGCGCCATCTTTATAACCGTTGTTACGTTTGAGCCCATTGTTACAGCTACTGTGTCAATCCATCTCTTTGAAGGTCTTCTTTTTTGCTGACCCTCTTTTCTAATACTTGCACTACTTTCCCAAATCTACTCTAATCTTTTTTAATTCAAGATGCTTTCTTTTTTCTAAAAAAAATTCAGGTAGAATAGGGCCAGATGAATTCTTACCTCCTCTCAGAGGAAAAGAATTGCTGTTACCAAACATTATCACAGACATTCTCAATCATAAAGGACTTAAAAGATTACTATTAAACACTGCTGATTTACGATGAGAGGGACAATTCATTCACTTATTCATTCATGCACACATTTATTAAGCATAACGAATAGTCCTGGCATTGATAGATTCTGAGAACACAAGAGAAACACAGCCAGGTCCACAGTGGGGAGTATGATCTGCTCTAAGATCTCAGTGGAGTACTGTAATAACAAAAGTGAGACTTACAGAATAAGTAAGAGCCAGAAAGAAGAGAAGACCAGGTAGAGTGGACCGTTGTTGTTGTTGTTGTTAGGTGCCATCAAGACGGTTCCAACTCATAGCGACCCTATAGGACAGAGCAGAACTGCCCCATAGGGTTTCCAAGGAGTGGCTGACGGATTTGAACTGCCAACCTTTTGGTTAGCAGCCGAGCTCTTAACCACTATGCCACCAGGGCTAGTGGACTAGTCTGTGCTAAAGTGGAATGACCTAATTCCAGAAAAATCTTAGGATGTTTAACAAAAGGAGACCAAATAGTAGGACATGCTGAACAAGAAGAGAAGAGTAGCTGCCTATGAGACTTGAGAGGTACGTAGGAGGGCAGGAGCAAGATCACAAAGATTGAGGACCACTTAAAGATTTTGGTCTTTATATTGATAGAAACAGGAAGCCAAAGTAAGCTTTTAAGCAGAACAGTAAAATGAATTTTACAAAGCTCACTGATTTAACTTATAAAGTTTCACTCTGGTTTCTAAACGGAAAATGGAAAATAGAGTGAGCCAAGAGTGGATGTTGGGACATGGGTTAGGAGTCTGAAATGAGGTTAGTTTAGAACTCTGTGGAAATGGGCAGAAAAGAACAGATTTGAGAAAATTCTTAGGACTTAGAGAAGGCCATATAGTGACACAGGATGCACTGTTGTAAAAACAGGTTTGGAGAGTTCCAGAAGTAGGGCTTAAAGAGAGGCTTAAAGATGACTAAGAGCTGAATGGGGACAAAGTTGGCAAAATCTAAGCTACATAGAATCTACTTTACAAATATAAGTTCCACTATTGCTAATACCATCCCCAGTTTATTTTCCACATGGCAGACAGAATAACCTTTTAAAATATAAGCAGATCATTTTGCTGCTCTGCTAAAATCACTCCAATGAATTCCCATCTTCCTACAAGACCTCACATATCTGCATCTTCCACCCTTATTCTCCGTCTCTGCAATCACTGCTCCCATTTCTTATGGCATCCTGTCTTGCTCACCTTCCTCCAGACCCTATGATCTCCTTATTTGTTCTTGATTATGCCAAGTAATTCCTATCTCTGTCTGAAATAATATTCCTCCTGATATGCTAATGGATCACTCCATCACTTTATTCATGCCTCTACTCAAATATCACCTTCTCGGAGAGGTCCTCAGTAACAACCTTACCCAAAATAACACTCATTTTCTGTATCCTTCTTCTGGTTTATTTTTATTCTTAGCCTTCCTCACAACTTAATAAGTAACACATTTACATTTATATATAAACTTCATAAGAATAGGGATTTCCTTTATTCCTTCCCTGATGTACCTCGCATGCATAAAACACACCCGTAGCCGTCGAGTCGATTCCAACTCATAGCAACCCTATAGGGCAAAGCAGAACTGCCTCGTATGGTTTCTAAGGTGTGGCTGGTGGATTTGAACTGCTGACCTTTTGGTTAGCAGATAAGCTCTTAACCACTGTGCCACTAGTGCTCCTCATAGAACATAATATGCACTTAATTCATACTTGTCAATTGAGTATAGATTTTGTTTAGCACTTCTGTTCACCAATTTCCTCTTTTCTTACACCTCTACCCTTTTAAAATACTAGTGGAAACTCTTAAATCTCTACCTGTTCAATTTTCTAGATTAATCAATACCATCCATTCACTCTGTAAAGCCTGATGTCCACAGGATACAGACAGCTCACAGCTGTTAGACTATTTGCTAGCATTCTTACTCACTTTTTCTCCTACAAGTTAGTCTGTATGCAAGTTAGTCAATAGAATTGGTTCCTAATTTTGTCAGTGTCATTACAAAAGTAATTTATTATTATGTAAGTCAATATAATATAAGTGTGAAAAAGAAAAATTGTAGTTTGGAGAGGCAGGGCCAAGACGGCAGAGTAGTCAGACATTTCTGGAGAACCCTCTTAAAACAAAGACCCAAAAAAACAAATGAATCAATTATATATGACAACCTGGGAGCCCTGAATATCACAGGCAGAGTTGAGGAACCGAACTGAGTGGCAAGGGAAGGGAGAGAAGATCTGGAAGCAGCGAGGAGTTGCCAGACCTGACTCAGCGGGAGCCTGAGCCCTTCAGGCCTGATCAGTTCATAGGTGAGCAGTGAGGCAGGTAAGCAGTGGTGCTCGGGAGGCACGTCTTCCACACCAGGAGAGACCCAGTGCCAGAGACTCTTCAAGGCCATCCACAACCAGTGAGAAGTAGTCCTCAATCGGTGAAAGATAACTACTTGCGTACGGCCTACAGCATGGATCTAAAACACCCCCCTTAGAGAAAACCCTCTCTCCCATTTATCTCTCCTCTCCCTGATCTGCATTGGGTCCTGGACTGGCTTCACCAATTGTTGAGTCCCTGGGGCTGAAAGTAGGATCCATCACATGCCTGGAGCCATTCTCCCTACCTTGCAGAGTGAACAAATTAACAAACAGGAAAAAATAAACTGCTGGCACCCCTAAGCCAGGACCTCAGGGTAGGCACAGCTCCTTTGCCTAGGCACAGGCATAAGGGATCCACGGATTTCAAGTTCCTTTCCCCCTGCATGAACCTGTGTGGTCCAATTTCAGCAGTGTAGAAATTTCTGCAGTACAACAAGGTATATACCAGAACTCTAACTTCAACTGTTTCAGCTATGAAGTGCCAGGTTCTTGACATTTGACACTACTCTGCCCGTCAAGCAGGGTCTTCACCTACCCACATCATGGGCCTGAGGACTGGTGGCTACACCCATGCTACCTAGCCACCTATGACAGGGGCCAATGAATAAGAGGCGTCCCCCAGTCGTTACAGACAACAGCACTGGGTGCCATAGTCCAGCTGCAAAACCCACCCACCTATGTGCTCTGGGGAACAGGGACATGCCTTCCTCCTGGACACACAGTGGTGGCCATCAGCCCCCTGCCTTGCTCAGAGTGTGCCCTCTGCTGAAGCCAGATGCCTGTGCCTAAACCAATCACGCATGCCTGTCCAGAACTGTAATTAAGAGCCTACATCACACACTTGGTGGCTATCTACCTGGGCACCTGAGCTAAATCCATATGGGAGGAGTGGATGGACTCCTAAGCTCACATACCTAGTAACAGATCTAACCACATTGCAGGACATTAGAGCTTCAAAGGAGCCAATAATCAAACTAGCTCATACAAACAGCCTATTTGGGCATATCAAAACAAAACAAGAAGCTAGAACACATTAAGAAAAATAAAATAAATAAATATAGTAACTTACCGCTGGCTCGGAGACAACAGTCAATATCAAATCACATAAGAGGCAATCAAAATAAAGAATCTAGAAATTTTCCAAAGGAGGAAAAATTCTTAGAATTGCCAGAGACAGAATACAACAGATTAATATACAGAACTCTTCAAGAAATTAAGCAAAATACAGAACACACAACAGAGAAAATTAAAAAGATTAGAGAAGAGCAGAATGACAAATTTAACAAGCTGCAAGAATCCATAGAGAAACAGCAATCAGAAATCCAGAAGACTAACAATAAAATTTCAGAATTAGACAACTAAATAGAAAGTCATACGAGCAGAATTTAGGCAATGGAAGTCAGAACTAGTGAGACTGAAGATAAAGCACTTGACACCAACTTATATGAGGAAAAACCAGATAAAAGGACTAAAAAAAAAAAAAAAAAAAAAATGAAGAAACCCAAAGAATTATGTGGGACTCAATCAAGAGCAATAACCTACGAGTGATTAGAGTACAGAACGGGGTGAAAAACAGAAAATACAGAGAGAATTGTTGAGGATTTGTTGTCAGAAAACTTCCCTGATATCGTGAAAGATGAGAAGATATCTACCCAAGATGCTCATCGAGACCCACATAAAGTAGATCCCAAAAGAAAATCACCAAGTCATATTATAATCAAACTTGCCAAAACCAAAGATAAAGAGAGAATTTTAAGAGTGGCTAGGGATAAACGAAAAGTCATCTACAAAGGAGAGTCGATAAGAATAAGCTCGGACTACTCAGCAGAAACCATGAAGACAAGAAGGCAATAGGATGACATATATAAAGGCTTGATTGAAAAAAACTGCTAGCCAAGAACCATATATCCAGCCAAACTGTCTCTCAAATATGATGTCGAAATTAGGGCATTTCCAGATAAACAGAAGTTTAGGGAATTTGCAAAAACAAAACCAAAATTACAAAAAATACTAAAGGGAGTCCTCCAGTTACAAAATCAGTAACATCAGATAACAACTCAAGACTAGAACACAGGACAGAGCAACAAGATATCAACCCAGATAGGGAATTCACAAAAGTAAATCAAAGCTAAAACACTGAAAGTAGGGAAACAAATGTCAATACGTAAAAAGATGACAACATTAAAACAAAAAAAAGAGACTAAAAAATTTAGACATAGATTTTCCATATGGAGATGAAGTCAAGACAATATAAAGAAATAAAAGACTGGTATACATTTAGAAAAATAGGAGTAAATATTAAGGTAACCACAAAGGAAACTACAAGTCAATCCTACAAGACAAAATAATAAACTAGAAAACTATAAGGACTCAGCAAACACAAAATAAACAACAATGAAAAAGATGAAAAGAAAATACATAAAGAAAATCAACTCAGCACATAAAATTAACTGGAACAAAGAAACTGTCAACAACACACACACACACACACAAAAAAAAATATCAAAATTACGGCACTAAACTCATACCTATCAATAATTACGCTGAATTTAAATGGACTAAATGCACCAATAAAGAGACAGAGAGTGGCAGACTGGATAAAAAAATTCGATCTGTCTATATGCTGCCTACAAGAGACACACCTTAGACTAAAAGACACAAACACACTAAAACTCAAAGGATGGAAAAAATATATATTAAGCAAACAACACTCAGCAAAGAGCAAGACTCCTAATATTAATCTCTGACAAAACAGACTTTAAAGTAAAATTCACCACAAAGGATAAGGAAGCACACTATATAATGATTAAAGGGTCAATACACCAGGAGAACATAACTATAATAAACATTTATGCACCCGACGACAGGGCTCCAGAATACATTAAAAAAAAAAAAAAAAAAAAAAAAAACTCTAACAGCAATGAAAAGAGAGATAGACAGCTCCACAATAGTAGCAGGAGACTTCAACACTCCACTTTCAGTGAAGGACAGAAAACATCCAGAAAGAAGCTTAACAAAGACACGGAAGAGCTAAATGCTACAATCAACCAACTTGATCTCATAACATATACAGAACACTGCACCCAACAACAGCCAAGTATACTTTCTTTTCCAATGCACATGGAACATTCTCCAAAACAGACCACATACTAACCCATAAAAGAAGTCTTAACAAAATCCAAACCATAGAAATGTTACAAAGCATCTTTTCTGACCATAAAGCTATAAAAGTAGAAATCAACAACAGAAAAAACATCAAAACACATGGAAACTGAACAACACCTTGTTCAAAAAAGACTGGGTTATAGAAGAATTAAGATTGGAATAAAGAAATTCATGGAATCAAATGAGAAAGAAAATACATGCTACCAGAACTTTTGGGACACACAAAAAGCAGGGCTGAGAGGTGAGTTTATAGCAATAAGTGCACACATCCAAAAAGAAGAAAGGGCCATAATCAAGACATTAACCCTACAACTGGAACAAGTAGAAAGAGAGCAGCAAAAGAAGCCTTTAGGTGCCAGAAGAAAGGAAATAATAAGAATTAGGGCAGAATTAAAAGAAATAGAGAATAGAAAAACAATTGAAAGAGTTAACAAGACCAAAAGCTGGTTCTTTGAAAACATCAACAAAGTTGATAAACCACTGGCCAAACTGACAAAAGAAAAACAGGAATGGAAGCAAATAGCCCGTATAAGAAATCAGATGGGTGATATCACAACAGACCCAACTGAAATTAAAAGAATCATAAAAGAATACTATAAAAAATTGTACTCTAACGATTTGAAAACCTAGAAGAAATGGACAAATTTCTAGAAACTCACTACATACCTAAACTAACACAAACAGAGGTAGAACAACTAAATAAACCCATAAAAAAGAAGACATTGAAAAGGCAATATTAAAACTCCCACTAAAAAAAGGACTGACCTGGATGGCTTCATTGGAGAAGTCTACCAAACTTTCAAAGAGTTAACACCACTACCACTAAAGGTATTTCAGAGCATAGAAAAGAATGGAATACTCCCAAACTCATTCTATGAAGCCAGCATAACCCTGATACCAAAACCAGGTAAAGACACCACCAAAAAAGAAAATTACAGACCAATATCCCTCATGAACATTGACGCAAAAATCCTCAACAAAATTCTAGCCAATAGAATTCAGCAACATATCAAAAAAATAATTCACCATGATCAAGTGGGATTTATACCAGGTATGCAGGGATGGTTCACGTTAGAAAAACAATCAATGTAGCATCACATAAACAAAAGAAAAGACAAGAACCACATAATCTTTCAATCGATGCAGAAAAGGCATTTAACAAAGTCCAAAACCCATTCATGATAAAAACTCTCAACAAAATAGGAATAGCAGGGAAATTCCTCAGTACAATTAAGGGCTTTTATGTAAAACCAACTGCCAACATCATCCTAAATGGAGAGACTTTGAAAGCATTCCTCTTGAGAACGGGAACCAGACGAGGATGCCCTTTATCACCACTCTTATTCAACATAGTGCTGGAGGTCCTAGCCAGAGCAATTAGTCTAGAAAGAGCAATAACGGGCATGCAAATTGGTAGAGAAGAAGTCAAAGTATCTCTATTTGCACATGATATGATCTGATACACAGAAAACCCCAAAGAATCCACAAAAATACTAATGGAACTAACACGAGATTTCAGCAAAGTTTCAGGATACAAGATAAACATACAAAAAATCAGTTGGATTCCTTTACACCAACAAGGAGAACCTTGAAGAGGAAATCACCAAATCAATACCATTTACAATAGCCCCCAAGAAGATAAAATACTTAGTAATAAATCTAACCAGAGACATAAAAGGCCTATACAATGAAAACTACAAGACATTACTGCAAGAAACCAGAAGAGACCTGCATAAGTGGAAAAACATACCTTGCTCATGGATAGGAAGACTCAACATTGTGAAAATGTCAAGTCTACCCAAAGCAATCTACAGATACAATGCAATCCTGATCCAAATTCCAACAGCATTTTTTAATGAGATGGACAAACAAATCACCAACTTCATCTGGAAAAGGAAGACACCCCAAATAAGTAAAGCATTACTCAAGAAGAAGAACAAAGTGGGAGACCTCACACTACCTGATTTTAGAACCTATTATACTGCCACAGTACTCAAAAAAGCCTGGTACTGGTACAACAACAGATACATAGACCAATGGAACAGAACTGAGAATCCAGACATAAATTCATCCACCTATGAGCAGTTGATATTTGACAAAGGCCTGAAGTCCATTAATTTGGGAAAAGACAGTCTCTTTAACAAATGGTGGTCATAACTAGATATCCACCTGCAAAAAACTGAAACAAGACCCATATCTCACACCATACACAAAAACTAACTCAAAATTGATCAAAGACTTAAATATAAAATCTAAAACAATAAAGATCATGGATGAAAAAATAGGGACAAAGCTAGGAGCCCTAATACATGGCATAAAGGCAATATGAACCATAAGCAGCAATTCACAAGCACCAGAAGAGAGACTAGGTAACTGGGAGCTCCTAAAAATCAAACACTTATGCTCAGCAAAAGACTTCACCAAAAGAGTCAAAAGATAACCTACAGACCGGAAAAAAATTTCTCACTATGACAATCGATCGGCGTCTAATCTCAAAAATCTACAAGAGAGGAGGGGCAAGATGGCGCTCTAGGCAGAAACACCACGCCGTCCCTCCACAGCAAAGATCCGAAAAACTAAGCCTAACAGAGAATCAACAATCCTGAAACCCTAGAACACCAAATGAAGAGATAAAGAACTCAGCCAAACACCAAACGGAGTGAGAATACTAAAAGAGAACGGAGAGCGAGGAGAGACTCAGGCAGAGATTCCTTACCAGCTAACGCAGCGCGGATCCACCATCTTGGATTCCTATCGGAGACCAGCAAACGGGAGAGCACCCTTGCAGAGCATCTGGTCGGAGACAGAACGACCGGTAAACTACGGTGCGCGCTCTA
Source organism: Dugong dugon (assembly GCA_030035585.1). NCBI lineage: Eukaryota > Metazoa > Chordata > Mammalia > Sirenia > Dugongidae > Dugong > Dugong dugon. The sequence goes on from CM057465.1 coordinate 16,546,554, forward strand.
TCACCACCCACCCCTCTCCGCCTCAGCTGGGGATCCCCTGCTTTCCGTGGCCAGGGTCCCTGGGCTGGGGGGTGCTGGTGCTTGGATTCCGCGCGCCTGGGCTGGTGGCTTTCTGGGAGCCGTTTGCTGGCACCTAGCGAACCTTTTTCTGCCGCCTCCCCCTCCTTTTGCCTGGGTGCCTGGTTCCGAGTGCCGTCTCTGCTCTCTCCTGCGGGGCTGTAGGGCTGCGTGCAGGCGTGTGGCTGTTTCTAGGTCTGGGCTCCCGCGTGGGTGGGATCGCCGGGCCTTTGTTCGTTCACCCCTCTGCTTTCCGTGGCCGGAGTCCCTGAGCTGGGGGGCGCCGGTGCTTGGATTCCGTGCGCCCGGGCTGGGGGCTTTCTAGGAGCCGTTTGCTGGCCGCTAGCGAGCCTTTTTCTGCCGTCTCCCCCTCCTTTTGCCTGGGTGCCTGGTTCCGAGTGCCGTCACTGCTCTCTCCTGCGGGGCTGTAGGGCTGCGTTCGGACGTGTGGCTGTTTCCAGGTCTGGGCTCCCGCGCGGGTGGGATCCTGGGGCCTTTGTTCGTTGGCCCCTCTGCTTCCTGTGGCCACGGTCACTTAACCCCGAGACTACCGGCTTCTTGGAATTCGCGCCCCTGAGTGGGGGCTCTCTGGGTCCCATTTGTAGGCACTGACTGCTGGTGTTGCCCTTTTTTTTTTTTTCTCAATTTTATTTTTCTTCCTTTTTTGATTAGTTTTGTCATCTTTTACCTCTTTTTCTCTTTTGTCTTTCTTCATTGCTTAATTTCTTGTCTCTCTATCTCTTCCTTCTCTTTCTGATCCCTGAATACCAGGCGATGTATGCCTCTGTACCTTCTAGCCAGGCTGAGCTGTGAAAATTGAGACTGACTCCCCCAGACCTCATAGCTGCATCGGTGGGATCCCTGGGAACTTTGCAGTTCTTTAACTTTTCTGATTTTTATTTGGTCATTCTTTCCTTTTCTTTCTCTTCCCCCTTCTGGTTTCCTCCATCCCATAGTCTCTCATCTGTACATTCCAACGACAAGCTCCCCTAGCATTCTTTTATGTTTGTACGCTTTTTGCTCCTCCTCCTCTCTCCTCTCCCCCATATCCAGCTTAGCTTCACACATAACCATCTTCCCGCTGCACCCTACCTACCTGCACCGTGCACTAGACATCACATCACCAAGCGGTGCAGGCACGCCCTATTGGAACCTGCCCAGCACTGACTACCGACCGTCCTGGTGGCTGCAGTGAGTGCCACAAGCAACCCATCCCAGTGGCTCCTCCTCAACTAGATCTGCCCAGCTGTACCACAAGAACGAAAAAAAAAAAAAAAACTACAATCAATAAACGAGAGAAATATCTACTGAATGCCCCGAAAACAGCAAACAATATCAAAACATTTACAAAAACAAGACAAGATGGCTCCAATAGGCGTCCAAATTAAAACACCAGATAACTCTCCTGTGGAAGAAAATGCACTAGAAGTACCTGATAGGGAACTCAAATCACTAATACTCGGAATTTTCCAAGAACTGAGGCAAAAAGCAGACAAACATGAGGAAAAAATAGACAAATTTATGGAAAATACAGACAAAAAATTGGAAGAATTCAGGAAGATGATGCAAGAACAAAATGCCAAAATAAATTCACAACTCGAAATTATACAAAAACAACAATTAGAAATCCAAAAGATAAACAACAAGATTTCAGAAATGGACGGTGTCATCGAAGGGCTGAGAAGTAGATTTGAAACCATGGAAGACAGGATCAGTGGAACTGAAGACAAACACTTGGATACAACTCTGTTTCAGGAAAACTCAGAAAAAAGAACAAAGAAAAATGAAGAGACCCTGAGAGTTATGTGGGACACAATTAAAAGCAAAAACTTACAAGTGACTGGCATACCAGAACAGGGGGAGAAAACAGAAAACACAGAGAGGATCATTGACGAACTGCTGACAGAAAACTTTCCCAATATCATGAAAGATGAAAAGCTGGTCATCCAAGAAGCTCAACGAACCCCATATAGAAGAGACCCCAAAAGAAAATCACCAAGACATATCATATTCACACTCGCTAAAACTGAAGACAAACAAAGAATCCTGAGAGCAGCTCGTGAAAAACAAGAAGTCACATACAGAGGAGAAACAATAAGACTAAGCTCAGATTATTCAGCAGAAACCATGCAGGCAAGAAGGCAATGGGATGACATATATAAAATCTTGAAAGAAAAAAATTGTCAGCCAAGAATAATATATCCTGCAAAACTCTCATTCAGATTTGATGGTGAAATTAGGTCATTTCCAGATAAACAGAAACTAAAGGAATATGCAAAAGTCAAACCAAACTTACAAGAATTATTAAAGGGAGTTCTTCGATCTGAGGACAAACAGCTTAAGCCCTCAGGCAGGACCTAGGACCTAGGACGCAGGTTAACATGAACCAGATACCATTCTAGGAACTGAACTACAGACGACTTTCCAAAAACAAAAGATATACAACAGGGAATCAGAGAAATCAATCAAAGGATGACAACAACATCAAAACAATGAAAGAGGGAACAAACGGAATAGGTATAGAACCTTCTAAAGGAGAAAAAGGCAAGGCGATACCAAGTAACGGTAGACTGCTTCAAAATTATAAAGATAAGGGTAAAATTCATGGTAACCACAAAAAAAGTTAACAAACCAACTCATAAAAATAAAGACGAAAAACATAAAGTCTCAACAAAAACAAAACCTACAAAAACAAAAGAAATGAACACAAAATCCACAAACAAAAGGAACTCAGCACAAGAGAGTAAGAAGAACAAAGAAAACTTCAGCATCACAAAAAAAAGCACTACAAAATGACAGCAACAAACTCACATCTATCAATAATTACACTGAACGTAAATGGACTCAATGCACCCATAAAGCGACGGAGAGTGGCAGAATGGATAAGAAAACAGGATCCATCTATTTGCTGTCTACAAGAGACACATCTTAGAAACAAAGATGTGAATTTATTAAAAATCAAAGGTTGGAAAAAAATATATCAAGCTAACAACTATCAAAAAAGAGCAGGAGTGGCAATTCTAATCTCAGATAAAATAGACTTTAAAACAAAATCTACCATAAAAGACAAAGAAGGACACTATATAATGATTAAGGGGATGATCCATCATGAAGACATAACCATAATAAATATCTATGCACCCAATGACAGGGCTCCAAAATACATAAAAAAAACTCTAACAGCACTGAAAAGAGAAATTGACAGTTCCACAATAATAGTAGGAGACTTCAACACACCACTCTCAGTAAAGGACAGAACAACTAAAAAGAAACTCAGCAAAGATACAGAAGACCTAAAGGACACAATCAGCCAACTGGACCTCATAGACATATATAGAACAATCCATCCAACCGCTGCAAAGTACACATTCTTTTCCAATGCACATGGAACGTTCTCCAGAATAGACCACATCTTAGGCCACAGAGAAATCCTCAACAAGATCCAAAATGCTGAGATAATTCACAGTATCTTCTCTGACCACAATGCCATCAAGGTAGAAATTAACACTAGAAAGAGCAAGGAAAAAAAATCAAACACATGGAAACTGAATAATAATCTGCTTACACATCAATGGGTAATAGAAGAAATCAGAGATGGAATTAAAAAATTCCTAGAATCAAATGAAAATGAAAACACATCATACCAAAACCTTTGGGACACAGCAAAGGCAGTCCTCAGAGGACAATTTATAGCAATAGATGCACATATCAAAAAAGAAGAAAGGGACAAAATCAAAACATTAACTACAGAACTCAAACAAATAGAAAGAGAACAACAAAAAAAGCCTACAACCACTGGAAGAAAGGAAATAGTAAAGAGCAGAACAGAAATCAATGAAATAGAGAACAGAAAAACAATAGAAAGAATCAACAAAACCAAAAGTTGGTTCTTTGAAAGAATCAACAAAATCGACAAACCACTGGCCAGACTGACAAAAGAAAAACAGCAGAGGGCACAAATAACCCAAATAAGAAATGAAATGGGGGACATTACAACAGACCCAACTGAAATAAAAAGGATTATAACAGAATATTATGAAAAACTATATTCCAACAAATTTGAAAACCTAGAGGAAATGGATAAATTTCTAGAAACATACGGCCTACCCAAACTACAACAAAGTGATATTGAAAATCTGAACAGACCCATAACAAGAGAAGAGATTGAAAAGGTAATAAAAAAACTCCCAACCAAAAAAAGCCCTGGCCCAGATGGCTTCACTGGAGAATTCTACAAAACATTTACAGAAGAGCTCGTACCAGTTCTACTCAAGTTATTTCAGAGCATAGAAGAGGAAGCAACACTTCCAAATTCATTCTATGAAGCCAGCATAACGCTGATACCAAAACCAGGCAAAGACATCACAAATAAAGGAAATTACAGACCAATATCTCTCATGAATATAGATGCAAAAATTCTGAACAAAATTCTAGCCAATAGAATTCAGTATCATATCAAAAAAATAATACACCACGACCAAGTAGGATTCATACCAGCTATGCAAGGATGGTTTAACATTAGAAAATCCATCAACGTAATTCACCACATAAATAAAAGGAAAGAAAAAAATCACATGATTATCTCAATTGATGCAGAAAAGGCATTTGACAAAGTCCAACACCCATTCCTGATAAAAGCTCTCAATAAAATAGGTATAGAAGGGAAATTTCTCAACATCATAAAGGGCATCTATGCAAAACCAACAGCCAAGATCATTCTTAATGGAGAAAGGCTGAAAACATTCCCCCTGAAAACAGGAACAAGACAAGGATGCCCTTTATCACCACTCCTATTTAACATTGTGCTGGAAGTTCTAGCTAGAGCAGTAAGGCAAGAGAAAGAAATAAAGGGCATCCAAATTGGTAATGAAGAAGTTAAACTCTCCCTGTTTGCAGATGATATGATACTATACATAGAAAACCCTAAAGACTCCACGAGAAATTTACTGGAAGTAATAGAAAGATTCAGCAGAGTAGCAGGATACAAGATAAACATTCAAAAATCAGTTGGATTCCTATACACTGGTAAAGAGAACGATGAAAAGGAGATCAGGAAATCAATACCATTTTCAATAGCCCCTAAAAAGATAAAATACTTAGGAAGAAATCTGACCAGGAATATAAAAGACCTATACAAAGAAAACTACAAAACACTGCTGCATGAAACCCAAAGGGATCTACAGAAATGGAAAAACATACCATGCTCATGGATAGGCAGACTCAACATTGTGAAAATGGCAATTCTACCTAAAGCAATCTACAAATACAATGCAATTCCGATACAAATACCAACAACATTCTTCAAAGAGATGGAAAAACTAATTATTAACTTTATATGGAAAGGGAAGAAACCCCGAATAAGTAAAGCACTACTGAAGAAGAAGAATAAAGTTGGAGGACTCACACTACCTGACTTGAGAACCCACTATACAGCTACAGTACTCAGAACAGCCTGGTACTGGTACAACAACAGAGACATTGACCAATGGAACAGAATTGAGAACTCAGATGTAAATCCATCCACCTACGGTCACCTGATTTTTGATAAGGGCCCAAAATACATCAAATGGGGAAAAGACAGTCTTTTTAACAAATGGTGCTGGCAAAACTGGATATCCATTTGTAGAAAAATGAAACAGGACCCATACCTCACACCATATACAAAAACTACTTCAAAATGGATCAAAGACCTGAATATAAAGCCTCAAACTATAAAATTCATAGAAGAAAAAATAGGACCAACACTTCAGACCTTAATACATGGCATTAACAGGATACAAACCATAAACATCAACACAAAAAACCCAACAGATAAACTAGATAATTGGGATCTTCTAAAAATCAAACATCTATGCTCTTCAAAAGATTTCACCAAAAGAGTTAAAAGAGAACCTACAGACTGGGAAAAAATTTTTGGACAGTACAAGTCAGACAAAGGTCTAATCTCCATAATCTACAAGAAAATCCAACACCTCTACAACAAAAAGACAACCAATCCTATCAAAAAATGGGCAAAGGAAATGAACAGACACTTCACCAAGGAAGACATTCAAATGGCCAACAGACACATGAGGAAATGCTCACGATCACTAGCCATTAGAGAAATGCAAATTAAAACCACAATGAGATACCATCTCACCCCGGCATTACTGGCACGAATCAAAAACAATGGAAATAACAAATGTTGGAGGGGCTGCGGGGAGACGGGAACTCTTATACACTGCTGGTGGGAATGCAAAATGATACAGCCATTTTGGAAAATGATATGGCGTTTCCTCAGAAAGCTAGAAATAGACGTACCATTCGATCCAGCAATCCCACTCCTAGGAATATATCCTAGAGAAGTAAGAGTCATCACTCGAATAGACATATGCACACCTATGTTCATGGCAGCATTATTCACAATAGCAAAACGATGGAAACAACCTCGATGTCCATCAACAGACGAATGGATACACAAACTATGGTACATACACACAATGGAGTACTATGCAACGAGAAAGAACAATGAATCGGTGAACCATCTCATAACATGGATGAAACTGGAGGACATCATGCTGAGTGAAATAAGTCAATCACAAAAGGACAAATATTGTATGAGACCTCTATTGTAAAAACCCATGAAAAAATTCACATGCAAAATGTAACAATCCTTGTTGGTTACCAGGGATGGGGTGGGGGGGGATACTAAATAGGTAATAGGTAAGTGGTAACTTGGGTGAGAGATGAGATAGTACATAGTACAGGGGAAACTAACACAACCTGCACAAGGAAAGGTCATGGAGGCCCTATAGACACATCCAAACCCCCCGAGGGACTGAGTTGTTGGACGGAGGGCTCTGGGGACCATGATCTCGGGGAACATCTAGCTCAATTGGCATGACACTACTTATAAAGATAATGCTCTACATTCTACCTTGGTGAGTAGTGTCTGGGGTCTTAAAAGCCTATGAGCGGCCATCTAAGATACTCCACTGATCTCATCCCTTCGGGAACAAGGGAGAACGAAGAGAACAGGATACAAGGAAAAGATTAGTCCGAAGGACTAATGGTCCACAGCTACCAAGGCCTCCACGGGACTGAGCCCAGTACAGCTGGATGGTGCCCGGCTACCACCAATGACTCCTCTGACCAGGATCACAACAGAGGGTTCTGGGCAGAGCTGGAGTAGGATGTAGAGCATAATTTTAACTCCCAAAAAAAAAAAAAAAAAAAAAAGAACAGATATACTGGCCTAAAGAATAATAGAGAAACCTCGAGAGTGTGGCCCCCAGAAACCCTTTCAGCTCAGAGGTGAAGTTACCTTCAAGGTTCGATGTTAAGCCTGGGAATGGACACCCCAGTAAAACTAAATGGGACTAACGAGGTACAGGAGTCCGGTGACAAGGGCCAGAAGGCAGAGGGAGAGTAGGAAACTGATGATAAGGAACACAAATTGAATAAGGACACTGTCGATGTATTGTGAGATTGTTGACCACTGCTATAGGGCAACATTTGTAGTAACTATTAAATGGGAGGCTGTTTTGTCCTGTAAGCCTTCATCTTGGGCGAGAATGGCAGCACAATTGGAAGAGCATAGTCAATATCACTTAAATGTGTAAGTAAAAAGTTTTGAAATGGTGTTTAAATAAAATAAAAATAAATAAATAAATAAATAAACAAATGAGACTAAAGAGGTACAACAGTCCACTGACAAGGTCCAGAAGACAGAAGGGGACAAGGAAGCCCCCTGGTGATAGGGAATACAAGGTGGAGTAAGGATATTCTTGATGTGCTGTGAGATTGTTAACCATTGTCATAGGGCAACATGTGTAGTAACTGTTAAATGAAAAAACTATTTTGTTCTGTAAGCCTTCATCTTAAGTGAGAATAACAGCACAGTTGGAAGAGCGTAGTCAATGTCACTGAACTGTGAATGTAGAAATTTTTGAAACGGTGTATCTTTGGCCATCTGTAATTTTCATCAAAAAAAAAGGTTGAGAATTTAGAGGCTTAATACGTTGTGGGGTTGTTAACCAATGTCAAAAAACAACATGTGTACTACTATTTCATGAGAAACTATTTGCTCTGTAAGCTTTCACCTGAAGTACAATAAAATATATATATAAAAAAAAAGAAAAATCTACAAGATACTGCAAAACCTCAACAACAAAAAGACAACCCAATTAAAAAATGGGCAAAGGATATGAAAAGGCATTTCACCAAAGAAGATATTCAGGGGGCTAACAGACATATGAAGGCATGCTCACGCTCATTAGCCATTAGAGAAATGCAGATCAAAACTACAATGAGATATCATCTCACCCCAACAAGGCCAGCATGAATCCAAAAAACACAAAATAATAAAAGCTGTAGAAGTTGTGGAGAGACTGGAACATTTATACACTGTTGATGGGAATGTAAAATGGTACAGCCACTTTGGAAATCGATTTGTTGCTTCCTTAAAAAGCTAGAAATAGAAGTACCATACAATCCAGCTATTTTGCTCATTGGGATATATCCTAGAGAAATAAGAACCATCACACGAATAGACATATGCACACCCATGTTCACTGCAGCACTGTTCACAATAGCAAAAAGATGGAAACAACGTAGGTGGACATCAACAGATGAATGGATAAACAAATTATAGTATATCCTCACAATGGATTACTATGACACAACGATAAAGAACAACGAGGAAGCCATGAAACATCTTATAACATGGAGGAATCTGGAGGGCATTATGCTGAGTGAATTTAGTCAGTCACAGAAGGACAAATATTGCATAAGACCACTATTATAAGAACTCAAGAAAAGGTTTAAACTCAGAAGAAAACATTCTTTGATGGTTATGAGGGTGGGGAGGGAGAGGGAGGGTTATTTACTAACTAGACAGTAGATAAGAATAATCTTAGATGAAGGGAATGACAGCACACACTACTGGGAAAGTCAACACAATTGGACTAAACCAAAGCTAGGAAATTTCCTGAATATAATCAAACACTTTGAGGGACAGAGTAGCAGGGGTAGGGGTCTGGGAACCATGCTTTCAGGGGACATCTATGTCAACTGGCATAACAAAGCTTATTAAGAAAATGTTCTGCATCCTACTTTGGTGAGTGGTATCTGTGGTCTTAAAAGATTGCAAGCTGCCATCTAAGATGCATCAATTGGTTCCCACCACCTGGAGTAAAAGAGAATGAAGAACACCACAGACACAAGGAAAGTAATAGCCCAAGAGACAGAAAGGGCCACATAAACCAGAAACCTCATCAGCCTGAGACCAGAAGAACTAGATGGTGCCTGGCTACCACCAATGATTGCCCTGATGGGGAATACAGCAGAGAGTCCTGGATGGAGCAGCAGAAAGGTGGGGTGCAAAACTCAAAGTATAGTAAGAAGACCAGACTTAATGGTCTGAGACTGGAAGAGCAGAAAGCATGCCCCCTGTATTCTCTATCAGCCCAGAATTCAAACAATTTCCGAGGCCAACTCTTCAGACAGGGATTGGACTGGACCGTGGGACATAAAGTGATACTCATGAGGAGTGTGCCTCTTAGCTCAAGTAGATACAAGAGAATAAACAGGCATCTTCTGTCTGGAGGTGAGATGGGAAGGCAGAGAGGGTTAGAAGCTGGCTGAATGGACATGGGAAATCAGAGGTAAAAAGGAGGAGTGTGCTGTCACAGTATGTAGAGCGCAATTAGGGTCACATAACAATGTATGTATAAATTTTTGTATGGGAGACTAACTTGAAATGTAAACTTCATTTAAACTACAAAAATTTAAAAAAAAAGAAAAATTATAATTTGAATAATATGGAAAGACTTGATAAATGGGATTTATATTTAAAGACATTGCCACTGAATGTCAACTTTAACAGATTGAGGAAAAACATGATAAATATCCAGAATTAGTCACTCTATTTCCTTTCTAAATATATTTAAGATTTTATTCTATTTTATATATGTTCAAACTGAGAATTTTACATGATGGCTTATGGTGTAGTTTATGCAGAAATGGAAGCGGAGCCAAGATGGCAGAATAGTCAGACGCCTCCGGTGGTCCCTCTTACTACAAAGACCCAAAAATACAAGTGAATTGATTATATATGACAATCTCGGAGCCCTGAACATCAGAGGCAAAGCTGAAGAATCTGAATGAGCTGCAGGGGGAGAGAGAGATGGTTCGGAAGCAGCAAGGAGTTGCTCTTATGGCAGCAACACACAGGTTTTACTCACCCTGTTCTACAACTTCTTGTATCCACCCTTCTCCCACTCTAATTCCATTTCATTGCTAGTTACTATTTATATTTCCATATATGACCCTCAGTTTAGGGGAGGTGCTTAAGAATGACTTTTAAGCACACATAAAATTCAGCATGATAACATCAATTTGAAGCCAGAGAGAAGGAAGAAAGGAAAAATTGCAGGGGCATTGAGAGAGTTAGGAATGAGGCTAATGTAAAAATGTATACCATGAAGGCCAGTAAACCCCTCCCAGTAGACCACAAGTCTGGCTCTCACAGAGTAAAAAGGAAAAAAAAAAAAAAAAAAGCTAGAAAATAAAAAAATTAAATTTCTCAGATCAAAATTATTCCTAATTATAAAATAAGCAAACAAAACGAACAACAACAAAAAATTGCTGCCAATATTATTTCCTCTACCTAGCTCAGGTTCTCTCGGAGATGAGATAGCTTCCATGTATGCTTTTCTTCTCCTGAACTATCATAGGGCTTTCTCTGTACCCCTCTATTAAGCTATTTATCCATGTTATACCTGTAACTCATATACTTTTTACCCTCGTTTAAAAGAGATAAATACATATTTGTAATGCAACCCCACCTAAACACTGAACTTGCATACAATAGGAACTCAGTATATTCATTTATAAGAGATTAAAAAGTGAATGAAGAAACAGGTGAATCAGTGATTGAAAGTATGAATGCTAGTAGCTTTCCCTTTGCCCATTTCATTTTCCCAGTGAATTTTGCCAATCCCATGGCTTGTTCTCTGAAGGCCAGTTTCACTTTGTCAATGCTAAAGAATCTAATAAACCAACTCTGCTCATACATAAATGGACAGCTACAAGTATTTATGAATAAGGAAGACCGAAGAATTGACGCCTTTGAACTGTGGTGTTGGCGAAGAATACTGAATATACCATGGACTCCAAAAGAACGAACAAATCTGTCTTGGAAGAAGTACTACCAGAACGCTCCTTAGAAGCAAGGATGGCAAGACTACAACTCACATACTTTGGACATGTTATCAGGAGGAATCAGTCCCTGGAGAAGGACATCATGCTTGGTAGAGGGTCAGCAAAAAAGAGGAAGACCCTCAACAAGATAGACTGACACAGTGGCTGCAACAATGGGTTCAAGCATAACAACTGTGGGGATGGCTCAGGACTGGACAGTGTTTCATTCTGTTGTGCATGGGGTCACTATGAGTTGGAACTGACTCGACAGCACCTAACAACATAAGTATTTAAAAACCTACAAAGCTGGTTTTTATTTCTCAATTTTAACTATACCTTTCAGAGAAAAAAAATGCCCATCATCTTTGATGTCAAATACAAATTTCACTCTTCATAGGATCCAGTTCTAAACTACACATTGAAAGATTACAATTTTGGTTCAAGACAATACTAAAATAAACATAATGTGTTTGAAGTGACTTTCTTCCCAACAGTGAAAAGGAAAATACCAAAGCACTCATAAACCAATATTTCCATAATAAGAAAACAGGTATATCTGTGTGAAAATGACACTCTGAATGACATGTTGAAATGCTGAGTGCTGTGGCAGGCATAAGTAAATTAAAGTGAAGTTCTGCACAAGTGTTCAGTGGACACAGACTTCATCACATAGTTTAAATATATTAAGTGAATTATAACATCCAGTTACACAGGCATTTATCAATGCACTGGCAATCATAAAACCCTGCTTTGCTTTGTAAGCCACCTACTGTGGTTTCAGTGGTTTGTCTCATTTTAATGTTTTTCTCTATTTTTAAGGGCAATTTTTTTTTTCTTATAGTGAAAGAGTTTTTACACTGAAGTATGCATTAGCACTGCTGACATCTTCTCTTTGAAATAATGGGTGATTCCTCATCAGGACAGGTTTCTTACAAATGACTCATTTATCTCCGCAAGCAGTCTTAGTAATATGAAATTTCAATGACTTAATATCAGTAATGGCTAAAAGACACACATACACACACTCTCTCTCAACTTGCATATGCTTTCCTGCTAAATTTAAAAATATGACAAAATTTTCTTCCTTAGTCTAGTCTAAAGACAAGAATTAGTCTTAAGAAAATAATTGTAGCAAATAAAAATTTTACTCTTACTTAACTGACTAAATAAATGAGAACCAATGACAGCAAGGAAGAGAGCACAGTGACATATGACTTTTCCAATTGATTTGGCCATGTCTTTCAATTGATAATCTAGCTTTTCATTCTATTCCAGCTAAATCTTACCTATACAGAAACAATCTGACCACAGTTCTCCCAAATGTCCCGCCTCCATCTATTTCTATTAACAGCACCACCAGTACTGAGTCCGGAACTTCATTTATCCATCTGACAAATAAATACATGATGATTGCCAAATGAATCTTGTTGGAACGGGTGGTCTAGGCTCTGGAGATACAAAGGTGAGAAGAGACAATCTGTAAACAAAAAACCATAATAAGATACTATTTCCCACCAACGAAGGTGGGGAAAATTGAACACTAGGATAATACTAAGTTTTGGGGAGGATGTGGATCAACAGAAACTGTTCCAGAATACTGAGGATAATAAATGTCTTCATTATGGCCATCCTAGTGGGTGCGTAGTAGTCACTGCGGTTTTAATTTGAATTTCTCTAATAGCTAATTATGTTGTTGAGCATCTCTTCAGAGGCTTATTAGCCTTTCGTGAAATGTATGTAGAAAACTTCCTCTTCCTTTTTAATTATATATCTTCTTATAATTGAATTGCAAGAGTTCCTTATATATTCTGGATACAAATGTTTTATCAGATATGTGATTTTCAAATATATTCTGGTAGTCTGTAGCTTACCTTTTCACTTTCTTAACAGGGTCTTTTGAGGAGCAAAAGTTTTTTTGATGAAATCCAATACCATTTTTTTTTTTTCTTTTTTGGACCATGTTTTTTGTGTCTTAACACAGAAATCTTTGCCTAACTCAAGCCCACAAAGCTCTTCACCTATTTTCTCCTAGGGGTTTTATGGTTTTAATTCTCAGATAGGTCTATAATTCATTTTTAGTTAATTTTTATATAAAGTAAAAGGTAAAGGTCTAGGTTCTTTTTATGTATATGGTTTTACAATTGTTCCAGCACCATTCATTGAAATAACAATCCTTTCTCATTGGATTGTCTTGCATCTTTGTCAAAAATTAACATACCATAAATATAAGAGTTTATTTGTGGACTCTCTATTATGTTCCATTGACTTACACGTATAATTTTATGCTGACATCATACTTGATTAAATTACCATTTTAAGAGATTAAAAACTAAGTGAAAGCTTTTATATTTACCCACATATTTACTATTTCTATTGCTCTCTCACTCCTTTGTGTTGATCCAGATTTCCATCTGCAGGAAAGACTTCCTTTAATAGTTCTTATAGTGCAGGCCTACTGGTAACGCATTCAAAATGAATTATTATATGTTTCAAATAGTCTTTTTTAAAGTCTTTTTTGCCTTTGTTTTGTTTTATTTTTTTACTGGATATATGTGGTAGCCAGTTTCTGACAAAGCTTCTAATTATCCCTACCTCATGATATGCATGCCATTACATAATTCCTTCCCCTTGAAAGGAGTTTAGACCTAGTAACTTATTTCCAACTAACAGAATACAGCAAAAGAGATGGACTATCACATCTGTGATTAATTTACAAATGTCTATTACTTCTGTCTTCCTCTCTTACTGACATTGTCTCTTTCCCTCCCATTTGCACGCTCTGATGAAGCCAACTGCCATGTTCTAAGATACTCTATGGAGAGGTCCACATGGCAAGGAACCAAAAGACACATATGTCCAACAGCTTATAAGGAACTAAGGTCTGAGGCTAATAGCCTGTGAAGAACTGAATCCCGCCAACATCCATGTAAGTAAGCTACGAAGTGAATTCTTCCCATCAAAGCCTTAAAACGACTGCAGCATTATGAAAGACTCAGAGCCAAAAGACTCAGCTAAGTTATAACCCAATTCCTGACCCATAAAAGCAGTGAGATGATAAATTTTTTTTGCTTTAAACCACTAAATTTTGCGGTAATTTATTATGCAGCAATAGATGTCTACTACAGAATAAAATTCTAAGTTAACAGATTTTTTTTTTTCAGCCCTTTAAAGATGTTCCATTCTCTTCTGGCTTTCACTGTTTTAAGAAGAAGTGTACTGTCATCCTTGACTTTGTTCTGCTGTATGCAACTTTTTTCCCACCACTGATAAATTTAAGATTTTCTCTTCCTTATTGATTTTGAACAATTTGATTATGATATGCCTTGGTGCGCTTTTCTTCATTTTATTTTTGTTTCATGTTTTTTGAGCTTTTGGAACTGTGAAGTTTTTATTAAATTTAAATTTTTCAGCTGTTATATTTTCAAATACTTTTTACCTCTCTCCCTTTCCTTTTGGAACTGCAAATACACAATGGTGTGAATTGTCTCACAGTTCATTGATGCTCTCTTTATTATTTTTCAATCTGATTTCATTTTAGATAATTTTCATTGCTATATCTTCAAATGTACTAATCTTTTCTTCTGTAGTACCTAATCTGCTACTAATCCCTTCCAGTGTATTTTCATTTCTGATGTTGTAGTTTTCATTTCTAGAAACTTAATAAGGGTCTTTTTTACATCTTCCATGTTTTTACTTAGCATGATTAATCTTTTCTCTACCTTCTTGAACACAGTATAAAACTGTGCTAATGCCCATGTCTACTAATGCTATAATCTATGTCACTTCTGCATCTATTTCTATTGATTGATTTTATCTGCATTATGGTTTTATTTTCCTGCTTATTTTCACATCTGGTAATATATTTACTGAATTTTACTTTGTTGGGTCTGGAAATTTTGTATTTCTATAAATATTCTTGATCTGTTTTCTAGGATACAGTTAAATTACACAGAAACAGTTTCATCATTTCTAGCCTGGTTTTTAAGTTTTGTTAGATAAAACCAGAGCAGCCTTTGGTGTAGGACTAATTTTACCCCACAACTGAGGCAATCCAGTACCCATCTGTCAGTCTGTCATACTGTAGTGGCTTAAAAGTTACTGTGTTGCAGGAAGTTATGCCACCAGTATTTCAAATACCAGCAGGGCCACCCATGGTGGACATATTTAACAAAGCTTCCAGACTAAGACAGACTAGGAAGAAAGACTTGTTGATCTACTTCTAGAAATTTAGCCAATGAAAACCCTATGGATCACAACAGAAAGTAGTCCAGTATTGTGCTGGAATATGAGTCCCCTAGATTGGAAGGTACTCAACAATCGACTTAAACATATCAATGATCATGATTATGGCACAGGACCATGCAATACTTTGTTTTGTTGTACACAAGGTTGTCATGAGTTGGAGCTGACTCAACGGCAACTAACAACACCAACATTGAGGCAATATCATTCTGAGTACTCTAAAATTACTGTTTACCCTATATAAGCTATACGGATGGCTCCCTCCGCAATTTCCAGGAGGTCATTTCCCTGCCCTTGGATAATTTCCTCACAGACAAATGCTAATCAGTGTTCAACTGAGGACTCTAGACTTTCTAAAGATTGGTCTCTCTCTCTGTTTCTTTCTCTTTCTCTGAGAAACACTCAACAGCCTTTATTCTTTTTTTCCTGTAATCTGCTATGTGAACTCTGGCTGCCTTGGCCTTCCTGGGCTCTCATCTTAATCTCTTCAACACAGGGAGACCACCTATATCTGAAAATCGATGTTTCTTTTTTTTTTTTTTTCCAGTTATTTTGTTGTTTCAGGTAAGAGAATAAATTTGGTCACTGTTCTCCTTCTTGTCCAGCAGCAAAAGCAATTAAGCTACTATTAATAAAGACACTTTGCTGTCAGTCTTATCAAACCCTTAGCATGCTACATTGCACAAAATGTAATTGAGGTAAAAGTAGACATCGTTGCTTTCAATATGCCTTTCAGCCATCTTGTCCAATGGTGTTTCATTCACTGACCTTTTACCCACCATGGAAAGGTTTTCATTGAATCCGTCTATGTTTGCAATGGGCTCAAGCATAAAAATGATCATGAGGATGGTGCAAGGCCAGGCAACGTTTCGTTCTGTTGTACATATGGTCGCTGTAAGTTGGAACTGACTCTACGGAAACTAACAACAACAACATATTTCCAATATCCTCTTCTCTCGTCTTCTGACCCTTTCCCTCACATATCCCTCGTGTAACAATGAAAATAACAATCCTCTCCTAGTTTTTGGCATTGTGATTTGAATTGTTTCCATGCAGATTGTGTTTTTCAGTCTTCACTCAGACTTTCTAGATCTTACTTTTCTAAACAAAAGCAGTTGCATCCCTAAAAAAAGTGATTGTGTCAGATGTTAAGATAGTACATGTATCCAGATTATAGAATTATACTGCTTGATTTCAACTCTGACCCATTCTACCACTTACCATATTCTACCACTAAATAACTTTAAGCAGGCCATCTCCTGGTGCATCAGTTTCATGATATGAATACAGTTTCATATATGAATAAGATAATCATATATATGAGTTGTTTTGAGAATGGGACAAGATAATGTATTTTAAATGCTTTGCAAAATGCCTGGAACATGGAAACTGTTCAGTAAGCATGAGCCATATACATTATATGTAATCCTGACAACAAATCTTTAAGGAATCTAGTTTTTAAATCTATTTAGTAAATTAGGAAAATGAAGCACAGAAAGGTTAAATTACTTGCCTAGGATTAAACAACCTGTAAACAGCAGAGCCTAAACACAACCCCACCTGTTAAAACATTCAAAAATGCTGTCACTGTTACTAACCCTCATTCTGACTATATCATATTCTTCCAACAATTACAATCAGAAATGATACCAATCTTTCTTAAAGCAATCAAATGATAATGTAAATTAGTGAAAAATAATGTTATGGTATTGGTGAGGAATCTGTTTCTGCCACCAGTTTAGGCTTGAGGACCACCAAGGTCCCTACAAGACTAGTTTTCACAGTGAGATACTAATTCATAAGTATTGCTATTGTGTTGTTAGGTGCGCTCAAGTTGGTTTTGACTCACAGTGATCCTATGTACAACAGAACAAAACACTACTTGGTCCTGCACTATCCTCGCAATCCTTGTTATGCTTGAGCCCATTGTTGGAACCACTGTGTCAAGCAATCTCATTTGGCATCTTCCTCTTGTTCGCTGACTCACTACTTTAACAAGCACGATGTCTTTCTCCATGGACTCGTCCCTCCTGATAACATGTCCTAAGTATACAAGACAAAGTCTCGCCATCCTCACTTCTAATCAGCATTCTGGCTGTACTTTTTCCAAGACAGATTTCTTTGTTTTTCTGGCAATCCATGGTCCAGCTTTCACATGCATATGAGGCGACTGAACACACCATGGCTTGGGTCAGGCACACTTTAGTCCTTAAAGTGACATCTTTGCTTTTGAACACATTTAAGAGATCTTTTGCAGCATATTTGCCCAATGCAATGCATTGTCTGATTTTTTGACTGCTGTTTCCATGGGCGTTGATTGTGGACCCAGGTAAAATCAAATCCTTGGCAACTTCAATCTTTTCTCTGTTTATCATGATGTTCTTTATTGGTCTAGTTAGAGGATTTGTGTGTTCTTTATGCTGAGGTATAATCCACTTTGAAGGCTGTGATCTTTGATCTTCATCAGTAAGTGCTTCAAGTCCTCTTTACTTTCAGCAAGCAAGGTTGTGCCATCTGCATATCACAAGTTATTAATGAGTCTTCCTTCAGTTCTTATAACCCATTCATATTCATATAGTCCATCTTCTCAGATTATTTGCTCAGCATACAGACTGAATAGGTATGGTGAAAGGATACAACCCTGACTTTAAACCATGCAGTATCCCCTTGTTCTGTTCTAACAACTGCCTCTTGATCTATGCACCAGTTCCTCATGAGCACAATTAAGTGTTCTGGGATTCCCATTCTTTGCAATTTTATCCATAATTTGTTATGATTCACACAGTCAAATGCCTTTGCATAGTCAATAAAACACAGGTAAACATCTTTCTGGTATTCTCTGCTTTCAACCAGGATCTATCTGACATCAGCAATGATATCCCTGGTTTCACGTTCTCTTTTGAATCCAGCTTGAATTTCTGGCAGTTCCCTGTCAATATACTGCTGCAGTATATACTGCAATATACTACTTTTCAATAATCTTCAGCAAAATTTTATTTGTGTGTGATATTAATGACATTATTCGATATTTCTGCATTCTGTTGGATCACTTTTCTTTGGAATGGGTATAAATATGGATCTCTTCTAGTCGGTTGACCAGGTAGCTGTCTTCCAAATTTCTTGGCATAGATGAGTGAGTGCTTCCAGCGCTACATCTGTTTGTTCAAACATCTCAATTGGTATTCCTTCAATTTCTGGAGTCTTGTTTTTTGCCAGTGCCTTCAGTGCAGCTTGCACCTCTTCCTCCAGTACTATCAGTTCTTGATCAGATGCTACCTCCTGAAATGGTTGAACCTCGACCAATTCTTATTGGTACAGTGACTGTGTATTCCTCCCATCTTCTTTTAATGCTTCCTTTAATAGTTTTCCCATAGACTCCTTCAATGTTGCAACTTGAAGCTTGAATTTTTTCTTCAGTTCTTTCAACATGAGAAATGCCAAGCATATTCTTCCCTTTTGGTTTTCTATCTCCAGGTCTTTGCACATTCCATTAGGATACTTTATCTTCTCGAGCCATCCATTGAAATCTTCTGTTCAGCTCTTTTACTTCATCATTTCTTCCTTTTGCTTTAGCTACTCGATGTTCAAGAGCGACTTTCAGAGTCTCTTCTGACATCCATTTTGGTCTTTTCTTTCTTTCCTGTCTTTTTAATGACCTCTTGGCTTTCTTCATGTATGAAGAGTTGTCATTCCACAACTCATCTGGTGTTTGGTCATTAGTGTTCAATGCATCAAATCTATTCCTCCAAATTCAGGTGGATATACTCAAAGTTGTACTTTGGCTCTCATAGACTTGTTCTAATTTTCTTCAGCTTCAACTTGAACTTGCTTACAACCAATTGATGGTCTGTTCCATGGTCAGCCCCTGGCCTTGTTCTGACTAATGATATTGAGCTTGTCCATTGTCTCTTTCTACAGATGTAGTCGATTTGATTCCTGTGTATTCCATCTGCTGAGGTCCACGTGTATAGTCAGTCACCTTTTATGTTGTTAAAAAAAGGTATTTGCAATGAAGAAATCATTGGTTTTGCAAAATTCTATCATGCAATCTCCAGCATTGTTTCTATTACCAAGGCCATATTTTCTAACTACCCATCGTTCTTGTTTCCAACTTTCACATTCCAGTCACCAGTAATTATCAATGCATCTTGACTGCATGTCTGATCAATTTCAGACTGCAGAAGTTGGTAAAAAATCTTCAATTTCTTCATCTTTGGCCTTAGTGGTTGGTGTGTAAATTTGAATAATAGTCATATTAACTGGTCTTCCTTGTAGATGTGTGGATATCAACCTATCATTGACAGCACTGTACTGCAGGATAGATCTTGAAATGTTCTTTTTGACAATGAATGCAACGCCATTCCTCTTCAAGCAGTCATTCCCAGCATAGTAGACCATATGATTGTCTCACTCAAAACGGCCAATGCCAGTGCATTTCAGCTCACTAGTACCTGGCATATTGATGGACATTTGCAACTATTTCTTCTCATTTTGAGTCATGCCACATCAGAAAATGAAGGTCCCAAAAGCTGGACTCTATCCACGTCATTAAGGTTGACTCTACTTTGAAGAGGCAGCTCTTCCCCAGTCATATTTTGAGTGACTTCCAACCTGAGGGGCTCATCTTTTGGCACTATATCAGACAATGTTCCACTGCTATCCATAAGGTTTTCACTAGCTAATTTTTTCAGAAATAGACCGCCAGGTCCTTCTTCCTAGTCTGTCTTAGTCTGGAAGCTCAGCTGAAACCTGTCCACCAACGGTGACCCTGCTGGTATTTGAAATACCAGTGGCAAAGCTACCAGTATCACAGCAACATGCAAGCCACCACAGTATGACAAACTGACAGACAATACCTATTACTATGACTAAAATTAAGAAAACACTGACAATACGAATTTCTGGAAAGACGTAGAGCAGCTGTAACACTCATACACTATTGGTGGAAGTGTAATTTAATACAACCCTTTGTAAAGAAGGTTGGCAGTTATTTATCCAGTTAAATATACATTTACCATATGCCCCAGAAATTCTACTCCTAAGTATTTACCCCCTAAAAATGAAAATTGATATCCACAAAACAACATGTACGCAAATGTTCATAACAGTTTTACTTATAACAGTCAAACACTAAAAAGTGCTTAAATGCCCATCAACACATGAATGGATAAATAAATTATGATATATTTATGCAACAGAAATCTACTCAGAAGAAGAAACAACTATTATACGCACATTCACATGGATAAATTTCAAAGTAAATATGCTTAGTGAAAGAAACTGAACACACAAAAGTGTATGTATGGTCGGATTCCATTTCAGTGAAGCTGTAAAACAGGCAAAATGGACCTACAGTGATAGAACTTAGATCAGTGGCGGCCTGGGGGTGGGAATGGAGAGTCTGAGTGGAAAGGGATGCAAAGGAATTTTCTATTTCTTGATTTTGATAATGATTAAATGAGTGTATACATTTCTCAAAATTTATCAAACTATACATTTAACATGCATATATTTTACTAATGTAAGCCATACCTGAATAAAGTTGATTTTTTAAAACGTAATTTGTAAAATTTTCTACAAAGAAGTTGAACATTCTGATTGGTCACACCATTTAAACATTTTTCACTGAGTACCACTTAAAAATATTCTGTGCCCTCAGTGCCTTTCAATTTGCTATTTTTCTTTGCCTGGATAGCTCTTTCCAAAATATCAGTAATAGCCATACATTTACTTCTTTGAGTTCTCTATTCAGTGTCATCTTCTAAAAGTCACCTTCTGATGCCCTGTTTGACATTGTTCACCCCCTTCCTGCTCTCCCTCATTCTCTATCCCTCCATCTGCTTGATTCTTCTTCATAGCACTTAGTACCACCCGACATAATACCTGTGTATTTATTTACTTTCTGCCTTCCTCTACTGCTTTATAAGGGCAGATACTTTGTCTGTTTCATTCACATCTGTATCCTAAGAGCCCAAAACAGTCTCACATACTAGGTGCTCAATAAATATTTGCTGACCAATTGCTAGCAAGTAAGAATGCAGTGGCAAAACTATATATGCAATAGTCAGCAAAGAAAGTCTGGTATCAATGGCTGTCATGGCAAGAGTGGTTAAAGCTAAAATTAGAGGTAATGGAGTTAAAAGTATAGGAGAATATAGCAGTGGTCTTTAACCCTGGCTGCAAAGTACAACTACCTAGAGAGCTTTTAAATAAAGTACTACAAATATCCAGAGAATCTTTAATTGGTCTGGAGTTGAGGCCAGACATTAATTTTTAAAAACTCTCCATGTGATCTTAATGAGCAGCCATTGGTATAGAACAATTTACCCTCCATCTTTGACTTTTTTGTTAAGACATTTCCTCACTAACCCTATAGGCCAAAAACTACGGTCACTTCCTTGGCTTCAAAAATCAACACTCCCAGGCAAGCAGCAGGGTAGGCTTATGATTCTAGGCATTTATATAGGTAACCCGTGTCTGTAAGTGTATGTGTATGTATATGTATATGTATGTGCACGCACACGTGTGTGCACCTTAAGCATTTGACTCATGCTTTTGAGGTTCTTCAGACAGACATGTAGTTAGATAATTTAATAATTTATTAGTAATTCATTTAACAATATAGCCAAATTCCATGTCATTTGTTTGGTTTGCATGGCTTAAGACCCTGACTGTTTAAGTACCGTAAGAAACAGCCTCCTGGCCAACAGCCCCTTACTTCTCAGCTGGAACTCTAAAATCAAACGCCAGCTATAGGGGTGGCATCAGGTCTAGACTGCAAGTTGCCGAGTATGAAAGAATGTTTCTAATATAACCTCCCAGGCAAGAGACCAAAAAAATAGTCTAAAATAAAATTTCAATCTGAGGCTGGGCTGAGAAGTCAAAATCAGGCTTAAGGTGCTCTAATAAGAAACAGTGAGAATTAGAAGGTCAGTAAGATCAAGCACATGGGTTTGGAAAGCAAGATGAGAAACTGAAGCCAGACAGATACCCTGAGTGCTATGATGTGGACAATGTAACCTTAGCTCACATCTGCTGCTTCATTGTGTATGGAGGTGACCTACTATTGCTACCACCGTATTTATCTAGCCTGACCAGATAGCTTTGAAATTACAGTATGAAAACAATATGTGTACTATTTAATGAGAAGCCAGTTTGTTCTGTAAACCTTCATCTAAAGTACAATAAAGAGAAAAAATAACAAAGTACAGTAGTGAAAGGAGAAAAACAAAAGAAAACCAAAACTCATCATCCAATTATTTTGTCTACATACTACTGTGTATGTTTGGGACTAATTTTTTTTTTAAATATCAATAAGCAGACAGTTTTAACCTACTTTACTCTTTACTCCTTGGTTTATATTATTTAGAATCCACCTAGATCATTGGACATTGCAAACAAATTCTTACTAAAATGAACCAAAAAAAAAAACTCCTCACTTTTTCTTATTATATCAAAATAATTTTAATATTCCTCAACAGTATATATAAACTTGACTAAAAGTTAGGAATCATTTTATAATATAATCACAAAAAAAATCTTAGGTTTCCAAAGCACATATATTAGGGGATAGTTTTTCACAGTACCATGAATACACATTTGAAAAATGGAAATACACCTTCTTAGCAAGAAAAAAAAAAAAAACACATTTATTAGACAGTATTGTGCTATGTTTTAAGGTAAGTTATAAAAGATATATAAAGCATCATAAGATATAAACAATATTTACACTGAATCATTAAATATTAGAGGTGATAAAACAGGAAACTATAGTAATGGACAATACGAAAATACGAGTTCAACAACAGTAAAATAACCAAATTTATTAGTTTAAATATATCTAGCTCCCCCAGCCAAAAGTATTTAAAATGTAGTCATATTTTCAAATAGTACCTTTACAATAAGAAATTGAAGAATTTTCCTAACGAAATGATTAAAGCACTTCCCTAATGGAGCTTTCAGCGAACTACTATAATTACCACCATATTCTATTCAACCACCATATCAGTCAGGGTCCAATCAGGAGACATATGCTTCTAAGTAAATTGAACAGGGGAGGTTAAATATAAAGAAATAAAACGTACTGTCTTAGGCTGGGTTCTCTAGAGAGGCAAAATCAGTGCTGCATATAAACAGAGAGAGAGAGAGAGAGATTTATATAAAGGAAATGGCTCACACAGTTGTAGAGGCCAGAAAGTCTCAAGTTAGTGGGTCAGGCTGGAGGCTTCTCCTGACTCACGTAGCTGCAGGTGCTTGCAAATCCAAGATTGAGAGGTCTAAGCTGCTAGTTCAAAGCCCAAGAACCAGAGGTCAGATGAACGGGTGCCAGCTGCAGGATCCAGGCCGAGCAAAAGCCAGCAAGCCTTCCCAGAAAGTTCACCTATACTGGATGCAGGCCACACCCTGAAGGACACTTCCTTTCAACTGACTGGCTACTCACAACACATCTTATCATAGATTTCATTATGGAGGTGATTACATCATTAAAAAGTTACCAAACTACATCGTAACTGCCAAACCACTGAGGAGCATAGGCCACCTAATTTGGCACACAACTTTAACCATCACACCCACTAACAGAGAATTAGCTACTAAGGTACTATAGGGAATAAAAAGAAGACTCTGAAGAATACACTAGTACTGAGGGAGAGTACCCAAGGGGGTAAGGCATGGAAAGTGAACCTCTTCACAAGACTGGGGTTTAGACTTTGTTAAAGAGGGTGTGAAGATCACTGGATGGTAGAGAATTTCACTGTGTTGCCCTGAGCCAGAGCTACTCCACAGTCAGTGAACTGAGGCTGGTGGGCAGGAAACTGCCCCCTGGATGTGAATGAAATTCAGTGGGAAGCTGTCCATGGCAGGGTGCTATTGAACTCACTGGGAAGCTGATTGGGCTCCCACAGAACTCACCTGGAAGCTACAATGGGTACCCAGGGAACTATCCAGGAAGCTGCCCATAGGGAGGGGGAAGGAGGGTAGGTCTGTGGAGGGATGGGAGAGAAGCAATGAGAAAATCACAAGAAAGATCCCCACATGCCAGGAAGCCAGTTAGGGCACCCGAGGAACTTGGCAGTGTAGCTGCCTCAGTGCTGCTTCCACTGGGTACTTTGCATGCTAGCCTAGCATCACAAACACCAGCAAGAAGAGCACAGTAGAAACAGGAAGACAATGCCCTTCCTCCAGCAGTGTCCCTCTCACTCCCTCTACTGGCACAGTTTAATATTGTGCCAGCTGGCAAGCGAGAAATTAGCATCACAAAACCAAAAAAACCAAACCCATTGCCATTGAGTCGATTCTGGCTCATAGCAACCCTACAGAACAGAACAGAACTGCCCCACAGAGTTTTCAAAGAGCGGCTAGTGGATTCAAACTACTGACCTTCTGGTTAGTGGCCGAACTCTTAACCACTACACCACCAGGGCTCCTCAGTATCATAAGCAGGACCCAAACCCATTGCCTTTGAGTCGATTCCAGCTCACAGTGTCCCTATAGGGCAGAGCAGAACTGTCCTATAGGGTTTCCAAGGCTGTAATCTTTATGGAAGCAGACTGCCACATCCTTCTCCCATGGAGTGGCTGGTGGGTTTGAACCACCAACCTCTCAGTTAGCAGATGAGTGCTTAATATTTGCACCACCCAGGGACTCCAAACTATACTAGAGGCTTACTTTTCTTTCAATATTAGTTTCTAAGAAACTTAAAAACCCAGAACATCAGTACCCTTCTAAAAACATCAGCGGCAATGACCTGCTCATAGTTAGTATTTCTTGAATACTTTGAAGCTAAAACTGAGTACATAATTAGTGCTTTCATTATTACGTAAGTACCAATGCATTATTAAGGAATAAGTTTAATAAAACTAATAAATTACAATAAATTAAGGCTACCAAAGCTATCTCTAACATATAACTTGGTTGTATCAAAATAACTCATTTTCATTTTTAATAAACACCATATAAATTTAAAAAATATATAATTCTTGTCAAAAACCATCCTTTATCCCCATCCAAAATATTTGGAGAAAAATCCTTAAAGCTAATTTAATGCTCTTAAAAAAAATCTCATTTAATAATGTTTAAAGAAAAAAAGTCAGCTGTTTTAAAAAAAAAAAATTTGTAGACAGTTATAATTGGAAATGCTTTTTATCTGGTATATTGAATGACTGAGGAGAGAAGTACTTTCTAAAAGTCTCTGGTACTACTAATGTCTGCATAGCTAGCAATACATAAACACAGACCTTTAGTGTGTCTCTGCCAGAAGCAATGATTGAAAGTAAACAACCTCCGGGTCACAATAAAGAGCCAACCTTTCCAGTAATCTTTCCATTGAACTCATTTTAACACCTTCTTATTAATCATCTCATACATCTGAACAAATGAACCTACTGACACCATTTGTTTCACAATTGGCCCATTTGATAAAAGAAAATTATTCCCTTGCTCAGTATTTGAGAGGATAATGGAATCCATAATGGCCCAAAGTACTGTACTCTATCTTATTTATAGAGAAATTCTAACATAAACATCTATATAAATGTACAGTAAAACATATAGGTTATTTGTTTGCACTTCGTATAACCACTCAGTGTTCTTTCACACTGTGTGATTCTACATGGTATGTGAACACTCAGTTAAAAAAAAAAAAAGTTAGCATTTGAATCTACAGTAAATAAAAACTTGGCTATTTATAGGTTATTTCCCTCACAAAATGCAACGTGCATTCAAATGACTACCTCATTCATACTATAAATTGAGTAAGCATATATTCCATTAATGGTGCAAAATCTAAGAGACCAAATGAGCAGGAGAAAGATCAGGCCCCCACTGCTTGGACCACCCCCTACGCCCAGTGCAGCAACACGCCTCTATATAACACTAGTCATCAGGAAAAAACAGCCCCTGTTGCCTGTGAGCTGGCTCAGTGCAGTGCCTATAACAATGCACAGTGTGAAGCTAGACCCACTAATGAAGGTCACTTCAAAAAGGTCGGCCAGTCGTGTTTTCTTTCTGTGAATGAGCCGAACTTCTGAAAGCTGCCCATTGTAGTTACTGTTGTTGTTAGCTAGCATAGAGTCGATTCCGACTTATGGTGACCCCACGCACAACAAAATGAAATGCTGCCCAGCCCTGCACCATTTTCACGATTGGTTGCAGATTGTATGGGTGGGACCTAGTCTGTCTTAATCTAGAAACTCTGCTGAAACCTGTTCAGCATCATAGCAACATTTAAGCCTCCATTAACAGACGGTTGGTGGCTTGTGCATGAGGTAACCTGGCCAGGAGGAGAACTGGGTTTCTGTCATGGTTTGAATTATATCCCCCAAAAAATGTGTGTATCAGTTTGGCTAGGCCATGATTCCTGGTACTGTGTGATTTTCCTGTATGTTGTAAAACCTGCCTCTATGATGTTAATGAGGGAGGATGGGTGGCAGTTGTGCCAGTAATGCAGGACCTGATCTACAAAACTGGATTGTGTCCTGAGGCAATCTCTTGAGATATAAAAGACAGAAGTAAGCAGTGAGACAGAGGGACTTCATACCATCAAGAAAGCTGTGCCGGGAGCAGAGCGCGTCCTTTGGACTGGGGTCCCTGTGCCGAGAAGCTCCTAGTCCGGGGGAACATTGATGAGAAGGCCGACAGGGAGAAAAAGCCTTCTCCTGGAGCTGATGCCCTGAATTTGGACTTTTAGCCTACTTTGACTGTGAGGAAATAAACTTCTCTTCGTTAAAACCATCCACTTGTGGTACTTCTGTTATGGCAGCACTAGATGACTAAGACAGTTTCCCTCATGGAAGGTGAAAATTCTACCACTAAACTACCAACGTCCACAATAAGCTGCTAATACAAAGAGGGAAGACATCAAGACTCCTGAATCTGTCCAGCTATTTTAGGGAACCAATGATGCATGTCTCCTTGTCTAGAGAAACATGTGCCCTCATCGTCACTGAAAACTATTTTCTCTCAAACACACTATAGAAAAAACTCAAACAATGGACTAAGGTCTTGACAGTACTTCTACTGCAAAGTTTGCTAGATAAAGGAATGTAAATGTAGAACTAGTATAGGTGGAATTGGAATTCTCAGTCCCTCTGAGTTATTTCTTCTCCCTTAACAAAGGCCAAGGTACCTACTTACTGTTATCAATATTGTCTTCTAAATGCCAGGAAAATGCAAATTCTAGTGAATGCTCAAATCCCAACAAATCACAATTAATTAACTGAATTTCTGTGAAGCAGTATGACCTAAATCATATGGGAATTATGTCATCCCAAGGCAGAGCTAAGTGATGGAAAGGTTCTCTCCAAACTCAGTGAAAACTGTCATTCCACTTACATGATTCTATTTATGATGTGGAAACTCTGTAAGTTATTGTCAAGACCAATCACCTCAAGTTTTCTGAGAACTCTGACATTTCCACACTGACTAAATGGTCATCTGAATAAGGTGGAAACATAAGCCACTCCTGATTATTTATGGGTTAGTATGTGAATTAACTAGGTTCTGGAAGCCTCACCCAGTTGCTACGTTGAAAAAGGAAAAAAAAAAGGAAGAAGAGAAAAAAGCTCACTGGCTAAAAATAATTGCAATTAGAACTTTTCCAAAGACTTTCATATGTATTTTATCATATCCACTTCAATCACACAAACAAAAGGTAAGGCATAAAAAAAAAAAAAAAAAGTTGACTACAATTAGTGACAGATAAATCTGGCAAAATGATCCTAATATTGAACCTTTTTTTTTTTCCCTCCAGCATGTGTTCTTCTCATCCATACAGCTGATGTTCTTCCCTCTCAATGTCTTTTATCTTTCCTAGGTAAAGCCTTATTGTTAGCAAACTGAACCAGTCATGACAGTGGTGAATTTTAAGCTTAGTTAGTATCGACAAAAGCTGTAACCTTTCAGAAGGATATCTGCACTTCAGGACTTCAGTTCAATTTTTGGTGTTGGTCACTCCACATGGTGTACCAGGTTATATTGAACATTTTTGTGTACCACTTCAGAACCTCTCAACCCCAGCTTTTAATCCAGTTACTGCTGCAATTACAACTTCTATGAAATTTGACTCATTTTGAGCAGGTAAAAGCTGAAAGTTCATTTCCTCATCTCCATACCAATTTACTTCTTATCTTCTGTCCTGAGGATTTTATAATGCTTCATTGTAGAACACCAACTAGAATCCTCTTACCATTCATATGTGTGAAAAGACATTTTGTTTGGAAAGAGAAGTAACCCCAAGTGAGAACATACATTGATTTCTGGGAAGTGGCCAGTGGTCTGATCATCTGACAGGTGCTTGGAAGGAAAAAAATGGAAGATCAGAAACAAGGAAGTCTGGTAGAGACATACAGATGGACAGACAGGAGTTGGCACAGTGTGTGAAAATGTTCATATCACCAGAAAGCATGCATCATGGAAGAGGCACTAAACAACCAAGTAGACAAAATAACTAGTCAGTCTTCATCATAAGCACCCCAGAACTGGTACAATGAGAAGATTAACAGAGTAGTCTTGGTGGCAGACATGGAGGCTATGTATGAACTCAACATCATGTATTCCCGCACTTAACCAAGGTCTATCTAACTAAGCTAATGTCAGATGGATCTTGGCTGAAAGCAGAGAATATCAGAAAGATGTTTATCTGTGTTTTATTGACTACACAAAGGCATTTGACTGTATGGATCATAACAAATTATGGATAATATTTCAAAGAATGAGAATTCCATAACACTTAATTGTGCTTACGAGGAACCTGTACATAGACCAAGAGGCAGCCGTCTGAACAGAACAAGGGGATACTGTGTGGTTTAAAGTCAGGAAAGGTGTGTGTCAGGGTTGTATTCTTTCGCCATACTTATTCAATCTGTATGCTGAGCAAATAATCTGAGAAGCTGGACTATACGAAGAAGAACAGGGCATCAGGATTGGAGAAAGGCAAATTAACAACCTGCGATATGCAGATGACACAAACTTCCTTGTGGAAAGTAAAGAGGACTCGAAGCACTTACTGATGAAGATCCAAGACTACAGCTTTCGGTATGGATTACACCTCAACATAGAGAAAACAAAAATCCTCACAACTGGACCAATAAGCAACATCATGATAAAAAGAGAAAATACTGAAATTGTCAAGGATTTCATCTTACTTGGATCCACAATCAATGCCCATGGAAGCAGCAGTCAAGAAATCAAAAGACGCATTACATTGGGCAAATCTTCTGCAAAAGACCTCTTTAAAGTGTTAAAGATGTCATTTTGAGGACATACCTGACCCACCTGACATGTGCCTGACTCAAGCCATGGTATTTTCAATCGCCTCATATGCATGCAAAAGCAGGACAAGGGATAAGGAAGACCAGAGAAAAATTGACCCCTTTGAATTATGGTGCTGGCAAAGAATACTGAATATACCATGCACCGCCAGAAGAATGAACAAGTCTGTCCAAAAAGTGTATGATCAAATATGCTTCTCACAGCTCTGTCCACTGGCAGGATTTCACTTCACCACTGTCCTTTACGTATATTCCTGACAGGGTTCTAGTGTGGCAGTAATTCACTTACGGTAGCGATCAAATATTGTGCTGACGCATCTGGTAACTAGACCCAAGGTTTTTTTTGTTTTCTCTTCCATCACTTGGAAAAGAACAACGAAGTAAACTGAAAAAGAGGTTATCAACGCCAGGAGGGTGTGTGGATGGAAATCTGGGTTTCTTGTTCATGTGATGCTTTGTAATTTCTGGATTTGTTTGGACACAAATCTAAACATACCATTTCCATTGTACAATGAATTGGTGTTGAGCACATCCACTATTATGATTTGAGGAGTACTGTAATATTCAGTTCCTAATGTGTTTTTCTGGTCACATAAATCAATTGTTTTCTCACTATCAGGAGCTCAGTCTTTACTAGTAATAGCATGATGGGAGCTTTTTTTTTCTTTTAAAGTGGTGAGCAGTTCTCTGGGAGAGGAGGCCTGGTCTTCCTTCAGAATTCTAAGGGTATGTCATGAAGTTATCCTATCCTGGCTTGTCAGGAACTCTAGCATTTTCATCCATCATGGATGCTGTTATGGATTGAATTGTGTCCTCCAAAGATATGGGTTGTAAATCCTAACCTGTATCTCTGTGTTTATAATCCCATTTGGGAATAGGTTGTCTTTGTTATGCTAATGATGCATGATTACTGTTACGTTTGTTTTCAATGAATTTCTTTTGAGATATACAAGAGAATACACAAGCAAGGAAGCAGAGATGGGCAAAGATAGATGCCAAACCACATGGAGATCTCCAAGGAACCAGGAACACAATCCTAATCATCATAGAGGCCTAAAAGAGTGAGGTTAGAAGATCTAAAATGAAGAAATCTTAGTAATAAGCATGCAGTTAGACCTGTGAGAGAGGGCCCAAAGTGTGAGGATCTTTGTGTATCATGGCAATGCTACCAGAGAGCAAGCAACAGAGAGGAGGCACTGAAAAACCAGGTGGACAGAATGACTCAGCCAACCTCTTTTCTCAGTCACTCCAAGACTTCTAATATAGGCCCATGAATGGAATGGAGTTAGTGGCAGAGAAGAAGGCTATGCATGGGATAAGGAGTATTGGCTTCCTCTCACCAGGGTCAATTTAGCTACTGCCACTGATAAGCACTCTATCTTCTCACAGCAGAGGTTAGTGAAAATCCCACAATATATCATCCCTCAAGGAGACTAGCCAACATCTCGGAAGCAAGTTGATTACATGAATCCCTTCAACCACGGAAGAGACACTGACATATCTTTATCAAAACTGACACCCATTATGGATATGTGTTTGCCTTCCCTGCCCACTGTGCTTCTGCCAGCATCACCTGAACTTAGAGAATGCCTCATCTGTTGATGTAAAATCTCAGATAACATCTCCTTACTCAGATCTCTTGGGGTTATCCCACTAAGCAAACACTTTACCAGCAGCCAATGTGCTGGTCAACGATAAAATAAGATATAAAATGACTAATGGAGGAGGGTATATATTATTTACAGCCTCTGGATCAACTGCAGCAGTGGGGACTGTTCTTCCAATAAACCTCTATATTGAGCACTTACAAAAATTATGGTTGGCCACCAAGTTAAAGGGGACTCCAAGATATTTAAGATTTAATAGAGAACGTGGCATCACTTTAGAACCTTTCAGGTCTACCTCTTACTGAACAATTATAAGATGACCAGTTTTGTGGAGACTTCCATCTGGTTTTTAAAGTACAATGTGTCAATGCCTCACCTTAGGATTCTACTCCATGTAACTCCTGATTCCTATCTCAGGTCTTCTCTGATGTCCTACCATGGAACACCCAGGGTCAACCAGTCATCACTCACACAGGCACAGCCCATAACTGTCAGAGTGTTAACGCCCACAGGACCATCCTTGACTATACGGATTGGGAGAAGATGGATGAATGCCTTCACCTTTCATCCTCTTGGCAGAGGTTCTAAGACATACACTTTCAAAGGCTCCTCCAAAGGTGCTATGGTGCTGAGCACCAGTCATCTGTGATGGTGAACAACTCCATAAAGTATCCATGGTTATTTCTCCTTTTCTATTCAGTCACTCTGTACGTCACCCTTACTCTACGGGATCATTTTTATCTCAGGTTCTGGTTTTAGGGGATCCAGTCCAAAACGTAAGTAGATTTGTTATCACTGAGTAAGTCTTCTGTGAATGTGAACTTAAAAAGTTCTCTTAGGTTGGTACTTTTTCACTAATTAAGCAATTTTAATGTTATTTGAGCATTTATAGATTATTATTTATAGATTATTATATATTATTATTATAAACAATAATATAAACCCTTTGGACATAGTCATATAACTGAGAGATGTATAACTAAGAAAGTAAACCATAATACCATTACTAACAATAACTTCAGTTAACAGTTCTTTCAGGCTTTTTCTATATAATGCACACACATAAATGTACATGCATGTGTTACAACAAAGAAAACAGATCATACAGTAGCTAACCTTTGAACTTTACTTATGGAAAACATATTGGGAAACCCTTTCCATGTAAAAAAATACAAGTAAACTTTATTACTTGAATGAATACAGCATATTTTATTAGGCTGCCATAATTCCCACTGTTCATCTGTCAGTCTCTCACACTGTGGTGGCTTGCGTGTTGCTGTGATGCTGGAAGCTATGCCACCAGTATTTCACATACCAGCAGGGTCACCCATAGCGGACAGGTTTCAGGTGATCTTCCAGACTAAAACAGACTAGGAAGAAGGACCTGGCAGTCTACTTCAGAAAAAACTGGCCAGTTAAAATCTCATAGATAGCAGTAGAACTTTGTCTGATATAGTGCCGAAAGAGCCCCTCAGGCTGAAAGGCATTCAGAACAGGACTGGGAATGGGCTGCCACCTATAAGTACAGTCGACCTTAATAACATGGATGGAGTCAAGTTTTCAGGACCTTCATTTGCTGAGATAGCATGACTCAAAATGAGAAGAAACAGCTGTAAACATCCATTAATAATCAGAACATGGAATGCACGAAGTATGAATCTAGGAAAATTGGAAGTCATCAAAAATGAAACAGAATGTGTAAATATTGACATCTTAGGCATCAGTGACCTGAAATGGACTGGTATTGGCCATTTTGAATCAGACAATTATATGGTCTACTATGCTGGGAATGACAAAATGAAGAGGAACGGCATCACATTCATTATCAAAAATAACACTTCAAGAGGAATCCTGAAGTATAACACTGTCAGTGATAGGAGAATATCCATACACCTACAAGGAAGATCAGTTAATATGACTATTATTCAAATTTACGTACCAACCACTCATGTTGAAGATGAAGAAATTGAAGATTTTTACCAACTTCTGCAGTCCATAATTAATCAAAATGCAATCAAGATGCATTGATAATTACTGGTGATTGGAATGTGAATGTTGGAAATGAAGAAGGATTGGTAGTTGGAAAATATGGGCTTGGTGATAGAAGCAACACTGGAGATCACATGATAGAATTTTGCAAGACCAATGACTTCTTCATTGCAAATACTTTTTTCAACAACATAAACAGCAACTACACACCTGAACCTCACCGGATGGAATACACAGGAATCAAATCAACTACATCTTTGGAAGGAGACAATGGAGAAGCACAACATCATCACTGAGAACAAGGCCAGGGGCCAACTGCAGAATAGACCATCAATTTGCTCATAAGCAAGTTCAAGTTGAAGCTGAAGAAAATTAAAACAAGTCCACAGAGACAAAAAACAACCTTGGGTTTATCCCACAGCAATTAAGAGACCATCTCAAGAATAGGTTTGATGCGCTGAACGTTACTAACCAAAGACCAGACGAGGGTTGAAGTCTTTGATCTTCTTCAGTACGTGCTTCAAGTCCTCTACACTATCAGCAAGCAAGGTTGTATCATCTACTTATCATAGGTTGTTAATTAGTCTTCCTCCAATCCTGATGCTAGGTTATTCTTCATATAGTCCAGCTTCTTGGGTGATTTGCTCAGCATACAGACTGAGTAAGTATGGTGAGAGGATAAAACCCTGACATACACCTTTCCTGATTTTAAACCACACAGTATCCCCTTGTTCTGTTCGAACCTTGGTCTATGTACAGGTTCCTCATGAGCACAATTAAGTATTCTGGAATTCCCATCCTTTGCAGTGTTACCTACAGTTTGTTATGATCCATACTGACAAATGCCTTTGCATAGTCAATAAAACACAGGTAAACATCTTTCTGATATTCTCTGCTTTCAGCCAAGACCCATCTGACATCAGCAGTGATATTCCTCGTTCCGTGTCCTCTTCTGAATCTGGCTTGAATTTGTAGTAGTTCCCTGTTGATGTACTGCTGCAACTGCTTTTGAATTATCTTCAGCAAAATTTTACTTGTGTGTGATATTAAAGATATTGTTAGAAAAATTCCGCATTGTGTTGGATCATCTTTCTTTGGAATGGGCACCAATATAGATCTCTTCCAGTTGGCTTACACCTCAACAGAGTAAGATGAGTAGCGTCTGAGTTCTTAAAAGCTTGTGAGCATCCATCTATGACACTCCACCAATCCCACCCCGTCTGGAGCAAGATAGAATGAAGAAAACCAAAGACACAAGGGAAAGATTAGTCCAAAGGACTAACGGACCACAACTATCACAGCTTCTATCAGAGTCAGTCCAGCACAACTAGATGGTGTCAGGCTACCACCACTGACTGCTCTGACAGAGATCACAATAGACGGTCCCAGAAAGAGCTGGAGAAAAACGGAGAACAAAATTCTAACTCACAAAAGCAGAACAGACTTAACTGATCTGACAGACTAAAGAAACCCCAGAGAGTATGGCTCCCACATACACTTTTAATTCAATAGTGAAGTCACTCCTGAGGTTCACCCTTCAGCCAAAGATTAGACAGGCCCATAAAACAAAACAAGACTAAATGAGCACACCAGCCCAGGGGCAAGGACTAGAAGGCAGGAGGCGACAGGAAAGCTGGAAATGGGGAAGCAAAGGTTGAGAAGGGGAGAATGCTGACATGTCGTGGGGTTGGCAACCAATGTCACAAAACAATATGTGTATTAATTGCTTAATGAGAAACTAATTTGCTCTGTAAACCTCCATCTAAAGCACAATAAAATAAATAAATAAAAAATCAAATGACATACTGCATCGGGCAAATCTGCTGCAAAAGACCTCTTTAAAGTGTTAAAAAGCAAAGATGTCGATTTGAGAACTAAGGTGCACCTAACCTAAGCCATGGTATTTTCAGTCACCTCATATGTGTGCAAAAGTTGGAAAATGAATAAGGAAGACCAAAGAGAAACTGATGCCTTTGAATTACGGTGTTGACAAAGAATACTGAATATACCATTGACTGCCAGAAGAAAGAACAAGTCTGTCTTGGAAGAAGTACAACCAGAATGCTCCTTAGAAGGATGGAGAGACTGTTTCAAGTACTTTGGATGTGTTATCAGGAGGGACCAGTCCCTGGAGAAGGACATCATGCTTGGTAAAATAGAGGGTCAGCGAAAGAGAGTAAGACCCGCAATGAAATGGAATAACACAGTGGCTGCAATGATGGGCTCAAGCATAGCAATGATTGTGAGGATGGCACAGGATCGGGCAGTGTTTCATTCTGTTGTACACAGGTTCACTGTGAGTCAGAATCAACTTGATGGCACCTAACAATGACAACGGCATGCCAAAATTTATTTAATGTCTTACCTACTGATAATTAAATTGTTTTCAATTTTATTTGTAAACAATATGCCAACTGATTTCCCAGATACTGCATTTGTGTGACTCGTCTTATAATTTTCTTAGAATGTATGCCTATAATGGAATATCTGGGCTAAAGGATATATAATTTTTAAAACCTTAGATTCATATAGACATATTCACCTCAAGAGACATTATCATAATTTGCATTGCCACCAATATTTCTTCATGCCTTCTCCAATATTACATAACAAAGATTAAAGAATTTTATTCAGCAATATCCCACTCGCGGATATCTCTCAAAATCAATCAATCAATCTCTCTGTCTCTGTCTCTCTCTCTCTCTCTCAGTGCTTAACAGTTGGGGATTATTTCAATAATAGAAAAGGGTCACTAACCTGGTTTCTAAGGTAGTCTAGTCTTTTAAAATGAAGGGCCCATTTAAAAAAATGTTAACCTTGATGGGTTTAATTGTTGACATTTGGGAGTAAAAAATAAAGCTGAAATGATTTATGAGTCCCTCAGAGAGTTAGAATGAGATCTTGAGAGCAGAAGAAACAAGTGAGAAGAAAGGGCAAAAGCAAAGGAGAAAAAGAATATATGTATGAGCAGAAGGGATGGAAGCAGAGGGAGGGAGAGAAAGAGGAAGCACACATGCATTAAGACAAGAACGGTAAGTTCAAGAAGAGAGAGACTCTCTTCACAGGTGATGAGGAAGGGAGAATAAACAGGAATTTTAAAGATGTGCAGTATAGACATCTGAAAAATCTTCAGTAAAATCTATCTTTTCCATTGTTGAAGCGGAAAAGAAGAGGGAACTTGAGGTAGTGCTAAGTCCTTCATCCCTTTGGCAGTGGTTCCTGGTATTCCGTGAAATTTTCTGGAGTATTAAAATGGTATATAATGGGCAGATCTGGACCAGTGGGATAACTCTCAATCTGGGGTCTGAAAATGGTACTAAATCCATGTTCTGGTATCACCTTTTGGTTGGTCATGAGAGAGTCACTTAAAGTTCTCTAAGTTAAAATTTCTTCACTAGGGAATTCAAAAAAGATAATAATATCGAACATCCTGGGTCATTGGACTGGTTAAGTAAATAATATCTAAAGGGAGAAAA
Source organism: Dugong dugon (assembly GCA_030035585.1). NCBI lineage: Eukaryota > Metazoa > Chordata > Mammalia > Sirenia > Dugongidae > Dugong > Dugong dugon. The sequence goes on from CM057465.1 coordinate 16,583,373, forward strand.
AAGGATTTGCACGATGTCTTCCCCATAATAGGCACTCAACAATTGTTTACTGAATCCAGAAAGATCATAATCCATAGAAACATAATAGAGACAGTAACACGGAATATAATATGCAAACCAATGGGAACTAGATAAGAAGGAAGTGAATGGATTTTAAAACTCTTTAAAACAGAAATTACCCAAATTATTCAACTCTGTAATTTGATTCAGTCTTTTATTTAAAAAGTCATATGGCTGAATTTCTGTATAGAATAACATATAACTAGAAACATATTTAATAGTTCCTAAGGGAAATATGCACAGTGGTTAAGAACTTGGCTTGCTAACCAAAAGGTTGGCAGTTTGAATCCACCAGCCACTCCTTGGAAACCCAATGGGGCAGTTCTAGTCTGTCTTATAGGGTCACTGTGAGTTGGAATCAACTTGATGGCAATGGGCTTGGGTTTTTTTTTTTTTTTTTGGTTTTATTTTTTTTTTTTAAGGGAAATATAAAGTTTCCTTTTTTCAGTGATTACCTTTTTCTCTCCAGATGCTTGAAAGGTCTATTTCAAGAAATATTTGACTACAGAACATTAATATTATGAATTATTATAATTATTTGAATATATTTAAATATTAAAAGTTATTTATAAAATATGATACGCATTTTTTTTAATTTTCTACATATTTGTGATTTTTATAATCAATCAGAAATGTCTGGAGAGAGGTGAGTTTAATTTTAATTACAATAATGTATCTGATTGACAGATAAATATATCAAATTACTTATAAAACTGCTAATTCTATAAATCTATTTCTTCAGAAGATATCGACTGATACAGACCCCTTAAATCAATTTCTTCAGAAGATATGCAGAAGCCCTAATTATCTAAAGTAAAAATACGTACTTACAGTGTTTTTAAAATATGAATTATTGATCCAACTAATAGCTCCAAAGGAGCTATTAGTGTCCATCATTAAAACTATATAATTAATGATTTTTTAAAGCAATAATTATTTGCCTAATTGACCACAGCAGTTGTTTTGGTAGAGTTATGGTATGTCATCTAATATTTAAAGAATTTTTTAAAACTAGGATTACCAGTTCATCTACTGTCACGGAAAGGTAAGTAATCATTACTGTCATGAGTGTCAGTGGACTGGAGTGCAGAATTAACAGCTCAACTTGCTCTGTGGAGTAATTTTCAACATTGCAACATCAAGATGTCACAATAGAAACAAATTTACCTGTCAAGATGGCTTGAAAGCTTGAGTATAAGGTGTAGTGTACGCTCAGTGGATTACATCAATTTTCCTAACTTCCTGACTTCTTTTCTCCCTCCCTTTCATTATGTTGACCCTCCTCCTTTTCCTCCCTACCTCCTGGTTTCATTTTCTCTTTTTAAATTTATTAACAGTGGTGCATGGACTAACTACTATGGTCCAGGTCCAATTCTTGACCCTGAGACCACAAAGGTGAACAAAACCCATTCCTTTCTTCACATTCTGGCAGAGTAGAGAGAAAAGTTAATTAAAAGTTATGGTATAGTATGTTAAATGTTATGATAGATGTGTGCGATGACATCACAGAAAGATATCTTTTAATTTCAGATGGGGTATTAGAGAAGGATCTTTGGAGGAGATGATGGTATAGAAACAGCATTTATAGAAAGAATTCTATCCTAACACATCTAGAAAAGAGATGGTATGTCTGTCCATGACCCTTGGCAGGGAATCCATATTTGACTTATCTCTCTGCTCATCAAGTGAGTTGAATTTTTTTTTTTTTTAAGAATTTGCCAGAAATTTAAAAAAAAAAAAAAAACCTTCGACTCTGTCTCTTAATTAAGAATTTTGTTACATAAGACACTTATTGCAAAAGACTATCACACTTTATAAAAAAAAAAAGTGGTTCCTATTTGTGGGAGCTTAGCTAACTGTCAAGTCTTGTCTCCTTCAAACTACTGCAAGCCTCTGATGGTCTTGTATCTGGACCTTTTGGAGCTTAGACAAGAAAGAAAAATCAGAGGCTTGTGAATTGGAGGTGAGATAACATGTGGGCTGTCTATTGTTTCTGATACTAATATATCCTTCTGTTCATTTGTTTGAATTAGTATTATGGTTCTGTAGAAGAGGAGGACTATCACTCAAAAAGCACTTGCTTCATTTACTCAATAATAAGTCCTCTCCCCTCCCTACTGCTGACAAACAAAAATGGGGTAGTGAATCTAGTTACTGACAAGAGTTACACTAACAGGAAAAATCTGGAATTGGAGTTTCCATTGCAATATTGGTTGTTATCCCAAGGGAGAGTGAAACAAAAATGACAGAGAGTATCAGAGAGCAAAGGGAAAACAGAGACAATACAGCTCCATTATATTTGCTGAGGGACATCTCCAACATCAAGTTGGACTGAAAACCAGGCTATAATGAATAAAAATTACACTCTGTCTAGAGCAAAAATCAGAATCGTATACCACACTTGGAATTTGTAATGGCAAAGTTCTATCTTTGGATTTTGTACATGTAGTTGTGTGTTCAGGATTTGAAACAGACTTTTAAGACTATCACTGTGACCAGAGTGCCATATATGCAACAAAAAACTGAGACTCTGATACATCAAAGAACTGTAAGGATTTCATTTCATGACATGTGTCTACACACGTGCTCATCTGTGGGGTCTGTACTGTGTACCTTGGGCACAAGTAGGGAGTGCTGGAATGTGAAGCTGGAAATTAGAGAAGTGATGGTTTAATCGGCTTTATTTGCCCAATTTTGGAATTTGGACTTTATCCTAGAAGTGACAGAGAACAATCAAGAGCAATTCTGGAAGAGTAGACTTAGTTTTGGGAATATTTACTCTGGAAAATTTACACTCCAATAGGGAAAGAATCTGAGTGAAATTAGGCAAACAAGTATGGAGGTCTTAGATGTTGTAAGAATTGAACCAAGAAATAGCCTATGCTCGAACTAAGCAGTGCCAATAAGCATGAAGAAGTAGTGATAGATAAGGAAACATCTGAGAGGTAGAATTGTGTTTTGTGATCAACTTACTGTGGGTATGAATAAAAGCAAAGAGTCTCTGGCGAATCTTTTATCTCTGAGTAGTGCAACTGAGTGGGAAACATGGACAATCAGAGACAGGAAAAACAGGAGTCGATTTTTTGACTGGGGGAAGGATGACAGGATAGATCATGCATTTATTTTTGGACATGTTGATTTTGAGGTGGCTGTTGTCATCTAGTTTATGATGTCCAATAGGCAATGAGAAATATGTGGGCCTGACAGGAGAGGTCTGAGAGAGAGATATTGGAGTCATAAATTTGAGTCATAAAATTTGAAGTCATAAATAGGAGTCATAAAATTTGAACTTAAACTATGGGGGGTGGCAAAGAGAATACCAAAGAAAGTATATAGGATGTGAGCAGTTGAGAGCTGAGGATTCAACAGTTAGACCTACAGGAATGGGGCAAATAGTGGAATAGTAGCCCTGCAAGAGACTGAGGAATACCTACCAAATGAGGAGGAAAAGGATCAGGAGAGATTGAGATTATAGGATTTAAGGGAAGCTGGCTTTCAAAAGGGAGAGATTAAATAGCAACAAGTAGTATATAAAAATTATGTAAAAGAAGGAGATAAATTTAATAATAAGAAGTGTGAAGACTTGGGCAAAGTGTTGGATAGAGTGACTAGATAAGAGTGAACTGATAAGGAAATACCCATGACAAGGGTAGATATAGTTTATACAGTTCATACTCTATATGAAAGGAAGCAGAGAATAAGGGCCGTAACCACAGGGAGATGCAGAATGTACAGATACAAGATGAAGCAAAGGTTGTTGTTTGATTTAATTTTGTTTTATCTTGTACTGTTTTTAGAGAAAAGTCATTATCTGTTTTATGCTTAGAAATGAGTCAGTGTTGAGGGAGGGAGTTGAAGATTAAGAAAATATAAGGCATAATTAGAAGAACAGTGGGCTTCTAAAATACGGATGGTATCATCAGCCTACAATAGAAAAAAGAACAATTTTTCTGCTAAGATAGTGGGAACGACAGACAGGAAGGACTGCAGAGTGACATCTGGGAGTTCATGACAAACAGCCTCTTCTAGGAGACAAACTGGCATGATTGTTACCACCTAGGTCTTTGAAGATCAAAGACCACAGCCTTCAGTATGGATGACACCTCAACATAAAGAAAACAAAAATCCTCACAACTGGACCAATAAGCAACATCAGGATAAATGGAGAAAAGATTGAAGTTGTCAAGGATTTCATTTTACTTGGATCCAAAATCAAGACCCATAGGAAGCAGCAGTCAGGAAATCAAAAAATGCATTGCATTGGGAAAATCTGCTCCAAAAGATCTCTTTAAAGTTTTGAAAAGCAAAGATGTCACGTTGAAGACTAAGGTGCGCCTAACCCAAGCCATGGTATTTTCAATCACATCATATGCACGCAAAAGCTGCACAATGAATAAGGAAGACCAAAGAAGAACCAACGCCTCTGAGTTGTGGTGTTGGTGAAGAATACTGAATATACCATGGACTGCCAAAAGAACAAATAAATCTGTCTTGGAAGGAGTACAACCAGAATGCTCCTTAGAAGGAAGGATGGAGAGACTACGTCTTACATACTTTGGACATGTTGTCAGGAGGGATCAGCCCCTGGAGAAGAACATCATGCTTGGTAAAGTACAGGGTCAGCGAAAAAGAGGAAGACCCTCAAAGAGATGGATTGACACAGTGGCTGCAACAATGGGTTCAAGCATAACAACGATTGTGAGCATGGAACAGGACCGGGCAGTGTTTTGTTCTGTGGTGCATAGCGTTGCTATGAGTCAGAAACAACTTGACAGCACCTAACAACAACAACAAGGATTCTGAGGTAAACCCACGAGGGTTCAAACCCCAACTCCACTGTTTGAGAAAGTTACTTAGGCTCTTTCAGCCTCCGTTTCAATTTGAAAAAAATGGGGTGATGTGGAATTAAATGAGATAATATATAGCAAGTGATTAGGACATTTCATAGTGAGTGCTCAATTTATGTTAGAAGCTATTATTTTCTTTAAGAAAAAAATAGAGAATCACAAATTGGCACCGAACAGGTCAGCTGTGTAGTGGTGGTTTACTGAATCATGTGGAGATTTAGAATGTCTTATGAAGAAAATGAGGGAAGTGACTGACTACAAGAAATGTCTCATGGCATTTAGAATTTTGATGCATGAAGTCAGGAGACCAGTAATGCCATTCTCTCAATCTACCAAACTCAAACACCTACTTATTTTTCAGTTTCTCGTCACCTTCCTCCCCATGCCACTCTTGAATTCAACAGCTTTAACGGTTCCTTATACCCAAATTTTATTCTTTCCACCTATATTTTTTAAGAAGCTTCTATGTGGCAGGCACTGTTCTAGGCTCTGAGGATATAGCACTGAACAAAACAAACAAAAATTTCTACCCTCATGGAGTTTCAGTAAAGAGACATGTAATGAGCAATATATATCAGTAAAACATATTTTTGTTGTTGTTAGTTGTCCTCGAGTCAGTTCTGACTCATGGCAACCACATGTGCAGAATCTGAAGAAATTGCTAAGAAAAAAAAAACAGGGAAATAGAAGCAAAGTACAATGTTAGATGACAGGGATGGTCTTACTGCGAAGGTGATAGTTGACAGATGAGTAAAGACCTGACAGAGGTGAGAGGTCAAGTCATGCAGATAATTAGGGAAGGAGTGGAACAGTGGTTAAAGCGCTCAGCTGCTAACTGAAGGGTCAGTGGTTCAAACCCGCCAGCAGCTCCATGGGATAAAGATGTGGCAGTCTGCTTCCATAAGGATTTACAGCGTTGGAAGCCCTATGGGGCAGTTCAACTCTGTCCTACGGGATTGCAGTAAATCAGAACCAACTCAACAATAATAGTTTGGTTAAGTTTTTATGTCAAGCACAGATAACAACAAATACAAATATCTTGAGGCTGATACGTATCTGGCATGGTCCAGAAACAATAACACCAATGGGGCTGAAGCAGAATGAGTAAAATGGTAGAATGCTAACAGAGCATTGTAAAGATGTGCTTTTACCCCAAGTGAGTTAGGAAGCCGCTGACAACATCATAACAGAGTTACTCTTGGTGTTAAGTTCAACAAGAGGTGAAGGAGAAGCAGGGAGACCAGTTAGGAGACCAATACAGTAACACAGGCAAGACAAAAAGCCAACTCTTCTGCTACCAACCTGGAGGAAATGCAAGACTAAGTTGGTAGCAGAAGAGCTTGTGAGAAGTGGGTGGATTGTGGATATAATTTGAAGGTAAAGTCAAGTTCAAAGTTTATCAGCTTCTTAGTGGTATTTTCATGTTCTTCTCTCTGACTGCTGCACATGGCTATCATTTGGTTCTAAACATGGAGGCAGAAAACAGATATTAACTACTGGTCACCCTCCCAATTTCCCCCAAATTGCCTTCTGTTTATTTGTCAAAATGCCAATATAACAATAAATTTCAGAACAATGACAATATACTTAAGTAGTTGATTCTGAGGTAAACGTTCAGGGTTTAGTCTCAAAAATAATATCTAATATCTTGACTTTTTACAACTAAGAACCTCTCCTAATCTCAGTTTTCCAGCAATAAAATTAGGGTATTAATATCTGCCCTTCAAAATTTATCCAAAGGATTATTAGGGTCAAAACTGATAACATACCCTATAGAAATGTCATTTATTACTTTCATCACTTCTCATATATAAGCATTTCATAAAGAAGGATTTACCTTTTTCAGTTTTTCAGTCCCCCATAGTGATCATCAGGTTGGTTAATTATCGTTCATCTTTGATCCTCTAAATGACAGAGTAATCAGTAGAAACGAGGAAGACCTGATTCTACCCAAGTTATTATTATGGAGATTGACTTTAATTAAGGTTTGTTTCAAATAAAAGTTATTCTGAAATAAAATCACCAACAATATCTTATTTTTAGATTTCTTACCTTTAAAACAAAAGTGCTTTTCTTTCTTAATTTTCCCATCTAGTCCTTCTGCAGAATTTTAAAGTATAAATACCCAAATATCACATGCCAAAACCCAAAGGCATAGCATTATTAACAACTGACATTATTACTGGAATGCCCACACACTCATCATGAAGTGAAAGGAAAGTAAGTTATTATTTAATTCAAGCACAGTCCTGTGGTTCTAAGTGGTACACTCAGGCAAACCATTACAGGTAATTCAATGACAGAAAGTAGTCACACTGGGTTTTAGGGAGGAAAAAAATAAGCTATATAGGTATAATAACGTGGATAAACTTTTTAGTATCAAAGTTCAATCCATTTCATGAAAAAATATATATATTCCCATTATTATGAGATGCACATACAAGTTGCTAAAATCAACTTGATTGTAATACATTATTAGTTATCCATAGTTTTAGGCTGTCAGTTTAAGAAAATAAGCAGTGCTATTGAACAATCTGACTTCCAAGTAAAATGAATGGAAAAGTATCTACTAGGGTTTTTTAAAGGAATGCCACTGCAAAATGTTTTAGAACTAGTATGATTGTTCTAATTTGTTTTGACATTTAAAAAAGAAGCCATACAAAATTTTCTTCCTTTTTCATTAGTTCCAAGTAATACATGTAATTTGTATCTCCCTGAACCATATACTTGATAGAAAGTGGTTAAATTCTACGATACTTCAAAACAATGGGAAGTCACAGAAACTGCATACACTATCAAAATTTTACTTATGAAAGAGAAGTTTGGCTATTTTATTATTCAGTTTTTTAAAAGATATTTAGCAAATACGTGGGTTTACTTATTTGTAACAAGATTTTTTTAAATTAAAAAAGTCGGACCTCTATTTAAATACTACACCAAGTAAACCCTACGTTTTAGTCTGTCTTCCATCCCATATGGGCTAAGTGACTAGTGTGAACTGTTGATGATAATACCTGGTACATTGAAGACAGCGCAGTTAAGTGTGGGTACAGACGGACAAATGTCCTTGGAATCCAGCAAGGGGCGGGCGCGGTGGGGGCACTCTGCCAACATTGTGAAACTTCCCTGAAAGAACGCTAATGCTACATTTCAAAGATGAATGTATTTTTCACATCTTACCATCTCTGATATTGTGGTGCCTCTCACAACTGATGGCATCTTAGCTTTGACGAAACATGGTAATTATAATTCCCTCTACTAAAATAGTAATCCTTAGAAGAATAAGTAGACTGAACTGCCTGGAGTGAAGAGCCTGGCGGTTAAAGATATCAGCAGATCTTGATTCCTTTGGCAAAGTTTCTTACACCACCTTGCGAGAGATCTTATTTTGATATTTTAATATCATGCTTTTCAAAAATGTGTATCATGTAAAACACTTTAATTCCTCAAGTAACGAGCTACTTGAAGTCAAGGATGCTATCTTATTCTTCTATTTCCTCAAACGTGGCAAATAGGTAGTCATTACATATTTATGAATTAATGACATGATCATTGAGACTTAAGCTACAAAAGGAAGCATTTGTTCTTTCTCTCATTCAATTTGTATTTTTTCTCCATAGATAATAACAGATACTTTGTCAGGAGTCTTGTGCTTGAATTTTTATATGTACAGGGATTTTAAAACAATGTATATATATGTGTGTGCATCTATAAAATTTTCTTTATTATAGTAAAAGTCATCTTCAATAACAGTGCATGGATATTTACATTTACTTGAAGATAAAACATTTTGACTGAAGCTGTAGCTATACACCAGATCAGAAATTATAATTACAATAATTTTACATATTTTGTTCTTTGACATATTCAAAATCATGACTGAGACTATCAATTATTATAAACTCTTATTTTGGGTTCTTTTTTAAATATAAAGTACGTAACAGGTCCCAACTAAATATTTGGGGATAGGCTAAGGCTATGCCCTAGCTAGTCAGAATTTCCCTCATGACCCAGGATTTTAAGTGTGAGTTCATGTAGCCTCTGCTATGGAGCTGTGTACAGTGCCAAGACTCTCTGCTCATCTGCTGCCAAAGAGTCACAGAATTTCCTACAAATATGGCCTGTATGATTTTTCAAATATTCCCTTCTCATCTGCTTTTAGCAATCAAACTGTGTTCAGGGGAACTCCAGCCACATGAGCAAGCAAGCATCCTGATCGTGCCTTTGTAAACAAAAGATTTTGATTTTGCACCTCAAGGAGTGCCCTTAGGTTCCAGAACCACATGGGCTAACTCGCCTGGAGACTGAAGAGGTGATATCCTCTCTTGGCTTCTTCTCATATATCTTTGTTCAAGCCTCTTAAGTTTTGACAACTTTCCTTCTATTTTGTATTTTGTAGGTTTAGCTGTCTCCTACTTTCCAAAATTGGATTTGCTAATTGTGTGTGTTGGTAGTTCTTGTTTTTGGATAACTCTCAGGAAAGAAATGAAGAAATGCCAAGTTGGCTCCATCATCTTTAAGTCAGGAGTTTTCTGGAAATATGTTTCCATTAAAGCTGGGACCATTGGATGTATTTTTACTATAGGTGGAACCACTTTTTAAAGAACTGTTATCAAAATCCACTGATGAACAGCTAGCTTTTCTCCACCTATTTGCCTCCCCCATACCCACTGAGTCACTGCTACTTTCTTACCTCTGACCCTAAACCACATTTGTAAATTGAATTCTGCCCCAGCAGGAATTATAAAAAACTCCCACTGCTGTCTCTCAAGTTAAAGAAAATGGGTTGGTTCCCAGTAAGTACTTTCTGCTGATAATTCCCAGGAAACACAGTATTTATCTCATTTTGACAAATAACATTCTAAATCTTTGTCTTTGCCTCCTGCTTGGTGTTCATATTTCTGATCTCTGTCATCAACAGTGTTTCCCCAGATCCCAGTGTGTTTGTTATTGTTGGTGCTTTGTTTTTGTGTTTAGTATTCTACTAATTAGAGTAGATTTCTATTCTAACTCTAGGTATTAATATTACCTTTTAGACTTTTCCAGTCTTTTTGGGATTCTCCATCTAATGTTCTCACCAACGTTCTTCTGCTGTTGTTGTTGTTGTTGTGTGCCTTCGAGTCAATTCTGACTCATAGCAACCCTATAGGATGGAGTAGAACTGCCCTATAAGGTTTCTTTATGGGAGCAGATCACTGGGTCTTTTCTCCTGCAGAGTAGCTGGTGAGTTGGAACTGCCCACCTTTTGGTTAGCAGTCAAGAGCTTAACCATTGAGTCACCAGAGCTCTTATAATGTTCTTATGGATGGATGTTCTAATTCCAAGTGACCTCTCTGTTGTGACTTTTAATCTCTCTAAGTTTCAAAACCTGGAAATGCATTCACTCGCAAGGCCCACCTGGTTGTAAACCTCTGTCTCTCAGTCTATTACCGTGTACTGAAATCTCAGTCTTTGCCTCAGCAAACCAAATGAGTTTCTTATCAATGTAAACTAACCCCACTGCTACTAACCCCCTTCTATGTCAGTTACCTTTCAGTGATACTCTGAACATCCTCAGATACACTAATTTTTTTCTAACAGGCAGAAAATAATATTCTCCACAGCATTTAGAAGTTGAGTAGAAGCTATTTAAGTACTTTTTGCTTAGCAATGACTGTGTCAGTATAAAGCAGATAATGTTTCAAGAACCAAGAGAAACACAACATGAAAAGTAAAGAAAGAATGCCAAATTGTAGCTCACTGAACAGCTGTGGCCTAGATCTAGAAGAGCTATAACAGTAGTGCTCTCAATTTAAAATGAATCCTGTGAAAGTCCTGAATGGCAGATCTTCAGAAAGCTATGTTTAAATATCCACTTAGAAAACCAAATAGTTTGTTTTTATATACATAGCAGTAGGTGTCAGGAATGCAAAGCTCCATCTCTTAAACAAACTCTTCTATAATACATCTTTGCACCTCTCTATTTATACCCCTGTGAATTAATTGTAGATGTTTTAGCATTTAAGAACTGTAGATGTATTATCATTTGAGAACTGTTCAATTTAACTAGTAACAAAATGGTAGAAAGTCTGAATGTTATTAAAAAGTAGGTTTAAAATTAAGATGCTATTATATTTTGAGGAATTCTTATGAATATTTATCATAAAACTATGTTGAAATATACAATATCATTAATTAATGTGTTGTATCCAACACGTAAATAAAAAATAAAATTCAGAAAGATAACTTGAATTTTAAATTAATTGACTAATTTATTTGTTAGTTTTGTTTTTGTTTTTGTGTTTGAACTGAAGGGATAAGTAACTAAAATGTTGGGACAATTATTTGTTTCAATGAGTGCTTCAACTGCTTTATAAGTTAGGAAATTAGGGGTATAAATTTGGAATCAAATTAAGATAATAAACCCAAGATGAAAGAAGAGAAAATATAAACACATTTGACTACATACAAACAAACAAAAAAAAAGGCATGGCAAAAAATATTATAAACAAAGCCTAAAGACACATGATAGATTGAGAAAAATACTGGTAGAAGATACGACAGATAAATGGTCAATGATTCCAACAACAGCAAATGTCTATAAATTGAGAAGAAAAAGACAAACAACTTAAAAAAAAACCAACAAATGATATGAATGAGAATTTCATAGAAACGGAAATCCAAATAGTCAGTAAAACCGTAAGTTGAATTCCAAACTCATTCATAATGAGGGAAATGCAAATAAAAGAAAAATAAAGTGCTATTTTTAAACCATCAGGTTGCCACAAATTTTACGATGCAACATCCAGTGTTAGTGACAACATGTATAAATGTGAAACCTACTATATTGATAGTCAAAGTTATATTGCTACAAACATTTTGGAAACTAGTCTGGCAATACCTAGTAAAAATACAATTCCAAGGATTCTTTGAACTTGCTCAGTTTGGAGGAAAAAAACAAAACAAAAAAACAACCAAACCTGTGCCTATTAGTTAATTCAACTCATAGCAACACTATGAAACAACCCTATAAAAATAAAAGAATCACCATGTAATGCTATGGATATACAATGCTATGGATATACAATGCTATGGATATACAATGATATATATTGCAGCATTAACCATAGGGGAAAAAATACCAAAAACAACCTAGAAAGACAATAGTAGATGAATGGTTGAATAAATGGTGGTGCTTTCGTTCAGTGAAATATTCTACAATGATTAGGAAGTATATGTATAAAGAAGCCCTGGCGGTGCAATTGTTAAGCAGTCAGCTGCTAACCAAAAGGTCAGAGGTTTGAACCCACGAGCAGCTCTGAGGGAGAAGAGACCTGGCAATCTGCTCCCATATAGATTGTTGTTGTTGTTAGGTGTCATCGAGTCGAGTCTGACTCATAGCGACTCTATGTACAAAGAACTAAATTCTGCCCAGTCTGCACCATCCTCACAATCGTTATGCTTGACCTCATTGTTGCAGCCACTGTGTCAATCCATCTCATCTATGGTCTTCCTCTTTTTCGCTGACCCTCTACCATGTATGGTGTCCTTCTCCATGGACTGATCCTTCCAAAAACATGTACAAAGTGTATGAGATGCAGTCTCGCCATCCTTGCTTCTAAGGAGCGTTCTCACTGTATTTCTTCCAAGACAGATTTGTTCGTTGTTTGACCAGTCATGGTATATTCGATATTCTTTGCCAACACCATAATTCAAAGGCGCCAATTCTTTTTCGGTCTTGTTTATTCATTGTCCAGCTTTCACAAGCATATGAGGCGGCTGAAAACACCCTGGCTTGGGTCAGGCGCACCTTAGTCTTCACAGCCTAGGAAACCCTATGAGGTAGTTCTACTCTTTGATATTGGGTCACTATGAATCGGAACCAACTCAAGGGCACACAATAACAACATGTTTAATCAATAGCTATTAAAATGGAAGGGTACTCAGTATATATTATTAACAGGATAAGGAATTTTCAATATAATGTCTACTGTATGGTCTCATTTTAATAAAGACAATCACAAAACTAAGAGAACCATTTATATGGCTATATATGTTTGCATATATTTATATGGCTATGCCACCAGGTTTTCCATATTTATATAAGCATAGGGAAATAGTATATGGATCAAGCTACTTAAACTGGTGGCCCTATCATGTGTGACTTTTGCCGTATAAACTTGAGTCTAATTTTCTCAAATTCTGAAATATTACTGATATTTGATTAAGATCATGCTTTAGTTACCATTTGTTGTTGTTAGGTGCTGTTCAGTCAGTTCCGATTCATAGTGATCCTACATACAACAGAAAAAAAACACTGCCCAGTCCTGTGCCATCCTCACAATCAGTGTTATGCTTGGGCATATTTCACTATATTTCTTTCCCATAGAAAGTATGTGTTTTTATCTATTTCAATCTTCTTAAGTTTCTTCAGAAAACTTTATAGTTTACTTCTTATCTGTCTTGCACATTTTTTGTTTGAGAACAGGAGATATTTTATGTAGGTATCAAATAAGGTATAAGGTATCTGAGTAATCTTGGCTGAACAAAAGTTAACTAAGTACACTATTTATGTTCAAGCCCCAGTAATTCAGGAAGCTACCAAATGCATCAGTAGCTAGAAATGGTCAGATGGTTCTTAATCCAAAATGAATTGCATGGCCTTATATTTATAAATAAATTGTGCTTTATTCTATCTTCTGCTTCATGTTAATAAATGTTCCATATACATGAGATTAAAGAACACAGAACTGAAGTCAGTCACAATTTTTCTTGTCTTGCCAGAAATTTCTAAATATAATCCATTAATCAATTCATAGTTTATTATGTTACAATGTTATATATAGTAAGCATTTAACAGCGTTTTTATCTATGTTTGAGATAACTTCCAAGATAAATTTCTACAATAACTTTAGGACACCAGTGTTGTATAACTGGCGTAGTAGTATATCACAAACCAATAAATTTATTTTCTTTGCTGTGTAGCAAAATTTGCTCAACAAATATTCATTCAATCATTCATTCAACAACAGTTTTGAATACTTAATATGGGTGAAGAAATGTACTAGATGTTGAGGATTGTAAAAATGAATAGCTATGGGGCATGGAGTCCCTGGCTGGTGCAAACAGTTAATGAGCTCAGCTGCTAATCACAAGGTTGGAGGTTCAAGTCCACCCAGAGGTGCCTCAAAGAAAGGTCTGGTGATCTACTTCTGAAAAATCAGCCATTGGAAACCCTGTAGAGCACAGTTCTACTCTGACACACATGGGATCACTGTGAGTCAGACTCAATGACAACTGGTTTTTCAGTGGGGTGTACACAAAAATAAACTGTCACTTACAAAACAAAGTGTGGTAAGTGCTACATTAATCATAAACCCAGGGTGGACCATATGCTCCTTGGCTATTCTAGCCATTGGTGAAACACAGAATGTGGTGTTTCAATAAAGGCTTCTGAGAGGAAGGAATATCTGTACTGAGAACAAAAGGAGGGCTAGTAGTTATCCACAGACAGAAGGAAGAGAGTTCAGGTAGATGCTTCATTGTATGAGTGTGGTGGTTGCAGAAATCTGTAAGACTGGACCAGGGATGGTATATATTTGAATTTCTATGTTTTATTACTTTTTATAACCCAGGAAATTGTAAAACAAACACACATACAACAAAAACAAACTAATTCCTTATGCTTTTTCTATCTTCTGCCTCATGCTACATCACACATAATTTCAAATGTCAAAAAAAGTCAGTCCTCAATACTCATTAATGAAATACCCATTTACAGATACAGATACAGGAAGAACGGTAGATCTTAACATACCAAAATTTTAATTGCTATTATACAAACATCAAAGCATCTTTAGTTTACAGCTTCCTATCTGGTCTTTTTTCTCCCTTAAAGCATTTAAAGCTGCTTTATCCAAGAATTCAACATATCCAAATATCCAAGAATTCACCCAAAAACAACTAAATGGATATGGTCCAATTGAGCAACTGAGTAAGTTAGGTTTCAAAGGAGAATATTTTCTTCAAGATGAGACAAGCTGAAAAAGAATTGATACAGTTATAATTTGAGCATGTATTAAAATATTTAATATGCAGAGCTTGCAGAAAAGTAAAAAGCCAAGACTTCAAAAGGGTCATAAAAGAACAAACAAAATAGACCTTTTGGCAGAAGAAATACTAAGTAATTCAAACAGTATCAATAGCATTAAGTATGTTTGTGCTCTCTGTAGCCAACCTTTATATCCTCAAAACGAATTCTCTATCCTGGATATACTGTTATCCTCTCTGTTTGCCCTGCAAATAGCCAGGCACATCCTGCCTCCTTTCCTTTGTTTATATAGATTCAGTGGTTTAACCTTCATAATTCCATTCAAAACCAAAAAAAAAAGCTAGCTACCATCGAGTCAACTCTGAGTCACGGCAACCCCATGTATTGGAGAAGAGACCTGTGCTCCGTAAGGTTTTCAAGGCTTTCAGAAGCAAATCACCAGGTCTTTCTTCCAAGGCACTCTGGGTGGGTTCAAACCACCAAACTTTCAGTTAGTAGTCAAGTGCTTAACCATTTACTCTACCCAGTAACTCTCTTTCATCCAATCAAACCCTTTCCTTTCTTCAAGAGCCTCCTCAAGCTATTCCTCTTCATGATCCTTTCTGTGATCATTGTTGTTGTTAGGTGCCACAGAGTCAATTCCAACTCATAATGACCCTATGTACAAAAGAATGAAACACAGAAAATGTCATTAGAAGCACAGAAGCCAGAGTGGTTCCTTTAGTCATATTCTATTTTTATTTCACTATTCCATATGACAATGATTTGTCTTCTCAAATATATTTAAGCTCCTGAGGACAGGGACTTATCATATTACTTTGTTATACCTCTTCTTTGCTTCCTACACTCACAGAAAATATTATAACACTGAGCACCTTGTGGCCTAATGGGTAGAATATTTAAACACTTTTCTTCGTAAGAAAATATCATTACAATTTTTCTGTAAATCTAAAATAAAAAGATTCTTTAAAAATAGCAGTAAAGACAATGTTGCTACTGTCTAGAGAGAAGTAATATCTGTAATGTACTCAAGCCTCTATCCATTCCACATGTATTCCTCTTTCTCAATAATATAGGGTTGCTCTGAGTCAGAATTCGGAATTTGACTCAACAGCAATGGATTTGGATGGAATAATTTGACTACTGTTTTCCAAGCCTATGCGCTCTTTGCCACATCCAATTCTTAGTCTACTTTTTCCCTACATTCCTCTAAATTAGTTACAATCTGCAAAATGATGCAAATTAATTAACATGCAATAGTTTGAACACAAGGAGCGCTGATGGCGCAATGTTTAAGTGCTCAGCTACTAACCGAAAAGTTAGCAGTTTGAACCCAACCAGCAGCTCTGCAGAAGAAAGACCTGGTCATATGCTCTTGTAAAGATTATAGCCTAGAAAACCCTGTGAGGCAGTTCTACTCTGTCATATGGGGTCACTATGAGTTGAAAATTGACTCAACAGTACCGAACGACAACAGATTTGAACCTGGGTACAAATGCCGAATTTGAAAAATAAAAGTGTGTCCATTTTTATCACTACAACTTGGAAGTATCAGTGGACTGCATACGCATAGCTAAAAACCAAACTGGTTGCCATCGAGTGCATTCTGACTCATAGCTACCCTATAGGACAGAGGAGAATTGCCTCATAGGGTTTCCAAGGAGTGGCTCATTGAGGTCAGACTTATACACAGCAACAAATCTGAGAAGGGACTGACATGAGACGTAGAGTACCAGAGAGAGAGAGAAGAGAGCTGGTTTAAGTGTTGATGAGGAGGCAAGGCACAGATATGAGGAATGTTTTGCATTTGTTCAGATTATACTCTCCTGTCTCAGTGTATCTTATGAATGTCTTAGAACCCACATTTCATGTTGAGCTTACAAAGACTTTTAGCTGCACTCAAAATTGGCTGACAACACTTATCAATAGAAAGGAAGCAGTACAATAAAAGATAGGAGGGTTTTCTCTTCTAAATCAGCAAGAAATAAAACTAAAAATGAGTATATGGGAGGAGAACAAAGACGCTTCATTGCCCTTTGTCTTCAGAATATGTATAGTACGTATAATTTCCTAATAAGAAAATTAAACACATCAGCTTCTCACTGTGTCTATCACATTTCCTCCAAAGAGAAAATCAAGTGTAGCCTTTCTTTTTCCTCTTATTTTTTTCTTTTTTCAGTCTGTCTTCGAAACATTAAAAAAGGCAGTCTTGCAATTCTTTCAAGGCAAAGAAAAAATAACCTTGAAGTCAAACAAAGAATGTCTATCATCTAAAGCAGAGATGAAGCAGATCTGATTAAAATAACAATTCCCAACACTACATCTCTACTCAACATACTAAAATCAGGAGTTATTGATTCATTTAATTAAAAAAGACATGATATGGAAATACAGCATTGAGACCAATCCTAAGTGGACAATTCTGTCAGGATTTCTAGTTTTTGGTTCACACCTCTGAGACAGATCTGCTTAAACTTGCAATTAAATATCACAGGGCCATGATACGTTCTCATCCACTAAAAAAAAAAAAAAAACTCAGGGGGAAAGAGAGCAGGAATAAAGGGAGACAAATATGAGAAAGTGAGTAGTTCCTTATATGAAAAGGGAAAAGGTGATGATAAAACCCAAAACACAGGACAAGGAGTCAAAGGAGCCAAAACATTAAAAATTAATGACAAAGCAAATATTTATAAAACCAAAAAAAATCCTAACCCATTGCCGTCGAGTCGATTCTGACTCATAGTGACCCTATAGGACAGGACAGAACTGCCCCCTAGGGTTTCCAAGGAGCACCTGGTGGATTAGAACTGCCGACCTTTTGGTTAGCAGCCATAGCTCTTAACCACTATGCCACCAGAGTTTCCAAATAATTATAATCAAGGTAAATTTGAATTTCCTGAACTGTATAATCAAAATTATGTTACATGAAGTTTAGAGCGGGTACA
Organism: Dugong dugon; assembly: GCA_030035585.1. Lineage (NCBI taxonomy): Eukaryota > Metazoa > Chordata > Mammalia > Sirenia > Dugongidae > Dugong > Dugong dugon. Next base: position 16,601,255 of record CM057465.1, read on the forward strand.
AACATGTGCTAGATACTCCATCCAGAGATTATTTGTGCATTAGCCCTAAAAATATGAATGCCCGCTGCCATCAAGTCGATTCCAGCTCATCACATTTTCACTTCATGCCTCACTAAATACTGTCATCCTATGAAGTTAATACTAAAGATAGGCCTAAGCTAAGAAACAGGAGACAGTGTACAGTTTATGTTCTCTTTTATTACTAAGCAGTAATGACCATAAATTCAAAAAAATTCTCAGTTTTAAGGAAATATGCAAGTTGACACGACTTAATGACTTTTTATAGTTATTCCTTCTGTCTTAGATATTAGTAATACTTCATGAATATGTATATATATGAAAAAAAGAAAGTAAGAATTAGAAGGAGAGATAAGGGCAGAAGAAGAGAAAAAAGAATAGGGAGGGAGGATAAAAGCAGGCCGTTTCATAAATGGACCTGGTTACAAATTTCTATTACAAGTTGTTTCAATTTTAATTTTCAAACACTTCAAGTATTTTTAAATATGTACACTCCTTCTGTCTATAAAATGGTACACTGGTTTAACATTCTTGGGTCTAGGATCATGATGCTGGCATCTAAAGAAGTACCAGTTCTCTCACTTATAAAACTGTCCTTAATGTCTATTTCTTTTATATATTATTAATAATGAATTTTTCTCTCCTAGGGACAGACTCTTCTATATCTGCACATCACATAGGATGGTGCTTAAGTGTAAAAGTACTATAAGAGGAATAAAACCACTGCAGCCACTTGCAAAATTCTGAAGGGAATATAAGGAAGGCATAAAATAAACAAACCAATAAGAAATCACAAAAAGATAAAATAAGTAAAGGAGGAAATATGAACTAGGAAACTGAAAAAGATGCAGTGAAAACAAAGTATGGATGTGATTTGACAGAAGAATGATTCCAAAGCTCTTCCAAACATCACATCCAGTCACCGCTTGTTTCAACTTGTAAGACTGATTATTACAGACCTTTGCCAACCATTCCTTTCTCTGAAGGGCCACAGTTAATTGATTAATCTGCCAGAAAAGCTATAAGCATTTCAAAGGCATTTCCTCTAGCCAAGTTTGTGGGCATCTTAAAGCTCAAAAATATTCAATTAATTCAAATTTTCTTTGGCATTCCATCAAGATGGTAAAGAGTGAAGCTATTGCCTTGTATCACCATCCAGTTTAAAAAAAAAAAGTCATTTATTTCTTAGGGGCTTTGTTTTTAGAGGGTTGCTATGAGTCAGAATCTACTAGACGGCAATGATTTTTTTTTTTTTGGTTGGTTTTTGTATCAAAGAGTGAATGATCATATTCAATTTGCAATATTTACCACAAAAGGGAAAGGATACTCCATAAGAGAGAACAATTTGAAATCATGGAGTGTGTAAGTTTCTTATCTAACTGTGATCCTTGAAGATCGGAAGAAGTCATTCACAAAGGCCATGATACAAATGAAAAAATTAGGATGGCTCCCAACAAAAAACTTTGCTCCATTTGCTCAGCTAGTAACAGATAGGATTCCTTTGTATGTCCAAACTCTTGTGTATTGAGAAGTGACCACAAAAACTAGAAAGGTGGGAGTAAATTCTCCCAGTGGGCTTGTATACTAAACTACAAAACCACTGCAAGAAATGTGAATGAATTTTGTGGTCATAGTGCTCATAAAACTTTCTTGGTAAACACTTTAATTTCTTGCTAGTTAGATGGAAGAGGAAGCAAGCAAAGCAAAGGGAGAAGAATAGGAAAAGCACGTTAAAATTTGTTTAAAAAATGTGCACCAAAGACCCCATTTTCTACAAAGAAAGAAAGATTACCAGAAGGAAATAGAAGAACGGAATGAATTGACTACTCCAAAGTTCTTAATTAAAATCATTTCTATGATACTTATTACTATCAATGAGAATCATAACAATAACAACTAAAGTTCACTGAGCATATACTAAGGTACTTCACCAAGTGTTTTACAGGCATTTTTTCTATTTAAGTTTCAAAAGTGTGCTGTGAAGTTACCATTATTTTTTAAAATTACAAATAAACTGAGACACACATAGATTAAATAACGTGTAACTCAGTTAATAATATGCAATGATATCATATTATATGTGTGTGTGCATGTCTGTGTGTAAATATATAAAGTCCTTATTCCTCCAAAAGAATATATTATCTATATAATCCTGCTTGACCTCAAGCACAGTATGTACTTCAGCAAGTATTTCAAAAAGGAATGAAAGGGAAAAGACACATGTATCGTTCAGAGATCCTTCAGGAAACAGAAACAGTCATCTGAACAAGGAAATCTGATATAAATAATTATTAACTAGTAAGAGGACAGTCTTTCAACAGATGCAGTCAATTTGATTGCAATATATTCTGTCTGCCAAGGTCCACGTGTATAGTCACTGCTTATGGTGTTTGAAAAAGGTATTTCCAATGATTAGGTCCTTGTCTTGCAAAATTCTATAATGTGATCTCTGCCATCTTTTCTATCTCCAAGGCCATATTTTCCAACTACTGATCCTTCTTCGTTTCCAACTTTCGCATTCCAATCACCAGTAATTATCAATGCATACTAATTGCATGTTTGACCAATTTCAGACTGCAGAAGTTGGTAAAAATCTTCAATTTCTTCATCTTTGGCATTAGTGGTTGGTGTGTAAATTTGAATAATAGTTGTATTACTTGTAGGAGTATGTATATCATTCTATCACATCTGTAAGTTTGTGGTACTCTGATGGCTTGCTTGTTGCTGTGATGCTGGAAGCTATGAAACAGGTATTTCAAATATCAGCAGGTTCACCCATGGCTGACATGTTTCAGCTGAGCTTCCAGACTAAGACAGACTAAGAAGAAGGACCTGGCAGTCTACTTCTGAACAAATTGGCCAGTTAAAACTTTCTGAATAGCAGCAAAACACTGTCTGATACAGTGCCGGAAGACAACCCCCTCAGGTTGGAAGGCACCCAAAATATGAATGGGGAAGAGCTACCTCGTCAAAGTAGAGTCAACCTTAATGATGTGGATGGAGTCAAGCTTCTGGGACTCTCATATGTTGATATGGCATGACTTGAAATGAGAAGAAACAGCTGTGAACATCCTTTAACAATCGGAATGTGGAATGTATGAAGTATGAATCTAGGAAAATTGGAAATAGTCAAAAATGAAATGGACCATATAAAGATCAATATCCTAGGCATTAGTGAGCTGAAATGGACTCGTATTGGCCATTTTGAATCAGATAGTCATATGGTCTACTATGCCAGGAATGACAAATTGAAAAGGAATGGCAATGCATTCATTGTCAAAAAGAACATTTCAAATCTATCCTGAAGTACAATGCTATCAGGGATAGGATACTATCCATACACCTACAAGAAGGACCAGTTATTACAACTATTATTCAATTTACGTACCAAACACTAAGGCCAAAGATGAGGAAACTGAAGATTTTTACCAACTTCTGCAGTCTAAAATTTATCAAACATGCAATCAAGATACATTAGTAATTACTGATGATTGGAATGCCAAAATGGAAACAAAGAACAAGGACTGGAAGTTGGAAAATATGGCCTTAGTGACAGAAATGACCATGGAGATCATGTAACAGAATTTTGCAAGACCAATGAATTCTTCGTTGCAAATAATTTTTTTCAACAACATAAATGGCAAATACACATGTGGACCTCACTAGGTGAAATAAACAGGAGTCAAATCGACTATATCTGTGGAAAGAGACAATGGAGAGGCTCAATACCTTCTGTCAGAACAAGGCCAGGGGCCAACTGCAAAACGGATCATCAATTGCTCATATGCACATTCAAGCTGAAGCTGAGAAAAATTAAAATAAATCCACCAGGGCCAAAGTACAACCTTGAGTATATACCACCTAAATTTAGGGACCACCTCAAGAATGGATTTGAGGCATTGAACGCTAATGACCGAAGACCAGACAAGTTGTGAGATGACATCAAGGACATCATTCATGAAGAAAGCAAAAAGTCATTAAAAATACAGGAAAAAAAGAAAAGACCAAAATGGATGTCAGAAGAGACTCTGACATTTGCTCTTAAATGTTGAGTAGCTAAAGCAAAAGGAAGAAATGATGAAGTAAAAGAGCTGAACAGATTTCAAAAAGTGGCTCAAGAAGACAAAATAAATTATTATAATGACATGTACAAAGACCTGGAGTTAGAAAACCAAAAGGGAAGAACACACTCGGCATTTCTAAAGCTGAAAGAATTGAAGAAAAAATTCAAACCTCAAGTTATAATACTGAAAAATTCTACAAAGAAAATATAGAACAATCAAAAGATGATAGAAGGAATACACCCAGTCACTGCACCAAAAACAGTTGGTCGACATTCAACCATTTCAGGAGGTGATCAACAACCAATGATACTGAAGGAAGAAGTCCAAGTTGAACTGAAGGTATTGGAAAAAACAAGATTCCAGAAATTGAAGAAATACCAAGTAAGCTGTCCCTACAAACAGATGCAGCACTGGAAGTGCTCACTGGTCTACATCGAGAAAGGTGGAAGACAGTTTCTTCGCCAACCCACTGGAAGAAATCCACATTTGTGTCCATTTCAAAGAAAGGTGATCCAAAATATGAAAATTATCCATCCATGTCATTAATATCACACACAAGTAAAATTTTGCTGAAGATCATTCAAAAGCGGTTGCAGCAGTACATTGACAGGGAACTGCCAGAAATTTAAGATGAATTCAAAAGAGGACATGGAACCAGGGATATCATTGCTTATGTCAGATGGATCCTGGCTGAAAGCAGAGAATACCAGAAAAATGTTTACCTTTGTTTTACTGACTATGCAAAGGCATTCACCTGTGTGGATCATAACAAATTATGGATAACACTAAAAGAACAGAAATTCCAGAAAACTTAATTGTGCTAATATGGAACCTGTACATAGACTAAGAGGCAGTCATGCCAACAGAACAAGGGGATACTGTGTGGTTTAAAGTCAGAAAAGGTGTGTGTTATGGCTGTATCCTTTCACTATATTCATTCAATCTGTATGTTGAGAAAATAACCTGAGAAGCTGGACAATATGAAGAAGAATGCAGCATCAGAATTGGAGAAAGACAATTAACAACCTGCAATATGTAGATGACAAAACCACCTTGCTTGCTAAAGTGAAGAGGATTTGAAGCACTTACTGATGAAGATCAAAGACCACAGCCTTCAGTATGGATTACACTTCAACATAAGGAACACAAAAATCCTCACAACTGGACCAATAAGCAACATGGTCAACAGAGAAAATATTGAAGTTGCCAAGGATTTCATTTTATTTGGATCCACAATCAACACCCATGGAAGTAGCACTCAGGATATAAAATGACATATTGCACCGGGAAAATCTGCTGCAAAATTCTCTTTAAAATATTAAAAAACAAAGATGTCACTTTGAGAACTAAGGTGCACCTGACCCAAGCCATGGTATTTTCAATCACTTCATATGCATGCAAGAAAGAAGTCCAAGCTGCACTGAAGACACTAGCGAGAAACAAAGCTCCAGAAATTGACGAAATACCAACTGGGATGTTTCAACAAACAGATGCAGCACTGGAAGTGCTCACTCATTTATGCCAAGAAATTTGGAAGACAGCTACTTGGCCAACCAACCGGAAGAGACCCATATTTATGCCTATTCCCAATAAAGGTGATCCAACTGAATGTGGTAATTATCTAACAATATCATTAGTATCACATGCAAGTAAAATTTTGCAGAAGATCATTCAAAAGCAGTTGCAGCAGTACATCAACAGGGAACTTCCAGAAATTCAAGATTCAGAAAAGGACATGGAACGAGGGATACCATTGCTGATGTCAGATGGATCCTGGCTAAAAGCAGAGAATACTGGAAAGATGTTTAGCTGTGTTTTATCGACTACGCAAAGGCATTCAACAGTGTGCATCACAACAAACTATGGATAACATGTAAATAAGGGGAAATCCAGAATACTTAATTGTGCTCATTAGGAACTTGTACATAGATCAAGAGGCAGTTGTTTGAGTACAACAAAGGGATACCGCGTGGTGTAAAATCAGGAAAGGTGTGAATAAGGGTTGTATCCTTTCATCATACTTATTCAATCTATATGCTGAGTAAATAATCCAAGAAACTGGACTATATGAAGAACATGGCATCAGGATTAGAAGACTCATTAACAACCTGCGATATGCAGATGACACAACCTTGATTGTGGAAAGAGAAGAGGACATGAAGCCCTTACTGATGAAGATCAAAGTATACAGCCTTCAGTATGGATTATACCTCAACATAAAGAAAACAAAAATCCTCACAACTGGACCAATAAGGAACATCATGATAAACAGAGAAAGGATTGAAGTTGTCAAGAATTTCATTTTACTTGGATCCACAATCAACTCCCACAGAAGCAGCAGTCAAGAAATCAAATGGCACATTGCATTGGGAAAATCTGCTGCAAAAGACCTCTTTAAAGTACTAAAAAGCAAAGATATCAATTTTAGGACTAAGGTGCACCTGACCCAAGCCATGGTGTTTTCAATTTCCTCACGTGCATGCAAAATCTGGACGATGAATAAGGAACACCAAAGAAGAATTGATGCATTTGAGTAGTGGTGTTGGCAAAGAATATTAAATATACCATGAATTGCCAGAAGAACCAACAATTCGGTCTTGGAAGAAGTACAGCCAGAAGGTTCCTTAGAACCGACGACGGTGCGACTTCATCTCATGCACTCTGGACATGTTATCAAGAGGGACCAGTCCATGGAGAAGGACATCATGCTTAGTAAATTAGACAGTTAGTGAAAAAGAGGAAGACCTTCAACGATATGGATTTACACAGTTGTTGCAACTTGGGCTCAAACATAGCAACAATTATAAGGATGGTGCAGGACCAGGCAGCATTTCGTTCTGTTGCACACAGACAAGAGTCCCAATTAGTCAGAACCAACTTGACGACACCTAACAATAGGATATTAATTAATAAGGAGTAGAGACAACTCTAAAACATACTGGACTAGGGAGTAACCACTAACTCTAAGCTGAGGGAAAGCTCACAAAGAAGGAACAAATCTGAAGGAACCTCACGTCACCAAGCTGAGGCCCAGAACTCATTTGAAATGGTGAGCCTGTGACCCACTGAATGGAGGAAAAGTGTGTTGAGCCACTACAGGCTGGGGACAGACAGCAAAAACAGCTAGCTGAGGGGCCAGCTGAACTGGCTGATTGGTGGGCACCAGCGAGTCTCCTGCATACCACTAGCAGGGAATTAACCTGTTGGTCAGGAACATAGGAACAAAGAAAAAGCTCCTTAGTCCTGCAATGTCCCTGAAGAACCCTCTATTACAAGGCAAACATTGTGGTAAGTGGAAAAGAAGAAATGCTTATAGAGAAACTCCAGTAATCACAAGGCAGGGCAAAGAGGGGTGATTTTGAGCTAAGAGTCAATAAGTTTATAACTGGTACAACCTATGATTATTAACATTATATAACTTAAAAATACATTATTTCAGTGAATTTACATATTTCAGAAAATAATCTGGGGTTACACCACTTTAGATATGTTTTAAATCTTGATTATTTGTGTATTTTTTTTATTTGTTTCTATTGTAGAATGAAGAGCCCAGGAAATTACCCTATTCTGTGAAAGAGCTGAATATATGATAAGGTAATTACAAAGAAAGATCATTTGTTTAATTTCTCTTATGAATGATAATGCCCACCATTTTCTCCAATTCCATAGATTATTCTTGCTCTTCTTGATATGAGGATTTTGGTTCCTTGAATCTCCCTTCCTTGAGGACTTGGGCTAGATCTGTTCCATTTCTTCTCCGTCCTCCGAACCCAACACTCAATGCATCCCATTATCTCAGGTTAGACATATCTGTTCAGTATTTTTGCCCATGGGAGCCCAACCCCTGTTCTTATCTTTCCCTTAAGTCAAAGCCATCCCCCTAATGACTGTGGTGTAGATATTTGTACTGATAGTTGGAGAACTGCTGTCCATGCTTGAATAAATATTTGAGTCAATTGACGCACATTATAACATTCTCTTGTCTGCAACTGAGACAACAAATACTGTATTTTACACACATAACACACGCCTTCTATGTTTGTTTGCCCCCTTGCACCCTCTCCCGCAAGGTATTTTCATAAGCACCACTATGTCAATTCTTTTTTACACGTTGTTATTAAAAAATTAGCATACTGCATTTATGAAAATACTCCACAGGGGGAAGGGCATGGTTGGTAAATAAATGTAGAAGGCATTCATTATTTGTGTAAAAATACAGTAATCAAAACACAACAAAAATCAACTATAGCGATGTCCTTTTATCAGCAATTTGCCAGTAGTGCCCATTCCCTCACTTAAAGCTAGCCCAGATTATCATTATGTGGCATCATAATTGGAGATCTAGTGTCCCTGCTTCTTGCTTGTTATGCACCAAAAGTAGCCGCCAATATATTGTTAAAATAAAAATACAGAATTATAGAAAAGGTGGCAGAAAAATACAGTAAACTATTTTTTCAGATCTGGAGACTAATGATAATTTTCTTAGCTTTGGAAAAATAGAAGATCAGCATCTTAAAAAAAATTCAAAAGCTCCTTTACAATGACAACCAAAAACAAAACTGAATTATTAAAAAAAGGAAACAATCTGTCAAATATGTGTTTATATATAACAAGGAGTTAATGACTACATTATGCATAGATTGTACTTGGATTTATAAAAAAAAAAAAATCAAGATCCCCAAGAGATATCTGGCAAGAATCATAAACAGATCCATTAGCAAGCAAGGAAATATAAGTAGTGTAAGGGTGAAAATAGTTCACCCTCACTGCTAAACTTAGACATGCAAACTAAATTAATTAAAATACCATATTAACCCTACTAAGTTGTGGGGAGGAGAGAATTACCACTCAAAGCTATTTATGTTGGAGGTAAGCAGATATGCTTATACAATGCTTGTTGAATTTTCAGTTGGCAAAATCCTTTAGGCAAGCAATGTAACAACATAAGACAAGTATAAAAATATTCATATTGTCCTAGGAATGTCACTTCTGGAAATTCATCATAAGGATCACTGAACTGAAGAAAAAGACCTATAGGTAGAAAGAAACTCATCACAGCATTGTAAAACCATAAACACACACACACAAACACACACACATACATTCTACATTTATTAAATAACTCATAGCATAGGCCCTTAAAGAAACATTATACACGCATTAAAATTAAAATATTGAAGACTATGCAGAAACATAGAAAAAATATGGTGTATGTAAAGTTAAAGGAAAAAAAATAAAAATAAATGAAGAGGAATTACATGGTGACTGTTATTACACAATAAATACAAATTTTAAAAAACTAGCAGTGAATTTCCAAAACTAAAAATCATGGTAGGATGACAGGATTATAAAGAGTCTAACATGTTTTCTAACATTTTGCTAATATTATGTTGCTTTAAGATTTCCAAAGAAAAAGCTACTTTGTTCTTTCCAAGATTCATTTCTGGTAAGGTAAATTTTTGTCATTCTCAGCGCCGTCATAAGAAAATTACAAAACCTCTGTTTGTGAAGAAAATAAATTAATTCAAATTTTAGTTCACACTAATTCCTTTTATGTTTTTAAGCTACAGAGAAGGGGGAAAGAAACTTATAAAAGAACTAGAAAAGAAGGTGCAATTTCTTCCATTTGGAGGGAAAAATGAGATTTTGGAATTTTATTCAAACTGTCATCTGCAAGCAGAAATACAGCATTTTTTCTCTACTCACTTAACTATATGGAAAAAAAGGCAAAATAAAGTCATGACAGCAATACACTCACATTTATCAATAATTACACTGAACGTAAACGGCCTAAATGCATCCATAAAGAGACAGAGTGATAAAATGGATAAAAAAATAGGATCCATCAATATGCTGTCTACAAGAGACACATCTTAGAAACAAAGATGTAAATTTATTAAAAATCAAAGGATGGGAAAAAATATATCAAGCAAACAGCTACCAAAAATGGGCAGAGTGGTAACACTAATCTCAGATAAAATAGGCATTAAAACAAAATCTGCCATAAAGGACAAAGAAGGACACTATATAGTGATTAAAGGGACAAACCATCATGAAGACGTAACCATAAGAAACATCTACGCACCCAATGACAGGGCTCCAAAATACATAAAACAAACTCTACCAGCACTGAAAAGAGAAACTGACAGACCACAGTAATAGTAGGAGTCTTCAACACACCACTCTCGGTAAATGACAGAACATCTAGAAAGAAACTCAACAAAGATACAGAAGACCTAAAGGACAAAAGCAGCCAACCTGACCTCCTAGAAATATACAGAACACTCCACCCAACAGCTGCAAAGTACACATTCATTTTCAATGCACATGGAACGTCCTCCAGAATAGACCACATCTCAGGCCACAGAGTAACCCTCAACAAAATCCAAAACATTCATATAATACAAAGTCTCTTCTCTGACCACAATGCCATCAAGGTTAATTGTTAATTTCTATTAACAACAGAAAGAGCAAGGAAAAAAAAAATCAACTATGGAAACTGAATAACACTCTGCTTACACATCACTGGGTAATAGAAGAAATCAGAAAAGGAATCAAAAAATTCCTAGAATCAAACGAGAATGAAAACATATCACACCAAAACCTTTGGGACACAGCAAATGCAGTCCTCGGAGGACAATTTACAGCAACAGATGCACACATCAAAAAAGAAGGGAAGAAATCAAAACATTAGCAAATAGAAAAAGAACAGCAAAAGAAGCCACAGCCACCAGAACAAAGTAAATAACACAGATCAGATCAGAAATAAATGAAACAGAGAACAGAAAAACAATAGAAAGAATCAACAAAACCAAAAGTTGGTTCTTTGAAAGGATCAACAAAATCGACAAACCACTGGCCAAACTGACAAAAGAAAAACAGGAGAGGATGCAAATAACCCAAATAAGAAATGAAATGGGGACATTACAACAGACCCAACTGAAATAAAAAGGATCATAACAGAGTATTATGAGAAAACTAAACTCCAACAAATTTGAAAACCTAGAGGAAGTGGATAAATTTCTAGAAACACACTACCTACCCAAACTAACACAAAGTCATGTTGAAAATCTGAACAGACCCATAACAAGAGATTGAAAAGATCATAAAAAAAAACTCCCAACAAAAAAAGCCCTGGCCCAGATGGCTTCACTGGAGAATTCTACCAAACATTCAGAGAAGAGCTTACAGCAGCACTACTCAAACAATTTCAGAACATAGAAAAGGAAGCAACACTTCCAGATTCATTCCATGAAGCCAGCATAATGCTGATACCAAAACCAGGAAAAGATGCCACAAAAAAAGAAAATTACAGACCACTACCTCTCATGAACATAAATGCAAAAATTCTCAACAGAATTCTAGCCAATAGAATTCACCATCATATCAAAATAATAATACACCACAACCAAGTAGGACTCATAGCAGGTATGCAAGGATGGTTCAACATTAGAAAATCCATCAACGTAATCCACCACATAAATAAAAGGAAAGCAAAGAACCACATGATCATTTCAATGGACCCAGAAAAGGCATTCCACAAAGTCCAACACCTATTCCTGATAAAAAGTCTCAATAAAATAGGTATAGAAGAGAAATTTCTCAACATAATAAAGGGCATCTATGCAAAACCAATGGCCAACATCATTCTTAATGGAGAGGCTGAAAACATTACCCTGGAGAACAGGTACAAGATAAGGATGCCCTTTATCACCACTCCTATTTGACGCTGTGCTGGAAGTCCTAGCTAGAGCAGTAAGGCAAGAAAAAGAAATAAAGGGCATCCAAATTGGTAATGAAGAAGTTAAACTGTCCTTGTTTGTGGAAGCTATGATACTATACATAGAAAACCCAAAAGACTCCACGAGAAAACTACTGGAACTAATAGAAAGATTCAGCAGAGTAGCAGGATCCAAGACAAACATACAAAAATCAGTTGGATTCCTATATACTTATAAAGAGAACGGTGAAAAGGAAATCAGGAAAACAATATCATTTATAATAGCCCTAAAAAAAATAAAATACTTAGGAATAAATCTAACCAGGGATGTAAAAAGACCTATACAAAGAAAACTACAAAACACTACTGCAAGAAAACAAAAGGGATCTACATAAATGGAAAAACATACCATGCTCATGGATAGGTAGACTCAACATTGTGAAAATGACAATTCTACTCAAAGCAATTCACAGATACAATGCAATCCTGAGACAAATACCAACAATGTTCTTTAAAGAGATGGAAAAACTAATCATTAACTTTATGCGGAAACAGAAAAAGCCCCAAATAAGTAAAGCACTATTGAAGAAGAATAAAGTTGGAGGACTCACACTACCTGACCTCAGAAGCTACTATATAGCTACGGTAGTTAAAACATCCTGGTACTGGTATAACAACAGATACATTGATTAATGGAACAGAATTGAGAGCCCATATATAAATTCACCCACCTATGGTCACCTGATCTTCGACAAGGGCTCAAAGTCCATCAAGTAGGAAACAAGAAGTCTTTTTTAACAAATTGTGCGGGCAAAACTGGATGTTCACCTGCAAAAAAATGAAACAGGACCCATACCTCACACCATATACAAAAACTAATTCAAAATGGATCAAAGACCTAAATATAAAGCCCAAAACTATAAAGTTCATAGAAGAAAAAATAGGATCAGTGCTAGATTCCCTAATACACAGCATTAACAGGATACAAACCATAACCAACAACATGCAAACTCCAGCAGATAAGCTAGATAACTGGGATCTTCCAAAAATTAAACACTTATGCTCATCAAAAGACTTCACACAAAGAGGAAAAAGAGAACCTACAGACTGGGAAAAAAATTTTGGACATTACAAGTCAGACAAATTTCTAATCTCTAAAATCTACAAGAAAATCCAACACCTCTCCAACAAAAAGACAAATAATCCAATCAAAAAATGGGCAAAGGAAATGAACAGACACTTCACTGACGAAGACATTCATGCGACTAACGGACACATGGCGAAATGCTCGCAATCACTAGCCATTAGAGAAATGCAAATCAAAACCACAATGAGATACCATCTCACCAGTATTACTAGGATGAATTAAAAAAAGTATTGGAAATAACAAATGTTGGAAAGGCTTCAGGGAGATCGGAACTCTTATGCACTTTTGGTGGAAATGCAAAATGATACAACCATTTTGGAAAATGATACGGCACTTCCTTAGAAAGCTAGAAATAGAAATACCACATGATCCAGCAATTCCACTCCTAGGAATATATCCTAGAGAAATTAGAGCTATCACATGAATAGACAGATGCACACCCGTGTTCACTGCAGCATTGCTCACCATAGCAAAAAGATGGAAATAACCTAGATGTCCATCAACAGATAATGGATAAACAAACTATGGTACATACACACAATGGAGTATTACATAACTATAAAGAACAATGATGAATCTGTGAAGCATCTCATAAGATGGATGAAACTGGAGGGCGTTATGCTCAATGAAATAAGTCAATCACAAAAGGGCAAATATTGTATGAGACCACTACTGTAAAAACTCATGAAAAGGTTTATACACAATAAGAAACAATCTTTGATGGTTATGAGGGATGGTGGGGTGGGATACTACATAGACAATAGATAAGTGGTAACGTTGGTGAAGGGTAAGACAGTACACAACACTGGGGAAGCCAGCACAGCTTGTAAAAGGAAAGGTCATGGAAGCTCCATAGAGACATCCAAACTCCCTAAGGGACCAAATTGCTGGGTGGAGGGAGGGCTGTGGGGAGCATGGTCTCAGGGAACTTCTAGTTCAATTGGCATAACATAGTTTATAAAGAAAATGTTCTACATTCTGCCTTGATAAGTAGCATCTGGGGTTTTAAAAGCCTGTGAGCAGCCATCTAAGATACTCCACTGGTCTCACCCCTTCAGGAGCAAGAGAGAATGAAAAAACAAGATACAAGGGAAAGATTAGTCCAAAGGACTAATGGACCTAACCACCACAGCCTCCACCAGAGTGAGTCCAATACAACTAGATGGTGCCCAGCTACCACCACTGACTGTTCTGACAGGGATCACAACAGAGGGTCCTGAAAGGAGCTGGAGATAAATGTAGAACAAAACTCTAACTCACAAAAAAAAGACAAGACCTACTGGTCTGACAGAGACTGGAGAAACCCCGAGAGTATGGCCTCCGGACACCCTTTTAGCTGGGTAATGAAGTCACTCCCAAGGTTCACCCTTCAGCCAAAGATTAGACAGCCCCATAAAATAAAATGAGACTAATGGGGCACAACAGCTCAGGGACAAGGACTAGAAGGCAGGAAGGGACAGTCAAACGGGTAACAGAGAACCCCAGGTCAAGAAGGGAGAGTGCTGACATGTCCTGGGGTTGTTAACCAATGTCATAAAACAATATGTTTACTAAATGTTTAATGAGAAACTATTTATTCTGTAAACCTTCATCTAAAGTACAATAAAAAAACTTTTTAAATAATTAAATAAAGTCATGAAGAGAAGGGAGCTAGAACGTGTGAGAAATTATTAGAGCATCGCATGTCAAAGAAAATAATCACAAGTGATTCTCTAAGCTAAAGTACCTACAGGCCAAGTACAGGTACAGCAAAAACTTCTGATGTTGCACTGACCTGAAGCCCCAGAGACATCTTCAAACTCTGAGAAAGATTTTGACTATAAATCGCAAGAAGTAACTATATTAATTCCAAGAAAAATGGATGAGTCGCTGAATTGTAGATATGCCTAGATTTCTTATTGTTTGGAACCGATAACGAAAATAATCAAGCGTTTCTCACCTTTTCGGCATAATAGCAAAAAGAGTAAAAATTTTTTCATTAATTTAGCTTTTATTTTTATCAAAGATATGTGTTGTTGTTAGGTGTCATCAATTCAGTTCCCACTCATATCGACCCTATGCACCACAGAACAAAACACTGCTCGGTCTTGCACCATGATCACAGTCGTTCTTACGCCTGAGCACGTTGCTGTAGCCACTGTGTCAATCCATCTCGTTAAGGGTCTTCCTCTTTTTCGCTGACCCTCTACTTTATCAAGCCTGATGTCCTTCTCCAGGGACTGACCCCTCCTGACAACATGCCCAAAGTATGTGAGACGTAGTCTCGCCATCCTTCCTTCTAAGGAGTATTCTGGTTGTATGTCTTCCAGGGCAAAAGATACGTATAGCCACAATTTAAGGAGGTCAAATAATTCCATAGGATGCCCTAGAAAAAAAAAGCATACCTTTTGTTCCATGACCTCTCTCCAGAGAATCCAATTTTAGCTAAATCTTTTCATACTGATATACTTATCTGTAAATAATCTGCTCATGGTGATACTTTATCTCCATTTTTAGGCACTATGAAGCACCTCTAACTTCTCCACTTTGTTATAGCATAGTTTGGCTTATATAAATATTCTATTAGTTTTACTTTACTATATGTATGACAGTCACAGCCAAACTATGTTCTCCACCATGATTATTTTTGCTTTTCTGAATGGTATTTTGTTTTCCCTATGGTACATGGTTTACCTTTTTGTTCATTTGCATAGCC
The DNA here is from genome assembly GCA_030035585.1 of Dugong dugon. Lineage (NCBI taxonomy): Eukaryota > Metazoa > Chordata > Mammalia > Sirenia > Dugongidae > Dugong > Dugong dugon. The sequence goes on from CM057465.1 coordinate 16,616,899, forward strand.
TTCTATGGACTTACCATTAATTTAACCCCTTAAATCTTCTCCAGAGATGTAAATCTCTTCTCAATACACTGAAAAAAATAATTTTTGCCTTACTTTCATTTTCTTGAAGGAATCTCTTATCAGAACCATTTGCCTTGCCTTAGGCTGGTTGTCCTCTAAGCCTGATGTATAGTTAAGCATTTTGGTAATTTCTCTCATTGATATCTTGGGCATTTCCTTTGCTTCTCTTCCATGTTAAAGCCCCTGTGCTTTGCATGCTTATCTCCCTCTGGTGGAAGTTAGGAACTCTTGATGAGAAATAATTTTCCATCAGAACTATTAAAACATTGCTCCATTACATTTCCACTTCTAGTACAGCTAACCTAATGCTAATTTAATTCCTTATCCATTGTTGACATTTTTTAATCTTCCCCTTGTCTTTATTTACTATTCTGAAATTTTACAGCAGTGGGCATTCATGTAGTTCTGGTCTCATCCATGTACTGAATACTTGGTGGGGTACTTTCAATCTTGGAATTGATGTTAATATTTTACATGTTTTTCTTGAATTATTTCTTTGCTGAATTTTAATACTCTGCTTACTGCTTTCTCTTTCTAGCACTGCTACTCTTCTGATATTGGACATCCTAAACTGGCCCTTTAATTTTTTGATCTTTTCTTTCTTGATTTCCATTTTTTTTTTCTCTTTGGTCTATTTTTTGGAAATTTCCTCAACTTTATACTCCTACACCTCTTTGCGTTTTTCATTTCTCTAATATTTTCAATATCTAAAGGCTTACTTTTGCCTCTGAATGAACTTTTTATAGCAAACAAATCTCATTTTATGTATACAGTATCTTTTCTTATATCTCTAAAAATATTAATGATTTTGAAATATTTTCTTCTCCGTTGGGAAAAAAAAAAAACCAAACCCATTGCTGTCGAGTCAACTCCAACTCATAGCAACCCTATAGGACAGAGGAGAACTGCCCCATAGGGTTTCCAAGGAGTGACTGGTAGATTCAAACTGCTGACCTTTTGGGTAGCAGCCGATCTCTTAACCACTGTGCCACCAGGGCTCCTCTCCCTTGAAAGCCCATTTTTATTCTAAATTGAGAGGTAATATAATATAGTGGCTATTGGCATGGATTCCATGAATAAAGTACCTGCATCCAGCTCCTGGCTCTACTTCTTATTAGTCATGTGACCTTGGGAACGTGAATTAATCTTTCAGTGTCTTGGTTTCCTTATCTAGAAAAATCACAAATGATAATCTTGTTCCAAATATTAAATGAGATAATATATGTAAAGTGCTTAAAATAATACTTGGCCTAAGATGAGCACTATACGGGTTATACTAAAAAAGAAGTTGATCTTGTGTTTTTCTATTTGTTAATTTTATTCCTAAAATGAGTTTTACTGGGCACTCATCAAAATTAGATGAGTGATTTCTCTCATTTTCTTTTTAAAAGTTAAATACAAGTCTTTCTATAAATGCAAATATATATATATGCTTATATTTATATACCATATGTATATAAATGTTTTTTGAGCAAAATAGTCTATCTGATAGCACTGCCTGGGTAAATTTACTAGTCTTACCAAAAACATGTCTCTCCATGTCTCTGACTGTATATTAGGCTTTGATCTGGAGAAGAATGGAAAATATTAACACTATGTCATCATATGGAAAAGTAAATTTAAATTATCTTAGATTGGCAACAATATTCATTATAAAATATCAAAACCTTAGAACTGATTCCACATTATTTTATTTTCTTAAATCAAATCCAAGCTTGTAAGACAGAAACGTGCCCTTGTTGCCTGGCTGTACGATGAGGGCATGTGTCACACACTGCCTATTCACCATCGCTCCCTGATAAAGATTGGAATTGGAAACAATGTTAATAGAAAGACTCTAAAGATCTTCTGTAGAGGTTATTATTCTATGCAAATGAAAAGTGCAGAGCACAGTACTCTGGGCTCTTTGACCCATTCTGCTGAATTGAAAGGGAAAATTGAAAAGGCTCAATTATTCCATTTATTACCTTGATGAGTTCTTATAACATGAAATGAATTTTGTGATTAATGAAGATTTTATCTAGACTGTACATAAAAAAAAACTTCATCTAAAAAAAGCAAATGGCATTATTTTCTGACTAGTGAAGGTGAAAATGAAATACAAAATAGTTGATTGACTTTAATATATAAAAGGTAGCACTAGTTAATAGAGTATTGATTAAAGTTATAAAAAGCTATGGTAACAATTCATCAAATATCCTTGTTCTAGGTCCTCCGGGTGGCTGCTTAATAAATCTCTTTTCTTATATCTGATTTATATTTTCATACTACTTTTTTCATATCTTGTTTCTTTTTGCTATGACATATCAGAATCACCCACTACCAGCAACACAAACTCACACAAAAATATCATTTGTCTATATGTGCCCCAATAAGTAGAGTCTGATCCAATACAGGGTGAATGGCCAACATAATAATCAATCCAGTTGGTAATATGTTTAGTTCGCCCAAGATACATCTAGTTGGAACCAACAGACAACCCAAGAGAAAAATTAATAATTGTATTATGCCCTACTTGATTAAATTTCATGTTGTTTTTGTTGTTGTTAGGTGCCGTCCAGTCACTTCCAACCTATAGCGACCCTGTGTACAACAGAATGAAACACTGCCAGGTCCTTCACCATCCTCACAATCCGTGCTATGTTTGAGCCAACTGTTGCAGCCACTATGTCAATCCATCTTGTAGAAGGTCCTCCTCTTTTTCGCTGACCCTCCACTTTACCAAGCATGATGTCCTTCTCCAGAGACTGGTCCATCCTGATAACATATCCAAAATGTGTGAGCAAAGTCTCGCCATCCTTGCTTCTAAGGAGCATTCTGGCTGTACTTCTTCCAAGAGAGATTTGTTTGTTCTTCTGGCAGTCTGTGGTATATTTAATATTCTTTGCCAATATCATAATTCAAAGGCATCAGTTCTTCTTCGGTCATCCTTATTCACTGTCCAGCTTTCTTATGCATATGAGGTGATTGAAAATACCATGGCTTGGGTGGGGCACACCTTAGTTCTTAAAGTGACATCTTTGCTTTTCTACACTTTAAAGAGGTCTTTAGCAGCAGATTTTCACAATGCAATTACATTGTTTGATTTCTTGACTGCTGCTTCCAAGGACTTTGATTGTGAATCCAGGTAAAATGAAATCCTTGACAACTTCAATCTTTTCTCCATTTATCATGATGGTACTTATTGGTCTAATTGTGAGGATTTTTGTTTTCTTTAGGTTGAGGTGTAATCCATACCGAAGGCTGTAATCTTAGATCTTCATCAGTAAGGGCTTCAAGTCCTCTTCTCTTTCAGCAAGTAAGCTTGTGTCATCTGCATATCGCAGGTTGTTAATGAGTCTTCCTCCAATTCTGATGTCATGTTCTTCTCTATATAGCCCAGTTTCTTGGATTATTTGTTCAGCATACAGATTTAACAAGTATGGTAAAAGGACACAACCCTGATACACACCTTTCCTGATTTTAAACCATGCAGTATTCCCTTGTTCTATTTGAACAAATATCTCATGGTCTATGTATAGGTTCTGCATGAGCACAATTAAGTGTACTGGAATTCCTATTCTTTGCAATGTGATCCATAATTTGTTATGATCTGCACAGTCAAATGCCTTTGCACAGTCAATAAAACACAGGTGAACATCTTTCTGGTATTCTCTACTTTCAGCCAGGATCCATTTGGCATCAGCGATGATATCCCTCATTCCATGTCATCTTCTGAATCTGGCTTGACTTTCTCACTGCAACCATTTTTGAATTATGTGCAGTAAAATTTTACTAGCATGTGATATTAATGATACTGTTTGATAATTTCCACATTCTTTGGAATGGGCACAAATATAGATCTCTTCCAGTAAGTTGGCCAGTTAGCTGTCTCCCAAAATTAAATTTCATAGACAATTTTAGTGCTGATAATAACATGAAAAATACAGGCACGCATGTGGCTTATTGATGATAGAGAAACAAGATTGAGAGTTGCATTATTCCTGCCCACAAACAGAATCCTGCATAGCTGAGAACACCCTAGGTTAGAGCATTAGTCTCCTCCTTGAAATTATATAATAGAAGAATTGAAACATATTTCTTGTACTAGTGTTTTAAAAGTGTAAGATTTTCTTTTTTGAAGTTAAGAAAAATTTTGCTTATGTTTTTGCTCCAAATTTCTCGTCTTAAAAAAATTTACACCACATCTTTATATGTCTACTACTTATACTCAAGGGTAACCATTCCTGCCATTTACCTCTCGGGGTCATAGAAACCAACAGTATCATGCTAGAATAATTTAGAACACTCATAAGGAAGCTGCTGAATATGGTGAAGTATTACTATTAATCACTAGCTATACTGAGGATAAATATAGCTGCATATTAAATTTAGCTTAGCCTGAATTATGCCTGAAGATACATTTAAAAAATTATGTGATGCTTCTACAAAGCTATGTGGAACACATAAACCCAGATTTTCCAGCTCAATTCCAGTGTTAAATATTCTATTCCATCGTCAGAACACATGTCCCAATTTTTAGTTTGAAAAACGCAGTCACTTTATATATTGGTGATATTCTATGATTCATTATATTAATCTGGAGTGTTTTAATTAAATTTTTCTCTTGCTCCTTACTAAATACAACGCCTGCTTTACTGATGTAATACTTTACATATGTAAACTCCATATTTTTTCCAAAATTTATGAGCAAGTATCATCTCCTTTTATCTAATTAGTCTAAAGGTTACTGTAAACAATAAAAGATAATAGTAAAACTTTTAGCTAACCTTCTTTTTTTGTATAAAACCACAAAAACCAAACCCACAGCCACCCAGTTGATTCCGACTCTCTTAGCGACCCCATACAGTTTCCAAGCTATAAATATTTATGGCAGCAAACTGCCACATCTTTCTCCAGCCAAGCCTCTGCTGAATTCAAGCGACAACCTTTTGGTAAGCAGTCACTCATTTTAACCACTTCGCCACCAAGCCTCCTCCTTTTTTTTTTTTTTTTTTTTTTTGTATAGACAACATATTATTAAATCATTATTAGTCACAATATGTACAGAGTCACTGCTCGGTCTAAAAAAGGGAGCAAACAGCTTTTCCCACAACCAATGTAGACCATGTCTCCACACAGGAAATGGTAGGAACACAGTATGCAAAAATAGTAAATATTCGAAATAATTTAAGTATGTAATATTTCTTCAGTTTACAAAGTAAATTCACTCTTTTTTTTTTTTTACATTCTAGTAGGACAAACTCGCCATTTAAAAGGAGAACGTGTGCTAGAGCAAGATCCTTAATAATGGGGGCCCCTGTTAATTCAGCCATGTCTGTCTGGGTCATAGGTGAGCCAGCAGCAGCTCTAATTGTAAGAAACAATGAGCCTTAAGAGGCAAACCGACCTTCCACCCCGCCATTCCACGGCTGTAACCACCTCAGCTCAGGAAGGTCTCTGCTCTGCGAAGTCCTCTGTGTTCGGCAGGGATGCCCCCTCAAAGTCTGGGTCCTACCTCCCAGACCCGGACACAGGAGTGGTGTCCCCTTGGGAGGGGCGGCCCCCCGTGCCTTTGACACAGTGGGGCCTTGGCTCACAGGGTTACTGGAGCTCTCGGCAGCCACTACTGGGTCGCAGCGCTGTGGAGGGGGCCCCTTAGTGGAAAAACGCCTGGGGCTCCCGTCTCCGTCCTATGCCCTAAGCAGGGCCTGGGGAGGGCTTTGCATCCATCATGGGCCCCTCACTCACCCACCCATCCTACGACTTCCTGGGCACAGGCCGCTGCGCCCCCAAGCGGCCAGTTGAGGTCTCAAGCGCCTTCCCTCCTCCGTGACAGCTTTCATTAGTTTCCTAAATGTCTAAAACTGTTTAAGAGTTATTTATTCTTCTCCGTGTTTGAAAAAAATTATAACTAGCACAACAAAAATCTCACCACTAACATTATTTTAGTACAAGGCTAAGTTTTTTTTTTCGAATGAGTGTAAAATTGGTTTAAAGAAAATATTAAATATAATACATATATAATGTCAAAAAGAGAGAAAAAGAGATTTTATGACTGAACTATAGGGACAGACAACCAACTCCCAGGACAAAATTTCCCGTTATATTATGCTAGCCTCCTTTTTAACATTTAAGCAGCATGGGGGGAAATATTGTCCAGATTCTCAAAGTTGGCTCAAAGAATGGATGGAAGTTGAGGCAAAGAATAATTCTGAATACAAAGTAGTGGGGTATTTCTAGACTTATATTCATGCCTTTCCCGGTTGCTAGGAAGAGCCAGATTGAGCTGAACAAAAACAAAGCCAAAAGAAATAAACGTATCTTCAGAAATAAGAGTCTGGTGATTTTAAAACATGATTACAATGAGACAGGGTTTATACCTCTTGCCCTTGAATCTGGGTGGGGTTCTAACTACTTCAACTAAAAACATATGGCACACATGATACCATATGACTTCTGAGGATAGTTCATATAAAACCATGCAGCTTCCATCTTGTTTTGTTGGAACACTTGTTCTTGGAGCACTGAGCTACCATATAAAAAAAAGACATCTGACAACCTTGAGATTTTTATGTCATGAATAAGCCCAGGCCACAAGGAGAATCATCCAGACATATTAGGAAGAAACCTCCAGATAATTCTAGCCCCCACTAGTGGAAGTCACCCGCAGCCATCCAGGTCTACCCAGCTGTGGCCCAGATATCCTAGAATAGAGAAATGATCCCTACTGTGCCTTTTAGAACTTCTGACTCACAGAACCTGTGAACATAAGAAAATATTGGTTGTTTTATGCTTTCACAATTTGGGTTGGTTTGTTACACAGTAACAGATAACAGGTACAGTGGGTAAATTTGATATGTGGCAAGGCAGGATTTTTATTCCCTACTTCCTTCTAGAAGTGAGGCTTTGGTGAGAAATATAAGAGAGAAAGTAACTTGGTTTACTTTACAACAGATAAAACGGTAGCTAAGAGAGGTAGTCAAAAGTAGCAAGATGAAGTTTTGTTGGTTTTATAGCTATTTCTTTCAGGAAAAAATGTGAACAATCTAAATTTTCCCAACACAGACAGTGTAAGGACCAGAATGATCTGTTGCCTCTTCTGCTTCCTCAACACAGAGAAACAGAGGAACCTAACTACCCCTTAAGCAATGCAGTCTGGATCTTGGTATTCATTCACATTGGAAAGAGACTAGAAAATTGGAAATGTTGAACGACTGTTTATGTAATGAGGTTTCAAACTTCTAATTTTAAGTTAGTGCCACTTATTCCTCTATTGGAGACACTAACTTTCACTGAAGTTAGTTGGAATAAATGAATTACATTGAGAGATTATACCCTTCAATAAAACTAATCCTAGGATGTTTTGATGCCTGTCACTCCAAAACCCATAAATCTTGAAAATAACATTGTCAATTCTTAATTATCTATAAATTAATCTCTCCTCATTACTCTTCTCCTTCCTTCCTGTTTCAGAGGAGAAATTATCCCTAGTCCTTTTCATGACTGATGTCTCTCTTTCATCCATTGCTGCCTCTTTCAGAAAAGTCCTTTTCTACTGGAAGGAGACTGACTTTTGAATTAGACCTGGGTTCAAACCTTGATGGCTCACTGCTTGCTACTTCCCAGCAGTACAACTTCAGGCAAATTACTCAACCACCTTGTACCTGTGGGTAAAGAGTTTACAAAACCCTTTTGCAGTGCATGAGAATTTGGCCACTGATTAACTCTAGCCAAGTGACTCTTGCATGGTAAATTGCACTGCAAAGGGCGGAGCTATAAATGCACTGTAAATACCTTATGGGGAAGTCACAGCTGTGGGCTTCCTTTAGTGCAAAGACACTTGTAATTAGCATCTTCTTGCAAGGTCCCTGGGAGCTACGCTTACAGAGTTGTTTCAAGAGATCCTGACTCCTATGGATTACAAGGCTTCTAAACCAGGCCTATCCTGCATCCTTCTGATGTGAATGTGGCCTCCTTATACCTGAGTTGTCTGACAGACTGCTTAAGGACTCATGTAAAAAGAAAAATTAATGATGCTGCCCTGCTGGCATTCTGTGTTCATGCCCTATATACTTCTGAGCAGTCTGGTGCTACATATGGCCTATGATAGTCATGGAGTCTGAATATTCAGTTGAGCCTAAGAAGATCCCCTGCTGAGCAGAGTAGAAGGATAATAATATCTACCTTCTAATGATAACTTTGTTGTTGTTGGGTGCCATCGAGTTGATTCCTACTCATAGCCACTTCGTATGATGGAATAGAACTGCCCCATAGGGTTTTCTAGGCTGTAATGTTTACTGGAGCAGATCACCAGGTCTTTATCCAGCAGAGCCACTGGGTGGGTTCGAACCGCTAATCTTTTAGTTAGCAGCCGAGTGCTTAATTGTTGCACCACTAGGGTTCCTTTCTAATAATACTAGGAGGATTAAATCAGATTGTATGTAAATACATACACATATAGTGATTTACACACATCTATATATGTGTACAAAATCCCTGGGTAGCACAAATGGTTGGTTAAGCACTCAACCATTAGTGGAAAGGTTGGCGATTCGAACCCACCCAAACATGCTTTGGAAGACAGACCTGGAAATCTGCTTGCAAAAGGTCACAGCCTTGAAAATCCTATGAAGCAGTTCTACTCTGCACACATGACTCGGTGGCAACTAACAACAACAACATGTATGTGTACACACATATATAGTAAGAGAAAGCTCATTGCATTGTAGTTTTACCACAATTGTATTTTAAAATGTATTTTTGTAATTTATAATATCAGTCTCCCCCTAATAAATTGCAAATCATCTTAGTGTTCCCAGGTCTTATCAGAATGTTGCCACGTGGTATGCGCACAATTAATGTTTGTTCCTTCCTATTACTGCCCCTCTCTGGAGAGATCCCAAATGTAGATCTGTGGAAAGCCAATTCCTCCTACGTTTGGCAACCATTATTCAAAGTATGAAGAAAAGGACTCCCTGACCAAATAAATTTGGCCAAGTAATGACATATCTTTCTCTTCCTGTAAACTAAGAGTATTGGAGGGGCCTATTAATTAAAAATCTGTCATCAACGAATATATCCACATAAGTATTTACTGAAAACTTAGGACCTTCTGATTTCTGCTATATTTCACTGGAGTTAATAAAGTCTGTGCGGAAGCTTGAGCATCTAGGCTTAATTAATTTAAGGGAAAGAATTAAATATATAACTTTTTTTTCAATAACTCCTGAATAATCTAAATCTTCTCTTTTCACTCAGGACAGAGAAATTCTTTTTTTTGTTTGTTTGTTTTCCTTATTATAAAAAATATATAAAATCTCTGAGCCTCAGAAATCTTCTGGAAGGGAGAATTGGGAAAGGGAACTACTACAGTATTTTTATGCAAATAATGCACACCTTCTACATTTGTTTGCCAGCTGCACCCTTCCCCTTGAAGTATTTTCAGAAGCCCTGCTATGCCAATTTTTTTACATGTTGCTGAAAAAAGATTAGCCTACCACGTTTACAAAAATACCTCACAGGGGGAGAACACGGCTAGCAAACAAACGTAGAAGGCGCACGTCATTTGCTTAAAAATATGGTGTGCTTGTGAAGAGATTCTGGGGGGAAGAAGACATGAGGTAAATTCATAATTAGATCCTAGAAAACATGAAGCTTATTTATTGATGCACTATATGATGTATTATACCATCAAAGTTTACTCACAAATAGAAAAATTATGTAAAGCATTTAAATATAATTTGCCCTATATTTGTACTTAGAAGGACAGAAGAAAGAAAGGTTTAAAAGCCATAAGGAAAGGATTCGAGGACACATTCTTATTTTACTGGTGGTAAGAGGAAATCAGAAATGTGGTTTGAGACAATCAACACAGACATCTCATTTACATGCCTGAAAAGGATTCTCTCCACCCACAGTGACTTTTAATCATCATCCTAGAAATATGCTCAAGCCTCCCCAAGTCTAGAAGACTTGTACTTATTCCAGGTCTTGAACTAATGAGAAGTATTTTAGTTACAAAGAAACCCAACTTAAAATAGTTTAAACAAAAAAAGAGATTTGGTTGGATGGAAACTCTAGTACTTCATGGGAAGAGTTGATCAACCAGACCACAAGATTGGCACCAATGCATGCTGGGCTGCAGAAACCAGAGAGGAACAAGAACCCAAGCATCCACAGGACTATCTTCATGGCTCATCTCTGCTTCCTTCTTTCTGCGCATCAGTCTCATTCTTCTCTCTCATTACAAACTTACAAAGTGTGTACCTGGCAAAATACATATATATATGGCTTCCAAGTACCCTCAAACTTTAAAACTGTGTGCTTCAACAAGGAGAGGTTTCCTAGACTTTCTCTATAAAATCCAAGGCATTGGCTCAGCTTAGATTGGATTCCCAAAATATATCAATTAACTCTTAACAGGGGAGTGAATTTATGTAAGAAAGTAACAGCTCCCTTAGTGTCTATATGACTGGAGTGTGAAGAGCAATTTCCTGAAGCCGGAGAGCTATTCCCAGAAGTGAGATGTCACCAGACAGACAAAACAGACTGTGGTAGGCAGAATTATGGCCCCAGCACAGATGTTCATATCCTAATCCCTGGAATCTGTGACTATGCTACCTTATATGGTAAAAGGGACTTTGAAGATATGATTAGATTTAGCATCTTGAAATGGGGAGATTATATGGGATTATCCAGGTTTGCCCAGTGTAATCACAGGGCCCTTACAAAGGAAAGAAAAGAGGCAGGAGTGTCAAAGTCAGAGAGAAATTTGAAGATGTTATGCTGATAGCTCTGAAGATGGAAGAAAGGACCATGAGATAAGGAATACAGGTTGCCTCCAGAAAGCTGGAAAAGGCAACAAAACAAAATTCTTTCCTAGATCCTCCAGAAGAAACACAGCCCTTCAGACACCTTGATATTAGCCCAGTGAAGCCATTTTGTACTCCTGACCTCCAGATCTGTTGTTTTAAGCCACTAAACATGTGGTAATCTGTTACAGTAGCAATAGAAAACAATCTACTATAGGCCTACCTCGGTGTCAGACTTATGCATGCCTCATCTCAACATACACACTTACTATTATTTTAAAAAAGTAACGGAAACTTAAAACTTCGCTCTTTCCACTTATATTTCAATTCACAACTTTCTCTAACATGATTTCTATATCAGCCCTCTGACAATGATATCTAAAACGCCATGAAATGACTTCTTAATGGAGAAATCTTCTCTCTACTTCTAATTCCTTATATATACAATATAAATACATCAGTAGATTCCATTGACCTGTGTTTCCTTCGTCTTGAAAATTTCTCCTCCATATCTTTGGGCTAGTGGCCTCTATTAATTCTCCTTCTATTTTGGGTTGCTTTTGATGTTTCTTTTTATAATGTCTACTTTTGCTGATCCCTTTAACATAGACATCCTTCAGTGTCTGGTCTGTTCCTCCTCTACACACTTTCTCCAAAGAACACTATTTTAATGGTTAATATTACATGTCAGTTTGGCTAGGCCATGATTCTCAGTAGTTTGGCACACAATTATGTAATTGTCTTCCATTCTATGATCTGATATGAGCAGCCAATCAGTTGGAAGGGGAGTTTCCTTGGAGGTGTGGCCTGTCTCCTATATGTATATATAAATGTATGCATATACGGATGTTCTGTCAATGCTTGCCTGCTCTCTCTCCGATCCTGTATTCGTCTTGTCATCTTCTGACCTCTGGTTCTTGGGACTTGAGAAGCCTTCAGACTGCTGCCTGACCTGCAAATTTTGGATTCGTCCGCCCCTGCAACCCCATGACCCAGTTGAAGCCTCCAGCCCAATGCGTGACCCACATTTTAGGGGCTTGCCAGCCTCCACAACTGCACGAGCTGTTTGCTTGATGTAAATCTCTCTACTTGTATTGTATATGTGTCTCACTAGTTTTGCTTCTCTAGAGAACCCAGCCTAAGACACCTGTCTTAGCAGACCGAGGCAACCTGTCTGGTTTCAATCCTGTCTCTACAAATCAATAGTTGTGTGACAGTGGTCAGATGGTTTGACGTGACAGCATTCCCAAAATGACCATAATATCTTCCTTCTATGGTTGTCAGAGGATCAGAGATAACATTCAAAATATCTGCTCATTGTATACTATCAATAAACAGTCACTTTATTATTCCCCTTCCTTTCTTATTTTTTTCTGTCATTGTTTTATAGGTAACTTTCTTTCATCCTATCCCTTCCTATAAAATTCTATAACTTGCTACTGGACATCTCTACTTGGATGCCCTCATGGTCACATGTTTAAGACCAATCCCATTTCTCCCCTCTCATAGCCCCAAACTGTGCTTCTTCTAAGCTTTCTACCATCCTAACAGAATTACAAATAATGTTTCACCCTGGCTGGGAAGTTAATTATTGCCTTCCAACCATCTATTTCTCAGAAAAAATTGATCATGAAATATCTCCATTGACTTCTATGTAGTATCCACAGTGCTTTTTTCAAACACTTTCTATTTTCCTTAAGTCTTGAATCCCAACCCTACAACCTTCATTTTCTGCAATGATACTACTTTATAATGTGATGATAAATAAAGTTCTCTGGAGATGAGCTACCTCATCTTCCTGCCTCTTTACCTCAAATTTTCTCAACATCTTCAATCACCACTTATCCTTTTCCTTTAACAGAGAAAGAAGAATCATTCTTCCTCTCTATCTCTAGCATGCATAAAGCCTCATAATATAAAAATATCATAGGTTTAAGAATGACAGAAACCTGAAGTCAAATCCAAGCTTTTTTAATTTATAACCTGTGTGATCTTTAACAACTTATCGGTTATCTTGTTTTCCCCAACTGTAAACCAGAAAGCAATTAATAATGATAATTACTTCAGTAGACTGAGGGGAAGAGCTTTGTAATGTTGCCTTTATTCTTTTCTTGATCCCATTCCATCTTGGTAGCGTTCCCCTACTCTCTGCCAGCTCTACAGTCTCTCTTGGCACTGGATTTCTCTCCTCAATCTCATTTTATTAAATTGAAACTAAAGTTTGAGACCAAATGCCTTTCTTTCAAGCCTGATTCACTTTAAAACATTTAATCACCATATATGGGGGGTGATAGACTTAGCAAACAAAAACACAGGACACCCAGTTAAATTTGAATTTCAGATAAACAACACTTTTTTTTAGTACAATTGATTATTATTATTCACAGTATTTATGTTCTATAAAGTCTCCACCAATACTGAATTAGTAGATATTTCCCTTAACATTTTCATCAAAATATTTTCATCAACTGATCAATACATAACCTTGCTTTAAGTTTGCTTCTGTTTAAAGACACTTTATTTAATATATATTGTTAATTCATTAACCTTGAACTCACGGCCAACGGCACCATAATTCATGAAGTTTATCTAATGAGGAAGCCCTGGTGGTGTAGTGGTTAAGAGCTATGGCTGCTAATCAAAAAAGTCAGCAGTTTGAATCCCCCAGGTGCTCCTTGGAAACCCTATGGAGCAGTTCTACTTTGTACTATAGGGTGATTATCAGTTGGAATCAACTCGACAGCAACAGGTTTACCCAACACATCATAACCTTCTTGTGCTTAAGAACAGTAGACAGCACTTTAGCATTATGTTTGGAGTCATTTTAAGCATCAAAATCACCAACCAAAAGAAAAATAGGCCATGAAAAGGACACTTGTTTACAGTATGAGAACTGAAACAAGAAGGCAGAGCATCACCTTGTTTGATCTCAGCTGGAAACATGCATGTCAAGGGACTCAAATTTTTCACCGTTCTGTGCATCTTCATGAATGACCACACCAGCATCACAAATATTGATTCAAGGATTACAAATAAGTTTTAGTGAGTATGCAAATTCACATATACAAAATCCATGAACAATGAGACTGACCGTAAAATTTTTCTAGTATAAGTATGTCCCATGCAATATATGGGACATACCTTTACTAAAAAATTATTGTTTATCTGCAATTAAAATTTAACTGAGAGCCTGGTATTTTATCTGGTAATTCTAATCAAATAATATGTCACTTTAGTCCTTCTTCCTCTGCTTTAGTCCTTCTAAAGGACTGAGATGGAAAAAATGTGTGAAAGTTAATGAATTAATGTATCTAAAATACCTAGAAAAATGCAAGGCACATGATAAATATTTGTTAAATGGTTCCTATTTATTATAATTTTTGAAATTCTTATAGCTATTTCTATTAACACTCACAAATACCATTTTATAAATGATAAAATTTAGGCTTGAAAAGAAGAGGTGACATTTTCAATGTCCTGTTGGTATATAGTGGCAGATGCCTATATTCTCTAACGCCCAAGCTAATGTTTTTCTTACAGTATGTTCTGCTGACTGAGGTTACCTGCTCCAAACTGTTTTAGGTCCCAATTTGGGCAACAACATATGGCGTTATTACAGAGTACTAGTATCTTGGCCAAAGCAACAATATAGTTTAAAAGGCCCATGGGACATATGGTATCTCATCCACTTTTTATGCCTCTGGAGTTCTTTGGAAAGGGGGTAGCCTGATTTTAACTCATTTACCCTCAAGGTGGGAGCCATTTGCAATGTATGAAAATCAAAAATCCTGAGTGGGGAGCCTCATTTTTGTGTAGATGGAACACTGTCTTAGGTGTGCCTCCTAGGTGTGTGAGTTTTCTGAACTTTTGACAGATTTGCCTTTACTTCTGTGAGATAAGCTCCCTCATTATATTTCCCAGTTACTTATGTACTTATCATGAGAATAAGCTATTACCAGTCTTCAATCAGTCATAGTGGCCAGTTTCTCCTTTACGCCATTTATTGTTTCCAGGTGTTACTGGCTCCCTTCTTTTCTAGCTTCTGAACAGTAAACAATGCCTCTCCAATAAGGAATAATGCATTGCAGTGGTACTTTTCAAGAGATTGGAACTCCTATAAATTATTCTTACCCTGCATTCAGTCTTAGAGCCCAGTTATTTCTTCCTTGTGTAGTAGGTGGAATGTACCACTGTCAGCAGTTCTGCAGTATTCCAGGGCAGATGTTTCTGCTTCTTAGCTGTTAGTACTGCTTTTGTATGATGAAGAATACATAGTAATGGTAATTTTCCTGAGATTCAAATTCCTTTAGTTTTACTTATGTTGCCTCTAAGTACTGCTTTTGCAGTAGTGAAGAGTGCATTGTATTGGTAATTTTCCTGAGATAAAAAATCCCTTGGCTTTATTTATTTAGGCTGTAAGTACTGCTTTTGCAGTAAGGAAGAATGCATTGTACCATGTTTTGAATAGTTTCATGAAAAATAATAAAAAGTTTAAGAAGAAGGAGACTAGAATAAAATGTATGTGCAGTGATTTCCAAGTGCCTTCATGTTTTGCATATTTTCAAGAAATAAAATTTAAACAGATTTTTAAAAAACGATTTTGTCATTGACTCATATCAGCAGGATTCATGTTGTCCATGGGCCACTGGGACACATGAGATCCCAGATGGATATGAAAATCTATAGCTCATAAAAAAAAAATTCTGAATTGGTCCTTTAATCAGCATGCCTTCATTAGTGAAAACACATAGTATCAGCAAAAAATTCCAAGGAGAAAATAATTGGGTCTTGAAAGGGTCAAGAAGATGTATCTACTCCGATAAAAAGAAAGGAAGAGAAAAAAAGGAAGAAGGAAGGGAAGGAGAGAAAGAAAGAAGGAAGAAATGGAGGGAAGGAAGGAAAAGAGGAAGGGAGGGAGGAAAGAAAGAAGGAAATGCATTAAACTGCAACTGGATCATCCATTATGACTCTGGTTTTTCTGATTAAATAAAGGTAACACTGGTGGTAGGTAATAAAGCATGAATCCACTTTTTCTTCTACTTTGTGATTTATGCAACTGAAAGAAGCTATTTGTACTCACCCCATAGCTGGGAGAATTCAACTCTGAGGAAAACAAACTGTTTTTTTCCTTGTCTATAATGGAGCAGTATCTGTCTGATCCTATTGGCCAAGTCTTCCGTTATGAGATACTACCAATCTAACAGGAGCAAACTACTAAGGTGTACAGGGTAGAATATGCTTAAGATGCTACACATGTTAAAAACATGCTGGAATAGATCTATCTTGTATGATCTATGACTACCAACATAGTATTAAAAAAACACAGAGTGCTAAGAAAACTACATGGATCTAGTTTAAAATAGCTGAAAAGGTAATTAGAATAAATAAAATAAATGTACACTTGGCTTTAAACAAATACAGATATATTAAATATTTAAATATATTTTATTTTGAATTGGCAATGTTAAACCTACTGTTCACCTAAATGGATTTGTGGGAAACCTGATTTCATAATTCAATCCTTGAAAAGTAAAGGGTTAATATATGGTTTTGATGATAAATGACTATAGCTATTAATCATAACATTTAAACTCTCCCAAAATATAGTTTGATTTGAATCCAGATAATATGGGTAATTATTATGGTAAAGAATAGCACACATTTGATGGTGGCGCAGTGGCTAAGAACTCAGGCTGCTAACTAAAACGTCAGCAGTTCAGATCCACCAGCGGCAACTTGGAAACCCTATGGGGCAGTTCTACCCTATTCTATAGGGTCACTATGAGTTGGAATCGACTCCACAGCAACGGGTTTGTTGTTATTTTTTTTGGGGGGGGGGGGTATTAAGTTATTTGGGAGCCAATACTTGGGTTTTTTATTGCATTTCAAGTTGTCATCGGTACTATCTCGATTGAAAATGGGTGGCAAGTGTCTAGGCTTATGTTCTTTTACTACATTTTTCAAGTAATTCCTGGACTGCAGGGGTTACTCAATGTCATCAGTAAAAATGAAGCCTTTAATAAAAAGTGTATCATTTTAACTAACCTATCTAAAAAAATTACTTCTAAATAACTGTTTTAATCACTTCTTCTGATTGGCTAGCAGCAGGGTTTTTTTTAAGTTCTTAGTGCCCACAGTGGCCCACGCACTTGAACAAGTTTTCCTTCATATATTTTGTGGTCAGGTTGCAAGATTGAAAAGAATTAGTGGAGCAAATATACTTTACCTCAATCAGGATTCCAGGTGCAGCCTGCAGGGGAATTTTGTAACTACCTATTTGCTTTAGCCATGTTACATGCAAGTACTATGCAGGAGCCATTTTGCAAGACAAGTTCACCAGAGGTGGGAAAGCTTCTGATGATGAATCATTAGAGTAACTAGTACCTGGTCAATGTAAATGGTAGCCTGACTGATTCAGTTAGGGGTAGTCCCTTCCCAGGCAAACATATAATCAGTGAGCATTTCGACTGAAACATCTGAATATAATTTGGTAAACAAAGAACTTAATTAAGATGACTCAAAACAACACAACTGATAAGCTACATATAAGTTAACCAAACAGTAAATAGTTAGCAAAGATACCTAAATATCTTTTACGTGTATAGTAATAATAAAATGGTGGCTGTAGTTCAGCCAATCCTGAGGTACCAATCTTAATTTTTCTAGCTACAGATGCAAAGTTATATTTTTGATCCTACTCCTTTTTAGCCATTTCCTGGTCTGGAAGCCCAGCTGTCCAAATATGGCCTGACCATGGTTGCTGCTGATAAAAATAATCTATAAACTTTGACAATCGTAGTTCTCATAGACCTTGTTTTTAATAGCTGAAGATTTCTACTTAAAGCCCTGTTAGCACTTTATTGCTGTTACTCCTAACTGCTGCCTATTTTGGCCTTTTCATTAGCATATGTATGCATTAATGTAACAAAGAGGGAAAGACACCTCTATGTCTAATTAGGAAAACAAGTCTTTTTTGTTATCCTGCATTTATTTGCAAAAGGCTCAACTTCTCTCTTCTCTATAAACAAATCTTTGTGTGCTGCTTCTCAGGACTGTGTTTTCTCTAAGGGCAATCTCAGAATTGCCAGTCCTCCAAGTTGTCATTGATGTTCCTGGTCACATTCCCAAGACATGGGGAATTCTGCCCTGGCCCTGGGACCAGGAAGCCCAATGATCCTGCTTTCTTCTCATAGGTTCTTCTGGTGGCCACAACTTCCTCCACTCTACTACCTCATTCTCATCATCACATCTCTCCAACCACTACTGACTCACGGATTACTGCCAGGTACTGTTTCAGGCCACCACCCATCTGTCAGCTTTGACTGTGGTAGCTTGCATGTTGCCGTGATCCTGGAAGCTATGCCATGGGTATTCCACGTACCAGAAGGGTCACCCATGGTGGACAGGTTTCAGTGGAGCTTCCAGAATAAGACAGACTAGGAAGAAAGGCCTGGCAATCTACTTTCGAAAAGTAGTCAATAAGAACCCTAAGGATCACAACAGAATATTGACAGCGCTGGAAGATAGGCCCCTAGCTGGAAGGCACTCCAAATACACAGTGGCCGTAACAACGGACTCAAGCATACTAACAATCTTGAAGATGGCACAGGACCAGGCTATGTTCTATTCTGTTGTATACTGGCTACCATGAGTTAGAGCCAACTCAACAGCAGCTTACAACAGTTTCTGGACTCTCATGTTCTTCATTGTCTGAGGCAAAAAGAAAAAAATTTTGAGCATCATTATACTAAGAAAAAGATTCCCCATCCCTTTCACTCTAAACTTTTTGTATCCTCCCTTAAAAAAAAAAAAAAAAAAAAAAAAGAGTAATTCAGGATATATCTATAGGAAAATATAGTAGAAAAACATATATTTATTAATTCTCTTTATAAATGAAGATTTCTGGCCTTAAATATACTGTAAGAAGTAAAAAATATACATAACACTTAAAGCATCTGTACATAGAGAACTGCATACATGTCATATATAAGGTAAACAAAAACAATGCATAAGGCAAACAAAAATGTCTGCAGTAAATGTGATAAATATAATTTATTAAAAATAATACGGCTCCTGATAAACATGAAAATATAAAATTTACAAAATGAAAACTAAAATAGCTAATAGACATTTGAAATAAGGTTTAACATCGATAAAAGAAAAAAGTGCAGATGGAAATGAAATAACATTTTTACCTATAAATTTTCATTTTATAATTATTATATCCAATCTAGAAGGAGTATGATGAGAGAGTAACTCTTATACATTGTTAATGGGAGTAAATTGACAAATCATTGGAAAATGACCTAGTAATACATATCAAGAGCCTCAAATGAAACGCTATGCCATGTAATTCATTTTACAAATTTGTCCTTAAAAATCAATCCAAAATATTTTTTTTTAATTTTTATTTTTAATCTCTATAATAAGACCTCCTGCCATTTATTGACTATCCACTTGGTCAGGCACTCTATTATTCACATCTTGGCAAGGTGGCATTAAAAGAAAAATAACGTAAGTATTATAATTCTCATTTTGCAAATTAGAAAACTAAAAAAGGGCAATTAGGGGGTTTAGTTATGGAACCCTTACTAGTGAGTGGTAGAGTTGAGATTCATTGTCAGATTTGTTTGCCTAACTGAGCCACTGTACCAATGGCCTCCTTGGAAATGTTCGTTTTATTTATAATGAGGAAACACTGAAGATGACCTAAAGATTTACCAGTAGGGAACACTATTTTGAAAAATATAGTTTATTCATATGACTATTTTGTTTTTCTAAATGCAGACTGGCTCCAAGATTATTTGTTATAGCTGTATATGATGTATTATGTATCCATGAAAAATTAGGTTCATGAAACGTTTATGTGAACATGGAAAATGACTGTAAAGAAGACCACTGAAAAGAGTAGAATGGTCAATATAATGTGAGTTCAAATCTGTGAATAAAAATTAGGGGAAAAAAGTCTGTTTTCAGCAGAGGTAATGGCTCACTCTTAGCCTAGAAAATCTCTGGCCTAGGAATCCATCTCCTCTCCCTCTTCTTTCTCTCTCTCCCTCTCCCCACCCCACCCCAACAGAAGCCCAAATTCCAAATTCCAGCAACTTCTTTTCCTTGCAAAAAACTCATCTTTTTTCTTAATAGATTAATTATTAATTAATTATGCATTGGTGTGTATGTATTTGGCAGGCGTGCTCTGAACTAGTTTGTATATTTCAGTCATTGTGACTGTAAACAGTAAGTAAAACAGCTTGCATTTGTATTTATTTTCTACTCTATTCTCACCTCATTTTTTTTTCTCCCCCAAATACTATTTTTTAAAAATATAAATATGTGGAAATATATGTAGAAAGAAAGAATGTGATCTAGAAAGAAATATCTGCAAATATTATCAGTAGTTAAATCAAAGTGGTGGAATAATGGGTGATTTGTTTTTCATAGACATTTTACTGTTTTTCTTCAAAATACTCTTGCTTTACGCTCCTTATCAGTAAAAAATAAAATAGTTCATGATTTAAACAAAGTACATAGTAATGGAAAAACTGAGTGCATTGAAGACAGATAATCCTGCACACAGATGCATCCTGAGTCACAAACTAGTTATGCAGGCTTGGTAAATTACATAATTCTCTGAACCTCAGTTTATTCATCTGGAAATTAGGTATGATACCTTTAACTTGAAGAGCTGATATAAGGGTATAAGTAAACACACATGCGAAGCACTGAAATGTGGCACACAGTAGGTGCTCAACAAATGAGAGCTAGTATCACATTATTGTAAAGTTTTCACGTTTTAATCATCTTTTCTGAACCTCCGGAGAGCAGGAGGCATTATGTTTACTATACTGAAGCTGGCGCTAGCATTATTCAACTCAGCAGGAAGTCTATTTTTAACGCCTTTAACTCTTGCAAGCTTCCCAACTCTGCCTGTCTGCCTCACACTAATGATCCCCAGCAGCAGGAGACCTTCAGGTGGCCTTCTGCTGCTCCTGTGAGGCTCTGGCGCCAGCACAGTGACTGGTGATGTTTCTCATATTCTGGACTCAGGGCCTTTTGCTTGAACCACTTTGTTTAGAGTACCGTAATAATATTCTCAGAAAGTAACCTTATGTTAGCCCAGGTAAACTTTGTTATCCTGGTGACACATTCCTGCTAAGTCATTAAATGCTCTGGAGGAAATCCTCCTGCTCTGCAGTTTAACAGGCAGTCACTCAGAGTTGTGGAATCAATTATGTTCCTGCTCCCTGCTTCCCACAACAGAAAAGGATTAACAAACGACACACAGAGGCCTGGTTAGTAAAGTGAGTCACTTTTCCCTTAACTGCAACTTAATCAGCACGGTACTCCCAGCGCTAATGAACATTAGTCCAACCAAATTTGAGCTGGAAGCAACCCAGAGAACTTCTCCAAGGCAGTCATTTTACAGATGAGAAAATTGAATCCCAAAGAGTAAATGAACTATGGGACAAAGTAGGAACAGAATACAAGCTTGGTGAATGGATAGTCTTTTCCATGTCAGAGGGCTAGGCTATGGTACAAAAAGTGACAGCTAGTATGTATTAAGGGCTTACTATGTGCTAGGCACTTGTTTTAGTTACCTAGTGCTGCTATAACAGAAATACCACAAGTGTATGGCTTTAACAAAGAGAAGTTTATTCTCTCATGGTCCAGTAGGCTGCAAGTCCAAATTCAGGGCATCAGCTCCAGGGAAACGCTTTCTCTGTTGGCTCTAGAGGAAGGTCCGTGTTATCAATCTTCCCTTAGTCTGGGAGCTTCTCTGCACAGGCACCTCAGGTCCAAAGGACATGCTCTGCTCCCAGCACTGCTTTCTTGGTGGTATGAGATTCCCCTGTCTCTCTGCTTGATTGTCTCTTTTATAGCTCAAAAGAGATTGGCTTAAGACACTACCTAATCTTGTAGACCTCATCAGTATAACTGCTGGTAATCCATCTTATTACATCATAGTGATAGCAACACATAGGGAAATCGCATCAGATGATAAAACGGTAGACAATCATAATACTGGAAATCATGACCTAGCCAAGTTAACAGGTATTTTGGGGGGACACAATTCAATCCATGACAGAACCATTCTAAATGTTTTATTTATATGTTAACTTAGGCAATCCTTCCATAATCCTTTTTAAACATGAGGCACACTTCAATTTAGTGACTCTACCAAGGCCACATGGCTGCTAAGGGTAGAGGTAGATTTTGATTCCAAAGATTCTGGCCCCAGAGGACATACTCCTAACTACCACACTCTACTGAATCTCAGGTATTAGGACTCTAGTCCTGTGATCTACATTAAAAATATCTCTTGCATCTCTCCATTTCTCTCCATCTCTATTAATATTAATCAGGTTCAGCCACAATCCTCTCCCACCTTGGTTCCTAAAACAGTCTCCTAACTTGTCTTCTTATCTTCGAGCTTTTCCATTTTCCATTCTACCCTGTGCCATCAGAGTGAACCTTCTAAAAGACTAATTTAATCACACCGTTTTCCATGATTAAAAACAAAACAAAACGCTGCTGTCTAGCCAATTCTGACTCATGGTGACCCCCATGTGTTGGAGTAGAACTGTTCTCTACAGGGTTTTCAGCGACTGATTTTTCAGAAGTAGATCACCAGGCCTTTTTTCTGTTATCAACCAAATGTGTTAACTGTTTGTATCACTTAAGGACTCCCATCCAAGGTTAAAATCATGCAATTCTTTCTCAGTATAGTATTCAGTTCACAAGATCCTTAATAATCATTTTCCCCTTGAAATTCAAACACCAGTCATATTGAACATCTTTCAGTTTCTACAAAGCAATGCTGTCTTCAACCTTCACTCTGGCCTACTCTTTCCCCTTGCTGGCTAACTTCTATCGATCCCAGCTTTGAGTTTGACATCACTTACTCAGGGAAGCATCACTCAACCTCTCCCAAGTCTTGGATAGATGTCCTTTTTTTGTATGTGTTTCTCAAGCAAAGAAACAATCATGTCATATTGAAAATTCTTGCTGAATTGTCTATTTCTTCCATTAAATTATTTATTTTAGGCAAGAATCAAACTAAATTTACCTTCTCACATTGTATCCCATTTGTCTGGTAAGTTTGTTAACCCTTCTATACTTCAATATTCTCACCTAAAATGGGTGACAGTACTTACAGCATGGAATTAAAATGAGAAAACACATGTAAAGTGCAGTGTCCCACATATAGTAATTATTCAACAAATGTCAGTAATTACAGTTTTTCAATATATAAATACTTTGATATTTCATTATAAAGGCAGCATAATTACATTATACCAACTTAAATACCAACTAAATGATGTCTGGTGTGTTAAAGGTGAAATATCAGTTTGATTTTGAACAATGAGCGAGTATAAGGATAGCTAAGAGGAAGAGTACAGGAGAAAGAAAGGGAAGGGAAGAGGCAAGGCGGCGAGGAGAAAAGCCGAGAGGAGAGACGGCTGGCCTTCCAGTGAGTCTACAGGGCTCAGACACAGCCCAGGGCTCAGTGTCATCCTGTGTAAGGACCCCAGGCCAGAGGAGCCCAGCCCCGTCTCCCAAGGGGAGGAGGAGTCTACCTGGGTAAACAATTCATAGGGTATATTATTTAAGAACCTCAGTCTAAATTCTGAAGGAAGAAAAATAATATCTCCTTATTTGCTAGCTAAATGCTGCTTTCTCTTAAAAAGGAACACGATGCTTTATTCCACAACAAAAAATGAAAGACTTAGACTTTACAAAAGCTGCCGAAGGTAACACTTTCGAACTCATTCACACAAAAGCATTATCAGTCTATCAGCAAGGTTTTTGGCAGATAGAGATAAGTATAGCTTGAGTTAAATCAAAAGTGGAAGTATATGGCTGCCTTTGCGTTTGAGGTGGGGTGGATACTACTGCAGCTGGTGGGTACAACAGCCAATACAAGACATAATTCAAATACTTTTCAAACTTAGTTCAGCTTCGTCATGTGGCCTACAGGGGCAGGGAGAGTGGGAGTGAGTAGAAATTGTGTATAAAAGTGCTTTTGTCTTATTAAGTTTGAATTCACTAAGTTCTGCTTCATATATTTTATGAAGAAGTGTAATTGTTTAGCAAAGAATCTCTGTTCCCAGAGGAGTTCTTAATTTTGTTTTTGTGTGAATAAGGAACTGCCCTCTGAGAAGCTGGCAACTGTTATGCAAATAGAGCTGTGCCCATGAGGGCTTATGGCTGAACTAATACTGGGTTCGCATACACTAAGACCCCCATTTCTAGAAATTACTTTCTTATCTTTCCTTCCTCCATTTCTTACCCTGACTTTCTGATACCGGCCCTGCCATTATCAGAGGGGGGTGTATTTTCAAATATGTTTTGAATTCAGCCTTTTATGACACCAAGCAGACATTTCAAAGAAGGCCTCTATCTCTAGAATTAATCCATTTTTTATTGTTTCCCCAGGACTATACTGCCCACATGTTTCTTAAGATTCAAATGAAGGTGTTGTTCCACCCACCTGAAAGTCCATGGATTTGTATGGGCCTGTACTGCCTCCCCTCCAGAAGAAAGTGGGTAGAGAATAGAGTCTTCATATAAACAGAGCTGCACCAAAGCTAGTGGTCTCCAGTGCAGTAAACCAGGCATTTGGTATAATTTCATGGAGTCCCTGGGTGGTGCAAAGGGTTGAGCACTCAACTACTAGCTGAAAGGTTGGCAAATGCAACCCAGGCTTGGCAATCTGCTTCCAAAAGGTCACACCCATGAAAACCTTATGAAGTGGTTCTACTCAGCACACATGGGTCAGACATCAACTCAGTGGTAAGTAAACAAAAAGTATAATTTCGGTGTGTGTGTGTGCGCGTATGTGTGTATGTACAAGCACAATTTTTCCAGTCATGGTTATCAAAATAAAAGACGAAGTTCATATGGTAAATTAATGTGACTTGTGAGTACTAAACTATGCAACAGACATCGTGTTAAGCACTTCATGTGTGTCCTCATCTAATCCTCACAACCTTGTGAGATAGTCATTGTTATCCCCATTTGGTGACATACAAAATGAGTCTCAGAGAAGTTAACTAAATAGTCCGAGTTGACACAGGAGTACATGGCAGAACCAAAACTCAAAGTTTCTGCCTTCAAAGCCTTGTTCAACCTTGCCAAATCTTAAGGATTAGGTTAGAATCCCATACCAAGTACAGATGATCCTCATTTAGGATCCAAGTGAATTAACAACATTACAGAGGCACCTGGTTTGGGGCACAGACACAGACACCCAGACACAGACACCCAGACACAGATGCACACAGTAAGTAAAGGTGATTACGTGCTCTGAATGATACAGCTTAAACTGCGAAGGGATAAATAAAGTTTAAATATCCGAAAAGCACCTCAAATTAAAAAGAATGTTCTTCCGTCTTAAAGCTACCCTCATGATGCCAGGCTGCTGATCATTTCCTTGCCAGAAAATATTATCATGATTTTCTGGAAGACCCCAGTGCTTCCATGCTTCCCTCACACTCGACAACCCCATGCCATCACCTTCCTGCATATTTCCTCTTAGTGAAAATGCCCTCTGGCCCCTGTCCAAAGCTAATGCCCCAGGAAGCCGGTATACTCCAAACACAATATCATATAAAAATAATTTTTTTTATTTCAGCTAAAAGATCACTTCAGGCCAGAACAAGCATTTTTGCAGCTTAATCTTGTTTTATATCAAACATCTTAGTTCAAAAACAATTTACAATCATTGATTTCCCCAAAATTCTAACTCCCTAAACATACCCCAAATACTTACCTCTTAGCAAGTTCTGTATTAGCAGATCATGTGTTATTTCAGACATTTAAATTGATAGAGGCAATAACAAAAAATACAGCTTCCAAATTGTCCAAAGAGAACTTAATAGACCCTGTCTCCTTATCCTTTGTAACAAATATATAGCTATCAAAGCAAGATAATGTTCTCCTTCAGAGATGAAAGTGAAAATAGAAAGTTGATCTCCCTGTAAAATTAGAAGTTAACACAACATACTGCAGTACTTCTTAGACTTTAAAGTGCACATGGATTACTGTGGGATCTTGTTAAATCTCAGAGTCCATTTCAGTGAGTCTGGGGTAGGGCTGCCATTCTGCATTTGTTACAAGCTTCCAGGTGATGTGGCTGCAGCTTGTCCAGGGACCACACCTGAAGGAGCAGGAGTCTGGTGGTTAAGGGAGTGCGTTACTCTTCAGTTAAATAGCCTGGGTTTGTGTCCAGGTCTGAAACTTAACAGCTGTGTGGCTTTGGGCAAGTTATTTAACCCTGTCTCTGCTCATTCTGGTGGTGCAGTGGTTAAGCATTTGGCTACTAACCAAAAGGTCAGCAGTTCAAATCCACCAGCTGCTCCTGGGAAACTCTTTGGGCAGTTCTACCCTGTTCTATAGGGTCGCTAGGAGTTGGAATCAACTCCATGGCAACAGGTTTGGTTTTTCGGTTTTTTGCTCAATCTTATCTGTAAAGCAGGGATAATCAGGGGGTTGCTATATGAGACAATGTATGTAAACCATTTATCACAGTAGTTGGTACATAAGAAATAGAAGAAAAAGGAGGAGGGGAATTAGTGAGGAATTAATATATTTTCTTTTAAAATGGCTATTTAACAGTCACAAAAGAAAGAGTCCTCAGCCTTATTGAAATAGTGATAGCATGAATGTATATATGCATGTGTAAGTATAGTCACTATTGCCCGATGTTTCAATATATACATATAGATTCACTATTGTATGACACTATATGTAATTATATAACTATAGCATCACTCACATCTTTACATATTATATTGACACTTAGCCTTTCTCTAAGAAGGTGCCTTCACCTTATTGCCTGATATGATGTTGAGCAACCCCAGGACCTAAAGAGGAGTATATGAACAGGGCACCCAGTGTAAGCTTCTTGGCCAAGGCCAAACTCTTGGGTCTGGTTCAAAAGCAAACAGTTTAGAAGATCCTGAGCTCATGTGACTACTCTCACGGGACCAGCTCTGCCACTGCTAAGGCTGCTGAGAAGTTTCAACAGCCACTGGGAGGATTTACTCTTGGCCCAGGCTCGTCTTCCAGTGAGCAGAACTCCTGATCAAGACAGTGAGGGTGAGGAGTAAGAGCTAACTTGATTAATGGGAAGAGAAAAAACTCTTCAGACAAAGAAACCAGCATATGCAAAGGCCCTGTGGTGAGAGAGATCACAGAGGGAAAGAGACATTGAAAAAACAGCCTCTGTTGTGGGAGGGCAAAGAGCAAGAGGCTATACGGCATGTGATGAGGGTGAATATAGGGGCAGGTGCCAGACTGTTCCAGACCTGGAGCTTTGTGTTTATCTCAAGATCATTTGTATATTTTAAGTAGGGTTGACATGATCAGATTTCAAACACCACACTGGCTACAGTATGGCAAAAGGACTGGAATGAGGCCAAATCTGGTGCTAACCAGTTAAGACACTATTAAAGTAGATGAAAACGGAGATAAAGGTAGTAGAAAGAGAGAGAGTGGGACAATTTCCACATTGTCAGTGGAAATCACTAAAGGATTTAAAGCAGGAATAAAAAGATAAGATTGTCAGTTTAGGAATGTATGCAATCAATTGAAGATGGAAATTTCAAAGTAAGACCAATTAAAAGGGTGTGTGGAAAGTCCAATACCCATTCATGACAAAAACTCTACAAAATAGGAATAGAAGGGAAATTCCTCAACATAACTAAGGGTGTTTATACAAAGCCAACAGCCAACATCATCCTAAATGGAGAGACTTTGAAAACATTCCCCTTGAAAACAGGAACCAGACAGAGATGCCCTTTATCACCACTCTTATTCAACATTGTGCCAGAGGTCCTAGCCAGAGCAATTAGGCTAGAAAAAGAAATAAAAGGCATCCAGATTGGTAGGGAAAAAATCAAAGTATGTCTATTTGCAGATTATATGATCTTATACACAGAAAACCCCAAAGAATCCACAAGAAAACTATTGGAACTAATAGAAGATTTCAGCAAAAATTCAGGAGACAAGATGAATACACAATGGTCAGTTGGATTCCTCTACACTAACAAAGAGACCTTCGAAGAGGAAATCACCAAATCAATACCATTTACAATAGCCCTCAAGAAGATAAAAAAAACTTAGGAATAAATCTAACCAGAGACCTAAAAGACCTATACAATGAAAACTACAACACACTACTGCAAGACACCAAAAGAGACCTGCATAAGTGGAAAAACTTACCTTGCTCATGGATAGGAAGACTCACCATTGTGAAAATGTCAATTCTACCCAAAGCTATCTATCTACAGATACGATGCAATCTTGATCCAAATTCCAATGGCATTTTTTAATGAGATGGAGAAACAAATCACCAACTTCATATGGAAAGGGAAGAGGCCCAGATAAGTGAAGCATTACTCAAGAAGAACAAAGTGGGAGGACTCACACCACCCGATTTTAGAAGCTATTATACCGCCATGGTAGTCGAAAAAGCCTGGTACTGGTACAACAACAGATACATAGACCAATGGAACAGAATTGAGAATCCACACATAAATTCATCCACCTATGAGCAGCTGATATTTGACAAAGGCCCAAAGTCCATTAATTGGGGAAAAGACAGTCTCTTTAACAAATGGTGCTGGCATTACTGGATATCCATCTGCAAAAAACTGAAACAAGACCCATATCTCACACCATGCACAAAAACTAACTCAAAATGGATCAAAGACCTTAATATAGAATTGAAAACAATAAAGATCATGGAATAAAAGATAGGGACAACACAAGGAGCCCTGATACATGGCATAAACATAATACGAATCAGAAGTAACAATACACGAGCACCAGAAGAGAGACTAGATAAATGGGAGCTCCTAAAAATCAAACACTTATGCTCATCAAAAGACTTCACCAAAAGAGTCACAACACAACCTACAGACTGGGAAAAAGTTTTTGGCTATGACAAATCCAGTCAGTGTCTAATCTCTAAAATCTACAAGATACCACAAAACCTCAACAACAAAAAGACAAACAACCCAATTAAAAAATGGGCAAAGGACAGGAACAGGCACTTTGCCAAAGAAGACATTCAGGTGGATAACAGACACATGAAGAAATGCTCACGATCATTAGCCATTAGAGAAATGCAAATCAAAACTACAATGAGATACCGTCTCACCCCAACAAGGCTAGCATTAATCCAAAAAACACAAAGTAATAAATGCTGGAAAGGTTGTGGAGAGACTGGAACACTTATACATTGTTGGTGGGAATGTAAAATTGTACAACCACTTTGGAAATCAATTTGGTGCTTCCTAAAAATGCTAGAAATAGAAATACCATACGATTCAGCAATCCCACTCCTTGGAATATATCCTAGAGAAATAAGAGCTGTCACACAAATAGATATATGCACACCCATGTTCATTGCAGCACTGTTCACGATAGCAAAAAGATGGAAACAATGTAGGTGGACATCAACGGATGAATGGATAAACAAATTATGGTATATTCATACAGTAGAATGCTATGCAACAATGAAGAACAACGATGAATCCTTGAAACATCTTTAACATGGAGGAATCTGGGAGGCATTATGCTGAGTGAATGCATTCAATCACAAAAGGACAAATATTGTATAAGACCAGTATTATAAGAACTCAAGAAAAGGTTTAAATACAGAAGAAATTATTCTTTGATGGTTATGAGGGTGGAGAGGGAAGGAGAGGGTTATTTACTAACTAGATAGTAGACAAGAATTATCTTAGATGAAGGGAAGGACAGCACACACTACAGGGGAAGTCAGCACAACTGGACTAAACCAAAGCTAAGAAGCTTCCTAAATATAACCAAACACTTCGAGGGACAGAGTAGCAGGAGTGGGGGTCTGGGGACCATGCTTTCAGGAGACATCTAGGTCAACTGGCATAAGTTTATTAAGAACATTTTCTACATCCCACTTTGGTGAGCAGCATCTGCAGTCTTAAAAGCTAGCAAGCAGCCATCTAAGATGCAACAATTGGTCCCAACTCACCTGGAGTAAAGGAGAGTGAAGAACACCAAAGTCACAAGGAAAGTATTAGCCCAAGAGCCAGAAAGGGCCACATAAACCAGAGACTGCATCAGCCTGAGACCAGAAGAACTAGATGGTTCCTGGCTACCACCAATGACTGCCCTGAGAGGGAACACAACAGAGAGTCCCTGATGGAGCAGGAGAAAAGTGGGGTGCAGAACTCAAATTCTAGTTAAAAAGATCAGACTTAACGGTCTGACTGAGACTGGAGGATCCCTAGAAAGCATGGCAGCCAGACTCTCTGTCAACCCAGAACTAAAACCATTCCTGAGGCCAATCTTCAGACAAAGATTAGACTGGACTTTGGGACCTAAAACGACACTCGTGAAGAGTGTGCTTCTTAGCTCAAGTAGATACATGAGACTAAATGAGCAGCTCCTTTCTGGAGGTGAGATGAGAAGGCAGAGGGGGTCAGGAGCTGGTCAAATGGACACGGGAAATGAGGGGTGGAAAGGAGGAGTGTGCTGTCACAGTATAGGGAGAGCAATTAGGGTCACATTACAGTGTATGTATAAATTTTTGTATGAGAGACAAACTTGAATTGTAAACTTTCACTTAAGTATAACAATAAAAAAAAAGGCTATGCAAAGATTAAAAAAACAAAACCCATTGTCACTGAGTCAATTCTGATTCATAGTGACCCTGTAGGACAGAATAGAACTGCCCCATATAGTTTCCAAGGAGCAGCTGGTGGAACTGAACAGCCAATCTTTTGGTTAGCAGCTGTAGCTTTTCACCACTGCACCACCAGGGCTCCAGATTTCAGGAAGAAAAATATGAAGGTCTGAACTAAAACTGAGGGGTTGAAGAGGAGAAGGTAGATTTAAGCAATACTTAGAATTCCTATTATTTTTTTGACTGAGACTTTGGTAGGACCCCTCCCAGGGATATGGTATCATCAATAAAGAGAGAACACAGAGAAGGAGGATAGGGCTGGTGAGAAGGAGGATAGGGCTGGTAAGAAGTTTAGTTCTGAAATTTCAACATTATGTAGTTGACATACTTAATATGCTTTACAATGTGGCAATCCAAAGTATTTCTTTCCTCATTCCTTCCACCTTCTTGCTCCTAAATACTCAAAGACTGGCAATGGCTCTCAGTACAACCACAAGTCAAAATAGTATCATTCAAGTCCAATTTCCCAAATATTTTTATGAAAGGCAATTGTGTGTTGACCAAGAGATTGACATCCAACATTATAAAAGCCACACCTCAAATGTCAAGTTGAATCAACTCTAAGTGATGCGTGAGTGCACTGTATAAATAAAAACCATTCTGTCAAGAGAGAATGCCTGAGTCTGCAAACCAGATTCAACCTTGAGAGTAACGCTGGTCATCACAGGATTTAGCCATCTGAGACGTGAAGCTGGAGAATCAAATCTTATGAACTGAAACACATTGGGAGTCAATAGGTCAACGTAGCACTGCGCTATTCGCTGTAATGGCACTAAGCAATCACACGGATGGATTGGCAGAACAAGGTACATGTGAATCACTATTGTAGAATCATCCTGAGTTCGTTTTTGGTTTGAACTATCTATGAAAGAGCTAGAAAAGACACTTGGCAATGCCCCTAAAGGAGATGCTGTGACTTCGAAATAGACAACGCCAAGGAGAGTGCCTATTTATCTTCATCTCAGAGAGCTAGATGGCAGGGAGCCTGGGAACGTTCCAGGGACATAGCTCATCCTTTAAGCTGAAGAGATCCATAAGCCATAAAGAAGAGTGCACGGGCTTTGAAGCTAGACTAGACAAATCTTGTTTTGCACCTATAGTTTTACATTTCCTGGCTTTATAACCTTGACAGGTTAAGTAACTGTCTCTCTGAATCACACCGTCACATGTAAAATAATAAAATCGTTGAGTTATAACAATGTTATTTAGCTAATGTAAGAAAAGCATGTGGAAAAGCAATGAGAATGTAGGTGCTCATATCAAATGTGTGCTCTTTTCCATCTCCTCTTCCTCTTTTTGTAAGAGTGGTTTAAGAATTTAGTGTTCATAAAAGTCCCCTAGGGTGCTTGTAATAACACAAATTCCTAGGCTCCATTTCCCACTGATCCTAACCCAGTAGATCGAGAGAAGGGCTCAGAGTATATACTCTGAAGGACCCCAGTGACTCTGATGCAGTTGATACATGGACTACATTTTGAGAGATTTTGAGACAGCTGGGACAGTTATAAAAATTAGTTGAGACTGTGGGACACAAAGAGACATTCTAGGAACCATACAAAAAAGGACTCAGGTTTTGACTTAAACTACACTACAAAAGAGGATTCAAGTTCCCTGCAGTGGTCTAGAACCTCCATAGCACAGGAAGGCGGTCATCACCTAGGGTCAAATGCGGAATTTTTCTGAGAGAGCCGAATATCACTGACACTGAAGACCATATTCTGCAAAATAACCTCACCTTTAAGACAAAACCGTAAGTGAATGTCCCATGACCAAGCATATTTGATTAAAAAAGTAATTAACTCTCATTTAAGCACAGTGGATGGCTTGTCAGAAAAAAAATCAAATATTTAAGACATTTTTTTTATCCCAGCTCATTGTTGCCTGTGCTTGTTACCCCACTTTGCTGTCTCAAAATTCCTAAAGAGCAAAGCCAGTTTCTTCTCATTACTTACTCTCTTAAAATTCCCTTTGCTCAATTCTGTACACAGAGCTCATATTAAGACCCATGAGTCAAAACGCCCAAATAGGACAGGCTATTTTAAACAGTATTCAAATACAGCAGCAAGTACAGTGACATCTTACTTGAATTCTAAAAACTCTACATCTCACTGAACAAGCTCCAACCATTTACCTGGGCAGTCAGCTTTCCACTACAGCAGTGGTTAGTGAGCGAACAGACCATTCTCATTCCCAGGTATTTTTCCACTCATCTAATAGCCTTGTTCTTCAAGACGTGTGAATACATTAAATCGCTCAGTGCTGCTGAGTGGTGGTAAATCACAGCCCTGCACACCCGACTTACACTGAAGCCACTGACAAGGAAATCTCATAAAAGGAGATCCCCTCAATATAATAATCTTGTTC
Source organism: Dugong dugon (assembly GCA_030035585.1). Lineage (NCBI taxonomy): Eukaryota > Metazoa > Chordata > Mammalia > Sirenia > Dugongidae > Dugong > Dugong dugon. The sequence goes on from CM057465.1 coordinate 16,649,851, forward strand.
CAGATGTGATTTTGGGGAAGCCAGAGACCATAAACAGCAGAAAAAGAAGAAGATATGACCATGTAGCATGAATCAAAAACGAACAAAAATAAGTAAACAAACAAGAAAGGAACATTTTAGCCCTCTTCTTTTAAAATAGCTTCAGTTTAAAATTATCTTGACAGAATGAGAAAAGATTTCCTGCAAATCACAATCCTTTCAGGGCAAAAGTAAACTAGGCTTTGTAAATGAGTTTAGGGCTTAGGAGAGAAATATTTAAAAAATCACAAACCATTGCCTTCCAATTTGAGTGCACTTTCAAAGGCTCCAAAAATTTTTAAAATAACTCCAAATATCTTTCTATATTTAGGTCTTTTTAAGGCCCCAGAGAGAAATCAAAGAACTAGTAATCAGCACTTTTAAGATTAAGTTCTAAGTGCCCCAGACAATCACAAAGTGGAACTTTCTTCTAAGGTTTATGTAGTATGTGAGTTGACTGAGTGCAATCAGGTAAAGAACATTAAAGAAAAGGCCTGATTCTGAGTTGAGACAAAATTTCAGAAGTACAGTGGAAAAGGAGGGACCACAGGAAAGGACCACAGAAAACAATCATCAATCTATAACTCACAAAGCTTTTAAGCTCCAGTATATTTTACCTTATCTCCTGTCTTTGTATAACAGCTAAATGTTGCCTCCAGCTAGGAAAACAAATGAATTAATGAACGACTTGCTTTAAGAAAACATCAATGGAGTGATTCACTAAGGTTTTCTGTGAATAATTAGTTCTTGCTTAAAAAAAAAAAAAAAAAAAAAACGTTGCCATGGAGTCAATTCCAACTCATTACAACCCTATAGGACAGAGTAGAACTGCCCCACAGGGTTTCTAAGGAGCAGCTGGTGGACTCAAACTACTGACCTTTTGGTTAGCAACCGAGTTCTTAACCTTTATGCTACCAGGGCTCCAGTTCTTATACAGTGCAGTCTAAATGTGCTAAATGTAGCATCTTTCCCCTCTCATTTTCATTGCTTAAAATAAGGTTCTCCTGTCCTCTTTTCATAGTAAAGCTCCTACTGTGAAATTTTAGTCATTAAGAACTCTTTTTTTGAAGGAGAAAAGAACTCTCCTGAAAGTTTTTTTATATAGTTTCCCTTAAACTATTGCTGGAAATCTTTGAAAGAGTATTCATTCAGCAAGAATTCATGGAGCAGCAACTCTGTTCCAGGTTCTCTGCTTCCTTTTTAACACTTGCGGTGCAACCTGATGCCACCAATACATTCAGCTCTGTTTCCTAATGCTGAGGAGGTAGGTTGCTTCTGCCTGCAGACAGCCCTGGTCACAACCTCCTTGTTAAAAGGGATGGCTGCAGGTGGAAAGTACATGTTAGGTTCAGATTCTGCATATTGCAGCCCTGAGCACTTTATTTCTCCCCACTGCTAGGATTATAGGACCACTTAACCCACACTGTGGGTATATTCCCATTACCAGCCCTAGGAAAATTTATAAAATACATCTAGAAGTTTAAGCTCTCACAAATCCAACTCTCCAGGTTCAGCAGCAAGTACTTTGCTACCTAGTTCATCGTAATTTTACGGCAGGTAGGATAACAAGTTCAAGTCATTATATGTCCCCTTCCCCGGGCTCACCTTGTCCTGTCCATCCTATGTCTAATAATTGGGCTAATGTTGTCTCTTTGCCAAAGGTCCACATGTAGTCCTAATCTTTCACAATAACATTAAACACCAGCCTAGGCCACAAGGCTACACAAGCTCTATACCACCCATCTCTCCAGCCCAGTCTCCTCTCCTGTTCCTCCACCAAAAATAAATATGGCCTGTTGTTCCAGTCATACCAGCCACTTAGAGTTCTATGAGTAAAGCATACAGTCTCATACCCCTGTGCCTTAGAATGCACTTCCTCTTTATTTATGAAGCTAACTCCAGCATATCCTTCAAAACTCTGCTCAGGCATAGCATCTGCTGGAAGCTTTCCCAGCTCCCTCTTGCCCCCCGTCATTCTCACCTCTGTGCCCCAAAGTCCTGCTCTGCACAGAACTATAGTAACTTTTCACTGTTCATTTACTTGTCTGTTACCCAAGATTAGCCTGGGAGCCATTCGAGTTGTTGATTTATTAGCATGTTGACATTTTAGGAGCTCTTTCTATATCTGGTTCCATACTAAGTACCCAGACATATACTATAGCATTTAATTCTTAGAAGTTTGATATAGGAATTGTTTTCCTTATTTTACAAAGAGCAAAGCAGCCTCAGGAAAAAAAAAAAAACAAGATTTATTTCCAAGCCCACACAACTAGTAAATAGTGGAGCAGAGATTTGAATCTAAGTTTGCCTCCTAAGCTCTTGGATTTTACCAGTTTGCAATACTGGTTTTCCATCATCAACACCTACCAATAAAACCTGGCCCTCATTAAGGGTCAATTTATCCTCATTACTGGATATATATTTGCTGATAAAATAAGTGAATTAATTATCGACTGGGTCAGTGTTAAGTTAACCTACCTAGTACTATCCTGGACACCCCCTCTTTCAGTTTCAAATTGGGCATCTAGCTCACAGCCTCTGTCTCCTTCAAAACTTGCCATCATCCTGGGTGACATAGAATGCCCTATCCAACACGCCAACATCTTTGTTCCCTAAAGGCCTCTAATAGACTTCTCTGCAAGCATCTCCTATACTCATCTTGATCCCCTTTCCCTAAGAACTGAGGTGTGTAGAGGTGTGGCTCCTGGAAGTCAAGTTAGCATTATGTAACATATTCCCTGGACATCATTGATTAGGTTAGTAAAGATATCTGTCTCTGTGCCAATCAGATACGGTCGCTGTGAGTCAGAACCAACTCAATGCCAACAGGTTTGTTTTTGGTTTTGGTGCCAATCAGATTCTCTTTCCCAAGAATTTAGAATTGGGCTGGTCAACTGAACAGAGAGAATGTACACTCTGGAAATGTGGAGTGGCCTAGCTTGTTACTATACATTACAAGCAGTGAAATCCAGTCTGCCGAGAGAGAGAATACTGTAGCAGTTATAGACACAGAAGCAAGAAAGATACACTGTCACTTCCTTTATGAATGTTTTATACTTACTTTTATAGCATGACTTGGTGCCAGATTGCTGTTGGGTTGGTTCCATAAACTTTCCCCCACTACCCCCTACCTTCCTCCTCCTTCCCTCCCTCCCTTCCCCCCATCTACCTATCCTCTCCCCTTCCACCTATCTATCTACCTACCTACCTACCTACCTGTTGCTGTCGAGCCGATTTCAACTCACAGCAAGCCTGTAGGACACAGTAGAACAGCTCCATAGGGTTTCCAAGGCTGTAATCTTTATAGAAGCAGACTGCCACATCTTTCTCCTGTGGAGTGGCTGGCGAACTTGAACTCCTGACCTTTTGGTTAGCAGCCCAGCAATTTAACCGCTGAGCAACCAGGGGTCTCCCCCTTCCCCCTCTCTCCCATATATTCAACTTCCTATTTGATATTTCTTTGTCAATTTCTTATTTTAAACTAAATATATAATTAATATAAGAAAAGGGCAATACCAGGATTATGATAACAGAAACAGAAAGGCAGTCGTGTGTAAACGAAACAGCACAGGAATGGCCAGAGGTGTAGAGGCAATTAAGGGTGCTTGTGTTGGGGAAGACAAGGGAATAAGGCACTGGAATAATGGATTTATAAAACAAGTTATTATTAACTTATGGCAAGAACCAACACTTGGAGAAAGTAAGCAACTATATAAATTTTGAGAGAAGAATGAGAGATTTAGGAAAGTTGTGATTATGCTAGCATACAGCCATTTAGTGGGGCTCTTGGGCAACAGGAAGGTCAATAATGGCATATCATAATACAGCAGGATGAAGAAGCTGACCTTTTTCTATCTTCTCAACGTTTCCTCATGTCCATCCTGAGTATAGATTTAATCATCATGATATTCACTTATAAAATTTTTGTATTTTCAAATCATTCAGTGTTATCAATCATCTCAAGCTACAGCCTTGTAGGGGTACAGACAAGTTTCAATTTGACTATACCCTCTTGATTCCATAGTTTAGCCCCACCAGCTAGATCCCTAGAGCTCATGAAAGATAGCTCCTACCTCTAGATGAGGGCTAAAGATGGAGAAGAAGGACGGTGGAGGATGCGGACTCCGTCATGTCCCAGGAATTATTTCCTATTCCTCTTAGGGATTCTTAATTTCCTTGGCCAGTGACATATTGCAAACTTTCTGGAAAAATATGGGGAGGTGGTCCCAACATTAGGGACCCTGGTGGCACAGTGGGTAAAGTACTCAGCTGCTAACCAAAAGATCAGCGGTTCGAACCCACCAACCGCTCTGTGGGTGAAAGACATGTTCAGTCTGCTTCCGTAAAGATTTACAGCCTTGGAAACCCTATGGGGCAGTTCTACTCTGTCCTAAAGGGACAGACCATGAGTCTAAATTGACTTGACGGCAGTGGGTGGATCCTAACATTACTCGCTCACCAGTGTTGTTGGTGTGGAATGAACGATGCCAGTTTGTTGTAATATTCAACTTGGCCATTTCCTCTGCAAGCGGCCTCATGACAGGAGTATAGATTGAGCTTTTTGTTTTCTTTCCCCATACCTCCAGTCCCAAAAGGGTGTAAAACATTTCTCCAGGGCCACCAATCAGATTACATTTTTCGGCAGCTATGTCACTATAATGGTTCTTTGTTTTCTGTTTCCTATGTCTCATCTTGGAACCAGTTTTTGAGATTGTTTCTACTTATTTGACACAGACATTTAGTTTCATGGGCTCTCACAAAATTCTACCTTTCAGCCCTGCCCTTTCCCAGGGAACTGGTATTTTCCTCACCCCTTCTATCCTGCCATATCCTCACAGTTTAGTTAGTAGTTTTAACATGACTGTAGTGTTTCTCTTTAGAGTTATAACTGTATATCCCTAAGCTAATGTTGAGAAAAAGAACCTGTTTTATGTTCCCATCTTAAAAATGAGAAAACTGGCACTCAAACTAGCTAAATTATTTCAGCAAATTCATAAAAGTAGTTCAACGAGATACTGTCTGTAAAAAGCTTAACAGAATTGTACTTCTCACTACTTCCACTGTACCTTTTGGTCAAGCCATGACTCTCTCTCACCTAGATAATTCCAATAAGATCCTAATTGTTCCCCCCAGAGTTTATTGTTCATGTTCACACAAAAGTTCAAGAAAGACTTTTAAAATGTAAACCAAATCACATTACTCCTCAGTTCAAACCTTCCAATGGTTTCCCATTCCACTCAGGGGAAAAGCCAAAGACCTTATAATGCTCTATAAAGCTCTATCTAATCTGACCATCTGTTACATCTCTTACTGTATCTATAACTGTTTTTCCCTCCCCTGCCACACTGGCCTCCTTGCTGTTCACAGAGCATACCAACCATGCATCAAACTCAGGCCTTTGCACCTACCTTTCTCTCTGCCTGGACAGCACCTCCTTCAGGTTTCTGCTCAAATATCACCTTGGCCACTTGTAACTCTCCCATGACCCCCTGAACTCCCTAACCTCCTTCCTATTTTATTTCCCTCTATAGTAATTTGCACCATCTGACATACTCCATGTTTTACTTATTTTTTATCGTAGCACACATGTGCACACACGCACACACAAACACACATCATTTTATAAAGACAGGGATTTGTGTCTGTTTTATTCCCTGCTGTATTTCCAGTAGAAGCCCTGGCTGCACAGTGGTTAAGTACTTGGCTGCTAACTGAAAAGTCGGCAGTTTGAACCCACCAGCCACTCTGCAAGAGAAAGATATGACAATCTGCTCCTGTAAATATTGCAGCCTTAGAAGCCCTATGGGGTAGTTCTACTCTGTCCTATAAGGTTGTTATGAGACAATATCGGCTCGGTGGCTACGGGTTTTTCACAGGTTATATTCCAAGTGAATAGAATACTGCATAAATACCTGCTACATACCGGGTGCTCATAAGTATTTGTAAAATTAACAATGAAACCTTTTGGTACATTGTCATTGTTATTGGCTGCCATATTGTGACTCATGGCAACACCATGTGTGCAGACTATACCTGCTCCATAAGGTTTTCAAGGCTTTGATCTTTGAGAAGCATATTGCCAGGCCCGTCTTCTGAGGCCGGTGGGTTTGAACTGCCAACCTTTCAGCTAGTAGGCAGGTGTTTAACCACTCGAACAACCCAGCTACCTCTTTAAATGTGGTCTTCTTTTTGTTGCATGCCGTCAAGTTGGTTCTGGCTTATACCCACCCCATGTAACAGAGTAGAACTGCCCCATAGAGTTTTCTTGGCTGTAATCTTTATGGGAGCAGATCACCAGGCCTTTCTCCGCAAAGCAGCTGGGTAGGTTCAAACCTCCAACCTTTCAGTTAGCAACCAAGTGCTTAATCACTGTGCCATCAGGGCTCCTTTTTTGCATATAACCTATTGCCATCGAGTCAATTTTGACTCATAGTGACCCTATAGGACAGAGTAGAACTGCCCCATAGTTTCCAAAGCTGTAATCATTATGGAAGCAGACTGCCACATCTTTTTACCATGGTGCTGCGGGTAGGTTCAAACCACCGACCTTTTGGTCAACAGGCAAGCTATTAACAACTGCATCACAAGGCCTCCTTTTTTTGCACATAGTAGATCTTAATACCTAGTAGAGCTTAATAAATGATTGGTACTTTTATGATTGTAGTGGCTAGTTTTTCATCATCATTATTAATACTATCACCATTTGCCTATAGCCAGGATGAGAACCCAGTTCTTCTGATGCCCCATCCCAATGATCTTCCTTGTTTAAAAATATGGTGGGTGAGAAGATAAAGAGGGAATACATTATCACAGTAAATAGGTAAATAAATAAAATACCCCAAAAGTCACTCAAATATAAGAGCTCATAATTTTTCATCAGATGTACACTGGAAATGTGAGAGATGCAGCACAGCTGTTCAGATATGTTGATATCTTCCCACATTATCTTCCATTGTAGCATGGAGGCCAGCAATGCAAATTATGATTCGAGTGTTGTTATCAGAGAAGACACGTTACATGCTTCAAGGTGCATGAATGCACATGTGCTAAGAGTGTATTTGGGGAAGAAGGGATTTCTTAAATCAACAGAAGCTTTCTGGAAGAAAAAGTTTATAACTTCACTTTTTAAAAGGAAATATTGAGCTTTCTCCTGACATGGGACTAGAGGGCATAAGTACACATTCTCATAGTAGCTAAAAAGAAAACAACTTAAAAGGTGCTTCTCCTTCACTTTAAAGGTTTCGAGATCATTCCTATGAATGTGGTCACCTTAGGGTTTCCACTAAAAACACCTACTGCCTGCTAAAAAAAAAATGTTATTAGCCACATGCCTAGCATATTAATGGTTTATGGCCCATGTCATATTATTGCTAAGCTCCTGTCCATGTCACAACATGCTTAGCGTATGAAGCCCACAGGGTTTCAATCAGACTCCAAACTCTACTTTGCACTAGTTGAAGGAGCTTTGCAAAGTTACTCAGCTCCCATGAGCGTCTGTTTCCTCATCTGTAAATGACTGTTACATCCTCGTTGTGTGGTTGTTGTGAAGATGAAAGAGATGATGTATGAAAAGTTCCTGGCATAAAGCCTGGAAAATAGCAGGTGCTTGATAAATGTTAATTCCCTTTCTAGTCCCCCCAGATATCCCAAATCATGGGGCTGTTACTTTGACTATTTCATCTGATCACCTAATCCATGTTAAGTATGTTACCCTTCACTGATAATAGAAAACATTTTTACTGAAAAATGTTCTGTGCTAAAATAAGTGACATAATTGGTAGTCATATGGCATCTAAAAAGCATCATAGAAGAGAAATTTTGTAGCAGACAAGACATAAGTACCTGACAGACAAGTTCACCAAGGTTGTAAATAGTAAATCAGAGTAAATAGTCTCCATAAACGTTAAGAGATTATTAAGTAGTGTTGTAGTGGACTTTTGTTGTTTTTGACACCCAGCTCACATCTGTTCTGGTGGAAATTTTGTTTAGTGGGAAACAATCCAGCCCATTCTCATGGTATGCCTTTGGGGTGAAACAAATGCCTTCTCTGCGCTGCAGGGGTAAACATATATAAACATATATAAACAGGGGTAAACATATGTCAGGCAGTGCATTCCACCCACCTGCTCACACTAGATGTCTCAGAGGGGTTAATTGCCACCAAGTCTGGCCAATCAGAGCTAATAAGACTCAGTTCAAGGACTGGCTTTAAAGCTCTCAAGTAAGCATTCTCTGTCTCCTGTTAAATACTGGGTGTGTTAAACAATGTAAGCCTAAAGCTGTGGGTCAATGGCCTTGACCCACAGGGATCAGTGACTGTGGCTATTACACCATGGTGTCACCAGGGGCAAGATAGATGGTCAGCCAGTGAGGATATTACTTGACTTATAGAACCCAAATAAATCACAATTAGGCAAGCAGAAGTTTGATGTCAGTTGCCATAATGGAAAAACATGACCCCTCATCCAGCTTCCAGACCTGATGCCTCCAGACACTGCCATACCCCAATACTGATAAGGTCAAGCAGGAAAGTTTCTGTTGTGGGAGGAAATGTATTATTCACTGAAGAAGCTGAAGGACCAGACTGATATGCACTAGCAGGAACTGGAAGATGTCTGGGGGTGGTTCTTGAGGATACTGGCTTTGGCAAGATGAATAATGTCCTCCAAAAATGTCCATGTCTTAATCCCCAGAATCTTTGAATAGGTAATCTTGCATTGCAGATGTGATTAAATTAAAGATCTTGAGGAGAGTTTCCTGGATTATCCAGGTGACCAGTGTAAGTAATCACAAGGATGATTATGAAAGGAAAGCAGGAAAATGAGAGTCAGAGAGATAGAAAGATGGAAGCAGAGAGAGGAGTGAAGATTCTCCATTGCTAGCTTTGAAGATAGAGGAAGGGGCCACAGCTGAGCAATGTAGGTAATCTCTAAAAGCTAGAAAAGGCAAGGAAACAAATCCACTCCAAGAACCTCTAAAAGAAAGACAGACCTGCAGACACATTTTAGGCTCCTGACCTCCAGAACTATAAGATAATAAATTTCTGTTACTTTAAGCCACTAAGTTGGTGGTAATTTGTTACAGCAGCAATAGAAAACTAATACACTGGCCCAGGGAGAGTGTAATTTAAACCTACATAAAGGAAAATTTATTAATATGAGGGCCTACTCCCACGACTGAGGATTTAGCTCCTGGCAAGGTTGCCTGCGGCTGATCCTAATTTGCTGCTTGAATGGTTCCTTAAAGCTTGGAAACAATGATGGTCTTCAGTAAAGAAGTTAGACGAGAAGTGCCTTCACAAAATACTGAGAAATGGAATTCAAAATGTGCAGAGAAATGATGATTTTAGAATGGAATTTTTTTTTTAATGTAAGTTCAGACAATTCAACTTTTTTCACTAGGAGGACCCAAAGGACATTCCCCCACTACTTTAATAATACACTAGTGGAGGGAGGGTCACCTGCCATCATTGATAGGTTCAGTGGAGACTTTCCTCCACAGACCAGGGATGATGATAGGAGATGATGTTATGGAAACTGGGATCGCTGTTGTCCATGGCAATGACAGATGTCTGGTATATCAATGGCCAAACCAAAAACCAAACCCGTTGCTATCCAGTCGATTCCAACTCATAGCAACCCTATAGGATAGAGTAGAACTGATCCATAGGGTTTCCAAGGAGTGGCTGGTGATTCGAATTGCTGACCTTTTGGTTAGCAGCCAAGCTCTTAACCACTGCACCACCAGGGCACCACTATCAATGCCCAGGAGGTAGTAAATAGCCATCAATGGCAAGCAAAGTAAATGTAATTATCATAATAAGCTAGCAAGACCTAAATGACAACCAACTGCCTTGAGCTACAGGGATCAGTGACTATGGTTATTTCACCATGGTATTCCCAGGGGCAAGATAAATGGTCAGCCAGTGAGGATATTACTTGACTTATATAACCCAAATAAATCACAATTAGGCAAGCAGAATTTTGATGTCAGTTGCCATAGGAGAAAAATATGACCCCTCATCCAGTTTCCAGACCTGAGCTAGCTCTTACACTCCTACGCCATCAGTTGACGAGCAGATCAGAAGGGCTCTGCAATTTCATAGGGAATACATACAATAGGTAGGCTATAATTCTTTCCCAAAGTGACCTAAAAACAATTGTCAGAGTAGCTTTCCACAGAGGACAGGTGAATAACTAAATCTTTTGAGAGCTAGCGGGTAATGGGAAGCAACTGTTCTCAATACCAAAATGCCATCATGGCCCTCATTCAGAATGGAGGCATATAGGGACTGAGTGGTAAATGAACTCATGGCCCAGGTCTGTCTCACAGTGAGTCACTGAGAACCTGTGGTCATCTTCTCAGTTTCTAAGATTAGATAAACATTCTTAGTATCTGGTAGAATACTCACCAGGTTCTGGATCTGTGTAGTAAGAGCAGTTTATGGTAGAAAAGCCAAGTGGAAGCTGCTAAAAATGCACCCCACCACACCAAGAAAGTAATTCAAAAGAAAAATCCCAAAGACTTAAATGATTAAGATATGGTAGTCCCCATCATATCACATAATTGATCAATGTGACCCCTGAAACAAATGTATCTGGAAGTTGAAATCTTTTCAAATCCAACAGGAACTCATTCGCTTGTACTGTATACATTCATAGTCTTACCCCAGGACTATCTTTACTCTCCTGTTCTCTGTCACGATATAGTCTGAAGCGATATTGATCATCCTGATATCCAAAGACCAAAACTTTATTAATTATATCAAGTTAATTAGACTCCTGAAATGGAACAGGAAGTACTCTGGATGCTATGGAAAGACATATGTGAAACAAAGGATAAGTTTATCTACAAAGATTAAGGGGCTTGCCGTATTAGAGAGGTTTTTAAGGGTACAGAGTTCTGGGGCATTCCAGGATCCTCCTCCCGCAAGATAAGGACAAGTTATTGTACCTTGCAACTCATACCTCTTACCTTCTACCACTAAGAAAGAAGCTCCATGTTTCCATGTTTGAAAGGCCTTTTGGATCTGGAGATGGTCTATGTTGTTGTTGTACGCCAGCCGGTCGATTCTGACTCAAAACAACCCTATATGACAGAAAAAAACTGTCCCATTGGGTTTATTAGCCTGCAATTTTTAAGGGAGCAGATTGCCAGGTCTTTTCTCCTGCTGAGCGGCTGGTGGGTTTGACCCACTCACCTTTCATTTAGCAACCGAGCTCTTAACCATTGCTCCACCAAAGCTCCTTGAGACAGCCTATACACACGTGGTAATATATCTCTAATGAAGTGACTGTTACTAGTCCCAATACCCTCCTGATATGCCCTTTTATTTCTTTCAGAAGTTGCAACCAGCTGTCAACTTCAGGCTTCAGTGTCAAAACAGGGTGCACCTGTTAACACAGGGAAAGAGTAGGACTAAGCAGTGCAATCATGAGCTGCACCTGAGGCTGTTAATGCTCCGCCAACCTCTTATCCCCTTTGCATTTAACATCGCCATGCAGGTTTAAGCTTCCAACTGCAAGCACCTATGACTCTGCTGAGGGCTTGCTCTGGCCATAAAAACATGTTCAGCCTGCACTGTGGCAGGCAGAAGTACCAGAGAGTTAACATGTCTGGGACTAGCCCGCAGCCAATGGCAGATAGGGATTGGGAATAAATATTTCCCAGTATATATTAGCCATAGTCTACACTACATCCCAGAGGTGCTCAGAGTGAGTCCAGGCTGCCCACCATGGTAACATGCTCAGTAATACATCCTATATTGACCGCTTCTTCCTGCCTACCACATTCCCCATTCCACTACTGATGCTCCCAGAGATCATGTCACAAGCAATCTTATCGAACCCCTGCTAAGAATTTGCATTTCCCCTCCAGATATGCTGAGTAATAATCTATAGTTTAAGGTGATCCCCAGGTAATTCTTACGTATAATAAATTTTGAGACCCACTGCTCTACTAGTGGAGCCCTGGTGGCACAGGGGTTAAGAGATTGGCTGCTAACCAAAAGGTCGGCAGTTTGAATCCACCTGCTGCTCCTTGGAAACCCTATGGATCAGTTGTACTCTGTTCTATGGGGTTGCTGTGAGTTGGAATTGACTCACTGGCAATGGGTTTGTTTTTTGGTTTTTGGTTTTTTGTTTTTTTTTTTTTTTGGCTCTACTAGCGGTTCTCAGAATTAGTCCCTAACCAGCAGCATTAGCATCTCCTGGGAACTTGTTAGAAACGCAAATTCTCAGCAGAGTTTTGATCATGAAGGAACCATGAGAGACTCACAAGTAATAATTTGCACTTAAATCCTTATCTATCCTAGTTCTGCTTCTAGGTCTACTTCTAGGGGAACCTAACCTAAAATAGCGTCTACAGTTTGGAATAACTCTGAACATTTTTGCTTATGTGAGCTGATAAATTCCCTTGTTTCCAAAAACCTGTTTTGATCCAGGTTTTCTTTCACATGCAGTTAAAGAGTTTTCCCTTTTGCAGAGGCTGTACTAAAGAAGATTTATGCTTATTTTTAAGAATAAACTGTATTGAACAATTCTATAGGCCAATTGGTACTTTCCTTAAGTGACCAATTATGATACAGATTTTCTAAAATGGACATTCCTCACAGTTAAGAATCATGGTCGCTACTTAATTTGTAAATTTCACACCTCTCTATTAAACAGTTTATTTCTTCTTTTGAGTCCCAGTCTCTAACCACAATTTCCTATTTCTCCAGCTCTACCTTTTAAGAATCAGCATTCCCAAGGGTTTTGTGTTTGATTTTCTCATCTTTCTCTTTTTAAAACACTGCCTCATTTCTCCCTTACACCTTGTGGTTTCAACTATCACCTTATTAATGGTGATACATCTGTTTATCTTCTGAGTTTCAAACTCAAATGGCTACCAGACTGCCAGCGAACTGAGTCTCAGCAACCTAAATTAATCTTCCTCTAAAACTAATCATTCACCGTGTCCATCTCTCCCCCACCAAAACTTGATAAGGTGTTACTTCTCAGTAAGTATTTCACCAACCAAGTCTCTCTGTCTCTGTCTCTGTCTCTCTCTCTCCTGCCTAACAGTTGAGCATGACTGTTTTACCTGTTCCCAAAGTTACATCCCTAAAAGCAGAATAGGAAAGGCAGAGGTGCCAAAGAAAATATTTCATCTTCATGAATCCACTAAGAATAGGTACATGAGAAGTCTGGCCACTAGCCAATGAGAATTAAGTCAGAGATTAATACCTAAAAGAGTTATATAAGTATCTAAAGAATTTACTCCTCCTTCCTTGTTCTTCACATCCAACGAGGCAAATCAAGTTAACACTTAAATATTTCTCACTTTGGTTGACCCTCCCCTCTCCTTTTCTTGAACATTTTTACTGGCTTTGTTAGGGCTCAGTTAATCCTAACTGGATTACTGGAGTCTGAATATTCCAATCTCCCTCCTTATCTGTCTATGCTATCCTCTACATTGTTGTTTGAATGATCTTCCTAAAACTCCAAATTGGATTAGGTTACATCCCTATTTAAAATCCTTCTGAGTTTATCATTGTCTTAAATATAAGATCCAATCTCTTTACCACACAAGGCCCTTCATGATCTGATGCCTTCATGGTTCCCGATCTCAGTCGCAGCTGCTCCCCATGTACCAGTCCCCCAAATTCATCAGACTCCTCTGTGAACTCAAGCATCACCACTTCTTGGAAATCTTTCCTGACTCCGCAAAGCTGACTTAGTTTATATGCTCCCACTTCTCCCACTTCTATCTCCCAGGAACATTTTGTGCAGCTCCATTATGGCCAATATCTCACCATATTACATTTTCCATTTGATGCTAAGGCCTTCAGGGCAGGCATTGTGGTTTATTTGGCTTCGATTCCCTAATACTGAGCAAAGTGCCTAGCACACAGTGGACTTTTAATAAATGTTTATTGAAAAAAATAAATGAGTGAGTGTATGAGCAAGTCAGCATCGCAAGTGATGTAGCATCTCTATATAGCATTGAGGGTCTGCAGCAGAAACCCTGCCTGTGTGTTTGTTTTTTCATAAAGACCCATAAAGATTCTCCTTGTGTTCTCAGAACCACTCCCCTTCCAGGCATGGGGGAAGAATAGGGCAGCTCAAGTCTTCTAATAGAATCTGAGCAATGAAAGGTCATCTATAGAGCAATGTAATACACTTCTTTGGAGCAAAGCCTTGTGGCATATTTTCAATGACTTAGTAATGCATTATGTATTCTCAATAATATCCAGACTACAGCCAACTAAGTCTGCATGCGGCTAGAGCACAAGGTCACTGGTGAGTTTATGGTGCTTGTAACTGAACAGCATAAAGTCAATCTTAAACTCAATGAAGGAAATAACACTACTGACAGAAGCACTTTCCAATATGAGACAAATAAACTGCTTTTATGATTACAGACATGTAACAGAAGTGTCCAGTCCCCAATTTACTTCTAACAATGAGCTTGGCTCTCATCTAACCCTAGCCTTCAAGGCCAAGCAGGTTATCACAAGAGGGGATAACATCATCACAAGCCTCTCTTTGCCCCTTCTCTGCAGTTAGCCCAATGTGAATGCCTGTGAGCACATGAACATACATGCACACGCAGGAGATGCGCATTATTTTGCACCTCTGCCTGACCCAGGCTTAATGGTAACCTCCTAAAAACAGATGGTCTTCCTGCCTTTGCAAATACATTCTTTCATAGCCTCTTTTCTCTCTGAGGAACACTCTTTCTCAAGCCCAAGTATCAATTCCTTTGTAAAGATATTCCAAGTCATTCTGGTCAAAATTAGTCACTCCCTTCTTCATATTCCCATGGCCCTTTGTACAAAGCACACATGATAACACATACATCACAGTTATTCTAATTATTTATTTACCTATCTCCGTTTTTCACTTGATAGTGAACTCTTTGGTTTGCTCTGTTTTTTGTCTCAGCAAATTGAAAGATGTCTGACACACATCATTTGCTCAATATATGTTGTTGAATGAATGAATCATTAAGATGGCAGTTCTGGCTTTCCCATTTTTATTTTAGGAATATAACTTTAAGAACAGATAAATAATCCCGCTCAGTCAGTCTACGTGATTATAATTCCAGTATCATTCATATCTGAGAAAAGAAAAAGCGGTTTGTCTGATCTGTCCAAAAAAAAACTCAAACCAGTTGCCAAAGAGTCTATTCCAACTCACGGCAACCCCATACCCCAACTGCTCCATAGGATTTTCAAGGCTGTGCTCTTTTGGAAGCAAATTTCCAGGTGTTTCTTCCAAGACACCTCTGGGTGGGGTTGAACCACCAACCTTTCGGTTAGTAGTCAAGTGCTTAACCATTTGTGCCACCCAAGGACTCCTTGGTCTGTCCAAGTGGTAACCAAAAAACCAGTTGCCATAGAGTTGATTCCAACTCAGGGCAACCCCATGTGAGTCAGCGTAAAACTCTGCTCCATAGGATTTTCAGTGGCTGATTTGTTGGAAATAGACCACGAGGCCTTTCTTCTGAGACACCTCTCTGTGGACTTAAACCTCCAACCTTTCAGTTAGCAGCTGAGTGTATTTGAAACATCCAGGGACTGTCCAAGTGGTAGAGACTTATTTACCCAGAAGGAGTCCTCCTCTCCAGTCAATCTGGCTCAGCACTGCCCTGTATACATTAACTGCTAATTCCTACCATCGCGCCTTGGTTTATGAAACCTTGAGGGCCCTTCCTTCTCTTCTCTACATATCCATCTTGCAAGATCCAGTTGAAATATCACTTCCTCCATAAAGCTGTCTCACCAAATCTGGTCCTGGCTTATCTGTTCAATCAAGGACTGAGGCCATAGCTATGCAAGCACTTCACCTGAAGTTGTCCCTGTCTTGTCTGTATAACTCCTGGACATATATCCTCTACCATAACACTCAGCACTGTACTACTTTTCAGTTATGCTAACTACTTTCTTTATCTCTCAAGCCCCCTGAAAGATAAGGGGGACTCTAGTGTTTTGCTCTCACAGCATTCAGTAGATAATTGTTCATTTACATTACATCTATACACTTTGGCAAGGGCCATACCATCTCCTGAAGGAACTGTTTAACTCCCTAGATATGGGTAAATCTGGTGTATTAGTTTCCTAGTGTTACTGTAACAAATTACCACAAACTGGGTGGCTTAAAACAACAGAAATTTATTCTCTCACAGTTCTGGAGGCTAGAATTCTGAAATCAAGGTGTTGACAGGTGTATGCTTCCTCTGAAGACTCTAGGTAAGAAACTTTCCTTACGTCTTCCTAGATACTAGTGCTTGCCACCAATCCTTGGCAATCTTTGGTTTGTAGCTGCATTACTAAAATTTCTTCACAAGGTCATCTTCCTTTTGTGTGTGTCTCCAATTTCTGTATGTCCTCTCCCCTTCTTTTAAGAACACCAATCACATTGGATTTAGTGCCCATATTAATCCAGTATGACCTTGTCTTAACTTGATTACATCTGCAAAGACCCTATTTCCAAATAAGATCATACTCTGAGGTTCTGGTGGACATGAATTTTGGAGGAACACTGTTCAACTCAGTACATCTGGGAACCTTGATTATAAAGATAATATTAAAATAAAATCAAATTCCTCATAACTTTTTCAGTATAGGATACACATTTTAAGAAAGAAAGAAAATTAGGCCTTTGGCTACTTGACAAATTAACAAGAAAAATTTTCTTTGCATAGGCCCAAAATAATTTTGATGACAAGTACAAACAAATAATGTCAGCACTATAAATTTATAGCAATTTTTGCATATCCAGTTTAAAGAATATTATGTTCAGGGACTTTTAGAAATTAAAAATCTATCTACATCCATGTAATATGAAAGCTTACAAGCCAATGTCTACAGCACACATGCATACATAAACACGATTGTAACTCTCAGGATTCTTATAACAACTGAATATGCATTCTAATCTCACTGTCAGACACATAAGTGAATCAGAAAAAGCATAAAAATATATGAGGGCTTATAACACCTGATACCATATGGCCCACTATGCTAAATTATGTACAGAGGGAACTTAGATAATTTACTTTTCTGGAGATAGTAATATGTTTTAAAATGAAAGTGGAGCACCCAGGAAAAATTATTCTAAGGGTACAGAGGTGGGTCTTTTAAAACATAACACTTACAGGAAAATATTTTATTGAAAAAAGAGGAACTTAACTTTCCCATTGTCTCCCAATACCTGAATGTTTTCTATTATGCAAATTTGGACAATTTGCTGCATTTGTATTTCTTGTTAAGATATATCAGGTCTGCAGAGATGTGACTTGGCAATTCTGTTTAGGTAATAATTCTGTGCAATGCCTGTAGCTTTAAGGAGGAGAAAGGAAAGAAACTGCATTTATTTATCACCCACTGTGAACTAGGAACTCTGCTAGTTACTTAACCTTTATTGTTTCTTATACTATCTGGTTGACATGCTAGTATATCGGCTAATCTGATAAAAAATACTTCAAGGTCAATTTTTTTTTTTTTTAGTAGTATAGTACATAAGCTCTAAAGTGAAACTCTGGAGTGAAAGATTTAAATCTCAACTGTCCCACTTACTGTTTGTATGACCTTCTCTGTGCTCAATTTCATCGTCTATAAAATGGTGATAACATTAAACAAATCTACCTCATAGGTTTGTTGCGAAGATTAAATTGACTTTGATATTTGTAAATCTCTTAGAACAATTCCTTAGCAAATAGAAGTGGTCTCTAAGAGTTAGCGGATATTATTTAAAACTAATTATGTAATAAAGGCCCTGTTCAGGACACAGTTTATGTTAAAGTTGCTTCTAGGACTTCCGTCATAAAATCATCTTTATAGGGTCACTAACATGGAAATCAAATAATAAACTGAGGGAATTCAGAGAAAATGGCAGTGTGAGCAGATCTAAGATCCCAACCCTCCTCCCAAGAACATATATATAAGCAACTAGAACCTGTAAGAACCTAACATGATAGACAAAGAATGGCAGCAAAGATGCAAAGTGAATAAAGACAGGAACAAATCATACGGTAGGAAAAGTGTTTTTTTTCCACTGTGCCACCCCCCCACTCCCAATGGTGCAGACTATCAGCTCCAGAAGCCCTGCAGCTGCTGTGCACCACCAGCCAATGCATGCATCTCCTGTGCACTGGGAAGGGCTCCCAATCTCTGGCTCAGAAACTCAGAACACAGATCTCCCAGGGGGACTGTTCAGGATATCCCTGCCCCTCCCCTTCCCGGGGCAAAATCAATATATTCTCAGATAAATAAATCTAAGGGAATTTATATCCACTAGACTAGCCCTATGAAAAATGCTAAGGGGAGTCCTTCATATGAGAAAGAAAGGACAAGAGAAAGTAACTGGAAAGCACACATAGAAAAAAGGATCTCCATTAAAGGTAATTGCATGGGAAAGTAAAAGGGTATGTTTTAAGGTATTTTTGCTTGATAATTCTAATTGTTACATCCTTCAGGCATTATAATAAAAAAAACCTAAGAGTAAATTTAACAAAAAAAAGTGAAATACTTGAACTCTGAAAACTACGTCATTACTGAAAAAAGAAAAATTAAAGTAGACCTAAATAAATGGAAAGACATTCTGTGCTCATGGACTAGAAGACATAATATTGTTAATATTACCCAAAGCAACCTATAGATACAATGCAATCTCCATCAAAATTCCAACAGCCTTCTTTGCAGAAATGTAAAAGCCACTCCTCAAATTTAACGGAAGAGAAAGGGGTCCTAAATAGCCAAAGAAATCTTGAAAAAGAAAAAAGTAAGAGGGCTCATACTTCCTGATCTCAAAACATACTGTACAACTACAAAACAGTCTGATACTGTTTAATGATAGACATATCAATGAATGAGATTCCAGAAATAAACCCACACATCTATGGTCAATGATTTTGAACAGGAATGCTAAGTCCATTCAATGGAGGAAGAGTAGTCTCCAATAAATGGTGCTGGGACAAATGGATTTCCACATGCAAAAAATTAAGCTGGACCAATACCTCATACCATATACAAATATCAACTCAAAATGGATTAAGCACCTAAATGTAGGAACTACAACTAAAAGTCTTAGAAGAAAACATAGCAGTAATGATTCAGGGCTTAGTGTTTAACAATTCTTAGATATGACACCAAAAGCACAAGCAACAAAAGACAAGATAGATAAAATGGATGTCATCAAAATTTTAAACTTTTATTTATCAAAGGAATTTATCAACAAAGTTAAGAGACAACCTACAGATTGGGAAGAAATCATTTTGGAACTATATATCTGATAAGGGCTTAATATCCAAAATACATAACGATCTTCTACAACTGAACAACAAAGATACAAACAACTCAACCAAAAAATGGCCAAAAGACTTGAATAGGCATTTCACCAAAGAAGAAATACAAATGGACAAAAATAGTCGCACTTAACCAGTAAAAAAATGTGCGCCTTGAACATAATGCTCTTTTAAGAGCTATCAATTGTTGTTCTTGTTCAATGCCATCAAGTCAGTTCCAACTCACAGCAACCCTATGTACAACAGAATGAAACTCTGCCTGGTTCTGTGCCATTCTCACAATCACTGCTATGTTTTAGCCCATTGTTGAAGCCACCATGTCAATCCATCTCCTTCAGGGGCTTCCTCTTTTCTGCTGACCCTCTACTTTATACCAAGCATGATGTCCTTCTCCAAAGACTGATCCTTCCTGGTAATATGTTTAAAGGATATGAGATGAAGTCTTGCCATCCTTGATTCTAATGAGCATTCTGGCTGTACTTCTTCCACAACTCATTTGTTCATTCTTCTGGCAATCCATGGTATACTCCATCTTCTTCGCCAACACCATAATGTAAAGGCATCAATTCTTCTTCGATCTTCCTTATTCATTGCCCAGCTTTCACATGCTCATGTGGCAATTGAAAATACCATGGCTTGGATCAGTCACACCTTAGTCCTCAAAGTGACATCTTTGCATATTAAAACTTTACAGAGGTCTTTCGCAGCAGATTTTCCCAATGCAATTAGTCTTTTGATTTCTTGACAACTTGCTTCCATGAGCATTGATCGTGGATCCAAGTAAAGTGAAATCCTTGACACCTTCAATATTTTCTCCATTTATCATGATATTGCTTATTGGGCCAGTTGTGAAGGTTTTTGTTTTCTTTATGTTGAGGTGTAATCCATACTGAAGGCTGTGGTCTTTGATCTTCATCATCAACTTTCAGCAAGCAAGGTTGTGTCATTTGCATATTGTAGGTTGTTAATGAGTCTTCCTCCAATCCTGATACCACGTTCTTCTTCATATAGTCCAGCTTCTCGGATTATTTGCTCAGCATACAGACTGAATAAGTATGGTGAAAGGATACAACCCTGACACACGCTTTCCTGATTTTAAACCATGCGATATTCCCTTGTTGTGTTGAACAACTGCCTTTTGGTCTACGTACAGATTCCTCATAAGCACAATTAAGTGTTCTGGAATTCCCATTCTTCACAATGCTATCCATAATTTGTTGTGATCCACACAATCAAATGCCTTTGCGTAGTCAATAAATCACAGGTAAACATCTTTCTGGTATTCTCTGCTTTCACCCAAGATCCATTTGATATCAGCAATGATATCCCTTGTTCCACATCCTCCTCTAAATCCGGCTTGAATTTGAATTACCATACGACCCAGCAATTCCACTCTTAGTTATGTACCCCTAAGAATTGATTACAGGAACACGAAGAGACACATGTCCACCCATGTTCATTGCAGCACTATTTACAATATCCAAAAATGGAAACAGACTAAATGTCCATCAATAGATGAATGGATAAACAAAATATGGTACACATACAGTGGAATATCACTATGCCATAAAGAGAAACAAAGTCCTTATACTTGCTACAACATAGATGAACCTTGAAAACATTTATGTTGAATGAAATGAAATAAATCAGTTACAAAAGGACAAATATTGTACGATCCCACTTATATTAAATATCTAGAATAGGCAAATGCATGGAGCCCATGGTTGTACAACATGATGAGTGTGATTAATGTCAATGAATTGTACATGTAAAAAATGTTGAAACTGCAAATGTTTTATATACGTGTGTGTGTATATGTATATATATCGCCAAATCCATCGCCATCGAGTCAATTCCAACTCATAGTGACCCTATATACAGAGTAGAACTGCACCCATAGGATTTCCAAGGAGGGGCTGGTGAACGTGAACTGCCAACCTTTTGGTTAGCAGCCGAGTTCTTAACCACTGTGCAATCAGGGCTCCACATACATATATAGGATATATATATAGGACTTGGTATAGCTGATCCAGATGTAATATACTGAGGTCCTCCTGTCTCTCTGCTTGCTTCTCTCTTTCATATCTCAAAAGAGATTGACTGAAGACACAGTCTAATCTTGTAGATTGAGTCCTGCCTCATTAACATAATTGCCTCTAATCCTGCCTTATTAACATCATAGAGGTAGGATTTACAACACATAGGAAAATTGCATCAGATGACAAAATGGTGAACAATCACACAATACTGGGGAATCATGGCCTAGCCAAGTTGACACATATTTTGGGGGGACACAATTCAATCCGTGACACCCATCATGGCCAATTTCAAGCTACCAATAACTTAACACTGGGTGACAAAATCCCCGAATATTTAACAATTGGCTCCTGTGAGCTGATGTGACACAGCCCCACGCATCACTGGTGTAAGTGTGCTGTCGACCTTCATTATGGTTGTAACATTTTTCCATTTATTACTTGTTTGGTTCCATGTGACTAGAGCTTTCTGATTGCTTATGCATTTACACAATTTGCCATCATTATGTCACAAGGGTTTTGATGTGCCAACTGCCAAGTGAGCCCCAAGCAGCACGGTGTAACATGGAGGTCACCACCCCACAGTCAGCAGGCTATACTCAGCCTTCAGGGGATGTTTGTTTGGTCTGCCTAAAGCGTTCTGAAATACCAAATTAATTAGGCACCTCTACAAATTAAGAGATCTCACATAAAAACACAAATTCTCAGTTTGTCTTACAAAGTTCAAAGATCTGACAACACTGAGGCCACTTCCCCACGTGCATTGTCTTCCTGGAGTTAAACAGAGGGCGCCTCCTTGGATAAAGCATACACTCTCCAGCGTGCCACAGTGCTTGCCACCTCTGATGCCTCACACCCCATAATTATACCACCAGCATAAGGATTGTGAGTTTGGGAACTGAGGCTTAACGTGTAAAAAAAATAGAAAAGCTTCAGAGTTAGACAAACCTGGAAACTAGTCCAGCCTCCCCCAAGCCCCCCCAACCCCTCACTAATATGTAAATATAAGGAAATGACTAAACCAGCCTGAGTGTTTTTCCTTCTAGGGAAATGGAAATAGAACCTACCTCATGGGGTTCTAACAAGGACTAAACATGGCAGTATATTCAAACACCTAGCCCAGCAGCCACCAGAGAGCAAGGGCTCCATGCATGTGAGTCCCTCTTCCACCTTCCCCATGCTGATCTCAGCTTGCATTGCTCTTGCACTCCTTCATCATTTGTTTACTTGCACCCCATATCACTCTTTCTGAGCTCTGTTTCTCTTATGCGGTGCTCACTGAAATGGGCTCACTCTAATACAGTGCTTTTTTTTTCTCTTCCCCTACCCTTTATTTTTTTCCCCCTATCCTTTACTGTATTTTCTGTGGACAAGTGCTGTTTGTCTCAGGAATCACAGTTACCTCACTCTTCTCTATTTTCTCCATCTGGTCATGCCAGTCTTTCAAACT
Source organism: Dugong dugon (assembly GCA_030035585.1). Lineage (NCBI taxonomy): Eukaryota > Metazoa > Chordata > Mammalia > Sirenia > Dugongidae > Dugong > Dugong dugon. The sequence continues at coordinate 16,672,645 of CM057465.1, forward strand.
GTACAGGGAACAGTTACAGCTCCCTAATCCTAACCAAGTCTAAACTGTCCATGCACAACAAAGGGAAGAGGAAAATACACCATGGTTTAGACTGGAAATAACTATGTACTGGTCAGTTATACACACACACATTCACACACACCCCCTTATCCCAACCAACAGAAAACAAACTAATTTTTCCCTTAACATATGCTTTGTTCTTTAATTTGGAAGACTTTTCCTACCGACAGATATTGGATGAAGTAAAAACAGCCAAAAATCTAACTAACAAGGTGCTGATTCTACTCACGTTTCTGATGTCATCACAGAGAAGTATTTTATGACTTTTATCTTGATAACCCCTTCCTTCCCAGCATATATATGCTATCAACAATCTAAATAAATGTAAACACTTGTGTCATGGATTGAATTATGTCCTCCCAAAAAACACGTGTATCAATTTGTCTGGGCCATGATTCCTAGTATTGAGTGGTTGTCTTCCATTTTGTGATTATAATTTTATGTTAAAGAGGATTCGGGTGGGATTGTAACACCCTTACTAAGGTCACATTCCTGATCCAATGTAAAGGCAGTTTCTCTAGGGTGTGGCCTGTACCACCTTTTATCTTACAAGAGATAAAAGGAAAGGGAAGCAAGCAGAGAACTGGGGGGGACCTCATACCACCAAGAAAGCAGTGCCAGGAGCAAAGCACGTCCTTTGGACCTAAGGTTCCTGCGCTGAGATGCTCCTAGACCAAGGGAAGACTGATGACAAGGACCTTCCTCCAGAGCCAACAGAGAAAGGCTTCCTCTGGAGCTGACACCCTGAATTTGGACTTGTAACCTGCTAGACTGTAAGAGAATAAATTTGTCTTTGTTAAAGCTATCCACTTGTGGTATATCTGTTATAGCAGCACGAGATAACCAAGACAACTTATAATTTTTATTAGTAATAATAATAATAGATTCATCTCCTTCTTTTACCCAACATGTAATCAATCACCAACTCCTGTTGGTTCGACCACCATAATACACCATGAATCCATGCCATCTACCCTAATCCCCATCACTACTATGTCTTGCAAGGAAAACTGCACCAGCCTCCCAGCTGCTCCAGCCATATTCACTTTGGTCCCACTCTAACCTATTCTCCATCCAGCAGCTAGAGCGATGTTCCAATAAATCAAGTCTGATATTGTCACTTCCCTGCTTGAAATACTTCAGTGCATTTCATTGCCCTTAGGTTAAATCTCAAAACTGACAATGTGGCACCGTGAGATTAACTTCTAAATCAAAAAAGAGCAAGAAAAGCATGGCCCCTGCCTTCAAGGAACTTACAATATAGTGTCACAGAGAGACAGTAAAATAACAAAAGCTTAGGTAGCCCTATAATTATAATTTTGGTAAGTGCTGTGAAGAAATGTTTATAAATATTTATTGCAATGAATTATTGCAGCAAAACCAGCAGAAGCCAGAACCTGTCTAAGGTGGAAACCTGTCAGAGAAAGAAAAGCCAAATTTTTTCCACTAAAACAAGTGACAGAAAAGTGGTAAGACTGTACCCTGGTCAAAGGCAGAAAACTTCTGAGACCCAGAAAAACAAGGCAGTCCCATTAAGTTCCGGCTCTCACAGGTTTCACTGTCTTTGTGCTTTGAAAGTCACTTTGACAAGATTCTAGCGAGTAACGGAGAGGAAAGTGCAAAGCTTTTATTAGTAACAGTTTCTTACAATAATAAAACTGTTTTCTAAGTGATTTGCATACAGTACCTCATTTGAATTTTCATAAAAGTTCTTTATTCATTCTTTCAACAAATATTCACTGAGCACTACCTTCTTGATCTTGTGGGAGGAAATGTTACAGAAAAGACTGACAGACATGAGAAATAGAGGGTGCAACCATGATAACATACCCAAAAAAGCATAAAATTACAATTAGGGTAATTTCTGTGAAGGAGTAGTTCAGGGTGGTAGGATGGATATAATAGCAACCAAGATGCATTATTAACCCATTGCCGGCAAGTAGATTTCAACTCATAGAGACCGTATAGGGCAGAGTACAACTGCTCTGCTGGGTTTCCAAGGCTGTAATCTTTACAGAAGCAGACTGCCACATCATTCTCCCATGCAGCTGTTAGTGGGTTCGAACCACTGACTTTTCAGTTAGCAGCCAAGCGCTTAACCACTATGCCACCAGGGCTCCTTGATGCATGATGATGCATTATTATGGGCGAGGAAATTATTAGGCAGAGCCCAAAAAGATGTTGTTGTTAGGTGCTGTCTATTCGGTTCCAACTCATAGTGACCCAATGTACAACAGAACGAAACACTGCCCAGTCCTGTACATCCTCACAATCATTGTTATGCTTGGGCCCATTGTTGCAGATTGACTGTGTAAATCCATCTCATTGAGGATCTTCTTTTTTGCTGACCCTCTGCTTTACCAAGGACGATGTCCTTCCCAAGAGACTGGTTCCTCCTTATAACATGTCCAAAATATGTGAGATGGGGTCTTGCCATCTTTGCTTCTAAGGAGCATCTGGCTGTACTCCTTCTAAGACAGATTTGTTTGTTCTTCTGGCAGTCTTCACAAACACCATAATTCAAAGGCATCAATTCTTCTTCGGTCTTCCTTATTCATTGTCCAGCTTTTGCATGCATATGAGGCGATTGAAGCAGATTTGCCCAGTGCAATGCGTCCTTTGATTTCTTGACTGTTGCTTCCATGGGCATTGATTGTGGATCCAAGTAAAATGAAATCCTTGACAACTTCAATCTTTTCTACATTTTTCATGATGTTGCTTATTGGTCCAGTTGTGAGGATTTTTGTTTCCTTTATGTTGAGGTGTAATCCATACCAAAGGCTGTAGCCTTTGATCTTCATCAGTAAGTGCTTAAAATCCTCTTCAGCAAGCAAGGAAAAGATGAGTAGGACCTAAAGAAGAGATAACAGATAAGAAGAAGGAAAGAACACACATATAAGCCAAGGTATCTAGATAGTTAACATGAAATGAGATTTAAAAACTGCAACATAGACAGATTTGTTGAGCATCTCATCTCCATTTTACACAAAAACTGAGACAGAAGAAATTAATAACCTGTCCAAGGTCACTTATCCACAAAGCAACTCTTTACAAATTTGAACCCAAGTCTGTTTTACTCCAAAGTCTGTTCTCTGAACTACAATGTCATACTGCCTCCCTATGTTCTGTCCACGAAGTTTAAGCATGTATTTAAGTGAAGAATCTACATTTATTATAGTATACACTTAAAAGGGTATGTCTTTATTACTTTTAATAACTAAATATAGAATTTTCATTATGAAATGGAGTTTCACATGTTCAAAGTTACCTAGAAATTGAAAAACAATGATCCACGATACAGTATGAGGATTTGTTAATTGCATAATTAATTTTATTGATGTAAAAATCCAAATCACTTAATTACTTAAATCTTACAGTTTGGCAGTCTCTATTTACCAAAATAGTTGGAAGATTCCCAAATTCCCACTCCCTTTTGAACTCCAGTTAAGGTTATTTTTGTTGTTGTTGTTGTTGCTTTTGTTGGTTTCTTGTTTTTCTTTTTTTGGCTTTTTCAGTACATTAAAAAAATTCATTACAAAACAAAAAAAAATTATGACAACATTTCTACGAGGGTCATGTTTCCAAATATTACCATCTTTCAATGGAGATTCCCAAAAACCCATTGCCATTGAATTAATTCCAACTCATAGCAACCCTATAGGATGAAGTAGAACCGCCCCATAGGGTTTCCAAGGTTGTAAATCTTTACAGAAACAGACCATCACATCTTTCTCCCATGGAGAAGCTTGTGGGTTCAAACTGCTGATCTTTTGTTTAGCAGCCGAGCGCTTAATCACTGTGCCACTAGGGTTCCTTTCAATGGAGATGTTGTTGTTGTTAGGTGCCTTTGAGTTGGTTCTGACTCAGAGCCACCCTATGTACTTCCCAGTCCTGCATCATCCTCACAACTGTTGTTATGCTTGAGCCCACTGTTGAAGCTACTGTGTCAATACATCTCCTTGAGGGTCTTCTTCTTTTTTGCTGACCCTCTACTTTACCAAGCATGATATCCTTCTCTGGAGACTGATCCCTCCTGATAACATGTCCAAAATATGTGAGACGAAGTCTCGCTATCCTGGCTTCTAAGGAGAATTCTGACCGTACATCTTCCAAGACAGATTTGTTTGCTCTTTTGGCTGTCCATGGTATATTCAATATTCTTCACCAACACCATAATTCAAAGGCATCAATTCTTCTTCGATATTCCTTATTCATTGCCCAGCTTTTGCATGCATATGAGGCAATAGAAAACACCATGGCTTGGGTCAGGCGCACCTTCGGCCTCAAGCTGATATTTTTGCTTTTTAATGATTTAAAGAGGTCTTATGCAGCAGATTTGCCCAATGCAATGCATCTTTTGATTTCTTGACTGCTGCTTCCATAGGTGTAGATTGTGGATCTAAGTTAAATGAAATCTTGGACAACTTCAATCTTTTCCCCGTTTGTCATGATGTTGCTTATTGGTCCAGCTGTGAGGATTTTTGTTTTCTTTGTGTTGAGGTGTAATCCATACTGAAGGCTGTAGTCTTTGATATTCAACAGCAAGTGCTTCAAGTCCTCTTCATTTTCAGCCATCAAGTTGTGTCATCTGCATATCGCAGGTTGTTAATGAATATTCCTCCAATCCTGATGCCCCATTCTTCTTCATATAATCCAGCTTCTCGGCTTATTTGCTCAGCATACATATTGAATAAGTATAGTGAAAAGATACAACCCTGATGCATATCCTTCCTGACTTTAAACCACGCAATATCCCCTTGTTCTGTTCGGACAACTGCCTCTTGGTCTATGTACAGGTTCCTCATGAGCATAATTAAGTGTTCTGGAATTCCCATTCTTCTCAATTTATCCATAATTTGTTATAATCCGTACAGTCGCATATCTTTGCATAGTCAATAAAACATAGGTAAACATCTTTCTGGTATTGTCTGCTTTGAGCCAGGATCCATCTTACATCAGCAATGATCTCTCTCATTCCACATCCTCTTCTAAATCTGGCTTGAATTTCTGGCAGTTCCCTGTCAATGTACTGCTGCACACTTTTGAAAACAGTTTTCAGCAAAACTTTACTTGCATGTGATGTTAAATGACATTGTTCGATAATATCCGCATTCAGTTGGAGCACCATCTTTGGAATAGGCATAAGTATGGATCTCTTTCACTCAGTTACCCAGGTAGCTGTCTTCCAAAATTCTTAACATAGATGAGTGAGCACTTTCAGTGCTGCATTCGTTTTATGAAACATCTCAATTGGTATTCTGTCAATTCCTGGAGGCTTGTTTTTCACCAATGTCTTCAGTGTAGCTTGGACTTCTTCCTACCTCCTGAAATGACTGAACGTTGACCAGTTCTTTTTGGTACAGTGACTGTATATTCCTTCCATCTTCTTTTGATGCTTCCGGCATCTTTCAGTATTTTATCTATAGAATCCTTCACTATTGCATCTCGAGGTTTGAATATTTTCTTCAGTTCTTTCAGTTTGAGAAATGCCGAGCGTTTTCTTTCCTTTAGCTTTTCTAACTCCATGTCTTTGCACATGTCATTATAATATTTTACCTTGTCTTCTCATGCTGCCCTTTAAAATCTTCTGTTCAGCTCTTTTACTTCATCATTTCTTCTGTTTGCCTTAGTGACTCAACATTCAAGAGCAAGTTTCAGAGTCTCTTCTGACATCCATTTTGGTCTTTTCTTTCTTTCTTGTTGGTCAGTTTGACAAAATGTGGGGGCTTACATGTTGCTGTGATGCTGGAAGCTATGCCAGCAGTATTCAAATACCAGCAGGCTCTCCCATGGGTGGACAGGTTTCTGCTGAGCTTCCAGACTAAGACAGACTAGGAAGAAGGATCTGGTAGTCTGCTTCTGAAAAAAATTAGTCAGTGAAAATCTTATGAATAGCAGGTGAACACTGTCTGATATAGTACTGAAAGATGAGCCCCTCAGGTTGAAATGCACTCAAAGGACAACTGGTAAAGAGCTGTCTCCCCAGAGTAGAGTTGACCTTAATGATGTTGATGGAGTAAAGTTTTCAGGACCTTTATTTGCTGATGTGGCATGACTCAAAATGAGAGGAAACAACTGCAAACATCCATTAATAATTGGAACGTGGACTGTACAAAGTATGAATCTAGGAAAAGTGGAAATCGTCACAAATTAAATGGAAAGCATAAACATCGATATCCTAGGTATTAGCAAGCTGGAATGGACTGGTATTGGCCATTTTGAAAAAGACAATCATATGGTCTACTATGCCAGGAATGACAAATTTAGAGGAATGGTGCCACATTCCTCATCAAAAAGAACATTTCAAGAACTACCTAAAGTATAATGCTGTCAGTGATAGGATAATATCCATATACCTACAAGGAAGACCAGTTAATATGCCTATTATTCAAATTTACACACCAACCACTAAGGCCAAAGATGAAGAAACTGAAGATTTTTACCATCTTCTGCAGTCTGAAATTGACTGAACATGCAATCAGGATACATTGATAATTACTGGTGAATGGAATGCAAAAGTTGTAAACAAAGAAGAGGGATCGGTAGTCGGAAAATACGGCCTGGGTGATAGAAACGATGCCGGAGATCACTTGACAGAACTTTGTAAGCCCAGCGACTTCTTCATTGCAAATATGTTTTTTCAATAATACAAATGCCTACTAAACATGCGGATCTCACCGTATGGAATACAGAGGAATCAAATCAACTACATCTGTGAAAAGAGATGATGGAAAAGCTCAATACCTTCAATCATAATAAGGCCAGGGGCCAACTGCAGAACAGACCATCAGTTGCTTATATGCAAATTCCAGTTGAAGCTAAAGAAAATTAGAACAAGTCCACAAGAGCCAAAGTACAACCTTGAGTATATCCCACCTGAACTTAGAGACCATCTCAAGAACAGATTTGACACATTGAACACTAATGACCGAAGATGGACCAGTTATTGGAAGGACATCATGCATGAAGAAAGCAGGAGGTCAATGGAAACAGAGATACAAAATATAATGAATTGAAAGTCCCTTTCCTAAAAAGATGGAGAGTTTCAATGACCAGGTAGAATAACTGCCAAAGCAAGCTGGATTATTTCCATTGAACCTTCTCATATCAGGATTGGACAGGAGAATAAAGAGATTCTTGTCCAGCCCACCTTTTTGTACTTAAGTCTCCTGTCAACATCTCCACCAAGTGGTTATCTGGTGTAGAAATGAGAAGCTGTAGTGATTAGACACTCACTTCTCAAAACTGTCAATTTACTATTCAAACAACTTGGTCAGAAAATTCTTCCCCTTCTGGATATGAAGTCTCTGTCCTCTGGCTCACACTCATTGGTCCCGACTGTCCTATTTGAGACATGCGGAAGAAGTCAGCTTCCCCTCCATTATAACTAACCCAATGAACATTGTTATACATCTGTTGAAATATCTCTTTATTAACCATTAAAATCTAGGTAAATGTTATATGACATTTGAGTTTTGCCTTCTGATGGTCAATTTAAGTGAGGCTCTCTTTCTGATCTTATACCTCTGCAGACATGAGGAACGTTTACTGTAATGTTCTCTACGCTGTTTACTTCAGTTGTCCTGTCATGGTCCTCTCCGTCTTCCTTTCTAGGCTATAAACAATCATCATCAGAAATAGTTTTGAGCTCAGCATTACCGTGGTAACTTCTCTGAGCATCTCCGCAATTTGTCTGCATTCCTCTAGAGACAAAGGTTCAATATGAATTCAAGAGTCACTATGTATATTTTTCTAGGCTATTTTAATTACAATTTTTTAAAAAAAAAAAACTGGTTTAATTTAAAATAGTATCTATTGACTCACATACATAAAAAGCCCAAAGAGAAATCTTTCTTCAGGACCGATTGGATCCAAAGCTGCTAGAAATGAAGACATGGACCTATTAGTTGCACTTAACTCTATGTTGACTTTATTCTCTGGCAACAGCTCCCCCTTACATCCTACCAACATATCAAGACTTGGAAAAGAGATCACTCATTCTCCAGTTCTTCTAGCAAAATCTTGGAGTGATATTGATTGTCCTGGCTTTGTTGCTTGCTCACTTTTAACCCCAAAATTGGGTTTTTGGGTAATTCCATTCCCTTTGGCCAGACCTGGGTTATGTACCAGTTGAGGAGGCAGAATCAGTCCCACCCAAACCACATGGACTAAAAGAAGAAATGGGTTCTGTCATACCAGAAAAAGGGAGGCTAAGCAGGTGAAAATACTGATGTCCACCACACTGTGAGCCATGTCGACAGCTCTGTGTCTTCCCAGTACACCCTGTGATTGGACAGAGGCAGAAAATAAATTACTCTTGGAGCACCCAGAAGATTCTATAAAAGCTCCATATGGTTTTTAGGTGACAATTTGTGATTTTAAGTTATGATAATATGAATCTGAATTTGTCCAGAATTTGCATCTTTTTAATTCAACCAGCGTATACTCTGAACCTAGAACAGTGCTTCAGCTGTAATCAGAGCTCACACAAAAATTAATTAAATTTTTTTGTAAAATTAATTGTTATTGAATTTTTAAGCAAACAATTTTTTGAAATGGAGTATTTGTGTTCAAATATAGACACTCTAATCAGGACCCAAATATACCAAATTGTGAGTGAGGATAGCCCAAATATAGTCCAAATATACATCAACTAAGCTGAGGACCTTGAAGAAGAAAGTGCCCGTTCAATGTGCAAAGGAATTGACAGAGATTTATTTATTTAAATCTGGTGAGAGAGATATAAAGGGGGTTGGGAAAAACAAAAGGGAAGTCATGTGAGATCATAAAAAACTGGGGAAGGAAGGTGTGCATCAGTAGAACTCCTTAACTGTGAATAATACATTTAATTATTAAAACTGAAAGCAAAGTAAACATTCTGTTTACTTTGATTTAATGCTTTTCCCCCTTTTATCTCAGACTAGAAGATGAAAATAGACAAGTCCATTGTAATTTGCTAAGCAGTCAGTTTCGCTTCTTGATCACAGCATAGATTTTTCATGGGTTCACAACGAGGCCAGGAATTTGTTGATCCAATGAAAACAATTTTCACGGGTTTTAAAAATTAATTTAATGATAGCTTTCCTACCACCATTGAAGTTTATGAAATTCATTTGCAGAATGAAACTAAAAGTGATACTTTTTTGTGTCTAAGAAACTAGTAAAAATAAAAGGAGAAAAGTATCAACCATTTGCAAATGTATAATTTCTAAGCATGCTGTAACGATTATAAGTCACTTATCACTCTCATTCATTCTTGCTCATTTATTACTTCAACAGATATTTATTGAGTGCTGACTTTATGCCGGCTTCAGAGAAGCTTACTGGATGCTGAGATACGTAGGTAAAGACACAGTTCCTGTCTCAGGGAGCTTACATTCTAGTGATAGATACAAAAAATAAACAGTTAAGCAAAGCAATAAAATAATTGAAAATTATAATATGTCTTTACAAGAAACAAAAAAGGACTTGATATAGAGGGTGGTTTGGGCCAGTCTTTCTTAGAAAGTGATATTTTAACTAAGATGAAAAGGATGGAAGGGAGCCTTCCATAGGAAGAATGGGAGGAGGTGTATTCCAGGTAAAGGGAACAACACAGGTACAGGTTCTGAAGTCAAAAGATCCTTGCAAATTTAATGAATTGTAATGAGCTTTAGGATGACCAGGTGTTTAATGTGAAAGGTTGCAAAATAGGGTTCAAATCATGCAGGGCATTATAGGCTGTGGGAAGGAATTTAAGTCTAATTTTAAGCACAATAAGATGCATCAGAGAGCTTAAAGCAGGGAATGATATGATTCTATTTACATATACAAATAATAAGTTGGAACCCAAACGTATGTTATGGGAACCCAATATCCTCATCATTAAACAGCAACCCTAGTCCTCCCACATCTTTTGCTCAGGATAATAAAAGACTTTTAAAAACCTGCTGTCTACAGGGATCACTATAGAGGGTCCCGGACAGAGCTGGAGATAAATGCAATACAAAATTCTAACTCACAAAAACAGACCAGACTTACTGGTCTGACAGAGACCGGAGAAAACCTGAGAATATGGCCCCAGACACCCCTTTAACTCAGTAAAGAAATCATTCCTGAGGTTCACCCTTCCGCCAAAGATTAGACAGGCCCATAAAACAAAACAAGACTAAATGGGCACACCAGCCCAGGGGCAAGGATGAGAAGGCAGGAGGGGACAGGAAAGCTGGTAGCGGGGAACCCAAGGTCGAGAAGGGGAGAGTGTTGACACGTCATGGGGTTGGCAACCAATGTCACAAAACAATATGTGTATTAAATGTTTAATGAGAAACTAATTTGCTCTGTAAACCTTCATCTAAAGCACAATAAAAAAATTTTTTAAAAACCTGTTGTTCTTGAGTTGATTCCGACTCATGGTAACCCCATATGTTACAGAGTAGAACTGTACCTAGGTTCTTCTTGGATGTAATCTTTATGGAAGCAGATTTCCAGGCCTTTCTTCAACAGTGCTGTTGGGTGGGTTCAAACTGCCAACCTTTAGGCTGATAGGCAAACTATTTGCACCACCCAGCTGTCATTGGTGTTGGTGTCATCAAGTTGGTTCCAACTCATAGCAGCCCTATGTAAAACAGAATGAAAGACTGCCGGTTCCTGTACCATCCTCCCAATTGTTGCTATGTTTGAGCCCATTGTTGCACCCACAGTATCAATCCATCTCATAGAGGATCTTCCTCTTTTTCACTGACCCTCTAGTTTACCAAGCATGATATCCTTCTCCAGGGACTGGTGCCTCCTGATAATCTGTCCAAAATACATGAGACAAAGTCTCACCATCCTTGCTTCCAAGGAGCATTCTGGCTATACTTCTTCCAAGATAGATTTGTTCGTTCTTCTGACAGTCCATGGTATATTCAATATTCTTCACCGACACCATAATTCAAAGGCATAAATTCTTCTTCAGAACTTCTTATTCATTGTCAGATTTGGCATGCGTATGAGGTGATTGAAATACCATGGCTTGGGTCAAGAGCATCTTAGTCCTCAAGGTGACATCTTTGTTTTTTAATACTTTAAAGGGGTCTTTTGCAGCAGATTTTCCCAATGCAGTACATCATTTGATTTTTTGACTGCTGCTTCCATGGGTGTTAATTGTAGATCCAAATAAAATGAAATCCTTGACAACTTCAATCTTTTTTCTGTTTATCATGATGTGCTCATTGGTCCAGTTGTGAGGATTTTTGTTTTCTTTACGTTTCACTGTAATCCATACTGAAGGCTGTAGTCTTTGATCTTCATCAGTAAGTTTTTAAAGTCCTCTTCACTTTGAGCAGGCAAGGTTATCTCACCTGCATAACACAGGTTGTTACTGAGTCTTCCACCAATCCTAATGTCATGTTCTTCTTCATATAATCCAGCTTCTCAGATTATGTGCTCAGCATACAGATTGAAAAAGTATAGTGAAAGGATGCAACCCTGACATATGTCTTTCCTGATTTTAAACCAGGTAGTATCCCCTTGTTATGTTCAGGCAACTGCCTCTTGGTTTACGCACCGGTTCCTCATGAGCACAATTAAGTTTTCTGAAGTTCCCATTCTAGGCAATGTTATCCGTAATTTGTTATGATCCACACAATTGAATGACTTCACATAATCACTAAAACACAGGTAAACATCTTTCTGGTATTCTCTGCTTCCAGCCAAGAACCATCCAACATCGGCAGTGACATCCCTGGTTCTACATCCTCTTCTGAATCTTGCTTGAATTTCAGGCAGTTCCCTGTCGAAGCACTGTGGCAACCGTTTTTTAATTATCTTCCGCAAAATATTACTTGTATGTGATATTAATGATATTGTTTGATATTTATGCATTCTGTTGTATCACCGTTCTTTGGAATGGATATGAATATGGATCTCTTCCAGTCATTTGGCCAAGTACCTGTCTTCCAGATTTCTTGGGACAGACAAGTGAGCACCTCCGGCGCTGCATCCATTTGTTGAAACATCTCAGTTGGTATTCTGTCAATTCCTGGAGCCCTGTTTTTTGCCAATGCCTTCAGTGCAGCTTGGACTTCATCCTTTGGTACCATCGGTCCTTGATTATATGCTACCTCCTGAAATAGCTGAACATCAACCGATTCTTTTTGGTACAGTGACTCTGTATATTCCTTCCATCTTCTTCTGATGCTTCCTGCTTCGTTCAAGACTTTACCCATTCAAAATTGCTACTGGAGACCTAGTAAAAGACTTTGATCACAGTAAAAAAGTGCTAGATGCCCCTCAAATAGAAAATAAATAATAGAGCTGCCTGTGGAAATGGTAAAAGGAATAATCTCAGAGTTGTTAAAGGGGATATAAAGATGGTCTTAGGAAGAGACTTACAGAAGCCCAAATAGATGCTGAGAAAATATCCCTAGGAAGGAAAATAACATTACAGACTCAATCACAAACACTTAATGAGCACTTACTATGGGAAAGATAATATTAAAAGCACTTACACATTTAAACACATTTAATTCTAATGATGAGTTACTATGGTTACAGACCTTTTACATAGTTAAACTCATCTAATCCTCATAATACTGTGATAGTTATCATTATTATCCCTATTTTACCAACAACAACAGCAACAACAAAAAAGGCCTAGAAGTAGTAGGTGTCTTTCCCAAGGTCCCAGAGCTATCAAGAGGTTAGAGCTAAGATACATATGAATCCAAGCAGCCTGGCTGTGAAGTTAATATTCCAAAACATGCTCTATTGCACACAGGGAAGGATGGTCTTGCTCAGGGCACTTGCATGCATCAGTTTTCTGTACTTCTTTCCCGGGTTAAGCAAGCTCACGTGTTACTTTCCTCCCATGAGCAGGTGCCATGATAGGGAAATACACTAAGAAATGCAGAAATCTCTAGCAAACTCCATTAGGAAACACTGGATCCCCTAAACTTATCACGATGCACTTCTTACTGGGGAGATCTCTGTTTGTGGAGACATCATAATAAGTTACATCCTGATACACAAATATCAGTTATGAGACCTTAACTTTCAGAAAGTTTCCTCTTACATCTACCCATAACAAAAGATAGAGTGAGCAAACCTAAAAACTTTACTTTGGGCAGAATACAGTGCAACAATGCTACCCTATGGTACTATATAAAATATGTCATGAATCGTTCAAAGAAGAATAGGGGACAATTTTACATAATTTTGTATGTTGTATATTTAGCTCTAATATTAACTCTAAACTTATATTTCACAACTATTCCTCCTGTACAAATAGATAGATTATTCAATGTTAGAAGAGTCTAAAAAATCTACTTTAATTTGCCTAATAAGACAAGCTTAAATATTTAAATTGCATAAATGTGTGTTCAAAAATGATTGTTTTACATAATAAGAGGATGGAGGATCCCATAATAAGTAAACTTAGTTTAAAAATTAAATGCAAATGTTCAATACCTTTCATAGGGAATGTCAAAATGCTCCTTCTTCTCCACAGTGTCCCTCAGAAGAGCAAAACATCCTCTTCAAACAATATACACCTGCCCAAACCAAGGTGTCCCTCTAGTCCCTTTTGTAAATTTTTGATGTTTAAAACTCATTTTATTCTGATTTTTAAAAGTTATTTAAAACAGTAATTCATTGTAAGTATTCAAGTTATTGTAAGTGTATAAACATCACATAGTTTATACATCTCGTCATAGCTTTAATATTTACAATGAAATAAAAAGGGGACACCCTCCTTGATCCCATTGCATGGAAATAACTGGTATATTCCATCTGTTAGTAAAGGCTTGTGTGTTACAATGATGCTAAACAGGTTTTAGTAGTGCTTCGAGACTCAGACAGACCAGGAAGAAAGGCCTGGTTATTTACTTCCAAAAATCAGCCAGTAAAAACCATGTAGATCACATCGGTCTCATCCACAACCAGTCATGAGGATTTCACAGGACCAGGTGGCATTTAGTTCCATTATGCAAGGGGTCACCATAAATTGGAGGCCAACTGGATAGTAGTTAACAACAACAATAACAACCACAGCAGTAGGTGCATTATTTCTCAATTCTTTTCCTCAGTCTATTCATTTATATTTATATTTATTCGTATTTATATATATGCATGTATATTTCAAATAGGGGTTTATACTGAGCATGTTGTTCTACACCTTTTTTAAAAATTTAACAACATATCCATACACTTGGGACGTCCTTCCGTAGCATATAAATCTACCATATCTGTTTAAGAGAATACAAACCTGCATTTAAACTAGCTGCCATGTGTAAAATGGCATGACCATTATACAAACTAAATCATTCTCAAGATTTCACTAACTTTTTATTACTCTTTTTATCAATTAAAAAAAGTTATCAAGAATGATAGAAAAAGACGAGTATGTGACCTAACAGTTAAGAACGAAAAAAAAAAAACCTCCAGCTGGAGTCACTTGTCACTGCACAGGTCTAAGGGAGAAAAGACAGCCTGAATTTAAAGGACTTCCATTAGGAAATACTCCACCATCACCTAGCTATATGATTTTACAGCTAACGAAAAATATATCGCTAACAATGGAGTAATCATACTGAAAGCTAGTTTTTGCAAAGACAATTGTTAAAGGAAAAGTCGGCTGTCCCAGTCATGTCAGGGTTCTGAGGGTTATGGAAATAGACTCTTTCAGGACTGCAGCTCAGGAAATGGAGTGTAACAGGTCAAGTACTGGATCAATTTGGGGCAGGCCACTGGGCAGAGTGCTCCTGGCATGGGTCAGTGCCCCAGATGAAATGAAAGACAATATAAATAGATCCAATTAAAAGCAATTCCCTTTTGGAGGTCACTTTGGCCTTAAAATAAGACAGACAGGCAGATCTGCCTATCTATATAAGGTTAAAAAAAATCCTTTTTAGCCTTCCATGGCTGGAAGTGGGATGAGTAAGTAGGGTGGAAAAAGTAAAATAAAGTTCTGTGATCACAAACAGAAGATTATCTAAGAAGACTTGTGTCAGCTACTTGGATGCTGCAGTTCAATTTTTGTTGCAGAATTGTGACGTTAGGAAGTTAACTTTTATAATGCATCATGCCTAAGCTTTCATAGGCATCAAGAACCAAGGAGTTAAAAGAATTTAGACAATTTGGGGAAAGATCATTTGAGGAAAACAATTTTTTTTATAGATAAGTTAGATTAGAAAGATACATTAAATGAATTTACGAGTTCAAATTTCACAAATATATATCAAATACACACCATGTTCAAAATGCTGTACAAGGTACGTCTATATTAATTTCCTTATTTAATTGAGACAACAACTATGTGAGGGGTTATTATAGAAATTGTTGCTTAGAATAGAGAAGTGATTTGCCAGAAATCACTGTTAGCAAGCAAAAGAGTCCCAATTTGAACCCAATCCTCCATACACCACAGCTATATATATAATTGCTAAATATTCTATTTCTCTTAACAGAAATAGATCCTAGGATACGTGATTCCTGGTCATATACAGTTACCCGAGTGATTTATCTTACAGCAGGTCCACTGGTAAAAAAAAAAAAAAAAAAAAAACCCACAAGACTGTTTACCAAAAACCTGGTTTCAGCCCCAGGATTGGAGTAGCTATGTAATCCTAGGCAAGTCAACTCAATAGGATTTTATTTCCTAAAAAATAGGTGGATTGGTTAGAACTGTCTAAGGTCTTGCCTAATCCAAAACTCAATTTTTAATGTTTATTAGTATCAGTCATGTAAGTCTTGATCCAGATTCAATGTTGTTTTTTTTTTTTTTTTTTTTTTTTTTTTGAGAACCCTCTGGGTAAAATGTGCCATGCTAAATACTTTCCCCAAAATTGGAAATTTTATCCTACCCAAAATCCTATGGAGGAGATATAATTGTTCCTATTTTACATATAAAAAAGCATAATCTTAGAGAGTGTAGAAAAATAAGCTCTCACTGATTTTAAAAGGCAAAATCATAATTTATATCCAGGTATTTTGAAAACAAGGTCCTTGCTCCTATCACTTCAACCCAGCTGTCTCTTGGTCATTGTAGATGAATTTAATTTATATCTGCTCCATTACCTCAAAATCCCATCTCAACAACATTGTAGAGGTCGGTCTAGGAAAAACAATGAAACAATATAGAAAAATTCGACAGCATCAAACATTTTGGAAAGTTCCAGTAAAGCTAAAATACAATGCTGACTATAAGTTGCTCACAAGTTTAATCAGCCCAAGCCATTCGCAAAAAAAAAAAAAAAAAAGCCTATGACTATTTTTGTAAACCTAAAACCAAAAATCAAAAATATAATCCCACTAAGGGAAAGGAAATGTGATGACAGCATTTCGGAGCCCGAATATTTGAGAGAGTTTCTTAAGGCAGCTACTTGAATGCTGCAGTTCAATTTCTGTTGCAGAATTGTGCAGAATCTTACCCTTTACTCTGTTTCCAAGCTCTGTGCTTGCACGACTAAAAAGACATCACAATTTTTGTGGCGGGCTGCAAGATTGGAAGAAAACACACATACAAGTGTCCTTTATTAATGCCTTCTTTCTTGGAAAAGTGCATCTGGATTTCCACATTTTAGAGTTCTCTCTTTTTGTTCTTGTGCAAAAGATTTAAATTCTTAAAACCACTGAAAAGAATATTTCTTATAAGATAAGAAAAAGGGAAAGTAGTCAATGTTATTTTGATAAACAGCATGGTATTCATTCATAACAATGGTCTGCCATAAAACACACACATACATACACAAACACCTACCCCTTAAAAAATTACTCACTGCATAAAACCAATTATTCATAACAATGGTAATTTTTAAAAAATAGTACCAAAGGTAATAATAATACGTATGTCTGTAAGCATGCTCATTTTCCTTATGCTTCCTTATATTTCTTTGAATATATTCAAAGAACGGTGACCACTTCCTTATATTTCTTTGAATACATTCGAAGAACCGTGACCAAAAAAAGTTGAGAACCAAAACTTAGACATAGTGCCAAAAAGTTAAGCTCTACCCAAACTAACTGGACCATAATCTAGAAAATGCATTAATTTCCATTTCCATTAGGTTCAATACTAAAAGTATTTATTAAATTACTTACTTGGTAATTGGTGCTCAATGCTGTTGGGTAATTTGTTGGATAAATTTGTCACTCATCATTCATTTTGAATAATGTCTGGGACTTGCATAATATACACCACTATCAAATCAAATGATCCTTTTCTATGGCCAAAATTTGTGATATCATAGCTGAAAATTTGTTAACTGAATCAGGTACTGCAATAGACCCCCTTTTCCGCAATTTTGCTTTCTGCGGTTTCAGTTACCCGCAGTCAACTGCAGTTTGAAAATACGAAACGGAAAATTCCAAAAATAAACAGTTTATAAGCTTTAAATTACCCGCCATTCTGAGCAGCGTAATGAAATCTCGAGCCTTCCTGCTCCGTCCGTCTGGGACGTCGATCATCACTTTGTCCAGCGTATCCACGTATGTGCTAGTCACCTGTTAGTCACTTAGTAGCCGTCTGGGTTATCATATCAACTGTCTTGGTATCGCAGTGCTTGTGTTCAAGTAACCCTTATTTGACTTAATAATGGCCCCAAAGTGCAAGAACAGTGATGCTGGCAATTTGAATGTGCCAAAGAGAAGCCGTAAAATTCTTCCTTTAAGTGAAAATGTGTAAGTTCTCAACTTAATAAGGTATTTTGAGAGAGAGAGAGACCACATTCACATAACTTTTATTACAGTATATTGTTGTAATTGCTCTATTTTATTATTAGTTATAGTTGTTAATTTCCTACTGTGCCTCATTTATAAATTAAACTTTATCATAGGTATGTATGTACAGGAAAAAACATAGTATATATAGGGTTTGGTACTATCCATGGTTTCAGGCATCCACTGAGGGGTCTTGGAATGTATCCCCCCTAGGTAGGGGAGACTACTGTGTATGATTTGAGCTATTCATAGGAAAATAATCTAAGCAGAAATAATAATTTTTTGTCTTTCCATTGAGTCCTTGGGTGCAACAAACAGTTAAGTGCTCGACTACTAACTAAAAGGTTGGTGGTCCGACCCCACCCAGAAGTACGTCAGAAGACAGGCCTGGCAATACGCTTCCAAAAGGTCATAGCTTTGAAAACCTATGGAGCACAACTCGCAGTTCTACTCTGCACACATGGGGTCACCATGAGTCAGAATCAACTTGATAGCAACAGGTTTGGTTTTGGGTTATTGAGATTGTGGCACATTGGAGGGGCTTTAAATAAGTTTTTGTGCTTAAATTCTTAAGACGTATTTCTTGATCATCCATGGTAATATAATCTTTCTATAAATATTTCCTTCATTTATAAATTGGTTTACTTAAAATTATCCTTCTTATAACATGCATTTCAGTTATTTGTATTTGCATCCTCTCTTCAAATAGATGAAATTCTCTTAGAAACTTGAAAAGATTACTCTAGCAGTTTAATGGAAAATGAATTTGGAGATGAGACTGGGAGTAGAAAAAGCAGGCAGGAGACCATAATAGCATTTAGGGAATTGGGCAGAGATAGGGCAAGTGGAGATTTTATATTTATTTGAATCCAGTGAAATCTAGACAATGAATAAGGAAGACTGAAGAAGAATTGATGCCTTTGAATTGATGTGTTGGTGAAGAATATTGGATATACTATGGACTTCCAAAAAAGTGAACAAACCTATCTTGGAAGAAGTACAGCCAGAATGCTCCTTAGAAGTGAGGATGGTGAGACTTCATCTTACATACTTTCAGCATATTATTAGGAGAGATCAGTCCCTGGAGAAGGACATGGTGCTTGGTAAAGTAGAGGGTCAGCGAAATAGAGGAAAACTCTCAACAAGATGGACTGACACAGTGGCTGCAACAATAGGCTCAAGCATAACAACGATCATGAGAATGATGCAGGACTGGGTATTGTTTCGTTCGGTTGTACATAGGGCCGTCATGAGTCGGAACCTAACAACAGCAGGTAATGAACCGTTAATAAATTATAAGTGTGGGTTGATAGATACTTGTCAAGAATGACTCTGAGATTTTGGACTTGAGAAACTGGGTTAATGGTGGTAGAATTTTCCTGTATTGGAAAGATAAGAAGAGCAATCTGGAAGATGAGGAGAAAGGGATATAAAGAATTTATGCAATTTGAGAGATGAGAGACAAGGGATATTAAGAGGTTAGTTTCACATATTTAGCTTTAAATGCTTGTTAAAGATCATAGTGAAATGAACATTTGGCTTTAGGAATGAAATATGTAGAACTCAGAACAGAGGTCTGAGTTGGAGAAATCTGGGAGTTAACACCACATAGATTGCATTGTAAGTCACGCCTAAAATTACCTAGGTAAAGACTACAGAAAGGTAAGTTCAGAGGATCTTACACCAATTCACTGGGAACTCTGCTATTTAGAAATTAGAAAGAGGAGAATTCACCAAAGGAGATAAAGAAAAAAAGCCAGAGGAGTAGAAAGAATATTGGAAGAGAAGAATCAGTTTCAAGAGAAATAGTCAAAGATACTAAGTTCTGCTAAGTCTAGTAAGATAAATACAAAAGATATCCACCCTTTTTGGTATTATGAGGTCTCTGGTAACCTTAGCAAGAGAATAGTGAAATGGTGGGAGCAGGCATTTAAAGAAGATGAAAAAGTATTGCAGAAACTCTTTGCAGACATTTGTGGAAAGGGGCAGAAGAATAGCGTGGTAACTCTATTAATCAGTGTAATTAATGCTACCTGCCTCTGCAGACAAACCCAAGGGCTTTATGTAATAAATGTTTATGTCTAATTCATGCAGTGTTCAGTGAGTCTTCTCCCTCCCATCCTGTAGTTACGCCATCTGGAACATGTGGCCCCCAAGTTCACTATGGCAGGGAAAGGATGGATGAGAGGCACACCAGTACTTAGTGTTACACGTCACTTCCACTCACAATCCATGGGCCAGAACTACTCTTATGCCTCCGATATAAACAGCAGGGAAGCTAGGAATTTTCAGACTGCATGAAATATTTGATGCACTCATACTGCATTTACCACAATAACTGAAGCAGGCTGTGGGGTTAAGGAAGGTGTTTGTTGGTTGGTTGGTTTGGGTTTGTTTGTTTGTTTGTTTTTGCTTAAGATGAAAGAGACTAGAACGCATTTGTTATCTGATGAAAATAATCCAGTCAAAATAGAAAGTTATAGAAGCAACACAGGACAAAATTTCATGAGAAGGCAAGAGAGAATGGCATCTATAGAACACAGGAGAAGGAATTGGCCTCTGACATTTTCTCCATTGAAAAATTGACATAAAAGGAGATGGATATTGGTTTAGGTATATCCATAGATTTGGTGATGGAAGAATGAGGGCGCATCCATTGATGACTTATTTTATCACTGAGATGTGAAGCAAGGTTATGAGCTGAACGTTAAGAGATTGGTGCAGGGCGAGGTGGAAGTACAGAAGATTGAGGAGCATGGAAAAGATATGACATAGTTTCTGTGGAGAGTAGAAGTCTCTCACTTGGCAGCCCATTTTGCTTATTTCCTGCCCCTTTCACCAAATAATTCATCTCTCCAAGTACTCTAAAATGATTAATATAACTCAGATACGCCATGTCCTTGCTCATGTTCCTCATGACTTTATTCTTGCTGTTTCCTCTGCCTGGGTTGTTCTCCCCAACCCCAACCTTGTATGCCTGGCAAATTGGCACTCCTCCTTCAGGTTTTGACTTAAGCATGGGTTCTTTTGTGAAGCTTTCTTTGTGCCTGCAGGAAAAATTAGTATCTTTCCCTTCCTCCTCCAGTAATCCAAATTTTCCCCATTGGACTCTGAATGTCCTAAGATCATGAAGCCTGCCTGTCTCATCACCTTTATTTTTCAGAACCTAGCACAGAGCAGGACACAAAATCCAGAGATGTTCATAATCACCTGCGGACTGGTTATAGGCATTTAGTAGAGTATAAAGTGTATTAAAGATTGTGAATAAAGTTTGTCACTCTAAAAATCTGACAGAAATCTAAAATTTAGTCAAATGTTTAAAATACCATTTAAAATAGCAAAACAGGATAGAAATCAGCCCATTTTTACTAAGGGAAGAGGGCTTTTTTCTGGCACATAATCAGCCAGTTCCAAGTCAGAAACACTGTAAGTGACTAATTAAAAAAATATTTCTGTTGTAATAAAAATAAAATGCCTTAAGCATTCTAACCTGCTTTCCCCAACGGATTTAGCTCCTTCCTCACTGTGTAAACACCCTTTACCAAACAAACACCAGCTTTGCAGAAAGTATTTTTGAACAACTGAAATATGAAAGTAAAAATTTTGTTAAAGCATGCCATCTGTTTTTGCTTGGACCCCAATGATTTTATCTTTCCTAAGATTCAAACCACTTTACCCTTTATAGCAATTCATTAAAACTTCATTGCAGGGGGAGGGTGAACAGGAGATTCACAGCCGTGGGATAGGAAAAATTGCTTCTCCTTCTCTATTTTCTATATTCAAATATCCCAATTAATCCAGGGTGTTTTGACCATTTTGAACAATTGCTGTCAGTTCTCTAGTCTCTAGGGTCAGGAAAATTTGGAGCTAGGTTCCAATTTGGCACCTCCATTCCTAACCAATCTGTGTTGGCATGGTTGTGCCTTCCATATCATTGCACAAATCCAGGTGTAATCATTACTCTTTGGGTAATAAAGCATTGCTATATTTCTCAAAATCAAATTGAAAGCCAGGGTTCCAAAGTCACCACCACCACATGCACACCTGCACACTATGGGGGGGGGGGGACACTATTAGAGTGACAAACTTTAATTAGTGGAGGCAGAGTTTGTATTGTACTTTCAGATGTATTCAGCTAAAGGGATAATTTTAGAATATAGTCGCTTACTCTTAATTAAATTTCAAAACTACATGTAACCTCAAAAGCAAAGGAAGTCCCCTCTCCATGAGAAATCCTGAAATGAAACTGTAATACTGTGGAAAAACACTAGCCACAAAGGTGAGTGCTTCAGGTTTGAAGGCAGCCGCTCTGCCACTAACGAGGTGTGCGGCATAGAGTATCACAGAGTCTCAGTGTTTTTCATCTGTGAAACGAGAACATTGGACCTCTTGATTTATAAGATGAGTCTCAGTTCTATAATTTGATGACAGGCAACAGCTACCTAGATAACATTTGTGTCTTATTATGAAAACTGTATACCTCTCATTTTACCCGGTGCTGTGAAACCTAATAGGTATTTGATAAATATTAAGCAAGAAAATGAATGCCTCTATGCAAGCAGGTATAGGAATAGGCTTTAAAGAGTCAAAGGAATGCAAGACATCAGACGGAAACAGCCAGGATGATGAATGGATAAAAAGAAGAAAAAGAAAACCAGACAAAATATTATTTCCATTCGTTTGGTATGCTTGCCACCTGCTCCTGATTCACCTACTACTGCTTCTCCTTTCAGGTACTGTTTGCTCCTAAACTAGTAATGAAAGGAATTAATAGGTATTAGAGTATCTGTTTCTCAAAAGAAGATGGAAGATGGAAGGAATACACAGAGTCATTATACACAGAGAATTGGTGGATGCTAAACCATTTCAAGAGATAGCATATGATCAGTGTCATGGATTGAATTATGTCCCCCCCAAAATGTGCTTATCAGTTTGGTTGGGCCATGATTCTCGGTATTGCGTGATTTTCCTCTATGTTGTAAAGCCTGCCTCTATGATGTTAATGAGGGAGGATGGGCGGCAGTTGTATTAAGTGAGGCCGGACTCAATCTACCAGATTGGATTGTGTCCTGAGGCAATCTCTTGAGATATAAAAGAGAGAAGTGAGCAGAGAGAAGAGGGGGACCTCATACCATCGAGAAAGCAGTGCCAGGAGCAGAGCGCGTCCTTTGGACCGGAGTCCCTGTGCCGAGAAGCTCCTAGTCCGGGGGAACACTGATGAGAAGGCCGAGAGAGAGAAAGCCTTCCCCTGGAGCTGACACCCTGAATTTGGACTTTTAGCCTACTTTACTGTAAGGAAATAAACTTCTCTTTGTTAAAACCATCCACTTGCGGTATTTCTGTTATAGCAGCACTAGATAACTAAGACAATCAGGAACCCATGGTACTAAAAGAAGAAGTCTAAGCTGCACTGAAGGCACTGGCAAAAAGCAAGGCTCCAGGAATTGATGGAATATCAACTGACATGTTTGAACAAATGAATGCAGCACTGAAAGTGCTCACTCATCTATGCCAAGAAATTTGGAAAACAACTATCTGACCAACTGAATGGAAGAGATCCATATTTATGCCTATTCCCAAGAAAGGTGATCCAACCGAATGCAGAAATTATCGAACAATATCATTAATATCACAGGCAAGTAAACTTTTGGTGAAGATCATTCAAAAGTGGCTGCAGTATATTGACAGGGAACTGCCAGAAATTCAGACCGGATGCAGAAGAGGACATGCAACCAGAGATATCATTGCTAATGTCAGATGGATCCTGGCTGAAAGCAGACAATACCAGAAAGATGTTTACCTGTGTTTTATTGACTACACAAAGACATTCGATTGTGTGGATCATAACAAATTATGGATAACATTGCAAATAATGGAATTCTGGAACACTTAATTATGCTTATGAGGAACCTGTACACAGATCAAGAGGCAGTCATTGGAATAGAACAACGGGATACTGCATGGTTTAAAGTCAGGAAAGGTGTGCATCAGCATTGTATCTTTTCACACCTATTCAATCTGTATGCTGAACAAATAATCTGAGAAGCTGGACTATATGAAGAAGAATGGGGCATCAGGATTGGAGGAAGGCTCATTAACAACCTGTGATATGCAGATGATGCAACCTTGCTTGCTGAAAGTGAAGAGGACTTTAAGCACTTACTGATGAAGATCAAAGACTACAGCCCTCAATACAGATTTCACCTTAACATAAAGAAAACAAAAATCCTCACAACTGGACCAATAAGCAACATCATGATGAATGGAGAAAAGATTGAAGTTGTCAAGGATTTCATTTTACTTGGATCCACAATCAATACCCATGGAAGCAGCAGTCAAGAAATCAAAAGACACATTGCATTGAGCAAATCTGCTGCAAAAGACCTCTTTAAAGTGTTGAAAAGCAAAGATGTCACCTTGAAGACTAAGGTGCGCCTGAACCAAGCCATGCTATTTTCAGTCGCTTCATATGCGTGCAAAAGCTGGGCAGTGAATAAGGAAGACTGAAGAAGAATTGACGCCTTTGAATTGTGGTGTTGGGGAAGAATATTGAATATACCATGGACTGACAAAAGAATGAACAAATCTGTCTTGGAAAAATTACAACCAGCACACTCCTTAGAAGCAAGGATGGAGAGACTACGTCTTACATACTTTGAACATGTTATCAGGAGGGATTAGACCCTACAGAAGGACATCATGCTTGGTAAAGTAAAGCGTCAGTGAAAAAGAGGATTGACACAGTGACTGCAACAATGGGCTCAGCCTAACAACGATTGTGAGCATGGCGCAGGACCAGACAGTGTTTCATTCTGTAGTACATAGGGTCGCTGTGAGTCAGAACTGACTTGTTGGCACCTAACAACAACAAGAGTGTCTGTTTTAGTTAGTATTCAACTCAGCTACTAGTGCCAGAAAATCTAAAATGATAGCAGTTTAATGTAAAAAGAAGATTATCTCTCAGTCCGTGAAAAGTAGGCAGTCTGAGAGCTGGTGGGGTAACTCCACGATCATCAGGAGCACAGGCTCCCTTTGTCCTGTTGCTCTTTCATTCTTCAGCAGGAAGATTCCATCCTGCAGCCAAAGATGGCTAATCCAGCTCTATCACATATGCATGCTAGAAACTAGGAGGACAAAAAGGAAGAAAAGGGACCTGTCTATCTGAGTATACTGCCCAGAAATTGCACATTTCACTTCCTCTGACATCCAAAGAACATAGTCACATGGCCACACAAAGATATGAAGGAGGCCGAAAACTTTAGTCTTTATTCTGGAAAACTGTTACAACAAACTAACATTTGGGGGTATAGGTCTATTACTTTGGAAGGGGAGAATGGATATTGAGGGACAGTGTCTCCCATTGGACCTCTGGCCTGTGTACAGAATCTCATTCTGGCCTTCAGAAGAAAAACACTGAAGTAGGTTTTAGGAATTCCTAATTTCCATTTTGTGTGTCCCTCTCATTCTTGTAAAAATTACTGATTTCCTCCCAGTTTCTCCTAACCCAGAGGAAACTATCCAAATAAACTCTTCAATTTTAATCTATTAGATACTCAGTGTGATGCCTCTCTAAAGAATATTTGCATTTTCAAAGAAAATCTTGAAAAGAGGTCAAAACCTAAGCCTATAAATAAATGTCTCATTGAATAAATTCTCATTGAATAAAAGTCTCAATGAAAGGAAGAGTTTTAGAAGACGCTTTTCCCTGAGCAGCTCAAAAACACTGCTAAGCACCACCTATTCCACCTAGCAATAAGACCGATCTAGGTAAGTTCATTTTTGTATTGTATTTTATATTTGCTCCCGGCCTTGGAGAGTGAACAAATTCACAAACAGGGGAAACAATAAACTGCTGGCTCGCCTAAGCCAGAAACCCAGGGTAAGCACAGCTCCTTTGCCTAGGCACAGGCATAAGGGATCCACGGACTTTGAGTGCTTTCCCCCTGCATAGACTTGTGTGGGCCCATCTCAATAGCATAGGCCCTCATTACCACAGTACAACAGGGTATATACCTGAAGTCTAACTTGAACTATTTCATCTGTGAAGTGGCACGTTCATGACATTTGACACTGCTCTGCCCATTAAGCAGAGTCTTCACCTACCCACATCAGGGGCCTGAGGACTGGTGGCTCCACCCACACCACCTAGCCACCTGAGATAGGGGCCCAAGAATAAGAGGTGCTCCCAGTCCTTACAGCCAACAGCATTGGGTGCTCATAGACCACCTGCAAAACCCACACACCTATGTGCTCTAGGAATTTCTTGCAGTAGTGTTTTGTAGTTTTCTATGTATAGGTCTTTTCCATCCTTATTTAGATTTATTCCTAAGTATTTTATTTTTTTAGGGGCTGTTATAAATGGTATTGTTTTCCTGATTTCCTTTTCATCATTCTCTTTATTGGTATTTAGGAATCCAACTGACTTTTGTATGTTTATCTAGTATCCTGCCACTCTGCTGAATCTTTCTATTAGTTCCACTAGTTTTCTCCTGGAGTCTTTAGGGTTTTCTATGTATAGTATCATATAATCTGCAAACAGGGACTGTTTAACTTTTTCATTACCAATTTGGATGCCCTTTATTTCTTTTTCTTGCCTTTTTGCTTAAGCTAGGACTTCCAGCACAATGTTAAATAGGAGAGGAGATAAAGAGCATCCCTGTCTTGTTCCTGTTCTCAAGGGGAATGTTTTGAGCCTTTCTCCATTAACAATGATTGTGGCTGTTGGTTTTACATAGATGCCATTTATTATGTTGAGAAATTTCCCTTCTATACCTATTTTATTGAGAGTTTTTTTTAATCAGGATGGGTGTTGGACTTTGTGGAATGCCTTTTCTGCATCAATTGAGATGATCATATGATACTTTTCCTTCCTTTTATTTATGTGGTGGATTATGTTGATTGATTTTCTAATGTTGAACCATCCTTGCATACCTGGTATAAATCCTGCTTGGTCGTGGTGTATTATTTTTTTGATGTGATGCTGAATTCTATTGGCTAGAATTTTGTTGAGAATTTTTGCATCTATATCCATGAGCGACATTGGTCTGTAATTTTCTTTTTTGTGGCATCTTTGCCTGGTTTTGGTATCAGGGATATGCTGGCTTCATAAAATGAATTTGGAAGTATCCCTTACTTTTCTATGTTCTGAAATAGTTTGAGTATTACTGGTATGAGGTCTTCTCTAAATATTTGGTAGAATTCTCAAGTGAAGCCATCTGGGCCAGGGCTTTTCTTTTGTTGGGAGGTTTTTTTTTTTTAATTAGTTTTTCAGTGTCTTCTCTTGTTATGGGTCTGTTGAGATTTTCAACATCACTTTGTGTTAGTTTGGGTAGATAGTGTGTTTCTAGAAATTTATCCATTTCCTCTAGGTTTTCAAATTTGTTGGAGTATAGTTTTTCATAATACTCTGTTAGAATCCTTTTTCTTTCAGTTTGATCTGTTGTAATGTCCCCCATTTCATTTCTTATTTGGGTTATTTGTGTCCTCTCCTGTTTTTCTTTTGTCAGTCTGGCCAGTGGTTTGTCGATGATGTTGATCCTATCAAAGAACCAGTTTTTGATTTTGTTGATTCTTTCTATTGTTTTCTATCCTCTATTTCATTCATTTCTGCTCTGATATTTATTATTTCCTTTCTTCCAGTTGCTGTGGGCTTTTTTTGCTGTTCTCTTTCTATTTGTTGGAGTTCTGTAGTTAATGTTTTGATTTTGTCCCGTTCTTCTTTTTTGATGTGTGCATATATTGCTATAAATTGTCCTCTGAGGACTGCCTTTGCTGTGTCCCAAAGGTTTTGGTATGATCTGTTTTCATTCTTGAGTGATTCTAGGAATTTTTTGATTCCATCTCTGATTTCTTTATTAACCAGTGATGTGTAAGCAGGGTGTTATTCAGTTTCCACGTAATTGATTTTTTTTTCCTTGCTCTTCCTTTTGTTAATTTCTACCTTGAAGGTGTTGTGGTCAGAGAAGATACTTTGTATTATCTCAGTGTTTTGGATCTTGTTTAGGATTGCTCTGCGGCCTAAGATGTGGTCTATTCTGGAGAATGTTCCATGTGCATTGGAAAAGAATGTATACTTTTCACCTGTTGGGTGGAGTGTTCTATATACGTCTGTGAGGTCAAGTTGGCTAATTGTGCCCTTTAGGTCTTCTGTATCTTTGTTCAGTTTCTTTCTAGATGTTCTATCCTTTACTGAGAGTGGTGTGTTGAAGTCCTACTATTATTGTGGAACTGTCAATTTCTCTCTTCAGTGCTGTTAGAGTTTATGCTTTCTGGAGCCCTGTCATTGGGTTCATAGATGTTTATTATAGTTATGTCTTCATCCCCTTAATCATTATATAGTGTCCTTCTTTGTCTTTTATGGTAGATTTTGTTTTAAAGTCTATTTTATATGAGATTAGTATTGCCACTCCTGCTCTTTTTTGGTAGCTATTTGCTTGATATATTTTTTTCGATCCTTTGATCTTTTTAAAAAATTTACATCTTTGTTTCTAAGGTGTGTATCTTGTAGACAGCATATTGATGAAACCTGTATTTTTCTTCATTCTGTCACTGTCCGCCTCTTTATGGGTGCGTTTAGGCCATTTACATTCAGTGTAATTATTCATAGGTGTGAGTTTATTGCTGTCATTTTGTAGCACTTTTTTTTTTTTTTGTGGTGCTGACGTTTTCTTTGTTCCTATCTCGCTCCTGTGCTGAATTCCTTTTGTTTGTGGATTTTTTTTTTTTTCCATTTCTTTTCTTTTTGTAGGTTTAGTGTTTACTGAGACTTTATGTTTTTCGTCATTTTGATGAGTAAGTTTGTTAACTTTTTTTGTGGTTACTTTGAAATTTACCCTTATCTTCCTAGGTTTGAACAAGTCTATTATTACATGGTATTGCCTTGCCTTCCTCTCCATTAGAAGATTCTATACGTACACCGTTTATTCCCTCTTTTATTGTTCTGACATTGTCATTTACAGAGTAACCTCTCTGGTTCCCTGTCATAATTCTTTTGGTTTTAAATAGTCCTTAAGAGTTCATTCCTAGGTTGGTATCTGGCTAGTATAATCCTGTGTCCTAGATTCAGCCTGTGGTCTGATGTTTTTTGTTCTAAGATTAAAGGATTCCCTTTAGTAAGTCTTGTAAATTTGGGTTGGTTTTCACATCGCCCCTTAATTTCTTTTTATCTGGAAATGACCTAATTTCACCATAATATTTAAACAAGAGTTTTGCGGGATATATTTTTCTTGGCTGAAAATTTTTTTCTTTCAAAGTTTTATATATGTCATCCCATTGTTTTCTTGCCTGCATGGTTTCTGCTGAATAACCTGAGCTTAGTCTTATTGTTTCTCCTTTTTATGTGACTTCTTGTTTTTCTCAAGCTGATCTCAAGATTCTTTCTTTGTCTTTGGTTTTAGTGAGTGTGATTATGATATGCCTTGGTGGATTTCTTTTGGGGTGTATCCTATATGGGGTTCGTTTAGCTTCTTGAATGGTCAGCTTTTCATCTTTCATAATATTGGAGAATTTTTTCTGTCAGCAATTTTTCAATGATCCCGTCCGTGTTTTCTGTTTTCTCCCCCTGTTCTGGAACTCTGATCACTCGAAGATTTTTGCTTTTGATTGTATCCCACATAATTCTCAGGGTTTCTTCATTTTCCTTCATTCTTTTTTCTCATTTTTCTCGGAGTTGTGTACAAGTGTGTGCCTTCAATTTCGCTGATCCTGTCTTCCATCATTTCAAACCTGTTCCTCAGCCCTTCTATGACACTGTCCTTTTCTGTAATCTTGTTGTTTATCTTTTTGATATCTAATTGTTGTTTTTGTATGATTTCTAGTTGTGAATTTATTTCAGCATTTTGTTCCTGTATTATTTTGATATTGTCTGCCGACACCTCGCAGCCCCCCAGGAAGAAGCAAAGATGGCCACGGCCAGGTATTTGAGAGAAAGGAGGGGAAGGTAGTAAGAGGTAAGGAAGAAATCTAATGTCTTCGGGACACTCAGTAGTTATTTTCCTGGCTTAGCGATTGTAAATTTGTTTGTTTCATCCTGCTTTTTTGTTTTATTTCATAAAGTCTGAACAGGTGGGCTGTGCATTCTTTGTTGTTTGCTCATCTGCAGGCACAATACTTTTCACCTCCTTCTCCAATGGGCAGGGTCAGTCACTCAGATATGGTACAGCAGAGCAGATCAGCTGAAGGAGAGTTGCTGGGATGGGTTGTTTGTGGCACGTACAAGGGCCGACAGGGTGGGCTGGGAAACAGTGCAGGGCGGGTTCTGTTAGGCCATGCCTGTGCTGCTTGGGGGTGTGATATTCAGAGCACAGTGCAGGTAGGCAGGAAGGAGTGGCAAGATTGGGATGTGTGGAGCTAAGATAGGTGTGCAAAAGAGGAGAGAGAGGAACAGGAGCCAAAAACACACACAAACAGAAAAGAGTACTAAGAGAGCTTGCTGTTCAAGTGGAGAGATGAGAGACTGAGAAATGGAGAAAAACAAAAATAAAAAATAAAAAGGGTAAAAGAAAAAATGAGTAAGTCTAGAAACTGGAAATGAAGAAAGACAAAAATGGAAAAAGAGAGAGAAGAAAACAAGACAAAGAAACAAAAACAAACAAACAAGAAAAATATACCCCAGAGATGTCACTGTGCGTCTGTGCAGAGTAAGAGAGTATCTCCCAAGCCATGCAGCACTGTCCAGCCAGAGAGTGTTCCAAACTGAGAAAAGAAAAAGAAAACAATCAAACAAAAAAATCAAAGCAGAACAAATCTGAACAAACAAACAAACAAAAAAGCCCTGGCGGTCCGACCAGCCCAGCAGCACAGGCCAGGAAGCAGTTCCACAGTCGAGTGACACCTCACAACCCCCCAGGAAGGAGCAAAGATGGCCATGGAGCCAGGTATTTGAGAGGAAGGAGGGGAAGGTGGTGAGAGGTAAGGAAGAAATCTAATGAGGGGGAGAAAAGCAACACCAGCAGCCAACTAATGGCACTCAGGGAGCTAGCCAGAACAGGCTGGTGGAATCTAAGCTACACCAGGGTGAAGCTGGTGCTTCCCGGCCAAGAGACTGTCGCTGCGGGAAGCAGAAGAGGCTGAGTAGGGGTGAAGAAGGGTGGGGGGTGGGAAAGCATATATCGTTGGTTACTGGTTTTTCTGTCTCCTGCTGGAAGCTCCGTAAAGCTGATTTCTCATATCCCCTGTTCACCCATCTCCAATAGGAGTCCAAGATGGCGGATCCGTGCTGCAGTAGCTGATGGGGACCTCTGCATGTATCTCTCCTTGCTCTCTGTTCTCGGTCAGTTTCTTATTCCATTCAGTGCTTGGCTGAGTTCTTTATTCTTCATTTGATGCTTAGGGTTTCAGGACTGATGTGTGACTCTGTTTGACTTAGTTTTTCAGATCTTTGCTGTGGAGGGACTGCGTGGTGCTTCTGACTATAGCACCATGTTGCCTGGAAGTCTCTCCAATGGCATTTTTTAATGAGATAGAGAAACAAATCACCAACTTAATATGGAAAGCGAAGAGGCCCTGGATAAGTAAAGCATTACTAAAGAAGAACAAAGTGGGAGGCCTCACACTACCTGATTTTAGAACCTATTATACCACCACAGTAGTCAAAACAGCCTGGTACTTGTACAACAAAGACCAATGGAACAGAATTGAGAATACAGACATAAATTCATCCACCTATGAGCAGCTGATATTGACAAAGGCTCAAAGTCCATTAATTGGGGAAAAGACAGTCTCTTTAACAAATGGTGCTGGCATAACTGGATATCCATCTGCAAAAACTGAAAGAAGACCCATACCTCACACCATGCACAAAAACTAACTCAAAATGGATTAAAGACTTAAATATAAAATTGAAAACGATAAACATCATGGAAGAAAAAATAGGAACAACACTAGGATCCCTAATACATGGTATAAACATAATACAAATCAGAAGTAACAATACACAAGCACCAGAAGAGAGACTAGATAAATGGGAGCTCCTAAAAATCAAACACTTATGCTCATCAAAAGAATTCACCAAAAGAGTCAAAAGACAACCTACAGACCAGGAAAAAATTTTTGGCTACAACAAATCTGATCAGCGTCTAATTTCTAAAATCTACAAGATACTGCAAAACTTCAACAACAAAAAGACAAAAATCCGATTAAAAAATGGGCAAAAGAAATGAATAGGCACTTCGCCAAAGAAGATATTCAGGTGCCTAACAGACACATGAAGAAATGCTCACGATCGTTAGCCATTAGAGAAATGCAGATCAAAACTACAATGAGATATCATCTCACCCCAACAAGGTTAGAATTAATCCAAAAAACACAAAATAATAAATGCTGGAGAGGTTGTGGAGAGACTGGAACACTTTTACACTGTTGGTGGTAATGTAAAATGGTACAACCACTTTGGAAATTGATTTGGTGCTTCCTTAAAAAGCTAGAAATAGAAGTACCACATGATCCGGCAATCCTGCTCCTTGGAATATATCCTAGAGAAAGAAGAGCCGTCACACGAATAGCTATATGCACTGTCATGTTCACTGCAGCACAGTTCACAATAGCAAAAAGATAGCAACAACCTGGGTGACCATCAAGATGAATAGATAAACAAATTATGGTATATCCACACAATGGAATACTATGCAATGATAAAGAACAACGATGAAGCTGTGAAACATAACATGGAGGAATCTAGAGGGCATTATGCTGAGTGAATTTAGTCAGTCACAGAAGGACAAATACTGTAAGACCACTATTATAAGAACCCAAGAAAAGGTTTAAACACAGAAGAAAACATTCCTTGATGGTTAAAAGGGTGGGCAGGGAGGGTGAGGGTTATTTACTAACTAGATAGTAGATAAAAATTATCTTAGGTGAAGGGAAGGACAGCACACACTACAAAGGAAGTCAGCACAACTGGACTAAACCAAAGCTAAGAAGTTTCCTGAATACAATCAAACACCTTGAGGGACAGAGTAGCAGGTGTAGGGGTCTGGGAACCGTGCTTTCATGGGACATCTATGTCAATTGGCATAACAAAGCTTATTAAGAAAATGTTCTGCATCCTACTTTGGTGAGTGGCATCTGGGGTCTTAAAAGCTTGCTAGTGGCCATCTAAGATGCTTCAATTGGTCCCAACCACCTGGAGTAAAGGAGAATGAAGAACACCAAAGACACAAGGAAAGTATTAGCCCAAGAGACAGAAAGGGCCACATAAACCAGAGACTTCATCAGCCTGAGACCAGAAGAATTAGATGGTGCCCCACTACCACCAATGACTGCCCTGACAGGGAACACAACAGAGTGTTCTGGATGGAGCAGGAGAAAGGTGGGGTGCAGAACTCAAATTCTAGTAAGAAGACCAGACTTAATGGTCTGACTGAGACTGGAGGAACCCTGGAAAGCATGGCCCCCAGATTCTCTATCAGCCCAGAACTAAAACAATTTCTGAGGCCGACTCTTCAGACAGGGATTGGACTGGACTATGGGGACAAAAAGTGATACTTGTGAGGAGTGTGCCTCATAGCTCAAGCATATACAAGAGACTAAATGGGCAACTTCTGTCCAGAGGTGAGGTGGGAAGGCA
The DNA here is from genome assembly GCA_030035585.1 of Dugong dugon. NCBI lineage: Eukaryota > Metazoa > Chordata > Mammalia > Sirenia > Dugongidae > Dugong > Dugong dugon. Next base: position 16,705,952 of record CM057465.1, read on the forward strand.
GAGAGGGTTACGAGCTGGTTGAATGGACATGGGGATTTAGGGGTGGAAAGGAGGAGTGTGCTGTCACAGTATACGGAGAGCAATTAGGGTCACTTAACAATGTGTGTATAAATTTTTGTACGGGAGACTAACTTGAAATGTAAACTTCATTTAAACTACTACAATTTTAAAAAAAAATTAATACTTTTATATTGCAAACATATACAAAGGCCTGAAAAGCTAAGAAAAACATATCATGAAGTGGCCTAATTGATAGCCACAGCTGTTCTACAGTGTAGCAGAAACAACATTATTTTTTTCTGAATGCCAAAGCTATTAAGTCCTGTAAAACACATGTGCATCAGTAATTTTTCTTCTCTTCTAAATTTGGCTCAAACACATTATTCCATATTCAATCAAAAATGCTTGCATTTTGCATCCACAATCATTTTGATTTTTTTTTCACTTCTGTAATAAAATCTCTAGTTTGCTAAACACTATATATTTTTAAATTCAGTATTCCACATTAATACATTTTTCAACACAGTAACCCAGCTGAATTTTATTAACCTCATCTCTAGGTCCAACCACAAGCAAAACTGTAAAGGAAGTCAAGTTTGACTTTGAGAGAAGGGTTTTATCTTGCAGGAGGCCATAGCCAATCCCACAGGTTGGAAAACCCAAGGCTGTAAGGAAAGTCCCTAAATTGTTTGTAAGCCCCAGGGTTGTATGACTCCCTCATGTGGGGAGCTTGAGTTTCCATATTTCAAAGCCAAAGATTAGGTTCAAAAGAAGTGGCAGTTTGAACATATACTAGTTAATATGTTGTGGTAGACAAATTAATGTACAAGCTTCATAAGCGTAAAAGGTTATGTTGATTCTTTGACATAGCTGGATCTCAAACCTGGTCTAGCTAAAGATGCTACCAACTCCATGTGCATTATCTTGGGAAAGTCTTCTTTCCCACACTGGATTTTTCCAGTTGAATTATCTCCTTTCCCAGAAATAAGTCAACATCTACTACCATGTTTATAGAAGCACCTCATTTCTACTGACACCCTAACTCACAGGGATCTCAGTCTCTCATAAACCTTCCTTCTCTGTCAGCATCTCTGGCCATTTTTAGCACTGTCTTCCTTCTTCACGCCAATCATCCAATGCTCCAGTTGTCTCAATGATCTTTATGTCAGGGCATCATAGACTATTCACCTCTTCCTTGCCCACCTAGGATTTATTGGCCTGTGTCCTAAACTCTCAGTAGGTTCCAGACAAGGAAGTAAAGAGCAAGTCACAATACAGAGGTGGTCTGTATCCCAATTATCTTCACAATATGGCCCAAGAATGCAGCTTACAAAAAGCAGTCAGATTTGAATTTAAAAAGAAAAAAATCTTTCAAGGCAATCAGTGCAGACCCAGGGAAGAGATTAAAACGTGTTCATCCTTAGATATATTTATAACAATGAAAACAAAAATATAGTAGCTCCTGAGGCTGCTTATGTACAACCAAACACCTCATGGGATTTGGTCACTTGGTTTAGAGGTTTAGGGTCATGGTTTCAGGGGACATCCCAGTTCATTGGGCTAATAATGTGTTTAGTGCTTCTATTCTACCTCCTAGTTTGTTGCGTAGTTTCTGAGATCTTAAAAGCTTGCAAGCAGCTATCCAAGGCACAATTGGTTTCTATTTGCCTGGAGCCAGAGAGCTGCATGATACACAGTTCCCATTACTGAACATTTTGATCAAAGAGTCTATAGAAGAATCCTGATCAAAAGGAGAAAATGCAAAACAGAATTTCAAATTCTCATGGACTCCAGACTTTCTGGAGCCATGGAGGCTGGATGAATCCCTGAAACTATTGCCCTGAAATAATCTTTAAACCTTAAACCACAAATATCTCCTGACGTCTCCTTAAAACCAAAGGATAGTTTAGCTTAACGAGTAAAAAAAAAAAAAAGTCTGCTTTGAGCATTATGCTCTTTTAAAAACTATCTATATGGGATCAAAGTGACAACAGCAACTCAAAGGATTAAATAGGAACGATAGGGAGCAGTGAGTTAATGAGGAAGAACTACTCAAAAAAAGGAGGGTGAGAATGTCTGCAGAACTCAAGAATGTAATCAATATCACTAGATCGTACATGCAGAAACTGCTGAATTGGTGTGTGTTCTGCTGTGTATATTCTCAACAACAACAAAAAATAATATATAAAATTTAAAAAGAAAAAAAATGTCCACCCTTTTGAACTGAAGCTAAGCATGATCAGAAGCAAGGATCCCTTCATGCGAAAGACAATGCTTTTTCTGCTGTTTAACTTCAGTTAAACCACAAGTACAAGGATCTACAGGAAGATAGGGTGTTGTAGTGAGGAGCAGCCAGGCCAGCCTTTCCTTCAAAGAAGCCATGATGCTGACACAGCTATGCAGCTCATGCAAGAGAAAGGCAGGGGGAGAAGAATGAACAATAAATGGATCAAAAGCCTACATATAAAAAACAAAACCTAAAATATCTGAAAGGAACATAGAGTGTTGTTGTTTTGAAGTAAAGAACCAGTTTTATGTTTTTTATATTTTCATTATAAAGTTTTAACAATATATAGTGTGGTAGGCAGTATGACTCCTCAAAGATGCCCATATACCCTAATCCCTGGGTTCCGTGAATATGCTGTTTTTCATGACAAAAGGGACTTTACAGATGTAATTAAAATAATGGATTTTAAGATTATCCTGGATTATCCAGGTGGGCCCAATCTAATCAACAACAACAAAAATCCTGTCCTCGGAGTCCATTCTGATTCATAGCGACCCTGTGAGGAGAGAATAGAACTGCCCCATGAGGTTTCCAAGCAGCAGCTGGTGGATTTGAATTGCCAACCCTTTGGTTAGCAGCCTAGATCTTAACCACTGTGCCACCAGAGCCCCCAGTCTAATCACAGGAGCCCTTAAAAGCAAAATACTTTCTCTGTTGGAGTCAGAGTGATACCTCAGAAGGAGAAGGAAGAGAGATTCAAAGTATGAGAAAGATTTGACCAGCCTTTGTGGAAGGGGGAGCCACAGTGAAGTTTGAGAAGGAATGCAGCAGCCTCCAAGATAAAGACCACCCAGCTGACAGCAAGCCAGAAACAGGGAGCTGGTCTTTTTTATGAATTTGAATTTTGTTCTACATTATTTTCCCACTCTAACCGGACTTCTATTGTGATCAGAGCGATTGGTAGTGGTAACCAGGCATCATCTAGTTCTTCTTGTCTCAGGCTAGTGGATGTTATCATTTCTGTGGTCCATTAGTCCTTTGGACTGTTTCCTTGTGTCTTTGGTTTTCTTCACTCTCCTTTGCTCTGGGCAGTAACAGACCAATAGTTGTACCTTAGATGGCCTTGTAAGTTTTCAAGACCCCAGGCACTACCACCAAAGTAGAATGTAGAACATTATCTTTATGAACTATGTTATGCCAATTGGCCTAAGTGTCCCCTGAGACTGTGGTGCATAGCCTTCCAGCCCAGTAACTCAGTCTTGCTAGTGTTTGGTTATATCTAGGATATTTCCATGACTGTGCCCCCTGTGTGCTCTTATTATATGTATGAATATACATGCAGCACATACAAATATGTATGTAGAAATGTCCACAGCCAAACCTATATATGCACTTGGGTGCACTTCCATAAACTCTTCCACACCTATTCAGCATACATGTATCCACTCATAAATTATTGTTTGTTATTACTGTTGTTGCAGGATTTTATATGTTATAGTATTTACCATTGTTGCATTTATTCTTGTGTACCTTTCAGTGTCTTCTGTTGCCTTGGTCACGTTTTGCTGACTCCCCTCATATTGCATTCTGCCTTTCCCTTCACCAAAGTTAGCACATGTCTACTCTCTAGTTAGTGATTTTCCCTTCCTCCCCCTCCCATCCCTGGTAACCATCAAAAACTGTTTCTTTCTTTGTGTAAACCTTTTCTTGACTATTTATGATAGTGGTCTCATGCAATATTTGTCCTTTTGTGATTGACTTATTTCACTCAGTATAACACACTCCGGATTCATCCGTGTTGTGAGATGTTTTGCGGATTCATCGTTATTCTTTACAGTTGCATAGTATTCCACTGTATGTATATACCACAGTTTGTTTATCTGTTCATCCACTGATGGGCACCTGCATAGTTTCCATCTTTCTGCTATCGTGAATAATGCTGCAATGGACATAGGTGTGTGCATATATCCATTCTTATCATGGCTCTTATTTCTCTAAGATATATATCTAGGAGTGGGATTGCTGGAGCATATGGTATTTCTATTTCTAGCTTTTTACGGAAGCACCATACCATTTTCCATAGTGGTTGAAACATTTTACATTCCCACCAGCAGCGTATAAGAGTTCCAATCTTCCCACAGCCTTGGGAGCATTCGTTGTTTTCTGGTTTTTTGATCAGTGCCTTTATTGGGATTCAGCAATTCTTAACATTTTTTCATATTTACTTTCCCTGCTTGATCCTCTCTACATGTGTATGTATGTATGTTTTGTCTGTTTTACTCAATCTTATAGAAAATAAGACAATCTGAATTCACCATTAAATACCTGATCATGCATCTCCAAATAAAAGAATATTCTGCTTCATAACCACAATATGATCATCGCAATTAAGAAAATTAAATATATAGTCAGCTCGCTATACTGCTTGTTTTGTAAATGTGAATTTGTTCCAATGCACGTAATATATTAGAGAACAATTTGAGCATAACAGAATTTTGAATTTGCTTATATGTGATTATATCAAGTTATAAATAATCATAGTTTTTTGTTTTGTTTTTTTTTTAATTTGGAACAGGATCCAACCAAAGATCGAAGATTGCATTTGGTTGTTATGTTTCAAGTCTTCTTTTAATCTAGAAAATCCCTTTTTTTTTTTTTTTTAATGACATTGACTTTTTTTTTTTTTTTTAAGTCAGTTCATTTTGCCTCCTAGAACGTCTTAGATAGTGTTCCGGGCTTATGTGATTATTTCCTCATGGTTTAATATCACTTGTTCCTCTTTCCCTCATGTTTCCTGTAAAATGTTAGTTAAAACTAAAATCTTGATTAATGTCTTAGTTTCCTAGGGCCACCATAATAAAATACCACTAACTGGGTGGTTTTAAGAATAAAAATGTATTGTCTCATAGTTCTAGAAGCTAGAGTCCGAATTCAGGGTATCAGCAGGGCCATGCTCTTTCTGAAGGCTACAGAGGAAGCTCTTTCTTTGCTTCTTCCTATTCTTCCTAGCTTCTGGTGGTTCCTGGTGATCCTTAGTATTCCTTGGCTTGTGGATGTATGTTCACATGATGTCTTTTCCTGGTTTTATTCTGTCCTTGTGTCTCCCTCCCCTCCCTTTTATAAGATACCACTCAGAGACTGAAATGAGTAAGAGGATTAGAAAATTACCATCTTACAGCCCCCAGTGAAATCACTGATTCACTGATTCAGGCAAGAAACATCAGTGACGCTAAAACCATTAGGTGAATTGTTTATGGGGAAACTGTATATTCACAGGCCCCAAAGTATCACTGCACAGATCACTTGTTAATGCCAACTGGGAAAACAAACTTAAATTGGAGAGCGCTCACTGTTACACCTTATGTGCTCAGACTTAGCATCCCTATTTGTGTGCCTACCTGGCATTACGTACCATTTGAGGTAATAAAATAAGAATTTCACGATCATTACCTGTAAAGCATTTTTCGTAAAATATTTAATCTGATTCTAACTGTTAATGGATTGAATTGTGTCTCCCAAAAATACATGCTGAAGTCCTGATCCCTGTATCTGTGATTGTGATCTTATTTGGAAATAGGTTTGTTCCTTGAAGATGTTATTAGTTAAGTTTAAAAAGGTCATACTGGAGTAGTGTTGTTGTCGTTGTTAGGCACCATTGAGTCAGTTCCAACTCATAGCAACCCTATGTACACAATTGTTGTTATCCCTGATCCCATTGTTGCAGCCACTGTGTCAATCCATCTCACTGAGGGCCCTCGTCTTTTTTGCTGACCTCTACTTTACCAAGATTGATGTCCTTCTTCAGGGACTGATCCCTCCTGATAACATGTACAAACTATGTGAGATGTAGTCTTGCCATCTTTGCTTCTAAGCAGCATTCTGATGTATTTCTTCCAAGACAGATTTGTTCATTCTTTTGACATTCCATGGTATATTCAATATTCTTCACCAAAACTGCAATTCAAAGGCGTCAGTTCTTCTTTGGTGGTCCTTATTCATTGTGCAGCTTTCACATGCATATAACGCAATTGAAAACACGATGGCTTGGGTCAGGCGCGCCATAGTCTTCAAGGTGACATCTTTGCTTTTCAATATTTTAAAAAGGTCTTTTGCAGCAGATTTGCCCAATGTAATGCGTCTTTTGATTTCTTGACTGCTGCTTCCATGGATGTTGATTGTGGATCCAAGTAAAATGAAATCCTTGACAACTTCAATCTTCTCTCCGTTTATCATGATGTTGCTTATTGGTCCAGTTGCGAGGATTTTTATTTTCTTTATGTTGAGGTGTAATCCATACTGAAGGCTGTGGTCTTTGATCTTCATCAGTAAGTGCTTCAAGTCCTTTTCACTTTCAGCAAATCAAGGTTGTGTCATCTGCATATTGCAGGTTGTTAATGACTCTTCCTCCAATCCTGGTGCCACATTCTTCATCATATAGTCCAGTTTCATGGATAATTTGCTCAGCATAAAGATTGAATAGGTATGGTGAAAAGATACAACACTGACACACACCTTTCCTGACTTTAAACTATGCAGTATCCCCTTGTTCTGTTCGAATGACTGCCTCTTGGTCTAAGTACAGGTTCCTCATGAGCACAATTAAGTGTTTTGGAATTCCCATTCTTTGCAATATTATCCATAATTTGTTATGATCCACACAGTCGAATGCCTTTGCACAGTCAATAAAACACAAGTAAACATCTTTCTGGTAGTCTCTGCTTTTATCCAAGGTCCATCTGGCATCAGCAATAATATACCTCATTCCATGTCCTCTTCTGAATCAGGCTTGAATTTCTGTCAGTTCCCTCTCTATATGCTACTGCAGCCAGTTTTGAATGATCTTCAGCAAAATTTTACTTGAGTGTGATATTAATGATATTGTTCAATATTTTATGCATTAAGTTGGATCACCCTTCTTGGGAGTAGGCATAAATATGAATCTCTTCCAGTCCATTGGCCAAGTAGCTGTCTTCCAAATTTCTTGGCATAGACAAGTGAGTGAGTTCAGCACTGCTTTGGTTTGCTGAAACATCTCAATTGATATTCCATCAATTCCAGGAGCCTTGTTTTTCGCCAATGCCTTCAGTGCAGCTTGGACTTCTTCCTTCAGTACCATTGGTGCCTGATCATATGCTACCTCCTGAAATAGCTGAATGTCAACTCATTCTTTTTGGTATAGTGACTATGTGTATTCCTTCCATCTTCTTTTGATGCTTCCTGCATCGTTTAATATTTTCCCCATAGAATCCTTCACTATTGCAACACAAGGCTTGGATTTTTTCTTCAGTTCTTTCAGCTTGAGGAATGCTGAGCATGTTCTTCCCTTTCGATTTTACTATCTTCAGGTCTTTGCACATGTCATTATAATACTTTACTTTGTCTTCTCGAGCCGCTTGTTGATATCTTCTGTTCAGCTCTTTTACTTCATCATTTCTTCCTTTTAGCTACTCAACGTTCAAGACAGATTTGTTTGTTCTTCTGGAAGTCCATGGTATTTCAGTATTCTTCGCCAATACCATAATTCAAATACATTAATTCTTTGGTCTTCCTTATCCACTGTCCAGCTTTCACATGCATATGAAGCGATTGAAAATACCATGGCTTGGGTCAGGTACTTCTTAGTCCTCAAACTGACATCTTTGCTTTTCAACACTTTAAAGAAGTCTTTTGCAGCAGATTTGCCCAATACAATATGCCGTTTGACTTCTTGACTACTGCTTCCATGGGTGCTGATCGTGAATCCAGTTAAAATGAAATCCTTGACAACGTCAATATTTTCTCCATGACTATTCCTAGACAGATTCAAAGTGACTGAATAAACAAACAAAGTTATTTATTTCAATTATATTTTTAATAAGAAGATGTGGAAGCAATCTAAATTACCATCAGTTGGGGGTTGATTAGATAAATGTAAATTTTGGCACATTTATAAAATGCAATACTAACTATGCAGGAACAGAGAGTAATGAGGTAGAATGATGTGAAATAATTTCACAGATAATATTTTAAGTGAAAAAACAACATGCACAGCAGTGTGTGTAATTGATATTTATTAAGAAAGGAAAAACAGGTATATGTGTACATGTATACACACACATATATATTTGTATGTATGTATGTATATATTTGCATAGACTGTCTTCAGAAGTAATTGATGCAGTCGTTGACTCCTAGGATGAGAACTGTGTGACTGGAAGGAGTGGTTGGAGAGAAACTTTTTTACTGTATATTCTTTTGTACCTTGCAAATTTTATACTTTGTGGCTGTGTTGCCTATCCAAAAGTAAATTACATTAAAATAAAATAAATGCGTGTGACTAGAAGATATCGCCTAATAAAAAAGTCTAATTAGAGAAGAAGAAATTCAAGAACTGAGACCTGAGGGCTCCCCAACATTTAGAGTTTGAGAAAAGGAAAGAAAACCCGTAAAGAAGACTGAAAAGGAGTAGCCAGTGAGATGAAAATAAAACCAGGCTAGTGTGATGAAGCAGAGACAGCATGTTCCCTCCAAATCCATTTTGCCTCCTTTCTCACAGCGATAGAACCCTCAAGTTTCACTGAGTCCATAGCTACCCAAAACAAATGCCATATTTCTCATTTCTGCTAGTAGGGGTGAATAGTGGATAGTGTCCCCCTAAAATTTATGTCGTCCTGACACCTCAGGATGTGACCTTATTTGAAAATAGGATTTTTGCAGATGTATTTAAGGATCTCAAGATGTGAGCCTTAAATCCAATGATTGGTGTCCTTATAAGAAGAGAAGGGGGCACAGACAGACACAGAGAGAAGGCAGCCAAGTGAACACAGAGGAACATATGGGAGTTATAGTGTCACAAACCAAGGAATACCTGGGGCCACCAGAAGGTGGAAGAGGAAAGGAAGAATTCTTCCCTAGAGCCTTCAGGGAACATGGCCCTACTAACACCTTGATTTCATACTTCTAGCCTCCAGAATTGTGATACAATAAATTTCTGTTTTTATCCAACCAGTTTGTGGTACCTTATTACAGCAGCCCTAGGATACTTTTACAGGGTGTATAGCCATGTACTTAGATTTTGACCTATCAAAAGTGAGCGGAAAGGACGTGTGGCCTTCTGGATTATATAGCCTTAAAGGGAAGGGGTTTTCCTTTGGCTAGAATATAGATTTGAAGGTGAGCACACTGAACTTGTAGATAAGCCAAGGGCAAAAACCTATAAATCAACAAGATAGAAGGAGCCTGGGCTTCTGATCTTTCCGAGTCACCGTGCCAACTTGAATTTACAGTGGCAGAAAAATAAATTACTATTTTCTTCAGGCCACTGTTACTGTGGGACTCTATCACAGCAGATGAAGCTACATCCCAAATAATACAAGGAAAGAAAAAGTTCTAAGAAGTGATCAGTTGGGCCAAATGCTCCTGAGAGGTCCAATATGGTGAGGACTGAAAATGGAGCATTGAACTTGGGGAAAGATTAAAGTCACTAATTATCTGGACAAGTGCTGTTGAACTGGAAGAGTACAGACAAGGACACGATTAGAGTGATCTCAAGAGAGAAAGGGAGGTAAGAAAGTAGAGATATCAAATACAGACAAGGCTTTTGGGGAGTTTTGCTATGCGGGTTGTTGTTGTTAGGTGCTGTTGAGTCAGTTCCAACTCGTAGTGACCGTATGTACAACAGAACGAAACACTGCCTGATCCTGCGCTATCCTCACAAATGTTGTTATGTTTGAGCCCATTGTTGCAGCCACTGTGTCAATACATCTTGTTGAGGGTCTTCCTCTTTTTCACTGACCCTCTACTTTACCAAGCATGATGTCCTTTTCTAGGGACTGGTCCCTCCTGATAACATGTCCAAGGTATATGAGACAAAGTCTTGCCATTTTTGCTTCTAATGAGCACTCTGGCTATACTTCCTCCAAGACAGATTTGTTCATTCTTCTGGCAGTTCATGGGATATTCGTATTGCAAGGGGGGAGGGGGGAATAAAATGGTAGCTGGAGGAAGGTCAAAGAAAGAATTTTATTCATTTATTTATTTTTCAAAACTTCCTCTTAAATATTTCTCAAAGTTTTCTACTTTTTTCATCTCCACTGCTATCTCCCTAAATCAAGCTATAATCCTATCTCATCTGGGCCACCGCAGTAGGTGCCTAACTCAACCATTACACCAATCCCTGCCCGTCTTTAATCAATTCTCCACACATCAGCTTTTTTAAAGCACAAATACATCACTACCCTGCTCCATACCTCCCTGAGATTTCCCTGTGTTTAAATCCAAAATCAATAAGATACCAGCCTTCCATTCCACCCTCATCATTGTGCCCACACTAGGGCTACTGGGTGTCTCTCATCCTAGTCTGAGTAAATGGTACCTCCTGAAGCCATGAAGGTCTCAGTCCATGCAGCATCCGTGGCAGCCTGCAGACCAGCCACTGTACCCTTCTTTTCATGCCCAGTACTTTCATTCTCATGGCTTTCACTGGTATTTTTTCTCTATCTGGAATTCTTCCAATTCTTCACCTACTTTATACCAACTCATCCTTCAAATGCCAGCTACGTGTAGCTTTCTGAGAGAAGCTTTCTCTGACCTACCATAAATTAGACCAAGTCTACCTATTATAGGTTCTCATAGATCTTTGCACTTTTCCATCATAGCACTTACGTATCTCCATTAAACTGAATTCCTCATTTATGCAACTGCATATTTAATGAAAGGCAGCGTAGAAGAGTGATTAAGAACACAGGGGGCTGGAAGCAGACTAACCAGGTTTAAATCCTGGCTCAGCTACTTCCTAGCTTTGTGACCTTGAACAAATTACTTGACCAACTTCAGCTTCCTCACTTGTCAAATGGGATAATTATAGTACATATGTGTTACGGATTGAAGTGTGCCCCCAAAAAAGATATGCTGAAGTTTTAACCCCTTGTCTGTGAACATGACCTTGTTCGGAAATAGGATCTTTGAAAATGTTATCAGTTAACACGAGGTCATACTGGAGTAAGGTGGTTCCTAATTTCGTAGGGTTGTTGTTGTTGTCAGGTGCCGTGGAGTCGGTTCTGACTCATAGCAACCCTACGTACAACAGAATGAAACACTGCCCAGTCTGTCACCATCCTCACAATATTTGCTATGTTTGAACCCGTTGTTGCAGCCTCAGTGTCAATCCATTTGAGTGGTGTCCTTAAAGAAAGAGGAGAAAAAACACAGAGAGACTGACTGAGGGAAGACAGTCATATGAGGCAGAGATTGGAGAGATATATCTGCAAGCCAAGGAATGCCAAGGATTGCCAGGAACCACCAGAAGCTAGGAAGAAACAAGGAAGAATCTTCTCTTAGAGCTTTCAGAGAAAATATGACTCTGCTGATACCTTCATTTTAGACTCCTATCCTCCAGAACTGTGAGACAATAAATGTCTGTTATTTTAAGCCACCCAGTTTGAGTCACTTTGTTACAGCAGCCCAAGGAAACTAATATAATACTTGACAGGTTTGTTGTGGGAATATGGATTAAGAATATGAACACATCCAAATGTAGAGATACATGTAGGAAAACACCGGATACATGTCACTATTCAGCCATGGAACAATCACATATGGACAGAAATATATTTGTCAATTATATGAGTGACACAAGTATAATTTTAGGTATTTTGAAGGCTGACTTCATTTTATAATTGCAGATGATCAGCTGCACCTTTACATATATGGATAAAGTATATGTTTCTTTAAAAAGGCGCTATATACATGTGTGGAAAATACTTATAGTTTGGTTCAAATATCCAATTCCTTTTATTTTTTTCCTTTGCCTTGCAGTGCAGAATACTAAAATTCTAAGCTTTCTAGCAGCTGGAAATGACCAAGTAACTGAGTTCTGGCCAATTAAAAAGGTATAAAAATTCCTGAGAGAGCTTTCCTTCCCAAATCAATAGATGAATCCTTGTAAGGATAAGGCTTAGATGGTGTATTTACTTCACTCTTTGCTGAATTTCACTGTCCAGAATTCAGATGTGATGTCTGGGGCATAGCAGCCTTTTCTCCCATGAGACCCAAAGCTACATGGTTAAAAATGGCAGAGGAAGAGAATGGAAACAGCCAGGCTCCTTGACGACTTTCCCTGTATGATCATAGCATCCCTGGATGGCCACACTGGACTTCTTGTTAAGTGAAAAATATTAATCCTGAGAGATAGAATATACAGACAATGGTGAAACCATATATGATAACACAACTATGATCCACATACAAAGCCCAGGAAGCCAAACCACAATCTCTGCAGCAGTAGACCCAAAATGGTTAGGATGTTGTCAAGGGTTGCTGCCAAGTTCCCTATTTTTGCTCCCTCTGCCTCTTCCAACTCAGAACCAACCAGAGAAAGCCAAATATTCTCCCCAAACCAATCACATAAAATGTCCCTCTTCCAATCAGCCTGCCTCCAGATTCCCCTGCCAGCAAAGTCCCATCAGAGTACTTGGGAAACCTTGCCCTTTTTTCCACTCTACAGCTTTCCCACTCCTCTTACTGCCTGTGAGTCTCTGCCAAACGCCAAGTGATGGTGGCTGACTCCTTTGCTATAGCAAGCTCTGAATAAATAGCCTGTTTGTCCTCATTTGGGTGGTCCCCATTTATTTCCACATGCCATATCTATTTAAGCAGCTGTTTGCCAGTTTTTCTGTTTCTCAAAGCTGAATAAAATCCTGATGCACTCTTGCTGTTTTGTTGTTATTTTTAACGATCCAATTGTTGTAGACAAAGAAGTCTGTTCATAGTGCAGTGCTTCTCAAACTTTAATGTGACGTAAATGTCCTGGGGTTCTGATTTAGTTGGTTCAGCGTAGGGCCAGACATTCAATATCTACAATGAGCACTCAGATGATGCCGATGCAGCTGGTGTGAGGACCACACATAGAGTAGCAAGGTGACAGTAGATACTGTCCATCAGGTATTCGGATTTCCATCCTCAACAACAACACTGCTATAATCAAAAATACCAATTTTCTTCTTCTTATTAGGGGGAGAGTGTTATACATTGAATTGTGTTCCCTCAAAATATGTGTTAGGATACTAATCCCTATACCTGTGGATAAGAAGCCCTGGTGGCACAGTGGTTACATACTCAGCTGCTAACAGAAAGGTTGGCAGTTCAAACCCGTCAGTCACTTTGCAGGAGAAAGATGTGGTCATGTGCTTCCATAAAGATTACAATCTTGAAAACCCTATGGGGCAGTTTTACTCTGTCCTACAGGGTTGCTGTCTTAGTTATCCAGTGCTGCTATAACAAGTGGATGGCTTTTACAAAGAGAAATTCATCCTCTCACAGTCTAGGAGGCTAGTAGTCCAAATTCAGGGCACCATTTCCAGGCGTAGGCTTTCTCTCTCTTTTGGCTCTGGAGGAAGATCCTTGTCATCAATCTTCCCTGGGCCGGGAGCTTCTCAGTGCAGGGACCCTGGGTCCAAAGGATGCACTATTCTCCTGGCTTTTTTTTTCTTGGTTGTATGAGGTCCCCCTGTCTCTCTGCTCACTTCTCTTTTTCATATCTCAAAAGAGATTGATTAAAGACACAACCTAATCTTGTAGATTGAGTCCTGCCTCATTAACATAACTGCCCCTAATCCCACCTCATTAATATCATAGAGGTAGGATTTACAACACATAGGAAAATCACATCAGGTGACATGGTAGACAATCACATTATACTAGGAATCATGGACTAGCCAGGTTGACTCACTTTTTTTGAGGGGACACAATTCAATCCATAACAGTTGCTATGAGTTGGAATCCGCTCAGTGACAACTAGTTTGGTTTTGCTTTTTTTAATACCTGTGGATATAATCCTAACTGGGAATATGTTTTTATTTATTATGTTAATGATGTCATATTAGTGTAGGGTGTGTCTTAAGACAATCACTCTCAAGATACAAAAGGGTAGATTAGGCACAGAAGCCAGGAGCAGGAATGGGGGAAAGAAATCTGCCATGTGGGTATCTCTAAGGAATGCCAAGAAGAACGCTAGAAAAGCTGAGAGAAAGATTTTCCCCCAGAGTGGACAGAGAGAGTCTCCACTAGAGCCAGCGCCCTGATTTGGATTTCTAAGAGCCTGGCTGCTAACCCAAAAGTTGGCCGTTCGAATCCACCAGCCACTCCTTGGAAACCATATAGGGCAGTTCTACTCTATCCTCTAGGGTCGCTATGAGTTGGAACCAACTTGATGACACATAACAACGACAACAACAAACTATAAGAAAATAAATTTCTGTTTGTTAAAGCCACTCATCATGTTTTTGTTATAGGAGCACCAAGACACTGAGACATAAAGAGTTGCTCGAAACGCATGTACGTCCAGCCAAAGAAGTACAAATGTTTGTTGTTGTTGTTGTTCTCTTTGCCCTTGATCTTTGATTCTTTGGTGTCTGGGACTTGTCTGGAATTCCCTTCTAGACCCTGTAGGTAGAGAAAGCCAGAAAGAGTTTATCCTAATGCACTAGAAGACTAAGGATACAACTTGAATCCCTCACTCAGACACTCTATTTTTTTGTGAAATTAGATAAGCAACCGTGCTTGACAGCTTGGGTGCTGCAGTCCTTGAGCCCCCAGTAGTCACACAATCTGGCCATCCAATATCAAAATGATGATATAGCACTGCTTGCTAATGAGACAAAAATGTTTTTAAAATAAGCCTGAGAAATGCTGAATCTCCAACGGATAAATAAGAGAATGGGAGATGAGGGAATTCATCATCAAATATTCTTTCACTTTACGCCATATTTTTTACATTCAAAACAAACATACTATGTTTCACAAACTACTCCCTTATACAAACTTTGTAAAATAAAAAAGGGAGGGGGCACCCCGACATAATAAATAACAAGTCTTTTGTTAACATTACAAGCAGTTGTGCTCTGAATTGCTGAAAGAGATGCCATTTTTGGAAAAACTTAGTAAAACTGAGCCTGAAAGTTTATTTAAACAAAATCTTCACCAAAGGCCTTGTCAACAGAAGTATAAGTTTTGAATCCAGTTGTTATCCTTTTTATGGTCGTCTTGAAATGTGTGAAATTCAAATAGAGTTTTCCGCAACTCTCAGCAGTCATAAAGGCTATCTTTAGTTTCAACTAATTTTGTGCCAACTTGATTTTAGAAACACTGTGAACAAATCTACAAGCACACTAGTTTTGAGAATTGTAAATCGGACTGGCTGCTCAGTTCACAGAAAATAAAGTCACCATTAAACCCCTTTCCCCAGATCTGTTGTTGTTAGCTGCCATGGAACTGGCCCCTTCAACTCACAGGGATCCCATACGCAATAGGAAGAAACTCTGCCAGTGCCTGCTCTATCCCCATGATCTTTATCTGAAACTCGTTCAGCCTTGTGGCAACATGCAAGCCACCACTGAGAGATGGGTGAGGACCGCACATGAGGTGCACTGACCAGGAATCGAACTCAGGTCTCCCAAGTGGAAGGTGAGAATTCTACCACTGAATCACCGAAGCCCTTATCCAGAAATCTGTAACACCCCCTAAAAGAGTGAAAGGTCATAGATATAAAGTTGTGCGTCCTAACAATTACATCTTTAAAAAGTGATAATATGATGATCTTTGTGCTCTCATAGCATAACAAAGTAAACACAATCTTAAACTTTGTAGATAAACATTCCATTATGTAATTTATTACTGAACCATTTTACCCATGTTCTCTAAGATGCCCACAACTAAAGAAAGTAATGAGAGCAGTTTTCTAAGCAGTACCCTGGTGGCACAGTGGTTAAAGCACTCAGCTACTAACCAAAATATCTGTGGTTCAAATCCGCCAGCCACTCAACAGGAGAAAGATGTGGCAATCTGCTTCTATAAAGATTTACAGCCTTGGAAACCCTATGGGGCAGTTCTACTGTGTCCTGTAAGGGCGCTATGAGTTGGGATCGACAGCAGTAGGTTTGGTTTTGGTTTTCTAACAATAATAACAACAACAAAAGCATGAGATTTATGGACTAGAAGGAGGTAACAACTAATTAGCTTACTACATCACCTAAAAAACATATTTAGTTTATACTATGTTCCAGGTAAAAGGCAAGAAAATAGAGGTACAGAGAGGAAAGGTACACTTCTCATTCCCTCTCTGGCAAGCTCCTCGGTTAGGGGCATCAGAAATGTAAATCAACAATTGTAATTCAGTATGGTAATTGCTTTCAGAGGAGTACGTGCACTGAGTCTTTAGAAGGTCAAAGAGGAGTATTTAATTTAGATTGGAAGGTTTTAGAGAGTAAGTGACATTTTAATTACAACTTGAAGGATCAGTAGGTATTAACTAGGCAGAAAGAGTTAGAGAACAGCTGATCTAGGTAGTGGGAACCAAATGCACCAGCCTTGGAAATATGAAAAGGGAAAGCATAACCTGAGATGAGCAGTAGTTTCATGTGGCTGGTTTATAAGGTGTGCATGGAGCCCTTGACTCTCTTTTTTCCCCACCCTCACTGTTAGTAAGGAGCCCCAGTGGTGCAGTGGTTAAAGCGCTCAGCTACAAACCGAAAGGTCTGTGATTCGAACCCACCAGCTGCTCTTCGGGAGAAAGATGTGGCAGTCTGCTTCCACAAAGATGTACAGCCTTGGAAACCTTAGGGGGCAGTTATACTCTGTCCTATAGGGTCCCTATTGAGTCGGAATCCACTCAACGGCAGTGGGTTTGA
Source organism: Dugong dugon (assembly GCA_030035585.1). Taxonomy (NCBI): domain Eukaryota; kingdom Metazoa; phylum Chordata; class Mammalia; order Sirenia; family Dugongidae; genus Dugong; species Dugong dugon. The sequence goes on from CM057465.1 coordinate 16,722,842, forward strand.
TTGGTTTTGGCACTATTAGTAAGTTCTTTCATTTCAATTTACAAAATAAAACCTAATCTATCTACCTCATTCCATCTCTCCCATTTAATAATAACATTGGAAAATAGAATATATGTTAAGGTTTCCATCTCAGAGGCTAATGCTTGGGCTTTATGACTTGAGCAAGACCGTAACACTAGTTAAATAGTGTGGAATTCGACCAATTCTCACCCTATTCATCACTACCATTCTGACCCAGACACCATAATTCTAACTTGGTTCACTGCAACAGCCTCCTGAAAATAGTCTTCCTGCCTCCACTCTTAGCCCTTCATACTCTAATCTTTAGGTTGCAGCCAGAACGATGTTTTTAAAATGCTAATCATATGTCACATTTTTGCTTAAAACCTTGCAATCACTTCCCATTGCACTTAGAAGAGAGCCCACACTAATTGTTTGAGGGAAGGGAGAATATTACTAATCTACTTCTCTAGTTTCATAATAGGTTTACCCTAAATATGCCTAAGCTTTTCTCCATTTTAAATTCACCTCACGAAACCCATTGCTGTTGACTTGACTCCGACTCATAGCAACCCTATAAGGTAGCTCTATTTACTCAGTTGGTGAGTTTGGAGGAGGCACTGGCACATGTGGCTCAGACCTCTGCTCTCTTCCTTTTCTTTGGCATCTACAGACCAGAAAAGGGCCTGGCCTCGGTGGCAATTTTTACATGATTGGCTCCTTATTTAGGGACTCATCTCAAATGTCATCAGCCACCCTGTCTAAACTAAGCACCCCCTCCCATCACTGTCTTACAGGAACCACTTTTACTTTCTTTATAAAACCACTTACTGCCTGACATAGAAGCTCTGTGTGGGAACCCTTCCAGACCTCATCCTTCATTCGTACCCTTTTTTCTTATAATAAAACTGTAATCATAAATGTAGCATTTTCTATGAGTTGTGAGTTGTTCTGGCAAGTTATTGAGCCCAAGGGAGTAGTGGGAGCCGGTAGGTCAGAAGAGAGAGGGCTGGGGACACCCAAGCTTACAGCTGGCATCCTGAAGGGGTAATGGGAAACCCTCAACTTTGTAGCCAGCAGGTCAGAAGGGAAGGTGTCATGGGAATTCCCAGGTTTGTAGCTGGTGTCTAAAGTCTTGGACAGATCTGGCAGTCTGGAGGACTGTGCCCTTTAACTTATGAGGTCTGACCAAGCTCCAGGTGGTTAGGGTTTGAGGAAGCAGTGCACAAGTCCAGCTGGTTTCAGAACACAGGTGGAATTGAATTGAATTGATCCTTACAGTTCAGTGTCAGATAAGTGGGATTTGATTTTTTTTTTTTTTTTACTATCCAAAAAACCAAACCAAACCCATTGCTGTTGAGTTGATTCCGACTTATAGCGACCCTAACAGACAGAGTAGAACTGCCCCATGGGGTTTCCAGGGGGTGCCTGGTAGATTCGAACTGCCAATCTTTCGGTTAGCAGCCATAGTTATTAACCACTAAGCCACCAGGGTTTCCTTCTTGCTAACAGTAATCTCTAATTTTCCTATTCTATTAATTACTTCTAAATCTCACTAAGAAATGCTCCTGCCCCATCTGTCAAAATAGAAACATTCACTTTGTAAATGAAAGCAGCTGTAACATGACTCATTAATCTCTGTAACACCACAGGTGAGTTAAAGGACAGGCTTTTAAAACAATTGTCTTGTGGTATATAAAGTCAATACAACTATTATTCAAATTTATGCACCAACCACTAAGGCTGAAGATGAAAAAATTTTGTCAACTTCTGAGGTCTGAAATTGATCAAACCTGCAGTCATGATGCATTTATAATTACTGATGATTGGAATGCAAAAGCTGGAAACAAAGAAGAGGAATGGTATTTGAAAAATATGGCCTTGATAACGGAAACAATACCAGAGATCACATAAGAGAATTTTGCAAGACCAACCACTACTTCATTGCAAATAACCTTTTTTCAACAATATAGATGGTGACTATACACATGGACCTCGTAGATGAAATTATACGGGAATCAAATCAACTACATCTGTGGAAAGTGATGATGGAAAAGTCCAATATCATCAGTCAGAACAAGGCCAAGGGCCGACTGTGGAACAGACCATCAACTGCTCACATGCAAGTTCAAGCTGAAGTTGAAGAAAATTAGAACAAGTCCACGAGAGCCAAAGTATGATGGTAAGTATATGGCACCTGAATTTAGAGATCATCTCAAGAATAGATTTGAACCCTAATGACTGAAGACCAGATGAGTTGTGGAATGACATCAAGGACATCATACATGAAGAAAGCAAGGGGTCATTTAAAAGACAAGAAAGAAAGAAAAGACCAAAATGGATGTCAGAGAAGACTCTGAAACTTGCTGTTGAAGGTGGAGTAGCTAAAGCAAAAGGAAGAAATGATAAAGTGAACGAGCTGAACGGAAGTTTTCAAAGGGCAGCTCGAGAAGACAAAGTGAAGTATTATAATGAAATTTGTAAAGACTTGGAGATAGAAAGCCAAAAGGGAAGAACATGCTTGTCATTCCTCAAGCTGAAAGGACTGAAGAAAAAATTCAAGCCTCGAGTTGCAGTATCAAAGGATTCTTCTACAGGGAAAATACTAAACAACGCAGGAAGCATCAAAAAACGATGGAAGGAATACAAAGAGTAACTGTACCAAAAAGAATTCGCCAACATTCAGCCATTTCAGAAGATATTATATGATTGAGAACCAATGGTACTGAAGGAAGAGGTCCGAGCCGCACTGAAGGCATTAGTGAAAAACAAGACTCCAGGAATTGACGAAATATCAACTGAGATGTTTTAACAAACTGATGAAGCACTGGACTCGCTCACTTGTCTATGCCAAGAAATTTGGAAGACAGCTACCTGGCAAACTGACTAGAAGAGATCCTTATTTGTGCCCACTCCAAAGAAAGATGGTCCAACAGAATGCGGAAATCATCGAACAATATCGTTAATATCACACACAAGTAAAATTTTGCTGAAGATCTTTCAAAAATGGTTGCAGCAGTACATTGACAGAGAACTGCCAGAAATTCAAGCTGGATTCAGAAGAGGATGTGGAACAAGGGATATCATTGCTGACGTCAGATGGATTATGGCTAAATGCAGAGAATACCAGAAAGATGTTTACCTGTGTTTTATTGACTATGGAAAAGCACTCGACTATGTGGATCATAACAAATTATGGATAATTATGAAAATAATGGGAATTCCAGAACACTTAATTGTGCTCATGAGGAACCTGTACATAGATCAAGAGGCAGTCATTTGAATAGAACAAGGGGATACTGCATGGTTCAAAGTTAGGAAAGGTGTGTGTCAGGGTTGTATCTTTTCACCATACTTATTCAATATGTATGCTGAGCAAATAATCCGAGAAGCTGGAGGAACACAGCATCAGGATTGGAGGGAGATGCATTAACAACCTGCGTTATGCAGATGACACAACCTTGCTTGCTGAAAGTGAAGAGGGTTTGAAGCACTTATTGACGAAGACCAAAGACTACAGCCTTCAGTATGGATTACACCTCAACCTCAAGAAAACAAAAAGCCTCACAACTGGACCGATAAGCAACATCATGTTAAATGAGAAAAGATTGAAGTTGTCAAGGATTTCTTTTTACTTGGATCCACAATCAACCCCCATGGAAGCAGCAGTCAAGAAATCAAACGACATATTGCACTGGGAAAATCTGCTGCAAAAGACCTCTTTAAAGTTTTAAACAGCAAAGATGTCACTTTAAGGACAACGGGGCGTCTGACCCAAGCCATGATGTTTTCAGTCGCCTCATATGCATGTGAAAATTGGACAATGAGTAGAGAAGACAGAAGAATTGATGCCTTTGAATTATGGTGTTGGCAAAGAATATTGAATATACCATGGACTGCAAAAAGAATGAACAAATCTCTCTTGGAAGAAGTACAGCCAGAATGCTCCTTAGAAGCAAGGATAGCAACACTTTGTCTCACATACTTTGAACATGTTATCAGGAGGGCCCAGTCCCTGGAAAAGGACATCACGCTTGGTAGAGTAGAGGGTCAGCAGAAAAGAGGAAGACCCTTAATGAGATGGATTGACACGCTGGCTGCAACAATGGGCTCCAGCATAACAACAATTGTGAGGATGGTTCAGCACCGGGCAGTATTTTGTTCTGTTGTACACAGGGTCGCTATGAGTCAGAACTGACTCGATGGCACCTAACAACATCAATATATAAAGACAGATTTTAATTTACTGTCAATATTTCCTGGTTATTTCTTTTGGTTTAAGATAAGTCTCAGCTAATGTGCCTCGCTTGATTTAGAAAAATCTAAGGCATCATATATCTGACGGAAAGATACAGATCTCCTGGAGTGACAAAGTGTTTAATTTCCTAGAGTCCATATTCTCCAAAAAATATATATATTAATACAAGGGAAGCTGCTCAGGAATTATAAAGACAAGAGATGATTTCCTCTTTTAACATTTCGTTCCATTGATCCTCTCTAACTTTTCCTCTCATAGATGAAGCTTGGCCAATAAGATTATCATGGCTTGTGTCAAAGTAACGTTTGATTAAACTCACATTTCAGGGCTTATCTTATGCTAAGATTCTTATGCTAAAAAGTTAATCCTTGTGTTTCTGATCCAATTACATTTGCAGATTCAGCCAGGGTTTTTAATTGTCTCTTCTTCCATTGATCTAAGTGCCATTTGCTGTTTCTTTTGGAGATCTTCAAATAAAGCAATGTGGGTAGCTTGAGCAATTTTGCTTCACTGAAAATATTTCCTTTCTAATTGTTTTATAAGGTAAGGAGGTTATTGCATCTTTTAGCTATCCATTATTATTGACTGGGTCAGTATTTCTAAAACTTAAAGCAAAGCACAAACCACTTTCACAAAACAAAATGTCTTCAAGACTACTGGTGTTAAATTAATTTTTTGGTAAAGTAACTTAAAATGTCTACAGACATAAAACTGGATATAAAACTCTTTGGTTTATAGACCCGAACTACCATAAAATTGAAATAAATTGATATATTAAACACTAAAAGAAAAAACCCACAAAACCAATACTTATAATTTTATTTACTGTAATCTTGTGATAGATGATGCTGTGAGGCTCAAACAAAATTGCCAATGTTGGCGTTTAATAGTTAAAAGATGGAGCCTCAGGTCTAGTTCTGTATGTAATATATATTTCAGTTTTGATTCTATAATACTAATTCAGAAAATGGCTTTTTGCAAAAATATGATTGGCAAGAATAATTAATAAGTCCTTTTTTGTTGTTGTTGCTGTTTCATAAAACTCAGACACCCCTACTCCCTATGTCTTAGGAAAAAGAAGGCTAAAACTCAAACTTAATCACCTCTAAATTACTCTTGTTTCTCACCAGAAAAGGCACAACAAATTGTAAAGATGGTTATTATATAGTTTACAAAATAGTTTTAAAAATTCCTTTGGTAACTTGTTCTCAAACCAAAAAAAAAAAAAAGTCTGAAATGAGCAGCAAAACTAAAGTGGGACTTGTTTTTTTATGTTGAGTCTCTTCACCCTGATTATTTCTAACAGAAACATCATAAAACACGTAAACTTCCATGAAGAAGTTCCCACTAATTAAGATTGTTATAGTTTCATCAGATATTAGATGCATACTATAATTCACACTCCAATTCTCTCTGGTAATAGTAAGACATTTATGAATGTAAAGTAATATTCAGAAATCTTGAAAATGCAATATTTTTAAGCAGTTGGATAAAAAGGTTTTAGCAATTTTATTTATTTTCAACACAATGAGTTTCATAGGCGCCTACATTTTTCTGCTATTTATTTTTACCCTGTTCGGAAATGTTAATAAATGAATAAAAGCCCTGTCTGATGTTAAGTAATGAGAAAAAACGTCTTGTTCTTTCTTTGTTAACGTTTTTAATTTACTTTGAAATTGTCTTCTGTATCTTGCTATTCTATTAGCATTAATACTGGATTTCAATGTGTTAGTCATAAATAAGCTAGCTCATCGTTACTAGAATGGCACAGTGGATTAATACCGCATTCGTTTTCCAGACCATTTTCTTAGACAGGAAATGTATGGATCATTTTCTTGTGCAGTTTTGCTTCCTTCAGCTTGCTCCCTGTAGCTTCAGAAAAAATGAAACCTTAAATATTTAGTGTAGTCAGGAGACAGAGGAAAGACATGGAGTCCACAACAGAGAATGCATTAGTAAAGGCCATTATGTTAATTTCTTCAGTGAGATTTTATGTGCCAGGGACTGCGGTAGTCACTGGGAATACAACAGTGAGCAAGACCAACTCTGTATCAGCCATTATAGAGATTTGGACCGGTGGGGAAAATAAAGGAGAGAACATTCTAGTATTGAAGACAGGGCACAATCAAAGGCTCAAATGATCAAGGCCCCTGAGGGAGATGGCAAGCAAATGAGCTTCACCCTAATGGAAGAGATACTCCAGAGGTAATGAGGTAAGGTATTGGAGACATAATGAGAAAGGAAAAGAGGGAAGACAATAGGTGGCTAGAATATGGGAACAAAAGTATTGAATAAAATGGGATGCATAATTTTGGATATGGGCTATAATTTGTGATCTGAATGAAGATGTACACAGACAGAGCTGCTTGATACTTTGCAAAACTGTAAGTGTATATATGAGGCATTAACTAACCTAATCAGTTTGATTACTATGCGATAGTTTGGATTTTTTTTTTTTTTGTTTTTGCTTTATTTTTAGGTTTTTGGTTTTTTTTTTTTTTTTTATTGTTGTTGTTTGTTTTATTTCTTGGTCATTTAGTGTATACCATTTCAAAAGGCAGATGTGATTTTTTGTAAATGTGATTTTGAAGTAGCAGTTTGAAAGAGGTAATTTATCAGTTGACCAGGAGAAATCTATTCCAAAAAACACAAAAGTATTGTAAAAAGAAAAATAACATTTACTCATTTGCTTACATTTTTAGTGAGTGTCTATTGTGTGTCAGGCACCGCTTCCATGTCTTGGGAGTACAGTGGAGAAACAAAAAATTTCTTCACCTTCATGGAGTTGGTATTAAAATATAAGAGACAGGTAAGAAGAGAATAAACAAGTTAATATATAATACAATGACAGGCTGAGATGCCTACCATAAAGAAAGGTGGGGCAGAAAATGAGGGTTAACAAGGTTTGAGGAGTGGTGAATGGCATGGATATTTTAGATATGGTGAGCACAGTAGGAATAGCTGAGGAGGTATCATTTGACCAAAGACCTGAAGGAAATGAGGGATGAGTCGCGTTAGAATTTAGGGCTTCCAGTCAGAGGGAACAGTAAGTGTAAATGCATTGGAAGAGCAGCAAGGCAGCCAATGGAACTCTGAGCAAAGATAGGAGTAGGAGGAGAGAAGAAAGGAGAGGTAGTCACGTAGAACTTTGTAGGCCACAGTAAAACTGTGAACTTTATTCCAGGTATTATGAGAACTAATTCAAGGGTTATGAGCAGAAGAGTGGCATGACTGAATTTATGTTTTAAAAGGATCTCACTCCTGTGTTGGGAAGAAACTGCAGGACAACAGAAAGAGAGAATACAGTTAAAAGGCTCTTAGCAAACATTACTACTCACAATACTACTAATAATAAAGAGCTCTGATGGCTTGAATACACAGCAGCAGTGAAAGTGGTAAAAACCAACTGAATTCAGAATATATTTCGAAGTAAGGCAGACAGAATTTGCTAATGGAAATAATGCGTGAAGTGAGAAAACAAGCAGAGTTCATGACAATGTCAAAGTTTGGGGTCTAAGCAACCGGGTAAATGGCCATGCCATTTTCTAAACAGGGGACTATTAGGAGAAAGGTAGATTTGGTGGTCAGCAGAGAAAATAATGAGACAGAGAATTAAGGAAAATTTAGGAGAGATGTTCATATCTAGTGCAAAAATAGAAAATAAATCAGAGTAAATGAAAGGTGAAGGCAGAAGTCTCAAATGGTGGATTAAAGGCAGCAATTGTGCCTAATGCAGATTAAAATTTTTTAAAAGTATGATTGCTTGACTTTATAATTGAATAGTTAAGTTGTCACAGACCAGAAAATATCCTCACATCATTGGCAGACTTTATGTTAAACCATCATTATATTATCATTATATTACACTCCCCTGGAGAATTACTTTAATGGTAGATTAGTATGTCAGTTGCTTGAAGTCCTCAGACAAGTAAAGCACAGTAGGTCTGTGCATTCAAGTCTTATTGTCAAGCCTGAAAAAGGAGATGTAACAATCTAAGTGTCTTGGTCAAATAAAAGGTGGTGGCATGGTGCCCGGCTACCACCACTGACTGCTCTGACCAGGATCACAACAGAGGGTTCTGGACAGAGCTGGAGAAGGATGTAGAACATAATTCTAACTCACACAAAAAAAAAAAAAAAAAGACCAGATTTACTGGCCTAGAGGAGACTGGAGAAACCCCGAGAGTACGGCCCCCAGACACCCTTTTAGCTCAGTGGTGAAGTTATCTCTGAGGTTCACCATTCAGCGTGGGAGTGGACAGCCCCATAAAACCAAATGGGACTAATGAGGTACAGGAGTCCAGTGACAAGGGCCAGAAGGCAGAAGGGGACAAGGAAGCTGGTGATAGGGAACCCAAGGTTGACTAAGGATATTGTTGATGTGTTGTGAGATTGTTAACCATTGTCATAAGGCAACATTTGTAGTAACTGTTAAATGAGAAACTATTTTGTTCTGTAAGCCTTCATCTTAAGTGAGAATAGCAGCACAGTTGGAAGAGCGTAGTCAATGTCTCTGAACCGTGCGTGTAAAAATATTTGAAACGGCGTATCTTGGCTATGTGTATTTTCACCAAAAAAAAGGTTGAGAAATTAGAGGGTTAATATGTTGCGGGGTTGTTAACCAATGTCATAAAACAACACGTGTACTACTGTTTCATGAGAAACTATTTGTTCTGTAAGCCTTCACCTGAAGTACAATGGAAAAAAAAAAAAAAATGTGGTGGCAGCCCTAGAAGATAATGATCTTCTATGTGGTGGACAAACAGCCAGCATGCTGTTATGTGCGTACCGATGTGTCCTCCAGAGCAATTTATTACTCAAAAATTCTAAATTTCCCTAAAAAAAAAATCCTTTCTTGGGCACAGTTTTCTTTAGTGAATGCTATGACAGAGCATTTCCTCTTCATTCCTTGTCACAAAGCTGCCTATCTATTAGGGATGGAAAAGTCAACTTTGATAAATTGGAAGCCTATTTAAAATTCTCCAGCTCAGAGCCATTATCTCTCAGTACCTTTTAGTATTTCCCATTCCCTATTTTCAAGCTAAAGGGAAAATGGGGAAGAGGGTATCCCTTCTAATATAATATATGGCTTTGATTGCTAGAGTTAGGTTGCAAAACAATTTGTAAGTCACAGGCATCGATTACATTAACTTCCAATTGCAGTTTTTATAGCTATAAAATGAATAGCACGAGAGTTTGTCTTGAAAGGCAACAGAGCAATACCATTCCTTATACTTCTTCCTCTGACTCAAATTCTCAACATCACAACTCCTCAGATTTTTGCTTTCCAATAGCCCACACCCGCATTTTAGTAGAAATAACTCTATTAGTATGAAGCTTGATCTTTTATCAACATCAACACTAGTAATAATATGACAGCTGTAATGATGAGGCATATTATCAGCATCTAAGAAAAACAAAGGAGAAGTGTCCAAAGTACTGGAGAGCAGTATGACCAAAATCAAACCTACCTGCTTTCTAGGGTTAGTTGTCTGGGGTTAGCTCAGAACATTGTCTAGTGTTAGCTCAGAACACTGTCATAGGCTTGGCAACACAACTGGGAAATCTCCACAAAGCTAGCCAGGGGAATTATTGTGCTACTTAAGAACACAAAAACCTAGGCAACTACTGTGATTTGTGAGATACATTCATCCAACAGAGTTGTTGCTTAAGCCTTTCCTATTGATATTTACTCAAAATTCCCCCTGGCCCCCCACCATCAGCAAGCTGAATTCTAGTCCTTGAATACATCTAAACCTAATCAGTCGCCTTCGAGTAGACTCCAACTCATGGCAGCTCCATGTGTGTTACAGTAGAACTGTGCTCCATACAGGGCTTCAGATAGGTTCGTTCCAGTTCAAACCCCTGCTGAGAATTTGCATTTCTAACAAGTCCCCAGGAAGTTGTACATAAGAATCACCTGGGTATCTTGTTAAAATGTAGATTCTGATTCAGTACATCTGGAGTGGAAATGCAAATTCTCATCAGGGAACTTGTTAGAAATGTAAATTGTCAGCAGAGGTTCAAACCAGAATGAACCAGTTCAAAGCCCTGGCTCCACAGGATTTTCAACGCTTGTTTCTTTGGAAGTAGATCGCCATGCCTTTCAAGGCACCTCTAGGTAGACTAGCACTTTTCAGTTAGCCAAGTGCATTAACAACTTACACCATCCAGGGAATTCCACATCTAAATTTAGCTGACCTTACTGGGATATTTCAAACTGCTCTCCCCGACCAACCCCTGCCCAAAAAAAAAAGAAAACTTTGATATGCAGGTTATTTCAGAAGCCATTAAGCAAATTCATACCACCCTGCAAAACAGACAATTCTTCACATCATTCTTTCATCCTCTTTCCTCAGACTAATCCCTAGATCACGGCTCAATGGCCCTTCAGCTATATGGGGCTCCTTCCATAGAACACTGGGTTTGTGCTTCTATTAGTACTGACCATATTTTATTGCCTTAGTCCTCTTCATATTGAGTGATAATGTTAATAGGTAACACATTTATAATGTCAAGCCCTGTTCCAAGCACCTTATTTGTAATAACTCCTTTAATCCTCACAACAAGCCTCTAGGTAGATATTATTATCAATTCTATTTATTTTACATATAAGGAAACTGAGACACAGACAGGCTTGCCCAAGGCCTATAATAAGTGGTTTAGTTGCTTCTCTAATTCCTATTTTCTATCACTGTCCAGAACAGAATAGAAGCTAAATAAATTTTGGCTAGATAATCAAGTTAATTCTGTTAACACCACAACTAGTCGACGTTTAATTTCTGCCACTGAAAAGGGTTATGTTTAAGTGGTGGGGTATGGGAGGATTGCTAAGGAGATGAAGGTTAAATACCTAAGCAGCACTGGAGAGAAGGAGGTCAGAGGCCCTGCTGGCCACACTCCCCTGCATCCTGGAAACCCTCACAAATCATAACGAAGGTTTGTAGTATTCAGACTACTGGAAGAATCACTGATAAAGGCTTTGAGATTTATAGCTACATCTTATCTAATATTTAGGAAGACCTGTTTTAGCTCAAAATTTAGTACAAAAAAACCAGAAAATTTATATTTCCCTTAAAAATGCAAAGCACACATCATCATCATCATCATCATTAGAATAAAATCTTTTTGCCTGAAACTATTTGATTAATCTGAATCCTCGTATAAATGAACTATATACTTCCATTTGTCGTGTTCATAGAACTACAATTTATAAATGATTTTAAATTTTCAGCTGAAAGACGCTCTTTTAAATAGAGGAACTTGAGCATTGTATATCCAGAGTTCTCCTCCCTTCTGTATAGAGCAATCCTTTGCTTTGTTTTCACAAGGTCGTTCTGTCTACTCAGAGAAAACCTGTCTTAAACATAATATACAGTCTGGAAAAGAGTATAGAAATTTGTTTGAGAAAAAGAAGCCAAAGGAATTATTATTATTATTATTTTAAATAAGATGGTAAGAGATTTGGACAAAGAGGTTAGGTAATGAAAAGAATGGGGATTCTGGAAGTGAGTGGTATGACCCTGTTAGAGGGAGGTAATTTTTATTTATATAATGAAGTGGTTTAAAAAAAGAAAGACTACAGCAGAGGGGTGGGCACTAAGAGGATCCTTGGAGAAGATGAAGCTCCAGCACTGCCTCCTCCAGGAAGCCCACTCACACTGCCTGCAGTCTGAACAGTTTCACACATCCACAGCTACTTGACATGCAATCATATATTGCCTTAAGCCTTAAAGGAAATGTCCTTGCATACGTATTTGTCTCCCTTGGAGACTTCAACACAGACTTCTAGATTCCTCCAAACAGCCTAGGACAATATCTTACTGCACTTGCCACTAAAATATTTGGTGAGTGAATTAGGTCATATATGGGAGAGGTATTTCAGACATTCTTGTATCAGAAGCTTTGAGGGAGAAAAGAAGTAGTGGAGTCTTGGACCGTAACTCCTCAAACAGGAAATAAAGGATATCATCAAGTTCAGAGACCCTGCTGCTCCTAAACCAGGAAAAGAATATGGGGTTTAGACTCAGAGTCCTGCCACCTCTGATTCTTCCTTGACAGGTGCCTTTGTAGCCCCTGCCACCTGCTCCATCTCTGCCAGGTAATGTGGCATAGGACTCCTTTGTCTGGGCATTCACCAAAGTCTACACCCTCCCAGTCTCAGACATCTTTCTCCTTCTTTCCTCTTTCTCAACCTCATCCTCCTATTTCATCCTTCCCCTCTCCTGCCCCTCTCCCTCCCTCTGCTTCTCTTTCTCCTTCTACCTATCCCTCTCTCTTCCTCTATACCTCTGTACCTCTCTACCTCTAGTTTTTTCCCTCCCTAATTCCATAACTCCCTTCCTCTCTTTCTTCAGTGACAATTATTCATTTTCCTTCCTGCAGGACACTTAATGTTTTCAATGCGCTCAGACTTCCAGAAGATACAGAGTGAGGAGTAATCTTCAAAATCGTCTGCCTCCTGCCCTGAAAAACTCATGAGGCAAGAAAAGCTAAAGTAAGGGGAATGGGGTGGGGGAAACAGGAGGCACAGAGAACAAAATAAAAAAACTGATATCTCAACAAAGTATCTTGCCAACATATCTTGACCAAATCATAAACAAGGAGACTTTGGCCTCTATCTTCTTCTATGAATAATTCAAGTTCATAGAAAAACTCTCCTTGAATATGAACCGAACTGGTAGGCAAAGATGGCACTTTGAGGACTAAGGTGCACGTGACCCAAATGTATTTTCAATCACCTCATATACGTATGAAAGCTCGACAATGAATGAGGAAGAACAAAGAACAATCGATGCCTTTGAACTGTGGTGTTGGCGAAGAATATTGAATATAGCGTGAATTGCCAGAGAATGAACAAATCTGTCTTGGAAGAAGTATGGCCAGAATGTTCCTTGGAAGTGAGGATGGCGGGACTTCATCTCACGTATTTTGGACATGTTATCAGGAACGACGAGTCCCTGGAGAAGGGCATTATGCTCGGTAAAGAAGAGGGTCAGCAGAAAAGAGGAAGACCCTCAGTGAGATGGATTGGCACAGAGGCTGCAACAATGGACTCAAGCATCACAATGATTGTAAGGATGGCACAGGACTAGGCAGTGTTTCATTCTGTTGTACATAGAGTCCACTATGAGCACCTAACAAAAACATACATATATGAATGCCACAGTTGTTATGCAGATGAAATGACATTACTTGTATAAAGAACCCTATGCACATAGATGTTATTATTTATATTCACAATGCTTCCAATTATCTGGGGGGGTGGGGGCTGTGGGGAGATAAGCCATTCTATTCAGGAATGTGGTTAATCTTCATTATGTTAAGTTTGAGATGGGAGTGAAGATAACTTCAACAAGAGGTACAGGAAACAGTACTGAAGAGAGTTTCCTTAATCTTTAGATCTTTGGCTGTGGAAATACATAAAATATTCCAGGGGCAGAGACTCGAAAAGAAAACAACAGGTCAGAGACCTCAAAGAAGAGATGAAAGAAGCCGGGGGAGGAAATGCTTAAAGGCTTTTCTTTGTTGTCAATTAGCAGATGTTTTTAAATTTAGTATTTGTATTTACCAACCCCTCAAGTGTTTGAAGTTCGTATAATCAACGTATAATCAACGAAGCAAATGCTTTTGTTTTAGGTTTTCTTTTCGCTTTGTTGTTTCATTTTCTTTCTTTCTTTTTTTTCTTTTAGCCAGAGGTTTACTCCATAGGATAGAAGATGAGAAAAATAAAAAGGCAGAACCTGTTGAGAAGTTGTGAGGTAAAAATCATGTTCCTAGAAAGAATCCTGATGCTATACTAGACCTGCCAATCCATGAAAACAACTGAGAAGCCTCCTGCAGTGTTTGCAAAGAAATCAGACCCAACAACAATCCAAAAACAAGCTGTGTGAGGTGTGAGGGAAATCACGCTGCTGCAAAGACCCTCCCTTGCTTTTACCCAGGCGCACATGCGCCATATGGTTACGTGTATTCACTCACACACGCACACACATACACACAGAGACACACACCTATCACCCACCCGATCTTATACACCTACCCCATCTACCCATCCCCCATGTTTTACTTTGCTCACCACTGGACTGGAGGTTCTAAAATTATACTGTATGCAGTAAATTGAGAAAAGAAGGAAAGTTGATTTAAGTTTCCCTTAAAATATTTTTCTAACTAGAAATGTATTGCCAAGCACATGTAGCGGGGTGGGCGGGGAGGGGGCATCCTACAGCTGAGCTCTTAACCACTGTGCCACCAGGGCTCCAGAAAGGAGTAACAGGGAAGGTATATGCTGTTCTTGTTGCCAGGAATTAAATGTTTCTGATGGTTATCTCAACTGAAAACATATTCCTGCTTAACATCATTAATAGTTTGAAGTAGCTAAGGAGTATGATATTTGAAATATATCACATCTACGGTGCAGGTAGAGAACATTCTAACACCATTTGAACCTCCAGTTTCCTAATTATCACCTACTTACTCACTAAGCCTGAGAATGACCTGTTAGTGTATTTTATAGAATTAATAGATCTTTTATTAGCAATTATGTTTCAGAATTGCTTTTCATATAAAAGCCTTGCACTAACTGTGTCATCCCATTGATCCTACTTCAATGTGCTCCTTACAGTCATTTCAAATGGCTAATAACTTGCTAATATAACTTTACAGGTACATTTTGTACCTTTCTCTGCACTGATTGTAGACATACCAGCTCATTAAACACTGTGAAAGAACACAGGCTAAGGCCCTTCCTTTTAACAAGCCAGCCGTGTGAAACCAAAGTCTAAGCCCTTTTTCTTCCAACAATCTTACAATCTTACGGCACCACCTCCTTCATCCCAGGAGGTAGGGGGTGGGGAGCGAATGCCACACTGAGCTGCTCTTCCAAGGGATAGCTCACATTTGGTGGCGTCTCTAAAGTGGTCTTTCAGATGTTGTTTTAATCTTCCTGGTCCTTTCTTGTATCTTTTCCAGGTCTCACCAGTACAGGTTAGCCGGCTGAATGAGGGGCATGCCAAGGTCAGGTACCGAACAGTGAAACTTGTGTTGAGGCACACTTCCATGCTAATATAACTAGTTCTATCCCAGACCTAGCCCTAACAACACATAAAAGAACAACAAGTTGCTGTTGCTTGGCAAAATAACATCAAGGACAGCGTGAGTCTGCAGGAATACTCTCGGGGTAGGGGATGTCAACGCACTTACTAACCAGAAAACACAGTACTTTTTTTCTACTCCCAGTGTGATCTTTGTGGCTGCGTTTGATTATTTGGGGGTTAAGCTGGAATGAAAGGTGGTTTCACTAGTCCAGACTGTTTAATAAACTGTTTACAGGTAAGGGAGAAATAGGCCTGAAATTGTTTTTATATTCAGTAAGAAAATAGGTGCCAGTTAACAGTAGAACTGATAAGAATTTAGGTGAGTCCCTTACTGAGTTTACCATATATTTATATAAAACAGATATTGCATTGCCAGAAAAAAAAAAAAAAAATCAGAGCACAGAGCTTAATTTGAATTTCATTACTCCAGTTAACACAAAATAACAAAATTGTTCAATAATTGTATTCTTTTAATATACCCACTGCTGACACTTTCACATAAAATCAGTCAGCTCTTACAAGCAGCGTTTTTCACAAGAGACCCTTTTAGTGAATGCCTGCTTCCAGTGTCCTTGCTCAGAGAAAACACCCACTGACTTAATTCACTTACAGATGTTTTCATAACCTCTCACACTAGCATAAATGTTCATGGGCTACATCCAAGAAGTTAACAAGCTTAAGATAACAGCTCAGCCGAGTTATGGACTCCGTTCCTGCTCCACTTTGAGGGTGAACATGTGATGCTAGCAAAGTAATGAAATGCAATACATCAACCTTTCTGCCTAAAGAACTCAACTTGTTCAGAATAAATTAACTTAAACCACCAATCTGGAGAGTAGAAATGCAAATGAACCAACATGGCTACATTACCATTTCATCTAGTTTTCACCATAGCATTAATTTTAAGTGATTTGGACACAGAGACAGCCCCTGCCCTTGTGGAGCTTCAAGTCTAGTCATATATATTGCAACGGAGTAATAACCCACTGTCATCCAATCAATTCTGACTCATAGCCACCCTATGGGACAGAGTAGAACTGCCCCATAGGGTTTCCAGGGAGCAGCTGGTGGATTTGAACTGCTAACCTTTTGGTTAGCAGCCAAGCTCTTAACCACTGTGCCACCAGGGCTCCAGAAAGGAGTAATAGGGAAGGTATATTCTGTTCTTGTTGCCAGGAATTAAATGTTTTTGATGGTTATCTCAACTGAAAACATATTCCTACTTAACATCATTAATAGTTTGAAGTAGCTAAGGAGTATGATATTTGAAATACATCACATTCCCTGTCATGTGGATCACACCACTACATAAATTATCATACGTTTGCCTGCCTTTTTTCTAGCAAGCTTGCTCATTCTTTAGGATGGGGACGATATTTTATATTTATTTCCATTGACAAGCACAAAAGTGGGCACATAGCAAGCCCCTAATAAACATTTATTTCCACTACTAGTTCTGTTGGAGCACTGGTGACACAGTAGTTAAGCATTTTCGGCTGCTAACCAAAAGGTCAGCAGTTCGAATCCAAGAGCCATTCCTTGGAAACCCTATGGGGCAGTTCTACTCTGTCCTATAGGGTTGCTATGAGTCAGAATTGACCCAATAGCAGTGGTGTTTTGTTTGTTTGTTTTAATAGTTCTGTAATAGGCAGGTACTATTTCTGCTGGCATGACCAATGGCTGCTCTCTTCTATGACCTTTCACTGTTCTGATGAGAATCATGCCACCACCTGTCTGTTAGTGTGTCACACTGTGGTGGCTTACATGTTGCTATGATGCTGGAAGCTGTGCCACCAGTATTTCAAATACCTGTAGGGTAACCCATGGTGGACAGGTTTCAGCAGAGCTTCCAGACGAAAACAGGCTAAGAAGAAAGCCTGGTGATTTACTTCTGAAAATTAGCCAGTGAAAACCCTCTGATCGCCATAGAATATTATCCAATATAGTGCTGGAAGATAAGCCCCCTAGGTTGGAAGCCACTCAAAATCCACAGTGGCTGCAACAACGGGCTCGAGCATACCAGTGAGCATGAAGATGGCACAGGGCCAGGCAATGTCTCATTTTGTAGTCTGCGAGATCTCCGTAAGTCTGAGCCGACCTGAGGACAGCAACGAGAAACAATGAGAATCGGGCGCTATACCGGTTGTGGAAAGGGCTGGATCAACCCTAGCAGAAATCTCTTTATTAAACCTGTTGTTTTCAGTTTGAACTCAAATCTCCTTTCTTTTCACCCCGTTACCAACATCTCAATCACATTTCTAACTTGTGGAAGTTGTTTCTGGGTATATCCTCCCACTCACATTAGAAGAAAGCACAGAAAGCTTACATGTTTGCCCTTATTTCAGGAAAAGGCACTGTGAGGGTACATTCATCAATCATTCTCTAGAAAGTAATGAGAAGAGTAAAATCTTTGGGAAATCAATAAAAAGGCGAGTGGGTGTGCAGGGGACAGATGGCAGAATCTTGAAACTCAGAGTAATTTCAATGACAGGACTTCCTTACTCTGGATATTATATAAAACATCAAAATATTACTAGAAATTTTTAAAATATCAAATTCCAAATAGAACACTGAGTTTTCAGAAAATCTTTGGCACTGACCTGACTTTTTATTCCTATATTAACAGCAACTCTTTCCAAAAGTATAATTCAAAATTAGCCATTGGGGATTATACACTTCGGAAGCACAAATTCCTCAGAAAACATGTCTTTTGTAAAGTAAAAGTCCAATTTAGATCTTTATTTTGTGGCTCCATGAAGAGGGGCTACTTTACGTTACCATCTAATCCTTAAAAAATTTTACATGTATATAACCTTCTGGTATAATTGGATGTATTTATAATGCTTTTGTTAGCCTGAAAAATTATAAGAAGTGGCCTAGTGATAGCCACATCAGAAAAAAAAAGAGACTTATATTCTCTTATGCCTATTAAAGTTTTACTATTCTCTATAACTAATAAAATAAAATTTGTAAATTCCAGAAATTTAATTAGCACTTGAAAAGCAAACAACTTCAGTGAGGTCCAAATATAAATAAGATTATACATATAATCTTATATATATATATATATATATGCATATATAAAAATCAACAAAATAAGACCATAAAATGAGAGATGAAATCCTTTCAGGCATTAACTTCTCAAGTAAGATGGGATTGACCCTAGAAGGCAACACGGTTAACAAGAACTGCATGGACTAGGTCAATGATAAAATGTGAATGAGTCTTCAAGCCGTTGATAATTTTAGCTTCTGCCCCGGCAGTTGGTATGCCTTAAAATGGAAGTCTGAGTGTATTCCCCTACACAAAATCCCCCACTTACCCTCAGACTTCAAGGCTATTTCATGTGAGGTGATGAATCAAACCTTCGGTTGCTCCTAAGAAGGAATTCAATCTGATGTTTCCTGAGGCAGCATCCTGCCACCCACACATTGTACCTTCAGCTGAAATAACTTGAAGTACTCAAATGAACAAAAGTTCAAAATGCAGAATATACAGCTATGGGACTATTGAATTATAGTCCCAATCTGAATACAAAATTTAGGGAGTTAGCATACAACCAAAAGCTGTCACAATATGGCAAATTTATGGGTTCACACACCCGTGGTAAAGAGGCTTATGGAGAAAAATTTTAAGGGAAATCCATGTGAAAATAATCACCACAGCTGTCGTGCATTTTGGTCTTTGGTCTCACTACCACAACCACCGTTTTCAGGGCTTAGAAAGAGGCCACACAGTGATAGAGAAGCAGTCACCAAAAGCACCTGGTTCCCACATTCTGGATTCAGGTCAGTTCCCAGTGTAAGGGCAGTGATTTTGATTGTTTGTTTTTCCTTCTCTAGGCTACCATTTCTATTTATAGTTCTCTATTTTAAGCCAAGATCACCGAAGAGAAAGCTTAGTGTTTAGATTCCTAAGATTGGCATTGCAACACAAACATGTTCAAAGCAAACATCATCATATCATGCGAAGAACAGGCACCCAGCTGCTTTGGATGGACCTCCACTTTTGACACTTCCCTAAAATTATTTTACGTGAAAGAGGTGAAAGTGCGGTCATGGTGTTCTGAGTGTCACCAACCACATGCAAAGCAAACGTCAAATTCCATTCCAGTTATGAATGGAAAGAGGCGTTCGTTTTCTTTAAAATGATATCAACGTTTTCAAATGTTGTATGTGACTGTTTTCGAAATATGGAAAACTCATAAAAGATCAAGGAAAAATGTAAATGGTCATTATGCCACCACTTGGATAACAGTATTGCTAATATTTTAGAAGATTTTCCACATTTTTCTATGCATGTGTTACTGTGTTTGTGTATGTATTTATGACCAATATTTTTATATAGCCTTCATTTTTACTTAACACATAATGAGGAGCTATGTAATTAAAAACTCTTCATAATAATTTTAATAGCTACCTAATATTTTAAACAATGGTTGTATCACACTTCTTTTTTAAAATGTGGAACATTATAGCAGACATTTTGGTAGCTACCAAAATACCCATTCCCAGTGTCCTTCTCCCTTGCCCACCTCTCATTATAGAAGCTGAAAAAAAGCCATTCACTCAGTTTCCTAGGCTTCCAAATAGCTGGAGTGACCAAGCTCTGGTCATAAGAAGAGACTACTGCGGGAACCACCACAAAGCCATTTGCTTTCCTGATAAAAAGAATGGATGAGAGTGAACAGTTGCTTCTGCCTCTCCTTTCTCCTTCCTTCTTGAACGTGATGTCTTGAGCCAGACAGCCATCTTGCAAATGTAAAGTGACAAGAGTAAAGCTGAAATGTCAATATGCTATGGATGGAAGAGCAGACAGATAACAAGAGCTGGTATCCTTGATCATAAGGTTGAGCTGCAAGACTAACCCTGATACCATCTATCTCTTGGAATACTTACTAAATAAACAATAAATGTCCTTGCCTATTAAGACAATAGTTGTCAGGTTTTCTCTTGCTATAGCCAAAAGCTGTCCTAAGTGATCAGACTTTATACTGCCTTCAGGTTTTTAATATATAAAATATGATGAATAAAAATTTTCATATGTAGAACTGTATCCCCCCGTTTCCTTATATATTCTTTAAAGTATAAAATGAAATAGACAAGTATTAGAAACTTTGATTTCTTCTTTTGATTTAATGCAGAGTGATTTAATAACAAGAATGTCCTTCCTCAGAGAAGTTGGATTAAAATCAATCATTAAGATTTGTACCCGAGAAACTACAGTAGATTTCACTCTGCCTTTTAGAAGGTTTTGGCCTAGCACTTGAGTCTCTTACGCAGCTTCAAAATTCAGCAAATGTCCCATAGGACAAACTAGCCATGTATTTTAGGTCCCTTATGTTTCCAACATTTTACTTCAGTAATTGTTGAAAACTTTATTATTTCCCCTTTCTCTCAGAAGAGACCTTCTGCCCAGGCCCAGTCTGATCCTAAATCCACATCTACCAGAGGAAAATAAATATTTAATGAGAATCAGAAATTCTCTTGGGAATTTTAATTCATGTAGCCCTTGTTTCTTCTACAGATTTCTAATATCTCTAAAGATACGTTGTTGTTGGTTTCCCTAGCAAATTATCTGGACTTTTCTAGTTTTTGCAATGGGACCATGGGCCTTCCATTACCTAATGTATCATACTCAGAAGCAGAAATCAGCCTGCTGTATTTCACTTTCGGAAGTTTCCTTCTGGCCATCTTTCATAGAAGCCAAGCATTTTTGCATCCTAATTCTTCATTCATCCATCAAGCACCTATTTACAGACTACTTACCAAGCAGTTGTTTACTTGACTCTTTACGATTTCTATAATGAATTATTTTCAGATGTAAGCATTACCTTGGAGTCATCATCATAACGCCACCTTGTCTTACATGGCAATTTTTCTACAATAGCCTCTGTGTTGATATTTTTATTTTTGTTGTTTCTGTTTAATAAGGAAAAACTAACCAAGCCCAGGTTGATTAATAGAAAGAGAATATGAATTACCCTACGTTCTGCTCATCACTTATTAAGCTATTAGAAAATTACCATTAACAGACTTAAACAGATATAGATAGACATGTATAGCACCTATTTTTGTTGTTGTTAGGCGCCGTCGAGTCAATTCCAACTCATAGCGACCCTATGTACAACAGAACGAAACACTGCCCAGTCCTGCGCCATCCTCATAATCACTGCCATGCTTGAGCCTATTGTTGCAGCCACTGTGTCAATTCATCTTGCTGAGGGTTTTCTTCTTTTTTGCTGACCCTCTACCTTACCAAGCATGACGTCCTTCTCCAGGGACTGATCCCTCCTGATAACATGTCCAAAGTATGTGAGACGTAGTCTGGCCATCCTTGCTTCTAAGGAGCATTCTGGTTGTACTTCTTCCAAGACAGATTTGTTCGTTCTTTTCGCAATCCATTGTATATTCAATATTCTTCCCCAACACCACAATTCAAAGGTGTCAGTTCTTCTTCAGTCTTCCTTATTCATGGTCCAGCTTTCACATGCATATGAGGCAATTGAAAACACCATGGCTTGGGTCAGGCACTCCTTAGTCTTCAGGGTGACATCATTGCTTTTGAACACTTGAAAGAGGTCTTTTGCAGCAAATTTGCCCAATGCAATCACGTCTTGTGACTACTTCACTGCTGCTTCCATGGGTGTTGATTGTGGTCCAAGCAAAACAAAATCCTTGACCACTTCAATCTTTTCTTGTTTATCATGATGTTCTATTGGTCCAGTTGTGAGAATCTTTTTTCCCTTACGTTGAGGTGTAATCCATACTGAAAGCTATAGTCTTTGATCTTCATCAGTAAGTGCTTCAAGTCCTCTTCACTTTCAGCAAGCAAGGTTGTGTCATCTGCATATCGTAGGCTGTTAATCAGTCTTCCTGAAATCCTGATGCTGCATTCTTCTTCATGTAGTCCAGCTTCTCAGATTATTTCCTCAGGATACAGACTGAATAAGTATGGTGAAAGGATACAACCCTGACGCATACCTTTCCTGACTTTAAACCAAGCAGTATTGCCTTGTTCTGTTTGAAAGACTGCCTCTTGATCCATGTACAGATTCCTCATGAGCACAATTAAGTGTTCTGGAATTCCCATTCTTTGCAATGTTGTCCATAATTCATTATGATCCACACAGTTGAACGCCTTTGCATAGTCAACGAAACACAGATAAACATCTTTCTGGTATTTTCTGCTTTCAGCCTGGATCCATCTGACATCAGCAATGATATCCCTGGTTCCATGTCCTCTTCTGAATCTGGCTTGAATTTCTGGCATAGCACCTAGTCCACTTAAATTGACCAATATGGATTTACCTGGTACAATTTTGCTGGACAAAGGCAAATTTTTGCCCTCACTACTTCATTCTCTCTCAGAAGCAGAAATAAATTGCTTTTCTGCATTTCTTCCTTATATAGGTTTAGTATGTGAAAGACCACATCTTCAAGCACGTACTATACACATAGTTTTCACCCTCCATTCTCATCTACAGTATTTTATATAAGAAATACACATATCTCAGAAAATCCACATCACACTGTGCTCTAATTTTTTCCTGGTAAATGTAGGCCCTAGAGGATGTACATATGTATCAATGAAAGCAAAGGGAGGGGTAGTTCTGATTCTGCCTTAGAAACCAATACTGTACAGTAGGTACGTGATTGCCAATTTTCTTTTGATGCACAATCTGCATCAAAAGCTAAAAGCAGATATCAGGGAGAACCAAACTCACTTCATGGTAGGTAGACCTATTCTATTTCGTGATGGCCAAATGTGTCACAATGTTGAATCTTACTTCAAATCCATCTGTGGTTTTTGTAATTTATTCTCAGGTTCATGCAAATAGTACTCTTAAATTCATCTAATTTCAGAGATCACTTAATCAGTTAACCAAAATATTAATGTAATTTAATCAAGTGTCTTAGTTATCTAGTTCTGCTATAACAGAAATACATAAAGTAGATGGCTTTAACAAACAAATTTATTCTCTCACAGTTTAGGAGGCTAGAAGTCCTAATTCAGGGCACCAGCTCTAGGGGAAGTCTTTCTCTCCCTGTCAGCTCTGGGGAAAGGTCCTTGTATCCTTTCAACACATGTGGGCCTACCACTCCTTGGAGATCTCCATGTGTCTTGGCATCAATCTTCCCCTGGGTCTAGGAGATTCCAAGAGCAGGGACCCTGGGTCCAAAGGACGGGCTCCACTCCTGGCTCTTCTTTCTTGGTAGTAATGAGGTCCTTCTCTTCTCTCCTCATTTGTCTCTTTTATATCTCAAAAGAGATGGACTCATGACACTACCTAATCCTTTAGATTGCGTCCTGCTTCATTAACATAACTGTCTCTGAACCTGCCCCATTAACATCATAGAGGTTAGGATTTACAATACATAGGATAATTGTATCAAATCACAAAACAGAGGACAACCTCATAATACTGGCCCTAGCCAAGTTGACACACATATTTGGGGAACACAGTTCAATCCATAATATCAAGTAACAAATAATGATAATGATAATACAGTGACAATAGTGACCAAGGCCAGCATTAGTGGCACACCAGCCAGTGGAGAGAGTTTCAGTATCCCCTATCATTTTCTACCCTAAAGATTGGCACTTATAGTTATAGGTGAAGTATAGAGACATTATTTGGTCATGCTCCCAGGAGTAGCTTTTTGAGCAGGAAAAATAATTAAAATCCCTGGCTTCACCATAGCATGTACTCTTTCCCTTTTTCTGGCAGGGGATGACATCTGTTTAGAGTGCCTTCTTTGGATGTTCTGAAATTTTGATCATGTGCAACTCCTTAAGGCTGGTACAAAGTGGCTTGTGACTATCACCAGTACCTTGGAGATACAGGAGGTGCAGTTCCAGAACACCGCAATAAAGTGAGTACAGCAATAAAGCAAATCACGCAAATTTTTTTAGTTTCCCAGTACATATGAAAGTTATGTTTATACTATCCTGTAGTCTATTAAGTGTGCAATAGCATTATGTCTAAAAAAATGTACATACCTTAATTAAAAAATACTTTGTTACTAAAAAATGCTAACCATCATTTGAGTCTTCAGCGAGTTGTAATCTTTTTGCTGGTGGAGGGTCTTGCCTTGATGTTAATGGCTGCCGACTGATCAGGGTGGTGGTTGCTGAAGGCTGGGGTGGCTGTGGCAATTTCTTAAAATACGACAGCAATGAAGTTTGCCTTGTGAATTTACTCTTCCTATCACGAAAGATTTCTCTGTAGCGTGTGATACTGTCTGATAGCATTTTCCCCACAGTAGAACTTCTTTCAAAATTGCAGTCAGTCCTCTCAAAATCTGCCACTGCTTTATCAACTAAGTTTATATAATAATCTAAATCGTTTGTTGTCATTTCAACAATGTTCACAGCATCTTCACTAGGAGAAGTTTCCATCTCAAGAAACCACTTTCTTTGCCCATCTATGAGAAGGAACTCCTCATTCGTTAATTTTTTATCTTGAGATTGCAGCAATTCAGTCACATCTTCAGGCTTCACTTCTAATTCTAGTTCTCTTGCTTTTTTCATCACATCCACAGTTACTTCCTCCACTGATGTCTTGAACCGCTCAAAGGTACCTGTAAGGGTTGGAATCAACTTCTTCTAAACTTCTGTAAATGTTGGTATTTTGACCTCTTCCCATGAATCATGAATGTTTTTAATGGCATCTAGAATGGTGAACACTTTCTAGAAGGTTTTCCATTTACATTGCCCAGATCCATCAGAGGAATCACTATCTATGGCAACTATAGCCTTACAAAATGTATTTCTTAAATAACAAAACTTGAAAGTCGAAATTACTCCTTCATCCATAGGCTGTAGAATGAATGTTGTGTTAGCAGGCATGAAAACAAAATTAATCTCTATCAGAGCTCTTGGGTGATCAGGTGCATTGTCAATGAGCAGTAATATTTTAAAAGGAATCTTTTTTTCTTGGCAGTAGTTCTCAACAGTAGGCTTAAAATATTTAGTAAACCATGTTGTAAACAGATGTGCTGTCATCCAGGCTTTGTTGTTCCATTTACAGAACACAGGCAGAGTAGAGTTAGCATAATTCTTAAGGTCCCTAGGATTTGGGGAATGGTAAATGAGCATTGGCTTCAACTTAAAGTCACTGGCTGCATTAGCCCCTAACAAGAGAGTCAGCCTGTCCTTTGAAGCTTTGAAGCCAGGCACTGACTTCTCCTCTCTAGCTATGAAAATCCTAGATGGCATCTCCTTCCAATAGAAGGCTGCTTTGTCTACATTGAAAATCCATTGGTTAGTGTAGTCACTTTCATCAATTAGCTAAATCTTCTTGTATAACTTGCTGCTGCTTCTACATCACCACTTGTTGCTTCACCTTGCACTTTTATGTTACGGAGATGGCTTCTTTCCTTAAACCTCATGCACCAACCTCTGCTAGCTTCAAACTTTTCTTCTGCAGCGTCCTCACCTCTCTCAGCCTTCATAGAATTGAAGAGAGTTAGGGACTTGCTCTGGATTAAGCTTTGGCTTAAGGGAATGTAGTGGCTGGTTTGGTCTTCTATCCAGACCGCTAAAACTTTCTCCGTATCAGCAATAAGGCCGTTTCGCTTTCGAATCATCTGTGTATTCACTGGAGTAGCACTTTCAATTCCCTTCAAGAACCTTTCCTTTGCATTCACAGCTTGGCTAACTGGTGTAAGAGTCCTAGCTTTCAGCCTATCTTGGCTTTTGACATGCCTTCCTCACTAAGTTTAATCATTTCTAGGTTTGATTTAAAGTGAGAGACGTGTGACTCTTCCATTCAATTGAACACTTAGAGGTCATTGTAGGGTTATTAACTGGCCTAATTTCAATGTTATCGTGCCCCGAGGAATAGAGAATCTCAAGGAGAGGGAGAGAGATGGGGAAACGGCTGGTCTGTGAAGCAGTCAGAACACACACAACATTTATCAATCGAGTTTGCCGTCTTATATGGGTATGGTTCGTGATGTCCCAAAACAATTACAATAGTAACGTCAAAGGTCACTGATCATTACCATAACAGATATAATAATAATGAAAAAGTGTGAAATATTGTGAGAATTACCAAAATGTGACACAGAAACATGAAGTGGGCACATGTGGTTGGAAAAATGGTGCCAATAGACTTGCTCAACGCAGGATTGCCACAAACAAACCTTCAATTTGTAAAAAATGCAATATCTGCAAAGCACAGTAAAATGAGGTATACCTGTACTATGTGCAAGTCAAAGTGTTAAGTATTTTACACGTATTATTGCTCATTTTCATCATCACAACAACTCTGCCATGTAGGCATTACTACCCCTACTTTACAGGTGAATAACACAGTGTGTGTGTGGGTATATGTGTGTGGATAGACAAATGGGTAGGTATGTACATAGGTAGGTAGGTAGGTAGGTGGATGATAGATGATAGACAGACAGACAGATATCACTTAAACATTGTAAAAACTCTATAAATATGTTTTAATTATCACATTTTTCAATATTAAGAAAATGCTATGACATCTCTAACAGGATAATATTTTGCCTAATAGCTTACAGAGCCAAGATGTATATCCAAGTCTGTCCCACTCCAAATCCCTCACCATTTCCACTGTACCACCCCAGTTCTCGTAATAGAACTGTACATAACAGCACTTCATTCATCTGAGCCATTTGTGAGCACTTGCTCCACTGCTGTATTATTCTGATGGGGACTTAACCTGGATGGTATCAGACTGCTTGTACTCACACTTGTGTAGTTCTGTACAGTCTGATAAGATATTTTTAATGCATTGACTATCTCATGCTCAAAACAAATTTTGAAGTAAATAAAATTTTGTATACCATTTTGGAGGTGAGAAAACTGAGGCTCATGTAGGTGAGCTGAGACTCGAAGCCAGATCTTTCTGATTTTTTTCCATTGTTACTTGACTAGAAAAGCCATCCTCATCTCCCTCTTTCTCATGTTCACTGTAAGCATTCTTCCAGTGCTCCCCAAACTTTTTAACATGGTGGCACACATAGTAGGTGATATTTTCTCTGTCACTTTGAGCAAAGAGAGGTGTTATTTGCTCAGCATCCTGGGACTTCAGCTGTCGCACACCCTGCCAGCCCACAAGAGCGGAAGGGGTCAATACTTTGGCAAACCTGTAACTCGCACAACTAGTGTGTTGTAGACTTCACTTGAGAAGACCTATTTCACCTCGCATGTATATTTTACGAGGCTTCTCAGTTTACTCCACTGTTCACTGAAATGTGGGAGGCAAAACTACTACTATTATGTCAATAAGAGCATGAGTTTATGATCAAACACACAATGATTACCGTCCATGTCAGATGTCCCATCTATGTGAACATAATGGCTTCATGTTTCCCGATAGTTTAAACATTAGAGAGATTAATTCAAACACTATTTAAAATATTACTGGGTATAGATTAAAGAAACAGTTGCCTCTTAGGAGAACACAGATAGAAAGGATCTTTCACTCAATATGTTTTCTCTCTCCATCAACAAAACCACTAGAAAAAAAAGTAAATTATAATATAATCATGTTCTTTTCTAGTGCACCATTAATCCCTATCTTTACATGCTATTGTAATTCACTTTACCTAACAAAGCAACATCCATGATGATACATTAGCTCAAATTCAGTATAGTGTATCAGGAAGTTGAAATATGAATCGCAGACATAATAACATGTCAGTGTGAGTGAATTTCCTTCTGTGCCTGTGACACTTGTGAGCCCATTTTCTCCCTCATTGGATTTTGGTCTCTTCAAATAACACTTCTCAACCCCCATCACACTGTTATAAATAAGTTTTAAACCTTTTTGAATTAAATAATTTCACAGTTTCCTCTTGGATAATCTTTTCTCTCTAGCTAATCTAGAATTTCTGTGAAATGTGAACAGATCCAGTAATCACACGCATTCTATTTCTTACTTGAATGTGATAATTGTTAATATTTTCTTGCAGTGTTTCTTATTACAATGTACAAGATTAAATCAATTCACTTCCCCAAAGATGGTGAAAATGTTATCCATTTGTAGGAACAGAATATATTAAATAATCTAGTCTATTTGATGATGAATTTTAGTAAAATGTAATTGTGATTGGAAGAGATTGCAGAACTTTCAAATATGGTATCCTGGCATCTCATATTAGAAGATGTTTAGTAGCTTTTGTATATGGCAGAAGTTTTCTACCTGACATGTTAACAATATTTACTTAGTAGTTTCGTCTCCTAGTGATGAGAAAATATATTCTTATGGAATTCCAGAAAACAAAATGCCAATCACCTGTGAGTGAATTGTGCAAAACCTAGCCCATACAATTCAAATATTATAAGCTCATGTACCTACTCTTTTAAAATAAATACCAATAATTTGTACCCTGTACTTTTTGTTTTTTACATAGGAATTGAACTGGGAGGAGGAAAAAACAACTTTGATTGCCCTTTCTGTTGATAACCAAAGGTTTAGCTCTAACCCAAAATAAACTTAGTTTACTCCAGAAACAATTATTGTAACTGTAACTCCTGCTTACATTTACACATACATATGAAAACACAATTTCCTTTTTCCGGCTTCTTCTAAGTAGAGAATTGTGTTTATGAACTGAGATAAAATAAGTCAAAAATAATTTACGGATGCTGACTCATAATTTTTCAATCAGGAGAAAAGTTTTCTTAATTTAAACCTGATTAGATCTCTCCTCTGCTTAAAAAGTCTTCAGTGATTTCCCTAACTGACTTCAGGATAAATATTAAATTCCTTGTTAGGCACCCAAGGTCCTTCACAGCCAGACCCTAAGCTTGTTTTCTAACCTTATCTCACCCCTTCTCATCATGGCTTCTGATCTGTGTTTGGACTGTCTGATCCTCCTTGAACCTACATACCATAACTATTATTATTTCATGCCTTTGCCTAGAAGTGCCTTTCCCAGCTTGTATACCTAACGAGCTCAAATATTTTTTTTCCTTTGAGTGTAGTCAGCATTCCTGCCTTACCTTGGCCCTATGTCCCTAGTCTGCCTCTTGCTCTTCTTATTCTACCAGTGCACATTTTTTCCTTGGTTAGATAATGAAAAATTTCTGCAGAACAGGAATGTTTGACCCTCCTCTGAGAAATATACAAGATCTTAGAATGCACATTTTGTACAGTAACCTTACATTTGTTTCAACCTAACTTATTTTCCTTTATACCCCCATTTCCCTAATTTGTTTTTATCTTGTATTATGTGAATAAAATGTTCAAATAAATATAACTATATTAATTTAAAAACTGGCATCAGAATTCTTCTTCTAAAGAAAATTGCCTTTATTAGGAAGCACGCTTTTAAGCCTCCAGGGGATAGGTAAACCCCTGTGGGTATGTGTTGGCAGACTTCAAGACAACAAAAGAGATCATTAAACGGCTCTGTATTAAAAATGAAAAGGAATTTTGTGGTTGGAAATGGAGAGGAAAGAAGAGAGGAGGGAGTGAAGAAAGTATAGTAGATAGAAGATTTCAACTAGAATTTTGGATTTTGCCGAGGGACTTAAGAACAGAATTAAGATCAGTATTAAGCTAATTTCATTAACAGAATACATACCCTTCTGTCTTCTCAAACACTGAGTAAATATTCTGCAAAGATGAGGAGCGCTCCATTTCTGGGATGTCTAAGTCCAAAGCAGGGACACTGGGAACGGTGTTGTAAGAGGATCCCTGAACTGAGGTCAGTGTGGAGGGGAGAGCTTAGAGTCTAGGGTAATTATGAGAACACAGGACTTCCTGAAATTTGCAAGAGAATAGTGTTGTAGGCACTGACCACAATCTATGGAAAGCAAGCTAAGTCAATCTAAGCTAGACTTTCAGGACAGTGTGACTCCACATGATAGCTAGTATAGAAGAAAATTAATCATAACTCCATTAACATAAGCCTTTGTTTGTAAATGCCTGGGAGGAGAAGGCACCAATGCAGCAGTCTAATTTGGGAAATGGGGTGGGAAGGGGTAATTGTTATAGGACTTTAGCAGGTTACTTACATTTCAGATAATTTCAGGAACAGTTGGTCAAAAGTAGTTCTCTAGAGAGGGAGGAATTGTTCTTATGAATTAGCACTCATTGTACAATTTGGATTTTATTAAGGGG
This sequence comes from Dugong dugon, assembly GCA_030035585.1. Lineage (NCBI taxonomy): Eukaryota > Metazoa > Chordata > Mammalia > Sirenia > Dugongidae > Dugong > Dugong dugon. Next base: position 16,753,305 of record CM057465.1, read on the forward strand.
AATAGAGACTAATATTTTGTGCAAAAAAGGGTGAAGAAGGACAGCTATGGAGTGGGGAAAAGGACAAGTGAGGGCCACAGTGAAAAATTCCAATTCCATAAATGTTTATTACACTGAGTTACAGAAATTAATAAACATTATAATCATGTATAATGTGCGTTCCCCCCTTCCATAAAGACACTGATATCAAAGGGATTGAATAATTCATCTTTGCATCCTCAATGTCTAGAATATACTGCCATCTAATAGATATTGAAATGAATAACTGATAAACTTTTGCTAAGTTCTAGGTCTCCCTTACAAATTAATTTTAGAACAGGCCCAACTATTGTGTAATATGTGGTTAAAAAAAAGGTCTACTTGGAGATGCAGACAAACCCATGGGACATTTATGACCTTATTTCCCATGGTCATTTGTTGGGAAAAGTAATTATACTCATCAGAATTTACAATCGTTCCAAGCCTGTTTGTGCAATTTGACTTTCCTTCTATGGTAGGGTTTTTGTTTTTTTTTTTTTTGTTTCACAGGTTGGTTTGGTTTGGTTCGGTTTCTAACCTATTCTTAGAATAACTTCTCTATTTACTATTCTAACACCTTTTCTCTATCAAATATTCCTTCACTATGTACATCTTCCGAAGTTTTTCAATAACAGATCATCATGAAGATTTCTCCCTAAAGGACAACGATAGTGGAAGGAAGAACAAAGAACGTAAAAGAGATTAAGGAATATGATTAAAGAAATAATAACTTTAACTAGAGTTATCTTAGCTAACTTTCTGTTATCATAATTATTTATATTGTAGATCCTCTGGGAGAAAATATAGCTTTCTATATGCTTACCACAGCACCAATGTGGTATTGTAATCTCCCTTGTTTTGCTTTTGTTAGTTGTGGCTCTGTAACATTTAGTCTCAAGTTTGTGTCCTCAGTTTTACAGCTCTGAAACATTAACTTGGTGAAAAAGTAACAACTCCCTTTGTTCATAAAAAAAATAAAATAAAATCAAGCATATGGGAGAAGGGGTGTATACTGACTGATATCTCAGACAAAAAATAATTATCCATGAAATCCTAGAGCTAGAGAAAACCAGAAAGGTTAGATAGTCTAAATCTCACATTTGGAGATTGGGAAAAGGATAGTAGAATGATAATTTGAAACTGGGAGGATGACATTTTTCAAATGGAGGAACGTTTCTGAATCTCAAAAAGCTTAGCAAAGCAGAAGACTCATAATAAGGGCCAACGAGACAAAACATCATAAAAACTTTTGGATTTTGAGATCATGTTAAGCTTAAGGGTAGAGTTATAAATGTGAAAATCATTATGTATAGACAGATCATGAAGCCTTGAAGTACTTGCCAATTGCACAGTTTCTTACTTAGATGTCACCATATACCCTACCATCATAATCTCAACATCGATAGGGCCAGGAATCTGTGTCTGAGTCAAAGACATCCTTACATAAACTGTCCAGCAACCTACTAGAGCACCGGGCTTGAAGGGTCTGCTCAATAGGGTCCAAATAACTGATCAAACTGATCTTCTATTGAAGCGTTTGAATGTGAGACGCAGGAGAAACACACACGCACACACACACACACACAAACATATGGAAAATATGAAGTAAGCAACAGTAATAAAGCAGTAAGCAGAGACCGAAAGTAAGTAGAAGCTACAACATGGGGTTGTTAGTTGTCATCAGGTAGGTTCTGATTCACAGTGACCTTATGTGTTACAGAACAAAATGTTGTCCAGTCCTGCACCATCTTCATGATTGCTGGTACATTAGAGTCCATTGTTGCTGCTATTGTGTCAATCCATCTCACTGAGGGTTTCCCTCTTTTTTGTTGACCCTCTACTTTATCAACACGATGTCTTTTTCTGACAATTGGTATTTCCTGAAGCTACAGAAAAGGGGAGAGGACAGGAGAAAAGGACTGGTGAAGGGAAGGGGAGAATTGAAGAGAGGAAAAGAGATGAGAGGTGGCAGGAGAAGGTGAGATGGAAGTTGATAGTGGTGGCAGCAGGAGAGAAGCAGGATCATGATAAAAGCCGACAGAGAGAAGCAGATGCACAGAATGGCAAACAAGTAGAGCAACTATTGGTGTGCTAGACTTGTTTTTGTGTCAAGGATGAAGTTTCCACTTTCCATGAGGCCATCCAATAGATGGCTGGAACCATCTCTTACTCTTCTCTCCTTAATTTTCCTTTCTTACAAAACAGCCCCATCTTCTGAGGAGCCTGAGTGAAAACCTGAAAGTCACTAACTGGTTGCTGTTGTTAGGTGCCGTCACGTCGGATCTGATTCATAGCGATCCCACATACGACAGAATGAAATACTGCCTGGTCCTGCACCATCCTCATAATCGTTGTTATGACTGAGCCCATTGTTGCAGCCACTTTGTCAATCCATGTCACTGAGGGTCTTCCTCTTTTTCTCTGATGCGCTGCTTTGCCAAGATGATGTCCTTCTCCAGAGACTGATCTAACTAACTAGTTACTAACTAGCACACTACGTATTCAGGATTGTATGGGCTTGTCTCAATCTCATATATTTTGCTCCATTGTCTCCCCTGCTACACTTTTGTTTAGCAAATTATGTGAATATGTTTTTTGGTTTTAAAAGATAGTCTTCTAACAAGGGAATGTGAATAATAATTATTACAGATAGCAAAAGTTAAAGAATGATTAGAGGAAAAAAACCTACAAAAGAATAAAGGAAATTTCTGTCTCATTTATAATTGCTTTGAATGTCTTTGATTTTTTTGTTTTTCCCCTTTAAGTAATAAGATTTCTAATAAAAACAAATACGGGTTTCATTAAGTCTTGGAATTAAGGACATGGTTTTCTGATTCTTAATTCAGGTTACCTCATGGCATTAGACAGTCTCAATATCACCGTCCACCAAAGGGTCAAAAGCCTGGTATATCCCTTACAAGCCCCACGTCCAGCATATGGAGCAGCATTAATAACATCATTAATCCCAAGAGGGAGAAATAAGCATTTCCTTCTCTGCATCCTCCAGTATAATACTAATCACCCTGCTATAATTGTGTCTAACTTCTCTACAGTTCTTTCACCAGACTGAGAGATCTCAGAAGACCAGAAATGGACTGTATTCATATTTCTAGCATCAGCATCCGGAACCTTTCCTGGTACTTGATAAGGATTTCCTAACTCAATGAATGAATCTAAATTCTTCTCACACAAACAAAGGCTGCTAAATTAGACCAGGATAGAGAAGTGAATTTATCTGTGTGCACCTCCAGATGATGGGGAGTGACTATCTGGAGAGCTGTATTGAGAAGGACTCTGAATATAAACTAAAAAATAATACACACACTCTCCCTGGAAAAACTATTACAATTAGTTAGCAATACTTGTTACGAGCTAGGAGGATAATACCAGCAGGAGCGATGCATATTTACCATCTCAAAACCAGATAATGAAAAATTATATTTAAAATCACATTATATAGGTAGTTTTACAAGTACTTTTATGTAATGTGAACACTTGATTTTCACAGTAACCTTGTTTTCTGCTTTACAGATGTGTAAAATGTTGGAGCATTTAAGCCACTTTCTAAAGCTTATAGCTTATATGGTTAATGACTGGCTAACTTGGGACTCAAACCCAAGTCTTCTAACGGTAACAACAAAATCCCATGGATATCCCCCCCCCACACACACCATTGTCTGTCTTTTCTAGTACCTGTAATTACACTCTGCTCATGTGCAAGCATTCCCAAGCAATATATGGACGGCTACAGTTTGAGCATCATTATAGCAGGGAAACAGCCCAGCTGGAAAGTGCAAACTGAATTTTACTAAGACGTATCTGTGTGTAAACCCTAGTTGTATTAATAATTATGAATAGTATCTTCTAATACAATTCCATTATGCGAGAGTTAATTTAACAATAGATGTCCAGATAGTGACTAAACATTGACAGTGAAATGCAGGCAGAGCCACCTCCTATTAACTTCGTATTGCCTGGAATACTGGAACTTTGTTCAAGTTAGCATAAACAAGCAAATACCTTTAAGAACTATGATCCAAGTATAAAGTAGCTCAAAAATATATAAAGGCGAAGAAAAAAAGACATGAGGCATATACTTAAAAGGCTGGCAGAAGCCATTAGCCTTTGCGAAAGTGTATTTGATATTCTGTTTTCCTACTCTCTTTATTCCTAGTTCTCTTCCCAGTCCACCTTTTCAGGGATTTAGAAATCAACCATCAACACAGGGGCAGTTGCAAAGATTTATGCAATTCCCTGCAAATTCTGCTAAGACCTTGATCCATTTGGAGATCTATAGCAACTGGCCCTGAACTGGGGTGTTGAAGGATAAGGGAGTTAGAAGTGTAGAGTAGGGGATAATCATCAGGAAGGTTGTATATAGACGTGCAACGACATCTTCTGTTCCAGCTAAAATCCTGGTACCCCCACTGACTACCTTTGTGACTGTGGGCAACTAGATTGTCCAAACTCCTCTCTAGCCTCAGTGCTTTCACCAAACAATCGGAATAATAAGATGGAGCTGTTGTGAGTATCAGATGGGTTAATCTATGTAAAATGCTTAGGAAATTCCCAGACACATGCCAGGCACTCAATAACTGTAAGCCGCTAGTAGTAACAGAAGTTGTGGCAGTCATCACCATTGTTGCTTCAATAGCAATAACAGAAGTAGTACAGTAGTAGTTGTAGGCAATGCTATAGCAGAAAGAGCATGAACTCTAGAATCTGAAGACTGGAGTTTGAATCCAGTCCCTACCACTAAACAAAATTTTTAACATCACTTATTATTTCTTAGTGTCTTCATCTGTAGATTGACTCTAGTAATACTTACTTCAAAGGTCTACTGTGACGATTGAGGTTCTACACGTTTAGGAAAAAATCTCTGCAAACTATAAAATACTATGTAAATACTGGTCACCTATTTCTACTTAGGAGGCCTGGTGGCACAGTGGTTAAGAGCTCGGGCTGTTAACCAAAAGGTCGACAGTTCAAATCCACCGGCCACTCCTTGGAAACCCTATGGGGCAGTTGTATTCTGTCCTATAGGGTCACTATGAGTTGGAATCGACTCGACAGCAACAGGTGTTTTTTTTTTTACTCCTACCTGTACTCAACAGAGCCAGTCTGTGAGTCGAGGCTGACTGAGGAACCTCCCTGACCAAAATCTCTCTCTCGTAGGCCTATTATTTGTTTCTATTAGAGATTATTTCTGTGGGTTAAGCAAATGGTTCTGAATTAAGAACGTATGAAGCTTGACATCAATTACATCACAGTGTAGACCTAGATCTGTAACAGATTTATCCCACTCTGACAACCAGGTAAGCACAGACTTGGATGAGCAGTTGGAGGAGAAGGACAGAGTCAAAAGAGAGAGCTAGAGCATGAAACATTATTTGGGGAGGGCAGAAGTAAGTAACTGATTGTGTGAGCAGAAAGCACTAGACCTCAGAGAAAGACATGGGTAGGATCAAACACCAACAACAAATTTCACATGCATCCAGCACAGTTTAACTATGTTAAAGGATAACTTGAACTCATAAAGGTTTTTAGTTATTTTATTTTTCATAAAAGCTATGAAGAATAAATATATTATGAACCAAAGTATTTTGCTCAGTTCAAGTCTGATGTGAAAGCCATTTTTTTTAAAAAGAGCTAATTTCTTCCCTTTCGTTACTTATGCTACTTTTCAGTGCACTAATTCATTCCAGTCAACTGTAGACACCAGATAGCAATTACTATTTTTTCAACCACTGAGAAAAAAAAAGTCTCCTTTATTTGAAAATATTTGTTTTTTTCCAAAGATTCTATGATGAACATTATGCAGTTCTAATGTTTCATAGTCTCTGACACTGATTCTATTAAAATAAAAAACTATATTGTGGCTATCAGAAATCTCTCTGTAATGATGCTGTGTCCCTGAATGAGCAGAAAACTATGGGAGAGGCCACCTTTCAGTGGGCTGCGGTAAAGTGGGCTATGTCTTTGTTCACAGACACACAGTAGTTACTGGCTCTTTTATATGGAAATGAGGAATCTCAGAGCAGTTGCAAAACTTCTGAGATGTCACTACGTACATTTCACCGTACCTGCTACACAAGCCACAGAAACTCCTTCAGTGTTCCCAATCTCAGTTCTGACATTGGTGACCATCGTCTTAAAGTACCTTTTTTGTTTTGAAACCATTAACTCTTCCTTCTTCTCTGTTTTCCATCCTAAATGCACATACCTAGATTTCCCTGGGAAAGACAGGTTTATTTTAGATCTAATGTTTTGAGATACACAGATACACGGTGCTAATGCTAATTCACACACAGATTGTAAATTATCCCATGATTTTAAACCGTGCTCTACTGCATTCTTAATTAATACACACATGTAATGTGCACCTTTTCATTTTTTCTTCTCTGCCTAGTCACAGCAAAGCCACAGAGAAGTCTCCGGGGAGATTAAGAATTAACATTTTAAATAGAAACCGAATTGAGGAATGAGATTTAAAGGCAAAGCCAGTAAAAAAAAGAAACACAGATTTAATCAAACCCTATCCCATAAAAATATTTCCTACATGGTTCTGAGTGTTTTTGATGGCTCTTTAACTTTCTCTGTATTGCACTCAGCACAATATCTTGCTCAAATGGGCATTTTAGGTACAGCTATTGAGGATGACACACAACTTTTAATAATACCAGAGCAAGGAACCAGAAGTACCAAGTTTTACAAAACCTTTTTCAGCACATGCTCCCTCAAACTCCCCAGTTAGTTAGAACAGCAGAAAAGCATACCTTCCCCTTTATATTCTGGGCCTAAATGCTATTTTCTAGTGTTGGAATCACCCATCTCTGGATGATTTGTATTAGGCTCTTGCTGGCAAATAGAACTGTGTGGTGCTCTTCTTCAAAAGTTCCTATTTGCAAGTATCCATTTCCCTATATGGCTGCAAAGTCTCCAGAAAAAAAGGGAATGAGGACTCTGTTATGGGTTGAATTGTGTCCACCAAAAAGATATATTGAAGTCCTAACTCCCAGTACATGTGAACATGAACTTGTTTGGAAATAGGGTCTTTGAAGATATTATCACTTAACATAAGGTCATATCAGAGCAGAGTGGGTCCTAATTTCACCTAAGTGGTATCCTTATAAAAGAGGAGAAGAAACCAAGACAGAGGGAAAACGGGCATACGACAACAGTTAAGCTGAAGCTGCAAGCCAAAGAATGCCTGAAGTTACCAAAAGTCAGAAGAAATAGAAGATTTCACCCTAGAGCCTTCAGAGAGAACATGGCCCTGCCAATGCCCTAAATTCAGACTATTTGCCTCCAGATGGTGAGGCAATAAATGTCTGTTGTTTTAAGCCACCCAGTTGGTGGTACTTCGTTATAGCAGCTCGAGGAAACTAATTCAAAGCCCCCTGAAGCTTAAGAATATAAAAATATTTCTGATGAACTAGAATGAGTCCATTGAAACCAAACTTCAAAATGATGATCAGTGCTCCGGAGAAGGAGTTCACTACAGAGGAACGATAACGTGGAAAAATGATCAGCTTGTAACACCAAGGCCTAGGTGCGTTTTGAGGAGAAGATTAGGCTCTGACAGGGCTTGTGCTGACAGTGGAATCCAGGCTGACCCAGTCTCCTTGGCACCCTCTGCATGTATTGGGGTAACACCAAAGGGCAGAACCCCCAAAGAAACATAAGAGCACCACTGGCCCAAAGGTTGCTGTGGGACTCCTCTTGACTATATGAGGAATCATTTTCTCTCTCTCACCTCAAAAAGTCTACACATACGGCCAAGCAACATCTGTAGACTTTCACTTTTCCTGGTAGCTTCAGAGCCCTGGCACCATGACACCTCAGGCAAGTGAGGGTCATGTGATTGCAGCAGGGCTGCTTCTGGTCGACTCAGAGTTTGGGAGTAGGATCTCAAGTATATCACTGAGTTCCAATGCCACCTATAGGTGAGCAGGTTCCTAGATGGATGAGTATACTTGGGGTTGGGAGAAAATATCTGAAAATGTGTCTTAGTCATCTAGTGCTGCTATAATAGAAATACTACAAGTGGAAGGCTTTAAAAAAGAGAAGTCCATTCTCTCACAGTCCAGTAGACTACAAGTCCAAATTCAGGGCATCAGCTCCAAGAGAAGGCTTTCTCTCTCTGTCTGCTCTGGAGAAAGTTCTTTGTGATGCATCAGTTTTCCCTTGGTCTGGGATCATCTGAGCGCAGAAACCTCAGGTCCAAAGGATGCGCTTTGCTCCCAGAACTGCTTTCTTGGTGGTGTGAGGTTCCCATGCGTCTCTGCTCGCTTCTCTCTTTTATATGTCAAAAGAGATTGGCTCAAGACACTATCCAATCTTGTATACCTCATCAGTGTAAGTGCCATTAATCCATCTTATTACATCATAGTGATAGAGTTTACAACATATAAGGCAATCACATCAGATTACAAAATGGTACACAATCATACAATACTGGGAATCATGACCCAGCCAAATTGATACACACATTTTTGGGGGGACAAAATTCAATCCATGACAGAGGGTAAACTGAGGAAAATAATGGATTTTCTGTAATCAATTTTTTCTGCATTGATGTTTTCTACCTTTTTATATAGTGAAAAATGAAATAAAAGCATATCCTGCAGTGTAATACATCATTGAAAATTATGATAAACCAAAACCAGTAATAAAAATTGCTGTATACTGGCCTGGGGACAAATGAACTGCCCACTTCTATTTAAGGAGAGAGAAATTTTTCAAAGATCTCCAACCTTTATGTCCACAACCTCCTCTCTCCCTACGAAGCAAAGCAGTTCAGGAAGTTGTGAGTATCAGTGTTTAGTGTTGTAAATGTACTTAAAGGCCAGACTCCCAACCAATTTTGCATCTCTTACCATTCACTTTCACCATTTCCCCAGTAATTAGATAGTGGAGTTGTGGAAAGAGGGCCTTTGTAACAACCATTTGAGGATTTCCTTTTCTGAGAAGAGGATATAACGTTAATTTTATGGCAGTCCATCGACACGGGAAGCTCAAAGCTCATTTGAAAATCATTAAGTCCATTCCCACTCTTTTGGTTTCCCATCACATTGATCTCAGCAAGATCCAAAGAAAGAGAGAGCGGGACAGTCTCAAAAGTAAAAGAATTCTACAGCTCTGCTGGGCTGTGAGCAGAGACAACATCTGCAGAAAGTTGCATAAAAACAGGATCACACAGTTTTAAAAGAAGGTTCTATCATAGTATATTTTAGGGATAAGCTGATTTCTCTGACAAAAAACAACTACTCCATCCCTATAAAAATAAATGCCTTCTAGAACAGTTTGTATTCGTATATCAGTACTTTTTATGTGAAAGAGAAGAACATAGTAAGGTAAACAGTATAGCAAAAGAAAGGAGGCAGTTTTGTATCCTGTTTAAACAGAGAGGATTTGCAGCCAAGCCAATAGATATGAATCTACTGCTTGCTTGCTTTAAATCCAGCCATTATTTAAACCATCTAGGGCTCAGTTTCCTCATCTGTAAAATGGCTATTGTGTTTATTTCATGACACAGTTCTGAGAACTAAATGAGAGAATGTATGTAAAGCACTTAGCACGGTGCCTGGCACATGGTAAGCCATCAATAAGTGTATGACAGTTACCAACTATTGTTTTACCCTCTTATTGACCATGGGTTTAAAAATAATTGTGAACCATTTTTACAAATTATGGCAAAATATTGCTGTGGTCTCCTCCCAGCCTGCAATCTACAGCATCTTTCATTAGTGCTTAAATTGGTTGTAAATATGTACATTTCCACAAAATTTCAAGATTATGTTCTCCTATATGTTTCAATGGTGACTGATGGTCAAAACATCTGGGACGCACTATGCTTAGGAAACGGTAATGAAGCTTATAGCGCTTATTGAAAGCGCCATTTAACAAAATGTGTTAGCCCATTCCAAGTGTCATCTCCAGCTCTATTCTTTTTCAACTTAAACGCCATGCAAAAACAGCTTTTCTTGGCTCCTTTACTTGCTTATTTTCAAGGGCTTAAGGAAAATATCACCAGTTTACAAAGTTAAAACTAGGGTCTCTATAGTACCTCTCTGACAAAATGGTGGAAAGCAAGCCAAGCACAGAGTTGCTGCTGGTAATAATTCATTATTTATTAAGAAAAACTGATGTTTTGTGATTTCCAAATCTTTAAAAAGAGAATCTTTTCATTTCACTATTTTGTGGCATCCTTTTTGTATCCATTAGCTTTACACTTCCTTCCACACTCAGTGGGGGAGATTTCTCTCTCCTGAAATGTCACCCTTCATAAATAAGTGTAGTGCAAGCCTTCCATCACTGTAATAGTTAAACGATGGCAAAGCTGAGTAATTGAAACAGAAAGAGAGGTCACCTTGACAGTCCTATAACTGGGAAAAGCAGCTTAAGGCACCAAAGCTTTTATTGTGAATGAGGTGAGTGAGTTTATATCTATGCACCAAACACAATCCATTTAAATAATACTCCACCTTTGAGACAAATCAAGGAAATTCTTTTTGGAGTTATTAATGCCGTCAGTTACAAGAAAAATATACCTACCTGGGAAAATAAAGAAAAAATTAAGCCATAGTTTCTCCAGGCATTATGCAGTTTGTTGAAGTCACTTTGGGGTCTTTTGCTAAAATAAAGCAAAAAAAAATTCAAGTGCTTGCTTGCTATTGACCCTATGTACAAATTCTAGGATCCCTTAAGAGTTTGAGTTTTGTTGCTGTTGTTATTGTTTACTATCCCACAATAAGTATTAGAAAACCTGTTAAACAGGTAGATTTACAGTTTGCTCTCCAAAGTAGATACTAGAAGAAAAAGATAAAGACTATAAGACATTTAGAAAAATAAACATTTCCACTTTAATACACAGATCATCAGACAGAATTTTTTTCCTAAATTAAAAACATAATTATATCAAATTGCCATTTGACATCATTAACGCAGACCCATCTTTGAACATTGTCATTATTTTTTTTACCCACTCTAGGAAATAGAGGTACGTTACTTAACATATTAAAAGCTATTTTTTAAAAGTCTGTTTTGAGTCACAAATATATAGATATTTTGTATCTTTTAGTTTGGGCAAAGACCCCATTTTAATGATCTGAACAGAAATTAAACTGCCAGCTCAATATTGTTGACATTTAAATTGCGTGTAGAAAATACTACATAGCCCCACAATGAAGATTAGAGAGATTTTTGTAAAAACTTAGAACTCTCAGCCTTAATGTTTATTGCCTATCAAACAGATTTTCCCTAAATTTAATAAAATGTAATGTCCTCCTGCTTTGATGCGTTCACATTTCCCATCATGCTTTCAATGGTGTGGTGATTATTGCTTCAAAATTAAATTAAACTCGGTCTGGCCTCAAAGTCTAAGTTCAAGAGCCATTCAGATGCCACATGACATTTTTCTGAAGGTGATAGAAAAGTAGGGAAAGATGCTGAGGTGAATTCATCAGGAATATGCCCTCCAGCATCTCACTATGCAAGCTGAGCTGCTTTCTGGAACAGCTATAGTATAACTGGTTCTGGTGGAAGCAACTGGAGACCCTTTTAGTAAATTCAGGCCCAAGGTCAACTGGAGATGTATAAAATCCAGAACATTGGCTCTAGATACAAGCCAAGGCAACTTTGTTACAGGTGACCCAGAAGTGACCACTTACGTCTGATTGGACTTCCCAGTAACACCTGATCTTTCAACTAGGAATCTCTAACAAATTTCCTCCCGATACAGAGGATAGTGCCTATGTACAGGATGTTTACTTTTACTCTCCAATTATACACATATGTACGCACACACATTTACACTCACACTTTCAGAGAATCTCATCTGTTGAGTTATATGGTTTTTTTTTTGTTTGTTTGTTTTTAACAGTCTTCGACTCTATTATTTTTCTTTCCTCTAAAGCACCATGAAAACAAAAATTAATGCCATAGGGTTCTTGCTGCTGCACTGAAAAATCCACCGTCATCTGCTAAAACACCAAAAGATGACCTTTTTAAACTTGTTGATGTCTATTTTAAATATAGGCTTTCTAAACTTTGAATGTTTATTTATCAGTATATATCACTGGTGACTTTATTTACCAAATCTGAAAATAATGCTGAGTAGTGTGACAAATATGAAGTAAATAGAAAATGATTTTTTTAAATCAGAATTTCTTGTAGAAAATGAGGTATATTGTTTCCTGGGCCTTATTATGCCCTGTGGAGAGGCCAGTCCCAGATTGAACTGGGGTCATCACCTCAAACCAGGAGACCAGGGCACCATAAAAGGGAAGAAGAATGAATGTGTCTGGATCTAATTGTAGGCCTAGGCTTGGTCCTAGAAGTTTCATTATCCTAAGCCTTGATGTATTTTGCTGAAAGCAAATTCTTAAAGACCCAAGACTGATAATTGTCTTCATATTTTAAATGACCTTTTAAAACTATTACAATAAATCTATAAAATAGCTATATGCTGCTATAATGTGATGGAGCGATGGTTATCCTAACATTTTTTCCCTCTGCATTATCCTTTTCCCTTCCATAAGCAATGCTATAAATTTTAAGTACAACCAACCTTTTATAGAAAAAGGTATTTAACACAGAAATCAGCCTTCAGCATTGTTTGACCTGAATATTACCAAATTATAAATTGTTTCTTCTTCAGGCAAGGAGCGTTACTGATATTCTACACAATTGTTTCATTGCCTCTGCCAGGCTGATTTACACCTGAAAAACAAGAGATATAATAAGCTACCCCTTAGCTTAAACTATTTGAAGAATTAATTCAATTTTAAATTTCAGTTGGCATGTGTAAATAAAGCCATTGATGACTGTTTAACCATCTTCCTTCAGAAGGTGTTAACATTGAATGGTGTCCCCCCAAAACGTATGCTGAAATCCTAATCCCTGCACCTGTGGATATAATCTTGTTTGGAAAAGGGTTTTCTTTGTTAAGTTAATGAAGCCATATCAGTGTGAGTGTATCCTAAACCTAATCACTTCTGAATTATAAAAAGAGCAGATTAGTCACAGAAGCAAGCACATTCAGGGGAAAGACAGAGTTTATCTGATGATATCGGAGGCAGATGTATTTACAAGCCAGGGAACTACAAGGATTGCTGGCAGAACAAACAACTATGTCTTGGAAGAAGTACAGCCAGAATGTTCCTTGGAAGTGCGGATAGTGAGACTTTGTCTCACATACTTAGGAAATGTTAGCAGGAGGGACTGGTCCCTGGAGAAGGACATCATTCTTGGTAACATAGAGGGTCAGTGAAAAAGAAGACCCTCGATGAGATGGATTCACACAGTAGCTGCAACAATGGGCTCAAACATAGCAACGATTGTGAGGATGGTGTAGGACCAGGCAGTGCTTCGTTCTGTTGTACGTAGGGTTGGTATGAGTCGGAACTGACTGGACAGCACCTAACAATGACAACACAAAGGAAGATGAAATAGCTAAAGAAGAACCTTCGCCTAGAGTCACACCATGAATTTGGACCTTTATCCTCCTGAACTTCAAGAAAATAAATTTCTGTTCTTTAAAGCCACCCTCTTGTGGTATTTCTGCTACAGCAGCACTAGGAAACTAAGACAGATGGCATCAGTTCTTTGGATTCATGATCCATGATGAAGTGGCTCCAGCACTGCTTCCAATTAGCTTATCTCTATATAACAAATATAGTGATTATCAGTCTACTATTGGACTGATGAAAAACTCCAGGTTAATGTTTAAGACTATGTTCACATTTATTTTTTCCATAGTGTATGTACATGTCTGTCTATCTATACGCATTGCACATGCAGACAAGCTGTGCCTCGAACTTCCAGGCAGACATAAGACTGTTAGGAATGAGGCACGTACACCCTCTCGTAATCGTTCCGTGGGTGCTACGTTCATTTGTGATCTAACCAGACACACAAGACAATTACTCTGTGTTAGGAAAGTGAAAGCCATTATTACTATTTCCAGAAGCAAACAGTAAGGAATAACAATAAATTCTCACAAGGAGAATCACTTATCTTTCCCCAAATTACCCATGTCCATTCTTATGTTGCTGGGCAGGTGCCCCGTGGTTCAGGTCAGATGCTATGGTCAAGTCACTGCTGCCTCCAGCTAACACCACATTGTTTGGGGGGCCTACACAGCTCCAAAGGCTTCTGCCCTGCCACTGGGCCTCACTGGCCTCTGGTTCCCTTGCTCTGCCACTGGCCCATTCTAAGCCTCTGCTGCCAGCTCCTGTCATGCTACCTGGGCCTGCAGAGCTCTCTTGCCACCATGCTACCCAGGCCCACGCTGCCTGGGAGGTGGAGACATGCAACCCCTGCACAGGGCACACTCAGGCCTGTCTTGCCCTTCACAAGCAAGTGTTACAACTCTACTAGCATGCCTCCTGCCCAGAGGCATCCAGGTCCACCCGACTGTTAGAAGACCCCTGCACAGGATCCTCCAAGGCAACCCCTGAATGGGGCACACTCAGGCCTCTGTCCTGCATGAACAAGTGTTACTACTCTTTTAGTGCTGACAGCAAGCTTTCTGCCCAAAGACCTTCAGCTCTCACTCCATGGACCGACAAGCTCACCATAGCCACCTCGCTCCATGAGCCAACAAGCCAACGGCTGCTGTGTCTCATCAACTCATATAGTCTTCAGTGTTACAGCTCTCTCTTCTGAGTCTAGGAGGTTCTCAGCACAGTGACCCCAGGTCCAAATGACACATTCCACTCCAGACTCTTCTGGATGGTAGTGAAGTCCCCCTGAACTTCTGTGGAATTGGCCCTTATATAAGCCTATTCTTTGTCAGTTCCCACCAGGACTACGAAACGACCAATCCCTCAGTAGACCACAAATCACTCAATTTTCCTAGTTATTGACCAGTTCCCTCAGTGGACTGCAGATCACTCAATCTGCATAGTAAACTGACCAATCCCTTGTAAGATCATGGTTCAACCAATCATTTTGGGAAAGTTAGAAGACCATGGCTAGAAAGGCCATATAAAAGCAATTCACTGCACCACATTAGACTAGACTGATAAATTGAAAAATCTGGTTCCCTGATTTTATCCAGACTCATCCATATGGTGAGAAACCAGAAACAGTTATTCTTTCATCATGTTTGACAGTGAAGAAAACTGAATGAGTTTTGTCTTCTGGCATATTTGTGTATGACCTATCCCTACACCATATCTGAAAAGTGGAGAGTGGTAATTACCAGATAATCTGATCAAAACAGAGTGAAAAAGAAAACCTGCTTTTCACATTCCTTACTGTCTTAGTTATCTAGTGCTGCTACAACAGAAATACCACAAGTGGATGACTTTAACAAAGAGAAATTTTGTTATCTCACAGTCTAGGAGGTGAGAAGTCCAAATTCAGGGCGTCAGCTCCAGGGGGTGGCTTTCTCTATCAGCTCTGGAGGAAGGTTCTTGTCCTCAATCTTCCCTAGGAACGAGGAGTTTCTCAGTGCAGGGACCCTGGTCCAAAGGACACACTCTGCTCCTGGCACTACTTTCTTGGTGGTATGAGGTCCCCGTCTCTCTGTTCACTTCTCTCTTTTATATCTCAAAAGAGATTGACTTGAGACACAACCTAATCTTGTAGATTGAGTCCTGCCTCATTAACATAATTGTGTCTACTCTTGCCTCATGAACATCACAGAAGCAGGATTTACAACACATAGGAAAATCACATCAGATGACAAAATGGTGGACAATCATACAATATTGGGAATCATGGCCTAGCCAAGTTGATATACATTTTGGGGGGACACAATTCAATCCATAACACTTATCCAAACTTACATTTATGATATTGAATATATTATTCCCAGATTTATACTTTTCTCAGTCTCCTGAATATAGATTCTAAAAATAAAAAAGGGAAACAAAACTTACCATGCAATTTGCTAGGGCTCTGGAAGAAGTGCCGTATGAGTTCAAGGAAGACAGTGCTCTTGGAATTTGGCATTTTCAAGTCTGTTAAAAAGTTACATGATTACCTGGTTTTCAAGTCTAGATTTTTCTTGTCAACATGTCTCAGCTGAGATTATTGTTCTTATGAAAAATTTCCTAATAGCATCAGTGAGAGGGGGTGGGCTAAAGGCTTTAAATAACAGAACTCGGGAATAGCAAAATTCAGATGGAATTTTGTGTTACATTTCATAATGGGTGTTTTACCTACCGTGCCCCTGCAAAGACCCTGACTATGAAAATAGCAGGTTATCACAAAGAAATGTCTTCTGGTAGAAGAATTGATAGAAATCATGATCTGTACTATATAAATAGATGACAATAATATACAACAAATTTCACCAGTATTGGTGAGTCAGATTCCAGTAACAAGAAAACAATGAATTACATTTCAACCCTTTCAGTCTGACTGATTTGAACTTAGGTATATATTTGTTCATGCTGGCAGTTGTCACTGTAGTGAAAAAATGAAAGCTCTCATTAACCAAATGTCCTCTTCTTTAAAAATATTTGTTGGGAAACAGCCCAGTAATGATTATGATGGTGACAAAAAATTACCTGTGAGAACCTGTGCTCAATTTTCACAACTGGCTAAATCTTCACAACTACCGGGTTAGATACTATCATCCTTAATTTCAAAATGAAGAAACTGAGACTTAGAGACCATAAATAAATGCGCCAAGCAGTGGGGATTGAACCAAATCCCATGCCTTTCATACTGCAGACTCCAAGCTCTGAATCACTAAGCTAAACCACTCTGTCTTTTTGAGGGAAGTATTGTTCCATTGAAATAGAGGTCACAGCCACAGGAAATTCAGCAGCATCCTCTCAACAGATTTTCTAGGTTCTTCTACAGATAAATTAAGATACCTGAAATTCACTAACTAGATTTTCAATATTGAAAAAAATGAGAAGAGACAACCTCTCTGCCACTAGTCAATATTGAAAATATGTTTGTGTTTATGTCAAGACAGTGAGAATTATGTCACTACCTACTGCATGACAGAGCAGCCATTACTATTTCTAGAAAGCTGTTTGCAGCAAGACCTTTGAGAATATAAATACACTGTCTATTATACAGCATATTCTACCGATAGTATCATTGTTCCCCTCCATATGCTCTTCGTGTAGGTGTCTAATGAGTTCCTACATATGAAAAATGACAAGGGAATCTGTTTGAGGAATCATTCCAGCAACCGTGGCATGTGGAGACATTGTTTTCAAGTCCCTTTGCCATGATTTCTAGGCAAAGCAGCAGGAATACCTGGCCGCAGAGGATAGAACAATCCTCATTCCCTGCTTGTAAATTCTACTGTCGTTATCTGCTGTAAATCTCAGGCTATTCTGTCAGGCTTTGCGCTGACAGCAATGGTGGGAATCAAGGCAAAATTCCTGTCAGAACCTGAGCAGTGCTTTCTCTTATCCACACCCCAGAGTGAACGTTTCTCTGCCACCAAGCTTGCTCACATCGCCCTGTGAAAGAAATCCTCAGGATCTTTGCATTCAGTTCATTTAGCTCCGCATCACTGATGAGGTCCTTCTGTTTTCCTGAGTGTTTTACGATCCTCTGAATACTTGTGAGGTATTTTCCAGACTAAGGGATTTTGTTTCAGGGCAGACATTTCCCATCTATTGTCTCCTTTTCCTCCATTCAAATGCAGAGGACCCTAAGACCTTCGAGGTAAGATGGGAGAGAGGTGGAACATAGTGAGAAGTGACACCACATCCTTTCTAGCCTTCCAGAAACTTAAAAGTACTGATTGTGCAACTTATAATTTCTTCTGCATCCCAGCTACACAGACATGCATCCACTCATTGATCTACTCATTCACAAATAGTACCTTATTCACAAATATTCACAGCCCATTTCTAGATTGAGCAACTCAATAGGAGTGCCTTTTATCACACTTCTGTGTGTTCAGTGCTAACTCCTAGTACATACATTGCCTTTATTGATTATGTCAGTCCCCGGTTTGGTCTTTGTGACATTAACAGAATTGACACATTCTTCATTTGAGTTTACAGACTACAGGTGATTCAACTTTTGAAACAAGTGGCTGTTTCAGCCTCTCATTCGTTCAGTTCATCATTTAAACTATTAGGAATGTAATGCCTGCTAACGAGGATACAGTGCTGAAGAAAACAGTTCTACCTTAATGAGGTTTATATTCTAGTCAAATGGGAAAGGTATGTGAAAAGACAGTATAGTAATATCACAATTTGATAAAAACCTTTAAGGAAAACAAATAAATTCAGTGGTAGAGTGAAGTAGATTGTTGCCTACATTAGACAGGATGGTTAGGAAAGGCAGGTCTTAGGAGGTAACATTTGAGAAGATACTTGAATAACAAGCAGGAAGATAACGAAGTAAGTTTCTAGGGAGGTCCTTTCCAGACAGTGGGAGCAGCTAGTGCAAAGGCACTAGAGCAATAACCAGGTGGGAGTGTTCCAGTGTGGAAAAGCATCAGCATAGCTGGAGTGCAGACAATAAAGGGAAACACAGAAGGAGATTATGACGCCAGCATAGGCAGATCCATACCATGTAAAGGCCAGAGGGAGGGATATGGGCTTCACGCTTTTCTACTTGCAGTGTAGCAGACTATTGCTGTTAGTTACTGTCGAGTCGATTCCGACTCTTGAAGACCTCGTATTTTGCAGAGTAGAACTGCTCCAAAGGGTTTTCAAGGCTGTGATCTTTCAGAAGCAGATTGCCTGGCCTGTTTTCCAAAGATCATCTAGGTGGGTTCAAACCACCAACCTTTGGGCTAGTAGTTGAGTGCTTAACTGTTTGTGCCACCCAGAGACTCTTAGTGGACCATTAGAGGAATTTTGTTTTCCTCAGAGGAGTGATTTACACATTTTAAAAAATATTTTTAACTGAAACTTTTACTGAAACTATTATAGATTCAATCACAGTTGTAATAAATAGACAGCCCATGTACCCTTTATCCAGTTTTCCCCAATGATGCAGCTTGCAAAACTATAATACAATATTACAACTAGAATACTTGCATTGATACATGTGTATATTAGTTCTGTGCAATTTTAGCACGTGTAGGTTCACATACTCGCTACTGCAATCATTATACAGAAAGGTTCCATCACCACAAGGATCGCTCCTGTTGCTTTTTTATAGCCATGCCCACCTCCCTCCTGCCCTCATTCTCTTATCCTTAACTTCCAGCAATCACTGTCTATTCTCCGTATCTAAAATTTTGTCTTTCTAGAATGCTACATAAATTGAATTATGTAGTATGTAACAGTTTGAAATTGGCTTTTTCACTCAGCATAATTCTATCAAGATTCATCCAAGTTGTTGAGTGTATCAATAGGCTTATCCTTTTTATTGCTGACCTATATTCTGTGGTATGTATGTACCACAGTTTGTTTAACCATCTATCTCTTACTTGGGATGTTTTCAGTTTTTGGCTACTGTGGATAAACCTTCTGTGAATATTCATGTACCGGGTTTTATGTAAACATAAGTTTTTATTTCTCTGGGATAAAAGCCCAAGAGCGCTATTGTTGGATCGTATGGTAATCGTATGTTTAGATTTATAAGAAAATCCAGAACTATTCTCCAGAGTGCCTGTATCATTCTATATTCCTACCAGCAATGTATGAGTGATCCAATTTATCTGCATCCTCACCAGCATTTGATATTGCCACAATTTTTTCATTTTAACATATTGATATGTGTGTAGTAATGTCTCAGTGTGGTTGTAACTTGCATTTCCTTACTGGCTAAAGATGTTGCACATGTTTCCATGTGATGATTTGCCATCTGTAGATTCTCTTCAATAAAATCTCTGTTCATGTCTTTTGCCCATTTTCTAATTGGATTGTTTTATGTTTTTCTGTTTTTGTTTTGGTTTTTTACTGTAGAGTTTTGAGAATTCTTTATATATTCTAAATATTAGTCCTGTGTTATGGATTGAATTGTGTCCCCAATGATATGTTGATGTACTAAGCCCTGTGCCTGTGAACGTGACCCTGTTTGAAAATAAAGTTGTTTCTTTTGTTATGTTAATGAAGTCATATAAAGTAGGGTAGATCTTAAATCTAATCCTTTCTGAGTGGTATCTTATAAAAAGGGCAGAATAGAACAGAGACTGTGTGGTTTCATCTACAAGTCAAGAAATGCCAAGGAATGCCCATGGCTACTGACAGGGAACGACCCTCCCCTATAGCAGACGCCTTAATTTGACTTCTAGCCCCTAAAACTGTGAAAAAATAAAATTTCTTTTCTTGAAAATAAATTTCTATACCCTTGTGGTATTTTTGTTACAGCAGTACTAGCAAACTAAGACATCTTGTATTTGATATGTGGTTTGAAAATATTTTCTCTTAATCTGTAGCTTGTTCATTCCTTTCCATAAGATCTTTCATAAAAGTTTTTAAGTTTGATAACGTCAAAGTTATCAGTGTTTCCTTTTATGGATCATGTTTTTAGTCTCAAGTCTAAGAATGTTTTGTCTAGCCCTAGCTACTACATATTTTTTCAAAGGTATTTTTTCTTAAAGCTTTACATTTAAATCATGATCTATTTTGAGTTAATTTTTGTATAAGGTGTGAAGTTTACATTGAGGTTTGTTATTTTGTTTTGGTTTGTTTCTTTATTTCTATAGATGTCCAATTGCTCTAGTACCATTTGCTGTAAAGGATAGTTTTTGCCTGTAAAAGTTCATTCTAATTGTTAGGTGGCAAAAGGACTGTAGTAAGTGTGGGGAATGGGTCTATGGAGACGAGTTAAGAAATGTTTTAATTTGTCTTAGCAAGAGATGATGGTGAATTGAATCTAAGTGATAGCAGGAGAGTAAGAAAAACAAGCAGATTTAGAGCATTTGAAAATGTAGAGTGAACATCACTTGCCGATGGATTAGATGAGGTGGTGAGAAAAAGAGAAGACACAAAAATGAGTCTAAATTTTTAACTTGAGAAACAGGGTATATGGCAATGCCATTTATAAACTTAGAGAAGATTGAAGGAGGAGGGTTTGGACTTGGGATACAGGAACCCAAAGTTTCATTTTGCCCATGTTCTCTTTAAAATACCAATTAGATATCCAAGTGGAGATTTCAAGTAGGTTGTTAGAGTGATGAGCTTGGTATTCAAGGGCAAAATAAGAGCTGAAGATACACATCTGAAGAGTCATCAATATAGATACTACTTAGGGTGAAAGTCTAAACAGAGAAGAGAAAAATCATTAATAATTGTTTTACACTGTGCTAGCAAACCTCTAAAACTGGGGGACTTTGCATAATAAAATGGCTGGTATGATGTCTGAATCAAAACTCCATTTTATTATAAGCTTCCACTTCTGCATTCCTTAGAAGGTAATCTTGACTTCTTCCCATTCATATGCATACGGACTTCAGCCTCTGACTGCCCCGGGGCGGGCGGGGGGGGGGGGGCCCTATCAACCATTTTGTTTAACCACCCTAGCTCTTGCCCCAAGCCACTCTTAAGTAAATAAGCGTGGGGGTTGGGAATGTGATTATAAGAGAATGAGTTTACTCAAAATGTTCCAGGAAGAAGGTAGTTAAAAATAGAGTTGTACTGTCTTGTGACCATCGTGCAGTGTTCTTCCTCATCTTTACTATAAAAACATGTCTCTCCCTCCAAGCTTCAGAGGACTTGGTAGATTCCTGTCTGCCCTGTGTTTCCCCAATTTGAAAACTGTATTACTCTCAGTAAACCACTTTGCTTTACTTTAACATAGTGATCATTCTTGCTTTTTGACAAGATCAAGATATTAAAGAAGAGATTCACACATGTAGATTTCTTAAAAGTGATCAAGGTGCCTACTAAGCCAACAGTTATGGATGGAATTAAACCAAAAACCAAACCCATTGCCATCGAGTCAATTCCGACCCAAAAGATACATTGAAGTCCTAACCCCTATACCTGTGAATGTGACCTTTCTTGGTCTTTCAGATGTTATCAGTTAGGTTAAAATTAGAATATACTGGAATGTGGTGGGCCCCAGTCCCATCTGAATGATGTCATGTTAAAGACACAGAGATACACACAGGGGGAAGAAACCATGTGAAGATGCTTCTACAACCAAGCATTGCTGAGATCTGCAATACGTTAGAAGAGAAGCATGGAACAGTTTCTCTCTCAGAACCCTCAGGAGAAATCAGCATGGCCAATACTCTGATTTGGACTTCTAGTCTCTGGAACCCTGAGACAACAAATTTCTGTTCTTTAAAGCTACACACTTTTGGTATTTTGTTCAGCGGCCCTAGGAAACTAACACACTATTTTAGTATCTCTAATTCCATTCACCTATTTATACTTGATGTGAATCTTTGCTTAAAATATCTGTAGTACATCTCATCATATACTTTTATTATATAAAACTTGCTAATAATCTAAATGAAACAATAGCATAGATCAGGTTAAGAAGTTGTATGTACAAAAGATATATAAACCTCTGTATGGTAGTTTCTTCTAACCTCATGTAGATTTTACCTCCCAATAATCAGACATTTATTTGGGAAGATTGAACTGGATATGCAAGATCATTGGCTTGTGATACCATCCCATGACCTACCATAGTTGCATGAATATTCAAAAATGACTTCTGGTCCGTAGCAGTTGAGCAAGTGATGATCCACTCGGGATGTTGAATATATGCTCATTCCTTCTTTTACTTAGTCTATCCCATAAAGGATTTAAAAAAAAAAGCAAAAAACTCACTGTCGAGTCGATTCTGATTCATAGCGACGCTATAGGACAGAGTAGAGCTACACCATAGCGTTTCCAAGGAGCAGCTGGTGGATTCAAACTGCCATCATTTGTTTTTGGTTAGCAGATGAATGCCTAACCACTATGCCACCAGGGCTTCACAAGGGATATTAGCTGGGTAAATAAACAGTGTTGAACTATATGGAGAGCTCTACATGAGAATCTGGCCTTTTAGCTTGGCCCTATTTGTACAGCGCTGAAATGAACTGACCTAGGAAATTGCATATTAGCCATATGATATATGATATTTTCTTAAATATGGCTTTAGGGAACTCCGTAACTGCTAACAAGTCAGTACTTTTAAACATAGACTCTGTAGCTAGACATTCAGGATTTGAATCCTGTTCTATGAATCTGAATCAACTTGATGGCGATGGGTTTGGGTGATTTTTGGTTCCGCTATTTACAAGCTGTGTGACCTATGCAAATTACTTAACCTTAATGCAGACAATTACAGTACTTACTTCACAAAGTTGCCATGAGGATTAAATGAGTTATAATTTCTAAAGGGCTTAGAACTAGACTTGACATATAGTAAACTCCAAATAAATGTTAAATAAATAATTAAAATGTTATTGTTTTAATTTTGTCTTTAAATTGAGACTGCTAACTGACTTAGAGCTGCCCTTTGGAAGAAAAATAGTCTCATTTATAATTAGGAATGCAAAGATCAAATATAGTATGATTTAATGGTTAGAATAGCATAAGAATGCCATACACATATAATACTTACTCATATATGTAAATATTTAAGAGATATAGTGCCTCTAATTGTTACAATATTAAAATCTTATAAGAATCACACTGTAGTATGATCTTGTTTTAATTAACAATGTAATGTTAAAGCTTAATAGCTCTCACTGATAGAAAATGTTATATAGATTTCAATAACTGCATCAAGAATTACGCATCTTCTCCAGTACATTCTAATAATAATATTAGAACACATTTATCTAATACTTTTACCTTTGCAGAGTACTAAGCAACCTAATGTTTCATTTAATCTTCACAAAAGTCCTGTATGGCAGAGAGAACAGAGATTATTTTTCTCTCACAGATGAGAAAGTTGAAGCCCAAAGATGTTAAATAATTTGCTTGCCCAGGGTAACAATTTACAGTTTATGGCCCATATTCCCTGCAGTGCCCTCAAATATTATAGCATCTTACCTAAATCACAAATCAACACCTCTGTCACTCTTATTCTTTATATTCACTTGAAACAAAGCAGGAGGAAAATACCTTTCATATGGAGAAACTTCGCAGAGCTGCCGTTTACATTTGTGCAAGTTGAGCCATGCACAGTCTAGAAGAGCTAGTCACCTAATGGTCTACACAGATGGGGCCCCCCGGATTTGTACAGTGCCTAACCTGTATGACCACATGCGGTTTAGATGAACCAACTACTGTGACTGATCCAAAAGCCTAAGTCAGAAGCAGTAATAGAACTGACATCATGATTTCCATTTCATTGTGTGGTTTCACAGGAAAGAAAGAAAAAGATGAAATCAAACAAAAGTAACTTTAAGAGAAAATCTGTCACTCAGGCTGAAGTTTCTCTTACTTGAAATTCACACTGCCTATATTCAGTTGAAAAGAATGACATTTGATTGGACTGGGAAAGAAAGTGACACGATACATCCGGATTCAGGCTCTCAAATTCAGTTTATTGTTGCAGCAACCCCTGAAATTAAATGAACACATACAGGAGATTCATCACAATGCCATCTGCGCAATCCTGTTATAGGGAGACAATGCTATCACAACATCCTTCTACAGTTAAACTCCCAATGTGGACTCTACATTCTGAGCTCTGCAAATAACACATTGTGTTTAAGTGAGACTGGAGCTTTTTTTTTTTTCCTTTCGTTTTTGTCTACTTGAATTAGAGATCTTATAACCAGATTTTAAAAATCTCCTTGTGAAATAATGATCTCTAATCGATTCTCCAGCCTTCTTTCTCAGTAAACCCGTGAGAGACGAAAAGAGATCTCTCATACCTTTCACAACTGCCATACGGTTCCCTCTGAAATTGGCTACAACGAGTCCTTTCAAACAGGATATGGGCCATCTTAACGTTCTAAAACTAAATAGGAATCACAAAACAAAAAATGGGGCCTCTTGTTTAGCCAAAGGTGAAAGGAAAAAGGTCACATGAGTTACAAGTAATATTAAAAATATCACCAGAAACGGTGACAACATACATCATTAGCTATCATGATGAAACAGTAAAGAATTCAAAAACTACAAATCATCTTTGTGAAAGTTAGAGAAGAAATGCACAGAAAAAAGCATTAAAGGGGAACATAAAAGGTGGCCAACCTGGGGACATTTTTAGTAAAATACCTGAAATGGCTGACAATGAAATAGCAATAGATTGCTTGCTATTTATTACAAACAATACAAACAACCTTTAAACTGTAATGTGAGTGTGTTTCCTAACGCCTTCAAAGTAGGAAATGTTTTCCTTAGAACTCACCGGCAAAGACTCACAATAGTGATTAGGTAACATCTTTCTGCCATTTAGCAGCACTGAAATTACAAGGAACCATTTAATCCCATCAAGTTGTTTAGCTGTGACATTTTTGATGCATAGTACAAGAGATTTAACTATCAGCCAGAAAACAAAAAGATTAACGTGACATTTGCACTGCAAATCACAATCATGCTCCATTTACCTGAATCTTCACCAACAGCTGATATTCAGCATTTCAGAGCAAGGGAACAAGTTAGTCAACAAGAATCAAGCTCAGTTACTACTAAGCGTGCCAATGGAGTGTATATTAAATCATGCAATGATTCATTTAATAAGCAATGCCTTGGCTGTCTGCTGCATCCCAGGCACAGTTACACAATGAGATTAGGGAGAGGAAAGGACTGGAACTGCAGAAGTTAGTGAGGAAGACAGCAAACAAATAAGCAATTACAAAGGAAAGCAACGGAAGCATGGAGAAAGGCACCTAAGTCAATCTTTTGGAGTCAGGGGAGACTTGGCAGAGGCAGGCACTGTGAAGGAAAGCTGTATTTTTTTCTGTCTCATACCATTTTACCAAAATACAGAATCCGAGAATGGATTACAGATAATTACCTCACAAGCAACTTTTAAAAATCTACATAAAGCGTTTGCAATTCAAACTGCAAATCATCAGCAGAAAAAAACATATAACTAAGATTAAATATTTAATGCAACTTATCTTTTTTAGTGGAGACTCAGGGAGGTGCAGACAGTTAACACCCTCGGCTGCTAACGGAAAGGTTTCGAGGATACCCAATGGCACCTAGGAAGAAAGGCCTGGAGATCTACTTCCAAAAATCATCCCCTGAAAACCCTATGGAGCACAGTCCTACTCTGACACACACAGGGTTGCCGTGGGTCAGAAGTGACTCAGTGGCAACTGGTTTGGCTTTTGGCTTACCTTTTGTAGAACTCTGTATTAAACGCCCTCTGTATTAAAAAGATTTTGCATCTGTGAAGACTTTTGTTTCAAAACTGTTGCTATTGTGTGTTATCAAGTCGATTCCAACTCATAGTGCCCCTATAGTGACCCCATAGGGCTTCCTAGGCTGAAATCTGTATGGTAGTATATCACCAGGTCTTTCTCACACTGAGTGGCTGATGGGTTTGAACCAGAAGACCTTTTGGTTAGCAGCTAAGGGCTTAACCATTGCCCCACCAGAGTTCCTTTTTTTTCAAAACTATCTCACCAATGACAATCTTGTGATGATCCATCAATGTTTATTCACTTAATTTTGTGATAGAAATATTAGATGATCAACAGAATTTGATCACTTAACCTTGAGTATATGAGAAAGAGTTGATTTAAGAAAGCTGGGGGGACGGTTAGGCGAAGAATCCAGCCTCAGGGACAAAGAGGTGTTTGCAGGAGCAGAGTGTGTTCTAAGAACTACAAGGACTTGGATGTGACAGGATTAGTAGAATGGACCTAGTGGATATAGAGACAGTGAGCCTGGAGTAGGCAGAGGCCTGATAATAGAGTGCCATATATATCTATTACAAAGTACAGATTTCATAACAGGACAATGGGAAGCCATTTAAGAATTTTAAGGAGATGAGTAACAAAATCAGATTAGAGTTGAAAAGATCACTCAGGTAAGTGTGCAAAGTTTGTACTGAAGGTGAATAAGACTAGCATTTTTGTCATAGTATGGTGGCTTATGTGTTGCTATGATGCTGGTAGCTGTGCCACTGATAGTTCACATACCAGCAGGGTCACCCATGGTGGACAGGTTTCAGTGGCGCTTCCAGACTAAGGCAGACTAGAAATAAAGGCTTAAAATCTACTTCTGAAAATTAACCAATGAAAACCTTATGAATCACCACAGAATATAGTCCCATATGTGCTGGAAAATGATCCCCCTAGGTTGGAAGGCACTCAAAACACACAGTGGACTGAACAACAGACTCAAGCATATGAAAGATAGTGAT
The DNA here is from genome assembly GCA_030035585.1 of Dugong dugon. Lineage (NCBI taxonomy): Eukaryota > Metazoa > Chordata > Mammalia > Sirenia > Dugongidae > Dugong > Dugong dugon. The sequence continues at coordinate 16,780,485 of CM057465.1, forward strand.
GGGGGTGGAAGACCTTATACATAAGGGCTTCAGGAGTCAGAGCCAACTGGATGGTGACTAACAACAAAAACAAAGACAAGCATGAAGCCACTTACGGTAAGTGATTGAAAAAACGGCCCTGATTCTTTCATGCCTTCTTATATACAGTCTCGCAGTGCAACTTTATCAAGAGAGTCTCGTCCTCCACCCCAGGAATATGAGCTGACCTTGTGACTTGCTTTTGCAAGCAGAATGTAGTCAAAGTGAGGATGCACCAGTTATGAGCTTGGGCTTCTTTATTTTCACTCTCTTAGAAGCCTGCATCCGCATTAGAACAAGCCAGACCAACCTACTGGAAGACAGCTGAGTTGTTCCAGCTGAAGCCATCCTAGATCAACTTACACCTTACATATGTGAGCCAGTCCGGACAAACTCAGCAGAGCTGCCTGCCCAACCAGAGCTAAGGGCCGACACATGAATAAGCCCTACCAAGACCAGCAGAACCTTCCAGCTGACCCATAGACGAAGGAGCAATAATAGATGCCTGCTGTTTTGATCCACTGTGTTCTGGGGTGGTGTACTGCACAGCAGTAGGTAACTGATAAACCAAATCTTTCCTTGATGCATTATGGGTGGACAGGAAGACCGAAAACCTCGCTTTCAATGAGAAATCAAACATAAACACTTAGAATACAAGCTATTTCTTAAAGCCCTTGTTCTGTAACATATTCAGGCATCACTGAGGTTCATAATTATTAATGTGACCTACCCTCAACAAAATGATAGGCTCCATTTTGGGGCACCAAGCCCCTCTTCTTCACAGTTCTCTTATTTTCAGCTGATTCTCTCTTGAGTGTTACCACAAAGCACTGAGGATTTATGGAATGTATCTAAAGATTCTTAAAGCTAAGTTGTTAGAAATTCAGTTTATTACCCCTCCCAGAGGGATATCATTTGAAAAGAAGATAAAGCTTTCCACTTACATTTTGTTCACTTCAAATAACACAATTCTTGGTACACAGTAGGAGCTCAAAAATAATTTGTTGAATGAATTAATGGTTGTCTCCTTTTTCCCCATCCCTAGTAAAATAGCTCTCTACCTTCAATACTATTTCTAATCTCTTTACTCCTTCCTAGATTTACAAAATCCATCCCTTTTATTTTACTCGCCCTCTGAATCTTCCTAGTACCCCCTAGTATACCCTTTCAAACGCATGTAAACTAACACCCTACTACTTACTACTATAAAGGTTAAATCCCAGCTCTGCCACTTAGTATTATGTGACATTAGAGAAATTACTTAACTTCTCTGTGCTCCAGTTTTCTTATCACAAAATGGTAATAATAATACGTCTCAAATAAGATTAAATTAAGTAATACATATGAAGTGCTTAGAAAGAACTCCTGGCACAAAATGAATGCTCAAGAGCTGCTAGCTATTTCTTTTACTTCCCTATCTGCATCCAAAGATGTTCATTTTCATTTTTCTTTTGTCCAGACTGCAGTGCACTGATGGAAAAGCCAAACATCTCTACCAATTAAACACCCCCATAGTATGCCCATATGTCTTTTGAGCTCTCCATATCTAGAAACACCCAAGATTGCTTCAAATATTTTCCACTCTCCTTGGAGATTCCAAACCCAACTATGTCCCTCATACGCTCAGTAGATGAATCTCACCCACTGTTGTGGATTGAATTGTGTCCCCTAAAAATATGTGTCAACTTTGCTAGACCATGATTCCCAGTATTGTGTGACTGTCCACCATTTTGTCATTTGTTGTGATTTTCCTACGTGTTGTAAATCCTACCTCTACGATGTTAATGAGGCAGGATTAGAAGCAGCTTTGTTAATGAGGTAGGACTCAATCTGCGAGATTAGGTTGTGTCCTAAATCAATCTCTTTTGAGATATAAAAGAGAGAAGTGAGTTGAGAGACAAGGGGACTTCATACCACCAAGAAAATAGCGCCAGGAGAAGACTGTGTCCTTTGGACCCAGGATCCCTGTGCTGAGAAGCTTCTAGTCCAGTGCAAGATTAATGACAATGATCCTCCTTCAGAGCCGACTGAAAGAGAAAGCCTTTCCCTGGTGCTGATGCCCTGACGTCTAGCCTGCTAGACTGTGAGATAATAAACTTGTTTGTTGAAGCCATCCACTTGTGATATTTCTGTTATAGCAGCACTAGATAACTAAGACACCTACTTAAGACCTATTCCTGCTATTCCCTCAGCCTAGAGGCCCTTAGGCATTACTTCCCTTGGCCCACTTTTTAAATTTCTCTAGCTTTCACCAACCTTGTTCATTTATCTCTTCTACAGAAGAAATGTATATTCTCTTTTCACACCAATCCTTCTACTTAATATTCTCAGCCTCACGTATTTCTTCTTCCTCTAGGATTGTTGATCCATCTTGTTAAACGTTCAGACTCAAGCCATAAGTTTTGGCTGACCTCACAGTAACATCAGGCATACCCACAAACTCTGGAATGCCCTAAATGGGACATGAGAATTTGGTTTATATCAGTTTGGCAGTTAAAAGCTCTTCTGGCTCCGTCAACTCAAACCAAACCAATCCTAAAGAAACAATATCCCAAAGCAGATTATCTTTCCCTGCTTTCATAATCCCTCCCCCGCAGTTAAAGACCTCTCACTTAAGCAATTAAGCTATTGACTGAGAAATTCTTAGAGTTTCCTTCATTACCCTTAAAACCTTCATTTACACTTCCTGAGCCTGTTCACCCCAATTTGGCCCAAGTGCTCCTCTCCTAGCAGATTAACCATTAATGAAAGTTGTTCAAAGAACTCTTTTTTTTTTTTGATTGGACAATCTCTTCCTCTCTCAAGTTCTCCTTCTCCAGTGACTCCTTCCACTCAGCCAACAAACCTTTCTAGGCTTTCTTGCCAGAAAAAAAAAAAATTCACTTCAGCCTGTCACTAAGGTTACTCTTATCTTCCTTGTAGCCAAACAATTCTAGAAAAAGGGAATTTAAACCTAATGCCTTTATCTACGTCTTCCTCTACTATTTTGCACACATACCAGCAGGCCCCAAATCCTTTCATATCATATATGACGTGACTGTATTATTTTCTATGGTCATGATTTTTACAGAATTGCATAGTAAAAAGAACTGTGATGTCTTTGACAATCAAAGAACTACCATTCAGTAAGTGCTTACTATGTGCTAGACACTGTGCTAAACACTTTAAATGCATTAGCTCCTTGCAGCTTGACAATAATACTGTCAGGTAGATAGTTAAAGTATTTTATTTTTACAAATAAGGAAACTTAGAAAGTTAAGTTATTGCTCCACGTATATAAATAGATAAATGAGAGAACTGGGATTGCAATAAATGTTCCACATTTCCAAAACATATATTTTCCCCCATTGTGAGGGTTGGAAAGGCTCAGGTACAAACCCATGTGCTTATCATTACTTAAATGATTGCTCTTTGACTGATGGTCTACCATACCACCAACCCTGCTCTATTGAAGGTCACCGAAGACTTAAGCACTAATTGCCTCTTCACAGTTCTCATCCCAGTTGATTTCCTATGGAATTTGATCCTGTTTATTCCTCATACATTATGAATTTCTTTCCATCTAAATAGGGGCACCTCTTTCTCTATCAATTACTTTCTTTTTCACCCCTGGTTTCTTAATCTCTCCTCTCTCTCTCTCTCTCTCTCACCTGGCTCCCTCCTTTCAACATATAAGCGCACTCTTATTTCTCCCATCAACAAAACCAAGCCCATTGCTGTAGAGTTGATTCTGACTCACAGTGACCCTATAGGACACAGTAGAACTGCCCCGTAGGGTTTCCAAGGCTGTAATCTTTATGGAAGCAGACTGTTACAGCTTTCTCCTGCAGAGCAGCTGGTGAGTTTGAACTGCTGACCTTTCAGTTAGCCCGAGTGCTTTACCACTGCACCAAACAACTTTCCTTCAACTGTGCATCCTTTCCATAACCATGCCTCTACTTTTCTTTTTCACTCCACGTGCTGTTTCCACTTTCATATCTCTCGTTCACTCTCCAACCTACTTCAATCTAAATTCTACAACAGTTGTTTCATTGAAACTGCTCTTTCCAAGACCAACAATAATCTCTAACTACAAATCCAATAAAACCTGTTCAGGTCTTATCTAATATGACGTCTGTGAATGTTCCATTGATGCTTTGAACTCAATAGGCTTAAAAAAATGAACTCACTGTCTCCACCTGCCATTCAGCCTCCTTTTCCTCCAGTTTTTTCTCTCATGTTTAATTGAATCTCCATTATCCCGTCTGACTAGGCTTCTTCTTCTGGAATTCTCCTCCATTCCTCCCTCTTACTTGTTTAATCATTTCATCCACCTCATAGTTTCCACCTTGGCAAAGGCCTTTACCAGCGGTTCTCAACCCTGGATCAGAATCACCAAGAAGCTTTTTAAAAAATTCCTGAGCCCAGGCCCTAATTCCAGACCAGTTAAGAGGATATCTGACAGAAGATGGGATATGGATATTTTTTAAGGCTCCTCAAGTTATTTTACATTGCCACCAGATTTGTGATCCAATGTTTCACATTCTTCTTAGTGTGATAGCCCAAGTTTAGGCTCTCATTAGCTTTCCCCTGGATTATTCTAGTCTTTTCTAATTTCTCTTTATGCCCACAATCTCTTCTTTAGGACTTCAATCACATTTTTGCTAATATCTGTGAAACACAGCTTTGAACATGCACTGCCCTGCTTATACAACTTACAGAATAAACTTTAAGCAGTTCGCATAGTAGGTGGACCTTCCAGGAAGATCCTTAAGGCATAGTTCATATCATTTAGGAGCTTGCAAAATACTGAAAACTGATGTGAACAAGATCAAAACAAACATAAATCACTGATCTTCTATGTACCTACCTTCCCATTGGTCAGCATAGTGCCATGCACATATTGGTCATTGAATAAATGCATGTTGAACTGATTTGAAAGGCAATTTTTAAGACAACTCTTTAGTTAACACCAAAACTCAATCTAGCCAAATATGCTTGGTGCTAAGTAGGAGTTTAATAACCGTCAGTTAAGTGCCAGATAATTGTAATAGCTACACTGGTTTTCACAGTCTCACAGGGTTCTTTTGCTTTGTTTTGTATTTTATGGTAGCAACTCAAAGTAATTAAAAGGAAATTTGCTACCCCTACTCTTTTTCCAAAGTATTTTACATACAACCAAAAGACAAAGAAAGAAAGAGAAGCCATTATCTTGATAAAAAGAGAAATGTTCTACTGTTAGTTCCCTATGTAGGTAAGGGGAGTAGGAAGGGTGCAATGCATGTCTTCTCTTCTTTCAGTTTCTCTAAGCAAATGTTGAGCACTCGGCTGTTAACCAAAAGGTTGGAGGTTCGAACCCACCCGGAGGCTCTGCAGGAAAAAACCTGGCAATCTGCTTCCATAAAGATTGTAGCCAAGAAAACCCTACAGGGCAGTTCTGCTCTGTCACATGGGGTTGCTATGAGTTAGAATTGACTTGATGGCACCCAACAAAAAGCAGTGTCTGACATCATTCTAATTATTCTCATTAAAGCTGTTGAGTCAACATGAGAAAGGGCTGGATACTATTTTGTTTCTTTGCAGATATATTGCTGTTTCAGACGGATGCACCATCTATGAATTAATAAAATTATTTTTAAAAAAATTTAACACGATCAAGTCCTATTTAATCACTGTGCTATTAGCTATTTGGTTATTATCAAAAGTCACAATTCAATTGTATAGCATTATGTATGGTACAGGATTTGCTAAGGGAAATAGAGAACAGGATCGAGCTTCCTTTCAATCATAGATGCAGATTCTCAGATCTCTTCCTATCCATTAAAACTAAAATCAGACTTGAAGTCATCAATGGTACCGTCCAGTGTTAAACCCGAAAGTTTCCATGTATGAAAGCAACAAGAGTATATAAAAAATGCTATAGGATATTATTCCAAAAATGTTGTTGTTGTTAGCTGCCATAGAGTAGAAGACTTCCAAAGAATTATCACAAATCAGTCAGTTACTGACCCGTACTCTATATGTTCCAACTACAGTGGATGGATAGCAGGTTAATTTAAAAGGATAAGAATACACACACACACATACAGTGCATATAAATACTCATGAAATTTTAATAAGGTCCCTATCTGGGTTAATAGTATTGCATGGATGTCAATTTCCTGGTTTTGACAATGTACTGTGGGTATTATGGATATATAAGATGTAATCACTGGGGGAACCTGAAGGAATGGTACACAAAAACCTGCTGTGATATTTTTGTAACTTCTTGTGAATATTAAACTATTTCAAAATTTTAAAAAGTATGTAAATTTTTTAAAGGCTAAGTGGAATGATATTTGAATTTTGGGTACATATTTCCATATATAATGAATTTCAAAATATAAGCATTGCATTATCTTTAACGATTTTCATAACAAAATAAATTTTGAATATCGCTTGCAAAATCATGTTAGTTGTACTCACAAGTTAACATATGGGCAAGTAGCACAAGTATGAATATATCTACTTCAATCACTTCCTAATAAAGAAGCAAATCAAATATTGGAACCCTGTGTAAATGGCAAGATTTGCCATGAATTTTTATTAAAAGAAGATTAAAGAATTTATGTCAGCTTCACCATGAATGCAGAGTTCTTCCTGGATAGAACTAAAGTGTTTTTAAAATAAAACACAAGAAAACAGATTCTCCAATGTAACCCATGAAAAAAAGGCCATTTTATATCCCAATTTTATTCAACTTTTCTAAATAGTCACAACATTAATCTACTGAGGATAATCTAGTCAGTATATTTGAAATTCCATTTATTTTTTTCTATTGATATGCATGTGTTACATTTGTATATAATACAGAATTTTCAGTGTTATTTTAAAGAACAGGTAAGAAAATGAGAAACATGATCTATAACTTTAAACAAACCTGGAACAAATTTATAATTTCCAAAATAATATATATTTCCATTTTGTTCCAAAGAAATTAAAGATATTTTAATCAATGCAGAAACGCCAGCACAATTGATATGCCTTTTCTTTATGATTTCATACAGTCTTGAACCATTTTAAAATCCACTTAGAGTCAACTAATTAGTTTTATACATAATTTAAATGGAGGCAAGAAGTCATTTCATTCCATGGACTTATGGGCCAGTATGCTTTAGTTCAATGCCAAAAGTATATTTTTCAAATTTAATTTTTAATCAATTTTAAACCTTTAGTTTTTCTACCAGTAAGCAAGTCTGGGTAATGAACTTTGAACTTTGTTGCAAACAGTAACAGACCAAAGTTCTCCAATGTACATAGGTCTCCATCATGGAAATCAACATATGTCTAATTGGCCTTGCCAGTGAGTTTTAAACATACAAAAGATTTCCACATCTTCTCTAGCATGATGGAACTTCTAATAGGAGAATATCTGAAGCATCTTCCTACTAGTCTAAAATGAATAAAACACAGAAGTACCTCCTTTACATTCCTCCAAGCTATAGATATATGCAGTATTATTACAGAACGGCTATACAATTTCTTCTCTCCTTTCATATCACCAATGAAATAAAATAAATGTAGTATAAAATTATACATTCTGTAATAACTTAGGGAAAAGAAAAGTACATACATGTTTAAGGCCTTTAAATATTCATAAGACTTTCCTGTAGAACCAAAAACCACAAATGTTAAAATGGCTACAAAAATGTGGACAAAATACTGGCCTAAGAAATTTTTTGAATGCGACAACTATAAGCAAATATTGTACAAATTTGAGACCAAGGAAAATGAACAAGTTATTCTGTCAACAGACTGGACAAACAAATATATAAGCATTCGCACAGTCATTGGGATCAAGCAAGAGATAGTCTTTTAGAATGAGATATAAAGAAAGAATGATTAAAAAAAAAAACAACACAAACACTAGAAGAAATCTAAGTGAAAACTTTCAAGCTAAGAAATAAGAAACTCACATGCATCCCTGGCAATTTTTTTTAAACTGAAGGCTACCTAATAACTGTACTGCTCACTGCTGATTTCTGTGAAGGGAAAAATTAAACACAAAAAATGAAAGAAAAAGTACATTTAAAAAAGAAAGAAAAACAAAAAAACCAAAAGAAAATCCTTCAGAGGTACAAAATAGTATATAATGAAAATGGTAGTCCAGTTCTAACTACTACTTATTTAACTGACAAAGAGCTGCAGTAGTGTGTTAGCCTTGGGGAAACATGTCAGCTTGTCTGTACATTCGTATATGATTGACGTATTCAGATAACTATTACTTGCCAACAATAATTATTATCAATGGATATATATTTCCATTCCTTTAACAAAAGCAACTTCAAGATGTTAAAATATGTAGGCTTTCAGAGTTCCAAGATTAGGATACAAATAAAATTATCTCCGTCTACGCCATGCCAGAGAAGAAGTTCTGCAAAGGAAATGTCATTAAAGCTGCGTGCAGTCCCATTAGCCAGTGAACACAGGACCCAGGAACACATCCATGCCAGAAGGCCAGTGCATTTGGGAAACCGCTTTCAGAAAAAAGAAAAGGAGTCACATCTGGAGCCAAGAGCCCAAAAGGTGACTGTCTCTGACATCACCCTGGAAACACCAACTCTTCACTAACTCTGCAGATGGCAACTTCAAAGTCTTTCAGCAAGTACACTTTTACAAATTGAGAACAGTTCAAATCCGATGCGAGCTTCATGACAGAGAAGTTCATGTCTGACTTTTTAAGTCTTGATTTCAAGAACAGGCTAATTACAAGCCATGAAATCCCCTGGAAATAACAGACTCTGGAGTGCCTGTTCTGAACAGTATAAAAATCTCCCTTCAAGATCACCTCAGGAGTTAAGTTTCTATGCATATGTTCAATGTAATCAGCCTTGAGGATCACTTGATTTATCCTTGGTTAATGGGTTACCTACAAAAGAAGAAGAAAATATAATCAACATTATATCGCATAACTATAATTTTATAACTAAACACAATTTAGTATTAGAAATTAGTAGGTACCTCAAAATTCTAGTATTTGCTTTCAAATAAGCTGCTTAATTTTAGAAGACTATAGTAGTCAGGTGTTTACAACACAGAAAAATATGTCAATTTTTTTTCACTTTATCATTTCACAACATTTTTAGAGCCAAAGTGAGGAAGACATTCACTATTATCCAAATGACTCCAACTGCGACCAGGATATTCTGAACTGGTGATGTTAGCCCTCTCAGATCCATAGAATAACTCTAGAATCTATGTTCTTTACATAGGCTTGGTGGACATACCCGAGGACCATAAACAGTTTGTATCAGGCCTTGGCGAAGACATGAGATCTTCGTTCACAGAATATAATCGGACCACATTCTCAAAAAAGCCCCTGGGAGTTTGCTCTGTATAATTCGTCTTGAAATAGCTTAAACATTTGAGTGTTCATTTGTCTCAATTATATTTCAGAAAAATCAATTATTCATGAGGACAAAAAACTGGGAAGAGAAAAATAATTAAGGATAGTGCAATGTTATACCAAATATAAAAGTGCTGAAAAACTGTCCTAAACTTGATTGGGGTAGTATTATCAATGCTATTGTAAATGTTATTGAGAAAGATTCACACTGACTTTTTATACCTACTAAAGATTGGTGCACAGGGAAAAGTATATTAGATAGATACAGTACCTGATGCATACACACACACATAGACACTTACCAAGAAGCACCAAACCCATTGCCATCGAGTCAATTCTGACTCATAGCAACCCTACAGGACAGAGCAGGACTGCCCCATAGGATTTTCCAAGGAGCAGCTGGTGGATTTGAATTGCCGATCTTTTGGTTAGCAGCCATAGCTCTTAACCACTGCGCCACCAGGGCTCCTATACACACACACACACACACACACACACACACACACACACACACACACACACACACACACACACACACACACGTATTTCTACTGTGTCACTGATTTTCTAGTTCTATCCTAATGTTAGAATAGAGTTATCTAACAGTTCATTTCCAGCAATGGCTTATAACAGAAAGTAAATTTTTAAAAATTATTATGCATATTTTGGTTATATTCCATTAAATGACATAGCTATTTGTCCTTGGAGAAAACATTTAAGAAAAGGCTGATTTTTGTTTGTGTTTCATTTTGTTGTTTTTGTTCAGCTATGAAAACGAGAAATATTGAGAAAAACGATGAAGTTCTAGGCTTAGTTCTGCCAAGGCTAGTCTCAAATTATACTACAAAGGGGAGATATAAAATTCAAATATGTATATTATGCGTGAAAGCAGCCATCTTATTTCTTTGGTCAGCCTCCTGCTGGAGGAAAGTATCTCTGCCTGAAAAGTTGAAGTGTCTTACTTCTATACACAGAGGAACCACAGACAGAAAGAAGTAAACTGTGGCTGGAAGGATACAAACACATGAAGGTCACAGATCTGCTGACCTTTAGAAAACACGGGAGCAGAAGATAGCTTAGGCAGGAAAGCAGTCTCATTGTCAATTTGCCTGCCATGCAGTGATCTTCTTATATAAGTGATATGAAGGGTTCCCAGTTAGAGAATCAGTGTAAGAATCTGGGTAGGAAATTTGAATATCCTTGTGAAAAATATGGAAACACTTTTTATAGTAAATTTTCTCTATAAATACCAATTTATTACAAATTTTGATTTCCATTGATTGGGAAAGATTCATCTGCCTTTTCTGAAAACTATCTTCTTCATAGGAAAAATTATGAACCATAATCTGGGGATCATAGTTCCAAAACGAGTGTTTGAGATGCCAGGAAGAGAGAGAGACAGAGAGAGAGGAAACAAACATTTTTGCCTAAGCAGAGATTCCGCTCTAGGCATCTGAACAAACATGGTGCAATGACCCCTAGCCTCCTTGAAAGAAAGCTGTATGTCCTCTTGAGCCATTTCAAGCCCAGGTTCTAAGCAATCAACTGGCAGCTATGGTAGCTGCATTCCCATGTCTTCACTACAAGCTGAATATTTGATTCTGCTGGCTTATGTAAAACTAAAGAGTGATTCTCTCAACTATTTATATACTAAAGCTTTGATTTCACAAATTTTTTTTAAATAGACATCCAAATTTATAGGACAATACCAAAGGTTTCTGTAACTAGAGTAATTATTTCTCCATCTCCGTCAAGGGAAAAAAAGAATATATATATAAACCCATTGCCATCAAGTCGACTCCGACTCATAGCGAGCCTACAGGACAGAGCAGAACTGCCCCATAGGGTTTCCAAAGAGTGGCTGGTGGATTCAAACTGCCGACCTTTTGGTTAGTAGCCAAGCTCTTAACCACGGAGCCTCCAGGGCTCCATATATATATATGAACATACATAAGTACACAATTCATAAACTCAGGAATATCATAAATGCACATTCTTATTCTACTATGTTTCTATCTGTTGAAATAATTATTTAAAAACAACATTTAAACCTTACTAAAAAAAGAAATTTTGTAAATAAGCATGAATTAAAGCATAATTAAAATGACCTTTTTCCACATTCCAATTTTACACACTATTCCTAATTTATTAATCCTAAAGCTATGCTAGCACATTTTATGAGATGAAAAGTAGGGCACAAATCATTTCTAATACCAGACGGAAGTGGCCAATCTGTTTTAAATTTAACTTTTTTAGAGTATTTCATTTTGATCAGAGAACACATTGGGATTTGGCACCTAGAGCGCTGGAGTTGAGCCAGTGTGGCTGTGAAATTAACCACACTGGTAATGTAATCTCTGTGACCCTCAGTTTTCTCATATGTAAACTGAGAATAATCCTGTAAACCTCACAGAGTTACTGTGAGGATCAAATATTATAATGTTTATGAACACACTTAATTTTGTCAATTCTGAAATACTATAAAGTTTTCAATTTATTTTATTACTTTTCCTAATGCATACATTTTTAAAGAGAGAGTCACCATAGTAGAATGAAAAGATCACGCTAACAAGCATTCAGTAAAGGTGGAGGGACTACATTTAAGGGATTCAGACAAAGGCTAACTAATGACTCGCCCTTTTCAACATAATACCAATACGAACATGTACAAGCACTCTCTGTGACAACCTCCAAATGTGTACCAAATGAAACCACAAAACCAAAGATTTAAAAATATATACGAGGTGACTGAATATAGGTACATTATTGCCAATTTAAGTTGCCTAATATGTAAGACTCAGTATTTTAAAATGAAATAATCTAAAATTTAATAATAATAAAGAATCAACCTTTTACAGTCCACTTGGCTCATTAAATAAGTACAAGTGACCCAAGTTTAAATTCTGGCATGTTGGGGAAGGGGCAAATTCAATGCTATTTTACCCTTTGTAGGCTATAAATTGCAACCTCCTGGTATACTAGGGTTCCTTAAGCAATGTTTATACAATCCACCATTTAAGCTGTATCTTTTGGAAGAGGCTAAATAGTAACTTTTATCTTCTAAGGAAGATTTTCAGCAAGTTTTCAGTAACTAAAAGCAGATGGTTTCAATAAAACCAGTTTTACAAGATGGGAAAGAGCATTTGCTACCATGAATACATGCTGTCTTCTGGTTCTGAGGGCAACAGATATAATACACTGCATGAGGGAGATAAACAGTCCTACAACCATTATTGTTATGCCTTGAGCTTCATACTCAATAATCACTATCTCAGTAAATTTGCCTTTCCAAAGGCAATATTTTACACAGCTGTTCTTTTTTACGTAAATCTTACTTCTGTGCATTGCACACCAGACAATTTGGTAAATGAAACTACTCGGCTACTGAACACATGCAAAAATGTAACAATGTTAATAATAATAATAACAACAAAAAGCTAAACTACTGACATTAAACAAATAGCACTAATTCCTACAGGTGAGAGCATCTGTTTTTCTCCAGTCCAATAAGTACTATTATAATGCCCTGATTAGATTTCTCAAAGGTTCATGCTAAAATCATCTTTCAAGTCTGTTTACCAATTTAAAATGAGAAAATAAAGCCAGCTAAATGGTTACCAATTTAAACTGAGAAAATAAAGCCAGTGAAATGAAACATATACCAGTTCCAAGTCGACTGACTCACAGAGACCTCATATGTGTCAGAGGAGCACTGTGCCCACTAGAGTTTTTATAGGCTGGTTTTTTCGTAAGTAAATCACCAGGACTTTCTTCTGAGGTGTGAAGCTTGAACCTTCAAGTTTTTGGCTAGCAGCTGAGTGTGTTAACTATTTGCATCACCCAGGGACTCCAAATGGCACAGAATATTGGTTAAATTTGAAATTAAGAAAAATTGATTATTTTATACTGTTTTCGTTTTATATTTTATGGATTATGAAATTTCCTCTATCTTCAAGTTAAGTTCAATTAAATTCACAAGGATCAAAAGGAAGGAAATTCAAGAATCTCTTCTGTCCTCAAGTGTAAAAGGTGCTCTTGCAAAATTTTTAAAATCATATAGACTCATGGAGTCTATAATTCCTACCTGCTCCCTGCCCTGCCCTGTCCAAGTTATATTATCAATAGGAGACAGCATATTATGGTGAGAGGCATAATAACAAATAGGGTGGATTCTGAAGGCAACCTGCCTGGGTTCAAATCCCTGCCTCTCCACTTTCTAAAACTGTGGGGTTGAATAAATTACTTAAACACCCTGAGCCTTGGTCTCCCAATGTGTAATATGGGGACAGTAATATTACCCATCCCGATTTGTTTGCTATTACAATTAAATCAGATAATACCTGCAAAGCGCCAGTCCCCAGTAAATGCTCTATAAATATTAGCTGGTGGTAGCAGTAACAGTTCCCAAACAAGAAACGAAAGGTGATGTATAGACTATTGGAGGGGGGTATTACTTCTCATTTCTCTACAAATACTGATTTAATTAAAGTTAACTTGCTGTTTCTTATAGTAACTGATCTTGCAGTTATTTCTTTTAATATTCTTGTTAATAAAACAAGACACATCAAGATGAAGCATCGCTGTTTTGACAGGCGTTGGGAAAGGCCTTGTCTTTTTAGACAAGGAAATACAGAGTAGTGGTTAAGATGATGCAACCTAGAGCCAAGCTGACTAGGTCAACCCTCAGTTTGGCTGCTGACAGGTCAACATGAATACTATTAGTACCTGGAATACCTGGATAGTGCAAATGGAACAGAAAGGTTGGAAATCTGAGTCTACCCAGAGGCACCTCAGAAGAAAGTCCTGGAGATCTACTTCAGAAAAATCAGACATTGAAAACCCTATTGAACACAGTTCTATTCTGACGCACATGAGTCACCATGAGTCAGAATCAATGCAAGAGTAACTGGTACTGGTTATTAGTACCTAAATCATAGGATTGTATGAGTTGAGGAGTAAATGAGTTAAGAGATAAAGTGCTTAGAAGAATGTCAGGCATGTAATAAGCACTATATGTGTTAGCTATTATTATTCAAATATGTGTACATTTTTAGGCAGTATTGAATTCCCAGTTTTCACCCCTGATTACTTCTGAGCCTAAGTTACCAGTCTTCTCAGGCACTTAACTTCACTCTTTCTCATTCTTTCTTTGTCTTTCTAACGGACAAGCTGCCATCAGACTTTGCATAAAGGACATAGATTTAGGAAAACAGTGCTGCACTTAAACCATCTAAGCATTTAAAAATATATGCAGTATGATTACACCAAAACAAAACGCAAATTTAAAAAAAATTTTCTTATTCATTATCAATGGTTCCTCTGATACTACTGTTTTTCTTTAACTGAGTCCTATGACATAGCCCAGATTTTGTTTAAAAACTCAGTTGTTCAGTTGGCCAATCTACATAAATCTGTGGAATTACTACCAAGTTTCCATAGCATCAATGTGAATCTTACATCATATTAGCTTAAATCACAAAATAATATATTCTTTCCCCCAGTGTTGTCATTAAAATCTTGTTATGAAGAACTATTAAACAATGTTTGCATTCCCGTAACTATAAAGTGAGTCACATGTACACAATACTAGAAAACGCTACGAATTATGAACATTGCAGTCAATTCCATTAAAAAAGAGTTAAGTTTTCACTAAAATACCCATGTTACTGGAGAAGCATTTATTTTTGGACTGATGAACAGTATTTAAGTAATTGGAAGGCAAGGGATATTGTGGCAATATTTCTGAGGGGTGTTGGTAGGTTTAAATGCAGTTCATGTCCAATCTCTACAATACAGCTGCTTAATAACATCACAGATAGTCACAGACAGGTACCATTTCCAACAAGCATTCCAATAAATAAATTTAACTTATTCAATAAAGGTATAGGGAAGAATAGACTACCTTCATAATCCTAAATGCTAATTTAAATTAACTTTTCCCTTCTTGGAATATAATTGCTGCTTTACTTAAAATGTATTTTTTTAACGGGGCTCTTACAAGTACATGAATTAAGCTCTTGCCTCACGTTCTGTGTGCTACACGTGCAATTAAAGCGTCATTACTCTGCTGTAGCAGGTTTTCTCATTTAAGCTAGAGAAAAGCTGCTGTTAAGTTGGTCGTAACTGTACACAAATGCACTTGTTCTTTCTTAAAGCACTTTATACAGTGAGGTATTACAAAATGGAAGACACTTGTCGGTCTGGGTAATCTGACCAGACAACTTTTAGGTACCCAGGAAGCACTCTAAAAGAGCCCTGAGGGCACAGCTGTTAAAGTGCTTGGCTGCTAACTCAAAGGAACCCACCAGCCACTCCGAGGGAGAAAGATGTGGCAGTCTGCTTGCCTAAGGATTTACAGCCTTGGAAACCCTGTGAGGCAGTTCTGCTCTGTCCTATAGGGTTGCTATGAGTTGGAATCGACACGACAGCAGCGTGTTTGTTTTTTGGTTGGAAGCACTCTAAGGCAATGACATATTAATCACCTTCATCAATATGCCAACCAATATAAAAAATAAGCCTCTGGTGATTGGAAAGGTATTCCTTTAACGCATTTCTGTAGCTAACCGATTAGATTCAGGTGTGACTCAGCATGGGTCACAGTGTGGAAGCAGAAAATGGAAAGAGTTCCTGGTCTTGGCATACACTCTTTCTAGACTTCTGGTGGCTCTGCATCTGAGCAGACACCTAGTCAGATGGAAGAACCAGGGCACTAGGTCTAACTGAGCAATGGTGACCTTATTCTGACAGTCAGGAGACCAGAGTTTTATTCTACTTTTCTACTTACTAATACTGAAACTTTGGCCAAGTCACTTAAAAATCACTGAATCTCCAGGGTTCCTATCAGCTAAGTGAGCCAGCAGGACTCAATCAGCTTCTAATTCCCTCCTAGCCCCAAATTACTATGATTTTTTTTAGGAGGCACTAATTCCAAATGGGATGACGCTTTGTCCTGATCACCTAAATTCATTGGCGGTATAATCACCGTGTAGACTTAGTTTTTCTAAAAAGCCTAATCATTATATTAGAATGCGAAACCAGTGAGCGCTTACCACCACAACAACATCTGTCAATGGCTTTCGGCTTCCTGTGCTGTGCAAATGAAGATCCCGACTTGGAAATGAATCTTTTGAACAGATGGACCTGCACTATTTCTTGGAACTTTGAACGCTGTACAGTGTGCCTGCCATGAACTCTTCTGCGTGACTCACGAAAGCAGATGACTGTTTGCATTGCCATTTAGGCCCATTCATACACTTAGGAACGCGGCAACTGATTCTCTCTAAATAACATTCACTGTTAGAAAAACAGAACATTCCCTGATTTCTCTTTGGGTAGCTCATCAGTTCCTTTGGGACATTAACGAAATTTGCCAATTTCCTTTTTCCTCTAACCCCCCCTACCACACCCACCTTCTGTTAGTTACAGGTAGAAAATTCCAAAAGTTAATAGTGAAAGCCAACAGTAGAAATCACTCAGCTTCCTGGCTGGTTTGAGTTAAAAATACAAATGGGTCTTAGTAACAACATTCCCTTGAGATACCTGCCTGGATGAAGAATATGCTGCTGTCACTTTGCAAAGGACTTGGTGTAACTTGTGAAAAGACAAGGCTGGTACCAGCAGTTTTTGAGAGCTCGCCTAAAGCAGCACATATTTTCTCCTCTCCATCCCTATTTTCTTCCATTAATTTTTCAAGATGATCATTCCATATGTGGTGGATCTTATTAAAAACAAACCAACCTCCCTTTCTGTAAATCACAAAGCTCAGGATATAATCTTTTTAGCTTCCTCTTAAAATCCATTCTGAAGAACAGCGCAGCATGGATAGTAGCCTTTAACATGCTGAGTGCTTTTGCTTTATCATTTTTCCATCTTCCGGATGTAATCCTCCCTTGATTTTCTAATAATAATAGTCACAATCCAGTAGTCCCAAATCTCCAAAATTGACCAAAATATGAACTTTTAAATCCAGCTGTTTCTAACTGCTTAGATGCTGGTAGGATATAATGTATTCAATTATGGGGCGATTTGAATATATAATGAGTGGACCATTAAGCAAGAATACAATCTTCATTTGGTTTATGGAGACTAAAGGAAAGAGTGGTGGCTTGGTACCTTTTTGTGCTAATTTCCAAATTAATAGGCAGGTTGAACACTGACAGAGAGGTCCAGGAATACATCCAGAGGTTTATATGATCTATTTCCTGTTCTTGGGAAAGAAATATGCAAAATGCACAGCCATTGTAAGGTGACAATATAAGGTTCACCAGTAATAACATATTGGCTCTTTATGTCCAGTTTAGTTCAAATTGTGGGCCTCATATCAGTTCAAAGAGTGACCCCTTGCCCCTTTTCTGTTTTAGAACAGAGAAGTTAATTCAGTGCCTTTGTTTACTGGCTAGTGAGGCAGTTCTTTGCCTTCTGACACTTAAAGGTGTATCACATTCATCTTCTCTCCTTAAAATCAGGGACCCACAAAGCTAATGGTAACTACAAGAAAGAGTAGATCACAGTTAATCCTGTTAACACGGTGTACACACCTGCTGCTCTGTGAGAAATAAATCAGACGGGAGCCCATGTCTGGAGTTGTTTTGAATCTTTACTCCTCAACGAAACTTCTGTCCCTTCCTTAGAATCCAACCAACACTAGGATTCGCCACAACTAGTGCTCCAGCGTGGAGCCAGCATTTTTTTGAATGTGGAAAAATCAAAAATTGTCATCAGGCACAGCAGAAACCTTCGCTTTCTACTTCTCCATTCGCACTTGAAGAGTTTTACACGTTTGCCTAAGGAACAAACACATGTCAGGGACTCCACTGTTCAACAGAATATTACAGGAAGCAAACCTGGGAGAGAGGGAACATTTCAATAAGCAGAAAGGGACAGCAAGACAATAACTTCCTTTACCTCGAAAAAAGCTCACAATGGGAAAAATTTTGCATCTCTCTTAGAGGATTACATACTCTCAAGACATTATTTTTAATTTCTCAGAAACACATACCCATAAATGGGACCTAAAAGAAATTATTTTTATGAAAAATTAATACAACGACAGTAAGTACTTCTCACAAATATTTTGGGAAGCATTCTGCACAAACCTAAGGAAAAAGAAGGTCATCAAAATCGAGAAAGAAAGTACACAGAAATCAAAGGACAGTCATTTTAACAAAAAGGGTAGAAAGTGTTGTAGAAACAATATTATGTATTACTATTTTATTAAAATTTAAAGGTTTAATATTTGGAATTTTAACCATTCATAAGCACCCCTGAAAGTTCATGCCCACAGTAATTTACAATTCAGAGGCATGAATTCTAATCACACACACTTTAAGGCTGGTATGTAGGGATGAGTCACTTAACCAATGTATGGGCCTAGCCACCCATCAGCATTCAGATCTCAACTCAGCTTGGATGTTCTCTACTCATTATCAGTTGTGCAACTCTCAGTAACAGTCTGAATGAGATCCATGACATTTTTTCAGCTGTAATTTGGTAAAATGTAATAGTGGTATTTTGGGTTTTTAGGTATTCATGAATTTCTCAGAAGAAATTCTTTCTGACTTTCAAAAATTTGATTTATCATCTCTCTTTCCCAAAGTACTCCAGAGATATCAAAATATGCACTATTAAAATTTCAAATATTTTAATAATAATTTAATACTTGAGGGTATAGTACATGAATAATAACAATAAATAATAATAAATCACCTGAAGGAGTGATTCGTAATTTAGAATCAAATGACAGAAGGCTTTGGGTAGTATGAATCAAAAGTAAACATCTGCTACACAGATATGAGAGGTTAGGATGGTTAAAACTAATAGCAAAGAGAAGACTAATGACGAAATTCTATGAACAGATATCTCCCAATTTTTAAAAAGATTTTGAATCTTTGAACAATAGGAACAGGCCCTTTTCCCCATCACTGCTAATTTTGCTCTCTCCCTGCCTAACCATAAAATTAAAGACTAGAACATGACTTGAGGAAGAGCAGAATTTTTGAGTTCAGGTCACCAAGTCTACTTGCTTTATCCAGATATATCAGAGCCAATACAGTCATGAAGTGGGTCAGTGTCACGGCTTATCAGTGGACACAGATGACTAAAGACAAAGGATGAAGCTCAAGAAAATTTAGAGGAGCTTCACATCCTTTAGAAAAAGCAAAGAACACATGGAGAAATACACTACTTCCACGTTTCCAGTCCTCCATTTTCTCAACATTGTTCAAAGACATGAAAAGTCTTTTAGGGAATGTTGTTTTAATTTCACATATCCCCACAGGATATTTTAAGACTAATAACATAGCTTTCCTTCATATGTTTTATTTCTCATCAGTTCCTAAATCCTAGTCATCTCTCTAATCTATACTCTTTATGCCCCTGTCAATACCTTAATTGAGGTCTTTACTCAATCTTGTTTGCACAATTTGAAATACTTTCTAATTCTTCTCCCTAATTTGTCTGGTCTCTCACATTTCCTTTTCCTCTTTGCCACCATTATCCTAAAAAGAAAAATCTATAATAGTGTCCTATAGAAAGAAATCCAAAGTCTTTCCAGTGATATATAAGGTCCTTCATGATTAGAACCCAATCCACCTATCTTCACCTCTCCTTCTTTCCAACTCCCCCCTCCACCCACCATAGAAACACATATGCTTAACTTCAGCCATATCTACTTAATTATATATTCATGTATTCATGCGTATTCATGTATCCTTATCTCTGTATACATTTTACCTTCGCCTGAAATACTCTTCTTTCAATCCCCAAGAGAATGTTACGATTTCTGAAGAGCCTTTGTCATTCAGCTAGTCAGCTCTTTGTTTATACTTCTATGTAAGGCATATCTTATCATATTATGATTATTTACTAATCTGTTTATTTCTCTCACTGAACTATGAGATATTAGAGAGAAAGAATATTAGTTTGCATTTTGCTTCCTCAGTGCTAAGCAGCAATCCTGGCATATAGAAGAATTCTAACGTTCACTGAATGAAAGATCGAATCAAGGGATGGACGGATAGGTGAATGCATGGGTGAATGGATAAATGAACAAATAAATGAATGAATGAATATAAAGAGGAAATTATAAGTAATTTCAGAAGGGAAAGTAGGGTTACTATCTGGATTCTTACTGAACATCAAAGAGAATGATTAGGTGACCCAGAAGGTCAGTTCCTCCCTTTTTAACTTTTCTGGGATTGTTCCCATGATTCTGTGGTTTCAGAATGTGAAATTATAGATATGCATCGGTCCTGACATTCAGCCTCATATTTCTATCTCAGATATTTAAATTTATTCTCATTTGGAAAAGGTCTGATTTTTAAAACAAAATTAATTCATGAAAATAATAACGCAAGGTGATAATAGCAATCTGTGATGCTTTAATTGGTAGCAGACTAACCACTTGGGATGTGGAAAATGTTCAAATGGATATGTCACGGTTGATGCTAGCATATTCATTACAGTTAATATTTCAGTTAGAAATTATTCTAATTTTTTAAAAAATGTGCCTCTTCTCTCTTGAGTAATTGCCATACTGCTGCTTAACACTGTCAGGAAATTTTTCTCATGAACTATTCTGTGGTGACAACGATCCTACATCTAGGTATTACATGCTCACTTGACATCAGATATGGTGATGCAAATAAAATAGCATAAAAGTTCCTATAATGAAACACAGTCTACAAATACCATAACGAGTGATTCACCCTCCAAAAATTATTATGCTTTCAACTGCACAAAGACACATATGCCCACAATATACACACACAAAATTATACACTCTATAGTTACAGTTCAGGATAGCTGAACCCTTATTTTTTTTTCAAATATAGAAAACAGTATTTTAAAAGACAAAGAGAGAGAAGTTAATTTTTGCTTAGCAAAAGTGCTGTAAATTTTCTGGGTCTAGACTATAATGCCAAAGATAGATGATCCTTCTACTCCCCAGAGAAGCTCAGAATCCACCTCACCCTCCCTTTGCTTCCATCTCTCAGATCATAACTGTTAGCATCAGTAGACAATCTAGTTCACAACCATCTTCTCTTGTAACCCTCAGAGTTAGTCTGTGAGACTGTCCCTGTTTACCATTGACTGATACTACCGATATTAGTCCCTGTTACTAATTACTATTATCTGCACTTTACAGTTGAGGAAATTGAAGCTCAGATAAATTAAGTAAAAATTCCCAAAGATTCATACAAGCAGTAAGTGATAGTCTTGAGCTTCAAACCCAGTGAAATAGGTCCTGTGTTTCCAATTCTTCTGTTCATTCATTTGACTGGTATTTATTGAACACATTCTAAGTGGTAGACATTTTTCCAAACATAACAGGGCGGGGAGGAACAGACAAAAATCACCACCCTTGTGTAACTTGCAATCTAGAGAGGGAAACAAGAGACAAGATGAATAGGTAAAATTTCAAAGTATGTTAGGTAATGCTAAGAGAGAAAGCCAAGAGGAAGGAAGGGATTTTTGAGGCAGGCATGTACAATTTTAGTTAGCATAGACAGGAAGGCTTGCTGAGAAGGTGAGGTTTCGGTAAAAACCTAAAGGGATGAGAGCCAGTCAAGTTGATATCTGGAGGAAGAGCACTTCAGGCAGAGGGAACTGGAAGTGCAAATGTCCTAAGACAACAGCAGTGAGGAGGACAGTGTGGCCACAGTGGAGTAAGCAAGGGGGAGAGGAGTAGGGAATGAGGTCCCAGAGATTTATTCATTTGTTAATTTCTTCCTTCATTTATTCAACAGACAATATTTGCTCCTATGTTATTTATTGGGAATAAACAGTGGGCAAAAGCAGATACGGTCCTTCCTCTTATGAAGACACAAAAAGACACTACATTGAAGGTACCAGTTACACAAATTGTTTCACATCCTCTAGACCCCAAAGGCCTCATTCCTCGAAGTTAGAAATGAATAGAGCCTGGATGGACATTAGAGACCACACAGTCCTGATTTATACCTGTTGTTCTGACATCCTGTTGAGTGACCCAGTTGGAACACTCATCCCTCATATAGTGACTACCCCTCTCATGGAAATTTGAATTTTATTAGATAACCCCTGAAGGCTGATGCTGTCAAAATATGAAAGAATGAAGATCTATTGCAAGAATTTCAGCCACTGCGATAGGAAAAAAAAGGAGCATTCTTTGAAGCATAAATCATTTCTGACACCCACTAACTCACATCAAGTTGCTAGTAAATGTTTAAGGTTGGCTTTGAGGAAGGGTTCTTAGATAGAGCACTGTATCTAATGTACTCACTTTTCCATTGTAAAGATGAGTCATGATGGTTGTAATGTGAAAGATTTACTAAAATGTGGCCAGTTAGTTTGGTAGTCCAGAGTCATGAATTCTGAGAATCAAAGCAATGGCATACACTATTAACTCTGAGATAAAAGATTTATTGTAACAGAGGTCAAATAGACTCTTTATAATATCTAGGCCTATTTTTAAAGAACTGTCATATTGGAATTTTGTATTATTTAATATTTTCTTAAGTATATAGTTTATCAGCTAGATTTTCTTACAATTTCTATTATTTTATAATAAAAATTTCTACTGTTATGGAGCTTTCCCAATTTTGCCTAAAACTGAAAAATCAGAATTTCCAATATATTTCAATTTCCCTTCACTTTTCCTTTCTTTGCTATCAGTAATTAAAAGTTGAAAAAAGATGTAACGTGTCCTACACGTACTGAATGTTCATCTAACAATGATGATGACAATGACTATGATGAAGACAATGGTGAATTTCAAGATTTTCAGAGAACCAGGCAGGCAATAAGCGTAAGGTAGTAGTTAAGAGTGTGTGCTTTGGAATCATCTAGTCATGGTTTATCCTGACTTGGCTATTTACTAAGGATGTAAATATTTCACTTATAAAGAACCTCAGTTTCCTTACCTATAAATGAAGATAATCTGTATCTCACACTGCTATAAAGGTTAAATGCAATAATGCCTGCAGAGTGCTTAACATGTAGTGAGGATACAGTAAACGTTAACTCTTAAACACTTTCAAATCATACTTTGAAATAAATATTTTCAAAAACATAAATTATTATATTTAAGATGATTCTCATTATTCCATTGCTATTACAAAATAGGAAATCTAAATACATAATAGTCATTATGAATGCACTTCCGCCGCTTTGATACTGTGATTATCCTTTACAAAGCTATGCATTTCCTGCACAAAACATAGGATAAAGCCTGCTCTATCTCAAAGATCTTACCAGAGTCAGGGTAAATTATAAAGAAAGTATACTATGTCCATAAGGTCTAACACTTTTTTTTTTTTTTTATCTCCTAAGAACAAAAACATACATATTATGACATATTTTGTTTGAAATGTACCAAGGTCTAAAAAATCACTTAGGTTTTATTTGCTATTCCATAAATAGGAATTATTGGCCTCTACTAATTGCTGAATATCTATGAACACTTTCTGCATCAGATTCTAACTTGGTATTTTTGTGATTAGTAAGACCATGAATGGTGTATTAGTAACAGCAAAATGGGCAAGGGTGGCTCAGCATTAAACAAAGCAATTTTCTACTGTTGCATCAGTCACTCCAGGCTAACCTCATTTTAAATTGCTACAGGCAAACAACTAAAAAATACCTTAAAAATTCAGTAAAACTTGCAAGTCGGAACCTATGTAAGGTGGAAACCTGTTAGAGAAGGAAAACTCAAATATTTTCCACTGAAGACAGCAACAGAAAAGTAGTAAGTCACACTCTGTCTAAAGCAGAAAATTTGCGAGACCTGGAAAAACAAGGCAGCCCCATCAAGTTCTGGCTCTCACAGTCTTCACTGTAAAAATAAAGAAACTATCACATAAACCTCAGTATAATTCCCTCCTTTTCCAGTTAGCAAAACACTTTAACCATAGGGGGATGCTTTTTTGTGAGGCTGTCTACAACCAGTGGTTGTAGAAATACCAATTGAGTTAAGCTCAACAGTTGCAATGGTCAGAAAAAAATAATGCCTCTTTCCCTTTGTAGCTCCAATAAATCCTCAAGAGACGTTGCTGAAAAGTCAATGTCTGATGGCTCTAGAGGAGAAACTAATGTTATTTCCCTTGTAGCATAACCTTTGGAAAAGTACCTTTACAGTTGATTAATGAAACAGTTCCCACCTGGCCCATCTATGGTAGGTAACTGGAATGACCCAGATAGAGACACTGGGATCCACTTAGTACAGCTCTGTAGTTTCTGGAACCCTGGTGGCACAGTGGTTAAGAGTTATGGCTCCTGAGTAGTCAGACACTTCTGGTGGACCCTCTTACAACAAAGACCCCAAAAAACAACTGAATCAATTATATACAACAATCTAGGAGCCCCGAACATCTAAGACAAAGTTGAGGAACTGGATTGAGTGGCAGGGGGAGGGAGAGACAGTTCAGATGCAGTGAGGAGTAGCCAGACCTCACCCGGCGGGAGCCTGAGCACTTCAGGCCTGATCAACTCATGGGTGAACGGTGAGGCAGGCAAGCAGTGGTGCATGGGAGATATATTCTGCACCGGGAAAGACCCAGCTGCACAGAGTCTACTCGGCAACCCAGAACCAGTGAGAAGCAGCCCTATATCAGTGAAAGATAAGTATTTGCATACGGCCTACCGCACAGATCAAAAACATCCCCCTTAGGGAAAAACATCTCCCCCATTTACCTCCCAGCTCCCTGCTCTGCACTGGGTCCTGGACAGGCTTTAGCAATTGCTGAGAACCCTGGGCTGGAAGTAGGATCCATCACATGCCCTGAGCCATTCTCCTGGCCTTGGAAAGTGAACAAATTAACAAACAGAGTAAAAATAAACTGCCCGCTCCCCTAAGCCAGGAACTCAGGGTAGGCACAACTCCTTTGCCTAGGCACAGGCATAAGGAATCCACAGACTTTGAAGGCCTTTCCACTTGCAGAGACTTGTACGGGCCCATTTCAACAGCGTAGGCCCTCATTACCACAGTACAACATGTATATACCTGAAGTCTAACTTAAACTGTTTCAGCTGTGAAGTGGCAGGTTCGTGACATTTGACACCACTCTGCCCATTAAGCAGGGTCTTCACCTACTCACATTGGGGGCCTGAGGACTGGTGGCTCCACCCATGCCACCTAGCCACCTGTGATAGGCGCCCATGAGTAAGAGGTGCCCACCAGTCCTTACAGCCAACAGAACTGGTGCTTATAGTAAGGCTGCAAAACCCACCCACCTACGCTCTCTACGGAACAGGGACACGCCTTCCTCCTGGATACCAGGGGGTAGCCATCAGCCCCCTGCCTTGCTCAAAGTGTGTCCCCCTGTTGCAACCAGATGCCTGTGCCTACAACAATCACCCATGCCTGTCGAGGACTGTAGGTGAGAGCCTACACCACACACTTGCTGGCTATCTACCTAGGCACCTGAGCTGAATCCATATAGGAGGAGTGGGCGGACTCCTGAGCTCACACACCTATTAACAGATCTAACCACCTGGTGACAGGACATTAGACCTTCAAAGATGCCAATAATCAAAGTAACTCATATGAGCAGCCTATTTGGACATATCAAAACAAAAAAAGAAGCTAGGACACAGTAAGCAAACATAAAATAAATATAATAACTTAATGAGGGCTCAGAGACAACAGTCAATATCAAATCACATAAAGAGGCAATCTACGATGGCTTCAGCAAGCTCCCAGAATAAAGAATCTAGAAATTCTCTAGAGGAGGAAAATTTCTTGGAATTACCAGAGGCAGAATATAAAAGATTAATATACAGAACTCTTCAAGAAGTTAGGAGGGAAATTAAGCAAAATGCAGAATATGCAACAGAGGAAATTAAAAAAATTAGAGAAGAGCATAATGACAAATTTAACAGTCTGCAAGAATCCTCAGAGAGACAGCAATCAGAAATACAGAAGATTAACAATAAAATTTCAGAATTAGACAGAAGTTTAGGGAATTTGCCAAAATCAAACCAAAATTACAAGAAATACTAAAGGGAGTCCTCTGGTTAGAAAATCAGTAACATCAGATAACAACCCAAGACCAGAACACAGGACAGAGCAACCAAATATCAACCCAGATAGGGAAGTCACAAAAGTAAATCAAAGCTAAAACACTGAAAATAAGGAAACAGATGTCAATATGTAAAAGATGACAACATTGAAACAAAAAAGAGGGACTTAAAAAATGTAGACATAGATTTTTCCTACAGAGAGGAAGTCAAGGTGATATAAAGAAATAAAAGACTGGTATAAACTTAGAAAAATAGGGGTAAATATTAGGGTCACCACAAAGGAAACTAACAATCCTACAAGTCAAAATAAAAAACTAAAAAAATATAAGCACTCAGCAAACACTAAATCAACAAGAATGAAAAAGATGAAAAGAAAACACATAAAGAAAAATGACCCAGCACAGAAAATTAACTGGAACAAAGAAACTGTCAACAACACAACACACAGAAAAAGACATAAAATTAACTGCACTAAACTCATACCTATCAATAATTATGCTGAATGTAAATGGACTAAATGCACCAATAAAGAGACAGAGAGAGGCAAATGGGATTAAAAAACACGATCCATCTACATGCTGCCTACAAGACACACACCTTAGACTTAAAGACACAAACAAACTAAAACTCAAAGGATGAAAAAAATATATCAAGCAAACAACACTCAAAAAACAGCAGAAGTGGCAATATTAATCTCTGACAAAATAGACTTTAAAGTAAAATCCACCACAAAGGATAAGGAAGGACACTATATAATGATTAAAGGGTCAATATACCAGGAGGATATAACTATAACAAATATTTACACACCCAACGACAGGGCTCCAAAATACATAAAACAAACTCTAACAGCACTGAAAAGAGAGATAGACAGCTCCACAACGGTAGTAGGAGACTTCAACACACCACTTTTGGTGAAGGACAGAACATCCAGAAAGAAGCTCAACAAAGACACACAAGAGCTAAATGCTACAATAAACCAACTCGATCTCATAGACATATACTGAACACTCCACCCAACAGCAGCCAAGTATACTTTCTTTTCCAATGCACATGGAACATTCTCCAGAAGAGACCACATATTAGGCCATAAAGCAAGCCTTAACGAAATCCAAAGCATCGAAATATTACAAAGCATCTTTTCTGACCAAAAAGCCATAAAGGTAGAAATCAACAATAGAAAAAGCAAGGAAAAAAAATTAAACACATGGAAACTGAACAACATCTTGCTCAAAAACTACTGGATTATAGAAGAAATAAAGGATGAAATAAAGAAATTCATAGACTCAAATGAGAATGAAAATATATCCTACCAGAACCTTTGGGACACAGCAAAAGCAGTACTCAGAGGTCAGTTTATAGCAATAAATGCACACATCCAAAAAGAAGAAAGGACCATAATCAAAACATTAACCCTACAACTGGAACAAGTAGAAAGAGAGCAGCAGAAGAAGCCCTCAGGCTCCAGAAGAAAGGAAATAATAAGAATTAGAGCAGAATTAAATGAAATTGAGAGAATAGAAAAACAATTGAAAGAGTTAACAAGACCAAAAGCTGATTCTTTGAAGAGATCAACAAAATTGATAAATCATTGGCCAAACTGCCAAAAGAAAAACAGGAGAGGAAGCAGATAACCCATGTAAGAAATGAGATGGGTGATATCACAACAGACCCGACTGAAATTCAAAGAATCATAACAGAATACGATGAAAAACTGTATTCTAACAAATTTGAAAACCTATAGGAAATGGACAAATTTCTAGAAACTCAGTACCTACCTAAACTAACACAAACAGAGGTAGAACAACTAAACAAACCCATAACAAAAGAAGAGATTGAAAAGGTAATTTAAAAACTCCCAACAAAAAACAAAGCCCTGGCCCAGATGGCTTCACTGGAGAATTCTACCAAACTTTCAGAGAAGAGTTAACACCACTACTACTAAAGGTATTTCAGAGCATAGAAAAGGAAGGAATACTCCCAAACTCATTCTATCAGCATACCCCTGATACCAAAACCGGGTAAAGACACCACCAAAAAAGAAAATTACAGACATATATCCTTTATGAACATTGACGCAAAAATCCTCAACAAAATTCTAGCCAATAGAATTCAGCAACATATAAAAAGAAAATTCACCATGATCAAAGGGGATTTATACTAAGTATGCAGGGATGGTTCAGCTTAGAAAAACAATCAACATAATCCATCACATAAATAAAACAAAAGACAAGAACCACATGACCTTATCAATCAATGCAGAAAAGGCATTTAACAAAGTTCAACACCCATTCATGATAAAAAAAACTCTCAACAAAATAGGAATAGAAGGGAAATTCCTCAATATAATTAAGGGCATTTATACAAAGCCAACAGCCAACATCATCCTAAATGGAGAGACTTTGAAAGCATTCCCCTTGAGAACAGGAACCAGACAAGGATGCCCTTTATCACCACTCTTATCCAACATTGTGCTGGAGGTCCTAGCCAGAGCAATTAGGCTAGAAAAAGAAATAAAGGGCATCCGAATTGGTAAGGAAGAAGTCAAAGTATCTCTATTTGCAGATGATATGATCTTATACACAGAAAACCCAAAAGAATCCACAACAAAACTCCTGGAACTAAGAGAAGATTTCAGCAAAGTTTCAGAATACAAGATAAACCTACAAAAATCAGTTGAATTCCTTTACACCAACAAAGAGAACCTTGAAGAGGAAATCACCAAATCAATACCATTTACAATAGCCCCCAAGAAGATGAAATTCTTAGGAATAAATCTAACCAGAGACGAAAAGGCCTATACAATGAAAACTACAAGACACTACTGCAAGAAACCAAAAGAGACCTACATAAGTGGAAGAACATACCTCGCTCATGGATAGGTAGACTCAACATTGTGAAAATGTCAATTCCACCCAAAGCAATCTACAAATAGAATGCAACCCTGATCCAGATTCCAACAGTATTCTTTAATGAGAGGAAGAAACAAATCACCAACTTCATATGGAAAGAGAAGAGGCCCAGAATAAGTAAAGCATTACTCAAGAAGAAGAACAAAGTGAGAGGCCTCACACTACCTGATTTTAGAACTTGTTATACCGCCACGGTAGTCAAAACAGCCTGGTACTGGTACAACAACAGATACATAGACCAATGGAACAGAACTGAAAATTCAGGCATAAATTCATCTACCTATAAGCAGCTAATATTTGATAAAGGTCCAAAGTCCATTAACTGGGGGAAAAGACAGTCTCTTTAAAAACGGTGCTGGCATAACTGGATATGCATCTGCAAAGAACTGAAACAAGACCCACACCTCTCACCATGCACAAAAACTAACTCAAAATTGATCAAAGATTTAAATATAAAATCAAAAATGATAAGCAACATGGGAGAAAAAATAGGGACAACGCTAGCAGCCCTAATACATGGCATAAACACAATGCGAACCATAAGTAACAATGCACAAGCACCAGAAGAGAGACTAGGTAACTGGGAGCTCCTAAAAATCAGACACTTATGCTCATCAAAAGACTTCACCAAAAGAGTAAAAAGACAACCTACAGACTGGGAAAAAAATTTTGGCTACAACAAATCCGATCAGCATCTAATCTCTAAAATCTACAAGATACTGCAAAACCTCAACAACAAAAAGACAAACAACCCAATTAAAAAATGGGCAAAGGATATGAACAGGCACTTTGCCAAAGAAGATATTCAGGAGACTAACAGACACATGAAGAAATGCTCACGATCATTAGCCATTAGAGAAGTGTAGATCAAAACTACAATGAGGTATCATCTCACCCCAACAAGGCTAGCATGAATCCAAAAAACACAAAATAATAAATCCTGGAAGGTTGTGGAGAGACTGGAACACTTATACATTGTTGGTGGGAATGTAAAATGGTACAACCACTTTGGAAATTGATTTGGTGCGTCCTTAAAAAGCTAGAAATAGAAATACCAGAGGATCAAGCTATCTTGCTCCTTGGAATATCTCCTAAGAGAAATAAGAACCGTCACACGAATAGATATATGGACACCCATGTTGACTGCAGCTCTGTTCACAATAGCAAAAAGATGGAAACAATCTACATGCCCATCAATGAATGAATGGATAAACAAATTATGGTATATCCACACAATGGTATACTACACTACAATAAAGAACAATGATGAAGCCGAGAAATATAACTTGGAGGAATCTGGAGGGCATTCTGCTAAGTGAATTTAGTCAGTCACAAAAGGACAAATATTGTACAAGACCACTAGTATAAGAACTCAAGAAAAGGTTTAAACACAGAAGACAACATGCTTTGATGGTTACAAGGGCGGGGAGGGAGGGTGAGGGTTATTTACTAACTAGATAGTAGACAAGTATTATCTTAGGTGGAAGGCAAGGACAGCACACACTACAGGGGAAGTCAGCACAACTGGACTAAACCAAAGCTAAGAAGTTTCCTGAATACAAACACTTTGAGGGACAGAGTGGGAGGGGTATGGATCTGGGGACCATGCGTTCAGGCAACATCTAGATCAACTGGCATAACAAAGCTTATTAAGAAAATGTTCTGTCAAACCAGTTGCCTGGAGTCAATACCGACTCATGGTGACCCCATGTGTGTCAGGGTAGAACTGTACTCCATAGAGTTTTCAATGGCTGATTTTGCAGAAATAGATTTCCAGGGCTTTCTTCCATGACACCACTGTATTGACCGAAACCTCCAACCTTTTAGTTAGCAGCGGATCTTGTTAACCAACCATGTGCATCACCCAGGGACTGATACCTACAACTACCAAGGTTTTACAAAGAAAGAAAGAAAAAATCTAAATTCACTTGACTGTGGTTAAACATCTTTGATTGTTTGAGTTACTGACTGCTAGATAATGTTTATATTATTTACCTGTTTTATAAGTGCTTGGGGCTAAAGTTGCAGTGACATAGGTACACATTATTTATTTATTGGAGCCTTTGAGAGTCCATGGCTTTTCTTTATTTCAAGCCCAGTTTAATAGCATCAAAAAAAAAAAATTATTATAAAAGTAAGCTACAAGGTTGTTCTTTTGTTTTCTTCCTGATAGGAGGAAAACAACTATATGAAGTTCTCTGGATAATAAATAACTTCTCCACGTCAAAAAAAAGAGAATGTTCTGCATCCTACTTCAGTGAGTGGCGTCTGGGGTCTTAAAAGCTTGCAAGCGGCCATCTAAGACGCATCAGTTGGTCCCAACCACCTGGAGTAAAGGAGAATGAAGAACACCAAAGACACAAGGAAAGTATTAGCCCAAGAGACAGAAAGGGCCACATAAACCAGAGACTTCATCAACCTGAGACCAGAAGTAGATGGTGCCCAGGTACCACCAATGACCACCCTGACAGGGAACACAAAGGAGAGTTTCTGATGGAGCAGGAGAAAGGTGGGGTGCAGAACTCAAATTCTAATAAGATGTCCAGACTTAATGGTCTGACTGAGACTGGAGGAACCCTGGAAATCATGGCCCCCGGATTCTTTATCAGCCGAGAACTAAAACAATTTCCGAGGCCAACTCTTCAGACAGGGATTAGAGTGGACTGTGGGATAAAAAGTGATACTTGTGAGAAGTGTGCCTCTTAGCTCAAGACTAAACGGGCAGCTTCTGTCCGGAGGTGAGATGAGAAGGCAGAGAGGGTTAGGAGCTGGTTGAACGGACATGGAAACTCAGGGGTGGGAAGGAGGAGTGTGCTGTCACAGTAAGGGGAGAGCAATTAGGGTCACATAACAATGTATGTATAAATTTCTGTATGGGAGACTAACTTGAAATGTAAACTTCATTTAAACTACAACAATTAGAAGGAAAAAAAAAAAGAGTTATGGCTGCTAACCAAAATGTTAGCAGTTCTAATCCACCAGCTGCTCCTTGGAAACCCTGTTGGGGCAGTTGTCCTCTGTCCTATAGGATCACTAGGAGTTGGAATAGACTCAACGGCAACAGGGTTTTTTTGTTTTTGTTTTTGGTAGTTTCTGTCTAGGACAATTTTGTGGCTACTCCAAAAGAAATAGGTACGGACAGACAAACCTCCAGTGAATGCATTACTGTATCTTCCTTTAAAGCCCTCTTTTAAATATGAATGGAGATAGTGAAGGAAGTCTTGAGAGATGTCCACAGAGTCCTAGTTGTACAATGGTTTAAGAGTTCCGCTGCTCACCTTTCTACTGATTCCTACAAGGTCGCTAAGAAGGCAAACAACTAGTATAGAATAATAACAGTTATATATGAGTCATAAAAAAACTGGCCCGTTTTTATTAGTCTGTGAGAAACCTGCTTTATTTATGTATTTTACTTAAAAAGGACATATAGCTCTTATTTTGTGCCAGGAAATGTTTTAAGTGCTTTACAAATATTAACTCATTTAAGTCATATAAAGAACTTATGAGGTGGGTACTATTATTGTACCAATCTCACAGACATGGAAATGGAGGAAATGAAAGGAAAGGTTACTTGCCCAAGGCCACCAGCTAATAAGTAGCAGAGTTATGGTTTGAACCCTAATCTGGATAATCTGAGTGAGCCTGGGTGGTGCAAATGGGTAAGTGCTTAACTAAAGACTAGTGGTTCCAACCTACCCAGAGGTGCCTCTGATGATAGGCCTGGCAAATTGCTTCTGAAAGGTCACAGCCTTGAAAACCCTATTTAATGTAGTTCTCTGTACACATGCAGTTGCCGTAAATTGTAATCCACTCAACAGCAACTAACAACAACAATCTGACTTCAGAGGGAGTCCCTGAGTGATGCAAACAGCTGAGTGCTTCACTACTCAACAAAAGATTGGTGGCTCAAACCCACCCAGCAGTGTGTCAGAAGAAAGGCCTGGTAATCTGCTTCCAAAAGTTTACAGCCTCAAAAACCCTATGGAGCACAGCCCAATTCTGTAATACATGGGGTCACCATGAGTCAGAATCCACTCAATGGCTGCTGGTTTGGTTTTTGGGGTTTTTTAATCTGACTTCAGAGACTGGGTTCTTAATCACCACACCATTCTTGAAGGCATTTGCAGCAGAACACGCCAGCTTTTTCTCTTGACCATTCACCTAAGTATGTTAAGAAGCGACAGTAAACTCTGAGAAATTTTTATTTATAAATTAACTTAACCTCCACCAAGGTAAAGGGTGCCCATATTATGATAAATAAATAAAACGGTAGCTCCTAGCAAGCTATCCATTGTGAATGAGTAAGGCAAAGCTAACAGAGCTCTGGAGCCATTCTGAGACATCTTCAGCAATTTAAAAGGTGTTTTTTTCCCTCCCATACAAAAGTCCTGTTAAATCAACATAGATTATTATTCCCCTCCCAAGGAACAAGATTTACTTGCTCATGTATTAGGTTAACCAGCCTGGCTTGTAGCTTGAGAACACTGTTACGAGAACAGTTCCTAGTTTCGTTGTACGTAGGTGTGATTAAAGAATGAGATTGTTTTCTTTGCTGTAATAACATGTTTTTGTTGCTGTTGTTACAAAAATGCACCCTTCTCCCAGAGGTCACCTTGCGGCCAAATAATAGATTGGCCTATAAAATAAACAATTACACTCTTGGGGAATGTGCTCCTTTAAACAATCAACTATGCAAGACCAAAAGGTCAACATTTACACAACAGCAAAGATGTGAAGGCAAGGAGGGGCAGGGAAACCGGAAGGAGGGAAACAGGCTGGCGGAGTGGAACAGTGAGAGCGCTGGCACATTATGGGGATCGTAACCACTCCGGGAACAATCTGTGTATGAACTGTGGAATGATAATCTAATCTGCCGTGTAAACTTTCACCTAAAACACAATAAAATATTCAAAAAAATGCACCCTTTAGACATAGATAATTTATAATGACAGCCATTTAATGGCTTGCTTGCCTTAGATATTTTCTCAAAAGATTGCCTTTCCAAACTAATCTGGTATCTTACAGATAGAATAAGAAGTATGTAACCTGAAGAGGTAGGTCAGAAAAAATGTACTGAAACTTCCACTGCAGATAAAATAAGAAAATGCCCTAACAAGAATACTTGTAGTCTGAAGTGGCATTTCTGTTCAGCGGGAGAACTGTGACTATATTCATCTTTGGATAATCCAGTTCCTGACAAAGTGACTAATCTTGGATATATACTCAATAAATTCTTAGCAAATTAATGATTCAGATATGATTTTGCTCCACCATGTCCATAGACCGGTACAACATAAACAGGGTAAAAATCTCCAAATTTGCAGATCCAGCGCATAAAAAACACACCCTTGCAGATGGCAGGGCTCTACTCCTTGAATCCCCTGTGGCTGGGTGTATCCACAATAGTTTTGACCAAGATTTGTTGCTTCAGTGCTGATCATATAATTGCTAGTGCAAGAGCCTCCAGAATTATCTTTCCCTCTGCCATGACAACCAACAATATGCCAGATGATATCTGCCGTTCAGCGTGGGTTCTGGATTGAGAAGACCCAGAATTGACACCCATAGCCCACCTATGATAGAGATATAGCCTGGTAAGATATAAACCTTTGTTGTTTTAAAATACTGAGATTTGAAGGTTGTATTTCTTATTTTTCCTAATCTGACGAATACAGAGTCCATCCCATTAGATCATGAGTAGGAATTTCTCTGGACAAGGGCTATGTCTTGCTCACATAGTTATCCCCAGAGTTTTGCACAGAGCTTGACATATAGTAGCCATTTAATAATTTTTCAAATAAATGAAAAAAATAAGCTTAATCTAGATCAGAACAGCCTCAAAAATGAAGTACAATATCTGAAATCTTAGGAAAGAAGGTCAACAAATAGCACTGGAAAAATACAGAATTCACAGAAATTCCAAACAAAAATGCTTAGCTTAAAAATCTCATAAATAAGGAGCTATTGTATGGGTGCCTACAATGGAGTCACTGAATAATAATTATAGATAAATTTTGCAAAGACCTTCCACTAAATAAAAACAACAGTTGGCAACAGAAAGTCCCAGAGAAAAGGTTACTGAAGTGACCTAAGATGTCTTTCTAGCCCCCACAGATTCTCACTTTAATATGGGCACAGTAAGTATAATCCTGCATAACTACAGCTGGTTCAAAAGTACCTGACTTCTTCAGATACTCTTATGGGTTGAATTTTATCTCCCAGAAAGTTATATTGAAGACCTAATCCCTGTACCTATAAATTTGATCTTGTTTTGTAATAGGGGGTTTCTTTTGTTGTGTTAATGAGTTCACATCAACACAGGGTGGGTTCTGCACCTAATCCCTTCTGAATGATGTCTTAAGAAGAGTAGTACAGACACAGAGACATACAGGGGAAAATACCACAGGTGCATCTGTAAGAAGCAGAGAAACGCCAAGAATCACTGGCAGTCACCAGATACTAGTAGAGAGACCCACAGAAGTAATCCACATGGCCAAGACCCTGATTTGGATTTTTATCCCCCAGAACTGTGAGAAAATAAATATCTGCTCTTTAAAGCCACCTACTTGTGGTATTTTTTGTTCTGGTAGCGCTAGGTAATCAAGATTGATACCTAAGACTTTTTCATCTTAGTAGAAAAAGTACTTTCAAATGGATAATGGATGAATCTTAATGAATGGTATTGTTTCCCCCAAGAAAGCTAACAATTCCTCACAGAAGACCTTGTGAAAATGACTAACACTCTTTTACCTGGCTCCTAACTATAGAAATACCTTGATTCCTATTGATGGATCAAGTCGCTTGGCCCTTGCCCTTGCAATTATGTAACGGAGATTATCCAGACACAAAAACACTGTGTTGAATATTCACACCACTGCTTCTAGGAATATCAATTATGTAATTAATAATATTTGAAGAACATATGATGGCCTTGTCAATAGTAGTAAAAACCTTCTGAGAAGATATTGTGGAAAACATATATTTACTTTATAACAATTACATGGGACATAATATTTTTACACTTCTTAGGAGGCAATATGTTTAATTGGAAAGAGTACAAACTCTGGAATCGAACAGACCTGTGTTTGACCTCCGCCACTTACTAATTATGTGGCTTTGGGAAAATTACTTAACCTATTTGAACCTCTTTTTTCTCATCTGTGTGAAAGAATAATAAGACTTGCAATGCTAGTTATGTTAACAATTAGAAATATTTTGTTTAGAGCATATAGCACAGTACCTGGCAAAAGTTGTCACTCAACAAAAGAAAGCTATTAGTATCTTTAACAATATCATTTTTATGTTATCTTGATCTTATATCCATTTTTGAATGTTGCAAATCTTGAAATATCCAAGTAATAGCTAGTCATTAACTTTCTGGACACACTACTACTACACTTGACTAGCTTGTGAATAAACAAGATCAACTGATGACTAAGCAATAGCTACAATACATCTTGAACTTCTTTCTATTGAGTTTGAAAGACTTTCTGTCAATGTGGCCATTCCTCTATAAACCCTATACGGAGCTGTTTGGGATCTTCATTCTGAACAGGGGTTGGTCGATGCTGATGTTTGGTTTTTGGAGCTCATATTTTGTTACTAGATAGAAAGAGAAGAGAAGGATCTGCCCTGGAGAATCAAGTATGCCCATTCCAAAGCAAAAGGAATGTGAAATTATAGAAGGGCAAAGAAGGAAGAAACTGTCCATAAATCATCCTCAAGACTCAACTTGGATAATGTACACCTAATTATGCATAAGCCCAGGGTGGCAGAACTAATATCTCAGGTTCTTCTTACCCAATTTTACCCAGTAGTACTCTGGGAGAGCTGCGCATACTATATAAACATCCTTCATAAGTGGCATGTTTGTGGGGATGAGGCTGAAGGAACTATTGTGTGGCGGAAATGGGAGGATGATATTAGGTTATAAGGCCTTGCGGGACGTTGAGGGGTTGGGTAGACCTAGTTGCATTGCATAGTGACCCCGAGTGGCCATGCTGGGTAAAATAAGGAATTAAAAATTACCTGATGCACCCTGACAATGTCTCCATCTCTCTGTAATTTCAGTAACCTCAGAAAGGCTGACACCTTTGATGAGAGGTTATAGGTGCTACTGAAAATACTTCTGCACTGATCTGTAGAATTTTAGTCCACTGAACAAAGCACTTTGCTTTCGTGTTATGAATATTTATCATATGTAAGGTAAGGATAAATATTCATAATACGAAAGCAAAGTGTTTTGGTATCTTATGGAAACCCTAGTGGCATAGCAGTTAAGAGCTACAGCAACCAAAGGGTCAGCAGTGCAAATCCACCAGGCACTCCTTGGAAACCTTATGGGGCAGTTCTACCCTGTCCTACAGTGTCATTATGAGTTGGAATCGACTCAACAGCAACGGGTTTGCGTTGTTTTTTTTTTGTTTTTTTTGTTTTTTTTTTTGGTATCATATAGTATTTGTCAAGAGTTGCTATTAACAGCCCTTATCATAAACTTTATTCATAAGGAAATTCCCTTACGGCCTATCTAAGAAATCCTTAAAATTGTGGTCTGGAGGCAGATGGTTCACATCTATGTTATATATGCAGGGGTCCCCTCAACAGTTGATTTCAGTTGTGAAATTTAATCTCAAACAATGGTTGCCTTCAATAATCTCACAAATCGATCATATGTTGTAATTGAAGTTGGGGGTTGAGATTTCTAATCATTATACCTATTTAGATTCTTCTGTCAGCCAAAGCGGCTGTTGAAATATTCAATTTTATTTCTTTTAGGATAGAATAAAAGCATCTCAGTATATGAATCCTAGAAACAAGCCGACTAAATCAACTTCTCCACAATTACTCAAACAGTCCTTTCAAGTATAGAGTTAATTTAAAGTTGCAAAGCAGAGATTGCTTTCAATTACTTGCACGCAACATTTACACTGCCTGGTATTATCTAGTCACTCACTCTCTGTCTCTCTGTCTCTCCTAGTTTTCTTTCAATAAGACCAGGAAGAGAATAGGAGATGCAAGGTAAAGGTAAAATATTCTAGTCACCAGAAGAGAATAAGCAATAGAAGATAGAGGTAAAAGTAGCCAATGGTAAGCAGATCCTCAATAAAACAACCCATTATTGTTCCTTTATTGACTTTGGGCTAATCCCACCATAAATCATGGGAACCCAACACTGGTACTTAATCGTAGCAAAATGCAATAACATTGAGCCACTGGAACTGAAGGTACAGTCAACAGCTAAATAACTCTCATTTTAATAAGTATTAAACATTATAATAAATGGAATTCTCTGGCTTAGTGTAAACTATAAAAATTATTATTTCTTTGTTTGAATTTGGCTATTTGAGTTTTATAACTTAGATGGCACTTCAATTGAATGGCTGATTTTGCTGTAACTAATATAAGTTATTAAAGATTTTTTAAGTGTTCTCTAAGCATAAAGTATTAATAAATATGTGCAATGTTTTAGGGTTCCAATATTCTTACTTGCTGATGGGAATCTTAAATTATTTTCCATTTAATTAGAGTTATTACTATGGTCCCAATATTTCATGCATAAAATCTGTGTGTGTGTGTGTGTGTGTATGTTATAACTGGTAGGAAATTTTTAAATGGTTTAAAAGGCCAGTTAAAAAGTATTTATTCAGCGTTGGATTTTTCTCTATGAATTTTTCCCAATAGGAAGGTAGTCTAGTTGAAAAAGTATTTTATTGACGTTTTTTCTATTATGCCATTACAGTATCAGATACAAAATGTTTAGTTCAATCTTGACATCACAGAACATAACGTGTTGATTGAGTTTAGTCACTATATACCAAGGAGGCAAATTATTGAATAAATTACCTTTGGATGGCATCACAATCTGTTACCCTTGAGTTTTAGGAGCAGTTATGGACCATGTAATACTAGACTGCCAATGAGCTCTCATGGCATACGTACAGACCCCTATCCTACCACTTCTCTACATGACAGTTGATTTACTGACTTTCTATCCAATTGACTATAAACTCTTAGCAGAGAATCATGGCTTTGTTAGTTTGTTTTTAGAATCCCCGGAGCCTAGCACAATGCCTGGAACACAGTAGACATTCAATTTATCTTTGAGTGAATGAACAAATGAATGAACAGACAATCTTCCCCTTAAATAGGGTTTGTTAACCCTGATAAAAACAAGCCAAAAAAAAAAAAAAAAGACAAATCCATTGCCGTCAATTGCAACCCATAGTGACCCTATAGCGACCCTATAGGACAGAGTAGAACCAGCTCATAGGGTTTCCAAGGAGCAGCTAGTGGATTCGAACTGCCAACCTTTTGGTTAGCAGCTGTATCACTTAACCACTGCGCCACCAGGGCTCCAACCTCCAACCCTGACATATAAATACAAATGTATATATATAAATATATATAAATATATATATATATATATGAGATACCTACTATTTTCAAAGTGTCTCTAATACTGCATTCTATTTTAAATGGATGTATATTCTGAGGATGTTTACAATGTGTTATCAATGACACCAACCAACTAGGAAACAAGTTCTAAGATTATAATAGACCAAGTAATATTCATCTAATGGATCAGGAACTTCTAGTACTTCTTACAAATCCCACACTCAGAAGGGGACTCAAAAGCCACATAATCTGTCTGTAGGTCACATATCCTGTTGTCATCATTTGACACTCCTGGTTCCCTAGAACTCTCCCTTTCTGTGTTCCCTGGATTATCATCTCTCTGTTTTCCTCCAATCACTCTGAGCACACCTCATGTTCCGTAGTAGACACTTTCTTCCCCATTAGCTGCAAAATGCCTTTGTTGCTCCTCTTTTTCTATGTCTTCCCTCTTAGAGAGCCTGCCAAACTGATTATTTTAAAACCATCTAGGGGATAATGACCCTCAGATAGCTATCTGGATCTCCGCACCTATATATCCAATTATCCACTACATATTTCTACCTCTTAGTCTCTTTAATTAATATCAGCAAATTGGTCAAGCCAGAAGTATATGAGGAATATACTTTTTCCCATTTACTCACTTTTCATATTCAATTAATCATTAAGCCCTATCACTTCTACTTTCTAGCCTTCCCCACTCCCGCTATCATCACTACCACTTTCTTAGTTCAGGCCCATTATCTCTTACTTCCCTCAATTCTGTTTGACTCCTTACAGCCAGATTGACTTTTTAAAGTGTAAATCAGACCCTTCTCCCCTCCTACTTAAGGTTCTTCAATACTTCATCCTTGCTTAGAGAATAAAATCCAAATCTTTTAGCATGGTACTTAAAAAGCCATCATCGTACAAACTCTGTCTGCCATGATTCCCCACCCAGAGATTCCCTATTACCCCATATTTTAAGATACTGTATGAACTGATTTCAGTTCCAGAAGCAAGACATGAGCATCTATGCCTCCATGCCTTTGCATAAGCTGTTTTCTGTTTTGGGGTTTTTCTGTGTGTGACAGTCTCTTAGTTATCCAGTGCTGCTATAACAGAAATACTACAAGTGGATGGCTTTAATAAACAGAAATGTATTTTCTCAGAGTCTAGGAGGCTAGAAGTTCAAATTCAGGGCACTGGCTCTAGGGGAAGGCTTTCTCTCTCTGCCGGCTCTTGGGGAAAGTCCTTGTCTCTTTATCTTGTTTCCTGGTTCCTCGGAGATCTCCATGTGGCTTGGCATCTATCTTCCCCCATTTCTACTTGCTTAATCTGCTCCTTTTATATCTTGTAAGAGATTGACTCAGATATACTATCCTTCTTCATTAACATAACAAAACAAAACCTTTCCAAATGGGATTATAACCACAAACATAAATAAATAAAATTAAAACCAAACCCATTGTGGTCCAGTGGATTTCAACTCATAGCAACCCTATAGGACAAAGTAGAACTGCTCCACAGGGTTTCCAAGGAGTGGCTGGTGGATTCGAACTACCAACATTTTGGTTAGCAGCCGAGCTCTTTATCACTGTGCCACCACGGTCATAGAGGTTAGGATTTACAACACATATTTTGCATATTTTGGGGAAACACAATTCAATCAATCCATAACAGCTAGTTAACCTAGTCAACTCTGAATCTCTGCTCATCCTTTTAAGTCACAAATTGACGACCTCTAGAAATGAGGACCTCACTATTCCCCAAAGAAGTCCTCTCAACATCACATAGGGTTGACACTAAGAAAGTTATTCCTTTGTCTTAATGGTATTTCTTGTAGTCACACAGAACAAACCTAGTTTTTCCTTCATTTGTTGTATCTTCAAATAATTTAAAACATGCCCCTTCTAGTGCTTCTATTCTCCAAGGTAAATATCCACGAAGTCCTTTCAAAAATCCATGTAGTTGTATTGTTTTAAGTCCTTTTTCTAAGCCTAGGAAAAGTTGGTGGCCAGAACTTTACTGGGTAGCCCAGATGAGGTCTGCCCATTAAATTCAACTCCACCCGTTATATTAGGCACACCACACAGTCGATTCTCCGGTATCCACAGGTGGATGGACCACTTATGGATAACCTAGCAGGAAACTGGGATTCACTCTTTTTCTAGAGATACTTGACAATTAGGCCACAGCTCTGTTTGCCTACACAATCTCAGAAACAATCTCAAAGCATTTGGAATTCTGAACTTGTGGAAAAATTACATCTAACCTGCATCTTCGCCTCACTCATGAAAATAAGAAATGAGATATTATCTTGAGTACATTGAAATCATTGATTAAGGGGTATAAATTCCACAGAAAATATGTAAGGGGGTACAGAAGGGAAAGACCCTTGGGGAAATTTACGTAAGGGAGAGTATCTATATTTTTTAACTGGAGGTTGGCCATCCATCATAGAGAAAGAAAAAGGCACAGGAGCCACACTTTTGGGGATTCCCTGAACTGCCCTTCTATTCTCCAAGTCCTGCAAGGTGCCATTCTTCTTCCATTAAAACACTACAGATGACTAAAAACAGGTGAAAGCATTGCCTCTCTCAGTAATAGTTACCTCTAAACAAATATTAAACATTAAACCCTAAAAATAAATTTCTTACAGAATTATAGCCCTCAGTCCTCAAGTAAACAAATGGGGACAGTGCCCTCACCACTTAATTCACAAATCATTACCAGTAGCCGAACATATCCCTCATAGTTGCCAGTGAAACTCTACGGTGTCCAAACTAGATTCCATTTCATTGTGTAAACATCCACAATCAACTCTAAGACTATAAACACAATACTCAGAGTAACACTACAAATAAACACCTGCTCAAATACTATACCAAAAACTAAACCCATTGCCATTGAATACAGTCTGACTGATAGTGACCCTATAGGACAGAGTAGAACTGCCCGATAGGGTTTCCAAGAAGCAGCTGGTGGATTCTAACTGCCGACCTCTTGGTTAGAAGCCAAACAGTTAACCACTGTGCCATCAGGGCTCCCTCAAATACTATAGGAGCATCTAAATCTTACAGGAATTTCCAATCACTCATATGTTGCCTATTTCCCATTTTAAGTTTTAAGGGTAAGTTTTTAAGGGTAAGTTTTAAAAAATATAGTCTTGATGATTTATTTTTTAAGTCTTTATATTACTTTCCAGTAGCTCTCTAAACAAATGCCAAGGCAGACACTCTTAGCACACATAAATTACTGTTAATTAAGTAAGAACCTCTTAAATTAGAAACACTAGATTTAAAATATTACTTTTATTAATGCTACTTCCTGGATACCTAGCTTTGGCTCAACATTTAACTGAATAAAAAAATTACTTTCATCACCATCTAACATATTACGTATTTTACTTAATTTTTTTTTATCTCCTCCCATGTGGTAGGTAAAATTCTAAAAATATCCTCCCAAGATTACCATCCCTTTACTTTTCAAATGCTAATCTAAGTAGTGCTGTGAAGGGTCTTTACAAATACAATGAAAGTTGATAATAATCTGACTTTAAAATAAGGAGATTATTCTGGATTATCTGTGTGGGTCCAGTGTAATCACATAAGCCTTTAAAAGCAGAAGAGGGAAGACAGAAAAATAAGTCAGAAAGATGTGGCAGAAGGGGAAGGTAGCAGAGGGATGAGGCAGAAGGGGAGGTTGGAGACATTCAAAGCACAAGGAGGACTCAACATGCCATTGCTGGTTTGAAGATGGAGAAGGCAAGGTAATGCGGAACGCAGGTGGCCTTAGGAGGTGAGAGAGGCTCAAGATCATAGCCAGCAAGAAAACGGACACCTCAGCCCTACCATCACAAGAAACTGAATTTTGCCAACAACCTGAATAAGGTTGGAAGTGGATTCATTCCCAGAACCTCCAGAAAGAAAGACAGTCCTGCCAACACCTTGATTTTGGCCTTGCAAAACCCAGGGCAGACAAACAGCTGAGCCATGGTGTGCCTGGGCTTCTGATCTACAGGACTATAAGATAATAAATGGATGTTGTTTTAAATTGTAAATTTGTAGTAATTTTCTATGACAGCAAGAGAGAATACACCCTATTAGAACTCACAGGCCCCATGAGAGTGGGGATTGTCATCATTTTTTTTGT
Source organism: Dugong dugon (assembly GCA_030035585.1). Lineage (NCBI taxonomy): Eukaryota > Metazoa > Chordata > Mammalia > Sirenia > Dugongidae > Dugong > Dugong dugon. The sequence goes on from CM057465.1 coordinate 16,824,303, forward strand.
TTGTTTGTTTTTAGTGCTATGACCCAGAACCTAGAATAACACCTAGTAAGAGAAGACAATAAATACTTGTTGTACAAACAAATATATACAGTCATCATAATCTTTCCCAGAAAATCTGCATCTCACACATCTTGTGAAACTTTCACCTCAAAACATTGAATAAAAATATTTAAAATTGAAATATGAAAGGTTAGCTGAGTTGAAAATTTATTCATAGTTTGTATCCCTACAGGTTAGCAGCAGCTACTACTTCCATGGCTAGTGATCTACTTCCAAAAATCAGCCAATGAAAATTCTATGGATCACAATGGTTCCATCAGTGACTAATAATGAAGATAACTGATCAATGATAATGGAGATGGTGGAGGACTGGGCTGTTGTGCTTGGGGTGGCCACGAGTCAGAAGCCATCTCGACGGCAGCTAACAATAACGACAATTACTTCCATGGAATGAACATAGGTATTGAGATTAGAAAAAAAGGAAGAAGGGATGAAGGAAGGAAATAAAACCAAAAAATATCAGAGTGTGACTTTAACTTTAGTGTGGACTCGTCTGTGTGTGTGTGTGTGCGTGTGTGTGTGTGTGGTGTATAATGAATCAAAAATGTTAAGATGTATTTCTTACTGTAGGTAGCATCAAAATAATCTGAAAACTGCAGCCCTAAAGGTCATCACACTGTACCATGGGCTAGGGTGTAATTTAGGGCCTGAGTGAGATGAAGACAAATGAATGGGAATGTGCCTGTTAAGAAAGGGCTGATCAAGAAAGAATTACACCATCCTAAGTCTGTACTTAAATTTGCAAGGCAAGAGAAAGTACTGTGATTGAAGAATTCACACAAATGGCACCACCTTAAGGTGAAGAAATGAACCTTTTCCCTCATGCTGTGTTCTTCCTTTACCCTAAGCCTGAAATAGCATCCCTGGACACAGCCACCAAGCCTTGATATAAAATCTAGTAGCAACTGAAGGGGACAAATTGAGGCTTTCATCAGCAAAACATCACAAGATGCTACTTCTTTTCTCCTTTACAGAGAAAGATTAAAAAGTGAATACTTATACTCTATATCTTCTGAGATTAGCCAGTTATTACTGTCATATAAATTTAACTGGAAAGGAAGTTAGAAATGTCCTTGGCACAAGGGACCAAGGAATGAATGTTAGTTAAAGGAACTTGAAATTGAATCTAGCTCAGCATCTTCATATATTTACAGATGAGGAAGCTGAATTAAAAGCTTATGCTATCCCCATTATTATAACAATGTTACTCTTGATTTATTTAACTTTGATTCAAATGTATATAGTCAATAGACCTCATATAGATAAAGAACAATGCAACTGTACGCTATTCGTTTATCCACTCAAAGGTATACTCATTGTGGGCAGGGGTCATGCCATAGATCTTTGTACTCCTATGAGTGTCTCCTGTGGTTGGGAAGAATAAATAAGATAATACCTGCAATACACTTAGCAGAGTGTCCAGTACATAGTAAGGGCTAAATAAATGCTTTTGTATTTTTTTAATATTAACATTACTATTATTATAAGTGTCTGTCCATAAGGAGTCCTCAGTATCTGATTTTCATTGCATTATGCATATTGGTTAAGAAATATTTTATGTTCTTAAAATCCCTTTATATTTGAAAGAATACTTAAAAAATTACAGAGTTCTTAACTGCTTAGGGCACTTCAAGTAAATGAGTAAAGATGAAAGAATCCCAATTAGTTAAAAATTACCCAGAGAATTTCTTCTTAAGCAGAGGAAAAGTCAACAGATTTTTCCTAAGGATAATCTTTCTAATGAAAATACAAGATCTTGTACAATAAGAAGTTAAGTTCACAAGAGCTGCAGTGACCGCTGGAGTCGGGAGGTTGGAGTCCACGCCAATGATGAAGGGCTGTAAATTCTGAAAGCTGAATGTGACTTCCTTTAGGAGATGTTACACAGAGGAAGACTATCAAAACATTAAAAGAAATGAATCACAGTCTATTTTTTCTGATGATTTTACCAATATTATCAAAAGATTTTTTTCCCCTCAAATCTTACAAGTTCTACGGCACCTTTCCCCCTGCTACTTTTGTAGTGTATAATTAGCATATAATTATGTGCTCTTTCACACTGCAAGGAGTATTCTTTTATTAATGACTCTTTGAAAAGCTCCTTATTATTTATCTTGGAATGTGAGTTTGAAATCAAAAGGCTTTTATGACTCTTTCTTTCTTTTTAACTTTAGAGTTCTTAAAAGTAGTACAAGAGATAGTTAAGGATGTCACATACAGTCACAAGTTGCCCACATTTAGAGTAAGAAATAGGGTTTGGGAAACAAATGTTGCATCTTCCATTCTCTCCAGATTAAATGTTTGGGGTTTTGAAGAACATGTATGGAAAATATTGATGTTCCAACAAAGGATCTCTATTCCTTGCCTTTTCCCCATATTGGGATAAGACTATGGGTCTGAATAAATGAAAAGTTTCCTGAATCTAGTATAAAAGACAGAAGCAGAATATCATCTGCATTTACTGTAAGTACAACGTAGGCTCCAAATTGGCCTTATGTGAGGAGTTTGGCCAGCCCCTTGATCAGTAATCAGTCTTGGAAGGCTACCACCCACCTCTGCTGAGGCCAAGCAATCCTTATCACTATTTTTGGCTGACTGCTTTTTTTCTAATATTAGGCTGACTAGAGCACTCCAGATTGAAAATGGGCAATTATAAGGGAGAGTGTACATTATTGCAAATTTTAATCATTTTTTGAGCCATTTTGCTTCCAGCAATAATCCCACAAGGCTAACATACCTTACATAAGAAACACAAATAGCTTTGCCTGAGAACAGCTCTTCAGTTACTTTGTAATCTATTCCTGCTTAACTTCTGGACTTGCCCACTCCCTAATCAGGGCTCCGGTGGTTGCTTGGCTGTGCCTTACTCAAGATTACCAAATGGTCAATAATACCAATGATAAAATAATAATCAGGTTTCATTTCAGTAATATTGTTTCTACATATGCATGGCAGACCCTATGTCTGTCCAACACTTCCACTATGGTGGCAAAGTAATATTGCTCCCAGAGTTATTTTAAGCATTTTTCTTATCTCCTACACTTTTTGTTCTTTTTCAGTGGAGATAGAAGAGTAATAGTCAACTAATGACTCTGGAAATGTTGCTTCTTTTGTGGCAGCAGGGACATTTACCCAACTTTTTTGTGAGCCAAACTAACACTCATAATTGCACATCTTTTTGCCTAGACTTTTGGAGTGCCATGATATTCCTGTAGTTGAAATTGCCTAAGTAGCTCTATTTTACTAGCAATCTTTTTTCTTGTGAAGAAAAAAAAAAAGACTAATAATTTACTTTGATAGTACTCAAGAAGCTCCTGCTTTCAAGCCCCCTTCCCTTTTCATACATATGATGACTTTTCTTTTTAAAATGAGAATCATTGGCTCTCAGAGTAGGAAGAGATCTCAAAAGTAATTTAATCTAATGACCTACTGTTACATAAGTCCTCTCTATAACATCTTAAATGAGATCTTTAGTTATACCTGTTTTCCAAAGCAAACGAGATGAAGGAAAGATAAGAAGGGATAACGTTTTATCACTAAAACAAACTGTAGGATCTAAATTTGGTCTTCTTTCTCATGAGTCCTCAGACCCTCATCCATCTTGTTTCATTGCATGATTAAGAATTTGTGAAGCGGAGACTAAAATTTAAGCTTGGATCGTTGAGAATATGGCCAAGAGGGCCAAAAGGTACTGAAAAAAGCACTTCCAAAACAATTTACTATAAGAATTGAGATCATATGGTCTTGACCTTTTCATTTCAATGATCCAGAAAGTTAAAGATACTTTTAAAGGTCTACCTCATATGAACAGAACTATAGAAATTTTTGTCACTAGTACTTAAGAATAAATTAAATTATCCAGTATAAAGTTATTAATGTGTACAGGTTAAGAGAGTAGGTTCTGGTATAAGACTGTGTAGTTTGAACCTTGGCTTCCTCATTAATTTTCTATATGACCTTGGAGAGTCACAGTACTTTTTGGAGCTTCAGTTTACTCATCGGTAAAAAGGAGATAATAATATTATCTTCCTCACAGGGTTCTTAAAAGGATTAAACGAGCTAATTCATGTAAAGCACTTTGCTCAGTATATGGCATATGTTTTAAGTGTCCAATAAATATTAGCTTCCTCATGTCCACTGAAGCATATTAAAATATAGAATTTAGTTGAAAAGAGCTATGCTTTGTTATTATTATTATTATTTGTTTCAGAATCTCAAACCTTAAATGAATTTCTACAAGTGCTATTTTGGACTGACAATAGCGTTATCAAAAAAAAAAAGAAAGAAAGAAAGTTTTTACATTGTCAGAATATTTTTTAACAAATCAATATCTATTATATCATGTGTGTTAACTCACCAAATAATACAACTATTCTAATAGCTGATCATGTACTCCATGAATTTTAGAGATGGTGTGCCAACATTTAGCCAACAAATTAGTCAAGAATAACTCAACAAAATATAATGTCACTACTTTCTACTTAAGTTATCTGAAACTTGGTCAATTCTGTGTATGTCTGGTCAGTCAATACACTAAAGACATTACCTGATAGTACCAAATTATACATCCGGATGAGAAACACGTCTAGAAAAAAATTTTTTACTTAGTATTTTCAATCAATATCATAAATGAACTAGTCTCTAGTTTTATGTTACTTGTTACAAAATATCTCCTTATACCATTATTGTCTTCTATTCCCCAATTATCCAATTCTAATCAGTAGTGGGAGCCCTGGTGGTGTAGTGGTTTAGAGCTATGGCTGCTAACCAAAAGGTCAGCAGTTCACATCCACCTGCTGCTCCTTGGAAAACCTATGGTGCAGTTCTGCTCTGTCCTGGTCGGTGTGCGTTGCAATTGACTCGACAGGGCGAGTTTGGTGTTTTTTTGTTTTTTGTTTTTTGTTTTTTTTTGTTGTTGTTGTTTAATCAGTGATGTGCTTTCCTCTCAGAGCAAAACACACACACACACACACACACACACACACACACACACCTTCATTTGCCAATTCTACAACAACAACAAAAAAAAAGAACCCAAATTATGCCAGTTTAGAATATCCATGTAGCTAATCAGAAACTCAAAGAATAGAATTAATTAATTTTCACTTCTCTTCCATTCCCCAGTGGCCAATCACTGCATAGCTGAAATACATCATTGTCTGAGACTTTTCTTTTTGTATTGACCCTGACATTCTGAAACTTCTCTGAGTAACCCATTACAATGATTGCAAACCTTAACCATTAGAAAACGATTTAGCGATCCAGAAATCAAGAAGATCAAATTAATTTCTTTCCTAAAACTGGAAGGATCTTAGTTTAAAGATTTTTAAAAGAGTCACATAGAAAATAAATTCTATTTTTTCATATTTTATTCAGTTTATAGTACATCAGAAGAATAGAGGCTGAGTCATCTTCCCAACACTTAACGTGTCCTCAGAAGGTTTCACATTATTGTTAGTATCCATGACAGAAGAAATAAAGTTTATTTATCAGATAACATGACAGCTGATGGTAATCCATAGAAGATGTTATTCTGAGTGAAATAAAAATGTACTATGAAAAAATGAATCAGGAAGAATATGGAAAAAAGTGTGCTATATAAAACTATACTCTCTTCCACCTACAAGCACTTCTTAAAGATATTATTGCACATGCCCCATGCAATATTCATTCAGAGACATTTTACTTTCCCAAGCTGGCTGTCCACTTACCCTAGTTGTCTTCACTTTATTCCCAGAGGAACAGCTCCATCCTTTCCGATCGGGAAGAACTTTACATTCCTCTCCCTCAAGACATGGTTGCATATGGCACCACCATTTCTGTTCCACTATTGACGCTACAAGAGACATAAAAATCAATTCAGCGTCTTCTACTTGGGCCTGTTAATTCTCTGGGTGCACATTTAAAGAAGAACAAAAGCCACACATTTTTTTTACCACTGGGTAGACTAGGTTTTAAGATATCCTTCCGGTTTTGGCCAAAGAGAATAAATACTTCGTAGATTTTCTGACTAAAAGAATTTTTCGTGTGTACTTGTCTTCATGAAAACTAATATAGTGAAAAAGAAGCTATGTGAATGTGTATACACATCTATGTTTATAAACATATAGCAAAATTGGTCTCTGAATCAGTTTACAGTCACTATTTTAGAACTGATATAATGTTTTCAAAAAACAGGCTGAAAATCAGGAGGGCATTAGTTAAAGTTAACACAGTTTTTATTGTTTGTTTGTACTTTTACCATGGGCAGTAGTCATCATCACAAGGAACGTATCATGCTAATATAAGCATGTAACAAATTATTGTTTAAGGTAACATCAATTAAATAGACCCATAAAAGAATGATATCCTATTGTAATTAGATGAAATGTCAAGTAAATAATATTTTTATGCATCTTGATCAAAATCAATATTTTACGTGAATTTTACCTACATCTAAACATTCACTCATTTATGCAGTACTTATTTTTTCATTCTTAAAAATCATCCATGGATTTAAACATATATACTATTATCATGTATTTTCATCTTTGCTTTCCCAATTAAGTTCTGCACAACCCCCCAGGAAATCAATATTCATAGTATCTAAATGAGAAACACATTGACTTGTTTCTTATAATCTCACTGTAATGTCTTTGTGATAAAATTGCATAAGGCCTTGAATGTCCTTCCAAAAAACTCCCAAATACCCTCATTCATCCTCTTGATCTGTACTGTGTTCCCCAGGACTGACCTAAGTCGACAGCATTACAGTGGGGTTCCAGCTCTAAACATCCCCCACTACACTATCATGATAAACAAAGGAAGAAGTCGCACCATCCACACAAGATGGAGCAGCTCTCGTGGTGCCTGCCACCTGCCCAGGGAAGCAGGAGCACTTGACGGTTTGTGACCGTTCTTCTATCTTGTTCTTATTACAGCATCTGTGGAGTGCCACCACCTCACAAGTTCCCGTTTTAACATGGTGAGCTGCACAAACAAAAACAAAAGATAAGACAACATTGAAAAAGCTTTGGACATCCCCCCTCCTCCCTTTTTTAATTAGAAGTACATTAAATATAGCTCTATAAGGGATCCACCATGCATGAAACTAGAAATACAATGACGCTAACACCATAATGCAGATTTGATTTCTTTTCTAAATGTGGTAGGACCATCTCTCTCAGTAAAAGCTTTGTGAAGCAGGAACAATCAGTGACTAGATTAGAATGAGCTGCTAAAACAGTCTGAAATATAGAGGCAATATACAATGCCATCAAAACCATATTTATTTGCATATGACTTTTTTTTCACACTGTTTTGTTCAACATGTTAATCAAAATATGGTAAAATCCTCCAGCTAAGGTGCCCTGCAGTGGGACCCAGAATAGTTCCAGTCTCAAAGCAGTGGGGGTTGATAAAAATTATATTCTTTTTCTGGGAGAAGAGTGTGAGAGGCAGGCAGGGAATCTTTCTAAAAAGGGAGAAGGCAGAGAGTGGGTGCCCACCTCCTCAGTATTCCTCTACTCAATCTTCCTGAAAATCAACTAATTGGGTGACTCTCGAAATTGCTGCCATTCTCCCAGCCAGCCACAAGACCCAGAATCATCCCTCTCAGTTTTGCCTGAGGTGACAATTGCCACCAAGTGGCACTGAACCCCAGCCAGACTTTGATGGATTTATATCTGGCAACCAGATGCTTGGAAACCCAGTAAAATAAACTATGAGGGTCCCATGCCCACTTCATTAACTTTACAATAAGGTCACTGAGCTTTTGGGTGATTGGAATTTTTGAACCTCACTTATCATATCATGGAAGGGTTCTTCTTCAAAGTGTTGATTCTACTATGAAATGACAGAACAAAACTGTCATCCACCAAACATATAAGCTGCTTAAAATCTACATTTGTTAAAAGATAACGGTTTCCAGAAATTTAAAAAATATGATTACTATAAAAACAGAAATTTAAATAGAAAACTAGGAGATTTGAAGTTGATTAATGTTATGAACGTAATAAGACTCATTGTAAATGAGGTCAGCATATCACACACTGATATTAAATTTCCCCTTGGGGATAAGAGGATTCAGTCTGCAGTCACCTAGGTTAGATAGATATTTAGATTCTCCTTGAAAGCAAGAGCAAATCACACACATTTTCCCCTCCTCTCATGCCTCCATGTGAGACCAAGAAACTCAGGTGTGGCATACAGCTTTACTACATAATCCTCAAAAGAAGTTTCAAGAGGCAGACACCATTTCCAATGTGACAATGAGTACTCTTCTGCCATTACAGATACAAGTGGGTATGCAGTCTGTGTTTGATTCAAACTCAAGTTTTATCTCTACGAAAACTCAAAAATTAAAAGAGCCAAACTTCTGCTCCTGTCTTCCTGCACTCTGGAAAATGTTTTATCAGCTAAGAATAATTCAGTTTATTTTAAGTTACTGAATGCTTTATCTTATACAAGTCAATATACTGCTTTCTACACTGTACTCAGTCAGTCACTTAATGGAGTAAATACCATGCACTGGGTTTGCAACAATGAGGAAGAGGAACACAGTCCTGGCCCTGAAAGAGTTTATATTCCTGTAGGGAAAACAAGCAATAAACACCTAAATTAATGATTACATAAGACAATTTTAGACTTCTAAACTCCTTGAAGGACATACAACAGAATAACAAAACAGAGTAATTAAGCAGGAAGAGAATGTATATTTTAGCAAGAGTCTCGGAGAAGACCTCTCTGAGGAGGTAACCTGAATGATAATTCAAAATGGTGACAAGGAAGCTCTAAGAAAGGAAGAAAATTCCAAGCAGAAGGAGCAGCAAATTAGAAGGCCCTGAACTGAAGAAAAGTGTGATGTGTTCCCAGGACAGAAAGACGGCCAATGAGGCTGGAATGTAGTTGAACAATTGAGAGGTCAGGAGAAATGTGTCGGAAGTGTAGGCAGACTTCACAGGGGCTGGAACGCCATGATTAAGGAGACTGGGTTTTATTCTCATTTGAAGAGGACACGTTTGGATGAACATGGTATTCTCATTTAAGCTTTAGAAGCTTACGCAGGCTGCTCTTTGGAGAATGAAGAGGGCAAGAGTGGAATCAGAGAGACCAGTTATGAAGTGGTTGCAGGAGTCTAGGTGATAAAGGCTGGGACTTAGACTAGCCTAACAGCAGCAGAACTGGGGAAAAGAAAATAGGTTAGGTACATTTCAGTGTAGAGTTAGTTTGACTTGCTAATGGATTGAATGTGGGAAGTAAGGGAAAGAGAAATCAGGGATTATTTCTAGTCTTGGCCAGAGAAACACGAAGTTCTACTTACCTGAGCCAATGCAGAATAAAAATAAAATAGAAAATGTTATTTGGATATTTGCATAATTCAAGGTGTTGTAAGCAATTATCTCACAATGAAATAATAATTACATTGGTTAAGTTTGATAAGTCAGGACTTGAAGAAAGAGTGCTTCTTTCTTCTTGGAATAGAAAGGAGGTAAAAACGATGACCATGTGGTACAACAGAGAGAAAGATAAGGTCATAGCTGCACTGGGATAAAAGAGAGGCATGTCCCCCTTCAAACCTTCAGACAACACAGAACAGTAGGTAATAGCCCGGCAGATCTAGCTTTCCTGCCCTGTGCTTTCTTTTCATTGCCTATGAACGAAAACGCACAGACACACAGGTTGAAGTTCCTAGTGACAAATGGAATTTTAGAAAAATCTCTTCCTTTGTTCTTATTAAAAGCTTTGGCGGGAGAGGGTGTAAAGATAGGAAGATAACCTTTTAAAATAGATAGATAAATAATCTTGTGCTTAAAAGAGTTTGAAGACATCCAAACCAACACCAAACCCATTGCCGTTGAGTTGATTCTGACTCACAGCAACCCTACAGGATGGAGTGGAACTGCCCCATAGGGTGTCCAAGGCTATAATCTTTACAGAAGCAGATCGATCGTCACATCTTTCTCCCACGGAGCAGCTGGTGGGTTTGAATCGCCGGCCTTTCACTTAACCACGGTACCACCAGGGCTTCTTCTCGAAGACATGGGTAGAAAGAATACGAGTTGTTCATTATTTTTATATATTTGCCAGGTAAATATGCCAAGTGAAGTGAGATATCCCCAAAGAGGAAAATGAAACTTTGAACAGAATTTAATTTGCATAACCATGACAGATGTTTGTGTGTGTGTGTGTATCTATATAAAGGTATAGCTTTCTTATTTGTCGATATGTATCTTTATTTCCTATTATAACCAAATTCTTGTAGACAAAGACTAATTCTTCACGTAAACTGCTCAGTATGTGGTATGTGTTTAATAAATGGTAAACAAGCAATTTAAGAAGGTAAAACTAATTCCCATGGTTTTCCTTTAAAAGGTTAATGAGACTGTAGGAAATTCAAGCAGTTACTAGAATTCTCTACATAGATTCAGACAGAGCACATGATAGAGTAACCTAATCGAATATTAGGGCTTTCCATATTAACAAAACAGGCTTCACAGAAGATCAGCTGGCACCATATTAAAATGATGCAAGACTCCCTGGAGAAGATTTAAATGAAAAAGAACAATTTTCTTCATGTCACAATTCCCAAGTCACAAAGAAAAAATTTTTGAATTTTTTTCTGACAAGGATGTGATGCATAAATACCAAGAGTTGCCTCCTACATTTTTGTGCAATGACATCAGAGACATATTGGTTTCATTAAATTCATGTGAAACAGAGATACCTCGTCTTACCTAGCTCTAATTGTTGTCTTCCAAGGTTCTGACCCTTTTGTCTCAGTGCAGCAACAGGATCGTTGGCTCTACTGTGCCCCAGAAACATGGCCTGAGGAGACTGCCCTTATAGCATATCTTAATACTCTTAAATGCTTTGCAAAGCTATTATGACTGGTATATTCTGGCATAAAATCCTGTAATGCACATTCCCAAAATCTTGGTTTACAACTGCTTTTTTTATATGTTGAAAGGAACATCCCGATAGGAAAAACAATCCAGATCAAATGGCATTTGGTTTGTACATACGCCTAGGTTAAACACACACACCCACAAGATAAATAAAACTCAATATATATGTATTTACATAATATGCTCAAGTTAATTCTTTTATTCATCATCTGTGAACCAATATTCTAATACACAGATAAGGGATAAATGAGTTTTCAGTAGAATAAGATCTATATAAATCATCTGTCTTGAGCAGTGGGTTGCTGGCCTTAACATGAAAACAAAAGTATGAACATCTGATTCTATGTGTAAAAATAATTCATTCACTCTGGAAACAATGTATGGAATAATGGCAATAGCTAACATTTACTGAGCATTTACTGTGTGCCAAACATTATTTCATTTCATCACCACAACAACCATTGAGGAGAAAACTGCAAGTATCCCCAGTTTAAATGTTAACTAGCTTGCTAAAGATAAAGAAGCTAGTAAATGACAAATCTAAAAATCAGAGTCCAGGTGGTTTGCTTCCAGAAACCATGGTCTAAAACACTATCCTACACTACCTGCTCTCTGGAGCTCAAACGCATGTAAGAGACTATTGATGGCACAGAGGAATGCAGTAAGTGTATCAGCATTCCCACATGCAATGAATGGTAGTCTAGAAGGGACATGGGCTCTGATATTGAAATAGCTGGGTCCAAACTTAGTTTGGTCTATGCTATCACTTGACAACACCAACATACTTCAGTAAAGAAGCCCTGGTGGTGCAATAGTTATGTGCTCGGCTGCTAACTGAAAGGTTGGCAGTTCTAATCCACCCAGTAGCTCTGTGGAAGAAATACCTGGCAATCTGCTCCTATAAAGATTACAGTCAAGAAAACTCTATGGGGCTGTTCTACTCTGTCAAATGGGGTTGCTGTGAGTAGGAAATCAATTGGTCAGTACCCAACCACATACTTGAGTAAACTCCTAAGCAAGTCCATTTTCCTTCCAAAGAGGAGGAAATGTCTAAAACGGCCCCACAGAGCCCTCATGAAGACCAAATAATATATGTGAGAATGCTTTGAAACTGTATACCAAGCCCCAGAAATAAACCTGTGGCCGTCGAGTCGATTCCAACTCACAGTGACCCTATAGGACAGAGTAGAACTGCACCATAGGGTTTCTAAAGAGCAGCTGGTGGACTCAAACTGCTAACCTTTTGGTTAGCAGCTGTAGCTCTTAACCACTGTGCCACCAGGGCTCCACTGAAATTGTATAGTATTACTTAAATGTTAATTATCTTTATTTTTATTATTAACATAATTAATGAATATCAAAATGACACAACATGTATATAAGCTACAAATACATGACTGTTAAAGTTTTCTACATTTTATAGAATACCTGATTTTATATTAAAAAGACATATCTAAATACACACTTAACTGTGTTGACATGAGATGCATGTATTCACTAGCTAGACAGTAGACAAGAATTATCTTAGGTGAAGGGAAGGACAACACACACTATAGGGGAAATCAGCACAACTGGACTAAACCAAAGCTAAGAAGTTTCCTGAATACAACCAAACACTTGAGGAACAGAGTAGCAGGAGCAGAGGTCTGGGGACCATACTTTCAGGGGACATCTAGGTCAACTGGCATAACGAAGTTTATTAAGAGAATGTTCTTCATCCTCCTTTGGTGAGTGGCATCTGAGGTCTTAAAAGCTAGCAAGCGGCCATCTAAGATGCATCAATCGGTCCCAACCCACCTAGAGAAAAGGAGAATGAAGAACACCAAAGACACAAGGAAAGTATTAGCCCAAGAGACAGAAAGGGTCACATAAACCAGAGACTTCATCAGCCTGAGACTAGAAGAACTAGATGGTGCCTGGCTACCACCAATGACTGCCCTGACAGGGAACACAATAGATAGTCACTGATGGAGCAGGAGCAAAATAGGGTGAAGAACTCAAATTCTGGTAAAAAGATCAGACTTAAGGATTTGACTGAGACTGGAGGGACTGTGGAAGACATGGCCCCCGGACTCTCTGTTAGCCCAAAACTGAAATCAACTAAGAGGCCAACTCTTCAGACAAAGATTAGACTGGACTATAGGACATAAAATGATACTCGTGAAGAAAGTGCTTCTTAGTTCAAGTAGATACATGAGACTAAATGAGCAGCTCCTGTCCAGAGGGGAGATGAGAAGGCAGAGAGGGTCAGGAGCTGGTTGAATGGAGACAGGAAATCCGGGGTGGAAAGGAGGAGTATGCTGTCACAGTATAGGGAGATAACTAGGGTCATAAAACAATGTATGTATAAATTTTTGTACGAGAGACTAACTTGAATTGTAAACTTTCACTTAAAGCACAACACTAAAAAAATAAATAAATAAATACAATCTGATACTTCAGCTACAGAAGAGAGTAAATTTAGCATCAAGTTGTGAGTTTGTTCCTACTTGGTTTAACTCTCCATTACATTTCAGTTCTTATTTGTATTCTGATTTGTCTCACTGATTCTGAAATTTTGTTTGTCTCCATGTACACCTATTTAATAGTTTTACCCAGCTTGACTAGCTCCCCAGAGAGTCTGCATTACACCTTCTAAGCGGAAGTAAAGTATCACCTACATGCACCAATAGGCTTCTGAAACGCAAGCTAGTTAGTGGATGTAGGTTGCTGTAAATCACTCTGAATGGAAAAAATGTGCTGAAACAAAACCTTTTTGAGACAGCTAATTTCTCACTTCAATTCATTACAATGAGAAAATAGGGCATAGTTTTAGCCTTTCATGCTGAAGCAATCTAATTAAAAGAAATGGTCATTTAAATAGCTGAATGAAATTTCAAAAGTTTCCATAATTTATGAAGTCAGGATGATCAGGGAGAAAACAGCCAAGTGCCAATGACATTCTTATAAAACTACTCCACATTTATATAGAAAAAAAGAAAACTAGTGGGGGAAAAAAAAGATTGCCACTAAAAGATAGTAACCCTAAATTTCCATTTAACAGCACAGACTCTATTAAAAAAAGCAAACCCTCCACCAGAGGCTGTCCCCCAGTCTACTTTTAAGACATGGAGGCAAAACAGAAATTCACTCCTGTGAGAATTTTTAGATTCATTGCCCCTCAGCACAATCACAAACATCAGCTACATCCACATTTTAAATGAGAATTGATATTGAGAAAGATAAAATGAAAGAAATAGTGACCCCTTCACAAACTGTCCCACAACTCAGGCTTGAAAAAGAGAAAATAGACCAATCAAATTCCTCTCTGTGGAATCTGAATTAAAAGTCACTGAAGTGCCAGGTGGCATAAGGAGTCAGGTGACCCACTGAGAGCTTTGTGGTCGCCTTGTGGTGAAGGACAGGAACTCAGAGGAAGCAGTTGGGAGACAGAACTAAGCACAGCTGCAGAGAGCAACAAGTCTCATGAACTGCCTCAGTGTCTGCCCTTTCTGAGGTCTTGCTGAAATTTTTCCTGAATTCTTAAAAACACCCTAACGGAAGAGGCTTCAATTAGCCCCCTTTTTCCTGAGGTAACTCAAGGATGTCCCTGTTCCTTGATCCAAAAATATGCTGACTAAACTATTTTTTAATTAAAATTATAATTCACAAAAGCTAATTATCAGCCAGAATTGTTTTCTATCCTTCCTTTTAAGTGAAAGAGACAAATTCCCATTCTGCATAGGTAGGATCTAGGAAACTCACAGTTCAACATCACTTTTGCCACATACCTTATAGTGAAAATTGACGTTTCCAATGATGACCTTAAGGTCATTGCCAATTACAATAAAGAGAAAATGGTTCGATATATTTTTAAATTTGTTCTAAGGCAAGGGTGAAAAAGCAGATTTTTTGCTTAGTCCTGAATTACTCAAAAAATGTGAAGAATCAGAACAGCCCCAATCCCCAAACACTGTACAAGTCACACAGTTCTTTTATGGTTAATAATATTCCTCAAAGTGTTCCTAAGAAGGACTGTGGTGAAGCTCAAGGGCTTCTTGAGGAAAACAACACAGTGAGTAGAAGTGAACAAAAAAACAGGAGACTTAGACTCTAGTGTATAGCTCTCTGTCCCTAAAGAGTGCAACATTGAATAAGTAAGTCACTTAGTTCTCCAGGTCTCTTTTCTTAACTGCAAAATGAAAAAATCAGACTAGATTAACTCTAAGGTTCCTTCCAATTCAAAAAATGCCATGAGTTTATGAAATGATTAGATTTCATTATAATGAGTACAATATATTAGACCTATCAGAAAATGAAAGTCAAAGTAAAACAGATACTTTAATCTCTTTGAACTAGCACAAATTAACTTCATTAAGTCACTAAATTTAATGAGAGACTGAGAAGGCAGTTTATAAAATTTATATTTGGGGTCTATTTCTTACATGTATGAAGCAGCAATTCTTAACTACTTGGTATAATATTCACTATAAGGTCAACCTGCATCCCCATATTGCTTTATGTACAAAATAGTTCAATAACTGTTGATTCAATGAGAGAGATTAAGTCTAAAATGTAATAAAGCACAGTGGTTTAGCTGAGGATTCTGAAGTCAGCTGGCCTAGGTTCAAGCCCCAGCTTTAGAAGAGACTGCCTTGCTATTCACCAAGCCCCTTTTTTTTAATACTCTTGGGAACACACATATACTACATTTCCCAGCCTCCTTTGCAATTAGGTGTGAGCATGCGACACATGGAATGTGAGCCCATTACCCGCTGCCAACCAGCTGATTCTGACTCACAGTGACCCTATGTGACGCATATGCGGGCAGAGTGAGGTATATTTCTTCAAGACCAGAACTATAAAAGCATCCCAATCAGTCAGCCACTCTCACTCTTCCCCTTCCTGGTAGATGTCAATGCCCAGGGTGACCTTGGAAGCCATATGCAGAAGATTGTAGAGCCACCATCAGCCTGGGTCCCTGAATGACTGTGTTAAGAAGACACTCATCCTCTGCCACCAACTGTACTTCAAGTGAGGAAGAAATAAACACTGTCTACGTCAAGTCAGTAAGATTTCAAGGTATATCCATTATGGTTGTTAGTTGCAATCAAATTGGCCCCCGACTCATGGTGACCCCATGTACAATGAAACAAAACGTTGCTCAGTCGTGCACCCTCCCCATCATCAGCTGCAGATTTGTTGTGATCTATACGGTTTTTATTGCCTGATTTTCAGAAGCAGATTTCCCAGCCTTTCTTCCTAGTCCATCTTAGTCTAGAAATTCCCCCGAAACCTGTTCAGCATCATAGTAACACACAAGGCACCACTGTCAGATTGGTAGTGGTTGTGCTTGAGGTGCATTGGCTGGGAATCAAACTCAGATCTCACACATGGTCTAACACTGAACCACCAATGCCTCTGTTTCAGTAACAAACATTAACATTTAATCACATTCCTATTAGTGTTTCTAGGGAGGAGTTTGGTACAACCCAAATACTTCTTAATGGAACTGATATACTGAGTAAAAAGAACAGAAAACAGAAAGATGTAATTTGTGAAAATTATTTCACCTTTCTCCATGGCAACAGGTTTGGTGTTTTTTGTTTTTTTTTTAAAGCTTCAGCTTTTCATCTGTAAAATGAGAATTACAATCTAACAAAAACATTGTAATGAAGATAAATTGGGTTATCATTCATAAAGATGCTTATATCTGGTAAAATGTGTAAGCTATAATTATTATGGACACTAAGAAGACATTACTCAGAATCTGGAATCTATTTATACAATGCAGATATCTAAGAGAAAATCATAGATTTTTGGAAACCTAAAGAACTTTTATCTATCTCTCTCTCTCTCTTTTCTTTTTTTTCAAAAAGAAAATTGACATTTTGAAAACATAATCCTGGTTCAATATCACAGAGCTAGAGAGTAGAAGAGTCATAATTAGAGCTCAGCTCTCTTGAGTAATGTCACTTTCATTACTTTATCACCCCCCTTCCCCAAACTCTTTGGTAACCAAATTCCTCTAATACTGTGTCTGGTACACCTCCTAAATCTTCCTCCCTCTTCTACAGCTTCACGTCTAATTATTTAGCTTAGGCATACTTAGCATCCTTTCCTTGCATAACCGTCAGGGTCCCCTGACAAGTTTCACCTATTACTAGTCCCCCCCACCCCCGACACACAGGCTGCCATGGTAAAACCAGTTCCCATCAAGTCAATCTTGGCTCTTGGCAACCCTACATGTGTTAGAGTAGAACTGTGCACCATAGGGTTTTCAATGGCTACTTTTCAGAAGCAGATCACAAGACCTTTCTTCCAAGGAGCCTCTGGTTAGAATCAAACCACCAATCTTTCAGTTAGCAACAAGTGCGTTAACTTCCAGGGTAACCCAAAAACCAAACCCATTGCCATCGAGTCAATTCTGACTCATAGGGACCCAATAGGACAGAGTGGAATTGCCCCATAGGGTCTCCAAGTCTGTAATCTTTACGGAAGCAGACTACCACATCTTTCTCCCACGGAGCAGCTGGTGGATTCAAACCGTCAATCTTTTGGTACCATTACCACTGTACCACCAGGGCTTCTTAACAGCCATGGTAGATCTTGCTAAAAGGTAGTGCATAGTGTAAAAACATTTTAGGCTCTTCAATTTTCATAGGATAAATTCAAACTCCTGGGCATAACACAAATCTCCTTCCATCAGCCCACCTCTCACTTCTCTGGCCTCACTTTACTGGACACTCTTGTTTCACCCTAAATTCTAAATTTTTGGACTCTAATATCTTTCACATCTCTGTTATCTTTGCTCACCCCACCTCCTTCTCTTTCTTGACTTTTGTTCCTCTCTGCCATCTACATAACCTTTCAAGATTCAGAGCATCACATTACCTGTTCCATGAAATTGTTAATTGATCCTTCAGGTGGACTGGACGACATTCTCCTCTGAGTAACATTTTCTTACTTGTTTCTGTTAACGCCTGTAACCATTTTCTATATTTATCTTTTATGTCTCTGTTTCCCCCTACTAAATTTTCAGGGTCAAATCCATGATTTTTCATCTCTGAATCTCCAGTATGTCCAGTATGTCGCACAGTTTGAGATCCATAATAGAAAATCAATATGTTTGATGAATAAATGAATATAAATGATTTATTACAAGGTTCTCAAAAGAGAAAAAAACAGTAAATTTAATTATTTTTCTAGTTTAGGCTTAGATGAACTTATTGAAAACTGTAAAAACATTTGACCTTGCTTTTTTGTGGGCATGTGTGGATGTGTGCTTATTTTCTTCCAGTGGAGAGCCAAGTAGGGTTTCAAGAAAAGGGGTTTGCTCAGTGAGCCCTGGATTGGGAGGTCAGAAGCCCTAGCTTCTATTTCTAGTACTGTCACAAAATGAGGATCCCTGGTGGTGCAGTGGTTAAAGCACACGGCTGCTAACCAAAAGGTCAGTGGCTTGAACCCACCAGCTACTGAGCAGGAGAAAGATGTGGCAGTCTGCTTCCGTAAAGATTTACAGCCTTGGAAACCCTATGGGGGCAGTTCTACTCTGTCCTATAGGGTCGCTGTGAGTCTGAATCAACTCAACAGCAGTGCGTTTAGTTCGGTTGGTCACAAAATGACTATTTAATATTTAGCAAATTGGTTAATTGCTCTAAATCACAATTTATCATCTGTAAAATAACGAAGTTGTCCATCTACAATAGTAGAACATTTGATATTAGGTAGTAAGAAAAAAATGTGATAGCAGCTAAAATCATTTCAACCAGAAGCATTTGTACGTTACAGAATTAAGTTCTAATGTAATCAGTGAAAGCCTACTCATCAGAGAAGCAGTCTGGCATTGGATGGACACAGAAAGTCTTGGTTTTGGTCTCAAATCTGTCAGGACAATTCTTTGAAAAAATCACTTTACTTATTTGGGTTGCAGTTTCTTCAACCACAAAATTAAGAGAAATTCTAAGTTTCCTCACAGCTCTGAAAATGTATTATATGGGGTGTTATGTATAAATCTATGTGGATAGAGAAACTAAAGTCATTTGATTTTAGGAAACGGTCATTCTGTGATAGAAGGATGAGCATCTACTATTTCCCATATCTAATTTTGCATATTCATAATTCCATTCCTTTCTGCATACTAAGAAGTTTTTCTACATATGGGAGACAGACCTACAAACAGAAGAAATCAGCGTTATTTAAGAATGAACAAAATCTTTGCCTTCTCACTACAATTCAGCAAAATCTATTCTCACACATAGAAGGTTTGCTTTGTTCCTAGTGATTGATATGAAAAGCAAATTTAGGATGTCTTTCCTATACGCTTCAACAATTTCAGTATGGAACTTCCAGGTTCCTAAGTGTCACTATAGATCAAAAAGCTATAAATCCTAAGTAAAATTATTAAGTAAGACCAGATGAGATTTTTTTACTTCTTAGAAGAAAGACACTAGTAATTTTTGAAACATTATATGCTGTGCTATCCATTTTATACTGTCATGTCAACTAAGTTCTTTGTTGTTGCTGATAGCTTCTAAAAATGTCCTCTTAAAAATCATTTTAGAATTCATTTATGATGTGAATTTCAAATTAGAGAAACAGCAAAGTGTAGTGGAAGCGTCACTGGTTGGCCAGTCAAGAAATCTGTGACCTCGTTTACACTCCACCATTAACTAACCATGAGATCCCGGATCATTCACATGCTGAAGGTTCACCCAAAACCAAACTAAGTACCAGGCACTGTATTATCTCCTGGGAATATGAAACCAAAGGAAAAAAACCATCTATCCTTTCCAAGGAGCTTAGAAGGCAGTAGAGGCAGAGAGCAATGTATGAAAAAAGTAAAACAAAGGGCTAAAGAAACCATGTAGGAAATAGCTGCAGAATGTACCAAGATTAAAAAACAAAGAGGGAGGGGGCATAAGTGAGAAGAGAAGTTAAGAAAGAATTCATAAAGGAGATGATGCCTAATCCGACTTTGTGAGATCCTTAAACGCTTGCCAAGTCACGTCAGCATCATAGGCCTCACTTAGTTGCCTTATCTGGACTAGATAACCTCTAAGCTCCGTTCTGGATCTGAATGTCTAAAAAGCTATATGCGTCTTTAGTAACAGGGTAGAAAAGTATATATGAAAACCACATTTGTGTTTTGTTTACATGTATGAATATTTAACCACAATCAACGAGATGGACTGATACAGTGGCTGCCACAATGGGCTCAAACATAGCAAGGATTGTGAGGATGGCGCAGGACAGGGCAGGGCTTTGTTCTGTTGTACCTAGGTTTGCTATGAGTTGGAACTGATTTGATGGCACCTAACAACAAAAACAACAAGGTTTACTATCCAGAATCCTGTACTGAAACATTTCTAATATAACTATTTCTAAAACACTTCTTCCTCTTTCTTCTTTGAAGTCTGAACATAATTTAACCCTTCAGTATTAATCTTGGCCATTATCATAAGCATGTGTTGGAGACGTGTTGGAGGTGTAGCTTTATGCAGATGCAAAAACACAAGACAAAATGTAAAATGTAGTAGCAAATGGATACTGACCAAGTGGCATCCCCGTGGCATCTTGAAAAGGTACCTGGTGTTAGTTTATTATTCTGGTAATTCGCCTTTTTCTCTAGAAAGTGAAGTGAACATGTATAGTAACATGCTCTTCTGGGCAGTGTGAAATGGCCACCATCCAGCAAAACTAATTAACGAATCAAAGGCAAAAACAGCCTTCTGCTGAGAAGCAGCCGAGCAAGCGTCTAATAGTCACCAGAGGGAATCAGACAGATGCTGGCTTTCACACAGCTATTACTAGCTGTGTGACTGAGTGAGTTACTTACACTTAACAAGCTTCAGTTTCCTCATCTGCAAAACAAGAATAATAAACCATTTCACAGTGTTGATGGGAGGATTAAACAAGATAAAGCAGGTAATGCTCTTAGCACTGGATCTGGCATGTAGACAGTGCTCAGTGATTACTGGCTGCTATCATCATCATCATCGCCTTCATCATCATTATGAATCCAGAGAGGCTCGTATTATTCTTGTGACAGCATTCTTCAGGATAACCGGGACAACATGTGGCAATGGTTTTAAGTGAAACTAACTTATGGATCTAGACCTCAGCACATCGCCTTCCTATCTAAGAGGTAGTAAACAAAATGATATTAGGTTGAACAGTTGCATAGACATTGAGAGCACAGATTCTAGAGCCAGACTACCTGAATTCAAATTCCACTTCTGCCACTTATTTGTTAGGTAACCTTTACGAAGTTACTTAACCTCTGCCTGTCCCAGTTTCCTCATCTGTAAAATGGGGAAAAATCATAGTACCTGCCTCTTAGCACTGTTAAAGGATTTCATTAATTAACACATACAGAGCTTTTATAACAGTATCTGGCCATATTAAGTATTCTGTATATTTTTGCTATTGATAGTTTATTTAACGCCTTTGTAAGTAATATATAAGTAAATAGTATAAGCAATAACAGTGTATTTAACATTTTGGAAAAGTAGGAGCTCCTGGGTGGTGCAAACGGTTAATGTTCTTGGCCACTAACCATAAGGCTGGAGGTTCAAGTTCCTCTAGAAGCACCTCAGAAGAAAGTTCTGGCAATCTATTTCTGAAAAATCAGTCATTGAAATCCCTATGGAACGCAGTTCTACTCTGACACACATGGGGTCACCATGAGTCAGAGTCAACTCGATGTCAACGGGTTTGAAAAAGTAGGCAGAAAAGTATCATCAATGGCAAGTGAGGGAGAAGATGGGGCCACTGGTAATTTCTTGCGGCCGCAGCATTCTCATTAGGCTTCCTGAGGATATGGATAAAATGAGATCCTAAATGTAAGATGTATACCCTGTACTTTTTTAAGGTCTCAAGATAAAGGTTAACTGAATTCAAAGACCACGTCTTGATCACTGCCCTGCACCATCTCTCTAACCTAAAGGGCGGAGAATCAATGTAGAAAAGCTATCGAACTATTCTGCCACCAAACCCACACTATTGAGTCTTATGACCTCATTATATCCATCCTCCAATATTGAACTTTCTTCTTACCCAGGAAAGAATGTTAGTGACGCCTTACTGACAAATGCTTGCCACCATCCTTGGCTTTGTCTTTCAGATGTGATGCTATGTCTCCCTCTCTTTCTAGCTTCCATTCTTATTCTGTCTCTCTCTCACGCACAACTTCATTCATTTAAAATGCCCACAGTATGCCAGACAAAGTCCCTGTCCTCATGGGGAAAACATTGACTGAACAATGACATTGCTTGAAGGAAAAACAGGGGACTGAATTAAGATGCAAACTTTGGAGTTAGGTCAATCTGAGTTTGAGCCTCAGCTCTGCTACTTACTAGCTGTGCTTTCGAATGAATTACATAATTTCTCTAAGCTTCAGTTTCTTCTTTTGGGAAATGTGAATACCAATGCCCACTTGTAACTAGAAGAATAACCCTCGTCCATCACCATCAGCTCCCATCTTGCCTCTGGGAATTTGCTCTAGACCATGAAAGGAAAATGAACCATTTGACCAGTCAGCCTGTGCTTACAGAGACCAGTGGGAGAAGATGCCCTGATTAAATATGTCATCTGTTAAAAAGGGAAAAAAGCAAATTGTTTTCAGCATT
Organism: Dugong dugon; assembly: GCA_030035585.1. NCBI lineage: Eukaryota > Metazoa > Chordata > Mammalia > Sirenia > Dugongidae > Dugong > Dugong dugon. The sequence continues at coordinate 16,846,858 of CM057465.1, forward strand.
GGCTGGTTTTTCTGTAAATAAATGGTCACTTCCACATTTCTATATGTGAAAATAGAGGCAGTAAAGCCCACTGGAGAACAAACTGTGCTTAGCATCATAATGTAAAGCTCTGTGTTCCTGTGGGCAGGTGTCTTTATAATATGTTGCATTTAAAGAAATTTTTTTTTTAAAATTATACTTAAATGGTAATCAGTCTGAAATTTATTTTTTTTTCTTCAGTGGTAATGGTGAGTGTGTATGTTTGTGTGTGTGAGAGAGAGACAGAGAGAGACAGGTATTCATCTAACAATTGCACATCTGAAAGCTCAATAGAATGAAGAGGCATACACACTGGTAGAGGGCCCCCGGAAGGGATCAGAACTCCAAGGGACAAAGCTAAAGTGACCATATAATTTATCATCTAAATCAAGACACATTTGAGACTAAAAGGGGATACCATTAATGATTATTCTAGAACAATACGTGTTAACTGGAGCTTTCTGGGAACAAATTGGAACATATAATCACCTCAGCCAATGCCCACCTGAACTGTTCTGCTAAAGCCTACCCCTTAGTAACTATGGCTGTATTCTAGGCTAAATAGCCCAGGCTGAGAACATGCTGCTATGAATTATGTCCTATGAACTCTCTTAGTAGGGGTAAGGAGGATAAATCCTATGACAGACTAAAATCAGTTACTATAAACAGGATTTCTCATGTGAGGATAGAGATTTTGCATGATGGAAAATCAGTGACATTCTCTTTCTGTAAATAGGCTAGATAGTGTACGCTGAGTAAAGTTTGAGGCTTGCCCAGGTACAATGCAGGTGACTTCTTGCTCCCAGAAAGCAAAGATGCTCTACCTGTGTTATCTTTGTGCTAGATTTGCTCTTTTCCTCTGTTTTGTGACTATGAATATTAATCCTCAATATGATAACATCTCTATTAACGAAAAGAATGCAGCCCAATGCTTTATTGATTTTTGGCAAAATTTTGTAACCTGAGGTATAAATCATATTGGGCTGAAAGGTATGGCTTAGGATATCAGATAAGGAAAGTCACAATATGAGAAATCATTAAATGCAAAGGAAAACAATGTCAAATATCCCAGAACATAATGCATGTGTTTCCAAGCCACAGGACATATGGAAGAGATGGCAGAGATCAGATCGAAATCAGGACAGAGGGCACACAAGGGATTAAAGGGAGGATGAATGCCAGCAGGCATACCTGTGCTAGGGCGGGACACGTGTTACATGCGGAGGAAACTAATAACGCAAGGACATAGGGTCAACTTCAATCAAATTCAGTAAGAACAAGGACACTTCATCAGGTTTGTCAGCAGAGTGGAGGGTTGGGAGGTGGGCGTGGGAAGGGGAGGAGTATGAAAGGGGGGCCAGCTGTAGGTTTTCTGCTTGGATAGCTCAAAACATCATCAGGTTTAAATCAAATTTGCTTGACTAGGACAACTGCGATTTTAGAAGCTCCTAAGGGGCCCCTCCTCACCCGACTCGCAAAAAAACAATCTCGTCCGTTTTTCTAACAAGGAATAAGCCTCTCCTACAATCAGAGATAAAAGGCTGGTGGAGCTAATGCTTCAGTGTGAAGGCATTTCAGTGGCAGTATAATCAGTCACTCAATAGGTATAAATGGGTCATTATAAGATCCTTTCCTGTTTGGACTGAGGAGCAGGAAGCATGAGAAGAATAGAAGGACTGGGGGGATGCGACAGAGAAAAAAAAAAAAAAAACGGCAGGAGAATGGAAGCTGAAGACAAATTTCACAGGATTTACAGCTTTGCCTACAGTCTGCCTCATCTACCTCCAACTGGGATAGGATAAAAAGAAGTTAGGAGCTAAGGTATTTTTGTCATGCAGCTGCAAACACAGGCAGCCACACTTGGCTTGATTAATGAAGACGCTGAGGGTTTGTTTTATTCAACACTTCAGACTTCTTGTAAAGTAGTGTAGAGCTCAGAATATCACTATACTTGAAGTTGTGACATTGTTTTTACATTTTTCTTTCTGTGACACACATCGTGTGTGTGTGTGTGTGTGTGTGTGTGTGTGTACCATGGCCTCAGAGCAGAAGACTAAGAATCTCTCAATTATATATAGTGCCATTTTTTTCACCTGGGGGGTAGAGGGATGGGAAGCCCTCAGTGATAACACTAGAAAAAACAAGGAAAAACGCATCTTAAATCTTAGCTAATGAATGGGTGCAAATGGTTACGGGCTGGACTAGTAACCAAAAGTTTGGCGGTTCAGACCCAACAGAGTCACCTCAGAAGTAAACCTCGGCAAACTGCTTCCAAAAAGTCACAGCCGTGAAAACGCTATAGAGTGAAATTCTACTGTGCACACATGGGGTTGGCATGAATCAAAATCAACTCAAAATGAGTCGAAAGCAACTAGCAACAACAACAACAATATATTGCTGCACAAAAATAATAGGTTGGTGGCGTAGGAGTTAAGCGCTAGGGCTGCTTACCAAAAGGTCGGCAGTTCGAATCCATCAAGTGCTCCTTGGAAACTATGGGGCAGTTCTACTCTGTCCTATAGGGTCGCTACGAGTTGGAATCTACTAGAGGGCAATGAGTTTTTTGGGTTTTAAATACACCACAACAAACAAAATAACTACTCACTTATCGACTATCTCGTTATCTGACATTTCACATTTACAACAATAGTAAAAAATCTACTCTCTCATTATTTTGCACATTAACAATGTATGTCTGGCAGTAACAAACACCAAGTTTCAAGACGAGAGTACGGCTGGCTGTGATGGTTAAGGTTATGTGTCAACTGGCTAGGGCATGATTCTCAGTGGTTTGGTAGTTATGTAATAATGCAATTTGGTGGTTATGTAATGATGTAGTCATCCTTCATTTTGAGATCTGATGAGGTCATCCTCCATTTTCACATAATGCCGATTTTTCACACAACAATCTGATCTTTGGAACCTAATCATATCAGTAAATGAGGAGGGGGTGTAATTGAGCTAAAATAACAATAACTACAATTACAAAGCAAGAAGGGCAACAATTTTTACTTTCACTTAGGGATAATTATTAATAAAAAATATATAAAAATGTAAGCTTATAGGATTTCACGTCATTCACCAAAAAAGCAAACACAACTCTTCTACATGTTTGGAATCTCTTCTCTACCTCCTGAATTGGCATTTCCATTAAGAAACAGGGGGCTCCTATCCAGGAAGAATCATGTGTTATATGTGGTGGTGTAAATGGCGACTAAAAAACTATATAATTTATATAAATACTTGAGCTCAAATGTGTAAGATTAAATTTTAAGCCTAAAAAAAATAAATTTGCAAAGATTTTCTCCATCCTTTTGTTAGTTAATCAGGTTTTAAGTTCCTTTGTAGTTGAGGGACTGTTGAGGAGAGGTTTTGACTAGAGTTGACATCTTACCTAATGCAGTAGCTATGAGTTTAATTCAAGCAAATATATTTATTTTCTATTTGTTTAAGATATTTAGCAAAGACTTTATATTTGTTTCCCCTAGGAACATTCCAAAGAGCCCCTTTATTTCATGATAATGAAGAGCATAGAAAATAATGTTTTTTTCCTAAGAGGTTCCAGAATTTAATTTTAAAACTTGAGCAAAACATTTATTCTGGGAGAATTTATGCTAAAACACTTTACATATGTAGTTTTCAACATACCTTTACATCAAAGCAGCAATAAATTGTTTGAACACTCTTTACATAAAACACTGCTTATAGATCATTAACTACCTGATAGACAGCCCAAGGCAAGGAAGTTTGAAGAGGTTGAAGCTCATAGAAGATCAATCAGAAATAGGAAAACAAAACTATAAATAGATATTGTAAGGAATGTAGACCTTAATGTTCATTTTACATAGAATTGTTGAATAATACCTCCCTGTTTTGGTTAAGACAAGTTCATGTGAATAGGCTTTGATTTCACGTTTAATTATACATGATAGAATCAACTTTATTTCTGATAATAAAATTAAAAGCTTGTGACAACCCTCTTTTGTCATACCAACGTACCTAGGCAGTTATCAAGTGATATTGTAAGAACTGGTCTCATCTACTAGATATGAATTCTTTGAATCTTGCACAGGGTAAGTGTTCAATAAATATTTATTGAATTAGAATTAATAAACTCTGTCAAAGAGAGAAACTGATGGCTGATATCTTGATTTGATTTTGGGGTTTTCTTAAAACAAATATTCACTGTAAAGAAATTCCTGACCAAATTTAATCCTGTCAGTGTTTTTTCTTTAACCCAAAGTTGCAAATCCCTTCTTTCCTATTAGAAACTGGGCTTGCTTAATTTGAATTTGAAAAGATATGGCTGAGTGGAGGGGCAGAGATCATCTTGTGACCTGATATCAGTTTTTATCTCAGTAAAAGAGGGCTGATCTTCTATTTTGCTCTCCTCTTCTCTTTTTATTGGAAACCCTAGTGGTGAAGTGATTAAGAGCTATGGCTACTAACCAAAAGGTTGGCAGTTCGAATCCACCAGGCACTCCTTGGAAACTTTATGGGGCAGTTCTACTCTGTCCTTTAGGGTCAGGTCACTATGAGTCAGAATTGATTCGATGGCAACAGATTTGGCTTTTTTTTTTTGGTACCTAGCTTCTTTGAGCTATTTGCTTTTTCTGGAACCAAAATGATCTCCCTATATGCATATAGAATAACTGCTCAGGATAAACCTTATATTCAAGCTTAGTTGAATTTTGATTATGTTTAACAACTCTAACGATATGCCAGACAAGAAGCTAATGAAGTATTCTTCACTTCGTATTCCAGTCAGGATATTACATACTTCATTAATGGAAAATTTCTTCAGAAAAGGGAAATGTACAAGAATATCTGCCCTTTAAACTAGTAAGGCAATATGTGATTAATATTCAAAATTATTTTAAATTTAACTCTTTGGTATTCTTAAGTCCTAAGACAAAACCAATAACAAGTCTCCACTAAAAACTGCAGAATTTGCAACATTACATTTAAAAATTATAAAGGAAAATTCCATTTTATTAAGGAAGTGAAGAAACATGTCCTTTAAATATTTATGTAGCTTAATGTTCCATTTCAAGATTTTTACTAATAGTTCAGTATTTATGCAGAGGAAAATAACATATGGGCATTTCCACTTAAGTGGCCTGACAATCAACTTTAGGTCATGTATAAGTAGAAGATTCAATTGAACTCAGGCATAAAAACAGTATAGGTACTTTGTGAAAACAACATATCCTATACTTTTGACTCCAAGGTTTGGGAAGACATTCTTTCTCCTATGAGTCTGAAGCCTTCCTTAGAAAAGAGAGGGAAAATAGGAGAGGAGTAAAGGTCATAACCTAATTCTTTCGGATCTTTGGAAGTAAGCCCATCCTCTATCAATAAATCAGTTGCCATTTAGTTAACTCCAACTCATGGAGAAGAGGGGAAAGAATGTCAAGGGAAAACTGTCACATTTTCTGCTTTTACAAAATGAGGCTTAATGAGGTTAAGCAACTTGTTGAAGGTCACAGAATTAATACTTCCAACAGAGGTGGAGCTAGGACTCAAACCTAGGTCTTCAGATTTTAAATCCTAGCCATGTACAGTTGAACCTGGTTTGATCACTAAATGGCCAGATATTTGTTATAACACCCTAGCTAACTGATTTATGTTGTAAATTATCTTGAAATTTTTAGGCAGTCAGTCTCTCCAGCCCTGTTAAGAACCACATTCAAAATGAAGTATTAAACTTAAAAAAAAATTAAAGGGAGGGAGAATCCAGGTAGAGCCAAGCTGACTCTCTGAGTTAAGGAGATGGAGCTAAGAATCTGGGGAGACAAAGGCAACTAAAGTTCACAGAGCAGATTACTGAAGAGGAGAAGTTAAGAAAGAGAGAATGTTAAGTATTCAGCATGAGTAATGGCCAGAAAAACTATATAAGGCAGTGGAAAGAAAGACCAAAAAAAAAAAAAATTAGAAAGAATAGTAGACAGAGATCACATAGGACTGGGAATAGTGCCTAATGGCAACAGCCAGACTGGTAAATGTCAGAATTCATAAGGCACTGAGTAGAGTACACCAAAGGATATTGTCTCAGTAGTGATGGATAATTAGCCCTAGACTAAATGTTGCTCAGGTCCTGCCTAACTAATCTTAAAAGCAAGACCCAGAAAGCATAACACTGTTTCCAAGTTACTTAACTGTGTCCCAGAACAAAGTTACATCAGTTATTGTAAATGTGTTCCCTATGTTCAAGAAGCTAGAGAAAATATACTGAACATGTTAAATAGAGAAAAACAAGATATAAAACCAACCCAAATCAAACCTCTAGAGATGAAAACTACAAAGTCAAAGATGAAAATTACACTGCATAGAATTAAAGGCAATTTGGACATTGAAGAAAAGATTAGTGAACTTGAAAGCACAGCAATAGAAACTATACAAAATAAAACACCAGAGAAAAAAAGACTTTAAAAGAACATCAGTAAGCTGTGGGGCTAAAATATGTGTAATCTGAGTTTTGGAAGAAAAGGAGAGTGGACAGGGGAGAGAAAAAAAATATATTTGAAGAAATAACAGATAAAACTTAATCAAGCAAACCTGTTAAAGAATAAAAGCCCACATATCCAAAAAGTTCAACAAACACCAAAGCCCAAGAAACATGAAGAAAGTGACACCAAGGCATATGTTAATCAAAGTGCTCAAAACTAATGATAAACAGGAAATTTTTAAAGCAGCCAGAGAAAAATGACTTATTAAATACAGAGGAACAAAGCTGATGATGGCAGCAGATTCCTCATTGGAAACAATACAATTGAGAAGAGAGTGGAGCAAATTCTTTCAAGGCTGAAGGAAAAGCCTGTCACATAGAATTCTATACCAGTGAAAATATATTTTAAAAAAATGTAATAGGGACATCTTTAGGTATAAAATAGTTTAAAGAATTCATCACTAGCAGAGCTACACTACCAGAAATTGTGAAAGAGTCCTTTAGCCATAGGAAAATTATACCAAATGGAAATACGGATCTACACAAAGGAGTTAACAGCACTGTTAATGGTATTCAGTGCATAAGTATATAATATTATTTTTCTGATAATTCACTTCTTAAACAAGCAATCTAGTGTAAGATTTATAACATATGTAGACACGAAACGCATGACAGCAATAGCACAAAGACTGGGAAGAAGAAATTGAAGTACACTATTATAAGATTTTGATATTACACATTAATTAGTATAATATAACTTAAAGACAGACTGTGACAAGTTAAAAATGCTCACTATATGCATTTTTTTGGTGGTGCAGTGGTTAAGAGCTTGGCTGCTAACCAAAAGGTTGGTAGTTTGAATTTACCAGCTGCTCCTTGGAAACCCTATGGGGCAGTTCTACTCTGTCCTATAGGGTCACCATGAGTCATAATCAGCTCAACAGCAACAGGTTATATACTGTAAAGCATCCACTGTACTGGAAAAAAAAAAAAAAGAGTTATAGCTAATAAACCAACTAAGGAGATAGCTGAAAGAAACTCACTGCACTAAACACCTATATCAAAAAAGAAGAAGGATTTCAAATCAATGACCTCAGTTTCCATCCTAAGAAACTATAAATTAAGCACCAGAGTGAAAATTCATAAAATAGAAAAACAATAAAGAATAGCAATTAAACTTAGAGCTGGTTCTTTAAGAAGTTCAATAAACTTAAACTTTTAGCCAGACTGATTAGCAAAAGTAGAAGGAAAAAATTGTCCATAATCGGAAGGAAAGAGGTGGCACTCCTATAGATTCTACAGATATTAGAAGGGAAATAAGGAAAATCGTGCAATAATTTCAACAATTTAGATGAAATGGACAAATTCCTTGAAAAATAAACTACTAAACTTCACTCAAGAATAAATAAATAATCTGAATAGCCAGTATCTATTTAATAAATTAATATTTTAGCTAACCTTCCTACGAGGAGAACTCCAGGCCCAGATGGCTTCACTGGTTAATTTTACAAAATATTTAAAGAGAAACAATGCCAATATTGCAAAGAAATCTTACAGAAACTTGAAAAGGAGAGAATACTTCCTTCTATGAGAACAGAATTCATTCTCTCTATATTAGTTCTACCCAGCATTACCTGGATACCATAACTGGAAAACACATTAAAAGAAAAGAAAACTATAGACTAATATCTCTCATGAATATAGATGTAAAAATTCTAGACAAAATTTCATCAAATCCAATCCAATAATATATAAAAATGATAATACAGAGCGACCAAGTGGGGTTTAACCCAGGAATACAGGGTTTGTTTAACATTTGAAAATCAGTAAGTGTAATTTTCCATAATAGTAAGCTTTTTAAAAAAGTCGTATCATTATCTCAATAAATACAGAACAAGAATTTGGCAAAATCCATTTATTTACTATAAAACCTCTTAACCAACTAAGAATAGATAAAAGACATTTGATAAAATACATCTATGAAAAAACTATAGCTGACACCATAAATAATGGTGAGAGACTGAACAAAATAAGGACGGCACTGTAGCCACTTCTATTCAACATTGTACTGGAGGTTCTATCCAGTGCAACCAGGCAAGTAAAAGAAATAAAAAGCATCCAAACTGAAATGGAAGAAATAAAAATGCCCTTATTTGCTAACAACATGATCACCTATGCAGAAAAGCCTATGGAATTTACAAAAGAGCTACTTGAATTAAATGAGGTTAACAAAGTTGCAGGATACAAGATCAATATACAAAAAATTATATTCTATACACTAGCAATAAATAATTATAAATTGATTTTTTTTTTAAATTTCATCTAACATATCATGAAAAAACATGAAATACTTTAGGGATAAACCTGAGAAAAGATGTGCAAGACCTGTGCGCTGAAAATTACAAAACATTGCTGAGAAAAATTAAGAAAAATCTAAATCAATGGAGAGCTATACTTGCTCATGGATCAGAATACATAATATTATTAAAATGTTAATTCTCCTCATATTGATCTTTAGATTCATCACAATCCTAATTGACACCAAAAGACCAGCAGACTGTTGTAGAATTTTGCAAGCAGATACTAAAATTCCTATGGAAATGCAAAGGACCTAAAATACTCAAAACAACTTCGAAAAAGAAAAACAAAGTAAGTTGGAAAACTAATACTATTAGATTTCAAGATTTATTATAAAGGTATAATTATCAAAACTATGTAGTATTGACATCAAGATAGACAAGTAGACCAGTAGAACAAAATAAAGAGCCCAGAGATAAACCAACATATATATGGAAAACTAAATTTCAACAGAAGTGCCAAGGCAATTTAGTGGAGAAAGGATAGTCTTCTCAACAAATGGTACTGGAGCAATTAGCTATCCATATGCAAAATAAACACATCAACAACAAAAAACATGGATGACAAATACGCATATTAAGAATTCTCATTAATCATTAGAAAAATGTAAATTAAAACCACAATGAGGACTTAATGGTCTGATGAGACTGCAGGAACCCCAGAAAGCATGGCCCCCAGACTCTCTGTCAACCCAGAACTAAAACCATTCCCGAGGCCAACTCTTCAGACAATGATTAGACTGGACTATGGGACATAAAGTGATACTTATGAAGAGTGTGCTTCTTTGCTCAAGCAGATACATGAGACTAACTGGGCAGCTCCTGTCAGCAGGTGAGATGAGAAAGCAGAGTGAGTCAGGAGCTGGTTGAACAGACACGGGAAATCCGGGGTGGAAAGAAGGAGTGTGCCGTTGCAGTATAGGGAGAACAACTAGGGTCACATAACAATGTATGTATAAATTTTTGTATGAGAGACTAACTTGAATTGTAAAGTTTCCCTTAAACTACAACAATAAAATAAAAAAATAAATCTCAAAAAAAAAAAAAAAAAAAACCCACAACGAGACTGCATGACCTACCTATCAGAAGAGCTAAAATTACAAAGACTGACTAAACCAACTGTTGGTGATAATGTGAAGGAAATGGAGAAAATGGAAGTCTCATATACTACTGGTGGGAATGTAAAATGGAACAACCACTCGGAAAAATAGTCTGACAATTTCTTAAAGCATTAAATATACACCTATCATACTGACCCAGTCATTCCACTCCTAGGTATTTTCCCAAAAGAAATGAAAGCACTGCTGTCAAGTCGATTCCAACTCATAGCAACCCTATAAGACAGAGTAGAACTGCCCCATAGGGTTTCCAAGGAGCAGCGAGTGGATTTGAGTTGCCAACATTTTGGTTAGCAGCCAAGCTCTTAATCGTTGTGCCACCAGGGCTCCTATGCCTATAAAAAGACTTGTAAATTAATGCTCATAACAGCTTTATTTGTAATAATGAAAAGCTGGGAACAACCCAAATGGCCATCAACAGGTAAACACATAAATTGTACTATAACCACACAAAATAATAGTAGTCAGCAATAAAAAGAAATGTTAGTGATACAAGCAACAACATGGATGATTCTCAAATAATTACGTCCAGTGGAAGAAACCAGACCCCAAACAAAGAATATACAATTACGTATAAAATTCTAGAAAATACAAACTAATCTATAATTACAGAAAACAGAATAGGGGTTGCCTGAAGATGGGTGTCCGGGTGAGGTTGGCAGGGGCAAAAGAATGGATCAAAAAAAGAAAAAACAGAAAATCAATCATGAAATAAGATTTGAGAGTTATTACTGTTAAAATTGTGTTTTGACTTGAAAAGTCACAAATGTTCAGCAGTTCTAAGTCTAGCTATTTGTCTTTGTGACGAATAGATGAGAAAATAGCGCCTCCATTCAGCTTGTCTTCCAGGTAGCCCTGAACAATTTTGTAAAGTGTCCTCTTGTTCCCAGATTATGAGAAAGGAGCGTGGAGTCTTTGTGAATCTGGAATTTACTGCCTGCACAGTTTAACATAAATATATGTGCAGAAACATATCTAACAACTAGCAAGAGGCATAACTAAAGAGGGCACACTTCATCATGCCTTCTCTGTAGCAGCTGTTATAAAACCTCTCTTAGTCCGATTACTAGTTCCAGAGAGAACAGCTGTGAATTCACAAGAGTAATTCCAGGTAAGTGTTTAGTACACAGATGTTAGGCCAGCTAGCTTGGAAAAGCTGATTCCACTGAGCAATTAACCTATCCAGTCCAACTGGATGTAGAAGGGTGAATAGAGTTCACACAACATCACATACCAACAACATCTCTAGCAGCCTTTAAAAGAGAAGCTAATGAATGGTTTGCCACAGCCACACTGCCAAGAATACTCCACCGTACAATGCCATCGTAAAAAATCTCATCCATCAGCTTGCCTGCCAGCCACAGTAACAGACATCTGTGAGGGAAGACTTTTGCCTTTTTGGAAGAAAATCAAGGAAAGCTCAAATGTAAGCATTCTCTAGGGAACTATGCACTAATGACCCGGTGAAATTAAGTCCCAAACACTCCCAGGACACTGCCCATGAGGTGCAATGGACTGCTAAATAGATTTATAGCTGCTGAGTCAGGAAAAGGTTTATACAAATTACACGGCAAGTTGGCCTAGACTCAGCTGGACACAAAAGTCTGCCAAAACACCATAAAACCACAGATGGAGTATTCCATGTAGAAACTCTGGGATTTGGCCAGTTTTCAGCCATCTGACTTCAGCCTCCTGGGTTTACACAGGCTCATTTTATTCAATGAGCGCTTTGGCACTGATGAGAGCGTATTTCTCTAAATAGGTGATCTCATCTTCCACGAAGTCAAGACCGCTTCCATGGCCACAAGGACAGCTAAAACTTTCTTGCCAATGTAGCAATTAAAGCTGCAAGCACATGGTGGACACTGGTTCCTTGGGATTGCCACCAGTCCATTAGACTTTCTCCTACACTAATTTTTTTGTCTCTCAGTGTTTTTTGAATTTCAACCACTGTAAGCAATACATTTTACATCATAATCCAGAGACCATATATACAGAAGTAATTTTCAAAATATTTGATAACCAGTGTGTCACAGGCATCAACTAATAAGAATAGGGCATTAATTAAAGAGCCTGAGACATTAGCCATAAACAACCCATCACCACCATATCTGTGTTGACTGGCTAAATTACCATGGAATAAAAGTTTAAACAATACTTACCCTTACTATGAGCAATGAGCTAATAATATGTTTTATTCTATTCTATTCTCTCTCTCTCTCTTTCTCTTTCTTAGTGCTGATTTCATAGTCAGGTAAAGGATCATGACCCTCAGTTTGGAAAACATTTCCCTTGACTATGTGGCTCATTTTTAAGGCATAATGTTTCTATAAGTAGGACAATCAGGATATGTGTGCAGTGAAGGAAAAGCAAAACTGGACAAAAAATAAGAGGGTAATGGAACCACCAACAAAACGGGAAGTTTTCTCATACTTACATATTATATTGCTAAATGTATCATAAAAAGGTATTAAAGACCAGTGATAAAATAGGTTTACTAAAGTACATGATATATTTAAAATGTTCTATAGAATGTTATCGAAGTTAACTGACTACATAAACTTTCAAAGAAAACAAAAATTCAGTGTAACTCTCAGGCATGCTCCGTATCAACAATTTTTATTCTCCATTTTCTTTCACTGGGCCATATGACAATAGTTTGAATCCAACAAGAAGCTACACATCCTATAACACCTTTCAGCTCAGAAACAGGAACAGATAGAAAACACAGTTTCCTTCATTATCAGCTCTACTGGGTCTCTCTATGACTTGTACCAGAATCTGCCCACAGGGTTTATTACCAAACTGTGTGTGAATAAAATGCAGTTTTCACTTTTAAATTCGTGTGGTTATATTATATGTGTATACACAGAACACACAAATATACACACATATACAGATGCCCCCATACTTTGTGGATGGAGAAGTCTTAGAGCTTGTTTGTAATTCTGGTTGTTCTTTTTGCAAAAAATAACAATATGCTGTTTATAGCTTGCTGCTCATCAGTGATTTATTATTATTTTAACATTTTGGAAGAAGTCAGACAATAAGTGTTATCAAGCATTTAGGCTTGGTCATTTAGGATGGTGGTCCTTTCTGGGGACCAGCTTTTGATAAGGATGATGAGAGGAGCTTGTGTGAGCTGAGGCAAAGGATAGAATCCCACAGAGAAAGTGAAGAACCAAGCCTCTCTTGGGGTAGGACTGCCATCCAAGGTTCACCATGATCCTATAATGTAATGCAATCAGAAAATATATCTGTATTACCAGCATACAGATTTTAGAAAACTAAGGATCCAGGAGTCAAGTAATTTACCGAAGTTGTGGAAACTGGGCAAATCCAGGGGCCTTTGTGTTCTAGTGCAGTTCTCTTTGCCCTCTGGGAAAATATTAATCTTTCTATTCCTTCTAGTTTACAATTGTGTAAGATTAAGTAAATCACATTGTTCACCAATAAATACTGTCATTTGGAATGGTAAGTAAGCAATGAACATTTTAAAATAAATGATAACTAAGAAGATATATAACTAATTTAAATGGCACTTAGAAGGCAAAAAGCATATGAAGTTATAAAATAAGTGATTTGAAGATAATATAGTTTAGCCACAGTCATGAATAATACATTGACTATCTTTCCATGCATCAAATATCATCTTAGTCACCTTTACATACGGTGGTTTTTTCAATCTTGACCACAACCCTAAAATGTTGGTAATATTCTTAGCTGGAAAATCTGTATTCAAGTTGAAAACCTAGTGAAGAAAGAAATTGCATAAATGGAACCTTGCATTCAGAAGGTAAATTTGAAACCTCTCTGCAAATTAAATTTATTGGGTGGAAGTTGCAGGTGAGAAACCTGTATCCAATAACTAAATTCAGGAAGATGACAGGACTTCGCTTGGACACATTGAATTAGCGGTAACAGCCCAATATCGGGGGAAATTCATCAAGCACTTAGAAAGGTGGGGCAAGTTCTCAGAAAGTTGATTAAGACCTGAGAAATCAGTCAGGAAGTCATTTGCTAAACGGTGAAATCAACGATGTTTCAAGAGTATGGAGGTCATAAGCAATGATAAGAACTCAGAAGGCTGAATTTTAGAGAGTGAGGAAGAGAAGCAGCAAAAGAGAAGGAATGTTCAACGATACAGTACAGGCAGGATAATGCCATGTCACAGAAACAAATGGAAGACAGCTTAGAGAAGGGGTTGCGGTCAACTGTGTCAAATGCTTCAAAGGCTAAGGAGCACCCACAGGGAGAAAAGCCTTTGTTGACCTTCAAGAGAACAGTTACAAGTCATGGGGTCAAAAATAGAGTCCATGTGAAGGAAAAGAAATAAAAGTTAATGAGATGTCATTTTTCATCCTCTTAGTGTAAGACACTGTAAAAGCAGCAAGGATTGCTGTAGTACATGTCAGTTATGAGGAATGCCTCAAAGGACTCTACCAGGCTTGTTATTTGCAGTGTCAGAGAGCTCCATGTATGCATTGTTCCATACTGCAAACATTCTAACTTAAAACTCTTAGCATCCCTTAATAGCAGTTTCTGAGCATTGAAAAATAATATATTCCATTATTAAAGAATGGATAGCATAAACAAAATATTTAATATTTCTGTTTCACAGAACATATATATGACCAATATTTTCATACGATAAATAAGAAAAATAAATTGATACAAATAAAAGATAAATAAATGGCGAAATTTATTAGTGAGCATGTGCTCAAATGGTTGTTTCTGCTCTAAAGTCCAAATTTCTGTTAGTTCAAAGTCCCTGACTAAGAAGTTGCCTTGGGATTGCAACTCTATCATGCAATAAAAAATGTAAAAGATGACAGTATTATGAAAGTAACTCTTAAGTAATACAAAACAATATCTGATTTCATACAGGATGGATTTCATCCAGATTCTACAACTTTGTGCCCAGCTTTAATCATTGATGTTCTGTAACTTCTACATACACTGAATAAGTGGTTAAGCATTTGGCCGCTAACCAAAAGGTTGGCAGTTCCAATCTACCAGCTTTTCCTTGGAAACTCTATGGGGCAGTTCTACCCTGTCCTATATAGGGTCACCATGAGTCAGAATCGACTCAATGGCAATGGGCGTGTGTGTGTGTACGATTAAAAGTAACAAACTACATCAGTAGTTGTAAATCTTATAGATAATAAAATCAGTCTAAATCTCCTGGCAGCAAATGTAATTGTCAGTAACCCCTATACTGATATAATACTTAAAATGAACATAAACACAATTATTTTTCTAAAATTTCACTTAATTTTCTAGTTGTTGTTGTGTGCCATTGAGTCGATTCTGACTCATAGTGACCCTATGTGACAGAGTAGAACGATCCCATAGGGTTTCCAAGGCTATAATCTTCATGGAAGCAGATTGCTGGGTCTTTTCTCCCTTGGAGCCACTGAGTGGGTTTGAACGACTGACCTTTCTGTTAGCAGCCAAGTGTTTAACCACTGAGGCACCAGAGCTCCTAATTTTCTAGTACCTACATTTAAATTAATATTTTTATTAATTTTTAAAATCGGAAGCTAATAACTTCTTCCTTCATGGCTAACTACAGGAGTTCCCAAGAGTTTGCTATTATAAACCACCGAAATAACAAAAACATAGTATATAGTCCAGAATAAAACAATAGTTAAGATTTATGTATCACCTCTATGCGCCAAGTGTGACTTTATGCATTTTACATATATTAACTCTTTAAATACTCATAATAAGCCTGTAAGAAAGGTAGTATTACTAACCTCATTATTACTCACTCAGCAAATAGAGGAAGGGCAATAGTGTGCAATTCAGTTCTTTTGTCAGTTTCATCATCTTCCATTGACAACATAAATTTTTTTGACACTTGGAGTATCAGCTCACAGTTTTTCATCCAAGTCAAGACAATAATTGGCCTTCCATAATTTAAATTAAAAAACTATGACTCATGTTTCCCTTTTATAAGCCTTCAGTATTTAACAAGGAATTGACACAAGTATCTAATTCATTATTAATGTTGCTAACATATAAGATATTATGTCCATCTACAAATGCATCTATCACTAATTATAAACATTCATAAGCATATTTGTCAAGAACTTGCGATAAATGAAGTCATTCTGCCTTATGTCTCCTCAACATCTCAAATTCAGGGAGACTTGAATGAGCTCAGCAGGTACTCTCTCAGTGATCTCTTTCAAGAGAGAAGAAGAAAATGGTGCTTCACCTAGTTCCTCTTCATAAGATTTTGCTAATGCAACCCAGGAAATGAATTAGGTCAAGTTTGGAGCGGAGAACTGAGTCAGGAACTACAACTTGTATTACAATGATTCTGGGTGCCATTTATATACTGGGCCAAGGTTGCTGGGCCCAGGCAAGTTTCTATTAAACAAGCTTCTACGCCTACTCTGTGGAATCATTATTCCTGAAAGTCTTTTAAAAATTAATAAACTGTAATACTTTTTGAGTACTTTCCAGGCTCCATTCTTCTAAGTGCTTTATACTCATTTAAACCTCACATCAATCCTTTGTACTTACACTTACTATTATTCCCACTTTTCAAATGGGGAAATTGAGGCACAGAAAAATTAAGTAACTTACCTAAGGTCATAAAGCTTGCAATTGGAAGAAACAAGATACAAACTAACAAAATTTCAAATTTCCAATGGTATTTGGAAAGTTACCTATACTATTCCTATTTCTATAGCATTCATATTTCTACATGAAAATGATCAAACATACTAACCTAGAAAGCAGGACAAGCTTTACTGTGCAGAATCGTATGTTACCAAACGAGGCCTAAAAGCTTAGTTAGCATACAGCATGAGTGTGAATATTATCCTTTTTTATTGTAATGTTTGTAAAAAAAAAAAATTGTCATTTTAACATTCTTCATATATGCAATTCAGTGGCATCAACTGTCTTTATCATGTTGTGCAGCCATAACCACTATCCACCTTCAACTTTTTTCCATTACCCTTAACAGAAGTTCAGTGTCTCCTAAGCAATGAGTTCCCACATTCCCTTCTCTCCCACCAACCCCTGGTAACCACTAATAGCCTTAGGTCTGCATGTTGTAAAGAAGGTGAAGTGTGGGAGAATTTTAATTCAAAGGCTCAAATGTTAATGATCATTGACCTTATACACTACTAGATTCAGAAATTTTTGTTTTAATCAAAAATGCACTTAAAGTGTATTTTGATTTTTTTCCAAACTGATATATATATTTTTAAGATTTCTTGTTTCTAGCCTGATTGAGAGACATTGTTTAATATTTTAATATTCTGGGGGGGGGGGGATCATCATGATAACATCAGCATCATGTTAAGGAATTCCTTTGTACAGGACATCTCTGTCAGGATGCCCTAGACAATGCTTTTTTTTTTTAATTTCCAGAATTAACACATACCTGCAGATATAAGAATTTTATTCAGCAGAATAATGTGGAAATAGCAACATATTTAAATTTACTTTCTAACTATAGAGATACCAGTAAGCAGAACTTATTAATATATTTTGTAATATGACAACCATCTATTCATAGACCCTAGAGTTGGCTAGGATTTCACCCTAAAATTCTGATAGTTTCCTGTGATTGAGTTTTCTCTGTGAATTTACTAACTCATGATTAGTTAGTAAATTAATATATTAAAATGTCTATTATTATGTACATAATAAAACCCTGTTACCACCAAGTCCATTCTGACTCATAGCGACCATATAGGACTACTCTACCCCTGAAGGAAAGAGTAAAACTGCCCCATAGGGTTTCTAAGGCTCTAAATCTTTACAAGAGCAGACTGTCACATCTTTTTCCTGTGGAGCAGCTGGTGGGTTCGAACTGCTGACCTTTCAGTCAGCAGCCAAGCACTTAAACCACTGTGCCACCAGGGATCTTTATGTACATAATACACAGCACTAACTACAAACCTACTTAAGCAATAGTATCTGCAATTAAAACACCTACAGAAAAAGATGGATGGTAACAACAAAGTATTTACATTGGTTTAGCTGGGTGTGAAGGATGAAGAGAGTGAAAAAGATACCTGGTTTCCCACTACATTGTGTTGTTTTTGCAAGGAACATTGTGTGGTTTTTACTTTTGTATTTTATACTTTTGTATAAATGCATACCAATTAGAAAAACGGCACATAATTGTGTGCGTGTGTGCGTAAAAAAGCCAGTGTCAATTCTGACTCCTGGCGATCTTAGGTATGTCAGAATACAATTGTGCTCCATAGAGTTTTCAATGGCTGATTTTTTGGAAGTAGATCTCCAGGCCTTAACCCAGTGCATTAACCATTTTCACCAGGGACTCTGTATGTGTGTGTATCCTCCCACCCTTGTGGGGAAAAGCAACTGAACTAAGATTAGGATTTAGATAAACTGAGGAAAGAGCAAAAAGATGATTAGATTTAGATAAAATAAACTGAGGAGCAAAACAATGTGTGAAGGCAAAACCAATGAGGTAGAAATAAGCAGAAAAGACATGTCATAGTTTAGCAGGAAATTAAGGTTGGATCAGTGTTTTTAAAAAACCTTTAAGTTTAGGCAGAAGAGCTAAGATTTCCAGAATGAAAGCAGCACCGGAGGATTGTTGATCTGGAAGAAATAATGTAAGATGGGTTAAAGGGGAGAAAGATTGCAATCAATGGTATTAATTATAATGTTGTCATGATAACTTCACACCTTTACACAGTGCTTGGAACACAATATGCAATCAATAAGTTCATTTAATGAATACATGAAAAATGAACTATCATATCAAAACAGAAAGAGAATCTGGTAAAATCATCTAAAAATGGGGGTTAAAGAAAACCAATGAATCACACATGATACACAAGTTTGGAGCTATGTTACAGCTCACAGCTTTAAAGTGTGTGTGCAAAACCATTCTTATGGAGAGGCAGAAAGTTCAGGGTTCAGTGTGCAGTCTCTAAAGTCAGGCTGCCTGGATCATATCCCAGCCCCAATACTTATTTGCTACCTAACATTGGGCACGTTATTTAACCACCGTGACCTTCAATTTTCTCATATTTAAAATAGTGATAGTTATAGTACCTTCCTTTCCTTTAAAATGGGATTATAATAGTAGCCATTTTATAAAATTAGTAGGGATATAAAAGTAATGCATTTAGCAAACCACGTTATTCATAGCAAGTGGTTAATAAACGTTAGTTCTTATTCTCAAGGTTTTTTCTCAGGGTGGAGGGTCACAAAGAAACCTTTGTGTGGAGATTTTTCTTTTAGATGTGGTTCAGGTGGAGTTGACTGAGTCTCAGGGCATTTGTCATAACAAAATTAAGCTTTTTCTACACATAGCTCTTTATTAAAAAAAAAAAAAAACAGAACAGGCACTGATTATCTCACTTATGGTACTAACAAGAATCATGATTTAAAACATTTTTTAAAGTAAATTAAGTAGGAGAAGAAGCCAACATATTGCTATAAACAGAAGCACTATGCCGTCTCTCTGCAGCAAAGACCCAAAAAACTAAAACAGATAAAAACGTCAATCCTGGAACCCTAAGCATCAAATGAAGGGATAAAGAACTTGATCAAGCACTGAATGGAATAAGAAACTGACAGAGAACAGAGAACGAGGAAAGCTACAGAGTGGAGGTCCCCTACCAGCTAACAGGGCAGGGGTTCTACATCTTGGACTACAGCCACCAAGGAACGCAGACAGGGAGTATAGGAAGGCAACTCTGTGGAGCTCCCAGCAAGAGACAGAGCACCCAATAATGAGGCATACTCGCTTTTCCACCTCCCACCCTTCTTCCCTCTATGCAGCCTATGTGGTTTCCAGTGGGCCATGGTCACTTAGCTGGAGAGACACCAGCTCACTGCCGCCCAGGTCCATCCTACCCCCACCAGATGGCTCCTTCAACACCATTTTTGTTTGTTTTGTTTTTTGTTTTTGGCTTTTCTTGTTTCTTCTTCTCTCTCCCCCTTTCTTCCTTTCCTTTGTTCTGCCCAGCTAGCCACATATGCTGCCCCCTCCCCTTCTTGATGGGCTGTGGCATACTGCTCAGCTAGAGAGCCACCAGCACATGGCCTTCTCAGGTGTTCACCACCCCCACTGGCAGGCTCTACTGGCACGTGGCCTCGCCAAGTCTGCCCTGTCCCCACTTGCCAATCCTACTGCACGTCCATTTTATTTACCATTTTTGCCTTTGTTTCTCTCTCTTCTTTCTATTCTTTCTCTCACCCACTTAATTCTGCACATCACATCCTCTCCCTTCCCTCCTGAGCGCGGAGCACCACACTGCCAAGTGGCACTGACGTGGTCCCCCAGACCCACCTTGGCACTGCCCCAGGGCTCCACCCCACCGGCCCCAGTTTGTGCCACAAATGACCCATACCTGCCCATGCCTCCCACTAACCCTGCCCTGTTGTGCCATAGCTGAGTAACTAGCCCTGCCCACCTGGACAAGGTGGTGAGAAGTATCATGCCCACAGACAAGCAAGCAACAAAACACGCCCAGCCTGCCTGCCCAAACACAACCAAACAAAACAACAAAGCAGGATGAAACAAAGAATATACCACAAATAAATGAAGAAAATAATTCCTGAATGTCCCAGAGACAGCAGACAATATCAAAATATATAAAAAACAGGACAGGATGGTTTCAGAACGAGATCAAAATAAAATACCAGATGACTTTCTGGTAGAAGAGAAGGCACTGGAACTACCAGATAGGGAATTCAAAACTCTAACATTCAGAGTTCTCCAACAGATGAAGGAAAATGCAGATAAAAATAAGGAAAAAACAGACAAAATCATGGAAAATACAGACAAAATCAAGGAAAACACTGACAAAGCAATGGAAGAATTCAGGAAAATAATACAGGAACAAAGTGTCAAAATAAACAAACAACTAGAAATTACACAAAAACAGCAATTAGAAATCCAAAAGATAGGCAATAAGATTTCAGAAATGGACAGTACAATAGAAGGTTTTAGGAGGTAGTTTGAAACAATGGAAGACAGGATTAGTGAAATTGAAGACAAATCCTTGGATACCATGTTGTTTGAGGAAAAATCAGAGAAAAGAATAAAGAAAAATTAAGAAACTCTGAGAGTGAGATAGGATACAATCAAAAGCAAAAATTTGCGGTGATCGGAGTTCCAGAACACGGGGAGAAGTGGAAAACACAGAGAGGATCACTAAAGATTTGCTGACAGTAAATTTCCTTAGTATCATGAAAGACAAAAAGCTTACCATCCAAGAAGCTCAACAAATCCCATATAGGATAGACCGCAAAATAAAGTCACCAAGACATATAATCATACTTGCTAAAACCAAAGAGAAAGAAAGAATCTCGAGAGCAGCTCGAGAGAAATGAAGTCACATACAAAGGGAAAACAATAAGACTAAGCTCTGATTAGCTGGCAGAAACTATGCAGGCAAGAAGGCAATGGGATGACACATATAAAACCTTGAAAGAAA
The DNA here is from genome assembly GCA_030035585.1 of Dugong dugon. Lineage (NCBI taxonomy): Eukaryota > Metazoa > Chordata > Mammalia > Sirenia > Dugongidae > Dugong > Dugong dugon. Next base: position 16,868,249 of record CM057465.1, read on the forward strand.
AAAATTGTCAAGTAAGAATAATATGTCTTGCAAAATTCTCACTCAAATATGATGGTGAAATTAGGACATTTGCAGATAAACAGAAAGTAAGGGAATATGTAAAAACAGAACAAAACTTACAAAAATTATTAAAGGGAGTCCTTCAGTTAAAGAACAAACAACATCAGAAAACGACCTGAATCTATGACACAGACAGGATTAGCCAGATACCAACCTAGGTAATGAACTCTCAAGAATAAAACAAAACTAAAAGAATTACAACAGGGAACCAGAGAAGTCAATCTGTAAATGACAAGAACGTCAAAAAAATAAAAGAAGGGATAAATGGTGTAGGCATAGAACTTTCAAAAGGATAGGAAGTCAGGGTGATAACAAGTAATAGAAGACTGGTTTAAACTTAGGAAGATAGGGGTAAATTTCAAGGTGATCACAAAGCAAATTAACAAATCTACTCATCAAAATAAAGAAGAAATACATAAAGTCTCAGTAAACACAAAATCTAGAAAAATGAAAAAAATGAAAAAAAATCCACAAACAAAAGGAAGTCAGCACAGCAGAGTAAGAAGAACAAAGAAAACATCATCACTACAAAAAAAAAAAAAAAAGCACTAAAAAACAATATAAATAAACTCACACCTATTGATAATCACACTGAATGTAAATGGCTTAAATGCATCCATAAAGAGACAGAAAGTGATAGAATGGATTTAAAAAAAAAGGATTCATCAATATGCTGTCTACAAGAGACACACCTTAGAAACAAAGACATAAATTTATTAAAAATCAAAGGATGGAAAAAAATATATCAAGCAAACAGCCACCAAAACAGAGCAGGAGTGGCAATACTAATCTCAGATGAAATAGACTTTAAAACAAAATCCACCATAAAAGACAAGGAACGACACTATAAAATGATTAAAGGGACAATCCACCATGAGACATAAACATAAAAAATAGCTACACACCCAAAGACAAGGCTCCAAAATACATAAAGCAAACTCTAACAGCACTGAAAAGAGAAACTGACAGTTCCACTATAACAGTAGGAGACTTCAATATACCACTCTCAGTAAAGGACAGAACATCTAGAAAGAAACTCAACAAAGAGAAGATCTAAAGGCCACAATCCACCAATTTGACCTCATAGACATATATAGAACATTCCACCCAACAGCAGCAAAGTACAGATTCTTTTCCAGTGCACATGGAACATTCTCCAGAATAGACCATATTTAGGCCACAGAGCAACCCTCAACAAAATCCAAAACACTGAGATAATACAAAGCATCTTCTCTGATCACAATGCCATAAAAGTAGAAAGTAATAACAGGAAGAGCAAGGAAAAAAAAAATACATGGAAACTGAACACCACTTTGCTTAAAAACCACTTGGTAATAAAAGAAATCAAAGATGTAATCAAAAAATTCCGAGAATCAAGCGAGAATGAAAACACATTATACCAAAACCTGTGGGACACAGCAAAGGCAGTGATCAGAGGTCAAATTATAGCTACAGATGCATACATTAAAAAAGAAGAAAGGGACAAAATCAAAATATTAGCTCTAAAACTCGAACAAAGAGAAAGAGAACAGCAAGAGAAGACCACAGTCACAGGAATAAAGGAAATAATAAAGATCAGAGTGTAAATAAATGAAATAGAGAACAGAAAAACAATAGAAAGAATCAACAAAACCAAAAGTTGGTTCTTTGAGAGATCAACAAAATCGACAAACCACCAGCCAAACTGACAAAAGAAAAACAGGAAAAGAAAGCAAATAACTCAAATAAGAAATGAAATGGGGACATTACAACAGACCCAACTGAAATAAAAAGAAATAAAAAGTACTCATAAGAGAGTACTATGAAAAACTGTACTCCAACAAACTTGAAAACCTAGAGGAAATGGACAAATTTCTAGAAACACACTACCTACATCAACTAACACAAACTAAGGTCGAAAATCTGAAGAGACCCATAACAAGAGAAGAAATTGAAAAGGTAATTTAAAAACAAAACAAAACAAAAAAAAACCTCCCCACAAAAAGAAAAGCCCTAGCCCAGATGGCCTTACTGGAAAATTTTACCAAACATTTAGAGAAGAGCCTGCACCTGTACTACTCAAACTGTCTCAGAACATAGAAAAGGAAGGGATACTTCCTAATTCATTGTATGAAGCCAGCATAACCCTGGTACCAAAACCAGGCAAAGGCACCAAAAAAAAAAGAAAAAGAAAAAGAAAGAAAATTACATACCAATATCTCTCATGAATGTAGATGTAAAAATTCTCAACAAAATTCTAGCTAATAGAATTCAGCATCATAAAAATACACCACAACCAAGTGGAATTCATACCAGGTGTGCAAGGATGGTTCAACAGTAGAAAATCAATCAACATTAGAAAATCAGTCAATGTAACCCACCACATAAATAAAACAAAAGACAAGAATCACATGTTCATCTCAATCAGCACAGAAAAGGCATTTGATAAAGTCCAACACCCATTCCTGATAAAAATTCTCAACAGGTATAGAAGGGAAATTCCTTAACATTATAAAGGGTATCTATATAAAACCAACAGCCAACATCATTCTTAATGGAGACAGGCAGAAAACATTCCCCCTGAGAACAGGAACAAGACAAGGATGCCCTTTATCACCACTCCTATTTGACATTGTGCTGTAAGTCCTAGCTAGAGCAGTAAGGCAAGAAAAAGAAATAAAGGGCATCTAAATTGGTAAGGAAGAAGTAAAACTATCCCTATTTGCCGATGATACGATACTATACGTAGGGAACCCAAAGGACTCCACAGGAAAACTACTGGAACTAACAGAAAGATTCAGCAAGGTAGCAGGATACGAGATCAACATACAAAAATCAGTTGGATTCCTATACACCAATAAAGAGAACTACGAAAACAAAATCAGGAAAGCGATACCATTTATAATAGCCCCTAAAAAAAATAAAATACTTGGGAATAAATTTAACCAGAGACATAAAAGACCCATACAAAGAAAACTGCAAAACACTACTGCAAGAAACCAAAAAAGGCCTACATAAATGGAAAAACATACCATGCTCATGGATAGGTAGATTCAACATTGTGAAAATGTCATTCTAACAAAAACAATCTACAAATACAATGCAATCCCAATTCAAATACCAACAGCATTCTTTAACGAGATGGATAAACTAATCATTAACTTTATATGGAAAGGAAAGAGGCCCTGGATAAGTAAAGCACTATTGCATAAGAAGAATAAAGTAGGAGGACTTGAACTATCTGACCTCAGAACTTACCATACAACTATGGTAGTCAAAACAGCCCGGTACTGGTACAATGACAGAGACTTTGATCAATGGAACAGAATCAAGAACCCAGATGTAAATCCATCCACCTATAGTCACCTGATATTCAACAAAGTCCTACAGTCCATCAGATGGGTAAAATACACTCTTTTTAACAAATGGTACTGGCAAAACTGGATGTCCATCTGTAAAAAAATGAAACAGGACCCATACCTCACACCATACACAAAAACTAATTAAAAATGGACCAAAAGCCTAAATATAAAACCAAAAACTATAAAATTCATAGAAGAAAAAATAGGATCAATGTTAGATGCCCTAATACATGGCGTAAATAGGATACAAACCATAACTAACAATTCACAAATGCCAGAAGATAAGTTAGATAACTGGGATCTTCTAAAAATTAAACACACTCATCAAAAGACTTCACCAAAAGAGTCAAAAGAGAGCCTACAGACTAGGAAAAAATTTTTGCCTATGACAAATCCAACACAGGTCTAATCTCTAAAATCTACAGGAAAACCCAACACTTCTACAATAAAAAGGCAAATAACCCAGTTAAAAAACAGGCAAAGGAAATGAACAGACACTTCACCAAAGAAGACATTCAGTCAGCTAACAGACACACGAGGAAATGCTTTCAATCACTAGCCATTAAAGAAATGCAAATCAAAACTACAGTGAGATAACCATGTCACCCCGACATTACTGGCACGAATCAAAAAAACCAGAAAATAACAAACGTTGGAGAGTCTGTCAGGAGACTGGAACTCCTATGCACTGCTGGTGGGAATGTACAATGGTACAACCATTTTGGAAAGCAATATGGCATTTCCTTAGAAAGCTAGAAATAGAAATACCATAAGATCCAACAATCCCACTCCCAGGAATGTATCCTAGAGAAATAAGAGCCATCACACAAATAGACATATGCACACCCATGTTCATTGCACCATTATTCACAATGGCAAACAGATGGAAACTACCTAAGTGCCCATCAACAGATGACTGAATAAACAAACTATGGTACATACACACAATGGAATACTATGCAATAATAAAGAACAATGATCAACCTGTGAAAAATCTCACAAGATAGATGACTCTGGAGAGCATTATGATGAGTGAAATAAGTCAAACACAAAAAGACAAATACTGTATGAGAACAGTATTATAAAAACACATAAAAATGCTTCCACACAGAAAGAAACAATCTTTGACAGTTATGAGGGAGTGGAGTGGTGGGGAGGGAAAAACACTAACTAGTGTAACCAAAGTGGTAACTTTGGTGAAGGGTAAGACAGTACACAGTACTGGGGAAGTCAGCGTTACTTGACCAAGCCATGATCATGGAAGCTTCATAAACACATCCAAACTCCTGAGGGACCGAATTACTGGGCTGAAGGCTAGGGTCCATAGTCTCAGGGTACATCTAGCTCAACTGGCATGACATAGTTTATAAAGAAAATGTTCTACATCTTACTTCTTGAGTATCATCTGGGGTCTTAAAATCTTGTGAGCAGCCAGACATCTAAGATATTCTGCTGGTCCCATCTCATCTGGAGCAAGGGAGAATGAAGAAAACCAAAGGACACAAGGGAAAGACTAGTCCAAAGGACTAATGGACCACAACTACCACAGCCTCCACCAGACTGAGTCCAGCACAACTAGATGGTGCCCAGCTACTACCACTGACTACTGTGACAGGGATCAAAATAGAGGATCCCGGACAGAGCTGGAAAAAATGTAGAACAAAATTCTAACTCACAAAAAAAGACCAGGCTTACTGGTCTGACAGAGACTGGAGAAACCCCCGAGATTATAGCCTCTGGACACCCTTTTAACTCAGTACTGAAGTCACTCCTGAGGTTCACCCTTCAGTCAAAGATTAGACAAGCCCACAAAACAAAACAAAACAAAATGGGCACACCAGCCCAGGGGCAAAGACGAGAAGGCAGAAGGGGACTGGAAAGCTGGTAATGGGGAACCTAATGGGGAACCCAAGGTTGAGAAGCGGAGAGTGTTGACATGTCGTGGGGTTGGCAATCAATGTCACAAAACAATATGTGTATTAATTGTTTAATGAGAAACTATTTGCTCTGTAAACCTTCATCTAAAGCACAATAAATAAATTTTAAAAAGTAAATAAAGTATCACTCCTACAGCATTTCAAACGACAATAGTACTGTGTTTTCCCTAATTTTACTTCTTAGTTTTTTACTCTAAGGGAACATTTATTTTACCTATGACTGAGTGTATAAAAACGTATTATATGACATGCTTGGGATCTACTTGACCCTATTCTCATCACACACAAAAGATTACGTCCTTCCAGCATTGACAGCCACTCTTCCCAGGAAAAGGCTGAATAGAACACTTTCAAGCACAGGTAAATTATGGCTAGAGGTCATCAATGTCTCAAGGAGACACTTGCAGGTGGTAATTTCTATGCAACTTCCCAAGTCCACAATGTTCCCTACAGATATAACAGGCCACCCCTCTACCTCTGCAAGGGAATTACAGGAGAGTGGTAGAGTCCTCTTCAGAGCCATCTTTGTTCCCTCTTAATCTTTGCCATCTGAACAAAGACCTTCCTTTTATAAAAATAAATACAGACTTCCTGTTCCTATTTTTTCCATAATTTACAGCTTACTCAAACATTTGTAAATGCACACTGTAACATTTTTCTTCAAAAGTCCTACCCAACATTTTAAGAAAATATGCCTCTTGATTTTCATTGTATCAAACTTAAACCCAGCTTCATAAAATGAGTTTCTACCCTTTCTCTGATGGGTAAAAAAGTTTTTAAAAAAGACTTAACCATTACTTTGTTGTTGTTGTTTTAATACGCAACTTTAGATTATGACTCCTATGTTTTTAGATATAGATGTTTGCACTTGTACATAAGTACTCTTAAGGAGATTACATATAACTGCCGGTAAAGAGCAGATGTTTAGGAGAGCAGTGCTGGCAATTAAGGGTAGATTACACATACTGTTTCACACAGTATGACTCCTATTACTTAAAGGTGACTCTATTTCTTAAATACGCTATAACATCCCAGCATTAATAAAGAATAAATAAAGTAGCAGAAACAGTTATCTCCCAAAGTCTTGTAATTTCTTCCCTATTTCAGAGTTGTTGCTGGAAAGTAGCTGCCTAGCTATGGACTACATTTCCCAGCTTTCCTTGCATCTAGGTAGGGCCATGTGATTAAGTTCCGGCCAAATGAATAAAGGTAGAAGTGAGGCATGCCACTTCCAAGTCTGAGTCATAAGAATCTGCTATGTAATCCTTCATGATCTCTCCTTCTTTCCCCATCAGAGAATTGGAAGTACTTGCCTAAGGTAGGGGTCCAGGTTGCACAGTGGTTAAGAACTCAGCTGCTAATCAAAATGTCGGCGCTTAGAATCCACGAGCCACTCCTTGGAAACCCTTAGGGCAGTTCTACTCTGTCCTGTAAGTTCACTATGAGTTGGAATCAGCTGGACGGCAACAGGTTTTGTTTTTTGTTTTTTGCCTAAAGTCATCTTGTAAACCAGGTATAGAAGAGAAGAACGCAGAGTTCAGTCAGCCTAGGTTTCTGAAAAGTCAGATGGAGTAAAGACCAACACACTACCCTCCTTCCTGCTATTGCCAAGTGGCTTAAGAAATATACTTTTATTGTATTTAGCTATTGAGATTTGGTGGTTTTATTTTTACAGCAGCAATACATGTATCCAATTTCTACATAATAAAGGAAAACTATATTGACACTGTATACCTTACCAGCACCGGTGGCCATTGAGTCAATTCCAACTCATGGCAACTCCATGTGAAGCAGAGTAGAACTGTGCTCCACAGGGCTTTCAATGGCTGATTTTTCAAAAATAGATCAGTAGGACTTTCTTCTGAGGGACCTCCGGGTAGACTCGTTCAGTTAGAGTCCAGCTAACTGTTTGCACCACCTAAACCTGTTGCCACAAGTTGAATCTGACTCATAGCGATCCTACGGGAGAGAGTAGAACTGCCCCAGAGGGTTTCTAAGGAGCAGCTGGTGGATTCAAACTGCTGAGCTTTTGGTTGGCAGCCAAGCTCTTAACCACTGCCACACAGGGACTTAAATCTAAGTAAAAATAAACATTCCCCTCAAAGAAAGATTTTTAAATGGTAATGTCAATGGATTAACACATAAACCAAAGTCAGTTCCAACTCACAGCAACCCTATGAGTTGAACTGCCCATAGGGTTTCCAAAGCTATAATCCTTATGGGAGCAGACTGCCACATCTTTCTCCCATGGAGCAGATGGTGGAGGAGCCCTGGTGGCACAGTGATTCAGCACTCGAATGCTAACTAAAAGGTTGGATTAACACAATTATTATTAATAATAATAACAACACATAATGAATATTATTATTTTTTCATTATGGCTAACATTTATTTAGTGGCTACTATGTGCCATTTTGCATGCATTATTGCATTTAATTCTGAAAAACCCTACAGTTGAAGAATATACAGGTTAGGTGACATGTCAAAAATATATACAAGTGTTAATTAGCAAAGAGGAATTCCTGAGTGGTGCAAATGGTTAACATACCCAGATGTTAATCAAAAAGACGGAAGTTTCAGTCTACCCAGAGGTGTCTTAAAAGAAAGGCCTGGCAATCTCCTTCTGAAAACTCAGCCACTGAAAACCCTATGGAGCACAGTCCTATGCTGACACACGTGGGGTGGCCAGGAGTCAGAAGCAACCACACACTGGTTTTTTGCTTATGTTTTTGTCTTATTAATTAGTAGAGAAGGGATTTAAAATGCCCCATCAATTGGAAGATAACCATGTGGCCAGTGAATAGAAAGAATATCAAGAAATCAATTAGAATTAAGCAAGTTTGTAAGTTCATTGTTCATTCAACTAGAAAGTGTTAATGTGTAGAGCCCAAAGATATTCAAGGGCTGTGGGAAATAAAAATATGTAAAGGACATAGACCATGACATTAGCATATTAAAATCTAACTTGGAACATATACCATGTACAAAAATAACTAGGATAAAATACAGTATATGGTAAGTGTCCTAACAACATTAAAGAATATTATTAGAGCTTAGATAAGAAGGAGGTTACTTTTGGCAGGGAAAATCGGAGCTCACTCTACATTGAAAACAGTACTTAAGCTGGCCCTACATGAATGATTAGTATTCAACAAGCAGAGGTAGGGAAAAAATCTTTCAAGTGGATACATAAATTGTTGTTGTTAGGTGCTATCAAGTAGTTTTAGACTCACAGTGACCCATGTGATAAGTAGAACTGCCCCACAGGGTTTTCTAGGCTGTAATCTTTATGCATCTGTCAGTCATACTGTGGTTGGCTTGCTGGGATAATAGAAGCTTTGCCACTGGTATTTCAAATACCAGCAGGGTCACCTTTGGTGGACAGTTTTCAGTGGAGCTTCCAGACTAAGATAGACTAGGAAGAAGCACCTGGCAATCTACTTCAAAAAAATTGGCCAGTGAAAACCTTATGAATAGCAGCAGAACATTGTCTGATGTAGTGCTGGAAGATGAGCTCCTCAGGTTGGAAGGCACTAAAAATACAACTGGGGAAGAGCTGCCTCCTCAAAGTAGAGTCTACGTTAATTACACAGATGCAGCCAAGCTTTCAGGACCTTCATTTTCTGATGTGGCATGACTCAAATAGAAGAAACAGCTGCAAACATTTATTAATAATCAGAATGTGGAATGTAGAAAGTACGAATCTAGGAAATTTGGAAGTCAAAAATGAAATGGAACATAAATATTAATATCCTAGGCATTAGTGAGCTGCAAATGGACTGGTTTTGGCCATTTTGAGTTGGATGATCATATAGTCTACTATGTTGGGAATGACAAATTGAAGAGGAATGGTGTCACATTCATCGTCAAAAAGAACATGTCAAGATCTATCCTGAAGTACTAATCTGTCAGTGATAGAATAATATCCATATGCTTACAAGGAAGACCAGTTAATACGACTGTTATTCAAATTTACTCACCAATCACTAATGCCAAAGATGAGGAAACTGAAGATGTTTACCAACTTGTGCAGTCTGAAATTGATCAAACATGCAATCAAGATGCATTGATAATTACTGGTGATTGGAATGCGAAAGTTGGAAACAAAGAAGAAGGATTAGGTAGTTGGAAAATATGACCTTGGTGATAAGAATGACGCTGGAGATCTCACAACAGAATTTTCCAAGACGAGTGACTTCTTCATTGCAAATACCTTTTTCAACAACATAAACGGTGACTATACACGTGGACCTCCCCGGATGGAAAACACAAGAATCATATCACTATATCTGTGGAAAGAGACCATGGAGAAGCTCAATATCATCAGTCAGAAAGGACAGGGGCCAACTGCGGAACAGACCATCAATTTCTCATATGCAAGTTCAAGTGGAAGCTGAAGAAAATTTAAACAAGTCCATGAGAGCCAAAATACTACCTTGAGTATATTCCAACGGAATATAGAGACCATCTCAAAAATAGATTTGATGCACTGAACACTAAAGACCAAAGACCAGACTAGTTGTGGGAAGACATTAAGACCTTTTGGTTAGCAGCCCAGCTCTTAACCACTGTGCCATCAGGGCAGTCCATAGAATGTTTCATATTCTTCACCAACACCATAATTCAAAGGCATTGATTCTTCTTCGGTCTTCCTTATTCACTGTCCAGCTTTCACGTGCATATGAAGTGATTGAAAATACCATGGCTTGGGTCTGGCGTTCGATACTCCTCAAAATAGTATCTTTGCTCTTTAACACTTTAAAGAGGTTTTTTTGCAGCAGATTTGCCCAATGCAATGCATCTTTTTGCTTCTTGACTGCTGCTTCCATGGGTGTTGATTGTGGATCCAAGTAAAATGAAATTCTTGACAACTTCAATTTTCTTCATTTATCACGACGTTGCTTATTGGTCCAGTTGTGAGGGTTTTTTTTTTTTTTTTAATGTTAAGGTATAATCCTTAATATTGAAGGCTGTAGTCTTTGATCTTCATCAGTAAGTGCTTCAAGTCCTCTTCACTTTCAGCAAGCAAGGTTGTGTCATCTGTATATTGCAGGTTGTTAATGAATCTTCCTCTAATCCTGATGCCTCATTCTTCTTCATATAGTCCAGCTTCTGCCCAGCATACAGATTGAATGAGTATGGTGAAATGATACAACCCTGACATACAGCCTTTCTGATTTGAAACCATGTGGTATCCCTTTGTTCTGTTTGAATGACTGCCTTTCAGTCTATTCAGAGGTTCCACATGAGCACAATTAAGTGTTCTGGAATTCCCATTCTTCACAATGTGATCCATAATTTGTTATGATCTACACAGTCAAATGCCTTTGCACAGTCAATAAAACACAGGTAAACAACTTTCTGGTATTCTCTGCTTCAGCCAGGATCCATCTGACATCAGCAAATAATATCCCTTGCTCCTTATTCTCTTCTGAATCTAGCTTGAATTTCTGGAAGTTCCCTGTTGACGTACTGCTGCAACCATTTTTGAATTATCTGCAGCAAAATGTTTCTTGCATGTGATATTAATGATATTGTTCCATAATTTCCACATTCTGTTTGATCACCTTTCTTTGGAATGGACACAAATATGGATCTCTTCCAGTCGGTTGGCCAGGTAGCTGTCTTCCAAATTTCTTGGCATAGATGAGCGTTTCCAGCACTGCATCTGTTTGTTGAAACATTTCAACTGGTATTCCATCAATTCCTGGAGCCTTGTTTTTCACCATGCCTTCAATGCAGCTTGGAGTTCTTCCTTCAATACTATTGATTCTTAATCACGTTACCTCCTGAAATGTTGAACGTCAACTCATTCTTTTTGGTACAGTGACTCTGTGTATTCCTCCCATCTTGGTTTCATACTTCCTGTGTTATTCAATAATTTGCCCATAGAATCCTTCAGTATTGTGTCTTGAGGCTTGAATTTTTTCTTCAGTTCTTTCAGCTTTAGAAATGCCAACCACGTTCTTCCCTTTTGGTTTTCTAACTCCAGGTCTTTGCTCATTTCAATACTTTAGTTTGTTTTCTCGAGCTGCCCTTAGAAATCTTCTCTTTAGCTCTTTTACTTCATCATTTTTTCCATTTGCTTTAGCTATTCTACATTCAACAGCAAGTTTCAGAGTCTCTTCTGACATCGACTTTGGTCTTTTCTTTCCTTTCTTTTTTAGTGACCTTTTGCTTTCTTCATGTATGATGTCCTTGGTGTCTTCCCATAACTTGTCTGATCTCCGGTCATTAGCGTTCAGTGCATCAAATCTATTCTTGATATGGGCTCTAAGTTCAGATGGGATATACTCAAGCTTGTACTTTGTCTCTCATGGACTTGTTTTAATTTTCTTCAGCCTCAACATGAACTTGCATATGAGAAGTTGATGGTCTGTTCCACAGTTGGCCCTCCTGGTCTTGTCCTGACTAATGATATTGAGCTATCCATCTGGCAATTTCCATGTGTACAGTCACTTCTAATGTTGCTGACAAAAAGATATTTCCAATGAATAAGTCGCTGGTCTTGCAAAATTCTATCATGCGATCTCTAGCATCATTTCTATCACCAAGGCCATATTTTCCAACTACCGATCTTTCTTCTTTGTTTCCAGCTTTTGTATTCCAATTGCCAGTAATTATCAATGCATCCTGATTGCATGTTTGATCAATTTTAGACTGCAGAAGTTGGTAGAAATCTTCAATTTCTTCATCTTTGTCCTTAGTGGTTGGTGCATAAATTTGAAAAATAGTCGTACTAACTGGTCTTCCTTGTAGACGTATGAATATTATCCTATCACTGACAGCATTGTACTTCAGGATAGAGCTTGAAATGTTCTTTGGACAATGAATGTGATGTCGTTCCTCTTCAATTTGTCATTCCTGGCATAGTAAACCATACAATTGTCTGATTCAAAATGGCCAATACCAGTCCATTTCAGCTCACTAAATGCCTTGGATATCGAGCTTCAAGAGTTCCATTTCATTTTTGACACCTTACAATTTTCCATGATTCATACATCGTACATTCCAAGTTCCAATTACTAGTGGATGTTTTCAACTGTTTCTTCTAATTTGGAGTCATGCCACATCAGAAAATGAAGGACCTGAGTGCTTAACTCCATCCACATCATTAATGTCTATTTTACTTTGAGCTGGAAGCACCTCTTCTGTCATGTTTTTAGTGCCTTCCAACCTAAAGGGCTCATCTTCTGGCACTATATCAGACAGTGTTCTGCTGCTATTCATAAGGTTTTCACTGGCCAATCTTTTCAGAAGTAGATGGCCAGGTCCTTCTTCCTAGTCTGTCTTAGTCTGGAAGCGCCACTGAAACCTGTCCACCAAAGGTGACCCTGCTGGTATTTGAAATAACCAGTGGCATAGCTTCCAGCATCACAGCAACACGCAAGCCTCCACAATACAACAAACTTCAGATGAGTGATGGAATCCAGACAATACAGATAAATAAAAAAGAAAAAATAATCTCCTAACTTGTTTGCTATATCTCATTCTCTAATTTTCGTCTGAAAATACACATACAGAAATGCTTTGTAAAAATAGTATCGAACAATACTTGTCGTGTATAACCTACTTTTTAAACTTCCTCATGGTAATGGTTCCATAGTATTCCATCAATTGCCTACATGATGTATTTAACAATATCCATTGATTAGAAAATTAGATTGTTTTCTTATTTTTTTTACTATTATTAATAACACTGTGATAAATAGCCCATTTATAAACCTTGTCAATTTTATGTGCATACATTATCTCATTGGTTTAATTTTTTCCATATGTCTTCAGTTTGCAAGTTTTCCTCAGCCTAGTTATACATTTGCTGTTTATAAAATTATTTCTCTTTTTTTTATTCATTTTTCTAAGAGTGTTTTATATAGTAAGGATATTAACTCTCTTTTTTTTTGGTCATATATACTACAAACCAAATCCGAGTTTGTCATTTGCCTCTTAATTTATGACATTTCCATTATAAAAAATATTTCAATATTCAGAAAGACAAATCTACCAATTTTTTCTTTTATGAGTTTTACTTTTAGAGAAAAGTAAGGGAAGGTTACCCCAGTAACAAGATTATGGCAAATATTAGCTTATAATTTTTCCTAGCATTTTGATTAATTTATTCATTTATATTTTTAACTCTCATCCTCCAACCAAAAACTATATCTCCTTCTTTTTTTTTTTTTGTCTTTTTTTTAAATTTTATTGGCTGACACTTCAGTACAGCAGTTAAGAATATGGACTCTACAGTCACATTGGCTGGGTTTGAATGCTGGTTTATTTACTGGCTTGTGACCTTGGGAAAATTATTTCATTTTTCAGTATCTCAGTTTCTTCATCTACAACATGGTTATGATAAGTGTACCTATGCTATAGGGTTTCTGTGAGACTGAAATGAGTAAATAATATATTACAACTAACACATCTATCCATGCATCTGTGCATTTATTTTTATAGAAATGCTTAAAAGTATTTATTGCATACCAACTACATTCCAAGCATTGTACTTTATATTGGGGATAAACTGATATACTAGACAGATGAGGACCCTGCCCTCAGGAAGCCTACATTTTATAAGGGGCTATACCAAAAAAACTAAACCCGTTGCCATTGAGTCAATTCTGACTCATAGTGACCCTATAGGACAGAGTAGTACTGCCCCATAGGGTTTCCAAGGAGCATCTGGTGGATTCAAACTGCTGACCTTTTGGTTAGCAGCCGAGTTCTTAACTACTGTGCCACCTGGACCCCTACCTTAGGCAAGTACTTCCAATTTTCTGATGGGGAAAGAAGGAGAGATCATGAAGGATTACACAGCAGATTCTTATGACTTAGACTTGGAAGTGCCATGCCTCACTTCCACCTTTATTCAGTTGGCCAGAACTTAACCACTATACCACCCAGGTTTCCAAGGGGCTATAGATAGTAACAAAACACCAAACAGAATAATGGCAGATCATGACTATTTCTATGAGGAAAATAAACACGATATTATGATAGAGAGCAAAAGGGCTTGGTACATGCAAATGGAGCAAGAGATAGCCATTCGAGGAACTAAAGAAAGCACATTTGTGTCAGTGGGAACAACAAGTGCTATACCTTAAAGAAGACAAATATACAAAAAAAAAAAAAAAAAAAAAGTTGCTGTCGAGTCGATTATAACTCATAGCGACCCTATAGGACAGAGTAGGGTTTCCAAGGAGCAGCCGGCAGATTCAAACTGTTGACCTTTTGGGTAGCAGTCAAGCTCTTAAATCACTGCGCCATCAGGGCTCCTTAAAGAGGATAGGTACTGGCATATTTAAAAAACAAAAAGGAAACTACAGTGGTGAAATGAGCAAGGTAGAGAATGGTGCGAGGTGAGTTCAGAGAAGTAGCAGGAGTTCCGTGATGCAGGGACTGGTGAGCCAAAATAAGGAGTCCAGATTTGTTCTAAGTTCAATGGAAAGACATTAAAGAGTTTTAACCATGGGAGAGCCAAGATCTTATTCAGGTTATAAAAAGATCATTTTGGCTATTTAGAAAAAATGGTTTAGAAAATGGTAAGGATAAAAGCTGGAAGCACATTTAGAAGATGTGATAGACAGAATACCACACACCCACCGCCTCCTGCCCAAAATGTCCATGTCCTAATCCCTGGAACCTGTGAATATGTTACCTTGTATGGCAAAAGGGACTTCTGTGATTAAGGATCCTGAGATGGGAAGCTGATCCTGGATTATCCAGGCGGGCAACAGGGTCACAATCAGAAAAGACAATATGATGACAGAAGCAGAGAGAAAGAGATTGGAAGATGTTGTACCACTAGCTTTGAAGATGGAGAATGCAGTCATGTGCCAAGGAATGCCGGTAGCCTGTTATGGATTGAATTGTGTCCCCCAAAAGATACGCTGAAATTCTAACCCCTTGTCATGGATTGAATTGTGTTCCCCAAAAATACATGTCAACTTAGTTAGGCCGTGATTCCCAGCACTGTGTGATTGTCCACCATTTGTCATCTGATGTGATTTTCCTATGTGTTGTAAATCCTCCTCTATGATGTTAATGAGGTGGGATAGGCAGCAGTTATGTTAATGAGGCAGGACTCAAGCTACACAAGACTGGATTGTGTCTTCAGCCAATCTCTTTTGAGATATAAAAGAGAGAAGCAAGCAGAGAGCCAGGGGGACCTCATACTACCAAGAAAGCAGAACTGGGAGCAGAGCACGTCCTTTGGACCGGAGGTTCCTACACTGAGAAGCTCCCAGACCAAGGGAAGATTGATGACAAGGACCTTCCTCCAGAGCCAATAGAGAGAAAAAGACTTCCCCTGGAGCTGATGCCCTAAATTTGGACTTATAGCCTACTAATCTGTGAGAAAATAAATTTCTCTTTGTGAAAGCCATCCACTCGTGGTATTTCTGTTACAGCAGCACTACATGACTAAGACACCCCTGTACTCTGAATGTTCCGTTATTTGTAAATAGGGTTTGTCTTTTGTTGTCAGTTGGGTTATATGAGTTCATAAAAAGACACAGAAGTAGAGTCCACATGGGGAAGACAGATGTCATGTGATGGCAGAGTCAGAAGCATCTACAAGCAGCAAAGGAATGTCAACAATTCTCAGCAGTCACTAGAAACTAGGAGAGAGGCATGAAACAGTTCCTTTCTCAAAGCTCTCAGAGGACTCAACATAGCCAATAACCTGATTTGGACTTCTAGCCACCAGAACTGTGAGAAAATAAATTTATGTTTTTTAAAGTCACCAACTACGATGGTTACAGTCATGTGTCAATTCGATTAGGCCACGATTCTCAGTGGTTTTGCAGATACTATGCAATCATCCTCCATTTTGTGATCTGATGTGAGCAGCCAATCAGTTAAAATGTTAATTTCCTTTGGAGCATGGCCTGCATCCAATATATACAGATGTTCTGGCAAAGCTTGCCCTCTCTGGATCCTGCATGCAACTCGTCCTCCTCTGATCTCTGGTTCTTGGGATGTGAGCCAGAGGCCTGCCATCTGACCTGCAGATTTTGGGTTTCTCGCCCCCGCAACCACATGAGTCAGGAGAAGCATCCAGCCTGACATCTGACCCACAGATTTGGGACTTGCCAGCCTCCACAACTGCGTGAGCCACTTCTGCAAATAAATCTCTCTTTCTGCTGACTTATTGTATTTAGACTTTTGATCTCCAGAACCGTAAGATAATAAATGTGTTGTTTTAAGTCACTGAGATTGTTGTAGTTTGTTGCCGTAGCAATAGGAAATTAATACAAAAGGCTTTTCATTAAGTAATTCATATGAGAGATGATTGTGTTATGGAGTAGATTGTTGGTTACAGAAATAGTAAAGAAGTGAATAGATCTGAGATATATTTTCTAGGCAGATCTCATAGGGCAGCATTGCATTGGATCTACAGGTTTTGACTTGAGCAAATAGGTAGATAATGATGACATTTATTAAATTGGCAAGATCTTAGAAAAAAACAGACTGGGCTAAGGAGGAGAAGGGAAAAATAAAGAGTACTATTTTGGAAATGTTAAGTTTCAGACGCCTATTACACATTCAAGAGGAGATAATAAGTAGGCAATTGAATACATTCATCTGGGACTCAGAAAAAAGGTAAGGGTTGTAGATGTAAACTGTAATAATAAAATTTGGGAGTCATCAGTGTTTGCATGGTATTTGAAATCATGAAGCAAGATAAAATCCTCTCCTTCATGCACTAAATATTTATTGAGAATCTTGTTTTCTAGGAGTTGGTGATATAGCATTGAACAAACAAGGACCCTGCTCTCATGGAGCTTTTATTCTAGTGAAAGGAGAAAAATAATAAACCAAGCGAATAAAAAAGAATATAAGTAGGGATAAGCATTATAATGGAGTCTCTGGGTGGCACAAATGGTCACGCACTTGACTACTAGCTGAAAAGCTGGTGGTTTGAACCCACCCGTGGCTCCTTGGAAGATAGATCTGGAGATCTGCTTCCAAAAGGTCACAGTCTTAAAAACCCTATGAAGTAGTTCTACTCGCAAACATGGGATCACATGAGTCAGAATCAATTTGACAGCAACTAACAACAACAAGAAGCATTGTAATAAAAATAAAACAAGATGCTGTGGGTCTCAAGGCTACTTTAAATAGAGCAGCTGGGAAAGGCTTTTTCAGGAGGTGATAAGGTGTATCAGAGATTGGGAGAGGGGAGTGTCCTTAAATTGAGGGTCAGAAAAGTCCTAACTGAGGAGACATTTAAGCTGAGACTTCAGTGATAAGGAGGCAGCCATACTTATTGTCTGTCTTCTCCCACCTGACTGACCTCTTTGCGGGCAAAGATATTGCATAATTTATTTTTGTATTCTCAGGGTCTGGCACTGAGACAGCCACTATTATGATATATATTATAATATCTACACCTTAGAGAAATTATGAGCTAATAATAAGTATTTACTGTCTACTAGGTTGGCAGACCAAAGGGGGGAAAAAAGATTTTGTGGCTGTTTGCAAAGTTCACAATCTTTTTGAAAAGACTATACATAAACTCAGTGATTGAGATAGCAATATATCTAGCAGCGTGATATGTACTGCTACATTACATGCTACATGAAGACATCCTGATGTAGTAAAAGAAAAGTGGGCTTATTTTAAGAAGATAAGGTTCTTCATCCTGACCTTACACTAATACTAAGGTTGGGGCCTTGACCAATAACTCAGTCTTTGAGCCTTAATTTCCTATTCAGTAAATGGGAATAAACATATCTTCCCATTCTACCTGTAAGTCAGTCACAAAGTGATAATAATAGTAATAATTATAAAAGCAATAGTGAAAGTAATATATGCATGTGTGTGTGTGTGTGTCTGTCTGTGTCTGTGTACTAGGGTAAGAGTTCCTGGGTGGCACAAATAGTTAAACTCTGGACTACTACCTAAAAGGTTGTTGGTTCGAATCCACCCAGAGATGCCTCAGAAGAAGACCTGGTGATCTGCTTCCAAAAAGTCACAGCCTTGAAAACCCTATGGTGTGCAGTTCTACTTTGCATAGATGGGGTCTCCATGAGTTGGAACTGACTCAACAACAGCTAACAAAAACAACAAATATTAGGATAGTATACTTTATTTATTATTATTAGAGAAATATTAAGACAGAAAAGTTGTAAAAATATGCACGAGAATATATGATGAAAAAGTTATTTTATATGGATTCATTTTGGTGAATATGATTTTGACTTACTGGAAATCTTTTTGTTATTAATTTTTTTTATTGCACTTTAGAAGAAGGTTTACAGAACAAATAGTTTCTCATTCAACAGTCAGTGCACAGATTGTCTTATGACATTGGTTAACAACCCCACAACATGACAACACTCTCCCTTCTTGACCCTGGAAGATTTTTTTTTTGGTGAAAATATACATAGCCAAAGTTACACCATTTCAAAAGTTTCTACATGTACAATTTAGTGACATCGATTACATTCTTCCAGTTGTGCTGCTATTCTCACTATCCTTTTCCAAATTATTCCATCACCATTATCTTCAACTCACTGCCCCCTAGCCTTCCCATCAAACCTTTAGAGTTGCTGTTGTCAGTTTGATCTCACATAGATGATTCTCTTTTTTTGTACCTTAGATGAAAATTTGCAGAACAAATAGTTTCTCATTAAACAGTTAGCACACATATTGCCCTATGACAACTGTTAACAACCCCACAACATGTCAACACTGTCCCTTCTCAACCTGGATTCCCTATCACCAGCTTTCCTGTCCCTTCCTGCCTTCTAGTCCTTGTCCCTGGACTGCTATGCCTCATTAGTCCTGTTTTGTTTTATGAGGTTGTCCAATCCCTGGCTTAACAGTGAACTTTGGGCGTGACTTCACCACTGAGCTAAAAGGGTGTCCAGGGACCATACTCTCAGGGTTTCTCCAGTCTGTCAGGCCAGTAAATCTGGTCTGTTTTTTCTGGGTTAGAATTTTGTTCTACATCCTTTTCCAGCTCTGTCCAGGACCGTCTATTGTGATCCCTGTCAGAGCAGTCAGTGGTGGTGGCTGGGCACCATCTAGCTGTACTGGACTCGGTCTGGTGGAGGCCGTGGTAGCTGTGGCCCATTAGTCCTTTGGACTAATCTTTTCCTTGTATCTTGTTCTCTTCATTCTCCCTTGCTCCCGAAGTGGTGAGACCAGTGGAGTATCTTAGATGGCTGCTCACCAGCTTTTAAGACCCCAGACACTACTCACCAAGGTAGAATGTAGAACATTGTCTTTATAAACTATGTTATGCCAATTGAGCTAGATGTTCCCTGAGACCATGGTCCTCACAGCCCTACGCCCAGCAATTCAGTTCCTCAGGGAGTTTGGATGTGTCTATGGAGCTTCCATGACCTTTCTTTGTACAAGTTGTGCTGGCTTCCTCAGTATTGTGTACTGTCTTACCCGTCACCGAAGTTACAACTGATCTATTGTCTATTTAGTTCCCCCTCCCCTCCCATCCCTCATAACCAACAAAGATTATTTCTTTTTGTGTGTAAACTTTTACGTGAGTTTTTACAATAGAGGTCTCATACAATATTTGTCCTTTTGTGATTGACTTATTTTACTCAGCATAATGTCCTCCAGTTTCATCTATATCATGATATGCTTCACAGATTTATCATTGTCCTTTATCTTCACATAATACTCCATTGTGTGTATGCACCATACTTTGTTTATCCATTCATCTGCTGATGGAAATCTAGGTTGTTTCCATCTTTTTGCTATTGTGAACAGTGCTACAATGAAAATGGGTGTGCATATTTCTATTCGTGTGATGGCTCTTATTTCTCTAAGACATACTCCTAGGAGTGGGATTGCATTTTGCAGTGCTTTTTTTTTTTTTTTTTTTTTGTGTGTGTGTGTGTGTTTGTGTGTGGTGCTGACATTTTCTTTGTTCCTCTTACTCTCCTGTGTTGAGTTCCTTTTGTTTGTGGATTTTTTTTTTTCATTTCTTCTATTTTTGTAGGTTTTGTTTTTACTGAGACTTTATGTTTTTCTTCTTTATTTTGTTGAGTAGGTTTGTTAAGTTTCTTTGTGGTTACCTTGAAAATTTATCCTTATCTTCCTAGATTTGAACCAGTCTATTATTACTTAGTATTGCCTTGCCTTCCTCTCCATTAGAAGGTTCTATACCTACACCATTTATTCCCTCTTTTATTGTTCTGATGCTGTTGTCATTTACAGATTAACCTCTCTGGCTCCCTGTTGTAATTCTTTTGTTTTTGCATAGTCCTTAAGAGTTCATTTCCTAGGTTGGTAACTGGCTAGTACAATCCTGTGTCCTATATTCAGCCTGTGGTCTAATGTTGTTTGTTCTCAGATCAAAGGACTCCCTTTAATAAGTTTTATAAGTTTGGTTCAATTTTTACATAGTCCCTTAATTTCTGTTTATCTGGAAATGACCTAATTTCACCATCATATCTGAATGAGAGTTTTGCAGGGTATATTATTCTTGGCTGGTAATTTTTTTCTTTCAAGGTTTTATACATGTCATCCCATTGCCTTCCTGCCTGCATGGTTTCTGCTGAATAATCCGAGCTTAGTCTTAATGTTTCTCCTCTATAGCTGACTTCTTGTTTTTCTCGAGCTGCTCTCAGGATTCTTTGTTTGTCTTTGGTTTTAGCAAGTGTGATTATGATAGGCCTTGGTGATTTTCTTTTGGGGTCTATCCTATATGGGGTTTGTTGAGTTTCTTGGACGGTCAGCTTTTCATCTTTCATGATATTGGGCAAGTTTTCTGTCAGCAATTCTTCAATGATCCTCTCTGTGTTTTCTGTTTTCTCCTATTCTGGAATTCCAATCACTTGAAGATTTTTGCTTTTGATTGTATCCCACATAATTCTCAGTGTCTCTTCATTTTTATTTGTTCTTTTTTCTGATTTTTCCTCAGAGTTGTGGCCAAGTGTTTGTCTTCAATTTCACTGATCCTATCTTCCATCATTTCAAACCTGCTCCTCAGCCCTTCTATGACACTGTCGATTTCTGAAATCTTGTTTCATCTTTTGTATTGCTAATTATTGTTTTTGTATGATTTCTAGTTGTGAATTTATTTTAGCATTTTGTTCCTGTATTATTTTCTTGAATTCTTCCAATTTTTTGTCTGTATTTTCCATGAATTTGTCTGCCTTTTCCATGAATTTATCATTTTTTTCCTCATTTTTGTCTGATTTTTGCTTCAACTCTTGGATAATTCTGAATATTAGAGATTTGAATTCCCTGTCAGTTAGGTCTAGTGCCTTTTCTTCTACTGGAAGGTCATCTGGTGTTTTGTTTTGGACACCTACTGGAGCCATCCTGTCCTGTTTTTGTAAATGTTTTGATATTGTCTGCTGTCTTCAGGGCATTCAGTGGTTATTTTCCTCATTTATTTATTGTAGATTGTTTTGTTTCATCCTGCTTTTGGGTTTTATTTGTTTATGTCTGAGCAGGTGGGCTGTGCATTCTTTGTTGTTTGCTTGTCTGTGGGCACGATACTTTTCACCTCCTTCTCCAATGGGCAGGGTCAGTCACTCAGGTATGGTACAGCAGGGCAGATCCAGCTGAAGGGGAGTTGCTGGGATGGGTTGTTTGTGGCATATACCAGGGCTGACAGTGCAGACCAGGAATCAGTGCAAGGCAGGTTCCAGTAGGCTGTGCCTGTGCTGCTTGGGAGTGTGATGTTCAGTGCGTGGTGCAGGTATGCAGGAAGGAGGGGGTAGATTGTGATGTTTGCAGCTAAGATGGGTATGGCAAAGATGAGAGAGAGGAGAGAGGAATAGGAGCCAAAAACATACACACAAACAAAAAAGAGTGCTAAGGGAGCTTGTTACTGGAGTGGAGAGATGAGAGACTGAGAAATGAGGAAAAACAAAAATTAAAAAAAAAAGAAAAAGGGTAAAAGAAAAAAATGAATAAATCGAGAAACTGGGAATGAAGAAAGACAAAAAGGCAATAACAGAGAGAAGAAAACAAAACAAAAAAGGGAGTATCTTCCAAGCCGCATATTACCGCCCGGCTAGAAGGGGCTCCCAAGCAGAGAAAAGAAAAAGAGAACAAAGAAACAAATCAAAACAGAACAAATCAGAGCACACAAACAAACAAACAAAAAAGCCCCGGGGGTCCTACCAGCGGGCCACACAGGCCGGGAAGCAGTTTCACAGTCAAGCAGTGTTTCACAGCCTTTCAAGAAGAAGCAAAGATGGCACACGCAGCCAGATATTTGAGAGAAAGGAGGGGGAGGTGGTGAGAGGTAAGGAAGAAGTCTAAAGAAGCAGAAAAAAGCAACACCAGCAGTCAACAAATGGCACTCAGGGAGCCAGCCAGTGTGGGCGGGTGGAATCCAAGAAACACTGGGGTGCTTCCTGGCTAAGAGACTGTGGCTGCAGGAAGCAGAGCAGACTAAGTGGGGGTGAAGAAGGGTCGGAGGGTGGGAAAACCTATATCGCTGGTTACCGGTTGTTCTGTCTCCTGCTGGAAGCTCCATGAAGCTGCTTTCTCATACCCCCTGTTCGCTGTTCTCTGATAGGAATCCAAGATGGTGGATCCATGCTGCCGTAGATGATAGGGGACCTTTGCATGTATCTCTCCTTGCTGCTGTCTGTTCACAGTTTGGTTTTTTTTCTATTCAGTGTTTGGCTGAGTTCTTTATCTCTTCATTTGATGTGTAGGATTTCAGGATTGATGTGTGACTCTGTTTGACTTAGTTTTTCTGCTCTTTGCTGTGGAGGGATGGTGTAGTGCTTCTGACTATAGTGCCATGTTGCCCAGAAGTCCCCTGACTTTCTGGAAATCTTAAACATACACAGTCAATTCCTAGACAAGGACTTTTTTTCCCCCGAGAGAGCTTTTTTATTTTTTCTTACTCCAAAGGTCATCTTAAAGTTAGTACTTTAAAGAGATTTTAAGCGTGTTAAGTGGCATCTAGGTATGCTCTGGGTCTTTAAAAACCAGTGCCATAACTCTTACCAGTTCTGATGCATATTAGTACAGCACAGAGCAGCCATAAAAAAAAGCTATAGTCAGTGACATTTAGCAAAAAGCAATAACAGTGATATATAAAAATGTCCAAAATAAACATAAATCAGCCACCCCAAAATGACATATTGACACAATTCTCCAGTCTACTCAACCACCTCTATCTTCCTGCAGGCATTTTTTTCTCCCCCAATGCTCTAAACTTCATTCTTAGAAACTTTAAATCACAGTGATGGCTCCAGGGAGCCTCTGTTACTCAGTTACATCCTTCAGCAACACCCAAGGCTGCCAACTAGCCAAAACAGACTCTCCCAGGGATCTAACATCAGCAGTACCATTCTTCCTCACAATTTCACAGCAGGATGCCTGCCATCCTTGTCATGAGAATGGAATCCACATTTTCCACCACTGGGACTTTCAAACAATGGAATCCAATCATTTTTCTGAATCCTCAATTTTCTCTTTATCCGTCTTACCCTTCATTAAATCTTCAGCTCATCCTGTCTGTTCTATATTGTCAAAGGACAATCTCTCTTACTCTCTATCAAATAGAATCTGTCAAAAGTCATTCCATAAAAATTTCTCATTTGAATTTTCTTACCAGTGTTTAATAGGTAATAGCAAACACGTATTCCTTTATCTGTGTTTAATGGGTAAATACACCAAACCAATTATTTAACTTGAGTGAGTAACGTAAATGTCCTGGGTCTCAGTCTTCTCATGTCTAAAACTGGGGTGATATGGACTAAAATTAGTAGATTTCAACTTTTATTAAATAGTGAGATCCTTTATTCAAATGCTATTGAAGACCAATGTATAGAACACAGCCCCCTCCAAATGGAGCACCACTCTCATGAAGGTTGAAATGAGATTGCAGAGCCCTGCTCTTTCTTATCCCATCATTCCTCCTTATGGTGAACCCTGAGGTATTTCCAACTGACAAGACTCCAAAGAACTCATGACTGTATTTGAACTAAGTAACTGATAAGTCCTTTTCTATTTCTCATATCCAAAGAGTCTATTCAGAACATTGACACAACAAAATAAAAGGTTGAGTGGTGAGAAAACTAGAATATTACTGGGGCCCAACTTTTGTCATTATTACTGATGAATTTTTTTGAGTATTTTATTCTGAAGTTGTTCAATATATCTGACCCGTGGTAGATGCATGTATTTACTTATCCAAGTGCAAGGTAACAATAGAAAAGAATAGGTTTGTGTAGAGCACTAAAAAATAATAGTTTTAATTTAAAGAGAGAAATAAAGATAACTGATAAATTCATGAAGTTAAAAGGTTTTCAAGCCTTAAGACTTTTAATTGTATGAGCAAAACTGTGACTATCCAAAAATATTATTTCAAAAATATATATTTAATTCCTCCTTGCTCATCCACTGACATCAAATTCATAGCATACGTGACATTCTACTACTTGTAAAATCTTTCCAACAGTAAAATGTGAAGATAAGCAAATTTGATCTCTTATAATCAGCTGACTTCCATCTTCTTAAAACACATTGATGCAAATGCAAATGCCTCTAGATAATTGCAGAAATAGTAGTTGTGGAAAACATACCAGGAATCTGAACTCAAAAACTTGCTAGATGTTGCATTACCATTCCCTGTTTATCTGCATATATCTTTCCTCAGTTTCCATGTTATCTGCTCTTCTTCCTCTGGCAGATGTTCAGGGGTGAATTATGCAATTAAGAATCCAAAATTCCACTTCATCCAGATGCCTAATTTGCTAACTATTCACTTGTCAAAAACACATGGTTACTATCTATTATACAATGGCTACAGCTCAGAACAGCTTCTGGTTTCCATTTTGTTACTGATACTGAGAATCTTACAAATGGCCCAGAAGGCGTTTTTCAGTGCCTATTTTCATGCATTTTATTAAATTTCATAAATGCACCAACAACGGGGGGGGGGGGGGGGTAACTTTCCTAAAAAAAAGTTTTAAATTCCAAAATAATTGTATATTTTTCTTTAAAAAAAATCCATGGACAAATTTGTAGAATAATAACAAAACTTCCTTTAGTCTCTATATAGTGTTAAAAGTTTAGCTGATCTTGAAAACAGCCATTCTACTCTATCCAGAAAACATGAAACAAAAATTTGTCCAAGTTTTAATTGTCATTACTGAAATTTTAAAGAAAACTGCATTTACATTAGTTTCCCCTACCCCAAGACTTACCAACATTGTGGATGTACTTTCTTGTTCCAAATCTGCAGAACAAACAATGATGACCAAAGGGAGGGAGGGGGAGGCAAGACACTTAGGTGATTGATTTTTTTATGTTTTTTCTTCTTAATTCCATTACAAGGAGCAAATAATCAAGGAAAAAAACTGAAATTTCCTTATGAGATACTTTATTATGTGAGGGATTCTATTATACTGTAGATTAATGATGACATAGCGATTGGCAATATATCATTTATATTAACATGAAAAGTTTATAAAATGGTGGTATAGGCATGGGGAGCGGAGGATAGTTCAAGTAACTGGACACAATAGTTAAAAAGATTATATTGTATTACAATCCTAAATTCATCTTGATATAGTCTAAAAAGGGGAGTGAGCAAGCTTAAGTTAACGTAATAATCTATATTCATTCTCTCATTGATTTGTACTTAAATAAGCAGTAATGATGCTGTACCTGTCTGACTGGCTGTCTATCTGTCTAACTGGCTCTGTCTACCAAATTGTGAGCTTTAGGAATTTCTAGTATCCTAAATACCTGTACATAGACCAAGAGGCAGTTGTTTGAACAGAACAAGAGCATAAGGCATAGTTTAAAACCAGGAAAAGTGTGTGTCAAGGTTGTATCCTTTCACCATGTTTATTCAGTCTGTATGCTGAGCAAATAATCTGAGAAGCTGGACTATATAAAGAAGAATGTGGCATCAGGATTGGAGGAAGACTCATTAACACCCTGCAATATGCAGATGATACAACCTTGCTTGTGGAAAGCAAAGAGGACTTGAAGCACTTACCAATGAAGATCAAGGACTACAGCCTTCAGTATACCTCAACATAAAGAAAACAAAACTCCTCACAACTGGACCAATAAGCAGTATCATGATATACAGAGAAAGATTGAAGTTGTCAAGGATTTCATTTTACTTGGATCCACAATCAACAACAATGGAAGCAGCAGTCATGAAATCGAAAGATGTATTGCATTGGGCAAATCTGCTGCAAAAGACCACTTTAAAGTGTTCAAAAGCAAAGATGTCACCTTAAAGACTAAGATACATCTGACCCAAGCCATGGTGTTTTCAATCACCTCATATGCATGTGAAAGCTGAGCAATGAATAAGGAAGACCAAAGAAGAATTTATACGTTTAAATTACGGTGTTGGTGAAGAATATTGAATATACCATGGACTGCCAGAAGAATAAACAAATCTGTCTTCGAAGAAGTACAGTCAGAATGCTCATTAGAAGCAGGGATGGCAAGACTTCATCTCACTTACGTCGGACATGTTATCAGGAGACACCAGTTCCCGGAGAAGGACATCATGCTTGGTAGAGGGCCAGAGAAAAAAAGGAAGACCCTCAACGAGATGGATTGGCACAGTGGCTACAACAATGGGCTCAAGCATGACAATGACTGTGAGGACAGCACAGGACCAGGCAGTGTTTCGTTCTGTAGTACACAGGCTCACTATGAGTCGGAACTGACTCAATGGCACCTAACGACAACAACAACAAATATCCAGAATAATACCTGTCAGAGTAAGGAATATAAAAGTAGAAAAGGGGAAGAAGAAGAAATAGGAGAAGGGAGACAGGAAAAATGAGAGAGAGAAGGAAGGAAAGAAGGAAGGGAGGAAGGGAAGCAAGCTAAATTTTATATCACCTTATGTCTTAGTCTACTAAACAGGCACTTACTAGTTGATGATTCTGTGAATGAATGAATGAATGAATGGGAAGATAATGTGAAGAGAACTCTACTTGGAAACGGAGATGGATTCTAGTCATTAGTCTACTGAGTGTTAGCTTTTAATAAACTGGACTGCAAGGAAGAAAGGAAGGAAGACAGGGAGGAAGGGAGGGAGGGAGGAAGGATAGAGTAAGAGCGGGAGAGTAAGAGAATGACCCTCAGAAACGAGCATTACTTTAGAGCTGTTCTAGGAAACACTATTTCTGTGGCATTCGGACTGTGACTTATATTAATGTTAATTTGCAAGTAAGAACTCAAATAAGAACATATTTATCCTCCATCCTTAAAATTCCACCAGCACCTCTCCAAGAGAACATTAATTGTAACAATGTATGACTGACTTTATAGGACTTAAATTCAGATGACAAAAAGATTAAACTGATTTTCTGTCATTCCTCAGCTCTTGCTCCAAAAGCTTAAGAAATAAGAATTCTGAACTCAGTTTACTCAAATTTGAATAATTCGCATTCCTGTAGAGCTTTTAGTTTATAGGGAAACTTTCTATTTATTAACATTTCTATTAAAGGTAATATTTCTATTTATTATCTCCTTTGAGTTTCACAATCACTCTGTGGGATAAATAGGAATTGTTAGCCCCATTTTACAGACAATCATGGTGATAAAATGGGTTAATTAAAAATATGAGCTAGGACTGAAAACTAATTATAATATACATATAAAGCAGAATAAAGACAAATTTTATGGTAGATTTCACGGCAAATCTCTTTTCTGAATATATTTTGGAAATGATCATTTCTCATTCATTCTAAAGGAGTCATTTTTACTAAAAGATAAAATTAATTTATGTATTAATTCAATCTGTGGCTACTGTAGGTAAAAATGTGCATCTTACTCTCCCCTAAAGATGAAAAAAATGAATTCAAAATATTGAGAAATAGTTCCCTTGTCTCCTAAATCCTGTCATTTAAGCACTGCAGGTCCAAAATAAATGACCTATTTAAGTGCTCTTCAACGCATGTGCCCATATGCCACGAGGGAGTGAAGAGCAGGGAGCAGTAAGTACCAAGCTGCAAAGGAATGAAAGTGTTGATTCTACTCCCCCCTCTCCTACTCCAATTAAGTCAAACTTCAAAGTCACCTAAATATTTTAAGTCAGAATAAAAATGTAACTGTGAAGAGTCAAAAGGCAGATAAGGTAGAATTACTAGGAAAACAAGACACCAGCAGGTAGGGCAGGGCAAGATATCTGTTCACTGTGCACCTTCCTGGTGTTAAACATCACTTTCTCTGGAAGTCTCACCAACTCCTTCAGACTCAGGAACTGTTCCTTCCGGTTGATTGCTCAAGAATAAGTTCATATCACCAAGCTCTCAGCATTGCTTTCCTTAATTGCCGTTAAGTCGATTCCAACTGATGGCCATCTTACATGTTACAGAATAGAACTGCTCCACAGGGTTTTCTTGCCCGTAACCCTAGCAGAAGGAGCTCACCAGGCCTTTTCTTCAGCAGTACCACTGGGTGGGTTCGAACCACCAGCCGTTAGGTTAGCAGCCGAGTGCAAACCATTTGTGCCACATAGGGACCTAAGCTCTTAACATATTATATGATATTTTTGTTTACACTTCCTTCTTTCCCACTAGACTATGAGATACTTAAAAGTAAGGACTAAATATTCACCTTTTTATTCCTACGGTGAGCATAATGTCTAATGGGTAGTATATGCTAAGCTGTATCAATATATAAAGGAGACCCTGGGTGGTACAAACGGTCAGGGTGCTCAGCTGCTGACCAAAAAGTAGGAAGTTTGAGTCCACTCAGAGGTGCCTTGGAAGATAGGCATGGTGATCTGCTGAAAATATCAGTCCTTGAAAACCCCATGGAGCACAGTTCTACTCTGACACACACAGGGTTGCTATGAGTTGAAGTCGACTTGACAGCAACTGGTTTTATAGATATATAAATAAATGAAGGAATGAATGATTCATGTTGAGGGAAACACAAATATATTCTCCAAAATATAAAAGGAGTCAGGGCTATGTCAAGATGTTTCATGACTGATAATCTTCACAATGCACTCATTCCATATGTGTTCTACATAGAATTATGGCTAACTCTCAAGAAACAACATAGCAGTTATTTTTTATTCTCTCTTTAAATAAACTAATGGATATAATAAGCATAAAACAAGTTCATTTAAAAAACTGTTTGTGTAAAATAAAATTTTAATGTTATTCATCATGTGTAAAAAAATCATAATATCGGTATAATTTTCACTTTGTTCTACCAGTTTTTAAATTCTTATAAAAATGTTCTAACACCTGTTTCTTTAGATCAAGACCAATCTTAGTAAACTGTATTTAAGCAAATTAACTTCAGAGCAGGTATCCACTAACTTTGCTATCTAAGAGCTCAGGGGCTCCAGGTGGGCTACAGATGCAGCTTCCATCCTGGGCAAACAGCTGGTAAAATGAGTAGTTGTACCAGATGACGTCCCACGTTCTAGTCTACTCATAGCATTCTGTATCAGTGTAACTCCTTTTCAGGAACCTCCTTGAAACAGCAAGCAAGCAAAAGTAGTCTTCCTTCCCCTTCTAAACACATCATGTCCTTTAATGTTTAAATCCTATCAGTAGAAATGCAGACATGTAAGTTTTGTTTTGTTTTCTTTTCTTTTTTTAAAGGAGGACGTGTCTTAAACTACATAAGGCAGTAATCATGCATGAACAAGTAGGAACCACATGCCAAAAAGCCATTGTGTTGGATGGACTTTAAGATGGCATCATAATCTCTCCCACTCGGTATTCAGACCTTTGACTAATCCCTTCCGTTTGAGTGTGGGTGGGACATACAGCTTGCTTCTAATGATTAGAATACAGCAAATGTCATAGGACATCATTCCTGTGATTACATTATGTTATAGAAGACTCTGCCTTGTAGCAGAGTGACTTTAGAGTCTCCGGTCCTTGCCAGCTATAGAGAAGCAAGCTGCCATGAAGTAAGGGGAATCCCACATGGCAGGGAACTTCTGGTAGCCTTTGGTTGCTAAGGATGGCCTCCATCCTACAGGTTCAAGGAAATGAATTCTGCCAATAACCTGAGTGAGCTTGGAAGCAAATCCTTCCCCAGTTGATCCTCTGATGAGACCGAGGACCCAGCCAGCATCGGGATTGCAACATAATGAGAGCCTGAAGTATTGAATACAGCTAAGCCGGTGGCTAAACTCCTGACCCACAGAAACTGTGGGATAATAAACGTGTGTTTCTTCAAGTGGCTAAACTTGTGATAATGCGTTAAATAATATTAGAAAACTAATACAACTGTGAAAGTAATCTTGATCTTTTCCTGCCTTCATTTTGTATGAGGTGTTCCCTAGTGCCACGCACTTACGTAGTAAAAAGCACACTGATCCATTTTATCTCCTCTAGCAAAACAACAATAGTTACTTTATTTCCCCTAAAAAAACCTTAACATTTTATTATCTCAGACAATTTTTTTAAAAAAGCACACCTTAGAAAATGAATGAGGAATTAATTCTCAAAGTAACTGACTAGTTCTTTGACCATTCCTTACACCCAGCTAGGATTCACTAATACTGATAGTAACAAGTTAATTGACGTAAATTCATTCAGTCATCACTCAATTATTAATGCAATTCTGTTTTGTAGGAACTACTATGAAAGGTGCTTTGAGGAACAGAGATATGAATAAGACATGATTACTGCACTAAGGAGATTACAGCTTAGCTGGAATAAGTTTTGAAAATGCTATTGTCAGTGCAAAAGAGTTTAAATTGTTTATAATACCTTGTGCCTTAAAGAATCAAACTTTTGGAATAGAGGAAAATAAATGCATTGTATCATGATAAAATTGCTTGTGTGAACCCATCTATAACATGTTTTTTAAATTGGTTTTAGATAAAGATCATGGGAATAAAACTGAATCTTACGAATGGATGAGATTTCAATAAGTGGAAATGTGGAAGAGAATATTCTATGGGAGGAAAACAGTGAAAGAAGGCACTTACAGGTACAGTGAGAGGCAAGTTAATGGAACAAGTAATTTTGGCTTGAAAGGCATCCTGGTTTATTGGAAAAAACGAGAGCACAGGACATAGTGTTAATTAAAAAATAATGAGGGCCTGAACAAAGCTGGAATGGAATCGAGAATCCAGAAGAAGAGACACTGTGGAAGGGGACCCAAGTATAAGCCGGACAACTGATAAAGTGAGACAGATGATAGACAGAAATTGAAAATGACTCTGACATCACAACCTAGATGAGAGAGAACAGAAGCATCATTAACAGAATTAGGAGAGGTAAGAGGCAGTGGTGGTCTGTGGGAAGAAAACAGTTCAGTTTGATACTTGTTGAATGTAAAGGGCTAGAGAGAGGAGAGGTCTGGGGAGGAGAAAGGAGAGGAGAATGAGGTCGAGATTTGGTAATTAGGAGAACTCTAAAACTGCAGGTCTGCAATGGGTAAAGACGTAAGTTGGTGGAGAGAGAGTGGAGATAGTGCTTACACATAATACCTTCATAAGGAGGCAAAGTAAAAAGGATCTTGAATGAGAACATGAGGAAAATTAGAGGGAAATTGATCTTGGTGACTTTTCGGGGTGTGGTACTCTTACCACAACAAGGAGTAAGGGGAGCTCTGGTCTGAGCATTTTCAAAACATGAAAAGAAATAGCCTACTAAAAGATTTCATAGAAATACATAAAGCATTAATTTTAAAGAAGAAAGCAATACGATTATTTTCTGTTAGGAAAACTAAAAGGGGGAAAAAACCCTTCTTATATGTATTTTGAATACAGTGTGGAGCCAAGGATTTATCAAAGTGAATCATATACATATCTGTGAGGAGTGGCAGGATTGAGGAAAGTTCAGAAAAATCTAAAGTTATTAAATATATATTTGGGGGCAATTTTCTGACATGCTTTTCGTTTCTTAATATAGCACCTTGAGTTTAAAATGAAGCAGTGACAGCTAGATGCAGGATTGTAACACCTATGCTTTCAGCTATGGGAAGCAAATTATTTCTTGATGATGAGTGTTAGGTCCAGACAAGCAGATAATGCCATGCCCACTAGTTCTATAATTTGCATTTTTTTAAAGAAAATTTCTTGTCCTCATTTTCAGAATATGTGTAACACACAACCTAGCAGTAAGCAAGTCCTAAACTGTTTCATACCTTTCAGCACAGTTCTATGCAGAGAAGGAGCTCATAACTACTTATGAATTGGTCAATCTATATTTATCAATTATAAATTGTGTATTCAGTGAGAAAATGAATGTACACTAGCTGACCAAGTGACTGTTCACTAAACATTTAAAAGAAACACACAATCTGGGAAACAGAATGACAAAAAGTTTTGGAAAAAAGGAAACTAGGAACCTAGTTCTAAGCTTAGAATCCACGTTATGAAAAAATACAATGGATTAACACTACTATAAAGCAAATGATTTATGAATATTTGAGTGTCTATGAGTTAAGCAACCCACGAGGTTCTTTGACACAGCAAACATTAATTTCCAGTGTCCAGAACACCTCAGCCTAAATTCAAACTGTTGTCTGAGCTCAGCTTTGACTCACAGCAAGATGCATTATGCATGCTCTAGCCTGTGTTTGGAATGCCTGGGTGGTGCAAATGGCTAACACACTTGACAGCTGACAAAGAGGTTGGTGGTTTGAGTCCACATAAAGGTGCATTGGAAGAAAGGCCTGGTGATCTACTACTGAAAATTAGCCATTGAAAACCCTATGGAGTATAGTTCTACTCTGACACACCACGGGATTGCCATGAGTCAGAATCGACTTGGCAGCAACTGGTTGGCTTTAGCCTGTGTTTGATCTCATTCACTCATTCATATCCTCGTTCATTCTCTCTCTCTCTCCCCCTCTCTCATTTAGAGGTATTATTAACATTTTATACTTTGCTAGATTTCCTGGTCTTAATGATATTACTTAAGGAAATGACAAAATATCAGTGAAGATATTCAGTTGTACTTTCTAGAGACCATGTTTCCTTACAAATATTCTGTCATCAAAAGGAATTATACTGACAATATGACCCTTTATAGCATAAACTGCAGATTTTCTCTACTATCCATGCTGTCCTCCCTCTATAGTGATAAAGCTTTCCAATTTTCTTAGGCATATCGCTCTTCAGAAAAACCAACCCCAGTCCTTTGCAGCTTAAGGTATAACAGGATTCAGTTTTGGCCAAAGGAATGTCAGTAGAATCATTCTGTGCAATTTCCAGGCCATGCCTTAAAAGGAAGTGACTTGTCCTCTCCTTCCCTTTCTGCGATCTTGGACCAATGAGATGAAGGGAACGTTCTAGAAGGTGAGCCAACGAGAGAGAAGAATCCTTCACATTTGCTGAATTCTCTTAGTAGACCTCCAATACCATTTCAGAATTTTGTGAGACAGAAATAGCCTTCTGTCTTGTTTAAAACCGTTTTGTTTTGGATATCTGTCATGCTGCTGAACTTATATTCTTGTGATTTCAAAAGCCTGATAGATATAATTGAAGAGAGGACGTTCTCTGCCATTACTTCTTCCTAGACATCATGCTCACTTTATCTTCCTGTCAAATGTGTCGTTTTACTTTGAAAAAAAAAATTATGACATTCAAAAACCTCAAATCTAGAGGGACTTTATGTAACATTTAGTTTGCTGTTTAACTGAACAGAGAGTAGTCCCATGAGATATGAAAAAAAGGGCAAAAAGTAAAAAAGTTCAGAAAACACCTAAAATTAATCCCTTCTTGAAAATTTACAAGACGTATTAGTATATCAGAAATATGAGACATCTTGTAATAAAAAGACATGTTTTAACTTTTTTAATCTAGCAGTAGACCATGGAAAGTTTTTAAATACACATATATTAACATTCTTAGTAATACTGTTTTGTAGGACCTTAGATTACTTGGGGAATTTTGAATTACTACATGATGCAAAAATACTGGCTACATGTTCAACAAATGGTTCTTTAATTCTTGCTTGGATATTGGCCACTAACAAAGAACTCACTACTTCAAATGATAGTCCATTTCATCTACTTCTCATTTCGGAAAACAAAGATATTCATTAATACGGATCTTAATTCTATTAAACGTGTTCATGTCCACCTTTTTGGCCTCAGTCCCATTTGCCACAGTGTATTAAGGATTATTAATCAGTTTAGTGATGGCATCTGAAAGTTCAAGGAGCTCATTGGAACAACTCATACGCTCAATCTACCTAGTGTTTCTGTTTCCCTTCAGCAATGTAGGAGCAATTCTTTTTAGTCTGACAAACATTCTACATGTCAGAGAGCAAGATAGTAAATTGAGTATGTTTTGCTTTCACTTAGTCATCTGGTAAACATAACAAATATATCATGGAGATAAGGTCAATTATTTTCTGATAATCAATATGACCAGTTTCATTACTTGCCATTTGACCAGAATCTGAAGAATCACAAAACCAAAGAATTACACAACTAAACAGCAAACTAAAAATGCACATTTCGTTCCTCTCCACGTCCGTTCTTCTGATCAACAACTGTGGCCTCAATACGTGGTCACAGATCCATATGTATATGAGCCACATTAATTGTTCATTAATCATAGTGAAAGTGCAGCCTATTTGAAATTCAAAAATAATATGAATCTAACAAAAATGGCAAAAATGACAGTATAGCCATCTTTATTCATATAAATATGCACAATAATATGCTTGGTGTTACTTACTGATTGACTATAAAATAAAAATTTGTTTTACGAAGATAACCAATATTTGAAAAAGAAGGAACTAAATTATTTGTTTTAAATGATTTTTTTTAATTGTATTGTTGTCTTGACCAATTATTTGTGACCAAGTTGCTTTCAGCCAGATCATCTGCCACCCTTTTCTTGCATTAACCAAATACAAATTTCTCAAGAACTAAAAAAATAAAACTACATTCAATACTTTTAACTAATGGTAGGTCTCAGTACAATATTTCAAAAGTTTAATTAAAGAAAATGAATAGTGATTCCACTGAGCCTGAATAGTATGTAAACTTTCAAATAGCCATCTGATTATTCCATATGGAGAGTTTGATTCTAAATACCATTATTCTTGAATACATTAATGATGTTCTTCTTTTCCCAGTTAGAATTTCAAATTTAATTTATTCAAATGTCATGTCACATAAGTAAGATACTTGCAAGTTTTAATTAAATACATTTAAAACTAAAAAGTCTCAGGCCACATTTGGCTTCTGAGCTGCCACTTGGACACTTTGTCTCACAAGGAGATGGACATTTAACACAGTGAAATGAAGTTTAGTTTCAGACTTTCTATTAAGCCCAAATCTGCCATATTAGGCTTAGGCTTCAGATAATGGCCTAAAGAAGACCAAAGAGTCAAATGCCTACTTCAGTGTCATTTCTGACATCATTGAACTCGTTTGATTAATAATCATGTAATGGGTAGATCACCATCATTGCTAATCACAATTAAGAACAGAAATTCCATCAATAGAGGTTATCACTTAGATCTATTGTTCATAATATATGAATAAGTAACTTGGGGAAAAATCCCCTTCTTAGTCTATGTATTAAATAATTCTATCGATCGCTTGAAATATCGAGGAAAATTTATTTTTCCAAGGGAAAATGCCACAATAATTAATATTTAATAGTGAAGGCTGTTAATTTTATGTCTAAAAGATGACCAATTAAAATACCTAGAGTTAAAGAAATAGGGAAATGCATTTATTTAATGAATATTAGGATAAAGCACATGAGCTAGATAATGTTAGGAAAAACATATCTTTTTAATCCAAAGGACTTTATAAAATGTAAATGATAATATAAGGCAAACTAATAGAAATTATATTGTAATTCTAATCTTTGTCAAATTATTTTATTGATAAGCATTTGATGCTATATAAAAATCTTTAATTATTTCAAGTCACCTTCAATCCAAACATAAAGAACACAAAGCAAAAAAAAAAAAAAAAAAAATGAAGAAAATTTGAGAGAAAAATGTGAGTCCCCAAAATATCTTCCTTCTCCACCTATATCAAAAATATGCAATAGACTGCCTGCAGGACCATCCTAGAAGTTGATTGTGTACTGAGCAGTTATTGCTCCTGCACTATAAAGTCAAACATTTAAATCTGAGTATTTGACATTTTGATAATAAAATTTAATAATAAT
The DNA here is from genome assembly GCA_030035585.1 of Dugong dugon. Taxonomy (NCBI): domain Eukaryota; kingdom Metazoa; phylum Chordata; class Mammalia; order Sirenia; family Dugongidae; genus Dugong; species Dugong dugon. Next base: position 16,904,641 of record CM057465.1, read on the forward strand.
TAAAATTTTTATAAACCTTTAGATTTATTATCATATCTCAGATTTTCATTGTGTGATTGTGATATTCAGCCTTAGCTTTAGTTGAATGTTCTTTTTAACGGTGGGCCACATACATATTCAGTGCTCTTCTAGCAAACATAAGAATTTTTACATCTAAACAAGCACTGTATTCATAGCAATCAGCTCCAGTCAGTGTATATTTTTTTTCCAGTTTTGACTTTTTAAAAGTTTTTGTAACTTCATTTTTGTCTTTGTAGACTAACCAATTTAGTTTTGAATCACTAGGTGACCCAAGACAAGTGATTAAAATTTTCTGAGACTTGGTTTCCTATAGGTCATGGATAATCACACCTACATCACAGTAGTGTAAGGATTTAATGGGATCACGTATGCAAGGATCTTCGGTACATAAAAGGCTTTCACCAACTACTGCTTTTCCATTTCTTCTCCTCTTTGCCTATACCTTTAATCTCTGGAATTGCTTGGCCATACAATAAATTAGAAAAACAGAAATACAGGAAGTTGGAAATGGAATGGAACTGTAAGAACATCCAGTTTATTGTTTTCAGACATTTTTTTAGAGGTAAAATCCTTTTTCCAAAAAAAAAAAAAAATCACACATGCAATCCCAGTATAAAAAAGCTGATTAATTCAGAGCTGCTTTGATTGATGCAGAGATAGAGTTGCTCTGAATCCACCTATTTCCCATCTCCTTACTGAAAACCCGGCAGTTTCTGGATCACTCCTCTCCTTCGGAATTTCAGGTTATTGTAATGAGATGAGCAGAAAGGTTGAGGACTTATGGGTACTGCTTTCTGGAAGCCAGGCTCTTCCCCAGATTGTATGCCCTGAAAGAGGTCACTTAACCTCTTTGGACTTCAGTTTCTTTATTTGAAAATCAGGCGTCTGAACTGTTTCAAAGTGCTCTGAAGAACTTCAAAGCCCTCACCTTTCTCCAGTCTCCCTGCCTATCCATTGCATCCTGGACACTGTAACCTCCTACTTAGCACGGACCACTTTCTCAAACATTTCAATTATGCCCTCATGAACACTCTAGATTCCCTCAGTCTTTTGATCTTCAGTTCCAACTGTCCTGTCAGTTGCCTCAGAGTAAACTTTGCTGTCTATTTTCTCCTGCTCCCGGGATGAGCATCATTAGATTAAAAAAACAAAAACAAAAAACCCATGTAACCTAACACCTGGCGCATGAGCATGCTGAGTAACACTCATGCCATTTCATGTCCACTGGGCTCTCAAAAGTTCTCACCAGCAATTGTCTTGCCGAAACTTTTGCACTAAAATGATTTAGTAAATTTTTCCTCTGAAAAACCTACCAAATATCCCCCCTTCTTCAATATAACCCATTCCATTTCTCTATTTTACCATCAAACTTCTTATTGAGAAATCTACATTTATTTCTTCCCAACTTTACCTCTATCCACAAATAGTTTAATCAAAAGTTACCAACGTGGCAAATTGTATTTTCCAAAGATGGCAGAAATGGTATCCCCCTTCCTACATTTTCTTCTGCAGTTTCATCTTGCTACACACCAGTCAAGAGGTGGAGACTAATTACCCTCTCCTGGAGCCTAACTGGAGTCCCTGGGTGGGTGCTTGAGTCCACCCAGAGATGCCTCAGAAGAAAGGCCTGGTACTCTACTTCTGAATATCAGCCATTGAAAATCCTGTGGAGCATAGTTTCACTCTGACACACATGGGGTCACCACGAGTCAGAACTGACTCAACAGCAACTGGTTTATGTTTTGTTTTGTTTTGTTTTGTTTTCCAGTCTAACTATCTTCTTTTGAATCCGACCTGGCCTTAGTTCCTCACTTGTAACCAATACGATGCAACAGAGTGATACCATGTGACTTCCTAAATCAGGAAAGACAACTTACACCTGCTTGCCTTGGAAGCTTACCTTCCCAGCATTCCCTCTCTGGACACTCCCTCTCAGAAACAACCCTGCCACCAAGTTGTGATAAACCACGAAGAGAGGTCACCTGTAGGTGCTTTGGTTGACAATCCCAGCTGAGCCCTGTCTTCAAGTTATGCCAGTCCAAGATATAGATACACACACACACACACACACACACACACATATATATATATATATATATATATATATATACACACACACACATATATGTATGTATATGTATACATACATACATATATATCCTCTGTTGCTTCGGGTGAATAGAGACCAATCATTATACTTTAAATGGCCACTTGCAAGCTTTTGAGACCCCAGGTACTATGCAGTGAAACAGGAGGTAGAACAGAAGCACTGAAACGATATTAGGCCAATTAACTGGGATGCCCCATGAAGCCATGACCCTAAACCTCAAAATCAAGAAACCAAATCCCATGTGTAGCCTCAGCAGCTACTCTTTTTTTTTTTTTTTTGTCATTGTTGTAATTGTATCTATCACAGAAATTTTGCCAATCCAACTTTTTACAGGTGTACAACTTATTGACAGAAATTACATTAATCAGCTATGCAACCCTAGGGTGAAAATGGAAGACATCTTTGATCACATATATTTGATTACAGACCCAGATGAAATGAGGAGGCTAATCTTATGTACAGAGATATCATTCAAGGAAAAGGTATGTGATCAAAGTGTTCAAAAACAACGAAGAGGCAGGAGCAGCTAGAGTAGAGGGAGTAAATAGGATAGTGGTAGGAGACATAGCCAGAGAGCTATTTAGGCTCTTTTGGCCATCATAAAAGCTTTGGATTTTCTTCTGAGTAATATGATGTGGGAGACATTACACATGTTCATGAATCTCTAGTCTCATCCCCTCTTGGGCCATATAAAAATATACTTCTCAGTTGAGCAAGACCGTTGGATTACATATCCCCAATGAAATGCAGGTGGGAAAACTTGTGTCATCTCTGAGCTGAAGCAGTGAAAATGCTATAAAGGATTCTCTAGCCTCTCTCTTCACCTGCCATGGCAATCAAGAAGGTTGCATGTTCTAGTTGATGTAGCTACAAAGTTGAGCCTCTATTAGCCTGAGTCCCTGAGGAACTATGTGGAGCACAGATAACCATCCCTCTCCCCCAACGCACTCACAGTGGGCATATTGTATGAATGAGAAATAAGCTCTTGTGGTTTTCACCACTAAAACTTTTTTCTGCGGCATAACCTACTATGCCTTGACTAAGGATGGAAGCTACTGGAGGGTTTTGAGCAGAAAAAAGATTTGATGACATATTTTAAAAAGCTCACATTAGTTATAGTGTCGAGAATACACTGCAGGGAAAAAGAAAGAAAGCAGGAAGACCAGCTGAGAATCACTAGCAATAGTCCAGGTAACAGACGATAGTGTAATGGATTAGGATGGTAGCTAACATGAACATTTTCCAAACCAGGACATTATCCATTAGTGGATACTATTAACAAGCAGGAACTAGAACCATCCTAGGAAAGTCAGGTGGTAGCTGTGCAGGTAGTGAAAAGTTAAGAATCTATTTTATAGATATCAACAGGAATTGCTGATGGATTGGATGTCGAACGTTAGAGGAAGAGAAATGTCCAGGATAATTCCAATATATTACGTTAGCAACTGGAAGAATGGAGATGGAGTAGACTGAGCAGAGAGTATATTTGAGGCAGGAAGAATGGAGTCAAGAATATGATACAGTAATGCCCCCTTATCAGTGGTTTCGTTTTCCATAGTTTCAGTTACCTGCGGTCAACCATGGTCGCAGTGCTTGTGTTCAAGTAACCTTTATTTTACTTAATAATGGCCCCAAAGCTCAAGAGTAGTGATGCTGGCAATTGGGATATGCCAAAGAGAAGTCGTAAAGTGCTTCTATTTTATTATTAGTTATTGCTGTTAATCTCTTACGGTGTCTAATTAATAAATTAAACTTTATCATAGGTATATATGTACAGGAAAAACAGTATATATAGGGTTCGGACTATCCACGGTTTCAGGTATCCAGTGGGAGTCTTGGAACGTATCCCTCATGGATAACGGGGACTACTGTATTGGAAAAGTTGTTTGAAATGTATCTTAGATATTGTTGTTAGCTGCCATCAAATCAAATCTGACTTACGGGGAACTTAAGTACAATAGAACTAGACGTTGCCCAGTCCTGTATCATCTTCATGATCACTAGCATATTCAAGTCCACCATGTGGCTACTGTGCCAATCCATCTCATCAAGGGTCTCCCACACCCTCCTTGGTCCTCTACTTTACCAAACATGATGTCCTCTTCTAATGATTAATCCCTCCTGATGACATGACCAGAGCAAGTAAGTCTGACAATGTTCTGTTGTAATCTATAAGGCTTTCATTGGCTAATTTCTGGAAGTAGATCACCACTGAAGCTCTGCTGAAACCTGCCCACCACGGTTGATCCTGCTGGTATTTGAAATACTGCTGTCATAGCTTCCAGCATCACAGCAACACGTAAGCCACCACTGTATGACAAACTCCACCTTAGATACACAATGGGAGATACCGCTTAAGAAGTTGGGTGTATGAATCTGTAAATAAGGGGAAAAGTTGGAGCTGGAAACAGAAAAAAAAAAATTCAGAAGTCATAAATGTATAAATGGTATTCAAAGCCAGGAGACTGGTTGACCACACTAAGCAGTCTAGATAGAGAAAAGAAGAGGTCAAAGACTGAGGCGGAAAGATTAAGAGGATCCTTCACAGGAGACTGCATAAGTGTGACTAGTGAAACTGAAGGGTTAGAAGAGAAGAAGTCTCCAAGAAAAAAAAAATAAAAGTGAAGAAAATATTTTAAGATAGAAAATATCTACTGTGATGTGAAGGAAAGTTAAGTGCTGAGCGTTTACTATTGGTTTTGGCAATATGAGATCTTTGGTGACCTTGGCAAGAGTAATTTCCTCAGACTGGTGGGAACTAAAGCCTGATTGCAATGGTTAAAAGAGAAAACGAAAAGATAAGAAATGGAGACAGCACTTTCCAACAAATTTCTATGCTGCAATTTGACACAAAGAAATAAAGCAGGAGGTGGATGTGGGGGTCAGGAATTTTTCTTTTTTAAGATGTGAGCTATAATAACATATCTTATTGTTAACAGGAATGATCATCAATAATTTATGATGCAGGAGAGAAAAAGGAATAACTGAACGAGTGAAGTCCTTGAGCTGTTCAGGGTGTTTGTTGTCTAATGAACACATAGAGGGCTTGCCTTATATAGGAGCATGGCCAGTTCATCCCCTCTAACAGAAGAGAGGTATTAAGTAAAAAGATGGAAATGATAGGTTTAGGTTGTATGAGAATGTTGAAGTTCTCCTCTGATTGCTTCTGGTTTCTCAAAAAAAAAAAAAAAAATGAGAAGCAAAGTCCATAACTGAAAGTGAGATGAGGGGAAAAAGAGGATTCAGAGAGAAAGAGAAATTGTGAAATAGTTTTAACAAACAAAGACTGATTTGATTAGGGCAGTGGTTCTCAAGCCCAGCTTCACATTGGAATCACCTGGACATGACTAGGTTCCACCCTAGAACTATTAAATCAAATCAGCTGGAGTGGGACCAGGGGGTGGCTGTTGTTTAAGAACTACACAGACTCTGAATTGCAACTAAGTTTGAGAACCATTAATTTAAAGTGAGATCAGGCAGTATTGTTCTTTTTTTTTTTTTTTTCCAGAAATATTCAAATTTATATTCCTGATTCTCCGGACCAACCATATCCCTCTTAGTTCCTCCACAATCATCAGTGAATATTGCCTGGCCAGTAAATTCAAATATTTCTAGCACAGATATCAAGATCCTTTATACAAGAGCTCCAAAACACTTTTTTGAACTCTCCAGCTATAGTGTTCTAGAACTCTCTTGCCCAGCTAAACTGGGAGGTTCACTACTCCAAACATGCCATACCTCTTTGCATTGTGTTATGCTGTTGTAATCCCCTTACAGCCCCAACTTCAATGATGTAAAACCTGGCTGTGCATCAGAAGACTCTGGGGAGGTCTACAACGTACAATACAAAGTCTCACTCCAAGGTCTTGGGTACAGTCCAGAGATTCTTGTCAAAGAAGAAAATTTTGTACTCTGCTAGGATTGAAAGAAAAGGAGTTTTACTGGGGAATAATACATCTCTAGCTGGGCAGCGCTAAGTGAAAATACAAAGCACTCCCCTGTCTCTACCGAGTTAGAGTTTTTTTTTGAATAGAGAACAAAGGAAAGGTAGGGGGTTAATGATTGATTCAGTTTCACCTTTGGAGTCCTTTGAAATGTAAAGGTCATCCATTTGGCTAGAGGGGGAGGAAGTTTTACTCACTAGGTGAGTGGCACCAGCCAGTTTGGTTATACTACTCTTCCTAGGAACAAGTAGTTTATATCCTGACACATCTTCCCAGGAACCAATTGTTTACATCCTAACACATCTTCCCAGAAACAAATTGTTTACATTCTGACCTTTTGCTTCGTAGGAATGCATGTTGATCCCACCATTCCTGTCCTGAGATGAGTGCCTCCATGTTTGAAAATTTCCGTCTCCATTCTTTATTCAGTGAATTTCCCTAGTGATTCTTATACATCCAGCTTGACAATGGCCCCTAAACCAAGGGTAGAAATCACTGCACCTATTAAGTCCATCAAAATCCTGCTCATCCTTCAAGATCCAGGAACTATCTCTTTACTATTATCCCTATTCATTGAAATTGTTTACTCCCTTTCCTAATAGCACTTAATAATAATAATCACTATCACTTACACTGTGCTTATTCCACTTGCTAGGCACTGAGCTAAATACCTTTATATAGGTTAGCTCACTTAATCCCCACAAGCACCATGAATCAACACAGTTTACATATGGCTTCTGATCTAATCTCAATCATTCTGCTCCTGGTCCCAGCTGTGCTGTGGGCTTGTGTCCCTCTCATAGAGATCTCCTGCTTCTTCTCACTCAAGAGAAATGAGAAGTTGGCAGCATAAGCAGGAAATCAGAAAGACCATCAGCATCAGGCTATCGGTGTTACAGTTTCCTCCTGAATTCCTTACCTGCACATCAGCTCTTATTTCTGCTATGAATAACTCAAATGATTCACAGTGTTGACCTTGGCCTGACCCAGTGACTTTGGCTTCTGTAGAGGGAAATGTGGCAAACAGTGCCTTTAGGCCAGTCAGCAGCTCCATTTTCAATGGAGCTGACCCACAGGTTATAAGTTCCCGTACAGTTGTGTACTGACCTGGTGTATGCAGGCATCGTACAATGTTTTACTAAAAGGTCAGTACATGTTTTCCCAAATCCCTTCTTGAGGAAAACATCAACTCAGAGGAGACTATCCTAATTAGACAACTTCAAACACTGAACAAATCCTGCAGATAGAAATAAGTGCGGGGAGAGGGAGAGTTCAAGAAATACCAGCTTTAAAACCCCATCAACAATGAGTTTTATTATTTGACTAGGTTCTTATTTTTTCTGGATTAAATGACAGCCATTTCTCTTCATTATCTTTCCCTACCCTGGTCGCACAGGGAACACCAGAAAGATGTTTACCTGTGTTTTGTTGATTATGCAAAGGCATTCAACTGTGTGGATCATAACAAATTATGGATAACATTATGAGGAATGGGAATTGCAGAACACTTAATTGTGCTCATGAGGAACCTGTACACAGATCAAGAAGCAGTCATTCGAACAGAACAAGGGGATACTGCATGTTTAATGTCAGGAAAAGTGTGTGTCAGGGTTGTATCCTTTCACCATACCTATTCAATCTGTATGTTGAGCAAATAATCCAAGAAGTTGGATTATATGAAAAAGAACAGGGCATCAGGATTGGAGGAAGACTTATTAACAAACTACGTTATGCAGATGACACAACTTTGCTTGCTGAAAACAAAGAGAAGCTGAAGCACTTACTGATGAAGATCAAAGACCACAGCCTTCAGTATGGATTATACCACAACATAAAGAAACAAAAATCCTCACAACTGGACCAATATGAAACATCATGATAAATGGAGAAAAGATTCAAGTTGTCAAGGATGTCATTTTACTTGGATCCACAATCAACACCCAAGGAAACAGCACTCAAGAAATCAAAAGACCTATTGCATTGGGCAAATCTGCTGCAAAAGACCTCTTTAAAGTGTCCAAAAGCAAAGACATCATTTTAAGGACTAAGGTGCGCCTGACCTAAACCATGCTATTTTCAATCACTTTATACGCATGCAAAGGCTGGACAATGAATATGGAAACCTGAAGAAGAACTGACGCTTCTGAATTATGGTGATGGTAAAGAATATTGAATATACCGTGGACTACCAAAAGAACAAACAAATCTGTCATGAAAGAAGTACAGCCAGAAAGCTCCATAGAAGCAAGGTTGGTGAGACTTTGTCACATACTTTGGACATGTTATGAGGAGGAATCAGTCCCTGGAGAAGGATGTCATGCTTGGAAAAGTAGAGGGTCAGCGAAGAAGAGGATGACTGTCATGGATTGAGTTGTGTCCCCCAAAAATATCTGTCAGCTTGGCTGGGTCATGATTCCCAGTGTTGTATGATTGTGTAATTCTGATGTGATTTCCTTATGTGTTGTAAACTCTATCACTATGATGAGATTATATGTGATCTCCTTATGTGTTGTAAATTCTATCACTGTGATGAGGTTATACTGATGAGGTTGACAAGATTAGATAGTGTCTTAATGCAATCTCTTTTGAGATATAAAAGAGAGAAGCGAGCAGAGAGACACACAGGAACCTCACACCACCAAGAAAGCAGTGCTGGGAGCACAGCATGTCCTTTGGACCTGAGGTTCCTGCGCTGAGATGCTCCAGACCAAGGGAAGACTGATGCATCACAAGGACCTTCCTCCAGAGCCTACAGAGAGAGAGAGACTTCTCCTGGAGCTGACACCCTGAATTTGGACTTGTAGTCTACTGGACTGTGAGAGAATGGACTTCTCTTTGTTAAAACCATCCACTCATGGTATTTCTGTTAGAGCAGCACCAGATGACTAAGACAACGACCCTCAATAAGATGGATTGACACAGTGGCTGCAACAATGGGCTCAAGCATAACAAGGATTGTGAGGCTGGTGCAGGACCAGGCAGTGTTTCATTCTGTTGTACATAGGGTCGCTGTGAGTTGGAACCAACTCCACGGCACCTAACAACAACAAAATCCTAGTGTCACAGTGCTTAAGAGTTTGGCTGCTAACCAAAAGGTCAGCATTTCAAATTCACCAGCCGCTCCTTGGAAACCCTATAGGGCCGTTCTACTCTGTCCTATAGGGTGGCTATGAGTCAGAAGCAACTCAACGGCAACAGGTGTATTCAGTAAAACTGATAATACTGTATAATTTACTGAAGCAACAACAATTAATCCTTACATTAATCACACAACTTATTTATTCCATGGTTCTAGTCACTGCCAACTTAATTCTTGGAACAAGAACATTTTTTCTGTCATTTGCTTAATTTTTTCTTCCTCTGTGACTACGAATCCTTCGTAATCGGTTTTGTTGTCTTAACTCCTCTGTCTTGACTGCTTTCTGTTCTTCTAACTGAATGCTAATCCATTTCCTCTCACTGCCTGAGGAATAAAAAAAGTTTGACCCTAAACTTTACTTTCTTGTTCTGACTATAAAATAACACATAAACAAGTATCAAGAAGAAACTAAAGTTACACATAACCCAAAGGAAGCCACTGTTAACAGTAATGTGCTTTTCCTTTCAGGCTTCGATATTTGTAGCTATAAATAAAACCAAATCCCAAACTCACTGCCGTCCAGTTGATTCCGACTCATAGCAACCTTATAGAACAGAGTAGAACCGACCCATACCGTTTCCAAGGCTGTGATTTTTACCGAAGCAGGTTGCCACATCTTCCTCCCAAGGAGTGGCTGGTGAGTTCAAACTAACAACATTTAGGTTAGTAGTCGAGCGCTCAACTGCTGTGCCACCACAGTTCCTTGTAGATATCAATAACTACATTTATTAGAAAATTGGAGTAATGCTATATTTTTTATTGTAATTTCTAAAAATTTAATATCATATTTGAGTACTATGTTCTTTGAAAAAGGAGATTTGTAAAATTTAAAAAATCAATGATTTTTAATGACTAAACAATATTTTATCAGCTACTACTATGAGTAATTAATAATTTTCATATTGTTAAATCTTCAGGATATTTTCATTTTCGACTCTGGTAAATAATGCCTCAATGAACAACGTTACAGGTATTTTTAAACTATTAAAAGACGATTTCGAATAAATATCTTCATACACAGATCTTTGCTATAACTCTGAATTTTTTGTAATATAGATTTCTAGAAGTGAAAGATTACTGAATGAAAGAGGACATTCTGTTCCTTCATTCATTCAACAAATATTTATTTAGCACCTATTTTGTGCCAGGCTCTGCTACAGTCTCTGGAAATACAGCCATGGATTAAGATACAGCAGTGTCCCTTAAGGAGTCTACTGTCCAGCAGGGGCTATAGTAAACTTACAACTGTACTAGGGTATCTTGAGTATTAGACAGCTCTAGGTTATCAGCTGTCCTCCATTCCTAGTCTTAGATGAATGGATGTCTACAACACACCACATTTTCATGGTCAGTTGGCTACTTACTCCTGTTATTTAGGTCATATACTTAACCAATAATTGGTTGTATGTGTCCCCAAACATGGTTGTATCAGTTGTGCATGTTATTATAATTATGTAATTAATTATTATAAAATCAGATGCTATTTGACTGAAAAATATTTTTGTAAGATTCAACAAAGGCAAGTGACTATAATATATATTTCTGAGGAGTTGGGTGTAAGTAAAAAAAATGTAAATGATCAGGGAAGATAATGTCTGGAAAGGTTCTGCACCCATATTCTTTTTTTGGCAAGTATCTTGAACCACTTTGAAGAAGCCCAAACTGGAAAAATAGAATATACTTTATAAGCATTGTTTATGCAGGGGAGATGAGGCAAATCTACATTCTGAGAGCCCATCTCAAACAAAAGGCCTTGGCCCTCCATGATAGCTTGGTGAATTAATATATATCTTTATAGGTTTTAAATTTTATGATTTCCTCCTTAAGTTACCTGTTGGACTGACTACTCACTGCAGATTCCAATGGAACTGATAAGTAAACTGTTCCTAACCAACTCAAAGCTGTTAGAAAATCATGCAAAACTGCTTTCACTTTCTTAAAAGCAGTTCATGAGTGCCCTTTTTACCCCAAAGTGGCTAGCACTCAGTATTCAAAATCTTTGTCAGTTTGATAGAGATATATGTATACACAAACACTGTTATAATATGCTTTTCGAAAATTAATAGTGAAATGGAACAATTTTGGATGTTTATGTTTATAGGGAATTTGTATTCCTTTGTGATTTCCTGCTAACCTATAAAAGTGTTCATAGCTTTATTTTTCCTTATTGATTTGTACAGGATTCTTGATGCATTTAGGCTATTGCCCTTTTATCTGTCATAAATATTTTGAAGTCTGTTGTATTTTAATTTTATTTGTGGTGTTTTTTAACTGACTTTAGTTTTTAATTTTTATATAGTTAAATCTTTTATTGCTAAACTTACCTACATCTTGTGAATGATATAAAAACTAACAGATTTGATGGAGATTTCAATCAATATTTTATTTCAGAGTCATTTTGATCATTTTTTATTTTCTTTTCCTTTTATTGCTATTTTAGTGAGTTTGTAAACATTAAAGATTATGTGATGAATCTTCGTTATTTCCATAATGTGATTCTTTCTTCGATCTTTAACACCTATCCTCACAAGAATAAAAATAAACGTTGTTCTTTAGCCACAACATAACACTTCATCTATAGGTGCTACCTTACAGTTACATAAATTGTAAAGTACTTCTGATACATAACTATCTTTAATTATGAGACGCTCACCCTTGGTGTAGACAACATGCATACTATTATAAAATCCACTAAATTTACTTTAAATGAAGCTCATTAGGAATTGTTCAATTCCTCTTCTCAAATGCATCACTTATATGCCTGAACTGCTAGGTTTGAGATTTTGTGATTGAGTCCAGGAATTTAATAACTACTGATCAGATACCTACTATTAGTGAGACTGTACGTTAACTGCTGAAGATACAGCACAGAACAAGATAGACAGGGTTGCTGTACTCCTGATGCTCAAATTTAGGGGGGGGAAGAGGGATACCAAACAACAAATTACACCAATAAAAAAGTAATTATGATTTTAATAAACGTTGTAAAGAAGTGCAAAGAGCTACAAGAGCTTGTAATTGGGGAATCTAACATAGTCTGAGGAGCCAGGGAAGGTTTGTTTGAGGAAATGATATTAGAGACAAGCACTGAAGGATAGGAAATAATTTTCTGGTAGAGTAGACAGCATTTGAGTTGACTGTGTGGCTCAAAAAACTCAGAGAGGGCCCTGTGCAATGAGTCGCTGGAGGTAGAATTGTCCAGACAGGAGGGAGGCTCAGGACCTGGCCGTGGCCCTGTTCTCTGCATGTGGAGGAAGCAGGAGGGGAAAATGAAGTTTTATCAGAGAGGCATGGAGATGAGAGGCAGAGGCAGAAAGGGAATCCAGGCTGCATTCAAGTTTCTTGTTCCAGTTGGCCCCACAGTTCCAATCATTCCTGCCCATCCTCTACTTACATGAAATAATGTAGGATGCTTCCAATAAATCCTTCTTTTTCCAAGGCTTGTAGAATAAGACTTTCTATAACTTTCAATCCAAAGCATGTTAATTCACATAAACAGGTAAATGGTAAGCACCTCCCTGAAAATAAGACCCAGATGCCAAGGCCCTCCCCCTCCCCCGTAAAAAAGCCTGATACGTTGAAAGAATCTTTCAAGACTGAAGGAAAAGTCATCTGAGATGAGATAGGTAGGTAGAGCTGGGATCATGCGGGGCCTTATGGGCCATGTACAGGATTTGGGATTTAGCCTAGGAGCAATTTTCACATTGATCCAACTGAAGTAGAAGTAGAAGCAAAAAATAAATAAATAAAAGAACAATTCCATGATCGAAAAATGTGTACTTTCCAAACATCTATTAATTTATTAAAACATTTTTGAGCACCTATCATATGCCAGGTGCTGCAGAAGTGTAGCTGGAATGGGGCAGCAGGGGGAAGGAAGGGGCAAAGCTAGAGATAATGCTGGAGAGGTAAGCCCCTGCTATCCTCAGAGGGGTAGTAACTCAAAACTGGATCTAATGCTGTGGTAGTCAAGTCAACAGAATGCAGAGCTGTGACTCTGTTGTATTATGAAATGGGAAGCAGTGGCATTTTTAGGTTAATTCTGACTTAATATGCTTCAAGTCTATTTTTATATATGTGCCTGAAGTGCCTCACTTCTGTATTTCACTGCGCCTGGATATTTACATCGAGAATGTGATAAATCAGTGATAATGTTATTTGGCATGTTTCACAATCAGTCAGTTTGACTGACACAAGGAATCAACCTAGTATATTTGAAAACTTCTTAAACTTACTTTGGTTATAAGCCTGCTTATATATTAAACATCCACCTCCACTGTTTCTTGACAAACTCTCCTTTAATTTAATATTCATATTTATTTGCAATGATAAACCCTTCAACCAGAGAGCAGACAAGAAGCCATACAGATTCTAGGAACAGTGGCCTTACTAAAGGGGACTGGTTGAGAGATGACAGAACAAATGAGCCCACCTAAAAGTCTCAGGTATAGAGCAAGACAACTTGATACCAGTTGCGAGGGAATTACCTGTTTCTAAGGTAACTCCCAACACAGCTTGTTGTATTCAGAATCTATTATAATTTGGAAAATTTTCAGGTTTCTTACTTTCCCTAAAGGTCTTTAATTCTTCAAAGATTCAAGATCATCTGTAAACTACAAATTTTCTATTTTCATGATCAGCCTTCCAGCAATGAGCAAAGAAAAACTATCTTTTCTGCAGAGTTTTAATGCAATTTCTCTTCTGAGAGTGTCACACCAAGACAGCAGGGAAGCGAGGATGGTAGACAAGTGGAAACTTGGGAAACTAGGGGTAGGATTCATAAGAGAAATTTTTAATTTAAGTAAGCTCAAGGCCAGCAGTAAGCCAAAAATTATAGAGGTGTCTGACATCAAGGCAAAGTAAAGTCAACCATCAGCATAAAAGATTCAAGATCCCAGTTATAAAAGAGAACTTATACTGGCACAGAGCATCTTCCATTTAATTCAACAAAGATTTATAGAGCCTCTACTTCTATAGGGCATTATGCTCATCCATGTTTTCAGCTGGAGCAAGAAGAAATTCTAGTGAGAGGTCAGGTCACAGTCTGCTGGTACCAGCAGGTGAGATGCAGTGGAAACATGGTCAGTGAGCACTCTATCTGCCATGGACAGTGTGGGACTGCCATGAGTGCAGGCCCTATATGCACGTATAAGTACAGATATGTGTGTACAAGCATATATATATATATATATATATATATATATTCCTAGAAGACAAAATTACAGCTACTTCTTAGGCATAACCAAACAGCTTGTGAGATTGGTTTCCTAGGTTTGAAGGCTTAGGACCTTCATGTCATGGTACAACTCAGTCAATCAGCATAATATAGTTCACAAAGTTCATGTTCTGCATCCTAGTGAAGTGAGTAGCATCTGGGAGTCTTAAAAGATTGTGAGCCGCCACCTATTATACAACTATTGGTCTCTACTCATCAGGAGCAAAAGAGTAAGAAGGAAACCAGAGTGTCAGAGAAGAAGCTAGTCTACAGGGATACACAAGTCATGGCCTCATCTACCCTTTGACCAGAAAAACTTGATGGTGCCCGGCTACCACTACCAACCGTTCTGATCAGGGCCACAATAGATGGACCCTTATAGAAGGGGAGAAAAATGCAGAACAGAAACTCAAATTCTTAAAAAGTTCAGACTTACTGGACTAGTTGAAACCAGAGGACTCCCTGAGACTATTGCCTTGAGATACTCTAAACCTTGAACTTAAACTATCCCAAGATCACCTTTTAGCAAAATAAAAGAATGGCACACAAAATAAAGGATAGTACCCATAAGTACAGTGCTCTACTAAAAAACCATCTATATGAGACCAAGGGATCAACATTTACTCTAAAGCAAAAATGAGAAGCTAAAGGGGCAGGGAAGCTAGAGTACTGCAAACAGAACAACCAGAACACAATTAAAGAGAATGTTGACACATTGAAGTAACTAATGTCACTGAACAATTTGTATAGGAATTGTCAAATGCGAAGCTCATTTACAGTGTAAACTTTCATCAAAAATACAATAAAATATTATTTTAAAAATGTGAAAAACAGTTAAACTTGGACTTCTTTTCCCAAAAGAAAGGTATTTTGGAAGAATCTGTCTCAAAGCAGTTCATTTCTTAAAGGTAAGGCTGATTTGAAAAGTAGAAAGAAAATTAAAAAGTCTGCTGTTTAATAAATGGAGTATCAAAATTGGTCAAGAAAGAAGATAGACCAGGGTGAAAGGCCAAACAGAACCTAGATAAGTCAGGATTTGAGTTCCTTTCCCCTCAATTCAAAGACTGGTCGGCACCAGATAAACCTTAAGCTTTGTGAAAATCCCCAGGGGCTTTTAATAGCAGGGTCTTCATAGAGAATTTTTTTTTTTCATTCATGGTTCAAAAGTGTATAGAAAATAATTACACTGAACACTGCCACCCACATGGGTCTTGTGAACACAGATTCTTCACATGGACAACAGATATGAGAGGAAAGAAGACAACAAAAATATGGTCCAGTATGGTCAATCAAAGAACTTCTCCCACACAGGGAAAAATGCTCTTTATTTTGGGGATGTCAAACAGCCAATGTCAGGTGCATCTAAACTTCTTCGTTCCAAAGGCAGATGCCATTTCAGAACATCATGTTGCTGATTTTTTTTTTTTAAGTTGAATTTTGTTGTTCTTGAAAATGTCAGATACAAATCCTTCTGAAATGTCTGACATATCCAGTTTCCAAACAACAGGTTGCATAAATCCGTATGAGGGATGAGGCCAAGTGGGTTTATTCAGGATTGTGAAATATTTTTAATAAGCCCATATAAAGGATTTTCATGTAGAAGTCCAATGGACTCAGTGAAAATTTTTTAGAAATGAAACTAAATCATACATTCTAGTTCAGGAAAATTCAAATGATACCCGAGTCATCAAAAACCTTGAAGGAATGCGGAGCTCTGAATATCTGATGACATTTTAGTTTCATCAAATATGAAAAACACAAAACTATAGCAACAGATTAAACACTAGGGCAAACCAAAGAGCTATTCAACATTGAAGTAGACATTCTTTCTCTTTGAAATGACGTCTATCTGTCATATTTAAACTTAAGCCATGGTTACTTAGCAGTTCAATCAAATATTCCTTTCTCGGAGGAATTTGGATTTGATACTGAAATATACTAGTCTCAGACTCATTATGTAGCTGCAACTGATACTGTATAAACTTGAGAGCGGAAGGGTTATACCCTATGCATACAGAAGCAGACAGAAGTAGCCCAAAGAAGGAAGCAGACATGCAGAGGAAAGTAAAGATGAACCCCTTGTAGAGAGAGAGACTAAGGAAATGGCCTCCCTGGGTATCACAGTGTGTTCACTATGTCATTCAGGAGAATTGAGACAAATTTACCTCACTAAAAGCACATTGGGAAAAAGATGGCAATCGTGAAAAGTTATTTCAGATAGCTCTTTTTGTCTTTAACTAGAGATCAGAGACTCCTGAGTCAGATAAAGAAATTTTTTCTGTGTTTGCAGTATTACTCTGCTGCACTCTATTTCTAAAATAAAGTTGTTGTACTGTTTAGGAAGCAATGGAGCGCTAGATATTGGACATTTGGGACAAGCCAGAAAAGCAAGGTTGACCAAAAATTTGCAGAAAAAGCAATGGAAAGATCTCAGAATACTGTATTCCCCATTTTATTTTACTCTGGGTAGTCCATACTTAGAGTAATCTGTAACATACAGAGGGAAGTCTTTAAATGATTACAAAGGGAAAAGTCAGTTTTTGAAGGTTAATTGAAAGAGGTGGGGATGTTAAGTTTGAGTAAAGAGTTAAAAGAAGAGAAAACAGGCACCTACAAATATTTAAAGGACCATTAAATAGAAATAATAGTCTACGTGATGCTTTGCTATCTATTTTCAGTTGGTTGAAGTTATGCATCAGATGTTATTATTTCTAAGTTGGAAGCATATGCATATATAAACCCAAACCAAAAACAAAACCCACTGCCATTGAGTCGATTGGGACTCATACCAACCCTATTAAGTCGGAATGATGAGATACATATATACACACATATAAATGCATAAACAAATTTATAACTATATAATATACATAAAAAAGCAGAACTTTAAAACAAGTTCGAACAATTTGATCTTTCAAAAAATGTAGTAGGTTAACTTATGAAGTAGCAAGCTGTGGTAATACATATATAAAGCTGAGGACTGATCAGAAGTATTATAGAAGGACATCAAGTATTTATTAGGGAAAAGACTACATGATTGTCATGTATTTTTTCAATCCTGAAATTCTAGACAATATTGTTAGTTGGGAAGACAAAATGTTTAGTGTTATGAAAACAATACATACATGGCTTATAAGAAACACTTGTAAAAATGCTTAATAATTTATACAGAAATGTAGACTCATGGGGGCAGGTGGTACTTTAAAAGAATAACAGTTGTATAAACTTGTACTTTCTCTTTATTCATTTAGTAATTTCTGCTTTGCTACTGCTGAATGAGATCCAAGGAGAATTCCACTTTAAACCATATCCTCATTTTAGCCAATAAAGAAGTTCTTCAGCCTTGAGCTTAAGAGTGACACTGAATGGCAAGCATCTCCACTTTGAAAAAGACTCTTATCTTTCCAAATGGTTTACTGCAAAATATTTCAAGGCATTTTCAGAAAGTCTGAAATGTGGTCAAGTACAGTTTCAATGCTTTAGTATTCAAAACTGAATAATATATTTGGAGTCATTTGTTTGTCAAAATAGAAGGAAAAGTTTGCTTTGTTATTGTTACCGTAGTACACAAGAAAGCAACCTTTCCTACATATTTTCAAATGGTTTATTTATTTGCAATACAGAAATTTATATTGCCAAGTTTAAAGTTTTCATTATTTAGGTTAAAATGGATCCTTTTACAGGAACTACTTTTTAAATGGAACCCTGGTGGCACAGTGGTTAACAGCTCAGAAGTTGTCGAGGATTTTGTTTTACTTGGATCCACAATCAACGTCCATGGAAGCAGCAGTCAAGAAATTAAATGACATACTGCATTGGGCAAATCTGCTGCAAAAGACCTCTTTAGAGTGTTGAAAAGCAAAGATGTCACATTGAGGACTAAAGTGCATCTGACCCAACAATATTTTTCATTGCCTCATATGCATGCAAAAGATGGACAAAGAATGAGAAAGACTGAAGAAGAATTGATGCTTTTGAATTATGGTGTTGGCAAAGAATACTGAATATACCATGGACTGCCAAAAGAATGAACAAGTCTGTCTTGGAAGGAGTACAGCCAGAGTGCTCCTTGAAAGCAAGGATGGTGAGACTTCGTCTCATGTACTTTGGACATGTCATCAAGAGAGACCAGGCCCTGGAGAAGGACATCATGCTTGGAAGGTAGAGGGTCAGCGAAAAAGAGGAAGACCCTCAGTGAGATGGATTGACACAGTGGCTGCAACAATGCGCTCAAACACAGCAACGATGGTAAGGATGGTGCAGGACCGGGCAGTGTTTCCTTCTGTTGTACATAAGCTCACTATGAGTCAGAGCAGACTTGGCAGCTCCCAACAGCAAAAACAACAGGTTATAAAACACACTACACCCAAAGATTTCCATCATGACTTAATTTGAAATGAAAATAAACAGAAATAATAGTTTTGTTCTGCTAAAATAGAAAATCAATGTGCTGCAATAAAATATCAGAGCACCGTTACAGGAGAGGCAACAAATTGGCTGCCAGAGAAGCACAACTCGTGAACAATTATCAGTCATGTGAAAATTCATTATTAGTTCATAGAAAATCATGAGGGATCACTGACTGTTTTATCATCCTCAGATGGTACATTGTTGCTGGTCTTGAAAATACTTCACAAAGTAACCTCATCTGGCTATATCACAAAACTTAGAAGTATAGACAATAGTGTATATTTATATATGAATAAAATGCATCTGAAATTGAAAGAAGGTTACCATCATGCTGAATTATGGACCAGCAACAGAACATTGAGTTAACAGTCTAAGAAATTAAGCGTGATGAAATGGTATGCTTACATGGTAGCCAACTGGGTTCCTGGGAAACAGGTAGCAGAGAAAGAATAAATGTATTTCATAAAAAGAAGAAAATTAAATGATAAACAAAGAGAGGTTTCCAAGACAATTAGTTGAGATAGCATTATAAATTTCTGATGCCTAAGAGATCCCCAACCTGATCATGTCCATTGTAGTCATAGCACTGACAAAGATATATGCGTTTCTTCATTATGACACAGGCCCTCCAGTGAGACTACTAAAATTTAAATTATTCCTAAGAGTTTTTAACTAGATTCTCTTGCTTTTCAATTTTCTCAGATACACTGTCTCCAGATAAAAAGGAAAAACACATGGAGACTTCATGTGTACCCAAGGGCTTGGTCACCCTAGCTTCTGTCTCCCAATATCCCAAATCCAAGGCTTCTCATTGCCTTGTAAGGACAGGACAAGTGACATAAGGACCTTAAAAAATTGCATCATTGCCCATTATGGCTCCATGATCAACCTTTTGATTTATTAACGAGAACAGGGTCTTTAGCACAGAAACTTTCCCTATGAGGAATTGGTATTAGGGCTTTGAGAGAGGTCAGATTTGATACACTAAAGAAAATCCACTAGAAGGATGTGATAGATTAATACCCTTCTGAGAAGATCAACCATCTCCAATGAGAATATCTCAGCATTTGGGTTTATAACCAAATATTTTAAAGTTCTCTAGTGTGTCCAGAGGCATAATTAATCATCTTGTAACCAATGGCATTGAAGAAAGAAGTCGAAACGGCACTGAAGGCATTGGTGAAAAACAAATCTCCAGGAACTGACGGAATACCAACTGAACTGTTTCAACAAATGGATGCAACACTGGAAGTGCTCACTCATCTATGTCAACAAATTTGGACAAGAGCTACCTGGCCAATTGACTGGAAGAGATCCCTGTTTGTGCCCATTCCAAAGAAAGGTGATCCAACAGAATGTCGAAATCATCAAACAATATCATTAATACCACATGCAAGCAAAATGTTGCTGAAGATAATTCAAAAATAGTTGCAGCA
Organism: Dugong dugon; assembly: GCA_030035585.1. Classification (NCBI taxonomy): domain Eukaryota; kingdom Metazoa; phylum Chordata; class Mammalia; order Sirenia; family Dugongidae; genus Dugong; species Dugong dugon. Next base: position 16,924,916 of record CM057465.1, read on the forward strand.
GTACATTGACAGGGAATTATCAGGAATTTGAGCTGGATTCAGAAGAGGACGTGGAACATGGGATATCATTGCTGATGTCAAATGGATCTTGGCAGAAAGCAGAGAATACCGGAAAGATGTTTACTTCTGTTTTATTTACTATGCAAAGGCATTGGAATATGTGGATCATAACAAATTATGGATAACATTGCAAAGAATGGGAATTCCAGAACACTTAATCATGATCGTGAGGAACCTATACTTAGACCAAGAGGCAGATGTTCAAACAGAACAAGCGGATACTGTGTGTTTTAAAATCAGGAAAGGTGTGTGTCAGGGTTGTGTCCTTTCACCATACTTATCCAGTCTGTATGCTGAGCAAATAATCCAAGAAGCTGGACTATATGAAGAAACACAAGGCATCAGGATTGGAAGAAGACACATTAACAACCTGTGATACGCAGATGACAAAACCTTGCTTGCTGAAAATGAAGAGGAGCTGAAGCACTTACTGATGAAGAGCAAAGACTACAGCCTTCAATATAGATTATACATCAACATAAAGAAACAAAAATTCTCACAACTGAACCAATATGCAATATCCTTATAAACAGAGAAAAGATTAAAGTTGTCAAGGTTTTTATTTTACTTGGATCCACTATCAATGCCCATGGAAGCAGCAGTCAAGAAGTTAAATGACGTATTGCATTGGGCAAATCTGCTACAAGAGATCTCTTTAAAGTGTTTATAAGCAAAGATGTCACTTTGAGGACTAAGGTGCGCCTGACTCCAGCCATGCTATTTTCAATTGCCTATACGGATGCGAAAGCTGGTACAGTGAATAAGGAAGCCCAAAGAAGAACTGATGCTTTTGAATTATGGTGTTGGTGAAGAATACTGAATACATCATGCACTGCTAGAACAATGAACAAATCTGTCTTAGAAGAAGTACAGCCAAGATGTTCCTCAGAAGCATTTGGACATGTTATCAGGAGGGACCAGTCCCTGGAGAAGGACATTGTCATGGACTGAATTATGTCCCCCCAAAAATGTGTGTATCAGCTTGGCTGGGCCTTGATTTCCAGTATTGTGTGGTTGTCCTCCATTTTGTGATTGTAATTTTATATTAAAGAGGATTAGGACAGGATTGCATAACACCCCTCCTAAGGTCACATCCCTGATACAATGTAAAGGGAGTTTCCCTACGGTGTGGCCTGCACCACCTTTTATCTTACAAGAGATAAAAGGAAAGAGAAGTAAGCAGAGAAGGAGGACCTCATACCACCAAGAAAGCAGTGCTGGGAGCAGAGCACATTCTTTGGACCCAGGGTCCCTGCACAGAGAAGCTTCTAGTCTGGGGGAACATGGACGAGAAGGCTGACAGAGAGAGAAAACTTTCCCTGAGCTAACACCCTGAATTTGGACTTTTGGTCTACTTTACTGTGAGGAAATAAACTTTTCTTTGTTAAAGCCACCCACTTGTGGTATTTCTGTTATAGCACCACTAGATGACTAAGACAGACATCATGCTTGGTAAAGTAGAGGGTCAGCAAGAAAGAGGAAGACCCTCGATGACATGGATTGATACAGTGGCTGCAACAATGGGCTCAAACACAGCAATGATTCTGAGGATGGCATAGGACCCGACAGTGTTTCCTTCTGTTGTACGTGGGGTCGCTCTGAGCTGGAATCAACTAGACAGCACCTAACAACAACAAAGTCTAAAACACTTTGCCACTAGCATTCATATAAATGATCCACAAAACAAGGTTCTACAAAAACCCAAAACTTACAGCACACTATATGGGAAGATTCCAGTGTGCTGCCATTGATAGAAAAGATAAATGGCTTCCTAATCCCATTTTATAAGACCATAATTCCTTCACTAACACAACAATACAATGGTTGTGTTTAACTACATAATTTATCATATAAAAGAAGTATTTGTTCTGCTTTAAATGATGTTACTGAAAGTACTACCAGTCTATATTTTGAAATAAAACAACTATATTCATAGTCAGAATTGGGAGTCTAGGCCCTTTTAGAAATATGAAACTTTAGCCAAAGAAGAAGCAACAAAAGTCAAACTTGGTGAAATGGCATTTCCAGGACTGATCAATAGTAATATCCTAGAGCATTCTTATAGGTTCTGTTAATATATCTTGTATGCCAGATGGATGGACTTTTTCCCCTGTATTAATGTATTGTAAGTATTAATATTACTGATGGAAAACCCATATTTCTGAGCATAGTTTCTTCAAATTATTAAAATGTTTGGTTCACTTTTTTTTTGACCAAACAAATATATATCTCCATTTTCTAAATTTTTTAAATGATAAGATTCAAGTTCAAAAATGCCTGTAAGAGATGAGTAGTAATCATTCTAGTACTTCTACTAAGGTTTATAGCATTTCCAGTAATTAGGCATGTTCTTAAAAGTTTATGACTTATTTGGGTGCTCTGTACTGTGATAAAATGAGATCACAACCCCAGAACAAATTCAAGTAAGAAAACTGTAGAGAATAGCTATTTTTAAATATTTCCATAACATAAATGTTTACTTGATTAGAGCTCTTGGTTTTGTTTATATAACTCGAACATTTCAATTAAAATAAAACCTGATTTGTGATTAAATGAGAACTTTAACTGCGAAACAACTGGCTCCCCAAAGATAGGTCTGAGAATGACCATCACATTTAGGTAGAGGAATTTCATTTCCTTCATAAAAATACAAAGCAATTTCAACAGTTGTTAAGATAGAGTGGGAAAAGTGCTGCAATTTCAAAATCCAAGCTGTTACTCCAGAAAAAGTGAAGACTTGGGTGCATCTCCCAGGAGTATTTCATCAAACATGTTATTTTGTGATCATAGCTTGCAGTCATCCTTGCCTCCCTACCTCCCACACAGATTTCTCGTTCTACTCTTAGCTCCCTTCCAACCATCTACCCTTCCCCTACCACGCAAGTCCGTTACTCATCCATTATACACCAGCCATCTACTTTCACTGACCCACTCAACCTGACACATATTTACATACTTTCTAGTAATTTTACTTTTTCATTTCTTTTGCTGTTATTATTACATACATGTGCATATGTTTTGACTCCATCTGTAAGTGACTAGGTAAGATTTTGTTAAATATTCATTGCATTCATATTTCTATTACAAAATAATAGAGTTTTTTCTTTTTCTTTTAGTTGATGAGTTCCTTGAGAGTACGATGACCTGAATCGTTTTAATGGTCTCTCGGTATCCAAACAGTATCTGGCACATAATAGATGTTCAACACATATATGCTGAATAAAGGAATGGGTAAATAAATTACCAGAGAACATACTTTTTTGAGAGGAAAGAAATCAATGAGAATTTGATATTACTTCTGAAAGCTGTCTTTAATATTTCATACATATAAATTGCTTTGAGAAAACCTACTATATGAAAAATGTATAAGAGAAGTATGTTAGGATATAATTATTCACATATCAACATGATTGACCTTTATAAGAGTGAATTTTCTTCAGTGTTTTTAAAATGAATTCATTTACAAAAGTTCATTTAACACAACTTTTATGAACACAAATTGCAAGGAATTGAAAAAGTGCTTCACCTATCTTTGACCCAAATATTTGCTGGAAACTAACATTCCAGAAGATCCTTTGCCAAAGTGTGTCATAACAATGTTGGAGTAGCACATCTTTGTTAGGGAAACAAAAAACAGTAATGGTGATTTTACTTAATCAACATGTCTGTTTTGAAACAAGGTATTTGCAGAGTAAGCAAATAACACATAAGCTATAACTACTATACGAAGAACCTAATAACTTATTTAAATGGCATAGTATAAGCATACCTGTGTTCATCACAGCACTATTCACCATAGCAAAAAGATGGAAACAACCTGTCATGGATTGAACTGTCCCCCCAAAATATCTGTCAACGTGGCTGGGTCATGATTCCCAGTATTGTATGATTGTGTACCATTTTGTAATCTGATGTGATTGCCTTATGTGTTGTAAACTCTATCACTATGATGTAATAAGATGGATTAGTGACAGTTATACTGCTGAGGTCTACAGGATTAGATAGTGTCTTAAGCCAATCCGTTTTGAGAAATAAAAGAGAGAAGCGAGCAGAGACACATGGGGACCTCATACCACTAAGAAAGCAATGCCAGGAGCAGAGCGCGTCCTTTGGACCCGAGGTTCCTGCACAGAGAAGCTTCTAGTCTGGGGGAAGACTGATGATGACGAGGACCTTCCTCCAGTGCTGACAAAGAGAGAAAGCCTTCCCCTGGAGCCAGCGCCCTGAATTTGGACTTGTAGCCTACTAGACCGTGAAGGAATAAATTTTTCTTCGTTAAAGCCATCCACTTGTGGTATTTCTGTTATAGCAGCACTAGATGACTAGGACACAATCTAAGCGCTTATCAATGGATGAATGGATAAATAAAATGTGATACATACATACAATGGAATACTACTCAGCAATAAAGAAAAACGAGTTCCCAAAACATCCTGGAACATGGATGCACCTGAAAAACATTATATTGAACGAAATAAGTAAATGACAAAAAGCAAATATTGTATGTTCTCACTTTTACGAAATGATATGAACAATACATAGAAACTTAAAAAAAATGGCATACCAACATGTTTTCTCCCTTAATCCTCCATTAGTGACGTTGTCACTTCTATCTATAGCTGGTTTTCATTTCCCTTTGTAACTCCAATGTAATTTGTTTCAAATCACAAAAAAAGTGTTCAGTTGATTTATTTTCTCAGCATTAACCTTCCAGCGGGCTAGTTATAATGTGAAAATATAAGACAGCTCAATTTCTTCTATTAACAGGTGACAGTTTCCTCAAAATGCCTCACAGATACGCATCTGCAAAAGCAGATGAATTTCATGTACGGGAAAAGAATTAAGGAGCTGATTATTATCTATATTACATCATATTTCAAAATAGCAAGATAATGTTCCTGGTGTGTCTTGCATTTTTGTTTATTTCTCAAGAAATGCCCTTCAAAACTGTCAATATTTATAAAAGTATTATCAGTAAAATTCAAATTTTTTATATCACAGTGTCATTGGATTGAGTTGTTTCCCCAAAAAATATCTGTCAGCTTGGCTAGGTCATGATTCCCAGCATCGTATGGTTGGCTACCATTTTGTCAAATGATGTGATTTCCCTGTGTGTTGTGAATGCTATTACTGTGATGTAGTGGGATGGATTAGCGGTAGTTGTGTTGATGAGGTCTACAGGATTGGATAGTGTCTTAGGCCAATCTCTTCTGAGATGTAGGGGTGGGAGGTGAGCGGGGAGACACGGGGACCTCACGCCATCAGGACAGCAGTGCTGGGAGCACAGCATGTCCTTTGCACCTGAAGTTCCTGCACTGAGATGCTCCCAGTCCTAGGGAAGACTGATGCATCACAAGGCTCTTCCTCTGGAGCCGACAGAGAGAGAGGGCCTTCCCTTGGAGTTGATGCCTTGAATTTGGACTTGTAGCTTACTAGACTGTGAGAGAATAAATTTCTCTTGTTAAAAGCCAGCCACTTGTGGTATTTCTGTTATAGCAGCACTAGATGACTAAGACACACAGAAACAATAATAACATATTTCATAGCACTTTAAAGAATTTTCATATGCATTATCGTATCAATCAAATACAAGAAAATGAGCTGCTATTATTCCTGTTTTACAGACTAAGAAACTAAAATGTTCAGAGGTAATATGTTCTACCCAAGGGCATTCAACACAAACTCTAAATCTTCCTGACTCCAAATTTTACTTTATTTTTACCATTTTGACCAGATAAATACCTTAAGCACTATTTCAAATTAGTCTATCTGTTTATTCTATAAATGCAGTCTTCCGGATTCTTTATGAACTTACAAACAATTTATTTGTGGAAGCAGACATGTTCATCATGACTGATCAGTTAAGTAGTCATTTTGCTTGTTAATTTAATATTCAGCCTTGTGTCCTGTCTCTTTGATTTTTAATAGCATCCAAATTTCATGACTAGACTGAAATCACTTAGTAGACGACTTCCATTTAATAGATACTCAGCACATTTATGCTACAGAAAATAAATTCACAATATGAAGGAGTTGAAACTACAGATGATATGAAAAATATTGTTCAGTGGCCTGGGGACTTGTATGTATTATTATAAAAATTGTGGACCAGTAAGACTCAGTGACTGGGTAAGTAAGGAATTGACAGGATCAAGACTAGAAGTCTGGTGTGATTGAACACAAAATAAGAACTTTGGAGTCATCTTTCTTTTAAGACACTTGTGAAAAAGATATAGATAAAAGAAATTCTAAGATCTATGGAAGAACTTTTTCCCTCAAAAGTTTAGCCAATATGAACTCCTTAAAATGTAGGTTATTGATCTAGTAGGTTATCCTCTAATTCCTTAAGGTCTGTTATATCAATATGCTATTAGAGACTTTTGTAAGTGATGATTAATAACAGGAAAATAATCTATCATAATAACAGGAATAAACTATCATAATAACAGGAACTAACTAACTCTAGGTCATGCGTTGTCAAGGGGCAGGGATGATATCACCCCTTAAGGGGGGAAAATTGTCTCACGGAAGACCAAAAAATCTTACTCTCTTTATGTAAAAGCACAGATATACAGTGTATCTATGTTATTAAAATTTCATGGGAGGGGTCAATTAGGAAAAAAACTGTCTAAGAATGCTTCTTAGAGGGGAAAAAAATGGAAAAGAAAAAGAAAGTTGAGAAACACTGCTCTAGGTAAACTAGTAATAGCAAATTTTATTCTAAGTTAAATAAGTCAAGGAGCCCTGGTAGCGCAGTGGTTAAAGCGCTCGGCTGTTTATTGAAATGTTGGTGGCTCAAATCTATCAGCCTCTCTGTGGGAGAAAGATGTGGCAGTCTGCTTCCTTAAAGATTTACAGCCTTGGAAACCCTGTGGGACAGTTCTACTCTGTCCTACAGGTTCACTATGAGTTGGAATTGACTTGACGGCAGTGGGTTTGGTTAGTTTGGTTAAATAAGTCAAGACCTCTTTGACTTCCTTCAATTCTTGCTAGGTGATGAAAAATCATAGGAATGTATCAAGTAAATTACCTAAAATAATATGGAAGTCTGGTTGACAGACGGATGCATATTGCCCAGCATATACCTGCTGCTATAATATTTTTCAATTAATCAACTGTGCATAGTAAAAAGAGAACAAATGCTTTATGATTTTCATCTTTTTTTAAGCACACAGCTATGTAGTAATGATATAATTTCATTAAGTGATCTAGTAAACCCAGTAAGATCAAAAAAAGAAGAAAAAAAATATATTCTATTTTCTGAAATAGTTGGGTCACTGAATTTAACTTTAAATACCCAGAATTTTCTTTGTAACTCCAAACACATCCTAAACTGAAGGTAAAACCCAAGCCATTAAAATAACTAGAAAAACTCTTCTGGAGCGAGGGAGAATGAAGAAAATCAAAGACACAAGGGGAAGATTAGTCCAAAGGACTAATGGATCACAATGACCACAGCCTCCACCAGACTGAGCCCAGCACGACTAGATGGTGCCTGGCTACCACCACCGACTGCTCCGACAGGGATCACAATAGACGGTCCCAGACAGAGCTGGAGAAAAAGGTAAAACAAAATTCAAACTCACAGAAGAAAAAGACCAGACTTATTCGTCTGACAGAGACTGGAGAAACCTTAAGAGTATGACCCCTGGACACCCTTCTAACTCAGTACTAAAGTCACTCCTGAAGTTCACCTTTCAGCCAAGGATTAGACAGACCCATGCAACAAACAATCATACACATGGCTCAACCGAGTACGCGAGATTAATGGGTACACCAGCCCAGCGGCAAGGAAAAAAAGGCAAGAGGAGACAGGAAACTGGATGAATGGAAATGGGGAACCCAAGGTTGAGAAGGGGAGAGTGTTGACACATCACAGGTTTGGCAACCAATGTCACAAAACAATATGTATTAACTGTTTAATGAGAAACTAATTTTCTTTGTAAACCTTTATCTAAAGCACAATAAAAAAAAAAAACCTAGAAAAAAAATATAGCTAGAGAGAAATAGAGCTCTTGTATATGATTGTAAATAACCTTTTAAAGCCAACATTATACTTATTGCTCGAACTAGATATATTACCATTAAAAGAGGAAGAAAAATCAAGGATGCCTGCTATCACTATTGTTTCTTCTAGATATTCTGTAACTTCTGTCCAATGTTTTGAAATATGAAATCAAAATTATAAGCATATTTTAAGGAAGAGATCATATTATCGTTTTCTTTATGCTAGATACTTTTAGGAATAGAAGATGCCAAACATGAAAGATGTGGATCTGCCCTCAGAAAGCTTCAAGTTTAGTGGGAAAGACAAGCATTAACAAATAATTATACAAATAGTAAAGCAGTTACAATTGTGATGAGATGTAAAAGGCACAAGGTGTCATGAGTCTGTACAACAGAAAACTAACCTAGAACGATAAGAAAGGCTAACTGGAGGAAATAATAGACGCAAATGATAGCTTGAAGTTATCCAGACAAATAAAGCTGTAAGACGGGAAAAGCAAGTGGAGGGAAATGTGGCATAAAGGAGCACAGTGGCCTCAAGACACTTCAAAAGGGAATGCGGCTGGATCATATTGATTAAGAGAGAGGGTGTCTAAAGAAAGGGATAAGGTAAAAAAATCACCTAGGGTTTTCTCAAACATGTTACAAGTTTTGAACTTTATCTTAAGGGTTTTCAGTAGAGAAGTAAAATAACCAATATTCATTTTTAAAAACTCACTTTACGTGCTGTGAGGAGAATGGATTAGAGTCAGGAAATTATGGCTGAGAAAAGATAGTTGCAATAGTTCAGAGAAGATAAACCGAAACCAAACCCATTGCCATCAAGTCAAAGCCAATCCATGTCCTACTCCCAGAATGGAATTGAATTCCATACGATTTTCTTCACCAGGGCAGATCACCAGGCCTTCTTCTCTGGCACAGCTGGCTGGGTTCAAACCTCCAACTTTTAGGTTAGTAGTCAAGTATAAATCGTTTGCAGCATCATGGAGAAAAATGGTCAGATTCGAGAGAAAATTGAGAAGGAAAACTAATAGGATTTTACATTTAACTCAATATGAGTAGAGATGGCAAGAAAGGAGTCAAGGATAATACTGAAGACTCTGGCTTGAGCAACGGGGAATAGAAGCCAGGACGAGCTGTGGAATGGGGAACACACTGCTGAGAACGCTCTCCGAGCCATCAAAATTGAACAGCAGCTGTTCTGAGAAGCCAAACAGAAAACCAGCAGGGCAATGGCAGTCTTCCTTGACTTCACTGGCAGCAGGAAGAAGAAGCTGAGAATGTCTTGGGTACTTAAGAGAAAGCCCTACCAAGTCCAAAGTTAGATGCATAAATCAGGTACCTACCAAGAGGAAGACACATTGAGGGCTGTTTTCACCATAATGTGTGCCTCCCTTCTACTGTCTTTTTAAATCTGAGGCAGAATGCCTAGTTAAAGCTGGCTCAGATTCTTTGTACTCAGTTTGTCTTGGCAATAAGCTGATGACGTTTTTGCTTTCTCTCCTTTCCTCTCCCTCTAAGATCTGCTGCCTGACTTATCTGAGGACACTCACTTCACCCACAGAAGTAATCTGTGTTCATCCACTCTTAAGAGCTAGAAGCATGTCCTAGTGAGCTTAGAAGCGTAAAGTATCAAGCAGCTCATTTCCACTAACTATATTCCTGCTGGACTACCACCCTGGCATATGTTCTGACTGTGGCTAGCCTATGTTTCATACATGGACTTGCCTATTAACTTCCCCAGAAGAGTCACTTAGACTCCCAGGAAAGCTGAAGCCAATCTTTGGCTCAGGGAAAAAAAAGAAAAGGAGGGGGAAGAAGAGCCTAGATTAACATTCTATGGAACACACTTGGATGCTGTTTATTGAGCAAATACATTTGTATTTCATTCAACTATATAAAAATACTATCATTTAGCTATTTTTTTCTTTATTATGACTAGAAGCAAGAGACTTGATGTAAAATAAATATATTTTTCATTTCTGGATTATGCTTTGTAACTATTCAAAACAAAATCACATTAGAAGGGGATAGAGATTAGAATCAAACTGGAGAAATCTGTAAATCTCCTGTGATAGGAAGGTCAACTTAATATATGAGAAAGAAAGCATGAGAAAGCATCTCCACAAATGAAGATAAAAATGAGGAGGAAGAGGTTGCTAGACACAGAGGACAGAAAGTAATGATCGAAACTTGGAGATACTAACTGTTCCTGGGGGAGATAAGAAAAAAAAAAAGAACAAAAGTGATAGAAACATGAGCTAAAGATAAAGCTTAAAAAAAGTTTTCTTTGAAAATTGAAACCTAAACTTGAAAAGATTCACTAAATAACTAAAAGAGACAAAACATTTTTTTAATTCAAGGGGAAAGAAATTATCTTAAAAGTATCCAAATAACCCAGCTTCAAAAAATTAAAAGACTATCTCCAGCTAATAAAGGGAGAATAAAAACCCACTGCTATTGAGTAGAGTTCAACTCATAGTGACTCTGTAAGACAGAGTAGAACTGTCCAATAGGGTTTCCAAGGACATAAATCTTGAAGGGAGCAGACTGCCACGTCTTTCTTCCACCGGTGGGTTCAAACACCAGACCTTTCAGTTAGCAGCCGAGCAATTAACCACTGCAGCACCAGAGCTCCTCTAATAAAAGGATAAGCCTGGATTAAAATCCAGACTATATGGGCTCTGAATCTGTGCTCTTACACACTACATGCTAGGAAAATGTTTAACTAAAGACAACACAAGGCAGACAAAGTGTTAATCATTTATAAGGAGCCCTGTAAAAAAGGATAAGAAAAATAAAATTTTTAATAAAATTGATGGAGAAAACACAAGAAAATATAATTTAAAAAATTAATGGTTAATAAACTAATACTTATTGTCTTTAGTACTTAAAAATTACAAATTAAAAGCCAAGTGAAGTTGGCAAAGCTTAAAATGAATGATAAATCTCCGTGTTGACAAGCATTCATAAATACAGGCACCCTCATTCTCTGCTGATGGGAATGTAAATTGGAATGTCTGCGACTTGATAACGTATGTCAAAATGTGTACACTTTAACACATATAAATGTTAATAAATGAACATTCTATGAGTATATTAGATAATTTTTACATTCTTAATTCTTCTTTTGTATTTTTCAAATATTCTAAAATGAACACAGATTATTTTTATAATTAAAAAAATTATTGTCAAAAAATAACATTTTAAAATTTAAGTCATTGGCTCCATCCTTACAAATTTAGCCTAAATAAATAGACATTGGGAGAAATAATTGCACGTGTGAATTTTTACTGCAGCATTATTTTTACTAGAAAAAAATAACAAGCAGCTCAAATACTTAATAACATAGTATGGTTAAATAAATTTTTCCCCCCAGAGGTAACATGAAGAACTGCTCACAATATAATAAGTGAGAAAGGAGGATACAAATCTATGGATACAATAGATTCTTAGTACCATTACAAGAGTAATATTTGAGAGTTAACAGTAGTATATGTGTAGTGGGATTATAGGTATTTTAAAGTTTCCTCTTTATATTTGGGTATATTTGCCAAATTTTCTCTAGTAACAGTGTATGATTTTTTTGTGTCCTAAAAATATAAGCATTCTTAAAACAATATAAAATTTGAAAAATATATAAGCTGAAAATGTACAATGAATGTGACCATGCTTTAAAATAAGTTACATAAGGTTATCAGTAACAGAAACACTGAACTGGCAGAGGAATTGATTAATAATTCAAAAAATATAAAGCGAAAATAGTTTTAAAAATTAACTTTATCAATTCATTAGTACTCATACATAAATTCAATATTAAGAAACTAGGTTTGGCTCTTCTAATTTAGCAAAGATATATATTTTTTAAATTAGTAGCCAATAATTTCATAGTGGTGAGATGGGAAGTTTTATACACCTCTGTAGGGGAATTAAAAGTAATTAGACAGTATATATCCCCGACGCGTCTGTCAGTATGTCATACTGTGGGGGTTCTTGTGTTGCTGTGATGCTGGAAGCTATGCCACTGGTATTCAAATACCAGCAGGTTGCCCATGGCTGACAGGTTTCAGCTGAGCTTCCAGATTAAGACAGACTAGGAAAATGGACCCGGCAGTCTACTTTTGAAAAGAATTAGCCAGTGAAAACCTTACAAATAGCAGCAGAACATTGTCTGATATAGTGCTGGAAGATGAGCCCCTCAGGTTGGTAGGCACTTAAAATAAGACTGGGGCAACAATGGGCTCAAGCATAACGATTGTGAGGATGGCGCAGGACTAGGTAGTGTTTCCTTCTGTGTACATAGGGTTGCTGTGAGTCAGAACCAACTGGACAGCACCTAAAAATAACAGACTCTATATAAAAATATTCTTGTGGCAGATATTTGTCACTTGATTCTCAACACTTACCCTTCCATATTCCTCTGTCAATTGCAGGAGGCTGGAAGCTTAGATATTAGATTCCCAAACTCCTGTGCCAGCTGGTTTCTGGTTAGATTCTGCCCATAGAAGCAAGACATCCATAAAGATGTGCCACTTTGACCTCCCTTCAAATAACCCACTGCAAGGAACATATTGACTAAGACTCCAGCTGTCCCACCTGTGGATCCATCGTAGGACCCTGCCAAGACCACACTTCACCTGGGCTTCTGCCAGCCAATGACTGAGCATGGCAGGGGTACGGCAGCCAGGGCTTTTTGCCCATTGCAAGACTTCCTGTAATGGGCAACCTTTGCCCAGGAACTCCCAATTGACCTGGTTAAGACTTTCAGAACTTTTCAGTTCTACTTCCTGCCTTCTATTCTTTCACAGGTGTCAGACCTGCGTCATGCTCTGAAGATCCACTTCACCTACTCCTGTTTTTCTCCCCCTTTATACTTCAAAGGTGTTTCCCCAGTAAATCTCTTGCACAATATATTCTATTTTTTCAGTCTACTTCTTGGAGGAATACCCTTATAAGAAAGGAAAACTGAAGGAAGGAAGAAGCTGTACTGTTTTCTTTTTTTTTTTTTTTTTTTTTTGGCGGGGGGGTCTTAGGCATCTAGTGCTGCTATAACAGAAATACCACAAATGGATGGTTTTAACAAAGAGAAGTTTATTCTTTCACAGTCCAGTAGGCTCCAAGTCCAAATTCAGGGCATCAGCTCCAGGAGAAAGCTTTCTCTCTCTGTCGGCCTTCTCATCAATGTTCCCCTGGACTAGGAGCTTCTCCACGCAGGGACCCTGGGTCCAAAGGATGCGCTCTGCTCCTGGCACTGCTGTCTTGGTGGTATGAGGTCCCCGATTCTCTGCTTGCTTCCCTTTCATCTCTTGTAAGGTAAAAGGTGGGGCAGGCCACACCCTAGGGAAACTCCCTTTACATTGGATCAGGGATGTGACCTGGTTAAGGGTGGTGTTACAGTCCCACCCTAATCCTCTTTAACATAAAATTACAATCACAAAATGGAGGCCAACCACACAATTTTGGGATTCATGGCCCAGCCAAATTGATACACACATTTTAGGGGACATAATTCAAACCATGACAGGGGGAGTTGTTTGTTTGTTCTGATTTTGGCTTCAGAAGTGCTACGGTAGGATACTGTGGGTAACTGGAGGCTCCATCAGCATTCATCCCACCGGCTTCCCGCGCATCATGAGATACAGTGGATCCTGGCTTCATGCTCAGTGACAGTGGGAGAGATTCCTAAAGTAGCACCAGTGCCCCAGTAGCCTCAGCACCAAGTATAATCATGAGCTCAGCGTAAGACCACTTTTCATTTGCTTTTCCACCTCCAGGGACAATAATAGATTTCTGTAATTACTGCTCTGTGGGTAGTATCACCATTCTCTATTTCCTTCTCCAGCACTTTTAAGATTTTTGTAACCAATTCCCTATTTTAAACCCCCCTAGTGTGATTTCCGAGGGGACACTGGTGGTTCAGTGATAGAACTCTCCTTCCACGTGCCAATATTCTTCATGCACAGCCACCACCTGTCTGTCAGTGGATGCTTGCGTGTTGCTATGATGCTGAACAGGTTTCAGAAGAACTTACAGACTAAGACAGGCTAAGAAGAAAGGCCTGGCATTCTACTTCCAGAAGTCAGCCAATGAAAACTCTATGGATCACGATGGTCAGATCTTCAACCAATCGTGGGGATGGTGCAGGACTGGGTGCATTTCATTCATTGTACATGGCGTCACTATGAGTTGGGGGCCAACTCAACGAGAGCTAACAACAACAACAGTGTGATATCCGTTGTCCTGACTGCATATTGAATTACACAAGCCTGTCATTCCTTTTAACCCCAAAATTCTAATTTATGTTAAATATTAAAAGAAATTAATATTCAATGTGAACATATGATTGCACAAAGCTTTTTATATTAGTATTAACCAACAAAAAAGTTATAAGCAATCTTACAACAAATAATTTGTTAAGTAATTTAGAGTGCATTTATATAATGTTTTTTCCATGGTCCATTTAAAATATGTTTATAGATAGTATTTTAATACATAAATACTGAAGATTTATTGGTAAGAGAAAAAAAGAAAGTAAAGTTGAATACATGCCTATAATAGGACCCACACAGTTCCACTCCTAGGAATATATCCTCAAGAAATTTTGTACGTGTGCATCAAAATACATGTACAATAACGTCTACACCAAGATTGTCTATAACAACCAACAACTAGAAAGATCCAAATGTCCACCAAAAGTAGAAGAGATAAACTGCAGTATATTCTTACGATGGAATCCTATACAACAGTGTAAATGAACAATAGATACACAGAACACGGATGCATCTCAAAAGAAAATGGTGACAGTAAGAAGCAAACCATACTCACCAAAAATGACCATAGTAGGATTCCAATTTCACAAAATTAAATACCAGATAAGCAAAAACTCTATTGTTTATGGGTTATAAGTCAGGGAAGAGGTTACCTCTTGGGGAGGAGAGAGCTTTCTCTGGAGGAGGAGGGGCTTGTAATAAGGGAGGGACACAACGGGCTTTGAGGGACTAGCAACATTCTATTTCTTGTCCTGGTCTAGAGTTGCACAGTTGTTTGCTTTATAAATATTCAGTGGAGTGCATATGCATTTTATGTACTCTTTTGTAAGCATAACATATCTTAAAATTAAAAGGAGAAGACAAAAATCAGGACACAGAAGTGTAAATTCCAGGAAAGCAGCTTTATCTGCATGGTTTAAAGCAGAATCACAAGCTAAGGCCAGCATAGTCTCTGACACCTAGTATGTATCAATAAATGTATGAATGAATAAATGAAGTAAATGAATATGTGCTCACATATGCATAATACGTTCATAAGCTACACTGGAAGAAAATATGTCCAAAGAGCATCAGTAATAATTTCTGGGTGGAAGAATTATAGGTAACTTGATTTCTCTGCTAGATGTTTTATTTATTTGCTAAGTTTCTTAAATAACATGTATTACTTTGAGAATTCAATAAAATAAATAACCTGGGTTCAAAGTCCAGAATAATCAGTTTATGTTCTGGCTATATTTTTCTTTCTCTTAGGGCATAAATCTAAGTGTTTTCATAAACAATGTTCTTAAAAATACTATAAATTATAAATCAGGGTTCTTAAACTTTGACGTGCATGAAAATCAGCTATAAGCCAGCCCTGGAGACCCTAGTAATATTGTAGCTAAATCAGAACAAACATTTTAAACTGTAAGTACCAGCATTCTGAACAGCATTCTGAACATGGCCCCAAAACATCTGCCCATCCACCTGTCCAAGCTAACTGAGCACCACCCTCCTCCTTGCTCTCTCACCTCCAGCCACACTGGTCTTTCAGTTCCAGACCATTGTATTCCTCCTGTCTCAGAACCTTTGCACAGACTACTCTGCCTGCCTGGAACATCCCCACTTCTGCCTTCTGTCTACTTAACTCTCACTCCCCATTCAGATCACAGTTCAAATGTCTCTTCCCTAGAAAAGACTTCCCTGATCCCCCATCCACCCATTTTATAGTTTACATACTTTTATCATACTGAAATTCTATCTTTACAGCACTTAATACCACTGGTAATTAAATATGTATGTGTGATTAATATCTCTCTTGCCACCATATTGTAAGCTCCACTGGGGCATGGATCTTATCTGTTTTGCTCACTTTTTTATCTCCAGAACTTGACTTAAAACCTAGTACTTAAAGGACACTCAATATATATTTTGTTTAATGTATAGTTGGTTGGATGAGTTCACAAACTATCCGATGAACTAACAAACAAATGAAGAGTCCAAAAATTTATTTAAATAGCTGCTACATTACCCAGACTTTGGACTAGAAACCATTCTTATTTTAAAACTTGTTTTTATTTGAGGAAATTTCAGTCAATCAAAATACCAATTCAGATTAATAATTACCTCAAATTACAGTGAGGATAACATATATTCAACCTTAGTTAATCACACTAAATTTTTTGTTTTCCTTTCTGTGTATAACTCTCACCTGCATGTATTTCTCTCACACGAAATACAGCTCTTTTTCCAATGCACACAGCCAATCATTCTCTTTAAATTTAGTTTGGATACGGTGAAGGGAAAGAAAAGGCAAGAAAACATATTAATGATTACATCTTTTCTATTAGGAACTTGGAATCCTAAATCAAATGTTTCCTCTCTGAGCCCCAATATCTGAAGGTGTACCTTATGTAATTGCTTCCAAGGGGGGAAAATACTGCTTATACTCTCTGACTGGCAGTCACAACGCTCTGAGTTAATCCTTACCAAACGATCATCACAACACAATTGTGAGAATTCAGGACAGACTCCTTCTGTGGCAGTTTGAGCAATAAACTCATTTGTCTGTGTATGAGGAACTGTTAGTTCCCCAAAGCTCAGAATCTTTTATTAAACAGAGAACAACAACTTCTGATTCTTAGATATCTGGGTTTTCAAATCCAAATGTTCTAGATTTGTACGTCATGTTCAGGAAATGGAGTGACACCATTCTCCACTTGGTTGTTCTTGATAGCAGGATGCTACTGCATAATTGGAGAGCTAATTATTCAGTTTCTATCATCCCCTATATTTATCTGTTCTATAATGCCCTCATCTCTTATCACTCTCTCCCTTACATACCCTTCTCTACACACATCGCCCTTCTTGCTATTTCTCATTGACTACACGCACGTTCCTACTTGAAAGCATTCATACTTTCTGTTGCCTCTGTCTGGAACATCCTTTTTCCGCCAAGTATTCCCATGCTGACTCTACTGGAAACTTTAGAGCTTACTCAAAGGCCTTGTTTAATCGTACAATCTCTCCTGAATACTCCTTTTCCCTTTTTCTTCCCTTATTTTTTCCAAAGCATTTATATCCACAAACATACTGTTGTATTTATTTTTCTTTTTATTGCCTATCTTCCCACCTCTAGGATGAAAACTCCATGAAGGTAAAGAGTTTTGTCTCTTTTTAGGTATTGCTATATCCCCAGTCCTTATTGTAGGTGCTTGATAATTATTGAGTAAAACAAATTTTCAGCTAAAAATATCTGGTCTAAAATATTCCTGACAAAAAGAAAAATAGATGCTGTGGGTCTAGGAGAACTAGCTCCCAGTAGGGTGAAGCTACTAGACATAAAGCTACAGCTGCTCCCTGGTCAATTTAGGTGCCTAATACCCATAGACCAGCGAAAAAGGGAAGGACTTAAAAACTGATGGGGTAAATGACCCCGATGATCATGAGAAAGAGGGCTGCTGCAGTGTAAGGGCAGGGGGGTATGTGAACCACTATGATCCACTGGGGCATCTCTTGGCATTCTCATGCCCAGTTATAACTATAAATGTTTAAGTACAATAACCACAGCATTAAGGGCACAACAACCCAAGTCTCAGAACCCTCTTGGTTGAGGTTTGGGTAAAACACCATGCAAGCCTATTAGACCAGCAGAAGCACTGACTGAAGGAAAGGAAAATCTAGAATGAGTAGGGACTGAGGAGGTAATGAGTATCTGCATTAGAGTGGGTTGCAGTTTACCCCACTATTCTTCTTCATATAAGCTTCTTCAGAAATTGTGACCAACCAGAATGTTGGATAAGCTTTGCCTGGATGGAGTGAACTTAGGTGAGAAGCAAGTGGGCTGAGCAGTACTAGGAGTATACTGCAATGGAATATAGCTGTTAGTACCCTGCCAAACCAAAACCCACTACCATCGAGTTGATTCCAACTCATATCAACCCTATAGGACACAGAAGAACTGCCCCATAGGGTTTCCAAGGCTGTAAATCTTTACGGAAGCAGGACTACCACTCTTTCTGCCTCAGAGTGGCTAGCGGGTTCAAACCACAGACCTTTTTGGTTAGCAGCCAAGCACTTTAACCACTGCACAACCAGGCTTCCTCAGTACCTGCCAAGATCCTCTTTATCAGCTGGTTCACTTTTCCTCCACTTGCTGTGAACGTTGGTTGATTACAGTTCACAGCTGCCCCCTTCTTTGGAGATTTATCCTCCCCTAAACAGGAGCTCTGGTGGTGTAGTAGTTAAGGGCACAGCTGCTAACCAAAAGATTAGCAGTTTGAATCCACCAGCCACTCCTTGGAAACCCTATGCGGCAGTTCTACTATGCCCCATAGTGTTACTATGAGTCAGAATCAACTTAACAGCAATGGGTTTGAAACAGAAGCCACTTCCCTAGGAAGGCTATTCCCACCCTAGAGAGCACACCAATGACTAAGAGACACAAGAGTAGAAAAGACCATCCCTCTTGCCTTGAGGGACAAACTGCGGTGCAGTCCTTTCCCATAGGACCAGACTAAGCTAGTTTTCAGCTGAGACTTTATTGTGCTTAGCTTTTTGCCTCCTGCTCTACCTTGCTCCCCTACCTCTCCTTTTCCTGAGAGCACTTATTCAATAAATCACATAAACAAGAATTCCTGACTTGGTCTTGTTCCTAGCAACCTTACCTAAGATTCACGGCATATGCAAATCATCACTAGAAGAATGCATCCTCAGCATAGGCTTCAAACACTCTCACAAATATGATTCCAACAAAACATGATTTCTCACAAAATTAAAAAAAAAACTCACAAAATTATAGAAGAAATAAAGTTTTATGAGTAAAAGTTAGCAGAAAGAAAACACAAAGATTTCTTAAAATGGAATTATTGGATAGAGTATAAAATAAGTATTCATAACGTGTAAATAGATAAATTGAAAATATGAATGAGAACAAAAGGATATCAAAAATAAGCATATTGAAAGAAAAAAACTGTATAAAAAACTGAGTTAATGAAATTAAAACTCAGTCTGTGGAAGAAAGAATAGATTAGATACAAAAGAAGACAGAAATAGTATGGTAGAAAGAGCTGAATAAATTCCCCAGAATATAGCACAGAGAGACTTGAAGGTGGAAAATATAAATTAAAGCTTAAAATACCTAAAGAACAGAGTAAAAAAGCTGCCATACAACTAGCAAGAATTCTATTTAGTATACAAAGTGTTGGAAAAGCAATATTTCAAGAGATGATGCCTTAGAAGTTTTTAAAGTTGCTGTGAGACACCAACCCTCACATTCATGAAGTCAACCAAATATCAAACAATATAAATTTTTAAAAACTCACTAATATATATTGTGATCAAACTGCAGAATGAAAAAAGATAAAGTATCTTTAAAAAGTTTGCTAAAGATGAAAAGGAGCATTGTAAAAGTTCCTATTAACTAAGAGAATGTAATTCCAAACTTGTACATAGCTAATAATAGAAACTCAAAATATATAAAGCAAAAACTTCTAAAACACCAAAGAGAATGACAAATTCACAGAGCGATTTTAAACACAGAAAGTAAATGAAATGGTAAGTCAACCAGAACGTCTTAGTCATCTAGTGTTGCTCTAACAGAAATACTGCGAGTGGGTGGCTTTAACAAACAGAAGTTTATTCTCTCACAGTCCAGTAGACTAAAAGTCCAAATTCAGGGCATCAACTCCAGGGGAAGGCTTTCTCTCTCTGTCGGCTCTGGAGGAAGGTCCTCGTCATCAGTCTTTCCTTGGCCTGGGAGCATCTCAGCGCAGGAAACTCAGGTCCAAAGAACGCGCTCTGCTCCTGGCACTGCTTTCTTGGTGGTATAAGGTTCCCATGTGTCTCTGCTCACTTCTCTCTTTTATATCTCAAAAGAGATTGCATTAAGACACTATCTAATCTTGTCAACCTCATCACAGTGATAGAATTAACAATATATAAGGAGATCACATATAATCTCATCAAAGTGATGCAGTTTACAACACATAAGGAAATCACATTAGATTATACAATCATACAATACTGGGAATCATGACTTAGCCAAGTTGCTACACACATTTCTGGAGGGACACAATTCAATCCATGACACAGAACAAATAAGTAAATACATACAGAAGATTTGAATTACACGATAAATTATCTTGACATAATGGTCATATATATAACCCTGCACCCCAAAATTTGAGAATGCATGTTCTTTTAAAGCTAACATAGACTCTAACAAAAATTAACCACAAAATACCATAAAATAAAGTTCAACAAATATCAAAGAATCAGTATTAGAGAGTGACGCCAAGAATTGTCAGATGCTCCGTGTCATCCCTGTTACAACAGAGAGCTGAAAAAACAAGTGAGTCAGATATATCTGACAATGTAGAAACCCTATTCATCAAAGACAAAGCTGCAGAATGGGACTGAACAGCAGGTGGAAGGAGAGACAATTCAAAAACAGTGGAAATGGGGAATTATGGATCATGGGATCACCAGCGTCCTGCTAGCTGAATCTGCACAGCACAGACAGGCTAAGGCAAGCAGCAACATCCCAACCTGAAACTCACCCCATCTAGAGCAGCCAAGCAGCAGCGAATCTGCACACACCTCCAGAACCAAACAGGAGCAACACTAGACCTACAAAAGTTAAGTACAAGTTCCCAACCCACCGTGCACCTTTCTCCCACCGGAGCTCCATAACCAAGGAGCACTTCCTTCCCCCACCCATCCCCCCTCTCTGCTCTGACACCAGTCCCACAGCATTCAACAATGCCACGTCCCCTAAGCTGGGAACTTATGGATGGCATAAGGGGTCCATGGACGTGCGGTGCTCTTTGCCCTCACCCATCAACCCTGCCCCAGTGCCTTGCAGGCTGATCCAAATATCTCACACCCTCATTATAACGACACAGGCAGGGCATCCACCTGAAACCCATTTTCACTTACAGCAGCCAAGTGGGAGCTGCTGATCTGTGACATTTGACACTGTCCTACCCCCTAAGAAGGGGCCTCACCAACCCACACTCAGGACCTGAGGGCCAGCAATACCACCCACTCCATCTACCCACCTATGATATGGGCCTGAGAATTAGCGCTGCCTCCCATTCCCTCCAGCCAAAGGCACAACCAAAGGACCAGTTGCTCTAGGCCCCTACTATGTGCTGTAACGGACAAGGGCACACTCTCCATCCAGGTACCCAGGGACAGCCAACAGCCCATTGCCTTGCCCCCTACACCGCCCCCATTGTACCCAGAGACTTGTGCCTGCTTCAAACACCTCCACATAGTCCTTCCTGCCTAGGACTGTAGGTGAGAGTCTCTGCACCAAACACTCAATAACCAACGACCTGGACACATGCAGCCTGAACAAACACACTCCCGCAAGAACAGTGAACAGACTGCCAGGCTCACACATCTAGTAGTTGCTCTGACCAACTGGAGACAGGAGGTGAGAGCTTCAGTGACGCCAGTGATCACAGCAGTACACATGCCCAGCCTACTTGGATATATCAAAACAAAACAAAAATATAGGATGCAGTAAAAAAAAAAAATACAATAAATAAATATAATAACTTGCTGATGCCTTGGAGATAACAGTCAATATCAAATCTCATAAAGAAGCAGGACATGATGGTTCCAGCAAGCTACCAAAATAAAGAACCAGAAAACATTCTGGAGAAGATAAGGCAATGGAACTACCTGATAAAGAATTCAGAAGATCTCTCTCCAAGAGATCAGGAAGGAGATCATGCAAAACATAGATCAAACCAAGGAACACACAGACAAAGAAATAGAAGAATTCAGGAAAACAATACAAGAACAAAATGACAGAATAAACAGGCTTCCAGAAACCATACAGAGACAGTGACTAAAAATCCAAAAGATTAACAATAAAATTTCAGAATTAGATAACTCAATAGAAGGTCATAGGAGCAGAATTGAGATAATGAAAGTCAGGATTAGTGAGATTGAAGATAAATCCCTTGACACCAACTTGTTTGAGGAAAAATCAGAAAAAAGAATGAAAAAAATAAAGAAAGCCTAAAAATTATGTGGGACAATATCAAGAGGAAAAATCTATAAGTGATCAGAGTACCAGAATGGGGGGTGGGGGGGTGGGGGTGAGGTGCTGGATAACAGAAAACATAGAGAGAATGGTTGAAGATTTTCTGGCAGATAACTTCCCTAACATCAGGAAAGACGAAAAGATATCTATCCAAGAAGCTCAACGAACCCCACACAGGATAGACTCCAAAAGAAAGTCACCAAGATATCATAATCTAACTTGCCAAAACCAAAGACAAAGGAAGAATCCTGACAGCAACTAGGGATAAATGAAAAGCACCTACAAAGGGGAACCAATAAGACTAAGCTCAGATTACTCAGCAGAAACCATGAAGGCAAGAAGGCAATGGGATGACATATATAAAGCCTGGAAGGAAAAAAAATTGCCAGCCAAGAATTATATATCCAACAAAATTATCTCTCAAATACAATGGTGAAATTTGGTCATTTCCAGAAAAACAGAAATTAAGGGACCTTGTGAAAACCAGACCAAAATTCAAAGAAATATTAAAAGGAGGCCTCTAGTTAGAGCACTGACAACATCAGACAACAATCTAGGACTAAGACAGAGGACAGATCAACCAGATAACAACCCAGATAGGGAATTCTCAAAAAAAAAAAAAAATCAAAGCTAAAAGACTGAGAACAGGGACAAGAAACATCAATATGTAAACAACAACATCACAACAAAAAAAGAGGGACTGAATGGTGTAGTCATAAAACTTCCATATGGAGAGAAAGTCAAGGTGATAACAAGAAATAAAAGACTAATTTAAACTTAGAAAAACAAAGATAAATTTCAAGGTAACCACAAAGGAAGCTAACAAACCTACCCGTCAAAATAAAAAACAAGAAGAACATAGACTCAGCAAAGACAAAACCAACAATAAAAATATAAAAATAAATACATAAACAAAAAGAATTCAGCCTGGAAAATCAAGCAGAACAAAGAAACCAACACCACCCCCCCAAAAAAAAAAAAATCAAAATAACAGCAGTAAACTCATACCTATCAATAATTACATTGAATGTAAATGGCCTAAATGCACCAGTAAAGAGACACAGTGGCATAATGGATTTAAAAAAAAAATGATCCTACAAGAGACACACCTTAGACACAAAAAAATAAACAAACTAAAACTCAAATGATAAAAATAATAACCAAAAAGAAAAAAGAAAAACAGGAGGGGCAATATTAATCTCCGATAAAAAAGACTTCAAAGCAAAATCCACCATAAAGAATAAGGAAGGACACTATATAATGATTAAAGGGTCCATATATCAGGAGGACATAACCATAATAAATATATATGTACCTAATGACAGGGCCCCGAAATACATAAAACAAACTCTGACAGCATTTAAAAGAGAAATAGACAGTTCCACAATAATAGTAGGAGACTTCTACACACCACTTTCGGTGAAGGACACAACATCTAGAAAGAAAATCAATAAAGATATAGAAGATCTAAATGCCGCAATCAACGAACTGGACCTCACAGACATATCCATATACGGAACATTCCAGCCAACAGCAGCAAAGCATACAGAGTATACATTCTTTTCCAACACACATGGAACACCACATTTTAGGCCATAAAGCAAGCCTTAACAAAATCCAAAATATCAAAATAATACAAAGCATCTTCTCTGATCATAATGCCATAAAAGCAGAAATCTATAACAGAAGCAGCAAGGAAAAAAAAATCAAATATAGAAACCGAACAACATCTTGCTTAGAAACTACTGGGTAAAAAAAGAAATCGACGATGGAATAAAAAAAATTCATAGAAGCAAATGAGAACGAAAACACTTCTGTGATGGATTGAACTGTGCCCACCAAAAATGTGTGTAAACTTGGCTAGGCCACAATTCCCAGTATTGTGTGACTGTTCACCATTTTGTCATCTGATGTATTGTAAATCCTACCTCTATGATGTTAATGAGGCAGGATTAGCAGTAGTTATATTAATGAGGCAGGACTCAATCTACAAGATTAGGTTATGTCTTAAGTCAATCTCTTTTAAGACATAAAAGAAGGAAGTGAGCAGAGAGACATGAGGACCTCATCCCACCAAGAAACAAGAGTCAGGAGAATAGTGTGTCCTTTGGATGCAAGGTCCCTGTGCTGAGAAGCTCCTCAACCACGGAAGATTGATGACGAGGATCCTCACCCAGAGCAGATAGAGAGAGAAAACCTTCCGCTGAAGCTGGCACCTGAATTCAGACTTCTACACTCCTAGACTGTGAGAGAATAAATTTCTTTTTGTTAAAGCCATCCAGTTGTGGTATTTCTGTTACAGCAGCATTAGACAACTAAGGTAACATCTTACTAAACCTTTGGGACACAGCAAAAGCAGTGATTAGAGGTCATTTTATAACAAAAAAGCATGCATCAAAAAAGAAGAGAGTCAAAATCAAAACATTAACCTTATGAATTGAACAAATACAAAGAGGACAGCAAAAGAAGCCCTCAGCCACCAGAAGAGAGAAAATAATAAAGATTAGAGCAGAAATAAATGAAGTAGAGAATAGAAAACCAAATGAAAGAATCAACAAGACCAAAACTTGGTTGTTTGAAAGGATCAACAAAATTGGCAAACTGTTGGCCAAAATGACAAAAGAAAAACAGAAGAGGAAGCAAATAACCCTAGTAAGAAATAAGATGGGTGATATTACACAACCGAAATAAAAAGGATCATAACAGAATACTATGAAAAATTGTACTCCAACAAATTAGAAAACCTAGAGGAAATGGATAAATTTCTAGAAACACACTACCTACCTAAACAAACACAAACTGAGGTAGAAAAACTAAACAGCCCCATAAAAAAAAGAAGAGATTGGAAGGGTAATCAAAAAAGAAGATAAAACTCCCAACAACAACAACAAAAAAGCCCTGATCTGGATGGCTTCACTAGAGAATTCTACCAAACATTCAGAGAAGAGCTACCACCAATACTACTAAAGGTATTTCAGAGCACAGAAAAGGAAGGAAGACCCCCAAACTCATTTTATGAAGCCAGCATAACCCTGATACCAAAGCCAGGCAAAGACACAACAAAAAGAAAATGGCAGACCAATATCCCTCATGAACATAGATGCAAAAGTTCTCAACAAAATTCTAGCCAATAGAATCCAACAGTATATCAAAGTAATAATACATCATGACCAAGTGATATTCATACTAGGTATGCCGGGACGGTTCGACATTAGAAAATCAATCGATGTAATCCACCACATAAATAAAGCAAAAGAAAAGAATCACATGATCTTACCAATTGACTCAGAATTTGACAAAGTCCAACACCCATTCTTGACAAAAACTTTCAGCAAAATAGATATAGGAGGAAAATTCCTTGACATAATAAAGGGCATTTATACAAACCCAACAGCCAACATCACTGTAAATAGAGAGTGACTGAAAGCATTCCCCTTGAGAACAGAAACCAGACAAGGATGCCCTTCATCATCACTCTTATTCAACATTGTGCTGGAAGTCCTAGCTAGAGCAATAAGGCAAGAAAAAGAAATAAAGGGCAACCAAATTGGTAAGGAAGAGATAAAACTATCCCTATTGACAGACAATATGATCTCATACACAGAAAACCCCAAAGAATCTTCAAGAAGGCTACTGGAACTAATAGAAGATTTCAGCAAAGTATCAGGATACAAGATAAACATACAAAAATCAGCTGTATTCCTTTACACTAACAAAGAGAACTTCGAAAAAGAAATCATCAAATTAATACCATTTATAATAGCCTCCAAGAAGATGAAATACTTAAGAATAAATCTAACCAGGGACATGAAAGACCCATACAAAACACTACTGCAAGAAACTAAAGGAGACTTAACCTAAGTGGAAAAACATACTATGCTCAAGGATAGGAAGAGTCAACATTGTAAAAATTTCAATTCCACCCAAAGCAATCTACAAATAGCATGCAACCCTGATCCAAATTCCAACAGTATTCTTTAATGAGAGGGAGAAACAAATCACCAACTTTATATGGAAAGGGAAGAGGCCCTGGATCAGTAAAGCATTACTGAAGAAGAACGAGGTGGAAGGCCCCACCCTACCTGATTTTAGAACTTATACAGCAGAAGTAGTCAAAACAGCCTGGTACTGGTACAACAACAGACATGTAGACCAACAGAATGGAATTCAGACCCTAGACATAAACCCACCCATCTATGAGCAGCTGATATTTGACAAAGGGCCAAAGTCCATTAAATGGGGAAAAGACAGTCTCTTTAACAAATGGTGCTGTCATATTGGATGTAAAAAAAATGAAACAAGATCTCTACCTTACACCATACACAAAAACTAAGTCAAAATGAATCAAAGACCAAAATATAGAATCTAAAATTATAAAGATCATCATAGAAAAAATAGGGACAACACTAGGGGCCCCAATATATGGCATAAATAGGATACAAACCATAACTAACAAAGCACAAATACCAGAAAATAAACTAGATAACTGGAAGTTCCTAAAAATTAAACACTTAAGCTCATCAGAAGACTCTACCAAAAAAGTAAACAGAGAAGCTACCAACTAGGAAAAAAATTTTGACTACAACATACTTAACAAGGGTTTAATCTCTAAAATCTACAAAATACTGCAACAGCTCATCAACAAAAAGACAAATAATCCAATTAAAAAATAGGCAAAGGACATGGACAGACACTTCACTAAAGAAGACATTCAGGCAGCTAACAGACACATGAGAAAATGCTCACAATCATTACCCACTAGAGAAGTGCACATCAAAACTACAATGAGATACCATCTCATCCCAATAATACTGGCACTAATCCACAAACACAAAATAACAAACGTTGGAGAGGTTGTGGGGAGATGAGAACTCTTATACACTGCTGGTGGGGATGTAAAATGGTACAACCACTTTGGAAAACAATATGGTACTTCCTTAAAAAGCTACCAATAGAAATACCAGATGATCCAGCAATCCCACTCCTAGGAATATACCCTAGAGAAGTAAGAGCCATCACACGAATAGACATATGCACACCAATGTTTACTGCAGTACAATTTACAATATCAAAAAAATAGAAACAACCTAAATGCCCATCAACAGATGAATGGATAAACAAACCACGGTACATACACACAATAGAATACTATGCAATGATAAAGAACAATGATGTATCCGCAAAACATCTCACAGCATGGATGAATCTGGAATGCATTAAGCTGGGTGAAATAAGTCAGTCACAATAAGGACAAATATTGTATGAGGCCATTATTATAAGAACTCAAGAAAAGGTTTACACAGAGAAAAAGCATTCTTTGATGGTTATGAGGGTGGGGAGGGAGAGGAAGGTGAAATCACTAACTAGATAGCAGACAAGTGTCAACTTCAGTGAAGGGAAGGACAACATACAATATACAGAAGGTCAGCACAACTGGACGAAACCAAAAGCACAGACATTTCCTAGACACACCCAAACACTTTGAGGGACTAAGTAGCTAGAGCTGGGGGCTGGGGACTACTGTCTTGGGGGACATCTAGGTCAACTGGCATAACATTTCTCATAAAGAAAATGTTCTACATCCCACTTTGGTGAGTAGTGTCAGGGGTCTTGCAAGCGGTCGTCTAAGAAAGACAGAGACTAGAGGAACCCCTGAAACCATCGCCCCAGGATACTCTGCTAACCCAGAACTGAAACCATTCCCAAAGCCCACTTTTCAGACAAAGATTAGACAGACCTATAAAACAAAAAATAACACACATGAATTTGGACTTGTAGTCTACTGGACTGTGAGAGAATGAACTTCTCTTCGTTAAAGCCATCCACTCGCAGTATTTCTGTTAGAGCAACACTAGATGACTAAGACATTCTGGTTGACTTACCATTTCATTTACTTTCTGTGTTAAAAATCACTCTGTGAATTTGTCATTCTTTTTGGGGTTTTAGAAGTTTTTGCTTTATATATGTCAAATCATTAATAATTTTTAAAATAATTTAAATAATAATTTTTAAAATAATTTAAACATTTAGAAATGTTTAAATATTTCTATAACTCATGGGACAAAGACATAATCAAAACTAAAATTAGAAAATACTCAGAATTGAACTAATAACTCAGTAAAAGTGGTTTTTAGAGGGAAATTCATAGCCCTGAATGATTGAATTAGATGACAAAAGGAAATGCTTCAAAATAATTACAAAAAATCAGTAAGTTAGGGAAAGAGAAGGAGAATAAATTCAGAGAAAGAGGAAAGGTGATAATGTAGTGGCTATATGGAGCAAAACTGCCTGGATGTGAATGCTGGTTCAAGCAGTTACTAATGAGGCAACCTATAACAAATTACTTAACCTTTCTTTGCCATTGTTTCTGACCTGTAAAGTGAGTTTAATAATATATCTAAATCATAGATTGTTATGAGGATTAAATGAGTTGGTAATTATAAAGCTCTTAGAAGAATGTTGTTGGGTGTTTAATATTCATCTTTATTACTATTATCCTGAATGCATACACATAGTGTTCTGGAACAGAGAGAGATTTCTTATACATTCCTTCATAGAGAGTAATAGGTTGCTATGAGTCAGAATTAACTTGACGGCAATGGGTATGTTTTGCTTTTTTATAAACTGAATTGTGTCCTCAAAAAATATGTGTTGTAAATCCTAATCCCTATACCTGTGGTTATAATCTCATTCGGGAATGGGTTTTCTTTGTTATGTTAACAAGGCAGTATTAGTATAGCGTGTGTCTTAAATCAATCTCTTCTGAGATACAAAAAGCAAAGAAGCAAACAAGCATGGGGTAAGATGGGGGAAGATAGAGGCCACGTCACATGAGATCTCCAAGGAACCAAGAAACAGAAGTTGAAAAGAGACAAGGACCTTCCCCTAGAGTCAACAGAAAGAGAAAGCCTTCCTCTAGAGCTCATGCACTGAATTCAGACCTCTAGCCTCCTAAACTGTGAAAAAATAAATTTCTGCTTGTTAAAGCCACCCACTTGTGGTGTTTCTGTTTTAACGGCACTAGATAACTAAGACAGCCCCGCCTTGTCCTAAGCCTTACCCTTGATGTAAGCCGGATCAAATGTCCTGACTAGCACAACACTCTGTAGGTAAGTGACAGAGAACAACGGATTTTCTCTGTTTACATTCAGGAGAGAGCCAGCCCTTCCCTCCTCTCTAAAAATGAAAGAAAAATGTTTTTCTCCTTTGAGATGGTATAAAAAGGGTCCTAGGTTCTCACCCTAACCTTTTGGAATACATGTCTTTTTAAGGGCCAAGTAAACCCCAGGTGTCTCCAAGGCCTGGCTTCATACTTAAGGAGCTAGCATCCCAGTCTTCCTGGCCCCTTGTGAGCTTAACCTACTGACCTAATTCAGGCTGCAACAATTTGGCCTTCTTAGGAAGACAAGTTTTATTATCATTTTGCATCAGAGCAGTTAACTATACAGATGGTTACAAATCTAATCCTTATGGTGTGTGAAAAGCCTCAGTAGACCAGGGGTTTTTACAGGAGCATGAGAAAGTTTCGTTTCCCCACGAGAGCCTAGCATATATGACGTATAATCATGTGTTTGTTACATAAATAAAAATAAATAAATGAAATAATAGAGATAAGAACAGAAAGCAATGAAACAGAAAATGATACAAATGAGAGGATCAACAAAAGCAAAAATCGGTTGTTTGAAAAAGCTAATAAAATTGGCCAACCTCTGGTGAGACTAATCAAGAAAAGAAGAGACACAGCACAAGTAAATGATATTCTGAATGAAAGAGGAGAGGTAACTAGGATATAGCAGAGATTTAAAAATAAGGAAATACTTTGAAAAACTTTATTAGCGCTACTACAGTGGACAACCTTTTGGCATTTCTGGTAAGACTGAAGACATGCATGCCCAGTGAACCAGCAATTCTGCTCCTAGGAATGTGCCCTAGAGAAACCCTTGCACATGTACACCAGAAGATAAGCATAAGAATGTTCACAGGAGCACTGTTCATAATGGCAAGAAAAAAGAATACCAAATATTTGTGTACAAAAAAAAAATACATCAATTGTATTGCCTTCATACAATAAATTACTGAGCAACATCAAAAAAAATGAATAAACTACAACTACATGCAATTAGTTAGTCATACTGTGGTGGCTTGTTCGTTGCTATGATGCCGGAAGCTATGCCACTGGTATTTCAAACGCCAGCAGGGTCACCCATGGTGGATAAGTTTCAGCAGAGTTTCTAGACTAAGACAGACTAGGAAGAAAGGCCTCGCAATCTACTTCTGAAAATTAGCCACTGAAAACCATATGATCACAACAGAATATAGTCCAATATAATGCTGGAATATGAGCCCCCTAGGTTGAAAGACACTGAAAACACACATTGGCCACAACAACAGATTCGAGCACACCAATGATGGCGAAGATGCTGCAGGACTGGGCAGCGTTTCGTTCTGCTGTGCTTGGGGTTACCATGAGTCAGAGCCTACTCAACAGCAACTAACAACAACCCATGCAATCAACGCTAACACACTTCACGAACATATTATTGGGCAAAATAGCAAACTACAAAAATATACTTAGAGCATGATACTATTTACATATGTACAAACAATCAAAATTACAAGTGATATCTTATTTACATATATGGAAATACATGGTGAAAATACAGATAAAAGCAAAGGAAGGAAAATCACAAAATTGGGAAAAGCCATTACCTTGGGTAAGGAGGCAAGGAATCAGATCAGAGTAGCAGACATAGGCAGCTTCAAGAATATTAGAAAAGTGACATTTCTCAATTGGGTGATTAGTACACTAGTGTTCACTTTATTTAGCATGCCCTACAACTTATCTATACATTATATATCATTTTATGTGTAAAAGAGTTCAAAATAAAAAAGACATTTGTATGAAAAGTATGAATAAGGAAAGCAAGGAAGGGAGGAAGGGAGAGAGAGACGGACAAAGGAAGGAAAGGAGGAAAAAATAAATACTTCCCTAAAACGTTCATTTAAAACATCATTGGCGGGGTGGAAATGGAACAGCATAATAACCACACACACACACACACACACACACACAAAGAAAACAAAAACTTCCTTTATCTTCTATAACGTACTGAGTTTGGCAATTTAAGTAAGTTCTCTAACAAAATGTGAAATCTCATATATATTTTCTTGCCAAGAAGTTCTTAGAAGAGATCTTAGTTGTGGAGTTAGCATAAACCATAACACAACTGAAAAACTGTTAAAAGTAGCTTTAAAAATGGTATGCAACATACACTCTAAGGGAGAAACAGGATTACAAAATACAGAGTATGAAGCTCCTCTTCATAAAATTCTCTTAGTTCCAAAGACGTCTCTTTTTTCTTTTAAATACAAAGAGCAGAGATTTGCCTAATAGCCACCTCTCCCTCACACCACATCTTTGTTCTCTGCTGCTAATGGGCCCTGTAATACAAATTAAATGCACTTGTGTAACTAACTTAAGCTTAACAGAATTCAAGGGAGGCTTAATTCCCTCTTCACTCAAAAACAGAATATGAAAGTAAGTTGCAGTATTTAGACTTTACAGTGGATTAAAAATTGAATTGTAAAATCATATTTCACAGAAAAATCTACGTTGACTTTTTATGTTATGAATACTTGATTATTGTGGGGACAGTTCAGAAATAGCCCCATTTTTATTCATTTGGAAAAGGCAGTTATTCAACCGTACTGAGTTTTATGGCCAGGAAAGAGGACAGAAAAGGCTTAATTTTGAGCTGTCAAGTTTAACACGTATGTGCTATGAGTTGGAATCCACTTCTCAGCAACAGGTTTTATACAAACAAATACTCCCACTGCAAAATTGAAAGTGCTGCATATCAAATGAAGGGTAGTGTCCAAATGGTGGTCAGAGCAGTACTCTGGCAAAAGGGTAAGAGAATGTCTTCACTTTTCTCTCTACTGAAGAAACATGACCCATACACAGCATTAAAAGACATTTTACATAATACATATTATTAAGATACGAATCATTAAAGATGCTTTTTATGAGGATGACTGCAGTAAAAAACTTATCGTTATTACACATTAACTCAACATTTTCACATCACTATCTTAAAAAAGGAAATGAGGGGGGTAAAGGCAGGGTCATAATTCCGTATTCTTTGAATACTATTTGTAAAAATAGTAGAGTCCTAAAAACATTTAAATAATCATTCGTCACCTAGCAAAGCCATTTAAGGATAACTCTCTGCATTTTTACTTAAAGAGGATTGCTGGAGGACCCATACCCAATACCTATGCCCATAAAATTCAACAGACCAGTGGAAACAGAATACTATAGTCTGTGTTAAGGGGAGTCACTTTCCACAGGTGGCTGAGAAAGAAAACAGAAGAGCTTACCTTTATGGTGGTTTGCACTGGATACAACTTTCCCCCACAAGGTTACAATAAATATTATTATTAGCAGTTTTCCTTTTGTTGCTTTCTGTAAGTATCTCTTACTCATCCTGCAAAAAACAATACATAAAGACTAAGTATGTGAAACTATGGCTTTTCCATTGTAATTGTGCTATATTTAAAGCTAAACTTCTCCTTAACTTCTGAAAATAATACTTCTTGGATTTAAAATGCTGTTAACTGTATGTAAAATATGAACAGAGAAAATAAAAGTTTTCCAAACAATGTACTTCACAATATGATGCAAGGGGTAAGTCTTTGGTCACTTAACAGCCTAAATCACTTAGGAAATACCACCATTTTTCTCCCAATATAAAATTAGATGTAATGTATTAACAAAATTCAAGGCACAGTTGTTTGACAAATATTTAAATAAGTCCTTTATTATTCTACTTTAAAAAAATATTTTCTTTCAATGCCAAGTCAAAAGCTAAGGGCAAACAGTGTAAACAAAATTGGTTAGATGAATTCTTGAACAAAATCAAGTTTTCCAAGTTGTTTTTGCAGAGACTGAGTTACCTGACATGTGTATTCACTGCAGTCTCAATTAAAAAACACTCTTGCAGTCTTTACAGATTGCCTCTGTGCTGTGGCACTCATTCAACACTTAACCAGGCTTTCAATGGGCCTAGAGATAAGCTGAAGCCCTGTTGGCACAATGGTTAAGAGCTCGGATGCTAACCAAAAGGTCAACAGTTCAAATCCACCAGCCGCTCCATGGAAACCCTATGTGGGCAGTTCTACTCTGTCCTATAGGGTCGCTATGAGTTGGAATCAATTTGATGCCAACAGATATAGAGATAGGCCTAGAGGGTCCCTGGGCGGCTCAAATGGTTTTCTCTGGCATACTAACGGAAAGGTTGTCTGTTTGATCCCACTCAGAGGCACCATGGAAGAAAAACCTGGAGATCTGCTTCTTGAAAGATTACAGCCAAGCAAACCCTATGGAATTCAGTTCTACTCTGTACCATATGGGTAATCATGAGCTGGAATCTACTCGATGGCAATGGGTTTAGAAATAAGCCCAAGGTGAAAGCTTAGAATTTACTCAAGTCATTTCTGCACAGGAGTCTTACCCTGAGCAAGCATTCAGCTTTCTGAATTCCCTTGCATACACCTTGATTCTGAATGCCCCAGCTTCCCAAAGAAACTCTTTTCCATGCTCCTTGACCTTAGGCCTAAACTTTCTTGTGTGTGTGTGTGTGTGTTCATCGCTGTCTCTTGCCTCAGGCAGCTATAAGCCTTTCAGTCCACCCTGCAGTGCTAGGAACTACACTTGCAGCTTCTCTGCCCAGCTCACCTCCAAAATGGAGGAAATCAAGACGTGTGTTTTGCTTCAGTCCTTTGGGTAGCCACTCCACAGGTTCAAACAGACAAATGCAATAATTTGTGCATATGGTTTGATATGCTCTTTTCGGGACCCAGGACAATCTCCCCAACTGGAAACAGGGGCTGTTACTTTCAGCTAGGTGCTGAGCCATAACGGGAGAGAAGCACAGTCCCAGAACAAAAAGCCATAAAGCTTTCCTACTGTTTTCTTGACAGTTGCCTTTTCCCTAATTCAACACTTGCTTGGTTGCTGTGAACCTCTGAGTGTTTACCAGAGTTCTGATAAGCTTAGTCCTGACAGTTTCTACTGGTTTTTTGATGTTTCTTTGGGGGATGGGAGCATGGAGCTTCTTACTCAGCCATCTTGGTCATGTCCCCTGAACACTGCTTTTGCTTGCCCTGGTTCTACTGCAACTTCCCAAAGTCACTACTTCCTGACCTACCCTGACTTCTCTCCCTCTTGATTCTCCAAATTACACTTTTCCTCACACCTCTGCCCCTAAAATATTCCATCTCCAAAACTATGACTCAGTGGTAGCAATGATAGCTGTATAATACCAAAGAGGAGTCTTTCATGTGGATAAGTACATAAAAAATAAATTAACATATTATATATTTTAATATAGAGACATTTCTTGGCCTAGGGAAGTTGTGCACACTTATTCAGATATTGAGGAGGCAGTATTGTAGGATTAAGAATAGGGGCTCTGGAGTCAGATTGTCCGAGTTTGAGCCCAGGCTCTACTCACTTCTAACTGTGTGGCCTTACACAAATTTTTGTATCTCTTGCCTCAGTTTCTTCTTCTGTAATATGGGATAATGAATGTGAAATGCATGGCCCACTGCTGGCATGTAGTAAGGGTTCAGCAATTATGAGATAGTAAAGAATGATCAGTTATTTGGATGTTATGTTTGGTCCTTGGGAAGTCAGTCTCATTCATGAGATGATTGAAGGGAGTTCCAGTGGCACCAACAGCTGCAAACCTTCCATGGGTCTTGTGACATGTCAAAGCTAATGTGCAAAGGGAATAGGTGTTTGAGCTTTTAGGTTAGACTTGGTGGTGGTGGATTTAAAATCTGGCTCCCCGCTTACTGGCTGTGTGAAATGGGACAAATTACTTAATCACTCAGAGTATTTACATTCTCAGCAAAATGAGGATAATAATAGTATCGATCTCATAGTGTTGTTGGTATAAATACTAAAGGAGAAGTCCATGTAAAGAGTTTAACACTATGCCGTAAAAAAAAAAAAAAAAACCAATTGCCACTGAGTTGATTCAGACTCTTAGCAACCCTACAGGACAGAGTAGGGTTTCCAAGGAGCACCTGATGGATTCAGATTGCCAACCTTTTGGTTAGCAACCAAGCTCTTAACCACTGCACCACCAGGGCTGTAGATAATAAATGCACAATGATCATTACAATGATCATTACTCAGGCTGGCAATACCCGATGTGCGTTCGGTGAGGCACTAGTTCCATGGAATGTTAATGCGGTACATACTAGTAAAAAACAAAGGGAGCAAATACATTTGTAAAATGCTGGGTTCAGCAAATTTAAATGGGATTTTTAAACCACAGCCATATAGAGTGTACAGCTTTTTTCCCTTCTCTACAGAGTAACACTGGGCACTAGTGCTCTCAGGAAGCCTCTTAGAGAAACACTGAGCTGTAACAATAATCTGGTTTAGTATCCTCTTTCTGTAAACCACCAAATGCCTCTTTGGAATCTTCCATTCTATTGCTCTCTTTCCTCTCATAACACTTACTACTAGTATTTAATACTAGTATTTTTTATCAGCTCCTCCTCTTTCTTCCCCATTTTTTCATCAATCCTGCCTCCCCTTCTGCATCCAATCCCTGCCAACCATATTGCATATCCTATAGCAGAATGAACAGTTTAGCAAAATTTATCTGACAAGAAGAGCTGCTTAGCATAATTCTTGATAATAGCTTTCCCATAGAGAGTGGCCTCGGCTACAAGGTCAATGACCCATCATATTTTCCATACCACTGTGCACCCACCAAATGAGATGACAGAACTGACAGCTGGTCAGACTGATAACTAGACATGTGGAAACTGAAACACCCACAAACTCGTCAGGCTGTCAAACTAAAGAAAGGAAGGAGAATGTAGGTCAACATTTGGAAGGTCATAAAGACCCTTGCCTTCTCCTTCTCAGGCACTCCCACTCCTGTCCAGTCAATTACCATGTTCTGTCAATACTACCTCCTGACTAGTTCTTAAATGTATATTCTTATTTCATTCCTTCCTGCAATGCTATAGTTCAGCCCACCAAAATTTCATACTGGCCACAGTCTCATAATTGGACTTCCTGCTCTCAACACTGCTCTCCTCTGGATCTTAGGGCATGGATGTGTACGCCTTTTTCATGACTATATTCATTGCAAACCAAAACAAATCTACTGCCGTCAAGTGCATTTTGACTCAAAGCAACACTAAAGGACAGAGAAAAACTGCCCCATAGGGTTTCCAAGGCTATAAAACTTCATGGAAGAATACTGCCACATTTTCTCCCACATTTTAACCACTGCACCGCCAAGGCTCCTTGTTGTTGTTGTTGTTACTGTTAGGTGCCCTCGAGTTCTTTCTGGCTCATAGTGACTCTATGTACAACAGAACAAAACACTGCCCTGTCCTGCGCCAACCTCACAATCATTGCTATGCTTGAAGCCATCATGGCAGCCACTGTGTCAATCCATCTCATTGAGGGTCTTCCTCTCTTTCATTGACTCTTTACTTTACCAAGCATGATGTCCTTCTACAGGAACTGGTACCTCCTGATAACATGTCCAAAGTACGTGAGATGAGGCCTCACCATCCTCACTTCTAAGGGGCATTCTGGCTGTACTTCTTTCAAGAGAAAATTTGTTCGTTCTTCTGGCAGTCCATGGTATATTTAATATTCTTCGCCAACACCATAATCTGAACGCATCAATTTTTCTTTGTTCTTCTTTATTCCCTGTCCAGCTTTCACATGCCTATGAGGTGATTAAAAACACCGTGGCTTGGGTCAGGCGCATCTTAGTCCTCAAGGTGACATCTTTGCTTTTTGACACTTTAAAGAGGTCTTTTGCAGCAGATTTGCCCAATGCGATACATCATCATTTGATTTCTTGACTGCTGCTTCCATGGACATTGATTATGGATCCAAGTAAAATGAAATCCTTGACAACTTCAATATTTTCTCATTTACCATGATGTTGCTTATTGGTCCAGTTGTCAGGATTTTTGTTTTCTTTATGTTGAGGTGTAATCCATACTGAAGGCTGTATAGTCTTTGACGTTCATCAGCAAGTGCTTTAATTCCTCTTTGCTTTCAGCAAGCAAGGTTGTGTCATCTGCATAATGCAGGCTGTTAATGAGTCTTCCTCCAACCCTGATGCTGCATTCTCATATAGCCCAGCTTCTCGGATTATTTGCTCAGCACACAGATTGAGTAAGTATGGTGAAAGGACACAACCCTGACACACACCCTTCCTGATTTTAAACCACACAGTATTCCCTTGTTCTGTTCAAACGACTGCCTCTTGTTCTGTGTGCAGGTTCCTCATGAGCACAATTAAGTGTTGTGGAATTTCCATTCTTCACAATGTTATCCATAATTTGTTATGATCCACACAGTTAAATGCCTTTGCATAGCCAATAAAACACAGGTAAACGTCTTTCCGGTATTCTCTGCTTTCAGCCAGGATCCATCTGACATCAGCAATGATATCCCTGGTTCCATGTCCTCTTCTGAATCTGGCTTGAATTTTTGGCAGTTCCCTGTCAATGTACTGCTGGGGCCATTTTCTAACTATCTTCAGTAAAATTTTACTTGTGTGTGGTATTAATGATAATTGTTCAAAAATTTCCACATTCTGTTGGATCACCTTTCTTTGGAATGGGCACAAATATGGATCTCTTCCAGTCAGTTGCCCAGGTAGCTGTCTTCCAAATTTCTTGGCATAGACAAGTGAGTGGCTCCAATGCTACTTCTGTTTGTTGAAACATCTCAGTTGGTATTCTGTCAACTCCTGGAGCTTTATTTTTCGCCACTGCCTTCAGTGCAGCTTGGACTTCCTTCAATACTGACCTTGATCACATGCTATCTCCTGAAATGTCTGAACGTCAACCAAGTCTTTTTGGTACAGTGACTCTGTATAAACCTTCTATCTTCTTTTGATGCGTCCTGGGTCACTAAATATTTTGCCCATAGAATCCTTCAATATTGCAACTCAAGGCTTGAATTTTTTTTTCATATGGCCTTGGTGATAGAAACAACGCCAGAGACACATGACAGAATTTTGCAAGACCAATGACTTATTCATTGCAAATACCTTTTTTCAACAACATAAATGGCGACTATACATGTGGATCTTGCTGGACGAAATACACAGGAATCAAATCAACTACCTCTGTGGAAAGTGACAATGGAGAAGCTCTGTATCATCAGTCAAAACAAGGCCTGGATCTGAATGCAGAACAGACCATCAGTTGCTCATTTGCAAGTTCAAGTTGAAGCTGAAGAAAATTAAAACAAGTCCACAAGAGCCAAAATATGACCTTGAGTATATCCCACCTGAATTTAGAGACCACCGCACGAAAAGATTTCATGCATTGAACATTAATGACTAAAGACCAGATGGTTGTAGGATAACATCAAGGATATTACACATGAAGAAAACAAAAGGTCATTAAAAAAAAAGTAAATAAAGAAAAGACCAAAATGGATGTCAAAAGAGTCTCTGAAACTTGCTCTTGAACACAGAGCAGCTAAAGAAAATGAAAAAATGATGAAGTAAAGGAGCCGAACAGATGATTTCAAAGGGCAGCTCAGGAAAACAAAGTAAAGTATTATAATGAAATGTGCAAAGACCTAGAGTTAGAAAACCAAAAGGAAAGAACACACTCAGCATTTCTCAAGCTGAAGGAACTGAAGAAAAAAATTCAAGTTAGGGCTTCTCAGTAGTTAGCAAGGACCTGATAAATACTATTGACTGAATGTAATGCATTGTCTACGCTGTAGCCAAATATATAACTATGATCATTGATGCATGCTTAAACCTGGCTTATTATCTTCACATGATATTTCTCTATGCTCTATGCTTCTATGCGCTATGCTCCTCTATGCTTCCCTACCCATTGCCATCAAGTTGATTCCAACTCATAGCAACTCTATAGGACAAAGTAGAACCGTTCCATTGGGTTTCCAAGGAGTGGCTGGTAGATCTGAACTGCTGACATTTTGGTCTGCAGCCACAGGACACCATAGCTCTTAACCACTACGCCACCAGGACCCCCCTCTACGCTCAGGGGGAAAAAAGGCAATAACCGATAAAAAGCCAAACCTATTACCACTGAGTCAGTTTCAACTCACAGCAACCCTATAGGACAGAGTAGAACTGTTCCATAAGGTTTCCAAGGCCATATATCTTTATGGAAGCAGACTGCCACATCTTCCTCCCATGGAGTGGCTGGTGGAGCTTGAACCACTGACCTTTCAGTTAAAAGCCTAGCGCTTAACCACTGTGCCACCAGGGCTCCTTCCATAACCTATAACCAAACCAAACCCATTGTTGTCAAGTCAATTCCGACTCATAGCAACCCTATAGGACAGTAGAACTGCCCCATATGGTTTCCAAGGCTGTAAATTTTTTTCCCGTGGAATGGCTGGTGGGTTTGAACTGCAGACCTTTCAGTTGGCAACTAAGCACTTTAACCTCTGTGCCACCAGGGCTCCTGTCCATAACCTATACCAAAACCAAACCCACTGCTGTTGAGTCTATTTCAACTCATAACAACCCCATAAGGTTTCCGAGACTGTAAATCTCTACAGAAGCAGACTACCACATCTTTCTCCTCTGGAGCTGCTGTAGGTTTCAAACCCCTGACCTTTTGGTTAGCCAGTCAATTGCTTTAACCACTGCTCCACAAGGGCACCTTAGCAGGGTATAAAAAGCCATTCAAGAACTGACTGTTCTTTATGTTTCTAAACTTATTTTATGCCATTCCGTCCCATCTCTGTCTTCACACACTCATAGTCCATACTTTAACTCTACTAACTTTCCTCTAAGGAGCCCCGGTAGCACAAATAGTTAAATGCTCAGCTGCTAACTGAATGGTTGGCAGTTCAAACCCACCCACTGGCTCCATGGGAGAAAGCCCTAGAGATCAGTTCCTGTAAAGATTACAGCCAAGAAAACTCTATGGGGAAGTTCTACTCTGTTACATGGGGTTTCTGTGAGTCTGAAATGACTCCAAGGCACCTAACAACAACAAATTTCCTAAATGGCTCTCACCTAAACTTCACCTCCATGTCCATCTGAAACATATCACCCACCCACCCTATCCCCCAGCCACCCTTCAAAACGGCAAATTTCTATTCATTGATCAGGGTATAAGTGAAAATTCCTCCTTCAGGATTTTTTCAAGACCGTGTTAAGCGTCCTTCTTTATGCATACCAGTCACTTACCACACTGTACTATAAGTTTCCATTTACGTATCTCCATCCCTCACTCTCATAGAAGCTTCCTAAAGATAAGGACTGTGGCTCCATATATCTAGGAATAACTAGGGCCTGGCCCAAGGTCCAACTTGTTGCTGTTGTTAGCTTCCATTGAGTCATTCCCAACTCATAGTAACCCCATGCACAATGGAATGAAACACTACCCAGTCCTGCAACATACCCATGATCAGTTACACATCAGACCATTGTGATCCATAGGGTTTTCATTGGAAAATTTTCAAAAGTAGATCACTCGGCTTCTCTTCCTAGTTCATCTTAGTCTGGAAGCTCGCTGAAACCTATTCAGCGTCACTGCACATGCAAGCCTCTACTGACGGACAAGTGGTGGCTGTGCATGAGGTGCATCGGCCAGGAATCAAACCTGGGTCTCCCATGTGGAAGGCGGCAATTCTACTACTGAACCACCAATGCCCCCTAAGGTCCAGCTTAATAACTGGTAAATGAGCATTTGTTGAATGTTGGTGGTGCCTTAGAGCCAAATACATTTGTAGTGTCAACATGAGGAGGAAGCAAGTAGATGTCATCTCTTTAGGATGAAATTAAAAAACAAAACAAAAACCGAAGCCATTGCCGTCAAGTCTATTCTGACTCATAGCGACCCTACAGGACAGAGTAGAACTGCCCCATAGGGTTTTCAAGGAGCAGCTGGTGGATTCGAGCTGCCGACCTTTTGGTTAGCAGCTGAGCTCTTAACCACTGTGCCACCAGTGCTCAGGATGAAAT
This sequence comes from Dugong dugon, assembly GCA_030035585.1. Taxonomy (NCBI): domain Eukaryota; kingdom Metazoa; phylum Chordata; class Mammalia; order Sirenia; family Dugongidae; genus Dugong; species Dugong dugon. The sequence continues at coordinate 16,966,312 of CM057465.1, forward strand.
TAGGAGAGAATAAACAGGAAGAAGAAAGTGAGGAAGGACAGAGAAGTAGAGGGAAGAGAAAGAGAAAGAAAGTGCAGAAAAAGACAAGAAAGGGTGAAGCGGAAAAGAAGAAAAAGAAAAGGGAGAAATCCTGTCTTGAACATATTTGATTTTAATTGATTTTTAAATAACAATTATGTTTGAACAGACTGAAATATAATGGAATGATTAAGGATTTTCAACAAAAGATCAATACCAAAGAAAACTCAAAGTAAAAAATCAGAATAGTACATTTCTTCTTGACCTTACAATTTTGAATGATTTTGAATTTTAAATGATTTTGAAACGTTTTCCCTTCTCACCAGTTTTTAAAAGTACATTTAATCATAAATAAGCTAGAATCAAAAAACTGTTATGCTATGAGAGAAATCATTTCCCCACTGTGATGGTTAATTTTATGTGTCAACTTGGCAAGGCTATGATTCCCAGTGATTTGGCCAGACAGTGGACTGGTTGCTGTTCCATAATGTAAGGTAATGCAATATAATGTAATATAATGCAATCACCTTCCATAATGTGATCTGAATGATCAACCAATGAGTTGGAAAGGGAGTTTCTTGGGGGTGTGGTTTGCCTCCAGAATATAAGTAATCTCTCTCTCTCTCTCAACCCTGTACTCCTCTTATCATCTGACCTATGGATCTTGGGACATAAGCCTGCAGAAGTCTCCAGCCTGCCACCTGACCGGCAGATTTTGGATTTGCCAGCCCCCTACAATCCCATGAGCCAGCAGAGGTATCCAGGCTATAGTCTAACCTATGGATCTGGGACTTGCCAACCCCCCACAATTGCACAAGCCACTTCCTTGAAGTAAATCTCTCTCTCCTCTCTCATATACTCATACACACACACACACACGCATGCACACACACACACACACCTCACTGGTTATGTTCCTCTAGAAAACCTAAACTAAGATACCCACGTAATCTGAAAGTAAGCATAACTGTTCTAATGAAGAGACGATGGAAGAGAAAAAGAGGGGGAAGCTTGACGTATAAAGGATATAAAAGCTGGGGCCGAGGGTCCAACAACTTGGCTTCCCCTTGTGCTTAAGGAACTTCTTTGGAAATAAAGGGAATATAAGATTGCTTATATAAAAATCTCTTTGTTCATATTCCAGGCCAACCTGGTATTAACTAATTACAATGGTATGGACTTTAACAGCTAATTCCAGTACAGTAATCTACACCTGAGTTAGGAATTACGAGGGATATAAAATTATGTCCATCACCCAGTGCCTTTTCTGCACAAGATAAAATTTACTTCAGATCTATGTTTCCTAATGTGCTAAAGGGAAAAAAAAAATCACTTGGTAACACAGCTTTCTTATTGCAAACTAACCTGACCCAACAAATACACACAACTCCACTAATGGAGACACACAAATGTTTTAATGTTGTTGGAATCTACCTTGCTGTGTTTTGTCAGAAGTAACAGAAAAATTGTAAGTCTGATCACATGACCCAACACTCCTTGATAAGAATGCCTACCTATTGAAACAAGAATAAAATCTAAATCTCTTACTAGAGACAAGGCCCAGCCTCATCTCTCCTCTCAATCTCTCTCACCCCACTTCCCATCCCTGTTCCCCTCATTGATCACACTTCAGCCTCCTTGGCCTTCTCTCTGCCCCTCATATCAAGCTCATTCTAGACTTCACACTAACTTTTCCCTCTGCCTGGAAGGCTCTTCCTCCATTCTTTGTATGATGAGCATCTTTTTACTATCACCTCCACATAGAATGCCTCCTGACCATCCTGCCCTCCAACTCAGATAGACCCTCCCTGCAGTCTCTCCCTATCCCACTATCCTGTAGTATACCATTCATTTATTATTATCTGAAAGTGCCTTAGTCTCTTTATATTCATATATTTGTTTATTTTTTTTTTTCTTCCCATTAAAAGGTAAACTCCATGTGGGCACAGATCCTGTCTATGATTGCCTGCTCAAACATGTAGAATATTATCTGGATCAGAGAACATCAATATATGTTCAGTGAAGAAATGAGTGTATTGATTTTATAATCAGCATAAAAAAGATAAGTCCTTTCTAATGGAAATGTTTCATTAAATTAACTGATCAAGTTTCCATTAAATTCAGCCACTAGGGATGACATTGGCAAGAACTATGTAAATCTTGGCAGAATGATCAAGATGTGAAGTGAGAAGAGAAATGAGTGAGAGAGGAGAAAATGGAAATAGAGACTGGACTGCTCCTTCAAGAAATACGTAGAGAAGGGAAGTAATGACAGGATGGTAGCTACAGAGATTTGGACAAGGTGATGGGAAAAAGCCAGAAGGGAGACAGAAGTTAAAGATACCAAAGTGATGGTAAATTGTAAAGGTTAATTTTCCAATGATGTAAAAAATATGTAAAAATTTTTGTAAAGTTAAAGCACAAGTATAAGTTATTACTGGTATTATTATGATTATTATTACTTTTAATTTCCACATTATATATAAAAACAAAACGTATCTGCCAGAACTAAATCATTCTTTGTTTTGCCGATAATCCAATAATACTTCTAAATAGGACATCTAAAGCCACAACGTCACTACATTGTTGGTTTTATCCAATAATAATGTCCAACCTAACAAGCATTTTATGATAAATGCTATGATTTTATCTAATACACCCACATTATTTATAGAAATAGAAATTATCTTTGAGGAAGATAGATACATATATTTGTATTGAGATAGATGATAGAGAGACAGACAGATAAAGACATAGATATAAATGTATAAGTACTGCAAGGGACTCATATATTGTATGTATTTTGTATACGTAAGACTATGTGATATCAAATTTAAGAGATGATCATATAACTCAGCCGATAATACCATGTTGTTTGTTATATCACCCAGAAGCTGAGGTGTTCAATTCTAGTCATTTTTATTATTGCTTTCAATTTTGTTTCAATTTACACCAATGTCATCACATGATTGTATTTTAAGCCATGCTTACCAAGTACATTGCAATAATATATTATTTGAATTAGACTTTCCCTGTTGAAGAGCTAGTATCTGGACTTCCCATCTTGTAAATTATCATCAAAATTTTATAGATTTGTATTTCCATATGCTAGTCATCTTATGATTAGCCTAGGTCATATTTCCTTAGGTAACTTCATAATAGACTTTGGAATCTAAATGTTTCTCATCTCTTTCTAAATCAAGACAATTGTTTTATAATTCTCAATATACTTGATGCATCAGTGTTCATGATGAATCTACCTTTTGGATTCTGTTTAATAAAGAAGTCAACCTTGGAGATTTAGCCAAGAAAGTTCCACTGGTTTCTAAGGGTTGCTTGGCAGCAAACACAAGCCTGATTTAAGAACCATACAACCAAGTTTCATACTTTCATTCAATTCACAACAATATGCCAAAACTCAGGAGCACTGTTAATCTATGCCTAACAGTGTAGGTAAAGTGTTGGATTTGTACAAATACTTTAACCACTTAAAGACCATAGAGTATGAAACAGAAAAGCATTATCATTTAAATTATTTCCCCTAGAATCATGCATTATTATAATGTTTCAACCTCTAATACCCAACACCATACAAAAATACTATAAGGCAAAACAAGGCAATTTTTTAAGCTTTATGAGAACACTAAAAGACACCCGAAATGATCAAGCCACATCACTGTGTATCTGTTATTACAACCGAATCATTTACCCTTCTTTTCCATCTATAAGATGGGAATGGCATCTGTTCTCTCACACAGGAATGTCATTATCATAAATAAGAATTATGTGACAGCTTGAGCTCAATAAAATAAAGATGTATGGTGAATCAAAGGTATTACTATTTCGCCCGGCTACCACTACTGACCGTTCTGACCGGGGACACAATAGAAGGCCCCAGATAGAATGGGGGAAAAATGAAGAACAAAATTGAAATTCCTAAAGAAGGCCAAACCTACTAGACTGATAGGGACTAGAGGAACCCCTGAGACCATCGCCCTAAGATACCCTTTGAACTTGGAACTGAAGCTATTTCTGGAGGTCACTTTTCAGCTAAATAATATATGGGCTTATAACATCCATGAATAATGTGCTCCCTTAAACAATCAAGTATATGAGACCAAAGGTCAACATTTACCCAAAAGCAAAGATGAGATGGCAAAGAGGAGCAAGGAAGCTAGATCAATGGAAACAGAACAAACAGGATGGAAATAATGAGAATGCTGACACATTGTGAAAATTGTAGCCAGTATCACAGAACAATTTGTATAAAAATTGTTAAATGGGAACCTAATTTGCTGTGTAAACTGTCATCTAAAACATAATAAAATATTTAAAAAATAAAAAGGACTGGAAAGCAGGAAGGGACAGGAAAGCTGGTAATAGGGAACTCGAGGTCGAGAAGGGAGAGTGTTGACATGTGGTGGGGTTGGTAAGCAATGTCACAAAACAATATGTGTACTAATTGTTTAATGAGAAACTAGTTTGTTCTGTAAACCTTCAGCTAAAGTACAGTTTAAAAAAAAAAAGGTATTACTATTTCTTCAAATGTCCTTCTCCTATCATAGCATGAACTTGTAAATCCTGACTGTGATCCTGGCTCCAACACACCTACATGAATTTGAGCCTCAATGCCCATATATGGAATATATGACTACTATTATATATTGGCAGAATTGTTGTAAGGAATAAATACAATGTTTATAATGGATCTAACACAAGGCCAGATGTTGATTACTCTGAAATTCAATTTTAACTATGTGTCCTTTAATATTATTTGCCAAATCTGGCAACACACACCCAGTGAATTTTAAATTTCAGATAAAAAACAGATAATTTTTAATACAAGCATGTCTCAAATACTTCACGGGCCATACTTATACTAATCCCCATGTGTGTTGCTGTGATGCTGGAAGCTATGCCACTGGTATTTAAATACCGGCAGGGTCACCCATAGCGGACTGGTTTCAGCTGAGCTTCCAGACTAAGACAGACCAAGAAGAAGGACCAGGTGGTCTACTTCTAAAAAGAATTAGTCAGTGAAAACCTTATGAATAGCAGCAGAACACTGTCTGATATAGTGCCGGAAGATGAGCCCCTCAGGTTGGAAGGCACTCAAAATACGACTGGGGAAGAGCTGCCTCCCCAAAGTAGAGTAGGCCTTAATGACATGGATGCAGTCAAGCTTTGGGGACCTTCATTTGCTGATATGGCATGACTCAAAATGAGAAAAACAGCTGCAAACATCCATTAATAATCAGAATGTGGAATGTACAAACCATGAATCTAGGAAAACTGGAAATGGTCAAAAATTAAATGGAACGCATAAAGATCGATATCCTAGGCATTAGTGAGCTGAAATGGACTGGTATTAGCCATTTTGTATCATATGGTCAGATGGTCTACTATGCCAGGAATGACAAACTGAAGAGGAATGGTGTTGCATTCATCAACAAAAAGAACATTTTAAGATCTATCCTGAAGTACAACTCTGTCAGTGACAGGATAATATCCATACGCCTACAAGGAAGACCAGTTAATATGACCATTATTCAAATTTACGCACCAACCACTAAGACCAAAGATGAAGAAACTGAAGATTTTTACCAACTTCTGCAGTCTGAGATTGATCAAACATGCAATTAGGATGCACTGATAATTACTGGTGACTGGAATGTGAAAGTTGGAGACAAAGAAGGATTGGTATCTGGAAAATAGGGCCTTGCTGATAGAAATGCTGCTGGAAATGGCATGATAGAATTTTGCAAGACCAATGACTTCTTCACTGCAAATACCTTTTTTCACCAACATAAATGACAACTATATATGTGGACCTCGTCAGATGGAATACACAGGAATCAAATCGACTACGTCTGTGGAAAGAGACAGTGGAAAAGCTCAGTATGATCGGTCAGAACAAGGCCAGGGGCCAACAGTGGAACAGACCATCAATTGCTCATATGCAAGTTCAAGTTGAAACTGAAGAATATTAGAATAAGTCCAAGAGAGCCAAAGTACAACCTTGAGCATAACCCACATGAATTTAGAGACTATCTCAAGAATAGATTTGACGTGTTAAACACTAATGACCAAAGACCAGATGAGCTGTGGAACGACATCAAGGACATCATACATGAAGAAAGCAAGAGGTCATTAAAAAGACAGGAAAGAAAGAAAAGACCAAAATGGATATCAGAAGAGACTCTGAAACTTGCTCTTGAACATCGAGTAGCTAAAGCGAAAGGACGAAATGATGAAGACCTAAATAGAAGATTTCAAAGGGTGGCTCAAGAAGACAAAGTAAAGTATTACAATGACATGTGCAAAGACCTGAAAGTAGAAAACCAAAAGGGAAGAACACACTCGGCATTTCTCAAGCTGAAAGAACTGAAGAAAAATTCAAGCCTTGAGTTGCAATATTAAAGGATTCTATAAGGAAAATATTAAACGATGCAGGAAGCATCAAAAGAAGATGGAAGGAATACACAGAGTCACTATACCAAAAAGAATTAGTCGATGTTCAACCATTTCAGGAGGTAGCATATAATCAGGAACCCATGGTACTGAAGGAAGAAGTCCAAGATGCACTGAAGGCATTGATGAAAAACAAGGCTCCAGGAATTGAGGGACTATCAATGGAGATGTTTCAACAAATGGATGCATCACTGGAAGTGACTCGTCTATGTCAAGAAATTTGAAAGACAGCTACCTGGCCAACTGACTGGAAGAGATCTGTATTTATGCCTATTCCCAAGATAGGTGATCCAACTGAATGTGGAAATTATTGAACAATATCATTAATACCACACTCAAGTAAAAGTTTGCTGAAGATCATTCAAAAGCAGCTGCAGCAGTATATCAACAGGGAACTGCCAGAAATTCAAGCCAGATTCGGAAGAGGACGTGGAACCAGGGATAGCACTGCTGATGTCAGATGGATCCTGGCTGAAAGCAGAAAATACCAGAAAGATGTGTACCTGTGTTTTATTGACTATGCAAAGACATTCGACTGTGTGGATCATAACAAACTATAGATAACATACAGAAGAATGGGAATTCCAGAACACTTAATGGTGCTCATAAGGAACCTGCAAACAGATCAAGAGGCAGTTGTTTGAACAGAACAAGGGGATACTGCGTGGTTTAAAATCAGGAAAGGTGTGCATCAAGGTTGTATTCCTTCACCATACTTATTCACTCTGTACGCTAAACAAATAATCCTAGAAGCTGACTATATGAAGAAGAATGAGGCATCAGGATTGGAGGAAGACTCATTAACAACCTGTGATATGCAGATGACACAACCTTGCTTGCTGAAAGAGAAGAGGGCTTGAAGCACTTACTAACGAAGATCAAAGACCACAACCTTCAGAATGGATTACACCTCAACAAAAAGAAAACAAAATCCTCACAACTGGACCAATAAGCATCATCTTGATAAATGGAGAAAAGATTGAAGTTGTCAAGGACTTCATTTTACTTGGATCCACAATCAACACCCATGGAAACAGCAGTCAAGAAATTAGACGACGCACCGCATTTGGCAAATCTGCTGCAAAAGACCTCTTTAAAGTGTTGAAAAACAAAGATGTCACCTTGAAGGCTAAGGCGCATCTGACCCAAGCCATGGTGGTTTCGGTTGCCTCATATGTATGCAAAAGCTGGACGATGAATAGGAAGACCAAAGAAATTTGACACCTTTGAATTACCGTGTTGAAGAACATTGAATATACCATGGACTGTTAAAAGAACGAACAAATCTGTCTTGGAAGAAGTACAACCAGAATGCTCCTTAAAAGCAAGGATGGCAAGACTATGTCTCACATACTTTGGACACAATCTCACATACTTTGGACACGTTATCAGGAGGGATCAGTCACTAGAGAAGGACATCATGCTTGGTAAAGTACAGGGGCAGCAAAAAAAAGAGGAAAACCCTCAACAAGATGGATTGACACAGTGGCTGCAACAATGGGCTCAAGCATATCAAACATTGTGAGGACGGTGCAAGACCAGGCAGTGTTTCATTCTGCCGTACGTAGGGTCACTATGAGTCGGAACCGACTCAACGGCACCTAACAACAACAACAACCTATACTAAAAAAGTATACGCTGCTTCTCTGAAATTCAAATTTAACTGGACATTCTGTATTTTAGTTGCTAACTCTGGCCACACTATGCTAGCTTTCAGCTATGCTATTTTAAGTAAGAAACCAACATTGACTTCTATTGGGAACTATGCTTGCCAAAAGAAGAACGATCTTAGAATTTCATAGAGAATGGTAGGGACTAATATAATGAAATCTTCGTTTCTTTTTGACTGATTGTTTTCTACATACAAACTCAAGAAGAGATGGCTAAAAAGTGCTTCTTAAATTTGGCTGCACTTCTGCTGGCCAGCTGAGAACATCCTGAATTGTTTACTCTGATTACAAATGTAGCAAACCTGGTGTAGGGTGGCAATGAAGAGCATGGGGTTTGAAGTCAGCATGAGGGTCAAGACTTAGCCATCTATGTACTAAGCTGCTAGAGACCAAACCAAGCCTGCTGCTGTCAAGTCAGTTTTGACTCATGGCTACTCATGTGTTTCAGAGTAGAACTGCTCCATGGGGTTTTCTTGGCTGTAATCTTTCTGGAAGCAGATCTTTAGGCCTTTCTTCTGAGGTGCCACTGGGTGAGTTCAAACGCCAATCTTTAGGTTAGAAACATGTTATTTAATTTCACAAAGCCTCAATTTCCTTTTCCATAATATGTGGATAATAACAGTACCTGTCTCACAGAGCTGTTGAGATGGTAATAAGTTCATTTATGTAAAGTATTAAACACAGATCCTGACTTAAAGTAAGCAATCCATAAATGTTAGCTATGGTCCAATGGTCATTCAAAATTCTTCTATCATTACCTTCTTTACTCAGTAAGGAATAAGCAGCTGTTTGATGCCCATATATGTGTCTTGGAAGCATCACAAGGCATCAAGAAGACAACACTAAGAATATGTCCTTCATTGTTAAACGCCTGTGGCGACATTTTTTTTACTCCTTTCTCAGTGGCTGTAGATGGTTTGAGGTCCATTTATACAACTGATTTAAATTTCATTTATCTTTCTACTTCACAAAATTAACCCTACACCACATTCTTTCTCTGTATTTCTCTTTTATATTTAAGGCCCCCAATCTTACCATTTGTTTATTGATCTTTAAAAATTGTGAACTAAATATTGCTTCCAAGATTCAAAGCTGTTCTTCCTAAAGAAAAGAACAAGAGGCAGTGTGGATACATGGTATGTACAAAATGAAATTTCATACTGAACCACTGTAACAAGGAATATATCATCTTAAACAATAAAGTATCAGCAAAGTTAGAGTCTAAATAAACTAAAATTTTAAATGTATTAAATCTATGTAATTTAAAATAAATTGTAGTTTCTAAAATTGAAAATAAAATGCATGTAATACAGCCAAATCTTGATGATGTTTATAAAGAGGGCTGGATAACTGAAAGCAAGATAAAACAAAACCTCATTTCTTATTCAAACACCTCTCCTACAAAAGCTTTATGAAAACATGTCAACAATTAGAAAAAGTTGGATTTACTTCCTTTCACCTTCTGACAGCAATGACACTGTCACAATATGGCGAGAAACAGGTGGTAGGAGACAGGCAGTATATAGCTAATCCACAAGCCATCCGCTCCTGAATGATACAGAGATGGTTATATCTCATCAAGGAGCATCACTAAATAGAATAAGAAAGAAAAAAAAAAAAAAACCTCAAAGCATACATAAACCATTTTACTGCTGACTAAATCACAAACCCAGTATTTAATTTTATGATTATGTATAGTTAAAACAGAGATAGTTCTGCCAAACACGCAAGTTACATATATAGGGTTCCAACAATATATTTTCTTTCCTTTTTCAATAACATTTTTATAGTAATTAAAACAAACAATTTATCATCATAGAATCAATTATCTATTACCACTGGAACTAATTAAATATTTTTATTTCTTTTACTCTAGCGAACCTGTTCTCTTGGTAAATGAGCCCACAGAAGAAATCCACCCACCATGGCTCCTGCTCCTTCATGCTAGCAAAGGAGTGAAAGAATGAAAGAATGCTAAAAAAATTAATCTTTGAATGTTTTTTGTTAGGATAAAGTTTGTGGTCCAAGAGAGAGATTTATTCTCACTGTGGGTCCAGCTACAGGTATGACAGAATCTTCTCTCTGTGTGTTCAGGAGTCCAGTATGGCCCTTATGCCATCAAACACTAGCTAATTAATAACATACATTCAAGACAGAAAACACCTTTACCAGTAAACCATTGCGACGTAGACCCTCCCCTCAACATAGAACTTTCTCAGAGGTAGGCAAACTGAGGATCTAAAGTTATATACCTGAAGACCTGCCCTCATAAACCTATTTCCTAAAAGGCATAAATAATAACACATTTCAACCTTACCATCAGAAGTTATAAAAGTAAACTGACCATGAAGAATACAGCAGCAGCTATGTGTTAAAGGCCACGTCGTTCTACGTCCTCAAAAGAAACCAACAGAAAGAGGTCTGAAAAGAGACTCTTCAACCAAGTACAACAGAGTTCACACTTCACCCAAGGAGTACTAGTTTCAACAAAATTTTTGGACAACCGTGTGCACCAGCACAGAACTTGTCCACAATGCCCTATGAGAGACAGTGACACTGTTACAGTCACGTGCACATTTATACCTACATTATATACATACTCTTCCTATGTGTTCAATACTTGTACATAACTTCATATATCTTCATGGGCTACCTTTGACAGAAGGGTGGAATATTATCAGAGTTTAATATAGCAAAGTACTATACTCAGTTTCAGTTAATAGCTTAAGCAACTGAGAACTCAACAGATTGATAATCAAAGCAGCAACCACCATGTGCTATAAACCCCAGCCTGCAGCGAGCCTCTGTAGTATATTGTTTTCTGGCTTGTTTCTTTGGCAACAAGATTTCAGCTCCTTTTCAAATCTCACTTTTTCACTCTTTCCAATATCTGGGAATTCCCTTTCTGAATAAAATCAATCACATAATATATAATAACTCTACCTTCTCTTGGCCATCAGCTAGGTTTTTTTCCACCCCTAATATTTTCCTTATGAGTGAATTTGGTTTCCTTAGTTCACAGAGCAGGTATGTTCCAGCAGTATGCAATTAGACTGCAGAGCAGCAGTCAAGTGGTTAAATGTGCAATCTTGGAAAATTTTCCCACTGGTGAGATTTATTCAATCGTAGAATTATGTTCTAAGGTGGTGGTGAAAACCTAATACCTGAGCCTCTTTTAGAAAATGCTCTAAAACACACCCTGCAGTAGAGGAAAAGTCCTGCGTGGGGGGTGGTAGGGCTGACGGAAACAACTACTATTGTCGTTTCACATTGTTGAAAGCCTACTGACCTTATTTCCTCCTAATTCCTACTCTCTTACTTCAGTTGTGGGGATCAAGAATCCAAGACATATAAAGCACGATATTACACAAAACAATTGCACCAGTAACCACTGCAGCTTTCTAACAATTTTACTAGTAATCCCTGAGTTAACATTCTTCTTGCCATGCACAATGGATACGAAATTGCTTTGTAAACTGTAAAGAATTCTACAAATGATATTTATTATCAAATCATGTAAAAGTACCACATTGTTACCTTCTACAGTTGTTTGCCAACTGCACCCTCCCGCCACGAGGTATTTTCATAAGCACCGCTATGCCAATTTTTTTTACATGTTGCTGTGAAAAAAATTAGCCTGGTGCTGCTTACAAAAATATCATGCAAGGGGAGGGTGCAGCTGGCAAACAAACATAGAAGATGAGCGTTATTACAGTAAATAATAGGACAAAAGTCATGATGGGAACTTATCTGCTCATCAGCTCTGTCATATAACCTACATTTCTTTCCTTCATGGCACTTACTAGTATTTGAAATTATAATATTTATCTATTTGCTTATTGTTTACTATCCCTCTCTCCCCCCATTAGAATACAAACTCTGTAAGAGCAGGAACCTAGGTTTTCTATTTCACCACTTTATTTCCAGCACCTACAACACTTCTTGTCATGGAGTGGGTGATTAATAAATATTGTGGAATAAATAAATTAATAAAGAGAAGAAATACTATACACGTCCTTTTTATTTTCAGAAGGATTACACTGCAAGATCATGCACATTTTCTTTAAATTTAGATAAGATAAATTAATATTTATCTTATATGTGCAATCTGTCTCTATAACCAGATTCCAAGCTCCTTGAGGAACCATATGGTATAGCTCTATTTTCCCACAAAGTATCTTACCCTTGCATAGCACCATATGGTGTACTAAGAACTTTCACATCCGTGATCACATTTGATACATGACTATAGGGCTGGCAGATAGAATCGTCCCCCTTGCAGAGATGAGGAAACAAGCTTAGAAAAGTTAAGTGACTTGTTCAAGGTCAAAGCTAGTAAATGGCAGAGCCACACTCAAAACAAGATCTTACTCCAAGTCCAAAGTTCTTTCCAGTAACTTTAATAATAAAAATAATGATGCTAATGTTGTATCTTCCACATTGTAAAATAGACTACATTGAAATAATTCCTACTAAATTTCTTTCCTGGGGCCATTAAAAAAAAAAAAAGATACCTTGACCATAGTTTTTTTTTTTTTTTTTTAATGCTCAAAAAGAGGCAAATTATGCACGTTTGGAAATAAATTTAGCTAATTATTTGCCCCACCACCTGTCTGTCAGTTTGCCATACTGTGGTGGCTTGAATGTTGCTAAGATGTTGGAAGCTACGCCACTGGTATTTCAGATGCCAGCAAGGTCACCCACAGTGGACAGGTTTCAGCAGAGTTTATAGACTAAGACTAGGAAGAAAGGCCTTGTGATCTACGTCTGAAAATCAGTCAGTGAAAACCCTGTGGATCACAACAGAATACTGTCTGATATAATGCTGGGAGATAAGCCCCCTAGGGTGGAAGGCCCTCAAGATACACAGTGGCCTCAGCAATGGGCCTGAGCATACCAATGATCATGAAGATAGCACAGGACTAGGTAGCATTTTATTCCATTGTATACGGGGTCATCATGAATTGGAGCCAACTAACAACAATAATTATTTGCCAGTGTATTACTGCAGAGAGAGAGAGCACCTTCTGTATATATGATGGAGCCAGTAGAAGCTAGTCAGGTAAGTAAATAAAATGAGAGCACAATCTGACTCTCAAATTTTCCTCCAGCAACCGCTCAGCTCCAGTCCATTGGTAACACACAGAAACATAAACTCTGGGTTTCCAGGTCCTTCCACTCTAACGAAGAGCCAAAAATCCAGAATCATATCTGAAATCTCTCAATTTTTAAATGTTCTCCTCAGTGTTTAAGACCACTCTGCATGCCAAATACAGCCTATGGGTGGCCAGTGTGTGGCCTCTGATGTAAGCCATCATATTTCTGGTTAGGTTTTAGAGTATGTACACAGCACCTTCCAGTCCTGGGCTGTGTAATCTCTAGTTTGATTTGAATCAGAAAATACAGACCAGGGAGAAAGCAGATAAAAACAAAAATGACCTTAGATAAATTGATTATTTTCTGTGTGCTCCTTACTTATCCTATGGAAAAATATACCAGGAGTTATAAGCTTCAAGGGAGTGCTTTTCTATCAACTAGCTGTGTTTATAGGAGTATTTTAAGGTCCTTAGATTTGATGTGTTTAGTATACAAATGCAACCTAAAACAACGTCTGCCCTTCATGGGAGAATCCAAGAGCTAAAAAACAGGATATTCATTCTTGCAAGAACAAGATCTGGTATGCTTCCACTCTATACTTTAGCAGTGGCACATAAAGATTATAATTGAGAATAAAGAAAGAAAAAACCTACTGAAAAGCAGATGTCTTGAGACAGAAGTAACAATCACAGCATCTGTACTTTGGCATCGACTAGAAAACACTGGAGGAAACAGTAAAGCACAAAGTATAAAAATACCAAAGAAGTCAGCTGGGTCCTTTCAGCTAGTCGGAACAAAAACCACGGAGTACAAAAGGATATTTAGGAGACTTTGGTGAAAGTCTGCAGTCTTTAATAGTTTATGGTTCAAACAAGCTGGAAAATGGAAGCAAAGGAAGTAAATGCAGAATAAAATGTCTGTATTTATTTTTTCTCCTGTTATAAGGCTCAAAGGACAACTCGGAACTTGGTAAAATTCTGGCTCTTCAACTAAGTTCAGTACCATTGCTTTGCTAGTGGTACCATCTTCCCTATGTCAAAGGCTCTTCAATACATTGCATGTAACCTTCCAGAAAGCATCTTGAAAAGATGCCTAACTTGATTTCCCAAGCCAATATTCCATTCTAAGTTTTTATACCCTAGTGGCTACATGATAACACAGAAAGAACACAGGATTTGGAGTAAAGATACTTGGGTTCAAGTCTTGGTCATCTGCTACAGCTTAGGTAGATGATTTCTATAGTCTATAATCCCTCTGCATCTCAGATGAACTTTTTGAAAAAAGAGGGTAATAAAACCTGCTTTATCTACCTCGCAGGCTTGTTGTGAGGATCAAAAGGATAACCTGTGTGAAAACATCTTACGAATGTTAATCCTAATAATGTATAAAAGAGTCACAGTTTTATCACCCAGTGAAACTACAGCCTCACTTATCATTCACCAAATACAGTAAAACCTGCAAAAGGCGGGACCTGTGTAAGGCAGAAACCCGTCAGGGAAAGAAAACTCAAATATGTTCCACTAAAACAAGAGATAAAATAAATGGTAAGACTGCACCCTGTCAAAGGCGGAAAACTTGAGAGACCGGGAAAAACAAGCCAGTCTGGTCAGGGCCAGCTCTCACAGGTTTCACTGTACAGTGTTATCAAATACCTACTGTTATCCATAGCGGTCCCTGGTTGGTGCAAACTGTTTGCGTTCAGCTACTAACTGAGATGTTGGCAGTTCGAAACCACCCAGCAGCGCTGCAGAAGAAATGCCCGGAGATATGCTTCCATAAAGATCATAGCCAAGGAAATCCTATGGAGCTCAGTTCTACAAGGCAACACATGGGGTCACCATGAGTTGAAATCGACTCTATGGCAATTGGTTTGGTATGTTATTTTACTGATACCCTAAATACTGGTGATACCCATTAAACTCATTGCTGTTGAGTCGATTCCGACTCATAGCGACCCTAGAGGACAGAGTAGAACTGCCTCATAGAGTTTCCAAGGAGCAGCTGGTGGATTCGAACTGCCGATCTTTTGGTTAGCAGCTAAGCTCTTAACCACTGTGCCACCATACTGGCAATAAAGCTGTTATTACAACAGACAAATTCCCTGAACACACGGAGCCTACATTCTGACTAAAGTTGTAAATTCTTGAGTTTTGACAATAATATAGTAAACAAAAAAATTAACCTCTAGGCTAATAAATAGATCATAAATAAATTTGTGATAATGTATTGCTTGTTTTCCATTAATTTCCACAAAGAAAAGAAAATAATGGCATATCTTAATTAAATTCAGAAAGATACTGAGCCTGAAATCACATAGTCAAAGTATTGTTTACTATATATGTGTCATCGGTACCTAGTAATTATTAAACAGTCATCACAGACACTTGCTACCAGGCGAACAAGGGAAATGCAGCTGCTTAGTTAAAGTTAGGCTTGGAGAAATACCATGTATTCACCCAAATAGCTATTATTAAGTGCTTATTATATGCAAGGAGCCCCGGTGGCACAGTGGTTAGCAGCTATGGCTGCTAACCAAAAGGCTGGCAGTTTGAATTCACCAGCTGCTCCTTGGACACCCCATGGTGCACTTCTACTCTGTCCTATAGGGTCACTATGAGTCAGAATTGACTTGATGGTAATAAGCTTGTGCTTGATTATATGCAAAGCCCTATGGTAGGCCTTGTAAGGGATGCTGAGACTAGCAAGCCTCAGATTCCTCCTTCAAAGGTCTTATAATAGACGAATGGAAGTAAGACTTGTCATGTAAGTCAGAGGATGACGCCTGGAACATTGATAAAGGATTATAGTGGTTTAGAAAGAGAGAGCACACGTAGCCAGTCAAAAGGCACCTTCATAAATTTTGGAGAATAGAGCAAAGTACCAGACCAGTAGTTAAAATTCTGACTAGATTCAATCTTGTCCTCATTCAAGTTTGGTTATATGAGCTGAAATTATTTCAACCCAGTTTTCCTATCTATAAAATAAAAAATAGAACACTACCAAACTTCCGGCCTTCTCAATCCTTTTGGAAAAACTCAGGATAGAATAAACAAAATTATCTGAATATTAGTTACACCACAGTTTTGGTAGTTGAATTAGATAACACATGGGAAGCATCCTGACTATTCCTGACACTAAGTAGGTCCTCAGTAAGTGTTGAATCTGGATCTGAAATTGGAAACAATTGCACTGAACTCTGAAGTATGCGTAAGATTTTAATAAGCAGAGATGATAAAAATATATACATATGCCAAGTCAACAGAACAGTCTGAGGAAAGACAAGGAATCAGAAACATGTATTGTTGTTAGTGGCCGTTGAGTCAGTTCGGACTCATGACAACCCCACGTGTTCAGAGTAGAACTGGTCTATGGGGTGTTCAAGCCTGTGACTTTTTGGAAGCAGATCATTAGGCCTGTCTTCCTAGGCACCTCTGGGTGGGTTCAAACTGTCAACCTTTCAGCCGGTAGTTGAGTGCTTAACCGTTTGTGCTACCCAGGGACTCTTAGAAACATGTACAGAGTACAAATGACAAGTGGTCTCATTTGGCTTCACTCTAAAGTCTACGGAATGGAGTAACATGAGGTAAGTCTGGAACAATGGGTCTGGCTCATAGTATGGAGGATGCTGACAAGCAGCTGAGTATGTCCTTAATCTTGTGGGTTCCAGGGAGGCACTGGGAGACACTGATCAGGGAGGTCACATGCAGAAGCCATCTGCTTAAATGTGTAAAATCTATACCTACCATTTTCATCATTTGACTATCAAATACCGCCCCCCCCCCAAAAAAAAAGTCAATACGTTCTTTGGGTAACACTATTTGCCACTAGCTCATATGACATTATCATTAATACAATTAACATAAATAGCAAACACTTTACTCTTCTCAGATTTTCAGTTTCAAATATCTGTATAGACTCCCTTTGAGCAAGACACTGGTGGATGCCTCTTCGAATGTTAGATGCATTCCATTTCTCAGAATGAACCCATATCTTTAATCAAGACATCTTAAAAATTGAGACACTAAATGGAAAGATTTTTATCAATAAAGCACAAAATATATGTATTTTTTTCACTATACCATCCACAAATTACTATGGTGCTCCATATAAATATAAAAAAAAGTGACAAAAACATGTTCTCTAGGCTATAAATATGCATTGTGTGTTACAACCACCACACAATATGTTTATACTATGATGAAGAGGGTTATAATAAGAGCAATGTAGAATAATTTCAGTGCAAGAGAAAAGGGAAAAAAAGCTCAAAGACAATATCTAAGCTAAATGAGTTACGAAAAACAAAAACATTTCAAGCCTGGTGCCCTGTTTCCTTGAGTTTTTCCACCCCATTCCATTATTAGACTTAGGTCAAATTTCTTTAGTGAAGAAGTAAAACAATACTTGTTAAATAAGCTTCTCTGTTTTTACTGCAGGAATGTCTAAAATTATAATTTCTTATTTTTTATGAGCCTCTTTCTAGTAATACAAAAGCTATAGTCATAAGCCAACACTGTGAGGAGGATGTTATTACTTGTATTACAAAAATAAGAGAACTGGGCTCAGAGAGGGGAAGTGACTTGCTCCACAGGACACATCCATAAGTGATAGCTTCAGGACCCACATCCAGGTTCTCTGATTACAAATTCCCTGTTCCTTCTACCATATCACCCTATAGCAATATCAGTGGGCATGTTATGAACCAGATGAAGAGTTCTCTCTCCTGCTTTCACAATAGCTGCCATTTGCACAAAAGGAGATGGACTACATAGTGCCAGAGCCCAGGGCAGCTTTGTTCCTCTTTTATTTCTTCTTTAGTTCTACACATTCTGTTCTGAGCATTGTATAAAAATAATCAAGTTCACAGAACCCCTGACAGTATCTGCTGATATCACACTGCATAAACAGCAAATGTAGATGATAATACAATTAAGTCTTTGTCTACTTGGGGATATTATCCAATTTGAGAACTACCTGGGGAGAATGCACCTTCCACCCCAGTTCACCTTTGCCTGTTTCCCTACTTTTGGATCAACTGTTTTCATTTTCAGGTGTGAAGAATAAAAACTGGCCTTTATATTAAAATAGAATTAAGAAGGTAACTTTATGCTGTAAAAACTATATAATGATTCCCAGTAGCAGATAGCAATAATTTTAGACTCTCTGCTATTTGGGCTTATAACCAAAAAAACCAAACCAGTTGCAGTCTAATCAATTCTGATTTATAGTGACTCTATAGGACAGAGTAGAACTGCCCCATATGGTTTCCAAGGAGCTGCCAGTGGATTCAAACCACCGGCCTTTTGGTTAGCAGTGGTAGCTCTTGACCACTGCACCACCAGGGCTCTATTTGGGCATATCGGTATCACCGTTCCCTCCATCCATACCAGGGCTTGACTGCTGATATTATATTGTGTCTAAAACAGGCCTAATTCCCACTGTCTGACAAAGGTGAACACTATTTATATATCCTTCTAGAAAGAGAGGAGACGAAATACTAGTCTTCTCCTTTCATATTATCTATCCCTGTGAAAGGCAGACAGGACATCTAGGAGTACTGTCTTCACTCTGTGTCAGAAAGAAACCTAGTTAGTGTGACCATGAATTGTAACTATAGAAATAGCCCAATAGTTCTAATAAAAAAATGGTCAATATTGGAAGGGGATATGGGTAAGACCTCCCTTTAATAAAGCAAAAAGCATTTTTCCAAAGGTGGAATCTGTCTCTCCCTCCTTTAGGCTCAGATCTTCCTCTGGTCATTAGGATCAGCCCTAATAGTTGGCGTGACAAATTTAAGGAGATCTGGCCTAATACTATGGAACTCACGTCACATTTGTCAGTCTGGCGCTCATGTTGTGCCCCAGTTCTGCAAACTGAACTGTCATTTTCCCAACTCTAACACCTTCTCTTGGGCACTCTTAAAGAAACTCTCTTTGTGGTTGTCACCCCACTAAAGTGCTATCCCTGAAACTCAGCTATCTCCTGACAGTCTTCCCTGACACTGATTGCCTGCTTGTACCTCTCCTGCACTCCACAAGAACTATCTCTTCCTTATCACCTAGATACCATGCTTCGCCAGTCAGAATGGACCTTCCTTTGGGACTCAAGCTGGGCCTAATCCCCATCATCAGGCCCTGGTAGTGGCAAGTTCTACTTCCAGGTTCCAGTGGTTACCATCTGCGTCAACTTGCTAATGTTGATCAGGCTACATATTTATCTTACTCAGGGCTTATAGTGTAACTAAAAGAGATACACATAAAAAAAGACTGCTTCTTGACTTTTGTTGTCTTGTATTGTTACCTCTTACAGGCACTTAAAATATCAAAGGATAAAATAGCATGGTTCATGGATTGGTGTGCTACTGGACACTATTCAGCAATGATTATGACTATTTTATGTGACATTGACAGTGTAAAGGCAGTATTAAATAGTGGCTAAGTAGTAACTCGGAAACCAGACTTCTTGGGTTCAAACTCTTAGCTCTGACACTTACCAACTTAGAGACACTGAAGAAAATGAACAAATGCCACAATTTCTTCAACTATGAAATGGGGAAACTAATGATGGCTTCTTCAAAGGGTTGTGAGGATTAAGAGTGCTAATACATATAAAATGCTTACAGCAGGGCCTGACTCACAGCAAACGCTCAACTAGTAGTCACATATTATCTGAGTGGGCTACCATATCTATAAAGAATTAGAAGAGCAAAGAGATTAAATAGAAAAATCAGTGTCATATTGAAATCAACTATTACATCTTCCAAGAAGATGACTCTGACTCTCCCCAGGACACACTGAATTCACCTCTTATATATCAATAACTGTATAGCAGGGAGATTTGGAGCACTTAGGTCTGCCTTGACTGCTTACCACCTGTGTGACACTGGAAAGTTCTGTATCTGTGAATTGGAGATTACAATGGTTAACTACCTAATAGTGTTAGCCTTATTGTTAAATTACTTTAGACATAGAAAGCACTTAGATTGGTGCCTGGCATATAGAACACACTTAGTAAGTGTTAACTGGGTGGCAAAAACTGTTGTGTTCGACTACTAACCTAAAGGTTGGCAGTTCTAAAGCTACCCAGTGGTGCCACGGAAGGAAGTCCTGGCCATATGCTTCCATAAAGATTACAGCCAAGAAAACTCTATGGAGCAGTTCTACTCTATCACACATGGGGTCGTCATGAGTCAGAATCAACTCAGAGGCAAAGGGTTTAGTTACCATTATTGGAGTCACTGAGCGCCACAAGCTATTTAACACTTGAATGCTAGTGGAAAGGTTGGAGTCTGCCCACAGGCACCTTGGAAGAAAAGCCTGGTGATCTACTTTCAAAAAATCAGTCACTGAAAATCCTATGGATCAATTTTACTCTGACACACATGGGGTTGCCAGGAGTCAGAGTCAATGGCAATTGTTTCTTTCTTTTTTTTTTAATTACTATTTTAGTGTAATCCATACAACAGTCAGGGAAACCAACTGTTAAAATCAGAACGTCCCTAAGTGATTACAGAAAAGAAGCATCATATTTCTGTCCAATGGGGAGTTTACCATTAGCTCTGGCCCCACTCGGAACTCTTCCCATCAAAACTAAATTCATATTTTAATTGCAGCCCAGAGAAGAACACACCACATTCAAAAGAACACAGAGCACTCAGACCAGAGGGAAGCAATCACAGGCAGGTCCTCCCACAAACAGAGAAAGCAGGCAAAGCTGAGTTAGCAAGCATATATGACAGCTTTTAAAGGTTGCAGTCTTTCTTAGGCATTCAGTGAGAGGCTACACTTAAAAAGGTCAAGTGGATAAAAAGACTCTTGGAATAAACATTAGGGGCCCCAAACAAGGATGTGACAATCTAGTGCATACTGGCGTAAAGCAGAAATGGTATGGACACAAGGGAGAATTAAAAGAACCTAAGGGAGGAAGATTTCAGAATGAACTGAGGTGCGGGTATTACCAGGTTCTTAAGTGAATAAGTACTAGAAATGAATACCTGAGCTCCACTACATTCCATTTGTAGTTGTATATGAGCGTGTCTTAGCCAAATGGGAAATTTCATCATGTATTTCTTATTCCAAAATATGGATTTAGTTATTGTCAACAAAACTTCCTCTGACCCTTCCCTCCCCAGGAGAGGTTAAACTCCCCTCCTCTGGTCTTCAGAGGCTGTACAGCAGAAGGCTTTACAGTAGCACTGGGTTGGACTTGACTGCTAATTACCTGTGTGACCTTGGAAAAGTTACTTCATCTCTCTCTCTCCATTTGTCTCCTTGTCTGCAAAGTGGTGATAATACTGGTTGCCACCTAACAGGAGTGGCACGATTATTAGTTAACTCAAATGAAGTGCTTAGAATGGCACCTGGCACACAAAAAACCAGTTGTTGTTGAGTTGACTCTGACTCATGGCAACCGCATGAGAGTCAGAGTAGAACTGTGCTCCATAGGATTTTCAATGGCTGATTTTTCAGAAGTAGATTGCCATGCCTTTCTTCCAAGGTACCTCTGGGTGGGCTCCAACCTCCAACCTTTTGGTTAGCAGCTGAGCATGTTAACTATTTGCACCACCCACAGAGTCCTGCCTGGTCCATAGAAGGCATTATATGCATTCTGTTGTCTCATAAGGTAGCAAGTTAAAGCACGTCACCATTTGCTGTTTTATGGATTAATTGGACCCTACTTGTGTATTAACAATCAAGACTCTTGGGGGAGTGGGGACAACAGCAGGTAAGTAGCACTCCTCCTGGAATGTTCTGTTCTTCCTTGTTCCCCATGGATCAGTCCCCTCTACTAGGCTTAACAAGGTTCATTCTCTCAGTTCATTTTACATTATAATCTGATTTACTATGAATGAATCTGGCTAGTGTCTTTTACCTCTGTGTCCCTTGCATTTATCACAGTGCCAGGCACAAACCAGAGTCTCAAAAAATGAATGATGAATAACCAACAATGAAAATCAAATAGGAAAGTCATTTTCTAATGCCAGGACTATTTGTGAAAATCGGCAGACTTCTCAACTCATTAACAAAAAATTATTATTTTTGATGCTCCTTTAATAGTTTACAGCTAAAAGCATTAGTAGTGCTTTTTAAAATAAATCTGCAAACCATTATGTTGGAAATCTTAAAATGTTTTAATCAAATATTGCCACCATTTCTAGTTAAAGACTATATATATAATTTTTTTTTGTCTGCCCCCAATGCTTAGAAGCTTGTGTGTTCTCTATGCATTGGACTGCTTAAACAGAGAAAAACTATCTGCTTCCCCATCAACTACTGATTTGTTTCCATTACCAAATGAGAGGTTCTAAAGGCCCCATGATGACTAGGATAAATCACTCCATTTCTTTCACTCTGTTAAAGCAGATATTTTATGTTCCACTGCTACAAAATCTAAGATGAACACCTGAAATAGTCTATGAGTTGAAGACTCTCATTTTAAAATGCACTACAATTTCTCCTATTACTGTACCGTGAGCATTACATTATTCATTAGAAGAATTTGTTTTTTAGGCAGCTATTCCACAGCTTTTGCCAAGCTGGTGATTTACAGGGGTATCTTCTGGAGATAAGGTCACTTTGTGGAATTCCCACCGACGTGACCCCAGTGTGTTTGCATAAATATAAATTCACTCTATGACATTCCTGTCATGTTTGCTCAGTGAGCAAGTAATTTGCCACTCTCATTACTCCAGGTACAAGGTACCTCGTGAAAAATCAATCTTCTTTCTGCTTCATACATCACAGCTTCCCCCAGACATCCAGAGCTTTCTGACTCTGAAATGAAGCCGTGAGATGAAGACGCAGGTCTGTTTCAGCAGGCTGCATTGTCCAAAGGGCCTGATGAATGTTACACCTCACCAGGAAACCCCATCTGGGGGCAGAGGAAATGTCTACATACAAAGCAAAGACGCTGCTTCATGCAAAGCGCTTCCTATACCAGCGAGAGCGAGGCCTTAATAGTGGAACAAACAAGTAGCTACAGGGGGTTGAGTGCCCAGTTCTTCAGAAATATTAATCTACCATCTCTTCAGGTCACAAATCATTTTTGACCTTGACAGGCTGAAATCTGACTCTGAAGGATAATCTGTTGCATGATCTTGGTTAGATATAATATGCCAGGCTTCTCTCCCCAGGGACAGAGTCAGCTCATATCAGCAGAGGAGAACACTTTTATTGTTTCGTTGGTGCCAATTGTTGCTTTTTTCATGGACATATCCACCTCAACATCATAGCATAAGTGCCAGTGGGGAAAAAAAAGCTGTGTAAATATTTTCATTCTACACCTGTTTTCAAATCCAGGGACGGGTAATGTACTGGAAATGTTTCACGCTATATCATGGCTCAAATCTATTTTAGAAAACCACTAGTTCAAAATTCAATAAACAAATATTTATTGAGTACCTACTATGTGTCAAGTCTATTCTGAGACCTGGAGAGAAAATAATTAACAGAAGAAACAAGGTTCTTCCCCTTATGGAATTTATGTTCTAGGAGACAGAAAATAAATGAATACCTAAATAAACTAATAGGACAATTTCAAGTATTGATTTGTACTGTGAAAAAAATAAACAAGGTCATGTGACAGAAAATGATGGAGGTAGGGGGGTGTCATGGATTGAATCGTGTCCCCCAAAAATATGTGTCAACTTGGCTAGGCCATGAATCTCAATATTGGGTGGTTGTCCTCAATTTTGTGACCTGATTATTCTCCATTTTGTGATGTGTTGTAAATCCTAGCCTCTATGCCTGTGGTTATATGGTCCCATTTGGGAGTGAGCTGTCCATTATGTTAATGAGGCAGGATCAAAAAAAAAAAAAACGGTGGCAGGATTAGGTAATGTTAATGAGGATTAGGGTGGGATGCAACCCCCTTGCTCAGGTCACAGCCCTAATCCAATGAAAGGGGAGTTTCCCTGGGGTGTGGTCTGTATCACCTTTTATCTTACAAGAAATAAAAGGAGAGAGGATCAAGCAGAAAGAGCGGGACCTCTGACCACCAAGACAGAAGAGCCAGGAGTGGAGGACATCCTTTGGACCCAGGGTCACTGCACTGACTGAGGAACTCATAGACCCGGGGGAAGATGTGTTGACAAGGATGTTCCCCTAAAGCAAACAGAGAGAGAAAGGCTTCCTCTGGAGTTGGCACCCTGAATTCATACTTCTAGCCTTCCAAACTGTGAGAGAATAAATTTTTGTTTGTTAACGCCATCCGCTTGTGGTATTTCTGTTATAGCAGCACTAGACAACTAAGACAGGGTGTAAGCAATATTAAATAGGATGGTGAAGAAGATATTAGCCAAAGGGGGGGAAAGAAAAAGGGAGGGGTAAGTATATTCTGGGCAAAGGACAAGACAAATACAAAAGCTTTGAGGCAGTAAACAGCTAGGCTTTTCGATGAAAAAAGAGAAAGCAGTGTGGCTAGAATAGATAAGCATGAGGCAGAAAACTGGTACTGGCAAGGGGAAGATCACAGAGGCCTTGTTGGCTATGATAAAGAATTTGGGTTTATCCAAAGTGCAGTGGGAGGCCACTGGAGGGTGGAAATGCAGGGAGCCTTGAAACAGCAGGGCAATTGATATGATTTGATTTACATTTGCAAAAGATCACTTTAAAGTGGTGAGAGTTGTACGTAGAAGTAGAAGAAGCAGAGGAAATAGGAAGCTGGGGCCAAAGTCCTGGCAAGTTATAATGATGGCTTGACCTAATGCAGCGTCAGTGGAGATGAAGAGAAGTGTAGATACCTTTGATATGTTTTCGATACATAGACCGCAAGTCCTGTTCAAAGATTTGATGAGAGCATGGTAAAGAAGAGAAGAATGAAGGATATAGTCTAGATTTTTGGCTTAAGGAACTGGATAAATAATGGTGTCAGTAAGATAGAGAGGGGGTGGAAATAAATAATTCTCTTCTGGATATATTAAATTTGAGAAGACACGCTCAAGATGTTATTTAGGAAATTGGGAACACAAACTTAGAGCTTAGAGGAGAGATAAATTCTAGAGCATATAGATGGTATTTAATACCATATATCTGAATAAGCTCACCCAGGGTAGGGCTTGCCAGATAAAATACAGGACACCCAGTTAAATTTGAATTTCAGATAAACAACAAATAATTTTGTGTAAGTATGTCCCAAACACTGCATGGGACATACTTATACTAAAGAATGCCCCAATATTTTATTTTATATACATATATATATACACATACGCATATACATATATATACATATACATACACACACACACATCCTAAATATTGCATGGAACATACTTAGACTAAAAAAGTATCTGTTTTCTGAAATTCAAACTTAACTAGGCATTCTATATTTTTATTTGCTAAATCTGGCCACTCTACCTCAAAGTGAGAATGTGAAAAAAAAGACCAAGTCCTGGGGCTCTCCAAATATAAGCAAAGGAAGAGGAGCCAGATAAGGATACTGAGAAAGCCAGTCAGAGAAGTATAGTGGTCACTGGCACTGAAAGAAAAAAATGTCCCAAGGAGTTGCTTAACTTAGTTTACCACTCCTTGGAAACCCTATGGAGCAGTTCTTCTCTGTCCTATAGGGTCGCTATGAGTCAGAACCAACTCAACGGCACATAACAACAACAACAGGCAATGAGTAAGATGAGCTCAAATAAACACTACATTTGGCAACAGGGAAGCCTTGACGACTTTGAAAACAGCAACTACAGTGAAGAAGGGAAAAAAGACCCATTAGAATGGGATAAGAGATGAAGAAGTGGAGACAGTGAATATAGAAATCTCTTCCAATAAGTTTGGCTATAAGAATAAATTAAATTTCCGAGGCCAACTCTTCAGACAGGGATTGGACTGAACTGTGGGGCATAAAGTGACACTCGTGAAGAATGTGCCTCTTAGACATTTATTTTAACACAAATCTCATAGCTAAAGCAACCTCATATTCTTTTAAATATTTAAAGGAATGTGTCTCCTATCTATAACCTGCATTTGAAGTCAAACTGATAATGCTTTTAGAACTGATCTAATACAGATGCAGGAAACATCCTTATTATTAAACCAACTAACATGTGGTCCATCTATCGATAAAACTATCCAAATTAAACAGGCTTCTTTCTCAGCTTGGATACTACAATTTAAAATTTCCACCTTCACTATACTGGGATAATGTTTATCTTAGTTTCCTTATATGAACATGAGGAGCACAGACAGAACAAAATATGAGTTCCACAAAGACAGAGGTCCTTATATGCCTTGCACAGTGCCTGGTACTTAATAGGCAGTCAGTAAAAGATGGATGGATGGATGGATGGATGGATGGATGGATGGATGGATGGATGGATGGCCAGAAGGACTATGGAAAGAGGAAGCTATGAAATTTAGTCAGATGTTAAAAAGAGAATCATAAATATACTTTATTATGTGAGAAAAATAAGACACATCCAAGATTCTCAACAACATGGTACCTTCCCTAAACCTACAACTCAGAAACAAATATTTTAATTCCATTTTAAAAATCCAGTCTTCTATATCCTTGTTCCTCCACAGAAAATACATTCTTCCTATCCCAGGTTACCCATTCAGATACTCAAAAAGTGAAACTGACCTCTCAAAAATTAACCCAATGACACTCCAAGCTGTTGTAGCTAGATTTAAGACCTAATACCTGGGATTTACCCAAGGGTTTCAAACCAACACAGAGTAGAGAGTCGGAGAGAAGCATTCACAAAAGCCAGTATTCCCCAGAATAACACCCATACTTACTTTTAAATAAACTCAATAATTCAAACATTTGACAGCTCACACCTCTAAATCAAAAATTGAGGCAATCCCCTCAAAGACTGAACTTCTCAAAGGCCGGGACTATGTTATTCTCATCATTTAT
The DNA here is from genome assembly GCA_030035585.1 of Dugong dugon. Taxonomy (NCBI): domain Eukaryota; kingdom Metazoa; phylum Chordata; class Mammalia; order Sirenia; family Dugongidae; genus Dugong; species Dugong dugon. Next base: position 16,993,431 of record CM057465.1, read on the forward strand.
CCCAGGAGTCTACCATAGTAATGGTACATAGTAGGTCTCAATACATGTTTATTGGATGAAGGGATGAATGAATAAATGACTATATGCATGCATGCCTAAATACCCTAGTAGGAAATAGAATGTAAACCAGTAATCTAATTCATAACCTAATGTATCATAGAATAAATTATGCAAATTTCTCAAGTGCTTGGTACTGAAGTTAACCCTCCCCCTAAAAGACAATTGCCTTGTAAACAAAAATTTCATAAGACCACAAGTTGATCCAGCAAATAGAGAGAGGAAAGAGAGAGGGGAGTAAGGGACAGAGCTGAGGGAGGAGGTGATAGAAGGGGAGGAGATAGAGGGACTGCAGGGGGTAAAAAGTGTTTGGTGGGTCAACAGGGTGGTACCTAAAATCTGTGCTCATAGACAAGGCAATGGGAAACCATTTCTTTATTTTTCTTTTAATTATTTTCCTTTATGGCTAACAAAGCCTTAAAATTAGCAAAAGCTATGTATGAAGTACATAAAGAAAGCAATGACTCCAAGGTTGAGAGTTAATAAAATTCTGGAATGAAAAAAAATTAACAATTGCAATCAAAAGCACAAACAAAGCCAAAATCTAATTCTATTAAACTTTCATGAATGTAAAATCATTATGAAATATTTAATCATCTACCAAACTCCACATTTTTCATCTACTCAGGAATTCCACAGACTTGCATAAAATTATCTCTTCAGTTAAATACACAGCACTTGACAAGTGCCTGGATTCACATTCACATCATTGTTCCTGATATTACTGGGCCACTTCAAATGCTTGAAGCTCTTCCCTTGCCAATATCTGTGCTTAGAGAGGTTTAGGTTAGCAGAGTTTCAATCTGCTTGTTTTAATCAGTATTCTTGCACTATTCCCCTGTATCTTACATATAAGCCTTTTGACAGATGATTTGTGTGATTTTCTTTATTCTTGTCTTGCAAGTACTTCTAGAATTGAACGAAGGAAAAAAGGGAGAGGCCTCAGCAGGCACTGAACAACTGGTCTCACTGTCAATCCAAATGTTAACTATACATTCTGATTTCTAAAAGACCATTCCAGAACTTGATAAGAGAGAGGTATTTGTACTACCTGGGATGTTCCTTTTCTTTTACTTGCTATCAGCCTGTTTATGATACAAATACCAAGTAGAGGATATAATATTGTGTGTCAGGTGATACCAATAATAACTTATTTAATGAGCTCTTACTTTTCTATACTATTTGATACACATGAAAACTGGCAATGTATATGCAAGTTAGGAAGCATAATAATAAAATTAATAAATGTGAACCCACACCTATTAAACCCTTCCCCAACTTAAGAATAACATTACTAGTAGTCTTGAAGAGATCTGATTTGTGCTCCTTTCCAGCCCTCCCCGCCACTTCTTACTCAGAAATAACCACTAAACTTTGCCTTTTAAAAAGTAATTTTAGACTTCTGGGCAACATGGCGCTATAGTCAGAAGCACCATGCCATCCCTCCACAGAAAGATCCGGAAAAACTAAGTCAAACAGACTCACACATCAGTCCTGAAACCCGAAGCATCAAACGAAGAGATAAAGAACTCAGCCAAGTACCAAATGGAACAAGAAACTGATTGAGAACAGAGAGTGAGGACAGATATATGCAGAGGTCCCCTATCAGCTACTGCAGAATGGATCTGCCATCTTGGACTCCCATCGGAGATCAGTGAACAGGGGGTACGAGAAACAAGCTTCATGGAGTTTCCAGCAGGAGACAGAACAACCAGTAACCAGCAATATATGCTTTCCCACCCACCCTTCTTCACCCCCACTCAGCCTCCTCTGCTTCCTGCAGCCACAGTCTCTTGGCGTCACCCCAGTGTCACTTGGATTCCACCCGTCTGCACTGGAGGCTCCCTGAGTGCCATTTGTTGGCTGCTGGTGTTACCTTTTTCCACTTCTTTTCATTTCTTCCTTACCTCTCACCACCTCCCCCTCCTTTCTCTCAAATACCTGGCTCCATGTGCCATCTTTGCTTCTTCCTGAAAGACTGCAAAACACTACTCAACTGTGAAACTGCTTACCGGCCTGTGCCGCCATGCTGGTAGGACCCCCAGGGCTTTTTGTTTGTTTGTTCTGTTTTGATTTGTTTGTATGTTTTCTTTTTCTATTCTCGGCTGGGGAGACCCTTCTAGCCAGATAGCACCGTGCAGCTTAGAAGTGACTCCCTTACTCTGTGCAGACGCCATACTGACATCCCCGAGGGCATAATTTTTTCATGTTTTCTTTTTCTTTTGTTTTTTTTGGTTTTTCTTTTTTGTTTCTTTGTTATGTTTTCTTCTCTCTCTTTTTCCCTTTTTGTCCTTCTTCATCTAAAGTTTCTCGATTTACTCATTGTTTTCTTTTACACTTTTTTTTTATTTTTGTTTTTCACCATTTCTCAGTCTCTCATCTCTCCACTCCAATAACAAGCTCCCTTAGCACTCTTTTTTGTTTGTGTGTATGTTTTTGGCTCCTGTCCCTCTCTTCTCTGTCTCCTCTTTCCTATACTCATCTTAGCTCCACACATCGCAATCCATCCCCTCCTTCCTGCCTACCTGCACCATGCACTGAACATCACACTCCCAAGCAGCAAACGCATGGCCTACTGGAAACTGCCCTGCAATGATTCTCAGTCCACCCCTACAGGCCCTAGTACTTGCCACAAACAACACATCCCAGCAACTCCCCTTCAGCTGAACTTGCCCTGCTGTACCATACCTGAGTGACTGACCCTGCCATTGGAGAAGCAGGTGAAAAGCATTGTGCCTACAGACGAGCAAACAACAAAGAACGCACATTCCACATACTCAGACATAACAAAATAAAACAAAAAATAAGGATGAAACAAACAAAACTACAATCAATAAAGGAGGAAAATAACCACTGAATGCCCCAAAGACAGCAGACAATATCAAAATATATACAAAAAAAGGACAGGATGGTTCCAGTAGACATCCAAAATAAAACACCAGATGACTTTCCAGTAGAAGAAAAGGCACTAGAAATACCTGATAGGGAATTCATATCTCTAATATTAAGAATTATCCAAGAGTTGAAGCAAAACATAGATAAAAATGAGGAAAAAACAGACAAATTCATGGAAACTACAGACAAAAAATGGAAGAATTCAAGAAAATAATACAGGAACAAAATGCTAAAAAAAATTCACAACTGGACAGTGTCACAGAAGGGCTGAGGAACAGGTTAGAAATGATGGAAGACAGGATAAGCAAAATTGAAGACAAACACTTGGATACAACACTGTTTGAGGAAAAATCAGAAAAAAGAATGAAGAAGCCCTGAGAATTATGTGGGATATGATCAAAAGCAAAAATCTGCGAGTGATCGGAGTTTCAGAATGGGGGAGAAAACAGAAAACACAGAGGATCATCAAAGACTTGCTGACAGAAAACTTCCTCAATATCATGAAAGATGAAAAGCTGACTATCCAAGAAGCTCAACGAACCCCATATAGGATAGACCCCAAAAGAAAATCACCAAGGCATATCATAATCACACTCGCTAAAACCAAAGACAAACAAAGAATCCTGAGAGCAGCTCGAGAAAAACAAAAAGTCACATACGGAGGAGAAACAATTAGACTAACCTCAGATTATTCAGTAGAAACCATGCAGGCAAGGAGGCAAAGGGATGACATATATAAAACCTTGAAGAAAAAAATGACAGCCAAGAATAATATATCCTGCAAAACTCTTGTGCAAATATGATGGTGAAATTAGGTCATTTCCAGTTAATCAGAAATTAAGGGACTATGTAAAAACCAAACCAAACTTACAAGACTTATTAAACGGAGTCCTTCGATCTGAGAACAAACAACATCAGACCACATGCTGAATCTAGGACACAGGATTGTACTAACCAGATACCAAACTAGGAAATGAACTCTTAAGGACTATACAAAACCAAAAGAATTACAACAGGGAACCAGACAAGTTAATCTGTAAACGACAACTACATCAGAACAATAAAAGAAGGAATAAACGGTATAGGTATAGAACCATCTAATGGAGAGGAAGGCAAGGCGATACCAAGTAATAATAAACTGGTTCAAACCTAGAAAGATAAGGGTAAATTTCAAACTAACCACCAAGAAACTTAACAAACCTACTCATCAAAATAAAGAAGAAAAACATAAAGTCTCAGAAAAAACAAAACCTACAAAAACAAAAGAAAAGAAAAAAAAATCCACAAAAAAAAGGAATTCAGCACAAGAGAGTAAGAGGAACAAAGAAAATGTCAGCACCACAAAAAAAAAAAAAGCGCTACAAAATGACAGAAAGAAATTCACGCCTATCAATAATTATGATGAATGTTAATGGCCTAAATGCACTCATAAAGAGATGGAGAGTGACAGAATGTATAAAAAAACAGGATCCATCAATATGCTCTCTACAAGAGACATGCCTCAGAAACAAAGACATAAATTTATTAAAAATAAAGGATGGAAAAAAATATATCAAGCAAACAGCTACCAAAAAATAAAGCAGAAGTGGCAATAATAATCTCAGATAAAACAGACTTTAAAACAAAATCCACCATAAAAGACAAAGAAAGACACTATATAATGATTAAGGGGACGATCCATCATGAAGACATAACCATAATAAACATCTACACACCCAATGACAGGGTTCCAAAATACATAAAACAAACTCTAACAGCACTGAAAATAGAAATTGACAGCTTCACAATAATAGTAGGAGACTTCAACACACCTCTCTCAGTAAAGGACAGAACATCTAGGAAGCAACTCAGCAAAGATACAGAAGACCTAAAGTGCACAATCAGCCAATTTGACCTCATAGACATATATAGAACACTACACCCAACAGCTGAAAACTACACATTCTTTTCCAATGCACATAGAACGTTCTCCGGAAGAGACCACATCTTAGGCCACAGAGCAATCCTCAACAAGATCCAAAACACTGAGATAATACAAAGTATCTTCTCTGACCACAACGCCAACAAGCTAGAAATTAACAACAGGAAGACAAAGTGAAAAAAATCAGTTATATGGAAACTGAATAACACCCTGCTTACAAACCACTGGGTAATAGAAGAAATCAGAGATGGAATCAAAAAATTCCTAGAATCAAAGGAGAATGAAAACATCTTATACCAAAACCTTTGGGACACAGCAAAGGCAGTCCTCAGAGGACAATTTATAGCAATAGATGCACACATCAAAAAAGAAGAAAGAGACAAAATAAAAACTTTAACAACAGACCTTGAACAAATAGAAAGAGAACAGCAAAAAAAAGCCTACAGCCACTAGAAAAAGGAAATAATAAAGATCAGAGCAGAAATAAATGAAATAGAGACTAGAAAAACAATAGAAAGAATCAACAAAACCAAAGGTTCTTTGAAAGGATCAACAAAATGACAAACCACCGGCAAGACTGACAAAAGAAAAACAGGAAAGGACGCAAATAACCCAAATAAGAAATGAAATGGGGCACATTACAACAGACCCAATTGAAATAAAAAGGATCATAACAGAGTATTATGAAAAAATACACTCCAATAAATTTGAAAACCTGGAGGAAATGGATAAATTTCTAGAAACACACTATCTACCCAATCTAACACAAAGTGATGTTGAAAATCTGAACAGACCCATAACAAGAGAAGACATTGAAAAGGTAATACAAAAAAACTCCCAAGAAAAAACAGCCCTGGCCCAGATGGCTTCACTGGAGAATTCTACCAAACATTAAGAGAAGACCTTATCCCAGTACTACTCAAACTATTTCAGAACATAGAAAAGGAAGGGATACCTCCAAATTCATTTTATGAAGCCAGCATAACCCTGATACCAAAATGAGGCAAAGACGCCACAAAAAAAGAAAATTATAGACTAATGTCTCTCATGAATATAGATGCAAAAATTCTCAACAAAACTCTAGCCAATAGAATTCAGTATCATATCAAAAAATATATATATATATTTATATATTTTATATTTTTATATATATATATATATATATATATACTACGACCAAGTAGCATTCATACCAGTTATGCAAGGATGGTTCAACATTAGAAAATCAATCAATGTGATCCACCACATAAATAAAATGAAAGAGAAGAATCATGTGGTCATCTCAATTGACCCAGAAAAGGCATTTTACAAAGTCCAACACCCATTCCTGATAAAAACTCCCAATAAAATAGGTATAGAAGGGAAAATTCTCAACATCATAAAGGGCATATAAACATAACAATTGGGCAACATCATTCTTAATGGAGAGAGGCTGAAAACATTCTCCTTGAGAACAGGAAGAAGACAAGGGTGCCCTTTATCTCCACTCCTATTTAACATTGTGCTGGAAGTCCTAGCTCGAGCAATAAGGCAAGAAAAGGAAATAAAGTGCATTCAAATTGGTGATGGAGAAGTTAAACTGTCTCTGTTTGCAGATGATATGATACTATTTATAGAAAACCCTAAAGAATCCATGAGAAACTACTGGAACTAATAGATTCAGCAGAGTAGCAGGATACAAGATAAACATACAAACATCAGTTGGATTCCTATACACAAATAAAGAGAACGACGAAAAGGAAATCATGAAAGCTATATCATTTATAATAGCCCCTAAAAAAATAAAATACTTAGGAATAAATCTAACCAGGGATGTAAAAGACCTATACAAAGAAAACTACAAAACACTACTGCAAGAAACCCAAAGGGATCTACATAAATGGAAAAACCTACCATGTTCATGGATAGGTAGACTCAAGTGAAAATGACAATTCTACCCAAAGCAATTTACAAATACAATGCAATTCCCATCCAAATCCCAACAACATTCTTCAAAGAGATGGAAAAACTATCATTAACTTTATATGGAAAGGGAAGGAGCACTGGATAAGTAAAACTTTATTGAAGAAGAATAAAGTAGGAGCGCTTGCACTACCTGACCTCAGAACCTACTATGCAGCTACGGTACATAAAACATCCTGGTACTGGTACAATGACAGATACATTGACCAATGGAACAAAATTGAGAACTCAGATGTAAATTCATCCACCAATGGTCACCTGATCTTCGACAAGGGCCCAAAGTCCATCAAACAGGAAAAAGCCAGTATTTTTAACAAATGGTGCTGGCAAAATTGGATGTCTATCTGCAAAAAAAATCAAATAGGACCCATACCTCACACCATACAGAAAAACTAGTTCAAAATGGATCAAAGATCTAAATATAAAGCCAAAAACTATAAAGTTCATAGAAGAAAAAATAGGATTAATGCTAGAGGCCCCATTGCACGGCATTACAGGATACAAACCATAACCAACAACACACAAACTCCAGGAGATAAGCTAGATAACTTGTATCTTCTAAAAAAGTAACACTTACGCTCATCAAAAGACTTCACCAAAAGAGTAAAAAGAGAACCTACAGACTGGGAAAAAAATTTGGACATTACAAGTCAGACAAAGGTCTAATCCCTAAAATCTACAAGAAAATCCAACACCGCTACAACAGAAAGACAAATAATCCAATTAAAAAATGGGCAAAGGAAATGACCAGACAAGACTTCACCAAAGAAGACATTCAAGCATCCAACAGACACATGAGGAAATGCTAGCGTTCACTAGCCATTACAGCAATGCAAATTAAAACCACAGTGAGATACCATCTCACCCTGGCATTACTGGCACAAATCAAAAACACTGGAAATAACAAATGTTGAAGAGGCTGCAGGGAGATCATAACTCTTATGCACTGCAGGTGGGAATGCACAATGATATAACCATTTTGGAAAATGATATGGTGCTTCCTTAGAAAGCTAGAAATAGAAATACCTTACGATCCAGCAATCCCACTCCTAGGAATACATCCTAGAGAAATAACAGTGGGCACACGAATAGGCATATGCACACCCATATTCATTGAAGCACTGTTCACAATAGCAAAAACGATGGAAACAACCTAGACGCCCATCAATAGATGAATAGATAAACAAACTATGGTACATACACACAATGGAGTATTATGCAAGGATAAAGAAGAATGATGAATCTGTGAAGCATCTCATAATATGGATGAAACTGGAGGACATTATGCTGAGTGAAATAAGTCAGTCACAAAAGGATAAATATTGTATGAGACCCCTACTGTAAAAACTCATGTAAGTTTACGCACAAAAAGAAACAATCTTTGTTGGTTACGAAGGATGGGAGGGGTTGGCGGGAACCTAAATAGATAATAGAAAAGTGGTAACTTTGGTGAAGGGTTAAGACAGTACACAATACTGGGGAAGCCAGCGCAGCTTGTATAAGGAAAGGTCATGGAAGCTCCATAGACACATCCAAACTCTCTCAGGGACTGAATTGCTGGGCGGACCGCTGTGGGGACCGTGGTCTTGGGGAACATCTAGCTCATTTGGCATAACACAGTTTATAAGGACAATGTTCTGCATTCTACCTTGGTGAGTAGCATCTGGGGTCTTAAAAACCTGTGGGCAGCCATCGAAGATACTGCACTGGTCTCACCCTTTCGGGAGCAAGAGAGAATGAAGAGAACAAGATACCAGGAAAAGATTGGTCCGAAGGACTAATGGACCACAGCTACCACAGCCTCCACCAGACTGAGTCCAGTACAGCTAGATGGTGCCCAGCTACCACCACCGACTGCTCTGACCAGGATCACAACAGAAGATTCTGGACTGAGCTGGAGAAGGATGTAGAACAAAATTCTAACACACAAAAAAAGACCAGATTTACTGGCCTAAAGGAGACTGGAGAAACCCCAGGAGTATGGCCCCTGGACACCCTCTTAGCTCAGTGGTGAAGTCACTTCTGAGGTTCACCGTTCAGCTGGGGAGTAGACAGCCCCATAAAACAAAACGGGACTAATGAGGCACAGCAGTCCAGGGACAAGGACTAGAAGTCTGGAGGGAACAAGAAAGTTGGTGATAGGGAACCCGAGGTTGAGAAGGGACAGTGTTGACATGTCGTGGGGTTGTTAACCATTGTCATAGGGCAATATGTGTACTAACTGTTTAATGAGAAACTATTCTCTTCTGTAAACCTTCATCTAACGTATGAAAAAAAAAGGATTATCAATGTGAGATCAAATTGACAACAACTACTCAAAAGATTTGATGGGAAGCCTGGGGGCAGTGAGTTGAAGATAATGGTGATGGAATAATTTGGAAAAGGAGAGTGAGAATAGCAGCACAACTGGAAGAATGTAATCGATGTCACTGAATTGTACATGTAGAAACTTTTGAAATTGTATAACTTTGGCTATGTATATTTTCACCAAAAAAAAAAAAAGGTCCTCCAAGTTCGAGAAGGGAGAGTGTTGACTTGTGGGGTTGTTAACCAACGTCATAAAACAATATGTGTACTGACTGTTTAATGAGAAACTCTTTGTTCTGTAAACCTTCATCTAAAGTACAATAAAAAATAATAATAATTTTAGCACACATGCACACACATATATAGGTACATACATAAACCAAAAAAAACCAAACCCATTGCCATCAAGTCAATTTCAATTCATAGAGACCCTATCGGACAGAATAGAACTGTCCCATGGTGTTTCCAAGAAGTGACTGCTGGATTCATACTGCCAACCTTTTGGTCAGCAGTCGTAGCTCTTAGCCACTATGCCACCAGGGTTTCCAGGGTTTCCATGTGTATATATATATATATACACATATATGTGTGTGCGTGTGTGTGTGTGTTTACATATACATGTAAACCAATATTTACCAATATTCTTAACCAATATTCTTTCGATTTTCAAGGCAGTTGTTCGGATAGAACAAGGGGATAGTTCGTGAACTAAAATTAGGAAAGGTGTGCATCAGGGGTGTAGCCTTTCACTATATGTATTCAATTCTGTATGCTGAGTAAATAATCTGAGAAGCTGAAGTAGATGAATAAGAATGGGGCATCAGGATTGGAGGAAGACTCATTAAAAACCTGTGTTATGCAGATGACACAACCTTGCTTGCTAAAAGTGAAGAGGACTTGAAGCAATTACTGATGAAGATCAAAAAGACTACAGCCTTCAGTATGGATTACACCTCAACATTAAAAAAAAAAATCCTCACCACTGGACCAATAAGCAACATCATGGTAAACGGAGAAAACATTGAAGTTGTCAAGGATTTCATTTTACTTGGATCCACAATCAATGTCCATGGAAGCAGCAGTCAAGAAATCAAACGATGTATTGCATTTGGCAAATCTGCAGCAAAAGACCTCTTTAAAGTGTTGAAAAGCAAAGACGTCACGTTGAGGACTGAAGTACGCCTGACCCAGGTCATGGTATTTTCAATCACCTCATATGCATGTGAAAACTGGACAATAAATAAGGAAGACCAAAGAAAAATTGATGCTTTTGAATTACAGTGTTGGCAAAGAATATTGAACATACTATGGACGGCCAGAAGAACAAACAAGATCTGTCCTGAAAGAAGTACAGCCAGAAGACTCTTTAGAAGCAGGGACGGTGAGACTTCATCTCACGTACTCTAGACGTGTTATCAGGAGGGAGCAGTCCATGGAGAAGGACATTATGCTTGGTGAAGCAGAGGGTCAGCAAAAACGAGGAAGATCCTCACCAAGATGGACTGACACAGTGCCTTTAACAATGGGCTCAAACATAGCCACAATTACGAGGATGGCGCAGTACCGGGCAGTTTTTCATTCTGCTGTATATAGGGTCGCTACTGATTTGACTGCACCTAACAATAATAACAACAACATTCTTTCAATTTTCTTGGTTTGTGCTTTATAAACATGTATCATACTGCGTGTGTAATCTCCTGAAACTTGCTTTTTTCACTCAACATTATGTTTCAAAAATGTATTTGTGTTGTTACATCTGACTGTAGTTCATTCATTTTCTCAGTTGTAAAATTCACTTTTTGTGAATATAACAAAATACAGTCATCTACTTTCGTCAATGGCCATTTGAGTTATTGCCAGTTTTTTGTTATTATGAATTATACAGAAATATTCTTACACGTGTGTCCTGGTTCACATGTGTAAGAGTTGCTCTAGGATTTATGCTTGAGGAAAGAATTGCTGATCACAGGGAATGTACTTGTGTGAAACAGATGGTTGGGTGGTGCAAATGGTTAAGTGCTGGACTGATAGCCAATAGGCTGGCAGTTCAAACCCACCTAGAAGTGCCTCAAAAAACAGACCTGGCGATCTCCTTGTGAAAGATCACAGCCTTAAAAACCCTGAGCAGCAGCAAACATGGGGTTGCCAAGAGTTGGAATCATCTCGGCAACAAACAACATTGTTACTGAAAATCAGTGTCTTTTTATATGATGTTTGTTTTTTAGCCTCATGACTTTCATTGAGATTCATTAATTTCTGAATATTTAATGGATATTCAAGCAAGCAGTCAGTACCATTCTTTTGTTTTCATAACCAAGATCCTCTAAACTTTTTTCATTAAATTGGCTCAGCCAGTATTCAGTTTTGAGTTGCAGGTGTGATTTCGAGTGTCTGGTCTATTTTATAACAATCGTCAGATTTTCTTTTACAGAGCTGTGGCCACCTTTTCACAATCTTTACAAAATATATGACTGCATATTTCTAGTTGACTGATAATCTTTCTCAATAATGTTTTGTATATTTTCCAAGTAGAATTATTCTAATGCTGCTAAACTTGATTTGTTTTTCAAGTTTTAACTCTTCAATTTTACTTTTTAAAATAATTTTTAATTCTTTTTTGTACCTTTGGAGTTGAAAAACATTCTCCAAATTTTATTATCACTTACGGTAACAGAACCAATATATGGTTGTGGTGCAATGGATCACTTTTATATGGCCTTTTTTGCTATGATCTTGTAACTCCCACCCAAGTGATTGGGTGGGACTATGTAAATAAGGTAATTGGGGCCCACCAAGGGGACTGGTCAGTTTTGCCATCCCACTAGGCTTAAAATGAGCCATCCCAGAGGTCGAAGGAGGGGATCTTTCACCACCACCAAGAAAGAGGAGACAGGAGTGAAGCATGTCTTTTGGACCCAAAAATCCCTGCACTGAGAAGCTCATGGAACCAGGAGACACGGAGAGAGAGAGAGAGCTGTAATGCGGAATATGGTGAGAAGCAGCTGCAGAGCAATGTGGCTGCAGAAGCAGGAGACTCGGCAGCAGACAGCCAGGCCCACAGAATGAGAAGGCTGAGTGCCTTCAGTCAGGAGGCTTGCTGGAGGAGTAGGATGCCTCCAGGCACTTGGTAGAGCTAGGTTTGCTGACCCACAGAGCTAGAGCTGAGCACCCTCGGGCTGAGGCTTACTGGCAGAGTGAGGTGCATCAGGGCACTTATCTGCAGAGCTAAAAGAGCTTTGTAACACTTGCCTGAGCAGGGCAGAGGTCAAGGGGCCATTATGAGGATGGTGCAGTTCTGGGTAGTGTTTCATTCTGCTGTATATAGGGTTGCTATCGACCTGACAGCAGAGAGTGCCTGTAGGGGAAGGGTTTGTCCTAATTGAAGAACAGTATCCTGAGTGTTCCCTGAACCTGAATTGTAACCTGTTACTTCCGTAACAAATCCTATAACTGTGAGTATTGTCTGTGAGTTCTGTGTGGCCATTGCAATGAATTATTGAACTTTGCAGAGAAGTAGAGTGCCATAGGAGGGACAGCTGGTTCAGAATTGGTAAAGATAGCAGAGAGAAGAGGCATGTCTGACCTCTACCTCATAGGAATCAGCCTTGGGCTGTTGATCTTGATTCTCCTTCCCCCTCAGATGCTGCCCCCATGCCTTTTGCACAATGGTACTTCTACAGCAGAAGAAGATACATAAATAACGTAATTGCAGTGCAAATGCCTTGGTTTTCCCAAGAGGCCATTTGAAAAAAGCACAAATATTTGGTCTGTAAAACTTAATTATTTCTCTTAGATATCAGAAGAAATACAAAGAAATCTGAAGTGGAACTGAAGGCACCATACTGATCACACATTCTGAATCCACACAGCTTTGTTACATTAACTTTCTGTCTCATACAGCATTCAGGAGACAATTCTAGATTGTTTCACCATGTCAGTTAATGATGATTATAATATAGCTATATATATCTGGATACAGGTTTTCCATGATACCTTTTCTGAGAATGGGGTCTGTTCCTTTGAATATTTTCATGTATAGGCACCAAATTTTACTCAATGTATATAACTAGGGTAGCAGTACCACTTCTATGTCATTTCGTTTTATGACTTTTATAGAACTTGCTATGACTATGGATAGGACTTCCAGCTCTGCACCTCTGCTGAACTCTTTCATTGTAACCCACTGGTTTAGCCATGAGGCCATAACAATAAAGAGTCCTTGGACAGTGCAAACAGGTAAATTCTCAACTGCTAGCTGAAAGCTTGGAGGTTCGAGTCCACCCAGAGATGTCTTGAAAGAAAGGCCTTGCGATCTACTTCCAAAAAATCAGCCATTGAAAACCCTATTGAGCACAGTTCTACTATGACACACATGGGGTGCCATAAGTTGAGGTCAACTCAGTGGCAACTGGTAAAGGGGGGTGAAGACCTTTTGGTATGATATTATAGGAATTTAGCCTCTTGGTAAACTACTAAATCTCTACTGTCTACAAAATTGTACAAACTAAGAATTTTAGCCAAACTATGTAACCAGGGGAATGGGGGCAGTAGTGGTTCAATGGTAAGATTCTCACCTTTGATGCAGGAGACCCGGGTTCAACTCCTGGCCAATGCATCGCATTCACAGCCACCACCCCTCTGCGAGTGGAGGCTTGAGTGTTGCTATGATGTTGAACAGGTTTCAGCAGAGTTTCTAAACTAAGACAGTCTAGGAAGAAAGGCCTGGCAATCTACTTCCCAAAATCAGCCAATGAAAACCCTTTGGGTCACAATAATCCGATCCAAAACTGATTATGGTGATGGTGCAGGACCAGTCAGAGTTTCTTTCCATTGTGCCTGGGGTTTCCATGAGTTGGGGGGAGGGGCAATATGATGGCAGCTAACAACAACATATAACCAGGTAAATATACATTATCTCAGTAACAGCTTTAAGTATAAAAGATGACCAGTTGTCATTACTTTTAAAATAAGATGTCAATACCATGACTACTTTATACATTTTCATCCAATTCAAAACTGGAGATGGCATACCATCAATGCTCAGATTTTAAAAATAGCACAGAAGCTACTTCCAGAGCTGGAGTTAACTCCTCCGTCCTCATCTTCTCGGCCTCTTGGTAGCATAAACACAACTGGGCGCACTCTTCTTTCTGAAACACTTTCCTCTTTCCTGGAAGCGAGGAACTAGAAACCCTCATGGTCTTGGTTCTCCCAGGGGCAGATTATCCAATAAGCAAGGTAAAAGCACAGTGAACAACTTCACTACAGATTAGTAAATAAGCACAAGAGTCATCCGCCCCTGTCAGGGATTGTAAATTTAAAAAGAGGCTTTGATTCTGCAGGAAGGTGCTGTGTGGTTGGGAGAGAGACAGATGCCAGCCATACCTAAAAGCAGAATCTTTGACATGGTCAAAAAAAAAAAAAAAGTATAAGTGTTCATTACAGATGACCCAGCAAGTAAGGTAAGCACAGTGCTTACCTTGCCTGTTGGATAATCTGCCCCTGGGTTCTCCTATTACCTTCCTGGCCTCTCATTCTCTGATATATCTGTCTGACTTCTAAATGGTTATTGCTGTGCTTCAAGGCCCTGTTAGAGCCTTCTTCTCTGTCTACAATCTCTCCCCAGATGATCTCATCCAGTCCTGTAGCTTTAATAAGATCTCCTCACTGCTCATTCACAAACATTTTTCTCCCCCTTGACATCTTAACTAAGCCAGATTTGCATATTCACCTGAGTATTTAGATGACAAACAGACATCTCAAGATTAATACATACAAAGTAGAATCATGCTTTTTGGTCATTCAGCCCTACCCTCTATTCCTCTGCTATTCTTCATGGCACCACCATCCAGTCAGGCCAGAAATTCAGAAATTACCTGTGATTCCTCCCTTCCCCTCATCGCCATTTCCAATCTATCCACAAATCCTACGCTCAACATCTTATATATGCATTAAATCCATGCTTCTTTCCACCTTTATTTTTGTCCAGGTCTGACCCTTACTACTACAATGGCCTAACTGATCTCTCTGCTTCCACTCTCCCACCATAGAATCCTTTCTCCTAACAAAATACAGAGTATCTTTTTCTTTTTACAATGCAAACTTTACCAGTGCGCCACTTAAAATTTTGCTATGCATTACCAGAGTACTTAGAATAAAGTCCCAACTCCTTACCATGGTCTAGTGGGTAACGGTGATCGGGCCCCATTCAACCTCTCCCATTTGATCATTCATCTGTCTCCCTCTCATTCATCTCCCTTGTAAAAACACCAAACTTAAGTCCTCAGATCCTTTACACTGGCTAATTACTCTGTCTGGAGGCCCCCCTCATTCTTGAGAACTCAGTCCAAACTAAGTCTCTTCAGAGAGGCCCTCCTGACTATCATATATAATTTAGTACTCAGTTTATTTCCATCACCACTAACATTGCTATCAATAATAATTGGTGTGTTTATTTATTTTATGATTCCTTCCACTAGAATTTAAGTTCCACATTAGCACCTTTTCTGTCTTGTTCACTACTGTGTTCTCAGGCACTCAGTCTAGAACTGTGTCTAGCTCATTATAGCCACTCAATAAACATTCATTAAAGGAATAAATGAATAAAAGCCTCTCCTCCTGATACCCAACAACCAACAAAACAAAACAAGGCCTTGAATTCTTTTCATTTCTATGTCAAACTGAATAATCTTGGATAAATTGCTTGATGTATGTGCTAATCTCTAATTTCAAGAAATAGCAATTCAAAATTTATAGGTTCTCTGTATGTCAGCTATCACATGTGTGTCAAAAATACAATCACATTCACAAAGTCCAAAATTTCACGTTTATTTTTACTTTTAAGGAACTTCAAGAGCAGAAGCTCTTCTCTGCAAAGTCAATTGTAATTTATACTCATTAAATTATCTGCCTTTTCAGACAATGGAATAATAATAATTTGAGAAGAGGGCCTGGCTTCAGCCAAATCTTACTATTCTTTTCAAGATTCATCATCAGAAATACTAAAGACTTCAAGGCCACATTTGGGGACACTAAAAAACTGACACACATGATAGACATTAGAAGTAGAAATCTCAAAATATTCTTCCGTAACTAGTGTAGTATGAATTCAGTAAAGATAAAATGTAAATTTGACCAGCATCATTATATTCTGGCAGTTAAAGTTGGTGTTTTAAAGATACAACACACACAAGGAATCCTTGGCTTTGCAGGCCACCATACCAAGGTGGAGGTAAATAATCTCCAATATAAATATTTGGACATTTGAATGAAAAATAGTAAAAGTTTCTTCCTGACAGGATAAATTCCTCAAAAACTCAGATATTTAAGAGGCAGAGTATAAAAGAGGGAGGTGTAGAGAGAGTTTAAATATAAGTTCAAAATTTGGCTCTGCCACTTATTAGTTTATATATTATATACTACTAGTTTGCATATCACATATCTTTCCTTCATCAAATATTCACTGAGCACCTACTCTTCCAGGTACTACACGAGGTGCTAGGGCTATAAAATAAAATACGATTTGGTCCTTGATCTTGTATCATTTAGAGCCAAGTAGTTTTCTCCTAAATAAAATAGAAATAATAATACTAATCCCATTGACAGTCAACCAAGTTAAAGTAGACAACACACTAAGCATAATAGAAAACACGTAATAAATAACATATTACTTTTATAATTTCATCCAGTCTACACTAACCCATGGGCTATGTGGTTCCCCATACTGACTTACAGTATACATCTGAAATGAAAATTTAGATTCAGTCAATTCCATTGGCAAGAATCATCCTATAACTATTATCCTTATTTTCCTAAGCATAAAATGAATGATACATTAAAAAAAAAAAAAAAGTTGTAACTTTCAAAATTCCAGGGTGCCTAAAGTTTTATTTAATAAATATTTCATTAGCCTCAATGCTTTAATTCAATGACAAGGTACAAAAATATACCTTGTTTATTTATTTACCAACCAATATTATTTAACATAATATTTCCAACAAGTTTGCCATTAAAAATTAGATGATAAAAACAGTCAGAGGAAAGTATACATTCAGTACCCACTGGATGGTTTTTTTTTTTGGTGGGGGGAGGGTTTAAAAGTTTCTGGTTCTCCATTTTTATAACAATTAATTGGTTAAGTCTAGGACTGTAGCCAAGTAGTATTACTCTGTTTCAGAGAATTACTGTACCTAATTCAGCAGTACATGAGACTCCTACAGTATAACAGAACTATTTTATGGCTGTCTTAAAAACTAGTCTCTTATCTCCTCATACAGTAAAAGATGATATTACTGTTCAAAAGTCTAAGTCTTTACCAGGCCATCTGGTAAGTGTGCTGATTACTTGAAGTGACATGAGAAGTACCACAAATGAAGGAGCAATAAATTGTCAGTTCCTTTGAAACTATACTTCAATAACCCAACATTACTGTTACCTTAACATCAAGATTCTAAAGTAGAGAGGTATAGATAGCTAAACTAATGACTATTCAAACTCAAGGAAATAAATCATTTGGCTTAACTTCTGAAACATTAAGATAGTCTTCACATTATTTCATTAACATCGAGAATCAAGTTTGATATTGTAGGAAAATGTATATGTAAACTGCAAAGTGCTAAATAAACGTACAGAATTAGTAGCACCAAATTGTCTCAGTATTACCAGATAGAGCATTGTTACATATACTAAAGACCATAGGGGTCTCTGGGGAAAAAAAAAAAGTCATCTTATCAATTTAGTATAAAATGAGTTTTTAATTAGAAAAAGCTTCCTTTCCTCCTTAATTATGAAAGAAAAGTATAATGCAGAATTTCCTTCTTACACGCAGGGTATAATAGCTTTTTAAAAATTACCAAAAGGGAAATACTCATTTTATTAAATTCTTGAACAAAATGCCTTTGGCATGTATCTATTGCCCCCAAGCACAGAGACACACCCTCACAAAATTCTTTTTCAATGATTTATCAATTCATTTATGTAAGTAAACACGGAGAAAGCCTAAATTCAGTAATCGTGATGTGAACACATCTCTTTACTACTTTTAATCTCCCTTTTAACAAAAAGAGTGCACTATCTGATACAGAGTAACCCAACAAAAACTGGAGAGATATGAAACTGGTCCTTGATCGGTTGTCAAGAAAAAGTGTAACAATTTTGAATGCTGAATCTTAACTTGCAAATATAGAAGAGCCATGTATATTCCACCACGTTAAAGAGTATTACCTTGGTGGGTTATAAAGATAATATTGTAAACCCTATTACAAAGTTGTGGGTTCCAGGTAGGCTGTAGGAAAACACAAAGACTATGGATCTAGACTGTGACCAGTTCAGTGGTATGTGGTGCTTTGGTGCCCTAGAACTTTGTCTGCCAAGGACCACAGGCACAGACACACAAAATATGACACCAAATTATGATCCAATGAATATAATATCATTAAAGAACATGTACTTATTTAATGTCAATTTAGGAAAATCTCTTTACAGAGGAACAAACATAATTGAATCAGTTCTGACTCACAGAGACTCTATAGGGCAGAGGAGAACTGCCCCATAGAGGTTCCAAGGCTATAAATCCTTACAGAAGCAGATTGCTACATCTTTCTCCCACTGAGCAGCTGGTGCGTTCAAATGCTGACCTTTTGGTTAGCAGCCGACTGCTTTAGCCACTGTACCATCAGGGCTCCTCAATATAGATATAGATGTACCTATATCCAAAAGTTAGGGAAGGAACGAGATAATTTCTCAAGGTCTTTTCCATTCCTATATTTCACTGTTATGATTAGAATGTTACATTCTTGGCAAACCTAAACCAAGCTAATAGTAACTTTTTCCCTAAGTCAGTTTATTCTCTGTGGACTGAAGTATAATTTTTAATCCTAGAGTGACCCAATAGTGCAATTGCAGGAGGCAAGTTTTGCATGAAGGAGCCTGCATTTCACAGTCAGAAAGTTACAAGAAGTTACAAGAGATGACAGTTTGTAATCCCATGGATGAAATGAAGGATGTTCACCTATCAGGAAATCTGGAGAGAAAGGCATCCAGAGCTCTGCACAGGGTAAGTAGTCAGTCACAAATTCATACGCTGTAACAAGCATTTTGACCTTGGAGTCACAACATTTTCAAGCTTTTATTTTCTTATTCATAAAAATGGAGGTGAAATACCAAAGTATGAGGAAAGTCATCCAATTTCAGAGTAACGTATCCGTGCCTGGGGATACAAAGTTCAATAAGCCACAGAATGCTCTCACAGTATAGATGACCCACGGGACATTGTATATAACATTCCGAAGCTTGGGGGGAAAGTCTAGGTTAAAAAATGCATACATCAGCACATGGAAGAGAGTTAACACAGTGAGACAAGATAATAACAACCAGGAAAGAGTTCTGTGTTAGTAGAGCAATAGAAGAGTATAAATTCCAGAGAAATACCAATATTTAAAGAGAAGTAAAGGAAAAGATGTCTGCTAAAGAGGCACGAGAAAAAACAGAAATGTGCAGTCAATGGAGGCTAGAGAGTCACTTGGGAAGAAATTAATTAGCAGTGGCAATGCAGCAAAGAATAATAAGGGAAATAAAAACTCTTCACTAAATGTTAATACAATGGTAGTGGAGGCAGTTAAGAGTGGTCACATCTAAAGGCTTCCAGTTTTTCCATAAATTAAGAGGCACAGTAGACTACAGAAAATGAAAATGGAAAGTTTGAGTACAGTCTTGAATAGAATGGTCAAAGTTTGGAATATTTACTGAGAGAAATCTAATAATGGCAAATTTTGCTGGGCAACTAGAAGGAATAAATTATATGCTGCCTTTAAAATATGTAAAGATGATATATTTATTCAAAAAATAATTATCAAAGCACGTTATGTGAAAGGACACATATACATAAAACAAATCCCAGACCTCAAGATTTCAATTGTGCAAATGACTTGCAATGCAAAGGGCCCAAAAGAGAGTCATGAGGGTTCTGTGTGTGTATGTGTGTGTGTGTGTGTGTGTGTGTGTGTCTGTGTTGAGAGGGGAGATGTCATACTGATCCATTCAGTCCCTCAGGACACAATGCTTAAGCTAGTGAGATGATCCATGTTATTCAGGGGTACCATTCACATCAAGAAAAGAGACATTCTCCTATTTTATTCATTAATAATGCAATTTGGATGTCAGGAACATAACTAATATGGCTCACTAGAGCAATGCTGGAAAGAACCATTCCCACCTGACTCCCACAGAGTACAGTTAACTGAGCATGGCCAATATCTGAAGAAACTAGGTAAGTGGAAAGCTATGACTCTCTACCAGTCCCTCAACTCAGTGGGCAACATTCTCCCCATACAGCGACTCTGTTGTAAGCATAGTCAACAAAACTAAGGGGCATATAAGCGGCACCATCTGGACGGGGCTGGTGGTTACAGTGGTATAAACAATAGCCCCTGTCCGTGAGGAGCCACCAACTTAATTGAAAAATAAAACACAACCTGAGAAACATTAAACAACAATAAGATTTCCCAGGTTGCTCAAGACAACTACAGAAGAGATACCGGCTACTGTCGAGTCAATTCCAACTCATAGTGACCCTATAGGACACAGTAGAACTGCTCCATAGGGTTTACAAGGAGCTGTTGGAGGATTCAAACTGCTGACCTTTTGGTGAGCAGCCCAACTCTTAACTACTGCGCCACCAGGGCTCCAGAGAAGCTCAAAATTCTTACCAAATCCATGCTATAGACTAAAATTTACTAAAAAAAAAGAACACACTTAAGGGAAAACTGTGAAAGAGACAGGAATTACGCTGGGTCTTAAAACTAGGTTAAGGTCAAGACTCCATGCAGCTGAGAAAAACCAGCCAGTCCCTTTGTGATTAGTATCCCCTTTGCCGTCACTGTTGATAAACTCACCCTGTGCAACTCTGAACCATCTGTGTTTCTTCAAAGTGGGTAAATATCAGCTCTAACACTGCCAATGATTTGGGCAACTCTATTTTAGGAAGCAATTTGTTTCAGAGATCATATGTTTGACTGTTTGTCTTTAGGATTTGCAAAAATAAGACAAGTAATTTGCCTACTTGTTCCCTGTGTGGCTGATGAGTTACATCATGTACAGATGTTCACAAAGGTTGTATTTACTGGCATTTTGTCCTCACAGTTTTCAGAAGAAAATAGCCATGTTTACTTCACTTCATACTTTTCTGGGCTATTCATTAAGATTGAGTTGGAAAACTTGTTTGGATTTACATTTTGCATTTTACCCAAAAAATAATAATAATTTACCATAATTAGCACCCTTACAATCACTCAGCAGCAGGAATTTCCCTTCCCCAACTCTTTACTCTGTACTCCTACCTTCACCCATCTAGTTTCAGACTCTAGGCAATATTTCAAACAAAGAAGAATATCCTTGGCCCAATCCTATAAAAACTCTAAACAATCAACAACCCTACCATTTCTCTTATGCTCATTATTCCCAAGTCAAGCAGGTTCCATGGACCACCAAGGTGAGTTGTGTTTACTCTTTGCACTTCTGAGTGAAGTCATGACATTTTGCACTCACACATCACTTAAAATTAGTTTTTCCTCTGCTACCAAACTAAGTGACATTAAGAATTCATTGTCAGGCTTAGGTACAAGTACTGAAGATACATTGCTGATGTCAGATGGCTCCTGGCTGAAAGCAGAGAATACCAGAAAGATGTTTACCTGTGTTTTATCGACTATGCAAAGGCATATGACTGTGTGTATCATAACAAATTAAGGATAGCACTACAGAGAATGGGAATTCCAGAACACTTAATTGCGCTCATGCAAAACCTGTACACAGATCAAGAGGCAGTCATTCAAACAGAACAAGGAGATACTGCGTGGTGTAAAATCTGCAAAGGTGTTTGTCAGGGTTGTATCCTTTCACCATACTTATTCCATCTGTATGCTGAGCAAATAATCCGAGAAGCTGGAATGGATGAAGAAGACCGTGGCATCAGGATTGGAGGAAGATTAATTAACAACTGGTGATATGCCGATGACCCAACCTTGCTTGCTGAAAGTGAAGAGAACTTGAAGCATTTACTTATGAAGATCAAAGACCATAGCCTTCAGTATGGATTACACTTCAACCTAAAGAAAACAAAAATCCTCACAACTAGACCAATAAGCAACATCATGATAAACAGAGAAAAGACTGAAGTTGTCAAGGATTTCATTTTGCTTGGATCCACAATCAATGCCCATGGAAGCAGCAGTCAAGAAATCAAACAACATATTGCACTGGACAAATCTGCTGCAAAAGACCTCTTTAAAATGTTGAAAACAAAGATGTCACTTAGAGGACTAAAGTGCATCTGACCCAACCCATATTTTCAATCCCCTCATATGCATGTGAAAGCTGGACAATGAAAAGGAAGACCAAACAATTGATGCCTTTGAATTACTGTGTTGGCAAAGAATATTGAAAATACCATGGATTTCTAGAAGAACAAACAAATCTGTCTTGAAAGTACGGCCAGAATGCTCCTTAGAAGCAAGGATGGCAAAACTTTGTCTCATGTACTTTGGACATGCTATCAGGAGGGACCAGTCCCTGGAGAAGAACATCACGCTTGATAAAGTAGAAGGTCAGTGAAAAAAAGGAAGACCCTCAAAAAGATGGATTGACACAGTGGCTGCAATGATGGGCTCAAGCAGAACAACAATTGTGAGGATAGTGCAGGACTGGGCAGCATTTTGTATTGTAAACAGGGTCACTATGATTTGGAACCAACTTGATGGCACCTAACAACAATAGCCACATGTAGCTGATGAGCTTTTGAATTGTGGCTAGTGACAAATATCGAAATGATAATATTTTACATATCATGAGTCAAATAAAATATATTGTGAAAATTAATTTTACCCATGTCTTTTTATTTTTTTTTTAATGTTGCTACTTGAAATTTTTAAATTTTACATATGGCTCATATTATATTTCTATTTAAATGCACTGTTCTAGAATATAAGTCTTTCTCATGAAGATTTTTTAAAACAAAACACAGAACTTCCAAATTGTTAGCCATCGAAAGACAATATCCAGAGGAGAAAAAAGTCAACAAATTTCCTCAACTTTTTTTTTTTTTTTTTTTTTTAACCAGTTTTACCTTCCTCCCTGGAATCACTCTGTCTACTGCTGCTGCCATCATTCTGGCATCCAAGTGTGGAAACAAACACCTCTCTTACTCACCCTTTGTACAGGTAAGAAACCCAGCCGCTGCAAAAAATATTTTTTGAACTACCATGATAAAACAGAAGTTAACCAAAGAAAATTCAAGCAACACTGAATAGGCCTGACCACAAAGCAGAAGTTCCAACTCTGACCTTAGTTAATTTGCATAAGAGCTTCTAGACCTATATCTCTTAGAAAGGAAGCAGCCCCGTAGACCAGGGGTCACAGGCATGAAAACTTATAGAACACTCACTGCTATATAAATGAGAAAAGTAGGTCTGGTGTAGACAATAGGGAGTGGTGGTGACTGTGTAAATAAAGACATCAAATTTAAAATTAAAAAAAAAAAAAAACTCTCTCTAATAATTGTTAAGGAAGTAACCATGAACAATCTTCTCTCCAAGTTCAGAGGCTGTAGGATTCAATGCACTGAAATAAAAACCAAGTTAAGAAAGAAAGAATGAGGAAAGAAAGCAAGTGGGCAAAGAATGCGCTAAGAAGGGAAACTGGGCATACAATGGCCATGACTACTATACACAGTAGCCATCCCTATAAGACCCAAGAGGTCTGCATCATCATTTGACGTTTATAATATAAAGCACTTAATGTTTCTCAAAGTACTTTATGGATATTTTTTATTATAGACAATAATCCCTGGAGGTAGCTCTAATTCAACTGCTTTTGTTAACAAAGAAGAAAAGTAGAATAGACATTAGAGAAGAAATATACTGAAAAGCACATTACTTAAAACAGCACATTGAATCCCTAATTCGGATTCTGGCCTCAGTCTATGGAGTCACAGAAGCAGGAGCATGTGAATAGTGGATAAGGATCTGACTTGCAAGTATCTTTAACATTCCATATTTGTTATGCAACTTTGCTTTCTTGGTAACTTAATTCCTGAGAAAATGAACGGGGTCAGCAATAATGGGAGCCAATGCCTGTTGTGTTTTTTTAGCCATAATCAGGTCAGAGGAAAACATATGCCTTTAAAATAGCTATGCCCAGCCTGAAAGAAGACTTCAGGACAGTCAGATGATGATCCTTCAAAAGATCCTATCGTCTGAGTCTTGAAGGCTATGATTTCTCTATATTCAGAATAAAGACGACAAAAGAAATAGTCCTTTAAATATGTATCTTTGGAAGTGGCTATGTGGCATAGTAATAAAGGCATTGAACTGAAAGAGAAAGACCCAGATTTATTTCCAGCTCTCCACCACTGCAATTAACCTGAGGCAGGACATTTAACCTTGCTGGAGTTAGACTGTGGAGTACTGGTGGCAAAGTGGTTAAAGCATTTGGCTGCTAACTGAAAGGTCTGTGGTTCGAAACCAACAGCTGCTCCATAGGAGAAAGATGCGGCAGTCTGCTGTAAAGATTACAGCCTTGGCAAAGTCATAGAGGCTTCATAGACACATCCAAACTCCCTGAGGGACTGAATTACTGGGCTGAGGGCTGGGGAACATGGTCTTGGGGGACATCTAGCTCAACTGGCATAACACAGTTTATAATGAAAACGTTCCACATCCTACTTTGGTGAGTAGCATCTGGGATCTTAAAAGTTCATGAGCAGCCATCTAAGATATTCCACTGGTCCCACCTCATCTGGAGCAAGGGAGAATGAAGAAAACCAAAGACGCAAGGGAAAGATTAGTCCAAAGGACTAATGGACCACAACTACCACAGCCTCCACCAGACTAAGTCCAGCACAACTAGATGGTGTCTGGCTACCACCACCGACTGCTCTGACAGGGATCACAGCAGAGGGTCCCAGACAGAGCTGGAGAAAAATGCAGAACAAAATTCAAACTCATAAAAAAAAGACCAGACTTAATTAGTCAATAGAGACTGGAGGAACCCTGAGAGTACGGCCCCCAGACCCCTTTTTAACTCAGTCACACCCGAGGTTCACCCTTTACCCAAGACTAGACAGGCCCATAAAACAAACAATAACACACGTAGTTCAACCATGTATGTAAGACTAAATGGGCACAGCAGCCCAAAGGCAAGGACGAGAAGGCAGGAGGGGGAAAGCTGGACAAATGGAAATGGGAAACCCAAGGTCAAGAAGGGAGGAGTGCTGACACATCACGGGGTTGGCAACCAATGTCTTGTGGGGATATATGCCATTTAAACATGGCTGCACTATTGACAACTGCAGCCCTCACAGGCCTCTATGCTGTATACATAGGACATGTTGGAGACTTGTCAGTGATAAGAAAGAGATTAGGCAGGACTTGTTTTCCCAAACCTATTTTCCTGTTACTGATTGGCTTGTTTACCTGAATACCTTCTCCCTTGCCCGCACCCAAAGCCCATTGTTCTGTTATTTGCTTCACTGCTTGCTGTATTGACTATAAATAAACTCCTGGGACTGGAGCCGGGGGTTGACTCCTCTGAGTGACCCTCCTGGCCCCACTTCTCTGTAAGAGTTGTGGCATTGGTTATTGTCTCCGCCGCCCCGACAACCGTCGCCACTGCGACAATGTCTCAAAACGATGTGTGTATTAATTGTTTAATGAGAAACTAATTTGCTCTGTAAACCTTTATCTAAAGGGCAGTAAAAAAAGAGACGGAGATTACAGCCTTGGAAACCCTACAGGGTAGTTCTACTCTGTTCTATAGGGTTGCTATGAGTTGGAATTGACTCAACAGCAGTGGGTTTGGTTTTTTGTTTGTTTGTTTTGGAGTTAGACTAGATGATAACTTAGAGCTCTAATATTCTAAAATTCTGTGATGGTGATACTTGCTCTTTAAATCTATTCGAAGCAATTAAAGTAATGTCACGTAAGGACCAGACCAGTTTTTACAGTAGGCAGAGAGAGTAATGAGATTTGGAAATCCATCCCAATCACTATTCTTTCTCCCTACACTTGTCATCAATGCCTTAAGCTTAAGGACGAAAAGCCATGAGTAGAAGTGCAGGCAGCATAAGGACAGAAAGGTGTTAAAAGTCCAGCTGAGAAAGTATTAAAGTCAAACTTCACTTGCTTAATCATTTTGCCATGGGCTAGCCCCAGGACATAATAATGAATTTCTATTAAGGTTTTAAAGCTAACTTCATACTAGAAGTGAGGAGGAGACCCAGAATACAGATATTATATTCACCATACTGCCCCATGAGTTGCTCAGTGGCTCAAAGTACAGGAGTTTGGGCAATGACCTTGAGTGTCTATGAGGGTGAAATTGCATTATTTAGAAAGTATAGTTATTTGAAACTACCATTTGCTGCTGTCAAGTGGATTCCAACTCATGGCAACCACATGTACTTCAGGGTAGAACTGTGCTCCATAGGGTTTTCAATGGCTGATTTTTCATAAATAGATCACTAGGACTTTCTTCTGAGGTGCCTCTGGGTAGACTCAAACCTCCAACCTTTTTGTTAGTAGTTGAACATTTTAACTGTTTACACCACCCAGGGACTCCATTTGAAACTACAAAGCACTCCAATTCACTTGAAAATTGTTAGTGCTATTCCAATTGAAATCTTAGTGGACCATCACTAAGCAAAGACTACCCAACAGAAATCAATAGATACAAGAGATTTTCCTTCCACTATAGGCTAGACCATTACACTCTCAAAATTTCACTCAAAAACTATCATATATCATACAAGCATTTATTAAGTGCATATTGTATCAGGCAAGGGATCAAGAGTTGAAAAAGAATTAGACAGGCAAGACTTTTATTTTCCAGATATCTTATTTTCTAGTTAGATAGCTATTTAAAAATAATTCTTACATGTAGTCTAAGAAAATAATGTGTCCTAGGCTAACATGATTTGCATCTTTCTCTACAATTCTATTTCCTAGATTAATATAGTTTAAGGATTTGACAGGACCAAAAACATTATGTAGTTCAAATACTCATCCAATTCTTTCTTCAAGATCCCCACCAAGTGGCTGTCCCACATATTCTGGAAATTATCTAACTAAGAGGTACTCACTCCTTCCAAGAACTATTCTGTTAGAAAGTCATCTACTGAGACAAACTCATTTTCCCAATAGATCCTGGTTCCAAGCCATACAAATCAAGTCAGATTCCCCATGTTTAAGAGATATTCCTAAATAGTAGTGGACAGCTATCTCCTTTTCCCTGACTGATCTACACCATTTGTAGGCCTTGAGCCCTTCCTCACATGAAATGGCATGAAACCTTTGCCACGGAGGTCACTCTCTTCAGGACAGGTTCTAGTTTGTCTGTGTCCCTCTTGAAATATGACATCTAGAACTGAACATGATAAAAGAAGAATCTATATCATAATAAGTTAAATACTGGCCTTGTATTAGGCCTATGTTAAAACATCAGCTCTAAAACTGTCAACTGTTTGACCCTCAGCAAGTTAACTAAACTCTCTGAGTCTGTATTACTTTATCTAAATCTCCCTAAATTAGGGATCATAGTGTTCATTAGATTCCTCAAAGGCTGATTGTGAGGATTTGATATGATGGAGTAAATATAATACCTAGTGCAGTATCCGATACATAGTAAGAGTTTAACAAATGGTAGTTATTGTTGTGTTGGTGTTACTATTTTTACTCTCCAGGCATAATCTGATTAGCCCAGAGTAAAGCATGACTATTAAATTGTTGTTTAAACTTTACTTGAAGACTCTCTATTTCCTGTTTCCATTTTTCACCTTTTGGTGGCAATTCTATGCTTTTGCTTTTTTATTCTGATTCTTGGCTTGGTAACTCACCTTGTGGCTTTTGCCTTCACCCACTTTCATTCAGAAAAACTTATGAGTGGGAACACTTGAGTTATGTGTCCCAGTAAATCTGAAGTGTGGGTCCAAGATAAGCCTTTTATTCCCCATTGACAGAACCATAGTGAAAATTCCAAATTTATCTAAGACGTTCTCCAGTTTTGCTTGAAAATAATTAAGGAAGGATACATTTCAGGTTTTATGCTTCCTTATCCAAATTATGTACAGATGCTGCATGGAAATGTATTCTTAATAGCTACATTAACTATGATAAGTTCACTCACATCATTGTCATTCATGTCTAATTAACCTAAATGCCCAGCTGGGAGTAGTAAGAACTTGCACAAGGAGGGAGGGTGAGTCATGAGGATCTCCCAGCCCCCAGTCTGCCATCTGAATATACAAGGATAGGAGAGGGAAATGGAGATGACCATTCAAGATCAAGAGGGTAACAGTCAAGAGAACCTGGCAGGACTTGCTTAACAGCAGAGCTCTGAAGTCCTTAGACATGGACATTTTCTTTTCTTTTTAAAAAGAAAACATTTAAGAAATAATAAAATAGCAAGGAAAAAGCATAAAGCTACCCCTATGAATCCAAGCCTAGACAGCACTTTGAAAGGAGTACACAGTATCATTTATCACCACTTTCACCTGTCAGAAATAAAACATTTAATTTTCTTTAATAATAAGGTCAGAGTTACACACAGTTCTTTGGATAATATCCTGACAGGTCAACATCCAGGTTCTGCTTGATGATATCCACTGGGGAAGGAGCTTACTATCTCCCAAGCCATTCCATTCCTTTCATTCCATCCCATTTCTTCCGGTTATAAATTTCTTCCTTTTATGTGAACCCTATACTCCTCATAACTCCCATCCAAAGACCTGGTCTGTGCCCTCTACATGACATACCAGGAAGCTCAGAGGGTGCGAGATTAAGGGGAAGGAGTTGGAGGCACAGCATTTTTCCCTGTTGCCTGTCAAAGCAGGCTGAGCCATTCATTTCTTCTAGAGGACAAGCTCTACTGGATGTCAGAGAAGGATAGAATGAGAATGTTTGTCTGTTGCCTGGCCAAAGGACTATTGAAGTTAACAGCTCCTCCAACAAGCACAGATTTTAAGGAACAAGAACTAACATCATGGAAAAAGTGTCCTGGCCAACAGGCAGACGGAGCCTAGCCCCATGAAAGAAAATCAATAATTAAGTTCTGGAAACCATAAATGAAACTTTGTTCAGAAACCTTATGAAGTTTAAGAATATATGCAGATCTAGAAAGGCAGTATTGGGTAATTCAGGGATTCCCAAATTACATCAGGCATAAAAACTGAGCTTGTTTAAATGCAGGCTTTTAGGCTGCACCTTGGGAGATTCTAATTCAGTACCTCTAGTATGGGGCCCAGGAGTCTGTATGTGCCTCAGATAACTCTGAGGCTCTTCGGAGAAATACTGGCACCATGGTTAATAGCTTTGGAGTCAGACAGACCCGAGTTAATGTCTCGGCTTTGCCAGGACTAGCTATATTTCCTCTTTAGTAAAATGGAAATGATACAATAGTTGCTACAAGGATTAAATAAGAAAATGTATATAAACCATATAGCACAGTGCCACGCCTACTTTAGTCATTAAGTAATTTCTACCAAATCCCATTGCCGTCGCGTTCATTCTGACTCATAGCAATCTTGTAGGACAGAGTAGAACTGCCCCATAGGGTTTCCATGGCTGTAAATTTTTACAGAAGTAGACTGCCGCATTTTTGTCCCACAGAGTGCCTGGTAGGTTCGAACCACCAACCTTTTGGTTAGCAACCGACACTTGACCACTGCGCCACCAGGGCTCTTTAAGTAATTTACAGCAGTTTTTATTTTTCATTACTAAAATACACTGATTTCAACATTCTCCCAAGAAATTAATTACACTGTCAAAATAAGTTTCCCCTCTTGACTGCCCTATTTCTGACGTCCTGTTTGAAATCCAGAAGATATCTTTTGAAAGAGCGCATAGATAAATCAACCAGAAGGCCCGTTAATCTTCACTATGTCTTTCATGGAGTCCCTGAGTGGTACAATCAGTTAAAAAGCTTGGCTGCTAACTGAAACATTGGAGATACAAGTCCACCCTGAGGTATCTCAGAAGAAAGGCCTGGTAATCTACTTCTGAAAAATCAGCTATTAAAATCCCTATGGAGCCCAGTTCTACTCTGACACAAATGGGGCTGCCATGTGTTGAAATCAGCTCAAAAGCTACGAGACTGGTATGTCTTTCCGATCCAATCCCTTCCCCTTCCAACCCACCCTCTACATTCTCACTGCCATCTCTCTAGTTTAAGCCCTCTGGAAAGTTGTTTTCTTGCCTAGAAAACGCTTCCAACTGCCTTTCTGATGAGCTAAATACTTTCCGTCTATGAAATACCCAGATCAACCATCATTTCCCCAATTCAGTCTTTCTGATCCTTGTATTTTATTTTCTAATTCTAGTTGCATAATGGTCAATTTCTTCATTTCTCTCATTTGATCATTGAGGCTAAGTCTGTAGGAAAAGTGAGAAGGGGAGAAATGGGGGCAATGAATGATAACAAATTGCCCCACCTAAAACAGTAAGATGTATTTCAATTGCCTAATGCAGACAAATGCATTTGGGGGCCAGCTTATTAGTAGAATATCTTCAATTTTCCATTTTACTTTCTTGATGTTGACCCAAGTTAAGACTATTCGGTTTCTTTCATTACCAATATGAAGTTGTAAGATGCAACATTTTTAAATAAAGTAAATATTGCAATGGTACCTTTGAAGTACTTAAAGCATCATCAGGCACTGAAATTAAAATATCTATAGTGCCAATTCAATGTATGTAACTGATGTGACAAATCAGCAATAATTTAGACACTAAACGAGACAGTGAATGTGAAAGAATGTGCATTCCTTCAATTGACAGAACACAAAATGAATGAATAAACTATACAGAAGAGTTGCCAGGGAAGCCCTCACTGAGAAGACACAAACTTACAGGAGATGAAGCAATAGCTAAATGGATATTTGGGAGAAAAGTTTCCTCTGGAAGATCCAGTGCAAAAACCATAAGGCAGGAAAGTGACTGGTGTTTAAAGAGGCCAATATGGCTGGAGTAGAATAGGAAAGGGGGAGAACAATAGGAGCCAACATCAGAGAGAAAATGGTGGCCAAGTCATATTGGGATTTACTGGCTAGTATGAGGAATTGGCTTTTACTCTGAGTTACAAAGAGAGCTGTGGGAATATATGAGCAGACAAGTCACAAAATCTAACTTAGACTTTTAAAATAATCCTTCCAGCTGTTTGAGAATATACCGTGGCAGGGGAAGCTGAGGAGACAGCTAGAAGACAATAGAATAATCTAAGTGAGAGATGATAGTGGCTTAGACCAGAGTGGTAGCGTGGAGGTGATGAGAAATGGTTAGATATTAGATATAATTTGAAGTTAGAGCCAACAGGACTTGCTGATAGATTAAATGTGGAGCAAATAGGCAATATATCAATATATCAGCAGCAGATGGCAACTGAAAAGCAACATAGACCATATGATGCTCCCTTGATGCCAAGGCAATACAAAAGCCAGTTGGAGCTTAGGATCAACCTTGAGGAGGAAAAAGGGAACAGAAGAACCTTAAATCTACTTACCCAAAATAGACTTAAGTTTGAAACTGGAAGTGACTATATAACGTTAAATTGGCAAGATTAAGTTTCCTTTCCCAGAGTCAAAATGAAGCCTCAAGAGCTAAACTAAGTTCAGAAAAGGAAAATAAAGATGCCTCCATCTTTGTACACTTGCATGTTTAACAATCCACTTCAATAATAGTAGGAAACATGTACTGAGCACTTAGTACGTGGCAGGCTCTAGGCTAAGTATTTCACATGGATTATCATATTCATCTTCACAGCACCTCTTCGAATAAGCAATATTATAACCCCATTTTGCTGATAAGAAAAC
Source organism: Dugong dugon (assembly GCA_030035585.1). Classification (NCBI taxonomy): domain Eukaryota; kingdom Metazoa; phylum Chordata; class Mammalia; order Sirenia; family Dugongidae; genus Dugong; species Dugong dugon. The sequence continues at coordinate 17,025,425 of CM057465.1, forward strand.
TGAAACCTCATACTTGCTCAGGGACAAAACCAAGATTCAAACTGCTGGTTACAAAGCCTCTGATCCTAATCATCAGGCTTTATACTGCCTCCAACCAGTAGAACAAATCATTCATGCAGTGTTCAATATTTTAAGATATTCCTTTAGAATAATACTTAGGACATTAGATTCCGTGGATATCCCCAAAAGGCTTATTTTTCCCACCAGATTTATGTTTCTGAAGACCTTGGGGCGTATTTTCAGCTTTTTTAAATTTTCCCCGGTAACACCCTACATAAGGTAGGGAGTAACTAATTCCTGTGAATAGTAGTGTCTCTAATCCAATTTGTCAGGTGCCATGAGGCACCGTGGTCCACATGGGAGCAGCACTTTCTTTGACAGCCCTCATGTTAAATCCTAAGAGGATCCCATGGCAGAAGTAATTTGATGCCAACGTCTTAATAAATACCAGTAAGAAACTGTCTCCCACTTAAGACTGGTGATAGCTGGTTTGCTAAAATAAATGACAAGACAGACGGATGAAAGATAATTTAGTTCCTCTTACTATATGTCAAAGTAGCTAAAGGAATTATGTTCCACATGTTTTTGCTATTCATGCCACCATCAGGCAAAGCAATATCATAAGTAACTACATCTTTTCACAAGGTGTTCTGTGATTAAAGTGTATTATCATTTTTTGCCCCAATTTTAGGCTTACTTGAAACTCTGATCCACCCCATGTGTTTGTTCTTCACACTCATGATTAATCCCTACTATGAGCACACCAAAATTAATCCTCGTGCTGTATGCTTATATTAGACTAGAAATCTCAGATACTTTTGTTCATCTGATACATGAAAATACTTTAATTTTGGATGCAAATATCATAAGACTCCAATTCAAATCAATGTAATAAAGAGGGCTCAATGCCAGATCTTATGCCATGTGAGCACTTAACACTGCCCAGCTGCTGTGAAGTTAGATACCTTTTAATGCCTTTCTGAAACAAGCACATTCTATGAAGGCCATGGATGTGGAACCCACATGCCTACTGCGTAATTTTTGTTGCAGCTTTGCCTGCGGTCTTTTGTGATACTCTAGACAACATACAAGATCTTGAATCTGCTCTCCTTGCACCAGTAGTTTCAAAAGCTAAAGGGAAATAAACTATTTTAATCTTAGTTTTCGAAGGTGCTGCTTAACTCTAGCTCCATGCATCCCTGGCGGTCATTGCCATTTTGTAACGTCATGGGGTTTTTGTTTTAAAATGCACGGTGGGCTTATAGAGCAACTTTATCAGATGAATTATCTTCTTCGGGAAATCTTCTGGAACACAAAAAGTAATATACTGCAGACCAATTTTCTTTTATCAGGTATGTGCCAGGAGATTTCTATAGATAATCAAAATTCTGTATACAGAGCTCTTGCTTGCCTGCAAAACTGTATTTGAAAATATTTTTGTTCCACCAATGTTTTCATTCCTTGCAAATTTTATACCTAAGCATTAATTTCCTCCTTTACCTCAGACTTTTTTCACCTCAGCTATATCAAATAGCATTATAAATCACCGACTCATTTCAAATTAAATTTTATACCAGAAAACAAATTTCCTTACCCAAATTAGTAACGAATATTGTCAGTACACATGAACCAAAAAGCACTTAAATGGCATTTTAAAGAGAACAAAACAGTTTGTAGATTTCCCTACCTTTGGAATGATCTCCAAAGGGCTACACAGATACAGTCCACTGATTCCATTGGGGCTAGTGCCCTTTACGGCACAGATAAGGTGCTGTGACGTACATACAGCAATGTTATTTTCCTTTTCTACTTGTGTTCACATTTTTTAATAGAAACTATAAGGTGGTGATCCTTTAACAGTGGTAATAATAGACACTTTCTGAGGTTGGGAAATGAAGTAGTTAGAGAGAGGAAAAGTGAAAAGCAGATGGTGGGTACAGCAAGGAGAGAAAGATAGTGTCCACACCCCTAACTCTTTCACTGTCCCCAGAACAGTAAAAGCACTTCTTCCCCATGCACAAGGCTCTGGCTATCTGCACCCAAGTGGCTCCTTTAACTTCCCCCTATCCTACTTCTTCCTGGCAGAGAGCTGATCCTTTAATATTTTATGAGAGCCCACTGGAAATTATTCTGTGTGGTAGACTCTCTGCTGCGTTACAGAGTCACCAAGTCAAATGTTACACATACTAGTAGGCTTATCTGGGCCACAGCTGCTATCTCCTGGGACTAAGGAACTATAAAAGCCAAGTTAGAATAAACGAAACCATGAAAAGTAATAGAAAAGTGAGTTTGCCTAGCTGGGGTTATTATGAAGCCCCTAAACTACTCCTGTATAGTCAAAAAAGACCTATAGAGCTCAAGGTAAAGGAGATGTTTGTGCTGACGCAGGAAGAAACTTCTGTATGCTAATTTGAATTTGCCTCAGTTCTAGATTTATCTGTGACCCTTCACGGTATCAAGGAAGAAACACAGAATTTGGGATCAAACAGATTGAGTTCAAATCCCAGTTCAACCTCTTACTTGCAAAAAGATTCTTAACAGCTTTCAGACGTACTTGCCACATTTGTAAAATGGGTATGTAACATCTACCTCATTTGAGTGTTGTGAGGATTAAATAATATATGTAAGGTTGTTGGTGCAGAACTTTAAACCAGGGGCTTCAAAATACTTCCACTTTATTAGTCTAAAACTATTCAGAACAAATGAATAGCAGCAGTGGAGGTAATAGTAGCAGATACGGGAAGGACAGTGACAATGGCCTTTTACTGGCTAGGCACTGTGCTAAGCATACATACACAGTATTTATAATCTCACAAAAACCCTGCAAAGTGGATGTTATCTAAAAGAAAAGTATCCCTGTTGAGTTGTACAAACAGAAAGGAGAAAACTCTGATCAGGTAGAGGAAATTCCATCCTTTCCTTTGAGTCAGGGTTTTATCAGAGCACATAGCTAGACTTTAGGAAGGTTAAGTGACTTCTTCAAGGTCACACCACTAAGAACTGCCCAGTGCACATTTTCATTATATATGTAATAGTTGTCCCCAGTTTATGTAGCGTATCACAATACCTGGAAGAGGTCTTTGAAACAGAAGTATATCCATACAAACTCACCACCCTAAACCCTGTTCTTGCATAGATAAGCACAGATAAGCACTCTCTCTCAAAACTCCCCTAACTACCAATTTGTGGAGTGAGCTTAAGTAATACCACACATAACAGAAAGAGAAGACCAGCACCTCCAGTCTGCCCAGAAAGTCCTTAGGAGCTGGTCTGACAGTGGCCCAGAGTCAAAGAACTCCCGTTGAGAACAGCCCAGAGACCCAGAACTGAGAAGTAAAATCTAACCCTCCCCACCACTGAGGACACTAATTAAAGTAAGTACTGGGGGAAAGCAGACAACTCACCTCATCAGGAATTAATGCTGAACCCAAACACCAAATGACATCACATCTGCTGCCTCAGAAGAGAACCATATTGCTACTTGAAAATGATGAGGCTCTTCCATCACTCCTTTGCCATGTGAAACTGAGCCCTGAGACGTGATGTAAGATAACTCCTGGGCCCAGCAAACATATACCAACTTCTGTGTTCATTTGTCTGGAATAACCTGCCTCAAAGTAGAGAATAAACTGACCTCGACTTCCCCAGATGCTTCTTCATGATGTTTGTGACACTTGCAGAAATACTTTTCTGTACCCCAGAAGCCATTTTTCAAATAGTGAAATGGAGCAGGAGTTTCTCTGGAGAGAAACATCCACGCTGTCATTTTCTACATTTATCACATAGTGGATCCAATGGCTAACTCAGGAAAGTAATCAGAAAAGTGCCTCGACCAAAATCTAAATAAATAAAATAGATCTATCTCACAAAAGATTCTCCACGTCTTAAAGGGATTTCTTTAATTAACCACTTTCCCCACCATATTTAAAGTGTGATTCTATTTACATGCTTAGTGCTTGTAGAGAAATATATTTAATGCATGAAGTGAAGAACACCTATATGTCTTAGATCAGTTAAGATTTATAAAAAAGAAATGAGTCCATTTAATGGAATTCATAAGCATGAACTAAGTCTGGCATAAGTCTGTGAAATAACTAATTATTGACTGTATAGTACTATCAACTGAATCAAGATGAGAAATAGAACTGCAAAGTGTTATATGCAAGGTGCTAAGTTTTACTGATATATCATTACCCTGCAAAAATGTTAATTCTATGAGAGGGTGTTTTATTTTTAAAATGTCTGCTTTCTGACAACACTATCCAGAAATAATTATGCAATAGTGAATGCCAAGAAACCCAAGTACCAAAATGATAGGAAATATTTGAAGCTACCTTTCCCAGAAATACAATCTGTTTCTCACTTGAGAGAAATTTATTACCAGCAACTGCCTGTATCATAGTTCTTCAGAAAACTTCACCATGCTCTAATTCATCAAAAGCCACCAGACTGGATTGCCATTTTAATCAGGGAAATAATTCATCTAGCTATTTATAAGTTTATAACACTTTACCGATCACTTGATGTGCTGCACCACACCGAATTCCAAACTCCATTCAATGTATCAGCAACTCTAATTCATGGTACATACTTACTTTCATTACGGGATTTACAAAAGCTGAACAAAAACCACAATTTTAAGAAAAAATAATATGAAACTTTTCAATATATTCTTTATCTAAAAATAGAAAAATACTATTGTTTCACCAAAAATATCGAAACAAAATAATCAGTTTTTAAAAGTTCAACTTTTGAACAAAAAGAAAAAGGAGACTTAAAAGACCTGGTTTCCAGCAGCCCCACTCCTAACTAGCTGTATGATTCAAATTCCACATGTATACAGTAGGGGAACGTACTAAAGTCTATTTCATAGACTTTTTTGTGGAACAAATGGGATAATTTATGAGATACATAATGGTATGTACTGATATTATCAAGGGCATTTTCACATGGAAGGAGAGAAACAAGGAAATACTTTTGGTGGCTGCCTCTCCTCATGTGACAGTTTTCTTTTCCCACTCAAAGCAGAACAGCCCAGAATAAGTTATTGCCTGAAGCAGGGCCCAGAGAAAAAGGGCACTACTCTGACACTGAAATGTTCTCTCTTGGGGCAACTGCTAAATTTCACTGAGCCCTAGCTCTTCTTTCTTTTTAAATGGAACAGCTTACCTGCCCTAACTCTGCAGACAGATGACAGTAAACTTAACAGTGTTGTCTTGCTCAGCTTTCTTATCTGTAAAATTGTCTTTAAGATAATATATTTAAAGCCCCTAGCCCAGTGCTTTGCATATTAATTTATTCAACAAATATTTATCGACAAACTATTATATGCCAGGTTCTGTTCAAGCTGCTACAGACATAGCAGTGAAAAATCTCAGGTTCCGTAGAGCTTATATTTTATGATTGGAAGACAGGCAACAAAGAGAATAAATGAGTAAATATATATATTCTTTTAGACGGTGACAGGGCCTGCTCCATGTGTGTGTAACTTGGGCGATCGCACAGAGCCCCATGCTTAGAAGGCTCCACACTTGATTTCATCCTCTACTGTTGCTATCTTGACATTCTTAATACCCTTAGAAGAAGGGGTCCTACGTTTCCCTTTTGCACGAATCCCACAGATTATGTACTGGTCTTGAATGGTGTAGACAGCATGGACAAAAATAAAGTAGGAAGGTGGATAGGAAATGTGTGGTGGGGAAATGGGAGGAGAGGAAGATCATCAGGGTCCAACGTCACATTGTGCCCAAAGATAGGTGCTTTTTCTTTCATAAAACTGACTTGAGGCAGCTCTCCAGGCCACTTGCTCTAGAAGTGCCAATCATAGATTACAATTTGCCTTGGGCATCTTTAGATGCAGTAGCCATCTGTGAACCATGTCCCCCTAGAGTGGGCATCATTTTCTCATTTACCCAGAGGGACCATTTAAGCTAGCAATGGGCCTGATGGTCAGAGAAGGCCCCCCTGAGGATGGGGACACTTGGTAAAGGTCTGAAGAGGTAAGCAAGTGAGCCGTGCAGAATAGAAAGAGGGAGCCAGCAAAGGGAACAGTGAGTGCAAAAGATCTTGAGACAGGAGCCTGGCTCTTGCTCCTGGAACAGCATAGAGGCCTATAAACCCAGGAAGGGGTAGGGAGGAGGAAAACAGGTCAGAAAAACAAGCAGAATTGTGAAGCTGTTATCAGGACGCTGGCTTTCCCATTTCATAGATGGGAAGCCACTGAAGTTTTGTGCAAAATATTATGTTATGGATGCAATATTGAGAATCGACATAATTGGGCAAAGAAACAGGAGGGACAGTTAGGCAGCTATCGAAATAATCCAGATGAGAATTATGGTGGCTTAAACAAAGGTAGTGGCAGAAAAAAGTAATGACAAGTGACTAGATTTTTGGGTGTATTTTTTAAAGTGAAACTAACAGAGTTTGGTGATGGATTTGATCAAGGGTATGAGAGAAAGAGGGGAGGCAAGAGTGACTCAGGGTTTTTGTCTGGAGGAACTGGAAAGATAAGAGTTACTACTAGTCAAGACAGGGAAGACTGGTAGAACTTGTTTGGTGAGGACCATCAGCGAATCAATTTTAGGTGCATGATATTTGAGGTGTGTATTCGACATCTAACTTAGCAGTAGAGTAAATATACGAGTCTGAAAGTTAGGGAAAAGTCTGGGCTGGATATTCAAATTTGAGACTCATCAACATATTGATGATATTTCACATCACAAGACTAGGTAAGTGGTAAAGAATGAAAGATGAAAATGTCCTACAACTGAAATCTGAAGCACTACAACATTTAGAGGTCATTGAGATATAGAGAAAACAGCAAAAGAGACTGAAAAGGAGCAGCCAGGGAGGTAAAAGGAAAACCAGGAGGAGGTGGTACACTGAAAGCAAAGAAAATGTGTCCGAGGGAAGGAGGTGATCACTGTGTTATCTTCTGAGGCCAAGTAAGATGAGGACTAAGATCTTTGGATCTTTGGATATGGAAATAGGGAAGCAAGAGTAAATCCCCAATAAATAGTAGCTGTTGTTATATTTCAGAAGGAAAAGACTGAAAAACTGGGGATATACCTATAAACTACTCATGAAGCCATTAGGATACCACAGATATGAGCTTATCATTTGTCCTCATTGGGGAAAACGGTATTCCTTTATGTAAGAGGGTTATAGAATAATGTCAGGTGCACCTTATTCCTCAAAGTGAATCAGCTTTTTAACACTTTAAAGAGGAACTTTGCAGCAGATTTGCCCAATGCAATCCATGCACCTGACCCAAGCCACGGTATTTTCAATTGCCTCATACTCATGCGACAGCCGGGCAGTAAATAAGGAAGACTGAAGAAGAATTGACGCTTTCGGATTATGGTTTTGGCAAAGAATACTGAATATACCGAGGAGGTGGGGCCAAGATGGTGGAGTAGTCAGACACTTCCTATGGTCCCTCTTACAACAAAGGCCCAAAAAAACAAGTAAATCAGTTATATATGACAATCTAGGAGCCCTAAACATCAAAGACAAAGTTGAGGAGTCAGAGTAAGTAGCAGAGGGAGGGAGAGACAGTTCAGAAGCAGTGAGGATTTGCCAGACCTGACCTGGCCAGCACCCTGCAGGCTGGATCAGCCAGTGCACGCAGGCTGAGGAGAAACCGAGTGGTAGACAGTCTGCAGAAGACTCCAGAGCCAGGGGGAAGCGTCGCTGGATCTGTTAAAGTTAAGTGCAAGCATCTAGCCTACCGCTTGGGATCAAAATAACCCTTCCCTCTCTGGGAGGTACCTCTCTCCACTTTACCTGCCCCACTCTGCTCTGGTGCTGGTCTGGCTGTGCCCCCTTGGCTGGAAGTGAAACCTGCTGCACGCCCCAAGCCATTCTTCCGGCTTTGGAGAGGGAACAAATAAACAAATAACAACAGGAAAAAATAATCTCCCAGTTCCCCAAAGTTGGGACCTCAGGGTAGGCACAGCCCCTTTGCCTAGAAGCAGGCATAAGGGGTCCACGGACTTTGAATGCATTTTACCCCTGCCTAGACGTGTGTGGGCCCATTTCAACAGCATAGGCCCTGATTAGTGTAGTACAACAGGGTATATACCTGAAGCCTATTTCCAACTGCAACAGCTAAGGGGGAGTGGCAGATTCATGGCATTTGACATCATTCTGCCCATTAAGCAGCATCCTCACCTACCCACATCAGGGGCCTAAGGATTAGCGGCTCTGCCCACTCTACCTAGCCACCCATGACAGGGGTCCAAGAAGAAGTGGTGTCTCCCAGTCCTTACAGCCAACAGCATTGGGTGCCCAAAGTCCAGCCGCAAAACCCACCCACCTATGTGCTGTAGAGAACAGGGACATGCCTTCCACCCAGACACTCAGGGACGGCCGTCAGCCCCCTACCTTGCTCAGCATATAACCCCCTACTGCAGCCAGATAACTGTGCCTGCTCAAATCACCCCTACGTAGCCCTTCCCATCTACGACTATAGGTGAGAGGCCACACCACACATTTGGTGACCAACAACCTGGACACCCGAGCTGAATCCACATAGGAAAAATAAATGGACTCCTTGGCTCACATACCTAGTAGCAGCTCTAACTACCTGGTGACAGGATGCAAGAGCTTCAAAGATGCCAATAATCTAAGTAGCTCACACAACCAGTCTATTTGGGCATATCAAAACAAAACAAGATGCTAAGACATAGTAAGCAAACATAAAATAAATAAATATAATAACTTATTGACGGCTTGGAGGCAACAGTCAATATCAAATCACATAAAGAGGAAGACCATGATAGCTTCAGCAAGTGACCAAAACAAAGAACAAGGAAACGTCCCAGAGGAAGAGAAGGTCTTGGAATTACCAGAGGTAGAATTCAAAAGATTAATATACAGAGCTCTTCAAGAGATCAGGAAGGAGACCAGACAAAATGCAGATCAATCCAAGGAACACAGAGACAAAGAAACAGAGGAATTTAAGAGGGTTATACAAGAGCAAAATGACAAATTTAACAGGCTGCAAGAATCCATAGAGAGACAGAAAATAGAAATCCAGACAATTAACAATAAAATTTCAGAATTAGACAACTCAACAGAAAGTTATAGGAGCAGAATTGAGGAAATGGAAGTCAGAATTAGTGAGATTAAAGATAAAGCACTTGACACCAATTTGAGGAAAAATCAAATATAAGAATTTTTAAAAATGAAGAAACCCTAAGAATTATGTGGGATCCTATTAAAAGGAAAAACCTACGAGTGACTGGAGTACCAGAAAAGGGAGGGATAACAGAAAATAGAGAGAGAATTGTTGAAAGTTTGTTAGCAGAAAACTTCCCTGATATCGTGAAAGATGAGAAGATGTCTATCCAAGAAGATCATCGAATCCCACACAGGATAGATCCCAAAAGAAAGTCACCAAGACATATTATAATCAAACTTACCAAAACTAAAGATTAAGAGAGAATTTTAAGAGCAGCTAGGGATAAACAAAAAAGTCATCTACAAAGGAGAGTCAGTAAGACTAAGTTCAGATTACTCAGCAGAAACCATGCAGGCAAGAAGTTAATGGGATGACATATATAAAGCCTTGAATGAAAAAAATTGCCGTCCAAGAATTATATATCCAGCAAAACTGTCTCTCAAATATGATGGAAAAATTAGGGCATTTCCAGATAAACAGAACTTAAGGGCATTTGTAAAAACCAAACCAAAATTACAAGAAATACTGAAGGGAGTCTTCCGGTTAGAGAATAAATATGTATGTACGTCTAGAACAACTTAGATAAATGAATCTATTTTCAACTGTAGCTTTATGAAATTTAAATACGTACCAAATATTTCTAATGTTAGAGAATAAATTGGATGTGCTATAATTGTAAACTTAACAACAAGCTTCAAAGACTTAGTACCAAAAAAGGAAATTAAAACATCACATTAATAGTTTTTATATTGACTAATGCTAAAAAGATAATATTTTTGGATATACTGGATTAAATAAAATATATCATTAAAATTAATTCCTACTATTTCTTTTTAATTTTTTATTGTGGCTACTACAAAATTTTAAATTACATATTGGTTCACATTATAACTAGTCTAATGGATTAATGTAAGCAAAATCAGCTTTTGCCAAGTTCCTTCTTCGTTTCCAACTTTCACATTCCAATCACCAATAATTATCAATGCATTTTGATTGCATGTTTGATCAATTTCAGACTGCAGAAGTTGGTAAAAATCTTCAATTTCTTCATCTTTGGCCTTAGTGGTTGGTGCACAAATTTGAATAATAGTCATATTAATTGGTCTTCCTTGTAGGCGTATGGATATTATCCTATCACTGACAGTGTTGTACTTCAGGATAGATTTTGAAATGTTCTTTTTGACTACGAATGTGACACCATTCCTCTTCAATTTGTCATTCTCAGCATAGTATATGATTGTCCAATTCAAAATGGTTAATATTAGTCCATTTCAGCTCACTAATACCTAGGATATCGATCTTTATGCATTCCATTTCATTTTTGATGACTTCAAAGTTTCCCAGATTCATACTTCATACATTCTGTGTTCCAATTATTAATGAATGTTTGAAGCTGTTTCTTCTCATTTTTAGGCATGTCACATCAGCAAATGAAGGTCCCAAAAGCTTGACTCAATCCATGTCATTAAGTTCAACTCTACTTTGAGAAGGTAGCCCTTCCCTAGTTGTATTTGAAGTGCCTTCCATCCTGAGGGGCTCATCTTCCAGCACTATATCCGACAGTGTTCCACTCCTATTCATAAGGTTTTCACTGGCCAATTTTTTCAGAAGTAGACTGCCACATCCTTCTTCCTAGTCTTAGTCTGGAAGTTCTGCTGCAACCTGTCCACCCTGGGTGACTCTGCTGGTATTTGAAATATTGGTAGCTTAGCTTCCAGCATCACAGCAACACGCAAGACACCACAGTGCAACAAACTTGACAGATGAGTGGTGGAAAAAAACTGGGACCCAGACAATGTAAGCTACTTGCCCAAGGTGTTTTTGCCATACTACACCAGCACAGCCACTTTCCCATGCAAATTCCCACCCTGCCATGCCATTGCTCTCTCAATTTTGTCATCCATCACTGCCTCTAAATGGATTTTCAGCAGTTCTCCTATTTCAAATATGCCACAAATCTAGACTTCTGATTCAAAATGCCAGCATTATGAATCAAGGCATACCTCTGCCAAACTAAGCTCCACCATTCACACCTATTATGGAAACTGATTGGTCTAATGTTTAAGGCTTCAGTCTGAGATTCTGTAGGCTTCTAATATTCACCTCATAAGAAAATTTAAAAAATTAAATATAGCTTAACTAATTGAGAAAAAATGCAAAGCACTAGAAGTAATATAATTACCAAAGATGGCCAAACCCAGAGTAGTAATTAGCCTTCTTCCTGGTGTTAATTATGGCTAAGTGGTGAGGGATGTGATTGCCAAAGAAGACATTTCTCATCTATGCCCCTACATATTTTTTCTTCTTGTTTTTGAGAGTGTGTGTGTGTGTGTGTGTGTGTGTGTGTGTGTGTGTGTGTGTGTGTGTGTGTGTGTGTGTGTGTGTGTGTGTGTGTGTGTGTGTGTGTGTGTGTGTGTGTGTGTGTGTGTGTGTGTGTGTGTGTGTGTGTGTGTGTGTGTGTGTGTGTGTGTGTGTGTGTGTGTGTGTGTGTGTGTGTGTGTGTGTGTGTACACATCTGATCCCAGGACTCTGCAAAGGCTACCATCTATTTAGGTGGTAACTGACAAGAAGCCAGACAGACGAAGACGAGATAGATATCTGCACTGCTCCATATTTCACCACAGACTCTCTCAGATAAAACTGTCCAATATGTCAGTCAATATTCCAGTGTTTTCCCGAGATAATTATTTTTTTCTAGTAGATAATGATAACAAAGCTATGACTTTCAAATTTAAAAAAATGATTATAAAAATGTAAAACATTAAATACTAAATGTTTTCTCATTTTTTCCATCCTCAATTTGCTTTGCATGCCTCTTTCAGAGTTTTTTATTTGTATTCCTTTTCTTGTGGTCAAATTTTTGAAATTAACTCCAGTTAACTTACTTTTCCCTAGATCTCCAGTAGTTAAAAAAAAACTTATCTTCCTAGGGTCGACACTATTAACTTTGAGAACTGACCAAGATTGGCCAGCTGAAAACAGAAACACTTTCAGGAACACGACACTTGCTCTCTACTGTTTACAGAAATAAAAAGAAAAGTAGTTGACCTCATTTCCCTCTCTATAAACTTCATGTGTCTGTACCATGGTTTTTCAATTGTTAACCTTTAGGATTCACCTTTTTTGCCTTAAAAATTGCATATTCAAAGGCATACAAAATTTATGAGGTAGATGAGAGTTTAAAGGAAATCACTTCTATGTCTCAGAATCAAGTTTTCTCCTTGATTAAATATGTGACTGTATATATGATTATATATGTGGCCATATAAAATGCCAAGTGTCTGTTTTTGCATCCAAGTGAAGTTTTTTAGATCATTTATCTATCTTCTTTTGTATTTTGTAAAAATAGAAGGATACGTTCTGTTAAAATAGCTTAGAGAAGTAAGACCAATTTTTAAATGTCATTTTATTCTGAATAGTGTGAGGCTGTGTCTTCCAAGAGTAACTTTACTTGAATGAATGTGAATTTTAAGAGAATGGTTAATGCAACAGGAATCTTCTGGAGCTTTTTAATATATGGATCTATATGCAATTTCCACTTAATTAAATAAACATGTCTTAAGTTCCTGTTGACCGGGGACTTAAATATGAATAATGCATGGCCTTTGTTTTCAAGAACTTAATAGTATTTCATGGGGATGAATGAGATAAGGACACAAATAAATAATAGATAATGAAGAATATGCATGTTTATAAGAGGTACAAGCAAGTAGTTTAGGAGTCCAAAGGAGACAGAAAGAACATATCTGGTGGAGGAGATCAAAAAAAGGACTTCCTGTAAGAGGTGATATTTTAAATGCCCTTGAAAGATAAGAAGAATTATGACAGTAGAAACAGGGGGGAAAGGAGTTCTATGCTAAAGATATAAGCAAAGGCGAAGAAGAACTATGTATATGGGGAGGTAGGAAGGAGAGAGTTTGGCTAGAGTATACAGTATCAGAGAGCTAACGCAAGATGAGACCAATGTCTAGCTAAAGGATTTTTACTTAATTTAGTAAACAATAAGGAACCACAAGGGGAGCACTGGTGGTTCAGTGGTAGCATTCTTGCCTTCCATGGGGGAGACTTGGGCTCAATTCCCAGCCAATGTACCTCATGCACAGTCACCACTTATCTGTCAGGAGAGGCTTGCATGCTGCTATGACACTGAAGAGGTTTCAGTGGAGCTTCCAGACTAAGATGAACTAGGAAGAAAGGCCTGGAGATCTACTTCCAAAAAGCAGCCAATGAAGACCCTATGGATCACAACAGTACAATCCATTTCAATCTACTGTGCATGGGGTCATCATGAGACAGTCACTGACAACAACAAATGGAACCACAACAATTTACCTAAGGCAAAACTATGAAGCGTCTCTTGTCTCTTCATCCCCTCTCTACCTTATATTTATCATTTCTTCTGTGAAACAGGCTCTCCTTGAGGTGAGGAGATGCACGATAAATATTTAATATATAAATTCAAGCTCAAGTTAATTGTTTAGAAAACAAAAGTCATTCATAGTATAGATGTGACCATGCTCAATGAATATTTTACCTATGTGTATTGAGTTCCTAGTTTAAAAAAAGCGCCTTTTGGAATTACTGCATACAGATATTTGAGACGAGGAAGATTTGAACTGACAAGACAAATATGACTTTGCTGTGCAAAGTGGACAGTGCAGGTAATCAGCATCCTTTATGGAACTTTTCCAAATGGTGCTTATCTCTATTTGGGTGAGCTACTTGTTACACTATTAAATATAATCTCAGTTTGGTGCAAAGAGGGAAACTCATGTACATTAATGATAATGGTAACCTTAATATGTGAAACTAGAACAGACCAAAAATCTCTAGCTATTGCATTATGACACAGACAATTTAACTTCAGGAACTTTTTCTCATAGTAAGTCCTATTTCGGGAATTGTTGACCTACACAAAATTGTTAAACCACAGAAAAGACTTGTTAACCTAAGGGCTTCATTTATTTTATAACTCTTACAAGCTTACGAGGTGCTAAGGTAATATAACTCTTCCTGAATACTCAGATATCACCATCCCAGGAAAAGTATATATTGAAAGTCTTGGTGTAGTAGACTGTGGTATCTGGAAATAAGTTTTACTAAAAATGGTAAAACTTAAATTCCATTTCCTCTACTTTAGAGTAATAAAATAACATCTATATTATAGGCTTAAAGCTGCTATGTGTTGCTTAATGTAGAGAAAATGTTAACATAGATTGGGAAGGTGCATAATATTAATCATAAAGTTTAGATGAAAAACTAGAGCACAATATTCTCCTGTTTCCCTTCACACAATAGATGTTTCTTGAAAAATTAAATTTAATCAAAACATTGTGTATCAAATTAATTTTAAGTATTAAGTCTGTATAAGTACCTCATAGCCAAGAGTAGGGGTAAGTTTTTCTGGAAGGGACTACAAAATTGGAAACCCATGGATATCATAAATATCTTAATTAGGGATGGCACATGGCTCTCGCATTGGACATTAGAGTGATGGATTTGACTTAACCATGAGTCGACACAGATAGTGATTGCAGTTATCCAATTTCCCTGGTGCCAGGAAGCGTTCGGAATGTCCCAAATTTCATGATATAATTTTAGTGATTTTAAAACTCAGATAGCTCAATAATTTTTATAAATTATTAAATTCAGTCTCAACTGTAATTTTGCTGCAGTATGGAGTATGAGATTCAGTAGCAGAGAGTTACACAAGAAAAACCATGATCAGGAAGTTAGATTCTAGTAACCTACTAGTTCACGAATGCTAACTTTTGTTAGTTAGATAAAGGATTTCACTGACCAAGGAAAAAGAAGCATCTCTTCCATGGTCAAGTTTCATCCACTTCTCTATCTCCTCAAAAATCCAAAAGGAGGAGGCAAAACACACACTAATAGAAATGTATTAGCCTAATGAATCTTTGCCTTGAAACCTCAATTTTTCTAATAATTAAATGGGTAAAACGACCACATTTTCAGTATAAATAATGTTATCTGGATATGTAGTTGGGGTTTTTTTTTTTATTATTGTTATTTTGTGGTTTTTTTAAAATAAGAATTTCAAGTTTTATTTTCACAGAAAACCAGATGGTGTTTTTTTGGTTTGGGGTGGTGGAGTTTCGTTTTGTTTGTTGTTTTTTCAAAAAGCAGGTGTGACAATCATTTCTCCTGCTACTGTATTAGCACATTTAATTGCTGAGTTCACAGGCAGCCTTCTCAATTCCTATACTGACAGATGGTGAAAGTGATTTTAAAAAAGGAGTAAGGATTTTTCAAGAACTATTTCAGAACAGGATGAGATCTGCTCATTCCTCAGTGGGTGTGTCAGCCTCTGATGAACACTAATGGAAGTCACATAACAGCATCTGCACTGCATTTGCCTTTAATTACTTGACAGTTACCCAGATTTTGTGAAATTACTCGCACATTATCTAACAAAGCATTATGTACTTGCTGCAACTTTCTTCAGATCACTTTAAAACCATTAGCTAATTAAACTTCACAACACTCCTACAAAATATGTAGGTAGGAAGTTTTACAAGCTTCGTTTTACTGAATTGCCAGGTATATATATCACTGACAGAGATGGAAGTTAAATATAAGTCCCAACTCACGAGGAATTACGTTCCATGGCACATTTGTCCACCAGCGTAAATGACTGACTGTTAAAGAAAGGAGACCTTTAGTGTATGGGACACTACAATTGCCTCTCAAATAGCCACTCTTTTCTTAGCTAAGAGAACACTAATTCTGTTCAGAGTGGCCTTCATATACCCGCTAAAATCTCCTTTGCAGCTGGATGTGGCATGTTACATGGTCTGAACGATGGCACGTAAGGGGAAGTCTCCTGGGAAGCTTTGGGAATATTTACACTTTTCTGATACAGGCACTGCCTCATTTCCTCAGTTCCTTCCTGGATGCAATGTATGGAGGTACAGCAGCTATCTTGTGATCATGGGGACTAAAGCCACATGCTAAGGATGGTGGAATAGAAAAAGAGGAGGAGCTTGGGATAGCGATGAAAATGTGGAACTGTTGATGCAACCTTGTGCTACTACCTGCAAACTTCTTGTTATGTGAAAAAAATTATGCCACTATAGTTAGGTTTTCTGTAATTCACTACAGAACACAATCTTGGCTGATACATTTGGCAAGCATGATTCTCTTATAATAGAATGCTCATGACAAAATTATCACATGTTTGGCTGGAAAGATAAAAAACCAAAGATTAAATCTTAAGAGTGAAACACAGAAATCTCTTTACTCGGTCTATATGCAATGCTTGTTTTGAGAATATTCCACTCAGAGGAAAAATCTGGACTGTGGGATACCAGGAATTGTTTTTTTAAAACTTAGTGTAAACTCCCCCACGCATCTGTCAGTTTGTCATACTGTGGGGCTTGCGTGTTGCTGTGATGCTGGAAGCTATGCCACCGGAATTGAAATACCAGCAAGGTCACCCATGGAGGACAGGTTTCAGCTAAGCTTCCAGACTAAGACAGAGTAGGAAGAAGGACCCAGAAGTCTACTTCTGAAAAGAATTAGCCAGTGAAAACCTAACGAATAGCAGCGTAACATTGTCTGATATAGTGCTGGAAGATGAACCCCTCAGATTGGAAGGCACTCAAAATATGACTGGGTTAAGAGCTGTCTCCTCAAAGAGGAGTCGACCTTAATGACATGGATAGAGTCAAGCTTTCAGGACCTTCATCTGCCGATGTGGCATGACTCAAAATTAGAAGAAAAAGCTGCAAACATCCATTAATAGTTGGAATGTGGAATGTACGAAGTATGAATCTAGGAAAATTGGAAATCGTCAAAAATGAAACAGAATGCATAAAGATTGATATCCTAGGCATTAGTGAGCTGAAATGGACTGGTATTAGCCATTTTGAGTCAGACAATCATATGGTCTACTATGCCAGGAATGACAACATGAAGAAGAATGGTGTTGCAGTCATCATCAAAAAGAACATTTCAAGATCTATCCTGAAGTACAACGCTGTCAGTGATAGGATAATGTCCATACGCGTACAAGGAAGACTAGTTAATATGACTATTATTCAAATCTACGCACCAACCACTAAGGCCAAAGATGAAGAAATTGATGACTTTTACCAACCTCTGCGGTCTGAAATTGATCAAACATGCAATCAGGATGCATTGATAATTACTGGTGATTGGAATGTGAAAGTTGGAAACAAAGAAGGATCAGTAGTTGGAAAATATAGCCTTGATGATAGAAACGATGCTGAAGACTGCATGATAGAATTTTGCAGGACCAATGAGTTCTTCATTGCAAATACCTTTTCTCACCCACATAAACAGTGACTATACATGTGAACCTCACCAGATGGAATACACAGGAATCAAATAGACTACATCTGTGGAAAGAGGCGATGGAAAAGCTCAGTATTCATCAGCCAGAAAAAGGCCAGGGGCCAACTGTGGAACAAACCATCAATTGCTCATATGCAAGTTCAAGTTGAAACTGGGAAAGATTAGAACAAGTCCATGAAAGCCAAAGTACAACCTTGAGTATATCTCACCTGAATTTAGAGATCACCTCAAGAATAGATTTGACATGTTGAACACTAATGACAAAAGACCAGACGAGTTGTGGAATGACGTCGAGGACACCATACACAAAGAAAGCAAGAGGTCCTTAAAAAGACAGGAGAGAAAGAAAAGACCTAAATGGATGTCAGAGGAGACTCTGAAACCTGCTCTTGAACATCAAGTAGCTAAAGCAGAAGGAAGAAATGATGAAGTAAAAGAACTGAACAGACGATTTCAAAGGGTGGCTCGAAAAGACAAAGTAAAGTATTATAATGACATGTACAAAAAGCTGGAGATAGAAAACCAAAAAGGAAGAACACACTCAGCATTTCTTAAACTGAAAGAACTGGAGAAAAAATTCAAGCCTTGAGTTGCTATACTGAAGGATTCTATGGGGAAAATATTGAATGATGCAGGAAGCATCAAAAGACGATGGAAGGAATACACAAAGTCACAGTACCAAAAGGAATTGGTCGCTGTTCATCCATTTCAGGAGGTAGCATATGATCAGGAACCAATGGTACTGAAGGAAGAAGTTCAAGCTGCACTGAAGGCATTGGCAAAAAACAAGGCTCCAGGAATTGATGGAATACCAAATGAGATGTTTAAACAAATGGATGCACCACTGGAAGTGCTCACTTGTCTATGCCAAGAAATTTGGAAGACAGCTGCCTGGCCAACCGACTGGAAAAGATCCATATTTATGCCCATTCCAAAGAAAGGTGATGCAACAGAATGTGGAAATTATCGAACAATATCATTAACATTACATGCAAGTAAAATTTTGCTGAAGATCATTCAAAAGTGGTTGCAGCAGTATATCGACAGGGAACTGCCAGGAATTCAAGCCAAATTCAGAAGAGGATGTGGAACCAGGGACAGCATTTCTGATGTCAGATGGATCCTGGCTGAAAGCAGAGAATACCAGAAAGATGTTTACCTGTGTTTTAATGACTATGTAAAGGCATTCGACTGAGTGGATCATAACAAATTATGGATAACATTTCAAAGAATGAGAATTCCAGAATACTTAATTGTGCTCATGAGGAACCTGTACATAGATCAAGAAGCAGTTGTTCAAATAGAACAAGGGGATACTGCGTTGTTTAAAGTCAGGACGGGTGTGCGTCAGGGTTGTATCCTTTCACCCTATCTATTCAATCTGTATGCTGAGCAAATAATCCGAGATGCTGGACTAGATGAAGAGGAACAGGACATCAGGATTGGAGAAAGACTCATTAACGACCTGTGTTATGCAGATGACACAACCTTGCTTGCTGAAAATGAAGAGGACTTGAGCACTTACTGATAAAGATCAAAGACTTCAGTGTGGATTACACCTCTGCATAAGGAAAACAAAAATCCTCACAACTGGACCAATAAGCAACATCACAATAAACGTAGAAAAGATTGAAGTTGTCAAGGATTTCATTTTACTAGGATCCACAATCAACACCCATGGAAGCAGCAGTCAAGAAATCAAAGGATGCATTATATTGGGCAAATCTGCTGCAAAACATCCCTTTAAAGTGTTGAAAAGCAAAGACGTCACCCTGAAGACTAAGGTGCACCTTACCCAAGCCATGGTGTTTTCAATCACCTCATATGCATGTGAAAGCTGGCACAATGAATATGGAAGACTGAAGAAGAATTGACGCCTTTGAACTGTGGTGTTAGAGAAGAATACTGAATACATCATGGATGGCCAAAAGAACGAACAAATCTGCCTGGAAGAAGCACGACCAGAATGCTCCTTAGAAGCAAGGATGGCGAGACTACATCTCACATACTTAGCACATGTTTTCAGGAGGGATCAGTCTCTGGAAAACGACACCAGACTTGGTAAAGTAGATGGTCGGCGAAAAAGAGGAAGACCCTCAACAAGATGGATTGATGCAGTGGCTGCAACAATGGGCTTAAACATAACAATGATTTTGAGGATGGCGCCAGACAGGGCAGTGTTTCATTCTGTTGTATATACGGTCGCTATGAGTCGGAACCATCTCCACGGCACCTAAGAACAACAACAGTGTGAACTAATATAATCCATGTGTAACAATAGAATTTCTTGTTAAGAAAAATAGTAAGTAATCTGTCAATAAAATAGAAGTTCTGGCATTCTAAAAAATCACACAAACATTTTAACTTTCTAGTTGTCTGGAACGAACCTCCCCACCCAGTCTTTGGAGCACACCTATGATGACTTATAGGAGCACACAGTTCCTCAGAGTGGCTGCCCAGTTACGCCAGTGTTCTGGGCAAATATCATCATTTCCTATATGTGCTATGACATGAAAAAGATGGGGAAGCTCTACTCAGAGTAGTAATTCATTAACTGTGGCATGAATTTTGAAGTGGGTCTCAAGTACTTTGTTACAAAAATATTAAAGTTTCCAAATGACTTGTCTTATGAATTATGGTAAATTTGCAAGCATCTCTTCAATATCACTTCTCTCATTCACATCTTGATAATTTTTTGAGATTGTTAACCTGTTTTATTTAAATTAAATTATGCATACATACAGGCATATAAATGCATAAATGTGATTCATTTGGGGGAGGGCAATCTTTTTTGTCCCCGCTTCACTCCTCAGCTCAACTATTTTAGCAGCCTGTTGTGTGCCCTTTCATATTTTCTCATACAATCCTACACAGACTTACATGTACAGAGAAATATATACAGATACATATATAGCATCTGTTTTCCATTTGTTTTATTAAAACTCTGTCATATTATTAAACTTCTCTTTTCTCAATAGTACCTCATGGAAATCCCCCAAGTTAGCCATTATAACTTTAATATTTTCTTTTAAATGGCCTCATGGTATTCCAAAGTATAGCTATAACCTACAGATGGGCACTTTGTGTTCTGGATTTTGCCAGAACAAAAATGCCATAATAAATATTTCCATGTAGTGATGCTTTTATTTTTATGATATAAATTCACAACACTGAAATTCTAAATTCCTTTCCAAAGCCTTTGGAAAGAGCCACTAGAAATACATAAGAATAACCTTTTCCTTATATCTCTACCAACAATTCGTGTTGCTAGTCTTTTTAATTTTTACTATTCTGTTATTTATAAAGTTATATCTCATTTACTTTCATTTGGATTATCGTACATATAAATTTGAGCATCTTTTCATATGTTTGTTGACTATGTATTCTTCCATGAATCATATACTCATAACATTTGCCCATTTTTCTTGGACTATTTGATTTTGTCCCAACAATTTTCTTTATTTATAGATATTAACCATCATTATTACATATGTTAACAATATCTATTTGTGTTTATCAACTTTTTTTCTTTTGGTGTGGATTTCAATACATAGATTTTCAGTTTTTAAGTAGTTAAATAAATCCTCTTTTTTCTTTGTAGTTAATGAGTTATTTGTCTTGGCTAAGGCAGTTTTCCTGACCCCTGTGTTTTTTCTTATTTCTTTTTTTTCTTATATTTTTATGTATTTGAAATTTATTTTTGTACATAGTATAAGTTAGGAACCCATGTTTATTTACTCCCAGAAGAAATTAAAGTCACCAAGTTTGTCATTATTAATTCCTTGTATTTATTATATTTTTTATTCTATATTCTCTTCTATGAATCTATTCATCTATTCTTATAACGATTTGATTACCGGGGTTTTATAGTAAGCTATGATATCTGATATGAAGAATGCCTCCTTGCTGTTCTTTTTTTAACATTTTTATTGGCTGTTCTCAGACATTTATTCTTCCATCATTTTATCCAAAAAAGAAAATAAGTCTGTTGGGACTTAAATTGAAATTGTATCAATATATATTAATTTTGGGAGAGTCTACATTTTCATATTGCCTTCCCCATCCAAGAACATGGTACGCCTATCACTTTATTCAAATTTTATAGTATCACTTTAATTAAGTGTTATTATTTTATTTGTATGGGTCTTCTACTCTTCTGCAGCCCTGATGGCACAGTGGTTAAGAGCTCGGCAGCTAACAAAAAGGTCAGCAGTTCGAATCCACCAGCTGCTCCTTGGAAACACTATGAGATAGTTCTACTCTGTCCTATAGAGTCGCTATGAGTCAAAATCCACTCAGTGGCAATGAGTTTTTCTACTCTTCTGGTTAAATTTACTTCTAATTGTTTTATAGTTTTATCACTGTTATAAAGGTGGCATTTCTAGGTATTTCTTGCTAGAGTAGAGAAAAATCTATTGATTACTTTAGCTTATATAATACATATCTAGTCAATTTACCAAATTCTCTTATCAAGTCTATCAGTCATTTTTATCCAAGTCTTTTAGATATATACTTTAATGAGTAGGTAAGTCAGAGTGGATCAACAGCATGTCTGCTGAAATTGACTCTGGACATATGTCCAGCACATGAATATAAACCATTAAGCCTTTTCACAAAGGAGGAAAAAATAGAATCTCTATTCTAAGATAACCAATAAATATGTGAATTGATTTAATTGATTTTACATATTATTTCCCATTTTCCTTCCACCAGAGATAAATATTTCTTTTTTTAGAAATTTGCCATGATTTTATAAATAATTTATCCATAGTTCTACTGCATTACTATTTTATCAAAATCAGTACAGTTCGTATGTTGCAATTTTCTTTTTTATTATTGTGCTTTAGGTGAACGTTTACAGAGCAAATTAGTTTCTCATTAAATAATTAACACATATTGTTTTGGGACATTGGTTGCCAACCCTACAATGTGTCAATACTCTCCCCTTCTCAACCTTGGATTCCCCATTTCCATTTGTCCAGTTTTCCTGTCCCTTCCTGACTTCTCATCTTTGCTTTCGAGCTGGTGTGCCCATTTAGTCTCCTATACATGGCTGAACTATGTGTGCGGTTTGTTGTATAGGCCTGTTTAATCTTTAGCTGAAGGGTGAACTTCAAGAGTGCCTTCAGTACTGAGTTAAACGGGTGTCCAGGGGCCGTACTCTCGGGGGTTTGTCCAGTCTCTGTCCGACCAGTAAGTCCGGTCTTTTTTGTGTATGTGGGTGAGTTAGAGTTTTGTTCTACATTTTTCTCCAGCTCTGTCTGGTCTATTGTGATCCCTGTCTGAGCAGCCAGTGGTGGTAGGCAGGCACCATCTAGTTGTACTGGACTCAGTCTGTTGGAGGCTGTGGTAGTTGTGGTCCATTAATCCTTTGGACTAATCTTTCCCTTGCATCTTTGGTTTTCTTCATTCTTCCGTGCTCCAGACAGGGAAGGATCAGTGGAGTACCTTAGATGGCCACTCACAAGCTTTTAAGAACCCAAGACGCCACTCACCAAAATAGAATGTAGAACATTTTCTTTATAAACTATGTTATGCCAGTTGAGTTAGATGCCCCCGAGACCATAGTCCCTAGCCCTCAGCCCAGTAATTTGGTCCCTCAAGGAGTTTGGCTGTGTCTATAAAGCTTCTATGACTTTGCCAAGGCTGTAATCTTTATGGAAGCAGACTGCCACATCTTTCTCCAGTGGAGTGGCTGGTGGGTTCCAACCACAGGCCTTTCAGTTGGCAGCCAAATGCTTTAACCACTTTGCCACCAGGACTCCACAGTCTAACTCCAGCAAGATTAAATGTCCTGCCTCAGATTAATTGGGGGTGGTGGAGAGCAAGAAATAAATCTGGGTCTTTCTCTTTCAGTCCAATGCCTTTATTACTATACCACATAGCCATTTCCAAAGATACGTATTTAAAGAGCTATTTCTTTTGTCATCTTTATTCTGAATATGGAGAAATCATAGCCCTCAACACTCAGACGATAGGATCTTTTGAAGGATCATCATCTGACTGTCCTGAAGTCTTCTTTTAGGCTGGGCATAGCTATTTTAGAGGCATATGTTTTCCTCTGACCTGATTATGGCTTTTTTTACACAACAGGCATTGACTCCCATTATTGCTGACACCATTCATTTTTTTAGGAAATAAGTTACCAAGAAAGCAAAGTTGCACAACAAATACGGAATGTTACAGATACTTGCAAGTCAGATTCCTATCCACTATTCACATGCTCCTGTGTCTGTGACTCCATAGACTGAGGCCCGAATCAGAATTAGCCATTCAATGTGCTATTTTAAATAATGTGATCTTGAATGTATTTCTTCTCTAACGTCTTTCCTACTTTTCTTCGTTAACAAAAGCAGTTGAATTAGAGCTACCTCCAGGGATTATTGTCTATAATAATCAAAAATATCCATAAAGTACTTTGAGAAACATTAAGTGCTTTATATTATAAACGTCAAATGATGATGCAGACCTCTTGGGTCTTATAGGGATGGCTACTGTGTATAGTAATCAGGGCCATTGTATGCTCAATTTCTCTTCTTAGCACCTTCTTTGCCCACTCATTTTCTTTCCTAGTTCTTTCTTTCCTAACTTTGTTTTTATTTCAGAGAACACTGTTCATGGTTACCTCCTCAACAATTTAGAGAAGTGCGTTTTGTTTTGTTTTTTTTTAATTTTGAATTTGATGCCTTTATTTACACAGTCACCACCAACTCCTACTGTCTACACTAGACCTACTTTTCTCATTTATATAAGCAGTGAGTATTCTATAAGCTATTATGTCTGTGACCCCTGGCCTTGAGGGCTGCTTCCTGTCTGAGAGAGGATTAGGTCGAGAAGCCCTTATGCGAGTTAACTAAGGTCACATTCGGAACCTCTGCTTTGTGATCAAGTCTATTCAGCATTCCTTGAATTTTCTTTGGTTTACTTCTGTTTTATCGCGGTAGTTCACAAAATACTTTTTGCAGAGGCTGGGTTTCTTACCTGTACAAAGGGTGAGTAACAGAGGTGTTTGTTTCCACACTTGGATACCAGAATGATGGCAGCAGCAGTAAACAGAGTGATTCCAGAGAGGAAGGTAAAACAGGTTAAAAAAAAAAAAAAAACTGGGGGGCAATTTGATAACTTTCTTCTCCTCCAGATATTGTCTTTTGATGGCAAAAAACTTGGAAGTTTTGTGTTTTTTTTTTTTTAAAGTCTTCTTGAGAAACACTTATTTTATATTCTAGAACAGTGTTTTTAAATAGAAATATAATATGAGCCATATATAATTTAAAGCTGCAATGAACATGGGCATGCATATGTCTACTCATGTGACAGCTGTTATTTCTCTAGGGTATATTCCTAGGAATGGGACTGCTGGATCTTATATTTCTATTTCTAGCTTTTTACGGAAGCGCTATATTGTTTTCCAAAGTGGTTGTACCATTTTACATCCCCACCAGCAGTGCATAAGAGTTCCAATCTCCCCACAACCTCTCCACCATTTGTTATTTTCTGTTTTTTTGATTCATGCCAGTACTATTGGGGTGAGATGGTATCTCATTGTAGTTTTGATTTGCATTTCTCTAATAGCTAGTGATCGAGAGCATTTCCTCATGTGTGTATTAGCCACCTGAATGTCTTCTTTGGTGAAGTGTCTGTTCATATTCTTTGCCTATTTTTTAACTGGATTATTTGTCTTTTTGTTGAACAGGTGTTGAATTTTCCTATAGATTTTAAAGATTTACAGTATCTCATAAGCATGTACAGCCTGTGATGAAAACAGACAAAATAGAACTCTATTGCCTTGCTGTATTTACTATGAACCTGGACCGATAATTTCTACTTAGATGTATGCTTTCTGTCCATGTTTCAACGTTATATAACTATGGGCATTTTTACTGATGAGTTTATATAGTTTCTAATAAAAATTTTATTCTAGAGTTAAATCTTTACCTTTGCTATCTGGCCTCTTATAGCTTGAAATAATGCCTCATATTCTATAGTGCTTTGATATAAAATTAATGTCAATGGGGTTCCCCCTATCCTTAATTTACAGGCTAAGAATCTATGGTCTAGGAAGATAAACACTTCATCCAATGTCACAAAAACACCAAATGGCAAAAAAGAGATGAATATCAGGTCTTATGGCACCAAGCCCATGGGTCTGCTCCTTTTTACTCCTTCTCCAAGGTAGGGTAATATTTTCAGGTTCTTCACGTGGTTGGTTTTTTGTTTGCTTATTTTGAGGGTAATGTCTGGTAGCCTTTCACAGTGGCTTCAGTCTCTTCTATAACATCAAATGCTTCCCTTAGAAAGACTCCCCAAAGTCAGCACAAATTGACCAAGGCAAAGGCAAAGAAGCTCCTTAGACACATCCAAACACCTTGAGGGACTGAGTTAATTACTGGGGCTGAGGGCTGAGGATCATGGTCTCAGTGGACATCTAGGTCAACTGGCATAACATAGTTTATAAAGAAAATGTTTCACATTCTACTTTGGTGACTATTATCTCAGGTCTTAGTCTTAAAAGCTTGCAAGCAGCCATTTACGATACATCTATTCATCCCAGCACATTCAGAGCGAAGAAGAATGAAGAAAACCAAAGATACAAGGAAAATATTAGTCCAAAGGACTAATGGACCACATGAACCAATGCCTGCATCAGCCTGAGCCCAGAAGAACTAGATGGTACCCAGCTACTGCTGCCGACCTCTCTGACAGGGATCACAATAGTGCGTCCTGGGCAGGGTGGGAGAAAAATGTAGAACAAAATTCAAATTTACAAAGAAGATCAGACTTACTGGTTGGCAACTAAAGGAATCCTCAAGACTATGGCCCCTGGACATCCTGCTAACTCAGAACTGAAGCCACTCCTGAAGTCTACCTTTCAGCCAAAGATCAGACAGGTCTATAAAACAAACAATAACACACGTGAGGAACATGCTTCTTAGTTCAATCAAGTATACGAGACCAGATGGGCTACACCTGCCCAAAAGCAAAGATGAGAAGACAGGAAGGGACAGGAAAACTGGATGAATGGACACTGAGAACCCAGGGCGGAAAGGGAGAGGGGGGAGAGTGCTGACACATTGTGGGGATTGCAACTAATGTCACAAAACAATTTGCGTATAAAATTTTGAATGAAAAACTAATTTGCACTGTAAACTTTCATCTAAAACACAATAAAAAAATTTTAAATGCTAAATAAAAAAAGAAAGGCTCCCTAAATTTATTTGGTTTTATTTTGTTGTCTACTTGAGATAGGCAGATATAGTATTTTTTCCACAAATAAACAGAAGATATTGTTCAACTCTGTTTTGATTTCAGCCTACTTAATCCCTCTAATCATCAGAAAGCTTAGCTACTTACTTTTCCTTTCATTAGAATTCAATAATTTGAACTTTATGGATAGTAGACTCTTCAATTACAATATATTCACTACTTATATTGATTTACATTAAAACTAGTCAAATGCCACAGTTATGTCTTCATTTATTCATTTGTTATTTTTAAAGATTATGTGCTTTATAGTTAATATAGAACTTCCAGTAATTCAAGTTCATCCTCATGTTTTAACCCAAACTCCTGAAAAGTAATTTATTTAAGTTATCTGCTTCATAGCTTCAATTCAAAGCGGAACTAGAGTAGAAGAAATTGTCTCCATCAAATAGTTTTTATTTTATGCATATAAGGCTTGATCTTGTCATGTTTTTCCTCAATCATCTTAGAACTCAAAAGTAGATAATTAAATAGCCAACCTTAAAATTCTGAAAAATGCAATCATGAGCGGTTGGGGATTTGAGTCATAAGATTTTTCTTGTTCCTTATTGGGCTTTTGTTAAATTTTTTAAATCAGTATATGCAGCCTATATCAGATTTCACTGTTTTCAGATTACATTCTCATGGAAATTCTTTATTAGAAAATCGTGTTACTCCTTCCTCCCTATGTATTGCCAATATATTAATTTAAACTGTCACTTTAACCTAGATTTCTGTAAGTCTCCGAAATTACTTCCCTCCCACTATCTTTCCTCTGTGAGAAATTTTCCTTCCATATGCTGCTACCTGAGTGCTAAAGCTGAGCAGTCAGAAACATAGTTCTGATGTGCTCTGGTTTCCACTACATGCCCCTAGGTACCTCAGACTCATCATATCCCCTACTCCACAGCACTCATTGAAGTCTGGTTTGTATTGGAAAGCTATCTGTGTTTCCTCCACTAAGTTTAAAGTGCCTGTGGAACAATAAAATACTTTACATGTCAAGGAGTTAGCATAGGGGTTCAAAGGTTTATTACCAATGTAACCCAAAAGCACAAAGGATGAACAGAGCACAAAAACAGAGTATTTGGGGAAAGGTCATACTTAAGGATCCTTACAAGCAAGCAGTCACTTGGAGGAAAGTAACTGGCAAGAAAGCCTGGGGCCCCTGTCCTACAAGAAAAGTGATTTACTAGGCAGGTTATGGGGCAAAACCTCAACTAGGGAGTAAGGCAGCAGCTCATTTAAAACACTAGGAACTGGAGGGGACCGAACCTCTGTGACCAGGGTGGGGACTAGTTTCAATACCACAGCACTTTGACGATGTCACAGAATTATTACTACTTCGTTGCTGTCGTTAGGTGCCGTGGAGTCGATTTTGACTTATGGCAACCCCATGTGACAGAGTAGAATTTCCCTAAAAGGTTTTTTAGACTGTAATCTTTAGAGGAGCAGATTGCCAGGTCATAAATGGCACTGGGAAACAGGAGAAAGACTAGGTTGCAAGCAGAAGATCAGTGACCCCAACTCCGGGAAGCTGACAACAACATGAAATTGTGCAGGACCTGAAACACCTAAATAGAGATACATTCTGTTGCATTCGATACATATTGGCCCTTGGGTTAAAGGCTAAAATCCTTAAGGTAAAATTTCTGACAAATCTGGACTTTGCCTCCATCTCCAGGCTCATCTAGTGCCACTGTCCACCTACCTACCTATTGGTATATGGTGCTCTAATCTGACATACCAATGCCAGACTACTCATCCTAAAATACCTATTACAACATGTCACTTCCTGCTGAAGAAACAGCACATCTTCACTGCCTACGGTGCCAAGACCAAATTTCTCAGGCTATATGAAAACTTTTATGATCAGTAACCAATATAGCATGACTCAGTAGACAAGGGTTTCAGTCCATCTTCCACACTTATTAGAAGTATGGCTTCACTACCTGGACTTCAGTTTTATCATTAGTAAATTCAAAACAATTGTGGTAGGCAGAACGATGACTCCCCAAGGTTGTCCATATCCTAATCCCCATAACCTGTGACTACATCATGACAAAGGAGAATTAAGGTTGCAGATGAAATTAAGATCACTAATGAGCTGACCTTAAAATAGGGAGAGTAGCCTAAATTATCCAACTGGGCCCAATATAATCACAAGGGCCCTTATACGTGGAAGAGGAAGCTAGAAAGGGAAAACCAGAGAAATGGTAGTATGAAAAAGTATTTAGAGAAGAGCGTGTACTTATCTGTAAACAGACAATAATACATTCAATCAAGAGACACTAACTAATCATCTGGTAAACATAAACAATGTGCTAGGCACAGTGGGGTTACGGAGCTGAATCTAAGGACTTAACTTGCTCCAAATGACTTACATACCAAGAGATGCCATTGAGCTGATTGTGGCCCACTGTCACCCCATGTGTATCAAAATAGAGCTGTGCTTCATAGGGTCTTCAATGGCTGCTTTTTCTGAAGTAGATCTCCAAGCCTTTCTTCCGAGGCAACTCTGGGCAGATTGAGCAGTTAGCAACCACGTTTTCACCACCTGAGGATTCCTGACATACAGACTGGGAACAACCATCCTGGCTCTACAGAGTTCCTTTACAGAAGGTCAGAAGTCTTCAGATGCAAGAATTCATATGTAATTGGTAAGTTTAAAAGACTCTAAAACTCATCTAATATGTATCTAGTAAAATTATTTGATTATGAAGAACACACTTCACCCCCATTGTTCACTCTATCAGTTTGAATGAAACACATACAGCAATACAGTGTACTATATCAAAAATCATGGCAAGGCAGCACTGTTCTTTCAATCTATAATAATACAAGATGCTGGAAACTGAAGTGAAAGTTGAACGAACTCCTTGAACCATTCAAAATAATGTTCATAGAAGAGTTCTCTTTTGGAATACCAAATATTTGAGTTCAGAACTTGCAAAGAAATCAAGAATAGTAGCAGGAGATGTGATAAAATATATCAGAAGAAGGCAAGCTGATATGCAGTCACAGTCAGGATTTTTGGAGTTTCTGCTTCCGCCTATTATTATAGGAGTGAGGGAAAAAAGATAAAGATGATCCATTCACTATTGTCATCCATTCTCCAATAAAGGAGTCCACAATTAGTCCAGATACGATATACACACAAGCAATGAACCCCATAAACAAGGTCTGCAGTCACACATTTCCACAATCATGGTCCCAGCCTGGTAATGCCATGACGGTTAACCATAGTTTAATGAAGTCTATTTCCTGGTTCAATAACTAAATCTCTTAATTTTAAATCTATTTAATGTCTACAGCTTTCACCTTAGCTACTAACAGTGTCTCTGACTCAGGCTCCTGGAGGTGAAGGCCTGGCCTTGACTGCCTTTCATTGCACTTACAGCACAAGAACTGCAATAACTTTGACCCCCAGACCCAACCTAGTGAGACACACAGAGGCTCTGACTCCTCCCATCAGTTCTTGGTTCATACCATAAAGCTTGCCAGAAGTGAAGAAGATTTGAAGCACTTAATGATGAAGATCAAAGACTATGGTCTTCAGTACAGATTACACCTCAACATAAAGAAAACAAAAATCCTCAGAACTGGAGATTTCCAGGCAACATGGTGCTATAGACAGAAGCACCACACCATCTCTCCACAGCAAAGATCCAAAAAACTAAGTCAAACAGAGACACACGTCAATTCTGAAACCATAAGCATCAAATGAAGAGAGAAAGAACTCAGCCAAGCAGCAAATGGAATAAGAAACTGACAGAGAACTGATAGTGAGAAGAGATACATGCAGAGGTCCCCTATCAGCTTATGCAGCACAGATCCACCACCTTGGACTCCTATGGGAGATCGACAAACAGAGGGTACAAGAAAGCAGCTTCATGGAGCTTCCAGCAGGAGACAGAACAACCGGGAGCCAGTGACGTATGCTTTCTCCCCCCCAACCTGTCTTCACCCCCACTCAGCCTCCTCTGCTTCCTGTGACCACAGTCTCTAGACTGGGAAGTACTGGCTTCACCTTGAAGCAGCTTCTATTCCACCTGCCAGCACTGGCTGTCTCCCTAAGCACCATTTGTTGGCTGCTAGTGTTGCTTTTTTCCGCTTCTTCAGATTTCTTCCTTACCTCTCACCATCTCCTCCTCCTTTCTCTCAAATACCTGGCTACAAGTGTTACCTATGCTTCCTCCTGAAAGGCTGCAAAATATGGGTCAACTGTGAAACTGCTTCCTGGCCCATGATGCCACGCTGGTGGGACACCCAGGGCTTTTGTTTGTTTGTTATGTTTTGATTTGTTTTTTTCTTTTTCTTTTCTTCGCTTGGGGGCCCCTTCTAGCCAGGCAGTACTGCGCAGCTTGGGAGGTACTCCATTATTCTGTGCACACATGCACTGACCTCCCTGAAGGCATTTCTTTTTTTTTGGATTTTTTTTTTTTTGGGGGGGGGGGTTCTTTGTTTCTTTGTTTTGTTTTCTTCTCTTTTTCCTTTTTTGTCTTTCTTCATTTCTAAGTTTCTCATCTCCCTAAACTTACCTTCTCTTCCTGTTTCCTGAATACCTGGCACTGTGTGACACCTCTACCCCTTCTAGCCAGGCTGTACTTCACAGCCTGGGAGCAACTTCCCCAGTCTTCGCAGCCATACCAGTGGGATCCCTAAGGGTTCCGTTTCTTTTTTGTCTAATTTTTAATTACTCATTTTTTTCTTTTTTCTTTTTTCCTTTTTTTTTTCCTCCATTTCTCAGGTTCTCTTCTCTCCACTCCAACAGTAAGCTCCCTTAGCACTCGTTTCTGTTTGTTTCTTTGTGCGTATGTTTTTGGCTCCTGTTCCTCTCTCCTGTTTCTCAACCCATCTTAGCTCCACACATCACAATTGCCCCCCTCCTTCCTGTGTATCTGCACTATGCACTGAACATCACACCCCCAAGCAGCACAGGCACGGCCTACCAGAACCTGCCATGCACTGATTCCCAGCCCGCCCTATCGGCCCTAGTATGTGCCACAAATAACCCATACCAGTAAATCCCCTTCAGCTGGATCTGCCCTGATGTACAATACCTAAGTGACTGACCCTGCCCACCAGAGAAGGAGGTAAAAAGTGTTGTGCCTAAAAACGAGCAAACAACAAAGAACGCACAGCCCGCCTGCTCAGACATAACAAATAAAACAAAAAAGCAGGATGAAACAAACTAATCTACAATCAGTAAATGAGGAAAATAACTACTGAATGACCCGAAGACAGCAGACAATATCAAAACACATATAGAAACAGGACAGGATGGTTCCAGTAGGTGTCCAAAATAAAACACCAGATGACCTTCCAGTAGAAGAAAAGGCACTAGAACAATCTTATTGGGAATTTAAATCTCTAATATTCGGAGCTACCCAAGAGTTGAAGCAAAAAACAGACAAAAATGATGAAAAAATAGACAAATCCATGGAAAAGGCAGACAAATTCATGGAAAATACAGATAAAAAATGGAAGAATTCAGAAAAATAATACAGGAACAAAATGCCAAAATAAATCCACAACTAGAAATCAGACAAAAACAACAAACAGAAATCCAAAAGATAAACAAGATTTCAGAAATGGACAGTGTCACAGAAGGGCTGTAGAACAGGTTTGAAATGATGGAAGATAGGATCAGCAAAACTGAAGACAAACACTTGGATACAACTCTGTTTGACGAAAAAAATCAGAAAAAAAAATGAAGAAAAATGAAGAAACTCTGAGAATTATGTGCAATACAGTCAAAAGCAAAAATTCACAAGTGATCGGAGTACCAGAACAGGGGGAGAAACCAGACAACACAGAGAGGCTCATTGAAGAACTACTCACAGAAAACTTCCCCAATATCATGAAAGATGAAAAGGTGACCATCCAAGAAGCTCAACAAACCACATATACGATAGATCCTGAAAGAAAATCACCAAGGCATATCATAAACACACTCGCTGAAACCAAAGACAAAGAATCCTGAGAGCAGCTCGAGAAAAACAAAAAGTCACATACAGAGGAGAAACAATAAGACTAAGCTCAGATTACTCAGCAGAAACCACGCAGGCAAGAAGGCAAAGGGATGGCATGCATAAAACCTTGAAAGAAAAAAACTGCCAACCAACAGTAATATATCCTGCAACAGTCTCGTTCAAATATGGTGGTGAAATTAAGGCATTTCCATATAAATAGAAATTAAGGGACTATGTAAAAACCAAACCAACTAACAAGAAGTATTAAACGGAGTCCTTCGATCTAAGAACAAACAATATCACACCACAGACTGAATCTAGGAAGCAGACTCATACTAGCCAGATACCAACCTAGGAAAGAAACTCTCAAGGACTATCCAAAACCAAAAGAAATACAACAGGGAACAAGAGAAGTTAATCTGTAAATGACAACAACATCAGAACAATAAAAGAAGGAATAAACAGTGTAGGAATAGAACCTTCTAATGGAGAGGAAGGCAAGGCGACACCAAGTAATAATAGACTGGTTCAAACCTAGGAACATGAGGGTAAATTTAAAGGTAACCACAAACAAAGTTAACAAACCTATTTATCAAACTAAACAAGAAAAACATAAAGTCTCAGTAAAAACAAAACCTACAAAAACAAAAGAAATTAAAAAAAAAAAAAAACACCAGCAAAAGGAATTCAGCATAGGAGAGTAAGAGGAACAAACAAAAACATCAATACCACAAAAAAGAGCACTACAAAATAACAAGAAAAACTCACACCTATAAATAATTACACTGAATATAAATGGCCTAAATGCACCCATAGAGACGGACAGTTAGAGAATAGATTAAAAAACAGGATCCATCAATATAATGTCTACAAGAGACACACCTTAGAAACAAAGATGTAAATTTATTAAAAATCAAAGGATAGAAAAAAATACATCAAGCAAACTCCTACCAAAAAAGAGCAGGAATGGCAACACTAATCAGATAAAAGAGATTTTAAAACAAAATCCACCATAAAAGACAAAGAAGGACACTATATGATGATTAAGCGGGTGATGCGTCATAAAGACATAACCATAATAAACATCTATGCACCCAATGGCAGGGCTCCAAAATACATAATACAAACTCTAACAGCACTGAAAAGAGAAACTAACACTTCCACAATAATAGTGGGAGTCTTCAACACGTCACTCTCTGTAATGGACAGAACAACTAGAAAGAAACTCAACAAAGATACAGAAGACGTAAAGGGCACAATCAGCCAACTTGACCTCACACAACATATACAGAACACTCCACCCAACAGCTGCAAAGTCACATTCTTTCCCAGTGCACTTGGAACGTTCTCTAGAATACATCACAGTTTAGGGTACAGAGAAATCGTCGACAAGATCCAAAACACTGAGATAGTACAAAGCATCTTCTCTGACCACAACGCCATCAAGGTAGAAATTAACAAAAGGAAGAGCAAGAAAAAAAATCAGTTACATGGCAAGTGAATAACACTCTGCTTACAAACCATTGGGTAATAGAAGAAATCAGAGATGGAATCAAATAATTCCTAGAATCAAATGAGAATGAAAACACATCATACCAAATTGGGACACAGCAAAGGCAGTCCTCAGAGGACAATTTATAGCAATAGATGCACACATTAAGAAAGAAAAAAGGGACAAAATCAAAACTTTAACTACAGAACTTGAACAAATAGAAAGAGAACAGCAAAAAAAGCCTACAGCCACTAGAAAAAAAGGAAATAATAAAGATCAGAGCAGAAATAAGTGAAATCGAGAATAGAAAAACAATAGAAAGAATCAACAAAACCAAAAGTTGGTTCTTTGAAAGAATCAAAAAAATCGACAAACCACTGGACAGACTGACAAAAGCAAAACAGGAGAGGACACAACCCAAATAAGAAATAAAATGGGGGTCATTACAACAGACCCAACTGAAATAAAAAGGATCATAATTATACTCCAACAAATTTGAAAACCTAGAGGAAATGGATAAATTTCTAGAAACACACTACCTACCCAAACTAACACAAAGTGATGTTGAAAATCTGAACAGCCCCAAAACAGGAGAAGAGACTGAAACGGTAATAAAAAAAACTCCCAACAAAAACAAGCCCTGGCCCAGATGGCTTCACTGGAGAATTCTACCAAACATTCAGAGAAGAGCTTATACCAGTACTACTCAAACTATTTCAAAACATAGAAAAGGAAGCAACAGTTCCGAATTTATTCTATGAAGCCAGCATAACCCTGATACCAAAATCAGGCAAAGACGCCACAAAAAAGGAAAATTACAGACCAATATCTCTCATGAATATAGATGCAAAAATTTCAACAAAATTATAGCCAATAGAATTCAGCATCATATCAAAAAAACAATACACCACAACCACGTAGGATTCATACCAGGTATGCAAGGATGCTTGAACATTAGAAAATGAATCAATGTAATCCATCACATAAATAAAAGGAAAGAAAAGAATCACATGATCATCTCAATTGACGCAGAAAAGGCATTTGACAAAGTCCAACACCCATTCCTGATAAAAATTCTCAATAAAATAGGTATAGAAGGGAAATTTCTCAACATAATAAAGGGCATCTATGCAAAACCAACAGCCAACATCATTCTTAATGGAGAGAGGCTGAAAACATTCCCCTTGAGAACAGGACCAGACAAGGATGCCCCTTATCTCTACTCCTATTTAAGATTATGCTGTAAGTCCTAGCTCGAGCAATAAGGCAAGAAAAAGAAATAAAAGGCATCCGAACTGGCAATGAAGAAGTCAAACTGTCCCTGTTTGTGGATGATATGTGGATAGAAAACCCTAAGGACTCCACGAGAAAACTACAGGAACTTATAGAAAGATTCAGCAGAGTAGCAGGATACAAGATAAACATACAAACATCAGTTGGATTCCTATACACCAATAAAGAGAACGATGAAAAGGAAATCAGGAAAACAGTACCATTTACAATAGTCCCCCCAAAATAAAATACTTAGGAATAAATCTAACCAGGGATGTAAAACACTTATACAAAAAAAACTACAAAACACTACCGCAAGAAACCCAAAGGGATCTATATAAATGGAAAAACATACAATGCTCATGGATAGGTAGACTTAACATTGTGAATGAAAATGACAATTCTATCCAAAGCAATTTACAAATACAATGCAATTCTGATCCAAATACCAACAACATTCTTTTAAGAGATGGAAAAACTGATCATTAACTTTATATGGAAAGGGAAGAAGCCCCAGATAAGTAAAGCACTACTGAAGAAGAAAAATAATGTAGGAGGAATCGCACTGCCTAACCTCAGAACCTACGATACAGCTATGGTAGTCATAACAGCCTGGTACTGGAACAAGGACAGACACACTGACCAATAGGACAGGATTGAGA
The DNA here is from genome assembly GCA_030035585.1 of Dugong dugon. Taxonomy (NCBI): domain Eukaryota; kingdom Metazoa; phylum Chordata; class Mammalia; order Sirenia; family Dugongidae; genus Dugong; species Dugong dugon. Next base: position 17,061,587 of record CM057465.1, read on the forward strand.
ACCCAGATGTAAATCCATCCACCTACGGTCACCTGATCTTCGACAAGGGCCCAAAGTCCATCAAATGGGGAAAAGATAGTCTTTTTAACAAATAGTGCTGACAAAACTGGATGTTCGTCTGCAAAAAAATGAAATAGGACCCATACTGCACACTATACACAAAAACTAATTCAAAATGGATCAAAGACCTAAATATAAAGCCAAAAACTATAAAGTTCATAGAGGAAAAAATCGGATCAACACTAGAGGCCCCATTGCATGACATTACAGGATACAAACCATACCCAACAACACACAAACTCCAGGAGATAAGCTAGATAACTGGTATCTTCTAAAAAAGTAACACTTATGCTCATCAAAAGACTTCACCAAAAGAGTAAAAAGAGAACCTACAGACTGGGAAAAAAATTTTGGACAGTACAAGTCAGACAAAGGTCTAATCTCTAAAATCTACAAGAAAATCCAACACCGCTACAACAAAAAGACAAATAATCCTATTAAAAAATGGGCAAAGGAAATGACCAGACAAGACTTCACCAAAGAAGACATTCAAGCAGCCAACAGACACATGAGGAAATGCTTGCAATCACTAGCCATTAGAGAAATGCAAATTAAAACCATTATGAGATACAATCTCACCCTGGCATTACTGGCACAAATCAAAAACACTGGAAATAACAAATGCTGGAGAGGCTGCGGGGAAATCGGAACTCTTATGCACTGCTGGAGGGAATGCAAAATGATACAACCATTCTGTAAAATGATATGGCACTTCCTTAGAAAGCTAGAAACAGAAATACCATACAGTCCAGCAATCCCACTCGTATGAATACATCCTAGAGAAATAAGAGCTGTCACTCGAATAGACATATGCACACCCATGTTCATGGCAGCATTGTTCACAATAGCGAAAAGATGGAAACAACCTAAATGCCCATCAACAGATGAATGGATAAACAAACTATGGTACATACACACAACTGGAGTACTACGCAATGATAAAGAACAATATAACAAATCTGTGAAGCATCTCATAACATGGATGAAACTGGAGGACATTATGCTGAGTGAAATACGTCAATCACAAAAGGACAAATATTGCATGAGACCTCTATTGTAAGAACTCATGAAAAAGTTTACACACAAAAAGAAACAATCTTTGTCGGTTATGAGGGATGGGGGAGTTGGGGGGAATACTAAACATACAATAGATAAGTGGTAACTTTGGTGAAGGGTAAGACAGTACAGAATACTGGGGAAGCCAGCACAACTTGTACGAGGAAAGGTCATGGAAGCTCCATAGACACATCCAAACTCCCTGAGGGACTGAATTGCTGGGCAGAGGGCTGTGGGGACAATGGTCTTGGGGAACATCTAGCTCAATTGCCACAAGACAGTTTATAAAGACAATGTTCTACATTCTACCTTGGTGAGTAGCATCTGGTGTCTTAAAAGCCTGTGAGCAGCCATCTAAGATACTCCACTGGTCTCACCCCTTCTGGACCAAGGGAGAAGGAAGAAAACGAGATACAAAAGAAAGATTAGTCCAAAGGACTAATGGACCACAATTACCACGGCCTCCACCAGACTAAATCCAGTACACGTAGACAGTGCCTGGCTACCACCACCCACTGCTCTGACCGGGATCACAACAGAGTGTCCCAGACAGAGCTGGAGAAAAATGTAGAATAAAATTCAAACTCACAAAAAAAGACCAGATTTACTGGCCTGAAAGAGACTGGAGAAACCTCGAGAGTATGGCCCCCAGACACCCTTTTAGCTCAGTAAAGAAGACACTCCTGAGGTTCACCCTTCAGCCAAAGATTAGACAACCCCATAAAACAAAATGGGACTAATGGGGCACAACCATCCAGGGGCAAGGACTAGAAGGCAGGAGGGGACAGGAAAGCTGGTAATAGGGAACCCAAGGTTGAGAAGGGACAGTGTTGACATGTCGTGGGGTTGTTAACCATTGTCATAAAACAATATGCGTACTAACTTTTTAATGACAAAGTAATTGTTCTGTAAACCATCATCTAAAGTAGAAAATAATAATAATAGTAATAAAATCCTCACAACTGGACCAATAAGCAACATCATGAAAAACGGAGAAAAGACTAAAGTTAAGGGTTTCATTTTACTTGGATCCACAGTCAACACCCATGGAAGCAGCAGTCATGAAATCAAACAATGCATTGCACTGGGCAAATCTGCTGCAAAGGACCTCTTTAAAGTATTAAAAAGCAAAGATGTCACCTTGAGGATTAAGGTGTGCCCAATCCAAGCCATGGTGTTTTCAATTGTCTCATATGCATGTGAAAGCTGGACTATGAATAAGGAAGACTGAAGAAGAATTGACATCTTCGAATTATGGTGTTGGCGAAGAATATTGACTGCCAGAAAAACGAACAAATCTGTCTTGGAAGAAGTACAGCAAGAATGCTTCTTAGAAGCAAGGATGGCGAGACTACGTCTTACATGCTTTAGACATGTTATCAGGAGGGATCAGTCCCTGGAGAAGGCCATCATACTTGGTAAAGCAGAGAGTCAATGAAAAAGAGAAAGATCCTCAACGAGATGGATTGACACAGTGGCTGCAACAATGGGCTCAAACATAGCAATGATTGTGAGAATAGTGCAGGACCAGGGAGTATTTCATTCTGTTGTATATAGGGTCACTGTGGGTCAGAACCAACTTGATGGCACCTAACTACAACAACAACAACAACTGTAACACTTGGGATCTAGCCTCATGAAAGACTGCCAGGAGGGATAGGTTTTACTATGGTGGAATTCTGGGGAGATTATCATCCTGCTGAAGAAAATTGGAGAGAGTAGTATTAAAGTGTCTCTCCCTGCTTCTTCTTTCAGGCATAAGGACTCCATATGGTCTCTCAGGAGAGATCCTACATAGCTGAGCAGCTAGCCACATTCCTTGAAGCTGTAGCCAGATCAGTAATACAACACCTTGCACTTTCTTACCTTCCTTCTCTACCTCACTTCCATTTTCCTTTCATTCTCGATACCAGGGCATCATGCCCTATAGTAAAATCTCTAGCATGTAAGCTTTGCCTGCAATCTGTTTTCTAGAGAAAAGATCTAGGACAACCCACCTGTTGTCAGATACAATTTATGCTAAATTTTGCCAAATAAGAAAGGGTGTTATAATGACACTTGACGGTATATATATTACTCTCCGGATATATGGTGATATAAAAGTATACCCCATGCTTCCTGAAATTTGAGATGGCATTGATTGTGACATGAACATTTATTTTATGTACCACTAAGGAAGAAAAATTGCTGCCAATTAAACTACGACATGAGGCCTTCGTAGTACTTATAATTTTTATTTCGTGGTTATTGAAAATTACTTTAGGCTCATTTAGATCTAGAATTTTTATCATCTATCACTCTTGTGTGTACATTAAAAAGGAAACTATATTATATATAAATTAGTTATGGTGTTCCTACAATAAATTCATAATTAAAGTTTGACTTGCCTGAATCACTTTTCAATTCAACTGTCAATGTTTGTACTTTTCCATACAATACCATTCTGTGTGACATTGAGTAAGTTGGTGATGCAGCATTTCTAAAAGAATGCTTCACTATTATCTCCAGGATTTTCTTCCAAGTAGCTGACACTCCAAGTTCTGATGCTGGTATTTTCTTGATCTTATCAGATGTCAACTGAAGGTTTCCATATAACAACCAGGACTTAGATCCTCTTTTTCAAATGGTCTTCAAATGCATCATTAAAGTGATGACAATTTAAACAATTATGACTAAGTTTATATATTAGTAGCCAATGACATAATTGTTAGGAATGTCACCACACAGACAGCAATGATAAAATGAATCATAATTTCAGAGATGTTTAAGTGTAAAAAATATGACTTTTATAAATCATGAAATACCGTTTGGTGAGCGCACTCAGTATTCAAGGAGGGTCAGGTCATAAGAGAATAGGGTTTTTGTTGGTTTTTGTGAGTCTTGGGAAGGAATACACAGAGTCACTGTACCAAAAAAAAAAAAAAAACTGGTCGACATTCATCCATTTCAGGAGGTAGCATATGATCAAGAACCAATAGTATTGAAGGAAAAAGTCCAAGCTGCACTGGAGGTGTTGACAAAAAACAAGCTCCAGAAATTAACAGAATACCAATTGAAATGTTTTAACAAACAGATGCAATGCTGGAAGTGCTCACTCATCTATGCTAAGAAATTTGGAAGAAAGCTACCTGGCCAACCAACTGGAAGAGATCCATATTTGTACCCATTCCAAAGAAAGGTGATCCAACAGAATGTGTAAATTATTAAACAATATCATTAATATCACATACAAGTAAAATTTTGCTCAAGATAATTCAAAAGTGGTTGCAGCAGTACATCAACAGGGAACTGCAAGAAATTCAAGTTGGATTCAGAAAAGGACCTGGAACAAGAGATATCATTGCTGAGACAGATCTTGGCTGAAGGCAGAGAATACCAGAAAGATGTTTACCTGTTTTTTTATTGACTATGAAAAGGCATTTGACTGTGTGATCCTAACAAATTATGAACAATATTGTGAAGAATGGGAATTCCAGAAAACCTAATTGTATTCATGTGGAACCTGTACATAGACCAAAAGGTAGTCATTGGAACAGAACAAGGAGATACTGTGTGGTTTAAAATTAGGAAAGGTGTGCATTAGGGTTGCATCCTTTCACCATATAAATTCAACCTGTACGCTCAGCAAATAATTCGAGAAACTGGACCATGTGAAGAAGAACGAGGCATCAGGCTTGGTGGAAGACCCATTAACAACCTGTAATATGCAGATGACACAAGCTTGCTTGCTGAAAGTGAAAAGGACCTGAAGTACTTACTGATGAAGATCAAAGACTACACAGCTTTCAGTATGGTTTACACCTCAATATGAAACAAAAATCCTCACAACAGGACTGTCTTAATCATCTAGTGCTGCTCTAAGAGAAATACCACAAGTGGCTGGCTTTAACAAAGAGAAGTTCATTCTCTCACAGTCCAGTAGGCTACAAGTCCAAATTCAGGGCTCTGGCTCCAGTAGAAGGCTTTCTCTCTCTGTCAGCTCTGGAGGAAGGTTGGTGCCATCAGTCTTCTCTTGGTCTGGGAGCTTCTCTGCACAGGAACTTCAGGTCCAAAGGACGCACTCTGCTCCCGGCACTGCTTTCTTGGTGGTATGGGGTTCCCATGTGTCTCTGCTTGCTTCTCTCTTTTATATCTCAAAAGAGATTGGTTTAAGACACTATCCAATCTTGTAAACCTCATCAGTATAACTGTCACTAATCCATCTTATTAGATCATAGTGATTGAGTCGACAACACATAAGGAAATCACATCAGATTACAGAATGATACACAATCATATAATCTGGGAATCATGACCCAGCCAAGTTGACAGATATTTTTGGGGGACAAAATTCAATCCAAGACAAGGACCAATAAACAACATCATGATAAATGAAGAAAATACTGAAGTTATCAAGGATTTCATTTTACTTGGATCCAGAATCAATACCCATGGAAGCAGCAATAAAGAAATTAATGTATTGCATTGGGTAAATCTACTGCAAAAGCTCTCTTTAAAGTGTTAAAAAGCAAAGATGTCACTTTGAGGACTAAGGTATGCCTAACCCAAGTCATGGTATTTTCAATCACCCCATCTGCATGGGAAAGCTGTTAAGGGAGACTGAAGAAGAATTGATGCCTTTGAATTATGGTTTGGTGAAGAATATTGAATATACCATGGACTTCCAGAAGAACGAACAAATCTGTCTTGGAAGAAGTACAGCCAGAATGCTCTTTAGAAGACTTCATCTCACATATTTTGGACATGTTATCAGGAGGGACCAGTCCCTGGAGAAGGACATCATGCTTGGTAAAGTAAAGGGTTAGTGAAAAAGAGGAAGACCCTCAACAAGATGGACAGACACAGTGGCTGCAACAATGGACTCAAGCATAGCAATGATCATGAGGATGGTGCAGGACCAGACAGTGTCTCGTTCTGTTGTACACAGTGTCACAATGAGTTGGAACCAACTCAACAGAACCTAAAAACAACAACAAGTATAATTATTCTAGGGAGAGTAGCACATAATTCAGATAAATGAAAATAATTATTATCACTGACAAAACCATTTTCAAGGTGCCTTATTTGCTTTAAGGGGCAAAAAAGGTGTGAGCATGGTAAATCAACTGACCAGATAGAATTTGTGAGCTAGAAGATATTCTGTAGGAAATGAAGGAAGTTAGCTTTGGCTATGAGGAAATAACTAGTGGAGGAAAATCAGATACCTTATTTTGATGAGAAAAGCACTAACAAACCACAGCAGCCTTCTGAGAAGGTAATGCATGATAAAAAATAATGCCTGAAAATATAGTTCAGTATTCAAAGAACTGGAGCCCTGGTGGTGCAGTGGTTAAGAGCTCAGGCTGCTAACCAAAAGGTCAGCAGTTCGAATTCACCAGCCACTCCTTGCAAACCCTGTGGAGCAGTTCTGCTCTGTCCTATAGGGTCACTATGAGTTGGAATCAACTCGTCGGCAACTTTTTTTTTTTCTTTTTTTGGTTATTCAAAGAATTATGTGACAAAAGGCCAAGCCATGAAACTATTCTACAAAACAAATGCGAGTTTTCAAAGGACTAATCCAGACAAGTTTAATATTAGCTACCCTTCCCTGGTGGCACAGGGGTTAAGCACTCACCTGCTAACAGAAAGGTCTGTGGTTGGAACCCACCAGACACTCTGCAGGAGAAAGATGTGGCAGCCTGCTTCCGTTGAGACTACAGCCTTGGAAGCCCTATCTGTCCTACAGGTCATATGAGTCGGAATCAGATCAATGACAATGGGTTATCTTTCCTTAAGTGTTTTCCCTATACCATGAAATGTGTGTGTGTGTGTGTGTGTGTGTAATAGCAGTAAGTTCTCAGAACAACTCTATATTATTATATATATTATTATATATATATATATAATATATAATATTATACTATATAATATATATAGTATATATTATTATACTCATTTTATACATATGGAAACAGAGATTGAAAAAATCCCAGGGTCACACCAACCAGCTGCAAAGTTGGTACCACTCCTCCCTGTTGCTCTTCCCAGAGTGAAAACGTACCTCCTGTCTGATATCAGGATTGTTCATCTGTCTTAATAATACACTCCTTCAATAAATATTAATTGAGAGCCAATTATGTGCCAATCTTTACACCAGGTGCTAGAGAAATAATAGTGGGCAAAAATAGACACTATGCTTGTTTTCAAAAGAATTCGGAGGCAGGCAGACTAAATCAAATTATCTCACCAGAAAATCTATACTTACTTAAAGCAAATGCTGTGGAAGAAAGGATCACAGCCTGTAAAGGCATATAGCAAAAGAACCTGCACTTCCACGAGGAAGTAATGTTTGAACAAAAATCTCAAGGATGATTTGGCATTAACCACAGGAAAAGTGGAAAAAGAATGTTCCAGGTAGAGACAGCAGCATATTGACAGACTCAGTGGAAGGAAGTCACATGGAGAGTGAGGAACCAAAATGTCTGCAGGGCTGAAGTACAGAGAGCCAGGAGGAGAGTAGGAGGAAATGAAGCTGGAGACGTGCACAGGGACAGGCTGTCTACACTCTTAAGTCCATGAAAAGTCATTGAAGGAACTGAAGTAAAATGGAAAATAGGATCAGCTTTATGTTTTGAATATATAATTTTAGCTCCAGTAGGGCTAAAGTTGTGGAACATTGTGAAAGCAGGGAGGCCAGTTAGGAGTCTATCGCTGTAATTCACAAAAGAGAGATGATAATAGCTTAAACCTGTGTGGTAGCAGAAACCACGGCCAGGTTCTAACATCAGGAGAAACAGCACTGACTACCAGCTCCATAAATCCCTCTCTATCTTGCTTTCACAGTGCTTCCTTCAATGGTATTCGGCACTTAATAGACCTCATCACACCACATTATCTTTTTAAAAATGTTGAAAATGTGTTCCCTATCCCAAACCTACATTAGCTACTCTTCTAGGTGGCAGCAGAGATGGAGAGATATTTAGGAAATGATATTAGTAGCTTCATTTCTTCTGGGCTGACCTCATTTTCTTTTTCCATATACAATTTGTTTATCCCAATTTCTGGGCCTTTCATCATACTATTTTACCTACACACAATATCTTCTATAACCCCTCTACTGGTCCTTCCATTAAAGCCCTCTCAGTATTTTTAATCTTCCCTAGTTCACTCCATTCTCCAAGCAGAACTCTGCTTCCTTTGAGCTCCTTTAGTAGTCCACAAACAAATTGTAGTATAATAAGCCCATGCTTCAATACCCTACATTGTACATGCCTTAGTAATGCATATTAAAGCTGTTTGCTGATCTTAAAGCACTATACAAAAATATGAAACACACAACACAGGCCTCAGTCTCAGCATCATTGCTTCAAGCCCCACATTTGGCACTTTGGGTTTGTTGTGCAGGTATGGATGTATGTGGGTCTATTTTGCTTGTTTATTTTTTCAGAGGTAGTATGATTAAATAATGACAATAATTAGTAAAAACTTCTATTTTGAGAGTTTACTCTGTTCAGGCTCTGTGCTAATCATCCTTCACACGTTATCTTACTCAATCATTGCAAAAAGTCTATTCAGTTGAGTTGGTATGAGGATTATTCTACCAATTAACTATATTAGAAAACTGACAGAGGAAATAAGTTAAGAAACTTGCCTTTAAGTTCATATCTCTATGAACTCTCATATTTACTAGTGATCACATCACCAGTAAAAGGTGGACCAACCTGTTGGCTTTAGGAAAACATAGAATGGCTGGACCAAATTCTTGCACTGCCACCTTGAGCAAGTTCATTAACCACATCGAACCTCATGTCTTCATCAATTGAATAATGTGATTGCAAGCATTAGATGAAATTATGTGTATGAAGTACAAAAAAAGAAACAGATTGCCATATATGAGACACTTAGCCAATGTTATTTCTGTTTCCCTTTTCCTTCTAAAGAGCTTGGAAGCCCCTCAAGTCAAGGAACATCTTTATGACACTAGGGTGTTTCCAGTACAATAATATCAGCATAAATAATCAAGGAATCATTATGACTGAACAATACACATTTACTGTCATTAAGTAATAAGATGTATTCACATACTAGCAAATTTAAAAAGTAAAAAAATAAGGAGGTGCTGCTTAAGGGATACTGAGTTTTTGTTAAAGGTGATGAAAATTTTGAAAATGGACAGTAATGATGGTTACAAGACAAGGTGAAGGTAAATAACATCACTAAATTGTACACATAAAAATAGTGAAATAGCAAATGTTACATATATTTCATCACAATAAAAAAAATTTAAAGATTACTGTAAAAATCTACTTTAAATCTTTTGTTGTCTTCCTAACATTGGAGTCTATTAGCTATTAAACACATATAAAGGATATACAAAGTGACAATTTTTAAAAAGGCTCAGTTCCGAGATCCATTCAATGACAAAAGAGAGAATCCCGACCCAGCATGTTATCATTAGACTACTTAAAAAATATAGGAACTGTTCTGAATTTCCAAACTTATTTTACATTGTGTAAGACAGCAAAAGAGGCATGTATTTATAGGCATCTCTAGTGAAAGGCCTACTAGGTAATGAGTGAAAAATTATTGAAGATATATACCTGGGCTCCAATGAACTTACGGTCTATTAGGGAAGACATGTATTCCATAATGTAATAAATAATTTTTAAAAGGTAGAAATATAATGATAGAAAAAAGAAAGGAGATATTTACTAAACTTGAGGGATCAGAGAACACTTAATACACATTTGATCTTGGCCTTCTACAAGAGTATGAATTCACAAGGCAAAGGTGACAAAGGGGTTTTCAATACAGAGAGAATTCTGAGATCAAAAGGCACAGATGCATGAAAAAGCAGGGTGCAACATGTTCAGAGGACAGCAAGAAATCTGAAATGGCTGAAGTAAAGGACAAATAAAGGTGTACAGTCAGAAATAGGATGGGAACAGAAGATACAGTCAGGCTTTTAAGGAACTTAGTTTGAAGGAGAAGTTTGGACTGTACCATTTTGACCTTGAGAATATTTTTAACCTATCATTTTGACCCAGTTTTACAAATTCCTGTATTTTGGTTTGTTATAAAAAACTCATTGAATAGAATGTATGTTTTTATTCTTTACACTAGAAATAAAACACAAGAAACAAATAATCAGGCAATTATCCAACTAACAATGGAGATTACTGGTAAAAATCATCAAGTCAGAACAGAACAATGGCTAAAACTGCACAGGGTTTAGCAACTAAAAATTAATGAAAGAATACAATTTTCTTAATAAAACTTAAATTGGAATTTTTTGTTCCCCAAATATTAGCCTTGTTAGAAATAATGGCAACAGAAGAAAAAACACAATACCAAAAGCTATATTTTGTTAATGTGATAAAAACAAATCTGGCTGTAAAAGATAGACAAGATGTAAATAAACAAAGCAAGGAAAATACATTAGGGGTATAAAAAATAGATTTGGGTAAATTTTTTTTTCTTCAAAAATTGCAGCATTAATGTGGGGACCATGGTCTCGGGGAACATCTAGCTCAATTGGCATAACACAGTTTATAAAGACAACGTTCTACATTCTACCTTGGTAAGTAGCGTCTGGGATCTTAAAAGCCTGTGAGCAGCCATCTAAGATACTCCACTGGTCTCAGCCCTTCGGGAGCAAGGGAGAAGCGGAACAAGATACAAGGAAAAGATTAGTCCAAAGGACTAATGGACCACAGCTAGCATGGCCTCCACCACACTGAGTTCAGTACAGCTAGATGGTGCCCACCTACCACCACTGACTGCTCTGACAGGGATCACAATAGAGGGTCCTGGACAGAGCTGGAAAAGGATGTAGAACAGAATTCTGACTCACAAAAAAAGACCAGATTTACTGGCCTGACGAGAAACCCTGAAAGTATGGCCCCCAGACACCCTTTTAGTTCAGTGGTGAAGTCCCTCCAGAAGCTCACCATTCAGTTGGGGATTGAACAGCCTCATAAAACAAAACAGGACTAATGAGGCACAGCAGTCCAGGGACAAGGACTAGAAGGCAGGAGGGGACAGGAAAGCTGGTGATAGGGAACCCATGGTTGAGAAGGGACAGTGTTGACATGTCATGGGGTTGTTAACCATTGTCATAGGGCAATATGTGTACTGTTTAATGGTGGTAACTATTTGTTCTGCAAACCTTCATCTAAGATACAAAAAAAAAAGAATTTTCTATGTGAGATCAAATTGACAACAGCAGCTCAAAAGATTTGATGGGAAGCCTAGGGGGCAGTGAGTTGAAGATAATGGTGATGGAATAATTTGGAAAAGGATAGTGAGAATAGCAGCACAACTGGAAGAATGTAATCAATGTCACTGAATTGTACGTGTAGAAACTTTCAACATGGTGTAACTTTTGCTATGTATATTTTCACCAAAAAAAAAAAAGGTCCTCAAGGTCAAGAAGGGAGAGTGTTGACACATCGTGGGGTTGTTAACCAATGTCATAAAACAATATGTGTACTGACTGTTTAATGAGAAACTATTTGTTCTGTAAACCTTCATCTAAAGTACAATAAAAAATTTAAAAAAAAAAAAAGTTGCAGCATTAAGAGTTAAATGGCAGACTAAAGGCAGAGTCTGAAGGACTTTACACCAGGCAGTGTGGAGATAAACACTAAGGTCTTTTGCAAGAAAATGACATAACGGAGGTACTATTTTTAGATAATTGATTAGTTAACAAATACATATTAAGTGCCTACCATGGACCAGAGGGGAGGAGTCACTGAGAAACACAAAGACAAGAGTCACCAGTTACAAAATGTCCACAAGAACAGTCATAAATACCATACTAGAATGGTCCCATTGGGCTTGGAGAAGAAAAACTCAAAAACCATTTTAAGAGGAAAAAGTGGTCCACAGTGATTCATTTTGTATCCGTTTAAAAAAAAAAAAAAAAAAAAAAAAAACCTAGCAGGCTATAAGAATACTTCTTCTGGCATATTCACATTTAACTCTTGGAATCTCAAAACGAGAGGATAGCTGACAATGTCTAATGACTCAGTAGTTCTAGATAAATGAAGACTGAGAAAAAGTCACTAGATTTATCAAAAAAGAGCACTATTTAACTTAAAGAAAGAAATGGGAAGAATGTGGGGAGGATGGAAAGCAAGGAAGAATACAGAGTGCGTGTAAGTCAAAGACTCAAAGAAAATGGATATAGAATGTTCACTCAAAAATCACATAGGAAAAGTGGGAATGTTAACTGGGTCTTGAAAGACGGTTAGGAATCAGAAAGGCAGAAAGAAATTGGTAAATTATACGATATTCTTGAAGCTATCCAAAGCCCTGTTAGTGAGAGAATAGAGGAATAGAAGTTATATTCAAGAATGAATCAAGCTATCTGGTCCAGGGCATCTGCATTCCCTAGAGAAGGAAAAGTTGTGAAGAAGGAAGAACCTCAAATTAGTTTAGTTAGAAGACACGCCCAAGTGATGATGACTTCACTCTCCCAGCCCTTCCAAAGATGTGCGAGCCCCTAACTCCCTGTATTAAAACATTTGCCCTTGGAATTTGTAGAGTGGGTTGTTTTTTCGGCCATACCTGACTGATATGATGATGTAAGGGTATTACGTGTAGATAGCTTAAGGGGGCTAGAAATGGAAAAAGGATTGAGTAGTAAAAAACTGGTCAGAGGAAGATTAGTAATGGAAGAAGAACAACTAGTAGAAGGACTTTTTTTTTTTAAAGATCAAATGCTTTATACCTAAGAACAAACTGGTGGGTGGAAAGAGAGATTATTCATAGCAGTAAGTCATCTGGAGGAGACACATGAGCAACAGGGAATGAGCTGCCCTACTGAAAGAAGCATACAAGAAATATCTGAAGGAAAATGGAAAGTATCCATCAAACTGGAGTCAGCTGGATTACAGATAGTTCAAATTCATGATTAGAAAGTAAATGATTTGTCTTACACACGTACAAACTGGTGACCCAAATTATGTAGCTCATACTTTAGAAATAATTTTCAAAACCTACCTAAATACCCACATTCAAATGCTAGTACCACAAAACAGAATACTTACTATATTACAACTCCAGATAAAAATATTCATGTGAATTGCATAAAAGAACAGTTTGTTTTTCTCCTTTAAAACATGTAACTCCCATTAAATAAATGCATATTTTTTACGTCTGTCAAAAACAGATTATAGACACTGTTAATAAAGGTCACTAGAGTCCATTTCTTTTACCTATGAGCATATATGTGTATGCAAATTAATAGTGCACTACAAAAATATTGTGAGATAATAGTTTCAAGACCTTCTAACTTGTACAACATTGACAGTCACGGTGAAAGAATATTTATATTTTATTTTATAATCAAGTATATATCCTTCAGGGATGACTACATATTGCAAACATATGCAAGCTCTGATTTCCTTGGAAAATATCTTTTTTTTTTTTTTTTTAATTATAGGTCATCACAGTGTTTCCCAAACTAGTCTTTACTTAGACTCACTTGAGAATCTCTAAAAAATTTAAAATCCCAGCCATCACCCAGACCAATTAAATCACAATTCTGGAGGCAGGGCATAGGCGTTATTATTTCTTGAAGCTCCCCAGGTGACTACAATGTACAGATAAGTTAGGGACCACTGTGTTAAGCAACTACGCCTTGAAGAAAACCTGATTAGTCCTTTAGAGCAATGGTTCTCAGACTTTGCCGCACATAAGAATCACCTGGTAAGCTCTGAAAATCCCCAGACCTCAGCTACATCCCATGAACAATTAAATTACAATCTTTGGGGGATGGGAGCCAGCAAGGAGTATTTTTTAAAACTCCAAATGTGCACTCAAGGGTGAGAAAAAATGACTTAAACTAGAGGGTGGTCTGTAATATTAATCAAAAACATTAGATATCAGAGACTTCTGGGCAACATGGCGCTATAGTCAGAAGCACCACGTCATCCCTCCGCGGCAAAGATCAGAAAAACTAAGTCAAACAAAGTCACACGTCAATCCTGAAACCCTAACCATCAAATGAAGAGATAAAGAACTCAGCTAAGCACTGACTGGAATAAGAAACTGACCGGAACAGAGCATGAGGAGAGATACATGCAGAGGTCCCCTAGCAGCTACCACAGCATGGATCCGCCACCTTGGACTCCCATCGGAGATCAGCGAACAGGAGGTACCAGAAAGCAGCTTCACGGAGCTTCCAGCAGGAGAACAGAACAACCGGTAACCAGCAATATAGGCTTTCCCACCCCCCACCATTCTTCACCCCCATTTAGCCTCCTCTGCTTCCTGCAGCCACGGTCTACCAGCTGGGAAGCACAAACTTCCCCCAGTGCTGCTTGGATTCCACCCACCTGCACTGGCCAGCTCCGAGTGCCATTTGTTGGCTGCTGGTGTTGCTTTTTTCTGCTTCTTTAGATTTCTTCCTTACCTCTCATCACTTCCCCCTCCCTTCTCTCAAATACCTGGTTCCTTGCACCATCTTTGCTTCTTCCTGAAAGGCTGTGAAACACTGTTCAACTGTGAAACTGCTTCCCGGCGCGTGCCGCCATGCTGGTGGGAACCCTGGGACTTTTTTGTTTGTTTGCTCTGATTTGTTCTGTTTTGATTTGTTTGTTTGTTTTCTTTTTAGTTTCTCAGCTTGTGAGCTCCTTCTAGCCTGGCAGTACCGCATGGCTTCGAAGCTAGTCCCTTACCCTGCACAGACACACAGGGACATCCCTGGGGGCATTTCTTTTCTCTCTTTTTTTTTTTTTTTCATTTCTTTGTTTAGTTTTCTTCTCTCTCTTATTCCCTTTTTGTCTTTCTTCATTTCCAGTTTCTCGATTTATTCATTGTTTTCTTTTACCCTTTTTCTTTTTTTTTTTAATTTTTGTTTTTCCCCATTTCTCAGATTCTCATCTCTCCACTCCAATAGCAAGCTCCCTTAGCACTCTTTTTAGTTTGTGTGTATGTCTTTGGCTCCTGTTCCTCTCTCCTCTCTCTCGTCTTTCCCATACCCATCTTAGCTCCACACATCACAATCTACCCCCTCTTTCCTGCCTACCTGCACTGTGTGCTGAACATCACACTCCCAAGCAACATAGGCATGGCCTACTGGACCTTGCCCTGCACTGATTCCCAGTCCCCACAGTCAGCCCTGGTACGTGCCACAAAAAACCTATCCCAGCAACTCCCCTTCAGCTGGACCTGCCTTGCTGTACCATACCTGAGTGACTGACCCTGCCCATTGGAGAAGGAGGTGAAAAGTATCGTGCCCACAGATGAGCAAACAACAAAGAATGCACAGCCCACCTGCTCAGACATAACCAAATAAAACAAAAAAGCAGGATGAAACAAACAAATCTACAGTCAATAAATGAGGAAAATAACCACTGAATGCCCTGAAGACAGTGGACAATATCAAAACATTTACGAAAACAAGAGGCTTCAAAAATAAAACACCAGATGACCTTCCAATAGAAGAAAAGGCACTAGACCTAACTGATAGGGAATTCAAATCTCTAACATTCAGAATTATCCAAGAGTTGAAGCAAAAAACAGACAAAAATGAGGAAAAAATACACAAATTCATGGAAAAGGCAGACAAATTCATGGAAAATACAAACAAAAAAATGGAAGAATTCAGGAAAATAATACAGGAACAAAATGCTAAAATAAATTCACAACTAGAAATCATACAAAAACAACAATTAGAAATCCAAAAGATAAACAACAGTATTTCAGAAATGGACAGTGTCATTAGAAGGGCTGTGGACTAGGTTTGAAACGATGGAAGATAGCATCAGCAAAATTGAAGACAAACACTTGGCTACAACTCTCAGGAAAAATCAGAAAAAAGAACAATGAAAAATGAAGAAACCATGAGAATTATGTGGGATACAATCAAAAGCAAAAATCTATGAGTGATCGGAGTTCCAGAAGGGGGAGAAAACAGAAAACACAGAGAGGATCATCAAAGACTTGCTGACAGAAAACTTCCCCAATTTCATGAAAGATGAAAAGCTGACCATCCAAGAAACTCAACAAACCCCATATATTATAGACCCCAAAAGAAAATCACCAAGGCATATCACAATCACACTCAATAAAACCAAAGACAAAGAATCCTGAGAGCAGCTCAAGAAAAACAAAAGTCACATACAGAGGAGAAACAATAAGACTAAGCTCGGATTATTCCGCAGAAACCATGCAGGCAAGAAGGCAATGGGATGACATATATAAAACCTTGAAAGAAAAAAATTGCCAGCCAAGAATAATATATCCTGAAAAACTCTTGTTCAAATATGCCAGTGAAATTAGGTCATTTCCAGATAAACAGAAATTAAGGGACTATGTAAAAACCAAATTGAATTTACAAGACTTATTAAAGGAAGTCCTTTGATCTGAGAACAAACAACATCAGACCACAGGCTGAATATATGACACATGATTGTACTAGCCAGATACCAACCTAGGAAATGAACTCTTAAGGACTATGCAAAACCAAAAGAATTCCAACAGGGAACCAGAGAGGTTAATCTGTAAATGACAACAGCATCAGAACAATAAAAGAAGGAATAAACAGTGTAGGTATAGAACCTTCTAATGGAGAGTAAGGCAAGGCGACACCAAGTAATAATAGACTGGTACAAATCTGCGAAGATAAGGGTAAATTTCAAGGTAACCACAAAGAAAGTTAACAAACCTACTCATCAAAATACAGAAGAAAAACATAAAGTCTCAGTAAAAACAAAACCTACAAAAACAAAATAAACAAAAAAAAAAATCCAGAAGCAAAGGAACTCAGCACAGGAGAGTAAGAAGAACAAAGAAAACGTCAGCACCACAAAAAAAAGCACTACAAAACGCAGTCTCACTCTTAGGAATATATTCTACAGAAATAAGAGCCGTCACACTAATAGACATATGCACGCCCATATTCATTGAAGCACTGTTCACAATAACAAAAAGATTGAAACAACCTAGATGCCCATCAACAGATGAATGGATAAACAATGTACATACACACAATGGAGTATTATACAAAGATAAAGAACAATGATGAATCTGTGAAGCATCTCATAACATGGATGAAACTGGAGGACATTATGCCAAGTGAAATAAGTAAATCACAAAAGGACAAATACTGTATGAGACCTCTACTGTATAACTCATGTAAAAGTTTACATGTAAAAGAAATAATTTTTGTTGGTTACAAGGGGTGGGGTGGAGGACTAAATAGATAAGTGGTAACTCTGGTGAAGGGTAAGACAGTATACATTACTGGGGAAGCCAGCACAACCTGTACAAAGAAAGGTCGTGGAAGCGCCATAGACACTTCCAAACTCCCTGAGGGAATGAATTGCTGGGCAGAGGGCTGTGGGGACAATGGTCTTGGGGAACATCTAGCTCAGCTGGCATAACACAGTTTATAAAGACAATGTTCTACATTCCGCCTTAATGAGTAGCGTCTGGGGTCTTAAAAGCCTGTGAGCAGCCATCTAAGATACTCCACTGGTCTCACCCCTTTGGGAGCAATGGAGAACGAACAGAACAAGATACAAGGAAAAGACTGGTCCAAAGGACTGACTAATGGGCCACAGCTACCACGGCTTCCACCAGACTGAGTCCTGTACAGCTAGATGGTGCCCAGCTACCAACACTGACTGCTCTTACCAAGATCACAATAGAAGGCCCTGGACAGAGCTGGAAAAGGATGTAAAACAGAATTCTAACTCACAAAAAAAAAAAAAAAAAAAAGACCAGATTTACTGGCCTGACAGACTGGAGAAATCCCGAGAGTATGGCCCCCAGACACCCTTTTAGCTCAGTGATAAAGCCCCTCCCAAAGTTCACCATTCAGCCGGGGATTTGACAGCCTTATAAAACAAAACTGGACTAATGAGGCACAGCAGTCCAGGGACAAGGACTAGAAGGCAGGAGGGGACAGGAAAGCTGGTGATAGGGAACCCAATTGAGAAGGGACAGTGTTGACATGTCATGGGGTTGTTAACCATTGTCATAGGGCAATATGTGTACTAACTGTTTAATGAGAAACTATTTGTTCTGCAAACCTTCATCTAAGGTACAAAAAAAAAAAAAGAATTATCTATGTGAGATCATATTGGCAACAGCGACTCAAAAGTTTTGATGGGAAGCCTAGGGGACAGTGAGTTGAAGATAATGGTGATGGAATAATTTGGAAAAGGATAGTGAGGATAGCAGCACAACCGGAAAAATGTAATCAATGTCACTGAATTGTACGTGTAGAAACTTTCAAAATGGTGTAACTTTGGCTATGTATATTTTCACCAAAAAAAAGGTCTTCAAGGTCAAGAAGGGAGAGTGTTGACATGTCATGGGGTTGTTAACCAATGTCATAAAACAATATCTGTACTGACTGTTTAATGAGAAACTATTCTTTCTGTAAACCTTCATCTAAAGTACAATAAAAAAATTTTTTAAGAAGTTAGATATCAGGAAAAAGAACTTCATTGATACAATAAAAATTATTATAAAAACTCACAAATGAAAAAAAGGATGAAAAGAACAAGAATGTGTAGTATTTTTGGAAAGATAATACTGCTTTAGCAAGTAGACCAATACTGTAGTTACTATGTTAACTACAATATTGAAAATTAGGACAGAGACAGAAAAAGACTAAGCAAGAGAAAGAGGATAAGAAATGTAACCTATTGTCACATAATGATGTGTGACTGAATCTTTCAATCTCTAATTAATAACATGTGCTCCTATCCTATTCACCACTCTTGCCAAATGTGTAAGTTTAAGAAAATTTTAGAATTTTAGGGATAGAAAAAAGTTAACAAATACTCATAAATGCAGGTTAAGTAACTGAATAATTTCAAAGCAAGAAAAGTTCATCTCTAATTCCAATTCTAAGTAGTAGTTTCTGGCCACGCTTTAGTTCTGTTGAAAACTAGCTCAGTATGAACAAAATGTATGTTGTATTTCAAAAGCAGCAGAAGGGTGGTTGAATTAAGATGATTTGGTAATATAATTTTAAGCATTTATTTAATATTCACTTTTATGTAAACATCTTTCAATAGAGGGTTTAAGTATCATTTAAAACAGATTTTATAAAGTATAATTAGATATGCTGTCAGATGGGAAGACAAATTAAAAGTACAATTCACACTGTTACAGCAGCACTGCCACCCAGGAGCGACTGATCTTTTGCTCAAACTCACAGCAGAACGTAATCCAGTCTCTACAGCACATGTGATTATAGACTTGCAAGGACACTAGCATTTAAATTATTAATCAACGTAGTTTCCTTTTGTGGAAAAACCTGTGTGCTACATAAATGGCGGGGGTGGGGAGGGGAGTCTTTTTGTCCTTAAACTTTTGTAAATTGACTTCCTGGTAAAGAGCCTCAGTTATCACAAATTCATTTAAGTAACAGCTAGGGATGTATTGTCAATTGACAGTATATGCTTAAGAAAATTCATGTATAAACATCATATAGCCAATAATTTGGGGAGGATTTAGTAGCTGTAATAAATGCAAATGCCTGGGCCAAAGCCAGATGAACTAACAGATTTCTAACTTAGCCCCAATTTCTAACACCAAGGTAGGTGCAATCCTAGCTATTAGTAGTCTGAACCTGAAACAGGGAAAGGGAATCATTCCCTACATCAAATGATGTGATTAGGTAGCTATCTAGTCTAAATTTCAGACAAATCTTTAAAAATTGCTTTCCCTCTTCATCAGCTGGGGACAATCACTCATAGATGAAAAAGTCAAAAATTTACCTTTTCATCTTCATCAGTGAGACTTCCAGTTTCCAGTCCAGCATGCAAAGAGCTTGGAATTCATCACTCCTATCCTCACAACAATAAAATTTAAAAAAAAAAAAAAAGCTGAAGAATTGAAAATCAACAACTCTTCTTAGAAAATATCTCAGAGAATTTAGATCACAGAGCAAATTGCCACCCCAAACACTGGAGAGACAGATAGGCTGATACAGAGAATCACTTGCTTACCGGGAGCAGGCACTTCTGCCTCTGGACCCAGCAGGAGCTAGGAACACTTAAAGAATAATTGACTGGAGACTAAGCATAGACTAGCTTAAGAGATAAAAAGCTCCTAGAAGCTCAGCCTTAAAGAAACCCCTACACTTGTGTGAGTTTTACCTCTAGGGGACTGTGATGGTTAAGATTGTGTGTCAACTTGGCTGGGCCATGATTCTCAGTGTTTTAGCAGTTGTATAATGTTGTGATCACTTCCCTGTTGAAATCTGATATGTGATCACCCCCATGATGGAATCTGCTGAGTGGTACCAGTGGGGGCAGGGCCTGTGGTGGCTCACCACCCCCTCAGCTTCATCTCTCTGCCCTCCACTGGTTACTGCCTGTCTGCTTGACTTGCCAAAGTTTTTGGCTTGTTCCAGACTCAGCAGCTGTCTCTTGTCATCTCACCTCCAGTTCTTGGGACTTGAGCTAGCAGCGTACCTGTTGATCTTGGAATTTGTTGATCTTTCACAGCCCACAAGCAAGAGTCCTGTTCCCCGACCTTTTGATCTTGGGTTTGTCAGCCCCTGCAGCTACGTGAATCAGGAGAAACCTTGGGGTCTTGTCTGCTGGTCTTGGAATTCATCGACCTTCACAGCCTGTGAGTGGGAGCCCTGCTCTCCCACCTGCCGACCTTGGGTTCACCAGCTTCTGTGGCTGCGTGAATTGGGAGAGGCCTCTACCCTGATCCACAGACTTGGGACATTTTAGCCTCTACAATCACATGAGCTATTTGCTTGATATAAATCTCTCTCTGTATATATTTATACGTTTTACTGGTTTTGCTTCTCTAGAGAACCCAGCTTAAGACAGGGCCCCAGAAATTTCTCAGCTGTGAAGATCAAGAAAAATCCCCTCATCCTTCCCACAGAGAGGGAGGAAAATAACCATTTTGACATAGTACTCTATTCTACTTAACAGTACCCTGCCCTCATGGGAAGCTACAACAGCCTAATTAATATGGATTTTATCAGAACTTAACCAGGCTGTTGGAAGGAAATTATTCAATTCCAGTACATACTAGTCCTCCTGTTTCACCTAAGGGGTGAAAAAAAAAAAAAAAAAGAGAAACATTTGTGAAGGTCACAACTCAGTGACACGGGCTCACTTAAAGACTGAGACAAAATCATAGGATTACAGAATGCTTCTCCTCTGCTGATACTACACTCCCACATCAACAACAACAGGTCTTTACAGGGAATTACAACTGAAATAACCTCAGTTCCCTTTATCTAATACATCATGTCTGACTTTACAAGGCATGCTAAAGGGCAAAAAATACAGTCCAAAGAGAAACGACAAGCATCAGAGCCAGACTTAGATATGGCACAGATTTGGGAATAATCAGACCAGAATTTTAGTATAACTATGATTAGTATGCCAAGGTATCTAATGAAAAAAGTAGACAACATGCAAGAACAGATGGGTGACGTAAAGAGAAAGATGGAAACTCTAAGAAAGAATCAAAAGAAAATTCTAGAAAACAAAAACACTGTAACAGAAACTTCTAGATCTAATAGAGGAATTTAGTAAAGTTGCAAGGTACAAGGTCAAAAAACAAAAATCAGTTGGGTTTCTATATACCAGCAGCAAGAAATGTGAAAGGGAAGTTAGGGAAATAATTTCATTTACAATAGCATCTAAGAGAATAAAATACCTAGGAATAAATCTAACCAGGGAAATGAAAGATTTATACAATGAAAACTATAGAACACCGATGAAAGAGATTAAAGAAGACTTAAATAAATGGAAAGAGCTTCCATATTCATGGATTGGAAGACGTAATATCGTTGTCAATACTATCCAAAGTGATCTATAGATTCTATGCAATCCTGATCAAAATTCCAACAGCTTTCTTTACAGAAATAGAAAAACCAACCCTTAACTTTATGTGGAATAGAAAGAGACTCTGAAGAGTTAAAGCAATGTTGAGAGAGAAGAACAAGATAGAAGGACTCACACTTCTTGATTTTAAAATATGCTATATAACTACAGTGAACAAAACAGCCTGGTACTGGTATAACAATAGACATATAGACCAATGGAATAGAATTGAGAGTCCATAAATAAACCCACACATCTATGGTTAACTGATTTTTGACAAGGGTGCTAAGTCCACTCAATGGGGAAAGAAGAGTCTCTTCAATAAATGGTGCTGGAAAAACTGGATTTCTACATGCAGAAAAATAAAACAGGATCCATGCCTCATACCATACAGAAAAACAAACTCAAAACAGATCAAGGACCTAAATATGCAAACCAAAACCAAAAATTCTTAGACGAAAAAGCAGAGACAATATTGTCAAGCCTAGCTTTTAACTATGGATTATAAAATATAACAAAAGCACAAAGAGCAAAAGACAAAATAAATAAATGTGACCTCATAAAAATTTAAAACTTTTGTTCATCAAAAGACTTCACCAAAAAGTGAAAAGACAAGCTACCAACTGGGAAAATTTCTTCAGAAACCATATATCTAACAAGACTCTAATAAACTAAATATATAAACTTTGACAACTTAACAACAAAAAGGTAATCAATCATAAAGTGGGCAAAGGACTTGAATAGACATTTCACCAAAGAGGACATTCAAATGGCCACCAAACACATGGAAAGATACTCAGTGTCATTAGCCATTAGAGAGATGCAAATCAAAACCACACTGAGATACTATTTCACTCCCACTAGGATGGTTAAAATTTAAAAATAAAAAACAAAACAGAAAACAACAAATGTTGACGAGGATATAGGGAAACTGGAACCCTTATCCATTGCTAGCACGAATGCAAAATGATATAGCCGTGGTGGAAAACAGTGTGGCAGTTCCTCAAAAATCTAAAAATAGGACAATCATATGATCTATGAATTCCACTCCTAGATATATACTCAAAAAATTTGAAAGCAGAGATTCAAACAGAGACTTGGACACCTATGTCCGTTCACAATAGCCAAAAGGTGGAAATAATGCCCATCAACAGATGAATGGATAAACAAAATGTGGTATATATATATATACAATGGAATACTACTCAGCCATTACAAGAAATAAAGTCTTGATACATGCTACAATATGGATAGAGCTGGAAGACATTATGCTGAGTAAAATAAGTCAGTCACAAAAGGGCAAATATTATATGACCTCATTATATAAAAAGAAAAGACAAATGTATAGACAATAAAGTTTATTAGTGGTTACCAGAAGTGGGAAGGAGGGAGAAAGGAGGGGTTAATGGTGATGGAAATATCGTGTTGACTAAGGGCAGGGTTGCCGTCAGTAAGTTGTGTTGACACGTTGTAAAAAGTTTAACTGGCAAAAGTTGTATGACAGATATATTTACAACAAGACAAAAAAAAAAAAAAAGAGTAGCTGCTAGGCCTGCTTATATACAACCAAAAACCTCATGGGATTTGGTTTCTTGGTTTGGAGGTTTAAGGTCATGATTTCAAGGGATATCCCAGTTAATTGGCCTAATAACATGTTTAGTGCTTCTGTTCTACCTCCTAGTTCAATGCATAGCACCTAGGGTCTTAAAAGCTTGCAAGTGGCCATCCAAGGCACAACAATTGTCTCTATTTGCCTGAAGGAGAGTTAGGAATAGGAGGAAGATGTAGAACATGTGGCTAATTGCGTCCATGAACAACTGCCTCCTTTGCCATGAGACCAGAAGAACTGGATGGTACCTGGCTACCGTTACTGAACATTTAGATCAAAGATTCTATTGAAGAATACTGATCAAAAGGGTGGAAATGCGAAACAGAATTGCAAATTATCATGGAATCCAGATTTCCTGGAGCCATGAGGGTTGGATGAACCCCTGAAACAACTACTCTGAAATAATCTTTAAACCTTAAACCAAAATATCCCCTGAATTCTTTTTAAAATCTAATAGTTTAGCTTAGCTAGTAAAAAACATCTTCCTTGAGCATTACGCTTTTTTAAGAACTACCTATATGGGATCAAATTGATAACAGCAACTTGAAAGATTAGATAAGAACCTTAGGGAGCAGTGAATTTATGTTATTGGGAAAGGAACAACTCAGAAAAGAAGGGTGAGAATGGTTACACAACTCAAAGAATGGAATCAGGGTCACTGAATTGTACATGGAGAAACTGTTGAACTGGTTATGTTTTGCTGTGTATATTCTCAACAACAACAAAATAAAAAAATTATATTTAAAAAAAAATCACTGTAACAGAAAATGAAGAATGCCTTTGATGGGCTAGACTGGACACAGATAAGTAAAGAATCAGTTAGCTCAAAGGTATGACAATAGAAACTTCCTAAGCTGAAACGCAAAGTGAGAAAAAAAACAGAACAAACTATCCAAGAACTGTGGGACCATTAACGAAAGAAGTAACATATGCGTAATGAGAATATTAGAAGACGAGAGAGAAAGGAACAAAAGAAATACATGAAGTAATAAAGACTGAGAATTTTCCAAAATGGTTGACAGACACCAAAACACAGATCAAGAAAGCTCAGAGAATACCAAGCAAGATAAACATCAAAAAATATACACCTAGGTATTTCATATTCAAACTGCAGAAAATCAAAGACAAAGAGAATCTTGAAAGAAGTCCGAAGAGGTAAAAAAAACCCTCACCCGTAAAGGACAATGATAACCATTAGAGTGAGCATAAATCTAACCGGGGACATGAAGAGAAACACAAGCAAGAAGAGAATGGAGGGAAATATTTAGTGCTGAAAGAAATCAACTTCTTCATTTAGACACTATCGAACTCATTAGTTACCCAATCAAAAGGTGATTTATTTTACCCCAACAACTTGTGTTGTTATAATGACACACTCACAATTATAGAACCCGTCACTACTACAGCTTAAGGTCTTCTCTTTTCATTAAATATATCTATTATTAGTTGCTAAATAACTCATTGGGATATTTCTGGTAGAGCAGATTTCACAGCTCACACATATATTTGAAAATAAAAATCACAAAAACAATTTTAAAGTGGACCCTCCCGGCAAGTAAAAAGAAACATACGAGTCAGCTGAATCAGCTTTTACATTGAATCTATCCATCAATGTTTACTATGATCCCAACATTATAGGAAAAATAAGATAATTTAAAAATAATTCCTTCTAAACACAAAGCATGTTGCAACTTTTCATATGAATTTGCATTATAAACCATACATACCTAACCCCAAATGAAAGACTCAAGTTTTCTACCTAAGACTTACTAAATGGTTTATGTGATCACCATTTCAATTTTCCTCTTAACAAGATCTTTAGATAAATAAATCTTCTCCAAATTTTAAAATGATTCCAAACTGCTAAAATTTAATGAGCATTTTTAATATTATCTCCTCTGAAACATGGTCTGTGCTGCTTTTCACATTCCCAATAGGCATAAAGAGCTTTAGTGAAATATGAAACAAAAATGCTTTATTGCTGGAGTTTCCTATTCAGCATTGTTCATCGAGGGTACACAGAACGTCATGGCTCCATACTGAAGCCCAGACAATGGGTGTGCTGCTGTCAGCGGGCCCCTCCCGATGGAAACCTCTTCTTCATGAAACTCATTCAGTAACCCTGTACCTGGCCTCTGCAAGAATAAAATCGTATCTGTATGTCTTACAGTTAATAGACTGATGCAGTAAAACTGTCACTCTTTTTAAAAGCCTAGCTTTCTTTTGGGTGCATTCATTTAACTCTACACTGTATAATTCTACAGGTCTTTGCAGTTTCCTAGAGTATGTAGACTTTATTTTACTTTGTCTCTCTCACCATAACTCAAGGTAGAAAAGCCACTTTTGTGAACATCAACTTTCTTGCAACCAGGCTCTCCTAATGCAAACATCAATGTGCCCTCATTCTTCCAATCAGTTGTCACACATGCTTTGGTTTTGGGGAGGATGAGGTAGGATGGAGAGAGGAAAGGGGAAAGAAAGAAACTGATCTTACAGATGTCAGTAAATTAGGATTTTGCCTTATTTTAGATTAAAATGCTTTTTAAAAGAATCATGAAAAAATCCCTAACAACACTCTCCATGGTTAAGAAGCCAAGAAGCAGAGTTATCCCAGATTTTCCTTAGCAGTTAATATTTATTGAGCTACATAATTTTGGGCAAGTTGTTTTTCCCTGTGCCAAATTTCCACATGGGACAATGGCTACAATAACATTACCTCTCTCAGTAGGAGGTTATGTGGATTAAAATGGATAATGTATATAAAATACTTAGCCTACCTGAGTAATTGCTCAATAATATTAACTGTTATTTTGAAAGCAGAAGTTAATGAACATCCCCAAAAGGCTATTTATCCTCTATAGAAATCAAAAATGAATTTGGCTAATCTTTATATCCTTATCAGGATTTACTATATATATATATATATATATATATATATATATATATATATATATATATATATATATATATATATATATCAGACTCCTCATTCCAGGACATACAATCTATTTTGTGACATGGACTTAATGATTTTGAAAATTAAAATGAAAATGAAATTTGAAATTGTAAAGGGGATAAGGCTGCCTATATGAGAAAAGGATTGGCATATACCTGAGTCAGGCTGAAGTACTAAGAGGGGGCTGCAGAAGAAACAACCCACAGTTCTCCATTCACTTTTATGAGACCTGGTGCCTTTGTGGTACTCAGTGGCTTCCAAAATTGAGGATGCCTTAGTTTCACCTGGTAAGCATTTGAGTCTATCTGGATAATATGTAGATTTCAGAGCCTCAACCTCAACCTATTGTTGTTAGGTGCCCTTTAGTCCATTTTCAACTCATGGTGACCCCACATGTGACAATAGAACTGCCCTGTAGGGTTTTCTAAGCTGTAATTATTATGGGAACAGATCACCAGGTCTTTCTCCCACAGAGCCACTGGGTGGGTTTGAACCACCAACCTTTTGGTTAGCAGCCAAGCACTTAACCACTGTACCACCAGGGCTCCTAACCTCAGCCTGTTGTTGTTGTTAGGAGCTGTGGAGTTGGTTCCGACTCATAGCCACTTTACATACAACCGAACGAAACACTGCCTGGTCCTGCGCCATCCTCACAATCATTGCTGTTTGAGCCCATTGTTGCAGCCACTTTGTCAATCCATCTCATTGAGGGTGTTCCCCTTTTTTGCTGACCCTGTACTTAATCTCAGCCTCCATTGCCATCAAGTCAACTCTGACTCATAGCGACCGTTCTACTCTGCAATATAGGGTCACTATGACTCGAAACCAACTCAACAGCACACAATAACAACATACTGTAAGTGAAGGCTCACAAAGGGAGCATTGTGGAAATAAAGAAATAAAAAGACAAAATTAACAGCCCTGGATGTTCATTCCCCTTCCCATATTCCATAGGCAAGTCTTACCAACCTTGTGTTTGATAAAAGTATACTTTAAATGCCACACTGACTAGAAGCATTATTGTTAATGCTTATTTAGAAAAAAAGATTATTTTCTTTTACATAAGTTATATTTAAAGTGTCTTTCATGTTAATGAATTATTTAGAATGACTTCCAGATACTCTTTCACTCATAGGAAAATATCCCTGGAATTATAATACAAGGGAATCAGAAAAGATTATTTCATTTCCAAATAACAGACCTACGCACAGCTTTCCTATGTCTTTTGAACCTAAGGCACAAAGAGCTGAGTTAATGATATTCCTTAGTTCGAAGCACACTACTATCATTGCAAAGCTTCACTCTTATTTTATTTTCTACTTTATTCCTAATCTTCCCTTTCCCAATAGGCCTCCTTTTTTAATCAATTGCTATATGTTGTTAACTATACCCATATCTATATAAAAATAGTTCATATAAATATGAGTTTATATAAGTAGTATCTCATTTTTTAACTCATACCAGGTTTTTTATTATTATTATTTTATTGTGTTTTAGGTGAAACTTTACAGCACAAATTAGTTTCGCGTTCAAAAATTTATACACAAACTGTTTTGTGACGTTGGTTGCAATCCCTGCAATGTGTCAGCACTCTCCCCCTTTCCCTTCCCACCCCAGGTTCCCCATGTCCATTTGTCTAGTTTTCCTGTCCCTTCCTGCCTTCCGTCTTTGCTTTTGGGCAGATGTTGCCCATTTGGTCTCGTGCACTTGACTGATCTAAGAAGCATGTTCCTCACGTGTGTTATTGTTTTATAGGCCTGTCTGATCTTTGGCTGAAAGGTGGACTTCAGGAGTGGTTTCATTTCTGAGTTGGCAGGGTATCCTGGGGCCATAATTTCAGGGCTCCCCACCCCCGTCTCTGTCAGCCCGTTAAGTCTGGTCTTTTTGCGTGTGAATTTGAATTTTGTTCTACATTTTTCTCCCGCTCTGTCTGGGACCCTCTATTGTGATCCCTGTCAGAGCGGCTAGTGGTGGTAGCCGGGCACCATCTAGTTCTGGGCTCAGGCTTATGGAGGCTGTAGTTCATGTGGTCTAAAGTTTTCCTTGTGTTTGGTTTTCTTCATTCTCCTTTGCTCCGAAGGTGCTGGGACCAATACATGTATCTTAGATGGCTGCTTGCAGGCTTTTAATATCTCAGATGCTACACATCAACGTAGGATGTAGAATATTTTCTTTATGAAATACTTTATGCCAATTGACCTAGATGTCCTCTGAGACCATGGTCCCTGGCCCTCAGGCCCAGTAACTCAGTCCCTCAAGGTGTGTGTCTAGGAAGCTTTTATGACTTTGCCTTGTTCAAGTTGTGCTGACTTCCCCTATATTATCTGTTGTCTTCACTTCACCACAGTTAACACTTGTTTACTATCTAGTTAGTGATTTCCCCTCCCCACCAGTCATCTCCCTCTTAACTATCAAAGATATTTTTTTCTGTGTGTAAACCTTTTTTTTTTAATGTTGTAGTTTAAGTGAAAGTTTACATTTCAAGTTAGTCTCTTATACAAAAATTTATACATGTATTGTTATGTGACCCTAATTGCTCTCGCCATAATGTGACAGCACACTCCTCCTTTCCACCCCTGATTTCCCGTGTCCATTCAACCAGCTCCTAACCCTCTCTGCCTTCTCATGTCACTTCTGAACAGAAGCTGCCCATTTAATCTCATGTATCTACTTGAGCTAAGAAGCACACTCTTCACCAGTATCATTTTATGTCCCACAGTCCAGTCCAACCTTTTTCTGAAGAGTTGGCCTCGAGAATTGTTTTAGTTCTGGGTTGACAGTCTGGGAGCCATGCTTTCTGGGGTTCCTCCAGTCTCAGTCAGACCATTAAGTCTCACCTTTTTACTAGAATTTGAGTTCTGAACCCCACCTTTCTCCTGGTCCATCAAGAACTCTGTTTTCTTCCTTGTTGGGGCAGTCATTGGTGGTAGCCGGGCACCATCTAGTTCTTCTGGTCTCAGGCTGATGAAGTCTCTGGTTTATGTGGCCCTTTCTATTTCTTGGGCTAATACTCTCCTTGTGTCTTTGGTGTTCTTCATTCTCCTTTACTCCAGGTGGTTGGGACCAATTGATGCATCTTAGATGGCCACTTGCTAGGTTTTAAGACCCCAGACGCCACTCATCAAAGTAGGATGCAGAACATTTTCTTAATAAACTTTGTTGGAGAGAGGGGCAAGATGGCGCTCTAGGCAGAAACACCACGCCGTCCCTCCACAGCAAAGATCCGAAAAACTAAGCCTAACAGAGAATCAACAATCCTGAAACCCTAGAACACCAAATGAAGAGATAAAGAACTCAGCCAAACACCAAACGGAGTGAGAATACTAACAGAGAACGGAGAGCGAGGAGAGACTCAGGCAGAGATTCCTTACCAGCTAACGCAGCACGGATCCACCATCTTGGATTCCTATCGGAGACCAGCAAACGGGAGAGCAGCCTTGCAGAGCATCTGGTCGGAGACGGAACGACCGGTAAACTGCGGCGCGCGCTCTCCCACCACCCACCCCTCTCCGCCTCAGCTGGGGATTCCCTGCTTTCCGTGGCCAGGGTCCCTGGGCTGGGGGGTGCTGGTGCTTGGATTCCGCGCGCCTGGGCTGGTGGCTTTCTGGGAACCGTTTGCTGGCAGCTAGCGAAACTTTCTCTGCCGCCTCCCCCTCCTTTTGCCTGAGTGCCTGGTTCCGAGTGCTGTCTCTGCTCTCTCCTGCGGGGCTGTAGGGCTGCGTGCGGGCGTGTGGCTGTTTCTAGGTCTGGGCTCCCGCGTGGGTGGGATCCCGGGGCCTTTGTTCGTTCGCCCCTCTGCTTTCCGTGGCCGGAGTCCCTGAGCAGGGGGGCGCCGGTGCTTGGATTCCGCGCGCCCGGGCTGGAAGCTTTCTGGGAGTCGTTTGCTGGCACCTAGCGAACCTTTTTCTGCCGCCTCCCCCTCCTTTTGCCTGGGTGCCTGGTTCCGAGTGCCGTCTCTGCTCTCTCCTGCGGGGCTGTAGGGCTGCGTTCGGACGTGTGGCTGTTTCCAGGTCTGGGCTCCTGCGCGGGAGGGACCCTGGGGCCTTTGTTCGTTGGCCCCTCCGCTTCCCGTGGCCACGGTCACTTAACCCCGAGACTACCGGCTTCTTGGAATTCGCGCCCCTGAGTGGGGGCTCTCTGGGTCCCATTTGTAGGCACTGACTGCTGGTGTTGCCCTTTTTTTTTTTTCTCAATTTTATTTTTCTTCCTTTTTTGATTAGTTTTGTCATCTTTTACCTCTTTTTCTCTTTTGTCTTTCTTCATTGCTTAATTTCTTGTCTCTCTATCTCTTCCTTCTCTTTCTGATCCCTGAATACCAGGCGATGTATGCCTCTGTACCTTCTGGCCAGGCTGAGCTGTGAAAATTGAGACCGACTCCCCCAGACCTCATAGCTGCATCGATGCGATCCCAGGGAACTTTGCAGTTTTTTAACTTTTCTGATTTTCATTTGGTCATTCTTTCCTTTTCTTTCTCTTCCCCCTTCTGGTTTCCTCCATCCCATAGTCTCTCATCTGTACATTCCAACGACAAGCTCCCCTAGCATTCTTTTATGTTTGTACGCTTTTTGCTCCTCCTCCTCTCTCCTCTCCCCCATATCCAGCTTAGCTTCACACATAACCATCTTCCCACTGCACCCTACCTAGCTGCACCGTGCACTAGACATCACATCACCAAGCGGTGCAGGCACGCCCTATTGGAACCTGCCCAGCACTGACTACCGACCGTCCTGGTGGCTGCGGTGAGTGCCACAAGCAACCCATCCCAGTGGCTCCTCCTCAACTAGATCTGCCCAGCTGTACCACAAGAACGAAAAAAAAAAAAAAAATCTACAATCAATAAACGAGAGAAATATCTACTGAATGCCCCGAAAACAGCAAACAATACCAAAACATTTACAAAAACAAGACAAGATGGCTCCAATAGGCGTCCAAATTAAAACACCAGATAACTCTCCTGTGGAAGAAAATGCACTAGAAGTACCTGATACGGAACTCAAATCACTAATACTCGGAATTTTCCAAGAACTGAGGCAAAAAGCGGACAAACATGAGGAAAAAATAGACAAATTTATGGAAAATACAGACAAAAAATTGGAAGAATTCAGGAAGATGATGCAAGAACAAAATGCCAAAATAAATTCACAACTCAAAATTATACAAAAACAACAATTAGAAATCCAAAAGATAAACAACAAGATTTCAGAAATGGACGGTGTCATAGAAGGGCTGAGAAGTAGATTTGAAACCATGGAAGACAGGATCAGTGGAACTGAAGACAAACACTTGGATACAACTCTGTTTCAGGAAAACTCAGAAAAAAGAACAAAGAAAAATGAAGAGACCCTGAGAGTTATGTGGGACACAATTAAAAGCAAAAACTTACGAGTGATTGGCATACCAGAACAGGGGGAGAAAACAGAAAACACAGAGAGGATCATTGAGGAACTGCTGACAGAAAACTTTCCCAATATCATGAAAGATGAAAAGCTGGTCATCCAAGAAGCTCAACAAACCCCATATAGAAGAGACCCCAAAAGAAAATCACCAAGACATATCATATTCACACTCGCTAAAACTAAAGACAAACAAAGAATCCTGAGAGCAGCTCGTGAAAAACAAGAAGTCACATACAGAGGAGAAACAATAAGACTAAGCTCAGATTATTCAGCAGAAACCATGCAGGCAAGAAGGCAATGGGATGACATATATAAAATCTTGAAAGAAAAAAATTGTCAGCCAAGAATAATATATCCTGCAAAACTCTCATTCAGATTTGATGGTGAAATTAGGTCATTTCCAGATAAACAGAAACTAAAGGAATATGCAAAAGTCAAACCAAACTTACAAGAATTATTAAAGGGAGTTCTTCAATCTGAGGACAAACAGCTTCAGCCCTCAGGCAGGACCTAGGACCTAGGACGCAGGTTAACATGAACCAGATACCATTCTAGGAACTGAACTACAGACGACTTTCCAAAAACAAAAGATATACAACAGGGAATCAGAGAAATCAATCAAAGGATGACAACAACATCAAAACAATGAAAGAGGGAACAAACGGCATAGGTATAGAACCTTCTAAAGGAGAAGAAGGCAAGGCGATACCAAGTAACGGTAGACTGCTTCAAAATTATAAAGATAAGGGTAAAATTCATGGTAACCACAAAAAAACTTAACAAACCAACTCATAAAAATAAAAACGAAAAACATAAAGTCTCAACAAAAACAAAACCTACAAAAACAAAAGAAATGAACACAAAATCCACAAACAAAAGGAACTCAGCACAAGAGAGTAAGAAGAACAAAGAAAACTTCAGCATCACAAAAAAAAGCACTAAAAAATGACAGCAACAAACTCACATCTATCAATAATTACACTGAACGTAAATGGACTCAATGCACCCATAAAGCGACGGAGAGTGGCAGAATGGATAAGAAAACAGGATCCATCTATTTGCTGTCTACAAGAGACACATCTTAGAAACAAAGATGTGAATTTATTAAAAATCAAAGGTTGGAAAAAAGTATATCAAGCTAACAGCTATCAAAAAAGAGCAGGAGTGGCAATTCTAATCTCAGATAAAATAGACTTTAAAACAAAATCTACCATAAAAGACAAAGAAGGACACTATATAATGATTAAGGGGATGATCCATCATGAAGACATAACCATAATAAATATCTATGCACCCAATGACAGGGCTCCAAAATACATAAAAAAAACTCTAACAGCACTGAAAAGAGAAATTGACAGTTCCACAATAATAGTAGGAGACTTCAACACACCACTCTCAGTAAAGGACAGAACAACTAAAAAGAAACTCAGCAAAGATACAGAAGACCTAAAGGACACAATCAGCCAACTGGACCTCATAGACATATATAGAACAATCCATCCAACCGCTGCAAGTAGGATTCATACCAGGTATGCAAGGATGGTTTAACATTAGAAAATCCATCAACGTAATCCACCACATAAATAAAAGGAAAGAAAAAAATCACATGATTATCTCAATTGATGCAGAAAAGGCATTTGACAAAGTCCAACACCCATTCCTGATAAAAGCTCTCAATAAAATAGGTATAGAAGGGAAATTTCTCAACATAATAAAGGGCATCTATGCAAAACCAACAGCCAACATCATTCTTAATGGAGAAAGGCTGAAAACATTCCCCCTGAAAACAGGAACAAGACAAGGATGCCCTTTATCACCACTCCTATTTAACATTGTGCTGGAAGTTCTAGCTAGAGCAGTAAGGCAAGAGAAAGAAATAAAGGGCATCCAAATTGGTAATGAAGAAGTTAACTCTCCCTGTTTGCAGATGATATGATACTATACATAGAAAACCCTAAAGACTCCACGAGAAATTTACTGGAAGTAATAGAAAGATTCAGCAGAGTAGCAGGATACAAGATAAACATTCAAAAATCAGTTGGATTCCTATACACCGGTAAAGAGAACGATGAAAAGGAGATCAGGAAATCAATACCATTTTCAATAGCCACTAAAAAGATAAAATACTTAGGAATAAATCTGACCAGGAATATAAAAGACCTATACAAAGAAAACTACAAAACACTGCTGCATGAAACCCAAAGGGATCTACATAAATGGAAAAACATACCATGCTCATGGATAGGCAGACTCAACATTGTGAAAATGGCAATTCTACCTAAAGCAATCTACAAATACAATGCAATTCTGATACAAATACCAACAACATTCTTCAAAGAGATGGAAAAACTAATTATTAACTTTATATGGAAAGGGAAGAAACCCCGAATAAGTAAAGCACTACTGAAGAAGAAGAATAAAGTTGGAGGACTCACACTACCTGACTTGAGAACCCACTATACAGCTACAGTACTCAGAACAGCCTGGTACTGGTACAACAACAGAGACATTGACCAATGGAACAGAATTGAGAACTCAGATGTAAATCCATCCACCTACGGTCACCTGATTTTTGACAAGGGCCCAAAATACATCAAATGGGGAAAAGACAGTCTTTTTAACAAATGGTGCTGGCAAAACTGGATATCCATTTGTAGAAAAATGAAACAGGACCCATACCTCACACCATATACAAAAACTACTTCAAAATGGATCAAAGACCTGAATATAAAGCCTCAAACTATAAAATTCATAGAAGAAAAAATAGGACCAACACTTCAGACCTTAATACATGGCATTAACAGGATACAAACCATAAACATCAACACAAAAAACCCAACAGATAAACTAGATAATTGGGATCTTCTAAAAATCAAACATCTATGCTCTTCAAAAGATTTCACCAAAAGAGTTAAAAGAGAACCTACAGACTGGGAAAAAATTTTTGGACAGTACAAGTCAGACAAAGGTCTAATCTCCATAATCTACAAGAAAATCCAACACCTCTACAACAAAAAGACAACCAATCCTATCAAAAAATGGGCAAAGGAAATGAACAGACACTTCACCAAGGAAGACATTCAAATGGCCAACAGACACATGAGGAAATGCTCGCGATCATTAGCCATTAGAGAAATGCAAATTAAAACCACAATGAGATACCATCTCACCCCGGCATTACTGGCACGAATCAAAAACACTGGAAATAACAAATGTTGGATGGGCTGCGGGGAGTCGGGAACTCTTATACACTGCTGGTGGGAATGCAAAATGATACAGCCATTTTGGAAAATGATATGGCGTTTCCTCAGAAAGCTAGAAATAGACGTACCATTCGATCCAGCAATCCCACTCCTAGGAATATATCCTAGAGAAATAAGAGTCATCACTCGAATAGACATATGCACACCTATGTTCATGGCAGCATTATTCACAATAGCAAAACGATGGAAACAACCTCGATGTCCATCAACAGACGAATGGATACACAAACTATGGTACATACACACAATGGAGTACTATGCAACGAGAAAGAACAATGAATCGGTGAAGCATCTCATAACATGGATGAAACTGGAGGACATCATGCTGAGTGAAATAAGTCAATCACAAAAGGACAAATATTGTATGAGACCTCTAATGTAAAAACCCATGAAAAAATTCACATGCAAAATGTAACAATCCTTGTTGGTTACCAGGGATGGGCGGGGGGGGGGAATACTAAATAGGTAATAGGTAAGTGGTAACTTGGGTGAGAGATGAGATAGTACATAGTACAGGGGAAACTAACACAACCTGCACAAGGAAAGGTCATGGAGGCCCTATAGACACATCCAAACCCCCCGAAGGACTGAGTTGTTGGACGGAGGGCTCTGGGGACCATGATCTCGGGGAACATCTAGCTCAATTGGCATGACACTACTTATAAAGATAATGCTCTACATTCTACCTTGGTGAGTAGTGTCTGGGGTCTTAAAAGCCTATGAGCGGCCATCTAAGATACTCCACTGATCTCATCCCTTCGGGAACAAGGGAGAACGAAGAGAACAGGATACAAGGAAAAGATTAGTCCGAAGGACTAATGGTCCACAGCTACCAAGGCCTCCACGGGACTGAGCCCAGTACAGCTGGATGGTGCCCGGCTACCACCAATGACTCCTCTGACCAGGATCACAACAGAGGGTTCTGGGCAGAGCTGGAGTAGGATGTAGAGCATAATTTTAACTCCCAAAAAAAAAAAAAAAAAAAAAGAACAGATATACTGGCCTAAAGAATAATAGAGAAACCTCGAGAGTGTGGCCCCCAGAAACCCTTTCAGCTCAGAGGTGAAGTTACCTTCAAGGTTCGATGTTAAGCCTGGGAATGGACACCCCAGTAAAACTAAATGGGACTAACGAGGTACAGGAGTCTGGTGACAAGGGCCAGAAGGCAGAGGGAGAGTAGGAAACTGATGATAAGGAACACAAATTGAATAAGGACACTGTCGATGTATTGTGAGATTGTTGACCACTGCTATAGGGCAACATTTGTAGTAACTATTAAATGGGAGGCTGTTTTGTCCTGTAAGCCTTCATCTTGGGCGAGAATGGCAGCACAATTGGAAGAGCATAGTCAATATCACTTAAATGTGTAAGTAAAAAGTTTTGAAATGGTGTTTAAATAAAATAAAAATAAATAAATAAATAAATAAACAAATGAGACTAAAGAGGTACAATAGTCCACTGACAAGGTCCAGAAGACAGAAGGGGACAAGGAAGCCCCCTGGTGATAGGGAATACAAGGTGGAGTAAGGATATTCTTGATGTGCTGTGAGATTGTTAACCATTGTCATAGGGCAACATGTGTAGTAACTGTTAAATGAAAAAACTATTTTGTTCTGTAAGCCTTCATCTTAAGTGAGAATAACAGCACAGTTGGAAGAGCGTAGTCAATGTCACTGAACTGTGAATGTAGAAATTTTTGAAACGGTGTATCTTTGGCCATCTGTAATTTTCATCAAAAAAAAAGGCTGAGAATTTAGAGGCTTAATACGTTGTGGGGTTGTTAACCAATGTCAAAAAACAACATGTGTACTACTATTTCATGAGAAACTATTTGCTCTGTAAGCTTTCACCTGAAGTACAATAAAATATATATATAAAAAAAATAAATAAACTTTGTTATGCCAATTGACCTAGATGTCCCCTGAAAGCATGGTCCCCAGACCCCTACCCCTGCTACTCTGTCCTTCAATGTGTTCGATTGTGTTCAGGAAACTTCTTAGTTTTGGTTTAGTCCAGTTGTGCTGACTTCCCCTTTAGTGTGCCCTGTCCTCCCCTTCACCTAATTCTTGTCTACTACCTAGTTTGAATAACCCTAACCCTCCCTCCCTACCCTTGTAACATTCAAAGAATGTTTTCTTCTGTGTTTAAAACTTCTCTTGAGTTCTTATAATACTGGTCTTATACAGTATTTGTCCTTTCGTGACTGACTAAATTCACTCAGCAAAATGCTCTCCAAATTCTTCCACGTTATAAGATGTTTCACGGACTCATCGTTGTTCTTTATCATTGCGTAGTATTCCATTGTTTGAATATACCGTAATTTGTTTATCCATTCGTCCCTTCATGGGCACCTAGGTTGTTTCCATCTTTTTGCTATTGTGAACAGTGCTGCAATGAACATGGGTGTGCATGTGTCTATTCGTGTAACGGCTCTTATTTTTCTAGGA
This sequence comes from Dugong dugon, assembly GCA_030035585.1. NCBI lineage: Eukaryota > Metazoa > Chordata > Mammalia > Sirenia > Dugongidae > Dugong > Dugong dugon. Next base: position 17,099,181 of record CM057465.1, read on the forward strand.
TATATTCCAAGGAGCGGGATAGCTGGATCATATGGTACTTCTATTTCTAGCTTTTTAAGGAAGCGCCAAATTGATTTCCAAAGTGGTTGTACCATTTTACATTCCCACCAACAGTGTATAAGTGTTCCAGTCTCTCCACAACCTCTCCAGCATTTATTATTTTGTGTTTTTTGGATTAATGCTAGCCTTGTTGGGGTGAGATGGTATCTCATTGTAGATTTGATTTGCATTTCTCCAATGGCTAATGATCGTGAGCATTTCTTCATGTGTCTGTTAGCTACCTGAATGTCTTCTTTGGAAAAGTGCCTGTTCATATCCTTTGCCCATTTTTTAATTGGGTTGTCTTTTTGTTGTTGAGGTTTTGCAGTATTTTGTAGATTTTAGAGATTAGACGCTGATCGGATTTGTCGTAGCCAAAATTTTTTTTCCAGTCTGTAGGTCGTCTTTTGACTCTTTTGGTGAAGTCTTTTGATGAGCATAAGTGTTTGATTTTTAGGAGCTCCCAGTTATCTAGTCTCTCTCCTGGTACTTGTACACTGTTACTTATGGTTCATATTGTGTTTATGCCATGTATTAGGGCTCCTCGCATTGTCCCTATTTTTTATTCCATGATCTTTATTGTTTTCGATTTTACATTTAAGTCTTTGATCCATTTTGAGTTAGTTTTTGTGCATGGTGTGAGGTATGGGTCTTCCTTCAGTTTTTTGCAGATGGATATCCAGTTATGCCAGCACCATTTGTTCAAGAGACTGTCTTTTCCCCTGTTAATGGACTTTGGGCCTTTGTCAAATATCAGCTGCTCATATGTGGATGAATTTATGTCTGGATTCTCAATTCTGTTCCATTGGTCTATGTATCTGTTACTGTACCGGTACCAGGCTGTTTTGACTACCGTGACAGTATAATGGGTTCTAAAATCAGGTAGTGTGAGGCCTCCCACTTTGCTCTTCTTCTTGAGTAATGCTTTACTTATCCAGGGCCTCTTCCCTTTCCATATGAAGTTGGTGATTTGTTTCTCCATCTCATTAAAAAATGCTGTTGGATTTGGATTGGGATTGCATTGTATCTGTAGATCGTTTTGGGTAAAGCTGACATTTTCACAATGTTGAGTCTTCCTATCCATGAACAAGGTATGTTTTTCCACTTATGCAGGTCTCTTTTGGTTTTTTGCACTAGTGTCTTGTGGTTTTTATTGTATAGCTCTTTTACATCTCTGGTTAGATTTATTCCTAAGTAATTTATCTTCTTGGGGGCTATTGTAAATGGTATTGATTTGGTGATTTCCTCTTTGAAGTTCTCTTTGTTGGTGTAAAGGAATTCAACTGATCTTTGTATGTTTAGCTTGTATCCTAAAACTTCGCTGAAATCTTCTATTAGTTCCAGTAGTTTTGTTGTGGATTCTTTGGGGTTTTATGTGTACAAGATCATATCATCAGCAAATAGAGATACTTCGACTTCTTCCCTACCAATCTGGATGCCCTTTATTTCTTTTTCTAGCCTACTTGCTCTGGCTAGAACCTCCAGCACAATGTTGAATAAGAGTGGTGCCCAGTTTCCATTCTCAAGTATAATGCTTTCAAACTCTCTCAATTTAGGATGATGTTAGCTGTTGGCTTTGTATAAATGCCCTTAATTATGTTGAAGAATTTCCCTTCTATTCTTATTTTATTGAGAGTTTTTATCATGAATGTGTGTTGGACTTTGTCAGATGCCTTTTCTACATCGATTGATAAGATCACGTGGTTCTTTAGTTTTATTAATGTGATGGATTACATTGATTGTTTTTCTAATGTTGAATCACCCCTGCATACCTGGGATAAATCCTACTTGATCATGGTGAATTATTTTTTTGATATGTTGCTGAATTCTATTGAAATGTTTATGAGGGATGTTGGTCTGTAATTTTCTTTTCTTGTGGTGTCTTTACCTGATTTTGGTATCAGGGTTATGCCGGCTTCATAGAATTGAGTTTGGGAGTATTCCATCCTTTTCTATGCTCTGAAATACCTTTAGTAGTATTGGTGTTAACTCTTCTCTGAAAGTTTGGTAGAATTCTCCAGTGACGCCATCCAGGCCAGGGTTTTTTTTTTGTTGTTGTTGTTGGGAGTTTTTTAATTACCTTTTCAATCTCTTCTTTTGTTATGGGTTTATTTAGTTGTTCTACCTCTGTTTGTGTTAGTTTAGGTAGAGAGTTTCTAGAAATTTGCCCATTTCTTCTAGGTTTTTAAATTTGTTAGAGTACAATTTTTCATAGTATTCTGTTATGATTCTTTTAATTTCAGATGGGTCTGTTGTGATATCACCCATCTCATTTCTTATACGGGTTATTTGCTTCCTCTCTTCTTTTTCTTTCATCGGTTTGGCCAATGGTTTATCAATTTTGTTGATCTTTTCAAAGAGCCACCTTTTGGTCTTGTTAACTCTTTCAATTGTTTTTCTATTCTCTATTTCATTTAATTCGGCTCTACTTCTTATTATTTCCTTTTTTCTGGCACCAGAGGGCTTCTTTGGCTGCCCTCTTTGTATTTGTTCGAGTTGTACGGTTAATGTTTTGATTTTGGCCCTTTCTTCTTTTTGGATTTGTGCATTTATTGCTATAAACTGACCTCTGAGCACTGCTTTTGCTGTGTCCCAAAGGTTCTGGTAGGATGTGTTTCCGTTCTCATTTGATTCTATGAATTTCTTTATTCCATCCTTAATTTCTCCTATAAACCAGTAGTTTTGCGGTTTTTATAATAGTGGTCTCATACAATATTTGCCCTTTTGTGACTGACTTATTTCACTCAGCATAATGCCCTCCAGATTAATCCATGCTGTGAGATGTTTAGCGGATTCATCATCGATCTTTATTGTTGCATAGTATTCCATCATGTGTATGTACCATAGTTTGTTTATCCCTTCATCTGTTGATGGGCACTTAGGTTGTTTCCATCTTTTTGCTATTGTGAATAATGCTGCAGTGAACATGGGTGTGCATATGCCTATTCATGTGACCATTCTTTTTCACTAGGATATATCCTTAGTAGTGGGATTGCTGGATCATATGGTATTTCTAGCTTTTTAAGGAGGCACCATATTGTTTTCCCTAGTGGTTGTAGCATTTTACATTCCCACCAGCAGTGCGTAAGAGTTCCAATCTCCCTGCAACCTCTCCAACATTTGTTATTTTCTCTTTTGTTTCTTTTTTAAATTAGTGCCAGTAATGTTGGGGTGAGATAGTACCTCATTGTAATTTTGATTTGCGTTTCTCTAATGGCTAATGATCATGAGCATTTCCTCATGTGTCTGTTAGCCACCTGAATGTCTTCTTTGGTGAAGTGTCTGTTCATACCCTTTGCCATTTTTTAATTGGATTATTTGTATTTTTTGATGCTGAGGTGTTGAAGTATTCTAAAGATTTTAGAGATTAGACCCTTGTCCAATATGTCGTAGCCAAAAATTTTTCCCAGTTGGTAGGTTTCTTTTTACTGTTTTGGTGAAGTCTTTTGATGAGCATAAGTGTTTAATTTTTAGGAGCTCTCAGTTATCTAGTTTATATTCTAGTGTTTGTGCATTGTTAGCTATGGTTTTTATTGTATTTACGCCATGCATTAGGGCTCCTTGAGTTGTCCCTATTTTCCTATCTGGTTCTTAATATCCATCCATGTCACTCTATTTATATTTAATTGTTGCCTATAAGGGCTCCATGTTAAGCACCCTCCACACCATGCATCTTCCACATTTTACTTCCTCAGTCCCCTACTTAACGGATATCTTTGCTGCCTCCAGCTCTCAGGCATTGCTCCCCACACTGCCAAAATAACTGGATGATAGATATCATTAACCTGTTGCTATCAAGTCACTTGCTACTCATAGGAATTAGACAGAGTATAATTGCCCCATAGGGTTTCCAAGGAGTGACTGGTGGATTCGCACTGCCAACGTTTTGGTTAGCTGCCAAGCTTTTAACCACTAAGCCACCAGGTCTCTGGATGACAGATAGATGGAAAGATAGATAGACAAATAGAGATGGATAGACAGAGATAATTCTCAAATATATTCCTTTATTTTTCTGAGAATGTCCTATAGGTGTACCTAGTCCTGGGACAAGTAGTCATGGAGCATATGCTAACTTAACTTCACTAAGTGCTTCTGGATTGCTTTCCAGAATGACTATACTCTCACCAGAAAGTAGGAGAGGATTTTTTAAAAAAGAAAAAAAGTGGCTAAAAACAGAAAGTCCTAGCTATTTTTCCTATATTTAAGAGTTCTCTAATTCCTTTCCCCACCCAGTGGATGCACACTCCATTCAAATTTAGTCTGAAAACAAAAACAAGGTTGACTTATCTCAGAAAGCACAAATTCACTGGTCAAATGTAACTTGAGTGGAGTAGGGGATAAAATATGCTATAGTATAAAAAGGCTCAGCCATGGAATGGATCATTAGGAAATTAAGAAGCTACATAATCCTGTAATATAGTGCATTTTCCATAGAAAACTCTGTTTTCCCTTACAACAATCTACATCTCCCATAAATCCACTCTCCCATTTATTTTGGTGAGATCCAAAATAACACCTTCGAGGCAGAAAATGAGCAGAGGCTCCCATCTAGATTATCACTGACTCATAGCCTAGGAAACTTTCTGCTATTATCACCAAGCAGTAAAAACCAGGAAGGACTAGAATTCTAGGTCCTAGATTGCTTACATTAGTAATCACCCCTCAAGAAGTGAGTCTAGAGCCCCTCCACTTTAAGAATCGGAGAAGTCCCTGCAAGACACTGCTCAGAGGCTGAAAACAAGCTTAAAAACCACTATTTAACAGAGAAAGCCTAAAGTCCTACTATTAACACCCCCATGCTGCCAGGCTTATTCATTTACATTTATAATTGTTGCTGTTCCATGAATATACCAAGCATCTCACATCCTCTGTACTTGCTACTAATTCTGCCCAGAACTTTCTATCCGCATATATCCAAGTGGCTCACACTAACCTCATTCTTACTGCCCAAATGTCACCTCAGCAGAGATACCTTCCCTAGCACCCTGTGTAATACTATATCCTCCCACCAAACCACCCCCCTGCCCAGCCACCCACCACCATCAATCCCTATTTTCTACCTCTAGTGAGTTTAAGTCAATGGTGATGGGACAATTTGGAGAAAGATAGTGAGAACGTTTGCACAGCTTGAAGAATGTAATTAACAGCACTAAGTTGTACACGTAGAAATTGTCGAAATGGGGTATAACACTGTATATTTTCACCAAAATAAAAAAAAAAGAGTTAAATAATTGTAATAATAATTCAGTTTGACCTCTTTCCAGGTGACATGAGTTTCTCAAGTGACCTTACAATACCTTTGTAGCCAAGACATGGTAAGTTAACTTAAAATGTGTTTATCCATGATTTGCAAAGGTTTTTTGCTTTAAAAAATAAATTTTAGAGAAAAAAAATTTCTAGTAAATACTTGTTACCAAAAAAAAAAAAAAAACAGAGAGAGAGAGCAATGATTTTGTCTGTTTCATTCACTTCATTATTTAGCATCTAGAACAGTGCCTGGCACATACCAAAAACAAAAACAAAACAAGCCCATTGCCATCAAGTTGATTCCAACTCATGATGACCCCATGTGTTAAAGAGCAGAGGCGCTCCATAGGGTTTTCTTGGCTTTAATCGTTACAGAAACAGGCCTTTCTTCTGCAGCACCACTGGGTGGGTTCGAACACTAACCTTCAGTCAGTAGTCAAGCACAGACTGTTTGCACCATGCAGGGACCTTCCTGGCACATAGAAGGTACTAAAATATTTGTGGAACAAATTAATTTGAATGGTGGTAGATGCTGAAGATACAATAATGAATGAGAGAGCCCAGTCCTTGTCCTGACAGAGTTATTTTCTAGGAAGGGAAACAGACTAGTAGGCTGTAGAATTTGCAATAGAACTCAGGTCTTCTGCCTCATCTAGCTCTTTCCACCCTGCCATGATGAACAAGGTACTAAAGATGGGGTTCATTTATTTAGTGGTGACTAAGAAAACCCTTGTGGCTTAGTGGTTAAGAGTTTAGCTGCTAACCAAAAGCTCAGCAGTTCAAATCCACCAGGCACTCCTTGGAAACCCTGTGGAGCAGTTCTACTCTGTCCTGTAGGGTCACTATGAGTCGGAATTGACTCAACAGCAATGGGTTTGGTTAAGGGAAGCCATTACTGAGCATCAGAAGAAAGGACTGTAAGGGCTTAGTTGCCATTTCCAATCATGTATCTGTTAAGAGTCTGTGGTTTCTTAAAGACCCATTCAGGTTAGAGGCCACAAGAAAAAAAACAAAGTAGACAAAGCACTCTTGACAGACTTCTTATTCTAGAAAGCATTTTCAGTTATATTTTTTAATACATGGGAGAGTATTTATATTTTTAAATAAATTATCACAGTAGTAATTTAATTGATGTGCATAAATCTGCACATATATATAAACTCATGTATAGTTTAACAATAGGTATGGGAACTGACAATTTGGAAATGTTTCAGTGGTTATATTTAACTTGTCCTCATTAAGTCATGATGCTTATTCTCAAACAGAATGAAAGCAATATTTACTAAGCCTTATTAGAATTGAGACAGTGTTCTATCAGCGAGCAAGTTAGAAAATAAAGCTTCTGTCCATATGCATTGCGGTTGGAATAAACATCCTATTTTATATTTTATGCCAGCCTCTCCGTGACGAAACTTGACTAAAGTGAAAGGAACTGAAGTTTTAAACTCTGCTAGAATTTAACTGAGACAGAGGGAAAGGGTGAAAGTTGCTTTGAATGTGAAGCTGGGCTGATCATGCAATTTACTCCCTAGAAGGCACATTTCACTTCTGTTGACAGACAATGCTGTCTGACATAAGAGAAATGCAGTCAGACCGGTTCCTATATTGAGAGCTTAGGGACTCATAGTCCAAGATTGGAGGAATTATTAAGGGACATGTTTGAACTTATTTTAAGTTATACAATGTAGCCTAATATGAGTAAATAATGCAATATAGAAATTTTTTGCAAATAATTTTCACTACAAATTTATTTTTTCCTGTTTATATTTTAGCTCCTGGGAACCAAAAAGGACAAAGTGTTAAGCAGTAGAGTATTCTAGTTTTAAGCTCTTGAGGGGAGGAAACAATACTGGTTTATTTTGCATAGTCTTATTATGGAATACGTTGATTTGTTGCAGGAATGCTATATAGTTATTCTGGGGTTATTTTTAAAGTCTCAGCTGAAATGATCGCAGGTAAATAGAAGTCAAATTCTTACATTTCTAATATTTACTTGTGAGTCTCCCTAACACAGTGGATCATAAGCATAAAAACTTATGAAAAGAGAGTAAGTTACCATGTACTTCAAACACCAGCTCCTTCCTTTTCAGATTTCTTGATTTCACTAACTTTCTAATAACATGTTCTTTGTTTTTGTTGCTCCTGTTTTGACATGTGGGCAAAGGAATCAATTATACTTATTTCCAGCAAATTGTGATTTTTAATTCATTTAATTCATCAAATATTTTTATTCATTTAATTTAATGAATTTTTAATTCATTTAATTCATCAAGGATTTCATTTTGCTTGGATCCACAATCAACACCCATGGAAGCAGCAGCCAAGAAATCAAACAAGGTATTGCACTGGCCAGATATGTTGCAAAAAGACCTCTTTAAATCATAAAAAGCAAAGATGTCACCTTGAGGACTAAGGTGTGCCTGACCCAAGCCATGCTATTTTCAATTGCCTCATATGCATGCGAAAGCTGGACAATGAGTAAGGAAAACCAAAGAAGAATTGATGACTTTGAATTACGGTGTTGGCAAAGAATACTGAATACACCATGGACTGCCAGAAGAACAAACAAATCTGTCTTGGAAGAAGTACAGCCAGAATGCTCCTTAGAAGCGAGGATGGCGAGACTTTGTCTCATGTACTTTGGACATGTTATCAGGAGGGACCAGTCCCTGGAGAAGGACATCGTGCTTGGTAGAGGGTCAGTGAAAAAGAGGAGGACCCTCCATGAGATGGAGTGACGCAGTGGCTGCAACAATGAGCTCAAACATAGCAACTATTGTAATGATGGCGCAGGATCGGGCAGTGTTTCATTCTGTTGTACCTAAGGTCGCTATGAGTCAGAACTGACTCGACAGCACCTAACAACAACAACATGATTTTTAAAACTACCAAATGAGATTTGTGTTTTCTTCTTTTGCAGATTAAAGAGTTATGCTATCATAAACAAACAAAAATCCGTTGCCGTCGAGTCGATTCCAACTCATAGCGACCCTATAGGACAGAGTAGAACTGCCAAGGAGCAGCTTATGGATCCGAACTGCCAACATTTTGGTTAGCAGCCTCACGCTTAACCACAGGTAAAATTATTTTCTAATTACAATCTTTAGGTGTTGAGGTGTAATGGATTGCTTTTTGTGTGGCCTTTCTAGCCATGGTCTTGTAACTCCCACCCCAGTGATTATATGATAGGGTAACTGTGGCCCACCAAGGGGATTGGTCAGTTTTGCCATCCCACTGGGCTTGAAATGAGCCACCCCAGAGGCGGGAAAGAGAAGACCCCACCACCACTAAGGAAGGAGAGACCCACAGGAGACAGCACAGTGGGCTTCCCAGCCCACAGCACAAGAAAGCTGAGTATCTTTGGGCAGAGACTGAGGGCCAGGGAGAAGCACAAATTTGGGACTTGCCAGCCTCCACAACCGCATGCGCCATTTCTTTTATATGGTTTGTGAGTTCTGTGAGATGTTGCAGCATATTAGGGAACCGAAAGACAGGAGGGTGAGTACTGAGGGGAGAGGGAGTAGTTGATGTTAGATACGATAGAGTGGTACAGCAGCTTGAAAATTGGAAGCTTGGACATTTGGGACATCTTTAACCTCTGCCTCATAGGAACCAGCTTTGTGCTGATCCTCATAAAAGAAATTATTCGTTTAGATGTGAAATATGGGTCTGTGTGTTTCCTAGTTATGTTTCCTTTTTAAATGGGGCACTCATTAGTAATCACAGCACTGGCCCACTCAGCATATTCACCGGACTGCTCAACTAACTCAGCCACCACTCATCACCTCTGGATCCCGTTATCCTCATGGTCTCCAATGGCTTCCCCTGGCAAAACTAAATAAAGAGCATTTACAAAGTGACTCTGTGCCACACCGTCTTTTGTATCACATTCAGTGTATTGCCTAAGTGAAAAGAGAGCACAAGTTAAATGATATAAGTTCTACGGAAAGATCCATGACATACTGGCCATAAGATCTGGGAAAAAAATCACTTAACTTCGTCAATAATAAAACTCATTCTGCTCTCCTAATAGAATTAATTACATCAAATGAAAGCTCTGTAAAAATAAAAGGCGTTATTACATGGTAGGAAAAAATGTGTTTGTGTGTGTTAAGCATATGTGTATGTCCACATATATATAATTGGTCCTTAGTAATGAAGTACAAATGTTATTAGGCCTTCAGTATGTGGTATTCATTAAAGTAGAAATATAATACAGTTGTCACAAAAACAGAGCTCTTTTGCTGATACAACTCAATACCCATGTATTGGTAATTTTTAACTTTTTCCTCTTCACTGGTAAGTTTCTCCCAGGCTTCGAGGATCAGGCTATGCAGGAGAGATATTTTTTATCTTTTAGATCCCAAAAAATATGTTTATAAGTGTATAGGTATCAAAAGCATATCAACTTTCTTTTATACATTTAAAAATTAAAATCATTCCAATGGTTTAATAATTACATAAGAATATAACGTTATATAAACAGGCCATAACAGAATCAAAACCAAAAAGAGCACAAACAGACCTTCTGGTCAGAGGATCACATTATTCAATGCTGAAGCCGTCGCAGGCTGCAGTGATTCTCTCAGTCAAAAAAAAAAAAAAAAAATGGATTATATATTTTATTTAGAATACACAAAAACCAGTTGCCATTAAGTCAATTTGTGAAGAGACAGTCCTTTGGACAAGACGGGTGACAACAGTCTTCCCTGTTCCTCCCCTTGCTAGCATTGTTGGGCTTCAAGAACAAATCATCCTACTCCTCCCCCAAAGCTTAATGGTTTGTCTAAATGTCAGCAGAGTTAAACAGATACAGTCCTGGGCGAGGTGCCGTGGTGCCTGAGCACCTCCTCCTAGCAGTGGTCAGATGGGAAAAATCTCCTTGTAATGGGTCACATAGGCTTGGGGAATAAAATAGCTAGGGAGGCATTTTTCTTCATTTCCTCAACTACGGTTCTAGTGGGGCACATGTAGCATTAAGCTTATAGCCCACATTAGTGGACCTACCTGGCAAGGGGGAGACCAGCAGAATGTAGGCTCCCATTGTGTCCATTATCCATGATGCCAGGTAAAGGGCTTGCATGGGAGAGTTCTATTGGGACAGTTTCCAGAAGCCAGGAGGAGCAATGTATCATGTAACTGTCCCATTTAAGTCTCTCACCCATGACACAAAGTGAGGTGTACATGGAAGTCATCATCTCTGCCTGAACAGCTTTTGAGCCAGTGGGACTGCCCATTTGTTGTATACTGTTCACTTCTTATTGTAAGTAATAAAAGCTATTTTCCATGAGCTAACATGTGCATTCAGGGTCTGATCAGAAGGACGTGATGTTTATGGAGCAATCCATATTAGTTATTAGTTCCTTTTTCTAATGGCCTCCTGGTTATCTAAAAATCAGGGACAACCTGACATTGCACTGTAGATTTACCACATTGTACCTCAGATTTAGTGCAGCTAAGCAGGGTCTGGCAATGTTGACATTCACAATTCCAACTCATGGCTACCCCCATGTGTGTCAAAGTAGAACTGTGCTCCACAGGGTTTTCAAAGTCTGATTTTTCAGAAGTAGATCCTCAGGCCTTTCTTCCGAGGTACCTCTGAGTGGACTCGAACCTCTAATTTTTCTGTTAGCAGCCAAATGTGTTAACTGTTTGTACCATCCAGTGATTCTTTTAGTCAGAATAGAATACATGATTTTTTTCAGAAACTCATCTTATGTAGATAAGCTCCCTCCTCCAAATATAAACAAACTCATTAAAATAATAATTTTGCTGTAATTTCTTAAGTATCCAGTTTCTTGAGTGAGGACAGAAAAACAGCTTTTTTTCTTTTAGAAATTCAAGGAAAACAAGTTTGCAGTATATATTTAAGAATCCTGTTCATGCAATAGGCTCAACAACTCATAAATCATAACATGCTTCCCTGCAGCATCTTCTTTACATGTAGCTGAATTAAAAAAGCAATAAGGGGTGAGCAACAGTACCAGCGATTTCTGTTAGAATGAGTGCTATATCTATAGATCTCTGCCTGCTTTTTCAAGCCAGTAATCCATCAAGGTCCAGGATAAAGGGATAAATGGTTTTGGTCAGCTCATCACTGAGCAAGTGTCCTTTTCTCTGAGTTTGTATGCTATTACTGGATGGCGTGGGTACCATGCACAGCTTGTGTTTTGCCTTGTTCTAAATGCAGATTGCCTTTGTTAAAAATTGACAGGAAATATTATCCCCTGCAAGCTGCCAAACTGCAGGGGGCTCAAGAAAGTCTATAGCCTCCCTGAACGATGGTTGACCTGTTGCAAGTTGTGCTTCCGAGAATACAATGGTATCTAAACCAAAAATAGACTAATCTTAAAAGCACTTATTCAGACTGCTCCTTCTCCTGAAGGAAATCAGTAAAATTGGTAAATAAAATAATAATGTAACATCTTATTAAGGGTCTCTTTTGCAGAAGGAAGTGAATAGACATAGGAATGTTGTCCCACAACCGAGTGTACTCAAAAAGCTCAGGAGGAAAATCAACTGTTCTTGTAAATAGCCAAACTTAAATTAAGGCTCTCTATAAATGTTTGTTGAAGCAAGTTAAAATCATTAAATTTCTCTAAGGCTTAAATGACATAAAAAAAAGTCACAGAGTATAAATCATCTCCACAATGAAACCCTCCTTTCAATTAGAATTCTTCCATGGAGGACGAATTGGTGTTTCTAACTGGATACAGTGGATTGTGGTCAGGAAGAGGGTTGCCCTGATAACATCCTCACTTTGAGGGGTAGTCTATAGGGTGTCACCACAGCCCAATCCTAAGCTCCAGAATGATTTGAGCATCCTTTTTCACAGGTCTTAATGGGAGGATGCCTTTCTCCTGATGAAGCTGTTTGGGGAAAATTTGTTGTTGGTTTCTTTTTCATGTACAATATATGCCCTCCACACTACTCAGTGGCATTTGAAGCAATTCAAACAGCAGATAGAAAAATATTCTCTATGTATTCTAGAATGTTCCAGTATTTAGAGCTAGAAAAATGGTTTATAACATTAAAAATCATAAAATAGCTCTATTACAATGGATCAGAAGTCACTTAGAAGTAACAAAATCAAAGTAAGTAAATTTATATGGAAAAACAAACTTTGCTGATAATAAACCCTTGGAGGAGTTTTTCACTTACTTTCTGTGAGGCACCTTATAAAGCAGAGTACATAATGTCTTCTACTCATTCATTTATTCAACAAGTATTTATTGAGCATCTAGTATGTGCACTGCAATTTTCCTTAAGAAATATTCTTGGAATACCTATTTTTTTACTTGACCCGTGAGCAAAGCCAAGGACATAACATTAAATTATAACTCAATGAACAGATTTTGCCAGAAAACTAAGGTTTTATCAAAGACATGTTATACCCGCAGTCCCTGGATTATAAATGAGTTCTGTTCCTAAATTTGTCTTTTTTGAGTCGAATTTGCATGTAAATCAGAATAGTTAGGTACAGTTCTTATCTAACAACATATAGTCAAATGTTTGTCTTAGTATATAGTTTATAGCATACTTTTCTATGTATAAAAAACATTAAAGAAACACTTCCAGATACACTAAAACATCTTTAACATAATAACACAATAATAATAATGTTTTGATGCATATCAATAAGTAGTGCCCATTTGTTATTATGAACCGTTGTACGTACCTCGAATTTCTAATATAATAAGCTTTATGGGGATTGGTTCGTAACTACAGGTTGTACGAAAATTGGACATTCATAACCTGGGGACTGTCTGTATTCTAGTGATGGAACCTTACTCTAGCAATGGCGCTTAGAGATTATTCAGTTCTTACTGAATAGTTAGTAAGTCTCTTGAACTAAGCTGTCTCTCAAAATACTGTTTCAAACATGGTTCAGCAGGAGGCTGTCTAATGCAAGCCTGGGCTCCCTGCTGAGTGCTGCAGAATGTGGGATTCTAAGTTTTTATCTTCTGCCAGACAAGCAGAGTAGACATTCTGTTTTGACTTTTAGGAATACAACTTTCATCCTTATTTTGATGGAAACAATCCTAACTTTGTATATCGGCAGGCTACAGGGATACCTGTGAACAGGACCAATTTTCTTCTCAAAAATGAAGGTATTTTCATCTGCTCAAATGTCTCTTACATAGTACATGATATTGATGCCTTTGACTAGAAAATTTTTAGGGCAAATATTTGTTAATGGTGTGCTATGCTGATCATAAAAGAACTCATGCTTTGTGTCATGGATTGAATTGTGTCCCCCAAAAATATCTTTCAACTTGGTTAAGCCATGATTCCCAGTATTGTGTGATTGCCCACCATTTTGTCATCTGATGTGATTGTCCTATGTATTGTAAATCCTATCTCTATGATGTTAAGGAGATGGGATTAACAGCAGTTATGTTAAAGGGGTAGGGCTCAATCTACAAGATTAGGTTGTGTCTTAAGCCAATCTCTTTTGAGATATAAAAGAAAGAAGTGAGCAGAGAGACAGGGGGACCTCATACCACCAAGAAAGCAGCACCAGGAGCAGATGTGTGTCCTTTGGACCTGGGGTTCCTGTGCAGAGAAGGTCCTAGTCCAGGGCAAGACTGATGACAAGGACCTTCCTCCAGAGTCAACAGAGAAAGAAAGCGTTCCCCTGAAGCTGACACCCTGAATACAGACTTCTAGCCTCCTAGACTGTGAGAGGATAAATTTCTCTTTGTTAAAGCCATCCACTTGTGGTATTTCTATTATAACAGCACTAGATACCTAAGACACTTTGACTCTGTAAGATGACATATTTAAAGTAGCACTGAATCTTGATGCTTCCCACTATGGTGAGTCAGTTGCAAGAGAGTCTGCAGATCTGTGCTCAATAGTTTCGTGCAGCAGCATGGAACTCTTAAAATAGAGCTATGTACATCGTCTCAACAAGGTGTAGAAGAAGTTCTGGGGATCCATAGAGAAGAACGACAATAATAACTTCTACCCCATACAAAAATGAACTGGCATCTCCCCGGCCCCTCCCCAGAAAGGCTTTTGCCTAAGACATAGTGAAAAGTAATGCTAGATCTTCCCCACTAACTTCTCTCCAACAGAGTGAAATTTTAACAATTGTACATGAAGTTACCCATCACATTCCACCCATTATTTGGCTTATGTGAAGTCACTCTGGTTAACGAGTATAAAAATATGTACTCCCCACTTTCTAATTCCTTACCCAACCCCTCTGCATTACCACAACTACTACCTTCCTCATCCAGAAAGAGTGTTTACTACCATCCTTCTCAACAGGGACAGCTAGAGCCAACTCACACCTTGTGTTAGAAGATGGGTATGAGAAACTGGCACTTATTTACTCCCAGAAGAGATGTAGCTCAAAAGTGGCATCTGGCAGGCATCTAATCATCTAAAGCAAATGTATAGAAGTGTTTCAAAATAGGCTACCAAAAAGCATACTGCCCTCAAAGCCTGTTACAATAAATGGAGAAATACATACAGAGGAAATGATAGCGATTACTCAGGCTGGAGCGTGCCTAAGTCAGAACTGGTGCACCCTTAATGTTTAAATAATCACCCTCAATGTTTTAATGATTTCAGTAATTGAGGCTTACCTTTTCTTCATAACTTCACCTCTGAAATGGTGCTCCCTACAATTCAGTCTCTCTTAGCAATCTGCTGGAACACTAATTGAATACTGACCCAAAGAAATGTCTGCTACCTGTGGCCACACAGCTCACCAGTCAAACACTGGCTCTAAATTTGAGATACACAATTAAAGAATTCTGTCTCACCACTTTGATTATATTTTAACTGCTTGAACTTGGAAGCCAAAGGATTTTATTTTAAAACAAGGATTTAAAAAAATATATATCAAGACTGCTGCAGTGCAATGAAAAAAATCCGTAGATTATCGGTCAGGGTTTCTATTCTTGCTCCATTCTTCCTAACTCTGTAACTGTGGACCACTTATTTGTTCATTCTTTTTTTTATCCAACTAGCATTCATTAGGTGTCTGCTATGAGCCAAACACTGTGCCAGTTTCCATCATTCTCTGATTCTTCATTTGTTTCAAGGGCAATACTTAAATCTATTCTGACTAACCACAGGGTTGTTGGGAGAACTAAATGAAACTGTTTATATGGTAGTGCTTAAAAAACCCATTGCTGTCGAGTTGATTCCAACTTATAGTGACCCTATTGGACAGAGCAGAACTTCCCCATAGGATTTCCAAGGAGCAGCTTGTGGATTTGAACTGCCAACCTTTTGGTTAGCAGCCTGAGTTCTTAACCACTGTGCCACGAGGGCTCTGTGGTAGTGCTTCGTAAATCACAAAGCACTATGAAATTACGAAGTAGTTTCTATTAAAAATTGGGGCTAATGTGCTTGATTCTTCATCTGATCACCACACTGAAGCATGTAGATGTATATAAATAGAATTTGTATATACATGATATATAAATTATGCACACAGGTAGGCTATTACCTGCTGCAGAAGTTGGCCTCTAGCTCATGGTTACCCAAGCACAACTGAACAAAACACTGCCCTGTCCTGTACCATCCCCACGATCAGCTGTGGATTGGACCATTAGATCCATAGGGTTTCCATTGGCTGATTTTCAGAAATAGATCACCAGGCCTTTCTTCCTAGTCCATCTTAGTCTAGAAGCTCTGCATCATAGCAACACACAAGCCTCCACTGACAGATGGGTGGTGGCTGTGCATAAGATGCATTGATGGAAATCGAGCCCTGGTCTCCTACATAAAAGGCAAGAATTCTGCCACTGAACCACCAGTATCTTCTGCACAATAATATATGTATTAGAATATATGAGGTATAATAAATGAAATTTAATTCATAGAATTAATGGAGAGACAAAATATTTAGGCTAGGAAAACAGTGAACTTTTTTTAGATCCCTATTAGAAAAAAACTGTACACAGGACTAAAGAGAAATTTACAATTTAGAAGACAATAAGCTGAGAGAGGCAATAACACATGGTGTTTTATGTTGTATTCTAGAACTAGATCATCTGGGTTCAATTACTGGCTCTACCACTTAATAGATGTGGTGTAAAAGAAATGCTTAATCTCTCTGTGCCTTAGTTTCTTCATCTAAAAATGTGGTTAATAATAGTATTTACTGCCTTTCCAGAGGTGGAGCCAACATGGTACTACAGACAGAAGCATCACGCCGTCCCTCCACAACGAAGACCCAAAAAACTAAGAAAAACAGATACAAACATCAATCTTGTTACCCTAAACATCAAATGAAGAGATAAAGAACTCAACCAACCACCGAATGGAATAAGAAACTGACAAAGAACAGAGAGCAAGGAGAGTTACGAGCGGAGGTCCCATATCAGCTAACACAGCACAGATCCACCATTTTAGACTCCTGTCAGAGATCAGCAGATTGGGAGTACGGGAAAGCAGATTCACAGAGCTCCCAGCAGGAGACAGAGCACCTGGTAACCAACAAGAAATGCTTTCCCACCTACCCCCAACGCTGCCTCCCCCTGCTCAAGCTTCGCTGTTCCTGGCTGGCTGATCTGAGGCTTCCCAGTAGGTTGATTCCCGACTTCCTGGCAGGCCAGTCCCTGGCTTTCAGGTGGGCCAATCTCCCACTACCCAGTGGGCTGATTCCTGGCTTCCTGGAGGGCTGAATCAGTGCTTCCTAGCGGGCAGATTCCCGGCTTCCCAGTGGGCCGATTCACTGATTCCGAGTGGGCTGATTCCTGGCTTCGCGGAGGGCTGATCCACAGGGTGGATTCGCCCAATCCACACCAGCCAGTTTCTTTACTGTCATTTCTTTGTTGCTGGTGTTCCTTTTTTGGACCTCTTATGGTTTCTTCCTTGCCTCTCACCTCTTCCTCCTCCTTTCTCTCGAACACCTGAATTTGTGTGCCATCTTTGCTCTTCTTGACAGGCTGTAAGTGCTGCTCAGCTGGGGAACTACTTCTCCAGTCCACACAGACACACTGGTGGGATCCCTGGGGGCTTTTTTTTTTTTTTTTTTTTTTTTTAGTTTTCTTTTTCTTTTCTTTGTTTTCTCTACATTTTTTCCTTTTTATTTTTCTTCATTTCTTGGTTTCTCATTTCTTTCTATTTACCTTCTTCTCCTGTCTCCTGAATAGCTGGAGCTGTGTATCATCTCCACCCCTTCTGGCTGGGCTGTACTACGTGTCTTGGGAGGCACTTTCCTGGTCTGCGCAGCCATGCTGGTGGGATCCCCACGGGCCTCTTTAAATTTGTATTTTTTTTCTTTTTGTTTTTCTTCATTTCTTGGTTTCTTGTCACTCCACTCCAATGCCAATCTCCCTCAGCACTTTTTTTTTCACTCCTGTTTCTCTCTTCTCTCTTCTTTCCATATCCATTTAGCTCCAAACATCACAACTTCCCCCTTCCCCTCCCTCCTGCCTATCTGCACTGTGTGCTGAACATTGCACTCCCAAGCAGCACAGACATGACCTACTGGAACCTGCCCTGCACTGACCACCAGCTAACCCTGTTGGCCCCAGTACATGCCACAAACAACCCAACCCAGCTTCTCCCCTTCAGCTGGACCTAGCCTACTGTACCACAGCTAATCAACTGGTCCTGCCCATTGGACAAGGAGGTGAAAAATATAATGCCCAAAGATGAGAAAAACAACATAGAATGCACAGCCCACCTGCTCAGACATAACCAAATAAAACAAAAAAGCGGGATGGAAAAACAAATCTATAATCAATAAATGAAGAAAATAACTACTGAATGTCCTGAAGACAGCAGACAATATCAAAATGTATAAAAAGAGAACAGGATGGTGCCAGTAGGCATCCAAAATAAAACATCAGATGACTTTCCAGTACAAGAAAAGGCATCTGGCATTTCTGATACAGAATTCAAATCTCTAATACTCAGAGCTATCCAAGAGTTGAAGCAAAAAGCAGACACAAATGAGGAAAAAATAGACAAGATCATGGAAAACACAGACAAAAAATGGAAGAATTCAGGAAAATAACAGAGGAACAAAATGCTAAAATAAATTCACAACTAGAAATCATACAAAAATAACAATTAGAAATCCAAAACATAAACAACAAGATTTCAGAAATAGTGTCATAGAAGGGCTGAGGAACAGGTTTCAAACAATGGAAGACAGGATCACGGAAATTGAAGACAAACACTTGGCTACAACTTCTTTTGAGGAAAAATCAGAAAAAAACAAAAAATGAAGAAACCCTGAGAATTATGTGGGATACAATCAAAAGCAAAGATTCGTGAGTGATCATAGTTTCAGAGCAGGGGGAGAAAACAGAAAACGAAGAGAGAATTGTTGAAGAATTGCTGACAAAAAACTTCCATATATCATTAAGGATGAAAAGTTGACCATCCAAAAAGCACAATGAAACCCAACATAGGATAGACCCCAAAAGAAAATCACCTAGGCATATCATAATCACACTTGCTAAAACCAAAGACAAAGAAAGAATCCTGAGAGCAGCTCGAGACAAATGAAAAGCCACATACAGAGGGGAAACAATAAGACTAACCTCTGATTAGTTGACTCGGGAAAGAAGGCAATGGGATGACATACATAAAACCTTGAAAGAAAAAAATTGTCAACAAAGAATAATATACCCTGTAAAACTCTCATTCAAGTATGATGGTGAAATTAGGACACTTCCAGATAAACAGAATTAAGGGAATATGTAAAAACCTAACCAAACTTACAAGAATTATTAAAGAGAGTCCTTCAGTTTGAGAACAAACAACATCAGACGACAGCCTGAATCTAGGACACAAGATAGCACCGGCCAGACAACCAGCCTAGGAAATGAACTCTTAAGGACTATTCAAAACCAAAAGATTTACATCATGGAATCAGAGAGGTTAATCTGCAAATGACAACAATGTCAGAACAATAAAAGAGGGAATAAACAGTGTAGGTATAGAACTTTCTAATGGAGAGGAAGGCAAGGCAATACCAAGTAATAATAAATTGGTTCAAACTTAGGAAGATAAGGGTAAATTTCAAGGTAACCACAAATAAAGTTAACAAACCTACTCATCAAAATAAAAAAGAAAAACATAAAGTCTCAGTAAATAGAAAATCTACAAAAACAAAAGAAATGAAAAAAAACCCACAAACGGAATTCAGCACAGGAGAGTAAGAGGAACAAAGAAATAATCATCACAACAAAAAAAAGCAGTACAAAATGACAACAATAAACTCACACTTATCATTAGACTGAATGTAAATGGCCTAAATGCACCCATAAAGAGACAGACACCGACAGAACGGATTAAAAAAACAGGATCCATCAATATGCTGTCTACAAGAGATAACCTTAGAAACAAAGATGTAAATTTATTAAAAATCAAATCATGGAAAAAATATATCAAGCAAACAGCCACCTAAAAAGAGCAGGAGTGGCAATACTAATCTCAGATAAAATAGACTTTAAAACAAAATCCACCATAAAAAACAAAGAAGGGCACTATATCACAATTAAAAGGAATGATGCAGCATGAAGACATAACCATAATAAATATCTACTCACCCAATGACAAGGCTCCAAAATATATAAAACAAATCTTAACAGCACTGAAAAGAGAAATTGACAGTTCCTCTATAATAATAGGAGACTTCAACACATCACTTGGTAAAGGACAAAACATCTAGAAAGGAAGTAAAGATACTGAAGATCTAAAGGCCACAATCAGCCAACTTGAACTCACAGACATATATAGAACACTCCACCAACAGCAGCAAAGTACACATTCTTTTCCAATGCACATGGAACGTGCTCCAGAATAGACCACATCTTTGGCCACAAAGCAATCCTCAACAAGATCCAAAACACTGAGATAATACAAACTATCTTCTCTGATCACAATGCCATCAAGGTAGAAATTAACAACAGGAAGAGCAAGGAAAAAAAAAATCAGTTACATGGAAACTGAATAACACTCTGCTTACATATCACTGGGCGATAGAAAAAATCAGAGATGGAATCAAATAATTTCTAGAATCAAATGAGAATGAAAACACATCATACCAAAACCCTTGGGACACAGCAAAGGCAGCCCTCAGAGGACAATTTATAGCAATAGATGAACAAATCAAAAAAGAAAAAGGAAGAAAATCAAAACATTAGCTACAAAACTTGAACATATAGAGAACAGCAAAAGAAGCCTATAGCCACCAGAAGAAAGAAAATAATAAAGATCAGAGCAGAAATAAATGAAATATAGACTAGAAAAACAATAGAAAGAATCAACAAAACCAAAAGTTGGTTCTTTGAAACGATCAACAAAATTGACAAACCACTAGCCAAACTGACAAAACAAAAAGAAGAGAGAATGCAAATAACCCAAATAAGAAATGAAATGGGGGACATTACAGCAGACACAACCAAAATAAAAATGATCATAACACACTATTATGAAAAACTATACTCCAACAAATTTGAAAACCTAGAAGAAATGGACAAATTTATAGAAACACACTACCTACCCAAACTACCATAAATTAAAGTTGAAAATCTAAACAGACCCATAAAAAGGGAAGAGATTGAAACGGTAATTTAAAAACTCCCAACAAAAAAATCCCTGGCCCAGATGGCTTCACTGAAGAATTTTACCAAACATTCAGAGAAGAACTTACACCAGTACTACTCAAACTACTCAAACTTTCAGAACATAGAAAAGGAAGGGATACTTCCAAACTCGTTCTATGAAGCCATCAAAACCCTGAATACCAAAATCAGACAAAGACATCACAAAAAAAGAAAATTACAGACCAATATCTCTCATAAATATAAAACATTCCCCTTGAGAATAGGAACAAGACAAAAATGTCCTTTATCACCACTCCTATTTAACATTGTGCTAGAAGTTCTAGCTAGAGCAATAAGGCAAGAAAAAGAAATAAAGGGCATCCAAACTGGTAATTAAGAAGTAAAACTGTCCCTGTTTGCAGATTATATGATATTATATGTAGAAAACCCAAAAGACTGCATGAGAAAACTACTAGAACTAATAGAAAGATTCAGGAGAGTAGCAGGATACAAGATAAACATACAAAAATCTGTTGGATTTCTATACACCAATAAAGAGAATGATGAAAAGGAAATCAGGAAAACAATACCATTTATAATACCCCCCCAAAAAATAAAATACTTAGGAATAAATCTAACCAGGGATGTAAAAGACCTATACAAAGAAAACTACAAAACACTACTGCAAGAAACCAAAAGAGATCTACATAAATGGAAAAACATACCACGCTCATGGACAGGTAGACTCAACATCGTGAAAATGACAATTCTACCCAAAGCAATCTACAAATTCAATGCAATCCCGATCCACATACCAACAACATTCTTTAAAGAGATATAAAAAACAATCATTAACTTTATATGGAAAGCAAAGAGGCCCTGGATAAGTAAAGCATTACTGAAGAAGAATAAAGTAGGAGGATTCACACCACCTGACCTCAGAATCTACTACACAGCTACGGTAGTCAAAACAGCCTGGTACTGGTACAAGGACAGATACACTGACCAATGGAACAGAATCGGGAACACAGATGTAAATCCATCCACCTACAGTCACTTGATCTTCAACAAGGGCCCAAAGTCCATCAAACGGGGAAAAGATAATCTTTTTAACAAACGGTGCTGGCAAAATTGGACATCCATCTGCAAAAAAATGAAACGGGACCATACCTCACACCATACACAAAAACTAATTCAAAATGGATCAAAGATCTAAATATAAAACCAAAACCAATCAAGATCATAGAAGAAAAAACAGGATCAATGCTACAGACCCTAATACATGGCATTAACAGGAAACAAACATAACCAGCAACATACAAACTCCAGAAGATAAGCTAGATAACTGGTATCTTCTAAAAATTAAAACACTTATGCTCATCAGAAGACTTCACCAAAAGAGTAAAAAGAGAACCTACAGACTAGGAAAAAAAGTTTGGCTATTACAAATCCGACAAAGGTCTAATCTCTAAAATCTACAGGAAAATCCAACACCTCTACAACGAAAAGAGAAATAATCCAGTTAAAACATGGGCAAAGGAAATGAACAGACACTTCACCAAAGAAGACATTCAAGCGGCTAACAGACACATGAGGAAATGCTCGTGATCACTAGCCATTAGATAAATGCAAATCAAAACCACAATGAGATACCATCTCACCCCAACATTACTGGCATGAATCAAAAACAAACAAACAGAAAATAACAAATGGTGGAGAGGCTGTGGGGAGATTGGAACTCTTACGCATTGCTAGTGGGAATGCAAAATGGTACAACCGTTTCAGAAAATGATATGCGGCTTCCTTAGAAAGCTAGAAATAGAAATACCATATGATCCAGCAATCCCACTCCTAGGAATATATCCTAGAGAAATAAGAGCCGTCACACAAATAGACATATGCACATCCATGTTCACTGCATCATTGTTCACAATAGCAAAAAGATGGAAACAACCTAGATGCCCATCAACAGATGAATGGATAAACAAACTATGGACATACACACAATGCAGTACTACACAATGCTAAAAGCAATGATGAATCTGCAAAGCATCTCACAACATGGATGAATCTGGAGGGCATTATGCTGAGTGAAATAGGTCAATCACAAAAGGACAAATATTGCATAAGACCACTACTACAAAAACTCACAAAAAGGTTTACAGACAAAAAGAAACAATCTTTGATGGTTATGAGGGGGGGAGCGCTGGGGTGGAAAAACACTGAATAGACAATAGGTAAGTGATAACTTTGGTGAAGGGTAAGACAGTACAGAATACTGGGGAAGCCAGCACAACTTGTTCAGGGTAAGGTCATGGAAGCTCTATGGCCAAATCCAAACTCCCTTAAGATCAAATTACTGGGCTGAAGGCTGTGGGGACCATGATCTCAGGACACATCTAGCTCGATTGGCATACCATAGTTTATAAAGAAAATGTTCTACATTCTACTTTGGTGAGTAGCATCTGGCGTCTTAAAAGCCTGTGGGCGGCCATCTAAGATATTCCACTGGTCTCACCCCTTCAGGAGCAAGGGGAAATGAATAAAACTAAAGACACAAGGGAAAGACTAGTCCAAAGGACTAGCAGACCACAACTACCACAGCCTCCACCAGACTGAATCCAGTACAACTAGATGGTGCCCGGCTACCACCACTGATTGCTCTGACAGGTATCACAATAGAGGGTCCCAGAAAAGCAGGAGAAAAATGTAGAACAAAATTCTAACTCAAATATTAAAGACCAGACTTACTAGCCTGACAGAGACTGGAGAAACCCTGAGAGTACGGCCCCCAGACACCCTTTTAGCTCAGTAATGAAGTCACTCCAGAGGTTCAACTTTTAGCCAAAGATTAGACAGACCCATAAGGCAAAACAAGACTAAAGGGGCACACCAGCCCAGGGATAAGGACAAGAAGGCAGGAGTGGACAGAAAATCTGGTAATAGGGAACCCAACTTCAAGAAGGGAGAGTACTGACATGTCATGGGGTTAACCAATGTCATAAAACAATATATGTACTAACTGTTTAATGAGAAGCTAGGTTGTTCTGGAAACCTTCATCTAAAGTAAAATAATAATAATAATAATTATTAAAAATTTTTAAAAAATAGTATCCACCACATGAAATTGTTGGGAGGGCTAACATATGTAAAGTGTACATTGCATAGCACATTGTAAATCTACCTAAGGATGAGCTATTTATAATGAAGACAAATTTCTATTTTTTACTTTTAAGAATATATGGTATCAGAGATCATGATGCTTGTAAATTCAGTGAATTTTAATACAGGACTTTATATAGGTTTTTTTGTTATTTCTATATTCAAAAATCTACAAAGGCTTCATGTTGCCTAATTTATACAGTCTGAAGGCTTCCATTGGTTTTTAAAGCCCTATATTATCTTCTACTATCCAAAAATTTTTCACTATTTCTAGTATGAATTCTACATCCCAGTTAAGCTCTACTGGCTGTTTCCATGGAGCCTTGGTGGTGCCGTGGTTAAAACGCTCAGCTGCTAACCGAAAAGTTGGTGGTTCAAACCCACTAGCCACTCTGGAGGAAAAAGGTGGCAGTCTGCTTCAGTAAAGATTACTGCCTAGGAAACCCTATGGGGCAGTTGTACTCTGTCCTATAGGGTCACTATGAGTCATAATTGACTGAAAGGCAATGGGTTTGGGTTGGGCTCTTTCCATTAGCATAAAAACATACTATATCTCACCTCTTTAAAAAAAAAAAAAAAACTTCATTGACCTTATTACATTTCTTTGTTCCCCTTTACAGCAAAACTTTTTCAAAAAATTATCTATACTGGTGGTCTGAACTTCTTCCATTCTATGGAATCACAATGGTTTTACTTTGGCTCCTCAAATAATTCAAGTTGTTTTCCATATCAGAGCATTTACACATACTATTCCCACAACATGAACACTCTTCTCCTACCTTCACATGGCTAGTTCCCTCAAATTCAGCATAAATGGCATCTCCTTAAAGAGGTTCTTCCCCTGACCCCATAATTCAATTAAAGTGCCTACCCCACCCCTAATTGTCTCTGTACACTGTTTTCATCATAGCAATTACCTCAACTTGTAATTGTTTTATGTGCTTATTTAGGTATTTTGTTTGTTTGTTTATTTGTTGTTGTCTGTCTTCTCCATTAGAATATAGTCCGGAAGCAGATCTGCCTTATTCAACATTGTATGCCCCCACCAATGCCTAGCATACTGCTTGGTTCATACTGGATACTCAGAGAATATATGTTGAATGAATCAATAAATGCAAGCTTTACTAGTACATTTGATTACATATTGTATGATTTAATTTCTATGAAATGTCTAGAAAAGGCAAACCTATAGAGACAGAAAGTAGAATAGTGGTTGCCTAGGGCTTGGGTAAGGGTAAGGGAATGGTACATGACTGCTAAAGGGTATGAAGTTCCTTTTGTGGAAATGAAAATATTCCAAAATTGATTATGGTGATGGTTTCACAACTCTGCGAATATACTAAAAACCATTGAATTGAACATTTTAAATGGAAGAAGTGTACAGTATGTGAATCATGTCCCAATAAAGCCATTTTAAAAAAAAAGGAATACATTCGATTAATTCATTGGCCGATTGGGTTCTTTTTTATTTTATTTTATTTTTTATATTTCATTGATAAATACATACACTAACTTATATTTTATTTGTTTTTATACTACATAAAGGCACTACCAAAAATAAATGAAAGTGGAGTAATGCAGGGCAATAAAGTAATAAAGAAGTATTTATTTAATGCTTGCTACCAAAAAGAAAAATGTCTCAATCTTGTCCTTAAAGAGATTGAAGAAACAATATAATCGACCTTAAGAAGAGTAAAAGGAAAATAGTGTAGATCACTATGTAAGGAACTTCTTGTGATCTGCCCCCCATTCTCCTCCACTCCACTTCAGTAACCAGCTGTGAGCAGGTGTAATCTAACAGCTCCTCACCTCAGCCTTCTACCAGGGACTTCTATTGCAGCCATGTCGGGACATGGCAGAACTGCTCACCCATTCCAATGCATTTGCAAACCTGTATGAGGAGGGAGTTAACAACTCCTGGTACAACCCTTGACCACATGGGAGCCAATGCACAAATACTCCACTCTTCTGTGTCTCAGATACACAATACTCAGGTACACTGTACACCACTTCTCAAAGTCTGCCTAGCAGGGTTGAGTCACAGTTGCCCACAGTAGTAAAAATCTCAAAAATGCACCCCTGGCTGGATTGGCTTTCATTTCTTCCCATTTTCACTTTTCCAAATGTGCCATTCCTATATCCTGTGATTATTTCCCAAAATAAACTACCTATATAAAATCCTTGTCTCAGGCTCTGCTTTCTGAAGGGGGCGATCTCAGTCTCAGGCAATCTCCAGTGTCTGTCTGTTTATTCTCATCATTTTATCAAGAGGAACTAAATATTCTGAATCCAAAGCATGCCCTAATGTCTATCAGACAGAGGTGGCCATAAGTTCTGCTGAGGTCTACCATATGCCAAGTTAATTCATTCAACAATTGATTCATTCCTTCATCAAATACTGATTGGCCACTATAAGCCAGGCTTTCTTCTAAGTTTCAGAAATAGAGCAGTAGACATAAAAAAATCCACACTCTCTGGAGGTTATTTCTAGTGTAAAAAAGTAAACAATAAACAAATAAATATATAATGTGCCAGGTGATGATTAGTTGTTTTTGTTGTTGTTTTTAAGTGCTCTCGAGTTGGTTCCAATACATAGTGACCCAACGTACAACAGAAGGAAACCCTGCCCGGTCCTGCTCCATCCTCACAATCCTTGCTACGTTTGAGCCCACTGGCGCAGCTACTGTGTCAATCCATCTCATTGATGGTCTTCCTCTTTTTGTTGACCCTCTAAATTACCAAGCATGATTGCCTTCTCCAGGGACTGGTCCCTCTTGATAACATGTCCAAAGTACGTAATACAAAGTCTCAACATTTTCACTTTTAAGGAGCTTCCTAGCTGTACTTCTTCCCAGACAGATTTGTTCGCTCTTCTGGAAGTCCACAGTATATTCAGTATTCTTTATTAACACCATAATTCAAAGGTATCACTTCTTCTCTAGTCTTCATTATTCATTGTCCAGCTTTTGCATGCATATGAGACAATTGAAAATACCACAGCCTGCGTTATGCACATCGTAGTCCTCAAAGTGACCTCTTTGCTTTTTAACACTTTAAAGAGGTCTTTCGCAGAAGATTTGCCAAATGCAATACGTTGGTTGATTTCTTGGCTGCTGCTTCCATGGGCATTGATTGTGGATCCAAGCAAAATGAAATCCTTGACAACTTCAGTATTTTCTCTGTTTATCATGATTTTGCTTATTGGTCCAGTTGTGAGGATTTTTGTTTTCTTTATGTTGAGGTGTAATCCATATTGAAGGCTGTAGTCTTTGATCTTCATCAGTAAGTACTTCAAGTCCTCTTCACTTTCAGCAAGCAAGGCTGTGTCATCTGCATAACATAGGTTGTTAAGGAGTCTTCCTCCAACCCTGATGCCACATTCTTCTTCATACAGTCCAGCTTCTCAGATTATTTGCCGGGCATACAGATTAAGTATGGTGAAAGAATACAACTCTGACACACACGTTTTTCTGATTTTAAACCATACAGTATCCCCTTGTTCTATTCAGACAACTGTCTCTTAGTCTATGTACTGGTTCCTCATGAGCACAATTAAGTGTTCTGGAATTCTCAGTTTTCTCAGTGTTATCTATAATTTGTTATGATCCACACGGTCGAATGCCTTTGCACAGTCAATAAAATACAGGTAAACATCTTTCTGGTATTCTCTGCTTTTAGCCAAGATCCATGTGACATCAGCGATGATATCCCTCGTTCCACATCCTCATCTGAATCCAGCTTGAATTCTTGGCAGTTCTCTGTTGATGTACTGCTGCATCCATTTTTGAATGATCTTCAGAAAAATTTTACTTGCATGTGATATTAATGATATCATTCAATAATTTCTGCATTCTGTTGCATCACCTTTATTTGGAATGGGCACAAATATAGATCTCTTCCAGTCGGTTGGCTGGTAGCTGTCTTCCAAATTTCTTGGCATAGGCAGGTGAGTCAAATAACAAGTGATGGGAAGAGGTTGTGATCAAAGGAGTCTCTGAAAAAGCGGTATTTGGGCAGAGATCTGTTGAGAGAGTGATTCATGAAGAGTATCTGGGGGAAATCATCCCAGGCAAAGGAATAGCAAGGGAAAAGGCCCACATTGGGGAATAAAGCTTGGTATGTTCAAGGAAGAGCAAGCAGCAGTATAGCTGGAGTTGAATGAGCATGGAGGAGAATGGTAAGAGAGAGGCAGGGTATACATCATTTGGTTTTTGTGGGCCAAAGTACAGAAGTTAGACTTTATTCTGACAGCAAGAGGAAGCACTTGGAGGGTTTTGAAAAGGAGCACGACATAACTGAATTTATATTTCTCTAAGATCATTCTAGCTGCTGTGTGGTGAACTGACTGTGAGAAGACAAGAGTGAAAACAGAAGGACCAATGTGAAAGCTTTACCAGTGGTCCAGATGAGTCACAAAAGTGGATAACATTCAGGTGATAAAGGTGGGGCAAGGGAGAAAAGGTTCAAATGACTTAAGCATCTAAAAGGACAGTGAACATGTTAGTTCTACTTAAACACTGTTTTGCTTGCAAATAAACATTTTCACAAAAAGCTGTTTATGTTTAATCAAAGACAATTTAAATGAGTTTTTAAATAAGAAAGAATAAAACTGTTCCTGGATATTACACAGTGTTTCTATTGTTTAGAAAGAAAAAACAAGTCTTATTTTTAGGCATCTATTTTAAGAAGATAACTTAGATCAGCCCCTCAATCACAGGAAATTGCAAGTCAGATGTAAATTACACAACATAGGAGGAGAAAGAAAATCCTAGACTCCCTGTGCTAAAGTTTAAAAAATTAAAAGTAATTCAGTACATGTTAGAAGTTTAAAGACTGTAGCTTAAGGAATAAGCTAACACAAGAAAAAGGAGAGTGGGCTTTTTCCTTAAAAACAGTTGCCAGTTCATATCATTCAGGACGTCAGTATGAGAGGAATCCCAGGTTTCAACTGAAATTATGAAATTTCAGATTCACATTTTTTTTA
The DNA here is from genome assembly GCA_030035585.1 of Dugong dugon. Taxonomy (NCBI): domain Eukaryota; kingdom Metazoa; phylum Chordata; class Mammalia; order Sirenia; family Dugongidae; genus Dugong; species Dugong dugon. Next base: position 17,128,143 of record CM057465.1, read on the forward strand.
ATAAATGCATATTTTTAATTATTTAAAGAAAACTTCATTTTAAAAAAAATACCCTTGCCTGTTCATTAATTTCATCTCCTTCCCTTACGCACATCTTAAAAAGACAGTGCTCTCATGATTAAACCTAGAGGTAAAAATGAAAACCACACTCTTTTATGACATGTTATGTATCTTTTTTCCTTTTTTAAAAAATATTGCACTCCACCAGCCTGAGCCTAGAAGAACTAGATGGTGCCCAGCTACCACCACCAACCCTCTGACAGGGATGACAACAGACAGTCTCTGACAGAGTGGGAAAAAAATGTAGAACAAAATTCAAATTCCCAAAAAAAGGCCAGACTTACTGGTCTGATAGAGACTGGAGGAACCCCTGAGACTATGACAGCTTAGATTAAAAGAAGAAAAAAAAAAGAAAAAAAAAGGCAGCACCTATAGGATGTAATTGAAGAAAATCAAGGGAGGGAATAATATTTACCAGAAATGATGGATAAAGCCTTTTCCAAATCTGTGAGACTGTGGAAAGAAGTAGCAACTTTTCCAGTATTAGTTCTTCCTACTCCTACTATTTGATGATACAAGTAATTCTAACAGAAATGTTCGTACAAAGGAAAACTTAGAAATGGAAAATTAATATGACTTTCAGAAACATACCAAAATAAATTTGATCAAATGTTTGGATTAACTAACTCATTTATTTTTTTATTAAGACTACTGTCATTTTCTGTTGCCCATACTTTAAAAAAAAAAAATCAAATATTGCAACCAAAACTGAATCACAAAAAATATTAATAAATGTTTCTGTTCCTAGCTTACCCCTAGAATTCAGCATTCTATTAAATACTACCTTGAGTTGACTTTTATTTTTGTCGTAAGTTTTAGTTATAATAACTAGAGTAGAAGAAGCTCAAAGACAGAAACCACATCATACATTTTCTTTTTTATTACCTGCATCACTTACTATAATTCCCAGGGCATAGTAGATAATCAGTACCTTTATAAACCATGGTACCTGTGAACTGGATTTCATATCACTTGTTAGCAAGGATGTGGAACAGATGAATATTTTATATATATATATATATATTACAGGAGAAAGTCAAATTGTTTCAATCACTATGGAAAAATTTTTGGTAGTATTTACTAAAACTGAACCTATACATACCCTATGACCCAGCAATTCCTCTCCTGGTATATACTCAACAGATATGCATAAATATGTATAAAAATGATCAAAGAAGCATTAAATGTGATAGCCCAAAACTAAAACAATCTAAATGTTCTTCCAAGGTGGAATAGATAAGTGATTTATGGTAGATTATGGAATACAATACAGTAATGAAAATAAACTATTGCTTCTTTTAGCAAAATGGCAAATCTCACAAACATACTGTTGAGCAAAAGCAACAAGAATGAAAGGAATCCACACCGCGTAATTCAATTTACGTAAAGGCCAAAAGCAGGCAGAACTAATCTATAATGGTAGAAGTCAGAATAGCGATTACCTTTGGGAGAGGGACATAGGAGGGACTTCAGGAGCACTGGTAATAAGAAAAATTTATGTAAATAAAATGCCTCAGGATCAACGTCATTGTAGTCCACTGCTCTCTTCCCTCTGACTCATAGTATCACTGTAATTTACAAACCTTCTATAGGAACTGTAAAGACAGAAGAAAGAACACCACAGAAGAATGCTCATCTAGTAATCAGAAGATTTTTTTTTTTGAGGTTCTGTTGCTACCCTTAACTAGTTAGGGAAGTTGTCAAATTGCTAAACGTCTATGTGCTTGCTCCCTCATCTGTAAAATAAACGAATAAGACTGATCTCTTTTATGCCATAGGTAACTCAATACATAGTGTTTTACATTGTATGTAAAACGTAAAACAAAAATACCTTATAACTACAACTAATTAAAAATTATGTAAGCATATAGCTCAAAATCAGAAGAAACTATGGGGAACTATAATTATCTGTTTTTAAGTGATGATGTTGTAAAGAGGTTTTAATAAGAAGTAAAGTTTGAAATCAAAAGATCCCATGGTGGTATGAACAGTACAGTGTTACCAGAAGAATAAGAGTCAGGTGGTTTTACCACTAGCCCAGAGGAATCTCAGCCCTCCAAACCCTCCCTCTTCTGGAAAACCATATCACATGTCCCCTTCGTCCACTGGAAAAATCTTCAGGGACTGGCAATGATATGGTGCGGCAGGTCACCACAATTAAGTCTTACAGTGGCGTAGGCTTCATCGTTGTTTGTATAAAAACCAGTTGCTGAGTCGATTCCAACTCATGACAATACCATGTGTGTCAGAGTAGACCTGTGCTTCATAGGGTTTTTAATGGCTGATTTTTGGGGAGTAGATCACAGGCCTTTCTTCCAAGGTGACTCTGTGTGGGCTTGAACCATCAACCTTTTGATTAGCAGCCTAGGGCTTAACTGTTCGCACCACCCAGGGACTCCTGTGTTTGCATATAGTCCTTTGTATATTGAACGTATTCAGTAAATATTTGTACATTTGAATTTGGGGGATAAAAACGGGAAGTTTTCTGTGAGGCACACAGTTGGATCATAAAGGACAGTCCTTGGTTTCCCCTTTCAGTGGGCCAGTAGCCCCCTTGTAACCTTCACCTTTTAGCTCTAACACAAAGTCTGGCTCCTCCCTGAGCACACTGCTCCCCATCCATCCCTCTCCAGTGTTTGTTCCTCTTGCTCTCACAACTTTTGTACAGCTCAGCCTGCAAGTAGGGTAGGTTTCCTCCTTGCTCCTTGTTGCAGCTTCCTGAGCATTCTTTCTCTCTCTCCTCTATAAAATTTCCTAGCTTTGAATCTCATCTCATCAGATTATATCGCCCCCACCCTCTCATTGTTGATGACATCTATTGATTTCTAAGCAATTCCCACTCCTTGCTTGACAATTTTAGCTCCTGGTTTACTATGATTTTCTAAAACACAACTCGTATCTTAATTCTTGGCCATTTCAATTCACTCATAGATAGTTCTTTCAACACCCTGACCTCTTCCTGAATTTCTCTCCTCCAATAATCTTGTCCTACACCCTATCTTAGTCACTCACTTCCAAGGTCACGCTCTACACCTGTTCTTCCTTACAAATCCTCCAAAATCTAATTTCATACATCCCACCCTGTGACCACCACTTCCTACCTTCAAGCTCATTCCTTTTAATACACCAATTCATTCCAACAATGCTTAAACCCCACTGGACTTGCAGAATATTTTCCCACTAATTTTTCACAGCCCTTACCGCTTCCAATGTCCTCTCTACCTTCCTTAAAAAAAAAACCAAATCCACTGCCATCAAGTTGATTCCAACTCATAGCAACCCTACAGAACAGAGTAGAACTGCCCCATAGGATTTCCAAGGAGCAGCTGGTGGATTCGAACTGCTGACTTTTGGGTTAGCAGCTGAGCTCTTAAGCACTGCACCACCAGGGCTCCGTGGTCAACGATTATAATCACTCCCTTGCAGATATCCTCACTCCTTTCCTGTCTCACCACCATATCGCTCACCTGGATTATGGTTTTAATCCATTAGCAAGTCCACAGGCTTCTATCCTCATCCACTTACATTCTATTCTCAACACAGCAGCCACAAGGATCCTTTAAAAATGTAAATAAAATCATGTCATTCAATACTCTCAAGTGGCTTCCTTCTCACTCTGAGTAAAAGCCAAGGTCCAAGCAATGGCTTAAAGACCAGCCATGATCCGGGCTCCCTTATCTCTCACTTCCCCTCGTACTACTCTTCTGCTCACTCATTCCATGCCAGCTACAGTGGTCTCCTTGCTGTACCTCAAACCTACCAAACATGCTCCCGCCTCAAGGCCTTTGCACTGACTGTTACCGCTGCCTAGAATGGCCTTGCCCTAGATACTCCTATGACTTACTCCTTTGCCTTCTTCAAGTTGTACACAAATCTTCAGCTTCTGAATGAGGAGGCCTACCCTGAAACTCAATTTAAAATTTGCAACCCACCTAGCACTCAGATCCTTCATACCCTGCTCTATTTTTCTGCTACCACTTCACTTTTCTTCATCTATTATACTACATAATTTGTTTATTTATTATATATGTTGTCTCTCCCTCAACCCACCACCACTAGAATTTAGACTTCATGACGTTAAGTGTTCGGCTGCTAAAAAGGTTGGTAGTTCGAATCTACCAGCTGCTCCTTGGAAACCCTATGGAGCAGTTCTACTCTGTCCTATAGGGTCGTTATGAGGCAGAATCAACTCAACGGCAAAGAGTTTGAGGTTTTTTGTTTGTTTGTTTTTTCTTTTTTTGAGGGACAAAGATCTTGATTTGTCTTGTTCACTTATATATCACAAGAACTTCGAATAATGTCTAGGTATATAGTAGGTACACAATAACTATCTTTTTAAATTGTACTTTAGGTGAAGGTTTACAGAACAAATAGTTTTTCATTAAACAGTCAGTACACATATTGTTTTATGACATTGGTTAACAACCCCACAATATGTCAACCCTCTCCCTTCTCGACCTTTTTTTTTTTTTGTGAAAATATACATAGCCAAAGATACACCATTTCAAAAATTTCTACATGCACAGTTCAGTGATGTTGATTACGTTCCTCCAGTTGTGCTGCTATTCTCACTTTAGATGAAGGTTCACAGAACAAAATAGTTTCTCATTAAACAGTTAGTACACATATTGCCCTATGACAATGGTTAACAACACCACTACATGTCAACACTGCCCTTACTCAACTTTGGGTTCCCTATCACCAGCTTTCCTGTCCCCATCTGTCTTTGAGTCCTTGTCCCTGGATTGCTGTGCCTCATTAGTCCCATTTGGTTTTATGGGGCTGTCCAATCTCCAGCTGAACAGTGAACCTCAGACGTGACTTCACTGACATAAAGTGTGTCTAGGGGGCCATACTCTCGGGGTTTCTCCAGTATCTTTCAGGCCAGTAAATCTGGTCTTTTTTGTGTGTGTTAGAATTTTTTTCTACATCCTTCTCCAGCTCTGTCCAGAACCCTCTGTTGTGATCCCGGTCAGAGCAGTCAGTGGTGGTAGCTGGGCATCATCTAGCTGTACTGGACTCAGTCTGGTGGAGGTCTTGGTAGCTGTGGTCCATTAGTCCTTTGGACTAATCTTTTCCTTGTATCCTGTTCTCTTCATTCTCCCTTGCTTCCGAAGGGGTGAGACCCGTGGAGTATCTTAGATGGCTGCTCACAGGCTTTTAAGACCCCAGACGCTACTCATCAAGGCAGAATGTGGAACATTGTCTTTATAAACTGTGTTATGCCAATTGAGCTAGATGTTCCCCGAGACACAATAACTATTTTTTAATAAATTAAACATAGACTTGCCCCCGTGTGTGACTTGCTGGATTTCAATACCCAGGACCAGCAACCAGACTTATGGTATGAACTTTCAGATTCTTCATTTATAATTCTTCACTAGGAAGTAGGCTCAGAAACAATAGAAAGCTCTTAGTTGACTCATATGTTCTGGTTCAAAAGCTGATTTCTACATTTTTTTTCCATAGAAAAAAAAAACATGTCCTAACTGTAGATCCACAAGTCAAATCTACAAAGGTGCATTTAATATATAAACCAAAAAACCAAACCCATTGCGACTGAGTTGATTCTGACTCATAGCAACCCTATAGGACAGAGTACAACTGCCCCATAGGGTTTCCAAGGAGCAACCAGTGGATTCAAACTGCTGACCTTTTGGTTAGCAACCGAGCTCTCAGCCATGTATCACGAGGGCTCCATTTAATATATAATTACCTAATATACCATATATTGTAAATGAATAAGAGTGAATAATATCATCACAACATCAATTAATGAAGCAGAAATGAAAAAAAAATTAAAATTATTACTTTATCTTAAATACACTTAAAAACAGCCATATTTAATCAAAGAAAGTGAAAAGGAAAATGGAAACTTTTGTGCCCATTCTGAAGGGGACTTCAAGGCGCTTTCAAGATTCTCAGAAATGGAGTCTTTGTTATGTCTGTTTTTACTTCAAAACAGGGTTTTCTTTATCCCTGCCACAAGGGGATCACCAGCACTGCTCTTACACTTCTAGTCCACCCTTAGGTTCTTTTCAACTCATCTAAATGAAATAAAGAGAGCTAGAAGGTGAAGGAGAGCGGGTGTTTCTGATACTACTAGGCAACAGCTAGAAGAGGGGAGAAGTAAAAAGGTGTTAAGAAGGAGAAAAATTGCCTGAGCTGAAAATAGACGTATTGTTAAAAAAAAAAAAAAAAGGAGGCAGCATGTACTGTCTGCTGAGACCTGAGTAAAGAGGAAAAATAAAGATGTGTCTCAGATTCTGGTGGGGAAGGTGATAGTATGAAAACTGCCTTTAAGACCAACAGGAAGAGCAGAATACCTGTTTGATTAGTGAATCAATGAATGAGTAAGTGAATGAATTTATAAATCATGAGTTTATAACTTGGAGATTGCTTTCACTCTGGAAAGGAAGGAGCTTGGGAAGATGTGTTACTGCTTTACGTTTTACTTTCTCCTCGATAGTCAATGGTACAGGCTGCCTGTTAAGAGTTCTAGTTTTATTCATATTGTCTTCATTCTAGCCTTGCTTCCCTCTTTCTAATCAGACATTAAATACAGGTGGTTGAAGCGTCATCCTACAGATATGTTACTGGAAATTCATGTAGGATATAATTTAATATTAAAATGTAGGTAATGGTTTATTATTTAGTTATATTTAGATAGCACTTTGCAGTTTACTAGTCATTTTAACATGAAATTTTAGTATGAAGGGTTTGTAGGGATCACATATCCTCAATATTATAGATAATCTAGTCCAAACTGTTCATTTTGAGAGCAGGAAAATGAGGTCCAGAGATGGTCAATGTTACAGAGCTGGACTAGAAGAACACAGGTTTCCGTTCTGTCCATCCTAATCTCTTTTCATTAATCCACACAAATAAATCAGGCAGGTATTATTACATTATTACAGATAAAGAGTGAGATGCAGAAAGATCATTTGCCCTAAGCTGAACAGGTTAAAGTCAGGAGTCCAACCCAAGCTCAATGCTCTTTTTGATACAAAGAACTGTCAATGGAAAATCATTTCTAAAAATGAAGCAACTGCAAAGCAAATACCTCTTGATAATCCATCCTCAGACATCTATTTATTAAAGTTCATTTCATAATTTTCATATCAACCTCCATTAGACAAGACAAAGTTCTTCCTTTTTAATATTAATGATAGTGATAACAAAGATTCATTGTTAATTTTTCCCTCTTGATTTATAAAAACAACTTTTAATCTCTTTCATCTTTTGGAAGTGTATTAGAATCTAGTCTGATGTTAAGAGAATAAATTTCCTAACATTTGGTGATGTTTTCGTTTTGTAAACCATGTACACAAGATTTAAAAGTTTATTGCTTTTGAATGTTTTGAGTTTTTTTTAACCTTCCTTTCGAATTCATCAGTGCTTTTTGTTGACAAACGCAAACAGGATTGTGCAGCGTGCCCTCTGCTGGTTAAGGAGAGGAAAATTGACATACTTTTTAAACCAAAGAGATTCTATGAATTCATGTGAATGAATATCTGGTACTATTTAAAGATCTAAAGTCTTTAAAGACCTGTCCAGAGGGCCAATGGAGGATCTGACTGGTGCTGACGGGGGACCTGTCCTGGGTCTGATGTGTAACCTGAACTCAGCTCTCCAAAATCCCAGCTCCTGACCTCCCCCACCACACTCCACGTTCCTGTAAGCTGGGTCCCTGCAAACAGGCTACAAATGATAGATTTTTTAAAATAACCAGCATATTACACTATAGGCACTTAAAATTGGAAAAACTAGATTTACAAAGCACAGAAACTGAGATTGAATAATAGGATTTATATCCATTTCAGCATTTTAGGGTTGGTTAATCACTAGCTGAAGTCTGAGGCTAGAGCTAACAGAGAAAGGAAAATCATTCTTAGATAGGTGTATCTACTCCAGTTTTGCTCCGCATTTAACCAAGCAAATTGTCAATTGCTTATTAATTGCAAGCACTGACACTGTCATTTAAATGGAAGTCACTAAACACAATGATTAACATATCTTCTCCAGTAAAATCCTGTAAAACTTTTTAATATTTGCTTCCAAAACAAAAAGGGAAACAGATATCAAATTCACCACAAAAGTTAATTACAGGTGTGTGCCTCGAACTTGGGCAAGCTACTGGAATTCTCAATTGTAAAGGTAAGATAAGAAATTCTCTTAGAGAGGTGGGGTCAGGATGTCGGAGTGGTCAGATGCTTCCGGTGGACCCTTGTAAAACAAAGACCTGAAAAAACAAGTGAATTGATTATATATGGCAATGTGAGAGCCCTGAACATCAAAGGCAGAGTTGAGGAACCGGACTGAGTAGCAAGGGGAGGGAGAGACTGTTCGGAAGCAGCGAGGAGTTGCCAGACCTGACCCAGCGAGAACCTAAGCCCTTCAGGACTGATCAGCTCAGGGATGAGCGGTGAGGCAGGCGAGCACTGGTGCACAGGAGGTGCATTTTCTGCACCGGGGGGAGACGCAGCACCCGAGAGTCTACATGGCTACCCAGAACCAGTGAGCAGCAGCCATAGATTGGTGAAAGATATGTAATTGCGTACGGCCTACCAAACAGATCAAAAACAACCCCCTTAGGGAAAAACCTCTCTCCCATTTACCTCCCAGCCCACTGCTCTGCACTGGGTCCTGAACTGGCTTCAGCAGTTGCCAAGTCCCCTGGACCAGAAGTAGAATCCATCACATACCTGGAGCCATTCTCCCTGCCTAGGACAGTGAACAAATTAACAAAAGGAAGAAAAAATAAATTCCCAGCTCCCCTAAGCCAGGAAACCAGGGTAGGCACAGTTCCTTTGCCTAGGCACAGGCATAAGGGATCCATGGACTTTGAGTGCCTTTCCCCCACATAGACTTGTGTCGGCCCATCTCAACAACATAGGCCCTCATTACCACAGTACAACTTCAACTGTCTCTAAAGTCTAACTTCAACTGTATCAGGTGTAAACTGGCAGGTTCATGACATTTGACACTGCTCTACCCATTAAGCAGGGTCTTCACGTACCCACATCAGGGGCCTGAGGACTGGTGGCTCTACCCACACCACCTAGCTACCTGCAACAGGGGCCCTTGAATAAGAGGTGCCCCCTAGTCCTTACAGCCAACAGTATTAGGTGCTCATAGTCCAGCTGCAAAACCCACCCACCTACACGCTGTAGGGAACAGAGACACGCCTTCTTCCTAGACACTCAGGGGCGGCCGTCAGCCCCCTGCCTTGCTCAGAGTGTATGCGCCTGCTGCAGCCAGATGCCTGGGCCTATGACAATCACCCATGCCTGTCCAGGACTGTAAGTGAGAGCCTACACCACACACTTGGTGGCTATCTACCTGGGCACCTGAGCTGCATCCATACAGGAGGAGTGGGTGGACTCCTGAGCTTACATACCTGGTAACTGATCTAAACAGCTGGTGACAGGACATTAGAGCTTCAAAGCTGCCAATAATCAAACTAGCTTATGCAAGCAGCCTATCTGGGCACACCAAAACAAAACAAGAAGCTAGGACACAGTGAGCCAACATAAAATAAACAAATATAATAACTTATTGATGGCTCAGAGACAACAGTCAATATCAAATCACATAAACAGGCAATCCATGATGGCTTCAGCAAGCTCCCAAAATAAAGAATCTAGAAAGTTTCCAAAGGAGGAAAATTTCTTGGAATTACTGGAGGCAGAATACAGAAGATTAATACATAGAACCCTTCAGGAAATTAAGCAAAATGCAGAACACACAATAGAGGAAATTAAAAAGATTAGAGAAGAGAATAATGACAAATTTAACAGGCTGCAAGAATCCATAGAGAGACAGCAATAAGAAATCCAGAAGACGAACAATAAAATTTCAGAATTAGACAACTCAGTGGAAAGTCATAGGAGCAGAATTGAGGCAATGGAAGTCAGAATTAGTGAGACTGAAGATAAAGCACTTGACTCCAAATTATTTGAGGAAAAATCAGATAAAAGGATTAAAAAATGAAGAAACCCTAAGAATTATGGGGGATTCTATCAAGAGGAATAACCTGCGAGTGATTCAAGTACCAGAACGGGGGTGGATAACAGAAAATACAGAGAGAATTATTGAAGATTTGTTGGCAGAAAACTTCCCTGATATCGTGAAAGACGACAAGATATCTATCCAAGATGCTCATCGAACCCCACAAAAGATAGATCCCAAAAGAAAGTCACCAAGACATATTATAATCAAACTTGCCAAAACCAAAGATAAACAGAGAATTTTAAGACCGGCTAGGGATAAATGAAAAGCCATCTACAAAGGAGAGTCAATAAGAATAAGCTTGGACTACTCAGCAGAAACCATGCAGGCAAGAAGGCAATGGGATGACATATATAGAGACTTGAAGGAAAAAAACTGCCAGCCAAGAATTACATATCCAGCAAAACTGTCTCTCAAATATGATGGTGAAATTAGGGCATTTCCAAATAAACAGAAGTTTAGGGAAATTGCAAAAACAAAACCAAAATTACAAGAAATACTAAAGGGACTCCTCTCATTAGAAAATCAGTAACATCAGATAACAACCTAAGACTACGAACCAGGACTGAGCAACCAGATATCAACCCAGATAGGGAAGACACAAAAGTAAATCAAAGCTAAAACACTGAAAACAAGAAAACAAATGTCAATATGTAAAAGATGACAACATTAAAACAACAAAAAGGGACTTAAAAAATGTAGACATAGATCTTTCATATGGAAAGCAAGCCAAGGCGATATAAATAGAAATAAAAGACTGATATAAACATAGAAAAATAGGGGTAAAGATTAAGGCGACCACAAAGGAAACTAACAATCCTACAAATCAAAATGAAAAACTAGAAAAATATAAAGCCTCAGAAACACAAAATCAACAACAGTGAAAAAGATGAAAAGAAAATACCTAAAGAAAAACGACATAGCACAGAAAACTAAGTGGAACAAAGAAACTGTGAACAACACACAGGAAAAGACATCAAAATGACAGCGCTAAACTCATACTTATCAATAATTACGCTGAATGTAAACGGACTAAATGCACCAATAAAGAGACAGAGAGTGACATATTGAATAAAAAAACACAATATGTCTATATGCTGCCTACAAGAGACATACCTTAGACTTAAAGACACAAATAAACTAAAACTCAAAGGATGGAAAAAAAATATATCAAGCAAACAACACTCAAAAAACAGCAGGAGTGGCAATATTAATCTCTGACAAAATAGACTTTAAAGTAAAATCCACCGCAAAGGATAAGGAAGGACACTGTATAATGATTAAAGGGTCAATACACCAGGAGAACCTAACTATAATAAATACTTATGCACCCAATGACAGGGCTCCAAAATACATAAAACAAACTCTAACAGCACTGAAAAGAGAGATAGACAGTTCCACGATAGTAGTAGGAGACTTCAACATGCCACTTTCGGTGAAGGACAGAACATCCAGAAAGAAGCTCAGCAAAGACACACAAGAGCTAAATGCTACAATCAACCAACTTGATCTTATAGACGTATACCAAATACTCCACACCAAACAGCAGCCAAGCATATTTTCTTTTCCAGCGCACGTGGAACATTCTCCAGAATTGACCACATATTAGGCCATAAAGCAAGCCTTAACAAAATCCAAAGCATCGAAATATTACAAAGCATCTTTTCTGACCATAGAGCCATAAAAGTAGAATCAATAACAGAAAAAGTAAAAAAAATCAAACACATGGAAACTGAACAACACCTTGCTCAAAAACTACTTGTTATAGAAGAAATTAAGGATGGAATAAAGAAACTCATAGAATCAAATGAGAATGAAAACACATCCTAGCAGAGCCTTTGGGACACAGCAAAAGCAGTGCTCAGAGGTCAGCTTATAGCAATAAACGCACACATTCAAAAAGAGGAAAGGGCCATAATCAAAACATTAACGCTACAACTGGAATAAGTAGAAAGAGAGCAGCAAAAGAAGCCCTCAGCTGCCAGAAGAAAGGAAATAATAAGAATTAGAGCAGAATTAAATGGAATAGAGAACAGAAAAACAATTGAAAGAGTTAAAAGACCAAAAGGTGGTTCTTTGAAAAGATCAACAAAATTGATAAACCACTGGCCAAACTAACAAAAGAAAAACAGGAGAGGAAGCAAATAACCCACATAAGAAATGAGATGGGTGATATCACAACAGATCCAACTGAAATTAAAAGAATCATAACAGAATACTATGAAAACTTGTACTCTAACAAATTTGAAAACCTAGAGGAAATGGACAAATTTCTAGGAACACACTACCTAACTAAACTAACACAGAGGTAGAACAACTAAATACATGAATAAAAAACAAGAGAATGAAAAGGTAATTAAAAAACTCCCAACAAAAAAAAAAGCCCTGGCCCAGATGTCTTCACTGGAGAATTCTACCAAACTTTCAGAGAAGAGTTAACACCACTATTACTAAAGGTATTGCAGAGCATAGAAAAGAATAGAATACTCCCAAACTCATTCTATGAAGCCAGCATAACCCTGATACCAAAACCACGTAAAGACACCATAAAAAAAGAAAATTACAGACCTATATCCCTCGTGAACATTGACGCAAAACTCCTCAGCAAAATTCTAGCCAATAGAATTCAGCAGCATATCAAAACAATAATTCACCACGATCAAGTGGGATTTATACCAGGTATGCAAGGATGGTTCAACATTAGAAAAACAATCAATGTAATCCATCACATTAATAAAACTAAAGACAAGAACCACTTGATCTTATCAATCAATGTAGAAAAGGCATTTGACAAAGTCCAACACCCATTCATAATAAAAACTCTCAACAAAACAGGAATAGAAGGGAAATTCCTCAATATAATCAAGGGCATTTATGCAAAGCCAACAGCCAACATCATCCTAAATGGAGAGACTTTGAAAGCATTCCCCTTCAGAACGGGAACTAGGCAAGGATGCCCTTCATCACCACTCTTATTCAACATTGTGCTGGAGGTCCTAGCCAGAGCAATTAGGCTAGAAAAGGAAATAAAGGACATCCAAATTGGTAGGGAAGAAGTCAAAGTATCTCTGTTTGCAGATGATATGATCTTATACACAGAAAACCCCAAACTATCCACAAGAAAACTACTGGAACTAATAGAAAATTTCAGCAAAGTTTCAGGATACAAGACAAACATACAAAAATCAGTTGGATTCATTTACACCAACAAAGAGAACCTCAAAGAGGAAATCACCAAATCAATAACATTTACCATAGCCCCCAAGAAGATGAAATACTTAGGAATAAATCTAAACAGAGACACAAAAGACCTATACAATGAAAACAACAAGACACTACTGCAAGAAACCAAAAGAGACCTGCATAAGTGGAAAAACATACCTTGCTCATGGATAGGAAGACTCAACATGGTGAAAATGTCAATTCTACCCAAAGTGATCTACAGATACAGTGCAATCCTGATCCACATTCCACATCACCAACTTCATACGGAAAGGGAAGAGGCCCCAAATAAGTAAAGCATTACTCAAGAAGAAGAGCAAAGTGGGAGGCCTCACACTACCTGATTTTAGAACCTATTGTATTGCCATGGTACTCAAAACAGCCTGGTACTGACACAAGAATAGAAACACAGACCAATGGAACAGATTGAGAATCCAGACATAAATTCATCCACATATGAGCAGCTGATATTTGACAAAGGCCCAAAGTCCGTTAATTGGGGAAAAGACAGTCTCTTTAATAAATGGTGCTGGAATAACTGGATAACCATCTGCAAAAAACTGAAAGAAGACCCATACCTCACACCATGCACAAAAACTAACTCAAAATGGATCAAAGACTTAAATGTAAAATCGAAAACAATAAAGATCATGGAATAAAAAATAGGGACAATGCTAGGAGCCCTAATACATGGCATAAACACAATATGAACCATAAGTAACAGTGTACAAGTACCAGGAGAGAGACTAGATAACTGGGAGCTCCTAAAAATCAAACACTTATGCTCATCAAAAGACTTCATCCGAAGAGTCAAAAGACAACCTACAAGACTGGGAAAAAAATTTTGGCTACGACAAATCCGATCAGCGTCTAATCTCTAAAATCTACAAGATACTGCAAAAGCTCAACAACAAAAAGACAAATAACCCAGTTAAAAAATGGGCGAAGGATATGAACAGGAACTTCGCCAAAGATATTCAGGCAGTTAACAGACACATGAAGAAATGCTCACGATCATTAGCCATTAGAGAAATGCAGATCAAAACTACAATGAGATATCATCTCACCCCAACAAGGCTAGCATTAATCCAAAAAAACACAAAATAATAAATACTGGAGAGGTTGTAGAGAGACTGGAACACTTATACACTGTTGGTGGGAATGAAAATGGTACAACCAGTTCAAAAATCAATTTGTTGCTACCTTAAAAAGCTAGAAACAGAAGTACCATACAATCCAGCTATCCCACTCCTTGGAACATATCCTAGAGAAATAAGAGCTGTCACACGAATAGATATATGCATACCAACGTTCACTGCAGCACTGTTCACAATAGCAAAAAGATGGAAACAACCTAGGTGCCCATCAATAGATGAATGGATAAACAAATTATGGTATGTCCACACAATGGTATACTACACAACGAAAAGAACAATGATGAAGCCATGAAACATAACATGGAGGAAGCTGGAGGTCGTTATGCTGAGTGAATTTAGTCAGTCACAGAAGGACAAATATTGTATAAGACCACTATTATAAGAACTCAAGAAAAGGTTTAAACACAGAAGAAAGCATTCTTTGATGGTTACGAGGGTGGGGAGGGAGGGTGAGGGTTATTTACTAACTAGATAGTTGATAATAATTCTCTTAGGGGAAGGGAAGGACAGCACACACTACAAGGGAAGTCAGCACAACTGGACTAAACCAAATCTAAGAAGTTTCCTGAATATAATCAAACACTTTGAGGGACAGAGTAGCAGGGGTAGGGGTCTGGGCATCATGCTTTCAGGGGACATCTAGGTCAATTGGCATAACAAAGCTTATTAAGAAAATGTTCTGCATCCTACTTTGGTGAGTGGTGTCTGGGGTCTTAAAAGCTTGCAAATTGCCATCTAAGTTGCATCAATTGGTCCCAACCTCCTGGAGTAAAGGAGAATGAAGAACACCAAAGACACAAGGAAAGTAGTAGCCCAAAGAGACAGAAAGGGCCCCATAAGCCAGAGACTTCATCAGCCTGAGACCAGAAGAACTAGATGGTGCCCGGCTACCGCCAATGACCACCCTGACAGGGAATACAACAGAGAGTCCTGGATGGAGCAGGAGAAAGGTGGGGTGCAGAACTCAAATTCTAGTAAGAAGACCAGACTTAATGGTCTGACTGAGACTGGAGGAACCCTGGAAAGCATGGCCCCTGGATTCTCTGTCAGCCTAGAACTAAAAGAATTTCCAAGGCCAACTCTTCAGCCAGGGATTGGACTGGACTGTGGGACATAAAGTGATACTCACGAGGAGTGTGCCTCTTAGCTCAAGTAGATACAAGAGACTAAACAGACAGCTTCTGTCCGGAGGTGAGATGGGATGGCAGAGAGGGCTAGGAGCTGGTTGAACTGAAACGGGGAATCAGGGGTAGAAAGGAGGAGTGTGCTGTCACAGTATGCAGAGAGCAATTAGGGTCACATAACAATGTATGTATAAATTTTTGTATGGGAAGAAGCAAAAAAACAATTTAACGTAAAAAAAAAATCTCGTCTCACAGGATTTTTTTGTGGATTAAATGGGCACTGTTGCTGTTATTAGTTGCTGTTGAGTCTACTCAAAATCATGAGGACCATATGTATAACAGAATGAAATGTTGCCCAGTTCTGTGCCATCTTCATGATCATTGGTAAGTTCAAGCTCATTGTTGTGACTACTGTATCAATCCATCTCATTGATGGTTTCCCTTGTTTTCGCTGACCATCTCCTTTATCAAACATGATGTCCTTTTCTAGAGAATGGTCATTCTTGATGCCATTCCCTATTATGGGGCATTTAGAAACAGGTCTTTCCGTGAAGCATGACAGATATTGAAGGAAAGTCTGCGAAGGGTGATGATGACCTGTCCTATGTGATTTGTCACCTGGCTACCTCCCCTATCATTCTCTCCCATTTGCTCACTCTATTCTAGTCACACTGACTCCTTGCAAAAGCTAGAACTCTTTAAGCACACCATCTCCCTGGCCTTTGTACTTGTTGACTGTAATGTTCTTTGCATAAATAAAATATATAGAATACTACTACCACCTACCACCCCCATGCCCCTATACCCTGCTTTTCTTCATAGTATTTATCACTTCCTGTCGTTACAAAGATTTTGTTTCGTTTATAGTCCGTATCGTCCCAGTAAGATGCAAGCTCCGTGAGGCAGTGACTTTACTTATTTGGTTCACAGCTCTGTTCATAATGACAAGAAAAATTCCTGGTTCATAGTAGGTAATCAAGTAATCTTTGTTGAATAAATAAATAAATGAACTTAGCAGGGGTATTACAGAGATAATCTCTGCTTTGAACAGGGAATTGCTCTAACGTCTTCTAGGCCTCCACCCTTTGATTCCATGCAAAAAGTCATCTTATATAAAAATAGACCCCATCTTCTTATTGATTGTTGAGACAGCACTTTCAGAAGTCCTCATAACTTTTTGCAAAGGAATAAATGATAAAGAAATCAATTAAATGCATTTGGGGGACACCATGAGAAAAGTATGATCAGATATTTAACTAATTCAATACACTACCACGTGAAATATTTTTTTCTTGTAAACTATTGTCATTTCCTCTTGATAAAGCATTTTAAGACAAATAAAATACGGTGATCAACAATAGCTATAAAAATGCCACACTCCTGGAAATGGTTAAATGTCAAATATTTAACATAAAAGTGTTTACTCTTCTTTAACTTAAGCTTATGCTATTATAACGCTTCTCGAAAACTAAATGGAAAAGCGGTAACATGAAAAACACAAATTTTAACTGTGTCAGCATATGCTAGTACACACTGATTTTTTATTATCACACTGCCTAACATTATTAAAATAGGAATATTTTAACACACCATCACACACTGTAACATTTCCTAAGTGTGATTCAAAAAAATGGCATGCTAAAATTCATCTTAAAGTAATATTATAGTCTATTAAAAATGTTGCTACTATAAAAGATGAAGTTTGGGATGGGCACATTTTAGGTATGCTTGTAATCACTCAGAAATTAGCAAATAATGGATTTGTTAATACGTCCAAATATTCCTAGCTGGTTTTTTAGCATTGCTATCTGTCTAGATGCATCAGGATTACACACAAGAAAAATGATTGCAGTCATTTGGTGTTTTGAAAATTGCCTCACACTATCCATTTTATTGCCAAAATTTTAGGCCTCCCATTGCTCAGGATGAGAGAACTGACCTTTGAAAGATAATTGTGGGTCAAATAGAGAAAAATCAAATGACAGAAATGGTTAGAGCACTGTTGATGCAATCATACTTGGTTCTTCTCAATAATCAATTTTTCTAACCAGTAAATTTTTGTTATTTAATCATGCTTCTCAATGAAAATCTCCCATCCAAGTACATATTACACAAGGGAAAATCCTCTAGCATATATAATCAGCTTTTAAAAAAGGCAAAGCCATGGAAACTTCAATATCTAGTCATATGTAGAATAATCCTATTTAATGAATAATTTTAGGTCTTCATAACTTTTTGCAAAGGAATAAATTATAAACATTCATCAAGTAAATGCATTTTTGTGACATCGTAAGACCAAAAAGTGATGCAGGTCCCCTTCCTCGTGCCCCTCCATTTCATCATATTTCTTTGTACCCATCTTTCTTACAGGAAGTACCAAAAGACAAGGGAGAAACCTCAAATTCCTTAGATACATTCCTTCATTGATGCATTTAATAAACTTTTATTACATGCCTACTAGGAATTAACAGCTGCTGGGAATATAAAGATTATAAATAGTTGTAGTCCCTTTAAAGCCAACAAAAGCTATCATATGGCAGAGAAGCCTTCTGATTTGGGGGGTTTGACATTACCATCATGAAAAGCAATGAAAAAAAGTCAGAAAGAGACTGAGCATTAGATATGGAGCCATTCAGGGACTCTATTTTGGCTATTTGGGCTAAAAAATACAATCATGTGACATTTCTGACATCATTTCAAATGACTAAGCCATCAGAAGTGATACATTATGTCATTCCATCCATTCATTCATCATCAGTAGAAAATAACAAAAGTGAAAACTATATTCCCTGTTTTGCAGATGAGGAAACCAATATTCTGAAAATCTGTGACAAATACAAAGTCAAAGAATGGGTAGATCTTAGATCTAAACTCTGGTCTGCTAGCTCCTAGTCCATGGCTTTTCCTATTGTAATAATTTCTCTGACCATAGGGAATAAACTCATATTCCTTCGCTTTCCCTCTCAAACTCTGATGTGAACGCCTTAATGACAAAGTAGTACACGTGAAACTACTTTTAAAATGGCCCCCAAATAGCTCCTCTAGTGCTGCGAAAACATAAAGAAATCTGGCGAACTGAAGTACCCTCACTCTAACATACTTTGATGTGGCTAAGAAACAAACCACTCTCCGTTAATTTTTATATTTTCCTATTACACAATTTATTTTTCCATCATTCAAAACATCTATACAAAAACACTAACTTGAGATTGTAGTATAAAACAGTCAATGAGCTCCTGGGCTAGGATAAAGTGGACTGGAGTTAATACCCCTCAATTCACTAAGCTCTTCTCTAAATCTGTTCACCTCATTTTAAAATAGAACTAGTGCTGAGTACCACACTTCTAAAATGCTGGTTGAGCTCTCAGCACTACTCAGAGTCACTATTAGGGAGTCTATGAGAATGTTCACTGTAGGTAAAATTAGAACTGTTCGTGGGTAATTGTTCTTAAATCATTTTCTAGCGCATGCTCAGCATTATGGCAGGAATTGACAGCTTCTAAGACCTAAATTTTTTAGTCGTATGCTATAGATACTAAGGAGCGCTGGTGGTGCAGCAGTTAAGAGCTCAGCTGCTAACTAAAAGGTCAGCAGTTCAAATCCACCAGCCGCTCCTTGGAAACCCTATAGGGCATTCTACTAAATAAGTGATTTAATGGTGGTGATAAGAGCCCCAGACCACCTGACATACATCAGTGTGTTGAGACGCATCAATAAATTAATTATTTGATGGCCAACATTATTAAAAGTTGTTAAGCCTGTATTTCTCCAAAGGCAAATATAGAAAGAAACAAAAAACATTTTGCCTGTACTAAAACTCTTATTTGTATTACTCTTATTTTGCTTTAGATGAAAGTACCATATAGAAACCAGTGGGAGGCATACTATATCATCTCTATCTCAGCACTCCCAACAAAAGAGACTGTCGGTTTATAACAGAGCGATGTTTTTTAACCTCTGTTGATGCTTTGTGAAGGCCTATGGTCAGAAAAAAAGACATTTCCCATTTTTATAAGTACTTTAAACCCCCATTACCTACATTCTTACTGAATTTTCTCAAAGCACGAAAGTAAAAAATTCTACAGGAGTGAAACTGTATCCAAACTATTTCACCTCCGCCCTTCTTTATCCTATTCCTAAAAGTATTCTACAGAGACAAATATTCGGAAATTTAAAAGTAAATAACAATCCAACCTAAAATATAGGAATCAAAATTTAACCTTACCAGTAACAAATAGAATCAACATATTTTTTATACTATAATACTGCTAAATAGTCCCCAGTACGATGCACTCAGAAGAAGAGAATAAAATCCTCTTTCCTAAAATCATTGCAAGGTTAGGAAAAATCACTCACTTAAATTTAAATACTGGAGGGAAATGTAGTTTGCAGAAACTAATCTAAGTGCACTCATGCTACAGACAAACATCGCCCTGACATTTGCCCAGTTAACAAAAGAGTTCAGAGCCTCAATGCACACTTACACACTCTCCTTATTTAAATGCTGGAAAATTATTCCTTGCCCCAGAGGCATTCATGGTCCCATATTTAAAATTAAGTAGGTTCGTTGAGGTTACTGTGGATGCTATCATGCAAATTTAGCCCATTATTGAACACTTGTGGTTTATGAACAAAACATCAGTAAATTCAGTGGGATAGGCTGCTTGAGAAGGATTAGGTTATCAGACTATAAATGAGGTAGGGTATTACTAGGTGGAAATAGGTGATATAAATTCAAGCTTTGTAGCTTATAAATTTGTGGTATTTACTGTAAGGGCAGCACAATAGAAATCAATGCCTGCCACTCCCTGCTCACAAATCTCTAACCACAGCACGTAACAGGTTTGAATTAGTGCAGCATCAACGAGAACACAATTTTCCTGGCTAACATTTTAAAAGTAAGTGTGCTAATAAACACATAACAAGAAAAAGGAAACATTTCCTGTTGGTCATCATTTGAGACTTCAGTTAATCACTACCGCCGCCAGTTGCCATCAAGTCTACGCCAATTCATTTCGACCCCCTGTGTGTCGGAGCAGAACTGTGCTCCACAGGGTTTTCAATGGCTCATTTTTCAGAAGTAGACTGCCAGGCTTTTCTTCTGAGGCACCTGTGGGTGGAATAAAACCTCCACATTTTCGGTTAGCGGCCCAGCGCATTAACCATTTGCACTACCCGTGGACTCCCTTCAATGAATAGTAAGTCTAAAACTCCGATCTCTAATTCCTCAGGCAAACAGTCTACACGTCATCATCACACAGAATGGTGGACTTACTCTATCATAAAAATCACTCTTATTACCAGCCTACTGCAACAGTGTGAGTAATGAACTGCACTGTAAACCGTATAGGACCACTTAATGAACTGCAATAATATTAAATTGCTTTTCATTGGAATGTGTTGAAGCCAGGCTGTTACAGTTAATAACCTATCTTACGTATTCACCTATTCAGTCGTTAAACCCGGGCGTCTGTAGTTAAGCACCATCGGAGTGTGAAATACGACTAGTAGCAGCAGTTGTGACAGTGCCATAGAACCTGACTTCAGGGAGATAATGGGAATCAAGATCAGCCCAAGGCTGATCCCTTTGAGGTGGAAGTCAGACAGACCTCCACTCTCCAACCTTTTTACCAATTCTGACACCAGCTGTCCCTCCAACAGCACTCTCTACTTCTCTTCTGGGTTCGATAATCCATTGCAATGGTCACATAGAACTCACAGACCATACTTAAGTGGTTTATTAAGGGAGTTACAGGGTACAACTCAGGATCAGGATCAGAAAGCATGCAGGCAAAGTCTCCCTTCTTCAGTTCAGGACAGCTCTCTCAGATCCTCTCAGTCACGCAAGCCTCCCAACAGGCCCCTGAGGGCAGGCTCCACTCAGCCCCCTGAGGACAGGCTCCTCTCAGCCCCCTGAGGACAGGCTCCCACTGGCCCTGCTGCCTGTCACTGCCAGCTCCTCCACTGGGCCCCTTCCAGGCCTGTTGCCATCTTCAGTGTTACAGCCCTTGACCCGTATTACAGCTCTTTTAGAAGGTTCCTTGCCTCCTGTCTCTCTCTGTTTCTTCCTTCTTCCTTCTGCTTCTTCTTTTCCTGCTTCTTTCTGTTTCATCTGAAAACCTTCTGTGGGGTTGGCTGCCTATTATCTACAACTCCTTGTCAATTTCAAGGCCCAGCAGGGCCACAAACTGACCAACCCCCTCTCGTTAGGTCACAGACACTTCATCTGCATAGTAGTCTACAACTCACCTTGTTTCCATAGTCTATTGACCAATCCCTTTAAGATACATACCAATCACAGGGCAGGCTGCAGCCCAGGACCAAACAAGAAGTATGAAAACCAGGTTGTTTAGAGCTTACCTAAGAAATGTCAATTAACTTTAACAAAAGTAACTAGGGCAAAGGTAACTCCTCAGGGTTAGGGGAAAAATCTCTCAAGCTGTTTCTCCAAAGACCAAGGCAAAAGGCCACATCAAGGAACTCATTTCACCACTGGGAAATTCAGTATATAAATATGATAAATTAGTTAAGTTAAGCAATAATGTAAGGTCACCATCAAAAATAGCATAATCAAAAGAGAAAATATCATTACCTTTTACAATAATTGATATAATGGCAACAGGTTGTGTTTAACAAAGCCTACCCAATTGGTGTCATACATGCACAGGAGAAATTACCAATCTTGGACTCACTTTTCATGAATAATGCCTGGGACACAGTAGATACTCTAAGCATTTGATTATCTCTTGATTGATATGTTAGTGAGCTACTGTGAAACAAATTAACCAAATATTTAAAACACATATTATTCCATTGGGTTTTATAAAAATGTATTAACTCAAAAAACCCTACTGGCATCACAAACTACATTCTACATTTTAGGCACCAAAAGGCAAGAAACTAGAAAATCACATCCTCGGGTTACTATGTATACTTAGCACGTACATGGGCCAAATTTGGCAGCAAGACACCAACATTCAGACCCAAGCAGACAGTACATTAACCAAAGCTACTAAGTAGTTAATTTTATGTTTGTGAACTAGAAATAATTTAAAATCATTTTCAGTTTCTGAGTACATTTCATCTTGGCTGCCATAATTGCCAGATTCAATTATAATTTATTAGGCAGAACTATTATACACCAGAACTGAGCCCAACTATTCCAGATAAATGGGTGATTCTGATGATCAGCAGGTTTGGAAACCACCTTCTAGTGCTTGAGTACAATGTTCAGTAGTAGATATCTCCCCTTCCATTCAAGAGACCCAGGTTCGATTTCCGGCCAATGCACGGTCACCACCTATCTGTCAGTGTAGGCTTGCATGTTGCTATGATGATGAAGAGGTTTCAGCACAGCTTCTGGACTAAGACGGCCTAGGAAGAAAGATCTGGTGACCTACTCCTGAAAATCAGCCAATGAAAACTCTATGGATCACAATGGTCTGATCTGCACCCAATCATGGAGATGGAGCAGGACTTGAGCAAAATTTCCTTCTGTTGTGGGGTCACTGTGACTTGGGCTAACTGTATGGCAGCTTACAACAATAAAACCCAAATAACTCCAGTGACAGGTCAGATGCAAGCCCCTTTAAAAAGCCATGTATTTTATCTTTGATAGCTCTGATAGCAAATTCCTCCATAATTAGCCAAAATTTGTCTTCTAAGAAAGTCTATTCTAATAGCCCTTCAAGTCTTTCAAACAAGTTCTCTTTCTTTCCTCTAGGAGAACACAATTCTTCACACACTTGAAACTAGGCATCATTTCTCCAATTCCCTCAATTTAAAGTTGTCCGCCCGATCACTGACCTTTCTAGTAGCATCCCGGTCTGTTCCTTCTTATAAATTACAACTAATATATCTTCTGTATGTTCAGTTTTTACAGCCAGACTTCTCCACTAGGACTCTCTCCGTAAGTTCACTGTTGCACAACCAGCACCAAACTTGGCAGGAACTCAATAACTATTTTATGAATAAATCAAAGAATAAATAAATGACTTGAGGGCATAGCCCATGGTCATTTGTTTGGTTTATATCACAGCAATTCATTTTGAGAGAGTCACAGAAGTCCTGATTCAGTTGGTTCCCTACACAACAGACAATTCACTAAATAATTTTTAAATGATTTTTAAAGTATTAAATGATGAAGATAAAGATCAGCAGCATTTTTTTATTCTATAAATAATCATTGATTTCCTACAATGTACAATGTACCAGACACTGTGATATAATGAAGAGCAGAATAGATACAGTTCTTACCCTCACAATGTAATAATGAAATTTAAGAGCTTACTCTATAGAGAAGCAAAGTACAATATTTATTGCAAGAGAATTGCATTAAGTTCACATCTTCACGTAGATCAGGTATTAGAACATCAATCCCAATAGTCAGAGAATAACCATAACAAGGAAAAAACAGGAGATAGTTGCTGTTGTCGTTGTTGTTGTTAGGTACCTTTGAGTCAGTTCTGACTCATTGCAACACTACGCACAACAGTACGAAACAATACCCAGTCCCGTGCCATCCCCACAATTGCTGCTATGCTCACACCCATTGTTGGAGCCACTGTGTCAATCCGTCTCATTGAGGGTCTTCGTCTTTTTCACTGATCCTCTATTTTACCAAGCATGATGTCCTTCTCCAGGGACTGATCCCTCCTGATAACACGTCCAAAGTATGTGAGATGTAGTCTCGCCACCCTTGCTTTCAAAGAGCATTCTGGTTGTACTTCTTCCAAGACAGATTTGTTCGTTCTTTTGGCAGTCCATGGTATATTCAATATTCTTCGTCAACACCACAATTCAAAGGCATCAATTCTTCTCCGGTCTTCCTTATTCATTGTCCAGCTTCCGCATGCATATGGGATGATTGAAAACACCATGTCTTGGGTAAGGCACACCTTAGTCCTCGAGGTGACATCTTTGTTTTTCAACACTTTAAAGAGGTCTTTTGCAGCCAATTTGCCCAACACAATGCGTCTTTTGATTTCTTGACTGCTGCTTCCATGGGTGTTGATTGTGGATCCAAGTAAAATGAAATCCATGACAAACTCAATCTCCTCTCCATTTATCATGATATTGCTTACTGGTCCAGTTGTAAGGATTTTTCAAGAGGGCATTAAAAAGACAGGAAAGAAAGAAAAGACCAAAATGGATGTCAGAAGAGACTCTGAAACTTGCTCTTGAACATCAAGTAGCTGTCAGAAGAGACTCTGAAACTTGCTCTTGAACACCGAGTAGCTAAAGTGAAAGGAAGAAATGATGAAGTAAAATAGCTGAACAGAAGATTTCAAAGGGCGGCTCGAGAAGACAAAGTATTATGATGACAAGTGCAAAGATCTGGAGATAGAAAACCAAAAGGGAAGAACACACTCAGCATTTCTCAAGCTGAAAGAACTGAAGAAAAAATTCAAGCCTCGAGTTGCAATACTGAAGGATGCTAGGGGGAAAATATAAAATGATGCAGGAAGCGTCCAAAGAAGATGGAAGGAATACACAGAGTCACTATATCAAAAAGAATTGGTTGACGTTCTGCCATTTCAGGAGGTACCATATGAGCAGGAACCAATGGCACTGAAGGAAGAAGTCTAAGCTGCACTGAAGGCATTGGCAAAAAACAAGGCTCCGGGAATTGATGGAATCCCAATTGAGATGTTTCAACAAACGGATGCAGTGCTGGAGGTGCTCGCTCGTCTATGCCAAGAAATTTGGAAGACAGCTACCTGGCCAGCCTATTGGAAGAGATCCATATTTATGCCTATTCCCAAGACAGGTGCTCCAACTGAATGCAGAAATTATCGAACAATATCATTAATATCACATACAAGTGAAATTTTGCTGAAGATCATTCAAAAGTGGCTACAGCAGTATATTAACAGGGAACTACCAGAAATTCAGGCCGGATTTTGAGGAGGACATGGAACCAGGGATATCATTGCTGATGTCAGATGGATCCTAGCTGAAACAGAGAACACCAGAAGGATGTTTACCTCGTTTTATTGACTATGTTAAGGCATTTGACTATGTGGATCATAACAAATTATGGATAACATTGCAGAGAATGGGAATTCCGGAACACTTAATTGTGCTCATGAGGAATCTGTACATGGTTCAAGAGGTAGTCATTCGAACAGAACAAGGGGATACTGCATGGTTTAAAGTCAGGAAAGTGTGCACCAGGGTTGTATCCTTTCACCATACCTATTCAATCTGTATGCTTAGCAAATAATCTGAGAAGCTGGACTATATGAAGAAGGAGATAGTAGGCTTCAATTTAAACCAATAAATCAGAGAATTATAAAACTGAGTAACATTAGGTGTTGTAAAGATAAATTATTTCTTTAATTGTCAGCCGATATGGGAAAGAAGCATTTCCCCCTCATCAGCTCTTTGCTTATGCTGGGGTACAGTTTGTATGAAAGAATCGAGATAAATCCTTTTTTTTTTTTTTTCCTTTAACAGTTTTCAAAAAGAAAAGATCCCCAGCATCGTTCAATGATGACAAAATATACATTTGTCTATGTGTGTGTATGTGTGTATGTTATAGTTTCAAACAGTGTGCTTGGTCATATACCAATGCACATAAAGTTATGTTAAAAAAAAAGTGAAGAACTTCTGGTCCTGAGTTTGTTACTGAGTTCCACATGTACAAATATGGAGAAACACCACCAACAGCAGCATCTTCCAAGTGAAGGAAGACAACCACATATGACAAATGATGTATCATTATGTGACTAGCAAGTAACCTCAAGGACACTGACAGCTCACTTTTTACTCAAATTCCCTTTCAGGAACATTCTCCAGGACTATTAAATTCAGTGATTTTTTTTTTTTTTTTAAATTCTCTCACCTCCAAGATGCAAAGAAATTTTTTACCCCTCAAGTTAAAAAGTCTTATTTTGAAAAAAAATCTCAGAATACAATCACCAGAAATTACTTCAAGATGAAATTGGTAAATACTGGCAAGCTAAAAAGAAAATATTAACTCTGCCTGAATACTTTAACTGCATTTTATCCCCTTCTTCACCCAAGCACAAAGGCAACACAATTTAGAATCAAGTTGCAGGTGGAATATTACCAAAAAAGAAACTTTTTTTAATACAAAATTTAAGTCATACTGTAACTGCATTCCTCTGGGTCCTTTTCAGAATCAACCATCCTACTAAGCATTCATACAGATAGCAAAACCAGAGACAGTGTCACCGACAAGTCAGTCAAGCTGTCAACATCATTTATTACTGTGTGTATAGGGTGTTAGTAGATGATACAAAAGAAAAAGCCTCATCCTTTTCCCTTCAGGAGCTCATAATAGGAAAGATAATGATTTGTGCCACATATTTTGGCCAAGGGAGTTGGAATGCAATGATGTAAAGAGCATGGGCTCTGGAGTGAGACAGATCAGTGATCTTATCCCAACTCTACGACTTTGTGGCTCCATGACCTTCATAATAATAGTTAAATTACTGAGGGCTTGCCACACACCAGAAAGTTTTGTCCATAATCCATCCCAGTTAATCCTCACAAACCCTTTAAAGTAAATACTATTACTATTTCACACATAAACTCAAGTTATTTAATTTCCCTGAGCCTCCATTTTCTTGTGGGGAGAAGGATAATACTAACCTCACACCACTGCTTTGAAAGTTATATGAGTTAATGTGTGAATAATAGCTAAAATACTATGGGCTGTCAATGAATGAATGCTGATACCATCATTTAATTATTATATCTTTATAGAAATGGCTCAAACTTGGGAAAGTTACTGCAGAGAGTCATTTTAGGAATCAATATTTTTTACACATACTGTCTCTATTTTTAAATATAATTTAATTCAGCAAATGTGTCTTGTTATGTACAAGACACTGTGCCAGGCACCGCAATATATACAAAGATATATAAGGCATGATTCATATCATTAAGGAGCTTGTAATTTAGTGAAGTTATATAAGATAATACACCTACTCCTTGCTTATCGACTGTCTTGTTATCGGACATTTCACATTTATGACAATAGTAAAAAAACTACTATCCGACTATTTTGTGCATTAACAATGTACATCTGGCAGTAACAAATGCTGAGGTGCAAGGAAAGAGTAACACGGCTGTGATGATTAAGGTTATGTGTCAACTTGGCTGGGCCATAATTCTTCTCAGTGGTTTGGCAGTTATGTAATGATATAATTTGGCAGTTATGTAATGATGCAGTCATCCTCCATTTTGTGATCTGATGTGGTCATCCTCCATTTTCACATAACACTGATTTTCATATAACGACCTGGTCTTTGGAACCTAACAAATGTCAATAAGTGAGGAGTGTGTATATATTTTATCTTAAAATTAAGGCATCTCAACCAATAAGGTTGAAGTTAGTGAAATGCTCATATTCTGAAGTACATTCTGTTATATTCTCCATCACTATTTTGTTCCATAACTCCAAAACTGCAAGATGACTTTTTTCCCTACAAACTATGACTTGCTATATGTTAAGTACCAAGTAAGTTTACCCAAGTAATGGTTGGTCTTGTTTTTCACATTATTATAGTATATATTTTACAAACACCTGTACCAGTTGGATCTATAGGACAGAGTAGAACTGTCCCATAGAGTTTCCAAGGAGCAGCTGGTGAATTTGAACTGCTGACCTTTTGCTTAGTAGCCGAGCTCTTACCCACTGCACCACCAGGGCTCCATACCAACTGAACACACACTGATTTCCAATCATTGGTATGCAGCTCTCTCAATAAAAGACAAACAACCAGCATTCAGACATTCAATTTATAATGTTGTAGAGGAAAATTAATAAAAGACATCTTGTTTTTATTCTCAGGTTTTTCTTATCCACGAAACCAAATATTAGCCATAAAAACTTGATCCAAACTGCAAAAGCCTGCCAGAAACTACTCTACATCAATGTGAATTTATCTTACCTTACTAGAAAAGGATAGTGACACAAGCCATTACCTGCTGATTTAATGAGAAAGATTCTAGGTTCTCCTAATTTAAATCTCACTAAGTCTCATGGCTGCAGGTGGCTGGAGGGCCAAATTATTAGTAGCCAGGCCAGAAGTAACCTGATATCAGTTGATCTCAGTAAAGGGGAGAAGGCAGGGTTCAATCAATCAAGTTAAGAGGAGACAATAGCTGACCTTCTATTCTTCTCCCTCCTCTTCTCTTTATAAGCCTCACTGTAACCAGTCTACCTCCAGCCATTTTCTATTTTTCCTGGAATAAGAAAGATCTCCCTATATGCATACAGAATAGCTGAGGAGAATAAAACCTTATGCTTCAATTTCTTTGAGTTTTGCTTATTTTTAACAATAATGACAACCTAAACTACCATTCAAACTCACTACTATCTGTTATAATTGTCAGAATGAATGAAGATAAATGATCAATAATGTGAAAGCTTCTTATTCATCTCACATGGCGATATGCTTTCAGTTTCTAGTGAGATTTCCCAGGGTATTTATGCTGAAATCTACCCAGAACACTGATTTCAATTGGAAATCTTACAGTTTGGGAGAATGCAAGAAATTTCCCTAGGGGAATGGGGAGAAATGTGATATAAGATACTGGGTATCCCTGCAGAAAATGAGTACTAAGCATGTATAAGATGCCTGAGGTAATTTCTAAGGACTTACTGTCTGACACTGTAATTAATGTGCATGACAAAACGCCTCCCATCTCTTCCAGGTAAACTCCTTCGAAGTAGAATTCTGAAAAACAGTTAACTCTCAGAAATAGAATTCTGAAAAACAGTTAACTCTCAGAAATAACAATCATTCATCAAAGTCTATTTCCTTTCAATGTGAAATCTCCAATATCATCACTGTCCTTCATCCTTCTAGGAAATAATAGCAATACATGTATATGGTTAAATGATACCATCATTTATCCACACAAAACCAAGCAAAGGCTTAAAGATAGTACATTTTAATACATCTAGGGATTTCAACTCATCTAAGCTTGAAATTACGTTACATAACTGGACTTTTATACCACACGTGATGCTTTTAGTTCTTGAGTTTCCAATTTAATTATTTTCAACTTCTTAATAATTGCATTTTTATTCAATTTCAATTTTATTCTTATTAATGTTCAACACTGAGGCTACCTCAGTATATATATAGAAAGGTGGTCTCATCATGCTAGACTAAACTGATGCCAAAATATCTCAACAGGATATTGGAAATTTACCTTTAAATGGAAACATTTCACTTTATTAAGTTGTTACTGAATGACCACCAATGCCAGGTTTTAAACTGGCAGTGTCGTTGTGTGCCGTCAAGTCAATTTCAACACATAGTGACCCCATGTGACAGAGCAGAACTGCCTCACAGGGTCTTCTAGGCTGTAATATTTATGGGAGCAGATTGCCAGATGTTTCTGCCGCAGAGCAGCTGAGTAGCTTTGAACTTCCAACTTTTCAGTTAGCAGCTGAGCACTTAACCATTGCACCACCAAGTCTCCTTATACTGGCACTAGGTATATTAAAAATGACTTCAAAACATAGTGAAGAAGAGCAACACACAATATATAATGTGAAAAGTGCCACAATAGTTATATATACATGGTCCCACAGAAACACAGAAGGAATGTGCCCTCACCACAGCCCCCATCCCTTCACTTCCACTTGCGGCAGAAAAGAAATCACTTCCAGAGGAGGTAGCATTGAGCTGAATCTTGAGGGTCAAATAATAGCTAACGAAGCAGAAAAAAAAAAAGAGGAAAGGGCATCCCCAGGAAAGAAAAACAGAAAGCCCAGAGGCAGGAGTGGCACAGGGTTTTCAGAAAGTGTCAATTAATCCCACAGCATAGGAGGTATTGGGAAGCGAACATGGAGACTTCTTACCTAGCATGAGTTTATACTACAGGCAGCAGCTGATCGTGTAAATTTTCTCCTTGTGTTCCCTTTGAAAATGATTCCAATGAAAATATACCGCTTTACTCACTCACTCATTTATTCAAACGTATTTCTTGATCACCATCTCTGTGCCAGACACTTTGCTAGACCAACCAAAACCAAACCAAATCTGTTGCCATCGAGTCGATTCTGACTCATAGCGACCCTATAGGACAGAGTAGAACTGCCCCATCGGGTATCCAAGGAGCAGCTGGTGGATTCGAACTGCCGACCTTTTGGTTAGCAGCCAAGTTCTTAACCACTGACAAATAACAGCACCCAGGCCAAATCTTTCCCATTGTATTTTTGTATGGCTAGCAAACAAAGAATATTTTTTACGTTTTTAAATGGTTGAAAAAAGTCAAAAGAAAGATAATATTTCATAACACTGGAAAATTATATGAAATTCAAATTTCAGTGTCCATAAATAAAGTTTTATTGAAACACAGTCATGCTCATTCTTTTGCATATTGTCTATGGCTGCTTTTGCACTACAACAGCAGAGATGAGTAGTCCCAACAGAGACAGTATGACTCACAAAGACTAAAATATTTACTATCTGGTCCTTAGCAGAAAAAAAACTGCTGGCCCCTGTGATTAGACAACGGGGAAACAAAGCAAGGTCTAATGATTGAGATGAATCAAAATAACCAAAAAAACCAAACCCATTGCCATCAAGTGAATTCCAACTCATAGCAACCCTATAGGACATAGGGTTTCCAAGTTGCCCCACAGGGTTTCCAAGTTGCAGCTGGAGGATTCGAACTGCTGAACTTTTGCTAAGCAGCCGAGCTCTTAATCACCGGGCCACCAGGGCTCTGAAGTACAAATAATCTTAAAATATTGTAGGAACACACAGTTGGGACACATATCCCAAACTGTAGAAAGGGAGTAAGGAAAGTCTTCTGAAATTGAATTAGGTGACATTTAGAGACCAAATGATGAAAAGCCTTAAGTGTCATACTAAAGACTCCAGATTTCATTTTGAAGGCAATAGCCAAGTCTTTGAAGGGTCTTCAGAAGGCCTATCAGTTTTGTGTTTTAAAAGTCAGCCTGGCAGCAACATGTCTAATCATACTTAATGCCTTTTTCTGGCACAGTAAGCATAATACTGAACTGTAATGATTATAATTATTTGCTCAAGGAAGAACTAGTAAATATTCTTATCAGACAACTATTACTCTTATTCATTTCTTTCAAAAAAATAACAACAACAACGACAAAACCAAAAACCCAAACCAGTTGCTGTCCAGTCGATTCCAATTCACGGCGACCACAAGTGCGCATACCACTGTGCTCCATAGGGTTTTCTATGGCTGTGATCTTTTGCAAATACATCACCAGGCATTTCTTCCTAGGCTCCCCAAGATAAATTTGAACTTCCAGCCTTTCAGTTAGTAGCTTAGCGCTTAACCATTTGCACCAATAACAGTAGGTACTTGTTAAGTGTTACTATGTGCCAGGCACTTGATAAGTGCTTGCTTTAGACATACTAACTCATTCAATCTTCACTCACATGGCCTGTGAAAGTCATTCTTGTTGAACTGGATGCATAAAATAAGGTGGTCAGATTTAACCATTTTTTGCAAGGAAGTGTTTCTAGTTTCAAATCTTTTTTTTTTTTTGCTCCTAGGTGAAGTATTGAACAGTTGTAGCATAATTTCAACTCCCTTTGTCAAGTAAGGCAGGCAGCTGAATAATCAGTCATCCAACTACTCCAACTATTTACTGAGTGTCTATCACATCTGTCAAGTCTTAGGGAGGCAGCAGCGTCCATCAGCTAGTATTTCCCATTCCCAGGAGTTCCCGTGTCTAAATGAAGGGAGCAAACTCACAGCCAGTCTCAGACCCGAACCAGTCACTGTTCATTCCATAAACCCAGAATTATACTGTTGAATACACCTAATCCTTGAAATGCTTCTTATTAAAGCCCCCCCCCCCACTTAAGTAGTTTTGTTGGTGGGTGTTCCAGTGAGGGAGACAGAAAAAGAGAAGGGGTGGGGGTGGGGAAAAGGAGGGAGAAAGGAAGAGAGAAGGGAGGGGGGAAGTGGAGAAGAGAAGGAGGGGAGGGAGGAGGGGAGAGGGAAGAGAGGATATGAGCATTGGTGACGAGAACGAAGGAAGAAAAACAGAAATCAACGCTTCCTGTGTGGCCAAGTGTTGGTATTTTGAGCATATTTCCCAACAGCAAAAGTGATGAAATCATAAAAGAATGCTACCTGGGGTAATCAGGTCAGGAGTCGGAAGAAAATGACAGGAGGAAAGGGGCTAGGATAGTGGAGGATGAACAGCTATGGTGGCAACAATGTGTGGACCTGTACGGAGTGATGTGTGGCTTTTGCCTTTGTTTACACTGTAAAAGCCACAGAAAACGTTTCCCACCTCTAGATATTTTGGCTATATGAAATGACTTTGCATCTGAATTCAGATCTAAATTTAGTAATTATATGTCACATCTAGGGTATAAAAACCAAACCAAACCCATTGCCATGGAGTATAGTTTATAAGCTTAATTGTTTTACTGGAAAATTAGATAAAATCAGATAAACAAGGAATTTAGCATTTTAGTAGAGCACTAGCCAAACAGTACAAGATGTGTTTCACGTGTTTGAAACCGTAATTTGTTATCTAAAAGGGTGCTGAAGAGTATCTGGAATTACCTCTAAATTTCCTGCAGCAACAACATATCTTTGAGAATCACTAGGAAACAATACAGAGAGGAAATGACAGCATTTTGTACTTTTGTGCTTTTTCAATTCACCTTAGATGGATACCTTTACTACCACATCTACCCCTTACAATCTGAACTTGACCTACTGCCAAGGAGAAGGAAAAAAATTAAAAAGAGAGAGAAAAAACTGTGGGTGGGGAAGATTACAGGTCTTTCCTGAAGACTTCCCATCTGTGTTTATCTCTCACTCAATTTTTTTCTTCACCACAGTATTATCAGAGGGTAGATAACCTCAGTTACCTTATTAGAAAGTTTATTGCTCTTGTTGTTGTTAGGTGCTGTCAAGTCATCTCTGACTCATAGCGACCCTCTGTACAACACTGCCTCATCCTGTGCCATCCTCACAATCCTTGCTGTGTTTGAGCCCATTGTTGCAGCCACTGTTTCATTCCATCACGTCGAGGGTCTTCCTCTTTTTCACTGACCCTCCACCTTACCAAGCATGATGTCTTTCTCCAGGGACTGATACCTCCTGATAACACGTCCAACATATGAGACAAAGTCTCGCCATCCTTGCTTCCAAGGCGCACTCTGGCTGTACTTTTTCCTAGATTTGTTGGTTCTTCTTGCAGTCCATGGTATATTCACTATTCTTCACCAATACCATAATTCAAAGATCAATTCTTTTTCAGTCTTCTTTTTTCGTTGTCCAAATTTCACATGCACAACTGAAAATACCATGGCTTGGATCAGGCACACCTTAGTCCTCAAAGTGACATCTTGGCTTTTTAACACTTTAAAGAGGTCTTTTGCAGCAGATTTGCCCAATGCAATAAGTCATTTGATTTCTTGACTGCTGCTTTCATGGGTGTTGACTGTGGATCCAAGTAAAATGAAATCCTTGAAAACCTCAATATTTTCTCTTTTTATCATGATACTGCTTATTGGTACAGTTGTGAGGATTTTTGTTTTCTTTATGTTGAAGTGTAACCCATACTGAAGGCTGTAGTCTTTAACCTTCATCAGTAAGTGCTTCAAGTCCTCTTCACCTTCAGCAAGCAAAGTTGTGCCATCTGCATATCACAGGTTATTAAATGAGTCTTCCTCCAACCCTGATGCCACATTCTTCTTCATATAGTCCAGCTTCTCAGATTATTTGCTCATCATACAGATTGAATAAGTATGGTGAAAGGATACAACCCCGAGGCACACCCTTCCTGATTTCAAACCATGCAGTATCCGCTCATTCTGTTTGAACAACTGCCTCTTGATCTATGTACAAGTTCCTTATAAGCACAATTAAGTGTTCTGGAATTGCCATTCCTCGCAATGTTACCCATAATTTGTTATGATCAACACAGCCAAATGCCTTTGTGTTGTCAATAAAACACAGGTAAACATTTTTCTGGTATTCTCTGTTTTCAGCCAAGATGCATCCGATATCAGCAATGATATCCCTCATTCCATGT
This sequence comes from Dugong dugon, assembly GCA_030035585.1. Lineage (NCBI taxonomy): Eukaryota > Metazoa > Chordata > Mammalia > Sirenia > Dugongidae > Dugong > Dugong dugon. The sequence goes on from CM057465.1 coordinate 17,162,756, forward strand.
CCTCTTCTGAATCCAGCTTGAATTTCTGGCAGTTGCCTGTCAATGTACTGCTGCAACCGTTTTTGAACGATCTTCAGCAAAATTTTAGTTGTGTGTGATATTAATGATATTGTTCGATAATTTCCACATTCTGTTGACTCATCTTTCTTTGGAATGGGCACTAATATGGATCTCTTCCAGTTGGTTGGCCAGGAAGCTGTCTTCCAAATTTCTTGGCATAGACTAGTCGGCACCTCCAGCACTGCATCTGTTTGTTGAAACAGCTCAATTGGTATTCCATCAATTCCCAGAGCCTTGTTTTTCACAACTGCCTTCAGTGCAGCTTGAACTTCTTCCTTCGGTACCATTGGTTCTTGATCATATGCTACTCCTGAAATGGTTGAACATCAACCAATTCTTACAGAAAGGTTATAGAAGAGTTCAATAGACGTTTGTGAAGACTGTGAAAATTCAGAAGTGTTAATTAGTTCTAATGTGTCTTTTTGTGACAGGTTAAATTAAAGGTTTTCCAATAGCAGGATCAGCTGTCTTATCGCTAACGCTTGCAGAGATTCTTTGTTCTGGCTGATTTTGTTTGTATCCCGTGTGGAACCATTTTCTGCATCGTGCAGATCCCTCCTTCCCCCTCTACCCACTATAATTTGGTGTAATAATCCTTGGCAAAACTAGGATAGTTGGTAAACAATTCCATGACCTCAGCATCCATTCTTCTTAGCTTTCCACGCAGCCCTGGAAAATACTACTGGAAATATAGTCCTCCAAATCCATGGCATAAGTAACCTGACTGTATTATGTGACTAGATAATGAATGATCACAGACAGTTAGAAGAACAGTTGTCTAGACAGAGAGATCACACAATGCATAACTTCTCCTAAAATGATTTTGTGATAGTGTTCAACCAGCCTACTGACTGATTAGAGCACAACCTCTATAGATTGCTTTTACTTTGCAGCTAGATTAATGTCCTGTGTGAGGAACCATTCTGATTTCTACATAAGAACAAACTAATATTTGACAACCTTTCAGTATGACACAGATACAACGACTGTTGTTGTGGACTGTTTTTACTTACAGGAAACAATTGCTACATAAAATTTTATCATCCATAGTCAAGTATAGCAAGTAAATTTTAGTCAGCACATTTTATTCCTATTGAAATAAATTCAAAATCAGTTTTAACTTCCTTCGTGTCACATTTTGTAGAGAATTATAAGCACTGAATTTTAAAGGCATCTAATAATGAAAAATGTGTTTTGATGAGATTCATGCTAATTTAATTTAAATTTCATTTTCTAGCTCTGATTTTTACAAATTGGCTATTCCACCTTAATTAGAATGCAAACTGTAATTTTTACCTAAAGAATAAGTCCATTCAATAAAAAATATTGAGCACCCACTATGCGTACTGCAGAGGAACCTAAGATGCATAAGTAGCTTTGTCAAGACTCTAAATTAACTGGTAACGCACATTAACATGCCAAACAATTAACCCTGCTTCATTTTTTATACCATATATGTTTCAGTATATGATGGAACTCAATCAATGAGGATCATCAATAATTATATTCCAAGGGATGAAAAAAAACATAAAAATATAATAATTGGAAGAAACTTTCACAGTCCTTTTTCGATGAATATACACATTAACCATGAAAATAATTAATTAAAATTAGTTTATTGCCTTTCTCTAACCCTTTGATAAATCACTTGGGAAACAAGAAGTTTGCTAGGGTGTTCCAGTCATGTGATTTCTGTTGCTCACTTGTTTCAGAGAATGTTTACCTAACTGGATAGATGAAAGCAGTCAAAGAAGGCAGACCAAGACGTGAGAAAGGAACATGTAAGCACATTTGAGTTCTACCCTTGAAGCCCCCGTTAGGCCTCCCCACAGGACGCACTGAGGTAAACTCATGATGCCATTTGCTTCCTTCTTGCTAATGTGAATCTCCAGTCTCTTTGCAAAACCTAGAAACATCCCCTGGCACTAGAACAGGTTGATCTGCTTATTGATCTGATTTTCTCTTTCCAGCTCCAGTTGGACTTGACCTTTCATGTTGCACACTTTATTGTTTGTCTCATAAACAGCTCTGATTCTTCTATTAGTTGGCAAACAGTGGCCACTTTTTTTTTCCTTTGTCTTTTTTTTTTTTTTTTTATTGTGCTGTAAGTGAAACTTCACAGCTCATGTTAGTTTCTTATATGAAAACGTATTCATACATTGTTACGTGACCCTAGTTGCTTTCCCTATAATGTGACAGCACGCTCCTCCTTTCCAACTGGGATTTCCCATGTCCATTCAACCAGCTCCTGACCCTCTCTGCCTTCTCATCTCGCCTCCGGACAGGAGCTGCCCATTTAGTCTCATGTATCTACTTGAACTAAGAAGCACACTCTTCATGTGTATCATTTTATGTCCTATAGTCCAGTCTAATCTTCGTCTGAAGCGTTGGCTTCGGGAATGGTTTTAGTTCTAGGTTAACCAACAGTCTGGGGGCCATGTCTTCTGGGGTTCCTCCAGTCTCAGTCAGACCATTAAGTCTGGTCTGTTTAGTAGAGTTTGAGTTTTGCACCCTGCATTTCTCCTGCTCTGTCAGGGACTCTGTTGTGTTCCCTGTTGGGGCTGTCATTGGTGGTAGCCAGGCACCATCTAATTCTGGTCTCAGGGTGGTGGAGTCTCTGGTTTATGTGGCCCTTTCAGACAGTGGTCATTTTGTCCTACTTTGTTTGAGTTCCTAGAGCCTGGGAGATGGTCTACGTTTTGAATTTGCTGAATAATGTTATCATTTGTCTCATCTTCTGTATCTTCTATTTTTATCAAAGGTTTCCATTTCAAAGGTACCTTTCAAAAGGTACTCAAAATCATGATAAATCTTTTGGGGATTTCAAGCATAAACAAAATGTCTTCAACAAAGGAAAACGTTTAAAATTATAAATTTGTATTTAAATGCTTGACCATGCTGGTATCACTTACGTGGCAATCTCAAACAGCATGGGATAAAGTAGAGCACAGCTTGAAATTATAGTCCTAACTTATCTGATTTCATAATAATTTTAAGGTCTTTCCTTTAAAAATCAATAGCTCAAAGTACTTACAGTTTTCCCAGGGATTCTCTTCTCTTTTTGAATAATGGATCTCCCATGGTTCACAGAATGACATATATAAAAGTGCTATTTCTACAATAATTATTCCTAATTTTCAAATTTAGCTAAACAACATCTGCTACATATTTATAACTATAAAACTAGACAAAATCATTGAACTGAAAGCAGCCTAATTTAAAATATGTAAATGAAAATTTCCTATGCTGGACCAAGGACTTGCATATAAGTTACTATTTCGAACTGCATTGGTGTGATTGCAAGATAAAGAATTAACGTGCAGCATATAGCCCTTTGGCATGGCTGAAGAAACAGAATAGGAACTGAGAAGATAATGTTTTATTCTCAGACAAATTAATAAACTAGAGTGTTGATGGGGCAATAGAGTAGGGGTGAGAAAAGCTATTAGAGAAAATTAAATTATCCTCAAGAGATATATAAATTTAAAATTTCTAAGAAAGTGAAATTCATTGCAACAAACAAAGCAAGAAAACATTCACAGTTTCTTTTTGTGCTAGTATTATGACTGATGATATTTATTTTTGGGTAGCGTTTTTCATATACAAATTCCAAAACAGTCTAATGATTATTTCTTGCACAGAACACAGATGTTATCCTACTTTATCCTACTTTTTAAATTTTACCCCCTAAGAGGTGGGGGGGAAGCTTATATGTGGATGGTGCTTGCCATATGCCACCCCTGTTCTAAGTATGTTTTTTGTATTCTAAATCTTCTATGAAAGAGATACTATTTCCATTTTAAAGATGAAGAAATTGATGAAGTACACAGGGGTTAATTAATTTACTCAAGATGTCAAAGCTAGAAAATGGCAAAGAAGAGGTTCAAATCCAGGCAATCTGTAGGACCCATGAGCTTCATCATCATGCTTTGCGGCTTCTCCACCACACCACCAAGCTCCTTCAGAGAACCTCAAGGGCTAGCTCAGGAGTTTTTACGTACAGTGACCTAAGAATCCTATCTTCATGTTACTCAACTGAGCCATTCTTTTTCTATGTTGAAGAACTTTGAACCCTCAGTGTTGGTTTTTACTTACTAATGCATCTGCTATACAGGTAAGCTCTGGTTTCAGACTAGTTGGGTTCAAATCCCATGTTATGGTTTGAGAAAGGCAATTCCTCCATTATAGGAGACAATGTTTCCATTATAGGAGAGAAAATTCCCAAAATATTGTCCTACTAACCTAGTAGTACATCAGATTTTCAAAGCATGTATGCACAGGCAAATGTGCATACTTATATTTTATGGATTTAGTCTGACCTACTAGTGCAAGCTGAGCTGGGCTCAAGGACATAGTCAATCTAGCAAGAGCTAGACTAGGGACAGAAAGACAGTTCATTGGCTCCTTCACTCTGGGCCCACCCCCTGATCTTCACTTTCTGCACCTTATCTCTCTGTCTGCAGGAAAAGAAAGACAGTAGGTCTTGGCAAAAGAGCTCTTCTCCCTAAGGTTCAAAGCAGAGGCATTTATGAAATGATTCTCAGCCACGAGCTACTGAATGCTTACTATGTAGCTAGTACTGGAGTGCTCTACGGCCAAACACATATCAATAGGCTTAAAAGAAGAGCATAGTGTGACTCACCAGAATCCACCTCAGCTTACAAGTAAGTTAACTCAGTTAACTTTCCTAAGCTGCTTTAATCGCAGCAGACGGCTCTCAAAGCTCCTGACAGCCAGCAGTTGCAGAGTCAACTACAGGCTGACTGGCCACTTGTTGTGAGGTAGGAGCCAAGAACAAATGTGAGTAAAATCTACTTTGTTGATTAAGCAGGAAAAGGGACATCTGCCCCCACAGCCAGTACAACCACCCCAAAGGACAAACTGAAGACCAAGCAACTTCCCAGTTCCCGCTTGCTTCTGTTAATTCCTCCTTCACAACTAATACAGAAGCCTCTGCCATCTATCATCTGTACCATGGTAACGTGCTACCAAAGCATAATTATTTTCATTTTCAAAGCATAGGCTAAAACATGTGTTTTTAATGAGTAATAAATAGATATGCATTAGGTGGGTGTTTTAAAAGAGTAAGATGTAAAATAGAGAAAATGGAAAATATTCTCTAAGTATTTAATTTTTTAATTGAAAATTAGTTAGGTAACATTTTAACCTCCACTAATTGGTTTTACCTATCTTTTTATATTTTGATTCCAACTGAAATCAGATAAGCTATTTCAATCCATTCAGTTAGGATTTATAATCTGTAAGTGAAAACATCAAGTGGCAGCAATGTTTAATTGGTTGAAATGATGGGAAGGAAGAAAACCATTAATTATGGAAGACCTAGTATGTGTCTGACATTCTGTGCTTGTTCCTCTGTATTGTATCTTTTTAATGCTTGTTAGGGAGATATTATCATAGCCATTTTATGGATAAGAAAATTAAATTTCTGAGAGGTTAGTGAACTCAACTAATGTCATACAGCTAATAATTAGCAAGTCTCCTGCTTGCAAAACTGCCAACCATTAGTAAACTATACACTGTATGGTTTCTATGTCCCATGTCTGAGAAACTTAAATTTATATCAAAAGGTGGCTAAGTATCAGAAATATAGCAGAACATCTTGTATGGACTGTCCTTTAAAAAAAAAAATTCCAAAACACACAAACGTGGTCTATAAAGGCAAAGGAAAGTGCAATCACCCTATACTTTCATATCACCACATTAGTAAGTATAGGTCAAGGGCTTTCTGGAAGATCAATAAACCCAGGTGAGGAAACTTGACTCAAGCCTGCATGATCATGGCCACATAGAAGAATCCCATAGTCACTCTCTCTCTCTCACCTACACACATACACAAGCATGCGATGCACACATGCCATGCAGGACTCTAGAGAAGTTTCTAGAGAAGCAGGATGGCCATAGCAAAACCATAAACAAAAATCAAACCAAACCCATTGCTGTCAGTCGATTCTGACTCATAGCAACCCTACAGGACAGAGTAGAACTGCCCCATAGGGTTTCCAAGGAGCGCCTGGTGGATTCGAACTGTCGCCTTTTTGTTAGCAGCTGTAGCTCTTAACCACTGAGAAACCAGGGTTTAGCAATGTCTAAAATCATTATCATCATTATCATCTCAGAATTAACAGAGCGCACTGCTTTCACGGCTACATTTATCTCCTACTGAGGTCTCACCTAGCCAATGAGGTAAATTAAGAGTGATCAGGATATCTCTTCCATAGGTCAGTCAGGTATATTTTAGCAACATAAAGGCACACAATTTACTGGAAGAATTCAAAATGCCCATTCTCACCACCCCTTCACTTTCATCATTCTACTACTGAGGATAAGTTCAGATAGGATAAAAGACACACTGGAATCCTTGGGGACCCAAAGATGCTGGTCAGAGTAGGATGCAAGAAACTGATTAAAGAGGGGCTGCACTTACGAATAATGGCAAGGTTTGGGATATGAATGAGGGAGAGGTTCGCTGAGCCTGGAAGACAAGATATTGTAGAAGAGTCCTAGGAATTAAGAGTCAAGAGTATTGGAAGGATCATCTATGTGTACATTGAAATCACCAAGAATTAAGATAAGGTGGTATGGGAGAGAATGAGAGTGAGCCACAAGAGGATATTTCTGAGAAATGAGGAGAGATGACCCAAGGGTTAGTAGGCAAGAGAAAAATATTAATAGTAGTTTTAGTGGGGTTAGGAGGAAGACAAGAACATGGTCTGAAAACCATGAAGCACAATGAGTAAAAAGGAGGATATCTGTCCCACCCCCAGGCCCAGTGGTATGAAGAATGTAGGAGAATAAACAGCCACCATTTGCCAGGCCGTGTAATGAAAGCAGAGACCTCAGGGAGAGCCAGGTGTCAGAACAAGAAAGTAAAAGATATATTCAGAGAAAAGGCTGAAAGTATAGCAGATTTTGCTAATAATAGATCACGGGTTCTAGAAAGCATGAGGAAAGAGTTTTAGAAGTTGGGGAGTAGTGGTATAAGGGCTACAAGACAGAGAATGCCCAGAGGCTTAAATAATTAGAGTATGGCACACAGTGGATTATGTCCTCATCATGGATTGAACTGTGCCCCCGCAAAATATCTGTCAACTTGGCTAGGTCATGATTCCCAGTATTGTATGATTGTGTACCATTTTGTAAATCTGATGTGATTTCCTCATATGTTGTAAACTATCACTATGATGAGAGTATATGTGATTTCTTCATGTGTTGTAAACTCTTATCACTATGATGAGGTTATACTGATGAGTTTTACAGGATTAGATAGTGTCTTAATTCAATCTCTTTTGAGATATAAAAGAGAGAAGCAAGCAGAGACACAGGGGAACCTCACACCATCAAGAAAGCAGTGCCAGGAGCAGAAGCACATCCTTTGGACCTGAGGTTCCTGTGCAGAGAAGCTTCCAGACCAAGAGAAGATTGATGACATGGACCTTCCTCCAGAGCCAACAGAGAAAGCATTCCCCTGGAGCTGATGCCCTGAATTTGGACTTGTAGCCTACTTGACTGTGAGAGAATAAACTTCTCTTTGTTAAAGCCATCCACTTGTGGTATTTCTGTTAGAACAGCACTAGATGACTAAGACAGTCCTGGAAGACTGATAGTTTTTATCATGAATGGTTTAAACAAGAATTAAGAACACAATAAATTTGTCCCAGTAAATTCAAGGAAGATGGTGGAATTGAGACTATAAGTGTTGGAGGTAGGTGGGATCAGTTTCTTGGACTGCTCTGCACCTTCAGTGATGTGGTTAAGAAGTATATGGGAGGTGAAGGCTTAGTCCCAGTGCACATTCAGTCCTCACGACAACTCTATGTAGTAGGTACTGTTATTATTCCCATGTTACTTATGGGAAATAGACCGAGTGACAAAGAGTCTAGATGCTTAACTCTATCCTGCACTTAAAACTCCAGGACAAAGGAGTCATAAACTATGTAAGCTGAGTTGTCTATGCTTCAGACCTTGTAAATAACAGCTCTCTATCTGCAGACAAAGAAGGTTCCAATGGTAAAAATCAAGGAGTGTAAAAGAGCTAAGACCTGGGATACTAAGATGGCCCTCAAGGCCAGACAAATTCCACAGAAAATAATAAAGAACACACGTTTGCCTATCCATATGCTCTTCTGAAGCAAAGATAATGAGACTATGTCACACATACTCTGGACATGTTATCAGGAGGGATCAGTCCCTAGAGAAGGACATCAAGCTTGGTAAAGTAGAGGGTCAATGAAAAAGAGGAAGACCCTCAATAAGATGGACTGACAAAGTGGCTGCAACGATGGGCTCATGCTTAACAACAATTGTGAGGATGGTGCAGTACCAGGCAGTGTTTCATTCTGTTCTACTTTGGGTCACAATGAGTCAGAACCACCTCAGCAGCACCTAACAACACATTCCTTGGGAACTTCAGGATTGCAAATTTAGTTGTCAGCTATACTTGAAATTCTTGTTTAACAAAAACACAAAGAGCACCATCTTTCAGGCAACATGGCACTACAGACAGAAGCACTATGCTTTCCCTCCACAGCAAATGTCCAAAAGACAAAGTCAAACAGAGACAAATGTCAATCCTGGAACCCTAAATATCAAATAAAGAGATAAAGAACTCAGCCAAGCACTGAATGGAATAAGAAAGTGACAGAGAATGTGGAGTGAGAAGAGACAGATACATGCGGAGGTCCCCTATCAGCTAACACAGAACAGATTTGCCATCTTGGACACCTTTCAGAGACTGGCGAACAGGAGTACAGGAAAGGAGCTTCACAGAGCTCCCAGCAGAAGAGAGAACAACAGGTAACCAGTGATATACACTTTCTCACCCCCCTACCCTTCTTCACCCCCATTCGGCCTCTTCTGCTTCCTGCAGCCACAGTCTCCTTGCCAGGAGGCACTGGTATCAGCCCTGTGCCACTTGGATTCCACCTGTCCACACTGGCTCGCTCCCAAAGTACCATTTGTTTGTTGCTGGTGTTGCTTTTTTCCACTTCTTTTGTTTTTTTCCATACATCTCACCACCTCCCCTTCCTTTCTCTCAAATACCTGGCTCCATGTGCTGTCTTTCCTTCTTCTTGGAAGGCTTTGAAACGACACTCGACTGTGGAACAGCTTTCTGGCCAGTGGAGCCACACTGGTGGGATCCCCAGAGCTTTTGTTTGTTTGTTTTGTTTTGTTTGTTTTCTTTTTCTTTTCTCAGCTTGGGAGCCTCTTATAGCCAGGCTGTACTGCACAGTTTGGGAGCTACTTCTCCAGTCTGCAAAGGCACACAGTGGGATACCTGGGACAATTTCTTTTTGTTTTGTTTTCTTTTCTTTTCTCTCTTTGTTCATTTTTGTCTTTCTTCATTTCTCATTTTCTCATCTCTCTATACTTACCTTCTCCTCCTGTCTCCTGAATACCTGGTGCTGTGTGACACCTTTACCACTTATAACTAGGCTGTACTTCGAAGCCTGAAAGCCACTTCCCCAGTTTTTGCAGCTGCACCAGTGAGATCCCTGGGGGCTTTGATTTTCTTTTCCTTTTTTTTTTCCCTAATTTTATTTTTTTCACTCCCCCCTTTTTTTTCTTTTTGTTTTTCTCTGTTTCTCAGTTTCTCATCTCTCCACTCCAATGGCAAACTCTCTTAGCACTCGTTTGTTTGCTTGTTTGTTTGTTTTTCACTCCTGTTTCTCTCTCCTCTTTCCTGTACCCATCTTAGCCCCACACATCACAATCTCTCCCCTCCTTCCTGCCTACCTGCACCATGTGCTGAACATCACACCCCTGAGCAGTACAGGCACAGCCTACCAGAACCTGCACTGCACTAATTCCTGGCCCACCCTGTTGGCCCTAGTATATGCCACAGACAACCCATCCCAGCAACTCCCCTGCACCTGGACCTTCCCTGCTGCACCATAGCTAAGCAACTGACCTGAGCCATTGGACAAGGAGGTGAAAAGTGTCGTGCCCACAGACAAGCAAACAACAAAGAACGCAAAGCCCACCTGCTCAGACATAAACTAATAAAACAAAAAATCAGGACAAAACAAACCTACAATCAATAAACAAGGAAAATGACTACTGAATATCCTGAATACAGCAGACAATATTAAAACATACAAAAAAACAGGAGAAGACAGTTCCAGCAGGCATCCAAAGGAAAATACCAGATGACTTTTCAGTAGAAGAAAAGGCACTAGAATGACCTGATATGGAATTCAAATCTCTAATATTCAGAGATATCCAAGAGTTGAAGCAAAAAGCAGACAAAAATGAGGAAAAATTAGACAAATCCATGGAAAATACAGACAAAAAAATGGAAAAATTCAAGAAAGTAATACAGGAACAAAATGGCAAAATAAATTCACAACTAGAAAACATACAAAAACAACAATTAGAAATCTGAAAGATAAACAACAAGATTTCAGAAATGGACATTGTCATAGAAAGGCTGCGGAGCAGGTTTGAAACAATGGAAGACAGGATCAGCAAAATTGAAGACAAACTCTTGGATACAACTTTGAGGAAAAAATAGGAAAAAGAATGAAGAAACACTGAGAATTATGTGGGATATAATCAAAAACAAAAATTTGCAAGTGATCGGAGGTCCAGAACAGGGGGAGAAGACACAAAACAAAGAGAGGATCATAGAAGAACTTCTGACAGAAAACTTCCCTAATATCATGAATGATGAAAAGGTGACCATCCGAGAACCTCAAAAAAAAACCCAGATAGGATAGACCCCCAAAATAAAATCACTAAGCCATAACATAATCACACTCATTAAAACCAGACGAAGAAAGAATCCTGAGAACAGCTCAAGACAAAAAAAAAAGTCATATACAGAGGGGAAACAATAAAACTAACCTTGGATTACTCGACAGAAACCCTGAAGGCAAGAAGGCAATGGGATGACATATATAAAACTTTGAAAGAAACAAAATTGCCAGCCAAGAATAATATATCCTGCAAAACTCTCATTCAAATATAATGGTGAAATCATGATATCTCCATATAAACAGAAATTAAGGGACTATGTAAAAACCAAACGGAACTTACAAGAATTATTAAAAGGAGTCTTTCAGTCTGAGATCAAACAACATCAGAACACAAGCTGAATCTAGGATGCAAGATTGTACCAGCAAGATACCAACAATGAAATGAACTCTCAAGGACTCTCCAAAACCAAAAGAATTAAAACAGGGAACAAGAGAGGTTAATCTGTAAATGACAACAACATCAGAACAATAAAACATGGAATAAATGGTGTAGGTATAGAATCTTCTAATGGAGAGGAAGGCAAGGCAATACCAAGCAATAATAGATTGCTTCAAACCTAGGAATATGAGGGTAAATTTCAAGGAAACCACAAAGAAAGTTAACAAACCTACTCATCAAAATAAAGAAGAAGAACATAAAGACTCAATAAAAACAAAATCTACAAAAACAAAAGAAATGAAAAAAAAACCCACAAACAAAAGGAATTCAGCAAAGGAGAGTAAGAGGAACAAAGAAAAACATCAACACCACAAAAAAGCACTACAAAATGATAACAATAAACTCATACCTATATATAATTACACTGAATGTAAATGGCCTAAATGCACCCATAAAGAGACACAGAGTGACAGAATGGATTAAAAAAACAGAATCCATCAATATGCTGTCTACAAGAGACATGCCTTAGAAACAAAGACAAATTTATTAAAAATCAAAGCATGGAAAAAAATGTATCAAGCAAACAGCTACCAAAAAAGAGGAGGAGTGGCAATACTAATCTCAGATAAAATAGATTTCAAAGCAAAATACACCATAAAAGACAAAGAAGGGCACTATATCATGATTAAAGGAATGACGCAGAATGAAGACTTAACCATAATAAATATCTCTGCACCCAATGACATGGCTCCAAAATACAGAAAACAAACACTAACAGCACTGAAAAGAGAAATTGAGACTTCCACAATAATAGTAGGAGACTTCAACACATCACTCTCAGTAAGGACAGAACATCTAGAAAGAAACTCAACAAAGATACAGAAGACCCAAAGGGCACAATCAGCCAACATGACCTCATACATATATAGAACACTCCACCCAACACCTGCAAAGTACACATTCCTTTCCAGTGCACATGCAACGTTCTCCAGAATAGACCACATCTTAGGCCACAAAGCAATCCTCAACAAAATCCAAAACACTGAGATATTACAAAGTATCTTCTCTTACCACAACAGCATCAAGGTAGAAATTAACAACAGGAAGAGCAAGGAAAAAAAGCAATTACATGGAAACAGAATAACACACTGCTTACACACCACTGGGTAATAGAGATATCACAGATGGAATCAAAAAATTCCTAGAATCAAACGCGAATGAAAACACATCATACCAAAACCTTTGGGACACAGCAAAGGCAGTCCTCGGAGGACAGTTTATACTAATAGCTGCACACATCAAAAAAGAAGGAAGGGACAAAATAAAAACATTAACTATACAACTCAAATAAATAGAAAGAGTACATCAAAAAATAGCCCAAAGCCACCCAAAAGAAAGGAAATAATAAAGATCAGAGCAGAAATAAATAAAATAGAGACTAGAAAAACAATAGAAAGGATCAACAAAACCAAAAATTGGTTCTTTGAAAGGATCAACAAAATTTACAAACCACTGGCCAAACCAACGAAAGAAAAACACAAGAGGACACAAATAACCCAAATAAGAAATGAAATGGGGGACATTACAACAGACTCAACTGAAATAAAAAGGATCACAACAAAGTATTATGAAAAACTATACTCCAACAAATTTGAAAACCTATAGGAAATGGATAAATTTCTAGAAACACACTACCTACACAAACTGACACAAAGTGATGTTGACAATCTGAACAGAGCCATAACAAGAGAAGACATTGAAAAGGTAATAAAAAAAACTTCCCACAAAAAAAAAGCCATGGCCCAGGTGACTTCACTGGAGAATTCTACCAAACATTCAGAAAAGAACTTACACCAGTACTACTCAAACTATTTCAGAACATAGAAAAGGAACCGACACTTCTGAAATCATTCTATGAAGCCAGCATAACCCTAATACCAAAACCAGGCAAAGATGCCACAAAAAGAGAAAATTACAGACAAATATCTCTCATAAATATAGATGCAAAAATCCTCAGTGAAATTCTAGACAATAGAATTCAGCATCATATCAAGAAAATAATACACCATGACCAAGTAGGATTCATACCAGGTATGCAAGGATGGTTGAACATTAGAAAATGAATCAACGTAATCCATCACATAAATAAAAGGAAAGAATCACATGATCATTTCAATTGACAAAGAAAAGACGTTCAACAAAGTCCAACACCCATTCTTGATAAAAAAAACTCTCAATAAAATAGGTACAGAAGGGAAATTTCTCAACATAATAAAGGGCATCTATACAAAACCAACAGCCAACATCATCCTTAATGGAGAGAGGCTGAAAACATTCCCCTTGAGAACAGGAACAAGACAAGGATGCCCTTTATCACCACTCCTATTTAACATTGTGCTGGAAGTCTTAGCTAGAGCAATAAGGCAATAAAAAGAAATAAAGGGCATCCAAATTGGTAATAAGAAGTTAAACTGTCCCTATTTGCAGATGATATGATGCTATACATTGAATACCCAAAAGACTCCATGAGAAAACTACTGGAACTAAAAGAAAGATTCAGCAGAGCAGGGTGATATAAGATAAACTGACAAAATTCCGTTGGATTCCTATATACCAATAAAGAGAACAATGAAAAGGAAAACAGCAAAACAATACCATTTATAATACCCTTAAAAAAAATAAAATACTTAGGAATAAATCTAACCAGGGATGGAAAAGACCTACACAAAGAAGACTGCAAAACACTACTGCAAGAAACCAAGAGATCTACTTAATTGGAAAAACATACCATGCTAATGGATAGGTAGACTCAATATTGTGAAAACGACAATTCTACCCAAAGCAATCTACAAATACAATGCAATCACGATTCATATACCAACAACATCCTTTAAACAAATGGAAAAACTAATCATTAACTTTCTATGGAAAGAGAAGAAGCCTCGGATAAGTAAAGCACTATTGAAGAAGAAGAATAAAGTAGGAAGACTCACACTATCTGACCTCAGAACCTACTATACAGCTACGGTAGTCAAAACATCCTGGTACTGGTACAATGACAGATATATTGACCAATGGAACAGAACTAAGAACCCAGATGTAAATCCATCCACCTACAGTCACCTGATCTTCGACAACAGCCCAAAGTCCATCAAATGGGGAAAAGACAGTCTTTTTAATAAATGGTGCTGGCAAAATTGGACATCCATCTGCAAAAGAATGAAATAGGACCCATACCTCACACCATACACAAAAACTAATTCAAAATGGATCAAAGACCTAAATAGAAAACCAAAAACTATAAAGATCATAAAAGAAAAAATAGCATCAATGCTACAGACCCTAATACACGGCTTTAACAGGATACAATCTATAAATAACAACATACGAACTCCAAAGATAAGCTAGATAACTGGGATCTTCTAAAATTTAAACACTTATGCTCATCAAAAGACTTCACCAAAAGAGTAAAAAGAGAACCTACGGACTGGGAAAAAGTTTTTGAACACTGAAAGTCAGACAAAGGTCAAATCTCTAAAATCTACAAGAAAATCCAACAGTACTAAAACAAAAAGACAAATAATCCAATTTAAAAATGGGCAAAGGAAATGAACAGACACTTCACCAAAGAAGATATTCAAGTGGCTAACAGACACGAGGAAACACTCGCAATCACTAGCCATTAGAGAAATGCAAATCAAAACCACAATGAGATACCATATCACCCCTGCATTACTGGCATGAATCAAAAAAACAGAAAATAATAAAATGTTGGAGAGGCTGCGGGGAGATCGGAACTCTTATGCACTGCTGGTGGGAATGCAAAATGGTTCAACCATTTTGGAAAATGATATGGCGCTTCCTTAGAAAGCTGGAAATAGAAATACCACATGATCCAGCAATCTCACTCCTAGAAATCTATCCTAGAAAAATAAGAGCCGTGACACAAATAGACATATGTACACCCATGTTCACTGCAGTATTGTTCACAATAGCAAAAAGATGGAAACAACCTAGATGCCCAACAACAGAAGAATGAATAAACAAGCTATGATACATACAAACAATGGAGTATTATGAAACGATAAAGAACAATGATGAATCTGTGAAGCATCTCATAACATGGATGAATCTGGAGGGCATTATGCTGAGTGAAATAAGTAAATCACGAAAGGACAAATATTGTATAAGACCACTACTGTAAAAACTCCTGTAAAGGTTTACACACAAAAAGAAACAATTTTGATGGTTATGGGGGGGGGGGCAGAAATATGAAATAGACAATAGATAAGCAGTAACTTTGGTGAAGGGTAAGACAGTACAGAATACTGGGTAAGCCAGGACAACTTGTACAAGGCAGGGTCATGGAAGCTTCATAAACACATCCAAACTCCCTGAGGGCCTGAATTGCTGGGAAGAGGGCTGTGGGGACCATGGTCTCGTGGAACATCTAGCTCAACTGGCATAACAGTTTATAAAGAAAATGTTCTACATTCTACCTTGATGAGTAGTGTCTGGGGTCTTAAAAGCCTGTGAGCAGCCATCTAAGATACTCCACTGGTCCCACCCCTTTGGGAGCAAGGCAGAATGAAGAAAACAAGACACAAGGGAAAGAATAGTCCAAAGGACAAATGGACCAAAACTACCATGGCCTCCCCGAGACCGAGTCCAGTACAACTAGATGGTGTCCACCTACCACCACAGACTGCTCTGACAGGGATTACAACAGAGGGCCCTGGACAGAGCTGGAGAAAACTGTAGAACAAAATTCTAACTCACAAAAAAAGACCAGACTTACTGGCCTGACAGAGACTGGATAAACCCCAAGAGTGTGGACCCCGGACACCCTTATAGCTCAGTAATGAAGTCACTGCCAAGGTTCACCCTTTAGCCAAAGATTAGACAGGCCCATAAAATAAAACAAGACTAACAGGGCACAACAGCCCAGGAACAAGGACTGGAAGGCAGACGGGGACTGGAAAGCTGGTAATAGGGAACCCAAAGTCAAGAAAGGAGAGTGCTGACATGTCATGGGGGTTGTTAACCAATGTCATAAAACAATATGTGTGCTAATTGTTTAATGAGAAACTATTTGTTCTGTAAACCTTCATCGAAAGTACAAAAAAAGATTTAAAAAAAAAAAGATCACCATCTTTCAGAATGGTGTCACTTCTGGTGACATATACTTTGGAACATTTAGAGCATAATTTAAATATTTATAGTGGCCTACTTTATTTGTTAGTCTTCTTTCTTTTTTAGTATGGTCTAATATTTTCAGAATGAATTTTGTAGGCCAGTTCAGCTTCATATCTGATCAGAAAAATATAGATGTTATATTAAGAGAAATATTATAAGGAAACAAAAAGTGAACTCTTAACATTAGCAAAGACTTTAATTACACCCTGCTAGCCTTCTATTAGCAGGTTGGGAAAATATGGTTCATAATGTAAATAACATTAAAAAGTTGGCTGGAAAGTGCACTTAAAAAGCAGTTGTTATGCTGGCATAACTGGATATCCATCTGCAAAAAACTGAAACAAGACCTGTATCTCACACAATGCACAAAAACTAACTCAAAATGAATCAAAGACTTAAATAGAAAATCTAAAACTATAAAGATCATGGGATAAAAAATAGGGACAATGCTAGGAGCCCTAATACATGACATAAACAGAAAACAAACCATAAGTAACAATGCAAAAACACCAGAAGAGAAAGTAGATAACTGGGAGCTCCTAAAAAACAAACACTTACGCTCATCAAAAGACTTCACCAAAATAGTAAAAAGACAACCTACAGACTGGGAAAGAAATTTTGGCTATGACAAATCTGATCAGCATCTAATGTCTAAAATCTACAAGATACTGCAAAACCTCAACAACAAAAAGACAAATAACCCAATTACAAAATGGGCAAAGAATATGAACAGGCACTTCACCAAAGAAGACATTCAGGCGGCAAACAGACACATGTGGAAATGCTCACGATCAATAGCCATTAGAAAAATGCAAATCAAAACTACAATGAGATACCATCTCACCCCAACAAGGCTAGCATTAATCCAAAAAACACAAAATAATAAATATTGGAGAGGTTGTGGAGAGACTGGAACACTTATACACTCTTGGTGGTAATGTAAAATGGTACAACCACTTTGGAAATCAGTTTGGTGCTTCCTTAAAAAGCTATAAATACAAGTACCATAACATCCAGCAATTCTGCTCCTTGGAATATATCCTAGAGAAATAAGAGCTGTCACATGAATAGCCACATGCACACCCATGTTCATTGCAGCATTGTTCACGATAACAAAAACATGGAAACAACCTAGCTGCCCATCAATGGACGAATGGCTAAACAAATTATGGTATATTCACACAATGGAATACTATGCAATGATAAAGAACAACAATGAATCTGTGAAACATAACATGGAGGAATCTGGAAGGCATTATGCTGAGTGAATTTAGTCAGTTGCGGAAGGACAAATATTGTATAAGACTACTATTATAAGAACTCAAGAAAAGGTTTAAACACAGAAGAAAACATTCTTTGATGGTTACGAGGGTGGGAAGAAAGGGAAAGGGGTATAAACTAACTAGACAGTAGACAAGAATTATCTTAGGTGAAAGGCAGGACAACACACACTGCAGGGGAAGTCAGTACTATTGGACTAAACCAAAGCTAAGAAGTTTCCTGAATACAACCAAACACTTCAAGAGACAGAGCAGCAGGGGCAGGGGTCTGGGGACCATGCTTTCAGGGGACATCTAGGTCAACAGGCATAACAAAGTTTATTACGAAAATGTTCTGCATCCCACTTTGGTGAGTGGCATCTGGGGTCTTAAAAGCTAGCGAGTGGCCATCTAAGATGCATCAATTTGTCCCAACCCACCTGGAGCAAAGGAGAATGAAGAACACCAAAGACACAAGGAAAATATTAGCCCAAGAGACAGAAAGGGCCCCATAAACCTGAGACTTCATTAGCCTGAGACCAGAAGAACTAAATGGTGCCCAGCTACCACCAATGACCACCCTGACCGGGAACACAACAGAGAGTCCCTGACGGATCAGGAGAAAAGTGGGGTGCAGAACTCAAATTCTAGTAAAAAGACCAGACTTCATGGTTTGACTGAGACTGAAAGGACCCTGGAAGACATGGCCCCTGGACTGTCTGTTAGCCCAAAACTAAAAGCATTTCCAAGTCCAACTCTTCAAAGATTAGACTGGACTATGGGAAATAAAATGATACTCGTGAAGAGTTGCTTCTTAGCTCAAGTAGATACGTGAGACTAAATAGGCAGCTCTTGTCCAGAGGCAAGATGAGAAGGCAGAGAGGGTCAGGAGCTGGTTGAATGGACATGGGAAATCCGGGGTAGATAGGAGAAGCATGCTGTCACAGTATATGGAGAGCAACTAGGGTCACATAACAATGTATGTATAAATTTTTCTATGAGACTAAATTGAATTCTAAACTTTCACTTAAAGCACAATTAAAAAAAAAAAAAAAGCAGTTACTGGTGGTACAATACCAACCTGGAAATGTATAGTAAGTGTTACTCCAAGAATTCAGTGGTGAAGAATTACAAATATCTCTGTTGATAATTTTAACAATGAAATAATGCCGAACTACAAAACAGGATATAGCTATGGTTAGCATACCACCTGAAAGAGGGCACAGAGCACAACTTTATTAGGCGATATGATTCTTCTCAACTTCATTCAACTCAAAATTCCTCTGCTGGAATCCAGTAATACATATTGGCATTGGTTGAACATGCATATTAGGATTTAATCAAACTTTGCCAATGTACATCACAACAGTTCAGAGGACTGTCTTGCAAATCAAATGTATGTGAGTTATATGGAGTAAAAAGCATTATGTTTTTATTAATAATTGTATTTCTGTAATAATAGTCAATTAAGTATTATTCCTAATCTGACCAATATTATGTGTTTACAGCCTCAGGACCCCCTGGTGCAATAAGCATTGGCAATTACATCATTATCTGTCTGATTTTTTTTAATTGTTTAAGTTCTATACTAATAATTTAAAAAAAAAACTTTCACATAAGACTTTTTGATGCCTTAGTAAAAATTTTGAGGTCTCTTTCTAACAAGGCAAAAACTACAAACCTGCTTTGAGTTACTTACATAGATGAGCATCAAGAGTGTCCTTAGCTTGTCTTGCTCTTTATTAGACAGAGATGGAAAAGTATTTAGTGTAGGTGTTCCTGAAAAACACATTCATAATAGGAAGCAGCATTCTCACCTGAGAATATCCTCCCCCACAGCAATGAATCCTTTTCCATCATAGACTTTTTTTTTAACTAGTCTACCCTCTAGGGATTTAGAGAGTAAATAAAAATTAATGATCCAAATCTCAATTTCTTCCTCTCCCCCAACTAAAGATCCATCCTGCAAGGAAATGTATACTTGGACTGCCAGCTGCTCATCCAGCCATGTCAGACTGGCACCTAGAAAGTTACTCCATCCTGTCGGTGGAGCAGGACTGAGCTCAAGCTGTTACCCTTGCTTTTCAAAGGCTGATGATACCGTGGGTTAGATCACCCTTTGGCCAAAATATCACTCTCCCTGCATCTCCTTATGAAACACCACCATCTGCCTAATCATATCATGGGGTTTTTCATGACAACATATATATTCCTGTGTGACTGGAGGGCTAAATGTCCATGAGATAAGGAATTTCCAAAACTCTAAGATCAGGAAATAGATAATGACTAAAAATTACCTCCATGCATTACAGATCACTGATGCAGAATAGATCTGCCTGTAGGAAAAGAGGTTTGCTTTTTGTAATTCTACACATTTCTCCTACATTTTATCAGAACCCAAAAACTCCTTTCCCTAGAGAAGGAGATTTCCTCTATTCTTATTCCTCCCATAGTCACTGAGAGTTAACACCTCTAAAAGACGGGGAGAAAGACTCCAGCAACACTGACATTATCACCTAATTCTCTCCCTACCCCTTATTTTTAGTTCCAAGCCAAACTACTAGGAAAGAAATTTCTATTAATGCTACTGTTATAATATGAAAAAAATTCTTACAGCTGTCATGATTTAGGTCCCCAACCTATGAATAGGTGTATACCAAATGTTCACATGTAAATTGAGTATTTGTAGCTTGAGAAGTATTTTCCTACATAATCACGAGTTTATATTATGTCTAGTTCTCTGGCTAACCTATAAAAATTTATTTGAACCATTATGTATCTAAATCAAGCACAAATAGTATTATGTCAAATCCATTTCACTATTAATTAGAACATTCTATAGGACAATGAATTCAAAGTTCATTCATTCATTTATATTAGGCTGAAACATATGAGAATGCCATTTTGTAGCACAAAAACTACTAAATATCAATTTCATATGATTCAATCCATTCAAGACATTCATCGACAATGATTACCTGACTAATATACACTGAGACAGAAAAGAGTTTGGGAGCAATGATGTGTAAGACACAGCCCCTGCATCTACCGTTCATCATCTCCATCAACATATAGATGTGTATAACAGGTACATAATATTTGGAACAGCATATTGATGCATTTGAACGCAAAAAAAAAAAAAAGTTGCTATTGATTTGATTCCAACTCACAACCATCCCATGTATTTCAGAGTAAAAATGAACTCCATAGGGAGGAGCCTCTAGGTGGATCTGAACCACCAGCCTTATGTTAGTAGTCAAGCACTTAACCATTTGTGCCATCCGGGGACTCCCTTTTGGTTTTTTACCTAAAAACAAATTACATGTTTTTTATTACTAGGCAATGTTAGTAGCAGACATCTTCACTCCTACTTGAGCCCAATCTTCTTTGCCAACCCCACATCCTGAGGAGAAATAGGATGAAGTTTCGAAGTCTTCTGGAAGACAAACCAGAGAAGCAGGAATCAAATATTTACTAGACTTGCCTACCTCACAAAGGGCCAAAGAGTCAGTTCATTCTCTACCAATTTACTTACATATAATGGTCTGTAATTCAAATTTTCTTATTACTCTCTTTAGCTGTAATGTTCATTCTAATTTGTTTTAGGTAATAAATAGATTAATCAATTTAATAAGGATATTTAGTCTGTTTTCCATTTGAAAAATCTAGAGGATGAACACCTCTGCTTTTTGTAGGCCGCCTTATTATGCTAACCATATTTGACTGAGTATATATTAGACAGTGAGCCAGCAGGATGTTTAGATCACAATACGATCCCTTATTCTCAACTCCAAATTGCATAGTTAATCCTCAATTAAATTTCTCATAGATTTTCCAGAATCAATAGTACCTATGTGCTATATTAATATTATTAAACTCTTATAAAATTATATCGTTAGGAGTTGGATGATATAATCTTAGACTCTAGTCCAGTTCCAAAAGAACTTTAAAATTTTAATCATCTTTCTGAATATACAGTAATACTCATAAGTTTAAAAAAACCAAACAATGCAAAAATAAAATAGAAATTGAAAGTTAGTTTTAATTGGGGTGAGAGGATTAGAATGAGAAGAGTAAGGATGACAGTAAAAAAAAAAAAAAAAAAAAGTGACTTAACCTTGGCAGTATCAAAAAATTCACATCCAAAAAGGTACAACATAATATATTCTTTGTCCATAACTACTATACAAAGCCTTATACCAGACAGTGGGTATAAATAGAAATGCCATATAGCTTAAAAGAAGAAAGGTCATGTCCAGCTAATTCTTTACAAATCACTGTCAGGTACACTATCTTATTTGATGATGCATTCATTCAAGAGACATTTACTGAGTGACTACCAAGTGCAAAGCACTATGCTAATCAATGGGAATACCACAGTGAATGGGCCTTGCTCTCCTGTAGATTATATTCTAGTGTGGCAGGTAAGAAGTGAACAACGAATTATACAGTTAATTATTTAATTAGAGATATTAATAAGTTCTAAGACGCAAGAATACATGGTGCTCTAAGACCAGAAGAGAAGCTAAACCAGTAGGAGCAGTCCAGAAGTCTTCCCTAATGAGCACTATTAGCTGAACTTTGACAGATGCGTAGGAATTAACTAGGCAAATAAAAGAACTGGGAAGACGCTTCATGTAGGGGGAGCTGCAAGTACAAAAGTCCTAAAATGAGAAGGAGTAAAAGCCATTTACAGAAATGAAAAGAAGCCAGCGTGCCTAGAGCAAATAAAGTTAAGGGAAGAGCAGAGACGAGCCTGCTGAAGCAGGCAGGGGCCAGATTCCAAAGGGGAGTGTTTCTGAACATCAGCACTATTGACGTTTTGGATCAATAATTCACTGTTGTGGGGGGATGCCAGTAGAACCAGCCCCTTCCCCGTTGTGAAAACCACAAATGTCTCCAGACTTTGCCAGTGTCCCTTGGAAGGCAAAATCACCCCACTTGAGAACCACTGCCATAGGGCCTTGCAAGTGATATTAAAAGAATTTGGCCTTTATCCCAAGAGCAATGGGAAGACACAGAAAGTTTTAAGGTAATGAGTGATTTTTCAAACAATCCAGGTAGGGCAAGAGGAGATTAATTAAAACTTAGTGAAATTCTACAGCTTCCAGAAAAAAGATAGCTCTCCAAGCCTACAGAAGAAAAGCAGGTCAGTAGCTCAACAGCTCCCAAGGTGTTCTGAATGAACTAAGTTGTTTCATTGGAAGTGGCAACAGGATCACTGGGCACAGACTTCCCCGTTGTCCATTTATTTATATTCACCAGACTTCAGGGGCCTCGCATGCATCTGTGTTCACCATGTAACCTGGTAGTAATGCCCCACGTAACCCAAAACCCATTGCCATTGAGTCAATTCCGATATCGACCCTATAGGACAGAGTAGAACTGTCCCACAGAATTTCCAAGGAGCACCTGGTGGATTTGAACTGCCGACCCTTTGGTTAGCAGCCGTAGCACTTAACCACTACGCCACCAGGGTTTCCAATAGTGGTTACTAAATAAAACACCTGTTGATTAATTGCTAGAATTCCAATATGCATAGTGGGAAAGAGGGCCTAGGTAAACATGTGGGGAATAAATTGTAGATGAAGATTATAAAAATATAAAATACGTAGCAATGATTATATTTTATGCCCTTTTGAGGATATAACATAAAACTAAAAAAAAAATCAAAGACAAAGCAAATACCAAATACTGAGAAGTTAAGTAGTGCAGCGGAAGCTGTAATTCTTTTTTTAGCAGAAGTTTGATGGCTGTAGTAACTTGGGACCCTTTTTGGTTAGAACAGAAAATCAATCAACTGTTAACATCCTTGTTACCTCAGTCCCTTCTGTTTTTCAGGAAAAACATGTAATTTGTCACTGAGGACTTTTTCTATTCCAATTCGGCTACATTGTTAGTTATTGTGTATTTTAATGAGTGTTTGAAAGGTGTTTGTTATGTAATTTAATGGCAACAAAAATCTGATGAGCTACTGAAGGACTTGATACGGACACCCTTATTTAGAAATATGAAAGAAGGGAACGTTTTCTATAATGACTCGGTGAATGTTTAGTTCTTCTACCTCCAGCCTTTCTCTTTTTCTCTCTTGCTCTTTCCCATGTGTGGGCTCTGCTAGTGAACTTACTGTTCTTTCCCCATCTGTGCTCACAAGCCATTACCCATCTGTGCAGGATGAGTTTCATTTAAACCAATAACCAAGATGCAAGAGCCAATGTCCTTCAGCACACTGGAATGGAAAAACACCGCCACGGGATCCCTCTGACCCACGAGCCAAGGTCATTCTGCAATAGCCAAAGATGACATTAAATTGTTCTCACTTGGGTTCTGGCTTAACATCCCAGATGAATTCCTGATTTTTAAAAATCATATGATCCTTAATCCACCCATGGTATAAGTAAATAATGTAGATGCTGTATATGTAATGCTGCTAAACACTTTCAGGCAGAGGCTCATGAACTTTAGTAGGCATCTGAATTACCTGCACAGCACTTTGAAAATACACAAGACTGGGCATAGATTAGAGCAATAATTAGTAATGGTCATGCAATTCTTAATTGGTCAGGGATAGATAGATAATTATAATTGGTAGCATAAATTATTTGACCCCAGATGATTGGGCTATCTCCTCTGTTAGACTGAAAACTCCTTGAAGAAAACAAAATATCTTAATCAACTTTGTACCCCAGATCCAGGTATATAGCATCTGCTCAATAAACTTTAAGTAAATAAATACACACTTACTTATATACATAAGTGAATGTCTCTTTAATCTCATTTCATCTGCATATAAGAAACTTTTCTAGATACACACAAAGAAAGAAAAAATGAAATGCCATGACCTTCACTTCATTTTATCGCTTGGAAATTCTATGGCAGAAAGTACAATATACCAGTTTCCCAGGAAGAAGATGCATGTTCCTCTCACCCACCTTTTCCACTGTGAGTACATTTTAAGCTCAGTTTTTTTAATTTTTTTTTAAAAAGTGAATAAGAGCCATGTTATACATGATCGTCATAAAATTCTCAGGAAGCGATTGTAGACATTTGGAGAACCCTGTAGATTACCCATAAACCACTCATCCAGCCCTCTGGTGTGACTGCTCATCATTGTATTTCTCTTGTAACATCTGCCTCAAAAGATATCTACATCTTTTCAAAAGCAAGGGAACAGTTTCTATCCTTGATACAAGTGACCCACAAAGGAAACTCTACACCATATACCTGATTTGAGACATCAGTACCTCAAATGCAAGGAAAATGCAGAACAAGAATTATCAACATGAAGGTATAGAAACATTCACTGAATTGTAATGATACACAAATTTCATGCACCTTACACTAGTTTTCTATTTTATTTATTCTGAATCTGTCCAAACATGACAAATGTTTTCCCACTTACAGAACATGAAAACTTACTCTATGAAAACTGCTGAGTAAGGGCAACAGGATGGGTCCCTCATTCCTAATCAATCATGTTGCACACGTCCCTCTGGAGAGGATAGTAAGAGGCTGATGTGCATAACATGTTTCCCCAAAAAAAAAAAAAAAAAAAAAAACCTTTCACTGGGTTCTTACTCTGGACAAGCAGTTGTTAAATGGAAACTTGATGCTTGAGAGCAGGGCATTAAGCAATGTTGGGAGAGATCAGTTGCCAAATGGAGTTTAGAATAGGGCTTTTAAAGGCAGCGAGATGAAAGTAATGTTATACTGCCTCAATATCAGTGCTGCCTTTGCCATAAGCATGCCTGAAAATGCTGCTAAGATTTCAAGGAATGAGAAGCTACAGAAGAGGGATGACATCACTACATGTTGCTTAAACAGTCCTCAAATAGATATTGTGCAATTAACCCCTAAACCCACCATGGTCACCAAGGCAGATATCTAAAGTGTGCTGGACTTAGTACTTTTCAACCTGGAGTGTGCATCAGAATTACCTGGAAAAATTCTTAATATAGATTCCTGACCCTTACCACTAGAGATTCTGATTTAGTAGGTTGAGGTGGCTCAAGCATGTGCATTTCCAAAAAGTTCCCAGTTCACATCCTACCTGGCCCCAAACCTTCTTCTCTCCACAATGAAAACACTTGCAGGCTCAACTCTGCCCCAGTGTCCTGACCTTTGGAGAAACACTCAGAACCACTCTAGCCCAAAACTTGGAGTTGAACAAAATCAGCATAAGTCTTCTTGGCCATTAGTCCAGTTCAAGTGCCTGTACCCTAGTTCTTATAAACTGGATTTAGTCCTAGTTTCTGCACTCAAGACTTTTTTTGACAACACCTACAGTGCATGTATTCCACTAGAATTGAGACTCTATTTTCATCTGGCTAATCTACATATTGGAATAGCATCTTTCCCTCAGTTCTAATCTAGTGGTTGAAACTTTGCAATTGGCTGACTGGTTTTCTGGTTCTAACAACTCTACATGTCTGTCTGAACCACTAACAACTTGCAGTATATTACTTTACCTTACTGTGGTGCAGTGAATTGCTTTTATATTGCGTTTCTAGACATGGTCTCTTACCTCCCACAAAATGATTAGTTGGAACTATGCAAATAAGGTGTGTACAACTCTTGTAGGAATTGTACAGCAATTATGCAAATAAGGTACCTATGGCCTACCAAGGGGATTGGTCAGTTTTGCCATACTGCTAGGCTTAAAAGAGCCAATCCCACAGAGGTTGGGGGAAACCTCACTGCCATCAGGAAGACCTGGGAGCAGAGCATGTCCTACGCCAAGAACCTCCTAGACCTAGGAGACAGAGAGAGCTGTAATGCTGGAGACAGCACAAGACAGCACAGCAGTGGCAAGAGTGACAATGGCACAAGATGGCGAGAACCAGGAGACCAGCACAAGATGGCTGTGGTAGACTTCCCAGCCCACGAAGCAAGGTGGCTGCAGTGGGCTCACCAACCCATGGAAAAAGAGAGCCAAATGCCTTCAGACAGGAGACTTCCTGGTGGAGTGCGGTGCCTCCGGGCACTTATTGGTGGAGCTCTAACATCAGCCTGAGCAGGGCAGAGGCCAAGAGCTAGGGCTGGCAGCAGGCATAGCCTAGAATGAGGTCCATCTGACCCCAGGCATGGCCAAGAAGGAGCTGAGAGGTTGGAAGTTGTCCTGACTGACAAACTGTAACCTGTCTCCTAAGTTGTTCTTGTTACTTCCAGGTTGATCCTGATCCTGAATTGTAACCTGTTACTTCCCTAATAAACCCCGTAATTTTAAGTAATGTCTATGAGTTCTTCGTGCCATTGCAATGAATTATCGAACCCAGCAGAGAAGTATAGAGTGCCATGGGAGGGACAGCTGTTGTCAGAACTGGTAAAAAAGATTGGACAGTGGAGATGTGTCTGACCTCCACAAAATGGAAATTAGCTCTGGGCTGATGCTGGTCTTGATTCTCATCTCTCCCCCAGAAGTTAGAGGGCTTCTGCTACTATCATATTACACTTACCTATCAAAACCTTTATAACCCCATCATGAGCCTATACTGACTCCGTTGCTATACATTTTGTAATGTTCCCTGCATCCCATCATCTCTATGAGACCCTGTATGTCATCTTAGTGCCTGTCCCATGCCAGTGCCCTTCAAGTATGCTCTATCTGGCCAAGGTTAAATGTGCTGTATGCAGCCCAGTCCTGAGCACAACCTAGTGGCAACCACTTCTTGGATCCACCCAAATGCCCAGGTGTCAGCACCTTGTTTTTCCTCCCCTTCTTTAGGGTCTTTGTTATCAAAACTTCATAATTTCTACTGATCTCAATGCTTTTGTAAAATAAAAATTAGATCCTCAAAAAAAGAAGATACAGATATCAGTCATAAATTACAAAGGCAGAAGTAGCAAACATTTATAAGTAATGTGTTTTTCATTCCTAGAATAGAAATGTTAAATGTGCCGTTTTTTTAACTAATAACATTTTAATGCATGAATTAAATCCTGCTTATTTCAGAAGAATTAATACTATTTGATTTAATTAAAATTTTTATGGTAATTGAATCTCAATAATTAACGAGATACATCTTTTAATTTTACTGGTTCGGGTTTTGTTTTGCTTCAAATAATTTTGAAAATATGTCACATTTTAAGCACCTTGCCAAGAGACTATGTTCTTCAAAGAAAAAAACTACATCTTGCATATAATATCTGATAGTTCCATCCTATATTAAATCCATAAATCCCTTTATATTGGTTAAAACCATGTCCTAGGGCACTTTATTAAGATTTATAAAAGCTTTGCTGGCATCAAATTGAATGTTGTATTAACAATTATGATAACTACCTTGGAAAAATAAAAGCAAAGTAAATCACTGAAAAGTTCCAAGTGGCCCTTGTTCTAACATTCAAAGCAAACATAATCCTCTTCAATTCAGAAATCTTCTACTAATTACTTATGAGACTTGTAACTGTTCTACACAATTTGCAAACCTTTTTCATCTTTGAAATGCATGACTTCCTATACAGAAGTACTTGAGAATCCAATAACAGTATGCTCCTAAGCTTCCATATCTTCCTTCTGAGGAGAATAAACAGTGGGTGTTGAGGACTTGTAATTTTTTTTTTTTTTTGAGGTACCAGGGAAAATCAGATTCCAAAATCTCCTCCTCTCCTTGCCTACTTCCTCTTGTTTGAATTACCCAAAGCTCTTCCATTTAAATTCTTACTACTACTAAAAGTGCCGATAATTTGCGATTTTTAACACTTTAAAGTTGCTATCACTTTTACATAACTTAGAGTGACAAAGTTTATAGTTACAGACAGAGTGGTAAGAGGAAATGAATGGGGGGACACCAGGAAGCGGAAAAGGGAAAGGGGGCACAAAAACGGAGCAAAAGGCAACAGATTCTGGAGATTAGTAAACAAGGTCAGTCATGTGCATTTCCTATGAGGGAAGAAGGCATGAATTAACCTGGGTTCTGGCTTGCACTAGACAGGAATCATCCTGGTACGCCAACAGAACCAGGCATTAATAAACATGGAGGTGAAGGAATGATTCTCAGCTCAAACCCATCCTTCTCTTTACTGGCTCCGCTGTCCACTCCCTACCTGCTGGTAAATCAGTAGTCTTTAGCAGTCATTATTCTAGGTGCCAAATAACTTGAGGGCCAATTGGTTTTGGAAAGGTCTATGAGAACTGGAGTCCTTCATCTTTGTTCTTCATCCTCCTGAGGTACCACCATCCAAATACTTGTTGAACAGCCAAGCTTAAAATCTCTTCCAGGTACAATGGAAAGAGAATACAAGCCATCAATCTCCTTCAAGCTTCCAAGCCACATGAGAACAGAACAAGACCCAGGATGGCCAGGCTGATTTCTGCTTTTCCTCACATTTGGCAGAAAAGGGTCTCCATCTGTGTTCCTTGGGCCCTTTGAAACTCACCGTGCCTGACATTTTAAGACCCTGGATATCAGAGATGACACTCCTTTTACAGGGAAGAACAGACTAAACCATCCATCAGCTATAGCAATGGGTTTCTTTATGGAGAAACCTAACTAGCCCTTCTGGTGACATCTGAGGCACAGATACTCTTTACTTAATGTGGACACAGCCTACATCATACAGAGTAGGAAATAAGAATAAAATTCCAAAGAAACATAAGTTCCCACAAATTAAATTGATTTTATTCATGCTCCAGTTGCCCTGTTCATTTTTAACATTTTTTATGCTGATAACTTCCCTCCCAACTTCTCTGTTCATGCTTGGTCTCACACATTATCGTAATCTGTTAATTATCTGTATTAGTTATTCATCAAATACTATATGCTTTTGGTTGGAACCTAACCAAATAATAAAAAAAAAAAAAAAAAGTTTCATGCTCTCCTAGGAATAACTTATAAGAGACAAATCTAAATTTCATCATACAATACACATAGTATATTCCCCAGAAAGATGTTACCCTTAAAACAAAGCTGCTTACCCCTTTCTTTCAAAGCAAAGTAATGTGGGTTCTGAGCATTTAAGCCAAAAATAAAATGATCAAAACAAAAAACAAAAAAAATTAAGGGGAAAATATTATGCTTTCAAAATTATGCTCTACAAACTTCTGCTATGTGCTCTATTAAAAAACATCATCCTAATGCTGAAGTGCCAAATATTAACCTGGGGCTATCTTAAATGTTACTGTTAAAATCTTTGAGAAATACTATATGTAGGAGAATCTAAATGGCATTTTTTCTTTTTTCTTCCCCCTTTCCAAAATCAATCAAATTATAATAGCTACCCAGAACATTATGATGGAAACCTTATCATTCACAACACATGTACAACAAACAGCAAGGAGGCTTCCAAACCTGCATTGCATGCAGACCATCAACAAAAGACGGGAAAGAATACAAACTGCCTGCAGCAGGGATCCGAGACACTAACAGACAGCTTAAGAATAAGAATTGGGATCCACGGAGAATCTGAGAGAAAAGATGAATGGTGACGTCGGAAAGGAAGAAAACTAACTTGAGAAATGAGGGGCCCCAGACAGACAGGGATACAAAGGTGAAACTAGCCCACGGCCATAATGATGGATTGAGGAAGCAATAATTCTGAAATTCACTCTTTAAAAACCAAGACTGGATCCAAAAGATTAAAGTGTTTCTGATACTGTTTGACCTCAAAATTCAACCTGCTCCCATGTTGGTTGTATATCAGAGCTAGAAAAATGAGTCAAGATAAGTCAGTTCCTGTGCTGATTTCTTGCTATCCAATTATGAAGCTCTTGGCTCACTGATCAGAAACAAAGATTAAAGGAAAAAGAAAAATAAAGATACTACAAAGGGTAAAACTTCCACAATCCTCTGTCTCAAGTGACTAAAGAAAAAGCTATGCCGAACCTAATTTAGTATGGGTTATAAATCACTGCAAGTGTTTAAAAAACAAACAAACAGATGTTAACATTTAAACGTTTCCTCTGAATTTTGGCGTATTGTTATCTAGCTGATAAAAATATTCTTTAAATGAAGCTGCAACTGCCCTGCTTTTGACTGTCTACACAGAGCAAACATATTGAATGTAAAAAATATATATAAATGAAAAGTATTTATACAAGTATACTATACAGATTTGAGTAAACATTGTAACTATAATTGTTATTTGTCCCCCTTCATTCTGATTTCCTATGCCTTAATAAATCAGCAAAGATACTGGTCAGGATCAATACATGAATAACTGACATTATGTAGTGGAGAGATTTGTCTTGGTCTAGTGGTTTATTTAACAGATTACTGCTCTATTCATTAGAGTATGTTAATGTATCAACATATTATTTGCAAAATCCTCAAAATTTTAAATCATACTTTTATTTTTTTTTCCCTTAGGCTCACACACATAGAAAACACATGTAGAAAAACAAAGACCATTCTATAATTTAAAACCAGTGTATCAGTTGCTGTTGAGTTGATTGTGACTCACGGTGACCCCGTGTGTGTCACAGTAGAATTGTGCTCCATAGGGTTTCCAATGGCTGATTTTTCAGAAGTAGATTGCCAGGCCTTTCTTCCAAAGCACCTCTGGTAGACCTGAACCTCCAACCTTTGACTAGCATCAAGTACATTAACCTTCTGTACTGCCTAGGGTAATGACACTAATTAGGCGAGTGTCTTAGTTATCTAGTGCTGCTATAACAGAAATATCACAAGTGGGTGACTTTAATGAACAGAAAATTATTTTCTCACAGTTCAGGAGGCTAGAAGTCTGAATTCAGGACACCAGGTCTAGCGAAAGGCTCACTCTCTCTCTTCCTCTCTCTCTGTCCATTCTGAGGAAATGTCTTGTCTCTTGTCAGCTTCTATTCCTAGGTTCCTTGGTGATCATGTGGTATGTATCTTCCCCTGCATTTGTGCTTGCTTGTTTGCTCAATCTGCTCTTTTATATCTCAAAAGAGATTGACTTAAACACACCCTACACTAATACTGCCTCATTGTCCTAGTTATCTCGTGCTGCTATAATAGAAATACCACAAGTGGATGGCTTAAACAAACAGATGTTTATTCTCTCACAGTCTAGGAGGCTAAAAGTCCAAATTCAGGGTGCCAGCTCCAGGGGAAGGTTTTCTGTCTGCGTCGGCTCTGGGGTAATGTCCTTGTCATCAATCTTCCCCTGGTCCAGGAGCTTCTCAGGCACAAGGACCCCAGGTCGAAAGGACTACTCTGCTCCCGGTGCTGCTTTCTTGGTGGTATGAGGTCTCCACGTCTCTCTGCCCAATTCTCTCTTTTATATCTCAGAAGAGACTGGCTCAAAACACAATCTAATCTCATAGATTGAGTCCTGCCTCATCAACATAACTGCTGCTAATCCCATCTCGTTAACATCATACAGATAGGATTTACAACACAAAGGAAAACCACATCAGATGACAAAATGGTGGACAACCACACAATACTAAGAATCACGGACTAGCCAAACTGACAGATATTTTGGGGGGATACAATTCAATCCATGACACTCATTAGCATAGCAAAGAAAACCCATTCTCAGGTGGGATTATAACCACAGGTATAGGGGTTAGATTTACAACACATGTTTTTGCGGGACACAATTCCATCCATAACAGGAACTGAAGCACCAACAATGTAATAATTTATTAATAGACAATGAACAGTCTCTCATCAAGAGAGTTTTATCAGCCCTAATATCTATTTGGCATGTTAGTAGTAGCAAGAAGGAAGGCAGGAAGGAAGGAAAGCCGGATGTCAGAAGGTCCAGATTTTAGATCCCCACTGATAAGCAGTATGGTATTTGACAAATCATAACCTCTCTATGCTTCAAATTTGTTTTAATATATCAGCTCAACTTATGTCTCAGGATCATTGTGACGATTAAACTAGATAATGTGTGTGACTTTTTTTAATAAATGATAAAATCCTATATAAGTTTATTACTATTACCAGTATTGAGCTCAACAGAGGAAACAATCTCAGAAATAAAGAATAAATTTGATTAGGTGCCAGGTTTATTTGATTACAGAATACTCCTAACTGTCATTAATTCAAATTCCTATGTAGATTTTCAAACTTATTTATTCAAAGTGTTAGCTGGCATTTTTTATAAATATCTGTTAAGCAGAAAAACTTAACCAGATAATTAATAAATTATCTTCTCTTCTTGAGGTACACGTAGCCACAAACATAAAGGAATTTTCATTTAACTATCTAAGTGAGATTTAAAACAAAGAAAAAAAACCCACCTGTTGGTCCCACTTTAGCCTACTGACCTTCAAGAACAATATAGTTCTGGATTTCCTGGAATGCCAGGATGCATATAAGCAGAGGTTGAAATGGAGAATATGCAACTGCTTTTGTAGTCTGAAAATTCCTGAACAGAATCTTTTCACAAGTCCTGGGTGTGTAGGTCTTCAAAAAGGAAAACACACTCACACAACCACAATGTAACTTCCTTAAAGGAAAAACATGTGTTATGATAAAGTGACCTCTGAACTACATCTTTTCAAATAATTCTTTTTCTGATGATTACCTTAAGATAATCAGAGACTGCTTCCACTGAGGGAAATTATCTCTCATATATCCAGGTTGAATACTTTGGGTAAAAACAGATATAAGAATGGTAATAACATCTGTTACTGATACTGGATATTGAAATCCTCACTTATCAGTTCACTTGTTCTTGGGTGTATTTCCCAAATTTTTCAGTCTTCACTTGTCATCAGTTACCCCTTTATTTACTGCTCAGCTTTAAATCATAATGTTATTATATCAAATTCATTATTACTTTTGCCCCTCACTAGTTTCATTTGGGGAGACCCTCAGTGGTGCAAACGGTTAATGTGCTTGGCAGCTAACTGAAAGTTGCTTGGCAGCTAACTGAAAGGTTGGAGGTTCCATTCTACCTAGAGGGATCTAGCAAGAAAAGGCCTAGTGATCCACTTCAGGGAAAAAAAAAAAATCTCCACTGAAAACCCTATGGAGCATAGTTCTACTCTGACACAATGGGGCCACCATGATCAACTCAACAGTAACTCGTTTTTTGTTTCATTTTATTATTATAGATAAGTCTTATTATGAGTAAATTCAATATGTAGATAATCCAAATAATAGAATTAATAAAATGGGTAACTAAATTATTTTACAAAGCCCAAATCTTAAGCCTTGTTATCATAATTGAGTATTTCATAGTGGACAACAGCATCCACTGGCAATGTGTGATTTTTCTACCTGGGTACAACATTCACATTGAACATTCGTAGACCAAAGAGGAGGAATATATCACTCAAAGGTAATACAGACCAAAAAATATATCAGGTAGAGCTAGAGTAAGAGGCAGACTAGCCATGCAGTTGCTAGTTACCAAGAAACTACCACTAGAAATACAACAAGATGTTATATAAAATATAACAATATTTATTCCAATTCTTCACAAGGAGAGGCTGCTATGAAAGAATATTTTGATAAGTCTCATGAGGTGGAGTACAACCTCCAATGAATATGTTCAAGTAGTTCTGATAATATCCCTTCTAGGGATGTCGGTGGGAACTTCTTGAGTGTCCTGTACACATTGACACAGTGCCGCCAGCAGCCCTCCCCAACCTTTCCCACCCTCCATGGTACTCTTCCAAATAAATGTTGAATAAAGAAATAAAGAGCATTAGCTTGAAGTGGCACCAAATTATTACCCTTCCAGGGCAGGCAGATATCACCTAATCACACGATCAGTGTCACATGATCAGATTTTCATTTTAGATGGTGAACTCTGGTAGTGCTGTGGATTGAGGAAGAAAGCATAAAGTCACAGAGAGATATTAAGAGACAATTGCAATCAGCCAGGCAAGAAGTACCTAGCACCTGAACTCAATCAGTGGTTGTGGATGGACAGGAAGCAGCTGAACCCACAAGCCTGGAAGAGGTTTTATAGGACGTGAGCAGAAACTAGAGACAGCAGAGTCTTCAACGAAAACACGTTCGGTTAAATAATGGTGAAGAAGCCAACTATGCTGGGTTCAGGAAGAAGTAGAAGAAATATGAAGAAAAGACTAATGTATACCCTTTTTCCATGAAGACTGACTATGAATGGATGTCTTAAATCATCTTACATGTAATAAATAATCTTAGAAGGAAGTCAACATATACAGGAAAATAGAAGGATATGAAAGCCAGGTTTTCAATGTGAGGTCAATTTATCTGTATTACGTACATGTGCTATTAAGCTTATTAAGTGACATATTAGCAACACAAAGACTAAGTAATAATCTAAACAGGAAATTGCAGTATGAAGGCAAACTCTCTGTACCTAGCACATAAACAGGATTAACATGGTCCTGCAAGGAAGCCTATAAAAGAACCAGTTAACCAGCTGCCCATCCAGTCAATTCTAACTCATGGCAACACCATGCGTGTCAGAGTAGACCTGTGCTCCATAGGGTTTTCAACGGGTAATTTTTCAAAAGTACATCACCAGGCCTTTCTTCCAAGGAGCCTCTGGGTAGACTCGAACCTCCAATCTTTCAGTTAGCAGCCAAGTACATTAACTATTTGTACTACCCAGGGACTCCCGGTAAAAGAAAGTGGCTCCAAAAAACTTCCAAGCTGCTACCTGAATATCCAAAATGAATAATTTAGCTTAATGTGAATTATCCTCAGAAAGTGTGGAGATTCACAAGTGTAAAACTAGACTCAGTACAGTGGCGGCTCATTTGGATCTATAGAAAGAATTCTCAAAGCTTTTTATTCCTTGTTACCTTCAACATAGCCTATTCTTTTGCAAAGAGAACTGTGAAATGCTTTTGCTGTCAGCACTACTGATGGGCCATGGAAATGCCTGAGATCATGACATCTGGTCTTCTGGAGACCCATATTTTGAAAACTTTAATTGCTTCTCTCACCAATATGTCATAACAATGAAAATAAAAACTTTATTACCACTTTTCACAATTTCACATTCACTCATGCACATAAAACAAGTAGTCACATTACACTTCTACATAGTTCCTACTAAGCTGGCAATAAACCCCTACAACCAGGAGCTGAAGTTACTTTAAGCCAGCAGTGTGCTAGGACTGGCTCAGTCTGGCTCCCAAGACCCAACTTCACATATTTCTTCCCAACTCTTGTGTTCAGTGGTACCAAGTTAGTAGCTTGAAATCAACTATAGTGGGAGTATTTACACCATGGAAATTGGCAAACCTACAAATCAGGGATTTTGTCCCCTCCTGGAGAGCTGGTTGTTAAGCTTTTATGAGCATATCACTACTTTTCATCAGTGGTATAAAAAGCAGACTTGGGTCCCTTCCCATCTCAGTCTGGAATAGTACTCCAGGATTTAGAAAATGCTAATATTTTCAAGTCTAAAGGTTCACTCACTCCAAGAGAATATACCTAACAGCATCTTTAGTGTCCCTAAATTATACCAGAGGAAAAAAATACTTTTTTGCTAAATCAGCTTTTGGCAGTGCTCTAATATTTCAGTTCCGTGCTTCCTGAGAGCTAGGAGTCTAATTACTGCTCTCCCATTCATCCATTTAGCAATCCTTGACTATTCAGACCTTCAAGCCAGTGAGGCATACAGATCGTTCCTTACTTCTCCTCTTGTCTGCTTCCTGCAAAGGGACTTCATCCAGATCCAGAAACAAATGCCTCATTTTTGTGGTAAAGAATGCCAATTATATTACTAATAACCTTGCTAAGCAAACATATATACTCCATGCTCTATGCTGGCTGCAGAGAATGGAAAGATAAATCAAGCACAGTCCCTGCTTTTGAAGCATTGCACAGTCTATTGTGAAAAACAGGTATCTAAACAACTGCTTCCCCACTGTATTTTAAGTAAGCTTCTAGTAAGGATAATAACAGCAAGAATATTTTGGAATTCCATGAGAAATGTCAAAAATGTGTACTTTCTCATTACATGGATATTTCAGTTCGATGCAACTCATTTACTGAATGCCCATAGTAAGCCAGGCGCTATGTTTTCTATGAGGCATACCTGTTACCTGCCAGTGAGGAGATAGAAACTCAGTGGTAGAAGTAAACATGTAATCAGAGAGGTTGTAATATAGTGCAAGCAGCATGTAACATGCCACTCAGCAGTAAGATACATCTCAGCCCTTACAACTATGTGATGTATGGCTATAATAAATGTTTAAATAGATTAAATAAAGCCAAAACACACACAAGTTGGTATTCCTTCAAAAATAATTATCTGCCCCATCTCAAAAAAAAAAAAAAAAAAAATGAACCAATTATGCCGGGAGGACAACATTTCTCTTTTAACCACTAGATGCATTTTATAATGTTCATGGTTGTCATAAAACTAACATAAAAGTTACATATATCACACATTAATGGCATAGATAGCAAGTCAAAGCAATATTCCATTGATATATTGCAATTTATTATAAACTAAAATCTTCTCAAAATGAGAAAATTAATACCTAGTAACTCCCGTTAACACAGTAATATGAAATACAATAAGAAAAATATAAATATGTTATTGCTCCAGGTTTCATTAAGACATATCCAGGAGCAGATTGTGGGGCCACATGACCTAATGGATAAGACATCTGATTCCAGATCAGAAGATTGAGGGTTCGAGTCCGTTTATGGTCACTGCTGATAATTTTTGGAGCCCTGGTGGTGCAGTCATTAAGAGCTTGGCTGCTAACCAAAAGGTCAGCAGTTCGAATCCACCAGCCCCTCCTTGGAAACCCTATGGGACAGTTCTACTCTGTCCTCTAAGTTGACTATGGGTTAGAATCTACTCAAAGGCAATGGGTTTGGTTTTTTGGTATAGGACGGAGTGGAACTGCCCCATAGGGTTTCCAAGGAGTGGCTGGTGGATTTGAACTGCCGACCTTTTTGGTTAGCAGCCATATCACTTAACCACTGCACCACCAGGGCTCCACTCTGTCCAATAGGGTCACTATAAATCGGAACAGACTCAATGGCAATGGGTGGTGGTGGTGTGGTAGGAGCAGATTACCCAGTAAACAAGGTAAACACGGGCTTACTTGTGCTTATTTACTAATCTGTAGTGACCAATTTCACATGGGTTTCTCTACATCATGTTACTAAGATTAGTAAGTAAACACAAATAAGACTGTGTTTACCTTGCTTACTGGGTAATCGGTCCGCGTCAGGGATTATAAATTTGAAAAGAGGGTTTGATTCTAGAGGAAGGTGCTGTGGGTTGGGAGAGAGACAGATGCCAGCCATAACTAGAAGCAGAATCTTTGTGTGGTGAAAAAATGTGAAATTGTTCACTACAGATGATCTGATAAGCAAGGTAAGAACCATGCTTGCCTTGCTTATTTGATGATGCACCCCTGGCCATAACCAAAACATCCAACTGATAAGAATTAAACCCCCACAAAGGACTTCATCAAAATAAAAGTTCATCTCACTCAAAGAAATATATAACAATTTGTTCTTAAAAGTTTAATAATAGGAATACAAAACACATTTTTTCTAACATAACTCCTAAACAACATATCTTTTCATATTATTAAATAATTGAACAATTATTCAGTGTGAGTATTTAAACAGATTTCATGTCCAAGATGCATGATATTACATCAATTTATGTGTGTACATACAATATCCTTAAGGGACCTTGCAAATAATTTTCAGATTTAATTTAGACCAGGGGTCAGCAAATACTTTCTGCAAAGGGCCAAATAGTAAATATTTTAGGCTTTGCAGCCCATACTGTTTCTGTCACAACTATTAACTCTGCCACAGTAGTGTGAAAGCAGCCACAGACGATATGTAAACTAATGAACGTGGCTTCATTCCAATAAAACTTTATTCACAAAAATAGGCAGCAAGCCAGATTTAGTCTACGGGCCATAGGTTGCCAATCTCTGGATTTGATTATAAAAATTGAGTTGGTTCAAACATCTTCATTGGTGCCTCTGACATTTGCCAACATCCCCTTCTTGTTTCACCTTCACCTCATTCTGGGAAGACTGTCTAATCATGTGTGCGCTAATCAATTGGTGATTAGCCATGCTCATTTATTAATATTTTAAACAGTCCACTCACCCCTACTCAGCCCTCCTAGAACCTGGTAATAACTAAGCACATAGAAGATCTTCAGTAGGCAATTGGTCCCATTCAAAAAAAAAAAAAAACTCGTTGCTGTTAAGCCAATTTTAACTCATAGCTACCCTCTAGGACAAAGCAGAACTGCCCCACAGGGTTTCCAAGGAGCAGCTGGTGGATTCAAACTGCCGACCTTTTGGTTCACAGCCAAGCTCTTAACCACTGCACCACCAGGGCTCCATTTGGCTCTGCTGGTTCACTAAAGAGAGAAAAGAAGCTCTGCCTAAATTCTAATTGACCTAGAACTTCAGGGTCTGATCCAGGACAGAAATGCAAATGTTGTAGGTTTTAAGAGTCCGTGGGTGGTGCAAATGTTAACATGCTCGGCTGCTAAGAGAAATGGTGAAAGTTTGAGTCCACCCAGAGATGTCTCAAAAGAAAGGCCTGGCTATCTACTTCCAAAAAGCCAGCCACTGAAAAGTCCATGGAGTGCAGTTCCACTCTGACACACATGGGGTAACCATGATTCGGGGTCAATCCTACAGGAACTGGTGACAATGGCACAGATTCTGTGGAAGTATTATTCACAAATGAAGATTGCATTCAAGCACTCATATTGATTGTTTGCTAAATGGGGAGCACAGATTTAAAACTGAAAAGGTAATTACAATAATTTCTTTGGGTTAGTATTATTTGAAGCTTTACTGAGAAAGGAAATCAGTTCATTCTGACTTTTTTTATAAACTGAATAAACTGACATTGGCTCATTTAAGAAGTAATGGTTGATAGGGAGAAAAAGTTGGCAGGCTACTGTTTTCTTTTACAGTGCAAAAATCTCTGAATTGAGTAACGAGCCAAAGCTTTGCAAAGTTCCAAAATTTAATCTCCTGGGACAGTAAACAAATTATTGCTGGTACCATAAAGACTTCAAAACGAGAGTTAGTTTAATTCATTGTCATGCGAATCAAAATCGAGGAAGCCTATAAAAAGCAAACAGTAAATTTTCCCAAAGCAATAATTTTTCCTTTGTCTAAGCTTCACATACATTACTACATTCCAGGTTAATATTTCTCAGTAGTAGATTTTTACTTGTTTTGTCAGTATGAGATGCTTCTCTGAATACATACATTTAATTTTCTAGTGCGTTTTTCAGAATAGTGTTAGATATGCTTTCATTGAGCTTGAAAAAATTCCTTTACAGGTACGGAAAATGAAAAGACCCTATATAGAAAAGCCAACATGTAGAACAGCTAAGATTGTTACATGAACATAAAAAAATGAAGCCAATCAATAAATAAACTAAAATTTTGTAGCAAGCTATTTAATGTGATCCAATCTGAAATATTTGTTGCTTACTAAAAAAAAAAAAAAAAAAATTAACATAAAATAAAGAAACGCATCCAGAATGCCAACAAAATAGGTTTCAATAACTCAATTAGAAAAACGTTAAGAAAAATTTTTACCCTTTTTCACTCTTGCAAACTAAGAAGCTAAACAGCATAGTGGAATAAGAGTCCCTAATTTGAATCCTGGTTCTATAGCTTAATAACTAAGTGACTATGGACAAGTTACCTAACCTCTCTCTGCCCTCAATATGCTTAGCTCTATAATGGGGATAATATTAGAATCTATCTCATAGGGTTAATGAGAGATGTGAGATAATATTTGTAACTCGCTGTGAACAGAGCTTAATACATAGAAAACACTGAATAAACGTAAGCCATTAATAGTATGTTCATATTCCTTGGTTCTATATCATTTTATTACTACAACTTGATCTCACAAATGACAAACAAGAGACTCTCTATAGCTGCACAGAAAGTAGAACTGGGTCAAGTAGTTTGGACTTGGATGGGTGAATCACTCTAGAGCACAACTCAATACATACGATACAGCTGTGGAATTCTGGTGACTAACAATGGTTGCAGGACCAGTCTTGTGCACTGCAGGTAGGATGCAGAAGCAATGTTTTGGACAGGAACATTAAGCAGGCCAGGAATCCAAAAATCAAAAGTGTATACAGTGACAGAGTCTATGGTTAACAACTTAAATACAAAGAGTGTGTCTGCATGTGCACAAATCAAATATGGACATATATTAAGAGGTTTATACTTTGCCTTTTCAGCCTGTCATAGTTACCTAGTACTGCTATAACAGAAATACCACCAATGGATGTCTTTAACAAACAGAAATTTATTCTCTCACAGTTTAGGAGGCTGGAAGTCCAAATTCTGGGCACCAGCTCCACGGGAAGGCTTTCTCTCTCTGTCAGCGCTGGGGGAAGGTCCTTGTCATCAATCTTCCTCTGGGTATAGAGTATCTAGCCCGGGTCCAAAGGATGTGCTCCGCTCCTGGTACTTCCTTCTTGGTGGTCCGTTTTTAAAAAAAAGCCATTGCCATTGAGTCGATTCCAACTCTATAGGACAGAGTAGAACCGCCCCATAGGGTTTCCAAGGAGCAGCTGGTGGATTCGAACTGTTGATCTTTTGGTTAGCAGGGAAATACTTAGCCACTGTGCCACCAGGGCTCCTTCTTGGTGGTAGGAGGTCCCTATCTCTCTGCTGGCCTCTCTCCCCTTTTATTTCTTGTAAGATAAAAGATGATGCAGGCCATACCCCAGGGAAACTCCCCTTACATCCAATCAAGGCTGTGATCTGAGTAAGGGTGTTGCATCCCACCCTAATCCTCTTTAACATAACCCAATCTTGCCTCATTAACCACAGGCAGAGATTAGGATTTACAGCACATAGGAAAATTACATCAGATCACAAAATGGAGGACAAGCACGCGATACTGGGAATCATGGCCTAGCCAAGTTGAGACATATTTGGGGGGACACAATTCAATCCATAACACGGCCCTTTTCACCATTATATTTACGTTTAATATAAAGACTTGGACACTGTGTTGCCAACAAAGCAACATTTCAAAAAATAAAGTTCAAGCACACTTAAATCTAAGTCTCAGACCATGCAAGTTCTCAGAACTCACCTTAATTTCTTCAGCTTGAAGGAAATGGATACGAGGTGCAAAATACTTTAAGCTTTAGCCAACTGAAACTTATTTTTAAAAAAAAGAAAGGGAAGGTATATTTTACTGTGAATTGCATTTTAAAGCAAAGGCAATATAATGGTTGTTCTGGAATCTCATAAACTTTGAATAAAAATGGAGCGATTCGCATTTAATGCTTTGTTTTATAAAGCTCTTCCAGATACTTCAAGTGTGAAAGCTGCTACTTTACATAAAAAAGCATTCTTTTCTATAAAGCTGTGCTCTAAATATATAACAGATGGGTACATTTCATGGCATTTTAAAATGCACTGTTTTCCTGTCCTGCCTTTATTGGTGATGTCAGGAATAAAGAATATAAAACAGTGTCACAATTTAATGTATGGAGGGACTGTGATTTCATCAAACAATCTTATTTTTTAAATAGCATTTTCATCTTTTAAAGAAGATTAAGAAACAAAAATTATCCTCACACATACAGTAAGTTTTGCTGGATCACCATGTTGTTTTTAGCTGCCGTCAAGTTGATTCTGACTTATGGCAACCCCATGTGCGCTCCGTATGGTTTTCAAGGCTGTGATCTTTTGGAAGCAGATCACCAAGCCTTACTTCCAAGGCACCCCTGGGTGGGTCTGAACCTTCAGTGTTTCAGTTGCAGCCCAGTGCTTAACCATTTGTGCCACCCAAGGGAACTGGATCACTAGAACAGCCAATATTTAACCCATATATTTCAGACTGATAATATATGCCAGAAATAGAAAAGAGCCTCTCTCCATCTGATATTTCCCTATACCATACAGGCAACTTATTAAAGTTATAAGTATAGATATTTCCACATTTGTTTACCCCTGGCATTAATTTTAACCCTCAGCAGCAGAATTAAACTTATAAAAGATGATTCTGTGTTATACAGGTCACAATTACTATTCTGCCATCATTTCAATAACAAGCTAGAAAGTGAAAACTGAAAAAAAAAAAGTTATTCCAAGTGATTGTATATAAAGTTTTCAGTAATAGACCTCAACAGTTCTCTGAAGAGACTGCAGCATTCTTATTATATTTTAGACAACATTTTTTTTAATGAATGTTATGGAATATTAAAAAAAAAAAAGTCACCATCAAGTCAATTCCGACTCATACTGACCCTATAGGACAGAGTAGAACCGCCCCACAGGGTTTCCAAGGAGCAGCTGGTAGATTCAAACTGCCAACCTTTTGGTTAGCAGCCTGAGATCTTAACCACTATGCCACTAGAGCCCCTATGGAATATTAGTGGGTCTCAAATCATAACCTGCATTTCTTTAGTCAAATAACAAAATAGAAAAAAATAGA
Organism: Dugong dugon; assembly: GCA_030035585.1. Classification (NCBI taxonomy): domain Eukaryota; kingdom Metazoa; phylum Chordata; class Mammalia; order Sirenia; family Dugongidae; genus Dugong; species Dugong dugon. The sequence goes on from CM057465.1 coordinate 17,205,747, forward strand.
AACATCAGAATACATAATATGTATAATAAAGGGGGATATCTTTTCATAAAATATCTTTTTATGTTAAGTGAATAGATTGTATTACAATTAAAATCTACTTATTATAGGTCATAGCCCAAAACCTTTGAAAGTTAACAAAGTAAAATGCAAAACTCAGCTCTTGCTTGCAATTTATCTATGTAGTTCAATACATCCCACAGTGTCTAAAGTTCTATCAAATATAGAAAAATGATTGTCCACATTAAAGTCCAAATTTTCATTCCTGATGTTATGACTTACATTTATGAGAAACTAAAAATAATACTTGTCTCTTTTTATTGTTCTATCCACCTCCTCTAACTCGTTTTGGGGATATTTGAAGTTGAGTAGCACCAAGTAACCCACAATTAGTCGACTTCCTAGATTCCTACAAGTTTCAAACATTCTCTTCTTTAGTTCAGCAATATGTTATTACTACAGTAACAAATATTCCCTCTAATTTTTGAAACTGTGAATGGAATATCATGCTATAAAACCAACTAACCAGACTGTCTGAACATAACTTAGAAAAAGTTCACTTAGAAAAGTGAATGTAGCCGTCACTGTGGCATATAATAATTAAATTATTGTGACCAGTCACTGTTAGTTTATTGGCAGAAGAAACTGTTCTAGAACTTGTGTTTGTGATCCATAAGCTCCCCATCACCCCCACGGCTCACACAACACACCCACACTCCTGCAGTTCATCTCAGCATTCTGCAACTTTCTGGGGTTGATCTAAGGCAACCACCGGACACTGTGTCTGCTCTAATACAGTTCTTTTTTTTGAATATTTTATTGTTCTTTAGGTGAAAGTTTACAGAGAAAGTTTCCCGTTCAATAATTTACACACACATTATTTTGTAATATTGATTGCCATCCCTGCAATGTGTCAGCACTCTCCGCCTTTCCACCCTGGGTTCCCCATTTCCATTTATTTAGTTTTCCTGCCCCTTCCCGCCTTTTCGTCTTCGCTTTTGGGCAGATGTAGCCCATTTGGTCTCATATACTTGAATGTTCTAAGGAGCAGTTTCCTCATGGGTGTTACTGTTTGTTTTATAGATCTGTCTAACATTTGGCTGAAGCTTCAGGAGTGGCTTCAGTTCTGAGTTAGAAGCATGTCTAGGGCCCATAGTCTCCGGGGTTCCTCCACTTTTTATCAGAGCAGTAAATGTGGTCTTTTTGTGTGAATTTGAAATTTGTTCTACATTTTTATCCCACTCTGTCTGGGGCCCTCTATTGTGATCCTGGTCAGAGCAGTAGGTGGCAGTAGCCAGGCACCATCTAGTTCTTCCGGTCTCAAGCTAACGGAGGCGGTGGTTCCTGTGGTCCGTTCCTCCTTTGGACTAATTGCTTCCTTGTGTCTTTGATTTTCTTCATTCTCCTTTGCTCTGGACGGGATGAGACCAATAGATGGCCACTCTCAAGGCTTTAAGACCCTAGATGCTAATCACCAAAGTAGGATGTAGAACATTTTCTATACGAGCTATGTTATACCAATTGACTCAGATGTCCCTTGAGACCATGGTCCCCAGCCCCCAGCCCCAGCGACTCAGTCTCACGAGGCGTTTGGTTGTATCTAGGAAACATCTATGACTCTGCCCCCTGTGTGCTTTATTATATGTATAAATATACATGGTGCACATACAAATATGTATGTAAAAATATCCACAACAAAACCTATATATGTACGTGGGTGTACTCCTATACTTCCTCCTATTCCTATTCAGCATACATTTCTACCTATGTATCTGCTTGTAAAATTATTATTTGTTTTTACTGTTGTAGGGTTGCATATGTTAGAGTTCTAATACAGTTCTTAATACCTAAGGATGAACAAGCCCTTCAGCCAGGATCCTCCCTGCAAAAAAAAAAACTCTGTGGTCACAAATATTGGCTATCTAGGGAAAATGAAAATCAAGAACTACCTCAGGAACACTGACCTCAGCACTCACTAGGAGGCTTAACAGGTCCCTTTGCCTGTAGTAAGAAAGAAAGGAAAGCCTCTGTCTTAGCAGTGAGGGAAGTGTCCCTAATCCTTTAACAGATGAGATTTGTTAGTATTTGGTTTAGGACCTTTCTACCTATGTTCTTGAGAAAGATAGGCTTGTAATTTTCTTTTCTAAGCAGTTTTGTGGGTCAGGAGTCTGGGCATGGCTTAACTGGGTCCTGTGCTTCAGGGTCTCACAAATGTAATCAATGTGTCATCCAGGACTGTGGTCTCATCTGAGACTCAACTAGGGAAGGATCCACTTCCAAGCTCACTTGCTTGTTGGCAACATTAGTTCCTTGCAAGCTTCCAGATTGAGGGCCTCAGTTCCTTGCTGGCTGCCTGCCAGAGGCCACTCTCAGTTCCTTGTCATGTGGCCCTCTCCATATGACACCTTACAACATAGCAGCCAGCTTCTTGAAAACCACCGAGAGTCTTCTCATAGGATATGCAATATAATATAGGTCATAATCGCAGAATCGATATTCCCACCACCTTTGCCGTATTCTGGTTACAAGTAAATCACAGGTTTCACCCACGCTCAAGGGTAGCGGACTACACAAGGGCAAGAATATTGTGAGGCAGGGATCATGGGGGCCACCTTAGAGTCTGTCTGCCACAAGGTCTAATTCTATTGTCTGTAGTTGCAGCTGGCTTTTTCACGTACAGCCTGTCTCTTTATGTGTTTTATAATTTTAACTTTGTGGTCATTTTTTTTTTGTCACTTTTTAAATTTTTTGTTGTTTCAGGGAACTCTTGAAGGCGTAAATAGAAGAGTCCTTCCTCTAAAGAGAATTTGGGTTTCCTTCTGCCAGTGACCTGGGGAAAAAGGAAACCTTAAATACACTGAAATCAGATTCAGGTTTAAGGTTTTTATGGACCATGCAAGCAGTGAGAATTCAAATGTCAAATTTATGTGAGGGTCATATTGTTTTTACAAATTCTCAGGGGAGACTTTTTTCCCTATGACCCAACAACAAGGTCAAGACAAACATATTTCTTGCCTTGCCTTTCTGCATAATAGCCTTTACTGGTTTACTCTTTCCTTGAGGATGCAGCCCTTTGGCCTCTTATCAAACTCCCCACTCTGGGTGGGCCTTAGGCTTTTCCTCCTCACCTCTCCCCTGAGCAGCCATCAAAATAGAAGCTCCTACAGGAAGATGCCTCTAGGGATGTTGTAAGTAATAACTATATCTTACAGTGTGTTGGTAAAAGGGCGGTCACAGATGTGAGGCAGTAAATAAATGCTGCATTTTTAGTTAATATCTCAACATAACTTAATCATATTTTCACTAAGGGGTTGGTCATTTTACGGGTTACAAAATTTAATTTTGGAAAGTAGAGGCAACAAAGGAATCAGGGAAAGCTATAATGTGCCAAAAACAGTAAGAAGGCATCATTCAGTCACTGATTTATTCAAGAATTTTGGGGGTTCATTTTTCACTACTGATTTTACCTACCATGTTAGGAGCAAGACCTGAAGGATCAAGTTTAAAGTGTGGGGCTGGGGAAAAGGGCCAAAGAATATAATGGGACTGTTTTTAGTCTAGGCTTCAGACCAGAGAGATAATGGATGCTGGAAGTCCATGCGAAGTCCAATCTAGCTTAGAGAGCTAGGGGTTTGGAACCAAAATTTATAATGGAAAATGGAGTTATTAGATCAAAGTATCTCATCTTCAAGTTTTCTTCATGATCTATAGCTGTGGTAGGAGGTTGGTCAAGGATTCAGCAGTACAGGCTCCAGGCCAACTCAGTAGAGGCCACACACTTCTACCCTGAAGTTACATCTAATAAGGTCAAGAAAAGCCCCTTTGCTTGATCAGCCTAGAACAGTGTGTAGGGTGAATCTACCTGTCTTAGTTTTCTATTTTTGCCCTCACAAATTTACTGGTTTAAAACAACACAAATTTATTATCGTACAGTTCTATAGCTCAGAAATACAATATAGGTCTCACCAGACTAAAATCAAGGTGCCAGCAGGTTGCATTCCTTTCTGAGGACTCATGGGAGAATTCATCTCTTGCTCATTCAGATTGTTGACAAAATTCAGTTCCTTGCAGTTTTAGGCCAAAGACCCCATTTTCTGTTGACTGTAAGCTAAGGGCCTTTCCAACTTCTAGAGGCCACCGCATTCCTTAACTCATGACCCCCCGCTTCCTCCACCTTCAAAACCAGCATGTCAAGTCCCTCTCATATTTTGAATCTTTCCTCCTTCTTCCATCTTATCTCTCTGACCCAGCAGGGAAAGGTTCTCTGTATTAAGGATTCATGTGATTACAATGGAGCCCTGGCGGCTCAGTGGTGAAGAGCTAAGGCTGCTAACCAAAAGGTCGGCAATTTGAATCCACCAGCTGCTCCTTTGGAAACCCTATGGGGCAGTTCTACTCTGTCCTATAGGGCCGCTATGAGTCAGAATTGACTCAACGGCAATGAGGTTTTTTTTTTTTTTTTTTTTTTGGTTTGGTTTGTGCGTTTGTGCATTTGTGTATTTGTTTGGTGATTACATTGGGCCAACCTAATTAATTCAGGATAATCTCCTGTCTCGGTTCCCTTACCCTTGATCACATCTGCAAAGTCCCTTTTGCCATTTAGGCAACATATTCACAGGTTCTGGGAATTAGGATGTGGACTTTACGGGGGCCATTATTCTGCCTACCACATAGTCCTAATGACCTGGCTCCATGGTGGTCCTTCAGCAAGAACGTTGTCTTGGCTAAAAACAGAAACTGTGCTGGGAAGTAGAAGGTAAGGGTTTTTGTTTTTTTTTAATAGCCTCTCTTGACCATGCCCAGCATAAAATAGAGGGCTTCAAATAATTACTATAATTAAATTATTATTATATAAAAGTGATTTCAGAAAGTTTAAAAAGAGAAAATAAACTTCCACTAAACAGAATAATTAGAAATTTTTTATTGGTATACACTTATTTGTAATATAGAACTAACAATAACTTTGCAAGCTATGTAATATTAAGTTCCTATTACATATGATGGGGCCCTGGTGGCACAGTGGTTAAGTGTTTGGCTGCTAACCAAAACGTTGGCAGTTCAAATCCACTAGCCTCTCCTTAGAAACCCTATGGGGTGGTTCTACTCTGTCCTATAGGGTCACTATGAGTCAGAATTGACTTGATGGCAATGGGTTCGTTTTTTCTTTTTTTTGGTTTATTACATATGTTTAAGATGCTTTATGAAGCACTAATAATCCAAATCTATAATACCAAATCATGATATAATAGGGAAACATTCTTTGTGTCCATAAAACTTTAATAATGACAATGCAGTAATTTCCTCCTTTTTTCTAAGTCTATACTTAACGAGACTTCATCTTTTCAGAATAAGTGTCTTTTCATGATGCAAGTTTATTCCATTAATTCAACCCAAAATGGTAATTTTAAAACTGTTCTTTGTGATCTCAAAGTACTTTTACTTATTCCCTTTAGAAAATTAGTTTCTGAGTATTGTTTAGTCATTTTAGTGTCTTATAAATTATAGCTGTTTTGTAGTAGGTAAAACTAGCTCTAAAAGGTAAAACTGGTTATAATCTCTTATCATATTAAAGTTTTCACCAAATTCTTGACATAAAATAGTTCTGCAATTGCTGGTTCTAACCTAAACCAATAACTATAAAAATTGGGCTATTTATCTATCTACTTTGTGTCATGAATAAACACAGGAGGCATATCTTACCATAAAATTCTTATTCACTTATCTGCTAAGGTTTATCTGAGGAAACCAGAAATATGTATTCCATTTATAGTTTGGGTTAACCTTTAGCTGACACTCTTGGGAACATTCTATAGGAATGAAATCAATTCAGGATGCAACCCTAGAAAAGCCACCTTTGATAGAAAGGCAGATACACAGACACTGAAGTGTTAGTCTTACTGGTTATACAAATCATATTTTGCTGTCTTTCTATTTTCCCAATGAATGCTATTCTTACAGCAAATTCTTTGTTATCCAAATGTGCCTGAGGTATTTTGATATATCAAATATTATGGTCAATAGTCATACTTGACATGTAAATTTCCTGTGATCAAAAATCTTCTATGAACAAAACTTAATCATTGTTAATAATATAGATGGCCCCTGAAATAAATCCAAATACAAAGAAAGCCAATAATTTTTGGTTGGACACCAACCAAAAACACTAGGAAAAATGGCTGGACACATACAAAAAACAGATGATCCTAATGTTTAGAGACATAAAAAGAGAAGCAACTATCTAGAAAAACAATAATGAGAGCTATCATTTGTTGTTCACTTACTCTGTTCCTGGGGAAGTACTAGTTTCTAAATCCTTACAACAAATTAATCTTTACAACAGCAGTGTAATTACATGGCATGATGATTTTGGAGACAAGGAAACTGAGGCTCAGAGGCATTTTTAAAGCTTGCTTAAGGTCAAATAAGTGGCTGTCGGAATTTTTTAATCCGAGTTCAAAATTCATACTCTTTCTAAAATTTACTAAAAACATTACCTACCAGTTGTGGGCACCATTATTTTTTTAAATGCTGGGGGAAAAGATACTTTTATTTTATGGCTGTTGGAATACAGACAGAGGTTGTCATTGCCATGTTGTATCATTGCAATATCGGCCCAAAAAAAAAAAAAATTATGTGCCAATTTAAAAAGCTGTAGTTGTCAGATCTTCTTGAGACGCCCTTTGAAATTTTCTGTTCAGCTCTTTTACTTCAGCATTTCTTCCATTCGCTTTAGCTCTCTACATTCAAGAGAAATTTCAGAGTCTCTTCTGACATCCATTTTGGTCTTTTCTTTCTTTCCTGTCTTTTTAACGACCGTTTGCTTTCTTCACGTATGATGTCATCCCACAACTCGTCTAGTCTTTGTCATTAGTTTTTAATCCATCAAATTTATTTTTAAGATGGTTGGCAAAGAATATTGAATATACCATGGACTTCCAGAAGAACGAACAAATCCGTCTTACAAGAAGTACAGCCAGCATGCTCCTTAGAAGCAAGGATGGTGAGACTTCATCTTACATACTTTGGACATTTTATCAGGAAGGACTGGTCCCTGAAGAAGGACATCATGCTTGGTAAAGTAGAGGGTCATTGAAAAAGAGGAAGACCCTCAACTAGATGGATTAATACAGTGGCTGCAACAATGAGCTCAACCACAGCAAAGATTGCGAGGATGGCACAGGACCAGGCAGTGTTTCGTTCTTTTGTACAGAGGGTTAGTATAAGTTGGAACCGACTCGATGGCACCTAACAACAAGTTGTTACATAACAAGCAACTCACCTATGTTTTTTATCAACATATTGCCAGTACAACATTAAGGGGGAATCCAGAGCTAACTTGGGAGCCGAAAACAATAGAATAAAAGAAAAATTATACATTACCCAAATTTTTGGGGCTTTGGTTTTTGAATTTGCCTTTAGTGGATTCCACATAGAGAATGCAAAATCCTAAAATAATTATCTAAATAAAAGAATGTTTCTGTTCATAATCATTAAGTATTTCATTTTTTCAACATACAATATAGTTTTAGAAAAAACTAACAGATATGACCAATCGTGTTTCCTAATGAATGATATAAGATATGTATTAGTTCACTATATATTGATCCATCTGCAAACCTGAAAAAAAATTGTGGTCAATAACAGCTTTCAAATGAGCATAATTTCCATATAATTCATAGAACCTGTAATAACTATCACCGTAGGAATACTATTGATAATCTTCACAGTCTTTTATTGAATTTGGATCATTTTATGAGCTAGAGATGCAGTTTCTATCGTCTTTGTTTCCCTAAGTTGTCAAGATTAATTTTACCATTTTGATAAACAATGTGAAGTGCTGTATATACATAATTGAATGCCACATATATTATTCTGCACAGCTGTTTTTTGCTATATTTTAACACTATGCCTAAAAGTGTTCCCTCAAGATCAGCAAATCATGCAGCCCTGTTTTTCCTCTAAGGAATTTAGTTCCAAAAACTAGTTATGGTACTAGCATTTTCTACAAGTTATTTTCCTAATGAGTACAAGCTTTGCATGAAATCAGGATGTCATTTGCAACATATGTATACTACTTAGTAAGAGCCCATTAAGGTGATACATCTCACTTCCAGGGAAAAACTGAGCACAAAACAGCAGTCACAGCGTTGACAGTATTTGTGTGGGGAGTAAACAGGAACAGGGATTTCCAAATTACAAAAATCAAATATTCAGCAACCTGTTGCAGGCTAAAGTTCTGGGATGTAAACAATCACTGATCATAGTACAACGGGTTCTTGCTTTCCTGCTTAGGCTTACCAATGAAAATAGCATAACAACGTTGTGAAAAATATGCAGCTGAAAACTCCAAATCATGCTGAGACTTGTAAAATCAGTCCACAGACTGAAAAATATTTGACAGTAGGTGGGTATTGCCTAATATATTATGAACTTCTTTGTATTTACTCTTAACAGAACTTCGTATCTCGCAAAGGATTATCAGGTGTGCTAGACTTTTAAAATCATACAATTTGACTAACCAGGAAGCATACCATATGCTGGTAAAAAAAAAAAAAATTTGATTGTGTGTGTATATGTGTTAGCAATTAATGGGGGAAAACAGAACTGGATTTCTGGGTTCTGCATCTATGATATTTCACCTCAAAAAATAATATTTACACCTGTGCTCAGACTTATCATCCACGAAATGATAAAGAAAAACAAGTTTTTTGGTGCATGTCCGTCACAGAACACACCAGCGGGCTCCAGAACCACACCACTTTATATGAACGGCTGGTTAAAAGCATTAATGCCAGCATAATCCAGAGAGCACCAGTGCATGTAGGAAAATCTGCAAATAAACCTGTTGTTTCCATGTGACTAGGAACAGTAATTTTTCAGAGGAAGAGGATGCTGCATATTAGTAACTAAAAAGTAAAAATAGGAGAATTTCCCCATACAAATAGGAAGCTGGATAACTGTTCTTTCCCCCAAAACCACTCTTAGGAGATCAAAAGAAACTGTCAAGAAATATTCCGGTGTCTTCTAAATGTTCAAGTTTCATTCTAAAAGCTAACAGAACATTTGACTTCAGAAAAAGATTTTGGGTTTTTATATTATTTAAATGACTGATTTCAACTTCAGTATGCCTCTCTTTATTACTTTCATTTCTTTTTAATAATTTTTACTTTAGAATTTTTATTTTATTCAGAATGTCATAAGCAACATAAGCTTTGTTCAAGTTGTTCGGAAAAGGAAGAAAGATTATTCATCTCAGATCTTCACATCGACAGACTTCATTCCACAATTCCACAGTGACTCAATTTCACAGCCACTGGTCTCTAATTCCTCTTCCCTTGGCTTCTACAAAAATAGAAATAATATGCCTTGTTTGCCTTCCTCACTTTGAAAATACAAACTCCAATGCCACTCAGAATTGACCTCTCTATTTTTATTTCTTTTTAATGCAGGCAACATCTTTCTTCATTAGCCTGAATTGTGATAAATCTACTTATTAATTCAAATGAAAGGAAGGAAACTAGATTTATAAATTGAACCATCAAGAAATTTTCATTACAAATACCCCCCACATAAGCTGACTTTTGCTCTCAGTGGCCTGTCTTCAATTTCAAGGGCACATCCTCAGTTACCTGTACCAACTAACCACATAGGAATTCTCATCACTAACAAAGTCGTAGGTTGGAGCTCTGAAGGAAAGAGATGAGATGGGAGTCTCTTTGTATAACTTCACCTCTGCTCTCTTCAGAAAACCTGAAAAATATCAAAGCTAAGCTATTTTTCCTGCTGGCACCCAAAGAGCAATTGTCTCATCTTCCACCTGCCTCCTTGGAACAGGTCTTACCACAGGTAAGCAAGGAACTCATGTATCACACTAGTCAAATCATCAGATGAGCTCATACTCCCACTTTCTGTTAGAATATGGAAAAAGTCATAAACAGGAAATGTTATCCAAAAACTTCATTTTAGAGGATTTCTCCTTCACCAAGCCAAAAATTATCTTTTGATTTCATATAGAGGATTTGGGATGTTTTGTACTACTTGGCCATTGTCAAGAATCACTGGGAAATATAAGCTTGCAGTCTGCATGACTGTGTTCATCAGAAATATTTATGATCATAGGAAATCGTTTAAAAGTAGAAATGATGAATTCCTGCTGATTAAATGGACCAGTGTTCCCAACATCAATAGAGGGATGCTACTCAGAAACTGTGACGCCTAAATGTCACTGATTTTCTCCATATTTTAAGTTTCTATATAGGGACATCACAAAGCTGGTACTCTCTAGAAATGAACAAGACCAGCTTGAAAACCTCAATCACAGAAGCAGAGTGATTTTGTACCACAATTTCCATACAGGAGATTAGTTTATGGAATCTATGTAAGCCACCAATAAACAGCTTCCCGGCTCCACACTGGTCCCTTGCTCTCCAGGCTGGCTCCTTTCTTACCGCTCCATGACAGCCCCGTTACCCTTTATAGTTTATCTCTGACCATAACAGCAAATCCCTAGTGGCACAGGGGTAGGAAAGAATCAAAACTGAGATTTCTTTAAAGGTTTGTTTTGTTTATTTTCTGGAAATCACTAATTTGCTGCTTTTATTATGAGTCCAAGGGGACAGTGATGGCGTCTAATCTCTTGCCCTATACATATTTCTAGTACATTTGCAAAATTAAGCGCATACTGAACTACAGATTTCCGAAGCTTAAGGTACTTCCTAGATGGTCAGCTACCTTCAGAAGCTACATGCTTAGGAGTACACTCAAACTGTATTTTAATAGCATGCACAATGTTCAAGATAATATGAACAATAGAAAAGATATACCTTAAATCATATAATGACACTCGCTAACATGAGTTGAACAGTTCTATGTGCTAGGTGTCATGTATGAAAGTGTCTTACATATGAATGTTGAGTCCAAGGGCTTATTTTTGTACTGGAAAAGAAGAAAACAAGTAATATATTGCAACTCAGGGTGTGTGAGTTTTAGTGCTTCTACATGACAAGAACAACCCAACAGTGGCCATGAAGACTTCAGCTTCAATGTGCATGTCCTAGCATATATCACTAACACTGCAAAGATTTGCTAACACATTTTAAAATAAAAACTCTTTTATCTGGATAAATGTAATGCTTGTTATGGTCAATGCACATACATTGAGTTCATCCCAATGTTTGTAACATAGCAAGGTGGCCTTACTTCCTGAAGATATTTATATACTTGCTTGCTAGTCTTTGGAGTAATATTCATGCATTTGTTCACTTTTTTTTATTTCTTTCATGAGCCATCTGAAACAAGCTCTCAGCAAGGAGCTAAAGGAAATTCCAAAGATACAGAAGCCAGTTTCCTTTTTAAGATATTTATTGCTTCTGTGACTTTATTTTTAGAAATACTACTGAGGAACTTGAGTTTAAAAGGTGTATTGGATGAAGTACAATAATAGCAATGGGCTGCAGAAACTTCTGTGAATCTCTTTTTTCACACTGTTAACAACTGGTGACTTTTTTTAAGCAAATGTCAATGGATATAATTCTTTGCATACAGACAAGAAAAGTGTGTGTGTGTGTGTGTGTGTGTGTGTGTGTGTGTGTGTGTGTGTGTGTGTGAGTGAATGAGAGACAGAGAATGCCCCAAAGTTTACCAAACACATACTAAAAATAGGCATACCAGCCAGGGACAACTATCATAAAAGCAAATATAGTCAACAACTTCATCCTTCATTTGATTTCATTGAAACTCAGACTTTTTGTAGCAGCTATTCAGTTAGAGAATATGCTGAGTGTTCCTTTATTGATGGAGAAAATAGCATAGCTCCCTTCTCTTGCTAGTAATTAGGACTAGTCCTCCACAACCGACATAGAGTTTAAAAAAAAAAAAGACAATGAGTTAAAGGTGACCTGACAGCAAATTCAGAAATTATCTGCAGTTCAAAAGAAAAAACATCTCAGGCACCCATAGAAAAATCACCCAATTATCTTGGACTCTGAATACTTGGCCTAAAAGTTTAAAAACCATTACATCATTTTACTACATCATAAGCTGTCAGTGTACCCTCTTGTTTATTTTTTTCTTTTTTTGCTTTTCATTCATGTTTTTGGGGGCCAATGTGCAATTGGGTACAGTGAATTACTTAATATGGCCCTTCTAGCCATGCATGGTCTTGTGACGCTCACAAAATGCTTCGGTGGGACTACGCGAATAATATGCTTGTGGCCCACCACGGCGATTGGACAGCCTGCTAATATTACAAATAAGGTGCATGGAACCCTAATGTGGGGATTAATCAGTTTTGCCATTCTGCTGGGCTTAAAGGGAGCCAATCCCAGAAGCGGAGAGAGGGGACCTCACTACCACTAAGAAGAAGAGCTGGGAGCAGAGCATTTCCTTTGGACCCAGCGTCTCTGCGCTGAGAACCTCCTAGACCCAGGAGCCAGAAAGAGCTGTTAACACTGAAGACAGTGAGAGATGGCACAGTAGCAACAAGAAGTGGCAGCAAGCATGGCAGAATCCAGCAGCAGAGAAAGAGCAGCAGCAGAACCAGGAAACCAGCAGGAGACAGTGCAGTGGTTCACGGAGCAAGGTGGTTACAGTGGGTGTGCCAACATGCAGAGCCAGATAGCTGAGCACCTTTGAGCAACAGGCTTGCTGGCAGACTGGGGTGCCTCTGGGCACTTGGCAGAGCTAGATTTGCTGACCCATGGAGCGAGAGAGCTGAGCATCTTCAGGCCAAGGTTTACTGGTGGAATAGGGTGCCTTTGGGCACTTATTGGTGGAGCCATAGAGCTTGTAAGACTTGCCCAAGCAGGGCCGAGGGGCCAACGGGCTGAGAGTCAAGAGCCAAGAGAGAGGCCTGCCTGTGGGCACAGGTGAGAAGAAGCCGTCCTAATCCTGAAATATAACCTGTTACTTTCTTAATAAACCTCATTACTGTGAGTATGGTCTGTGAGTTCTGTGTGTCCATTGCAAAGAATTATCAAAACACGTAGAGGAGTAGAGAGTGCGTTGGGAGGGAAGGCTGGTGTCCAAATTGGAAAAAGGTTGGAAAGAGGAGTTAAGCATGACCTCCACCTCACAGGAATCAGCCTTGGGCTGATGTTGATCTTGATTTTCTCTCCTTCCCCTTGTGAAGTTAGACTAGGAGGTCTGATGCCACTGTGCCATTTTTACAACAGTTTATTATAATCTTATCTTCAAGATCTTGATTATCATACATGAATGTTTTAGCTAGACCAAATTTCAAATAGCATAATCAAACCTTAACACATGAAATAAATTGACACAACCCACAATAATTTAAAACTCTTGCACAGTTAAAGTATTAAGAGGTAAACTGCAGAGTGTTACCAAAATAAAAGGCACAAAATAATAGTCTCTCAATAAAGTATTTATTAAGCCTAATAGGGTCTCTATGAGTCGGAATCGACTCGACGGCAACAGGTACGGGTTTACCATATGACAGGTACTGTTCTAGGTGTTGTGAATACAGTGATGAAGAGAACTTGCAGAGTCCCTCACGTGAAGCAAAGAGTCTAATGGGTCTGAGGGTGATGCGTGCTATGCAAAGACTAAAATTACTGATGTGATAGAAAGCAACAGGAAAGGCCTCTTTGAGAAGATGGCATTTAGTATAAAGTTGGAATGTCAAGAAGGATTCAATCTAATGAAGATAAAGGGGAATAGCTTTCCAGGAAGAGGGATCACCTAGACTTAAAAGTAGGGAAAAGCATGTGGCTAGAGCATAGAGAGCTAAGATGAGAATACAAAAAAAAAAAAAAACCAACCAGTGGACATCAAGTCAATTCTGACTCATGGCGACCCTATGTGTGCAGAATAGAGCTGCTCCATACAGTTGTCAAGGCTGTGACCTTTCAGAAGCAGATCACCTTTCTTCCAAGGCACCTCTGGGTGGGTTCAAACCACCAACCTTCTGGTTAGTAGGTGAGCACTTAACTGTTTGTGTTACCCAAGGACTCTTAGGCCCACAAAATAAGATCAGAGAAATAGGGAGGAGTCTGGTCATATAGGTCATATAGGACTTTGTGAGCCTGAGTAAAAACGAGCGGATTTTCTTCTAAATGAGATGGGAGCTTTGAGGGCTTTTAAGCATGAAAGTGACAGACTCTCATTCCTAGTTTTACAACATTACTCTAGCTGCTCCACAGAGTATGGACTGTTGGGGAAGTGATGCTGACTTGGACTAGGATTTTAGAAAAAAGAGAAGAGTAGACAGATTTGGGATAAGTTTTGAATACAGACTTAATCATATTGGCTGACAGAATAAATGTGCAGAGTATTAGAAAGAACAGAATTAAGGCTAACTCCAAGTAGGTGGATGACAGTGCCAGTACCAGAATGCAGAAAACTAAGAAAAGTAATCGTGTCGGGGAGAAAAACAGAGTTACGTTTGCGATTTCTCGGCATACCAGTTCTTGGTGTTTTATCAAGCAATATAGTTCACTACCCTAATATTTATAAAATCTGATAGTAGCAGGGTAGGCAAAGAAACTAAATTTCTTATCTTATTTTAGGCACTATCACACCCATTGTTCTCCAAGCCTCCTGCCTTAGGCAAAGTCGCATCTTGGGAGAAAGATGGGTAAGCTAAAATGTAAAATGGGCATGAGGATCAACATCCTTGGGCAGTAATATCCTGCCCTCTCAGTGTTAAAACCACTCATCCGAAGGTGAAAATATTTAATGACCAAAACAGATGAAACAGTCAAGAAGAAGAGCAACTCCCCTGATCAATGACAAAGTTGAACTGCCTCCAAGTAGGGGATTCTTGTGCAACGCGGACTGTTTGGTTAGAAGAAGAAACAGTACGGATGATAACGGGAAGCTCATCAACCTGAAAAATGTTCTTGTTCCCATCTGAAGCCACTATGGCCTTTAAAATTTCTCCTACCAGAACACTGCATAACATCAGGCAAGGGCTAAGACAAACTAATTCAAGATACATGGTTATGATATCAGGAAGTGTCACATTCAGTTTATAGTATTATGGAAAGCAAAAAACATGCAAAGTAGATCAGGGGACAGATGTAAGACAAGAAATAGAGACGAATCTGTAAGAAACACTACAGAGCTTATCCTAAACACACCTGCCTAAAATATTTCATTATTATTCTAGTATTGCATGCTTCTTTGCACTGGGCGCCTTAAATAGTTTGCGTTCTTTCATTTAATCTTCACATGTGAGGTAGGTAGGTATTATTATATAGATGGGAAGACTAATGTTCAGAAAATTAATTTATATAGTATTGCACAACTAATGTGGTAAAGCCAGGATTTGACTCTACATCTATTTAGCTTCAAAATTCATGTCAATGCCTGTCTTTTATAATTTGCCGGATACATTTCTGATCACACAGTAGGACACAATACAGTTTTCTCTATCTACTGTTATATAGTGACAGATCATGGAGCAGATGACACTGAAGTCTTCCTGTGCCATGACTATCAGACTGAGGATGAATCTCTCCATCGAATGGCAAAGGAGCAGGGCTGTTCCTGATGAGATGAGCCAGCCCTCACACAAACACATCACTAAAGCAAATTAGATCTCCTTCTGTCTCGACTATGTTACATATTTACTGGAAATGTTTGTGGCTAAGTTCTTAAAACATGTGAGCTGGATTTAAGAGGGGACTGTTGGGTGCAAACTTGCTTTTAGTTGATTGACTTGCCTATCAGAGCACTTTGTAGTAACTTACCTATTTTTCATTAACTGATGGAACACAGTGACTTTGGTTTGGTATGCCATTGTCCATTTCTTTTCACACCTTAAATATACACACACATAAAAAAAGAGAAAGACAGTGTATGGCAGAGGCAAGATTGGCTTTAGGTCTCTGTACCCAGGCACCACTGTGTTCCAGCCAGCAGGATAGCATGGGCATCGATTTTTCCAGCAAACATCATTAAGAAAATTTCTATACATTGCAAAAAATTCAACACTTAATCTTGCTTAATCTTGAAATTGAAGGACTCATTTAAAAGGAAGGATTTTGCAGGTGGGGCCAAGATGGCGGAGTAGTCAGATGGTTCTGGTGGACCCACTTAGAACAAAGATCTCAAAAAAGGAGTGATTTGATTTTATATGGCAATCTGGGAGCCCTGAACATCAAAGGCAGAGTTGAAGAACTGGACTGAGTAGATGGGGGAGGGAGAGATGGTTCGGAAGCAGCGAGGAGTTGGCAAACCTGACCCAGCAAGAGCCTGAGCCTTTCAGGCCTGAGCAGCTCATGGGTGAGTGGTGAGGCAAGAAAGCAGCAGTGCTCAGGAGGCAAACTCCACACCAGGAGAGACTCAGCCGCTGAGAGTCTACTCAGCCACCCAGAACAAGTAAGAAGCAGCCCTCATAGGTGAAAGATAAGTACTTGTGTACAGCCTACCGCACAGATCAAAAACAGCCCCCTTAGGGAAAAACCTCTCTCCCATTTACCTCCCTGCTACCTGCTCTGCACTGGGTCCCGGACTGACTTTAGCAATTGCCAAGTCCCCTGGGCTGGAAGTAGGATCCATCACACGCCTGGAGACATTCTCCCAGCCTTGGAGAGTGAAAAAATTAACAAATAGGGGAAAAAATAAACTGCCGGCTCCCCTAAGCCAGGAACCCAGGGTAGACATAGCTCCTTTGCCTAGGCACAGGCATAAGGGATCCATGGACTTTGAGTGCCTTTCCCCCTGCATAGATTGTGTGGGCCCATCTCAACAATGCAGGCCCTCATTACCGCAGTACAACAGGGCATATTCTGGAAGTCTAATGCCAACTGTTCCAGGTGTGAACTGGCAGGTTCTTGACATTTGACACTGCTCTGCCTATTAAGCAGGGTCTTCACTTACCCACATCAGGGGCCTGAGGACTCGTGGCTCCAGCCACACCAGCAAGCCACCTGTGATAGGGGCCCATGAATAAGAGATGCCCCGTGGTCTTTACACCCAACAGCATTAGACGCTCATAGTCTGGCTGCAAAACCCACCCACCTACGTGCTCTAGGGAACAGGGACACGCCTTCCTCCTGGATACTCAGGGGTGGCCGTCAGCTTCCTGCCTTTCTCAGAGTGTGTCCCCCTGCTGCAACCAGATACCTGGGCCTACACCAATCACCGATGCCTGTCTAGGACTGTAAGTGAGAGCCTACACCACACACTTGGTGGCTATCTATCAGGGCACCTGAGCTGAATCCATACAGGAGGAGTGGGCGGACTCCTGAGCTCACATACCAAGTAACAGATTTAACCACCTGGTGACAGGACATTAGAGATTCAAAGATGCCAATAATTAAAATAGCTCATATAAGCAGCCTATTTGGGCATATCAAAACAAAACAAGAAGCTAGGACACACTGAGAAAATATAAAATAAATATAATAACTTACTGATCGCTCAGAGACAAAAGTCAATATCAAATCACATAAATAGGCAAGCCATCACGGCTTCAGCAAGCTCCCAAAATAAAGAATCTAGAAATTTTCCAAAGGAGGAAAATTTCTTTGAATTACCAGAGGCAGAATACAAAAGATTAATATACAGAATTCTTCAAGAAATTAGGAAGGAAATTAAGCAAAACGCAGAACACACAACAGAGAAAATTAAAAAGATTAGACAAGAGCATAACAACAAATGTAACAGGCTACATGAATCCACAGAAAGACAGAAATCAGAAATCCAGAAGATTGCCAACAAAATTTCAGAATTAGACAACTCAGTGGAAAGTCATAGGAACAGAACTGAGGCAATGGAAGTCAGAATTAGTGAGACTGAAAATTAAGCACTTGACACCAACTGATTTGAGGAAAAATCAGATAAACAGATCAAAAAAAATGAGAAGCCCTAAGAATTATGTCAGGCTCTATCAAGAGGATATAACCTACGAGTGATTGGAGTACCAGAACAGGGTGGGGGTTATAACAGAAAATACAGAGAGACTTGTTGAAGATTTGTTGGCAGAAAACTTCCCTGATATTGGGAAAGACGACAAGATACCCATCCAAGATGCTCATCGAACCCCACAAAAGGTAGATCCCAAAAGAAAGTCACCAAGACATATTATAATCAAACTTGCCAAAACCAAAGATAAACAGAGAATTTTAAGACCAGCTAGGGATAAACGAAAAGTCATCTACAAAGGAGAGTCAATAAGAATAAGCTTGGACTACTCAGCAGAAACCATGCAGGCAAGAAGGCAATGGGATGACATATATAGAGACTTAAAGGAAAAAAACTGCCAGCCAAGAATTATATATCCAGCAAAACTATCTCTCAAATATGATGGTGAAATTAGGGCATTTCCAGATAAACAGAAGTTTAGAGAAATTGCAAAAACAAAACCAAAATTACAAGAAATATTAAAGGGACTCCTCTCATTACAAAATCAGTAACATCAGATAACAGCCTAAGACTACAACACAGGACTGAGCAACCAGATATCAACCCAGATAGGGAAGTCACAAAAGTAAATCAAAGCTAAAACACTGAAAACAAGGAAACAAATGTCAATATGTAAAAGATGACAACATTCAAACAAAAAAGAGGGACTTAAAAAATGTAGACATATCTCGGGGAACATCTAGCTCAACTGGCATCACACTACTTATAAAGATAATGCTCTACATTCTACCTTGGTGAGTAGTGTCTGGGGTCTTAAAAGCCTCTGAGCGGCCATCTAAGATATTACACTGGTCTCATCCCTTCGGGAGCAAGGGAGAATGAAGAGAACAGGATCCAACGAAAAGATTAGTCCGAAGGACTAATTGTCCACAGCTACCAAGACCTCCACCAGACTGAGTCCAGTACAGCTAGATGGTGCCCGGCTACCACCGCTGACTGCTCTGACCAGGATCACAACAGAGGGTTCTGGACAGAGCTGGAGAAGGATGTAGAGCATAATTCTAACTCACAAAAAAAAAAAAAAAAAAAAAAAAAGACCAGATTTACTGGCCTAATGGAGACTGGAGAAACCTCAAGAGTATGGCCCCCAGACACCCTTTCAGCTCAGAGGTGAAGTTACCTTCGAGGTTCACTGTTCAGCCTGGGAGTGGACAGCCCAGTAAAACTAAATGAGACTAACGAGGTACAGGAGTCCAGTGACAAGGGCCAGAAGGCAGAGGGGGAGTAGGAAGCTGATGATAAGGAACACAAGTTGAGTAAAGATACTGTTGATGTGTTGTGAGATTGTTAACCATTGTTATAGGGCAACATTTGTAGTAACTGTTAAATGGGAGGCTATTTTGTCCTGTAAGCCTTCATCTTGGGTGAGAATGGCAGCACAATTGGAAGAGCATAGTCAATGTCACTTAAATGTGTACGTAAAAAGTTTTGAAATGGTGTACCTTTGACTATGTGTATTTTCACCAAAAAAAAAAAAAAAGCTGAGAATTCAGAGGGTTAAAATGTTGTGGGGTTGTTGACCAAAGTCATAAAACAGCATGTGTACTACTGTTACATGAGAAACTGTTTGTTCTGTAAGCCTTCACCTGAAGTACAATAAAATATTTTTTAAAAAAATGTAGACATAGATTTTTCATATGGAGAGGAAGTCAAGGTGATATAAAGAAATAAAAGACGGGTATAAACTTAGAAAAATAGGGGCAAATATTAAGGTAACCACAAAGGAAACTAACAATCTTACAAGTCAAAATAAAAAAACTAGAAAAATATAAACACTCAGCAAACACAAAATCAACAACAATCAAAAAGATGAAAAGAAAATACATAAACAAAAAAGACTCAGCACAGAAAACTAAGCAGAACAAAGAAACTGTGAACAACACACAAAAAAAGACATCAAAATGACAGCACTAAACTCATACCTATCAATAATTATGCTGAATGTAAAAGGACTAAATGCACCAATAAAGAGACAGAGAGTGGCAGACTGGATAAAAAAACACGATCCGTCTATATGCTGCCTACAAGAGACACACCTCAGACTTAAAGACACAAACAAACTAAAACTCAAAGGATGGAAAAAAATAAATCAAGCAAACAACACTCAAAAAAGAGCAGGAGTGGCAATATTAATCTCTGACAAAATAGACTTTAAAGTAAAATCCACCGCAAAGGATAAGGAAGGCAACTATATAATGATTAAAGGGTCAATACACCAAGAGGACATAACCATACTAAATATTTATGCACCCAATGACAGGGCACCAAAATACATAAAACAAACTCTAACAGCATTGAAAAGACAGCTCCACAATAGTAGTAGGAGACTTCAACATACCACTTTCAGTGAAGGACAGAACAGCCAGAAAAAAGCTCAACAAAGACACGGAAGAGCTAAATGCTACAATTAACCAACTTGATCTCATAGGTATATACTCCACCCAACAGCAGCCAAGTATACTTTCTTTTCCAACGCACATGGAACATTCTCCAGAGTAGACTACATATTAGGCCATAAAGCAAGCCGTAACAAAATCCAAGGCATCGAACTATTACAAAGCATCTTTTCTGACCATAAAGCCATAAAAGTCTAAATCAACAACAGAAAAAAACTGGGAAAATCAAACACATGGAAACCGAATAACACCTTGCTCAGAAACTACTGGGTTAGAGAAGAAATTAAGGATTGAATAAGGAAATTCATAGAATCAAACGAAAATGAAAACACATCCTTTGGAACACAGCAGAAGAGTGCTCAGAGCTCAGTTTATAGCAATAAATGCACACATCAAAAAGAAGAAAGAGCCATAATCAAAACATTAATCCTACAACTGGAATAAGTAGAAAGAGAGCAGCAAAAGAAGCCCTCAGGCACCAGAAGAAAGGAAATAATAAGAATTAGAGCAGAATTAAATGAAATAGAGAACAGAAAAACAATTGAAAGAGTTAACAAGACAAAAAGCTGGTTCTTTGAAAAGATCAACATTGATAAACCATTGGCCAAACTGACAAAAGAAAAACAGGAGAGGAAGCAGATAACCCATATAAGAAATGAGATGGGTGATATCACAACAGACACAACTGAAATTAAAAGAATCATAATAGAATACGATGAAAAACTGTACTCTAACAAGTTTGAAAACCTATACGAAATGGAAAAATTTCTAGAAACTCACTACCTACCTAACCTAACACAAACAGAGGTAGAACAACTAAACAAACCCCTAACAAAAGAAAAGACTGAGAAGGTAATTTAAAAACTCCCAACAAAAAAAAAGCCCTCGCCCAGATGGCTTCACTGGAGAATTCTACCAAACTTTCAGAGAAGAGTTAACACCATTACTACTAAAGGTATTACAGAGCATAGAAAAGGATGGAATACCCAAACCCATTCTATGAAGCCAGCATAACCCTGATACCAAAACCAGGTACAGACACCACAAGAAAAGAAAATTACGTATCAATATCCCTCGTGAACATTGACGCAAAACTCCTCAACAAAATTCTAGCCAATAGAATTCAGCAACATATCAAAAAAATAATTCACCACGATCAAGTGGGATTTGTACCAGGTATGCAGGGATGGTTCAACATTAGAAAAACAATCAATGTAATCCATTCCATAAATAAAACAAAAGAAGAGAACCACATGATCTCATCAATCAATGCAGAAAAGGCATTTGACAAAGTCCAACACCCATTCTTGATAAAAACTCTCAACAAAATAGGAGTAGAAGGGAAATTCCTCAGTATAATCAAGGGCATTTATACAAAGTCAACGGCCAACCTTATCCTAAATAGAGAGACTTTGAAAGCATTCCCCTCGAGAATGGGAAGCAGACAAGGATACCCTTTATCACCACTCTAATTCAACATTGTGCTGGAGGTCCTAGCCAGAGCAATTAGGCTAGGAAAAGAAATAAAGGGCATCCAGATCAGTAGGGAAGAAGTCAAAGTATCTCTATTTGCAGATGATATGATCTTACACAGAAAACCCCAAAGAATCCACATGAAAACTACTGGAACTAATAGAAGATTTCAGAAAAGTGTCAGGATACAAGATAAACATACAAAGATCAGTTGGAGTCCTTTACACCAACAAACAGAACTTCAAAGAGGAAATCACTAAATCAATACCATTTACAATAGCCCCTAAGAAGATAAAATACTTAGGAATAAATCTAACCAGAGACATGAAAGACCTATACAATGAAAACTACAAGATACTACTGCAAGAAAGCAAAAAGGACCTGCATAAGTGAAAAAACACACCTTGCTCATGGATAGGAAGACTCAACATGGTAAAAGTGTCAATTTTACCCAAAGTGATCCACAGATACAATGCAATCCCGATCCAAATTCCACCAGCATTTTTTAATGAGATGGAGAAACAAATCACCAACTTCATATGGAAAGGGAAGAGGCCTGCATAAGTAAAGCATTACTCAAGAAGAAGAACAAAGTGGGAGGCCTCACACTACCTGATTTTAGAAACTGTTATACCGCCATGGTACTCAAAACAGCCTTGACTGGTACAACAACAGATACATAGACCAATGGAACAGAATTGAGAATCCAGACATAAATTCATCCACCTATGAGCAGCTGATATTTGACAAAGGCTCAAAGTCCATTAATTGGGGAAAAGACAGTCTCTTTAACAAATGGTGCTGGCATAACTGGATATCCATTTGCAAAAAACTGAAACAAGACCCATACCTCACACGATGCACAAAAACTAACTCAAAATGGATCGAAGATTTAAATATAAAATTGAAAACAATAAAGTTCACGGAAGAAAAAATAGGGACAATGCTAGGGGCCCTAATACATGGCATAAACACAATATGAACCATAAGTAACAATGCGCAAGCACCAGAAGAGAGACTAGATAACTGGGAGCTCCTAAAAATCAAACACTTACGCTCATCAAAAGATGTCACCAAAAGAGTAAAAAGACAGCTTACAGACTGGAAAAAAATTTTGGCTACGACAAATCCGATCAGCATCTAATCTCTAAAATCTACAAGATACTGCAAAACCTCAACAACAGAAAGACAAATAACCCAATTAAAAAATGGGCAAAGGGCAGAAAAAAGAAAAAAGGTCAAGCATGGAGAGGGTTGACATGTCATGGGGTTGTTGACCAGTGTCATGGAACATTGTGTATACTGACTGTTTGATGAGAAACTATTTGTTCTGTAAACCTTCACCTAAAGTACAATAAAAAAGAAAAAAAATGGGCAAAGTATATGAACAGGCACTTCATCAAAGACGATATTCAGGCAGCTAACAGACACATGAAGAAATGCTCATGATCATTAGCCATTAGAGAAATGCAGATCAAAACTACAATGAGGTATCATCTCATCTCAACAAGGCTAGCATTAATCCAAAATAACACAAAATAATAAATGCTGGAGAGGTTGTGGAGAGACTGGAACACTTATACACTCTTGCTGGGAATGTAAAATTGTACCACCACTTTGGAAATCAGATCTGGCGCTTCCTTAAAAAGCTAGAAATAGAAGTACCATACGATCCAGGTATCCTGCTCCTGGGAATATATCCTAGAGAAGTAAGAGCCATCACACAAATAGATATATGCACACCTATGTTCACTGAAGCACTGCTCACAATAGCAAAAAGATGGAAACAACCTAGGTGCCCACAAAGGGACGAATGGATAGACAAATCATGGTATAGCCATACAATGGAATATTACGCAAAGATAAAGGACAACGATGAAGCTGTGAAATATCGTATAACATGGTGGAAGCTGGAACATATTATGCTGAGTGAATTTAGTCAGTCACAGAAGGACAAATAGTGTATAAGACCACTATCATAAGAACTCAAGAAAAGGTTTAAACCCAGAAGAAAACATTCTTTGATGGTTATGGAGGTGGGGAGGGAGGGTGAGGGTTATTCACTAACTAGATAGTAGATAAGGATCATCTTAGGCTAAGGGAAGGACAGCACTCACTACAGGGGAAGTCAGCACAACTGGACTAAACCAAAGCTAAGGAGTTTCCTGAATACAATCAAACATTTTAAGGGACAGAGTAGCAGGGGTAGAGGTCTGGGGACCATGCTTCCAAGGACTATCTAGGTCAACTGGCATAACAAAGCTTATTAAGAAAATGTTCTGCATCCTACTTTGGTGAGTGGCATTTGGGGTCTTAGAAGCTTGCAAGCGGCCATCTAAGATGCATCAATTGGTCCCAACCACCTGGAGTAAAGGAGAATGAAGAACACCAAAGACACAAGGAAAGTAGTAGTCCAAGAGACAGAAAGGGCCCCATAAACCAGTGACTTCATCAGCCTGAGACCAGAAGAACTGGATGGTGCCCGGCTACCACCAATGACCACCCTGACAGGGAACACAACAGGGAGTCCTGGATGGAGCAGGAGAAAGGTGGGGTGCAGAACTCAAATTCTAGTAAGAAGACCAGACTTAATGGTCTAAGACTGGAGGAACCACGGAAAGCATGGTCCCTGGATTCTCTATAAGCCCAGAACTAAAACAATTTCTGAGGCCAACTCCTCAGACAGGGATCGGACTGGATCGTGGGACATAATGTGATACTCGTGAGGAGTGTGCCCCTTAGCTCAAGTGGATACAAGAGACTAAACAGGCAGCTTCTGTCCAAGGGTGAGATGGGAAGGCAGAGGGGGTTAGGACCTGGTTGAATGGACATGGGGAATCAGGAGTGGAAAGGAGGAGTGTGCAGTCACAGTATGGGGAGAGCAATTAGAGTCACATAACAATGTATGGATATATTTTTGTATGGGAAAAAAATAAAAGGAAGGATTATTTTTAACCCTTCAAATTCTAGTCTCTAATGCAATTTAACTGTTTAAGGAGTGATCTGTTTACAAGCTAATGCATAACTCATGAAAATTAAGTGGTGAGAAATTTGCTAATTTTGGAGTATTTGCAGTAAGACATATATTTCAAAACTTTTTTTCAGAGCTAACAAATACAGATATAAAACACTCTGAAAATAAGAGAGCCTATTTCCTTCTTGCTTCTAAAGCCACATCCTTTAATTATCAATTTATTTTCACATCAGATAGCATTAAGGAAGCTTGTATATGCAATATTCACATCTAGCGCATCCACAATCCTTTTCCCTATGTAATTTTAAAATATTTAATAACTACGGGAAACTTGTCACACACGAAAGATGGACATGAATGTTCTCATATTTTCAGTTACCAAGTATTATACCAAAAGTACATTATTTTCATTCTTATTAAATGCAATGTTTGTGTAATAATAGCAGAAATCACTTGAGTGCTTACTACATACCAGACACAAATGGGCTATTTATATAGCATCTTGTTTAATATGCAAATAGCTCACTGAAAGATAAATAAAGGAAAAGTCCCTGCTACCTGTCCACCAAAATCAGTCGTTCTTCTGCCATAGTAATAGAGTTGTGGGTGAGACGTGGATGCCAAGCTCCTGTTCCTGTTGCCATCGAGTCGATTCCAACTCATAGCAACCCTATAGGACAGAGTAGAACTGCCCCATATGGTTTCCAAGGAGCAACTGGTAGACTAGAACTGCCAACCTTTTGGTTAGCAGCTGAGCTCTTAACCACTGTGCCACCAGAGCAGAGGCTATGTATCCCCAGACTCCCTTGCAGCTAGGTGTGGCCAATGGATTATGAGTGGAAGTGATATACCCAAGTTCCATCTCACTTGCTTGAATGGAACTCACTAGATTTGGACTTGCACTTTCTACCCTTCTCATAGCGAGAACAATGTCTTAGTTATCTAGTGCTACTATAACAAGAATACCACAAGTGGGTGACTTCAACAAACAGAAATTTATTTTCTCATGGCTTAGCAAGAGGCTAGAAGTATAAAATCATGGCACCAGCTCTAGGGGAAGGCTTTCTCTCCCTATTGGTTCTAGGGGAAGGTCCTTGTCCCTTCAACTTCTATTACTTGGCTCCTTGGTGATCTTCATGTGACATGACATCTATCATCCCCTATCTCTGCTTGCTTGCTTGCTTGATCTCTTTTATATGTCAAAAGAGATTGACTTAAAACATGACCTACACTAATACTGTCTTATTAACATAACAGAAAATCCATTCCCAAATGAGATTATAACCACAGGTATAGGGGTTAAGATTTACAACACATTTTGAGGGGACGCAACTCAATCCATAACAAATGGCAACATCAGCTCTGTTCCTAATTAACCGTAAGGAGTATAGCTGCCAGCCAGATGGAAGCATTTTACTCAGATATGTCTTCAAATCCATTAATTTGAGATGTATTTGTTGCAGCAGCTTAGCCTACCCTAGTTAACAGATTACATAAAACCACAAAAAAAAAAAACCCATTGCCGTCAAGTCAATTCCAACACATAGCAACCCTATAGGACAGAGTAGAACTGCCTCATAGGGTTTTCAATACTGTAATCTTTACAAAAGCAGACTGCCATATCTTTCTTCCAAGCAGTGGCCTGTGGGTTTGAACCACTGACCTTTCGGTTAGCAGCCAGGTGCTTAACCACTGTACCACCAGGGCTCCTTTTAATAGATTATATACATATAAATAAATATATGTATATGTACATATACATACACACATATGTCAATAATCAATATGGGCTTTTGTTTTTACTTTTGCAAGTTTATTACTCCATTAAGCTTGTGATGGATTGAATTTTGTCCCTCAAAACACATAAGTGACCAAAGTCCTAATCTCCGTACCTATAAACATGACCCTGTTAGGAAACAAGGGTCTCTTTAATTGTGTTAATGAGCCATACCAGAGTAGGGTGGGTCCTAAACCTAATCAGTTTCCCAGTGGTGTCTTACGAAAAGAGAGCAGAATAGACACAGAGACACACATGGGGGCGGGGGGGTGGTAATAAGGGAAAGCCAAGGAATGCCTAGGAATGGCAAGGAACTCCCAGGGATACCAATAAAGGAGGCACCTCCCCTAGAGCCGATGCCCTGATTTGGACTGCTGGATTCCACAGCTGTGAGAACATTAATTTCTGTTCTTCAAAGCCACCCACTTGTGGTATTTTTTTGTTACAGCAAGACTAGATAACTAAGACAAAAGTTCTTTAAGAATAAATACAGACCAAAACATCAAGAATCCCTACATGAGCTATAATTAGACATATTGTTTTCTGAGCATTGTACTGCTAATAATAACTATCATTTCTATCGTGTTTTTATGAATTACAAAACCCCTCCAAAAACATTTTTAATTGATTTCCATTACACGCACTTTATTTTATAGATCTCAAACTATGGTTCAGAGTAGTTAAGTAACTTGCCAAATAGCACACAGTTATTAACTGGTATGGAATGGACTGAGCCAAAACCTATGCTCTTTAGAATACATGATACTGCCTCTTTGTGGCAGTATCTTTAATGTTTAACTTCGTAAATGAAGCTTATTTGAACTGTATACTTCAAAAGGGAAATGAATTTTGCCTGCTGTTGTAATATTAAAAATGCGCTAAGATTAGACTTTCTTACTTTTATATACTTGAGCATGTCTGGTATAATACGTATTATTCTAAAAGGTCCAGTAGACCTATGTGGAGAAATAGGGAAAAAAAAAAAAAAAAAAACGAAGAATTTTTAAGTTAAAAAGTGTCTTAGAAAAAAGTCTCCAAATTATCTTTAGATTTTATAGCAGAATAACTCAGTGTGATTTAAGACATTAGACATAAAAATTGATTTTTTAGGAAGTCTATATAACTTTTTCTGAAAATCATTTTTCTACCCTGCATTTCCGCAAACTGACATAACAGTTGGGATAGTTATATATATTTTTTTCTGCCTCCTAAACTTTCCTCAGAGCCCTGGTTGCACAGTGGTTAAGTGCTTGGCTTCTAACCAAAAGTTTAGCAGTTCAAATCCACCAGACACTCCTTGGAATCCCTATGGGGCAATTCTACTCTGCCCTATAGAGTCACTATAGAGTTGCTATGAGTCAGAATTGACTGGACAGAAATGGGTTTGTTTTTTTGGTTAAGGTTTCCTTGAGCCCCAGTAGCACAGTGGTTAAAGCACTGGCCGCTAACTGAAAGGTGGGTGGTTCTAAACCAACAGCTGCTCCTCAGGAGAAAGATGTGGCAGTCTGCCTCCAGAAAGATTAACAGTCTTGGAAACTCTATGGGGCAGTTCTACTCTCTCCTATAGGGTTGCTATGAGTTGGAATTGTCTCAACGACAGTGGGCTTGGTTTTTCGGTTTGATAGGGCTTCCTTGGAGTTTTCACAGTATCTCCCGCAGTAAAAACTAATATTCTCCCCACAATTCATCCAAATTCTTCTTTTGCTAAGGTTATTGCTGTTGTTATGTGCCATCAAGTTGATTCCGACTCATAGCGACCCTATACGACAGAGTAGAATCACCCCAAAGGGTTGCCAAGGCTGTAATCTTTAAGGAAGCAGACTGCCACATCTTTCTCGCCTGGAGCAGCTACTGGATTTAAGTTGCCAACCTTTCGGTTAACAGCCGAGTGCTTAACCACTGCACCCATCAGGGCTC
Source organism: Dugong dugon (assembly GCA_030035585.1). NCBI lineage: Eukaryota > Metazoa > Chordata > Mammalia > Sirenia > Dugongidae > Dugong > Dugong dugon. Next base: position 17,234,173 of record CM057465.1, read on the forward strand.
CTTTTGCTGAGATTAGACACCCCATAAATCTGTATGTACTGGCCAGGCGCATTCCTCAAACAATCTCATGTTGTATTTAAACAATATTTCTCTTAGATCCTCCCCCCGCCCCCAAAAGAAAGAACGGAAGGAAACAACAGCTTCCACTAATTCATTTTTCCACAGAATTAACCAACAGCTCTACAGTGATGCACACAAAGCAGAAGGAATAAAGATATAATTTATTTATCCCCCTAAGTGTCCTCCTGGGCAAGTATTCAGATAAGATAGTTGTTTTGAAGACCCAGAAGATGTAAATAGCTGCTCAGAGTCACATCAAAGTCTCTGGGGAAAAAAAAGAATATCAAACTGGAACCTCTGAAGAGGTGAAAAGAGTTCACAAGCGGAAGTCTGACAGAAATGAAATTTTGATGAGTTTTAGATTCCTCACGTATGTTAGCCTAGATTTAGGTGATTAACTTTCTGGGATATTTAATACAAATGAAAATATTGCATATTCTTTTAATCCTAGATAATTATTTACGGTTCCATCAACCATAAAAAGAATTATTTAACACTCGATAAATTATTAAATTCATTAATTACCAACCTAGAGAATTATTGTCGGCTCACTCGATTAGGTCTCTCCTTAAAGTCAACAGTTTAAAGACTTCTTTAAATTACTCTGACATTAGCGATTTCAGAAGCTGCAAACATATGAACACGCTTTAATGAGATGCTTTTAATTTTGTGTTCTCTTTTCATTAATTGACAAAGAAATATTCGCTGATATTTAGGCTCAGAGTCATCTCATAAGCTATCTTTATGTAAGTATAAATTAAAAATTAAAGTTCGTGCTTAAATCAGCAAGTAATGATTGTTTAATTACAAAAGGGGAAATGCTTCGCTACTTTTTTCTGGATTGTTAAAAGGAAAGTAAAATTGCTGGTGAAGAAATGAGGATCAGAATTGAGTGTGGCTGATTTCCGAGAAGAAATTTCTTTTAATGGCTAGATCATTAAATGTCTCTAAAGCTATGCAACAGGTACAATAAAGCATAGAAAAAATTCTTACAAAGATATAAAAGCTCTTTCTCCGTTGGCTTCCAGGATGCCACTTTCTCCCAATTCTCTTCCAAACTCTCTGACAACTTATCAGTATTTTCCATGGCCCCTTCTTCCTCCACCTGCCCTCCCAGTCCTATTTTTGTATCATCTCACATATTCCCCCAAAATGGTCTCATTCACATCCATAAATTCAACTGTCATCAATACGCTAATTATTTAAAATCCACATCTTCAATACAAACCTCCATGTTTTTAACTGCCTTCTAGATACTTCTACCTTTATAACACAGGACCTCAAAATCAACATCTCTCCAATTTTCTATCTCTACTCTCTACCCCATATCCAAATAATGTTAGCGCTCCTGTATTCCCTCTTTCAATAAATGGTTTCAGTCTTCTCCTTCCGGGCCTTGTCAGTTTTCCTCTGAGCACCTTCGTCGTAACTAGGTCACTGTCATGCTTCACAAGAAAGAGAGGATAACACCAAAATCCTGACTCTAACTCACCTTGGCCCATAGAGATTCATGCAGCCCAGATTATGTGCATGCTTCATAAATATTTTTCTTAAACAATTCCTTAGCTCCCGACTATAGCCTTTCTCGCTAGGGCTCATATATAATCCATGGAATCAGAGTATATTTCAGATGCCAGGCCATTCCCTGCAACTGCCCTCTCTCAAATCTCAGCTCTCCAGCAGCCATACATAAACATCTCCCTTGGAAGCCCCTTTTCTCCAAACAAGTCCCTCCATTCAAACAGATGCCTAGGAAAATTGCTCATCCTACTCACCTAGCCATACCTGAATCTCTGTTCTCAACTGCAACACATACACACATGCCCACACACACCTCCCCAGATCTGCAAGCTCAAAGTTTGCATTTCTCATCACTTACCACTTACCTTCATCTACGTTACAGGAGTAGGGTAGTAAACTGACATAAGAAAAAGGAGCATGAATTTAAACTGTCAATGTTTATAAAAATATAGTTTAACAATTAATTTCAAATTATTTAATATTTCTGATAGGCCTAGGGCTGGGAGACAACACTGTGGCTTGATAAAGGTTTAACACATGCTATCATTAAATCTATGATCTAAAGTCAGTATTCCTGTCTCAAAATAATTTCAGGATATTCAAGTTCATCTGGCCCAATCTATTCACTTTTTCAGATGAAGCTGATCCCAGAAACTAAATCAAGTAACACACTTATGGTAAAGCCAATCCTTAATCTTCCTGCATTAGTTTTCTATTGCTACATAACAAATTAACACAAAGTAGCAGGCTTAAAACAACACCTGTTCATTAGCTCACAGTTCTATAGGTCAGAAGTCTAGGCAAGGCATGACTGGTTTCTTTGCTCAGTGTCTCACAGGTTAAAATCAAGGTATCAGCAAGGCTGCATCCTCATCTGGAGTTCAGACCATCCTTGAAGTCCATGTGGTTGTGACAGAATTCAGTTCTTTGTGGTTGTAGGACTGTGGTCCCTATTTTCTTGTGACATTGCTCTCAGATCCTAAAGGACACCCACATTGCTTGCCACATGGCCCCCTCCATCTTCAAAGCAAGCAACAGAGATTCTTCCTCGTGTCAAAACATTTCCTTACTTTGAATCTCTTTCTCCAGGAAGAGCCCAGTCCCTTTTACAGCTCACCCAGGATAATCTCTCTTTCTTAAAGCCAGCTATGCCACATAACATAGTCTAATCTGGAAGTGACTAACCCATTATATTCACAGTTCAGATCCATACTCAACAATAGGGAATTATACAAAGCATGTTCACCAAGGAGTGGTAACCTTGGGGGCCGTCTTAAAATTCTATCACGCTATCTTTTCTACCACACAATCATGCACTAAATTAAATTAATCCCTAGGCAAGGATAGGAAGGAAAAATAGAAAAAAGGGAATCACAGACATGGAGGAGAATTATGTGTGCTACTACTATGGCTTCTTTGACTTGCCACATGTCTGAATTTTACAAATTTCTAACATCTATACCACATTCACCATGGGTCTATTATATCTCCTAATTTTTCTGGTCTTTGTTTCATAATTTATAAAACCATGACTTCAACATTGTATGGCCATACATACATACATAATATATTTATACCCTAAAATTGAAAAAGTAATAAAAAGGAAAAATCAGTATCAACTTTACGTTATTGTCTAAGAACAGTAGTCTGTTAATCAATTATCTGGTAATATTTTTGCAATTATTTAATCATTTTACGATTAAGTTTATCCTCACAATTTTTGTCACATTAACTTTATCATTAAAATATCCATGTAAATTGGTAGAGCATGGATTATTTTTCCCATTTCACAGGTGAAAAAGCTTAGATGATTTCCCTCATCAAGTTAGGAACAGAACCAAAAGCAGATTCCAATTTTCTTCTCATCTGGCCTGCAGTGCTGCCTATTCCACTGTTGCTCCCTGTCATTTTTAGAGGTAAGTAGCTCTTTTTTAAAAGGTACAAAAATTATGTTTTGTTTATCTTTGCCTTACTCAGGGCATAGCACATGGTCAGTGCATGCTGATTCAACAAATACTGAGCACTGCTCTCATGGATTGAATTATGTCCCCCCAAAAAATGTGTGTATCAGTTTGGCTAGGCCATGATTCCTGGTATTGTGTGATTTTCCTATATGTTGTAAATCCTACCTCTATGATGTTAATGAGGGAGGATGGGTGGCATTTGTGTTAGTGAGGCAGGACTCAGTCTACAAGATGGGATTGTGTCCTGAGGCAGTCTCTTGAGATATAAAGGAGAGAAGTGAGCAGAGAGACAGGGGGATCTCATACTACCAAGAAAGCAGTGCCAGGAGAAGAACGTGTCCTTTGGACCTGGGGTCCCTGCGTGGAGAAGCTCCTAGTCCAGGGGAACACTGATGAGAAGGCTGGCAGAAAGAGAAAGGCTTCCCCTGGAGCTGATGCCCTGAACTTGGACTTTTAGCCTACTTTACTGTGAAGAAATAAATATCTCTTTGTTAAAGCCATCCACTTGTGGTATTTCTGTTGTAGCAGCACTGGATGACTAAGACAACTGCTATGTGCCAAATACTGTTCCAGATGCTGAGGCTGCCCCAGGACATAAGACACAGCCCAGCCCTCACAAAGCTTATCAAGTTGTCATTACTTCCAAGAAGAGTGAATTCTGACTCACTCCCAGGGAACACCTGAACTTACACATAAAGCATTGCTCTGGATGACTGAGCACAGAGAGAGTCTTTTGATGTGGGACACGAAGTCAAGCAAAGAAGACAGTAATTACATCATGTATCGAAATAATAACCAGTCATAAACTCATCACAGTGGAACATTTCAATTGAATTCTGAAAACTATTCAATATAAATTTAAAACACACAACCTCTAAGAAGTGTCATTTTATTCGTGTATTCACTCACGTGTCATTTATTCATTCACTAAAAAAAAAGTGAACACTTAACATAACAGTAACTATGTATTGAACATGTTCTGCAGTGGTTCTTTGTTCTTTTTCTTTCTTCCTCTGATTTTTGAGAACAGGTGCTATGATAATCCTCACTTTACAAACAAGGAAACTAAAGCAAAAAGAGAAACTGGCTCAAGATCACATAGCCAGTAAGTGGTAGAGCTGAGATTTAAACCTTGACAATCTGGTTCCAGAATCCAGGCTCTTAACCAGTATGCTCTACTGCCTCAATAAATATTTGTTGAGTACGTTCTAAATTCTAGACACTAGGGATAAAAAAGTTACTCTCTGGTTTCATAAATGGGGATGATAAACAGAAACAACAATCGGATCTGATATGAAGATGATATGATCTGATATGAATCATCTCTTTGGGAATAAAATGCACTGCTACAATTTCTACAACTTTCAGAATGGTAATGACTACTTCTTCCTCCTAAACCTTCCTGTTACCAGAAAAGAGTTCTCATATGTAAAGAAGTTTCTAGAAAGTAGAAAAATGCTACTGGACACCCCAATGTCCAATTATACATTTCTCTGAGGTATATGCCAAATATATCAGGTTTTTTCTTTTGAAATACCTGTCCTTCAATAACACCTCTTCCCTCCTCACCACAAAAAAAAAGAGGAATGAGTTTTTGTCAATCTGAGTATTAACAATTTTTATAGTTGCAAACCCAAGTCACTTTTGACCACATCATTTACAAATAAAATTTTATTTTGCCTCAAGAAATTTGGTTTGTCTCCCAAAGCTTTAGCATAAGATGGAGAAATGTGTCATATTTTTTTTTTAATTACTCTTTTTGTGGCAATGGCTATGTAGATAGAAGAGAAACCAGTGTAGAAGTATCTTTAGTGCATTGGAGTCTTTAGGGATTGTCGCCATCGTTAAAATACCCTGAACATTTTAAGTCAGAGGCCTGAGTGTTTATGTGATTTTTTTATTTTTTATCATCTAATTTGTATTCTTCCCATCGTGCTGTTACTTGGAGAATGCTTTATTCTCACTGTGTGTGTCCATGAGTGTGTGTTTCAAAAGAGACATACAAGAAGAGATGCATCAGTATTCCTAAAGTGTTTTTAAACTGAACTCCAAATTCAAGAGACTTATGGTTTAAGTACAAGTATACAGTACATTTTCAAAAAAGCCAACCTTTCATCAAAATCTATAATAGGTATGCAAAGAGAGACAAAATAATCTGGCAATTGCACTACATTTTTCTAATATTTTCTCTCACCTTCTTATAGCTCTTTCTCTCCTACAATTTTTAAATCCAAGTTTACAGGAAAGCTTTTTGACAGCACAAAACCACTTCCCAATTATATGCTTAATACTTGTTTAAATAATGAACCCAATTATGACAATCATTAGCGTTTTTCCATTTGCACTTCTCTAATTATGACATTACAGTACAAAGGTAGAAAATACAATGATGCTGAACACAGCAGTGCAAAGTCATATGCACAGAAGTGGGACAGGTATCTCAGCATATTTACTAACGCACATTTGAAAATATTTGCCAAAACCTGAGAGCAATTTTTGGACATGGGTCTGCAATATTTTTACGGGAAGAGAATTTTTGCTTCCCAAAAAGAGGAGAAATAGTCAAAGGCGAGTTCTCCCTCCAGTGGCTCGTTTACTTCTATTTACTTAAGAATAGTTCCTAATTAGCAGGCCTTAAACTTGGACTATTGTGACCATTCATGCCTAGAGGTAAAGACTGCAGAAACAAGTCGTAGAGATATCAGACATATTTCTTCATGATGGAAGCTTTGAGAAATATCCTAAAGTCTACCCAGCGAATTTTTCTTTTACCCATCATCTGTACAGTTGAAGAACAACTCATATTTCAAAAATAAAATTGATGACAAAAAAATCATAGCCCAGACATATTGACATCAATTAAAATATTTACTAAGGCTTTCTTGACACAACAGGTTGTTTCCTCAAGCCACATGAGCCAGGGGGAGTACTGAAAATTCAATTCTTCTGGTCAACTGAATTAAAGGAATATCTGAGTCTCTTCCTTTTCTCAGAAAGAGAACAGAACCTGTTTGAGGTGCCTCAGAAACCAAAGTCTTCATCACTGACAGCCTCACACTTTAAAATCCATGAGGAATTCCTCAGCTGCTATTCCCACTCAGAATTTACAAACCCAGGTGCTGTTGGTCTTGTCAGATCCCTGTCTCAGCAAGCCTCCAAGATAAAATGCTTCTTTGCTATCTGATCTAGCAGATTTGGTCCCTCCCTCCCTTTCCCCTCTCCCCTCACTGCCTACTAGAGGGATTACCTCATACCGTAGTCTGAGACAAGGCTGTTTTCCACTGTTCCAGCCCATCCAGCCCTAAATCCATCCTTCAGTCCTTCCTCCAATCTCGCTCATCAAGGAAACTGCAATTCGTCTTCCTTCTATTAGATCTCCCTACCTCCCTCAGCAGATTCTTCCACAAATTGAAAAAACAAAAAACCTGTGGCAACGGAGTGGATTCCGACTCATAGTGGCCCTTTCACAAATAGCATACACAAATTTTCTTGAGATGGTAGGAGAAAGTGGAGAGAAAAGTCTTCTCTATCCTCCAATCAATTATTAAGAGAGGCAATGCTGAAGTTTTTAGGCCCATTTTCTCAGTTATTGGTCATGTTACTTGTATGGTAATATGTTAAGAATCATAAATAAAACTGGATTTCCTCAGATTAAACAAAGAAACTAGCCAAGGTTGAGATGAAAAGGCATCTGACATGAACCTTAAAAACCCATTGCTGTTGAATTGATTCCGACTCATAGCAACACTATGAGACACAGTGGAACTGCCCCATAGAATTTCCAGGGCTGTAATCTTTAAGGAAGCAGACTGCCACATCTTCTCCTGAGGAGCTGCTGGTGGGTTCAAACTGCCAACCTTCCAGTTAGAAGCTGTGTGCTTAACCACTGCACCACCAAGGCTCCTTACATGAAGCTTGAAGAGTCTAAAAAGGAAGCAGCTCTATTCTATAGCTCGTTGACCCCATTTCTTCTCCAAATGAAATAAATTTTTTACATTTTTTTGTTACGTTATTCCAATCTTAGTGGATTGGGATATTTTAAATCTAATTAACTATGCTAACAGGAGCATAACTTCTAAACTATTTATTCACTAAAGAAACAGAAGCAATAAGAAGACAGTTGGCCTAGAAGGTGACCTATCTTCTATGAATTTTCTTTCTGGCACAAGATTCTACGGTTCAAGAAGTAAGCATTGATTAGCCTTAGTAGTTCACTTGAGTGTGTTCGTTTGTTCACTTACTCCATAATTTACTATGTGTCACATCCTTATCTAAGATCTGAGGATATAAGGTAAGGCAAGACAGATATAATCATTGATCTTATTGGGCTCATATTTTATTGGATGGACAGAAATAAAAAAGTAGAACAGGATAATTTCAGATAGTGATAAGTGCTAAATGTGACTAGGAATGACTAGAGGAAGGGTGAAGACAGCATTGGAAAGAGCTAAGAATGCTCAGAGGAGGTGACATTTGACTGAGATCTGAATGACAAGACGGAGTCAGGCGGGTAAGATCTGGGGGACAAGTATTTCAGGCAGGGAGAAGAGCAAATGCAAAGTCCCTGAAGTAGTCATGAACTTGGCGTGTTGGAGGAATAGAAAAAAGGCCCAGAAGAGTAATACCTCGTGTTATGGACTGAACTGCATCCCCCAAAAATGTGTGTCAACTTGGCTAAGCCATGATTCCTGGTATTGCATGACTGTCCACTACTTCATCTGATGTGATTTTCCTATGTACCATAAATCCTACCTCTATGATGTTAATGAGGCAGGATTACAGGCAGTTATGTTAATTAGGCAGGACTCAATCTACAAAATTAGGTTGTATTTTGAGTCAATCTCTTGAGATATAAAAGAGACAAGTGAGCAGAGAAACAAGGGGACCTCATACCGCCAAGAAAGCAATGCTGTGAGCAGAGCGCGCCCGAGCAGAGCGCGCCCTTGCAGACCTGAGGTTCCTGCGCTGAAAAGCTCCAAGTACAGGGTAAGATTGATGACAATTTCTTTCTCCAGAGTCAACACAGAGAAAAAGGCTTCCCCTGGAGCTGGCGCCCTGAATTCAGACCTCCAGCCTCCTAGACTGTGAGAGAATAAACCTGTTTGATGAAGCCATTCACTTGTGGTATTTCTGTTATAGCAGCACCAGATAACTAAGACATCCCATAATATTGATACAGTATCAGGTACAGTTAAGCAAGGCATTATAGCCAAGGAAGAAGTGTGAACTGTCTTCTCAGGGCAATGCAAAACCTTGGGAAAATTTTGAGCAAGAGAATTACATGACCTAATTTGTTTGTAAAGGGTCCTTTTGGCCACTGTGTTGAAAATGAATCACAGGAGGGCAGGGAAGGAAGTAGATTCTTCAGGAGTTGTTATAACAGTAGAGGGTAGAGATGGTGAAGCTTGGAATAGGTGATAGCAGTGGAGATGGAGACAAATGTCTTCAAACAGGGGCAGATTAACCAGTAAGCAAACTACACAGGGCTTACAGTAAACACAGGTGAAGCAGGTAAAATTGTGCACTACAGATTAGTAAGTAAGCACATGCATACCTTCTTATTGGGTAATCCATCCCTGCATTCAACATATGCTTTGAAGGCAAAGCCAACAAGTCTTGCTGATTTAGCTATGGATAGGTTAACTATACATTCCCATACATTTCCTGAGACAGAACTGATTTCCATCTGTTGTCCCAGTGCCTTATACAGCTAGTGCCACTTTATTCTCAACAGCATCCCAGGTTAGATAATACATAATATAGTCACCCTAGCTATGGAGAATAAAAGAAAAGAAGAATCAAGGATGACTTCTCAGCTTGAACAACTGGAAGTTTGTGGTATTGATGTTTCAAAGAAGGTCCATCAACAATGCTGTTATGGAAGGAAAGAGCATAGTTAGAACTACATATTCCATTTGTTTTTATTCATGAGCATTCAACAACCCCATGTTCCTCTTTCCATCCCAATTCAATAGCTACATCTCAAAAGTTCAGAAGAAAAAAATAAGGCAAATTAAATTAGTCGACTGAACAATAGTTCAAGTATTTGCCTAGAAAATAAGGAGAAGAGCAATTCCTAGAAGAGAGCAGCTGGTACGGGAGTACAGGCTTTTGGCATCTCAGTTCCTCTGCTCATATTATACAGAGATGAAGATCTTGAAACTGATCATTGGGGCAGCAAAGCTGTGGCAGAATGAGCTGGAGCCTGGAGCCTGGAGCCTGGAGCCTAGAGACCGGAGCCTGGGAGGGGTCTTTACCACTAAGTGGGTAGAAGGAAAGACTCAGGGAAAGGCAGCCCTATAGGGAGACTGCTTGCACCATAGAAAATGGCACTGGCAATGCAACTAAGGGAACTAAGGCTACATAAGAATTCTTCCTTAGAAGGAGTATTCTGGCACATGAATACTCAGCATCTAAATAAAAGTGGCTGTGATACCCTATGTAAAACTGTAAGAAAAGAAGTATACTTGACTATCTGGAATACATCCTTCCCTGAGATACTCTTGAGGAGTGTCAAGTTTGATATTATTTTGCATTCTTGAGAAAAAAATCAGGCTGATGGGGCCTGAAGAAATACCTGTTACATATTCTCACCAAAAAAAAAAAAAAGCTATTATATTGTTGCTTTTTTCTTTCCCCTTATCCAAAGGGGAAGTAACAGCAATGAAAAATCCTCTAAAGTTTTCTTCATTCTAAATTTAAAAGATATCCTCAAGGCCAAAATAGGATTTCAGGCCAATCCTAAAATATTGTTAAACCAAATTAACACCAGAGCTTAGTACTAGAACTATAACCCTTCATTAATACTTGAAGGACAGTGAGTTAAGATTAAAACTTCTTACTACACAGTGAACCAATATACTTTAAAAAACAGTGATTGATAATTGACTGGGGACTGTCAGAGAATGTGATCTGGGTAAAGAAGCAAATAGATTAGTTGTGTTTCAAAGGGAATTGCTGCACTTCACCTGCTACCCATAATTTCCAGGTTATTTTAAGCTTCTCTTTTGTGAACCATCTACATACGATGATTTCCAGTATTATCCTAAACGGAAGAACTCTAGCAGTGCCCAAGGACTCAACGCTGATTTTATAACTTCAGTAATTGGTTTTGTCAGCTGATAGCCTTAGATTGAGCCAAACAGGATATGAAGAGCAGCAGGACTTAACTAGAGTCTAAATTTAGCTCTAACATCATGAGTGTGTGTGTGTGTGCATGTGAGCGCACGTGTGTGTGTGCTTGTGCATATGTGTCCCTCAGGCCAACCAAATCTGTATTCCTGTTAACTTAGTCCAATCTTTTAAATGTATGTGGTTCACAGAAGCATCTGAACCATCTTTTAAAAATCACAGAGCTGAAACAGACCGGTAATTGCTAAAGAGTCATTGCATTAGAACTCTACATGAAGCCCACTATTTTCCCAGGTTTTCAGGATCAACAGCTGTGAGTCACACATTTGATTAGGCTTTTACCTATGCAAATGTCATTCATCTTGCCACTTACATTTGCTTTAGTCCCTTAACAGAGTTCTTTAATCACAGATATTTCCATAGATCCATCAAACCTCACTCATCATTTTATCCTGTACTCTAAATTAAGCTGGATATCATTTAGATGTTATCCTTTATGAGTTATGTCCTGCCTAAATATTATCAATTCTCATAAGACTGCCTGATCTTAAGACTGCCTGCTACCTCTAGGCCATTGCAGTGACTGCTCATTTTACTTAACATTAAGTCTCCCTTGGTTTCAATTCACATTCAAATCTTGGCTCTTTCACTGGATAAAATTTCAACATGATTTCAGAATAGTCTCTAACCTCTAATCCTGCAAAATTAAACTCTTGGGGAATTTCTTCAAAAATTTCAATTAATGGACTGAATTGAAAAGCTTTCCCTACAAGTAAATCATGAACTATAGGAAACTGGACTCTGAACAAAATCTCCTGGCAGTCATTTGCACATCCATAATCTAATAGAAAATTTTCAAATTCTACCACAAAGTTATCAAAATTATACTGAAAATCAAAGAAAATGTTTCTACTTTGGAAAACAAAAACATGCTTTTACAGTTTAGTGAATAGTAAGGTTTCTAAATAAGACAGTTGACATAATTTTGAGCAATCTGCTGATTTGGACACAGAAAAATTTTCCTCAAGACTATGTGTGACAACAGAGGAATAGTTGGAGACTGAATAAAGCCACTACCAATCCTTGTACTACAGCCTCAACGTCAACTGAAGAACTAGTCTACCCTCTATCTCTTTCCGAAAATAACTTATGACAAATAATTTTTCTAAGAAATATTCAATTCCAATTGCAGCATTCATTTTTGTGGGAAAATATTCCCAATTAGATTAAGATGAATTAGCAAACGTTTCTCTTCTTTGATTGTTCTTTCCTTTCCAGGAATCTGCCACTTTCTTAGAACATTTCATAAATCCTTCAGAGGATGTCCAGTTTGGGTCTAAGTTATATTCCCAATAATTAAGACTAGATAACTCTGGCAAAGATGAATTTTTACCTTATATATTTGGATATTTATGCCTATTCTCCATTGTCTTTCCACTTTCAGGGAATTCAAACAAAATATTTGAACGTTCGCACGTGTAACATAGCAAAATTAATTCAATTAAACAGGTATTTTTTGAGTACTTAATGTGCACTAACCATTTTTGTTGGTGCAGGTAGATCCTTTTCTTAGGTGCCAAGATGAAGACTTGGCATCAAGTCCCAGTGCAAGTTCCACCTTTTTCATCTAAGAAGATTTCTGTAATTAGTCCATTCCATAGTGATTTTTTTTTCTTTCTCTAAGCAACTACAGTATTTATGTCTACATTTCTCATTTTAATTCAAGGCAGTGAATGTCCATTTGACATTGGGTAACATCATTAAAGAGCTCTGCACATGTTTAGCATACAGTAGATATATAATAAATATTTGCCTCCCTCTTTAACATAATGTACATACTCACATAAATACACAGAAACACATTAGGTAATGTCTCTCCAGATACAGTAATTTCCTTGAGGCCTTAGATTTTTATGCCATGCACTTTGCAATCCTCCTATAACTATGTGGTGAAGAGAGGATAAATGGTACCCAGTGTCACATCTACCCACGAACTGGCATCTGTGTCCATACACTCTACCTTCTTTCTTACTAAGGTCCATGCTCCTAGCTAAGACCAATGCTCTACTTGTGCACTAGAGAGCACATCTCCTTGTGCCTACTCAAAGACAATGATCCAGTTACTCTCCCCTCACTCATACGTGACCATTCTCATAGACACATAAACATTCTGTTACTCCTCCCTTATTACAGAAAAAAATAATAATAAATCTCTCTTGACCCTCTTCCCCCATACCTTCATTCCTATCACCTCTTTCTCTCCAACCCTTTTCAGAAAACTCCTTAAGAGTTATTTAAACTCCAACTTGTCACCTCCCATTCTCTCTGATCAGGCTTTCACACCTTCAGAAAGCACTCCTATCAAGATTACAAATGATCCCCACCTTGATAAATCCCCTGGTCAGTTCTTAGCCCTCATACTACTTGACACAAATAATCAGCCCAGTCTCCTTGAAGTATCTGCCTCACTCGACTCAGGAGACCACACTCACCTGGTTTTCCCTTCCACTCCTTCTCAGCCTCCTTTACTGATTCCTGATCATCTCTCCAACCTCTAAAAGCCAGAATGCACCTAAGTGTCCTTAGATTACTCTTTTTTTTCTAGCTATACTTCCCCCCTTGGTAAAGTCATCCAATTTCATAGCTAAACCCATGGCATCTATACCTGATGGCCCCCAAATATATATCTTTAGCACCTAGCTCCCTCCTTATCTCTAGACTCATATATCTAACTACCAGCTGAATATCTGCACTTGGATATCTAATAATCATCTCATAATTTAACTCTTGATGTTCTGTCCTCTAAACCTGTTCCTCCTGCAGTTTTCCCCTTTGCAACACCATCTCTCCAATTGTTCAGGCCAAAATCCTTGAGTCATATTTGACTGCTCTCTTTTTCTTCTAACCCACATCCTATCTATCCATAAATTCTACTTTCAAAATATAACCAGAATGCATGGACTGCCCACCGTCTCCACTGCTACCACCCTAGTCCAAGCCACCATCATCTCTAACCTGAATAATTGCAACGGACTCCTAATTTCACTCTGCTTCCAATGTTACTACCTATTAGTTTATTTTAAGCATAGCATGTAGAGTAAACCTGTTAAAATACATGTCAGATCATGGCAGCCCTAGGTTCAAAATCATCTAAAGGCCCCCATCTCACTCAGGGTTAAAGTCAAAGTCCTAACTATGACCTAGAAGTCACAGCACTATCTGGATTACTGTTATTTCTATGAACTTCATGTCCTTCCCTCACTCACTCCCTCCAGCCACAGCTGCCTCTTTGCTGTTCCTTTAAAAAGCCAGGTCTGCTCCCATCTCAGGGCCTTTGCACTTGCTGTTCCCTAGGCCAGTAATTCTCTTCTCCCAGATATTTGCAGGGCACATTCCTCAACTTATTTCTTGGCAATGTAACCCCCAATCACTTTACTCAGATATCACCTCATCTTGGTCCCAACATTTCATATCACCCTTCCTTGCTTTACATTTTTTTCTTAGCATGTATCACTTTCTAACCTACCACGTATTTCACTTATTTCTCTTCTTCAGTGTATCATATGGCTCATCTACCAAAGCATAAGCTTTATGAGGGGAAGGAATTTTGACCTTTCTTCCCACTAATGTAGCCCAAATGCCTAGAACAGCGCCTGGAACATGGTAGATGTTCAATATATATTTCTTGAATAAATGAATGAACCTCATTAACAAATGTATTGGACACCTACAGCAGTAGGTGATGATTAGGAGATGGCTCTGAGGTCAATGGTATGATTTTTTTACAAATCTTTCTGCAAAGGGAACATTCTATGAAGGAAAAAAAGGGCATAACGTTTAAACTTCTCAAGACAGTTTCAGAGACATGGGCCCTGCAAATCATCTCCCCACAAATCCCATATAGTTTTTAAAATCACTATTATTAAGTGAATAATTATGATTTATTATTGGTTAGACATTAGTTTACAGCTAAATTTACACATTAGTAGAGTTTTTTATTTGCTATATGAAAACTTTATAGTCCGTCAGTATCCTCTTTATAATCAATATGTACAGTATATTAATGAATATTTCATAGGACTTGGTGCACAAGTTTACTGAACTATTATAAAGGGATGGCTGTTATAATTTCGTACTTTAATACATTATTGTTTTATCTCTGATTTATTTGATTTTGAGTCATTGGTTAGGAGCACATCCTCCAACAATATTGCTCCTTTGGGAAGCTACTGTCTGCTTTATAGAACCATTTTCAGGAATGCATTGTGATGGAAAGCAGTGACTGAGTGCATTTACATGGTTTTACCATAGCCACTCTGTGTGCATTCTATAGGTTTATCAAGGTAGTATTAATGATGGAAATGAACATTTCAAATAGATGCAATTAGAATTATAAATGCTTACTGGTAAAATGCAGCAATGAAAAAATAGATTGTATATTGGCATTGCTAGAGATTTTTTTTTAACTAATAAAATTCACACATTCAAATGAAATTTGGCTTCAAAGTAGTTATGTGTCTTAAAAGCAAAGAATCAACAAAACCCCCTGGAGAGTCTGTAAATTTTAGCTATAAAGATAATAACTGCTAGCATTTATACATTCAAACAGGCGTTCTTCCTTTTAAAGTGATAACCTTGCAAGGCTGCACCATATTCTAATGATGGTGCCATATGTTCAGAACATTTTTGGAATTCCACCTTCGAAAACACCGCCAAAGCCTACATCAGCTCTTGGTTGTCTTCAGAGGGCCACGTGTTCATAGTCTGAGAGTAGATTTTGTTTTTTAGAACAACCAAAATTATTCGCTGTCATGTCCAATGTATCAGGTGAATGATAAAATTGAGTAATACTACCTTGGGTCCAAAATGAGATTTAACTACAAAATAAAAAGGCAGATGTCCTTGTAAAGATCGTAAATTTACTCGGAAGGCAAGTCAAAAAGAGGAGGGGATTTTTAACAGGTATTGAGCAATTGCAGGGGGGATGAAATGTATGCAGCCTCCAAGGGAGACTACTTTGAAGGATATCAATCACCTTGATTATAAATCCAGGAACTTTATGTTTTAAAGGTTCTAGGGTATACTTTGTAACTTTAAGTAACTGAGACACTAGGAACCAACGTTCCCATCTTTGTCAGGGTTATGCCTCCTGACTGAAAATATCTGTATCATTGACTAAGGTAGCTCTTGACTTTATTAGGAAAGAATTTTAGAAACAAACCAGTTTTCCTTTTAAAATTCTAAACGGATACATAACATAGAAAAAAAAAAAAATAAACCTTAATTTTATCCCAGAATTACCAAATATATTTATCTGTGTTTATTTTGACTAACTTTGAATGTTTCTTCTAGCCCAGATTATATTATAAACACATTCAGCATATTAACTCATTTGATCTTTACAAGAACCCTGTAAAATACATTTTATTATTATCTGCATTTTGCAAATGAAGAAACTGAAACCAGAGAGAGTAAGAAACCACCAAAAACCACACAGTTCAAAAGCAGTAGAGCCAGGACAGGAACACAGGCAGTTAATTACAGATCCTGGTCTCTTAACTGCAATGCCATACTGTTTAGGGTATTGGTCAAATTATCAGAACAAGTAAGGATTTGCAGGAGTGAGGAGAAATAACACTAAAACATCAACCATCAACAAGTTATTCTTAACTGCCCAGCTTTCCAAATGCTATGGATGTACCATTATACCTACCACCTACGTCCAGACCACAAACTCCAGACCCCAGCCTTCGTATGTAGGGCCCTGCTAAGATGTCTGAGTGATGTACTAAAAGTGCCCGGCTTGCATAATTTTGGAAAATGTTCCTACCTCATGATA
Organism: Dugong dugon; assembly: GCA_030035585.1. Classification (NCBI taxonomy): domain Eukaryota; kingdom Metazoa; phylum Chordata; class Mammalia; order Sirenia; family Dugongidae; genus Dugong; species Dugong dugon. The sequence goes on from CM057465.1 coordinate 17,250,688, forward strand.
CATGCAATCACTAGATCATCATAAACTGATACTGTGGGAGCAGGAAATGAGCAGTCTTTGTTCAGGCACTGTGTTAACCACTGGGGCTACAACTGAGAGAAGACACTGTTGCCATCCTGATGGAGTTAGCATCCTGGGGGGAGGGGGTGAGGACAGTCAATAAACAAGTAGAGAAATAAAAGAAATAAGTATGAGTATTACTCAAATTATGAGGAAAATGAGCAGGGCGTTGTGAAACAGAAAAAAGGGAGTGATCGGGAAAGGTCTAGAAGGCCACTGTCAGGCCCAAAAGGAATGTACTGAAATCCTTTAAGTCCAGGTGGCATAACAAGGATAAAATGTAGAAGCGGCACAACAAGAAATTATGAACTTAGTATCCAGATCTGAGCAACACAACTCAAAACAAATTCTTTTAATAAGGCACCCTCAGGATTGCCCAACTCCCACACTAGTCTGAAAAGGGTTAAAAGGCAAAAAGTCCATAGTTTTAGGCTCCTCACACCTATTCTACTAAACTTTGAGTGAATCTCTGTGAAAATCACAGGAGGTACCAGGAATCTGCATCCATCCCCATTAACGTACTGTTAAACTCCTACGTGTCCTTGCATTGCTCATTTTCCCATTCACTAATAATACAAAGGAAAAGTAACATTGCTCAAAGATCCTTTTTGCCAATCCTCATGTCTGAACCAGACTTTGTGAACTGGCCTACCTCAGAAAGCCTCTTTGTGGATGTGGTATTTAAGCTGAAACCTAAAGAATAAGAAAAAGGCAGATATGCAAATCTCCAAGGAAAAGAGCACTATAGGTTTGGCTCAAAGAATAAACATTTACAAAGATTGATATTAGGAAAACATCTATTATTGCCATATCTTTCCTAATGCCTTTTTAAATTACCATTTTCCATTACCATAAAACCAACATCCTGCGATAAACTGTGGAAGCCATTATCAAGGGAAGCAGAGAGGTGAATTTTGGTTCCCTTATTTGGGGATCTTATCTTAAAGCTTGTGAGCTCTTAATATCTTTAAGCACAGCCCAACTCCCCAGATGAATCTGGGGACTCCTATCTTGGTGCCAAAGATATTGCACAGACTGAAATGTGCTCTTTCAAAATTTAAGCATCCACACATCACTGATAACGCAAACACTAAAATCACGTAAGCGCTACAGAGAAAATGGGAAAGGCGAAGGAGCTCAGCTCTAACTATACCTGAATCAAAAGAAAACTGTCTAAAAAAAAAAAAAACCCTAAGACAAAAAGACACGTAGGATTCCAACGTGACCCTATTCATAGATAAGAAAATGCAGAATGTTAGCTGAAAAAGCAAGGGACTAAAGGAATCAGACTGCAGATCTGTTTTACTAAAAAGGGGTGTATTAAATTGGGCATCCAGGATTATAAATACCAATTACATCTTGAGTCTTCCCTTTTTAAAGTATTTCTAAAAGAAACAAATGCCCAGATTTTGCCTTTGTAAAATGTTTGATAAAAATATTTCTTGGCCCCTGGACACCCTTTTAACTCAGTACTGAAGTCACTCCTGAGGTTCACCCTTCAGTCAAAGATTAGACAGGCCCATAAAACAAAACCAGATTAAATGGGCACACCAGCCCAGGGGCAAGGACGAGAAGGCAGGAGGGGACAGGAAAGCTGGTAACGGGGAACCCAAGGTTGAGAAAGGGAGAGTGTTGACATGTCATGGGGTTGGCAAACAATGCCGCAAAACAATATGTGTATTAACTGTTTAATGAGAAACTAATTTGCTCTATAAACCTTCATCTAAAGTACAATAAAAAAAAAATTCTAAAATATATGACAATTTCCAATATTTTCATAATGACAGTTCAGTATTAAGAATGAAGTAAAAAATGCTGTGCAGTGCAATGGATTGCTTTTATATGGCTTTTCTCACCATGGTCTTGCAGCTCTCCCACCAAATGATTGGGAGGGCTATGCAAATGAAGTTCTTGTGGCCCACCAGGGGATTGGATAGCTTGCTAATAATTCAAATAAGATGCATGGCACCCTTATGGGGGTGGGACAATGTAAATAAGGCATATGGTCAGTTTTGTATCCCTCTAGGCTTAAAATGAGCCATCCCAGAGGTGGAAAGGAGGGACCTCACTACCACCAAGAAAGAAGAGCTAGGAGTAGAGAGCATCCTCTGGACCCGTGATCCCTGTGCTGAGAACCTCCTAGGCCCAGGAGAAAGAGAGACAGAGAAAGCTCTAATACCAGAGACAGTGAGAGATGGCAAGAAGCAGTGGCAGAGAAATGGTGGCAACAGAGGCAGCAGAACCAGGAGACCGGCAGGGGACAGTGCTGTGGGCTTCCCAGTCCACTGAGTGAGAGAGTTGAGCACCTTCAGGCAGGAGGTTTGCTAGCAGTGTGGGGTCCTCTGGGCATTTGGTGGCAGAGCTAGGCTTGCCGATCCATGGAGCTAGAAAGCTGAGTGCCTTCCAGCCAAGGCTTACTGATGGAGTGGGGTGCCTCTGGGCACTTATCGGTGGTGCTAAAGAACTTTGTAACACTTGCCTGAGCAGAGACTGGACTGACCCAAAATGCCCAAGAGGTCCAAGGGGTAAGGACCGAGGGGCCGAGGGCCAGGGAGAGACCTGCCTGTGGGTGCAGCTGAGAAGCTATCCTGACCGAAGAACTATATCCTGAGGCATTCCTGATCCTGAATTATAACCTGTTACTTCCCTAATAAGCCCCATAATATGAGTATGGTCTGTGAGTTCTGTGTGGCCACTGCAATGAATTATCAAACCCAGGAGAGAAGTAGAGAGTGCCATGGGAGGGATAGCTGGCGTCAGAATTGGTAAAAAGGTTGGAGGGTAGAGGTATGTTTGATCTCTGCCTCACAGGAATCAGACTTGGGCTGATGCTGCTGGTGATTCTCTCTCCCCCTCATGAAGTTAAAGGAGGTCAGACGCCTCCACCGCACCATTTTTATAGTTGGCATCAGAAGTCGGGTTCATTGTAATGGCTCCAGACTCAAAGAAGCATGGGACTCTTTAAGAGAAAGAAAAAAGGGACGTGGAAAGTGGAACTTTTGATTCTTAGATGGTTCCTTTAGTTGTTGTTACCTGTAATGGCTGAAAGGAAAGTAAGAGATGTTATGCTGCAGCTAAGGGCAGAAAGGCCACATCTGGAGTACCCTGGGGCAAAACCAGGTCAGGTTCCAGCCAGCCAGAGGCCCTAGTCCATATGCACATGAACAGGAAGATAGTCAAGGTGTGGAGAAGAGAAGACAAAACTGTAATGTGTTTAAAAGGGTTCTGTTTGTTTGAACATACTATGGATATTGAATGTTTCTCCCACCTAGTGTTGTAAAACAGACCTACGTGTATGATGGAAATGAATATCAGGTATTATAGATAACAGAGAACGTGCAACTCCACCTTCAGGCAATACTTGATTGGATATGTTAAAAGGGGAACTAGGATTTGCCCAAAAGAAACACAGGCTGTTGGTTTGAATGCAGTAGCCCTGGGTATAGAGTATTGGGGGCTTAGGTTGAAAACTTGAGCCCCACCCTGAATTTTTCTAGCCAGGAAATTTGCATTTGAAAAGACAGGAAGACCTACCCACAACTGCTGACAGGACAGGAGATTTGCCTTTGAAGGAAGGACCTGGAGGGAAAAAAAAAAAAGACTTGCTTGTTGAATTTCAAGCAAGCAGTTTGCCTTTCCGTGCATTGAGGCAGGAAAAGTCAGTGCCCATCAGAAGTACCCCCTTCTAGGACTAGAAGTTAAAGGAAACTGGCAAGTAGGCAGCCTGGTATGCTCACCTGCGGTGACTACCTGGGTCCACTCAATGAGTGGAAGTGGGGGAGGTGCAGCAATGAAGAGACGGGTTGAGTTTAGACATGTTACGTTGGCACCTGTTGACCTAGCCCACGAAGGTTAGTGATGAGAGAGAAAGAGAAACAGCTGGCTGGTCTGAAGGGCAGGGAGTTATGAGGACTCCTGAGCCTACAGGTGGTACCCATTAACCTAGCCCATCCCCTAGGGATGAGCTGACCAGAACCCAACCAAATGAAGAGAAAGATGTTTGACGCTGTTAGTTTATGTAGATTGCCGCGATTTGATGGCTTGCTCTGGACTGGACTTTGCTTACGGATGCAGGAGATTCTTCAGATCAAGGAATATGCTTGTCTCCTCAGAGCAGTGGTTTGATTAAAAAAAAAAAAAAAAAAAACCCATTGCTGTCAAGTCAATTCCGACTCATAGTGACCCTATAGGACAGAGTAGAACTGCCCCATAGAGTTCCAGAGTGCCTGATAGCTTTGAACTGCCTAACAGCTGTAGCTCTTAACCACTACACCACCAGGGTTTCCAGTGGTTTGATAGGGATGGGCAATTTAAACATTGGCTATCTAAAACAAAGGGAGATAAAGGCATGAAGTGGCTGGCTTACACACTTTCATGAGTGTGCTTACACTCAAAATGAGGGGGACAGGAGGATCCCCACTGGATGGATTCCACTTTTCCTGATGCGTCTAGGGAAGAGAGGGTGGGAGAAGATGCTGATAGGATAATATGATTCAGTTGTGAGTGTTAATTGTTAACAAGGTTAATTGTGATTGTAAAAACCGTAATTGTAAAAGTCTTAAGCGTGAAAGGGTGGACTAAGCGGGGAAGCACTGCTGGACTGGAGTACAGTAACCGAACCTAAAGTCCCTTAAAGATATTGCTAGGCTGATGTCTCGTGAGACTCAGAGCAAGGAAATAATCTTCTCTCAGTTAAATTTTATCAGAGGCCAGAAAGGATGAAGCTGAGATGACTTTTGGAGACCCTGACCAGAGCAGATGGACACCTACAGCAGACCTGAATGGCTGGTACCTGAGTAACCTCACCCTGAGGACTCTTAGCCCTACTGAAGGACTAATTGTTAATGACTGTTTTGGACTGGTAAAATAATTGGGAGGGGAAAGTTATCCTCCAAGTATGAAAAAACCATGGTTAGGAAAGCCAGGGGTGGCCTCCTGTGCGATGGATCGCTTTTAAATGGCCTTTCTCACCATAGTCTTGTAACTCCCATCAAATGATTGAGTGACACTATGCAAATGAGGTGTTTGTGGCCCACCAAGGGGATTGTATAGCTTGTTGATAATGCCAATAAGGCGCATGGTACCCTTGTGGAGGTATTGTTTGTTGTTGTTGTTAGGTGTCATCGAGTCAGTTCTGACTCATAGTGACCATATGTACAACAGAAGGAAATACTGCCCAGTCCTGTGTCACCCTCACAATCATTGTTATGTTTAAGTCTACTGTTGTAGCCAATGTGTCAACCAACTACCACATGTCTGTCAGTTTGTTGTACTGTGGTGGCTTGTGTGTTGCTGTGATACTGGAAGCTTTGCCACCAGTATTTCAAATACTAGCAGGGTCACCCTTCATGGACAGGTTTCAGCGAAGCTTCCAGACTAAAACAGACTAGGAAGAAGGACCTGGCAGTCTACTTCTGAAAAAATTGGCCAGTAAAACTTTATGAACAGCAGCAGAACATTAGGGGGTTGGGACCATGCAAACAAAGTGTATGGAAGCCTAACAAGGGGATTGGTCAGTTTTGCCATCCCACTAGCCTTAAAATGAGCCATCCCAGAGGCAGAAAGGGAGGACCTCACTACAACCAAGAGAGAAGAGCTAGGAGTGGAGTACATCCTTTGGACACAGGATCCCTGCACTGAGAACCTCCTAGACCAGGAGACAGAGAGAGAGCTGTAACACCAGAAACAGCGAGAGACGGCAAGCAGCAGCGGCAGGGTAACGGCGGCAACAGAGGCGGCAGAACAAGAAGACTGGCAGGAGACAGCCCGGTGGGCTTCCCAGCCCACAGAGCGAGCAAGCTGAGCACTTCTGGCGAGGAGGCTTGCTGGCAGAGTAGGGTGCCTCCAGGCATATGGTGGCAGAGCTTGCCAACCCATGGAGTCAGAGAGCTGAACGCCTTCTGGCCAAGGGTTACTGGTGGAGTGGGGTGCCTCTGGGCACTTATGGCTGGAGCTAAAGAGCTTCGTAACACTTTTCCAAGCAGGGCAGATGCCAGGCCAGGCTGGCCCAAGAGGCCCGAAAGGTTGAGAGGCCAAGAGCCAAGAGTCTGAGGGCCAGGGAGAGGCATACCTAAGGGCATGGCCAAGAAGCTGTCCTGATCAAAGAACTGTATCCTGAGTCATTCCTGATTCTGAATTATAACCTGTTACTTCCCAAATAAACCCTATCATGTAAGTATGGTTTGTGAGTTTTGTGTGGTCATTACAACAAATTATCAAACTCAGCAAAGAAGCAGAGAGTCCATGGGAAGAATGGCTGGTGTTAGAATTGATAAAAAGTTTGGAGGGTGGGTTTGACCTCCACCTCATAGGAGTCAGCCTTGGGCTAATGCTAATGGTGATTCTCTCTCTGCCTGGTGAAGTTAGAGGAGGTCAGACGCCTCCTTCACACCATATTTACATGCTGATGGAGCTAGTGTTGAGATACAGGCACAAATGGCTTAGCTTGTCACTCACAAGCAGTGTGCAAACCCTTCCCCAGGCTGCTAAGCTGTACTGATTGTCAGGCCTCCCAAATGTTACACCAATTTGCTCAAGGGCTGTGGAGCAGCTGGCACACGTGTCCGTGCATGTCCTCACAGGGCACATGCACGAAATCACACACCCCTTGTTCCCCGGGATGCTGTGCTGATCCGGGGCTTTTTTCACATACCTCTCTTTCACTCTACTTTCAGAATGTCTACACTTTACCACCCCCTCGCTATTTCTAATCTTTGAAGTCAGAAATTGATACTGTTTCTTATCTCTACTATTCTGTTTTTGCTTCTTCATTCATTATTTTAAAAAACATTATTGAGTAAGAATTATGTCCTAAGCACTATGCTAGACACCAAGTGAATGAAACAAACATGATCTCCGATCTCATGGTGCTTGCAGTGCAAAGGGGAGAGAGGCATTAAATGAACAAATGAATATATCATCACATCTTTTAGTAATACAATACAATCAGTGGGAAGAACAAAGAGGAGCTCATTTAGACTTAGGTTCAAGAAGGCCTCTCTGAGAAAATAATAATTAAACCAAGGCTTGAAGGATAAGAGGGAAAGAACTAGGAACAAAGTGGAGACAAGGCATTCAAGACATAAGGTGCAACATGAGTAAAGATCTGAGAATAACAAGAGCCTAGCACATTTTAGGAACAGCAAGAAGACGAGTCAATAGGCAAGGGTGAAACAGGCATAAGATGAGGTGTAGAAAGAATCAGGAGTCAAATCCTGGCTTTGAGGTCATGCTAAATATTTTTAACACAAGGGTTGGCCAGTGAATGGTATTGACATGATCTGCTTGTATGTTTTTAAACTATTGCTCTACCTGTTCTGTAGCAAATAAACCAGAAGAAGGCAAAAATGGACAAGAGAAGGCCAGTTATGGAGACACTGCAGTAGTTCAGGTACACTCCATTTGTTTTCAGTCAGTGTAATGTGTATTTTCTTTCCTCTTCAGTCACTTTTGACCACTTTGATTTTTCATGGAAAAGCTTGACCTATTAAAGATGTTCCACCATCATCTTTCAGTTTGTTGTACTGTGATGGCTTATGTATTTCTACAATCCTGGAAGATATGCCACTGGTATTTCAAATGCTAGCAGGATCGCCCATGGTGGACAGGTTTCAGTGGAGCTTCCAGACTAAGACAGGCTAGGAAGAAAGATCTGGCGATCTACTCCTGAAAATTAGCCATTGAAAATCCTATGGATCACAACAGAATATTGACCATATAGTGCTGGAAGATGATCGCCCTAGGCCGGAAGTCATTCGAAACACAGTAGCCACAACAATGAACTCAAGCACACCAAGGATAGTGAAGATGGCACAAGACTGGGCAATGTTTTGTTCTGTTGTACACAGGGTTGCCATGAGTTAGAGCTGACTTGATAGCAACTAACAACAACAATTAAAGACACTGGTATGTCTCAGGAGTTCCCATTTTTCTTCCATGTGGCATATCAAATACAGTTCAGGCAACGTCCAACCACATATACATCCATGGTCTCATAAGGTTTTTTTTTTTTTCCAAGAGAAAGCAGCTCTCCTTTTATTATCCACCACCCCTGTCCCCCCAATGGTTTTAAAGACCCCAAGCCTCTAGAGTGAACGAGCAGTGGGCTTCAGGGCACATCCTAATCCCCAGGGCGCCTCCTCCTCCACCTTTTCCTCTTCCTTCCCCTCCTCCTGGCTTAATTCACCCACCCAGCCACCCTTGGCAGTTCACTTTCCTGCAGTCCAGGCAGGGTGCAGGCTGGGCTCAGGGAGCTCATGGGCTCCCTGCTCTGGCAGCAGCAGTGGCTGCACATGATCCAAAAGAGGCCACACCAACAGGACAACGGCAGCCGGGGCCAGTACTCGCACACGCGCTCCCTGCTCAGTCCCTGTGGCCACCTCTCCATGCCCCTGTGCACCCCTGCCCTGTGCCTGAACATGTGCAAAGTCCTGATCTGTCTGCCTGCACAGCCCACGCGTGGCCCACAGCCACACACCCTGCAAGGCCAGCCTCTGGAATCCAGGGGATACAGTTCTCAGGCTTTGTCTGGCAGGCAGGCGTCAGCAGGCTGTGGGTCCCTACTGCTCCTGTTCCTCAAGCAGGTGGAACAGCAGGTGGGGCTGGGCAACCCAGAGACTGCTTGTATATACCTGTAATATGGTGTGTACACAACAACCAAATCACACAGCATCCTATTTCACAGAACGTGGACATTAAGCAACACATGATTATAGTCTGCATGAGAAAAGTTCTGGTTCTCAGCTGTGTTCACTGTTCTTAGAAACTTCTTTGTCGCTAATGCTTAAAGCTGTTTTAAGCTTGTAAAGTTGATCCCTAGATAACTAAAGTCTTTACATTCCCCTGTATTATAAGGAGCTATTTCCTTGAATTTTATTGGACAAGTATATATATATATATATATTCAACAACAACTTACTATTTTGAAAGTGAAAATACATTTGCCAAAATTTGATTTCAGTTATGAATCAAGTTGCCTTAACATTGTTTCACAGGTGTTCTTAACTTAAAACCATGAACCATTAAGGAGGGACCATGAACGATGTAAAACAGTATGCAAGCACTATTTTGGCAAAGAATTTCCTGCAGTAGTCTTTAACATTCATCCAGTTTTCTGTAAGATTAAAGAGTGAGTGATCAAGGTTAACTTTTGTTTACGTATGAGTTGGAATCAACTCACTGGCAGTGAGTTTGGGTCTTGGTTTTTAGCAAGCTTTACCATCACCCCCATGGCCAGAGATTTGGGCACATGACTAAGATCTGGCCATTCTGGCCAATCAGAGTTTTCCTTGGCACCGATAAATGGACACTCAGAGAAAGGAGCGCTTTTTCCACTGGAGTAGTTAAGCTTGGGCTGTAGCAGCCGTGTTCTCTGCCACATGGAAAAATCCTTCCAAAGTAAGGCAAACATATAAAGAAGTAGAAACACAGATGAAAAACAGGCAGAGATAGACAGACTTCTGCCATCACTGAGTCCTTCATTCCATTCGTTAAGGCTCTGGTTCTTACGTCTCCTCCTCCAGGTCTGTGATCTACCCCAGTATTCTTCCAAGATCCTTGAGCTAATAAAATTCTCTTTTCGTTAAGCTGGTTTCAGTTGGATTTCTGTCACTTGCAACAGAATTGGTCCTGGCTTATAAAATAACCTGCAAAACTTAAGAACCACCTCTTTGACAGAATGTTCTGACATCAGAATCTATCAGAGACTTAAAGTTATTCAAATTGAAACTGAACTAAAGTATGAATTCAGATTTGACCAGTTAACTTAGAGATATTATCATGACTTAGAGATCTACATACATTTTACTGAAGTTAGCTCTAGTGGCAGACATTAAAGCCTAATTAGACACCTGTGGGAAGCTTATTAAATTATATTTACATATTAAATGTTTGCTTAATAAATCTAATAAACCATAAGATCGCTTGAGATTGCAAAGCAGATGGTATATTTTAGATAAATTTAGGGGAATTAGGTAGCTCTTATAAAATTATTTAATCCAGCAAATGTCATGAAAGACACTAAAAATTCCATGATAGAAAGGAATCTGTGGCTCTTCTCAATGTGACTCCAGTGGTAATAAAGATATAAGGAGCGAAAACTGATAAATCACAAAATATAGAAACACTCTGCCTAATCAATAGTGTAAGTCTCTAGAACATCCTCCAAATCAATAAGATATATAATAATGACAAGAAGCACCTACGAGTAAATGAAAAAAAAAAGTGAAGTGTAACACAGCCCAGAACCATTATCCGAACTATATTAAAAGTGCATTTAACACAAGAATGTGATCAGTCTTCTTAACCTCAGTAGCACTGACAATAAATAAAATTTATCTTTCCTTCTTCATACTAGAAAATTATAACATTCCAGAAACCTCACAAAACTACAAAACAAATAGTTATGAAAATCTTAGACCACGCTAGCACTTTACTATAGATTCACACCTGCGGGCTTTTAGTAATGTCTAGATCATTCAAAGTTTATAATTATTGAGTTCAATGACCAGCTATTGTCTGTGATACGCAGTATAAATTTAATTTTCAGTCAGAGAAATCACAACAGAGTGAAATCTCATTGAGGATGGAGTGTTTTAGATACATAAATTTAGCCAAGCATACACTTTTAAGTATACTTTTAAGAGGTAAATAATATACTGAGAGGCAACAATGCGCCAGGCCCTCCACCAGCTACATTCTACTTACACGTCATCCCAGCCCAACAGCACCACTTCATGGTGTGAAGTATTACGCCTACTTTACAGATGAGGAAACCAAAGTTCACAGTGCTAATAAGGACTTCGCCCTCATCGTTTAAGCGTAAGAGATGAATCTGGAATTCAAACTCCGTCTGACTCCAAACTCTATATTTTTTTCAACCACATCATGTGGTCTCCTCTTAGCAACTCCTTTTTTTTTTTTTTTTCATTTAGATCATGTTTTATTCAATAAATGCTTATAAAATGGGAATAAAATTTAGATATGAGTTGCCTTTTAAAACAGAAAATACTGAACATATTTTCTTAATGTCTCAGAGATAATCATCAACATGGGTTTTTGGGGTTGTTTTGCTTTTCCTTTTTATCCCTCGAGGTCAAACTTTTGAATATTATTATACTTGCTGCCATTGTGTATTGTGTCTGCCACTAACACTGCTTCTTCGTAACAGTAGTTCACACAAACACATCTACACATTCAAGTTTGCTATTCCAGTGTGCTCTGGGTAGAGAAACAAGATGGCCACGTTGTTTAAGAACCATATTTTTATTAAGAGTCATTAAAATTTTAGAAGAACCCAGAGGTCAATTCTGTGTCTTTGATGCAAGGGCTTTGAAACAGCTATTTCAGAGATCCCCTAGGTTTATTTGCTTACTTCTAATGAAAGTTATATTCTGAAGGACTGTAATGTCATAAAGGATTGGTGATAGAAAAATCACCTCCAAGTACATGCAATGTTGCTATAATTATATATTTATACAGTCTCATCTAGGATTTCTAAGAAGTTAGCTACTACTTCTAAACATAGACGCTAGCAATGATTTGTGGAATAGACTGTATTTTCAACCCCTTACCCACCTGTTAGTATCACTTTAAAATATTATTTGTTATGGCTTCGTATCATACCTCTTATCCCTCTTATCCTACCTAGTCTTCTTAAAAAGACAGTCTTCAAATTATAACAATAAAAGCAATCATTTATTGTAACTTCCTAAATGCCAAGGACTGCACTAAGCACTCTACATGCAGTGACTTATTAATTCTCATAACTACTGTATAGGGAAACAAGTCTGCCTTGTATGGCTGCACACGTTGTGCTCTTCAAATCCCAGGGGTACCAGTCACATAGACTACAATGTGAATGGCACCTGAGAAGAGGTAGTTCCCAACCTGTACAGTGGCCTAAAGATAGGTATTATTTTGATCCCAATATCATAGAAACTAAGGAAATTTGAGGCTTAGAAAATTATGTATGTGATAGAGCTATATCAGGAAAAAGGTCTCAGTCACTATGAGCAGCTGCATCTTGCCACTTCTATAGAATAACGTTGAATTGTGACACCTTAAAACATACACATATACACAGATACATTTACGTGCTCAAGTACTCGCATTACAAAAATGGCCTAAGCCAGTAGCAGATTATCCACTGACAACTGTGAATCAGAGCCTGTTTTCCAAGAATGTACCAGAATAAACCAGGACTCAGGGAAGTCCTAAGGACCCTAAGAGATCCCTCAAACATAAGGGCAGCTCAGCCAGCCAGCACTCCTTAGACTAGGTTCCTTTACCAATAACCCATGCCATCTAATAACCCCAAGAGCCAATACAGTTTTGCATTGACTAATGGATTTGACCCATATAGTGCCATGGCTGACACCAAATTATCAGACCATCTCCTAAATAAACCTAAAGGTACAAAGAACTGACACATCTCTGATCAATAATCATGCTTACCACGAATTGGAACTTAGTTAAAATATATATCTCGAGGATATTTCTGCATTTACGTGGAGATGCATACTCATCACACAATATTTGGTTGTCAAATTTCCTCAGACTGAGTGTTCTTCCATAAGCCCACACATGGCTCTTATCCTGAAAGACAAAGCACTATAGAATGCAAGCAGGTTCCAAGGTAGCTCTACAGATGATGGGCTGCAGGACCTTCAATGCAGCTTCTGCAACAGCAACCCCTCAGAGGGCATGTACCATCACCTTATGTAGAAAGCTCGACTTCAGCTCAGTTGAGAAAGGAATCACTGTAGATCCTGTTAGACAGCCCATTCATTTTCTCAATTTTCACCAAATATTCATTGAGTACCTACTCTAGATCTAGTATTAGGTTTAGCATTAGACAATGGTAAACTGAAATGAATAAGATACAGTCTCTGCCTTCAAGGAGCTCACAGAAAAAGGAAGGAGAAAATTACAAAACTTGATTAATTCTAAAACACACAGCAGTGCTAACAAAATTATGAACGAAGTGCTGAGTGAGTAATTTCGCTCTGCCTGTGCGTGGTATAGGAGGCTGGAGAAGGCTTCAAAGGAAAAAAGCTACATTACATATGGGTCCTGAAGGATAAGCAGGAGTTTCCCTTCCTAAGAAGCTGAGAGGGAAGAAGTGGGAGCCAACTGAAAAGAGGTCTTATTCACTGATAAACTGCATCTCACAGTTTCTATAGAATAATGTTGAACAGTGACTCTCACATAATCAACTGCAAAAGCATCAGAGATCCATTTTTCATCTTGCTTTCATTATACTAACACTTTGTCCTCCCTTGATTATGTTTTCTTCGAGTTTAAAGTAAGTAATCAGGAGAGATTTACTGGGCTGTTATTTCTATTGAGGTACACTGGTCTGGGTTTAGGTAGAAACTATTGCTATTTTTAAAATATTTTTCTGGGATCGTTAAAAAGATCAGCCACAGTACCATGACTTTTCAACAGTTCACATTGTGAAAACATGAGACATTTTTCTTCAAAAAGCGTAATTTAAAGGTCACAATTAAACATCAACATTTATTAAGATCAAGTTAATATTCTCTGAAAATTAGATTACTGTCCTCAGTGTGTATTTCAATTTGCAGCCGGTGACTAGTTTAGCATGTTCCACATTGTTACACCACAGCAACAAGGAAGGCTTACAGACACATAAAATTACTGCTGAGATGGTGACCCCTGTGATCTTTTCCCAGTAAACTCCAAGAGCTGAGCTATCTGTTAAACAAGTGTCAGAACAGTTCTAAATTACCATTGCTGAAAAGAACAACAGAGACACCTCCAGAATCTGAATAATTTCATTATAGTCATAGAGATATACAGACTAGTCCCTAGAGAAGGACATCATGCCTGGTAAAGTAGAAGATCAGTCAAAAAGAGGAAGAACTTCAATGAAATGGATTGACACAGTGGCTGCAACAATGGGCTCAAACATAACAACAATTGTGAGGATGACGCAGGACAAGGCAATGTTTCATTCTGTCGTATCTGGGGTCACTATGAGTCGGAACCAACTCGATGGCACCTAACAACATTATACTGTACCATATAATCGGAATCGACTCGGCGGCAATAGGTTTGGTTTTGGCTTGGTATATAATATACCATATCTAGTATATAATACAGTATGTTGTTGTCATTGTTGCTGTACAACTGATTTCGACACATAGCAACCCCATGTGACAGAGTAGAACTGCCACATAGGGTTTTCTAGGCTGTAATCTTTACAGGGACAGAATGCCAGGTCTTTCTGCCGTGGAGTGGCTGGGTGGGTTAAACTGCCATCCTTCTAGTCAACAGATGAGCATTTAATCATTGCACCATGAGGGCTCCTTATAGTACAGTATAGGCTATATAATCATATATGTATGTGTGTGTGTGTGTGTGTGTGTGTGTGTGTGTGTGTGTGTGTGTGTGTGTGTATAAATCAAACCAACCGCACTGCCGTCGAGTCGATTCCAACCCGTAGCGATCTATAGGACAGAGTAGAATTGCCCCATAGGGTTTCCAAGGAGCACCTAGTGGATTCAAACTGCTGACCTTTTGTTTAGCAGCCAAGCTCTTAACCACTGTGCCACCAGAGTTCCTACATATATATATATACATATATATATATATATATAGTGTTGAAAAGCAAAGATATGACCTTGGAGACTAAGGTGCGCCTGACCCAAGCCATGGCATTTTCAATTGCATCATATGCATGTAAATGCTGGACAATGAATAGGGAAGACCGAATAAGAATTGTCCCCTTTGAACTGTGGTGTTGGCGAAGAATATTGACTATACCATGGACTGCCGAAAGAACAAACAAATCTGTCTTGGAAGAAGTACAACCAGAATGCTCCTTAGAAGCAAGGATGGCGAGACTACGTCTTACATACCTTAGATGTGTTGTCAGAAGGGATCAGTCTCTGGAGAAGGACATCATGCTTGGTAAAGTAGAGGGTCAGCGAAAAAGAGGAAGACCCTCAACAAGATGGATTGACACAGTGGCTGCAACAGTGGGCTCAAGCACGACAACGATTGTGAGCATGGCGCAGAACTGGGCAGGGTTTCGTTCTCTGGTACATAGGGTCACTATGAGTCGGAACCGACTCGATGGCATCTAACAACAACAATATACATATATACATATTATATATAAAGCAGTAATAGACCCTGGACCCAACTTCCTCATCATATTAAAGTAAGATAAAGATTTAAATATATATATATTAGAGGGAAATAAGCTAGCAACTTATGATATTTAGCCAATCCTATAGCTACATATTTAATCTTAATAGATTTCTGTCCTCAACAACAATCGTTTTATCATCTTTTCATCTGTTTCATGAACAGTCTACTCCAGTTCCTCCAACGGGGAGGGAAACTACTCAATTTCTCTGTCTCCCATGCATATTCTGGATGGTGCTAGCCTTGATTTCTCTCTCCACGCCTAACCTTATGTTCATGCAACCTCTAGCTCTGTTGACAATAGATGGGTGAACTCAGTTATGTGACTTCCACTTGTGTGGCCCGAGTTCACCCTCAGAAATGTTGAAGAAAAGCATCTTTCAACACTGCCATATCTCACTCATTATAACTGAAATCAGAAGCATCACACCAGAGGAAACATTGACCAAAATCCTGCCTACTGTTCATTCAGATATGTTGATTCCACAGAACTGCTGGCATTCACCTTGCTAACAAAGACTTCTCGGAATCTGTATACTTGCCTTTTGTCTAGCTGGACACTTGCATTTCTGATTTCATCCTAAGGTCAAAGTTGCAAACTTACCCCATTAGAACCTAGCAGCAATGATCTGTTATTGTATAGTCTAACATACAGAGGATATCTTCAAATTAAAGCAGCAACTAGAGTTGTGCAGAAAGGCTATTTACAGATTACATGCTTCCTCATAGACACCTGGGAGATGGTGGGACAGGATGGTATGTACTGATAGGAAATGATGCAAATGACAAATGAGTAATGACTAATTATTCAGGCGCTGCTCAGCCTTAAGACGAAAGCAAGAAAACTGAGCGTTAGGGATAAAACTCGATCCTCCTCTAACCCGACTGTGCCTGTGTACTGCAGTACATATTAATGTAACTCTAAGCCCTATTTTTACACCTCTGCAATTCCACAGGCATAAATCATCCCTGTGCCACAAGTCACCTTTGAGTTAGCAATGCTAACTCTAACATTTTGCAGGATCCTACAACAATATAACTGAAAGCAAGTGATATTTAAAATGAATAGTGATAACTTTAATAGAATAAAATTAGCCAAAGATAGATTGTTTGAGAGGATTTATTAAGTAATAATTAAACGGAAAAGCGACAAATGTGCCACTTAGTTAATCCTATCTTCACAATAGCTGCTATCACAGCTGAATCTGGGAGGCTGTTCTGCAAAAGACGCTAATGAAACAGTCTTGTTTTCTTTTACATAATAGTTATTAATTTGCAGTGATTTTAGTCAAGAGGGTTCTTTCTAAACTGAACACCTGATTAAAGATGGAAAGGTAGAGCACCACTAAAGGCACAAGTTCATCAAGAGTTAGTTTGTCTAACAGTTCATGTCCCTACAGGTTCAGTTCAATTACTATAACACAAACTCACGCGCAGAAGACACACTACTACTGAGAGTCCACAGAAGAGAAAATCAAAATTTTTTCTAAACATTAACCGGTAAAAATTAGTATGTCATACCAAGCCACACGCATTATGGACTGCAATGATTATTGATAATATATTTCACCAAGGGAAAGCAAATTCTTAATAAGCTTTTGTTTTCCTGCACATTTCTGACAGGGATGATGATTTCATTTTTTAATTTATTCAGAAGTAAATTTATAATGATAACCAAAGGGAAATGTTTTTACTCTCCCATATGAGACTATCTATATAATCATTAGTCATTAAAAATGTATTATATTAAATATAAAGGGGAGTTCTGCATTCATCTAAATAGTGTAAGTTACTCAAAAAAAGACAAAACATATAGCAGAGATAAATGAGTCAACTTAACAAAATTCCAAATCAGTCCTATAGTTAGAATATATATTTGGCTGATGATGCATCCCAGACACGTAGTTCAAACTATTTAATGAACTCTCTGCCTTTATACAGTAATTTTCCACTAAGTGCTCTGATAAGGCATTATCTAATGTTAGCATTAGAAGGGATGTGTAATACCAATCAATAGATAAATAAAACCACCAGAAGTTAGAAGGGGATAATGCAGAGAGCAGTGCTTTCTGTTGAGACCTTTAGAGGGCAGCTCCAAAAGGAATCATCCCCTACTTAACGAAAAGTACGTGCAATCTTAGTTCCTGCTAACTCTGCTTCAATTCTCCCAGGAAAAATGCTATGATAAAAAAAGAATAACATAAAGAAAAGAATAAAGGTTTAATGAAAACACTAAGTAGAATCCTAAGTTCAGACATCATCCGAAAGGTTTTATGATTTTTTGGTGTTTGAGAAGATGGAGGGAGCGGCAGTTCCTGACCTGAATTTCAATGCTGTCAGATCTAAAATCTGCCCTCAGATCTCAAGTGGTTGGGAAATTAAAAGAAAGCGTAAGGCAATCACTAAAGATGACACTCTGGCCTGCTTGCTGAGAATCCGGAGAGTAACAGTAAAGTTTTCTTTAGTATATTCTCCTTTAATTTACATGAAAAGAAGCTGTTTCTCTAACACTCGCCCCTAACATCCCACTGTGAAGACAGCTGCCTTATTTGCCTTTCAGCAAATTAAAAGTTAAAATAGCTTCACTGTCAGGAGCAGCAGCTGCAATGGAGAGACTTGTAGAAGAGCTTCATTTTACAGCAGTGGAGTGTTCTATTTCCAAGCAATCGCTGCTACCTTCTGACTCCAGCAAAAAGTCTCTCGAGAAATACTCTTCCTTTACTAACTCACTATCTGCTTCCCTCATTGTTGGCAAAGGTCAAGACAAAATCCCTAGCGAGAAAGCTTCTGCTTTCTCAATGCTTTTGATGCATTGGATTTTCCTTTCGTATTCTTACGATACTAAGACTCACTTATCTGTCTCCAGTGATAAAATCAATTAAAATTAAAAGCAAAATAAAAATTTAGGTCACTCTCCAGTTTAAGCAAAGATGTAAGATACCTCTAGCGTGTTCCAAAAAAGACTGAAAGTGGGGGCTAATCAGAGTTAACAAAACTACTAGCCAAGGTTAGACACCATTTCTTCAAAATGTCAAAAAGGAAAAGTTACCAAAGGGACTATCAAATAAATGTTATCAAATTCTGAAATTTGGCTTGCATATTATTTTTCTAAAAAACCAAATTCTCTGTCAAGAATAAGGCAGTGAATTCTGAAGGATTTTTAAAGTATGTTTTAATTGTAGTCTTATTAAGTGTGAGTTTTATACCCATCTCCACATTTTCCTTATATATTTGTCAGGACTCTGATTTATGGAAATAAGCTAGGATTATTTTCTTAAATAAAGCTTGCATTCATAAGATGAAATAGGAGTCTGGAAGAAGAGTTATTTCATTAGGGTGATATTCCTGGACTTATTTAACATTTCTGCATTTATATTTTCCTCAAAGTAAATTCATAACAGCCTCCACTTTCCTCAACTAGCCTATGAAAGCTTATTGTTTCATTTTAGTTAAGATCTCTGGATGACTGAAGTAAGAATACTACTAAATAGAATGCGAATTAAGTAGTAGTACTAATAATATTATCATCGGTATCTGCCAGAAGCCTTTCAAATTATCTTTTCTTTTTTCTTGTTTTACTTAAGAAGCTATAAAGAATATTGTGTAAAAGATTTGTTTTTTCACTCACTGTCTTTTCACGGCTTTTTTTTTTTTTTTTTGGCCATACTTTGTGATTTGTTTCCATATGAAAGCATTTATCCATGATTTCCAGTGTGTAACAAAACTAAATTGTTTGGGAAGTGCAGCAATCATAATGCCTCCATAATTGAAGATATTTCGTTAAACCAACAGGGACAAACATTTTATATCCTGGGTTCGATTGCTAAAAATCTCCAATTAGTAAAACTTTTAATAATAAATATTACTACCATATGCCAGTCACATTAATTATGTTATCAGATTTAACATCCATAACAATACCGTGAAGTTGGTACTCTTATTCACATTTACAGAAAGTCAAAGTGAATTGCTCTGACTTACACGGCTACTAACTTGTAGAGTCAGCCTTTGAATCAAAGTCCACCTGAATCCAGAGCCCATGTTCTTAACCACTACTTAATAGTACCAATGATATTTACACAAATAGTCATATTGTAATTGGAAAGGTTGCTTTTCTTGGGCTGATTCATAACACTAAGGACTTCCTGGAAGACTCCACCAAGAACCTTATTTTTATTAATAATCTTTATCATGGTTCTTATGTGTGAAATATTGTAATTCACAGGCCTCGTTTGGTTAAAAATGAGCTGATCTAATTACGGATTCATTTTAATGCAGTGTGATTTTCGTCATTTAGGCCAAGGTTACTTTCTAAAACTAATACAAAATCTTTCTTTTTTAACATTTTCTCTAAATTTTTAGTATCTTCTTCCCTGTATTTTGGCTATTTTCTATTTTTATTTAAACCCAAGTCTAGAAGAGAGACTAATAAACTCATCCTGACTGGAACATGAAATCGAACTACCAAGAGTCACCTTCCCATTTGCACCAAGATTGTTTATGCCTCCCGTCTCCATCCCCCATTCTCCAAATTTATATATCAGATCATCTTCATGCTGCTTCAGGAGGCCAGTATTTCACCTGTACTGATTTTTTTTCTAGTTATGACAGCATATCACAAGTGCTATGCTATAAAATTTTATAGTTCATGAGTCTCTAGCCTTGGATCAAGCCATGCTGCAGCTCAGTCTTTTTCTGTCCTTATTTGCAGAGGCCATTGTATCTAAACTGAAATACAGGCAATCTACAGGTACCGGGCTTAAATCACAGGCCATAAACTCAAGTGCCCAAGTATGACTTTTTGTATTTTTATAATTTTCTATATCTGTGTGATAGAAACATCATCTCAGTAAATTTAAAGATGCATCTCCTCCTTACCCTCATACCCATTCTCTCCACAGTCCTGGTTTTCCAAGACTGTGTTTGATTATTTACATTGTACCAAGGCACAGGGAGAAGGGAGGGAATCTGACCCTCAAACACCATTTACCTGCAATTGTATCCATTCAAAAATCCAGTTTCCATTCTGGTCTGTGGTCAATGGCCCAAGGAAATTACTGCAGGGTGTTCCTTCATGTATATCCACAATAGCCTCTTCAAGTCTAGATGGCTCTATTTCAGTAGAATAATTTGGCTCTTGTTCTCTGCATTCTTCGGTGGTTTAGCCTCCCAAATAAGGGAGAGTCAAGGGAATGACAGAAAATAGTAGAATGAAATAATAGAAAGGAACCATTAGTTAATCTGGAAAAATAATATCCAATCACATTTTCAAATAACATTGAATGTTAGTTCTTTTATCTGGTACAAAAACAAGTGATAATAACTAATCAGACTTTCATAACATCTTGAGCGTATGTTTAGAACTCTGATTTCAAATGTGTGCAGAGTAGCTTACTCAAATTTCACTTTGAGGGACCCTGAGCATATCTCAAAAGAGTTAAGTAGCCATCTTATGTAGCAGCTAACATTAAGGTGCAAGAGGTCCATGTGACTACAATTGGAAGAGACACACCTCAGACATTAAGACCTTGTGCACAGAGAAACAAAGTGATTTCAAATTAAGGGACCACAATCAATCATCACAATGACAGATGCTTCTAATCACAATCCTCTAATTTAGGTCCTTGCTTTCTTACATACATGGTGAGATGCAGACTGTGGGGATTACTGCTGTATACCAGCACCTAGAACACTGCCTGGAAAACAGCAGGGGACTCATTTTAAGAGCTAAACCATGGAAACCACAGTCAGAGAAAAGGACATGACTAACTGAGTTTGTTACAAAATAGTATTTCCCATTTCTAAAGATTGCCAGTTGTTTCTGTAAGCTGAAATTCCTATTCTTTTATTGATTAGTTCTTGTGTTTGTTTTGAATCTTGTATATATCACATTACATTTTTAATAATTCATAATAGATTTAGCTTTTATATTCCAGGATGCTCCCAATTCTTTATAAATAAAACAAACTATGTATTTTAGGAAATAAGATATGTAAATCTGAAATGTCACATACCGACCCAGAGTATTCAGTCCAAGACCCCATATGTTTCTAACAGATACGTTTTGGCTCATTATTTAAATGCTTAACACTTCAAATGTTTCAAATATTTGTTCTTTATGAGTTATAAGTACTTTTGCATAAAAACAGTTGTATCCAGTACTACCTTTTTTCTTTAGAAAAACAGATGAAATGTAATTAAAATGAGCATTAAGAAAATAGAATAGAATGATTTCCACGTTGTTTTTTACATTATAAAACCCGTTGCTATCGAGTCTATTCCGACTCATAGCAACCCTATAGGACAGAGCAGAACTGCCCCATAGAGTTTCCAAGGAGCATCTAGTGGATTCAAACTGCTGATCTTTTGGTTAGCAGTCGAACTCTTACCCACTCTACCACCAGCTTCCGGATATAGATGCAGTTAATCTGGTAATGAGCTTTAACGAAAAATCCTCTTCGTATTATAATCTAAAAATTCTACAAAAGTCACAAAATATAGCCTACCATGTCAACTCTTAAAATATGAGTAAATATTGAATTTCCTTAATATTCATATATTTTGAGAACTATATAATTTTATTTTCTTCTTTGTACCTCAGATGCACAGAATTGGATTAATCACAATGCTTGGTTTATAATATACTCTCATCACTGAGACTTATATGACTCACTTTTATTTGTTTCTTTAGCCATTTTTAATTACATAATAGGGACCTATGAATTTCCCCACCCAGAACAAATACTAGGGCTCTTGATCATAACCCACATCCAAGTACATGGTCACCTCAAATGACACCCCCCTGAATTCCCAAACCAGATGCAGTGTTGTGTTGTTGTTAGGTGCCATTGAGTCTGTTCCAACTCATAGCGAACCCATGTACAACAGAGGGAAACACTGCCCAGTCCTGCTCCGTCACAACCATTGCTATGTTTGAGCCCACTGTTGCAGCAATTATTGAGACAATAACCATACTGAATCCATATTCATCATTCTTTGCTTTCCTTGTCATACAGAATTATTTCCTAATGTATGTATATTTATTAAAAATAGTTTAGTTGCTTTTAACTTTAAAAAAATTGGTATATCATATGCAATTTTTAGAACTTGATTTTTTTATACAGTGTTATCTTGCTAAGATTCATCCATATTTGCAATTATTGAACTCTGTTCATTTAACTACTGCACAATACTTTATTGTGAATATACCACAATTCATCCACTCTCCCACTGATGTGCATTTGGATTGTTTCCAGATTGTTCCTTTTTTGAATAGCTTTGATATGAACATCCTTGTACGTGTTTTCTATTGTACATGTAAAGGAATTTTATTGGGTATACACCTAGGAATGGAACTTCTGAATCATAAGGTCGATGAATGTTCAATTTTACGAGATAATGACAAATAGTTCTCCAAAATAATTTTACCAAAGAACATCTAGTGGCTCTATATCCTCCCCAATAGTTGGTATTATCAGACTTTTAATTTTTTTTTTGCCAAAAGAAATGTATAAAATGATATTATGGTCTTTATTTGTATTTCCAGGATTACCAATGGATGTGATGTGATGTGATGTAATGAACATTTACTCATATGTTTGTTGGTCATACGAGTCTCCTCTTCTGTGAAATGTCCATTAATGACTTTAGCCCATTTTTCTTACTGATTCGTATGAGATTTTTTTTTTTTTTTGCTCTTGACACCATTGCTTTGCCACTTGTGTATATCGTGCATATCTTCTCCTAGCTCATAATATGACTTTTCATTTTCTTTAAGGAGATCTCTTGATGAACCCAAGTTCTTCATTTTAACATAATAAATTTTTTATCTTTTCTTTTATAGTCAACATGTTTTATGCCTTATTTAAGAAATGTTTTTCTACTTCAAGGTCTAAAATACATTTGCATATATTTTCTACAAAGTGTTTAAAGATTTGCTTTTGACATTTAATCTGTTAATACACCTGGAGTTAATTTTTTTATATAGTGTAAGATAAGGATCTAATTTCATCTTTTTCTAGACATTTAATGAACTATTTAATCTTAAGGCATTGATTCTTAACTGCAGGAAATTGCTATTACATGATTCTAAAATAAACTACCTCCAAAGTTCTAATGCTAACTACTTGTATGTTTCCCTGAATGAAGATATCCAGCCATATAAAATAAGAATATTATAAAAAGGAGAGAAACATGGAGGCAATTTCCCTGGTAACTTAGCATCCTCAATCCCCCCACCCAAACATTTTAAAAACTCTGTTTTGACTAATTGAAACACACACACAATACTGAGGAAGCAACAATAAACATTACTGAACAATTTAGTATGTGCCAGGTATACTCTGCTGGGTGAGAGTACGCAAGTGTGAAAAAGACAAGCATCATCATCGATCTGCGTATCCACTTCCATTTACATTTCTGCATTCCCATTGTGATTTGTTCTACAATCATTTCTTTTATATTAGTTATTTTGAATGCTGCTATGAAATGAAATTGAATTAACTTCTATCTTATAGGTAACTAGGTCATAAATAAAGAAATGCCACAAATACCCTCTAGCTCAGCTCTTGTTTCTGTTTCTGACCCATCATGGTATTAATTTGCATCTCTGTAAAAATAAAAAGGTTTAACTTCCAAGTCATTCAACAAACATCTGTTAAATATCTACTATGGGAGCCTTGGTTGCACAGTGGTTAAGTGTTCAGCTGCTCACCAAAAGTCTGGCAGTCTGAATCCACCAGCCACTCCTTGGAAACCCTACGGGGAGGTTCTACTCTATCCTATGCGGTCGCTATGAGTCAGAATCAACTTGACAGCAACAAGTTTTTGGTTTATGGGCAAAGTACTGTGCTAGCTACCATACAGAACCCAAATTTCCTCCATAATCTAACTAGGGAGCCATAAAAAAATCTAAAATGGAAGTATAAATTATATAATAGAAGTATCCACAAAGGTTGACTGGGTGCAATTATGTTTGTAATTACTAAGCACCTAAGAAGATATGGCATTGTACATTTCAATGATCTCATTAAATAGGTATTTTTAAATTTCTTTTTAAAGAATCCATTGAGTAATTTCACAATGCAGGAAATTTAAAACAGAAATAGTCAACACTGATAAAATTTGATAGGCAAAATCCACTTCCAGGCATGCCTCAGACCATAATGGAAACACTAGCATAGAAGATGATGAACACTGTCAAGGTATTTGAAGACGGCTTTTCTACAAAACCAAAACAGAAGGGGAGAAATTAAAGAACAGGGTCTTTCTAAATCTCCCCCTCCTGGGTATATACAGTCAGACACAATTCAAGCCCACTCAGTTACCTGGCTTTAGGTTTCCAGCAGACCCAACAACAGGGCCAGCTCTATACAAAGTTATGAAGATTTTTAATGTCTACTCTAGATTCTCTATTTTCCTGTCTTGCTTGTTTTGTCTGTTTTATGCACCTACTGACATTATTCAAAACCCCTAATGGCGCATCTCATCCAGACTGTCCCTTACCTATGGATGCATCATGACGTCTATGAACTACCCAAGATCGGTTGTAACTCTTCCCACTTCTCCTCTTCACTTCAAGGTTCTGCTCAACATCACATCCCCTGAGTCTCTCGGTGACTTCCAAAGTAACCCCTGCCTAATCTCATAAAGTAATGTACTCCAATGTGAGAAATGTAGAGAGGGCCCATCCTTCCCAGCAGAGTGAATATAACAGTATGGCTTTGAAGTCAGGTAGAAAACAAGTATGCTGCCATAAAAATCAGCTCAAGAAAATCCTTCGCTCTTGTAGTCAAGGGACCTCAGATGAAGTCCAAACTCCACATTAATTCATATGTGAAACTAAGCCAGTCATTTAACTCTACTGAGATTCAGTTACACAATCTATTAATTGGGAGCAATAATAAATTCACGGGAATGCTGTAGGTATGCTGAGGTATAAAAGAGTATTTGTAAACTACAAAGTGAATTAAATTTTAAGGGAGTGTCATCTTACAGCAATGGTAAACTTCCAGGGAAGATGTTTAATTAGACATCCCTCAACACATTCTGTAGTAATGCCTGCTCCACCTATACTAGGGACAGGACTTCAATAAATCAATCTGTGAGACCAATGTAATTTTAAATCATATGCTTCATCATTCTCAACCAGCAAAAGACAAAAGTAGTTTAGATAGATCTCAGGATTTTCATAATATTAATGGAATATCTCTACATTTGAAAATGTCTTTGGAAAAAGTAAGATACTAGCTTTTTATGAAAGTGACATCTTAGCTCTTTGATAATAATAGCTAACACTCAGAGATCACTAGGATCTAGGCATTTTAAGAATATGACATTTTATCTCATTTAATCAATACAGCACCATACAGTAGGTACTATTATTATCACACCATTTTACATCTGCTGCAAAAGACATCTTTAAAGTGTTCAAAAGCAAAGATGTCACTTTGAGGACTAAGGTGAGTCTGGCCCAAGCCATGGTATTTTCAATTGTCTCATATGCACACAAAAGCTGGACAATGAATAAGGAAGACTGAAGAAGAATTGACCCCCTTGAATTATGGTGTTGGCAAAAATATTGAATATACCATGAACTGCGTCTTGGAGGAACCACAGTCAGAACGCTCCTTGGAAGCCAGGATGGCGAGACTTTGTCTTATGTACTTTGGACATGTTATCAGGAGGGACTAGTCCCTGGAGAGGGACATTACACTTGATAAAGTAGAGGGTCAGGGAAAGACAGGAAAACCCTCAATAAGATGGATTAACACAGTGGTTGCAACAATGGGCTCAAGCATAGCAACAATTGTGAGGATGTTGCAAGACCAGGCAGTGTTTTATTCTGTGGTATATAGGGTCGCTATGACTCGGCACCTAACGACAACATAACAGCCACAATCATTTTATAGATGAGGGAAATAAGGTATAGAGAGGCTAAGTAAGAAACTTGTCATAGGTCTCACAGCTGTTTTTTGATGACTCTAGTTTTCAGATCCAAGTCGTCTAATTACATAGTCAAACTTTTACCCATTGGACTCTACTGCCTCTTTTAGAGATTCCTCTCTATACTGTGATTATAGGTTACAATGGGCTAGGAACCACTGTTCTACATAACCACAATACTCCATGACTCATTCTAGGGCACTGAGTACCTCCAGGAGCATCATTCACACAGACTTAATGTGAGTGGCACCCCCTAGAGGTATGTAGTACAAAAACAGCATAATCCCACACAGTGACCCTGCATCCACACCACAAACCACACTCTTTTTCACGGTCTTTCTCATGTTGCTTCACCAGCATGATGAAAGCCTTTCCTCCCCTCTCAACCTGCACAAAACCAGCCATCATTCAGGCCCAGCCAGCCTATATCCTCCTTGAAGCCTGTCATGGACTGAATTGTGTCCCCCCAAAATATCTGTCAACTTGGTTGGGTCATGATTCCCAGTATTGTATAATTGTGTACCATTTTGTAATCTGATGTGATTTCCTTATGTGTTGTAGATTCAATCACTAGGATCTAATAAGATGGATTAGCGGCAGTTATACTGATGAGGTATACAAGATGGGATAGTGTCTTAAGCCAATCTCTTTTGAGATATAAAAGAGAGAAGTGAGCAGAGACACATGGGAACCCCATACCACCAGGAAAGCAGTGCAGGGAGCAGAGCGCATCCTTTGGACCTGAGGTTCCTGTGCAGAGAAGCTCCCAGACCAAGGAAGATTGATGACGTGGACCTTCCTGCAGAGCCGACAGAGAAAGCCTTCTCCTGGAGCTGATGCCCTGAATTTGGACTTGTAGCCTACTCAACTGTGAGAAAATAAATTTCGCTTTGTTAAAGCCATCCACTTGTGGTATTTCTGTTATAGCAGCACTAGATGACTAAGACGAAGCCTTTCTGGGTTCCTCAAAGATCTGTATATCTCTTTTCTGAACACAGACTATGTGTTCAGTTTACACTGAGGGCACTTTGAGCATTAGTTAAGCAGTTGCATAATATTTTTCTGATCTACCAGCCACATTTATTTACTCAGCTACAGTTAAGTTCATTGTGGGCAAAAAAGAGTTTTGACGCTCCCTCCTCAATGACCCCCACCACACCCACACACACACGTACACACACACAGCACTTCACATAGTACTAAAAGTTCAATAAATACTGTTTGGTTAGTTGATGGACTGATTGATTAATCTATTTAATGAACATTCACCTAGACTTAAATAGCCTCCACTAGTTTCTATACTGAGACATAGATGCACACACAACACATGGGCCAGTGAGGTAATGGACTGAAGAAGGGAATAAAAAAGGCTGTCGGGAAATTGCCCTAAATATAAAAATCACAAGAAATGGAAATGTGTAAGGATTCAATCTGAAAAGTCTTAAAGGGAGAACTGGTTAACTGGAAAAGTTAAAAAAAAAAAAAAAGTAGTTTTATGCATTTTGTGTTAAAGTACTTTGTCAGGATATGAAAAGCAAACCCTCCTCTCCATCAGTTCCGTCATTTTCCTTCAGGAGATGTAATGACTCTCCCACATTTCAAGTATATGTTAAAATTCACATGGCTTTCACCTTCTACTTTATTTCTTCCTCCTACTCTCTGCCCACCACACATACACACCATACATAAACTGATTCTCTCCCCCTAAAAACAGTCACCTTTTGACTATGCATTACTAGCTCATCAAAACAGCGCCAGACAAAGTTTCATTTATTAACTTGGGCTCCCTCTGCTGGGTCTGCAGTAGTAAGACATACAACTCTGTAGAACTGGAGGTTATGGAACTCATTCCCCACAGAATTTCTCCTGTTTAAATGAAAATTTAAATTCAATATCCAGCAACATATAACAATTTGAAAACAGATTAGGATATAAATAAATCAGCAACAATAAATCAAGATAAATCAAACAATAGTTTAACTTAACTTATAAAAAAAATCTACCTTGAGCATTATGCTCTTTTAAGAGCTATCTATATGGGATCAAAGTGACAACAGCAACTCGAAAGATTAGACAGAAACCTTAGGGGGCAGTGAGTTTATATCAGTGGGGGAGGAACAACTCAGAAAAGGATGTTGAGAATGGTTGCACAACTGGAACGTACCATATTTTCCTGCAAATAATGCATACCTTCTACGTTTGTTTGCCAACCGTGCTCTTCCCCCTCAAGGTATTTTTGTAAGCTCACTATGCTAATTTTTTTTACAGCAACATGTAAAAAAAAGTGGGATAGTGGCACTTACAAAAATACCTCGCAGTGAGGAGGGGGAAGTTGGCAAACAAACGCAGAAGGCATGCATTATTTGTGTAATAACACGGTGATCAATGTCACTGAATCGTACACGCAGAAATGGTTGAAGTAGTGTACATTTTGCTGTGTATATTCTCAACAACAAAACAAGTTTTTTTTAAAATCAAGATAGGCGGTTTCTAAGAAACTACTACCCAGATCAGTATTTTTGCCCCTGCTTATTTTCATTTGTAGTAGAATGGTGGAATTCAGCAGGGGATCTCAAAGATTACAGAGATAATGACATAAAACTGTATAGAAGAAAACAATCACAAGAGAGATTTGGATAACATATTGTTTGTCAGGAGAAAATGTGAATACAAATGCATATGATGACTGAAAAGTTCTCTGGCAAAAGAAATAGCACAGCAAAATAAAAAATAATAATTACTATTATCAAAGCTATTACACACTCCAAGGTCTGTACATAGGGTTTCTGAAGAAGTAAAGAAAAAGAAGGAGCAGCTAGGTAATATTACTAAAGAAATAGAAAAAGGTGTTGATAACATCACTAAAATATACTAGCCAACTTGGCCATACAGGAGTATATTTTATTGAGTCTACACACACACAAACTAAAATCATGAAATACATTCCACATTTACTAAAGATAACAGAAATGCAACTTATACATCAAAATGGAAATGGTAGATATTGATTCCTGCTAAAAGGATATGTTATTTCTCATTTAATTGATTTGGTGCTTATTACAAAAGAGAATGGTGAAATTGAACTAAAACAAACCACTGGACCATGGAAGAGCATAAAAATAGATCTAAGACCTTTAAATATCTGGAAAATATTGTCTGTAATATAATTTTTCCCTAAAATAGACAAGCATTCTACATTAACTATATCTAAAATCAGTCCCAGAGTAACCTTGGAGAATCACCAAATACTCAGAAAACTGAATCTTCGACAGCCTAGAAATTCAGGACCTGAGTTTTCATCTCCGGAGTCCAGTATGGACACCGGCAGGACCTCATATTATTAAAGGCCTTCCCAAGGAGCCCTTCTGGTGTCCAACTCTCTTTTCCATTGTTAAATAATTAGCTGTCCCAAAAGGCTAATCAAGACTCCATCACAGAACTGGCTACATAATTTGCTGGGTCCAGTGCAAAATGAAAACGCAGGGCCCCTTGTTCAAAAAATATTAAGAACACAATATGGTGAGTGTAATTAATGTCACTGAATTGTATACTTTAAAGTGATTAAAATGGCAAATTTTTTATAATATGTACTTTACCACAATAATGCTAAACTTAAAAAATGTATTAAGAATTTCAATATGACAGCAAAGCATTAATCTAAGTATAGGGCACTTTTAAGCATAGGGCCTTGTGTGAATGCGCAGGTGACATACGTGTGAAGCTGGTCATGTTGTAGCCCTAGGTTAGTAGGAGGTTAGTAATAATGTCTTCATGGGTTCTGTCTCCGACATTCGCAAGGAAAGATGCTCACCTCATCTTACTCTAGGAATGTAAGACCACCCTCAAACAATTTCCTGCCAAGAGAGAAATCTGTACCAAAACAAACACGGTTCACTATAGTTCCCTAAATGCATACTATAATCTGTAAGTAGGGCATATTTGCGTTTATTCTATCCCCTTTTGATTTTGGAGACAACATATGTTTAGAGAACCTAAGATAACTCATGCAAATTTTTTTTCTTCCCTTTCTTGGGAGGGGATGTACAATTTCAGTGGTTAAAACACAGACTCCAGAGTCAGACTAGGTTCAAATCCCAACTCCACCATTGACCATGTTTGACTTTGGACAAGTTTATAATGGCAGATAATAATAGTACTACCTCATATGGTTACTAATGAGAATAAATTGAGGCATTATTTATAAAGAGTTTAACTCAGTGCTTGGCACATAATTAGGTATTATCATTATATAAGAATATTGTTTCTCAAATGTTCTAGTACCCTGATTGTGGAAAACAATCTGCTTGTCATGAGTACCTTGGCCTTTAAAGTCTAGTTGTGCTTAGCATGGTTTACTGGCTTATTTTATGAAAAATGATTTTTGATATAACCCCTCAGCCCATGTTCTCTAGATTTTTAAAGATCTTCATTTATTCATTTATTCCATAAACATGTATTGTTTCTTTTCTCTGTGCTAAGTACTATGCTGGATGTTACAGATGTAAAGATGGACAAGATTAAATCTCTCTATAAATGAGCTCACCAACCAGATACTTAAATGGATAATTTTAATGCAATATACCAAGTACAACAATTGTTGGAAGACAATACTCTATGGGTCTCTCTCATTATTGCATTTTCTGAGTAAAAGCATTAACAAATCTTTTGTTCCAGATTAGCTGTTAAAAATGTTTGTAAAGCAAACGGTTTTGGAAGACAGAGATAGTGTCTCTCTGAAGGGCAGAGGGCAGATTTGTTTTTTCCTGACCAGTATAATAAAGATAATGTGTTTTCTACAGCAAGGGTTGGGCCAGTTTGCTAGCAGCCCCCTTTAAAAGAGTGAATTTTATCTCTCCCTTCTATGACAAAATCGGGTATATTTAAGAGTTAAGATTAGGATTAAGCTTTGAAATAGGAGTGGACAAATACATATGCTCAAGAATTTTCACTGTTTATTCAATCTTAATTTATTCAGAGAAATGGTCCTAAAAGCCACAGGCTTATTATTGTTAAGTATGGCAAACCACTAATTTTGTGCTCAGATAATTCATTTCCTCGGAAACCCTGAGGTTGTAAAACAAACATGAATTAACCTTGTGCTTACCCTGCCCTTTTCACAGCTAATTATTCAACATAAAAACCAAACCCATCGCATCAGTCAATTCTGACTCATGGCGACCCCACGTGTTACAGAGTAGAACTGTTCCACAGGGTTTTCTTGGCTATAATCTTTATGGAAGCAGATTCTTCAAGCCTTTCTTCCATGGTACTGCTAGGTGGGTTGAAATTAGCAAACTTTTGGTGAGTAGTAGAGTGTAAAACATTTGCACCACCCAGGGACCAACACAGCGGAGAGTTAAAAGTTTCTAACAGTAGTTAAAAACAAACCCAGATAAAGAACAAGAAGTCAATGCAGATGTAAGTGATAAATTTTGTTCTTTTCAAGCTTTTGCTGTCCTCTTTTACAATTTATAACACATTACTATTCACATAACTCTATCTCCCCACCATTCCTGTCTCACTCAACAATGTCAATACTCCTCTTTCTCTTTCCTGTCCCCAACTCCTCCTCCCACAGCTGCACAGGAGGGCAGGGACCATACTGTACTCATGTTAATGTTCCTTGTTCCCAGAATAGCATAGCACATACTAGATGCTTAATGTATGCTTAATACACAAACAAACAAGAAATCATTGAGTGCACAAAGCCATTTACGGATCATCTTAAGGTACATAATCACCTCATAACCGAAAGTATGGCTTGAGGGATAAAATTAGGGTCACACAATAGGCTACTTCTTTTATTTAAGTCTCAGGATTTGTAAATATCATACGTTATATCTGAATATATGTGCGCAAGACATATATCGCAGACATATAGAATTAATTTCAGCCTCGTGCTTTAAACTTTTATTATTTTCCAAATAATTCAGAAAACTACTTCATAAAAATTCCCATCTTATTTACTGCTCTAGCCCCAGAATGTGAATGAGACAGTCCTCAATAAATATTTAACTCACTGAATAATAAATAAACACATTCCTTTGTTTTTCTACCTAGAAGATATTTTTCCCTTTCCATTTTTTTGGATTGAGCACACAAATAAACATTATCCAAACGGTGGAAAGAACATTTTTGTTGTTTCTCATGTTCCCCAACTAACCAACAAATAAAAGCATGGGATATTGAACAACAGCTGTGCTGACAGAGGTTGTCTTCCAAGACCATGGCACCTATTATTATTAATGTACATTGTAAGCTAGATTTTAACAAAGATCAAGGTATATTTTCAATTCTGTTATGAGAGGTAAATAATCCTCTATATAAAAAAGTAAAGTAGCAATTCCCACTTAAATAACTATTGACACAGAATTAACTAAGCCTCTTCAGATAGTTGTACCACAGAGTATCTCTATCCATCTAGCAACCAGAAATCTCCACAAACCAGCACTTCATGAGAGCAGGTCTTTTCTCTTGCAATGCAGCTGGTGAGTTCAAACCACCAACCTTTTGGTTAGCAGCTGAGTGCTTAACCATTGGGCCACCAGGGTTCCTTTTATAGAAAATATAATGTGCGGCAACTCTTAAAGATCCAGAATACTACAATATTCCATTTTCTAACCATTCTGAAGAACAGGGAAGTCTCTATGTTACGCTTTATTAACACTCTATCAGCCAGCATATTAATTAACCCATAAACCCAATTTCCCAGTTATATTGGATGATAAACATAAATCCAAAGTATTTACTCTATTCATGAATGTAACTTTCTTACATTTTAGCAGCTATTTTTAACAGTAAATTAGAAGATGGGGGGGAGGGGTCGGGGGGGGGAGTTCTTCTGGTGAATTGCCTCCATTGTCCCAAGTGACTAGGTGGCCTGAGGGACTTTAGAACCATAGTTGTGGTCTGGTACAAAATGTGCCACTCTCTCCTTAGCTTCTTCCTTTACTCTCCATAAACAAGGTAATTCACCTCTTTTCAAAGGCTATCAGGAAGCCTTCAGTTTCTCCTGCTGTTGCCAAAAACCACATGAAGTAGCAAATTTTGCAGAGGAGGAAAAACATCGTGTTGTATCTCAAAATTAAAGTGACGAAAATGAAATGCACAATTCAAGAGGGTAAGAAATAAGTGAGTATATAAACTAATATTGCAAATAAAGAGATACCAGTTAATGGTATTTTTACTAGCTAACCCACTTCCCGGGATATACTGTAGAGAAATGAATAAAAATTCGAGTTCCTTATTATTCAGTCTTAGAAAGTCATCATTTGCTTGCTTTCCTCATTTTGTTTCATTTGACGTTTCTTGAGCACCCACTAAGCGCAGGCAGGCACGGTGCTGAGGTGCTTACAGAGATTGAGAGCATTTCTGCACATAGATGTAGTACACCCTCCACTAAATGCTGGTCTTCTATAGGTGGCACATGACCCATATTTAATCTGTTCTAAATGTTCATATTTTCAAACACGATATCCTTTCTTTGAGAGGAACATACCTATTTATAGGAGAGGGTCAAGGAAAGGAAAAAGAGAAGGGAGAGAAAATGGTATGTCTGGTAACATTTTATTAAGCTGTAAAAATCCCTTTCTCAACAAGAAAGTGAAAATCATGTCAGTGGTTAGCAAACTGAAAACCTGACAAGTGATAAGCACCAACAAATTGCTTAACAAAATGTTAGCTACCGATTACAGTGTTGATGTAAAACCCAAAAAGTGAGCTGACATAAGATAACATGTTAAAACGGAAAGCTGCACTAATGAAAAGGTCCAATGCTGTAGAGCTCCTTGGCTTTTGTGGAAAGAATGGCACATATGAAGCAATGCAAAAACAAGCACTGCAGTTCATGAGAGTAGCTAAAAATTTAGGACACAAAGCAAAACGTCAGAACTAGTTCTCTGCTGAATCATTACAAAATAAGTAAGTCACCTACCACCTATTAAATTGTAAGGACTCTTTAGGTGGCATCCACACACAGGGAGAAAGAAAAAAAAAACGTAACATTTGTACTTTCTTATGCATTTAAACATTACCTTCACAATTTACTTTACAGCCGGTAGTTAGTGTCTACATATTTAGAGAAGGTTTGCTATGTAAATCAATTATTTTATGGACACTTAGAAAATCCTGAAAGTGAATAGCTTTGACAGTGCTACCTCAGTAGCATTTCACAAATCCCTCCATAAAATTCAAATGACTAAAAATTGTGCTCCTGGGTCACCCCAGACTAACTTCACAAGCCATTCCCGGACCACTTTTGGACAATGGCCGTATGTGCACTGCAGCAGATACATCATGACCAAAACAACAGAGAAAAAAAAAAAAAAAGTTGCTATCAAGTCAATTCCAACTCAGGAGACCCCACGTATGTCAGAGTAGAACTGTGCTCCATAGGGTTTTCAGTGGCTAATATTTTGGAAGTAGATCAGTAAGCCTTTCTTGCAAGGTGACTCTGGGTGGACTCAAACTCCTGACCTTTGGGTTAGCATCCCAGACAGTTAAACATTTCCACCACCCAGGGACTCCAAAGCATAGGAATAACCTTTTTTTTTTTTTTTTTAAACTTCAAGGCCATTCTAACAGATACGGTGTTCACTTGAGTGTGAATTTCTTAGCAATAGAAAAAAATCTATTTCCACTATCTAAAATGGCCATTTTCAAATATCCTATCATTTTTTAATCTCTCCTTTCAAGTAACATATATGCTCATATAACAGTCTAAGTTATCATCTCACTGTTTAGTCTATTAAATAAACTAAGCTACCTTTCCCCCATTTTGTACTTGCTGACTTCCATTTCTACCATTTCCTTGTGTTTCTATGTTTCTTTAACTAGGAATTAGTATTTCAGTTACTCCTATTTACAACTTCCTGACCAGGTTAGGTGTTAAGCTTGAGAACCCTCTGGATACTTAAAATGTGTGTGTAGTTCGTAAAACTAAACGGGAAATGGTTTGTTACAACAATGAACAAATGGGGTGATGGCTACACAAGACTGAATTAAGAATTTGAAATATAAATTGATAAAGTAAAATTTTCAACATGAAATAAAATTTTTATCACATTTCATCACAGGTTAATTTGCCTTTTAAAGTAAATATTTGGGCCTGAATTCACAACAAGAAATAGATTTACCCTAATCTGAATTTTTTCTCAAAGTACATTTAACATTAAAAACATTAAACTCTAAACATTACTACATTGACACAGGTCTACATGTAACAATAAAACAGGTGTCTAATGGACACTGTGGGCATCTCCCCAACATCCATTTCACCTCTGCCCTAGTTTATAGTAACCATACTGTTTGGGTAATTGATCCCACCCCAACTCTTGTGGGATTTCAGCCCTATCAAACCAAACAGTCCCTTTATATAATAAGTATTTTATAATGTCCCCTTTCTATACTAAAATAAAATTCATAAATAAATATGATTATCTCCATGCATAATTTCAAAAAAATCAATATAATTCTCAAAAAAATATATAAAGGAGAAATAAAAGTAATTAATGAGAAAAATATGTATTTCAATATCCTCAGCCATGGTATTGTAGTCAGATGCTTGTACCTTCACAGGGAATCATCATGAAATGAGACACCTGCTAATGCAGCCTGGTAAGGTGCATTACACAGGCAGCTCAAACGCTAGGGCATCATTCCCATCTACTATGTGATTTTTCAAAAACATATACAAATCTCGGGAAAATTCTGAACAAAAAAAAGAACAATATCCCATAGTACACCCACCAGTTACTGTAGTAGGTTGAATGGTGGCCCCCTAAAAGATATGTCCATGTCCTGGAAACTGTGAATGTGGCCTTATTTGGAAAAGGGTCTTTACACATGTAATTGAATTAAGGATCTTGGGATGAAATCATCCTGGATTACCCAGGTGGGCCCTAAATCCAATGATAAGTATCTTTATAAGAGACAAAAGAGAAAAGACAAGGAGAGAAGATGAGAAGGCCAGGTAAAGACAGAGGCAGAGATTGAAGTGATGTAGCTACAAGTCAAGGAACACCTGAGCCATCGGAAGCTGGAGGAGGCAGGATAGGATTCCCCCCTTGATTTTGACACCTTGATTTTGGACTTCTGGCCTCTAGAACTGTGAGAGAATAAATTTCTGTTATTGTAAGCCACAAAGTTTGTGGTAATTTGTTATGGCAGCCCCAGAAAACTAATACAGTTACATTTCCAGGAAATTCGGTATATATTAAAATGGTGCAAAAAAACCCACCTTGTGTTTATATGTAAAACAGCTAAGCTCTAGGTTCAGATGATGATACTAGGTTTTTCACCTATATATCTCCCAGAAATGCATTCAAAATGTATACAAAATGGGGGACAATTCTTAGTTGTGCATGCCTATCCTGTGCAATCCACAGCCTCTGGTATCGCTGGCCCCCATCCACTAAATAGCAATCTTCACCTCCCATCATTGTTTAACAATCTAATACTCCCTCACAAGTTTCCATGCACATACATTTCCTTAAATTTCTGTCCACATGCAATCCCAGGGATTTGTATCAGTCCTCACTGAGAATAACTTAGGGACATCCTTACCACAACAATTAGTTCCAGAATAAATATGGAACCCAGGCTTAAGCCAGTCAGCACAAGTATTCTCTTGGCTCCATCAGGGTTTATCCAATCAGCACAAAGCTCAGGACTTTTAATGGGAGCAAGGATGGAAATTCTGGAACTCTCTCATTTTGGACAGTGTGGTATGCAGATACAAAGTCTGGAACTAGGCAAACATGACACATAGAAGAGGAAAGAACTAAGAGAAAAATAAAAACAAATGGAGATGGAGTTCCACTCAATCATCCAGGAAGCCTTATTTTAACTACATGAGCAACAAATCTCTTTTAATGCTGAAGCCAGCTTGAACATTGTTTTGCAAAACAAAATTCTGTCTTAGTTATCTAGTGCTGCTATAATAGAAATACCACAAGCAGATGGCTTTAACAGAAATTGATTCTCTCACAGTTTAGGAGACCAGAAGTCCAAAATTAGGATGCTGGCTCTAGGGGAAGGTTTTCTCTCTGTCCACTGTGGGGGAAGGTCCTTATCAATTACCCCTGGGTCTAGGCGGTTTCTCAGCACAGGGACCCCAGGTCCAAAGAATGTGCTCTGCTCCTGGCTCTTCTTTCTTAGTGGTAGTAGGTAGAAGTTTTGCTTGCAGATGGAAGTTCTCTTGTCTTCCCCTTGCCCTTCAAGGATGCAACGTGACTCAGCGAAAAAAAGCAAGATGTAGCCCTATGAAGGCAAGAGCCTTGAATATGTAGTTTAATATTGTATCCCTGCAGCATAGTATGGTGCCTGGCTACCAATATATATTAGTTAGTTGAATGAACAAACAAACATAGGCTTGGCCAAACAAATATGGAGGCATACAGGCTTGGACTAGCTTCATAGCTCTGCCATTTACTACCTACGGTAACCCTGGGCAAATAGTCTTTCATTTTCCTCATCTGTAAAGCTTGGAACACAGTTTTACCTGCCCACTTCTCCAATTTTATCTCACCATATCTGCCCCTACGTTACTATGCTCAAATCACACAGCCTCCTTGCAGAACCTCAAATATCCCACTCTCTTTCCTGAGTCACTGGAAATTCCATCTGCTTGGATGCTCTTTCTCTTCCTCTTCCTATGGTTGGATTTTCCCAATCCTTCATGGTTCAATTCATGTGTCACTTCCTCCACCAGGTCAACCCTGACTACACTATCACCCCACCTATATTGTTATCACAATATCATTTATTTCCTTCATAGTACTTATCACAATCTACAGTAATTTGGGGTTTTTGTTTCCTTATTCAGTGTCTCTTTTAACTTCTTCCATAAAAGCAGGAACCATGTTCACCTAGCACATAGGAGACACTCAATAAAGAATTGTCAAATGAATGAATGAACAGCCCCCACTTCCTTTCCAGATTCATCTCATACAACTCAAACTGTACACTGTAGCTATCTTGACTCATTTTAATGCTTCAAACATGCTTTTGGACATGTTATTCCCCCTGTCTGAAGCTTTCTTCTTCCACCCCAGTACTGTAATTGTTGTTGTTATTGTTAGGTGCCATCGAATCAGTTCCAATTCTTAGCGACCCTGTGTACAACAGAATGAAATACTGCCCCATCCTGCATTATCTTCACAATCATTGCTATGTTTGAGTCCACTGTTGCAGTCACTGTGTCTATCTTGTTGAGAGTCTTCTTCTTTTTCACGAACCCTCTACTTTACAAAGCATAATGTCCTTCTCCAGGGACTAGTCCCTCCTGATAGCATGTTCAGAATACATAAGATGAAGTCCCGCCATCCTCGCTTCTAAGGAACATTCTGGCTGTACTTCTTCCAAGACAGATTTGTTCATTCTTCTGGCAGTTTATGGTATATCCAATATTTTTGCCTAACCATAATTCAAAGGCATCAATTCTTGGTCTTCCTTATTCAACATCCAGCTTTTGCACGCACATGAGGCAACTGAAAATACCATGGCTTGGGTCAGACACACCTAAGTCCTCAAGTTGATATCTTTGCTTTTCAACACTTCAAAGAGGTCTTTTGGAGTAGATTTGCCAAATGTAATACACTGTTTGATTCCCTGACTGCTGTGCTTCTATAGGTGTTGATTGTGGATCTAAGTAAATAAAATTCTTGACAACTTCAATCTTTTCTCCATTTATCATAATGTTGCTTATTTGTACTTGTGAGGATTTTTGTTTTCTTTATGATGAGGTATAATCAATACTGAAGGCTGTACTCTTTGATCTTCATCAGTAAGTGCTTCAAGTCCTCTTTACTCTCTGCAAGCAAGACCATCACACATGTGTCAGTTTTTCGTACTGTGGTGGCTCGCATGTTGCTGTCATGCTGCAAGCTATGCCACCAGTATTTCAAATGCCAACAGGGTCCCCGTGATGGACAGTTTTCTGTGGAGCTTCCAGACTAAGACAGCAAAAACCTTATGAATAGCAGTAGAACATTGTCTAACATAGTGCCAGAAGATGAGCCCTTCAGGTTAGAAGGCACTTGAAATATGAGTGGGGAAGAGCTGCCTCCTCAAAGTAGAGTCAACCTTAATGATGTGGATGGAGTCAAGCTTTCGGAACCTTTATTTGCTGATGTGGCATGACTCAAAATGAGAAGAAACAGCTGCAAAAATCCATTAATAATCAGAACGTGGCATGTATGAAGTATGAATCTAAGAAAACTGGAAGTCCTCAAAAATGAAATGGAACACATACACATCAATATCCTAGGCATTGGTGAGCCGAAATGGACAAGTATTGGCCATTTTGAATCGGACAATCATATGGTCTACTATCTCAAGAACGACAAATTGAAGAGGAATGGTGTCACATTCATCGTCAAAAAGAACATTTCAAGATCTATTCTGAAGTACAACACTGATAATAATAGGAAAATATCCATAGGCCTACAAGGAAGACCAGTTAATATGACTGTTATTCAAAGTTGCGAACCAACCACCAAGACCAAAGATGAAGAAACTGAAGATTCTTACCAACTTCTGCAGTATGGAATTCATCAAACATACAATCAAGTTGCATTGATAAGTACTGGTGATTGGAATGTGAAAGTTGGAAACAAAGAAAAAAGGATCTGTATTTGAAAAATATGGCCTTGGTGACAAAAATGATGCCAGAGATCGCATGATGGAATTTTGCAAGACCA
The DNA here is from genome assembly GCA_030035585.1 of Dugong dugon. Classification (NCBI taxonomy): domain Eukaryota; kingdom Metazoa; phylum Chordata; class Mammalia; order Sirenia; family Dugongidae; genus Dugong; species Dugong dugon. The sequence continues at coordinate 17,290,566 of CM057465.1, forward strand.
ACAACTTATTCATTGCAAATATTTTTCTACAACATAAACAGCGACTATATACGTGGACCTCATCAGATGGAAAGTGAAGGAATCAAATTGAGTATATCTGTGGAAAGAGACTATGGAGAAACTCAATATCATCAGTCAGAGTCGACTTCAGAACAGACCATCAATTGCTCATATGCATGTGTCATGGACTGAATTGTGTCCCCCTAAAAATATCTGTCAACTTGGCTAGGTTATGATTCCCAGTATTGTATAATTGTCTACCATTTTATCATCTGATGTGATTTCCCTGTGTGTTGTAAATTCTATCACTATGATGTAATAAGATGGATTAGTGGCAGTTACATCGGTGAGATCTACAAGATTAGTGTCTTAAGTCAATCTCTTTCGAGATATAAAAGAGAGAAGCGAGCAGAGAGACATGGGGACCTCATGCCACCAAGAAAGCAGTGCCAGGAGCAGACAGCATCCTTTGGACCTGAGGTTCCTACACTGAGATGCTCCCAAACCAAGGGAACCCTGATGACAAGGACCTTCCTCCAAAGCCAACAGAGAGAGAAAGCCTTCCCCTGGAGCTGGCACCCTGAATTTGGACTTCTAGCCTACTGGACTATGAGAGAATAAACTTCTCTTTGTTAGAGCCATCCACTTGTGGTATTTCTGTTATAGCAGCACTAGATGACTAAGACAACATGTTTAAATTGAAGCTGAAGAAAATTAAAACAAGTCCACAAGAACCAAAATACAACCTTGAGTAAATCCCACCTGAATTTGGAGACAATCTCAAGAATAGATTTGAAGCACTGAACACTAATGACCGAAGACCAGACATGTTGTGGGATGATATCAAGGATATCATACATGAAGAAAGCAAAAGGACATTAAAAAGACAGGAAAGAAAGAAAAGACCAAAATAGATGTCAGACGAGACTCTAAAACTTGCTCTTGAATGTAGGGCAGCTAAAGTGAATGGAAAAAAAATAATAATAATGAAGTCAAAGAGCTGAACAGAAGACTTCAAAGGACAACTCAAGAAGACAAAGTAAAGTATTATAATGACATGTGCAGAGAACTGGAGTTAGAAAACCAAAAAGTAAGAACACACAGCATTTCTCAAGCTGAAAGAACTGAAGAAAAAAGTTCTTCAAGCCTTGAGTTGCAATTCTGAAGGATTCTATGGGCAAAATATTGAAAGATCCAGTAAGCATCAAAAGAAGATAGAAGGAATATACACTCACTGTACCGAAAAGAATTAATCAACGTTCACCCATTTCAAGAGGTAGCATCTGATCAAGAACCAATGGTACTGAAGGAAGAAGTCCAAGCTGTACTGAAGGCACTGGTGAAAAACAAGGCTCCAGGAATTGACGGAATACCAATTAAGATGTTTCAACAAACGGATACAGCACTGGAGGTGCTCAATCATCTATGCCAAGAAATTTGGAAGACAGCTATCGCCAGATAACCAACTGGAAGAGACTAATATTTGTGCTCTTTCCAAAGAAAGGTGATCCAACAGAATGTGGAAATTACCAAACAATATCATTAATATCACACGCAAGTAAAATTTTGCTGAAGGTAATTAAAAACAGTTGCAGGAGTACATTGACAGGGAACTGCCAGAAATTCAGTCCAGATTCAGAAAAGGACATGGAACAAGGGATATCTCATTGTTGATGTCAGATGGATCTTGGCTGAAAGCAGAGATTACCAGAAAGATGTTTACCTGTGTTTTACCGACTATGCAAAGGCATTCAACTGTGTGGATCATAACAAATTATGGATAACATTGAGAAGAATGGAAATTCCAGAACACTTAATTGTGCTCATGCGGAACCTATACATAGAACAACAGGCAGTCATTCGAACAGAAAAAGGGAATACTGCATGGTTTAAAATCTGGAAAGGTGTGTGTCAGGGTTGTATTCTTTCACCATACTTATGTAACCTGTATGCTGAGCAAATAATCTGAGAAGCTGGACTCGATGAAGAAGAATGTAGCATCAGGATTGAAGGAAGACTCATTAACAACCTGCGGTATGCAGACAACACAAGCACTGTAATCCTACCTCCCAATCTACACCTGTCTAACTTCTACCCTTCCATCAGGTCTCAGCTAAACATCATTTTTTTCCAGAAGGTGTTGTCTGGCCTCAAATACTAAATTAAGATCGTCTACAGTCTATTGCAATAACGCTATACAGAATACTAATCACATGTACTGTAATAATTATTGCATCATCTGTTTTCAGTTAATTGTAAGCCCTGTGGAAGCAAGTCACAGCTGTAGGCCCAAAGTAGGTGCTCAATAAAATCTATTTCCTTTCCTTTTCCGATAAAACTGGTATCTAAATCTGAGGTTGTGAGCAAGAGTCTATTATAAAAAGAGAGCACGTTGTTTTTCTCCAAATGACTCAAGCAAAGCCACATTCTTAGCAAAATCTGACTCCTCTAACTCGAAATCAAGCAAAATGTCAGTTCAGAAGGACTGGATAGCTCAATAAATTGCTCAGCACTCCAGTGACAGGCATCACAAGATTGCCAGAAGATTTACGATTTGGAAACTCATCCGCTCAACAAAAGTAAAAATCTCTTCATCACAAGGTTATAGAGCCAGTAGAGTATTACTACTACAAGGTGAGAAAGAGTTGGACAATTCACTACAGAAATAAAGCAAAGGGTTATTTGAAAATGAAAATAAACATTAGGAAGAAAAAAAAACTTAGTGAAAAATGTTTTATAAATCATGGTAAAACAACTAAATTAAACAAGAAAATAAGCTTTTCTTTTAGAAAGCAAGTTCAGAGGCTGACTTACCACCTCTGAATTATTCTACTTATGGATATCATCAGCTCAATTACGTTAGTAACGGAGCCTGTATTGTGCAATAAAGTGAAAAATCATATAAAGTGTTATTAGAAAAGCTTACCTTTTGACTGGTCAGTAGCTACAAAATGAGGATTTACTTATTTTGTGATGTGAACTGATAAACAATATAAGTTCAAGAGAAATCATATGTGTACAGAAGGAATGCATAGCTTCTTCACCCTGATTGACTTTTACCTGCTCTCCATGTGTCTCTGGAGAAGAATGCTCTTTTTCATGCCATAGGTGTCGTGATGAATGTTGATGAGACAATATTTGACTCATCACTGCCGAGACGGTTATTTGCACGCAATCTTTCAACTTCTCTGTAAATTCATTGGCTTGCACATGCAGCAGTGTTTAGGGTATGATTCCTAGTTAGCAACTGAACAGGTTTTTGTTTTTAAATTATAGAGATTTCATTAGGCGGAAAACGTATATTTCCTTTCATCAATTTAGAAGACCCAAGAATCTTAAAAGTTATTTTATTTAATACAGTCATCCACAGTTGTTATGACTCATTTAATGTAAATATAGATACGGATGCGTTAGACACATACAACTGCAGAATCATAAAGGATGTGGCAGTTTTTGTCTCCTTTGTGATTCTTCTGTCAACTCGGGCAATTTTCAAAGACAGTATCTGCTTTTTCCCCCTCTATGAAAAGTATGTCATTCCAATATTTTACAAATTTAAATCGCAGAGCACAAACCTTTTCAGAATGTTTTCTGAACCTGCAGGTTCACAACCATAGATTTTGAGGTAACATTGCCAGAAAAAATAAGCTACCTTAGTAATTCACAATGACAATAAATATAAGGTATAAAGATATCTTAAGCTTTTTTTGTAAACAGTATATACGCAGAGAAGTTTATAATTAGCAGTGGTTGGAGACTGAAAGACAAAAGATATTGACAGACTGAGAAATATAAGAAGCCAGGATACCATCTTCTAACCACAAAGTGTTTTGTGGTGAAGTATTTGTTAAGAGAATTAGCAAGAGTCGGCAACAATTTCTCTCACATGTACAGGGTCGTATTTAGACTACAGCCATTGGCTAAAGAAAGCTTTATAGAGCAGTAGTTGGTAAAGTTTTGGGGGTCACAGACCCTTTTAAGAATCTTATAATCTTCAATTTCTTATTCCCAGAAAAGCAGGCATGTGCATAAAAATTTTCATAAAATTTTTAGAGAGTCCCTGATCCCCTTAAGTCTATCCTTGGAACTTCCTAGCAGAAGCTTATGCTTTGGAGAGTGTGCTCATCTTAAACATTGGAACCAAATCTAGAAAATTTGTACTAGGAATTTGTCTTCAGGAAGCAAATCTGGCCAGAAAAGCTCCCATTTCTCACCCCTGCAACCTCAAGGACAGATGTACTTGGAAATACCCTGCACAGATTCTGCCCAAAGTGTCAAGCCATAATCTATTGAGTTTACGTTATAAATTACCGTATATAAGCTAACGAGGAATTGAATGAAACTTATATTTATAAAAGGAGTCCTGGTGGTGCAATGGTTAAGTCCTAGGCTGCTAACCCAAAGGTTGGAGGTTTAAACTCACCAGCGGTTCTATGCGAGAAAAGATCTGACGATCTGCCTCCATAAAGATTACAGCCTAGGAAATCCGATGGGGCACTTCTACTCTGCCATATAGGGTCGCTATGAGTCAGGATCGACTCAACGGCACACAACAATAGATTACAATATTTATGAAGCACTCAGGTATGCCAGGCACTCTTCGATTTGCTTTAATACCCATTACCACATTCAATCATATAAGAACCTTGTGAGCTTGTTGTTATTATTCCCATTCAAAAATAACAGTGGTTCCAAGAGGTTAAGTAACCTGTCCAAGGTCACACAGCTGGTAGGTGATGGAGCTTGCATTCTAACTCAGATTTCCAAAGTCTACCTTCTTTCCATTGTATTTAATTTCCCAATAGCTAAATTTATGACATGGTCATCCCATCCGGTGCTTGAAATACATGTCAGAGGCCAGGATCTCTTTCTCGGAGCACATGCCTAATCTAGTCAAAAGAATCTCAACCTTTTCTCACCACTTCTACTGTGACCACCCTGGTGCAAGCCATCATCATCTACATCTGGATTATTCTAACAGCCTCTTAACTGGTCTCCTAGCTCCCACCCTTGTTCCCTATACAGTCTGTTCTCAACACAGAAGCCAAAATCGTGCTTTTAAAGTTAGATCTCAACATTACTCTCCTGCTCAAACCCTCCAATGGCTCCCCAGCATACTCAAAATAAAAACCACATGCCTTGCAAAGACCTGTAAGGTTCAACTCAATCAGTCCCCATCCATACCTCTCTGATCTCCCCTCTGATCTGTGCATCCCCCTTGTCAATCATTCCAATCTAAGATGTACCTCTAGGCATTTGTACATCTTCTTCCCTTTGCCTGGAATGCTCTTCCCCCATTCTCCATAGCTAACTGCCTCGCATCGTTCAAGTCTTTGCTTCAGAAGCTACCTCCTCTGTGAGGTCTTTCCTGACCACCCTAATTAAAATTACACACCAACTCTTACCCTGACATTTCTTATCCCCCTATCCCAAGACAACCAAACACACTCCCACTGAGTGGATTCTGACTCATAGTGATCCTACAGGACAGAGGAGAACTGCCCCATAGGGTTTCCTAGGCTGTAAATCTTTACAGAAGCAGATTGCCCCATCTTTCTCCCAGGGAGCAGCTGGTGGGTTCGAACTACTGACCTTTCAGTTAGCAGTCAAGCACCTTAACCACTATGCGACCAGGGCTCCCTTACCCCCCATCCTTCTTTATTTTTGCCCATAGCACTTATTATCATTTATCATACCATTAATTTTACTTATTTATTTTCTGTGTTTTGCACCTTACAGGTTCCACAACAGCAGGGATTTTTTTTTCCCTGATAGTTCACTGTATCTTCAGTCCCTACAACAATGCCAGGCACACAGTAGATGCTCAATCAATACTTGATGAGTGCGTGAATACATAAATGGTCACTTATTAAAGTATGCTGGCACTTCAACTATCAGTTGACAGACCAGCAGGAGACATTGAACTATGCAGTCTTCTAAAGCCTACTTGGATGATAGCTGCTATAATAGGAGGGGTGCCTCGCTACACTCCACTGCAAACCAATTAAATGCAGCCTTTGAGTGTGTACGCTGTGCTCAGCAAAGTTTGGCTTCCCCTGGTACAACCAAATGGCTGCTTCACGTCTTCTTTTCAATTCAGTGCACCATTTAATACATCTAAAACAATGGAAATGTAACTGTTCATTTTAAAATAACCTTTTCAGAAGAGGTATGAGCTTTACATTTTAAACAGGCTTGCCAACTGAATTCTTCATTCAATGAGTGCCACAAGAATTAATAGACTTCTTGCCACCAAAAGACAACAATAAGGTGAAAAAAATAGTTGCCATTCTTTCCCGTGGAGTAATTAGACATAAGAAGTGAAGAAATCATGTGTTTTTATGAAATTGTTAGATGTGGTTAAATGGCGGGGGGAAGGAACTACCCTCCCAAAGCTTTTTCCCCTTCAAACCAACCTAGGCATAAATCTAGTCAATCACTTGTTAAAAGATGAGTTTGGGGGAAAATAAGATAAAGGCAAATAAGTAAGCAAATGTTTTTAAGTACTCCTGGAGAAACTAATAGCAAGATAGTCATTATTATAATTACTTGGTACTGTCACAACCAGGACATCCAACACTGTAAAGTGAGTACTCTTTACTAAATTACTGAGTGTCATAAAATTCTTAAGTATTTTGTAGGACTCACTTCCCCCATTTAATGATTGTAATTTACAAAAAAATGGAATAAATTGAAATATTCTACTCCAGAGTATTAGCACTACAAATTTTTCTTATTGGAAAAGCAAAATATAAAATTTTATGATAGAATATGAAGATTATGCCTACCATTTTATAGTTTACATATTGGTTGAATATGAAATTCAACATAGCATTTCCAGGAATTCATTAATACCTCTTCTCCTGATTAAGGATGGAAGGAAGGATACTTTAGTCAATATCTGTCTGTACCAGAGAAACTTTTTCCTGATTTAGTAGGCTGGGTGACATACATCTTTGTAACAAGCATAGCTTAAAACCATAGCATGTGATAAAAGGGTCAAGGAGCCAACACTTTGGAGAAAGACTTCCTTATTATTCAAAAGGCATAACATATTAGAGCTAGAAGGGATCTAGCCCAATAGCCTCATTATAGAGACAAGAAAATTGAGTTTTGGATGTTGAGAAGTGACTTACCCAGGGTCACACACTGACCCCCAATCAATCACCCTTTCGCTAGATTGTAGGGAGTCAATAAATATTGGTTTCCTTTTCTTTTAAGCAGCAAGAGGAAAGACAGAGAGAAAGGGCATTGTCATTTAGTATTGTTTATTTGTATTTTTTAATATAACAACTTTAGGAAGACAATACCAGAGCAGCAAAGAGTATTTTATTTCCCCAGAGCATTATGTGCTCTTGGGTAAGTGTGTTTTATGAAGAGATTTGTCCTGGGAACTTGGCAGCTTTTACTGTAAATATTTTAATAGTTTACTATTATTTAGTTGTGGGTAAATTTTTATCCCAGCCTCCCCAGACCAATGTCTGCAAATTATAAGTGGTTTTGCGGAGGGAGTGCCTGCCACAGGAATTACGGCTTTCTTCATTAAAGAATTTTGTAACAGACATTCAGGGAAGGACTTCCTCCTGGCTGGCAAAACACAACAGCCTTCAGCTATTCGTTTCTTCAGAGTCTGCATCAGCTACAGAGGAATGCCTTGCTGGGGGTCAAGTCCTTCTGGTGCAGGCCACATGTGGTGACCAAGCAAGGTGAGGTATAAAGACCCAGCCAGTACAGCTATTGCAGGACAACTCTGATGGACGAAACTCACTCCAGTGCTCCCTGCCAGGTTGACCAAGGCTTGGTCAGGCATGCCCTGCAATTCAACTTCTCCCTCCACTTCTCCCTCAATCCTGCTTCCTCCTCTTTCCTTTCACAGGTGTTGATCTCTAACAAATATTTCACACCCCAAATTCTGTCTCATTGTCTGCTTCTAGTCAATCCAAGCTACAACAAATGTCTACTTTGTTTCTAAGGCAAACACCTAACAGTGAGCTTGCAGCCAGCTTAGGTTGGTGCCCAGATTGTCCCATAACCAGCTTCCCCTGTGCTGATCATGTTCTAGAGCTGTCAGAAATAGGTTATTTCTAGAAATAGGAAACAGGAAAATTCAAGTGGCTAGCTGACCAAAGACTTAGGCATTGCTGGCATCAGATCAAGAATTTAGCACCTAGGACTGACTGAAAATAGCCTTGACTATAGAGAGAACAAATTGGCCCTTGGTTAGGGTTAGGTGGAGAGCAGGAAAGGACCAATTACTCATGTTTTATCATGATCAGCTTCTCTGGGCCCAGCATTGTGCTAGGTGCTTTACGTATGTTGCCGTTCCCCCTAAATCCTCACAACTACTCTCTGCTCCTAGGTAGGTTTTATTATCCCCAATTTGTAGTTTTAGAAACACTCTCAGAGAGGCTAAGTAAACTGCCCAAAGTCATCAACCTAATTGTTGTTGGTTGCCATCGAGTCAATTCCAGCTCACAGCGACCTGATCATAGGTGCATGAAATTTCTTTAATACTAACAAAGTTCTTCATTCCATACAAACAAAGCCAAAAACAAACAAACCTGTTGCCATAGAGTCAACTCCGACTCATGGCAATCTCATGTGTTTCAGAGTAGCACTGCACTCCATAGAGGTTTCAATGGCTATGATCTTATAGAAGTAGATCACCAGGCCTTTCCCCTGCAGTGCCACTGGCTGTATTCAAACTGCCAAACTTTTGGTTAAGTAGCCAAGCACAAACCATTGCACCACCCATACACAGAAGCTAGGTTTAAAGCCCCTAAGCACTTTTGGAGACAAAAGTTCAGAAAGAATGGTAACTGGGTCCTGTGTTCTTTGGTAGCAGGTTCAGGATCACTGCAGGGAAGTGGGCTTACCTCAGCTGATGGGTATGCTTTTCTCTGAAGTGGTTGAAGGTTGTTTGTGCCTGCCTTGAAGGTCCCAGGCCTGGTACTGTTGGATGAGCTTTCCAAAGAAGCACGTCTAGCTTAAAACTTGAGGGATTTTACCACTAATCTTCCACATCTCTGCTCTCTGCTTTGAGGATAAACCTGACTTGTTCTTCATAGCATTTCCCTATGTTTGGAGTTTTTAAATATTCAAAGAACTATGCCTAGCCCTTTGACTGCTTATTTAAATTTTTAATTTTACTGTATGCTGCAGTTTAACAGTTTTGTCTATTTTAATGAGCAATTTTTTTATTTAGCTTTATGCTATTTTTAACTGCTTTTATTTATTTTTAAAATTTAAAACAGTAGGAACAAATGCATCAAAACAATTATGAAGATAGTCATAACCCAAGTAGGGGAAGCTTAATGCCTATTTTCTACAGTTAACCCTGCATAGGTCCTTCATTTATCCCAAAACAGGACTCTTAGACCAACCCCAATGAACTCTAAATGCAGTCAGTTAAGAAAGATTGACAGAGTCATCCTCATCACTGATCCTAATAATTTAGGAGACTCATAAACTAAATGAATCAACTGAAATTAGCCTTAACACTAGATTATTATTGTTTCTGTTGTTATTATCAACCATCTACCGAGTGTCCAATAATGTCAGGCTTTACGTATGTTATTCTTGCCACCCAACAAGGGTGTTAGCTACAGGTAGGTATATTTCTCCCGTTTTAAAAAAGAAGAAACTAGGGCTCATAAAGGTTAAGTAACTTGCCACTTCATGAGCTTGTGATCTTAGGGAAGCTATTTAACCTATTTGTGCCAGTTCTGTCGTTTATAAAATCTGAAAAATAATAGCTACTAGACCTTGGTAGTGTCCACCCGCTAGTGCTCTGCCTGGCCTACACTAGGCTCTTTAACACTTGCTGAGTAAATGAAATTCACAAGGATTGAATGTTATAGGAATTAGAAATACGATATCAAAACTGACTAGGACAATGTGTGGCAAAATATTGGCCTGTTGGTGATTACGTTTTTGTCATCCAGAGTTACACTTTGGTAAGAACAAGCCCTTTGTCTCTCAGTCTCCAAATGTCTAATTTCCTTACACTACATGTTTCATGTCTCAGATCAAGAACAATCTGGAACCTAACAAAAGACATACCACAATGAAAATCAGTGTCTCCCATGCATGACTACCCTATTTTGATCAATACTGCTGAGCACTGCAAGTGGCCACCCAAAACATGATTGGTCTCTATTTGCCTGGAACAACAGAAGAAGAAGATGACTCAGGAATTGGAGAAGGAAATGGACTACAGGTTTAAGTGCCTTCATAAACTTCTATCTCCATTACCATGAGATCAGAAGAAATAGATGGTGCTCAACTACCATTACTGAATGTTTTGATCAAGGGACCCAATGGATGGATCCTGATCAAAATGAGGAAAAGCATGGAACAGAACTTCAAACTCATATGGAATCCAGACTTACTGGACCCACTGGGACTGGGGGAACTCCCAAATTTAATGCCCAGAAATAATCTTTATTGAACCTTGAACCAAAACTATCCCATGAAGCCATCATTAAACTAAATAAGATTTTAGCTCAGCTAATAAAGAATGTTTGCCTTGAGCATAATGCTCTTATAAAGAATTATATATATCAGTTTAAACTGGCAACAGTATTAATCTAAAGTACAGATGAGAACTTTAAGGGGCAAGAAAACTAAAACCAAGTCCATTGCCTTCAAGTTGATTCCAACGCATAATGACTGTACCAGACAGAGTAGGACTGCCCCATAGGGTTTCCAAGGCTGTAAATATTTACACAAGCAGACTGCCACATATTTCTCCCATGGAGCAGCTGGTGGGTTTGAACCACTGACCTTCTGATTAGCAACTGAACACTTAAACCACTGTGCCACCAGGGCTCCTTCCTTTAAGGGGAGAGCCTAAATTAGTAGTGTTGAAACAATATGGGAAGAGAGAGAATGGTGACACAATGTGAAGTATGTAACCAATGTTTTAGAACCGTTCAAATAGAAACTGTGAATGGATATATATTTGGTCGTGTATATTGCCACCAAAAATAAATATTATATATATGTGTATATATATATGTATGTATATATATATTGCTGAGAAACTACATCACAGATAGAAAAGAAAATTCTACTCAAGCCAGCTCTTTCGGTAAAATTCCTCAGCTCTCCCTCAAGAAAACTTCCCTATTGCATTTGCTGGAAGAAGATGTAACAGTCTATAATTAAATGAAGGAATTCTGGTGACGCAGTGGTTAAAGCACGCAGCTGCTAACCGAAAGGGCGGTGGTTTGAACCCACTAGCCACACCACTGGAGAAAGATGTGCAGGCTGCTTCTATAAAGATTTACAGCCTTGGAAACCCTATAAGACCATTCTACTCTGTCCTGTAGGGTCACTATGAGTCGGAATCTACTCAATGGCAATGGGTTTGGTTTGTGGTTTACAAGTAAGTTATTAGAATGTCCTTTAAATTTAAGTTGCCGCTTGGGAAAAAAAATCCATTTAAACAGATTCACTTTTTGTCAAGACAGTGTGTCAGAGATAATAAGAAAAATGGTTAATATTTATTGACTTATCACTATTTTCCAGGCACTGTTTTAACCACTTCATGTAGATTAACATCTTTAATCCTATGACAACCCTAAGCATCCCTGGTGGTGCGGTGGTTAAACACTCAGCTGCTAACCAAAGGTCAGAAGTTTGAACCCACCAGCAGCTCCATGAAAGAAAGATATGGCAATCTGCTTCTGTAAAGATTACAGCCTCAGAAATCCTATGGGGCAGTTCTATTCTGTCCTATAGGGTCACTATGAGTCCGAATTGACTCAACAGCAATGGGTTATTAGTACTCTCATTTTCCAGAGGAGAAAACTGAAGCATAGAGAGGTTGAAGAATGTGCTCAAAGTTAGGCTGCAAGTAAAGGCTTAGCTGAGAATTGAACCCAGGCATTCCTGTACCAGAATATGCTATATTCCCCCTCCATGCCTGTCTTTCCAGATCCCTTTGCTCAAGAGATCTAAGAAGTGGCTAAGAGATGGCTGTAGTGTTTTAGGTTACCTCCCGCCCTCCTCTTACATCAGTCATGACCTGATCAGAATCCCAAAGACTTCTAAGATCAATATAGCCTTCTTTACCTCCCTAAAAATGCTAAGTCCCTTTCACAGAAGAATTCCCCATATATGAGTAATTAGTTGAAGAAAATCTCCTAATTGCACTTGCAAATTTACTTAAGAGAAAACCAGGTATCATTAAAGGCTTGCTTGATCTTCTACAAAACCAACCGATCAGCATACAGAGCTTATAAGATACATTATTATTTAATAGAATTTTTCACCTGCTCAACTTCTTGAGGACTCCAACCTGTTCAAGGACTACCTGACTAAGAATTTTGTTTCATCTGCAAAATGTACCCAGGGTAACATCTCTACAGCCCCCATACTGCACAACTCCCTCTCCTGCCATTCATGTGATCTATATGAAGGGAGCTGCCTGAATCTGTGCAGTGCACAACCTGAGCAGCTGCATACAGCAGCTCTGACATATCTAGTGACAATTTTTTCTGACCTCCTCCCAATCTGATTCACAAGTGTCCTTTTGATAGTATCTGTTCTTGCAGACCCTTAGTCAATTATACTTTAAAGTCCTGAGGCTCTATTATGTTTCCTGTATAATTGATAATTTTTTTTCTTTGTTGTTGGAAAGAAATGGGATTGGCAAATTGTGACTGCTGTCTACTGTTCTTAAGTAAGATGTGTGTGCCCTTCTCTAGAAGACATATTTCAATACAGAGAGAATGAGATGTTTGACAAGTTCCTCTAAGAAACTTCTCTGACCAAAATTATGCCAGCTTAGTGTTTAGTATTGCTACTAAAGAGCAGAAAAGGACTGCGTCTGGAACAACCTCTATTAAGCATGCAATCATAATTGGATATCATCCCTGCCAGTCACCTCTGTATCGGAAGAGCTTGACAAGAAATTAAGATCGCCTACACCCTATGAGGAGCCCTGGTGGCACAGTGGTTAAGAGCTTGGCTGCTAATCAAAAGGTTGGCAGTTCAAATCCACCAGCTGCTCCTTGGAAACCCTATGGGGCAGTTCTGCTCTGTCCTATAGAGTCCCTGTGAGTTGGAATCAACTTGACAGCAATGGGTGTACACCCCAATGAAGTGATGACCCTATTCCCTCCCAATCCGACCCTCAAAAAAGGAAGTTCAAGATCTGGTTGGACATTTGTAGGGGAAAAAAATAAGAAAAAGAACCTATGCAGAAATTTGACACCAATGTGGTAATATGTAAATATTGTATAGTATTGTTTTGGATATACAGAACAAAGAAGCAGCAGAACAATCCTGCCTTGGGTTTCCTTCCTTTTCTTAACTTAAAACATACAAACATTAAGATTAGCCAAAAAGTTACCACTAATTTTTGGCTAGCATTTAAAGCAATATCCTAAATTCTTAAGTAGAACCCCACCTACAGCCAATGGTGTAGGATGTCATCACCCTGTAGCTAGCAGTTTTCTCATCAAGTTACTCCCCTGCCAAGATGGAATGATCTAGGAAGCCTACATATTCTCCTTTCATAAGGAATTGGTCGGTAGTTATGCCTCGGCCAGATGGACTTGGCCTTGATGTCCAGTTTGGCAATATTCATAAATCATAAGCTACATGTAACCAGTTTTTACTCCATATGGTAGAGTATAAGCATAAAATGAATTTTTTTTTCTCCAAATTGTCTTAAGTGGATTCTCCCTTCCCAATTTAGCAAATCATTTAACAACATCTAGACTCTATAACTTCTTAATCATCTTTTGTTAATAATAATTTGCCCATTGTAATGCTCCAATCTCATACCAAATTCAAGTCTTTTCCCTCTCTTAACACTCAGTTTGTGGTTTAAGGGGACTGAAAAGAGTGGAGGGAAGTATCTTCCTTAATTCATCCTTCTCTCCCCTTTCACCTTGGAGGGAAAATTGGTGGTCTCCCTCTGAGACATCCCCCACCCCTTCTGAGATTCTACATCTTCAGGTGAAAAGGACAAGGGTCTTTCACTTGAATGGCACTACTAGCTAACACTGGCTGGCCACAGATGCCCACTCACTCTCACAAGGCACACGTGTGAAGACTTTAGCTGAGTCTGCAAGGTGTCCTCATTGCACAGTTCCTTGATGTGATGAAATCTAAGTCTGGCCTGCTCTCAGCTCCTACCCTCACTGGTATACCCCACAACCCTGTGCTGCAAGGATCCCCCTCTTGGCTGGGGTATCAGGAAGACAGCTTACACCCACTTTTTGATGTCTATGCCACCAATAGAAAAGTTATGCTTCCTTCCTTATCATGCCCAATGGTGGGAACATACGCTGTTCCCCTTCTGTCTCCTCTCTGCCCTACTATCTCACTCCAGTTCTCCTTCTTCTGCTGAGATAAGCCCAGGGATATAGCAATAAGTCCTTTGCCAAATCTAACTGGAGTGACAATTTCCCCTTCTCACAGGCACCCTCAGTTTTCTTGGATTCCCTTTCGTTTCACCTTGGAGAATCACCTTTCCTCTGCTTGACATTATTCTCCAATCCCACTATCACGATACTCCACACCTAAGGCTGTTACTCTGTACTGTCTACCAGGCCCGCCCCACCTCACCCCTATCTTCTTTTATAGACTGGGAATTGGCGGAAGGAGGGAGGCTTTGGGTGACGGAGGTAGCAAGCCTTCTCTGCCTCTTAGCTCTGAGTGAAGTGTCCGACTTCCAATTACACTGGCTTTCTTAAGAAGGTAAGATATTTAACCTTTCTATCTATAGCTTTAAGTTGTAGTCTCTATATCCCAGGCATTAGGAAAAGTGCCATTCAACATCCTGTTATAGGCAGAAATATGGTCCAAGGCTTCAAGAGGGAAAGGGTTACCTTTTTCTTGACCCTCAGAGTTCTCTGGAATATATTTGATAAAGGCTAAAAATCTTTAGGATGTGACAGGGTAAAAAAAAACAATAATAATTAAATACAGACTCTGCTGTGATAATCTTCATTTGGAAGTTTTAAAACCCATTTGTTTATACAGAGCCTGGGACCTTAAAGAGTGATTCCCTCTTGGTTAAAATTTGGATCCTTTATTAAAATATGACCACTAGGCAAGAGAGAGGCTATGGGGGTTTGTCTCATTCTTCTTGATTTAACATTACAGCAACTTTTCTGAATTTCCTGATACACAGAATTAGAAATCATTCCTTCTACTTAATGCCAATATGAAGGAGCCCTTGTGGCACAGTGGTTAAGCACTTGGCTGCTAACTGAAAGATTGGTGGTTCGAATCCACCCAGCCATTCCATGGGAGAAAGACCTGGTGACCTGCTCCCATAAAGATGACAACCTAGAAAACCCAATGGGGCAGTTTTACTGTGTCAAATGGGTTCACTTTGAATGAAAACCGACTCGACAACACCTAACAACAACGTCAATATACAACCTCTGCAATAAGAAAAGATCAGTTATGGCTTAATTTGCATGCTGAGTTCCTCTTGTTGAGGTCTTTTTGGATTCTTCAGACTTCCTAACCTGACAGTCTTTCAAAACTTAATTATTTTCTGTGAACCCATTAGCTGGCAGTATAATCTTAGGTTTCTTTAGAATTCTTCTCTAGGCCACGCCTAACTGGTGTGCCTCAGCTGGAGTGGACCACACTCTCAGCCTGATCCTGAGCTAGGCCTTACCACAAATGCATTTGTTAATATATTGTTCATATATCATTTGCTTTGATCCCAAGACAAAAATAATTTATGGATCTATAATATGATCTTCATATAAATTCCAAGTTAGTAGTAGTCCTCTGGATTCTTTATTGTAGTTTTTCAAGAATCAGCATGGATAGGAACTGGCTCTTGAGAGTTAAAATTCAGATCCTATAACTGGTGAAAAACAAGGGATAAGACATACATCTACGCAACACTAAAGCTTTAGAAAGAGGTTTTTGAACTGTGTTCTTTAGAACCCTGGAATTTCTTAGGATTTCCTAGGAGCCTCGTGGTCGTGGGAAATGCAGAAGTAAGGTTCTTCACTACCCCATCTCCCCTACTCATACACTGTCAACACAAGTAGCTGATTTCATCTGCTTGGTATATTAGACTTCCACGTAAGATTTTGTATGAAAAATTGGTTTTGTTACCAAAAAAAAAAAAATTTCTATATGAATTTATTTAAATGAACTGAATACCTTCTCTTCTTATCAAATAAGAAAAGCTGACTTAAGGGGCAACTGGACTTGTTTACCAATTACTATCAACTTGACAGCACACAACAGCAATCATATTTAAAAAAAGAAGTATGCTAATACCTATGTAAAAACCCGAACATGAGTTTTGAGATTCAGTCTTCAGTATTCAGCTATACTAAATAACTTCCTTCAATTCTCACTCGCCCACCAAAATGCCTTCACAGAACTATAATGTAATATTATGCCGTGGCCTTTATCAAGAGTTGATATAAGGAACCACAATATGACAAACATTTCTTCCTTGTTTGTGAAATTGCTGTTGAAGATATCGTCCATGTGTCTTATATAAAAATTCATGCAATAAACTCCTAGAGCTAAGGGCTAGAAAAATTCTTCTGTGCTTCCTTTTTCTCAGGATAACAAGGAATTGGTAATTCATTGGGTTTGCCTCAGCTGTCAGTAAACTGAGAGTTAAGTTTAGTGTTTAAAGGCAGGAGGGGAGGGGAAAACCTATCGAGATGCTGTGTTTTCTGACCCAGTTATCTCCCAGTTCTCCTTTAATTTAGCCAACATTAATTGAATATTTATGTGTTAAGCACTGTGGTGGGCACCAAGGGCACAAAGATTATTAAGACAAGATGTTTTCCCCTAAAAGAAGTCTCAGCTGAATCACTCTTGTTCTTTATTTTTGTGATCTTTCTGTATATGTACCTTTATTTGTAACCTCTCATTTTTTTTAAAAAACAAAAAAACAAAAAACAGGTATAATATTATGAATAAATCATTGCGTGCTGTGGAGTCGATTCCAACTCATAGTGACCCTATAGAACAGAGTAGAACTGCCCCATAAGGTTTCCTAGGCTGTAATCTTTATGAGGAGCCCTAGTGGCCTGGTAGTTAAGAGCTCAGGCTACTAACCAGAGGGTCGGCAGTTTGAAGCCACCAGCTGCTCCTCTGAAACCCTATGGAGCAATTCTACTCTGTCCTACATGGTCACTATGAGTTGGAATTGACTCAACAGCAATGGGCTTCGTTTTGTTTGGTTTTGGTAATCCTTACGGACGCATATTGACAGGTTTTTTCTCCTGTGGAGCCTCTAGTGGGTTCCAATGACTAACCTTTCTATTAGCAGCCGAGCGCTTAACCTTTGTACCACCAGGGCTCTTTCTATAAATAAATAAATGAACTAAATTCTGGAAAGAGACTGCACTGACTGAAATTTGCATAGAAGGGGAGATCATTGACATTATATTCTTCTCTCTTAGCCTCCTAAATCATCTCCCTGACTGAACCTCTCTTCCAACCCATTCTACAAACATTAGATTAATTTTCCTAGCACATTATTCATTTTCTGCTTAAAAATATTAACTACCATCACCATATACATTGCCCTCAAAATAAAGTCGAACAAATGGAAGCAAACCAGAGGCAGTCCTCGCACAAAAATATGGAACCTGCCTAAGTGCTTCAGCCCCTATATGTGTTCATCAATGGAAGGGACTGAGTAACCCATTCCTAGACCAAAACAGCACATTCAAATGTGGAGGTTGTGTCATTTCAAAAAAGGATGAATGGTCCCAACAGATTCATGTGTACTTCCACCTAAAATACCAATTCATTTTTTTATCCATTTGGTATCTTATATGGCCACCATTTAAACTAGTGACATTTTACAACTTTGCTCACACCCACACCACACTGTCACTAAAGTATGAGGGGGACTGATACACAGTTCCTAATCTGTGGTTTTGACTGTGCCAGAAATTTGACTCTTAGAGCCAGAAGGGGCTCCAAGAGGTCCCTGGAGATGCAGACTAGTTTCCTTCATTTACATAGAAAAGGTATTCTTTTCACGATTTACAAATGTGATAACTGAGGTAAACTGAAGTCCAAGGTCACCCAGCCAATCAGCACCTCTTTTGCCAGTTTGGGCTTCCTTCTGTGGTGCCTCCATGAAGCAGAACGCAGACCCACCAGCCAGTGCTGAAAGCAGCCCAGGGTGACAGTCATTTCTCTTGCTAACCCCTTTGCAATTGGTCCCCAATTAAATGCCTTTCTCCACAAAGGAAGATTCTTGTTACTTGCAGACAAGTCTAAAATGTGCTCTCTATAAAAAGGAAGGTTTTCTCTTCTTCACATGTCTAGAACGGCAATATATATGGCCCATTTGCAACATCCAATCTTTGTATAGTTATTTAGTATCATACAGAAAATATCTGATACTTTATGATAAGACTTTAGTAATGCAATTATATATTGGCTTGGAGAGGAAAATCCTTTTGCCAGTTTACCCTGATTTCGACTGTAATTTTTCCACTTTCCTAGCCAGAAAAGTGTTTCTATAGTAAACTAATTTATTTGTCCTCCAGATTTGTGTACCTTGTAAAATAGAATAGAAATCTCTATTCCTACTTACCCTTGAGCCCAAAGCGGCTTCTATGCCATACATTAGAATAGACTCTATTATTTAGAGAAGTACATTTATGAGGTTAGGCATACTAACAAGGCTCCAAAAATAAATTCTCCAGCTACGTTTCATTTAGTTATCAGACACAATTACCAAGTGAACTAGTGAAACAAAGTAATGTTAGCCTTTACATGTTTATGGTTCTAGGGAGGGATAAGAAACACAATGCAAGGATATACTGCAAAATATTTTCAATAAAGCAGACATTTCTGATTTAGTACACTCCTCTGGAAAAGCAGGTCTGTCTGTAAAATACACAGCAGAATGATATTGCTTTGGAAAATGTGCAAATATCCTTAGACAGCAGCCAACTGTATCAGGGTTGGGGGTTGGGGAGACAATGTCTGGAAGGATTTTTCCTGTCACACTCATTAGAGAGCAATTTTTTAATTATATTCACTTTTTCAGATTATTATTTTGCATGCACAGTGAACAGTGTAGGGGAAAAAAACTTAAAATGGAAACGATTCCTTGCAAAACCATTGTGGAAACTGTGAACTTAACGTCAGTTCCTACCACAGAAAGGAATAAGACAACCTCCAGGAAGATACCACACCCTGTCACTCAGAAATTCACTCTTGACCAAAATGATAGCACTATAATGTGATTAATCAGTTACTGTTTAGAGATTTTACTTATTTCTTTGTTGACTGCCTGTGGCATAAGGGGATCCCAAGTTCTCTGAAGACTTGGAAGTCAAAATTATTTACTCGGAATTTGAAGGATAGACGTAAACATTCTGACAATGCTCCCTTTGCATGATAATTCACCTCCTGTTTAAAGATCTGTGTTATGCTCTTTTGAAATTCAGGGTCACTCTCCCATAGAAGTGAGGCCTATAGCGCTGATGGGGGCAGTGAATAATTTGAAGCTAGTTGTACACAGCTGCAGCTAGTTGCATGGGTAATTGCTTTTGCCCAAATCAGCAACATAATTGTGACAGAGATTTAAAAGCCATTGAAATGTCAAATTATATTACAACAATAGAGCCAGTTCTCCAGAAAATATCCATGTTTTAATTTTAATCAATCTCCAGGAATGTGTTGAACCCTTGCTATAGGGCAAAAAATAAAAAAAAAGCCACAGTATTGTGACATGTTGATGCCTAACACGACAACACAGGAGATGTGTTAACTGCATATACTAGTAGGCTCTAAGTTTCCATGATGGAAAGAACCTATTCATAACTGTATCACTACCACCTCACCCAGTGTTCAGGACATAGAAGGCATTCTTTTTTTTCTTTTTTTTTTTTTTTAATGAATGAATAAAATTTCTAACTTAGATAACTGAATTTGGAATCTGGGATTTGAAAGTAGAAGGTTCAGCTATAGTTTTTCTAAGAGGTGGCTGATGGTGGGTGTCCAAAGCAAAGGGAAAAAACCCATTGCTGTTGAGTCGATATTGACTGTGTTCCAAGGAGCAGCTGGTGGATTCAAACTGTCAACCTTTTGGTTAGCAGCCTAATGCTTAATGGCTGCAACACCAGGGCTCCAAAGCAGAATGGTGACTACAAAAAAAAAAAAACAACTAAATCTGCTGCCTTTGGCATGTGTTTTCACACATTGACCTCTCACATATCACATGCACTTGCTGCACTAGATGATATGGGATACAACAGAAAAGGAACGTTAGCCCTTGCGCGGGAGAATATTCCAATCTAACTAGGCAAGATTTTTGAGAATAAATGAAACATAATCAAAGTGCTAAATCAATTATGTGATACAAATAAGGCAAAGTAGTACAGGATGTAGACTATAAAGACTTCAAGTCCCAAAGACTGCCGCTTTTGCTTAGTCCATATCACTACACTCTAACATGAGCCTACAAATAATATACAGTCATGTGTCAACATCCACTATACCTTCTGTGAAAAAGGAGATCAGGCGATTTGGACGTCGTACGAACACCTTATTATATACAGGCAGTCCCCGTACAATCCATAGTTATGAAGCAACTCCTGTAAAGCTTAATATATTAAAACCTATGGGAACCCCTGGGAGCATCCTCGCCCGCCCCCGACAAAGTCAGACGGCTGTATCCACTGGATACAGGAGGCCACTCTTGCCGGGTGTGAGGCTTGAGGCCGGGCAGGGCCTGCGCTGGGAGCCGGATTGGGGCTTTGCGCACATCTGTCGCAGAGCAGTGGGCGCAGAGGGGTGTAAAGAGGTGGCCTCGGGGACTGGACTGGGAGCTGGTGTGCGGGTTCTGGTTCCTGGTGCGCGGCTGGCAGCCCTGGCTGCCGCCGCTCTATTAAGGCAGCTTCTGCCTGGTATGTGCACCCGCGGCCAATGCTCCCCAGAGCCAGGAGCCAGGAGCCTGTGAGCACCGTGGCCAGCACCCAGCCAGCTACACAGCTGCTGGGCTGATGAATAAAGCCAGGAGGAATAAAGAGGAGGAGGAGGAAAAGGAGGAGGTGCTGTGGAGATTAGGATGCGTCCCGAAGCCCCGCTACTTGTTCGCTCTAGGGGTTTGGGGTCTTTAAAACATTAGGCGGAAATAATAAACAAAAGGAGAGCTGCTGTCCCTTTAAACCTTTAAAAAAAAAAAACCCCTTACAGGACAACGGACGTATATACCATCAGATATTGCCCAAACGCTGTGGCGCATGACTTTACTTACCATTATCTGACACAACCTCTTTGGTGTATTTGTTTATCCTGTGTCCTCCCGGCTAGAATAGAATATAAGCTCCACCTAAGCAGGGTTACAGTCTGTCTTTTTACATTTCTATCTTCGGCACCTAGAACAGGATTCATCACAAAGTAAGTGCTCCATAAATATTTGCTGAATGAAAAAATATGACATTTCTCATTCATATGTGACTCTGATGGTCCTAAGTCAGAGAATGCTCCCTATAAACTTTTCTGAAAAAAATAAAACATTTATGGTTTATCCCAAATAACTTTTTTAAACCACAATCAATATCCCATACTAGTGTAATCTGAACAGATAGGGCCTGACACAGAGTGGATCTCAATAATTATTGTTCAATTACATTAATTAAAATTTTATGGATATTTAATCCGGAAATACAACAAAGTAGCTAGAAAAATATGTGTAAAGGACTAAGCTGCTCCATATAAGTATACACAGTAGGTAGACTCTCAAATCATGATTGTAACTCTTCCTCATGTAACATTTCATTAAAACATACTCTACAAGTACTAGTCTACTGAGAGAAAGAGTCTAAGTACCCTCAAGAAAACAGGCTACAACCTGACCCAGACTTTCTCCTTATGAGTTCCTCACAATTATTAGTATATTGAATATATTTTTCCAGACACTGATAACTCTCATTGGGAAGAGAGTAAAGTGCATTTTCTCAGATACACAGGCTTATTATTCCCTTGGTCCAATGTCTCTTAAATGGTATGTTTCTTTAAATCTGCGTCTTGCATCTTAGATTTAGATCTCCATATTTTGGACTCAGTTCCTATCTGTCCAGCCCACATATGAAGAAGACCTGTAAAAAAAAACAAAACAAACCCGTTGGTGTCAAGTTGATTCCAACTCATAGCAACCCTATAGAACAGAGTAGAACTGCCCCATAGAGTTTACAAGGAGTGGCTGATGGATTCAAACTACTGACCAAGCTCTTAACCACTATGCCACCAGGGCTCTACTTATGAAGACAGAGCTGTGAATATATAACTGGTCTTATTTTGGACAGGTTTTTTTTTTTTTTTGGTTTTGGTTTTTGTTTTTTGTTTTTTAAACAAGAACCTGTCTTCTCTTTAGTTTCTAAGACAGGATGGTAACAATAAGATACCTAGTTAAAAGCAAAACAGAATGTTGATCTCTGTGAATTGTCTCCATCACTTAAACAATGTTTACATATTTAAAATCCCAGCCCAATGACCCAGTACAAATAATAAGCAAAGGGCACTGGAAGATAAGAGACATTCAATTTCTTCAACTCATTTAAAGCAATGACAAAGGAAATGTTCGTCTTTAATTGAAATACCCTGATTGAGATGTAAAAGGTAGTAACTTTACATATTATACAGGTATGGCAACTGAATTCTTAATCCAGTATGGAGTTCTAAAAAAAAATTATTAAAGCTCAGACTGTCAAAATATTTATTATAGAGGAACATAATTTCTTTTTGTCCCTTGGTGTAACTCGACATAGCACTGAAGAACTCTTCTATTTCTGTAAATGTGTAAGATGTTGCTAAAACACATTTAAAAATGCTCAGACTGTTTCCTTAAAGTACTAGCTCATGTGGTGCTATAGTCAATCACTTGCCAAAAGGTAGGTTCAGGGGAGAAAAATACAGAAACAAATAACTAACCAAAGGACTTTAATAATTCTGAAGAAACTAACATTCAATGTAATGGCCATTAATAAAAATATCTGTGCTATCATTATGTATCATTTTATTAATGTAACGGCCATTAATAAAAATATCTGTGCTACCAGTTACGGAAACCATAAATTGAGTAGACTATGGTGAATTACTGAGCATCATCAAATTCTTAAGTATCTTGTAGGATGCAGTTCCCTCATTTAGGAATTATAACTCAGAAAGAAATATTCTAAAAGTCACAATCTGTTCCTTTGAGTGTCAGAACTCCAAGTTGTTTTAATGGGAAGCCACAATAAATATTTTTTATGGCAGAACTTGAATAATATACCTGCATTTTCTATCAAGTCCCGGCTTTTGAACTAAACTCAGTGGGACTGAGGTAAAGTAGTAGGAGAAGACCAATGCTCTTAGCCTCCCCATGATATGCCTGTTCCTGTAGTCCTTGGGTGCCCTGCCTCTGGTGCTACCTGTCCTCAAGCTTCTCTCATCTCTCTACCCTTACCTGAATCATTCACCTATACAATAAGTACTGAACACACTGTGTGTCAGGTCCTATACCGGTCCCATGGTTTTAGAGAACTCAGAAAGGTGAGCTGGTAAATAGGTGTTGAGGATATATCTGAAGTCCTCTTTGGTAAATCTTGGGAGAACTCAGCCATGCAAATGCCCTTTCCCCCACCAGGATGTCCCTCCTGGCATTTCTTCTCCCCCTAGTAGCTCTAAGAGCTCAAAAGCTGATTATTTTTGTTGTTAGTTGTCAGTTGATTTCAACTCATGGAGACCCCATATGTGCAGAATAGATAAGATGAAAGAAAAATCCAGTGTGTCTGTAAGTGTGCATCCAGTCAGCTGATAGGAGTGATTTCTACCAAGGTCAGTGTTACCTCCTTGTGGAAGCTTCCAGAATCCTTCATGTAGTTACTCACTTCCTCCTTGGAACTCTCAGAGCAGCTTGTTCATACTTCTGTTAAAGGCCTTGGCCAGTTGCATTGCAGTCGTTTGGTTTCTTCTAATAAGCTATTCATCTTTGTACCCCTAGCCCTTAGCACACAGTGCGTGAATCATAATAAGTACTGAATAAATGTTGCTAAACATAAATGAATTAGAAAATAATACAAAATTGTTTTTTGCCTGCCATCCAGAAGCTCCAAGTCATGCAAAGGAGATGAGGCATGCATATAAACAACCCTAATATATAATAGAAAGTAATATGTCATAAGAGAAAGGTGCATACTCTTACTGCCAGCTTCTGACTTCCTCGATAGGATCAGCTGCAAGCCAAATGGGGGAAAAGGCAAGTCTGCCCCCTGTAGGCATAGTCCTGACCAATTCCTGAGTCTCTTATCTTTCAGAGGGGTCTGAAATTAGACGTGTTTCCCTCAGCATAGTATCCTAGGTGAATTCTGGGCAATGAAATGCCCAGCCAACTGCAGCCTTTCTTTGACACCCAGCAAATTTGCCTTGTCCATTTGACTTAGGTTTGCCTTCATTTCTGAAGTCATAGGATAATAAAATTGTACAGTTTGAAAGGAATTTAGAAGTCAACTAGAAGAACTCTGTATCTACTGTATGAATGTTTATATGCGGCATTACATACACACACACACACACACACACACACACACACACATAAACAAATGGCCCAACTTCTGCTTGAGAACTTCCAGAGGTTCATCGAAGAAATGCTATTTGAGGTCTAAATGATGAGGAAGGCTTCTCCAAAAGCAGAAGTGAAGGAAGGTGGCAAAGGAGGGAAAACAAAGGGTGTTTGGGGAATGCTGAGTAGTCTAATCAAATTAAAATGTAGAGTATGCATAGGAGCTTGGAAAACAGAACCAGTAATGGAAGTTAGGACAGTGGTGCAGAAATCTCAATGCCCGGACAAAGGGCTTCCACATGACCCCTAAAATATAACCCGGCTTGTCTTTGAAGGGAGTCTAACATATGACTTAGCAAAGATCTTTCAGGAGAAATAAGAAGGGATACCATCAGTGCTAGACTCCCTTTAGAATTTTGTGAAAATGAGCCTCAGTTCCAGACAAAATCTTCAGACACTGAAAGAGAACAGGAATCATACCTTTTCATTGCTCTTAGGAGCTGGTCTTTTATCTGACCACAATCATCTGTTTTATGCCCATAACAGCTAACAGCAGTTTGTGGTGGTGTTAAGATGACACGGTTGTTTAAAAAATCATTTCTTTGTTCTCAACCCCCTATCTTTCAGACCAAAAGCAACCATTGCTCTCACATTTCTTATGCTATCTCCCACCATGGCTAAGGCACATGATTCTAGTTTTTCTTTGACCTTCCTTCTCATTTTCAGGAAGGTGTCTTACCTATTTAAAGATGATTTGTTGAAATCAAATGAGCAGTCACGGAAATGTAAGAACCCACAGAAAGTCCTCTTTCATTAGTAAAACCTGCATTCTAAGACAGATGCTTTTAGAGAGAGGCTGTTATTTAAGTATGGCAAACATACCTATTTGTTTTCAAAGTAATGTAAATCCCCCACTGGTTTATCATAACTGCAGTGGATCTTCAGAAAACTGAACAAAGTGATAAATGACCACCAGCAATAACCATTTGTATTAACATGTCATATTTCTTTTGACGGGCATATAAGAAACCAAGGTGGGGGAAGGGAGGGAGTGGAGAAAACAGTTGCGTTTTAACTCTTTCCCAGGGCTTCATTAAAAGGATTTCACTTCAACAGATGCTCCTATAATCATAGCTGAGATCTAATTTATTTCTGGAAAACAGAAAAAATGAAAATGTTATGAATAGTCTTATTTCAGGCAATCAAAGAGAGTGGAACAAGAATTCTGGTATTTGATTTGTTTTTTGCAAGAACGGTTCAAAGAACATCTGTGCTTATGCCATGGATCCTTCTAGATAGGGGTATCCCTTAGAAGTTTTAGTAAGAGCTGAGTCCATTGATCTGCGATTTGGTAAACTTGAGGTTTTTCAAGGGCAGCCAGAGTCTCACTTAGTTTCTCAGCAACTCTCTCCCTTGAACCCAGGAACATTCTATCTTGTTAAGACACATTTTTATACTCAGGGCATCCTTGTGCTGGAATATGCAGACAAAATCCAGGCAGCCTTATTGAGAAATTGAGTTCTTTTTAAAGAAATGTTTCATTTAGTTTCTTAATAAACATGTCTGCCTTGAGTGGAAGAAATATGCCTAAAAATATAAGTGCTATTTCCCACAGGAATTTCTAAGTTTTGAATCTAACCAAGGTCCAAGTTTTAGACATTGGCACACACATGATTCACTCAAAATTCAAGATAATTATTATTTTTTTAAATCCATCCAGGAATTAACCAAAATGGAAAAAAAAATTTCAGACATAATCTTGGTTAATTCAGAACATTTTCCAATTGTCAGTGCTTCTGTTGCATTCCAACATAAATCATGAAATTTTAGAGATAGAAAGGACCTTAAAGATTATATAAATGAAAGAATAGGTAACAGTATTTAGCACTTTAATTAGGGACTGACACAAAGGGCTCAATAAGCAAGAGGTAGTAATTTAGTAGTGAAATAGTAGCAGCAATAGTAGGATTCATACACCCTTCCCTTCCCCAACAGTTCATTTTACAGATGAGGCCCACAGTAATTCAGTAACTTGCCCAAGGTTACAAAGCTACTTAGTGGTAGAGCTTAAATTGGAATGCAGGTCTCCTAACTAGCCTAATACTGTTTCCCCAATACTCTGGGGGAAGTAATTCTTTCAATTATAATGGACAATTCTGTCGCATAAAATATCTTTGTGGAGAAGAGCTAGAGTTGTGTTAGTTTTCACTTCTATTCCAAGATGTCAATCCTTTCCAGTTTCTATATTGATTAACTTGTAATTTCAGAAAATGATGGCTTTGTCACAACCCTCAATATTTTTAACCTCTCTGTTGCATTTAACACCATCACCTACACTGTCCTTTAGCCTTAGCAACACCCCAGTAACCAGCTCCTACTCCTCTGACTACTTATTCCTCCTGTGTTTTCTTTACTGAGTTTCTCCCTCGTTCTACATCTGCTGAAAGCATGGGATTTGCAAAGATCAACCCTTGAATCTTCATACTCTCTTCTTCAAAGATCACATATATTCCCAAAAAAGTGAGCAATCTCTTCATTCAGATAACTCCAAAACATTTATCTTCAGTCCTACTGTCTTTCTTAAAATCTAGCAGCAAATTTCCAGTTTCCTACTGGGTGTTTCCCACCTAGCCTTCCCACTATTATCTAAAAATTACCATGTCCAAAATCATCATATTCCCCTCAAAAGGATCTCAAAATCCTGACTTTCAAAGTTTATTCATGGTTCCATAATTCTTACAGTCTTGAAAGCATAGAGACATCTCTGAGTCTCCTCATTCCTCATATGTAATCAATCATACATTCTATTATATCTTTTTATCTTTGTCTTACTTTCTTATTCTGCTTGACATCACACTAGTTTGGTCCCTACCACCAAGGCCAGAACCACTCCAAGAGCCTTTTAACTGATGCTCTGCCTTGTGTCTGCACCATTTTACGAATTTTTGCTGTTGTTGCTGTTGTGTGCTATCTAGCCGATTACCAGAGGGTAATCTTCCTGAGTCTCAGTTATCATATAATTCCTCAGTTCAAATGTGCCCAACCACTTTACTGTGCCTGTTAGATAGGATCCAAACGCTTTCGGCTTAAGGTCAAATCTCTCCACCATCTTGTCCAGCCTGGCTATCCACGATGTTCATTCAATTTCCCAGGAAAATATGAGTTGTCACAATGTTACACATCAAGTTTGTATGTTTGCTTAGTGTTTCTCTTTGAGATTGCTAAAGCAAGGAGAAAAGACAGTTTAGAATGAAGCGATTGCTTTTCTTTTTTATGAGAACAAAACCTAAATGTAAAACGTCTGCTACTTTTTTAGTGTTGATGCCACTCACTGTTATTACTTCCCAAACTGGGACAGACATCCACTTTCTAGAAAGGTACTATAATCATTGTTTTCAGCAAATAATTCAGGTTAAAATACAGCCTAAATGATAATAGTATTGAAGAAAAGCAGAAAATCTGTTTCATTTTTCTCTAACAAAAAGTTAAGGAAGCCTGTCCAGAAATTATTGCTTAGCGACCCAGAATTTAACATTTTGTCAACTGGGCAGTTTTTTCTTTTTAATTGGTGGTCGCTTAAGCTTACTATAGTCACTCTTTCTCTCTCCCACATTATTAACAAAAATGATCTGGGTCCTGACTTTCAGGCTGTTTAGGGACTGGTATCATGAGTGCTCCCCTGGGAAGGCTATTGGCTAGATCCCTTTGCAAAAAAATACATTCATAACAGTAATTCTTTGATTTTCTCATCTTTTGTTTCTTTTTCTTTTTTGTATCTCTCGTTCTTCAAAATAAATTCTCTCTCAAATGCAAATTGAAACTACACTGAAACACTTGTTCCCACCTATCAGATTATCATAAATTCAGGATCTTGACAATGTATTTTTTTGACAGTGTGTAATGCATTGGGCATTCTCATACACTGGTGGTAATGCAGAATGGTACAACCCCTATGGACAGGAACTTAGCAGATTTCATGTGCTTTTAGCCTTTGATCCAGCAATATTACTTCTAGGAATCCATCCCTCAAACTCAAACGTGCCCAACCACTTTACTGTGCCTGTTAGATGGGATCCAGATGCTTTGGTCTTACCATCAAAATTCTAGACAATCTTGTCCAGCCCTGCTATCCACAAAGCTCATTCAGTTTCAAAATACAAAAAGTCACACGTACAACTCTATTTGTACAGCACTATTTAATATAGTAAAAGAATGAAAATAACTTGCGAACAGATTAAAACAAACCTCAGTTTCCCTTGCTTCCACCCTTGCTTCCTTTTCCTATTTTTCCCCTTCTCTTTTCCCTTTTCCCCTTTGTGTGCTACCACACTCTCTCCTGAACCTTGACAAACTACAAGGCTTACAAAATAGCTTTTTAAAGAACTGTCCGATTGCCTAAGGGAATTGCACCAATGCTCCCAAACAAGAGGCATGAAGAACCAAAACAAACGCCAGCTGTTCCAACGACAAGTGCTGCAATAGTTAGTGGGACACCATGGGCCACACCACAAGGACGCAAACCCCTCTCTTCTTCTAGCACTATGAAACTCCAATCTTAACTCAACTTGGGGAATTACCTGGTCTTCAGGTGCTTACTGATGCACATCAGCTGAATAAAGCCTTCAACTTCTATTTGAATCATTTTGGGTCCCCGGAAGGCACCACAAAAGAAAGGCCTGGAGATCTGCATCCCTAAAGACTGCAGCCAAGAACACTTTATGGAGCAGTTCTACTCTGGAACACATGGGGTCACCATGAGTCAGAATCAACTCAATGGCAATGGTTGGGGTTCTTTTGGTTTTGAATCATTTTAATTTTTTTTTTTTTTTTACAAACCCAAATGTCTATCAGTAGCAACTGAGTAAATAATCTACATTACATCCACACAATGAAGTACTGAGCAGCTGCAAAAAGACTTAGAAATAGCTCTATATACTACAATGGAGTGATGTCTAGGAAATCCTAAGTAAAAAAACAAATCGTTGGAAAAAATGTATAGATTATGTTACCATTTATCTAAGAGAGGGGAATATAAAGACACATACGTTTTTACTTATTTTTTTTCAAAAAGATAAACCAAAATTTTTAAACATTTACCTACAGGGGGAGGGAAGCAAGTGAATAGGGAAGACAGGGATAGAAGCTAGATTTCTCTAAATAGGCCTTGTTTCGTAGATACAAATATTTTATATAATAAAAGTAAATAAATTTTAAAAATTAAGTCCTAAAAACCTAAAGCAAATGGAACCAATAAAATTCTGTAACAAGCTAGTGGAATCAGCACAGAGAGGAACTATTAACTAACGTTAAATGTTTTCCGTAATTATATTGTTGATTGTAGTGTTGGTTTTGTCACTCTGAGACCGTTGCATGTGCATTGTGGGATAAAACAAATGAGCAATTATACTGGCGCCACTGAAAACCAAGATTTCCAGCATAGGAGAAGATACAGATATAAAATCAAAGAAACCAAGTAAAAACCCTGTAGTCCTAGATTTGAACTGGAGGTCTCATTATGAATTCATAATAAAATGAATCTTAAAAACGTCACACTTCCTAGAACCATACACTGGAAAGACTCTATCTAAAACAACATTCAACCCAATAGCAATGAACATCTCTAGTTCCCACACTATGGTTCTAAATAACATTTTGTACTAAAATAAACCACGGCTCCTTGGAAAAATACTTTATTCCAGGTTTGGGACGGGAAGAATATAAGCCTGAAATGTTTTGTCATGTTAAAAATAGGGTTGTTAACAGAGGAAGAAGGAGAGTCGGGAATAGGAGGAGAAAATGGAATGTGTGGCTAATTTCCTCCATGAACAACCACATCCTTTGCCATGAGACCAGAAGAACTGAAGAGTGCATGACTACTATTACTGAACATTTTGATCAAAGATTCTATATAAGAATCCTGATCAAAAGGGAGAAAGTACAGAACAGAATTTCAAATTCTCATAGACTCCAGAATTTCTGGAACCATGGAGGCTGGATGAACCCCTGAAACTATTGCCCTGCGATAATCTTTAAACCTTAAACCAAAAATATTCCCTGAAGTGTTCTTAAATCCAAACAGTAGTTTAGCTTAACTAGTAAAGAATGTCCACCTTGAGCATAGTGCTCTTTCAAGATCTATCTACATGGGATCAGAGTGACAATAGCAATCTGAAAGATTAGATAGGAAAATTAGGAGACAGTGAGTTTAGGGTTAATGGAGGAGGAACAAGTCAGAAAAGGAGGGTGAGAATGGTTACAGAACGCAAAGAATGTAATCAGCGTCACTGAATTGTACATGTATAAACTGCTGAATTGGTGCATGTTTTACTGTGTATATTCTCAACAATAGAAATAAAAACAGGGTTGCTAAAAAGGATCCTTGAGACAACTTAAAGAGGTTCCACCTGACCTAAAGTAGGCACTCTAAGCATCAATAAGGATAATATCTGCAATAACTTGAAACACATGAAATACATTCAAATCCATGAGCTTATAATTATACTTTTAAAAAAACTAATCACTTTTGAAAGATGCAAATATTTTTTGAAAATGAGTAAATTAAAAAAAAACACTTTTATCTGAACTTTCCTATACTATAGCTCTGGGTAAGGAAATAATTGATGAGGAGAAATATTTCCTTATAAAAGTAGTTTATATAGTTTATAGTAGAAGTAAACGCCAACTATAGCAAAGGAATCATAGAATTAGTATACGACTATTTGGTAAACCATTACAAATCAATGGATCTATGTACTGAGTATCAGTAGCTACTAGCATGAAGAAAGACAGCTAGATATTACATAAATATTCACCACCACCTTTTAAATATTCTTGCCAAAAAATCTAAACTAAATCTAATCAACACACTACTATGAACTACCAACTTACAGAAAATACAGGAAACAAATAAATGGGTTAAAAACATGGCAGGGATTCAATCAGCAAAATACAGAACATGGGAAATTCTGTAGGACAAATGACCTGATTTCCTCCACAGATAAATTGCAAGGAAAAAGAAAAGAGAAATAGAAAGTGAAATGTAGGTGAAAAAATATTTAAGAGACATATTAGGGGGAGTCATTGCTTAGAGGCACTGAGCTTCTGTTATTGGTGATGGGAAAATTTGGAAACAGATAGTGGTGACGGATGCACAACATGATGAATATAATTAATATCACTGAATTATACTTGTAAAAAGTGTTGAAATAGCAAATGTTTTGTTATATATATATTAACCACAATAAAAAAAAAATTTAAAAAAATTTTAAAGACACATACGAATCAATGAATGCATGGAACTTTTTTGGATCCTGATTCAAACAAACTGCTAAAACATGTATAAAACAATGTTTACCTGTGTTTTGTTGACTACACAATGGCATTCAACTCTGTGGATCATAACTAATTATGGATAACATTGCAAAGAACAGGAATTCCAGAACACTTAATTGTGCTCATGAAAAACCTGTACATAGACCAAGAGGCAATTGTTCAAACAGAACAAGAGGATACTGTATGGTTTAAAATCAGGAAAGGTGTATGTCGGGTTGTTCCTTTCACTATTCTTATTCAATCTGTATGCTGAGCAAATACTCTGAGAAGCTGGACTATATGAAGAAGAACAGGGGCATCAAGACTGGATGAAGACTCTTAACAACCTACGATATGCAGATGACACAACCTTGATGGCCGAAAGTGAAGAGGACTTGAAGCATTTAGTGACGAAGATCAAAGACTACAGCCTTCAGTATGGATTTCACCTCAACTTTAAGAAAACAAAAATCCTCACAACTGGATCAATAAGCAACATCATGATAAACAGAAAACACTGAAGTTGTGAAGGATTTCATTTTACTTGGATCCACAATCAATGCCCATGGAAGCAGCAGTCAAGAAATCAAGTGACATACTGCATTGGGAAAATAAGCTTTTTAACACTCCATAAAGTCTTAAAAAGCAAAGATGTCACTTTGAAAACTGAAGTGTACCTAACCCAAAGCCATGATATTTTGAATCGCGTCATATGCATGTGAAAGCTGGACAATGAATAAGGAAAAGCGAAGAAAACTTGATGCATTTGAATTACGGTGTTGGCGAAGAATACTGCATATACTATGGACTGCCAGAAGAACGAACAAACCTGTCTTGGAAGAAATACAACCAGAATGCTCCTTAGAAGCAAGGGTGGAGAGACTTCATCTCATGTGCTTTGGACATGTTATCAAGAGGGACCAGTTCCTGGAGAAGGACATCATGCTTGGTGGAGGGTCAGTGGAAAAGAGGAAGACCATCAGTGAGATGGACTGACACAGTGGCTGCAACAATGGGCTAAAACATAGCAATGATTGTGACGATTGCATAGGACAAGGCAGTGTATCGTTCTGTTGTACACAGGGTCGCTATAAGTCCAAACTAACTCGACGGCACCTAAGAAAAACAACATACATACATACATGTACACACACACACACACACACACACACACACACACACACGGAGCCCTGGTAGTGTGGTGGTTAAGAGCTTGGCTGCTAACCAAAAGGTTGGCAGTTCGAATCCACCAGCCACTTCTTGGAAACCCTATGGGACAGTTCTGTTCTATCCTATAGGTCTCTATGAGTTGGAATTGACTCAACAGCAATGTTTTTTTTTTGGTTTATATATGTATAGATATACAGATATATATGTGCATGTATATATATACATATATCTATGTAGATATACATATATGAAAAATTGGAAAATTTCAACAATGACTGCCTATTTGATAATATTTTGGAATTGATGTTATATTTTTAGATGTGATAGTACGGCAGTTAATTATTTTTTAAAAGAGTTGTTATCTTTTAGAGATATATTGAAATATTTACGGAATAATGATATCTATCTGGGACCCGCTACAAAATAATCTGAGAATAGGATAGTGGGTAGATGAAACAAGATTCGGCACAGTTGGTTTTTTTGTGGAAGCTGGGTGATTTGGCCAATATCAAACAGTCAATAAGCAATAGAGCTAAAACTCCAATCCTAGTTGTCTGCTTCCAAATTCTGTGCTCTTCTTGATACACCGATATGCCCCTTAAATGCATCAGACAGGAACCTGGTACCCGCCATTTTTAAATTGATGAGTACCTGTACTATCTAGCTTTCTGGAGTTTTCTGTGCCTTAAATATGCATTTAGTAAGAGTTTTGTAAGTGTATATTGATTGCAATAATGAGTGAAGCCACCTAGAAGAGGTGATAAATTAAGCTTAGAAAAGCAGTACAGGAAATAGATGTTTTAAAATAAATACTAGGTCTTTTTTTAATAAATCTTTTGTTAACATGTTCTATTCAGAACATGATAGTTCCTGAATAATAGAAACAAACCTGAGGACAACAATATAGTGTTTATCTAAAAAATAAATTAAGATTCTAAGGCAACAGAAGCCTATACTGTATAGCTCTCCAAGCTCTTTACAAGCACCATAACTGTCCTCTAGTTTATCTTGTTGTGTCAATGATTTATGGAAGCCAGCAGAGAGAACTGCAGTCCCAAGGACCCTAGGGTAATACTTAATAGTACCCTTGAGGCCTAAAATAATTGCAATTCCTTTTTAAAACGCCCCAAACAAAGGAAACTATATATCAGAGTTCAGTGTTATCATGATCATAATTATAAGTAAAAATATTTTTAAGTCAGAAGACTTTGATATTAAGTCATTAGCATCACATTAGGTGAGTAGTTTAGACAATCTCTTTGAGAAAAGAAATCTAGTGATATGGCTAGTGTCGAGATGTACCTTCTTTTGAAGTACTGCCAAGACAGGATAGAAATATAAGTTTTGAAACATGTCCAACTTGTACTGAAGTCAGACCAGTTTCTTAGATAGATCACTCGGCTTTTGTGTTCTTTCATTTCCACATTTATTTATTTACTCTACCAGAGTTATATATTTGTTTGTTACTTCTCTAGAGGATTTAATAAAAAGGGACTACCTAGAGCTATAAACCCCAACTGCAATATGAGTTTTATCAGGTAGCAGACTACTTTGGCTGTTGGTTTATTATTATGGCTCTAGCCAAGAACATTTTGTAGCCACAAGTTTGGAAACTATGTTTATTCTAAGTTTTATACTTAGAGTGTGACAGCATTTCTTTATTGATTCATATTTTAGAACCAGTAAGTGGTTAGCAATCTAGCACCATTATATAACTCACTTTGCTACAGCCCACATCATTTAAGGTTTCACATGGTCTCTCTAATTATACATCATATTATTGTCCTTATTTTAGTATTAATCACTTATATTAATATTGTTTTATTATAATCATTACCTCTCTATTAATACTGACTCATGCATATGATCCATAGTATTTTAAGAGAAGAGAGAACAAAAGTAAGCAAATCCTCCATGTGTCATTTTTGGGTTCTCCTCTGCTAAAATTTTACATGATAGAACAATTCCAGATTCCAAAATGTAGACCCTCTACTTTGGTACTATTGGAAGAAAACGACAGCTGAGACTAGAACAAAGTGGAGCAATAACAAGAAACTTCTGCTGCATGACATGCTGAGTCATCAAGAAAAGTCACCACCAAAAAGATGAAAATTTTACATAATACTTTAAAGGACCTCTCTTCTTCCCTTTTGATGCACTGCATACAGATAATGTACTCAGCTTATTGTGGGATCACATATTACCTGTATGCAAGCAAGAATAAATATATAAATCTATTATAATAGAAATTCCCACGTCTATCATTTCTAAAAATTCATGGAGGATTAAGAAGATAGTTACAGCCTAACTGTATTATCATATAGATATATATATATATATATATATATATATATTTTAATGTAACTGGGAAACCTACTGGAGCAAATCATCATGAAATTATTTCCTCCAAAACTAAAACAGTACACTACTGCAAAGGGATCTACATAAATGGAAAAATATACCATGCTCATGGATAGGCAGACTCAACATGGTGAAAATGACAATTCTACCCAAAGCAATTTACAAATACAATGCAATCGCGATCCAAATACCAACAACATTCTTTAAAGAGATGGAAAAACTAGTCATTAACTTTATATGGAAAGGGAAGAAGCCCCGAATAAGTAAAGCACTACTGAAGAAGAAGAATAAAGTTGGAGGACTCACACTACCTGACTTCAGAACCTACTATACAGCTACAGTAGTCAAAACAGCCTGGTACTGGTACAACGACAGATACATTGACCAATGGAACAGAATTGAGAACCCAGATGTAAATCCATCCACCTATGGTCACCTGATCTTCAAAAAGGGCCCAAAGTCCATCAAATGGGGAAAAGACAGTCTTTTTAACAAATGGTGCTGGCAAAACTGGATATCCATCTGCAAAAAAATGAAACAGGACCCATACCTCACACCGTATACAAAAACTACTTCAAAATGGATCAAAGACCTGAATATAAAGCCTAAACCATAAAGTTCATAGAAGAAAAAATAGGACCAACACTTCAGGCCTTAATACAGGATACAAACCATAACCATCAATGCACAAAACCCAATAGATAAGCTAGATAATTGGGATCTTCTAAAAATCAAACAGCTATGCTCTTCAAAAGACTTCACAAAAGAGTAAAAAGAGAACCTACAGACTAGGAAAAAATTTTTGGACAGTGCAAGTCAGACAAAGGTCTAATCTCCATAACCTACAAGAAAATCCAACACCTCTACAACAAAAAGACAAATAATCCTATTAAAAAATGGGCAAAGGAAATGAACAGACACTTCACCAAAGAAGACATTCAAATGGCCAACAGACACATGAGGAAATGCTCGCAATCACTAGCCATTAGAGAAATGCAAATTAAAACCACAATGAGATACCATCTCACCCCGGCATTACTGGCACGAATCAAAAACACTGGAAATAATAAATGTTGGAGGGGCTGCGGGGAGATCAGAACTCTTATGCACTGCTGGTGGGAATGCAAAATGATACAACCATTTTGGAAAACGATATGGCGCTTCCTCACAAAGCTAGAAATAGATATACCATTGGATCCAGCAATCCCACTCCTAGGAATATATCCTAGAGAAATAAGAGCCGTCACTCAAATAGACATATGCACACCTATGTTCATGGCAGCACTGTTCACAACAGCAAACGATGGAAACAACCTAGATGCCCATCAACAGACGAACGGATAAACAAATTACGGTACATACACACAATGGAGTACTATGCAACGAGAAAGAACAACAATGAATCTGTGAACCATCTCATAACATGGATGAAACTGGAGGGCATTATGCTGAGTGAAATAAGTCAATCACAAAAGGACAAATATTGTATGAGACCTCTATTGTAAAATCCTATGAAAAAGTTCACACACAAAACGTAACAATCTTTGTTGGTTACCACGGATGGGAGGGATGGGGGGGGGATATTAAATAGATGATAGATAAGTGGTATCTTGGGTAAAGGGTGAGACAGTACACAATACAGGGGAAACTAGCACAACTTGTACAAGGAAAGGTCATTGAAGCCCCATAGACACATCCAAACTCCCTGGGG
The DNA here is from genome assembly GCA_030035585.1 of Dugong dugon. Lineage (NCBI taxonomy): Eukaryota > Metazoa > Chordata > Mammalia > Sirenia > Dugongidae > Dugong > Dugong dugon. Next base: position 17,327,645 of record CM057465.1, read on the forward strand.
GACTGAATTGCTGGGCGGAGGGCTCTGGGGACCATGGCCTCGGAGAACATCTAGCTCAATTGGCATGACACAGCTTATAAAAACAGTGCTCTACTTTCTACCTTGGTGAGTAGCGTCTGGGGTCTTAAAAGCCTCTGAGCGGCCATCTAAGATACTACACTGGTCTCATCCCTTCGGGAGCAAGGGAGAATGAAGAGAACAGGATACAAGGAAAAGATTAGTCCGAAGGACTAATTGTCCACAGCTACCAAGGCCTCCACCAGACTGAGTCCAGTACAGCTAGATGGTGCCTGGCTACCATCACTGACTGCTCTGACCGGGATCACAACAGAGGGTTCTGGACAGAGCTGGAGAAGGATGTGGAGCAGAATTCTAACTCACAAAAAAAAAGACCAGATTTACTGGCCTAAAGCAGACTGGAGAAACCTCGAGAGTATGGCCCCCAGACACCCTTTTAGCTCAGTGGTGAAGTTACCTCCGAGGTTCACTGTTCAGCCTGGGAGTGGACAGCCCCGTAAAACCAAATGAGACTAACAAGGTACAGGAGTCCAGTGACAAGGGCCAGAAGGCAGAAGGGGACAAGGAAGCTGGTGATAGGGAACCCAAGGTTGACTAAGGATATTGTTGATGTGTTGTGAGATTGTTAACCATTGTCATAGGGCAACATTTGTAGTAACTATTAAATGAGAAACTATTTTTTTCTGTAAGCCTTCATCTTAAGTGAGAATAACAGCACAATTTGAAGAGCGTAGTCAATGTCACTGAACTGTGCATGCAGAAATTTTTGAAATGGTGTATCTTCGGCTGTGTCTATTTTCACCAAAAAAAAAAAAGGTTGAGAAGTTAGAGGGTTGATATGTTGTGGGGTTGTTAACCAATGTCATAAAACAACATGCGTACTTCTGTTTCATGAGAAACTATTTGTTCTGTAAGCCTTCACCTGAAGTACAATTAAAAAAAATAAAAATAAAATAAAATAAAAAATTAAAAAAAAGTAAAACAGTATAGATCACGTAAAGAAAACCATTCTTTAAGAATAAGAAAATTTTTCAGACGAATGTAATATTCTTCTTTGGCAAAATAATAGGTTCAGGAGATAGAAGACAAGGATGTCCTCCTCCCTCTCGACCTCCCTTCCTTCCTTCCTGTCTTCCTTCTTCTTTTTCCTTCCCCCACCAACAAACATTTACCAAGGGACAACAAAGTGCCAAAAGTTATGCAAAGCACAGTCCTTGCCCTCAAGGATCATGTGACCTAGTGAAGCAAACAATTAAGTAATTTCATTACGATAAGGTGAGTGTCTTAACAGATGTAAACTGAAGTTGTATAAGTGCCCAGAAGAGGGCCCCAACAGTTCTATCCTGATAGAAGGCTCTCTTGACTTTACTTGAATGATAAATTCATCAATACACCAAAAGGAGTTTCCAAGATCATGTAACTGCAACAATTCAGCAGTAAAAATGAAAGGCTACAGGCATTACTCTTGGATCCAGAGTGGTTTAAAACGTCCTTTCGTAACGTTCATGATGAGCCAAACAGCATGCTCAGTACCACTGCAGACAACTATGTCAAAAGCTGTTTCAAGGCAGGGCTTACTTCTGCCTCTTTTTACTATGTATAATGGCCAGTATAAGCACATAGTAGATCCTTAATAAATACTAATCACACACACAAAGCTAGATGAACAGGCAAAGTGTCTTTCAAATATAAAGAGAAAAGGAAAATACCAAGTGACCCTCGTAAATCACCAGAAAATGAATGAAGACTGGAAGACTAGAGCAAGGCTTTACCTTTAAATTCAAATTACCTGTGTCCAAATTCCAGTTCAGCCACCTAATGAATTTAGTGGCCTTAGCAAGGTGCCTAACCTCTTTGACTCTCAACTATTTAGCCATAAAACAAGGGTATCAGTACTGATCCTTTGGGCCCTTGACTCATTGTGAGAAATAAATGAACAAATATATATGAAAGTTGCTAACTCAGGTCATGGCTGACTGTAGAGCACTCAAAAAAATGTTAGTCTCACATACTCACTACATACATGGAAAAAAGGAATTTCCTAAAACTGGAAAAAACACTGAAGGGTCGACTCATCAATTTCCCTTTAAGACATTCTAAACTGAAAATATGTGGAAAAGATCATTCCCCAACCTTCCTCAGCAAATGATTTCATTTTCATTGACAGCAGAAAAAAAGTAAGTGTTCTCAATATCAAGCATACATTCATCCATTTGTTTGACAATTACCAAATATCTACCACATGTCATAGGTCATGCTCTAGAGAGTGTCTTTTAAACTTATGTCCAATGGATATGGTGGATGATAAGTATCCATAACAAACTCCAGTGTTGGAAATTCAACACTGTCTGAAACAACTCTTAAGTCTTTGGCCAGGTTTAAATACTATTTACTGATACAGGAAAACAGAGGGAGTTTTGTTTTGTTTTTTTGGCAGGGGTGGGGGCAGTGGCACGGGAAGGGTAGGGAATAAATTCAATCTGAGACTACTGAGTTTGAGATTCCTCTGAGACATCCAGATGGAGAGGCCTAGTATACAATACTAGGAATAAAAGGAAAGGTCAACAGGAATCCTAGATTTGGAAGTCATCAACACATAGGCAATAGTTAAACAATGAGAATAGATGAAATTAATAAGGAAGTATGAATATGTTAATGAGACACATGCCAAGGACAGAGCCCAAGGGAACACTAATATTTTAAGGAAAGACTGAGGAAGAGAAGCCAGAAAAGGAGGTTCTAAAGAAACCACCAGAGAAGTTAGAAGAGAACCACAGAACTGTTTCGTAAACTTACAGGGAGAACAGTGAGTTGGAAAAAAAAAAAAAAAAAGGAGTAATCACTTAGATCAGATGATGAAGCCTAAATAAAATCCATTAGATAAAGAATTTAATTTATCCAGAAAGAAGTTCAAAGAAAGGTAATTTAATAATTTAATAAAGGGTAAATCTGATGTTTGAATGCCCTGAAAATACGCTCTCCCAGGTGCTGCACACTTGTGTGTTCATCAACACTCCCACTGCTGGAAATCTACCACTTTCTAAAACAATTCAATCTTTAGATAGCTCTTTTATAAAATTTTCCCTCATTTTGAATCAAAATCTTTGTCCTTGTAAGGTTCTGTCCACTAATACAATATTATTTTCCAAATATGAGAAGATAATGTTTCTGGTAACACTTATCTTAATTTGCAAACATGCATACATATTTGTTTATTGGCTACCTCTACTAGATTATAAACTCCAAAAGAGTAAGGATATTCTCTGCCTTACTCACCAATGTACCCACAGCACATAGCAAGCACAATACCCGATACATAGTAGGTGCTCCCTAAACAATGATTAAATGAATAAGTGTATTGACAAGTGGAGTCACTGGGTGGCATAAATAGTTAACGTACTCAGGTGCTAACTGAAAGGTTGGAGGGTCAAGTCCACCCAGAAGCACCTTGGAAGAAAGTCCTGGTGATCTACTTCTGAAAAATCAGTTATTGAAAACCCTATGGAGGACAATTTATTCTGACATACTTGAGATTACCATGAGTCAGAATAAACTCAACAGCAACTGTAACTGTATTGACAAGTATGGTTTTGACTCCAGAGTAAAATATTGCATAAAATTTTAGCATTCCTTTCTCTGTGGATTTTTTTTAAAATTAGATCCATGCTTAAGTAATTTTCTAAGTCAGCCCAATAAAGCAAGATAGATTGAATGTCCTCTCAAAACTTTCTTCCACAACTTTGATTCTATGAAAAACTAACAAAGATTATGTAGTGAACACTTCTCAATGGGGAATTGAGAAACCTGGGTTCTACCATCAGTATTTCTGTGTCCTTTGCCAAGTCTGGCTATTTTTATAGACCTCAGGAACTTATTTATAAAGTGAGGCTCTATACACTCCAAGGTCTCTTCCTGATTTAAAACTATAATATTATGGAAAAAAGTGTAAATGTCATAATAGAATGTATAAAGAAACATTTGAAATGCCTAATCATTGCTCTAATTATATAATTTCTTCAAACTTTACATTTTTTAAAGTTATTGTGTATCTACGATAAGCTCCTTTTATTCCGCATTCTCACTTTGCCATATCCCCAGTTTTTTGAAATAAAACTGTTCCGTCATCTTGAACAAAGTGCTTCTTCAAAAGAAATTACATTTTTTTTTTTATGATTTTGGATCTTATCTTTCTTTTTTAAAAAATTTTTATGTGCATTAAGTGAAAGTTTACAGAGCAAATTAGTTTCCCATTTGATAGTGTATACATAAACTGTTCCATGACATTGGTTTCATTCCCCAGAATGTGTCAGCACTCACCCCATTTCCATCCTAGGTTCCCCATTTCCTTTCATCCTTATTTTCTACCCCTTCCTGCCTTCTTATCTTTGCTTTTGAACAAATGTTGCCCTTTTGATCTCATATAATTGATTGTTCTAAGCAGCATGTTCCTCTCAGGTGTTACTATTTATTTTATGGGCCTGTCTATGGTTTGGTTGAAAGGTGGTCTCCAGGAATGGCTTCAGTTCCAGTTCAGAAGGGTGTCTTAAGGCTATAGTCTTGGGAGCTCCTCCAGTCTCTGTCAGACCAGTAAGTCTGGTCTTTTCTGTGAATTTGATTTTTTGTTCTAAAATTTTTATCCCGCTCTGTCCAGGATCCTCTGTTGTGATCCCAGTCAGAGCAGTTGGTAGTGGTAGCTGGGCACCATCTAATTCTTCTGGACTTGGGGTCATGTAGGCTGTGGTTCATGTGGTCCATTAGTCCTTTGGGCTAATTGCTCCTTTGAGTCTTCGGTTTTCTTCAGACAGTAAGAGACCAATAGTTGTATCTTATGGCCGCTTGCAAGATGTTAAAACCCCAGACACTAATCACCGAAGTAGGATGCTAAACTTTGTCTTTATGAACTATGTTGTGTCTATGGTCCTTGGCCTTTAAGCCGAGGAACTTCATCCCACAATGTGTTTGGTTATGTCTAAGAAGTTGCCCTGGCTGTGGCCCTTGAATCTTATCTTTCTTAAGAGGGCTTTCTCTCAGCCCCAGCTAGAAAGTTTTGTTGGTATTTATAATTTTAGAGCACAATCTATAATGATAATTAACTTATTGATAATTAAGACAAATTGTGAACAATTACTATTCCATTTTACAAGTAACAATTCTAATTCAAACCAAGAAAATGAATCAAGTATACAAATAGCATATTATATACATATATGTGTACCTAACTATCTACTAGCTAGCTATATATATGTGTGTATATATATATATATATATACTATAAAACGACAAAGAAACTTGCATACCTCTCATTTAAAAGAAATATGTTCCATATGTTCCCATCTTTTTCTGAAATTCAGTTCTAAACAGAGTCAAAACAAAATACAACATAGCTGTAATACAATACTCCTGCTTTGATGCTGTCATATTAAAAACATCCATAATCTTCAGGAATAGGAACCTATTATTCATATTACCATAGAATGTCTGCTGCCTGCACTATCACATTATTAGAAAAAAAAAGTCCATTTACAGATATATTTTCTGTTTTACTCTATCATTTGTTACAAACAAAATTCATGAAAATAAAAGATTTACTCAGAAAGGGATTGTCTGAATTCTTGCAATATAATTAATGTTTTTCGTGAAGCTTTGTCATTAATTAGAAAATTAGAAGATTGTATTGTTCAATACTCACTAAGCATTTAGCATCTAATTAGTCTCATATTGATGTTCTACAAATGCAACTGAATTCTGCAACCAAGGCTCCTGCACAGGCTGTTCCCACCTCCCCTGCCTCCCCAAGAAAACCATTTCTTAAACAGCAAAAAGCCCAAGAGAGATTTTTGTAAGATAAATGTAACAGCGCATTTCAGCCTGAATTTAAATTCCAGAAAAAGACACACTTTAGCTCACATTTGTTTAGGAGGTGGGACTTTTTCCCCTCAATTCAAAGAAATAAATATTTGATTATATAACATGAATTTTTCAAATTTTCTCGCATGCTATTTCTTGGTCTCATTACTTAACAAAGCATTTCACCAAATGAAATGGGAGAACCATAGAAAGCCATTTATGGGAAATCTGAGACAAATTCAAAGAATGCTGTGGATATTATAGTGATTTTAAAGATACAATTCTAAACTTGAAGAAATAGGACCTACATAGGATTTCCAGATATAATTAACTTGAAGCAAGACAGTTCTCTAACCAGCATCCTGGTAGGCAGAATGAGTCTAATTTCCTAATGAGTACAACTGAGATGCAGGATTGTATGGTTAAAATCTCAGCTCTGGAGGCAGTGTGTTTGTTTCAAGACTTGTCTCTGCTTCATACAAGATGTGTGGCCTTAGTCAAGTCACTTGCTAATAAATTAGGGATAACAATAGTACCTTTCTCTGGAATTACTGTGTGGATTTTATAAAATAATTCATGTATTTAGCACAGTGTTTGGCACACTGTAAATGCTCAGGTTTTAGATTTTAAAAATGCCTCTCCAAGAAAGCAAAGACCATGGAGGAAAGTCTTTGTCTTCTCACAGTGTTCTTGTCCATGACAGCCATGCAGGCACAATGACATGCAGAGGAGTAGCCGAGAGCTAAATGGAAAGAAGGAACTCTAAGCATGCTCCCTGCTTTCCTCCATGGCTTTCTCTTCCTGCTACCATCAGCTTCTCCAGGCAACAGATTACTGCAAGAAAAGTGGACTCCATGGTTTGTGAGGACAAGTTGCAGCAAGCTGGGCAAGAACACAGCAAGAGAAAAATGGAGAGAAAGAAGGTGACTACCCACTGACATTCTTTCCCTGGTGTTTTTTCAACACTCTTCCTAGGAGATCTCATCCATTTAGAAGGTTATCAGTTGCTACCTGTACACTGATGACTCTTAAACCTATAACTCTAATCCAAATTTTGTCCTGAAATCCAGACTCAAATATATCATTACCTATTTACATCTACTCTTGGTTATCCTGTTATCATGCTAGTATCTTCACCTAGATAGACTACAGTAGCTTCTGGGAACTGACTTTATAAACACCACCAGTCACCTATACCAAGACCTATCCTTAACTCTTTTCTCTCCCACTCCCACACATTCAGTTTCCAAGGCCAGTTGGTTCCAGCTCCTACCTCTAATGTATCCTTTTTCTTCCCCCTCCCTTCTTCCACCTCTTTCTTCAAACTCCTGCCAGTTTTCACCAGACTGACTGCAATAGCTTTCTAACTGGTCTTCCCTACTTCCTATTTTGCCCCCTATGCAATCTGTCTACTACACTGCCACCAAAGGAATCGTTCTAAATATCAGATGAGGATGAGCCTCAAGAGGGACCACAATGGGGAATTACTAAAAGCTTAGCATCAGTATGAAAGATCATTCATTTGTGTTATAATTTTACTTAGGGTGGCTACTAAAGTGGACATAAATAAACTAGGCAAAGAAAAAGAGATTTCCTTTTATGTGACAGAAGGAGATACTGTACCGTCAAGAATTTTGAGAAGTCTGAGATTTCATCCTATTTGCAAGCTCACAAGTAAACCTACCACTTTTCATGGATACTGGCAGAATACATGAGCTACCTGAGTCAAAGACAGAGAGTTTTATTACTCATTTCACAGCAAGCAGCATGAACGTTATGTTTGAATCAGTTCTCTTTGTCCCCGTATCCCACTAGTACAAGCAAAACAACCCAGGTGGATGCTGCACATGCCATGGGTTTGTGTCACAGCTAAAGAATCCTGAGCTGAGGGAACCTACATGTTTTATAATGGGCTACAAACATTCTGCCCTTTGCCCTGAGGGAAACATCATTTTTATTATATTGAACAGTAAGAAAATCTGCCCTGTGATTCAGAAGGTGATCCAAGTCTGTTTTCTTTTTTAAATATCCTTTAAAAGATATTCTGGAACAAAAGAGTAGTTAGTGTCTTGCTCACAAGATATTAAAAAAAAAAGTGAGAAACCCATGGAAATTTGTCGCCCAATGGATAGGCTTTGGACTATGAAGACCTGAATTCAGACTATGCTCTGGCACTCACTAGCTGTATGAGTTTTTAACTCTACTAGAGTTTTCTCACCTAAAATTGAGGATAGCACTCATCCCTAACTCACAGCCATTTCACATCAAATGAAAGCACAGGCATGGAAGTATTTTGTAAACAATAAAATACTATGAAAATATAGCTATTATTTATGCTTCTAGAAAATCCTTTTTTGTTTCTTATAGAAATGAAAGAAGAAACAATTTTGGAACTTTAGAATAAAAATTTAAAAATTATTTAATTAATAAAACATTTATTAAATGTCTGAATATGTTCTGTGTTAGGCTTGAGCAACACAAGATGAAGAATAAGACACAATTCTTGACCTCAAGAATTTCACAGTCTAGAGAGGGAGCAGAAAGGACAGTGACCGATATATGTTCAGGTAATGACAGAACAGAAGAATAGAAGGGTGCCTATCTAACCTAGGGAGCCCTGGTGGTACAGTGGTTAAGAGCTCAGCTACTAACCAAAAGGTCAGCCATTCAAATCCACCAGCCGCTCCTTGAAAACCCTATGGAGCAGTCCTACTCTGTCCCATAGGGTCACTATGAGTCAGAATCAACTTGACAGCAACAGATTTACAGATTTACCCATCCTAGATGGTCTTCATTGGCTTATAGAGCTTGGAGAGATCTTAGTAACCATTACTTCCCAACCATCACATTTACCAATAAGAAAACTCATGACAAAAATGTTCAGTAACTTCTTTAAAGTATTTAAGCCTCGACAGAAGTTTCTTATTCCTAGACAGAGTTTTTACAAGACCAGGGAAAAAGTTTGGTTTGTCACCATGCGTTTTTCTCTCCTCTATGATTTTACTTCAGTCTGTTGCCATTTTAACTTTTTGTTCCTCCGGAATTTAAATAAATTTATTCTTTGTCTAATTTCTTACCTCTCTCAAAGGTAAAGGATTTCCTATTTTCTTCGTATAAAAATGCTAACTAGAACAAACCTCCCTTCTGACCTCTGTGCTCACTTCCACTCCATCTGGCCCACCACCTATTACCTCTTCCTCATTATATCCTACAAAATTGTGACCCTGCCTCCTTCTCAATCCCTGACTGCCAGTTATCCAGCCTGCTTCTTTCTCTCAGTTCTCTCCAGTCTCTGTTCCATTTGCCCATTGAGCTCTGAAGCAGATTTCACAAAATGCAAAATGAAATATTAGCCACAAACCCTGAAGTCTACCTTAAAGACTGGATGTAATCAGCTGCTTGGAAAAGATATTAGGTCACTCAGTCTTTCTAGGAGTATAACGTGGACTCTGATCCAAGATAAAATTTACCAATGTACAATAAGCTTGATTTTAATTCCATTTACTGGTTTTGAAAATCTTTCTGTACGATACAGTAACTAAATTTTTCATTAGTCTCATATTTGGGATTTAGTTGGGGAAGAACAGATGTATCCTTTTCAATAACTTCCATAGTAGCCCTACCTCAATGACCCTAAATATGAATTATAACAGTCTGAGTGTTTTTGGACAATACAAGGAAAAATCAGGTCCATTCAATTGAAAGCCTATCACTGGAGTCATTAAAGAATCTTAAAAATATGCTTAATGCCTCAAAGAGTGAAGACATAATATTCAACAGTTCTCAGAAATTTTTTAAATGTATAAACCAGCCGCTGGCAAGTTGACTCCAACTCATGAAGCCCCCATGTGTGTCAGAGTAGAACCGTGCTCCATAGAGTTTTCAATGGCTGATTTTTCAGAAGTAGATTGCCAGGCCTGTCTTCCAAGGAGTCTCTGGTGGACTTGAACCTTTAGTTAGCAGTTGAGCACATTTACTGTTTGTACCATCCAGAGACTTCATTTAAATGTATAAGGATACTAATATATACCATTATAATACAATGCTTTAAAATAAAGGCAAAAGTATTCAACTTTAAGTTTTTATAATCTAGTTAGTTGATTTCTTTTTGGTTTTATAATACACATGGATTCCTTAGAAAACAAATATAGTCAAGAGTTTTAATCCTGAAAACCCTCCTATGGAGAAAAGCATTTAAAAGCCTTACTTAATCCAGAAGGACTAAAATAAAATCAATAAATATTTGTATTCATGCTGTCTGTACTAAAAGCATTTAAAATTGGAATACCAATAATTTTTAATATCATTGAAGCCAAGAACAATGGTATCACAGTCAATAGTGATCCTAAAGATAAAAAGAACAAATCTGGCTCATGATAAATTATGAAAATGGTAATTAGGCAGATAAGAATAAATGGCTTTAAATTCCCTAATGAATGATGAGTCAAGCTACTGACAAGAGCAATCAAAATATATTCCATATGATTAACAACACTTAAATTTAACATTGACAAATACTATTTAATTTATACAATGGCAGAATCACAAGCATATGTAAACTTCCAGGTCACACTAAATTGTGGAAAGAGTAAGAATATTGGTCAGCATACTTATGTTATTTTTATCCTTGATGTTAGCCCAAAATGTAATTTTTTAATGCAAAGATACCTTTTAGGTTAGAGATGAAAAGTGTAGGTCAGGATAAATGGCCTGCCCCTCCCTATGTGTGTGTGTCTCTCTCCCTCTTTCACACCATTAGACAGAATAACGGACAATCTTTGAAGAAAACCTCCTCACACATTGGAGAAACATGTACAAAAAGACATCCTATCAATATCTAATTATTGATCGTCTTCCCATTAAATTTATTAAGTATTTATTATGTGCCAGACACTATGCTAAACACTGGGAATCAATTAAAATAAGATACAAATGGTTTTGCCTCACAGAGCTTACAGTCTAACAGACTTAATTAAATGAACTCATATCATTACTCAGCTACTCCAGATGCCATCAAGTTGATTCTGCCTCCTGACAACCCCATGCGTACAGTGTACAACTGCACTCCATAGGGTTTTCTAAGCTGTGACCTTTCAGAAGCAGATCACCAGGGCTTTCTTTCAAGGAGTCTCTGGGTGGGTTTGAACCACCAAGCTTTCAGTTAGTAGTCTAGCACTTAACCAGCTGCATCACCCAGGAACTCCTTACTCAGCTATAAGCAAAGCTATTCTATATAGTAGAAACTTCTAGGCAGTTAAAAGAAAGAAATCAAGTAAGATTTAACAGCACAACTATTGCAAACTTTATTAATCACACAACTTGCAAGGAAACAAATTGCTTCACTCCCTCAGATTGATATGTCTAAATCTAATCTCAGTTTATAATTAAAATATCACCATAAGGAAACATTAGAACTTCCAAGGCATTAAAAAAACTGATGAAAAATATTTCTACCCAGTGAACTGAGCTTGTGGCATGAGGCCCAGGTCATAAAAGCAGTAGAACAGAGTCACACACCTGAGCCATGACACCTTCTGACATTAGCAAACCCGGTTCAAGGGGGAAAAAGAGCTATCAATATATGATGATAAAAAGTTCATATTCTCTAAATCATAAGGTATTATATCTTTAATCCTTAAGAGACCATTTTTGGAAGTTATTTAGGATTAGCAAGGCAAAAGAAAAAATAAAGGAATACTCACTTTGAAGTTGTAAGCCCGATAAACACATAAGGAAAACACCATCTTTTTTCAAGTCCATCTCCCCGCGTGCTCAAAATAACTACTCAAATACAACAAAAATCTAGATGTTGTGACCAAAGTTTAGACATCCATCCAAGCCAAAAAGGAAGAAATTACTGTTGAAATTCTGAAAATGATCTGGGGAGCTAAAATTGACCTTGTGTGTTAGCATATATCTATGTGTAACATAATGACCTAGTCATGAAATAAATAAGCTTATTTCCTCAAATGGTAGAAAGTCAACCAAATTTGCATTAATATGTAAAGAATAGACTATTTCCGACTTATGCTTTGGGGAAAAATATGTTCTTTGAATAGAAGAAGGCTAAAGTAACTAAGCAAAATGCTTATGAATTCTATTCTCAGATCAAACAGCCTTTAAGAAAAGTGTTCAGAGTCAGTGGTCAGGTTTAGGCTGCTTACAACAGGGAGAAAAACTGTCAGAGAAGTAACAGTTGGAAGTCCACCACCTTTTGTCATGCATGGAATGAAATTCAGAGGTGAAAATGCTCTCTAAAGCCTTACTACTGAAATTGTCACCCACGGGCCAACAGCATCAGCTTCAACTGGAAGTTTGCTGGAAATTCAGAATCTCAGGCCTTGCTCCAGAATTTGCATTTTAGCCAGATCCCCTAGGTGATCTGTATGCACATAGAAGTTTAAAAACTATTCGTCTAAAAGAACAAGGCATTATGGAACTACAGAGCTCATTACAAACATGTAGCATAAATTTGAACTACTGTATTGCCAGTACATTTCTTAAACCCTCCAAGGTACCACAACTACAAGGGTAGTTCAACATTAACTGCACAGAGAGTCAATAAGAGGAAAGATTTAGTTACTCATCATTAGCATTCAGCTCCACCTGCTGAGCCCTTCACTGCCAACCACCTTGGCTCCAGATGCAAGTGGGGTTAGAGGACTGTGGGTACAGACAACAGAAGGGTAGGCATACACAGATCTCCCTAACTAGCTGTCCTCATAAAGCTCTCTGTCAGCAATGGCACACTCATGGCCCTTGGCCTGCATATGGCCTGTAGATATATTCTGTTGGCCCCACACAGTATTTCAAATTTGAATTCATTGTCATCATTATAAACCTGAAACTGCCCCATTAAAAAATCCTCACATCTCATGCTCTCAGGGAACATGTAGCTCAATCGGCATAACACAGTTTATAAAGACAATGTTCTGCATTCTACCTTGGTGAGTAGCGTCTGGGGTCTTAAAAGCCTGTGAGCAGCCATCTAAGATACTCCACTGGTCTCACCCCTTCCGGAGCAAGGAAGAATGAAGAGAACAGGATACAAGGAAAAGATTAGTCCAAAGGACTAACGGACCACCAAGGCCTCCACCAGACTGAGTCCAATACAGCTAGATGGTGTCCGGCTACCACCACTGACTGCTCTGACTGGGATCACAATAGAGGGTCCTGGACAGAGCTGGAGAAGGGTATAGAAAAAAATTCTAACACAAAAAAAAAGACCAGATTTACTGGCCTGACAGAGACTGGAGAAACCCTGAGAGTATGGCCCCCGGCCAACCTTTTAGTTTAGCGGTGAAGTCACTCCCAAGGTTCACCGTTCAGCCAGGGATTGGCGAGCCCCATAAAACAAAACGGGACTAATGAGGCACAGCAGTCTAGGGACAAGGACTAGAAGGCAGGAGGGGACAGGAAAGCTGGTGGTAGGGAACCCAAGGTTGAGAAAGGACAGTTTTGACATGTCATGGGGTTGTTAAACATTGTCATAGGGCAATATGCGTACTAAGTGTTTAATGAGAAACTATTCTCTTCTGTAAACTTTCATCTAAAGTACAAAAAAAAAGAATTATCTATGTGAGATCAAACTGACAACAGCAACTCAAAAGGTTTGATGGGAAGTATAGGGGACAGTGAGTGAGTTGAAGATAATGGTGATGGAATAATTTGGAAAAGGATAGTGAGAATAACAGCACAACTGGAAGAACATAATCGATGTCACTGAACTGCACATGCAGAAATTTTTGAAATGGTGTACCTTTGGCTCTGTATATTTTCACCAAAAAAGAACAAAGGTCCTCCAAGTTCAAGAAGGGAGAGTGTTGACATGTTGTGAGTTTGTTAACCAATGTCATAAAACAATGTGCGTACTGACTGTGTAATGAGAAACTATTTGTTCTGTAAACCTTTACCTAAATAAAGTACAATAAAAAATTTTTTTTAAATAAAAATAAAAAAGTCCTCACATCTACGTTTTCTTCTATAAGTCAGAAAATCTTGGCAACACCACACCCACATTCAACCATGGCAACATGTCAGAGCCAAGATGTAGCTGTCCCACTTAGATGTTAGCCAGAGTCTCCACCACTCCCTATGGTCTCCCCAAAACTGTGGCGGAGGCTGAGTGTCAGTTGCCATTTGTCACCTTCCACTTGTCTGGTATACTCATTCACATTACCAACCTGACCCCTATTGGTGTTTAAATTTGCAATCCCTGTAAGTGGCTCTAGGGTATATCACGTCACTGATCTCAGTCACTCAGCCTATCTGAATTTATTCTTCCCTTTATGTAATTCAGCTACTGCTGTTTCATCCTCAGTCTTACGACAGATCTTATGAGCTGGAATCAATTCACAGAATTACATTTTGTTGTTAGCTGCCATCGGGTCAATTCCAACTTATGACAACCCCATGTGTATCAGAATGGAACTGTGCCCATAGGGTTTTCAAAGCTATGAAAACAGAAGCACATCACCAGGCATGTCTTCTGAAGAGCTTCCAGGTGGGTTCAAACAGCCAACCTTTTTCCTCATAGTTGAGCGCTTAACCCTTTGCACCACCCAGGGATTCTCACCTTAAATATATACTATAATATTTTTCTTCACAATACATTCTAATTCAGACATAGATGTAATGTCTTTTATTTTAATATCTATTCTTTTCAGAACTGTGCTTCATAGTTATAAGAATTACTAACTCACAATAAAATAAAAATAAATAAATAAATTACTAGTAAGAGCAGATACAGCACAATACATTGTTGAACCATTCCTCCGGAGTCATCTCAAAACTTAAAGTAATGTCCTGTAACGGTTAAGTTCCATCAGGGCAAACGTCTTTGTCTTTTGAGATACTCCACGAACAGACAGTGCCCAATAAACATTAATTGAATAAATTCTCCAAAATTCATATAGATTCTGATCAAATGTGTTTATTATCAACAGGTATATGAAGATTATTCATTTGCGAGCCTAATTCTACTTGGCTTGATCAAACCAAACCATTGTATTTCAGTGGCTATGAAAACCATCAGTAAAGCAAACATATATACCCTAAGAAGATACATCCAGTCCTGACACCCATGGCCTATCACAACTTGTTCTGCAACAAAACAGCATCATGTAGACTAGGCAGTAAACTAAACTAAATTATAAGATTTAGTTGTAATTCAATTTTATGTCCCTATGTCTATAAAGTCTTTAGTCAGTACCATAATAATCACCATCAACATCACCATCATCCTGCTCTCATATAGCCTAACAACTTATTTATTGAAAAGCACTTATACCGGTGTGCCAAAACTATGTGCTAAACACCTCTTGTCTTCTTAACTAAAATGCAAACTCCTTAAGGAAGAAAGTATGTCATGCAATACTATTTTACTTCCCATGCCATTAATACTTAGTAGTTCTGGATACATAAAAAAAAATACATTTTCAATCATCTTGAAAAATACACTGATGCAATACATTGCTGAGAAACTGAGGCACAGAGAGAAATACAGTGATTGTCTTGTGGTTACATGGTTATTTATTGGTAGAGCTACAAAAGCACCTCTAGAACTCTCCACTGCACCACATTGGTTTTACAGTAGTCATTTTCAAAATTTATCTGCTAACCAAAATAGCAAGCTAATGAATTTTAACCACTTGACAAATGATGTGAGGAGTAAATATGTTCAAATACCAAAGTCTAAATTTTGACCCAGTCTTGAACATACATTTAGAAACACATGAACAAACAATCGAAAAGGGGTTCGCAATAATGCTAAATACATATCTCAGCAGGAAACTACTGTCTTATAATATTTCAAGAACTAGAGCTAAAAAAAAAAAAAATTAGGTTAAAATTTTTCCTTGCACTTAAAGCTGCCTACAATAGGGCCTTTGTTTTATGGAGTATATGATTTCAATGCCCTTTTACTCTCCCCTTGACGCTTGGATTGCCTGAGATGCAGATTACCTGCTTCCTTTCTCCTTGTGTGCCAGAAAATAGAAAAACTATATTTAGAGCTGTTTTACTCAATCCAACTCAACTTTCTGAAGGAAATACAAACAAAAAACAGGACCAGGTCGCTGCTCCCAATGTGCCTGATGGCCAGTTCTAAGAAGGAATTCTCTGAACTCTCTACCACCATAAAATCTGAGTATACCATTCACCACACACTTTTAATAAGGTAAAGCCAAACTAAGAAAAGAAATGATAATGATAACCAGGTTTATTCACCATAAATGAAATAGCATGGGGGAGTGACTCTAAATTTGGAACATTCCATAAACTAATGCAGATTTTTTAAAAAAATGTATATATGTTGTTTCCCTGAAATGATCTGAATAGGCCCTCTGAGTAATCACAAATTTACTCCACCAGTGCTTAATCCTCTATTAGTAGATCAAATTTGAGGGCTTGTAAAAGGCCTGCCTCTCAAAGTGTATATTCTAACAAAGTCTCTGCTCTATTACTAGGTTGAGATTTGGTTATTGACCAAATCTATGACCACATAACCCTCTTTTAGTTGCCTGCGTTTGCTTTCGCCAATCCTTAAAGGCAAAAAATACGAGGCCAGGAAAAAGCAGAGGAGAACAAATAGCTTCTCTCATCTAGATGCTCTTTCTCATTAATAGAGCAGGAGACAGCAAGCATACTTACGTCCTCATATATTTAAGTGCAATTCTCATTGGAATCTCCAAGAAGGACTTACAGAAAAAGAAAATTAAAAAGGGGAAATGTTTCTTTTAGTAAAGGACTTTTAGAATAAGAAAAGGAAAAATAAAACCATGCCACAGTTTTTACATACAGATAATAATTTTGAATGACCCGGTTTTTGTACTTGAAAGAATGTGCCTCCTTATAACCCAGGTCATTCTGGCTTGGAAACTTTAATTCCAAAGCACAGATAGAACTTTCCAAAAATCTTCCTATCATAGACCCTAATATGGACTTCATAGCTTTGCTTAAAAAGAACTGCATAATTCAGCAAAGCAAACCAAAGTATTATTCTGTATTGTTAAGCTCAACAGAAAGCTCCACATGCAGCTACAGGAGGCCATAAGCAATTAACACCGCCAACTGAAAGGTTTAAAATCTCTGCGTGACCTTTAAAGGTCAACACAGTTGCCCATCCATATGCATGCAGTTATATAGTGACTAGTTCATAGCCACAAAAAATATAAAAGTATTTAGTAAAACAAACCTTGTATTCATCAAAAGCTACTTTGAACTCTCCATGCGTCGTATGGAGAGTTAGCCTTACACAGCACAGAGAGAGAGAAGAGCAAAGAGACTTGTTTGGCTGGTTGTCCCATTTTGTCAAAGTACTAAATTCAGCCTACAACCATAATTGCTAGAATGCAGCATTATCACATTATTGAATCTCTCTGCAAAGGGTTTTCAAAATCTCCTGTATAAAAGAGGCAATATAAATTTAATGAAATGACTACACTTGTACTATTGCTAAGGGAAAGGGAGATGTACCTTACATTAACTGGCCATTCAGGGGAAATCATAAAACAATTACAGCTACTATGCAGTAATATAAGAGACTGAAGAAAGTGATTAAAAGGACTTTATTTAATACAAGCATGTAAGCTCCGATACCTTGGTTATATCTCATGCCTTATATGGATCACTGTGAACAAAATGGAATATTCTCCTTAAAGCTTACATAAACACTGTTCATCTGAATCCCAAGCAAATGGAGAGTTTTGTTTTCCAATGACAACAACAATCAGTTGCCTAAACAGGCCAGATTTGCATTGATTCCAGTTATTGGCTAGCTACATTACAACACAGGATGGAATCCAGCATATACATATATTATACATATTGGAAGCGGGTAGGTTCTGGAATTCTAACATAAATTTGAAATACAGTATCAGTATGTTTCTTAAAAATGTGTGGATACCATTTGTAAACCAGAATAGTATGTTCTAATGTAACACATGGTTTGTGTTTTGACTGTGGGGGCGTATATTTAATAAGTACAATATACAGATATATTCAGTGTTTAAAATGTGTCAAAATTCCCAGTAGTGGTGTCAATAAACATATCCCAAAGCATCCTTTCAAAGAAGAAAAAAATGCCTTTTTTGCATTTTATAGCCTAGCCAAAAAAAAAGTCTCCAAAAGAAAAACGGAAGAGAAAAATACAGTGTCTACAACAGTGGCTCAAACAATAAAACTTCAGTTATGAAGGATCTTCTTGCACTGTCGGCCAAATCATGTAAAATAGTAAAAAAAAAAAAAAAAAAAAACTATTAATGTAGACATTTTATAAAGTTATTCTTGCTCCCTTTTCTACAAAACCAGTATTGTACATGGGTGTCATTAAAAGCATATGTATGTATATATGTGTGTGTATACAAATGTATTTAAAAATACTTTTCCTCAAATTCCAGTAAGTCTAGCCATTCCTCTTAAAATTTCTATAAGAATAAGTTGAAGACAAGAATTGTTAGTTTTATTTCATTCATAAGGACGCTGAATGAATGAATGAATAGAATGACACCTTCTGAAAAGTACGCAAAAAGTCGATGTTAATGACAACTAAGAAACAGAAACTAATTTTTAAGCCTCTATTTCAGACTGTGCCCCAAACCTAGAGTAAAACTGTTCCCTTAAAAAAACTCATGGTTGCTCTGTGAAATTATTGCTTCTCTTGCAATGGAATAATTAAAGCTATAGTTTAATATAATCCAAGTAGTTCAAAATAAAGTTAACCAAAGAATTTTCAAACAAAATGCCAAATTCATCGTATTACATGGCATTACAAAATCAATGGTTCATAAGCAAGATACATCATGTGAAATATTATTGAAGCATGTGGGCCAGATATGAGGTTGATTCAGCTGGTTTGGCCTTCATATCAAGCAGCAGTCTATGTTAAAGTGTTTCTTCTCTTTGTTTTGATGGAACCCTACTAATAACAGGTTGATAAACTGCATTTGTAAATGTCACCCATAGATCAAAGGGGACTATGTTGGAAGCTTATTTTACTTCAGCTTATGGTTTTTAACCAAGAAAACAAAAATGCATTGCATAGTAAAGTTCCTGATTTTTACTTGAATCGTCAATGAACAAAACAGCTGCAGAATAATGCAACTTAATGAGGCATCCCTAATAAACACTGCAGAAGTAAAAGCAGGGGCACCAAACTGTTTGCACTCTAGTTGTTTCATCTTTTCAAATATATTAGAAATAATGGATGACATTTTGGAACATTCCTAGTTAGGACATGCATTAGAGAGGCAAATGGTCATCAGCTTGTAGCCACAGTTGAACTTGGGTAGAATCTGACAATACCTTTTCTTAGGGGGCATGATAAGAAATGCCTGGGAAATGCTGGAGAAGCACATCTTTCTCTACCTGTATTGTGTAATTCATAAACAGCAATTAATGATAAATCAACCTTAAAATGCACTTTGAACGTTTGAATATTCAAAACCACATTGTAAGATACTTGGATACAGGGCCACTAAAATTTTACGATACATAATTTTTTTTATAAAATCTTCTATCACCTCCTAAGTTTCATCACTTCATAAATTTTTAAAAAGGAAAAGTGGCCATGTCTAAAAACAGATCTTTTTATAGCCATGTCATCACATTTTAAAACTTGGTGGTTAGTAAATACTATAACGCAGTCTCTAAGCAATGTGTATCTCTTTTGACATAGATCCACGGACATCTCAATGAATCTACATTTTCCAATCTGTCATTATTAAAATAGTTAATATTTTACAGATTCAAAATCACACTTACTCAGAAACCTTAGATTCTCTTCTAGCACAACTTGTATGTAGTATTACAGGTGTTTGCTTTAATGTCAAGGTTTTTTGGTTCTTCTTTAACAGACATAATCATAGCACTATATATAAATATGTAAGTTCAGGCATCTTAAACTACTACATTTCTTTTTTTAAAGGCAAGAAAGGAAATAATATTTTAATCTCAAAAGTTGAGTTTTACAGAAACAATATTTTAATCTCAAAAAAATGCCTGATTTAAATAAGGCAAAACCTAAAACTGTATTCTGCCTCTTAAAAGAGTTCCCATGTCTAAGTATTTGGTAGATAGTAACACTGCTCTCATATTATAGCCATCAAAAATACAATCCAATTTTTTTTCACTGAAAATTTAGGAGAATGAAAATAAGTTCCAGTGTGGTTACTGATGGCCTTTTGGTTTCAAAAATTAGAATTCTAAGAAAGTCAAGAGCCACACAATTGACTCAGGATGAAATCCAGAACAGAATAAAGTAGGAAAAAGGAAAATTAAACATGTCTGATATTTTTTAAAATATAGAATGCTAGGTGCCAATTTTGAAATTATAAAAGATTCGCCAGCCTGAGAGGCCATGAACGCTGGAGTAAATACAAATAACCTTAATGCTCTGGTTTTTGAAAGGCTTTAGAAGTGTTTTTAATCTCCTTTGCTAGTTACTGCAATTTAGCACTTTAAACAGAAATCGTAATTACTCATTTGTCTTAACTTACATTGTCTAATAGAGCAGTTTTAAAGTGTTAATTGATAACAGTCTGAATGTTGATATCTAAAACAATCTAGTTAGGAAGACAGGAACCAGATAATTATCATCCAGTCTATACACTGAGTGCTTTTAGGAGCTCTTCAGGGTAAAGGTTGCAAATGGGTTGAGGTATTTTGGGCGGGCGGGGGAAGGGTATTGTTTAGTTTTTGTGGGGTTTTTTTCGGGGGGGGGGTTCAAGAATGATATTCCAAAATTCAAGAGGGAATTTCACATTCACAAAATGAGGATTACTTCCTTTTCCGTCTTATTACCACAAGCCAAACTCGCCCAGCACAAGGCGAAGAGAGGATAGCCACTCTAGTAGCTACACATTTGAGTTCAAGCGCTTCAGACAATTGTTTTAACACTCGGTCAGGAAGTAGAATACTGAATAGACGATCGTCGCGTCTACCCCGGGGCTCTGCGGGCGCCTACAGTTGGTGCTTTTCTAGTGGAGACTGGATAGCTCACCCTGCAGCTCTAAGATATTTGAAATAGGACGATGGATCTCAAACTCTCCTTTGCAAAGCAGTTTCTGGAAACAACACGTTCCCCACAGATCAGTGAAAATCAGTAGCCTAAAGAAAACACTTCTTGGTCGGAAACTGGCCTTTTGGAATAGAAGGGGGAAGGGACAGCAAAGCAGTTGGGCAGACAAACCGTGTACTTAGTGGCAAGATTTGGGAGACATCTATCCAGAAACAAATGAAAACCATTAGTTTCCCTAAGGTGTTCTTTTTCAGAAACGTGAAATGATCTTTTACCAAAGCTTTCCGGTGAATCATTCAGTAATAAAGCGTCCATTCCCCAAATCTAAAAAAACCTTTAAATGACCGGGCCTCAGGAACTTATCAACACGATTCTTTTATGAAAATAGTTACAGATGGAGAAATCAATAGCCTCGCTGAGACGCCCGCCCTTTGCAGAAAGGCCTGAAAATTAACTAATCAGAAGTGGACAGAAAGTAGGGATTTCAGAAAGGCGACCTGACACATCCCATTGATCCTCCCTAGAACGCGACCCCAACTCCTTATTCTCAGTCCAAAATGGTTACCAGCCGGGACGGGTCTGACTGAGGAATCGAATTAAAACCCAACTTCAATCATCGACCGGGTCGCTCGCTGGGTTAGGAGAAATCGAGCAGAGAGGAGAGGGAGGGGGTCGCACACGGAACCTCCTTCGCGTGCTTTGTACCCCACTCTGCGTCCCTCTACTCCTGCCCCTACTCTGACCGCCTTCGAGGAGACGCTGACCGCCCAGCCCGCATCTGTTCTCACTTCTCGCCTTCTGCCGGCAATTCCCTTACAGTCCCAGACCTCAGGGGAAGGGGAGAGGAGACTTGTGCCCACCGGGGCTTCCGGGTCCCAGGTCCTCCATTCGCCGCCCGCGCCCCCAGCGCCGGACGGCGGCCAAAGAGGCGGCTCGCACTTACCTGCAGCCCCGCTTCCTGGTGGCGGCAATACCTAGCGATGCTCCTGCAGCTTCCGCGGACCCGCGCCAGCCTTATCGCTCTTGCATCGCCTCCAAGATGCCAATCCGCGGTCACCATCCAGGGGCATAGGGAACAGAAGTCTGGTGGTGTGCGCTCGTGGAGGGCGTGTGAGTGTGGCCCTGAGCCTGCGTGTGTGTGTGCGCGCGCGCGCGCGTGCGTTTGTGTGTGTGTGCGTTTCCTTCTCCGGTGGCAGAAAGGGCTCAGGAGTCTCTTGACATCCAAACTGGAATCCTCCCAAAGCAGGTGGTGGTGGAATGTCTTTTCCCCTCTGTTTATTCCACAGTGTCAAAGTAATCAAAAGATTTGTTTACTGACGAAAAGCCAAAGTCCCGCAGCCCTTGGCGGCGCCTCCAGTCGCCCCGCTGTCCTCGCCGGATGCGCGCAGTGTGCTCGGCTCCTCTGATTGCGAGAATTAAGGCGGTCTTGCGGCAATTACTGCTCTCACTCCATGTCTGATTTGTTTTGCTTTTAATACTGAGTAAAGACTTTTCTTCTCGCCTCACGTTGTCTCTCCCTCTCACACACACACACACTCACACATTCTTTCGTCCTCCCTTGTGCTCCCCCGGGAAAGGCAATTGGATGGGATGATTCACCTTCAGGAAAGCAACCTCCGCCACGTACTTCTCCAGTTGCTTGGCTCTCGAAGGTCCTAAGGTCTCCAGTGTGAGGAGTTGCTGAGGAGGCTCGGGGAAGAAAGGAGAGGCTCTGACCTCGGTCGATCTCCTTCTGCAAGACGTCCGGGTTGCTCTGTCCCGGTGCCGCTGCTCTCGTTCGCAGAGAGGTCTCTGCTGGTGCCCTATTGGAGACTTTGCGCCGTCCACTCGAGTCCCCTTAGCAGCTCCTCCTGACCAGCTGCAGCCCCTCAAACCCCCCTGCAAGTGCTATGGGCAGAGCCCCAAGCAGCCCAACCGCTGGCCATTTAGGCATGGTGGGCTGGTAGGGAAACTCGCCGCTGTCCCCTTGTTCCCAGTGCGCTGGCACCTTCACCACTGAGGAGAAGGTGCAAGTTCCAACACCGAACACAGGCGAGCAGTTGTCGCCTTGTGTCACTTCGCTAAGGCTGAAGGAGAGAGAGGTAGTGGGCGGGGGAGGATGATACCAAGGAAACAAATCCACAATCACCAGAAAATAAAAAAGTAAGCCGTTTAGCAACAAAAGCCTCCTCTCCGCTTCCCACCCCAAGCGCTGTACTGTCAAAAGGCACCGGTAATATCTTTTAGGAAGTCACCTGAAAGGGCAGAACCCCCTATTCCACCCAGACTCCCTATTCCACCCAGCCTGGCTGTCCAGGGAATACGGAGCGACTGGCTTCCCTGTATAGTGCAGGAAGAGCGCGGGGAGAGAATATTGTCCCGACACTCCAGGTTGAGTTAAGAGTAATAAGGGATGGCAGGACCAGGCGGCGTAGCCTTCCTCCGCCTCTCTCTCAACAGCCAGTTCTGATAGCAGCGTCAGCGGCTGCTAAGAGCAAACAGCGGTGTTGTAGAAAAATAGAGACGGTAAAAGATCGGAGAGATGGAATGGGTATAAAAGCTGGACTATGTCTCCCTCCAGAGGTAGCATCGGGTTAGAACGTTTTATTGGCTGTAACGAGGATTCTAATTTATCCACAAAGAAAAACAGTATCTACTTTTATAGAATTTTGCATTTTTACAAACTCTAACCTCTAATGGATTTAGAGAGAGGATTTGCACTGCAGCCCTATATAAGCAGAGTACTTGCTAAAGGAATGTAGTGCTATGTACAGAAATTTAACACTAAGACCCTGAAAGTTCAGCCATGTCCTTATAGGTTTGGTCAAATTCTGGCTTGGTTTAAGCAGGGGGCATGTTAGCTCAAATGCAAGTTCTTCCTAGGCTCACTTTGATCAAGTCTGAGGATGAGCAAACTCTTAGTCTAACGTATAGTCTTAAATCTAGTGATTAGAAAATTATGTAGAAATGAATAAGTAGTAAGAATGGATTTAGAAAAAGAAATAATCTGAAACAAAAGAAATAGGATGCTGACCCAGGAAATCTTATAAGTCACTTACAAGTAGGGATGTCTCAAAGATCTTGTTTTGGAGCCAATATTCAACTCTTATTCAACTAGACTAGTAAGTGTCAAGGTAGCTAAATTCCTTCCAGCTCTAAAGTTTTGTGGTTTTATACCTCTGACTCACTGATACCATTGACAAATGAGGTATCACTTGCTGTCTCCACTACCTATAACATCAAAGGAATACTAATTACCATATTTACAAAGAAATATGAACTGTTTCCCTTGTTAGTGATTTTATTTTAACAGGCTTAGTACTTCGACCATATTTTGTATCCAAAAGATGTCAAGTTATTTAATTAGGTTGGAGTGGTTGTTTTAATTAAAGCTCCATAGATTTTATAAGGAGGTTTTGCTACTTCAGTTAAATTCAAACCAGGTTTCATCTGTAACTAATCATATTTAGATTGTGTGAAATTACTATTCAAATAGAGAGTTTTTTCAAAATGTTTCTGTATGTTTAAAAACTGGAGTCCCTGGGTGGGGCAAATGGTTAACACACTGGAGTGCAAACATTTAATGCTATCAGCTGCTAACCAAAACGTTGGAGGTTCAACTCCACCCAGAGATGTCTCTAAAGAAAGACTGGTGGGATCAAACAACAGACCTTCTGGTTAGCAGCCAAGCACTTAATCATTGCACCACCAGGGCTTCTTAACCCCATTTTACATGTGAAAAAAATTGAGAGTCAATTTCACTGTTACTAAGTGGCAGAGCTGAGATTCAAACCAGACATATCTCAATCCAAAGCCAGATTTTATTTTTTGTTTGGTTTGGTTTTTGTTCTGGGTTTGTTCCCCAACTAAAAACATTTGGACCAGGATATAGGAAAGTGTTAGCTAGAGAATTTGGGTTCATTAGTAAGAATAAAGAAAAGTTACTAGTGGGAAAGACAGAGTGAGGAGAAAAATTAGCTCCAGTTCCCCTCAGTGTTCTGCCATTTAAACAAATGAGCAAAAACTTCTGATGCCTAATGAGTAAGTGAAGAGGAGTGTCACGTACCATACACTCAACCCACTTGTCTCTGCCTGTTTTATTTCTTTGGTGCTGATCACCATTTCTATCTTTTTCAATAATGCCTCTCCCACTCACCTTTTAAATGTTTTCATGTAATCAGGTAAATAGATATAATCACAGATTCATTCCATATACCTACCTCAAGCTGACATGTGTGTGTAATGGTATTTATTTTTAGTATCCCCACCACCCAGCATAGTACCAACCAACTAACCAGTTGAGCATAGTATGTAAAACCAAAAACCAAACCAAACCCCCTGCCATTGAGTTGATTCTAACTCATAGCAACCCTACAGGACAGAGTAGGACTGCCCTACAGGGTTTCCAAGGCTGTAATCTTTACGGAAGCAGACTGCCACATCTTTCTCTGTGGTGCGGCTGTTGGGTTCAAACTGTCAACCTTTTGGTTAGCATCTGAGCGCTTTAACCGCTGTGCTACCATAGTGCCTAGCACAAAATAAATGCTCTATACTTTGTAGTCCATAATCAGGATAAACAGGTCAGGCAAGCAGACAGACAGAGCTCATGGAGATCAGTCAAAAGGACCGTTCTGCATAGTTAGTAAAGAAAAAGTTCTACATTCTACTTCGGTGAGTAGTGTCTGGGGTCTTAAAAGCTTGTGAGCGGCCGTCTAAGATATTCTACTGTTCTCACCCCATCTGGAGCAAGGGAGAATGAAGAAAACCAAAGACACAAGGGAAAGATTAGTCCAAAGGACTAAAGGACCACCAGTACCACAGCCTCCACCAGACTGAGTCTAGCACAACTAGATGCTGCCTGGCTACCACCACCGACTGCTCTGACAGGGATCACAATAGAGGGTCCTGGACAGAGCTGGACAAAAACGTAGAACATAATTCTAACTCACACACACAAAAAAAGACCAGACTTACAGGTCTGACAGAGAGTGGAGAAACCCCAAGAGTATGGCCTCTGGACGCCCTTATAGCTCAGTAATGAAGTCACTCCTGAGGTTCATCCTTCAGCCAAAGATAGACAGCCCCATAAAACAAAACGAGACTACATGGGCACACCAGCCCAGGGGCAAGGACAAGAAGGCAGGATGGGACAGGAAAGCTGGTAATGGGGAACCCAAGGTCGAGAAGGGGAGAGCACTGACATGTTGTGGGGTTGGCGACCAATGTCACAAAACAATATGGGTACTAATTGTTTAATGAGAAACTTGTTTGCTCTGTAAAACTTCATCTAAAGTACAATTTAAAAACTTATTTAAAAAAAAGAAAAGAAATCTTTGGGAGAAGGCAGTATGGTGGGAAGACAGGAACACAAATAAATTTATTTACTTAGTCTTAATAAAAATGTGTGGCAAATAGCAAAAAAAAAGGACTGTTCCACAGATTGATATGAGAGAGAACTGAGGCAGGAAAACTGTTCCGTATGTAGTATATACGTAAATGTAACAAACCACCTCAAAACTTTGTGGCTTAAAGAACAAACATTCATTAATTCACATTTCTATGGATTGGCAATTTGGGCTGGACTCCCCTGGGTTCAGCTGAGCAGTTCTTCTGTACGCAGCTGGGCTCACTCATGTGTATGTAGTCAGCTGTAGTATACTGCCTCACTCATTAGTCTGACGACTTTTATATGGCAATGGTTATGTCATTTTTGATGCATGGACCTTAAAACATCTACTTTGGTTATTCTGCTATTTTGATTACTTTCCGATATTTTTACTATGTCTCAAAGTGTTGCGTGTATGAGATGAATAATGTCTATTATAAATGGCTACCCAGAGGACTTGACTGAAACAACTGGCACCACCACATGCACCTGGAAGCAAACAGGACAAATCCCTTCTTTACCAGGTTATCTCCTACTCATTCATTAACACTCAAGTCAAGGGTTATCTCCTCTAGGAAACTGTTTCCAATTTTTGCAACCCAACTGTTTCTCCTATGTACTCCCAAACACCTGGTACTTCCCTCCATTTTAACACTTGTGTTATAATTGACTCATCTTTGATAGATTATCACACATTAGCTTATATATTCTTGGCATTCAGAGAAGAGCTTGTACCAGTACTACTCAAACTATTTCAGAACATAGAAAAGGAAGTGACACTTCAGAATTCATTCTATGAAGCCAGCGTATCCCTGATACCAAAACCAGGCAAAGATGCCACAAAAAAAGAAAATTACAGACCAGTATCTCTCATGAATATAAACACAAAAATTCTCAACAAAATTCTAGCCAATAGAATTCAGCATCGTATCAAAAAAATACTACAGCACAACCAAGTAGGATTCATGCCAGGTATGCAAAGATGGTTCAACATTAGAAAATCGATCAACATAATCCACCACATAAATAAAAGGAAAGAAAAGAATCACATGGTCATCCCAATTGGTGCAGAAAAGGCATTCGACAAAGTCCAACACCCATTCCTGATAAAAATTCTCAATAAAATAGGTATAGAAGGGAAATTTCTCAACATAATAAAGGGTATCTATGCAAAACCAGTGGCCAACATCATTCTTAATGGAGAGAGGCTGAAAACATTCCCCTTGAGAACAGGAACAAGACAAGGATGCCCTTTATCACCACTCCTATTTAACATTGTGCTGGAAGTTCTAGCTAAAGCAATAAGGCAAGAAAAAGAAATAAAGGGCATCCAAAATGGTAATGAAGAAGTTAAACTGTCCCTGTTTGCAGATGATATGATACTATACATAGAAAACCCTAAAGACTCCATGAGAAATCTACTGGATAGAAATCTACTAATAGAAAGATTCAGCAGTGTCATGGTTTGAATTATGTCCCCAAAAAAATGTGTGTATCAATTTGGCTGGGTCATGATTCCCAGAATTGTGTGGTTGGCCTCCATTTTGTGATTGTAATTTTATGTTAAAGAGGATTAGGGTGG
The DNA here is from genome assembly GCA_030035585.1 of Dugong dugon. Classification (NCBI taxonomy): domain Eukaryota; kingdom Metazoa; phylum Chordata; class Mammalia; order Sirenia; family Dugongidae; genus Dugong; species Dugong dugon. The sequence goes on from CM057465.1 coordinate 17,355,473, forward strand.
GATTGTAACACCAACTTTATCCAGGTCACACCCCTGATCCAATGTAAAGGGAGTTTCCCTGGGGTGTGGCCTGCACCACCCTTTATCTCTCGAGAGATAAAAGGAAAGGGAAGCCAGCAGAGAGTGGGGGACCTCATACCATCAAGAAAGTAGTGCCGGAAGCAGAGTGTGTCCTTTGGACCAGGGTCTGTACATAGAAGCTCCTATTCCGGGGGAACACTGAAGAGAAGAAGGCTGACACAGAGAAAAAGCCTTCCCCTGGAGCTGATGCCCTGAATTTGGACTTTTAGCCTACTTTAACTGTGAGGAAATAAATTTCTCTTTGTTAAGCCATCCATTTGTGGTATTTCTGTTGTAGCAGCACTGGATGACTAAGACAAGCAGAGTAGCAGGATACAAGATAAACATACAAAAATCAGTTGGATCCCTATACACCAATAAAGAGAACAATGAAAAGGACATCAGGAAAACAATACCATTTATAATAGCCCCTAAAAAAATAAAATACTTAGGAATAAATCTAACCAGGGATGTAAAAGACCTATACAAAGAAAACTACAAAACACTACTACAAGAAACCCAAAGGGGTCTACGTAAATGGAAAAACATACCATGTTCATGGATAGGTAGACTTAAGTGAAAATGACAATTCTACCCAAAGCAATTTACAAATACTATGCAATCCCAATTCAAATACCAACAACATTCTTTAAAGAGATGGAAAAACTAGTCATTAACTTTATATGGAAAGGGAAGAAGCCCCGAATAAGTAAAACACTATTGAAGAAGAAGAATAAAGTAGGAGGACTCACACTACCTGACCTCAGAACCTACTATACAGCTACGATAGTCAAAACAGCCTGGTACTGGTACAATGTCAGACACATTGACCAATGGAACAGAATTGAGAACCCAGATGTAAATCCATCCACCTACGGTCACCTGATCTTCGACAAGGGCCCAAAGTCCATCAAATGGGGAAAAGACAGTCTTTTTCACAAATGGTGCTGGCAAAACTGGATATCCATCGGCAAAAAAATTAAACAGGACCCATACCTCACACCATATACAAAAACTAATTCAAAATGGATCAAAGACCTAAATATAAAGCCAAAAACTATAAAGTTCATAGAAGAAAAAATAGGACCAATGCTACAGGCCCTAATACACGGCATTAACAGGATACAAACCATAACCATCAACACACAAACCCTAGAAGATAATCTAGATAACAGGGATCTTCTAAAAATCAAACAGCTATGCTCTTCAAAAGACTTCACCATAAGAGTAAAAAGAGAACCTACAGACTAGGAAAAAATTTTTGGACAGTACAAGTCAGACAAAGGTCTAATCTCCATAACCTACAAGAAAATCCAACACCTCTACAATAAAAAGACAAATAATCCTATTAAAAAATGGGCAAAGGAAATGAACAGACACTTCGCCAAAGAAGACATTCAAGCGGCCGACAGACACATGAGGAAATGCTCGCAATCACTAGGCATTAGAGAAATGCAAATTAAAACCACAATGAGATACCATCTCACTCTGGTGTTACTGGCACGAATCAAAAACACTGGAAATAACAAATGTTGGAGGGGCTGCGGGGAGATAGGAACTCTTATGCACTGCTGGTGGGAATGCAAAATGATACAACCATTTTGGAAAATGATATGGCACTTCCTTAGAAAGCTAGAAATAGAAATACCATAAGATCCAGAAATCCCACTCCTAGGAATATATCCTAGAGAAATAAGAGCCATCACACGAATAGACATATGCACACCCATGTTCATTGCAGCATTGTTCACAATAGCACAAAGATGGAAACAACCTAGATACCCATCAACAGATGAATGGATAAACAAACTATGGTACATACACACAACGTAGTACTAAGCAATGATAAAGAACAACGATGAATCTGTGAAGCATTTCATAGCATGGATGAAACTGGATGACATTATGCCGAGTGAAATAAATTAACCACAAAAGGACAAATACTGTATAAGACCTCTATTGTAAGAACTCATGAAAAAGTTTACACACAAAAAGTAACAATCATTGTTGGTTATGAGGGATGGGAGGCGTGGGGGGTACTACTAAATAGACAACATATAAGTGGTATCTTGGGTGAAGGGTGAGACAGTACACAATGCTGGGGAAACCAGCACAACTTGTACAAAGAAAGGTCATGGAAGCTCCATAGACACATCCAAACTCCCTGAGGGACTGAATTGCTGGGCGGAGGGCTGTGGGGACCATGGTCTCAGGGAACGTCTAGCTCAACTGGCATAACACAGTTTATAAAGACAATGTTCTACATTCTACCTTGGTGAGTAGCATCTGGGGTCTTAAAAGCCTGTGAGCAGCCATCTAAGATACTCCACTGGTCTCACCCTTTCAGGAGCAAGGGAGAATGAAGAGAACAGGATACAAGGAAAATATTAGTCCAAAGGACGAATGGACCACAACTACCAAGGCCTCCACCAGACTGAGTCCAGTACAGCTAGATGGTGCCCACCTACCACCACTGACTGCTCTGACTGGGATCACAACAGAGGTTCTGGACAGAACTGGAGAAGATGTAGAACAAAATTCTAACACACACAAAAAAGACCAGATTTACTGGCCTGAAAGAGACTAGAGAAACCCCGGAGTATGGCCCCCAGACACCCTTTTAGCTCAGTGGTGAAGTCACTTCCGAGGTTCACCGTTCAGCTGGGGTTTAGACAGCCCCATAAAACAAAAAGGGACTAACAAGGCTCAGCAGTCCAGTGACAAGGACTAGAAGGCAGAAGGTGACAGGAAAGCTGGTGATAGGGAACCCAAGGTTGAGTAAAGACAGTGTTGACATGTAGTGGGGTTGTTACCCATTGTCATAGGGCAATATGTGTACTAACTGTTTAATGAGAAACTATTTTGTTTTGTAAATCTTCATCTAAAGGGACAATAGCAGCAAAACTGGAAGAACGTAATCAATGCCACTGAATTGTGCATGTAGAAATTTTTGAAATGGTCTATCTTTGGCTATGTATATTTTCACCAAAAAAAAAAAAAAGGTCAAGAAGGGAGAGGGTTGGGGTTGTCAACCAACGTCATAAAACAATATGTGTACTGACTATTTAATGAGAAACTATTTGTTCTGTAAACCTTCACCTAAAGTACAATACAAAAAAAAGTTAAAATAAAAAAAAAAAAAGAATATATATTCTTGAAAGGCATACAGTTTTATACATCTTTGCATCATCCAGCACAGTGCAGACACGAATGGATAAGTAGCCAATATATCTCAGTTCACCAGATTGGGAAACAGTATACAGTCACATTTATTTTATTATCCAATAATAATTACTACAAGCCCCAATCCTGCTGATCACCAGAACTGTATTCTCCAAGCTCCTAGATTCCCAACTGGTTTCTGGCAATCTTGAAGAAGTGAAATTAGCCCTCTTCATTGATGCGTGCATACACACACATTAGAGACAAGGAACTCAAATACACCCCTTAAAGTCTGTCTTGTCCTGATGACCTCCAGAGTCCTGCCTGCTGGCTTCTGTTTTCTACATTCATCTGCTTCCTAGCACAGTATAACACTAACCCCCATTTCAGAATAGTAACTAGAGTTCCATTTGCTCTAGCAGCTGAACCACAGTGGTTCCTTGGGTACAGGAAAAACTCAACTATGTTATACTCAGTCAAAAATCAAAGAAAAACAAGCCCTACATGCCAGAAGCCCCAGCTCTTAATGATCAGTTCATTGAAATTACAAGCACATAGACGTTTTTCCCAAGGTGTGCCCACAATTCCAGCAAGGCCAGATTACCCAATAAACAAAGTACGCTTGGGCCCAATTGTGCCTTCCCACCGATCTGCAGTACACAATTTCACGTGTCCCCACCACATCTTTGTTGTGGTGAGACCCATGTGAAATTGCTCACCACAGATTAGCAAGTAAATACAATTAAACCCATGCATACCTTGCTCAATGCAAGCCAGTGCATACCATGTTTACTGGTTAATCCACCGAGTTCCAGGGTAGCTAGGTCAGGAAGAAGCCCAGCCTCAGCCTCATACTGAACCACTACCAGCCCTTCCCTAAACAACTTAGGTACTGATGTTGAGCTCAGGAGTCTAGTATCTAGACATCCTTATCCCTTGTGAACACTGAGGCCTGCCACAGAGGGGGTAGGGTGAGAAAGGAAGTCTTGGTCTCACTCCCTGGCAGGATGCTTGCTGAGCTGAAGAGACCAGAATTGGGGGGGGGGGGGGGGGCGGGGTGTGGGTTGGGGGAGGCTTAGAAGAATCTAACATTTGTTTCCCAGTTGTTTGGGGGCAAATATGAAATTAGAGATAAGTATCTACTTCTTGTTCAGAAAATTCTAAAGATGAGAGGCTAGATGGAGCAGCCAAGAGCAACAGACAAAAAGAAAGGAGTCATCAGATAGTCAAGAGGTAATGCTATCATTTCATGGGCCAAGGACATATTAGTTCCTATGGGTCAAGTATCACAGAAAGTAGTATCACAGAAGGCAATGGGAGAAAAAGAAAACTATTTCTTGATTGTACTTAACAGTTTGTACCCATTTATTAATGGGATAAACATTAGTTTCTGTGAATCTTGGTGTTTTAGACATTTTAGATCTGTGCTATTAGGCAGCAAAACCTTAACAACATTATTTGCTGATAGAGAGAAGCTACAGGTATCATGCTAAGCTGAAATCTCATTGATTTCTAGGACTGGAAATGAGTAAGAAGCTAGAGAATCAGTATGAACAACTGGCATGGGTTTAGGATTAGGCAGAGACTGACAAACTCCAGATACGTGAGAAATTGATGGCCCATATAATGAATATATCAGTCTCACAAGTACAGATTAGAGAGCAGGATCATCAGGATTGACAATGTAGTCTTACTAAACTTTCCCTCCTCCATTAGAAATTTTTCAAAAGCCAACTGGTTTGAAGTGGGAAGTCTGGGGTCTTTAACAACTTTAATTAGTCTAATTTAATTTAAGATTAATTTGATTCATTGGTGATCTTGGTTCATATGATTTTCATAACAGTTTCCACCCAAGGTGTGAAACAGAGCCTCCTGCCAATACTACCAGCTCTGGTAGTATCTATCTCTTGACTTGTCATGCTGGTAAACCTTGAACCATTAATGTTTCTTCTTCTAATCTTCACTGTCCCTGCCTGGTTTATTGGATTAACTAGATTGTTTTGGAGCCCTGGTGGTGTAGTTGTTAAGAGCTTGGCTGCTAACCAAAAGGTCAGCAGTTCAAATCCACCAGCCACTCCTAGGAAACTCTATGGGGCAGTTCTACTCTGTCCTATAGGGTTGCTATGAGTCAGAATTGACTCGATGGCAACAGGTTTGGTTTGATTTTTTTGGTTTAGATTGGTTTTGGCCTCTTTCCTCTCCCCACTTCCCCAGTGCAAGGTTGTGAAGCAGGCAGAATCTCACTTTAACAGGGAACCAAGGATTTCACATTGGAAGAGGTACAGACCAATACGAAAGTCAATTTGCAGTACCATACTTAATAGGGCTGGGTCCTCCTAGTCTGGCTCAGAACCCCATTTCCCTATATTATTTACTGGTTAAATAAATTTTTATAATATATGGCCTTGTTCACCCACCAAAATAGGACAAAGAATGGGGAGAAAGGGAAATCCACTGAATTAACCACACATGAAAGACTGTTTTCAACGGAAGCTCAGTAGAGAGCAATATTTACAAATTTTTAATCACAGATCTGAAAGGAACATAAGGAAGACAACTAACATTTATCTCTTTTTTCTCATATTAGTCCTATAAGACAGATATTGTTTCATTATATGACTTACAAAGTGAGGTTCAGAGATGAAGTAACTTGTCCATTGTCATTCAGTTTAAAAGTGAGGGTACTAGAATTATAATTAGATTTTCTGACTCAGGAGCATGAACATTTCCTAGTTTCTATCCCAGTGTTTGCTTTATTCTACACAGGGGCGGATTATCCAATAAGCAAGGTAAGCATAATGCTTACCTTGCTTACCAGATCATCTGTAGTGGGCAATTTCACGTGAAATTTTTCACTACAAATTAGTAAGTAAGCACAACTAATCTGTGTTTACCTTGCTTCCTGAGTCATCCACCCCTGCTAGGGATTGTGAAATAAAAGAGGCTGTAGGGTTGGGAGAGAGGCATATGCCAGCCATACCTAGAAACAGAATCTTTTATGTGGTGAAAAAATATAAAAGTGTTCACTACAGATGATCAGGTAAGCACCGTCCTTATCTTGCTTATTGGATAATCCACCCCTGCTGACACTGTTGCAATTTATGTATTATTTACTGTTATTTATGATTTCCAGAAAGCTCAAACTCAACCCTAAAATTCCTCCATTTGAACTCTCTTTCAATTCCCAAACAAAATTTCCTCCCATTTTTAGTACGATATAGAATGATTTCTGTCATCCAACATGATCAAAATGTTGCACTCAAAAGTTTGTCAGTTTCAGCTTCTCCATACAGTTCAGTCACCCAGTGCCCAAAGAGAGCAACTGCAGGCAGATACCAACATTTCTATAACAAGTATGATAGTACATACTGTCTGCTTTACAGCAACAAAAATAAACCATGACAGAGGTTCTAGTCTTTGAGTGGTAAATGCCTGTATATACTGAAGATACTTCCACAACAGAAAGAAGTGCATGAAAATGAGCAGCCAAATTCAAAAAATAAAAAATTTAGGTAGCAAAAGTGAAGAGGATATGCCCTTTCCAAAATACTAGAAAATATAAAGGAGCAAAAGGAAATGAGATAATAAAACTTAATCATATGAATATGAATTTCCTAGATTCATACTTCATACATTCCACATTCCAATTATTAGTGTTTGTTTGCAGCTGTTTCTTCTCATTTTGAGTCATGCCACATCAGCAAATGAAGGTCCCAAAAGTTTGACTCCATCCAAGTCATTAAGGTCGGCTCTGCTTTGAGGAGGCAGCTCTTCCTCAGTCGTAGTTTGAGTGCCTTCCAACCTGAGGAGCTCATCTTCTGGCACTATTATCAATGTTCCACTACTATTCATAAGCTTTTCACTGGCCAATTTTTTCAGAAGTAGACTGCCAGTTCCTTCTTCCTAGTCTTAGTCTGGAAGCTCTGCTGAAACCTGTCCACTATAAGAAAAAGAAGAGTGAATTTTAGAGATGGAGTATATATGTTTTGTTAAACTTAGAAGTAGAAAAATAGCTACAGAACTCTGACTATGATTAAGAAAAGCATTTTTAATGGTAATATATCTCCTTTCATAATTATTCAGGGTTTGTGCTTGGGCTCTCTGGGTCAGCCCCTATTGTAAAATCCTCTGTTAGAATGTCTGCCCCAAATAATGCACATGTGTACAAGGCTGGGGATTAGACCAGTAGCTCCCAACATTTTTTTGTATCTGATACATGGGATAGAAAGCATTCTCATAAATTTCTCAGGGTTATTCAAAATTTCTGGCTCCCTTCTTGTAAGTGCTTTCTCTCCCATTGAAGAAAGCATAGCTAACAAAACAAAAACAAAAAACAAAAAAAAAACCTAACCAGTTGCCGTTGAGTCAATTTTGACTTATATTGACACACTATAGGACAGAGTAGAACTGACCCATAGGGTTTCCAAGGAGCATCTGGTGGATTCAAACTGCCGACCTTTTGGTTATCAGCCAAGCTCTCAACCACTGCACCACCAGGGCTCCACATGGCTAACACAAGTGAGTAAAAAGGACAATTACAGAAATAACTGTTGCAGTTTACATTTCAAAGTAAATAATTCCCAAAGTTCCGTACTTTATTACTAGCAACTCATTTCACCACACATTACCAAACTTTATGAAGCCAATAGTGAAGCAGTAAATATTGTTAAAGATCGTAATTTAATTATCTCTGTGGTTCAAGGCATATACCAAACTAGGGAAAGACGAATAGAAAAAAAGACTTGTGTATATTTACCATCAGTTCATAGAACTGGAAAGGAAGTTTCAAAAAGTACTCAATTTTCCTTTATTTTCAAAAAGTTTGCCTTCAAACTACCCCAGACTCAAAACCTCCTTCTCAGTTCCATATTATATTCATATCATATTCAGTAATGGAAATTCAGGAACCTTTCAAAGTAGCCACCTGGAAGGAGATGCTTTGTGGAGCCCTCTATTCCATGATTGGCCTGTTTCCTCCAGTTTTGTACTTCATGGGTTTAGAATAAGCTGGTCTCCATGTCTTTATGATTAGGTTTCATATTCTCCAAGTTTATCCTCTAGAAATAACTCCTCTTTGCCACCATCAGACACTTTCACAAGTTTACAAGGTATTAAAGCTGAGCTGGAGCAGATGCCTTCCCATGTACTCTGACATACAAAGAAGACAAGTCACTCTACTCTTCCACTCTCCGCTGAATAATCATTCTCCAAACATCAATTCTTTCCTTGGCAGAGAGAATTGCTTTCCTTTAAAAGTGCGTCAGAAGAGTTGAGATTGTCGTGTGTGCTACCAAAAAAAAAGCACTAATAAAAATGGAATATTTCAAAATGCTTTCTCTTTTACTCATTTGGCATTCTAAATTATCAAAGGTGTCACCCAACTCCCAAGAGAAAAAAACAAATTGCAACTGTGATGATAACACAGCAAGTTTCTTAACTATTGAATCATTTTAAGGAAAATAAAAATATACCTGTGATGGTTAAGATTGTGTGTCAACATGGCTGGGCCATGATTCTCAGTGTTTTAATGGAATCACTCCCATGATTGAATATACTGTGAGTAGCCAATCAGATGAAAGGGAGTCTCCTTGGGGGTGTGGCCTGCATCTGAATAGAAGCAGATGTTCTGGTTTTTTGCTCTCTCTGGATCCTGAGGCTGCCTTCTGTTGCCTCATCTCCAGTTCTTGGGACTTGAGCTGTCAGCTTATCTGCTGAACTTGGGATTCCGCAATCTGCACAGCCTGTGAGTGGAAGCCCTGCTCTCCTCTCCGACCTGCCGAACTTGGGCTTGCCAGCTTCTGCAGCTGCGTGACTTGGGCAAGGCCTCTACCCTGATCCATGGACTTGGGACATTCTAGCCTCTACAATCGTGTGAGCTGTTTCCTTGATATAAATCTCTATATATATATATATATTTATACACTTCACTGGTTTTGCTTCTCTAGAGAACCTAGCCTAAGACAATATCTAACCACTTACTGGTACATCTCTTGAACATGAGTACATTATCATGAACATTTAAAAAAAAAAAAAAAAACCTCATTGCCGTCGAGTTGATTCCAACTCATAGAGACCCTACAGGACAGAGAAGAACTGCCCCATAGGGTTTTCAAGGCTGTAAATCTTTACGGAAATAGACTGCCACATCTTTCTCCCTACTGGGTGTGTTTGAATCATCAACCTTTTGGTTAGCAGCTGAGCACTTAACCCTGTACCACCAGAGTTCCTTTATCATGAACATAAATACGTTAAATATCAAGGTAAAATATTATTTGCAGCAGATTAAAAGTTTGAATAATAGGCCTCTTGAAGAAGTCTGAAAATAAAACCAACCAAATGATTGCTATTAGAAGTCTTTGCCTCATATTCTAGTTCTGAAAAAATGTAAAAAATTAAGGTATTTTGCTCCCATTAGTGAAAATATTAAAGGTAATAAAATAACTATTGGTAGAGTGGTAGATACTGGTGGAATTTATATCAGCAGCCCATAAAGTTCCGAGGCCACAAATTTTGGCTCCTGTCTCTGAATCAATTCATATCCAGAAGTCACTATAAATGTCTGTCTTTTCTTCTGGATTTAGACCAGGAAGCTGCTAGTATACCGTACCACATTCCAATTCCTCCTCACTTGAGTGAAGGGTATAGCTGGAGAAGTGGCAAGCAGGAAGAATAGAATAGTGCTAAAGTCATGCTTGGAATTCAGAGTAGAAATCCCTAGTTGTACTCTGTCTAATGTTCAGGATAATTACTTGAACAGAGAAAGTAAGTGAATTCAAGCTGTTCAAAAATTATTAAAAGTACAAGTCACTGTTAGGTACTCTTCTGTGTCATATTGTGCTTTATAAATACACGTGGTCTGTTCTTTTAGAATTTACAATCCAAGCTAAAGAATAAAAATGCTTATCAGCCACAGAAGTCTATTAAACTTAATTATTCTTCTTTATCCCAACTGTATAGGTAGCCTCAACTTACGACTGGGATGTCTTTCAATGTTGTATATGTTGTTTGGAACTCAGATTGTTTTCCATATAAACCATGATTAAAATGGACATTAGGTTCCTATGCCTGTGTACAAAAGAAAAAAAAACTGTTAAACACAGGGATGCTGAATGAACTTTCCAGTTTATACTTCTTATAAACAACCCGTTGTCGTCAAGTCGATTCTGACACTAGTACTACCAGCATATAAACACCATTTGAACTCAACCTTTTCAAGGTCACAGATGCCACTGAGAATCTGATGAAATCACATACTTTCAAAATTTCACAAACTGTGTCAAAAAGTCCAGAGGGCCTCTGAACCATCCAAGCATCCAAAGTTAAGAAGGGCTGATTTAATACATTGCTTATAGAGGAATTTGTTCCAATGGCCAACGTGAAGAACAAACCCACTATGTTTACCTTTTAATGTAATATGCCTCAAAGCAGTGATAGAAAGAGACACCATCTGAATCTTGGTAAGAGATGGAGTCTTAAGAAAATCTCCACTCATGATTCTGATAACCAGCTGTATCCATGCTCCTGTCACCAGGGCTGAGAGCCACTCTCCTGATTCATAACAAGAAAGATTAAGAGATAACTAACAAGTTAAATCATTATTTTGCATATCTTTGTGTATCCACAAAGGAAATTGACACTTTCCAAGGTACTTACCCATAGGTTTCTGAATTACAGGACAAAAGTTAGTTTCCACTTGTTCATATTTTGGGTCACTGATAAGTCTGTTTTTCAGAAATTATGTATTAATTGTATGCAGATATGCAGTCTCCAAAGGAAGCCCAGATCATCTGAGTTTTCCCTTCTCAGTAGTTACCCTAACATTGAGAATAACCTGAACTGGAAAAAAACCAGGTAATAGGATACAAAAATAACAAATTTTCCAGCACATGCCGTAGCCTAGGGAACTACTGACATTTTCACCTATCCTCTTGCCATTCAGCTCTGCTTTTCAGACACAAAGAATTACCTGAACACAATCTTACTCAGGTCAAATTTACTGCAGCCATAGCATCTCCAGGACAGAATTTGGCTTAAGAGAAAGAACATTGTTTCTCAAAGAAAAATGATATGGTTACAAATACAAGTTTCACAGTTTATTATTTGTGTGATCTAAACTGGCTGAACCGTGGTTTCTCATCTGTGAAGGGATGGCACTTACATAATAATAGCTATTCTAATTACAAGGACTATGGTGAGCATTAAATAAAATTATATAAGAGCTGTTATTTGTAAAGACCACTAGTTTTTACCCATTGAAAGAGAGGGTCTCAAAGACCCTGTATAACCATGGCAAGTGAATAAGGTAACAATGTCCTCAATCCTTCCCAAAAGGGATCTGACCCAAAGCCATTTACTTGGCTAATAAAATGCCCAAATATTTCAAAGACTTTTAGACACAGGATCTGAGCTGACACCGAAGTTGGCCCTGCCAGAGCACCAGCATATGGAAGCAAGGTCAAGAAAAAAAAAGGAGTCCTGACCAAATTCCAGATAACGGTGGTTCCACTGGGTCCACAGACCGATCCAAGTGGTCACTTCCCTTGTCCCTAAGTGTATAATTATAATGAACATACTTGGTAACTGGCGGAACTCCCGTATTGGTTCTTTGGACTGCAGAATAAGACCTACGTAGTAGACAAGGCCAATTGAAAGCCTCTAAAACTGCTCCTTCCCTCAAGATAGCAAATTCAAAAAACAGTGTTTCATGCCTATATGGGGTAGGGGAAGGTGGCAGAGACTAGTGCCACACTTAAAGACTGAAAGGATGCAGGGTAGGTGGTCTATTTAAGGTCCCCATTTAACTGAATGCCCTGGACTCTACAAAAACCAGATTATCCTGGAGGATGACAATAAAATAAGGCAACTTCAGAAAGTAGCCCCAATTGCAGCTGCTGTGCCATAAGTGGCATCTTTGCTAAAGCAGCTTATCTTGGCCTTAGTGCATGATATACTATCATTGATCAGATGAATAGGTCATTTTCCATTCATATCAGGAAAGTCAGAAGCAGTATGAATTTACTTGAAGCAGATAGGTGTATACGTTTATAATCTTAACCAGAATAGATTCATTGTTTTCCCTCTGACATAATACAGTTCAAAGAAACCTAAATAGTTATTTGGCATAACATCACATTGGTTCACTATATTGATGATATCATGCTCATTGACCTGGAAGAGCAAGAAATAGCATATACATTAGAGGCCTTTGTAAGACATATACCAGAGATGTTATATGTATATATGATATAACATATATACATTCCAGAGAGTGGGAGTTAAACCCTATAAAGATTCATGGAAATAACCACATAAGTGGTATGTAGGAGGATCTGGGACAAGCCAGGATATTGTCTCCAAACTAAAAACACGATGTTTGTATCTTGCATCTTTCAACACAAAGAAGGACACACAACTCCTAGTATTCCCCTTTGGGTTCTGGAGGCAACATATTACACAGTAGCAGACACTGCTCTGACCCATTTACCAGGTGCCAGGAAAAGCTACAAGCTTCAGGTGGAGCCTAGAGCAAGAAAGAGCTCTGAAGCAGGTCTAAGTTGCAGCGTAAATGGTTCTGCGTCTTGGACCATGTGATCTGGCAGACCCTTAGTATTAACGGTTATCAGTGATGGGAAAAGATATTATGTGTAGTTTATGGCAAGCCCCTCAGATGAAGTCACAATGTAGATCCCTAAGGTTCTGGATAAAAACCATGCCAACTGCAGTAGTGAGTTACATACCAATTAAAGATGGGGGAAGCTCTTTAGAATGCTTCTGGATGCTGGCAGAAACAGAGAGCCAGATCATGGGATATCGAGTAGGCATTGGAGCAGAAATGACCACTACGAGCTGAATCTACCAGACCCCATTGAGTCGTGAGGTTAAGTAAGCCCAGGAGGAAGTGGTACCTCCAGAATTGGTATCTGGATGGAACCCAAAAGTGGACTGCTGCTACACCGCAGGTTTGTCTCTAACAGACAGTGGTGATGAGAAATTTTTGAATGGGCAGAGATTTGGATGGTACACCTGGTCATCCACTTTGTATGAAAAGAGAAATGACCGGAGGTAAAAATATATACAAACTTATGGGCAGTGGTGAGTAACTTGGCTGGTTGGTCAGAGGCCTGGAAGGAAAAACATTAGAAGATGTGGAACAGGGAGATCTAAGGTAGAGGCACATGGATGGACCCATGGGAATGAATATAAAGTGTCAAGATGGTTGGATTGTATGGTAATGCCTACCAGAAAGCATCCACCATGGAAGAGACACTAAGAAGCCAATCAGATTGAATAACTTATCCAAATGATAGCTAACCTCTATCAACAGTCTCCACAGTCCTAGAATAAAGGCTGCATGAATGGAATAGCTATGGTGGCAGGGATGGAGGCTACACATGAACCCAACTGCATGGTCTTCCAATCACCAAAGCCAATCTAGCTAGTGCCACCTGCCAGTAATAGAGACCAATGATGAGAGCCTCATAAGCCATCACCGCTTGAGGAAACCAACAGACTCTTTCTTGAGAGCAAGTTCACTGTATTGAACTCCTAAACCCTGGAGTGGCAGTGGGCAATCTTCTGGGGATCAACACATATTCCAGGCATGAATTTGCCCTTCCTTCCCACTAGAATTCAGCTAATACCATTATGGGAAGTCTTACAGAGTATTTGATACACTGACATGGGATCCTAGATAACACTGCAGTGGACTAAGCTACCCATTTTATAGGAAAAAAGTTACATCAGTGTTGACATAACTATGAGACCCACTGGTCTTATCACATATCACTCCACCCAAAAGCTTCCAGACTAATAAACTGAGACACCTTCTTGGAGGTGATACCTTCTAATGATAAGAAACCATTAAGTTAACAACCATTTATGATGCTTCTGATCCAGTAGGTAGAGTATATAATCTAGGAACAAAGGGGTGGAATTAAGAGTAGCCCTGATTATCATTATTTCCCATGACTCACTGGGGAATTTTTGCATCCCATCTCAACTATAAGCTGTGTGGATCTAGAGCAGCACTGTTCAATACAACTTTCTGTGATGATAAAAATATTTTATATCTGCACTGACCAACACAGTAGCCACTAGCCACTTACAGTTATTGAGCACTTGAAATGTGGTTAATGCAACTGAGGGAGAGAATTTTTAATTGTATTTAATTTAGTTAATTTAAATTTAAATAGTCATATATGGCTAGTGGTTACTGTATTAAACAGTGCTGGTTGAGCATTCCTGATTCCCAGAGCAGATATACTTCTGATAGAAGACACAGCAAGAGTTGCATTAAACTTGTTGGCTGATGGTTCTTAGATATTGCCTCTCTCCAAAGAAATGTTCTCAGCTGAAGGGAACCGCCTTGCCCAAGATCAAGCATTTTCCCTGCAAGCAGACAACATCAAGTGACTGATCCAGATGCAAAGGTATAAAGGCCCAGCCCTTTCCTCCAAGTTGAACAACAGTGAAGGGGCACACCTGTTCCAGAGTTCTGCTTGAGATTGACTTCGGCCTTTGCTGCAACTGCATCACAGCTCAACTCCTCCTCTAGCCATTCTTACTTCTTTTGCTCCCCATGGGTGTTGATCCATGCAAATAAATCTACATCTTAGAATCTTTTTCCCAGTCAAGACTACTAAGACAGGTACGTAGCAAAACATAGTTGAAAGTGCAGGAGGGTAAAAAGGAAGCTTTACTTCCGGATTTTTATAAATAAAAAGTGGCACAAAGGGAAGGAAAAGTAAGAAAGACCCCCTCTCCATCCCTGATTAACATACGCGTTACTGCAGAGTCAGACTCATAATGACCCTACAGGACTGGTAGAAAGGCCCCGTATGGTTCCTGCCATGGTTTGAATTATGTCCCCCCAAAAAGTGTGTGTATCAACTTGGCTGGGCCAAGATTCCCAGAATTGTGTGGTTAGTCTCCATTTTGTGGTTGTAATTTTATGTTAAAGAGGATTAGGGTGGGATTGTAACACCACCTTTACCCAGGTCACATCCAGTGTAAAGGGAGTTTCCCTGGGGTGTGGCCTGCACCACCTTTTATCTCTCAAGAGATAAAAGGAAAGGGAAGCAAGCAGAGAATTGGGGACTTCATACCATCAAGAAAGCAGTGCCAGGAGCAGAGCACGTCCTTTGGACCAGGGTCCCTGTGCTGAGAAGCTCCTTGTCCGGGGGAACACTGATGAGAAGGCCGAGAGAGAGAGAGAAAGCCTTCCCCTGGAGCTGACACCCTGAATTTGGACTTTTAGCCTACTTACTGTAAGGAAATAAACTTCCCTTTGTTAAAACCATCCACATGTGGTATTTCTGTTAGAGTAGCACTAGATGACTAAGACAGTTCCCAAGGCTGTAATCTTTACAGAAGCTCCACAGCTGGTTGGTTTGAACAGCCAGCCTTCTAGTTAGCAGCCAAGCTCTTAACCACTGGGCAACCAGGCTCCTTTTTGATTAACATAGCTCCCTCTTTACTTGAATTGCTATGTGATCAGTTGGGTAAGCTTTCACTTCCTAAGTTGCTGACGAAGGGAATAATGTCAGTCCAGAGAAATACTACCATTTGCTACTCAGCAGAAGCAGCTAAACATTTTAACCCAAACTGTACTTTTTTCTTCCTGGGAAAAGTCTGAATTTCATTCATTCATTTAACAAATATTTATTTAGTGCCTACAATATGTCAAGCACTGCTCTAAACTCTATAGTATAGTACTATTATCTTTATGTACACTCTTAAATCTATGAATCAAAATGATCAGATAGATTTTTAAAATATTCTTGGGTATAATGTTATTCCTAGCAACTCATTTTCCTCACCTTTTACATTTTGTTGCTTCTTCATTGCCAGTCACAAAGTCAATAAAGCAACGGTAATCAGAGTAGACATCAAAAGGACACTTAAATTGGAATAGTTTTCTATTTACCAGAGATATTCTGAAGGACGTTTCTCAGGCAGTTACACATTTACATAGGAAATTCAATAATATCATACTTGCAAAGTAGCTAGACATTTTGGCATTTTGGGTTTTAGATGACAGGATTAAAATAGCAATATACGAAAACTGTGATTTGCACTAAATGAGAAAAATGAGGACACAATAACATTTTAATTACTGACGATGAGTATGGCAAGGTGAGTACAGCAAAAAAAAAATTCTTAAAAATGGAAAAACAGTTTTGAAAAAACAGACAAAACAATTTAAAAGTGCCTCTTGGTAGCATTATATCTCTGCAAATTGATGAATAAAAATATGCGCCAGCTCTGAAAATAAAAATTTAGATTGACTTATAAGAATTCAAATACAGAACTAACAGAAGTTAGTTCGGTTATCTGAACTGTGGAAATTAAAAATCAGATTTAGTTAAAATCATAACCGAAATCATGGTCACAATGTTATTTGTATTTAATATGAAACTTGAAACGTAGAAGTTGCTAACACAAGTGCTTTTGGAATGAGAAGCATCAATAGATCCCTGGAAGGTTAGAGATATTTACATAGTAATCACACAAGTTAAATCTACCCTTAAGCTAAATCAGCATAAACCTGAGTTTCTGCCTACCAAGGACAAAGAGTTATCCTATAATATTCAGAAGTTAATTTTCAAAGTAAAATTCCAAGGGCTACTGACTCGAAACTTTGAGATTATATATGTTTGTTATGTTGTTGCTGTTGTCAGGTGCTGTCGAATTGATTCCGACTCATAGTGACCCTATGTACAACAGAATAAAACACTGCCAGGTCCTGCACCATCCTCACAATCGTTGCTATGTTTGAGCCCATTGTTGCAGCCACTGTGTCAGTCCATCTCCTTGAGGGTCTTCCTCTTTTTTGCTGACCCTCTACCATACCAAGCATGATATGCTTCTCCAGGGACTGCTCCCTCCTGATAACATGTCCAAAGTATGTGAGTCAAAGTCTCACCATCCTCGCTTCCAGTAAGCACTCTGGCTGTGCTTCTTCCAAGACAGACTTGTTCCTTCTTCTGGCAGTCCATGGTATAGGCAATATTCTTCACCAACACCATAATTCAAAAGCATCAATTCTTCTGTCTTCCTTATTCCTTGTCCAGTTTTCATATGCATATGAGGCTATTGAAAATAGCGTGGCTTGGGTCAGGCACACCTTAATCCTCAAAGTAACATCTTTGCTTTTCTACACTTTAAAGAGGTCTTTTCCAGCAGATTTGCCCAGTGCAATGCGTCTTTTGATTTCTTGACTGCTGCTTCCATGGGTGTTGATTGTGGATCCAAGTAAAATAAAATCCTTGAAAACTTCAATCTTTTCTCCATTTATCATGATGTTGTTTATTGGTCCAGTTGTGAGGATTTTTGTTTTATGTTGAGTTGTAATCCATACTGAAGGCGGATCTTCAGCAGTAAGTGCTTCATGTTCAAGAAAACTTTGTTCATTTAAAGTTGTAAGCACTATTTCTCATAAAGAGTTGAATTTGTTCACCAAACTTATGATAATAAAATCACTGACTATAACCTTACTGTTCTTTTTAGAAATGACTGATCCAGTACGTAAAAACCACATCCTTGCATTAAGTTAGAACTATATTTGAAAGGCTACCTCCTTGAGTAGGTTATTAAAATAAGTAAAGGCTTCTTACATATGTATTCTTAAACACAATGCAAAATTTTATTCTTTCATAGGGAGTACAAGCAGGTCCCTGGGTGGTGCACACGGTTTGTGCTTTACTACTAACCAAAAAGTTGGTGGTTTGAATCCACCCAACAGCACTGCAGAAGACAGGCCTGGCTATCTGCTTTTATAAAGATTGCAGCCAAGAAAACCCTATGGAGCTCATGGGGGTCACCATGAGCCGGAATCAACTTGATGGTAACAGGTTTGGTTTGGTTTTTACTCAACAAGCTAACCTGCAGATTTGAATTTTTTTAAACCTAATGACCAGTAGAACAGAGAGATGTGAAATAAAAGTTGAAACTACTTAGTAAGTTTTGGAAAGTGGAAAAGTGTAGAACAAAATTATGGAGTATTTTTAAACAACTAATTATTGAAATGTCACTGAAGAGAACAGTGATCAAAATGGCTTTACTAAAGATAAAACCTTACTAGAGGCAGAAAGGGATAACCAAAAACAAATGAATAAAAACTAGAAGAAAGTATAAAAACCCATTGCCACTGAGTCGATTCCAATACATAGTGATCCTATAGGACAGAGTAGAACTGCCCCATAGAGTTTCCAAGGCTGTAATCTTTATGGAAGTAGATGTCCACATCTTTCTCCTGCGAAGTAGCTAGTGGGTTCAGACTGCTGACCTTTCAGTTAGCAGGTGAGCACTTGACCACTGCACCACCAGGGCTCCCGAAGAAAGTATAAGTTATATTAAAATAGGAAGTGGGTATAATGAACTAGGGGGAAGAATACGTACAATAAAGAACAAAGCTAAGACTTATTTTAAAAAGAACTTACAAAATCAAGCCCACTTAGTGGAAAGGAAAAAAATACAAATTAATAAAATGAGAAATCTGGAAAAAATACACCAAAATGTTCATCAAAATAACAAAACATCATCTTTGGGGAATTGGAGCATAGGCCATTTTTATTTATTATAGTTTTCTATATTTTCTAAGATTTACATGCATTGCTACTATAACCAGAAAATAGTTATTTTAAGAAAGATTTGAAAATATTTTCAGTTATATAACAATGAAGGTGACGATCGAAGGTAAATGAATGAGTGGTCATAAAGTATTGACAAGAATATTTTAGGAAACAGAGAATATGAATAGGTCAATATGAGTAAAGAATTTACCTTAAAAGATTGATCAGATCACAATGAATTCACTGGAAAAAAAATAGTTTACACTTTTTTTATGAGGCCTCTTTTTATGTGCACAGTCCTAAAATATTAAAATATTATCCAACTTATTTTACTAGGCATCTATGTTGGTATCTAATAGATATCAATACTTACTTAGTTATGATAACTAATACAATGTGGTAGTAGCGCAAGGATAAACGAATAGATCAATAGCTCAGAATAGACAACCCAAAAAGATCTATTCATATATGCACACTTGATATATAACAAGAGTGGCATAAAGAATCAGTGAGAAAAGGATGGACTCTTTAATAAATGGTCCTGGGATAATTGGTAAAAATGAAAGTGGACCCCAACCTTGCACCATTCATGAAAATAAATTCCAGAAGTAAATACAAAGACAAGCCTATAGAGATATTAGAAAATAGTATTGGAGAATATCTTTATGATCTTAGAGAAAGAAAAGATTTTTATAACAAGTTACAAAATGCTCTAAGTATAAAAGGTTGAAAAATTCTTGTTCATTAAAATAAAGTACTTATGCTCAGCAAAAAACAAAACAGTTAAAAGAGAAATCTACAAAGATCTACTATCCAAAATATATAAAAACTCTTACAAATCAATAAGTTGGAGGGGAAAGATTTCCAGAGAAGAAGGTAGAGCTCAAATTTAAACCATGTTGAACAAAGAGTTTGATTCCAAGAAACAGATGGAGTGTGTCTAAATAAAGATTAAAACAAGCAAGGCTGGTTTTAGGAAGTTTGTCTCTGTGACAGAAGGGGGAAGAGAGGCTTTGCATTGTGAGAACCCCCACAGATTCCTACCTCCGCTGACTGGGAGAAGTAAGGTTTAGAAAACTCACATGCAAAACCCCGGGCCATACTGAAGTTTCAGCTAGCCTCAGCACAGTCCTGGCTCCTCCCTGACATGAACCACCTACACATCCCTAGTGCAAGAAAAACTCACCTCCTTCAACATAAGTAATCAAGAAAAAACATGTCCAAGGTCTGTACAAAGTTGCTATCAGGGAAAATGAACAGGGAAAACTAATGGTAGATAAAGACTATTCCCCAGGAAATAATGCTGAAGAATAAATGAAAATTATGGCCCACACATTTCATCATGAAATTCATATACATATTCAAGAATGTTATTTTTCCTTCCTGTAGTGCAAACAAAAGAATTCAGTAAGTCTTTATAAACATTCATAGCAACTAGTTAAAATATATTAAGACAGAAAAATCTAATATATAATAACAATAAAAAAGATAAAACATCTACACTATAATTACAATGTAGTTGTCCTTATAAAGTATACAACACCTATATGGGGACAGTTTTTTAAATAAAATTAAAATGGAGAAGTATACAATGTTCTTGGTTAGGAAGAGGCAATGTCATCAAGATACAAATTCTCCTTAAATTCATCTATAAATGTAATGAAATTCCAATAAGAATACCAACAGGATTTTTTTAATTATTCAAGCTCATTTTAAACTTCCTATTAAAAAATCTTAACAGCCAATAAATTTCTGAAAAGGAAGGCTAATAAAAGGGGATTAATCCAACCAATTATTAAAATATAACGAAAAGCTTTAATAATTAAAACAGTATATACAGTACTAGCACAAAAGAAGACCAACAGATAGAAGGAATGTCCAGAAACAGATCAAATATAATGAGAATTTAGATATTTTGAATCATTACAAAGAGGTCTATTATTTAATAAATGGTGTTGGAACATTGAGTAGCTCTACTGGATTCATCGGAGCCCTGGTGGCATAATGGTTAAGTCTGAGTCTACCAGACACTCCTGGGAAACCCTATGGGACAGTTCTATTCTGTCCTATAGGGTCGCTATGAGTTGGAATCTGCTCAAGGGCAAGGGATTTGGTTTTTTGATTTGTATTGGAGTCATCACTCCCACCTTATAATAAGAAAACTTGCAGATTAATCAAAGACATAAATAATAAAATCATAAAGGAACTAGAAGAAACCATGTGAAAAAAATTTATGATCTTGATATGTTAGGAAAGCCTTTCTAAGTGTGCTTCAAACCGAAAAACTATGAAAGACTGATAAATTTGACTAAAAAAAAAAAAAAAAGGAAAACCCACTAAAATTAAAAAGGAAAAAAGAACAAATGTGGGAAAAACTACTGTAACTTACTCATGGACAAAGGCTTAACTTCCCTAATAGAACAGAAGTTCCTTTAAATCAGTATTATTAGGGAAAAATGGGAAATGAGGAAAGAGCTCAAGAGACATTTCATAGAAAAGCTCTTGGTCATATGGAAAGATGCACAAACTCTCACAAGGAAAGATGTACCTATAAAGATACACTGAAATACCAATTTTCACCTATAAATCTGAGAAACATCAGACAGTTTGATAACATACTCTTGGCAAGAGCAAGGAGAAGCCGGCATTTTTATACATTGCTGGTTGGTATGTAAATCAGTTCAAAATCTGTGGAGGGCAATTTGGCAATGTTCATCAAAATTTCCATGGTACATGCAGTTTGATCCAGTAATTCTGCTTCTAGCAATTTATCCTACAGATGGTCTCACACAGCCAGCTTAAACCCAGTACACAAACAAGGTATTTAGGTTTTGCCCCTTAGCCTGTGCCGGTGGCCTTTGAGAAGTCCACTTTGCTAGCTCTTTCAAAGATGTTCATAGTTGATTTCCAAAGCTTTTGTCACCATTTGCACCAATTTTGTGGACTGGTGTTTCAGCTGTCTCCTGGATTGTGTTCTTCTCTTTTCTCATTTTCCCTGTTGCTCTTACAGGGTTTTTTAGGAAAAGGAAACTGCCAGCTATTTATACCACCATCTTCAAACCAAAAGTCCTCCTGACTCATTCTTGAATTCTCTATTCCTTGAAACTCAACTCCCTCCTGTCTTCTTTTTTCCTGGCTAACCTATCCTTCTCATTCTCCTTCATGAAATCTTCCTCTGCCTACCCCTTAAATGCTGTTGCATTTTAGGATTGCATTCTGGGCTGACATCTTTCTCTTGATATACTCTCATAAGTAATTCTGTCCACTTTGTGGGTCTTAACTGCTATCAGTATGCTAAAAAAACAAAACAAAACCCATTGCCCTCAAGTCAATTCTGACTCACAGTGGTCCTTTAGGACAGTAAAACTGCCCCATAGGGTTTCCAGGGAGCTGCTGATGGATTCAAACTGCCAACTAGCAGCTGTAGCTCTTAACAACTGTGCCACCAGGGCTCCATCAGTATGCTAATAGCCTCTAAATTTTCAGCACGGATTCCCATCTTCAGATTTATACCAACCCACTTGTGTGTTACCTAAACCCTTCAAACACAGAATATCTGAGATTAAGTACACGCCACTCCTAACTCCCCAAACGCATTCCTTCTGCCATAGTTCCAAAATCAATTAATGGCTCCACTATCCACCAAGTTACCCAAGGCAAAAAATACGTGAATCATCTCTTCTTCATTTCTCATTCTCAATGAATCATTGAGTGGTGCCAGTTTTACCTCCTAAGCATTTCTCAAATCTGACTCCACCCATCCATCCCTACTACTGCTGCTTTAAGTTCAGGGCCTCATTTTTTTTTAGGTCTGGAATATTGTAACAGCTAAATAACTTCTCTTCCTGCTTCCATTCTTTTTTCTTTTTTTGTGCTTCAAGTGAAAGTTTACAGAGCAAATTCGTTTCTCATTAAACAGTTAATACAGAAATTGTTTTGTGACATTGGTTGCCAACCCTGCAATGTGTCAACACTCTCCCCTTCTCCACCCCAGGTAGCCTGTTTCCATTCATCCAGTCTTCCTGTCCTTTCCTGTCTTCTCATCTTTGCTTTTGGGCTGGTGTTCCCATTAGTCTTGTATACATGATTGAACTATGAAACACGTTCCTCACATATGTTATTATTGGCCCTATAGACCTTTCTAATCTTCGGCTGAAGGATGAACCTCAGGAGTGACTTCAGTACTGAGTTAAAAGTGTGGCCAGGGACCACACCCTCGGGGTTTCTCCAGTCTCTGTCAGATCAGTAAGTCTGGTGTTTTTTTGTGAGTTAGAATTTTGTTCTAAATTTTTCTCCCTCTCTGTCTGGGACCCTCTATTGTGATCCCTGTCAGAGCAGTCAGTGGTGGTAGCCAGGCACGATCTAGTTGTGCTGGACTCAGTCTGGTGAAGGCTGCGGTAGTTGTGGTCCATTAGTCCTTTGGACTAATCTTCCCCTTGTGTTTTTGGTTTTCTTCCTTCTACCTTGCTCCAGACGGGGTGGGACCAGTAGAGTATTTTAGATGGCCACTCTCAAGCTTTTAAGACTCCAGACCTACTCACCAAAGTAGAATGTAGAATATTTTCTTTATAAACTATGCTATGCCAGTCAAGCTAGATGTCCCCCAAGACCACGGTCCCCAGCCTTCAGCCCAGTAACTCGATCCCTCAGGGAATTTGGATGTGTCTATGAAACTCCTATGACTGCCTTGGTCAAGTTGTGCTGACTTCCCCAGTATTGTGTACTGTCTTACCCTTCACCAGTGTTACCACTTATCTATTGTCTAGTTAGAGTTTTTCCCTCCCCATCCCTCCCCTCCCTCATAACCATCAAAGATTGTTTCTTTCTGTGTGTAAACCTTTTCATGAGTTTTTATACTAGTGGTTGTCTTAGTCATCTAGTGCTGCTGTAACAGAAATACCACGAGTGGATGGCTTTCACAAAGAGAAATTTATTTCTCACAGTCTAGTAGGCTAGAAGTCCAAATTCAAGGCATCAACTCCAGGGGAAGGCTTTCTCTCTCTGTAGGCTCTGGAGGAAGGTCCTCGTCATCATCAGTCTTCCCCCAGACTAGGAGTTTGTCTGTGCGGGAACCTCTGGTCCAAAGGGCATGCTCTGCTCCCGGTGCTCCTTTCTTGATGGTGTGAGGTCCCCCCTTCTCTGCCTGTTTCCCTTTCCTTTTATCTCTTGTAAGGTAAAAGGTGGTGCAGGCCACACCCTAGGGAAACTCCCTTTATATTGGATCAGGGATGTGACCTGGGTAAGGGTGGTGTTACAATCCCACCCTAATCCTCTTTAACATAAAATTACAATCACAAAATGGAAGCCCACACACTTCTGGGAATCATGGTCCAGCCAAATTGATACACACATTTTTTGGGGGACATAATTCAAACCATGACAGTGGTCTCATACAGTATTTGTCCTTTTGTGTTTGACTTATTTAGACTGTGAAATTCTTGAGGTCAAGAATTAAGCCTTATTCTTCAGCTTGTATTGCTCAAGCCTAACACAGAACATATAGGGTCACTATGAATGTCTGTATCATAGCTTGTTTATCCATTCATGTGTTGATGAGCACTTAGGTTGTTTCCATTTTTCTGCTATTGGAAATAATGCTGCAATAAATATGGGGTCTGTCTATCACGTGATGGCTCTTATTTCTCTAGGATATAGTCCAAGGAATGAGACTGCTGAATCATTTGGTATTTCTATTTCTAGCTTTTTAAGGAAGCGCTATATCATTTTCTAAAGTGGTTGTACTGTTTTACTTTCCCACCAGCAGTGCATAAGAGTTCCAATCTCCCCGCAACCTTGTCAACATTTATTATTTTCTGTTTTTTTTTTTTTTTTATTTCTGCCAGTAATGTCAGGGTGAGATAGTATCTCGTTGTACTTTTGATTTGCATTTCTCTAATGGCCAGTGATCATGAGCATTTCCTCATGTGTCTGTTAGCCATTTTAATGTCTTCTGTGGTGAAGTGTCTGTTCATATCCTTTGCCCATTTTTTAACTGGATTATTTGTCTTTTTATTGTAGAGGGGTTTTCCTATAGATTTTAGAGATTACACCTTTGTCAGATATGTCATAGCCAAAATTTTTTTCCCAGTCTGTATGTTCTCTTTCTACTCTTTTGGTGAAGTCTTTTCATGTGTCTAATTTTTAGAAGATTCCAGTTATCTAGCTTATCTTCTGGTGTTCATGTATTGTTAATTATGGTTTGTATCCTGTTTATGATGTGTATTACGGTCCCTAGTGGTGACCCTATTTTTTCTTCCATGATCTTTATAGTTTTTTGTTTTATATTTAGGTCTTTGATCCCTTTTGAATTAGTTTTTGTGTATGGTGTGAGATATGGATCCTGTTTCTTTTTTTTTACAGATGGATATCCAGTTTTCCCAGCACCATTTGTTAAAAAAGACTGTCTTTTCCCCCATTTAATGGACTTTGGGCCTTTGTGAAAGATCAGGTGGCTGTAAGGAGATGGATTTACATTGGGGTTCTCGATTCTGTTCCATTGGTCTATGTGTCTGTTGTCGTACCAGTACCAGGCTGTTTTCATTACTACAGCTGTAGAGTAGGTTCTGAGGTTAGGTAGTGCGAGTCCTCCTGCTTTCTTCTTCTTCAATAGTGCTTTACTTATTCAGGGCCTCTTTCCTCTCCATATAAAGTTAATGATTAGTTTTTCCATCTCATTAAAGAACACTGTTGGTATTTGGATTGGGATGGCATTGTATTTGTAGATTGTTTTGGATGGAATCAGAAACCCTGGTGGAGTAGTGGTTAAGAGATATGGCTGCTAACCAAAAGGTCAACAGTTTGAATCCATCAGGTGCTCCTTGGAAACCGTATGGGGTAGTTCTACTCTGTCCTACAGGGTTTCTATGAGTTGGAATTGACTCGATGACAATGGGTATGGTATATTATTGGGTGGAACTGACATTTTCATAATGTTGAGTATATCTATCCACAAACATAGTATGTTTTTCTATTTACTTAGGTCTCTTTCTGTTTCCTGCAGTAGTGTTTTGTATTTTTCTTTGTATAGGTCTTTTATGTCCCTGGTTAGATTTATTCCTAAGTATTTTATTTTTTAGGGGCTATTGTAAATGTTATTACTTTCCTGATTTCCATTTTGTAGTTCTCTTTATTGGTGTATAGGTATCCAACTGATTTTTATATGTTTATCTTGTATCCTGTCACTCTGCTGAATCTTTCTAATAGTTTCAGTAGTTTTCTTGTGAAGTCTTTAGTGTTCTGTATGTATAGTATCACAACATCCATGAATAGGGTCAGTTTTACTTCTTCCTTACCAATTTGGATGCCCTTTATTTCTTTTTCTTGCCTTATTGCTCTTTCTAGAACTTCCAGCACAATGTTAAATAGGAGTGGTGATAAAGGGCATCCTTGTCTTGTTCCTGTTCTCAGGGGGCAATGTTTTCAGTGTCTCTCCGTTGAGAATGACGTTGGTTGTTGGTTTTGTATAGGTGCACTTTATTATGTTGAGGATTTCTCTTCTATTCCTACCTTAAGACCTTTTATCAGGAATGGGTGTTGGACTTTATTGAATGCTTTTTCTGCATCAATTGAGAGGATCGTGTGATTCTTGTTCTTTGTTTTATTTTTGGTGGATTACGTTGATCAATATGTAATGTTGAACCATCTTTGCATACCTGGTATGAATCCCACTTGGCCATGGTGTATTATTATTTTTTTAATATGGTGCTGGATGCTATTGGCTAGAATTTTATTGAGAATTTTTGCATCTATATTCATGAGAGATAGTGGTCTGTAATTTTTCTTTCTCTGGTGTCTTTGCCTGGTTTTGGTATCAGGGTTATGCTGGTTTTGTAGAATGAATTCAGAAGTATCCATTCCTTTTCTATGTTCTGAAATAGTTTGAGTAGTACTGGTGCAAGCTCTTCTCTGAATGTTTGGTAAAATTCTCCAGTGTAGCTATCTGGGCCAGGACTTTTTTTTTGTTGGGAGTTTTTTTTATTACCTTTTCAATCTCCTGTTATGGGTCTGTTCAGATTTTCTACCTCAGTTTGTGTTAGTTTAGGTAGGTAGTGTGTTTGAGAAATTTGTCCATTTTCCTCTAGGTTTTCAAATTTGTTGGAGTATAGTTTTTCATAGTACTCTGTTATGATCCTTTTTATTTCAGTTGGGCTGTTGTAATATCCCCCATTTCATTTCTTATTTGGGTTATTTGTATCCTCTCCAGTTTTTCTTTTGTCAGTTTGGACAATGGTTTGTTGATCTGTTGATCCTTTCAAAGAACCAACTTTTGGTTTGGTTGGTTCTTTCTATTGTTTTTCTGTTCTCTATTTCATTTATTTCTGCCCTGATCTTTATCATTTGCTTTCTTCTGGTGGCTGTGGGCTTCTTTTGCTTCTTTTGCTGTTCTCTTTCTCTTTTTTCGAGTTGTAGAGCTAATGTTCTGATTTTCTCCGTTTTTTCTTTTTTGATGTGTGTGCCTATTGCTATAAATTGATCTCTGAGCACTGCCTTTGCTGTGTCCCAAAGGATTTAGTATGATGTGTTTTCATTCTCATTTGGTTCTAGAAATTTTTTGTTCCATCTTTGATTACCCAGTGGTTTTTAAGCAAGGTGTTATTCAATTTCCATGTATTTGATTTTTTTCCTTGCTCTTCCTATTATTAATTTCTACTTTTATGGCATTGTGATCAGAGAAGATGCTTTATCTTATCACGTTGTTTTGGAGTTTGTTGAAGGTTGCTTTATGGCCTAAGGTATGGTCTATTCTGGAAAATGTTCCATGTGCGTTGGAAAAGAATATACACTTTGCTGCTGTTGGGTGGAGTGTTCTATATATGTCTATGAGGTCAAGATAGTTGATTGTGGCCTTTAGATCTTCTGTGTCTTTGCTGAGTTTCTTTCTAGATGTCCTTTACTGAGACTGGTATGTTGAAGTCTCCTACTATTATTGTGGAATTGTCAATTTCTCTTTTCAGTGCTTTCAGAGTGTGTTTTATGTATTTTGGAGCCCTGTTGTTGGGTGTATAGATATTTATTATGGTTATGTGATCGTGATGGATTGTCCCTTTAATCATTGTATAATGTCCTTGTCTGTATGGTGGATTTTGTCTCAACGTCTACTTTATCTGAGATTAGTATTGCCATTCCTGCTTTTTTTTGTTAGCTGTTTGCTTCATATGTTTTTTCCATTCTTTCATTTTTAATATGTTTATGTCTTTGTGTCTAAGATGTGTCTCTTGTAGACAGCATATTGATGGGTCATGGTTTTATCCATTCTGTCACTCTCTGTCTCTTTATGGGTGCATTTAGGCCATGTACATTCACTGTGATTTTCGACAGGTGTGAGTTTATTGCTGTTATTTTGTAATGTTCTGGTTTTTTTTTTTTTGGTTTTTTTTCTTTGTGGTGCTGACATTTACTTTGTTCCTCTTCCTCTCCTGTACTGAGTTCCTTCTGTTTGTGAAATTTCTTTTCATTTCTTTCATTACTGTAGATTTTGTGTTTACTGAGACTTTGTTTTTCTTCTTTATTTTGATGAGTTGGTTTGTTAACTTTCTTTGTGGTTACTTTGAAATTTACCCCCATCTTCCTATATTTGAACCAGTCTTTCATTACTTGATATCACCTTGACTTCCACTTCATTTGAAAGTTCTACACCTACACCATGTATTCTCCCTTTTATTGTTCTGACATTGTCATCATTTACAGATTGTTTTATATATATCATCCCATTGCCTTCTTGCCTGCATGATTTCTGCTGAGTAATCAGAGCTTAGTCTTATTATTTCCCTTTTGTATGTGGCTTTTTGTTTTTCTTGAACTGCTCTCAGGATTCTTTCTTTGTCTTTGATTTTGGCAAGTATGATTATGATGTCTTAGTGACTTTCTTTTGCGGTCTGTCTTGTATGGGGTTTGTTGAGCTTCTTGGATGGTCATCTTTTCATCCTTCATGATGTTAGGGAAGTTTTCTGTCAGCAAATCTTCAATAATCTTCTCTGTGTTTTTCATTTTCTCCCCCTGTTCTGGAACTCCAATCACTCACAAATTTTTGCTCTTGATTGTATCCCACATAGTTCTTAGGTTTTCTTCATTCTTTTCTCTGATTTTTCCTCAAACAAAGGGGCACACGTGGATTTGTCTTCAATTTTGCTGATTCTGTCTTCCTTTGTTTCAAATTTGCTCCTAAAACCTTCTATTGTGTTGTCCGTTTCTGAAATTTTGTTGTTTATCTTTCGGATTTCTAATTGCTGTTTTTGTATCATTTTTAATTGTTTATTTATTTTGAAATTGTATTGTTGTATTATTTTCCTGAATTCTTCTATTGTTTTGTCTGTGTTTTCCTTGATTTTGGTTGTTTTGGTTGGTTTTGTCTGTGTTTTCCATGACTTTGTCTGCATTTTCCTTGATTTCTTTCCTAATCTCTTGGAGAGCCCTGAATATTAGACTTTTTAATTCCCTATCAGGTAGTTCCAGTGCCTTTTCTTCTGCCAGAAGGTCAACTCATGCTTTATTCTGGTCGCTTACTGGAGCCATCTTGTTCTGTTGTTTTTAAAAAGTTTTGATATCGTCTGATGTCTCCAAGACACTCAGGTATTATTTTCTTTATTTATTGATTGTAGTTTTGTTTGTTTCCTCCTGCTTTTTGTTTTCTTTGGTTATATCTGAGTGGGTGAGCCAGGCATGCTTTGTTGCTTGTTCTTCTGTGGGTACAACAGTTCTCACCACCTTGTCTGGGTGTGCAGAGCAAGTTTCTCAGTGACAGAGTCTGGACTCCTCCTTGAGTTGCAGCCAGCAAACATGGTCTTACTTAGCCCTGGATGTGTCCGTGCCATGCCTCTATCTCCTATTGGGAATTCTGTGGAGGTGCCTTTCTGTGTGGGGGGTTGTTGGTTTTACTGCAAGATACTACAGTGGGTCATGCCATATGGCCAGGAACATCCACTCTGCATCTCTATTCATTCCCCACTATCTATCAGTTTCTTCCTCTCCTAAGTGACTTCCAATCTAATACTTTATCCCTTCCTTTAAGGTTCAGGGTTCCAGGGTTGACATCTATATCTGTTTTACTTGGTTTTTCAGGACTTTGTTGCAGCAGGATGGCTTAGTACGTCTGACTAGTCCACCACCTTGATTTTGCCTCCTCCTGCTTCCAGTCTTGCCCCCATTAAGGGTCTTACAGCCTGGTTGATCTTTCTAAGACCCAGATCTGAACATGTCACCCCCTACTTAACATTCATTCCCATTCTGGTAGTCCAGAATGTTTGGTTGTTTCTCCCCTCATATCATGCTGTTTCTTTTCCTCTATTCTCTCTGCTTGTCCTCTCTACTTTTCTTCTTTTTGCCTGAGGCTTGTTCATCTTTCAAGACTTAAGTCCTTTGTTGTATCCTTTATGAAATCTGCACTGAAAGGCCTGCCTGGGCTGTGTCCAGCCCTTCTCTGTACATTTCTGCAGTTTATGTACTGCACAAAAGTGCCTAGCTGAGGGGAAAAGAGGGGAAGAAATCTACCTGATGGAAGGGGTGCCTTTTTCTTATTCTTGCAAAGATGCTATAGGGGCAGGACAAGCTTCATGGCAATGTGACCTATACAGCTGCACATGGCCCCATACTTAGAAGGTCTCAATGTTTGGTTTAATGCTCTGCTGTCACCTTCTTGACATTCATATTAGTTTTTGAACAAGGGCTCTACATTTTCATTTTGTGCTAGGCCTTGCAATTTATGTAGCCAGTCCTGCATATGAGCTAGCTCAGCCCTTTAAGTGCCCCATCTTCTGTGTCCTCATGGAATCCTATGTACATTTATATCTTAAAACTTACCACTGTTACTATGTTATTAATAATCATTCACTTTTATGAGAACTTTCCATGTGCTACATAGTTTATATGCATTATCTCATTTAATTCTCTCAAAAGCTCTCTGAAGTAGGCACTTTACTTTCTCATTTTATAAATGATGAACCCGAGGCTCAGAGAGATTACCTTGCCCAGGGCCACAGATTTTGACTCCAGAATCCAAACTCTTAATTCTTATGCTCTTTAATTAAAACTTCCAATTTATGAATATGTCCATCCCACTAGATTGAGAGCAGGAATTATATTTTATTCATCTTTATAGCCCAGAAACTAGTATGCTTAATAACTGTTTGTTGAACTAAATCTAATCTACAATGAGTTGTATTCTGAAGTTATCAGCAGAACCACAGTACGTAGTATTTGTGTATGGAGTTAAATGATTGCTATATATACATATATCCTGAACGTGAGTGAGTATTGTTGGGCCACTCTTATTTGTCCCTGTACCTGCCTTTAAGTCAATTTATTCTTTCAACAAACAAAAGTGCAATTCCAAGGATATTGATAAATATGTAGATTTTTATGAAACAGAAGAGCAAAACTTCTCCCAAATTTTCTTTGAACACCTCAGATCTTTCCCCAGAGTTTCTCTCTTCATTGCCGCTGCCTCATGTCTCCTTTTTCTACCTCCCTCTGTACTAATTTCAGTCATCTTTCCCTCCAGGGTCTCTTCCCTGACTAGTTAACCTAAATGAAGAGCAATTTAGCACTGTCTATGGAGCCCTGCTGCTAACCAAAAGGTTGGGGGTTTAAGTACACCCAGAGTGCCTTGGAAGAAAGGCCTGATGATCTGCTTCCAAAAACCAGCCCTTGAAAACTTTATGGAGCACATTTCTACTCTGATACTCATGGGGCTTGCATGAGTCAGAATCAACTTGATGACAACTAGTTTTTAGTTGTTTTAAGCTACTAAATTGGGGTGCTTTGTTACACAGAAAAAAATAACTAGAGTATTTACCTAATCCTTCTCTCAGCAACACTAAAGACCTACTCTCCATAGAAGACAGAGAAAGATTATAAAAATGTTTCCAGTCTCACACACATATAAGTTTAGCGTGTAGTAAATTTAAGGTGGTTTATTCCATAGTAGAGTGGTAATGCTCACATAAGCTTTTAAATTTTTCAATGTAATATTACCACTAGTATTATTTTTATTAATATTATTTTAAGTTCTAAGAGAAAAGAAACGCTTAGGAATTATGATAGATACATTAAATGGATAGATTTCATCTGACCAATTTCTTTCAAATTTTGGCCTCTAGAGTGAGTGGACCTGAGAAACAGCATCCATTACAGAATGTGTCCTATAAAGGCTTATTCTGTCTACACATGCCACATGTTATCAAAACTCCTTAAGGAAGCACATCTGATTTTGCTTCTGGTTGCCCTCAGCACCAAGCACAGTACAGTGGCACACGATGATGTTGGAGAGCTGGGCCCAGGACCAAAGAAGGCTAGAGAAGGGTCATAGATGGAGAAATCTAGTAATTGTCACTTGGATTGTAACCTTCTCTGTTTTTCTTTTGATGCCACAAAACTGACTTTTCTTGGCTGCTAACCAAAGGGGAGCATGACCATTACAGCAGCCAAGCACTTCTCCAGAGTAGGCCAAACATAATTCTGAGATTCAGGAAGTTTTTACCTTGCCCTAAGCCTCAGTGGACTCATGAGGCAAAGACTGACTTAAGTAATTTGAATTCTTAAATACTGTTATTTTTATAGATTGCTCGATAATTTCATGTTTCCTTCATTGTGTAATTTTTTTAGTCAGCAAGTAATACTTAATTGCCTTCCTAATTATCCGGCATGGAGATCTATAATAGTTAAAGATGGCTCTCATTTCAGAGTTGTTTTCAGACACAGGAAATTTGAGTTGTAGGCTTGGGTAAAGCCTTGAAGATTTGTAGATTACTTATCTTTGCATTAGGAACATTATAACTAGCCAGACTTTTAATATTTTAAACTATAATCTCAAACATGGATGAAAGAAGCATTAGTCCTGACCTGCCACTGTCCTTATTACATCCCATTGACTAGTAGGCTCAGCTTTCTCAGTTAAAAACAAGCACCTCATCAGATGGGTTTGAGTGATTCAATGCAACTTTTTTTTTTTTTTAATTGAGCACCCACTTATATGCAAAGCCCAATGCTGGATGCTTTGAGAGACGTAAAAATGAGTAAATATGGAGGCTCAATCCTTCCAGGGGTTTACAGACTAGAAGGACAAAAACAAATACATACGTATAACTCCTCTATGTGGAAGAATATATGTGCCGTAAGAAGTATACAAATAAAGAGCTACAGAGGAAGTTGTCATGGATTGAATTGTGTCCCCCAAAAAATGTGTGTAGCAACTTGGGTAGGTCGTGATTCCTAGTATTGTATGATTGTGTTATCTGATGTGATTTCCTTATGTGTTGTAAACTCTACCACTATTATGAGATTATATGTGATCTCCTCATGTGTTATAAATTCTATCACTGTGATGAGGTTATACTGATGAGGTTGACAAGATCAGTGTCTTAATGCAATCTCTTTTGAGATATAAAAGAGAGAAGCGAGCAGAGACACATGGGGACTTCATACCATCAAGAAAGCAGTGCCAGGAGCAGAGCGTGCCCTTTGGACCGGGGTCCCTGCGCCTGGAAGCTCCTAGTCTGGGGGAACACTGACGAGAAGGCCGACAGAGAGAAAAAGCCTTCCCCTGGAGGTGACGCACTGAATTTCGACTTTTAGCCTACTTTGACTGTGAGGAAATAAATTTCTCTTCGTTAAAACCATCCACTTGTGGTATTTCTGTTGGAGCAGCACTAGATGACTAAGACAGAAGTGGAGTAAAAATCTTCTGGATGGGGCAATGGAGGGCAAGGAGGGGTCATCAGGAAGTGTTAGAAATTGCTCTTGAGATCACTAGAAACAATGAGCAGAATTTCTGTATACAGAAGCGTAGGGGCGGAAACTTGGTGGCGTAGTGGTTAAGAGCTCAGCTGCTAACTAAAAGGTCAGCAGTTCAAATTCATCAGCCACTCCTTAGAAACCCTATGGGGCAGTTCTACTCTGTCCTGTAGGGTCACTATGAGTTGGAACCAACTCCCCGGCACCTAACAACAACAACAGAGGCCTAGGGACAGAGGAGAAGAGGGATGGTGAGAACATTCCAGGCCAGTGTTTTTTAATCATGAGTATATACTAGACTCACTATGGGAGCCTTTGATTATCAACACCCTCACCTGACAGACATATGCCAAAGTTGAGAATCATTAAGAATAGTATATATTTTTATATAGCAAGAAGGTAGAAAATATCGATATATGGATTCTAGGAATTGGAAGAATCTGCTTTGGTTTAAACATGAGACACATATAATGAAGTAGTGAATAATAAACTTGGAAAGTTAGATTAGGATCATCTCATGCAGCAAAGTTGCTTTACTTTGTTATGTGTACTGTAAGCACTCAGGCACAGCCTACTTCCTTTTCTGTCTCCATTTACTGTGGTTTGGAGAAACAGGTGTTTCCTAGTTTCATCAAAGATGAAGTTTCAGTTTCAGTTTTGTTTTCTTTATTGTTTTGAGGTGATTTTCAAGAAGGACTCAGATAACTTTGCCATCTTGAAAAGAATACCCTTTCCTTTATTTTTCACACTCACTTTAATTTTCCAACATTGAGTCCTTATCTTGCCTGATGCAGAAATGTTATCTAGTTTTTTGGCTTTGTTTTTATGTAATTTCAGTCCAATTTAGTGATTTCTCCGTCCATTTTGCTTCTGAATTTGGTCCCAGCAACTGCTGCCACCGTAGTTATTGGGGATGTGAACGTATAATTTCTGCGTCCTCAGAAGAGGCAATATATCATGGCAGAGTAAAGGGAAGATGTGTCTGACTGCTTTTCTATTTGAAAGTCACCTCATGCATGCCAACAAAGGGAACAAGAAGCAGAAATACGAAGTACACCTTTGCCTACAGTGGGAGAAGCAAAAAGAAGCAAGGTGCTTTAGCCCACAGAACCCTAGAATGGCCAGGACTGGAAGAAGTGATGAGGAGAAGGGGCTGAAAACACAGGGATTGTTTCTACGACTGTACAACTAATAAGTAGATCCCCAAGTACCCATTCCCAAGGCAGCCAAGTAACTAATCCTTCCCTAATCCCTGCAAAGAAACAAGCGTTTTTTCCCTAGAAATACAGAGGGGTACCAGTTTGAAGGGGTCCCTGGGGGGCCTAAACTGTTAAGCATTCAACTAGCTGAAAGGCTGGTGGTTCAAACTCACCCAAAGGTGCCTCAGAAGACAGGCCTTGTGATCTGCTTCCAAAAGTTCACAGCCTTGAAAACCCTATGGAGCAGTTCTGCTCTGCATACCTAGGGTCTCCACGAGTTAGACTCTAGGGCAACTAACAACAACCAGTTGGAAGGTCATCAGGCATTGGTAAAAACAGTTCATACTGAGCAATGAGACCCACCTCCACCTATTTCCAGCTCCAGAAAGAAGATAAGAGAGTAAGGAAACTGGAGATAAATCATAGCAAGAAAACAAAAGGAATTCCAAGAATGATGGCAAAGGGAAAGTCCAAGAAAACAGCAAGCATCAAGGCAGAGAAAGTAACCAATTCAAATTGGCAGAGGTTAGAAGGGTCAAAAAAAAAAAAAGATGAAACCCACTGCTGCAAAGTCATTTTCAACTCATAGTGACCCTATAGGACAGAGTAGAACTGCCCCATAGAGTTTCCAAGGAGCTCCTGGTGGCTTTGAACTGCTGACCTTTTGTTAACAGCCGTAGCACTTAACCACTACTCCACCAGGGTCAGGTGTTGACATTTCCAAGAAAGAAAGTGAAACTAATAAATTATCTTAAAGGTTAGGCCTGATAAAAATTATATTGAGAAGTGTTTTATGGAAGTTTTGGAACTGTGGGAAAACTTTATTTTTTTTTAAACTAATGAATAAAATTTTAAAAACCAAGCAATTATTAACTTCAGAAAAAGCCAAAAAATGACAAAGATAGGAGATAAAAGCATAGCTTAATACTTGGCTTGGCAATGATCAGTACTTACATAGTCAAAAATGTAAACGCTGATTTAATCAAAAATTGAAATAAAATTAGATAGGAGAATAAAAGGAAGGAATGAGGAGCTGTAATTAAGCTAAAGTCTTTATGTCCCAAAATAGGAAATAGATGTCTGCAATTAATAATCAAGAAATGGAAGTATGTGCATATTATTTTTAATGGAGATAAACATCAGAATGAATTTCTAAAACAGTTGAAAGTGGTGGTTTCCAGGGAAAAGTATGAGGGAAACTAGAAAAATTTTCATGACATACCCTTTATAGTACCCACTGAATTTTTAACTGTTTGAGTGTAATGTGTCTACAAGGAGATATGTATGAGGATGTTTGTTGCAGTATTATTTGTAAAAGCAAAATACTGGCAAAAACTGATATGTCAATCAAGAGAGAAATGAATAAATAAATGTGGTATTTAAAAAAAAAAAGAACACCATATAGCAGGCAAAAGCAATCCACTAGAGCTATACATATCAACACAGATATATTACAAAAGTAATGTTAACAAAAGAAATAAGTTGCAGGATAATTTGTGCAAAATGAATTTATTTAAGAAAAACTTAAATACAGACCAATACTATGTGTTTGGTCTGGATATGTCATCATGTGTGTAAAAGCATAAAAATGAATGGAAGTGTTGAAACAAAAATCTTATTAAGACAATAACAGAAACTGATTGAAGTTTATTTAATACACAATTTGCAAATCGGGGTAACATTTCGACTAAAGATATTCAAATGTTCCAAAGAGGAAGGATTTCCAAAGATTGTTATACACCATCTGATCAATAATGCCATGGAAATGGGCCAGAGTAGAACTGATAAAACAGTTTGTGGTCAGGAAGGAATTCATACAGCACTGTCTTAAAGAACAATTAAAATAATTACTGATTCACCCTAAAACATAGCTCTAGTCTGACCTTGGAGTTTCTTTTTCTCGAAAGTGACTGCGTGTGGATAATTCTATAAAACAGCACAATGCTCAAGGCAAAATAGTCTACACTACTCAGCTAGACTATTGTTTGACTTAAAGGTGATTCTTAGGAGACCAGTTTCCTCAAGGCTCAAGGTTCAAAAGATCATCTCAGGGCAATGGCCTGGGAGGGTCACCCTAATCTCTATGAACCCAGAAATCTGGATTTCACAAGAATTAAAACTCTGTCTCTCAGAAGACACACATTAAATTTATGGGAAAATTGGAAGGAAATGGGACTGGATGGGGGGACAAAGACTCCAAATTTATCCTTAATGTTTTATTCATTATATTTTAAAAGATAAAGCAAATATGACAAAATGTTAACTATTGAGGATTCTTTGTGGCTACTTTGCAGGTTATGTTTTATTATTCTATGTAATTTCCTAGGTTTTAAAAATATTTCAAATTCTAAAATTTAATCGCACACTATCTTACACACCTAGTCTGTGATGGTGTCCATGACATGTGTAAGGATTAAAAAGCAAAGCTTCTTAATCCGAGAAAATACAGCACTTTAACTGGAGTAAAAGTAACATCGACTGAAATTTACAAACCCTTGTGAACATAATCTGTAAGTAATAGGAACTAACCAACTTCTAAAATTGTCATCAAAATCTTTTTTTGTTAAAAAATGAGTACCTTTCTTCCCACAAGTCAAACTCATTTAAGTCCTTTTAAATAAGCCACTGACCTAAAAAGTGGGTAACAAATATATGTTTTACATACGATTAACTTGAAAACTATAGGCCAAATTAAGATTTCAAATTAAATGAAAATACCACTGGTTACGAAAAATTTACATAATAAGAACGACTATCTGGAAGTCAGTTTTCAGTTACAAATTCACATATAGAGACCATGCCTGAATGTCAGGCTGGTCCAGTCAATTAGTAACATCACTGATAAAGGAAGCATGGTAGGAAAATGCTTTAGTACTTATGATGCTAGACCTACAATGAAGTCCTAGCAAATTTGGCTTTAAGAACTAATTACATATTTATAAATGCATAATGTGTGCCTTGTAGGTTGGAATGAAGCCCTGTAGCCATTTTAGTTTATCAAGTAAATGAAGTAATTTTTAAAAAACATTATGCGGTTGATTAAACCAAGCAACAATATATACTCATGGTTATTTGTAAAGGCTACCATGTATGGAATGATTTTCTGTTTTATTGTGTGCTTAAATGTCAGGGACTTGAACCAGCAAAAAACTAACTACACTGCGTAAATCCAGAAGATTGAAATGATGGCTTCGTAGCACTCTTCTTTAATTATTATAGCTATTATTTAACATTCATTGCACATTGCCAGCATTCTAATCATTTTATAAAATGCAATGGAAATCACTGTTCCTGCCCAGTGGATTTACCTAGTTAGCATTCAAGATGAGACATTAAAATATCACAGAACCATTACAATATCTGCTCTTTATTTCCCCCTCAAGTTGCTCAATGTACTTAAATTTTTTCTATTATAATGTATTACATGCTCCTTAAAAAAGTTTTTTTTAAGATAACTAGAAAAAAGGGAAAAAAATTATCCATAGTTCCACCCACTTGTACTCAATCATTGGTTATTTCGGGAAGTTTCTTTTTAGTCTTTTTTTTTTTTTTTTTTTTTTGGTATGGATAAGATTGTGTTTGGAGTCCCTGGGTAGTGCAAATGGTTAAGCACTAACCGAAAGATTGGCAGTTCAAGTCCACCCAGAGAAGCATAGGAAATAAGGCCTGGCGATCTGCTTCCAAAACATCATAGCTTTGAAAACCCTGTGGAGTGCAGTTCTACTCTGCACACATGGAGTCACCATGAGTCAGAATTGACTCGACAGCAACTAATAACAACAAGGTTGCGTTTGGGGCTTGCGGGTAGATAGAGATAGAGATAAATATAACCATGTTACACACACATGTATTTATACGTATATACTTTTAAAAAATATTTATCACATTTTTGGTGAAAGTATACACAGCAAAATAGGTTCCCACTCAACAATTTCTACACATAATGTTCAGTGACACTGGTTGCGTTTTTCATGCTGTGTCCGCATTCTCAATATTTCTGTTGTAGTTGTTCCATTCTCAATAACTTAGTCTCACTGCCCCCACCCCTACCTTCTCATCCATGCTTTAGACTAACTGTTGTCTCTTTGGTCTCATATAGATAATTTTTTAAAAGAGCACAGTACTCAAGGGTGAAATTCTTTACTTTTTGAGCTAACCTGCTATTTAGTTAAAATATGACTTCAGGGGATAGTTTCAGTTCAAGGTTTAA
Organism: Dugong dugon; assembly: GCA_030035585.1. Classification (NCBI taxonomy): domain Eukaryota; kingdom Metazoa; phylum Chordata; class Mammalia; order Sirenia; family Dugongidae; genus Dugong; species Dugong dugon. The sequence continues at coordinate 17,394,403 of CM057465.1, forward strand.
AAAGTATCTCAGGGCAACAGTATCAGGGATTCTGCCCGTCTCAATGGGTCCAGTAAGTCTGGATTCACTGAGAATTTGAAGTTCTGTTCCACATTTTTTTCCCTTTCTATCAGTATCCACCTATTGTGACCCTGATCAGAACGTTGAGTAGTAGTAGCTGGGCACCGTCTAGAATTTCTGGTCTCAAAGGTAGAGGAGGCTGTGGTTCATGGAGAAAATTGGTCCTATAGTCCGGTTCCTTCTCTGATTATCAGGTTTCCTTCTTTCTCTTTAGCTCCAGACAAATAGAGACTGATAGTTGTATCTTAGACGGCTGCTTGTAAGCTTTTAAAACCCAGACTCTACTCAGCAAACTAGGAAGTAGAACATAAACTTTATGAACTATGTTATGCCAATTGACTGAACTGCCTCATGAGACTATGACCCTAAGTCTTCAAACCAAAATAACTAATCCTATGAAGCGATTAGTTATGTCTAAGAAGTATCAGCATCTGTAGCCCCTGTTGTTGTTAGGTGCCGTCGAGTCAGTTCTGACTCAGAGTGACCCTAAGTACAGCAGAGAGATACACCACTGCCTAGTCCTGGGCCATCCTCACAATTGTTGTTATGCTTGAGCCCACTGTTGCACGCACTGTGTCCATCCATCTCGTTGAGGGTCTTCCTCTTTTTCGTTGACCCTCTATCTTATCAAGCATGATGTTCTTCTCCAGGGACTAATCCCTCCTGATAACACATCCAAAGTATGTGCGATGTAGTCTCGCAATCTTTGCTTCTAAGAAGCATTTTGGTTGTACTTCTTCCAAGACAGATTTGTTCATTCTTTTGGCAGTCCATGGTATATTCAATATTTTTACACCACAACTCAAAGGCATCAGTTCTTCTTTGGTCTTCCTTATTCATTGTCCAGTTTTTGCATGCATATGAGGCGACTGAAAACACCATGGCTTGCGTCAGGCACACCTTAGTTTTCAAGGTGGCATCTTTACTTTTCAACACTTTAAAGAGGTCTTTTGCAGCAGATTTGCCCAATGCAATGCATCATTTGATTCCTTGACTGCTGCTTCCATGGGCATTGATTGTGGATCCAAGTAAAATGAAATCCTCGACAACTTCAATCTTTTCTCCATTTATCATGATGTTGCTTTTTGGTCCAGATGTGAGGATTTTTTGTTTTCTTTATGTTGAAGTGTAATCCATACTGAAGTCTGTAGTCTTTGATCTTCATCAGTAAGTGCTTCAAGTAGCCCCTATTTGTTTGATTATATATATATAATAAATATATACATATATTGGTTGTTGTTGCAAAATTATATGTAACATATTGTTGTTATTGTGTGCAGCCGAGTCGATTCTGACTCATGGTGACCTTATATGACAAAGTAGAACTGCTCCATAGGGTTTCCTAGGCTGTAATTTTTATGGGAGCAGGTTGCTAGGTCTTTTCTCCCATGGAGTGGCTGGGTGGATTCGAACCACTAATCTTTCAGTTAGCAGCTGAGCGCTTTAACCATTGCACCACCAGGACCCCTAATATAACAGCGTCGACCAATACTGTACATCCTTTTTCTTGTGTACAACTTAGTGGCATCAGTTATGTTGGTCAAGTTGTGCCTAGTTCACCCACGTTTGGTGCTGCCTTTCCCGTCACAATAAGCAAAAAGTGACTACTATCTACAGACTGATTCTGCCTCTTCCCCCATCCCCATCCCCATCGCTGGTAATGACCAGTGAACACTGGTCTTTGTATATATACCCATTCATTTCAAAAAGTGAGATCACACAATATTTGTCCTTTTGTGATTGACTTATGTCACTCAGCATAGTGTCCTCCACTGCAGGATGTTTCGGGAACTCGTTTTTCTTTATGGCATATACACTTTTTAAATCATTTTTTTTCAAATAAGAGTGCATCAAGGTTTTTCCCATATTATCATTCACTCTTCATGAAATAATTTTAAAGACTTGGCAATTTATTGATGGGATTTGCAACAGTTTATTAAACTATCACATTATGGTTTGCATTTCAGTTTACTTCCATTTTTCTGTAATAAATAATTCTGGAATAAATATATTTGGGTATATCTCCTTGTGCACACACTAGGGTAGATACCAAGATGTAAAACTGCTAAATCATAAGGTATGCACATGCACAACTTTACTAAATAAATTGCTCTCCAAAATGGTTTTTCTAATTTATACTCCTATCAGCTTCTTCTTGTTAGTGGTTGCCCTTGAGTAGATTTCAACTCATAGGAGTTCCTGGGTGATACAAATGGTTAAGTGCTTGACTACCAGCTGAAAGGTTAGCGTTCAAACCCACCCAGAGGCGCTGTGGAAGACAGGCTTGGCTATCTGCTTCTGAAAGGTCACAGCCTTGAAAACCCTATGGAGCGCTTCTACTCTGCACACATGGGGTTGCCCTGAGACTCCTATCAGCAGCGTATGAAACTCTCATTACTTCACTTCCTCACTAACACTTGATATTGTCAGATTTTTCAAAATGTGAAATAGTATCTCATTGTACTTATATTTTGCATTTTCATATTTACTAGTTTTAGTATGTTTATTATCATTCAGGTCTCCTCTTTTGTGAATTTATACCCTTTGCCTACTCATCTTTGAGTTCTTTTTCTTATAATTTGTAGGACTTCTTTATATATATAATTCTAATTTTTGTCGGTAATATACATTTAAAATACCTTTTCTCATTCAGAGATTTAGCTTTTACCTTTTTTCATGTCTTACCTTGTGCAGAAGCGTTTCATTTTAGTATAGACAAATTTGTCACTCTCTTACTTTAAGGCTGATATTTTTGTGCCTCATAAAAGAAAGCTTTTCTTACTTAGAGTTCATAAATACATTATCCTAACTTCTAAAATGTTAAGTTTTGTTTTAAGCATCTTGAATTTAATTTGTGTTTGATATGAGATGAAAATCTTATTTTACTTTTCCTAATGAATACCCATTTGTCCCAATACCACATAATGAATAACACAACATTTATCCTTGCTATGCACTGGAACATTTGTCATGTATCAAGTTCCTCTATATCATTTGTCTGATTCTGAGCTCTCGATTTTTTTCACGATTGTCTATCCCTGACCAATACTATACTATCTTACATACTAGAGGTTTATAATAAATCTTGATATCAGGTAGCACAACATTCCCCTCACTCTTTTACTTCAAAAATTGACTTGGCTTTTCTGGGCCCTATACCTTTGAAATTGAGAATCAACTCATCAAACTTTATGAAAAATCAATACTGTGATTTTTATTAGAATTACATTTTAATTCTGAAATAACTGCCACTTTTATGATGTTGAATTTAGCAATCCATGGATATATCTCTTCATTTACTCAGGTCTTCTCTAATGTCTTTCAAAGAAGTTTAAAAAATTTTAACCATAAATACTTACATATCTTTTGTTAGATTTATCCTAGATGACTTATTGTTGCAACCAGGAATGAGATATTTGTTACATTTTTATTTTCCAATTGGTTCTAGTTTATATATAGAATACTACTGATGTTTGCATGTTGACCTGATGTCCATAAACTTTGCCAAGCTCTCTTATATGTCTGTAGAGCTCTTGGATTTGCGTGCGGACATCTATATTGTCAGGGAATAGTGACAACTTTTTCCTTTCGTCTTACAATCATGCCCACTTTCTACATTCCTAATATTGTTTAGTATAACATTTTTCTTGACCAACCTTGTCAGAGTTTTGGCCTTTTCAAAGGACCGGATTTTGGCTTTTCTGTCCTTCTCTTTGTTTCTCTTTCTATTTTATTGATTTCTGTGATTTATTCTGTTGTACTTTTTCAGCATCATAAATTCAAATTTTAGTTCATTAATTTTCAATGTTTCTTCTTTTCTTATATATACATTTAAGAACTTAAATATCATTCTTGGTTTTGTTTTAGCACCAGCCCACTTTCATTCTAAATAGCATATAATTTCCAATTATGATTTCTTTCAAACATGAATTAGTCCATTTTTCAAACACATGGTAGTTTGGGGCTGTCTTTATCTCACAGACTTCTAATTTTGTCCAGAAAAGAAGATCTTTACAACATGGATTGATTGGTATTTGTTGAAATTTTCTTTATGGCTTTATACTGTTCAATTTCTATAAATGTTCCATCCTTGTTTGAAAATAATACGCATTAACTAATTGTTGAATAGAAGAGTCTATATATAATTCTGTATATGAGTCTATATATAGAAGATTAGGACAACATAATTCTTGTTGATTATGTTGTTCTAATCTTCTATATCACTATTGATTTTTTTATCTATCAATTTTTAAAAGTGTTTGTCAATTTTTACTAGAAATTAGTCTTTCTGCTTTATATATTTAGAGGCCAGACATTTAGAAAAAGAATCGGAATTGTTACATTTTCTTAATAAGCTGTTCTTTTTATCATTAAATACTGACCTTTTTTATAATAAGGTGGTGTTTTTTTGCCTCAAAGTATATATTAATTGATATTTGATTGATAACACATGTTAAAAAAAAACCCCAATTGCCGTCAAGTTAATTGCAACTCATAGTGACCCTATAAGTCAGAGTAGTGCTCCATAGGGTTTCCAAGCTTGGAAATCTTTACAAAGCTGACTGTCACATCTTTCTCCCGTAGAGTGGCTGGTGGTTTGAACTGCTGACCTTTTGGTTAGCAGACAAGTGCTTAACCACTACGCAATCAGGGCTCCTTAACACATGTTAAGACAAAATAGATTTTGACATATCAGCAAAACCAACTTTCTTTGATTAGTATTTGCTTTGGGTTTTATTTTCCATTTCTACGTCTTTATGTTTTAGATACCTCGTATAAACAGCTTCAGGCTGGAATTTTTTAAAGATTGAATATAAGAACCTCTGGTTTTTAACAAGCCAAATTAATATGTTTACATTTATTGTGGGGTAATATTTGGTATTATTTCTAACCATCTCATTTTATACTTTCTATTTGCTGTGTTTTCTATTCCTTCTTTTTTTTTCTGGTTGCTGGTGCTGTTATTGTCATTGTTCTTTTTCTCCTTGTCTGTTTTCTACTGGATTGGCTTCATATTCTGTAATTTTTTTTTTTTTTCCCTTCTACTCCTAGCAGGGGGCCCTGTTGGCACGGTGGTTAAGAGCTCAGCTGCTTACCAAAAGGTTGGCAATTCAAATCTACCGGTCACTCCTCGAAAGCTCTATAAAGCAGTTCTATTCTGACCTATAGGCTCCCTATGAGGAAGACTCTTAGAAGTTGTTTATTTATTTATTTTTTTCAGTATTTACCTTTAATATTAACTTACTTGTCATAAGAAGGTCTAAAGTTAACTGAGACTTCCACCCTTATCCAGGTTAGAATTAATTCCTGCCATCTTCTATTGTTATTTTAAAAAATTATTTCCATCCTACCTCTTTTTGAAACATCCCTACTCCAAAATCAGTCTAGTCAATGCTTATATTTATCTATTTCCTTGCTCACAATTACTCCTACATTCCACTCATTACCTCTTCTAAGTTCAATTTTTATCTTCCTGAAGTACATTTAGTAAGAACTCCTTTTGGCAGGGATCAGTGTGTTGTGAATGCAATATTTTCCTAAAAATTTATTTTCTCTGCATTTTGAATAATTTAACTGATTACAGAATTTTAAGTTAAGAGTAATTTTCCCCTAGCACTTTAAAGATACTACTCCAATGTCTTTGGAATAATACTGTTACTGACGAGAAATCTGATTATCTAAATGGCTTTTCTTAGTAGTGACTAGAAAATATTGTTACGCCCGAAAAGGAGTCACGCATCCTAAGCCCTAGAACAGCAAACTGAAACTTAACTAAGTTTCTATTTCTTGTAAGTGCTCCACTCTCCCAGAAACAGAAAGTTAACCAATTAGGACTTGCCTACTTAACCTGGTTAAAAATTTCCCCATTTCTGCCAAATAAGGAAAGAAAATGCCCACCAGCCAATCTGAAATTGCCCAGGATAGCTTCCTTGTTCCTGCGGTTTGTAGCCTATAAAACCCTTCCTCTTTATATTGCTGTTCGAAGCTCTAGACTGACTTTCATACTAGATGCTGCCCAATTCTTAAATTGCTAAAAAAAAAAAAGCCAATGAGTTCAAATAAAAATTAATGTTCTGCTGAAAATTTCTTTTAACCAGTAGGGAACTGTCTTCTCTTTGTATTTAAGATATTCTCTCAGCTTAATATTTTTGTGTTCATGGGAATGGGTCTAGGTATTTATAGGAATGCATGTATAGGTAAGGATTTTTTGTTGTTGTTCTTCTTAACAAACTCATTGCAATTTCTGAACACATAGGTATGTTTGTATAGATATAGGTTTGTTTTTAGGTTGTTGTTGATCTCATAAAACTCATTGTAATTTCTGAATCTGAAGACTTGTTTTTTTTTTTTTCTCATTCTGGGAAAAAAATGTAGACATTATCACTTGGAATATTGTCTGTTTATTTTCTCATTCTAGAACTTTTATTAGATATATGTTCGGTCTCTGTCCATTCTCTATGTGTTTTAACTGTTCTTTCACATTTTCCCTACTTTACCTCTCTATTTTGCATTCTGGTAATGTCGTAGATTAGAGGATTTTTCAGCAAATGATCACTCCCTTCCCCACCTCTCACAGGAGGAGTATACGTTCCTGCTGATTGTGAACTTGGCATGTGCTTGAAATGTGTTTGCAGAGTTGGGCTTCTCTTGTGATGTCTTGTTTTTTTTTTTTTTTCCATGAGAACATGACCTAAATAGCTACTGGTTCAAGGAGAATGGGAAATATATGGAGCAGACCTGGACCCAACCTGCAGTGTGGAGATAAATTGAGATCCGCCAAGATCAGCCAAACTCCAGTCAATTCATACATGCATAAGTAAGAATTATATGCATATTGTTGTATGCCACTAGAATTTGGGGGTGTTTTCAAAGGCAGCCAAATTGCTGATACGGAATTTTGTATTTCAAGTGGAGTACTGCCGTAACAAAACCTAAACTATGTGGCACTGGCCTTAGGTATGGGACAGCAGGCAATGACAATTACTTAGGATTCTGTAATAATGGCAAGCAGTGTTATATAGTGGCAAAATATTTGGCAAAATTGTCACCTGAAGTACATAAAATGCAGAACATGTACCTAATAAATTTGTGAAGTTGGGTGAGGTGACTTCAAAGCAGATTGTTAAAAAACCAGCTGCTGCTAGCTGCACTTGAAATGATACAAGAAAGATATGAGAGGGAATACAGAGAGTCCAGAAATTCTGATACTTGCAGGGCTAAAAAATGAAACTTTCTACCAAATCCCAGTTTCAGAGAAAAAAAAAATCTAGGGCCACTGCCAATAAAACATGTCTTCAGGATAAAGACCAAATCAAGGGTGTGACTATAACACACTTTGTTAAAAACCTCTGAAAAGATTACGATGGTGCTGCAGGCCTGAGTGCCCTGAAAGCCAACTCGGAGACTGAGATTAGCATACAAGCGAGTGGTCTCAGGATCAACTCCTGTGGAATAAGGGAAGTAACATGATTGGACAGAGAGAGAAACTGGGCTGTAATATATTTACAAAAAGATCTCAGCCAACCTACTGAAGGTGGATGGCTTCTAAGAGTTGTTTCAAATTGGGGCAATGGGGCCGGGCCTTTATAATCCCATATCAACCTGTCACTGGATACTAGCTGCCCCAAGGAAAGGGGCATAATCTTGGACGGGTGACTCTTCAGCTGAGGGCAATCCTGCGTTGAGCAAGTCTAGGGTGCCATTTTTCCAACAGCATGTGCTCCCTTCTCATGTTTCTGTGTCATATTTTGGTAATTCTCACAATATTTCAAACTTTTTCATTATTATTATATTTGTTATGGTGATCTGTGATCAATGATCTTTGATGTTACCAGTGTAATTTTTTTGGGGCACGATGAACCACACCCATATAAAATGGTGAACTTAATCAATAAATGTTGTGTATGTTCTGCTGTTCCACCAACTTGCCGTTTCCTCATCTTTCTTCCTCTCCTCAGGCCTCCCTATCCCCTGAGACATGACCATATTGAAATTAGGTCAGTTAATAACCCTACAATGACCTCTAAGTGTTTAAGTGATAGGAAGAGTAGCACGTTTCATTTTAAATCAAAAGCTAGAAATGATTAAGCTTAGTGAGAAAGACATGTCGAACGCCAAGACAGGCCGCAAGCCAGGCCTCTTGCACAAGGAGATGAATGTTGTTTTCATGCCTGCTAACACAACCATCCATTCTGCAGCCCATGGATCAAGAAGTAATTTTGACTTTCAAGTCTTATTATTTAATAATAGTAAAGGCTATAGCTATTTAAGGCTATAGCTGCCTTACATAGTGATTCCTCTGATGGATCTCGGCAAAGTAAATCGAAAACCTTCTAGAAAGGATTCACCATGCTAGATGCCATTAAGAACATTTATGATTCATGGGAGGAGGTCAAAATATCAACATTAACTGGAGTTTGATTCCAACCCACATGGATGACTTTGAGGGGTTCAAGACTTCAGTGGAGGAAGTAACTGAAGATGTGGTTGAAACAGAATTACAAGTGGAGCCTGAAGATGTGACTGAATTGCTGCAATCTCACCCTAAAACTTTAATGGGTGAGGAGTTGCTTCTTATGGATGAGCAAAGAAAGTGGTTTCTTGAGATGGTATCTACTCTTGGTGAAGACGTTGTGAACACTGTTGAAATGAGAACAAAGGATTTAGTATATTACATAAACTTAGTTGATAAAGCAGTGGCAGGGTTTGAGAGGACTGACTCCAATTGAAAGAAGTTCTACTGTGGGTAAAATGCTATCAAACAGCATCACACGCTACAGAGAAATCTTTTGTGAAAGGAAGAGTCAACGATACAGGAAACTTCATTGTCTTATTTTAAGAAAGCGCCACAGCTACCCCAACCTTCAGCAACTACCACCCTGATCAGTCAGCAGCCATCAACATTGAGGCTATTGCACACCAAATAGACTACAATATAGTGTAAACATAACTTTTATATGCATTGGGAAATAATTTGTATGATTCGCTTTATTGCAGTGGTTTAGAAGGGAACTTGCAATATCTCCGAGATATGCCTATAATCAAAAAGACAGGCAATAGCAAGTGCTGGCAAGAATGTGGGGAAATTGGAACCCTCATACAGTGCTGGTGTCAATGTAAAATGGTACAGCTGCTTTGGAAAACAGTCTAGAAGTTCTTCAAAAAGTTAAACATAGACTATAACCACCCACTACTATCCAGTTGATTCTGACTCGTAGTGACCCTACAGAACAAAGCAGAACTTCCCCATAGGGTTTCCAAGGCTGTAAATCTTTGCAGAAGCTGACTGCCACATCTTTCTCCATGGAGCAGCTGGTGGGTTTGAACTGCTGACCTTTCGGTTAGCATGAGAGACTCTATGATCCAGCAATTCCATGCCTAAGTATGTTCCCAAGACAAAGAAAACACACGTCCACATAAAAACTTAATACACAAATATTCATAGCATCTTTATTCATAACAGCCAGAAATTTAAAAAAACAACCCAAATGTTTGTCAACTGATGAATGGATAAATTAAATGTGGTATATCCGTGCAATGGAATATTATTCAGCAATATAAAGAAATGCAGTACTGATACATGCTGCACATGGATGGACCTTGAAAACATTATGCTGAGTAAAAGAAACCAGTCACAAAGGACCACAGAGTTGAGAGTGATGGCTAAGGATTGTGAAGTTTTTGAGGGGTTAATGGAAATATTCTGAAATTGATTGTAGAGATGGGTACACAACTGTGGATATACAAAAAGCCATTGAATACTTTAAGTGGGTAAAATACATGATATATAAATTATATCTCAATAAAGCTGTTTTTAAAAAAGGAAAAGAAACCATAACGTTTGGTTGTGTGTTCATATGTTCAGCTGAAACTTCAGTTGCTGTGGAAGATATATAGTCTCTCTTTTTTTTTTTTTGCTCCCAGACCAAAGGAAGATTGATGACAAGGACCTTCCTCCAAAGCCAACAGAGAAAGCTTCCCCTGGAGCTGACATCCTGAATTTGGACTTCTAGCCTACTAGACTGTGAGAGAATAAAATTCTGTTTGTTAAAGCCATCCACTTGTGGTATTTCTGTTATAGCAGCACTAGATAACTAAGACAGTATCAAATCATGTTACATTAAAAATAACCCAGTATCATTAATATGTGGCTGATTGAGTAAATGTGATATAGCAAGAACAATCAAATAAAGAGTCAGGTTATTTGGGCTCTAAACCTGGCCTTACCATTTACTAGCTTTATGACATTGGTAAATCACAACCCATCCTTTCTCAATATTAAATCACTCATCCAAAAGGCAAAGATAAACCAGATGATTTCTGCAGGCCCATTGAGTTCTATAATTGTTTGATTTCGACTCTGCAAATTTATCTTTTCACACATCATTTCCTCCATTTGTCATTTCAAGAGTCAAGTACTTATTTAGAGTGTTCCCTTGAACTTCCTTCATACATTTCAGTCACTTTAAATATTGTTTAAATAATATTTACTTCTCATTCTCAAATAATTGGTCTACAATTTAAAATTCTCTTTGATCTTTCAAAAGTCTGTATTTTACTACATGAGTTACTAAAAGTATATGAAAGCTTTTCTCCGCAATATTATAGACTCTGAGACCTGAGTATCAAATCCAAAGCCCTCACTTTAAATAGCAAAACATACAAATACTATTTTTAAATATCATTAGTAAAGGAGATTCTCCAAATTATTTGGCAGTAATTTCAAAATAGGAAATCTTAGTTATATCTAACCAAAATCCTTCAACTTCATCTGTCTCCAATTATGGGAAATGCATCTCCACACAGCATTTTTCTAGATGTTTTGCTCTTAAATTTAATAATACTTAATAATTCTTTCTTTTTAAAGCCATCCTCTTATTGCCATAGTCTCTCTGTGTTATCTAACAAACAGTTTATCAGTTCAAGACTCCTTTGATTCTCATGTCATATTCTTTCCTACCTGTCAAAATATTAAAGTCTAAAGGAGTTAGTTTTATAAATCGATAAATAGGAACCTTGTATACTCTTTAGGAAGTCATATACTTAATCCCATGGATACGTAGGCCATTCCCCAGGCAGGTTGTCTTCACGGAAGAGAGCCAGGTCCAGAAAGAACAGACCTTTTAAGCTCTTTTTAGGGTGGGATAGGGGTAGGAGATAGGGGTATTCACCACCACAACACAAAATGCAGAATGTTTACGAATAAAGAGAGTAATTACTGACACTTCCATTTTAACTTATGTTGTGGTCTCCTTCTATAAAAGCCAAGGTTTCTCAAAGGACTACTTAACTGCAAAAAATTACCTAGGGGACTTATTGAAAACTGCGTATTTCTAGTTCTGACCTCCTGATATTCTGATTCAGTAGGTACCCAAGAATGTGCCATTTTTACATATTCTCTACATAATTCTTACGTACACCAAAGTGTGAGGATGACAGCAGCTTGCAAAAAAATCTTACACTTTTTTCTGTGTTTCCAAAATGAAATCAACATTTAATAATATGATTTTCTACTGTGGTGATCCTTACATATAGTAATAAAGACTATGATCTCCCTCAAAAAAAAAAATAAATAAAGCTAACATGGTTCTGAGATAGACACCATAAATTATTACACATTTAAATTTCATGGAGAAATGAGCATGGTATACTATATAAGTATTTCATTCCTTCTGCTCAAATATTATAATTTTAATTACCTATGTGCTATGGTACATATTTATGTTATATTTATATTTAACCAATTATGACTTAAATATTAAATTAGGTCTTTTTTATAGGCAGCTTACTTCTTTCAACAGAAAAATAAATTACATTGTTTATTAAACATAGTTATCACCAATTGGACATACAACTCTCGGCAGTTTATTGAGTTTTAGCTGAAACAAGATTCATCTACTAAAAAAGAAGCCAAATGGGCTATAAATGATTGATCTAGAGGCATCAAAGAGAAGAAATTACTGAATATGAAATCAATCCACTGATACAAGCCAGCATTTAGTGAGGAAATTATTTAATTTTAGAAAACAGTCCTAGATGAAGTGATGTCAGTTACCGTATATGAGTTATACTACAATTTGTTCATTTAATTTACTGAGATTAAATAATCCTAGAGGTCTCAGGAGACAACTGTTCTATGAAGAACTGACAATCCGGCCTTACAGCTAAAATATAGTTTGCCCTCATCACTGGGTCAGGGATTACTGCCTGCTTCTGGGCAAAAACTGTCTCCTTAAACTAATGCTTCCCAAGCTTCAGAGAGCACCGGAATCACCAGTGAGTCTGTAAAGATGTAGATTTCTAATCCCCAGCTCCCAGAGATTCTGATTCAGCATGTCTGGGATAGGCTCTAATAATCTACAATTTAAAATGCCCCACAAGCGTTTGTGATACAATTACTCTACAGACCATACTTTTAGAAATACTGACTCAGGCTGAGATGATTTTCCTTTTTAACCTTCCAGCCTTAACAGTCCATTGAATAAGTAATACACATCTAAGTGGCTAACAGAAAAAGCAAATCCAGATGAGTTCTATCACCCCTTTCTGAAGTTCAGAGAAAGAATTACATCCTCTTAGATACCTTGTTACCTAATTTAAGAGTTTTGTTTTTTGTTTTTTGTTTTTTGAGAGGAGAGCCCAGGAGTTAGTATGAGGTACCTAAATCTATTAATAGAACATCATTCTTATGACAATTAAGAGAAATACTTGAAACATTGCTCAGTTAATTCCATCATGAATTTTCCTCCATGCCATAATAACGAATATATAATAAAACCAATGTTGGTAAAGATTTTCTTCCTATTGAACTATCATTTCCTTTAGATTAACCTTTATATATTTTTAAAAAGCTTTTACTCTCTTGAACATAGTTTTAAACCTTTTTCAGACTTGAAAAAGTATTCACATTTTTATAATTTTTTTTCTTTAATTAATTTATACAATATGAAAACAGAAAACTTGCAAATACAAACTTAATTAACAGGAAACATTTTGGGAAAACTTCCTTTATTTATTTTGAAAGTCTGCCAGTTCTGAACTGTCTTTTAATTTTATAGTTTCTTTTACTCTCACCTGAAGAGCAAAAACAAGCTTGAAATCCATTTTTCTCTGAAAGGGCTGAGAAACTTGCTGTAGAACACCACTGAAGTGAACCGTTCCAAAGCAGTTAGAGCATTATAGAGCGTGAAAGACATTATTATTACTATTTAAAACCACTTCAGCCCTTGCTCTCATTTATTTTTGTTGTTGTTTTTCCCCTTACCTTGATCTACTTCTACCTTCCATTAACCACTGTAAGTAGTCAGTAAACTTGGGTTTTATTCTTAGCTCTACTCTCCCTGCAAAGTCATTTCACTAAGTACTTATCAAGGAACCCCTGTCAACATAATATCAAGTGACTTGGGAGATATGAAGGAAAGAAGGAAGGGAGAGTGGGAAGGAATGAGAAAGGAAGGATGATGGAAGGAAGGAAACTTCTGGCCACGTGCACTGATTTTTAATCTATTTTGGCTAGCAGTTACATGTATTATCCAGTTCTATATGGCTTGCCCCCTTTCTTCATAAGTCACTGTCTTAGTCATCTAGTATTGCTCTAACAGAAATACCACAAGTGGATGGCTTTAACAAAGAGAAATTTATTTTCTCACGGTCTAGTAGGCTAGAAGTCCAAATTTAAGACATCAGCTTCAGGGGAAGGCTTTTTCTCTCTGTTGGCTCTGGAGGAAGGCCCTCGTCATCGTCAATCTTCCCTCAGACTAGGAGCTTCTCTGTGCAGGAACCTCGGGTCCAAAGGACGCACTCTGCTCTTGGCACTGCTTTCTTGGTGGTATGAGGTCCCCCGTCTCTTTGCTCACTTCTTTCTTTTATACCTCCAGAAATTGCCTCAGGACACAATCCAATCTTGTAGATTGGGTCCTGCCTTACTAACACAACTGCTACCCACCCTCCCTCATTAACATCATAGAGGCAGAATTTATAACATATAGGAAAATCACACAATACCTGGAATCATAGCTCCAGCCAAACTGATAACACACATTTTGGGGGGGACATAATTCAGTCCACGACAGTCATCATGACTCAGTTTCCTCTGATTGTAATATATGAGGTTGGTTTAACTGCTTAAACTCTGCACTGATTGAGTCTCAGTTAGTGAATCACTATAGCATTTTTTTATGCATGTTCTGCCAATGATTATTCTATGTTGTCCAGATGCTGTTTGGGTATCTACTGTCACTATGCTGGTTTATATCTGGCCCAGCTGAAATGTAATCAGCATAATTTATAAGCTCCAGGTCCTCATTGCTGGAGAATATTTATTATAATTTGATTGGAAGACTTTGGTTATATTGCTTAGAAAGTTAAAATGCTTAAAGTCTCACAACCACTGAAGACTTTGGTATGGCTATTGCTTCCTGTATCACTTCAGTTTTAGAGCTCATTGTTAAAAATATCTTCCATACTTCTGTCAACTTGTAGGTCTGAGAATATATCTTAAATTGAACCCAATTTAATTAAACAATTAATACAATTGTTATCCTTGATATAACATGTATCTGTGTACTGCTATAGTACATGGGCATAGTGGTCAATTTTAGGTCTCAGAATAGTTTGCTTTGTCTTAATTTCCTTAGCGTGGACTGTTATATTATCTGTTTGTATTAGTTTTGTATTGCTGCTATAACAAATTTCCACAAATTTAGTGCCTTGGAGTAATATAGGTTCAAAGTCCAACATGGGTCTCACTAGGCTAAAATCAAGGTGGAGGCTTCAGAAGAGAATTTGTTTCCTTGCCTTTACCAGCTGCTAGAAGCCAGCCACATTTCTTTACTCATAGCTCCCTTCTTCCATTTTCAAAACCATTCATCCATAGTCACATATCCCTCTGAGTACAACCAGCAAAGATTCTCTACTTTTAAGTATTTGTGTAATTAGATTTGGCCTTCCTGGATAATCCAGGATAATTTCTCCATCTCAAGGTCCTTCACTTTAGTCATATCTTCAAAGTACCTTTTGAATATGCGATATATTCATAGGTCCTGGGATTAGGACATCAACATCTTCTGGAGGCCATTATTCTGACTACCATGCCGTCATTCCACAGGTAAACTGAGTCTAAAACATGTTTTGATCTGTTATATATCTACTTATGTTTATAATTCAAGAACATTCATAAGCATATAAAATATTTTTGTATCATATTCTTCAGCTTCCAAGTACATTGCTGTATTTCTAAGAATGCTTTCACAAAAAAGACCATGAGTAAAGCTAGACTTTTAATACTATCCTCCTTAACCCTTGTAGTGATTCGGTTGCTCTAACATGGGGTACTATTAATTTTAATATAAATGTTTATTTTATTGCATAGCAGCTTTGTGATCTTAATGGCTCTTAGACATTCAAATTTAGTAGCTACCACAATCCAAGGAAAATAAATATTTTGTAAATAATTATTGCTACTATGTATTGAAGGAGCCCTGGTGGTGCAGTGGTTAAGCTCTTGGCTGCGAAATGAAAGGTCAGTGGTTGAAACCCACCAGCCACTCTGTGGGAGAAAGATATGGCAATTTGCTTCTGTAAAGATTATATCCTTCAAAACCCTATGGGGCAGTTCTACTCTGTCCTACAGGGTCTCTGAGTTGAAATCAACTGGATGGTGCACAACAACATGTACTGAGCTCTATTTTGAACTTCACATTCATTATTTTGTTCACTTTTCACCAAAGTCCTATGAAATAATTGTTATCCTCATTTTACAGATGAGGAAACTAAAGTTTCCAGTATCAACAAACTAGTACGTAGCAGAGTAGGGCATTCAAATATAGGTCTTTCTGACTCTAAAATGCACTATGCTCTAAATTTTACTATATTCTAGATAATTCCCATGAACGTTAACTAAATAAAATAATATGTAGAGGTATTTATTTTTGCATGTCTTATGAATCCCTCCTGCTATAGCAATCACATCTACTGTATTACATAGTGGCCATGGACAACTATTAATGGTAGAAATGCATGATTGACAGTTCTGTGTTAGAACTAAGGTCTAGACAGAAACATACAGGCTAGCAACAAAAAGCAATAGTAAATATTTTATAAAATCACCAGACTTTTTGATCTTCATTGTTGGTGTCTTCTAAGTTGACGTAAACCTATTGTGTGGTTTGCAGTGCTCTGCTGCTTAGAGATACCTGAAAGATAACATCATGACGAATCCCTCATTCAATGATTACCTCAGTCCTGGACTAAGATGTATTTATTCATTCAACATAGATGATATTGTTGTAAAACTATTTGCAAGCAGTTTAAATCTTTTTGCTATCTAAGCCAAGATGAAGAGAAGGATTATCCAAATAGAAAATATGAATAATAACAATAGTATATATATTATTATTAATAGTATAATATACTATACTATTTTACTCTGAAAAATTCTTTGTTATTGTTCAGAGTTTGGGTAGAAAAGGGGAAAATCGCGACCCTTCGAGGGTACTCATGGTTAGAGAAATTCTATTTTTTTAGTCTGTCGAAAGAAAAGCCAAATAATATAAGAAACAGAAGTGATGGCAAGCTGTTCCCAGACTCTCGAGTCAAGGATGACATAATCGTGCAAAATAGTATTATTATGCAGAAAATAAGCAATCATAATCCTGATACACACAAATCACGTCAGTATACACTACTTTTACTTGGAACGGTTCTGCACATGTTGCTGGTATAACAACATCCATCTTTACTGGAGTCCCACCAAATGAGTTAGAAAACCAAAACCAAAGCTGTTGCCCTTCAGTGGATTCTGACTCATAGCGACCCTCTAGTGGTTAGAGTAGCCATTAAAAATGGGGAAATGAGAGAGAGCGTGTAGAGATGTCTTCCCATCTTTTAGACTTTTCGCATCGCTTTGTTGTCTTAACACCAAATCTCTGGAATCTTTACTCTTTGAAATACTTAACCAGCTTTGCCAAAATTAATTTATTAAACAAATATTTAGATGGCTTTTATATGTGAGGCATATATGCTAGCCACCAGGCAGGCATACAGAGGTAAAAATGATGGACCCAGTTCCAAGTTTTGTGGCGTTCACATTTTATCTCATGCTTTCAATTAGGAGAGATAGTGAGCGTGCTATAGTGGAAAGTATATGGGCTTTGGAAACTGGCTTATAAACTTTTCTCCACTTACTGTGTGGCCTTAGCCAAGCCCCTGAATTTTTTCACACTCAATTTCCTCATTTTTGTCATAATTGTTAGCTTCAAATAATACTTAACTGGAATTACTATCCAGTTACATTTCAGGTGTACATAGCATGGGAAGATAAAGGGAAAGGATTTTCCTCCCCTTTAGAACCCGGCATTACTCAATACGTATTTTATGTCCTGTTCACCGAGGAACGGGAACACGTTTTTCACCGCAGCTTAGCTGTATGGGTATGCCTGGGGAGGCGTCATAAATAGCCTATAAAAGGTCCCCACCAACAGCAAGAGTAAGAGGGCTGTAAGGAGCCCATGATGGGCACTGTGGCCAAGCGTTGGGTTTCGGATTGTACTCTGTTTGGGCTAATATTCACCGAGCTTGGGTTCCGCGATTCGCAAAGAAAAGACAAGAGTCACAGAGCCGCTAAAATTTTCTGCCATATCCTAGCCATCCTCACGCCCCTCGTCCCCACCCACCCTCAAGAGTCAGTGAACGCGCAAATAAGGGTTTTCCGGCGTCCGTGAGAAAGGGAGAGTGGAAAGAAGAAGTCGAGGATAGACCAGACCGTGGCACCGTTTAAGAAAGTGCGCGCCCGAGCCCACACCGAGGAAAGCCAGCAGTCCGGACCGAAGGAGACCGTGGCCGACGCGAGATGCTGGAGAGGCGGGGACCGACGGGGGGCAGCAGACCACGGCCACACACCCAGTCCGCCCCGGGGACTTCCTCTTCTCCAGAGGTGCCTCCCTCCCACCCCCGTCCCTTTTGGTTTCGACCTGGCGGCTGGGAGGGGCTGCGGGACGCCATTCCCACAATGCTCTGGGGCGTGCCGCCGCTGTCGCTGCTGCCGCCTCCGCTACCGCTAGTGGAAGAAGATGGCGGAAGGTGGAGCGGCGGATCTGGACAGCCAGCGGTCTGACATCGCCACGCTGCTCAAAACCTCTCTCCGGAAAGGGGACACCTGGTGAGAGAAAGGGGTTGAGGTGCCCGCGGTTTCCCGGGGTTGGTGGGTAACTGGGCGGGAACTGCAGGCTGATGTCTTTCGCTAGTGACAGGTGCGGCAGGTCCGGCGGCTGCCGCCCTGGGGAGCAGGATTTTGGTCATTGCCGAAATTTGGGGGCAGAGGTTGCGCTGGAGGTGAGGGCTAGGGTTCGTGGCCTGTTGGGGCGTGCTGAGAGGTTTGTAGGGATCAGTGGCAGCGGCTCATGCAGTTCTCTTCGTCCGCGTTCCTTCCACAGTGCCGCTCCCACCTCAGGCCTTTCCGAACCATAGATTACATAGATTTCGTTCGGCTTCAGTCTTCAGTATATTTGACATGTCGGCGTCCTGCAGGTTATTACGATATCATCCGCTTTACTTCTCCAGTCATTTCCTTTCCCGGCATTGTTGGCATCCAAGTTCCCTCTTACTCTTGATTCACGTATTCTTCCGGGAGGCAGGCTGCAGGATGTTTGCGGTGCGTACTACACAGGTGGCATGTGTCAGGGCGCCACTTAAGAGAAAGAAACCGTAGTTTGCAGTTCCTTGTCAAAAAGAGGGAGAGAAGTAGGGAACCTTAGGCGTCTGAGAGATACCACGTGGTCTTGTGCTTTACTGGAGGCTTGATAAAAGCCGGCACCGTTTCTCTTAAAGTGCAGCCCTTCCCTCCAGTTTGGGGGATAACGTAGGCCTGCAAAAAGTAGATAACTCCATTTACCGCTTAAGTAACTTGCTAATATGGAAATTTATAAAATACCAAAGGATGTACACTTAAAATACTGAATGAAGTATGTGAAGATTTTAATACTTCTCGGCCTTATCAAGTGACTTCCAGAATAATTTAAATATGTGAATGTGTGACATGAAGAGAAAGTGCTCAGTTTATTGGGAGGGAAGGTGAAATCAAGTAGGCCTGTTGTATGATTTGTGTGTGGTAGTTAAAATAAAAATATTCATATATCATTTTACTGGAACAGCTAAGGAATATATTGTATTTAGTGTACTTCTTTATTGTAATAAAAAATTATTTTCACTTCCCACTGTCATCATAACAACGGTTTATAATTTACGGAGTGTTTTTTTGTATACTCTAATATGACTTAATGGAAAGAGCATAGGATTTAGACCTGAGTTATGTCACAGCTCTACTAATTAACTTGCAGTATCTTTGGGGAAAGTTAATTGAAATCATTGCACTTCAGTATCTTCATCTATGAAGTGGACAGTAATTTTGTTATAAGGGTTTTATCTTGATTCAGTTAGATACTCAAAATAGACTTGATACTTATGATAAAGTATTAAATTTTAGTTACCTTTTTATCTCCACAATTTACTCCTAACAAAATGTGTTATTAGGATCATTTTCAAGTAAGCTAGGAGAATGCAGGCTTGGGACTTGAATTTAAATGCTTTGATCTAAGTCCTGATAGTTTTTTTCTACTTGGTAGGCTGCATACTATGTTTATATGATAAAAATACCAAAGAGTGTCAACATATACTTGTTGTATTACAGCACAAAATATGACCTTTGAATGACTTAACAATCCTTATTATTCACATTGGAGTGTCCCTAACATGTTTATTTCTATGGAGAAATTTGGTGTATTTCCTAGCATACCTATGTTTACCTTGGCCCGTGGAGTTTTTTAAAGATGAAATCAATCCTTGCTCTGTTTGTTAAAGAACATTTAAAAATTCTTAATTTATCAAGCCTATTACACTGGGTAAAAAGATAAATGTGAATTTCCTGAAAATAGAAATATATAAGTTAACATTTGAATTATTTTCTCTCTTTAGTCTTGTTATGCTTTTGGTCAAACCCATTGCCATCAAGGCAATTCTGACTCATAGCAACCGTATAGGACAGCGTAGAACTGCCCCATAGAGTTTCCAAGGAGCGCCTGGTTGAGTTGAACTGCCAACCTCTTGGTTAGCAGACATAGCCCTTAACCACTACGCCACGAGGGTTTGTGGTATACTGAGTAATAATTGGTATTGTTGACCCTACAGGATGATCGGAGCAATATATATAGTGGGCATTAAACTTTTTAAATTGTGGTATTTTTCAAATAAATTATTAATTGTGGTACTTTTCAAATAAATAAATAATTTTTGCTTTTTGACAAAGTTATTGTAAATCATTGGAGGTCCATAAATTTGAATCATTTGAATGCTTTCATGTTAAAGAAAACTGAGGCCCAGATATTTTAGGTAACAGCAGAATGTACAAATTTTTATCTTCACATTAATTTTTGTTCTCATTTAAAGGGGGGAAAACGAATTAGCATGAGCAAGGTGGTGCTGGGGAATTGCAGAAATCAGTTTGGTTTATATGTGAGCCAGTTTATTTGCAAATTAGCAGGTGAAACCTGTCTTCTCTCAAAATAGTGTAGTGCAAAAGTTTGATTCAGAGTTTGAAGGAGAATAGCTTGTTGAGTACAAATCTGGCAGTGTACTTGTGAGCTCAGCGCCGGTAAAGATACTTACTAATTTAGCTGTAACTTGGGCTGACATTTTTGGAACTCAGTAAAAAGTTAGGTTTCTCATTTTAACCTTTTTTTTTTTTTTTTTTTTTTAAGCTTAAGCTTAGTGTTTTCTGGGTATTTGGGTAAATCCTATCTATTTTTTATATAGCTGAAATGGGCCATATGTAAATGGAACATTGCCTTGGTATATGTATATCACTATCTTTGAAAGATTGACTGGGCTGCTGGGAAAAATTGGTGGATTTACCATAAGTTTATTCTTGAAAGCTTAATAGAGATGTTTGAAGTTACAGTCAAATGAATTTAAAAAATATATATTTTGCTAGTTAGGTTGTGAGTGCTTTGTAGATAAGGGCTGTCTCGTAGTACTCTAGTAACTCTAACACCTAGGCAAGTAATAAGATTTATTTGATTCTAGGTAAATGCTAGAGTTTTTATTTGTAAACAGTGAATGATTTTTATCTGCAAACTGCTTGTCTTGACACCAGAATAAGTTACATAAGTCTGTAATGAAGGAGAACAAACTTTATGATACATGTGGTACTAGACTTTGTAGTAAAAAGTAAGTCATAGTTGATGTAACAAGAGTAGTACCTCTTTTAAAAGGTGAAGTAGGAAAGTGACACTGATCTGCATCAGAAGGAGTAAAGATATAGTCTTGTAATGTCATTTCTTTTTATGTGCTTCAACTCCAAGGAGAGATTCAGAAAACCATAAACAACATTAAAAAACACAATTTTGGACCTACGTAGAAAAAATATAAGGAAGTAAAATTATTTGGCTTACGATGAGTGAAAGATAACTTAATCTTCAAGGACATGGTTGTTTCTCCTGATAAGACAGGAAGAAAATTTGTTTAAATTACGTGGAAAAAAAAAACCAACCCATTGCTGTTCAGCCAATTTCCAACTCATAGTTACCCTGTATGACCGAGTAGAATTGCCCCATAGGGTTTCCAAAGCTGTATCTTTGCAGAAGCAGACTACCACATCTTTCTCCTGCAGAGTGGCTGTTGGGTTCAAACTGCTGACTTTGTGGTTAGCAGCCAAGCGCTAAACCACTGCCCCACCAAGTCTCCTCTTAAATTATATTACATGTAAGTAGGAATGGAGGAACCTGTTTAAGGGGTTGCTATGAGTCGGAATCAACTCGATCACAGCTAACAACAAAGTTCCATAAATGGAGTTCCTGGGTGCTGCAAACGGTTAACGCACGCAGATGCTAATTGAATGGTTAGAGGTTTGAGTCCACCCAGAGCCACCTTGGAGGAAAGGCCTGGTGCTCTACTTCTAAAAAATTAGCCATTGAAACCCTCTACTCTGACACACATGGGGGTCTCCATGATTTGGAATTGGCTTGAAGGCAAATGGTTTTTTTAGTTATATAAATGAGTTCTAAGGAAAAGTTGTAGGTTGTGTTCTCTTTGGATATTTCTTTTAAAATAGACCTATTATGAGAAAATAAGTAGATAACTACAAATTATCAAAATCACCACTTCCTTTTCCCCATTTTTGTTAAATATTATTCATCTACCAGTCATTTTTGCTAATTTTTATGTGCAGGTATGTTCAGTGGTAATGTGTAGCTAACTTTATAAAGCAACTAAATCTTGCATGTCATTTTTGTATAAACTAATGACTCCAGTATGCTTAAGGTAAAATTGAAGAGTAACTTTAACTTGTTTAGAGTCATTTAAAATGTATATGACATGTTTGTTTCAATAAATTGCCAAGGAAAATTCCCTCTGATCAATGCAGTTTTGAAAGGAGACGTTTATTTCAGTTTATGGAGTTTTCTATTCTTACTCTTTTTCTTAGAAATCTTTTCGGCTTTATTTTATTTGATTACTTATGTTAGTGCAACTTTGATTGACACTAACAAAATAACCTTATAATCACAAATCAGCTAATAATCTAAAGGGACACTAGTGATCAACATGAATATCAAATTGTTTGGTATATACTTAATAAAGAACTTTTTACATTACTATTGAGGTTAATTTTAGTTATGCCAGGGAGTTTACCACAAAAATAGCCTAACACAGAGTATACATTACATCCACTTATAGAAAATGAAACTAGAAAGCAAAACTGTTTTTCAGTGTTGGTAAGTTGATGAAATAAGAGGGTATTTTTTAACATTTTAATTGTTTAAAATCTAGAAAAACAATTTTACTTAGTTTAAGACTTTTTCGTAAGTTTTTTTAAATCACTTCTAAGTTGTTAATGAATCCAGAAATAATGTACGCTATTTGACCGAGAAAACCCAGACTTTACTTTTTCTTAATTATACCATTTTCCCATTAACACATAAACCAAAAAAAAACCCAAACCCATTGCTGTCGAGTCGTTTCCAACTCATAGCGACCCTATAGGACAGAGTAGAAGTGCCCCGTAGGGTTTCCAAGGAGCGCCTGGTGGTTTCAAACTGCCAACCTTTTGGTTAGCATCTGTAGCTCTTAACCACTATACCACCAGGGTTTCTATCATTAACACATACAAGGTATTAAATAAATGGCCTTTTTATAAAATGTTTTGTGACAGTTATTAATCTTGCTTGCACATGAAGTATAATAAGAAAAAAAACTAGTTTGTCAGTCCATGACCTGTAACATTACTGGTAAGTTTAAAAACACTTAGGTGCCAGGTATTGTAAGTATTTTACATATATTAACTTACTCATCACCACAATTCTAGGGGACACGTGCTTTTATTATTCCCATTATTCCATTAGGAATCCTAGGCTCAGATAGGTTAACTCACTTGACTGTGTTCACACAGCTGTATAACTAGGATTTGAAAACAGGCAGTCTGAATCTTTAGTTCTTGCCCTTAAATCACTTTATTATACTGCTTATTATTTTAAAGATTCGTTTAAAAAAGTAGTTCCACTTTAAAAGAAAAATGATTGGACTTTTTTTTTCTTTACAAATGGAGTCTATTTTATATTTAGGAACAGAATACTACCATTTTATCCCTCACTTGTTTCTTGTGACTGTTCAGTTTAGATATGATAGAGTATGTAGAAAATCTTGACATCTTGCTTCCAAAATTAAATATGTTTAAAAATTGATAAGTGACTAACTGAATACATAGGACAACAACAACAAAAATGTATCCAAAAGTACATTCAAACAAAGAGAGATCATTTTCTGTTGAAATTTTGCATTGTAATTCTTTTATCAGTAATCATAAGCTGTTATTAGAAGTGATATGATATGGCCCCTTATATAGTTTTACAGCAGTAGCACATCAAGTAGGTACTAGGAGTTTGTAGGAAATTTTGTTTTAGTATTTTACTGGTAATGGTTTATAGTAAACCACAAGTATATTAGGCTCTCTTTTTGGAATCTGTAGGAGTAGACCAGCACAGAAATGCAAATATGAATGTTAGTATTTTATGTTCCATGTTTACTGGTTGATTTTTTTCAGCACTCTCTTAGTGAATTTTCTGAGTCAAAGAACGTTCGAATTAAGACAGGTGAAGGTACAGGCATGATTGTACTGATACCTCTAACATATTTCCAAAAACTGACAGTGTCAGTTGTATTGCTGCTAATAAAGCAGTCAGTTTTGCCATCTTAGTCATTGGATATATCCATTTTATTACATGAGTTTAGATTAATTCTTCTTCCTTTCTCACTTTGAGAATCACTTCATTAACTCATTATTACATTTTTTCTCCTTAATTTTTTTTTTTTTGTTGTTGGCATGTGTTTTCAGTATTGGAATGCATGCTTACTAATTGAGTATCTTTAAATTTTTGATTGGAAATAATGGATTTTGAGAAATATGACCTAGCAATACAATCCACCAATGAGGTGAGTGGCACTTTTTGGCATCACCAGTCTGTGGCATGTCAGTATGCCACTGAGAAATAGGTAGACAATTTATGGCTGACGCCTTTCCATTAAGTTGCGTGGGGAGCTTGTGATTTTCCAAATATGACACAGAAAAACCAAAACAAACCCATCAGGATGCCCTATCACACAGCAAAGCCATAATTACGCTTGCAAGCCTTATCTTGCAGAAATAAAGGAAGAAAAAGCAAAACTTTACAAAACTAACACATCCAGGAAGCATCACCCAATAGAATGCTCAACCTACACGAAAATGAGGTGAGAACTCCGGTCTGCTGAGTTTCAGGCATTTCAAAAGGGATCCACCTTGATGCTAAATGCATTAGAACCAGAATAACACCTTGCCTCTGAAGTCCAGAGGCATAAAAAGTGATTGGCATACCGTTTATACCAATAGTAACGAAAGGGTTTTAACAAGCCATGATTGAGGAAAGTGAATTGAAACCATCATGCATATTAGCAGGGAGCTAATTGATAAAGGTGTTTTACATACATTATCTGATTTCATCCTCAAAACAAGGATCAGAATATATATATTCCTTTCTTGCAGATGAAGAACGTGAGCTCAGAGAAATTAATTGGCTTGCCTGTGGTTCACAGGTATACCACAAGCAGTGAACATTTGTTAAATGCTTACTCTGTGCAACCCAATATTCGAAGTGCTTTACACTTATCACATTTAATCCTTATGAAGCCTTTAAAATAAGTGTTCTTATTTACATCATTTTACAGATGTCTGATGATTCCAGAGCTAGTTTAAATATCTGATTTATAAGATCCCTGGGTGGTGCAAACGGTTTGTGATTAACTATTCACCTAAAGGTTGGCAGTTCAAATCTAACCAGCAGTGCCACCAAAGAAAGTCCTGGCAGTCTACTTCCGTAAAGATTACAGCCGAGAAAACCCTATGGAGCAGTTCTACTCAGCAATATATAGGATCACCATGAGTTGGAATTGATTTAATGGCAGTGGGTTTGGTTTTTTTTTTTTTTTTTTTAAACCGGCTGCTGTTGAATTAATTCTGATTCATGGCGACTCGTGTGTTTCAGAGTAAAACTGTATGCCATAGTGTTGTCAGTGACTGATTTTTCAAAAGTAGCTTGCCAGGCTTTTCTTCTGAGGCGCTTCTGGATGGACTCAAACCTCTGACCTTTCAGTTGGCATCTGAGGGCATTGACTGCACCACCCAGGGACTTCATGCTGTCACTACTGAAATGTAATTTAAATAATATTTCATTAAACCATGGGAATTTCTCTTCTTTCCTAGTCCTCATTATTCAACAACTGCTAGTTTATTTTTTTCCCTGAGTAACATCAGTACAGCTTGTGCCTTTTATTTTCATTTGCTCAGTTATCACTCCTTATCTCATATTTAATACCCTGAAGTCACTTTTCCAAACTCCTATCTATCCTTCAAACAAGGGAACGTAGTTCCCTTAAAATTTATCATCTAGCTTACATAAAAATCACTACTAAAGAAACCTAGCATAAGACGGGTAGTAAGTGGCCTCTGTTTTGGATAGATTGAAATTAAATACCTGAGGGAAGAATCAATAATGGCTCCTCTAAAGGAAGTAAATAGTTCAGATTGTAATATAAGGCAGAAAACTCCTCTAGGATTAACCTGTATTTGACTGCTTTTACTGCTTCCATCTGTAAGATTCTTCATGGTAGCCCTTATTGTTCTCCCAAAAAGAAAATGATTACTTTCTCCTTCAAGAGACGGAAAGCTAAGGATGCTAACTGTCCCCTCCACTGACCTTTCAGTTTTGAGAAGGCCCAGATATTAGTGTGATAATTCCCTACTGTTGGGAAACAGCTGTAGAAAGGACTTCCTTTGTGAAAAAAAATTGAAGTATCTCATAAGCAAGCCCCAGAGTTCTCTGAGGCTAGGCTATCTGAGTTCCAGAGAGCCAGTTAAATCAAAACCTGGGAGTATTAGAGACAAAATTAATTACTTGAGTGAAAGGAGCATCAGGTTCCTTGAGCAAAAACCAAAAATATTAATAATGATAAGGGGAAAATATCATGATAAAAGAGATATAACTGTAGCCTAATAGTTTTGGTTACTTTATATTATTTAAGTACATGTTTTATAGCTTGGCAAAGTTTTAACAATTTAGTCGAGAGATTTGTCTTTGATAAAGGTGGAAAATTTGTACACCTATTCCTCACTTATTGACCATCTGATTAACATTTTGCATTTATGACAATAGTAAAAAATCTACTATCTGACTATTTGCACATTAACAACGTACATCTGACAATAATGAACACTGAGGTGCGAGGTGAGAGTAATAGTCTCTGATGGTTAAGGTTATGTGTCACCTTGGCTGGGCCATGATTCTCAGTGTTTTGGCAGTTGTGTAGTGATGTAATTTGGTAGTTATTTAATGATGTGATTTGATAGCTATGTACTGATGTAGTCAGTCTCCATTTTGTGATCTGATGTAGTCATCCTCCATTTTTGCATAATGCTGATTTTTGCACAATGCTGATTTTCACACGACCTGATCCTTGGAACCTGTCCGTGTCAATAAGTGAGGAGTGGATGTATTAATAAATTTGAATGAATTTCAAGCTGAAGTGCTTTTGATTCTCAGGAGAGGTGTATATAGATGTGACTATTATTTACAAAAACAACTGGTCATTTACTATATTAAGAGCTTTTTTACATGTATCACATAAATGATAGTATTCTTTTTTTACAGATACAGAAACTGAGGTACAGAGCTAAATGCACATGGTCATATACCTGGTCTGTGGTAGACCAGGGATTTTAACCTAACTCTAAAGCCTTCATTTTAAACTCTAATTATACTACTTGCTATGAGTGATATAGCCATAGTCATGTTACGAAAGCAACTTTGAAAGGCGAATGCTTGGAAGTATTGAAATCAAGAAACGACAGTTTTGCCACACTAGTTTAAACACCATTTTCATCTACTATCCATATGAAGAGTGTACTGGATTATCTTGGTTTCCTTGGTTTAGCCTTCTAGTCTAAGCAGCCTCATTTCTAACTAATATATCTCTGCTCGGACACAAATGATGTTTCCTGTTTCCTGCAAAGTATTTACTTATTCCTGCCTTATTTGTTTTACACATCATTCCTATTATTTCACATAACATTTTACCAATTACAGATTTTCACTTACTTCAAAACCTAATTTCTGTAAAATATTTATTTTTTGAATTATAATTCAAAACTAATTTCTGTAAAATAATCCCTAATTATTCTAACTAGATCTATGACCCTTCCACTCTTTCTTAAAAAAAAAAAAAAAAATGGTTAAGGGCTCAGTTGCTAACCAAAAGGTCGACATTTGAATCCACAGCCTGCTCATTGGAAACCCTATGGAGCAGTTAGTTCTCCTCTGTCCTACAGGGCCAGTATGTGTCGAAATCAACTCAACAGCAGTGGAGTTATATATATGTATATGAGCTTTACTGACTTATAATTCACATAACAAACAACTCACCCGCTTAAAATATACTGTTCACTGGGGTTTTTTTTAATATATTTTCAGTTGTGCAGCCATCACCACAATCAATTTTATATATGTCATCCCATTGCCTTCTTGCCTGCATGGTTTCTGCCGAGTAATCTGAGCTTAGTCTTATTGTTTCTCCTCTGTATGTGGCTTCTTGTTTTTCACGAGCTGCTCTCAGGATTCTTTGTTTGTCTTTGGTTTTGGTGAGTGTGATTATGATATGCCTTGGTGATTTTCTTTTGGGGTGTCTCCTATATGGGGTTTGTTGAGCTTCTTGGACGGCCAGCTTTTCATCTTTCATGATATTGGGGAAGTTTTCTGTCAGCAGTTCTTCAATGATCCTCTCTTTGTTTTCTGTTTTCTCCCCCTGTTCTGGAATTACAGTCACTCGAAAATTTTTGCTTTTGATTGTATCCCACATAACTCTCAGGGTCGCTTCATTTTTCTTTGTTCTCTGAGTTTTCCTCAAACAGTTGTATCCAAGCGTTTGTCTTCAATTCCACTGATCCTGTCTTCCACCGTTTCAAATCTGCTTCTCAGCCCTTCTATGACACCGTCCATTTCTGAAATCATGTTGTTTATCTTTTGGATTTCTAATTGTTGTCTTTGTATAATTTCTAGTTGTGAATTTATTTTGGTATTTTGTTCCTGCATTATTTTCCTGAATTCTTCCAGTTTTTTGTCTATATTTTCCATGAATTTGTCTATTTCTTCCTCAAGTTTGTCAGCTTTTTGCCTTAGCTCTTGGCGAATTCTGAGTATTAGAGATTTGAATTCCCTATCAGGTAGTTCTAGTGCATTTTCTTCCACTGGAAAGTCATCTGGTGTTTTATTTTGGACGCCTACTGGAACCATCCTGTCTTGTTTTTATAAATGTTTTGATATTGTCTGCTGTCTTCGGGGCATTCAGTAGTTATTTTTCTCGTTTATTGGTTGTAGATTTGTTTGTTTCATTCCCTTTTTTAAAAAATTTGACTATGTCTGAGCAGGTGGACTGTGTGTTCTTTGTTGTTTGCTCGTCTGTGGGCACAATACTTTTTGCCTCCTCCAATTGGCAGGGTCAGTCACTCAGATATGGTACAGCAGGGCAGTTCTAGCTGAAGAGGAGTTACGGGACAGGTTGTTTGTGGCACTTACTGCAGCCACCAGGGTGGGTCGGTAATAAGTGCAGGGCAGGTTCCAGTAGGCCGTGCCTGTGCTGCTTGGTGGTGTGATGTTAAGCGCACAGTGCAGGTAGGCAGGATGTAGGGGGAAGATTGTTATGTGTGGAGCTAAGATGGATATGGAAGAGAGGAGAAAGGGTTAGGGTTAGGGTTAGGAGCCAAAAACATACAAATGGAAAAGAATGCTAGGGGAGCTTGCTGTTGGAGTGGAGAGATGAGAGACTATGAAGTGGAGAAAATAGAAAGGGGAAGAGGAAGAAAAGAAAAGAATGAGTAAATAAAAATCAGAAAGGTTAAAGAACCGCAAAGTTCCCAGAGATCCCACTGGTGCAGCTGTGAGGTCTGGGGAAGTCACTCTCAGGTGTTGCAGGACAGCCTGGCTAGAAGGCATAGAGGTATACAACGCCAGGTATTCAGGGAACAGAAAGAGAAGGAAGATATAGAGAGACGAGAAACTGAGTCATGAAGAAAGACAAAAAAGGGGAAAGAAAACAAAACAAATGAAAAAAAAAGGAACAAGAAAAGCCCCCCAAAAAACAGGAAAAAAATGAAAAAAGAAATGCTCTCAGGGATCCCTCTGCACATCTTTGCAAGCCAAGGGGGTAGTCTCCTTGCCGTGCAGCACCGCCTGGCCGGAAAGGGCTCCCAACTCAAGAAAAGGAAAAGAAAGCAAACAAACAATTCAAAACAAACAAACAAAAGCCCCGGGATCCCACCAGCGCAGCAGCCCAGACCGGGAAGCAGCTCCACACTCGAACAGAGCTCCACAGCCCCTCAGGAAGAAGCAAAGATGGTGCTCGGAGCCAGGTATTTGAGCGAAAGGAGGGGGAGGTGGTGATAGGTAAGGAAGAAATCAAAAGAAGCAGAAAAAAGCAACACCAGCAGCCAACAAATGGCACTCAGAGAGCCGGCCCATTCGGGTGTGTGGAATCCAAGCAGCCGGTGTTTCCCGGACAAGAGATTGTGGCCGCAGGAAGCAGAGTAGGCCGAGTGGGGGTGAAGAAGGGTGGGGGGTGGGAAAGCGTATATCGCAAATTACCGGTTGTTTTGTCTCCCGCTGGAAGCTCTGTGAAGCTGCTTTCTCGTACCCCGTTTGCTGGTCTCCGATAGGAGTCCAAGATGGGGGGTCTGCACTGCTTTAGCTGGTAGGGGACCTCTGCATGAATCTCTCCTCGCTCTCCGTTCTCTGTCAGTTTTCTCACTCCATTTGGTGCTTGGCTGAGTTCTTTCTCTCTTCATTTGATGTTTTAGGGTTTCAGGATTGTTGTTTTCTCTGTTTGGCTTAGTTTTTCAGATCTTTGCTGTGGAGGGATGGCGTGGTGCTTCACCACAATCAATTTTAGAATGTTTTCATCTTCCCAGAAAGAAACCGTGTACCAATTAGTAGTCACTCCCTGTTTTCCCCCAAATAACCTTTTTCTAGGCAGCCACTGATCTACTTTGTCTTTATGTTGTTGTTGCTGTCGAGTAGGCTCCAATTCATGGTGACCTTATGTATAACAGAACCAAATGTTGCCCGGTCTTGTGCCGTCTTTGTGATTATTGGTATGTTGAGTCCATTTTGTTGGATTCAAAGTGGCTATTATGTCAGTCCATCTCATTGAGGGTTTCCCTTGTTTTCATTGACCTGGTACTTTACCAAATATTGTGTCTTTTTCTAGCCATTGGTCTTACCTGATGAGATATCCAGAGTAAGCGAGCCAAAGTTTCACCATCCTTGCTTCTTAGGAGCATGCTGGTTGCATTTCTTCTAAGACTGATTTGTTCTTTTTTTTTTTTTTAATTGTTGTGCTTTAAGTGAAAGTTGACAATTCAAGTTAGTCTTTCATACAAACATTTTTACGTATATTATTATGTGACTGTTGTTGCTCTCCCTATATTGTGACAGCACACTCCTTCTTTCCACCCCAGATTTTCCCTGTCCATTCAGCCAGCTCCTGACCCTCTCTGCTTTCTCATCTCGCCTCTTAACAGGAGCCGCCCATTTAGTCTCATGTATCTACATGAACTAAGAAGCACATTCTTCACGAGTATAATTTTATGTCCCATAGTCCAGTCTAATCTTTGTTTGAAGAGTTGGCCTCGGGAATGGTTTTCATTTTGGGCAAACAGATTCTGGGGGCCATGTCTTCCAGGGTGCCTCCACTCTCAATCAAACCATTACGTCTGGTCTTTTTACTAGAATTTGAGTTCTTCACCCCACTTTTCTCCTACTCCATCAGGGATTCTCTGTTGTGTTCCCTGTTCGGGCGGTCTTTGGTGGTAGCCTGCCCCCATCTAGTTCTTCTGGTCTAAGGATGATGAAGTCTCTGGTTTATGTGGCCCTTTCTGTCTCTTGGGCTAATACTTTCCTTGTGTCTTTGGTGTTCTTCATTCTCCTTTACTCCAGTTGGGTTGGGACCAATTGATGCATCTTAGATGGCTGCTTGCAAGCTTTTAAGACCCCAGACGCCACTCACCAAAGTGGGATGCAGAACATTTTCTTAATAAACTTTGTTATGCCAGTTGACCTAGATGTCCCCTGAAAGCATGGTCCCCAGACCCCTGCCCCTGCTGCTCTGTCCCCCAAAGTCTTTGGTTGTATTCCAGAAACTTACTAGCTTTGGTTTAGCCCAGTTGTGCTGACTTCCCCTGTAGTGTGTGCTGTCCTTCCCTTCACCTAAGATAATTCTTGTCTACTATCTAGTTAGTGAATACCCCTCTCCACCTCCCCACCCTTTTAACTGTCAAAGAATGTTTTCTTCTGTTTTTAAACCTTTTCTTGAGTTCTAATAATAGTGATCTTTTACAGTATTTTTTTCTGTGACTGACTACATTCACTCAGCGTAATGCCCTCCAGATTCCTCCCAAGATATTTCACGGCTTCATCATTGTTCTTTATCGTTGTGTAGTGTTCTTGTGTGGATATACCATAATTTGTTTATCCATTTGCCCGTTGATGGACACCTGGGTTGTTTCCATCTTTTTGCTCTTGTGAACCGTGCTGCAGTGAACATGGGTGTGCGTGTATCTATTCATGTGACAGCTCTTATTTCTCTAGGATGTATTCCAAGGAGCAGTATAGCTGGATGGTATGGTACTTCTATTTCTAGCTTTTTAAGGAAGTGCCAAATTGATTTCCAAAATGGTTGTACCATTTTATGTTCCCACCAACAGTGTATAAGTGTTCCAGTTTCTCCACAACCCATCCAGCATTTATTATTTTGTGTTTTTTGGGTTAATGCTAGCTTTGTTGGGGTGAGATGATTTCTCATTGTAGTTTTGATCTGCATTTCTCTAATGGCTAATCATCATGAACATTTCTTTATGTGTCTGTTAGCCACCTGAATATCTTCTTTGGTGAAGTGCCTGTTCATATCCTTTGCCCATTTTTTAATTGGGCTATTTGTCTTTCTGTTGTTGAGATTTTGCAGTATCTTGTAGATTTTAGAGATTAGACGCCAATTGGATTTGTGGTAACCAAAATTTTTCTCCCAGTCTGTAGGTTGTCTTTATACTCTTTTGGTGAAGCCTTTTGATGAGCATAAGTGTTTGATTTTTAGAAGCTCCCAGTTATCTAGTCTCTCTTCTAGTGCTTGTGCATCGTTACTTATGGTTCGTATTGTGTTTATGCCATATATTAGGGCTCCTAGTGTTGTCCCTATTTTTTTTTCCATGATCTGTATCATTTTTGATTTTATATTTAAGTCTTTGATCCATTTAGAGTTAGTTTTTGTGCATGGTGTGAGGTATGCCCTAATTTCACCATCATATTTGAGAGCCAGTTTTTCTGGATATATAATTCTTGGCCGGCAGTTTTTTTCCTTCAAGGCTTTATATATGTCATCCCATTGCCTACTTGCCTGCATGGTTTCTGCTAAGGAGTCCGAGCGCATTCTTATTGACTCTACTTTGTAGATGACTTTTTCTTTATCCCTAGCTGCTCTTAAAATTCTCTCTTTATCTTTGGTTTTGGTAAGTTTGATTATAATATGGCTTGGTGACTTTCTTTTCAGATCTACCTTATGTGGCGTTCGATGAGCATCTTGGATAGATGTGTTCTCATCTTTCACGATACCAGGGAAGTTTTCTGCTAACAAATCTTCAACAATTCTCTCTGTATTTTCTGTTATCCCTCTCCTTTTCTGGTACTCCAATCACTTGTAGGTTATTCCTCCTGATAGAGTCCCACATAATTCTTAAGGTTTCTTCATTTTTTTAAATCCTTTTATTTGATTTTTCCTCAAAACTTGGTGTCAGGTCCTTTGTTTTCAGTCTCACTAATTCTGAGTTCTGTTGCCTCAGTTCTGCTCCTATGACTTTCTATTGAGTTGTGTAATTCTGAAATTTTATTGTTAAATCTTTTGGATTTTTTATTGCTGTTTCTCTGTGGATTCTTTCAGCCTATTACATTTTACATTATGCTCTTCTCTAATCTCTTTAATTTCATTTATTGTGTGTTCTGCATTTTGCTTAATTTTCTTCCTAATTTCTTGAAGAGTTCTATATATTAATCTTTCGTATACTGCGTCCGGTATTTCCAAGAAACTTTCCTCCTGTGGAAAGTTTCTAGATTTTTTTATTTTGGGAGCTTGCTGAAGCCGTTATGGATTGCCTGTTTATGTGTTTTGATATTGATTGTTGTCTCTGAGCCATCAATAAATTATTATATTTATTTATTTTATGTTTGTTTTCTGTGTTCTCACTTCTTGTTTTGTTTTGATATGCCCAAATAGGCTGATCATATGAGCTAGTTTGATTATTGGCAACTTTGAAGCTCTAATGCTCTGTCAGTAGTTGGTTAGATCTATTACTAGGTATGTGAGCTCAGGAGTCCTCCCACTCCTACTGTATGTATTCAGCTCAGGTTCCCAGGTAGATAGCCACCAAGTGTGTGGTGTAGGCTCTCAGCTACAGTCCTTTACAGGCATGGGTGATTGTTGTAGGCACAGGCATCAGGCTGCAGCAGGGGAACACGCTCTGAGCAATGCAGGGGGCTGACGGCTGCCTCCGAGTGTCCAGGAGGAAGGCGTGTCCTGTTCCCTAGAGTGCGTAGGTGGATGGATTTTGCAGGTGGACTGAGCACCCAGTGCTGTTGGTTGTAAGGACTGGGTGGCACCTCTTACACTTGGGCCCCTATCGCAGGTGGCAGGATGGTATGTGTGGAGCCACCAGTCCTCAGGCCCCTGATGTGGGTAGGTGAAGACCCTGCTTAATGGGCAGAGCAGTGTCAAATGTCACGGACCTGCCACTTCACAGCTGAAACAGTTGAAGTTGGACTTTAGGTATATGCCCTGTTGTACTGTGGTAGTGAGGGCCTACGCTGTTGAAATGGGGCCGCACAAATCTCTGCAGGGGGGAAAGGCACTCAAAGTCCGTGGATCCCTTATGCCTGTGCCTAGGCAAAGGAGCTGTGCCTACCCTGGGTTCCTGGCTTAGGGGAGCCAGCAGTTTATTTTTTTCTCCTGTTTTGTTAGTTTGTTCACTCTCCAAGACCAGGAGAATGGCTCCGGATGTGTGTCGGATCCTACTTCCGGCCCAGGGACTCAGCAGTTGCTGAAGCCCTCCGGGACCCAGTGCAGAGCAGGGAGCGGGGAGGTAAATGGGAGAGAGCTTTTTCCCTGAGGGGAGGTGTTTTCGATCCGTGTGGTAGGCCGTATGCAAGTACTTATCTTTTCCCCGATCTGAGTCTGCTTCTCACTGATTCTGGGTGGGCGAGTAGACTCTCTGGCGTTGGGTCTCTCCTGCTGTGGAAAATGCGGCTCTTGAGCACTGCTGGTTGCCTGCCTCACGGCTCACCCTTGAGTTGATCAGGCCTGAAGGGTTCAGGCTTCCACCGGGTCAGGTCTGGCAACTTCTTGCTGCTTCTGAACCGTCCCTCCCTCCCCCTGCCACTCAGTCCAGTTCTTCAACTTTGCCTTAGATATTCAGGGCTCCTAGATTGTCTTAAGTAATTGATTCACTTGTTTTTTCAGGTCTTTGTTATAAGAGGGTCCACTGGAAGTGTCTGACTACTCCGCCATCTTGGCCCTGCCTCCTGATTCAGTTTCTTGACTATTGTCAAGCAATGTCTATAGATTTCTCTATTCTAGGTCTTTCATATAAACAGAATTATATACTATGTGAAATTTTTGTGTCTGGCTTATTTCATTTAGCATAATGTTTTCCAGGTTCATTCATATTGTAGTATGTATCAGTACTTTCTTTCATCTTCAGTTTTATTCCTGAATAATACTTAATTGTATAGATATACCACATTTATTTTTCCATTCATCAGTTGATGAATATTTGATTTGTTTCCACCTTTTGGCTATTATGAATTATGCTGCTGTGAACATTTCTGTACAAATTTTTGTGTGGTTATGTTTTAATTTCTCTTGGGTGTATACCTGGTAGTAGAATAGCTAGGTCAAATGATCACTCTGTTTAACTTTTTGAGGAATTACTAGACTGTTTCTCAAAGCAGCAGGACCATTTTACATTTCTACTAGCTGTGCATGAGGGTTCTAATTTATTCAAATCCTTGTCGACACTTGTTACTGTCTTTTTTATTATAAAAAATTGGTGGGTATGATAAATCTTGAGATACTCTTTTTGATGATGAATGCAACATTACTCTTCTTTAATTTGTTGTTCCCAGCATAGTAGTAGTAGACCGTATGATTGTTGGATGCAAATAGTCAATATCAGTCCATTTCAGTTTGATCTTAAATGGTTCCATTTTATTAATGACAACTTCTAGTTTTCCTTGATTCATTATGTATATTTCACTTTCCAATTACAAACGGATTCTGGCTGCTGTTATTGCTCATTTTGAGTCGTGTCACATCAGCAAATGAAGGTTCTGAAGGTTTTATGCCATCCGTGTAATTATGGCCGACCCTACTTTGAAAAACTGTTTGAAGTTTTAAAAAGCAGAGGTGTCACTTTGATAACTAAGGTGTGCTTGTTGTAAGCCATGGGCTTTTTAATCCCCCTCATATACATGTGAGGAGCCCTGGTGGTGCAGTGGTTAAGAGCTTGGCTGATAACCAAAAGGTTGGCAGTTTGAATCCAGCAGCCACTCCTTGGAAACCCTATGGGGCAATTCTACTCTGTCCTGTAGGGTCGCTTTGTATCAGAATCGACTCAACAGTAGTGGGTTTGGTTTTTTTGGTTTGTTTATATGCGTGTGACATTTGGATAATGAAAAAGGAAGACATAAGAAGAATTGATGCCTTCAAACTGTGGTGTTGGTGAAGAATACTAAATACACCATGGACTGCCAAAAGAATGAACAAATCAGTCTTAGAAGAAATACAACCAGAATGTTCTTTAGAAGCGACAGTGGCAAGACTTTGACTTGCTTACTTTGGACACATTATCAGAAAAGACCAATTGTTAGAAAAGGACATCATGTTCAGTAAAGTACAAGGCGAATGGAAATGAGGAAAACCCTCAATGAGATGAATTTACACAATAGTCTCAACAGTGGACTCAGATGTACCAATAATCATGAAGATGGCACAGGACCAGGCAACATTTCATGCTGTTATACATAAAGCCTCCATGAGTTGGAGCTGACTTTATGGCAGCAACAACAGTGGGTGTGAAGTGGTATCTCATTGTGGTTTTGATTTGCTTGCCTTGATGGCTAATGAGATAGGTCCCTGGGTGACACAAATGTTTTGAGTTCAGCTGCTAACGGAAAGGTTGGTGGTTCGAACCTACCCAGTGGCACCATATAAGAAAGGCCTGGAAATTTGTTTCCATAAAGACTGCAGCAAAGAAAAAACCCTGCAGAGCTTAGTTCCACTCTGAGGGTAGAATGTGGTTCGGAATTGACTCAATGGCAATAGATTCGGTTTTTTCCTTTTGGTTGGTTAATGATGCTGAGCATCTTTTCAATGTTCATTTGCCATTTGTATATTTTCTTTGGAGAAATGTCTGCGTACTCACATCCTTTGCCCCTTTTTTCATTGGGTTATCTTTTTATTATTGAGTTATAAGAGTTGTTTATATATTCTAGATATAAGTCCCTTATCAGACATGATTTGCAAAAATTTTCTTCCATTCTATAGATTTTCTTCTCACTCTCTTGTTAGTGTTCTTTGATGCTGAAAAGTTTTTAATTTTGATGAAGCCTAGTTTATCTATTTTTTCCTTTGTGGTTTGTGCTTTCGGTGTCATATCTAAGAAAGCTCTGCCTAACTCAACGTCATGAAGATTTACTCCTACATTTTCTTCTAAGTTTTATAGGTTAGCTTTTACATTTAGGTCTTTGACTCAGTTGAGTTATTTGTGCAGAGTGTGAGGAAGCAGTCTAATTCCATTCTTCTGCATGTGGATATATACTTGTCCCATCACCATTTGTTGAAAAGACTTGTTTCCCTATGGAATTGTCTTGGCACCTATCTTAGTCATCTAGTGCTGCTATAACAGAAATACAACAAGTGGATGGCTTTAACAAAGAGAAATTTATTTTCTCACAGTCTAGTAGGCTAGAAGTCCAAATTCAGGGCGTCAGCTCCAGGGGAAGGCTTTATCTCTCTGTCAGCTCTGGAGGAAGGTCCTTGGACTAGGAGCTTCTACGCACAGGAACCCCAGGTCCAAAGCACATGCTCTGCTCCTTGCGCTACTTTCTTGATGGTATGAGGTTTCCCATTCTCTCCTCGCTTCCCTTTTTTCTCTTGTAAGATAAAAGGTGATGCAGGCCACAGCCCAGGGAAACTCCCATTACATAGGATCAGGAATGTGACCTGGGTAAGGGTGTTACAATCCCACCCTAATCCTCTTTAAAATTACAGTCACAAAATGTAGGACAACCACACAGTACTGGGAGTCATGGCCCAGCCAAATTGATACACACATTTCTGGAGGGACATAATTCAATCCATGACAGCAGCCTTGTCAAAAATCAATTCACTATAAAAGCATGGGTTTGTTTCTAGATATTCAGTTCTATTCTATTGATCTATGTGTCTTTTTTAATGCCTGTACCACGCTGTCTTGATTACTGTACATTTGTAGTAGGTTTTGAAATCTGAGACTGGAGTTAACTTCATTTTCAAGATTGTTTTGCCCCTACACTCTTATTTATTAGTTTATATTAGGTTGTCAAAATATTATTTTATAAATATTACTAAGTACGTGTCAGTATTTCATTAACCCGTATAAGTGATACACTTCTTTAGGTGGCCTGTCTTCTTATCTCCTCTCATTAAATCCTCTCCCACTGCCCCTTATTTCTCAAAGGTATCTGGTAGAATA
Source organism: Dugong dugon (assembly GCA_030035585.1). Classification (NCBI taxonomy): domain Eukaryota; kingdom Metazoa; phylum Chordata; class Mammalia; order Sirenia; family Dugongidae; genus Dugong; species Dugong dugon. Next base: position 17,432,864 of record CM057465.1, read on the forward strand.
GTATTCATGCAATTAATGCTGTGTGTCTGTCATTTAACTCATTAATCTCTTTCTCATTTCTATTCCTTTGCCCCCACAACACATACATTGTTCATCTTAAGAACCTAGACAAGCATGCTAGTTATCAAAAAGGCACTTACAGCATATCTATGGAGGAAGGTAGGACAGCAACTTCGACAGCTGGAAATGGCATGGCATCTTAAAAGAGGTCTAAACCCAAATTAACCCTTCAAGTGAAGAAACAGTCATAGAATACCATTTAAATAAAGTTTAAAAACATGCAAAACAGTATTATATATTGTTTGTAGAAATGCAGTTATGTAAGACAAGTGTAAAAACATTCATGGAATGATAAATATTAAATTCAGGGTGAGGATGTGCCACAGGGAGGAAATCCATAGGGAGTTACATTTGTACTTGTAATATTTATTTTCTTAAGCTGCATAGTATATGTATGGATGCTTGTTGTAGTATATTCTGAACTTTAACATATGCCTGTAATATGATATAATTTTAAAAAAATGAGTAAAATTGGATGTTAAGATTTTTTGTTTTAAGACACAGTTTTTCTTAGCTTTTTTGTTTTAAATGCCAAACCCCATTTCTCTGTGTGTAAAAGTTAGACAAAGTAAGCTCAAGGAATTTTATACAGTGAAAGTGTCAAACATTATTAATTATTATTTTATTCTTGCTTCATATATCCTTATCCTAACTTACATGTCAAATACGGTTGCAGGATATATTTAATATGGAGAGGCATGCATATTTAAGGTAGAGTGAGAGTATATATGTATTCTGAATGGTTAGTTAAAAAGCAGTCTTACTTGCCCTCTTCCTTGAGGTCCTTAATTTGTCTCTTAGTTTAGATGCAAAAAGAGATCATGAAAATTAGTTCTTGGTAACTGGTAAATTTAATGTATAGAGCAGAAAATAGGTTAGAAATGTCTGAAGTCTGAAAATGAAGATATTAAAAAAAGACAGACCAGGCCCTTGGTTCATTTAAAAGAACTTCATCGTTTTCTTAGGTTATGTTTTACTGAAACTGTGAAATTCTAAGTTTTAGTTTATGGTACTTAAAATGTCAGTGAAATATCTGGTTTATAATTATTTAAAATACTAAATATTGTCTGTTATGGATTGAATTGTGTCCTCCCACAATGTGTGTCAACTTCGTTAGGCCAGGATTCCCAGTATTGTGTGATTGCCTACCATTTTGTATTTGCTGTCGTTTTCCTATGTGTTATAAATCCTACTTCTATGATGTTAATGAGGCAGGATTAGAGGCAGTTATGTTATTGAGGCAGGACTCTATCTACAAGATTAGGTTTTATCTTGAGTCAGTTATCTCTTTTAAGATATAAAAGAGCAAAGCGAGCAGAGAGACAAGGGACTTCATTACCACCAAGCAAGAAGAGCCAGGAGTGCGAGTACTTTGGACCTGAGGTTCCTGCACTGAGAAGCTCCTAGACCAGGGGGAGATTGATGACAAGGACGTTTCATCAGAGAGAGAAAGAGCTAACAGAAAAAGCCTTCCCCTGGAGCTGGCACCCTGACTTCGGACTTCTAGTCTCTTAGACTATGAAAAAATAAATTTCTCTTTGTTAAAGCCATCCATCCACTTGTGGTATTTCTGTTACAGCAGCAATCGGTAACTAAGATATTGTCAATATTACCTTAGTATTAAATATGGTTTAATACTCTCACTACTCAAATGTAATATAAACAATATTTCGTTAAATAAGGGAATTAGCCATAAAGTGCTAGTAATTCTGCAAAAGAGAGTTATAAACGTTTTTCTGAGATTGACCATGCTATGCTGAGTTGGACTGAGGTTTTTGTCTGTTTTCTTATTCAAAAAAATATATTATGCCTACTTCTCAATGAGAAAGGTAGGATTTATTTTTTTTAACACAAGATTTTATTTTAAGCAATATTAAGCAGTGACATTCATCTGAAAGTTGATGTGGACTCATCAGAAAAAAAATAGAACTATTTTTTCACTATCCCTGTGGTTTCCTAAGCCCTGCTATTGGGATTTCCCCATTTTGTTTTTAAACTTCTTTATATCTAGAACTATTTCTGAATCATTTATTGGTCTCTCTATGTCTTTTTAAAATTTGCCTCTAGTCTGTATGAAAACATCAAACAACTTTTGAAATTCTTCTATCTTCCCCTCTGAAAAAATTCTGGCCTTTTAAAATTGTTTTTTTACAAAAAATTATGGTAAAGAATACATAAAGTTTACTGCTTGAACCATTTTTAAGTGTACAGTTTAATGGCATGAAGTACACTCATAATGTTGTAAAACCATCATTGTTAATGGCTGTTGTTGAGTCGATTCTGACCCATGGCGGGCTGCCATGCGTGCAGAATTGTACTGCACCATAGAGTTTTCAAAGCTTTGACTGTATGGAAGCAGATCACCAGGAAAGCACCTCTGGATGGGTTCAGACTGCCAACTTTTTGGCTAGTAGTTGAGTGCCTAGCAGTTTGCACCACCATTGTCTATTTCCAGAACTTTTTCATCATTCCAAACAGAAACTCTACCCATTAAACTATAATGCTCCTTCTTCCCTCCCCCACCCCCACTCTTCAGTGCTTGGTAACCTCTGATATACTTTCAGTCTCCATGAATTTGCCTAATCTAGGTATTTTATGAAAGTGTAATCATACAATATTTCTCATTTTGTGTCTGATTTATTTCACTCAGCATAATGTTTTTAAGGTTCATGCATATTGTAGCATGTATCGGAACTTCATTTCTTTTTATAACTGAATAATATTCCATTATATTTTCATACCAAATTTTGTTTATCCGTTCGTCTGTGGATGGACACTTGGATCGTTTCCACCGGACACTTGGATCGTTTCCACCTTTTGTCTATTGTGAATAATGTTGCTGTGAACATTGGTGTATATGGCTTTCAGTTACTGTCTAGTGTCCTTTCTTTTCAGCCTGAAGGCTCTGTGTAACATTTTTTGTAGGGCAGGCCTATGCATAACAAACTCCCTCAGCTTTTGTTTATCTGGAAATGTCTTAGTTTCCCTGTTTTTAATGGGTAGAATTGTTAGTTGACAGTTTTTTTCTTTCAGGATTTTAAATATATCCTCTCCCAGCCTCCTGGCCTTCTTGATTTATGATCAGAAATCAGCTGTTAATCTTATTCCGGATCCCTTATACTTGGAGAGTTGCTTCTGTCTTACTGCTGCTCTCAGGATTCTCTATTTTTGGTTTTCAGTTGTTTGATTAGAATGTTTTGGTGTGGATCTCTTTTGAGTTTACCCTGCTTGGAGTTCCCTGCCTGGCATAATCAGTTTGTACTTGACTGCTAATCAAATGGTTGGTGGTTCAAACCTATCCATTGGTGCAATGGAAGAAATGCCTGGCGATCTGCTTCCATGAAGATTACAGGCAAGAAAACCCTATGGAGCTCAGTTCTGCTCTTGTAACACATGAAGTTACCATGAGTTGGAATCCACTTGACAGCAACGAGTTTGGTTTTGGTTTTTTTGGGAGTTTATTGAGCTTCTTGGATGTGTATGTTCATGTCTTTCATCAGATTTTGGGAAGCTTTGGGCCATTATTTCTTCAAACATTTTTCTACCCCTTTATCTCTCCTCTTGTGGGACTCCCATGATGCATATGTTGGTACACTTGATGGTGTCCCTCAGATCTCTCAGGCTCTGTTCATTTTTCTTCATCCTATTTTCTTTCTGCTTCTCAGACTGTGTAATTTCAATTGCGTTATCTTCAAGTTTACTGATTGTTCTGCCTGCCCAAATCTGCCATTGAAACCTTCTATTCACCTATTGTACTTTCCATATCCAGAAGTTTTACCTGGTTCTTTTTTATAATGTCTGTCTCTTCACTGAGATTCCTTATTCACCATATTGTTCTCCTGGTTTTCCTCAGTTTTTGTCCATGCTTTCCGGTAGCTCACTGAGCGTATTTAAGACAGCTGACTTAATGTCTTTGACTAGTAATTCCAATGTCTAGGCTTCCTCAGAGATAGTTTCTGTCAAATTCTTTTTTTTTCTGTGAATGGGCTGTACTTACCTGTTTCTTTGTATACTTTGTAATATTTTGAGAGCTGGACATTTTGAATATTGGAAATTGGATTCTTATCATCAGGGATTGCTGATTTTTGCTTGTAGAAGGTTGCAATCATCTGTTTTAGTGACATTTCCAGACTATTTTTGCAAAGTATGTATTCCTTGTTGGGTGTGCTCACTGGCATTTTTGTTCCATTATTTCTGTCATCAGCCACTGACCTGACAAATATTTCCTTAAATGTCTGTATCTCCTTGACCCACCCAAAAAAAGTTGCCTGTTTCTTTAAATCTCATAGCTGCTGTAGCCCAAAGGGGCTAAAATAATGTCAAAACAAAGACCTGTATCTGTGCTTGTCCCTCAGGGAATAGTCGGACTGACCAAAATGCACAGGCCCAGATTTTTGGAGGACAGTGTCCTTACTGCATTCTCTGGCACCAGCCAGCCACTCCAGGAGTCTAAGCTACTGTCCCACATCTGCAAGGGGCTGAGAAATCGGGAATAGTGACTGGTTTGTGCATGTCGCTCTGTTAACACATTAGCAGCGTATTCCTTCATCAGGCACCCCTATTTGCTGTAAGTGTTTGATCAGTTCCAGAATTCTGAAATAGTTGATTCTGATCATTTTTTCCCCCAGTTTTATGGTTGTTTCAGTGGAGGGACCAACCCCTAAAACTTTCCATTATATCATGTTTTGTTATGTTGGCCTTTTTAATCCTTATAATATCTTTTTCTACATTTGAATACTGTCCTAAAATTGGCTGAAAGCCCCCAGCTCCTCTGGAGCTATTGGAAATTACTCTGTTCAGGGCACAATGCAACATATCTTTCTTGTTGTTGTTGCCTTTAGAATATTTAGCACCGTAAAACTTAGACCTTTTTGAAATGCTCAGAATAATAAAACCTTAAGTAAGTTTCTGATTTATTAAGCATTTCACGTGTATTTGATCTTTCCAACAATCCTGGAAGGTCTTCCCAGTGGTCTTCAAAACCAAGCTGCTTGCTGTCGAGTCAGTTGCGACTCATAGTGACCCTGTAGGACAGAGTAGAACTGCCCCAGAGGGTTTTCAAGGAGCAGTTGGTGGCTTCAAACTGCCAACCTTTTGGTTAGCAGCCTGAGCTCTTAACCACTGCACTACCAGGGCTCCCGGTGGTCTTCGTAAAATGTAAATCAGATCATATCTGTTCTTTGTAAAGTTAAATGGATAAAAATTGCTCGAATTTGCCTTTTTTGAATTCTTAGGTATAGTTTGGTAATAATATGATGATATCCTTCTACTGTATCACTTTTTAAAGCAAACCCTTGCTGCTTCATAAAGAGAGGAATTTGGTGTATTATTTTACTAAACATCTGTTACATTTGTAGGTCTTTGTTAAAAGTGTTATGAAAAGGAACCGCCAGTATAAATGGGATTTAAAATAAAGTTTAATGTAGTAGAAAGAACACTAAAGTCTGAAAACTCAAGCGCCAGGCCCTGCATACTCACTTACCTTAGTCACATAACCTCAGTTTTAATTTATGTAAAGGTGAACTAATTGATGTGAAAACACTTTGTAAACAAACTTTACATAAATATTATAATTGTTAGCTGCCATTGAGTCGGCCCCAATTCGTGGTGACACCATACGCAACAGGATCGGACTGTTGTAATTCCTAGGGTTTTCAGACTGATTTTCTGAAGAAGATGGCCAGTCCATCTTAGTCTGGAAGTTCCTTTGAAACCTGTTCAGCATCATAGCAACACACAAGCCTCCACTGACAGGTGGTGGCTGTGCATGAGGTGCGTTGTCTGGGAACGAACCCAGATCTCCCGCATGGAAGGTGAGAATTCTACCACTGAACCACCATTGCCTTTCATATAAATATAGGGTATTTATTAGGCACCATGTGGTGCAGTGGTTAAAGTGCTCAGCTGCTAACCAGAAGGTCAGCTGTTGGAATCTACCAGCTGCTTTGCAGTAGAAAAATGTGGCAGTCTGCTTCCACAAGGAGTTACGGCCTTGGAAACCCTATGTGGGGCACTTCTACTTTGTTCTTACTGGATTGCTATGAGTCGGAATCGACTCAATGGCAATGGGTTTGGATTTTTGTATATTGTATTATGCAGATATTAAGGAGTCTGGGTGGCCCAATGGTTAAGCACTTGGCTACTAGCCAAAAGGTTGGAGATTGGAACCTACCAGCAGCTCCACAGGAGGAAAGACCTGGCATTCTGCTCCTGTGAAGATTACAGCCTAGGAAACTTATGAGGCAGTTCTTCTCTGTCCTATAGTGTTGCTATGAGTTAGAATTGACTCAAGAGAATTGAGAGAATCGAGAGTCAACAACATTCAGATATTAGGATTTTAATTTAAGCAGGGAGTGACATGATCGTATATGTATTTTAAAAATATCTGTGGGAGCAGAATGGGGAGCGAAGTGGAAATGTGAAAAACTTGTAGAGAGAATTTGGACAGGTATTGCAATTATCTATGCCAATGCTGACCAACAGGTTGGTGGTTTGAATCCACCAGCTGCTCCAAGGGCTTTTAAGACCCCAGACACTACTCACCAAGGTAGAATGTAGAGCATTGTCTTTATAGGCTGTGTCATGCCAATTGAGCGAGATGTTCCCTGAGACCATGGTCCCCAGAGCCCTCCACCCAGCAACTCAGTCCCTCGGGGGGTTTGGATGTGACTATGGGGCTTCCATGACCTTTCCTTGTACAGGTTGTGCTAGTTTCCCCTGTATTGTGTACTGTCTCACCCTTCACCCAAGATACCACTTACCTATTGCCTATTTAGTATTTCCCCACCACCACTCCCATCCTTGGTAACCAACAAAGATTATTACATTTTGTGTGTGAACTTTTTCATGGGTTTTTACAATAGAGGTCTCATACAATATTTGTCCTTTTGTGATTGACTTATTTCACTCAGCATAATGTCCTGCAGTTTCATCCATATTATGAGATGGTTCACAGATTCATTGTTGTTCTTTCTCGTTGCATAGTACTCCATTGTGTGTATGTACCATAGTTTGTTTATCCATTCATCTGTTGATGGAATCGAGGTTGTTTACATCGTTTTGCTATTGTGAACAATGCTGCCATGAACATAGGTGTGCATATGTCTATTCAGGTGACAACTCTTATTTCTCTAGGATATATTCCTAGGAGTGGGATTGCTGGATCCAATGGTATGTCTATTTCTAGCTTTCTGAGAAACACCATATCATTTTCCAAAATGGTTGTATCATTTTGCATTCCCATCAGCAGTGCATAAGAGTTCCGATCTCCCCGCAGCCCCTCCAACATTTGTTATTTCCGGTGTTTTTGATTCGTGCCAGTAATGCTGGGGTGAGATGGTATCTCATTGTGGTTTTAATTTGCATTTCTGTAATGGCTAGTGATCTCGAGCATTTCCTCATGTGTCTGTTGGCCATTTGAATGTCTTCTTTGGTGAAGTGTCTGTTCATTTCCTTTGCCCATTTTTTAATAGGATTATTTGTCTTTTTGTTGTAGAGGTGTTGGATTTTCTTATAGATTATGGAGATTAGACCTTTGTCTGACTTGTACTGTCCAAAAATTTTTTCCCAGTTTGTAGGTTCTCTTTTGACTCTTTTGGTGAAGTCTTTTGAAGAGCATAGGTGTTTGATTTTTAGAAGATCCCAGTTACCTAGCTTATCTTCTGGAGTTAGTGTGGTGCTGGTTAGGTTTGTATCCTGTTAATGCCGTGTATTAGGGTCTCTAGCGTTGATCTAGTTTTTCTTTTATGAACTTTATAGTTTTTGGCTTTATATTTACATCTTTGATCCATTTTGAATTAGTTTTTGTATATGGTGTGAGGTATGGGTCCTGTTTCATTTTTTTGCAGACAGCTATCCAGTTTTGCCAGCACCATTTGTTGAAAAGACTGTCTTTTTCCCATTTGATGGACGTTGGGCCCTTGTCGAAGATCAGATGACCCTAGGTGAATGGATTCACATCTGGGTTCTCAATTCTGTTCCATTGGTCAATGTATCTGTCGTTGTACCAGTAACAGGCTGTTTTGACTACCGTGGCTGTATACTAGGTTCTGAGGTCAGGTAGTGTGAGTCTTCCTACTTTATTCTTCTTCAGTAGTGCTTTGCCTATCTGGGGCTTCTTCCTTTTCCATGTAAAGTTAATGATTAGTTTTTCTATCTCTTTAAAGAATGTTTTTGGTATTTGCATTGGGTTTGCTTTGTATTTGTAAATTGCTTTGGGTAGAATTGTCATTTTCACAATGTCGGGTCTACATATCCATGACTATGGTGTGTTTTTTCACTTAAGTGGATCCCTTTGGGTTTCTTGCAGTAGTGTTTTGTAGTTTTCTTTGTATAGGTCTTTTACATCCCTCGTCAGATTTATTCCTAAGTTTTTTTTTTGGAGGTATTATAAGGGGTATTGTTTTTGTGTTGTCCTTTTCATCATTCTGTTTATTGGTGTATAGGAATCCAACTGATTTTTATATGTTTATCTTGTATCCTGCTACTCTGCTGAATTTTTCTATTAGTTCCAGTAGATTTCTCACGGAGTTTTTAGAGTTTTCTATATAGTATATCATCTTCAAATAGGGACAGTTTAACTTCTTCATTACCACTTTGGATGCCCTTTATTTCTTTGTCTTGCCTTATTGCTCTAGCTAGAACTTCCAGCACAGTGTTAAACAGGAGTGGTGATAAAGGGCGTCCTAGTCTTGTTTCTGCTCTCAAGGGGAATGTTTTCAGCCTCTTCCCATTAAGAATGATGTTGGCTGTTGATTTTGCATAGTTGCCGTTTATTGTGTTGAGAAATTTCGTTTCTATAGCTATTTTATTGAGAGTTTTTATCAGGAATGGGTGTTGGACTTTGTCGAATGCCTTTTCTGTGTCAATTGAGAGGATCATGTGATTCGTTTCTTTCTTTTTATTTATGTGGTGGATTATATTGATTGATTTTTAATGTTGAACCATTCTTGCATACCTGGTATGAATCCTACTTGGTCGTGGTGTATTATTTTTTTTTGATACAATGCTGAATTCTGTTGACTAGAATTTTATTCAGAATTTTTGCATCTATATTCATGAGAGATATTGGTCTGTAGTTTTCTTTTTTTGTGGTGTCTTTGCCTGATTTTGGTATCAGGGTTATGCTGGTTTTATAGAATGAATTCAGAAATGTCACTTCCTTTTCTATGTTCTGAAATAGTTTGAGTAGTACTCGTAGAAGGTCTTCTGTGAATGTTTTGTAGAATTTTCCAGTGAAGCCATCTGGGCCATGGTTTTTTATTGCTGGGAGTTTTTTTTATTACCTTTTCAATTTCTTCTCTTGTTATGGGTCTTTTCAGATTTGGGGTAGGTAATGTGTTTCTAGAAATTTATCCGTTTCCTCTCGGTTTTCAAATTTGTTGGAGAATAGTTTTTCATAATACTCTTGTTATGATCCTTTTTATTTCAGTTGAATCTGTTGTAATGTCCCCCATTTCATTTCTTATTTGGGTTATTTGCATCCTCTGCTGTTTTTCTTTTGTCATTCTGGCCAGTTTGTCAATTTTGATTCTTTCAAAGAACAAACTTTTGGTTTGGTTGATTCTTTCTATTGTTTTTCTGTTCTCTGTTTCATTTATTTTTGGTCTTTATTATTTCCTTTTTTCTGGTGGCTGTGGGTTTTTTTTTTTTTTTGCTGTTCTCTTTCTATTTGTATGAGTTGTGTAGTTAATCTTTTGATTTTGTCTCTTCTTTTTTGATGTGTGCATCTATTGCTGTAAATTGTCCTCTGACTACTGCCTTTGCTGTGTCCCAGAGGTTTTGGTATGATGTGTTTTCATTCTCGTTTGATTCTAGGAATTTTTGGTTCCATCTCTGATTTCTTCTGTTACCCAGTGGTTTGTAAGCAAGGTGTTATTCAGTTTCCATGTAACTGATTTTTTTCCATTGCTCTTTCTGTTGTTAGTTTCTACCTTGATGACTTTGTGGTCAGAGAAGATACTTTGTATTATCTCAGCCTTTGGATCTTGTTGAGGATTGCTCTGTGGCCTAAGATGTGGCCTATTCTGGAGAAGGTTCCATGTGCATTGGAAAAGAATGTGTACATTGCAGCTCTAGGGTGGAGTGTTTTATATATGTCTATGAGGTCAGGTTGGCTGATTGTGCCCTTTAAGTCTTCTGTATCTTTGTTGAGTTTCTTTTTAGATGTTCTGTCCTTTACTGAGAGTGGTGTGTTGAAGTCTCCTACTGTTACTGTGGAACTGTTTATTTCTCTTTTCAGTGCTGTTAGAGTTTATGTATTTTGGAGCCCTGTCATTGGGTGCATAGATGTTTATTATGGTTATGTCTTTATGATGGATTGTCCCCTTAATCATTATATAGTGTCCTTCTTTGTCTTTTATGGTGGATTTTGTTTTAAAGTCTATTTTATCTGAGATTGGTATTGTCACTCCTGCTCTTTTTTGTTAGTCACTTGCTTGATACATTTTTTTCCAACCTTTGCTTTTTAATAAATTTATATCTTTGTTTCTAAGGTGTGTCTCTTGTATTGATGGATCCTGTTTTTTAATCCATTCAGTCACTCTCTGTCTCTTTATGGGTGCATTTAGGCCGTTTACATTCAGTGTAATTATTGATAGGTGTGAGTTTGTTGCTGTCATTTTGTAGTGCTTTTTTCTGTGGTGCTGACATTTTCTTTGTTCCTCTTACTCTCCTGTGCTGAATTCCTTTCGTTTGTGGATTTTTTCTTCATTTCTTTTGTTTTTGTAGGTTTTGTTTTTACTGAGACTTTATGTTTTTCCTCTTTATTTTGATGAGTAGGTTTGTTAACTTTTTTTGTGGTTACCATGAAATTCACCCTTATCTTCCTAGGTTTGAACCAGTCTATTATTACTTGGTTTTGCCTTTCCTTCCTTTGTATTAGAAGGTTGTATACCTACACCTTTTATTCCCTTTTATTGTTTTGATGTTGTTGTCATTTACAGATTACTCTGATTACCTGTTGTATTTCTTTTGGTTTTGGATAGCCCTTAAGAGTTCATTTCTTATATTAGTATCTGGCTGGTACGATCTTGTGTCCTGGATTCAACCTGTGAGCTGATGCTGTTTGTTCTCAGATTGAAGGACTCCCTTTAATAATTCGTGTAAGTTTGGTTTGGTTTTTACATAGTCCCTTAATTTTTGTTTATCTGGAAATGATCTAATTTTACAATCATATTTGAACGAGAGTTTTGCAGGATATATTATTCTTGGCTGGCAACTTTTTTCTTTCAAGGTTTTATATATGTCATCCCATTGCCTTCTTGCCTGCATGGCTTCTGCCAAATAATCTGAGCTTAGTCTTATTGTTTCTCTTCTGTATGTGATTTTTTTTTTTTTTCTCGAGCTGCTCTCAGGAGTCTTTGTCTTTGGTTTTGTCGAATGTGATTATGATATGCCTTGGTGATTTTCTTTTGGGGTCTATCCTGTATCGGGTTCGTTCAGCTTCTTGGATGGCCAGAAAACTTTTTGGGCAAGTTTTCTGTCAGCAGTTCTTCAATGATCCTCTCTGTGTTTTCTGTTTCCTCCCCCTCTTCTGGAACGGTGATCACTTGCACATTTTTACTTTTGATTGTATCCCACATCATTCTCAGGATCTTGTCATTTTTCTTTGTTCTTTTTTCTAATTTTTCCTCAGAGTTGTATCGAAGTGTTTGTTTTCAGTTTTACTGGTCCTGTCTTCCACCATTTGAAACCTGCTCCTCAGCCCTTCTTTACACTGTCCATTTCTGTAATCTTGTTGTTTATCTTTTGGGTTTCTAATTGTTGTTTTTGTATGATTTCTAGTTGTGAATTTATTTTGACATTTTGTTCCTGCATTATTTTCCTGAATTCTTCCATTTTTTTGTTTGTATTTTCCAGGAATTTATCTGCCTTTTCTATGAATTTGTCTATTTTTTCCTTAGTTGTGACTACTTTTTGCTTCTACTCTTGGATGGCTCTGAATATTGAGTTCCCTATCATGTAGTTCTAGTGCCTTTTCTTAAAGTCATCTGGTATTTTATTTTGGACTCCTACTGGAACCGTCCTGTCCTGTTTTTGTAAATGTTTTGATATTGTCTGGCATCTTCGGGGTATTCAGTAGTTATTTTACTTGTTTATTGATTACAGATTTGTTTGTTTCATCCTAGTGTTTTGTTTTATTTGGTTATGTCTGAGCAGGTGGTCTGTGTGTTTGTTTTTTGCTCATCTTTGGGCACGATATTTTTTGCCTCCTTCTGCAGTTGGCAGGGTCAGTCACTCAGATATGGTACACGAGGGAAGGGCTAGTTGAAGAGGAGTTGCTGGGATGAGTTGTTTGTGGCACTTATTATGGCCACCAGGGTTGGTCGGTAATCAGTGTAGGGCAGGTTCCGGTACGCAGTGCCTGGGCTGCTTGGTGGTGTGATGTTCAGCACATGCTGCAGGTTGGCAGGATGGCGGGGGAAGATTTTGATGTGTGGACCTAAGATTGGTATGGGAGAGAGGAGAGAGGAACGGGAGCCAAAAATATACAAACCAGAAAAAGTGCTAGGAGAGCTTGCCGTTGGAGTGGGAGATGAGAGTCTATGAAATAGAAAAAAACAAAAAGAAGAAGAAAAAGAAAGAAAAACAAGGAATAAGTAAAAATTAAAAGAAAGAAGGAAAGAAAAGCTCCCAGGGATCCCTCTGGTGCTGCAAGGTCTGGGGAAGTTGCTTCCAGGCCGTGAAGTACAGCCTAGCTAGAAGGAGTAGAGGTGCCATTCAGCGCCAGGTCTTGAGGGGACAGAAAGGGAAGAAAACTGTAGAAAGATGAGAAACTGAGTAGTGAAGAAAGACAAAAATGGAAAAAGAGGGAAAAGAAAACAAAACAAAATAAAATGAACAATAAAAACAACAAAAAAGCCAAAAAAAAATACCAAGAAAAAAGAAATGCCCTCGGGGATCTCTCTGCGCATCAGCGCAAACTGAGGGGGTATCTCCCCAGCCACGCAGTACTGCCCGGCTAGACTGGTTTCCCAATTTGAGAAAAGAAAAAGAATAGAAACAATTCAAAACAAACAAACATAAAAAGCCCCGGAATGCCACCAGTGTGGCAGCATTGGCCAGGAAACAGCTTCACATTGAGTGGCGTTCCACAACCTTTCGCTAAGAAGCAAAAATGGCACACGGAGCCAAGTATTTGAGAGAAAGGAGGGGGAGGTGGTGAGAGGTAAGGAAGAATCTAAAGAAGCGGAAAAAAGCAACGTCAGCAGTCAACAAATGGCACTTAGGGAGCCAGCTAGTGCGGGCGGGTGGAATCCAAGCGACACTGGGATGAAAGTGGTGCTTCCTGGCCAAGTAACTGGCCACAGGATGCATAGCAGGCCAAGTGGGGGTAAAGAAGGGTCTCGTGTGGGAAAGCATATATCGCTGGTTACCGGTTGTGCTGTGTCCTGATGGAAGCTCCGTGAAGCTGCTTTCTCGTACCCCCTGTTCACTGATCTCTGATAGGAGTCCAAGATGGTGAATCCGTGCTGTGTTAGCTGATAGAGGACCTCTGCATGTATCTGTCCTTGCTCTTTGTTCTTTGTCAGTTTCTTATTCCATTTGGTGCTTAGCTGAGTTCTTTATCTCTTCATTTGATGCTTAGGGTTTCAAGATGGCCGTTTTCTCTGTTTGGCTTAGTTTTTCGGATGTTTGCTGTGGAGGGAAGGCATGGTGCTTCTGCCTATAATGTCATGTTGCCCGGAAGTACAGAGGTTCATTTTTTAAAGGATTGGTAAGGTACATAGAATTATGGATCCATTGGATGTGTTAAGGTGGTTATTGGTGACTGTAAAAACAATGTGAGGGCCTGTTGGGGTAGGAAGACCTATTGTACTAGGTCAAAGAGTAAATGAGAATTGAAATCAATTAAGAGAAGACTGACTGTGAGCATAGGTTGGGAAAATGAGAGTAGATAGAAGAGGAAATGGGGGGGTGCATTGGCAAGGTTTCCCTTTTAAAGTGGAGGAGACTTGGATCGGTTTGTATGTTGAGTGGAAAAAGCCAGAGAGAGACAGTTTAAAAATACAGGGAAAAACAAGGCGGAAGGAGCCATTAATGGTGGGAAGGTCTCCAAGGAGGCAAGAGAAGATGTAATCCAATACATAGGAACAAAATAATCAGCTTCTGGGTTTAAGGAGGGTTATATACTCCGCTGATGTATAAGGAAATCAGATTAAGATTAAGGTGTGGAGCAAGAGAAGTAGACAGAAAATTGTGGTCTCTAACTCCTTTGTAAAATAGGTGTTAGGTTCATGTATTCAACCTAATTGGTTAGAAATTTTGATAGCATGATGAAGGTTTGAAGTAATTACTGGGAATAGATAAGGCTATACTGGAGACATGCTGGAGAATTGTGAGTCCTCTTTGAACATTTGGGAGATTGAAAACCATAGATCCTTAGTGCCACCTTCAGGAGATTTTGTTTAGTAATTTTTGACTCCTGATAATAATTACATTGATAAAAAGTATTTTCATATTGATGTACTAGTGTGTGAGAATTATGGGTAATGACCAAGTATGAGGTACCCTCATAAAATCCCTTGAAACTCGGTGAAACAGCGAAATGATTGTGATTCAGCCACAATATGTAAAATCATAAAGTTATCTGCTAGACCATACTTTGGTAATTTATTTCTTAGTTTTTTATATGGGAGCACAGTCAGATATCTTAGTATTATTCAGAAATATTGTACTTTCTGTTTCATCTATAGAGCATGACTCTTTTATAGAAAAAAATTAAATTGCTCTCTTCACAAAGTAATTAATAACTGTTCTGTGCTTTAGGCTATTCTAGATGTTTACACATTAGTACTCATATGAATTTTAGATGGTTGCAAATCTATAGTTTAATTTTTGTTACTAAAACTAATCAGCTAAAATAAATATGTCAATTTTAGGGTTTTTTGTTTGTTTAACTGATATTATTTTCTGAGGTACCAAGGGTAGTAATCTGGACCTTCTGTATTTTATGTGCTTTTCCATTCTTTTTCTATGAGATGTCAGTCCATCATTTTTACTTTTCTGGCTTACTTACTGGTTGTTGTCATTACCAAAAGGAAATAATTTCTCAAAAATGAATAAATTACAGTATATCAGAATCACAATTTGATAAATGTAGAAACAATCACAAATAGATCGTGCTTTTTCCAAAGAAAATTCTTCAAGGCATATGTAAATTTTTATTAAAATTTAATGCAAGTTCATCTGTTTGAAAAGATAATATAAAATCATTATGAATTTCTTTCAAAGATAAACAGTAGCAAAACTACAACTATAATACATTTTATGCTTTTTGCTGTACATTTAAAAAATATTTTATTGTGATTTTGGAGAAAATTTACATAGTAAATTACATTCTTATTAACAGTTTCTATACATATTATTCAGTGACATTGGTTACACTTTTCACAGTGTGTTAGCATTCTCATTATTTCTATTTTTGTTGTTCTGTTTCCATTAATCTAGCTTCGTTGTCCTCCCTTACCTTCTCATCTTTGATCTAGGGTAAATGTTGACCGTTAGGTCTCATTCAGATAATTGTTTAAAGGAGCACCGTACTCACGAGTGATATTATTTTATGAGCTATTCTGTTATTTTTCTGATAGATGACCACCAGGAATGTTTGAGTTCCAAGTATAACCGGTATCCCAGGGCAGTGGTCTTGGAGGTTCCTGTAGTCTTTATTGGTCCAGTAAATTTGGCCTTCTTTAGAGATTTGAATTCTACATTTTTCTCCCATACTATCTGGAACCATCTGTTGTGTCCTGGACGAAACACTATAGTAGTAGCCGGGAACCATCTAGTTCCCTAGTCGCAAGGTAGGTTCGTATAGACTTTTAGTCCTGTGGACTAGTTTCTTCTTTGAGTCTTTGGTTTCCTTCTTTTTCTTTTGCTTCAAACGCATAAAGATCAGTAATTGTATCTTAGATAGCCACTTGCAAGCTTTTAAGACCCCAGACAGTACTCGCCAACCTAGAATGTAGAGCATTATCTTTATGAGCTATGTTATGCCAGTTGACCAAGTTGCCCCCAAAACTGTGGTCCTAAGCCCTCAAACCCAGTAACCCAATCCTGTGAGGTGTTACGTTATGTTTAGGAAATATCCGTAATTGTGCCCCCTATGTGCTTTGTTTTATATGTGAAGCACACACAATTATGTATATACATTTGTCTACAGGAACATCTATACATGAGCATCGATATATTCATATGCACTTAAGTATACATATACAAGCATACATATCTACCTATGTCACTGTGCATGTTTATTGGTTTTTATTATTGTTGAAAAGTTGTATATATTGTGGCTTTTACCAAAATCGTCCCATATTCTTGTGTACTTCATAGTGTTATCTTTTACCTTGGTCATATTGTGCTGACTTCACCCTTGTTCAGCATCATTTTACCCATCATGAAATGTCTATTATGTAGAAAGTGATTCTCCTTCCCTCTCTCTTCCATCCCTGGTAACCACCAAAGAATATTGTTTTCTGTATGTATACCTATTCTTGTCTTTTTAAAATAGTGAGATCTGGGAGTCAACATGGTGCTATAGACAGAAGCACCACGCCATCCCTCCATAGCAAAGACCCAAAAAACTAAGTAAAACAGAGACAAACATCAATCCTGGAACCCTAAGCATCAAGTGAAGAGATAAAGAACTCAAGCATACACTGAATGGAATAATAAACTGACAGAGAACAGAAAATGAGAAGAATCTCGAGCGGAGATCCCCTGTCAGCTAACGCAGCACAGATCCACCATCTTGGACTCCTGTTGGAGACTGGTGGACAGGGAGTGCTGTCAAGCAGATTCACGGATCTCCCAGCAGAAGACAGAGCACCCAGTAACCAGAGAGACACACTTTCCCACCCCCCACCCAACCTCCCCCTGCTCTTCCTTCACTGCTTTCTGGCTGGCCGATCCTTGGCCTCCTGGTGGGTCAATTCCCAGCTTCCAGGAGGGCTGATTCACTGCTTCCCGGCAGGTCGATCTGCTGCTTCCCAGTGAGATGCAACAGTGGCATGGGAGATGACGGTTCTGTGCCAAGAGGATTCACCCCACCCACACTGGCTGGCTTCTTCAGTGCAATTTCTTGCTAGTATTGCTTTTTTCAGCTTCTTTTGGTTTCTTCCCTGCCTCTACCTCCTCTCCCTCCTTTCTCTCGAACACCTGACTCCGTGTGCCATCTTTGCTTCTTGACAGGCTGTGAAGCGCTGCTCACTTGGGGAACTGTTTCCCCGGTCCACTTCTTCCATCCACGTGGCCACACTGGTGGGATCCCTGGGTTTTTTTTTGTTTGTTTGTTTGTTTTTTCTCTGATTTCTCTTTCTTTTTTCCTTTTTATTTTTCTTCATTTTTTGGTTTCTCATCTCTTTCGACTTACCTTCTTTTCCTTTTTTCTGACTATCTGGTCCTGTGTGTCATCTCCAACCCTTCTAGCTAGGTTATAATACATGGCTTAGTAGCTGTTTCCCGGTCTGCACAGCTGTGCTGGTGAGATCCTTGGAGGCATTTTTTTTCTTTAATTTTTATTTTTTTAAATTAATTTTTTTTATTTATATTTTAATTTTAATTATTTTTTCCTTTTTGTTCTCCATTCTCGGTTTTTTGTCTCTCCACTCCCAATGGCAAGGTCCTTCAGTACTTCTTTTTCCTTCCTATTTCTCTCTCCTCTCTGTTTTCTTTTCCATACCCACCCTAGGTCCACACATCACAACCTTCCCATCACCCTCCTTCCTGCTTATCTGCCCCGTGTGCTGAACATTGCACTCTCAAGCAGCACAGGCATAACCTAGTGGCACCTGCCCTGGAGTGACCACTGGCTTATCTTTTTGGCCCAAGTATGTGCCACAATCAACCATCGCAGCCCCTCCACCTCAGCTGGACCTGCCCTGGTGTACCATAGCTGACTGACTGGCCCTGCCCATTGACACGGAGGTGAAAAATACTCTATCCACAGACAAACAAACAACAAAGAATGCACAGCCCATCTGCTCAGACATACCAAATGAAACAAAAAAGCAGGATAAAACAAACATATCTGTAATCAGTAAATGAGTAACTACTGAATGTCCCGAAAACAGCAGACAGTATCAAAATATATTAAAAAAACAGGACAGGATGGTTCTAGTAGGCATCCAAAATAAAACACCAGATGACTTTCTGAAAGAAAAGACACTAGAACTACCTGTTAGGGAATTCAAATCTCTAATATTCAGAGCTATTCAAGAGTTGAAGCAAAAAGCAGACAAAAATGAGGAAAAAACAGACAAATTCATGGAAAAGACAGACCAAAAAATGTAAGAATTCAGGAAAATAATACAGTAACAAAATGCCAAAATAAATTCACAGCTAGAAATCATACAGAAGCAACAATTAGAAATCCAAAAGATGAACAACAAGATTTCAGAAATGGACATTGTCACAGAAGGGCAAAGGAGCAGGTTTGAAACAGTGGAAGACAGGATTAGCGAAATTCAAGACAAACTAGGATACAACTCTGTGGAAAAATCAGGAAAAAGAATGAAGAAAAATGAAGAAACCCTGAGAATGATGTAGGATACAATCAAAAGCAAAAATTTTCAAGTAATTGGAGTTCCAGAACAGGGGGAGAAGACAGAAAACAAAGAGAGGATCATTGAAGAATTGCTGACAGAAAACTTCCCTAGTATCATGAAAGATGAAAAGCTGACCACCCAAGCTCAACAAACTCCGTATAGGATAGACCCCAAAAGAAAATCACCAAGGCATACCATAATCACCCTAACTAACACCAAAGACAAAGACAGAATCCTGAGAATAGCTCAAGGAAAAAAAAAAGTTACAGAGGGGAAACAATAAGACGAAGCTCTGATTACTCAACAGAAACCCTGTAGGCAAGAAGGCAATGGGATGACACATATAAAACCTTGAAAGAGAAAAGTTGCCAACCAAGAATAATATATTCTGCAAAACTTTTGTTCAGTTATGATGGTGAAATTAGGATATTTCCAGATAAAGAGAAGTTAAGGAACTATGTAAAAACCAAATCAAACTTAAAGAATTATTAAAGGTAGTCCTTCAGTCTGAAAACAAATAACATCAGACCACAGCCTGAATCTAGTACGCAAGATCATACCAGCCAGATACTAACATAGGAAATGAACTCTCAAGGTCTATTCAAAACCAAAAGATTTACACCAGGGAACCAGAGAGGTTAATCTGCAAATGACAACAATATCCGAATAATGAAAGAGGGGATAAACGGTGTAGGTGTAGAATTTTCTAATGGAGTGGAAGGCAAGGTGATACCATGTAATAATAGACTGGTTCAAACCTAGGAAGATAAGGGTAAATTTCAAGGTAACCACAAAGAAAGTTAACAAACCTACTCATCAGAGTAAAGAAAAACATAGTCTCAGTAAAAACAAAGCCTACAAAAACAAAAGAAATGAAAAAAATCCATAAACAAAAGGAATTCAGCACAGGAGAGTAAGTGGAACAAAGAAATCGTCAGCATCACAGGAAAAAAACACTACAAAATGACAAAAATTAATCCACATCTATCATAATTACACTGAACATAAATGTCCTAAATGCGCTCATGAAGAGATAAAGAGTGACATAATGGATTAAAAAACAGGATCCGTCAATATGCTGTCTACAAGAGACACACTTTAGAAACAAATACATAAATATATTAAAGATCAATGGATGGAAAAAAGTATATATGAAGTAAGCAGCCACCAAAAAGAGCAGGAGTGGCAATACTAATCTCAGGTAAAATAGACTTTAAAACAAAATCGACCATAAAAGACAAAGCAGGACACTATATCATGATTAAAGGGACAATCCAGTATGAAGACATAACATAATAGATATCTGCGCACCCAATGACAGATCTCCAAAATACATAAAACAAACTTTAACTGCACTGAAAAGAGAAATTGACAGTTCCACAGTAATAATAGGAGACTTCAACACACCACTGTTGGTAAAGGACAGAACATGTAGAAAGAAACTCGACAAAGATACAGAAGATCTAAAGGCTCTAATCAGTCCTTTTGAACTTTTAGACATATATAAAATACTCCAACCAACAGCTGCAAAGCACATATTCTTTTCCAGTGCACATGGAACGTTCTGCAGAATAGACCACGTATTAGGCTGCAAAGCAACCCTGAAAAAAATTCAAAATGTTGAAATAATACAAAGTATCGTCTCTGACCACAACAGGATCAAAGAAGAAACTAACAACAGGAAGAGCAAGGAGAAAAAATCAGTTATGTGGAAGCTAAATAACACCTTACTTAAAAATCACTGGGTAATAGAATACATCAGACATGGCATAAAAATTCCTAGAATTAAATGAGAATGAAAACACATCATACCAGAATCTTTGGGACATGGTAAAGGCAGTGATCAGAGGTCAGCTTATAGCAATAGATGCACAGATTAAAAAAAAAAAAAAAAAATAGAAAGGGACAAAATCAAAATATTAGCTACACAACTCAAACAGAACAGCAAAAGAAGCCTGCAGCCACCAGAAGGAAGGAAATTAATAAAGATCAGAGCAGAAATAAATGAAACAGAATAGAAAAACAAGGGAATCAACAAAACCTAAAGTTGGTTCTTGGAAAGGATCAACAAAATCAGCAGACCACTAACCCAGACTAACAAAAACAGGAGAGGACACAAATAACCCAAATAAGAAATTAAATGGGGAGCATTACAAAAGACCTAACTGAAATAAAAGGATCATAACAGACTATTAGGAGAAAGTATACTCTAACAAATTTGAAAGTATAGAAGAAATGGACAAATTTCTAGAAACACACTACCTACCCAAACTATCACAAATTGATGTTGAAAATCTGAACAGACCCATAACAAGAGATTAAAAAGGTAATAAAAAACTCACAACAACAACAAAAAAAGCTCTGGCCCAGATGGCTTCACTGGAGAATTCTGCCAAACATTCCGAGAAGAACTTACACCAGTACTACTCAAATTATTTCAGACTGGAAAAGGAAAGGATATTTCCAAATTCATTTTATGAAGCCAGCATAACCCTGATACCAAAACCAGGCAAAGATACCACAAAAAAAGAAAATTACAGACCAACATCTCTCATGAATATAGATGCAAAAATTTTCAACAGAATTCTAGCCAGTAGACTTCAGCATCATATCAAAAAAAAAAAATAACACACCACATCCAAGCAGGATTCATACCAGGTATGCAAGGATGGTTCAGCATTAGAAAATGAACCAACTTAATCCACCACAGAAATAAAAAAAAAGAATCACACAATCATCTCAATCGACGCAGAAAAGGCATTCGACAAAGTCAAACACCCATTCCTCATAAAAACTCTCAATAAAATAGATATAGAAGGGAAATTCTGAACATAATAAAGGGAATCTATACAAAACTGAAAACCAACATCATTCTTAATGGAGAGAAGCCAAAAACATTCCCCTTGTGAACAGGAAGAAGACATGGATGTCCTTTATCACCACTCCTGTTTAACTCGAAGTCCTAGCTAGAGCAATAATGCAAGAAAAAGAAATAAAGGGCATCTAGATTGGTAATGAAGAAGTAAAATGTCCCTAATTGTAGATGGTGTGATACTATGTAGAGAAAACCCAGAAGACTCCACGAGAAAACTATTGGAACTAATAGAAAGATTCAGCAAAGTAGCAGGATACAAGATAAACATAGAAAAATCGGTTGGATTCCTGTACACCAATAAAGAGAACGATGAAAAGGACATCAGGAAAACAATACCATTTATAATAGCCCCTAAAAAAATAAAACACTTAGGAATAAATCTAACCAGGGATGTAAAGGTCCTATAGAAAGAAAACTACAAAACACTACTGCAGGAAACCCAAAGGGATCTACATCAATGGAGAAACATACTATGCTCATCAATAGATAGACTCAATATTGTGAAAATGACAGTTCTACCCAAAGCAGTCTACAAATACAATGCAATCCTGATCCAAATACAAACAACATTCTTTAAAGAGATGGAAAAACTAATCATTAACTTTATATGAAAAGGGAAGAGGCCCCAGATAAGTAAAACTTTATTGAAGAAAAAATAAAGTTGTTGGATTCACACTACCTGACCTCAGAACCTACTATACAGCTACGGTAGTCAAAACAGCCTGGTACTGGTACAACGACAGATACATTGACCCATGGAACAGAATTGAGATCCCAGATGTAAATCCATCCACCTACAGTCACCTGATCTTTTACAAGAGCCCAAAGTCCATCAAATGGGGAAAGGACAGTCTTTTCAACAAATGGTGCTGGCAAAATTGGATATCCCTCTGCAAAAATATGCAACAGGATCCATACCTCACACCATACACAAAAACTAATTCAAAATGGATCAAAAACCTAAATATAAAGCCAAAAACTATAAAGTTTATTAAAAAAAAAAATAGAATCAATGCTAAAGACTCTAATACATGGCACTAACGGGATACAAACCATAAATAACAACATACAAACTCCAGAAGATAAGCTAGATAACTGGGATTTTCTAAAAATTAAGTAGTTACACTCAACAAAAGATTTCACCAAAAAGAGTAAAAAGAGAACCTACAGACTGGGAAATAATTTTTGGCTTTTACAAATCCATGAAAGGTCTAATCTCTAAATTCTACAGAAAAATCCAACACCTGTACGAACAAAAAGACAAGCCAATTAAAAAATGGGCAAAGGAAATGAACAGACACTTCACGAAAGAAGACATTCAAGTGGCTAACGGACACATGAGGAAATGCCTGGGGATCACTAGCCATTAGAGAAATGCAATTCAATACTACAATGAGATACCATCTTACCCCGGCATTACTGGCAGGAATCAGAAGAACAGAAAATAGCAAATGTTGGAGAGGGTGCAGGGAAATTGGAACTTCTATGCACTGCTGGTGGGAATGCAAAATGGTGCAACCATTTTGGAAAACTATATGGCGCTTCCTTAGAAAGCTAGAAATAGAAATACCATATGATCCAGCAATCCCAGTCCTAGAAATATATCCTAAAGAATAAGAGCCATCACATGAATAGACACATGCACACCCATGTTCATTGCAGCATTGTTCACAATAGCAAAAAGATAGAAATAATCTAGATGCCCATTAACAGATGAATGGTTATAGAAACTGTGGTACATACACACAGCAGAATACTGTGCAACGATAAAGAACAATGATGAATCTGCAAAGCATCTCACAATGTGGATGAATTTGGAGGACATTATGCTGAGTGAAATAAGTCAATCACAAAAGGACAAATATATTGTATGAGACCACTAGTGAAACAACTCATGAAAAGGTTTACACACAAAAAGAAGTAATCTTTGATGGTTACAAGGGAGGGGAGGGGTGGGGGTGGAAAAACACTAAATAGACAATAGATAAGTGGTAACTTTGGTGAAGGGTAAGGCAGTACACAATAATGGGGAAGCCAGCACAACGTGTTCAGGGTAAGGTCATGGAAGCTCCATGAACAAATCCAAGCTGTCTTAGGGACTGAATTACTGGGCTGAGGGCTGTGGGGTCTATGGTCTCAGGGAACATCTAGCTTAATTGGTATAACATAGTTTATAAAGAAAATATTGTACATTCTGCTTTGCTGAGTAGCGTCTGGGGTCTTTAAAGCAGCCATCTGAGATACTCCACTGGTTTCCCCCTTTCAGGAGCAATGGAAAATGAAGAAAACTAAGGATATGATCACACCAGCCCAGAGACAGGGACTAGAAGGCAGGAGGGGATGGGGAAAGCTGGTAATAGGGAACCCAAGGTCGAGTAGAAAGAGTACTGACACGTCATAGAGTTGTTAACCAGTGTCATAAAACAACGTATGTACTGTTTAATGAGAAGTTAGCTTGTTCTGTAAATCACCATCTAAAGTTCGGTAAAATAAAATAGTGAGATCATACAATATTTATCTTTTTATGATTGATTTATATCACTCGGCATGATATTCTCCAGATTCATCCACATTATAGTATATATATTTTGAGAATTTATTATTCTTTATGGTTGCATAGTGTTCCGCTGTATGTATGTACTGCAGTTTGTTTATGCGTTCATCTTTGGATGGGCAGTTAGGTTGTTTCCATCTTTTTACTATTGTGAACAATGCTGTAATGAACATAGGTGCACATACGTCAGTTCATGTCAGTAGTTTTTGTTCTTTAGGGTATATACCTAGGAGTGGGCTTGCTGGATCATAGGGTATTTTTATGTCTAGCTTTTTGAGGAAGCACCGTACCATTTTCCATAGTGGTTGAACCAGTTTGTAATCCCACCAGCAGTGGAGCAGGGTTTCAGTCTCCCTGCAGCCTTAGGAGCATTTGTTGTTTTGTTTTTTCATCAGTGCGTTTCTTGCAGAGATCAGATGGTATCTCATTGTGGTTTTGATTCGCATCTCTCTGGTGGTTAATGATCACAAGCATCTTTTCATGTGTTTGTTGGCCTCTTGAATGTCATCTTTGGTGAAGTGTTTATTTTGTAACTAAAAGTTCAGCAGTTCAATTCCACCAGCTGCTCCTTGGAAACCCTATGAGGCAGTTCTGCTCTGCCCTGTAGGATCACTATGAGTCGGAACCAACTCGACGGCATCTAACAACAACAACAACAAAGCTGTATTTATAATTTTCTTATTTTTTTTCATTTGTTGACTGTCACTTAACTCAGTTTTGTTTGCCTCAGCATTACCCATAGTCTATAAATTTGTACTTCATTCTGTTTATATGTGTATGAAGATGTATATATTCATAATCCATTATTCTATATTAACTAGAAAATGTATTTAGTCATATCTGATGTAATATTTCAGGAAACACAGGAGTATATAAAGAAAAATATAACAAAACACTTCCTGGTTTAAGAAAGAAAGCATTACGAATATAGTTGACTCTCCCTATATACATTTCCTTGTTCCCATTTCCTTTCTTCCCTTACCAGAAAGAAGCGCTATTCTGAAATGGACTTTTATCCTTTCTTTATTTATACTTTAATTGCATATGGATCTGTAAATAATATGTAGTGTTTGTGACATGTTTTAAAATTCCTGTAAACCCGACCTGTTGTCATCAAGTCAGTTCCAACTCAGCAACCCTATACAACAGAGTAGAGCTGCCCTATAGAGTTTCCAGGGAGCGGTGGTGGATTTGAACTGCCAACCCTTTGGTCAGCAGCCAAGCTCCTAACTATTAAGCCACCAGGGCTCCATAAAAATTTCTATATTTGAACTATATTTGCATTTATGTTAGTATGTTTGTCTTATTTTGTATGTGTCCTCTTTTAAGTTTTTTTTAAATTTAGCATTGTATTTTTGAGATTTATCCATGTTAATAATGTGTAGTTCTGTGTTTCATTTCAATTTTTATTTATTCCATGACATAAATAATGGATATTAGGTTTTTTTCCAAATTATTCTTCTTACAAATTATTCTGTAGGAAATATTCTTTTATTTTTATTCTTGTATGTTCAAAAATTTCTATAGGGTAGAAAGTTAGCAATGACATTACATAATTGTATGGTATGCACATCTTCATCTTTAATAGTCGCACATTTTTTTTCCAGTTTATACGCCACTGATAGGGAGTAAGTATAACAGTTCTGATTCTCCTACACATCTTCACCGCACTTAGTGTTGGTAACAAACATGCATGTGCTTGTGTTTGTTTCATGGGAATGATATGATATGTCTTTGTAAGTCTTAATTGGCATTTTCCCCATTGCTAATGAGGTTCAGCATCTTCTCGTACATTTAGAGGCTCTTCTGATTCATTTTCTGTAAATTTTCCGTTTTTTATTTATTTTTAAAACTAGTTTAAAGGAGCTCTTTTTGTATTCTGGATTCTAATCCTTTGTTGGTTATATGCAGTATAAGTATTTTCCAAGTCTGTATCTTATCTGTTTACTTTGGTGGTATCTTTTGTTGAACAGAAGCTTTTCATTTTAACAGCAAGTTTATCAACCTTTTCTTTAAGATATTTTTGCTTTTTGTCCTAACACTTTCTATATTCTAAGGTAACAAAAATTTTCTCCTATATTTAAAAAATTTATTCTTCCATTTTCACATAGTTTTTAATTCATCTAGAATTTACTTTTGTATAGTTTTGGTGTCATGTGGCGTGTGTTCCGTGCTGTGTAAAATCACACAATAAAAACCACAGGGCATATGGGAAAAAAGGGGTTGGGGCACAACATTCAAAAACTTTGTCAGTAATCCATTAAAAAAAGAAGAAAAAAAAAACTCTAAAAATGATAACGCAGTTTTACGTATGTCATATGCTTACGAAATACATAAATACTACAATAATATGTCGTTTTACCTTTAAAGGAGGCTTGGAGGCACAGTGGTTAAGAGCTACAGCTGCTGACCAGAAGGTCAGCAGTTCCAATCCACAAGCTGCTTCTTGGAAACTCTATGGGACAGTTCTTCTCTGTCCTATAGGATTGCTGTGAGTCAGAATCGACTCGATGGCGATAGGTTTTTACATGAAAGAGACGAAGTTTGCTTTTGGAAGTGAGATGAGATGCAGAAGGGTTTCACCTTGAGTTATTGTGAAGTGGTAAAAGGAGAATTATCTGAAATCTGCCAGAAAGTTGTAACAACAGATGTGGAGGGTGTGGTTCCTAGTACACCAGGTAAATTTAAGTAGTTGGCAAATGTTTGGCGTGTGTGTGTTTTGTGCATCCCTGCATGGTTCAGTACAGCTAGGTAATTTTCTGAGTTTACCTAGTGTATCTGGGACAGAGCTAGGACTAGGGTGAGGCAGGTGAGATACCAAGGGCACAAAATTTAAGAGACACCCACTCTCGGTTTCTTAGGCATCTCGCTTCCTTACCCTAGTCCTGGCCTTACTTATTGTGGAAATAGCGCTTAAGCATATACTGAAATTTGTGTTACGCTCAAATTGTTCCCAAATATATCAATCACATTTGAACACATCCAAGTTTTCAAAACAAGCGTTAAAGCAGAACTGATTGTGTATGTGAGATAGAGCTCTAATTTCTTTTTCCCATTTGCATAGTTATTTGTCCTAGTACTTTTTATAGAGATAAGCCATCATTCCCCATTAGTTTGTAATGATGCTTTTACCATCTGTCGTATCTCCATGTATATGTGAGTCTGATTCTTGTTTCTTCATGCTGTTTTTCACTGGTCTTTTTGTTTTTCCCTAAGCCAATACCACATTTTAAAAATCTCAGCTCTGGCACTAACTTTGTAAACCTTGGGCAAGTTAATTTCTCAGTGCCTCTATACTTCATCTATGAAACTATGATAATAATACCTACTTCATGTTGGAGCCCTGGTGGCAAAGTGGTTAAGAGCTGTGACTGCTAACCGAAAAGGTCCACAGTTCGAATCCACTAGCCACTCCTTGGAAACCCTATGGGGCGGTTCTACTCTGTCCTATAAGGTCGCTATGACTCAGAATCGACTCAATGGCAACGGGTTTGGTCTTTGGTTTCATGGGGTAGTTAAATAAGGAGTAAATGAGCCAGTACATTAGAGTGCTTAGAAGTATGCACCTGGCCCAAGAGTAAAGCCCATATGTTAATAATTTTGTTATTATTGAAAATAATCTTTACTACCTGATAAAGAGTCTTGATGTCTAGTAGACTAAGATTGCCATCTTGTTCTTCCTCTTCCAAACTGAGACAATGTAGGGGGAGATTTATGGAAGGCTTCCTTGAGAAAGTGCCATTCAAGCTATCTGAGAGATTATAGGAGTTAACAGGCTGTTGAAGAGAATAGGGGAATATTCTAGGCAGAAGTAACCCTTTTTGACAGACAGGAAAATGGTCTGTCAAAGAACTGAAAGAAGACTCTTGTAGCTGACTCTCAGCACAAAGAAAAGTAGTACTGGGTAGGCAGGAACAGATCATGCAAGACCTTTTAGATATTGGTAAGGATTTTAGACTTCATCTTAAACTCAGTTATAACTATTTGTAAAGATTGATATTTCATGACTTCTTTCTTAGACATCTAAGAAAGAATAAAAGTCATGAGAATGATATTTCTTCAAACCAAACCCATTGCCGTTGAGTCAATTCCAACTCATAGCGACCCTATAGGACAGAGTAAAACTGCCCCATAGGGTTTCCAAGGAGCAATGGTGGAATCTGATCTGCTGACCTTTTGGTTAGCAGCCGAGCTCTTAACCACAGTGCCACCAGAGCTTCTGATATTTCTTAGAGGTAAAAAAGAATGTTATTCTTGTTATTGTTGCCATCGAGTTGATTCCATCTCATGGTTACCTTGTGTACAGAGTAGAACTACTCCATAGGGTTTTCAAGGCTGTGACCATTTCGAAGTAGATTGCCAGGCTTGTCTTCTAAGGCACCTCTAGGTAAGTGAACCACCAGTCTTTCAGCTGGTAGTCAAGTGCTTAACTGTTGGCACCACCCTGGGACTTCTAAGAAAGAACAAAAGTCATGAAATAGCAATCTTTACAGAGAGTCGTAACTTTAAAAAAGAAACTCAAAAGCTAAAATCTGGACCAAGGATTAAGAGTGTTATTGACAGTGTATAAATTCAGGTCTTTGTTCAATTATTTGTAGACTTTATGATTTATTTATTCTGTTCCAGGCTTTCTCTGTTCAGATTGAGACCTCTTAGGATTTTGGCAAGTTTCATGACTTAGGGGTAGAGTTTTTATAGTGCAGCAAATCTATATAAATGCCTTGAAATACATTTTTTTTTCTATTTATTTGCCTTCTCCATCTAATCTTGTTGCCTTTCATACATATACCTAACAAGACTAGGCATTATTTCTGGAGTAGATATTCCTATTTTTTCTACTTTCCTGATTTTGCATTGCCACAAAATTCTATAAAAAGATAAAGGTGGCCTTTAATAGAGACATGATACCCTTTTGTAATAGAAGGAAGTGTTGAAAAATATTCATCAAATGGAAAAGTCTCTTACAATAGTACCATTATACAGAAAGTAGCCACTTCAAGATCTAGGAAAGGGAGTTGATCTACAAATTTATGGCAGCCAATGGATAGTGTCAAGCACAAACCTCCAATATAACTTTATAGGATTTATCAAGCACTTTGAGAGATAAAATTCTATCTTTTAAAATTCTCAAGTAAATATCAGTGGAATTTTGATACTGTTCCACAAATAATTTTTAATGTAACCTTTATAAATGACACTTTAAATTGTAGTAGTATTGTTATGTGAAGTCTGTAGTTCCGTTTTCTATGCATATGGCATTAACTGTTTATGCGAATTAATTGAGATATCTGTATGTCCATTTTCAAGGCAAAAGCCAATAAGTACTTAGGAGAATTATTGGGAGTCATTATCTATCCTATCAAAAGCGAGCATACCCAAACAGTTTTACATACAGGTACTACCACATCCTCAAGGAACAGATAATCCCTGTCCTTGCAAACTTTTTTTTTTTTTTTTTTAGAAAAGAAGAAAAACCCAACCAAAACTGACTACTGTCAAGTCGGTTCCAACCCATAGTGACCCCATAGGGTTCCCAAGGCTGTAAGTCTCTACAGAAGCAGACTGCCACGTCTTTCTCCCACGGAGCTGCTGGTGGTTTCGAACCACAGACCTTTTAGTTAGCAGTCAGTTGCTTTAACCACTACACTACAAGGGCTCATAGAAGAAGAAAAGCAACCTTAATTTTGTACAGCAGAATAAAGGAGAAAAATTGTGATAAGTTCAGAAAGTTTTTATCACATTTGCCACTTATTCATGATAGTCTAAACAAGTGTTGAATAGAAGGGAACGCCTTTAACTTAACGAACAGTATTTATTAAAACCCTACTGCAGATATCTTACTTAGTGGTAAAACTTTAAAATTATTTCCATTAAAATTGAGACCAAGAATGTTTGCAGTCTTTTTACCTATATTATTTTAGAAGTCCTTGCCACTAATTGTTGTGGTGTACGTTGAGTCAATTCTGACTCAGATTCTGTATGACAGAGTAGAACTGCCCCATAGGGTTTCCTAGGCTGTAGTCTTCACGGGAACAGACCACCAGGTCTTTTCTCCTGCAGAGTTGCTGGTGGGTTTGAACTGCTGACCTTTAGCAGCTGAGTGCCACCAGGGCTTCTTCAGCCAATGGTTAGACAAGAAAAGTAGGAATAGAATTAGAAGGGAAAAGACAAAACATATTATTTGCAGCAGTATGACTTTTTACATAGAAAAATCCAGGAGAATCTACAGAGAAATAGAATTAAGAGTTTAGCAGGCTGTTGGATATAAGATTAACTGGTTTATAAAATTAATCATTTCTATGCATCAACAACAATTATAAAACATGATTGAAGAAACAAAAGTAAAATTTACAAGAGCAAAAAACTATAAGGTTCTTAGGGATGAATCGTAACAAAAATAAATACACTTATTCCTCACTTGTTGCCTGTCTCATTATCTGACATTTCACATTTACAACAATAGTAAAAAAATCTACTATCCAACCATTTTGCACATTAACAGTGTATGTCTTCGCTGTAACAAACACCGAGTTGTGAGATGAGAGTAACACTGGCTGTGATGGTTAAGATTATGTGTCAGCATGACCTGGCCATGATTCTCAGTGGTTTGGCAGTTATGTAATGATGTAATTTGGCAGTTATGTCATGATGTAGTTATCCTGCACTTTGCGATTTGATGTGATCATCCTCCATTTTTGCATAATGCCAATTTTCACGTAACAATCTGGTCTTTGGAATCTAACCATGTCGATGAGGAGTGGGTGTAATATCTTTATGGGAAAAAATTATAAAACTTTATTGGGAGACATTAAATAATACCTGAGTAAATGGAGAGATCTGCCATGCCTGTAGATGGAAGTCTCCGTATTGTAAAGATGGCATTTCTTCCCAAATTGCAAGTTCAGTGCAATTCTAATAAAAATCTTAATAGCGTTTTTTTTTTTGTGGAACTTGATAAACTGATTCTAGAATTTGTATGAAAGAGCAGATAGCCAGAGATAGCTAAGATTATTTGTAAGAACACAGCAAGCTGTGGGGAGGGAGGAACTTGCCCTAAAAAATAGCAGGATTAAAGTAATTAGAACATATGAAATTGGCACAAGGATAGGCAAATAGATGAACAAAATAGAAGAAATGCCACAATGTAAGACATTTCTTTGCAGGAAAGCAAATCAGATGTTGGAGTATCTTGTTTGAAAAGGCAAGGGAGAAGCATAAGCATTGTTTTAGTGGGTGATATACAATTCAGTATAATTTTCTTTATTGTCAATTTAACATATAAAATCATTTCTAGTCTAGTATATTTTATTTTAGAGGAAAAAAATTTTTTTTCTTTTAGTGTTTCCCCCTCACTTCTCCCCTCCCTCGTATAAAAATATTTTTCTTAAGACTTAGTCCTCAATTCTTTTTTTCTCACAAATCTTACATTGGAGGCTTTCAGTTATTTAACCCTGACAGTGGGTTTTGAGTACTTACTAGTACATAGACAGTTCTGCATACTCATCTATAGAAGTCAAATTACTGATGAATATCCTTTAAGAATTGTGAGTTTTTGTTCAGTGCCTCTGCTTCAGTTATTTTCACACATAACTGTAGGTTTTCATTCTTATAGTGCTATGTGTAGTAAGGACACAAATATTAGAATCATGATCTCCTAAAAAAAAAATAATATTTTACACATATTATTACACCTGTGAGCTTTAAATATATAATTAACCTTTACTTTTGGTTTTATTTGCAATTGTACCTGGTAAAATGTGGAGAAAATGTTTCTGAAAAATAATTTAAAAGAATTATGAACCAGTAGCACAGCAGTATTTGATGATAGTTATAGTCAGAATAAATTTGTAAAATCTTAGATTTATGTTTTTTATGCTTTCTTTGCTAGTAAACGTTTATTTTGATTTTCCTGTCCCTAGTAATCTGATGAGAAGCTAATTCCAGGTATTTGAAAGTAAGATAAATATAGTTTCAGTAATGCTTATGGTGCTTTGTGTATCACACTTTTGAAATCAATCAAAAATAAGTGCTGCTTGCCTTGCAGATTTTACTACTGTATGAGGAACAGTCAGAGATAGTATTGTTATTATTAACATTTGTTGGTAAAGAAGCTAATTATTTTTAAAGTTTTATTATAATTATAATCAATGTTTCCAACCTTTTAATAACCAGTTTTCCCTACCTTCAAAAAGGTACATACAGGAAAATGTGGAAAATGAACATATTGTATTTGCAAGTTTCTTTTTTATTTTGAATTGTGCTTTAAGTGAAAATTTACAATTCAGGTTAGTCTCTCATACAAAAATTTACAGATACATTGATATGTGACCCTAGTTGTTCTCCCTATACTGTGACAGCACACTTGTCCTTTCCACCCCGGATACCCCGTGTCCATTCAACCAGCTCCTGACCCTCTCTGCCTGTATTTGCAAATTTCTTACAAAAGAACCATTTTTCTTATTTCTTTATATTTTACCACAGTGTATTTTAAAATTTGTTTTGATTGCTAGGTATGATCACTACTTGAATTTTCCTTCCATTGACAGGTATTTTATTGAAAGCCTATTATACTTACTCCTTGCTTATCAACATGTTTAGGTTCTAAAGACTAGGTTACTATGTGAAAATCAATGTTATGCAAAAATGGATGGTGACCATATTAGATCACAAAATGGAGGATGACTACATCATTATATAACTGCCAGATTACATCGCTACATAACTGCCAAACCACTGAGAATCATGGCCTAGCCAAGTTGACACATAACCTTAACCATCACAGACAGCATTACTCTCCTTGCACTTCGTCATTTGTTACTGCCAGATGTACATCATTAACGTGCAAAATAGGTAGTAGATTTTTTTATCATCATAAATGCAGAATGTCAGACAATGAGATAATTGATGAGTGAGGAATGTCGTTGTTGTTTGGTGCTGTTGTTAGGTGCAGTTCCAACTCACAGCGACCCTATGTGCAACAGAACCAAACACTGCCTGGCCCCGCACAATCTTCATGATGGTTGTTACGATTGAGCCTGTTTTTGCAGCCACTCTGTCAGTCGAGTAAGGAGTAGGTGTACTTAACTTGCTCTTTTTGTTTAAAGCACAGTTAGGGATTTTTTTTTTTTTAATGTGTCTGATGATACTTGTCTTTAAGTGGTAGAGATTTATAGAACAATAGAAATAATACCTTACATAAGTATTTTTCTTCCAAATACAAAGTGGTATTGCAGTTATTCTCAATAATCATTTAAAGTAGGCATGAACTGTAATATAAAATGAAGTGCCAAAAATAGATACCTCTTTTGATATTCCTTGTGCTTCCAGATATTTTCCTTAACCGATTTCTTTTTTCTTTTTCTAGGTACCTAGTCGATAGTCGCTGGTTCAAACAGTGGAAAAAATATGTTGGCTTTGACAGTTGGGACAAATACCAAATGGGAGATCAGAATGTATATCCTGGGCCCATTGATAACTCTGGACTTCTCAAAGGTCGTTATTTTCTTCCTTTAGTCAAGTTGTAAAGTTGTGAAAGTGTTAATTTCAATGAATGTGATATGGAAAATGTTAATGTAAATAAACTGATAAGTTAGGAATTTCTTTGCATTATAAATTTGACCTAAGGAGCTCACATTATTCTGTCATAATTATTACTCTGTATCATGGCAGATTTTCTTTTTCATTTATGGTATATGAAGGGTTTATTGTCTGAACCTTTAAACGAAGAATGTAAATTAGAAAACCTATCTTATTTTGGGGAAAGGTGCTTTATTGCATAGTTTTTTGTAATGGACACATGGCATTTTTTAAAGTTGAGGAGCACTGATATGTGTTTACATTCTTGAATTTTTACATTAAGATTCTGCTACTCCCACTACTTGCCAGCCCCTCTGTACCTTTCACTGCACTTCATTTAAAGGAAATAAAACAAAGGTGCCAGAACTTTCATTTCTGGCCAAGATGGAGTAACAGGGGCCAAATTTACCCTCCTGTCTCAATGAACCAAAAACCTAACAAACACATGAAACAACAGTTTTCAAAACATACAACAGCAGGCAACAAAGGACAGTGATACCTGAGAGATGGGAAATAAACAAGATGAGCCCTTTGTTTGCTCCA
Source organism: Dugong dugon (assembly GCA_030035585.1). NCBI lineage: Eukaryota > Metazoa > Chordata > Mammalia > Sirenia > Dugongidae > Dugong > Dugong dugon. The sequence goes on from CM057465.1 coordinate 17,467,017, forward strand.
TCTTACCTCTTCGAGAGAGTTTCCAAGACACAGCACAGGGAAGGGAAACCCAGGTGGAGCCAAAGCCTGCTAGAGTTTTCAGGGCATAGTCCCAGAGAAGAGCAAGCAGCACAGAGAGAAAGACCTAGCGATCTGCAGAGGTTCTGTCTCAAGTCTTCAGCTGTTAATCAGTGCATACATGTAAGGATGCGCCAGGGAAAGAACATCCTGAAAGGATTAGAGGGAACAATCTTTGGGGCTTATATAGGACCAAGAATAGTGTTCTAGCATCCAAAAAGGAAAATCTCTTAATTCACAGGGTAGATTAGTAGTAGCGGTTTTGCGTATGTACGGAAGGAAATTAATTCTAAACTAAAAGCTGCTCTGGTCCTGCTTAACCTGAAGGCATCAGAGATAAGTAACTGTATCCCAGAACAAAACTCGAGAGTACTTAGAGGAATACAAGAATATATAGCATACAACAGTATAAAATTTGTGATGTGTGGGATCCAATCAAATATTACCTGGCATGCAGAGAAGCAGGAAAATAGACCCACAGTGAGAAGAAATAGTAATCTTTTAAAAATCACAAAGAAGGTAGGAAAAGGAAAAGGGGAACAAAGAACTGATGGGACAAATGAAAAACAAATAGCAATATGGTGGATTTATTTAAGGTACAGACTGTAAGATTAGAAGTTAAGACCCAGCTGTATGCTGTGTACAAGAAACCTACTGTAAATATATTAGAAGTAAAAGATCAAAATAGATATGGCATACTGTGGTGAGTAGAATTCTAAGAATAACGCCCAACAACTCTCACTCTTGTATAATGCTCTCCCTTTTGAGTGTGGGTGGAACCTGTGAATAGGATGAAAAATCACTTCCAAGATTATTACATAGCAAAAGAAAGATTATGCAGGTGAGTTTAGTAACAGGAGCGTTTTTAAAGCAGTTTTCCCTGGCTGATGGCAGAAGAGGAAGTCAGAGATTCAAAGCATGAGAAGGACTACTCACACTATTGCTGGTTTGAAGATGGAGGGGACCATGTGAGAAAGAAGGAAAGTGGCCTCTAAGGATAGGGAGAGGCCTCGAGCTGACAGCCAGCAAGGAAACAGAGACCTCAGACCTACAACCACAAGGAGCTGAGTTCTGTCACCAATCTAGAAGATTCTGCCCTAGAGCATTCAGATAAGAGCTAGCCCATCCAACATCTTGACTTCAGCCTGTGAGACCCTAAGCAGAAAACTCAGTCAAGCCCACCTGAACTTCTGACTCACAGAATTGTGAGATAGGTCACTTTGTAATGATAAATGGGAAGGGATAATTCATCAAGAGAACATAATAACCCTAAACATTTACCCACCTATTAGCATAGCTTGAAAATATGTGAAGCAAACACTGATAGAACTGCAAGGAGAAATAGAAAAATGTCCAGTTACATTGGATACTTCAGCACCATTCTCTTGATAATTGATAGAAAAAGTAGACAGCATAATATAGAAGACTTGAACAACACTGTAAACCCAGTTGACTTAATTGGCATTTGTGAAGCACTTCGCACAACAACAGCAGAATAAAAATTCTTTTCAAGTGTGCACCTGGAACATTTACCAACATAGACCATATCCTGGAACATAAAACATGTCTCAGTAAAGTTAAAAAGGATTCAAGTCATAAAAAGTATATTTTCTTACCACAATGGGATAAATTAAAAATAACAGAGGTATCTGGAAAATCTTCAAATATTTGGAAACTAAATCATACACTTCTACATAGCCCATATGTCAAAGAAGAAATCAAACAGGAATTTAGGAAGTATTTTGAATTAAATGAAAACACAACAAATCAAAACTTGTGGAATGAAGCTTAAGTGGTATGTAGAGAGGAATTTATAGCACTGAACACCTATAAAGAAAAGAAGAAAGGGCTCAAATCAATGTCTTTGGATTCAAACTTAATAAACTATAAAAAAGAACAAATTAAACCTAAAGTAAACAGAAGAAAGGAGATAATAAGATCAGAATGGAAATACATGAAATAGAAAAGAATAGAGAAGAAAATCAATGAAACCAAAAGTTGGTTCTTTGTGAAGATCAGTAAAATTGATAAATATGTAGTCTGATCAGGAGAAAAAGAAAAAAGGCACAATTACCAATATCAAGAATAAGAGAGAGATGGCCCCTCAATACCCTTTTAGCTCAGTAATGAAGTCACTGCCAAGGTTCACCCTTCCACCGAAGATTAAACAGCCCCATAAAACAAAATGAGACTAATGGGGCACAACAGGCCAGGGACAAGGACTAGAAGACAGGAGGGGACAGCAAAGCTAGTAATAGGGAACCCAAGGTCGAGAAGGAGGAGTGTTGACATGTCATGGGGGTGGTTAACCAATGTCATAAAACAATATATGTACTAACTGTTTAATGTGAAACTATTTGTTCTGTAAACCTTCATCTAAGGTACAAAAAAAAATAAAAAAGGGGAGAAAACCAGAAGAAAAAAAAAAGGGAGGACATCAGTACAGAATCAACAAATATTAAAAGGATAAAAGGAAAATAAAGGAATATTATGAACTTTACGCCAATAAATATAACAAATTGGATGAAAAAGACAATTTTTTTAAAGACTTCAACTACCGAAGCTCATTCCAAAAAGATAGATTACCTGAATAACCCTGTATCAATTAAAGATATTGAATTTGAAGTTTAAAAATTTCCCACAAAGAAAACTCAAGAACCAGATAGTAAATTCTGCCAAACATTTAAGGGAAAAATAATACCAATTCTACAAAAACTCTTCCAGTAAATTGTGAAGGAATACTTCCCAGCTAATACTAGGAGACCATCTTAGTTATCTAGTGCTGCTAAAACAGAAATACCACAAATGGGTGATTTTAACAAATAGATTTATTTTCTCACAGTTTGGGAGGCTGGAAGTCCAAATTCAGGGTGTTGACTCTGGGGGAAGATCCTTGTCTATTGAGCTTCTGCTCCTGGGTGGTCTTCATATGGCTTGCAAGGCCTCTTTCTTCCCCCATCTCTGCTCACTGGCTTGCTTATTTAATCTCTTTTATATCTCAAAAGAGATTGACTCAAGACACACCCTGCACTAATCCAGACACACCCTACACTAATCTAGTTTCATTAACATAGCAAAGACAACCCATTCCCAAATGGGATTATTACCACAGGTATAGAGGTTGGCATTTACAACACATATTTTTGGGGGGATGCAATTCAGTCCATAACAGAGAGCATCTTTACCTTGATACCAGAGAGATATTTCAAGAAAACTCTAATATCCCCCATGAACATAGATGCCAAAGTTCTTAACAAAGTTTTAACAATTTATAAAATGGATAATTTATTGTGAACAAGTGAGATTTATCCTAGTAATGCAAGATTGGCTAAACATTTTAAAGTCAGTGTAATTCAAATCATCTCAGTAAATAAAGCAAAAGTATTTGACAAAATTCAAAACTCATTTATGATAAAAACTCTCAACAAACTTAAGAACAGAAAGGAAACGTCTTCAAACTGATAATGGGTATGTATGAAAAACCTACAGATGACATACTCAGTGATAAAGTACTGAATATTCTCCCCCAGAGATCAGGAAAAAGGTAAGGATGTTTGCCTTTATTCATAGTTGACTATGTCTATGTAGAAAACTGTATGCAGTCTGCAAAAAAATTACTAGAACAAATGAAATTAGTTTACATAATACAGAATCAGTTAAATTATTACCCAAAAATCAGTTGTATTTTTATACGCTAACAGTGTACTAACAAAAATTGAAATTTGTAAAATCAATTTTATAATTAAAAAGAAAAATCTGTTGCCGTCGAGTCGATTCCAACTCGTAGTGACCCTATAACATCAAAAAATATAAAATACTTACAGATAAATCTGGCAAAATAGGTGCAAGTTCTGTACACCAAAAACTATAAAACATCGCTCAGAGAAATTAAATAAAACCTAAATAAAGAAGAAAACTATGTTTATGGATGAGAACACTCAATATTAAGTCATTACTTTTTCCCCTAATCAACCCATAGATTCAGTGCAGTTCCAACACAATTTCGAATCACATTACTGTTGCCGTTAGGTCCATCTAGTTGGTTTCCACTAATAGCAACCCTGTGAAAAACACAACGAAACACTGCTGGATCCCGTACAATCCTCACAATCTTTGCTATGTTTGAGCCCATTGTTGGAGCCACTGTGTCATTCCATCTTGTTGAGGGTCCTCCTCTTTTTCACTGACCCCCTACCAAGCATGACATCCTTCTCCAGGGATTGGACCCTCGTGATAATATGTCCAAAGTGCCCAAGACAACTCACTATCCTTGCTTTTAAGGAGCATTCAGATCTACTTCTTCCAAGACAGATTTGTTTGTTCTTCTGGCAATCCGTGGTATAGTCAATATTCTTTGCCAACACCATGATTCAGAGGCATCAATTTTTCTTTGGTTTTATTCATTGTCCAACTTTCACCTGCATATGAGGCAGTTGAAAATACCATGGCTTGGGTCAGGTGCACCTTAGTCCTCAAGGTGACATCTTTGCTTTTTAATACTTGAAGGGAGTCTTTTGCACAGGATTTTGGCCAGTGTTTGACTTCTTGACTGCTGCTTCCATGGGTTTTGATTGTAAATCTAGGTAAAATGAAATCCTTAACAACTTCAGTCTTTTCTCCATTTATCGTGATGTTGCTTATTAGTCCACTGGTGAGGATTTTTGTTTATGTTAAGGTGTAATCCATACTGAAGGCTGTAGTATTTGATCTTCATCAATAAGTGCTTCAAGCCTTCTTCGCTTTCAGCAAGCAAGATTGTGTCATCTGCGTATCACCGGTTGTTAATGAATCTCCCCCTAATCCTGATGCCATATTTTTCTTCATATAGTCCAGTTTCTCAGGTTATTTGCTCAGCATACAGATTGAATAAGTATGGTTAAAGAATACAACCCTGACATACCCTTTCCTGACTTAAACCATGCAGTTTCCCCTTGTTCTGTTTGAACGACTGCCTCTTGGTCTATGTACAGGTTCCTCATGAGCACAATTAAGTATTCTGGAATTCCCATTCTTCAATTCTAACACAATTTCAATTGCATTTCTAGTAGGCTTTTTAAAGGTTGAGGTAGAATTCACATATCACAAAATTCATCCTTTTAATGTGTACAGTTCAGTGGCGTTTACAAAGTTGTACAACCATTGCTATCTAATTCCAGAACATTTTCATCATTATTCCCCCCCCCAAAAAAAAATACCCATTAGGAGTCACTCCCAGTCACCCAAGCCCTGGCCAACAACTGATCTACTTTCTGTCTCTATGGATTTGCCTATTCTGGATATTTCATATAAACGGAATCATAATATATTGGCCTTTTATGTCTGCCTTCTTTCCTCGGGCATATTTTCAAATTTCATCCAGTTGTTGCATGAACCAGTACTTCATTATATGGCTGAATAGTTTTCCATTGTATAGATATGCCATAGTTTATCCATTCATTAGTTGATAGACACTTGGGTTATTTCCACTTTTTGACTATTATGAATGTTGTTGCTATAAACATTAGTGTGCAAGATTTTGTGTGGACATATGTTCTCCTTTCTCTTGGGTATATATTCCTGACATTGGAATTGCTGAGTCGTATGGTAACTTCATGTTTAACTTTTTAAGGACCAGCCAGACTTGTTTTCCCAAGCGATTACACCATTTTTCATTCCCAGCCAGCAATGGAAAAGGGTTTCAATTTCTCCACATTCTCACTAACACTTGTTATTTCATGTGTGTGTGTGTTTGTTTAAGGATAGCTATCCTAGTGGGTGTAAAGTGGTATATGGTTGTGGTTTTAATTTGCGTTTCTCAAATGATCAGTGATGTTAAGCATCTTTTCTTGTGCTTATTGTATATCGTCTTTGGAGAAACTTCTGTTCAAATCTTTTGCCCAAGTTTTAATTGGGTTATTTTCTTTTTATCATTGAGTTGTAAGAACTCTTTATATATTCTGGATACTAGATTCTTATCAGATATATGATTTGTAAAAATTTTCTCTGTTTCTTTTTCTTTCTTTTTTTTTAAACTCTCTTGATGGTATCCTTTGAAGAACAAAGGTTTTTAATTTTGATAAAGTCCAATTTATGTTTTCTTTGGCTGTTTGTGCTCTGGCTGTCGTATGTAAGAAAGCACTGCTTGATGTAAGACCTGGCAGATTTTTTTTTTCTAAGAATTTGTAGTTTTGGCTGTTAAATTTAGGTCTTTGATACATTTAAAGTTCATTTTTGTATATGGTGTGAGGTAACAATTCACCTTCATTCTTTTGCATGTGGATATTCAGTTGTCCTGTAGGCTTTTTTGTAGAAAGTAACAAGCTGATTCCAAAATTCATATGGAAATGAAAAGAACTTAGCCAAAGCAACTTTGAATTAAAAAAAGAATTGTAGGACTTTGCAGTACCTAATTTCAAGATTATCGTATAAAGGTACAGTAATCAAGACAGTCTGATATTTGCATAAAGATAGATGATTTGAACAGAATAGAGAGTTCAGAAATAGATTGACGCATATCTGGTCAATTTTAGAGGAAGATAAAAGAACAACTGAGTAAAGAAAGGATAGTTTTTTTTTTTAAATGGTACTTAAACATTTGGATGAGGAGCCCTGGTGGTGCAGTGGTTAAAGCACTTGACTTTATTGAAAGGTTGGCAGTTGGAACCCATCAGCCAGTCCTTGGGAGAAAGATGTGGTAGTCTGCTTCCATAAGGACTACAGCCTTGGAAATTGTATAGGGCAGTTGTTCTCTGTCCTATAGGGTCACTATGAGTTGGAATCAACTTGGCGGCAGTGGGTTTTGGTAAACATTTGGATATCCTTTTGCAAAAAACCCTTTGAATCATATCTGGTACTATACGCAAATTAAAATAAAAAAGATCATAGACCTAAATGTAAAAACGAAAATTATAAAACTTGTAGGAGAAAATTTTTGTAAAATTGTATTAGGCAAATGTTGAGAAGTTAGAGGGTTAATATGTTGTGGGGTTGTTAACCAATGTCGTAATACAACATGTGTACTACTGTTTCATGAGAAACTATTTGTTCTGTAAGTCTTCACCTGAAGTACAATAAAATATTTTAAAAAATTGTATTAGGCAAAGATTTATTAGGTATGCTATAAAAAGCATGATTGGTAAAAGAAAAGAAATGGATAAATTGGATTTCAAATAAAACTATTAAGAGAATGAAAAAATAAGCCATGGTTTGGGACAAAATATTTGCAAATCACATAGCTGATGAAAGACTTGTATGCAGCATATGTAAAGAATTTTTAAAACTCAATTTTAAGAAAACATAAAATCCAGTAGAAAAATTAGGCAAAATTTTTTTAATTTTTTATTGTTCTTTAAGTGAAAATTTACAGTTCAAGTTAGTCTCTCATATAAAAATTTATACACACATTGTTATGTGACCCTAGTTGCTCTCCCTATACTGTGACAGCACACTCCTCCTTTCCACCCCGGATTTTCCGGGTCCATTCAACCAGCTCCTGACCCTGTCTGCCTTCTCATCTCTCCTCCGGACAGGAGATGCCCATTTAGTCTCATGTATCTACTTGAGCTAAGAAGCACACTCTTCACGAGTATCATTTTATGTCCCATAGTCCAGTCTAATCTTTGTCTGAAGAATTGGCCTCGGGAATGGTTTTAGTTTTGGGCTAACAGAGAGTCCGGGGGCCGTGTCTTCTGTGGTGCCTCCAGTCTCAGTCAAACCATTAAGTCTGGTCTTTTTACTGGAATTTGAGTTCTGCACCCCACTTTTCTCCTGCTCTGTCAGGGACTCTCTGTTGTGTTCCCTGTCAGGGCGGTGATTGGTGGTAGCTGGGCAGCATCTGGTTCTTCTAGGTAAAAGATTTTAACAAATACTTAACCAAAGAAGTGGTTAATTAAAATGGATAAAATGTAAAAGACCAACCTATACCAAGTGTTGATGAGCATGTGGAGTAGGTGTAACTCCCATATTCCGTTTGTGGTAGTGTAATGTAGTACAACTGTTTTGGAAAATAGTTAAAAAGTTAAACATACATTTACCATAGGACCCAGCCATTCCACTCCTAGTTATTTATGCAAGAGAAATGTAAGCTTATGTCCGTATGAAAATTTGTACACAAATATTCTTAGCAGTGTTATTTTTATTTATTTATTTTATTGTGCTTTAGGTGAAAGTTTACAGCTCAAGTTAATTTCTCATACAAGAATTTATACACATATTGTTATGTGACATTAGTTGGAATCCCTACAATGGGACAGCACACTCCCTCTTTCCACCAGCAGTGTCATTTGTAATAGAAAAAAATTATAACAACCCAAATGCATATAATCAGCTGAATGAATACACAAATTGTACTATATCCATATAATGGGGTTCTACTCAGCAATTAACAGGAATGAACTATTATAATGCAAAAACATGAGTAGACCTCAAAATAATTATTCTGAGTGAACCAAGCCAAGCCAAAAACAATGCAGACTATTTTTATATCAAATTCTAGAAAAGTGCAAAGTTGTCTGTTATGACAGATACTATTTTTATATAGAATTCTAGAAAATGCAAATTATTATATATTGGCAGAAAGCAGGTCAGTGGTTTTCTGGGGACAAGAAGATAAGACCTGGATGGGCAGGAGGGAGCTGTTACAAAGAGGCCCAGGGAAACTTTGCAGAGTGAAGGATGTTCATCATCTTAGTAGTGATAATGTTTTACACGTGTATTGGTATGTCAAAATTTATCAAATTGAACACTTAAAATATTGCAGTTTATTGTATATCATTTGCCAAATGACAACAACTAAGAAATATCAGTTATGTATTTAGTTGGAGGGTTCCCCCCTTAAAAATTGGATCGATCATTTCTTTATGTACACTAGATATAAATTACTGTTTAGATTCTGGTACATATAAAATCATTTACCCAAATTCTTTAGTTATTGTGGAAAACAACATAGAAATAATTGTTTAATTTTTCTTTTCCTGTTAAGTTTACTTTGAAGCAATATGTTATAATGGAAAGAGAATAGGTCTTAGAATCAAAAGAATTGTGTTTGAGTCCAGTCTCAACAATTTTCTGTATGTATGACCTTGGATGCAGGTTACTCAACATCCCTAAATCTATTCACTAATTAAAATGGAGATGTCTACCTTATAGTGTTGTTTTGAGAATTAACTTGATATAATATGGTTTTCTATAGTGATACCTTTCACAGTACCTGCAATTTCCTGTACTTGTGACCTTGGGCAAGTTATTCAAAATCCCTGAATCTATTTTCTAATCTAAACTGGAAATACCTATCTTAAAGATTGTTTGAGGACTGACTGAGATAACATGGTTATTTGCTATAATTTGTCTCATAGTACATGATGCATAGTGGGGGCTTAGAATGTGTATTTCTTTCACCTTCAGAGAGTTTCTGAAAAAGTGTTCTAAATTATCAGTTTCCATCAAGAATTAAAAATTACAACTAAGGTTAACAAAAAACTAGGCTTAAAAATTGAACCTAGTTTGAATCTGTTATTGATGTTTGTATTATGAAATTCAGAATTTTCCCATTTTTGTTCTGTATGAAACATCCTTGTCTCAAAGTTTAGTATGATTCTGTGACCACAGAGTAATCTTAAAAGAATAAATAACTTTTTTAATCCCTTATTATATGTTATTAGGAAAAATATGTTCTCATTATTGAAACTCTACCAAGAACAATTTTGCTTCCCATAGTTTGTTAAGACTGGCCCAGAACAAGATAATCTCCTTTATGCAGTATATAACTCAGTGAACTATTTCTGTTTCTAAACTTTTAGTTGATCTGGAAATTCAGGTAAAGGACCAGATACCAATCTCAGATTAGAAATGCTATATACAGGTATAACTCAAGGTATTGCTTCTAGATCTCTGGTCTGCCCTACTAAATTTTTTTAGTTTAACCAGAAATTTGAAAGTGGATCATAGAATTAGAACATTTCAACTACTACCGCCATTCTAGATCTTGGGAAGAATCCAGATCATGGGCCATCTGGAGTAATGAGTTGGTTCACACGGTGCCCTTTTATTTTTTCCATCATGGTTCCCAGCCCAAGTGCCTTGTAATCATTGTAAAAGTTTACTGATTTGCTTCTGAATTTCTTCCATCAGCTAATGTTAGAATTACGATTATTATCACATGTGGTAATACTAGAACTATTTGGGAAACACTCTTCTTTCAGCTCGTTAGCTAACAAGTACACTGTAGGATTTTTTTCCTGAGAGCCCAATAAAAGAAAAATTATGTCTTTAAACACTTGTTAGTGGGTTAATGGTACATACTGAAACTTTTTAGAACAACAGGTTATTTTGAAATATGTAGGTTCAGGTTTAAATCTCTTCAGAGCTTTCTTCAAAACTCATTATTTTAAATATTTAAAGAAAATTAGTTTTTATGAGTTTAATTTGTAATGTATGCAACCAAAATACTTAGAGGTATGTTCTGTTGGTTCTTTTATGTATTGAGGTTATTTTTCCTTTTTGCAGGTGGTGATGCACAATCACTTAAGGAACATCTTATTGATGAATTGGATTACATTCTGTTGCCAACTGAGGGCTGGAATAAACTTGTCAGCTGGTACACATTGATGGAAGGTCAGGAGCCAATAGCAAGAAAGGTATATTTTAAGAATAACTGGTTATAAATATTATTTTTCTTGAATAGTTCACATAATTATACCAAAAGATTTTGCTCCCACCCTCTCCCTCTTTTTGCCCCACCCTACCCCCAGTTCATTAAACTACCCCCAGTTCATTAAACTATCAAATACTGTGTAAAGTTGATAGATCTACTTTGAATATTTGATATTCTTCCTTTATAGCAACACTCTCACTTTTATAAATGATTTTTTAATTCAAAAGAATAAAGAAAACATTTCCTTTTTAATGTTTCTAGACTAAAATTGGAGCCCTGGTGGCGCAGTGGTTAAGAGCTCAACTGCTAACCAAAAGGTCAGCAGTTCGAATCCACCAACTCCTCCTTGGAACACCTATGGGGTAGTTCTCTTCTGTCCAGTAGGGTCACTATGAGTTGGAATCAACTCAATGGCAGCAGGTAGACTATAATTATAAAACTTTAAAGAATATAAAAATATACTGCATTTTGAAGTTTAAAAATTTTTTATATTGCAAAATATTTCTTCAGCTTTTAGTTACTTCATTATTTTCTAATTGTTTCGTTAAAAAAAATCAGTGCAGCAAGTGGTTAAGAAAACAGGGTCAGGTTGCCTAAGTTTGTATCCTCATGTGACTTTGTGAAAACTCCTGAACATCTTAACCTCTCTGTCCCTATTTCCTCATCTGTAAAATGGGGGTAATACCTCACAGAGTTTTCTGCAAGGTTTAAGTGATTTAATATGTCAAGTGCTCAGAACAGAGCTTGTTGTTAGGTGATGTTGAGTTGATTCCAACTCATAGTGACTCCATGTGACAGAGTCAAACTGCCACATAGGGTTTTTAGTATATAATTTTTCCAGGAGCAAATTGCCAGGTCTTTTCTCTCACAGAGCCTCTGGACTGGTTAGAACCATCAACCTTTCGTTTAGCATGAATTGAAACAGTATTTCATGTTGGGCTTATCAAATTAGCAAAGATTTTTTTAAAATGAGAATGCAAAGAGCTGGTAGTAAAACAGACATTTTAAAGCACTGAACTGGGTGGATAAATTGTTTACAACCCTTTTGGAAGGCAAGCAGTTTGATGATATAAAGCGAATGGTATGTGATTCAACAACTGGATTTTGGGAGCCCTGGTAGCGCAGTGGTTAAGAGCTTGGCTACTAAGCAAAAGGTCAGTAGTTCAAATCCACCAGGCACTCCTTGGAAACGCTATGGGGCAGTTCTACTCTGTCCTGTAGGGTCGCTATGAGTCGGAATCTACTCGATGACAATGGTTTTGCTTTTTGGTTATACTAAGAGCATAATGTATAATATCAAAACAAAGGATTTTGCTCAAGATGTTCATAACAGCTTTATTTGTAATAATAAAATGTTAGAGGAAAACCTAAATGTTCAAACACAGGGAAATAGGATCAGGTTATCAAAGTGATATTCACCAAAAGTGAATGAGAAAAGTGATCTTTGTTATATAGTAGCAGAAAGTTTAGCTACATATTGCTAACAGTAAACTGGAAAGTGAAAAATATATCTAACAAACTAGGGATCTAGCTAAAGGGAATTTATTACGAGTGTTGAAAGTACTGCTTGCTTTCTTCTTGCTCCTTACAGACAGGTGTAAGAGGAGAGAGATAAGCTAAAGAACCAAACCCGTGGCCATCTACAATAACAACTCATGGTGACCCCATGTGTTATAGAGTAGAACTGGTCCATAGAGGTTTCTTGTCTCTAATCTTTACAGGGAGCTCTGGTGGCACAGTGGTTAAGAGCTCAGCTGCTAACCAAAAGGTTGGTAGTTCATATCCCCCATCTGCTCCTTGGAAACCCTGTGGGACAGTTCTATTCTGTCCTATAGGGTCATTATGAGTCGGAATCAACTTCACGGCAATGGATAATCTTTACAGAAGCAGATCACCAGGACTTTCTTGTATGGCGCTGCTGGGTAGGTTTGAACTTCCAACCTTTAGGTTAGTAGTCAAGCACAAACTATTTGTGCCACCCGGGGACCGCAAGCTAAAGAGAGGAGTGTTAAATAAAAAGGAGCCAAGGCTTACTAGTTTGGAAAATTTCTAGCCTCTCCAAATCACAAATGATGCTAAAACTAAGAAATGATTCTGATTAAATATCAAACCCAGGGCACTCTTAGGAAAGTGTGGTCTGCAGTTGAAGCTAAGGGTGTGACTGTAAAATCCTTTGTCAAGACTTTAGAAAGATTGAAGATGGTGCTTCACAGTAAGTGTCATTGAGACAAAAGACCCTCTAAAGAATTCAAGGGTATGCTTCACAGATCCTCTCAATCAAATAATAGGGCTTCTAAGAAGCTAAAGGGCAGTTGTCCTTCAATCTTCTCAGCATAAACCCTAGGTAGCCAAAAAAACCAAACCCATTTTCATCGACCAATTCCAACTCATAGTGACCCTATAGCACAGAGTAGAACTGCCCCGCGGGGTTTCCAAGGAGCAGCTGGTGGATTCAAACTGCTGACCTCTCAGTTAGCAGCCAAGCTCTTAACCACTGCGCCACCAGGTAGAGAAGGGTTTATCTAGCGGGTATTTGTGGGTGTGGCTTTTGTTTAACAGAATGAACTCCAGTAACATCCATAGGAGATTCACAGTGTTTTCAAGAGAATTACATCGCCAGAACCACCAGCAGCTTAGACTGAAAGGAACAGAGACAGTGTAAAATGAAAGTGGCCTTTGACACTCAGACTTCTGCAAGCAAGAATCAGGCTGAGAACTAACTCAACTACAAACATATGTTAACTTTCATGAAGAATGAAGGAAGTGTTATGAAGAGTCATTTTCAGGCAAGGGTGGAAGTGAGACTTAATCAAAGACTTCCAATATTTGCCCAGTGGGATTTCAGAATTGATTTGAGTCATTGACTTCTTTGTGCCCCCAGTTTCCCCTTTTTAACAGGAAGGTCTAAATGGTTATTTTGTGCTCATCTCACCATTCTATTTTGGGTATTTGTTGGGCAGAAAACTTGTCTCTTAGTTCACAGGTCTATAGGTCAAGAGGAAATGTATTTGAACAGCTTAAGGAACTACGGCCAAGGATCCTGCAAGGAAAATCGAGTCAGTTTCCACTTTTCTGACGCCAGATGTGTGAAGATCAATTCAATTCTGTTCTGTCCCTCTCTGTTCCACTTCTTTTCCCGACATAAGCTGCACATGCAACACTTCTTCATCTTCCCTAACCATCTGGAGCTAGGTCAAACCTCACAAGTTAAGGGACACAGCCCTCCAGTCTGCCAAGTCTGCCCAAGACCTTATATGCCACCCACAAGCTAAAAACTCCTACAACTTAACAACAAAAAGACAAACAACCCGGTTAAAAAATAGGCAAAGGAGCTGAATAGACATTTCACCAAAGAGGATATTCAGATGGCCAACAAGTACATGAAAAGATGTTCAATGCCATTAGCCATTTAAAAAACTAAACCGGTTGCCATTGAGTTGATTCCGACTCATGGCGACCCTGTAGAAAAGAGTAGAACTGCCCCGTAGGGTTTCCAGGGAGCAGCTGGTGGATTCAAACTGCTGACTTATTGGTTAGCAGCTGAGCTCTTAACCACTGTACCATCGAAACGATAATGAGATACCACCTCACCTAATTAGATTTGCAATAATCATAAAAATGAGGACAACATTTGTTGGTGAGGAAGTGGAGAAACTGGAACCGTCATCCATTGCTGGTGAGAATGTGAAACAGTATAGCCACTGTGGAAAACAGTTTAGCAGTTCCTCAAAAAGTTGAACAAAGAACCACCATATGACCCAGCAATCCCAATCCTATGCATATACCCAAAAGAAATGAAAACAGGAACTCAAACAGAAACCTGTACATCACTGTTCGTTGAAGCACTTTTCACAGTAGCCAAAAGGTGGAAACAATCAAAAGGTCCATGAACAGATGAATGGATGAACAAAGAGTGCTATATACATACAATGGAATATTATTCAACCATAAGGAGAAATGGTATCCTGATACATGCCACACAATAGATGAACCTTGAAAACATGCTGAGCAAAATACGTCAGTCACAAAAGGACAAATACTGTATGATCTCATTCATATGAAATAAAAAAATATATACAAACCAAAGATTACAATAGTTTACACAAATAACACGCACCTTCTACATTTGTTTGCCAACAGTGCCCTCCCCCAACAAGGTATTTTCATAAGCACCACTACACTTGCAAAAATGCCTGGGGGAGGTGGTGGGCACGCACTTGGCAAAAATAGATGTGTAATTTGCGTAAAAATACGATATTCGTGGTTATCAGGGGAGAAAGGGAGGAGGATGTTGTTGTTAGGTGCCATCAAGTCGGTTCCAGCTCATAGCGACCCTGTGTACAGCAGAACAAAACACTGCCCAGTCCTGCATCCCCCTCTCAATAGTTGGTTTATTGGAGCCACTTGTTGCAGCCACTGTGTCAGTCCGTCTTGTTGAGGATCTTCCTCTTTTTTGCTGACCCTCTACTTTTCCAAGCATAATGTCCTTCTCTAGGGACTAGTCCCTCCTGATATGTCCAGAATATGTGAGACAAAGTCTCACCATCCTAATTTCTAAGGAGCATTCTGGCTGTACTTCTTCCAAGACAGATTTGTTTGTTCTTTTGGCAGTCCATGGTATATTCAGTATTCTTCTCCAACACCATAGTTCAAATACATCAATTCTCCTTCAATCATCCTTATTCGTTACCTGGCTGTGGAATGCATATGAGGGTATTGAAAATACCTTGGTTTGGGTCAGGCGAACCTTAGTCCTCAAAGTGACATCTTTGCATTTTAACACTTTAAAGAGATCTTTTGCAGAAGATTTGCCCAGTGGAGTACATTGTTTGATTTCTTGGCTGCTGAGTCCATGGGCGTTGATTGTGGATCCAAGTAAAATGAAATCCTTGACAACTTCAATATTTTCTCCGTTTATCTGTGTTGCTTCTTGGTGCAGTTGTGAGGATTTTTGTTTTCTTTATGTTGAGGTGTAATCCATACTAAAGGCTGTGATCTTTGATCTTCATCAGTAAGTGCTTCAAGTCCTCTTCACTTTCAGCAAGCAAGACTGTGTCATCTGCATAACGCAGGTTATTAATGAGTCTTCCTCCAATCATGATGCCCCGTTCTTCTTCGTATAGTCCAGCTTCTCGGATTATTTGCTCAGCGTACAGATTGAATAAGTATGGTGAAAGGATACAACCCTGACACATACCTTTCCAGATTTTACACCCCACAGTATCTCCTTGTTCTGTTCGAACGACTGCCTCTTGATCTGTGTACAGGTTTTCCATGAGTGCAATTAAGTGTTCTGGAATTCCCATTCTTTGAAGTGTTATCTATAATTTGTTGTAATACACACAGTGATATGCCTTTGTGTAGTTAATAAAACACAGGTAAACATCTTTCTGGTATTCTGTGCTTGCAGCCAAGATCCATCTGTTATCAGCAATGATATCCCTCGTTCCATATCCTCTTCTAAATCTGGCTTGAGTTTCTGGCAGTTTCCTGTCAATATACTGCTACAACTGTTTTTGAATTATCTTCAGAGAAATTTTACTTGCATATCATATTAATGATATTGTTCAATAATTCTGCATTCTGTTGGATCACCTTTCTTTGAAATGGGCACAAATATGGATCTTTCCCAGTTGGTTGAGCAGGTAGCTGTCTACAGATTTCTTGGCAGAGATGAGTGAGAGCTTGCAGCACTCCATCTGTTTGTTGAAACATCTCAATATGTAGTCCGTCAATTCCTGGAGCCTTGTTTTTTGCCAGTGCCTTCAGTGCAGCTCAGACTTCTTTCTTCAGTACCGTTGGTTTTTGCTTATATGCTACCTCCTGAAGTGATGGAAGGTTGACAAATTCTTTTTGGTACAGTGACTGTATTCCTTCCATCTTCTTTTGATGCTTCCTGCATCATTCGGTATTTTGCCCATAGAATCCTTCAATATTGCAACTCAAGGTTTTAATTTTTTCTTCAGTTCTTTCAGCTTGAGAAATGCTGAGCATGTTCTTTCTCTTTCTGTTTTCTAACTCTGGGTCTTTGCATATTTCATTATAGTAGTTTACTTTGTCTTTTTGATCCATCCTTTTAAATCTTCTGTTCAGTTCGTTTACTTCATCATTTCTTCCATTCACTTTAGTTACTCTACAAGTTTCAGTCTCTTCTGACATCTCTTTTGGGCTTTTCTTTCTTTCCTGTGTTTTTAATGACCTTTTGCTTTCTCTTGTTTGATGTCATCCGTCAACTTATCTGGTCTTCGATCATTAGTGTTCAGTTCATCTTGAGATGGTGTTTAAATTCAGGTGGGATATGCTCAAGGTCGTACTTTGGCTCTTATGGACTTGCTCTAATTTTCTTCAGCTTCAACTTGAACTTGCATATGAGCAGTTGATGGTCTGTTCCACAGTTGGCCCGTGGCTTTGTTCTGACTGATGATAGTGAGCTTCTCCATCGTCTCTTTCCACAGATGTAGTCAATTTGATTCCTGTGTATTCCATCTGGTGAGGTCCATGTGTATAGTCACCTCTTATGTTTTTGAAAAAAGTTTTTTGCTATGAATTTATCATTGGTCTTGCAAAATTCTACCAAGCTATCTCTGGTGTCATTTCTGTCACCAAGGCCATATTTTCCAACTATGGATCCTTCTTCATTTCCAACTTTCACATTCCAATCACCAGCAATTATCAGTGCATTTTAATTGCATGTGCAATCAATTTCAGGCTGCAGAATTTGGTAAAAATCTTCAATTTTTGTGAGTAGCGTCTGGGGTCTTAATAGCTTATAAGTGGCCATCTAAGATACTCCACTGGTCCCACCCTGTGTGGAGCAAGGAAAAATGAAGAAAACCAAAGACACAAGGGAAAGATTAGTCTAAGAGGACTAATGAACCACAACTGCTACAGCCTCCACCAGACTGAGTCCAGCACTACTAGATGGTGCCTGACTACCACCACTGACTGCTCTGACAGGGATCACAACAGAGGGTCCCGGACAGAGGTGGAGAAGAATGTAGTACAAAATTCTACCTCACAGAAAAAGACTAGACTTAACTGGTCTGACAGAGACTGGAGAAACTCTGAGAGAATGGCCTCCAGACATGCTTTTAACTCAGTACTGAAGTCACTCCTGAGGTTCACCCATCAGCGAAAGATTAGATAGGCCCGTAAAACAACGAGACTAAATGGGCACACCAGCCCAGGGGCAAGGACGAGAAGGCAGGAGGGGACAGCACCTCTGGTAATGGGGAACCCAAAATCCAGAAGGGGCGCGTGTTGACGTATCCTGTGGTTGGCAATCAATGTCACAATACAGTATGTGTATTAATTATTTAATAAGAAACTAATTTGCTCTGTAAACTTTCTTCTGAAGCACAATTTAAAAAAACATTTAATTTCTTCATTTTTGGCATTAGTGGTTGGTGCATAAATTTGAATAATAGTTGTATTAAGTGGTCTTCCTTGTAGCATATGAATATTATCATTGACAGCTTTGTACTTCCGGATGGATCTTGAAATATTCCTTTTGACAGTGAATGCAACTCCGTTCCTCTTCAGTTTGTTGTTCCCACCGTAGTAGACCAATATGTTTATCTGATTCAGAATGCCGAATACCAGTCCATTTCAGCTCATAAATGCCTAGATATCTATCTTCAAGCATTCCATTTAATTTTTGACAACTTCCAATTTTCCTAGATTCGTGCTTCATACATTCATGCTTTGTACATTCACACTTCAGAAAAGGATAGTAATAATGGTTGCATAACATGAACAGTGTCATCAGTGTCACTGAATTATATGTGTAAAAATTGTTGAATTGTCAAACGCTGTGTTATATTTATCACATTAAAAAAAGGTTAAAAAAAAAGACACTTAAGAGACATTCGTCAGTTGCAATGTATTGACTTGGTTTGGATCCTGATTCAAACATTATGCTAAAAATGAGACAGCAGGAGAAATTGAATATTGATTATATATTTGATATCACAGGATTATTTTTAATATTTTTGATGTGATAATTGTGTTGTCGTTATGTTTGAGTCCTTGTATTAAAAGCAATATATCTTGCATTATTTGTGGATGAAGTATCATATGTGGCATTTGTTTCTTATGCATTAACACCTGTGATTTCTTAGTTGTTTTATAGTTATCTGGGTCTGATTCATCTGTGTATAGCCAGCATTAACATAGATGCTCAGTAAGTTCTTCAAAAATGAACATAGTTAGCGCCTCAAATACAGTACATCTATACATTTGGCCTGGTGTTAAAAAATTGTTTTATAGTACCAGATCTATTTAGATATTATTTTTGTTTCTGTTTCCAGTGGGGGCAGGGAGACCTGGAATGAACTAACATTTCTGTGTTATCTTTTGTATACAAGTATGAAGAACAGATTACATTTCATGATTTTGTACAGAATATCCTCTAAATATTCATGGTCAAAATGAACCGGTAGAAATTACAATTATTTTTATTCTGTGTAAATCTGTATTTCCTACAATAATTTAACTTATTAAAGAGACTTTTGCCTTCATTATGTTCATTAATTAATGAAAATATTTTTACCTAGCCATAAGTCTTAAATTTTGGACAAGGAATCATACATAATTCACCTTATGCTTATTTATAATAATATAACAGCATTATAATACACTTAGGAAAACAAAATTTTAATTATTATCTATAATTCAGAAACATTACTCTTATTCCTGAACAATGGAGCAAGGAGACTTTATGTAAATAGTCTACATATGAATGCCTTAACAAGTTCATGATAACACTGATTCATAACTATGCTAATTATTTTTCTCTACTATGGTTCTGTTGTATTCAAGCTTTAATCATACATATAGTACGATCCATGCAGATACAAATAATTTAAAAACAAACTCATATTTTCTTTAAAAAAAAAACACCAGCTTTTTTGTACATTACTTTTGAGATTAGTAATGTATCCTATAAATATGGTAGTAGTATTGTGAGTATGAGCCCTGGTGGTGCAATGGTTAAGCGTTCGGCTGCTGACCAAAAGATCAGCGGTTCGAATCCACCACCTGCTCCTTGGAAACCCTATGGAGCAGTTGTACTCTGTCCTATACGGTCACTATGAGTAGGAATCGAATTGACTTGATGGCAATGGGTTTTTTGTCTTTTTTTTTTTTTTTTTTTTAATTGTAAGTAGTGATAATGAAGTTTGTGGCAATGTAAGATATTGTTGGAGGAGAGGAAAAAATGATGAGAAAAATTCTGAATTCAAATAAAGTGGATTTTTCTATAATCTTGGTGTTTTTAAAGATTTTATAAGACTTTCTGACAGTTAAACTATCAGATTCTTTTCAGGAAATTGTCTGTTAGTATTATGAAAGTTGATTCTCATAGAAAGCTGCTGTTTTAGAAAATATACACCTCACTATGCATCATAATGAGGGATATATTTTTTGTTATTTTTTCCTTTTTATTCTTTTTCAGGCTCCGTTGTTGATCATTCCATTTCCTTTTCTTTCCCGCATAAAAATTGGGACTTTAGTTACCTTGGTTTTAGCAACCTACCGATGATTAGTAGTTACCTTAATGTAATAGTGTTTAAGCATTCTTATTTAGCCATTGAGTTCCAGAGCAGAAATTTCTGTCTGATAAAAATATTTGATTTCTGGTTTCTCTACTTTTAGCCTCAAGTATTCTTATAAAATTAAATAATATGATATCCTTTTCTACATTCTTAACCTCAAAGTGAAATTAGCATAAGAGATTTAAAACAGATCTCATCAGTTAAGAGGTATAATCTATATGTTAATTTTATAAAGTGAATTAAGTTCATTAATTAACGGAAGGAAAGATGTAGGCTGTATTAAACATATATCAGAGGTTTTAATGTAACAGGTATGATTAGGAGAATATATATGACAAAGTTTTATAAAAATTAGTGTTGGATTAGACAGTAAATACTAGATAAACTGCATTTGAATTTTTTGAGCTAAAATAATTTTTCTGCAAGAGGAAAGAAAGTTTGTAAGTCTTTTAATGAATTGATACTAAGCTTGTGAGTAATCTAACAGTCATTTGGAGCCTCCCTTTTGCCATATTTGTCTAATATATCACATATCAGGCTGATTACTATTTTCAGAAACAATCTTCATGACTGAAATCCTACAGTTAACCTTTAGAAGATCAAAAGGAAATATACTTATTTAAAAGGTGACTGAAATGTATACATATTTTCTCTTTTTTATACTTCTGTAATTCGCATGGTTAGCAGCTTTTTTTTTTTTTTCATTTTTTGCATGGAAGTACTAAGTGCGTATTTAAAGGTTATGCAAAGTCATTTTAGGATGGAAAACTAACATATCAGTTACAGGGGCATAGCTGAATGTTTTGGCAACAGTAATTTGGAGTTACCATTTTAAAAGATTTATTTTAACATACAGACTAATAATATAGCTGTTGTTAGCTCAAATTGTATATACAGCTTAAAAATTTTAAAGATTTTCTGCTTGGAATCAAGTGCTCAAAGCTAAAAATATGTTTGCATACTTAATCAGAGATGTATTAATATATGTATATTATATATAGTCATTTTGGGTAAACTTTTTTATCGTAAATACTGAATGTATTTATTATTTATAGCTTACCAAAGTATATGCCTAGATCAGTAGACTGCCTTTATTGTTTTATATCATAATTTTTTATATTGTGTTAAATACTAAAATTTCCAAAGTGTTTCTTTTTAATTTTAACTATCCAATATCTTGTTTTATATTGACAGGTTTTAAAAGTTACTGTTTTTCATTGGAGATCTACAATTTTTTTCAAAAGCTTCTTTAGAAAATTATATTGCTGTTGGAGAGAGTGAAATATATTGCGATACAGCTAACACTGATTTGTTTTGTTTGTTTTTTTAGGTGGTTGAACAGGGTATGTTTGTAAAGCACTGCAAAGTAGAAGTATATCTCACAGAATTGAAGCTCTGTGAAAATGGAAATATGAACAATGTTGTAACTCGAAGATTTAGCAAAGCTGACACAATAGGTAATGCACGATCCTGTCTTTTTTTGTTTTTTGAACCATTGCTATTAGATATGTAGTTATAATTCTGTTGTATGCCACTGGGATGGTAACCATTTTAAGGCTTTATACTTAAACATTACAAAGTCCCAGAGTTTGATGTAACATGCCTTAGTTTAGAGTTGAATTATTTGTTTTTTGTTCTATCTTGCAACTTTTAGATGAGTTTAATATTTGTTCTATTTTGCCATTTTTCCCTTTAAAAAAAGCAAATAGTTATTGTTTTAATTCAGCATTTTAAACATGTATGTCATGTTTGAAACATGACTATAAATTAAAGAAGAGTAGTGGGTGCTTAAAAACTTGGTATGGTAATGTAAATAGGTATGTATGTTTCTCATTTTTTGCATAGAAAATGATATTTCCTTGTTTATTTCCATTTTTCTTACAGTTTATTCTTTTGGACTCTGAATACAGTTAAATAGCTAAATGAGGCAGCAGTCTTAGCATTATTCTGACATTGTTTTTTTTTTGTTTTGTTTACAATGAGTAAGTTAGGGAATCAGTCTCAGGGGTAAGTGTATGTGATCACCTAATCTTATACATGTGAATATATATATAGAGAGAGAGATTTACATATATAGATATATTTTTTCATTCTGTTTCAGAGTCATGTTTAAATATAAGATCAAGAATATATTGAATAAAGTGTTTAAAATTACAGTACTATTTGTTTTAAAAAACAGCTCAAAATAAAAATTATAAAAGGTAGATATTCATTTTCAAATAAAGTTGTTGTAAAGGAAAATTAATGGTGATCATATGGATCTTGTTTAAAATGAAAATGGATAAATACCTAGGAGCTCAATTACTGAGTTGTATGGTAAGCCTGTGTTTAACTTAGTTTTGTAAGAAACTGCTAAACTGTTCCAAAGTGGCTTTGCCATTTTGCATTCCCCCCTATAAGTTCCCACTTTGATGTGTTGACAACATATCCACAGAAAAACCTGCACACAAATGTCTATAGCAGCTTTATTTATAAGTGCCAAAAATTGGAAGCAGCAAAGATAGTCTTCAATAGGTAAATGGATAAACATATGGTGGTACATCCATTCAATGAAATATTATTTAGCAACAAAAAACGAGCTGTTAAGCTATAAAAAGACATGGAGGAATCCTAAATGCATGTTGCTAAGCAAAAGAAACAGTCTGATAGAACTATATACTGTATGGTTCCAACTGTATGTCAGTCTGGGAAAGGCAAAACGAGTAGCAGTAAAAGACCAGTGGTTGCCAGGGGTTCAGATGAGGAGAAGGGGTAAATAGGGTGGAGCACAGAGCATTTTTAGGGCGGTGAAGCTAATTTGTATGATACTGTAGTGGTGGACACATGACATTGTCCATTTGTCAAAACCTACAGGACTGTACAACAAAAATAAATGAGAAGCTATCTTTTAAAATAGTTGATAAAGATAATGTTGTTTAGTTATTTTTAAGGTTTGGTGTTTTCTTATCTTCTTACCTCATTCAGTAGGAAAATTACATATAAATATAAGACAATCAGAAATCTTATTTTAGAACATTATTTTACCAAATTATATTTTTAAGACTGATTATATAAAGATCAATAACTTGTTTAATTTCTGAATTTAAAATAAGCATTTTGGAGTTCTCATATTAAGTACTATGTAAGAATTTATCAAAGAGATACATAATTTATAAAACATTCTATGCTTCAAAGAGTATATGATCTAGCATAGACTTTAACCAACATAGTTTAAATATACTAATACTTTAAAATACTACCTATGTTGGCTGTGTACCATACAATTATATTCAAACTGAATTTTTTTATAGGTAAAATTTCTACATTAGAACAATGTTTTTCAAGCTGGAGTGTCACTACGTTGGTGGTTCATTAAGCAGTTTTAGGAGTAGAGGGAACAGAACAGAAAATGTCAGAATAAAGAATTATCAGCCCACGTGCTAGGTCACAATTTCTTATTGTAGGTTTTTTTTTTTTTTTCCTCACAGGTTTTTGTTTTAAAAGTATGAAAGTCTATATTATAGCAAGTTTGTTTTTTAAGTAAAAATTTTTGCAAAAATTACATTAATCAAGAGGTATAGAGGCTTCGTGGTTAATGGTCATTGAACACATGCTATGTTTTAGGCACTTTGCAAAAATTTTCTTATTAAAACCTAAACAACCCTGTATCCCCATCTTAAGTGTACAGTTCAGTGACATTAATTACATTCACTATGTTGTGCGTCCATCAGCACTATTTCCAAATGTTTTTCATCACCCTGAACAGAAACTCAATACCCTTAAGCAAAAATTCTCCATGCTTCCCTCTCCCCAACCCCTGATAACCTCTAATAAACTTTTGGCTCTATGCATTTGTCTGTTCTAGGTATTTCATGTAAGTGGAATCATATAATAGTTGTCCTTTTGTGTCAGATTTATTTCACCTAGCGTAATGGTTTCAAGGTTCATCCATGTTGTAGCGTGTATCAGAACTTCATTTTTCTTTATGGCTGAATAATATTCCATCGTATGTATATATTCCAGTTTTGTTTATCCATTTATCTGTTGATGATCATTGGGGTTGTTTCTGCCTTTTGGCTGTTTTGAATAATGTTGCAATGAACATTAGTATATAATAAGTATCTGTTTGAGTCCCTGCTTAACATTCTTTGTGATATATGCTTAGAAATGCAATTGCTGGGTCATATGGTAATTCATGTTTAACTTTTTGAGGAACCTCCAAACTCTTTTCCACAGTGACTGCACCATTTTACATTCCCACCAACAATGGATGAGGGTTCTGATTTCTCTGCATTATCACCAACACTTGTCATTTCCGTTTTTCTGATAGTAGCCATCCTTGCTGGTGTGAGGTACAGAACCTGATATCTTTTTTTTTGAACATTTTATTGTGCTTTAGGTGAAGGTTTACACAGTAAATGAGTTTCTCATCCAATAATTTATACACAGATTGTTCTGTGACATTGGTTGCAATCCCCGCAGTATCATCACTCTCCCCTTTACCACCCTTGTTCCCCATTTCCATTCGTCCCCGTTCCCCTTCCTGTCTTCTCATCTTTGCTTTTGAGCAGATGTTGCTCTTCTGCTCTCATACAGATGATTGTTTGAAGGAGCACTTTCTTCACATGTGTAATTGTTTATTTTATAGGTCTGTCTGTTATTTGAGTGAAAGGTGATTTCTGGGAGTGGCTTCAGTTTCTACTTACAGGAGCATCTAAGGGCTGTGGTCTTGGAGGTTCATCTAGTATCTATTGGACCAATAAGTTTGGTCTTTTTTATTAATTTGAATTTTGTTCTACATTTTTTTCCCACTCTATCCAGGACCTTCTGTTGTGATCCTGGTCAGTGTGGTCAGTAGTGGCAGCCTGACACCATCTATTTCCTCTGGTCTCAGGCTAGTGGAGGCTGTGGTTCCTGTGGTCCGTTAGTCCTTTGGGCTAATTGCTTCCTTGAGTCTTTGGTTTTCTTCACTCTCCATTGTTCCGGATGGAAAGAGACCAGTAGTTAATAGCTGTATCTTAGATGGCTGCTCATAAGCTTTTAAGACCCCAGACACTACTCACCAAGGTAGGATGTAGAACATTGTCTTTATGAACTGTGTTATTCCAGTTGACCTAGATGTCCCCTGAAAGACTGTGGTCCTCAGACTTTAAGCCCACTAACTCAGTCCCTTGATGTGTTTGGATATGTCTAGCCACTTGTGTGCTCTATTGTATATATGAATATACCTGCAGCCCATACAAATATGTACATAGACATATCTGCAGCCAAACCTATATATGCACGTGGATGCACTCCCATACGCCCTTCCACACCTATTCAGCATACATATCTACCTGTGTATCAACTCATAAATTATTGTTTGTTATTACTGTTGTTGCAGGATTGTGTATGTTATAGTATTTACCATAGTTGCCTTTCATTCTTGTGTTCTTCTCAGTATCTTCTCTTGTCTTGGTCATGTTGTGCTGACTTTCCCTTTACTGCATATTGCCTTTCCCTTCATCAGAGTTAACTGTGTCTACTATCCAGTTAATTTTCCCTCCCTCCCCTTCCCATCCCTGGTAACCATCAAAGACTACTTCTATGTGTAAGCATTTTCTTGATTTTTTATAATACTGATCTCCAACAATATTTGCCTTTTATGATTGACATATTTCTCTCGGCATAATGTCCTCCAGATTCACCCATGTTGTCAGATGTTTCACAGATTTATCATTATTCTTTTTCATTGCATAGTATTCCATTGTGTATATATACCACAGTTTGCTGAACCCTTCATCCATTGATGGGCACTTAGATTGTTTCCATCTTTCTGCTGTTGTGAATAATGCTGCAGTGAATATGGCTGTATGTTATGTCCGTTTGTGTCACAGCTCTTATTTCTCTAGGATACGTACCTAGGAGTGGGATTGCTGGATCGTATGTTATTTCTATTTCTAACTTTTTGAGAAAGTTCCATACCATTTTCCATAGTGGTTGTACCATTCTTCATTCCCACCAGCAGTGTATAAGAGTTCCAGTCTCCACACAACATTGCCAGCGTTTTTTGTTTTCTGTTTGCTTTTGTTTTTTTTTAATTGTGCTTTAGGTGACAGTTTACAGCTCAAGTTAATTTCACATTCAAAAATCTATACATACATTGGGACTGACTAAATTCACTCAGAATAATGACCTCCAGATTAGTCCATGTTATAAGTGTTTCACGGCTTCATCGTTGTTCTTTATTGTTGCATAGTATTCCATTGTGTGGATATATTATAATTTGTTTATCCATTCGTCTGTTGATGGACACCTAGGTTGTTTCCATCTTTTTGCTGTTGTGAACAGTGCTGCAGTGAACATGGGTGTGCATATATCTATTCGTGTGACGGTTCTTATTTCTCTAGGATATATTCCAAGGAGCGGGATAGCTGGATCGTATGGTACTTCTATTTCTAGCTTTTTAAGGAAGCGCCAAATCGATTTCCAAAGTGGTTGTACCATTTTACATTCCCAGCAAGAGTGTATAAGTGTTCCAGTCTCTCCACAACCTCTCCAGCATTTATTATTTTGTGTTTGTTGGATTAATGCTAGCCTTGTTGGGGTGAGATGATATTTCATTGTAGTTTTGATCTGCATTTCTCTAATGGGTAATGATAATGAGCATTTCTTCATGTGTCTGTTAGCCGCCTAAATATCTTCTTCAGCGTAGTGCCTGTTCATATCCTTTGCCCATTTTTTAATTGGGTTATTTGTCTTTCTGTTGTTGAGGCTTTGCAGTATCTTGTAGATTTTAGAGATTAGATGCTGATTGGATTTGTCGTAGCCAAAAATTTTTTCCTAGCTTGTAGGTTGTCTTTTGACTCTTGGTGAAGTCTTCTGATGAGCAACCATTAAGTGTTTGAGTTTTAGGAGCTCCCAGTTATCTAGTCTGTCTTCTGGTGCTTGTGCATTGTGACTTATGGTTTGTATTGTGTTTATGCCATGTATTAGGACTCCTAGCATTGTCCCTGTTTTATCTTCTGTGATCTTTATCGTTTTCGATTTTACATTTAAGTCTTTGATCCATTTAGAGTTAGTTTTTGTGCATGGTGTGAGGTGTGGGTCTTGTTTCAGTTTTTTGCAAATGGGTGTCCAGTTAATGCCAGCACCATTTATTAAAGAGACTGTCTTTTCCACATTTAACAGACTTTAGGCCTTTGTCAAATAGCTGCTCATAGCTGGATGAATTTACATCTAGATTCTCAATTCTGTTCCCTTGGTCTATGTATCTGTTGTTGTACCAGTACCAGGCTGTTTTGACTAGTGTGGCAGTATAATAGGTTTTAAAAATCAGGTAGTGTGAGGCCCCCCACTTTGTTCTTCTTGAGTAATGCTTTACTTATTCAGGGCCTCTTCCCTTTCCATATGAAGTTGGTGATTTGTTTCTCCATCTCATTAAAAAATGCTGGTGGAATTTGGATCAGGATTGCATTGTATCTGTAGACTGCTTTGGGTAGAATTGACATTTTCACTATGTTGAGTCTACCTATCCATGAGCAAGGTATGTTTTTCCACTTAGCAGGTCTCTTTTGGTTTCTTGCAGTAGTGTCTTGTAGTTTTCATTGTATAGGCCTTTTACATCTCTGGTTAGATTTATTCCTAAGTATTTTATCTTCTTGGGGGCTATTGTAAATGGTATTGATTTGGTGATTTCCTCTTCCAGATTTTCTTTGTTGGTGTAAAGGAATCCAACTAATTTTTGTATGTTTATCTTGTACCTGAAACTTTGCTGAAATCTTCTGTTAGTTCCAGTAGTTTTCTTGTGGATTCTTTGGGGTTTTCTGTGTATAAGATCATATCATCTGCAAATAGAGATACTTTGACTTCTTCTGTACCAATCTGGACACCCTTTATTTCTTTTTCTAGCCTAATTGCTCTGGCTAGGACCTCCAGCACCATGTTGAGTAAGAGTGGTGATATAGGGCATCCTTGTCTGGTTCCCGTTCTCTTCCTAATTTGCTGAGAGTTTTTATCATGAATGGATGTTGGACTTTGTCAGTGTCTTTTCTGCATCGATTGATAAGATCATGTGGTTCTTTTGTTTTATTTATGTGATGGATTACATTGATTGTTTTTCTAATGTTGAACCATCCCAGCATACCTGGTATAAATCCCACTTGATCATGGTGAATTGTTTTTTTGATGTGTTGCTGAAGTCTGTTGGCTAGAATTTTGTTCAGGATTTTTGTGTCAATGTTCATGAAGGATATTGGTCTGTAATTTTCTTTTTTGGTGGTGTCTTTACCTGGTTTTGGTATCAGGGTTATGCTGGCTTCATAGAATGAGTTTGGGAGTATTCCATCCTTTTCTATGCTCTAAAATACCTTTAGTAGTAGTGGTGTTAACTCTTCTCTGAAAGTTTGGTAGAATTCTCCAGTGAAGCCATCTGGGCCAGGGCTTTTTTTTGTTGGGAGTTTTTTAATTACCTTTTCAACCTCTTCTTTTGTTATGGGCTTATTTAGTTGTCCTACCTCTGTTTGTATTAGTTTAGGTAAATAGTGAGTTTCTAGAAATTTGTCCATTTCTTCTAGGTTTTCAAATTTGTTAGAGTACAGTTTTTCATAGTATTCTGTTTTATGATTCTTTTAGTTTCTGTTGGGTCTGTTGTGATATCACTCATATGAAGGGTTATTTGCTTCCTCTCCTGTTTTTCTTTTGTCAGTTTGGCCAGTGGTTTATCAATTTTGCTGATCTTTTCAAAGAACCACCTTTTGGTCTTGTTAACTCTTTCAATTGTTTTTCTGTTAGCTATTTCATTTAATTCTGCTCTAATTCTTATTATTTCCTTTCTTCTGGCACCTGAGGGCTTCTTTTGCTGCTGTCTTTCTACTTGTTCCAGTTGTAGGGTTAATGTTTTGATTATGGCCCTTTCTTCTTTTTGGATGTGTGCATTTATTGCTATAAAATGACCTCTGAGCACTGCTTTTGCTGTGTCCCAAATGTTCTGGTAGGATGTGTTTTCATTCTCATTTGATTCTATGAAATTTCTTGATTCCATCCTTAATTTCTTCTGTAACCCAGTAGTTTTTGAGCAAGGTGTTGTTCAGTTTCCATGTGTTTGATTTTTTTCCCTTGGTTTTTATGTTGTTGATTTCTACTTTAATAGCTTTATGGTCAGAAAAGATGCTTTGTAATATTTTGATGCTTTGGATCCTGTTAAGGCTTGCTTTACGGCCTAATATGTTGTCTATTCTGGAGAATGTTCCGTGTGTTAGAAAAGAAGGTATAGTTGGCTGCTGTTGGGTGGAGTGTTCAGTATACATCTGTGAGATCAAGTTGGTTGATTGTAGCATTTAGCTCTTCCATGTCTTTGCTGAGCTTCTTTCTGGATGTTCTGTCCTTCACCGAAAGTGGTGTGTTGAAGTCTCCTACTACTGTTGTGGAGCTCTTTTTCTATTTTCAGTGCTGTTAGAGTTTATGTATTTTGGAGCCCTGTGATTGGATTCATAAATATTTATTATAGTTATGCCCTCCTGGTGTATTGACCCTTTAATCATTATATAGTGCTTTTCCTTATCCTTTGTGGTGGACTTGACTTTAAAGTCTATTTTGTCAGAGATTAATATTGCCACTCCTGCTCTTTTCTGAGTGTTGTTTGCGTGATATATTTTTTTCTATCCTTTGAGTTTTAGTTTGTGTCTTTAAGTCTAAGGTGTGTCTCCTGTAGGCAGCATATAGACGGATTGTGTTTTTTAATCTAATCTGCCACTCTCTGTCTTTTTATTGGTGCATTTAGTCCATTTACATTCAGCATAGTTATTGATAGATATGAGTTTAGTGCTATCGTTTGATGTCTTTTTTTGTGTGTTGTTCACAGTTTCTTTGTTCCACTTTCTGGTTGCTCTGTCCTGTGTTCTAGTCTTGGGTTGTTCTCTGATGTTACTGATTTTCTAACCAGAGGACTCCCTTTAGTATTTCTTGTAATTTTGGTTTGGTTTTTGCAAATTCCCTAAACTTCTGTTTATCTGTAAATGCTGTAATTTCACCATCATATTTGAGAGACAGTTTTGCTGGATATATAGTTCTTGGCTGGCAATTTTTTTCCTTCCAGGCTTTATATATGTCATCCCATTGCCTTCTTGCCTACGTGGTTTCTGCTGAGTAGTCTGAGCTTAATCTTATTGACTGTCCTTTGTAGATGACTTTTTGTTTATCCCTAGCCGTTCTTAAAATTCTCTCTTTATTTTTGTTTTTGGCAAGTTTGATTATAATATGTCTTGGTGAATTTCTTTTGGGATCTACCTTACGTGGGGTTCGATGAGCTTCTTGGTTAGATATCTTCTCATCTTTCATGATATCAGGAAGTTTTCTGGCAACAAATCTTCAACAATTCTCTCTGTTATTCCCCCCACAACCCGCCCAATTCTGGTACTCCAGTCACTCGTAGGTTATTCCTCTTAATAGAATCCCACATAATTCTTAGGGTTTCTTCATTTTTTTAAATCCTTTTATCTGATTTTTCCTCAAATCAGTTGGTGTCAAGTGCTTTACCTTCAGTGTCACTGATTCTGACTTCTATTGCCTCAATTTTGCTGCTGTGACTTTCCATTGAGTTGTCTGATTCTGAAATTTGATTGTTAATCTTCGGGATTTCTGATTGCTGGCTCTCTGTGGATTCTTGCAGCCTGTTGCATTTGTCATTATGCTCTAATCTTTTTAATTTCCTCTATTGCATGTTCAGCATTTTGCTTAATTTCGTTCCTAATTTCTTGAAGAGTTCTATATATTAATCTTTTGTGTTCTGCCTCTGGTAATTGCAAGAAGTTTCCCTTTTCTGGAAAATTTCTAGATTTTTTATTTTCAGAGCTTGCTGAAGCCATTGTGAATTGCCTCTTTATTTAATATTGACTGTTGTCTCTGAGCCATCAATAAGTTATTATATTTATTTTGTTTGCTTACTGTGGCCTAGCTTGTTGTTTTGTTTTGATATGCCCAGATAGGCTGCTCGTGTGAGCTAGTTTGATTATTGGCACCTTGGAAGCTCTAATGTCCTGTCACCAGGTGGTTAGATCTGTTACTAGGTATGTGAGCTCAGGACTCCACCCACTTCCCCTGTATGGATTCGACTCAGGTACCGAGGTAGATAGCCACCAAGTGTGTGGTGTAGGCTCTCACTTACAGTCCTAGACAGGCATGGATGATTGATACAGGCACAGGCATCTGGCTGCAGCAGGGGAACACACTCTGAGCAAGGCAGGGGGCTGATGTCCACCCCCGAGTGTCCAGGAGGAGGGCGTGTCCCTGTTCCCTAGAGTGCGTAGGTGGGTGAGTTTTGCAGCTGGACTATGAGCACCTAATGCTGTTGGCTGTCAGGAGTGGGGGCTACCTCTTATTCATGGGCCCCTATTGAAGGTGGCTGGGTAGCATGAGTAGAGCCACCAATCCTCAGGCCCCTGTTGTGGGTAGGTGAAGACCCTGCTTAATGGGCAGAGCAGTGTCAAATGTCAAGAACCTGCCAATTCACAGCTGAAACAGTTGAAGTTAGACTTCCAGTATATACCCTGTTGTACTGCGGTAATGAGGGCCTATGCTGTTGAGATGGGCCCACACAAGTCTATGCAGTGGGAAGGGCACTCAGAGTCTGTGGATCCCTTATGCGTGTGCCTAGGCAAAGGAGCTGTGCCTACCCTGGCTTCTTGGCTTATGGGAGCAGGCAGTTTATTTTTTCCCTGTTTGTTACTTTGTTTACTGTCCAAGGCAGGGAGACTGGCTCCAGGCATGTGACGGATCCTACTTCTGGCCCAGGGGGCTCGGCAATTGCTGAAGCCGATCTGGAACCCGGGGTAGAGCAGGGAGCAGGGAGGTAAATGGGAGAGAGGTTTTCCCGTAAGCGGGGTGTTTTTGAGCTGCGCGGTAGGCCATATGCAAGTACTTATCTTTTGCCAATCCAGGGCTGCTTCTCACTGATTCTGGGTGGCCGTGTAGACTCTCTGGCACTGGGTCTCTCCTGGTGAGGAAAACGCGCCTCCCAAGCACCACCGGTTGCCTGCCTCACCACTCACCCCTGAGCTGATCAGGCCTGAAGGGTCAGGCTCTCACCTGGTCAGGTCTGGCAACTCCTCGCTGCTTCCAAACCGTCTCTCCCTCCCCCTGCCACTCAGTCCGGTTCCTCAACTCTGTGTTTGATGTTCAGGGCTCCCAGATTGCCATATATAATCTATTCACTTGTTTTTTTGGGTCTTTGTTGTAAGAGGGTCCACCAGAAGCATCTAACTACTCTGCCATCTTGGCCCTGCCTCCAAAAATTTATACATATATTGGTTTGTGACATTGGTTGCAATCCCCACAATGTGACAGCACACTCCTCTTTTCGACTCCAGGTTGCCTGTGTCCATTCAACCAGTTCCTGTCCCTTCCTGCTTTCTCATCCTACTTTTGGACAGGAGCTGACCATTTGGTCTCATATATTGATTGAACTAAGAGGCATGTTCCTCACGTGTATTATTTTTTTGTTTTATAGTTCTGTCTAATCTTTGTCTAAAGAGTGGGCTTCAGGAATGGTTTCAGTTCCGGGTTAACAGAGCGTCTGGGGGCTATGGTTTTGGGAGTTCCTCCCTCCAGTGTCTGTCAGATCATTAAGTCTGGTCTTTCTATGTGAATTTGAATTCTGTTCTGTGTTTTTCTCCTGCTCTGTCAGGGGCTCTCTGTTGTGTTCCTTTTCAGGGTGTTTTCTGTTTTTTTAATAGATGCCATTGCCGTGGCGAGATGATATCTCAGTGTAGTTTTGATTTATGTTTCTGTAATGGCTAATGAAGGAGTTCTGGTGGCACAGTTGTTAAAGTGCTCAGCTGCTAACTGAAAAGTCAGAGCATCAAATCCACAAGCTACTCTGCAGGAGAAAGATGTGGCAGTCAACTTTCCTCAAGATTGTTGTTGTTATGTGCTGTCAAGTTGATTCTGACTCACAGTGACCCTATACGACAGAGTAGAACTGCCCCCATGGAGTTTCCCAGGCTGAAATCTTTATGGGAACAGATGGCCAGATCTTTTCTTCCACAGAGCTTCTGGTGGGTTCAAACCACCAACCTTTTGGTTAGCAGCTGGGTGCTTAACCATCACACCACCAGGGCTCCTTTTGAACACATCGTTGTTGACATTAGTTGCCATTGAGTTGGTTCCTTGGAAACCCTATAGGGCAGTTCTGTTCTGTCCTGTACAGTTGCTATGAGTCAGAATTGACTCGACAGCAGCAGATTTGGTTTTGGTTTTTCTGTATGGCTAATGATTGTAAGCCATCTCTTCAGGTGTTTTAGCCATTGAATATCTTTGATGAAATGTCTTTTCATGTCCCTTGTGCATTTTTTAATTGGATTGTTTATCTTTTTGCTGTTGAGGTGTTGAAGTTTTCTGTAAATTTTAGAGATTAGTCCCTTGTCGGATATGTCATAGCCAAAAAGTTTTTCCCAGTCTGTCAAAGTCTTTTGATAAGTATAAGTGTTTAATTTTTTGGAGGTCCCATTTATATAGTTTATCTTCTGCTGTTTGTGCATTTTTAGTTATGTTTGATATTCTATTTATGCCATATGTTGGGGTCCCTAGTGTTGTCCCTATTTTTTCTTCCATTGTCTTTATAGTTTTAGGATTTACATATAGGTCTTTGATCCATTTTGAGTTAGTTTTTGTGTGTGGTGTGAGGTAAGAGTCTTGTTTCATTTCTCTGCAGATGGATATCCAGTTTTGCTAGCACCATTTGTTAAAGAGACTTTCTGTTCCCCATTTAGTGAACTTCAGCCCTTTGTCAATGATCAGCTGTCCATAGGTGGTTGCATTTACTTTTGGGTTCTCAATTCTGTTCCATTGGTCTATGTGTCTGTTGTTATACCAGTGCTAGGCTGTTTTGAGTGCCGTGGCTGTATAGTAGGTTCTGGTACCAGGAAATATGAAGCCTCCTACTTTGTTCTTCTTCAGTAATGCTTTTCTTATCCAAGTCCTCTTTCCTTTCCATATGAAGTTGGTGATTAGTTTTTTTGTCTCTTTAAAGAATGTTGTTGGAATTTGGTAGAGCCTGATCTCTTAATTGCTGCCATATACAAACTGTGCATGCTAAAGGGATATCCATTTTGGAGGTATTAATTGTACTGATTGTTTTTGTAAAGGAAGTGAGTTTTGAAACAGTTAAAAATTTTGGATAGTAAGGAGAAGATGGATATATATTTTTCCTTTGTGGTCTTTTAAAAAATCTTGATTAAAAATCATCAAAGTAGCTGTGTACACAAATATATAAATTACATAAGCAGGATTAGGAAACATAAGTGCCTGTTTTCTGTTGTTTCCCAATTAATAAAATATTCCATTTCAGCCAGTACCACCTACATTGATTAGTAATCAGACTTATAGTAGCCACAGACAAGATCTAAATAATTTACTGTATCAGAGGTAAAGTTCTCTGCCTTTGAATATTTTTTCCCTAAATTGATGTATTTGTACATGTTCCAGTAAGACAGATAAAGTTAGGTTTTATTTTCCTTTAATAATACCACTGAAAAAGTAATTTTCTTATAAAACTTCTTGAAAAATGCTTTATGTTTATAATTTGTAAGTAATTTATGTTTATAACATTTATTAGCAGAATTTGTTCTTTCTTATTATATGTTCCTATTAGAAATATTTGTCAAAACATTTGTATTTCTATGGTTTATATTTATATTTTTCTGTCTATGTATGCTTTATATTACCTGCCTAATATGGTGGGATTAATATGTGGAAAAATATACGCATACTCTCTGTTCTTTGATGTTCTCAACTCCAGTGGTCTTGACCTGCACCCAACCTCAGACACCTGTTCCCACAGTTATATTCTAGACTTGTCGTTATCTATAATTGTACTTGTTAAATTTCAATTTTAAGCGTCCTGCTTTCTGGCCACCGCTTTCTCTACACCCGTTCCCTCGAGCCCACTACATTAAATATTCAAGCCTACTACATCCCTCAGTGAAATGGGTTCAGACAGTGGCTGCAACAATGGGCTCGAACAGCAACAATTGTGAGGATGGCGCAGGACTGGGCAGTGTTTCACTGAGTTGCTACGAGTCAGAATCAACTAGACGGCACCTAACAACTCCCTTGGTACTGTTTCTGTCATGGTGCCAAATCCAATGGTAATTTTGAAGTCTTCCATATTTTTAACCTACCAGCAAAACTTAACATAGTAAGCCATATGTCCATCTAGAAAGACTTTGTCCTCGTATGGCTTCCAGGGCACAATTTCTCACTGACTGTTTCCTCTTAGAGTCTTTTGCAAATTCCTCCTCATATTCCTGGTCTCAGAACATCAGCAGTGAGTTCTTGTTTATGGTGATAGAAAATCTGGCAACAATTACTGGTGATGGTTACACAATAAGATTAATATATTGTATTTTTATGCAAATAATGTGAACCTTCTATGTTTATTTGCCAACAGCTCCCTCCCACCACAGGGAGCTGTGCCAGTGGTGCCCCTGTGCCAGTATTTTTTATGTGTTGCCAAAAAGAAAGTAGCATAACGTGCTTACAAAAATACCTCACGTGGAGGGGGAGCATTTGGCAAACATTACTTGCATAAAATACGGTAATTGATATCACTACCTTGTACACATGAAAAATGTCAAATTGGCAAATAGGGTGTTATATGTATTTTTACAATAAAAATTTTTTAAAAATCAGACTATTTCCTTGATTGCAGTCCTTTCATTTTATTGGTGTTTTCATCCAGTCCTCTGGCTTTAAATACTTTCTGCATGTCTTTTACACTTAAACTCCTTTCCACAACTCTCCCCTAACTTCAGTTTTAAGCATTCCATATCTTCATTTGTATGTCTAGTAATATTTCAACATGTAACATGTATAAAACTAAACTCTTACTGTACTTTAGATGACGGTTTACAGAACGAACTAACTTCTCATTAAACAGTGCATATGTTGTTGCATGACGTTGGTTAACCCCATGACATGTCAGTACTCTTCCTACTCGACCTTAAGTTCCCTGTTGCCAGCTTTCCTGTCACCTCCTGCCTTCTAGTCCTTGCCCCTGGCTTGGTATGCCCCGTTAGTCCCGTTTTGTCCTGCGGGCCTTCTATCTTTGGCTAAAAGGTGAACCACCAGAGTTACTTGATTACTGAGCTACAAGCGTGTCCGGGGGCCATACTCTCGGGTTTCGCCAGTCTCTGTCAGGCCAGTAACTCTGGTCTTTTTTTGAGTTAGAATTTTATTCTACATTTTTCTCCAGCTCTGTCCAGAACCCTCTATTGTGATCCCTGTTAGAGCAGTCAGTGGTGGTAGCAGGGCACCATCTAGTTGTACTGGACTCAGTCTGGTGGAGGCTGTGGTAGTTGTGGTCCATTAGTCCTTTGGACTAATCTTTCCCTTGTGTCTTGTTTTCTTCCTTTTCCCTTGCTTCCGAGGGGGTGAGACCAGTGGAGTATCTTAGATGGCTGCCCACAGGCTTTTAAGATCCCAGATGCTGTTCACCAAAGTAGAATGTAGAACATTTTCTTTCTAAACTATGTTACGCCAGTTGAGCTAGATGTTCCCTGAAACCATGGTCCCCACAGCCCTCAGCCTAGTAACTCAGTCCCTCAGGGAGTCTAGATTTGTCCATGGGGCTTCCATGACCTTACCCTGAACAAGTTGTGCTGGCTTCCCCAGTATTGTGTAATGTCTTACCCTTCACCAAAGTTACCACTTATCTATTGTCTATTTAGTGTTTTTCCACCCCCACCTCTCCCCTCCCTCATAACCATCAAAGATTACTTCTTTTTGTGTGTAAACCTTTTCCTGAGTTGTTATACTAGTGGTCTCATACAATATTTGTCCTTTTGTGATTGACTTATTTCACTCAGCATAATGTCCTCCACATTCATCCACATTGTGAGATACTTCGCAGAGTCGTCATTGTTCTTTATCATTGTGTAGTACTCTATTGTGTGTATGTACCATAGTTTGTTTATCCTTTCATCTGTTGATGGAGATCTAGATTGTTTCCATCTTTTTGTGGTTGTGAACAATGCTGCAGTGAACATGGTGTGCGTATGTCTATTCATGTGACAGCTCTTATTTTTCTAGGATGTATTCTTAGGAGTGAGATTGCTTGATCATATGGTATTTCTATTTCTAGCTTTCTAAGGAACCACCAGTCGTCTTCCAAAATTGTTGTATCATTTTGCATTCCCACCAGCAGGGCATAAGAGTTCCAGTCTCCCGGCAGCCTCTCACACATTTGTTATTTTCTGGTTTTTGTTTTTTTTTTCATTCGTGCCAGTAATGCTGGGGTGAGATGGTGACTCATTGTGGTTGTGATTTGCATTTCTCTGATGGCTGGTGATCGCAACCATTTCATCATGTGTCTGTTAGCCGCTTGAATGTCTTCTTTCATGAAGTGTCTGTTCATTTCCTTCACCCATTTTTTAATCGGATTGTTTGTCTTTTTGTTATAGACGTGTTGAATTTTCCTATTGATTTTAGAGATTTGACCTTTGTCGGATTTGTAATAGCCAAATTTTTTTTCCCAGTCTGTAGGTTTTCTTTTTACTCTTTCAGTGAAGTCTTTTGATGAGCATAAGTATTTATTTCTTAGAAGCTCCCAGTTATCTAGCTTATCTTCTGGAGTTTATATGTTGTTAGTTATGGTTTGTATCTTGTTAATGCCGTGTGTTAGGGCCTCTAGCATTGATCCTTTTTGTTGCTGTTGTTGTTGTTGTTGTTTTCCTATGATCTTTATAATTTTTGGTTTTATATTTAGGTCTTTGATCCATTTTGAATTAGTTTTTGTGTATAGTGTGCAGTATGGGTCCTGTTGCATTTTTTTGTAGGTGGACATCCAGTTCTGACAGCATCATTTTTTAAAAAGACTGTCTTTTCCCCATTTGATGGAATTTGGGCCTTTATCAAAGATCAAGTGACTGTAGGTGGATGGATTTACATCTGCGTTCTTGACTGTGTTCCATTGGTCAGTGTATCTGTCATTGTACCAGTACCAGGCTGTTTTGACTACCGTAGCTGTATATTAGGTTCTGAAGTCAGGTAGTGTGAGGCCTCCTACTTTATTCTTCTTTTTCAGTAGTGCTTTACTTATCCAAGGCTTCTTTCCTTTCCATATAAAGTTAATGATTAGTTTTTCCATCTCTTTGAAGAATGTTGCTGGTATTTGGATCAGGATTGCATTGTATTTGTAAATTGCTTTTGGTAGAATTGTCTTTTTCACAATGTTGAGTCTACGTATCCATGAGCATGGTATGTTTTTCCATTTATGTAGATCTCTTTTGGTTTCTTACAGTAATGTTTTATAGTTTTCTCTGTATAGGTCTTTTACATCCCTGGTTAGATTTATTCCTAAAGTTTTTTTTTTGTTGTTGTTGTTGTTGTTGTTTTTGTTTTTTTTAAGGGGCTATTATAAATGGTATAGTTTTCCTGATTTCCTTTTCATCATTGTCTTTTTCGGTGTATGGGAATCCAACTGATTTTTCTATGTTTATCTTGTATACTACTATTCTGCTGAATCTTTCTATTAGTTCCAGTAGTTTTCTCACGGAGTTTTTAGAGTTTTCTGTATAGTATATCATCTTCAAATAGGAACAGTTTAACTTCTTCATTACCAATTTGGATGCCCTTTATTTCTTTTTCTTGCCTTATTGCTCTAGCTAGAACTTCCAGCACAATGTTAAATAGGAGTGGTGATAAAGGGCATCCTTGTCTTGTTCCTTTTCTCATGGAGAATGTTTTTAGCCTCTCTCCATTAAGAATGACATTGGCCACCGGTTTTGCACAGATGCCCTTTATTATGTTGAGAAATTTCCCTTCTATACCTATTTTATTGAGAGTTTATCAGGAATGGGTGTTGGACTTTGTCGAATGCCTTTTCTGCATCAATTGAGATGATCATGTGATTCTTTTCTTTCCATTTATTTATGTGGTGGATTACGTTGATTGATTTTTTAATGCTGAACCATCCTTGCATACCTGGTATGAATCCTACTTGGTCGTGGTGTATTATTTTTTTTTGATAATGATGCTGAATTCTATTGGCTAGAATTTTGTTGAGAATTTTTGCATTTATATTCATGAGAGATACTGGTCTGTAATTTTCTTTTTTTGTGGTGTCTTTGCCTGATTTTGATATCAGGGTTATGCTGGCTTCATAGAATGAATTCGGAAGTGTCGAGTCCTTTTCTGTGTTCTGGAATAGTTTGAGTAGTACTGATGTATGCTCTTCTCTGAACGTTTGGTAGAATTCTCCAGTGAAGCCATCTGGGCCAAGGCTTTCTTTTTGTTAGGAGTTTTTTTTTTTTTTTTTTTTTTTTTTAATTACCTTTTCAGTGTCTTGTTTTGGGTCTGTTCAGATTTTCAACATCAATTTGCGATAGTTTGGGTAGGTAGTGTGTTTCTAGAAATTTGTCCATTTCCTCTAGATGTTCAAATTTATTGGAGTATAGTTTTTCATAGTGGTGTGTTATGATCCTTTGTATTTCATTTGGGTCGATTGTAATGTCCCCCATTTCATTTATTTGGGTTATTTGCATCCTCTCCTGTTTTTCTTTTGTCAGTTTGGCTAGTGGTTTGTGAATTTTGTTGATTTTTTTGTTGTTTTTCTTCTGATCTCTATTTCATTTATTTCTGCTCTGATCTTTATTATTTCCCTCGTTTGGTGGCTATACACTTCTTATGCTGTTCTTTTTCTATTTGTCAAGTTGTGAAGCTACTGTTTTAATTTTGTCCCTTTCTTCTTTTTTGAGGTGTGCATCTATTGCTGTAAATTGACCACTGAGCACTGCCTTTGCTGTGTCCCAAAGGTTTTGGTATGATATGTTTTCATTCTTATTTGGTTCTAGGAATTTTTTGATTCCATCTTTGATTTCTTCTGTTACCCAGTGGTTTTTAAGTAGGGTGTCATTTAGCTTCCATGTAATTGATTTTTTTCCTTGCTCTTCCTGTTGTTAATTTCTACTTTGATGGTGTTGTGATTGGAGAAGATTCTTTGGATTGTCTCAGTGTTTTCAATTTTGTTGAGAGTTGCTTTGTGTCCTAAGATGTGGTCTTTTCTGGCGAATGTTCCATGTGCGTTGGAAAAGAATGTGTACTTTGCGGCTGTTGGGTGGAGTGTTCTGTATATGTCTATGAGTTCAAGTTGGTGGGTTGTGGCCTTTAGATCTTCCGTATCTTTGTTGAGTTTCTTTCTAGATGTTCTGTCCTTTACCGAGAATGGTGTGTTGAAGTCTCCTAGTATTACAGTGGAACTGTCAGTTTCTCTTTTCAATGTTGTTAAAGATTGTTTTATGTATTTTAGAGCCCTGTCATTGAGTGCGTAGATATTTATTGTGGTTTTATCTTCATTATGGATCATCCCTTTAATCTTGATATAGTGCCCTTTGTCTTTTATGGTGGATTTTGTTTTAAAGTCTATTTTATCTGAGATTAGTATTGCCACTCCTGTTCTTTTTTGGTGGCTGTTTGCTTGATATTTTTACATCGTTTGTTTTTAATAAATTTATGTCTTTGTTTCTAAGGTGTGTCTCTTGTAGACAGCATATTTATGGATCCTGTTTTTTCTCCATTCTGTCACTCTCTGTCTCTTTATGGGTGCTCACTCTCTGTCTCTTTATGGGTGCGTTTAGGCCATTTACATTCAATGTAATTATTGATATTAAAACTAAACTTTTGATCCCTTCTTTTCTCCCCGTAAAACCTTCTACCGTGTCATTCTCCCCTATCTTAGTAATTGACACTTGCATTCTTTCAGTTATTCAGACTAGAAACCTTGGAATCATTCTGATTCTTTTATTTCTTACCTCGCATGTAATCCAGCAACATATCTTCTTAGTAGTTCCTTAAGAATTTGTTCTCAGTCTGTCCACTTAACATCAGTTTTGTTGCCACCACCTTTGTTTGGATTGCTGCGGTAGCCTGGTTTTCCACCCTTAACCCCTGCCATCTGTGTTCTCTACATATCAGTAAATGCAAATATTTAAAATGTCAGTCAGATTATACCACTCCTCTGCTCAAAAACTCCTCAGTGCCTCCCTTCTTACTCAGAATAAAATGTGAAATACCTTCATGGCTCACAGAATTCAACGTGATTTTACATGAGAACTTTATGGTCTCGTTTCCCCCGACTCATTCCACTTCAGGCACATTGGTGTGCCATGCTGTTCTAAAACATTCCAAGCACATTTCCATCTCAGGGGCTTTGTATTTCTATTTTCTCTGCCTATAAGGTTCTTCCTCCATACATAAGTAGATTGCAAAACTCAGTGAAGAAGAAATTCCCATATATGTTCATTGAGAATATATTCTGTGTGTAAGTGTGTGTGTACCAATAGAAAAAATATCTGAAAGAAGATAATAAAATGTTAACAGTGACTGCCTTTAGGTAGACATTAGATTTAAATTTGCCAGTATTTTCTGATTTTTTTCACAGTGAGCAAGAGTTATTTCTATAATCAGAAAATAAAAGTATTCATTTTTATATAAAGACTAAAAATATTCCCCTTCCTCAGCTTCTGGGATGCTAGTAATGTTGTTTCTTGATGTAGGTTCTTATTACACAGTTGTAAACACATGGTGGAATTTATCACTATATACTTATGATTTGTATATTTTTCAGTGTACATGTTATACTGCAATAAAAAGTTTTAAAGAAGTGTGTGTGTGTGTGTGTGTGTGTGTGTGTGTGTGTGTGTGTGTGTGTGTGTGTGTGTGTGTGTGTGTGTGTGTGTGTGTGTGTGTGTGTGTATAACCCTACCAAAA
This sequence comes from Dugong dugon, assembly GCA_030035585.1. Classification (NCBI taxonomy): domain Eukaryota; kingdom Metazoa; phylum Chordata; class Mammalia; order Sirenia; family Dugongidae; genus Dugong; species Dugong dugon. The sequence goes on from CM057465.1 coordinate 17,508,978, forward strand.
TAGAAAGTAATACAGTATATTTATTCTATGGAGTTATTTGAGTAGTCTGAGTAATTTGCTTTAAGTTTTGAGATAAACTTTGAGATACATTTACTACTTACTTAATGGCCTACTCAAAATTTCATTGACTTCAAGACTATTTCATTTTAGATCATTAGCTGCTAAATTGAATACGAACAGTAATTATTGGACTAAACTGAATCACGTTGGATAGGTGTAGATTTTTATACTTCTTCAGAGAACTTTTATTATTAGGTTTGTTATATCACAAATAGTGCTTCTTTCAAAACTAACAAAATATTTTAAAATTTAGAAATATTTTATATTTGTTCCTATGTCACAAAATATCTTAGTTTTTTTTTTAGTCTAAGTTAGGCAAGTTATTGCCCAGAATTACCTGTTGCCATCAAGTCGATTCCAACTCAGTGACTGTGTAGGACAGAGTAGAACTGCCCCATAGGGTTTCCAAGGAGTTGCTGTGGGTTTGAACTGCTGACCTTTTGGTTAGCAGCCAAACACTTAGCCACCGTGCCACGAGGGCTCCTTTAATAGGACTAGAATTAGATGGATTTAATAGTATTTAATTGTATTATTTTGTATTTAATAGTATTATTTAATATCTCATAAGTTTTTTTTTAAGATTTGTTTAACTATATGGTACTGAAACTGAATTACAGCTGTACTCTCAAATATATAGATAATGCTGTGTCTTGTTTTATAGCAGGTTAAACTGCAGTTTGAAAAATTGATTTCCTCTATTCAGTTAGATAATTGATTTAGAAATAAAAAAAAAAATATGGTTTTACATTGAAAACAAGAAATTCTGACCTATATGGACATCACTTCAAACAAGGCACTTTCCTTTTCATTTTGTCCATAAGTTCAGTTTAATTTTAGTTAGCAATTCAAACTGAAATATTAAAATCAGTTGAGTATAAATTATTCTTAAACAGTTATGTTGTATTTAAAAGTATTTTTCCATCTGTAGCATCTGTGATTCATACTCTAATTTTTAATTCTTACATATCATCAGGAAATATACTGATTTTATATAATGTGTGAAAAGTCAAAATTCATTTATATGACATAAATTATACTTCAGTGTTTGTGGTTGAACTCTTTTACCTTTTGGGTCTTAAATTACCTTTTTCTCCTCCTTCTTATAAAACACACTTGGTCTTAAAAACTGTTTATGTCAGATTTGTTTGCTTTTTTGATTTTTTTTTAAATCTATTTTTGTATTCTATCAGTATTTTAAAATTAGGATTATATATGCTGGTGCGCACTTAGCTGTTTGTGGTATATTATAAAATATTTATTATATTTACATATCTCTCCTCCTTAAATCTAGATACAATTGAAAAGGAAATAAGAAAAATCTTCAATATTCCAGATGAAAAGGAGACCAGATTGTGGAACAAATACATGAGTAATACATTTGAACCACTGAATAAGCCAGACAGCACCATTCAGGATGCTGGTTTATACCAAGGACAGGTATTGTTTAGCAATGCTGTTTATTTTAAGCATACTGTACATGAAGCTTTTTGGATTCATAGACTTTTCTAACTCATCTCTTCCCTGTTTCTCTTGGTCACTGGCTATTCTGCTTCCTTCCTTTAGCTTGAGAATAACCTATTTGTTAAAAAGAAATTATTTTCAGTAAAAAAGCTGTTTATGTTATTAGATAGGTTAACAAACTTTTCATGCAAAGTACTGAATCGTAAATATTTTTGACTTTCGAGCCTTATGGTCTTTGTAGCAACCACAACTCTGTCATTGTAGTAGCATGAAAGCAGCTATAGATAGTATGTAAACAAATGGGATGGCTGTGTTCCAATAAAACTTTATTTACAAAAACAAGCAATGGGACTAGCAGATTGTATTTTGTCAACCCCTATTAAAATGTATATACGTTGCTATGGGTTGAAACTACACAATGGCCATGGGTAGTAGGTATTAAAATGTATCAGCCCCTAATTTGGTTTTCCTTTGTGGTATACTCCAAAGAAATGTTTGGAGAGGCTTAGATACCATCAGCAAGTTCTACTGATTTTACCTTCTAAGTAACTCTTCGATTCATCTCTCTATTCCATTCCCAGTTTTACCTTTCGATAGTCTATTAACACATCTCTCTGCCTCTAGTCTTTTGCACGTCCATTCAGTCTTCCATATTTCTTCTACAATATTCTTTCTAAAATGTAAACCTTATTATTTCCCTTTCATAAACCTTTCCCGACTCCTAATGATTAGGCATCTTATCACAAGATGCAAGTCACAGTTTGACCTCTTATCTAGTCTTCCAGCATCTTTAGATTATCCTTGCCTTATGATTTATATTCTAACAGTACTGTTTATGAATCCCTAAACACACTATACTGTTCCATACTCCTCCTGTGCTTTTGCGTATGTTGTTCCATCTACCTGGTGTATTCTCTTCCCAGTTCCTGTATCCATCCAGCAAAGAAGTCCTTTTAAACTATGAAAATATTCAAATTAACCATCCCATCATATCATCTAGCCAGACCAGATTATTCATCCTTTGAATTCTAACTCAAATGTCACACCATCTCTTCAGCCTTCCCTGATCTGTTTTGTTTTGTTTTGTTTTTTTCAGTATCCACTGCAGTACAGGATTTTCCTACTTGGAAAATTGCTTCCTTAACTTCCATAATATTTTCATAATGATTTATTTCTATGTATTTTGTATAATACATAAGTTATTTCTGTATTGAGCTCCACAGCTAAACTATGAAGTCTGTATTTTGGTTGGACTATGTCTCTTATTTTTGTATTTACTTTTTTTCAATACCTAACACAATGCCTGGTGCTCCAATATATGGAGGTTTTTCCTTTATTTTCTTTGGTTTTATTAAAAATTACTATTGATATTAATATGATGAGTTATGAAGAGATTTAGGGTATTAATAAATACTAATTTCCCTAGGTTTAGGGAAATATTTGTTGAATACTTACTGTATGCCAAGTATTGTAGTAGGCTGTAGATACAGTGCTTTTTAGGCTTATTTTAACCATTCTATTCTTAAATTCACTCTTATAAAATCCAATATGTATTATAATTAAAAGTGGAATTACTCTGATTGAGGAGCCCCTGGGTGGTGCAAAAGTTAACACACTGTGCTGCTAAACCAAAAGTTGACATTTGAGTCCATCCAGATGCACCTCAGAAGAAAGTCCTGGCAATCTACTTGCCGCCTACAATAAACCAGGTATTGAATACTCTGTGGAGCACAGTTCTAGTGGAGTGAGGACCTTGGAACACTGACGCAAAAATCCTCAACAAAATTCTAGCTAATAGAATTCAGCAATATATCAGAAAAATACTTCACCATGATCAAGTGGGATTTATACCAGGTATGCAGGGATGGTTCAACATTAGAAAAACAATCAATGTAATCCATCACATAAATAAAACAAAAGACAAGAACCACATGATCTTATCAATCAATGCAGAAAAGACATTTGACAAAGTCCAACACCCATTAATGATAAAAACTCTCAATAAAATAGGAATAGAAGGGAAATTCCTCAGTGTAATTAAGGGCGTTTATACAAAACCAACAGCCAGCATCATCCTAAATGGAGAGACTTTGAAAGCATTCCCCTTGAGAACAGGAACCAGGCAAGGAAGGATGCCCTTTAAAACCACTCTTATTCAACATTATGCTGGAGGTCCTAGCGAGAGCAGTTAGGCTAGAAAAAGAAATAAAGGGCATCCAGATTGGTAGGGAAGAAGTCAGAGTATCTCTATTGGCAGATGATATGATCTTATACACGGAAAACCCGAAGGAATCCACAAGAAAACTACTGGAACTAATAGAAGATTTCAGCAAAGTTTCAGAATACAAGATAAACGTACAAAAATCAGTTGGATTCCTTTATACCAATGAAGAGAACCTCAAAGAGGAAATCACCAAATCAATACCATTTACAATAGCCCCTAAGAAGATAAAATACTTGGGAATAAATCTAATCAGAGGCGTAAAAGACCTACAATGAAAACTACACGACACTACTGCAAGAAACCAAAAGAGACCTACATAAGTGGAAGAACGTACCTTGCTCATGGACAGGTAGACTCAACATTGTGAAAACGTCAGTTGTACCCAAAGCGATCTACAGATACAGCGCAATCCTGATCCAGATTCCACCGGCATTTTTTAATGAGATGGGGAAATGAATCACCAACTTCATATGGAAAGGGAAAAGGCCCCGAATAAGTAAGCATTACTCAAGAAGAACAACAAAGTGGGAAGCCTCACACTACCTGATTTTAGAACCTATTATACTGCCACACTAGTCAAAACAGCCTGGTACTGGTACAACAACAGATACATAGACCAGTGGAACAGAATTGAGAATCCAGACATAAATTCATCCACCTATGAGCAGCTGATATTTGACAAAGGCCCAAAGTCTGTTAACTAAGGAAAAGACAGTCTCTTTAACAAGTAGTGCTGGCATAACTGGATACCCATCTGCAAAAAACTGAAACAAGACCCATACCTCACACCATGCACAAAAACTAACTCTAAATGGATGAAAGACTTAAATATAAAATTGAAAATGATAAAGATGATGGAAGAAAAAGTAGAGACAATGCTAGGAGTCCTAATACATGGCATAAACACAATACAAACCATAAGTAACAATGCACAAGCCCCAGAAGATAGACTAGATAATTGGGAGCTCCTAAAAATCAAACACTTAGGCTTATCAAAAGACTTCAGCAAAGAAGTAAAAAGACAACCTACAGACTGGGGAAAAAAAAATTTGGCTACGAGAAATCTGATCAGTGTCTAACCTCTAAAATCTACAAAATATTGTAAAACCTCAAAAACAAAAAGACAAATAACACAATTAAAAACTGGGCAAAGGATATGAACAGTTACTTCACCCAAGAAGATATTCAGGCGGCTAACAGATATATGAAGAAATGCTCACGATCATTTGCCTTTAGAAAAATGTAGGTCAAAACTACAATGAGATATCATCTCACCCCAACAAGTCTAGCCTTAATCCAAAAAATACAAAATAATAAATGCTGGAGAGGTTGTGGAGAGACTGGAACACTTATGCACTCTTGCTGGGAATGTAAAATGGTACAAATGCTTTGGAAATCGATTTGGCACTTCCTTAAAAAGCTAGAAATAGAAGTACCATATGATCCAGCTGTCCCACTCCTTGGAATATATCCTAGAGAAATCAGAGCTGTCACATGCATAGATATATGCACACCTATGTTCATTGAAGCACTGTTCACAATAGTAAAAAGATGGAAACAACCTAGGTGCCCATCAATGGACGAATGGATAAACAAATTATGGTATATCCACACAGTGGAATACTACGCAACGATAAAGAACAACGATGAAGCCGTGAAACATCTTATAACATGGAGGAAGCTGGAGGTCATTATGCTGAGTGAATTTAGTCAGTCACAGAAGGACATATACTGTATAAGACCACTATTATAAGAACTCAAGAAAAGGTTTAAACAGAAAAAAACATTCTTTGATGGTTATGGGGGTGGGGAGGGAGGGTGAGGGTTATTCACTAACTAGATAGTAGATAAGAATCATCTTAGGCAAGGGAAGGACAGCGCTCACTACAGGGAAGTCAGCACAATTGGACTAAACCAAAGCTAAGAAGTTTCCAGAATACAATCAAACACTTTGAGGGACAGAGTAGTAGGGGTCTGGGGACCATGCTTTCAGGGGACATCTAGGTCAATTGGCATAACAGAGCTTATTAAGAAAATGTTCTGCATCCTACTTTGGTGAGTGGCGTCTGGGGTCTTAAAAGCTTGCAAGCGGCCATCTAAGATGCATCAATTGGTCCCAGCCACCTGGAGTAAAGGAGAGTGAAGACCACCAAAGACACAAAGTATTAGCCCAAGAGACAGAAAGGGCCACATAAACCAGAGACTTCCATCAGCCTGAGACCAGAAGAACTAGATGGTGCCTGGCTACCACCAATGACCGCCCTGACAGGGAACACAACAGGGAGTCCTGGATGGAGCAGGAGAAAAGTGGGGTGCAGAACTCAAATTCTAGTAAGAAGACCAGACTTAATGGTCTGACCAAGACTGGAGGAACCCAGAAAGCATGGCCGGTGGATTCTCTATCAGCCCAGAACTAAAACAATTTCTGAGGCCAACTCTTCAGACAGGGATTGGATGGGATTGTGGGACATAATGTGATACTCATGAGGAGTGTGCCTCTTAGCTCAGGTAGATTCTAGAGACAAAATGGGCAGCTTCTGTCCGGAGGTGAGATGGGAACGCAGACAGGGTTAGGAGCTGGTTGAAAGGACATGAGGAATCGGGTGGAAAGGAGGAGTGTGCTGTCACAGTATGGGGAGAACAATTAGGGTCATACAACAATGTGTATATAAATTTTTATATGGGAAGAAATGAAAAAAAAAGGAAACGTCAAATAATTTGATGTTCCTGATAGGCTGGCATTTATCGTATTGCAGGTAAAAAGAATAAATTATTTTACTAAGGAGAAGACTAAATATCCTTAAGGTCATTTAATCCTTTGAAATATGCCTGTGTTTCACAAACAGTTAAGTGCTCAACTACTAACAGAAATTTGGTGGTTCTAACCCACCTGGAAGTGTCTTGGAAGAAAGGCCTGGCAGTCTGCTTCTGAAAGGTCACAGCCTTAAAACCCTGTGGAGCACAGTTCTACTCTGCAAGGCATGGGTCTGCCGTTAGTTGGAGATGACTCGGCAGCAACTGGTTTGGTTTGGTTTTCAAAGAATCGACACTGAATTGTCCAGATTTGAGAAGAACTCTTTGCTGACTGATGATAAATGAACTAAACACCATCCTGGACTTTTTTTTTTTTTTTGAAGAAAAGTTTTTATTAAAATTAAAAGTATTTTCATTAGAAATTGAAACAAAGATATGTTGTTGAAGTGCTTGCCTTCCCAAATGGGTGTACTTTTCTCTCTTCCTTTTTGTAAGTATCTTTGTGTGTTCAATTCAAGTTAATTTTGAAACCTTTCTAAAAATATTTTCCTTTTAAGTTTCAACCTTAAGTAAAATTTTATTCAGAAAGTAGTGCATTTGAATAAAGGAATGAATTTTTACATCTTTGGTAGCTGTCAACATTAACATCTGTGGTTGTAGAAACTTGGGTTTTTAATTATAAATACTACTAGGAATTAAGGTGTATAGTTAAACTTCAGTTATTTACTTGAGTCTTCCGTTTTAAAAGATCTTTTGTAAAAGAGAAACCATAAACAATTGTATTAAATGAATAACTTTGAAAATACCTAAGATTTCTTGTTTTATAGCTGATTTAAGTCTTTCAAATGACCACAAAGGTTGTGTGTATGTGTTTGTGAGAGAGAGAGAGAGAGACAGGGTTTGTAGTTTATATGTAGACATTGCCATATTTATAGGTTGCAGTCAAGAAAAACTTTATCTGGGACTTAAAAATCATTCACTGAATTTAATTTTATGAATCTGTAAAAATATGTGAATACATGATAAGACTGTATCAGAATGATAATCAGAAAACTGACGGTAATAGTTGAATTGTCTCTGGTAGGATAGGAGTGGAATGTGATCAGGGAGAAATCAGGATGGTAGGTACATTGGGCACTTATTTTTTATACCTTGTGCATACATTATATATGGTTTTTAAATGTGTGAAATGAAATATTAGTTTGCTTTTTAAGACAATTATGTTTTAATTAGCATGTTCTTTGAACAACATATTTCCATGAATTTTTTTTTTAATTAGTGTTTTATTGTATGTTACATGTATTCTGAAACAAGCTTTTATTTTACATGGTTAGGATCCAAATGCCAGTTTATAAATGGTCTGAAACATAAGGTCCACAAAAATATATTGCCAAGCATATGTAGAGTAGGTTACAAAATCACAACTTTAAGAAAAACTTAATGAATCAGAACATATAGAATGCATTGAAATTTGTAATACCTTGAATTTATCCTGTCATATTGTCTATATTATAGTTTTCCCATGAAATTTAGATATTAAATTAATTATTTTTGTTTAGTTTTTCTTTTCTGCACAAACTCCCCCATAGGAAAAACTAGAAGAAAAGCTTCTCTTTTCGACTAGAAAGTTGAGGAAGGATTGTGGGATATTTTAGAATAAAGGAAAGCTCTGCTTCAACCATGATGCAATAGAGAACTTTAGTCTGATACTCACAAATGTACTTATCATTTATAGATGAAAAGATTCTATAATTTACATAGTGATAAACACATAAAAATTTCAAAACCCCAAATTGTATATTGTCTGTAATTTTGAATTGTCTGTTCCACTGTTCCTCAATATTAGCATAACTATTAGCAGCGTTAGCTAAGATCATATTATCAGTAAGTTTAACAGTAGCTACAATTATTTATTGAACATCTGTTATTTGCACAGTACTATGTTACAAGCTACAAATGCAAAGAGATAGAAAATGTACTCCCTTGACTCACAGAATTTATATTTACTTGAATTGCACTTTCTTATACTAAAAGTCATAGAATAAATGATTTTCTTCATAGTTGACCTTCTTGCCTTCTCAGTGTCATTACTACTACTATTTGAGATCTTTTTGTCTCCCTTGCCCACCTTTAGAACCAAAATGCAAATACCTCTTCACCTTGTCTATCATGTCCTTTAAATAATCAATCAGTTATTTAGTGTATTCAGCTAATCTTTAAAGCTATTTTAACTTCAGAATTGTAGAAGAACACTCTTTTATTGTTTTATTTGCAGGTGTTAGTGATAGAACAGAAAAATGAAGATGGAACGTGGCCAAGGGGTTCTTCTACTCCTAAGTAAGTGCTCCCACTTTTTATGGCTGATTGTGTGATTTTGAGACCTTTGATGTCTGATATTGAAACCTAAAATGATAGAAGAACCTAATTGTACCATTCTGCAAAAACATATGCCTTCTTCTTATTCTAATATTTTGTTCTTAGTATAGAATTTACCTCAATTTGTGCTTAAATTAATGTTATAATTATAAGGGCTTCCACTTCAAATCTATTTTATAATAAGGTTTGGTATAAATAAATGTTATAAATGAGAAGTTTACATTATCTAATACAATCAAATCACTTAACATTTTGTTCAGTTTTTTGAAGGTTTTTTTGTGATTTTTCTCAAGTATCTTAAGAGAATATTTTTTATCAAAATGAATTTCATGTGAAAATAAGATTTTTATTTATTTAAATAAGTGTTTTAGAATATAAAAGCACAAGCACAGATAGAGGGGTATGAGCTGCTTTTGATGATAAATGAGGGAAGAAAGAACAGGGATCTTTTTCACTGTTTTAGAATAATCAGATCCACAGTCCGCTATCGAAAACACTTAGAATGAGTTGTGTTTCAACATTCAGATTTTATAGATTTTTGAGAAGTAATGTAGTATATATACCACCTATTATTGTAATATTTCTGTGGAGCCTAAGACAGCACTGTATAGTCAAACACATTAATATTTTCTCAGCAAAATATTCGCACTAAGTGGGATGACGTTTCAGATTTTTTAATAAGGGATTGCAAAGCTGTATTTCTTAAATCGTTAAAATAATGACTCTTAATGAATTAGAAATAATTTAGTGATTGCAAAGTAGCACATAAAAGAGAACAAATGTCTGGTACTTAATTTTCCTTAAAACTAAAATGGTACGTTTAATAAGTGGTTCTGTATCTTTTCTGTCTTGCGTTTTCTTTTAAATTTTTTATGAAAATGTTCCTAAGTGTATTAATTACATGGAGGTGATTTTTATTCTTAACCTACTTGGTTGGATGCAGTACAAGGGGAAAACTTAATGTAAGAAGAAGATAATAAAAGCATGTGGGTTGAATCATAGATTTTATGACTGATGAAGTGTTGCAAGTTAGGAGTATTTTCATTTTGAATATTCACATTTGGACTTTTGATCAGAACCACTGTTGTTTTTTCCAGCTTATGTTTAGATTGATATATACTTGCTGTATCTTTATATAATTTTTGAAATTACAAAGTTACTTGTTAATATAGAAGTACCATGAGTTCCAAAGACTGAGAAATCTTTCTACTTGAAATTACTGATTTTCACATGAAAAATGAAACTACTTACGTATTTTCTTTTATTGTCTTCTCCCCTATCTTCTAGCATATCATTTTCATTTACTCAAACAACTATAGCACTTGCTTTATGTAAGAGAAAACAGTTTGTTAATATAACAGCTAACAAACCGTACACATGTAATAAATACTGGTGAGTGAAGATTTACTAAACTAGAGATGCACAGAACTATAACAAAGAGTTCCAGCCCTCACAAGTCTACTAGTTTAGTAGATAACCCAAATATTAAGGGATGAAAAGTTGTGTCCATTCACTATAAAATGTAAGAAATACTATATAGCTATATGTCAGAAATCACCAAATGATAGCTTATTAGAATACAAAAAAATTTTTTTGATGATAATTGCACCTGTATATGAAAAGACTTTCAGAAAACTATGATTAAAAGAGAATTCGCCTAACTTAATAAAGTTTGTATACCCAAAATTTGTAACAAACATTGTATTTAATTGAGAAATATCAAATGTAACCCAATTAAGAGTATAAGATAAGAAAAAAGAGATAAAATCCACTATTTGCTTGTGATACAGTCATCTACGTAAAATCCATAAACACTCAGCAAACTACTAGAAGTAATGAGGAAACTGAGCAAGATTGTCCAATATAAGATTAATTGCTAAAAATCAGTGGTTTTCTTTCTCTACCCAAAGATCAGCAAGTTTTTTCTAGTAAATAGTTTTGCCTTTACAGACCGTATGGTGTCTTTCACAGCTACACTTCTGCTAATGTAGGATGAAAATAACTATAGACAGTATGTCAACAAGTGGACATGACTGTGTATCAATAAAACTTGATTTACAAAAACAGGTGATGCCCTAGACTTGATCTGTGAGCTATAGATTTTCAAGAGCCCTGGTGGCACAGTGGTTAAGAGCTTGGCTGCTAATTAAAAGGTTGGCAATTTGAAACCCACCAGCTGCTCCTTGGAAACCCTATGGGGCAGTTCTGCTCAGCCCCTGCTTATGACATTGGTAACTCATGTAGAAAATAGTGTAACAAAATTAACCTAATTAAGAATGCTTAAAACTTTTCTGGGAAAAAATTTTTAACTTTATTAAAAGACAAAAGATGATCATGGACCGTATCACTTACCGTAGTAATACCTGTTTTCTCTAAGTCTGTCATGTCAGTGCCTCCCATTCAAAATTCTACCTTGATTTTTTTTTTTTTTTTTTAGAAACTTGACACACTCATTCTAAAATCAATTTAAACTAACAAAGATGCAAGGTTAGCTACGTCAGTTTTGATAAAGAAGAGTAAAGAGCACTTGACCTGCCAGATAATGGACTTAACAAAGCCATAGTAATAAAATCAGTTATGATGCTGGCAAACAAAAACAAATAGACTGGAATAAATAGTGAGCTCAGAAAGACTCATGTGTATTTGAGAACTTGATACATGGAATGTGGCACCACTAGGTAGTAAGGAACAGATAGGTTACTTAAAGCAGGATACATACTTAGATTTTATTAGGAAAACTAGATATTTGGAGAAAAAGAAAGCTGGATGACTGCATTACATATTACATACAAAGACAAACTCCAGAAGGATGAAAGACACAAATAAAAAAGGTAAAGCTATAAACTAATACAAGAAATTTTGGAGAATATTCTGTGTCATAGGGATCACAGAACATAGTATGAAAACTTGATGGATTTGGTTACATCCAAATTAAGGCTTTCTTTTAAAAGAACCATATACAAAGTAAAATGTCAGCTTTGAACATCTAAAACCTGCAGTGGAATAATACCTATGATATATAAGAAATTGCTATAAACTAACAGAAACAAAGAAAAGAACTTTGGAAAAATAGGCAAAGGATATGAAGAGACAAGTTTACAGAATGGGAAGCCCAGGAGCTGACAGGTAGATGAGGAGATGTAAAAACTCATAGTATTTAGAAAAGTGAAATTTAAGAAAAATGAGTTATAACCTTTCACCCATCAGAATAGCAAAAATTATAAAGGTTGCCAAGTGTTGAGTAGGATGTAGGAGAAGTTTTATGCACTGATGATGGGAGCATAAGCTCGGACCACCATTCTGTAAGTCAGGCAGTATTTTATTAAATCGGGAATACTTTATGCTCCCTGACCTAGCACTCGTAATTCCAGGTATATTTCTCAGAGGAATTCTTGTGCAGGCCTTGAGGAGATACTCCCTGTAGCTGCATTGTTTGTGGTAGGGGGGAGTTGGAGGCAGCCTAGCTAACTATCCATCACTGGTAAAGTGAGTCAGAAAAATGAAGTGGTTGTGTACTGTGAAATGCTGTGCAATAGGTAGAATTAAAAATGAAGGTATCTTTAAAACTGGATAAAGCTTTAAAATGTACAGTTGAGGTAAAAAATAAAAACAGGATGAAATTTATAATTCAGTACCATTTATGTATATTTATAATATAGAACGTCTTACATACACATATAATATTTAAGGACAGAGAAAGCACTTACAGGGGAGAGAAATAGAAATAGAGATTACAGAAGAAAATAAAAGAAACAAGTTTGAGGAATTACCATTTTATTTTATTTTTATGTGTATAGTTTGAAGCAAGGATGCAGAATGCCTTTTCTGGGTGAATGCCAGCCGCCCCCCAAAAAAAGTGGAGTGTCTGTGTATTCACTGAAGTCACGTTATAAGCAAATTTAACTTAGGCAAATTCAGCTGCAGCAGAAGGCATGTAATTTATGTCCTTAAAAAGAAATTTCAAGATATTATGATACAGAAAATGAGCCCTGGTGGTATAATGTAAGTTAATCGCTGGACTGCTAACGGAAAGATCGGCGGTTCAAACCCACTAGCTGCTCCACAGGATAAAAGACCTGGCGATCTGCTCCCATAAAGATTATAGCCTAGAAGCCCTTTGGGACAGTTCTACTCTGTCACATAGGGTCACTATGAGTCAGAATCACCTCGACAGCACATGACAACAAGATACAGTACAGCCCTATTTTATAGCTGCCAGGAGACAACCAGTGGCTCTCAAGATGGCATGAAGATGCTAGTTCTAATAGACATTAGTAATCTGGGATCTGTCGGGCACTCTTACTGCTTAGCACTTAACCAGTTTCTACCTAGAGAGTCAAAAGCTGAGGAAATATCATTAAAAGCTATATATTATGGTGATAGAAGGATAACCTGGAGAGCTTGTTAACCAGTTTTCTAGGCCCTGCCCCCAGAGTTTCTTATTCAGTAAATCTGGTCAGGGCTTATAAATATTCATTTCTAATAAACTCTTAGGTGATGCTCAGACTGCTTGTCTGAGGACCACATTTGGAGAACTACTGTAAATAATGTTTCTTAACATACACTGAATAGACCATAGGCAGCAACTTTGAGGGTTCCTGCTCCAGACTAATTGAATACAAATCTTTATGATGGGCCCAGGAATCTGTGTTTCAGGTGCTTCTTACGAACACTAAAATGTAAGAACAGCACTACAATAGGCATATACTCACTCAGAGAATGTGTGTATCATACTTGACTTTTTATACCACTAAAAACAGAAGAACTTAAGTGCTCTGAAAGTCTTAAAATTGTACTAGGCCCATTTTGATCTGAGTTGAGATCATGTATCCTCAGCTAAAGTATAAATTTTTGGGCTACTTGATTAAGAAGAAATGTTGAATATGCAAAAATGTTAAGAGTAAAAGATAATCTTGTTTAAAACATATAGTCCTGTAGTTATGAAAAAAAAAATCCTTTTAATTAGCACCCTGAAACAACCCAGTCTGTGTTAGAAATCTAAGAGAACCCACTTCAAAAAAAAACTTCACTCCAAAATTTTTATCTGTATTTTTCTGCTAGATATTAAGATAATTTGAAATTTTCATGTTTATATTCATGTTATATTTTATACTCTAGTTTTTTCAGAACTTACATTTCTAATTTAGTTTCTAAGCATCTAATTTCTTATAACCTCTCAAAAACGTGATCTTTTCTAAGGATATCTTTGAAAAGGTTTTTCTTCTATACATTTTTTTTCTATTCTCTTAAATTTGACCATTTATTTTCCAAGGACATTGGCATTGGGTGGATAATCTAATTATTAGATTGAAGATGTATGACTAGTTAAATCTTGTATTTCAAAATATCAGTTTTAAAGTAACAATTGGAGGAGTTCCTAAAGATAGAAGAAACCTACATCAGTAGGTTAACCCTTAATTTACCAGAAAATTACTTTTAACTAATTTCTTTATTCCTTAGCCATGAATTCTAACTAAGGTACAACTTGATTAAATTTTGATGAAATTATACTATTAATTTTTTTCTGTATGGTTTCATTTAGGTATAATTGTTTTAAAGAATACCTTTGAGATTATTTTTTTAAATCCAGATTTTACTGTTTTCCTGAAATAAATAAAACTGCTTATGAGGGTGGCATAAAAATTTAATTCAGACATTTTCAATAATTACTCAAAAAATATTGACAAAAAACATGTGGTTAGGTATTTGATGAAATAAGGGTTGTTATTTTGAAGAAACAGTTTTTCATAGACTAGAAACCATGCAGAGAAGAATCAACTAGATAAGGCATGAGAGGCTGAAAAAAAATCAAATGGAAAACCGAGCCAATGGTTCTTACTCATACATTGTCCCTCTGCCACCTGTGTTATTCTGATTAACAGAATTCCAAATTGATGACTGAAACACTAAGTATAAACTTAATCTAGTTGCCATAATAGTATTTTTACAGCACTGTCCCTGAGTGCTCTGCTTGGAGAGAGGGAGTTATAAATAAAACCACTGCAGACTACTTTTTGATAAGGATAAATAACATCTAGGTGACTGTAATATTTTCGTTTTTGTTTTACACCATCTGTATACACATTGTACCTGCTTAAATACAGGTAGAAAATCAACATGTACTTCTTAGAGTATTTTAGGGAGTAATTACTAAGCTTAATTTGTACATGTAACTTTAAGGTTAACTGTATAAATGGATTCAAAAATGGTGCATAGACTTATTTGGTTAAAAATGCTTAAAATGCATATTAGGAAACTTACACGTGAAATGTTGATTTCATTTTAGCCATTAATAATTTGTACTGAGACTTTTTAAGTATTTATAAGCATGATCATTACTGCTTATTTAAAACATTAGTAGATTTGGTTATCAACAGTTCTGTTTTAGGTACTAAAAGAGGTTTGGTTATCATAGGTAACAGAAAATCAACTCTAAAGTTTTTATATTTATTACCAATTTTAACCTTGTTCAGATACTGGAAGTGGGAGGTTTAGGTAGTTTTGACTTGTGCAAGTTGAGAGGGTGGTTTAAGAGCCAGCTTTTCATTCTTTGTCGTTCATTCATTTCCTTGTATCTTAATAACACCAGTCTGCAATTTTAAATGCAATCTATAAACTATAAATCCAGGGTAATATTCCAAAATCTACAACTTACTGTCATTTTTAAAAGACATTTACAACCTTTTAAACTCTTCTGTGTCTCATTTTATCTTGTTCTTATTATTATTCTCATTAAGAAACACATGTACAGTGGCTTTTTCTGAGTTTGAAGTAATGGCATGTCCAAACAAAAGTAACTAGAATTCAGTTAAAGATATGGAACCAAAGCTTGGAGAGTAATGATAAAGGCAGGTGTGCAGTCATATTCCTGGAAGGGAAAATTAAAAGCATATATGAATTATCAAAAATGTAGAGATCCGTATACTAAGCCTGAAGGGGTGTTCCTAAGAAATGGTGTAGGACAGGAAGATCAAATAAAAAGAGTGATCATGAAGGTTCAGGAAAACTTGAATCCCGTTTTATCACAGAGGCCAAGGGAAAAGAGATTTTAGAAGAAACAGAAGGGTTAGCAGTGCTAAATGATGCAGAGAAAGGCGGAGGCGTTACAAGGGTCAATGCACTTGACCATTGGAGACCATCGTTTAAACCAGCCTGTGGTATTCAACAGTATGATAGGAATGAGAAATAGATAACAAGCAAAGAGGGGATGAATACGCTGGTCAGAAAATGGAACAACTGGTATAGCCCACTTATGAAATGTATTGAAAGAAGAAAAATAAGATAATAGTTGATTGGAAAAGCAGGATTTCTAGAGTGCAAGAGAAACTATGATATAAATCTTTTTGTTATTTAAATAAATATGCCACTTTTTAGGTCATTGTTACCTAAATGTAAAGGCATCATATTAATGATAGAATAAAATCTATATGCACTACTATTTACCAGTGAACTGTTTTTTTGTTATTTTAGTTGTCCAGACTCCAAAAACTTTTTTGGAAATGCTTGTGCATGCACATAAACACACTTCCCCATAACTCTGTACTTTGAGGTTTCTTGATTTAATAATCATTGAGATCTTGAGTGTGTATGCAGATTATCTTTTCAACGTGCACATAGATTAAACAAGTCTTTTCCATATCTGAAACTTCTCCCTACTTTCTGTTGTGGAAAGATAATGTGTAACTTAGTACCATTTCTCCAGGTTTTAGCAGAAAGAGCTTGATCACAGTCAAATTCATTAACCAGTGTTAAATTCAATATTTAAAAGCCATTTTCAAATTTAATTGAAGTTAGAAAATGTAGGTAGTATATTACACACGTAAATGAATGTGATTTAAGTCTAGAATTCTCATATAGGTGTTTGGTATCTGCAGGTACTCACAAGTAATTATTGGATACTCGCTATCATTCTCTCTCCCCTGCTTTGTTCTAGAAAGGATTTAAGCAATTTACTGTAACACATATATATCAAGAATAGTTATATAGACAGAAACAGAAATCAGCACAAAGGGAAAATAAATATAGTTGCAATACGATAAAACCAGAGGTTAAATTGGTTGGTAGGAGCAGTAAGGGCCTTTGCAGCTATTAAAATTGTCTGCAAATATGTGGCCTTTGTTTGGATCCTGGTTCAAACTAACTATTTGAAGGGAGATGGGGGAGTGATACTTCTGAGACAATTGGGAAAGACTGAACATGAACTGGGTATTAAATTGGGACTGATAATAGTATGTGGTGATAGAGATACATGCTATCGTATTTACAGATGAATTTATAGATGTCTGGTGTTTGCTTTAAAATAGTTCAGCAAAAAAAGGGGGATGAGGGGACTACAGATAAAAAAAGAATGGCAAGATATAAATAATTTTTGAAGCTGAGTGACATGGTGTAAGGGTTTGTGTATGTTTTAATTTTTTATAATGAACAGTTTACAATAAAAATGGTTTACAGGTTTGGTGCTGAGATTGATAACCATTGAGGAAAAGTGACTGTGATTTCCTTTTTTAAAAAATGGAATGTTTTATGTCATGCTCTGTATAAAATTAAGCAGTCAAAATAAGAAAAACAATAAAACTATGAAAAGCAATGTGCATGCAAATTCCCTTAAGTTTGCCTTTCTGTATCTTAATTACCTCACCTTCTGCCTGGCATATAGAAGACACACAGCAAATGTGTGCTGAACTGTGTTTCACAACAGTAAAAGTGTTTAATTTTTCAAGAGACTTAAAATTTTCTTTTTCTTGAAGAACTTGCCTCAGAAGGATTGCTAGAAATGGGGAAAACTTTTGATCTTGTTTTTTTAATATTTTTTATTTTTAATATTAGATTTTATAAAGTTGTTCTATAATGTCAAGTTTAAAAATAACTATAAAAATCATAATTGTTTTGCTGTATCTGTATTCAGATTTAGTTTCTTTATGTTTTGGTTACTCAATATGGTATTAAATTTTCATGTGTTAAATATTCAGTTAACTTACCAAGAGCAAGCAGTGTTTTTGTTTTGAGGTAAGAAGCTCAAGTATTAACTTAGACTTGAATTGCATTCCTTTAGGTAAAACATAGTGGACATAGGGAAATTCACATGCTACAAACATTGAATTATCAGGGATAAGGTTTAATATTTTTTCTTAATGAAACCACCACAACTAAATTGATGAGTTTTACCTTTTTCAGTAGTATTTAAGAGATGAATCACTGCCTTATAATACACCTATCCCAAACTAACCCAAATTAGTTTAACACTAGATAAATAGCTTATATCCAGTCTGTGTGTAATATTGTTTTTTCTGTACTTACTCTAAAATACCACTAGAACAGAATTGCTAATGAACAGGGTAATTTTCAAATTACATCAAAGAAGGAGAGCTAAAGGACTCAGGTTGTGATTCACAGAATGATTACTCTCTAAAGAACTTGAAATTAACTCTGTGTATATTAGCTAGATTGGGCTTTGTGTATTCTAGGTCAGAAGTTAAAAGCAGAATAGATAAATGATCTAACTGGTATCCAAGGACTGTATTCATTCATCAGTAATGCCTGTAACAATATTTAAAAAGTGTTATCACAATTCCCGTTGACCTGTGACCACATCTCTCTGATCTTGCTATTTAAGGGCAATCTCTCTACCTATGTATTTATCTCAATGCTTCCTAACCAGTAACCAGTTGCTGCTGAGTTGGTTCCAACTCACGGCGACCCTCTGTGTATCAGAGTATAACTGTGCTCCGTAGGGTTCTTAACAGCTGATTTTTCAGAAATAGATCACCAGGCTTTCTTCTGAGGTGCCTCTGGGTGGACTCGAACCTTCAACCTTTTGGTTTGCAGCTGAACACATTAACTGTTTGCACCACCCAGGGATTCCCAATACTTCCTAGACCTCGCTTTTTCTTTCATTGTCTCCTCTCGTACATATATAAATTCCTAATATACTGTCACACATAGTAGTAGACACTCATTTAACACTAATTCATTCATTTGTCTTTTTTCCAGCGTCATTTTTCCCCCAGCCTATAAACATAAACAGGTGTCTCCCATCTTTAAAGAAAAAACTAAAACCACAGACTTCCTCCAAATACTATTTTTTAGCTTTTCTTCCTTTGACAGCCCGTGTCTTTAAAGAAAATACACTTACTCTTCTTTGCCATCCACTCAGAATTTTACATTTTCTTCTTTCTCAGCCAGTCTGCTTCTACTCTGAACCTCCTTCACCCACCACCAAAATGCTCTTTCCTGAAATTAACGGTGACATCTTTATTTTTAAATATTTGTTAAAGATTGCTAGAAGTTTTAATTTATTTGATCTCTCTTTATCACTTCTTTTTTGTCCACTGTCTCCTAAAGAATTTCTTTTAATTTGAATACATGACACCACATTCTTTCAAGGACAGTTCTTACTCTCTGACCAATCATCTGTCTGACTGACTTCCTTCTTCTCTGGGAGGCTGCCACATTTGGTTGTTTGGGTTATGTACAGCTCTAAAGGGCATCATTCACGTTCTTGCATTGGTATTCCACAATTTCTGTCTGAGGACCTGTTCTATTATACCATAGTAGATGCTCAAAACCAGTGGATGGACTCTATTCTAATCCTCTCCCCCAGCTCAAACTGACGTAAATGTGCCAGTCTGTATTTCTAGCCTAGAACTCTCTTTTGAATTCTAGACCCATATAGATAGATGATTACTAGATATTATATGACTGTCATGTAGGGCTTACCATGTCAAAAGTGAATTGAAAATCTTTTTACCCTAATTTCTCCCATCCCTCCAACCTAAACTATCCATTTCTCATATTTCCTATTTCAGATACCATCTCAGAGTCATCTTAAGTTTGTCCTTCAACCTCACTCTCAATTAATTAGTCAGCAGTTCTTGCAGATTCTGCCTGCTAAACTTGACTTTTTCAAATGTTTTGATCTCAATACTCCTTTACATTCTTAAAAATTATTCAGGCCCCAAAGAATTTCTGTTTATGTGGGTTATATCTATTGATACCATGTTAGTAATTAAAACTAAGAAAATTTTAAAATATCTATTTATTTATAAATAACATATTAAACCATTAGAGTTTGACAAAAATAACATTTTTTGTGAAAAAATAATTATTTTCCAAAACAAAAATTAGTGAGAAGAGTAACACTTCCACATTTTTGCAAATTGCAAATTTCTTTAATATCTGGCTGAATAGAATACTGAATTCTTTTATCTGCTTCTGCATGTACTCAATTGCAATATGTTGTTTGGATTGAAGTACATGAAGAAAATTCAACCTCACACAGATGTGTGGCTGGAACAGGAAGGAGCATTTTCAGATAACTGATACTACATCAAAACTAAGGTAGTTAAGTCTGAAAGGTTATTTGCAATATGGGACCTGAAACTGCATCAATTAATTTTTTATACTGTTATGTTAAAATTTTTAATGATTTTATAGCTTCATGCATTAGTTCATTTGGAAAATACTGGTTCACTGAGTTGTGCAGATCTTCAAAATGTTAACAAATTTATTATACAGTATTTCTTAAAAGTCCCTGAGTAGTACAGACAGTTAACATGCTCAGCAGCAAATAGAAATGTTTGAGGTTCGTGTTCACCCATTGAAAACTCTATGGGGCACAGTTCTACTCTTACACACATGGGGTCACAATGAGTCAGAATAGACTCCATGGCAACTGGTTTCAGTTTTTTTTAAATCAGATTTGTTAAAACACTGCCAAACTCACGAGAAAAGTCTGTTGGGAAGCTGTCAAGCTCATGGTGGCAGAGTTAAGTTTTTGCTTGATAGCTTCATGGGTTTTTTTTTTTTTTTGATAGCTCAAATTTTTATCTTTGGCAGCAAATACTTTCAGTGGTGTTCGTTGAAGTGACAGTCTCCCTTCATTCAGTTTTGAGAAAATGCCTGCCAGATATCCAAGTCTGAATAGTTTGTCAGTCGTTCTTTTTATATAAAAGAACGTATCATGTGAAAATAATGGCTAGTTCTTTTGCAGTTCAAACAATTGCACAAGTCGTTTTACTCATAACAACCAGTATATTTCCTGGATGCACTACCTCACATTTAAGGCTGATACCCCAGCTATTTTGCTTCAGTAACGTTTCTTTCACCTTTGACTGTTAACACAAGTCCCCACTGGAGGGCAACAAATATTTTTAGCAGGAAAAGTAGGGTCCCAAGAAACCCGAGAGCTGGAAAAAGTGGTTGGGATACCGTATGTCTCACAGGTCATGAAAGGGTCAAGATTTAATAAAATCAATAACTTTTATTAAGTAAAACTTTTAAAGTGGAACTGACTTTCTTTCCTCCTGTGGGGCAGTGAAGAATACAATGATACTGGTATAGTTTGGTGCTACTGCTTTGATCCATGCTTAAACCAAACCAAACCAAACCAAACCAAATCCATTGCCATTGAGTCAATTCCAACTCATGGCAACCCCGTGTGTTTCAGAGGAGAACTGCTCCATAGGGTTTTCTTGGCCGTAATCTTTATAGAAGCACATCACCGGGCCTTTCAGGGTACCACTGGGTGGGTTAGAACCGCCAATCTTTAGATCAGTAGTCAAGCACAAACCGTTTGCACCACCCAGGGACCTGAGTCCCATCATCTTTTCTGCACCATCCATGCAAATATCCACCCAGCGAAAGAGGCCAAATAACACTTATAACACTTATAAGCACCTTATTTATGAAAGTAGTTTTAATCTCAGGAACCCCCTAAAAGGAGGCTTTAGAGTGTAGTTTGAGAACTTTTTCCTGAACATCCAAGACTTGTTGCCCTTGCCCACTCCGCTGTCTTAGCTCCAGCCTTTATTCTCACTTTTGTTAGTTTTATAAGCTCCTAACAGATCTCTCAACTTTTAGTCTCTTCTCATCTTCACCAGTTATCTTTCTAGAATACAACTCTGATTATGTTGGTACACTATTAAAATTATTTGATATGTCCCAGCACAGTAGGATAAATCCAGGTTTCTTTATAGAGCAAGTTGTTGTTAGTTGCCATCAAGGCAATTCTGACTCATGGCGACCCCATGTGTGCAGAGTAGAATTGCTTCATATTATCATGCCTGCTATCTACTTGCCATTTTTTCAGCCAAACTGAGTTTATTTGTAGTTCACTAAACACATCATAGTTTCTTCAGTCCCATACGTTTGCGTGTGCAATTTTTTCACCTGGACTACTCTCATTTCTAGTTCCCAGCCACCACCCCGACTGTGCCCATCATTTTAAAATCACTTCATGTTAGTGCCCGGGCAGTTAGGTATTCTTCATATGGACTCCCACAGAATTTTATATTAAACTTTGTTATAGCACTTATGTTGTATTGTACTTATTTGGCTTATGTATCATTTTCCCCATTAGATTGTGAGCTGTTTGAGGTCAGAAACTGTCATTTTATTCCCAGTACTTACCAAGAGCAAAGCGATAGTAATCATTCAACCAATGTTTGAGTCTTTCGATGAGTTTCGTAGAAACTACTATGAAAGTACAAAATAAATCTTTGATATTTCATTGTCTTCCTTATTTTACTATCCTTAGGTAGAGTTACTAATGATTAGTAAAATGAGCAAAAAGTGATTAGAAAAAAATGCATATAAACCTCAGCCGCTTTATTGGATAAAGTAATAAATCTTTTATTTCCATAATTATAAATAAGATTCAGGGGAACACTTCAGGATATATATGTGTTCCTTGAAAGTTGTAATGAATCAAATTTTGAAAAATCAACCTTCTTAATTCATTATAACTCAATCTCTAATAAATTTTTTTTTTCCTAATTTAGAATTCCTAGCTTGGAGGCAAAAATGGCAGGATATTTCTATATGTACTAATATTTTAAAATTAGTACTTTAAAATAATGAGATTATTGAAATTGATTTTTAAATATGTTCTCTGTATTTAATATTTCTAAAACTTAGTTGGTTGTATTTTGTGTTGTGAGCATACAGGAAAATAAATCTTTTAAAGAGATCTGTCAGAAGGGCACCAAAGTAGAAGTCCACTTATCTTAATGTAGTCTACCTATATATAGCCTGTATCAGCAGAAATAGCCTCTGCTAAAGAGGAAGATAAATATTTACCAAAATTTCATACTGTATAGAACTTCAAAAGATAAATAAAAGTTTTTTTTTTTATATGTAGGGAAGTTTATTATCCACCATTTATCCTGTGTAATGCATTGCAAGTAGTGTATTTAGTAAAATTTAAATTACCTAAAAGCAAAGGAAATAATTAAATCTTTCAGAGACTTTTAAGTACTTTAAATAATCATTTCTTTATAATGGGTTAATTCATTATACCCTATGCCTTTAAAGCATATTTGTTGATTTAAAATCTTTAGTAATTGTAATTTTTTAAAAAAGATTCTGAATTAGTGAGATATATAGTCAGACTTATGTCTTTTCTGTTTTTTCAGAGATACCTTCTGGCCAAAAATTACTTCTTGGGATTATGTTTGGGATTCTCTTACACTATTCTATCTCAGGTTGCCTTAAATTTTTAGATTTGGTAACATTCTCAAATCATTGTCAGTGTTGTATATAATTAGAATGCCATGATAGTGAGAAAGTAGATTCCTTTTACATGTTTCCTTAAAAAAAATTAATAAATTCCATTGATTTATAGAAATTATTGATTGTAAATGTTAGCAGTGGTTGCCTGAATTCAGAATTGGGTGTACTGGGTGTATAATATCAAAGTGCATATTTAATTTGATAAATTTTACTTGAAAATAGTTCCCTTTTGTACTATGTATATGAAAGAATTCACTGGAAATTGGAAACCGAAGGATATATAGTTATTTTGCTCATTAATCTGTTTTCTAGCATTCATTTACTACATTCATTGTCATCTGTTGGTTCTTTTCTTTATTTCATAATTACTTTCAAAATTCAGCATTTTTATCTAATTTAACATTTTCATATTTTTAAAGGTCCCCAGGTGCATCCAATTTTTCAGCTTTACCAAAGATCTCTCCTTCATCTCTATCAAATAATTATAACAACATCAACAACAGAAAGTAAGCACTGTATCTTAAAAACTCTTTGTTTAATTGATCGCCCTATTGTGGTTGCAAAAAATCTCTTGTATCTAAAATTTAGGATAAAAGTCTTAATGCATTAAAATCGGGTTCTTTTTCAATTACAAGTCAGTTCTACAAGACAGAAAACACCGTTATAAACTTCTTGATTTAATATATATACTACAGTAGTTTGCTAAAATGAAAATAAAGCACTTTCAGAATTTTACATTCTAAACACAAATTACTGGAATATAATGTATTTGTTAGAATCAGTCAACTTTGTAGAAGAATATAAAGTTCAGGTGCCGTTTTAGAACTAGATTTGTTATCACCTACAATACATAGTATTTCTTAAAAGTGTACATCAGTGATTCTCAACTAGAAAACACACAAAAATTTTTGTTTATCAAAAAGAAGTGACTTTTTATTAAAGATGTTCAGAAAAACAATTCCCTTGCCCCATCATGAATAACATTCAGAATCTTGGAATTATAAAAGTTATGTGAAAGTATATGCTATGTTACTATAAGAAAAACGGTTGTAAATCACTTGGGCTTCACTATAACATCTAATTATAGATGTATTGGGAGTCCCTGGGTGGTGTAACAGCTAACACGCTGGGCTGCTAATGGAAAGGCTGGAGGTTTAAGTCCACACAGAGTCTCCTTGGAAGAAAGACCTGTTGATCTACTTCTCAAAAATCATCCACTGTAAAACTCTATGGAGCACAGTTCTACTGTGACACACATGGGGTCGCCATGAGTCAGAATCGACTCCGCGGCAGCTGGTTCTGTTTATGGATATATTACCTTGAAAACTGGCGTGATTTTTATTTTATTGAGAAAACCAAACCCTTCACTGTCAAGTCGATTTTGACTCATCACAACCCTATAGGACAGAGTAGAACTGTCCCATAGGGTTTTCAAGGTGTGGCTGGTGAATCTGAGCTGCCAACCTTTTGATTAGCAGCCAGTCACTTAGCCACCAGGGCTCCAAATGAGAGGATTAGTCTTATTAAATACTACAACCACTAAGAATTTAAACATTAGTACTGATCCAAGAATATACCTACAGATCAGTAGGACAGCCCTGAAGCACACCTTTGTATAGAAAAGAATTTAGTGTAATCTGAAAGCATTCTAGACAAATGGAGATTGAGTAGATTATTCAGTAAATGTTGTTAGGAAAATTGGATTGCTACTGAAGATTTCTCTTTAGAACTTTAAGTCCAAGATAATTATCAGGCATATAAAAATTAAAAGGCAAATAAATGGGAAAAAAATTTGCTACAAATTACAAATAAAAGGTAACTATCCTTAATATATCAGACTTATAAAAATCAGTAAGAAATTTTCTAAGACAACTAGAAACATGGACAATGGCACAACCATTTGACTTAGCACATAATAAAAATAAGGCAATAAAAGTAAAGGAATTAAAAACATAAAAAACTATTCACTTTCTCCTACCTCAGTCACGTTGGGAAAAATTAAATGTTGTCTATTTTTGTAATGATTCTGTTTTAGTGGTTGGAGTGTTAGCACTACTTTTCTAGAAAAGAGTGTGGCAGTATGTATCAGGATGGTTTAAAACATTTGTACCCTTATTTCAGTAATTCATAAAAAAGGTATGTGTACCATAGTATAATAAACATTACATTGCAGTGTAATAGTGAAATACTGAAAAACATTATGAATATCCAAAATTACATTCTAGTTTATTCTCTTCTACTTAAAAATGTGTATTTGTAGTCAAAAAGAGTGAAAGGAAATATCCCCCTATAATACAATTTGTATTTTATATGATATCTTTCAATTATATTTATCAAAACTAATTCCTACTTAGTAGATAAAGTATCACTTGTGTTTCTACCAGTTGCACATGGCTCCCACGTTTACTATGTAAGAATTCAGATCCAAGTATAACATGTATTTATAGTCATTCTTTGGAAACATTTTTTACATTGAATATAGACTATATTTTGACCAGAGTCGCCGTATTACTATATGTTGTCTAGTGTGTTTGTTTTTGTATTATTTCTCTCTCATAATGAAAAATATGACAGTACAGTCTTACCTCAAAACCTCTAAGTACAGAAAATATTAAGAGACGAGTTAGAGTCTTAAGTTTAGAACATGATTAACTAATGATTCTACTCCTATGACTAGAGTATATTTTTAGCTATTTATATTTCTCTAGTTCAGGTACTAAAACGAGATTTTAATAGCAAATAGCCAGTGAGGTACTACCATGCTGTCATCATTTTGAGTTAAAAAGTAAACTGTGTATGACTACCTTTCTTAATAGGGAACAAACTTTTAAACGTCCGTGAAATAGAAAGCATTGGTTGTTTTTGTTTTTGCTTTAAAAACTTGAATTAAAAATACCGTCATTATCTAAATAAAATACTTCACATTGAATTTATATTTTAACTTTCCGTTCAACTTATGAACATACCTAAGTAGCAGCTTAAGATTTCAGATGGAAATAAGCATAGTTTCTAATTAAAAGTATGTAAAATAGGTTTTGACCATTTTAGATTCTTTTTTTTTTTCATTCAACAAGTATTTTTTTTGTTGTTGTTGTAGTTGAATGAAGATTACATTTCAAGTTACTCTCCCATACAAAATTTTATACATACATTGTTACGTGACCTTAATTGCTCAACCCATTCTGCAACAGCAGACTCCTCTTTTATGCCCTTGATTCCCCATGGCCATTCAACCAGCTCCTAACCCTCTCTGCCTTCCCCTCTCACCTCTGGACAGAAACTGCCCATTTGGTCTCTTGTATCTACTTGACTAAGAGGCACACTCTTCACGAGTATCACTATATGTCCCACAGTCCAGTCCAATCCCTGTGTAAAGAGTTGACCTCAGAAATTGTTTTAGTTCTGGTCTGCTTACTAGAATTTGAGTTCTGCACACCACCTTTCTCCTGCTCCATCAGGGACTCTCTGTTGTGTTCCCTGTCAGAACATTCATTGGTGGTAGCCAGGCACCATCTAGTTCTTCTGGTCTCAGGCTGATGAAGTCTCTGGTTTATGTGGCCCTTTTTGTCTCTTGGGCTAATACTTTCCTTGTGTCTTTGGTGTTCTTCATTCTCCTTTACTCCGGGTGGTTGGGACCAATTGATGCATCTTAGATGGCTGCTTGCAAGCTTTTAAGACCCCAGACGCCACTCACAAAGTCAGATGGAGAACATTTTCTTAATAAGCTTTGTTATGCCAGTTAACCTAGATGTCCCCTGAAAGCATGGTCCCCAGACCCCTACCCCTGCTACTCTGTCTCTCAAAGTATTTGATTGTATTCAGGAAACTTCTTAGCTTTGGTTTAGTCCAGTTGTGCTGACTTCCCCTATAGTGAGTGCTGTCCTTCCCTTAGCCTAAGATGATCCTTATCTACTATCTAGTTAGTGAATAACCCTCACCCTCCCTCCCCACCTCCATAACCATCAAAGAATGTTTTCTTCTGGGTTTAAACCTTTTCTTGAGTTCTTATCATAGTGGTCTTATACACTATTTGTCCTTCTGTGACTGACTAAATTCGCTCAGCATAATATGTTCCAGCTTCCACCATGTTATACGGTATTTCACAGCTTCATCGTTGTCCTTTATCTTTGCGTAATATTCCATTGTATGGCTATACCATGATTTGTCTGTCCATTCGTCCCTTTGTGGGCACCTAGGTTGTTTCCATCTTTTTGCTATTGTGAACAGTGCTGCAGTGAACACGGGTGTGGATGTATCTGTTTGTTTGACGACTCTTATTTCTCTAGGATATATTCCAAGGAGCGGGATAGCTGGATCATATGGTACTTCTATTTCTAGCTTTTTAAGGAAGTGCCAAATCGATTTCCAAAGCATTTGTACCATTTTACATTCCCAGCAAGAGTGCATAAGTGTTCCAGTCTCCACAACCTCTCCAGCATTTATTTTGTGTTTTTATTATTGTGTGTTTCTAGCTTTTTAAGGAAGCGCCAAATCGATTTCCAAAGCAGTTGTATCATTTTACATTCCCGCCAACAGTGTATAAGTGTTCCAGTCTCCACAACCTCTCCAGCATTTATTATTTTGTGTTTTTTGGATTAAGGCTAGCCTTGTTGGCGTGAGATGATATCTCATTGTAGTTTTGATTTGCATTTCTCTAATGGCTAATGATCGTGAGCATTTCTTCATGTGTCTGTTAGCCGCCTGAATATCTTCTTTGGTGAAGTGCCTGTTCATATCCTTTGCCCTGTTTTTAATTGGGTTATTTGTCTTTTTGTTGTTGAGGTTTTGCAATATTTTGCAGATTTTAAAGATTAGACGCTGACCGGATATGTCGTAGCAAAAAATTTTTTCCCAGTCTGTAGTTTGTCTTTTGACTCTTGGTGAAGTCTTTTGATGAGCATAAGTGTTTGATTTTTAGGAGCTCGCATTTATCTAGTCTCTCTTCTGGTGCTTGTGTGTTGTTACTTATGGTTCGTATTGTGTTTATGCCATGTATTAGGGACCCTAGCATTGTCCCTATTTTTTCTTCCATGATCTTTATCGTGTTCGATTTTATGTTTTAAGTCTTTGATCCATTTTGAGTTAGTTTTTGTACATGTTGTGAGGTATGGGTCTTGTTTCAGTTTTTTGCAGATGGGTATCCAGTTATGCCAGCACCATTTGTTAAAGAGACTGTCTTTTCCCCAGTTAATGGACTTTGGACCTTTGTCAAATATTAGCTGCTCATAGGTGGATGAGCTTATATCTGGATTCTCAACTCTGAACCATTGGTCTGTGTATCTGTTGTTGTACCAGTACCAGGCTGTTTTGACTACTGTGGCAGTATAATAGGTCCTAAAATCAGGTAGTGTAAGGCCTCCCACTTTGTTGTTCTTCTTGAGTAATGCTTACTTATTCGGGGCCTTTTCCCTTTCCATATGAAGTTGGTGATTTGTTTCTCCATCTCATTAAAAAATGCTGGTGGAATTTGGATCAGGATTGCATTGTATCTGTAGACTGCTTTGGGTAGAATTGACATTTTCACTATGTTGAGTCTACCTATCCATGAGCAAGGTATGTTTTTCCACTTAGCAGGTCTCTTTTGGTTTCTTGCAGTAGTGTCTTGTAGTTTTCATTGCATAGGTCTTTTACATCTCTGGTTAGATTTATTCCTAAGTATTTTCTCTTCTTGGGGGCTATTGTAAATGGTATTGATTTGGTGATTTCCTCTTTGAGGTTCTCTTTGTTGGTGTAAAGAAATCCAACTGATTTTTGTATCTTTATCTTGTATCCTGAAACTTTGCTGAAACCTTCTATTAGTTCCAGTAGTTTTCTTGTGGATTCTTTGGAGTTTTCTATGTATAAGATCATATCATCTGCAAATACAGATACTTTGACTTCTTCCCTACTGATTTGGATGCCCTTTATTTCTTTTTCTAGCCTAATTGCTCTGTCTAGGACTTTAGCACAATGTTGAAGAAGAGTGGTGATAGAAGGCATCCTTGTCTGGTTCCTGTTCTCAAGGGGAATGCTTTCAAAGTCTCCATTTAGGATGATGTTGGTTGTTGGCTTTGTATAAATGCCCTTAATTATCTTGAGGAATTTCCCTTCTATTCCTATTTTATTGAGAGCTTTTATCATTAATGGGTGTTGGACTTTGTCAAATGCCTTTTATGCATGGATTGATAAGATCCTGTGGTTCTTGTCTTCTGTTTTATTTATGTGATGGATTTCATTGTTTGTTTTTCTAATGTTGAACCATCCCTGCATACCTGGTATAAATCCCCCTTGGTCATGGTGAATTATTTTTTTGATACATTGCTGAATTCTGTTGGCTAGAATTTTATTGGGGATTTTTGCGTCAATGTTCATGAGGGATATCGGTCTGTAATTTTCTTTTTTGTGGTGTCTTTACCTGGTTTTGGTATCAGGGTTATGCTGGCTTCATAGAATGAGTTTGGGAGTATTCCATCCTTTCCTATGCTCTGAAGTACCTTTAGTAGTTGTGCTGCTATCTCTTCTCTGAAAGTTTGGTAGAATTCTCCAGTGAAGCCATCTGGGCCAGGGTTTTTTTTTGTTGGGATTTTTTTAATAACCTTTTCAATCTCTTCTTTTGTTATGGGTTTATTTAGTTGCTCTACCTCTGTTTGTGTTAATTTAGGTAGGTAGTGAGTTTCTACAAATGTGTTGATTTCCTCTAGGTTTTCAAATTTGTTACAGTTTTTCATAGTAATCTGTTATGATTCTTTTAATTTCATTTGGGTCTGTTGTGGTATCACCCATCTCATTTCTTATACGGGTTATCTGCTTCCTCTCCTGTTTTTGTTTTGTTAGTTCGGCCAGTGGTTTATCAGTTTTGTTGATCTTTTCAACGAACCAGCTTTTGGACTTGTTAACTCTTTCAATGTTTTTCTATTCTCTATTTCACTTAATTCTACTCTAATTCTTATTATTTCCTTCCTTCTGGCGCCTATGGGCTTCTTTTGCTGCTCTCTACTTGTTCCAGTTGTAGGGTTAATGTTTTAATTATGGCCCTTTCTTCTTTTGGATGTGTGCATTGATTGCTATAAACTGACCTCTGAGCACTGCTTTTGCTGTTTCCCAAAGGTTCTGGTAGGATGTGTTTTCATTCTTGTTTGATTCTATGAATTTCCTTCTTCTCTCCTTAATTTCTTCTATAACCCAGTAGTTTTTGAGCAAGGTGTTGTTCAGTTTCCATGTGTTTGATTTTTTTCCTTGCTTTTTGTATTGTTTATTTCCACTTTTATGGCTTTATGGTCAGAAAAGATGCTTTGTAATATTTCAGTGTTTTGGATTTTGTCAAGGCTTGCTTTATGGCCTAATATGTAGTCTATTCTGTATAATGTTCTATGTGCAATGGAAAAGAAAGTATACTTGGCTGCTGTTGGGTGGAGTGTTCGGTATATGTCTATGAGATCAAGTTGGCTGATTGTAGCATTTAGCTCTTCCGTGTCTTTGTTGAGTTTCTTTTGGATGTTCTGCCCTTCACTGAAAGTGGCGTGTTGAAGTCTTCTACTACTATTGTGGCGCTGTCTATCTCTCTTTTCAGTGCTGTTAGAGTTTGTTTTATGAATTTTGGAGCCCTTTTGTTGGATGTGTAAATATTATATTTATGCCCTCCTGGTGTACTGACCCTTTAATCATTATATAGTGCTTTTCCTTATCCTTTGTGGTGGACTTGACTAAAGTCTATTTTGTCAGAGATTAATATTGCCACTCCTGCTCTTTTTTGAGTGTTGTTTGCTTGATATATTTGTTTTCCATCCTTTGAGTTTTAGTTTGTTTGTGTCTTTAAGTCTAAGGTGCGTCTCTTGTAGGCAGCATATAGATGGATTGTGCTTTTTTATCCAATCTGCCACTCTCTGTCTCTTTGTTGGTGCATTAAGTCCGTTTACATTCAGCGTGATTATTGATCGGTATGAGTTTAGTGCTGTCATCCTGATGTGTCTTTGTGTGTTGTTCACAGTTTCTTTGTTCCTCTTAATTTTCTGTGCTGAGTCATTTTCCTTTATATATTTTTTTTCACCTTTTTCATTGTTGTAGATTTTGTGTTAGCTGGGTCTTTATGTTTTTCTACTTTTTTAGTTTGATTTGTAGGATGGTTAGTTTCCTTTGTGGTTACCTTAATATTTACCACTATTTTTCTAAATTTATACCAGTCTTTTATTACTTTGTATCGCCTTGACTTCCCCTCCATGTGAAAAATCAGTGTCTGGATTTTTTAAGTCCCTCGTTTTTGTTTTAATATTATCCTTTTTTACATATTGATGTCTCTGTTTCCCTATTTTCAATGTTTTAGCTTTGATGTATTTTCGACTTCCCTCTGAGTCAATATCTGGTTGCTCTGTCCTGTGTTCTAGTCTTGCGTTGTTATCTGATGTTATTAATTATCTAACCGTAGGACTCCCTTTAGTATTTCTTCTAATTTTTTTTTTTGGTTTTTGTAAATTCCCTAAACTTCTGTTTATCTGGAAATACCCTAATTTCGCCATCGTATTTGAGAGACAGTTTCCCTGGATATGTAATTCTTGGCTGGCAGTTGTTTTCCTTCGAGGCTTTATATATGTCATCCCATTGCCTTCATGCCTGCATGGTTTCTGCTGAGTAGTCCGAGCTTATTCTAATTGACTTTCCTTTGTAGATGACTTTTCTTTTATCCCTAGCCACTCTTAAAATTCTCTTTTTATCTTTGGTTTTGGTAAGTTTGATTATAATATGTCTTGATGACTTTGTTTTGGGATCAACCTTATGTGGGATTCGATGAGCTTCTTGGGTAGGTATCTTCTCATCTTTCATGATATCAGAGAAGTTTTCTGTCAACAAATCTTAAACGATTTTCTCTGTATTTTCTGTTATCCCCCCCGTTGTGGTACTCCAATCACTCATAGGTTATTTCTCTTGATAGAGTCCCACCTCACTCTTAGAGTTTCTTTGTTCTTTTTAATTCTTTTATCTGATTTTTCCTCAAATAAGTTGGCCTCAAGTGCTTTATCTTCAACGTCACTAATTCTAGCTTCTACTGCCTTAATTCTGCTCCTGTGACTTTTATTGAGTTGTCTAGTTTCGGAGATTTTATCATTAATCTTCTGGATTTCTTATTGCTGTCTCTCTATGGATTCTTGCAGCTTATTAAATTTGTCATTATGTTCTTGAATAACTTTTTCAAGTTCCGCTACTACTTTTGTCTGTTTGTTCCTTGGCCGTTTCTGTATTATGTTGAATTTCCTTTCTTTTTTCTAGAAGAGTTCTGTAGATTAATCTTTTGTATTCTGCCTCTGGTAATTCCAAGAAATTCTCCTCCTCCAGAGAATTTGTTGATTCTTTATTTTGGGAGCTTGCTGAAGCCGTCATGGACTGCCTGTTTATGTGATTTGATATTGACTGTTATCTCTGAGCCATCAACAAGTTATTATAATTTTATTTTATATTTGTTTAGTGAGTCTTAGCTTCTTGTTTTGTTTTGGTTTGATATGCCCCAATAGGTTGCTCCTCTGCGCTGGTTTGATTATTGGCGCCTTTGAAGCTCTAATGTCCTGTCAGCAGGTAGTTAGTTCTGTAACTAAGTATATGCACACAGGAGTCCGTTAAATTTTCTTATATGGATTCAGCTCAGCTGTCCAGGCAGTCAGTCACCAAGTGTGTGGTGAAGGCTCTCACCTACAGTCTTCGAGAGGCATGGGTGATTGGTGTAGGCACTGGTATCTGGCTGTGGTAGGGGGTCATCCTCTGAGCCAGGCAGGGGGCTGATGGCTGCCCCTGAGAGTCTGAAAGGAAAGCATGTCTCTATTCCCTAGGGCGAGTAGGTAGGTGAGTTTTGCATCAGGACTGTGAGCACCCCACTCTGTTGGCTGTAAAGATTCGAGGGTGCCACTTTTTCTTGGACTCTTGTAGCAGGTGACTAGGTGGCGTTCGTGATGTCACCAGTCCTCAAGCGCCTGGTGCGGATCAGTAAAGGTGCCTGCTTAAGGGGCAGGGCTGTGTCGAGGGTCACAGATCTGCCACTTCACAGCTGAAACAGTTGATGTTAAACTTCAGATGTTTACCCTGTTGTACTATGGTAGTGAGGGCTAACGCTGTTGAGATGGGTCCCCACAAGTCTATACGGGGGTGTAAGGCACTCAAGGTCTGCAGACCCCTTATGCCTGCGCCTAGCAACGGAGCTGTGCCTACCCTGAGTTCCTGGCTTAGGGGAGCCAGTAGCTTATTTGTTCCCTCTGCAAGGCCAGGAGAACGGGTCAGGGCACCTTTTGGGATCTACTTCCTGCCCAGCGGACTCCGGGTGCAGAGCAGGGAGAGAGGAGGTAAAAGGGAGAGAGGTTTCTCCCAAACGGGCTTTTTTTTTTTTTTTTTTTTTTAAATCCCCGTGAAAGGCCACACGGATGTACTTATCTTTAGCCACTTGGGAGCTTCTTTTCACTGGTTCGGAGTGTCCAAGCAGAATCTCTGCTGCCGGATCTCTCTCCTTGTGGAAACTGCCTCCGGAGCGCCCGCAGCTGTTTGCCTGCTTCACTGTGGACCCAGAGTGGCTGAAGAGCTGCAGTCCCGCCCCCACTGCTCTGGCGCGCCTTGCTTCTTCCAACCCGTCTCCCTCTCCTCCAGCCGTTCAGTCCGATTCCTCAACTTTGCCTTGTTCAGGGCTCCTAGATATTCATAAGCAATGAAATCACTTGTTTTTCCAGGTCTTTATTGTAAGAGGGATATAGGAAGACATCTGACTAGTCTGCCATCTCGACCCTTAGATTAATTCTTGAAACTTCACATATATGGAGATATTCTAGAAGAATAAATTTTACGTTAAAGTCACTGGTTGTGATATACTATCTTATGTGAAATTTATAAATTCAAGATTTAAACAATCCTACACTGATACATTGCTAAGATACACATTTTTAACTTTCAGAAATGAAAATATTAAGTTAGAAAGGTAGTAACAAAGTATACTTAGAATTATTCTATTGAACTTTAATAAAGTTTTAATTAAAGACTAATAATAGGAAGAATCAATTGCCAGTATTGTTCGCTTACCCTCTGTCATAATTTGTCTCATCTGTTAGTCCATATAAGTATTTGTTCCATTATATTGCATGCTTCAGTTAAAATTCAAGCACATTTTTTAATGTGTGCCAATTTTTTTCCTCTTTTAATAGTTCTGTTACCTGCATTTTCTACTTTATTTGCTTTGCTATATTACTGACTCTGCTTTCAAAAAAATCTGTTTAATGTATTTTTTGTCATAACTCTTAACATTCTACATCAGAGCACATTACTGTTTTTCTGTTAATTTAAATATTTTATTTGAAATGTAAATGACTTCCTGTATGAGATTTAGCCATGTACAGAAACTGTGGATTTTGGAGACTACCAGAGCTAGATTCAGCTATGTAACTTACCCAGCCATCTGGCTCTTGACGGATTATTTAACTACCAGCATCTTTTTTCATTAACTGTAAAGTAAGCATAATTGTGGTTATGAGTATTATATATTTATAATGTTTATAGTGTCCAATGACAGTAATAATTGAAAAGCCAGTCTGTAATAAAGATAAGGTACTTGAAATTTTTGTAGAAAAATAGGGTTCCATTTTACCAAGAAAATTGTATTTTTTAATATATCTTTTTATTAAAGATGATTTATAAAACATAATTAATCTAGTATAGTATTAAAATTCCCATTTAACTTTATTGGTAAATTCATTTAATTTTTGTTTGGCTGCTGATTGAAAGGTCGGCAATTCGAACTCACCAGCCACTCCACAGAAAAAAGATGTGGCAGTTTGCAGCCATAAAGATTACAGCCTTTGGAACCTTATGGGGCAGTTTTACCCTGTCCTATAGAATCGCTATGAGTCAATACCGATTCTTACTCATAGAGTCGCTTGTGGAGTCGAAATCGGTATTGACTCAATGGCAAAGGGTTTGGTTTTTTTTTTTTTGGTTTAGCATAGCCTTATAAAAAAGACGACTAGCTTAAGATCTTTAAGTAGGAAAAAATTAGAATAGTCATGAAAGGTAATAGAGGCTATTTTTTAGGGCCTAGGTTTACACTGCTTGCTTTGGATTTTTCCATGATAAACTTTAATATTTGATTTAGAGAGAACGTAACACATTATTAAGACTATTAAAATGACCAGTTAAGAGGACATTAAAGTATTTTAAATTCATTAATTTGCATTATTATCATTGAGCATCTAGACTATCTCAATCTTTGGGGAAAGTTTATACTTAGCCTATCACTTAAAATGTAGATTCAGATTTTAAAAAAAAACAAAAAATGTTTTTCAATCAAGTTTTTTGTTCATTTCTCAGTAAATAGGAACCCTTATACCAACAGATTGCATCACATTGCCACGAAGAAGAATAGAGCTTCCAGCATCCATTTGTTACATATGGGGAGAAACAGTTATCTGAATATATGCTTATGGAATGAGCATGTAACTGTGCTTTTAAAAGTCTTCTCATCTGTGTTTTGTGTGTGTGTTTAGGCATGAGCATGCATTTGAGCATACTTTCCCTGTGTACTCTGGCTGCTTAAATTTTACTGTGATTGTATAGCTGGAATATATATGTTTTTCTCTTGTCTTTAAAGCGTAGAAAACACGGGCCTTGGATTTGTGTAGTGCACAGCGGACCTTGATTTTTAGCACTACTTATACTAAGAAAAGTAGGAATTTTTTGTACTTTAGCTTTTTGTTACATGCCTCCACAGTTAGATTCAGTAAATCAGTCAGTCAGTGAAAGTATATTGAATTGCTAATAGGTGCCTTGCATTTTATTAGATACTGGAAATATGAATCATAAGGCTAGTGATCTGCAAAAAGACAAAAGATGCATGAATTCTATTTTAAGTTTGTTTTATATATTTTAAGTTAAAACAAGTATGCAGCTACTAGTCTAGCAGTTCTAAATTTGAATTGATCAAGGTTGCATTTCTTTGGGCCCTGCTATTTTTAAGAGTGGATTGTTTTTTGAGAGTCTGAGAGTTATCTTTATGTTTGTGGTGGGAGTGTTGTTTTTAAAAAAATATGGGCTAGCTTTGTGTGTTATTTTAGGTTGATGTGGTTTTGTGTGTTTTACCTGCTTGGTTTGTTTATATATATATATGTTGTTGTTAGGTGCCATCAAGTCGATTCCAACTTGTAGTGACCCTGTAGTATATGTGTGTGTGTGTGTATATACATATGTGTGTGTATATATATATATATATATATACACACCAATATACTCTCACACACACACACACACACACACACACACATTTTATATATATGTGTGCGTAGAGTTTACCAAACACTTTGTTAGAACAGGCAGTAGTACAGTTTACTTAAAATGTTATAGTAATAAAGTGATAGTACAGAAAGTATGACTGAAAGTATTTGAAATTAGAAGTAATTTTTTTTTTTAAATAATACCAGGAATAAATTGTAGCCAGTTGAGATTGTCGGGGTTACTGATCATGTTTATGTGTAACGCTGTATTCATTTGCTTGCATCATCATTTGCTTTTAGCAAATGATTCTCATTTAGGTTCGTTCTAATGAAAAAAATGAAAAAAGATTGAAAATATGCTTTTGAGTTCTATCCAAAGTATCCATCATAAATATTTTATAAGATAACCTATAAAAAAATTGAGGGAGAATCCACCCTTTTCCACAAAATTTTTTTCATTATATGTAAAAAGAAAGAAAAAAATTAAGTTATTGACTTAATTCTCTCTAAAATTACCCTGATTTTCTACGCTTTAGAAGACTACATGCATAATTTTTTTAAAGATTTGTTATACTGATAGTACACATTATCCTAGGTTATATTTGTCTAGTTAAGTAAACTGCATTATTCACAAACTAGAAGAAAGAAAACTAAATAATACTAGGATATACTTGCTTAGAATCATTGTTGCATTCCTGATCACCCCAGGCTTTTTTTCCTGCGTTTAACTAGTAGATTTTGCTGATCTAGCATAAAACTGTAAATAGAATCTTCAGTGCATCAGAGTAGTGATGTCACAGAGGCCTTGGAAATCTCTGCTCTCACTTGTAACTAAAGCACAACTCTTGGTATTTCTTCTGTTCTCACTCTGTTACAGTAGCAGAATGCAGAGGGGACATAAATGAGATAATTTATTGCTGCGGGTGGTGTTTAAAATCTGAATGTTTTAAATTTGATGGAGCAATGAAGAATGGAGTAAACTGTGAAGCCGCTCCAGTTAATCCAGGGTAGAAAGATACAGTAGTGGTTTGTGTTAGTTGGTGTGGTACATGATGTAGTGATTTTTGTTGATTAGATGAGGAGTATCTTAATTCAAGGAGTTATTTTTGTTGAAATTCAAGTCTTAATACCTGAGTTAAGGGCTTTAATTAAAAAATTAACAATTGAAAACCATCTTATAAATAGGTTAAAATACTCTGTTTATTATAACTATTGTAATTATTGGTTGCATTATGAAAAAAAAATTTTTGTTTTCTTCCAGTGTGAAAAACTCAAATTATTGTCTCCCATCATATACTGCTTATAAGAACTATGATTATTCAGAACCTGGAAGAAACAATGAACAGCCTGGCCTCTGTGGCCTAAGTAACTTGGGAAATACGTGTTTCATGAACTCAGCTATTCAGGTAGGTGTTTCGAAAAAAGTGAAACTCATGTGTTTCATGGAAATCAGTAATACTAGAAGAGTAGAGTTGGGTTTTCCGTGTCAGAACATGAGTATTATATGGTTTTGAGGAAGTTTCTATATTCATGGAAGATTTAAGCATACACATTTAATTTGTTCATTCTAATGCTGGTATTAGAATATCTTTATCATGTTTCTCAGTTAGGTGGCATGGGATTAATTACCATATACTAGAAGATTCAGTATTACTTCATGTAAAAGTCTAATTCCAAACAGAAAACTTAGGCTGTCTAAGAAGACAAAAAAGGCTAATGAGATCGTTACATATTCGGTAGAGGTCTGTTGCTTTTTTTGGACATTGGTAAGGATGTTAGAAAATGGTTTATGGTCACCAATTCTCTAAATCTAAATAAAACTACTTAAAAAAAATTTTTTTTTAACCGTATTAGGAAAATTTTCTGTTTTTCCTTATGTATACATAGTTTAACAAATTAACTTTCCCTTAAATTAGGTCTTTTAATTTGAGTTATAGGAAATCACTGCCTTCCCTTTTTCTTTTTCTCTTCATGGAACTTCCCTTTTCTTCCTGGTCTTTCTGGTCTGTAACCACTTCCAACCTAACTTCCAACCTAACTTGTTAAATATTTATATGTCTTTTAATTGATTCTGAAGTAGTCAGATAATTATATGTTTTTTAATATAATTTGTCACTGGTTTATTTCATTCTGCTTTTAAAAATAAAATTCTGTGTTTAAAAAGCCCGAAATAATGGTATACTATTTTTGATATTTGAATTTTAAGACTATTTTTTAAATTGTATGTAAATTTTTAGTTTTAAATCTGAAATATTTTGTCCTCTGTTCATATTTTAATATTGGATCTTCTATGCACAGAGGACCACTTCCAAAGATATAGATTAAATGCAAAAAATTATGTCAGTACAGATTATTAAGGACATTATTACAAATCTTTTGACTATCTGAGAAAAGTATAAGACTCTTCACCATCCAAAATTCTGAGTGAATCCTTTTATACATTGTCATTAATCCAGTTGTCTCCTAAATGAACTATTCCTAGAAAATTAGAATTTAACTGTCATAGCTATAGGCCAGGAGGCGGCAACCTTTCACAAGTGGGAGAGGAGGGGCATAATGAATTTATGACTTCTTGGTTTAAAGCTGACCTACTCAGGAAATAGTTTATCTGATCAAGCTCCATCTTCATTGAATGAGTAATACTGTTCATACTTTAATGTGAATTACTTTAGTCAAAATTGTTTTTCTAGAATTCTAGCACTAGTAAAACATAAGATAATTTAAATTTTTGTCTTTATTTTTCTAGAAAGTGAGAAAGGGAACTTATCTGAGAAAAGCAAGCCAAAATGTATTAACCTGATAGCTCTCTACATAACGAAGTAAGGTACACAGGTGCTGAGATTTCAGAGATAGGGGCACGGGCAGACATTCTGATTTTGTTTGGATATCTATTGGATTGCCCTACCAGTTTACTGGAAATCATCTTTAGTACCATCTCTGCAAAATGCTTTACGTAAATAGTAGTTACATCAGTACCAGGAAGCCCTATTTTCGGATTGCCCAGTTATAATTCATATATAACTCCTCCTCCCACTGCCAAAATTACTTTGGTTCCAGAGGCTTCATATAGCTTGAGATTTGTTTGTTTGTTCATTTAATATTCTAATATAGAAAACTAATCTTGGTGCTTTTTCATAAAGACTAGGAAAATAACAGCACAGGCATTATAAATTTGTGTCTGTCATAAGAGAATAAGAGTTAGTGTTCATGCTGATCATTCATGGAAGGCTGTAGCTGACATTCAGACTACATTCCTTCTAGGATAATATTACACCTAGTTTCCTGTGCCTTTGACATAGTCTACTTAGAGATTTGTCTCCGTACTGTTGGTTAACTTACAGTTTCTCAAAAATGGAGTATTAAAATTAAATCTTCTAGTCAGCTATGTCAAGCTAGATTTGGCATTTTGTTTCGCTTTCTTATATGTTTTGTTTCAGGTATGAGAAACTTCATTTTACTCATTTTAGCTTCTGTTCAAAACTATTTCATTACACTAAATCAGTAGATTTAATGTTGACCCTCTCTTTTAATATATTTCACCTTCACATGTTCTGTTTCAACTGAGACATAATCATGATGGTGATGGTTTATTATTTTATGGTAAGAATCACGAAGTTGGAAAGTTTTTTGATGAAATTCTAGCAATGAGTATTTTAAGCAGTAGATATTATATTACATGCCTCTAGCTTAACTTGGTTGGAAACTGTATTTTCTCTAAAATAAAACTCTTCAGGCAAATTGGGAAGAGAAAAATGAATTTTTATTTTTCCTGCTCTTGCCATTTTAGCTTTTAGTCCAAATCCAGAATTAGTAAAGCTAAAATTTTAGTTTTATATTCTTAAAGCTCTTACGATTTTTTAATTGATTTAGGTACAGCTCTCAAGCTAAAAATTCACCCTAAGAGGGAATAATACAAATTGGTGGCAGTAGCCTTTACTCCTCTGTTTCATGATCATTAATGTAAATGCATAGGTCCACAGATGAAAGGGTAATTGATAAATAATAGAGTAGATTTTTTTTTAATATAATCTTTTCAGATACTGTTTCCCCAAGCTGTGTTTTTTTCAACTTTCCTTATAACTTCTGTGACAATTTATGAACTTCAGAGAATATTATAAATAGTATTTCTACTGATACTTGCTTTTTTACTTTAATGTAATCTCTTATGTTAATTCAATAACCCTAAAGAAGTAAGTGATCATTTTAGTGTATCAGGCAGTATAATTATTCATTTATCTAATAAAATAAATGTATGTGTGAAAAGCAATACTTTTTTCTGTTGGTATGCAAGATTTTCCCGATGACATGGTATGAATGAATATTAAATTTTTCTAATGAACACTGCCATATTGTTTCTATTTTTTAATTTACTATTTATTCAATGCCAAACATATGTCAGATACTTTTGGACATAGATCCTGAGCTTATGAAGATTACAGTGTAGGTAATGGAATTTTCAAGCTTTTTGCTTTTTAGTTTAAGAACTTTTTTTTATTATTAGAAAGTTTAAGTGTAACCCCAGTATTTAAACAAATGTATACTAAAGTTGCTTTGGTTGAGTGGAGTACCAGAACCCTATCTTCTTTACTTCACTTTCCTTAATGGTCCCAGAAGCATTTTCATGAGATCTCAGGAATCTGAGGAACAGTGTGAAAAACAAAGTCTGACAAAAAAAAAAGTAAACACCAATTAAAAACTAATAATATAGGTTGAGAGCACAGTCTGTGATCACACTACTTGTGTTGAAAACATGACTTATTAGATATGTTACCCAAGACAAGTTATTAGGAAAATTATGGTACCTGTATCTTAGAGGTTTTCGTGGGATTGAGTTAATGAATACAAAGCTCTTAGGATAGTGACTTCCATGTTATAAATATTGAATAGGTATTAGGCTGATATTTTGTCTTAAGTTCAAGGAGTTAAGCAGAGTGACTCTGGAAAAATTCTAGCTTCCATATCCCCTACCTTTGTTCTCCTTTCCTACAAGTCTTCCACTTTGGATGGAGCTAGTGGATAAAGAAGAAAGAACTGAATATACTTTGTTTCTCACTTATCATTATTTTAATAATGGTATTTATCATTTGCATTATTTCTGATCTGTACTGGTTTAGCTCTCTTTAGGCTAACTGATAGTCAAGGGACATAATAGCATAGAATTCTTTATAGATAGTCAATATGCAGGGCACTTTGTAACTCAAAATTCTTGAGTTCAGGTTATCCCTGGCCTCAGGCTCCAAGGTAGTTATGATTACAGGTATATGCCACCATCTCGTGATGGTACCAATAAGTTAAGAAAATAGTTCTCTGCTGCCCTAAATCTATTACTCCGTCTAGAGACTGACCAGTTTTTTAAATTTACATTATTGGAGGTAATTTTAATTGACATTAGTTGAGTAGATTCAGGAGCACTCCACCCTTTGTCTTTTCCGTTGTCAAATTTTAGGAGGCTCATGATTGGCTTCTTAGAAGAAGCGACTCTTTCGATGGATTTAAAA
Organism: Dugong dugon; assembly: GCA_030035585.1. Lineage (NCBI taxonomy): Eukaryota > Metazoa > Chordata > Mammalia > Sirenia > Dugongidae > Dugong > Dugong dugon. The sequence continues at coordinate 17,551,064 of CM057465.1, forward strand.
CAGTAGAGTCATGTGGTCTTTTCCATTGGAAAGCGACATGGTGTAAGTTGGTTGTTTTCAAACTCCTTACTTGGGTATGTTAGAGCTCCTTAGTAGATTCTAAAAAAATCATTGAGAAAAATGATAGTAATCAAGGACCTGATTATTATTCCTGTCATAGTGTAAAAAGGCTTGGAATTCCAAGCATTTTTAAAGTCAACTTTTTTCCATGATCTATTGAGATCGGAAAAAATTTATTCAGTCAATTGGACAAAAAAAAGTTAAATAGAAAGCTAAAGGTTTTTTTAGAGACTTAGTTTAAGGGAATGAGTAATAATACACAGAAATAACATCCTTTTAAGAAACTAGATCCTTATTACATTGTAAAACTGGAAAAGCCACTACTGAAGCTGTTATTTCTACATTACTTCAAGCTTTGATTATGTTTACCGAAGTACAGTGGTATTCCACTCTCACTTTGAGACCTTTTTTGCATATATTGGAACACAAATTCCCAGAAGCCCAGTTTAATGTGAAACTTTCTGATTTTCTGATTTTTATTCAAATTAACCAGGCTGACAGTTAAATGAGTACAGTTTTCCAAAAAAAAAAAGTAAAACCTCACCCCCTAGTTACAAGACAATTAAAAAAAGAGAGAGAGAGATAGTTTAGGACCTTGAAGAAAATGACTTGTGATTAACTGAGAATGTGGCTGACTAAAAATTCTCAAAGTATTTCTTTCTGGGACAGGTTTTTAGTCTAATCCAGGAAATTAAACTCAATTATTTGAATTTCTTTCTTCTTAAAACCAAAGCCACTTGCCATCGATTCTGACTCATAACAACCCTATAGGACAAGGTAGAACTGCCCCATAGGGTTTCCAAAGGGCAGCTGGTGGATTCGAACTGCTGACCTTTTGGTTAGCAGCTGAGTTCTTAACCATTGTGCCACCAGAGTGCCTTCTTCCTTTTAATGTGCCAAAAATTACATAGTAAACTACTCACAGTCCCCAGCTTACAAACAAGATCAGTTCTTGTGTTTTTAAGACTTTAAGTCGAATTTGTAAGTAAGTCAGAACAGGTGCATATGATTCTTATTTAGCCTTACTTTAGCGCAAGAGAAGGCTCAAGCCTTTTCAGTGATTTAAAATCTGCACATACAGCAAGTGAAGATGATTGTGATGAAGAATTTATTGTGATTGGTTCAGTAGTTTTAAAGTGAGGCCAAATTTATATAACAGTGAAAGGCAAGTACAAGCTGTCCATCAGACATTCGTAACCCAGGGACTGCCTGTATTATCAAAAATATGTTTAATGTGATCAAAAGGGGAGAAATGGAGAATAGAATTTCAAATACTCATGGACTCCATACTTCTGGAGCAATGAAGGTTGGATGAACCCCTGAAACTATTACCCTGAGATAGCCTTTGTATCTTAAACCAAAAATATCCCTGAAGGCCTCTTAAAACCAACAATACTTTAGCTTAACTAGTAAAAAGTGTCTGCCTTGAACATTATGCTCTTTTAAGAACTATCTGTATGGGATCAAAATGATAACAACAGCTCAAAAGATTAGATAGGAACCTTAGAGGGCAGTGAATTTGTTAATAGGGGAGGAAGAACTCAGGACAGGAGAATGAGAATAGTTACACAACTCGAAGAATGTAGTCAGTGTCACTAAGTGGTACACGTAGAAACTATTGATGTATGTTTTGCTGTGTATTTTCTCAACAACAACAAAATAAGTAAAATTACTAAAATATATTTATATATATATATTTAATGATCTATCAAATGACAGCTCAATAAGGTCTTTTTTTCCATATTGATAAAAGCAAACAGTTGGAAATTAAACTGACTTACATTAGAACAATTTACTTTCATAACACAAATACCAGTGATTTTACTTTTCCCTTTGTTTGGGTTAGAGTAAGGCAATAGTATCCTTTCCTTTTAGAAAGGGAGGTAGGAAGGGATAACCTGTATTCTCAGGCAGGTTATTTTAGCAATGAGTATGTATGATCTAGTTCTGTAAGAATTTAGTCTTATATGCTGGGTGAGAAATGGTAGCTCTAAAAGAATGCCTTGCACCCGTGTAATTTGGTTAATAGTGATTTCTTGTAATGCAACATACCTTACTCTTACATACTGGGTAGAAGATCTTATTTGTCTTACTGTTCACATTATTCTGAATTAATATACAGATTTCTGTAAGATTAATTCTTCTATTTTTGAATTAATACAGGCTTTTAAATGTTTTATCTGCTCCTAATTCTATAATAGGAAAATGATATGTGTATAGGTCAGAGAAATAGAGGAGTTATTTTAAGGAGTTGTAAATAATTACATATGATTGTAAAATACAGCCATTTTGTGGGAGAAAAGACCCGGTGATCTGCGCCCGTAAAGATTACACAGCCTAGAAAACCCTATGGGGCAGTTCTGCTCTGTCATGCAGGGTCACTATGAGTTGGAATCAACCCAGTGCACACAACAACAGCAGTACAAGATGCTCTCGTAAAGTAGCATTACTGTTGAACCCTTCAGAAACAGTTTCCCTATGAGGTTATATATTCACTTTTCATTTGATGATAAGAGTGTTCAAAACAGTTCAAGAACTGCTTTTGGAATTGCTTTTATCCTTCTGAATATCACTTATGGATATTTTTCCTCCTTTGATGATTAAGTTGATTTTTAGAAACTAGAAGTCATTCAGAACATTCTCCTCAGAATATTGTAGGTGAACAAGCTAGCTAGGCAATTTTTTGTTTTTTTCAAATAAGATATACTTAGGAAGTAATTCATTTTTCTCAGCAAGTATTTTGAAGGCCTTGTAGGCACTTAGTAAGTGCCTTTCAATCTGATAGGCACTAATTATATCACGGTGAACAAAACAGATTTTGTTTCCATGGAGCTTATAGTCTGTTAGAGGAGATTGCATTGAATAAATCATGAATTGGGATAAGTATCATGAAGAAAAAATACGGGTGCTATGAGTAAACAACAGGAGCCTGGATAGAGCCTGGGTGTTAGGGAAACCCTCTCTTTGAAGTAGCATTTGAGCTATGACCAAAGAATAGGTATGAGTTAGGCAGGGAAGAGTTAAAGGAAGATGGAGCAGCAATATGTTCAAAACCCCTACCTTAAAACCAAACAGTGAATAAGCTGTGGAATGCCTTCTCATTTCACACAACAAAAGCCAGTCCTGAAAACATACTAGGAAACCCTGGTAGCTTAGTGGGTAAGAGCTACGGCTGCTAACCAAAAGGTCGGCAGTTTGAATCCACCAGACGCTCCTTGGAAACCCTATGGGGCAGTTCTGCTCTGTCCTTTAGGGACACTATGAGTCGGAATTGACTCGACAGCTATGGGTTTGGGGTTGTTGTTTTTTTTTTTTTATAAGACCCCATATGATCTGGCCTCCTGCTGTTTCCTGTCACTTTCTTCCATGCTCACTTCACACCAGCCTGTTGGCCTCCTTGTACATACTAAGAATGTTACTGCCTTAGGGCACCTGAACTTGCAGTTGCCAATACCTGGAATGTTCTTCCTCCAAATATTTGTATGCTTACTGTCTCTCTTCCTTTAGGCCTCTATTATCAGTCAGGTTCTTCCCCATTCATTCTGTATAAAATGGCAACTGCGATGCCCACGTTCGGTACAGCACTCATGCCCACCTGACATGCTGTACATGTATTTGGATTTTTTGTCTGTCTCTTCCTACTCCAAGCGTGCGAGCGTGCACATGCGTGCACATACACACACACACACACACACACAAACACACAAATAAACTTTCTGTAAGGACAGGGATTTTGTTTTAGTTACTACTGTATCCCCATTACCTAGAACAGTGCCTGGCATATAGAAGGCACTCAAATTAATGAAAGATAAAGGGAATCACAAGTATCTCTAGTTTCTGACTTGTACATCGTAATGATAGATATAACCATTTAATGAAACCAGGGTGGTGGGAGGAGGAACAAAGTAAGAGGAGCAGATTTAGGATGGGGAAAGGATTATGAATTCAGTTTTAGGCCTGCTCAGTTTGTGATGCCCATGAAACATCCAAGTAAATAGATCATAAGGAGTTGAATATTCTAGTATGGCTTACAGACGAGAGGCCTAAGCTGGAAATAGAAATATGGCTATGATAGATATTTTAAAACATGAAGATGGATGAGATGAGGGCATCTATGAAAAAGAGGACCCAGAACTAAGTCTTACTATACAACGTTTGAATGGAGGAAAGACACTTCTCTTGTAACCGGAGAAGGGGGATTATGGATGCAGGTGGCTTCTAGTTTTTGTGATGACTTCCCTTATTCCAAAATGACTTGTGATATATCTAGACAGAGATGTCTCAATGTGACATCAGGCCAGATTTTACAAGAACGGATCATTATCCCGCTGAGTTTTTCTCCAGCAATGTTCAGCTAGCTACATGGGGCATAAAATAGAGAGACAAAGGGGCAAATGGATTATGAGCAACTAAACTAGTTTTTGTTTTGTTTTTATTGGGTCAGTTTATTCAACAAACATCCATTAGTCTCTACTATATTCCAGACATTGTTCTAGATATTAGTGATACAGAGTTGATCAAGACAGTGCCTAGTTAGTGAGATCCTGGTGGTTCAGTGGTTAAGAGCTTGGCTGCTAACCAAAAGGTTGGCAGTTTGAATCCAGTAGCTGCTCTTTGGAATCCCTGTGGGACAGTTCGGTTCTGCTCTGTCGTAGAGGGTTGCTATGAGTTGGACTTCATTCGATGGCAATGGGTTTAGTGAGTGAGATAGACCTATAAAGAAATAAGATATAATATTTGATATTATAGAAAACATGGTTAGCCAAATGTTAATAGAAGCAAAGAGGAGAGAGCCATTGAGAAATAAGTGAGGCCTCACCAAGGAATTGATGTTCAAGTTGAGTTTTGATTTCATTTGGTAGAATAGATTACTATCCATTATTACATATTTTGTTCGTCTAGTCATAAAGCAGCAGAAAATTACCAGAGGTACAAACTATAACAGTATGTACTCAAAGTAAAATCTTTCTAAATGACAGTCAGAGATACATTTTTATTACACATGAGACATGATTTTAAAGCAGAGAAATTAATTTTTCAGTAAACCCTCTGAATTTAAATGAACATCACCTTTAATATAACTACTTTAGGAAGCTTATATGCTTGTTCCATTGATGTTACTGTTGCTCAAAAGTTTTAGGTACTCCTCTTTTTAGAGCTGGTACACATGTGAACCGCGGGAGAAAGATGTGGTAGTCTGCTTCCGTAAAGATTTAGTCTTAGAAACCCTGTGGAGCAGTTCTACCCTTTCCTATAAGGTTGCTATGGGTCGGAATCAGCTCAACAGCAGTGGGTTTTGTTTAGACACATGTGAAAAGGCATCAGTGTCTGGCACATAGATAAAATATGTGTTTATTGAGTGAATGAAGAATGGTTTTCCTGTAGCAAAATAAAATTCTAACTGGGGATTTCTGTGGTGGAAAAATGTAGAAACAAGCATGAGCTATACTGTTATAGTTTATACACACAAACATATTCATTATATATATGAAAGAGTGTGTGTGTGTGTGTGTGTGTGTGTGTGTGTGTGTGTGTGTACACACAGATAGTCTCTGAGTTATGACAAACCACACTTAAGATTAGTTTTTGGTGTTTTTGGTACATCTTATCATTAGTAATGTTACTGCATACAGTGTAGTAACATGTAATTTGCTGATGTTATCATTCTCACATGTTCACTCACAGAGGTACAATGTTGTGATTTATAAAGATACTGATAATAAAAGGCAATAATAATGAAAACAAAAAAATGATGTATTCTATTTATGTCAGAACGAACTTAGGATGGAGTCATTGGAACATAATCCTGTCCTAAGGGGAACTACCTGCATGTGTGTGCATGTGTATGTGTGTGTGTGTGTGTGCGTACATATATTTTTACATGTATTTTCATTTTATAGATTTTGTATATAATTGAGGCATTATGACTAATTCTTCAATAATGCCTAGGGCTTTTGTAAGCTTATGTACTTTACTAGGGGTAGACTTTCAGTAAGTAAATTTAAAACACTTTTGGACAAAAATGTTACTAATTGTTTAAAGAAAATCCTTAATAGGAAAATATAACATACGTTAAGAGTCCTCCTACACGTAGAGTAGTGTCATTGAATACTATGCTAAAAATGTATTTTTCATCATGACTGTACCACAGTCTTCCTAGGACCTCTGATTACCTTTCCTGAGACTTGCTCCATTGTCTCCTCTTTGTTCTTTATCTTACAACCTCACCTCTGTATGCCTTCCTTTCAGCATATATACATGGTTAAGTCATTTTTAAAAGAGTGAGGGAGAACCTTGACCTTGAGAAGGATGTTGTTGGTGTTGAATTGGCTCTGACTCATGGCAGCCTCATGTACAGCAGAACAAAACATTACCTGGTCCTAATACGATCTTCATGATTGTCTGTATGTTTGAGTCCATTGTTACAGCTATTGTGTCAGTACATTTCATCAAGGTTTCCAGTCAACTCGACAGCAATGGGTTTTGTTTTTGGTTATACCAAACATGATGTCCTTTTGTTTCTTTGTTTGAAAAGGATCATCTGTGCATTCTCCCCCTACTTTCTCATCTCCCATTCAGTAGTCCTCATCACACTGCAGTCTGGTCAGCTGCATAACATGTTGGTGAAAAGCAGGGAGTCTGGAACCAGACTGCCTGGAGTCACATCATGGTTCTGCCACTTACAAGTTGTGTGGCCTTGAATGAGAAACTTCTTAGTTTCTTCATCTGTAAAATAAAGATGAAGTGCTTAAGAAATGTTTGGTAAATGTTGTTGTTGTGTGCCATTAAGACGATTCCAACTCATAGCAACCCCATACAATAGAGTGGAACTGCCCCATAGGGTTTCTTAGACTGTAATCTTTACGGGAGCAGATCACTCAGCCTTTTCTTCCACAGAGCGGCTGGTGGGTTTGAGCTGCTGACCGTTTGGTTAGCAGCTGAGCGTTTAACCGTTTCTTCACCAGGGCTCCTTGCTTGGCATATAATAAGCAGTACTGTACATAAATATTGATACTGTTGTTATCATCACTGTCATCATCATACCACCCCATAGAAACTGCTTTTGCTAAGGTCACTAAGCCCTGGTGGTGCAGTGGTTAGGAGCTTCGGCTGCTAACCAAAAGGTTGGCAGTTCGAATCCACCAGCCGCTGCTTGGAAACCCTATGGGGCAGTTCTGCCCTGTCCTGTAGGGTCACTATGAGTTGGAATCTTGACAGCACACAACAACAAGGTCTCTCTTGACCTCCTATTGCCTAGGTTCTCTGTAGCCCCTTTTCCTTTGAGAAGTTGACATCCACTTCCATACTAATAAATCCCAAATCTGTCTCATCTATAATTCTCTCTCCTGAGCTTCACTCCAATATATAAGTGGACATCTCTGCCTAGGTATACCACAGGTAACTCAAACTGAACATGTCTACCAAGACTAAACTTAGATTCCTCCAGCAACCTAGCCCTTTTTATTTCTTGTACTCCCTTATAGGTACCACTATTCACACAGTATCTCAAGTCAAAAACCTGACACTTGTCCCAAGTCCTCTTTGTTCTGCCTCTTAAATATCACTTGAATCTGCCCTCTCCTCCCGTCAATGCATTATTTCAGTATTTCAACATCTTAAATGTGAAGTATCAAAATATATCTCTGAGTCATCTCTTTGTTCCAATTTTGCCCTCCTCCAGTCCATTCAGTACATTTCCTCCAGATTCATTGTTTTAAAATGTAGATGTGATTTTGTTACCTTGAAATAATGACCTTATATTCCTGTTATATATTGTTGAGTGATTATTTAGATAAATGTAATGTTCTTTTTGATTATGAAAATAATCAGAAATCTTCATAGTTCACGTTATAGCGTGATATTTTAAATTTCTGTTTCAATTTAGCTAAAAAAATTATTGTCAGTTATGGGCCTAGTTCAGTGAAATGATACAGAGAAGTAAATGGCTTGGTTCTTTCCCTTAAAGAATGTAATACATCAATGAAACTTTTTTTTTTTTTTTTAATTTCTGCTGTTCCTGTATTGCCTTTGCAGGAGAACTAAAATACTAAATCATACAATTCTTACACTCATTTATTCAAAAATGGCTTTTTACTGAATATCTTGTTCAAAACACTGAAAGCAAACAAAAAAAATTATTTAAGAAAAATTTTTTTTAATTCTTTGTCTTGGTTGTCTAAGAAGTTAATATTGACAGTTTCATTTTGAGCTAATTTTGAATTGATAAGGATTAAAGTGGAATGGGCTATAAGATACTAAACATTAAAATTGAATTCATAAGCTTTAGCTTTTTTAACATAAATATAATTTATACTAATGTTACTAATGTTTCTTAATGTTATTAAAACTGCTGTGATTTTAGCATGCTTCCCATAAAGCAAATACCTAAACATAAAACCATTCATTGACTAGCCTGTTATTTGAAAAAATCAATTACTGTCATAGTCTAGGAGTTTTAAAACCTCACTTAAATACACCTTAGCTGAAGTTTATAGTATTTTTGGTGTGACAGTCCTTATCACAGAGACTTTCAGATTTACCCGTATCACAAATGGATGTTACATAATCATTACTTTCTAACTTTGACATCTTTGGTTACAGGATTTACTGTGTGTGTGTAAAAGGGTAGTCTTTTTGACAAACTTAGAATTCTCCTTCCTCGTATAGATGAGAGACAAAAAGCATTAATTTCTTTGTTGCTAGCCGACAAAGTGTTTCCCATCAGTTCTCAGACTTCCCAGAGCTTTAGTAATTCTTCATTGAGCCCAATAGTGTGTAAAAAAGAAATTCTGTAGCATTTGAAGAGAGGGGCAACAGCAGAGACTTAAGGTTTAATTTTGTTTGTCTTATGCATGAGGACCAGATTAATGATATATATTAAAATATAAGGAAAACATCCTTATGTAATTTAAAACTCCCACCTTTAAAACTAAGTTTACCTAAAAAACTAAATTTACTTTATGTAAAAGTTTATTATTTTAAGTAGAGTATGCCAGTTCTCTTCACTGACCAGTTGAGAGGAGGAAAACCATAGTTAAAATAGTGTTTGCTCTCACAGAATATGTGGAGAAGCTTCAGAATTGATCTCTCAAATGTAATGAGATTTGTCTTTCCTAGAAAAAAATTTTAACAAAAATAAAATAGATGCCTCAAGTAGCTTAAAATTATATCATTTTTTTTTTATCTACTTGGTGAAAGAACAGGCTTATATTTGTAGTTCTTTATCGTAAAAGTTTACATCACAAATTTTTATTGTAGCCACTTTTTCATTACAGAACTATAGCAAATATCCCAGTGTTAGTAGACTGCTTCAGAATTACACAGTGGCTTCTTTTTTCAGAATGCTTACACTGTTGTCATGATAAATTGGCAGACAACTAATAATGTGGCAAATCTGAAAACTCTTAATACACTAACTTTAAAATCAAGAAAAAATATTTGGGGTATTCCAAGGTGATTTTACCTGTGAATTTCTTCAGGTTTTATTTTTTTACTCATAAGAAAATAAAAATGATTCCCTTATTTTAGAATGAGTTTTGTTGTTGTTTTTTGTTTTTTTCTATCAGTCAGTTTGAAGGCATAGCTACTTTTCTAAAGGGTTGTGAGTGGCATTACATTTTTGTCAGTTAGAGAATGAGTTACACAACTCAAAGGCTTTAGGTAATCAAAAATTAAGTTTGTTTTCTTTCCTGTTCTAGTTACCGGTTTACTAAAATAGTGAGCATACATGATCATTGAGAATTGGGCTTCTGGAGCACCTGAACAGAAAGGGAGTGGTTCATATTCAGCATTACAAAAGACAACTTTCTCTTTTTGAAGGGGATTACTTTGGCTATTTTCCAGGTACTGGGGAAATTCCAGATTCATTACAGATTATTGGGATGGCTATTAATTATTCATTTTCTAAAATATGTTGGTTACACACTTGAGATTTGGTTATATAGTAGAGTTTTATTTGACTTAATTTGAAAAAATTATGTGGACATTTATAGTGCAATACAAATTGAGACTCTTATATGAGTCACTTAAATTTTTTTCGGAGATCTCTAAAAACACCAGACTTACTGATCAGAGCATACTTAGTGGAAGAATTTCTTGAAAGTAATATAAAAGCAATAGGATTTGTGCATGTGTATATAAGGAACAGTTGTGTGCAATACATTGCAGTCTTTCCAAGTAATTACATAATGAAAGAAAATCATACTTCATATAATAGTTCAATTTTAGGATGTTGGATTAGGAAGGAAATTTGTAACTAGAGAGTTCTTCCTGGAGAATTAATGCTGTATATAAATAGTTGAATGATATATGCATTCTTTTCTTCAATAATCTTCAGGGTAGCAGTACATAAAGACCTATATGTGTTAAACCATATAGCAGAATGTCCAATGGATGTGACTTTTGATTATGTGGAACTCTCTTTAGTATATAGATGTTTATGTCTGGTTCTAGGTTGAAGGTTTGGGAAAAACAATCTTCACTGAAAATGTATTTCCAAATATTTGTCCTACACACATCTTTCACTTACACTGATTTATCTTGATAGTTGTTAGGGCGTTCACAATAGTTATTTTCCTTAATTAGGAAAATCTCTTTAGATGTTAGCTGGACTGTTTTATTTTTTAACTTACTGAATTTTTGGATAGGTTATAGTTATAACAGTACTTTTTAGTCAGGTGCTTTCTCACTGCTCTAGGTCTCTCTAAGGACTACTTTCAGCCTTTCTACCATACAAATTTACATTCATTCAACAGATTTTATTGAACTATGTGCCTGGCATGTGCTAGATCCTGAGGTACAAATGTGCTTAAGATGTGGACTCTGCTGTCAAGATATGGGAGTTCAAGGTATAGAGTTAGACCTAACTAGAGAGGTGTCCCAGAGAGGAAATCTGAATTTTGATAAGTTAGTAAGTTAGTAATTCTACCTAGAGGTGTTGAGGAAGATATAATAGTTGGAGGAGATGCTGAGGTCAGTGTTAAACTGTAAGTAGGAATTTCTTACAGGGGAAGAATATTCTAAGAGGCAGGTCTTCATACATTAAACTAAAGAATATAACTTGAGATTCTTAAGCTCTAAATTCAGGAATACTCTTACTACTTGCAGTTTCCCATATAAAATGCTTGTGGAAGCACTAGTAGAGGACCACAAAACCACTTTGAGGAACAGATGCTTGACAGTCACCTCTGCTCACTAAATTCTTGGCTTGTACATACACCAGCCATTCCCATCACTCCTCATGGGTCGACAGTTTTTCACAATAGCTTATGTCCTTAACCTTTCATTTGCCAAACAGTCGTATCATGAAGGTTAAATTAGTGAATGCCAAAAGATTCCTACATATTAAATGTGAAATTTAGTTTCTTAATCCTTAAACCTTAAAATTGCTCTTGTCAATTTTTCACACTGTTAACTTGTCTAGGAATTATAAGGAGACCCTGGGTAACGCAAATGGTTAAGTGCTCAGCTACTAATCGAAAGGTTGGCAGTTCAAACTCACGCAGAGGCACCTCAGAAGTAGACCTGGCGATCTGCTCCAGAAGGCCACAGGCTTGAAAACCCTATGGAATGCAGTTCTGCTCTGCATGCATGGGATCACCATGAGTCTGAATTGACTTGATGGCAGCTAACAATGGCGATCATAAGAAAATATTTATTCATAGACACATCCAAACTCCCTGAGGGTCTGAATTACTGGGCTGAGAGCTGGGTACCATAATCTTGGGGGACATCTAGCTCAACTGGCATAACATGGTTTATAAAGAAAATGTTCTTCATCCTACTTTGATGAGTAGTGTCTGGAATCTTAAAAGCATGTGAGCGGCCATCTGAGATACTCCACTGGTCCCGCCCTGTCTGGAGCAAGGGAGAATGAAGAAAACCAAAGACACAAGGGAAAGATTAGTCCAGAGGACTAATGGACCACAACTACCACAGCCTCCACAAGACTGAGTCCAGCACAACTAGATGGTGCCTGGCTACCACCACCACCTGCTCTGACAGGGATCGCAGTAGAGAGTCCCATACAGAGTTGGAGAAAAATGCAGAACAAAACTCTAATTCACATAAAAAGACCAGATGTACTGGTCTGACAGAGGCTGGAGAAACCTCGAGAGTATGGCCCCTGGATGCCCTTTTAACTCAGCACTAAAGTCACTCCTGAGGTTCATCCTTCAGCCAAAGATTAGACAGGCCCATAAAACAAAACAAGACTCACAGTACTGGGGAATCCAGCACAACTTGTGCAAGGCAAGGCCATGCAAGCTCCATAGACACATCCAAACTCCATGAGGGACCAAATTGCTGGGCTGAAAACTGTGGGGACCATGGTCTCGGGGAACATCTAGCTCAACTGGCATAACATAGTTTAGAAAGAAAATGTTCTACATTCTACTTTGGTGAGTAGCGTCTGGGGTCATAAAAGCCTGTGAGCAGCTGTCTAAGATACTCCACTGGTCTCACCCCATCGGGAGCAAGGGAGAATGAAGAAAACAAGATACAAGGGAAAGATTAGTCCAAAGGACTAATGGACCACAACTACCACAGCCTCCACCAGACTGAGTCCTGTACAACTAGCTGGTGCCCAACTATCACCACTGACTGCTCTGACAGGGATCTCAACAGAGGGTCCCGGACAGAGCTGGAGAAAAGTGTAGAACAAAATTCTAACTCATAAAAAAAGACCAGACTTCCTGGGCAGACAGAGACGGAGAAACCCTGAGAATATGGCCACCGGACACCCTTTTAGCTCAGTAATGAAGTCATTCACGAGGTTCACCGTTCAGCCAAAGATTAGACAGGCCCATAAAGCAAAACTAGACTAAAGCGACACATCAGCCCAGGGACAAGTACTAGAAGGCAGGAGGGGGCAGGAAAGCTGGTAACAGGGAACCCAAAGTATAGGAGAGAGAGTGTTGACATGTCGTGGGCCTGTTAACCAGTGTCATAAAACAATATGTGTACTAACTATTTAATAAGAAACTAGTTCTGTAAACCTTCATCTAAAGTACAATAAAAAATAAAAATAAACAAAACAAAACGAGACTAAATGGGCACACTAGCCCAGGGGCAAGGACTAGAAGGCAGGAGGGGACAGGAAAGCTGGTAACGGGGAACCCAAGGTCGAGAAGGGGAGCGTGTTGACATGTTATGGGCTTGGCAACCAATGTCACAAAACAATGTATGTATTAATTGTTTAATGAGAAACTAATTTGCTCTGTAAACCTTCATCTAAAGTACAATTAAAAAATATTAAAGTATAAAACCATCTAACCTAGTTAACAAGTACATTTACCTGTCCCTTAATGTAAGTTTTAAACTTTTAAGAGTTGCAGCTATTAGTATACAGTCTTTTTCTTCAGTCTAATTATTGCTTCTTTTTTTTTTTTTTAAACAAGATATTTAACAAACTTAGTTTTAGGACTGACTCTAGGCACAATTTTGATATAAAGAAAATGCGGCTTATGTATATGTTTTGTGGCCAGTCATATTACTTCATATTTAGAGTTCAGCTTACTGGTGATTAATTGTAAGATCTAGTTCTCCTGAAAAACTGAGGTATTGGCATTAGTCACCATCAGGCAGTTGAACGCCGGTGAATTAGCAGAGAAATAGCTCAAGATGGCATGTGACTGGTAGACATGTCACAAAAGTCATCCTAAGTAGCCTCAAAAATAACATACTGTTTATATAACTCCTTTTGTTTTTCATGGTACATTCACATATATTCTCAGTTATTACTAAGAACAACCATGTGTATGAAGGGTGAGTCTTCTTGTTTACAACCCAGGAAGCATTGAGATAAGAGATCTGTCCACCTAACCATAACACGTATCATATGATTTCTAGTCCATGTTATGTCACTCAATAAAATATCTTACCAGTTAAGAAGGAAATTTCCTACTTGTACATATGTAGGGGTTTTAAAAAATATATGTCTTTAAGAAAGGAATTGCTTTGAGAGATAGGAAAGTGATTTTTTTTTATAGTAGAAGAATCTTTGGGAGAGATGCTTTCTTGGTAGCACAGCTTGGTTAATGTAACTCTGGTTATGTTTTCTGTTATTGAACTCATGAAAACTATCTTTGTTTTTTAAAGCATTGTATTTAACGGTAAGCAGTCCAAGTATCCAGTTTTCTTGTAATTGTCAAAGATGTTCATGTTTCTAAAATAGCCCTTATGTGAGAAGGTTGAGTTATGAGTTGCATAAAAAAATTACAAATCTAACTGCATTATGACCACAAGACTGGCTTCTTTAAGAAACCGGCATCTTTGTTCTGCCAGAATAACATTGAATACTGCTATAACAAGTAGGCCATCAGCTGGGGCATGGAAATATTTTAATTGTTTGACCTCTGTTCCAATTATGCCTTGAAATTTATACCAGAAATTATAAGGGAATTTTTCATTTACTTGGCCTTTACACTCTTTCAAGAATATGTTGACTCCTAGGATAATGGTATTTTCAAGATGAGGAGGAAAAGTCTGACAACTTTTTAAAACTATTACCATTTGTGTATTAGTAGAAGAATTAAACTGTCTGTCTAATTTCTGTTTTTACTTGTGTTTGTATAAATTTTTAGAAAAACGTAGCCTGAGAGTTTTTTAATGTTCAATGAATACGATGCTTTTTTGGAGGGGTGGGCACATTTGCAACTTAATATTTTAAATTTAAGGTTTATCTCAAAATTGGTTATGATGTCTCGACAGAAATCCAGCCAGTTACCTATCATTAAATATTTGTGTTGTTGTTGTTTAATGTTAACATTGAGTTGTAATTAGTTTAAACCAGGCATGTGTCACTATGAAAATAAGTCCTGGTCTATTTGAAGGACTTTTTAAAAATCAAGACAGGGGCACTGAAAAGCAGATAGTGGATAGAATGAAAACCAAACAAAAGGAGGGTTTAATAGGTGCTGCCTTCGTTTGATTTAGTATTCATGTGGAAGTGTTTGAAGAAACTTTTGAGATTATTCATTACAAGTGAATATATTTTTGCATCACTTATTAATATTCTAGTCAACAAAAATTTGTTGAGCATTCTGTGCCAGAAATTGATGGAAAAGAGTAGAAAACAAGAGGATAAACACATTAGTATATATAGGCCAAAACATTTTTATTAAGCATACATTTATTGTGTACACACTAAGTTCCAGGTGACATGGTGCTCAGTGCTGGGGATATAAATATGAAAGATACTGTGGCACCTCTTGTGGAGGTCTGAGCCTTGTTTGCAAGGCAGACAAACTAAAAATTAGAGAGTAAGAGTTGCAATATATTATCAAATAAATGCTGTAGTAAGAGTGAGTGCTAAGCAGTATGGGATTATACCGGAGGAATCTAAGGAGGCTTCCCAAAGAGGAAATCTCAATTTTGATAGATGAGTAGAAGTTAGTAGGCAAAAAATGTACATTTCAAGTAAATGGAGTAATGTTGCAAACTTAGAATGAGAAAATGCATAGTCAAGGAACCACAAGTGATTAAATAAGGCTCAAGTAAAGTAAAATAGGTATTAGCATTGATGAGGCTACATAGGTAGGCAGAAGGTAGACCCTTCTAAAGATTTGGCATTTCGGTAGGAAAGCAGGGAAAGCCATTAAAAGATTTATAGCAAGGAAATGGTGTCAGTAGGTATACATTTAAGAAAGATCACTGTGGATGCTACTGAAAAGCTAAAAGAAATCTAATTATATTTGGAAACACTTTGCAAGATAGGAATACATGTACATTATTAAGTAAAAACAAAGTTCAGGAATTATTCTTGTCAACACTACTTGAATCTTTGAGTTATTTGGTAAAGCCGTAAATTAGCTTCATTGTATAATTGTGTGATAGGCATTAGTGGAATGTTATAGCTTAGCCTAAGCCTGAGATAATCAAATACAAGAATTGAAAAAATTAATGATTGTTGTAAATTGCTGTCTGACCACCCCTTCATCATATTGACTATTTAGTGTTGATTCTACTTGTGCTAAATCAGATGATACTACTAAGTGGTGGCATTTGCGTCCTGTGTAACTATGGTATATTATAGGTTGCCTGGCACTACCTCCAGTGCTGGATCTATAATTACAAGAGCATATAATACAAAAGAAGAGAGAAGGAAACTCAAAAGGAATATTAAGATTCTGAGAAGTGTTAAAATATAAAAGGAATTAGGAAGATAGGTAGAGAAGTATCCTCCGTAATTCCTCCTACACTGTAGCCTACCTCTATCTTCCCCTTGTTCACACAAATAAAATTTTTTGCTGCTGAAAAGTACATGTAAATGGCTAAAAGGCCTATATACCCTACCTCAAACATTTTGTAACTATTTATGTTATTTTCACTACCTAAGAATTATACAATAACAAGTTCTGTAAGATTATATATATAGTTCTCTTCTTTTGCCTTAAGGTAGGGCACACTACCAGTTTAGACAATATTATTTTTATTATGGACTGTGTAGTGTTTCGTTCTGTTGTACACAGGATCGCTATGAGTCGGAACCGACTTGACAGCACCTAACAACAACAATTTTTATTATGTAGAAAATTCCTAAAGAGATATTATGGTTACTTGAGCAAACATAAGCTAATTTATAATTGAAACTACAAATAAAGCACCATAATTTATTTTTTTTAATTAAGTTAAATTTGAATATGCTTATTTTGGAATTTTTGCTAAGTAGTACACGGTATGGCATCATAGTTTATGGAATCCAAGTTATCTGCATGAACTGAGTAAAGTGAACATTTCATAGCTACCAAACCTGTTTATAATGTAATCCATGTGAGTGGTAACCAAGATTTGAAAAACTTCGATTTCCATTAATGTAAATCAGGGCTCTCATAAGAATGAGTTGCTACTACTTTACATGCAAGCAGCTGACTTTTCTTACAGTACTTTGCCACTGGCCTCCAAGACAAATATTTACCTGTAACAAAAAGTCATCTATATGACCATATGTCTGTGTCAGTCGTTGCATATTCTATTTAATGACTTTAGATATCTAATTGATAAAGTAATATTAAGCCCATATTGAAGTCAGATTATTCCATCATGAGATAAAATATTATGGAAAAACTACTTCTGCTGTTTTTTGTTTTGTTTTTTTTGTAGTTTAAGTGAAAGTTTACAATACAAATTAGTCCCTGATACAAAAATTTATACATACATTGTTATGTGACCCTAATTGTTCTCCCTATACTGTGACAGCACACTCCTCCTCTCCACCCCGGATTTCCCATGTCCATTCAACCAGCTCCTAACCCTCTCTGCCTTCTCATCTCACCTCTGGACAGAAGCTACCCATTTAGTCTCATGTATTTACTTGAGCTAAGAGGCTCACTCTTCATGAGTATCATTTTATGTCCCACAGTCCAGTCCAATCTTTGTCTGAAGAGTTGGCCTCAGGAATTGTTTTAGTTCTGGGTTGACAGAGTCTGGGGGCCATGCTTTCTGGGATTCCTTCAGTCTCAGTCAGACCATTAAGTCTGGTATTTTTACTAGAATCCAAGTTCTGCGTCCCACTCTTCCCCCGCTCCATCAGTGACTCTCTGTTGTGTTCCCTATCAGGGCGGTCATTGTTGGTAGCCGGGCACCATCCAGTTCTTCTGGTCTCAGGCTGATGAAGTCTCTGGTTTATGTGGCCCTTTCTGTCTCTTGGGCTAATACTTTCCTTGCGTCTTTGGTGTTCTTCATTCTCCTTTACTCCAGGTGGTTGGGACCAACTGATGCATCTTAGATGGCTGCTTGCTAGCTTTTAAGACCCCAGATGCCACCAAAGTAGGATGCAGAAGATTTTCTTAATTAACTTTATTATGCCAGTTGACCTAGATGTCCCCTGAAAGCATGGTCCCCAGACCCCTGCTCCTGCTACTCTGTCCTTCGAAGTGTTTGGTTGTATTCAGGAAACTTCTTAGCTTTGGTTTAGTCCCATTGTGCTGACTTCCCCTGTAGTGTGTGCTGTCCTTCCCTTCACCTAAGATAATTCTTGTCTACTATCCAGTTGCTGTTTTATTTTGAAAACTAAAAGTATTTAATTCAGAATGGAAAAGAGTTGGAAAATTAACATTCATAGTTTTGATCTTGCTATAAAGGAAAATTAGATTATTGTGATACTAAAGAAAAGCTAGGAGAAGTGAGAATACACTTACCCAGAATTCACATAACTAAAGTTTGTTTTCTCAGACTCGGCTAATCTGTACTGTCTCTTCTAAAAACGGTTGACCAAATGGAAGGTTTAAAGGTTGCTCTTTCATGATAAGCAGTTAACAATGGAAGCAGTAAATACCTCTTTTAAGTTAATTTCTTGCTTGCACTCTATCTCAGTTTTTACCTACTCAGGCTAATTTGCAGGTGCCTGGGATGAGTAGACAATCCATAATTTCTACCAATCAAGTAAAAGACGGAAAGGAAACTCTGAGCTTCTCTCCCAGTTAACAGGTAGTTTGCTGTGGTTAAAATTAACGCAGATTTTACAGCAACAAATATTAGCATTTACATTTATAATAAGTAATTCATTTGAAATTTAAGAAATGAATATATTGAGTGCATCATTTGAGTATTTATTTGGCCAGTTATTTATTAGCCGAAGAGACCATCCTTTAATATTTTCTCTACATAAATATTAGTCAAATCAATTTTTTTCTCTTTTTATTATAACGTGTTTTAAGGATCATGCACATATGATTACTTTACTTAAAAATGTATTTTATTCTTTGCAGTGTTTGAGCAACACACCTCCACTTACTGAATACTTCCTCAATGATAAGTATCAAGAAGAACTGAATTTTGACAATCCCTTAGGAATGAGAGGTGAAATAGCTAAATCATATGCTGAACTGATCAAGCAAATGTGGTCTGGAAAATTTAGCTATGTCACACCAAGAGCCTTTAAGGTCAGTATGGTATATACATTCTCAACAGGAAAAATATCACCCCCAGGGAGATAAAAATTGGTTCTTGGGATAGAGGGAGGGGAATCTTACCTGTAACAATGGTTTGTGGCCCTCCAGAGAGACACAGTACACAAACAGATATATACAGTTTATCTGTGGTATTAAGATTTAATGGGACAGATGGGTGATTAGGGAAAAAAAAAACCCTAAAAAGGCCCCTGGGTCAGGGGGCAGTAATGAAAAAAAGGTTGAAGAAAACTGGTATGGTACAGGAATGACTATAGAAAGACAGCAGTGAGCATTTGCAGAATTGTTTTAGAATACAGTGTATCTCTGAAAAACCTGCCTGAATATTTTATACAAATATAAAGGATGAAATTTGGGTGTATTGTTGAACTCTCAGTTTATTTTGAAAGTTATTGTAAGTTTGAGAAATTATTGAAATGAAACTAATCTGCAAAACAAGTGCTAAATATTTGATTTGCTTTTCTCTAATGGCTGATGATCGCGAGCATTTCCTCATGTATCTATTAGCCACTTGAATGTCTTCTTTGGTGAAGTGTCTGTTCATATCCTTTGCCCATTTTTTAATTGGATTATTTGTCTTTTTGTTGTAGAAATGTTGGATTTTCCTGTAGATTTTAGAGATTAGACCTTTGTCGGATTTGTCATAGCCAAAATTTTTTTCCCAGTCTGTAGTTCTCTTTTTATTCTTTTGGTGAAGTCTTTTGATGAGCATAAGTGTTTAATTTTTAGAAGATCCCAGTTATCTAGCTTATCTTCAGGTGTTTGTGTATTGTTAACAAGTGCTAAATATTAATTAAATTTATTTTTGGTATGGTTCTTAAAGCTTTTAAGTTTATTCATATTTGTGAATTGGTTACTTAGAATCAATAAAATCTCAAGTAATTTAGCTTATCATTCAAGTAAGAATTGAACTGATGGTTAGAATTATGTTATCTTAAAGAAAACTTCCAAATAAAATAATTATATAAATAAAATTTATGGGAAGTTATGAACTTTTGAAGAGAATAAACCATTTTAAGCCATTAATTATACAAATAACTTAAATGACTTTCATGTAGGACAGCTACTAGGCAACATTTTATTAACTATACACTAGCTGTCTTAAAAACTAAAAAAAAAAACAACAACAAACAAAAAAACCCTACATTTAGATTCTTTTACTTTCTACACTTTGGACAAACTAGTCCAGACAAACCACCTCTCAGCCCTTATCCATCATTCCAGTTATTAAATTTTGTTTGACTTTCCTCTCTTAAAATTATGTGTAAATAGCCTCTTGACATCCGACTTTTTCCTTTCAACTGTGATTCAGATGATTACATTTCTTTTCAGTCTTATTTTTAAAATGCTTAGTATTTAAAGACTAGAAAAATTATATGTGAACATGAATATTCAAGTAATCTCTTTAAGAATCATTCTCTTTTTACACACAGAAACTAAATGAGTGCCTTGTAATTTTTTTCTACTAGTGACCCAAAGCAAAGTGTTATTTAAATTTAATAGTCTTCACTGTTTCCCAATCCTTTGTACAAAAGTTTACCAGATTTTCTCCTTTTTTGTTCCTCAGTTCAACTTTTTTTTCAATTTATTTTATAGAGAGTAGTTATTTAAAAAAT
The DNA here is from genome assembly GCA_030035585.1 of Dugong dugon. NCBI lineage: Eukaryota > Metazoa > Chordata > Mammalia > Sirenia > Dugongidae > Dugong > Dugong dugon. Next base: position 17,571,648 of record CM057465.1, read on the forward strand.
ATTTTTAGATATGTAATTGTCTACATGTGATAATGTAGCCATGTTGAGAACCTGTCTCTTTTTGTCTTCTATAGAAAGACCTAGAGCTGAAATTAAGATCAGGAAAATTCTTTGCAAATAGTAAAACATAAACTAATGACAAAGAAATCTAAGACCAAACAATGATTACTATACTAATGTATTTTTTAAGGATTCCATGTGTTAGTCTGTTTTCTCCCAGATAAACTTCATTGAGTGCTTATTGGGAATGCTAAACAAAAGATAACTATATAACTCATATATATTCCGTGTGTGTGTGTGTGTGTGTGTTAATCTTGTCCCTAGAGCTGATTTTATAGTTTTGCCTTTCTTGCAGACACAGGTAGGACGTTTTGCACCTCAGTTCTCTGGATATCAGCAGCAGGACTGTCAAGAATTATTAGCTTTCCTATTAGATGGACTACATGAAGATTTGAATAGAATTAGAAAAAAACCATATATACAATTAAAAGATGCTGATGGAAGGCCAGATAAGGTAAATTTCATGATATTTTTGTCACCATTGTTCAAGTTCTGTGACACCTCTTTGTAATATTTGTTTGTTTTCCCTGTAGGTGGTTGCTGAAGAAGCCTGGGAAAACCATTTAAAAAGAAATGATTCTATTATAGTAGATATATTTCATGGCCTTTTCAAATCAACTTTAGTTTGTCCTGAGTGTGCTAAGATTTCAGTAACATTTGATCCTTTTTGTTACTTGACACTTCCATTGCCCATGAAAAAGGAACGTACCTTGGAAGTTTATTTAGTTAGAATGGATCCACTTACCAAACCTATGCAGGTAAGTAATATAGTTATTATTTTCCTTATATTTCTTATTTCTATAAAAAACAGTGGGAACTCCTTATGCTTCAGGCACAATTAGATAATAAGTTTGTTTGTGTAAGAGATTTTATAAGCTAAATACTTTGGAAATTGTATAGCTTTTTAGAATCTTGAAAAGGTGAGAGTTGTGTAAAGTATAATTACTTATCATGGAAGAACAAAATTCTCATCAAAGAAAAATGAGGGTTAGTTTGAGTTTACAATGTTGAGGTGAATATTAGCTTACAAAGATAAATAATATATTATTTTCTTTATTTTCTAACTTGGATTTTTTATGTTAATTTAATTTTATTTTTTTGTAGTGGCTGTTAGAAGTAAAACTAATACATAGTATACATTTTAATTCATGATATGATAATTGTGTATTTAAATGCCTGTAATTTTTAGGCATTTTAAGAAATTAGAAAATAAATGAGAATTTAATTAAAGTATTTGATTCAATAATGTTCTCATCTTTAGCAATTTGGAGTGTCAAATATTGCTTATTTTATATAAGAGCCCTGTGCTAGGCCTTAATGTTAGTAAACTGCCTGATTTCATTGCCTAGTGTTATTATTGGATTATTTTACAACTTATGGAACAAATCAGTATGTTTTATCCCTTTTTTATTGATCAGTTAATCCTTTTTTGACATTTGACACACCCCAGTGCATGTAGCTCCTACTTCTTCTCCCTTCTAGTCCCCTAAATTCTATTATAGCACTTATCAGGTTCTCAAACTAGATACATTATCACATGTAGCTAATAATATATCTAAAAATATTTTTAAACAACTGTTCTATAAAATAAATTGAAAAAAATTGAACTGAGGAAAAAACAAGGAGAAATTTTGGCAATAGAAAAAATTAAAAATAGTAGTATTGTAGGGAAAGGAAATTTTTTAAGGAGGGAGTATCAGGTGTCATGCTATAGAGAGGTCAATAAGATAAGGATCGATAAAGATTTAGTGGTATAACAGTTATTGGTAACCTTGGTGTAACAGGTTAAAAAGAGAGGTAAAGACAGAGGCTTGGAAGTTGAGAAGTGAATGGAGGTGAGGAAGTTAACGATAATCAGTATAGACGTTACTTTTAACAAAGTTACCTATAAAAAGGAGAGACGGAGATAGAGAGGAATTACTAGAGGGGAAGCAATGTGAAACTATTTTGTTTGTTTGTTTGTTTGTTTTTCTTTGTTTTTAATGAGTGATGTATAAACTTATGAGAAGGAGTCGAGATAAAATGGAAGAAAGGATAATTGCTGGGCTTGGGGCCCAGAGGAAACAGAAGAGGATAGAATTCAGAGCATAGGTGCTAGAGTTAGTCTTGGATGTGAAGAGAGACTTCTGGTTCTCTTCCTATGTGTTGCAAGAGACAGAGAAAAGGACCTGAACGGTTTCAGGTAAATTTGTAGAGGATTAGGATGTTGGAGATTTTCCACCCTGGTTGCCTCTGTTTAGATATTCTGGTGATCAGTGAAGGGAGAAGTGATAAGATGATAACAAGGCTAAGGATGGTGAAGATTTCAAATAGTTATTGAGAGAAATAAGAGAATAAACAAATAATTTCTGGGTAGTGTCGAATTTCTCGATAGTGTTGAGGGATCATTTGAGATTGAACACTGAATTTTTTAGCACACTAATCTCTAAAGTTGAGCGATTTTCTCTAGCATATCTGAACAGCTCAGAGAAAGTTCAACATGAATAGAACTGAGTAACAAAGGAGTTGTTAGTAACAAAGATTTTACCAGCATGTGGGCTCTAGATGGAAGGGCATGAAGATTGTAGGAAGCTGGTAAACTGGGAGAAAACTGAGAGCTAAAAGAACTAGAAATCTCAGTGCAACCCAAGAATAAATAGGAATGAGTTTGCAGGTTAAGTATGAAGTAGTGGTTAGAGAATTACCTGTTAGAGTTTAAGACTTCAGAAGTGGGACAGTTTCAGGCAATGGAAGTGGACTATAGTTGAATGAAAGTATAGATCTTGAATTGAGGAGTCAAGGAACAGTAAGGATGAATCATATGGATGTTGTCACCAGGATGATGGCAAGGTTGGTGACAGAAATGAGGAGCCAAATGCCAAATGAATATAACGAAGCAACCATGAGGTCGGTTACATCTGTTGAATAGTTTTTCTAAACTAATAAATTTATTACCTTTTTTTGTTTTTAGTACAAAGTGGTTGTCCCCAAAATTGGAAACATATCAGATCTTTGTACAGCATTATCGGCTTTGTCAGGAGTACCTGCAGATAAGGTAAGATGCTTTTGTGGTGAAAGTATATAACTTGGTGTTTTGTTTTTAACTTTTGTAAAACCAGCTTAATAGAAATTTATTTCCTTTTAGATGATAGTTACTGATATATACAATCATAGATTTCACAGAATATTCGCTATGGATGAAAACCTTAGTAGTATTATGGAACGAGATGATATTTATGTGTAAGTATAAAATTCATTGTGTAAAATAATTGAGAAAAAATTCAAACAAAATGACATAAAATTTTGAGAATTTATGATGTTTTCTCCTTGTAGGTTTGAAATAAACATCAATAGGACAGAAGATACAGAGCAAGTGATTATTCCTGTTTGCCTAAGAGAAAAGTTTAGACACTCAAGTTACACCCACCATACTGGTTCTTCACTTTTTGGTCAGCCTTTTCTTATGGCTCTACCACGAAACAATACCGAAGATAAACTCTATAATCTCCTGCTTTTGAGAATGTGGTAAGTGCCAGACAATTCTACACTGACAAAATAAATATGGAAATAAAATATAAAATAGGTAATAGAAGTAAAAATGCAAGGTACTGTCAGAATATAATTAGACAGGTCTGTATTTTCTCAGCTTTGTTTAGACAGGTAACGATTTTAAATATCAGATTTTGCAGTCTAATTTTCTGCTCATGTAAAACACATTACTAGGCAATTTCAAACCTAGGAAACATGAAATCTTTTAACTGTTTTATACTAGAAATTTACATTTGGAAAGAAATAGGAAGTTATCAGTACTGTAATGCATGTATGCACTCTAAAATCATAACAAATATCATAGACTTCATTTCATTTATAGACACAGCTAGTCCAAAAACTCGTACTAATAAATAGTTTTATTTAAAAGAATAAAATATTCTGATTGTAGTATCATAAGATAGCCCCCTCTTTACCTTCGTAAAGCCTTGATTTGCATTATAAGGTAAAGAATGCCATTTGATCCTTCTCTTTTATCCTTTGTAGTTGGTATATTTAGTATTATTTCTTACATACCTGTTTTAATCATTAGAGTTAAATAACCCAACCATAACAATTAAATTATATAACCATAAGTGATCTTATTAATAATATTTATTATGTAAATGATGATCATACAAGTTTTTTTTTAAGTTGAGGAATTATTTGCCACAAATATTTAAACATTTAAAAGAAAGACGTAAAATCCTAGAAGTAACAAAGTAACTTCTTTTTTTTTAATTATTTTTTTAAGACAACTGAGACACGTTATTAGTTGCACTTGTGGTAGTATAGCTTGAGTTGGAAATTATCCTTCAATCTACTAAATGACCACTGTTAACCTCTGTTTTATTGAAAGAATAAGAAACTTTTTTTTTAGTTTTTACCTTTTTAGGCCTGACTTTGTTTGGTTTCTGATTTTATTTAAGCCGATATGTCAAAATATCTACTGAAACTGAAGAAACTGAAGGATCCCTACACTGCTATAAGGACCAAAATATTAATGGGAATGGCCCAAATGGCATACATGAAGAAGGCTCACCAAGTAAGGCTTCCCTGTTAAGTTGTAAAACCTTTTCACTTGGATTCTTGACTTGGAGAAAAAGAAAATGAGGATTGAGGAACTAAAAAATATCTGTGAGCCTAGGGAAGATAGCTTTTTTTTTTTTAAATTTTGTTGTTGAGAGAATATAGACAGCAAAACATACGCCAGTTCAACCATTTCTACATGTACAATTCAGTGACATTGATTACATTTTTTGAGTTGTGCAACCATTTTCACCCTCCATTTGTGAGTTGTTCTTCTCCCATTAACATAAACTCACTGCCCCCTAAGGTTCATATCTAGTCTTTCAAGTTGCTGTTATCACTTTGAGAATAATATTAATTTTTTAAATGTAACATTGGGTTTATTTAAAAATCTCTAATATCTAAAATTAGGTGAAATGGAAACAGATGAGCCAGATGATGAGTCCAGCCAGGATCAAGAACTTCCCTCAGAGAATGAAAACAGTCAGTCTGAAGATTCAGTTGGAGGAGATAATGATTCTGAAAACGGATTATGTACCGAGGAAACTTGCAAAGGTCAATTCACGGGGCACAAAAAACGATTGTTTACATTCCAGTTCAACAACTTAGGCAATACTGATATCAACTACATCAAAGATGATACCAGGCATATAAGATTTGATGATAGACAGCTTAGGCTAGATGGTAAGTATTTGTGAAAAATGTCTTGAACACTGAATTTGAGCAAAGCATGTTATTTTTAACTGTGAAATTCTATCCTTTCTTGAAAAAATGCTATTTTTCTGTCTAAAATTGTAAATGAAAAAATCTTACTTTCTAAGTAGACTAAAACCTGTTTCAATATTTATTAAATGAAAATTGAATTCATATTTAAGTTTTATAGGTTTTTTTTTTTTTTTTTTTTTTTTTTTAAGCTCCTGAATTATTTCAGTGGCTTAGAAATAGCTTTTTGTTTAATCACTTAGTATAGTAGAAAAGATTGCTATTTGTTTATTCTGGTATATATCTTAACATTAAAATATGTTAATTTTAACGTGGCAAATTAAAGTTTAAAGAAAAAATATGTTTTCTACCTTAGAAAGATCTTTTCTTGCTTTGGATTGGGATCCTGATTTGAAAAAAAGATATTTTGATGAAAATGCTGCTGAGGTAAGTTATCACTAACCTCTTCTGTACATTTCCCAAGTTAATCACACTGTTTTGTTATACTTTTACTCCTACCAAAGTTGTTTGTTTTGCCAATAGAGAACTGGTCATGAACTAGAAGAGAAATGGCTTTGCAAAAATACCTTTTTTTTAAAGGTACAGAGTTGGTTTTGAATATGCTTTCGGTTTACAGTTTTTAGTCATTCATATAGGTGTATACATGAGATATTTAGAAGAATCGTGTAAATCTCAGTTGCAATAAATGTTACGATTCTTTTGGGAAAGTTTAGGAGTTTTCGTTATTATTCATAGTAAGATGGTATCACTAAAATGAGTTTTATTTCATTTGTTCTCTTAACTCAAGAAATACTTCTCTTTAGGATTTTGAAAAACATGAAAGCGTGGAATATAAACCTCCTAAAAAACCCTTTGTGAAATTAAAAGATTGCATTGAACTTTTTACAACAAAAGAAAAACTAGGTGCTGAAGATCCTTGGTAAGAGACAAAATTAAATAACAATTTCTAATCAAGTTGAAGAAGTGATTACTATATTCCCTTTGATGCTTTATATGATAAACATTTCTTTAGGTGATAAATAATAGTCTAATATAGTCCGTTGAAATCATTGGCTAGTGCAAATGGTTAACATGCTTGGCTGCTAACCAAAAGGTTCAAGTTCACTCAGGTACCTCAGAAGAAAGGCCTGGCAGTCTACTTCTGGAAAATCAGCCATTGATAACCCTATGGGGCACAGTTCTACTCTGACACACATGTGTTCACCATGACTAGGAATCAACTTGATAGCAGTTAGTATTGGTAATAGTCTGTTAAGAGGGATGAGAATGTCTTTTGAAGTATTAATATAATGTTAAGCTTTAATACCATTACATTATTTTTTATATTACCTATGTTACTATTAATAGTTAATTTCAGTTACATTTTCCCAAGAATTTTTAAGCTATGCAATCTATTTTAGAGAAGCTTTTTTGTGGAAATCACAGCGATGTGTTTTATGGTGTTATTAATTCCATTGGAGCCCAGAATTTTTGATGTTTTCAAATACCTATATCAGCACAGTTTTGTGATACATCATGTCTTTTTAGCCTACCAAAATGTAAATAAGGTATCAAACCTTCATCATTTCTTTGAATACTTACTTGCATATTAATTTATAATGGTTAAACCTATATTGAAAATAAAAATAGTAAGAGACATTCCTTTCAGCCTGGTATTAGGCATACAGTAATTGGTCACTGAATGAATGTAGAACTTCCCAAACATTTGTTCTTTTGCTTTCATTACTGAGGCCTGTTTGTTTATTTTCATCTCTGCCAAGCTTTAAATATTTCATTATATTTTTAGGTATTGTCCAAATTGTAAAGAACATCAACAGGCCACAAAAAAATTGGATTTATGGTCCCTGCCTCCAGTACTTGTGGTACACCTCAAGCGATTTTCTTACAGTCGATACATGAGAGACAAGTTGGATACCTTAGTTGATTTTCCTATCAAGTAAGTTTTAATTATACTTCATAATATGGGCAGTTCTAACTTCTTACAAACCTTTTTTTTAATTGTACTTTAGATAAATGTTTACAGATAAAACTAGTTTCTCATTAAACAATTAATACACATTGTTTTGTGACATTGGTTTGCCAGCGCCATGACTTGTCAACACTCACCCTTTGTCGACCTTGAGTTCCCCATTACCAGCTTTTCTGTCCCCTCCTGCCTTCTCGTCCTTGACCCTGGTCTGGTGTGTCCATTTAGTCTCGTTTTGTTTTATGGGCCTGTCTATTCTTTGACTGAAGGGTGAACCTCAGGAGTGAGTTCATTACTGAGCCAAAAGGGAGTCCAAGGACCATACTTTCGGGGTTTCTCCAGTCTCTGTCAGACCAGTAAGTCTGGTCTTTTTTTGGTGAGTTAGAATTTTGTTCTGCATTTTTCTCCAACTTTGTGTGGGACTCTCTACTGTGGTCCCTGTCAGAGCAGTTGGTGGTGGTAGCCAGGCACCATCTAGTTGTGCTGGACTGAGTCCAGTGGAGGCTATGGTAGTTGTAGTCCATTAGTCCTTTGGACTGATCTTTCCCTTGTGTCTTTGGTTTTCTTCATTTCTTCTTGCTCCAGATGGGATGAGACCAGTGGAGTATCTTAGATGGTTTTCAAAATTATTTGATGCTTTTTATTGTTATTCCTCAGTAAACATCAGATACCATTGGACCCAATTTTAGTCTAGTTTATTTTTTAATAATTCCAAGTATCTGTAAGGATTGGTGTTCCATGATTTTTATTCTTTCTAAGAGATTTTCCAAAGAACAAAGAGAAGGTGTATTTTTTAAAAAATAGAATAAAATTTATTCTATTTTACATTGGCTTATGGGTTCAGTGGTCCCATTTATAAATCTTTATAGGATACTTAAAGATACTGTAAGTATCCTTATAAACACTTTATAGGATCTTAGTGATTTTGTTTTTCCTAGGAATTATCTTATCATTACTCATCATTTATTCTTAACTGTACTATTTTTCCTGATACACTGAGAGTTAAATGTATTAGCATAAAAACATTAATCTGAATAACAATGATCAGTGACTCATTTTTAAACTCTTGACTCAACAAATTTTTGCCAAAACACTCAAATCTCAAGGATACATGTATAATTGTTTTATGAGTTATTTGGCTGTTGATAATTTCTTTAGTGAACTATATATAAATGAGAGTCAGAATAGAATTCATTGCGTATTGGGGAAAACATGAAACTAACTTGATTTCTTTTTTAAATAGTGACTTGGATATGTCGGAATTCCTAATTAATCCAAACGCAGGTCCTTGCCGCTATAATTTGATTGCTGTTTCCAACCATTATGGAGGGATGGGAGGAGGACACTGTAAGTTGGCATTTTACCTTTTAACTTAAATCCTAATGTTTGTTAACTCCAGACTTTTTAAAGATATTACTTCTAAAGGTAAAACGTGAGATGTGTCCTACACATAGTAGTTGTTCAGTGTTGTGGTAGTTTGTGCTGTCAAGTTGATTGTCACTCATAGGGACCCTATAGCACAGAGTAGAACCGCCCCGTAGGTTGTCCTAGGCCGTAATCTTTACCAGAGCAGACTGCAAGGTCTTTTCTTCTCTGGGGCAGCTGGTAGGTTTGAACTACCAGCCTTTTGGTTAGCAGCCAAGCTCTTACCCGTTCTGCCACCAGGGCTCCTTTAATGTAATCTTTATGGGAGGAGATCACTCAGATGCTGCTGTTGGGGTCAAACCACTGATCTTTCGGTTAGCAGCTGAGTGCTTGATGATTAATGAATGAATCTGCTTTTGAACCTTTTTTTTTTTTTTTTTTTTCACATCGAGTATACAGGATAGAGTTAATCATACTCCTTAGTTTAAGACACAGGGACATCATTCATCCGTTCAGGAGTCCTGTCCTTCCCCGTTCTCCTTTTCCTTACCTTTTGAATGTGTTTGATGTGTGTGCTTTTATAAATCATGCATAATTTTTTAATTTTCAGAGTTAAACACTGTGTTGTGGATCTCAGTGTGTTTCTTGCTTTTCTTTCTTGACCTTTTTGAAGTCTTATCTGTGTTGCTTTGTGTACATTTAATCCATTGCTTCTAACCACTCATAATTTATATCCACCATATTTTACCTCTCCACTTTCCTCGTGGTGAGCATCCAAATTGCTTTTAACTTTCCACCACCACAAGATAAACATTATTTTTTATGTTCCCTGTGTGAGAATTTCCACCTCTTTTCTGTCAGTTTGTCGTACGGCAGTGGCTTGCATGTTGCTGTGATACTGAAAGCTATGTCACTGGTATTTCAAATACCAGGAGGGTCACCCACTGTGGACAGGTTTCAGCTGAGCTTCCAGATTCAGACAAACTAGGTAGAAGGACCTGGCAATCTACTTCTGAAGAAAAAAAAAAATTAGCCAGTGAAAACCTTATGGATAGCAGCAGAACATTGTCTGATACAGTGCTGGAAGATGACCCCTCAGGTTGGAAGGTACTCAGTCTGTATGCTGAGCAAATAATCCAAGAAACTGAAGAAGAACACAGCATCAGGATTGGAGGAAGACGTACTAACAACCTGTGATATGCAGATGACACAACATTACTTGCTGAAGTGAAGAGGATTTGAAGCACTTGCTGATGAACATCAAAGACTGCAGACTTCATATGGATTACACCTCAACATAAAGAAAACAAAAATTCTCACAATTGGACCAATAAGAACATCATGATAAACAGAGAAAATATTGAAGTCGTCAAGGATTTCATTTTACTTGGATCTACAGTTAGCGCCCATAGAAGCAGCAGTCAAGAAATCAGACGATGTATTGCATTGGGAAAATCTGCTGCAAAAAATTCATTGCCGCCGAGTTGATTCCAACTCATAGCAACCCTATAGGATAGAGTACAGCTTGCCCCATAGGATTTCCAAGGAGCAGCTGGTGGATTCAAACTGCTGACCTTTTGGTTAGCAGCCAAGCTCTTAACCATTGCACCACCCATCTGCTGCAAAAGACCTCTTCGAAGTGTTAAAAAGCAAAGATGTCACCTTGAGAACTTGAATGTCGCCTAACCCAAGCCATGGTATTTTCAGTCACCTCATATGCATGCAAAAGCTGGACAGTGAATAAGGAAAACCAAAAAAGAATTGATGTATTTCAGTTATGATGTTGGCAAAGAATATTAATTATACCATGGACTGCTAGAAGAATGAACAAATCTGTCTTGGAAGAAATATAGCAGAATACTCCTTGAAGCAAGGATGGCGAAGACTCCGTCCCAAGTACTTTTGACATGTTATCAGAGTGACCAGTCCTTGTAGAAGGACATCATGCTAGGTAAAAGTAGATGGTTAGCGAAAAAGAGGAAGACCCTCAACAAGATGGACTGACACATGGCTGCAACAATGGCTCAAACATAGCAACGACTGTGAGGATGGCGCAGGATCGGGCAGTGTTTCATTCTGTTACACATAGGGTTGCTATGAGTAGGAGCCAATCTGTTGCACCTAATGACAACACGTGAAGGTGTCTTTGGGAAATTATCTGGATTTTAGAGTGTTTAAGTACTGCCAGATTGCTCCAAAAAATGGCTGCACCAGTCTCTAGTCTCCAATAGACAGATTTTCCTGTTGAACCATCTTTGTTTCTTCCAGCACTCTTGTTTTGCATTAGATGCATTTGTGTTCGTGATAAGTAGCTTTTCTTTCTCTGTTGTTCCTTTTACCAGGACTTTACATTCTTCCTTGTCCTTTTTGTTTTTTTCTCAGATATTACTAGTGTTACCTTAGCTTTCTTATGATTCCATCATTTAATTTGCGAGCTCTTTATACCTTTTTTTTGGGTCTGTCTCTAAGAAACCGCATTGTTAGATCTTGTCTTTTTATTCAGTCTGAGAAGTTTTTTTTTTTTTAATTTGTCAGTGCAGTGTCCACTCAGCAGTAGTCTTGAGTTGAGACTGACAAACTCACAACGCACAGCACCAAGTTTACTTAGCTTTAAGAAGGGATACAGAACAAGAAACAACATAGCATACAGAGCAGTAGCTCAGCAGAGGTCTTGTAACCCCCCCAGCTACAGCTTCTGATGTCTCAATCATTCTGCACTAAGGATATACTGGTGATGAGAACAAGGCTGAGTATATTTTGACAGTCTCAGCTCAGGGATGCCATCAGCTCTGGAGTCCTTTCAGCTTAACAAACTTAGCTTCCATTTTTCAGTGCAGCTGCATCTTATCATTACCAGTTAATCATTAGTCAATAAATGGTTTGTAATCCTTGGACAGATTCTCACTTATCTTGGATCCAGTACAGATAAATACCTAACACTTCCTTGAGTTTGATGATGCAAGGGACTTTGGACCAAGAGTCAAGTCTAAGGCTTTGAGGAAAAGAGGCAGAACCACTTGTTAACTGTATACTTTCAGTGAGTTTAACCCATTTACATTTATTGTAATTACTGTATTAGGACTGATTTTTTGGCATAGTGTGTATTTTCTATTTACTGGACTTTATTTTTTCTTCTTTCCGGTTTTTCTTTGGATATATCAGTTGTTGTTGCTGTTTTTCTGCTGTTTAAAAGTTATGCAGTCTATTTTTGTTTTTATGGCAGGTGCCATTAAGATACATGCTCGTCCAGGGATGGGAGGGGAGGGGGGGTAAATACTAAATAGGCAATAGATAAGTGGTATCTTGGGTGAGAGGTGAGACAGTACACAGTACGAGGGAAACTAACACAACCTGCACAAGGAAAGGTCATGGAGGCCCCATGGACATATCCAGACTCCCCGAGGGACTGCGTTGTTGGACGGAGGGCTCTGGGGACCATGGTCTCGGGGAACATCTAGCTCAATTGGCATGACACTACTTATAAAGATAATGCTCTACATTCTACCTTGGTGAGTAGTGTCTGGGGTCTTAAAAGCCTCTGAGCGGCCATCTAAGATACTACACTGGTCTCATCCCTTCGGGAGCAAGGGAGAACGAAGAGAACAGGATACAATGAAAAGATTAGTCCAAAGGACTAATTGTCCACAGCTACCAAGACCTCCACCGGACTGAGTCCAGTACAGCTAGATGGTGCCCGGCTACCACCGCTGACTGCTCTGACCAGGATCACAACAGAGGGTTCTGGACAGAGCTGGAGAAGGATGTAGAGCATAATTCTAACTCACAAAAAAAAAAAAAAAAAAAAAAAAGACCAGATTTACTGGCCTAAAGGAGACTGGAGAAACCTCAAGAGTATGGCCCCCAGACACCCTTTCAGCTCAGAGGTGAAGTTACCTTCGAGGTTCACTGTTCAACCTGGGAGCGGACAGCCCAGTAAAACCAAATGAGACTAACGAGGTACAGGAGTCCAGTGACAAGGGCCAGAAGGCAGAGGGGGAGTAGGAAGCTGATGATAGGGAACACAAGGTTGAGTAAGGATACTGTTGATGTGTTGTGAGATTGTTAACCATTGTTATAGGGCAGCATTTGTAGTAACTGTTAAATGGGAGGCTATTTTGTCCTGTAAGCCTTCATCTTGGGTGAGAATGGCAGCACAATTGGAAGAGCATAGTCAATGTCACTTAAATGTGTACGTAAAAAGTTTTGAAATGGTGTACCTTTGGCTATGTGTATTTTCACCAAAAAAAAAAAAAGCTGAGAATTTAGAGGGTTAAAATGTTGTGGGGTTGTTAACCAAAGTCATAAAACAGCATGTGTACTACTGTTACATGAGAAACTGTTTGTTCTGTAAGCCTTCACCACCTGAAGTACAATAAAATATTTAAAAAAAAAAAAAAAAGATACATGCTCGTTTATTTACCCCCGCTGATTTCTTAAAGCATCTGTCTATATTTTCACATGAACAAGACAAATACTTTAATAGTGTTATGTTCCTTTAGTACTCTTATGTCCCTTTGGTCTTACCACTAGTACTACTCCCTCCCCATCCCACCCCATCCCCATGCTGAGTATCTAAATTTTAGTTTAGTTTCTCTCTCTCCTCTGTCCTTCTGTCTTATCCATTTTTAGAAAATAATAAACTTGATGATCCCTACTTCTCATATCTCTTATAGGATCCTCCTACATATTTTTTTCTATTCTCATTTGAGAGCTTCTTCAAAGACTGCTTTTTTCTAAATGAATCTTTGTGTAACGAACTTTTAGGTTAAAGATTATTCTTCTTAAGCCTTCTCCAGCTGCCGTCAAATCGATTCGATTCCAACTCATAGCAACCCTATAGAACAGAGTAGAACTACCTCACAGGATTTCCAAGCCTGTAATCTTTATGGAAGCAGATAACCATGTCTTTCTCCTGTGGAGTTGCTGGTGGGTTCAAACCACCGACCTTTCGGTTAGCAGCCGAGTGCTTAACCACTGCACCACCAGGGCTCGTTCTCAGCCTTCACATTTAAGTGTTATTTTGGCCAGATATAAAATTTTGGGTTAAATATTCTTTTACTTTAATATTTTAAATGTATAACTTGTCTTCTTTTCATCCGTTGTTACTGGTTCTCGTTTCTTAGTTCTTTGTTTCTGGAAGCTTTTTAAATCTTTTTTGTCTTTGAGATTCTTAAATTTTACTGTATTGTATCTAGTTGTCGGGTATTTTTTAATATATATGTTCCTTTTAGAACTTCTGTGAGCTGTTTTATTCTCTTATGTTTCATCTTCTGAGAAATTTATCTCCACTATTCCAGCAGATACTCCTTTTTTTCTTTCTAAACCTCCTCATAAATTGTTACTTACAATTCTGTACTCCATATTACTTAGCTCTTTTCTATTTTCTTTCACTTTATCCTTTCTTGTTGCCTTCTGGGATAATTCCTCATTCTGATCTTCCAATTCAGTCGTTCATTCTTCAACTTTAACTATTCTGCTATTTCTCCCCATTGTGATGGTTATATATTTCAACTATTGTATTTTTCATAACTCTTATTACTATGTTTTTTCTTTTCTTTTTTTCTTGTTTTTGCTTTTTCATGTTGCTTACATCTTTTGCTGTATCTTTAGTATTTATTAAACTTATTTTAAGAACTTGGTACATCTGATGTAATAACTCTACTTCAGTGATTTAGGTTATTCGATTTTATTGTCCTTTTTGGTGTCTGGTTATTTTAGCCTGAGAGGTCATGTTCCCTGACAGATACTAACAGTTCTGCTGGTAAGGTATTTTAGGCAAGCACAGGCTGGGCCTGTGTCCTTCCCAATGAGTTTGAGAGGGGAGGGGATGAACCACAAAGCAAAGATCCCCAAGCACCACAGAATCACTGTTAACCCTCCACTTGGTGACCACTCGACCAAGCAGCTTTCTCTGATCAGAAATTCTACTTTAAACTTAGAATAAGCTGCATTGGGAGGAGACTGTAATCCACCAGTCCTAGGGAGTTGGAAAGACAGTAGGAAGTAGAGGAGTACATGTTCAAGAGAAGCTCTTCAGTCCCTGTTATTTTCTTCAACTCCTCACTAAGGCTGATTTATAGCCAGAGCGCATGGGTATAGCCATCCCAGTTGTCAAATACTGTGTTTGCCTAGCAGAACTTTTAAAAAACCTACATTTCTGTTTCAGGTAGCCGGAGCATTGCTGATTTCTGTGAAAAAGAACCAGGCAATGATTGTCCCATGCGTGAAACTTAGCACCCTGTTACATTCTGCAGGCACATTGTTTGCACACACACATACCCACGTCAGTTCACACTGATGTGCCTTATAGTCTTTTCTAGGGGGTTCTCATGATTTTTTTTATTCTTTGATCATAGCTTTTCTCAGTTTTTCTTTGTAGTTAAGTTTTGGGGAGAGGGAACCAATAGCAGGTTGGATATAATAATTTCTTCTACATAGGGGATGTTCACTGAATATTGTTAAATAAATGAATTGGAGTTTAAACCATTGTTTTGGTTGGCTGGTTAGTTTGTCTGTTTCTTAAACTATCTTCTGGCACCCAGAAGAGCATCACCAAAGATAGAAGGGCTAACTGTTAAATCTATGCGTACTTTACTTACACAGTAATTTTTTTCCCCTGTGCGCATCACCCAGTCAGGTAACGTGATAGAAAGAGTACGTTCCTCCTTGGTTTCAACCATATCAAGGATAACCAGCTCGGTTTCTTATATATATCTGAAAAAGAAGAAGAAGAATTTTTCCTTTGTGAGAGCTAGAATTCTTTAGAAGATATAGCATATAAGG
Organism: Dugong dugon; assembly: GCA_030035585.1. Lineage (NCBI taxonomy): Eukaryota > Metazoa > Chordata > Mammalia > Sirenia > Dugongidae > Dugong > Dugong dugon. The sequence continues at coordinate 17,587,081 of CM057465.1, forward strand.
CGGCACTTTTTAGAAGCTATGATAAGAAATAATTGTCTGGGGAACATTTTGCAGGTTTCCTCAGTTGTTGTGTACTTCATGTACAGCATGAGATGGGAAAGGGACGCTGTTCTGTTTGTTTTTAACTTAAAGCAAATATAAAAAGATAGTGCAGATTAATTAATCGCGTTTTAACTTTCTCTTGCTGTATACTTTTGTTACAGATTGAAAAAGATTCTGGTACAGAAAACACTGCAAATAATGCGATAGAATTGTCAGGGAAAAAAATTATCATAGAAAATTAAATAATGGTTGAAATTTCAAACTTTGGAGTTAGCAATAGACCTGGGTTTAATGCCTAGCTCTGCTACCTAACAGCTGTACTACCTTGGGCAAATTAGTCTGTTGATACCTCAGTTTCCCCAACTCTAAAATGGAAGAATAATAATGATAATACCTTATTTATGAAATTAAAAAAACAAACAAACAAACCCATTGCTGTTGAGTCAATTCCAACTCATAGCAACCCTATAGGACAGAGAAGAACTGCCCCATAGGATTTCCAAGGAGCAGCTGGTAGATTCGAACTACTGACCTTTTGGTGAGCAGCCTATCTCTTAACCACTGCACCACCAGCGCTCCTCCTTATGAAATAATACACGTAAAGTGCATAGCACTGTGTTTACATAAATGTTAATTGCCATTGATTGTCAGTATTGTTATTCTATGAATTAAATCTATTCTGTTTGTCCCTGAGATGGAAAACGGTTTTGAGTTTGAAATTATATGAAAAGCATTTTAGGTATCTAGATTGTAGGAAGGTATTCCAGAAATTTTAATAGGTTGAATTAGTTGAATATGTCATGTAGGTGATTATCATATAATGTTTGATATTCCTTACGTTGATGATTATAGAGTTCTGAATGTTTCCCCCAGGAAACCGTAGATCATTTTAGTCATAGAAGTGATTATATTTTTTCACTAGATACTGCTTTCGCAAAAAATAAAGATGATGGAAAATGGTACTATTTTGATGACAGTAGTGTCTCAACCGCATCTGAAGACCAAATTGTGGTAAGTGTGTCTTATATTTCCTGAAAATCATAGGATCTACTTTTTCAAAGAGTGAATATAGATTAATAAAAGGGCCCATGGAACACTATAGTCTGTATTTTAGCAATTCTAGTAGCCAAGAGAAATTTGCTCCAATTTAATGTAAAATTGTTCCCAAAGTGGAAATTTGTCTTTTAAATTTGTCCACTAACAGAAGAATAAATTGCAATGAGAAAATTTTTTGTTAGTTTTCAACATGAAGTGATTTTCTTAAGAAAATAATAAAATTTTCCTCTGAACAGTAGGCCTAGGTCTTAACTTTCTAGAGGTTGACGACTTAAATGCTAAAACAGAAAAAAAATCCTTTTTTTCATACCTATGATTTCCATAGTAAAGTCTTATCCAGCTTTGTGACAGTTAAGCATTTAAACTCAAATGATATAATTAGATTAAACAAATTACAGATTTAAAAAAAATTAGCCCTTGTGTACTTTTAAGGAGCCCTGGTGGTGCAGTGATTAAGTGCTCGACTGCTAACCGAAAGGTCAGCAGTTCGAACTCACCAGTGGCTCCTTGGGAGAAAGATGTGGCAGCTTGCTTCTGTAAAGATTACAGCCTTGGAAACCCTATGGGGCAGTTCTTCTGTGTCTCTAGGGTCGCTGTGTGTGTTGGAATTGACTCAGAGGCAGTGGGTTTGGTGTTTGAGTGTGTACTTGCTACTTTGATATTTTTTGAATCATAGAAAAATGATTATACTGCATCAGTCTGGGTGCTGCAGCTGGAGCTAGAACTTTGGCATGTATTGTGCTTCACATCAAAGCAGTTTTTATTTCAGATATTGATTGGTGGAGGATGACTTGGTATGTTCTAGGAAGAAAGCTAAGAATTGCTTGATGAGATTTCATTTTTCTATACATTTGCCTTTCTATATATTTTGCTTATTGATCACAGTATTACAAAAGAGAAGGAAATACAGTATTTGCTCATCTCATGATCTTTGCTGTACAGAAGGTTTCGGTTGATTTGGGGAGCATCGACCGCTTTACTTGTTTCCCAGTTTGAAGTAATACATTCCTTGAGGGCAGAGACTAGCTTTTTATATTATAATGCTTTAAAATCTTCAACTTAAATTGTTCGATTTATTTAACAAATTAATAAACTTCTGAGCCAAGTTTTGATCTGTCATTGTATGAACAGACCTGAAATAATTTTTAATTGCCTGTTTCTTTATGGATATAATATACATATATTAATTATACTGTTGCTTGTCTCCCCACAGCTATAACAAAGAGAGACTTGAACACTAATATTTTCTCAAATGTGTATATGCCTAAGTTAGCTACATTTCCAGTTTATATTTTGACTCCTAATTTCAAGTCATATTCCCCGCTTTTCAATTCTGTTCTCTTTAATCTTTCTACCCAAACATCCTAAAATAGGCCACATCTTCCTTCAAAGACTCTTTGACAGCACTGCCCTAATCCTGCCTGCAAATAAACTATGTATCTTGTTTTATGTAATAAATGAATTTGATGTTACCATGCACCTTAACAATGATAATGTTTTTAATTTAGTCAGCAAGTATTTGAGTATTTTCTGTATATAGGACACTGTTCTAAACAGGATTGAGAGACAGCTATCTTCACTTTCAAGAGGCTTACAATCTAGAGAGGACAGACAAGTAAATTAATCATTATAATATGATAACTGCTATTAAATATCTTGCTGTGGGCACATAGAAAGGAGACAGCTATCTCAACACAGATTTGGGGTTTGAGGGGAACGACAGGTCAGGGATGTACCCTTAGTGAAAGTGGTGTTTGAGTTTGCAAGTACAAATAGGAGTAAATTAGACAAAAGAAGTAAAGTTGTTCTAAGCAAAGACAACAGTATGTATAAAAGCATAGAGGTATGACAAGCATGGAATGTTAGAGGAACAGCAAGTAATTTGGTTTGACTGAAAAGAAAGGCTTCTGTAGGGATATGGGGCAAAAATTAGCCTGGAGATAAATTTAGCACTCTGACCAAGAAGGTTGCCATGCATTGATTGTTTCAATGTTTTCTTAAAGGCTGTGAGAAACCATTGGATGATTGTTAAGCAATAGAATAGTGTTATTAAATTTACATCTTAACAGCTCTCTCTCTGAATACTGTAGAGAAGATAGATTGGAAGACTTTGAGAAAAGACGCAGAAAGATCATTCAGGAGAATATCACAGTAATTTAAGCAACAAGGGCTTCTAAATTAAATGTAGTAAGAGTATAGACAAGGGGAAAATGGACTTATGAGATATTTTCTAGATAGAATTAATAGAATTTGTTTAAGATGAGATATAAATAAAATATAGATACAAATATAGAGATGCCAAGAGGGAGGAGTTAAGATGACTCTTTCTTTACTATTCACCAAGATAGGGAATACAGAAAGAAAATTTGATGTTTAAGGTGCTTGTATGATGGCTTTCTGGAAATTTCTGTTAGATGGTTGGACTAATATGACTGGAGTTCAGAGGAGACAACTTGCTCAAGTTATGAATTTGAGTTGTTACCTGTAGGTAGCATTTGAAGCCATAGGTTTGAATGAGCCACCCAGTGAGACAGTACAGATTGAGAAGAGTGGTGGGCTAAGTACAGAATATTAAATATTAAATTGAGAACTTAATGGGCTCACAAAAGATTTTAAGAAGAAACAAATAGAAGATGATCTAAGGAAAAGTGGTGTCACAGAAGCCAAAACCAGTTGGGTGAAGGAAAGGAGTGGTGAAGTACTGCAGAGAGTGACTAACGGACTAAAAATGCATCCATTTAATTTGCTTATTAGGAGATTATTGACCCCAGTAAAAGCCATTTCATTAGAATAGTTGGAACAAAAGTTAGATTGCATTGAATTGAGGGGTGTACATGAGAGTAAGTGATGACTAGACTACTGTTCTGTAGGCTTGGTTGTGAGGGAGAGAGGATGGTGGTTAGAAGGGAGTGGAATGGAGAGGGGTTTATGATGGCAAAATACTTAAAGGACTTGTTGAAGATGTATAAGTAATGATTAATGTAGCAATATATTTAAAAGAGTAGGAGGAGTTGGAGCACAGAGCAAACGTGGAATGAAGCAAGTAGTATTAAAAAGAGGCTCACTTTTTCCTTGGAGACAAGACAGAAGGCAGCATAGAATTCTGTTTCATATTAGAGTAACTAGGATCATCTGTGAAGTAATTGTATTTATTAATTGGTCCAAATAACTTAGAAGGGAGTAAAAAAGTTTTTAACTCCAGGGCCTATTATTCCTTTATGTATAGAAATAGAGGTTGAGAATTCTAGTAACTATCATTTGACCATGTGTGGTTTTTCTGTTTTGATTTTTGGCTTATCACCAAAATTGGTTACCAGCTAAAAATTCATGCTATATTTAATGTGATCTTTGAGAGTCATTACCATTTTAACATCCTTTGTTTGTTTTGACAGTCCAAAGCAGCATATGTACTCTTCTATCAGAGACAAGATACTTTCAGTGGAACTGGCTTTTTTCCTCTTGACCGAGAAACTAAAGGTGCTTCAGCTGCCACAGGCATCCCATTAGAAAGTGATGAAGATAGCAATGATAATGACAATGATATAGAAAATGAAAATTGTATGCACACTAACTAATGAAGTCATAGAAGCCATAAAAGAGACTTTTCTGCTGGTGGTATCTATTGAAATGATGAAGTTACCCACCACATTAAAACAAGAAGTCTGAGATGGGGAGTTTCAGATAACCGAATGTAAATCCTTTATCAGATTTTAACTTGTGCAGTACTTGAAGTGAAACACAATGAAAACTTTAACAGAAATTGTCTCTTAATACATTTACAGTCTTGTATTTACAAGCTAAATATATATAGGAAATCACAAATAAACCCCTTTTAAGTTTGCTGCTGTTTTGATGAATTATGTTTTCTTTAATTTTTTGGATGTGAGTTAATTGATGACAGATGTTAAATTTGTGGATGTTGGTCATTTATTTTATTCTAATAATACAGCAAGAAAACTACAGCTGAACTTAGTTTTTTAATCACCTAATTTATGTACATTAGGCTGCCATGTATACTACTATGATATTTTAGCTACAGGATCAGTGTGGCATAAATACTGCAGTAGTATTCTTGGAAAACCAAATTTTTAAGTCTATCCCTGGTAATCAATGTGGGCCTATTAAAAAACCAAATCATAGGAAACAATCTTGAAAAAGTTATTTCCTTTTGTAGTATCATTAAAAATCCAGAATACTATGTTCATCTTACTGCTACTGTGGAAACAGGTTCTAGATTTCACACTCCATCTAAAGTCATTTTTCAGTTAAATATAAGTTCTTTTTGTTTTGTTTTGTTTTTACTGCTATTCGGATTTATTCGTTAAAGATTCAAATTCTTTTTGACTTGCTTTTAAAAATGCATACCTTTAATTTGGTGTTGGTCCAAAATTAAAATTTTTTGCTGTCTGTTTTTCTCTACCCCATTTTTTGATAATTTGGCAATTTTTAGCTCTCCCAATTATGTAATATAAGGACAGACACAATAATATTCTGTATCCATAGTAATAATTGCATCAAGCTTAGATGAGAGATTTTTTGGCCTTTAAATGATGAATGGGCAATTGGCTTTAAAGGTAGGTCTGTTAACTTTCTTTGTGTGTTCCTGATGGAATTCACCATAGCCTTACTGCTTTTCTCAGAAGGTAATTTGTTGTAAGAGAATTGGCATTTGCATGTTCCAGAGTCAGAACCTGTACAGTATATAAGGCATATAAACCTTGAATTTGATTTTAGTTCACCACATTCAAGGATCCAGGATGCCAAAAATATGTGTGAACATTTGAAACATTTTTCATTTTGCTGCTTTTTCCCTTTGATCTAGTTGAAAGAATGTATTGTCGATTGGCATACAATACTGCCTTTAATAGAAAATCTAAATGCTGGGGCACATTTCACATATCGACTACCTGAGAAATTGCTTTGTGTCCCACTGTTATTAAAGCAAAAAGTATAATGTTCTTCACTTGAACTAATCAAATACAATAGATTATAAATTGTGTATTGTAAATAAAAGTTCACTCTGTGAGTGCACATTTTGGTAAATTATTTATTTATGTTAGCATTAAAAAGAAAAAGAAAAAAAAATGCATTTGACCAGGATAAATGAGGTATGTTGATCATGGCTTTGCTTTATACCTTGGTATTAAAACTGGTTTTTCATCCTGGTATTTTAAAAGCTGCTTTGGGTTTTTTTCTTTTTTTCTTTTCCTCTTTATCCTTTTTTTTTTTTTTTTTTTTTTTTTTAATGTAAACTAACCTCCTGCATGACAGAGGTTAAAATTTAAAATTTTGTCTGCACTTGGGTTCACTTGAGTTTACATTTGAAATGTGCATGTTTATTTATACAGATTTCAATAAAGCTATTCAAGGCCTTATTTAGTCTTTTATTTCTTACTCTGAATCTTTTTATAAGAATCCTCCTATTTTATGGGTAGGTAACTGTATGCTAGACTTTTTAGTTATCATATAATTAATACTAGAAAGGAAAGCATGTCAAAGCAAAGTGAATTCTACTGTTATGGCCATGTTTTAAAGTTGTTTTTTTTTTTTTTAATACTGCATTCATTGAACAAGTCTGTTTGTGAGCCTGCCAATCACTGTTCTGTGGTCTGGAGATAACAGCAGTAAACAAATAACCCTGCCTGACACAGTGTGCATTCTTTCTGCCATCTACTAACTAATAGACTATAGTTTCATTTTCTGGAGGTTTAAAGAAATATCAAAGTTAATGCTTTTTCTAGCCCTAGATTGTATCTCCACCCTTATTCTGCATAGAGACCGTTTCCTTTTTTTAATGCCTATCATTATCTTCTTCAATTCCCACTAAAAGAAGTTGGGTTCTAAATAGGAGATGATGTTAATGGTGCCATTGAATCTGTCAAACTCAAATGACATTTCAGCTGCAAAAAATAGATTTTAAAAATAATGCAAAAAGGTAATACATACTCACTGTAACTAAAAGTAGATATATTCATAGGTAATACAGGGTAGTAGGAGTATATCCAAACTAGAGTTCAACTTCTAGCTTTACCACTCAGCAATCATATGACTTTGAATTTCTTAATCTCTCCTAGTCTGTTTCTTTACCTGTAAAATAATGTCAGTGATAATAGCTAGCATGTATTGAACACTTACAGTGGACCAAGCACTATCTTAAGGTGCTTGTGTGCATTATCTCATTTAATCCCATGACAGCTATGAGATACGTACAGTTGTCATCCCTGTTTTTCACATGGAGAAACTGAGGTACCAAGTTAAGTAACCCAAGGTCACGCAATATGTGATGGTGCCAGTATTCTACCCCACATGTATTGCCTTCCACTGTGTTATAATGTCTGCCTCACGGGATTGTTGAGAGCTCAAATGAGGTACAGTATTTTATGAGACAGTGCTTTGTAAACAGTGTAGTGTACTCATTGCTTATTTGTTCAGTCTAAATAGAAAGTCATCTTGAAGTCTAATGTCTGCTTCTAGAAGTGTCTTCAGCTTAGTGTTTCAGTACAAATAAGAAAGATAACCAGCTGGAATACAACTAATCTTTCCCTTTTAAAATCAACTTCATTCAACTTATGTTCATTTATTACAATTTTAACTAAATCTTAAATGTAATCTTCACGTTTTTTCTTATCCCTTCATTTAACTCAAGATGTGCCCGTCTTTCCATTTCCCCAAATGCAACTTGACAGACTTGAATTCCAGAACTTACCCTTCACCTATAAATAAGTTTTAATTAATATCCATGAAAAACGCTCAGCCTGATGCTTTATTTAAGGAGCCTTGGTGGCACAGTGGTTAAGTGCTTGGCTGCTAACCAAAAGGTCAGTGGTTCAAACCCACCAGTCACTCTGCAGGAGAAAGATGTGGCAGTCTGCTTCTGTAAAGACCATGGCCTTGGAAACCCTATGGGGCAGTTCTACTCTGTCTTATAGGGTCACCATGAGTAGAAATCGACTTGATGGCAAGGGAGGGGTAGGGGAATGCTTTATTTAAATGTTTTGCTTCCTTTTATGCTCTGTATTTTAGTAGTACTGTATTTTTCCTTGCTTTCCTGGCAACTGAATATAAAGCCACACAAAACACTGATTTGGGTATGAAGAAAATCAGTAAGTACCAAAGCCACTGACACAGTCTAAGGATAGTGCCTTTTATCAGCTACTTTCATTGAGGTGAAGACATAAGAAATAAGGCAGGAGACTAGGAGGAGATGTGGGAAGTCTCCTTCAGTGGTATACCAAAGTGGTGGGGGGGGGGGGGGGGCAGTAGGAAACTTCTCCCCCGAAAAGAGGAATCCATTGTCACTGACACTGTTTAGTACTAGTGCATGGTGATAATAAAAAACAGACCAATTTTTAGTCGATTTTATTATTGTTTTTAAGTTCTGTATAGACAGTGTATTTTATTACTATTTGTTTACCTGGCAGGTGGCCCCCACCCCACCCTCCTACTTGGTTTGCCTCTGGTCTCCTTTGCTTGTGCAGTGTAGAGAAGCACATTCTTTCTAGTTTAGTTTTAAGATAGAAATGTGAAGAATTCTTGTATCCTATACTAGGGAAAGGTATCAGAGGGCCTGTAAAGTTTCAGAGGAGTGAGAAGGAAAGGAAAATAAATTTTATTTCTGGAGCAAAAGTGTTGAGAGCTTATATAAGAGTAGTGAAGATCTTTGTTCATATTTTTTATTTCACAATAAAATAAAAATTTTATTGGACTTGGAATAACCTAACCTGAGGAATTTTGAAACAACTTCTCTTGAAAATATAATTATACTAACACTCCCAAATCTCTGAAGGTGCCATTTAATGAGACGATAGGGAAAGGAAAAGGGTGAGTGTCTTTATATCCTTACTAATTTTACTTATGTATTCAGTTGCAGAGCTTAACTGTTGTTTCACTGTCAGATTTTTCTAATGAGAAATATTTATTGTAATTTTTCTTATAAGCATTATTTGAGGTTTGGAAGGCCATTAAATATATTTCATGTATTTAATTCGTATTTACTATATATTAAGCAAAAGAATTTCCAAATAGCTTAAATAATAAAACTTCCATTTAAAACTGGGTTAAGTGTATTTAAATTTTTACAAACTACATCGATGAGGTTTTAAAATATCAGAATTGGGAAGATAAAATGCAAATGGTGAAATTTTAAATATTGTCGAGTATTATTTGCGCTAATGATGGGGTAAAGATAATTTTTAAATGGATAATATAAAACAGACAGTACAAAAATTATTTTTGGCAAATGTATGCATTGAGGAACATACCCCACATCATACCACGGTCTAATTATTCCCCAGCTCTGCCTTTGGGAGCCTGGAATTTTGTCAGGGTAATGAAAAAAAAAAAAAAAGCCCATGTTTTTAATGGAATCCAGAAAGTGGATAATCCATTCAAGGAAAACAGTTGACATAATATTTTGGACTTGAGTCTCAATTAAAGGACAGGATGAAAATCAGTCAAATGGGTTTTGGTGTCATTTTTTTTTTCTAGAAATATCTAGCAAATGTGATTCTACAAAGCAGCTAAAAATACAACTATCTCTTTGGAAATTGTTCTTTTAAATAGAAATGCTGTAAAAATAAGACCACATTTTCAATATGCACGAAGTTAAATATTTGAAATGTTAAAATTGTTTTGGTAATTGACTGTGTTCTTCTGTAGAAAATCATGATTGAAGTTGGTGCTCATTTTGCTAAAAAAAAAATTCCCTCATATTTGTGGCTTGTTCTAGATAGTCTGGGTGAAACAAAAAGTTTCATTTGCTCTTTCCTTCGAAGTCCATTACTACTTGGAGTTAAATCTACATCCATAAAAGTAAAACAATAAATATGGAAACATCCCAACAGTCTTTTCCCATAATGTGTATTCTTATATTTTCTCAGTAATGACAAATTGTTAATATTTACCAAACAGTTAATATCACTTTGCTTTTTAATTCTTAGTTAAAATCTCAGGATTCTTAAACTTTGTAACATCTCAAACACAAGTCTCATTAAAATACTTTTTTATGGCATTTGCTTTCCTTGAAATCCCCTAGAGGAATATTCTAGGTTAATGGGCATTGTAACTCCTTAGTCATCCTCTGTTCGTTGATTCTTAGGTATTCTGAGTGTTCTGATCATGTCTGGCCTTACGTGTGGTTTTACTCTTTCATCTGGCCTACTGTCCTCTGACCTTGAGTTACCCTGTAAGTAGTGAAAGTATTTCATTTACACTGAAAAACCTTTCCATTATATGAAGTGGACAATTTAAAAATTCTTTAGTGAGGTCATCAGAATTAATTCTATCATGCCTATTTAACTCATTTCCCACAAGAAGCCTAAGACCTTCAAGCCACGAATAGAAACACCAATGATTTTAAAACGTCTTTTTCTAATCACATGGTAGTGAATTATCAGTGTCCTGAAAAGTGCTTAAACAAACTGCAAACAAATAGGAATAGTTTTAGAACTGTCTTCATTTAAGAAAACCAAAAAATAAATTGTAAAGATGGGGAAATTACTTATAGTACAATTTTTTTTTTTAAGAAGGAATTCCTGCAGGATTTTCTTAAATATTGAGTGACTTTGGTAAGGTAAAACTATTCCGTTTTGTAAAACTCAGAATTACATTCAACTTTGAGCTATGTACCTATTATATAGACTGCAGATTCTAATAGTTATCATCATTAGTTATAAACATTTTGGTAGTATGTCAGAAAACAGTGATATGGCAGGAAACATTCAATATTTAAAACCATTTTCAGCACAGCTCCAAAAAGGTTATTAATTGCTGAGTTTCAGTTATCTCAACCATTGTCTTAGTTATCTAGTGCCGCTGTAACAGAAAATACCACAAGTGGATGGCTTTAACAAAGATAAATTTATTCTCTCACAATTTAAAAAACCCATTGCCGTCGAGTCAATTCCGACTCATTAACAACCCTATAGGACGGAGTAGAATTGCCTCATAGGGTTTCCAAGGAGCGCCTGGTGGATTCGAACTGCCGACCTCTTGGTTAGCAGCCATAGCTCTTAACCACTATGCCACCAGGGTTTTATCTCAACAGTTTAAAAAGCTAGAATTCTGAATTCAAAGTGCCAGTGTCAGAGAGAGAAGGCTTTCTCTCTCTGTTGGCTCCGGGGGAAGGTCTTTGTCATCGATCTTCCCCTCATCTAGGAGCTTCTGAGCACAAAGGATGAGCTCTGCTCCTGGCTCTGCTCTCTTGGTGGTAGGCAGTCCCCTGACTGCTCGCTTCTCGTTTGTATCTCAAAAGAGAATGAATGATTCAAGATACAACCTAATCCTGTAGATTGAGTCCTACCTCATTAACGTAACTGCCTCTAATCCTGCCTCATTAACATTACAGAAGTAGGATTTACAACACATAGGAGAATCACATTAGATCACAAAATGGTGGTCAATCACAATACTGGGAATCATGGCCTAGCCAAACTGACACATTTTGGGGGGAGACATTTCAATCCATAACAACCATAAAAGGGGAATAACAAATGTCTGTGAGGATTAAATAAGTTATTTTAACGGATGTGGAGATGTAAAACTGCCAACTTTTACAAAATAAGGTAATGTTTTCTATTACGGACAACTAGAGTATTTTATCATCGCTCATAAAACACTTCCTACAATGAAGGCTCAAAATTCCATTATTAAAGCTATTGTTAAATTATATGTTTATATATTTAGAAAAAAAAACCAATAGAGTAAATTAAATTGATACTTGTTGTGTTTTTGTTTTGTTTGTTTTAGCTCTTATAAAAGACTTGGAGCAGAAATCTTAGTGTGATGGCAAGCTTGAAAATTCAAATTTCATCATGAACATTAGAATCTAGTTATATATCAACAAGTACTTTTAAAGCTGTTTATGAGCATAACCTCACAACTTGTAAATTTAGAGCCTTTACCTTCACCAGACATGAATTATGTTACCTTTTTCCCAAGTTTCATTAATCATTATCTAAAATTTGAATTAAAGGTAATAATCGAAACTCCGGAGGTTATGACTTACATTGTTTTGGATACATATAGTAACAATTATAGGCATTTTAATTTAACCAGTATTAAATAAGTACGTGTCTGTGGCAACATAAGGTGTAGTGTGCCATTTTTGAAAATCTAAATACACATTTTAGGTCACTCGCCCTGGATTGTATCAGTGTCATTCACTGGTCTCCTGGCCACCATCCATTCTTTATTATTTATTCCAATCCATTCTCTGTTCTACCGGAGTGGTCTCCCTAAACATATACGAGTATATAAAGTAGTTTGGAGCATAGGCTCTGGAGTTAAGCTACCTGAATTCTGGCCCTACCATATTTCTGCAAGTCACTTCACCTCTCACTTCTCTAATTTATAAACTAGAGCACCTCCAGAATTCCCATCTACTGGGCTTGGGGCAGCAATCTGGTTAGAGGGAAGCTATGAGACTCCGTTAAAGCTGTATATTTACTTAGCAAGCACATGATTTTATCAGAAGGTACAGTTTACCTGGGGTGAGGGACTATTAATAGCCATTTAAGAAGAAACCAAAACTCCCCATCTACCCCTGACACTGTTACAGAGTATTACCTACCTCTCAGAATAATCATGAGGTTTAAGTTGTGTCTTGATCAATTTGAAGAATGCAGAGGTGATTATTACTAATAAAGCAGTACCTAAGTATAGTAATGATTGTTTTTATAAATTAGAACAATTACCACTATTCGATATCATTCACATTCAAGTTCCAATATACTTTCTTTAGCAAGAGAAAAAAAAAGTACAGTAGCAATTAGGCTTCCCAGATTGGCTCTTAACCTGGCATACCTTCCCTCAAACCTGTCATACAATTTGATAACCCTGGACTTTTTCACATAATATTCTGTATTCATGGCCTGCCTTATCTCCTACCTGGCAAACTCCTATACTCCTTTAAGAGCTTTCCCAAAATATACTTGTTCAGTCTTCCTGACATAGCAATTGCTGCTTAGGGCTATAAGTTACATGTCACTCTGTCCGTAGACTGAATTATCTAATTTTGTTCTTAACTATACATGCTAAGGTGATATGGAGCATAGTATGTGCTCATTGAACATCATAATTATTAAATGAAGAAATTCAATGTCTGAAGCATCGGTGTTTATTGTGATTTGACTTTATCCCTGCGTATGATTGAGTACATATTTTAAAAGCTTTAAAAGTAAATTTGCCTATGAATGTGCTTTAAAAGTAGATATTTAAGATACAATAACATTCTAAATTCCTTGTCATTTATGAAATTTGGAATATTCAAAATTAAATGTAAAGACTAATAACATTTTATTTATATTTTCTAAAGAAATGTTCATTTATTCTGAAGAATTCTATCTTCCCACCTAGATGTAGTCTGTTTTCCATGGCAAAGACACCATTCTGAGCCTAGGTTAATAGCCTTCTGTTGCCCAGCATCACATGTATAATATTCCGAGGTCTCCTTCCCCCTAAGAGTGTCCGTTTTACTGGAAAAGAGTCTAAAGTTTTCAAGGAGCATTACTACCGAAAGTAAGTTGTAGATTCTTTTTGCCTCTGAATTGATTGAAAATGTAGTTGTCAAGTGTGTCTTCCTATGTCATCTGAGAAAGTAGAGTTATAAAATGCTAATGAGAATCTACCTGATTTGTACTAACTGCTTCCAGACAACCTGTGAGGTTGTATTATATTTAAACAAACACTGCCTTGAGGCTCCATCCCCATGACAGTGCACATTTTCTACAGTATGAAGCAGATAGATGGCACCAATCAGCCCAGATAGGTTGTTACTTCTCTCCCTAAATACAAGTTCCTAAATCTCTACCAAGCACATTGAAATAGTAAAAATATTGACCATTTGGTTGACATATATAAAAATAGGTGTGCAAGTGACTAATTTAGTGAGTGAAACACTCCTTAATTGTTCAGACTGAAATTCCCATTTTAAAAAGGCCTTAGAATTGAGACTGTCTTGTTGATGGCCAAAGGCAAGAATCCATTTCCTCACAGATTAGGTTAATTTTGAAAACAAAAGGAGCAAATGTTGATAAAGAAGTAGTCAAGTTTGGTGGAAAAGGAGAGATTTTTCATAATCATCTTTTGTGGGTGGGTTAATCTATAATGAAAATATTTTCATGGACAAATCTCCAAAAATTTCCCTTAGACAATTAAGTAGACCTGCAACATTCTGGACCTTTCCACTTTGATAAGGCATATGAAAGATGAGCTGTTTAATGACACCAACAGTTGTTAGCTGCCCTCAAGGCAGCCGCAACTCATGGTGACCCCGTGCACAACAGAAGGAAATGCTACCTAGTCCTGCGTCATCACCTTGATAGGTTGCAGATTGGACCATTGTGATCCAATGGGTCTTAACTGATTTTTCAGAAGTAGATCACTAGGCCTATTCTCCTAGTTCATCTTAGTCTGGAAGATCCAATGAAACCTTTCAGCATCATAGCAACACACAAGCCTCCACTGACTGACTAGCAGGTGGTTACTGCACATGAGGCTCATTGACTGGAAATCTGAACTCTGGTCTCCTGCCTGGAAGGTGAGAAGTCTACCACTGAACCAATAGTAGTTGTCTAGAAGTACAATAGCCCGATCAGAGTTACATGAACACACAATTCGTCAACAACATCATTTTACATTAGTTAAACCCAAAAGGAAAATTAAAATTGCTTACTTAAAATACTAAGCATATGGCAAACCATCTAACTGACCTCTGTTCTTGAAGTAAGTAATACAGGCATATTTGTATTATTTTAATGTCTATGAGGCTCACAATGAGAAGGGAAGTTCTAAGACCAGGTGTCTTCTTCAGAGTTAGTGAAATTGCTGGAGCTCTGGAAGCTGCTTCCAGGTTACAATTACTAGCAAATACAGAATTCCACTTCATGGTGCAGCACAGTCCTACCACCCTTTTGCCCTCAAAGTGAGGCAACCTAAAACCAGGGCAAGAGGGAAGACTGCTCCTTGCCTAGGATAATAGCCATATTCTTCCTCTTCTGTCAATGGACCCACATAGTCCTTCCAAATACTGAGATGCTTTTATTCATTTAAACTTTTTATGCCTATCTGCCTACACCCTTATACTTTGCTGGTATCTCCGGACACTTGAATTTTGGACATAGTCATCCTTCCCTCACTCCTGTCTGTTTCACCAACTACACTGGATCTCCAGGGCGTAGTTTTATCTGTCCAAACTCTGAGGCTTGCTCACGTTCTCAGTTTTGACTTGATCTTGCCAAACTTGATGTTGGGCTTTACGCGTAAGACTCAAGGTAACTGTTTCATTTTCTGTCTCTGCAGAGCAGCTTTTCTTGGATTCTCTTGATCTACCCTCTTCTAAAGTTGTCCATAACCCAGAGAAAAACTGTAATAGACTATACTGCCTGTAACTCTAGACTATGTTAAATTCAGGGATCAATGATGTTCTTCAGATAGTAAATCACTTGTGACTGTGTTTCAACAAATGTCACAATGTGCTGGAATTTTATTCTTCTGTTATTTCAAGTACAGAAAACTCCAAGTTTGTGGGAAAAATCAGAATGAAAATCATTCCATAAAAATAAGCTTATCATAAAAAGATAAATATGAAATACATTCCAAGGATATACATAAAAAATGTTTGTTTCAGTTGCCTTAATGCAGTATTGACATTGCTACATTGCCTCTGTGTATTATAAAACACAAAACCTTATTTGTCCAGCAGAAGTTGGTTTGGCTAAGCAAGAGGGAACTCTGGGGACAAGCTGCTGAGGGAGAGAGTTTTTTCTTCACTGCTTTCAGCAAGCTTACCAGAGTAAAATGCAGAGGCTGCAGCACCCACACAGCCCACCTCTCCTAAATTCCCTTGCTCTTGTTTGTTCCTCCCCTTCCTCCAGATACTTCCTGTCAGTCAGCAATAGTAACAATCAGGAAGATGCTGCCATCTCTTGTTCCAGTTAGAGAATATCTGAATTCCCGTTTGTCCAGAGGCCTGTCACAATTTGAAGCTTCTGGCATCTTTCTGTGAGAATAAAAAGTACCTTTTTGCTCTGCAAGTTCAAGAATACCTTTCCGAGTTGGGGATTCCCCAAACCTTTGTTCTGCCTAGCACGGTTGTCCATAGCCTTTTGCTCAGGGACTTACTCTTGATTTGAATACTTTGTCGCCTCAAAGATGTCGATGATACCTTAGGAAGCTTTTGGATGAGGGGAGAAAATTTTTTATAAAAGTCCCTTTTAGATCCGCTCCTGGGTCAGCTGGTTCACCCGGGGCCAACAACGGGAGTTCCCCAGAGACACCACCCACCTGCTTCCTTGACAGCCCTCCCGACCTTACTGTCAGGTCTTCCTGAGTGGAGCCTTTTGCTCCTCCCTTCCCTCCTCAGTAAACTACTCTTCATGCAAGACCCACCACCTACTCCAAGAAACCTCCCAGACTCACCCAAGCAGAGCTGAAGCCACCCCAGCATGCTGCCCACCTGCCTCTGGGTTATCTACCAGCTAAAATCCTGTTTTCTTTGCTGGACTATGAACTCTTCATTAATTCATTCATTCTTACCACAAATAATTGTCGGCCAGCATTTATGAGCCAGGCCCTTTGCTGTGAGCTGGGACTGCAGAGGGCGGGGGCAGTCTCCTGCTCATTTCTCTGTGCCCACCACCTGTAATTGTAGCTGCTTAATAAATGGCTATTGAATAATTGGATAAAAATAAAAATCAATAAGCATTGTTAGCAAAAAAAAAAAGTCTCTTCTGGCTTTCAAATTCAGAAATTCTGTTAGATTCAGTTATAATAGAGACTGTTGGTTGACTATCCAACAATCATCTCCCTTTCTAGCTAGCAAAATCAGGTATCTACTGCTCCCCAGGTGACTAGGCATAAAAATCGATTATTTAAGGTCAGTTATTCAAAAGTAGTCCCGTTCCCTTTGTCACCATTTGATTTAGGGTTGAGCCTACGACCCATTGCAATCTGATGAATGCAGAAGGGAAGTCTGATGGAGTACTTGTGGAGAAATTTTCTTTGCTCTTTAATGATAACTGGGAAGAAATGGTCCTTCTTTAGCAGTTCTGTCTACATAAGATTCCCGAAATTGCAGACTTGCATCTTGGGATCAGGGTTGGAAGGGAGAGAAGCATCATTTGAACCTTGATCTTTTTTTTTAAATTTTATTCTTTGTGCTTGTTAATCAAAATTGTACTCCTCTGGAGTGTAAAATGACCCTGATTCTACTTCCTTTCATCCCTAAAGGCCTCAAGCTTTGGCTGTTGATATTTGAACATAAAAAAAAAAAAAAAAAAAATTGATTAGACAGGTCTATAAAGCAAACAATAACACACGTAGCTTAACCATGTATGCTAGACTAAATGGGCACACCAGCCCAGGGGCAAGGACAAGACAGGACAGCTGGAAGAATGGAAATGGGGAACCCAAGGTTATGAAGGAGAGTGTAAACATATCTTGGAGTTGACAACAAACATCACAAAACAATATGAGTATTAATTGTTTAATGAGAAACTAATTTGCTCTGTAAACCTTCATGTAAAGTGCAATTTAAAAAAAAAAAAAACCCCATGAAAAAAAATTTTTTTAAACCCTTTTCACTCTATCACCTGGCTCTTGCAATTGAAATCCAGAGCTTTTGGGACTATTATCTCTGCCAAAAATGTCTAAAAGTCTAATTAAGAGTTCTAAAGCCAGGAATTTAACTTCCTCCTTTATCTGTTTACCACCTGAAAATAACACATTTAGATTGTTGGCGTTACTTCTTGAATGGAAGGGAAGAGATTGCAGGAGGATAATGGGGAATTGTGTGGGTAACATCAACTTATCAGTATCTACTATTCTTTGGTAATTGGGGAAAAAAAAGATTTTTCAAATTTTCAACTCTTAAAACAAAAAAGAGGAGTCATCTCCAAGACCCTCAACCATCATTATAAAGTTTTATTTTAATGATACAACTCATAATGCAAATGAATTCTTAGTACATGAGCAGGCACTTTCTTTAGAATGAATAATGGTCCTTTCTATTACAAATAAACATACGACTCCACAATCATATATGTATTTTGTCTGTCAGACAGACTGTGTGATTCCTACCTCATCATTTACAGCACCATTCCCTGCTTCTCCAAATCTTCTATCGTCCCTAACCCACACTTTATCTCAATTCTCATTCTCAGCTACGCTATAAGGGAAATGGTATACCAGAGCATACGGCTTAGTAATGGAGTAAGACCATTTTGATTACTGCTTGGTAATTTTAAAAAACAGAAAACAATTTTTTTTTACCTAAGTTTAAAATGAAGTGGTGAGGAAGGGAGGAGGGGCCTAGTGTCAAAATGACAGTGACAAAATGTCTGCATCAGACTTCCAGCTTCTGGTAATGGCAGAACGCCTTGTATCAGCCTAGTCTTGCCAGTAACGTAAAGAAACTCTAGATATAATATAGGAGTCCCTGTGTGGTGCAGAAGGTTAACGTGCTCAGCCATTAACTGAAAGATTGGAGGTTAGAGTCCGCTGAGAGGTGCCTCAGTAGAAAAGACTGGCAATCTATTTCCAAAAAGCCAGCCATTGAAAACCCTATGGAGCACAGTGCTACTCTGACACACATGGGGTTGTCATGAGCCGGGACTGACTTGACAGCGACTGGTATTGGTACTAGATGTAATATTAAAAACTGTCCGAAAGCACTGAGCCATGATTATATTAACAATCCATGCTGTTCACAGAGGGTAGAGCTTCAGTGGAAGGTGCCAGTTTAATTGTGCTGAGGTGTCTCGGGGTCAGAGTTTAGGGGACCCAACGTGACTGGTTATTGAGGGAGGAAGTCCCAAAAATGACGGAGCCATTGTGGGTAGCCACAAAATCTACCTGGCAACTTTCCTCAAATCCTTGGCTGACTTCTAAACTGTGCATGTTCAGAGCAAAACCCTAAGGAGCCCAAGGCAAAGCAGCAACTGGAAAACTTAAAAGAGATTCAGTAGCTGCACACCACAAAGGATACAGAGTTTGGAAAGCAAATTGAAGATATTTTCAGCTAAACAAAACAGTTTGTTCGCTAGCAACCCATACTGCAGGAACGCTGACAGTAGTGCTGGAAGAAGTTCCAGATGAAAATTCAGATCTATAAGAAGGAAAGAAAGCTCTGGAAATGGTGAATATGTGGGTAAATATAAAAATATTTTTTCTTTTTAAAATCCATTGGTTGTTCAAAGCAAAACGAATAGCGATGTACTCTCGGGTTTATAATACGTAAGATAAGATTGAAACATGACAACAATGAGAGGAGTATAAAGGGAATTATATTATTGCAAAGTTCTTACATTATATTTGAAGTAGCATCATACTAATGCAAAAGATCATGATATGTTAAGAATGTATTATAAACCCAGAGCAACCACAGACACCAAAAAGAAAAACAAGACAAAATAAAAATGCATCGCTAAAAGCCAATAAAGGAAATAGAATTGAATAATAAATAATACTACTACCACCCCCGCCAGCAAAAAAAAAAAAAAAGTAAAGGTAAGAAAGGCGAAAAAAAGAACAAAACAAAAAAAGAACAGAGATAATAGGAAACAGAAATATAGTAGATTTAAATCCAACCATATCAATAGTTGAATACAAATGAACCGCACTCTCCAAATCAGGCAGAGATTGTAAGACGAGATGAAAAGGAAGTATCCAACTACATGCTCTTTCCAAGAGACACACATTAAATATAAAGACCCAGACAGGTTAAAAGTACAAAGATGGAAAATGATACACCATGAAAAAACCAAGCATAAGAAAAACTCAGGGTGGCTATGTTAATATCAGATGGTTGGCATATATAGAACACTACACTCAACACATGCACATGAAATAGTCATTAAGATATTCCAAATTCTAGGCCATAAATCAAGTTTTAGTGAGTTGCAAAGGATTGACATACGGAATATGCTCACTCATCACAAGACAATCAAATCTGAAATACATAAGATATCTAGAAAATCAATGTGGGTCAAAGAAGTCACAGGGGACATGAGAATATATATAGAACTGATTGATCATGAAAACTACAATATCAGAATTTGTAGGGTCAGCTATGGCACATCTTCAAATATTCTTGAGACTTGTTCTGAGAAGCAGTTAAGTTACTTGAGAGTTGTTTGTTTCAGGTCTTTCTTTTATGATTTGCTTGGCGGGTCCAAAGCAGTGCTGTCTAGGGCTAATAATTCCCTACTACTAAAGCAAGGGAAACCCTGGTGGTGTAGTGGCTAAGAGCTACGGCTGTTAACCAAAAGGTTGGCAGTTCGAATCCATCAGGTACTCCTTGGAAACCCTATGGGGCAGTTCTACTCTGTCCTTTAGGGTTGCTATGAGTCGGAATTGACTCGACGACAATGGGTTTTTTTTACTGAAGCAAGGGAGCCCTGGTGGCATAGTGGTTAAGAGCTTGGCTGCTAAGCAAAAGGTTGGCAGTTCAAATCCACCAGCTACTCCTTGGAAACCCTACAGGGCAGTTCTGCTCTTTCCTATAGGGTTGCTATGAGTTGGAACCTACTCGATGACACCTAACAACTGAAGCAAAACTTTCCTGAGCATTCTACCCAATGTCACATACTTCCTGAGTTTTTTCTTCTGGCCAGTGGGAACAGGCATTCTTCCCAGCCCTCTGTTCCCTCTAATCTTTGTGGATTTTTTTTTCTCCAGACTGAGGTAATTTCCCACAGATATGCGCTGATCTGTACTCTGATGAACACGCAAGAAGGACCCTCTGCAGATCTACCTCTCTCAGCAGCTCTTTCTCCTACTCAGTCTTCCAAACTTTTTGTTGCCTTGGATTCTCTAGTCTATCTCCTCAACTCAGAGTTCACCAGGCTCCGCCTATTCCCCCTCTGGCACCATGGCCTGTAAATGCTCAAGGCAGTAAAATGGGAAAATCCTAGGAGTCACTTTGTTTCCCATCTGTTGGTGATTGCTGTTCTTTGTTGCCTGATGTCCAATATCTAGAGAAACATTATTTTATATTGGTTTGTTTAGGGCACTTTCAGGAAAGAGGGTAAATCCAGTCTCTGTCACTCCATCTTGAGTGAAAATAAGTCTACACTTCTTTATCTAAGAGAGGAAAAAAAAAAAACCCTAATTTAATTCAATGTTGTTTGAGTATTCTGTAATATACCGACAAACCTAATCCTAACTCAACACCGACTGTCTAGATGAGGGGATTAAAAGAGAGGTGGTAACATATACTGGTTATAGTTCATAAACATAAAGCCTCAAGTGCCTCGCATATAACCATATCTATGTACGTATATGTGTGTGTGTGTGTGTGTGTGTGTGTGTGTGTGTGTGTGTGCGTGTACATATATAGTAGCCCAAATGAATTCTATCCTACCTAGGCTGCTATGGCATGTGTATGTCCTACGTTTGAGTTAAGATCAATGCACTTGCCTAAACTGAATGAATCACACTACTGTATAAGCCAAAAGCAATCACACACAGACTAAGAATAAAGGAAACCATGTGAATCTGAGGTGACGTGCCAAGCTTTTTCCACAGTGAGTGTCAGTGGCAAACCCATCTAACGAAATCCTTTCTTCTGGTGAAATAAAAATGTTAACAGTATTATTTGAGTGGAAGATGGTGTGCTTACTACATCAAGAAAGTCTTCAGGTTCTTAGTGAGGCCGGCCACTCTTGTGGTTCTGTGTCCAAATCTCCATCACTGAAAGTAATTCCTATGTCTCTCTTCCAAGACTTTAAGGTGCAGGAAGGAGTACATTATTAGACTGAGTGTATACTTTGGGTGATCAAGTCAATGGCAATGCTATTAACTGAGAGACATGCCTCCTAGAACTGACTTAGGCATTTTAGCAGTATGTATACTTAAGAAGGTACCAAGTTATACACTGAGTTTCACTAAAAACATAGTACTCAAAGTATTTTATCTGTGAATATGTAATGTAACTATCCTGTTGCTGTCGACTCATTTCCTACTCATAGAGACCCTATAGGACAGAGTAGAACTGCCCCACAGGGTTTCTAAGGAGCAGCTGGTGGATTCAAACTGCCAGCCTTTTGGTTAGAAGCCTGAGCTCTTAACCACTGCACCACCAGGACTCCAACATAACTGTATTGAACCAAAGTTTCCTCTTTAAGATGGCATTGTCACAGGATCATTTATACTTCGTGTTTATTTATTTATTTAAAAAAGAAAAACACTCTTGAAACACCATGAATAGTAGTTGAAGGCATCTCTCACCCAGCAATTAAGCGCTTGTGAGTGCTGAGTTAGTGATAATTATAATCATTCACCTGAAGAAGACGTGTAACTCTTAAGTTGAAACATAAAAAGTATTCATGCGTTCAGTGCCATTGCTCTTTTTAGCAACTTGATTTTTTTTTTTCCCCAATAGTTTGATGTTTCTGGAACTTTTAGTTAAGGAAAAATTATAGAAAAGACTAGATTTGTGCTTTCAAACTGGGGTGAACATCACAGAGCCACTGGACAGATACAGTACATCATTGTGGAGTATCAGTTTTTCTCAATGTTGAGTATTTTTACACATTTTATAGCAAAACAGTTTAGGTAGAAAGTAAAATTCAAGATACAAAGAATTTTTTAAAAAATTTTTTAGTACACATATTGTTTTATGACAATGGTTAACCACCCCATCACATGTCAACTTTGTCCCTTCTCAACCCTGGGTTCCCTATTACCAGCTTTCCTGTCCCCTCCTGCCTTCTAGTCCTTGTCCCTGGACTGTTGTGCCCCGTTAGTCTCATTTTGTTGTATGAGGCTGCCTAATCTTTGGCTAAATGGTGAACCTCAGGAGTGACTTCATTACTAAGCTAAAAGGGTATCTGGGGGCCACACTCTTGGGGTTTCTCTAGTCGCTGTCAGGCCAATAAGTCTGGTCTTTTTTTTTTTTTTAATATTTTATTGTACTTCAGGTGAAGGCTTACAGAACCAACAGTTTCTCATATAACAGTAGTACACATGCTGTTTTATGACTTTGGTTAACAACCCCACAACATTTTAACCCTCTAAATTCTCAGCTTTTTTTTTTTTTTTTTTGGTGAAAATACACATAGCCAAAGATACACCATTTCAAAACTTTTTACGTACACATTTAAGTGACATTGACTATGCTCTTCCAATTGTGCTGCCATTCTCACCCAAGATGAAGGCTTACAGGACAAAATAGCCTCCCATTTAACAGTTACTACAAATGCTGCCCTATAACAATGGTTAACAATCTCACAACACATCAACAGTATCCTTACTCAACCTTGGGTTCCCTATCATCAGCTTCCTACTCCCCTTCTGCCTTCTGGCCCTTGTCACTGGACTCCTGTACCTCGTTAGTCTCATTTGGTTTTACTGGGCTGTCCACTCCCAGGCTGAACAGTGAACCTCGAAGGTAACTTCACCACTGAGCTAAAAGGGTGTCTGGGGCCATACTCTTGAGGTTTCTCCAGTCTCCTTTAGGCCAGTAAATCTGGTCTTTTTTTTTGTGAGTTAGAATTATGCTCTACATCCTTCTCCAGCTCTGTCCAGAACCCTCTGTTGTGATCCTGGTCAGAGCAGTCAGCGGTGGTAGCCGGGCACCATCTAGCTGTACTGGACTCAGTCTGGTGGAGGTCTTGGTAGCTGTGGACAATTAGTCCTTTGGACTAATCTTTTTGTTGTGTCCTGTTCTCTTCATTCTCCCTTGCTCCCGAAGGGATGAGACCAGTGTAGTATCTTAGGTGGCCGCTCAGAGGCTTTTAAGACCCCAGACACTACTCACCAAGGTAGAATGTAGAGCATTATCTTTTAAGTAGTGTCATGCCTATTGAGCTAGATGTTCCCCGAGACCATGGTCCCCAGAGCCCTCTGTCCAGCAACTCAGTCCCTCGGGGAGTTTGGATATGTCCATGGGGCCTCCATGACCTTTCCTTGTGCAGGTAGTGTTAGTTTCCCTTGTATTGTGTACTGTCTCGCCTTTCACCCAAGATACCACTTATCTATTGCCTATTTAGTATCCCCCCCACCCCCATCCCTGGTAACCAACAAGGATTGTTACATTTTGCATGTGAACTTTTTCATGGGTTTTTACAATAGAGGTCTCATACAATATTTGTCCTTTTGTGATTGACTTATTTCACTCAGCATAATGCCCTCCAGTTTCATCCATGTTATGAGATGGTTCACAGATTCATTGTTGTTCTTTCTCGTTGCACAGTACTCCATTGTGTGTATGTACCATAGTTTGTTTATCCATTCATCTGTTGATGAGCATCTAGGTTGTTTCCATCTTTTTGCAGTTGTGAACAATGCTGCCATGAACGTAGGTGTGCATATGTCTATTCAAGTGACAACTCATTTCTCTAGGATATATTCCTAGGAGTGGGATTGCTGGATCCAATGGTATGTCTATTTCTAGCTTTCTGAGAAACACCATATCATTTTCCAAAATGGTTGTATCATTTTGCATTCCCACCAGCAGTGCATAAGAGTTCCGATCTCCCCGCAGCCCCTCCAACATTTGTTATTTCCAGTGTTTTTGATTCGTGCCAGTAATGCCTGGGTGAGATGGTATCTCATTGTGGTTTTAATTTGCATTTCTGTAATGGCTAGTGATCTCGAGCATTTCCTCATGTGTCTGTTGGCCATTTGAATGTCTTCTTTGGTGAAGTGTCTGTTCATTTCCTTTGCCCATTTTTTGATAGGATTGTTTGTCTTTTTGTTGTAGAGGTGTTGGATTTTCTTGTAGATTATGGAGATTAGACCTTTGTCTGACTTGTACTGTCCAAAAAATTTTTCCCAGTCTGTAGGTTCTCTTTTTACTCTTTTGGTGAAGTCTTTTGAAGAGCATAGGTGTTTGATTTTTAGAAGATCCCAGTTATCTAGTTTATCTGTTGGGTTTTGTGTGTTGATGGTTATGGTTTTTATCCTGTTAATGCCATGTATTAAGGCCTGAAGTGTTGGTCCTATTTTTTCTTCTATGAACTTTATAGTTTTAGGCTTTATATTCAGGTCTTTGATCCATTTTGAAGTAGTTTTTGTATACGGTGTGAGGTATGGGTCCTGTTTCATTTTTCTGCAGATGGTTATCCAGTTTTGCCAGCACCATTTGTTAAAAAGACTGTCTTTTCCCCATTTGATGGACTTTGGGCCCTTGTCGAAAATCAGGTTACCGTAGGTGGATGGATTTACATCTGGGTTCTCAATTCTGTTCCATTGGTCAATGTATCTGTTGTTGTACCAGTACCAGGCTGTTTTGACTACTGTAGCTGTATAGTAGGTTCTCAAGTCAGCCAGTGTGAGTCCTCCAGCTTTATTCTTCTTCTTCAGTAGTGCTTTACTTATTCGGGGCTTCTTCCCATTCCATATAAAGTTAATAATTACTTTTTCCATCTCTTTGAAGAATGTTGCTGGTATTTGGATCGGGATTGCATTGTATTTGTAAATTGCTTTGGGTAGAATTGCCATTTTCACAATGTTGAGTCTGCCTATCCATGAGCATGGTATGTTTTTCCATTTATGTAGATCCCTTTGGGTTTCATGCAGCAGTGTTTTGTAGTTTTCTTTGTATAGGTCTTTTACATTCCTGGTCAGATTTATTCCTAAGTATTTTATCTTTTTAGGGTCTATTGAAAATGGTATTGATTTCCTGATTTCCTTTTCATCGTTCTCTTTACTGGTGTATAGGAATCCAACTGATTTTTGAATGTTTATCTTGTATCCTGCTACTCTGCTGAATCTTTCTATTAGTTCCAGTAGATTTCTCATGGAGTCTTTAGGGTTTTCTATGTATAGTATCATATCATCTGCAAACAGGGACAGTTTAACTTCTTCATTACCAATTTGGATGCCCTCTATTTCTTTCTCTTGCCTTATTGCTCTAGCTAGAACTTCCAGCACAATGTTAAATAGGAGTGGTGATAAGGGGCATCCTTGTCTTGTTCCTGTTTTCAAGGGGAATGTTTTCAGCCTCTCTCCATTAAGAATGATGTTGGCCATTGGTTTTGCATAGATGCCCTTTATTATGTTGAGAAATTTCCCTTCTATACCTATTTTATTGAGAGCTTTTATCAGGAATGGGTGTTGGACTTTGTCAAATGCCTTTTCTGTGTCAATTGAGATGATCATGTGATTTTTTTCTTTCCTTTTATTTATGTGGTGAATTACGTTGACGGATTTTCTAATGTTAAACCATCCTTGCATACCTGGTATGAATCCTACTTGGTCGTGGTGTATTATTTTTTTGCTATGATACTGAATTCTATTGACTAGAATTTTGTTCAGAATTTTTGCATCTATATTCATGAGAGATATTGGTCTGTAATTTTCTTTTTTTGTGATGTCTTTGCCTGGTTTTGGTATCAGCGTTATGCTGGCTTCATAGAATGAATTTGGAAGTGTTGCTTCCTCTTCTATGCTCTGAAATAGCTTGAGTAGAACTGGTACAAGCTCTTCTGTAAATGTTTTGTAGAATTCTCCAGTGAAGCCATCTGGGCCAGGGCTTTTTTTGGTTGGGAGTTTTTTTTATTACCTTTTCAATCTCTTCTCCTGTTATGGGTCTGTTCAGATTTTCAATATCACTTTGTTGTAGTTTGGGTAGGCCGTGTGTTTCTAGAAATTTATCCATTTCCTCTAGGTTTTCAAGTTTGTTGGAATATAGTTTTTCATAATATTCTGTTATAATCCTTTTTATTTCGGTTGGGTCTGTTGTAATGTCCCACATTTCATTTCTTATTTGGGTTATTTGTGTCGTCTGCTGTTTTTCTTTTGTCAGTCTGGCCAGTGGTTTGTCGATTTTGTTGATTCAGTCTGGTCTTTTTTTGTGAGTTAGAATTATGTTCTACCTTTTTCTCTAGCTCTGTCCGGGACCCTCTGTTGTGATCCCTGTCAGAACAGTCAGTGGAGGTAGTCGGGCACCATCTAGTTGTACTGGACTCAGTTTGGTGGAAGCCGTGGTAGTTGTGGTCCATTAGTCCTTTGGACTAATCTTTCCCTTGTGTCTTTAGTTCCTTCATTCCCCCCTGCTCCCGAAGGAGTGAGACCAATGGAATAAGATGTAAAGAATTTTTAAGCTATATTAGAAAGCTACTAAGAAATTTCTTCCTTGAGATTGCTTTGGAGCCTCTAAACCACCTCAGGTGTGCCATACCCTCCTCTTTTATTAGTTCCCCCTTAGTGAACACATGTGAGAAGCACTGAATAGATAGTTGGTTCTCTGGTATAGTGATGTTATGCCTGATTTAGTTATGTTCCAGGAAGCAGGTGACTTGCATGGAAAGATTGATACAACCTTCCTGAAACTCTTTTTCTCCTCTATCTCTGCTCTTCACATTCCTTGGAGAGGCAGCATGCTGGTGGTTAAAAGCTTGAACTGTGCAACCAAAATTCCTGACTTCAAGTCCCAGCCCCACCACTTACCAGCTATTTAACCTTACGGTTTTACTTAACTTCCTGCCAGAGTTTCCTCACCTGTAAAATAGATATAGTAGAGTTTATTTCATAAGGACTATATAAGAATATTTGTAAAGTGCTCGGAACAATGCCTATTTGTGCCAACTTAATTGAGTTCCTATTTCCTATGCCTGACATATACTAAGTGTGATAATAAAAAAACCAAACCCATTGCAGTTGAGTCAATTCTGACTCATAGGGACCCTACAGGACAGTAGAACTGCTCCATAGGGTTTCCACGGAGTGGCTGGTGGATTTGAACTGCCACCCTTTTGGTTAGCACCCGTAGTTTTTAACCACTGTGCCACCAGGGCCCCAGGTGTGATAATAGAGTTCCTCAACTAAATCTCTCCCCCAGACAGAAATGGAAAGGGTCCTTGAAAGAATAGGTCTTCTCTCTGTCCCTCCTCTCTCAATTCCTCTCTTTAGCTTTCTCTCTGCCTCTCATTCGAAAAATATTTACTGAGCACCTTCTATGTACCAGGAACTGTTTTAGGCTGGTGATTATATTTTGAATTACAAAAGCACTGTCCCTGGCTTCATGAAGCTTACAATATAGTGAGACAATACATGAGCAGGCTATTACAATGCAACAAGGTGGGGGAAGGCAGAAATACAAGGTATTCTGTGTCTATCTATGTTTTTCTCTCACTCACTGTCTCTTGAAGGAAATAAATTAAGATATTTATAGGAAGAACTGACTATTCTATTAGAAACGTTCAAAGGTTTCAAGTGTTACTATGTTAGTACAGTTAGCTTCAGATAGTCTCGTTGTAGTCAATTCTAGCCAGCAGGGGGCAGGAGTGCTCAACTGCATAAGCCATTGCCCTTTTTTTTTTTTCTTTCTCTTTCCAAACACCTACCCTAAAGAAAAAAAAAACACTTCTAATTAGATATGTGGAATCTTCAGATTTTTAGGCTGTACAGTTTGTACATAGTAAAAATGATTATTTGTACTGTCATGTTAAACTGGTAAATTGAAATAAATTTTTACTGATTTAAACCTGTTGATTTTGTTTTCCAACAAAGATTTGGCCTCTCCTCAAATTTCGCATAACAAAATTCTCTGCCTTTACATTCAGCAGATATCTCAACCATGTACAGGGATGGAGGGAAAAACATACACTCTCAAGACATCAGGCTTCAACAGCTGAGCAACCTTGGGCTTGTTATTAACCTCCCTGTGTTTTTGATTAATAAGTTTGTGAAGGCTAGGCTGAAGGTTATATTGGACGGCCCAGGGAACTATATACTTAAGGGATTGTGGCTAGTATGAGGACATGTCCACGTTGACACTGAACGACTAAATCAAGGGTATTACCTTGTTTAGTCAAGTCTGATCTCTTGACTTTCTGCACTCACAGCTGTTACAAGAGGGGACGATACATTTCCAGAAGTTGGACCCAACTCAAAACTTTGTTAAAAAGCCCTATTTCTTGTTTGCTTCCAGAAAGTTTACCTTTTATCCTTTTGTTTGATATTTGTTTTACTAAAGATACATTTTTATTTTTACATAACAAATTGTCATCTCGCACTGTGCTTTTTATAGTCTTCTTTTGTGCTTTTTAAATGTTCCTTAAAAACCAACAGATGAGCTTCTACTGTCTGCTTTGGTGGTTGCTGTGGAAATGGGCAAGTTCATGAAACCCGGGAAGGTGGTGCTGGTCCTGGCCGGACGCTACTCCGGACGCAAAGCCTTCATCGTGAAGAACGTTGATGATGGCACCTCAGACCGCCCCTACAGCCATGCTCTGGTGGCAGGAATCGACCGCTATCCTCTCAAAGTGACAGCTGTCATGGGCAAGAAGAAAATTGCCAAAAGGTCAAAGATCAAGTCTTTCGTGAAAGTTTATAACTATAATCACCTCATGCCGACAAGGTATTCTGTGGATATCGCCTTGGACAAACTGTCGTCAACAAGGATGTCTTTAGAGACCCTGCTCTTAAACGCAAGGCCCGGCGAGAGGCCAAGGTCAAATTTGAGGAGAGGTACAAGACGGGCAAAAACAAGTGGTTCTTCCAGAAGGTGCGGTTTTAGATCTTTTTCGTTTCAGTCATTAAAAATACAAAAAAAAAAAAACCAAAAGAAAACCCAACAGATCATGTACAGAGAAGAATGCTCTGCAATTTCCTTGTTTTTATTTTTTAATTTCTTCTTAATACTGGGTATTTTATTTTTAATGTTTAAAAAGAATACATGTTCAATATTTAAAAACTTAAAAATATAACACTGAAAGCAAAAACTGTCCAACATTGCACAAACCAGTGACAATCAGTGTTAATATTTTGCTATACATCTATCTGGTTTACTTGTCTCTATCTTCAACAAAAAATGGAATCACATTGGATGTGGGAGAGACTAAGAGTTGTTTTCCAGTATTTGTTCTCCTTTTCTTCCTAAGTAGTAGGATCCCAAACTTTTAGCTCAGCACGACTTCAACTTTCAGCTTGATGTGGCTAAGTTGTATCAACAGGCTATAAGTAAAAATGTTGATTAATATGCAATACCTAGCAAATTTCATTAGAGGTGGGCATGCCCTTCCCTTTCTCCTCCTTCTGCTAGTTAGAATGTGAAAGTGATGACGGACTAGAACAGCCATCTGGACTACAAGAAGCCCCAAGCTGAAGGTAGCAGAGCGATAACGTGGAAGGAGTCTGTGTCTCTGAATATTCTGGAGCAGCCATCTCAGCCTGGATTTCTATGTCTATATGAGAGCAAAATAGACTTCAATCTTGTTAAAGCCACTGTGTTTCGGATTTCTGTAACTCATAGCGAAACCTTATTCTAACTAATATACTGGGTAAGATCTATATCTGCCTCTGCATTTACACTCAAATGTCCAGTCTCTTTTCTCTACATCTATATAATACAAAAAGTGTCATCAAACTGCATATAGAGCTTATACCTTTTTCATTGAACGTTATAAGGTGAGCATATGCCCTTATAAATATCTTTGAAAACATGATTTTTAATAGCATAATATTCTGTTGTATCACAGTTTACCCACTCTTCTATTTCTCCCAATTCATTACTATTATTTCTAATGAGGAAGAATGAACCTCCTTGTATATAGATCTTTGTGCACACTTCTAATTATTTTAGGAAGAGGGCCTACATATGATTATAGTTTTTATATTTTCACTTTAATCTACTGTT
Organism: Dugong dugon; assembly: GCA_030035585.1. Lineage (NCBI taxonomy): Eukaryota > Metazoa > Chordata > Mammalia > Sirenia > Dugongidae > Dugong > Dugong dugon. The sequence continues at coordinate 17,617,760 of CM057465.1, forward strand.
GGGATTTTGTTATTGTTTCTTAAGGGAAAAAAGTATATAAAATTTGATACTTATAAAATAATATATATGTAATGAGTATGTAAATTTGAAGAAGAAGAATAAACACCATGGAACCCTCCAACCAGTCTCAACTAAAATGCTATCAGTAGTTGAAGCTGCTTGTGGGTTCTCCCTAATCTCAATCCCTGCCAACCCCCAAAGAAAAGCATTGTTTTGAATTTTGTGTTTATTACTGCTTTCCTTTTTGTTGTTGTGTATCTTACCATTACCCGTTGCTGTCAAGCAGATTCAGACTCATAGCAACCCCACGTGTGACAGAGTAGAACTGCTCCATAGGATTTTCTTGGCTGTAATCTTTACAGAAGCAGATCACCAGGCCTTTCTTCTGCGGTACCACTGTGTAGGTTCAAACCACCAACCTTTAGGTTAGCAGTTGAGCACAAACCATTTGTGCCACCTAGGGACCTTCTATGTGTCTTACCACATACATATTTAGTTACTGAAGCCAAAAATCTTGGCAGCGTCCTTGATTTCCTGTTTTCTCCTTCTCCACGTCTGATCTGTCAGGAAATCCTATTGGTTCTGTCTTACAAAGGTATATCTAGAATCCCACCAACACAGCAACAAGCCATTGTCTTCTCTCACCTCGATGATTGCTGTAGCCTCCTAAGTTGTCTCCTTGCTTCTACTCATGCCCCTTTTTAGTCTATTCTCAACACAGAAGCCAGTGTAATTTTGTTTGAATCTTGGTCAGATCATGTATACCTCTACACAAAACCTTCAAATGGCTTTCTATTTCAGAGTAAAAAATAAAACCCTACAACGTCCTGTGTGTTGGGTCCTCACACACACAACCCTGCTTCTCTGAACTCATCTCCTACTACTTTTGTCACTCACAGTATTCCAAACCGGCCCCGTTCCTAGTCCTTAAATCCACCAAAAACGCTTAGACTTTAGGGCTTTTTTTATTTGCTGTTTCCCCTATCTGGAATGCTCCCTCCCCAGATAACCACATGGCTAATTCCCTGACTTTGTTCAAGTCTTTTCTCAAGTATCTCCTTCTCAGAGAGGCCTTTGCTAACCATTTATCTCCCTATCACTTCCTGGCCCCTTCTCCGCTTTATATGTTTCTTTAGCATTTAACATAATCTAACATGTTCCATTTACTTACCTTACTTGTTTGTTGTTTGTTCTACCACTAGAAAGTAAGCACTATGAAGGCAGGCAATTTTGTCTTTTGTGTTCACTGCTCTATTTTTCGTGTCTGGAACACTGCCTGGTACACACTGTGTACTCAAAAAATTTGTTGCATTGAAATTAAGTATATATATCCTTATGCTATATATTATTTAGCGTTATTGTTTCCAAGTTTTACAAAAATGGTATCCTTCTGTCTGTATGCATCTATGACTTGCTTTACTCAATATTGTACATCTGGTTCATCCACGTTGGTCTATACTGCTGTAGTTAATTCACTTTCACACAATGTGAGATTTCAGTGTGTGTCTCTGTTATCACTTAGCCATTCTTCTGATGGAAATTTGGATTGTTTCCTTGTTTATTTATATGTACCTATATACATGAAAGCTGGACAATGAATAAGGAACACCGAAGAAGAACTGATGCCTTTGAATTACAGAGTTGGTGAAGAATATTGCATATCCATGGACTGCCAGAAGAACAAACAAATCTGTCTTGGAAGAAGCACAGCCAGGATGCTCCTTAGAAGCACAGATGGCAAGACTTCATCTCATGTACTTTGAACATATTATCAGGAGGGACCAGTCCCTGGAGAAGGACATCATGTTTGGTAAAGTAGAGGGTCAGCAAAAGAGAGGAAGACCCTCAACAAGATAGACTGACACAGTGGCTGCAACAATGAGCTCAAGCATAGCAATGATTGTGAGAATGGCATAGGACTGGGCAGTGTTTCATTCTGTTGTACATGGGGTCGCTACAAGTTGGAACCAACTGACGGCACCTAACAACAACATATATATTTACATATTTGTATATACATACACATATGCCTCTGGCTCTTATTAGCATGTCTGTAGGATAAAGTTCTACAAACAGAATTGCTAGGTTAAAGGATATTCTTGTTTTTATTTGTATACTTATTCCTAATTTACATCCTAGTAACAGAGTAAAAGAACCACACTTAAGTGATTGGTTGGCTGGGTAAGTGATTCTAGGTTATGAATCTTTTTCCATCAGAATTCTAAAGGCATTGCTCTGTTTTCTAGCTCCCAGTTTTGTTAAAAGTTCAAGTTGAAGATACGTCCCAAAAAAACCAATGCTATTCTAATTCACAATCCTTCACGTGTCTTCTGTAGTAGAGATTGACTAGCTGTTCACCAATCCTGTGTCTTCGTCCTTGGATCACAGCTGACTTTAGTCTCCAAGCCTCTTAATGTTAGGTTAGAAATATGTGAACCGTTCTGTCCAAAGGAATGTAGGCAGAAGTGATATATGCCCTGTCTAGGCTTGGCCCTTAAAATCTCTTGGCAGATTCTTTCACAAAGGACTCTTAGAAGGTAGACTCATGTGACAGAAGAAGGCTGGAAGTAGGCGAACAACCCACAAACCCACATCCAACTGTGACCTGAGTGACAAATGAACTTTTATTATGTTAAGCAACTGAGATTTTTGTAGTTGTTGGCTGCAGCAGCTAGCTAGTGAAGCTATGTTTGGGATTTATTTTCTCTCTTTCTCTGGATACTATTAGGATCTTTTATTTATTTCTGATTTTCTGATAGTTGATTAATTTTCTTAGTGGAGGTGTAGTCAATTCTTGTTATTCGCGGTAGTTACGTGCTATAGAGTTGCCATGGGCACCAAATTAAAGAATACTGAGCCGTTGCTCCCAGGAGAAATAGGGTTAGGTTCCTACGAGTCACCACGTTTTCATCAGCTGATTAATACATAACCTTCTTTATGTGTGCTTCTGTTTAAAGACTCCTTATTTAAAATATATTTCTTAGAAATAATTAAATGTAGTATCTCCTTAGAATAAAACACTAGCCGAGAAGGGTTTAACATTTTCCTGACCCTGGGTAATGTGATTAAATTAAATGAGAGTAAATGTGCTAGTACAGAGCTTCATACATAGTTGCTCAATAAATGGTAGCTATTATCATCTCTCTTTACACTTAGAAGAGGAATTATAAAACAAAATATGATCTGAATGCTGCTTTGAGTGGACAACCTCTCTTCAGATTTTTTCCAGTTAGGAAATATTGAGCTAAACCAGCATGACGTCCTACTCCTATAATTGGCTTTATGGGGCATGTTTTATAATTCCAAAGCACATTTTGAGGCGTCTGGTCAAACAATGGACATACACATGCTTAATGCAATAGAATAGGACTAACCTGGAGGTATGAGAGTATAAAACTATATGTGCCCATTTCATGAAAGAGCAGCGAGTTGAAAAGTGGGAAGAACAGACCACAGAACAGATTAAACTGAGGCCATAGGAAGAAGTCTAGACAAGAAGGCGGCACTTGGTAACCATGAAAGATTAACAAACAGCAATATTCAGGGTGGATAACTGACTTCAGGAGGATCTGGCCAGAGGAACTGGTTGTTCAGCCATGCCGGAGACCCAGCTCCTACATATAGGGAATCTAGCAGGCAATATCCTAAAATCCAGACAGGTGAGCAGTTAGCATGAGGAATGTTCTTTGGTGGGCGTGACATGGGGGTGGGGCTCAGCGGCAATCTGTCACTCTGAGGGGAAACCTGGAGATTAGTAAAAATAATCCTAGAGAATTGGGGTACCAGACAGCTCGCGTGCCAGAGTCTCAAACACAGGAGAACAAAACAGTGGTCTAACTACTGGAACTGGTACAGCCAGCAAGCTAGATGCGGAGTTCCCCAACCTCAGTACCTCTGACATTTTCTCTAAAGAAATCATCTGCATTTTGTCGGTATGTAATTTAGACTAGTCAGCAAGTTACAATTTTTAATTCTGAAAATTAAAGCTTAAGGGATTTCTTGAGAAAATGTTTTACAAAATATGTAGACGGCACGTATCAAGTGGCATTAAAGATTAATTATTCCTGGACTAAGTCAAATTCTTTGAGAAAGAAAACTGCAGAAATGAATTAATTTCAGGCAAAGCAACTCAGAGATAGAGAATTAATGATGATAAAGGAAAAAAAATAGAGACTAAAAATAAATTTAAAATTAAAATTCATAACAGCAATTAAATATGAGGTTAACACAACTTTAATCTACAAACATGTAAACTTTAACTTATAAATAATAAATATATGGTTACTGAGAACAAATGATTAAGAAAGTATTTATAAACACATTTGCAAATAAAACTTCTTATTCATTTATTCATTCATCGAACAAACAAATCTTTGATGCATTTTCTTCAGCATAGATGCCCATGTTTTGTACCATGTGAATTCATCACCCTGACCACATGAGCCAATCACCCTAGCCACAACTGTTTGGATCAGGTGTGGGCCCTGCTCCAAGAGCAGTTGGTCTGCATTCTTTTTAATGACAGAGGAGATGGTTTGGCAAAAAAACATCAAAATCGGAAAACTCACTCTGTATTCAATATGTTGAACTACTTAGGTTCTTTCTCTTTAGAAATGTAAATGTGAGGCATATATAGACTGTACATAGTTGGTAAGGTAGGGAGACATAAGCTAATAGAGAAAGAAGAAAAGCAACAGAGGCCATGAAGTAGCAGAAGACATGAGTAAGCTGAAGCTATGAGAAAGCAGAAGCTAGATGACATATACAATTGGGAGTGAGGTAACTGGTTGGTAGAAGCAGGAGAAAAATTAGCAGAGACATAGAGTAGATGTGTCCTGGTCATAGTGAAGCAATGGCAGAGGGAGAAGGAAGCATGACACTTCTGCTGCCAAAATTAATAGAGCAATTTTGGATGCTGAAGGGCTTTCCAGTTCCCAAAGTACGTGCCAGGCTCTGGGAAGCCTAGCTCTTCTTATGTTCCCAAAAGTTGTGGCTTCATAGTTGAAATTCCTTTCTCGCTTATTTTCACAAGAATTATTCCTCTGAACCCCTACTGACTGAGGTATCTAGAAGAATCTAACTACCACACCATGTAAAGGAGTTCAGACTTTATTCTGAAAACAGCAGAAAATCATAAAAGGGCTTCATATTTGCATTTTAGAAAGAGGTCTGGGGAACAATGTGGAAAAAGATTGGAAATGGAATGGAAGCAAGGATTCCACTCCAAAAACTGTTGCTTTAAACCTGGTGAGAGATGATGATGGCCTGAATCAAGCTAGTGAGAATAGAGATAAATGGATTAATTGGAAAGTTATGGAGGATGAATGAACAGAACTTGATTCAGCTGAAGTGCAGTAGATGAGAGAACAGGAAGAATAAAGTTTGACTCCCAGGTTCCAAATTTGGGCAACCAGATGGATGGTGGTGCCTTTCATTAAGAACAGGACTAACTCTTTTTTGCGGAGGAGTGTGAGGTTCTGATGGGACTTCTAGGTAAGGACATCCATCAGGTCCAGATGTCAGACTAGAGCTCTTAAGTTATAAGTTTGAGTCTAAGGGCTTGATATCAGGATGTTCAGAGATATCTGGCCAAGAGTTTGTTTTATTCCCATAGCACTAAATTTAGAAATGTACTTGGACTAGACTAGACTATGTTAGCCTGGGGAAGCTGAGAATAAAGGATTTGTTCATGTCAGAATATCCTCTATACTGTACCGTAGCTATCATATTGTGCGTTTTATAACTCTGAGATTGACAAGGTACCCTGCTCAGGTGAGGTGGTCTCTAGAGAAGGCTATGTATAGGACCAGGCCAGGTTTATGTATATAAGATTAGGACTGGAATGGGCAGTGAGTTTACAGATGGTCTGATGTTAAATATACCAGAAGGTCTGAGTATTTGGGAGATTTAGAAGCTTGCACTTTCATCTCTCAGCTGATACCGCAACTCCATTCCCTCCTGAATCTCTTAGATAAGTAAACCCAAGTGGTATCTGTGTTGGGGTATTTCTGCTAATCTGGACCTTCTGTTAATATTTATCTATATGGAGGTTATACAGGGTGATAACAGTAGATTGGTAGTATGTGAAGCCATTGATATACATGAAATCACTTAGGTAGAATAAACGGAGTAGAAAAGAGAGCAGAGTCTAGAACTCTGGGAAGCACCAACATCAAAAGAATAGACGAAGAGAGAAAATCTGAGAGACTAAATGATACCAGTAAAAACTGAGGGACTGAACAACTAGGGAAGCAGATTGAGTAACATTCATATTTCATCACTAAACTACAGATATTTCAGGATGATATTATTAGACAAGTTTTCTTGTTATATGTGAATACATACTCAATGTTAATTAGATAAATTTTTAAAAAATTCATAACAAAGAGTCCAAAGAAGACATTGGTTTCCTCATTTTAAACATCAGGTACAAAATTTGCTGATAATTAAGTTTATTTAGGAGTTAAGAATTAATGTGAGTGATGACCACAAGCGAGTTATCTTTCTCTACCACCTACTTAAAATACGTACTCAATCTTACTATGTGCCAGACATTGTGCTTTACCTGCCAAAAAAAACCAAACTCATTGCTGGTCAAGTTGATTCCGACTCATGTTGACCCTATAGGACAGAGTAGAAATGCCCCATAGAGTTTCCAAGGAGCAGCTGGTGGATTTGAACTGCCTGCCTTTTGGTTAGCAGCCATAGCTCTTAACCACTACACCACTAGGGTTTCCCCTTTACCTGCCATATCTCAATAACCTCACAACTACCTCGTGAGGAAATCACTTCTGCTTTCCTCTTTTAAAGATGAAGAAACTGTAGATTGTTGTTGTTAGGTGCCATAGAGTCGGTTTCAACTCATAGCGACCCTATGTACAACAGAACGAAACACTGCCTGGTCCTGCGCCTCACAATTGTTGTTATGTTTGAGCCCACTGTTGAAGACACTGTGTCAATCCATCTCGTTGAGGGTCTTCCTCTTTTTGATGGCCCTCTACTTTACCAAGCATGACGTCCTTCTCAAGGGACTGAGCCATCCTGATAACATGTCCAAAGAAAGTGAGATTAGAGTGTTTAATTTGTGGGTTACCCAGATAGTGACCAGGAGAGGTGACATTCAAATTTAGGGCTTTTTGACTTGAGAGCCTGAGGGTTAAGTACTATGTCATAAAGCTCTGAAAGCATTTATCAGGCATTTATCATGTAATTCTCAGTGAAGACAGATTTTGTAGCCACAGAGGACAGTTTTAAATCCATACTGACATTTGCAGATTTGCTAGAATTTTGAAAGTACTGTACTTCTTGAGGCACTTGAGAACAACAATAGGTATTTGAATAATTTGTTTTTGCTACTCAAAGAGAAACTCCTGAGTTTTGCTGATTTCTTAACTTGTAGAATCAAAAAATTATTTTTACCTCTGATAATTTCTGTGGTTTTGGCAAAAAGCCACACATGGTTTCTGGGGCAGCACAATCTCCCCCAGGTATATGTACAGTGAAGTTTTTTATTTTTTTTTAATTGTTGTAATTAAATGAAGTTTACATTTCAAGTTAGTCTCCCATACAGAATTTTTTTTTTACGTACATTGTTATGAGACCCCCAACCGCTCATCCCATTCTGTGACAGCACACTCCTCCCCTCCGCCCCTGATTCCCCATGAACATTCAACCAGCTCCTAACTCTCTCTGCCTTCCCATCTCACCTCTGGACAGAAGCCGCCCCTTTGGTCTCTTGTATCTATTTGACTAAGAGGCACATTCTTCACAAGCATCACTTTATGTCCCACAGTCCAGTCCAACCCCCTGTCTGAAGAGTTGGCCTCGGAAATTGTTTAAGTTCTCGGGTGATAGAGCTACCAGGGGGCATGCTTTCCGGGGCACCTCCAGTCTCAGTCAGACCATTAAGTCTGATCTTCTTACTAGAATTTGGGTTCTGCATCCCATCGTTCTACGGCTCCATCAGGGACCCTCTGTTGTGTTCCCTGTCAGGATGTTCATTAGTGGTAGCCAGGCACCATCTAGTTCTTCTGGTCTCAGGCTGATGGAAGTCTCTGGTTTATGTGGCCCTTTCTGTCTCTTGGGCTACTACTTTCCTTGTGTCTTTGGTGTTCTTCGTTCTCCTTTACTCCAAGTAGTTGGGACCAATTGATGCATCTTAGATGGCCGCTTGCAAGCTTTTAAGACCCCAGATGCCACTCACCAAAGTAGGATGCAGAACATTTCCTTAATAAACTTTGTTATGCCAATTAACATAGACGTCCCCTGAAAGCATGGTCCACAGACCCCTACCCCTGCTACTCTGTCTCTCAAAGTATTTGATTGTGTGGAGGAAATTTCTTAGCTTTGATTTAGCCCAGTTGTGCTGGCTTCCCCTGTCGTGTGTGCTGTCCTTCCCTTCACCTAAGATGATTCTTATCTACTATCTAGTTAGTGAATAACCCTCACCCTCCCTCCCCACCCCCGTAACCATCAAAGAATGTTTTCTTTTGTGTTTAAACCTTTTCTTGAGTTCTTCTTATAATAGTGGTCTTATACAGTATTTGTCAGAAGGTTGTTTTTTAAAGAAATTTACAGAATACTGGGTAAAAGTAATTGTTAAGAAAGTTTTGGCTTTTCATATAGTCATAAGTATTGTGTTTAATTAATTTCAATTACATTTCCTCAACTACCTATAAGAAATATAAAAGACAATAAGACAAATGATTTTGAGTCAATCATGTCAAAGTTAATAAAAATAAGATAATTAAATTTCAAAAGAAAAGTTGGCTTCGTATGAATTGCAACTGACTCTATGGCAAGGAGTTTGGTTTGAAGGAGCCCTGGTGGGGCAGTGGTTAAAGCATTTGGCTGCCAGTCAAATGGTCAGTAGTTCCAATCCACCAATCAAACCCACCAGCTAGTCGGGGAAAATATGTGGTAGTCTTCTTCCTTTACAGAATTACAGCCTATGAAGCCCCATGGGGCAGTTCTACTTTGTTGTAAAGGGTCACTATAAGTCAGAATGATGGTAATGGGTTAATACACAAAGCTTATGCCATAGGAACTGTCAAGTTTCCCAGAAATTATGTAACAGGCACAAACGATCCAAGTTGATGTTCTAGGAGCTCCCTACTACTACCTCATCTGCCACCTTTATCCATCCTTGTTTTGCTTATCGAAAGGGGGGAAAAAAAAGAATTGTAGTACTGTGTTACAAACCCTCCTCATTTTACAAACATGGCTTTGCACGGGCAATCTCATAGCTCACTATCTTCCTGCCTGTAAAGGTATCATCAGCACATCCTGTCTGGAGGTGTTAGTTTCTTCAGCTCCTACCTCTTCCCTGGATCAAGCTTTACCTTTACCTTTCTCTGCTTCCTACTCAGTAGTTGCAAAAAGTCTTGGACAAAAGCAGGCTGACCTGAATCTTCTGAGATGCACACATGCAGATTTTTCTGTATAGCTTTTGCCTCACATTTATTTGGCACTTCCAACTTTATGAAGGCTTTTGTATCTGTTCCTTATTTGAGCTTCAAAACGCTCTGATTTTAGTAGGGCATTCACTCATTCAATAAATATTTACTGATCTCCTACTGTGTGCCAGCCACTATTCTAGACTGGAGGATACAGCAGGAAACACAACGGGAAGGAAAAAACTCCAGCCCTTCTGGAACTTGCCTTTTAGTGGGGAGAGACTGGCGGTAATAATTAGGGGGCGGGGCAGATCGCGTAGAGCCTGGTAGATGATTGCTGGAATTTTGGCTTTTACTGTGGGTGAGATAGGAAGCTAGAGGGTTTGGAGGGCAAGTTACATTTTATCCCTTGTTTCGCAGATTAGGAGAATAAGTGACTACTCCTATTCCTCAGTAAGTGCACCACCAACACTTTGAACAACTCTACAGAGGAACTGCAATGTAGGTCTCCAGGGAAAAAAAAAATAACAAGAGGTAGGCGGTGTTTGGGGCGGATCTGAGGAGGAAGAAACGAAGAGGAGGAAGATAAATAAGATTAATCCCCAAAGGACGCAAACAGTTTACACCGAAATACAATTTAACACAAAGATACGCCAAAGAGTAGCGGTGGACGCCGGTCAGGCACTTGTCAACGAAAAGGAAACGACTTTACGCCGCAAACGACATCCCATTGCGCTACCAGGACTAGAGCTAAGGAGAGCGCTCCCCGGCCAGATCCGGGCCTGCCCCGAGCACAGCCCCGCCCCCTCGCGGTTCGCCGCCCGGGTTGGCCGTGGCCCGGGCGGGCCGCGGTGCCCGGAAGTGCGGTTGACGTGTACCAGCCGCGCTCGGAATTGTGGGCCACTCGGCTAATGGCGTCTGCGAGTCTTGGGGGTCCCAGGAGCCGGCACTGAAGCTTCTTGCCAGGTTAGCTGGTGACGCCCGGTGTAGCCGGGCCCCGCGGTAACGGGAAGACTTGCCCGTCTTGTGGACTCCTCAGCCAGAACCGTCGGAGCCTAGGGCGGCGGAGCGACTGCGGGGGACGCCTCGAACAGGAACCCGAGGAGTTGAGAAGAGACTGCGGGAGGCGCTCGGGCGCACTCCGGGCTCGGAACCCAGGCCCGGTGGAGCCCAAGAGGCTAGGCGGGGAAGGACCGAAGGCGCCTGGAGGAAGCTGCTTGTCGCCCCAAGAGCTGACAGTGTCGGAGTTCGTTTGCCCGCTCAGACATTGGCTCGGAGCTCGGGGGATCATGTCTGGCACCAACAGCCCCGAGGCGGTGAAGAAGCTGCTGGACAATATGCAGAGCGATTTGCGGGCCTTGTCACTGGAGTGCAAGAAGAAATTCCCACCTGTCAAGGAGGTAGGCTTCGGGCGACGTAAGGAGAAGGCACCGTGAGCATGCCTGGCCCTGATAGACCCTGGTCCTTCACCCGCAGTCTACGGTCGTGTTTAATTTTCATTCGTCCCTCACCTTCCCAGAGTTGCGAGTTGGTGGGAGGTCTGCAAGCACTTTTTATAATTTCTTAGAGGTCTGAGGCGCTGTGATTTTCTCTGGCCTCCTGGCCTCCCGGTTCAGGAATGAAATTCATAGAGTGAGCTGATTCAGGTGGATGGTACGCTTGCCTTTTCCGAACTCGAAACTGGCCAAGCCAGAAATGAAAAACTTTTGTCTGTTTGTTACCTACAAGTTAATATCCATCGTTGTGGTGAAATCTGTGCTCCACGCAGCTGTAGTATAGCACTCAGTTGGAAACAGCTCTCCTTCTTGTCCTGTGCAAGTAGTTTAACTCTGTATCAGTCCCATAAAGTATTAAAAACTATCCACAGCCGCCTAATTTAGGACAAATTTTGAAGATCTCGTAACAATTTTAAGCCTGTGTTAAGAGCAATGCTGTACATAGTGGGAAGTTTGGACTTCGAGAAAGCGAATATGTCTCAGTTTATCAGTGCATCTTAATTAACCTCTTTGTGGTTCATTTTTCTTTCAGCTGTAAAATAGGGCTAAAAGGTGGTTTTATAAAATTATGAGAAAGTTTCGGAGCAAAAATGGTATTATTAGAGAGGCTGTAGTTAATACATACAAATTAAATTGTGCACATATTTTCTGAACTGAAAGTTTCAACGTTTTGTAACTTTTTTTTTCCCTCTTAAGATACCGTCTTAATTATCTTAAATTTAAAAAAAAAAAAACTCGAGTTTCTTTTCTCTATTCTGAAATAAGATACTTCAATGATATTTTTATGAAAGTATTTTATTATTTTTCTGTTTAATGTAGTTTGATATATCTGCAATTTCATATGCTACTTGCCCTAAAAATTCACCAATTTCGTATTACCATACTTAAATGTTTTATGTTTTACCTTTATTATTATAAAGATTCTGTAATTAGAACTTAACAATTACAATTTCGGCTTCTAAGGAATCTTTAACTTATCTGTAATTGCTTTGGTCTCATCAGTCCCCAATAAATTCATGTATAACCCCCCAAAAAATCAAACCTGTTGCTGTCGAGTGGATTCTGACTCATAGCGACCCTGTAAGGCAGAGTAGAACAGCCCCATAGGGTTTCCAAGGAGAGGCTGGTGGATTCGAACTGCGATCCTTTGGTTAGCAGCTGAGGTCTTAACCAGTGTACCACCAGGGCTCCAAATTTCCATATAGTATTTCTTTAATAAAATACTAAGTAAATATTACTCAACAGTGGAAACCAGGTGTGCCACTTTTGGAAAGATAGCTATGATGATATGTTTTATTCCAAATGTTCAATAGTTTTGATAATCATTTTCTCTAAAATTTTCTCTATCACCTGTCTGTTAAAAGAACGTTTAAACAGTTTTAAAGAAGTAAACAGTTTTAAACTAGAGAATTCGGCTGTTAATAATTGTAAGAGAAATGCTTTCTTTTGAGAAAATATCAAGTCCTGCTTTGTAATTTCAACTGTAATGTATAGGATGGTTGGTCCCAGTTCTTAAAACTCATATAAGTACTGGGGATTCCCAATATTAATATTATAGGTCTTTGTGGGCTCGCTTGGGAATTTAATTACTATTTATTACAGTATTTCTATGGGAAAATGCATTCAGAGTTCCAAACAGGTAACTTACAGATTTCTGGAATTCAACCCATTTCTAGTTTTGGGACTTCTGATAAAGCTCATTATCTTTTACTTGAACACTGGCTAAAGGCTAAAGAGATATTTAGTAATGTACCTAGTCTGTAAGATAATAAAAAAGCTATTCTTGGTGTGATTATCTCTGGTACTTAATTTTGTAAATAGTAGATGCTCAATAAGAATTTATTGAACAAAAAGCCTTGAATCTTTAACCACACTTCTAGTATGCTTGAGGCTCTATTTTAGGAAGGGGAAAATGTTCTTGACCTGTGTCACTGGTTTAAAACAAAAATGAAATAATTAACCTAACAGTGATGATCTTTTTTTTTTTAGTAGAAAGCCTTGACTTTCAAGAAATATTTTTGTTGAATTAAACTTTCCCTAGTAATTAAATAAGTGCCAATTTTTTACTTTTGTTCTTTAAGGAACTGGTACATTTTGTGTTGTTTTTTCTTTTTGGGTTCTAAGTTGACCCTAAGGAAAAGCCTTACCATAAGTGTAAGAAGTTTTCTGTTTCTAGATTCATTATCTAGTTAACATGCTCCCAGTGTTGTCACAGGTATTACTTGAAAAATGCACATTCTATACTGTTTATAAGGCTACTCAAGAACCTAATACAATAGAATTTAAAATTTGTTCTAATTACAAGTGTGCTTTGGAAGGGATGGCTCATTAATTTTTAAATAAGTAAGAACTGAGTAAGATAAGTCTTTACTTCAGGTTTTTAGTAGTTTCTTCTTTTTTGACCACAGTGCTTGGCTATAAATCTTTTCTTTTTTTTTTTTTTAGTTTTTCATTTAAAAATTTATACACAAGTTGTTTTGTGACATTGGTTGCAATCCCCACAATGTGTCAGAACCCTCCTCCTTTCCCTTTCCACTCTGGGTTCTCCGTGTCCATTCTCCAGTTTTCTTGTCCTTTCCTGCCTTCTTTGCTTTTGGGCAGGTGTTGCCATTTGGTCTCGAATACTTGATTGAACTAAGAAGCACGTTCCTCACGTGTGTTATTGTTTGTTTTATGGGCCCGTTTAATCTTTGGCTGAAAGGCGGACTATGAGAGTGGCCTTAGTGCTAATTTAGCAGGGTGTTTGGGGGCCGTAGTCTTGCAGTTCCTCTAGCCTCTATCAGACTGGTAAAGTCTGGTTTTTTTTTTGTGAGTTTGAATTTTGTTTTTCTCCCACTCTTCTGGGACCTTCTATTGTGATCCCTGTCAGAGCAGTTGGTGGTGGTAGCCAGGCACCATCTAGTTCTTCTGGGCTCAGGCTAGTGGAGGCTGTGGTTCATGTGGTCTGTTAGTCCTTTGGACTAGTATTTTCCTTGTGTCTTTGGTTTTATTCATTCTCCTTTGCTCTGAATGCGATGGGACAAATAGATGTATTTTAGATGGCTGCTTGCAGGTTTTTAAGACACTGCTCACCAAAGTAGGATGTAGACTATTTTCTTTATGAACTATGTTATGCCAGTTGCCCTAGATGTCCCCCAAGACCATGGTCCCTCAAGGTGTTTGGATGTGTCTAGGAAGGTTCTGTGACTTTGCCTTGATCAAGTAGTGCTGACTTCCCTTATATTGTGTGTTGTCTTTACCGTTACCAAAGTTAACACTTGTCTACTATCAAGTTAATGATTTCCCCTCCTTGGTTCTCCTCTCCCTCATAACCATCAAAGATTTTTTTTTCTCTGTGTGTAAACCTTTTCTTGGGTTTTTATAATAGTTGTCTTACACAATATTTGTCCGTTTGTGATTGACTTATTCACTCAGCATAATGTCCTCCATATTCATCCGTGTTGGGAGATGTTTCTTGGATTCATCATTGTTCTTTATCATTGTGTAGTATTCCATTGTGTGTATGTCCCATAATTTGTTTATCCATTCATCTTTTGATGGGTACTCAGGTTGTTTCCATCTTTTTGCTTTTGTGAATAATGCTGCAAAGAACATGGGTGTGCATATGTCTGTTCGTGTGACAGCTCTTACTTCTCCAGGGTATATTTCTAGGAGTGGGATTGCTGGATTGTGTGGTATTTCTATTTCTAGCTTTTTAAGGAGGTGCCATATCATTTTCCATAGCGGTTGTACTATTTTACATTCCCACCAGCAGTGCATAAGAGTTCCAACCTCCCTGTGACCTCTCCAACATTTGTTATTTTCTGTCTTTTTTATTAGTGCTAGAAATGTTGGAGCCCTGGTGGCATAGTGGTTAAGAGCTTGGCTGCTAACCAAAAGGTTGGCAGTTCAAATCCACCAAGCACTCAAATCTACCAATCACTCCTTGGAAACCCTACGGGGCAGTTCTTCTCCGTCCTTTAGGGTCACTGTGAGTTGGAACTGACTCAACAGCACCTAACAACAACAGATGTGGGGGTAAGATGGTATCTTATTGTAGTTTTGATTTGCGTTTCTCTAATGGCTAATGATCTCGAGCATTTTCTCATGCATCTGTTAGCCTCCTGAATGTCTTATTTGGTGAAGTGTCTGTTCATATCCTTTGCCCATTTTTAAATTGGATTGTTTGTCTTTTTATTATTGAGATATTGAAGTAGTCTGTAGATTTTAGAGATTAGACAGTTGTCAGATATGTCATAGCCAAAAATTTTTTCCCAGTTTGTAGGTTCTTTTTTTACTCTTTTGGTGAAGTCTTCTGATGAACAAAAGTATTTAATTTTTAGGAGCTCCCAGTTATCTAGTTTATCTAGTTATGGTTGTAAATCTTTTAAAAAAATTAATATGAATTTTTTAGATTTCAAACCTGTTAGATAAATAGAAGAAAAGAATACTGATAAAGGACAGTGTTTCATTTAGTGATACTTACTTCCTGTCTGGATTTTTTTTCGTAGTTGTTTTCATTTACAGATTTATCTTTTGCATATTAATTTTTTTGTAGTGGCCACAATTTTATTGTCATTTCATAATAAAGGCAGTGATTAAATAGTAAAAGCAATAAAATCCTTTTTTTTTAATCTGCGCATTTTTATTAGTTCTTAAATATAAATCATCATGCTTCAGCAGCATATTTTTTAAGTGCAAGTGTTATCAGTCATCTTGTTCCAGTGTATTTTCCTTACGAAAAAAATTTTTTTCTTTGCCTTAAAAATTACTTGGTAGTAGTTGATCTTTTATGATCAACTTTTATGTAGTTGATCTTCAGTGGCCTTCAGAGGCAGTGACCTCTGAAGCTTTATGTTCATGTGCTCAAAGAATATGATCATTTCCTGTTGCAGGCACAATGCTGTGGAAACGTAGCATAGGCTGGAGGTGTCGTCAGAGAGAGTTTATAATTCTTGAACTGAGTTTTACAAGATGAGTAGAAATTAGCCAACAGAAGAAGTGGGACGGGGGAGGTCATTCTAGGCAGAGGAAATAGTAAATGGTGTTTGTATTCCATGCAAAATAAATTTCATGCTGAAGGTAATTGGGAGCCATTAAACCTTTTTAAGAGGAGTACAGGTAGTCCCCGAATTACAGCGAGGTTCCCTTACGACGAGTACTCCATTATAAGTTGGTTCTGATGTAAGTTGAGTACCTCATTTTTTTGTTTTCATTATTATTGCCTTTTATTACCAGTATCTTACTAAATCCAATTTTGTTTGTCTTAGGGGGTTGGTAACATTACATCTGATAATGATAACATCAGCATATTATGCGCTGCAACATTGTATGTAGTACATACTGCTAACAATAAGAAGTACAAAAAAAAGGATTATTTTGTAAGTGTGGTTCATCCTAACTCGAATATGTCATAATTCGAGGACTACCTGTAATATGATCAGATTCATATTTAGTAACATTACCTTGACAGTAGGAAAAATTACAGGGGATTGAGATTTGAGGCAATGAGACAAAATTTTTAGAAGTGATTTCCTGGATTGAGGCATCAGTGGAGGTAGGCCTGAGGTTGCTTGCAATGAGGTAGGCAGGAGAGGAGAGGGTATGGATTAAAAAGAAATTTAGCAGGTTAGTTAATTGTAAGACTTGGTGACCTGTTTTATTTTCCCCTTCTCAGGCAGGGCCCTCAGAGGCTGATTGAATAGGCATTCTTTTTTAATTGTGGTAAGACATATGCAGTTGTTGCTAAGTGCGTCAAGTCGGTTCTGACTCATAGCGACCTTATGTACAGCAGAACAAAACACTACCTGGTCTTGTTCCGTTCTCACAGTCATTATGCCTGAGCCCACTGTTGCAGGCACTGTGTCAGTCCATGTTGTTCAGGGTCTTCCTCTTTTTCACTGACCCTCTACCAAGCTTGATGTCCTTCTCCAGGGACTGGTCCCTCCTGATAGCATGTCCAAAGTATGTGAGACAGAGTCTCTCCATCCTTGGTTTCAAGGAGCGTTCTGGCTGTACTTCTTCCAAGACATGTTTATTCTTCTTCTGGCAGTCCATGGTGTATTCAACATTCTTCACCAACACCATAATTCAAAGGCATCAACTCTTCCTCGGTCCTCCCTATTCATTGTCCAGCTTTTGCATGTATTTCTTTGTAATATGGGAAAAAAGTTATTTTCTTTTAGAAAGGGAAAGACAGTTTCTAGTAGTCAGTGATTTTTGTGTCATTCTTGAGATACTTAAAAGTGCCCATGAAGGAACTTCCTTCTTTTCTTTTGTATTTTGCTATTACCTTTTAAAGAAGATTATGAACATGTCATTTGGAACTCTTAAGAAAGGTATGATGTATTATAATTCTCAAAAATATTTTTTAAATCCGTAGTGAGTCACTGTGTATACATTTCCCTGTGTTTAATTATTTTATGGGATATTGTTTAAAGCAAGAAGTTAGCCTCTTCTTCGTACAGAGAATCTTTGATAAGTAGAAGGAAATCTGAGACTGAAGATCTCCGTTCATACAGGACACTCTTAAAGATCTAGACTAGGCCTGGGTGTGCTGAAGTAACACTGCAGTGGTTGGGAACCTGTGATGTATAAGTGTTGTCAGTCAACATTGGTAATGAGAATTTCCAGCAACATAGGGTGCCTATGAGAATAAGATGTTATGGTTTCAAAGTATTTTGACAATAGAAACTTGGATGTAAAACACGAGGAACTATAGTTTTAATTATATGTAAGGCAAAAAAACAGCCTTTTTGATGATTCCTTGAATTTAGGATTGAAAATACTGGTTCTGTATTTTTTGAAATACTGCTCTGAAACGACTTTAAAAAAGGCTCTTTACTCCTTCTTATTGTCTGTATGAATTAAAATATTTGTTAAACATACGTATACATACGTGAGCCAACTCTTATTTTTCTAAGAAAATTAAAATAGTGTCTGGCATATTTGAATCCTTTACTGAAATAAAGCATTTAGCATGCTGCAGAACTGATTTTGGTAACTATTAAGGACTAAACTTACTACAATCCAGAAAGTCACGACAGATCACATTGGTATCTATGAAGGTTCAGTTCAGTCAATCTCTGTTGACACTGAGGCAAAATGAAATATTGAATATTGGGCATATACAAGGTATATAGAGCCAGAGTGAGGAGGGGAGGAAGGGGTTAAACATTTGGAAATGATGATGAAAGAAGCTTCAGTGAGCACAGATTAATTTCAGTGCTCTAGTAAGAGATTTACCCAAGAGCATTTGAGATGGTGTATTACAAATTAATAATTTTAATGTTCTTTAATTTAGTTTTTACAGTAGTAAATTTACTAAAATTTGTACATCTTCAAAATACATCCAGAATCTGACCACTTCTTACCACCTAGGGCCTGTCCACCACCGTCTCTTGCTTTTGTATTACTGCAGTAGCCTCCTAAATGGTCTCTCTCTTTCTTGATCTTGCACCTGCTGCCCCAAGGAGTCAATTTTCAACACAGCATTTAGAGCAACACTGTTAGATCCTAAATCAGATCATGTAACTACTCTGCAGAAAACCCTCCGCTGGTTTACCATCCCCACTCAGAGTACTATGTTAATAAAAGCCACAGCCCTGGCCGTGGGTTCTACCTAAAAAATCTGCCCTTGGCCTTCTACCTAACCTCCCACCACTCTGTCCTTCACTCACTTCACTCCAGCCACATTGGCTTTCTTGCTATTTCTTGAACACATCAAAGCATAGTCACTTCTACTTCAGCACCTTGCACTTGCTGTTCCTTCTTCCTGGAGTGCTCTAGCACCCTGACGTGCTCCGGCACCTTCTTCAAGTCTTTGCTCAAATGTTACTTTCTCAGTTCTTTAAGATAGCAGTCCCTCCTTCACTAGTACTCCCTGTCCACTATCTCAGCTATTTATTTCTTTCCAAATACGCTGTATAATTTACTTTCTTGTTTGCATGTTGTCTGTCTTCACCCACTAGACAGTAATTCTGTTCACTGATGTTTTCCCATCGCCTGGAACAGTGCTGGGCACATAGGTGTGTTCAGTAAATATTTGTTGAATGAATAAACCTCAGTGAACTGCAGAATTTACATATATATTTTTTACAGTAAGTTAACACTAGCCTAGCCTAGAAGCTTACTGAGGGGTTTTATTTTGTGTCAAGAAAGGAGGCAGTAGAGGTGCACTTGTGATTGGTCCTGGTACTTGAGGCTATAGGTCAGGCTAAGGTCTGGGTTAGATCATTAGGTATTGCACTGTAGTAGTAAAAAAAGTTGAGAAAATGTTTCTGATGTCCAAAAAAACTATACCGGGAAGAGTCAGAATTCCTATGTTATAATCCTGACTCTGCTTTTTTTTTCTTTTAACCCTGGACCCTTGTCATAGGTAATGGCAGAGTAGGAAAGTCGGAGGATGCCAGAGATCACAGAAAAAAAATGTTGTTCCCGAGAGTTCTAGCTAAGAAACTTTGCCTCTCTGCTGCACACTTCGTTGTGCAGATCCAATGAAATGGTGATGTAAAACCACCATAAAAACAATAAAGTGCCATATAAATATAAGTTAGTAGTAATACCCTGTATTAGACCTCTTATAGGCAGTGGCAGATTTTTACTACATTATGTTCTATGAGAATTTCTAGGTTTAAGTCACTAAAAGTGCAACTTGTCATTCATTTTTGGTGTCTTACACATGGAAGGTCCTTGCAAGTTGTAACAAGTTTACCATTTGAAGCATATCCTTACCTGATTACTGAAGTTTTGAAACTGCTCCCTGATTACTTCTCCAAAACTTATTCCTAGAAATACAAGATTGGCCAAATGAGAAAGGACAGGGAACTCTTCCCCACCTCCGCCACTTACGTATCTGGCTTTATTCTCTATAGCATTTACCACTACCTTTCAGGCCTTCCAACCAGGTTGTTCTGATTTGAACCCTTGCTGAGAATTTGCATTTCCACTACAGATAACTGAATCAGAATCTACATTTTAATAAGATGCCCAGCTGATTCTTTATAACTTCCTGGGAACTTGTTAGAAATGCAAATCTTAGCAGGGAACTTGTTGGAAATGCAGATTCTCAGCAGGGCGTCGAAGCTCTGCCACCTTACCTAGTACAGATTTGTTTATTGCTTTATTGACTCTCTTTCCCAGGAGGATATAAGTTCCAAGAGGGTTGGACTCAAAAAAGTTTTGTTTTCTGTTATATCCTGTTGTTTAGAACAGTGTCTGATATGTAGTAGGCATTCAGTATATATTTGATAGATGAATGAATGAAAGAAACTTTGAAGATGCTATTTTCCCCTTCTTTCCCTTCAAACTGTCTTGTTTCAGGGGGACCCCCCCTTTTTTTAGTGTGGTAGAAGGATGGTGAGGAGGAGGAGGTAACTACCTTTTATTTCTCCCTGAAATTTGACGTCAGTGTCCTGGAGGGAAAGAGGAGGGAGGATTATTGACAGAAGCCTTAGAGCAGGGGTTCATTTGTTTTCTCATAAGGTAAATGAACAATTTTTAATGTCCTTTAGCCGAAGGTTTCCTTTTCATACCTTTGAACAGAGCTTCCATTGCTTCACTGTGTGATTGTTGTTTCTCTTCATTTGTGGAAAAGCTTGTATGTGATAAGGTCATATGTATCAGTTTACTTTGAGTGGTTTTTTAAGATTCCTTCTTAAATAAAATTGTAAAACAAGTCGGAAAGCATATCAACTTTAATGATCTTTTTCTTTTAAAAGGTTAACACATTTCAGTAGTGATTAGTACTTTATTCTTGCTACTACCAAATTAAGTGGATCCAGGTGAATTAAGTTTCTTTTTCAAAGAAAAGCATTTTCCTTGTCTTAAAAAATAATTTACAAAGGCATCGATAAAACTTTCTTAAAGTTTTAGAAGTAAGACCTAGTATATCCCTTAGGCATCTTAGTTGGATGCAGTGAAAGCTCATATAAGCAGACATGAAATTAATTGATAGGACTGTGTGGCTCACAGAATTGGTAGAAGGCAGGAGGGAAAAAGCCCTAGGAAAACCGCAGTAACAGAGGGAGGCTAAACAGCTGGAACACGCGCCAGTGAGACCATTACTGCTGCCTCTGCTGAACACAGACTGTGTGTCACAGATTGCACTGCTGCTTGCACTGGCCACTCGATGTCACCACTGGTTCTGCTGCTAGCACTGCTCTTGGCAGCTAGGTGTTGCCTCCACTGTCGCCACTTTCAGAATTCTTTCTTGTCTCGGCTTTTCTGTGCCACTAGCCTCCATATTCACAATGCTTGATGGGTGCATATGTTTAACTAAGCTTAGGTTGCCAGGTCATGTGGGGAAGAAAGTCTGTGGAATTTTCAGTTTTAATCGTGGAAGATGAGCTCTGTCTTGCACCAAAGCACATGAAATTGGGAATTTTCCAGACATTGGCAAGGCTTTCACATGCTTGGAAGCCAACAAAGTATCAAAGACCAACTACACATAGTATATTCTAGAATGGATTCTTTATTTTATGCGTTAACCAGCTCGTCCTCAGAGTAAGAATCCATGGAACACTGGTGTACTTCCATAATTATTTTTACAGCTTTAGAGCCTTTGAATCGCTTATCCTTAGCAAGCAGCAAGAGATAATAAATGGGCAAGTAGCAAGAAAAATTAATAGGAAAACTTGGACATATTTATGTCCTTTGAGTGTTTATGTATTATTTTTGGAGATGTAGAGACCACTGTAAGTATGAAGTAGCCACACTTCTTGATACAAAAATGTTCTAAGTTTCTATGATGTGGATAATGTATCAGTGTTTTAAGTCATCACTGTCTAATAGGAATATAATATGGGCCACAAATGTAAGACATATGTAATTTTAAATTGCATTAAAGAAGTACAAATAGGGAAAACTAACTGTAGTAATATATTTTATTTAACCCAATATATTCAGCACATTATTTCAGCATATATAATCAGTGTAAATATTGAAGAGCTATTTTACACTCTCTTTTCATATTACACTTTCCGTATCCAGTGTGTAATTTATATCTAGGAGTCCCTGGGTGGTGCATACAGTTAGTGTGCTTGGCTGCTAACTGAAAGGTTGTAGATTCTAGTCCACGCAGAGGCACCTCGGAAGAAAGCCTGGTGATCTATTTCCGAAAAACCAGCCATTAAAAACCCTTATAGAGCACAGTTTTACTCTGACACACATAGGGTTGCCATGATTCAGAATCAGCTTCCCAGCACCTGGTTTTGGATTTTTATCTTACACTTAAAAGGTAAGCTCAGTTTGAACTAACTGCATATCAAGTACAGAAAACTGGCTCTTCTAATCCAGAGCAGTAGTTTCACTTGATTTTGCTGTGTTTTGATTTTTTTGTGTTTGTGATGTGGAGAGGGGAAGTGTGACTTGGGGAGGACAAACCTAATTTTTTCCGTTAAGTTTTGTTTCTGTTATTATTTTTTATTTTCTGGACATAAAAATTGATGCAAACTTGAGCTATTCCAGATACGCCTCATGGCAGAGGAAGGCAACATAGGGTAGTACATTGTATGAGATTGATTAAATTAATCATATTTGATTGCATTTAATGTATATGCCACTACCAGGCTTAATATCTATGTTTTGAAAATACAAAAAGGTGTTAGTGACTGACTATTTGTGTGTGAGGTTTTATCTATCATGTATGATTTTTTTCTCTGCACAATTCATGTTAATAGTAAGTTTTTTTGTTCTAATTATTTTTATTTTTGCAGGCTGCTGAATCAGGAATAATAAAAGTTAAAACAATAGCTGCACGAAGCACCGAAATTTTGGCAGGTAACTTTTTGCATTAAAAATTCAACAGTCAATGAAAAATTAATAGTAAAAGCAGAATCTTAAAAAGCCATCAGTTTTTTGTAGCATCTCTTCCTCGTCTGTAGCATGTTACTCATAGTGATATACAAAATGTAAGAGTCTTTAACTTATAACCTGATTGATTGGGTTTCCCAGAGATGAATATTAAAAAATTCTTTGAAATCAGAAACCTTAAAATTGCTAACTCCTTAAGGACAAGGATTTTTTCTTACTCATCTTTGCATTCTCCTCCACCTCTTGCTAACCATCTAGGACATACCTTCCCCATGAAAGACATTAAATTAACATTTGTTGTATTGAGTTGAATGGAGGGTGGGTTCCCAGTCCACCTTCCAAGGTCTCTTTTATCTTTAATATATCAACAGTTCATAAGTGTTATTATACATTTAGTAGTACTATTTGAGTTTCAAGTCCAAGGTCTAAGGCAATTTAGTCAGGAAGAAAAAATGGGAGTGGGTTGGAGAAAAGAAAGCAAAAGTGTTATCTTACCTACTCTTGATGGAATATGGTTTTCAAGGAGGAATTTTCTAGAGTTTCTCTTTGGCACCCTTTCACCACCCAATTTACTCCTTTCTCTTTTTTTGGTGCCTTCTGTTCTTGCCTCAGTAATGAACACGGAAAAGAGGGAAGCTGGTGTTTTATGAGAATCTGTTATATGAAAGGCAACTGTGCCACTCTCCAAACTCTGTCTTACATAAGTCAGCCTTGGGGGGGAAATATTATTCTCATTTTATAAAAGAAAATTGAGATGCAAAGAGATTATATTACTTTCCCAAGGTCATGTGATAAGTGGTAGAATCAGATTGAAATCCAAGATTGATTGTTCAGAGACCATGTTCTTCCTGCCACTGTGCTGCCATGGTACCTTAAGATTTCCACACTAGCCACTCCCTCCCTAGTGTTTTATATTTACTTCACTGATCCTTTAATCTGCATTTCCGTCAGTGTTATTAATGTCGGCTAGTTATAGGAGAAAAGCAGCCCTATTAAATTAATATATACCAAGTCCAAATAATAAAGAACCTCTTTTATTTGCCTAAACCTATTTACATTTTTTAAAAGGATGCCACTAAATCTCATATTGGTATAATTTCAAATTTAATTTTCAAGATGAAGATTTTCGGGGGCAGTTTAGGGGTGGAGGTGAGAGTGGATTTTACTTAGGCTAGCTTGCGTTAATTGGAAATTTGCTCTTAGGGTTAGCTTTCCTAAGTTGCATCTGTTTCTCACAACTTTTTTCCTGATTTTGAACAGTCTCTCAAAACACCAAATAATTTTATAGCATTACTCATGGCCGTGGCAAGGCTCTGTGTGCATATTGAGGAGGGATGTGGTGAAAGTGGTGGGGAACGGCAAAGGTGGTTGGGTTGGGATGGGGGCACATGGGTTGTGGGAGATGCATGTTGGGTGGATTAGCTACCATGGGGAAATTAGTGGACTATGGAGAAGTTGGAGACAGTAGCTAGTCATATTAGATTATCATTACAGGTATTTACCTTTGCTACTATCGTTGATATGGTAAGTCCTTTAATTATTCTTCAGTAATAGAATTTTTTATTGGTTCTGTAGTTGGTGGAAAATTAAAAAAAGTTTGATTTCTTCAGAGGATTGCTGTCTGTTCCAGTGTTCTATACCTAAATAAAATGTCTAGTTAGTTAATCTCAAGGACAAGTAAGAAAAATTTTGGCTCAGTCAGTTGAGTTTAATATATAGAAGGGCTGTTCCATTTTGATTCAGTTAGCTTTATTCCGGTCAAGCTACAACAGATCTTTATGTAATACGATTAATAGTTTATACTTTATTCACTGTAGTATCCAGAGCCATGAATTTAAGGAGTTATATTAGTATTTAAACTTCTCCTAGTATTTTTTTAGTGTTTGTAGCAGCTGATACCTAAAAAGAGATACATTTGTAGACCACTGCCATCTTGAAAATCAATCTCTTAAAAACAAGTGAAGAGTTTAAATTAGTGTATAGTTTCTAAACTACATAGTTAATACAGAGTACAGTTAATACTGAGAAAAATGCTTAGTTAACTTTTTTTTTTTAATTTCTTGAGAAATGTTTACTTCTCTATAGTCTTTGAGACTGTAGGAGAATATAGGATATTATTGTAGTGCTGCAATGGATGTCAAAGATACCAAACAATTGAGTATCTAATGACATGGGATATTGAATTTTCAGATGTCCTTGCATATTCAGAAAATACAAAAGATTGCTATAAAAATCAAAATCCTTGATTAGGATCAGCTAGTCTGATAATTATACTCAACGTAGATTTCTAGCCAACTTTAGTTTTCTTCGATTTATTTTCCAAAGGAAGTTTATTTACATTATAGAATAATCTTTGCTTTACATTTCCCCTTCTTTTAAGCATCCTCCTTTAATGTTTATTTTTCTTTGTTTTCACTGCTGTCATGAGTGCTGACATAAGTGGGAATGCTATGCCAGGTAATGTCAGCATTGATTCAAGTATACAGATCATTATCTCAAAATTTTCTTTCTCTTTAAAAATAAACTCTGCAAGTGAGAGCTAACAACATAAAGTTTTTCATTTACAAGGCTAAATGCCTTTATGTTTCATTTGACTACCATATATTGCAAATTGTTTTCTATTATCCTAGTTTATAATATACTAGAAATTGAGAAGGCTTGTGGTAGACAAAAATTACATGAACAGAGAATCTACTTTTTGAATAGATATTTGAAACAAGGAAATGAATGAAGCGGTGATATTTTTTACAATTGTATGTTTAACCTCTACCCAAAATCATGACAGTTAGATCCACCTGGGCTTTCAGCTACTGTCAGTACATAATAAGAGTTTTCAATAGATAATCATTATGTCTGATTTGTGTTCTTCCTTTCTCACAGTTTTCCTCCATCTTTTTCATATCGACATAGCTTTATTACTTAAAGGTATCTAAGTAGCAACGAGTAAATATACTGTGGATTTTTTTTTCCTGTGTTAAAAGGTATTTTATCTGTTTATTTAATATATTCTATCTTGTCAGCACATGTACTTGTGATATTTTACAGACATCTCTAGAATATATCATGCAGTGGATTCTTAGTAAAGAAATAATTATGTAAGAATCACTAGGGAAGATACAAAGATGGGTAATATAATTCGCAACTTATATGGAAGTACAGGAAATATACTTGAAAAGTATGTTTGTGCTGTTCATTTTGTATAGCATACATGCTCTTCCATACACCTTTTGAAGTCCTTAAAATTCAAAATATATTTCCTATTGCCAGAAACTTTCCTTACTAGATGACATACTCTCTGCGCTCAGGGTCAGTATCTTATTCTTCCTCATATTACATGGGAAAGAGTGAGCACTCATTAAATGTAGACTGAATAAACGAATCACTCCAAGGTGCAAGCAAGTCTCTCTGTGCTGCCACTCGTGTGTTTTTCTTCCCTCTTTAATTTTACACTTCATGTGAGTACCTTAATTTTGTCATGTTTAGTTTATGTCAACAGAGTAGTGAAGGAGACAGACCACTAAGTAGAATTTTAATACTGTGTGATAAATGCCAGGATGGAGGTATATACACATAAGTTGCTATGTGATCATAGCCTGGAAACAGAAGCTGAGTCTTGAAACCTAAAAAGGAGTTAGCCAGGCATGTAGAAGTAGAAGGTAAAGAGGACTATTTAAACAGATACATGAGGTATAAAATGGCTGGTGTATTTGGATACATTATTCAACTACAGCTTGAGTATAAAGTATAAAGGGGAGAATAGGTTATCAGGGAGATCATAAGGGACATTGTGTGACAGACAGAGCAGCTTGATGGAAAGCCACTGGAGAGTTTGAAGCAGTCAATTATTTTGTGTTAGTGTGGAGGATATATTTCATTGTAACATCACTGAAACAGAGATCAGCTGGAGATTATTCCTGTAATCCAGGCTAGAAGACATGCAATCACCAATTGACCTATCTGGCCAGGGTGATGACACTGTTTGTGTACAATATAATGTGCTTTTATTTTCCCCACTTGGATTTTTTTTTCTTTTTAAATTTTTAATTTTGTATCCTGTCTTTTGTTATAAGTATTTTTCTTTGATGCCATATGTTTTTAAATTTTAATTGCTGTATGGTATTTCAGCAAATGAGTTATCGTTTATTTAATCATTCCTTTGTGTTAGGCATGTTTCAGTATTTAGAGTTATTTCTTTAAATTTCTAGATTTGAAATCACTAAGTTAAAGGATATGAACTTGTTAAAGTTTTTGGAATGTGTAACCACACTGCTTTTTGAAAAGACTATGAAAGTTTATACCTTTACCAACAGTAAGTGAGTGTATTTTTATAGCATCCTTGCCAGGATTATTATTTTAAAAAAACCTTTTTTGGTAATTGAATAGATAAATGACTTCTATGTGATTGACTTTTTTATGTTGAACATTCTTCTTTATACGCATTAAATTATTTCCTTATTTTATACCCATTCCTTTGAGTTTTCCTTTTCAATTTGCTTTAGCTATTTATATAGCAGAAATGTTAACTTCCCATCATGTTTACATCATATTTTTCCCAGATCATTTATCTTTTAATTTTTTTTTATTTAGATGCTGTCTTTGGCTGGCTTCTCCAGAGGAGCAAAACCAGTGAAGCATGTATATATATATATATAGAGAGAGAGAGAGAGAGAGAGATTTATTTTAAGGAAATGGCTCATGTAGTTGTGGCGGCTGGCAAGTCCCAAATCTCTGGGTCAGGTGTCAGGCTGGAGGCTTTTCCTGACTCATGTGGTTGCAGGGGCTGATGAACCCAAAATTGGCAGGTTAGGCAACAGGCTGCTGGCTCATGGACCTGCGGGAGCTGGCAAATCCCAAGATCTGCAGGTCAGGCGGCAGGCTGCTGGCTCATGTCCCAAGAACCGGAGGTCAGATGATGACAAGTGGGATGCAGAATTGAGAGAGAGAGACAGCTTTGCCAGAACATCCATATATATTGGATGCAGGCCACACTCCCAAGGAAATGCCCCTTACATCAGATCACAAAATGGAAGATAATTACATAATATTGAGGATCATGGTCTAGCAAAGTTGATGTAGAATGTTAACCATCACAGATGCTTTTCATTTTTATGTAATTAATTTCTCTGATTTCTTTTGTTGCTCTCATTTTAGAAAGCCCTTTTCATTCCACATAGTTAATAAACGTTCATTTTAATTTTCTTTTAGTTTTTCTGTAGTTTGATTTTTTTCCCCCTAATTAGTAATGTATGGTACAATGTGAGGATTTAGATTTTTTTTCTTTTTCAAAATTACTAACCAGTTGTACCAACATCATTTGCTGAATAATCCATCCCTGTCCTATAATGTGCCTTTAATATAAAGCTGTCTATGCTTTTATTTGTCCTCATATTCTTGAATCAATTAAATATATATTCAGACCTTTTGAACCCATTAAAAGTTTTCTTTCTTTATTTTTTTTTAATTTTGTTAGGAATATCAGCCTTCCTCATAACTAGATTTTAAGCATTTTGAGGATAGAAATCATTTCTAAGTCATATTTTATTTCTTTCACAAAAATTAAAATTTGTTATTTAGCTGATGGTTAAATTTATCACAATAAAGCTTTTATTAACCCCTGTTAATGTGATTCTTAGTGGGGTATCCTAGTTTAATTCTTTTTTTCCAGGATAAAAACTACAATTATGCAGTGAAACTGCTCAGAGCAAGGAAACCCCTAGGATATGGGGACCTCTTGGATCTCTTTCAGGTGTGTGAAAGTGCATCATTTGATCTCACAGCTATATCATTTGGAAATGCAATACTTACCAAACACACGGTGTTGCTCTGTTAAAAGAGTTATGCTTATTTAAAGGATGTAAGTGGAAAATAAACTTTTCCTTTTCTTTCCCCCAAAAGCTGTTTTTATAAAGTTTGATTACAAAAGGTCAACCATTTTCTTCTCTTTTTCTGGAATGATGCATAAAATGGTTAAAGCAAGATGTCTTTATTTTATGGTATAGCCTTTACTTTTGCCTTAAGAAGGTTTTATATAAAATTACCTTTTAATAGCATATTGTTAAAATTATTATATACAAAGACAGAAGAGATACCTCTCCATTAGAAGAGCAAGATCAATTTCTGCTTCCAAGGACCACTATCATTTTTTAAAGAAGCGAAAAAAAAAATAAGGTTTTTTTCCTTACCTTTCTCTTACTGAGTTTTGATCTAGATATGGTGTATATGTTTTTGCTTTTTAGGCTGTGTTTCAAAAGACATAGAGCAACAAGTTTTTAAAATTATTTTGTTGATCGTCAATTCTAGATAACATAGAAACTTCCTTTTTGACCTTTATCTTTTCATGTAAACTGGGGAAGAAAGAAAGAGTAGGAAGGAGAAGAGGAATAGGATTTTTATTCCTTTAAGTTATATTAAAATAAAGTTTTTAGAAATTATGTTTATTAACATGTGTACTACTGTTTCATGAGAAACTATTTGTTCTGTGAGCCTTCACCTGAAGTACAATAAAATATAAAAAAAAAGAAAAAAAAATTATGTTTATTACTACTTTAAGTTGATCTCAGTTTGATAGACTGACATGATTCAGATTTTATTATGATTACCTTTTTTTTATTGATTCTAAGATGTATGGGCTTTTTTTGTTTTTTGTTTTTAACAGTTTAACATCCCTGAAATATCGGTATGCATCTTATAGCTGATAGCATCTTAGAATCACTTTGGGCCAGGTGGTGTTGTAGTTGTCTTAACTGGTGCTTTTGTGAACTTTATCATAGCTGTTTATATCATTGTCCCATCAGTTGAGTTATGTGTATTGTTGATACTACACATGTTAAGTTTAAAATGTCACCCTAGTTGTTGTGTAAAATCTTTCTGTTAACATCTTGCGGTAAGAAAGCATCAGCATCAGATCGTGTAGAATGTGTGTCAGTGGCTTAGAAGAAAACCCCAGAGATGATAGTGAAATAGTCTTTCAAGAAATGAGGGATCCCCAATGCTCTTGATGGCTCAGAGAATGAAATTATGAGGAAAAAATTTAAATGATTTAAAAGCATATGTTATAGTTAAATTGGCACTAGTTTTCTTTATTCATGATATTACTGTATGTCTTAAAACCAATGACATTGTGGGCTCTAATACAATAATTGTTTGTTTTTTTAATGATGATAGGATCCCTTTCCTTTTTGTCTGAAGACTACAACTTTAAAGTGAAGATCATTGGTTCTCTTTTGGCACTTTTAACTTCCATTATCATTGGAGTGCTGTTTACCTTAAAGAGTGGCAGCGTGATGTTGTAGGGAGATACGGAACCAGGAGTTAGAAGACTTATTTTCAGATTCTGGCTTTACCATCTATTTATTGTTTCACTTGGGCCAAATCAGGTCTTGGGCCGTCATAAATTCTATAAGATTATTATGATGATCAAATGAGAAATACATATTAACATCATAAAAATTACAAATGTACCTTGTTACTATTGAAAGCTTTGAATTTGACTGAATAACATTTGATAATAAAGAATGTTCAGTGAAGGTAGGGGTAGCTTTATAATCTAGTGATTCTGGCAAGATTGAATATGATAGGATATTTAACCACTGCTTCAGAGTAGTTTTTTTTTTAACTTTATAATCATCTTTCAGTTATTCATATCAATGGTTTGAGACATTGGTATACATGTGTAAAACCCTTATATAGAAGAAAGGAAGGAAATGAGAGGGAACCCTTTTGGAAATACATTTTTTGCCAGTCGTATTTGCCACTTCTTAGACCTCCTGAATCAGTAATTTGTGCTGGCGTACTGAGGAACTTTGCACAGCTTGCTGTAACAGGAAGTTATAGTCTTTATTTATGATAACATAAAGGGAGCTTTGGGAGAGGAAAGGTGGGGATTTAGGTGATAAAGTTAACACTGATTTTACAATTTTAATGTTGATTCTGGATGACTTTTTCTAAATTTCCTTTGAAAAAATATTTTAAAAACTCAGATTTGTGTGTCTTTTTTGCATGTCTTGCCTCAATTGATTGATGGATTTAGTTCCTTTGAAAACATACCAAACATACGTTCAATGTTTTCTTGACTTAAAATTCCATGTTATTTATTCACATTTCCTGAGGATGACAGACCTGTCTTACTCATCTTTGTGTAGCCATTCAGTGTGTGTTGATTTAATTTCATTTTGTAGATTTAATTATTTATAATTCAGTTTGTGCATTTTCTAGCCTCATATATTTTTGTTGCCACTTGAAAACTTCTCAAAGAATTGGCTTGGTAGAAGGAATTACATTAAGGTTTGGAATTACAGCATACACGTATAATTAATTTAAAGTAATGTTTCAGTAACGAGAGTGATATTGTTTCTAATGAGTTGTGTTTATTTCTTGAAGAAAAAATAATACATAAATTCAAGGCGTATAGTAAAATTCTAGGGAGCTTCTGAGTATTCATTCACAAATGTGTTGGGATGATAATATATATACTATTTTATATTACTTTTTCTGCTCTGGGGTATAAATTCTTATAGTGTCCCTCCTGTACTATAAGAAATAGAGTGTTTCTCTGAGGCAGCGTAGAATTTCTGAGAACGCGTACAACTAAATGTCCTTAGAGTTTGTAGCAGAAGATGGAGGAGAACCAAAGGACAGAGTGTTAGGAGAAAGAAGGAAAACTGTAGTTAAGGGGTGTAGTTTAGGTACAATACCTGCAGTTTCTAGCTGAAGTATTTTAACTTTTACTACAAGACTTTTATTTTGGTGTTTATTTTCCATAAAGTACTTCTTAGTAAGATTGTCATTACTGCTTGTGATTAAACAAAATGTCTATTCCAAATTATGAATTAATTTAATAATTTACTTTGTATGTATCTAAAGCATTGAAAGAGAATAGCTCAGAAGTTGTTCAGCCTTTTTTAATGGGGTGTGGAACCAAGGAACCGAAGATCACTCAGCTATGTTTGGCAGCCATTCAGAGGCTAATGTCACATGAAGTCGTATCTGAGGTAATATGAACATTTTTATCTGAAATGTGTACCTAAGAATAGAATCAGGAATTTTTATAAGGGGAGAATAAAACATACTTAATATTTAATGTGAGTCAGTGTTATAAATAACAATGTGCTTGAAGGAAAGTGCTTAATTTAAAAATGTTGCCAAACTGTCTAATTATTAAACACTCTTAAATAATGAATAAAGATGAAGTGCATTATATCACGTCATTTGTAATCTCAGAAGTCACAGTTCAGTGATACAGATGACAATTTTGAGAATCAAAGCAAATTTTCAGTGTTATCGCATAGTTATTTAATGTAATTCAGAAATTTTTTTTAAATGGGAAAACTGTTGGTTTATTTCCTAGATCATCTGAATTGATAATTGGTTGTTCATTAACTTTAGTGCGTTGTTTGTATCTAACCTTATATTGGTAAAGCAAGAAAAAAGGATTTCATCCCTATGAATCTGTATCCTGCTTTCAAATTTAATGATATTACCTTAATCCTGTATTCCATAAGGTACTATAATAGAAGTGGTAAATTCTTTTGCCCTTAGTATGGTGTCCTAAACAATGTCAGATTTAATTGAATTTATAAATATGTTATTAATTTAAGTTGCATTTTGCTATTTCTATAACATTTTGTACGTGAAATAATAAATAACTAGTAGCAGACTCAGTTAATTTGGGTATGTCCATATTATTTATAAATGTCCAAATGAAATACACTCATATTGTTGTAGAAATGAACTTTAATTTTGGCTAGGTATTTCAGAACTGCATGCTGCTATTTGAGTTTATGCAAAGAGGATATTACATTTTAGAGAAATTACTTTTTTGAAAAGAAAATTAATTGATTTCATGTCTCAAGTTGATTGAGAGATGTGTGTTTGGGACAGCAGATCTAACAAACATGACATTTGTTGTTGTGATAAAGGAATTCTCTCCAGGAGAGGGACGGTTTATGCACATTTTCTCACTTAGGGACCTAGAGCATATTTTATTTGTTGACAGTAATTAAAATAATTATTTTACAGACTGCAGCTGGAAATATAATTAACATGCTTTGGCAGCTAATGGAAAATAGTCTTGAAGAACTTAAGCTACTTCAAACAGTTCTTGTTCTTTTGACAACCAATACAGTAGTTCATGACGAGGCACTCTCTAAGGTAGGAAATCTGTTTGCAAAAGTATGTAAGTGTTTTGAGCAGTATTTGAATAAACTGTCCGAAAGAGAAAAGTCTGATGGTGTTTGAAGCAAAAACTACTCCCTGTAGCTATTGTGATGATTGACATTATACGTTAATACCATCAGTGCCTTGTTTTCCCCCGATTAGAGTTGAAATCAGGTTAGGGTGCTTAAGTAAAGCCTTTTGGGTAGAGCTGACAGGCGTAGTTACCAATAGGAAAGAGAAAAGTAGCAGAAGAATAGGAGTAGGGGAAAAGGGAAGTGAGAAAAAATGTTTTGAGAGGTGTCAGTGTTCTACACGATTGCCTTGAGTATTTTAGATTCCCTGTGATAGCCCTTCCCCCTTTAAAAATAATTTTCAGATGGATGTGATATATAAGTCAGTTTAAATTTACCTGCGTCCCTTAAGTGGCTTGAAAGTCTTCTTTCAGCATTTACACTAGATAAGGTGTATGTGTGATACCTATTTCTTGTTTCCTCCCCACTCCCACCCTCTTTGATAATGTATAACAGCTGTTGTATTATGTATATCACTCTTGAAAAGCTTTAATTATGAAATATTTCTAAAAAACAACGTGCAAAGAGTAATGTAAGGAAGAGTCTTCAATTAATGCTTTGTTTTTAAAAATTTCTTTGGACTTTAAATAATTGTTCTAATTCATGGGTCATGTCAGATAAAGATAATAGCCATGCTCTTCAATCTTATTTCACACTAAATGAAAATTGATTTTTAGGCAATTGTTCTTTGTTTTCGACTACACTTCACGAAAGATAATATTACAAATAATACAGCTGCTGCTACAGTACGACAAGTTGTTACTGTTGTTTTTGAGAGGATGGTTGCTGAAGATGAACGACACAAAGGTAAAATAATAAATGTTTCTCTTGATGGCAGGTGGGTCTTACATACATGATTTTATTTTATTGATGTTCATCCTTTGTCCTGTGAATTTGGGATATCCTAAAACTAGAATAAGTTAAAAATCTATCTATCATAACATTATTATTAATACTGTATGTTAATAACCATCAGTGCCTTATTTTTCCCAGTGGCAATTTAAAAATAAACCCCCATAATTTTATCACTGTAAGAAGTCAACTCTTCATTTTCCATATTCATTTCTAATATGTATGCATAATTTCATATTGAAGGAGAAATTTTGCGTTTTTAAACAAAACATTGCATTATATGTATTTTTAACCAAACATTACATTATATATTAATTTTTCACGTTGTTCTTTTATCTTCATAATTAAAATTTTAATGATTATATTTTGTAACTATTCTATAACATAATAGTCTCGTATTGGACACACGCTGTATTCAATATTTTAGAATTGCTGTTTTGAATGTCTTCCTACATATATTCTTTCTACCTTTTGATTTATCTTTTTAGGATAAATTCTCAAGAGTGAGCTTCCTTCATGAGAATTTTTGTCTGCTTATTAACGTGTTAAGAAACTTTATATAATAAAAGATTAATATTTTTATATTTTTGTCGAATATCTTTATTGTAATTTTTAACATCTTTTTCTATGTGATTTTAGAAACTTCCTAAAAACTTAGAAACACATCCTTTCAAAGATCTGACAGATACGTTTCTGTTATAGTTTCTGTAATGTGATAACTTTTTTTTAATTGTATTTTAGATGAAGGTTTATAGAACACGTAGTTTCTCATTAAACACTTAGTACACGTGCTGTTTTATGACAGTGGTTAACAACCCAACGACACATCAACACAC
The DNA here is from genome assembly GCA_030035585.1 of Dugong dugon. Classification (NCBI taxonomy): domain Eukaryota; kingdom Metazoa; phylum Chordata; class Mammalia; order Sirenia; family Dugongidae; genus Dugong; species Dugong dugon. The sequence continues at coordinate 17,652,355 of CM057465.1, forward strand.
TGTCCCTTCTCAACTGTGGGTTCCCTATTACCAGCTTTCCTGTCCCCTCCTGCCTTCTAGTCTTCATCCCTGGGCTGATGTGCCCCATTAGCCTTGTTTTGTTTTACGGGGCTGTCTGATCTTTGGCTGAAGGGTGAACCTCGGGAGTGACTCCATTACTGAGCTAAAACGGTGTCCGGGGGCCATACTCTTGGGTTTTCTCCAGTCTCTGTCAGGCTAGTAAGTCTGGTCATTTTTTGTGAGTTAGAATTTTGTTCTACATTTTTCTCCAGCTCTGTCCGGGTCCCTCGGTTGTGATCCCCGTCAGAGCAGTCAGAGGTGGTAGCCAGGGACCATCTAGTTGTACTGGACTCAGTCTGATGGAGGCTGTGGTAGTTGTGGTCCATTAGTCGTTTGGACTAATCTTTCCCTTGTATCTTGTTTTCTTCATTTTCCCTTGCTTCCAAAGGGGTGAGACCAGTGGAGTATCTTAGACAGCCACTCACAGGCTTTTAAAACCTCAGATGCTACTCACCAAAAGAATGTAGAACATGTTCTTTATAAACTGTGTTATGCCAGTTGAGCTAGATGTTCCCCAAGACCATAGTCCCCATAGCAGTCCGCCCAGCAGTTCGGTCCCTCAGGGAATTTGGATCTGTCTATGGAGCTTCCATGACCTTGCCTTGTACAAGTTGTGCTGGCTTCAACAGTATTGTGTACTGTCTTATTCTTCACCAAAGTTACCACGTATCTGTTGTCTATTTAGTATTCCCTCCTCCTGCCCCTCCCATCGCTCGTAACCACCAAAGATTGTTTCTTTTTGTGTATAAACCTTTTCATGAGTTTTTACAGTAGTGGTCTCACAATATTTGCCCTTTTGTGATTGACTTATATCACTCAGCATAATGTCCTCCAGTTTCATCCATGTTATGAGGTGCTTCACAGATTCATCATTGTTCTTTATCGTTGCATAGTACTCCATTGTGTGTATGTATCATAGTTTGTTTATTCATTCATCTGTTGATGGGCATCTAGGTTGTTTCCATCTTTTTGCTGTTGTGAACAGTGCTGCAGTGAACGTGGATGTGCATATGTCTGTTCATGTGACAGCTCTTATTTCTCTAGGATATATTCCTAGGAGTGGGTTTGCTGGATCGTGTGGTATTTCTATTTCTAGCTTTCTGAGGAAGCGCCATATCATTTTCCAAAATGGTTGTATCATTTTGCATTCCCACCGGCAGTGCATAAGAGTTCCTATCTCCCCGCAGCCTCACCCACATTTATTATTTACAGTTTTTTTTGATTCGTGCCAGTAATGCCAGGTTGAGATGGTATCTCACTGTGGTTTTAATTTGCATTTCTCTAATTGCTAGTGATCCTAAGCATTTCCTCATGTGTCCGTTGGCCACTTGAATGTCTTCTTTGGTGAAGTGTCTGTTCATTTACTTTGCCCATTTTTTAATTGGATTATTTGTCTTTTTGTTGTAGAGGTGTTGGATTTTCTTGTACGTTATGGAGATTACACCTTTGTCTGACTTGTACTGTCCAAAAATTTTTTCCCAGTCTGTAGGTTCTCTTTTTACTCTTTTGGTGAAGTCTTCTGAATAGCATAGGGGTTTGATTTTTAGAAGATCCCAGTTATCTAGCTTATCTTCTTGGGTTTGTGTGTTGATGGTTATGGTTTGTATCCTGTTAATGCCATGTATTAGGGCCTCTTGCATTGATCCTACTTTTTCTTCTATGAACTTTATAGTTTTTGGCTTTATATTTAGGTCTTTGATCCATTTTGAGTTAGTTTTTGTATATGGTTTGAGGTATGGGTCCTGTTTCATTTTTTTTTGTGGATAGACATCCAGTTTTGCCAGCACCATTTGTTAAAATGACTGTCTGTTCCCCATTTGATAGCCTTTGAGCCCTTGTCGAAGATCAGGTGATCGTAGGTGAATAGATTTGCATCTGGGTTCCCAGTTCTGTTCCATTGGTCAGTGTATCTTTAGTTGTACCAGTACTAGGCTGTTTTGACTACCGTAGCTGTATAGTACGTTCTGAGGTCAGGTAGTGTGACTCATCCTGCTTTATTCTTCTTCAATAGAGCTTTACCTATCTGAGGCTTCTTCCCTTTCCATATAAAGTCAATGATTAGTTTTTCCATCTCTTTAAAGAGTGTTGTTGGTATTTGGATCGGGATTCCATTGTATATGTAAATTGCTTTGGGTAGAATTGTCATTTTCACAATGTTGAGTCTACCTATCCATGAGCATGGTATGTTTTTTTCCATTTATGTAGATCTCTTTTGGTTTCTTGCAGTAGTGTTTTGTAGTTTTCTTTGTATAAGTCTTTTGTATCCCTGGTTAGATTTTTTAGGTATTTTATTTTCTTCGGGGCTATTATAAATAGTATTGTTTTCCTGATTTCCTTTTCGTCATTCTCTTTATTGGTGTATAGGAAATCCAACTGATTTTTGTATGTTTATCTTGTATCCTGCTACTCTGCTGAATCTTTCTATTAGTTCCGGTAGTTTTCTCATGGAGTCTTTTGGGTTTTCTATGTACAGTATCATATCATCTGCAAACAGGGACAGTTTAACTTCTTCATTACCAATTTGGATGCCCTTTATTTGTTTTTCTTGCCTTATTGCTCTAGCTAGGACTTCCAGCACAGTGTTAAATAGGAGTGGTAATAAAGGGCATCCTTCTCTTGTTTCTGTTCTCAAGGGGAATGTTTTCAGCCTCTCTCCATTAAAAATGATGTTGGCCGTTGGCTTTGCATAGATGCCCTTTATTATGTTGAGAAATTTCCCTTCTATACCTGTTTTATTGATATTTTTTTTTTTATCAGGTATAGGTGTTGGACTTTGTCAAATGCCTTTCTTCGTCAGTTGACATGATCATGTGATAGATTATGTTGATTTTTTTCTAATGTTGAACCATCCTTGCATACCTGGTATGAATCCTGCGTGGTCGTGGTGTATTATTTTTTTGATTTGATGCTGAATTCTATTGGCTAGAATTTTGTTGAGAATTTTTGCATCTATATTCATGAGAGATACTGGTCTGTAATTTTCTTTTTTTGTTGGTGTCTGTGCCTGGTTTAGGTATCAGGGTTATGCTGGCTTCATAGAATGAATTTGGAAGTGTTGCTTCCTTTTCTATGTTCTGAAATAGTTTGAGTAGTACTAGTATAAGCTCTTCTCTGAATGTTTGATAGAATTCTCCAGTGAAGCCGTCTGGGCCAGAGCTTCTTTTTGTTAGGAGTTTTTTTTATTACCTTTTCAATCTCTTTTCTTGTTATGAGTCTGTTCAGATTTTCAACATCACTTTGTGATAGTTTAGGTAGATAGTGTGTTTCTAGAAATTTATCCATTTCCTCTTTACGTTTTCAGATTTGCTCGAGGATGGTTTTTCATGATAGTCTGTTATGATCGTTTTTATTTCAGTTGAGTCAGTTGTAATATCCCCCGTTTCATTTCTTAGTTGGGTTATTTATGTCCTCTCCTGTTTTTCTTTTGTCAGTCTGGCCAGTGGTTTGTTGATTTTGTTGATCCTTTCAAAGAACCAACTTTTGGTTTTGTTGATTCATTCTATTGTTTTTTCTGTTCTGTATTTCATTTATTTCTGCTCTGATCTTTATTATTTCGTTTTTTCTGTGGGCTTTTTTTTTTGCTGTTCTTTTTGTATTTGTTCAAGTTGTATAGTTAATGTTTTGATATGTCCCTTCTTTTTTGATGTGTGCATCTATTGCTATAAATTGTTGTGTGAGTACTGCCTTTACAGTGTCCCAAAGGTTTTGACATTATATGTTTTCATTCTTGTTTGATTCTGGGAATTTTTTTGTTTCACCTCTGATTTCTTCTATTACCCAGTGGTTTGTAAGCAGGGTCTTATTTCGTTTCCATGTAATTTTTTTTTCCCCTTGCTCTTCCTGTTGTTAATTTCTACCTTGATGGTGTTGTGGTCAGCTAAGATACTTTGTATCATCTCAGTGTTTTGGATTTTGTTGAGGGACTTTGTGGCCTAAGATGTGGTCTGTTCTGGAGAATGTTCCATGTGCATTGGAAAAGAGTGTGTACTTTGCAGCTGTTGGGTGGAGTGTTCTATATATGTCTCTGAGGTCAAGTGGGCTGATTGTGCCCTTTAGGTCTTCTGTATCTTTGTTGAGTTTCTTTCTAGATGTATTGTCCTTTACTGAGAGTGATGTGTTAAAGTTTCCTGCTGTTATCGTGGAATTGTCAATTTCTCTTTTCATTGCTCTTAGAGTTTGTTTTATGTATTTGGGAGCTTATCATTGGGTGCATAGAGGTTTATTATGGTTATGTCTTCATGATGAATGGTCCCTTTAATCACTATATAGTGTCCTTCTTTGTCTTTTATGGTGGATTTTGTTTTAAAGCCTATTTTATCTGAGATTAGTATTGCCACTCCTGCTCTTTTTTGGTTGCTGTTTGCTTGATATATTTTTTTCCATCCTTTGATTTTCAATAAATTTCCATCTTTGTTTCTAAGGTGTGTCTCTTGTAGACAGCCTACTGATGGATCCTGTTTTTTTGTCCATTCAGTCACTCTCCATTTTTTTATGGGTATATTTAGGCCTTTTACCTTCAGTGTAATTATTGATGGATGTGAGTTTATTGCTGTCTTTTTGTGGTGCAGATGTTTTCTTTGTTTCTCTTACTCTCCTGTGCTGAATTCCTTTTGTTTGTGGATTTTTTTTTTTTTTCATTTCTTTTATTTTTGAGGTTTTTTTTTCACTGAGACTATGTTTTTCTTCTTTATTTTGATGAGTAGGTTTGTTAACTTTCTTTGTGGTTACCTTTAAACTTACCCTTATCTTCCTAGGTTTGAAGCAGTCTATTATTACTTGGTATCACCTTGCCTTCTTCCTCTCCATTTGAAGGTTCTATACCTACACTGTTTATTCCCTGTTTTATTGTTCTGATGTTTTTGTCATTTCCAGATCAACCTCTCTGGTTCTGTGTTGTAATTCTTTTGGTTTTGGATAGTCCTTGAGAGTTCATTTCCTAGGTTGGTATCTGGCTGGTATGATCCTGCGTCCTAGATTCAGCCTGTAGTCTGATGTTATTTGTTCTCAAATTGAAGGACTCCCTTTAATAATTCTTGCAAGTTTGGTATTTGGGTTTTACATAGTCCCTTAATTTCTTTTCATCTGGAAATGTCCTAATTTCACCATCATATTTGAACGAGAGTTTTTCAGGATATATTATTCTTGGCTGGCAAATTTTTTCTTTCAAGGTTTTATATATGTCATCCCATGTCCTTCTTGCCTGCATGGTTTCTGCCAAATAATCCAAGCTTAGTCTTATTTGTTTCCCCTCTGTATGTGCCTTTTTGTTTTTCTCGAGCTGCTCTCAGGATTCTTGTCTTTGGTTTTAGTGAGTGTGATTATGAAATGCCTTGGTGATTTTCTTTTGGGGTCTGTCCTATATGGGGTTCATTGAGCTGCTTGGATGGTCAACTTTTCATCTTTCATGATCTTGGGGAAGTTTACTGTCAGCAGTTCTTCAGTGATCCTCTCTGTATTTTCTGTTTTATTCCCCTGTTCTGGAACTCCGATCACTTGCAGATTTTTGCGTTTGATTGTATCCCACGTAATTCTCAGGGTTTCTTCATTTTCTGATTTTTCCTCAAACAGGTTGTATCCACGTGTTTGTCATCAGTTTTGCTGATCCTGTCTTCCATCATTTCAGACCTGTTCCTCAGCCCTTCTATGAAGCTGTTCATTTATGAAATCTTGTTGTTTATCTTTTGGATTTCCAATTGTTGTTTTTGTATGATTTCTAGTTGTGAATTTATTTTGACATTTTGTTCCTGTATTATTTACCTGAATTCTTCCATTTTTTTTGTTTGTATTTTGCATGAGTGTGTCTACGTTTTCCATGAATTTGTCTATTTTTTCTTATTTTTGTCTACTTTTTGCTTGAACTCTTGGATATCTCTGAATATTAGAGATTTGAATTCCATGTCAGGTAGTTCTGGTGCCTTTTCTTCTACTGGAAAGTCAACTGGTGTTTAATTTTGGATGCCTGCTGGAACCATCCTGTCCTGTTTTTTTTTAATATGTTTTGATATTGTCTGCTGTCTTCAGGACATTCGGTAGTTTTTTCCTTATTTACTGATTGTGAATTTGTTTTGTCCTGCTTTTTTGTTTTACTTGGTTACATCTGAGCAGGCAGGCTGTGTGTTCTTTCTTGTGTGCTCGTGTGTGGACATGATACTTTTTGGCTCCTTCTCCAATGGGCAGGGTCAGTCGCTCAGGTATCATACAGCAGGACAGGTCCAGCTGAAGTGGAGTTGCTGGGATGGATTGTTTATGGCACGTACTTGGGCCGACAGGGTGGGCCAGAACTCAGTGCAGGGCAGGTTCCGGTAGGCCATGCCTGTGCTGCTCAGGGTATGATGTTCAGCACATGATGCCGCTAGGCAGGAAGCAGGGGGGAGATCGTGATGTGTGGAGCTAAGGTGGGTATGGGAAAGAGGAAAGAGAGGAGAGAGGAACAAGAGCCAAAAACATACAAAGAAACAGACAAACAAACAAAAAAGAGTGCTAAGGGAGCTTGCCATTGGAGGGGACAGATGAGAGACTGAATCATGGAGAAAAGGAAAAAGGAAAAGAGTAAAAGAAAAAAATGAGTAAATAAAAATTAGAGAAAAAAAGAAAAGAAAAGCCCCCAGGGATCCCACCAGCACGCTGCAAGGACTGAGGAAGTTGCTCCCAGGCCGTGAAGTAAGGCCCGGCTAGAAGGGGTAGTGGTGTCATAGAGCACCAGGTATTCAGAAGACAGGAAGAAAAGGTAAGTATAGAGAAACGAGAAACTCAGAAATGAAGAAAGACGAAAAAAGAAAAATACAGAAGAAAGAAAGCAAAAACAAATGAAAAACGAAGAAATGCTCTTAGGGATCCCACTGCGAAGCTGCACAGACTAAGGGAGTAGCTCCTAAGCTGTGCAGTACTGCCCAGCTAGAAGAGGCTTCCAGGCCGAGAAAGGAAAAAGAAAACAATCAATCAAAACAGAATAAATCAAAATAAACAAAAAAAATCTCTGGGGATCCCACCAGTGTGGTGGCATGGACCCGGAAGCAGTTTCACAGTCCAGTGGCATTTCACAGCCTTTCAGGAGGAAGTGAAGATGGCACACGGAGCTGGGTATTTGGGAGAAAGGAGGGGGAGGTGGGGAGAGGTATGGAAGAAACCAAAGGAAGGGGAAAAAAGCAACACCAGCAGCCCACATATGGCACTCAGGGAGTCAGCCACTGCGGGCAAGTGGAATCCAAGTGGCATAGTGGTGAAGCCAGTGCTTCATGGCCAAGAGACTGTGGCTGCAGGAAGCACAGGAGGCTGAGTAGGGGTGAAAATGGGTGGGCGGTGGGAAAGCATATATTGCTGGTTACCAGGTGTTGTGTCTTCTGCTGGGAGCTCCATGAAGCTGCTTTCCCATACTCCCTGTTTTCCAGTCTCTGATAGGAGTCCAGGATGGCAGATTCGTGCTGCATTAGCTCATAGGGGATCTCTGCATGTATCTTTCTTCGCTGTCTGTTCTCTGTCAGTTTCTTATTCCATTTGGTGTTCTCCTGAGTTCTTTATCTCTTCATTTGATGCTTAGGGTTTCAGGATTGATGTTTGTCTCTATTTGACTTAGTTTTTTGGATCTTTGCTTTGGAGGGGCGGCGTGGTACTTCTGTCTGTAGCGCCATGTTGCCCAAAGTCAAATTTGATAATGTTTAATATTAGATATTATATTTTTCATTTATCATCCTTACTGGATGAAGAGTAGAATTTTTCCTGTGATCAATTGAAAAGATTACAAGATGCTACAATCATGAACAACCTGTCTCCATCGTGTAATCAAGAAACAAAAGATTAAAATATTTTTTCTTGCATAATATATGTGTTTTACTATCTTTCATTACATTAGATAGTCTTTTGGCAATAGTGGTAAAAAATGGCAGTGCTAGTAACTAATTGTAATACTATCTACCCTAATAATGACTTCACTTTCATGAAATTAACCATTAGTGAATAGTCAGATTTTTCTCATTCAGTTTCAGGCACTCTTAACCCATTGGGTGATTAGAATACTTCCTCTGACTTTTGTATGTTGATTTTTCTATATATTTCTTGGGAAAAACCAGGTGGAATTCTAGCAGTTTAGAATGTTAAGGAATTAGTCTTACAGTACACCGCACTTAAAGTATTCATAATCACATTTAATAAAAATAGGTCAGGTTTCCAGTATGAGTGTTTTATAAATTCAGAACCTCAATTTACAAATTCAGAGCCTCAATACAATTCCTGGATTGATAGTTTAAGCTGAGTGTCTCTGAAGGCTAGTATCTCATTTAATACTTTCTAATAAGGTAGAAAAGACTTAGAATCTGTTTCAAGTAGTCATTAAGTCAGCATTTATTTAGAACAGGCTGCAATAATTTACAGGTAATGATATTAGTATTCAAAGAAATGCTGAATTGGAAAACACCATGCTAGCTGACTCTTAGCTAGCACTTACCTGTAACACTGACATAGTAATTGTGGCAAATCAAGCAGTTAATTCTAAGACAGATGGTGAGATGATTCAGTAATTAACTGTATGGGGAACTTTTGTGTGTTTGATTATTTAAAGGCACAAAGATTATGTGAATTTCAAATTTATGAAGTAAAGGAGTTGGAAAATGGGAGACTGGGAAAATCAAATGTATGGACAAAAATACTAGGCTTGTTAAAGTGAATATAAGATAATAGTGATTTTTATGGCATTTTGTATAAAAATAAATCCCCAAATATTTTTTCACTTCAGAGGCATAGTTTTGAACTGAAAATCAATGTTTATAGTTCTATAAACAAGTATTTTTTTATACATAACTCTTAAATAGTATATATGATTTATTATAGGCTGTTATGAACTCCTAAAACTCATCCTATTTTGATTGCAGTTATTATAGAACAACCAGTACTGGTCCAAGGAAACAGTAATAGAAGATCTGTCAGTACCCTCAAACCTTGTGCTAAAGATGCATATATGCTTTTTCAGGTATTTCAGTTGAGAAAAATAATTTTTAATATAAAATTTTCTGTAAATTATTTGAAAATATATTTCTGATTTAATTTTTCTTATTAAAGTATGTCAAAAGTAGAATTAAGAGAAAAACGTTCTAATAAATTAAAGAGCAACTTCTGCATTTACTGTATAGTAGCTAATTAACTTGATAAACTGTTACAATTCACTTTAAGGATATAGAATGAATTAAACCCAGAACTAGAAAATAGTGATGGGGTCACTGTGAGTTGAGTCGACTCAACGGCAACTGGTTTTAAGGTTCCTGGATGGGGCAAATGATTGCACTCAACTACTAACTGAAAGGTTGGTGTTTGAAACCACCCAGCAATGCGGTGGAAGACAGGCCTGGTGATCTACTTCTGTAAGATCACAGCCATTGAAAACCCTATGGGGCACTGTTCTGCTCTGAAACACATGGGATCGCCATGAGTAGGAATCAACTTGATGGCAACTGGTTATGTTTTTGTTTTTTAGTCATATATAAAATAATTCCTTTAACAAGGAAATTTTAAAGAAATTTTTGCTCTATTTAATATAATTTGATACATAGATAACTGTTTTTTACATTTCTTGTGAAAAATATTTTAAGTAAAATAAGATTAATCTGCACTGAAAAATTTTAATTTGGATTAAAGAGTTATTTTAAGTGGTTTTTCATCAAAAGAATGTTAAATTAACCGATTGTCTGTACATGTTGTATATTGTCAGTTGTTATAAGATTGTTTAAAAGTTCGCTTATAGAATCTATCAAGTATGTAACTTGCCAAAATTTGAATTACTGATGCTTAGTTTCTTAGGAGCAAAAATAACTGCTAGATAAGAAGAGAGATTTTTTTTTTCATATTAATTTTGTCAACTATGAGTTTTGAAAGACACATTTTATTCTAAACATGAACTTGTTTGATTTATTTTCCCAGGACCTTTGTCAGTTGGTTAACGCTGATGCCCCTTACTGGCTAGTAGGCATGACAGAAATGACTCGGACATTTGGCCTCGAATTACTTGAGTCGGTCCTGAATGATTTTCCACAAGTCTTTTTACAAGTAAGCCATTTGTAGTGTCTTGTAGCAAGATTAATCTTTAATTTTTTCAGATACCATTTTTTAAAGAAAGCAGCATGTATTTTTTTCACATTAATAAATGCAAAGAATTATTGCCTCAGACTTTAAACATATAACATTTAGTGTTATGTTACATTTTTTTAGTGCCTTAACATTATGAAATTTTAATATTAGAGGGAATCTTAGAGAGTAGCTAGCCAGTGGTTTCCCAGCCTATAGGTCTATAAAGGGACTGTGGTATATGAATTATCTTTATAATATTTAAAAGCCTAATAGAAATTATATTACTGATATTTACTTATGTATGTAGCTATGTGTTTTGGACAATTTAAATGAAAAAAAGAATTAAGTCAATGCTTAACAAATATGGTGTGCAATATGAAATGTTTCAAAACAAAGTTAATAGGAAAAAAAGTAAGAAACAATTCAGACTTACCATTTTACTTGTAAGAAACTGAAGTCCAGAAGTGATTCAATGACTTACAGAGATTCCTTAGTTATTATTAGATCTTAAACTAAAATCTTTCAACTACTGATATAGCTCCTTCCCCTACCATGCTGCCTCCCTAAGTAATCCAGTTTATCCTTTGCTGTTGTCTATAAAATATACGAGTTGAGTGCCACGATAGTATAAGATCCTTTAGCCAAGGAGTTGGGGCTGAAAATTTTTTGATACGGTTCATCATTTTGGTATACATTAGGCAATTGTTAATGCTTTTAGTGATAATAAATGATATTAACTGATGATTGCCTTCCTTATATTAGGATAAGCCATATTTTGATGTGACTTGTCCAACAGTTTTATTTTTAATTTTTTTTATTGTACTTCAGATGAAGGTTTACAGAAGAAATAGTTTCTCATTAAACAGTTAGTACACATATTGTTTTATGACATTGGTTAACAACCCCACGACATGTCAACAGTCTCCATTCTTGACCTTGGGTTCCCTGTTACCAGCTTTCCTGTCCCCTCCTACCTTCTAGTCCTTGTCCCTGGGCTGTTGTCCAACAGTTTTATATAAAATGATGGTTATATTAACTACCACTTTTTGAGTGCCTACTAGATGCTATGACTGTGCCATATTTTTTACATACCACGTTAAGTTTAATTCTCTTAAAATACCTGAGGTGTACAATGAGGAAACTGAGAGTTGCAGAGGGTTAAGTAATTTGTCCGAGGTTACATGGTTTGTAAGTGATGGAGTTGGAATTTCAACCTGTGTTGATCCAGATTCCAAATTAGTTTCTCCTCTTAACCCCTCTTTTTCTTTTATACCCCACATCCTAGCCACCACCTTAAAAATATATCCAAGACTCAATCATGCCACTTCCACCACAGTCGTCCTATTCCAAGCCACTATCATTCTTTGTCTGAATTACTGCATTAGCTTCCTAACTGGTCTCCTTGCATCTCCACTTGCTCTACCGTAGTTGCTTGTCACACCACACCAAGGATGGTCTTTTAAAACAAGTCAGATTGTTTTAGTCCTTTGTAAAAGTGCTTCAGTAGATGTCCTCTTCATCCGGAGTAGAAGATTTAAGTCCTTTTTATGGTCTGTGGGCCTTTTCATGATCTAGTTCCCAATATTCCTTGTTTTTATCTCTTCCTACTCTTCCGCTTTAGCCATACTCTCTCTTTTGCTGCTCCTTAAGTGCCCCAAGCAGACTTCTGCCTCAAGACCATTGCACTTACACTTTTCTGGGCCTGGAATTCTTTTCTCCCATATGGCTTGCTCCCTTTTTTGAGGACTTTGTTCAGCCATCAAATTACCAGACAAACCTTCCTCAACCACTCTGTGTAAATTGGTAACCTTTTTTTCATGCTAACACCCGTACCTTTCTTACCTCTTATTTTTCTTTATAGCACTTACCACCTCCTGATATACATGTGTTTATTAGTTTATTTTCTCTCTTCCCCTGCAAGAAGGTAAGCTCTGTGAGGCGGATACTTAGTTCACTATTGTACAGGTACCTAGAAATACTGTGGCATGTGGTAGGTATTTAATAAATATTTGTAGAATCAGTGAATTGGTAAATGAATTTGAATTAGAAATTTTGATAGGTTGTATTATGTTGTCTGACTTTGTAGGAAAAGATTTCAAAATGCTTTCCCAGACTTATTGTACCCACAAAATTCCTACTCTATTTTTCCTGCTGTAGTAAGGGGGAGGGGAGTAATTATTCTATGTAAGATCCTAGACTTAATCTTACAAAATTTTCTTCCAAAGAGATAAATATTTGTTTTCATTTACTCATCTTTTACTCATTCAGCCAGTATTACCAGTCAGCTACAATGTGCTGGTCTATGGGTTCAGTGCCAAGGATTTAGAAGTTAAATAAGACTAATAAAATCCCTGCCCTGTGGTGCTTACAAATCTAATGGGGAGGAAGATGTTAATTTACTGAAGATAAGATGTATAAAGAGTTCTGTGAAAGAAAAGTGTAAAAAGTGCTATGGACATGAATAACGTAGGTACCAAACCTGGTTGGTGTGTGTGTGGGACGGGGGTAGGGATGAATCAAGTATATGATATATGATACATGATGTACTTGAAGGCTGAAGAGTAGTTACGAGAGAGGTGGAATAGGAATAGGATACTCCAGACAGAGGACATTGCAAGAACAGTGACCCTGAGAAAGGGTCTGTCTTCTGTTCTAGAAAATACATAGAGACATTGAAGATTGTGTTTAACTGTGTATCCCCGTTGCCTAGCACAGTACCCAGCACGTATTCGGCACTTAGAAGTAATTGCTGAATAAACCAATGAATTATTAAAGTTGATGAGGAAAAAGGTGTTTTTTTTTTTTTTTTTTTTAATTCAGGTGAAGGCTTACAGAACAAATAGTTTCTCATGAAACAGAAGTACACATGTTGTTTTATGACATTGGTTAACGACCCCACAACATATCAACCCTCTAGGAAAAAGGCAGTTTTAAAGATAACTTTCAGCTTTCTGGCTTAAGCAGTGAGCATTTGCTAAGATGGTTCTCTGCTTATCACAAGGAAGCGACTATTCAGTTTCGCACATACTTGTTTTGAAATGTCTGTGAAACACATAAAATGTTAGTTGGGTTTATGAATCTTGAACTCAGAAGGAAGGTCTGGGCTAAAGTTATAAATGTTAATGTTGCTGACATAGTTGCTAATTGAAGATGTAGGATTGAATGAGATCATCTATGGAGAAAGCATAGAGTAGGAAGAGAAGGCCTGGTACTCCGGAGCTCTGAGGAGCTTCAACATTAAATGGTGGGGTGTGAGAGGATGAGCATACAAAAGAGACTGAGAACAGGAGGCCAGAAAGGCAGGAACAAATGTGAGAGACGACGTAATAAAAGACAGGCAAAGAAAGTTTCAAGATGAACCAAGTAATCAGTTACGTCCGGTGCTTCTAAGAGTTTTGGAAAGATGAAGACTGAAAAGTCAGTGTTTGCTTTAGCCATAGAGATCATGGTGACTATAGTAAGAATAGTTCTAGTGGCATAGAAGTACATGGTGGTGGAGGAGGAAGAAACCCAATTGCAGTGAGTTGAGTAGTGAGGGAGGAGCAGTGGATATTAGATAAACTTACAGGAGTTGTCTGTAATATTTATATTATTAGCCAATACATAAAATAATTATTTTTAGAAAGTATGAAAATAGACTTAACTATACTTTTCGTTTAGTCAAAGAAACTAACTGTACATGTGAGAGTAGAATTTCAGATCACTTAACTGTTAAGATCCTATTTTGGGGGGAAGGAATTAAAAAGTACCATTCAAGTGCATTTAAATGTCAGGAAGTATGTACATCTGGAAGTTAACAGGGACAGACTTGTCTCTAGGTGGTGAGATTAGGTAAAGCTTTTATTTTCATCTTTTTACTTAACTATATTTTTGAATTTTTTTTCTTTAATAAGTCTGAGTTTTTAAAGATACATTTTAAAAGTGTTGTGATTTTTAGTGAGTAATTTGTGCCTAATTTCCCTTTCCTATAAGATTAAAGGATTGGATTGGATGATTTTTATGATTCTTTCTTCATTCTCAGCTCTAATGAAATTTGGATAATTAAAACAACAAAATAAAATATATTTGAGGTTAGTCATTAAATGCAGAGTAGGCCTTACATTGTTGGTAAAGTGGGACTACTCTTGGCTAATATAGGTAGGGAATTAAAGATTAAAATGATTTTGTATGTAATGTGCCATGACCGTAAGTAGAATTTAAGAATTCTGCAAAATTCTCCAAACTTTTAAAATAATTATGCTTGTTCATCATTTTTTAGTCAGTTTGTTGTGTTCTGCTTAAGTAATACAAGTAAAACAAAAATTTTAAAGTTAATCATTAAATCTTATCTGCACAAATGGAATTGTTATCTTTGCAAAATGAAATCAGTAAATTATATAACTTTATATTTACATAATCAAGTTTTCTTTCTCTAGCTGCCTAATTTAAATGCTGTGTTTGAATTTGAGTAATATTTTCTTTCTTCAGTTCTTTATGCTTTTAATTGTCAGTGTGTAACTGAAATTAAAGTTACTAGTAATAAGCACCAGTTACTCGATTCTAAAATTATTAAATGTTCCTTTGATTTACTTCTTAAAACTTATTGAAATATTATCATTTTGATCTTGCATTCTCAAAGAACAGCATTAATTTCAGAACTGCATAAACTGTAAAATATAAATGCTATAAACTTACAATAAAGCTAAATTATTAATACTGATTAAGTTTTTTTTTCTAGGAGACTGTTTTAGAAGTATTAAGTACAAACTAATTTAATTTTTTTTTTTTTTAAATTCTTTTTTCTTTTCTTTGCTAGCACCAAGAATTTAGTTTCCTCCTCAAAGAAAGGGTATGTCCTCTTGTGATAAAGCTGTTTTCTCCAAATATAAAGTTCAGACAAGGTTCCAGCACTTCATCTTCCCCGGCACCAGTTGAAAAACCATATTTTCCCATCTGCATGCGTTTGCTGAGAGTAGTGTCTGTTCTAATTAAGCAGTTTTACAGCCTTTTGGTAAGTGCTAATTTCCATACATGTTGGTGTTTATAATTACATGCAGTGCTGTTTTTAGAAGGTGTTCTATTACAATGTGTTTAGCTTTCTTACTTTATTTTAGCAGAATTTTTTTGAGTACCTATCAGTGTTCTCCGGGGTACTCTGAAGGTTCATTCTATCCTTTCCTGAATTGTGCTTATGTTTATCTAGTATTGTGTGTGTGTGTGTGTGTGTATCTGTTTTTGGCTTTTATAATAGTGGGATCATACAATATTGTCTTTTTGTGATTGATTTATATTTCACTCAGCATAATGTCCTCCAGAGTAATCCATATTATGTTTTGCAGACTCTTCATTGTTCTTGACAGTTGGATAGTATTCCATTATATATATATCACAGTTTGTTTATCCATTCATCCATTGATGGGCACTGAAGTTGTTTCCTAGTTTCCATCTTTTTGCTATTGTGAATAATGCTGCAGTGAACATAGGTGTGCATATGTCTATTCATGTCGCTGCTCTTATATCTCTAGGATATATCCCTGGGAGTGGGATTGGTGGATCATAAGGTATTTCTATTTCTAGCTTTTTAAGGAAGTGCCGTACTGTTTTCCATATGTGGTTGTACCAGTTTACAATCCCACCAGCAGCATATAAGAGTTCTGATTCCCCTATAACCTAACCAGCATTTGTTGTTTTTTTGATCGTAGCCATTTTTGCAGGGATGAGATGGTATCTCATTGTAGTTTTGATTTGCATTATCTCTCTAATGGCTAAAGATCTCAAGCATCTTTTCGTGTATTTGTTGGCCACCTGAATGTCCTCTTTGGTGAAATGTCTATTCATGTCCTCGGCCCGTTTTTTCTTTGGATTATTTGTCTTTTTGTTGTTGAGTTGTTGAAGTTTTCTGTATATTTTAGAGATTAGAGCATTATCAGGTATGTCTTTGTCAAAGAGTTTTCCCAGTCTGTAGGTTCTCTTTTTACTCTCTTGGTAAAGTCTTTTGATAAGCATTAAGTATTTAATTTTTAGGAGGCCCTAGTTATCTATTTTATCTTCTGTCATTCGTACATTTTTAGCTTTGTTTGATAGGCTGTTTAGGATGAAAATTATGTCCCCAAGTTTTAATCCTTTGTTATCTTTCAGGAACTTTATAGTTTTAGCTTTAACATTTAGGTCTTTGATCCATTTTGAGTTAGTTTTTGTACTAACTGTACAAAATGATGGGAGGTATGGATCCTGATTCATTTTTCTGCATACGGATATCCAGTTTTGCCAGCACCATTTGTTAAAGAGACTTTTCTTCCCCATTGAATGGACTTTGACCCTTTGTCAAAGATCAGCTGCCTGTAGACGGATGAATTTACTTCTGGGTTCGCAATTCTATTCCATTGGTCTCCGTGTCTGTCATTGATCTAGTACCAGGCTGTTTTGATTACCATGGCTGTGTGGTAAGTTTTGAGATCAGGAAGTGTGAGGCCTCCGACTTTGTTCTTCTTCTTCAATATTACTTTAGCTATTCTTGGTCTCTTTCCTTTTCATATAGACTATGAGATTAGTTTTTCCATTTCACTAAAGAATGTTGTTGGGATTTGGATTGGGGTTGTGTTATATCTATAGATCGCTTTTGGTAGTATTGACATTTTCAAAATGTTAAGTCTTCCAATCCATGAGCATGGAATGTTTTTCCATTTATGTGGATTTCTTCTAGTTTCTTGCAGTAGTGTTTTAGTTTTCCTTGTGTAAGTCTTTTATGTTAGCAACTGAGTATGTAAACCATTTGCACCACCCAGGAGCCTCAGTAATTTCTGCCTTGAATGAAATTGCTGTTATTAAGAATATATTCTATTCTGGATACTGTATGAAATGCTTACATACAGTAATTCATTTAGGCTTTACAACAAATCTATGAAGTAGGCATTCATATTTCCATTTTACAATAGACAAAATGAGGCATAGGGTTTTAATGTAATTTGCCTGAGGCCATGCCACTTCTAAGCTACAGAGCTGAAGTGTTAACTAAATCTGTTAGACTGGAAAGCCCACACTCTTAACTATTACATTCTACTTCTTAACCATCTTCTTAGTTTTTATTTCTTTTGCTCCCCAAGGCCTCCCTTGAACTTTTATGCTGCCAGTGCCAACTTTCTTGCTAGGTTTCTGCCATTCTCTGTATTCGTCCTCTTAATTCTGTGGAGGGGCATTGGGAAGGGAAGCAGATAACAGCACAGTCAACCATAGAAAAAATTGAATGTTACTACCTGAAGGAAGAGAAAGACCTGCCTCCCTCCTTCACTTATCGTATTTGGAGGTGATGATCAACTGGTAAAACTTCCTTCCCAGTAAGGCAGATGAGTTCTTCAGATGTATATAAGATGCTAACTCCTCAGTGTTGTAAGTTGTTACGTTGGGAAAGTCCCAGCTTTATTCGCATAGAAAAATTCAGACATTGAACAGTTTCTCCAAGGGCAAAAGTTAAGGAGGCATGATAGTTGTAGGGTGTGTGGGATAATGCGATTGATGTGGAATATCTCGTTTCTCTGTGTTTTCTTTA
Organism: Dugong dugon; assembly: GCA_030035585.1. Taxonomy (NCBI): domain Eukaryota; kingdom Metazoa; phylum Chordata; class Mammalia; order Sirenia; family Dugongidae; genus Dugong; species Dugong dugon. The sequence goes on from CM057465.1 coordinate 17,669,993, forward strand.
TTTAAACCTGGAAATGGTATATCTCTTAGAGAACATACTAGAACAATGGTTCTTACTGTTTTTGGTCTCAGACCCCTTCATACGCTTAAAAAAATATTGAGGACTCCCTAAGAGCTTTTGTTTATGTGGATTATTTCTATCATTATTTACTTTACTATATTTAAAACTAAGCTGAGACAGTACTAAACCAGTTACATGTTAACAAAACACTTATTTTTGTGAAAAATAACTATTTTCTAAAGCAATAAGAAGTATTGTTTTACATTTTTGAAAATCTCTTTAATGTCTGGCTTAATAGAATACAGCTAGACTCTCATATATCCTTCTGTATTCATTCTATTATGACAATGTTGTTTAGGTTGAATTATATGAAGAAAATCTGGCATTACAAAGACAAATAATTGGAAAAAGTAGAATTAATCTAACAACCTTTTCAGATAATAGTGGATATTCTTCTTTGATGCAATACAAAACTGGACTAGTGACACTTTCTTAAAGTTTAGTTGCAATGTAGCATCTGAAACCGTTATCATTTTCATACTGTTCTATTAAAATCCATTGGTCAGTCTTGTGCTCTGAATGGATCTTTACCCATGCATGATTTCATAACAACATATTTTGGTTATACAGATCTGCCAAATGTTAACACTTCATACAATACCAAAAAAACCCATTTGTTAATATATCCCTGTCTGTCAGAGAAGTCTTTAATTATTGAGACATTGTCGAGTTCACAGAGACAGATAAAAGCCTTCCAAAATTCTGATTTTTGTTTGATAGCTCAGATTTTATTATTGGCAACAGATATTGTCAGTTGCTTTCCCTAAAGTGACAGAAACACGTTGTTCATTTTTGGGAAATGTCTGCAATATACACAAGTCTAAATAATCACAGTTTGTCTGTCATTTGCTCTTTTAAGCAAAAATGGTATTCCTTAAAGGAACTTAATCACAAGTGCTTTTCCTCCTGACGACTATCATACTTTGTGTGATGGTTAAGATTTTGTGTCAACTTGGCTGGGCCATGATTCTCAGTGTTCATATGTGATCACTCCCATGATAGGATCTGCTGTGAGTAGCCATTCAGTTGAAAGAGAGTTTCCTTGGGGGTGTGGCCTGCATCCAAATATAAGCAGACGTTCTGACTTTTTGCTTGCTCTGGATCCTGTGGCTGCCTCCTGTTCATCTGACCTCTGGTTCTTGGGACTTGAGCTGTCAGCTAATCTGCAAGTCTTGGAATTCGTTGATCTTCATAGCCTGTGAGTGGAGCCCTGCTCTCCGATCTGCTGATCTTGGGTTTGCCAGCCCCCGCAGCTACGTGAATCAGGAGAAGCCTTGTGGTCTTGCCTGCCAGTCTTGGGTTTGTTGATATTCACATCCTGTTAGCAAGAGCCCTGCATTCTGACCATCTGATCTTGGGTCCACCAGCCCCTGCAGCTACATAAATCGGGAGAAGCGTCTATCCTAATCCACAAACTTGGGACGTTTTAGCCTCTACCATTGTGTGAGCCATTTCTTTGACATAAATCTCTGTATATATTTATATGCTATACTGATTTTGCCTCTCTAGAGAACCCAGCCTAAGATGTTTGGTACCGAGAGTGGTTCTAGAGAAACAAAATTATAAGGATGAGTTATCTAAATTGGTTCTCAAGTTTGGCTAGTCTTAAAGATGTTGATGACTCTGCTTCCAGCAGTAAAGAGGGCACTGCTAATCCATGGTATGAGGTGGCGATACAAATATGCAAAATATCACCACCAATAGATCAGGTATTGGTGAAAGGCAAGGCTCAGGGTGAACACATATGTGATATCTTTCTACAGTTTTGTCAGAATAAGAAGTATAAGGAAGCTGGTTGGTCGGTCCTACTTTTGCTAGACAAACCAGTGAAAGAAAGAGATGTGCTCAGGGCTTCAGAGTCAGAGCTCAGGTGTCAGATAAATGACCTCAAAGTTTCCACTTGTGCTTTGAAAGAAAGCCATATTTCTTGTAGTAACAGAGCTAATATTGCCAAAAACCAAACCCAGAGTCTTAGTTTAAGAGTGACTGAATTACAGTGCCAGCTCAATTGCCAACCTTAAGAGGTGTCTGAAGTTAAAGTAAGGGCATTGATGAGGAAGAAATGGGATCCTAAAATTTGGGATGGGGACATATGGGTAAATAATCAGTAAACTGGTGACACTGAATCCCCAATATGGCATCATTCCTTCAGGTGATCAGCCAGCAACCTGGTGGCAAGTTGATTACATTGGACTACTTCCACCATGGAAAGGGCAATGTTTTGTCCTTACTGGAATAGACAGTTGGATTTGCTTTCTCTGCACGCAGTGCTTCTGCCAAAACTACCATCTGTGGACTTATAGACTGCCTTATCCACTGTCATGGTATCCCACACAGCATTGCCTCAGATCAAGGGCTCTCACTTCACAGCAAATGAAGTGTGGCAGTGGGCCCATGCTCATGGAATTCACTGGTATTACCATGTTCCCCGTCATCCTGAAGCAGCTGGTTTGATAGAATGATGGGATGACCTTCTAAAGACACAATTATGGTGTCACCTAGGTGACAGTCTCTTGCAGGGTTGGGGCATTGTTCTCCAGGAGGCTGTATATGCTTAAAACCAGCTTTCAATATATAATCCTGTTTCTCCCATAGCCAGGATTCATGGGTCCAGGAATCAAGGGGTGGAAATGGTAGTGGTACCACCCACTATTTTCCCTACTGATCCACTTGCAAGATTTTTGCTTCCTGTCCCTGCGACCTTATGCTCTGTGGGTCTAGAGGTCTTAGTTCCAAAGGAAGGCTCGCACCTTGAGACACGTCACTGATTCCATTGAACTGGAAGCTAAGAATGCTACCTGGCCACTTTGGACTCCTTATGCCTCTGGATCAACGGGCAAAGAAGGGAGTTACCATACAGGCTGGTGTCATTGATCCTGATTACCAGGCGGAAATGAGATTGCTATTACATCATGGAGGTAAAGAAGAATATGTCTGGAATGCAGGAGATCCCTTAGGACATCTCTTAGTACTATCATGCCCTGTGATTAAAGTCAGTGGAAAACTAAAGCAACCCAATTTCAACATGGCTACTAAAGACCCAGACCCTTGAGGAATGAAGGTTTGGGTCATCCCACCAGGCAAAGAATCATGACCAGCCAAGGTGCTTGCTGAGGGCAAAGGGAATACGGAATGGATGATGGAAGAAGGTAGTTCTAAATACCAGTTACGGCCATGTGACCAGTTGCAGAAACAAGGACTGTAGTTGTTATGAGTATTTCTGCTTTGTATTTGTGCATAAAATATTTTTGTTTCCTTCACTTATAAGATGTAAACAGGGCTAGTACGTTTTCAGTTTTATGCGTGTTAGCTGTATCATGTTAGGTGCAAGTATGACTTTATAATTGTCTTTAGTCAGAGATTATGTATGGTTTAAGGAGATGTGTACAGGTGCCAAGTTGATAAGGGGTGGACTGTGATGGTTAAGATTGTGTGTCAGCTTGGCTGGGCCATGATTCTTAGTGTTTATACGTGATCACTCCCATGACGGGATCTGCTGTGAGTGGCCAGTCAGGTGAAAGGGAGTTTCCTTGGGGGTGTGACCTGCATCCAAATATAAGCAGATGTTCTGGCTTTTTGCTTACTCTGGATCCTGCAGCTGCCTCCTGTTTATCTGACCTCTGGTTCTTGGGACTTGAGCTATCAGCTTATCTGCCGGTCTTGGAATTTATCCATCTTCACAGCCTGTGAGTGGAGCCCTGCTCTCTGACTTGCTGATCTTGGGTTCGCCAGCCTCTGCAGTTACGTGAATCAGGAGAAGCCTTGTGGTCTTGCCTGCCAATCTTAGGATTTGTCAATATTCACAGCCTGTTAGCAAGAGCCCTGCTTTCTGACCTGCCGATCTTGGGTTCACAAGCCCCTGCGGCTACATGAATCAGGAAAAGCCTCTATCCTGATCCACAGACTTGGGACGTTCCAGCCTCTATAGTCGTGTGAGCTGTTTCTTTGACATAAATCTCTCTATATATGCTTTACTGGTTTTGCTTCTCTAGAGAACCTAGCCTAAGATACTTTGATACATAGCAGAAGTGCTTTATGTGTACTTCCCATTTTGACACACAGCGTATTAAAAAGATATGTACTTATTTTTATTTATCATGATTCTTAAGTGAAACTGATTTTTTTTTTTTTTTAAACTATGCGTAGAGTGAAAAATACAGTGATACCAAGTTTGGTGTCACTGCCTTGATTCATGCTAAGGCATCAGCTGTTTTACCCACCTTTGCTTTCATACTATCAGTGTAAATGTTAATACATTGAAAAAGACAAATAATATCTTAGTATTATTATGAAAATAATTTTGACCTCACAGACCCCCTAAAAGGGTCTTGGGGACCCCCAGGGATCCAGGGACCACACTCTGGGAATCACTGCACTAGAGGATCAGTGCTTTTCCCCAGTATAATAATAAATAATAATGAGTCACGAGTTCGTCTCATTCTGTCAAGAAGCTCAGAAGTGAAGATAACTAATCTCCAAAAGTTAATTCTGTTAATTAGTGACTACAGGAATTTAGAATGTCCTACTCATCCGGGTGGAGATACAATCACAAAAATATATTCTTTTCCCCTTTCTATCATCTGAGCTAGGTGCTTCTCTATCCTCTGAATCACTCAGGATGCTTGCCCAAAAACCAAAGCCACTGCTGTGGAGTCAATTCCGACTCAAGTACCTTTTTTTTAAGAAAATGCCCTTAATATGAAACTAGTTGTAAATGGCTGGCATGTTTCTCTTCTGCCTATTGACCTACTGCTTTTAGAAAGGAATGAATAAGACTAAATTGATTGGCTAGCCTGATTTGCTCCTTCTTCTCAGACATGTCTCTAACACAGGATTTTATCATTAACAAGTCCGTTAGCCATAAGATTGTTAATTCTTATCCAGCCCCAATAGACTCCTCATTTGAATATTCTACCATTGCCTCCAAAGCCAGCAGTTATATATGTGATTCTTTATGAGACAACTATGTGATATTGTGATTACAAATCATGCGAGGATGGCTTTGATTAGTGTTACGCCATCAGATGTCTCTTGACTATTATCTAATGCCAAAAACTACATGAATTCAGAAACATTCATGACCTGTCATGCTTGTATAATAGAGGTCATGGAGCACTAAATACTTCTCCATGCCACAAGAATTGGACTTAGGCCATAGATGCTAGCATTTTTTTTAATTGTGGTAAAATATATGCAACGTATAATTTGCCCTTTTAACCGTTTTCAACTGTACAGTCCTGTAGCAGTAATCACACTACAATGTTGTGCAACTGTCACTGCTATTTGTTTCTTAAAGTTTTTCTTCATTAAACAATAATTCCCCATTTGACCCTTCCCACATCCCATGGTAACCACTAATTTACTTTCTGTCTCTATGCATTTGTTCTAGATATTTAATGTAAATGGGATCATCATATTTTGTTCCTTTGTGTCTGACTTATTTCACATAGCATGATGTTTTCAGGGTTCATCCATGTGTAGTATTTATTGTAACTTTGTTCCTTTTTATGGTAGAATAATCATAGATACTAATCTTAATACCTGTTTCCCTCTAAGTACAATGTCTTGGGGGAAAAGATTAACAGACTTACAATAGGGGCCCTCCATATAAATGTTTGAGAACAATTCAGTGCACTTAGCACTAGTTCTCTGATGAAGCTTTCACATTTTGCAAGGGGGGACAAAGGGAGCACAAAATTCCTGACCTCTGGAGAAAGGCTCTCTTTTTTACTTCAATTTTAAAATTTCAGTGACTACTAAAATATAAATATAAAATATAAATCAAGTGATTAATTGGTTTTAGCCATTGTATCATAGGAGAGAAAATGATAATGCGTTTCAAGGCAGGTTTTATAGCATTTTAACTTCTTTGGCTGTGGTATACTTGATGTTTTTTGAGAGCCTTGATTATCTGGCCTCAAAACCTAGCTGATGAGCCTAGAATTCTACCACTTTCACTCTAAAGAAGATGTACTTTTTTAATGACCTACTAATATTAAGACCCTTTAGTAGACACAGCTGTTGCCATTTGGAGTCACTGGCATGATTCTTTTTTTTTTTTAGTTCTTTCTCTATAGACCTTTACTTACGAAGGTTCATTTGCTTTAGAAGAAAAAATTGATACTCTTTGCATTTATATGGAACTTTATTATGTTTAGGGAAAGTTTTTTCATTCTTACATTTTTCTTATTTGGTTTCTCAGAAAGGTGAGGGTACTTTTATCCTTTATAAGGAGGTTACATAGCGTGTTGTCATGCTCAAGGTTGATGGATGAAAAAGCTGAGGCATCTGATTTCTGATTTAGTGCTTTTCACCTATATCATGTTTAGGACAGTTACAGTCCTCTGCCTTATGACTTCACCAGTCATAGGTAGTCTAAGGATAAAGTTGTTTTTAGTCCTCCCTCCTTTATCCACATGGTTATAATCTGTTTTTAATCATCCAGTTAAGGATTCTAAAGGCATTAAAAATACCAACCACTAAGACTTTGGGCTGAAATCCTCAGGGCCATTGTATATTCCACATCCCTTGTGCCAAGTTATGGCTCTCTCATTCTGGGGCACCTACAGGTAAAACATCCAATAATCTAGAATCAGTTTGTCCTTAGGAATCTCAGCGTCCATTTAATTCTCACCTCCTAGAGGTCTTGCCGCATCCTCCACTTGTATGTAATAGAAACAATCCATTAATCTTTGAATAAACTGGTTGCTTTTTGTTTGTTCACTTAGTCATCATACATTTAATGAAAACTCAGAACATACTTTAAACACTATTATTAATTACGAAGAGCTTGCTAAGAAGATGATGTCTATATTAATAACAACAGTAATGATAGCTAATACTAGAGAGAAATTATGTATCAGGACAGGCCCTGTTCTAAGTACTTTATATACCTGACAATACTGCAGGTTCCTTCTTGTTTTCCCATTAGAAAATATATGCTAAGCCACCTTTGGCTTATTGCCTCCTTGTTTCTAAAGCGGCAGGAGACAGTATGGAAAAATGGCTGTGGTATTATTGAAGAGTAGAACATACAACCCCATCAGCAGTTTACATGACATGCTACCTCACAATTTGCAGAAACGGGGGTGGATGGCATGATGGTGCACAGTGTTTCCTAAAGGATATTAACCTTGTTAGCACTAAGGAGCCCTGGTGGCGCAATGCTTAAGCACTTGGCTCCTAACTGAAAGGTTGGCTGTTCGAACTCATTCAGTGGCTCTGGGAGAAAGATGTGGCAATCTGCTTCCATAAAGATTACAGCCTCAGAAACCCTGTGAAGCAGTTCTTTCATGTCACCGGGGTCCCTATGAGTCCAGATTGACCCGGCAGCACCTAATAATAACAATAGCAGTTCACTAATGTGAGTTTTCAGGGTTATGTTTAGAGAAACACTATGATTATTTTTACTGTTAACTTTTCTACACGCAACTACTTTTACCTTGCCTTTTTCCTTTTCTCCACTCTCTTAGGACTTTTGATTTATTTCAAATCTAAAACATAGTTTAAAAATTGGTTTGTCCATGACACTAAGTTAAGAACAGGAATGGAATTTATAATTCTCTTTGATTCAAAGAAGTATTATCAAAAGAATTTATACCTTTTAGGTAACTGAATGTGAGATATTTCTTTCACTTCTGGTGAAGTTTCTGGATGCAGATAAACCACAGTGGTTACGAGCAGTTGCAGTGGAATCAATACACAGACTCTGTGTGCAGCCTCAGCTGTTAAGGTAAAACCTCAGCAGGATTTTGCTAAATGGATAGGTTAATGTTTATGCTAGTAGGAAGAGTTTAAGTATTTATTCTCACATATCAGTGATTTCTAAACAGAGAAAATTGTGTGATGTATGTATACGGAGAGGCAGGGGTGTGGGTAATGGAAAAATACTGCAAGGTGGACACAGAGTGTGATTTAGTGGTTTCCATTCATCTGAATTTACTGAGGTAATATAGCCAAGATAATTTTTTTTAGAACCTTAACCTCAATCTAAGCCTTTGTTGTAAATTAAGAAAATCAATCAGGTGTAATAAAAAAGTTTTAATTGTGTAACTGAAACTGATTTATCAACATATGTGCTATGAAAAAATGTTTAACATTTTAAATATATTCAAATGTCTTTCCAGAAACATTTTAAATTATTTTGCAGGTCATTTTGTCAATCCTATGATATGAAACAACATTCTACCAAGGTTTTTCGTGATATTGTAAATGCACTGGGATCGTTTATCCAGTCATTGTTTCTTGTCCCTCCTACTGGAAATCCATCTGCCACAACAAACCAAGCTGGTAAAGGCTTATTCATATTTTGTTTTTTATATTCTGCCATAATTTACTATATTCACCATTCTGAGAGGTTATTTTGTAGAACTCTTGTGACTAGAGAAGTTTGGATTACTGAAATATACTGATAGTAAAGATTTACACTTTGAAGAATAATTTGATCTCACTCAGACAGCTGTCTTCATTTCTTTTCAGAATACTTTTTTCTTCTCTGATATACTTTTAGTTTCTCTAATTACATAAGAACACAAATTTAGATACTAATCTTCATTTTAGAAGAATGTTCATTTGATGCCTCTTTATAAAGACCCTGTGGGGTCTGTTAGCCGTCCTCTCTCTCTTTTTTTATTGTGGTAAATACGTATATAATAAAACATGTGCCATTTCAATATTTTTTACATGTACAATTCAGCGATGTTAGTTACATTCATTGTGTTATGCAACCATCACCACTATTCACTTCCAGATTTTTTCATCACCCTTAACAGAAGCTCACTGGCCCCAAATCAGTGATGACTCCGTTAGTCTCTCTTAACGAAAGGGGTGAACTTGATTTAAGTTTGTTTGCAAATCAGTATATTGCTTGTTGCTTCCCCTTACCTTCTTTCTCTTCCACTTTGGTACTATCAGTTCTTTTTAGTTTTTGTTCTTATGTCTGATAAAAATGTTTTAGCAAAAGGTATATTATAAAAATTGTCAGTATTTTTACTTACTGGTAGTTTTAAATTTTTTTATTGTGGTAAAATATATATAACAAAACTTTGCCATTTTAAAGCGTACACTTCATTGACATTAATCACTTTCATCTTGTTGTGCAACCATTGCCGCTATGTATTTCCAGAAGTTTTTCATCACTCTAATTCTTAGTAGCTTTTATATAAAAACAACAAATGTTGTTTTGGGGAAACAGGGAGACTCTGTAGTAGCCAAAATAGGGATTGATAAATTTCACCTATTTGTGTGATGTCCAATTCCTATAGCACAGGAAATTTAAAAAAATTGACCAGATGTTTGAATATTAACCAGAAACCAAACTCATTGCCATTGAGTCTATTCCGACTCATAGCGACCCTGTAGGATAGAGTAGAACTGCCTCATAGGGTATCCAAGGAGCAGCAGGTGGATTTGAACTGCCAACCTTTCGGTTAGCAGCTGAGCTCTTGACCACTGTGCCACCAGGGCTCTGTTTGAACGTTACAGACTTATAATTAAGTACAGGCAAACCTCGGCAATATCGCGGGTTTGGTTCCAGACGACTACAATAAAGTGAATATCTCAGTAAAGTAAGGCACATAAATTTTTTGGTTTTCCAGCATATATGTAAGTTATATTTACACTATACTATTGTCTATTAGGAGCCCTGGTGGCATAGTGGAAACCCTATGGAGCAGTTCTACTCTGCCTATAGGTTAGCTGTGAGTCAGAACTGACTCAACGGCATCTAACAACAACAACATAGTCTATTAAGTATGCAGTAGCATTATGTCTAAAAAAAATTTACATACCTTAATTAAAAAATACTGCTGAAAAAAATACTAACCTTCAGCAAGTTATAATCTTTTTGCTGGGGAGGATCTTGCCTCAGTGTTAATGGCTGCTGACTGATGAGGGTGGTGGTTGCTGAAAGTTGGATTGGCTGTGGCAATTTCGTAAAGTAAGACAACAATGAAGTTTGCTGCATCGATTGACTGACTCTTCCTTTCACGAAAGATTTCTCTGTAGCATGCAGTGCTGTTTGATAGCATTTTACCCACAGCACAACTTCTTTCAAAACTAGAGTTAATCCTCTAAAACTCTGCTGCTGCTTTATCAACTAAGTTTAAGTAACTTTCTAAATCCTTTGTTGTCATTTCAACAATGTTCATAGCATCTCAGAGAAAACACTTTTTTTGCTCATCCGGAAGAAGCAATTCCTCATCCGTTAAAATTTGATCACGAGATTGCAGCAATTCAGTCACATCTTCAGGCTCCACTTGTAATTCTGGCTGTTTGTACCACATCTATACTTATTTCCTCCACTGAAGTCTGAACCCCTCGAAGTCACCCATGAGAGTTGAAATCAACCTCTTCCAAACTCCTATTAATAATGATCTTTTGACCTCCTCCCATGAATCACAAATGTTCTTAATGACATCTAGATTGGTGAATCCTTTCCAGAAGTTTTTCAATTTACTTTGCCCAGATCCATCAGAGGAATCACTATCTATGGCAGCCATAGCCTTATGAAATAGTAATGATACTTAAAGAATAAGACTTAAAATTAATCCTTGATCCATGGGCTGCAGAATGGATGTTGTTTTAGCAGTCATGAAAACAACATTAATCTCCTTGTATATCTCCATCAGAGCTCTTGGGTGACCAAGTGCATCATCACTGAGCAGTAATATTTTTAAAGGAATCTTTTTTTTCTGAGCAGTAGGTCTCAGCAGTGAACTTAAAATATTCGGTAAACTGTGTTATAAACAGATGTGCTGTCATCCAGGCTTTGTTGTTCCACTTATAGAGCACAGGCAGAATAGATTTAGCTCAATCCCTAAGGACCCCAGGATTTTTGGAATGGTAAATGAGCATTGGCTTTAACTTAAAGTCACCAGCTGCATTAGCCCCTAACGAGAGTCATCCTGGCCTTTGAAGCTTTGAATTTAGGCATTGACTTCTTCTGTCTAGCTATGAAAGTCCTAGATGGCATCTTCTAATATAAGGCTGTTTCATCTACATTGAAAATCTGTTGTTTAGTGTAGCCACCTTCATCAATTATCTTAGCTGGATCTTCTGGATAACTTGCTGCAGCTTCTACATCAGTACTTGCTATTTCACCTTGCGCTTTTATGTTATGGAAACAGCTTCTTAAACCTCATAATCCAACCTCTGCTAGTGTCAAACTTTTCTTCTGCAACTTCTTCATCTCCATCAGCCTTCATAAAATTGACACAGTGGCTGCCACAGTGGGCTCAAGCAAAACAATAATTATGAGGATGGCACAGGACCAGGCAGTGTTTTTCTGTTGTGCATAGGGTCGCTGTGAGTCAGAACCAACTCGACAGTACCTAACAACAACAACAGGGTCTTGCTCTGGATTAAGCTTTGGCGTAAGGGAATGTTCTGGCTGGTTTGGTCTTCTATCCAGACCACTAAAACTTTCTCCGTATCAGTAATAAGGCTGTTTTGCTTTCTTATCATTTGTATGTTCACTGGAGTAACACTTTTAATTTCCTTCAGGAACTTTTCCTTTGAGTTCACAACTTGGCCAGCTTTTAACTCAAGAGGCTTAGCTTTCAGCGTATCTCAGCTTTCGACATGCCTTCCTCACTAAGCTTAATCATTTCTAGCTTTTGACTTAAAGTGAGAGATGTGTGTCTCTTCCTTTCACTTGAACACTTGGAGGCCATTGTAGGGTTATTAATTGGTTTAATTTCAATATTGTCGTGTCTCGGAATAGGGATGTCTGAGGAGAAGAGGAGAGATGGGGGAACAGCCGATTGGTGGAGCAGTCAGAACATACACATTGATCGATTAAGTTCGCCCTCTTATATGGGCATGGTTCATGGCGCCCCAAAACAATTACAATAGTAACATCAAAGATCGCTGATGACAGATCACCGTAACAGATACAATAATATTGGAAAAGTTTGAAATATCGTGAGAATTGCCAAAATGTGACACAAAGACATGAGAAGTGAGCACATGCTGTTGGAAAAATGGCGCCATAGACTTACTTGCTCAACGCAGGATTGCCATAAATCTTCTATTTGTAAAGAATGCAGTCTCTGCGAAGCACAGTAAAGCGAAGTGCACTGAAGTGAAATATGCCTCCAGTAAATCGGTATTGTTGCTTTTGTCCCTTTATTTAATAGGAAACAATAACACAAGTGGCCCAGCCTCAGCACCAGCAAACTCAGGAATGTTGGGAATTGGTGGAGGTATTACTTTGCTACCAGCATTTGAATATAGAGGAACTTGGATACCTATTCTGACTATAACAATTCAAGGCAGTGCTAAAGCCACCTAGTAAGTAGTAGTTGCATTATTTTATAAGGAATGATATTTTTTAATCCTAAAATTCTTCTTTCTGCATTATATTTAAAATTTTAGATCTAATATTCCTAAGGCACTTTAGAACTTGTTTTTCTTTTGAATTTTGAGAATTTTACCTAGGACTGTTTTTTTTTGTTGTTGTTTGTTTTTTTGGGGTTTTTTTTTAAACTATTTGCAAACTATTAATAGCATTATAAAACAATGTATGATTTCTTTACCTAATATATAGCTTTTTGGTTAAGTATGTGGCTTTGTTTCAGACAACTTGGACTTACGCCTTGGTCTTCTGATAATAACTGAGCTACCTTGGACAAATTAGTTAACCTTTTTTTCTTTTCATTTCCACATCTGTAAGTGGGGTTAGTGATATATCTTCCTTTCAAGATTCTACATGTGAGAAAAGTTATTCAAGTGCTTAAGTAGTTGCATATTTAGGTTCGACAGATGGAATTTTTAATTTTTAATTAATTAAAAATAAATTCATGGATTTCAGTGTAACATATATTTTCAACAATGTATTGTTGATTTTTCTTAAGTGTTAGTGAAATGTAGTGCTTACAGAGATAAAGCAGTCGGTGTTATGTGGGTTCAACATTACTGCAGTTACCATAGGATAGTTACTAGTGTATTTTGAACAATTGGTATCTGTAATTAAAACACTGTTCGTGTAATAGTCAGTCAAGACTTTTAATGTGAAATAGAATCTCTGACTCGTTTAAATGATAAATGTATATGATATCTCAATCTGTATCATCATAGTAGTATTTTACCATGCAGCTTTATTTTTCCTAAAATTATGAAAGTATAGAATGATAGAAGACTGAAATCTTTTAACTAAAATTCATTTTTCTTCTTAGCCATTATAAGATATTAAAGTTACCTAGTCTCAAGGCTTTGCCTTGCTGTAAAATATATTATGGCTTGAGAATATTAAGAGTTTCAAGTTGTAAAACAATCGCATTTCTAGCACTGAAGGGAACATTAGTGATTATCTAATCCACCTCCCCACCTCATTTTATAAACTGAAAAAAAGCCTCAGCACACAGAACAAATTGCTGCCCTTGTGGAGCTTACATTTTAGTAAGATAGTAAGAACACTAATAAACATATAACGTAACCTCAAGTAGTAGTTAAGTTAATTCCTTGAAGAAAAATAAAGCAAATTAAGGGGATAGGGAGTGACCAGGGCAAAGATGAAAACAGAAAGGGTCTCTCTGAGATGATAATACTGAACAGACATATTATTAAAAGGAAGACGTGACCTTCAGTGTGCTTGAGGGAAAAAGAAAACAAAAAACTATGATAGAATAAATAATTTGGCCAAGTTGTAGAATTGCTCTTTTATTAATAAAATAAAAGCCTAAAAATAAATTGCTTATTAATAATTTTAGTCACAATAATTTAAGAGACTTGGATTTTAAGTCATTCTACTACTAAATACCCTGATTTTGAATACAGCATTTTATTTCACTTGATCTTAAATTTATGAAACTTTCAGGCAAGTTTAGACTAAATCTCACAGGTTTTTTTTTAGGGCTGTACATAATACGATTATTCACTTTTGAAATCATAAATAGCCAGAAAATATTGGCTTGTCTTCTGTATATGGGTTAGTATGTTCACATTGGAACTTCTCTGTTGAATTTAGAATCTTTCATTCATTCATTGAATATAAAATGATGTTCGGTATTATTTTCAGTATTATCTTTGAAGGGTTACATATAAATCTTGGTTATGCATTCTTTTACTGACTTCTTAAGTATGTAATAACTTGAAACCTTAAGAAGCATAACCAAAAAAACCCAAACCCGTTACCATCAAGTCAAATTCTGACTCATAGCAACCCTATACGACAGAGTAGAACCGCCCCATAAAGTTTCCAGTTTGTGGTTGGCAGATTTGAACTGCTGACCTTTTGGTTAGCAGCCGTAGCTCTTAACCACTGCACCACCAGGCTCCATAAGAAGCATAGACAGAGATAACTTTAACATAAGTATTGGAGGCATTATACTCATTTGGATTTATTTCACTGTAGCTCCCTTAAAAGTTGGGCTTGTGACAGTTTTTGGAACTTGACTTTAAATTTGAATTATTTAAATAAATGGATTACATTTTACCCAAAATTATGTAGTAACTCTAATAAAATTAGCACTGAAGCAATGAGGTAACAACATGTGTGCTTTTTTTTTAGGTTCATGGTATAAATAAAAACAAATATAACCTACCTTTTCTCACAGTACTTCATTCCTCTTCATGGCTAAATAATATTCCGTAGTATCACATTTTGTTTATCCATTCATCAGTTGATGGTCATTTGGGTTGTTTTTACTTTTTTGGCTATTATGAATAGTGCTGCTATAAACACTTCTATACAAGCCTTTGTGTAGGCGTACGTCTTCATTTATTCTGAGTATATGCCTAGAGGTGGAATTGCTGTGTCATATGATCACTCTCACTTTTTGAGGAACTGCCGAACTGTTTTCCAAAGTGACTGCATCATTTCACAGTCCTACCAGCAATATACCAGAGTTCCAGTTTCTCCCCATCCTCATCAACACTTGTTATTATCTGTCTCTAATTATAGCCATGCTAGTGGGTGTGAAGTGGTATCTTATTGTGGTTTTGATTTGTGTTTCCCTTATGACTAATGGGACCCCTGGTGGTGCAGTGGTTAAGAGCTCAGCTGCTAACCAGAAAGTGAGCAGTTCGAATCCATCAGACGCTCCTTGGAAACCCTATAGAGCAGTTTTACTACGTCCTTTAGGGTCGCTATGAGTTGCAGTCAGTTCAACAGCAGTGAGTTTGATTTGGTTGTGACTAATGATGTTGGACATTTTTTTCATGTGCTTATTGGTCATTTTTATATCATCTTGGGAGAAATGTCTATTCAGATCCTTTGCCTGTTTCTAAATTGGGCTATTTGTATTTTTATTATTTAGTTATAAGAGTTCTTTATGTATTTTGGATACTACTTTCTTACCAGATATATGATTTGCAAAAATTTTCTCCCATTCTTGAATTGTCTTCATTTTTTCAGTGGTGCCAGTTAAAAAGTATTTAATTTTGATTAATCCATTTTATCTGTTTTTTCTTTGTTGCTTAAGCTCTTGTTATTAATCCAAGGTCATGAGGATTTATGCCCATGTTTTCTTCTAGGAGTTTTGTAGTTTTAGCTCTTATTTAGGTCTAGGATTCATTTTGAGTTATTTTTTGTATGTGGCGTAAAGTAGGGGGCTCCACTTTACTCTCGTACGTGTGCATATCCAGTTGATCCAGCACCATTTGTTCTTTCCCTATTGGGTTATCTTGGCAGATTTCAGTTTTAAAGTATTTAAAACCGTGATTTCCTGTTTGCCATAATTTAAGACAAAAGACTTGTCCTTCTTTCTGAAAGTTTTCTCCTAACTATGGAGCGGAAAGCGTTCTGAAATTGGAACTTGGTATATTGATGCTCTTAAGTATTATTCTTACCCTGCTGGCATATTGGATCTGAGATGACAGGAGAACTGGTATTTCACAGTAATACTTTTCCCCTGTGTGAAAGCATCATCCTTGTTACAGGATTTATTTGATTTTGTAGCACCTTATTTTGAAAGTCAGAGTTTGAGAAGTTTTATTATCTGGTAAGTTCTTGTTCTATCCTGTATGTAAGTCTTTATTTTGCCAGTATCAGCAATTACTGAAAATATTGGCATAACTGGGGAGAGAGGCAAGAAATAAATGATTAAAATAATTAGTTATGGCAGTGGTCAGGGAGGTCTGAATTTTTCTAGTCAGATCAGGAAAGTAGATCTCTCTTCCAAATGAAACAAACTCAGTGATGTTCATTCACTTTTGCTATTCTGCTTATCTTAATTTTTACAGTCCATAAATTGGGGAGATAATCTTATATATTTTCATCTTTGTGACTTCTCATTAGGGTTCTGATTTTTTATAATTTCAGCCTAGAGATGTTGGACAAAGTTGAGCCCCCAACTATACCGGAAGGTTATGCCATGTCTGTGGCATTTCATTGTTTGCTAGACCTCGTACGTGGAATAACTAGTATGATTGAAGGAGAGTTAGGGGAGGCTGAAACAGAATGTCAGACTACCACTGAAGCAGCTTCTTCACCAGCACAGCCATCAGAACAGCAAGATTCACAGTCAACATCAGATCAAATGGATAAGGAAATAGGTATAATACTATAATTCTGTATTTTTTCTTTTGAAATAATTTGAAATTTATTGAGACGTTATAAAAATAAGAGTTCCCTTATATCCTTCACCCTGATTTTCCAGTTAACACTGTACTATATTTGCCTTATCATTCTCTGTGTTTATATACATGTCACTATACTTTTTTTCTGAACCATTTGAGAATAAGTTAGACATGATAGATACCCTATTATCCTTTAATATGTGTGTATTTTCTGAAAATAAGGACACTTCCTACAGAACCACAATATATTCACCATCAGAAATTTAACATCAGTCCAATATTATCATCTAACCCCAGAACCCATTCAGATTTTGCCAGTTGTCCCATTGATGTCCTTTATGGTTCAGGATCACATGTTGAATTTAGTTGCTGTGTCTCTGTACTCTTTTTCGGTCTGCAACAGTTCCTTAGTTGTTAATTGTTTTGTATGACCTTGACATTTTTTAAAGAGTATAGCCTAGTCAACTTGGCTTTATCTGATGTTTCCTCATAATTAAATTTGATTTATGCATTTTTGGCAGGGCTACCACAGAAATGTTGCTGTGCTGTATCAGGAAAAGTACAGTATCAGTTTGTGTCATTATCATTACTGGTGTGATGTCAGCTTTTATCATTTGGTTAATATGGTGTCTGCCAGGTTTCTTCACTGTAAAGCTAATTAACTTTCTGTGGAGAAATACTTTGAGACCTTTATTATAAAACAGAGCTTTCCTTTCTCCTTCATTTATTTTGTTTTGCTTATTTATTTAATATTAGTATGTATTTCTGTTTTATTCAGAGGGTTACAATCTATAATTATCATTATGTATTTGATGCTCAGATTATCCCAGAGATGGCTAGTGGGACCCCCTTTAAGACAGCTCCTGTGTACTTTTAATATGTCCCCACCATTCTTACTGTCTGATACAACAAGATGTTCCAGGTTCATCTTGGGTTTTTCTTGCCCAGCCATGGAGTCATCCATTTTTCCAAGGAGCCTTGGCTCCTTTTACCGGAGAATCCAAAACCAAACCTGTTGCTGCCGAGCCAGTTCCGACTCATAACGACCTTACAGGACACGAGTAGAACTGCCGCATAGGGTTTCCAAGGTTGTAATCTTTATAGAAGCAAACTGCCATATCTTTCTCCTGTAGAGTGGCTGGTGGGTTTGAACCACCAATCTATTTGCAGTCGCGTGCTTAACCACTAGGTGGCGCAAATGGTTTGCACTCAACCACTACCCTCAAGGTTGGCAGTTCAAACCCGCCCAGAGGTGCTATGGAAGAAAGGCCTGGTGATCTGCTTCCATAAAGATTACAGCCAAGAAGACCATATGGAGCAGTTCTACTCTGTAACACATGGGGTTGCCATCAGTTGGAATCAACTTGATGACAGCAGATTTGTTTTTTGATTATTTAGAAATGAACATACGAACAGTAGGCATATATACTTCTTGCTACTTGGTTAGGAAACATGTGTACATACACACACACATATAGGCACACATCTGTCTACCTTTTTAAAGTATCTGTTTATTTTAAATATCATACATAAGATCGTACCAGTTTCTCCAGTTCTAGTTCAGTACCACAAGGTTTATATTAACTTTCCGTATTTCTAATTCCCTTCCCCAACAGTGAGAAACACGGCTTTCATTTTACTCAGTGTATTTACTTATTTGCTGAGTTCGCATTGTATGTAACCAATCTCCTGGCTGAGACAGCTAGTTAATCTGCACCCACCCTCAATCCCAGCTGGTCACACAAGCGGAAAGCTTGGCCGGAGGAAGGGAGAAGGGAGTAAGAACTGATGTTATATATATACATATATGTTTACTGATTTTTAAGTGCTTGACATATATGTATTTAAAGGTATCAACCAGTTAACTTGTTTACAGAAGGAGCTTACTGTAAATATTTAAAAACAAATTAGTTTTAAGACTTCTTGAAGTCTGAAACTATAGTATGGTTTTCAAGTGTTTGTTCATTCAGATATATTTTAAATATTAAAGCTTTAGTATTTGGTAATTGAGTTGTTGGAGAATTTGACATAGATTTTAGAATTTGATGTATTGTCAGATGTTATAACACCTGTAACTATCATCAAGTATTGTTTCTTTTTTTTCTTTAAGTTAGCAGAGCTGTTTGGGAAGAAATGGTGAATGCTTGCTGGTGTGGTCTTCTTGCTGCACTCTCACTTCTTCTGGATGCCAGGTATTAAGTCTTTGTAAGTTTTATGTTACACGTGGTAGTTAAAAACATTAAAGTGGTTTATTTAAATTTGGCCTAATAATATTTTTTTGTAATAATATTTCTTCATACTATTTTTTTATATGTATAGAATGTTGTTATTTTTCTACCACCCTTCCTGCATCCTTTCCTTGCTCTGTCCCCCCACCAGAATTCCTGTCACATTTTAATGGAAAATACAATCCCAAAAAATTGCGGAATGCCTTACTTGTTTTGAGACTTACTACTTTTACAATGGTGATGAAATTACATTATTCAGTTTCTTTGATGTTTTTATTCAGAATTGCAGAGTTTACTGACTTTTAAATGCTTAATATTTTAAGTTAAATCTTTGAGGTTTTGGCCATTTTCTTAAATACAGGTAGTCCCTGACTTACATAAGTCAGTTCTGACATAAGGCGAATACCTCATTTTATTTTTTTTAGTTTTCATTATTATTGCCGTTTATTATCTGTATCTTTATAAATCTGATCTTTATTTGTCTTTAGGGGTTGAGAATATTACGTATAAACTTACAGATATATTTTAATACATATGTATATAAAAAAATACACAAATCACAAAAAAAGATGATCATAAGTGATTTGTCATAACTTAAATATATTGTAAGTCGAGGACTACCTGAATGTGTATTGTACATTGCTTTTACTCAGTTCATATTTTCAGATTTATGTTAATTGGTTAAAATTCCTTATTAATTATATCAATTTCGACAGTATTTTTGTGTAGATTTTCTTTAAGATTTATTTAATATGTAACTCCATGTTTTGCAGCATAATTAAAAATAAATTAATCAGATTAAATAAAATATCTTTTCAGCACAGATGAAGCTGCCACTGAGAATATTTTAAAAGCTGAACTGACTATGGCTGCTCTTTGTGGAAGGCTGGGCCTTGTAACTTCAAGAGATGCCTTTATAACTGCAATATGCAAGGGTTCCCTGCCTCCTCATTATGCCCTTACTGTATTGAATACCACCACTGCAGCTACACTTTCCAGTAAATGTAAGACTTACTCAAATTCTTGTCATCTAGTGGGGTGACATAGTGTAGAGGAAAAAATTATAGAAATTCTTAGTTCAAACTTCAGCTGTTTCACTCACTGCCTCTGTGACCTTGGGAAAGTTAATATCCCTGAACCTGAATTTCTTCCATCTCTCTAAAAAAAAGAAAGAAAGAAATGGAGGTGAGGAAAAAATATCAGTTTTAAACAAGTTCCAATTTTAAATACCAGTTTAAATCCGATTTTAATAATAGTTGTAAGGATAAAATAAGATAAATCTGGAATTTTTTTGTAAACTATAACACACTGTTGAAATGGTGGTGATGATTTTTTTAATGAAACTAATACAACAGTAATGCTTGCAACCACTTAGATTAGGCAAACATCCACGTTTTTTAAAATATTTTGAAAACACTCAAGTTTGTTACATATAATGTAAATATATTTTAGTATGGTATTCAATTTTCAGACTGAAAATACGGGTGTTGGTCTCTGACTTTATCTGGAAAAGTATACTGGGATACCTGTGTAAAATGCTTACTGTATTCTAATTTTATTTTACTTATGAAGGAAGTATACCAAAGTTTTGTAGTTTTATGTGTTATATATCAGATTCTTTACTTAATATTTGCTTAACTTGTCTTGGTTTCTACACCTCATGAGTTTTTAAAATATTTGGTAAAAGTGCTGATATTTAAATAAACGTCACAGTTGAGCTTTATTCAGTCAAGTTAATATTGTTAAAATATAACATTGCTTTGAATGTAGCATGTAAGTATATTTTAATTTTTTACGCTTTCCTTTGTGTTCTAGCGTATTCCATTCAGGGCCAGAGTGTTATGATGATAAGTCCGTCGAGTGACTCTCACCAGCAGGTTGTGGCAGTGGGTCAGCCTCTAGCGGTCCAGCCTCAAGGGACAGTAATGGTAAAGTACTTGTTCTTTTCTTGTTGTTACCAGTTAACTAAGAAGAAAATCTGTTGTACCCTTTCTTGGTAGTTGTCAAAATTTATCATTGAACTTATTTGTTTTCTTTTACCTGGATGACATCTATAAAAGATAGTAGTTAAAACTATGCAGTTGACATTATCATAAACCATTATGATAACTTTCAAGCCAATGAATTTGTTCTGTACAAAATCATTGAGGATAGGCATCCAAACCTATTTTCTTAATATTTTTATTTATTTTTTATATAAGAAAAAACTTTGAATATGATAATGCTGCTTTATAAGCTTTTTAATTTTCAAGAATTCCTAACATTTCTGCAAATACATATATATTTTTTCATATATAGCTAACTTCCAAAAATATCCAGTGTATGAGGACTTTACTTAACTTGGCACACTGCCACGGGGCTGTTCTTGGAACATCATGGCAACTTGTCTTGGCAACTCTGCAGGTATGTTACAGCCTCTGAGTCAGAGAGTGGTGGTGTTTTTATATCTAAGTATTAACAATTAAACTAAGCAGTGCCTATTAGTGCTTTGGGCAGGCCTAAGGAATAGGCAGTAAGTAAGAAAAAAGAGAAGGCGTAAAGTAAAGAAGATATGGCTCATATTGTAGGATGTGATCAAGTGCTTTTTATAACTGCTTAAGCTCCACTTCCTGTGCTTGGTATAATAAGTCTTTTGTATGAATTTTAATTACTGGTTTTAATTTTAGTTATTAGAATTACTATGATTTTATAAATTTGTTTTGATATTGCTTTTTTTTTTTTTTTTAACAGCATCTTGTATGGATTTTAGGATTAAAGCCTAGTAGTGGTGGTGCCTTGAAACCTGGGAGAGCTGTAGAAGGACCCAGTACGGTAAGTCCTAGTTGTTCTTACCCAGTTAGAGCTTCCCAGAATGTTCCTGTGTTACATTTAATTTTATTCCTTTCGTAGGTTCTAACAACAGCTGTGATGACAGATTTACCTGTGATTTCCAATATACTTTCAAGATTGTTTGAAAGCTCACAGTAAGAGTCAGTTTTTTAAATTGATAGAAACATTATTATTGTCTATATATTTTAAATCAAAATGTCTTATTACTTCATTTTTGTTTTAGGTATCTTGATGACGTTTCATTGCATCATTTAATAAATGCGCTTTGCTCCTTATCCCTAGAAGCAATGGATATGGCCTATGGAAATAATAAGGTATGATATTTTACCTTTCTATCTTAAATATGACACACTATTTAGTTAAATAAGTTATTCACCCTAGAATATCGTCACTTTGTAGACCAACCATACTTCTGAGTTTTTACCATTTCTGGTTGTTATTTGTTGAGGAAGTTCAGAGGACATGCTTTGCCTCGTAATATATGTTGCGATTTTAAGTTGTGTCCATTTCTTTTGTGTATTGAGTATTTTTTTAGAGAATAATGCAACCCTATTTTTATAAATGAACTCTACAAAATGTCACGATTATTTGTAATTTGAAATATAAATTTATGATTGGGATTAATTCAGGATTTAAAATAAGTAGTGTTAAGTCAGTGTTTCAATTCCTCTTATCTGGGTTAGGAGGGAAAATAAGGAGCTAATCTTTTTTTTTTTTCCCCTGAAACTTAATGATTCTCCTTTACTGTTTCTATCCTTGAAAACATCCATTGAAAATTAAATTTTTGCTTTGTCCATTGACTCAGTGAAACAGTACTTTTGAATATTGACATTCAAGAACATTTCTATACTCCAAAAGTATCATTTTCTATTTTACTTGGAAAGCACAGGAAAATTTGGATTTATTTCTGTCTTAGGAATAATTATTTAAAATTAAATGCCTTCTACATTTTAAAATGAATACATATAGTTTAGTTTGACCATTTAGGAAAAAGTGAAGACAACCCGGAACATGATTAAAAAGCTGAGAATGCAGCTTTGTGATTTATTTAACATGTTACGGTAGCATCCAGAAGTATGTTGTCTGCCTGGTCCTTAAATTATAATTCAGTGTACTGTGGCTTGTCATCTTGGCTCATGTGACTGATTTAAAGATTAGTCAAGAAAGTCTTGTTGGGTCAAAGTTTCACATTATAGCACATAGCTAGAGAATTCTGCAAACAGGTAAATGCCTATGCAGATGTTTTATAGTTTCCTCCAAATCAATCCATTCTTAACCACTTTGCTAGTGGCTCTCACTTTGCTGTACATCAAAGTCAGCTGTGGAGTTTTAAAAAAATACAAATGTGAGGCCCATATTCAAGGCATCCTGAATCAGCATCTTCAGGTGCGGGGCCTGGGCATCTATATATTCTTTTAAAGGATACACATGATTATTGTACACACCCTGGTTCAAATTATAATAACACCAAGGTAGTAATAGGCAGCATTTATTGGGAACTTATATATGCCAGGCACTTTCTAACTTGAGGTAGGTTCTATACTTTTAGGAGAGGTTCTATGCTGATATTATTTCCATTTTATAGATTAAAAATAAAATAGATTCAGAAGAAATAGTAAGCTACCCAAGGCTATATACCTATTAAGTGGTAGAGGTGAGATCCCAAGCAGTTACAACTCCACAGGCAGCAGTATTCACCACTATACTATATTGTCTCTAGAATCATGAATTTTTCTACCATAAAAGTTTTTAAGGTGCCTACATTAGCATATACAGGAAGAGTCAGCCTGACCATATTTGTCTTAAAATCCCACTGTACTTGTTTCGGTGTACTGACTTCTACTAGGAAAGAAATATGTTCTTAGACATTTTCGTATTTGATTTTTATTGCACTGGAAAAATGTTAAATATATAGAATAATAAAAGATCCTTTCCTTTAAAATCATAAAATTATTATAATTTGCTGGATTTTTTTTTTTTTTTTAGTTTTCCTTTTTTTTAATGCCATGTCTCAGTTTGAAAAAGTTACCCATTAGAAAATATTCATGGCTTCAGTCAGCTGAATTTGCATTTAAGCATATTTTACCACCTTTGTTAGTATTGGGTTAGAGATAGTTGCCCTTGGTTTTTTGTTCACTGAAACTGTTATTGTAACACATGGACGAAGTACTCTTACTTAGCTATTCCAAAAACCCTTTGCCATCGAGTCAATTCCAACCCATAGCAGCCTTAGGTAGGACAGAGTAGAACTGCCCTATAGGGTTTCCAAGGAGCAGCTAGTGGATTCAAGCTGCCATGCTTTTGGTTAGTAGCAGTGGCTCTTAACCACTGTGCCACCAGGGCTCCAATTTAGCTGTATGTGATATAAACTGATTCCCTTTCTGGTTGTTGATATGCCAGTGACTTTAGAGAGCTGTTTTGTCTTCTGTCTCTTTTATTCTTCTGTCAGTGTCTAAAACTGACTTCTTTTTTTTTTTCCCCCCTGGTTCCTGCTGTCTCCTTTATTTTTTATCATACTTGGTGACGTTCATACACGAAGCCTGAACATTTCAAAACTTCACTAATAAGAATGCTCTTTTCCCTTCTGGTCAGAATACTAGCCATTCTGTTTGTCTGGTATAATTTTTGAATTTTGACTGTTTCCCTACTAAAATATTCTCTCCCTGACCAAATTTTCCAATTTGGGCCATTGTGGATAGTTGAGGGTGGCAGAAAGACTTGCTTCTTGGTAACAGGTTTATATTTATTGCAGATTTTATATTAAATAATATTAATTATAGTCAAGCTGTCTAGAGTATTCTCAGTTTTATTTACATTTGAAGTCTTCAAATTTTTCCTTATAGTATCAAAATGCAATATGTTTTCTCCCTAGGAACCGTCTCTTTTTGCTGTTGCCAAATTGTTAGAAACTGGGCTTGTTAACATGCACCGAATAGAAGTTTTATGGAGACCTCTAACTGGCCACCTACTTGAGGTAACCTCTTTTTCTTAAACATTACATTTAATTTTTTATTAAGAACTGTTGAATGTCTTACCATTTGTGCATGTGCAATGATTAAGTTACCGAAATAAAGATATACATTGAACTAATGATTCTGGATAACCATTTGAAAAATTAGCATTAACTTTTTCCCCCCTTTCCTGACCTTGTACTTACATATGTATATTTTATAAAGGACTAAAGCTGTATAGTAATTGGTTTGATGAGGGAGCAGTTTGCTTTTATTGACTGAAAATGGGTGATTTTTGGTTGTTGTTGTTGTGATTTAGGTGAAAGTTTACAGAGCAAATTAGTTCTCATTAAACAGTTAATACACAAATTGTTTTGTGACATTGGTTGCCAACCCCATGATGTGTCAACACTCTCCGCTTCTCCACCCCGGGTTCCCTGTTTCCATTCATCCAGTTTTCCTGTCCCTTTTGTTTTTGGGCTGGTGTGCCCATTAGTCTCATATACATGATTGAACTATGAAGCACGTCCTTTACGGGTGTTATTGTTGGCCCTATGGACCTGTCTAATCTTTGGCTGAAGGGTGAACCTCAGGAGTGACTTCAGTACTGAAGTTCAAAGGGTGTCCAGGGGCCATACTCTCGGGATTTCTCCAGTCTCTGTCAGATCAGCAAGCCTGGTCTTTTTTTTTCTTCAGTTTGAATTTTGTTCTACATTTTTATCTCGCTCTGTCCAGTACCCTCTATTGTGATCCCTGCCAAAGCAGTCGATGGTGGTAACCGGGCACCCTCTACTTGTTCTGGGGAAAATGGGTGAAATTTTAAAGTGAGAAATAACAATGAAATCTCTGAAGTCTCCTCCAGCTGTTAGCTTGGGACCTCTTCATTTTCTTTTCACCATCTTTTGATCACCCTAGTTCGGCTAGTTCTGAAACAACATCAGGGTAATTGGGGCTGACAGGTGGGAGTAAATACTGCTCATTGACAGTCTTTGCTATGATTATGAGATAGCCCTTCTACAAAGTGAAAAACCTGATTGGTATTACTAGTTAAAGATAGTGCCAGTGAATTTTATGTGGGAATTTGTATTCTTTTGTATTCAAGTTGGGGTGATTTATAACAATTGCTTCTTAATAACTAGCTGCTTCTGCCTGTACATATGTTTGTGTGCAGTTTAGGTCTAGGTTACCAGGCTCGTTTTATGTTATTTTAGTAACTTGAGAAAGATAATATTCTCAGTAAGAAAAACAGAGGTACATGAGGGTTTTTTTTTTTTTCTTCATTTTATTGGAATGACTTTTATGAATCATTAAGGGATATAGACAGATTTCTTCATTATTGGACGTTCTCATCAAATGACAAAAAACAATTTTTTAAAATTTTAGCACAGTATCTGATTGAAGCTAGATTAAATTAGGAACCTTAGTATCAGTTTACTTCTTCCTTTTACTCTGATGACATATCATTTACTTTTATGAAATTCTTTTTTCCTATAACTTGTTTCAGTTTCATCTTTTTTTCTTGTCTCTATTGCTTCCTCTTGCCCCTTATTCAGAAGGTAAGCTTACTTACATTTTAGATATAATTTTTCTTTATATGGTATGAATGTTTGATATAATTTCAGAAATGTAAAAAGAACAGAAAATATAACATTTAAATTTTTCTTTTCTCAAATTGATGTATGATTTGCATCTTAAGCATAAAAATTAAATATTTAACTTTTATTCAATGTATGTACCTTCAGGTCTGCCAGCATCCAAACTCTCGAATGAGAGAATGGGGAGCAGAAGCTTTAACTTCACTTATTAAAGCAGGACTAACATTTAATCATGATCCTCCACTTTCACAAAACCAGGTAATTTGGTGAGACTCCTATCTCATTTTTAAAAAAGCATACTTAGTACAAAATCAATCTTGCCCATATATAATTTTTTTTTTTTTAATCAAATGAGTGATATTCTAAAGATGGGTTTTTGTTACTTAATATTTTGTATGTAGGTCATGGAACTCTTACAGAGGGCTGATATGCCTGGATATTTAGGATTGTCTTCATAATAAATTTTAAACACCTTGTGACTGACACTGAATTAAGTTAATAAATTACCCTCTTCATTTAGTGCTAAGACCAACAATTAAGCACTCAGATACTAACCAACCGAAAAGTTGATGATTTGAACTCACCCAGCGGCTTCACAAGAGAAAGACATGATGATCTGCTCCCATAAAGAGTAGAGCCTAGAAGACCCTATGGGGCAGTTCTGCCCTGTCACATAGGGTCACTTTGAGTCGAAATCAACTCAGTAGCACCTAACAACAACAACAACAACTTAATAATCTATTTTGCTTTGGTCCTTACCTGTCTGATTTTTTTTTTTTTCCTGTCTCACTGTTCTTATATAGGAAGAAAATAAGTGGTAGAAGATGCAAGCACAATAAAATAGATTTTTATTTTTAAATAATTTAAAAAGTTATTTTATGCTTCCAAGCTAACTTTGTGTCAGGAATTTTCTTGTCCTGACTCTCTTAATCATTCACGTGTATCTACAGAGTTTTAAAAAGTCCATTAAAGTTTTATTATTTCAAGACTGAGTAGAGCTAGGGCACTTAATAACACCCGTTCTCATTATCTTATTGGATTGTAACTGTATTCTACAGATTTACTCAAGAAATAATTATTGAGTACAAACTGTGTGTTAGGCAGTGTTTTAGCTCCCACAATAGAATGATGAACAAGACAGAAAAGGTTTGTGCTTCTCTAGAGCTCACATTTTAGTGAGTTTATAGTTTTCCCTACTACAATTTGAGTTTTTTTCAAAAGAAGAATCTTGTCTAGCTCGGTACCTGTCATATAGTGAGAGCTAATAAATGTTTGTTCAATTAGTGAACCAAATAAATGAATCCTTGAACAGAAGAAAGTTAAAATGAGGCAAGTGCTTTCAGATGCTGAAAGAAATAGACTAGATTGCCTTTTATGCTCTCCAACATATTTCATCTTTGTTAATGTCTGCTGTACTTGTTCATTTTTATGGGTATTATAACTTCTTTTTTTTAATCACACTTAAGAATTTTAAATATGTGTGGTATTCATTAATAAAATAAATGAAAATTAATTTTAAATATTGGGAGTTTTCTGTCTCCACATACAGCTAGAAATATATTTCCTTCAGTGAGGTTCATTTTTATATGGGCTTATAGTTAATGCCTTTTAAAGTAAGGGTACTCCCTCATGTATCCTGAAATCTAACATCTTGAAGATTTTTTTTTAAAATAAGAGAAAATAAAAACCAGAAATAGATGACAAAATTAACCTCTAATGATTACTAATAGAAATTAAAATAACGTTTATTTTAATAGAAAAATTTCTATTTGCCAGAGTAGTCTGTGTGGAGTGAATTTAAACTTACAAAAAGTAATAACAACTGGGCTTTTTATCCTAATTAGTTTCTTGCCCTGTTTTCAGAGGCTCCAGTTGCTTTTATTGAATCCATTAAAGGAGATGTCCAATATTAACCATCCTGATATCCGACTCAAGCAGTTAGAATGTGTGTTGCAGATTCTGCAGAGTCAGGGAGACAGTCTTGGGCCTGGGTGGCCATTAGTGCTTGGAGTCATGGGAGCAATCAGAAATGATCAAGGGTAAGTATTTAAAATTAACATCCAAAAAGAGATACAGGTAGAAAGAATCTATTCTAAAATCTCGCGTACTGGTAATTTTTTTTATGTATGCTTTTGCTGCCTAGGTCTAAGATGAATAGTTTTTCTTAACATTACTCGCAAGTGGCTATAGGGAATTTTTAGAGCTCACCTTTGTTTTAGAAGAATGGAGAATTTGCTGTTTGTTTTATGCTTATACCAGAATGCAAGATTCTTGCTTAAAGATAAATGAACAAATACAACAAATTTTATAAAATATTCAAATATAAGGTTTTATTTTGTTAAAATTAGTATTTGGTAAGATGTGATATAATATTTAGGTTCTGACTTCTCTGTATATATTCGAAAATCTAAAAACTGCTTTAAAATGACTTAGGTTTTCCAATCAATTGGGTGAATTCCTAGGAGTGAAATTGCTGGGTCATATAGTAAGGTTATGTTTAGCTTTGTAAGAGAATGCCAAATTGTCTACCAGTGTGGCCGTACCATTTTGCATTTTGGATTTTAGCCATCCTAATAGGTGTGTAGAGTTTTCTTGTTGTTTAAATTTGCAATTCCCAAAGCACTCATTCCTTGCTGTTGACATTGCAAGTTACTTAACCTTTCTGCTTAAGTAGTTTTCTGTATAACCTAGGACATTGTTGGATGAAGCGAATTAATGCATATAAAACACTTAGGAAGTACATGATATAGTAAGCACACAGTGTTACCTACTGTAATTTTCATTTTCATTACTTTTCACCACAAGATTTTCTTTACAGAATAAAATAGTTCTTATTTTCTTTATTTGAAATTAAAAAGTTACCCCCTTCTCACAGACTAAATATAAAATTTTATATTTCTTTGGATATTTAAATAAGATACAGAATAGTTACAAGAGAGTGAGGGACTCATTGTCATTCAGTGAGTACATCATGCATGTTCACATTTGCTAGACGCCGTGCTAGATATTAGGGACACAGCGGCGAGAAAAGTGACCGTAGCCAACTTTGCTGTCTCATTCATTGCATAAGTTTTCTTGTTTTGACTAGTTGGTGCAGAATACAAATAGAAATAATATGGTGTTAATGGCATATTTCCTTTTCCCTTTTTTTAAACTACTGTTTTTATTTCTTTACCTGTAAGTGATTTTGTTAATTTGTTTAAACATACTTTTTTACGTTTATGTAAATATTAGAGTATTGTATGACCTATATTAGGGAAGATTTTTCTTATCCAAATTTTAAATTTTATCCAGACTATTGTAAAGTACGTAAATTTTACTCATTTCTTTCTAATGCATCAGAATAAATTTCTTTTATGTTTTCAGAGAATCCTTGATACGAACTGCATTCCAGTGTCTTCAGTTAGTTGTGACAGACTTTCTACCAACAATGCCTTGTACTTGTCTGCAGATAGTTGTAGATGTTGCAGGTAGCTTTGGGCTTCATAACCAAGAACTTAATATTAGTTTAACTTCAATAGGTTTATTGGTAAGTATCATTGCCTTTCTTATAATAGTATGGCTTAGAAATCACTGTTATACAGTTGTGAGTGAATGCTAAGCAAATGTTCTTTAGACTCTGTGGGAATTGTTTAAATGACTGAAATATCAAACATATCTTTAATGAAGGATTAAATGAAATATTTGGAATAATGTTGCTATATTGAGCTGAAGTTTGGTTTTTGCAATGTTTGTCATGAGAAGACTTGGTAAACAATTAAGAGTACAGGAAAAATATTCAGTTGACTTTAGAGTGAAAGTTAATTGATTTTCAATATTATTTTATTAGCAGCATTTTCATGTACTGTGTATCTAGTAAATGAAGCCTTAGTAAAAGGCTCTACTATTTGCATAGTCCTATAATGGAGCCCCGATGGCGCAGTGGTTAAGAGCTTGGCTGCTAACCAAAAGGTTGGCAGTTCAAATCTACCAGCCGCTCCTTGGAAACCGTATGGGACAGTTCTACTCTGTCCTGTAGGGTTGCTATGAATCGCAGTCAACTGAATGGCAACGGGATTGGTGTTTTTTTTTTTTGGTTTGGTAGCCTGTTGACTCTGTTTTATTAGCTATTAAGAAACAGCATATGATAGTGGGAGAGCATATACTCTGGAAACGTATATACCTATATTTTAATCCTGCCTACCCCCTGTTAATTGTTAAATTATTGACCTCCTGAGCCTCATTTCACTCATCTTTAATAAAAAATAAATAAAATCAAAGTTATGTCATTAATATGACATGAAGTAAACATGTACAGAGCTGTTTCCAATATGTATTTGTTTAACAGTAATTGTTTAGAATCTTTTAAATGTATAACTCGTAAGTGTTATAAAGTCAAACTTATGCCCTCATAAGCTAGGTATGTTAATATTTTACTATTAAAAATATAATTACACAAATATGTATAAGCATACTTTATATATAATTGCTCCCAAAGAGTGGCCAGTTAATTTAATGTTGATTAATTACTGCTAGATATCACCTCCTTTATTTTACATTTATGTTCATAGATATTGGATGCCCAACATTTTTACCATTGGCATAATTATCATTAATTCATATACTTTATTGTGGTTGAAAATTTAGTCTTAAGATATGTTTGGAGACAGTAATTGCCCTTATATAAAATTGTGAAATATTAAATATTAAGTATTCACTAATAATTTTGCTGGTTGTGATAATAGTATTATGGTTATATTTTTTAAAGCCTTTATTAGAGATTTAAAAATATGAGCATGAAGTAAATATGGCAAAATGTTAACAGTTGTTATACCTGGATGATGGGTACATCAGTACATTGAAGTTCATTATACTGTTCTCCCTGTCTTTCCATATGTTTTTAAAATTTTTTGTAATAGAGAGTAAAAATTAAAAATTAATCTTAAAACTAGATTGTTTCTCTAAATTCTACTAAAATCAGATAGAGGCACTGATTGAGCTAGAGATGTTTTCATTAAATCTATTCTACTAGGAAAAAGATTTCTTAAGTAATTTAAGTTTTACTCTGAAAGGTAAGTGGCCTTCTATTGCAAATTTAGTTTATTATGTGTTTAAAATAAAGTTATTCATAAAGTGATATTTTTCTACTTTACTTTTTAGTGGAATATTTCAGATTATTTTTTCCAAAGAGGGGAAACTATTGAAAAAGAATTAAATAAGGAAGAGGCAGCACAGCAAAAGCAGGCAGAAGAGAAAGGAGTGGTTTTAAATCGGCCGTTCCACCCTGCACCACCGTTTGATTGCTTGTGGTTGTGTCTTTATGCAAAATTGGGTGAACTATGTGTGGACCCCCGTCCAGCTGTTAGGAAGAGTGCTGGGCAAACTCTGTTTTCTACAATTGGTGCACATGGAACTTTGTTACAACATCTAACATGGCACACTGTTATATGGAAGGTATTGTAAAATAGCTTCAGTTATCAGCTTTTAATTGAGATACGCTTATATACTTTTTAAATGAAACATTTTCCTGTTTTTTTAAAGAAGAATTTCCACGTGTTCATGTATTTCACAAAATAGAAAATGTTAGCTTTCTCCTATTTTGAATGGTTCCTCACAGAGAACGAATCAGATATTAAAGGCCTCATCACTGTTTCTGTTTTGATCACTTAATCTTGCTATCTCTAATTTCTTCCTCCTCCCTTCTCTTTTATTGTCATGTTTTCCTGAATAGTAAAACCAGGGGTTGTTAAACCCCAGAAGGTAATCAATTCCTTAAAATAGGGTAGAAAGTTTTGTTTTTTTTTTTTTTCCCCCGTTTGAGGGCTACTTATATACATGTAATTCAAATATATAATTGTATGAATAAAAGAATATCATTTACAGTGAAATTCACTTGCAGACTCACCAAACAAAAGTAACTTCCATGTGGTAAATTATACATATTCACTCAGTATATCCACCACCCTTTTGTCAGTTTGACACACTGGTGGCTTGCTTGTTGCTGTGATGTTGGGAGCTATGCTACTGGTATTTCAAATACTAGCAAGGTCACCCGTGGTGGACACGTTTCAGGGGAGCTTCCAAACTAAGAGTCAGAAGCAAGGCCTAGTAATCTACTTCCAAAAATTAGCTGATGAAAACCTTATGGATCTAACAGAATATTGTCTGATATAGTGCTAGATGAGTCCCTTAAGTTGGAAGGCACTACACAGTAGCTGCAACAACAGACTCAAACATACCAAAGATCATTAAGATGCAGGACTGGGCTACATTTTGTTCCATTATGCATAAGGTCGCCATGAATCAGAGCCAACTTGATGGCAACTAACAGCAATTCATTAAATACACAATTTCATTTTACCGTTTTCTCCCCTTTTAAAAACTTTTTTTTAAAGTCAACAGCTTATTAGTGAGCATGCCCTCTTTGCTAAAAGGCTCTCCTTTTTTGTTGTATCTGTTCCATTTTAATAAAATTCTACTTTAAATCCTTTCACTTCTTTGTATTTTTGAGAACATTAAGTTTGACAGTAGGCAATACAGTAAACCTTACTTGTATTTAACAATGTTTACAGTGTATTAAAAAGACCCCAAGATGTCATCTTAAAAATAATAATTTTTCCTAATAAAAATAATTAAAAACATGTTCCCTCTTGTGCTTTCTATTTCAGTTCCATCTCCTGACTCCTGCTTAGTTTACAGACACGCTTGAATCTTCCATACTGTTTAAAAACAAACCTGTTTTTTTCCTGATTTCTGTTTTTCTTTCAAACAACTTCATTGTTAATCTTTCTGCTGCCTATGCTAAATGAGTCTTTTTCTTCCTCACTTCCCATATATCCCACTATCCATTGTAATTTTATTTCTAGATTATTCTGCTTCAGAGGCTCTTAAATATTAGCATATAACAGAATCACTTAGAGGGTTTGTTAAAACACAGATTGCTGCCCCCCCTTTGTTCTTATTGTGTAGATTGCCCCATAGATGTTCCAATGATACCTGTTCAACAAGTCTTATACATTATTCTATCCTGTTTTAACTTTTTGCATTTCATGACCTTAAGGATAAACTTAAGAATATAAGGGTACCTCTGTTGGTCAGTTTCCTCTTATGTATGGGAATTGAGCAGGCTGTATATTTTTTGTAAGAATTCCTAGTTTACTATGCCATTACGTAAGCTGTGTTATCACTACTTTTCATATGACATTTTTGTAAATAATTCAGGTTCTCTTTCATCTACTGGACCGAGTTCGAGAGTCTTCTACCACCGCAGACAAAGAAAAGATTGAGTCAGGAGGTGGCAATATTCTCATTCATCATTCAAGGGATACAGCAGAGAAGCAGTGGGCTGAGACATGGGTATTAACATTGGCTGGAGTAGCAAGAATCTTCAACACTAGAAGATATTTACTGCAACCTTTAGGTATATATGCATTTTGGGGGCTTATGTAAGTAATTTGAGGAGCCCTGGTGGTGCAAGGGTTAAAGCACACAGCTGCTAACTGAAAGGTCGGTGGTTCAAACCCACCAGCAGCTGTGTGGGAGAAACATGTGGCAATCTGCTTCCCTAAAGATTACAGCATTGGAAACCCCATGAGGCAGTTCTCTTCTGTCCTATAAGGTTGCTCTGAGTTGGAATCGACTCGATGGCAATGAATTTATACAAGTAATTAATGCTAAAGGAAATTTGGAAAATACAGGTGATTCTTTTAAATTTCATATACAATGGTACTACCCAAGAACAACAGATTCTAAATTCAAGTGTGTATTTTCATGCAGAAAATAGTTAACGTGTCCCTACTGTGGTCTGGGCTCTAGGGGGCACAATGATGTGCAAACTATACTTTTCTGTGCTGTCATAGGTATGAGTGAGGAACCATAATTACATACGTGAATGTAAAATTGCAAAAACGATGAGCGCTATGAAGGAGTGGTACATTGTGAGCTTATAATAGAAAGTGATATTTTACTTGAGATCTGACATGTAAGTAGGAATTCATCAGGCAAGTGTAAGATGAAGTGAGGAGAGCATTATATCAGAATGTGTAAAAGGAATAGGAGAAGATTTAGAGCCAGGGGTGAGCAGGTGATGAGGAACCTAGCAAGTTTGAATGGAATGAAGAGAGTAAGGAAGTGCATGATTACAGATGAGGTTGTAGAGATGGGGAGAGACCAGGCCATGGACAACTTTGTAGATCATGTTCAATAGTTAGGACTTCATCCTAAGAGCAATGAAAAACTACT
Organism: Dugong dugon; assembly: GCA_030035585.1. Lineage (NCBI taxonomy): Eukaryota > Metazoa > Chordata > Mammalia > Sirenia > Dugongidae > Dugong > Dugong dugon. Next base: position 17,704,394 of record CM057465.1, read on the forward strand.
GTGAAAGGTCTTAGTTCGTGATGTGACATAATCAGATAGGCACATCAGAAGATCACCTTAGTTGGTTTGTGTACAATGGAATGGCAGCAAGGAAGGATGGTGGGGTTTTCTGATGTATTTTAAAAGGATGGCAGGATATTGTTAGGAAGCTGTTGCTCATGTAGATGAGTGTTTCTCAACCAGGGGTGATTTTGCCCCCCCCCCCAAGGAACAGTTTGCAATGTCTGGAGACGTTTTGGTTGTCACACCTGGGACTAGCATCTGGTGGGTAGAGGCCAGGGATGCCGCTAAACATTTGCAGTACACAGGACAGCCCACACAACAAAGAATTATCCAACCCAAAATGTCAGTAGTGCTGAGGTTGAGGCGCCCTGATACAGATTATAATAGCTTCAATTTTGATGATACTGATGGGAGTCGTAGAGAAAAGTGAACAGAAATGCTTTTGTACATAGTTGTGAGCATGCTGTATGTATTGTTTTATGTTTGACTTTTTTTAACCTTATGTTAAAGCATAAGCGTATTTACTCTTTTCATAGGCATTTGAGTGTGCTAGTCTTATGTACTTTTGCTCATTTAACTTTTTTTATTCAACAGCAAATAATTTGTGGAGTCTGATTCCTTTTGCACTTTAGAACTTGAAGTACTTTTTAAAATTTTGCCTCGCTTTTTTCTCTTTATGTAAAATTTACGTATAATAAAATACATAAATCTTAATTGTACATTCACTAAGTTTTGACAAAACAAGCATCATTTTTAATACCTCTGTGATAGCTACTTTATCTTAAAAGTTAAGAACTAACAGATTTAGTTTTTCTAGATGAAGATGTAAGGCAATTCATGTAGTTTTGATAAATTTTTGTAACTTGAAGACTAGGAAATGGTTTTTATTATTATTTTAGACAAGGTTCGTATTTTTAACATAACCATGTGTGATAATTATACTTAGTCTTATAGATAGGGAACTTCTTCCTAGACATAAAGTATGTTAATAAAGGAACTATAGGAGTCTTTCCCCCACTATGGCATGGAATATTCTAAATCTGAGATTAGTTCACCATTCTGGTTGGCAGATAGATGATTCTTTTGACTTTTTAACTGGGATGGCAGCAGGTACAAGTGTTTTGTTTAGCTGTTTAAATGTAATTTGTCAAAACTCTTTGAACTGTTTACTTAAAAATCTGTGCTTTTTACTGTATGTAAATTATACCTTAGTTTTTTTTTAAAATAGAAAGTATGGAGGGACATAGGTGGTATAATTGGGCAGGTGTTATAGTTTGTCCTATGCAGGCAGAGTAGTACCTATTATTTTATGCCAGACTTCAAGCTTTCAATTAACTGAATGCTTCCTGCAGTCACTTGGGTTTCTCTTATTTTTAAAAAAGAAAATTTAGTCATTTATAGCCTTTGCAAAATGAAAGTCTTTAAATCTTGATTATGTATTTCATAGCCTAGTCACGTTATCCTGCTTTAGAAAATGTCAGTTTCTGCGATTTTTGCATTATTTTAATGCAAGTATGTTGGTAGTAATGAAGCCATTGGGTTTGACTGCTGTAGAAACAAGGTCATTTTTGCCATGTTTCTTGGAAAAATAACTATACCTGGCCATAGAGAGCTTCATTGTAAATGTGTATAGTTGGTCACAGGAGCAGGGCAAGAGATTGAATTAATCAGTGAAAGCTAGTACCTGCCACTGAACTGTTGAGTCCATGTTCTGCTGATGGTGGATCAGTAGACTCAGATTCACATGAGAGGAACAAATTTAGACTCATTGAAAAAGGACAGTTTATTCCTTATCGTACATTTCTGCCTGGTCTCCTACTTAAGAAAATTCTGCAGTTGTAAAATTATTTAAAATATGAAAATCAAAGTATAAAGTTAAGGTTTTGTGGCATATGATCTAGTTTATTTTAAACATTCAGACCTATAAAACACATCAATCATACTGTATAACTTACAACCTTTCCAGTATGTTTAAGAATGAAAAGTCTTACATGATCATTAATAAATGTAGATTTATTTTTATTTACAAAAAAGCCTTCTTTTTTCTTTTTTTAAAACCTTTGTAGGTTTTTATTCTGTTCTCAGGCAGAGGTACTAGGAAAGAGTATAAACAGGTATACATACATCATATAGAATTTTGTTTTTAAGACCAAAATATTGTTCGATATACCTGTTATCCTCTTCTTTATGCTCTTTTTCCCTGTATCTGATTTTTTTTTTCTGGATTTCTGGGTTGGGATGATGTTAATTGATATTGTTAGTACCTTAGTACCTAAGTATATTTTTGCTAGTTCTATGGGAATTTAAGCAGAAAAATAAAGCAGATAGACTTTAAAGTGTCTCATATTAAGAGAAAATATCACTTTTATGGTGATAGATTTTTTTTTTCTCTTCCAAATATAGGAGATTTTTCCAGAGCATGGGATGTTCTTCTTGACCACATACAATCAGCAGCCCTCAGCAAAAACAATGAAGTATCTCTGGCTGCTCTGAAAAGCTTCCAGGAAATTTTACAGATTGTATCCCCTGTCAGAGACTCAGAGAAGCCTGAGACACCACCTGCAGTTAATGTACCTGTGCCTGTCCTTATAGGACCCATGTCAGGCCCTAGCCTGAGCAGGCCATTTATAAGAACAGATTCCATTGGAGAAAGACTTGGAAGATATAATAGCTCAGAGCCACCCATAGTTAATGTTGAGCTTGAAGATTTGAATCTCTGGTGGGCTGCATGGAATACCTGGTATAAAATTGGATCTGAAAGCACTAAGCCTCCTATTACTTTTGATAAATTAACTTTCATTCCCAGCCAGCCTTTTCTTACAGCTTTAATTCAGATATTTCCAGCTCTCTACCAGCACATAAAAACTGGTTTCAACATGGATGACTTGCAAAAGTTGGGAGTCATATTGCACAGTGCTGTTTCAGTCCCAATAAGTTCAGATGCATCCCCTTTTATTCTTCCATCTTACACTGAAGCAGTTTTGACAAGTTTGCAGGAAGCTGTACTTACAGCTTTAGATGTTCTCCAAAAGGTAATATAATTTTAGTTGCTGTCTGAGCAATAGTACAAACAGTTCTCTGGAATTTTTTTTTTCTCACTTTGCTATATGTATTTTCGGAGCCTGGTGGCACAGTGATTGAGAGCTATGGCTGCTAACCAAAAGGTTGGCAGTTTGAATCCACCAGCTGCTCCTTGGAAACCCTTTGGGGACAGTTCTGCTCTGTCTTGTAGGGTCACTGTGAGTTGGAATCTTATCAACCGCAACAGGTTTAGTTTTTTTTTTTTTTTTAAATATGTATTTTAGGAGTCCTGGTGGTTACAATGGTTAAACACTTGGCTGCTAACCATAAAGATTTCAGCCTTGGCAACCCTATGGGGCAGTTCTACTCTGTCCTGTAGGGTCACTATGAGTCAGAGTCGACTCAACAGCAATGGTTTTGTTTTTGTTTTCTTTTGATACGTATTTGGGGATAAATTCTGGATTATCATGATTGTTATGTATACTTAATATTTAAAGATAAATTCAAAATTGTCAAGATCCACTTATTCTAAAATCCTATGATTTTCTGATATTTTTAAAAAGGTAATTGAGGTCTATTTTGAGAGTCTTTTTAAGAAGCCGCCTGCATCCTCGTTTCTGTTCACCAGTATTTTTGGTTTGTTCGTGCAGCTCTTCACAAGAGGATATAACAAAAAACGTTAGCGAAGTATTTCTATGAGTAAAAAATAAATAAGCAGTAGGATTATATATATATTTTTCATATGTACTTAAATTTAGCTCTGAAATTTTTGGAAGCCTGTATAAAAAAAAAGAGGTATGAGTAAATTTATAAAAGCATTTTCCCACAGAAATTTTTGAAGAGATGTGTTTTTAGCTATAAGTGTGTTTTATTATTGCAAAACAACTTATTAAAACAAACAGATCTAAAAATCATCATTGAGCAAATCCAGATTAGCGAGCAAGACCAGATCAAAATCAAAGAGTTTGTACAACATCAAAGTAATTGTTAGCACGGTTCACAACTACCAGAATGCTAAACAAAAATATGCCAGTGGAATAACCAGCTGTTCCTGCAAGGTAGCTGTGACATTCTGATAAAATTAGAATGGAGTTAGTTTCTGATCACTCATGTGTAGCTGTTTGTGTAATGCAAATCATGCTTTCTAATTAACTGATTGCTTTATATCCAACTGGAAAGATGAAAATGTTCACAGTAAGAATGGTGATATTTCTACTACACCGTGATACCTCTTAATTGCCTCTGAAGGAAGTCTAGCTGAGAATACTTCTTTGATCTCTTTAACCCTAGTTGCATTGTGCAGGGAAACAAAATGTGGAGAAAGTTAAAATTTAAGTGAGTCTAAACAAAACAAAAAAAACCCAAATCCGTTGCCCTCAAGTTGATTCCACTCATAGTGACCCTATAGGACAGAGTAGAACTTCTCCATGGAGTTTCCAAGGAAGCTCCTGGTGGATTTGAACTGCCAACTTTTTGGTTAACAGCCATAGCACTTAGCCACTACACCACCAAGTTTTCCAGAGAGAGTCTAGCATTTGAAAATATTGAATGTTTCGCTGTTCAGTCTTGAGTCTTTCATTTTGCTTCTATGAACCTCAGTGGATTTTGCCCCCTCTTGTAAAACAGGGCCTAAGTTTTATGTTAGTATTGTTGTAGAGCTAAATGGAATAATGCGTATGAAAGATGTCTATTTAGGAATACTTTCTAATCCTACAGTGTTATGCAGATAGCAAGAGGTATTGTAACTATTCGTAAAATTTTTCTGTGACTCCCTGTTGCCTTCAGTATAAAATCCAAATCCTTAACCTGGACCGCAGAGCTCTGTAGGGTCTGGCTTTTGCTGGGTGCTACTTCTCACCTTTATCTTTCCAGAGTCTTTTTGGGTCAGAGGATCTTCAGAGCTCATTTCCTCCTTAAAGCCTTCCTAGTCCCTAACATTTTGAACTAGATAACCCTCGTAGGTGGTCCCAGCTCTATTGTTATTTTGTTTTATTTGTCTGATTACTTTTGCTGTGAACTCTTCGAGGACAAAGACTTTTTTTCTCCCCCTGTACATTCTTAAGACATATAGTAGACATTCATTGTAGACATTCATTAAGTGTTGGATGCATGAACAATATATAAATAAATGAAAATTTTCTGGATTGATGTGATGTCTCGTAGAGCAGAGAGCAGCTGCCAGCTACCAGCCTAATTTTGAAAAAAGGTCCTTAGATCTAATTTTAACAGCTTTGACTTTTATAAATTGGAAATATTAGGAGAGAAAAAGCCTTGAGAAAAACAGTCATCTTCAAATCACTCATTCCCAAGTACTAGCATTGAAAGGGATTTTCAGATGAATTTGCCCATGGGAGGATGTTCTCTAAGGGTAATATAATTTTAGTTGCTATCTAAGCAATAACACATATAGTTCTCTGGAATTTCTTTACTTTACTATATATATTTTGGGATAAATCCTGGATTGTCTTGATTGTTGTGTGTAAAGTACATATAAGTGGATAATCAGCACCCCCAGACTGCACGGCTTAGAATAATCACAGTGCCAGGCATTCCTGGGAAACTAAGTGGTGGCATTAATGCTGCTTCCAGGCGCATGGATTTTTCCAAATAACCCCCATTGCATAACCAATCAAAAGCTAACTTCTTTCCTTCCTTTCTGCCTTCCTTTCCCTTTTCTTTCTTTACTTTCTGTCTTTATTTTCTCCTTTCTTCTTCTTCCCCCATTCTCCTTTCTTCTCTTCTTCCCTCTCTCTCTCTCCCTTCCTCTCTCCCTCCCTTTCTTCCTTTCGCCTCATTCCTTCCCTTCCTTTCTTTTGCCTTCTTTTCTCCTTTCCCCTTCTCTCCTTTCTCTCTTTCATCAGATATTTATTGAGCACATACTACTTGCCTATTTTTATAGGAGAAGGAAGATCGTAGATCCTCATAATGCAAGAACCAGACATCCCCCCCACCATCACCACTTTTTTTTTTTTTCTTTCTGTATCTGAAGTACCTAAAGCAATGCCTGGCACACCATAAACCAAAACCTGTTGCCACTGAATTGATTCCAAGTCATAGCAACCCTATATGACAGAGTAGAACTGCCCCACAAGGTTTCCAAGGAGCGGCTGGTGGATTCAAACTGCTGACCTTTTGGTTAGCAACAGTAGCGCTTAGGAGCTCCATAAGTGTTACGTTGCTGGGAATGAACTGTTTGCAGTGTCAGCTGTTACTGACTGGCTATGTATCCTACCTCCGTTTCTCCACCTGTAGAATAGTTGCATTTTAGAAACCAAAGAACGGGCTTAGTTTTTTCATTAGTGTTCTTATTTTCAGTATGGTAGGTAACTTGAGTTGTAAAGATAACAGTATTCACAACTGAAATAATAATAGCTGTTTTTCTCTTTAGCGAGGGAGGAGGGGAAACATAGCCTGTCAGCGATTACTTTTTTCCTCTGAATTGTCCATGTGGCTAAGTTGCTGTTAATGCTCTAGAGGGAAAAAAAAAGTGAATTTTTCTGTCAGAAAGAAAATCATGGGACTTGTAGGATGTGCATAATCTGGAACTCTCAGATACTTGATTTAGGCTTTTACATACTTATAGAGGATAATAAACAAAGAAAAAACAATAACCTCCCCACCCACCCACCCCCAAGAAAAAATTTTGCAGGGAACGTCATGGGGTCTAATTTTTAAAAAAAAACTCTGCCTTAGCAATAAGATAACAAGTTGAATCATTCATTCCAACTATCAGGAATTTGTTCTAGGCTTTTTATAGCTTTGAAAACAATATATACGTTCATTCAGTCTGAAACTTAAGCAGCTTTTTTTTTTTAACCTTTTTTTTAATTGTGCTTAAGTGAAAGTTTACAGTTAAGTTAGTTTCTCATACAGAAATTTAGACACACATTGTTATGTAACTGTAGTTGCTAACCCTCTACTGTGACAGCACACTCCTCCTTTCCACCCCGGATTTCCCGCGTCCATTCAGCCAGCTCCTGTCCCTTTGTGCCATCTCATCTCGCCTCTGGACAGGAGCTTCCCATTTAGTCTCATGTATCTACTTGAGCTAAGAAGCGGTCTCTTAACAAGTATCATTTTATGTCCCATAGTCCAGTCTAATCTTTGTCTGAGGAGTTGGTTTCAGGAATGGTTTCAGTTCTGGGCCAACAGAGAGTGAGGGGGGCTGTGTCTTCCGGGGTCCCTCCAATCTCAGTCAGACCATTAAGTCTGGTCTTTTGACTAGAATTTGAGTTCTGCGCCCCGCTTTTCTCCTGCTGCAGACTTAAGAAGCTTTTGGTGTTAATTTATATCCATTGGTATCATTTTTGCATTATTATTAATTTTCATTCTAACCGTTGTTTGATTACTTAACGTGATTTATCTAAATAATGTTTCATAAACCTTGAATGTGATTCAAATGTGCAGGCTATTTAATATGTATTTCCTAACAGAAAAATTAACATATTTTATTAAAAATAAGAGTGTGTTTATACTTTCCTCCACGAGTGTCAGAAAATTTTTACACAAGCAAAATTTATTTGCTTTGTGACTTTATCCTTAAACTAATAAGCTATCAGGCAAGACATTTTATTGATTAAAATCCGTTTTCCTTCCTAAAGGAAAAACTGATTTCTGAAATCATGTTTTCTGTCTAAAGAGGAGCTTCTATCTTATTCTTTCTTGGTACCCTTACATGGTGTAGGACTTCACAGTCACAATACTGTCACAATCACAGTATTCTCTTGGTTCTCACATCGCTAGATCCCAAACAGATTGACTTAATGTGTGTTCATTGATGTTTTCTTTTTTGCCAAGGTATTTTGGCATACATGGGCATTTGGGAATTTGGTTATTAGCTTTCAATATATGCTGTACTCTAAGTTGTGTGGCCAGGAGACTGCTTTTTGTCTTATTTATTGCTAAACATCTGAAGTCAGATGGCCAGATACCCTATCTGCCTCCATCGCCAAGACTGCTGGAGTTATACTCCGGGAGACACCATCACACTGTGTGAATGGTGCCCTTGGGGTTGTGTAGTGAAGCCCTGCCTTCTTAATATGGGCAAGTTTTTTGTTTGTTTGTTTGTTTTTAATTGTGGTGAAAATACACACACCAAAACATTTGAAGGGCAAGTTTTTAAATATCTCTGTACTTCAGATCCCTTATCTGTAAAATGAAAATAATAAATCTACAACTTTTTGCCTATTAATAGGGATGATATTTGTAAGGTACTTAGTGCCAGGCACAAAATAAACATTTAGTAAATGTTAGCTCTTATTATCTTCATCATATGCATTTTAAGATCACAGAATTGCTTTATAAATCAACTGCTAATAACACTATTGATCTTTTTTTTTTTTAAAGAAAGGACCTTTAAAAGTCAAAATGTATAATCAAAGTTGTTAATCAGTGTTAAAATATTTTCAGAGAATTTGATATTTCATTTTCTGAGGTATCCACAAGCTTTTTCTTTTTTTTAATCTTTGAAAATAAAAGAATCCACTTAGGGTAATCCGTTATCTTTTCCATGTAATTATTATTTTTTTTACTTCTGAGTTAAAACCCAGCAATTGGTTAATTTAAAAAAAGAAAAAAAGAAACTATTAGGAGCAATCACAAGAATTTTTTAGGCTGTATAAACTTTACCATTCAAGATTCTCCACTCACTGTTTCTAAAAAAAAAATAACCAAATATTTTGAGATGGTGTTAAGATAGCTTCATTCTGCCTTTTTATATTGTGATTATATAAGCACTTTGCTTAGTGCTGCTCATACCTAAAAGTTAGCTCTTCATATGTCAAGGCAGTTTTATCTAAAACTTCAGTTATGGCTAAATGGCTATGTCTTCTTTGAGAAAAAATGAAATTTATCTATTATCTGATAAGTTTAAAAGCCATGGATAGCATAAAAACATAAATGTTGTACATTTTAAAATAAATTTCTTAAAATTTTCAAATGTTTTGAATTTTTATTTAGTATTTTGAGAGAACCCATATGATTTCTCAGCAAAGAGTGATCATTTTTTATATTTTGTAAAGCACAACTGTGTTTTAGACACTCCATAAATAATATCCTTAAGAATAAAAGCAGATGAAATTTAAGGGCTTTCAACATGTTTGAAGTAACTGTGCAGTTATTTCAACGTTTTTGAAGTAACAGTGACATGTCATGTAATGTCAGAATATGGATTTTACTCTGTTTCTGTCAAATTATTGAAACCAATAAATTTTGAGAAACTAAGTTATTAATTAAAATGTTATTTATATTAAAAGTATTTTGATTTTCTTGTCTTAAGTCTATGTAGTCATATACATCAAACATTAAATATGTACTGCCCTGTTAAAAAATTAATATAGATATTTCTTTTAGAAACAATTTTTCATATGTGACTTACTCTTATAACCTATAATATACATGATCGTTTGTTAAGGTCAGTTGACAAATCATGGTGCAGAAATCTGTTTCATTTCAAAGAATTAATATCACTTAAATAGAAGCCAGTATCATCTTTGTCAGTGAAACATTTTTAATGGTCTAATGGCTGTATTAGTGAACAGTCAGATTGTAGAACCTCAGGACTGCCTGGGACTTCTCTTTAAGTGCCTGCATTTTCCACTCTGTTAAGTAATAGATCACATTTTTCTATTAAAAAAAATTTTGTAGCTGATAATACATTTCAGCCCACATTTTATCTGATAATTGTTTCATTGTCTGTGGTGGTAAAATAGGATGGTTTTTAAGATTCTTTAGTCAAGGAAATATACAGGAAACAACTTAATGGAGTTCAGATTATGTATTCTAATGTTCACATTTTGCTTTTACAGGCCATCTGTGTAGGACCAGAAAACATGCAGATAATGTATCCAGCTATATTTGATCAGTTACTGGCATTTGTAGAATTTTCCTGTAAACCTCCACAGTATGGACAACTGGAAACAAAGCACATTGCAAATGCAAAATATAATCAGGTAATTTACTATGAATTATATTTACTCGTGGCTTATAAATACAGTCAGTTCTACTTAAGATAGACTTTGATTATCTTGGAAAATGAAATTTTTCATTCACAAATAAACTTTCATATGTCTGTTAACAGTTTAAACTGAACAGAAATATTATTTGGGAAAACCATTTTTGTGTTCCTTTTCTCCCTGCTTATGACTTTCCTTTTTTCAAGTGGTTCTCCAAAAATTTGACCTTTTATGTTACTCTACAGCAAATCTTTCTTGAAAAATATAAGTTCCTTTGTACCTGTTTCTTGGTTGCCCCATGCCACCACAAAATGACTTCTAAATCTCCAAGCCTAATCTTATCTAAAGTAGATGCTTGTAATGCAAGGTGAAGAAATCATTATATACTGAATAAGAAGTTCTCTACTACTGGTGTGATATTTAGTTGGATTTTACATAAAAGATTTTAATAGCCATACTTGGCAAATTTTAACTTTGGTTTCACTTAGGGGAAAAGTAAATTTCTAAATGCATGCACATGCTGATTTTGTTCCCTCAACATAAAAATTTTAATTTTACATGGTCCTTTTAAGTAGTTTTAATATGTATTAACTTTTCTCATTCTATTTGTCTTGCAACACAATGGAATCACAATAGATCCAACTATTTGCACCGGTGAGTTAAATTTCCTAAAATTGTCCTAACCTATTGGCAACAAATAAAATACATCTTTCCCAGTTCTTGATAGAATGCTCTATGTAATTATTTGAATAGTTTTAATATTTGCCTGGCTGAAAATTACTTTCATGAAATACATAGCTCTTTGAAAACTTTGCATGTAGTACAATCTGACCTAAAACTAAGCCTGAACTTTAAGACAAAGAACTTTTCTCTTTGAAAATGGTATGATTTCATGATTAATTCTCTCCCCTCTCCCCCTTTTTTAACTCCATGTGAAAATATTACTTTCTAGGCGGAGTGGGTAGCCTTGAATTATGTACCATTTGCTGAAAGATCTTTAGAAGTAGTTGTGGATTTATACCAAAAAACAGCCTGTCACAAAGCAGTGGTGAATGAAAAAGTACTCCAGAGTATTATTAAGGTATCTTTTTCTTTACCTACACTTTCATTTGATGATGTCAGTATTATTGAAATTACTTTGTAGGTAATCTGTTATTGTATTTGAATAAATGGAAAATATAATTCGTATTATTTGTAGTGACTTTTCTGCAGCATTCATGAATTGTATTCATGAAACCATTTTCTAAAGTATGAGAAGTTTTTTTAATGAAAAATATTTTAAAGTAAGTATGCATTATATTTGTTTTAATTCTTGAATTTTGCTTCATAAGACAACGATGAGCTTGTTTCTTAGGACAGCACTTCTTAAACTTTGAGGTTGATGAGCGCTCAGGAAGAAATTCACAATATAATCCATCAATTTAACTATCGTGTATATGGTCTTTTTTAAGCCCCCCAAAAAATCTCTTTTTGACTATGTCCCATTCTCCCCAGGCTTATTTCATGTTCTTTTTTCCCTTTATTTTGAAGGACAAACCTAAACCTTGCTCTTGTACGTAGATGTACCTTCTACTCTCCTAAAGAAATACAGGTCAATAGGTCAATAGGTCAACAGGTCAATAGGAACTGTCTTGCCACAAGGCTAATCCCTCTCTTTGTGTCCATCTTTTTCCCTTTCTGCTTTTCTTTACTGGGGATTCTTTCATTTTCCTTTCAGCGTCTTACTCTTTAGCCTGCAAAGATAATTAAGTCTTTTATACTACAAGAACTTTCAACTCTACCATCTACTCAAATTGCCATCTTTTTTCAGCTTGCCTTTACTTCCAAACCCCTTTAAACAACTTCACCTAGCCACCATTCACCCTTGACATGTTGCATACTGGCTATTTCCAATATTGCCCAATACAAACTGCTTTCTCAAAGTTATAGAAGGCCAAATCTCCAAATCCTAAGTCCTTTTCTGATTCTTTATCTTCCCTGTATATTGGTATTGCCCTTAACTTCTTAAAATTCTTTCTTCCCTTAACTTCCACGATACTTCTTTCTATTCCTTGCCACCTCCGTCCAACAAGCTGTCCTCTCTCTCCTCATTTATTGAGCATACTTTTTTTTTAATCACCTCTATTACCAGGTGGAGGCCTGGCGGTGCAGTGATTTAGAGCTCGGCTTCTAACCAAAAGGTCAGCAGTACGAATCCACCAGCCACTCCTTGGAAACCCTATGGGGCAGTTCTACTCTGTCTTATAGGGTCACTATGAATCGGAATCAATTCGATGACAATAGGTTTGGTAGTTCTGGGTATTACCAGGTACTGACTAAATGGTAGAGATTAAAAAATGATAAAGAGAATTCTTAGACATTTAATAAATCAATTCAGGGAACATAGAAAGGCAAACAAGTAATAGCAATACAGTGTGTTAAGTGCTAGGTGAAGACCACAGAATGGATGCAGCTTTGCAACCAGATAGACTTAGCTTAGAATAGTGCACTGCTGTCAATGCTGCTCTATGATTTTGGGCAACTGGACCTGAGAGTAGTCTCATCTGTAAAATAAGGATAATATTAATACCACTAACATTTCTTAACTATTAAATGAGTCAAATGAGATGCAGCATTTAGTGGTGCTTTCCAAGTAGGCAGTGCTAAATATGTTAGTTCTCCCCACAAAGAAATAACTATGAGATTTTGATGAAATTAACCGAGGTGACACTTGACAATGCCCTTGAAGGAGGAGTAAGAGTTTGCTAGTTAAAAAGGAGGAGAGGAGCATTGTAGGTAAATTAAATAATGTGAAAGATCATGGTATATTTTCAAGAAATAGTGAGAAAATTAGTGTAGGGAGGTAATAAGCCCTGGAGTAAGTCTGAAAAGGTAGATGTGGGTCTTACAAGCCATCATAAGGTGGTCAGACTTTATTCTTTAACCATTGGAAGGGTTTAACACTGAGGAGTGAAAAGAATCAGTTTGTATTTTTAAAGGAATTAAGCAGTTCTTTTTCTGGACTTTCAAAACTCTTTGTTGATGCTACTTATTATATTGTGTCATGATTAACTGGAGAAGACTCTCTTCCTGTCTCAAGAAATGTGAGATTTGTGAAGGCAGGAACTGAATTTTCCAGTTGAGCATAAATTTACTGATTACCTACTATATGCCAGTCCCTGTATGATTACTTAAATGTTTTAAGAAATAAGTTGAATGGATCTGCTGTGCTTAATGTTCCTTTGATTTCAGTACAATGTCAATTGCAGTAGTAAAACCATACTTTTCTTTCATCTAAAATGTTAACTCAAAATAGCCTTTGTATCATTGAGTATTCTTTTGACTGTAAACAATATACAATCGGGTTGAAACTAGCTTTAAGAGTAGAGGGCATTTATTGGTGTACTTAACTAGAAAGTTCAAAACTAGAGAGGAAGGCTTTAGGATTGATTGATTCATTAGTTCAGCAGGATCACCAAAAACCAAATTTCTTTCTCTCTCTTCTGCTTTCCAGGAGTTGACTGCATCCTAACTGTGTTTCCCCTCATAGTTGTAGGCCAATAACATGTGTGTATCCTGTGTATCCAGTAGGAGCAAGAGGGTGTGATTCTATCATATTATTATTCTTAACTTTCTAAAATTGACCTTAAGTGGACCAGCGTTGGTCCTTTGCCCATTCTTGGACCAGTGGTTATTGCCAGAGAAATAGAGTAGATTGACTGGCTTAATAAACTAATTCTCTCCTTTACCCTAATTCCAAAACTCAAGTAGGGTCAGCTTTCTCCCAAAGCACATGGGTTGTGTGAAAGTGGAGAGAGGGGAAGGGGATAAATAGATCCTGGGTAGATTATCTGTTAATGGAAGCCTATATCATGTTACTAATATGTAATGGTTCATACATTCACCAATAGAGTACTCAGTAATATGTATAGAGGATGATGAGATTAGGTTTTATATTCATTCCATAACTGTGAAATATAGAAATTTATCTCTTCTACTCTTTGTCTTTCTCAGACTAGAATTTTTATATGAAAGAAGAATTTTCACTATAATAAGAATTGTCTGACAGTCTGCCAAAACTATTTATTGATGGTGCCCTGAGGTAACTCACTGTGATAATTTAGTCAGTCTAGTCTTCTAGTTGCCAGATAGAACTAGAATGACCAGAGAAGTCCATTCCAGATCGCCAAATTAGTTCTTTTAATGATTAACAGCAACCTGTCTCAAAAGTTGATCAGTTAAAAGTCTTAGTCACTATACATAGCTCAGATGGTCTACTCCCATACCCTCAATGGTTAAATATAAATAAACCATCTTCTTGAATTATCGATTTTACTGAAGTATTTGAAAAAGGAAAAATAGTACATTAAAATATCACAGAGTAGAATAAAAAATTCAAGAGCTGTAGAGAAAAACATAAGACTTCAAAGTAATGCTACTTTAAACTGTGTTTACTCTCCCCTAAACATTAGTTAAGGAGCCCTGGAGCTCCAAAGGTTAAGCACTTGGCTGCTAACCAAAATGTCAGAGGTTTGAACCCACCATCCGCTCCTAACGATCTGCCCCCATAAAGATTTCAGTATAGGAAACCCTGTGGAACAGTTCTACTCTGTCCCATAGAGTAGCTATGCATTGGAATCAACTCGACAGCACACAACAAAACATTAACAACAACAGCAAAACATTAGTGGGAAAATATAAGCAGTTTTGATCTTTGCCAAATGGGAGAACCACATCAGCTAAATTATTTTCTGCCAGAAGAGTTCTTGCAGGGTGTTCTAATTCCATAACATCAAGTTCAGGAAAGCTGCAAAACTGAAATTTCCTAATGTTACTGTTAACTTTTTAGGCAATATTCCTCTTTTTTATGATGATAAAAATTAAGGTCATTGTTTATAAGTTGGAAACAGGATTTAAAAGTATATATTTCCAGGCAGTAGGATTTGAGACCATGTTCGAAAATTGGTCTTTCTGGAAAATAACATACTTTTTAAAACTAAAATGCCTTTGCTATAATTTTTTTTTTCTCTGCTATAGTTTTTTTTTTAAGTAATTAAAATTCTGTGTGTGTGTTTTAACTGCATACTTATCTTAAACTATCTTTATTTTCACAGACTCTTAGGGTTCCTCTCAGTTTGAAGTATTCCTGTCCTTCTGAAAGCACGTGGAAACTAGCAGTATCTTCTCTCCTCAAAGTTCTTTCTATTGGGCTACCTGTTGCCCGGCAGCATGCTTCTTCTGGAAAATTTGACAGTATGTGGCCAGAACTAGCCAACACTTTTGAAGACTTTCTCTTTACTAAAAGGTCAGCTTATTCATTTCTAAAATTAGGGCAGTCTTTCAAGAAGTGTCATATCACATCTGCAGTTGCTCTAAAAACTATTTATCTTTATTAACAAAGTAATTAATTATTAAGATTGTTAGATTGTATATAAAACAGAAGTGGATTGGGCATTTAGCCACTGGGTACATTATCTATGAGCAAGGGAGATTTTTGCTCTTTAGAGTACTTTTGGTTGTGAGCCAGGAATCTTACACACAAGACCATATGAATGCATCTTAATTAAGGAACCATAATTTTAACGTAATGAAGCTAGGAGGACCCATTTTTTAATCTGATACCCACTTGACATTACAAGAGGAAAACAGTTTCAGAAAAATCAGTATATTACCAGAATAAATAAGATCAATGGTGATAATGATCAGCCCTTTAAGATATTTAAGTTTGGTTAAAAAAAAAAAAGAATTTTTATTGTATCATATCCGAGGATGAATTTTATGGTATGTTATATTCCAATAAATTTTATATAATTGTACCCCAGTAAAATTTTTTATGAACATATACAGAGAGAACTGACAAAAAAAATACAAATACTTTATCAATTTAAAAACCAAACCTGTTGCCATCCAGTTGATTCCGACTCATAGCGACCCTACAGGATAAAGTAGAACTGCCTCACAGAGTTTCTAAGGAGTGGCTGGTGGATTTGAACTACTGAAGTTTTGGTTAGCAACCAAGCTCTTAACCACTACACCACCAGGGCTTTTTTTTCAATTTGAAGGCTCTATTTTTATTTCAAATAAAGATTGATGCAAAGAATTTTTTTTAAGTCACTAAGTGTGCTATGTTCCTTAAACCTTAGAGAATTAAGAATCTTATACAGCCCGTTTATACCTACAGTATCAACCAGCTCCCTTTGCAATTTATAAGTAAACTCTTAATCATCATCATTTTTTAAACCTTAAACAGTGTTTTTTGATAACACTCAAAGTATCTAGAAAGGATACTAACTATAAATTAAAATAAATAATGATTAGCTTGTGTTCTGGGATCAGAATACTCAATCTGTGCACAATCAAATAGTTTCCTGATCTTTATGGATCTTTGGGAGTAGGAGGAATGAACCTTTCCATTTGTAATTTTGGCTTTTTGGATCCTGGCCATTCCTAGCCTTGTTGTTGTTAGTTGCTGTCGAGTTGATTCCAGCTCATAGCGATCCCATGTGACAGAATAGAACTTGCCCCATAGGATTTTTTTTGGCTGAAGTCATTACGGAAGCAAATCACCAGGTCTTTCTCTCGTGGAGCTGCTGAGTGAGTTCGTACCGCTGACCTTTCAGTTAGCAGCTGAGCATTTAACCATTGCGCCAGTAGAGCTCCAGTTTCAATTTTGTACATTACTTTCTTCCCTCATTACAAGATGTTTTAGCAATCCAGTGAATGTTTCTGGTATATACTCCCAATAACATTAATATTATTAGTGTAAGTTCCTAATAAGTTATCAGCCCATCCTTAATTACCACCACCATCACAAATCTTTTAGTATCACTAAACATATTTCTTGCTTGTAAATTAGAATTAAACACAACTTTTATTTTAAAGATGCAGATAAGATCTTTGAAGCTACTTTTAGGGTAGTGTTTGTGAAATTTCATTCAGGTTTGAATAAAACCCGAAACCAAACCCATTGCCATCAAGCGGATTCCGACTCATATCGACACTATAGGACAGAGTAGAACTGCCCCATAGAGTTTCTAAGGAGCACCTGGTAGATTCAGACTGGCGACCTTTTTGGTTAGCAGCCAGAGCTCTTAACCACTCTGCCACCAGGGTTTCCCAGGTTTGAGCACATGTCTTTAATTTTTCCTTTAGATCCTACTGCCAAATTAAAGAGTTAGCCTAGGACTTGCATGCTAGTGTGTAAGTTTCATGAGACAGGGACTAGGTCAGTCTGGTTCACAACTGGTTTTTGAACACCAACAATATAGTTCCTGATACATAGTAGTTGGTACTTAGTAGATATTTGTTGAATGAAAAACATCCAAACCAAGTTCTAGTGCCTGTAATATTGTATGTTTGTCTGTGTGTATGTGTATTTTAATACCGATAGTAAATGGATAAAACAAATACCAAACAGAGCAAAAATAGCACTGATGCAAAAATGTATATTATATCTCTAAACGTAAATGTGTCTGTTTTTACCTTTAGAACATAATAGGGTAGAATTTAGGCTCAAATATCAGATAAGTTTGGGTTCAAATTGTGGCCTTGCGGTTTGCTTTCATTTTGTTCTTGGGTGTAGTATTAGCTGTTACAAGCTCAGCTTCCTCTTCTGTCAGTTATGTGATAATAATACCACACAGGGTTGCTGTAGGAACATCTGAGATAATACAAATAAAGCACTTAGTACAGTAGCTGACGCTGATTTCAGCTGCTGTTATTTTCATTACTATCTTATTCTCAGCTGTTTTTAAGTAGTTAATATCCCACTGTTTTATAAGTATAATAGCATTTTACTGCTCATTCTTACTAAGAGCCATAGAGTCTGGAATTCACCTTGGTTCTCTCTCAAAACAGTTGACTGAGAATGATTTTTGCTTTAGAAAACCTGAAGCAGGTTTTCAGATGTTTTGAACAACTTTTCACATATTATCTGTCTTTTATTGTAAAGATCTTTAATACGTTGTACTTAGGACAGATTAATGATTAATGGGCTGTCTCTAAGTGAATAATGCAGCAACTTGACCTATGCTGACGAGATAAGTGAACTCATACCATCACATGGTGACTTGGGCTGTAACTGCCAATGATGGATAATATCTTTACCTTTCATCATTTTTTTTTCATTCATAGCCCTGGAAGAAGTTTAGTTCTATAGCTAATACTTAGTTCAGGATTAGAGCAAGTGTTTTTGTAGTTAGAATTTCATGTTTGTAATTAGCTTAGTCATTTATACTAATTAAAAGTATTGTTCATTTTAAAAAATGGTAGTGTCCCAAACTGGGTGGGGAAATAGAAATTTTTGTCATTTGTATACTGTTTATCTACTTTCTGTTTGTATTTCTAGGGAATGTTTACCTTTAAAAATCAAGTGTTTATTTATTTTTTTTAGCATACCTCCAGATAATCTCTCTATTCAAGAGTTCCAAAGAAATGAAAGTATTGATGTTGAGGTGAGGAAGCTATTTAGAACATTTTCCTGTGGCCATTTGTGAAAATTAAGTATTAGAAATGTTGAAACTGTCAAGTTACTGGAAGAATAAAGTAACAGGTTAAGACTGAGCCTAAAAGCATTAAGACAAAGATTACAGGTTAATTTTTAAAGCACTGACATTTTAAAAATGACTTTCTTAGATTTGTTATGGACTTGTGCTATGTGCATGTTGTCTAATTAGTTTGTTGATTGTATCCATTTAATTACTTTACAAAAACACTTGATTCAATAAAATAAATCCATCAGATGGTCAACAAGCACGTATTGAAAAGCTTACACAGCAGTTTGGCAAACCAAGTGTTTGTTGTATAAACTATTCAGTAAGTTGCTTGGTTTTTTGTTTTTTTTGTTTTTTTTTTTTTTTTGTTTGTTTGTAACCAACTATAGATACAGCCTCAAGAATTCTTGAAGCAAGTAGTGTTGTTTTAAAGATCATGTTTTGAGGATTACAAATGAAATGTGAAGTAGTTTTTTTGACTCTGAATTTTTTGGTGCGGGGGGGGGGTGTTTTTTTTTTTTCCCCCCCTTGGATTTTTTCCCTTGTGGTGAGACAGGGGAACTCTTAAGTAAATCAGATCAAATAAATTACTTCAAAGTATATATTTAAAAAGCATAGAGGTCATCATACAGATACAAAATACTGAATTTTGTGCCACCAGCGTATTAAAACTCTTGTGAACTTTTTCTTCAGAGGGCAAAATATGTTAGAGGTAAGGTATTTGGCAGAAATAAATGTAACTTTACTTTCTCTTATAGTGCATACTTTGTGGTTATAAATTATTTATTGTTATATCTTACTCTTAATGCTATTTTGGATATTTTAGTATAATGTAGGTAGTTTCATATGCTGTTTTTCTCTAGAGCATTGTTTACGTTTATCATGTTGAAGGTCAATATTTGTCAACGGTTGCATAGTAAACATTTAATAGTATTGACTGTTTTGTAATAAAGTTGCTAAGACAGATGAGGGAGACAGACTGGTAGTCATTATGTATATCAACATTAAAATGTTCATGTTCTTCTTTCAAGGAGGATTTTGATTTTCTTTTAAAGTAAAATCTAAATTTTACTTTAGAAATTGTAATTTGATCATAATATTTGACATACTAATCTCTCAAGGAAAAAAATGCATTTGGACTTGCTTCTTTCGTTTTAGGTAGTTCAGCTTATCAGTACTGAGATACTACCTTATGCCAATTTTATTCCCAAGGAATTTGTTGGTCAGATAATGACTATGCTTAATAAGGGCTCAATACATTCTCAGTCATCTTCATTTACAGGTATGTTATTTTAATGCTTATTTTTTTAATGTTAGTATGTTGAAGTACTTTTTTTTTTTAATGTTAGTGTGTATTGAATCTGACTGTAGAAATCTTTAATTCTGTGATTGTGGTAAATGTTAACTGGTAAATGATAAAGTAATCTTTAGGAATGAGATACAGAACATTAAGCTTTATGAGGGAAAAGTATAGTGAATAATCTGTGGATAGAGGTATATTTGCAAACCCTGGTGAATTAAATCGCAAAGTACTTAGGGTATCAGCGTTAAGTCATTGCAAGCTGACATAAGTTATTGGTATGTGAGGTCATGGATTATTCAGAGGGCAATATCGTATAGAGAAAAATGAGTGTGTGTTCTGCCACTTAGTCAGTAGTTGGTAACTTCTGAGTCTCAATTTTGTCATCTGTAAAATGAAGATAAAATATCTACATCTCAGTACTATAAATTGCAGTTAGCCCATTAAAAATAAAATGCCTTAACATTTTTTAAGGGAACTAACATTTAGTGAATGCCTACTATGTTTAAGATACTTTGCTACAAGTGTGTTGTCTCATTCCTCACAACATTTCTATGAGGATGGGTAACCATATAACAGAAGAGGAAATGGTTTACAAAGGTTGAAAAAATTGCCCAGAGTTTTAAGGCTGGAGGCCAAAATTCATACTCAGAAAGAACTCCATGCTTCTTTTCCTTATATCATGCTGCCTTATTGGGAGTTGATAATATAAGTTCCTTTTTGCTATTATTTCTTCTTTTCTAAATTGTGCTCAAGTCTTAAATAGTATTGTAGCATCATAATGCGATTTTTCTGTGAGATGATTAAAAGATTGTAAATTTGTATCATGCATATATCCTTAATCTCCAGACTTTACCAGAGCCATTACTAACTTCTGCTTCTAAGCAGTGCTGAACACTTTCAACCCCCATTAAAGAGCATTTGGAACCCTGGTGACACAGTGGTTCAGAGCTTGGTTGCTAACCAAAAGTTCGGCAGTTCAAATCTACCAGCCACTCCTTAGAAACCCTGTGGGGCAGTTCTGCTCTGCCCTATAGGGACGCTGAGTCAGAATCAGCTCGGTGGCAATGGGTTTAAAGAGCATTTATGTATACAGATTGACCACTAGATGTCTCTCATACTGTTTACTTCACAAACTGGTTCTTTCCCTAGTCCAGACAGTTTTTAAAACTGACCTGGTAAATTATAGATTTAACAAACATGAGAATCTCAGAGAAAAAAAAATTAAAGTCCATTTATCTTAATCTAGGCAACTTTTTATTATGAAAACTGTATTTAAAAAACTTGTGGATAAATGCTTATAAAATACACATTAAGCCCAATATTCACAATTCGGTATAAATATCATAAGCTAAATAAGGATTATTGAGTTACCATGTATACTTTTCTAACAATTTTTTGATGTCTCTGGCCATTTATAGTATTAAATGTACCAAGACAAGGAAGCTACACGGACATTCCGAAGAATTTGCCTCAGAACACAAACTTCTTAGCCTTAACTTGGAGTTTTTTTTTAAAAAACATATGCATACAAAGGCATTCCTTGCTAAACAAGACCAATTTATACACACACAAAGGTTTCAGTGATCGATTTTTAGTCCCCTGCTCTTAAGTAATATCTGACAGCCAGAGCTCACAAGTATTTGAGGAAATCGTCCAAAATGACAGGGAGAACTGTATGCAATAGAAGGAGAGTGAACAAAGACATTGAGTAGAAAGCGGTTGATACGATAGCTTCTGGGGTCTTAAGTGGATACTGAAGAAAATGAAGCCAGAAATTATGAAACAAATTAGGCTATTTAGACCCAGTTTTAGATGAGGCAGTTTACTCTTCCCCATTAATTCCTTTGCTACTGTTAAACATTTACTTTTTTTAATAAGGGGTTCCACATGCTTTTGGAAAATAAGAAGCATCTAGCTTCATCACTCTTACAAGTGTTCAAGATCTGAATTGACTTTTCCAAACTGAATTCTCTGCCTTCAGTTAATCAAAAAGCTGAAGGCAGACTTGTTCCAGCTTAACATCTCAAATTAAATGAATGAGTGACCTTAAAAACCAATATTCTTTTGAAGGTACCATTTGCAAAACTTCCTCTCTAACTTGAGACATGTTTTGGAGACTTGTTTTTTTCCCGACTGAGTATTCTTAATCAAGCCTTATGCTAGAGACCCCCACCCCCATAACCAGTGGTGTGCTGGTAAATGTTTAACCAACTCTCTAAGGGGGGAAATGCCTGATTTGTAGCTATTGCCAATTTCAGTGGTATAAATACTTCCACTCCCACCATGGCTGATTTTAAGCTATCCACCGTATATCACTGAATGTGCAGTTAGGAAAGGTGTCCACAGTTGGCTTCTGCAAAACAGTATGAGCGGGCTCTAGCACACCACTGCAAAGAATACTTACGGGCCATAGCTATCTCTACTATATAATTTTTAATTGAAGCTGATTCAGAAGGGCCAGATGACTTGTTTGTCTGTACATAAAGACATTTTTACTACTTTTTATTCTCTGTATGCCTTTCATTTCTTATTTTTGCCGTGTTGAATCACCAGGACCATGAGTAAAATGTTGAATAGAAGGGATGAGGGTGGACAGTCTTGCCTTGTTTTTGATCTTGCGAGGAGAGTGGAGGGTTGTTCATTACTTCATCATATATATGCTGCTACCTACAGGCTTTTCATAGATGCCCTTCATCAGATTGAGGAATTTCCTTTCATTCCTAGTTTGCTAAGAGTTGTTATTGTTACGGCAACTTGATTTAACCTCTTATTAACCATCAAAAATTACTAATTTCACAGAAGCAGAGATTGATATTCGTTTGAGAGAAGAATTTTCTAAAATGTGTTTTGAAACATTGCTCCAGTTTTCCTTCAGTAATAAAGTCACAACACCTCAAGAAGGTTACATCTCACGAATGGCACTCTCAGTGCTTTTAAAGAGGTCCCAAGATGTACTACATCGCTATATAGAGGATGAAAGATTAAGTGGCAAATGTCCTCTTCCAAGGTATGTATTTTATTTTATTAAAGAAAGAAATCCACTGATATAATAATTATTAATAACAAAGAAAGCTCTGAAAATCAAGTATTCTCACGAGTGATCAGAACTGACCTGAGGCTGTTTATAATTTTATTTATCCCATACGGTGTAAATCTTCGTAAGTTTTGCTTCATACTTTTTTGCTGTTTTATTATAGACTGCTTCTTCAGACCTCTCATGGATGTTAAGTAATATATATGCACTAAATTAGCTTTTTTGAATTTAAAAATAATTGAATCCCAAAACATCTTTCCTGAAAGATTTTGGGATAAGGACTTGTGGATCTGTATAAGCATGTGGTATTATCTCTCTACAGTGAAAATAATAGAAATATCTTACTCTAAGAACAGCCTGGTTTGTTTTACAGTCATTTGTGTGACTGTCCACCATTTTGTCATCTGATGTGATTTTCCTGTGTGTTGTAAATCCTACCTCTTTGATGTTAACAAGGTAGAATAGCCGTATCTTAGATCTTCTTTTTGTCTAATCTGCTCTGTGAAGCCCTTCGACCTAAACTGGATTTCCTTCTTACATATCTAAGCCAATGCTATAGGAAGGGCTCTAGGCCTTTCTGCTAAGCTAAGGCTAATCAAAGTCAGAAAGATGTAATCATAAATGAGGGTTAGGTTACAAATCTTTTTTTCTTTTTTTTTTTTTTTTAATGTGGAAAATAGGATATAGGGCAATACAAATGAAGTAAAATAAACAGAAAATAATATTGGATGACAAAGATATCAAAGTCAGCAAAGAGTTAGGAAAATCATTATGGTTCCTATTTCATGGGTAGTTTTGGAGAGGTAAATCACTAACCCTAAATTTTTGTGCACATTCTTATTTACTTACAATAAATTGGAATTGACATGTCCAAAGATATAGACATTTTAAAAGTGTTATATATTACCAAATTGCGTACCAGACATTTATACCAATTTACATTCTCCTGGTAGTTGATGAATGCCTTTTCCTCCGTTTTTGACATTTTTAATGATTTGCCAGTTTATCATTAATTTTATCTTTTTCTGATTTGATCAATGAAAAATAGTCACATACTAGTTTGCCTTTTTTTTTTTAAATTGCTAATGCTTATTAGCCATTTGTATTTCAACTTAGGATGTTCTGTATTTTGAATTTCTAGAACATAAGTTATCCCTCCCATATTCAAATTTACATACAAAAACATTCCAAAGACAGGTGTAGTAATTCACTTATGGGCATGATTGAAAAGTAAGTAATCAAAATTGATCTCTGAAAATACACTGGAAAATATATTAATAAAGTTGTTTTGCATTGAATGTTTTTATTACATTATAACATACTGTTTTATTTCAGAAAGCAGCTTTTTCTTCATTTGTGTTTTGAATTTAACTACTGCCTTTAGTTGAATTTTATTTGTAGTTCTCCTATGAGGTTATATTGTGTCATGCTGTCTTGGTTGCCTAGTGCTGATATAACCACAAGTGGATGGCTTTAACAAAGAGAAATTTATTCTCTCACAGTTTAGGAGGCTAGAAGTCCAAATTCAGGGTGATATCTCTAGGGGAAGGCTTCCTCTCCCTATTGGCTCTGGGGGAAGGTCCTTGTCATCAGTCTTTCCCTGATCTAGGAGCTTCTCAGCACAGGAACCCCGGGTCCAAAAGATCTGCTCCCAGCTCTGCTTTCTTGGTGGTATGAGGTCCCCTTGTCTCTCTGCTTGCTTCTCTGTTTTATATCTCAAAAGAGATTGACTCAAGATACAACCTAATCTAGTAGATTGAGTCCTACCTCATTAACATAACTGCCCCTAATCCTGCCTTCTTAATATCATAGAAGTAGGATTTACAACACACAGGAAAATCACATCAGATGACAAAATGGTGGACAGTCACACAATAGTGGGAATCATGGCCTAGCCAAATTAACACACATTTTTGGGGGACACTAGTAAATCCATAACATTCTGTCATTTGGCCCCAAAAATGCATATTCTTGCCACATGTAAAACACTTTGACCTCATTGTATCACCTCAAAAGTCTTAACTCCAAGTCCAGAATCTCATCTACTGCAAAATTCCTTCTCATATGTGAGATCTAGAATACAAGTTATCCAAAGTACAGTGGTTGAACAGGTACAAGGTAGACAGCGCCATTACAGATGGGAGAAATTGGAGGGAAAGAAGAGGTAACGGGCACCAGCTAAGTCAGCAGAACACATTACATTAGCGCTCAAGACTTGAAAATAATCCTCTCTTCTCTGAGACCATTTAGGCAATGGCCTTGCCTTCCGGACTCTGGGTGTTGGCCACACTGTCTGGATTCTGGGTGGAGGCCCCTTAGCCCTGGGCTTCAGCTCTGCCTTCCAGGTTCACTGGAATGGGAACTCTGCTCCCTTGACTTTGGACAGCCCCGTTCTCCTAGTGCATCTGAGTGTCATTCCAACCCTCTCAGCCCCAGCAGGCCCGGTTCTTCTGCCCCTTGTTCATGGCAGCCTTGTCCACTCAGCTTTGGGGAGCAGATCTGCCCCCATCCCTCTGGCACTCGTGAAAGGCAGCCCCACACTCTGGTACCGAGTTGGTGAAGATCTGACTCTTTGAAACCTAGGAGGCTGTGGCCCTACCCTTACAAACTCCAGAGGCCATGGCTCTACCTCTTAAGGCCCCAGAGGTCATGGCCCTACCTTTTGAGACTGAGGCAGCTCTGCTTCCTGTGGTCCTTGTCTCTTCAGCTTCTGCTTCATGGTTACTTGGCCTCTCAGCCCCTTGGGCCTCACTGCCTGCGTCTGCCCTGCTCGGGCAAGTGTTCCAAAGCTCTTTAGCTCCATCAATAAGTACCTAGAGGCACCCTACTCCACCAGTAAACTTTGGTGGAAGGCACTCAGCTCTCTTGCTGTGTGGGTCAGCAAGCTTAGCTCTACCGATAGGTGCTCCAAGGTACACCACTCCGCCAGGAAGCCTCCTGCGCTAAGGCTCTCAGCTCTCCTGCTCCGTGGGTCAGCTCCAGCGCTGTCTTGTGCTGGTCTTCTGGTCTGCTGCTGCTTCTCACCATCTTCTCCATCTCTAGTGTAGCAGCTCTCATCTCCTTTTGAGTCCTTACCAGAATTGTCTTTGATGTCCATAATTCCAACAATGTTTTCAAGACAATCTGGGCTTTTACTGTTAGGCACTTTAAAACTCTTCCAGCCTCTGTTGATTCACAGTTTCAAAACAGCTTCCATGTTTTAGGTATCTTTCAGAGCAGCAATGTCCATAATTCCAACAATGTTTTCAAGGCAATCTAGGCTTTTACTGTTAGGCACTTTAAAACTCTTCCAGCCTCTGTTGATTCACAGTTTCAAAACAGCTTCCACGTTTTAGGTATCTTTCAGAGCAGCAGCCCACTCTCTCAGCACCAAATTTTGTCTTAATTATCTAGTGCTTCTATAACAGAAATACCACAAGTAGATGGCTTTAACGAACAGATTTATTCTCTCAGACAGTCTAGGAGGCTGGAAGTCTGAATTCAGGGTGCCAGCTTCAGGGGAATTCTTTCATTCTCTGTCAACTCTAGGGGAAGGTCCTTGTCATCCTTCCCTGGTCTAGGAGCTCCTCAGTGCAGGGACCCTCGGTCCAAAGGATGTGTGCTCCTTGTCCCTCTCTCTGCTTCTCTCTTTTATATCTCAAAAGCAGTTGACTCAAGATACAACCTAATCTTGCAGATTGAGTCTTGTCTCATTAAAATAACTGCCCCTACTCCTGCCTCATTAACATCATAGAGGTAGGATTTACAACACGTAGGAAAATCACATCAGATGACAAGATGGTAGACAATCACACAGTACTGAGAATTAATGGCCTAGCCAAGTTGACACCCATTTTGGGGGGACATAATTCAATTCATAACAGATGCTTTTTGATGCAGTGTTATTAAATTGTTTTCTGAAAAGCTGCATTGTAACACAATAATAAAATACTTTTGTACTCATAAAGGAATGTTTGAAGTAGTGCCCTGTCATAGTATTCAAAAAGTCCCATCTATAGAATAATAACACAAACTCATACCACGAAGTGGGTGGGGGCAGGAGAGACTATGGAGTTGATCAGCTTTATTTCTGTAAGGAGAAAGAAGGAATCGAGCTACTCTTGATCCTTTATTCCAGCTTCATTCTTCATTGCTGTCTCCAGATAGTGCCACCTTAGGATTAACGATTTCAGAGCATTTTGTTTTTCTTTGTTTATTGTATTAGAAAGTTAAATAAATACCACTATAATTTCGAATATACTTTTAATAGCATGGTAAAATATGTGCCAGTAGGTAATAGTGTGTTCTCATTTAAGCTTTGAGAAATCTTTTAGTACTACATCTACTCCTCACTTATTGACTGTCTCATCTGACATTTCATGTTTCCAACAACAATAAAAAATATACTATCCAATTATTTTGCACATTAACAACGTACGTCTGGCAGTAACAAATGCCAAGGTGCAAGGTGAGAGTAATGCTGGTGGTGATGGTTAAGATTATGTTTCAACTTGGCTGGGCCATGATTCTCAGTGGTTTGGCAGTTAATGTAATGATGTAATCTGACAGTTATATAATAATGTAGTCATCCTCCATTTTGTGATCTGATGTGGTGATCCTCCATTTTTGCACAGCGCTGATTTTCGCATAACAACCTGGTCTCAGCAACCTAACCATGTTGAGGTGTGGTGTAATTAGTTAAAACAAACAGAAAACTTTTAGTAGAGAAAGTGTGAAAGCATGTATATGAAATATTTTAAAGTATTATAAGAAATATCTTAGAAATAAATTTATATTTGCATGAGTAGATTGCCTTTGCCCCCTCTTTTAAATTCATAACTTATGTTGAGAAAAATTACAAATCTCATTTGTACACTGAAGTATATGTTAATAAAATTCTTTTTTTTTTTCTGTAATAATTTAAAACTGACATTAACTTTATATTGTATTGTGTTCAGTATTTTTCCAAAGTACATCTATTGGTACAAACCTACACATGGCTCATTTGTACAAAAACACACATGGCAATTGAAGCTATGTCTGCAGGTCACCTTTCAGCCTGATATGGACACTCTAAAACTGTGTGAGGTCCTTGGCCCGGAGTAAGGGACGCTAAGATATGGTCTGGGCCAGGAATCCATTTTGTGTAGAAAACCTGTGGAACCAGAAAACAGAATTGGTTAATAATTACAAAGAGTAAGAGCAGTTATGCCAGTTATCTGGCATCTAATGAAATGTTTTCTTTGTAACCAAGCTAAGAAGAAATGTTTTCAGTTTTTTTCCAGGGAGCCTTTATGCAACCTCTACATTTCCATAAATGAATATCTGGCAAATCTCCTGTAAACCCTCCTTTTGTAAACCCTCCTATAGTCACTAAGCAGTAACTAATCAACAAAGCACATATCACCAAGTGGTAACTAGTCAACAAAAACTCCTTAAACCAATCACTGTAAAGATCCCGCTTTTGTTATCCCACCTTTGACAGTGGTGTATCAATGAATAACCAATCAGAATTTTTCTTAACTTTGCTTCCTTCTGTAATATTATATCAGAGACTCCAGGAATGTGATTCAGCAGATCCATTAGTCTCTTGTGCCCAGTACACTGACTGTTCCCTCATTCGATTTATTTTCTTTGCTTTGGCTTGATAAGGAAACCCTGGTGGAGTCATGGTTAAGAGCGACAGCTGCTAAGCAAAAGATCGGCAGCTCAAGTCCACCAGGTGCTCCTTGGAAACCCTGTGGAGCCATTCTACTCTGTCCTTCAGGGTTGCTGAGTCGGAATTGACTCAGCAGCAGCGGGTTTCGGTTTGGCTTAATAAAGATCCATTTTAGTTAAATTCAAGTCTGGGGTCTTCTTCCTCTACCACAAGCCAAATAATAGGTTGGCTTATAAAATAAATAGTATCACCTGTGAGTAATGTGCTCCCTTAAACAATTAACTATATGCAACCAAAGTCAACATTTACCCAAAAGCAAAGATGAGCAGGCAAAGAGGGGAAGGGAAGCTAGATGAATGGAAACAGAACAAACAGAATGGAAATAATGAAAATGCTGACACATTGCAAAAACGGTAACCAATGGCATGAAACAATTTGTATAAAAATTGTTAAAAGAGAACCTAATTTTCAGTGTAAATTTTCACCTAAAACACACAAAAAAAACTTTTTTTAAAAAGGCTACTTTTAAATCTTGATGGAAATAATTTCCCATCTCTTTTTTTAGGCAACAAGTAACAGAAATCATATTTGTCTTAAAAGCAGTCAGTACTCTCATTGATTCACTTAAGAAAACCCAGCCTGAGAATGGTAAGTGCGTAGAAACTCAGTTATTCTAAACTCATAACATTTACGTGCTGTTTGTGATGTACCTTTGTGTTATTATTAAGTTAACTGAATTTTAGGAACATATCTTTTCTCCAGTCCTCATCACGGCAAAGCATCGAGTCAATAAAACTAATTTATAATGTTTTATCTTCTTTATGTTAAACAAGAGTTTAACTTTTTTTTTTTTTTTAACTAAATTGGTCTAAATTCAGGTGTTGCATGGACAATTCATATTAATATAGAAGATCACTAATTTGGGGTGGGAGGAGTAGGTAGAGGCTTCCATCCTATATTTATACTGATTTACTTTATAGATACAAACTGTATAAATAACTTTAAGTCATTTTGTTGCTCTTTCTCATTTTTCCCCCTTTCTGTTACTGATTCCTGTCCAATCCATTCTTTACGTTACTTACAGAAATTATTTTTTTCTAAAGCACAGCTTTGAGCATTCATCTACCCACCCACACAAAACAAACCAAAAAAATTAGTCACTTACCATTCCCTCCAAAATGGAAAGAGTACCACAGTCTGACTCTATTCTATTCATCCTTTATTTACCACTCGGCTTCGTGTTAACTCACCTGTCCAACTAAAATTCTCAATCTTCTCAAATATTCCCTTTCTGCTTATTCCATTCTCCTGCTTGTATCCACCTAGCTCAAATACCACCCCAGCTCTAAAGAGTTTTTAACTTGTTAAAAGTAAGTAATATCTCTTTTCATTAAACTCATAGCATTTTTATATGTACCTTTGTCTGAAAGCATTCCGTTTGTATTACAGTTACACATCACTCACCTCCCCTTACATTGTAAGCTTCTTGAGAAGCTTCTGTGTTCTATTTCAAATCGTATGCAACATTGCTACTCAAAGTGTGGTTTGTTGAACTGGCCACTGGTCTGAAGAGAATATTACTAGTCCAGGACAACATAAAGAGACGTCCCCAGAATATAAATCAGTTATGTCACTAAACACACTATTTGGTTCAGCTGACATTTTTTATACAACAAACTATGTTGAAGAAAACAATGTGTTGATTTGCATTCTGGCACAAGCACCTTATCATGTAGCGGACTGTCACTTAAGAGGCATTACTTTCAGTACTCAAGAAAAAGGGAATTCCCAATTGTTAGGTGCCGTCAAGTTGGTTCCAACTCATAGCAACCCTATGTACAACGGAACGAAACACTGCCCAGTCCTACACCATCTTCACAATTGTTGCTGTGCTTGAGCCCATTGTTGCAGCCACTGTGTCATTCCATCTCGTTGAGGGTCTTCCTTTTTTGCTGACCCTCTACTTTACCAAGCATGATGTCCTTCTCCAGGGACTGATCCGTCCTGATAACATGTCCAAGGTATGTGAGACATAGTCTCCCCATCCTTGCTTCTAAGGAGCTTTCTGGTGTACTTCTTCCAAGACAGAGTTGTTCGTTCTTTTGGCAGTCCATGGTATATTCAGTATTCTTTGCCAGCACCACAATTCAAAGGCTTCAGTCCTTCTTTGGTTTTACTTATTCATTGTCCAGCTTTCACATGCATATGAGGTGATTGAAAACACCATGGCTTGGGTCAGGCGCACAGTAGTCCTCAAGGTGACATCTTTGCTTTTGAACACTTTAAGAGGTCTTTTGCAGCAGATTTGCCCCATGCAATACATCATTTGATTTCTTGATTTCTGCTTCTGTGGGCGTTGATTGTGGATCACGTAAAATGAAATCCTTGATAACTTCAGTCTTCTTTCTGTTTATCATGATGTTGCTTATTGGTCCAGTTGTGAGGATTTTTGTTTTCTTTACTGAAGTCTGTGGTCTTTGATCTTCATCAGTAAGTGCTTCAAGTCCTCTTCACTTTCTACAAGCAAGGCTGTGTCATCCATCTGCAGATCACAGGTTGTTCATGAGTCTCCCTCCAGTCCTGATGCAGCACGCGTCTTCATATAGTCTGGCTTCTCAGATTATTAAGACAAACTGACAGACCAAAAGTAGGGTGACTAGGTTCAAAACAGTATTTATATTTTTGGTAGAATAGTGCCAAATTGCCCTCTAAAGTAATTGGACAGAGTTACATTTCTATAAGTACTTTATGACAGGATCTTTTTCCAGTATGGAATTTTTAATAATGACAGCTCTGACTAGTATTGTCTAAGTAGAGAAATCTTACCAATAAAATATTTTTTACTCTGTTTTTTCTAATCAATGTTGCCTTTCTTTAAATGTAGGTAGTCTAAGGCAATAAAAGATGAAATTGATACTGTATTATCTCGGAAAAAATAGTGACTGTCAACGTCACTTGTTGGTCCTACAAAATGTTATTTTAGAAGAAATGTTTCAGAACATAAGATAAAGCATTTAATTGCTTGTAGCATTTTATATAGAACTGTATAATATAGAAATGAAATTATACTCAATTCAGTATGAAGGATAGATTTGAAATAATAGATAGAGACAGTTGTAAAATTTCCTGTAAATTATTTTTAAGTCCAAATGACCTAAAGTTCTAAAAATTTTACGTCTTGATGTGTAAATGCAGTTTCCTTCTCTAGAGCAGTTTTTCTCAAACTGAGATCCAGGGATAGCTTCAGGATGTCCTCACACCCCCCATGAAATTATAAGGATAGTTTAGTGTGTAATACATGTTTTGGTGGGGAGAGTGAAGAAAGGTTCATCTAATTCTGAAAGAGGTCTTTTAATCTTCAAAATAAATTACTGCTCTACAGGTCTTTGAAAATATTAGAAGTAGACACTTGGGATCGTACATTTTGATCCCAGATCTGATCATGTATGATGATTGGCATCACAGTAATCTTAAATCCATTAAGATAAATCCAAAAAATCCTTTTTTTTTTTTTTTTCCAGATAGGCTTTGATGTGAAATAATCATTTGGTCTTCCTTTCCAACTCAAAACTAAATTGGTCACAAACCAATAAAAGATACATCTGTTTTTGTTGCAGACAAATCACCCCAAAACTTAATAGCTTAAAGCAACAAACATTTTTTATTTTTTAGGTCAGCTGAGTGGTTCTTCTGGTCTGGGTCAGCTCAGGTACCCCTGAATGGATTAAGATGGTCTCCCTGTAACATATTTAGTCAAGCCCAGTGTGCAAGTTCTTCTTAAGCTTTTTTTAATATCATGTTTGCTAATTCGCATTGGCCAAAGCAAGTCACAAGCCCAGCCCAAAGTCATTGGCGGGGGAAGGGTGCAAGGGGGGCGGGGAGGGTGTAAGGTGGGGGTGAGGGGTTACTACCAAAGGATGTAGGTAAAAGGAGGGGAATAATTTTTGGTGATTTTTATAATCCACTTCAAGAAGAAACCTTTTGATGATGGTGGTAGAAATGGGAGCATCAGGGCTTGCTTCCCTTTAAGGCCATAGGGTATGTTACTGTGCCATCTACAGCCTGAAGGGGGGAGTTCACATGTTAATCAATAGTGCTAGCTTATCTACCATTGACCTCAGCCCATCTCTGATTTTTTAGTAAGTAGTTATGCTGGCCATTTTAAGTTTCAATTTAAAATATGTATTTAAGCACCAATTTAAAACTTGACTTTCAAAATTTTCTAATGAAATTATAGAGCAGCCTCCAAGTTGATAGGTATGAAAAATAGTCACTTTAAGATCCCAGTTAAGTGCAAGCATTTATTACATATTGCTATCCTTCATATGTGGGGATGCTGCTGAAAATGATTTTTTTAAATAAAAGTGTAGAGACTAGTGTAGCATAATTTCATCATGTAAAAATTGTTCTTTGATTCGTGATCAAAGCTGTCATTTGCAGAGCTTGGCACTGTTTGTGTCTCTGACTCTCCTGTCAAAATTGGCCTAATGTCTTTGCCCAAAGTCTTTAGTCGCCAAAGTGTTACTGCTGTTTTCCCCAGCAATATAGAGTTAGGACATACTGTTTGAATTGTATACCTTAAAAGTGAGTTTTTTTCCATTCCCTGATTATATTTGTTCTGATTCAAATTTCAGTTTCTGAGCCTTTTACTTATTATTGGAGGCGGTCATTCGCTCACATTATTAAAGGTGGTTCTTCCCTCACCTTTCTTGTTTTGACCTGTAGCCTGTCCAGTTGTTTACCACTGCATTTGGCTCTAAAAGGATATTTTGGATAGGAGGCACATTCGACAAGTGTGCAATCTTTATTGCTGCCCCAAGATTTTGTTCAAAATCTCTATTAATTTCTTTCATTGGCGAGCTGTGTTAGATAAGTAAACCTTCAGGAATCTTCTTTCCCCTTTTGCCCCTAAAGCCCAGGGCAGAGCCTTACTTAGGAAGACAACCACTTCTTTTGCTGGGCTCTATCAGGCTTTGCTTGTTCTTCATTACCTTACTAGTCCACACTATTTCTCCAAATAGCCAAGAGGAAGAATAGGACTTTGACTTGATTTCCTTCTCTTACCCAAAGCTCTTTAATCTCCTATTGGTGGGAGGATGGGAGAGGAAAAGAGTTTGGAATACATCCTATCTGTGTCCTTGATTTTTTTCCTTCCCTCCCTCCCACAAATATTTATTGAGGGCATGATGCTAGGCACTAGATAAACAGGAGTAAATAAAACAAAAATGATTTTTTTTTTTGGTGTGACAAAGAGAAGGTCATTATCTACTCATGTCAAGTTAAACGAGGTTGGCATCTTTATAGTGTCTATAAAAAGGAGATTAGCACTAAACCTTTTTTATTCTGAATTATGCCCAAAATATTTTTTAAAGATATGAAGTGAATATGTAGAACAGAACTGTGTGCCTACAAGTTGATTGGTGGTCTAATTAGTGACTGTGATGGTGTTTCCTCAGTCAGTTCAACAGGAGAGCCCCCTCAAGCTCTCACTTGAATCCTACTTGGTAGCAAGCATAGATTTTTCATCTTGTAATAAATCAGAAGGGAAAGGACTGATCAAGGCTGGAATAAGGCAGATTTGAGAATTGGCAGCTAGAGGAAAAGGAGACACAAAAGCCCTGGATTTGCTGACACAGAAGTTCAAAAACTATTCAGGCCCAATTACTGTAGGGGAAAACAGTCCTACATTTATTGCCAAAAAAATAATGTAACAAACAGAGTCTTCCATATTTGGTTTAAGCAGCAGTATTCTACATATGCTTCTTTTCTCATAGTAACCCTTGATGAAGTGAGAGACCTCCTGTTAATTCAGTTCTATGAGAGAATCTCTTTGAAAGGTAGAATAATATATTCTACATTTCTAAGTTCCTCATTAGCTGACGTTTTTCTGGAGCAGGAATTGTAAATGCATGTGTCTAGCAGACTGGGACTTTTATTACAACCCTCTAATAAATTCATGTGAATTATGAATCCTAAAAAAGGGAGATAATATATGCAGTATTTTTGAAACTTATTTTACTGAATTTTTTTTCTAAGAGATAAATTGAACACTAGTTTGAGAAAGTCACTCCTTTATTTTACAGTGGAAGATGTTGAGATAAAGAGAAATAAAATGACTTGGCTAGGGACACCTACCCCTGCCTTATTTCAGAAAAATTTTTGGATGGTTAACACTCAGTAAATTAGGCAGTTGACATGCAGTGAAATATAAAACTAAAGCTCCTTACCCATAGTATTTCTTCTCTTATACTACAGTGCCTCCCAGATTTGAGATTTGTCCCAAAAAGTGTGATATACTTACACTAAGAAAAATCTATCAGCAGGTTTTATTGCATATCAGGCACTCACCGCTTTCAGGAGGATTGAAAGGTAAAGTGTGATCTCAGAGTATAAGGAGATTACAGACTGATTGGGATGTGACACTTTTTGTCCATTCAGCAAGTAGCATTCACCTGTACTAGTTGTTAGTGGTGAGGGAGGCAGGCATGGCCGCTCCCCACTAGAGTTTGTATCTAGCAATGTGCTTTAAAGATTAGCAAACAGTACAAGAGAAGAATGAATCTATGTGTGGTCATTTGAAATTAAAATCAG
This sequence comes from Dugong dugon, assembly GCA_030035585.1. NCBI lineage: Eukaryota > Metazoa > Chordata > Mammalia > Sirenia > Dugongidae > Dugong > Dugong dugon. The sequence continues at coordinate 17,739,408 of CM057465.1, forward strand.
TATCAAGGATATTACTGGGGAAAATAAGATACTTATATTTTTAGCAGACAACTGCATAAAAAATGAATCGATTTCTAATTGTTCTTGAAATGTACACTAGCTTCTCTGGCAAATGATACTGAAAATGAAAAAGGTATGTGTTAATGACGTCCTTTTTAAAAAGAATTTTTCCATTTTCACAAGTGAAAACCAGTTGCTGTCGAGTCTCTTCCAACTGTGTGTATCAGAGTAGAACTGTGCTCTATAAGGTTTTCAATGGCTGAGTTTTCCGCAATAGGTCACCAGGCCTTTCTTCCAAGATGTCTCTGGGTGGATTAGAACCTTCAGCCTTTTGGTGAGCAGCTAAGTGCAGTAACTGTTTGCACCACCCAGGAACTCCTTCATAAAGTGAAGTACCACTTAAAATGTACTTTACCAAATGTCTTAGTGTTGGTGACTATATACACTGACCATATATTTTTATCCCATACCTTATTAAATGTTACAGAAAATGTTCCAAAGTTAAAAAAAGAAAAAAAAAAGGTACAAGCTTGTAGAATCTCTATTTTTATGAAATTTTTTCTTTGCATTGCGTTTAAAGGGTTGTGTTCATGTTAATTGGATAATATCTGTTAGTTAAATCTACCCTTTCTTGAGACTTTATACTTTTTGCATTACAGTTGATGGAAATACCTGGGCACAAGTAATTGCCTTATACCCAACATTAGTAGAATGTATCACCTGCTCATCTTCGGAAGTCTGCTCTGCACTTAAAGAGGCACTAGTTCCCTTTAAGGATTTCATGCAACCACCAGCATCCAAAGTTCAAAATGGAGAATCTTGACCTGCTTCAATATCTTTGAAGGAAGAAAGATAACCTAAAAGAATGTTTGCTCCTAAGTGAGTCTTCTATAAGAAAGACATTTCTTACTACAAATAAATCTTGGCAGCTCTTGTTGGCCTCCTTTAAATTGTAGGTACCTGAGTTCGGTAATTCATACAACAAGCTTACACATCAGCAAAGGTTCCTGAATGAGTAGCAGTGCAGGCCTTTAATAAGTTAAACTAGTGGAAGGGGTCGTTAATACTGCAACATACCTGCTACCATATCTTCAGTTGGTGGTTTAAAAGTGAACTTACGTGCAGTTTGTGGTGTGTGTGTTAATGATGTACTTTTTAAAAAGAAAGATATTTCAATTCAGTCAGATTTATTAGGCTGGTGTTTTTGCACCCTTTTTCAGGTACAAAGTTGTACTAAAATTTTATGCAAGATGGTACTGTAACATTCCATATTACCTGTAACCAGCCTTTGTAAACAAAGGGAACTGATGTACTTGTGTGTATAATAAATAGTACAGTTATGTATAAAATAATTGCATTTATTATTTAAATTTTTAAAATATTGCTAATGTTAAATGCTTAAAGCTGTATTTATTATTAATACAAAATTATTTGCTTACATTTTTACTTATAATTTGCCTTCTTAAGTGGCAGATATGCTCACCATATGATCATGCATTTAGCTTCATGTTTATTTTGAATGTATTTATCAGTGACCATTAAACATCTGACCAGAAAGGTCATGTAAACACAGCAGCAAATAGTTCATGATTTGCTGGTTTTGCAGGTTTGAAGTATAGGTTATTAGTGTAATTCACTGAGATATATTGTAGCACTATGACTCCATCATACCTCATTTCTTTAAATATCTCTTCCAGCTTTCGCAAAGTCTGTCCGTTTTTATATTTGCTGTCTGGATTTTAAAGACTTTTCATATTTTGTATTCCCACTGATTTTTTTCCCCTGACTAACAACATTTGTCACTGTCTTGAAATTATGACCGGGGCAAGATGATTTCAAATTCCCTAAAATTTTGCCTGTGAGGTTTTGTTTATTTCAGTTATCTTCAGTGCTTTGTTTTGTAATGTCTTTTCAAAAAGAAACGTAACTATGCTAATCCACAAGTATAAAATGTGTGTGTATTATATTGAGAAGTGTATTTTTGGAGATAGTCAAGCATTTAGAAGTCCAGTAAACTTTCTGTCATGAAGTCAAATGCTAATTTTGTTTCACTTCCCTCTCCTAGTGAAGAAGAAAAGTGCCCTTGAGTACATTAACTGAATCGTTTCTTATAAAACTTTGGCCTAGCTTACTGTATTTTTTATTTAATGGATTATGGTATTGTAATATTTTTCTTCTGATTTAAATTTTCATAACGATTTGTGTGAAGACATGAAGATGTTTAAAACAGTGATTATTCATAAGAAATCCTAACGGTCTCAGTATTATTTTAGTGTGCTGGAAGGCCTTCGTTTTGATAGAATTTATAAGTTTCAGGTTCTCCAGAATAGTCATGAAACTACAAGAAGATAATAGAATTGAGTAATGAATGAGATAAAATTTTGAGGTTGTTGTAATTGTGTATTTAATTTGCACTGTTATCCATAAACACGTGACGAGGTCTTTTATTTACATGAAATAATGAATTTATTTTATAATTTCACTTAAAATTAAGGTAAAATATGGCATTCCATAGATTTTGCCTTCAACGTTTTCCTTAAGGAAAATTGTTGTTTTGTTTTTTTAAAAAAAAAAAACCTTTAAAGCTGTGTATTTAGTTTATTCTCTGTATTGGATGTGTTATATTGGGGGTTAGAAAATTCACAGATCACTGATAAATATTGAAATAGAGTAACCAAAGTAGTGTACCTTTTCAGTAACATGTTAAAAATACTGCTATGAATTTACATGAAGTAAAAATATGTCTGTTCTTGAGAAACAAGAGCTGAATCTGTTGCATTCCAACTAATAATTCTCCAGTGAAACTTGAATATGAGTCAAGGCTATATACAACATGCGTTTATATGAACTGAGTACTTTGAACTAGTATTGTATTAGTTTTCAGTACCGAGATTGTGCCCTGCAGTTGTGCTAAAGATATATAAATGTGGTGAAAGTGTTAATACAATATAATATGGTGATTAGTGCCAGTCTTACAAATAAGCAAAGTGTGGTAGCCCCTTGGTGGTATAATTTGACAGGCTTTTCCTCCCAAAATACCCATCCCCCTCAGAAGCAACTATTAGTAGTTCATTCCCTTGAGTCAAGCATTCCTCTATGCTGCATTTTCTAAACTATTCTGATCCCTGGGGAGGTTAAGACATTGTTGGTATGAATTGGGTTCTTCATTGACTAGAAGATCTGGGCTCTGTGAGATTACTAGCTGCTGGGAGATTGAAAAAGGAAACTCCGAAAGCTAAGACCATTTTACAGTACGACTGAGTTTGTGACTAGTCCTGGAAACAGTGATAATGTCCTTTGGGATACATATTAGAAATATAATAGATTTTAAGCCTCAGATAATCACTTTTTGTCACAGTGCCTGTCTTAGATTGTTGGACAACGGACATATGCCAACAACTGGATGATCAGTAAAGTCTTTTTCTGACTATTTTTTTTTCTATTGTAAAGGAAACAAACTAATTTTCAACTTGTCTGGTTTACTTTTTTAGTTTCCTATGATGCTGTCACTGCCAAGAAGGAAAATAACAGGTCATTTTATAGTGTCTTATTTTGTATTTCTAACAGTTGCCCTCAAGTAGGCTCCAAATCATGGTGACTGCATGTACAACAGAATGAAACATGCCAAGTCCTGTACCATCTTTATAATCGTTGGCATGCTCAGTTTATTGTTATGACCACTGTGTATTTTGAGTGTCTTCCAACCTATATAGTGCTGTCATCTTCCAGCACTATATCAGCAATATTCTGTTGTGATCCATAAGGTTTTCAATGGCTGCTTTTCAGAAGTAGATCACCAGGTCTTTCTTCCTAGTCTGTCTTAGTCAGGAATCTCCACTGAAACCTGACCACCATGGATAATGCTGCTGGTGTTTGAAATACTGGTGGCATAGCTTCCAGCATCATAGCAACACACGAGCCACTACAGTATGACAGACTGACAGATGGGTGTTGGTGTCTCTAACTAGCAATAAGATTGTTAGTTTTACTGCATACATTTGTGAATAAACTTTATACATAGATTGGGGACCTGTTAGGTGCCAAAAGAAAGTGCATAAAAGTCTGGCTTAGAGAAAACCACTTTTCACTTGGTTTCACTTTTAATTTTATTAGATTAATAGCTATGTTTCTCATCTGGTTTTCCCCTTTATGAGTATTGATTTGCTTTGCATTTTTTCTACTCTTTTTAAACCAAACCTGTTGTCATCTATTCTACTCATAGCGACGTTGTAGGACAGAGTATAACTGCCCCATAGGGTTTCCCAGGCTGTAATCTTTATGGAAGCAAACTGCCACATCTTTTTCCCTCAGAGTGGCTGGTGGGTTTGAACCGCCAGCCTTTCAGTTAGCAGCTGAGCGCTTAACCACTGTACCACCAGGGCTCCCTTCTACTCTTGGCTACATGCCTTAAATTATATGTAGCATCGGAAGGAAGAGATGAACAATTTAGTGTGTATATTTTATTCTGGAGAGTAACATTCATTTAATTCTATAGCAGGCCAGTAACAACTGGGTTATTTGTCCTTTACCAATATAACTTTAGAATATTTTGTTTATTGTCCCAGATAACCATTGGGCCAGATGATCAGTTAAGAAATGGAGTATGAATCAACAAATTATTGCACAGTGTTAGACAACTCAGAAGTATTAATGAATACTAGTAATGAAGTAGTCATCTCAGAAGTATTAATGAATACTATTAATGAAGTAGTCATTATTACCTTCATGTTAATGAAGGACTGTATAAAACCAAAAATTCAAACCCGTTGCCATCAAGTTGATTCCAACTCATACTATAGTTACTATATAATGACTACTGTATTATTCCCCCACCACCCATCTGTCAGTTTGTCATACTGTGGTGGCCTGCATGTTGCTATGACGCTGGAAGCTATGCCACTGGTATTTCAAATACCAACAGGGTCACCCATGGTTTACAGGTTTCAGTGGAATTTCCAGACTAAGAGACTAGGAAGAAGGGCCTGGTGATTTACTTCCAAAAATTAACCAGTGAAAATCTTATGGATCACAACAGGACGTTATGCAAGTCACTTGCTTTGGACATGTTGTCAGGAAGGATCGATCCCTTGAGGAAGACATCGTGTTTGGTGAATTAGAGAGCCAGTGAGGGCATGGGAGACCCTCAGTGTGATGGATTAGCACAGTAGCCACCATGATGGACTCAAACATGATGGTGATTGTCAGGAAAATGCAGGACTAGGCAATTATTTTGTTCTGTTGTACCTAAGGTCAACATGAGTTGGAGGCGATTCAATGGCAGCTAACAACAACATGCTCTTCCCAAATGTGGGATAATTCAGATGGACAACTGAATTCTCAAGAGACTGCTGCAGGTGAAGTCTGTCTAGCCAAGACAGAGCACTTTCAGGAACTCACCTGCCTGCAGTTGCTATAGAAATTACCAGTGAAGGTTTAGAAGCCCCTGAAATGAATCGATGTCCAGACAGAATGTTGTGGAGTACTGGTTTGTTTTGTTTTGTTTTTTATTAGAAAGCTACCATAGATGTTGGCAAAAGCAATTATGGAAGCATTGCCAGCAGCCTAGTATGTCACTTAGATTTCCATTTATTAGATTTGCAAGTTTGGCAGATCTGCTGATACTTATGTAAAGCACATTTTACTGTACTTAGTGTTGCTGGGTTGTATATAGCTAGATTATTAGAGTGAGTTTCACTTTTTTTTTTAATTACCATTCATGAGAAAACAGATTCTTAGCACATGGTGTGTTACCAGTTTATGTGTGGTGGGAAAACATAGTTTTTAATAGTTCCAGATGATCTGAATTAAAATTTTAATATCTTTGGAAAATACAGTAGTGTTTCAATTTGAATGAAAAGTTTTTATAGATTGGAAAAGAAAGTTATAATGTCTTTGTATCTTAATTTATATTAAGAAACAGAAGTTAGATAAAAATCATTTTCTTATTAATCCAGTAATTTTGAATGCACTAGCAGTGTTGGCTCTTTAAAAGAGCATGTGTGAATGAATCTTTTTGTGAATATGAATAATGCTCAGTAATCTTGACTAATTGCGAGGCGGTGATGAGCTCAGGCTCTGCCTCTTATTTAACTGTAGGCATGCTAACTTTTCAAAGCCCTCTGTTTCCTTATCTCTAAAATGAAGATGGTAATCAATGAGTTACTTATTCTTTAGAGGAAAATGCATAATTTGGATTTGGAGTTGATTTCATAATGATATTCTTAGGGTAACTATTCAAGTTATGAGAAATTTATTAATATATCCTAATTGATACTTTTGAGTATGTGTTTTTCCCTTTTTCTCCTGTGTTGCTTATTGCTTTTTCTGTCTCTCTCCTCATTTTTACCTTACCGTCTTTCTTTTACTTTCCTCTGATTTTTCTTTGTTTCTCCCCTCATTGCTTTCACATTCTCTGCCTCTTCTCTTCCAGCTCTTCCTCTAATTTTACCTACTTTTTGTCCATAAGAAGCAGAGCTGTTAATGGTAGCACCATTGCCAACTGCCTTCCTATTAAATGAGATTCTAGAAGTACTTTCCACTTTTGGCCATTGTTGACTTTTTGCAAAGTTAAAGTCCCCCTGCCATTTCAAAATAGTTGAACAAGTTAAAGTAACTTGAGACTATAGTATAGTTCCTCGTGTCTTTCTGAATCCACAGGATTCAGCAGCCAGGTTGTTCACAAAATGAAAAAGGCAACTACTTGGGATTGCTGTAAATATGATGGATTCAGTAGCTATTCTTGGAACAATCATTGCTTTTCTGTAGTATGGAACAGGGAGATTATATCACTTCCCTCAAAGGGGAGTGTTTAAAATATGTTTAGGTGAGGTTTTTTGTTTTTTTAATTTTGCCTCTATATGAAGGGCCTTTTTTTTTTGTTTGTGGAGACCGATGCTTCTAATTGTTTTATATTTATATTATTTATCGGTTTATAGTATTTGCAGTACCTACCTTTTAAGAGGGGTTTGAGTCAGTATTGTTGTTAGGTGCTGTCAAGCTGGTTTTTGGTTTTGACACAGCAACCCTGTGTTCAACAGAACGAAAGACTGCCCGGTCCTGCGCCAGCCTCACAGTTGTTGCTCTGTTTGAGCCCATTGTTGCAGCCATTGTGCCAGTCCATCTCATTGAGGGTCTTCCTCTTTTTCGCTCTCTCCTTTACCAAGCATGATGTCCTTTTCCAGGGATTGGTCTCTCCTGATAACATGTCCAAAATACTTGAGACAAATTCTCGCCATCCTCACTTCTAAGGAATATTCTGACTGTCCTTCTTCCAAGACAGATTTGTTTGTTCTTCTGGCAGTATTCTTCGCCAGCACCATAATTCAAAAGGATCAATTCTTCAGTCTTCCTTACTCATTGTCTAGTTTTCACATGCATATAAGGCGATTGAAAGCACCATAGCTTGAGTCATTCGCACCTTTAGTCCTCAAAGTGACATCTTTGCTTTTTAACACTTGAAAGAGTTCTTTTGCAGCCGTTTTGCCCAATGCAATATGTCGTCTGATTTCCTGACTGCTGGTTCCGTGGGCGTTGATTGTGGATCCAAGTAAAATGAAATCCTTGATAATTTCAGTCTTTTCTCTGTTTATCATGATGTTGCTTATTGGTCCAGTTGTGAGGATTTTTGTTTTCTTTATGTTGAGGTGTAATCCATACTGAAGGCTGTAGTCTTTGATCTTCATCAGTAAGTTCTTCAAGTCCTCTGCTTTCGGCAAGCAAGGTTGTGTCATCTGCATATCACAGGTTGTTAATGAGTCCTCCTTCAATCCTGATGCTGCATTCTTCTTCAGATAGTCCAGGTTCTAGGGTTAGTTGCTCAGAGTACAGATTGAGTAAGTATGGTGAAAGGATACAACCCTGACACTCACCTTTTCTTATTTCAAACCACGCAGTATCTCCTTGTTCTGTTCGAATGACTGCCTCTTGGTCTGTGCACAGGTTTCTCTTGAGCACAGTTAAGTGTTCTGGAATTCCCATTCTTCATGATGTTATCCATAATTTATTATGACCCACACAGTTGAATGCCTTTGCATAGTCAATAAAAGGTAAACATCTTTCTGGTATTCTCTGCTTTCAGCCAGGATTCATCTGACATCAGCAGTGATATCCCTCATTCCATATCCTGAATCTGGCTTGAATTTCTCGCAGTTCCTGTTGATGTACCACTGCAACCGTTTTTGAATTATCTTCAGCAAACTTTTACTTATGTGTGATATTAATGGTATTTTCAGTCATTTCCTCATTCTGTTGGATTATCTTTCTTTGGAATGGGCATGTATATAGATACCTTCCAGTCAATTGGCTAGGTAGCTGTCTTCCAAATTTCTTGGCATAGATGAGTGAGTGCTCCTATTGTTGCATCCATTTGTTGAAACATCTCAGTTGGTATTCTGTCAATTCCTGGAGCCTTGTTTTTCACCAGTGCCTTCAGTGCAGCTTGGACTTCTTCCTTCAGTACCATCGGTTCTGGATCATATGCTACCTCCTGAATGTGGACCAGTTCTTTTTGGTACAGTGACTCTGTGTATTCCTTCCATCTTCTTTTGATGCTTCCTGCATTGCTCAATATTTTGCCCACTGAATCCTTCAGTATTGCAGTTTGAGGCTTAAATTGTTTTCTTCAGTGCTTTCAGCTTGAGAAATGCCGAGCGTGTTCTTCACCTTTGATTTTCTAACTCCAGGTCTTTGCATATTTCATTATAATACTTTACTTTGTCTCCTCGTGCCACCGTTTGAAATCTTCTGGTCAGTTCTTTTATTTCATCATTTCTCCCATTTGCTTTAGGTACTCTCTTTTTAAGAGCAAGTTTCAGAGTCTTTTCTGGCATCCATTTTGGTCTTTTCTTTCTTCCCTGTCTCTTTAATGACCTCTTGCTTTCTTTGTGTATGATGCCCTTGATGTCATCCCACACTCATCTGGTTTTCCTTCATTAGTGTTCAGTTCATCAAATCTTTTCTTGAAATGGTCTCTAAATTCAAGTAGGATATTCTCAAGGTCGTACTTTGGCTCTCGTGGGCTTGTTTTAATTTTCTTCAGCTTCAACTTGAACTTGCATATGAGCAAACTGTTGGTCTGTTCCACAGTCGGTCCCTGACCTTCTTCTGACTGATGATACTGAGCTTCTCCATCGTCTCTTTCCACAGATGTAGTCAATTTGATTCCTGTTTCTACCATCCGTTGAGGTCCACATGTATAGTTGCTGTTTGTGTTGTTAAAAAAAGGTATTTCCAATGAATAAGTCATTGATCTTGCAAAATTCTGTCATACGATCTTGGTGTTTCTATCAGCAAGGCCATGTTTTCCATCTGTGGATCCTTCTTTGTTTCCAGTCTTTGTGTTCTAGTCACCAGTAATTATCAGTGCAGCATGATTGCGTGTTTGATCAATTTCAGACTGCAAAAGTTGGTAAAAATCTTCAGTTTCTTCATCTTTGGCTTAGTGGTTGGTGCATAAATTTGAATAATAGTCGTATTTACTGGTCTTCCATGTAGACATATGGATACTATCCTATCGCTGGCAGTGTCATACTTCAGGGAAGATCTTGAGATGTTCTTTTTGATGATGAATCAACACCATTCAATGTGTTCATTGTGTCATTCTTCAATGTGTCATTCCTGACATAGTAGACCATAGGATCGTCCAATTCAAAATGGCCAATACCAGTCCATTTCAGCTCACTAATGCCCAGGATGTCGATGTTTATGCATTCCATTTCGTTTTTGATTATTTCCGTTTTCCTAGATTCATACTTCATGTATTCCACATTCCGATTATTAATGGGTGTTTGCAGCCGTTTCTTCTCATTTTGTGTCATGCCATATCAGCAAATAAAGCTCCTGAAAGTTTGATTCCATCTGTGTCATCAAGGTTGACTCGACTCTGAGGAGGTGGCTGTTCCCCAGTCGTATTTTGAGTGCCTTCCAACCTGAGGGGCTCATCTTCCGGCACTATATCAGGCATTGTTCTGCTGCTATTCATAAGATTTTCACTGGCTAATTTTTTAAGAAGTTGATCACCAGGTCCTTCTTCCTAGTCTTAGTCTGGAAGCTCTGCTGAAGCCTGTCCGCCATGGGTGACCCCGCTCATGTTTGAAATACCAATAGTATAGCTTCCAGCATCACAGCAACATGCAAGCCACCACAGTATGACAAACTGACAGCTGAGTGGTCGTGAGGCAGCATATCGCCTATGTATTTCAGCTGTTCACAGCAATAAGTGTCTTTGAAGGAAGACTCAGAATGTTAGAGTTCTCATCTCTGAGTCTTTCTAGGGTGTGTTTGGTCTGCATTTGCTTGGTACTTGCGGTGATACAGAGGTCAGTTTAAACATTCCTAATTATACCATGGGATTGATTCTAGCCCCTCAGGTAAGGAAGAGAAAATTACTGTACCCTTGAATTTTGAGACCATTTTCAATTGCTGCAAATGGAGTTACATTAAGTTTTATTTTAAACTAGCATCCAATAAATAGTGCAGCCAAGGAAGATCTGCTGAACTGGGGCATTATTTGGAAAACCATTGCAATATAATAACAGCTGCTTTTTTTGTATGAAGTTTGATGGGAGAAAAATTGCAAAGCTATAATATTGCAATACTATTCTTTTTATCTAGAAAAATAAAATATTAGGCTTTAGACCGAACTGTGCAAATTGTGTTTCCTTTCTAGTTTTTACTACCTCTGTGTCATAATTTTAACACATAACTTAGAACTTCTATTTCTTAAGGCAGTTTCCATATGGTGTTTATGTCAGACTGGATATATTTATCTAATTTTGTGAGATTCTTTCTAGCTCCCAACACAGTTCTTGAAAGTAATACCACTGTTGTTATACTTTCTACTTACCATTTCGATGTTGTTGAGATACATCAGTTATGTATTATAAGCTTGAAAGTGCCTTGACCTCCAGTTTTCTTGTGGTCTAAGATAGATATTTCACCCAAGCTGCATAGCTGTAGTTGTGATTGCATGGATCCTTAATTTGCTTTACGTTTACCACTCAGCGTGAGCCTAGGTTTTCATTATGTTCCAGCAGTACTAGTTTCCTTATAACTTAAAATCATACCCACTTTGATAATTTACCTTCAGGTCTGATAAAAACTATTCGTTTTTCTTTAGTATACTTTCAGTATTTACTTTGTCATCCTCATTAGATTCAAACATAATTGACACCCCACACCATTGATTCTGTTTAAAAACTTCATAAGTAATGATTCAAATACGTTTACGATTGCTTACATTTATGGCCAATTTGGAAAAAAATATGTGAAATTGAATCATGGAAATGTGTTTGAGAACTTTGTTGAAACTATATATAAAATAAAAAAATATACAGTCAGAAGTATATTATGAAACATCTCAGCAATTTAGAAAGAAGGAAGATTTGGAGCTTTGAGTGAAAATTCTAAGCCAAGTAAAAAATGCAGTCTTCATGTGGATTAGACTCTTGCGTCATTTCTTTTATGAGCATTCTTATATGTTAATTATTTGGTGAGGCTAATTCTGAGACTGCCTGTCTATATCATTGCCAAACCAACCATTCTCTCAAAGGAAAATTGTTTGCTTTAAAATACCTTTTTTGAGAACCTGAGTTGTGTATAAATATATGATCCAGAAAAATTCCTACGATACTTTGTATATACTGCAGTCAGTTGTAATGTTTTTTTCTAATTCTTAAATTTTAATCACCATTTTTGTCCATACATTTAGCATGTATCCCTGGGGATGCAAGTGGTTTACACTCAACTACTAAAGGTTAGTGGTTTCAACCCCGCCCCCAGTGGTGCCACAGAAGAAAGGCCTGGTGATCTGCTTACATAAAGATTCCAGTCAAGCAAACTTACGGAGCAATTCTACTCTGTAACATATGGGGTTGCCGTAGGTCGGAATCAACTTGACAGCACTAGGTTTGATTTTTTTTTTTTTTTTTTGGTAGCGTATGTCAGCCAGGACTTTACCTATATTATTCCTTTTAATCCTCACAGTCCTACAGGGAAGGTATGTTATACTTATTTTACAGATGAGGAAATCAGAGTTCAAAGGTTAACGTGTCTTGCCTAGAGTCACATGGCTAAAGGCTATGTGAATCGGCATGTCTTGCTCCAACAACAGTTGTTTCCACTACAACATGCTAATTCCGTGTTTTACAAAAAAAGATTATTACATGATTAAAACCCAAGCTTTATTGAAATAAAAAATGCTTTTCAGACAATTACTGTTTCTATGAATAGACATTGTGACAAATATACTTGAACATAAAGAACTAATAATGTGTAAAAATGATTTTTCTAATGATTATGCTGTCCAGAGCTGTATTGAGTTTTTATTATTGGTCCAGGGCAGTTTAAAACATCTGATTTGTTGTTTGTTATAAGAGGTTATGTTATAAGCAATATCCTAGTGGCTAAGAGTCCAGAATCTGGAGCCAGACTTCCTAAATTCAAATCCCAGCTGTAATTTACTGGGTATGTGACCTTGGGCAAGTTAATTAACCTGTTTTAGTTTCCTCATCTGTAAAATGGAGTTAATGTTTAACTCATAGAGTTTTTTATTAGTGTCAAACCAAGGTCCCGGGTTACCAAGAAAGACACAAGCATTGGATGGAATAACGCTTTGTTGACATAGAGAAGAGACAGAGCAAGGTCAGCTCCAGTAGGGGGCGTTGGTCTCCCATGGCCAGCGAATCACTCCCTGAAGCAGCCGACGCAGGGATGACGGCCTGCACATACACCTCTTGTGCTGCAGAAGAGGGACCTCGTTCCCTCCCCACTGGTAACAGATACAGCCATGGAGTTGGGCCTATGCCACATGATGCTCACACTGAAGCCGACTGTGTACCCAGAACAGGGAATGAGTTTCCTTCATAAGGAAGAAGAAACTGGGTCAGAGGCAGAAGCTCAGTTCCCAGCCCCTATTTTCAGAGAATGTGCCTGGCCCAAGGCTCTGGTCATGCATTCCAGGTGAGAGTTGAAAGGCAGTGTGCAACAGACCATTTTCCCAACAAAACAATTAGGATTAAAGAAGAACCTTGTAAAGCATTGTGCCTGGCACGTGCTATGTGCTAGGTAGATGTTACATAAATAAAATACTCTTGGCGCACATCATTCAAGAAAGGATACCATACCTTCTTACCATACTAAAAAACCCATTGCCATTGATTCGATTCCGACTCCTATTGACCCTACAGAACTGCCCCATAGAGTTTCCAAGGAGCACCTGGTGGATTCAAACTGCCAACCTTTTGTTTAGCAGCCAGAGTTAACCACTGCGTCACCAGGGACCCCTTACCACACTGGGGACTAATTTTTTGCCTTTTACTGGACAACCACTGAGTGTTAATTTAGAATCAGCTGTGAGCACATAAATGTGTCCTTGCTGTGTGTGACAGAAGCTATTAGGGGTTCTGAGAGTACTTACCTAATTGAGAGGCCCACACACACAAAATAATACTGAATACAAGACTGTATATAATTAGCGCTGACATATTATTAACAACATTTTCGGTCCTATTATGTGTTAAACTTGGAGTTACAGTCTCGGCCCTAATGGAGTTTACAGTTTTGCAGGGAATACAGACTTCTATCAAGTGTGCAAAGTACTGTGAAGGATAAGTACAAATTAATCTGGGATCATAAAGCAGGGAACCTTAGCCTAGTCCTCTGTGGTATAGGCTATTGCTCTTAGTATACAGAAGGAAGACCATTAAAGAAACGAAAAGGCTCAGTGGTAGATATAGAACTTAAAATGAGTCTTAATGGCTAGGTAGATACTGGATAGGCAAAAAAGATATTGGAGGATATTTCAGGCAAAGATAAATAATGTGAACAAAGAACGTCTGTGAAATATGAGGAAATTGGTGGAGAGTACATCTTGGTTTGTTAGTGAGGAGCAATTGAGGCCCATTCATGACATTTCTTCAAAGCCAAGCAGAGTAGTTTAGATTTGAGATGGCAAGAGTTTGGAGTGATTACTTTTAAGAATACATTATGAAACTAAGGAAGATAAACTCGCAGTTATAAGCAAGATAGAGTACAGGGAATATAGAATAGGGAGAGAGAGGGTGAGAAGGTATTGCAGTTTTCCTGCTGTGATGTGAGGCGATGATAAAAAGGGTTAGCCAAACGTGGTCACGTTAGGAAAGGATGGTTAGGTTCCGGATATTGTGGGGTTTAGGATAAAGAGTTGATGATAACAGCACCTTGTGTCTGGATTGGTGTTAGCACTATCAAAAACAGGTTGTTTATGGAAAAGAATCTAAGTAATACAATTAATGACTTAATTTAGTTGGAAACTTTGCTGCTGTAACAAATCTGCTGCAGTCCAAGAACTGCTTACTGATTATTTTAAAATGTATGCCACTGTGATAATGAAATGGCACTTGCTATGGTGCAAGATGATGTGGACCACTGTAAATAAGCTGTGGATGAACAGTGGAGGGGAATGCGATGGCAGCTCAATCATTGCTTATCAGGAAAGGGAGGTGTGAATCATAATGAAGCTATTGGTGAAGTTTCTACAGACTTTAAGGTAATGGGTCTTTGTGATGAGTGGTCGAGTGTATGCTCTGTCAAAGCATTTAATTGCAAATGTGTTATATATACACACATACATAGTTAATTGGAAATAATTCATATTGGACAATCCAGGCAAATTACCTTCAACCATTGCTTTAAAATACTTTCATTAGCGTAACATTGGAATGTCAGTTTGTGAGTATATCCAAGTGTACTTTATTTTCTGAATTTGCATATTATGTACAAATGTCATTTATTTTGAAACGTGAGGCAGGTTGCTTTTTAATTTGAAAATGTGTGCTTTAAGAAATTGAGTCCCATCATCAATACCATATAAAATACAAGTGATAAGACAGTGTTATTTGATTTTTAATTTGCAGTGAGACTCTTGGCCAGGAGGCTGTATTGCTCAGAATTATATTATGCTGCTTTAAAGAAAAAAATCTTATTTGTCCAAAAAAGGAATCATCCATCGATACTTATTATGCCTCGTTAACTGTTTTTGGAGTCTGGACCTTAGCCCTCCGGCCTCCATGAACAGATCAGTTACCTTAGTCAGCTAGTGCTGCTATAACAGAAATATCACGAGTGGATGGCTTTAACAAAGAGTTCATTTCCTCACAGTAAAGCAGACTAAAAGTCCAACTTCAGAGCGTCAGCTCCAGGGGAAGGCTCGCTCTCTGTTGACCTTCTCTTCAGTCTTTCCCCGGACTAGGAGCTTCTCTGAGCAGGCACCTGGAATCCAAAGCATGCGCTCTGCTTGTTGTACTGCTTTCTTGGTGGTATAAGGTCCCCATCTCTCTGCTTGCTTCTCTCGTTTGTATCTCAAGAGATTGCCTCAAGACACAATTCAATCTTGTGGATTGAGTCCTGCCTCACTAACAACTGCTGCCCATCCTCCCTCATTAACATCATAGAGGCTGGATTTACAACATAGGAAAACCACACAATACTGGGAATCATGGCCCAGCCATGACTGATACACACGTTTTTTGGAGGGGGGGGACATAATTTAATCCATGACAAAAGTCTTTGCCCCAATCAGTCCCAAACTGCTGCTCAACAAGGTTTTCATTTCCCTCCATTCCTCACTTTTGTTATTTGTATTGGGATTTTAGTGACTGTAATGACAAAGGATTGTCAGAGTTAGCAAATGAAAATACAGGGCGCCCAGTTCAATGAATTTCATATAACAGGTTCTTTTTAAGTATATGAGACGTACATATACTACCAAATATTATTCGTTCAACTGAAATTCAAATAACTGGGCATTCTGTATTTTAAATCGGGCAACCTGTTAATAGTTAACTTTCTCTTTAAAATACCTACTACGAAAATCTCCAAACGGGAGAAAAGGCTAAGGAGTCTAGGCCAAGAGCATAAGCAGCTTCACAGCAGTCGGCCTTCTCCCAAACTTGGCCTAAAAAAATGAAAAACCCAAGTCTCAGGAGCCTAGGTATAGAAGTGAGCCGTGCAGCAACTTTCCCGCCTGTTTTCTGCGAAACGTAGCACAGTGGCTACGTCGTGGGGTGGAGCATTTATGGCTATATCCTTGCAGGGGGAAAGGAGGTGCCGGAAACTTTACACCGCGGCCAGAGAACAACGTGTCCACTTAGGCGGCGGCAGACGCCGCCATCTTCTTTGCGGGCAAAGGCGGAGAGAAGTTAGGGGTTCCCCCTTTGCCCCGGTAGAGCGGATTAGGGGGAATAGCCCGCGGCCTCAGCACTTGATGACGTAGAGTCGGGGGTCCCCCTTTTGGGGCTGATTTCTAGTGACACGTCGAAGCTTGCCAAGGCGGGGAAAAAGGACGCCGCCTGTCCCGGATGTAAAATGGCGGCGCAGGGGGCCGGCCTGGCGGGGCGGTCACGTGGTGGGGAGTAGCGCGCGAGCCTCCTTAAGTGATCTCTATGGCTCGTCCGGACGCACAGGAGCAGCGGAGCTCAAGACGGGCTGTGTGTCTCCGAGCGCCGAGCCCGAGGAGACGCCGCCGCCTCCCAGCCGGGTTTCAGTTTTACGGGGGTTTTGTTTTCTTCTCTGCTCCTGCAGAGCTGATCGGGATTTCACCGAAGGGTGCTGGGGAGAGGGTGGCCGGGGGACTTCAGGCTGTGCCTGGGTCCTTTACCGCGGCGCTGTAGCTGGCGGCGGCCCCTGCGGGATGCGCCCTGAGCTTTCGCCCGCGCGGAGAGCCGGCGCCGAAGCGGGTGCGGGAACCGTACTGCCAATGGTGGCCAGGGCTCTTGGCCCGGTCGCCGCCCAGCCCCCACCGCGGGCTCCGGGCGGGGAGAGGCGCGGGCGGCGCAGCCCTGAGACGTGGCGGGATCGCGGTGGGGCCGGCCGGGAACTGCTGACGGGAGGCGGGAGAAGCGCGGGAGCGCCTGCCTCTCAGGGGCCGTCCGGATCCAGTTGGCGTCTGGCAGCGCTTTTGCCGCCCATTTCCTGCTTTCGAGTGGCCCAGGGATGAGCTTCCCTCCTGGCAGTGGAGGGAGCGGCTTTCTCCGGCAGGAGCCTCCGCACCGTTTCTCTTTCCAGAGCTGTTGGTTATGTACGGAACGCCCGGCTGAGCTTCCCCGGGCGCCGCCTCCGATCCCCGGAGCTCTCCGGTCGCATTGGGAACGGCCAAGCGGCACGGCGCTGGGCGGGATCTCCGGGCGCAGCGCGGAGGGGAAGGGGTGTCGGGCCGACATCGGCGGCGGAAGAAGGACGGAGACCGCCAGAGTCACTTAGCTCTTCCCGTCAGCATGGTTCAGTGCCTCCCGACACCATGGCCCTGGCTGAGGTAGTAGTTTGTGCTGTTGGTCGGGTTGTGACATTGCCCGCTGTGGAGATAACTGCGCAAGCTACTGCCTTGCTAGTGCTGGTGATGCTCAGCGCCGCGGAGGACAATGGCTGGGAATCCCCTTTGTTTTCCGGGGCGCGGGGGCGCGGGGGCAGCCCGCGGAGCCCCGGCGCCCGGCCTCGACGAAAACCGTTACTTGTACGTTTTCCTGGAAGGAGAGAAGGAATTGCGGGGAGGAGAGTGGGCGGTGATGTTTTTAAAGCTTGGGAAAGAACTGAGCCATTGGATTTGCTTTTTACTCTCAAAGGAAAAGTGAAATTGCGTAAGATATTTACGCGAATAACTTTTCCACGTTTAAGTCATTTTAAGGTTTCTTTCAGTAATAAGGTAAAAAATTTCATTTGCACCTGGTTTTCTTTATTCGAAAGCTGGAATGAGCTGTCCTGCAGAACTGGCGTGGGGGAGCAGAATAGTAGACCCATTAATTGGAAAGTTTATGCGTTCTTAGTATTTTAGGTCGCTTTCTTGTTTTAATATATGCTCCCTAAGCAAATTTAGGAGCCCTAGTGTTCAGTGGGTAAAGTTGGCGGCTGCTAGGCTGCTAAGCAAAAGGTGGACAGTTGGAACTCATCAGCTGCTGTGCGGGAGAAAGATGTGGCAGTCTTGCTTCTGTAAAGATTTCAGCCTTGGAAACCCTGTGGGATAGTTCTTCTCTGTCCTATAGCATCCTTATGAGTCTAAGTCAGCTGGAGGGCCGTGGGTTTGGTTTTGGTTTTGGTTTGTTTTCAGCAAATTTAAGACTTTTTCTTTTAAAGTAAACCTAAAGCAATTAAAAGTTTCTGTTTAAACTTTGCTACTTTAATGTATAATGAAATGCACTATTAATATGTTTAATGTATGAAGCAAACAAATAAATTATTTTCTTTTTTACAGTATGTGGCTGTGTTTTGTTTTAATATTACTTTGGGGTTCAAATAAACTGCTGGTGTGTGTTGTATTGGTTTTTGGCCTTTGATTCTCATGTTACATGGTCCTTTTTTATTTATACGTTTGCATTTAGTATGGGGGGAAAGGATCTAGGAAACATATGGTTTCTGAATAGTTTCCGTTTTAAATCTAATGACACCCGTTTTGATTCGTGGGTGATCACTACTCCTAACAGGAAAATGCTGTTTTTATAAAGGAAAATAGTTGGGGTAATTAATGAAACTGCTTGATTTTCTAAATACCCTAAAATCTGGAAAAGCAGATAATTGTATTTTGAGTTTTCTTTTCACTGAGATAAATAGATGTAAATTTTAGTACTTTTAAAAAATCTGATTTTGATTTGTGCAGAAGAAAGCCAAACACATTGCCATGGAGTCAATTCCGACTCATAGTAACCCTATAGGACAAAGTAGCACTGCCCCGGTAAGGTCTCCAAGGAACAGCTGGTGGATTTGAACTGCCAGTGTTTTAACCACTGCACCACCAGGGCTCCTTGTGCAGAATAGTTAACTTTATAGTGTAATCACAGTATTTCATGGTTTAATTTTTGATGCTCAATTGAAGAAATAGGAAGACAGTTCTATACTAAGAAAAAGGTACATATAAGGAGGAAATTTTAAAAACCGACTGAATCCTTTTGGTCCCTTTCAGTAGGAGTTCATTGCCTTTATGATAGAAAAGTGATCTAATAAATGCAGCTTGATTGGATTGGGTTTAGCTTTGAGAGAGATTACCTAATCTGATCCCATCTGGGTGGATCTGCCTCATTGTAGGAAGGGCAGTGAAGAACCTTAGTTGAATCTTAAAATGCAGAAAACAAGGCTCTTTGAGTTTGCTTTTCTTGATCTCAAAGGAGAGCAAAGTAAATTCAGTACTTTAAGTGCATTTTTTTTAATGATGAAAATCTTGTGCTATGTCAAATCTTGAATTATGGAGAAAACAATCATAAAATTCAAATTGTACTATAATTTTATTTTCCA
This sequence comes from Dugong dugon, assembly GCA_030035585.1. NCBI lineage: Eukaryota > Metazoa > Chordata > Mammalia > Sirenia > Dugongidae > Dugong > Dugong dugon. The sequence goes on from CM057465.1 coordinate 17,758,662, forward strand.
AAACAGTAAATTCAACCAACCAAGGTAACCATCCAGCAGAGGCCATCTTTCCCACTATAATGTTTAACATTTTGTAGAGAATCAACTTGTTTTTCTGTATCTCATAGTATTACAGATTCTGCTGGTAAATTATTTAAATGGGTCAACAGATCAAAAATGTTCAGTCTCAAAGAATTCATGGTTTATCTTGTGCTTTTAAAATTTTATCAAAAACCATTCACACATATTAGGAACATTATTGAGTTGGATGTAAAGGCAAGTTCACTTGGTGTTCTTGTTGGTAAATTACAACAGAAAATACTGCCCCCAGCTGGCTTGTTTAATCATATTTTTGCTCCTAATCTAATTTTAAAATTTTACATTCACATGTCTCTATTCACTGGTGAAAATCACCAACTGAACATTTTCACCGTTGGCAGTTTCCTACAAGATGAATTTGCCTTATCAAAAATGCAACTTTATAATCAGTATAATTGGCTCTTGTTAAAAGCCTGTTTTCAAGCATTTAATTAATTTGTAGTAGCAAAAAGCCACTGATGGGAGGTTGTAAGGCTGCATTTTGAGTGCCCTTCTTGATCACTACTGGACCACAAAAAAGCTGGATTATTGTAATGACATTTTAATAAATCCCTTCCTCAATTATTGGAAATAGTATAGAGGATGTTATGGTGTATATAGCAGCCCTGGTGGTGCAGTGGTTCAGTGCTCGGTTGCTGACTGAAAGGTTAACAGTTTGAACACACCAGCCATTCGATGGGAGAAAGATGTGGCAGTCTACTTCAATAAAGATTACACCCTTGGAGACCCTATAGGGCAGTTGAGTTCTGTCCTACAGGGCCATTATGAGTTGGAATCAATGGCAATGGGTTTGTTTTTTTTTTATTAATGTTATATGGATGCCTGGGAAAGATTCTTTGGCAACACAGTTTTGCTTCACACCCCAAAGTTAGATTTCCTGATTTTTAGTCTTTTATATAAAAACTATTAGTTGATAAAATTACCTTTTTTTTTTTTTTTTTTTTTTTTGCAGGTATAGACTAGACAAAGCTGATCATAAGTGTACTAATCAAGACATTGTGTCTGTGGAGTAGTTGCAAAAGAACTACTGCCAGAAACCAACTAACTGGATCTTAGCTCTTTCTTTAGTGTATAGGAGCAAGGTACCAAGAAGGCAGATTTCTTTGTAACTACACATCCCCCTGATTGTTTACTGCCTCCCTTCCCCCCTTACAGTAAAGAAATCTGACAAGGGAGGTGCTATTAGTTTACTTTCCTATGGAACAATCCCCTCTTACGTTTCCTGCAACAAACAACAAATAATATTTTCAAAAATGAATTAGGCTAGATTAGTAATACCCAAGAGGAGAATTATGACAGTTGTTACGACAAAATAAGGAAAGCCATCTGTGCTTCTGATATCCAGATAATTAAGGCAAAAATGTTAAAATTACCTGAATGCTTGCCTAATGCAGTTCATCAAATGTTAATCATCGTTAAATGCACACCATGGGGAAAGCAAAATAACTGTGTGGCTAGATCATTGCCCCAGAGGAAAATACAGTTAGAAAAGATACATCATGAAGTGCTTAAGAATCAAAATGGGCAGGTTAACAGTATAGTTCACCTTTGAGACCTGTAAAGAGTGGCAGAAAAGATTCCCTCATCAGTGGGTGAAAGAGCTGAGCGTGGAGAAGTATGGAGACTTGGACTAAATCATGCAGTTTCGAGAGTTCGCGATCCTTGTTGCCTCTAGCAGTGAGTCAGAATGGAGAATTGTGATCTTGGAGATGGGCGATACAGTTTGTAGTTGATGAGAGTGATGTTCTGGATGGCATAGATTTTAATCCTTCATTATCTGCTAATAATATTCTGGGGATGTCATCTGAATTTAAGAGAAATATTGCTCGTTCCACATGGAATATAGTGTGTTTTCTTAGGTTGAGAGTTATATTGCATAATGGTTTTTTGTTTGGCTACATTTTCCTTTGACAATGGTTTTTCTTTAAAAGCTCTGTTTTGTTCAGCTGTAATCAAGTTGTGCTTGCAAAAAATTTATGGCCATAAATTTGTAAGCTGTACCACTGACACCCATCAGTTACATCAGTTGTGAACAAACCTAAGATACGAGTCTTGTTTTGATTTTAAAGGACCGCGTTCGTTCTGAAAAGTGTTTGCTTTTAGTCAAGTTTCTAATTAGTGCCATTTTAATGTAACTGAGAGTGTTTTGTCACAGAAGTTAAGGCTTCTTAGAAGGCAAATAGTGTCAGATGGCACAGAAAAGTAAGGACTAAACAGTGTCCACTGACACTGGCAATTTAGATCATTCGTGTAATGCCGCTCTGGTTGAATAATAAACTGCATTATGCTTGCTTCATACTACTTTGAAGATAACTACTTAAAAAGTATCAAGATTCAGAGGTTGCTATTTCGATATTCTGTGCGCAGTGTATTTAAAGCACTTATTAAACAAAATCATTATACAGGTAGGGGATATGGGCTAGTCGTCGTAGTGGTTAAACTAGTTGCTGTTGAGTCAATTCAATGGTAGTGGTAACACTGACTTAATGGCAGGAAATGGGACTAAACTCTAAAAACAGTACATAAGCAAGTGGGAATATATTTTCTTGTTTTGTTTTTAAACACATTTATATACTATTCAATAAGACTTTAGGTGAATTGTCAGTGAAAATAAGAATCAGCTGCTTTTTTTTAATAGACAATTTTTCACTGTCCTGAAATCCCCTTAGGGCATTGTTGTAGAATTCTCACCATCCATGCAAGAGACTCCAGTTGGATTCCTGTTCAACACACCTCATGCCACCAGCTACCACCTGTCTGTCAGTGGAGGCCTGTGTATTGCTATTATGCTAAATGGGTTTCAGTGGAGCTTTCAGACTAAGAAGACTAGGAAGAAAGGCCTGGTAATCTACTTCCAAAAATCAGCCAATGAAAACCCTATAGATCACAACGGTCTGATCCATAGTGGATCATGAGAATGGCACAGGATGGGGCAGCATTAGTTCCTTTGTACATGGGGTTGCCATGAGTCGGGGGCCAGCTGATTAGAAGGCAGCTAACGACAACAATCCCCTGTGCGCCACCTATTTATTCATCCCACTCTCCCTCCCTTCTCTGAACCCCTGGCAACCACAGATACTTTTACCATCTCTATAGTTTTGCCTTTTCCAGAATGTCATACAGTGTGTAGCCTTTGCAGACTGGCTTCTTTCACTTAATTTCTTTTTTAGTGAATGAAACTTACGTTCCAGATAAATCCATTCACTTTATTTATTTAACAAATATATTAAGTACTTACTATATGCCAGTTACTATTCTGGGCACTAGGGATATATAACAGACAAAAACAAACAAAAAATCTCTGCTGTTGAAATTTATATTCTGAGATAAGTTTCCCTATAATAACAAACATGTGCCAGGCACAGTACTGAGCACTACCTGTGAGCTGTCTGGGTTGAGTTCAAACCCAAGTTCCATGCAGGCATCTACACTCTGGACTCCTTGCTACTGAACCACTGCCTCCTTGCTCCTGAACCACTATTGGTACTGTGATTGTGTTTAAAAAAAAATTTTTTTAAAGCCATCTTCCCATTGGTTTTTGTTCTCTCTCTGCATTTAAGAAAAAAAATACAAAACTAAAAAAAATAATATAGGCAGTCCCCAAATTACGAATGAGATCCGTTCCTAAGTCTGTCTCTAAGTCAAATTTATAGGTAAGTCTGAACAGTACATACGGTTCTTATTTAGCATCAGTTAGTCAAATGTTTGTCTTAGTAATATATTTTACCTTTCTATATCTAAAATAGAAACCCTGGTGGCGTAGTGGTTAAGAGCTATGGCTGCTAACCAAAAGGTTGGCAGTTCGAATCCACCAGGCACTTCTTGGAAACCCTAAGGGGCAGTTCTGCTCTGTCCTGTAAATCGACTTGATGGCCGCGGGTTTGATTTTGGTTTTTTTTGTTTTTTTTTTAATATAGAATACACTTAAGAAACTCTTCCAAACTGTGCAATGTTTTCGTAAGTGTCACAAAGTAGTGTGTGTGTTTGTTATTGTGAACCATTGTATGTATTTAAATCAAATTTTTAATGTAATAGGCTTTATGGCAGTCCTTTCAGTATAAGTTGTCCATAGTGAGACGTTGGTAACCTGGTAACTACCTGTGATTTGGTCCCACCAGGGCTGCCTTCTAGGCCGTCAAACTGGGGATAGCATGGCAGAAAGTACTTGTCTGTGGAACTATAAGATCATTTGTCCTTTAAGAGCTTACGATTTTGTAGCAGATGCCTGACGACCTTGTGAAGAAATCCAAGGACTGTACATAGCCCAACATCACATTTAGTGACATAGCTTCTAAATGTTATAAGGGTTCTGAGAAACAAGAGTGCAGTATAGGTAGAGTATTAAGGTAGGCCTCATAGAATGCACCTCTCTGAAGCAGAAGGGTTGGATTGTTGTGATGGTACAAGCCACAGAGAGTCCATTATAAGCCTTGCTGGGACTGAGAATAAGAGAGAAGTATTTATCCTGCCTTTCTTATACAAACTATACCTTAGGGTAACTGTAATGGTTAAGATTGTGTCTCAACTTGGCTAGGCCATGATTCTCAGTGTTTTCATGTGATCACTCCCATGATTGAATATACTATGAGTAGCCAATCAGATGAAACGGAGTCTCTTTGGGGGTGTGACCTGCATCTGAATATAAGCAGACGTTCTGGCTTTTTGCTCACTCTGGATCCTGCGGCTGCCTCCTGTCATCTCATCTCCAGTTCTTGGGACCTGAGCTGTCAGATTATCCGCCAGACTTGGGATTCCTAGATCTTCACAGCCTCTGAGCGGAGCCCTGCTCTCTGACCTGCCGATCTTGGGTTTGCCAGTTCCTGCAGCTATGTGAATTGGGAGAAACCTTGTGGTCTTGCCTGCTAATCTTGAAATTTGTCAACCTTCACAGCCTGCGAGTGGGAGCCCTGCTCTCTGACCTGCTGATCTTGGGCTTGCCAGCTTCTGCAGCTGCATGACTTGGGAGAGGCCTCTATCCTGACCCATGGACTTGGGACGTTCTAGCCTCTACAATCGTGTGAGCTGTTTCCTTGATATAAATCTCTCTCTATATATATTTATACGCTTTACTGGTTTTGCTTCTCTAGAGAACCCAGCCTAAGATAGTAACTAAGTAGTTGTGAGGGAAATATTTTCACTATAGAGCAATTCTAGCTTAAAAGTTTTTATTAAATTTAATTTTATTTTTTATTGTTGTAGTTAAATGAAGTTTACATTTTAAGTTAGTCTCCCATACAAAATTTTATACATACATTGTTATGTGACCCTAACTGCTCACCCCATTCTGTGACAGCTCACTCCTCCTTTCCACCCCTGATTCCCCACGTCCATTCAACCAGCTCCTAATCCTCTCTGCCTTCCTGTCTCACCTCTGGACAGAAGCTGCCTCTTTGGTCTCTTGTATCTACTTGACTAAGAGGCACACTCTTCACAAGTATCACTTTATGTCCTACAGTCCAGTCCAATCCCTGTCTGAAGAGTTGGCCTGGGAAATTGTTTTAGTTCTGTGCTGATAGAGAGTCCAGGGGCCATGCTTTCTGGGCTACCTCCAGTCTCAGTCTAGCTTAAAATTTCAGAAGTATGATAGAAGTAGAATATTAATATTTTGCAACAGCTAATGAACTAATAGACCTAGGTGATGATCCTCAATGGCTGTTAAAATCATTAAGTGAAATACTGATGGGGATCTATGTAATGCATGGATCAGGTTAACAACACCTGAACCCACCGATCAATCTCAGCATTACAAAAACAGTGACAAGTAAACATTATGTGCCTCCTGGAGTGATATAATAGGAGTACAGAACACCATACATGAAGTTCAGATAGTTGAACTTGACTCTCATCTGACCTCTAGATCTGACTGCCAATTTATAAGAAATTTCAGATACAGAGGAACATGTTAAATCACAACAGCGGTGCAATTAGCAAAATCTACACTAGAAATTCTACAGGACAAATGACTCAATTTTTAAAAATAAATAAATTACAAGAAAAAGAGGCGGCGGAACCTATGGATTAAAATGGACTGAGACTTAAAAGTCATATGCAATGTGTAGACCTTGTTCGGATCTCGATTTAATCAAAACCAATTACAAAACACATTTGTGAGAAAATTGGAGGCATTTAAATACTGACTGAATATGTGAAATTAAACAATTGTATTGTGGTTCCTTTTCTTTTTTAAATCCCTATTTTTACTGTACACATACTGAAGAATTTATCAATGAAAGGATAGGATGTATTGAATTTGCTTCATCCTTCAAAATAATCACTGGGAGGAGGCAGGTGGAAGAATACATGAAAGAAGCTTGACCTGGTAGTGTTATTTGTAGAGCCTGGGCAATTGGGTTTGTGATGGTTAAGATTGTGTGTCAACTTGGCTGGGCCATGATTCTCAGTGTTTTAATGTAATCACTCCCATGATTGAATATACTGTGAGTAGCCAATCAGATGAAGGGGAGTCTCCTTGGGGGTGTGGCCCACATCTGTATATAAGCAGACTTTCTGGCTTTTTGCTCTCTCTGGATCCTGCGGCTGCATCCTGTCGTCTAATCTTGGGACCTGAGCTGTCAGCTTATCTGCCGAACCTGGGATTTGTTGATCTGCACAGCCTGTGAGCAGAAGCCCTGCTCTCCAACCTGCCGATCTTGGGCTTGCCAGCTTCTGCAGCTGTGTGACTTGGGAGAGGGCTCTACCCTGATCCACGGACCTGGGACGTTCTAGTCTCTACAATCATGTGAGCTGTTTCCTTGACATAATCTCTCTCTATATATATATTTATACACTTCACTGGTTTTGCTTCTCTAGAGAACCCAGCCTAAGACAGGGTACATGGGGTTCTTTATACTATTCTACTTTTGTATACATTTGTAGTATTCCATAATAAAAACTCAAAACAAGAGAAGGATTTCTGTGGTTGAGAGAGAACCAAAGGGAACTGTGAGAACACATAACAAAATCACACAAAGGTCAGTAGAGTACAGGTAAGTGTTCTTAGGGTGTCCTCGAAGACTTCTTTTGAGATTCCGTAATAACTTCCCATTTTAAATATTGTTACATAGCCTTTTCAGTGGAGCCTTGGTAGCATGCATAGTGGTTAAGAGCTATGGCAACAAACCAAAAGGTTGGCAGTATGAATCCACCAGCTGCTCCTTGAAAACCCTGTGGGGCAGTTCTACTGTATCCTATAGGGTTGCTATGAGTCGGAATTGACTTGACCGCAACGGGTTTGGTTTAGTTTTTTTTTTTTTTTAAGTCTTTTTCTAGAAGTATAGCTTAGTATTCTACCACCCATCTATCAGCTTGTCATACTGTGGTGGCTTGTGTGTTACTATGATGCTGGAAGCTATGACACTAGTATTTCAAATATCAGTGGAGTTACAGACTAAGAGACTAGGAAGAAAGGCCTGGCAATGTACTTCTGAAAATTAGCCAATGAAAACCTTACAGATCACAACATAATATTGTCCAATCTAGTGCTGAAAGGTGAGCCTCCTAGGTTGGAAGGCACTCAAATAACACAGTGGCCCTAATAATGGACTCGAGTATACCAACGATTATGAAGATGGCCCAGGACTAGACAACAATGTTTCGTTCTATTATACATAAGGTCACTATGAATTAAAGCTGACTGGGGGGCACCTAACAACAGCAACAACAAGCACACTGCAAAGGTTAAGAAATACAGCCAATAATTTGCTGTGGATCAAAAAGAATGATTTACATTTTACTAAACAAAGAAATCACGTGTTATTGAATGCCTGCCATGTGCCAGGTATAAACACACAAATATAAATAATATAATAATATTGGAGGAAATATAGATAATATTGAGGGGTAAAGCTAATGTAAACATTGCAGATATCAGATTTAGAAATATTGTCACTATCAAGTAATTTTATTTCAAAGTACATCCTGATGACTTTTTTTAAATTTAACTCTTACTCTGTGCATATTTATTAACCACTAGTATCTGGACTCACTAGTTAGACTTTTAACTTAGCTGTGACCTTATCTACCACAACATGGACATACTCTATTTTAACCCTGGAATTTCAGTTGCCATAGAGGAATATTTATGATAATTGCTATTTGTGTAGCTGTTACAACTACTTTATCTTCAGTATTCCCTGGTGGTGATATCTGGTGGCACAGTGGTTAAGTGCTCAGGCCCCTAACGAAAAGGTCAGCAGTTCAAATCCACCAGCCTCTCTTTGGAAACTCTATGGGGCAGTTCTGCTTTGTCCTATAGGGTCACTCACTGTGAGTTGGGATCGACTGGACTTCAATTTTTTTTTTTATTTTTATGGTGACTATCTGTGAGTCCTACAGAGTTTATTATGCTTGAATTGACTAAATATTCCTTGAACTCTTCCTGATTCTGCTTTATGATCTTCCCCTTGTTAATTGAATATATTGTTGCCATTTTATTTTAGGGAATCAAAGCCATTATTTGCAATGCCAGGCATTCTCCAAAAATCAAGTCAGACTATCAACAGGGATTCAAGAAGCAGAAATGTCCTCCCCAGTCCTAGGTCCAAAAGTTAGTCTGCAAGTTCCAAGATGACTTCTGGGCATTTCGGTACAGGCTCATCTTTTTTCCTTTATCATGTCCCAGTTCTTTTCTTTTTTATTGGTAGAATAATCTTTATATCTTTCCATGTGACTGTAGCAAACATATTATTTGCCTTATAAAAGTCAAGGGAGGTTGGATCTATAGAGGTGGCTGTGATGAAATGTCAGATCTTATGTATTTTTTCAGTGTAAGAAAAGGTAAACAAGAAAAACATGGTGGTTGGCTTACAGGTACATATGTGGTGTGTGCACTGTGAAACTGTTGGAAGGCATTACGATGAAGAAATGTATGTGATTGAGCTAGGCTAAGTGGAAAGTCATGTTGAGGAATACATGGCGTTTTCAAGCTCTAAGAAGTTGATTTAATGAAACTGGGTCCATAAAATTGCTGGAAAGAACACAGGATGATTTCTTCCAGAATTTAGGGGCTTTGGGAATAGAAAAGCCATAAGAGCAAGAACAGGAAGAGATCAACTTGAATACCAGAGCTGCACCTCTGGGTGAGCTTTGGGAAAAGGGTGGGTTTGCAGGAAAACGAAAAAAGGATCTGGGATCATTGATTCACTCCATCACTTATTTATTTGAAAATTCTTTATTTGTACATTTATTAGATATCCAGATTAATAAAAAATAGCTCCTGCCTTCAAGGAGCTTTACTGTTTGAGGAACTAGACATGTGTATAAATAACTACAAAATAAAACAAGCGCTATGTAGATTATAAACAGCAACATGCCGTGGGAATGCAGAACACTGAGCAATCGATTTTGAGTAGGGGCATCAGCACAGGAGGCATGAGGAATAGCATGTTTTCAATATGATAAAAATGGAAGGCTGGGCATTTCTGGATATAGGAACAGCAAAAGTCATGGGAACATGAAAGGGCCTGGACTTTCAAGGAAGAGCAAGTAGTCGAATATAGATGCAATACAAGTATCTAGAGGCGAGGGTGTAGACAAAGAGGCTGGAAATGTGGAACTGAGGTAGATCATGGATGACCTCAATGGTCAGGAATTTTGACTATCCTTTAGGAGCTACTAACCAAAAGTTTGATGGTTTGAACCTATCCAAGGGCACCTCAGAAGAAAGGTCTGGTGATCTGCTTCCAAAAGGTCACAGCCATGAAAACCCTATGGAGTGCAGTTCTACTTTGCACGCATGGGGTCACTCTATGTTGAAATTCCCTTGATGGCAACTGGTAGTGATTTAGGAATAAGAAAACATTTATAGCTTTTGGGGAGAGAGGTTACATGAGGGGAAAAGAAAACTGCACACAGAAAACTGGAGGTGAGTGTGGTGGAGGAAGAAGGGTTGCCTATTACGGGGAGATGGGGATACTGGTAGATAGAGGAAAATGAGAGAGAGAATACAGAGATGGCAGATAGAATATATCCTGTTGTTGTGTGCCACCAAGTTGATTCCGACTCATAGAGACCCTATAGGACAGAGCAGAATTGTCTCATAGGGTTTTCTAGGCTGTAGTCTTTACTGGAGCAGAGCACTAGGTTTTTTTTTTTTCCTGCAGAGCCGCTGGGTAAGTTTAAACCACTGATCTTTCAGTTAGCAGCCCAGCTCTTAACCACTGCACCACCAGAGCTCCTTGAATATGTACCAGAGAAGGAATAATTGATAGGACAAACTCCTGTGTTATCACAGTATCTATTTATAGTTACATTTTTCTGATAAAAATCTGCATATTAAAAGTACCCTAGAGGTATGTTGGAGCCCTAGTGGCACAGTGGTTAAGAGCTATGGCTGCTAACCAAAAAAGGTCAGCAGTTTGAATCCACCAGCTGCTCCTTGGAAACCATATGGGACAGTTCTACTCTGTCCTATACTGTCACTATGAGTCGAAATCTTCTTGATGGCAATGGGTTTGGTGTTTTTGATTAGAGATACGTTTGCTGATCGGTCTATAGTAACTGCCTTAGTCATCTAGTGCTGCTGTAACAGAAATACCACAAGTGGAGGGCTTTAACAAACAGAAGTTAATTCTCGCACAGTCTAATAGGCTAGAAGTCTGAATTCAGGGTGCCAGCTCCAGGGGAAGGCTTTCTCTCTCTGTCACCTCAGGGGGAAGGTCCTTGTCATCAGTCTTCCCCTAGTCGAGGAGCTTCTCATGCAAGAACCCCAGATTCAAAGGACACGCTCTGCTCTGGCGCTGCTTTGTGGTGGAAGGTCCCCCTTCCCTCTGCTCACTTCTCTCTTTTACATCTAAAAAGAGATTAATTTAAAACACAGCCTAATCTTATAGACTGAGTCCTGCCTCATTAGCATAACCACTGCTAATCCTACCTCATTAACATCATAGAAGTAGGATTTACAACACAGGAAAATCACATCAGGTGATGATTAAATGGTAGACAATCACACAATACTGGGAATCATGGACTAGCCAAGTGGGCACACAATTTTGGGGGACACAATTCAACCCATGACAGTAACCATCTGAAAACGTATTTGAAAGTGTTAGAACAGAGGTCAACAAACTTTTTCTGTAAAGGACGAGATAGTAAATATTTTAGGCTTTGTAGGCCACACGTGGTCTCTGTCTCACGCTGCTGCTGCTGTTGCTTCCTCTACTTTTTCATTTTTTTTTAAACACAACCCTTTACAAATGTAAAAACCATTCTTAGCTCATGGACTGTACAAAAACAGGCCATGTGCCAGGTTTGGGCTGTGGACCATAGTTTGCTGATCCCCGCTTTAGAACTTAAGCTTTCCTATTGATATAACAATGTTTCTCTCTCTGTTTTTTAATAAGTGAAGAAAGAAATAGATGTTTCTTGCAGAACAAAAAATTGAAATAATTTAATATACTTGAATGTATGTGACCCTTGACCTGCTTTTGTCTACCATCACAGATTTGTCCCTGTAACTGCCAACTTTTTTGGGGCTATAGAATATAGCATAGTTTCAGCAAAAGTCCTTAGGCCTTCCTTTCTGTCCTTTCTTTTTCATTTCTCCAACTGTGGTGGTTTAAAAACATGTCTACAAATTCTTTGACACTTTTTCTTTAAAAAAAAGTCTATGTTCACTTCCCTTGAACCTAGATGGCCTTCGTGACTGCCTCAACAAATACCATGTGGCAGAGATGACTCTGATGGTCATATGACTTCTGAGGGTCATAGAAGGTGAGGCATCTCCCACCTCGCTTTCTGTCTCTCTCTCTCTCTCTTTCTCTCTCAGGACACGTGCTTTTGGAGTCCTGAGCTTTCATTCAAGAATAGCTACTCTGGAGCTGCCATACTTAAGCTACCATGGGGGAGATCACCTAGAGATAGAGATTTCTGAGAAACCCCAGCTGTTTCCACTTCTAGCTATTTAAATGTTCCCAGACTAGGTGCCATACACATGAATTAGCAAACCTTGAGATAATTCCAGCACAATCCACCATCTGGCTGTAAGCTCATGAGACCCTGAGCAAGAATGATCTAGCTGAGCCTAGTCAAAGCACAGAACCACGAGAAATAATAATAAAATGGTTGTTGTTGCTTTGCGCCTTAAATTTTAGAGTGATTTATTACATAGCAATAGATAACCATAATTTATGCCACATGGCAGTGGCTTTGGAATCAAGCTGGAAGCATAAATTGGAAGAGCCTTGAAGAGATGAATAGCAAAAGCCTGATGACCTTTCAGACTGTCAGTAAGCATTCAAAGGAAAGTGAGGAAAAAGTTACTGAAAGCTGGAGGAAAAGCCCTCATTATCAAAACTGTTTCCTATGGTAATGTGAAAAATACAACATATACCTAATGAGCTGATGAGTTTTCCAGGCTAGAGGTCAAAAGTTTCAAGTGGTTTCTTTTACCTGTGTATCATAAAGTACAGATAGTGATGAGCTATAGATGAGATTACTCAGTTTTCAAATAAAGTTTAGAGAAAATATAAAGCAGTTAGGACTTGCTGGGTTAGAAAATAAAATATTTTCTGATTATCATTCTCTTCCAGCAGAATATTCACAAGATAAAGAAAGACCTCAGGATAAAGATCAAATTATGGCTCTGTCAGGAAAATTTCTCAGGGTAAAGATGAAGCTATGGACTTGACTGTAAACCCTTTATTAAGACCTCAGAAAGATTTAAGGTGGTGTCTTCTGTATTCTTTCAAAGAGATAAAAGACAAAGCTTAAGGATCCTCTCCATTAAGTAACAGGAATTTTGAGACTCTTAAGGGCATTAATCCACAGCAACTTTAAAGGTGTTAATTCATAGCAGCCTTACAGATAGACAAAGGTAGACAAGATTGTGGATATGGCTTTTGTCTAGTGTAGTAAACCACAATATGATTCATAGCAAACTGATTAAGCTTTTAAGAAAATTATATTGGTAGAAATACAAGTAGTTTGAACATAAGGAACAAAGATCACTTCAAAATGAAAAGAGGACTTTCAGACTCCTAAATTTCTACAGCAGGAAGAAGGCTTATCAAATCATTCAACTTCAGTCATGCTCTATACATTACGGAATTGTTGTTGTGTGCTGTCAAGTCAATTCTGACTCACAGTGACCCTATAGGACAGAGTAGAACTGCCCCATAGGGCTTCCAAGGAGTGACTCTTGGATTTGAACTGCCGACTTTTTGTTTAGGAGCCATAGCATCTGACCATGGCGCCACTAGAGCTCCTTTTATGGAATAGGAAAGATAATTTAGAGAGTGGAACTAAGAGCCCAGAGAGTGGAGCCAAGACGTGAGGAGAATTATCCCAGGCAGTAAAGTTGAACCCTAATTGAGGAATTGGCAACATGTGCCCAGTTGGATTTTCTATGGACTATCAACTGCTTTGTGCCTCTTATTTTCTCCCTTTTTAATTGGGAGTGGTCATCCTATGCTTTTCTCACTACGTATATTAAGAGAGGGGTGGGTGGGATAGATAATTTGTCTCTAGTTCACAGGTTTTCAGACCTAGAAGAATGGTACTTGAGGAGCAGTTCTCAGGACCACACTGAAGGATCTTTGTCTACATCTGGACCTGACTTCGTTGACAAGTGTTTTAGGCTGGGTCCTCTAGAGAAGCAAAACCAGTAAAGCATATAAATACATAGAGAGAGAGACTTATATCAAGGAAATGGCTCATGCGATTGTAGAGGCTGGAATGTCCTAAGTCCGTGGATCAGGATAGAGGCTTCTCCCAATTCATGTAGCCACAGGTGCTGGCAAAACCAAGACCAGCAGGTCAGAGAGCAGGGCTCTTGCTCACAGGCTGTGAGTATCAATGAATCCCAAGATTGGCAGGCAAGACTACAAGGCTTCTCCTGATTCAAGTAGCTGCAGGGGCTGGTGAACCCAAAATCGGCAGGTTGGAGAGCAGGCCTCCCACTCACAGGCTGTGAAGATTGATGAGTCCCAAGGCTGGCAATAAGCTGATAGCTCAAGTCCCAAGAACTGGAAGTCAGACAACAGGAGACCGCCACAGGCTCCAGAGTGAGCAGAGCGCCAGAACGTCTGCTTATATTCAGATGCAGGCCACATACCCTAGAAAACTCCTTTTCAACTGATTGGCTACTCACAGCAGATCCCATCATGGGAGTGATCACATATAAACACTGAGAATCATGGCCCAGCCAAGCTGACACACAGTCTTAACCATCCCAACAAGATCTTGGACCTTGAGTCTGAGCCTTATGTCTTGATATATGACAAGTTTGGAGGAGGCGATTGTATTTTACCTATGGCAAGCATGTGACTAATTTATGGCTTGAGGGTAGACTGTGGTGGTTTAAAATTGTATTCACAAACACATTTGTTGATACCCCTCCCAAAAAGAAGTAGTGGTAGCTGTGTCCCTTCCTCCTGAACCTATGTAGACCTTTGTGATTGCGTTCAGCACAAGTGACCCTATGTGACCTCTGAGGATATGTAATAAAAGGTGATACAGCTTCCGCCTGATTTTTTCTCAAGACATGTGAAAGCTTGTAGCCCTAAGCTGCTATATAAGAAGACCACCTACCCCAAAGCCACCACACTGGAGAGACCACATAGAAAGACCACAGAGAGATAGAAAAGGCCTGGATTTTTTAATCTTCCCAGCCCAGGCACCAGGTATAGGAGTAAACGAGCCTTCAGATAATTCTAATACCAGCCACCATCTGATGACAATCATGTGAATGACTCTGAGTGAGAACCATCTAGTTGAGCTTAGTCACTCTTCAGACCTGTGAGAGATAATAAAGTGATTGTTGTTGTTTTAAGCCACAAAGTTTTGGGGGTGATTTATTATACAGCTAGATAATTAGAACCACACTGTAGTTTAAAAAAATGTCAAAACTTTGAGTACATTTGTTTTGCCTCCTGACACATTCCATGATTGATTCTTGTTCACGAAGCTATTGACAGGTACCATGTCTTCTGTTGTAGATTATTTTCCTTTTTCTTTATTTTTTTTCCTTCCTTCCTTGCTTCTTCTCTCCCTCCCTTCCTCCCTATCTCCCTCTCTTCTTCCCTCCCTCCCTCTTTTCTTTCTTTCTGTAACTCTTAAATCAAATAAGAAAAGACTTCAAAAATATATTTGAATGTAGCTTAATGACTAAATAAGCACAAAAATTCTCCTTCTTCCTGAATCTCATGTGTCAGTAAATTCCAAGTACCTGGCATAGGGCCTACCAGGCACATCATTATATTTTGTAACAGTTAGTTTCTTTTCTCATCCTTTTCCCCTTTCAGTGCCATTACCTTTACCCATGCTATCCAGTGCCCTTTTGCAGCATCTAGTACACAAGGGCTCCCCATTCTTACAACCCCCAGCCCCATCCCAGGCTTCCCCATATGCTCTAAGCATTTTTCTGACGTTCTACTGTCATCCACAGTCTGAACTTGCCTACCTTAGTCTTTCAAAATCTTACTGAGTGACTGGGTAGCTAATACAAATAAAGCGAAGTGTATTAATGCAAAAACTGGATGATTGCAACAGCAATCTTCAGTGTTTATCCAGTAGAATAAGCAGAAATTTTAAAGCATTTTTGTGGGTCACCTGAGTCTATTTTGGGTAAGGACCTTTAAAGCAATCCACCAGTCATGATATACATGTTCTTTTCTAATGGAGAGTTGTCAGTTTTCAGGGATACTATGTAGAGAAGACTCCTAAAATCTGTTCTGGCTCCTCTTCATCTTATGGACCATCTGTGAAGCTTTGAAGTCTAGGTCAAATGTATCTGTTAACTCCCATTCTTTAGTTTTGTAGAAATTTCTAATTTAATTAAAATGAATGTCAATAGCAACATTGAAGGGGAAGTCTTAAAAGGAAGAGGATTTTTAAAGGGGACCAGAAAAAAGGAAGTCATTGTTACCAGAATTGTTTTGCCTTGGGAATTAAATGTGGTTGTGTAATTCTATGAGTCAATGAAAATATGTGCATAAATACATATTCTTTTATTTAACTAGTATTACTGGTATCAGTATGTGTACCCTACTGACCTGACTACTGTGCAGTAAGATAAATTACAGAGACCCCTTATTCCGAAGAACTAATTCCAACAACAGTTCAGTGCTATGCAAACAGTGTGGGGCCTGGGAAAATGTTTTGATCTGCCATACCCTAGGAAGACTGTGTAGGATATTACACTGTGTCTCTTACTGCAATGCATATTGTACTCTTAGATTTAAAAATAATTTCAAGAAGGTGGAATTCTAGTCACAATAATATCTTTCCAAAAGTTGAAAATTTCCAAGGGTTTTTTTTTTTTTTTCAATTGTGCTTATAGAGCAAATTAGTTTCTTACGAAGCAATTAATACACATATTGTTTTGTGACATTGGTTGCCAGCTCTGCAACTTATCAACACTCTCCCCTTCTCCACCTCACCTTGGGTTCCCCATTTCCATTTGTCCAGCTTTCCTGTCCCCTTCTGCCTTCTCATCCTTGCCTCTGGGCTGGTGTGCCCATTTAGTCTCATATACATGGTTGGGCTACAGGTATTGTTGTTTATTTTATGGGCCTGTCTAATCTCTGGCTGAAGGGTGAACCTCAGGAGTGACTTCAGTACTGAGTTAAAAGGGTGTCTGGGGGCCATACTCTCAGAGTTTCTCCAGTCTCTGTCAGACCAGTAAGTCTGGTCTTTTTTTGTGAGTTAGAATTTTGTTCTACATTTTTCTCCAGCTCTGTACGGGATCCTCTATTGTGATCCCTGTCAGAGTAGTTGGTGGTGTAGCCAGGCACATCTAGGTTTGCTAGACTCAGTCTGGTGGAGGCTAGGGTAGTTGTGTTCCATTAAGCTTCAGACTAATCTTTCCCTTGTGTCTTTGGTTTTCTTTATTCTCCCTTGTTCCAGGTGAGGTGAGACCAGCAGAGTATCTTAGATGGCCTCTCATAAGCTTTTAAGACCCCAGATGCTACTCACCAAAATAGGATGTAGAACATTTTCTTTATAAACTGTTATGCCAATTGAGCTAGATGTCCCCTGAGACCATGGTCCCCAGCCCTCGGCCCAGTAATTTGGTCTCTCTGTGAGTTTTGACGTGTCTATGAAGATTCCATGACTTTGCCTTGGTCAGGTTGTGCTGACTTCCCCAGTAATGTGTACTGTCTTATTCTTCACCAAAATTAGCACTTTTCTATTGTCTACTTAGTGTTTTTCCCCTCCCCTGCCCTCCCTTGTAACCATCAAAGATTGTTTCTTTCAGTGTATAAACCTTTTCATGAGTTTTTGTAATAGTGGTCTCATACAGTGTTTGTCCTTTTGTGACTGACTTATTTCATTGAGCATAACGCCCTCCCGATTCACCCATGTTGTGAGATGTTTCACAGATTCATCATTGTTCTTTATCGTTTCCTAGTATTCCATCGTGTGTATGTACCATAGATTGTTTAGCCATTCATCTGTTGATGGGCATCTAGGTTGTTTCCATCTTTTTGTTATTGTGAACAATGCTGCAATGAACATGGGTGTGCATATGTCTATTCGTGTGATGGTTCTTATTTCTCTAGGATGTATCCCTAGGAGTTGGATAGCAGGATCATTTGGTATTTCTAGTTCTAGCTTTTTAAGGAAGCACCATATAATTTTCCAAAATGGTTGTACCATTTTGCATTCCCACCAGCAGTGCCTAAGAGTTCCAGTCTTCCTGCAGCCTCTCCAACATTTGTTATTTTCTGTTTTTTTGATTTGTGCCGGTAATGTCAAGGTGAGATGATATCTCATTGTAGTTTTGATTCATATTTCTTTAATGGCTAGTGATCTTGAGCATTTCCTCATGTGTCTGTTAGCCACCCAAATGTCTTCTTTGGTGAAGTGTCTGTTCATATCTTTTGCCCATTTTTTAATTGGATTATTTGTTTTTTTGTTGTAGAGGTGTTGGATTTTCCTGTAGATTTTAGAGAGCAAGTTTGTTTCTAATTAGTGTTTTTAGTTGTTTGGTTTGATCAAATATTAAATTTTAGTTCAAAGATACATCTCTGAGGGTGCCGTCTAAAGAAGCCAAGTAAGTAATGGAACATCATAAGTTCCAAGTTTTGCTGAACAATGCTCTCTAGTCTTTGCATGGCAAACAGTATGTGTAGCTTTTTCAGTGTTCTACATAGTTGAGCTACTCTTTCTTACACAAATGGGCTCTAATTTTTGTCTTTTTTTTTTTTTTTCTTGTTTGCCTAGTTTCTTCATTTCTTTCTAAGTAATGGACAGTTATCTTTGGGGAGAAGTAATATGGCACCAGAAACAAGGGGATAGATTCACAAGTGATAACCTGCTGACTTATTGTGAGACTCTAAGTAAGTCACTAATCAGGAAATTGACAAAGTTGATTCTGGTTAGGGAGACAGATGATTGAGGAGGCATGGACATAACCTGGTAACTTTCAGGGCCTTGGCAAAGGAATTCCTACATATTTCCATTGCCACCACTTACTTTATAGGCATTAGATGGTTCAGGGGTGAGATACTCTTTTCAAGAGACAGCAAGGGCTTTAGAGTCAGTCAGGTAGCCAGGGGGTTATTTCCTGTCTCTGCTATTTAATAGTTTGTGACCTCAGGTGAATTTCTTAATCCTGTTAATCCTCAATTTCCTTGTTTGTGACACCATAAGAGGCAGTTCTGAGGATCACAGATAATATACTTAAGGTACCCAGGAAAGTTCTGGCACAAAGAAGGTGTTCAATAAATGGTAGCTATCTGCAGTAGTCTAAGAGGTCTCTTTCAAATGTTTGAAAACACTCATGTAATCTTAATCTCTCTTTCACACACACCACACAGAGCTACCATTTTAAGTTTCTGAAATTCCATATCCATTCTACCATTTTAAGAATGGGCTTTTATAATCTAGGAAATGGCCCTGGTAGCCAGTTTAAAGGAATATTCAGGGAATGACTCAGCAAAAGATAAAAAGCAGAAATGAATTATTTTCTTAAAAGATCATTCTTTGTTAATTTCAACTCTTTGCCTTTCATGCCTAATTATGATACCTACCAAACGTTGTCAAAGACAACAGCCAATCCAAGTCCCTCCTTTTGATTGCAGTCTAGCCAGTATGGGACTTCAGCACCCCTGCTTGCTTACTAACAATTGCAACAGAAATTGTATTACATTGCTTGGATTGACATATAAATGGCCACGGGTCATTTTGCATGTCAGCCTTTCATTTCTACAGAAAGTATATAACTGACCCAAACAAATGGTTGGAGTCCCCTAGGACTGTAGATCTGTATGTTGCCCCATCATTAGCGTGCCAGACTCTCTTTTTCCTATCTTGACTGCCTTCTAGGACAAGCATGCGAGACTATTGAAATCTGTGCAGCACTGGTTCGGAAAAGGCTGTGCCAAGTGACATGCTGATAGTATGGTATAGCCCCTGCAAGAGGGGCCCTGTCTTTGCTGAAATGTATATAGTATTGCTATTATAACAAGTGCCTTTTTAGTCAAAAGCAATACATCTTCTCTTGTTTAAATGACAGATGGTTAGGATTGCTACTTCTGTTTCCAGCAAACCCATAAGAGGAAAAACAAATAACTGACATTCAGCATTCTTGGTTTTCAAGAATACTGGGTAAAAACTGAAACACTGTAGTTTCAGCAAAGTTTCTGTGGTTGGCAGAATAATAATTCAGCAAAGAAGTCCACATCCTAATCCCCAGTAGATACGTTGGATTACACGGTGTCTTAGTCATCTAGTGCTGCTGTAAGAGAAATACCACAAGTGGATGGCTTTGACAAAGAGAAATGTATTTCCTCACAGTAAACTAGGCTAAAAGTCCAAATTCAGGGCATCAGCTCCAGGGAAGGCTTTCTCTCTCCTTGGGCTCTGGAGGAAGATCCTTGTCATCAATCTTTCCCTGGACTAGGAGCTTCTCCGCGCAGGAACCTTGGGTCCAAAGGACACGCTATGCTCCTGGCACTGCTTTCTTGGTGGTATGAGATTCTCAGTTCTCTGCTTGCTTCCTTTTCCTTTTATCTCTTGTAAGATAAAAAGTGGTGCAGGCTACACCCCAGGGAAACTCCCTTTACATTGTATCAGAGATGTGACCTGAGCAAGGGTGTTACATCCCACCCTAATCCTCTTTGACCACAGGCAGAGATTATGATTTATAACACATAGGAAAATCACAAAATAGAGGACAACCACACAATACTGGGAATCATGGCCTAACCAAGTTGACATGTATTTTGAGGTGACACAATTCAATCCATGACACATGACAAAGGTGAATTAAGATTGCAGATGGAATTAAAGTTGCTAATAAAGTGACTTTAAAATGAGAAGATTATCCTGAATTATCTGTGTGGGCCCAATGCAATCAGAAGGGTCCCTAAGAGTGAAAAGTGAAGCAGAGAAGTCAAAGTCAAAGAGGGAGATGGGAGGATAGAAGCAAGATCAGAATGATGCAATTGAGAATGACTCTACCTGCCAGTGTTGGCTTTGAAGATGAAGCAAGAGGGCCATGAGCTAAAGAAATCAGGTGACCTCTAGAAGTAGAAAAAGGCAAGAAAATAGATTCTCCCCTAGAGTCTCCAGAAGGAATGCTGCCCTGCTGATACCTTGATTTTAGCCCTGTGAGACCCATGTCAGACTTCTGACCTTGAGAAGTATAATAAATTTGTCTTGTTTTAAGCCACTAAGTTTGTGGTAATTTGTTACAGCAGCAACAGAAAGCTAATACAGTATTTAACAAGGAATAACTAAATATCTAAAATTGATGAACCCAAATTTACCTCTTCTCCCATCCCAAGCAGAGGTGCTATCAACAGTGAAATGGCAAAGCTGAGGAAAACAACAGCAAAGGGCCTGGCTGGCTGGCTGGCTGCAGTTAACAAAGGTCTCTATTCTGTTCAGATTTTACTATTTAACATATTCCCTGTCTTAGACCTACAAATTCTTTCTCCCGTTAACTAGGTCTTCATGTTGCCTCAACTTCTGTTTTCATTTCCTTTTTGTGTGTTGCGATCCCCTTCTTCCTCATTTTTCTCTCCTTCCATTTCTCTAGTTATCTTCTCTCTAGTTCTTGCTCCTCGCTTCAATAGAAGCTAGCAGTGGCCCAAGCTAGCAAGAAGATAATGAGCACTCCTACCAACTCCCTCCCTTCCAATCACCCTCATGGAGTCCCTGGGGAAGATTTTTGGAAAGCTAGTGAAGAACAAAAGGAGTGGACCAGGAAAGAGTTAAGTATAGAGACAGTCATTAAGAGGGTGATAGACACTAGATGCCACCCTCGCTTGTCACTATTTTCCTTGGAGAAGTTATTCCAGTGTATACACTAGAACTGAGTTTAATTATTATTCCTATGCTCTTGGTAGGGCCTTGTAAGTGCTTCCTTCCTCTAAATAGTTAACTGCATACTTACAGCTCTTGGCAGAGTCTAGAATGCAGAGTTAAGTACTCCAAGTGTACCTAGCCCCATCACCATCTGTGATCTGTACAAAATTTAATATACTCTTTAAGAAAATCAAACATTTATTGAGCCTCCACAGTGTTTTTGGCAGTGTACCAGCTGCAGGTAACAAACTGGGCAGCAAGCAGCAGGGGCCAGTGGAGCCTGCTTTCTGGTGGAGAATGATCTGTCTGGTCTCATTATAAGCAGTTGGCATTTCCTTGGCAACCACATATAAGTTATTTACTGGAGGTATTGTCCTACAGACATGAGTTCATCTAATTTACAGAAGAAAAACAAAATCAAAATTTCTCCGCTTGGAGGTTAGCCAGGGACTCGGTGTGCCTTTAAAGAGTAAAATAGCTTCTTCCTTTGGAGTTGGGTAGATGTTTTCTGGCTGTGAGGAAAGAATGCTCCACCTCAATTCCGTTTTTCCCTCGCCTTTGATGTGATTTCCCAGGTTTGTCGTACTGTGGTGGCCTGTGTGTTACTCTGAAGCTGGAAGCTATGCCACCAATATTTCACATTCCAGCAGGATCACTCATGGTGGACAGGTTTCATCAGAGATTCCAGACAAAGGCAGACTAAGAAGATAGGCTTGGCAATTTACTTGTGAAAATTAGCCAATGAAAATCCTATAGATCACAACAGAATATAGTCTGATTTTGTTGTTGTTTGCTGTTGAGTCGATTTCGATTCAATGATCCTGTAGGACAGAGTAGAACTGCCCCATAGGGTTTCCTAGGCTCTAATCTTCATGGGAGCAGATATCCAGGTCTTTTCTCCCATGGAGCCGGTGGTGGGTTCGAACCGCCAACCTTTCGGTTAGCAGCCAAGCACTTAACCATTGTGCCATCAGGGCTGGAAAATGAGCCCCCTAGGTTGGAAGGCATTCAAAATACACAGTGATTACAACAGTTGATTCAAATACACCAAAGACTGTGAAGATGGCACAGGATCGGGCAATGTTTCATTCTGTTGCACATGGGATCATCATAAGTCTGAGCCAACTCAACGGTGACTAACAACAACAAAATGCTTTGATACCACTTCAACCTGTGTTGTCATCTTACAAGTTTTATCAGATAACTTTATATTGGGCATAACCAAATCTTTTGCGGGGAAGGTATGACTATTTTAATACCCTATGATACTCTAGGTATACTCCCTGTCAGGGCTACATCTTCATTCATTAGGTGTGGAGGAGGCGATTTAAAGTGTCTAATTCTGATCAACTAGGTTGAATAAATTTGTCTTTGAAGAAGTACAGCCAGAATGCTCCTTAGAAGCAAGGATGGTGAGATTACTCTCATATACTTTGGACATATTATCAGGAGGGATCAGTCCCTGGAGAAGGACATCATGTTTGGTAAAGTAGAGGGTCAGTGAAAAATAGGAAGACCCTCAATGAGATGGATTGACACAGTAGCTGCAACAATGGGCTCAAGCATAACAAGGATTGTGAGGATGGAGCAGGACTGGGGTGGTGTTTTGTTCTGTTTTATCTAGGGCCACGATCAGTCGGAACTGACTCAATGGCACCTAACAACAACAGATTATTACAGCCGTCTGTCTCCTTGGCTTCTTCTGTCTTTCTCTCCTCCAATCTTGCCCAAGAACTTTTCGTAAGAGGGATATTTCTAAAACAGCACTGACTGCCACCCCTTCCCCTCCCACCCCATCTGAGTTAGATGCTTTCATACACTTTCCCCTTTGTTAGTAGTCATCACATGGGACTGCCATTGCCTAACATCTGCATCTCCCACTAAACTCCAAGTTCCGTGATGGCTGGCCCAGAGGGTTCCTAGGCTGTTATCTTTACAGGAGCAGATCGCCAGGTGTTTTCTCTCATGGAGCCGCTGGTGGGTTTGAACTGCCAACCTTTTGGTTAGCTGCCAAGAGCGTAACCATTTGTGCCATCAGGGCAGGAAAATGAGCCTACTAGGTTGGAAGGTATTCAAAATACACAATGGTTGCAACAATTGACTAAAACTGTCTTGTGTACATTTGTATTTATATGTATTTACAACACTTAGCCTGGGTGCTTAAGTGGGTGTGTTGAGTGAATAAAAGCCACTTTGCTGCCTAAGAACTTACAATGATTCCCCTTGTTTATCAGATCAGATCCAGATGCTTCATTTCTGCTTTTGACTCCTTTGATTTTTCTCATATATGAGCTTTCAGATCTCCTCTTAGCTCTCATTCTGGTTCTTGTATATTCTGCTGTGGGTGTTTCCTCTACCTGCCCATCTCTGTTAACTTGCCTCCAAAGATAGCTGTCATCAATTTCTTCCCGCAGTGGCTGAGAGCCAAAAGGTCAGCAGTTCGAATCCACCAGCCACTCCTTGGAAACCCTATGGAGCAGTTCTACTCTGTCCTATAGGGCTGCTATGAGTTGGAATCAACTCAGTGGCAATGGTTTTTGTTTTTTTTTACAGTATACACAAGCCACTCTCTCGCTGAGAGATGGAGTCTATTCCTCTGCTCCCTTGAATCTGGGCTCGCATCTGACTGCTTCAGTAGAATACAGCAGAAGTGACACTGTGTTATTCTGGGTCTAAACTTTAAGAGGACTGGAAGTTTCCACTTCCTATCTCTTGGAGCCCTGAGCTGTCATTTAACAAGTCTGGGCAACTCTTTTGGAGCGGGAAGGCCGATGTAGGAGGCTGAGACACCAGATAATGTGAGTGAAGAAACTATCTTGGGCATCCAGCCGAAGCGAGCCTTGAGATTACTCTACTCCCTGCTGCTATCTGACTGAAACTACATGAGAGACCCCAAGCAGGACTACCCAGCTGAGCCGAGTCAACCACAGAACCACAAGAGATAACAATAGCTGTTTTAAGCCAGTAAGTTTTGGGGTAGTTTATTATACAGTACTGTTGTTGTTGTGTGCCTTCAGGTTGATTCTGACTCATAGTGACCCTGTGGAACAGAGACGAAGTGCCCCCATAGGGTTTCCTAGGCTGTGATCTTTATGGGAAAGGAGCCCTGGTGGCACAAGTGGTTAAGTGCTCAGCTGCTAACCGAAAGGTTGGCAGTTCTAACCCACCAGTCACTCTGCGGTAGAAAGATGGGTCAGTCTGCTTCTGTAAAAGATTCACAGCCTTGGAAACCCTATGGGGCAGTTCTACTCTGTCCTATAGGGTCACTATGAGTCATAATTGACTCAACATCTTTACGGGAACAGATTGCCAGGTCTCTTCTCCCATGGAGTGGCTGGTGCATTTCAACTCCCAACCTTCTGATTAGCAGCTGAGCTCTTAACTATCGCACCACCCGTGCTCCTTTTATACAGCCCTAGATATCCTGAATGCCACCCTTCGAAATTCCAAACCTAGCTTTTCTGCAAAGCCTTGCCTTGCCATTAGTCTAGTTAATGTTGATCTCCCTTTAACTCCCATAGAGCTTATTCATACATATTTTGTTATCCAAATATATATATTATGCTTTTCCAGTATGCTGATCTCCACTCCATGAACAAACTGATGATCTTTAAAGATACTGAGCAGTGGAAATACGTCTTCTGCAATCCCTTCGACAAGACCTAGTAGTGAACATTTAATGAATAAACTGTTAAATTAAAAGTATATTTTGTCATTTTACCTCTCTGCCAGCTATTTTAGCTTTGATTCTTCTTCACAGTATCTTTTGGAACACACTTTTAACTCATGGATATAAAAAGCATGTGTGCCAGCAGATAGCCCTTAGGAGCCTTCCACCTGAAGACAATGTGTGGTTCTCAAAGTGTGGTCCTGGATCAGCAATACCAGGATCCCTGGGATGCTAAAGTATGAGAACTATTCTTGTAGTGGGATTTTTCAGTCCTGACGCTTTACTAGTTTTATGTCTTTGAGAAAGTCACTTAACCTACTGAGCCTCTCTTTCTTCTTCTGTAGTATGATAATTCCAGCCATGCCCACCTCCCAGGCATGGGAGAGTCAAGTGAGATAATGTTGATGATCTCGTTCTTAAACATTGCACAGGTATAGTGATGAAAGTCCCAATTAATGCCTGGGTGACTCTCCGCTCACAAGATAGAATGGCATTGAACACAGAGTAGGATGCCTTCATTTTAAATTCCTTTTTGTCCTAGCCTCAGTATAATTCTATCTGATTTGCAGGCTTGTGGTTTCACGGGTTCATGAGCAGTGGCTTTAGTAATAGTCACAAGTCAGAGGCCAGATTATCTGTGTAGACTTCTCTGCCCCAGCAATGGCTGGCTTCAGGGTAATATTTAAGACCTCAGTAATTTCACAGGGACACAGCTGCAACCCCCGCCCCATGCTCCCATCCACTATTAAAATTAATATGTTCAATGGCCTCACTAATAAAGGTGAAAAAGTGAAGCAGGAGAACATAAGCAGGCAAACTAAGTTTTAATTTGATTTAAAAACCATTTGTTTAAAATCAAATCATACTCATCTGAGATATCAACTAGTGAAGATAAACTAACTTTATGGGGAGTAGTGTCCCCCATAATTATAAATCTGGCAGAATAAAGGGGAATTAAAGAGGAACCAGATTGTATACGTGTTACACTGGATAGAGCAATGAAGGTGCTGTGGGATCCCAGGCCATTTTGCATGGCTGAGTAGAGGATACCTACAAGGAAGAGAGAAAAGCTTCCTTTGGAAAATTCAGGAGAATGCTGCCGAGTTGCAGTTTACCAAGCCCCAAGATAACAAACCCCACCTGAAGGGAAAGAATGAGGCTGGGACCCAAAAAGAAACAAGCCCTGATGTCTAGGGTGAGCTCTGATATATGAAACTGCTGTCCCCTTTGCTGATACCTGTCCACTGTATAGAACATGAGCATGGGATTTGGGACAGACCCCACCCCTGGACCAGGGGCAGGAAGACCCCGGCTTTCTTAGTGTTTCATCTCCTAACTCTTGACTTGGATTAGTGTGAGGCTGGACAGGTCATTGCCTCTTTGTGAGCCTCAGTTTTCTCATTTTGTAAATCGAGAAGGTTGAATTGTTAGGCTTTTCTCCACTTCTAAGATAAAGAGGATGAGTCTGGAGGTGGAAAAAAAGGGTTACTGTTGAAGGAAAGAGGCTGCTGCCTTTAACAGTGGGAGGCAGTGGGGCCTGTGAAAGGCTGTCCCTTTATATGAAGTGTGCACCGGTGTGCTGCAGCACATCTAACCTGGTGTACTCTGTGTGTCGTTGTGTGTACATGGTATGTCCTCTGTGTGTACACTATATACTCTATGTAGTTATGTGTACACTGTATGTACTCAGTATGTAGTTGTGTGTACATTGTATGTTCTGTGTGTAGATTGTGTGCACTTGTTATGTAGTTGTGTGCGCACTATATATACTCTGTATGTATTTGTATGTACACTGCATGTACTTGTTATGTAATTGTGTGTACACATATGTATCCCATATGTAGTTATGTGTACACTGTATGCACTCAGTATGTAGTTGCATGTACACTGCATGCACTCTGAATGTGCACTGTATGTACTCTGTATATAATGGTGTGCATACTGCATGTACTCTGTATGTAGTTGTATACGCTGTATTACTCTGTATGTAGTTGTGTGTATACTGTATGTACTATGTATGTAGCTGTGTGTGCACTGTATGTACTCTGCATGTATTTGTGTGTACACTGTGTGTGCTTTGTATGTAGTTGCATATGCACTGTATGTACTCTGCATGTATTTGTGTGTACACTGTGCTTTGTATGTAGTTGCATATGCACTGTATGTACTCTGCATGTATTTGTGTGTACACTGTGTGTGCTTTGTATGTAGTTGCATATGCACTGTATGTACTCTGCATGTATTTGTGGGTACTGTATGCGCTCTGCATATAGTCGTGTGCGCACTGTATGCACTCTGCATGTAGTCGTGTGCGCACTGTATGCACTCTGCATGTAGTCGTGTGCGCACTGTATGTACTGTGTAAATAGTCTGCAAGCCAGTGATTCCCTCACATCACAGTAAACTGATGAATGAATTTTCTAATTAACTGCATAGTGGATACTAGAGAAGTAAGGAGTATAGCTGAAGAACATTGAAACTAGCAAGAAAGATGTATTAGTTATCTATGCTGTGTAACAAATCACCCCCATACTCCCTGACTTGAAACATTTGTTATCTTGACGTCTCTGCGGGCTGCAGCCCCGGCGTGTCTGGCTCTGGGCCCCCACAGTGCTGCAGTCATCTCATCCACACGGCTGTTGGCGGGATTCAGTTCCTCACGGGCTGTCGGACGGAGGCCTCAGCGCCTCCCGAGCTGTTAGCTCTAGGCCTCCCTCTGTTCCTCATCAAGTGGGCCTCGCCATAGAGCAGCTCACAGCCAGGCAGCTTGTTTTATCAGGGCAAGCAAGGAAGAGGGCGAAAGAGAGTGCCAGCAAGACAGACGTCCAAGTCTTTTATGACCTAATCACTAAGGTGGCATCCCATCACTTTTGCTGTATTATATTCCTTAGAAGGTCCAGCCCACACTTCAGGGAGAGGGATTTACACAAGGGAATGAATACCTGGGGGCCGGATCATTAGGAACCAGGTCAGAAGCTACTGGCCGCAAAAGGCTTTTTATCCCTGGACTCATTTTCATCTGGAGAATCCCTCATGCACTTGAGGTCATGAAGTAAGAAAGTTACATGGCAAGGAGATGCTGAATCTCCCCTTATGTGTGGGTTATGCCTGAGGGTTCTATCTTCTCAAATCATTATTTATTCTTTCATTAAACAGCATTTATTAAACATGCATCTTCTGTGCCAGGTGTGCTAGGGGCTGGGGATACTAAGAGGACTATAGGTTTGTCTCTGTCCTTATGGGCCGGGGGGCACAGTGGCGGTGGTGGCAATGTTGACATATATGTGAATGAGACATACTCCAAATTATCTTTACAAAACTTGCCCCCTGAATGAGATAGTCCTAGTTTCTCAGTCTCACCTTTCCACGTGTGGGTCAGATGCCATTATCATGAACTTAAACGACCTTTTGAAGCATTGGTGGTTCACTGGTATAATTCTTGCCTCCCATGGGGGAGACTTAGGTTTGATTCTTGGCCAATGCATCTCATGCACAGACACTACCCATCTGTCAGTGGAGGCTTGCACGTTGCTATGATGCTGAACATGTTTCAGTGGAGCTTCCAGACTAAGATAGACTAGGAAGAAAGGCCTGGTGATCTACTTCTGGGTAATCAGCCAGTGATAACCCTATTGATCACAACAGACCAATCTGCAACTGATCATGGAGATGGTGCAGGACCAGGCAGCATTTCATTCCATTGTGCGTGGGGTCACCATGAGTTGGAGCTAATGTGACGGCAGCCAACAATAACAACAAACTTTAACACATTTTTCTTAGAATGTGTTTGTATTAAAGATTACTCAATTAGTAGCCCATTAAATACTTTATACGCAAGTATTTTGGTAAAGTACAGGGTCAGCAAAAAAGAGGAAGACCCTCTTTCTTTTTCTCCTCTCTTTTATGCCTGTTTTTCATCTGTATCTACCATGACCTTCCACCCATTCATCCTTCATGACCCAAGACAGTGGTCAACACGTGTGGAAAACCTTCCCTGACCTTTATAGACTCTCAAATGCGCTCTCCTGAATTTCCACAGCCCTCCTTTCATACCTCTGTTATTGTCCTATCTCACAGGAGCATTACACATTTAGTTGTCTGTTTCCGTTATTAGACAAGAAGCTTCTTATTCATTCCCCACCCCCTGAGATGTATGGGAGGGTTTCTGTAAAGTCTGCAAAATTAATAAATAAAAATTCCACGCCTAGTCAGAGCCACCCAGAACTGCTATCACAGTCACAGCTTTGACCCATTGGCAAGGCCCTGGGCTAGACAGGCTTCTGACCTTGATATACAGGCACTGTGATTCCTCAAGGAAGTCTCTCCAAAGGCTCAAATGCAAATCACACAGAGAGGCATTGAATAGTACAGCCAAAAAAGGAAGGAGGTACTTTCAGCTAAGATAGGAAATGGAGCGTTATATGAGAATTACCCATTGCCGTTGAGTCAATTCTGACTCCAAGCGGCCCTATAGGCCAGAGTAGAGCTGCCCTATAGGGTTTCAAAGGCTGTAATCTTTACGGAAGCAGACTGCCACATCAGTTCTTCTGCAGAGCAGTTGGTGGGCTCGAACGGCAGACCTTTTGGTTAGCAGCTGAGTGCTTAACCACTGTGCTACCAGGGCCCATATATGAGAATAGGAGTCTTGGAAATGCTGTTTAACTAATGGACTGTGTGTTCTCTAGATAAGATTAGCACCATTATATCTTTATAGAGAAAACTAGAGCTGCTACGGAGACATACAGCCTATGCTGCTGACTGAAGTAAGACAAAATAAGTTTTTTTTTTTCCTTTTCTTTAACTGAGGGCAGCAGTGAATTCTGCAGTCAAAATCCTGACACTCAACAATGAGCTGTTCAGAGGGAGGAGGAGGAGATCTGGAGGCTAAAGAAGGGAGGAAGAGAAGCATCACTGAGTGGCCTGGGAGGGAGCTACCCAGTGAGCAAATGAATTCAGAGGAACTGAGCTGATTTTTGTTGTGATGACAGATGAGTTTCCTATGGGGCCGAGTGCAGCCCAGTGGGGAAAGATGGAGGGGCAGAACCGGACCATTGTGCTGGATCCAGGGAACTCTGCTGGTTGGCTGCCAGCTTGTCTATCCTTAGAGAAAAACATCACCAGCGTTCTCGTTGGAGAGCCGGGGAGATGGCACTCAGTATTCCAATTTCTATGACACATGTCATATTAGTGGAGGAGGATTATTTTAAGCTAAAAACAATTATACTAGGATTTCAGAGTTTAGTCCTCTTCTATGGTTTTTGGCTTGTCCTGCGATCATTATGGCTAAAATCAAATGAGCTTAAGGAAACATTATTTTCCATTATTTCCCTTAAAAGAAGGTTAGAGGGGACAGCTGACTACTAATGTTTCTTTGTAAGGGAGATTTCTGGCACCATGTAAGTATTCAAGTTTCACAAAGAGGTGAGACGCAGCTTGAACTTATACATCCAGGATGCTCATCGGCATTAACTACACGGGGTGGGGTAGGTCCCATCATGTCCTTTTTCTCCTCCCCTTTATAGTTTGCGTTCCAGCCATGATTTTTTGTCCGTCTTTCCTTGACCAACTCCTCCTCATCCTTCATGACCCAGGGCCGTGGTCAACACATGTGGAAAACCTTCCTTGGCCGTTAACCAGTTGCCCTTGAGTCGCTTCCAGCTCATGGTGACCTATGTGCGTCAGAGTAGAACTACACTCTACAGGGTTTTCAAAGGCTGGTTTTTTGGAAGTAGATTGCCAGGCCTATTTTCTGAGGTGCTTCTGGATGGACTTGAACCTCCACCCTTTCAGTTAGCAGCCAAGCATGTTAACCACTTGCACCGCATAGAAACTCCTCCCTGACCCTTCCAGACTCTTCAGTGCTGTCTCTGAATTTCCACAGCACTCGAGTCCTCTATTATTACACTTCTCTGATGTGAGTGTCACACATTTAGGGAGCTGAACACTGGACCTCTGTGGTGTGTGCACATGTCCTGGCTTGTGGCCCCAACAAGTCCTGACTCCTGGCCTCCAAATTCATTTTTGTTGTTCTGGGAGGTAATCTTTAACCTTCCGCTCCGCTTTGCTTTTGTAATAGGACTAAACGGACCACCTTTGTTTCTACTCAAGCTGCATTTGATGGAGCTAGTCAGCGATGACAGGCAGCCCGCATCCCCTGTTGAGCCAATTCTACCCAGCAGGATTGCACTTGCCCACCTTGATAGGTGGCAGGATAATTACTGAGCACCTTCTAGACCTGCTTCAAAGCTTCCTGTAACCTGGCAGTGAATGAAATGCACAACCTTCCGACTCCATGACATTTAAGGCAACCACTCATTGGTTCAGGCAGCAAAATAAATTGGTACTCAGCTGCTCCCAGTCTATTTTTCTGGTTAGAGCTATAAATAAAGGAAATGATTGTGCCACTGCACGTGTGACACCAACCTGCCCCCTCCCCCAAGCAGTCATGTTCTCTCTCTCTCTGGCTTTGTTCTGGTCCCCCAGAGGAATAGAGTGTTAAGGATTATATTTGGAGGCTACCTAGTGCTGTGTGTCTACATCTGAGGTCCACACACACAAATAAATATAATAAATGAATGGGCGTACCATTTAAATTATGTACCCACCTCTACTCAATTTGTAATTCTTTCATATGAAAATACTTTCCATTAAATATTACAACTCCCCCAATATTCTTATTTAGTCCCTTTTATTCATGGGAGTAAGCTGCATCATTCAATGGTGACATTTAAGTGACAGTTACTACAGTAACACAGAGTAATGACCTTGTGAAGTATAGTGTCTTGGTGTGTTTATCCAATAATTGATGTGTTCCATAAATACTAGTTACGATCTCTGAAGAGAACTCAAAAAGCAAGACATTTTCCTCCACGGAAATGACTGTGAAATACAACGTTTTCAAAAGTATGATCTAATACTTGCCTCATGGTTCCCCCAAATTCTTTCCCTGCAAAGCCTTAAGTGTTGCATTTTTTCCCCAAAACTCAAACATTAAAAATAAAAATAAGAAAATACCCTTCCTGCTGTCTTTCCCACCTCCCAGGTGCTGATGTCTTTGGTCTGTACAAACGCGAAGGAAAACAAAATAGGAATCAGTCAAACCTAGTGATCTTCACCCTCTTTCAAACTACAATTGCTTTATGCTAGCACATTCTGTCAAACTCTCCAACTTTTTAAAGCAATATTCTTTCAGTTTCTTCAAAAAGCTAAACCTTTGCCAGCCACATACCGACTCTACACAGAGGCTGTTGTCAAGTTGATTTACCTGTTTCGGTCAAGAGGCTGCTTCAGGCTCCGCTGTAAATTAATAAGGCCAATCAGAAATGCACAAAACCTGGAATAGCCAATCATTCTTCTAGAGACTTTTGCCATCTCCTCTGCGGTCAGATAAATCATGTTAAAACTTTTACGCCAATGACCATAAATTAGGGGGCCTGGCGGTCCCGTCCCTCCCAAGGACATCATCTCAGACTAAGATTATTCCAGTGGCCCGGCGCACGCCTCCCCCAGGGGGCCAGGGCGCTGGGGCCCCTCGCAGGTCCTGGGGTAAGGGAGGGCAGGGAGGACAGGCCAGGCCTGAGGGGGGTTGTTTGTACCAAATGCCGGAGCTGGACCCACCCCCGCCTCCCCCGCGAATTCGCATGTCAGCTGCACCCAGCTGTTGACACCGCGCTGCACTGGGATTGCCTCGGTCCCCCAGGTGCGGGGACTCATCTGTGTTGCTGGGCCGACTATTTACAGCCGAGGTTAGCCCAGTGATTGCTGGGATGGAAAACTCATTTCTCACATTGGCTTTTATTTACACTCTTATTAAAGAGCCTTTCACTCACGCTGGAATGGCGGCGAGTGGCTGCAGCGCGCGCTTGGCCCCGCGCCAGGCAGCGAAATGGGCTGTGGGTGAGCGCGGGCTCCTCCCGCACCACCGCCGCTGCTCCGAGACCAGACAGGGTCGCGCGGGCCGGGAACAAAGGCGCGGAGCCACCTTGGCCCTCGATGCTGCGGCGGGGGACGGAACCTCATCGTTTCGTCACGTTGAAAAAGTTCAATTTGCTTTGCGTTCTTCTTTCAGTGTTAGCTGGTTCAGCCCTTAGTCCTCTGCTCCACCCTCCCCTTCTTTTTGGTCAGGCCACACTTTCTGTAAACGTTGAATATGGGAAAACCGGATGGCGCAAACGGTTAAGGGCTGTACTACTAAAGGAAAGGTTGGTAGTTGGAACCCACCAAGAGGCGTCTCCAAGACAGGCCTGGTAATCTGCTTCCAAAAGGTCACAGCCTTGGAAACCACATGGAGCAGTTCTACTCTGACATATACCGGGGCGCCAGGAGTCGGAATGGACTCCACAGCAACTAACAGCAGCAACAAAAACAACGAAGAGGGATGTGCTTTAACCTCCATCTAAAGCCCCTAGATGAAGATCTAATACCCCCACAGACCCATCTTGGAAAGCGAACCTTTATGTACAACCCTAACTAAAGATTCAGCCCCCCCGCCAACCCCTTTCATTTGGTGATTCACCCTGGGCGCATGCCTAGCCTCGCCTGCCTGCTGCAGCCCCCTGGATCCAGCAGGGGCCGGCTCAGCAGTAACCACTCCTGGGAGGTAAAGTTCCCGGCTGTTCTATTGGCATCGCCTCAGACCTGAGCAGACCCGCGTGTGTGCGTGTGAGCTTGCATGTCCTGAAAATCCTCCAGCATCCTCGGCACATCTGGGGTTCCGAACTATGCATATTCTATGGCTGAAAGCCGTAAAACCCGGCTCAGCTGTTCCGAGACAGTGAACTGTTCTTGATGGCTGACCCAGCCTGAGAATTGAATACAAAGAAGACTGGCATGTCTCCTCTCTGACTCCTGTGCAAAAACAGT
Organism: Dugong dugon; assembly: GCA_030035585.1. Taxonomy (NCBI): domain Eukaryota; kingdom Metazoa; phylum Chordata; class Mammalia; order Sirenia; family Dugongidae; genus Dugong; species Dugong dugon. Next base: position 17,792,524 of record CM057465.1, read on the forward strand.
CTTGCAGCCCTGAGGCGATTTGTTTTCCTAAAAGGGACAAAGGGAAGGGGGGGAGATGAGCCCGGGGGGGGGGCGGGGTTTTGAGGGGCTTCTAGGGATCTTCCCTCTGCTTTGGAAATCGACATTCGTTTCTTGTTTCCTACCCTACTTCCTCAATCTCTGGAGGAGCAAATAGTACCTTCATATTCCTTTCTTCGGCATATGGTCCCTCTTGGTTTAACATGCTCTCTATCCCTTTCTGGTGACACCTCTCTTCTCCCCTTCCTTCCCTTTCTTCCCAGAAAAACAACTCCTCTTCTGCCCTCCTAACTCTCCTTAAGACAGAGGTCCCCGGGCTGCGGAAAATTCCACTGCCTAAAATCCTGGTTCCGCTGCTTGACATGCCCCGGAGCTTTACTTCAAAATCCTGGTTTCCCTTTCCTTAACTGCTGTCCAAAACTAGAGGAAATTGGCAGAAACCGGTTTAGGTGCCATATTGACATTCAAGATAATCTTTTAGCGTATTAACTGTCTTATACCGAGTAACTTCCCCGCCTCTGGGTGGAGTTTAACCACCATTTTCAGAACATGCAACGCATGAAGTTATATGTAAACCCCACTGCACCTGGGTAGTGTGATTAAGAATGTCGCTGATGTAACTTGTATGAACTTCCTACTTGTAAACCCCTTAAGAGTAACCTTGCTCTTCGCCTTCGCTGAGCAGTCTTGGCTGCGGCAGCCCTGATTGTTCCTTTCCTTGCACAGTGAACTAAAGGTGTCTTTCCACTCTCCCACCTTGCTCTCTCATTGATTGGCTGAGACAAGTTGTACCTGAGCAGAGCCTGGGGCTCCACCCAGCAACAACCTTTTTGTCACTTCCCTCAGAAATGCCCCCCTTTTGCCATCCCTGATAGCTCAGGGGCATAGTCACTCTCCTGCACAGCCCCATGGGCCTCTGGGCTGGGGTGACACTGGAAAAGGATATCAAAGCTTAACTGTCCTACCAAAGGGCCAGCCTAACTATCTCCTAGGACTCCTGTTGGTTGAGAGAAACTAAGGAAGCCTGCTCAGAACCTTCCTGTGGCCCTCCTTCCTCCTCCATTACTTGGGAACTCTTTTCCTAGGGTTAGCTTTGTCCTGGCACAACTTTTCATGTTGCATGTGGTCTTGTTTTGTGAGCAAGAACCTACTACCCAGTAAAATCTTTCTTCTGATAGTTTTATTTTTACCCTTCTTGTTTAATTTTCACTGTACTGTGTAGTATTTCCAGATAAAATATAGAACGCCCATTTTAAAATTGAATTTCAGATAAACAGGGAATAATCTTTTAGTATAAGTATGTACCTGGTTAAGTGTTTGGTTGCTAACCAAAAGGTCAGCAGTTTGAATCCACCAGCTGCTCCTTTGAAACCCAATGGGGCAGTTCTATTCTGTCCTATAGGGTTGCTACAAGTTGGAATCAACTCGATGGCAAGTTTTTTTTTTTTTTTTTCCAGATATTACATGGGACATACTTATATTGAAAACTTGTTTTTTGTTTATCTGAAATTCAAATTTAAATGCATGTTCCGTATGTGTATATATATACATATATAATTTTATTTTATTTCTGTATCTGGAAACACTAGTTCAGGGGAGTGTGTCCTTAATATCTTTACACAGTGGTTCTCACATCAGAATCGTCTGGAGAATAATTGAAAAATACTGATGCCTGGGTCCCTCCCTGGGGGATTCTGATTTAATTGGTCTGAGCTAGGGGCCTGGTTGACGGGATTTTTTTGACGCTCCCAGGTGATTTTAATGTGCAGCCAGGGTAGGGACCTACTGCAGGAGGAGATAGGCATTAATTAATTAAATGCTCACAGCTACTGCATTGTTGGATTTAGGTTCCCACAGAGTCCCTGTGAGTTGGAATTGACTTGACGGCAATGGGTTTGGTTTGGTTTTAAGCTTAAATTCTTTGGGTTTTGTTCTGCTAAGAAAATGTCATCCTATCACTTCTCATTTTCGAGCTCAGAGGCAAAGTTCAAGTAGACCATTGAAAAATGCCCTGTTAGTATGTGAAATGGTCTTATTTCAGGTCAACCAAAAAAAGAAAAAAATAAAATAAAACCAAACCCACTGCCGTCGAGTCAATTCTGACTAAGCGCAGTTAGAGAGATATCAAGAGTTGTAATACTGAATGGGAACCAGACAAGGATGCCCTTTATCACCACTCTTATTCAACATTGTGCTGGAGGTCCTAGCCAGAGCAGTTAGGCTAGAAAAAGAAATAAAGAGCATCCAAATTGGTAAGGAAGAAGTAAAAGTACTTCTATTTGCAGATGATATGAATTTATACACAGAAACCCCCAAAGAATCCACAAGAAAACTACTGGAACTAATAGAAGACTTCAGCAAAGTATCAGGATATAAGATGAACATACAGAAATCAGTTGCATTCCTCTACACCAACAGAGAGATCCTCCAAGAGGAAATCACCAAATCAATACCATTTACAATAGCCTCCGACAAGATAAAATGCTTAAGAATAAATCTAACAAGAGACGCAAAAGACCTACACGATGGAAACTATAAGACACGACTGCAAGAAACCGAAAAAGACCTGCATAAGTGGAAAAACATACCTTGCTCATGGATAGGAAGACTCCACATTGTGAAAATGTCAATTCTACCCAAAGTGATCTACAGATACAATGCAATCTCGATTCAAATTCCAAAGACATTTTTTAATGAGATGGAGAAACAAATCACTAACTTCATATGGAAAGGGAAGAGGCCCTGGATAAGTAAAGCATTACTGAAGAAGAAAAACAAAGTGGGAGGCCTCACACTACCTGATTTTAGAACCTATTATACGGCCACGGTAGTCAAAACAGCCTGGTACTGGTACAACAACAGATACATAGACCAATGGAACAGAATTGAGAATCCAGACATAAATTCATCCACCTATGAGCAGCTGATATTTGACAAAGGCCCAAAGTCCATTAAATGAGGAAAAGACAGTCTTTTTAACAATGGTGCTGGCATAACTGGATATCCATCTGCAAAAAACTGAAACAAGACCGATACCTCACACCATGCTCAAAAACTAACTCAAAATGGAGCAAGGCCTTAAATATAAAATCGAAAACAATAAAGATCATGGAAGAAAAACTAGGGACAATGCTAGAAGCCCTAATACATGGCATAAACAGAATACAAACCATAAGTAAACACTAGATGAGAAACTAGATAACTTGGAGCTCCTAAAAATCAAACACTTATGCTCATCAAAAGACTTCACCAAAAGAGTAGAAAAACAACCTACAGACTGGGAAAAAAATTTTGGCTATGACAAATCTGATCAGCGTCTAATCTCTAAAATCTACAAGACACTACAAAACCTCAACAACAAAAGGACAAACAACCCACTTAAAAAATGGGTAAAGGACATGAACAGGCACTTTGCCAAAGAAGACATACAGGCAGCTAATAGACACATGAGGAAATGCTCACGATCATTAGCCATTAGAGAAATGCAAATCAAAACTACAATGAGATACCATCTTACCCCAACAAGGCTAGCATTAATCCAAAAAACACCAAATAATAAATGTTGGAGAGGTTGTGGAGAGACTGGAACACTTATACACTGTTGATGGGAATGTAAAATGGTACAACCACTGTGGAAATTGATTTGGTGCCTCTTTAAAAAGCTAGAAATAGAAGTACCAGACGATCCGGCAATCTCGCTCCTTGGAATATATCCTAGAGAATTAAGAGCCATCACACGAATAGATACATGCACAACCATGTTCACTGCAGCATTGTTCATGATAGCTAAAAGACGGAAACAACCTAGGTGCCCATCAATGGATGAATGGATAAACAAATTATGGTATATTTACACAATGGAATACTACACAATGATAAAGAACAATGATGAATCCGTGAAACATCTTATAACATGGAGGAATCTGGAAGGTATGCTGAGTGAACTTAGTCAGTTGCAAAAGGACAAATATTGTATAAGACCACTATTATAAAATCCCAAGAAAAGGTTTAGACACAGAATGCAACATTCTTTGATGGTTATGACAGTGGGGAGGGAGGGAGAGGAGTATTCACTAACTAGAAAGTAGACAAGAATTATCTTAGGTGAAGGGAGGGGCGGCACACACTACAGAGGAAGTCAGCACAACTGGACTAAACCAAAGCTAAGAAATTTCCTGAATACAACTAAACATGCCAAGGGACACAGTAGCTGGGGCAGAAGTCTGGGGACCATGCTTTCAGGGGACATCTAGGTCAATTGGCATAACAAAGTTTTTTAAGAAAACGTTCTGCATCGCACTTTGGTGAGTAGCATCTGGGGTCTTAAAAGCTAGCAAGTGGACGTCTAAGATGCATCAATCGGTCCCAACCCACCTGGAGTACAAGAGAAGGAAGAACACCAAAGACACAAGGAAAGTATTAGGCCAAGAGACAGAAAGGGCCACATAAACCAGACTTCATCAGCCTGAGACCAGAAGAACTAGATGGTGCCCAGCTACAATGACTGCCCTGACAGGGAACACAACAGAGTTCCTGATGGAGCAGGAGAAAAGTGGGGTGCAGAACTCAAATTCTAGTAAAAAGACCAGACTTAATGGTTTAATTGAGACTGGAGGGACCCTGGAAGATGTGGCCCCCGGGCTGTCTGTTAGCCCAAAACTAAAACGATTCCCAAGGCCAACTCTTCAGACAAAGATTACACTGGACTATGGGACATAAAATGATACTTGTGAAGAGTGTGCGTCTTAGCTCAAGTAGATACATGAAATTCAAGTAGATACATGAAATTGAATGAACATGGGAAATCCGGGGTGGAAAGGAAGAGTGTGCTGTCACAGTGTAGGGAGAGCAAGTAGGGTCACAGAACAATGTATGTATAAATTTTTGTATGAGAGACTAACTTGAATTGTGAACTTTCACTTAAAGCACAACAATAAAAAAAAGTCATAATATTGACACCACTATAGCAAATGACTCTCCATCTCAACACTTCAGATTCTGTAATGAATAATGCAGCTGAGCACCCGTTTATTACAGGTCAGTGCTCAAGAATATAGGATCTGTTTTAAGCACACCTCTAGTTCAAGAGGAATTTGAACATAATTTTGATCAGTTCTCCCAGATCCTTGGATATCTTCCTTCTTCAACTATTAGTTGGTAGTCTGGAGAGCTAAACTTATCTGTGGCTCACTTGGTACTGAAAAATTCATAGGAAGTTCAGATACTGTTGTTTAATTGCCCGGGGGTGGCACACCATTTATGCTGCTTGGGTAAGTGCCTTATATTTGAGTCTGGTACTCAGTTCTACCCTGTAGATAAGCCTTGCCAACATAAACCATGACAGGAAGTGCTAAGGAGATGCTGGAATAGAGGTCCAGTCAAGTAACAGTCAAAATTAGAGTGAGCAAGGAATAACATGCCTATGACAGAAACAGATTTTATAGAAAATGCTGTTGGTGGGTCAGCAGCTGACAATGCTTTGTTAGTAGATGACTAAGGGCAAAGTTCAGGGATAGGGATTTCATGAGGAAACGCTTTGTTAAAAATGCCATCCAAATAAGTGTGGTGATGGAGGTTTTGTGAATACTGTTTATTATCTAATAAGAAGTTCTAGGAAACTGGTAAGGTGGGAGGAGTTGGGTGTAGAATATAAACTTTGGATCTGAAATTCGGCTTTGGTGCTACTTGGCTCTGTTTTTGGGCAAACTACTTAATCTCCTTGAACATTTATTTCCTCATCTGGATAAGCACTTCTGGGACGTTGGAATAAAGAGCTCTGAAAATCTATTCCTGCATACAAGCAAAGAGAACACTGGCAAAATGGTCAGTCAACTTTATTAGAACTCTAGAAATTAACCAGAGACTGGCAACAATCCAAGGAGTGTTTATTTAAAAAAAAAAAAGAAAAAAAGGCTGAATCTCCATAAGAACAGGGAGCTTTGTAGCATTTTAACATGCCGTGTTTGTTTCCCCATCTCTCCACATCCATGGTAGCTTCAGAAACCAATAGCCTCACAATCATGGCAGCTCTGGAAACCAGTGGCCTAGCAGTCACTAGAGGGGGCAGAAGATGTTTGTAGCTTTCTAAAAAGCCCCATTCCTAAAGAATTGTCACTATTTGACATGCTTGGTAGCTCCCCAGAAAGGTCTCATTCTCAGGACTAGTCTTTGACTGCTCTGTGTGAACAGCCCTGTCACCAGGGCATTAGTTGAATCTATCACCAGGGCATGGTGTGTTGAAAACAATCAGTGACATCTGTTTAACGTTGCAGCTGCCTGAGGCAGTGATACCATTTGAGGCTAACAAGAGTGTTATGAATTGAATTGGATCTCCCAAAAGATATGTTGAAGTCCTCACACTTGTATCTGTGAATGTGAACTTATTTGGGAAATAGGGTTTTTCTTTGCAGATCTTATCAGTTAGGTTAATGATGTTATCCCAGTGTAGGGTAGGTCCTAATCCTATATGAGTGCTGTCTTATCAAAGAGGACAGACATAGAAACAGAGTCACACACAGGGATATGATAGCAAGTGAGGATCCTTTTACAAGCCAAGAAACTCCAAGGAACATTCGGGGCTACAGAAGTTGAAAGAGATAAAGAAGGATCTTCCCCTAGAGCTGACAGACAGAGAGCACAGCCCTACTGACATCCTGAATTTGTAGCCTCCAGAACTGTGAGAAAATAAATTTCTGTTCTTTAAAGCCACACACTTCATGCTATTTTGTTATGACTATTCTAGGAAACTAAGACAGAGGATGACCAAAAAGCTGAAAAAGGAAAAACCCAGGAAGGAGATGCTAAGAGGGCTTTGAAAAGCTATGAAATGTTATTGGGGATCTAGAAGTTCTTGTGCATGTGTAGGGAAGTGCACATGACCAGGAAAGACCTGAGAAAGCTCTAATGTCTCATCTCTGACCTTAAGGCTCTGCAAAAGGAGGAGGTGAAGGCTAATGCAGAGTTGTAAATTGCCTACCGTAACATTGAAGATATGCTCCAATACACAGAGCCATTTGGCAAAGGCTGAGAGACTTACTGGGTCAAGGCACTTAAGGAAATATCTGTTCAATCATTATCTGACCAGTAAGTGAACTGAGCAGAGACTTCAGTGGCCACACATGACAAAGAATACACACTTTATAGAATTAGTTAAGAAAAGTCATTAAACAAACAACCATGGCCACCACAACAAAACAAATCCTGGGAGGGGGAGAATCTGATTTCCAAGGTTGCCACATTATTTAAAATGCCCAGTTTTCAATTAAAAATCATGAGACACATAAAGAAACAGAAAAAAAATACACTTTATACACAGGAAGAAAAAGCTTTTAATAAAAACTGGCCCTGAGGAAGCCCAGATGTTCAACTTAGTACACAGTAAGCTATTTTAAATATGTTCAAAACTAAAGGAAACATGTCTAAAGAATTAAAGTATGAGAACAATGCCTTACCAAACAGAGAATATCAATGGAGATAGAAATTATAAAAGTGAACCAAATAGAAATTCTGGACTGGAAAAGTTTAATAACTGAAATGAAAAATTTACTAGAGAGGTTGAGAAGCATGTCTGAACTGGCAGAAGAAAAAAATCAGCAACGATGAAGATCAGCTCAGGTCAGCTGAAATTATCCAGTCTGTGGAATAGAAAAAAAGTAAAAGAAAAAAGAGTTAAGAAAAATGAACAGAGTCTCAGAAATCTGTGGAACACCAGCAAGTGTACTAACATGTATGTAATGCAAGTCCTACAAGGAGTGGAAAGAGACAGAAAGAATATTTGGATCAAAGTTTTTATATACTATCAACATTAAGCTGGTATGAATCCAAACTAGTTTGCTGTAAATTAAGACGTTAATTGTAATCCCCAGGATAACCACTAAGAAAATAACTTAAAAAAAAGTAAAACAAACAGCAAGGAAAATAAAATGCTATACTAGAAATTATCTATTTAACACAAAAGAAGGCAGTAATGAAAGTATAGTGTGTGTGTGGGGGGGAGGGGGAAGACATGACACATTAAAAACAAATAGCAAACACCAGACAAAAATTGGACCTTATCAGTAATTACATTAAATGTTAATGAACTAACGCTCCAATTAAAGGACAGAGACTGGCAGAATGAACTAAAAAACATGATTCAACTATATTCTCTCTTCAAAAGACACACTTTAGACTCAAAGATTCAAATAAGCCGAAAGTGAAAGAATGGAAAAAGATGTACCATGTAAACAGTAATCAAATATGAGCAAGAGTGGCTATACTAATATCATAGAAAATGAACTTTAGAACAAAAATTGTTATTAGTGACAAAGAACATTTTATAATGATAAAAGGGTTAATCCATCAGGAGGACCTAACAATTACAAACATATATATACACCTAACAGAGCCCCAAAATACATGAAGCAAAAACCGATGGAATTGAAAGGGAGAAATAGACAATTCAACGGTAATAGTTGGAAACTTCAATACTCCATTTTCAATAACTGATAGAACTAGGCAGAAGATGAACAAGGAAACAGAAGACTTGAACAACACTATAAACCAAGTAGATCTAACAGACATCTATAGAATACTTCACCCAGCAACAGCAGAATATACCTACTTGTCAAGTGCACATGGAACATTCTCCAAGAGAAGACCATATTTTAGGCCATAAAACAAACCTCAATAAATTTAAAAGAAATAAAATCATACAAAGTCTGTTCCACATTTGTAAAATAATACTTACCTGAATGTGGAATAAAAGAATCCAGATCTCAAGTACCCAGCACAGAGCCCATTACATAGGAAGAGCAAAGTAAAGATAGTTTTCCTTTGCCTCATGGCTGGACTGTGGCAAAAAATGGGTTACCTGCCTCCTTGCACATTAAAAAAAAAATTTATACCTGGTTTGAGTTGATGGCAAATTATACAACGAAGAAATACAGTATCCCAACTCTGATACATCCACCCTAAATGTGGCTAAAAGCTGAATGAAGGACTGTTTTGGTAATAAGAAGCCGGCAAGTTTATAAATCTTTAGTTCATAATTCAGTAAAACAAGATAAATGATTACTGAGCTACCTGGTTTTTCCTTAATGAAGGGCCATTAATATTCATTAATGTTTGCCTTTCTTCATTTATCTCACACCAGAGAGGCAAGGTCAGTATACATCCTCCTGAGTCAATTCTTCTGATCAAGGTATAAAGCTTGACTTTATAATACTTTAGCACCGGTTCTAGTTCAGATTGTCTATGGCTGCTTTTCTGCAACAACAGCAGAGTTGAGTAGTTGTGACAGAGAACAAGTGGCTCACAAAGCCTGAAGTATTTACTATCTGGCCCTTTACAGAAAAAATTTGTTGAACCTTGACCTAGAGAATTAAATAATCCTTGGGTAGGCCTATTAGACAATATTCCAGCAAAGACAGAGAAGGACATGCAGCCATACTTTTGTTTTATTTCCAAGTTTGGATAGCTTTCCTCAACTTGGCCAATTTTGTTTCATCTATATGCCCGTCCACTCTTTCACCCCTCATATAGCTTTGAAGCAATTACAAGACATACACTATTTCACTCAAATATTTCTGTATATTTGCACTATATTTTAAGGCATATAACACTAGCAATGATAGCACTTTATCTTTTTAGTAAGTATGAGAACAACCACACTTAACTTTCCTTCAAATTCCACTGTGCAATTGGTAGATGGATCAAACGTTCCCTCACTTGGCATTTAGAACTTCAAGGAATGGGAAATATCTTTTTTTTTTTTTAATCTAGCACAATGAGAGTAGAGGTTTCACAGTTCTCCAGAATCTTCTTCCAACTTTTTTTCTCACTAACCAAACTCACCAGGGAGGTGAGATATCTAATTCAGAACTAAGACCACTATTTGCAGGTTCCACAATTCCTTATTTTAAATGACAGATGTCTGGTTACTAACCATACTACTTCCAGCAAAGTGTTTAAACGGTGTGAGGTGAGTTAGTTTGGGACATTTTGCTGCTGCAACTTCACTTTTCTTCCCTTCTCATGTCAACCACCAGCCCTACTCCTCAACAGTGCCTTGGGTGTTGCTTTCTGAATGAGCTCATCTACTTTTACTTTACAGTGACTGTATTTGCAAATATTAAATTTTAAAGAGGTGGGAAGCAGAAGGCTTAGATTTTTCTGCCCCTTTCAGGGAAGTGCTGTCTTCCGGGACTGCATTCAGACTTTCCAAAGCCCTGTCCATGGCTCTCTCGCACAAGCAAACTGATTAGATTCAGTCCCTTGCAAGACAATCAAGGTACACCCTGCCCCAACCTCATGCTCAGTCCCACTCTGTATTTCTTGCATGCAGCCTAAGTGGAATCAATAGAGCAAAGGAGGTTAGCTGACTGGAAGATCTTGTCAGAGGTGAAAGAGACTGAAAATGTAGAGAGATGTACTGAGAAAGCAGTAGTCTTTTCAGGGCTCTAATCACAGAAAAAGCGATTAAAAAGGCAGACTAATTGCTAGGAGTCCTGGTTAAAGCACTTGGCTGCTAACTGAAAGGTCGGTGGTTCAAACTGACCAGCCACTCTGCAGGACAAAGATGTGGCAGTCTGCTTCCATAAAGATTTACAGCCTTGGAAACTCTATGGGGCAGTTCTACTCTGTCCTATAGGGTTGCTGAGTTGGAATCGACTCGACAGCAACAGGTAATTGCTAGGATATATAACTTGCTCTTTGGCCTGTCATTTAGTTAAATGAAAAAACGGGGGCGACAAGTTTGAAGTGTTTTGTAGACAGGGATTTTAAAATAATAATTAAAAGGTATGCACACACACACAACAGTTTTAAAATTGTCTTGTTTTCCCTCAGATATAAGCTAACACTCTCAAGCAACACAGTCTAGGGAGACAAACACCCAGGTGACCCTCGCAAGGGTCTTAAATGGTACAAATGGGATGGTGTTCTCATAAGTAGGGGGTTAAGGACCTTTGTCTTCCCCTTCTAGACTTGTAGCCTCAATAAGAGTCATCATTTTCCTAGTTTACTAGTTACCATTATAAACTGCACGGAGAAGCCAAAGCATAGCTGTGAAGAACACTTGCTGAGATCCCAGCATGGTTATCAGTTGGAGCGTCCACATTATTGCTATAAACTGGTTTCCCCCCATCTCAGTCACCCTACCAGGTTCTGTATGGAGAATTATTTCTCTAGTTACAAGTATACTTTCTCAATGCCATTTTCTTCTCTTTTTAATTTATACTTTTAATCACTTCACCTCAAATCCTCCAGAGCCAACTTCTCTATATCTTGTTTTGGTTGCTACTGCTGTGTAATAAACCACCCAGAACTTAGTGGCTTAAAACAGAAACCATCTGATTTGCTCACAGCATTGTGGGTCCCAGGAATTCAGGCAGGGCTCAGTGGAGATGGCTCTTCTCTAATCCATGATGTCTGTGGCCTCAGATAGGGTGGTTTGAACAGCTGAGAGCTGGCTGGCCTCTCACTTCTTGTGATGTCAAGCTGGGGCTTGAGGATCAAAGATGGCTTCATTCACAGTATCTGGGTACTTTGGTTCTCTCCGACATGGCCTCTCATCATTCAGTAATCTAGTCTCACCTTTACATGATGGCTGGTTTCCAAGAGTAGTGACAGCAGGCACTACAAGGCCTCCAGAGACCTAGGCTTAGAAGTCTTAGGATGTCACTCTGCATTCTATTAATCAAAACAAGTCCCAAGGCCAGATCAGATTCAAAGGGTAGGGAATGTCTCCACTTCTTGATGGGAGGAGGAGTATTTGTGAATAGGCCTGGGAGGCCTTGTTGGCAGCCAACTTTGGAAACAATTTACCACATCTTTGGAGAGCTAACCTGATCAACTAAGTACTGCTCACGAGAGAAGGCTAGAAGAGACTTCTCTGTCTTCCATAGGGAAGCAAGGACCCCTATCTTCAAGTGTCTAATCCAAGGCTTTACTATTTCCATGAGAATTTCTAGTATAGAATGGGGGAGCAGGAGGCATCATGAGCATTAGGGTACTTAATAAAGGTGTCATAGTTATCTAGTATTGTTGTAACAGAAATACCACAAGCGGATGGCTTTAAAAAACTGAAATTTATTCTCTCACAGTCTAGGAAGCTAGAAGTCTGAATTCAGGGTGCCAGCTCCATAGGAAGCCATTAGCTGTCTGTTGGCTCTTATCGTCAATCTTCACCTGGAATAGGAGCTTCTCAGCAGAGGACCCCAGGTCCAAAGGATGCGCTCTGCTCCCAGAGCTTCTTTCTTGGTGGCATGAGGTCTCTATCTCTCTGCTTGCTTCTCTCTCCTTTTATCTCTTGTAAGATAAAAGGCAATGCAGGCCACACCCCAGGGAAACTTCCATTAGATCAGGGCTGTGACCCGAGTAATGGTGTTTCATCCCACCCTAATCCTCTTTAACGTAACTTAATCTTGCCTCATTAACCACAGGCTGAGACTAGGAGTTACAACCCATAGGAAAATTACATCATAACAATATGGTAGACAACCACACAATACTGGGAATCATGGCCTATCCAAGTTGACATATATTTTTGGGGGACACAGTTCAATTCATGACAGAAAGTGAAAAGACTTGGGGAGGTTTTGCAATTAAATCTTTCTAAAATGACTGTCTTCTATTCTGCTCTTCCTAACTAAGCTTCAAATAATCTAAAATCTATTTTTAGCTTTCTTTTGTGAATTAATACTTCGATCATTTTAAACATTGTATCGATATTTTCTAGATGACTTTTAACTTCCTGGGTTTTAGAACTAAGCAGAATTAGCCTTCTTTGATGCCTTACCCTACTCGTTAAAGTACCTTTATCTTTAAGATGGTATGTTGTACTAACATTTTATAAATGCTTAAGTGAATAAGGAGAGCCTGGACTCTTAGTGTCTTCAGTAAGGAGATCAGGCACTAGCCTTAGAATACTTTTTGGGAGTAATTCTCTTCTCTGAATTTGTGCATTTATTATACATGATATCCAGGTAGTTCTTCTAGATGCATATTTGAAATGTATTAGCCTCTATTGCTAGTCCTGTGAAGGCTTATAGTGTTGGCACCACTCCCTTTAGATTTTAAGTCTGTGTTCACAGTTCATAACCCTACATTAGGCTATTCCATTACCTGAAATGAAGAAACTTCAGAGCAGATCCCCCTGGGCCTGAACTAGTCTAGCCCTTCCCCCAGGAGACTGCTGCAGTCAGCCAGTCCTTGCTCCACAATAACCATATGGGATCAAAAGGCCACGATGAAAAATGCAGACATGTTGAAGGAGATGCAATAGGAAGTGGTGGAGTGTGCTACTTAGATGTTGGAGAAATATTAACATAGAGAAGGACAATGTGGCCCATATCAAGAAGAAGTTTGACAACCTCACCTGTCACTGCATCATAGGGAGGAACTTTGGTAGTTATGTGACACATGAAACCAAGTACTTCATCTACTTCTACCTAGGCCAAATGGCCACTCTTCTGTTTAAATCTGGTTAAAGCATGGATTGTGCCACACACCCGGTGATCCATCCAAAACAAGGACTGCAGCCTAAATTCCAAATATCAGAGACAGAAATTTCCAGTCTTGCTAAGTGAACACCCCCATCTTTGAACCTTTATTGTGTCATTTTATACAGGGAATTATCGGTAGTAGTTTGTTGCAGTTATAAAACAACTAGCAAAACATCTTACATTGGTATTTATTTTCTATTCCATACTTTCCCCTGCCTCAGGATTTTTCTTTCCTCAAAATCCATTCCCTGCAAAAAAAGACAATCTGTTGGAGGGAAAACAAAACGAAAACAAAAGAACTTCACAGTGAGTTCAAAGAAATGACACAAGAAAGTTTTGCTAAAGATGTCCTATATACATATATATAATATTTTATTTTAAAATGTCATTGAGCATATACATTTCTTTAGCTTTTTCCATGGAACATTGCACCTAAGTCTCAAAACACACAAAATAGATCCCCTTTACTAAACAGTTTTCATTTTGGGTTACAAAAGTCAATGTTTCACAATCACAAAGCATAAAAGTACATAGTTCTGAAACCATTTTCAGGCAGATTCTCTCATTCACTGTACGTAGGGTATTTTTGGAAACTCAGACCATGGTACATTCCATAAAAATGGTCTCCACCGTGGGCCTCCCTGGGTTTCCAGAAGAAACAAAGAAATGGAGGCAACACAGGGGTAAAAGAACAACCTCAAGACTCCCCAGACAAACACAAAATACTCTTGGAAGACTGGGAGAGTGGAGGACACAAGGCTCTCCTCCTTCAAGTACGTCACAGTAGAAAACAACAGCACATTTACAGCCTCCTTTGGTCACTGTCTACCTGGTTGCTACATGAACACAACTCCATCTAAGACGTAGAGGGGGGAAAAAAAAATAAAGCTATTTACACAGATAACACTGTAGATTGAAAACAGCAGTACTTCCCAGACTGGCATTCAAACCTGACACAGAACCATGGTGCTTGAAGAGGAGGAAAGTCAGTTGCTCACCTAGTGTCCTTTTAAAAATCCCAGTGTACACACCTATGCTACAATGCCCACATAAAACCAAAAGCTCACTCACAGGTGGGCTGTGACATGCAAGCTGCAACATTTCTCTGCCATCCAAAAAATACAATTCCTCAAAAATCCAAGTTCCTAACATAAAATTAATCTATCATGTGGCCAAAGACGCTTTTATTTTCTTCTTTGATCTGATAACTTTTAAGGTCAGCCTGGCTGTTCTTTGCATAGACAATGACTCTCACGCCGCTCTCTCCAAGTGTCCCTACAAGCACTAATCTAATAAAAACAGAATCTCATAAAAGCTTAACATCTTCACCTGGAAAACAGTGGAGCTGCTGGATCACTTAAGGAAAGGTTAAACCCTCAATCTGTGGTGGAAGGAAAGCACTGACCACCTGTAGCCTTATAAAGTTGACTGGCAGATGAAGGAGGTGAGGGAGGTGAAATCAAGAGGAGAATTAGAATTTTTAAAGACATAGGAGACTGTCCTAAAATGTTTCCATGCTAGTGCTCTTAAGTCAACCGAAAACCCTGCCTGAACGGCCAAGATCTGAGGCCAAATCTGGGTACTGGGACTCTCATTCCTGCCCAATAGTATGTACCTATGGCTGCAATTCTTCCCAAGAAGTAAATGAATGCTTGGAGAGAAGAGGAAGAAGAGGGTGGGGCAAAGCTGATTTCACACAGCTCTATGGAGGTACATTGCTAGGAGTTAAAAAATTAAATACCCCCAAGCCCACCAAAGCAGTAATACTGTGGAAAATAACTGAAAATCTCGTTTTTTGGGCTTTGTCATATTGGACAGCTGAGTACTTGGCCTAGCTTAATTTTCTTCTCTCCCTGCCCACCCCCAAAAGAGCAGGGAGGTACACAAAACCACAGCAGAACATACTCTCTACATCTGACTGCTGACACTGCTGATTTCAGGCATTACGAGAACAAAGCTTTAGTTGCAGAGTGCAGATGCCATGTGAGGATGTTCTCTTTAAGGAAAATAGTCTCATCAAAGAGTCTGAAGAGTAGGGCCAGTTCAACAAAGAGATTAAGAACTGAAAGGGCCTTTCATTGAAGTAGTAAGTGGCCACATATACCCTAAGACAACTCCAAAGCCTTGACTAGGAAATCAAAGCTTTTTATTAAACACAGTTTTCTCTGGAGGTATTAGGGCAAGCAGATTTTGCTATAGGTCAGATACACAAGGTTTCAGAACCACATATAAATATCTTTTGCAGAATTTTGAGTGTGTTGCCTTTTGGTCTTTCCAGGAATGCTCCAAGGGCCAGCTGGTAATATAGACACAGTTACTTCTCCGGGTTGGGTGACTTGGAGCCTCAGTAAAAAATAAGGCCAACACAGAGTAAGCTCAATCCACAGAGCAACATCAGTGCTCAGCAGATCAGCTGCGGGCATTAACAAATCATTTTTTCCACTTTTGACCTATTCGGCTCATTTGTAGTCTTCTTCCCATGCCCCAAGCAGAAACACGGCTTGAGTATGGTACTAAGATCTTTCCACCCAAGAGGGCTTATTTTCCTATGGCTTATGAGAAAAATTCCTGGATACATTTCTACCTAAACCCAGTAGGATGAAGTGCTCAAGTTTTAAGGTAAACTGAATAAGGTAGTTCCAGAGTTTTGTCTGAGACATGTCTTAAAAAAACAAACAAAAAAACCAAACCCATTGCTGTAGAGTGGATTCCGACTCATAGTGACCCTACTGGACAGAGTAGAACTGCCCCATAGGGTTTCCAAGGAGTGGCTGGTGGATTTGAACTGCTGACCTGGTGAACAGCCATAGTGATTAGATGGTCTTCATGACAGCTATGTGGTATCTGCACTCAAACTCTGACTCTAGCAGAGTCAGACAAATTCTGACATGAATAAAACTAGAGAAGCTTAAGGTGAGGCCCAGACATAGGCCCAGGAAGGGAAAGAAATGAAAGGCAATAGGAACACCGGGAAGGAGTGATTGTGATTGCAGCTTCCCAAAGAAGGCCCAGGTCCTCCATGGAACACTTTATCGAGCTTCCAGTTTGTACATGACTTTGGGAGTCCAGGCAGGAGCTGAAAGTTGACCACACTGCTGTAGGATGCCTGAGTGTTTTCCTACAGCATCATATTCTGCCAGGGAAGCAAATGGTTTACCACGAACTTATCCCCGCAGATACTGGAGTGTCTACGTTTGCTAAAGGCGGAGGGAAAGTTATCAGATGAAGAAGATTCCTGACAAGATGACAGTCGAATTCTTTTCAGGCAACATTCTGGCAAATACCTGGTGGGATGAGTTCCCACAGCACTTCACATGCCTGACAGGCCACCATTTCCATACTGTGGAATGAATTCACTCCTGAGTAGGAAGGCTCCAAGTCTTTCTTAGGAAAATATCTACAGTTCTAGGAATACAGGCGATTTAGTAGCTTTGAGGAAAGGCTCTTATCTTCTCGCCTCTGGGGAAGCAATTCAAACAAACATGAGAAATGGAATCGGCTCTCCAGCAGTTTTTAGGATCACACCAATTACCACTTTCCTTATTGGGTTGGAAGAACGTTTTAATTACACAAAGCTGTCAAAACAGTGCTGGCACCACAGTAGGTCTGCAGGAAGAAAACTTGGTAACTGGACATTGCTCTACAAATTCCCACAATGCAGAGCAGAGCAGCAGTCTGCCCAAGATATAGAAGTGATTTCTAAACATTTACTTTGTTATTCCTCCTTGCAGAGTTAACAGCAGGTACAGCTACAGTGAGAATGGGGGTCTCAGTTCTTGGGTAGCAAGGACATGATGCCTTGCAGAAGGAACAGGACGTATAGCATGAGAATGTTTGTCAAACCAATTCAAATTCCCTTTTATCAAAGGGCCGTCTTGAGTAGGCCTTACAACAAGACGATGGGGAGAGTGGAACTGTTGCTTCGTGACACCTTTTTGATACTTCCACTTCGTTTGGAGGGGGCTTAGGAACAGTCATGGCCCACAAGACCTGCATCCAGAATGGAGGAACGGTCCTTAAATGAGGTATGGGGAACTGACTAACACTAGGAACTTCTTATACCTCTGCTGCATTAAACACTGCTTGACATGTGACCCACTGCACAGCAGGTGGGGGAGGGCCAACCACTCCAGAAATGAAAACCCAGACTCTCACAGAGAAACCTCAAATCATAACAAGGGGGACTGTTGAAGACAATAGAGAAACTGTTGGTCCAGAGAAACACCCATATTTTTATGAAAACACACTGATTTGGTATGAAAATGTAATTCAGGGACAAATTCAGTTATACAACAAAGATAGCACTCTGTTATACAGGGCACTGCTCCAGATGGCTGCCTGGGTGGTGTGGGGTAGAGGTTCTGGGGACAGCCTGGGTTGGGCTTTGACACTTAAATTCCTCAACAAGGACCTGGAAAGTCCCAGGCCTGTTCTATGGAAGGGAAAAAGTAAAGATTCAAGGAATGTCAAAAAAGGAAAAATCCCGCCTTACCCCACCATCACCACAAAAGAGAGAGAGAGAGAGAGAGAGGGAGATAGAGACAAATGTTCCCTGAAATAAAATCTCAGGCTTACTAGAAGGTGGATGCTTATACTTTCTGAGGAAAAATCCCCAACTTTCCAATGCAGCACTTTTAACCCGTAGAGAAGTTGGCAGCTTGACCAGCTTGAGAGTCGTCTGCCAGTTACACCTGAAAATGGCTGCCCCAGCTACTCTAGATAAAATAAATATGTTGTATGTGTTCCAAATAGGCAGAAGGCCTACAAGGATGCCTATAAGAGGAACCAACAGAAATACAACACGCAGTAGCAGCATTTTTTTGCTCTTGTTGAGTATCCAGACCTGTTACTAAGAAGGAAACTGAAACCCAAGGGTCATCTGGAAGCATAACCAGAGGCTTTTCAGCAGCCAACTCCCCACCCATCCCGTCTGGGCTGGGAAGGGAGTGCAGTATCTGGAACTCCGCCTGGGTACTTCCCAATCCTGCCCCACAAAAGGCATCCCAGCTTCCTTCCCGTCAGTCCTCCCAATCCTCTGGGCTCTTTTCATGACAGTTTGTTTCCATGTATTAAAGGAATGACATATACAGAAATGTCGTCGCCTGAGCCCAGTCGGTCATTAGATATTCGCCATCCTCTGTCCTTCAGGACGCCCCGGGCACGCATCACCAGGTCCTGAGCTGCCAGTGTGTACCTGTGCAGGGAGAAGTGGGAATAAGACAGTTAGTAACTGTATCAGGCAGAATCTGGGGCCAGATTGGGAAGGAAGAGGCATCATCACTACAGCTGTGCAAACAGTTTTCAAATATCCTGAAAGCCACAAAAAGCCTAGGTCATCTTTCTCTAAAATGTGGGACACCCTAGGTGAGATTATTTTTTAGCTGATGGATGGACAAGGCACTAAATATAATAAGTAATCTCCTAAGTTATTCTGCTTTTCAGTCCCTTTTGATGTTGTTGGTTATGTCGATAAGAGAGTCTGTTTGGTTCTAGTGGATCTTCAACACGTACGCTCAGGCTCACAGCCTTTCACAGCAAATAATATCTAGCTAAAAAAGTTCATGGGCAAAATGAGAACTTTTCAGTATATTTATTTTTAAGGCTACATTCCTTTTACCACAGAGGATAGCTTTTCCCATTTATAATGGATAGATACATAGATAAAAGAGACAGACAGCTGCCGTCTAGTCAACTCCGATTCATGGTAACTCTATGTACATCAGAATGAAATGTTGCCCAGTCCTGTGTCATCCTCACAATTGCTGGCGTGTTTGAGTCCATTGTTTTGGCTGTTATGTCAATCCATTTCATTGAGGGACTCCCTCACCTTCTTAGGCCCCCTACTTCGCCAAACACGATATCCTTCTCTAGCGAATGACTCTTCCTGATGACGTGTCCAAAGCAAGTGAGTCAGATAATACCCTGCTGTGATCCATAAGGTTTTTAACTGGCTTATTTTTGGAAGAGGATCACCAGGCCTTTCTTCCTAGTCTTTCTTAGTTTGGAAGCTCCGATACCTGTCCACCATGGGTGACCCTGCTGGTATTTGAAATACTAGTGGTATTGCTTCCAGCATCACAGCAACATACAAGCCACCACAGTATGACAAACTGGCTAGGGATATACAAATCTCCTTTTAAAATGTATTTGTTTTTTTAAAAATGAATTGATTTAAAGAAAAGTATTAATAATAGTACATGTGATACAGGAGTAGAGTAAAAATGAGAATGTGGCATGAGTGAGCTGTCCCACTCAGCTTTACCAGTGCCACCCTCTCCCCCTGAATAATGTAAGTCTAGTGAAGGATCCCCCCAAGAACCTCAAAAGAAGACTGCTCAATGAAATTTCAACTGTAAATTTACAGAAAAAGAATGACTCCCACACCTCTGAGACTAGACTATAACCTAACGGAAACTACAGTATTAGTTATCTAGAGAAAGATATAACTCTGGAGGTGGTTTGGTAGGCATGGGCCTGGGTTAGCCTTGATACATAAACAATGAAACAAAACATTGGCAAATGTCCATCCAAATCAGGGCACAGGAAGTTTTTCTTAGAAATTCAGTTCCATTGCCAGGGTCATATTTGGTGTGAGGTGGACTACTCTCTTAGCCTTTGCCGTTAAACTTATGATTGGCCTTTATTCTGATTTCATGCTCATCAAATAACCTTCTGATTATGATCTGCCTCCTTGTGTAGGTCTACCTACAGGGAAAGAATGAGCTGAACATATGTGCTTTAAGAACAGCAGTCAATATATTTCTCTATATAAATGTCAACTGGCATTTTGGTTTACAAATCAGCCTTGTGAGCTTGGTTAAGGTGAGTCCAGCTCTGATAATGAATCTATTCTCTGTATGTTGATTAAATCAGTTTCTGAAACTGAGATGCTAAGAGCTAAACTCCGGTAAATCACCAGGATAATAAATGCCACTCTGTGTGGCCTCTTGGAAGCCAGACTGTGGGCCCTTTACAAGAGACCACCCTGATATTGCCAACAACCTTTCCCTACTTGGAATGTCTCAGCCTTGACTTTAGAGCTGTGATGTTTGGAATTTAGAACACCGGAAGTCTTTCCATTTCTTTCGTTAAAAGCCTTTATGAATTTCCATCTGTCATGATAAAAACAGACCTGGGGGCCATCTAACTCCATCATCGCATTATTTAAGAACATGGACTATAGCAAATGATCTCAGAATTGCTAAGCTTCCAAGCCGTAGACTCTTTGAGAATAAAGTCTACTGGTATAGCCTTGGTATCAGAAAGAAGTGAAGCATACACCGTAGGTGTCAGAGGAGAGGACAGTTAATACAAAATAAATAACCCTTCCTGCTGGAGGCTGGGTAGTATTTGTATCAAGAGAATTATCAACTTTAAGGCAGAAATCTCTAAGTTACACTTGAACATCTAGGAAAGAAACAACCAGTTAGTCCTCTTTGAGGGTCCTGCTCCTGTGAGATCAGGAAATAAACAGAAAGGCCTCCAAAGAGCCAGTATATATGTCACAATCCATGCAGTGCAACTCATATACTATAATCAGAAGAGCCCCTCAGATGCTCACCCCAGGTTATTCTTTGTTTTATACTAAACTATATATCTGAGATATAACCAAGTAGGGAGAGGCCATCAGCAATATCAGGGTGATATTTATTATCTTGACGATTGATCAGGGCCTGGACCTTAACTTTCAGGTTCAGAAACCTGGTTAAGTCAATATATAGAGTAGATTCACCTATCAGGACGGAACCCAGCTTAACCCAGCTCATGAGTTATGGCAAACTATGAGAATGATGGCTGACAGTAAAAGAGAGATACTCAAAGATGTCAAAATAATATACAAGAACCCAAGACACAGCTTTCCGTGGCCAATTAATGTAGAGGCAAACAGTCTGATAGGCCTCAACAGGTCCTGCAGGTATGGGGCAATGACTGAGAGACCAAAACAAGGGTAAAGGACATCCAGCTGGTTTTAAGTCATGAAAGAATATCATCCATAGTTAAAGCCAAGAGACCACTCTGATATTGTTAGTGACTTTCGGTATTTTAGGCCCAGTAGCATACTAATAAAAGGATCCCCAGTGGCACAATGGTTAAATGCTCAGTTGCTAACTGAAAGGTTTGTGGTTTGAACCCAGCCAGAGGTTCTGCAGGAGAAAGACCTGGCAATCTGCTCCTGTAAAGATTACAGCCAAGAAAAACCCTATGGACCAGTTCGACTCTGTGACATGGAATCTCTATGAGTTGGAATCAACTTGATGTCACCCAACAGCAACAACAGCCTACTAATCTGTCCTCTTAAAGCTGGATCCAAGATGTCTTCTCAATACTCATTTTGATCAACATTTTCAGCACAAATACTGCTGGCCATCCTCTTTATCCTTGAAATCTCCTTTCTTTTCTTCTTGAATTCTCCTTTTTTGGGACTCCATGACTGCACACTCGAAGTTCTCCTCCTTTGTCTTGGTTTCCATGACACATGGCACAATTTATTCATTCTGATGCTCCTTCTCAATTTCCTTTGTAGGCCCCAAGTAAGATTTAGGATGAAGTCAATAAATGGTAACTTATTTTCACTTTCTCCATCTATGATCCTCTGTTAATGGTATCCCCTGTCCCTTAGGCAAGAAATCAGTTATTTTCAATGTCACTTTCTCACCCTGATATTATAAAATCCACAAGTCCCAGCAGGACTTTGAAGAACTTAATTTTAAATATTTCTTATTATGGGTACATGACTAATTAAAAATAAAATCTAATCTTACAGTCTTAACATATGAGTTCAATTTTTTTATTGTAAAAACTGATATATATGAAGTTATTTTTGCCATCTTATATATATGAACATAAGGGGGGCAGAGCAAGATGGCGAAGTGAGTGGACACTCCCATTTACTCCCCTAGCAACTAACCCACTGAACAACAAATAAAAACAGGCACAGACTGAGATCTCAGAACTCCAGATAGCAGTTGAGATGTTGGAGAGTCAGGATGAGTCCAGAAGCTGGGGAGAGGAGAAGTGGGGATGGTACAGAAGCTGGGAAAACCTACTCACTAACATGGCGAGCATTCGCTCATCACAGCCATCTTAGGATGGGGCTGGGTAACACCCCAAATAGGGAACACAGAAAAGGAGCTAATCTGAGGAAGGTGCAGCCTAATTTTTTTTAAGGAAGTTCAAGTTGGCCATGAGAGTTCGTGGGCTGTGCAATTGGGAGGGGGTAAAGGGAGATCCTGGTGCTGTGAAAGAATGCTGTTGAATCTCCATGAGGCCCAAGATGGTCGGACACTAGGACCACGAGGAACTCCAAGGGCAGCAGGGTGAAGGGAATACTTCAGACTGATAGGTGACACAGAGGGAAACCGCGGGCTCTCTTCCCTCAGCAGGACACTGTGGGGCAGCCTGTGCAGGGACGCCTGGGAGGGAAAGACATAGAAAGCCCCCCACTTTCACCACAGGAAAGTCAAACCCCACTGCTTACACCAGCATCTGTGACCAGCTAAACCCCACCCTGCCTGCCCCATGCAATGTGTATTGAATTCCAGAGATGAAGCATCCAGAACTCCTGAATCAGCACTGAAATAAAACCTAAGGATGAGTATCCTCTAATAGTTATTAGGAGAAGATACCAAGTCCATAGCCGTGACTCATAGTGACCCTGTGGGGCTGAGTGGAGCTGCCCTGTATGGTTCCTAGCCCTGTGTAAGTCTTTGTGGACACAGGCTGCTGTATCTTTCTTCCGCAAAGCCTGGTAGGTGCAGGCCCCAGCCTTTCAACTGGCAGCAGGGCACTTGGCCACTGTGCCACCAGGGCATTCACTCAGAAAATTTTCCCACAAAAACCAGAATACAAAGTTTAAAGTTAAAAAAAAAAAAAAGATAACAAAATGATCCAAGTTCAACAACAACAACAAAAAAAAAAATAGTAAAACACGCAAAATCACAAAAGAAGGATCAACCAAAAGCAAAATATGAATAAAAGGAAATTTCTCCAATGGAAGCCAGACTAATGCAAAGAATTGATAATTTTTAGACTATGGTGATAAATATGTTTAAAGAAAGCAAAAATCATAGAGAAAATAAACTAGCGGAGATCAGCAAATGGAAGAACAAAATGAGAAACTCAACGAGGAAACTGAAAACATCAAAAACAAAGCCAAAGAGGACTACTGGAACTGAAGAATAAAGCAACTGAATTAGAAAAAGCAAGAGAAACACTTAACAATAGAGGTGAACAGACCGAAGATGGAATACATGAACTAGAAGACAAAATAACTGAACTTATTAACTCTCAAGAGAAACAAGAGAAAAGAACAAAGAAAAGTGAACAAATCCAAAAGGAAATGTGGGATTCAACTAAGAAATCTAACATTAGAATTATTGGAATCCCAGAGCACCATGATGACAATAAAGGCACAGAAAAAATTTTCCAAGAGAGAATCCGAGAGAATTTCCCAGACCTGAATAGAGAACCAATCCTGCAAATACAGGAAGCTACATGAAAGCCAATTAGAAGAGATTAATTCCATGTCATATCCTAATAAAATTCTTGAAAACCAAAGACAAGGAGAGAATTCTGAAAGCAGCAAGAGAAAAACTCAATATAACATACCAAGGGTCTTTCATAAGAATCAGCGCGGATTTCTCCCTAGAAACTCTACAGGCAGGAAGACAATGGAGTGACATATATAAAATACTGAATGAAAACAATTGCCAACCAAGAATTCTTTACCCAGCAAAGTTGTCATTCAAAAATGAGGGGGAGGGGACTTCCAGGCAACATGGTGCTACAGACAGAAGCACTGTCCCTCCACAGCAAAGATCCAAAAATCTAAGTCAAACACAGACAAATGTCAGTCCTGAAACCCTAAGCATCAAATGAAGAGATAAAGAACTCAGCCAAGCACCTAATGGAATAAGAAACAAACAAAGAACAGAGAGTGAGGAGACATACATGCAGAGGACCCCATCAGCTAACGCAGCAGAGATCCGCCATCTTGAACTCCTACTGGAGATCAGCGAACAGGGGGTATGAGAAAGCAGCTTCACAGAGCTTCCAGCAAGAGACAAAACAACTGGTAACCAGCGATATACATTTTCTTACCTCCCACCCTTCTTCACCCCAACTCGGCCTTCTCTGCTTCCTGTAGACACAGTCTCTTGGCCAGGAAGCACTGGCTTCACCAGGGTGCTGCTTTGGATTCCACTTGACCATAATGGCTGGCTCCCTGAGTGCCATCTGTTAGCTATTGGTGTTGCTTTTTTCCACTTCTTTTGGTTTCTTCCTTACCTCTCACCCTCTCACCACCTCACAGACCTTTGTCTCAAATACCTGGCTCCGTGTACCATCTTCGCTTCTTCCAGAAAGGCTGCAAAACACTGCTTGACTGTGAAACTGCTTCCCGGCCAGTGCCACGAAGCTGGTGGGATCCCCGGGGCTTTTTGTCTGTTTGTTCTCATTTGATTTGATTTGTTTGTTTTCTTTTTCTGTTCTTGGCTTGGGAGCCCCTTCGAGCTGGGCAGTACTGCATGGCTTGGGAGCTGCTCCCTTATTCTGTGCAGACGCTCAGTGGGATCCCTGGGTGCATTTCTTTTTTCTTGTTTCTTTGTTTTCTTCTCTCTCTTTTTCCCTTTTTATCTTACTTCATTTCTCAGTTTCTCGTCTCTCTAATACTTACCTTCTCTTCCTGTCTCCTGAATACCTGGTGCTGTGTGATACCGCTAACCCTTCTAGCCATACTTAATGGCCTGGGAGCAACTTCCCTAGTCCTCGCAGCAGCACTGCTGGGATCCCTGGGGGAGTTTTCTTAACTCATTTTTATTCATTTTTTTCTTTCTGCTTTTCTCCATTTCTCAGTCTCTCATCTCTCCACTCCAACAGCAAGATCCCTTAGCACTCTTTTTTGTTTGTGTATATGTTTTTGGCTCCTGTTCCACTCTCCTCTCTCTCATCTTTGCCATACCCATCTTAGCTCCACACATTATAATCTACCCCCACCTTCCTGCCTACCTGCACTGTGTGCTGAACATCATACCCCCAAGCACCACAGGCATGGGCTACAGGAACCTGCCCTGCAATGACTCCCAATCTGCACGATCAGCCCTAGTACGTGCCACAAACAACCCATCCCAGCAACTCCCCTTCAGCTGGACCTGCCCTGCTGTACCGTACCTGAGCGACTGACCCTGCCCATTGGAGAAGAAGGCAAAAAGTATCATGCCTACAGGTGAGCAAACAACAAAGAACGCACAGCCCGCCTGCTTAGACATAAGCAAATGAAATAAAAAGGCAGGACAAAACAAACAAATCTACAATCAATAAGCAAGGAAAAAAACTACTGAATGCCCTGAAGACAGCAGACAATATCATAACATATAAAAGAACAGGACAAGTAGGCGTCCAAAATAAAACACCAGATGACTTTCCAGGGGAACAAAAGGCACTAGAACTACCTGAAAGGGAACTCAAATCTCTAATATTCAGAGCTATCCAAAAGTTGAAGCAAAAAGCAGACAAAAATGAGGAAAAAATAGACAAATTCATGGAAAAGGCAGACAAATAAAATGGAAGAATTCAGGAAAGTGATACAGGAACAAAATGCTAAAATAAATTCCCAACTAGAAATCAATACAAAAATACAATCAAAAATCAATACAAATACAAAAACAACAACTGGAAACCCAAAAGATAAACAACAAGATTTCAGAAATGGACAATGTCAGAGAAGGGCTGAGGAGCAGGTTTGAAATGATGGAAGACAGGATCAGTGCAATTGAAGACAAACACTTGGATACAACACTGAGGAAAAATCAGAAAAAAGAATGAAGAAAAATGAACGAACCCTGAGAATTATGTGGGATACAATCCAAACCAAAAATTTTCGAGAACAGGGGTAGAAAACAGAAAACACAGAGGATCACTGAAGAACTGCTGACAGAAAACTTCCCCAATATCATGAAAGATCAAAAGCTGACCATCTAAGAAGCTCAACAAACCCCATATAGGAAAGACCCGAAAAGAAAATCACCAAGGCATATCATAATCACACTCACGAAAACCAAAGACAGACAAAGAATCCTGAGAGCAGCTCGAGAAAAACAAAAAGTCACATATAGAGGAGCAAAAATAAGACTAAGCTCAGATAGTTCGGCAGAAACCATGCAAGCAAGAGGGCAATGGGATGACATATATAAAACCTTGAAAGAAAAAAATTGCCAGCCACGAATAAATATATCCTGCAAAACTCATTCATATATGATGGTGAAATTAGGACATTTCCAGATAAACTGAAATTAAGGGACTATGTAAAAACCAAACCAAACTTACAAGAATTATTAAAGGGACTCTTTCAGTTTGAAAACAAACAACATCAGACCACAGGCTGAATCTAGGACACAGGCTCATACCAGCCAGATATCAACCTGGGAAAGGAACTCTCAAGGACTACCCAAAAACAAAAGAATAACAACAGGGAACCAGAGAGGTTAATCTGTAAATGACAACAACATCAGAACAACAAAAGAGGAAATAAACAGTGTAGGTATAGAACCTTCTAATGAAGAGGAAGGCAAGGCAATACCAAATAATAATAGACTGGTTCAAACCCAGGAAGATATGGGAAAATTTCAAGATAACCACAAAGAAAGTTAACAAACCTACTCATCAAAATAAAGAAGAAAAATATAAAGTCTCAGAAAAAACAAAACCTATAAAAACAAAAGAAATGAAAAAAAAAAAATCCACAAACAAAAGGAATTCAGCACAGGAGAGTAAGAGGAACAAAGAAAACGTCAGCACCACAAAAAAAAAGTGTTACAAAATGACAGCAATAAACTCACACCTATCAATAATTACACTGAATGTAAATGGCCTAAAGGTACCTATAAAGAGATGGAGAGTGATAGAATGGATTAAAAAAATAGGATCCATCAATATGCTGTCTACAAGAGACACACCTTAGAAACAAAGATGTAAATTTATTAAAAACCAAAGGAATGAAAAAAATATATTGAAGAAACAGCTACCAAAAAAGAGCAGAATTGGCAATACTAATCTCAGATAAAATAGACTTTAAAACAAAATTCACCATAAAAGACAAAGAAGGACACTATATAATGATTAAAGGGACAATCCATCATGAAGATATGACCATAATAAACATCTATGCACCCAATGACAGGGCTCCAAAATACATTAAACAAACTCTAACAGCACTGAAAAGAGAAACTGACAGTTCCACAGTAATAGTAGGAGACTTCAACACACCACTCTCGGTAAAGGACAGAACATCTAGAAAGAAACTCAACAAAGACACTGTCATGGTTTGAATTATGTCCCCCCAAAAATGTGTGTATCAATTTGGCTAGGCTATGATTCCTGGTACTATGTGATGTTCCTGTATGTTGTAAACCTGCCTCTATGATGTTAATGAGGGAGGATGGGTGGCAGTTGTGTTAGTAAGGCAGGACCTGGTCTACAAGACTGGACTGTGTCCTGAGGCAATCTCTGAGATATAAAAGACAGAAGTGAGCAGAGAGACAGGGGGACTGCATACCATCAAGAAAACAGTGTGGGGAGCAGAGTGCATCTTTTGGATGGGGGTCCCTGCGCAGAGAAGCTCCTAGTCCAGGGGAACACCGAAGAGAAGAAGGCCAACAGAGAGGAAAAGCCTTCCCCTGGAGCTGATGCCCTGAATTTGGACTTTTAGCCTACTTTGATTATGAGGAAATAAACTCATTAAAACCATCCACTTGTGGTGTTTCTGTTATAGCAGCACTAGATGACTAAGACAGATACAGAAGACCTAAAGGACACAATCAGCCAACTTGACATCATAGACATATATAGAACACTTCACCCAACAGCTGCAAAGTACACATTCTTTTCCAACAGGCATGGAACATTCTCCAGAATAGACCACATCTTAGGCCACACAGCAATCCTCCACAAGATCCAAAATGCTGATATAACAAAGTATCTTCTCTGACTACAGTGACATCAAGATAGAAAATAACAACAGGAAGAGCGAGGGAAAAAAATCAGTTACAAGGAAACTGCATAACACCCTGCTTACAAACCACTGGGTAACAGAAGAAATCAGAGATGGAAAAAAAAATTCCTAAAATCAAACAAGAATGA
This sequence comes from Dugong dugon, assembly GCA_030035585.1. Taxonomy (NCBI): domain Eukaryota; kingdom Metazoa; phylum Chordata; class Mammalia; order Sirenia; family Dugongidae; genus Dugong; species Dugong dugon. Next base: position 17,821,161 of record CM057465.1, read on the forward strand.
AAACACAACATACCAAAACCTTTGGGACACAGCAAAGGCAGTCCTCAGAGGACAACTTACAGCAATCTATGCACATATCAAGAAAGGGACAAAATCAAAACATTAACTACAGAACTCAAAAAAAACAAAACAAAACAACAACAACAACAACAACAAAAAAAAAAAAACAGAAAGAGAACAGCAAAAAAAGCCCAAAGCCACTAGAAGAAAGGAAATAATAAAGATCAGAGCAGAAATAAATGAAATAGAGAACAGAAAAACAACAGAAAGTATCAGCAAAACCAAAAGCTGGTTCTTTGAAAGGATCAACAAAATTGACAAACCCCTTGCCAGACTGACAAAAGAAAAACAGGAGAGGATGCAAATAACCCAAATAAGAAATGAAATGGGGGACATTACAACAGACCCAAATGAAATAAAAAGGATTATAAGAGTATTATGAAAACCTATACTCCAACAAATTTGAAAACCTAGAGGAAATGGATAAATTCCTAGAAACACACTACCTACCCAACCTACCAAAAGTGATGTTGAAAATCTGAACAGACCCATAACAAGAGAAGAAATTGAGAAGGTAATAAAAAAACTCCCAACAAAAAAAAGCCCTGGCCCAGATGGCTTCACTGGAGAATTCAACCAAACATTCAGAGAAGAGCTTATACCAGTCCTACTCAAACTATTTCAGAATGTAGAAAAGGAAGGGATACTTCCAAATTTATTTTATGAAGCCAGCATAACCCTGATACCAAAACCAGGCAAAGACACCACAAAAAAAGAATATTACAGGCCAATATCTCTCATGAACATAGATGCAAAAATTCTCAACAAAATTGTAGCCAATAGAATCCAGCATCATCTCAAAAAAATAAAACACCATGACCAAGTAGGATTCATACCAGGTATGCAAGGATGGGTCAACATTAGAAATCAATCAACGTAATCTACCACATAAATAAAAGAATCACATGATCATCTTAATCGATGCAGAAAAGGCCTTCAACAAAGTCCAACATCCATTCCTGATAAAAACTCTCAATAAAATAGGAAGAGAAGGAAATTTCTCAACATAATAAAGGGCATCTATACAAAACCAAAGGCCAACATCATTCTTAATGGAGAAACACTGAAAACATTCCCCTTGAGAACAGGAAAAAAACAAGGATGCCCTTTATCTCCACTCCTATTTAACATTGTGCTGGAAGTCCTAGCTAGGGCAATAAGGCAAGAAAAAGAAACAAAGGGCATCCAAATAGGTAGTGAAGAAGTTAAACTGTCCCTGTTTGCAGATGATATGATATTATACATAGAAAACCCTAAAGACTCCATGAGAAAACTACTGGAACTAGTAGAAAGATTTAGTAGAGTAGCAAGATACAACATAAACATACAAAAATCAGTTGGATTCCTATACACCAATAAAGAGAACGATGAAAAGGAAATCAGGAAAGCAATACCATTTATAGTAGCCCTAAAAAAATAAAATACTTAGGTATAAATCTAACCAGGGATGTAAAAGACCTATACAAAGAAAAGTACAAAACACTACTGCAAGAAACCCAAAGGGATATACATAAATGGAAGAACATACCATGCTCATGGATACGTAGACAAAACATTGTGAAAATGACAATCCTACCCAAAGCAATTTACAAATACAATGCAATCCTGATCCAAATACCAACAACATTCTCTAAAGAGATGGAAAAACTAATCATTAACTTTATATGGAAACAGACAAAGCCCCAGATAAGTAAAGCACTACTGAAGAAGAAGCATAAAGTAGGAGAACCTGCAATACCTGACCTCAGAACCTACTATACAGCTACAGTAGTCAAAACAGCCTGATACTGGTACAATGACAGATACATTGACCAATGAAACAGAATTGAGAACACAGATGTAAATCCATCCACCTACGGTCACCTGATCTTCGACAAGGGCCCAATGTCCATCAAATGGGGGAAAAGACAGTCTTTTTAACAAATGGTGCTGGCAACACTGGATGTCCATCTGCAAAAAAATGAAACAGGACCCATACCTCACACTATATACAAAAACTAATTCAAAATGGATCAAAGACTAAATATAAAGCCAAAAACCATAAAGTTCATAGAAGAAAAAATAGGTTCAATGTTAGAGGCCCTAATACACGGCATTAACAGAATACAAACCATACCAACGACACAGAAACTTCAGAAGATAAGCTAGATAACTGGGATCTTCTAAAAATTAAACACTTCTGCTCATCAAAAGACTGCACCAAAAGAGTAAAAAGAGAACCTACAGGCTGGGAAAAAATTTTTTGGACATTACAAGTCAGACAAGACACTCTAATCTCTAAAATCTACAAGTAAATCCAACACCTCTAGAACCAAAAGACAAATAATCCAATTAAAACATGGGCAAAGGAAATGGACATGCCACCAAAGAAGACATTCAAACAGCCAACAGACACACTAGCCTTTAGAGAAATGCAAATTAAAACCACAATGAGATACCATCTTAACCCGGCATTACTGGCACAAATAAAACAAAAACTGGAAATAACTAATGTTGGAGATGCTGCGGGAAGACAGGAACTCTTATGCACTGCTGGTGGGAATGCAAAATGATACAACCATTTTGGAAAGTGATATGGCGCTTCCTTAGAAAGCTAGAAATAGAAATACCATAGGATCCGGCTATCGCACTCGTAGGGATACATCCTAGAGAAATAAGAGCTGTTACATGAATAGACATATGCACACCCATGTTCATGGCAGCATTGTTCACAATAGCAACAAGATGGAAACAATCTAGATACCCATGAACATAAGAATGGATAAACGAAGTATGGTAATACAATGATAAAGTATGGTACATGCAATGATAAAGAACAATGATGACTCTGTGAAGCACGTCATAACATCGATGAAACCGGAAGACATTATGCTGAGTGAAATAAATCAATCACAAAAGGACAAATATTGTATGAGACCTCTACTGTAAAAACTCATGAAAAATTTCACACACAAAAACAATTTTTATTGGTTATGAGGGATGGGAGGGGTGGGGGAGAAATACTAAATAGACAACAGACAAGTGGTAACTTTGGTGAAGGGTAAGACAGTACACTATACTGGGGAAGTCAGCACAACTGGTACAAGGAAAGGTCACGCAAGCTATAGAGACACTTGCAAACTCTCTGAGGGACTGAACTGCTGTGTGGAGGGCTGTGGGGACCATGGTCTCGGGGAACATCTAGCTCAACTGACAACACAGTTTATAAAGAAAATGTTCTACATTCTACCTTGCTGAGTAGCGTCTGGGATCTTAAAAGCCTGTGAGCAGTCATCTAAGATACTCCACTGGTGTCACCCCTGCGGGAGCAAGGGAGAATGAAGAAAATAAGATACAAGGAAAAGATCAGTCTGAGGGACTAATGAACCACAACTACCACAGCCTCTACCAGACTGAGTCCAGTACAACTAGATGGTGCCTGGCTACCACCACTGACTGCTCTGATGAGGATCACAATAGAGGGTCCCGGACAGAGCTGGAGAAAAATTAGAACAATATTCTAACTCACAAGAAAAGACCGGACTTACTGGCCTGATGGAGACTGGAGAAACCTCGAGAATATGGCCCCCAGACATCCTTTTAGCTTGGTAATGAAGTCACTCCCGAGGTTCACCATCCAGTCAAAGATCAGACAGCCCCATAACACAAAATGAGACTAAAGAGGCACAACAGTCCAGGGACAAGGACTAGAAGGCAGGAGGGGACAGGAAAGCTGGTAGTAGGGAACCCAAGTTCGAGAAGGGACACTGTTGACATGTTGTAGGGTTATTAACCATTGTCATAAAACAATATGTGTACTAACTGTTTAATGAGAAACTGTTCTGTAAACCTTCATCTAAAGTACAATAAAAAAAAAAGAAAAATAAATAAGCGAACAATACAAACAAACAAACAAACAAAAACAAAAATGAGGGGGAAATCAAGACATTCCTAAACAAACAGAAACCTGGGAATTTGCCACTACCAGGATCAGCTTTCGAAGTATTACTCAAGAGAGTACTCTAAATGGAAAGGCAAGAGCATTAAATACCTGTATCTATGCATGAGAGAAAAAAAAACGAAAGAGATCTTAAAAAAAATGCAACAACAAAGGGAATCCTAAGGATCAAGCATATGATATTTTCAGGGAATAAACGCAATAATTAAATCCCAGAAACAATATATCAAGTTCATAAGAAGTAAACACAAAGTAAGCTTATTGAACACTGGTGTATATTGATGTTAATGGAGGCACACCAACAGAAATGGGGGAGGAAGGAGCATATCATGAATAGATTTATTATGCTAATGTTGTATGTTAACTGTTGTGCACATGTTAAACATTGTTGCAATTGAAAGTTGTGTAATGGAATATACATGGTAACCACTAAGAAATAGCCAACAAAAAAACATTCAGAAGGAAAGAAAGCACAAATGCTCATCATAAGAAAGCAGCCAAATATAAACAAAGACAGAAAAATCAGAATAAAAAAAGAAGGTATGAAACACTCAAAAAACTAAAAGTGAAAAGAGGGAGACACTTCCTATTCAGTAATATTCTTAAATGTAAATGGTCTAAACAACCCATGCAAAAGGCAGAGAGTGGCAGAATGGATAAAAAAACATGATCCACCTTTTTGCTGTCTACAAGAAACACATCTTAGACATAAGGACACAAACAGACTGAAAATAAAAGGATGGAGAAAAATATTCCATGCAACCAGTAAAAAAGAAGAGCAGGAGTGGTCAGTCTGATATCAGATAAAAGGGCCTTTAAATCTAAATCTGTTACAAGAGATAAAGAAGGACACTACATAACAATAAAAAGATCAAGGTAGCAAAAAAGAATTAACAATTATAAATGTATATGCACCTAACAGCAATGCACCAAAATACATGGAACAAATACTGACCAATATGAAAGAGAAATAGACAACTCCACAATAATAGTAGGGAAATTCAACACATCACTTTCAGTTATGGACAGAACATCTAAAAAGATCATCATTAAGGACACTGAGAACTTAAAACCATAAGCCGACTGGACCTAAAAGACATGTATAGCCACCCAGCATCAGGACAATACACATTCTTCTCTAGCACACATGAACGCTTTCCAGAATACACCATATCCTAGGACACGAAACAAGTCTTAATAAATTTAAAAAGACTGAAACCATACAAAGCATGCTCTCTGACCATAATGGTATGAAGCTGGAAATCACCAACAGGAAAAACAGGAAAAAAAAAGACTACATGGAAACTAAATAATTCACTACCAAAAAATGCTGGGTCATAGAAGAAATCAAAAGTGAAATTAAAAAAATTCCTAAAATCAAACAAAATGAAAACACAACATATCAAAACCTTTGGAACATAGCAAAAGCAGTCCTCAGAGGGAAATTCATAGCAATGACTGCTTACATTTAAATAAGAAGAACCAAAATCACTAACTTAAACTGACAACTTGAGCAAATAGAAAAGAAAAAGCAAAAGAAGCCAAGAGCTACCAGAAAAAAGGAAATAATAAAGATTAGGGAAAAAATAAATGAAATAGAAAAACAATAGAAAGAAACAAAACCAGAAGTTGATTCTTTGAAAGGATCAATAAAATAGAGAAGCCAAAAGCTAGAGAAAAAAGAAAATAATAAATATCGGAGAAAAAAATAAATGAAATTGAAAGACAACAGAAAGAAACAAAACCAGAAGTTGGTTCTTTGAGAGGATCAATGAAATAGACAAACCACTGGCTAGACTGACAAAAGAAAAAAAAAAAAAAAAAAAAAGAAGCAAATAACCAAATTAAGAACTGAAATTGGTGACATTACAACTGGTCTAACAAAGATCATAAATGATTACTATGAAAAATTGTACTCCCACAAATTTGAAAACCTAGATAAAATGGATAAATTCCTAAAAACACACGACCTACCCAAACTAGCACAAACAGAGGTAGAAAATTTAAAGAGACCCACTACAAAAGAAGAGATTGAAGATGCCATCAAAAACTTGCCAACAAAGAAAAGCCCAGGACCAGATGGCTACACTGGAGAATTCTATCAAACATTCAGAGATAAGTTGATACCAATCTTACTCAGTCTCTTCAAAAACATAGAATAGGAAGGAACACTACAGAATTCTTCCCATGAAGCCAGCATAACCCTGAAACATAAACCAGGCAAAGGCATCACAAAAAATAAAATTACAGACCAATATCCCTTATGAACACAGATGCAAAAAATTTCAACAAAATTCTAGCCAACAGACTTCAGCAACATATTAAAAAAAGTCATAGACCATGATCAAGTGGGATTCATATCAGGATTACAAGGGTGGTTCAACATTAGAAAATCAATCAATGCAATCCACCACATAAATAAAACAAAAGAACCTATGATCATATCAGTTGATGCAGAAAAGGCATTCGATAAAATTCAACACCCTTTTTCTGAGAAAAACTTTCAGCAAAATAGGAATAGAGGGGAAATTTCTCAACACAACTGTCATGGATTGAATTGTGTCCCCCCACAATTGTGTATCAATTTGGCTAGGCTGTGATTCCCAGTATTGTATGGTTGTCCACCATTTTGTCAACTGATGTGATTTTCCTATGTGTTGTAAATTCTGTCTCCATGATGTTATTCAGATGGGATTAGTGGCAGTTATGTTAATTAAGCAGGACTCAATCTATATGACTGAATTGTGTCTTAAGTCAATCTCTTTTGAGATATAAAAGACAGAAGTGAACAGAGAGACAGGGGGACCTCATGCAATCAAGAATACAGTGCCAGGAGAAGAGTGTGCCCTTTGGACCTGGGGTCCCTGTTCTGAGAAGCTCCTAGTCCAGGGTAAGATTGTGACAAGGACCTTCCTCCAGAGCTGATGCCCTGACTTGTGACCTACTGGACCGTTAGAGAATAAATTTCTCTTTGTTAAAGCCATTCACTTGTGATATTTCTGTTATAGCAGCACTAGATAAGTACGACAATAATTAAGGGCATATATGCAAAACAAACAGCCAATATCATCCTCAATAGAGAAAAGCTGAGAGCCTTCCCTTTGAGAATGGTAATGAGACAAGGATGCCCATTATCACTACTCTTATTCAACACTGTACTGGAAGTCCTAGCCACAGCAATAAGACAAGAAAGAGAAACAAAAGATATCCAAATTGGCAAGGAAGAAGTAAAGCTATCTATCTCTACTTGCAGATGATATGATCCTATACATAGAAGACCCTAAAGATTCCACAAGAAAACCGCTGGAAATAATAGAAGAATTTAGCAATGTTGCAGGGTACAAGACTAACACACACACACGCACAAAATCAGCTGGCTCCTCTACACTAACAAAGACTACTCTGAAAAAGAAATCAAGAAACAATACGTTTACAATAGCCCCCAAATTGACAAAATGCCTAGGAATTAACCTAACCAGGGACATAAAAAGACTTATACAATTAAAATTATAAAACACTACTACAAGATACTAAAAGAGACCTACAAACATGGAAAGACATCCCGTGCTCACGGTTTGGAAGGCTTAATACAGTGAAAACGTCCATTATACCTAAAGCAATCTACAGACACAAGGCAATACCACAAGGCACAAATCCCAACAACATTCTTTACTGAAATGGAAAAACTAATGACTAACTTCATATGGAAAGGAAAGAAACCCCAAATAGCTAAAACAATACTAAAGGAAAAGAACAAAGCAGGAGACCTCATACTCCCCGATATCAAAACATACTATACAGCCACTAAAATCAAAACAGCCTGGTATTGGTTCAACGACAGACACATAGACCAGTGGAACAGAATTCAGAACTCAGAATTAAACCCAGCCATCTACAGACAACTGTTTTTGACAAAGGGTCAAAGTCTATTCAGTGGGGGCAAAAACGGTCTTTTTTTAAATGGTGCTGGCAAAACTGGATATCCACCTGCAGAAAAATGAAATAGGACCAATACCTCACACCTTATGCAAAAACTAACTCAAAATGAATCAAAGACCTACATGTTAAACTTAAGACCATAAAATTCCTGGAACAAAGGGAGAAAACTATGGGACCTAATCTTTCGTAAAAATAAGATAACAAACATAACAACAAATGCACGAATAGAAGAAGGTAAAATAGATAAATGGGACCTTATATACATGAACTTATTTCTATGTCTTCTATTTGGTATGTTTTTTCTTTTCTTTTTTGAATTCTTCTTTTGTCAGGCTGATGGCTTTCTTTCTTTTCTAACAGGTTTCTTTATTATCCTTTTTCTCCCTTTACTGGCTTGTGTTGTTTTATTTCCATTCTTTTGGCAGTTATATCTAAGTTTTTAACATACAAATCAATCAACATTTTCTGTCTTCCTCCTGAAAATAAAAGGATCTTCTCTCGTCTCCCATTTTGTTGCCTAGTATTTTAGCTCCATCTTGTTTTTAAGGCTCCATTAGTTATTATAATCATTTATAATCTATACTTATGTATATAAACAAACACACTAACTTCTTTGCTTTTTGTAGTCCATTTTTCCTTCTGGGTTCAATTCCCTTCTGTGAAATACATTTTTGGGAGTTCTTTTAGCAATATTCTGTGAGGGATAAATTTACCCAGTCTTTGTACTACAAAATATCTTTATTTTTGTCTTTAATCTTGAATGCCAGTTTTATCGCATATAGAAATCTAGACGGACTGCTATTTTCCCATAGCAGTTTAGGGTTATTATTCTTTGACTTCTGGCTTCTACTACTGTGGAGAAACATGCCTTGGCTTTTCAAATTTTTTTTTCTTTTTTTATTGTGCTTTAGGTAGAAGTTTACAGGGAAAATTAGTTTCTCATTAAACAATTAATACACATATTGTTTTGCCAATCCTGTGACATGTCAACACTCTTCTTATAACCTTGGGTTCCCCATTTCCATTCATCCAGCTTTCTTGTCCCCTCCTGCCTTCTCATCCTTGCCCCTGGGCTGGTGTGGCCATTTAATCTTGGATACATGGTTGAACTACATATATTATTGTTTGCTTTATAGGCCTGTCTAATCTTTGGCTGAAGTATGAACATCAAAAGTGACTTCAGTAGTGAGTTAAAAGGGTGTCGAGGGGCCATACTCTCAGGGTTTCTCCAGTCTCTGTCAGATCAGTTAAGTATGTTTTTTTGTGAGTTAGAATTCTGTACTACATTTTTCTCCAGCTCTGTCCAGAACCCTCGACTGTGATCCCTATCAGAGTAGTCGGTGGTGGTAGCCGGGCACCATCTAGTTGTGCTGGACTCAGTATGATGGAGGCTGTGGTAGTTGTGGTCCATTAGTCCTTTCAACAGATCTTTCCCTTATGTCTTTGATTTTCTTCAATCTTCCTTGCTCCAGACAGGGTAGGACCAGTAGATGTATCTTAGATGGCTGCTTACAAGCTTTTAAGACCTTAGACGCTACTCACCAAAGCAGGATGTAGAACATTTTCTTTATAAACTATGTTATGCCAGTTGAGCTAGACGTTCCCCGAGACCATGGTCCCCGGCCCTCAGCCCAGTAATTCAGTCCCTCAGGGAGTTTGGATGTGTCTATGAAGTTTCTATTACTTTGCCTTAGTCAAGTTGTACTGACTTTCCCAGTATTGTTTACTGTCTTATCCTTCACCAAAGTTATCACTTACCTATTGTCTAGTTAGTGTCTTTCCCACCCCACACTTTCCCTCTGTTGTAACCATCAAAGATTGTTTCTTTCTGTAAATCTTTTAATGGAGTTTTTGTAATAGTTGTCTCATACAGTATTTGTCCTTTTGTGATTGACTTATTTCACTCAGCATAATGCCCTCCAGATTAATCTTGTGAAATGTTTCGCAGATTCATCATTGTTCTTTATTGTTGCGTAGTATTCCATTGTGTGTATGCACCATAGTTTATCTGTTCATCTGTTGATAGGAACTTGTTTCCATCTTTTTGCTATTGTAAATAATGCTGCAATGCACACGGGTATGCATATGTTTTTCTGTGTGAAGGCTCTTATTTCTATTTCTATTTCCTAGGATATATTCCTAGGAGTGGGATTGCTAGATTGGATGGTTCAAATTTTTTGTTATTGTTTTGTTGTTGATGGCATGATGTTCCACTAAGACATAACCATCAGGATTCCTTTTTATTTTTCTTGCTTGGGATTTGGTCTACAAAGGAGCCCTGGTGGCACAGTGGTTAAGAGTTTGGCTGCTAACCAAAAGGTCGGCAGTTTGAATCCACCAACTGCTCCTTGGAACCCTATGGGGCCGTTCTACTCTGTCCTATAGAGTCGCTATGAGTTGGAATTGACTTGACAGCAACGAGTTTGTACAGGATTTGGTCTTGCTCCTTTAAATTGAGAAGCCATTTCTTTAATTCTTGAAAATTCTCAGCCATGAACTTTTTGAATATTGCCTCCCCTCCATTTTTTATATTCTCTCCATAGATTCCTATTCGACTTTCTCATTTTGTTTTCCAGATTCAACTTCTTTGCTGTTTTCTCTCTGTGATGTCTTTCAATTCACTAATTCCTTTTTCAGCAGTTTACTATTCTATCGATTCAGTGAGTTATTTTCATGACATATTTTTCATTGTGAATTTCTATTAGGTTCTTTTTTAAAGCCACCCCTTGTCTTATGATTTTATTTGCATGTGTTTAAAGTTTCTTTCAACTTGTGCTGTTATTTTGGGTATAGGGGGACGATGCTCCACTCTATCTAGTTATTTTCTCTCACGGTGAGTTTGAAGGTTAGATGTAACCATCTCTTCAGTAGGGGGTTACTGACTGTGTGCTCTGGTTTATCTACAAAGATTTTAAATTTGCCTTTACTAGGGGCACTATTGGTTTTTCCAGTCCTAGAACATGTTAACTTATTGGCTTAGAGCCCATATACCACAGGAGGAGTGTTAAGTTTAATTTCACATTTTTCCTGTGTGGTGAGCCTACCCGATCATTTCCTCCTCCTCCTTACAGAACCTGAATTTTTTCAGGTACCTACCTTCCTCCATGTGTCCAAGTGCTTCAGGGAAGGACGGCCCCTAACTTGAGGGGAACCTCAGAGGAAATCCACAGGACCTCATAGCTTCTAAGATTGTCCCTAGGAGTTCAGACTCCTTCACATTGCATCTCATTGCTAGATTTCTCTAGAGAATGTGATAACCCTTCCTTTAGAAGAACAGTCTAAGCAGACAACTGGAGGAGACTTATTATTAGCTCCTGTGTTCAGTAACTGAACAATGACGAGAATTAAAATGAAAGTCATGAATAGCATTCCGGTAAAACGAGGTCACTTGACGGGAGCTTTCCTCATAAACAGATCAACACATCACAAACCCAGCACCCCAGCTCCTGGGAGAAGGCTTTTTGCTCCAGCTCCCACAATCAGCCAGCCTGATGGCCATTTTGGAGCTCATTAGTATCCATAATCAATAGCTGACTCGCTCCAGGCATGAAACCATTCCAAGGCTGCTTTATATGGAGACTGGTGCAAGACAAAACAACTTTCTTTGGAGGGAAAGAACTGTTTCTCCTCTCCCCTAGTTTTTCTGCTACAGTTTCTACCTTAAAAAGATTGCCTGTGTTGGTGGTAATGAAAGAAGCTGCTTAATATTTGCAGTAAAACAGGAGGGCTCTACTGATTTTGGTACTGAGGCTGATACAAGTGCAAAATGTGCCATAGGTTGAGGGAAGCAGAGAGAGTGGAGGGACAATTTTTTGAGCCAAAACATGAAACATAAGCACAAATTATACACTACAGCAACAAAGAAGAACAGGGTAGCTGAAGACAGTGAAAGAGAAATGGATCCATTATTCACTGGCTGGGACTCTTGAGTTGGGCTGAGGAGCCTGCAGAGTTTCTGGAAGTTGGATGGGAGTGGCTGTAGGGCCACTTTTGAATGCTTTATTCACGAATGCTTGGCCAGGCAGCATTAGAGAACTGCTGGAGTAGTCTGAAGTACCCACTCTCTCCTAACGAAGAGTCTCCCTGGGATACAAGTTTTGTATTTTGAGAACATTTTTCTTCTCTGTAGAAAGCTTTCAATACTGATCAGCAAAGCTCTCCTGAAAGAAATGACTGCCGGGGAGGGACTGGACTTGGCAAACTTCACAGGGCTTGGCTGAGAGGCTTCCTTGGCTCTGAGGGGGAGGGAGCAGAGAGAGGACAGCAAGGATGGCAAGAGAAACAAAGGAAGAAGGGCTGAACAACCATGGGAAGGCCAAAAGCTGTTTTCACAACCACTGACTAAAGTCTGGTGGGAGGAGAATGATAAATCCTTGCCTATCTCTTGTCCTTTCCGAGTCTGTGGCAGTTCTACGTTTTCACCTCTTCAATGGAGCACCAAGGGCGCAGGGTGTGGAAGTGGATTGTCTAGGTTCCAATCCTGGCTTCACCACTAACCAAATGGGTGGCTCTGAAAAAATTGCTTAGCCTCCTGTAGCCCCTCTTTTCTTACTTGTAAATCTGGAATAACAGTGCAGACTTCCAAGGCTCCTGCAAGGAATGAACGATTTTGGCATTGCTGATTTCATCCGCATAAAGCATTCTGCACAATGCCAGGCACATGGTCAGAGGGCAGTAAACGCTAGCTATCATTCCTGTCAGACCTCAAATGCCTTTCTCCTCCCCAAGAGTACAGACACCACCTCCCTCTTCTGGAATCTGTTTCCCACAGGATCTCACCTGAATCAGCACTGGTGATTAACAACTCAATTTCAGGCCTCAGGTGATGATAACCATATCTTAAAGTCTTTGATAGTTCTAGTTGGGTGGGAACTTCTATTTGCCATTCGGATAGTACAGACAGGGTCTAACAAGAGGGAGGGTAGATGGCAGGAACAGGGAATGAATGGGTTCCAAATATTTGCATATAAAAGGCAGCCTCCATCTGCTGATGGCCCATAGTGATAAGTGTGATGGGAACAGGAGGAGGAATCCTCTTTGCATTCTGAGCAGGCCTCTGAGATTTAACAGGTAGCAAAGCTCTCTCAAGCTTTAGAAGACTGGCAGGGATCTATGGCAACTGGGTGGGGGTGGGGAGAAGCTTGGAGGTAGCCCTTCGTTGCGCTGGGAACTGGACAACTTGTCCCAGAAGGAGGCACATTTCTTAGGGCACTGCTGGGTGCAGGGCTACATATGTCTGGGATGAAGCTCTACAGAGGCTGCTCATGCCAGCTTCTGTCCCCAGCCCACTCCACTCAGGCAGAGTATCTTGACTCTGGAAGAATGACAGCTGCTGCCAGCGACACCATCACTGTGCATGGGGGGTTGTGTGCCAGCAGGTACAAGGCCACAGGCTAGTGAGAGCTCCTCACCCCCACAGGACGGGCCAGGGAGCCCCCACCCCACCCGGTACACCTCGTCTGCACCCTGGCAGAGTCTCCCTGGATTTTTTGGAAGTTAGTGTTTTAATTCAAATTCCAAACCTCAGCAGTTCAATTTGAAGGGGAATAATTTCCTTTTTAATCCTCCCTGGCAAGCCCTTGAAAATACCTTGGTGTTCCAGATAAGTGGCCACACAGCTCTGCTCTAACAGTATGCAGCCAAGGAAGGAACGAGGGGCCTGGCAGTGGGCTGCTCAGAGGCGGCCTCAGGCAGGCTCTAGGCTGACTTCCAAGTCTCCCCGCACCTGAATACGCTAAAGATTGCAGAAGAAATGAAAACGCAGACTTCACCTGGTCCTCCAACACCGAATCATACACTCACAAATTTGTTCTAAAAACCTGTAATTGATATGGTAGGGGGTGGAGGGACCCCTTTGTCTTTCCATTTGAGGCATGGTTTTTTGACAACCATACGGCACTGTTAGAAATTAGTTCCGCTAACTCCCAAAAAGATCAAAGAACCTTTGTCTTTTTGCCAACATAAATTTCGTATTATCAAGGTAATATAAGCTAGCATTTAATATCTGCATTAATACCTGCTGTCAGTATTGGCAGGTGTTTTACTATTAACCTTCTACTAATTAGTCCTTTCCTTATGAAGGCACACAGCTATCTGAGCCACTGAGAGCACGGACGTGAAGAAGGACATCAGAAGCGTGAACGTCGACGCTTCTCTACTAGAGGCATGCTCTACGGGATTTACAGTATATTGGTACTTACAGATTTAATACCCTATGAAAAGCCCCTAGAGTTTTATGGCAGAGGAGTGGGGTGGCGGGGAAGGGGGCTAGTCATTAGGTCCAAGATACACAGATGAGGCTGTTTCCACAGACAGGTTTTGGGAAATGAAGGACTGTGCAAGGCTTTGCAAAGTTTTGCCTGGCGTTTGGAATGTGAGTCCATGCCATGGTTTCATGTTTGGTTAACTCCTCTGTGGCCCCAGCTCCTGTCTCCTTTGCCCACTCCCTTCCCTTTTAGTAATATCAACAATTTACTCCTTTCTGACAAAATCTTAAGCATCATCTTTCAGTGTTTACATACTTGTCTCCATTTTGAATATTCTTCCTAGGAGACCCCCCACTAAACCTCCTGCCTTAACATAGGGGATAGTCAATCCCAGATATTTTGCTTCAGAAAACCTCTGAGCACCCTCTCCAAATTGTGCAGGATCTTTGGGCCTCAAAAGAGAACCTTACTGGAATTATATGAAACTATAAGACTCTGTGGTCCAACCTCCATGACCTCTGACAACCCAACTCTAGAATGTTAGCTCGGTGTATTTCCTGTGAATGGTTCACTCCATGACCCCACAAAGGATTCACAGAATTGCTAGCTCTGCCCCACTGCAGGGCAAATGCCAATAAAAAGAAAGAAACCCACCACACTCATATTCTGACTTATCCACAAGCCTCCTTTTTATTTTCTAGTTCCTTTGTCAAGAGAGTTCAAAAGAGCGAAAAGACTTAATAAGATCCACAGGGGTCAAGAAGATCATACAGCTCATATTTACTCCTGAGAGGATGGTGTGAGGGTCCAAATGTTACAAGCACATCTTTATGCTAATCATCTCTTCCCTCACAATGCACTCTGGAGGGGGAAAAGCTATTTTACATTCCTTGTTGAGAAGGCTGTCATCAGAGGAAGACAATGCTGGCAATTTGTTGAGAATGGCTGTCACTGGGAGGAAAAAGAAAGAAACCCTGCACACAACATAAAAGCCAAACAATCAAACAACAAAATGCAAAAGTCCTGCCTGTCACAGGGCTAGTTCCCTGCCTCTTCCTGTTCTGTTTCCTTTCTAGACAAAACTACGCAAACCTGGTAAAACTCAAACTAAAACAGGCTCACTCAAAACCTCAAGTGAAGAACATTCTGTTGTTCTTCTTACTTGCTCTGTTCCATTTCTTCTCAGCCAGGCTGCCTACCCCAGGGATTATATCTTTTCTTTCTCATTTTCTATAAAACACTAATGCGGGCTTCATTTGGTCAGCCCCCTCAGGCTTGGGCCCAAGGAACTTCCACTCCTTGTGCCTTCTTCTTTTCTCGCCTCCATGATTAAATCGGCAAACCTTTGGTCGGGCTACATTTGGGATGAAATAAGCCCTTCTGGCCAACAAAATCAGAACAGCTCCCAGCCAGGAGGGCACCTTCAGGCATAGATGCCCACCTCTCAGCTCTCCCCAGACCTACATTCCAGGTGGCTTGCCTTCCTCAGGAGAAGAGCAGGGAGTTGCAACAGAGGCTTTCACTGAATCCTCACCATGGCTCTTGGAACTGAGCTCTCTGTGTCCACAGGGCACCCAAGGAGACAGACTAAGCTGGAGTTTGAATGTGGTGCCCTCTTGCCAAGTTACACACAGATATGTGCAAATATGCCACACACATGGGAGAGAACATCATTTTACATAATTCCTAAATCATGAGTTTGGAACAAATTAAGTTTCTTTGATTTCCCAACATGGCTTGAATTACTAAGGAACATATGGGGTAGAGAAACAATCCATATCTTATGTGTTTCACCATCAGATTGTGAAGAACGTTTCCAGACTATGGATCAGAACGAGCAAATTACACAAGTTCCACATCATTACTACCGACTTCCTTTCCCACAACTAGTTTTCCTTTCCCACAACTAGTTTTCATGTTCATATTAATCTTGTGACTTCATAAGGTTCGGTGTGACCTGGCCCCTACTTGCCTCTCACACCTCTTCTGTTGACAATCTACCCCATGCCAAGCCTAGGCAGCCATACTGACTGTTAGGTTCCTTGAATGTACCATGTTCTTCCTCCCTCATCTCTACCCCAGCCCTATATTGCCTGGCTCAGGCTTATTTATTCTTCAGGTTTAAATTGAGACGTTCCTTCCTCTGGGAAGCTTTCTTGGAAATTCCTTGCTCTCATTTAGGCTCCTCTCTTTAAACCCTGGTGGCATAGTGGTTAAGAGCTACAGCTGCTAACCAAAAGGTCGGCAGTTCAAATCCACCAGGTGCCCCTTGGAAACTCTATGGGGGCAGTTCTACTCTGTCCTATAGGGTCGCTATGAGTCAAAACTGACTTGACAGCAATGGGTTTGGTTTTGGTTCTTTAATCACTCATATTGTAACTTTGTTTACACTTCTGTAACTCCCTCTAGACTTTAAACTCCAAGAAGCCAGGGACTAGGTCTGTTTTCTTCATGGATTCTTCCTCAGTGTCTACCACAGGACTTGGCCCATCAAGTAGGTCCTTAATAACATTTCCTGAATGAATGAATGGGAATGGGAGATATTTGGCAAAGAAAGCCTTGGTCCATAATTTCTGTTTTAAGCTCTTAAAAATCAATCATAAATTCAATTTTCTGATCTCCAGCCTGACAGTCTATCTCCTACCAATAAAACTGTGCTCATCTTTCAACTTTTCCTTTCTACTCATTCAGCTATCTGATACAGGATTCTTTCCAGGGCTTTGGTTGGCCATCTTTCATGAAAGGCAAACTGAAAAATACTTTTTCTTCCCTGCCCTGTCTGTTTCCTGGAGATCCCTGTAAGCCCCGCCTCTGCTGGCAACAGTTCTCATGAACCCTTGGAGCCTGCTCTGACCTTGTGTGCACCTGCTCGGTAACAACACTGCCCACGGTTTACCGTTCCTTGGTGGGCAGATTTGTTGCCATGGAGAGAGAGAGAGGCTGGTAAGCAAGACCAGGCCAGCTTGGAGAGATTATAAAAAACTTTAAAGTCCTAGCTGTCAGCTGGTTTTGCAAAGCTTTATAAAAAAAAATCACAGTAGAGAAAATCAACATGAGAATGTTATTACAAGTAGGATACAAACCACAGATTAAAACTAAAACTCAACAGGAGTTCAAATAAAAGAAGCTTTAATTATAGTACCATCAATCCCTCTGCATCTAAACAATCCTTGGAGGTGAGAGATGTTGTACCTCCATTTTTTTCCTCTAAAAGAATGCTTTTGTTGTTGTGAAATATACAAAACATACAATAATAACAACAAACACTTCCATTAGTGCTTACTATATGCCAGGCACTTTATATACAGGTATGAGGCTGGTACTATTGGAATCCCTATTTTACAAATGAGGAACCTGAGGCACAGAAACTTCTCCAAGGTCACAAGACCAGAAGTGGCAGAGCCAGGATTTTAAATTAGGCAGTCTGACACAAATTCTAGTTTCTTAATTACCTCACACATTAACAACCTGCGACAGATGGCACAACCTTGCTTGCTAAAAATGAAGAGGACTTGAAGCACTTACTGATGAAGATCAAAGACTGTAGCCTTCAGCATGGCTTACATCACTAGGTAACAAAACAAAACAAACCTCACCACTGGACCAATAAGCAACATCATGATAAACGGAGAAAAGATTGAAGTTGTCAGGGATTTCATTTTACTTGGATCCACAATCAACGCCCATGGAAGCAGCAGTCAAGAAATCAAACGATGCACTGCATTGGGCAAATCTGCTACAAAAGACTTCTTTAAAGTGTTAAAAAGCAAAGATGTCACTTTAAGGACTAAGGTGTGCCTGACTCAAGCCATAGCGTTTTCAACAGCCTCATATGCATTCAAAAGCTGGACAATAAAGAAGATCAAAGAAATGATGCCTTTGAATTATGGTGTTGGTGAAGAACGTTGAATATACCATGGGCTGCCAGAAGAATGTAAAAATGTGTCCTGAAAGAAGCACAGCAGAATGCTCCTTAGAAGCAAGGATGGCAAGACTTCATCTCACATACTTTGGACATGTAATTAGGAGTGATCAGTCCCTGGAGAAGGACATCATGCTTAGCAAAGTAGAGGGTCAGCAAAAAAAAGGAAGACCCTCAATGAGATGTACTGACACAGTGGCCGCAACAATGGGCTCAAGCATAATGATTATGAGGATGGCACAGGACCAAGCAGTGTTTTGTTCTGTTGTATGCAGGGTCTCTATGAGTTGGAATCAGCTAGATGGCACCTAACAACAACAATCACTAGACTATACTGCCTCTTGTGTTTTACATACGATGTACAATTTAAAAATAAAATGGGCAACCATGTACCTACCACCTAGCTAAAAGAACAGAAAATATTACTAAGTACCTTAGAAGCCTACTGTGGGCCCCTCTGTCCCTGCCACCTACTCTCCCAAGGCAACTATTATCCTCAGTTTGGGTTTAATTCTCTTGTTTTTCATTACAGTTTATATTTTTATATAGTATAACATCTAGATCCCTAAACAATATATTAGTTTTATACTTTATATAAGTAGAATCATGATGTGTATTTCTTCTGGGACTTGCCTATTAAACTCAACATTATAATTTTGGGGTTCTTCCTGTCAATGAGCACAGTTTTGGTTCATTCCTTTTCAGTGCTGTATTCTATTCTTCGTTTATCCATCTTGTGATTGGGCATGTAAGTTGTTTACAGTTGTTGTAATGAAAACAATGTCGTGGATATCTTTGTGCAGCCTCATGATGCAAGAATTTTTCCATGGCACTTGGTTTGCAAATTTTAGGGGCATCAGAATCACCTGGACAGTTGGTTAAACCACAAATTGCTGGGCCCTACCCTTTGAGTTTCTGACTTGGTAGATCTGGTGTGGGGCCTGATAATTTGTATTTCTAACAAGGTGATGTTGATACCATGTGGCCTGAGGACCATTCTTTCAGAATCATAACTCCAGATGTCTTAGTTACCTAGTGCTGCTGTAACAGAAATACCACAAGTTGGTGGCTTTAAAGAATAGAAATTTATTTTCTCACAGTTCTGGAGACGAAAATGTCAAATCAGGGTCTAGGCATTGTTCGTTCTTTCTGTGAGCTTCTCTCCTAGTTTTTGGTATCTGCCAGTGATCTTTCCAATTCCTGGCATTCCTTGGCATCTGTCTTCCTCTTGTGTGTGTGTTCTGTGTCTATTCTTATCTTTTATAACTCAGAAGTGTTTACGCTTAGGATCCACCCTCCTCTGGCATGACCTTACAAGTATAACAAAAGAACAAAGGCCAAGTATTCAATGCATATTTTTGGGAGACATGATTCATTCCATAAACCAGGGTACAGACCTAGGAGTAAAACTTTTGAGTTTCAGGATACGTTTATGCTCAACTTTACTAGGTATGCAAAACTCTTCCAAAGTGATTCTACAAATTCACAAATCCATCGGCAGTGTATGAATGTACCAGTTGCTCCATATCCTTGCTAACACTTGAAATTATCAGACTTTTTAAATGTTTCCAATTTGGTGAGTAACCATATCTAAGATTGTTTCTAATTTGTACTTCTCTGATTACTGGGATTGAATTTTTTAAATTTCTATTTATTTATGCCTTATTTAATTTTCTTCTGTGTAATGACTGTATAATTCTTGCTCATTTTTCTATTAGGTTCTGTTTTCCTTATTGATTTTTGGGAATTCTTTATATATTACTGATACAGATCACTTTTCTGTTATAAAAGTTGCAAATATCTTCTCCAAGTCCACAGATCGTCTTTTTACTCTCTTTAAGTTGTCTTTTGAAGAACCAAAGTTCATACTTTTGGTGTAGTTAAATTTATCAAACTTACTTTTATTGTTTGTACTCTCTTGTGCCTTGTTTAAGACATCCTTCCCTACTCCAAGGTCATAAAGATTGTACCCATCTATTTTCTAAAAGTTATATTTACTTTTGCCTTTCACATTTAAGTCTTAATTTACGAAGACTTCATTTTAAGTAAGAATCCAATTTCTATTTTTTCTATACTGTTTTAATTTTTGGTGTTGTCTTAATATCAGGTGGGGCAAGACCCACACGACCCCCCCAGGCACCTGCCTCCAGTCTTCAGAAATGTTACATTCTTGGCATTTTGTTCTTCCACATATGTTTCAGAATCAGCTTGTCAAATTCCATGAAAACTTCAGTTGGTATTTTTATAATTTCACTGACTTTATAGATAAATTGAGGGAGAATTAATGTCCTCACAATGTTGAGTCTTCCTATTTAAGAATATGGGTATATTCATAATATCCTCTTATTTTATTTTAATTGTTGCTGCATCTATGTTATCACCATTTTTTATTTCTAACCTTGTTTATTTGCCCCCGCATTTTTCATCAACCTTAAAAGAAATTTATCTAGTTAGTTAGTTGTTCTAAAGAACCAAACTTTAGCTTTGTTATTTATCTTTATTGTATATTTGTTCTCTATTTTGTTGTCTTTTTCCCTTCCATTAATTTACCTGGGTGTATTCTGGTCTCACTTCTTAAACTGGATGCTATTACGGAAATAAGGACCATAGACTCAATACTGTAAGATAGTTGTTTACTAATAGCCTGCACATAGGAAAAGAACACACATTCCATGGATAGTCAGTTCTACTTCTTTGGCTCCTTAGAACCTTAAAGTTACAAGAATTACTTTGTACTTGTTTATGGGGCTAATACAGGCAGAACTAGCTGAATTAACATGAATTAGCCATGAGATGATGAATTTTATGTATCAACTTGGCTAGGCTACGGTAGCTAGTTGTTTGGTCAAACATTAGTTTTTGCTATGAAGGTATTTACATGTGATTAACATTTACAATTAGTTGACTTTAAGTACATCGGACTACCCTCCATAATGTAGGTGGGCCTCATCCAATCACTTGAAGACCTTAAGAGCAAAAACTGAGGTTTCCCAAGGGAGAACGAATTCTGCCTCAAGTCTCTAACACAAACATCTTGCCAGAGTTTCCAGCCTGTAAATTTCCTACATTCTATCACTGTTTCTATCACCACTTCCCTTCTCTTTGTCCCTCTGAGCCATATTCTGGATTATTTATTCAGATAAGTTTTCCAGTTCACCAATGTTCTCTTCGACTGTCTCTAACCTGCTTAATCCACTGAATAACTAATTCCAATCTTTACATTCTTCATCTCTAAAAGTTCCATTGCCTTATTTAAAAAATCTGTTTAGTCATTTTTATAGTCTCTTGTCCCTTCTCATATTTTCAGTGCTTTTAAAAACATTTTATGAAACATGTTAAATATATATTTTTGTCTGTTAATTATAATAATTAGTTATAGATCCAACTCTGTTGTCTATTATTTCTGCTGGCTTTCACTCATGGTGACTTGTTTCCTTGTGTTCTAAGTTAAAGCCCCCTTTCTATAGATGGGATTTTGGTTTACTTCTGGGAGTCATCTAGGGTTGTTTAGGATATTTACATTGCCACTCTGTCAGAAAGGAATACATATTCTAATATTTCTATCCTTTTCCAATGTTTCTCAAAAGATATAATTCCACAGGATAAAAATCAATGCTGACCACATCTGCCATCACTTTTATCAGCAGGGTCAAAGACTGGATTATTCCCACTTTGGAGGATATGAAGTAAGAACTTGAGACAGATATGCTGCTGAAATACCTAACAAATTAAACATTTTTACCACTTATATTTAGGCGAAACTTTAGGAGGAGGATTTTTATTTGGCTGAGAAAGCATGTATAGCAAGAAAGGCTGCCCTTTTTGCAGTTCGGTTACTAACCCATCTGTATCAGCCTCTACTATAAAACATTAATGGTTAAAATTGCATGATTATTATTTATTTCAGTCATGCCATGCAAGACTGCTTGAGGAACAACCTTACTATCACACCAATGCACAAACCTGTGAGGGTCATCTGGATCACAGTTAGGAAGAAACTGAGTGATTGCTTCTGCCACTTCTTCATTTGATAAAACATCCCAGAGTCCATCAGTGGCTAGGATCAGCACATCATCTGCTTCATGCTTGTATTTGGAGAGATCATAGACTCTTACCTAAAAAGAACAGGAATAACCCTGCTTAAGAAGTTGGGAGCACATCTTCTAAGTCACAAAATTATTCCCTCTAACGAAGTGGCTTCTGATTCACCTTCCCTTTTCCTGCCCAGCCTAGTGGTTTTCAGGTATGGATTGTAGTATACTTGATTATGCAGCAGGCTTTGTGGACAGGGGTAGCCTCCATTTGAGACTTGCTTGTACAGACATGTGGGGCCCAATACGCAACTGTGAATGAGCCCAAGGGGTGTGCTTAATAATTGACAAGGAAAAAACTGATTGAAAATATAACACCTGAGGTATCGCTGGGACAATGACTTACAAGTGGATACTGTGCTAGCCAAAAGAGCTGCAAGAGTCTTGCTTCCTTCCTTCGCACATTCATTCAGCAGTCATTTAATAGGAACCTACTCTGTGCCAGGTGCTGTAGGTACAAAGATGAATAACAGATTTTCCTGCTTTCCAGTAGTTCTCAGTATGTGGGGGAAGAGAAGGCCAGTACAGAGTTCTTAGTAGTTGCTCTTATATGCATTTGTCTGGGACTGAGGAGACATACTTTATTTAAAGGACTCTCTTGAAACACCTCTTGGCTTACCTGTTCCAAGGCCCAAGTGGCCAGACTCATGTAAAGATGGGGCTCTGAGGTTTGAGGAATACCGCAAGCTAGGCCAAGTTACAAAGAACACATGCTTAGTCGGAATCTCCAAAGTGTGTCCTGGCAAACGTTAAGTCTTTCCTCATCTTTAGTACCTTGAATGACCTGGATGTTTCAACATCCACCTAAGCTTTTTGAAAAGAACAGAGTAGCCTTGGCAAAACTAATAAGAATAAAAATCAAGCCTCATATGGGTTTGGCCGTGACTCTATGTTCACCCTCCTTTGCGGAGGGTGGCGTTTCACTGCTGTTCCCTCCTAATTTGGCAGAGTTGAGACATCAGAATCAGCCCCTGTCTATACTACCTCATAACTGGAGAACAAAAGCGGGTCAGTCTCACCCATTGTCCAGCTCCTTCAACCCCCCTCATTACTTGATCCTGTTTTCTAAAAGCAAGTCCAAGGGAGAGCTGTAGGGCAGCTAAGAGACAGAAAAGAGGATGTAGTCATCATTGCTCCATCTCAGACCTAAACCAAAACCAAAACCTGTTGCTGTCGATTCCGACTCATAGCGACCCTATAGGACCGAGTAGAACTGCCCCATAGTTTCCAAGGAGTGCTTTTGGTTAGCAGCCACAGCTCTTAACCACTACACCATCATGGTTTCCACTCAGACTTAGAGGGAATACAATTCTAAGAGGGCTACAGACTGTTCAAATCCGGGTCTTTAAAAGCCTAGCCTCTCGTGTTTAGAAAAGTTTGCCTAGGCCCATGAAGTCCTGCTGTGGGGCTGGTACTGAGAACTGACAGCCAGCCCTGAGCAGCAGAATGCAACAAAAAGTCCTGCACCTATTCACGGAGCCCTTGGCAAATGAGCCTGAATTCAAAGCAGCCTCCAGGTGCCAGGCCTCAGTGGCCCGTGCACTAGATGCTAACAATTAGCTAATGACCCAGCTCATGAGCAACACTTGAGGAAGAGCGCTCGGGCACACCCGACTAGCTTTTAACATCTTCTAAAAAGGCATGTTCACTTAAGGATAAGCTTACATTCTGGAGAAGGCACTGTGCCTTATGAGCCAAATTGAAATAGGAAGGGGGAACTAAGTTTACAGCAGGCTGGAAAGTCCTAAATGCCAGAATGCTCTACTCAAGTCACTGAACTAACATGGTCTGATTTTCACTCTATCAGAAGCAAACAGCCCTCCTTTATTTTTATTTCCTGTGGTTCTTAGAGCAGTGCCTTTCAAACTTTAATGTGCACAGGAATCACCTGGGGAATCCTATTAAAATTCAGATTCTAATTTAGTTCTGTAGTTGTTGTTAGCTATTGTGGGGTTAGCCCCCAACTCATGGCGACACCATGCACAATGGAACAAAATGCTACCTGGTCCTGCACCATCCCCATAATTAGCTGCAGATCAGACTGTCGTGATCCATAGCATTTTCATTGGCTAATTTTTGGAAGCAGATCGCCAGGCCTTTCTTCCTACTCTCAGTCTGGACACTCCACTGAAACCTGTTCAGCATCATAGCGACACACAAGCTTCCACTGACAGATGGTGCCTGTGCATAAGGTACATCGGTGAGGAATCAAACCTGGAACTCTTGCAAAGAACATGAGAATTCTACCACCGAACCATCAATGCCTCCATTAGTTCTGGACTAGGGCCTGAGGATCATTATGAGTCAGAATTGACTTGATGGCAATGGGCTTGGTTTTTTTTTTTTTGGTTGAGGGCCTGAGATTCTGCATTTCTAACATGCTCCCAGGTGATGTCGATGCTGCAGGTCCACGGCCACAGTTTGAGTAGCAAGGCCATAGAGAAAGGACTTCTACTGGGCCAGGTTTGAAAACAAGGAAATCAAGGGCTCAGTGAACTCCGTCATGCCTATATAGGCTATCCCCCAGAGTAGGCTATGTTGTTAAGTCTGTGGAGTCGATTTTGACTCATAGTGACCCCATGTGACAGAGTAGAACTGCCCCCATAGGGTTTTCTAGGCTATAATCTTTACAGAAGCAGGTCATCAGGTCTTTCTCCCTCGGAGCCACTAGGTGGGTTCAAATCACCAACTTTTTGGTTAGCAGCTAAGTGCTTCACCATTGTGCCACCAGGGCTCCTTAGAGTAGGTTACAGAGGACAACAAATATCACTTCTGTACTTCTAACTTCAAGTGCTGGCTCACTGTGTGTTATTTCCAGTATGCAATAACTTCGCTTAAGAGAGACTGCTAGCTTCTTACTGGGGTATGTTATGGGTGGAATTGGGTCCCCCAAAAAAGATATGTTCAGTACCTGTGAATGCGATCTTATTTGGAAACCGGGTCTTTGCAAATGTAATCAAGTTAAGATGAGGCCATACTGGATGAGGAAGAACCTTAATCCAGTGACAGGTATCTTTATAAGAGAAAGGAATGGGAGATTTGGACACACAGACACACGGAGAGACAACGCCATGTGAAGATGGAAGCAGAGATGGAATGACATGTCTACAAGCCAAGTGACACCAAGATTTCTGGCATCCAATAGAAGCTAGGAGAGGGGCATGGGACAGATGGTTTGTACAGCCTTACGAGGCAGTATGGCTCTGACGACACCTTGATTTCAAACTTCTAGCCTCCGGAACTATGACAGAATAAATGTCTGTTTTTTAAAGTCACCCAGTTTGTTGTGTTTTGTTACAGCAGCCCTAAGAAACTAATACAGGGAATATCTACAATAAATTTCTGCAATAACTAGAGCTTCAAAGGATGGAAAATGTTAAGACAGGTGGGGCGATGAGGATGCAAGGTGTCCCAACCCTATGCTTAAAGCTAAATAGTAAATTGCATCAGCCTTCCGGCTCCTTCTAAAAAAGGTTTCCAGGTCTGAAGATAACAGCCATTTAATTTCAGGACTTGCCCTGTGTGTAGCATGCCCAAACCTCCTCAGGTGCTTTCTGTTGGCCTAAGAAATGTGGAGGTTTGAGTTGTTCAAACTGAGGTTGTCCTGCGGACGACTCAAATGGAAGTCTGACCAATAGAACGGGTGTGGGTTGATGTCATGGACTGAGTTGTGCCCTCCAAAAAATGGGTGGAGCAACTTGGCTGGGTCATGATTCCCAGTGTTGTATGACTGTGTACTCTGATGTGATTTCCTTATGTGCTGTAAACTCTATCACTGTGAGATTATATGTGATCTCCTTATGTGTTGTAAATTCTATCACTGTGACGAGGTTATACAGATGAGGTTGACAAGATTAGATAGTGTCTTAATGCAATCTCTTTTGAGATATAAAAGAAAGAAGTGAGCAGACACACATGGGAGCCTCACACTACCGAGAGGGCGGTGCTGGGAGCAGGGCGCATCCTTTGGACCAGAGGTTCCTGAGCTGAGATGCTCCCAGGCAGGGGGAGGACTGATGCATCACAGGGCCCTTTCTCTAGAGCCGACAGAGAGAGATGGCCTTCTTCTGGAGCTGACACCCTGAATTTGGACTTCTGGCCTACTGGACTGTGAGAGAATAAACTTCTCTTTATTGAAGCCAGCCACCTGTGGTATTTCTGTTACAGCAGCACTAGATGACTAAGACAGTTGATAAATACAAATATATTAGAAAATGCTACTTTTCACTTCTATCAACAAATTAAATCCTTTCCTAATTCCACTATTCACATTTCTCTCTAATGCACACCCAGCTCTCTAACTCAGTTTCATTAGCCAACATGAAAATCCCTTTTGATTCCATTCTTCAAGTAATTTTTATGTAAATAATAAAAAGCTGGTCGCAACCCTATTCCCTGAGGCACTCCCCAATTAACCTCCTTTTAGATTTTAACTGCTACTCTTTGTTTCCTGCCCTTTAGTCAATCTCCAAAGGACTTTGCCAGCTTTACAACTCGTGTCTTACGCATTAACCTGTGGTGCAGAACGTTTTGTGAAAAGGCTTTCAGAAAAAGTGGACTGCTGTGCAAGTCATCCCACGGCATGCTCATCCTCCCCAGGAGCAAGCGCTTCAAAGGGTTCCAACGGGCTCCAGAGTCCGACCTTCCCTCCCTGAAGCCGTGTTGGCCCTCCTTAATCAGACCACACTCACCTCCCAAAGTTCCCCTGTCCAATTCCTTAAATAGCTTCTTAATGTTCCCGAAAGCCTCATATCAAACTAATGGGACTCTGAGACTCAGACATCTGGAAGGGAGACTCGGCAGGCTCTGGGAGGCGTGCTACAGAAACACCTTTGTCTAAACGGGAACTCAGAACATGATCAGGGCTTCTAGTGGCTTTCCCCCATACTCCCATCTGCCAAGAATGGAGAAAATGCCCACACAATTTTCTGAGATTCTTGCAGTTCCTTGGAGCAGGTGAGAGATGGGGTTCTGTGGAGTTACCTGCTTTCCTTACATGTTTATTGAGCACTTACTACGTGCCAGAGTACGTGGGTGGTACAAATGGTTAATGTGCTTCGTTGCTAATTGAAAGGTTGGAAATTGGAGTCCACAGAAGCGTCTCGGAAGAAAGACCTGGTGATCTACCTTCTGAAAAATCACCCATTTGAAAATCCTGTGAAGCACAGTTCTACTCTGACACACATGGTGTCACAGACTGAATTGTGCCCCCCAAATATGTGTCAATGTGGCTAGGCCATGATTGTGTGAGTATCCACCATTTTGTCATCTGATGTGATTTTCCTATATGTTGTAAACCCTAATCTTGACCTGTGGTTAATGAGGCAAGATTAGATTATGTTAAGGAAGATTAGGGTGGGATATAACACCCTTGCTCAGGTTGCATCCCTGATCCAATGTAAGGGGAGTTTCCCTGGGGTGGGGCCTGTACCACCTGGTATCTTACAAGAGATAAAAGTTCCCAGTCCAGGGGGAGACTGATGAGAAGGACCTTCCTCCAGACCCAACAAAGAGAAAGAGCCTTCTCCTGGAGCTAATGCCCTGAATCTGGACTTCTAGCCTACTAGACTGTGAGAAAATAAATCTCTGTTAAAGCCATTCACTTGTGGTATTTCTGTTACAGCAGCACTAGATGAGTAAGACACATGGGGTTGCCATGAATTGAAGTCAACTTGATGGCACCTAGTTGGCTTACAGTGAATACTCAACACATTAAACCAGCTTCAGAACTGGCCATCTTTTCCCCTCCTCCCCAAAATATTCAACGGCTGGAGGTCAGAGATCCCATTTTACATTTCTTCTGTGTGCCTAGCAATATCTTTCCTAGTGCTAAATTACAGTAGATTTTCAGGACATATTTGCTGAGACAAAGAATAAATGGGGGAGGAAGAGAGGAAAAAAAAATATTTATATGAAATCCATTCAGAAGACCCCCTAATCTCAATGGTGACCCAACAGATTTCACTTCTTTGTTCCACACTCCCGAAGTGTCACTAACTGTAATATTAGCACCAAATGGGGTGATATTTAATGGAAGTAGCAAACTCTTTTTCTTCCCCTGTCCTCAGGGGAGCTGCTAACAGAAAAACTCTCAGAAATGAGGGAGCACGAATAAATCTGGTGCAAACAAGTGGCTTGGCTAATCTGCTCTTGAACGAGCCAAGTGCTGAGTGCTTTTCCAGGTCCCTGGGCTTCTTAGCACTATAAGAAATGTCCTTAATGCCATCACTGGTGCCGATCCTACACAGGAGCATGACAAGCAACTCTTTAATACAGCACCTGCACTTAGTGCTCAGCGGCAGGCTGCTGCTTCAGCGTTTGTCTAATACGTGCTTGATTCTTTGCTCTGTTACTGATGATATTTTGGTGGCACGTTAAGAGTGCTCATACTACAGTAAGCTGACGCTGGCTTCTTGACACTCCTTTTTTTTTCCATACAAAAATTTATACATACATTGTTATGTGACCCTAACTGCTCTCCCTATACTGTGACAGCACACTCCTCCTTTCCACCCTATTCCCCATGTCCATTCAACCAGCTCCTAACCCTCTGTCTTCCCATTTCACCTCCGGACAGAAGCTGCCCGTTTAGTCTCTTGTATCCACTTGAGCTAAGAAGCACATTCCTCACGAGTATCCCTTTATGTCCCACAGTCCAGTCCAATCCCTTTCTGAAGAGCTGGCCTCAGAAATCGTTTCAGTTCTGGGCTGAGAATCCACGGGCCATGCTTTCCGGGGATCCTCCAGTCTCAGTCAGACCATTAGTCTGGTCTTCTTACAAGAATTTGAGTTCTGCACCCCACCTTTCTCCTGTTCCATCTGGGACCACCATGTCAGGGTGGTCATTGGTGGTAGCCAGGCACCATCTAGTTCTTCTGGTCTCAGGCTGATGAAGTCTCTGGTTTATGTGGCCCTTTCTGTCTCTTGGGCTAATACTTTCCTTGTGTCTTTGGTGTTTTTCATTCTCCTTTACTCCGGGTGGTTGGGACCAATTGATGCATCTTAGATGGACCCTTGCAAGCTTTTAAGACCCCAGACACCATTCAGCAAAGTAGGATGCAGAACATTTTCTTAAAAAACTTTGCTATGCCGACTGACCTAGATATCCCGAGAAAGCATGGTCCACAGACCCCTACCCCTGCTACTCTGTCCCTCAAAGTGTTTGATTGTATTCAGGAAACTTTTTAGCTTTGGTTTAGTCCAGTTGTGCTGACTTCCCCTGTAGTGTGTGCTGTCCTTCCCTTCACCTAAGATAATTCTTATCTACTATCTAGTTAGTAAATAACCCTCACCCTCCCTCCCCACCCTCATAACCATCGAAGAATGTTTTCTTCTGTGTTTAAACCTTTTCTTGAGTTCTTATAATAGTGGTCTTGTACAATATTTATCCTTCTGTGATTGACTAAATTCACTCAGCATAATGACCTCCAGATTCCTCCATGTTATGTTTCATGGCTTCATTGTTGTTCTTTATTGTTGCCTAGTATTCCATTGTGTGGATATAGCATAACTTGTTTATCCATTCATCCATTGATGGGAACCTAGGTTACTTCCATCTTTTTGCTATTGTGAACAGTGCTGCAATGAACATGGGTGTGCATTATCTATTTGTGTGATGGCTCTTATTTCTCTAGGATATATTCCAAAGAGCGGGATAGCTGGATCCTATGGTACTTCTATTTCTAGCTTTTTAAGGAAGTGCCAAATCAATTTCCAAAGTGGTTATACCATTTTACATTCCCACCAACAGTGTATAAGTGTTCCAGTCTCTCCACAACCTCTCCAGCATTTATTATTTTGTGTTTTTTGGATTAGTGCTAGCCTTGCTGGAGTGAGATGATATCTCACTGTAGTTTTGATTTGCATTTCTCTAATGGCTAATGATCGTAAGCATTTCATTATGTGTCTGTTAGCCGCCTGAATATCTTCTTTGGTGAAGTGCCTGTTCATATCCTTTGCCCATTTTTCAATTGGGTTGTCTTTTCGTTGTTGAGGTGTTGCAGTATCTTGTAGATTTTACAGATGAGACGCTGATCGGATTTGTCGTAGCCAAACATTTTTTCCTAGTCTGTAGGTTGTCTTTCAACTCTTTTGGTGAAGTCTTTCGATGAACAAAAGTGTTTGATTTTTAGGCGCTCCCAGTTATCTAGTCTCTCTTCTGGTGCCTGTGCATTGTTACTTATGGTTTGTATTCTGTTTATGCCAAGTATTAGGGCTCCTAGCATTGTCTCTAGTTTTTCTTCCATGATCTTTATCATTTCAATTTTATATTTAAGTCTTTGCTCCATTTTGAGTTAGTTTTTGAGCAATGGTGTGAGGTACGGGTCTTGTTTCAGTTTTTTGCAGATGGATATTCAGTTATGCCAGCACCATTTGTTAAAGAGACTGTCTTTTCCTCTTTTAACAGACTTTGGGCCTTTGTCAAATATCAGTTGCTCATAGGTGGATGAATTTACATCTAGATTTTCAATTCTGTTCCATTGGTCTATGTATCTGTTATTGTACCAGTACCAGGTTGTTTTGACGACCGTGGCAGTATAATAGGTTCTAAAATCAGGTAGTGTGAGGCCTCCCACTTTGTTTTTCTTCTTCAGTTATGCTTTACTTATTTGGGGCCTCTTCCCTTTCCATATGAAGTTGGTGATTTGCTTCTCCATCTCATTAAAAAATGCTGTTGGAATTTGGATGGGGATTGCACTGTATCTGTAGATTACTTTGGGTAGAATTGACATTTTCACAATGTTGAGTCTTCCTATCGATGAACAAGGTATGTTTCTCCACTTATGCAGGTCTCTTCTGGTTTCTTGCAGTCGTGTCTTATAGTTTTCATTGCAGAGGTCTTTTACGACTCTGGTTAGATTTATTCCTAAGTATTTTATCTTCTTGGGGGCTATTGTAAACGGTATTCATTTGGTGATTTCCTCTTCGAAGTTCTCTTTGTTGGTGTAAAGGAATCCAACTGATTTTTGTATGTTTATCCTGAAACTTTGCTGAAATCTTCTGCTAGTTCCAGTAGTTTTCTTGTGGATTCTTTGAGGTTTTCTGTGTATAAGATCATATCATCTGCAAATACAGATACTTTGACTTCTTCCCTACCAATTTGGATGCCCTTTATTTCTTTTTCTAGCCTAATTGCTCTGGCTAGGACCTCTTGCACAATGTTGAATGAGAGTGGTGATAAAGGGCATCCTTGTCTGGTTCCCGTTCTCAAGGGGAATGCTTTCAAAGTTTCTCCATTTAGGATGATGTCGGCTGTTGGCTTTGTATAAATGCCCTTAGTTATATCGAGGAATTTCCCTTCTATTCCTATTTTGTTGAGTTTTTATCATGAATGGGTGTTGGACTTTGTCAAATGCCTTTTCTGCATCAACTGATAAGATCATGTGGTTCTTGTCTTTTGTTTTATTTATGTGATGGATTACACTGATTGTTTTTCTAATGCTGACCCATCCCTGCATACCTGGTATAAATCCACTTGATCATGATGAATTATTTTTTTGATATGTTGCTGAATTCTATTGGCTAGAATTTTGTTGAGGATTTTTGCATCAATGTTCATGAGGGATACTGGTCTGTAATTTTCTTTTTTTGTGGTGTCTTTACCTGGTTTTGGTATCAGGGTTATGCTGCCTTCATAGAATGAGTTTCAGAGTATTCCATCCTTTTCTATGCTCTGAAATACCTTTAGTAGTAGTGGTGTTAACTCTTCTCTGAAAGTTTTGTAGAATTCTCCACTGAAGCCATCTGGGCCAGGGCTTTTTTTGTTGGGAGTTTTTAAATTAGTTTTTCAATCTCTTCTATTGTTAGGGGTTTATTTAGTTGTTCTACTTCTGTTTGTGTGTGTTTAGGTAGGTAGTGAGTTTCTAGAAATTTGTCCATATCCTCTAGGTTTTCAAATTTGTTAAAGAGGTACAATTTTTCATAGTATTCTGTTATGATTCTTTTAATTTCACTGAGGTCTGTTGTGGTATCACCCATCTCATTTCTTATACAGGTTATTTGCTTTCTCTCTCGTTTTTGTCAGTTTGGCCAATGGTTTACCAGTGTTGTTGATCTTTTCATAGAACCAGCTTTTGGTCTTGTTAACTCTTTCAATTGTTTTTCTATTCTCTATTTCATTTAATTCTGCTCTAATTCTTATTTCCTTTCTTCTGGTGCCCGAGGGCTTCCTTTGCTGTTCTCTTTCTACCTGTTCCAGTTGTAGGGTTAATGTTTTGATTATGGCCCTTTTTTCTTTTTGGATATGTGCATTTATTGCTATAAACTGACCTCTGAGCACTGCTTTTGCTGTGTCCCAAAGGTTCTGGTAGGAGGTGTTTTCATTCTCGTTTGATTCTATGAATTTCTTTATTACATCCTTAATATCTTCTATAACCCAGTAGTTTTTGAGCAAGGTGTTGCTCAGTTTCCATGTGTTTGATTGTTTTTTATCCTTGCTTTTTCTGTTGTTGATTTCTACTTTTATGGGTTTATGGTCAAAAAAGATGCTTTGTAGTATTTTGATGCTTTGGATTTTGTTAAGGCTTGCTTTATGGCCTAATACATGGACTATCCTGGAGAATGTTCCATGTGTTGGAAAAGAAAGTATACTTGGCTGCTGTTTGGTGGAGTGTTTGGTATTATGTCTACGAGATCAAGCTGGTTGATTGCAGCATTTAGCTCTTCAGTGTTTTTGTTGAGCTTCTTTCTGGATGTTCTGTCCTTCACCGAAAGTGGTGCATTGAAGTCTCCTACTACCATTGTGGAGCTGTCTATCTCTGTTTTCAGTATTAGAGTTTGTTTGATGTATTTTGGAGCCCTGTGATTGGGTGCATAAATATTTATTATAGTTATGTCCTCCTGGTGTATTGACCCTTTAATCATTATATAGTGTCCTTCCTTATCATTTGTGGTAGATTTTACTTTAAAGTATACTTTGTCAGAGATTAATATTGCCACTCCTGCTCTTTTTTGAATCTTGTTTGCTTGATATATTTTTTCCACCCTTTTGAGTTTTAGTTTGTGTCTTTAGGTCTGTCTCTTATAGGCAGCATATAGATGGATTGTATTTTTTTATCCAATCTGCCACTCTCTCTTTGTTGGTGCACTTAGTCCATTTACATTCAACGTAATTATTGATAGGTATGAGTTTAGCGCTGTCATTTTGGTGTCTTTGTGTGTTGTTCACAGTTTCTTTGTTCCACATAATTTTCTGTGCTGAGTCATTTTTATTCATGCATTTTCTTTTCATCTTTTTCATTGTTGTTGATTTTGTGTTTGCTGAGTCTTTGTATTTTTCTAGTTTTTTATTTTGACTTGTAGGATTGTTAGTTTCCTTTGTGGTTACCTTAATATTTATGCCTATTTTTCTACATTTATACAGGTCTTTTATTTCTTTGTATCACCTTGACTTCCTCTCCATATGAAGAATCTATGTCTACATTTTTAAGTCCCTCTTTTTTGTTTTAATGTTGTCATCTTTTACATACTGACATCTGTTTCCCTATTTTCAGTGTTTTAGCTTTGATTTACTTTTGTGACTTCCCTATCTGGGTTGATATCTGGTTGCTCTGTCCTGTGTTCTAGTCTTGGGTTGTTATCTGATGTTACTGATTTTCTAACCAGAGGACTTCCTTTAGTATTTCTTGTAAATTTGGTTTGGTTTTTGCAAATTTCCTAAACTTCTGTTTGTCTGGAAATGCCCTAATTTCACCAACATATTTGAGAGACAGTTTTGCTGGATATATAATTCTTGGCTGGCAATTTTTTTCCTTCAAGGCTTTATATATGTCATCCTGTTGCCTTCCTGCCTGCATTGTTTCTGCTGAGTAGTCCGAGCTTAGTCTTATTGACTCTCTTTTGTAGATGACTTTTCATTTCTCCCTAGCCGCTTTTAAAATTCTCTCTTTATCTTTGGTTTTGGCAAGTTTGATTATAATACGTCTTGGTGACCTTCTTTTGGGATCCACCTTACGTGGGGTTTGATGAGCATCTTGGATACAAATCTTGTCATCTTTCACGATATCAGGGAAGTTTTCTGCCAACAAATCTTCAATGATTCTCTCAGTATTTTCTGTTATCCTCCCCCGTTCTGGTACTCCAATCACTTGTAGGTTATTCCTCTTGATACAGTCCCACATAATTCTTAGGGTTTCTTCATTTTTTTAATCCTTTTATCTAATATTTCCTCAAATAAGTTGGTGTCAAGTGCTTTATCTTCAATCTCATTAATTCTGACTTCCATTGCCTCAGTTCTGCTCCTATGACCTTCTATTGAGTTGTCTAAATTCTGAAATTTTGTTAATCTTCTGGATTTATGATTGCTGCTTCTCTATGGATTCTTGCAGCCTGTTACATTTGTCATTATGCTCTTCTCGAATCTTTTTAATTTCCTCTATTGCATGTTGTGCGTATAGCTTACTTTCCTGAGAGTTCTGTATATTAGTCTTTTGTATTCTGCCTCCGCTAACTCCATGAAATTTTCCTCCCCTGGAAAATTTCTAGATTCTTTATCTTGGGAGCTTGCTAAAGCCATCATGGCTTGCCTATTTATGTGATTTGATATTGACTGTTGTCCCTGAGCCATCAATAAGTTATTATATTTATGTTTTTTTTACTGTGTCCTAGCTTCTTGTTTTGTTTTGATATGCCCAAATAGGCTGCTCATACGAGCTAGTTTGATTACTGTCACCTTTGAAGATCTAATGTGCTATCACCAGGTGGTTGGATCTATTACTAGGTATGTGAGCTCAGGAGTATGCCCACTCCTCCTGTATGGATTCAGTTCAGGTGCCCAGGTAGATAGCCACCAAGTGTGTGGTGTAGGCTCTCACTTACAGTCCTAGAGAGGCATGGGTGATTGATGTAGGCACAGGCATCTGGCTGCAGCAGGGGGACACACTCTGAGCAAGGCAGGGGGCTGACAGCCACCCCCAAGTGTCCAGGAGGAAGGTTTGTCCTTGTTCCCTAGAGCACGTCAGTGGGTGGGTTTTGCAGCTGGACTATGAGCACTTAATGCTGTTGGCTGTAAGGACTGGGGGGCACCTCTTATTCATGGGCACCTATTGCAGGTGGCTAGGTGGCATGGGTGGAGCCACCAGTCCTCAGGCCCCTGATGTGGGTAGTTGAAGACTCTGCTTAATGGGTCAAGAACCTGCCACTTCACAGCTGAAACAGTTGAAGTTAGACTTCAGGTATATACTCTGTTGTACTGCGGTAATGAGGGCCTTCGCTGTTGAGATGGGCCCACACAAGTCTATGCAGGGGGAAAGGCACTCAAAGTCTGTGGATCCCTTATGCCTGTGCCTAGGCAAAGGAGCTGTGCCTACCCTGAGTTCCTGGCTTAGGGGAGCCAGCAGTTCATTTTTTCCTCTATTTGTTAATTTGTTCACTCTCCAAGACAGGGAGAATGGCTCCGGGGGTGTGACGGATTAGGATCCGGCCCAGGGGACTCGGCAATTGCTGAAGCCGGTCCAGGACCCAGTGCTAAGCAGAGAGTGGGAAGGTAACTTAGAGAGATGTTTTTCCCTAAGGGGGGTATTTTTGATCCACGCCATAGGCCATATGCAATTACTTATCTTTCGCTGATCCAGGTCTGCTTCTCACTGGTTCTGGTGGCTGTATAGATTCTCTGGTGCTGGATCTCTCCTGGTGCAGAAAATGCAGCTGCAGAGTACCGCCGCTTGCCTTCCTCACTGCTTACCCCTGAGCTGATCAGGCCTGAAGGGCTCAGGCTTTTGCCAGGTTAAGTCCGGCAACTTCTCGCTGCTTTGGAACTGTCTCTCCCTCCCCCTGCCACTCAGTCTGGTTTGTCAATTCTGCCTTTGATGTTCGGGGTCCCCAGAATGCCATATATAATCAATTCACTTGTTTTTTTGGGTTTCTGTTGTAAGAGGGTGTACCAGAAGCATCTGACTACTCCGCCATCGTGGCCTCACCTCTCTTGACACTACTTTTAAAAAGAGTCCATCAATTCTTCCATTTGCCAAATCTCTGCTGCTTCTGTAGGATACTCTTACAGCTTTTATGTCTTTATCAGCTCAACAAATCTCCAAAACCTTTTTCTCCCTCTTAAGTACTCAGTGTAGGACAACGCACTCCAGCAGCTCAGGAGTGGCTTCCTGGAGAAGAAAGAGCCCAGCCCGTCTTATCAGAAGCTCTGCTTCAGCCTTCTCCATCTAACCAGCCTTGTGACTTGAGACAAGCCACTTACCTCTCCTGCTCTCAATTTTCTCATCTCTGAAATGATTCAAACTTTTTGGAAAAAAGAAACAAGAAAATATATAACATCTGCCTCACCTCTCTCACAAAGGTGTCATGAAAATCAACGTGATAACGTGGAAGGGAATTGCAAATTCAAATGCTCTACATGTTATTCTTTTACAGCACTGATCTCAGGGGGATACACCTGAAAGTAGGCTAGTTGGTAGAAGGAGAGGAATAAGAGTAGGCTTAGGTTTATAACTGTGTATGTTTAATACCAGAAAGCTCATTTAAAATAGCTGTGGTTGGGATTCTCAATTGTATTGCTCGCAGAAAACCCAAAGGTGGTTCCCAAAGTAAAGGCTTCCAATAGGTGGTAGGAAACAAGAGGAGTTTGAAGTCTTGTCCTCTCTACAACATGGAGCCAATCCAAAAGCTCAACCCACAGAGCTTTGAATATGGCACTTGTACCAGAAGAATTTTCACATTTTTTGACAATTCTGAAGCAGGTGATATCCAGTCCACTCTGAAAAACACCATCATAAGCCATTCTTCATTGTGCATCAGGAACTTCAGTTTTACAGCCCTAAAATGGGCTTCTGATACATCCATTCTCTAGTTCTGGATGGCATGATTCATTCCCACCCATGTGTTGGGCTCAATGCTAGGCTGGGAGACTAGGGTGGTCCTATAAACCGTCCAAGTAGATAGTTTTAATACTGGCATTCTGGCAGATCACCAAGATTGCATCTAAATTCTCTGTAGTGATTTCATCTACACATATATGTATCATGGAACTAATACTGAATTTGGTGGTAGAAAACCTGGATTTGAGACCTACCTCTGCCTCTTAAACTAGTTCGCAAAAACCACTTTGTTCATTCACTTTTCAACATCTATTGACCACCTTCTAGGAATATCGAATTAAAGAGGAGTAATAATTCAACAGATGGAGAGTGTCAGGGAGGAGGAGTTGGATATCATGTGCCTTACGTGCAGAGAATTGCAGGGGCCGGGCCTGGGGATGTGAGAGAGGGTTGATGGGCTGGGGTAGCTTTACAGTTTGGCTACAGTATTGGATTTTTGCTGGGGAGTGGTAGGGATGAGGCTTGATTTCTCAAGTCTTCAATGCGTTTCTTTGTAAAATGAAAGCTTAGGACTAGGAGGTACTGGGGACACTTATGGCTCTAAAATCTATGGCTCTTTCTTCATAGGATGAATTAGACATAGATGTGACAGACCATATGACCTCAGAAGATTTGGCTACAAACGAATCAAGTGACATTTTAGTATTACAAATGTTGGCTGCTCATACTACCCAAAACAGTTATTGTTTTGGTTGTGGGTAAAATTTTACACTTGAAATTTAGCACAGATATTCTTGAAGGTTTTTCTCCCCCCTCTTCTTTTCAGGTCTACAGATAAAACAGACATTTGACTTTGGAGGGTGGATACAGTCTAATAGCTCAAAACATTTCTAAACCTGCTAAAATATTAGGTAGTATTAAGACAGCCTGAAGTTGTACCCAATGCCTAGATGCTATAACATAAAGATTCCATTTTCTCCATATGAGACCTGGTACTTTATAACTTTAACAGTGAAGTAAGCTATAGGAATTTTGCCTACAAGCCAGGACACTCTCATAATATATTCTCCTTTCTCTGGGCTTCCAATGGCTTGTTTACCACTGAGTCAAGGGCCTGTTGAACGAATGGGTTTGAATCTAGCTTAATTTGAGGAATAATTCTATCTTCATTAAAATGCCCATTTATCGAGTTAAGGATTAGGAAATCCCAGCGTGTGAGTGCAAGTACATGGGTGTGGTATACAGCTGGATTGAGTTGCCTCAAATCCATTAAGGAGGCAGTTGAGACAGAAACAGAGTGACCATACATTCCCATTTTCCTGGGATAGTTTTAGTTTGCTTTTGTTTTCTCTGCATAATTATTAATACTGTCCCCTTTCACTCAAAAAAATATCCTGGTTTAGATGATAGGTCACCTGATGTATAAATAATGAAATTACTGCTACTCTTTATTCCTGTGGTTGCTGCTTCTGGCCAATGGGACTGGAAATACCCACAGTGTTACTACTTCACAGGACTCTTCACAATGGCAAGTTTTCAGAGATCTCAAGTGAGTAACAGAGCAAATCAGCGAGTTATTATGTATCTGGCCTTGGAGGAGAAGACACAATCACCACTGGTATGTTGTGGGATGCCTGCTGTGTGGCAAAGTCAATCTTGCTGATTGCAAGTATTCTGTAGCAAGAAAGCCCTGGTCTCAGGGAACCTGTGCTCAAGCAGCAGAGAATGAGACGTGTAATATCCTTAACCTCCCAGCCTAGCACTGAGCCCAACACATGGGAGAAATGAATCACACAGTCCAGGACTTGAACATGGATGTATCAGAAACTCATTTTAGGACTGTAAAACTGAAGTTCCTGATGCAAAGTGAAGAATGGCTTATGATAGTGTTTTTCAGAGTGGTCTGGGGATCACTTGCTTTAAAATCATCTAATATTGTGAATATTCCTAAGAGTTACCCTAGACCTACTGAATCAGATCTTTCAGGAAGTGAATTCCAAGGATTTGTATTTTTTAACAAACTCTCCAAACTATTCTTATATGCACTAATGTTTGAGAAGACCCTGGCATCTAGAATCAGGAGAGCGAGGGTTCCAATTAAGAAGAAACTCAAGTAAGTGGCACATGTCTATATTGGGAGGTGTTTCAGTTTTCCTCATTATAGATCTCTTTTGCCAAATTTTTAAAAAAGATGCTGCATGTGTAACTGCAGAAAAGTAGAATATGCAAACAAAATTATTTTTCAGTAGGGGAACAGAGGATAACAATCTCCAACAAGAAGATACGTTTGACTCAAACATACAGGTTGGTTCCCTTTGTGTGACAACTAATTTTATAAATTGCCAAGCGAGTTTTTTCTGATGTTTGTCTGAGTAATTTCATATTCTAGTTTAATTCCAGTAGCTGGTTAGCAGATCTCAAGTCACTGGCCAAATGGAAACAGTCATGTAAATGATGCATAGACTCACAGGAGTGATTTTTACCATTAGACTCAAGAATTAGAGATGGAGGCGGACAGACCAAGTCATGAAGTCACCTATGTAAGGCCAGAATCAAAGGTGGCAGCTTTTGTAAGCTCTTAACATGTGATTTTGTCCTCAGGCATATTTAAAGTGGTGGTGGTAACAAACAGCACCCAAGGGTATATGACCCCAACTGAGAAGACAGAAGTATAATGAGACGTTACAGGCATGTGGGATTGGAGTAGAGGTTGAGAAAACTGTCAAATACAACTGCTCTAGCGTATCAGAGTGCCCTTATATAGAACTTATCACTTCCATTTGCACAGGGGAGATTCATGCTTTGTGAAGCCTGAAGATTCACAATTTTGGGGCTGTCTTTAAGAAAAAGAATATAACATTAATGATGACTGCAAACTTAGATACAAATGTGAATGTTTATTAAGGATGAGAAATCACAACAGATTACTGAACCCTTGAAAACTAAGGTCCTTTTTTGAGAAATGTTTGCATAGAAATGCTTCTTGATTGCAACTTTGCTTCTCCTTCCCATCTAGAACATTCTACATTTCCCAGCAACAACCAGCACTCACAGGGGCCAATCGAAATGAAATACCCTGATGCTTAAGTTTCATTAGCTTCTTTGTAAATCTGCCTCTACTGCAACCTAGATTTCATCATCGATTTATATTAGCTTGCACTGGAGGAATAAATGATTATTACTTTAATCCTCAAGCTTCTATAGCGGGGAGGATACTTGTACAAGAAGGCTGTAGTAGAGAAGCTCCAAGATGGTGGCCATCAACTTCTTCCCTTTTTTATAAGCATGCTGCTTCTCACATTGACAGGTAGAGTCTAATTCCACTCTCCTCAAACATGGGTTGGCCATAGTGACTTTGTTGACTAACAGAATGTTGCAGAAGTGACATTCTGGGACTTACGAGGCTAGGTCTTAAAAAGACTTGTAGTTTCTGCCTGGGACTGTTGAATTACTTGCTCTTGTGATGCTTTCTCTCAAAACCAGCTCCATGCTATGAGAAGCCAAAACCACATGGAAAGGCCATGCGTAGTTGCCTCAACTCTCAGCTGATGGCCGACACAACTGCCAGCCATGTGAAAGAGC
This sequence comes from Dugong dugon, assembly GCA_030035585.1. Taxonomy (NCBI): domain Eukaryota; kingdom Metazoa; phylum Chordata; class Mammalia; order Sirenia; family Dugongidae; genus Dugong; species Dugong dugon. Next base: position 17,861,666 of record CM057465.1, read on the forward strand.
ATCCTGGACGCTCAGCCCAGTCTAGTCTTCAGATGACTCAGTCTAGTCTTCAGATGATTCCAGCCCAACTGACATCTAACTGCAACCACATGAGACCCCCCAAGGGAGAACCACCCAGCTGAGTCCAGTCAACCCAAGAACTATGAAAGATAAGAATAAATTGTTCTTTTAAGCCTTTAAGTTTTGGATGTTGTTATGCAGCCCACAAAGGCATTGTATTGGGATATAACACTTTTAAGCTCTCTCTCCCTATAGGACTGGTGAGATGGGGCACAGGACATTGAGTTCTCTGGTTTTCCCTTTGGTCCCTACTTGTCCACAAGTGGCACTTGTTCTCTCTGCTCCTGTCCTTCAAGAGGTAAATACTAGGAAGACCCTCCCTCTGTGGAGTGGGGAGATGAGAGCTCACAACTGTCCAGTGGGTAAATTTAATTTGGGGCTGGAATGGAATAACAAGAAGTCCAATCTGGTCTTAGATCCAAGCCATGGTTTCCAATTTAACTTTACCCGAGCTATAAAGTTATTTTGATTCCCGGCTACTGTGTCTATTTTTTAAATTGGTTCAGAAAACTCAGAGCAAAACGGGAGTACAATTAATTTTCCACTTTTACTCCTCAAACCCTAATAAGCACCACCATTCTTCCTTTCTCATAGGCTAGAAAACAGGGTGATAGTTGTTTTTAAAATTTCACTCTGCTTCAACCTCTAAATCAAGTCTGTCATTCAGTCTGGTTACCTTTTTTTTAAATGTCTCTCAGATACGCTTCCTCCTTTTAGTTTTCACAGCCCCTGGCCCAGTTTGGAGCCCTGGGAGCATACTGGTTAAGAGCTTGGCTGCTAACCAAAAGGTTAGCAGTTTGAATCCACCAGCCACTCCTTGGAAACCCTATAGGGCAGTTCTACTCTGTCCTGTAGGCTTGCTATGAGTTGGAATCGACTCAATGGCAACGGGTTTGCCCTGGTTCAGCTCCTCACTGCCACACTGGTCTTCCACTCTAGAGCTCTGTACCCTTCCACTCCCCGTATGTGTGCTGCAACAGACTAAGGTACCCAAACACCACAGTTACCATGTTGCTCCTCTTGCTGAGGACCTTATCTACTGCCTTAGGCTCAATTCAAAGCCCTGTATAATAAACTTCATCATAGCAAATTGCCCTTCTAGTTTATCTTCCAAACTCAGTGACCTCCTAAGGAGAATTTTACTTCAGACCAGACTTACTCCTTCTTTTTCCAGTTCTACTTATTCTCTTCTTCTTCAGAATATATAGTTCTTTCTTCCTCCTCCAAACTCCTCTTGTTTAGGAAGCACAAACAACAGGATTTTATGGGTGATTATTCTTTGGCTAGTCCCATCTTCCCACTGGCCAAAAATTCTAATTCCTTGAGGGCATGCTCCCCAGGTTTTAATGAATAAACATTACTGGACTAATGACTCTTATGGAAAGAGCCAGTGAAATTTTGTGGTTTTGGTGGACTAGGAAGAAAAGCTAGGAGCGAATATTATGCCAGGTTGTGAACTAAGGACTTCACAGATATCATTTGTTTTTTACAATAACCCTAGTGTGCCTTTTTTACTGAACAGGAAGTTGAGATTTAGGTAAAGTAACTTTCTCAAGGTCACCAGCTGGTAAGTGAAGAGAGAGAGTTTGAAGCCAAGACGAATCATAACCCAGGTTTTTAACCACTACATCACACTGCTTCCTACAGTTTTTCTGAGAGGGCCTAGGGAATTAAAAAAAAAAAAAAAGATTTTTTACAGTTTTCTTTCCATCTACCACACAAAGATAGTTACTGTTACCATTTTAGAAAACTTCTTTCAAGACTTTTAGCTACGCATACACATTTTTTAACCTACTTATGGTCATACTGTTTATTTATACAATCATCATCTTTGTTTCACTTAATACAGCATATGCTATGTCATTATGCACTAATATTATTTTTTAATTAATTGGTTCTATTGCAAAAATTACATGTTATAGGCTGAATTGTGTCTCCCAAGAAGATGTGTTTGAAGTCCTAACCCCTGGTACTTGTGTATGTGACCATGTTTAGAAATAGGGTCTTTGAAAATGTTAATATGAGGTCATACTGGAGTAGGCTGGGCCCTAATCCAACATGACTGTCCTTATGAAAAGAGGAGGAGAGACGCAATGATACAGACACAAAGGAGAGATGGCCATGTGAAGACGGAGGCAAAGACTAGAGTGATGTATCTACAAGCCAAAGAATGTCAAGGATAGCCAGGAACTCCTTGAATCTAAGAAAGCGGCAAGGAAGGATCTTCTCCTAGAGCCTTCCAAGAGAGCATGGCCCTGTCAACACCTTGATTTCTGACATCTCGCCTCTAGAACTGTGAGAAAATACATTTCTATTCTTATAAGCTACCCAGTTGGTCGTACTTTGTTATGACAGCCGTAGGGAACTATGACACTACAAAACATAACAAAATCTTTCTCCAAACAGGATTTTAGTTTGGGGCATACAAAGTCACCAAGAATAACAAGACTGTACATGTAATTGAGAGATCTTAAAAACTGTTCATGTTTTCATGGGAGACAAGAGAATCCCAAACAATATAGCCATTATCCCTTAATATGGAAGGCAATACTGGGGATCTCTAAATCTAAAGCCTCCCAGACAATGGCGGGGAAGGAAGACCAATATTTACTGCCCACCTCTGACCACACATCAGACCTTGTGCCACCAATTTCATAGATGTTCTCATTTACTTTTCCCAACAACCTGTCAACATAAGCATGTTTACCCCACCTTCAGGAAGAGGGAAAAAAAACAAAAAACACAAAAAACAAACAAACCTACTACCATCGAGTCACTTCCAACTCATAGCGACCCTATAGGACAAAGGAGAGCTGCCCCATAATTTTTAAGGCTGAAAATCTTTCCACAAAGGCTTCATAGGAAGAGTAAAGTCAGGGTTAAATAACTCATGCAGGCCACTAGTAATGTTGGTGATGGGGTTGGAATTCAGATATTGGAGTCTTTGTTCTTTTACAGAAGGCTGCTTCAGATGAAAGAAAAAAAAATCTAGATAAAGAGAACAGAGAATGAGCTGAATGAACGATCTGAAGTTACAAAAAACAGCTGACAGGAATCTTTAAAACCAAGGAGAGGAATAACGAAAAGGAGAGAAACTTGGGCTCCTTGTGGTTCAATCTGGTTGGGGGAGGGAGGAGTATTGCTGAGCTGAGGAGGGAGCTGGCTTTGTAAAACGGTCCCCAAACAGAAAAAGACCTTGTTCTTCCAAGAGGCCAAAAGGGGACTAAAGGCAACAGCACAGTCTTGGACTGGAGGTTGGAAAGTTAAGGGTGAAATTAAGAAGAGTCCAAGTTCTACAGAGGGCCTGTCTCAGGCCAGAAAGGGGCGTGGAGCAGAGAACATCTGGAGGGTTTAGGCTGAAGGCCCGTGCCAAGCTGCCTGAGTAACACGACACTGTAATTTACCCGATGAGCTGTATGTGCTGGACTAGCGGTGGGAGAATTTCTGGAAAAGAAGACTATGCAGAAAGCCTGGGTTCCAGTGGCTTTGAGTTGAAAAATCCATTCCTTCTCCATCTGAACTCTTTTAATCAGTTGCCGTTGAGTCGACTCTGACTCATGGCGACCCCATGTGCGTCAAGAGTAGAACTGGGCTCCAAAGGGTTTTCGATGGCTGATTTTTCAGAAGTAGATCACCAGGCCTTTCTTCTGTGGTGTCTCTGTGTGGGCTCAAACCTCTAACCTTTTGGTTAGCAGCCTAATGCATTTACCATTTGCACCACCCAGAGACTTCGGAACTCTTTTAGAATGGTATAAAAATGTTTAAGTCTAATCAGCCAAAGATCAGACAGCCACATAAAACAAAATGAGACTAATGGGACACAACAGTCCAGGAACAAGGACTAGAAGGCAGGAGGGGACAGGAAAGCTGGTAATAGGGAACCCAAGGATGAGAAGGGACAGTGTTGACATGTCGTGGGGTTGTTAACCATTGTCATAAAACAGTGTGTACTGTTTAATGAGAAATTGTTTGTTCTGTAAACCATCTAAAGTACAATTAAAAAAAAAAAAGTTTAATGGTGAGCTTCTTTGTGTCAGAGGATGGGAGATCGGGTGGGGAAAGTTTCCCTTTTACTGGGGAAGAGCTGCATCCCATGGTGTTACACAGAGAAAACCAAGTGCTGTAAACCAGAGAAAAGACAAAATGCCTCCTACTTTCAACCTGCAGCCTCCAGCTAACAGGCCTAAGCTTGGCTGGGGTGAAGGGGCCTCTTGTGGAATTCAGTTCTTGGCCAGAAATCCCTGCCTTAGACCTCAGAAGGTTTGAGGAAGGCTTAGCAAACCTGGCGGCTGCTCTTTGGGTTTGGCAAACTCAAGATTTTTCCAGCGCCTTGTGTTCAGTGAAACCGAAAATGTGTTTGGCTAGAAACCCTTCTCTAGTTTTTAAATCCCTGTGCATTTTTTACATAAATTTGATCCACATGTTTTTGATTTATTTATATTTAACTCATCAAATTGAATTTGGAGCTACAATGATGAATGGGAACAATGCTGATTTCCAAGAAGATTTTTGAGCCCTTTTTCTTAGAACTAAATCACATTTTCCCCTCAACCCTTAAAACTGGTTTGAAGCCCTGGTTACTCTTCATTAGAGTATTTAAATGAATTAATGTGGCTTTCTAGGCTACCAACAGAAGCCCCCTACCAGTTTACCTCTGAAATAATTTTATCACCGCCACTGAGAAAAAAGGGGTTCCTGTCACGAAAGCTAGGGATGTGGAGAATGGGTGGGAGGTTTCCCTGGACTCATCTTTCTTCTCCTGTACTCTTCCCACAGCAGCCAATTCAAGCTGGTTCTCCTCTTCCCTTCTCTCTCCCCTCCCTGCCTAGCTTTGGCCAAGCCTTCTCCATCTGGAAGCATTTAAGTGTACGATGAATTTACTCTTGTGCAAGGGAATCTTGGGGTATACACTACATATCCATTAAGCTAAATTATAGGTGCACAACCTTATTCTACACAATTCTGTCTGGCCTCAGTTTGCAAGCACAAATGGCCCATTACTGTGTTTCCCAAATACTTTTTCTAATACACCATCATTTTCTACAACTTCAGTCTGAGGTCAGCAATATTTGTTTGAAAAACCGTGGCCACTGAGGTCCTGAGACAAAGGTGCCTCTTCACAGCCCTTCGAACCTGTACTCAGTGGGTCCCTTGCACTCTCTTCTACAGACCCTGATCTGCTCAGAGAGACCTGGGTGCAAGAACCAGCTGCTACTTAATAGCTGTACTAACTTGGGAGAGTTATTTCACTTCCCTGGGTCTCCATTTCCCAATCTTTCAAAAGGATATAATGACCATATGTATCTCCCAGAGTTGTAAGGATTAAAAGAGATGCTGTGAATAATAAGTTTAGTATATTGTCTGGTCCATGTTGTTGTTGTTAGGTACTGCTGAGTAAGTTCCGACTCATAGCAACCCTATGTGCAACAGGACAAAACACTGTCTGGTCCTGCACCATCCTCACAATTGTTGCTATGTTTGAGCCCATTGTTGCAGCCACTGTGTCAATCCATTTCGTTGAGGGTGTTCCTTTCTTTCGCTGACCCTCTACTTTACCAAGCATGTTGTCCTTCTCCAGGGAATGGTCCCTCCTGATAACATGAACAAAGTATGTAAAACCAAGTTCACCATCCTCCCTTGTAAGGAGCACCCTGGCTGTACTTCTTCCAAGTATTTAATAAATGTTTGTTGTCATTGTTATTATTATAAAAATTTCCACACCTTATTCAACTCCATAACTTTTCTGACAGCAATCAAAATTTTCCAGACGTTGCCAATTACCTTCTAAATCCTCCCCTCCCCAGCCAATGCTGAACCAATCAACTCACTTCCCAGCAAACCAGCATTATTCCAGTTCAGAGATATGAGGTTCCTGATCAACCAACTGAGATACTTCCCCAGTTTCCAAGGAGTCACCTGCCCAGGCCCAAGTTTTAAACCTATAGCTTCTTCTTGGGATCGACACTAGCAAAGCAATGAGCAGATCTAAAATCTAACTGAAAATCTTCACAACTGGACCAATAAACAACATCATGAAAAAAACTGAAAACTGTCAAGGATTTCATTCTACTTGGATCAACATCAACGTTTATGGAAGCAGCAGTCAAGAAAGCAAATGACGTACTGCATTGGGAAAATCCGCCGCAAAAGACTTCTTCAAAGATTTAAAAAGCAAAGATATCACTATGATGACTGAGGTGCGCCTGACGCGAGCCATGGTCATTTCAATTGCCTCATATGCATGTGAAACCTGGACAATGAAAAAAGAAGACAGAAGAAGAATTATGCATTTGAGTTGTGGTGCTGGGAAAGAATATTGAGTATACTGTGGACTGCCAAAAGAATGAACAAATCAGTCTTAGAAGAAATACAATCAGAATACTCCTTAGAAGCGAGGATGGCGAGACTTTGTCTTGCTTACTTTGGACACATCATCAGGAAAGAACAACTGCTTGAAAAGAACATTATGTTTGGTAAACTAGAAGGTCAGTGAAAAGGAAGAAAACCCTCAGTGAGATGGACTGATACAATAGCATCAACAGTGGGCTCAAACCTAACAAACATCACGGCGACAGCACAGGACCCAGCGGCATTTTGTTCTGATATGCATAAGGTTGTCACGAGTCGGAGCCGACTCCATGGCAACTGACAACAACAACAACATCTGACTGATCACGTAGATCATTCTCCTCCAAACCAAACTGAGCTTCTTCTCACTTTATACAGAATGTATATGCATGTGTATATGGGGGAGAGAGGTGAGAAAGTTTACTCTGTTTTGAGGAGGAAACTGGTTAGTGTTTCTAAGACCCCCAGGGACTTGAGACACTTTACCAGTCCTTTTGCAAAGCAGAAAGGTGAAGCTGTCACTTAACATGTCTGATAAATGCCTCTCTTCCAAGAGGGGAAATACAAGTCCACGTGTCCAGACACAAGCCCTGTGCTCAATGAAACACAAAGAAAAGAGAGTCCGAGGTCTGAGGTACATCTCTCTGGCCAGGGTTAGTCTCAGCAGTGATTCACAGATCTTACGGTTGGCCAGATTAGTGGGGTGAGGGATTCACTGGCTTCTGATGGAATCTTGGACACGTTAGGCAGTAATGGCCCTTACCATGCAGAATTGGTATGAAAGTTAAAAGAGAGAATATTTGTAGGCGCTCAATGAATTATTATTTCCATCAAACAGATCTTACTTGAAATCCTGGGTGATATCAGGAAACGTGTCTTCCATGCCTAATATTTAGTACAGATTTCTCTCTCAATGGTCTCTTAATCCCCTGTATCTAGATGTATTTTGGATGCCAGCCCTAGATCTAAAGGACAGCTCTGCCAAAGGGGTGGGCTGAGGTGGCTGTTTGTGCCTATAGATGGTTCTGGAGTAGACACATGATCTGAAGGGAAAATCCATAGGCTGGAAGTCACTTGTGTCCTGGTATAAAGGTGAGTGGGGCCAGTCAGTCTCCTGTCTGGGAATCTGGAATTAGGAAAGTGAGAAACTGGGCTGACTGGCAGCACAGACATCTGGAATGTGGCTGGCTACATTAATGGTAGAAACACCCTCATGCAGACTGACTGACTCCTGCTGCTGAGGCCCTCCAGGGTTGCCTCAGTTTCAGAACCTCTCCCCCATAAAGCCTGGCTATTATGCTCATGGACACCATAAATATCTCTTCCAACATGATTAAAATAAATACCTCCTTTTTTTTTTTTTTTTGAGTTTGCTTGAGTGGGTTTCAGTTTTCTCCAATCAAAAAGAGTCTTCACTAACACAGCATCTACCCTTGTGAAGAACTTGCGGATGGAGCTATGTCTACATGTTCTGAGCATTTCTACTGTAAGGTATTGTTGGAGGATACCTAGGTTCCTAATTCACTCTTCGATGGCTCTCCTCTATTACAGAAATTGGAAAAGTTAAGCTCGCTCTCTCTCCCACCCTCCCTTGTGGCTAGGGGAGGTCATGTGACACAGTTTTGGCCAATGAGATGTAAGTCAGTCTCTGTTGGGGCAAATAAGATGGCCCTGCCCCCTCCTTCCTGCCTTGAATGAAAATTACTACCATCTTGTAACCATGAAGGAAAAGTCAAAAAAAATGCAGATACACCGCACATCTGAGGTGCTAAACCAACATTAGCAATCACCTAATTCCAGTCTTCTTGCTATGTGAGTAAAATATACCCCTAAACTGCTATTAGTTAGATTTTTCTATTACTTGGAAGTAAAATCTTTTCTAAATGATATACCCTGAAAAGGCACCTAGACCTTGATATTGTTTCCTGTGTTGTGAGAAACGTGACAATTTTTTTTCACCAAGTATACCGTCAACTTGTTTTTAAATTAATTTTTCTAAAAATCAACTGAGTGGTAGGAGCTCTTGAGGCAACTAAAATCTAACAAGGGGATAAGGCATATACATGAATAACTGTGAATAAGGCAGGAACCACAAGGGTCGTAAGAAGAGGGCAAGAATTCCAGTTGGGGAAGTGGGAAATAGGGACGTCTCCACAGGAGAAGCATTTGAGCTGAACTGGAGAAAAAGAGGAATTTGGATGTTTGTAGATGGAGAAGTGTATTCTAGGTAGAAAGAATACTTTAACCAAATATGAGAAACTGAAGGTCAAATACAGGAAGCAGTATGTTCATTCAGGCTGGTGCAGGAGAACAAAGGCCAGATTGGAAAATGAGACCAAATTATAACAAGCCTTGAATGCCCGGTAAAGGAGTCTGGCTCTATTCTCCAGGCCGTGGGATACCGTTAAAGGTTTTTGAGCAGACAGGAGTCAGAGTGGTTCTTCAGGAAAATTCACCCGATAGCAATATGTGGGGTATATTGGAGGAGGCTGGGAAAGCCACTAAGAGGCTAGGCAGGTGTATGGACAAGAGGTGATGAGGGTATGAACCAGGATAGTCATGGTGAAAATGGAGTGGAAAGAAGAAATAGGCATGAAAGACACTGCACAAGTACATGTAACACAACTGGGCTACTGTCTGGATATGGGGTGTGTGTCATGTGGAGGAATAATGCAGAAAATATTTTATTGTAGAAAATATAAACAAAATCCTTATATGGTACCTCTGGAGCTGAAGACAGGAATGGTTTTATGTAGATGTTGGAGTCATGCACCTTCAGGTCATGGTCTCCAAGTCCCCTGGTCACTCCAATAGTTGCCATTACTCGGGCCTAGAAGTATAAGCAGAGGGTCATCAGAAACAATCCCACACACTGAGAAAAAGTCCCTGTCACAATACAGCTGCCAAGGGCTAAATTTTCCAGTTGTTCCCGCCAGTCTTTCCATGCCCGTTTCTGCTAACTTACGTGGGTAGTTGTTACCAAGGAAGGGTTCACCAAAATCACTTAAGTTTTTGAGGAGTAATTTGAGGAATAATTTTTCTAACAATTATCTTAAGCTTCATGGGGTTCTGTTGTCTCTCTTCAGGTCTCTTTTCTTACAGTCTAGAGCGATACACTAAAGCCAATACATGAGTGATGGCTATAGCTACTAAAAGTAGTTCAAATCAAATCCAAAAGCATTCGGCCATCTATCCATTTATCTACCCACCTACCCACCCACCCATCCATCCACCCACCCATCCATCCACCCACCCATCCATCCACCCACCCATCCACCCACCCACCCACCCACCCACCCATCCACCCACCCATCCATCCACCCACCCACCCACCCACCCATCCACCCATCCACCTATCCATCCATCCCACGTCCACTCTACAGGTATTTATTAAACACCAGTGATATCCCTAGTTAGGTGACGGGCACTAGTAAAAGATGTAAAAAGCCAGAGACAGCTCCTGCCCTCGCAAAGCTCATCTATTATACTTTATGGCTGGAGAATATCTGTAACCTGTCCTGCTAGAATTCTCACAAATTCCCTCAAGGTGGAAAGGGACAAAATACCACTAGCACCTGGGGCTGAGACCGCACTATCTGTGCACTTCTCTAAACTGTTCTGCAATTGTTTTAAGGAAGCGATACTATCATACTAATGTTTAGAAAGTCAGCCTGATTATCTCCCGGGGTATTTAAGTTCGAGAAGAGGGTTGATTATATGATGGGTTGATTTACCCAAACATTTACTGAGTACCTACTGTGAGCAGACATCATGCTGTGAGAGACAAATGTGTAAGGCCTCGTCCCTATTTTAAAGGAACATGATCAGGGAGATAAGAGGTGTGTATTTAACTAATAACATATAAAATATGGTCAAGTGCTGAAAGACACAAAAAAATGGGTCATAGGAGTTCAGAGCAGATAAAAACTCTAGAAGGTTTCCTGGAGAAGGTGGCATTATACTTCATGCAGAAGGATGGACAGAACAAGACAGGCAGACCCAGAAGGATGGAGAGAAAATCATTTGGGGTGGGAATGAAGCCCAATGGCCTAACTCAGCAATAATATAACCAGCGTAGAGTCATAGTTGAAAGACCCTAGCTTAAATCCATACTCTACCTATTGCTTAGGTATAAAAGTACCCACAGGCTGTGCAATAAGAGTACTTCATAGGGCTGAGCATGAAATAAATAAATGCTAAGAAACATTTCCTAATCTAATAATTATCATTATCTTCATCCCATTCTCCCAAAAGGCTGTGAATTTTGGAGCTTGTCCCAGGTGAGAAGAGTTTACATTAAAGGGAAAGTAAAACCATGACACTTTTTTTAAAGGCAAGAGTCAAAAGAGATTGGTAAAATGTAGACACGTGATATGAAGCCTGGGGATCTTTGGTCAGGCAGGCTGCAGAGAAGGCCTCTGCTTGGTGGAAGGCTGGATGGGCTCCCTCTGACTAAAGAAGTGTTCAATTCTAAATGGAAAAATTCTGGGTCCCTTGTGACCCTTCTGTTCTTCTCCCTGCCAACAGCAGCTTTTCTAGCTGGAAAAATCACACGCCTTTATTTTAGTCCAAAGAAATCTGACGTTTCTGCTAGTTAGTGAACTTGCTTTACAAAGTATACAAGTGTTATGCACCCATGTCTTTAAAAGTACTCGTGGAAATAAAATGAAAAGCAATGGCTATAAAGTACTCCTAACACTTCTGGGTGGATATATGCAGAGAGGAAAAAGAAAACCCCTGTAAACCATCTAGACAGAACTGATGTTCTTCCTAACGCTGCAGTTTTAAAGATTTCTCAAGACATCATGGAGTTATCAGACAGGGATGGTGTGCTACTTTGGTACCGGGCAAGCCTACCAATAAAAGCTAACTGGAGAAACAGTGGCTTGAAATGGGTTGACAGGTACAATGACAGAACTTGCCAGCTGAATATCACAGGACCGTCAAGCCTTAATGAACTGACATGCTTGAGGAACACGATGCTCTGGCGAACTGAACTTTTTGCTTAACTGGGAAAACCCATGTTCCTTTAGACATTATTGCTGATAATCTTCTAAAAATATATTATTAGTCCATTTTCCAGTTGTACTAAGGAGAGTATACTGAACGTAACTGAATAGCTTATTTAATACCTGTGCATTTATTAAAGGTCTGCTATGGTCAGGGGAAACCCTGGTGGCATACTGGTTAACAGCTAAGGCTGTTAACCAAAAGGTCGGCAGTTTGAATCCACCAGGTGCTCCTTGGAAACTCTATGGGGCAGTTCTACTCTGTCCTACAGGGTTACTATGAGTCACAATCGACTTGATGGCAATGGGTAATGGGTATGGGTCAGGTACCAGGCTGGACAGGTACTGGGGATGAAAGATAACAGGACAATCCTGAGCTTACTAGAACCCACTGGATATAGCAGGGTAATACTGAGAATCTCAGCCCCACAAAGAACTGTAGCTGCAGGTATAGGTAATTGGGCTGAACGACACATACTAACGGTGCCTGCTGTTCTCAAAGACACACATATTCCTGTTAGGAACTATGTTCATCTTTGTAGTGATTCTCAACCAGAGATGGTGAGGCAGAAGGTGTCCATCTCCACGAAACGGGCAAGCTAATTTAAAATTTGATCCCCATATGGATAAGATATACATGCTTCCTTTCCCTCCATGAAATGCTTCCTTCCATTGAAATCACTGCTGGGCTACACTGAGTCCAAAAGCTAATCCTGCAGGCACGCTCTCTCCCACATAAATACATTTACTTTAACACACCCACCCACCCACACACATACACACATGCACACACACACTCAAGTCCTGCCCATGATGACATCCTTCAGTTTTCTTATAAGTCACTGCTTTATGGTAAAAAATGGTAAAATGCTGAAAAAAAAATTCAGTTGAAGATTCTTTGTTATGTGACCACATTTTCTCACTTCTAATTGAAGCTTTTAACACTGAGTTAAAATGCTATTAGTGTTCAGAGGAAGAATGCAATGATTCAGAAGGTGTATGACCTTACTGGGAAATGGATTCAAAGCTTCCTTCTCTCCCTTCAGGATTTCAACCTCCCCCAAGTCTCTGCTCACAGACCACTCTAAGATCTTCTCTTTCCTTAGGTTCAACAATGTGCTGCTGAGTGTTTGATTCTGACCGGGGTCCTGGGAGGTGATGACAGTCTTTGCTGCCTCAGCCTAGGCGCTTTGTGATGTGTAAGTTATAAATTAGAAATGATCCCACTGCTAATTACAATGAAGTTCTGAATCTCCTCCCATGCGTCCAGTAGAAAAGCAGATTTGTGAAGCCTCCGCTTGCATGACAGAGTGCCAGAGCACTAGACGAGACTGGACGTGGCTCCAGGTCTGGCGCTGCCACTCGTTAGCTGTGTGACTTTACCTGAGATGCTTTAACCTTGAAGTCCCAGCTGCCTTGTCTTCTAAATGGACTAACATGGCCAGCTTTGCCTGCCTCCCAACTTGTTAGCAGATAGAAAATAAGACGATTTATGTGGAAGTGGTCATGTTTAAACACTGCAAAATGCTATTCAAATAGATTGGAAAGGGGGGGTGTTATTTCCACAAAATTGACTTAAGTCCCTTGTGTTCCTCCTCCCCCAGCCCTGTCCATCCTTGGACCCTCGAGACAGGAGGGCCTGAAGGATAATGGATGTGATGTTCTTTTAAGCTGTCAAAGCTATAAAATCGCAAGCTGCCGAGTAGAACACACAGACCACCACAGGTTATGTGGAGCGGCAACGGAGTAGAGTTTTGTCATTGCAGCCCAAGGGAAACACGTGCCTACCTTCTTGCCTTCTCCATATATAAGGGGAAACTTCAAGTCATCATCCTCAATGGTTTTGTATGCCCTGTAGGGGGATAAACAACATTTTTAAAAAAAGATATGCACTCAATTAGTGACCCGCTGCCCTGACACAGGCCGCTAGGCACGTTATTTTCCGAGACTACATCCACTCATCACACTGCCAATCTTTCTTTATATACAGTTATTCTCCCTACAGAATTGTGTGTGTGTGTGTGTGTGTGTGTATTTTAGTAAACCAGAAGATACCATGTCTATATATACTCGAAGAGAGAGACAATATGTTAGGATATTCATAATTAGCAAGGAGGGGACATGGGCTTCTGTCCTAAGCGTTGCGTGTTTGTGCAGTAATGAAGTGCCCCAGCAGCAGTGACTGGGTTCTCGTTATTAACCCGAAACTGTGAGAAACAGTACAGCTCAGAGACAGATGGAGTGTGAAACTGCTCCAAGAGCAGTTCTCACCTTTAGGGGCTGTTTACACCAAAGCAAAACTTGGATTGGGAGCACTGGAGAAGGAATATTTAGAGCCTGTTTGACCTCAGTATGACTGTCAAGGTTGGCAGAAGCCTCTGTTTTATAATAGCTTTTAAACAGCCATTCGACACACAGAAAGAAAATTCAGTTTATGCTTCAATGGTTTATCCTGGACATGGTTGTCCAGCTGCCACTATGCACACTGCTGAAGCTGGCAAGGTTAAGAGGGCAAAGCAAATGAAGTCCATTTCTTGCAGTTCTGCTCATGAGAAAGTTAAAAAACAAAAACAAACAAATACAGCATTTTATCACTGGCTGTATCACCCTGACCAATTTTCTTGGTCTCAATTTTCTCATTTATAAAATAAGGACAACCATACAGGATGCAAAGAGCTTAGCATAGAGCCGGGCACTTAGTAAGTGCTCCAGGGTCACTATCAGTCAGAACAGACTCGACGGCAAAGGGTTTTTGGTTTGGTTTATTGCTAGTACTTAGTAGATAATTAATACTTTGGCATGTCAGTTCCCCTTTCTGGGGATAGCACTGTCTATTTACCACATTGCTAATCTTTCTTTACACAGAGTTATTTTCCCTGCGGAATTGTATGTGTGTTTGAGTAAACCAGAATATACCAAATCTTTATATGCTTGAAGATGGAGAAACTGTGTTGGCATATTCATAATTAGCAATAAGGGGAGATGGATTTCTGTTCTAAGCGTTTAATTTCTGTGCAGCCATGAAGTACCACTGCAGCAGCAGAAGTATTAGGAAGACTAAGTAAAAGATGGAGTAGGTCCTGCTGGGTTAGGTGCTAGAAGTGAGTAAGATGCTTTTCTAAAATAATGTCTCCTGAGTGCGTGGAAAAGACTAATTTATTAAATGGCCTCCCACTCTGGGACACACCCAGGCAACATGGGAGTGAGTAGGCAATCAAATGTGTGGAAGCTCTTGATATACAAAAGAATGTAACCTAATTTAAAAAGAGTTCAACCCCAAAGCTAAAGAAGTCATGCCCTTATTTTCCGGGATGGTTATTTAGATAAGTTGTTCCCTCCCAGGGTCTAGAGAATCAGTGACATTCTAGCACCAAATGTGCCTGGGCTGGGCTTGAATTCAGCATTGCTATCTGTATAGCTTTGGGCAAGTAGATGAGCTTCTTTGGACTCCAGGATCCTCAATAATCAATTATGGCAAAACCTGTTGCTCACTCCTGGGGTTGTTCTGAGAATTAAAATGGGATAGTAAATGTGAAGAGCTTAGTACACATTTAGCACAGAGCCTGGCACATGCTGAGCATTCAGTAAACGCTAGCTGCTGCTGCTGTTAAGTGAGCCTAGAGGCATTCTTGGAAAAAAACTTTCAGAAAAGGAACTGTACTATTTCCTTGCCCTAAATCTATGAAATTAACACAGGGTGGATATAGACACTTTGATGTTTTTATACTCACATGAGTTTTTTTAAACACTGTGGTAGACAACTGGGAATCAAATAAAGCTATTATTAGAATAGTGACTACGGGGTTTAAAATTAAGTTTACCCAAAGAATTCGGTCTTTGTCCTTGGTTTCTGAGAGATAACCTCTAAAACCTTGGAAATTTCCCAGTAATTAAAGTGCCTTTGATGAAGCCTCCAGCTCATGCCTGAGAGTTTATGCTAATGAAGTGACTTAGGTAGGGGCTAGCCAAGATCACCTTGTGATCTTTCTACCTCTGGGGACATGGGCTGATTCAATCAATAATGACTGCGTAAAAGGCCCTAATAAAGGCTCTGGACATGAAAGCTCCATGGGCTTCCTGGTTGATGAAAGAGAACAATGCATGGAAGGATACTGTATCCCTTTATTGGACATGAAAAGCTTCACGTTGGGAGCCCTCCCAGACCTTGCCCTGTGCATCTTTTCATTTTAATCTTTTTATGCTATAATAAAACTGTAGTCATAAAAGTATAGTACTTTCTGTGAGTTCTGTGAGTCGTTTTAGTGAATTATCAAACTCGAGGGAGTAGTGGGGGCTAGCAGGTCAGAAGTGAAGAGGGCTGGAGACCACTGAGCTTATAGCTGTTATCCTAAGGGGGTAAAGGGAACCCCCGAATTTGTAGCCAGCAGCTCACAAGTAAGGGTGTCGTGGGTATGCCTACACTTGTGGCTGGCATCTGAGGTCTTGGGCAGACTTTCAGTCTGCAGGACTGTGACCTTTAACTTGTGAGGTCTGACCTAAAGCTCTGGGTGGTTAGGGTCAGAGGAAGAAGTGCTGCAAGTGCAGCCGGTGTCAGAACAGAAGTGGAACAGAGGGGAAGAGAGTTGATAATAAATTGATTTGGACTGATCAACACAATTTGGTGTCAAGAGAAGTGAAAAGTGGGGATTTGATATATACTCTCACAGACCTAGCCTGGGGATTGAAGGAATTTTTAGACCAGTGGTTCTCAACCACGACTGCATATTGAATCCACTGAGAGGGCTTAAAAAAAATCCAGTGCCCAGGCAACACTTCAGAACAATTAAATCTGAATTTCTGGGGGTAGGCCCCTGGCATCTATAGGTGTTTAAAGCTTCCCTGGTGATTTCAATGGACACTCAAGGTTGAGAACCACTGTTGGACGCCAAACTCCCATTAACTAACATTCAAAGTCAGTTGAGCAATAAACCCTTATCAGCTTGACCCTGAAGATGGCAGACCTGGCTCAAGGGAGGGAGGAAAATGACCTAAGAAAGGCCCTGAAACAGGCGTGAGCAGGGTTTGAGAACAGCAGAGAGGAAATGTGGAGAGTGAGAAGACAGGCCCCGACAGAGAGAAAGGAAGGAATAACAACTGTAATTAGCGAGAGGGTGGGGTTTTGAGACCAGGTGCAGGAGTCTGGAATTAAATGCGAGGCAAAGGCAGCAGTTCTAGAAATCAATGACTGGAAACTACTGAGAGCTCCACAGCATGGAGAAGGCTAAGAGCACCCTTAAAAGGCTTGAAAAGGTAGTAGGAACACTGCTCTCTGACTCAACCACAAGCCCAACGAATTCTCTCATGGCAGAGAATTTCAGGAGCTTGAAATTTATGTTACCACAGCTCTGAAGGACAAACACTCATCCTGGAGTCGGCACCCACAGGACCAAGACAATTGCAAATTCTAATATACTTTAGCTTCTTCTTCTTCTTCTTTTTTTTTTTTTTTAAAAAAAAAAAAACCTTGGGGCAACAACCAAAAATTTAAAATATAAAGTTTACAAAAAGGAAGGTTTATTCTCTTCCTGCCATTATTAGTTTTCAATCAACTATGAGTCCTCCCCTCTCCCACCACTAACAAATAAGTAGTTTAGAGCTGGTATGACAAGTGTGAATACATACAAATACGGACAGAAAGTGCAACACCCTCTCCCTCGCAGTCTCTCTGGATTTTAAGCACATTGCATCATATAAAAGTAGGTGCACTTACCTCCACAGTTAAAGTCTTGAATGATACAGTATAAAAACACTTCAGAGTTAAAACTGGCAACTTGATTGAAGTCTACATAAATGAATGATAGGTAATAATTATTACAGCAGCTATGAGCTACTAAACACTTTCTACATGCCAGACACTGGACCTGGTGCTTACTGACAGTGTTTAAAATCTCTACCAAGACCCTGCAATGTCCCATCCTATAGATGAGGAAACTGAGGCTCAGAGAGGTGAAGTTACTTTCCCAGGATGATTAAGTTTAGTGGCTGTAAGGCTGGATTATTCAGACTTTCCCAGAAAATGCACCAAAAATGTGATATTAGGACTCAGATCTGGGAATTTCCAATTCTAGCTGAAGAGTCGAAAATCAGACCATTATTGTCCACCTCTCACCGGGTGAAACACAGAAATGTGATGACGAAAAATAAGACTTTTTGTGGAAAGGAATTTTCTGAGTGACAAAAAAAGTAAGGTGACCACATGGGGATAAAACCAGTGGTTGTTCTACTATGGTTTACAGAGAAGATGAACAGGACATCAGAGGACATGACAGTCCTGTGTTCTCAGACCTGCCACTGCTTCCTGGCACATTCACCTGTGGCCACAGTCTGACAAAGCCCTCTCCCCAGCAGCAGGCCTCCCTCAAATCTGTTATCACAGCTTAAGGGGGTCACCCCAGTTTCTGCAGACTTGCAAAGCCTGTCTGCTGTTCTTACTACAGTCCATGTCTAGGCTGCAAGCTTGAAACTATGATTCCAGCTCATCTGTGGCTGCATCCTTCTTGGTTCGGGGAGGTGACAGGATAAGGAGAGAGGTTTGAAGCTTGAGAGCTCCAAAAAATGGGGGTACTTGGGATCTGAGATTAAGAGAAAAAGGTCTAGTTAGAGAACCAACTCCCTCATTCCAGATCCAATGACTTTGGAAACCCTGATGGAATTAAAAACAAAATAACACTCCCTAAAACAGATTCTTCACTAGTTTTACAATAATATAACTGACAACAGTATATAATCAAACCTTACTTGGTACAAGAAAGCAAAACTGAAAGGCTCAGAAAAGATTTTTAGAATAGCTCTTCTTTTGGGTCAATTATTTTATGAATATTTATGAGGCCAATTGACAAACAGATGAGATGAGAAAAAAAATGCAAGTGCTATATCCTTGACTTTCCCTAAATCAGAGGCATTAGCCTAAAAAAATTTTATTTTTTAAAAAAAAGTAATCGTTGCCTTTGCAATGTTGATCCTGCAAGGCTGAAAAACAAGGTACCATTGGTTTGGACCTACAGGAAAGAGAAATTCAGCATTGCAGAGACTAAAAGGCCACGAAAGTCAGCTGTACCCCAAATGCAGGATCCTTCCTACAACATAATTCATATTGGTGCCTGGCCTGTCACTGAATGGACTCCTATATATAGTCATTATCTTAGGAGCTTTAGAATATTTAATGTCAGCCCATTCCGCTGAAGTATAACTCTGGGAAATTCTTTCTTAAATTGACCCAATCATTCACCCATCGGTGTGTTTGGTCTGTCCTCTGGAAAACCATGAAATAAATCTAGCTTCTCTTTTGCCTGAGAGCTCTGCAAATATTTGAGGACCAAAAAAAAAAAACACAAAAACAAAACAAAAACCCCTCAAACCCATTGCCATCAAGTTGTTTCCGACTCATAGCGACCCTACAGGACAGAGTAGAACTGCTCCATAGCGTTTCCAAGGAGCACGTGGTGGATTTGAACTGCCGGCCCTTCGGTTAGCAGCTCTAGCACTTAACCACTATGCCACCAAGGTTTCCATTTGAAGACAGCTATCTCAAAGTTTTCTCTAGTTCTTTTAACTGTTCTTCACAGGTCTTGGGGGACTGTCCCTAACCACTCAAGTTACTGATGATGGCTTTTTTGATATTTTTCCATCTTTTTCTACATTCACAGATTGCTTTTATACACTTTACCCTGCCGTTATTCTCAGCAATTTTACACAATTTGATGGTTCTTCTGGAATTGACTCTAACTACTAACCCACTTCCTGATGACCACCTTCTCTGTTTCCCAGCAGCATCCTGGTCATGCTGTGGTTCACAGGCCAGCTCCTCTCTGTGGTCTGGCCATTCCAACTACCTTCTGGCTCTGCTTGTTTCCTGATTCAGCCTTCACTTGTGATAAATCTTTTAAATATTTTCCTTGCTAACAATCTAGAACTCCTCACTACTTTGATCTTTTAGTAAGAAGGAAATACAGTAGGAAATGTGTATTTCTTCTATTAACGTTTACCAAATACTGTAATCTCTACTCCACAACAGATCCAGAATCTGAACAGTTCTCAGCACCTTCACTGCCATCATCACCCTAGGGCCTCACCAAGCCTTTCTACAATAATCTAAGCAAGAAAGGACGGTGCTAGGACTACAGTGATGGCATTAAAGGTGTTGAAAACTGTTTAGATTTGTCCCTTACCTCTATTCTCTCTATTCTGAGAGCAACCAGAGTGATTACCTTAAATTGTTCAGATGACATCATTACCCTATTCAAACCCTCCAATGGTTTTCCCATCATACTCTGAATAACAGCCAGGTAATCAAATGGCCTTTTTAAAAATTTCTTTCTTCCCCCAGAATTTCTTCCCTGCTTTATTTTTCTCCGTAGTACCTACCACCATCTAACATTTTAAATATTTCCTTATTATGTTTACTGTCTCTAACCTCCTCCCCCAAGTTCTATGAGGGCAGGGGTCTTGCTTTGCTGTGGCATCCCCAGTAGCTAGTAGGCTGCCTGACATATAATAGGTGCCCAATAAATGTTCAATTAGTGAGCAAACAAATGAATACTACTTACCCCAAGCAATGATTTTATGCTACCCTTACTTATTTTCTTGCTTTATACATAAAAACAAAGAGCTTTCTTGTGCTCTTTGACTGCTTTCTAGGTCTGGTTTGGACTGTGTTTCAGCCAAGGCTTCGAACTGGTTCGTTTGGTTCAAACTCCTGCTGAGAATTTGCATTTCCACCCCAGATATACTGAATCACAATCTACTTTTTAACAAAATCCCCAGGTGGGTTCTTACTATAATAAATTTTGAGAACACTGCTCTACTAGTGGTTTTCAGAATTGGTCCCTAACCAGCAACAATAGCAACGCCTGGGAGCTTGTTAGAAATGCAAATTCTCAGCAGGGGTTAGAACTGACTGGTTTGAAACCCTGGTTTCAGCTGCCGTTCACTCCCAGGTGCTTGCCTTTCTTGTCTCTGGCCTGGGCTGGCTCTGTGCTGCTCCTTGCAGTTTTGGAGACACAGTCTCTGAACAGACAAACTCGAGAGGTCCATGTGCAGCCATGCTAATGTCCTTTCACTCTTCTGATGAGTAATCACTATAGGACTCCTCCAGCAAGAACACATCTTGTCTCTGTCAGTTTTGTAATTTTTATCAGAAAAAACACTGCCCATATTTTCAGCCTGGCTGGGAGGTGAATCTCCCACAACCATTTCTCTCTTTTAATCTGTAATCATAATCATCACTCCTCAGTTTAAAATCCTCCTTTGACTTCCCATCATCCTTAATACAGAATCCAACAACAAGGCCCTGCATGATGAGGCCCTTGACATCTTTGATCACATCCTGGGTGATGCCAACAGTTAAGTGCTCAGCTGCTAACGGAAAGGTTGGAGGTTTTGACTCCACCCAGAGGTACCTCCGAAGAAAGGCCTAGAGATCTACTTCTGAAATATTAGCCATTGAAAACCTTATGGAGCACAGTTCTACTCTGGAGGTGCCATGGGGCTGGAGTCGACTTGTTAGCAACTGGTTTTGGTTTTATGTTCTCATGTAACGTTGGCTTTCTTGTTGTTTCTTTAACATGTAGGGCTGTTCCTGCCACAGGGCCCGGTTGCTTGTTGTTCCCTCTGTCTGGGCAGTTCTTCCCTGAAGCCACCCTGAAGGTGGCTCCTGTGCATCCCTCAGAAGGACCTTCCGTGACCACTTAGCTAAAAGTAGGATGCTCCCCTGCTCCTTCTTCTTAGCTCTTCACAGCACAATCTGAAGTTATCCTATTTATTAATTTGTTTACTTGTTTATATTCTGCCACCTTCTCTAAGACATTAACTCCATGGAGGTGGGGAGTTCTGCCTTACTCACTGCTACACCCTCATATCTAGAACAGTTCAGGCATGTTGGGGATGTAATGTAGATACTAGCAAATGGGTAAATAAATGAAGGTAGGTTGTCACTTCCCCCTCAACAAGTTTCCTTCTAAGGATATACTGTAGTCTTGGCTTCCCCATTCATTTTAATAGTGAGCTTTTCTATTGCTAAGTTCAATCTCAGAGGAGGGGATGTTCTTGGTGTGGCCCACAAGACCAGGGTGCTGATGGGAAACAGAGAAGAAGGTCATCAGGAGGTGGGTTAGATGTTATAAAGTCAGGATTCCAGAAGTACCATCAAAACGTATTTTTAAGATTTCTAGGCCTGAGTCCTGTCAGTGATACCTTTGACTTTGTTTACCTCTTTATATTAGAATTTCAGTTTCCCTTTTATTGTCAATATATATTAGTAGATACTTAAAAAGTCTCATGACCCTCTTGTCTATTACTTTCTCCTGATATGTCCCAATTACCAGCTTACAGTTGTTCTCCAGAGTATATAAGACACCTAGGCCATTTTCTTCTTCTGCATCAACCTGGTTAAATCTACTTGCCAAGGCAAGTCTCTCACTTAAGAAAGTTCTTTCTGGCCTTTGCTGGATTCCTGTATCTGCAGCTACAGCCCCACTTTGACTTCTTAACCCACAGGCCAGGAACCCAAAGGTCATGCTTTGGCATCATCCATACAAATCAATTCCCACGACTTCCTTCTCTCCTAAGTCATAACTTTTAACCAGAAACGGGGGGGAAAATATCACTTGTTTCCCCAAGTCTTAATTTTCTTTACAGGTCTTCAAAGTCATTTAAGAGGTACATGACCCCTTCTGGGGGGAGTAATGGGATCCTCTTCCTTTGGGGATTGTGTAATCTCAATAATCCACTTGTGCGGCTCTGATGACACACATTAGTGAGTCACATTCTTCCACTTGCTAACCTCTCGACATTGCCTTGGACTTCTCTTCTCCCCTGGGAGTCTTTCTTCCTGGATTTTTTCTTCCCTCCTGGCAGAGCCCACTGTGGTATGTTAAAGATCACCAGGCTTGGAGTCAGAGGTCTTAAAGTCACATCTCAGTCCTCACATGAACTAGCTGTGTGAACTTGGGACAGTCCCTCAACCTCACCGAATTTACTTCTTCGGCTGGACACTTCACGGGTTGAAAAATTAAATGCAAAATTTTCTAGAAAAATCCTTCATGAAGGCTGCAGTGCTATTTAACTATAAGTTGTGCCTATAAAGATCTTAGGCACCTCATTCTTTCTTCAACACAGATACAGAGCACAGGTAACTGGTGGGACCACAGACAGGAAGACACAGTACATTCCCACAGGAGAACTACTTCCTGAGCGCCCCAAACTCATACTTTTTCTACTATTGCTAATGATATCAGAGGATAATAGTGAGCATCTGTGCAACTTAAGTTGGAAAAGTCCATTGTTCTAAAGCAAAGACTCAGAGGCTCAGAAAGACACCTCAGAACTAATCACCTACAGGGACTGCTCCTGGGTTATTCTGAAATACTCACAAAAGAAGACATTTTTCCCCTCAACTGGAAGCTCAGTACCCCACTAGCAGGGAGGTAAAAGCCAAGGGTAGTCTTGTTTTGCTCACAGCAGAAAGCTAGTCCTAGCCCAGCAGAGGCACATTTCATAGGGATGGAGGGCGGTGGGCAGACATTTCTTGGTCCTTTGTCCCCACTCCCACCTTCCTACCACAAAATCTCAGAATAAGCTTGAATCGCAGGAGGCCAGGGATGAAACACCGCCCAGGCCTGGCTGGTCAGAAGCAGACGCATGCTGGGAGCCCAAATGCCACTTGTGGCTTTTAAGAGGTTGGCATGACCCCAATGAAGCAATTCACGGAATCCACAGAGGTGCTCCCCTGACTCGCCTCTTGCTGCACCCACCTTCCTCAGATCTTCCTGGAAAAAGCAATGCAGGACTGGCTCGTGCTTCCTTTTTTCTGCCAGCTGTCTGTATTTCCAAAGGAATTGAGCCCAAAGCCTAACCACAGACAGAGCTCAGTAATGGAGGCTGCTTCCTGCTCCTTGAGATGGCCTAACAGCATGCAGTTGACTCTAGCTCCTTGCTGGGTAAAAATCTGTGTGTGCATACATGTGTGTTTCCTCTCAGGCAACACAAGAAGATTTTGGTACTTGATTAGGTCTTACTCTTATTATTTTTACTGTCTCCTTTTAAGTCCTTTTTCCTGGTTTCAAAGATACGCAGTTAAACTCACAGAAATCTCTTAAATTTGCCTTTGGTTTGAATCTTAATATACTGGAAAGATGGAGCTAAGCTCTGTGTGTGGAGGGTGGTGGTGGTGGTTGAATCTGAGTCAAGCTTTAGGAGGTCAGGCTCAAGTCAGAGTTGTGGCATTAGGATTAGAGGCCAGCCCTGGAATCCCCAGGGTGGATCTGAAGAGGCTGAGAAACATTCTATATCCGGCAAGCAGTTTTGGGGTTTTGAAGTATCCTTTATAATGTTTTTTGGGAAGGGCAAACATCTCTGCCACAGGCTCCTCATTGTATAGCTGGCTTTAGTTATTTGTAAATCTATGTTTTAGGGTATGGGGTTGTGTTTTGACTCATTTGGTCCCTGAATTTATGTGCTGGGCCCTGCTGTCAAGGGGTATCTTGATTACATGATCCCAGGGAAAAGTCCTCTGGGGGGGCCAAGGCTCTTTACACAAATGCTACCTTGTTTTCTCCCTGTGGTCCTTGGACTGTCCTTTAATTAGTTGAAGCCTGTAGGCCCTAAGCTAGGGACAAGTTGATGCACTGCTGCCAATACAGTGCAACAGTCTAGATTCAGGCACACATAGTTCGCTTGAATTGTAAGTGTGTTGTTTATATTTGGTGATATAACTCGAGAGGGCTGGCAGGTGCAATGCAATCCAGCGCAGTGCAGCCTAGCTTGTGCATACTTGGTTCCCCTGATGAGAGTCACAACCTCCCCACTGCTTAGCCACATGAAAAGGGGAAACCTTCTAGCCTTTTCTCCAGGTCAACTTTCCATAACAGGGCCCAAGCTGTGGTCCTTGACATAGTAGTTGCCCTTGAAGAAATCCTCTGATTGGTAGGGCTGACCTAGTACGGGACTCACAGGCCCTAGGAAATGCCTTACCTCTCCATCTCCCATCAGCATGGCTGAGCCAGATTCTGCCTGGAGAGCTGGGAGCAGTAACCATTCCTCTCTTTTGGCCTAAAGACTCCTCTTTCTCCCACCAGGTCTATAGTGGCAACAGAGTTTGCTTTTATTCTACTGGCCTGTGTTCTCTGGGAGAGTTGATTGGATTGGAGCAGAGGTTTCACACTGTGACCCATGGTAAGAGATACAGATAAAGTGTGAAACCTCTGCTCTAATATATATCTTGGTAACCCAATATACACATAAACACATTACGAAAAACAGTATTTACCCTTACTATTGGAGCCCTGGTGGCGCAGTGGTTAAGATCTTGGCTACTAACCAAAAGGTCGGTAGTTTGAATCTACCAGCTGCTCCCTGGAAACCCTATGGGGCAGTTCTACTCTGTTCTACAGAGTCGCTATGAATCAGAACCGAATCGACAGCACATGACAACAACAATTCTTACTATTACATATGTGAATGTGACATACACTGACATTTTCTTTTTATTCTATGCTGTTTAATTTGTTTAAAACGCTTGTCTCCACACGCTACATTGCTTTCACAACCCATTAATGGGACACTATTCATAGTTGAAAGCTTGGGTAGAGAAAAAGAACCTGCTCTTAGAAACTTCCAAATTAGGAGCTTAGGCTTTGATCAGCAATAGGTTCTACTATATTTATTGAATACCTTGTAGGTGCTAGGTACTGGATATATGCGGTTAAATAAAGTAAATGTCATTTCATGACTCATGGGCCCAAATTTAACAGTGGAAAGAGATTCACATAGAAGTAAGGGAATGCTCTGAATCAGTCTTTTGAAAAACATAATCATGGGTGCATGCAAAGCAGAACCAATAATACACAAAGATACAGCATTCTGAATGACTTTTAGGGAAATTTCAGGTTTGGAAATTATCTCTGATTCAGTATCCATTTGGTGTGCATTAGCACTTGGCCAAGAGAGCTTCATACTATAATCAATAACATTTAGATCTCCCCACGGGTATGAACTAGAGATCCTTATTTTATGAACACACAAATATGGAGTGATTTCAGCTTTCTCAGGGACCATTCATTATGAAACAAACACAAATTTCAGTGACACTGGACTTTACATTGGATGAGACCAACTTAGCATATACAAATCAGAAGATGACCAAACTTGACCCTGTAGCCACGAATGGCAGGGAGAAAATAGCAAATAAGTTGCTAGCTACAAAGAAGGCTTCTACTGCAGAGGCCAGTTCCTCGGTGCTGGACAAAGACTCACCTAAGAAAGCTTCTCTCACTCTGGTCACACAGATACTTGCAACAGGGCACCAAGTCCTGCAGGTTCCCCTGGGAGAAGCCACTCGCATTGGGACTCTAACCCTAGGCCACAACATTTCAAAACTTTCTATCCAAGTGCCCTTGAACTGGTAACATCACATGGGGCACAGCTCACATATCCCAAAGTAAGCATCAATACTTTTTCAAGTCTTCTGTTTTATTTTAAAAAGCCATGAAAATTTTGCATAAGCCTACATATAATCAACGCTTATTTCAACACACAAAGTCCCCAGCCTACCTCTCCCCACCAAAAAAAAAAAAAACCTTCAAGTGAAATAGAAGCTTCAGAAAGATGTTTATTCTGTGGATTTCCATTTACTTCTGGAATCTTCCGCTCATCTCCCACATTACTAGAACCCCAGGGTAAGAAGCGTAGGCCTGGAAGACAGCTGACAATCTTAACTGGTATGAGAGACGTGGCACCCTCAGCTCCTGCATCAAGGTGGCCCTACTGCTTTAGAGGACAGAGTTTGAAGGCAGCAGTTGTTAAATTGTGTGGTGTCACCTCACCCCTAACACAGAATTCCAATATATCCAAGATTTACTGCACACTTTCTATGTTCCAGGCACTCTTTTAGGCACTTACATTTTTAAACTGATATAATTCTTATACCAGTCATGTAAGGTGGATATTAACATTATGTCCACTGCACAGACAAAAAAAATAGAGGCATAAAGAGGCCATACAACTAGGAAACAACAGAGACCAAGCTCACGTCCAGATCTGCCCCCAAAGCACGTTGTGCTCGTAACCACAATGTTTCTCTGCCCATTCTTGAAGAGCTATGAATCTGTGTAGATGCCACAAAATGGCATGGTATGCAACAGAATGCTTAATTACTAATTCCTGCACTTACAGTAAATTGCAGAAGTGAAAGTCTACTCCTGCCTCCAGGCTTTCATGTGGCCAGTCACACAAAGATTTAAACACACCACATCTTAGACTTCTTTTCCCCTTAACGATATGGTGGATGTACAAGATCACTGTAAAATTAGGTATGACATGAGGTTTGGCTTTCAAATAGCTTGGTTGCTAATAAACTGAGAGACTCCAAATCTTCAAACTTAGGTGCCCAGCTTTCCACAGGGTGATCCAAGCCCACCCAGAAGGATCAGGCAAATCTGGGGGGTGGGAGGTCATGAAGTCAGGATGAATAAGAACAAGAAACCAGAGAGCTGAATGCCCTGGGAGCATGGTCTCTTGATCTACCCTGCATATTTATACCATCCTTGGGGCCTGGACTATCCATGCTATGTGCACAAGCATCAATACGGACAAAAAGACTTGACCCTGACCCATGGCTGGAACCTGAGGGTGTTACCACCCCTTATCATCTACTGCTAGTCCAGTCTACTGGCCCCCTCCTGAACACAGCTGTTGACCACTGCAGGTAGGCAAAGAGGTTCTTAATCAATAGCAGGAGGTTAACCAGAGAGAAGACCTCAAAGCCCCAGGAAGCACAAAATCATTTGAGACCTTTAGACCTTTTGACCTGTTTAGACAGGCTGCCTGGTGCTCATTAATGAATCACTTCTGCAAGCACTTGCTTGCATCCATGGTAAGAACATCTAGAGCTACCCAAGATCAATGTTTAAGGATACATAAGAATCACCTGGTAAGCTTTTAAAAAATGTAGATTCTAAGGCAGCTAATAGACACATGAAGAAATGCTCAAAATCATTAGCCATTAGAGAAATGCAGATCAAAACTACAATGAGATATCATCTCACCCCAACAAGGCTAGCATTAATCCAAAAAACACAAAATAATAAATGCTGGAGAGGTTGTGGAGAGACACGGTTGGTGGGAAGGTAAAATGGTACAACCACTTTGGAAATCGATTTGGCACTTCCTTAAAAAGCTAGAAACAGAAGTACCATACGATCCAGCTATCCCACTCCTTGGAATATATCCTAGAGAAATAAGAGCGATCACACAAACAGATATATGCACACCCATGTTCACTGCAGCACTGTTCACAATAAAAAATGTAGATTGTAGGAGCTCAGGGATTCTGACCCAGCATGTGGGGGTGAGCCTGGAATGTACATTTTTAATAATCACCCCCAATGAACAAGCTTCATTCTGGGTACCCACTCCTCTATCCGTTTCGATATGGGATTGTACTCATTCATTTATGGGTCTGTCCCCACACTAGACTGTAAACTCCATGAGGGAAGGGACTGTCTTACTTAACTTTTATCTCCAGTGTCCAATACAAAGCCTGGTTCACTGAACGAATATCTGTTGAAACTGACCACCCACAGAGATGAAGCCTAGACATCAGGCCTTAAAGTTACTAAGTCCAGTACACAGCATTTGATCAACCCCGGAAGACGGACAGGGCTGCCTTAGTCCTAGTGGAATCTGAACTGAGAATGTGACAGGGGATGGCTTTTGCCAGAGCGACAAGGTGAAGATCAAAAAGTGAATGTGTTGCCCTGCCACATCTTCACAAGTCTCCTGAAACTTCCCTTGTGATCTAATCACCACAAAGGAGGGGGACAGGTGACAGATGACACACTGGCCCTCAAAATGCCCCTGGCATCTTTGCTGTGAGCATTCCAGTTCTTACTGAAAGGTCTGTGTTCAGTTCTTCAACAAGGGACAGACACAAAACCCTATCCTTTCTCTGAAAACATCTTTGATGTCCTTGTCTGAAGGTAAAAGGAACATGGTAGTAGGATGAGATCTTTTAGGGTTTGGAGCAGTTGTTCTCCAACTCTAGTGTGTACATTCCTGGGGCTGGCCCAGAAACCAGAGTTTTAACCCAGCACCCCAGGTGATTCTGATGTAGACACTCCAAAGGCCACAGTGGGTTGGCACTTTAATGGAATTGTTAGCTTGGAAACAGCAACACCAACTTCCTACTCTAAAACCTGATGGGCAGAGAATGGATGGCAGGGAAAAGGGAAAAAACAAAACAAAACAAAACACTTTATCAAGCTCTGCTAAGAGGAGAATATAACTGGAGGAATGTAGGTTGGATACAGTAAAATGTTTCCTTGCCAGGGTTGTTAAATACCTAAAAATTTTGTAGCAGTACTTGTAGTACCCACTTCTCTGGAATTTCTTAAAAATAGGATCCTATAAATATGTTGAGGATTGGGCCATATTCCTTCTGCATATACTGGCAGCTCTATATTTCTGTCCTACTGCAAACTGTGTGTCATTTTTATGCTTTACAGAGGTATGGAGTTCTTAAGGGTGGGAACATAAAATTATGTTATTGTTATTGCCATCCTTAGCATGACATTCAAAGTTCCCCATGAGCTGACTCCAATCTACGCATCTAGTTTAATGGTTCACTTCACTGCCTATCACTGCCCCATGACCTTCCACTTCCTGATACATGTTAAGTTACGAACAGGACTGTTATCTAGCTGTTGATGCTGTTAGCAGCCATCAAGTCAGCCCCGGACTCATGGCTGCCCCATGCACAATGGAACAAAAGGCTGCCCCGTCCTGCACCGTTCCCATGATCAGTTGTGATCCTCAGGGTTCTCACTGGCTTATTTTTGGAAGTAGGAAGCTAGGCCTTTCCTCCTAGCCTCTGTTGGTCTGGAAGCTCCACTGAAACCCGTTCAGCATCATAACAACACTTTAGCCCCCACTGACAGGTGGGTAGTGGCTACACATGAGGTGCCTTGGCTGGGAATCAAACCAGGGTCCCCCTCACAGAAGGCATGAACTCTACCACTGGACCACCAATGTCCCTCTTTTCTAACTGGTTGTTGTTGTTGCTGTTGTTATGTGCCGTTAAGTCAATTTTCGACTCATAGTGACCCCATGTGACAGAGAAGAACTGCCCCACAGGGTTTTCTAGGCTGTAATCTTTATGGAAGCAGACTGCCACATCTTTCTCCCACCAAGCTGCCAAGTGTTTAACTGGTATATACCAATATGACTGTGTATGGAGGGTTAAAACATCGAAATACTCTTGCATTGATTGGCAAATAATGACTGCCCTAAGCCTCCTGAACGTCCCTTATCTGCTGCTCTGGACCCTCTGCTGGTATCCCCATGATATAGTAAATATAGTAAATGCCTGGCACAGTAGGGGGCTTCTAGGCCCCTGCAGCCCAGCTGGAGTCTATTCCTCTATGCTGATGGTTAAAATACTTTGAATATTATCTCTGGCTTCAACATTCTCAAAACACATCACATTTTCATACCTCTGGCTGCGTTTAAAGAACTCTGGTGGCACAGTAGTTAAGCACTTGCTGCTAACCTTAAGGTCAGCAGTTTGAACCCACCAGTCACTCTGCAGGAGAAAGATGCGGTAATTTGCTTCCATAAAGATTACAGCCTTGGAAACCCTACGGGGCAGTTCTACTCTTTCCTGTAGACTTGCTATGAGTTAGAATTGACTCCATTGAAACGGGTGTTTTTGTTGTTGTTGCTGTGGGGGGCAGCTTCTGCTTGTGCTGTGTCCTCTGCTCAGAATGCCCTTCCCTCCTGCCCCCAGCCCTCTTGACACCCCTCTCGTAATTCAGCTTTTTTAGTTTAAATGCTTAAAAACAACCACTCTCGCTACCACAGTCTTTTCCTTAACCCCCCTTCTATAATCCCTGTTTTTTTTTGCATTATTTATGCACGAGTTCCAACAGATCTACTTCCCTCACTGCTGAGATTTTAAGAATAGATTTATAGGCAAAATGGTATTGTTTGGTAATTTTCCAAAAAGTCAATCCTTGGGCCAGCTGGTAATCTTTTTGACACTAACATGGTCTTATCTGATAAGCTTTCTCCTATATGAGAACATACTTTGGTCACTGACAGGCTTGGGGTCCCAGCAACTTGGATATGTCTCAGGAGGGCTGCCGTGAGCATCTTAAAAGGTCCCAGCGCCTAAGACCCAAAAGGTAGATACAAAGTCAGTGTAAGAACCAAAACCACTATCAAGCAACACCCAGGGAAGCAATGACTTCCTGGCTGCAAGGATGATATTTCTTTTCATAGACAAGAGCCCCGTCTTATCTGTGCTGAGCCTCATCTCTTTACCTAGCACACTGTGGGACAGACCTGCCGGGCAGAGGTGGCCAGCACACCTTGATCTCACTTCAGTCTCATGCCTCTCCAAACTGCCTTTCTTTTGCTTTTTGGTTTCTAGCCTCTCATTATCTTGGGGGGGAAAGCATGTCAACAGACGCTAGACAGTAAACTTCTTGAGGCAGGGGTCAGATCTCGCTACTTTCCATAATCTCTAATGATTATAATATTATTAGGCACTTCAATGTCACTTTGAGGACTAAGGTGTGCCTGACCCAAGCCATGATATTTTCAATTGCCTTATATGCATGTGAAAGCTGGACAATGAATAAGGAAGACCAAAGAACTGACACATCTGAATTATGGTGTTGGCAGAAAAGTATTGAATATACCATGGACTGCCAGAAGAATGAACAAATCTGTCTTGGAAGAAGTACAGCCAGAATGCTCCTTAGAAGCAAGGATGGTGAAACTTCATCTCACCTACTTTGGACATGTTATTAGGAGAGACCAGTCCCTGGAGAAGGACATCACACTTGGTAAAAGAGAGGGTAAGCAAAAAAGAGGAAGACCCTCAATGAGATGAACTGGCGGAGTGACTGCAACAATGGGCTCAAACATGGCAATGATTGTCAGGATGGTGCAGGACTGGGCAGTGTTTCAGTCTGTTGTACATGGGGTTGCTATGAGTTGGAACCGACTTGATGGTACCTAACAACAACAGACAGCACTTGGAATTTCTGGGTGGTACAAATGGTTAATCCAATTGGCTGCTAACCGAAAAGTCACAGGTTCAAGTCCAGCCAGAGGCAACTCAGAAGAATGACCTGGAGATCTACTGAAAAAATCAGCCAATTCTACTCTGACACACATGGGGTTGCCATGAGTTGGAATCAACTTGATGGCAATTGGTGTTGGTGGTTATTAGACCTATGTCGTGAATAAGGAAATCAAGGCAGAGAGAGGTCCAAGTCACACAGGTGGAAACTGGCCCAGCCAGGCAGTCTGGCTCCACTCTCCATGTCTAATATGCAGCACATGTACAATAAACATTTGCTGAATAGAAAAAGAGTGTCCCGAGGGGCTCCTTGGCCAAAAGGACCTTGACTATATTAATAGAGATTTTGTAAGCACTTGACATCCTAAAACCTCCCCCGATATTACTTGGATCCAGGTTACCACCTCACAAGTACGACCCCAAGTATCAGTGAGTGGGAAAGGGGGTTAGGTGCACTACGGGTACAGATAAATTCTGTGTCTGTTCAGAGGGTCTGAGGAGGAAAGAAAGGCCTGAAGTAGTTTGGCTACCTTAGAAACAATAAACGTTACGCTTATCATTAAAACAAAGAGATTTCTCTGTGTATGTGTATCGGGTGAGTCTGTGTGTGTGTATCTGGGGTCAGCTGGTGTGTGTGTACAGGGTGAGTCTGTGTGTGTATATAGGGTGAGTCTGTGTGTGTATATAGGGTGAGTCTCTGTGTGTGTGTGTATAGGGTGAGTGTGTGTGTGTGTGTATACGTATGAGGTGAGTCTGTATGTATAGGGTGAGTCTGTGTGTGTGTAGGGTGAGCCTGTGCGTGTGTGTATAGGGTGAGCCTGTGTGTGTGTATAGGGTGAGTCAGTGTGTGTGTGTGTACAGGCTGAATCTGTGTGTGTGTATACAGGGTGAGTCTGTGTGTGTGTACAGGGTGAGCCTGTGTGTGTGTGTGTCTGTGTGTATAGGGTGAGTCGGTGTGTGTGTGTGTATATAGGGTGAGTTAGTGTGTGTGTATAGGGTGAGTCTGTGTGTGCGTGTATAGGGTGAGTCTGTATGTGCGTGTATAGGGTGAGTCTGTGTGTGTGTGTATAGGGTGAGTCTGTGTGTGTGTGTATAGGGTGAGTGTGTGTGTGTGTAGAGTGAGTCTGTGTGTGTGTAGAGTGAGTCTGTGTGTGTGTACTGGGTGAGTCTGTGTATGTACAGGATGAGTCTGTGTGTGTGTATGGGGTGAGTCTGTGTGTGTGTATAGGGTGAGTCTGTGCGTGTGTATTGGGTGAGTCTGTGTGTGTGTGTATTGGGTGAGTCTGTGTGTAGGGTGAGTCTGTGTGTGTGTGTATAGGGTGAGTCTGTGTGTGTGTGCATAGGGTGAGTCTGTGTGTGTGTACAGGGTGAATCTGTGTGCAAGTGTATAGGGTGAGTCTGTGTGTGTGCATAGGGTGAGTCTGTGTGTGTGTGTGTGTGTGTGTGTGTAGGCTGAGTCTGTGTACGTGTGTATAGGGTGAGTCTGTGTGCGTGTGTATAGGGTGAGTCTGTGTGTGCGTGCATAGGGTGAGTCTGTGTGTGTGTACTGGGTCAGTCTGTGTGTGTGTGTGTGTGTAGGGTGAGTCTGTGTGTGTGTGTGTGTACAGGGTGAGTCTGTGTGCATGTACAGGGTGAGTGGACGGTCAATAGGGCCGAGCTGGTCGGGCATCTCTTTTCTTTCTCCTCCCCGTGGCCTGACAATGCTTGTCTGTCTTGGCTTTCAACCATTTGTAAAGACCTCATAGCTTCCACTGGCCTCATGCACAGAGCGGCAGGGAGGAGGGTGGAGGAGCAAGGAGTCATTTGTCACTGTCAGGAGATGTGCTGCACACAGCAGGCCAGGCTTTCTTCCCTGCTGCTCCTGCAGCTAGAGCTGCAAATCTTGAAAAGATGCAGAACATGCACACTGTAAATAGCCATTCATCACCTTGGCTCTGTGAGCTCCCAGAGAGGCCCCTCCCCATGGGAGGTTGACCCCCAAAGGAACTTTGAAAATGAGGACTTTTCAAGTGCCTAGTCCCCGCTCTGGTCGAATCTGCAATCTATCATGGGGATGGCGCAGGACTGGGCAGTGTTTCGTTCCATTGTGCATGGGGTAGCCATGAGTTGGGGGTGACTTGATGGCACCTAATAACAACAACAACAATCTCTGCTTCAGCCAAATGCACCCTAGACAATCTACTGAGGTCTGGGACTAAAATTCTCTGAAATTACATCCAAGCCTCTCTTTTCTCTAGAAAGTCTGAATGCTGCCAAAGTGGCCCATAAACATGAAAACATAAGCTGCTTGTAGGAAATTAATCCCAGTCTTCACTAGAGGAAGGCCTGTTTTCTTATGAAGTAATTATAAAATTAAAATTTTCTATTTCCCTGGTGAGTCTAAAAAGTCTTCCAGTGAGGGATATGGCCTAAGAGTAGTATCAGGATTTGCACTGAGAAGGTACTGAGAAATCCTTCCATACCTCAGAAATGCTAGTCAGAGTATCTGCAGGTAAATTTCCAAAGATGGAGTTAAAAGTGATTAAAAACAAAACAGGGAAAAGCTCAGGGTTTGAATTTTCCAATTACTCTTGAATACTCAAGTGTCAAGCTGCTAGAAAACGCAGGCTTCCCAAGTAAGGCTAATAATGCTGAGCTAATTAGACCCACAGGCGTAGCCAACATATAAATTCAGGCCCATAAGAGGGACACTGTCCCTTTAAAAACTGCCTGGGGATCAGTGGAAAAGCTAATAAGGAGTGCCAGTTGGGGCTGCTTTATTAGGTGGTCCTCGGGAGGATAAAGCCTGAGGTTTCTGTAACAGGGCTTCTGTGCTCGATTCAATAAATCAATTTATATTAAATGTGAATGCAGCTCTGGAGTTGGCTTCATAAAGCATTCTGTGGCGTTTCTCAATCTGCTTATCCACTTCCTTGTCAGCCAGCCTGAATGTGCTGTCAGAGGGCATTGAAAAGAGCAATAAAGAATAAGATAGAAGCCATATCTACAATATTTGTACAACTCGACCTGGAAGCTCTGGACCATGCTTGGGAATGCCTCTAGTGAGTTTCTCTCTCCGGATAATGTTTGGATTGTCTGGTAAGAAGCCTAATGCTGAGGGGCTGTGGTTCTCATCCAAGAGCTGGCTCTAGGCTGCAGACCGATAATAAAAGGTCACCCCAAACAGAATGGAAAGGGTTGGAAGTGAAGTTGCTTTGTAGTCAGATCCTCAGAGTCTGAATTACTCTCCAAGAAGAAAAAGAAAAAGCAAGAGGAACAAAAGTGCCAATGAGCTGGCAGCATTCCAGGTGGTAGGGGTGAGAGGCTGGGAGAGGGCTGCTAGGTAGTTTGGGGATGGGAGCTGTGCCATTGACTAACCAGTTGCTGTTGAGTTGATTCTGACTCATGGCAACCCCATGTGTGTCAGGGTAGAACTGTGTTCCATAGGCTTCTCAGTGGCTGATTTTTGGAAAGCAGATTGTCAAGTCTTTCTTCCAAGACACTTCTGGGTGGACTTGAACCTCTACTTCTCAGTTAACCATCAAGTGCTAACTTAACCATTTATACCACCCAGGGACTCCATACTATTCACTAGGGCAGATTAAATGGGTATCCCTTCAAGCTGGCCAGTAGGATGCCAGCCTCTCTGCTACCCAATGCCAATGAGTGACCCCTGGAAATGAGAGGTCCCTGAACCCAATGACAGAGGCCCCCAAAAGTCTGAAAGGTGGGCTGCAGCCCATCTCCCAGCAGACACAGAGTCTAGCAGCAGTGGGGCCAGAACCCATAGAATGTGGCCTACACCGTTCAGTTCTCCCTGTCTGTGCTCATTTTAGTTACTGACAGGTCCTCGCATGGTTCTCTAGCCCACTCCCAACTAAACCCACAACCTTATTATCTAGACTGCAGCATTGCCTAGTAGGACTTACTATGATGATGGAAATGTTTTATATCTATACTGTCCAGATCAGTAGCCTCAAACCACATCTGGCTACTGAGCAATGGAAATGTGGCTAGTGCAACTGGGGAAATAAATTTTTAATTTTATTTAATTTTAACTAATTTAAATTTAAATGGCCCCACGTGGGTAGTGGCTATTGTATCACAGAGCAGAGAGAATGGAAAGGTTTCCTTTGCTTTAATAAGAGTAGTGGATACTGAAATGAGAAAACGGTGGTACACTCCATTCTATTCTCAGTGGAAAATCCCCAGATTTGCTCACGGTTTTAAGGGAAACAGAGAAGGGTAAAATTACCCTGATGCATCAACAAGTAAGAATCATAAAAACATAAGGGATGTAAGGGACAATAATAAAAGGTTGCCATCTCTGGAACCTTTCTAATGGGATCTGTATTTTTCAGAAGTTCTAAAAAGCAGAGCGAAGCCTGTCCTCCCAGACACAGACCTTGGCAGCAATGGGCAAAGGAACCATTTTACAAATGAGAGACTGAGGCCCAGGATTTGCCCAAGGTCTCAGAACTTGGCAAAGCAAAGACCAGTACCCACGGAGCGTAACTGCCAAAGCAGCGCTCTCTTTGCTAAGAAAAAATCATGTGATCTCAGGTTACTGGTCTAGCCTGTCCCCTGAAATTAGACCATCATAATGTTAGAAAGGCCTTGCTTAAAGGAAGAATTCTGGTTTACTTTGCTCATAACCAGAACCATCTGGAAGCAATCTCGCATTCACACGGTGGATGTCTCTTCTTCTTTGGCCCTTGCTCCTTCCACAAATCCCATCAGCCCAGGAACAGCTGCCGGAGAATCTGGCCTGCAGCCATGGGTGAAACTCCAATCCCCTCTCACATGAAATGTCCTCCTGGGCCCCGGCTTGCTGATCACCCCATATAGGTGGACACAGAGCACAAAGAATACTGATCCTACATGAGAAAGCTAAATCACTTGCAGTCACAGGGGCAGGGACCTGGTGCCACAAAGCCAGCTGTGAGAAAACTGTTGTTTCAAGTCAGTAACATAGATGCTTGCCAGCGAATTACGGACTGAGACAGCTCAGAGGGCTGCGGGTCAGGATACAGAGCTCTCAAGACAATGCCGGCTACAGTGTGCATCCTGCAATAGAGGCTCCACACAAAGGCTGGAGAAGGGGGGAGGCTGGCTTGCACTGAGTGCATGGCTGGGATTCTGGCACCAGGACCAATGACACCTGGCACAGAGGGTGAGAGATGGGTGGGTGATGGGGAGAAAAAGGAAAGGTCAGATCAAGGACCAACTCAGTAGGAGGGGTGCTGTGAAGCCTTTGGAAGCTTTGGAAATCAAGCCACTCTGCAAACTAAGGAGGGGCTAAGGGGAGGTTGGGGCCAATTTCATTACGAAGGTCCTGTTGATAATAACTTTTGTCCTCTATACAATCTGGGCCTGCCAAGCTGCTCCACAGTCTCTGAGAAAGTGCGAGGGTGGGAGAGAAAGGATCCCCGTCAGGAGGCAAACAGACTCATCCTTAATTATGAGACAAGGCTTCCCAGATCTGACATCCTCTCCCACACTTCCTCCCGACTGCACACACACCACAGAAAGCTGGCAGGATGCTCCTGTAATGAAAGCAGTCTATTTTCCTAAGCATAGGAGACTGGGTTCTTTGGGGATCTTCCCCACCACCAGCACCACTACTCCCAAATCACACACAGAGTCTTAGTGAAGCATCACAATTTAATTTGGCCAATGGTCTACTGGATCAGAATAGGAACTAGAAAAGTTACTGCCTCAGGAGTTCTTGAAATGCTTTGTACCATCCTCTTTTCTCCTTAAGGACTGCCAAGGAGACACTGATCCCGGTGGATAGAGGTTCACTGCTTAAATTTATGTTGCAACTCAAAACGGAGTAATTATGTCTAATATTACCCTGAAGAAAAGTGGACTGGCATACTATATCAGAAAGAACCCTGGACTAAGAGTCAGAAACCTGTGTTCTAATCCTTATTCTAATATTTTTGTATCAATGGAAGCTGAGCAAATCACCTAATCTCTCTGAGCCTCAACATGCTCATCTGCAAAATGAGAACAAGAGAGTGTTATTTCACATTTAGCAGTTCAGCCCAGTATCGTTAGGTGCCATTCAGTTGGTTCAGACTCATAGTGATTTTATGTATAACAGAATAAAACATTGCCCAGTCCTGTGCCATCCTCACAATCATTGCTAGGTTTGAGCCTATTGTTATAGCCATGGTGTCAATCCATGTCAATGAAGGTCTTCCTCTTTTTCACTCACTCTCTACTTTAACAGGCATGACGTCCTTTTCCAGCAACTGGTCCCTCCTCATGACCTGTCCAAAGTAACTGAGATGAAGTCTCACCATCCTTGCTTCTATAGAGCTTTCTGGCTGTACTTCCTTCAAGACAGCTTTGTTTGTTTTGGCAGTCCATGGTATATTCAATATTCTTCGCCAATAACACAATTAGAATGTGTCAATTCTTCTTCGGTCTTCCTTTTTCATTGTCTAGCGTTGGGGTGCATCAGTCCAGTAGTAAACAGTATAGGCCCTGAACTTACGCTGCCTGAGTTCAGATCCCAGCTTCTCCTCTTACCAGTTGAGGAACCTTGGGTGACTCAGCTTTTCTGCCTCAGTGTTCTCATCTGTAAAATGTACCTAGTTCACAGGATTGTTGTAAGAGTTAAATATGAGAAATCATTTAAAGCTCTCACTCCAGTGCCTGGCACTTAGTGCTCTCAACAACTGTCAGTGAGCTCCATTACCATCATAATTAGTTGGGGGCAAGAGATAAAATAAAAATGTCCATAACTAGGCATTTACTACAAGGATTAAACTGCTTTGCAGCAGGCAAGCCCTATTTTTGTTAAAAAGGTTTCAGAGAAACTAGTTTTCAACCAAGAAACATAAAGGAGGGACTAGGTAAGGGCTTATTTGTCTCCTTGAGTATGACAAATTCCAAATGCTATCCAGTCCTCTTTCAACTAATTCCAACAACTTGGTAGTAATTTAAGGCTTTCTTGGTAAATGAAATAGGCCACAGATCCTCATCTCCCTTTCCACAGAATTTTTTCCAGTCCTTCTCCTTCTGTTTACAACTAAAAAAAGGCAGTGAATTGTGATCCCATCTGTTTTAAGTCCTGAAAAACGACTGCTATATCTGAGGCTTTCCTAGAGGGTAAAAATACTTAAAAAAAAAAACAAAACAAAAAAAAAAACCCTCAAACTTAGGAAAGTGGGTTTATGTAGGCAGCAGTCTAAATTGGCTTTAAATTTTCCAAGCTCTTCCAGCAGAGATGTAAAGGCTCTCCTCCTTAAATCCCATTTTCAATCCAAAACTAAGAATAAGCAGGGAATAGACAAAGGTGTACGTAAATCTTTGCTTGCAGCCCAAGTTGTGAGCCAACAGCCACGTAGGGAAGTACACTGAACCAAATCAGCAAATCATGTCTGAGCGAAGCCATTCTCAGTCTTGGCTCCTCAATTATTCACTACCTTCTATGGAGTTCCATACGATTAAATACAGCCAATTTATGGACTGCTTATTTGCCTGGGACCATGTTAATGAAGCATGTATGTGTGTGTATGAAAAAAAGAGCGAGCAAAAGAGAGTAACTGTTTGCATATAAAGTTGGATGTAATCTAGTCCTTGAATTTATATACATATATATATACACACATTGTGTATATATATGATGGGGGCAATCTGTAACAATTTATTAAAGAAAAAAACGAACCCATCACTCAAAAACAAAAACAAAAACAAAAAAAAAGGAAAGCAGCTCTGCTTCAAGGGATTTAGAAATGGGAATGTAATAAAAAACTAACCTCATCACATGTTCTACTTACTAAGAAAGGTTGGAGCTGAATCTTTACAGCCTTTGAATGCTTCTTGCCTGTTATAGAGACCATGCTTATCATCTATCTCATCAGGAATGCCTTCCAAAGCTAGAAACAGTGGTTCTTCCCTCCCTGTAGGAATTGATACTAAGCAGCTACAACAAAGATACTCTCTACCATGACAAAATCTTAGGTATGATATTTACTAAGTTTCTGTTGACTGCTTGGAGATCAGATCCTGAAATCTAAATGGCCAGTTGAGAAGGAACATACAGACAGCCTTGCCTCAAGCTCAACATGTCTCAAGTGCAAACTCAGCATTCTCAGCCTTCCCATCCGTGCCCATCCACAACATGGGAGACCCGATCCCTCAGCTTCGGTCAATTGCACCACTTTTCTTCGTTTCATCCAATAAATACTTGCTAAGTATGTGCCTACAATGTGTCAGACAGAACGAGGTACCGGTCTCCCCCTCAGAGAGTTCACGGGCTAGTTGAAGAGACATACTTAGATAGGTAACTAGAGTCACTGATGATTTACCTCTTATATTTATCCCTTGGCCTAAATCATCTAGTCTCTTGTCTCGTATCTTTCCCTTCTCTTTCTTCTGCTTCTATCCCTCAGTATAGCCTTCAAGA
The DNA here is from genome assembly GCA_030035585.1 of Dugong dugon. Taxonomy (NCBI): domain Eukaryota; kingdom Metazoa; phylum Chordata; class Mammalia; order Sirenia; family Dugongidae; genus Dugong; species Dugong dugon. The sequence goes on from CM057465.1 coordinate 17,901,564, forward strand.
CGTCACATATATATTTCTATGATAGCTTCTCTCTGAGTACCTGAATCTGCTTTCTCTCCTAGTCAGCCTCCTTCCAACTTCTCTTAGAACAATCTTCCTAAAACTGCTTTAATCATTTCATTCCCCTTCTCAGAAATACACATGAGCCTCCCACAATAAATCTAAACTTCTCTGCCTGGCTTCCCCAATTCTTCCTTATGTTCCTTAGTAACAACTTAGTTTGATTTCCCAGAGTCTCTCCTTCTATTTGGTCATTTTCCTTGCTGTCTTTTAGATCTACTCTTTCATGTGTTTACAATCACGTGGGTTCCTAACCAATGATGCTTTCGCTTCCATCTTTCCAATTTCTACAAAAGCCAGCCAAACCCCACTACACTTTTATGAAATACACTAGCCCTTACTTCAATCTTTTGGGTTGGTTTTGTGACTGAATACAAATAGATTTACAAGAAAACCCAGTTAGAGTCAGGTTATGGCTCTAGGGCACCAAAACCTCAGCATGCTGAGTTGCAAAACTAGGGAAACTTTTCCAATAAATCCATTTACGTTTTAGAGCAGGGATCTAATATTCAAAGCAAGAGTAAATATTTTAGGCTTTGCGGACCAGATAATTTCTGTTGCAACCACTCAACTCTGCTGCTGTAGTGTGAAAGCAGCCACAGACCAAATGTAAACAAGTGAGCATGGCTGTGTTCCAAAAACCTTTATTTACAAAAACAGGCAGTGGGTAGAATTTGGCCCCTGGGCTGTAGTTTGCTGATCCCCGATCCAGAGGAAGAAGAGATACTAGTGAGGATCTTCTCTTGGATGGGAAGGGCAACCAGAAGTCCCTTAGATCTGCCTCTCATCTTCCTTGGGTAGTTAAATTTATTCCTTTAAGACAGTATAGTATGTACCCTAGGAGTAGATCCCCAGTCTAGACGTCATATCCATGAGAATTTGGGCTGTGAGTACCTGTTATAGCTATTTTGGTCAATGAAGAAGAGATAATGACACCTACTTCTTTACCTTTGTCCTGGAGATAGGTGAGGAAAGTGCCTTTTGTCTCATTCTCCTACCTCTCTCCAGACCAGCAGGAGGCTCACCTGGTGGGTTCTCAGGGCATAAGAGCTCATCTTCAACCACACTTCTAAGTGCCAGGCACTGTTCTCTCACTTAATACTTATATCAACACTGTGACATGTAAGTACTCTATCATAATCTCTATTTTTCAGATGGAAGAAACCGATGAGTCTATGTTAGCCAGGGATGTATGACAAAAATGGTCTTGGTGCTTATAGAGATATGTTTTGGTAATAAGACAACTCCCACCCCCCATCAAGATTTATTTGAATTTGAATGTGATAAAATTATGAGAATAGCTCATTACCTCTAGTCCTTACAACAACCTTTCAAAGGGTGTCTTAGTTATCTAGTGCTACTTTAACAGAAATACCACAAGTGGATGGCTTTAACGAACAAAAATATATTCTCTCACAGTCCAGAAGGCTAGAAGTCTGAATTCGGAGTGCCAGCTTCTGGGGAAGACTTTCTCTCTCTATCGGTTCCAGGGAAAGGTCCTTGTCATCAATCTTCCCTTGGTCTAGGAGCTTCTCAGTGCAGGGACCCTGGGTCCATAGGACACGCTCTGCTCCTGGCACTTCTTTATTGATGGTATGAGGCCCCTCTCCTGTCTGCTCGATTCTTTCTTTTATATCTTAACAGAGATTGACTCAAGATACAACCTAATCCTATAGATTGAGTCCTGCCTCATAAACAAACTGCCTCTAATCCTGCCTCATTAACATCATAGAGGTTAGGATTTACAACACATAGGATAATCACATCAGATCAGAAATGGTAGACAACCTCACAATACTGGGAAACATCGCCTAGCCAAGTTGACACACATTCGGGGGGTACACAATTCAATCCATAACAAGGGGGTATGTCTTCTTGACTTTATCCATGAAAAAATAAGCTCTGAAGGGCAAAGTAGGTTGCCCAGCTTTACCTATTTAGAAAAGTCTGAGCCAAGATTCAAATCCAAGCAAGTCTGGCCGATAAACCTTTCGCCATTTCTTTGAGTTCTTTTATCTCCCTGTTAACCCTGATTTAAAACCATAAAGTAATCGAGAAAAGTTGTGTGATAGATATATTTATAACAACGACCCAAAAAAAAAAAAAAAAAAAAAGAGTGTAGCTGCTGAGACTCCTTATGTACATCCAAACACCTCATGGGATTTGTTCCTTGGTTTGGAGGTTTAGGGTCATGGTTTCATGGGACATCCCAGTTAACTGGCCTAATAATGTGTTTAGTGCTTCTGCTCCATCTCATAGTTTGCTGCTTAGTGCCTGGGGTCTTAAAAGCTTCCAAGGCCATCCAAAGTACAATGATTGGTATCTATTCACCTGGACCAACAGAGGAAGAAGGAGAGTCAGGAACAGGAGGAGGAAACAGAATGGCCTTCTTTGCCATGAGACCAGAGGAACTGGTGCCTGGCTACCATTACTGAATATTTTGATTAAAGATTCTATAGAAGAATCCTGATCAAAAGGGATAAAACACAGAACAGAATTTCAAATTCTTATAGAATCCAGATTTTCTGGAGCCATGGAGGCTGGATGAACCCCTGAAACTATTGCCCTGAAATAATCTTTAAACCTTAAACCAAAAATATCCCCTGAAGTCTTCTTAAAACCAAACAATAGTTCACCTTCGCTAGTAAAGAATGTCTGCCTTAAGCATTGTCATGGATTGAACTGTGTCCCCTGCAAATGTCTGTCAAACTGGCTAGGCCAGGATTCCCAGTATTGTGTGACTGTCCACCATTTTGTCATCTGATGTGATTTTCCTATGTATTGTAAATCCTTTATGATGTTGATGAGATGGGATTAGCAGCAGTTTGTTAATGAGGAAGGACTCAATCTACAAGACTGGATTGTATCTTGACCCAATTCTCTGTTGAGATATAAAAGAGAGAAGCGAGCAGAGAGACATGGGGACCTTATACCACCCAGAAACAAGATGCAGGAGAATAATGTGTCCTTTGGGCCCAGGGTCCATGCACCAAGAAGCAACTCGACTGGAGAAGAATGATGACAAGGACCTTCTCCCAGAGTCAAAAGAGAGAGTAAGTCTTCCCCTGGAGGTGGCACTCTGAATTCAGACTTCTAGCCTTCTATACTGTGAGAGAATAAATTTCACTTTGTTAACTCCATCCACTTGTGTTATTTCTATTATAGCAGCACTAGACGATTAATATAAGCGTTATGCTCTTTTAAGATCTATCTGTATGGAATCAAATTGACAACAGCAACTTGAAAGAGTAAATAGTAACTTTAGCAGCAGTGAGTTTATGTTAAAGGGGGAGGAACAACTCTGAAAAGGAGGGTATGAAAATGGTTGTACAACTTGAAGAATGTTGTACTGAATTATACATGTAGACACTTGAACTGGTGTATGTTTTTGCTGTGTATATTCTCAACAACAAATGAAATAAATTACTAAAAAAATGAAATAAGGAGGCGGGGCCAAGATGGTGGAGTAGTTAGATGCTTCTGGTGGACCCTCTTAAAACAAAGACACAAAAAAACAAGTGAGTTGATTATATATGACAATCTAGGAGCCCTGAATATCCAAGGCAAAGTTGAGGAACTGCACTGAATGGCAGGGGGAGGGAGAGATGGCTCAGAAGCAGCTAGGTGTTGCCAGACCTGACCCGGCAAGAGCCTCAGCCCTTCAGGCCTGATCAGCTCATGGGTGAGTGGTAAGGCAGGCAAGGAGCAGTGCTCGGAAGGTGTATTCTGCACTGGGAGAGACCCAGCGGCAGAAAGCCTGTCTACTTGGCACCCAGAACCAGTGAGAAGCAGCTCTCAATCGGCAAAAGATAAGTACTCACGTCTGGCCTACTGCGCAGATCAAAAACACCTCCCTTAGGCAAAAACCTCTCTCCCATTTACCTCCCCACTCCCTGCTCTGCACTGGGTCCTGGAACAGCTTCAGCAATTGTCAAGTCCCCTGGGCCGGAAGTAGGATCTGTCACATGCACTGAGCCATTTTCACAGCCATGGAGAGTGAACAAATTAACAAACGGGAAAAAATAAACTGCCGGTTCCCCTAAGACAGGAACTCAGGATGGGGCAGTTCCTTTGCCTAGGCACAGGCACAGGGGATCCATGGACTTTGAGTGCCTTTCCCCTGCATAGACTTGTGTGGGCCCATCTCAACAGTGTATGCCCTCATTACTGCAGTACAACAGGGTACAGGGTATATACCTGAAGTCTAACTTCAACTGTTTCAGCTGTGAAGTGGCAGGTTTGTGACATTTGACACTTCTCTGCCCACTAATCAGGGTCTTCACCTATCCACATGAAGCCTGAGGACTGGTGGCTCCACCCACGCCATCTAGCAACCTGTGATAGGGGACCAAGAATAAGAGGTCATAGTCTGGCTGCAAAACCCACTCACCTATGTGCTCTAGGGAACAGGGACACGCCTTCCTCCTGGACACTCGGGGGTGGCCGTCAGCCCCCTGCCTTGCTCAGAGTGTGTCCCCATGTTGCAGGCAGATGCCTGTGCCTACATCAATCACCCATTCCTGTCTAAGACTGTAAGTGAGAGCCTACACCACACACGTGGTGGTTATCCACCTGGGCACCTGAGCTGAATCCATACAGGAGGAGTGGGTGGACTCCTGAGCTCACATACCTAGTAACAGATCTAACCAACTGGCAACGGGATATTAGAGCTTCAAAGGTGCCAATAATCAAACTACCTCACATGAGCAACTTATTTGGGCATATCAAAACAAAACAAGAAGCTAGGACACAGTAAGCAAATGTAAAATAAATAAATATAATAAGTTATTGATGGCTCAGAGACAACAGTCAATATCAAATCACATAAAGAGGCAGCACATGATGGCTTCAGCAAGCTCCCAAATTATAGAATCTAGAAATTTTCCAGAGGAGGAAAACTTCTTGGAGTTACCAGAGGCAAAATACAAAAGATTAATATACAGAACTCTTGAAGACATTAGGAAGGAAATTAATCAAAGCGCAGAACGCACAACAGAGGAAATTAAAAAGATTAGAGAAGAGCATAATGACAAATTTAACAGGCTGCAAGAATCCACAGAGAGACAGCAATCAGAAATCCAGAAGATTAAAAATAAAATTTAAGAAGTAGACAACTCAGTAGAAAGTCACAGAAGCAGAATTGAGGCAATGGAAGTCAGAATTAGTGAGACTGAAGATAAAGCACTTGACAACAACTTACTTGAGGAAAAATCAGATATCTTTTAAAAAAGTGAAGAAACCGTAAGAATTATGTGGGACTCTATCAAAAGGAATAACCTATTAGTGGCTGGAGTACCAGAACAGGGGAGGATAACAGAAAATACAGACAGAATTGTTGAAGATTTGTTGGCAGAAAACTTCCCTGATATCGTGAAAGATGACAAGATATCTTATCCAAGATGCTCATTGAACCCCACATAAGGTAGATCCCAAAAGAAAGTCACCAAGACATATTATAATCAAACTTGCCAAAACGAAAGACAAAGAGAGAATTTTAAGAGCAGCTAGGGATAAACGAAAAGTCATCTTGTGAGAGTCAGTAAGAATAAGCTCAGACTACTTAGCAGAAACCATGCAGGCAGGATGGCAATCGGATGACATATATAAAGCCTTGAAGGAAAAAAACTGCCAGCCAAGAATTATATATCCAGAAAACTGTCTCTCAAATATGATGGTGAAATTAGGGCATTTCCAGACAAACAGAAGTTTAGGGAATTTGCAAAAACCAAACCAAATTTACAAGAAATACTAAAGGGAGTCCTCTGGTTAGAAAATCAGTAACATCAGATAACAACTCAAGACTAGAACACAGGACAGAGCAACCAGATATCAACTGAGATAGGGAAGTCACAAAAGTAAATCAAAGCTAAAACACTAAAAATAGGGAAACAGATGTCAATATGTAAAAGACAACAATATTAAAACAAAAAAGAGGGACTTAAAAATGTAGACATAGATTCTTCATATGGAGAGGAAGTCAAGGCGATATCAAGAAACAAAAGACTGGTATAAACTTAGAAAAACAGGGGTAAATATTAAGGTAACCACAAAGGAAACTAACAATCCTACAAGTCAAAATAAAAAACTAGAAAAATACAAAGACTCAGCAAACACAAAATCAACAACAATGAAAAAGATGAAAAGAAAAATGACTCAGCACAGAAAATTATGTGGAACAAAGAAACTGAATAACACACAAAAAAAGACATCAAAATGACAGCACTAAACTCATACCTATCAATAACTACACTGAATGTAAATGGACTAAATGCACCGATAGAGACAGGGTGGCAGATTGGATAAAAACACAATCCGTCTATATGCTGCCTACAAGAGACACACCTTAGACTTAAAGACACAAAGTAAAACTTAAAGGATGGAAAAAAATGTATCAAGAAAACAACACTCAAAAAAGAGCAGGAGTGGCAATATTAATCTCTGACAAAACAGACTTCAAAGTAAAATCCACCACAAAGGACAAGAAAGGAGACTATATAATGATTAAAGGCTCAATACACCAGGAGGACATAACTATAATAAATATTTACGCACCCGACAGGGCTCCAAAATACATAAACTCTAACCGCATTGAAAAGAGAGACAGACAGACAGCTCTACGACAGTAGTAGGAGACTTCAACACGCTACTTTCGGTGAAGGACAGAACATCCAGAAAGAAGCTCAACAAAGACACTGACGAGCTAAATGCTACAATCAACCAACTTGATCTCATAGACATATACCGAACACTCCACCAAACAGCAGCCAAGTATACTTTCTTTTCCAATGCACATGGAACATTCTCCAAAATAGACAACATATTAAGCCATAAAGCAAGCCTTAACAAAATCCAAAACATCAAAATATTACAAAGCGTCTTTTCTGACCATAAAGCCATAAAAGTAGAAATCAACAACAGAAAAAGCAAGGAAAAACAATCAAACACATGGGAACTGAACAACACCTTGCTCAGAAACTACTGGGTTATAGAAGAAATTAAGGATGGAATAAAGAAATTCATCGAGAATGAAAACACATCCTACCAAAACCTTCGGGACACAGCAAAAGCAGTGCTCAGAGGTCAGTTTATAGCAATAAACGCACACATCCAAACAGAAGAAAGGGCCATAATCAAAATATTAACCCTACAACTGGAACAAGCAGAAAGAGAGCAGCAAAAGAAGCCCTCGGGCACCAGAAGAAAGGAAATAATAAGAATTAGAGCAGAATTAAATGAAATAGAGAATCGAAAAACAATTGAAAGAGTTAACAAGACCAAAAGCCAGTTCTCTGAACAGATCAACAAAATTGATAAACCATTGGCCAAACTGACAAAAGAAAAACAGGAGAGGAAGCAAATAACTCTTATAAGAAATGAGATGGGTGATATCACAACAGACCCAACCAAAATTAAAAGAATCATAACAGAATACTGTGAAAAATTGTAGTCTAACAAATGTGAAAACCTAGAGGAAATGGACAAATTTCTAGAAACTTGCTACCTACCTAAACTAACACAAACAGAGGTAGAACAACTAAATAAACCCATAACAAAAGAAGAGATTGAAAAGGTAATTAAAAAATTCCCAACAAAAAAAAAGCCCTGGCCGGGATGGCTTCACTGGAGAATTCTACCAAACTTTCAGAGAAGAGTTAACACCACTACCACTAAAGGTATTTCAGAGCATAGAAAGGATGGAATACTCCCAAACTCATTCTATGAAGCCAGCATAACCCTGATACCAAAACGAGGTAAAGACACCACAAAAAAAATTACAGAACAATGTCCTTCATGAACACTGATGCAAAAATCCTCAACAAAATTCTATCCAATAGAATTCAGCAACATATCAAAAAAATAATTCACCGTGATCAAGTGAGATTTACACCAGATATGCAGGGATGGTTCAACATTAGAAAAACAATCAATGTAACCCATCACATAAATAAAAGACAAAAACCACATGATCTTATCAATCGATGCAGAAAAGGCATCTGACAAAGTCCAACACCCATTCATGATAAAAATTCTCAAGAAAATAGGAATAGAAGGGAAATTCTCCAATATAATTAAGAGCATTTATACAAAGCCAATAGCCAACATCAACCTAAACGGAGAGACTTTGAAAGCACTCCCCTCGAGAATGGTGACCAGACAAGGATGTCCTTTATCACTACTCATATTCAACACGGTGCTGAAGGTCCTAGCCAGAGCAATTAGGCTAGAAAAAGAAATAAAGGACATTCAAATTGGTAGGGAAGAAGTCAAAGTATCTCTATTTGCAGATGATATTATCTTATACACAGAAAACCCCAAAGAATCCACAAGAAAACTACTGCAACTAATAATAGAAGACTTCAGCGAAGTTTAAGGATACAAGATAAAAATACAAAAATCAGTTGGATTCCTTTAGTTTCAGGATACAAGATAAAAATACAAAAATCAGTTGGATTCCTTTACACCAACAAAGAGAACTTCGAAGACGAAATCACCAAATCAGTACCATTTACAATAGCCCCTAAGAAGATAAAATACTTAGGAATAAACTAACCAGAGATGTAAAAGACCTATACAACGAAAACTACAAGACACTACTGCAAGAAATCAAAAAGAGACCTGCATAAGTGGAAAAACATACCTTGTTCATGGATAGGAAGACTCAACATGGTGAAAATGTCAATTCTACCCAAAACAATCTACAGATACGATGCAATCCCCCTCTCAATTCCAACGGCATTTTTTAATGAGATGGAGAAGCAAATCACCAACTTCATACGGAAAGGGAAGAGGCCCCGGATAAGTAAAGCATTACTCAAGAAGAAGGACAAAGTGGGAGGCCTCACACCACCTGCTTTTAGAACCTATTATACTGCCACAGTAGTCAAAACAGCGTAGTACGGTTCCAGCAACAGATACATAGACCAACGGAAGAGAATTGAGAATCCAGACATAAATTCATCCACCTACGAGCAGCTGATATTTGACAAAGGCCCAAAGTCCGTTAAAAGGGGAAACGACAGTCTCTTTAACAAATGGTGCTGGCATAACTGAATATCCATCTGCAAAAAACTGAAACAAGACCCATATCTCACACCATGCACAAAAACTAACCTAAAATGGATTAAAGACTTAAATATAAAATCAAAAACGATATAGATCATGGAAGAAAAAATAGGGACAACGCTAGGAGCTCTCATAGTTGGCATAAACAGAATATGAACCGCAAGTAACAATGCACAAGCACCAGAAGAGAGACTAGATAAATGGGAGCTCCTAAAAATCAAACACTTTTGCTCATCAAAAGACTTCATCAAAAGAGTAGAAAGACAATCTACAGACTGGGAAAAAATTTTTGGCTACGACAAGTCCGATCAGCGTCTAATCTATAAAATCTACAAGATACTGCAAAACCTCAACAACAAAAGGAGAAATAACCCAATTGAAAAATGGGCAAAGGATATTAACAGGCACTTTGCCAAAGAAGATATTTAGGTGGCTAATAGACATACGAAGAAATGCTCACGATCATTAGCCATCAGAGAAATGCAGATCAAAACTACAGTGAGATACATCTCACCCCAACAAGGCTAACATTAATCCAAAATCACAAAATAATAAATGCTGGAGAGGTTGTGGAGAGACTGGAACACTTACACACTGTTGGTGGGAATGTAAAATGGTACAACTACTTTGGAAATCAATTTGGCACTTCCTTAAAAAGCTAGAAATAGAAGTACCATACGACCCAGCTATCTTCCTCCTTGGAATATATCCTAGAGAAATAATAGCTGTCACACGAATAGATATATGCACACCCATGTTCACTGCAGCACTGTTCACAATAGCAAAAAGATGGAAACAACCTAGGTGCCCATCAACGGACGAATGAATAAACAAATTACGGTATATCCACGCAACGTAATACTACGCAATGATAAAGAACAATGATGAAGCTGTGAAACATAACATGGAGGAATCTGGAGGGCATTATGCTGAGTGAATTTAGTCAGTCACAGAAGGACAAATATTGAATAAGACCACTATCATAAGAACTCAGGAAAAGGTTTAAACACAGAAGAAAACATTCTTTGATGGTTACAAGGGTGGGGAGGGAGGGTGAGGGTTATTTACCAACTAGATAGTAGATAAGAATTATCTTAGGTGAAGGGAAGGATAGCACACACTACAGGGGAAATCAGCGGAACTAGACTAAACCAAAACTAAGAAGTTTCCTGAATACAATCAAACATTTTGAGTAACAGCGATAGGGGTCTGGGGACCATGCTTTAAGGGGATATCTAGGTCAATTGGCATAATAAAGCTTATTAAGAAAATGTTCTGCATCCTACTTTGGTGAGTGGCATCTGGGGTCTTAAAGGCTTGCAAGCGGCCGCCTAAGATGCATCAATTGGTCCCAAGCACCTGGAGTAAAGGAGAACGAAGAGCACCAAAGACACAAGGAAAGTTATTAGCCCAAGAGACAGAAAGAGCCACATAAACCAGAGACTTCATCAGTCTGAGACCAGAATAACTAGATAGTGCCCAACTACCACCAATGACCTCCCTGACAGGGAACACAAGGGAGAATCCCTGATGGAGCAGTAGAACGATGGGATGCAGAAGTCAAATTCTAGTTAAGAAGACCAGACTTAATGGTCTGAGTGAGACTGGAGGAACCCCGGAAAGCATGGCCCCCAAATTCTCTATCAGTCCAGAATTAAAAGAGTTTCCAAGGCCAACTCTTCAGACAGGGATTAGACTGGACTGTGGGACATTAAGTGGTACTCATGAGGACTGTGCCTCTTAGCTCAAGTAGATACGAGAGACGAAATGGGCTGCTTTTCTCCGGAGGTGAGATGAGAAGGCAGAGAGGGTTAGGAGTTGGTTAAATGGACATGGGGAATCAGAGGTGGAAAGGAGGAGTGTGCTGTCACAGTATGGGGAGAGCAGTTAGGGTCACAAAACAATGTACGTATAAATTTTTGTATGGGAGACAAAATAATATAAGTTGAAATATAAACTTCATTTAAACTACAATAAACAAAAAATAAAATAAAAACCATAAAGCTTAATGTGCTTTAAAAGACCCCAAATGATTGCTCCCTGTGAATCAACAAATTAGGTCAGTTTCATGGGGTCCAAGGTACCCGGGTGGCAAAAGCTGTTTGCAATCAGCTGCTAACCTAAACGTTGGAGGTTCAAACCCACCCAGCAGCGTTATGGAAGAAAGGCCTGGCAATCTGCTTCTGTAAAGATTTCAGCCAAGAAAACCTATGGAACCTCAGCTCCATTCTATAATACATCAGGTCTCCATGAGTCAGAATCAGCTCACTGGCAATGGTTTGTTTTGGTTTTCATGGGATCTAGTATTCCCGAGGAAGGCCTCAGAGAAGCAGAGAGGCAAACCAATAGCCATGATTTGAGAACTGGTGCCTAGGCAGAAACAGCAAAAGCAAGTGTAGTCCCTTTTCATTCACCACAAACCCAGGTCTCTGGCTGCACCTCCTAATCCAAACTGCGTAAGTGCCTTTTTATGGTGACGCCACTTCTTTCACACACTGTTGTGGCCGAGGCACAGGGAGGCATGTTCTTACCAGCCGGTCATATTAAAGTCCCTGTAGAGCATCTTCTTTCCAAGTTCCTTTCTCTGCACTCTCCTTGGAAACTCCAAATGTGTGAACTCATTTCCCAGCAAGTGAGGCTGCATGAATGCCTAATAGCAGAAGGAAAAAAATACGTATTTAGAGGGGGGGAAAAAAAAAGACTCAAGGATGTTTTGCAAATCGAGACGGTTTGCACTTTAAAAACGAAAAAACAAAAATAATCTCTTATTTTGATGGAAGTAAACAGATTTACAGGAAGAACAGCCTGGTGATCTACTTCTGAAAATCAGCCAATGAAAACTTCATGGATCACAATGGTCCGATCTGCAACCAATCACAGGGATGGCACAGGAGCAGGTAGGGTTTCATTCCATTGTGCAGGGGGTCACCATGAGTTGGGGGCTGACCCGACGGAATTAACAACTACCACCACAATAAATAGATTCAAGAATCTAAATATGAATAAAGTATCAATAAATACAAATCATGAACTTAATTTATAAAGGGATCATGAATTTAATTTACAAAGGGATATAGCTTTTTCATTGGATATATTAACTGTAATTGGAGACATGTAATCAAGGACATACGAAAAAGGAACTGAGCTTTTCCAAAGGTTTACTTTTCAAATCCGAGATTGTTTCATTTTTCTGAATGGCATGTTAATGAGCTACAAGGGAAGAAAGCGAATCTTGAATCTTTCCTCCTTGGCTTTCTCCAAGCTCCTCTGGCTCACACCCCTAGTTAACATGGCCTTACCTCCCAAGTCTGAAAGTGAGTCTCCACATAAACACAATGGCCTGAGAGGGTGGGTTGGGACTAGATACAGCAGGCAGGAACTTTCTGTTGGACTCCCTCCATTTTGCTCTGCAGTAATTTGATCATGTAATTGGAAGACTATTCCAGAGCAGATGGCTTCCTCCCCTCCCCCAAATCTCTGTTCACACTGTAAAAATCTTTAGCAAACAGCCACTTAGGGAATTGCTTTGAAACAACAAACAGTCTCAGCGTCACATTCTAAATTCAAATCCAGCTATCCAAGAGATGAAATGCTCATGCAGTAACTTCCCCGCTCAGGGACCACAGCCCGTAAGCATACCTGCACTGGAGATTCCCCACATCAAGCTGTACACTGCCCCTGCTCATTAGCAGCCTGGGCAGCATAGAGCTTCTCTTTCTTCGGTGGGGAAAGAGTGGGCAGAACAAATTCCATCCTGGCATTGTAAGAAAGCCCAGGGATCCCTGCCACAGGACAGATGGCCATGTCCTCAGTTTACTGGAAAATGGGCACCTTTTTCAGTCTCTTTCCCACGACCCAATACAGACAGACCTCCCACTGACTCACGGAGGCTTGGAGGTAGTAGCTAAGCTAGGTATTAGTCACGGGAAGCTAAGGGTATCGGGAGCCAAAAGAAACAAGCTGAATTGTCGCCAGGCTGGTCAGATTTGGCCAGATATGGAATTCTGAGGCAGTAATGCTGAGCAGTCTTGGGAACAGGACTGGTCTGAGGGTGAGAAAAGTACTGTGCCTTACTGTCTACTGTACCAGTTGCCATTGAGTCAACGTCAACTCATGGGGACCCCATGTGTGTCAGAGTATAAGTGCACTTCTCGGTTTTTAAACTGTGTTAAACATATAAGTAACAAAACATTTGCCATTTCAACAATCGGCACATGTACAGTTCAGTGACATAACTTGTGTTTACCATATTGTTCAACTATCACCTTGTATAGGGTTTTCAATGGCTGATTTTTCAGAAGTAGATCACCAGGTCTTTCTTTCTGAGGTGACTCTGGGTGGATTTGAACATCTAACCCTTCAGCCGAGAGCACTGATCATTTACACTACCAAGGGACTCCCTGTCTGCTGTAGCTTCAGAGATTCCAGCTCTGGGGGAATTCTGGGTCATCTTGGAGGTCTGGGACCTGTGCTAGAGTTGAGGCTTGGGCTGCTGATGGCTATCAAGAAAACTCAAATACTGGGCTTCACTGAATGGTTCTCCTAGGAAGGAAAGAAGGGAACTAGTACTTAAAAGGGCAGTTTGGTGGTGTGGGCTTTGGGTGAGGCTGACCTGGGTCTGAATCCAAGACCTGCATTTATAAGCTGTGTGATTCTGAACAGGTTATTTAATTTCCTAGGCCTTAGTTTTTTAATCTGTAAAATGAGATTAATTATATATTTATCTCACACTGATGTTTTAATAATTAAATGAAATGATATTTTTAATGCACTTACCATGGTCGTCTCTGCTCATAAAAATACAAATAATAATTATTATACTCACCTAATGATGAGTTGAGTTCTGTTACATCCTAAGTACTGCACTAAGCACTTTGTGATTTCTTATTTTACCCTCCTAACAACTCTGTGGTCAGGATCGGCTATGTCATTTGTCGGGCCCAATGTAAAATGAAAATGTGAAGCCCCTTGTTCAAAATTAAGAGTTTCGATGGTGACAGCAAAACATTAAACTAAGCTTGAGGCATTTCTAAGTGAGGGGACTGTGTGGCTATACAAGTCACATGTCCATGAAACCAGTCCTGCCTAGGGGCCGTTGTTATTGTTAGATGCCCACTGAGTGGATTTTCGACTATTAGCATCCCCATGAGAGAAATACTATTTTATCTCTCCTTTTATTTTGGTCCACCTGTGAAATATAAGGAACAGAGGTATAAGTGGTCAATGAACAGGGTGTCTTTTAAGTACCCTTTATTGTCTCTCAGAACTTTGGGATTGTATCAGCATAGAGTTTTTGTCACCCCCTGCTGGACTAACACTGATTGAGCAGTTACCATGTGCTAGCCCAGTATCAGGCACTTGACATGCCTTATCTTATTTATTCCCCCAACAATCCTGCATAGCGTGTGTCACAGACTCCGTTTACAAACGAGGAAACTAAGGCCCAGAGAGGTTAAGACATCGGCCAGGACTGGGTTGTTCTACAGCCCAAACTTGGTGTCATGTCCATAACCCCCATGCTAATCCCTATGTTGACCCTTTAACCTCCACACTCACATTCACAAAAAACAGTGAGGGGACAACACAAGGCCTGCTGTGATCCTATCACTCTTAAACCATGCAAATTCTGAATCAGAAGCAGGTACCCATGTGAATCAAGCCAAAAACAAAAGAAAAATCACAGATCTGCATGCAGCTTGACCACAAGAATGTTCCCAACGTTATTTATAACATTAAGTTACTAGAATAATCACTTAATAGAAGAATGATTAAATAAAGTAGAATAAATCCATATAAAAGAATTCTATGTTGTTATTTAAAATGATGTTATGAGAGCATGTAACAATATAGAAAGAGTTGATATATTTGAAGTTAAAAAAATACAGGTTATCAAACAATGTGTATGTGAATATACATATTTAGGTGTTGTGTATCATATATACATGAAACTATCTAAAAAGACAAACGCATATATTCATAAATGAGCCTACGTGTGTGTATGTGTGTAAATACTGACATGTGACACACATATTATAAACCAATAGGTTACGATCCAAAGGCCATTCCTGAGTACAGTTCTTCACAAATCCAAGTGACTACGAGGGTTAAGTGTGTAGAGTTCCAGGCACTTTGCCTCTTAACAGGAGGATGAGTGGGCCCTTTGGTGATGCTTTAACCAGGTACTCTCATGCCCTTTTTGTTGACATACGTTTGCCTAGGCAGCTAAATCGAGAGGTCTGCTGAGGCAGACGTCTTCAGGGTGAGCCAGGATACTCCCTGGTAGCTTTGCTATCTGCAGGGCCCACCTCACCTCTCCCTCTGAGGATGTGTGGACTCAAAGGGGCCTTTGACTCTGTGTTGGTGTGACATCTGTAGCCCCTTCCCCATGCACAGTCTTTCAAGGTCTCCAATCAACTGTGGGCTTTCTCCCAGGGTAACAACAGGCTACTCTATTTCATTGACTCTAAAATGACACTGGAGTCCCTGGGTGATACAAAGGGTTAATGCCCTTGGTTGCTAACTGAATGGTTGGAGGTTAGAGTCTACCAAGAGGCACCTCAGAAGAAAGGCCTGCCAATCTACTTCTGAGAAAATCAGCCATTGAAAACCCTATTGAGCACAGTTCTACTCAGACACACACGGGGTTGCCATGAATTGGAGTTGACTCAACAGCAACTGGTGTTTTTTTTAAAGATGCCATTTATTAGACGCACTGTTATTTTTTTACCTTTAAGAAAGAAAGAAAAAAAAGCTGCCAATTAAACTATGTACAATCCTTTCTTACCACTTCAAATTTTTTTTATTTTTCTTTTTGAAAGATCTCCTTCAGACTTAGATAAATTTTTACCATTGATCACTACTATGTATATTTAAAAAGGAATATATATTTTGGTTAAGGTTTTCCAAAACTTGTACACATTTTGAATCCAATTCTTCTCATCACTTTTCAGTGTGAGCCATTAATCTTCATGCTTTTTTTCCACGCAACAGCATCCTGTGTTTCATCAGACCATGTAAGACAGCATTTCTTAAATAATCCATAAAAGACTGACAAGCATCAAAGCCACGGGTGCAAAGTTCTTAAGCCAGCTTTGCAATTATCTAGAGCTGGCTTACTTCTGACTCCCACTTTGGGAATGTGGCTCAACAAGTTTGATTCATGCCTCCTAACCCCTCCACACAACCAAGTGGATCCAAAGAGGCTTCGTTTTTGTCTGCAGAATTTTCCTCCAAGTTGCTGGATACCCATCCTGCCAGTGGCCATTCTTCTGATGTTTTCATATGCCCACAGGATGACATTATGTCATGACTGCTGCTTGGCTGACAGCAACAATCAACTGTAAGATATTCCGACACCAGAGATGTTAAATGGTGGGGAAAAAAAGTGTCTTAGCTTTGAGGAAATACTATAATACTCAACCTCCATTGATACTGATGCCACACCCTTAATTTTTCTATTTTTAAGGATTTTTTTCTTCCTTTCTTGCAAATTGCTACAGCACATGTCACAAATGGCATGATTTATTTTCTGTCACAATCATGACTACCACAGAATAATTCATTCTTTGTTACTACGGATTAAACTGTGTCCCCCTAAAATATATATCGGAATCCTAACTCCTATACCTATGGATGTACTGTATTTTTACACAAATAATGTACGCCTTCTACATTTGTTCATAAGCGTGCTATGCTAATTTTTTATAGCAACAACAACAATAAAAAAAAATGGCATAGCTGCACTTATGAAAATACCCTGAGGGAAGAGGGAGCGGTTGGCAAATAAAAGTAGAAGGAACACATTATTTGTGTAATCCTGTTTGGAAATAGGGTTCTGTCACATTAACAGACTACACCTGAGTAAAAAGCCAAACCACCAAACCCATTGCTGTGGAATCAATTCCAACTCATAATGACCTTACAGGACAGAACAGAACTGTCCCATAGGGTTTCCAAGGAGCAGCTGGTGAATTCGAACTGCCGACCTTTTGGTTAGCAGACAAACTCTTAACCACTGCACCACCAGGGCTCCATACCCGAGTAAAGTGGGTTCTAAATCAAATTATGCCTGAGTTATAAAAAGAACAGATTAGACACAGAGATATGAACCCACATGGGGGAAGACAGAAGCTATGTGAGGACTGTCTACAAGCCAGGCCAAGGAACCAAGAATGTCTGGGGCTACCAAAAAAGGAACAGACCCAGATGAGACCCTGATTTGGACTTTTAGCCTCCAGAACTGTGAGAAGAAAAACTTCTAATCTTTAACGCCACCCACTTGCGGTATTTGTGTTACAGTAGCACTAGGAAGCTCAGGCACATGTGTATCTACTCATTACTCACTTTTTAAAAGAAATCATCATCCGTATTCTAACTGCAGGCTTCCTTCTTACCTGCACTATCAATACTCACTGCTGCTGGTTTTGTCAGACATGATGAGGACACCAGTGTTAAAAGAAAACTTAAGAACTAAATACAAGCAGAAAAAAACCACATGGTTAATTAATGAAATATGAGATGCTACAATGTAACGGGATGCACACAACTGAAAAACTACCAGCTGGTTTTCAGATGAAAACACTTCCGCCCATTAGTATATCTTTTTGTGCAATACTGATGACAGTTCACACATGAGGTCTCAGAGGCACACGGTTATACATGCACATACACCCAAAGTCATCAAAACATAAAAGTCTTATCTGAGGGTCTTCTTTTTAACTTACTAATACTCACGAATATTTGTACCACTGAGCACGGATTCATTTTGTTTAAAAAACTCCAAAAATCATCTTAAGATCCCGATTTTTAAGCTAGGTTTTAAAAAATTGTTGAGAGAAGCTGCACTGTTCTTTCTTATTCTACTAATGTGTGGGAGAGCTAGAGCCATTGGGAAGAGCCAACCAGGGAAGGGACCTGGCTCCAATGCAGGAGACCCTGAATGCCCTGCTTCCCAACAGGTCAGCACAAAGACATTCTGTTCTCAGAAGCTGAGAAGCCAAATGACTTGGGAACTCCGAAACTTCTTAGAGCCTGCCCAGCATTCAAGGGACATGACTAGCTAGGGTGACTTCATTAGTACTGGTCTGCCCCTGCTGGAAGCATTGCTCAAGATAGCATGCTGGGGTCTTGAGTCCCAAAAGTGATATTACTTTGAATTCACTGTAACCTACAAGTTCCAAAATTTAAAGTCTATAAAGAATTTGTAAGGCTGTTTTTGGCAATAAAACCCAATGACTTCCTGACTCCAACCTTGTCAGATTATGGACAATTTTGGCATGGTTTACTCCACTGCCCATGCCTGGGAAGTTCATGTATACATGACTTGTTATCTGCTGTTGAGTTGGCTCCTAACTCACGGTAACCCCATGTACAATGGAAAGAAACTAAACCGTTGTGATCCACAGGGTTTTCATGAGCTGATTTTTAGAAGTAACTGTCAGGCCTTTCTTCCTAGTCCATTTTACTCTGGAAGCTTCACTAAAACCTATTCAGCATCATAGACTCCATTGACAGATGGGTGGTGGCTGTGTATTAGGTGTATTGGCCAGGAAAGGAGTCTGGGTCTCTCTCATGGAAGGCAAGAATTCTACCACTGAGCCACCATTGTCCCCTATGCATGACTACTGCCCTTTATTTATATGATACGCTCAGTATATTTTGTTTTTCTCTTTGACGATGTTATGTGGATTTATGTACATTAGAAACATCTGCATGGTGATGCAAGTTAGTTAATATGATCCATTGGGTATAGTAAATACTAGCTACTCTTAAATATGTTCATTATTCTAAAACCTTGTCTATACTCTGGTGTCCAGCACAGTACCCAAGATAACACAGGCTCTAAATAAGTACTTGTTGAAGAAGGAATACAGAATATTCTGGCCTGCTTAACACCATTACATTTTAGTAATTATTTAAACTTTACAGAACAACATAATATAGATTTCAGTCTTTTGAAAAAGCTAAGACTGAGGTTCATGGCACATAAAACCAATCTTGGATACATGCTACCATACTTGGATTCAGTTAACTTTTTATAATTGATAGACACAAAAACCAAAAACCAAAAACCAAACTCATTGCCAGTGAGTCAATTCTGACTCACAGTGACCCTATAGATACCTACCTGTAAAACCACATGTGTGTGGGTGCAGTTGTACCATTTAAAAACCCCTGATAATACTTCACAATCCCAAGAACATCTAAATAATAATGCTGTTGCCTCTTCTCTATTTAATAAGCATTGTAGACACGAAACCAGCGTCTTATACTGAAATGGAACTTAAAGTGTGCTGGCCTGCCATGTGCAGACAAATGGACCTCTTCATGTACCTCCATCTTTATCCTAAATTTTGAAAGACTTTGTCTCAAGAAAGCGTAACAGAATGCTGACGGGCTGAGGTACACACTGAGTTCGTGTATGTGCCAGAAATGTCACTGGGGGGAGGGGGAACTTGGTAACCACTGCCACAAGCCTTAAGGATTCTGGTGTGCACCGGTTTGCTACAAAGACGGTAGGACATATCTTTGTCACTTAGTGTCCTGGGGAGCTAATGAGAACAAACTTTCAGACACGGTGGGGTCTGGCCAGGGAAAAGGACATCTTCTTCTGGGAAAGGATGCTGCAATAACCTGTGTCAAGCAGTGGCAGAACACTAGAGTAGGGGTACAGGTATTCGACTTCCATTTCTAATTCTACTTCTCCTCTCTAGGCCAGTCCAGAAACAAGTTTCAAGGGAGGCAGAGTGGGGAAGAGCATTACACTGTGAGGAAATAAACAACCCCACTGCAGTAGTCTCTGATGACCCAGAGGGGTTAAGTCATACAGGAAAGGACAAACCTAAAGAAAAGAGAACTTCTGGAATCTTCCAGCCAGCCTCTCACTAGAGTACAGGGAGGCCAGAGATCTAGAGCAGGTGAATAACCCGAACCCAGGCCCTTCTCACTCTAGAACACACAGCCCTGAGCTTTAGCCTCCTGGGCTGGGTGGGGAGAGCTGAGAGCACCTTGGCAAGGCAGGGAGAAAACACGAAGTCTGAAGCCAGGAGCCTAGACCCCAGAGAGTGAAACCAGACCTGGCCATGGGAGGAGACCAAGGAGGCCAGCACTCTAGCAGAGGGCTGAATGCCAAGCCTCTGGTGGACACTCAGACAGTGGGGTCTTGAGGTTACTAAAAATTGCCTGCTAGGGAACACAAAATGCTTCCTCATTTTCTTCCTCCTTTTCATAAAATTTCCTTCTGCTGCCTTGTGGTCAGCTTCCCAGTGAGGGTGGGAGGGTGTCAGCCAGTGGAGACACTGCCCAAGGTTTCAGGGTATCCAGCCAAAGGAATGCTTGCAACTATCATTTGCGCTCCTGCGTGTGCCAAGAACAAGGGGCACAGGATTTAGAGAATAATAAAAAGAGAAGCCCCTCTGCTTGAGCTAGCATGCTAGTTGCAGAGACTAAGGAAGGCTTATAGGGAAAAATAGGATATCTCCAGAGGCTAGCTAAGAAACAGAGTTGGGTACTCACTGGGGATCAGAGAAGGTGTGGCAGGAATCTGAAAAGGATCTAAGAGTTGGTCAGGCAGGGGCTCTGGGGACGGTGCAACAGGAGTAAAGGCAAGGAATTGGGAAGTAGCATGGCGTGTGGGGTTGCTTGTGGAGTTGCTCCTAGGAGAGAAGAGGGTGGGCAGACAGATGGGAGGAGTGTGGTGTCCTGGGAAACTGGTCCTGCTGCTTCACCTTGGGCTCCTACAGGGCACCCCCTCTTGCCAAGGGAAAAATATACAATTAAATACAGGATTATTGTTGTTAGTTGCCATCGAGTCTTCTCAGACTCATAGCGACCTGATGTATAACAGAACAAAATGCTGCCCAGTCCTGTGTCATTCCTCATGATCACCAGCATGTTTGAGTCTGTCATTGTGCCAATCCATCTCACCGAGGATCTCCCATGCCCTCCTTGGCCCTCTACTTCACCCAACTTGATGTCCTCCTCTAGCGACATGTCCAAAGCAAGCAAGTTGGACAATGTTCTGTTGTGATCCATAAGGTTTTCACTGGCTAATTTTCAGAGGTAGACTGCTAGGTCTTTCTTCCTAGGCTGTTTTAGTTTGGAAGCTTTGGTGAAACCTGTCCACCATGGGTGACCCTGCTGGCATTTGAAATACTAGTGGCATAGCTTCCAGCATCACAACAAAATACAAGCCATCACAGCATGACAAACTGACAGGTGGGTGGTGGATATAAAGAATACATACTGTCAAATAAAAAAAAAAAATTACTCCCCTGCCCCCATACAAATTGAATACAACTGTGTAACCAGCATCCAGATCAAGAAACAAAACATGGCCAGAACCCTGGGATTTACCCTCAAGATAACATTCAATCACTGCTGCTCCCCTAAAGGGCAAGACCTCTCCTGATATCTAGATTGTTTCTGGCCGTTTCTGTACTTTATATGGAGTCATATAGGATGCCCTCTTTGCTGGATGTGAAGCCTGTGAGATTCATCTATGTTGTGTGTAGTTACAATATATTCCATCCTGTGAATATGCCACAATCAATTTATCCATCCTATTCTTGATAAACATGTGGACAGTTTCCAATCTGGGCTATTACAAACAGTGCTGCTATGGGCATGTTAGTCTTTTGGTGAACATTTGCACACATTTCTGTTGGGTACATACCTAGGAGTGGAATCGCTGGGTCATAATACATTCAGCTTAAAGAGTGACTCTCAGAAACTTTTTCAGTGTAGTTCTAATTTCCACTCCCACCATCAGAATATGGGAGGTAAAAATACTCATGTGTTAAATGAGATAGTAGATTTCATGACAGGATGAGTCGGAATTGACTCAACGGCAACGGATTTAACCAGAAAACTTTTGAATTAACATTTAAAAAATGTTCAGATTTCTTGGCATTTGAAAGGAAGTTATCAAAATGAGAATTTTCAGTGTTTACCATAGATCTTTTAAAAATTGAGTAATCTCTTTCTTGCCCTTAGGGGGGAAAAGACTCATCAGATTCTATGAGAGATGACTGGAAGCCTTATACTTCAAGATGATTTATCGTGATAGTAGTCTAAGGTCACGAATGGAATGAAATTAATAATGTTGGCCAAGTCACTGGTAACAGCTGACAGTTAAATGAAACCACTTTTGCAGAGCCAACGCTGGCTGCCTGATTTATAGTGCAAGAATATAACATTCTTTTAGTTTGGGTTAAAAGAAAATGTGAAATGGCTGTGATCTAAATATGTATGGTTGGATTCTTTCATAAAGAATTGTATCAGTCTTAATTTATTCTGTAAAATCTCAAAGTAACAAGAAACAAGGTTGTATAAATAAGCTCTCACTGAATTGAATATTGATAAAATCCGGCCCAGTTTATGTGGATCTCAAGAAAAGTTCATGTTTAAATTTCTAAACGAGATTGCACTGATCAGCCAGAGAAGTAGCATGCCCCTCAGATAATTAAAATCGTACAATTTATATCTGATTATAAAGAAGCTACATGGACACTGGTAGGCAAATGGAAGTGTTACATAAAATTGCCTAGATCTGTCAACTCTACAACAGTTTAATGTAGAGAATAAGGGGTAAAATGTATCCATTTACATAAAACATATAAAGTTTCCATATTCATACACCTAATGCTTTTTCTCCTCACGTAAAAGTACATCCATTTGAAGAGAAAGCAACTCATGTCCGCAAAAAGGCTACGCCTGCATACGTTCAATTCTTTTGCATATGCAAAATGGCATTTAGACACTTTATAAAAGGCCATTGAAGTAGTTCCCATGACAGGATGGCCATAAAAAAGTTCTTCGTCTACCACGGCCTCCACCAGACTGAGTCCAGTACAACTAGATGGTGCCCGGCTACCACCACTGACTGCTCTGACAGGGACCACAACACAGGGTCCCGGACAGAGCTGGAGAAAAATGTAGAACAAAATTCTAACTCACCAGAAAAAGACCAGACTTACTGGCCTGACAGAGACTGGAGCAACCCCGAGAGTATGGCCCCCAGTCACCCTTATAGCTCAGTAATGAAGTCACTCCCGAGGTTCATCCTTCAGCCAGAGATTAGACAGGCCCGTAAAACGAAATGAGACTAAAGGGGTACACCAGCCCAGGGGCAAGGACTAGAAGGCAGGAGGGGACAGGAAGCTGATGATAGGGAACCCAAGGTTGAGAAGGGAGAGTGTTAACATGCTGTGGGGTTAGTAACCAATGTCATAAAACAATATGTGTAGTAACTGTTTAATGAGAAACCAATTTATTCTGTAAACCTTCATCTAAAATACAATTTAAAAAAAAGTTCTTCAAATGCATAGTTAAGATTTTATTTTGTCTCTGTGCTAGGCACTACTCCAAGCACTTTACAAATATTAACTCATTCATTCTCATACTAAGGAACCCTGGAGGCACAATGGTTAAGTGTTTGGCTGCTAACCAAAAGGTTGGTGGTTCGAATCTACCTAGCAGCTCCGTGGGAGAAAGACCTGGTGATCTGCTCCCACAGATTGCAGCCTAGAAACCCTATGACTCATGGGGTTGCTATGAGTTGAAATTGACTTGATGGCACCTAACAATAACAATCCTTATACTAATACTATGTTTGTTGTCGCTGTGTGCTGTGTCAAGTTGATTCTGGCTCATAGCCACCCTCTAAGACAGAGCAGAACTGACTGTCCTGTAGGGTTCCCTAGGCTGTAATCTTTAGAAGAGCAGATTACCAGGTCTTTTCTCCTACGGAGCAGCTGGTGAGTTTGAACTGCTGACCTTTTTGTTAGCAGCTGAGTGCTTAACCACTGCACCACCAGGGTTCCTCTACTGCTATAAAAACAAAACCAAACCTGTTACTGTCGAGTCAGTTCTGACTTACAGTGACCCTACTGCTATGAGGGCCTGTAATCATCCGTTTTACACATGAAGAAACTGAAGCACAGAAAACATTTTATAGACGGTTAAGTATTTGCCTTATAAACCTCAGTGAATCCTACCCACCTCTCTCAAGAAATATATATATATTATTGTGCTTTAGGTGAAAGTTTACAGCTCAAGTTAGTTTCTCATACAAAAATTTATACACACATTGTTACGTGACCCTAGTTGTTATTCCTATAATGTGACTGCACATTCCTCCTTTGCACCTTGAATTTCCTGTGTCCATTCAACCAGCTCCCATCCCTTTCTGCCTTCTCATCTCACCTCCGGACAGGAGCTACCCATTTAGTCTCATGTATCTACTTAAGAAGCACACTTCATTTTATGTCTTACGGTCCAGTCTATTTTTGGTTTGAAGAATTGGCTTCAGGAATGGTTTTTATTCTGGGTTAAAAGAGAGTCTGGGGTCCATGTCTTCTGGGGTTCCTCCAGTGTCAATCAGACCATTAAGTCTACTCTTTTTACTAGAATTTGAGTTCTGCACCCCACTTTTCTCCTGTTCCATAAGGGACTCTCTGTTTTGTTCCCTTTCAGGGTGGTCATTGGTGGTAGCTGGGCACCATCTAGTTCTTCTGGTCTCAGTCTGATCGAATCTCTGGTTTATGTGGCCCCTTCTGTCTCTTGGGCTAATATTTTCATTCTGTCTTTGCGTTCTTCATTCTCCTTTACTACAGGTGGGTTGGGATCAATTGACGCATCTTAGATGGCCGCTTGCTAGCTTTTAAGACCCCAGATGCCACTCACCAAAGTGGGATGCAAAACATGTTCTTAATAAACTTTGTTATGTCAATTGACCTAGATGTCCCCTGAAATCATGGTCCCCAGACCTCTGCCCTTGCTACATTGTCCCTTGAAGTGTTTGGTTGTGTTTAGAACTTCTTAGCTTTTGGTTTAGTCTAGTGGTGCTGACTTCCCCTGTATTGTGTGTTGTCCTTCCCTTCACCTAAGATGATTCTTGTCTACTGCCTAGTTAGTGAACTCCCCTCTCCCTCCCTCCCTCCCCACCTCCCCACCCTCATTCTCAAGACATATTTAACTCTAATATTATTTACAGGATGCATGACATTATCTTGCTTCTTTAGCACTAAGCTAAACTCTTAAGGGACCCTATCAGTAGACGGCTCTAGCTTTATATGCTGAACTTTCAGTTCAGGTGTGTGTGGGGGCGGATCTTTTAGACAGTTTAAAAATTATACGTGTACGGCAACTGTTCAGATAGATTAATTTTTTAAAAAGCAAACTTCGGGGAATATTTCCATGTTTGTTTAACTGTTTAACTCAGCTGCATGGAATTCATTTTCTTCGATCTGCATAGTAGGTTCAGAATGCATCAAGCCTGTAACTCTTCCCAGCCCTGAATAAACAAAACCTCCACTTACATTCATTTTCAAAATCAGGACTCTGGGAGTGCTGAGGTTCAACTGTAAGGACTATCACCCTCCGAGACTTCCCTGAAGCCAGACAGTGTTCCACAGGCACTGCTCCACAGACAGTGCTACCTGCCTCTGAAAACCCCAGGCGGTGTTAGTTTCGTGTCCTAAAGAATCTCCCGATTTTACTTTTGTGGTCAATGGAACCTATAGCAAATATGAAAAATGCCACAATTGCTTTTAGCCTGTGATTTTATTTCTTTTTATCGTACTTTAAATGAAAGTTTACAGAGCAAACTAGTTTCTCATTAAATAATTAATACACATATTGTTTTGTGACATTGGTTGTCACTCCTACGACATGTCAACACTCTCCCTTCTCAACCTTGGGTTCCCTATTACCAGCTTTCCTGTCCCCTCCTGCCTTCTTGTCCTTCCCCCGGGCTGCTGTGCCCATTTAGTCTCATTTTGTCTTATGGGCCTGTCTAATCTCTGGCTGAAGGGTGAACCTGAGGAGTGACTTCATTACTGAGCTAAAAGGGTGTCCAGGGGCCATACTCTTGGGGTTTTTCCAGTCTCTGTCAGACCAGTAAGTCTGGTCTCTTTTTGTGCGTGTCTGAGTTAGAATTCTGTTCTACATTTTTCTCCAGATCTGTAGCCTATGATTTTTTAATTAGAAATCTGAAACTCACGTACAATTTTACAAAATGGGATTAAACAGGGAAGGAGATGGGATCGGAGTGGATTTTTCCATGATTCAGTCATATGCTCTTCTAAGGAGCCAAGTGGAGCGATGGTGACGCTGCCCCCGTGCCTGAAGCCAGGCTCCCTGGGTTTAACAACCTCCCCTCAAGGTTAAGTGGGATGCTGAGGTGGCGAGTCAGTCATTTTTACTCACTAGTGCACTTGAACCTCCCGATTATAGATAGCTTCTTGTCTAAAAAGCAGGTTCAGGCATAAGGAATACTTTTCTGGAGACAACTATTGAGCATGAAAAATCCCAGAGAGCCAAGAGGCACAATGCTGCTCACTTGAAACCTCTCCAAACCCAGCACCAGGGAAACGGTAGATAAACAGAACCAGACTTGGTGTTTAATGCTGAGAGTAGTTCCAAGGACACTGCAAGAAATCACTTCAGATAATGTTGCACTTGTGTGTATCAAACGTGTATTTGAAACCCACTTTCATCTCTTCTGTACATTGCCCTTGATGAAGAACAGCTGCAGACTTGGATTATTCCACAAGGACAGAAGTACATTATTTGAAGGTTGATGATACAGCACATCTTAATGCAATCAAACCAGGGTTTATAAATATGTCCAGGCAGAATGGAGGAAAAGCCACCACTCTCACACCTCAGGGCTATAGAGGTCCCCCAAGGGAGATCCATTTCTGGCCTCTCCTGGCCATCATCTGAAGCAAAGGTGGGGGTGGTGTTTCCTCCAGGCTACAGGATCAGAGCCATAAACTCTGCCGAGAA
Source organism: Dugong dugon (assembly GCA_030035585.1). Lineage (NCBI taxonomy): Eukaryota > Metazoa > Chordata > Mammalia > Sirenia > Dugongidae > Dugong > Dugong dugon. Next base: position 17,928,477 of record CM057465.1, read on the forward strand.
CCGCCTACAAACCAGAACCCCTTCCCTCCTGTCTGAGCCATGACTCTAGGGAAACATTCTGTCTTGGTGGACCCCCTTAAACATTTGATTTCAATCACCCTGGAAACATTAAAGAAAAAAAAAAAAAGCCCAGAAACAGCAAAGGAAGGCTAATTCATGACTGCAGGTTCATCGGCTCTCCCTGGCTGCTGAGACAGAAGTGCACAGCACCTGACCTGTGCATCACACACCCGCCACATTCCATGTGAACACTCAAACCTTCAAGCCTACTCCATTAATCACCCTGCCCGAGAACCCACGAAACAAAGTTCACATTACTCGGAGAGCTGCGTGAAAGGGCCTCTGAGGTCAGGACACAAGACCAAACAAAATGAAGGGGCCCACCACATCCATCATTTTGTAATCTGCTTCCATAATCCCCAAATGTCTGGGTCTGAACATTTCTCTTCAACGCGGATCAAAATGATTCGTGTAGAAAGGGCTCTGACCACCCTCCAATCCCCAAGGAAATCATTAACCATTTCTACAAGTCAAACAGCCCTGGCACTGAAGACATCTGCTCAAAGCAAATGGCTGGGGACTGAGACGTTTTAATGATTCTATCATGAAGGTTTCTCCAAACACCATAAAAACAAAATTTGATTTGCCCTAAAATAAAGAATACGTTGTTAACTTTCCATGGATGCACTAACTCATTTAGATCGGGAAAAGGAAAAGGATAGCATAGCTATCATTGTACTGAACTGTTTAATAATGAGTCCAAGGAAACAAAAGTTTCAAATAAATAATCAGGATGATTAGACACATTTAAAATTATAAAACATACATTGCATTTTATATTACCACAGGATTACTTTTCATTCAGATTTCAAAACATGTTATGACTATCTCAAGAGAATACTCATTTCCCAAGGAGGTTCAGAGACATCATGTGAAGGGCTTGAGGTCACACAGCTGATGAGAGGGTTGGGCTGAGAGAAGCCCAATCACACTCCTGTTCTCTCACCAAACTCAACCCAAACCCATTGCCATCAAGCCGATTCTGACTCATAGTGACCCTAAAGGACAGAGCAGAACTGCCCCATACGGCTTCCAAGGAGGGGCTGGTGGACTCAAACTGCTGACCTTTTGGTTAGCAGCCAAGCTGTTAACCACTGCGCCACCAGGGCTCCGTTCTCCTCTCACAGTAGGTATTATTTCCAAGATTTTATGGTATAAACCTCCTAATTCTCTCAAATAATTTACCATAAAGATTGCACCAGAAGATAACTTTATGCCATAAACCTTCCAATTTGCTCAAATACTTTGCCCAAGAGATTCATCTTGTAGATCACGTGACTGTTATTACAGGATTTGCTTATTTCAAAACATACTTCCCTAGACTCCTGACACACACACAGTTATGGGACAAAGCCGAGACCTGAATCCAAATGCATCTTATTCCAAGCATCCCAAAATACATCAGTTGCTGCGGAGTTGATTCTGACTCATGATGACCTCACGTGTCTCAGAGTAGAACTTGCTCCACAGGATTTTCAATGGCTGCAACTTTACATATGCAGATTGCAGGCCGTTCTTCCACAGCACTGCTGGGTACAACAGAATTGCCAACCTTTCAGTTAGGAGTCAAGCATAAACTGCTTGTGCCACCCAGGGAACCTATCCCAAGATGTATCACCTGATATTCAGGAAATTTTCAGCATTCCCAGTCTTCCATAATAGTTAACCTTTTGAGCTCTTTGTATCATTCTTGTAACTTCAAAGTGTGAAATTCTTTCAGAATAAAAAGTGAAAAGAGGTAACCGGTTATTACTCATTGCCTCTAGAAGGGAATGGGAAATGGTTTTCGACAAGGGGCAGGCGGTGATGAAGGTAGGCACGGTGGAGGCAGGGTGGCAAAGGCATCATGCCCTGCTGTGGCAGGTTTTGGGGAAGGATGGAAGGAAAGTACTATATGGTAATGATCCAGAAATCAGTAAGAATATTGGTTTTTTTCTTTAACTTAGTCATCAAATTCTGATTCAGAATCTCCTCTGTGCCAGGCGCTGTGCTGGGGACTGGCAGTAAAGAACTAAGAACGTAAAGAACTCAGTCTGGACTCAGTCTGGAGAGGGAGACAGAGATGCTAACCAGTAATATGAAACTATGCACCAACAGCCACAATGCAGGCATCTAAACGGTGCTGTGTGAGCCCCAGGAGGCGTGGAGGATACTTCCCAGAGGAGGAGCCATTTGTGCTGAGGTCTCCAAGTATGAGTTTTCCTGACAGAGAAGAAAGGAAAGGGCCATCCAGGCAGAGCATATTTCCAAAAGTATGCAGGTAGAAGAGATCAAGGTGCATCGTGGAAATGGAAGAAAGTTCTCTGTGGCTGGAGCATGGGATGCAAGGTAGCAATCTTGGGACAACTGAGATGACGCTGGAGATGTAATTCTGGGTCTGCCAAGAAATGTAGCCTTCGGTCTGTAGGTGGTGGGGGCCAAAGGTTTTTAGGCCTGGGAGTGGTAACATCTGTGATAAGATCACTTTGGTGTCCTGTGGAAGATGGAGTGGAGAAAACCAGACAGGTGGCAGGGAGGCCAGCTGTTTTGAACTCTACTTGGAAGGACGCTTGCAACTCGAAAGCTCTTGGTGACCCTCTGGTCTAATTCTCCATTTCACATATGACAAACCAAGGCCTAGAGAAGAACTTCCACAAAGCCACTCAGCCACTGAGTAACAGAGCAGGTCCTGGAATGAAGATCTGTTGGCTACTGCAGAGTCCCTTCTGCCTGTCTAGACAGCCCAAGAAGAATGAAGAGAGCTAAAGTCTGGGTTCAATGGTAGTGGCTTCAAGTTCATTGGCTGGTTTGAAAATAACAGTAGGTGAAAGAGTGAGGAAATGTTCAAAGCATTGTTTTTGACATTAGTTTTGGATTCCTGTTGTCTTATGTACCAGATAATTAGTAGATGCAACAAAGCTTAGTTACAGAGTAAAAAAAGCAAAAACACAGACGAGAGAATAAAGAGGGAAACTATAGAGGGAAAAGTGCCTAGCTGCCTTCTAAATCAACCAAAGTAATCAAATACTGACTATTCACCCATACAGGAATTTAGACTCATGAACAAAGTCCTTCTTGAGTAGCTGGGATCAATTCTTTCCTAAGAGCAGAGGATCACTACTTTAGCTATATTGTCTAAGACTACTTTAGCAATAATGTCTAAGAAGAAAGCCAGTTGGCAAAAAATACTTCATCCACAGAACGACTATTCACAGAGTTAGTTCCCAAAGATAGTGATCTATGATGACTATCAAAGTCACTTTTAACTGAGATTATAAGCCTAAGACCCTACCCCGGGAATTTGGGGATAAGCAAGTAAGTCTCTTGTTTCCCAAAAAGCTCCAATCTGCAAGTGAAGCAAAAAGGTCTTAAGATATGAAAAACCAAACAGCCCTCCTGTATTCCTCTCATGATTTCACTCCAAAGAAGATGATCTATATCAAGAATTTATTTTCAGGGTAGAAACAGGTTTTCTGACACCTGTGTTTCTCCCAAAGGGCCCTTCAGACTTCATATCTGAGCATGAACGAGTGGGGTGTTAGCAGGGAACTCAGAGGCACCATGCCTGGCAAAGGCTCCTTCTCATGATGTGATTCGTACTGAACCCCTCTGTTTGAGTTAAAGTGGGTAACGGGCTAGGAGAAGAAGGCATCTGTGGTCTTCAAAACTGCATGTCAACAGCTCCATGTCAATAGCAATATGTTTTTCAAAAACAGCTCTGACACCATCCCTGATGTCATTTGGTGTGCAAAACCTAGAGGACTCTTACCAGGTACTGAAGTCGCTGGCGCTCAGTCTCAGGGGTGAATTCCGAAGACATGGGGATGATTTCTCCACTTCTGATGATTATGGCCCTGAAATGGTGAAAATGTATCGTCAACAGTCAATCCTATAAGTAACCTGATTCTGTGATAACCATAGCTTGGTTCAGACCACACATGAAATGCCTGGGAGACACCCTCTCCTCCAACCTGCATGGAAGAATTCACTGTTATCAACTCTGGACAGTTCACCATGGTGTTGTTGTGTGCTGTCTAGTTGATTCTGACTCATATCCTATATAACAGAGTAGAACTGCCCCATAGGGTTTCCCAGGCTGTAATCTTTACTGGAGCAGATTACCAGGTCTTTTCTCCCGGTGGAGGTGCTGGTGGGTTCGAGCTGCCGACCTTTTAAGCAGCCGAGTGCTTAATCACCATACCACCAGGCTCCTTCTCACCATGGCGCAGGCATCTCAGTTTTAAGCACATCACATTCTAGTTAGTGTATGTTTACCTGTTCAGCTAGTTTAGCCTTAATACCCTAGCACTGAGCACAGTACCTGGGCATATGATAGATGTTCAGTGAATAAATGGACAAATGAATGAGTGAATGATGCAACAGACTCACCCTAGACCTGTGCTATCCAACAGAACCTTTTGTGATGATGGAAATGTTTTTTATTTGTGCTGTTCAATATGGCAGCAACTACCTAGATGTGAAGGAGTCCTGGGGTACAACGGTTAAGTACTAGGATGCTAACCCACAAAAGGGTAGTGGTTTGAACACATCCAGACCTGGTGATCTGCGCCCATAAAGATTTACAGTCTAGAAAACCCTATGAGCAGATCTACTCTGTCACATGGAGTCACTATGAGTCTAAATTGACTCAATGGCACCTAACAACAACAGCAAAATGTGGCTATTGAGCACTTGAACTGTGGCTAGTTGAGGAAGTGAGTTTTTAATCTTATTTAATTTTAATTAATTTAACTTTAAATTCAAATAGTCACATGTGGCTAGTGGCTAATGTATTAGTGCAGCTCTCGACCATTTATACTCAAAGTGCCATGGACCAACAGCACGGACCTCACCTGGGAGCTTGTCAGAAATGCAGAATCTCAGGTCCCATCCCAGATTTAACTGTATCAGAATCTGCATTTTAATAGGATCCCCAGGTGATCACATGCATATTAAAATCTGAGAAACCTGGGCCTAGACTCCTGCTTTTCTAGGGTAGTATCCCTGGTTCAGGCATCTTAAAGCTCAAGAAATGCAACAGACGCCCCAAAATTGCACCCAAGAGCTGCTGCCGACCCAAGGACTTTTGAGAGAACAGCGCTCCTCAAAGCATATGCCTGAAGGAGAGGCTGCAGGATCAATAACTGTAGAGCAATCTTTCCAAGGCCTATTCCCAGTGGTGTTTCCTGTTCTCAGACCTCCTAGTTTCCGACAGCTCCTGACAGCTAACCTGCCAGCTATTGATTGGCTGTGGCAGAACGCTGCCATTTCCACGACAAATGGAAGTGGCTTGGGGAATCGCCTTCCATCTGAACCCAACAGCTCCCTGGCACCTGTGAGCCAGAGACCTGCGGTCTTGACACATCTCTCTGCAAAGGCCCACAAACATGGGAAATGCCTCCAATGCGCCCAGCCCGGGGCCAATGCCTGCTCGGCTCTCGCTTACTTGAGAGGAAGGTATATTCTTTATGCCTAGAAGCTCCCTGATGGTACTCCTTCCCCCCACCATAAAGGCAGCCTCTGACTTATAAACAATCCTTATAAATGGCTGCAGCTGTCGTGACCCCCTCCCCCAGTCCCTCAGCACCTGTGCCCCAGTTGCTGCTGTCACAGAAACTGGTGGGGGTGGAGGAGGAGGGTAGGCAGGGGAAGAGATGACAAAACGATCTTGGGGGCTTTAGAGAATTTATGTGTCTAGGAGAAAAAATAGTAGAAGCTGTGAGAAACTGGAAAAGTTTAGGGGAGCTGACTCTAGAAAGAAGATGCCACTTGCAGTAATATTCGTATCTGGATGTCTTTCACTTCTTTTATTATGCCACCTAAAATATGACAAATTAAAGATTCCTTCTTATAGATTCAGAGCCACTTTTACAATGCAATCACCCCTAAGAAAGATGATACCCACCATTCACAAATTAGTGCAAATTAATTCAAATTGCTTTTGTCCTAATTATCAGCTGAGAATAACTATAATAAGGGAGTAGGGGTTTTGACAGAGGACAGAGAAAAAAGGAGAGCTTGAAAGGGGGCCAGGAAGGTCTAGGTTAGGAAGTAGTCTTAAAATAGTAAGAGGGGTCCTGAGAACCTGAGGAGAAAGTCCCTATCTGATAAATTCCAGAGGCAACCTTCTCTTCCAAAATTTTGCTTAAAGCTAGTTTTAACTCTTTCTTCCCTTTTTGTACCCTCCCCATTAAAAAAAAAAAAAAAACCAAACCAAACCAAACCAAACCTGTTGCTGTCAAGTTGAATCCGACTCATAGCGACCCTATAGCACAGAGGAGAACTGCCCCATAGGGTTTCAAGGAGCAGCTGGTGGATTTGAACTGCTGATCTTTTGGTTAGCAGCTGAGCTCTTAACCACTGTGCCACCAGGGCTCCCCCTTTTTCTATATGCCACACTAATCCCAGCTTCCAGGCTGTGGCTCAAAATCTATTATGAATTTCAAGATGGTGACAGCAGAGTATTAAACCAAGTGTGGAACCTTCTGAGGGTGGAGTCCTGCATGACTGCACAGGTCACATGCCCACGAAGCTGGCCCTGATTGCAGGCACTTAATAATATTCACTGCAAGAATAAATGGCTTCAACAACTGCATATGCTGATAAATCCAAATATTCTTTCCAGCCTACAAATCTCCACCATGCTCTAGCCTTAAATAGTCAACTGTCAATAGAAATCTCCACTTGAATATTCACACACATTTCACATTTAGCATGGTTCAAACTTAATGAACCTACCTTCATCATACTCCCAAATCTGCCTTCTTCCAGCATTCCCTATCTTGGGGGAATGATACTACTTTCTACCCAGTTGCCTAACCCAGTTGCCAGGGAGCCATTTTAGCCTTCTCAGTTTTCTTACTCCACACATCTAATCAGGCACCAAGTCCTGTAGAGTTCATCTCCCCAGTGACACATGTATCGACTGCACTGTTAGTGCCTTGGTTCAGGCACCCATCAGAGCAGAGGTTGCCTGCATGACTCCAGAGCTCTCCACTGTTCTCCCTGACCCTGTTCTGCCTTCCTCTAGACCCATGCTCATACGGTCACAAAGAAGATCTTAAAGCACCACTCTTACGATGTCATATGCCCTGTCAAAAGCCTGTCAGTGCTTCCCAGCACTTCCAATTTCCTGGTTCTTGCCTATACTCCTGGCTTTAGCTTCACTTTTGCTATTCTCTCCACATCTCTCCTCCCTTTTTCTGGGCAACCTATTCCTCGCTGAGATTTAGCTCAGAAGAATGCCTTCCTGGCCCACCTTCGATGGCCTTTCTCTGGGACCCTATGATGTTGTATGCCTAGCTGTACCACAACCCTTTCCAGTCCTCCTTGAGACTGCTGGCTTCCACAGCTGTCTATGACTACCTCGAGGGTGTTTTCCAGGCAGAGCCTAAGTTATTGTCTCTGAATCTCCAGTGCCCTGTGCCTGGCCTGTGGCAGACAGCCAATAGCTGTTGCTGATGAATAAGTGATTCAATGGATGAAGAGTGAGCTGGACTTGAGTGACTGGATAGAAGTACCCAGAAGCGAGGGCCCTAAATAAGACTTTTCTTATTATAACATTACTACCTAAGTAACCGTCTAAAAATCACACACCAAAAGAACGAAGGGGATGCCGTTCCAACAGAAGTACCACTAAACAGTGACTCAAAAGAAAAGGAGAAGCTAGGCAGGTGCCCCATCATTAGTAGGAGCAGGAGAGGGAGAATGCATCCACGGCAGTCAGTAGCATCTCCATGTTTACTGCTTTTTTAAATTTTGAATTCTCATGAAAGGAGTATCTGTATTCAATTTCAATATTCACTGCTGGGATAAGCCTAGCTAATTACCTTTTTAAACAGATAATTATATCCAAATCCATCTATGTACGGAACATTCTTCAGGTCCTGTGGATCAAAGATGACTGCACATTTGGCTGCCAGCCTTTCCAGTCCCTAAATTGTGATGCCTCTTCTGATATGATGCTTGGCTTCCTTTTGATCCCTCTCATACCTCTGATCCCGGAATCAATTTGTCAGAGTGCTGGTCTCCACTCTGGAGTCGGGCAGTGAGAGGGAAGGGAACAGTGTGCAGGTGAAAGCTGACAAATCGTGTACTAAACAACCAATAAGGCAGACAAACACCTTTAGAGCTACAATCTCTCATCATAGGACCCTGAATACTTCACACCCCTGCTTCATTACTGTACTTTAAGAAATGCTTTTCCTAAGGAAAGTTTTGAAAAGCTGTGGGTAGCAATGAGGGTCAAGGAGAGTAAGACACATGCTCTCTTCTGGGGCTCTGGGTCTGGACTTGTGAATATTACCATGGTTAGAATCTGGATTATATTCCATTTATCTACCCAGGGTTAAAATAAACAAACCAGTTGCTGTAGAGTCAATTCTGACTCATGGTGACCCCACATATGCCAGTGGGATGTCTGGAGAGTATGGTGAAAGAGTAAAAAAAAGTAGATAAATGGCAAGAAAGAAATTGCTTGGGAGACAGAAGGGTGAAGAGGTGTGAGTGTGTACGTGGTGGTGGGGGCAGTGGTAGGCAGAGGGACTTGTTCTTAAGCATATTTCACAAAGTTCAGGTCACTCATTCACAGAGACTAGAACTGAAATTTACATGCCTTAATTTTGTGTCTAGTATAAAGATGGAGCATTAACTGCCATACAGTAAATAAGGTTTAATGCATTCTTATGAGTCAACTGCAAGATCTTAACTTGAACTACGCTGGTTTAAATGAGGTAGTGCCACATACATGCACATGTATACCAGACACACACTAAACTGAAATAGAGATTTACCTTTTACCTATCTCATAAGCTAACTACATCATATCACTTTTTAATATACAAAAATCTGTACATTAATTAAGCCTACCTTAAGCTATGATTAAAAGCAAAACAAAACTGTTGCCCTCGACTCAATCCTGACTCATAGTAGCTCTATAGAACAGAGCAGAACTACCCTATAGGATTTCCAAAGAGCAGCTGGTGGATTTGAACTGTCGACTTCTGGTTAGCAGCTGAGCTCTTAACCACTGCACCAACAGGGTTCCTAAGCTATGATAGGTACACAGAAAGAGAAATAGGTAAAAGATTCAAAGTTCTTATAATAAGGAGCAAAAATATGACAAGAACACAAATACCTATAAGATTATTGGTTAAATGTGTTAAAAATCTGGTACAAACAAAATACTATAAGAATATGAAATTAAAAAAAAAAAAAGGTTACTGACACTTTCCCACAGATAACAGAGAAATGCAGTAAGAACAATACAAGTAGTAAAAGGACGTTCGAGCTTAGGGTAGATGAAAAGGAGGTAAAGCAAAGACAAGTAGTATTTTTTTAAAAATAAATTTTTGCTCATCAGATTAGGAAACATTTATTTTAAAAATTAACAATATATAGTAGTTATCACAGAGGGACAGAAAAAAGTCATTCTCATAATTGATGGGGACACGAATTGTTATAACTTTTAAATCTATTAAAATTAAAACTACATATCCAATGGTTCAGCCATCCCACTTTTGGAAATATATCCTAAGGAAATAAAAAAATCAGTACATAGGATATACATATAAGAATTCACACCTCAACATTATCTGTTGTGGCAGAAACTGGAAACAGCCTGCGTTTCTACCAAAAGTGGAATAGTTGAATAAACTGGGTTGCTTTTGACATTGTAAGATATTATGCAGTCATTAAAATAAGAATTATGTCCGTGTTTTGTGACCTGGAGATATCTATGATGTATTAAGTGAGAAAAGCAAGGTACAGAGTAATGTGTGCAACAATCTCATTTTTGTAAATACAAGAATATATAGAGATACCCCATACAGATTAGGCATACAGCTCCAGGCCAAAATCCTGTGTGACCCTTCAGGCCCAACCACAGGCAATTCCAAAGGCTTTGTCTGGCAGGCCTCATGAGGGAAAACTGCCCCCCACCTTCCACCCCCACACCAGATTTGATGCAGTCTCTCGAGGGAATGCAGTTTAAGACTCAGGGTCTCCCAGGCCAGCCATGTTCACACGAGTATGTGCATTCCTAGCTTAAAAAAAAAGCCAAAACCCATGCCATCGAGTCAATTCCGACTCCTAGTGACACTATAAGACAGAGCAGAACTGCCCCACAGGGTTTCCAAGGCTGTAAATCTTTATGGAAGCAGACGGCCACATCTTTCTCCTGCGGAGCGCTGACCTTTCGGTTAACAGCCAAGCGCTTAACCACTGTACCACCAGGGCCCGTATTCCTAGTCTAGGCACCTCCCTTTGGAGGCTTCCTTATGGGGTAGAGGATTATCCTCAACTGAGGCACTTTTCAGGGACTCTGAAGAGACCTTTTGGGGTGCGGTGGGGGGGGGGGGGGCTTGACTAAGATGCCTGTTCTCCACTCAGACTCAGAACTTTTCAACTCCTAGCCCTTCCCCTTCTCTGTCCCCCGGCCCATAAAATAGCAGGAATCTTTTGTTCAAACTCCAGAACAGTGACAATTCCCCCTGCTTGAGCTGCATATCTGAGGTGCATGCCATCTGACTGATCCTTGCCCTTGCAATTCCGCGGAGGAAAAATGGAACACTGAGGGGCCGGCACTTTTCTTTCTCTTTGCCTCTTGCCTGCACTGCCACAGGAAGTGAATAAAGGCAGGATTGTTATTTTCAGTATGGCTTGTTGTCCTAATTGACCACTTTGACACCTGGCAGCTCGACAACATTTGAATGAGTTAGGATGAAGGTATGGAAGTAGAGTTAATTTTTCTTTACACATCTTTGCATTGTTTGACTGTCATAGGGAGTGTGTATTTGTTTTGCAAATTTTGAAAAGGAATTTATTTGCCCAGATTGGCTATATATTCACAGAAGACCTAGAGTTCTGCTAAATGTTGACTCCTCTTTGTAATACTACCAATGTTCATGACCACTGTGGCCCAACCACATCTCAGAAGTCGCTACCCAGAGCTCAAGCGCAGCCCCAAACGTACCCTGTAGCTGTGTCGTAAGTCACTAACTGGAAGGAAGCCAGTGGCCGGATTTTGATATAAAAATAAGAACTGGTTGGCCCCCAGACCCCCTTTTAACTCAGTACTGAGTCACTCCTGAGGTTCACCCTTCTGCCAAACATTAGACAGGCTCATAAAACAAAATGAGACTAAATGGACACACCAGCCCAGGGGCAAAGACGAGAAGGCAGGAGGGGGCAGGAAAGCTGGTAATGGGGAACCCAATGTCAAGAAGGGGAGAGCGTTGACACATCGTGGGGTCGGCAACCAATGTCACAGAACAATATGTGTATTAATTGTTTAATGAGAAACTAATTTGCTCTGCAAACTTTCATCTAAAGCACAATTAAAAGAAAAAAAAAAAGAAAAAGAACTGGTCAAGTCCCCAGAATGTCTGTACTTTATCCCATCATTTATGCACTAACAGAAAACCCAAAAAAGTAGTTTAGAACTGCCAGCTCTGCTCAAAAACAAAAAGAAAAAATAAAAAAAAAGTTCTAAGTGAGAGATTCATTGGGAGAGTGAAGAATTTGTCAGTCTCTCCTCCAGGTGGTTAGATTTCATTAATCTCAGCCACAGACAGGTGTGAGTTTGTACAGGTGCAAGCCTCTCCTTAGCCTGGGCATTCTGTGATGGCCTGATGCACACACATTTCTCTGGGGACCTAAGAACTGACCTGAAACTATGCCCCTTAGGCACTGACAGTACACATCTACGTATGATTGATTCAGTGGCCACAGGGAAATCTTCAGCATATTAAATCAGTGACCCTGATAAACAAAAAAATCAAAACAAAACTCAATTGCTGCATTCACTGCCTGTGGGCTACCTACCACCACACAACCAACAGAACTGAAGGCCCAGCCAGCCACTCCGGGGTCTGGATCGCAGAATGGAGGATCTACTTCCCCTTCACAGCATCACTACTAGGAGTAAGTGGAGTAGGAGATGTCCTTGCTGGGTGGTAGCAAGCAGCCAATCACTCCTTCTATTAACTGGGAAGACATCTCCCTTCTTCCAGGGCAAGCCAAAACTCAACATATGCTGATGTGTGTGTGTGCATGAATGCAGCAATGAACCAAAACTATGTCTTCAGCCATACCGTGGAGGTGGTCTCCCCCTGTAAAATGAGGAATTTACCTGGGAGGTTATAACATGACAGCAGGGACACTGTATAGTAAAGATTGTGGGGCAATGGCTAATTTTCCAGCTCTTCCCCAACCCAGAAAGTTCATGGCATTGGAGAGAATTCACATGTGTGCACAATCAGGGGTGGGCAGTGAGGCTGTGTGGTGTGGCAGCAATGACACTGGACTGGGAATCAGAATTGGTGGGTCCCAGCCCCATCTCAAGCTAATCTTTTAACTCTGGGCCTTGGTCCTTGTCTATAAACAGAAAGGGTAGGAGCACATGATTTCACAGGCACCTTTCAGCTCTAAATTTAAGTGATTCTGAAAACGATTCTGGGGTGGAGAAATGCCAACAGCTACTATAGTTACTACTTTTCTTCTCAGGAGGTGGTAATCACCACAATTTAGATTCTAATAAATATAAACCAAATACGGAAGCGCCAGGACGGGAGAAGCCACCCTTAGCATGTCTCTTAAATCATAAAGGACAAGGAGCCCATTACTGAGCAAGGCCCCCAATGTAATTTCACTGTTGTCACCAGTCCCCTTGGAACGCAGAGCTGCAAACAAAAGGCATCTCTGACGCTGTTAAGAGTATTCATGGGATGCTCTGATTCCATTACATACTTTTTCAGCTGAAAGTGATTCGAAACGCAACATTAAACTGCACATTTCCAGAATGGAGGAGAAAATCTGGTACAAGGTGACAGAGAGAAGCCATTCGGAAAACGCTTTTCGACAGTGTATATCAATTCCAAAGTACAGGAAGGAGGTATCCATTTTGTCAAAAGGCAATGGACCTGTGGATTCTGTTTGGAGGCAGCAGAAGCATCTGCCTCCTTCAGAAGTATCAGAAATGTGTCAATGGAAAAGAAAGCTGGGCAGCAGACAGAACCAGCAGGGTTACCGCCTTCAGAGAACAGCATGGCTGCAGATACTAATTAGAGGTGTTAAAAAACAGCTGAGGGGGAAAAATAATCCCAGGAGCCCGGAATTAGTTTGGGTGTGTTTCTAGTCATTGCATTTCCAGAATAGATACTAAAGAAGTTTGTAAAAATATGATGATTCATTTAACAAGACCACAAATAGGCAATGAAGTTTCTAAGCGAAAATATTTACAAAAAAATGGTCAGAAAAAAATAATTCAGATCTTGAAGTAGCAGCAAAAATAAGCGACCATTCTCAGAGCAGATAACGGAGTCAGATGTTCCTTCTCCTCACAAACAGCCCTGTCTGTCTTCACACCACCCAGAATAATTTCTCAGTGTCACAATTCAGCCAGTCTCTACAAACACTGTGCTATACCAGCGACATCCATGAAACCCCATGCACCAGCACAATATTTTCCAGGTCAGGTCAAAGCCTCGGAGCCATTTAAAAAAAAAAAAATTAAAAAAAAAAAAAATACTAACGTTTAATTATTTTGTCAATTTCTCATTCTATGATAAAATATTTTCTCATGTTAATCCCATATATCAAATTTCAGTGTTTATTTTGCTATCATTCTTGACACTTTTTAGGCTGTTAGTATTTTTTTTGTTTATTGTTGTAGTTTAAATGCAGTTTACATTTCTAGTCTCCCATACAAAAATTTATACATACGTTGTTATGCCACTCTAATGGCTCTCCCCATATGGTGACAGCACACTCCTCCTTTCCACCCAATTCCCCATGTCCATTCTACCAGCTCCTAACTCTCTGCCTTCCCATCTCACCTCCAGACAGAAGCTGCCTGTTTAGTCTCTTGTATCTACTTGAGCTAAGAGGCACACTCCTCACAAGTATCACTTTATGTCCCACAGTCCAGTCCAATTCCTGTCTGAAGAGTTGGCCTCAGAAACTGTTTTAGTTCTGAGCTGATAGAGAATCTGGGGGCCATGCTTTCTGGGGTACCTCCAGTCTCAGTCAGACCATTAAGTCTGGTCTTCTTACTAGAATTTGAGTTCTGCACCTCACCTTTCTCCTGCTCCATCAGGGACAAAAAAACAAAACAAAACAAAAAAACCCACCTTTTTGAGGGTCTTATTATTTCTAAAGGAACAACAAGGGGTTCATCTGTAAATTAATGGTGAGGGTTTTTTTTTTTTTTTTTTTGAGATATAATTCACATACCATAAAATTCACCTTTTAAAGTACACAATTCAGTGATTTTTAGTATATTCACGAGTTGTGCAACCATCACCACTAATTCTAGAATATTTTCATCACAGCAAAAAGAAATCCCGTATCCATTAGCAGTCACTCCTCATCTCCCTTTCCACCAGTCCCTGGCAACTACTAACCTACTTTCTTTCTCTACGGATTTGCCTATTCTAGACATTTCATACAAAAAAAAAAATCAGTTTTTTTTTTTGGTGACTGGCTTCTTTCACTTAGCATAATATTTTCAAGGTTCATCCATGCTGTGGCATGTATCAGGACTTCATTCCTTTTTATGGCTGGATAATATTCCATTGTATGAATATACCACATTAACTTACCAGTCATCAGTGGATGGGCATTTGAGCTGTTTCCACTTTAGTCTGTTATGAATAATGCTGCTATGAACATCTGTTAGTTTTTGTGTGAACATGTGTTTTCAATTCTCTTGAGTTTATACCTACGAGTGGAACTGCTTGGTCATACGATAACACTACGTTTAACATTTTAAGGAACCGCCAAACGGTTTTCCAAAGTGGCTGTGCCATTTTGCATTTCCAACTGGTGGGTTTTAAAACTTCCTCTTAAAGTTTCTCATTCTGAAAACCCAGTTACTTCTATTCTGCATAGTTTTAAAAGCACCTTGCTGGAAAACTTTTGCCAGTATACTTACATTTTAATGCATATAATGCACACTTAATTTCTATGCATACATCGAACACTTAATGCTGTGTTTTCCATTTATGTCAGAGGGCATGTGTTCTGTCTTTCTCAAGAGCAGGGTCAACACATAGTCCACAGCATGGCACAGTCCCCCAGCACAAATGTGTACAACCACTTCCCAAGCCACATTTTTCTCCTCACAGCAAGTAGCCAGATGTTTCTGACTGGGTGAGGCAACCAAAGGCATTCATTTTTTTCTCGACTCCAGTCATTTTTGGAGTAGGACGGATTTTTTTTTTAAATGACCAAGGACTATGCCAGTTCACTGGGTGAGTGCTAAAGCAGGTAGGACGTGCACAGCCTGGGAAGCAATCTCTTTACTAATCCTTTGCATTAGTCACACCCTTGTTAGAGTTGTGTTCAATTCTGACCTCTTTACTTTAAAAAGGCAGTGAAATGGAGCAACTGGACAGTATCCCAAGAAGAGAAGTAAAAATAATTTAAGGAGCGGCAAATAGATGCTTTGAAGGAGGTTAAAGGAATTGTGGTTATCTTCACCTGAAGGAAAGAATAATGCGTGATTTGACCACACTCTCCCTCACGCATTTGAAGTGGCTTTGTTAAAGAATAGTGGGCGACCAGGTTTTCATGCTAACAGTGAAACAAGCAAGAGGAAATTCCATTTAAATCAAATCAGTAAGATTCTATGGTTGGAAATGAGAAAGCATTTCTTGATCTTCAGATTGAACATTTGACCAAAGCCCATGGGTCTCCATCTCTGGAGTTCTTCAAAAGGACATGAGGTTTGTCTATATTCACCTGCCAAAAATCTTAAGGTGTCTGTTACCGGTGTTTATGACGTGATAAATCAGGAACTACATCTGCTGCATGAGGGCAAAACTGAATCCATGAGCAATTAGACTGTAGGATGTTACTGAGAAAGACTTGTGACCTACAGCATGGAAGTAAACAGAGTATCCTCATTGCCACATGCCCCCTGTTACAAAATAAGCTACATGGTTTCTGCCTGGCAGGGCAGGTGGGCTCATCTGTGGGCCATGGTTAGGTTATACAGGCTAGATGCTGAATGCCCACCTGACCTAGAAGGTTTCTCTGGCCCTGCCTGCTGATGGTTACCCTGTGTCAGTTCGTACACAGCAAAGGCTTGGGAAGCCCATCTTTCATCCTCTGTTATTTTGTACTTGTTCAATGGGGTTTTGGAAGACCGGCTGACACACAGCATAAAGAGACCAGGGCTCAGCGTCCAAAGGCTAGTTCAAGTTATAAACTGGAAAAATCAATTAGCTAATATAAGACTTAATTTTTCCCATTTGAAATATCAGAAAATACCATTTTTCAGATTAAATGAGTGTACATGCAAAAGGACTTTAAGTACTGCTTACTAGATGCTGAGTGAATCACTAAGGGAAACTCAAATATACAAAAGTCAAACTGGAAGAGTCAACTACTCGGAATGTTAGCTGTTATTTTGTACAATGACAGCTTTCCCTAATTATGATTCTAAGGAGCTATATGAATTAAAAAACAATTGTATTTGGTGACCTTGCTTCGGCTTAAATGATAAGATGTTATGCTGATGTTCTACTGTCATTTCCATTTGGGTGTTCAGATCCCCACAGAACTCCACAGAAAAGGGAGACTGACAGATGGAATTGAGACTTTCCTGCCTCTCTTGAGCAGTAGCGTTAAAATCCCATCTTGTTCATTAATATAAATATCACCTCCTTTACATTTTTCTAAGCATATCTGTAATTTGAGACTTTATTTTTTACAAAGAGACATGTAAACTGTTCCCATGCTAAACTCCCTTGCCCTGCAAAAAATTCCACTCAACCCATAATTTACCTGAGGCTATTATAACTGTCCAAATGAGAAATCAGAGTCTGGACTATGTCTGTGGGAACAGACAGAAACATTTTGGAGATAAATGCATAATCCAATTTTTTTTTTCTTTGATTCCATGTGGGAAGCAAAGGAGAAGAAAAAGTCTGGGAATAGGTTGAGGCTCCCAGCTTGGTCAAGGGAGAGTGATCTTGGTATTAACGATAAGCAAGACAGGAAGAGCAGTTGGTCTGGAGAAGAAGACACTGCATTTGGATTTGGGTATGTTGAATTATTTGGGAATAATCATGATTATATTCTAGTTGAACAATCGAACGGAAATAAGTGTTCCAGGGAAAGTATACAGAAAGTATAAACAAAAAACAAAGTTCAGGCTAGAACCAACATATTAACTGAGTACACAGAAAGATGAATCCATTCCTTCATCTGTGTGGCAAACTCTTACTCACAGAATAGATCAATGAATTTTGGCTGGCCTCTTATGACGTTTTGCATAGAACACTCTTCCGAGGAATGACAGGAAACTATCAAAGAAACAAACAAACAAAAGAAAAAGGTTCCTCATGCTCAAAAAAATCTGAGAAACACTTTTCTTTGCTGCAGGACTTTTCTGAGCCTTTAATATACTAATATGTATTGTTGTCCTCCAGTTATCTATACAATTTCCAGATCTGACTAAAAATCAAACCTGTTGCCATTGAGTTGATTCCAACTCATAGGGACCCTATTAGGGCAGAGCAGAACTGCTCTGTAGGGTTTCCAAGGTTGTAATCTTTTTTTTAAATTGTAGTTTCGGTGAAGGTTTACAGAGAAAATAAGTTTCTCATTAAACAATTCACAGACGTATTGTTTTGTGACATTGGTTGCCAACTCTAGGATGTGTCATCACTCTCCTCTTCTCGACCTTAGGTTCCTCATTTCCATTCATCCAGCTTTCCTGTCCCCTCCTGCCTTCACATCCTTGCCCCTAGGCTGGTGTGTCCCCTAAGTCTCAGATACATGGTTGAACTACGTGTATTATTATTTGTTTTTATAGGCCTGTCAATCTTTGGCAGAAGGGTGAACCTTAGGAATGACTACAGCACTGAGTTAAAAGGGTGTCTGGGGGCCATACTCTGAGGTTTTCTCCAGTCTCTGTCAGACCAGTAAGCCTGGTCTTTTTTTGTGAGTTAGAATTTTGTACTATGTTTTTCTCCAGCTCTGTCTGGGATCCTCTACTGTGATCCCTGTCAGAGCAGTTGTTGGTGGTAGCTAGGCACAATCTAGCTGTGCTGGACTCAGTCTGATGGAGGCTGTGGTAGTCGTGTTCCATTAGTCCTTTGGACTAATCTTTCCCTTATGTCTTTGGTTTTCTTCATTCTCCCTTGTTCCAGATGGGGTGGGACAAGTAGAGTATCTTAGATGGCCACTCACAAGCTTTTAAGACCCCAGACGCTAGTCACTGAAGTAGGATACAAAAAATTTTCTTTATAAACTATGTTATGCCAATTGAGCTAGATGCCCCACAAGGCCATGGTCCCTAGCCCTCAGCCCAGTAACTCGGTCCCTCAGAGAGTTTGGATGTGTCTATGAAGCTTCTATGACTTTGCCTTAGTCAAGTTGTGTTGACTTCCCCAGTACTGTGTACTGTTTTACCCTTCACCAAAGTTACCACTTATCTATAGTCTAGTTAGTGTTTTTCCCTCCCTACCTCTCCTTGTAACCATCAAAGATAGTTTCTTTGCAAGGTTGAAATTCTTTACAGAAGCAGACTGTCACATCTTTCTCCTACGGGGCAGCTGATGGGTTTGAACCACCGACCTTTTGGTTAATAGCCAAGTGCTAAAGCACTGTACCACCAGGGCTCCTTGCAGATCTGACTAAGGGAGGAATATCTCCTAACATCTTCTCTTTACTCTTCTACCAAGCAAGGATCAGGTTCAGGGATAGATGCACTTAACTGAGCTTCAGCCTAGGGACACAGTGGGCTTCTCTCTCGGAAGCCTCTCTCTCTACTCCCAGAAGCCTTAATAGGTGAAAAACCAGGGCTGCTCTCTCTTGGTAGAAGGCTACACCATTAGGCTCTTTCTCCCTGACTACATTTTCTTTTTTGGGATGCACTCCTTTCACAAAGCTGGTGAGGTAAAGAGGGCTGAGACTGGGGCTGTGACTGCTTGGGAGGAAGCCAGGACATCTCTCCCTCTCTTCCCACTTTTTGGCTTTCTCCCTTCTGGCTCGTCTCTTAACTAGTCTGACAGGTAACTTGTTCTCATTTAAAGCTTGGGGGCTTCCTTACTCTGGTTCTCATTTTATTTTTGTATTTGCCTCTCCTCTGGAATGACTTTTCTTCAACACTAGGATTAGAGGAAAAGAGGCAAATACACTGTTCTGGCCCTATGTTTAGGGCCTGATTCTAACTTCAACAAAGGAAGGCTTCAACATGTTCCAGCCAGGCTCATGAAGGGACTACACTGGTGTTTAAGGCCAAAATTTATTACTTATAAAATATGTTCCTCTGCCTTATTCTCTGTCCATATATTTCTCTGTTTATCTTCTTGGGATTGGTAGGCAGGGTCCAGAACAAACTTGAGGATAACAGTGCCCATGTCTTGGCCATATTGCATCTTATGCCTCCCTAGACCTCTCAGAAATCAGGTTCGGAGTTTTAACTCATCTCTCCAGAACATTAACTGCCTCTCTATAACTTCCCTAGTGAGTCTCATTCCACACATAGTAACCTCTCTGACATTTACAGGTGAAGAGATATATTTTGAACCTTATATTTTTTCCATTTTGTGAACACTCTGAACATTAGTATGGGGTTAATTTAAGGCTCTATTGTTTCTGATGGAACGTTAGCCAAGGATGGACAATAAAATCAATCTATCCAAAATGTTCACAAAGCTAAAGCCCAGAATAGATTTGTACTTGTGGAACATGACAGAGACAAAGAGAAACGACCTTCTTTAGTTATATTTGAAACACTGAGGTGATCAAAGAAGAGACTAATTTGCTGCTTGAATCTAAAGGTGTTATGTTGATGGATGACAAAGCAGAAGTCCTATTTTATTTCTGTTTTCCCTATTAGAGATCTTCAGACTGAGAAGTGGAGAATAATTACAAGTAAGAGAAAACTAAAGCCCAAGGTAGATGAATATATTATAGCAAAGAAATGTACTGCAATAAATGAGATCAGGTCCTCTGGCCTCAACTGATTATATCTCAGGGCACTAAAAGTATGTGAAAATGCGGCTGTCATAGTGCTGTCAGGGACTTGGAAGGAATGGTAGTGCAGAAGAGATGGCCAAAAGATAAGAGACAGGCAAATCAAGTCCAATTGTCAACAAGGAAGAAAATGGATTCTGTAAATTAAACAGGAGAGACTTGGTATCAATCTGGAGTAAGATTCTAGAATAGGCCATTAACGAAACAGCTTGTGAGGGCTAGTAAAAGAGACAGCAGGGTCACTGGTGATCTGCATGGGCCTTCTAAGAGTGAGGCATGTCACTCTCAGTCTCTGTTCTCTTTTTCTGTCCAGGTAGAAGAAATACCACAGGCATAGTATGCACTTGGACTTTAGAAATCAATGTTTTTTCATGATCTTTTGGTTGACAATAAGAAGAGGAACTAGTACAAATACAAATCAGCAAATTAAAAATGGATGAAATGTCAACAAAATTAAGAAGTTTCACTCCATAAGGCACTCAGTGTGATTCAGCTCTATGGCATGTCTGTTGGGAAAGTGAGATTGGGTTGTAAGGATGATATCATTACAAGAGAGGTGACCATCAGCTCTATAATGCATGTGTCAGTTCATTTCCAAGTGGTGCCATGTTTGAATAGGAAAATTTAACAAAAACAGAGCTAGGGAGAGAAACCTGGACCCAGATGATGAGGGGCTCAAATTATATAGCTCAAAGCTATATGAAGACTATTTGAAGGAAACCAGGGATGTACCTTCTAAAGAAGAGAAGATGTGTGAAGAGTTATGATAGGTGACTTTTAATATCTGAAGGACTGTCAAGTGGAAGAGTGAGTGATAATCTCTGGGTGGTGGGAATATAATATTTTTCTTCTCCTATGCTGGCTTATTTGTATTTTTTAAATTGCATACAAGTAACATATACTTCTTATGTAATAGTAATAGGTAACTGTACAAATGTTTCCTGAGGTAAACAAGTACATCTAAACATACAGAATAAACTCCTGAGGGAGAGGGTTGTCATAAAAAGGAGGGCAGCCAGGGAATACTCAGACTCAGTTGAGTAGTGACACTTGGGAATGCGGTTATGAAAAGGTGAAGGGTATTCATGGAGAAATGTGAGGAAAAAATAGAGGAGAGAAGAAAAGGAGGGTGGGCAACAGAATCTTGGAGAAGCGGACTGAACAGAATTAGGGAAAAGATGACACATGAAAGGCTAAAAAACTGTGGAGCAATCTCTGCTATGAGCCATGGAGATGTGAGGGAGAGAGAAACCAGGATTCCTAGGCCAGGAACCAGATGGGACTTAGTCAAGTTGACTGGAGAGATGGCCCTGATGTCAGCAAAGTTTTAATCAAAGTCAAAGAGAGTATCTCCAAAGACTCAAAGACGAAAAACCTCCTTCATCCAGAGTTCACAAAAGACACTTGATCCTGTGACTTATCCAGTTGGAAAATGAGGTGGTGGTAGGTGGAGGACAGAAACCAGCAACCCCAAGGGTGAGGCCCCAGGTTAGAGACCTGTGGTCACAGAGGAGCTGGAGGGCATTTTCTGATTCTTTAAGTATGTCTGGAACTGAGTCATTCCAACTGCCCTGTGAGACGCCTCAGCTGTATGCACTTTTATCCCAAAGCTCCCTCACACTCAATTTCAGCTATCAATCTGAACTACCTTAGTGCAGACAGCAGAGGACAGGAAATGAGGAAGAAGATCATCAATAAAATCAAGAGCCTGGATTTTGATAGATAAACCATTTCCCACTTTCACTACAATTGGTAGTGTCTTAGTCATCTAGTGCTGCTCCAACAGAAATACCACAAGTGGATGGCTTTACAAAGAGAAATTTATTCTCTCACAGTCCAGTAGGCTACAAGTCCAAATTCAGGGCATCAGCTCCAGGAGAACACTTTCTCCATCAGCTCTGGAGGAAAGTCCATGTCATCAGTCTTCCTTTGGTCTGGGAGCTTCTCTGCGCAGGAACCTCAGGTCCAAAGGACGTGCTCTGCTCCCAGCACTGCTTTCTTGGTGGTATGAGGTTCCCATGTATCTCCGCTCGCTTCTCTATTTGGTATCTCAAAGGAGGTTGCATCAAGGCACTAATCTTGTCAACCTCATCAGTATAACCTCATCACAGTGATAGAATTTACAACACATGAGGAGATCACATATAATCTCGTCATGGTGGTAGAGTTTACAACACATAAGGAAATCACATCAGATAACACAATTATACAATACTAGGAATCATGACCTAGCCAAGTTGCTGCACACATTTTTTTGGGGGACACAATTCAATCCATGACAGGTAGTGCCAGAAGTAGAAACTTAAGAGCTTCCATGAGAGCAGAGATGCCACTCGCATTTTCAATGTAAGAATGGAAGGGAGATGGTACCCAGCTACCACCAATGACCACCTGACAGGGAACACAACAGAGAATCCCTGATGGAGCAGGAGAAAGGTGGGGTGCAGAACTCAAATTCTAGTAAGAAGACCAGACTTAATGGTCTGACTGAGACTGGAGAAACCCCAGAAAACATGGCCCCTGGATTCTCTATCAGCCCAGAACTAAAATAATTTTCAGGGCCAACTCTTCAGACAGGGATTGGACTGGACTGTAGGACATAAAGTGATACTCATGAGGAGTGTGCCTGTTAGCTCAAGTAGATACAAGAGACTAAACGGGCAGCTTCTGTCCAGAGGTGAGATGGGAAGGCAGAGAGGGTCAGCAGCTGGTTGAACGGATATGGGGAGTCAGGGGTGGAAAGAAGGAGTGTGCTGTCACAGTATGGGAGAGCAGTAAGAGTCACATAACATTGTATGTATAAATTTTTGTATGGGGAAAAATTAAAAAAAAAAAAGGAAGGGAAATATTTACACTATAGGCTATTCCATTTGAAAAAAAAAAAAAAAAAACCCTTCAGGTGCATAAAAAATTTCTTAAGCTCTAGACAAAACTAGTTACTTAGGGTTTAACTTCTTTCTCAAATTGTAAAATAAAAATAAACCAGTCTCCCCTTATGCATCTCACAACAATGAAGAAAAAAATCAACAAAGAGGTAAATTCACTGGGAAAAAAACATAATCTAGTAAATTCACCAGAAATATGTCATCATAGATACTCTATTTTCAAATGCTTCTCTTAGGGGCAAGGTTCAAGTTGTAGGCTTGTTCTTATACTACTATTATTGGAGAGACACTTTCTACCATAACATCACTTCACAGCATACTCAGGAGAAGCACAATCAATTAAATCCCACATTTCTGTGTTCCAATTTCTATGGACTTACTCAAATTTATGTTTCAAATGTTTAGCATCAGTCAATAAGTCAAACATTCCATAGAACAAGAGGCTCTTGGAATACAATCATCCTATTCCCATTGGTTGTTCTGATTTACAACTATGTCTCAAAGGAGAAACGCAGATGGAGGCTTTCCACATGCAAATCTTTACAGCCCCAGCCTGGTACAACTGAGGAATGAGGTTCAGAAGGAATAAAAGAGAGCATTAATAGAGACTCATTATGATTTGAAACATGAGTTTGCTGTTCAAAAGGCTAAACTATAATGCTTAAAGCTAAGTGCTTAAAACTACCCAAGAATTCTAAAACAATGTATCCCAATTACAGTCATGCTCCTTCAACCACAGATGAAAAAGTTAACACTTTCTCATGTTTTATGGGCCAGTTCTACTCTGTCCTAATGGGTCGCTACGAGTCAGGATCAACTTGACGGCAATGGGTTTGGGTTTGGGTTCTCGTGTTTGCCTGGAATCACTTAAAGTCGTTTTAGTTGTGAGATCTCTTTCATGGGAAATCAACATCTTCATTTGGTTTCCACATGAATAATTCTTGGAAACTATGGTCTTTGACGGGCATCTATTTTTGCCTTGAGGTATAGCGGCCTCAAAGTTCACATGAATCTCACAGATGAAAACTATCTGAGTGTGATTCATCTATGCCTACAGTGGTCTTTCCAAAGGGAGGACGGTTCTGGCATGTGTGGGGTTTCTTTACATATACTGCGTATGTGTTTATTTGTAGTTAAAATTGCTTTTACCAGTTTCTGAGGTCTAAGGAATTTTAGATGATTGGCGATGAACATTCCTAGAGAATTCACCAGAAACTCAGCTTCCTGACCGAGTCAGTGCTTGTTCCACCTTAGCAGTGGGACATATGCTTTGTTAAGCTTCAAACGTCACATCTTTCTGCCTATATGACTGCAAACATTTCATCCCCTACACTGGCTACATTTTACTGAAACTCTTAAACTGTGAAAAGAAATGCACAAGTGACCTAAGAGAGGCTTAATCACAGTCAGGGCCTCTGTGGCAGCTAAGTGGATTTCTCTTCTCCATGAAAGAGTGTAGTGGCTAAGCCACTTCCTAGAAAATGACTTTTCCTATAACGGGTGATAAAATGACTGAGTAGCCTAGACTATTCAGTTAACATTGACTCTCAGGTTGAAGATTATATTCTAACCTTATATCAGTCATGCTCTGCTATCCAAAAAATCTGTATTTTACTTAGGACTACCTGCCCCTAAGTTAAATATTATTTACTTTTAGTTTACATACAGCGTAAACAATAACAAAATATCATAAACTATACAGAAAGGAGAATAAGGGCTATAGCATGCTGGCTCCCTGACAGGAGCAAGAAATAACACACAACAATAAGGAAGGTGGTAAAAAGCTAAATAAGGGGCTGTCTTAGTTATCTAGTACTGCTATAACAGAAATAATACAAGTGGATGGTTTTAAAAAACAGAAATTTATCCCCTCACAGTTTAGGAAGCTACAAGTCTGAATTCAGGGTGATAGCTCTAGGAGAAGCTTTTCTCTGTCTGCCCACTCTGGGGGAAGGTCCTTGTCATCAATCTTCCCCTGATCTAGGAGCTTCTCAGCACAGGGACCCCAGGTCCAAAGGACGTGCTCCGCTCCTCACTCTTCCTTCTTGGTGGTACTGAGGGCCTCTCTTTCTCTGCTCTCTTCTCTCTTTTATATCTCAAAAGAAGAATAATTCAAGATACAACCTAATCCGGTAGATTGTGTCCTGCCTCATTAACATAAATGCCTCTAATCCTGCCTTATTAACATCAAAGAGATTAGGATTTACAACACATAGGATATTTACATCAGACCAAAAAAATGGAGGACAACCACACAATATTGGGAATCATGACTAGCCAAGTCGACACATATTTTGGGGGGATACAATTCAATCCATAACAGAGGCAAGTCTCTAAGAAGACTGCAGTCAATAATATAAACCCCAGGACACCACTATTACAGAAGAGCAAGGGATCTGATACTTATATCCATGATTTGGAACCACTAAGAAATGGTTTAAGATTATGTTTTATAGTCCTGTGTTTAAAGAATAAGGAGGAAAGGCAGTTTCAAAACAGCATGTAGAAATGACTTCTTTAGGGAAAAAATGCATATATTCATATATAAAAAAAGATTAAAAGGATATACTTCAAATTGTTACTAGTGATGGGGGGCGGGGGGCGAGTAAGACTGCAGGCCAATCACTCGTCTGTCAGTCTGTCGAACTATGGTGGCTTGCATGTTGCTGGAAGCCATGCCACCAGTATTTCAAATACCAGCAGGGTCATGATGGTGGACAGGTTTCAGCAGAGCTTCCAGACCAAGACAGACTAAGAAGAAGGACCTGGCAATCTACTTCTGAAAACAGTAGCCAGTAAAAATCTTACGGATAGCAGCAAAACATTATTTGATATAGTGCCAGAAGATGAGCCCCTCAGGTTGGAATGCACTCAAAATACGACTGGGGAACAGCTGCCTCCTCAAAGCAGAGTCAACCTTAATGACGTGGATGGAGTCAAGCTCTGGGACCTTCATTTGTTGACGTAGCACAACTCAATATGAGAAAAAATAGTTGCAAACATCCATTAATAATTGAAACATGGAATGTACGAAGTATGAATCAAAGAAAATTGAAGGTTGTGAAAAATGAAATGGAATGCTTGAAGATCAGTGTCCTAGGCATTAGTGAGCTGAAATGGACTGGTATTAGCCATCCTGAATCAGACAATCATACCATCTACTATGCTGGGAATGATAAATTGAAGAAGAATGGTGTCACATTCATCGTCAAAAAGAGCGTTTCAAGACTTATCCTGAAATACAACGTTGTCAGTGATAGGATAATATTCACACCCCTACAAGGAAGACCAGTTAATATGACTATTATTCAAATTTACACACCAACCACTAATGTCAAAGATGAAGAAATAGAAGATTTTTACCAACTTCTCCAGTCTGAAATTGATCAAACATGCAATCAAGATGCATTGACAATTAATGGTGATTGGAATGCAAAAACTGGAAACAAAGAAGAAGGATGAGTAGTTGGAAAACACGGCCTTGGCGACAGAAACGATGCCGGAGATCGCACGGCAGAATTTTGAAAGACCAAGGACTTATTCATTGGAAATACTTTTTTCAACAACATAAATGGCAAGTATAGACGTGGATGATGCCGGATGGAATACACAGGAATCAAATCGACTACATCTGTGGAAAGAGATAATGAGAAGCTTAATTATCGTTAGTCAGGGGGCGACTGTGGAACGGACCATCAATTGCTCATATGCAAGTTCAAGCTGAAGCTGTAGACAATTAGAACAAGTCCATGAAAGCCAAAGCATGACTGAGCAGATCCCATCTGAATTTAGAGACCATCTCAAGAACAGATATAATGCACTGAACACTAATGACCCAAGACCAGATGAGTTGTGGGATAACATCAAGGATATAATACATGAAGAAGCAAAAGGTCAATTAAAAGACAGGAAAGAAATAAAAGACCAAAATGGATGTCAGAAAAGAGTCTGAAACTTGCTCTTGAACGTAGAGTAGTAAAGAGAATGGAAGAAATATATGAAGTAAGAGAAGTGAACTGGAGATTTCAAAGGGCAGCTCGGGGAGACAAAGTGAAGTACTATAATGCAATGTGCGAAGACCTGGGATTATAAAACCAAAAGGGAAGAACACGCTCGGCATTTCTCAAGCTGAAAGAACTGAAGAAGAAATTTAAGTCTCGAGTTGCAATACTGAAGGATTCCAGGAGCCCTGGTGGTGCAGTCGTTAAGAACTACAGCTGCTAACCAAAAGGTCTGCAGTTCAAATCCACTGGCCACTCCTGAGAAACCCTATGTGGCAGTTCTATGCTATCCTACAGGTGGCTGTAAGTTGGAATCACTGACTTGATGGCAATGGTTTATGGGCAAGAAATTGAATGACACTGGAAGCATCAAAAGAAGACGGAAGGAATACAGAGTCACTATACCAAAAAGAACTGGTCAACGTTCAACCATTTCAGGAAGTAGCATATGATCAAGAACTCACAGTACTGAAGGAAGAAGTCCAAGCTGCACTGAAGGCAATGGTGAAAAACTAGGCTACAGGAATTTATGGAATACCAACTGGAATGTTTCAACAAACGGATGCAACACTGGAAGCACCTACTTGTTTATATCAAGCAATTTGGAAGACCTGGCCAAATGACTGGAAGAGATCCATATACATGCCCATTCCAAAAAAAGGTGATTCAACAGAATGCAGAAATTATAGAACACCATTAATATCACATGCAAGTAAAATTACGCTGAAGATAAGTCAAAAGTGGTTGCAGTAGTACATAGACAAGGAACTGCCAAAAACTCAAGCCAGATTTCGAAGAGGACACGGAATGAAGGATATCACTGCTGATATCAGATGGATCTTGGCTGACAGGCTGAAAGTAGAGAATAACAGAAAGGTGTTTACCTGTGTTTTATTGACTATGCAAAGGCATTCAACTGTGTGGATCATAACAAATTACAGATAACATTGTGAAGAACGGGAATTCCAGAACACTTAACTGTGCTCATGTGGAATCTGTACATAGACCAAGAGTCAGTCGTTCGAACAGAACAAGGGGATACCGCGTGATTGAAAATCAGTAAAGGTATGTGCCAGGGTTATAGTCTTTCACCATACTTAATCAATCTGCATGTAAAGCAAATAATCTGAGAACCTGGACTACATGAAGAATGTGGCATCAGGATTGGAGAAAGACTCATTAACAACCTGTAATATGCAGATAACACAACTTTGCTTGCTGAAAAGTGAATAGGACTTGAAGCACTTCCTGATGAAGATCAAAGGCTACAGCCTTCAGTATGGATTACCCTCAACATAAAGAAAATAAAACTTCTCACAAACAATAAACAATATCATGATAAATGGAGAAAAGATTGAAGTTGTCAAGGATTTCATTTTACTTGGATCCACAATCAACACCCATGGGAGCAGCAGCCAAGAAATCAAAGGACGCAATGCATTGGGCAAATCTGCTGCAAAAGACCTCTATAAAGTGTTAAAAAGCAAAGATGTCACCTTGAGGACTAAGGTGCTCCTGACCCATGCCATGGTATTTTCAATCACCTGGTATGCATGCGAAAGCTGGACAATGAATAAGGAAGGCTGAAGAAGAATTGATGTCTTTGAATTATGGTGTTAGCAAAGAATAATGAATATACCATGGACTGCCAGAAGAAAGACCAAATCTGTCTTGGACGAAATACAGCCAGAATGCTCCTTAGAAGTGAGGATGGCTAGACTTTGTTTCACATACTTTGGACATGTTAATCAGGAGGGACCAGTCCCTGGAAAAAGACATCATGCTTGGTAAAGTAGAGGGTCAGTGAAAAAGAGGAAGACCTTCAAGGAGATAGACTGACACAGTGGCTGCAACAGTGGGTTCAAGCATAGCAAGGACTGTGAAGATGGCGCAGGACCAAGCAGTGTTCTGTTCTGTTGTACATGGGGTCGCTATGAGTTGGAACCTATTCGACAGCGCCTAACAACAACAACAAGATTGCAGGCAATTTTTTTTTTGCTTATTTGTATTTTCTACAAGAAACATGACTTAATATAGTTTTTAAAATTGTGTGAGTTTGCATTATATATTAAATATATAAATATATCCATTCCCTATAAGGGACAGACACAGCATACTCAGAATCCCTTTTAAAGACATTCCTTTACACGAGCATTTGGAGAGTGTTTAGAGAGACCCCAATGTGTAGAATACATGTTGGGTGTAAGAGGTTGGGGTGAGAGTCATTCTCTCCATATGCCATAGCATTCGAGGACACACTTTCCTTAATGCTAGCCATGGGTAATGGTAAAGGAAAGAGCTGGAAAGCCTAGACAAAGAGACTGATCTCTGCAGACTGGCGTGAACAATGGACATGGTGCCAGGCAGGGGCTCTCCCCACTCTTGGGCCCTGATGCCTGTGGCCTGAGCCAG
Source organism: Dugong dugon (assembly GCA_030035585.1). Taxonomy (NCBI): domain Eukaryota; kingdom Metazoa; phylum Chordata; class Mammalia; order Sirenia; family Dugongidae; genus Dugong; species Dugong dugon. Next base: position 17,957,803 of record CM057465.1, read on the forward strand.
TGCAACACAGAGGGCCTTTCAGCCTGGGCCCATGCAGGGCCCTGCCCCACAACTCCTCTTTGGGTACCACTGCCCTGCTGTGTGCTAATAACTCAGGAGTCACTGTTTTAAAGAACCCAATTAAACCGCCAGTCTGGCTTCAGATTAGCCTCACCTGTATGTGGCTTGTCTTATATCTCAGAGATGTCTCTGTCTCACGCAGGTTGTCAGGTTGGTGTGCATAAGCTCTGTGATCTGGTCCTCTGGCTATGACCACATCTGATTTGTGCTTGTCTGAGGGGGTTTAGTGCTGTGGAGCCCACAGTTGTGTCCACCTGAGCCAGATGAGCAGCGGGTACCTCCGGAGACAAGGCCTTTCAATCCCAGACCCCGACCAGTCCATTCCTCTTACCATTGGGAATGCTCGGCAGCCAGGGTGACCTTCCCCTGGGCACTCCTGACAGCTGAGGAACAGCCAAAGAGCTTCGTACTCTCAGAAAGCCGCAAAGCTGGTGAGGAAGCTTTAGACGCTCATCTTTCTGGCAAGCCTGGTTTTTCATTCAATTATGGGTTCTCTTTGTGGTTCAGAAGGACATGCATAATGAAATGAGATTAAAATAGGGACAATACCAGCTGGAGATAAGGAAGAACACATTGACCAAGAGGGGGAAGGGCCAGCTTGGAATTCTGGAGGAAGTGGGGCTGAAACTGCTTTGAACCTGAAGGATCCTGGATGATTTTAATCCTTCCTCTCATTGAAGCAAAAGGAACTAATGTTATTATTTTTTTTAAAGCTCCTGCTGAGAAGCAGGGACTGTGTGCTAGGCACTTGACATATAAACTAACTTCTCAACAATTCAAGGAGTAAGTATTACCCTCACTTTGAATACTAAACAATTTGCCTGAAGTCACCAAGTTAGAAAGTCTCCAAACTGAGACTGGTAAGGAGGTTTAAGGGACCCTAAAACATGTGTTGCCTCCCTGTTATGGATTGAATTGTGTCCCCCCCAAATATGTGTTGTAAATCCCAACCCCTAGATCTGTGGATATAATCCCATTTGGGAACAGGGTTTTCTTTGTTATGTTAATGAGGCCATATCAGTGTAGGGTATGTTTTAAACCAATCACTTTTGAGGTAGATTAGGCACAGAAACAAGGAAACACAAATAGAAAAAGACTGATTCCACACGGAGATCACCAAGGACCTGAGAAGCTGAAAGAGACAAGGATTTTCTTCCAGAGCAGACAGAGAGCCTCCCCCTAGTGCTGACACCCTGAGTCCAGACTTCCAGCCTCCTAAACACTGAGAAAATAAACTTCTGTTCTTTAAAGCCTCCCACTTGTGGTATTTCTGTTATAGCAGCACTAAGAAACTAGGAGACTCTCAAATCAACCAAGTGGTCTTTTCAGGTCTATAAATCCACCCAGGATAATCTACTGCCTGGCTACACTGAGACCTGTTAGGATGGGATCAGGTGGACCAGGGTTGAGTGCTGGCTCCTCCACTCATTACTGTGACCTTGGGCAAGTTATTTGACCTCTCTCAAGTTATTTGACCTCTCTAAGCCTTGACTTCCTCATCTATAAAGCATGGCTGCCTATAAACGCTTATTATGAAGAATAAGTCTGTACTCATCAAGTGCTGAGCACTGCCTCTAATCAGTTTCTGTCGGAGTTGATTCCAACTCATGGTGACCCCATGTGTGTAGGAGTAGAACTGTGCTCCACAGGGCTTTCAATGGCTGATTTTTTGGAAGTAGATTGCCAGACTTTTCTTCCCAGGTGCCTCTGGGTGGGCTTGAACCTCCAAACTTTTGGTTGAAAGGTTAGCAGCCAAGCATGTTAACCGTTTGCACCTCCCAGGAACTCTGAGCACCGCCACCTGTGTAGGGTAAGCTTGTAAGTTGGTGCTGGCGTCAGCTGCAATGGTTCTGATTTCTGATCACCTGCTTTGTGCGCAGTGGATTGCTTTTCACCTGTGAGACTTAACTGTTCCCTACTTGACAAAGCAGATGAAAGTACAACATAAATTGCTAAAGCCTCTTGCCAGTCCCCAGTTCATTTCTTCCTCAGCTCCTCCTCTCTCGGGATAGTTAGAACACTTGTCAAATAGAGAAAGCTGAAATCACTAATGCGACTCCAAAGCTTGTTGCACATCATTAAACATTTACTAGAGAGGTGCATAATGCAGAGATACGGTAAATGGACACTTCTTCACAGAATTTTTGAGCTTAGAAATCGTATTAGTTTAATCTTCTCATTTTAGGGATGAAGAAACCAAGATCTATGGTAATCAGAGGAACCAATGTCTTAACTTTCACCTCAGGGTTCTTTCTTCCTTCCAAATACTAGGCTTTCTCCTGCTCGGGTAAACTATTACTTCCCCTCTAAATCCCCAGCCATCTTTGAACAGTCAGAGCAGCTTAGAGATAGCCAATATCCTGTGACAGAAAAATACCCACTGATGCATCCTGCCAGCCTCCAGCAAAGGTCAGTGCTATGGATTAAACTGTATCCCCCCAAAACATGTTTTGGAATCCTAGCGGCTATACCTGTGGATGTGGTCGTGTTTGGAAACAGGATTTTCTTTGTTATGTTAGATAGAGCATACCTGAGTAGGGTGGGCTCTAAATCTAATCACTTCTGAGTTATAAAAAGAGCAGATTAGACATAGAGACACACAAACTAGGGAAGACAGATACCATGTGAGAATTTTTTACAAGCCAAGGAGCGCCAAGGAACATCCGGGACTCTGGGACTACAGACAAGGAAGGACACAACCAAGATCCTGATTTGGACTACTAGCCTCCAGAACTGTGAGAAAATAAATGTGTTCTTTAAAGCCACCCACTTATGGTACTTGTGTTACAGGTGCACCAGGAAACTAAGACAGGCAGGATTCTTCTCAGTCCCTGGATTCCTGCCTTACTCCAGCTGCTAATATTTTTTTTTTCCTGCAGTGTGTTTCTGCCCCATGCCTATGGTGACTACCCTCTCTCCGCTCTCCTTTGTAAAATCCAGTAATACTAAAAGTGATGAACGCTGGTGAATTTCCCTCCAGACAATTACCAGGGACAAAAATAGTGAAATGAGAACAAATGGGAGTGACCCAGAAGAAAAGAGAGTGTGCACCCAGAGAGGTCACTTACTCGGGAACCAGTGTGTCGAGAGGCACCGTCTGGGGACAGTGAAGTCCCCTGGCTTATGTCCTACATTACTGAGCAAGGGAAACACGCACTGGAAATCTAGGTATGCCCTAAATCAGTGAGTGGAGATCATGGCTGCAAACTCTGGACAGAACCAAAACACTAATCTGTAGCAAATCTGTCTCAAATGTTGGAGATAGCAATAGCTACACTGAACGAAAACATGTTGTACATATGTAGGGCTCAGCCTCCAAAAGCTTGAAATTTTTAACTATAAAAAATTGACTAAAATTAAATCCATGTGACCTCGAGTGTAATGGAAGCCCCAGTAACACCACATTTTTACTGATCAAAATTGGAACTTTCTCCATCTTATTTGCTTCCTTTATTTCAACAAATACTCCCCCAGCACCTTCCCTGTGTCAGGCACTGTAATAAACACTAAGACTGGCACACAACCTAAGACAAGAGTCTCTGCTGCATGGAGCTTATAATCTAGGAAGAAGCACGGATTTTGTCTATGGAGGGTCTCGAGGGCGGGGGGAGGCTGAGACTGTGGGTTATGGCCGGAAGGATGGGTAAGAGGGAGCCATGTGGAAAGCTGTGGAGGGAAAGCAGTTCATGCAGAAGCAACTGCATGACTGTCATGGATTGAATTATGTCCCCCCAAAAATGTGTGTATCAATTTGGCTGGGCCATGATTCCCAGTATTGTGTGGTTGTCCTCAATTTTGTGATTGTAATTTTATGGTAAAGATTAGGGTGGGATTGTAACAACACCCTTACCCAGGTCACATCCCTTATCCAATGTAAAGGGAGTTTCCCTGGGGTGTGGGCTGTACCACCTTTTATCTCTCAAGAGATAAAAAGGCAAGGGAAGCAAGCAGAGAAATTTGGGACCTCATACCACCAAGAAAGCAACACCAGAGCAGAGCGCGTCCTTCGGGCCTGGGGTTCCTGTGCCTGAGAAGCTCCTTGACCAGGGGAAGAACAACGACAAGGACCTTCCTCCAGAACCAACAGAGAAGAAAGCCCTCCCCTGGAGCTGATGCCCAGAATCTGGACTTGTAGCCTACTAGACCGTGAGAGAATAAATTTCTCTTTGTTAAAGCCATCCACTTGTGATATTTTATAACAGTACTCAATGACTAAGACAATGAGCAAAGACTCCACAGTGTGGGGAAGTGAGCTTGGTGTGTATGAAGAGTTATAGAAGTCTAGCGTGGCTTGAGTTCAGTAAGGAAGGGGAGCGGGCTTAGGGAAGGCTGAAGAAGTGGGCAGTGGCCAGTCAGGAGGACCTCGAAAGCTGTGCAGAGTTTAGATAGTTCAACTGTAAACTCTGAAGGGTTCTGAGCAGAGGATTTATCTTTTAAGAAGATTATTCTTGTGTGCAGAGAATAGACTGGTATAGGACAGAGCTGAAACAGGGAGACAGGAGCCTGTTGCTGAAGTTTAAATGAGAGGTAGGATGGTGAATGAAGGTGGAAATAATGAGAAGTGATGCGCTCTAGCTATAATTTGTAGTCAAAATTGATGGGACATGTGTTACACTGGATTGGCAGCTGGGGACAGTGGTGTGAGGCTGTGTTTATTAAGTGCATCTATGTCCCATGAACTGGGAGGTGGTGTTTCCCCCATTAGCCATCTCCTTCATATTCCAGGTCCCTGTGCACCCACAGTTAACAGTGTTGTCCTTAGACTAAGTGCACCTACTTGCCTAGGCCCCCTGAAAGAATACTGAAAAGCCTGCAATGGTATCAACCTTGCTGTGGTTGCTTTAAACAGGAGCACAATTTTCTGAAGGGCCGAAGCAGAGCTGAGCCTGCTTCTGGGAGAGCTTTGAAGGGATACAAAAATAAGATTTGATTCCTGCCACAAACAAGCTCTAGCCTATTAGGGGAGAGAGAGACCCAATTATGGTGCAATATGGAAAGTGAAACAATGGCATAGAGAAGGGAGAACTTTGGGTCCCTGACACACAGGTCTCTGCTTGGGATGGGACGGGGGAGACGGGAAAGATCTCGAGGAAAAAGTGATGTTTCAGAGGAGTCTTTTCTAGAAGACATCCCAGGGGTTTGCTAAAGGAAAACATGTAACGTGTTATAAAGACAAGGGCCAGGAGACTCTTTGGTTCTGGGAGGTGTAAATACATGGTCTGGTCTTGCCAGGGGCTTAGGGTGCAAGGATATGAAGTGACAGGAGATGAAGACAGAGAGGGGCTGACAAGGCTAGAGGGCATGGACTTTATTCTAGAGATGAGAAGCCACTGAAGGGCTTTACATGGTCAAATGTGTGGCTACCCCATGTTTTAGCAGCCTTGGAGACTGACCATAGGGGTCCCAGTGAAGCAGTGATCCCTGTAAGACCATATGAGGCTCCTAAAAGGAGTCTACCAAAGATGCTGCTGGTTATTGCCAGCGATTGATGACAGATATGGGAGGGGGGAAGGAAAGGGAGAAAGTGGTCAGAGTACATTTCCTAGGTTTCTGGTTTAAGTGATGGCACACTTAGTGGCACCTATAAACAAATTTGGGTGCACAGGGGAAAGAGCACCATTTGGGGACAGAAAATTCATTTAGTTTTGGACATTTTAATTGTGAGGAAGTTTGCAGGACAGCTTATTTATTCCTAAATTACCTTGTTCCAGAAAGGATTTAAAGGAAGATTACATAAATACACATAAGATACAATAAAATAAAAAGTATATGTGGAAAAAAATACTAGGAAAGATTAGATGAAGCTAGGAATTAAGTTAATGAATATACGTGCTGTAAGGCTCTTAAACTTCCTAAAAGTGGGTCACAAACGCTCCCTAACAGGCAACATAGAAACAACCAGGATCAATTTACGCAACTTAGGGTCCCAAATGTAAAAACTCATCACCCATATTTCTCTTGCCCTAAACTGCACATAAAAGTCCTCTATAATACTTAAAAAAGAGAACTCTGTGAGATGAGATGAACAAGTTCTTCAGCAGAATCCTTACAGTAAATACAGCAACACATTCCATAGAGCTGTTTCTTGTAAACTTCTTCAGTGGAGGCTCATGGCACAAGCAGGCAGTTCAGAATCATTTTAGGGGAGCCAATGTGCAGTTTAGCGTTAATCCAGGGAAAGATTTTGGAATTTCTAGAGGGATATTGGGACTGGAAATCCTCCATAAATACTGTTTCTCTATTCAGAATCTTTCAGAAATGCCAAAAGGCAGCAAGTTGATGGTTACCCTGCCTGACAAATACAGCACATGGAAAAAAGTTACTCTGTGTGCCTAGTCATATGCTCTGAAAGATGGTTAGGCTTGGAGATGTGGGTGGATAGGAGTGAAATTCTGAGGAAAGTTACAAGTCCAGCCCTACCATGTTCCTCATGGAAGGCCCTACCATTCTGCAGACAGGTGGACAGTGAGATAAGAGGGTAGACATGACCACAGGCAGGTGGCTATGGGGCCTGAGGAACAGGAGAGGAGTCCAGTTTGGGCTTTTATCATTAGGCAACTTTAGAATGTAAGTGCAGATGAAGGTGCATGAGCTGGCTCAGGGATAAGATGTGGAGAAGCCAGACGTTGAGGAAACCCGGGGCAGTAGACTGCATTTTAAGGGCAGGTGTGAAGAGGAACCATCACGGCAGGAGAAAGAGATGAAGAGAGAGAGAGAGAGAGAGAGATGGAGAGAGAGAGAGAGAGAGAGAGAGAGAGAGAGAGAGAGAGAGATGGAGAGAGAGAGAGAGAGAGAGAGAGAGAGAGAGAGAGAGAGAGAGAGAGAGAGAGAGAGAGAGAGAGAGAGAGAGAGAGAGAGAGAGAGAGAGAGAGAGAGAATATTTGAATATTTCAAGAAAGGAAAAGATGAGCATGCGTTTATGGAAGCTGCCTTCGTTTAATGCCTTCTGTAGGTAGATGCTGTTAGTTAAGGTAATGCTAGCTGCTGTAACAGATAAACCATAAAAATCTCAGTGGTTTAACACAATACATGTTTATTCCTATTTCACATAAAGTCCAGTTAGCAGTTGGGGTGAGGTAGCAGGCTGTGCTCCAGTCACAGCCTGCTAGGCTGCTGGGTGTTCTGCCAGCTGCAGCATGAGCTTCTGAGGCCACCCTCGTTTGTCAACCTCTAGTTGGTAGAAGGGAGATGAGAGGATGATGTGTGTATTAGTTTCCTAGGGCTGCCATTAACAAATTACCACAAACTTGGTGGCTTAAAACAACAGTATTCTCTCACAGTTCTGGAGGCCAGAAATCTGAAAGCAAGGTGTCAGCAAGTCAAGGTTAGTTCCTTCTGGAGGCTTCTGAGGGAGAATCTGGTCCATACCTCTCTCCTAGCTTTGGGTAGTTTCTGGCAATCCTTGGGTGTTCCCGGGCTTCAGCTTCATCCCTCCAATCTCTGTGCCTGCCACATGGTGTTCTCCTTGGGTGTCTCTGAGTTCCTGTGGTTTTTTTTTAATTCTTCTTTTTTCCTTTTTTTTTTTTTTAAATTGTGCTTTAAGTGAAAGTTTACGATTCAAGTTAGTTTCTCATACAAAAATTTATACACACATTGTTATGTGACCCTAGTTGCTCTTCCTATACTGTGACAGCACACTCTCCTTTCCACCCCTGATATCCTGTGTCCATTCAACCAGCTCCTGACCCTCTCTGCCTTCTCATCTTGCCTCTGGACAGGAGCTGCCCGTTTTAGTCTCATGTATCTACTCGAGCTAAGAAGCACACTCTTCATGAGTATCATTTTATGTCCCATAGTTCAGTCTAATCTTTGTCTGAAGAGTTGGTCTTGGGAATGGTTTTAGTTTTGGGCTAACAGAGAGCCCAGGGGCCACATCTTCCAGGGTCGCTCCAGTCTCAGTCATGAGTTCCTGTGTCTTTACGGGGTCTTCTTCTAAGGACATCATTCATCGGATTTCGGGTTCACTCTCATCCAGTATGACTTTATCTTAACTAGATTACATCTGCGAAGACTCTATTTCCAAATAAGATCACGTTCACAAGTACCAGGGATTAGGACGTCAACATATCATTTTGGTGGACATAATTCAACCCACAACAGTGCGTCGAAGGTTCTCAGGAGTCAAGCCTGGAAAGTGGCACACATCACTTCCGCCCACACTCCCCTAGCTGAAACTTAGCCATGGACCACAAAAGGCTGGATAAGGGAGTCCCTTGTGTCCAGGAAAAGAGGAAAGGGTTTGTAGAGCAGGTGGTCAGCTCTTTCATACAGTAAGGCAAGTATGGTGGGGAGGAAAAATGTATTACATGGACGTGGTGGGGACAGAGTCAAGGCTGTAGTGAGGGGAGATGTGCAGCCAGGGACTGCGGACTCCACTGGGAGAATCTTGCAGGCAAAGGGAAGGGAATGGGCTAAAGGAGCACATAACAGTGAGAGAAAGTTTGTGTAAGATGAAAGAACTTTGAACATGCTTGCAGGCAAAGGGGAAGAAGCCAGGGAGAAAGGAGCAAACGATGACACACTGAAGGTAGAGAAGACGGGTGTTGTTGTTGCTATTAGTTGCTGTAGAGTTGATTCTGACTCATGGCGACCCTACGTGTGCAGAGTAGGACTGCTCATAGCTTTTAAAGGCTGTGAACTTTGGGAAGCAGTTTGCCAGACCTACCTTCCAAGGAGCCTCTGGGTGGGTTCGATTCGCCCACCTTTCAGCTAGTAGTTAAGTGCTTAACCGTTTGCGTCACCCAGGGACTCCAAGAGAGGATGGGTAGAGGCTGTTTTTAGAGAGGGTGGGCCTAAGAACACTGGTGGAAGAATATAAAGTATATCCTGAACCTAAAACAAGAAGAAAACCAAACAGACCAACCGTGTTGCCATCGAATCAACTCCGACTCATAGTGAAGCTAAATTTAGCAAGGTACAAACGTCTGTGAAAAATAAAAAGATAAAAGACAGCTGTGGTTTGTCTGGCTTTGCCTGACTTCTGCTAGGTTTAACCTGGGGCATATTTATTCTGCACAGCTCACTGTACATTTTCACATACCTGTACTATACACGTTACACACAGGTAAGTTAAGAAACTTATGAGTGCAATTTCTCTCTTCACTGCACTGCTGGACTTCCCCAGTGTAGTAAGCCTGAGAGTTCTTGTGGAAATGCTGGGTCAACCAGAAGACTGCCTGCTGGCAGTATACCAAAATAGTAATTAACACCAGCATGTGTAATTATGTATCTGCTACAGACAGCACAGTGGCTCTGCAGAAGGGAAGTGTCTAGTTCTTCCTGGGGCGGCAGTGTCACGCCTGATCAGCCCTGACCATCAGAGTGGTACTACTTAGGGGATAAGGAGGTTGTCTGCAGAGGTCATTTTCAGGAAAGGCTAAGAGGTGTGCAGGGTGCTCCTGTATGGAGTACCACTTCAACCTTCCAAGAGGCAGAATTGCGATGGCCGTGACATGCAGTGGAAGCCTGATGCTCATCTTGTGTTAGAGCACTGGTCCTCAGAAGGGAGAGAGCACAGCTGCTCAGTCACCAACAAACCTCTGACTTGTGTCCTGATCAAATGTAGCCTGTTTGAGAGACTGCTCATAAACTAAATAATTAGGTGCTCCCTTTAGAAAATTATAGGACTGGTTTGTTGAGTCTTGATTATTTGACATATATTAAACACCTCCTATGGGCAAAAGCAACTGATTGTGGGAATGGCGCAGGACCAGGCCACATTTTTCTTTTTTAAATTATTTTATTGTACTTTAGATGAAGGTTTACAGAACAAACTAGTTTCTCATTAAACAGTTAGTAAACATACTGTTTTATGACGCTGGTTAAAAACCTCATGACATGTCAGCACTCCCCCTTCTCAACCTTGGGTTCCCTATTACCAGCTTTCCTGTCCCCTCCCGCCTTCTAGTCCTTGCCCCTGAGCAGGTGTGCCCCTTTAGTCTCGTTTTGTTTTATGGGCCAGGCTGCATTTTGTTCTTTTGTGCATGGGGTCACCATGAGTCGGGGGCCAACTCAAAGGCAGCTCAGAACAACAATGGGCAAGTGTAATTTGTGAAAAGCATAGTGTTGAAAGCAGGATATTGTGGTTTTTAACAGCTTCATGGTAAAACTCTTAGGGGTTGCTGACGGGGAATTATAATGTTAATAATAATAATTATTATTATTATAGTAATAAAACTAATACTTACTGAGCATTTACTATATGCCAGGAACTATGCTTAGCATTTACATACTTTAAATAATTTAATCTTTCCAACACTGTTTCACTGATAAGGAAATGAAGTCACAGGGAGGTTGGGTACTTTGTTGAAGGTCACACAGCACTATAAGTGGCAGAACCAGGGTCTGAACCCAGCTTTTCTGTCTCCAGAATCTGTGCTATTAACCGCTATGTAGCCTGTCTTACCATAAGTACTCTGTTTTGCATAGTGGGCCTCTGCTACAAGATTTTGTTTAAATAAAGGGTCTGGAAAGCATATAACACTGTCTAGGCATTTCTTAGGTGACCTATTAACATCACGAACTGGGGCAGCTCATTTGGAAGAGGGACCTTATGTCCTTGACACAGTGGTGGCAATTATGACCTGCCAGCTCAGATTCACAGAGAATATGATTGTGAGGGGGGAAAAAACAATAACGGCAAAAATGAAGTCAACAAGAACAAACACACCAAACAAAAAGTCTGACACAGAAAAGACGCAGAACAGGGAGGAAAAAAGCAAGCAAGGAGGTGAACGGGTGTAAAAATTAATTGCGTGAATCCAATATTTGCAGACAGTCCTGCTGGCAACTTCAGAAGCCTCTTTATTGCCTGGGATGCCACTGGAAGAGAAAAGAAAGGGTCCCAGAGCTGGGCAGCAGAGCACAGCCCAGCACAGAGGGTCAGGGCAGTCCTGGGCCGAGCAGCATGACCGTGGGCTTCTTGTGCAGCTGAGTCCCCAGGAAGCAGTGACCTTGACTTCACAGCTAAGACTTGCAAGAAAAAGAAAAAACTTTATGTGTTTGTTGAATGCCTTGAATGCCTAGAACCTGGAGGCTTTTCAAAAGGCTTTGCTGAAAAAGGACCTTTTCTTTGTTACTTAGAGACAACCACTGCTTGCCAAAACACTAGGTAAAAAAAAAAAAATTACAAAACTTGAGAGCTGGAAAGAATATTAAAGCCTGCCTAGCATGCCCCCAAAGAACCTAAATTATAATTGTAAATGACTTGGATCCACACACAGGCACTCCTATGGAGGTTGCTGACTTGAATTCAGCCATGTTGTCTAGATCCAATCTAGTAAGAATATAATTGTACAGTCCAGGGCTAATATCTGGCAACATTACTGATTAAGATGAGTTGTACTCCACACTGGAAATTTATAGCAGTTTAGAAATGCTATCTGAAAAGTTAAGAACACACACTTTTACATCAGCCCCAAAATTAATGTTGCTGTGTGCCAACAGGTCAATTCCGACTCATATAGCAACCCTGTAAGACAGTATCCCTCTTATATTCAAGACATCTGTACCGTAATATAAAATTTATTTTATCTTCCATCATTTTTATTATAAACTAAGATACATTAAAATGTCAAACTCTACTATTTGTAGTAGCAGTAGCGATAACAGTAATAATAATATATTGATTATCAATGTTAATAACACTTATTAAGTGCTTTTCATGTGCCAGGCAGCCACTTGTCTAAATATGCCACACACATTAACTTAGTATGTTAATTTTCAATGCCACTACCTGTCCCTCTCAACTCCTTACCCTACTTTTCTGCTGTATTTTCTCCATAGCACTTAACACCATGTAAAGTATTATACTTTTCACTTATTTAAATTTATTGCCAGTCTCCCTTCACTAGACTGCAAGCTCCAATAGGGCAGGGATTTTTGTCTTTGTGGTTAACCAAGTCTTCATTTCCTGGAACAGTGCCTGGAGCAAGGTAGGCACGCAAATATATTTTTAATTAACTCATTCAATCCTCTTAACAACCCCATGAGATAGGATCTGTTACAATTTCTATTTTACAGATGAGGTAGTTGAAGCACAGAATGGTTATTAACTTGGTCAAGGTCACACAGTAATTGATGGAGCTGGGATTCAAACCCATGCTGCCTGGCTCCAAATCCTGTACTTTTAACTAATACCTAGCATTTCTGACTCTATTTTAATAGAAACAATATCATTTACTAGTGCTTACTATGTGCTAGACACTGCACTAAGCACTTCATACACACTCTCTCATTTAATACAATAGTTCCATGAAGTAGACTATCATTGTATCATTTTAATCACATAGATGAGAAAACTGCATCTTAGAGGGATCCTGTACCTTGCCCAAAGTCATGCTGTAAGAGGTGAAGCAAGAACTCAAATTCAGGCCTGTGTTTCAAGCCCACATGCTCAATCACCACCCTGGCTCCGTGTCCTGACCTAGATAGCTACGTGTGCAATTTAGCAACGTGCCCCTCTTCACCACTCTCCAAAAAGTTCATTTTAGATTTATACCTGGACTTTTTTTTTTTTTTTATCTCCTGTTATCTTTTTTTCCATTACCCACATGAACGTTGGGGTTACAAAAGCAAAGCATCACAGAACCATACAGAGATATCACCAGACAGAGGTTTGAAGCTCATCTGAGTCAGCACCATCAAAACTGCACCAAGCCACTACCTAAGAAAACCCTCCTACCTCAGGAGGGAATGGTGCCCGCTGTGCCTCTAGATTGTGATGTAGTAAAATGCTTAATGAAGTGATTCTGGAAAACCACTTCCCTTTGGGAAGGTACCAAAGGGCTGAGTGAAAGGGAATCTGGAGGAGTGGGGTGGGTGGAGAATAGACACAAGATACTGATCCCAGCCAGCTTTCTTGGCTCCACCAACCGAGAGACACTCAGGGAACGAGGATGGAGTGGGTGGCACCATATCGTGGGCAGTATTTAAACAAAAGCATGAAAGATTCTGCTTCTCAGATTTGGAGGGTGTGATGCAATACTCCTGAGGGAGAGGTAGTACCCACCACCATGCAGCCACTAACTAGTAAGAGGCTAGTTCAGAATAAGAGATGAGTTGAGCTTTGAAAGGAGTTCCTGGGTAGTGCAAAGGGTTAACGAGCTCAGTTACTAACCGAAAGGCTGAAAGTTCAAGTCTAACCTGAGGCACCTCAGAAGAAAGGCATGACAATCTACTTCTGAAAAATCAGCCATTGAAAACTCTATGCAGCACAGTTCTATTCTGACACACATGGGGTTGTCATGAGTTGAAGGTGACTTGATGGCAACCAGTGGTGAGCTTTGAAAAACAGGAGCAACCTTACCACGCAGGTGGTAGACACAGTCTCTAGAAGCCTGCTGACCAGGGCCTGAGGGCCTGAAGGAATCCAAAAGGTCAGCGCTAGACAGTTCTTCCGAGGCTACACAGAAGGACACCAGGAGCCAGCGTTCTTCCTGGCAGGCTTAGATCTGGGGAAACAACTGAAGTACAGCTTCTCAGGGAAAACTGAGCCCATCAGAGCTGGCAGAGATGACAATGGAAAATCTCTGGGCTTAAGGTTTATGGCATTTTATCTGCCTTCTGGCATCTAAGCCAACAATAAAGGAAGGAAAATGGGTCAGGGCTGCAGGAATCCAGGAAGCTGAGCTAGCCAGCTCCAGTCTCTGGCTGGATCTTAATTTAGTGATCACAGAATTTCAGAGCTGGAAGACACCCTTGAGATCAGTTAACAAGATGTTGTTAACTCCTCTTACTTTTTAAAGCAGGGAACTGAGGCTCAGAGACCGAAGTGAATTTCCAACAATTGTGCAATTGCGAGAAGTCAGGGAATGTTTCAGTGATAGAATTCTTGCCTTCCGTGGGGAGACCAGGGTTGAATTCCCAGCCAAAAACCTCATACACAGAGACCACCCATCTGTCGGTGGAGGCTTGATGCTGAACAGGTTTCAGCGGAGCTTCCAGACCAAGACAGACTAGGAAGAAAGGCCTGGTAATTTACTCCCAAAAATCAGCCAGTGAAAACCCTGTGGATCACAACAATCTGATTTGCAACTAAACATGGGAAAGGTGTAGGACCAGGTAGTGTTGTGTTGTGTTGTGTATGGGGTTGCCATGACTTGGGGCTGACTTGATGGCAGCTAACAACAACAGGGGACAGGGTTTTAGAGTTTATCTCCCAGTCTCTGGACTCCCAGCTCAGTGCTGTTTCCACTACTGTCTCATGGAAATAACAAAAGACAAGGCCAGACAGCTGCACTCTCTGGAAATCTGCATTTCCATGCTTTGGGGTTCTATACTTAGGCTGTTTTCCTAACAATTTTTCAAAATTCCAACCAAGGAAAAGCTAAATTACTCATCACTGCCGTCTCAGACAGGTAGTGACTCAGCAAGCCGTTAACCAACAGGAACAGTGTGGCGTGAGTATTATTTGATCCTAGAAAGAGACAACAGAGTCGAAGAGATATTGAGCAAAATCTTAGAAAGGAAAGAGGGTGGGCCCCCCTGCAAAAGCAGGTGACGTGGGTTCTAGTACTCGTCCTGCCAACGCCTACCAGTGGGAACTTGAGAAAGTCATTTTCTCCGGTCCTTATTTTTCCATCAGTAAAAAAAGGGGATTTAGACCAGCGTTTCCCAGAGTGGTTACAGCAGAACTGCCTGGGTGCTTTTAAAATAAAGATGCCGGGGGCCCCACACTCAAAGATTCTGATTTAGTAAGTCTGAGAATAGGGGTATGTATAAAAGGCACATTCCTGGCTAAGGGCCTCTGCTATTCCATCTGCCAGAATGCTTTCCCCCAGATTATCTGCTCAGCTTGTGCCTTTCCTCCTTCAGACCTTGACTTGACTGCCCCTCCCTAATTGCCCTATATGAACTGAAACTGCCCCCTGGCTCCTGGGCCTCTTCCTTGACCTATTTTTCTCCTTATCAGTTATCACCATTGAACAAACTCAATTTTTTTTTTTACTTATTTGCCTTGCTTTTGATCTGTTTTTCCTGACTCGTATGTAAGCTCCATAAGGGCAGGAGTTTTTGCCTGTTATGTTCATTGATATGTTCCCGGTGCCTACAACAGTGCCTGGCATGAGGCAAGTGCTTGATAAATATTTGGTGACTGAATGAATAAACAATGTACCATACTCTGTCCGATGTGCTTTATGTGCATTATCTCTAACCCACAAGGCAATCCTGAAGAGTTGGAGCCATCCCTTCCGCGAACAGGTAAGCTGAGGTGTTTTCTGTGTGTGTTTGGGGGGGTGTATTAGTTTTTCATGGATGATGTAACAAATTACCACAAATTGGGTGGCTTATAAAAACAGAACTTGACTCTTTCACAGGTTGGAAGGCTAGAAATCTGAAATCAAGGTGTTGGCAGGACTATGTTCCCTCTGAAGGCTCTAGGGAGGAATCCTTCCTTGCCCCTTCCTAGCTTCCAGTGGTTGCCAGTAATCCTTGTCCTTTCGTGGTTTATAGCTGCATCACTCCAATTTCTGCCTCTGTCTTCACATGGCTCTTTTGTCTGTATGGATCTACGTCTGTCTTCATATGGCCTTATTATAATGACACCAGTCACAGGATTTAGTGCCCACCCTAGCCTAGTATTATATCATCTTAACTAATTATATCTGAAAAGACCCGATTTCCAAAACAGGGTCACATTCTGAGGTTCCAGGAGGACATAGATTTTGTGGGGGTGGGCACTATTCAACCTAGTACAGTGGGCAAGCGGCAGTGCTGGGGTAAGGGCTAGCTCTGCCTGACCCCAGCCCATGCTCATCCCATTTCACCATGCTGTATTGCCCGCAACACTGGCTCACTTCCAGGGGCTGACACTTCCCTTCATCCCGCCATACCAACAGCTAAACCACATTTGGTCCTGGAAAATTTGTTCACTTGCCAAACAAGTGAGGACAAAGCTGAAGTACTCATCTTGTCCAGTTAACTCCCCAGAGCAAACTAACCATCTGATAACCATCTTCTGCACACCAATAAAGACTACTCAGTGAATATCAACACCCTATCATGAAGCAGGAAACCCTGGTGGTGTAGTGGTTAAGAGCTGTCTGCTAACCAAAAGGTTGGCAGTTTGAATCCACCAGGCTCTCCTTGGAAACCCTATGGAGAAGTTCTACTCTGTCCTATAGCGTCACTACGAGTCGGAATCAACTCGATGGCAATGGGTTTGGTTTTGGTTTTATCACGAAGCAAGAAAGACCTTCATAAACCATTTCCTACTGATAATGGTTCAATGAGGCTTACATTTCACAAAAACAAGTATGGTCCCACCAAAGATATTTGTACCACAAAATGACCTCAAGTGCCAACCAGGCTTTCTAGTAGTATTCTCAACCAGAACAATGACACAGTGGAATGACAAAAGCAAAAGAGTCAGCCCACGGAAATCTACTGCAATGGATTTTGACCTTTGAAGTGATCCTGTTGACACAGTATACTGTCATTGTTATTCCTAAAGCCGAAGAACACAACTTCATATGTGTTAGAGTTTTTCCCTTTAACCCAAGGCAGCCCCACTACATTATAAGCTCAGTGCTTTATCTGTCTCCCTAGACACCTGTATTTACTCATCACATTGCACTGTAATTGCATAGTTGACTGCCTGTCTCCCCACACCCCCAGACTGTAAGTGTCATGAGGGCAGGGACCTTGTCTGCCTATTCACCATTGCTTCACCAGCACAGTGCCAGCAAATGCCTGGCTCATGGCAAGAACCCAAACAGTTGTTGAATCCTGCTCCTACCATGACATTTTAGTCAGCTTATATCTTATCTTCACTCTGGGACTCTGTGCAAAAAATGCACAATCAATTGTACAAGTTCAACATAAATAAACTTAAGATGGACTGACACATATTTGTAAATGATCTAGCCATAGCAGTTATTTCAATTCTATTAAGGATGATATCAAGGGGAGGAAATAATATACCTAAGTACCACAGTTTAAAAGTAGATAAGAGGTTAAACTATTAAGCTGAACTGGTATGTCATTTAAAATCTCTACAACGTAACTATGACATTTACTAATAATCTCAAAAGAACAGAAGTTGGTAAAGACACCAATATAGTCGTACTCTACCTGGTTAATAAAATCTTTATTCTTTAGCATGAAATGAACTTTCTAAAGACAAATATACCACTTTATAAAGAAAATGTTCTACATTCTACCTTGGTGA
Source organism: Dugong dugon (assembly GCA_030035585.1). Lineage (NCBI taxonomy): Eukaryota > Metazoa > Chordata > Mammalia > Sirenia > Dugongidae > Dugong > Dugong dugon. The sequence goes on from CM057465.1 coordinate 17,975,033, forward strand.
GTAGTGTCTGGGGTCTTAAAAGTCTGTGAGCAGCCATCTAAGATATAAGATACTCCACTGCTCACCCCTTCGGCAGCAAGGGAGAATGACAAAAACAAGATACAAGGGAAAGATTAGTCCAAAGGACTGATGGACCACAACTACCATGGCCTCCACCAGACTGAGTCCAGTACTACAACTAGATGGTGCCCAGCTACCACCACTGACTGCTCTGACAGGGATCACAACAGAGGATCCTTGACAGAGCTGGCGAAAAATGTAGAACAAAATTCTAACTCACGAAAAAAGACCAGACTTACTGGCCTGACAGAGACTGAAGAAACCCTGAGAGTATGGCCCCGGTCACCCTTTTAGCTCAGTAATGAAGTCACTCCCGAGGTTCACCATCCAGCCAAAGATTAGACAGCCCCATAAAACAAAATGAGACTAATGGGGCATAACAGTCCAGGGACAAGGACTACAAGGCAGGAGGGGACAGGAAAGCTGGTAATAGGGAACCCAAGGTTGAGAAGGGACAGCGTTGACATGTTGTGGGGTTGTTAACCATTGTCATAAAACAATATGTGTACTAACTGTTTAATGAGAAACTATTTGTTCTGTAAACCTTCATCTACAGTACAATTAAAAAAAAAACAAGAAGAAAGCCCTGGTGAAAAAAAAAAAAAAAAGACAAATATACCTACACCTGACTTATTGACCATCTCGTTATCTGACATTTAACATTTATGACAACAGTAAAAAAACTACTATCTGACTATTTTGTGCATTAACAATGTACGTCTGGCAGTAACGAACACCAAGGTGAAAGGTGAGATTGACGCTGGCTGTGATAGTTAAGGTGATGTGTCAACTTGGTTGGGCCATGATTCTCAGTGGTTTGACAGTTATGTAATGATGTAACTTGGCAGTTAAGTGATGATATAATTTGGCAGTTATGTAATGATGTAGTCATCCTCAATCTTCTGATCTGATGTGGTCATCCTCCATTTTCACATAATGCTGATTTTTGCATAACGACCTGGTATTTGGAACCTAACCATGTTGATAAGTGAGGAGTGGGTGTATCTGGTATGCTGTTTATTTGTAGGCATCTTCATTATTTAAATATACTCATCTCCAAGATGAAAGTGAGAATGTTCTTTCTTAACTGTCTTTGACAATTTAAGCTGAACTTACCGTATCTCTTCCAAAACTAAGAATGACAGAAATGAAAATAACAGGAGAGGTAATTGATGTTTGGGCTTTTAAGAAGATAATGACATCCAAGTTGTAGCTTCATCAGCACAACAGGAAAAAATTGATCAAAGCCAAAGAAAGACACCATTACTAATTTAATCTAACACCAATTCTCTTTTCAATGCCAGTATGTGGCAGAAACTACTAGATGTTCACAAAATCAATTCCCTTGGGCATGGGTACACTACTTAGACTACATTTCCCAGGCTTTTTTGCTCTTCAGTCTGGTCATGTGATTCAATTCCAGCCAAGGGAATATGTGAGTACAAAAGTGATATCTGCTTCTTCCAGGCCTGGTCCATAAACCTTCTTTGAGTGCTTCTTCATGCTCTTGTTTCTGTCCAGCTGACTGGGATGGAGACACTCCCAGAGACCCTGAAGGCCAAGTGTTAAAGTTGACAGAGCCTCCTTTAGTCCAGGCTTCTGAATGCCTGCATGAATCAAAGCCATCACTTCTCTAGCCATTTTCTGGAGATAGCTAAGATGTCATGTATATGCTAAAATGATAGGGAAGGACATGCAAAAAAATGTAGAAATGGTAATTTAACTTTCATAGTGAAGAATGGTGTTTAATTTTCGCTTCTCCCTATGCTATGTTTCAGATTCATGCCATAAAGAGAGTGAGAGGTGTGTGTGGTGAATTTACTGTAGCTGATAGAAGAAGATCAAATATATTTTTGAACCCACAGGTAGGCTACTATCAAAGCAGCAGTTCACTGGCAGGTATGGATAGATAAACCACTGATTAGTAATAAGCAGTGTTAGGAAATTTCTGTAGTGGCCCTTGGCGAAATCCATGAACATAAAAAGGAACATTGCCTTCAGTTGGAGGCAGTTATATAATGCTTCGTATCTTACCACTAGTAAAGTGGAAAGGCCTGAAAGAGAAGACATCACATGTGAAATTCGTTTTGAATTTAGAAATGTAAATGCCATTTAATATCTAACTCCTATCTTTGAGAAAATTCACGCTTACCAAAGGAATTTACCTCCAACTAATATAAACAGCTTTAACTCAAACAGGGCAATTCTGAAAAGTTAAAAGCCAGTGAAAGATAAAGGTTTAATATCCAGAATATATAAATAACTCCTACAACTCAACAACAAAAAAGACAACTGAATTAAAAAATGGAAAAAGGGCTTGAACAGACATTTCTCCAAAGAAGATATACAAATGGCCAATAAGCACATGAAAAAATGTTCAACCTTGTCTGTCATTAAAAAACAAGCAAACAAACAAAAAAAACCCATTGGTGTCAAGTCGATTCTGACTCATAGCAACCCTATAGGACAAAGTGGAACTGCCCCCTAGGGTTTCCAAGGAGTGGCTTTGTAGATTCGAACCGCCAACCTTTTGGATAGCAGCCGAGTTCTTAACCACTGAGCAACCAGGGCTCCTCTGTTTGTCATTAAGGAAATGCAAATCAAAACCATAATGAGCTACCACTTCACAATCACTAATATTGCTATTATCTAAAAAAAAACGGAAAACACCAAGTGTTGGTGAGGATGCAGAGAAATTGGAACCCTCATTCATTGTTGGTGGGAATGTGAAATGGTACAGCTGCTTTGGAAAACAGTTTGGTAGTTCCTCAAAAAGTTTAATATAGAATTACCATATGACCTAGCAATTCTAAGTATATACTCAAAAGAATTGAAAGCAGGAACTCAAACAGATACTAGAACACCAGTAATTTATAGCGGCATTATTCACAACAGCCAAAAGATGGAAACAACCCAAGGATCTATCAACAAAGGAATGGAGAAACAAAATGTGGTACATACACACAATGAAATATTATCCAGCCATAAAGACAAATGAAGTTCTGATACACACTACAACATGGACGAACCCTGAAAACATTATGCTAAGTAAAATAAGCCAGACACAAAAGGGCACTATTGTATAATCCCACTTATATGAAATATCCAGAATAGGCAAATCCACAAAGACAAAAAGCAGATTAAAAGTTACCAGGGGCTGGGGGAAGGAGGCATGAGGAGTTATTGCTTAATGGATCCAGAGTTTCTGTTTGGGGTGGTGAAAAAGTTTTGGAAATAGTGATAATGGTTGTACAACATTGTGAACATAACTAATGTCACTGAATTGTATACTTAAAAGTGGTTAAAAGAGCAAACTTTATGTTATATAAAAATTTTAAAAAGAGAGTGAAAGAAATGAGAGAAAACTGTTCCTGCCCGCACTTAGTAGGCCTGCTTTAAGGACGATTCATAGAACGCTTGTTCACTACTGTGCACAGAGCTGCTTAATGAACACACTCAGTCTTCTCTATTTTCTCACAGGAAGGCCTTCAAGCATGTGAAGACGACCCTGCATTCCCAGGAGTCTGTGGGCCCCATTTTGAAAAAGTCTGTAAGACATTTGCTGCCAAAGAAATCGTAAACACAACACAAATGTGGATCTGAATTCCTGGCAGTAATCATTTATAAACTAGTCATCCAGATGTTCCAGAAAATACTCATCTTATTTTCAGTAGATTATCATCGAAAGGAAAACATGAAAGTTAAAGTGGTCTCACAGAACACTGAGACCCTTGCCATCAAAATTAGACGGTAACCCACATTTTCAAAAAATATCTTTGCCTATATCATAAATTAATAAATTGGACCACCCAAAGCTTATCTGACTGCCAACAATACATTTAAAATAGCCCTGAAATGCAGCCATCCACTCAACTGTACCTCATAAACCATCTTTTGGTGAAGCCTAAGATGATAATGATTATAAGGTAGACCGTTATTTTACATATGAATAGGAAAGAAAAAACGTTAATTAGAAGTCCTTGATTTAAATGTAGGGAAAAACAACAAGGCTTAGCATGGGTGGGAAAACCCAGGGCATAGTGTAGTGAGTGAGAACATGATCCACTGACTCACTCTTCTGTCTGATGGCAGCCCTGCTCCTTGCTAGCTGTGGGCCTGGGCAAATCCCTTCACCTCACTGTGCCTCAGTTTATTTATCTGTAAACTATACCTATTTGATATTAATGATACACACCTCACTAAATTCCTGAGAAAATTAAATATGATCCCGTTACAATACCTAACATGGTACCTAGTGCTTACTAGCTGTCTTATTGCTGTTGTTACTATAAATGTGGCAAGAGTGGAATTAAGAATTTAACAAATCTTAACTGGTTTTCTTTAATCTGAATGAGTTCTTCTCGTCTCAGTTGCCAAATCTTTAGACATTACTTGAAATAAGTGGTAACCCAGGCGCCTCCTCAGTGCCTTAGTGGTCTTAAAAAAAAAAAAAAAAGAAAAAAGGAAATTATCTTCTAAAATGGAGTCAGAGCCTTCTTAAACTAAAGAATCAGAGCCCCCGGAGCTGATGACTGAAACACAATGGATGATAGTTTGCATATTGCTTTTCATGACAGTTGCAAGCTACCAGGTTCATTTTGCTTGAAGTGAAAATCCACCCACCATCTGCTTCTTGCCTGTGATCTCCTAGGTGCTGAGTTGGCTGCCTCCGCCTAGAAAAAAAATGAAGCAACTGGCATGCTTCAAGCAGTTAGTCAGTCCTGTGCCTTTGTGGCTGGTGACCTCACTGAGTAAAGAAGGGTGAGTCTGTTGATTAGAAACCACTAGTCGCTGACTTAAAAACTTCCCCTGAAGCAGGCTGTCTTCCAGGAATGTTATTTGTTGTTGTGCGTGCTGTCAAGTTGATTCCACTCATGGCAACCCTACAGGACAGATCAGAACTGCCCCATAGGGCTTCCTAGGCTGTAGTCTTTATCGGAGCAGACTGCCAGATTTTTTTCCCCCATAGAGCCGCTGGCGGGTCCGAACTGCCGACTTTCCTGTCAAGCCGAGCTTAACCATTGCGCCACCAGGCCTCTTCTCTCAGGAATACAATCCTGATACACATGCACTTCATGGTAAATCAGATGCTACATGGCTCACTGGAAAATAGTTCCTGACTACCAGTAGCTTCCAAATCAAACCAGTGCAAACTTCTTTTCCTGAGCGTGAATGTACAATAAAGATTTACTTTCACTCTCAGAACTGTCAAGATTTAATGCAAACATACAGCAGCCAATATCTGGCAATAGAGAAGAAAAATTAGCACTTAATTAATCAGGGCTCTGTTGCTGGAATCTTCTGCCAACTCTAATGATTTGTTTAAATTGAGTCTTTGGATTCATAGCTGCTTGTTCATAAGTGAGAGTGGACCTTTGCTTCCCAGGAACACTCATAGCTGGTGTTTCTCGGGAATAACTAAGTATTCTAATAAACTCAGGTACTCACGTTGTTGTTGTTAGGTGTTGTCAGGTTGGTTCCGCCTTGTAGCAACGCTATAGGACACAGTAGAATTGCCCCATAGGATTTCCAAGGAGCAACTGGTGACCTTTTTGGTTAGCAGTCGTAGCTCTTAAACACTGCGCCACCAGGGCTCCCATAAAATATTACTAGTATGTAAACTAGGCAAAGACCCCATATATGATGATATCCGTTATCTATTGTTCATACAAGAGCTGAAAATAGCATCCTACGGAATAAGTGTCCTGTTAGTTATCCTTTGGATACAAAAAAAAGAACAAAAACAAAAACAAAAACCCAAACCCTTCGCCATGGAGCCGACTCTGACTGACAGCAGCCCTATAGGACAGATGAGAACTGCCCCATAGGGTTTCCAAGCAGTGGCTGGTGGATTCAAACTGCTGACCTCTTAGTTGCCACCAGGGCTCCATCCTTCGGATAGTGCATATAAATACCAACTCATATAGCTCTTTAGTTTCTACTATGACATATGATCTATAAGTTAACAGCAAAACAATGAGCCATAAAACCTCACATTAATATCTGGGGCCAAAGTACTAGTAACGTAATTAAGTTTACTAACTTTTAGAAATGTCATTTTCCCCACAGAATAATCTTTAGAATGATAGAAATTTTAGCAATTATCTAGTCCAACACTCCATTTTTACAGATGAGGAAATCGAGGCCTGGTATGGAAATTGGCATCAAAGGGGGAAAAAAGATGAACACTTGGGACCGGCACATCTTCTGGAATGCAGGATCCTAAGTCCTGGATGGGTAGGTGGTTCAAGTCTGGCACTTTGAAAAGTAACTATGTTGAAAAATGAGGACGAGGTTCTGGGGAGAAGTTCTGTATGTGAAAAGGACAATTTAACATACAGATATTCTGGGCACAGAAGTTGGGCTAACTTCTGAGTCTGCGGTTGTCTGACAACAGAGGCTTTGCTGGGGAAGGAGGGGTGGGACCACAACCCAGGGAACAAGGCACTCAGTCACTAGAAGGGCTAGAAACACAAACTCGTTTTTAATCATCAGTTTAGTCGTACTCAATAGGGACAGAAAAGAATGACCTCCTTATCTGCTCATCTGTTTTCCAACAAGCTCAAGATGTAGAAAAGAACAAGAGGCCCAGAGGGTTTCTCACTGTGTGTTTTAAAAAAACTCCTAAAGATCGAGGATTCCTCTTTCTAAATGGCTCCAACTCCAGGGCAGGGAGGAAAGGAGTAGCAGATGTGTTGGTTTTTTTCCATTTATCCCATTCTTGAGAGGCAGTCTGGGCCCAGCTCTGTGTCCTGGCAGGCTGACCTCTATGAATGGTATTCCCTGGGCTACTCTATAGGCTAGCTTTCAGCCGGGTTATCCAATGGGAAGCCTGGCAAGACACAGGAGAGTAGGAAGAGAGAGAAGTCAAGAGTATTTCTTCCTATTCTCTCCTGTGTCTCTTGCCCAGTGGCCCCTTATCAGTGGCTCCCGCTCTCCCTGCTCTGCTAATAGCATTTCCCCTCTTGGCCCCTGCAGGCCTAGGGATGGTAAGCACCTTCCTGGCTGTCTCAGCACTCCTGGCTGGTTCCCTTTTGCTCCTTCATTCAGTTGACCCATCTGAGTTGGAATCTGTCTCCTGCCAGGACCTTGAATATACACTGAGCCAAGGGATCAACACAGCATCTGATATACCCTTCAATTTATTCGGCAAAACTTTATACTGAAATTTGAGATACTTCATAGAACAGAATGGAAAATTCACGGTTTTAAAATAAATGGACCTTCAAAAAAACAACAATCTTCAAACCCCAGAATATGGCTGCCTCAGCAGTTCACTCTCCTTTGCTCTCCAGAATCTTTAGTGAGAAAGGCTGGAGAAGGATACTTCACCAGGATGAAAGGACACTGCCCCTGGGGGTACAAGTCTCCAGATGGGCAAGTAGAAGTAAAATTAGGTGACTTCCTTGATTGTCTCTAGGGAATCAGCTTTCCAGGCTACAGAGGCAGCAGCAACAACCTGAGCCAGGGAAACGGAGAAGGGATAGGGGAAGGGGAACGAAAATTGCTCAAGAGAGCTAGAGCCAGCAGAAGCGCCGAGAAGAGGCAGGTGACCTAAAGGAAGGAAAGCGGAATCAGAGCATGTTAAGACTGCAGCCTCACAGGGAGATCATTCATCTTCCAGGGACATCTGTTTATAGAGTCCAGTACTTTTATTACTTTTAGAATAAAGAGTCAGCCTTTAGGAAAAGGTCTCCCATTACGTAGCCAGCAGATTTTGTGACTCAAGAGGCAGAGAGCTCTGTGACGCACAGTAAAAAAAAAACTTTCATGAAGTCTGTAATTAAAAAATTCTCTGCACCTAAAATGAAGAAGCATGTTACTTAAAATTAATACACAAGTTTATCTTATTCCCTGACAACGCTGGGTAAAGTAAAGGTTAACCATAATCTCTCGGCTGAAATTCCCTTAGCTGAACCCCAGGAGAGAGGAGACTATGGCCTCCAAGACTCTGAGCACAGAAGGAGAAACTCCTGGGCTCCCAGGAGGGGACAGTGTAAAGTCACTGAGCTCAGGTGGAACCAGCTGGGGAGGTCCTGTTGGCGGCATCCTTCAGGGACCCCCTCCAAACACCCACTGCATTCCAATCCCCTTCTTCCCCCGGCTCATCTCTCTCATATTAATATGCCTTTGCTAAGCTTTCATTGAAAAACAGGTTCTGAGGCCACAAAAGTTTGAATACTACTGGTTTAGATTGCTGATGTTAGTTTCTACTGAATCGATTCTGACTCATGGCGACCCCATGTTAATCCCAGATAAATACATGAATTGCCTTTACCTTTTAATACCAACCTGATTGTTCTTCTTAAGCGCATTTTTATTCAGACGTAGAAGGCTTGTCTTTCACGTTTAATCCCAAGCAGAATTATTTTTATATCTAATCACTTAATTTTTTTAAGTTCAAAATTATTAGAAGGCATTAGAAAAACTAACGCTAAGAATTAGAAGACTAATTTGCTTACCTGCTGTCCCCAGCATTGGCCACATACAGCTTTCCCAAGAGGCAAATCACAACGAGGGCTGTGCAGCCACCAGATATATTATACGAACTCCTCTCTTGTTCTATTTGTAGGTCCTGAGGAAGAAAACAGAGTCAGTGCTGGAGTACACAGGCACCTGTGTCAATGGCTTCGTTAGCCTCACTCCCTTGACACAGCCATGAGAATGAGAAGAGCTCAGCTGCTTCAGGCAGCCTCCTCATGGAAAAAGGGAGAGAATTCAGTCATCCAGCATTTACCAGCAACCACTCTGCTCTAGGGCCAGAGATAAATAAATCACCAATGGGTAACTGCAAAAAGTAGAATCGCCTGAGCTGGGGACACAGATTTGGGGCAGCATGTTGGTTGAAAAGCATAGAAAAAGTTAAAGACAGTACCTGGGAGAAACCAACATACTGGGAGTGAACTGCGTGATGGGGGAGAGGATGGGGTGGCCTTGGAGCCAGGAGAGGGGGTACGGATGTGTATGTGTGGGGACATGAGGAAACATTTCAAGAAGGGAGTGGGCAACAGCACCAAAGCTGCAGAAAGGTCAAGCATGAGGACTTCCTTCAAAGGACTATATTGAGATTTTACCGTTTACTTAAACTCTATAAATTCGCTTGCTCAGAGGACTCTCATGAGGATTGAATTAGACGGTGTGGTGACAGGGCTCAGCACACCATCTAGTTCCTTCCCACAGCCTGGAAGTTCCAGGACGGAGAGCAGAGCACTCTCTTGCTCACTGCTAGACCCTCAACACTGTGCACCGGGCCTGGTCAGTGGTCATTAATAAATGTCGGTTAAATGGATAGATGAATATATAAGTTAAACAATGCCAGGGTTTCCAAATTATCTCCCTACCACCCTACCTCTGCCTTAACATGAGAAATGTATTCCGCAAATCACAAATGAAAAGCTAAGAATGCAAATACTTACTACTGAGATAATAATTAAGCAGGAACCCATTTCACTTATGTGCAATGAAGTGACAAGAATGAATGAACTTATACTGCCTGAGGCAAGAGAGTGAAGGGCAGGAGAGACATGAATGTTGGAAGTGAGAAGGATTGTCCCAAGGAAGTGAAAGAGAGGAGAAAGAAGATATTGGAAATTTTGTTTGTTTCAACCTCCAAACCAGGCATCAAAACAGAACCAACAACCCTACCTACAAAGAGTTCCCTTCCAAGTGGATCTGCCTTTTTTTGGGATTTAAATAACTAATATAAAGTTGATACTGTAGTAGCTATATAATTCATCAAATTGATATATAAATGAGCACATAAACTCCATACTCAATTCCGCTGTTTTTAATATGTTAGAAGGAATTGCTCTGGCTACAGAAACCCTCCTTTCCTAACCAGAATCATTATTTGTTTAAACACCTAGAGTCTGAATGAAAGGCAATTTTTATTAAAAATTCCCTGAACACCCAACCACTTGTATCCTGCATAGGGACTGGAATGTGAAGGATTTTAACAGATTTAATCAAATCATTTGCAAAAAGGGAGGAAAATGCTATGGCACACAAACTCCATATAAACGGATTCCTTTGGGACTCAGACAAACAAGTTTATTCTACACCATAGGTGGTCTTATTCCTCATGGCTTCCGTTATAAAAACTGATTATAAAATTATTTAATTCTTAAAAAAAAAGGAAAGAAAACAAACAGGGCAAAGCACCCAACACTAAGACTTCTTGCTACAACAGAGTTTATATTTCCCCTTAATTTTTTGGGAAACATTCCAGTTCACTTACTCAGCTAATCCCTTGCGATTGGGTTAAAAGTGTAATTCAATATTTTTTTCCTAATTGATTTCATTGTTTCTTTAATCTTTTCCTACTTTTCAACTACTTTCGCTCCGTAGCGCCCCCCAAATAAGGAACACTACATTTGGCAATACTTTCACATAAATAGTGAATTAAAATCTAACTACTTTTTAGTCAGGAAACTTTGCTAATATGTGCTTGTTCTCATCACCCTCAACCATACTGGTGTAGGAATACACATACAGACACACAAAGGCATCCACATACACACTCTTTAATTACATGTGTGCTCGCTGAGATCACGGTGACAAGGATTCAAAAGATGCACTTTTATAGACTTCATCCCCATAAGGATTCACTGACATTAAAATATAGTCTTCTATTTGTTCTAAAACTGGATGCAAGTAGAACATATTCTAGAAACAGCCGCTTCCCTCCTACCCTCCCTAGAAGCCAAAATAGCACATTTATTTTTCCTATACCACCTACTCCTCTTTGAAAGATGTTTCACAAAATCTTAGTACTGAAAGGAACGAACGTTAAAGGACCATCTAGGCTCTTCTTTTACTAGCAGACCAAGCATGACAGAGGAGGTCAATAAAGATATATTTACCTGTGAATTAACTACCTTTATTTACTCAAACATTCCACCTTTGCAGTTAGCTTAAACTTTTTACATTCTAGGATAAAATAAAAATGCATAATTATTACTTAGAAAACCTCCTCAAGTTTGGGCATGTCTTCGAAATCATGGGAAAAGTTGCCCACTGCTTTGTACTAGGAAAGAACTGATTTTGAATAGCTCCCACTTTATTTGCTGATGAACATCAATTCTAAGAAATGAGCCCAGTAATTTGCCAACAAAACGCAGGCACATATCAAGTATTGTCTAACAGGATCACTTAAATGACTCATAAGGTTCAATTAACAAGATAATTGATTTAAGCTGCTCAAACAAGGTACCAGCCTACTTCTCAAGGCAACTTTCCTCTTAGTGGGACTAATTTATCCTGTGTTGTGTCTGCTAAATATTACATTTGAGCTGGCTTATCTCTAAATCAAACAGTACATCAAATTTTTAAAGCTCGGGATTTTATTTTGCTCTTTTTTATTGCAAGGAGGAGCAGGAATAGAGAAGGGAAAAAAGAGAAGAGTGTGGAATGAGATTAATTTGGCAGGAAAGAATTGCAAGGCAAAAGACATATTGCCTGGGATGGTCGTAATTTCGTTTGAAAATCCCAGAGATGATGCAACTCCAGGATCATTCTTTGTCTCCTACCAATTTCAGGTTGCAAACAGGAAGCAATACTGGACGACAGAAGGGATCGAGCATTGGGTAGTTTCAATAGGACCTGGCAGCTCCCCCTAGCTGGGTTAAAACACGGTTCTGGTCACATTGCTAATAGTGTCAGTCATAAATAATAAGATTCTGCATAGTCTTAGTATCCAGGTCTGATCCCAGTTTGTTCTGAGCACAAGCTAGTCTGCCAGCCAGGATGGGGGAGGAAAAAACCCACAACTGCCCGATACTGCCACCTGCTGGCTTTTGGTGGATTCACATGCTCCATTCCTTAGTGGAAGAACTTCCTGCTCTACCAAAAACAAACCAAAGGCAAAACAAAACTCGAGTTTAAACGAAGTAAGATTTTAAAGGAAGACAATTGAAAGATAATGTTCTACATCCTGCTGTGGTGAGTAGCGTCTGGGGTCATAAAAGCTTGGAAGCAGCCATCTAAGATACAACTATCGGTCTCTTCCCCTCTGGAGCAAAGGAAAGTGAAGAAAACCAAAGACTTAAGGAAGCAATTAAGTCCAAAGGACTAACGGCCCACATGAGCCACAGCCTCCACTAGCCTGAGCTCAGAAGAACTAGATGGTGCCTGGCTACCACCACCGACCGCTCTGACCGGGACCACAACAGGAGGTCCCAGTCAGAGTGGGAGAAAAATGTAGAACAAAATCCATATTCATAAAAAAGATCAGACTCACTGGTCTGATACAGACCAGAGGAACCAGCCCTAAGACACTCTTCTGACATGGAACTGAAGCCACTCCCAGAGATCACCTTTCAGCCAAATAATCGACAGGCCTATAAAATAAACAATAATATCCGTGAGAATTGGGCTCTTTACAAGCATAAACTATATGAGACCAAAAGGGCAACAACTGCCCAAAAAGCAAAGATGTGAAGGCTGGAAGGGGCAGGGAAACCAGATGAATGGAAAAGGGGGATCCAGGAAATGGCAAGAGTGCTGACATACTGCAGGGATTGCAACCAATGTCATGGAACAGTTTATATATGAATTACTGAATGGGAAACTAATATACTATGTAAATTTTCACCTAAAACCAAAACCAATTGCCATCAAGTCAATTCTGACTCATAGCGACCCTACAGGACAGAGCAGAACTACCCCATAGGGTTTCCTAGGCTGTAATCTTTACGGAAGCAGACCGCCACATCTTTCTCCCACTGAGTGGCTGGTGGGTTTGACCACTAACCTTTCAGTTAGCAGCTGAGTGCTTAACCACTGTGCCACCAGGGCTTCTGAAACTTCCACCTAAAGTACAATAAAATCTTAAAAAAACAGAAGCTTTAAAATTTAGCCTCCAACTAACCATAAATGTGCCAATTTTGGAAACACTAGCATTTATAAACTATGAATAAACTCTGCATTCATCCCTGTGTTTTCCACTATAGTGTTATGCATTCAGACAGAGTTTACCCAAAAGTCAAGCAGCCTGCTATTTCCAACCATCTACTCAGTAATAGAAGGTGCTTATGGTACTTTAACAGGTAAAATATTATCCTTTTTCTCCCTTTATAGTAACCAAACTTCTTAAACATCCTTCATCGTGGCAGGGAAGCTATACTCACACTGTTGTTATTAGGTGCCATTGAGTTGGTTGCGACTCACAGTGACCCTGTGTATAAAAGAACCAAACACTGCCCGGTCCTGTGCCATCCTCACAATTGTTATGCTTGAGCCCACTGGTGCAGCCACTGTGTCAGTCCATCTCCTTGAGGGTCTTACTCTTTTTCCATAACCCTATATTTAACCAAGCATGACGTCCTTCTCCAGGGACTGATCCCTTTTAATAACATGTCCAAAGTATGTGAGACGTAGTCTCATCATCCTTGCTTCTTAGAAGCATTCTTATTGTACTTCTTCCAAGACAGATTTGTTCATTTTTTGACAGTCCATGGTACATTCAATATTCTTCGCCAACACCACAATTCAAAGGCATCAATTCTTCTGCCTTCCTTATTTATTGTCCAGCTTTCAGATGCATACAGATGCATACGAGGGGACCGAAAACATCATGGCTTGGGTCAGGCTCACCTTAGTCTTCAAGGTGACATCTTCGCTTTTTTAACACTTTAAAGAGGCCTTTTGATGCAGATTTGCCCAATGCAATGTATCTTTTTTTTTGATTGTACTTTAGCTGAAGGTTTACAGAACTAGTTTCTCATTAAACAGTTAGTACACATATTGTTTTATGACATTAGTTACCAACCCCACGACATGTCAACACTCTCCCTTCTCGACCTTGGGTTCCCTATTACCAGCTTTCCTGTCCCCTCCTGCCTTCTAGTCCTTGTCCCTGGGCTGGTGTGCTCCTTTAATCTCATTTTGTTTTATGGGCCTGTCTAATCTTTGGCTGCAGGGTGAACCTCAGGAGTGACTTCATTACTGAGCAAAAAGAATGTCTGGGGGCCATACTCTTGGGTCTTGGGGTTTCTACAGTCTCTGTCAAGCCAGTAAGTCTGGTCTTTTTTTGTGAGTTAGAATTTTGTTCTGCATTTTTCTCCAGCTCTGTCTGGGACGCTCTTTTGTGATCCCTGTCAGAGCAGTCCGCGCTGGTAGCCGGGCCTCATCTAGTTGTACTGAACTCAGTCTAGTGAAGGCTGTGATAGATGTGGTCCAATAGTCCTTTGGACTAATCGTTCCCTTGTATCTTTAGTTTTCTTCATTCTTCCTTGCTCCAGACGGGGTGAAACCACCGGAATATCTTAGAAGGCCACTCACAGGCTTTTAAGAACCCAGATGCTACTCACCAAAGTAGAATGTAGAACATGTTCTTCATACAACTATGTTATGCCAGTTGAGCTAGATGCTCCCTGAGACCATGGTCCCCACAGCCCTTAGCACAGCAATTCGGTCCCTCAGGGAGTTTGGATTTGTCTATGGAGCTTCCATGACCTTTCCTTGTACAAGTTGTGCTGGCTTCCCCATTATTGTGTAGTCTTACCCTTCACCGAAGTTACCACTTATCTATTGTCTATTTAGTGTTTTTCCATCGCCATGCCTCTTCCCTCATAACCATCAAAGACTGCTTCATTTTGTGCATAAACCTTTTCATGAGTTTTTATAGTAGTGTCTCATACAATATTTGCCCTTTTGTGATTGACTTACTTCATTCAGCATAATTTACCCATGTTATGAGATGCTTCATAGATTCATAATTGTTCTTTACCGTTGCATAATACCCCATTGTGTGTATGTACCATAGTCTGTTTATCCATTCATCTGTTGATAAGCATCCAGGTTGTTTCCATCTTTTTGCTATTGTGAATAATGCTGCAATGAACATGGGTATGCATATGTCTATTTGTGTGACAGCTCTTATTTCTCCACGATATATTCCTAGGAGTAGGCTTGCTGGATCACATGGTATTCCCATTTCTAGCTTTCTAAGGAAGCACTGTATCGTTTTCCAAAATGGTTGCATCATTTCGCATTCCCACCAGCAGTGCATAAGAGTTCCGATCTCCCCAAAGCCTCTCCAACATGTGCTATTGCCTGTTTTTTTTTTGAAATTTGTGCCATTAATGCTGGGGTGAGATGATATTTCATTGTGGTTTTGATTTGCATTTCTCTAATGGCTAGTGATCACAAGCATCTCCTCATGTGTCTGTTGGCCGCTTCAGTGTCTTCTTTGGTGAAGTGTGTGTTCATTTCCTTCGCCCATTTTTAAATTGGATTATTTGTCTTTCTATTGTAGAGATGTTGGGTTTTCTTGTAGATTTTAGAGATTAGACCTTTGTCTGATTTTTAATAGACAAAAATTTTTCCTAGTCTGTGGATTCTCTCTTTACTCTTTTGGTGAAGTCTTTTGATGAGCATTTAAGTGTATAATTTTTAGAAGATCCCAGTTATTTAGCTTATCTTCTGGAGTTTGTGTGTTGTTGGCTATGGTTTGTATCCTGTTAATGCTGTGTATTAGGGCCTTTAGCATTGTTCCTATTTTTTCTTCTATGAACTTTACAGTTTTTGGCTTTATATTTAGGTCTCTGATCCATTTTGAATTAGTTTTTCTGTATGGTGTGAGGTACGGTCCCTGTTTCATTTTTTTGCAGATGGACATCCAGTATTGCCAGCACCATTTGTTAAAAAGACTGTCTTCCCCATTTGATGGACTTTGGGCCTTGTTGAAGATCATGTGACTGTAGGTGTATGGATTTACATCTGGGTTCTCAATTCTGTTCCATTGGTCAATGTATCTGTTGTTGTACCAGTACCAGGCTGTTCTTAACTACCCTAGCTGTATAGTAGGTTCTGAGGTCAGGTAGTGCTAGTCCTACTTTATTCTTGTTCTTCAGTAGTGCTTTACTTATCCTGGGCCTCTTCCCTTTCCATATAAAGTTAATGATTAGTTTTTCCATCTCTTTAATGAACGTTCTTGGTATTTAGATCGGAATTGCACTGTATTTGTAAATTGCTTTGGGTAGAATTGTCATTTTCACAATGTTGAGTCTACTTATCCAGAGTATGGTTATGTTTTTCCACATAAGCAGATCTCTTTTGGTTTCTCATACTAGTATTTTGTAGTTTTCTTTGTATAGGTCTTTTACATCCCTGCTTAGATTTATTCCTAAGTATTTTATTTTTTTAGGGGGTATTATAAATGGTATTGTTTTCCTGATTTCCTTTTCATCATTCTCTTTCTTGGTGTATAGGAATCCAATTGATATTTGTATGTTTAACTTGTATCCTGCTACTCTGCTGAATCTTTCTATTAGCTTCAGTAGTTTTCTTGTGGAGTCTTTTGGGTTTTCTATGTATAGTATCATATCATCTGCAAACATGGACAGTTTAACTTCATTACCAATCTGGATGCCCTTTATTTCTTTTTCTTGCCTTATTGCTCTAACTAGGACTTCCAGCACAATGTTAAACAGGAGTGGTGATAAAGGGCATCCTTGTCTTATTCCTGTTCTCAAGTGGAATGTTTTCAGTCTCTCTCCATTAAGAATGATGTTGGCCATTGGTTTTGCATACATGCCCTTTATTATGTTGAGAAATTTTCCTTCTATTTTACTGAGAGGTTTTATCAGGAATGGGTGTTGGATTTTGTCAAATGCCTTTTCTGTGTTGATTGAGATGATCATGTGATTTTCTTTCCTTTTACTTATGCGGTGGATTACGCTGACTGATTTTCTAATGCTGAACCATCCATGCATACCCAGTATGAATCCTACTCGGTCATGGAACATTATTATTTTTGATATGATGCTGAATTCTATTGGCTAGAATTTTGTTGAGAATTTTTGCATCTATATTCCTGAAAAATATTGGTCTGTAATTTCTTTTTTTTTGTGGTGCCTTTGCCTGGTTTTGGTAACAGGGTTATGCTGGCTTCACAGAATGAATTTGGAGGTGTCACTCCCTTTTCTATGTTCTGAAATAGTTTGAGTAGTACTAGTGTAAGCTCTACTCTGAATGGCAGAATTCTCCAGTGAAGTCATTCTGGGCCAGGGCTTTTTTTGTTGGAAGTCTTTTTTTTTTAACTACCTTTTCGATCTCTTCTTTTGTTATGGGTCTGTTCAGGTTTTCAACATCATTTTGTGTTAGTCTGGGTAGGTAGGGTGTTTCTAGAAATCTGTCCATTTCCTCTAGGTTTTCAAATTTGCTGGAGTATAGTTTTTCATAATAATACTGTTATAATCCTTTATATTTCAGCTGGGTATGTAAAGTAATGTAACGTCCCCATTTCATTTCTTAGTTATTTGTGTCCTCTCCTGTTTTTCTTTTGTCAGTTTGGCCAGTGGTTTCTCGATTTTGTTGATCCTTTCAAAGAACCAACTTTTGGTTTTGTTGATTCTTTCTATTGTATTTCTATTCTCTATTTCTGCTCTGATCTTTATTAATTTGCTGTCTTCTGGTAGCTGTGGGTTTTTTTTTTTTTTTTCTTTTTGCTGTTCTCTATTTATTCGAGTTGTGTAGCTAATGTTTTTATTTTGTCCCTTTCTTCCTTTTTGATGTGTGCATCCATTGCTATGAACTGACCTCTGAGTGCTGCCTCTGCTGTGTCCAAAGGTTTTGGTATCATGTGTTTTCATTCTCATTTGATTCTAGGAATTTTTTAATTCCATCTCTGATTTCTTCTATTACTCAGTGGTTTTTAAACAAGTGTTATCTAGTTTCCATGTAATTGATTTTTTTTCCTTGCTCGTCCTGTTGTTAATTTCTACCTTGATGGCACTGTGGTCAGAGGAGATACTTTTATTAGCTGAATGTTTTGGATTTTGTTGAGGGTTGCTCTGTGGCCTAAGATGTGGTCTATTCTGGAGAACATTTCACGTGCGTTGGAAAAGACTGTGTCCTTTGCAGCTCTTGGGTAGAGTGTTCTCGATATGTCTATGAGGTCATGTAGGCTAATTGTGCCCTTTAGCTCTTCTGTATCTTTGTTGAGTTTCCTTCTAGATGGTCTGTCCTTGTATCAAGAGTGGCGTGTTGAAGTCTCCTACTATTATTGTGGAACTGTTAATTTCTCTTCTCAGTGTTGTTAGAGTTTATGTGTTTTGGAGCCCTATCACTGGGTGCGTATATGTTTATTATGGTTATGTCTTCATGATGGATCGTCCCTTTAATAATATAGTGCCCTTCCTGTTCTTTTATGGTGGATTTTGTTTTAAAGTCTATTTTGTCTGAGATAGTACTGCCACTCCTGTTCTTTTTTGGTAGATGTTTGCTTGATATATATTTTTTCCATCCTTTGGTTTTTAATAAATTTACACCTTCGTTTCTAAGATGTCTCTCTTGTAGACAGCATATTGATGGATCCTAGTTGTTTTTTTTTTTTAAAATCCATTCTGTCTCTTTTTATGGGTGCATTTAGGCCATTTACATTCAGTGTAATTACTGATAGGTTTGAGTTTATTGCTGTCATTTTGTAGTGCTTGTTTCTTTTTGCTTCTCTGTTCCTCTTACTCTCCTATGCTGAATTCCTTTTGTCTGTGGATTTATTTCCTCTCTTTTGTTTTTGTAGATTTTGTTTTTACTGACACTTTATGTTTTTCTTTTTTTCTTTTGATGAGTAGGTTTGTTAACTTTCTTTGTGGTTACCTTGAAATTTACCCTTATCTTCCCAGGTTTGAACCAGCGTATTATTACTTGGTATTGTCTTGCCTTCATGTCCATTAGAAAGTTCTATAGCTACACTGTTTATTCCTTCTTTTATTGTTCTGACATTGTCATTATTTACAGATTAACCTCTCTGGTTCCCTGTTGTAATTCTTTTGGTTTTGGACAGTCCTTGAGAGTTCCTTTCCTAGGTTAGTATTTGGCTGATACCATTTTGAATCCTAGATTCAGGCTGTTGTCTGATGTTGTTTGTTCTCAGACTGAAGGACTCCCTTGAATAATTCTTGTAAGTTTGGTTTGATTTTTACGTATTTCCTTAATTTCTGTTCATCTGGAAATGTTCTGATTTCACCATCATATTTGAATGAGAGTTTTGCAGGATATATTATTCTTGGTTGGCGATTTTTTTCTTTCAAGGTTTTATATGTCATCCCATTTCTTTCTTGCCTGCATGGTTTCCACCTAATAATCCCAATTTAGTCTTGTTTCTCCACTCTATGGGACTCTTCGTTTTTCTCAAGCTGTTCTCAGGATTCTTTGTCTTTAGTTTTAGGGGGTGTGATTATGATATGCATTACTTTTCTGGGGGGGCTATCCTATATGGGGCTCGTTAAGCTTCTTAGATGGTCAGTTTTTCATCTTTCATGATATTAGGGAAGTTTTCTGTCAGCAATTTTTCAGTGATCCTCTCTGCGTTTTCTGTTTTCTCCCCTGTTCTGAAACTACAATCACTCACCAATTTTTACTTTTGATTGTATCCCACATCATTCTCAGGGTTTCTTCATTTTTCTTTGTTCTTTTCTGATTTTTCTTACAAGTTGTATCCAAGTGTTTGTCTTCAATTTCACTGACCTTGTCTTCCATCGTTTCAAACCTGCTCCTCAGCCCTTCTATGGCACTATTTCTGAAATCTTGTTATCTTTTGTATTTCTAATTGTTGTTTATGTACGATTTCTAGTTGTGAATTTATTTTGGCATTTTATCCCTGTATTATTTTCCTGAACTTTTCCATTTTTTTGTCTGTATTTTCCATGAATTTGTCTGCCTTTTCCATGAATTTATTTTTTCCTCATTTTTGTCTTTTTTGCTTCAACTCTTGAATAGCTCTGAATACTAGAGAATTGAATTCCCTATTAGGTAGTTCTAGTGCCTTTTCTTCATTATTGATTGTAGATGCATTTGTTTCACCTTGCTTTTCTGTTTTATTTGGCTATCTCTGAGCAGGTGGGCTGTGCATTCTTTGTTGTTTGCTCATCTGTGGGAATGATACTTTTTACCTCCTTGTCCAATGGGCAGGATCAGTTGCTCAGCTATGAAGGGTAGGGGCTGGGATGGGTTGTCTGTGGCATGTACTAGGGCCAACAAAGCAAGCTGGGAATCAGTGCAGGGCAGGTTCAAGTAGGCCATGCCTGTGCTGCTCAGGGGTGTGATGTTCAGTGCACAGTGTAGGTAGGCAGGAAGAAGGGGGGTGATAGTGATGTATGCAGCTAAGATGGGTATGGGGAAGAGGTGAGAGAGAAGAAACAGGAGCCAAAAACAAACAAAAGAGTGCTAAGGGAGCATGCTGTTGGAGTGGAGAGATGAGAAACCAAGAAATAGAGACAAAGAAAAAGGGGACAAAAAATGGGAAAAAAATAAAAATTAGGAGAAAAAAAAAAAAAAGTCCCCAGGGATCCCACTGGTACAGCTGAGAAGACAGAGGAAGTGGCTCACAGGGCTTGAAGTACAGACTGGCTAGAAGGGGTAGGGATGTCACACAGCACCAGATATTCAGGAGACAAGGAAAGTAGGTAAGTACAGAGAAACTGGAAACTGAGAAATGAAGAAAGGCAAAAAGGAAAAAAGAGAAAAAAAAAAAGAAATGCTCCCATGGATCCCACCAGTGCGGCTGTGCAGACCGGGGAAGTGGCTCCCAAGCTGCGCAGTACAGCCCGGCTAGAAGGGGCTCCCCGGCTATGAAAAGAAATAGAAAACAAACAAAACAAAGCAACACAACAATACAAAAAAAAAAAAAAAAAAAAAAGCCCTAGGGATCCCACCAGTGTGGCGGCATGGGCCAGGGAAACAGTTCCCCAGTAGAGTGGTGCTTCACAGCCTTTCAAGAAGAAGCAAAGATGGCACATGAAGCCAAGTGTTTGAGAGAAAGGATAGGGAGGTGGTGAGAGGCATGTAAGAAACCAAAGAAGAGGAGAAAAGCAACACCAGCGACAAATGGCACTCAGGGAGCCTGCCAGTGTGGGCAGGGTGAATCCAAGTGGCACAGGGTCGAAGCCTGTGCCTCTGGGCCAAGAGACTGCAGCCAGCGGGAAGTAGAGGAGGCCAAGTAAGGTAGGAAGAAGGGTAAGGGGTGGAAAAGTGTAAATCGCTGGTTACCGGTTGTTTTGTCTCCTGCTGGGAGCTCCTTGAAGCTGCTTTCGTGTACTCCCTGTCCGCCAATCTCTGACAGGAGTCCCAGATGGCAAATCCATACTGCATTAGCTGATAGGGGACCTCTGCACGTGTTTCTCGTTCTCTGTTCTGTGTCAGTTTCTTATTCCATTCAGTGCTTGGCTGAGTTCTTTATCTCTTCATTTGACACTTACTATTCCAGGATTGACATCTGTCTGTTTTACTTAGTTTTTTGGGTCTTTGCTGTGGAGGGACGATGTGGTGCTTCTGTCTATAGTGCCATGTTGGCTCTGCGTCTCTTGATTTCTTGACTGCTGCAGAATTTTGAGATTCTTCTGGCTGTTCAGAACATAAGAACCCTATAGACAGCAGGCTATAGGCTAATTGCTGTGGACCTGGTTCTGATTCCTAGAAGGGCTAAGGCCTTCTGTAATTGCCACCCCCCCCCCCGCCCCGCAATGGAATGGACTTCCTTCAAGAGTCTGAAATGTGAATTACTGAATCTCCTTTTGGAGGATGAGGTAGAGGGTGGAGGCAAGTGTGGAGGAAATTAAAATCAGGACTTAGAAGATATTTATTTTATACATGCCTATCATCCTGGGGGCATAGTGGTTAAGAGTTTGGCTGCTAACCAGAAGGTCGGCAGTTTGAATCCACCAGGCGCTCCTCGGAAACCCTATGGGGCAGTTCTACTCGGTCCTCTGTCCTATAGGGTCGTGATGAGTCGGAATCGACTCAATGGCAACAGGTTTGGTTTTTTTGTTGTATCATCCTGGACCAAGCAACAACCTAAACATAATAGGTGACAAAGACTTAGCTACTAAGCTAGACGTTGTTACAAAGCGCTGTTGAGAAAAGGGAGTTGACACAGTCAAAGGTTTCTGATTCTGGTCCTTTGGGAAACATCGTTCATTTTCTGCAGTAGACACAGGAGGAGTTGGCTACACAGCCTTCTTACTATGAAGAAAGATCCAAGATGAGCTACAATAAGGAGGACACTGGGGTATGTCTGTCTCTGACAGCCTGCACAGTAAGCAGTGGAAGCCAGTGGTCAGAGGTCACCTTCATCACGTCACATGTTGTGCCAGGCAACACAAGGACCAAAGATGGAAGAAAAAACACTACTCTTAAAGAAGCTTAAGATATTTGACTAAACTGTTAACCAAATAGCATAACTTCTTGTTCAAAGCATTTTTTCTCTCCTGTATGTCTATATTTTGTGACTAAAACCTATTTCTGCCCCCCCACCCCCACTCCCGTGAAATAGTATTATTTATTCTGGCTTGGTGTTTCTGAACCTTTTTTTTTAAACTCATTTTCCATTTTGAATAAATACTAACATTGCATCACCTCCTGTAATGTTATTTAGAATATCAAAATAAATGTGATATTGTGTATCTCTGTATTCATATTGAGGAGTCCTGGTGGCACAGTGGTTAAGAGCTATGGCTGCTAACAGAAAGGTCAGCAGTTCGAATCCATCAGCCACTCCTTGGAAACCCTATTGGGGCAGTTCTACTCTGTCCTATAGGGTTGCTATGAGTCAGAATTGACTCAGTGGCAATGGGTTTGGTTTTTCGGGATATTCATAATAACATGTGAGCACAAGTGGCTCCAATGAGGTCTTATCTTTTACTTCTGTAGTTCCTGGAAGAATGCTGATTATAAAATATAAACTCAATAAATACTAGTGATTGAGTAGAGCACTGCGTGAAAGACAGAGAAAGGGGAGAAGTGGAGAGGGAGAAGGAGGAGGAAGAGTGGAGAGAGAGGGAGACTAACAGAGATTCTCCAGAGAATTCTGTTAATTCCACATTGTTGAACTGCTGAAAATAAAGCAAAACCCCAAGTTAAAGGCAAGTTCTACCTTCAAGGGTATTTTAAGTTACATTCTGAACATCAGAAGGGGTAGCTGCATAGATGTCATCAATGAGGTAAATTAGAGGCCTAGGTGCTAGCTTGGGAACCTTATCTTTACAGATTGCAAGTGGGAGAGAAACCAAGAGTGTCACAAAGCTGAGACGCTTACGTGAATGAATCTTATTGAACAATGAATTTTCCTATCATAGAAGTTCGGAATGACATAAAACCTGTATAACCTAATGAACACCCAGAAACAGAAGTAGAAAGTGGCAGACTATTTTGAGAAAGAAGTTTAGGACTGGTCTGTAAATTCCAAACCTGCCCCTCTCTGAAAGGGTTAGTGGGGAGCCACCAGATCAGGACAACAAGATAAGGAAACAGCTGCATGGTGGGCATTTAAAAAAATGGAAGGTTGGTCTTGAGACAATGACTTTCAAAAATCTAATGTGAGGAAAAGGGAAAAAAACAGTATTTTATACTTGGCAATGACTTTCTAGTCCATTAAGATGGGAGTGTGCTGTATAATTTCTGTATTGTGGGTTCTGTAGCTCACCCCAATTTAATGGTTAAATCAACCACTGAGGTAGACTTTTTCTGAAGTTCCTGATGGAGCGAAGAACAAACAGGAGCATCTCTCTGTGACCAGGGTAAATATAAGCGTTATCATCCAAACAGGAACACTTTTGAGAGTGAAAGGGGGTAGTATTAGTAATTACCCTGAGACAACAGGTATCAGCTGGCTCAGTCCTGGGCAAAGCAGGAAGTATGGTCACCCTACCTAGCACCGTAAGAACTATGAACTGGATGGTATTCTCACTTAATAAGGCCAATCATGTGGTGCAAATCAAGGTAGGCCTTGGGTGTGCTGAGAACTAGAGATACCATCTAGGAAAAACTTAGGTGTGAAGAGGAAGGCAGGAAGTGTGGTGCAGTGGAGAGGAACCAACACAGACAAGTGGTATGGTTTAAAGCTAAAAGTTTACAATATGGCATGCCAGGTTTTCCACAGGTGGATTCCAGACCACCTCCCCGATTCACCTTGCACCATTCCTACCCTTAAAATCTGTCTTCCAATCACGGTGGACTTTGGTTCATTGCCTTTGGCTTACCTCTGTTCTCTCTCTGAAGCGAGCCTTCATACAGGCTGTTTCCTCTGTCTGGAACACTGTATCTGCCTCTCACTGTTTGTATGCTTTACTACTACTCTCCCTGAGCATCATTTCCTCAGGGAACCTTCCTTTCATCTCTTCACCAGACTCCCAGTTCACCCTGTATTTTCCCTCTTAAGGCTCTCCCTGTTTTCATTTTACTTCCTGAGTCTTTCCCTGCGAGCTCTGTGAGAACAGAGAACTTGTCTAATTTGCTCAATGTTCTTTTTCCACTTGGGCGGGGCATATAGTTGGTAATCAATACTTATTGACTGAACAAATTAAGACACGAAAATGAAATAAGCAATCTTTTTACTGGCAACTAAGTTTCCAAGAAAATTTTCAGGTAATGAAGTGTCAAATTAAAAGTTGATAAACTTTTAGAATATAAGAATGAGGCTCTTTGCTAAGTATTTTTTTGAATGAGCCTCTCATTTTAAGTACAGTTGTTGTAGTAAACAGGAGCCATTAATGGGCGGGAAAACCAGAAGACTGTTGGCAGGGTCTGACTCAATATGGTACTGGCCTCTAGTGGATAAAACCAAGAATACTGCAGTTCCATACAAAACATACTCTGTGGCACTAGCGATCACTGAATGAAGTGAAAACCCTGAAGGTCTTCAATTCTACCATGGAAACCAACTTTTTCTCTCATTGGGGGAAAGCCCATTGTCAGATTTTTGTCTCAGTTAAATATGTATCATTCTGAGAGTTGGGGTCTAGAGACACTTCATTCACATCAGAGCCTCTACGATAGCTGGAGAGTGAGTTTTAAACCAAGCCTGACTAGGAATTAAACTTCCTGCCTTCATTCCTTTTTTCCCCCTAAATAATATTTTCAGCCTCTTGATATTTTTATCAAGATCGCAAGGTTAAAGGCTACTAGACATTCTAAGACAGAGATGCATTTCAAAGCACCTGCTAGTCAAAGGAGAAATATTATCTGTGTGATAAAGAAAGAAAAGCTGGGACCAAAGAAGGGATAAATCAAAGTGAGGAGAAGTGTGAATTTGAGGTGTGAACACACAAAGTATTTTCCTTACCAACAAATCAGATGAAGCAATTTAATACTATTTGCATTACTTCTCTCGTCAGCGCATACCAAGACACCGAGAAATTCTGGAATGTGCATGCTGTGCACGCTGTTTCTGGGGAGATGCTGCTGGCTGCTCTTGCTTCATTTAACATCCTGCCATCACTTTTTAATTTCCAGATTTTATGGATACTACTGCCCACTCACGTTATTCAAGTCCTTATAAGGTCTTTAATCATCTTACACTCTTAACCAGTATGCAGGCTGCTGCTCAGGAAAGAAAATCTATGGAACCAAAAGAATTGCCTCTGTAGAAAGCAAGCTCAGGGATGGAAGGAGGCAGGTGGTACAGAACAGAGCAAGAGGCAGACCTTGTGCGTGCTTTCTCACAGCAGAGGGGCATCACAGGGACACTCTGAGGGCTTGCTGCTCTCTCTCCTTAGCATGTTCTCAGGAGTGGGGCTGACAGGGAAGGGCACATACAAATGTAAACGTACAAACAAATCCATGTTCCTAAGTAACACAATGAGTCTTGGATATTGGCCCCTTGGTTCTTGGCAGCAGCTACTTTTTAGCTATGTGAACAAACCACATTTCACATCCCGGTAAAGTAGCTGTTCTCAGATCAGAACTGAATGGAGAGGGTACTTTTAAGCCCTTTACTAAAAGCTCTAAGTTTCCCCAAACATCTGGAATCCAGACACATGTATAAAACAGATGGCAAACACGCTCACATCTCAATTAAGTGGAGTTCTATCAGCTGGCATCAATATGACTAGGCTGAAAGAGAAGCCGTATGTATGAATTTAATAAGCACGCTACCTCAGGCACTATCTTTCTCTTTCATCTTCTAATTTTTTCCAGCAATCAATTCCAGGAACTCTATCTTGTTGCTGACTTCTACTGAAAATGGAAACCATGTTATAAGAGCAAGACGCCTGAGTGGAACATGCATTGAAACAAAGGGACAGACCAGAAAACATGCATATGCAGGGAACCTTGTAAAACAGGAAGGGATTTGGATTAAGTGGCCATCCCCTGTTGTCCTGGACTCTTTGGGGATACCTACCATTTCCTTGAATGCACTTTCAAGGGCCCCAATAACTAGGCACTCGTGTGGAATCTTTTTCTCTGTAAAGAAGCGGGTGGGTGGCGTGCTGGGGGAGCCCGGGGCTCCCACCCCTCCACGGAGGGAAGCTGCCCGCGTCAGAGTTCGGCTGTTGGCAGGTGTGTTCTCCGGTTCCTCCCCAAGGCAGGCTGGGGGGAGGATGGCAGAGTTCTTCAGGATCTCGACAATGTCCTGCAGCTGCTCTGTGATGTGGTGCTGCAGCAGTCGGGATGCGACCACGGCGGCCCCCGATCCTGCGTGACCATCAAACAGCGACCAGTAGTGGCAGGACATGCCTTCTGATTCCTGGTAAGAAAAAGTGAGAGGAAGCAGTGAGAACACAGTGGTGGCCCTGCCCGAGGCTCACTGCTGACACTGTGCAGCCTACTGGTGGCTCAGAGCATCTCCTTGGTTGTCTTTGGCCTGCAAACAGCGGGGTCGAAGCGTGGTTAAAATGCTCAGGGCCACAAAAACAGAAGGGTGCCCAGGTTTGTTACTACTGTTACCACTACCCAAGGGATGAAGTGGTTCCTGCCTCTCCGCTGGGGAAGGAGACCATACTACCATAAACTCAATTTACCATTTGAAGTACAAGACCTACTTTAATTTGGCATGCAGACGTTTGAGGTAAAACTCCCCAAAACAGACAAGACTTTAAGAATCCAGCTTTGACATCTAACTTCTTGCCTCCATTCTATTTCAGCCCCAGAGTAGGTTTGGCCTGGAGTCTGGAGAAAACTAGGTTTTTTTTTTTTTTTTTTTGAAGGTTCTCCAGGGGGAATAATGTAGACCTGTCCTTCCCCTTTAAGGTCCTTACTGTATTAGAAAATTGTCCTAACTTCTTTGGTCTACATCCTGAATTTTTGGAAGACGTTATTCTCTTAGATACCCAATCTAGTCCAATTAGACTAGATGCAGCCAATTCAAATCTTTTTTTCATATTTTGTATTTCGCTCAGTTTTCCAGCTGTCACGCAGCATCTTTTTGTTCCCATTTCCTACCCTAAAGCTATGTGCAGCCCATGTTCCCTCATCTATCATGGATTTAGTACCTGCCAGTTGATTTCTAGGCTATTTCGAGATTTACCAAAATCAGTTGCTGTTGAATTGTCTCTAACTGATGGTGACCTCTTGTGTGTCAGAGTAGAGCTGTGCTACATAGGGTTTCCAATGGCTGATTTTTCAGAAGTAGATTGCCAGGCCTTTCTTCTGAGCACCTCCGGGTGGACCCAAACCCCAACGTTTTGCTTAGCAGCTAAGAGCTTTAAGTGTTTGTGCCACCCAGGGACTCCATCTCAAGATTAACATGTTTAAACACTATGTTTGAATTACACATGCATAAGATCTTGGCCATAGATGAAAAGGAACTCAATTTTGATATAACTGAAGAGGTAAAATATTAAATGCTGTGATTAAATAAACATTTGAGATCTTTATTTAAAAAAAACACTACTGAAAAAACAGAAATGGCGCATATGACATCCACTTTCGACTACTAATCTACCCCACAGCAATAAATATTGAATCCTTTTTTTAGCTGAAGTCATTAAAGAAAGTTCTTTTGGCCCATCTTAGAATGATACTGGGAGATACTGTACAGTTGTGGTGACATGTACCACTAGTCTGTTTATGCCCTTTAAAACTTTGGTTTCACTCAATTCTGTGCTAGGAGCTGAGAGATAAAATAGTTGTTTTTTAGTCAACAAATATTTACTAAGCCCTTTCACTGTGATAGGCACTATAGTAGGCACTGGGGATAAAAGCATAGTCAAAAGAGATATCAGACATGGTCGGAAATGAATAACCAGTGCAGGGAGATAATAATCAAATAATCACACGAATAAATGTAAGATCACAAGGCTGGTCAGTGCTACAAGGAGAGATGCTTGGTACTGTGAGGCCAGTCTGCAGAGAAGCACACCAGAGGAAGCTTTCTGAGGATGTGAGGACTAAGGTGAGGAGGGCTGGAGGATGTGTGGAAGTTCATTAGGTAAGAGAGTGTGATGGTTAAGGTTGTGTGTCAACTTGGCTGGGCCATGATTCTCAGAGGTTTGGCAGTTACGTCATGATGAAGTTATCCTCCATTTGGTGATATAATGGAAGATGTGAGTGGATGTGATCAGCGAATCAGTTTTAAGGGAAGTTTCCTTGGGGGTGTGGCCTGCATTCAATATATATGGACGTTCTGGCAAAGCTCGCTGGTTTTTGCTCTCTCTGGATCCTGCATCCGGCTCATCATCATCTGCGCTCCGGTTCTTGGGACTTGAGCCAGTGGCCTGCCATACTGCCTGCTGATCTTGGGATCCATCGGCCTTTGCAGCCTATGAGCCAGCAGCCTGCTGTCTTACCTGACAATCTTGGGTTTATCAGCCCCAGCAGCTACGTGACTCAGGAGAAGCCCCCAGCCTGACACGTGACCAATGGACTTGGGACTTGCCAGCCTCTATAATCTTGTGAGCCATTTCCTTGAGATAAATCTTTCTCTCTCTCTCTCTTTCTATATATATGCTTCACTGGCTTGCATCTCTAGAGAACCCAACCTAAGACATTTGGGAAAGGAGACAACATACCAGGCAGTAGCAATAGCAGGTGCAAAGACTCTTCCTACTGTCTTTATCATACTGTATGGTGATTGTTTCCCTGCTTGGACACTGACAGATTGAGAGGAGGAGAATATTCTGGAAAAATGGAGCAAATAATAGGCAATGAGGGTGAAGACAGTGCTACATATGAAGGAATATATGAACAGCGGCCTAACTAAGGCAGACTTTGAGGGGTAGGTAAGGCTGGGGTGAGATTTTGGAGTCTGGCGAGGCAGACTGAGGAGCCTGAATTTTCTGCCTCACGGAATTCCAAAAACCAAACCATTACCATTGAGTCAATTCCGACTCATAGTGACCCCATAGGATAGAGCAGATCTGCCCCATAGGGTTTCTGAGGCTGTAAATCTTTACAGAAGAAGTACATCTTTCTGCTGCACTTGGGAAATCAGGAAAGATCAAATGCCTTTGCACCTAAGAGAGCTGTGAAAAAAGGGCTGCAACCCACAAAGCCATAGTTAAACTAAACAATAGATTGCTTGCTTTGAGCACTGAGCTCTTATAAAGAATTGTCTACATGAGTTCAAACTGACAATAGTTCACTTAAATCAGAGATGAGAACTTTAAGGGACAGAGTGTCTAAATTAATGGTGTTAAAACAATATGGATAGAGGCAGTGAGAATGGTGACGCAGTGTGAAGTGTATCACCAATGTTACTGAACGTACATGTAGAAATTGTGAATGGATGTTTGGTTGTGTGTATCGCCACCACAAATAAATATTAAAAAAAAAAAGATAGAACAGTTGCACAACTTGAAAAAACAGAAATAGGGCTGCAGGAGAGCTGATCATATGGCACCCTCCAGGTGTGTTCCAAAAAGGAAGCACGGGATTTTTTTTTTTTTTTTTTTTGAGGAAGCCAGAAAAATACATTTGTCCCCAATTGACATGGCTATCAAACCGTTTTATTACACTGAAAATTTATAAAGGGAAAGAATTACTATTTATCCACATTTTAAAAAACTGTAGTACAGATGTATTTCGTTTTATTCAGCTTCGCTTTATTGAAACTTACAGATACTGTATTTTCTTTACAAATTAAAGGTCCGTGCAAATGCTGCATTAAGCAAGTCTGTCGGTGCCATTTTTCCAACAGCATGTGCTCATTTGTGTCTCTGCGTCACATTTTGTTGATTCTCATATTTCAAACTTTTTCACTGTTATTATATCTGTTATGGTGAGCTGTCATCAGTGACCTTTGATGTTACTATTATAATTGTTTTGGGGTGCCACGAACTACGCCCATATAAGACAGCAAACTTAATCGATAAATGTCGCATGTGTTCTGACTGCTCTACCAAGTGGCCGTTCCCCTATCTCTCTCCCTCTCCTTGGGCCTCCCTATTCCTTGCTACATGACAATGCTGAAATTAGGCCAATTACTAACCCTACAATGGCCTCTACGTGTTCAAATGAGAGGAAGAGCTGCACATCTCTCACTTTAAATCAAGAGCTACAAAAGATTAAGCTTAGTGAGGAAGGCATGTTGAAAGCAGAAACAGGCCAAAAGCTAGACCTCTTGCACCAGACAATTAGCCAAGCTCCAAGTAGGCCCCCTAGAGGCATTTTTCTTTTTCTTTTTTTCTCGGTTTCGTGTCTCTCTCACCTTCCTCCCTTTCCTTCCTCCTGACCACCTGGCATTCTTTTTTTCCCTCAGTTTCTTGTCTTTGTCTACCTTCCTTCTTTTCCTTTCTCCTGACCACCTGGCCGTATGTGCTGTCTCTGACCCTTCTTGATAGTCTGTGCCTCAGCATCCAGCTAGAAAGTCACCGGCACACAGCTTCCCTGGGTCTGCGCCACTCCAATGGTAAGCTCCTTCAGCACCTTTTTTTTTTGGTGGGGGGGGGGGGACTTCTATTTCTCTCTCCTTTCCCACATTACATTCTCCCCATTCCCTCCTGCCTATCTGCACTGTACACTGAGCACTGTACCCTGCCCTGCACTGCCCCCAGGCCTCACCCTGTCGGCTCCAGTACATGCTGCAAATGACCCATCCCCACCCCTCCCCCCTCCAGTGGACCTGCCCTGTGACACCATATCTGAGCGACTGACCCTGCCCCCCTCAACAAGATGGTGAGAAATACCATGTCCACAGATAAGCAAACAACAAAGAACACCCAGCTCACCTGCCCAGACCTAACAAAAACAAAAACAAAAAAGCAAGATGAAACAAACAAATCTACAATCAGTAAATGAAGAAAATAATTACTGAATGCCCTGACGACAGCAGACAATATCAAAACATAAAAAATAGGACAGGATGGTTCCAGTAGGTGTCCAAAATAAAACCCCAGATAACCTTCCGGGAGAAGAAAAGCACTGGAACTACCTGATAGGGAATTCAAAACTCTAATATTCAGAGCTCTACAAGAGATGAAAGAAAACGCAGACAAAAATAAGGAAAAAATACACAAAATCATGGAAAAGACAGACAAAACAATGGAAGAATTCAGGAAAATAGTACAGAAAAAAATGTCAAAATAAACTCACAACTAAAGATCATATAAAAACAACAGTTAGTAGAAAGCCAAAAGATAAACAACAAGATTTCAGAAATGGACAGTGCAAAAGAAGGTTTTAGGAGCAGCTTTGAAACAACGGAGACAGGATCAGCAAAATTGAAGACAAATCCTTGGATATCACTTTGTTTGAGGAAAAATCAGAGAAAAAAACGAAGAAAAATGAAGAAACCCTGAGAACGATGTGGGATACAATCAAAAGCAAAAATTCGTGATTGATCGGAATTCCAGAGCAGGGGGAGAAAACGGAAAACAGAGAAAGGATCATTGAAGAATTGTTGACAGAAAACGTCCCTAAAATCATGAAAGATGAAAAGCTGGCCATTCAAGAAGCTCAACGAACCTCATATAGGATAGACACAAAAAGAAAATCACCAAGACACATCATAATCACACTCACTAAAACCAAAGACAAAGAAAGAATCCTGAGAGCAACTCGAGAAAAATGAAAAGTCACATACAGAAGAGAAACAATAAGACTAAGCTCTGATTACTTGGCAGAAACCATGCAGGCAAGATAGTGCTGGGATGACGTATGAAACCTTGAAAGAAAAAAACTGCCAATCAAGAATAATATATCCTGCAAACCTATTGCTCAAACATGGTGACAAAATTAGGACACTTCCAGATAAAAATAAATTAAGGAACTATGCAAAAACCAAACCAAACTTACAAGAATTATGAAAGGGAGTCCTTTGGTTAGAGAACCAACAACATCAGACAACAGCCTGAATCTAGGATGCAAGAGAGCATAAGCCAGATACAAACCTAGGTAATGAACTCTCAAGGATAAAAGAAAACTAAAAGATTTACAGCAGGGAGCCAGGGAAGATAATCTGTAAATGACAACAATGTCAGAATAAAACAGGGACTAAACCGTGTAGATGTAGAACTTTCAAATGGAGAGGAAGGCAAGGTGATAACAAGTAATAAAAGACTGGGTCAAACCTAGGAAGATAAGGGTAAGTTTCAAGGTAAACACAAAGAAAGTTAACAAACCTATTCATCAAAATAAAGAGGAAAAACAAAGTCTCAGTAAACACAAAATCTACAAAAACAAATGAAGCAAAAAAACAAAAACAAAAACAAAAAACCACCCACAGACAAAAGGAATTCAGCACAGGAGAGTAAGAGGAACAAAGAAAATGACAGCACCACACACACACACAAAAGCACCACAAAATGACAGCAATAAATTCACACCTATCAATAATCACACTGGCCTAAATGCACCCATAAAGAGACAGGATCCATCAATATGCTCTCTACGAGAGACACACCATAGAAACAAAGACATACATTTATTAGGAATCAAAGGATGGAAAAAAATATATCAAGCAACCAGCTACCAAAAAAGAGCAGGAGTGGCAATACTAATCTCAGATAAAATAGACTATAAAACAAAACCCACCATAAAAGACAAAAGAAAGGCATTAAATAATAATTGAAAGGACAATCCATCATGAAGACATAACCATAATAAATACCTACGCACCCAACAACAGGGCTCCAAAATACATAAAATGAACTCTAACAGCACTGAAAAGAGAAATTGACAGTTCCACAATAATAATGAGTCTTCAACACACCACTCTTGGTTAAGGACAGAACATCTAGAAAGAAACTCGACAAAGATACAGAAGATCTAAAGGCCACAATCAACCAACTTGACCTTACAGACATATATAGAACACCCTACCCAACAGCTGCAAAGTACACATTCTTTTCCAATGCACATGGAACGTTCTCCATAACAGACCAAATCTTAGGCCACAAAGTAACCCTCAACAAAATCCAAAACACTGAGATAATACAAAGTATCTTCTCTGATCACAATGCCATCAAAGTAGAAATTAGTAACAAACAGGAAGAGCAAGAAAAAAAAAATCAAATACTTGGAAACTGAATAACACCCTGTTTAAAAACAACTGGGTAACAGAAGGAATCAAAGATGGAATCAAAAAATTCCTAAAATCAAATGAGAATGAAAAACACACCATATCAAAACCTTTGGGACACAGCAAAGGCAGTGCTCAGAGGTCAATTTAAAGCAATAGATGCATGCATCAAAAAAGAAGAAAGGGACAAAATCAAATCATTAACTACAGAACTCGAATAGAAAGAGAACAGCAAAAGAAGCCCACAGCCACCAGAAGAAAGCAAATAATAAATATCAGAGCATAAATAAATGAAATAGAGAATAGAAAAACATTAGAAAGAATGTACAAAACCAAATGTTGGTCATTTGAAAGGATCAACAAAATCAACAAACCACTGGCCAAACTGACAAAAGAAAAACAGGAAAGGACGCAAATAACCCAAATAAGACAGGAAATGGGGGACATTACAACAGATCCAACTGAAAAAAAAAAAAAAAAAAAAAAAGGATATAACAGAGTACTATGAAAAACTATGCTCCATCAAATTTGAAAACCTAGAGGAAATAGACAAATTTCTAGAAACACACTATCTACCCAAACTTACACAAACTGAAGTTGAAAATCTGAACAGACCCATAACAAGGGAAGAGATTGAAAAGGTAATAAAAAAAAATTCCCAACAAAAAAAGGCCTGGCACAGATGGCTTCACTGGAGAATTCTACCAAACATTCAGAGAACAGCTTACACCAGTACTACTCAAACTATTTCAGAACACAGTAAAGGAAGAAATATTTCCAAATTTATTCTATGAAGTCAGCATAACTCTGATACTAAAACCA
This sequence comes from Dugong dugon, assembly GCA_030035585.1. Taxonomy (NCBI): domain Eukaryota; kingdom Metazoa; phylum Chordata; class Mammalia; order Sirenia; family Dugongidae; genus Dugong; species Dugong dugon. The sequence continues at coordinate 18,009,090 of CM057465.1, forward strand.
GGCAAAGACACCAAAAAAACAAAACAAAACAAAACAAAACAAAACAAAAAAAAAAAACCACACACACCCCAATATCGCTTATGAATACAGATTCAAAAATTCTCAACAAAACTTTATCCAATAGTATTCAGCATCATATAAAAAAAAAAAAAATACACCAAGACCAAGTGGGATTCACACAAAGTACACAAGGATGGTTCAACATTAGAAAATCAATCGATGTAATCCACCACATAAATAAAACCAAAGAAAAGAATCACATGATCATCTCAGTTGACATAGAAAAGGCATTCAACAAAGTCCAATGCCCATTCCTGATAAAAACTCTCAAAAAAATAGGTATAGAAGGGAAATTCCTCAACATAATAGAGGGCATCTATACAAAACCAACAGCCAACATCATTCTTAATGGAGAGAGGCTGAAAATATTCCCCTTGAGAACAGGAACAACACAAGAATGCCCTTTATCACCACTCCTATTTAACACTGTGTTGGAAGTCCTAGCTATAGCAATAAAGCAAGAAAAAGAAAGGGCATCCAAATTGGTAAGGAAGAAGTAAAACTGTCCCTATTTGTGGATTATATGATACTATATGTAGAAAACCCAGAAGACTCCACAAGAAAACTACTGGAACTAACAGAAAGATTCAGTAGAGCAGCGTGATACAAGATAAACATACAAATATCAGTTGGATTCCTATACACCAATAAAGAGAACTACAAAAAGGAAATCAGGAAAACATACCATTTATAACAGCCCCTAAAAAAATAAAATACTTAAGAATAAATCTAACCAGGGATGTACAAGACCTATACAAAGAAAACTACAAAACACTAGTACAAGAAACCAAAAGACACCTACATAAATCGAAGAACATACCTTGCTCATGGATAGGTAGACTTAACATTGTGAAAATATCAATTCTACCTAAAGCAATCTTCAAATACAATGCAATCTCAACCCAAACACCAACAGCATTCTTTAAAGAGATGGAAAAACTAATCATTAACTTTATATGGAAAGAGAAAGGCCCAGGATAAGGAAAGCACTACTGAAGAAGAAGAATAAAATAGGAGGACTTGCACTACCTGATGTCAGAACCTAGTATACAGCTACAGTAGTCAAAACAGGCTGGTACTGGTACAATGACAGATACATTGACCAATGGAACAGAATTGAGAACCCAGATGTAAATCCATCCACCTATGGTCACCTGATATTTGACAAATGCCCAAAGTCCATCAAATGGGGAAAAGATAGTCTTTTTAACAAATGGTGCTGACAAAACTGGATGTTCATCTGCAAAAACAATGAAACAGGACCCATATCTCACACCATACACAAAAACTAATTCAAAATGGATCAAAGACCTAATTATAAAACCTGAAACTATAAAGATCATAGAAGTAAAAATAGGGTCAACGCTAGAGGCCCTAATACACGACATTGACAGAATACAAACCATAAGTAACAACACACAAACATCAGAATATAAGCTAAATAACTGGTATCTTCTAAAAATCGATCACCTATGCTCATTAAAAGACTTCACCAAAAGAGTAAAAAGAGAACCTACATACTGGGAAAAAAATTTTGGTGCTATGACAAATCCAACAAAGGTCTAATTTCTAAAATCTACAGGAAAATCCAACATCTCTACAACAAAAAGACAAATAACCAATTAAAAAATGGGCAAAGGATATGAATAGACACTTCATCAAAGAAGACATTTATGTGGCTAACAGACACATGAGGAAATGCTAGGGATCACTAGCCATTAGAGAAATGTAAATCAAAACCACAGTGAGATACCATCTCACCCTGACATTACTGGCACAAATCAAAAAAACAGAAAATAACAAATGTTGGAGACACTGTAGGGAGATTGGAACTCTTATGCACTGCTGGTAGGAATGCAAAATGATATAACCATTTGGGAAAATGATACGGCACTTCCTTAGAAAGCTAGAAATAGAAGTACTGGATGACCCAACAATCCCACTCCTAGGAATATATCCTAGAGAAATAAGAGCTGTCACATGAATACACATGTGCACACCCACATTCATTGAGGCATTGTTCACAATAGCAAAAGGATGGAAACAACCTAGGTGCCCATCAACAGATGAATTGATAAACTATGGTACATACACACAATGGAATATTACACAACAATAAAGAACAAGGATGAATCTGTGAAGCACCTCACAACATGGATGAATCTGGAGGGCATTATGCTGAGTGAAATAAGTCAGTCACAAAAGGACAAATACTGTATGAGATCACTACTATAGTAACTCATGAAAAGGTTTACACACAAAAAGAAACAATCTTTGATGGTTACGAGGGAGGGGAGGGGAGGGGTGGGGATGGAAGAACACTAAACAGACAACAGGTAAGTGGTAACTTTGGTGAAGGATAAGACAGTACAAAATAATGGGGAAGCCAGCACAATTTGTCCAACACAAGCTCATGGAAGCTCCATACCCACATCCAGACTCCCTGAGGGACTGAATTACTGGGCTGAGGGCTGTAGGGACCATGGTCTCAAGGAACATCTAGCTCAACTGGCATAACAGTTCATAAATAAAATGTTCTACATTCTACTTTAGTGATTAGCATCTGGGGTCTTAAAAGCTTGTGAGTGGCCATCTAAGAAACGTCTACTGGTCCCAACTCGTCTGCAGCAAGCAAGAATGAAGAAAACCAAAGACACAAGGGAAAGATTCGTCTAGGGGACTAATGGACCACAAGGACCACAGCCTCTACCAGATTGAGTCTAGCACAACTAGGTGGTCCCTGGCTACCACCACTGACTGCTCTGACAGGGATCACAAAAGAGGGTCCCAGACAGAGCTGAAGAAAAACGTAGAACAAAATTCTAACTCACAAAAAAAGACCAGAATTACTGGCCTGACAGAGACTGGAGAAACCCCCAGAGTATGGCCCCTGGACACACTTTTGGCTCAGTAATGAAGTCATTCCCGAAGTTTACCTTTCAGCCAAAGATTAGACAGGCCCATAAAACAAAACGAGACTAAATGGGTACACCAGCCCAGGGGCAAGGATGAGAAGGCAGGAGGGGATAGGAAAGCTGGTAATAGGGAACCCAACGTCTAGAAGGGGAGAGGGTTGACATGTGGTGGGGTTACCAACAAATGTCACAAAACAATTTGTGTATTAATTGTTTGCTGAGAAACTAGTTTGCTCTATAAACCTTCATCTACAGTAAAAAAAAAAAAACCAAACAAACAAAAAACAATTTTATGTTAAGATACTTCACATTGGTAAGACTGACAGAAAGTAATAAAACTCATCCTACTCCGAGATGGGCCTGACTTATCTCAGTTTACCCAGGATTGTGTCCTCTCAGCTCCCTGAGGCCAGGTGTGCCATGCCTGTAAGCAGCCTGGATCTAGAGCCCTGGGAATCTGAGAGTGGCCCCAAGGAAACCAAAGGGATATTGCCATCTCTGGCTACATGTGATTTGCTGATCCTTGTGGTCCCACCAGTGTGAAACCCACACATACACACTCTAAAAGCACATTCATTCTCTTCTAAATTAACATTTGTATCTTTTTAAAAAGAAAAACAAAAGCAAACAACAACAAGAAACAAACTGGAACTGTTGAAACCACTTAGACTTTCTTTCCAAGCTGCAAGTTTCCATCTCCCCTCATATCTGCCGGTCCTAGCCATTTACCTTGCTGGGATGTACAATCTGCTGTTGGTTTATCCTTTGAACCAGTGATTTAAGGGGCCAAGGCACACAGCTGCCTGGGAAGCTGGGCAGTAATGTTTTTCATCTGCTTAGCTGACACCAGGAGAGAAGCAAAAACCACAGCTCCATTTCAGTCTCCTCTACGCACCCCACCAAGCACACCTATCTTCCCATGGCCAAAGGCGCCATCCCACCCCCTCAAATTGTCAGTCACTTTAGAAACAGGAATACCCCCTAAGTTTGCTAACAGATCTGAGAATAAGATTTTTAGTTTATGTGGTAAAGAAACAGGTTTTTAGGTTTTACACGATCTGATATTCCAAGAAGGAGCCCTGGCGGTATAGTGGTTAAGTGTGTGGCTGCTGACTGGAAGGTTGGAGGTTCAAACCTACCAGCCACTCCACGGGTGAAAGATGTAGCAGTCTGCTCCCGTAAAGATTACAGCCTTGGAAACCCCATGGGGGCAGTTCTACTTTGTCCTATAGGGTCGCTATGAGTCAGAATAGACTCAATGGCAATGGGTTTGGTTTTTTTTTTTGGATAGTCCAACAGCAACTCTGTCAAAGGTGTCAACATACGACACACTCGTGGTTATTTTAAAAGTTGGGTAATGTTATTTTATGAAGACAAACCTAGATTCTGGCGTTCACTACTGTGTAAACTTGGACATGTTTCGTAACTTCTCTGAACCTCAACTTTTTCATTTAAAGAACAATGTTAATTAAATGGACCCTCTGCAAGGATTTATTCATTTAATGAATGTCTTAAGTCTTCTATGTGTAAGGTTCCATTGTGTGGACCCTGGGGACACAGCAGGGAACAAGAATATCATGGTTCCCAACCTCTTAAAGCTGCCAATCTAGAATGCAGATAAGTGTGATCAGTGTTAGGAGGAGGGTATGGTGCCACACGAATGGATACTATGTATCAAATATGCAGACAGTCTTGAAGTATGGGTGGATGGTATGACTATTAAGGGATAGCCTGAGGGAGTTTTCTGGGGTGATGAAAATGTTCTGTATCTGGATTGTGGTGGTGATAGTTACATGAATCCATAGACATGATACAATTCATAGAACTGTATACCCTCCCAAAAAAAGCTAATTCGCTGTATGGAAATTAAGAAAATAATAAATAAAATATGTAGCACCATGTCCACCACAGAGGAGAAACAAAAATTCTAGAGGTAATAGTAATGACTTATACACACCACTAAATGGTCTGGGGGTGACACCGAGCAGGCAGGGAGAAGTAAGGACTCCCTTACCCAGGCCAACCTGCAGGTTGAGCTCACTTTCAACTCCACCAAACAGGATGCTAATCTCCCTCCACTGTGCAACTCTCATCTCTTCTACTCTTCTTAAGCAACCTCCTCCTCTCTGGGAAGTCTAAGTTCAAAGGAAATTTATCGAGCACCTACTGTGTCAGGCACTGTGCTAAGTACGTTCACCTAGTTTAATCACACCACCACCACAAAAACGGCCATCATTATCCCATTTTTACCAGTGGTGTAACGAGGACACAGACAGTGTAAGTAACTCTACTGGTATGTGGTAGAACCAGGATTTGAGCCCAGTTTTTCAAACTCCAAGTTAAGGGATCTTTCCAACACCACATAATTTTGTCTAATTAATCTTCCCACCTTTAGCACTTGAGAGTTGCCTGCATTATTTTAATTTTTTCGTTGCTTACTAGTAATCACATGTATGTCCTGGGCCATCAACAGATTGCTAAAGCTTCTGGGCAGGAACCCTGTATTCTTCTTCTGGTAGTATCAGAAAATGTCGCTGGGGCACCAGTACAAGATGCAAATTCTATAACTGAAAAATGAGACTCTTCAGTTTTAGAGTAGCATGCTCTATAATACTAATGTTATATTTTAACAAACGTCTACCTTGTTTTTTTTTTTTTTTTTTTTTGCTCCAGATCCACGTGAGTTAAAAGTGTGTTCTATTTTAAGAAAAGCAATACTGGGTACTTTCCTGACTTACCACACAATTCAACTTGGCAGCCACCACTTATACCTTGGAGCTCTGGTGGTGCAGTGGTTAACAGTCTGGCTGCTAACCAAAAGGTCGGCAGTTCAAATTCACCAGCCGCTCCTTGGAAACGCTATGGAGCAGTTCTACTCTGTCCTATAGGGTCCCTATGAGTTGGAAATGACTCGAAGACAACAGGTTTTTGGTTTTTACTTATACCTTACCAAAGGATTCCTTTCAAGCAGTTTTCCAATTGCATTCTAAATCACTTCATTTACCAAAAAGAAATGAGTTCTTATATGAAATTTACCACACACACACACACACACACTCTTACTCTTTAGGAATACATCTACAGTCAGGCAAAGGAATATTTCAGAAGATGACAAATTGGGAGTTTAAAGTTTATAGTTTCTCTTTAGGATTTCTCTAGAGTATGACCAAATGTCACATCCCCTTTTCTCAAAAGTTCTAGAAGCTGCTTTTTAAAATACTACTTATTTTTTATTTTCCCTTTGCATGATCAAGTGTAATGCCAGAATTTAAATTAATGAGCTCTATCTGGGAGGGGATGCTTGGGCCTTTCCACAAATGTAAGGCTGCTCCAAACAGAAATTCATCCACTGAACAAGAAGTTTAAATGATTTTAGCTACAAGCAGTTGGTGTTCATTCAGGTTCAGGAGTAACTATAGTACAGGCAACCGAGGATATCAAAAATCATAGCCTAAATTTTAGCCTACTGAAACACGAGCCACATCTCCAGCGCCTTAACTCTGGAGAACCTACAGTCAAAAAAGCCTGCAAAATGCAGGCTGTGGTGAGCCATCTGGGAGGCAATGAGATTCTACCACTTCCGACAAATCTTATGGTATACTGACAAGGAAGGGCAGGGGGCTCTAGGCATAATCTCAGACATTCCCTGTGGAGCCTGACAGAAACGTTAGAGACATGAAGAAGGAAATACACAGAAAACCAGGGAATGAGGTTTGACACATTTTCTATCAGCTTAAGGAAATAAGGGCTTTGCCTTCTCCCTTTCTTACAGCATAGAGCTCTAAAGCTTTACGTTCTTTCTCCCTTCTCAAAACAAATGTTCACCACTGTGGGATAGAGTTACAAATGAATAGTGAGTAAGAGGAAAACTAGAAATGCTTTCATAATTTTTATCTAAAAATAAGAAATTAAGCTTTACTAGTATTTGTCAGACTGACACTGGCGCCCTCGTGTGGTAGGTAAGGCAGACATCCCCACATCATGCATGGAACTTGGGCATTCACGCACATTCATTAACTTTGCATCCGTTAAGAATAGAGCCAAGAAAACCTTACGGTACAGTTCTACTCCCTAACACCTGGGGTTACCATGAGTCGGAATCAATTCAACAGCATGGGTTAGGTTTTTATTGAGACCAATTGCTGTGTACCTGTGTGCCTAACTAAGTAGCTTTATGAGTTACAGTACTAAGTTTTTAACTAAATTATCCTTCACAAAGTGGCTGAACGGCTTAAAAAAAATTATTGTCAAGGAATTGCTGGTAGAAAACATGAGCAAATAATAACTTGCCAGAGCTGAGATTTCTTAGACTCCCAGTAATGATGATCTAGTCATATCTGACAATAATAACATCTAGCCAAAAGAATCTGAAATGCCCACGGACACAGTTTGAAATATGGAATTACACCAACTACTGTTAATGATGAATTGTGCTTTGAGATATAAGTTAATGACAGCATGAAGTCTTTACTCTCAGCAAGACAATAAACGAGTTAATGTGCCAAAAACACTCAGAACAATGCCTAGCATATAATAAACCCTATAGTAGAATTCCTTGGTTTTATGAGGGAGACCCAGGTTTGATTCTGACCAATGCACCTCATGCACAGCTACCACCCATCTGACAGTGGAGAAATAGGTAGATTTCTTTGATTCAATTCCTCCCACATTATGTAGAAGTAAGATGTAGGTTAGAGGAAGCCTGGTGGTGCAGTGGTTAAACCGTTCAGCTGCTAACTGAAAGGCTGGCAGTTTGAACCCAACAGCTGCCCCGTGGGAGAAAGACATGGCAGTCTGCCTCTGTAAAGATTTACAGCTTGGAAACCCTATGGGGCAGTACTACTCTGTCCTATACAGTCTCTATGAGTCCCAATCGACTCCACAGTAATGGGTTTGTTTTTTTGATTTTAAGATGCATGTTAAGTTTAGTAAGTTTGGTTTTTGTTTTTAGATGGCAATTTAGTCTCATATTTTAAATAAGTATTAAGTTAATTTCTGGGAGATGGGAAATACAAATTTTGCAACAGTTTTGGCTAAGTTGTGTTATGGTTTATTCTAGACTCATAAATTAGCTCAGGAATGCTGACAAGTTAATAAACTGAGCTTTTGAAACTATTATGGAAGCCTTTTTTCTTCTTGCTGTGGTTTATGCCCGTGATGGCCCATCTATAATGGTGTTCAGTAAGGCAAAGGGACAACAAGTGTGGGGATATGTGCTATTAAAATATGGATGTATAAAGGCCTCTATGCTGTACAACATGTTGAGACTTGTCCCCAGCATGTTGAGACTTGTCACGACTTGTTTTTTCCAAACCCGTTACTGATTGGCTCGTTTACCTGAATTCCTCCTCCCTTGCCCGAAACTTATTGTTATTCACCCAAAGCCCATTGTTCTGTTATTCGCTTCACTGTTTGCTGTATTGACTATAAAATAAACTCCTGGGACTGAAGCTGGGTTCGACTCCTCAGAGTGACCCTCCTGGTCCCACTTCTCAAGAGTTGTGGCATTGGTTATTGTCTCTGCCGCCCTGACAACCGTCGTCGCTGCGACAGATGGTGCCCCGTGTGAGGGCAGACCGCCATATAGCTGCATAGGTGCCCTCACACTCAATCCCTTTAGGTGGTGAGTACTGGACGTCCGTTTCAGGCTGTTTAAAGGCACAGCCCGAGAGTGGTGGGGTTTTTCCACAGGTGGAATTTTCCCGAACACTCTCAGATCAGGCTGCTTTAGCCCCAGAGCGGCAGGTCTTTCCTGACCGCTCCCAAGGGATTTCAGGCTTCAGGCCAGGAGCTTTCCTATCATTCTTTCCTTCATTTTCCTATTGCTCCTCGCTATGGGGAATTCTCTTTCTCCTGAGCAGCATCAACACAAAACCCAGTTGCTGGGATTGTTAAAGGCCTCTAAGGTTAAGTTGTCAGAAGAAGCCCTTACCCAACTTCTGCTTTTAACTGAATCTGCCTGTCCTTGGTACCCCTTGCAGGGGAACCTTGATGTAGAAGGCATGGGAACTATCGGTAACATCATTCGTGACATGAACATCCCAGCTTCAGTTCTTACTGCTTGGCATCACTGCTGCCTCGCTTTACAGCCCCTACAGGCAGCTCCTTCTGCTCCCTCCCCGAGTAAAGAAAGTGTTTATGACCCTCCTCTTTCCATGCCTCCCAAGGCTGATTTCTCTCAACATGAGTCTCTTATGGAAAGATGTTTGCGGGAGGGCCGTGAGAAAGAGGGGTTTTCTGCTTATCCTGTCATTCGGGGATCAGGACCGCCCCGTCATGATCGCCTTGGCTTTCAAGCTTTTAAGGAACTTCGTAAAAGCATGATAGAAAATGGTTTACAATGTTCCTTTACAAAAGGGATTGTGGAAGGTTTAGGACAATGCTTTGAAATGACCCCCTGGGATTGGAATCTCCTAACGTGATCAGTTTTAACTCCTGCTCAATTTAGTGTATGGAGTCAAGAGTACAAGGAGCATTGTAACCTTTATGCCACTGACAATCTTAATCATAATATCCCTGTTAGTCTTGACATGCTCCTGGGTATTGGGAATTATTCCACTCCTCAGGCCCAGAGCCAGATGAATAGGCAAGCATTCAGTCAAGCCTCCAACGCTGCCACCAAAGCCTGGAGTAAAATCCTTGATTCCAGAACGCCCACCAGCTCATTTGCCACTATTCGCCAAGCGGCAAATGAGCCTTACATTGACTTTATCAACCATCCCCAAACAGCCATTTCCTGACAGGTAGACAATCAACAAGCAGCTTAAGTTCTTTGTCTCCAGCTTGCTTATTAAAATGTTAATGCTGACTGTCGGGCTGTTTTAGTTCTCTTAAAGGCACAGTGTCCCCGCTGTGGTAAAGGCTTTCACTGGGCAAATAATATACTCTTATCCCACTTCAAGGCCACTCTCTACACTGCAGCTTCTTCCTTTACAATCTTCTACCATGCTCTCTCCTTCCCCTCTTGCTAATGCCCCTACCGCCTTTATAGATGGATCAGGAAAAACTGGAAAGGGAGCTGTCACTTGGCAGATGGACGGTGCCTGGCAGCATTTTATTACACAAAAAGCCTCCACTACACAGCGTGCCGAGTTGTCGGCAGCTATTGCTGCCTTTGAAATTTTTAAAAAATCTATGCCTTTCAATGTAGTCGCTGATTCTGCTTACGTTGTTCACACTATTCAACATATTAGTGATGTAACTCTTCGATTTAGTCCCGATTATGAGTCATTTACTTTATTTAAAAGGCTCCAAACCCTGCTTAATAGCCGTAATTCTCCCTTTTTTGTGGTACATGTGCGCTCCCATACACCCTTGCCGGGGCCTCTTTCTGACAGCAATTCATGCGCTGATTTACTTGCTGGCTCTGCCTTTTCTGATGCACGAACTTCTCATAATTTCTTTCATCAAAATGCACAGGGACTTCAAAAACAATTTTCTATCTCTCTTACTGAAGCACAACAAATTGTTCACACCTGTCCTGACTGCCAATGCTTTTCTCCCATGTCCTTTGCTGCCGGCGTCAACCCACATGGTCTAGTAGCCAATCAATTGTGGCAAATGGATGTAACACACTATCCTCCCTTTGGGAAACTTAAATATCTCCATGTGTCCATAGATACATGTTCTGGGTTTCTTTATGCTACAGCCTTTTCTGGGGAACGTTCTACTCATGCCTGTCGTCACTTTACCCAAGCCATTGCAACTATGGGATGCCCCCAAGCCCTTAAAACTGATAATCGGCCTATATATACTTCTGCTAAATTTCAACAATTTTGTGCCACTTGGGATATTCTTCATACCACTGGCATTCCTTATGACCCTCAAGGGCAAGCCATAATTGAACGTGCCCATCATACTCTCAAACAGCTCTTAAATAAACAAAAGGGGAGAGATGATGGGTCTAGAGTATGTGACCAAAATGAAAGACTTGCCAAAGCTCTCTTTACTTTTAATTTTTTATCGGTTGCCAAAGATGGTCGTACTGCTGCAGAATGACATTTTATCCCCTCTGACACCTGACCTCGCCCACAGGTCCTCTATAAAGATCCTCAAAATTTGTCTGGAAAGGACCTGTAGAATTACTAATCTGGGGGCGAGGGTATGCGGCTGTTTTGTCTCCTACAGGTCCACTTTGGATTCCCGCTCCGGCTGTGGCACGGCCCGCGCTCCATCCCTCCCGCGGCACTCCGAGCCCAGTCCCAGGTTGCCGCTGCCCGGGCTCGCCAGCCTGGTCGCCTGGGGTGTCGCCACCTGGGATGGCCCCAACTGGAGGCTCTGGGCAGGCGAGAGTGGGCTCTGCGTTCTGGCCATGACTAGCGGTCCTGGACGTGCCCCATGCTGCGGCTCCCCCATGCGCCGGCACACCCTGCCCTGCACCTCCACCCCTTCCCTTCTCTGAACCACCGCCACCACCCCTTCGGTGGCCACCATCCAACCCAACTCCAGAGCTGCAACTGACACCGTCACCCATTCCCCTGGGGATGAACAGTGAACAACATAGATCTGTGAGACCGGTAACATGGGGAGGTCTGAAAGCCCTCTCCTCCAAAGCTGAACATATCCTCTCAACTACAGGTGCCCCACTTACGCCTGAAAACCTGTTTCTAGCTACGGTTTCCCTCTTGACAATCTATTCTCAATAGTCATCCTATATTATCTTGTTAATTAGTAATTTGTTAATCAGTAAGTTCCCAATGAAAATTTGTAGTGTGTAAATTCCTCTATATTTTCCGCTTCTTCTAAATTAGATGCTTCTGTATAGATTTCTAAGTTAGATGATACCTTTCCAATTTATAGTAAATTTGTGTAAATCAGTGTGTTTGATTGTTAAGTCTGTTATGATGCGTAAATTACCCTTCCTAGTGATTCCCTTCCAAGTAATGGCAAAGCTGTGTAAATCACTGCTTGTTTGTAATGAATCTTTGAGCCTTTATAAATCTTTAAGCCTTTAAGAATAATCATCTTAGTGAACGTTAAAAGATAGTGTGTAACTTACAAAATGAGAATTGGAGGAAACCCATTGGTCCAACAATCAGGGTATTGTCAGTACAAAGGATTATAATATCTTTTTAAGATCATCCTCTATTGCCATACACACCTAAAAGACACATTGAGTCCACTCACTCCGGCTATGCAATTGATAAGAGCATCGCTCTCACTTAGTAACCTGGTGAAGAACCAGATGGTATCCGGTGGAAAACCAGCACCGTGAGTTTAAAGAGCCTGCTATGGCTGGCATCTAGCCGACTTAAGTCCAGGTGTTACTCATAGCTATGCTACTTCTCCTCCTTAAAAATATGGAGCGTGCCCCAGCTGTAGCTGGGCTCACAAGGACTCACTAAGATGCCAGGCCCTGAGGTGTGGAGACAGTAGCTGAGATAATCTTGGACTTTATCTCGTAGAGAAAATTTTACTTTATCCTAACAGGCATTTGTTGGACCAGTGAAAATCCTCTTGATTCTTATTCCATTAACTAAACAAAAGGGGGGAAATGTGGGGATATGTGCTATTAAAATATGGATGCATAAAGGCCTCTATGCTGCATAACATGTTGAGACTTATCTCCAACATGTTGAGACTTGTCACGACTTGTTTTTCCAAACCCATTACTGATTGGTTCGTTTACCTGAATTCCTCCTCCCTTGCCCGAAACTTATTGTTATTCACCCAAAGCCCATTGTTCTGTTATTTGCTTCACCGTTTGCTGTACTGACTATAAAATAAACTCCTGGGACTGAAGCTGGGTTCGACTCCTCAGAGTGACCCTCCTGGTCCCACTTCTCTGTAAGAGTTGTGGCATTGGTTATTGTGTCCGCCGCCCCGACAACTGTCGCCGCTGTGACAAACAAGGACAATAAGATAATGAACACTTGCATTTCAGTTCTGCTCTTCACCTAAGTCAGTAAGAGCTGCTATCCAGTTTTCTGAGTTGACAGCCTGCTGCTGAGCTGAGCTTTTGGTTTCCCAACTAGCCCAAAGTTTCTGTGCCTGAATAACAAGAAAGAAGAGACAAGAATCTGTTCACGAACCTGTCCCTTCCTCTTTTCTACATACCATCATGACTGTGACAATAGCAGTGAATGAATCAAGATGATGGCAAGAAAATGAGTCCTTATATTAATATTTTATTTTCATTCAAATTCTGTCTAGTTTCTTTAAATCTTGATTTATGAGAAACTTCATGTGTCTTCTATTGAGTATAATTAATTAAAAGCTGACATTAAAAGAATGGGGGTGGGGGGAAAGAATGGGAAAAAGATATACCAGAAATACTATTGGTCTACATAAAGCTGGCTTATCTATATAAAAAGTTAAGGCAAAAAGCATTATTAGGAATAAAGAGGGTTCTTAAACAATAATAAAGGAATCAATCACAGGGAAGTTTCAACCATTCTATATTTTTGTACGAATATGTAATTGCAGAGATTGACCTGCTCCTCAGAAAACACATTTCCTTCTTCTCTTGGCACTCGGCTGGCCGACATTTACCAGGTCTCCTCTTAGTGAGGAATGGCCATGCAGGAGGCTGGGGGCAGAGTGTTATGAAGATTTCCAGGCCTGGCCCATAAAAGCCTGCTGCACACTATCCTCCACTCCCTCTCTTCCTCCATCTGCTGGTTTGATGCCAAGGATCAGCAGATGACCCTGAGGACCTAGAGATGACAGATCCAAGAGACAAAAAACTGGGGCTCTGAATCACCACCTGGAGGAAAACCACACAACCAGAAACACCCACTGTTGCTGACTGCTACATTGCTACATGCATAAGAACTGAAGTTCCATTGAGTTAAACCGCTGCAATGTGGGGGTTGTTAACGTAGCTGGCATTATTACAACATACATAAACTCACTGCCGTTGCGTCGATTCCGACTCATAGCGACCCTATAGGACAGAGTAAAACTGCCCCATAGGGTTTCCAAGGAGCAGCTGGTAGATTCGAACTGCTGACCTTTTGGTTAGCAGCCGTAGCTCTTAACCACTGTGCCATCAAGGCTCCATAACATACATACATACACATATATACACAGATACACACATACATATAGATATACATACGTACTAGGTCTTTACTTTAAATATACATACATATATATGTATGTGTGTATACATATATACACCCACTCCTCACTTATTGACATTGTTAGGTTCTAAAGTCCAGCTCGTTATGTGAAAATTGGCATTATGGGAAAATGGAGGATGACCACATCAATATCTAATTGCCAAATTACATCAGTACATAACTGCCAAATTACACCATTACATAACTGTCAAACCACTGAGAACCATGGCCCTACCAAGTTGACACATAACCTCAACTATCACAGCAACCAAGTTGACACGTAACCTTAACCATCACTGCCTGCGTTACTTTTGCCTCACACCTAGGGTGTTAATTACTGCCAGATGTACGTAATTCACGTGAAAGTCAGATAGTAGATTTTTTACTATTGTCATAAATTGGAAATGTCAGATAACGAGACAGTCAATGAGGAGTAGGTGAACAGTAAAACTTGCAAAAGCCAGAACCTATGTAAGGCTGAAACCTGTCAGAGAAGAAAAACTCAAATATTTTCCACTAATAGAGCATGACAGAAACGTGGTAAGACTGCAGTCTGTTATAGGTGCAGACCTGGAAAAACAAGGCAGTCAAGTTTTTTATATATATATGTATGTATATGTATATGTATGTATATGTATATGTATATGTATGTATATGTATATGTATGTATATGTATATGTATATGTATGTATATGTATATGTATATGTGTATATATATATATATATATATGTCCACCGTGCATCTGCCAGTTTGTCATACTGTGGTGGCTTGCATGTTGCTGTGATACTGGAAGCTGCATGGTTTAAAATCAAGAAAAGTATGCATCAGGATGGCATCCTTTCACCATACTTATTCAATCTGTATGCTGAGCAAATAATCTGAGAAACTGGACTATATGAAGAAGAATGTGACATCAGGATTGGTGGAAGACTCGTTAACAAGTTTTGATATGCAGATGATACAACCTTGCTTGCTGAAAGCAAAGAAGACTTGAAGCACTTACTGATGAAGATCAAAGACTACAGCTTTCTGTACGGATTATACCTTAACATAAAGAAAACAAAAATCCTTACAACTAGACCAATAAGCAACATCATGATAAATGGAGAAAAGATTGACTTGTCAAGGATTTCATAATTACTTGTATCCACAATCAACACCCATGGAAGCAGCAGTCAAGAAATCAAAAGACATGCTGCTTTGGCAAATCAGCTGCAAAAGACTTCTTCAAAGTGTTAAAAAGCGAGGATGTCACTTTGAGGACTAAGGTGTGCCTAACCCAAGCCATGATATTTTCAATCACCTCATATGCATGTGAAAGCTGGACAAAGAATAAGGAAGACTGAAGAAGAATTGATGCCTTTGATTTGTGGTGGTGGTGAAGAATACTGAATATACCATGGACTGCCAGAAGAATGAGCAAGTCTGTCTTGGAAGAAATACAGCCAGAGTGCTCCTTGAAAGTGAGGATAGTGAGACTTCGTTTCACTTACTTTGGACATGTTATCAGCAGGGACCAGTCCCTGGAGAAGGACATCATGCTGGGTAAAGCAGAGGGTCAGTGAGAAAGAGGAAGACCCTTGACCAGATAAAGACTGACACAGTGGCTGCAACAATGGGCTCAAACATAGCAATGATTGTGAGGATGGTGCAGGACTGGGCCGTGTTTTGTTCTGTTGTGCATAGGGTTACTGAGTCAGAACCAACCTGATGGCACCTAACAACACTATATATACCTGTGTATACATATATAGTATTGTTGGGAGATTTTTTACATTTCCTGGTAAGACTGGTAAAAACTGACCACATGACTATGAACTAGGTTAGAGGTCAAAAAACTTCCTGTAAAGGGTCAGATAATAAATATTTTAAGCTTTGTGGGACACAGTCTCTGTTGCACATATGATCTCTGTATTCTTCTTTTCTTTAGTGACTCTTTAAAAAATATAAAAACCATTCTCAGCTTAAAAGCTGGACAAAAACAGTCCATGGGTTAGATGTGGCCTGTGGTACACAGTTTGCCAGTCCCTGAACTAGACCACAAAGTAAAACTCAGAAATACCAAAGAATACATATCACATAGAATATATTCTTAAGATAAAAATACAATCAACTTAGAGATCAACAATTAAAAACAAAAAGATAAGAAAAACACAACCAAATCTCCCATATGGTTGAGATGGAGAGACTGCTAAATAATTCCTAAATCGGCAGAGAAATAATGGAAATGAAAAAAATATTTAGTGTCAAATTACAGTGAAGTACTATGTATCAAGATTAGGAGTTATTCTTTATTTCTGGTTTTTCCAAAGGTATTTTCCTGCCACATTTTCTAACTGATAATGGATAAAAGGGCAGCACGGTATGGTAGCTAGAAGTATAGACTCTGATGCCAGACTGCCTGGGTTCAATCCCAACTACACACTTTCTGGCTGTCTGGCCTTGAGCAACTTACCTACTCCCTCTGTGCCTCAGCTTCCTTATCTGTAAAATAAAGATCATGAAAGTACATACCTATAAATACATACCTGTATATATTATGAGGTTAAATCAATATTTGTAAAGCACTAAGATCAGTGTTTGGCACATGAGTGCTATGCATGTTGTTATTTATTTATTCAAAAGGGGGAAAAAAAATTTCAAGAGCTTATTGCCCTTGTCAATATTCTTCCCCCCTAAAGCTGTGGGGAAGTTAGATTACAACTGAAGCAAAGAAAAATTTCCATTGCAACATGATTTATTTTCTTTTAGTTTTAACATTTGTCACAGGGGGAAAATCAACTATGGCATCACATTTTCGTTAGCTACCAAACCTGGTGTTGAAGGTAAACCAACACCTACTGAGGAGGGAACTGTGAACTTACTCTAGCTGACATCAGCCTAGTCAATTCCTGGTTGCAAAAGTTATCCTTCTTAATCACTGGCGAGAGTTGTGTGTGCCAGGAACTAAGAGATAAGAGTTTTGAAAGAAAGCATTGCACTCCTGCTTTAAAAAATTTAAGTAGATAAATAGAAAGTTCAGTTTTCTTGACATGCACAGACCAAAGAGCTTAATTAAGAGCAAAAATTAAAAGTAATGAGCACAATGAGATGAACAAAAGGTCAGTTCTATTGATTGCTCTTTATCATTGCAGGGAACAGACTGCAAGATGATGGTCAAATATTCCAAAAGACTGCTACTGTGGAACTGGAAATGACCTTCACTAAATGTTCTGGGGGGTGAAAGAGTCTTTCTTACAAAAAGCAGATGAAAAGAATGGCAAATCTTCAGTTCAGAGAGCTGAAATAGCCCCTTCTCATTTCCCTTTTACTTCTCCCTGCCCCGGTTTGATCCTATTTGCCTTGAATTCCTGAATTCCCACAGGGCTTCCCTGTCCTCTGCTGAGAAAGATAATCAGCTTTCATCTCCCCTGCTGATGAACTTGGCCACGATGCTGACACAGCCATCTCCTGTTATTGTAATTAGACATTGAACCAACAGATACTGAAACCACACACTTTGATGTGTTTTGACTAAATTAAACAACATAAGGGTTCTCCTAAGGAAACAGACTTGGAATTCATGTGTCCACAAGTCTAGTTTTAAGCCAAAAACAATCTGTTCCAAATAGCGAGTCAGATGTGGGGGGGTGGTGGTGGGGAATTTCATTATTACCACAATACCCTGAATCTCTGTCACCCACACATATTACGTAAGGGCACGCACTTCTTAATACCAAGGTTATAAGTTATCTTTATGAGTTAACTCTTTCTCCTACATCAGAGAGAAGTTACATGGCATCTTCCTCTTTTTATCTTATTCTTAGACTGACTAGATATTTGGGAATTGAAAAACAAAAGCCAGTGGAAAAGTTGGTTTTTCACCTGTGGATGACAATCAGTATACAGACTCTTTAAAGCCTTTCAAGGACAAAAGGGGGAAAATGTGAAAGAGAGTTTCAAATTCTCATGGAATCCAGACTTTCTGGAGCCATTGAGGCTGGATGAACTGCTAATACTATTGCCCTGTGTCTTAGGCTGGGTTCTCTAGAGAAGCAAAACCAGTAAAGCATATAAATATCTATATAGAGAGATTTATATAAAGGAAATGGCTCACACAGCTGCAGAGGCTGGAATGTCCAAAATCCATGGGTCAGGCTAGAGGCTTCTCCTGATTCACGTAGCCAGAGGCTGGCGAACCCAAGATCGGCAGGTCAGAGAGCAGGGCTCTTGCTCACAGGCTGCAAAAACCAATGAATCTCAAGATTGGCAGGCAAGACTGCAGGTAAACTGCTAGCTTAAGTCCCAAGACTTGTGGTCAGATGAATAGGAGCCAGCTGCAGGATCCAGAGCAAGCACAAGCCCACAAATTTCGCCAGCAAGTCCACTTATATATATGATACAGGCCACACCCTCAAGGAAACTCCCTTTCAACTGACTGGCTACTCACAGCAGATCTCATCATGGAGGTGACTGCATTATGGCAAATCTCATCATGGAAGTGATCACAGCTTCATATGACTGCCCAGCTACATCATAACTAGCAAACCACTGAGAATCATGGCCCAGCCAAATTGACAAATAACCTTAATGATCACACCCTGAGACAATCTTTAAACTTTAAACCAAAAACATCCCCTGAAGTTTTCTTTAAACCAAACAACAGCTTAGCTTAATTAGCAAAGAATGTCTTCCTTGAGCATTGTTATTTTTTTATATATATTTTTATTATTGAGAATATACACTGCAGAACATACACCAATTCAACAATTGCTACATGTACAATTCAGTGACACTGATCACCTTCTTCAAGTTGTGCAACCATTCTCATCCTCCTTTTCTGAGTTGTTCCTCCCCCATTAACAAAAACTGACTACCGCCTAAGTTTCACATAGCCTCCATGCTTCAGAAAGTCTGGAATCCATGAGAATTTGCCAATTAACTGAAACGTCTCATGAAACCATGACACTAAACCTTCAAACCAAATACCATGACGTGTTTGGTTATACTTAAGCAGCCTCAGCAGCTAATCTTTTTTTTGCCAATTTAACTTTTTACAACTTATTGACAGTAATTACATTAATCGGTTGTGCAACCCTAAATGCAATTTTTCCATCACTGTAAACCGAAAGTCAGTATTCCACATGCAATACCCTGCCTTTCCACCTCCCTCCCACCCCTGGTAACCACTAATAAACTTTGGTCTCTATACATTTGCCTGTTCTTATCTTTTTATATAAGTGAGTCCATACAATATTTAGCCTTTGTGACTGACTTATTTCACTCAGCATAACGTCTTCAAGCTCCATCCATACTGTAGCATGTATCAAGACTTCATTTCTCTTACTGGCTGAGTAGTAGTCCATTGTATGTAAGTACCACATTTTGTTTATCCATTCATCCGCTGATGTGCATTTTGTTTGTTTCTACCTTTTGGCTATTGTGAATAGTGCTGCACTGAACATTACGCAATGAACAGTGTACAAGTATCTGTCTGAGTCTCTGCTTTCAAGTCTTTCGGGTATATACCTAGGAGTGGAATTGCTGACTCATAGGAGTGGAATTGCTGACTCATATGGTAGTTCTATTTTTAGTTTTTCTGAGGAACTGCCACGCTGTTTTCCACAACAGCTGTACAATTTTGCATTCCCATCAGCAATGGATAAGGGTTCCAATTTTTCTACATCCTCGTCAACATTTATTTTCTGTTCTTTTTATGTTAGCCATCCTAGTGGGAGTGAAATGGTATCTCGTGGTTTTGACCTGCTTCTCTCTGATGGCTAATGCTGTTGATCATCTTTTCACGTGTTTGGCGGCCAACTGAACATCCTCTTTGGTGAAATATTTATTCAAGTACTTTGCCCATTTTATGACTGGGTTATTTGTCTTTTTGTAGTTAAGTTGTCAAAGTTTTGTACGTATTTTGTGTTTTATTTATATATATAACCTATATATATAAAACCTGTGCAGTCTCCTGCACTTTCAACGACCAGCATCCAGTGGCCAATGCCTGAAACCCAGGAAGCATTCTTGACTCTTGCATCCCCCAAGCAGTCAGCCATCTGGTTACCCCAACTGTACCTCTCACATCATCTCTCCCATGCTGTCCCTTGCGCTAATCACAGCCTTATTTCAAGCCCCCATAATTTCTCATCTGGATTACTGCATGAGCCTCATCACCGGTGTCACAGCCTCCAGGCCTGCTCCCGTATCCTTCCCAAGACAGCCTCCCACTGCCATCATCACTGTTTTGCCCAAATGCATATCTGATTCCATCATGCCCTTGTATACAATCACTTGGTTAAAGTCTCAGCTTAACCCCTTGTGTTTGAAGTCTGCTTGTTCGTCCTGTCTTACCATCCTCCAAGCTATTACATGTGCTCCCAAACACTCCAAGACAAGCCTCTTGTGCTCTCAGGCCTCCATGTCTTTGCATGTGTGTTCAGAATTTTTCTCTTATTTGCGTTGGTTAACTCCTACTCACTTTTTAAGACCACAGTTCAAGTGTCACCTTTTCCAGGAAGCCTTGCCTAATCTGACCCATCCTCTCTCCTGTCTTGCTCCTTGGCCAGTGGCCAATCTGAGTTAGGATTCCATACAACCTGAGCCTTTTATCTTTCTCCTAAAACTCACTGTGGTGTCACTGTTGATTTACTCTTTCTCCCTACCCATCTTAGCTCCAGGAGAACTTAAACTGTATCATGTTCATCTCCTTATCCCCAACGCCTAGTGTGCAGAGTCAGTGCCCAGGAAATGTTTGTTGGATGAAAGAACAGATTCACAAAGGGGAAGGAGTGCAGTCTGCTTTACTTGTCTCCCACAGATGTTATCTTGCCCTGGGTCCTATTATGTCACTACCCTTTCTTAAGTACCATAGTATTTGCTTTTTAATATTAAGATTACTCCTTCTAGATGGGAAAAAATCATTGGCCTCTTTTAACCAGTGAATCAAGTGTCCTCTGCTGGTAAATTGTTCATTCAGAGTAGAAGTCAAAGTCCTGACAATGACCTTCAAGGTCCAACAAGACCGTCTCACTCCACTTCCATTATCTTTTGGACAACATCTCCTACAACCCGGGATCTACTCTCTCTGCTCCAGCCTACCAGTCTCCTTGTTGATTTTTGAGAACACCAGCCCTGCTCACTTGCTTCTCTTCTACTAGAGTGTGAGTATGCTCTTCCTCCAAATAGCTACACAGCTTGCTCCCTTGTTTTCAGGTTTGCTCAAATGTCACCTTCTCAGTGATGCCTATTCTAACCTATTTAAAATCACAATCCACTGCCCCTCATCCCACACTACCTATTTCTGCTTCCTTACTTTGTTTTCCATAGCATTTATCCTCTGACACACTGTGTATTTCAACTGTTTGCTCAATGGCTGTTCCTTGTGGGTAGAGATTTCTGTTTTATCTGCTACTGAATCCCTGGCATCCAGTTCCTGGTTCATAGCAGGTGCTCAGTAAATATTTGTTCAGTGACTGATCTGGCACACTAGATCCTGGTTTTTATGTGTTTAAAAAAGCAGTATAACTCTTGCTTTAAATTCTAATGAGAAGCCTAATATGTACGGCAGATAGAAGTGAAGCTGCTGAGGCTGATGCAGGAAGTGGAGGGTTGGGGTCTGTCCAACTGTCGGTACTTCCTTGCTGACCCCTGGAGCATGGACCCCACAGAGACTCAAAGCCACTGCAGGGAAGGGTCATGGCCTCCTCCTGAAGCATTTATGTACTGGTTATATTGTTCTTGAGGACAGGAAGTTAAGAAGTTACCCTTGTTCCATTTCTAAGGGGAACTTATCAACAAGGAAAAATGCCATCACCAGCTGGCAATGGACCAAATGTCAAGACTGACTATTTTTACAGAAATCACTATGATGAGTCAATCTGCTTTATATCCCAGTGGCAGGGGAGAAATATAAAGGGAAAGAGTAAAATTAAATCGCTGACACTGTATCTAATGATTATTAATGCTTCACGTTTCTAGAGCCTTTTTTAATAATTATTCAATCAAATAAGCGTGTATCTCATAACCTACTATACAGCCACGGTAGTCAAAACAGCCTGCTACTGGAACAAAAGACACACAGACCAATGGAACAGAAACAAGAACCCAGATGTAAATCCACTCACCTATGGTCAACTGATCTTTGACAAAGGACCAAAGTCCATTAAATGGGGAAAAGGCAGTCTTTTTTAAGAAATGGTGCTGGCAGAACTAGATGTCCATCTGTAAAAAAAATGAAACAACCCATACCTCACACCATACACAAAAACAAACTCAAAATGAATCAAAGACCTAAATGTAAAACCTAAAACTATAAACATCATGGAAGAAAATACAAGGACAGTGCTAGGGGCCCTAATACATGCCATAAATAGAATACAAACCATAACTAATAATGCACAAATGACAGAAGATAAACTAGATAACTTGGAGCTCCTAAAAATTAAACACTTATGCTTATTAAAAGACTTCACCAAGAGTAAAAAGAGAACCTACAGACTGGTAAAAATTTTTTGGCTATGACATATCCCAAAAAAGGTCTAATCTCTAAAATCCATAGAATATTTCAACACCTCAATAACAAAAAGACAAATAATCCAGTTAAAAAATGGCAAAGGATACGAACAGACACTTCACCAAAGACGACACTGAGGCAGCTAACAGACACATGATGCTTGCAATCATTAGCCATTAAACCCAAAGACCCGTTGCTGCTGAGTTGATTCCAACTCATAGCGACCCTATAGGACAGAGCAGAACTGCTCCAGAGGGTTTCCAAGAAGCAGCTGACAGATTTGAACTGCTGACCTTTTGGTTAGCACTTGAGCTATTAACCACTGTGCCACCAGGGCTCCAACCAAACTCATTGTTGTCGAGTTGATTCTGATTCATACCGACCCTACTGGACAGAGCAGAACTGCCCCATAGGGTTTCCAAGGAGTGGCTGGTGGATTCGAACTGCTAACCTTTTTGGTTAAATGCAAATAAAAACTACAATGAGATACCATCTCACCCGACATTACTGGCATGAATCAAAAAAACAAAAAATAACAGATGTTGGAGAAACTGCAGGGAGATTGGAACTCTTATGTACTACTAGTGGGAATATAAAATGGTACAACCACTATGCAAAACGATATAGTGCCTCCTTAAAAAAGCCAGAAATAGCATATGATCCAGCAATCCCACTCCTAGGAATACATCCTAGAGAAATAAGAGCTGTCACATGAGCAGACATACGCACACCCATGTTTACTGCAGCATTATTCACAATAGCAAAAAGATGGAAACAACCTAAGTGCCCATCAACAGATGAATGGGTAAACAAATTATGGTACATATACACAATGGAATACTACATAACAATAAAGAACAATGAGGACTCCATGAAACATCTCACAAAATGGATGAAACTGGAGGCCATTATGCTAAGTGAAATAAGTCAATCCCAAAAGGACAAATATTATATGAGACAACTATCATAAAAACCCAAGAAAAGGTTTACCCGTGAAAAAAACAAACTTTGATGTTTATTGGGGGTGGGTGGTGGACAGGACAAATCATTAGCTAAGTTAAGTGTTAACTTTGGTGAAGGGAAAGACAACACACAATACAAGTGAAATCAGCATAACTTCACCAAGACAAAGTCACAGAAGCTTCCTAGAAACATCCAAATACCTTGAAGGACCAAGCTACTGGGGCTGAGGGCTGGGAACCATGGTCTCAGGGAATATATAGGTCAACAGGCATAACACAGTTCATAAAGAAAATGTTCTACATCCTACGTTGGTGAGTAGCATCTGGGGTCTTAAAAGCTTGTGAGTGGCCATCTAAGATATGTCTACTGGTCCCACCTCGTCTGGAGCAAGAAGAATGAAGAAAACCAAAATTACAAGGGAAAGATTACTCCAAAAGGCAAACGCACCACATGAACCACAGCCTCCAACCAGCCTGAGCCCAGAAGAACTAGATGGTGCCTGGCTACCAACACTGACTGCTCTGACAGGGATCACAGTAGAGGGTCCCAGACAGAGCTGGAGAAAAATGTAGAACAAAATTAAAATTCACAAAAAAAGACCAGACTTACTGGTCTGACAGAGGCTGGAGGAACCCCCGAGACTATGGTCCCCAGGTACCCTGCTAACTCAGAACTGTAGCCACTCCTGAAGTCCACCTTTCAGCCAAAGATTAGACAGGCCTATAAAACAAACAATAACACACGTGAGGAACGTGCTTCTTAGTTCAATCAAGTATACAAGACCAAATAGACAACACCTTCCCAAAAATAAGTATACGAGACCAAATGGACAATACTGTCCCAAAAACGAAGACAAGAAGGCAGGAAGGGACGGGAAAATTGGATGAATAGACACGGGAATCCCATCCAGGGTGGAAAGGGAAAAGGGCAGAGTGCTGACACACTGCGGAGATGGCAACTAATGTCACAAAACAATTTGTGTATAAATTTTTGAGTAAGAAACTAATTTGTGTTGTAAACTTTCACCTAAAGCACAATTAAAAAAAAAATCCAGTAAAGTAGTATGGAGGAATTGTGTGATCTCCAATTTACAAATGAATAAATGTACATAATTCAGTGGGCATTATCCACAGACAACGACAGAAGTGGGACTAACTTCAGAATAGTAGTTGCTAAAGTTTATTAAGGGCTTATTAATTAAGGCACTGGCTCAACACTTTACGTGGACTCTTGGGTTTAATACTTCCAACCAGCCTGCTTCTACCATATTCGGTAGTTATTACTATTATACCTTTTAGTATTATACTATTATGTCAGGAAACTGAGGCTCAAAGAACAAATAACTCTCTCCAAATTAAATAGTCTAATTGGGGGACTGCCCCTAACCATCTTACTCTAGAGCCTGTACATTTATTTTATTCTTCTTATTGTGTACTTTAAGTGAAAGTTTACAATTCAAGTTAGTCTCTCCTACAAAAATTTCTACATAGTTATGTGACCCTAATTGCTCTCCCTATACTGTGACAGCGCACTCCTCCCTTCCACCCGATTTCCCGTGTCCATTCAACCAGCTCCTGACCTTCTCTACCTTCTCATCTCTCCTCTGGACAGGAGCTGCCCATTAAGTCTCATGTATCTACTTGAGCTAAGAAGCACACTCTTCACAAGTATCATTTAATGTCCCATAGTCCAGTCTAATCTTTGTCTGAAGAGCTGGCCTCAGGAATGGTTTTAGTTCTGGGTTGACAGAGAGTCCAGGGGCCGTGCTTTCTGGGGATTCTCCAGTTTCAGTCAGACCATTAAGTCTTGTCTTTCTACTAGAATTTGAATTCTGCATCCCACTTTTCTCATGCTCCATCAGGGACTTTCTGTTGTGCTCCCTGTCAGGGCAGTCATTGGTGGTAGCCGGGCACCATCTAGTACTTCTAGTCTCAGACTGATGCAGTCTCTGTTTTATGTGGCCCTTTCTCCCTCTAGGGCTAGTACTTTCCTTGTGACTTTGGTGTTCTTCATTCTCCTTTACTCCAGGTGAGCTGGGACCAATTGATGCATCTTAGATAGCCGGTCGCTAGCTTTTAAGACCCCAGACGCCACTAACCAAATTGGGATGCAGAACATTTTCTTAGAGCCTATACATTTAAACACTATTATTCTATACTGCCCATTAGGGTCCTCAACTCTGCCTCTTTGGGAAGAATATTCAGGTAAAACACTGGAGAGGCTTATCAATGCTTCCTTCAGTCTTGAAAACAAGTGCAACCGACCAGTCTCCATAGGCTGCTGTGTTTTTTAACTCCAGGCTGAACTAGTACTAATAAATCAGTACTCTCATTATTATTCCCTGAGCATAAATGCAATGAGACGCTCTTTCTTAGACTAAGAGGAGATTCCTAGGCCTTCTAAATTCCGATAAAAATTATACACAAAATTATCCTCAAGATTATTAGGATAAATAGTCACACTTGGTTCATCCTATTCAGCATCTAATTTTCCCAGCAAACATCTTACCCTAGAAAAAATTAACCTGCTGATGCAGAGTGCTGATCATTCTTTACTCCTTTGGAAATGGTTCTTCGGCACTTCGCAAGGATATGTCTGCTTTTTGCCCCAGAAAGTAGAGAGAGGGGAAATACTTTGTCGTGTGTCAACAGAGCACTTAGTCTCTAGGGCTACCACATGGGCCATACAGGCTTTTGGCCAATTGAAACAAGTATTAATTAAGGAAAAACGTCATGCACAGGCTCCAACTAAATAATTACAATGGTCAGGCAAGGGGAAAAGAGTGACAAAGTCACAGCAGGGCTATGGCTAAGAGTTATTAGTCATAAGGCAATGGCTAAGAGTTATTTCCACACTCATGAGAGGCTTCCGGACTGTTGTGTTCACAAAAACCTAGAATTGGCTTCTTTCATATCATCTGAAGGGTTAACGTTATATATACAAATTCTTGCATCAAACACTATATATAATATGGGGGTGGGGGGTGGGGGGTGTTTACTTTAAATCCAGAAAACCACTTGCCGTTGAGTAGATTCCAACCTCACGCATGTCAGAGTAGAACTGTGCTCCAAAGAGGTTTCAGTGGCTGATTTTTTGGAAGTAGATCGCCAGGGCTTTTCTCCAAGGTGCTTCTGGATGAACTCGAACTACCAACCTTTTGGTAAGTAGCTGAGAGCGTTAACCATTTGCATCACTTAGATTAAAATCCTAAATGTCAGTTCTTCAAATATATGTCACCTTGAGCATTGAATGTGTGAGGCCCTGAGTATAGACCCACCACTCCAGAAACTCTGAGGACACTGCTTTTCTCTCTTCCATTACAGACCCTGGATTAAGCTCTAGTATCTTAGTGGGGCAAGTGTGTGTTGTACCTCTCACCTGAGAAACAAGTATGAAGCAGGGTCTTACCGAGTTCTCCTTTAGTTGCAGCCCTTCCCCGTTGGGAAGGGAGGACCGTCGCTTAGACGAGTTCCTGTTTGGGGTTGAGGTAATGGCCCCTGCTTTCTTCTTCACAGTGAGCACCTCACAGCTGGCTTGGTCTTCATTGTGTGTGCTCTTCCCAGCATTGATAACCCTGGAGAAGAAGCCAGAAAAGCTGGTCAGGCAGAGTGATTTTCAGGAAGCTGAGAGCTTAGCGCCTGTCTCAAAGGTAAGCCACAGTAGTCTCCAGAAAAGGTGCAAAACTGTTGTTGTTAGTTCTGGTGAGCCAATTCCAACTCATGGCAACAACCCCATGTGTGCAGAGTAGAACTGCCAACCTTTCGGCTAACAGTCAAGCACTTAAATCTTCCCAAAGTACAAGGAAGTAATTTACAGCACATTGAAAAACCCAAGGAACAGAAAACCGTATTTCACAACCGTCATGCCCATTTTTACTTTACATACAAGGAAGTGAATCGATCAGAAGTTTACTTTACTCCTTTTTAGGTATTTTTAACCCTTTACCCTTTCCCCTGTAGAATACTGTCACATTGTATTGTCACACTGGGCTATAGGGCATTCTGATTTGGACACCCAGCTGCATAATAATATCACAACATGCTGAGACTGCTTTGGCCTAATTACTAAACATTTTAAGCTTAGAAATGCTTCAGGAAAAGATGCTATGCCATTCATATGTCTTATTTTGTATCAGGGGACTGCAGATTGAACTCCTGTTGTTCTAGCACCGTTTTCTTCTTAAGTAATGAAGCAGCAGCTAAAATAGATTTCCTAAAAGGGAGCTTTTGTTGACTTGCCATTGGCTGTGTTCTTTCCAAAACTTTAACAGTGTCACAGTAGGTGACAGAGTAAGTATGGAGTATAAAGAACTCAGTGGTAAGGAAAGAAAAGGTGCTTTTATTTTTTTTTTTTTAAAGGTAAGATAACGAAAGTCCACTACATAAATGTGCTATATGCACCACACCATGAGTCTGGTTGTATACCCTCCTAACAGTTAAGTAAAAGATGATAATTTTTTGATCATTTTAGATGACTTTTTATTTAGCTAAAGAAAAAAATTACAGACTCGCAGTAAGTTGCAAAAATAGTACAAAGTCCCATGTACCCTTCACCCAGTCTCCCCCAAAGGTAACATCTGTACAACACTGTCAACCAGACTATAGAGCTTACTTAGATTTAACCGGTTTTTACATCAAATGGTTTTAGTTTAGAACACTGTATAGATGTCCCCAAGTCAGCACAAACATGTCACAACAAACTAGGAATCTGAAAGAAAACTGAGAATTGGATGTTGCAAGATCTAAGAGAATATGTTTCTAGCAGTCTTCTGCCAAACTCTGGGATTCTATGGAATGTTTCAAACATTTCAACATTTACTTTAAATTTATTTTTTAAAGGTATATACATTAAATTAATAATTCAAAAATTCATTCCCATGTGAACAATATATATTCAAGCCTGTATGCTGGACAGCTTTCGAATTAACCAATTAACCAATATCCCTTGATTGCAAGAACTGTTAAAAAAAAAAAAAAGATTACCGTTTGCAACTACTTATCTGTATGTTCTAAGTCCATTAACAGTCATTTGTTATTTCTCCTATATCACATTTCTAGATTAACCAAACCTGCTTCATTTTCTGATTGGCTTTATTACAAATTTTAACTTAAGCATATTTTTATATACAAAGGGCTGCTTTTACTCATTAATTTTGTGCAAAACTTTATTTTTAAAACGTAGATTGTTCTTTATAAGATCTGAAAATCATTATTCTAGGAGCCTCTTATGGATTGAATTATGTCTCCCAAAAATATGTGTTGTAAACCCCTATGCCTGTGGTTATAATCCCATTCGGGAATGCATTTTCTTTGTTATGATAATTAGACAGTATTAGCATGGTGTGTGTCTTTTTTTTGTAGGGTGTATCTTAAATCAATCTCTTTTGAGATATAAAAGAGCAGATTAGGCATAGAGAAGCAAGCAGAGATGGGGGAAGACAGATGCCACACCACATGAAGATCACCAAAGAGCCTAGAGACAGAAGCTGAGACAAGGACCTTCCTCCAGAGCCCACAGAGAAAGAAAGTATTCCCCTACAGCTGGCCCCCGGAATTCAGACCTCTAGCCTTGAGAACGCTCCTGAGAAGTGAAGACAGCGAGACCTCATCTCATGTACTTTGGACATGTTACCAGGAGGGATCAGTCCCTGGAGAAGGACATCATGCTTGGTAAAGCAGAGGGTCAGTGAGAAAGAGGAAGACTCTGAACAAGATAGACTGATACAGTGGCTGCAACGGTGGGCTCAAACAGAGAAATGATTATGAGGATGGTGCAGTATCAGGCAGTGTTTAGTTCTGATGTACACAGGGTCGTTATGAGTCAGAGCTGACTAGACAGCACCTAACAACAACAACAAAGCCTCCTAAACTGTAAGAAAATACATTTGTTTGTTAAAGCCACCCACTTGTGGTAATTCTGTTACAGCAACACTGAACACCTAAGCAGGGCCTATGTAAGGAGGTTGGTCTGTGGTGTCAAATCTGCTTTTGGTGCTTATCACACACGCTACTAGGGTGGGAGGGAGGTGTGAAAGGTCTATTTTCCTGCCTCACCTTCACCTTCTCTCCTCCAAACAGGAGTTGCTTTCATATGGCTTCAGAATAAAATGGAATTTTTGAGGACATAACAAGACTACCTGCTTGATGACTACTAATATTACCACATTTACTGTCCAACCTAAGTAACTTACCCCAGGTTCCACAGTCAAGAAGTGGCACAGCTGGGATTTAGCATGAGGCCTACCTTGAGTTCTCACCCAACTGCCCACTATCTCTCTCATGGAAACTCCTACAGACAGGCCAGGCTGGGCCATGTACACAGAACGCACCGATTAGGCAAGCTCTGGTCCAGGCCTGAGAGAAGGGGGAATTCTGTTCCTTGCTTCTTTGGCTGCTAGAGGGATCCTGGAAAGGGTCCAAGGGAAAAGGAGAAGGACGGGTGCTTCAGATATACCAGTCCCTAGGAAGTCCATGCTTAATCCAGGCCCAGTCACTAGGGATTTGCAGCTAGCTGAAGCTCATAATACAGAACATGCATTTGTCCAGAGTTCTCCTTTTATGCCTATCCTTGGAGAACCAAGCCAGGCAGAGGAGGGAGGTTCAAAATACCACCTGCCTCTTCTCAGTCACTGGTAGTGACTTCCCAAGCAAAACAAGTGGGGTGGATTGCTTACTGGATAGTGGTATTATACCACCATGGCCTCCCAAATGAGCCCTATCCTTAAGGAAAGCTGAAGTGGAGTTTAGGCTGGGAAAACCACTTCATGACAGTCGTCCCCTTCGTACTGTCCTCCGTATAAAAGCCAAGCTGCTATTTCTGGAGCTTGGCATTACCCTGACCGCTGGCACCTAAACTTGTACAATTGTCAGTGTTTTTAACCAAAAAATCATCACTGATCTCCAAGAGCTACCTGCCAGGCTGACTCATCTGGCACTGCCAGTTCCCAACAGTCAACAAAGCTATTATAATTACACAAGTCACGAAGCACTGTCTCAAAGTGTTTTATTTCCTACCTCTTTTTGTGGATATCAAACTCCAAAGCTCACATAACTTCTGCAAGAGGCCCTTATTTTTTGCATGAGAAACCCAGGGCCCTGGGAGGCTGACTTGCACAAGGTCACACAGCTAAATGCGGCAGAGCTGTAAACACACCAAGTTTGGAGCTCTTTTTGCTTCAGCTCTCGAGTTGTTTTATTTTTCTATTGTGCATCTATTCTTGTTGGCACTTGGGTCAGAAGACTGTACTGCAGTGACTCATCAAAGCCAGAGAACCGTGGAAGAACAATTACTGGTGACCTTACTTTGTCATTTCATGTTGAACTCAGCTTGTGAGTGATACTAATAAAATATCAAAAACTCAGAAATGCTGACTACCAGAAAGGCAGCAGTCCCAGCCCTGCAAGCCTATTTTCATCAGATGTCTGATTATTATGCAGATGATTAACAGCATATTAATTTAATGCCACTGCTTTTTTTTAAAAACACAATTTTTATCTCATATTTTATATTACTTCAAATTTCTATCTCCACACAGCTTAAGTAGAAAGACCAGATGTCATGTTTGAATTATGTCCCCCGAAAAATGTGTGTATCAATTTGGCTAGGCCATGATTCCTGGTACTGTGTGATTTTCCTGTATGTTGTAAACCTGCCTCTATGATGTTATGAGGGAGGATGGGTGGCAGTTGTGCCAGTAAGGCAGGACCTGATCTACAAGACTGGACTGTGTCCTGAGACAATCTCTTGAGATATAAAAGACAGAAGTGAGCAGTGAGACAGGGGGACCTCATACCATCAAGAAAGCAGTGCCGGGAGCAGAGCACGTCCTTTGGACTGGGGTCCCTGCGCCAAGAAGCTCCTAGTCCGTGGGAACATTGATGAGAAGGCCGACAGAGAGAAAAAGCCTTCCCCTGGAGCTGACACCCTGAATTTGGACTTTTAGCCTGCTTTACTGTGAGGAAATAAACTTGTCTTCATTAAAACTTGTGGTATTCCTGTTATGGCAGCGCTAGATGACTAAGACACCAGATTCTTCTAAATTTACTTTGACTCTAAAAAGTTTATCAACTTAAATATTTTATTTTGTTCTTCAAAGGCAAATACTTTGCTTATTAAATGTAAATGAAACTTACATTCCTCTAGAAGTAATCTGAGAAAAACTTTGTTTTCCCCAAGCTGAGAAGGATCATGCTGTTTACAGACTCAATAATTTCTTTAAATGTAAGCATAGTTATTATTATAGCTACACTTCCTTCTTGCATTATGCTCCAGCGTAAAGTCAGCACTATCTTGAGAGCACAGTCCCTGAGGCGCCTTCTAACGGGAAGTTTGGAGATTTGACTCCACAAAGAGATGCCTCGGAATGCCTGGCAATCTATTTCCAAAAAAAAAGCCACTGAAAATGCTATGTAGAGCCATTCTACTCTGACACACATGGAATCACTATGCGTAACGATCAACTTGATGGGAACTGGCTTATTGAGAGAACAGGAACGAATATAAGATATGCACTCTTTGTCTAATAGTATCTACCTATGATGCTTATTTTAGAAACTTAAAAACAAAATAACAGACCATGAGTTGTTATACCTTTGGTGAGGTTATTTTTCAACTTCCTACAAAAGAGGGAAAACATCTTTAAAATTAAACTAGAGGTAATAAAACACAGTGTTTGCTGAAAGAATAAAATCAGACAGAAATCAACTCTGCCACTGCCTAGATGTGGAATAATATTAAAAAACCAAACCAAACAAAAACCAAACTGGTTGCTGTCGAGTTGATTCCGACTCCTAGCAACCCTACAGGACAGAGCAGAACTGCCCCATAGGATTTCCAAGGAGCGCCTGGTGGATTCGAACTGCTGACCTTTTGGTTAACAGATGAACTCTTAACCACTAAGCCACCAGGGTTTCCAGAGTAATATTAGTACCTTATATTTCTTGAATACTATGTGTCAAGGACTGCTGTATGCATTTTGTTGTTGTTAGTTGCTGTTGAGTTGATTCTGACTTACGGTGACCTCACGTGTACCGAGCAGAACTGCTCTACAGGGTTTTCAAGAGTGTGACCTTTTGGAAGCAGACTGCCAGGCCTGTCTTCTGAGGTGCCCGTAGGTGGGTTTAAACTGTCCATCCTTCAGCTAGTAGTCGAGCATTTAACTGACTGTGCTACCCAGGGACTCGTAAGCATTTTGCATATATTAATTTACTCATTTTGTTCTTGGACTCTATGAGGTAGCTACCATCATTATCCCGTTTTTAAAGATGAGTTAGGGAATGGCAGAACGTTTGGTCAAGTTACTTAACTTCTCTAAACCCCAGTTTCCTTTGCTGAAATGAAATTCTATGAGTTGCTAAAATATGTGTGCACGTGGGCAGGGGGCAACTTGGAAGTTAGGATTAAAATTCAGGTGGGAGAAACGTTAGGGGACGAGAGATTCAAGTCAGTGAGAAGAAAAAGAATAGCTACTGTCTCTGTAATACGGAAAATTTATACCTAGTTTTCTCAACAATTAGAACCTGACACATCTGCCCTGATAGACGAGAAGTAGTCAAGTTACATTCAGTTATGTAATGCTTTAACCTACCCATCTGCAACTGAACCAAAACATAAAAGATTTTTCCCCCTGTAAAAATAGGTAAGCACATAATTTTAAGGGCTTGGAAGTAAAAAATTTCTATGTGTCTATAAAGTACAGCCTGAAACTATGGCCTAAATACTAGCAGAACCTACTTAGGAAGAGCAAGGGATTCACGCTGTGCTACAGTCATACACTTGGGAAATCCACTTTCCTTCTTTCTGTTTGTAAAATACAGTAGTCATAAATTTTAAAAATCAACTCTGCATGAATTTCAGCAGAAACTCCTGCTTTTAGCTGCAACTGTGAAATTATCAAGTTATCTTCCTTCTCACTTGCCTCAACAACACTCTTCTGATGATATGACACCATAACTGACTTCTATTAATAAACACAAAGTAAGCAAGGGTAGAATACCCAGTAAGCAAGGTACGTGTGAGTTTACAATTAGTAAGTAAACACAAGTGAGCCCATGTGTACCTTGCTTGCTGGTTAATTTGCCCCTGAAAGTAGGTATTCTCAAGTAGTGTCACAAAGACTACCGGCCCAAAGAACCCACAATGGAGATGTTTTTAAAAGGATTTAGAGAAAGCAGTCAACCAACAACGGACAATCACAGCTGATGTTTACTGAAGGATTGCCATGTGCCACGTACAATGTTAAACACTTGACAGGTGCCAAGTCATTAAATGCCACCCCACCCCACCCCCACCCCTTGAGGTACTCAGCATAGTGCAGAAGTCAGGAACAGGGACAAGGGTCAGACCTAATTCAAACTTGGTCTCTGCAAATTACTACTAACTTGTTCTTGGGCAAGTTACTTTCTCCCTCCAAAATGGGGATGATAATAGAAGAGAATCACAGAAGTGGTGAGAATTAAACAATATATATATAGCAGGAAAAGTATGCAACAGTGCCTAGCGATAGTGAGTACTCTGTTTACACTATTTAATAATGATGTATCAAATACAAAGCTAGCCGCCTCTTCTGTTGGGCCCCAGGGACTTTATCCAGCCATTCCAGCTAGAGGAAAATCTCCTCTTGCCCCTCCCTCCTCTTTCTACCGGCAGCATCCTTCTGCAGGCCTCAGAAATGCATGGTACCCTCCAGGCATTGACAGCCTTAAATGGCACAGCACAACCCCTTCCCCCAAACAGGGACCTACGGCAAGTTCCCTCACTCCTCTGTGCTCGCTCCTCCAAGCTTTTATACACTCAAACCACATATGTGACAGTGCTCTGTACACTGGTTATGAAGTACCTTTTCAGACTCCTACCTGGATCTGCTCACAGACACCCGTATCTGGGCCCCCAGGCTTTGAACTCAAAAGTTCAGGTCCTAGGCCCAGAGATGACATCACAGATAAAGAGCAAGTAAGGAATTTTGTTTTGTGGTTGTTATTATGCTGCTATGCTTTTAAGTTAAAAAGTTTACACTAAGTGTTAATATCACCTCACTGCCATTCAGTTGATTCTGACTCATAGTGACACTATAGGACAGAGTGGCGCTGACCCTACAGGGGTTCCAAGGCTGTAAATCTGTACAGAAGCAGACTGCCAAATCTTTCTCCTGCAGAGCAGCTGGTGGGTTTGAACTGTCAACCTTCAGGTTGGCATCCGAGTGCTTTAACCGCTGCATCACCAGGGCTCCTTTAATACTGCTAAGTAGGTGGTAATTACAACGGTTAAGAAGGAAGAGCTATTTTATAAAGATCATCAAGAGAAATTAAGATACTGACGATTCATATATAATTGAGAAGCAGACAGCAAAATGCTGTGGGGCGGGGGGTGGGGAACAAATCATTCGTGGAAGACCAAATACAGCTATCAATTATTAAAATTCTCTTTTCTAGGTAACTTCTTAGGCGGTGTTTCTGAAGTACTTACTGACCATTCAGATGGCCCGGAACATAAGTACAACTTAATTCCTAACTCCAACTGAGAAAATAACCTCTCATTACTGGTGCACTGAAGACCACAGCTCTGGCTAGAAACCCAAGCCTTTAATAACAGCCATCAGCAAAACCAGCTGGACAGCCAACGGAGCATCCGTCAAGAATAACAGCTTATCACAGGACTGTTTCAACCACTCCCAAGTGGGAGGTGACACAGGGAGGTCATCCCAACCAACGCAGTTAACAGTCAAGCGTTGCCAGGACAAGAAACGACAGTATGAAACGAAATTCTTTGTAGTGTTTGGTTTTCATGTTTTGGAAGGTGACTAAGGACCAACTCATAAAGGAGACAATATGGTAAGGAAGGCAGAATAAATGCTGGCCAGGGAAAGAGTATGTGTGTGTCCTCCTCCCAGTTGTGAAGCCTTAAAACTTTTAGTCTCTGTCTATGGCTACTGAGGGATGCGACCAATCAGGGATTGCAAACTGGGGTCCCAAAGGCCATATATTACTCACAGACAGGTTATTTCAAAATTTTTGTCCACGAAGTGTTTTTTTTTTTTCTTTAAAGGTAAATTAATTACCAATTGTTTAAAATCTGGATATTTACATGAAAAATTTGAATTTTCTCATTTCTCTCGAAAG
Source organism: Dugong dugon (assembly GCA_030035585.1). Lineage (NCBI taxonomy): Eukaryota > Metazoa > Chordata > Mammalia > Sirenia > Dugongidae > Dugong > Dugong dugon. The sequence goes on from CM057465.1 coordinate 18,044,705, forward strand.
TTAATATATCTGGCTATACACCCGTCAGACTCCTGTGTGACAACACTCAGCTCAGGGGAAGCTGCCCCATGAGCCAAGGCATGTTCTCACTAGCTCACCCCAATCCTCACTGTCCACTTCTTCCATTTAAGTTACGAGCCTAGCCGCATGAACATCTGGGTCTGCAACCCTGCGATTGTACCTTGTGACTTTATGAGTAAACCAAGAAAGTTATTATATACATAATACACATTTATGCCTCCAGTTATCACGATGTTGTTTATTGGTCCAGTTGTGTGGACTGCCAAAAGAGCAAACAAATCAGTCTTAGAAGGAATACAACCAGAATGCTCCTTAGAAGTGAGGATGGCGAGACTATGGCTCACCTACTTTAGACACATCATTAGGAAAGACCAATCTCTAGAGAAGGACATACTATTTGGTATAGTAAAGGGTCAGCAAAAATGAGGGAAACCCTCAATGAGATAGACTGACACAATAACCACAACAATGGACTCAAACATACCCATGATCATGAAGATGTCAGAGAAATGAACAATGTGTCATTCTGTTATACACACACCATCCTGAGTCAGAGCTGACTTGATGGCAACTAATAGCAATAACAACATGTATTGATTGAAATGATTAATTTAAAAATATTTATTGTGTAACTAAGCAAGGATAAGTCAAGAAGACTAGAACATGATTTCTGTTGTCACGGAGCTCAAAGTTACCTATAGTAGAGAGAACTTCTTGCAAATAATTACAACTTGCTGGAACTGAAGCCAAAATTGAGGTATGTGTCACAAGTGATCTGAGAACCCAGAGAAGAAGGCCACTCTGCAAAAGAAGAGTTGGGGAAAGTATCACAGATGAGGTGCTATCTGAGCTCAGTTTTACAGAATAAAGAAGAAAATCAAAAGAACGGTTCTTTGGGCAGAGAAACAGCCTATGAAAATACAGGGTGGTATAGAAGTTTATTAATAGGGGTTAGGTGGGACCTAAGCATAGGTTTGGAGAAGGAACTACCCTAGAATTAGACCATGAATTTCTATAGGAGTCTTATCCTATACAGTCTATAGCCAATGGGAGGAAAAAAAAAGATGTTTAAACCAGGACTTTGAACCAGTATGAACTGGTTCAGTCGTGGCCAATGAAGCGAAACCAGAACATACCCAAATTTTTTACAATTTTACAATTTTTACAATTTGTGTGATCTGGAATGATAACCAGAATGGGAAAAATTACAGATCAAAACCCTGGAATGAGCGAGACATGGGTTTGAGTGCAGGCTGAATGAAGACCTAGTAAAACCTGATGGACTTGGGTAGGGAGGAGAGGTGATGTAAAGAGGATGACTCCCAGGTCTCCAAAGTGGCAGGGAGCAGATCAAGGTACCACTGATCATGAAGGGAGAAGAGAAGGTGACACAGTCTTGGGGGTGGGTGGTTTTGGGGCTGAGATGATAAAGTTGGTTTTAAGTCAGTGAACAGAAAGTCCAAAGGTACCAGAAATTACAAAGACAGTGGCAGCAAAGTTCAACTTAACCAAAGGGGTTGGCAAACTACAGTCTGTGGGCCAAATCTCGATCACTGCCTGTTTTTGAATAGCTCATAAGCTAAGGGTGGTTTTAACAATTTTTTTTCTCTTATTCATTTTTTATTTTTTAATTGTGGTAAAAACATATATAACAAAACATTTGCAAATTCAGTAACTTTTACATTTATGTTAAATAGTTGAAGAAATCAAAAGAAGAATATTTTGTGGCATGTGAAAATTATATAAAATTCTAATTTCAGTGTTCATAAAGTTTTATTGGAACACAGCCACCTTCACTTGTTTACATATCGTCTACGGTGAATTTTGCCCTACAGTGGCAGGGTTAGTAGTTGCAACAGACACTGCCCGGCCCACGAAGCCTAAATTATATACTATCTGTCCTCTTTCAGAAAAAGTTTGCCGACTTCACAACTTAACTATTAGGTTGAACTCTCTTAAATTGTTTTTGTAGGTCAATAACAGTCAACTATTGGCAATTTCATATGGTTACATGTAATATATTGGTGAAGCAAAGGAGAGAGACATAGGTTTGGGGAGAATTTAAGAATTTTAGCGTTATTAGTAACATTAATTTTGAATATTACTTTGCTCCTAGCATTTGGGAAAGAGCCATCACTAGCTTCTATTCTCCTGTGGTGCAATGGATCACTTTTATATGGCCTTTCTTGCCATGGTCTTGTAACTCCCACCAAATGACTGGGTAGGACTATGCAAATAAGGTGACTGTGGCCACCAAGGGGATTGGACTGCTTGCTAATAATGCAAATAAGGTGTGTGGCACCCTTGTGAGGGTGGGACCATGCAAGTAAGATGTATGGAACCCTAAAGAGGGGACTGATCAGTTTTGACATCCGGCTAGGCTTAAAATGAGCCATCCCAGAGGTGGAAAGCGGGGCTTCACTACCACCAAGAAGAATGGGAGTGTAATGCGTCCTTTGGACTGTGGGTCTGTGCGTTGAGAACCTCCTAGACTCGGAAGACAGAGAGAGAGACAGCTGTAACACCAGTGATGGTACAAGATGGTGAGAAGTGGTGGCAGCAGAACCAGGAGACCAGCATGTGATGGCATAGTAAGCTTCCTGGTTCATGGAGCAAGGTGGTTACAGTGTGTGCTTTGATCCATGGAGCAAGAGAGCTGAGCGCTTTTGGGCAGGAGGCTTGCTGGCAGAGTGGGGTGTTTTCTGCGCACTTGTCAGCGGAGCTAGGTTACCTACCCACAGAGCTAGAAAGCTGAGTGCCTTCAGGCAGGAGGCTTTCTGGTGGAGTAGGGGGCCTCTGGGCATTTGTCGGTAGAGCTAAAGGGCTTTGTAACACTTGCCTATGGCTGAGAGGCCAAGAGGCCTAGGGGCCGAGAGGCTGAGGGCCAGAGAGAGACCTGCCTGTGGGCATGGCTGAGAAGAAGCTGTCCTGATCAAAGAACTGTATCCTGAGTCGTTTTGAGTCATTCTTGATCCTGAAGTGTAACTTCTTACTTCCCTAATAAACCCCATAATTGTGAGTATTTTCTGTGAATTCTGTGTGGCCAGTGCAATGAATTATCCAACCCAGCAGAGAGTACCGTGGGAGGGACAGCTGACATCAGAACTGGTAAAAAGGTTGGAGTGTGGAGGTACATCTGACCTCCGCCTCACAGAGATCAGCTTTGGGCTGCTGATGCTGATAATGATTCTCCTCCCCCCTGGTGAAGTTAGAGGCACTCAGACACTTCCACTATGTCATTTTTACATCCCCTTACCCAATATCATTAAATGACTGAGGATTTAAAAATGAACACTGAAGATCAAAAGAAATTATGGTGATGTCTCCATGGATTGTCCCACGTAAATATCAGTGTTTCCTTCTTCATATTGGCTGTTTAGAAATGAAATTTTAACTTAAAGATAAAAATCAGAAAGCTGCCTCTGAGTATTTATTTCCTTTCAATCATTCTCTGGGTTCTCTTGGCAAAACCACTAATGTCACCAATGTCCAACTTCCTTATTTAAATAAGGAAGTCTGTGCTCTGTCAGATGCTGGAACAATTCCCACACAGGGCCGAAGTGCTGCTCTGTGGGGCCAAATAAAATAAAAATAATGGCCTACCCAAAAAAGGATTTGCATTTTAAAAAACAGAAAAATACTTTTCACAGAATTAGAACAATATCATTTGTATACAGCTGTTAGCTTCAAATGGCAATTAAGAAAAAAAATTAATGTGCTTGAAGCTACTACGTTTCTAAAGATAAGGTTTTCTTTATTCACCAGATACATCAATACGACGTGCAATTTGAAATGGTATTTTTTAAAGATACGTGGAAGTCTATTTAAAATGTGTACTTTTACAGTGCAAACTTTAAAAAGCTTGAAACTCATTAAATGAAATATGAAACCAAAAGATAAAAGTGCTCTAATCTCACCAGACATCAAATAACAACGCATAAATTTGTTAGTCAGCAGATTCCTCAAAACCCTGCCACAATCTTGATTTTCTCTTGCTATGGGATAAAAGAGCGAGCTAGACAAGCCTGGGCTCTGATAACCTTCCTTTTAAACTTTAAAGCAACACAAAAGCAACAAGTTGATATAGAAGAAGATTGTTTGGTAGTTAAGAAGGGTGAAGTCCTACCCATGGGAGTTCTAGAAAAAAATCTTAAGACATGTACAATCATCCTTCGTAGAAGGTAGAGGCCACTCATCCACCTATCCCTACATGCACTGGCTGTCTAAACATGCAATGGGCATCTGCAACAGAACATGAATCACAGGGGGCAGATGGGTTTCTCTCTGATACAAATTTAGGAAGCAGACTAAAAACCAAAACCAGTTGCTGCCGAATAGATTCCAAGCTATGGCGACCCCATGCGTGTCAGCATAGAACTGTGCTCCATAGGGTTTTCAATGGCTGATTTTGGGGGAGTAGATCACCAGGCTTTTCTTTCAAGGCACCTCTAGATAGGCTTGACTTTCCAACCTTTGAGTTCACAGCCAAGCGCATTAACTGTTTGCACCACCTAGAAACTCCAGAACCAGACTACCCAGGTTTGAACCCCTTAGTAGCTGTATGGTTTTCAACAAATCACTGCATCTCCCTGTGCCTCAGTTTCTCATTTGTAAAATGAGGATAATTAATAGTACTTTCCTAATAGGTTAGTCATAAAGATTAAAAAGTTAATGAATTTAGAACAGTCTGACTGTTGGAAAACAACTGTTAAAAGTGGTTTGACTGGTACATCCAACAACTTGGTCAATGCTTGTAACCCTAAATGTGAGAAAGGTGTTACCATTATCTTCATTTTATTGGCCCTGTCTATATCATATGCAAAATGATTCAATTCAACATCTGGGGCAAATCATTTTGTCATTCTGTCACAGCAATCGAGGTTTTAAAAGATGTGTTATGTTCACACAAACAATGCTGTTGTAATTAGTTGCACAAGGACCTATAAATGGAACACAGTGCTTGCAAGGGATTGTGACATGTCACATGGTTTCAGCACTCCAACAGACTTTTTCCAAGGAAAGCACAGTATTACTGGAAGGGTACCTTAAAAGCAATAATTAATTTTTTGCCTCACTGTTGCATTTTTTTTTTTAATACACATTTTAACTGAGAATAATGTGTTTTGGAAGATCTTCACCCTTGTGTTAATTTATCTGCAGAGAAAGTCTGTTTTGTTTCCAGATTAGAGCCTGGTTGTTATCTGATCAAGCATTCTTACCTTTGTCCTGAGACCCTGGGCAAAGCTCAGTTAACAATTCAAGCCTCCCTAATTTGCATGGGAAAAAACATGCCAATTTGAACCTTGACCCTCTAGCCAATCTGGGTTCCATTTTAGGGGAATTGATCTCTACCCTCAAAAAGCTACAAAGTACAAGGAGGCTTTGTTATGGCCTTGAGTGAGACAAATGCATTGTAAACTATTTCAAATTAGACTAATGCCTGCTATCTCCTTAAATAAAAAGGCCAAGGTCAGCTGCTGACATTTTTCAGTTCGTCAAAGATGGGTATGCTCCATAATGCCGAACGTTGTTTTGGTTAAATTTCCCATCCCCCTCAAATCCCCACCACAAAGCAAGGAGTAGGCACTCAATAAATGTTAGTTGGATGAATGAAAAAATGTATTCATTTTCTCCATAACATCTCATGGGAGGAGATGAGAATAATAAATTCCAAAACTGCTTATTTGTTTCTAAAAGCTTAAAATATTTTGATTGGGGTTTCCCATCAACTGGCTTCAAGGAAAAGGAGTCTACATTCCAAAGAAAAAATCAGTTAATTAGAAGCCCCTCTACCAGTAACTTAATGTGGGAGTAGGATGTGTAAAGTGAGCCCTGAATATCTCCAGCAGAGAAGTGGCTGGAGAAATCAGAGATTTGCATCCCTCTAGATGGCATCTTTATCTTAACTCCACTGCTGGCCTTATAACCAAGTATTCACTCAATAATATCGTTCTATCAACAGTCATGGAAACCTTGGTGGCTGATTTAGGAAATAATATTTGGAATCATTGTTCTCTGACCCTGAGCATGGAGAAATGTGACCCAGCCGGGGCTGGGCCCTCACAGACTCACAAAGACACATCCACTGGGCCCTGAGATAAGACAATAGATGGGACAATCTCAGAAATTATCTTAAGGAAGCTTTCACAAAAAGGCAATAAAACCTAACCCAAAGGACTTCTCACCTTTTGTCTTTTCCTATTAACATTTAGTGAATAGGAATTTGTTGGACCAATGAAGACCCTCCTGACTTTCATAACTGAAACCCGTACCAATGATTGTTAAGAAAGATGATTCAAAATGTAAGATTACAATTTCTAGCCAATCAGTGAAAAAGTGACGATTCTACCCATTTTGTGATGTTGATATATACTGATGATTCTGTAACCTTCCTTGGATTCGGGCAGACATTCTAACTCTGGCAGCATGCTTGTCCGCTTCCCACTTTTGTCCTTTTGAATATATGCCAAATAAAACCTTCTTTTTACTTTACTAAAGTAAAAACATGGCCAAGTGGTTAAGAGCTTGGCTGCTAACCAAAAGGTCGGCCGTTTGAATCCACCAGGTGCTCCTTGGAAACCCTATAGGGTAGTTCTACTTTGTCCCATAGGGTCGCTATGAGTCGGAATCAATTCAGTGGCAATGGGTTTGGTTTTTTTTTTGGTTATCAACAGGCATAGCCTACCAAGAAGGCCTTCGAGGACCAGGATGGCTCCCTCTCAACTCTGAGAGACTACCGTGGAAGAGGGAAATTTCAGAGGCCAAAGGGGGATCCAGAGGTATCAGAAATGCAGATTCTGACACTCACTATCAGTTTAAGGCTACCGAGAAATTCCCTTCACTTGGAAATATCCAAAAGCTGATTTACAAGTACTCAGGATACTCTTGAGGATCTCTGCACTAAAAGTGAAGGTTCTAAGACTTCTTTTCTAACTATTAACTTCATCTGCCCCAAAACAAAATCTCAATTGCTTTACAGATTTAAAATTAATTCACATGGAACATAGCTGTAGAGTGTTACTTGACTTGCTAAGGTAATTCTCTGATAACTGGTAAACCACTTTTCACATATGCCAGGTCTCTAGAAAATGGAAATTTGATTAAACGTCCAATCCCCAACTAGACCTTTAATGTGAGGCCGTGCAAGTGAGCCTCAAATGCTGCTGTTCCCAGGCTCCTAAGTTGGCTTGCCTTTGTTCTTACCAAACAAACTTTCCCTAGGGTATCTTCTCTACTCCAAGGCTTCCTTTAAGAACTAAACATTAAGCACTGCCATATTCACATACACTATAGATCTCTGGGGTGTCTGGCCTGCATTTCTGAATGCTTTCAGGATATATGCATTTGCATGTAACAGATATTAAAGCTGCCCAAACCTGTGCACAGAACTTCTTGGAATTACCAGAGGGAGAACACAAAAGATTAATACACAGAACTCTTCTAGAAAAAAGAAAGGCAATTTGATGTAATGCAGAAACAGACAGGGAACATACAGACACAGTAGTAGCGGAACTTAAAAAAGTTATTCAAGAACATAATGCCAAATTTAATAGGCTGCAAGAATCCATAGAGAGACAGCAATCAGAAATCCAGAAGATTAACAATAAAATTTCAAAATTAGACAACTCAATAGAAAGTCATAGGAGCAGAATTGAGGCAGTAGAAGTTAGAATTAGTGACAATGAAGATAAAGCTCTTGATGCCAACCTATCTGAGGAAAAATCAGATAAAAGAATTAAAAAGAATGAGGAAACGCTGAGAGTCATGTGGGACTCTATCAAGAGAAATAACCTACGAGTGACTGGAGTAACAGAACGGGGTAGGGGGGCGGATAACAGAAAATACAGAGAAAATTTTTGAAGATTTGTTGACAGAAAACTTCCCTGATATCATGAAAGATAAGAAGATATCTAAGATGCTCATCGAACCCCACATAAGGTAGATCCCAAAAGAAAGTCACCAAGACAGATTATAATCAAACTTACCAAAACCAAAGATAAAGAGAGAAATTTAAGAGCAGCTAGGGATAAAAGAAAAGTCATCTACAAAGTAGAGTCAATTAGAATAAGCTCGGACTACTCAGCAGAAACCATGCAGGCTAGAAAGGCAATGGGATGACATACTTAAAGCCTTGAAGGAAAATAACTGTCAGCCAAGAATTATATATCCAGCAAAACTGTCTCTCAAATATGATGGTGAAATTAAGGCATTTCCAGATAAACAGAAGTTCAGGGAATTTACAAAAACCAAACCAAAATTAGAAGAAATACTAAAAGGAGTCCTACGGTTAGAAAATCAGTAACACTAGACAACAATGCAAGACTAGAACACAGGACAGAGCAACCAGATAATGACTCAGATATGGAAATCGAAAATACATCAAAACTAAAACATTGAAAATAGGGAAACAGATATCAACATGTAAAAAAGGATAATATTAAAACAAAAAAAGAGGGACTTAAAAAATGGAGACATTGATTTTCTATATGGAGGGGAAGTTAAGGCGATATAAAGTAATAAAAGACTGGTATAAACTTAGAAAAATAGAAGTAAATATTAAGGTAACCACAGAGGAATCTAACAATCCTACAAATCAAAATAAAGTAGAAAAACATAAAGATGCAGCAAACACAAAATCTACAACAAAGAAAAAGATGAAAAGAAAATACATAAATGACTCAGCACAGAAAATTGAGAACAAAGAAACTGTGAACAACACACAAAAAGAGATATCGGGATGACAGCACTAAACTCATACCTATCAATAATTACGCTGAATGTAAACGGACTTAACACACCAATAAAGGCATGGAGAGTGGCTGATTGGATTAAAAATCATGATCCATCTATATGCTGCCTATGAGAGACACACCTTGGACTTAAAGACACAAACAGGCTAAAACTCAAAGAATGGAAAAAAATATATCAAGCAAACAACACTCAAAAAAGAGCAGGAGTGGCAATATTAATCTCTGACAAAATAAACTTTAAAGTAAAATCCACCACAAAGGATAAGGAAGGGCACTATATAATGATTAAAGGGTCAATACACCAGGCGGACATAACTATAATAAATATTTACGCACCCAACAACAGGGCTCCAAAATACATAAAACAAACTCTAGCAGCTCTGAAGAGAGAGTTAGACAGCTCCACAATAGTAGTAGGAGACTTCAACACGCCACTTTCGGTGAAGGACAGAACATCCAGAAAGAAGCTCGACAAAGACATGGAAGAGCTAAATGCAACAATCAACCAACTTGATCTCATAGACATATACCGAACACTCCACCCAACAGCAGCCAAGTATACTTTCTTTTCCAACGCACATAGAACATTCTCCAGAACAGACCACATATTAGGCCATAAAGCAAGCCTTAACAAAATCCAAAACATTGAAATATTACAAAGCATCTTTTCTGACCATAAAGCCATAAAAATGGAAATCAACAACACAAAAAGCAAGGAAAAAAAAATCAAACACATGGAAACTCAACAACACCTTGCTCAAAAACTACTGGGTTACGGAAGAAATTAAGGATGGAATAAAGAAATTCATAGAATCAAACAAGAATGAAAACACATCCTACCAGAACCTTTGGGACACAGCAAAAGCAGTGCTCAGAGGTCAGTTTACAGCAATAAATGCACACATCCAAAAAGAAGAAAGGCTCATAATCAAAGCTTCAACCCTACAACTGGAACAAGTAGAAAGAGAGCAGCAAAGAAGCCCACAGGTGCCAGAAGGAAGGAAATAATAAGAATTAGAGCAGAATTAAATGAAATAGAGAATAGAAAAACAACTGAGTTAACAAGTCCAAAAGCTGGTTCTTTGAAAAGATCAACAAAATTGATGAACCAATGGCCAAACTGACAGAAGAAAAACTGGAGAGGAAGCAGATAACCCGTATAAGAAATGAGATGGGTGATATCACAACAGACCCAACTGAAATTAAAAGAATCATAACAGATTACTATGAAAAATTGTACTCTGACAAATTTGAAAACCTAGAGGAAATGGACAAATTTCTAGAAACTCACTACTTACCCAAATTAACACAAACAGAGGTAGAACAACTAAATAAACCCGTAACAAAAGAAGAGATTGAAAAGGTTATTAAAAACCTGCCAACAAAAAAAAAGCCCTGGCCTGGATGGCTTCACTGGAGAATTCTACCAAACTTTCAGAGAAGAGATAACACCACTTCTACTAAAGGTATTTCAGAGCATAGAAAAGGATGGAATACTCCCAAACTCATTCTATGAAGCCAGCATAACCCTGATACCAAAACCAGGTGAAGACACCACAAAAAAAGAAAATTACAGAATGATATCCCTCATGAACACTGATGCAAAAATCTCCAATGAAATTTTAGCCGATAGAATTCAGCAACATATCAAACCTGTACACAATTTTGCCTTCCTTCTGTGGTCTACCTCCTATCTCAAAAATGATACTCTTTCTAGTGTTCCTAGTCTTGGTGGACCAAGAATTCCGAGGAACATCTCTGTTCTTCTAGCTTCTTACTCTCACCCACATCTAGTCTCAGACTGTAGATTTTACCTCACAACCATGACTTGAATCCCCCAATTCCCATACCTTATCCAGACCCTCATCACATCTCTGGGTATCACTGTGTAAACCTCCTAGGTGGTTGTCTTCTCCCCAGTAAATCTTGCACAGCATGGTCAGACTGACCTTTCTCAAACATGATTCTGGCCATGCCTCTCCCATGCTCAACTTCCTTCAACAGACTCCAAAGATTTCAGGGAAAATTATACTCCTTAGCTTATCACAGAAGTCTTCATAATCTAGCCCCTTTCATATCCTCAGCCTCCCCTCATCAGTTCTCCTCACACTCCTTTGTTATCCTCAGCCATAACAAGCTGCCTGTAGTTTGCAGAAGGCACCACGTTGTTAGACACAATTTCCTTACGTGTACCTTTCCCTCTGCCTGGAATGACCTAGCCTCCTTGTCTGACAAATGCCCACCTGTCCTTCAGACACTCAGTTTAAACACCACATCATCCTAAATCTGCTTCACATGCATTTCTTCGCTGTAGTTGTTAAACACTGTAATGTAACCCTTAAGAAGTGCAGTGGTTACACTGATAGAAATCACCAGAAACTTGGACTGGTATCCTAGGTCTGGTACTTATAGTTAAGTGACCTTGTGCAAGTTAATTGACTTTTCTAACACTCAATTTCTTTAGCTACAAAATTGGATTACTGGAAAGACTAAGAGAATGAATGAATGTGAAGTGTTAAACCTGGAACAGACCTATTTTTATCTGTGCAGACCCCCTTTCTTTTAGATTATCTCCCTTCTCTGTGGCCCTCTTCCATCTCATTCATATAGCTGTCTTCTGGATACAGTCCAGGGATGGTCAGCTGACCCAAGCTGAGCCAATTAGGGCCCTTCTATAGAAAATTAAAGTGAAACAAAAGGGGAAGGGAGGAGAAAGAAGAGAGAAAAAGAGAAATGTAGGTTATAGAAGAGTATAGATTAGAAATAAAGAGAATCTTAATGGAGTATCTGGATCATTCCAATATCCTTATAATAAATTATCTTGGATTTCTGTCACTTGCAAATTAAGGAGTCCAACAATATCTAACTCTTAATACACGCTCATTTGTACCATTATTATAAAATCATAGCATCTTGAAAGCCTGGGTAAAAATCTATTAGATTTTATATCCTCAGTGACTAGCACAGTGCCTGACAAACACAGCAGGCAGTCAAATATGTACCTACTAGGTGAAAGGTTTATTGACTTCAGGAGAGAAACAGTAACTTGGGGTTAAAATTCTTATCACAAACTCAAGAATCTCCAGACACCATCTTATCCCAAGGCATAAAAGAAAAACTTAGAACTCTCTCACTAAAAGAAGAAAAAAAAAAAAAAGAACATGTTTGACAGTTATGATCAGAAAGAGGCAATGAGATACACCGGGCCAAACCTCCTTACGGACGCACAAGGGTTAAGATTTCAATCTCAGTGCTGAGAGCCCCGGCTCAGGCACATTTAATCCCCTGAACATCTTTGACTTGTTATTAATTGAGTTAATCTAGTTTTATTGGGAGAATAAAAAATAAATAAAAAGAGCTCTAGTCTATGAATAAATGTTAAATTCATATAGAGAACTATTCCTGAAGCTTACCACTAGGAGACAACGGGACGTTTCCCACCCCAACTATGACTCTGGAATGTGGAGGAACTTACATAAGGCTCAGAAATTGTCGAAAATTCCACAGACTCCAAATGAGCTAACTGTTTACCTTCCTGATTGTATTTCAATTTAGACATTAAAATAGATCTCATTGTTTCCAGAATCCTGGATACAGTAAGAGAGATTTAGTGGCTGAGAATAAATGTTAATAGCTGAACCAGGAGCATGGAAGAGGAAATCAGGGAGAAGAATTTTTCTTCATAAAAAGGTCCATGAGGGTAATTTTCATTTCATTACGTTTCTAAATTGCGTACAGTTTTGGATCCTGGTTGCAACATATCAAGAAATAGAAACTAATCAGTAAATAATAAAAGTTCTACAAATCCCTCACATCCTACACTATCAAAATACAGTTTCATGAAGTCCATTCCCACTAAAGGCAACCCCATGTGTATAAGGGTAGAACTATGTTCCATAGGATTTTCAATGGCTGATTTTTCAGAAATAGATCAGATTTTTCTTCTGAGCTGCCTCTGGGTGGACTCAAACTTCCAACCTTCCAATTAGTAGCTGAGCATATTAACCGTTTGCACTGCCCAGGGCTTACCTGGAAATTTATCTAAACCATAAGCTAGATAAAGCATAATACTAAATGCCTACAAATACAATTTACGACACTGTTTCTACAGGAAGTACATTCAGAATTCCAATCTCATTGTTTAGAATGGTCCTCAAACTCTTGTATGCCTACCTGTCACCTGGAAAACTTCTTAAACACAGATTTCTGGGCCCCACTCCCAGAGACTCTAACTCAGTGGATCTAAGGTTGGGCCTGAGAATTGTCATTTATAACAAACTCTGATGTGGTGGTGATACTTTTGGTTCACAGATGACATTGAGTAGGACTGGCCTAGATGAAACACAGTTCTTCTCAAGACTTCCCTTGCACCCTCACCCTCATTCTATTGAGCCGAAAAAAATAGTATGCAATAGCCCCAGTGTGTAAGTCGCTGGTGGTAGTTAGTACTGCCAGAGTCAGAGGCTCAAGAGGCTCCTAGGGACGGGAATGGGGATTCCAGGGAGGGGTTTGAGTTGTGGTAGCGGGAACATGAACTTGATGGGGGAACAGTCACTGTAACTGGCAGGAGCTTGACTGGGGCAATGAAGACTCCCAATGAGGAGGTCAAAGAGAAGAACCCTGGCAGGGCTGTAATGGGGTTACTAGTCTCAGGGAATGTGGTGTTTGAGAGTCTACCACACAAGAGACTGATGTTAAGAAATGGTTGGCAGTAATAAAGAAAGGGTAAGAGGGGCTGCGGGGAGGGAAAGGCAATATACAGGAAGCTCATTTTCAATGGTAGAAGTAGCTGCAATACAAAGTGGAAAAGGCTGTTCTGATAGTTTAGCATATCCAGCCTGGAAGGTAAATTACCAACTGGGGAAACTATGCACACAGGAAAGACACACAAAGTATACTCCAAATTATTAACCACAAAACACTTTTTACAAGAAAAAAAATGACTAACACTTGTAAACACTTCCATCATTTAATTGAACATTACCTCATTTGAGCCTCCCAACAACGGTAAGATAGATAGGAAAGGTATTATTTGCCCCATTTTATACATGAAAATAGAATCCAGAAAGATGACTTACCTGGGGTCAGACAGCTATTGAGTGGTGAAGCCAGACTCAGATCCCAATCTGATTCCAAGGCTCACTCTCAACCACTACTCTTATACTACAGAAAAAGGTAGCTGAGAAGCTTTCAGATCCAGAAGGGAAATCCAGAATCTACTGGTATCATATAAACCAAGGGGCCAAGTATTTAAGAAGGGAAAGTGTTAGGTAGTAAAAAAAGTTCAGATGTCCACTAGGCATGACAAGACGATTTTGGTGGCCACTGGTAACAACTATAAAATCCATGTACTAAAATATTCTCCCTCCCTAGAGAAAGGAAAGTCTGAAGGTGAAAAAGGGCAGTAAGCCTGAGATTGAATGTATATGTTTCCAGGGAAGCATTTTTCTTTTCTGCTTTGTTTTAAAGAATAAGCAAGGATAGACACTTAAAACAGCATCCATGCTTAACAGATTCTAGCTTTAATCCAAAGGTGACGCTGTCAAAAAACAAACAAAAAACTTCTCTGAAAGACCTCACAAATTCTTAAAAATTACAATGAACAAATTATAGAGTCACTGAAAAAATAACTGACAACTTTTTACTGAGCTCCAAACTCCCAAAACCAAACCCTTTGCTGTAGAGTCGATTCTGACTCACAGCGACCCCAAAGCTGTATAGACACTTCAAATTTTAATTTATAGTTTTGCAGTCAAATATTTACTGATAAACTCATGGTTTTAAATTTTCATATTGTTCTTTTAAAAATCAGATTCAACCTGATCTCAGTAAACAAAGATTTTAATGAACATATAGAAAAAAGAAGAGAGACAGACCGAAGTCTTCTTATAATGGTCAAAAGACAAGTTCTATGATCCTGAAACTCACTACAGCAAAAAGTCTGCATAAGGTTCATGAATCAGGCGTCTGCTGAACTAATTGCAGCTTCCTCTAAACCGTTTACTTTCCAGAGTCAAATATCGAAGAAAAGTCTATAAAATTCACTGTGTTAGGTAGGATGTTCTTAAAGGACTGAAGGATTTCTCCACATGATAAACAACCTACTGATTCAAGTGATTAGTAGAATAAGTAGTCTAAAGCTAGGATGAACAACTATCCTGGTTTGCCAGGGAATTTCCTGGTTTTTGCATTCAAAGTCCGACCTCCTGGGAACCCTCTCAGTTCCAGGCAAATCAGGACATTCCAGGCAAATTTGGTCATTCTCCCTAAAGCCCACTTGCTCTTCACGTACCATACTAGTCCAAGAGACAGAAAGTCAAGATTTCTTAAGTTGCAAACTGTCAGAAGTATTAGAGAAAATGTCCAATAAACTACTGTATCCGAAGCTAGAGAAGACAGAAATGGGGGCAAAATGTTCTTCAGATACATCCAGGCAGGATCATCTCTCAGGTAATGAGCAGAGTTGTCCTGCCTCAAAATCCAAGAATCAGATCAGACTCTGAACAGTTGTGATGGCAAAAATATTAAGTTCTTAATTAGTAGTACTACAAGAAGATGACTTATTAGGACTCAACATACAAAGGGTAATTTACTGCGTTTGAGACAGATTCCTTGGATTTCAAAGCTGTAAGAATCCAATCTCCCTGATACCAGCTGGAAGTTAAGGACTTTTTTCATCTTAAGTACCTAAGTTATTCCAGGTCTCTCGGTCTGGCAGGGACTGTCAAGTGGAAGGCAACAACTGAGTCATATTTTTCTGCTTCTTTGCATGCCTGATTTTTGATTGGATGCCAGACACTGAATTTTGCCTTGTTGGGCGCTGGATATTTTTGTATACCCATGAACATTCTTGAGCTTTGATCTGGGACACATTTAAGTTACTTGGAAACAGTTTAAACCTTTCAGATCTTCCTTTTAAGATTTTTAGGCAGGACCATAGCAGTGTTTAATCTAGAGCTAATTATTCCCCACTATTAAGGTAAGACCCTTGAGAGTACTCTATCTGATGCTCCATGAATTATGAGGTTTTCCAGTTTGATTGATGGGAACAAGCACTAATCTTGCTCTGTATGAACACTGGAAACTATTCCCTGTAATCCTTTCAGATGGTTTCTTCTCCAGGCTCAATGCACTGATCAGAACGCTACTGACTACTTGAGGGGTACTCTCTGCAGATCTCTGCTCTCTATGCAGCTGTATCTTCTCCAGTACCTGTTCTGTGAAATCTAGTGCCCTTGTCTCCACAGACTCTCAGTTCCATCTCTTCAACTTAGGGAGTCTGCTCATTTGCACTGGTGCCCCTTCTCTCAGGACAAAGCTGGGGCAATTGTAGGGCTCACATCATTTGCTTCCTACCTCACAGAGATCACTGTGCTTTGCTGTCTGATGTCCAAAAAAAAAGCTGACCAAACCTGCTGCCGTTGAGTTGATCCTGACTCATAGCAATCCTGTAGGACAGAGTAGAACTGCCCCATAGGATTTCCAAGGAGTGCCTGGTGGATTCAAACTGCCAACCTTTTGGTTAGCAGCTGAACTCTTAACCACTACGCCACCAGGGTTTCTGTCTGATGTACAGCATTCCCAAAACCATCGTTTCATATATTTGGTTTCATTTTTTTGTTCTGTTTTGTTTTTGGCTTGTTTCAGGTGGGAGGAAATATTCAGTCCTTTTTAATCAATCTTGGCCGGATACAGAAGTGTCCCAGGTTCATTTTCAGGAAGGAATCTTTGCCAACAATTTTAAAAAGAACTGATGTCAAGGAGGATCCGACATTATATCTGGCATCACACCAAAAATGATACTTTAGAAAGTGAAGCAATATCTATTTTAAGAAGTGGCCTGGGAGGTCACAAGAGCTAGAGAAACAATACAGCTTTACAGGTTACCATACATATGGTTATTTCATCACAATAATCTATTTCACCTCTACAGCTATGCTATTAAATTACCTAAGGATTATTTTGTGTCTTTCCTTAAACTGGCTACAGATAAGTCCAATGTGTCTATCCTTTATTAGAGTAACTTACAAAGCTTTACATGTCAGGTCAGACTCAAGGGCATGGGAAAAGTCATCTGGAATCACATAATCCCTTACTGCCCCTACCCTCAGGGAAGACTAGAGCTTAAAGTGTGTTGAGGGAGCAAAGCAGAGGGAAGAACTGTCTTGTTTACTACAGCATCTCTAGCACCTAACAAAATGGCTGGCATAGAGAAGGTTCTCACCTATTTACCAAGTTAATGAATGAAAAAATGCTACTAACTCTGAGAAACTATAAAATATAAGCTCCTTTTAGTGTTCCCAAGGCATTTTGGATGAAATTGATAAGGTCTCCTCTTCTCTTGGTTCAGTTAAGTGCAAAGAAAGATTGGTGGTTGGTGTCTGGGTAGGAGTAAAGATGACTGGTTAGGTATAAAAGAGGAAAGAAAGAAAAGCAGTTGCTAACCAAATAATCCTGGTTGTTTTTTAAAAAGTTTATTTTATTACCATACTGATTCCCATAACAGGAAAGACTACCAATCACTCCAGAGATAAAATCTATTCATAAAAGAGCCTCCTAAGATGTTTTTTCTTTAATCATATCCAGTTTCAGAGGGTTCCAAAACTTTCTTGCATATTTAGACCTGAAAGTAAAGGGCTCTGATTTTTAAAAGGTGGATTCTTATTGCATTTGGACAGAATAAGTACTGTATCTTTCATATTTTCTCTGTATTTCTCTAAATGTAGTTGCTTAACTTAATAACTTTCTGTCTACAAATTAAATGAGAACAAAAAATAATTAAGGCATTGTACAAATAACATATTTGTTCCAAAATATACTTACATAAGCATTTCAGTAAGATATGCAGTAAGTCCCCAGGCTACTAATATCCCACTTACTTACGGACAACTTGTACTTGCCCTTTAATATTATGTAAATTTGGCCTCACTTTGAAATGACTGAATTAACCCTTACTCAAACCAGAACCAACCGTTGCTCGCAACCGACTCTTGATCATAATCACCTTCACCTGTTGCACGTGCAGCTTTTAAATCATTGAAAAGGCTTTTAAATCACTGAAAAGGCTTCGAGCTAGACCTTTCTTGCACGAAAGTAAGAAACACACAAATGTATGCACCTGTTCTGACCTACCTACAAATTTGACTTAAAGACGCACTTAGGAATGGATCTCGTTCGTAACCCAGGGACTGACTGTATATTAAATGATTCTATGCATTCTGGGAAGTTTTAGGGCAACTCAGGAGGGACATCTGTGGAAGAAGCTGAGAAAATTCACATCCAGTCAGTTTTTGGTGAATTTCTTACTGCCAATCCATCCTCCTAGGCCTTTTTATAAGTGAATCCAAACTGGAAACTCTCTTGAAGGCTTTATGCAGATGCCTCAAGAATAGATCAAACAATTTTTGGTCTGAGTTCAACATTCATTGCTTGTCGAGCATTTTTGGGGGGGGAGGGGGACCCTTCACGTTGAAGTTCAAGCCCATTTATCTTGCTCTTGTCATTGAAGCACCTCCTCAACATTCTTTTCTCCAAATTAGACCACTCAGCTTGCCCTTTATACTTTTCCCTTCATCCCTCTGTAGATCTGCTGCCTTGGAGTCGATTCTGACTCACAGTGACTCTATAGGACAGAGTAGAACTGCCCCAGAAGGTTTCCAAGGCTGCAAATCTTTAAGGAAGCAGACTGTCACATCCTTCTCCTGCGGAGTGGTTCGAACTGCCGACCTTTTGGTTAGCAGCCAAGTACATTAACTGCTGTGCCACCAGGGCTCCTTCAGCCCTCTGTACTCTACACAAAACATTTGCTATGTCATGTGTATAGCATCTTATTGCTCTTATCTGAATGTTAAGTTTCATGAGGACAGGCATGCACCCAACATTAGTAGCTTGCATAAAATAAGTGTTTATGCAGTGATTATTGAATATATATATATACCCTTATCCATTTGCCACAAGTCTTCAAACTTCTTTTTGGGCCCCCTTTGACCAGTTTTTGGAGCCCTGGTCTGCGGTTCGAATCCACCAGCCACTCCTTGCATACCCTATGGGGCAGTTCTACTCTGTCCTATAGGGTCGCTATGAGAAGGAATCAACTCGACGGCAATGGGTTTGATTTCGCACTGGGTTCAACATTTCTAAAAAAAAAATAAATCCCAGTCTACATTTGCTATAGGCTCCAAAATAGGCCACTGTCCTCATGGAAAATGAATTCTAAAATTCTTTTAAATAAATTATTAAAATGAAAAAATAGTATATAGTGAATGGCAAATTCGTAAGTTTTAACTCTTCCAATGTTCTGTCACATATTCCGATCTCACAGACAGAAGTAGTTTTGTGGTTTTTCTTTCAGTGTATTAAGTACAACATGTCCTAATGGATAGATTGCTACTTTTATCAAAGTCTTTGTAACATCTTTTAAATAGCATTCACCAGGGTATTATGTTTATTCAATAAAATTCACATTACATCAAATGATTTCTGTTAATAAAAATGATGTTAAAGAAATGAGGGGGAAGAAACCATGTTTTACATGGTTTTATATAAACCATGTTTATAAACAACATTATGCTTATTATAAAATTTGTGACATTTTAAATAAAGTGCCGCTTAATGCCTAAACATGGGCAGTCATAAATTATCTAAAGCAGTTTTTCTTAGTCTTTTTTTCATTATTGACTCCCTAAGGAGAAAAATTAAGCTTAATTAAAATCTTTTTATTGTTGTAGTTTAAATGAAGTTTACATTTCAAGTTAGTCTCCCATACAAAATTTACACACACATTGTTATGTGAGCCTAATTGTTCACCCCATACGGTGACAGCACACTCCTCCTTTCCATCCCTGATTCCCCATGTCCATTCAACCAGCTCCTAACCCTCTCTGCCTTCCCATCTCACCTCCAGACAGAAGCTGCCCGTTTAGTCTCTTGTATCAACTTGAGCTAAGAGGCACACTCCTCCAAGTATCCCTTTATGTCCCACAGTCCAGTCCAATCCCAGTCTGAGGAGTTGGCCTCAGAAATTGTTTTAGTTCTGGGCTGATAAGAGAATCCATGGGCTATGCTTTCCGGAGAGCCTCCAGTCTCAGTCAGACCATTAAGTCTTGTCTTCTTACTAGAATCTGAGTTCTGCACCCCACCTTTCTCCTGCTCCATCCGGGACTCTCTGTTGTGTTCCCCGTCAGGGCGGTCACTGGTGGTAGCCGGGCACCATCCAGCTCTTCTGGTCTCAGGCTGATGAAGTCTCTGGTTTATGTGGCCCTTTCTGTCTCTTGGGCTAATACTTCCCTTGTGTCTTTGGTGTTCTTCATTCTCCTTTACTCCAGGTGGCTGGGACCAATTGATGCATCTTAGATGGGCACTTGCAAGCTTTTAAGACCCCAGACGCCACTCACCAAAGTAGGAAGCAGAACATTTTCGTAATAAGCTTTAAATTCTTTCTAACAAGAAATTAAATCTTAAGGAAAAAAGACTTTGTGAGATAGGGCTGAGCTCTTTGAAGGGCCACAAACCATTGTAACCATCTAAGGCTTTCTCGCTCCGCCAAGAAACAATTTTTGCCCCCTTGGAGGTGTTAACGTCCCTGCTGAGAATGCATAACATAAACGATTACAATGTTTTAATAATAAAAAGCTGAAAGTTTTGGTTAATAGGAGCAGCACTTAGTAATCAAGCAAATTTAATGTGTTCTATAGGAAGAATGGTGCCCTGGTGGTGCAGTGGTTTAAGAGCGTGGCTGCTAACGAAAAGGTCAACAGTTCAAATCTACCAGCCGCTCCTTGGAAACCCTGTGGGGAAGCTCTACTCTGTCCCACAGGGTCGCTATGAGTTGCGATCAACTCGATGGCAATGGGTTTGGTTTGGTTCGGTTCTATAGGATGAATGGAATCCCTGGGTGATGCAAACAATTAAGATGCTCAGCTGTTAACCAAAAGGTTGGCAGTTCAAGTCCACCCAGAGGCTACTTGGAAGAAAGGCCTGGCAATCTTAAGAAAATAAGCCTATTAAAAGCCCTGTAGCATGCAGTTACACCTGGATACACACAGGTCGCCATGAGTTGGGACAAACTCGATGGCAACTGGTACAGAATGAATGAAAGTGATACAGTGACGGAGTCCTGAACACTGTCGATGCTCTCCCACTTTCTTCAAGGCCTATTTAAAGCCTCTTTTAAAAAACACTCTCCTAGCTCTTCTCCCAATTACCTCCAGAGAATCTCTCCATCACTCATACTACCAATGATTTAATGCCTTTTTCAGGGGCTACCACAGTCTACCATGTATTATAATTACATACTCTGCTACCATTCTAGCTCACTGAATTAACAAGACCCCAAAAGGTGAGAACTCAGTACTCATCTTAGTACACAAAGTACCAAGTGCTGCCCGTAGGACATGGTCCAAAGATTTGTATGTAAGTACAAACGAGTATATTCTGTTGTGATTATAGGTGCCGAGAGAGGTTTCTTGCACAGCTGGCTTAACTGGTTAATTTATGCTCATTTATCAGCCTGACAGGAAATGTAAGAGGCTGACCTGCATTCAGTCCTTTACAAGTCTCAGGTTAGCAGTGAATTGGAAAGCCTTTTGTTTTTAAAAACTGACTGTACAACCTTCCTGATAAAAGTTTGTTTTTCAGCAACCACATCTGAATATGTCAGCTCTCACTCCCACTGCCCCACCCCAATCTTGGAGCAATCGTGGGCAAACTGTCATTCCTATGGTTTCGGGCCAGGTACACCCATGGTTTAAAAACTCTTCCCTAACATTTCTAATAATAGTTTGCTCTTTGTCCATTATTCAATTAAGGGAAAAGTTGTTAATCTTCCTCAAGGCCTTTAACAGATAAGGAGATATGCGTAAACATTACCATACATTTCAATGACTGTTGACAGTTTTATTCCCCAGCTATAATACTTGCTTTGGTAAAATAGAGGAGCTTTTAATATCCCCCTTACGCTCTGTGAGATTGGTAGGGCAACAGTAAAGGGGAACAAATAATTTTTTAATTAATAAAATTTCAAGAAGACTATCATCTAAAAGCCAGTTTAAAGATTTTATTTCTTCCAAACCTCTAATCTTCACACATAAAAAGGTACACTTAACTTGTCATCATTTGCCTTAAATTATTATGTACAAACAAATTAGCTAACAGTCCATGAAGTCAAAGCTAAGTCAGTAGCAACAAGCTGACAATTTGAATAGTGGGAAATAAGACAATTTCCCTAACCTGAAGGAGTATCTTGCTTAAATATAAGTTACAAATGATATCCCTGGAAGGGACAGGAGAGGTGTCTCCTAAAGAAGTGACTTAACTAGAAAACAAGCCTTCAGGAAGCATGTGATCTTCAATTCCAGTTCCTCATTAGCATTCATCCTGAAAACATGGGGGAAATAGTGTATAAAAAGCAAGGTCAGATCCGCAGATATATTCAGGTCACAACTACCTACGTATAATCAGTAATTTGTTCAAATTTCTGTCCCTCTTCCTGCTCCACAGGTAAACCAAGACGCTCAAATTTCTATTTTCAAAAAGAACCCTGCAGTGGCTTGCATTTTACACAGCGTGATGCATTATCTTTAATAACAGCACTGTCCACATTTGAAGGAAGTTAACTGTCTGAGCAAATCACAGAAAATGATCGTTTCTCATCTGCAGCTAGTAATCTGAGCTCTGAATAGCTGCTCATTCACACCAGTTAGCCAAGCAATGGCCTAATTCCTCTTCCAAATTCATCCTGCTCATTGTCTTATGTAACAATCACAAATGAAAAGCCTTCAACGTTTTGCATTCAAACATCTGAAGTTAGGAAGTAGATCACCTGAATGAAAAGAAACAAAGCTATCACGTGATATCCAAGTTTGGCACCAGGCCCCTTCAGATCCTAAGGAACAAAGCCCCTCATTTTAGAAGGGGGCACCTCTGCTGCTGCTGTGAGAGCCTCTGGCTATGACTTTTCAATAGACTTCCCTTTCTCTTCTTAAATGATACTCAAGAAGTCAGAAACACAGAATTAAAAACGAATAAAAGGCATGGGGTAACAGAGATCTTCATAAAATCAAGAGGCTGAATGAGCAAACGTGTCTGTCCCTTGGGGTGGTGGGTCTGGTTGAAAGGAACTAACAACTGAAGCCTTTGAAAGTATTCCTTGCAAGGCTGAAGAGCTTAATAAATATTCATCACAAAATCAAGAAACGAACATAACAGGCACACAGCTCAATGTCACTTTAATTGATGATTGTGGAAAGTCAGAGCTGGGACTACAGAAATGATTTGTATAAACTGTCTCATCTCGCAGATGAGAAAACTGAATTACAGAAAAGTGTCCAAGTAAGCTGTCCAAGGTCACGAAGTGATGATCCTGACTATGAGGTGCAGAATTCCTGTCTAACTACAGCTTACTGTTAAACGTTCAGCAGGCCTCCACACTCCTCTTCCCAGAGGTAAAGGCTGAATTTACAACAAAACTGTAACTGCCTTCTAAAGGATCATATTCCAATAGCCTCCTCTGTAAGCTGCAACAGGTTGAACTGTTGCTAGTAAGGCTTCTGGCCATTGGCACTGATGGACCAAATGTAGGAAAATGGAACTACACCCCCTTCTAGTTATTTAGCTCTTTGTCGTGTATCCAGCACCTCCATGTACATCACCTCAATCAACACTCCAAGAATCCTGTGAGGCAGGAAGGACAGGCATTACTTCCATTCTGCCAGATCATAAAATGGAGTCTCAGCCTACCTAACCACAATGAAATATGATACTAATGAGATGACACTGGAAATTTACTAAGACAGTGAGATGTGCTGAGAACAGCATCAGTTTTCCACCAAAGTAGACTAGGTTACAATTCCATCTTGTTCCCTTACTAGCAAAATGAACCATGGGCCTCAGTTCTCTCCTCTGTGAATGGGGGCTACCCATCACTACCTTCCTTCCAGGCTCCTATGAGGACTGGACAGAACTTCTGCAAAGTGCCTGGCCCAGTGGCAGACGCTCAGTGAATGCCAGCTGTCATTATGAAGCACTAAAATTAAGCACTGGTAACAAATTACAAGTTTCAAGCCTGGTAACTATAACTAGGTAACAGTTTCATTTAAACTTCAGACATGGAGTTGACAACAAGCCACTGGCCACAGCTGACATTTGTCACTTTTCCTTCCTCTATTTGTTAAATTATTTCTTACTCTATTGACTTGGTAACTACTTTGTACAAGCTGCTCCTCCATTTCCCCAGCACATTTTGTAGACTCAGATACGTGCTTACTCTCCACTTCACCCCAATAGCAGGTATTTTTTCTTCCAGAAGAGAAACCATACAGTTGTAGGGAAAGAGGCAAGTGAGGAAGTGAACCATCGTTGCTAGAACTTCCTGGAAGGAATCAGTATATCTCAACCCCTTAGAGCAGGGCACAGACCCAAATGCCTCATGGGCCAGAATACTATATGGAGGACACATGCTGACTGTGGCAAACTGGAAAGCACGTGCCTCTTCTAATGGTGGACAGCTGTACCCAGCTCTAGCTGATTGTGGGACTGCGGCCCAGTGTTGCCAAGTCTCCTGGCATTTCAAGAGAAGCCAAGAATCTATACTGTGGAAAATATATAGATTTTTAAAAAACTGTATAGCCAAACAAAATACAATTACAGGCAAATCTAGCCCATGGGTCATCAACTTTTCTAACTGTTGCTTTAAAACCTTCTGAGGTATAGTAAACCAAACAGCAGAGAAACTCTGCTCTGGAGTTTTTAACCTAGAAAGGTAGGCAAGAGAGCTAGGATCACAGAAAGCCCAGAGAGTGGGGGTTACTGAAACAAAAAGGATGAAAACTTAAACAGAATCCACTGGAAAGAAGGCAGCTCAAGCACTCGGGGGTTAGGGTTAGGGTGTCAGGGGGCTGCTGGCCAAGGTACACTGCTCCCAGGGAAAGTGGGGGCTCTTGTCAGAGGATGACGGTGACGAGAAGAAGTGGAAGTTATTAGCTGGAAGACAGGACCTTCCTGAGAAGTTTGTGCACAAAAGCACAGACACAAGGGCTTTTTATTACATATCATCAGTTGCTGCTGAGTTGCTTCCTACTCATGGCAACCCCATGTGTGTCGGAGTAGAATTATGCTCCACTGGGCTTTCACTGGCTGATTTTTTTGGGAAGCAGATCACCAGGCCTTTCTTTTGAGGCATCTCTGGGTAGAAGAGACCCTCCAACCTTGTAGTCATAGCAGCTGAGTGTTAACCGTTTGCACCACCCAGGGTGCTCTGATTTAAGTAAACATGAGTGTCTGAGAGAGATAAACTGAAGGGAATGCATCTGAGCCTTCTATCCAATACTGCAAGGCCTTCAGATACATGAATGATATATGATCCTTAGGCCTCTTTCAAAGATTTTGTTTTTGATGACATAGCTTAAACCTTTTAAAATATTATTTCCTTAAGGGCAAAACGGAAAGGAACTTGGAATAAAAAGAAATGTAAAAAACCTTAGCAAGTCTGATACACAGCTTTCATAAATACACATAGACAGCTACATACCTTCCCTGATGAAACAAACCCAGCAGTAATTAAAAAAAAAAAAAAAAGTCAGTCAGTCACTTTGATATTTTACTTAGAAACGTATGGCTCATGGAGTCAACTTTAAATAAAGTGTGCTGAACAACTGGACTAAACCAAAGCTAAGAAGTTTCCTGAATACAATCAAACACTTTGAGGGACAGAGTAGCAAGGATAGGGGCCTGGGGACCATGCTTTCAGGGGACATCTAGGTCAACTGGCATAACAAAGCTTATTAAGAAAATGTTCTGCATCCTACTCTGGTGAGTGGCGCCTGGGGTATTAAAAGCTTGCAAGCAACCAGTTGGTCCCAACCACCTGGAGTAAAGGAGCATGAAGAACACCAAAGACACAAGGGAAGTATTAGCCCAAGAGACAGAAAGGGCCACATAAACCAGAGACTTCATCAGCCTGAGACCAGAAGAGCTAGATGGTGCCTGGCTACCACCAATGACTGCCCTGACAGGGAACACAACAGAAAGTCCCGGATGGAGCAGGAGAAAGGTGGGGTGCAAAACTCAAATTCTAGTAAGAAGACCAGACTTAACAGTCTGACTGAGACTGGAGGATCCCTGGAAAGCATGGCCTCTGGATTCTCCATCAGCCGGGAACTAAAACAATTTCTGAGGCCAACTCTTCAGACAGGGATTGGACTGGACTGTGGGACATAAAGTGATACTCGTGAGGAGTGTGTCTCTTAGCTCAAGTTGATACAAGAGACTAAACGGACAGCTTCTGTCTGGAGGTGAGATGGGAAGGCAGAGAGGGTTAGGAGCTGGTTGAATGGACATGGGGAATCAGGTGGAAAGGAGGGGTGTGCTGTCGCAGTATGGGAAGAGCAATTAAGAGTCACATAACAACGCATGCATACATTTTTGTATGGGAAAAAATTAAAATTAAAAAGTGTGCTGAGAAAATCCATTAGTCAGAGACTTCAATCATTCTCTCATACATAAAAGGCAGAGATACAGTAAAGCCTCAATTTATTCTTTACTGTTTAATTTAACACACATCATTTCAATTTCTTAAAATGCTTTAGTGAAAATTCAATAGATTTTTTTTTAATGAAGATTTTTTCCTTTCCAAGGTAGATAGTATCATACAACCCTAAGAGTTACTCAAAGTTTAAATTCATTGAAATTCCATTAGATGAAATTAATTCCACCTACACAGCTGTACAAATAAGAATAATTATAACTTCCGACTACCCCGTTATTCACATATGTGAACTTTATAACCCAAATATTTCTATTCGGAGATACTCATTCAAAATGTGAAGGCGTTTCTAATTCTATGCCTATGTTGCTGATTACATACATTCCATTTCTCAGAGGTGAATTCTCAACAGAATCACTTTCACACTTAAGGAAAAATTATCCATTATATCAACATGTTCCGAAAGAAAGCAAATACATGCAAGTGATATTATCGTTCTCTATAACCCTAACTTCGGACACTTTTAGGTTTAATTGTTAAGTAAGAATTAATCTGGCACTATGTGGTTGCTTTTGTTGTTGTTTTAGGACATATTAGCATCAGTCAAATTGAACAAAAGATCCAAGAACTGGTATTTGGGGAAGAAATAGGTACTATTAGGAATGTGCATTTGAGTCAGAATCGACTTGACAGTACCGGGTTTGGTTTTTCTGGGGGGAGAGGTTTGGAAAAATAATAAGTACATGAAGGAACGAATCCTTAGAAAGAGTCCTCCAACATTGGGAAGACTTTGGGCTTGAGTTATAAAGGCAGGTCTCCTGTTTATTATTCACAAGATGGTTTAATTTTAAAGCTGGAAAGGGGCTTAGTGATAGTTTCTTATTTGATATATGAGGAAATAAGGTCGCAGAGCGTGACAAAGGTTATTATTGCCCACTTAGCCAGCAGAATTCAGGTATCAGGATTGGTGGAAGACTCATTAACAACCTGTGATATGCAGATGACACCACCTTGCATGCTGAAAGTGAAGAGGACAGTATGGATTACACCTCAACATAAAGAAAACAAAAATCCTCACAATTGGACCAATAAGCAACATCATGATAAACAAAGAAAAGATAGAAGTTGTCAAGAAAGCATTCTATTTTACTTGGATCCACAATCAACACCCATGGAAGCAGCAGTTAGGAAATCAAGTGATGCACTGCACTGGGCAAATGTGCTGCAGGAAATCTCCTTAAAGTGTTAAAAAGCAAAGATGTCACTTTGAGGACTAACGTGTACCTGACCCAAGCCATGATATTTTCAACTGTCTCTATATGCATGAGAAAGCTGGACAATGAATAAGGAAGACCAAAGAAGAATTGATGCCTTTGAATTATGGCGTTGGTGAAGAACACTGAACATACCACGGATTGCCAGAAGAATGAACAAAACCGTCTTGGAAGAAGTACAGCCAGAGTGCTCTTTGGAAGTGAGGACGGCGAAACTTCATCTCAAGTACTTTGGACATGTTATCAGGAGGCATCAGTCCCTGGAGAAGGACATCGTGCTTGGTAAAGCAGAGGATCAGCAAAAAAGAGCAAGACCCTCAATGAGATGGACTGACACAGTGACTGCAACAACAGGGTCAAACATAACGATTGTGATGCTGGTGCAAGACCAGGTAGTGTTTTGTTCTGTTGTACATAGGGTCACTATGAGTAGGAACCGACTCGACGGCACTTGACAACAATTTCATCTCCAATGCTTTTTCCAATAATGAGGGCCCTGACAAATAAAAACTGGGACAAAACCATACACCTCATAGCAGAACAGAAGGGTCTTTCCTAGCTCCATTCCTATGCATCAATGTTATGATTGTGTTTTCCACATGAAATTGCCAGCACTGTCACTTAGTAGAGAGCAGTGGTTCTCAACAGGGGCACTTTTAACCCCCAGGGAACATTTGGCAATGCCTGGAGACATTTTTGGTTGTTACAACCAGGTGAGGAAGATGCTACTGGAATCTAGTGGGTAGAGGCGATGGATGGTGCTAAACATCCGACAATGCACGGGACCACCTGCCAAAACAAGGAATTGTCTAGCCCAAAATGTCAATAGTGCTGAGACTGAGAAACCCTGGTCTAGCTAGATGCAATAAAACCAACTCAAAAACCAAACCCGTTGCTGTAGAGTTGATTCAGACTCATAATGACCCTACAGGACAGAGCAGAACTGCTCCATAGTGTTTCCAAGCACCGGCTGGTGGATTCAAACTGCCGACATTTTGGTTAGCAGCCGAGCTCTCAACCACTGTGCCACCAGCACTCCACAGAGGCAATAAAATAAGGTGTAAATTTCTTCTATGGAGCAAGTTTACATTAAGAAATTCAAACATAACATTACCATAGAATCAGGGTCCATAATTCATAAAATGAGGTCCAATAATGGTGAAAAAATCAGGGATCGGCATTACACTTGAAGAAATAAGGTAATGGAAACCTGGAGTAGCTGGCTGCTCAGCTGACATTTCACGTGCACCACTGAGATTTATGAACCGTGCTAACGAAACTCGCTGATTTTGTCTGGTCCTCCGTGCTCTTTGAGACTTGCTCAATGATATTTAGGATTGTTCTTGTCAGTTTGGATCAATTAATTTATTTTTATCTTGCAATAACAAAATATACTTAGAATTATAGGAAAACTCTTTCTTATTGAAATTTATAAAGGAAAATTAACTTTGCAAATTTGAACCTCTCTTTATCCCTTGTTGTTGTTGGGTGTTACCAAGTTGACCCTGACTCATAGTGACCCCATGTGACAGAGTAGAACTGCCTTGTAATCTTCACAGAAGCAGATCGCCAGGTCTTTCTCCCACAGAACCACCTGGTGTGTTCAAACAGCCAACCTTTTGGCACCAGAGCGCAATGGTTAAGCACTTTATTCCTTAGCTCTCTTCTTTTCCTTTTGAGAAACAAGTTCTTAAATTTTGTTTATAATAAATCAACCTTTATTAAAACCACAGTTATCACGTAACAGTGGAACAGATCTACGTACACTGGTAGAATATTAATCCACTGCCATTGAGTCAATTCCAATTCATAGCAACCTCATAGGGTTTCCAAGGCTGTAAATCTCTACGGAAGCAGACTGCCACATCTTTCTCCCGTGGAGCCACTGGTGGTTTCAAACCACCGACCTTTTGGTTAGCAGCCAGTTGCTATAACCACTGCGCCACCAGAGCTCGATTTATGTACACTGGTACAACACTGGAGGCCTGGTGGTACACTGGTTAAGTGTTAGGCTGCTCACCGAAAGGTCAGCAGTTCAAATCCACTAGCTGCTCCTCAGAAACCCCATGAGGTAGTTCTACTCTGTCCTATAGGGGCGCTATGAGTCGGAATCAACTTGATGGCATCATTTTTTTTTTAATGGTACAGTAGTAGTAAAATCATTCTTTGCTATATTGAGAAACAGGCTTTGGTCTAAAGAAGCCTACAAAAAAAGACACATATTGGTGTAAATTGTCTCCCCTGCATGACCTTTGAAAATAATTTCTAAGTCTAAAAAGCCTCAACAGAATATTTTAGGTTTTCTTTTTTTAAAGGCAAGGCTCTAAGATGATAATTTGAGCACTCACAATGGAAAACGATAAACTGCCATTAATACAAAGCATTTGACCACATGGAACTTACAGTTCAGAAAAATGCCCACCCCACAATAAGGTTAAAGGAGTCCTCGTGGTGCAATGGTTAAGTGCTCAGCTGCAAACCAAAAGGTGGGCAGTTCAAACCCTCCAGCCGCTCTGAGAGAGAAAGATGTGCCAGTCTGCTTCTTTAAAGATTACAGCCTAGGAAACCCTGTGGGCAGTTCTACTCTGTCATATTACAGGGCCACTATAAGTTGGAATGGGCCCGATGGCACACAACAACAACATTAGGGTCAAATGAATGTTCATTTTCTCCAATTAAGATCGGAGACTATGTCTGTCACGAGGGAGGGATTATAAAGAAGCCCCTTCTAAGATCTTATCTTTTCAGCATATTTAGTAATCTGACAAGGATCTGAAACAGGCTCAAGGACTTCATTCGATCTACTCCCCCAGAACAGCTGCTTTGTTCAAGCCACCTGGCCTTCGACCATCCCACAAATTGCCATCCTTAGACACAATCGTTCACACTGCTCTCCCCTCTCCAACCTATAATGTCCTCCCCTCCTCTCTTGATCTAGTCAAATATCTTATTTTCTTTAGAGCCCAGCTTCTGGTTTTAACCTAGTTGCTCCCAAATCTTCCCTTATTTGAATTCCTACTCCATCCCTCTGGATCACTTATTCGTGCCGTTTATTATTTCTTTCCTCTCTTCCTGGTTATTAAGGTCCTCGCTTCTAATAGGCTTCTCGCTCCAGTTAGAGATGAGTATAGAAAAGTATACTTTTCAGACTCTCTATAAAGTTCAACTGAGCACCCAAATTGTTCTTGACAAGTAGTAAGTGTTTAACATGTGAGGAATGGATGAAGGGTTGAAGTAGAGTGGTCACAATGACTGTTGGGTACCAGCTTCCTTTATAAGTCTCCTAAATTTTCAATTCAGCACAAGGGCCTTTTTTTCCAATATGCATCTATATAAGCCAAAGTCTATGGTGAACTCCAAGTATCCCCTCCAAGAAGTCCATTTATCATGTTAGGCCCAGAGAGGGTGTGTCATTAGAGCACAGAGATGCTAAGAGGGAAAGACAAAAGAGACTTGTGTAAAGCTTCTTCTCGTATCCCTTGATCTTAGCAGGGCCCCCTGTCCTTCTGATGTCCGTCTATCCCACTGGGATAAGAAAAAACAAAACAAAACAAAAACTGGGATCCCAGCCCTTCCAGCACCCAAACTGGAACAATGACTTTGGCATCTCCCCACACCCACACCTAGCACCTCTAGTGGTTTTATAATTTGTTCACAAATTCTTTGACATTTCTCCCTCTGAAGAGTGGGGCCTAATTCCCTGAGAGTGGGCAAGACTTAATGACTTGCTTCTATCATATAAAATATGGTAGAAGTAACAGTGAGTGAATAAGTAACAAAGGGCATCAAGGCTTCCTCCTTGCTCTTTCTCTTGGATCACTTACTCCAGGGAAGCCAGCCGCCATGTCATGAGGACACATGGCAAAGAACTTAGGCTTCCGGCCAACAACTAACACTAATTTGCAAGCCATGCCAGTAAGCCATCTTGGAAGGGGATCCTCCAGCCCCAGTGAAGCCTTCAGATGACTTCAGCCCTCATCAACATCTGGATGGCAACCTCATGAAAGACCCTCAGCCAAAACCACCTTGATATGCTACTCCCAGATTCCTGGTCCACAGAAACTGTGCAAGACATGTTTTAAGTCATGAAGTTTGAGGAACTTGTTGCACAGTAGATAACTAATACAGCTGCCTTGTCCTTTCTCTAGTCTGTCCCTTAGACTGAGTCCATGACTTGTACCCCTAAAGGACAAGCTCCTTTGAAGCCTGTCTTAAGCAGTACTTTCCTGTCCTGTTCCCATACCCTTTCCCCTCCTGCCTCAGGGTTTACACACAGTGGGCATTCCACATATGTTTACTCTAGAAATACCTCCCAGTTCCAGCCTTGCCTGCATCTTGTTCACAACTCAGAAAAATGCACAAAACAGCCGACTTAATCCTCAGAGGCTTACAGAACTTAAGGCAGAGTTTGGTAATTAGCAATCTGCCTCCTGATTATGAAGAGTTTATTATTAATATAGGCTCTAGATTTAGAGCATTAAATTTGGCTCAGACTTTTAATCTGCTAAGTCATAGCTCTGATGCCTTCATATCCACGGTGCTCACTTCAGATAATGTTATTTACTACACATTAGGCATGGTGAAAATTCTATTTTACACCAGATCAATGGTCCTCCAAACTTTTTATTGCAAAATTTTCTCCTTTGATTATCTCACCATCTTGTCCACCTTGCTCCTGAGTTTACCTTCCTCCTCCTCCCACATACCTGTATTAGTGCTAAATATAACTCCAGGGAAACAAAACACTCTATGCCAGTGTCATAGCTGATACCATTACTTTAAACCAGCTTCCTCTTCCAGAAAGATCTTAGGAGTACATTTGTCCAGCAAAGAAAGCAATCATTCTTTTAAAATTTGCTTATGATGTCCAAAGAGCAGAGCTATAAGCAAAATGCACTGCCTCTCCCTAAGCGCCACACAAGCTGGCGTAATATGCCCATATTATGTTCCAGGGTGGATCCAGAGGGCTGGTTCTGTTTCCATTTTGCCATCATGGTCTCAGTATATCACCACTTCCAACAAGGTGTACTAGTATTGTGGGACCCTGACAAGATAGCGAGCAGTATAGGTAACTAAAAGTCTGCCAAATGCACAGTGACTCCTGTTCTGCCTCCTGTCTTGGCTTGACCTGTATCTCCAGTGTGGTACCAGGGCCTGAAAGCAATTATTATTATTATTTTTCCCTTAATACCACGAACAGCTGAAAGGCAATCAGATTTCCTATAAGCCAGGTATCTGAAACTATGGGTCTCCTCTGCTCACTATACGTTCCCATAAACAGAATCCAGAAATTAAGGGATTTGTGATACAGTCCCTTTAAGGAGCCAGTAACTTCTGAACATGTGGGTCCCGTGCTGGTGCCTGCTTCCTGCCATTGCCAACAGAGCGGCTCTTCCTGCACCACTGACTGGGCTGAAGTCAAGGCATACATCTCTTCCTGGTAAGATCTGCACTGCTCTGGTGGTGAAGAGAAAACCAGGCTAAAGACAACACTTGCTACCCCAGCCTCTCCCTTGAATTTAAAAAAAAAAAATCAACAGCTGAAATTAAAAAAACTAGGTTGGCATCCACCCAACATCAATTTATTGACCCCCTGTTTGGGAGCCCTAGTGATGCCGTGGTTAAGAGGTACGGCTACTAACCAAAAGGCTGGCAGTTCGAATTCACCAGCCGCTCCTTGCAAACCCTATGGGGCAGTTCTACTCTGTCCTATAGGATTGTTATGAATTGGAATTGACTTGATGCCAACGGGTTTGGGTTTTTTTTGGTGGATTCTGGTGGAATCCACCCCTGTATGAGCTGATCCCTGACTACCTCACCAGCTAGGAGAGTACACCCTCCAATTCTAGTCACTGTCCTTTTTTCAGGTCTTCTAACACACCATTGTATTTTCTTCTTCAAGGCTTTCAAACACATACCATCTGCTGGACCACTCCTGCTCTAGACTCTCATCTGGGCTGACTTCTGCTCATTCTTTACAAGTTGCCTTACACTACCCTTCATCTAGATGACAGGACCACGTCTGGACACCCTGAATACCCAGCACAGGGCCTGGCACATCGTGGGTGTTTATGTATTTGCTGAATAAATATTTGAGAGCTTACTATATACTAGAAACTACCAAAAGTATTGAGAGAGAAAAACAACAACAACACAAAAATCCCAAAATTATTACAGAATGCTGTAAGGCAAGTGGTATGGCAAAAGTACAGGCAGGTATTGTAAGGGCAGAGGAGAAGAAAACACAAATCCCTACTGGAGAAGAGATGTCTTGTCAGGGAGGACATCCAGAGAAGCCACTCTTGAACTCTGGGTTTTTTGCTTTTTTTTTTAATTGTACTTTAGATGAAGGTTTACAGAACAAACTAGTTTCTCATTAAACAGTTAGTATACATATTGTTTTATGACATTGTTTACCAACCCCATGACATGTCATAACTCTGCCTTCTCAACCTTTGGTTCCCTAATATTGAACTCTGTTTTGAAGAAATCTTGGACTCGTAAAAAGGGAAGGAGCTGGGGGCTTGTGGGCCACCTTCAGAAGTCTGGCTGTTAGCCTACAGGCTTTGGGGAACCCCGGAAGGATTTCCAGCAATCAGATTTGCTGCAGACAATGTAGAAGAGAGATGAGGGGCATGCTGTAGGTAAAAAAAAATCAGTGAGGAGGTCATTTCAGGAGGGTTGGGAGGGGAGCCTAAGTTGTCCAGTTGTCCAGGAGGGATGGGAGGAGAGCCTGAAGCAAGGTGGTGACAGTGGGAATGGAGGAAAGGATGGACTTGAGAGATACTAAGGAGGGAGAACCTACAGGACATACTAACAAATTAGACATGCTGAAAGGGTGAGAAGAGAAGATTCCCAGGTTTCTTGCTTTGGCAACAGGACA
Organism: Dugong dugon; assembly: GCA_030035585.1. Lineage (NCBI taxonomy): Eukaryota > Metazoa > Chordata > Mammalia > Sirenia > Dugongidae > Dugong > Dugong dugon. The sequence goes on from CM057465.1 coordinate 18,079,112, forward strand.
AGTGGTTCTCTTAATGGGATAGGTAGGGAAGATGGGAGGAAGACAGGTGGGTTCCTAGGCTGAAGAACACACAGGGGACTTCATGCCACAATTTAGTTTTTAAAGGATATATGGACAAAGGATTTGAGCAGACATTACTCCAAAGAAGAGATACAAATGACGAATTATCGCATGAAAAGATGCTCAATGTCATTAGTTATTAGCAAAATATAACTCAAAAGGACAATGAGATACACTTCATACCCAACAGGATGACTATAATCGAAAAGACAGGCAAAGATATGGAAAAATTGGAAACCTCATTCATTGCTGATAGGAATGTGAAATGTTGTGTCACTTTGGAAAACAGTTTGGCAGTTTCTTAAAAAGTTAAACACTGAGTTACCATTACCACCCCGTGATTCCACTGCTAGATATATAAGGAAAAGAACTGAAAATATATGTTCACACAAAACCTTGTACACAAATGTTCATAACGGCATTATTCATAATAGCCAAAAAGTGGAAACAACTCAAATGTCCATCAGCTGATAAACTGATAAGCAAAATGTGGTATATCCATACAATCAAATATTATTCAGTCATAAAAATGAAGTACCGATTCATTTTACAACATAAATAAACCCTGAAAACATGTGACATGAAAGAAGTCAGATACAGAAGGCTGTATTTTATGATTCCATTTATACAAAATGTCCAGAATAGGCAAATCCATAGATACAGAAAGTAGACTGGCGGTTGCTACTGGCAAGGAGGGTGGGGGGAATGGAGAGTGGACTGCTAATGGGCAAAGGGCTTCTTCTGGGGTGATGAAAATGTTCTCGAACTGGAGAGTGGCGATGGTTGCACAACCTTATGAATATACTAAAAAACACTGAATTGTACACTTTAAAAAAGTGAATTTTTGGTATGTGAATTATATCTCAATTAAAAAAAAACACGAAAGAACATACACATGACACAAGGCAGCTGTGCAGCATATATAACTTTCACAGTGGGGCACAGAATTTAGTATTAATTCCCAGGATTTGCAAAATCCTCCTATAAGCTCTTACTAAGCTTTTAAAACTCAGATTTATTGAAACAAATGCAGTATTTAGTTTCTTGCCAAATGTTTCTCCCTCAACTTAACATTAAAACGCTGGCTTTTGCAATCTCATTAGAATTTCTTATGCAAGGTATAAACCATGTTAAGTGGAAGACAACTTCAAAGATTTTCTGCTGAAGCCTAAAGTCACAAACCTGAAGAAGCCATTTAAATTCATAACAAAGAAGTGCTACAATGTCAAAAGCAACATTAGGGCATAGTACCATTAACAGAGACGTCCTGAGGGAAGAAAGTGTCCAGAATTTTAGATGCTGCATTACAGCCTGCCTTTAACTTCCCAAGTCACTAAGGTACAGCCCTACCTACAGGGACAAGAAGACAGGACATGTCCTTCAGGCTAAGATCTGCTTTTAATATTTTAATTCATCTGACATCAAGATGAATTTTACAAATGACATGGGCTGAATTTTCCCACTTTTGGTACAGTTTAAAACCAATTCATGTCAATAGGCAGTCTACAAAAATGGCATTAGCTGGAGACATATTTCCCAGCTCAGTCTTTCAACCAGATACTTTATACCCTACATGTACGATTTCCCTGTGCTGCAAAGGATAATTATATTTGCATACATTTTAGCAGTCACAATGCAAAAGCCGTCAGAGTCACTCTCTTGCTCTCAAATGTTGATCCAAATATACTATCCTTAGACCAATCAGGATGCATGGAAATTCTTTTCCCAAAGGGTTCCACAAATCCATATATAATAGTTACAGCATTCACAGTATTCTAACTGCAAATGAAATGACTCAACTAAAATGTATTACCAAGAAATTTATGTATAAACTATGTGCAAAGGAGGCACTTTGGACAGTCACTGAATGAATTCTTGCACAATTTTTAATGTAAATACTACTTTCCTCATATAATAAATCAAACATTTCCAAAGAACTTTTACATACATTATTCCATTCAATCCTTCTCAAAGACTGGCGAGAAGAACATTACTATTTTTATTTCAATTTTATAGTAAGGAAACAAAGAAACAGACTTTATACATGTTTCGAAGGCCACAGACCTGGTCAGTGGCAGGGTTAGGACAATATTTCAAGACATCTCTGAGTTGAGTGTCTTCCCACTACAGTACATGGCCTCCACACGGACATGGTAAGGTAATTAAGACTAAGCATTCACAGCTTTTTCACATCCCTCACGTGCTCAGCCAAAAGGGACCGCAGCACAGACCACTAACTGAGATGACCCAACGCAGCTCTGCATACCCTCCTCAACCATACACAGAAACACCTCATGTGCCTGGCATCTGCTCTGTCCCCAAGCCTTTGTGCTGATTAAGGTCCAGGTCCTTCAGTTCCCTTCATCCTATGCTGGCCATTTGCAGAGCGATGGCATTAAAGATGAGAAGGCATTTTACCACAGGGTTTCCAAAGAACATCATCTACAAAATGACTAATTCGATCTTTACAACATCTCCTTAGTGATCTCAAGATCATTAACCCTAACTTAAAGAAAAAGCAATTGGTGGACAGTGAAATCAAGAGATTTATCCAAGGTTAAGAAGTTGCTAAATGGCAGAACAGGGCCAAGAATCCACCTATTTTTATTGCAATTTCTGAGCACTTTCTATTTTACCACATTTGGTAAGATGATACAGCATGAATCCATTCATCTACACATTCATTCAACAAATATTTAAGTACATACTGTGCATCAGGTAGGGGCCCTGGTGGCAGTGGTTAAGAACTCGGCTTGTAACCAAAATATCAGCAGTTCAAATCCACCAGCCACTCCTTGGAAACCATATGCGGTAGTTCCACTCTGTCCTATAGGGTCACTATGAGTCAGAATCAACTCGATGGCAATGGGTATATGGGCATGCATTAGGTACTATAAAAGGTTGTGGGGATAGAGCAAAAAAATAAAACAAACATGGTCTCCAGCTCCATAAGCTGCGCAGTTATAGGGACAAAGATTTAAGAACATAACTACAAATTGTGATATTTGCCAAAAGGGAAACGAATGAAGACCTATGAGAGAATATAACAAGGGGTCTTAATTTAGATAAAAATGATAGAAAAACAAGAGTCAAAAGAGAACCTACAGACTAGGAAAAAAATTTTATCTATAACATATCCGACAAGGGAGAAATCTCTAAAATTTATAGAAAACTTCAACATCTCAACAAGAAAAAGATAAACAATCTAATTAAAAAATGGGCAAAGGACTGTCATAGGGCAATATGTGTACTGTTTAATGAGAAACTATTCTGTTCTGTACACCTACATTTAAAGTGCAAAAAAAAACAAGAATTATCTATGTGAGATCAAATTGACAACAGCAACTCAAAAGGTTTGATGGGAAGCCTAGGGGGCAGTGAGTTGAAGATAATGGTGATGGAATAGTTTGGAAAAGGGTAGTGAGAATAGCAGAACAACTGGAAGAATGTAATCAATGTCACTGAATTGTACATGTAGAAATTTTTGAAATGGTGTGTCTTTGGCTATATATATTTTCACCAAAAGAGAAAAAAAGGTCCTCTAAGGTTGAGAAGGGAGAGTGTTGACACGTGTGGGTTTGTTAACCAATGTCATGAAACAATATGCTTTCCAACTGCGTAATGAGAAACTATTTGTTCTGTAAACCTTCACCTAAAGTACAATAAAAAAAAATTTTAAAAACCTAAAAAAAAAATAATAAAAAATGGGCAAAGGATATGAACAGACACTTCACCAAACTTCTCTGGTGAAGAAGTTTAGCCAAACATTCAGGTGGCTAACAAATATGTGAAGAAATGCTCATGATCATTAGCTATTAGAGAGATGCAACTCAAAACTACAATGAGATACCATCTCACCCCAATTTTACTGGCACTAATAAAAAAAGAACAGAAAAGAAAAAATGTTGATGTGATTGTGGGGAGATTAGAACTGTTATACACAGCTGGTAGGAATGTAAAATGGTACGACCGCTTTAGAAAATGGTATGGCACTTCCTCAAAAGGCTAGAAATAGAAATACCATATGATTCAGCAATTCTCCTACTAGGTATATGCCCTAAAGAAACAGAAGTGATGACACAAATAGACATATGCACACCCATGTTCACCTCTGCATTATTCACAACAGCAAAAAGATGGAAACAACCTAAGTGCTCATCAACAGATGACCGGATTAACAAACTGTGGTATATACACACGATGGAATACTAGGCAATGATAAAGAATAATGACAAATCCACAAAACACTGCACAACATGGATGAATCTGGAGGACACTATGCTGAGTGAAATAAGTCAATCACAAAAGGACAAATATTGTATGAGACCACTACTATAAAGTAACAACAAAAGGTTTACACGCAGGAAAACAGGAAAAAAAAACATTCTTTAATGGTTACCAGGGATGTGGGGGGAGGGAGGGAAATTACCAATTAGATAGAAGACACGAGTTTGTATTGGTGAAGGGAAAGGCAATACATAATAGGCGGAAGTCAGTACAACATGACCAAGGCAAGAGAGGACACTGGGAGGAACACAAGAATAAAGGGCAACAACGGCAACTACTATAGCTTAGACAATCCTGCAGCAATAGTAACAACAAACAATAATTTATGAATGGACAAATTGGTAGACAGATACACCAAGAAGTGTGGGAGGATGTAAGGGAACACACCCACTGGCAAATATAGGTTTGGTGGTGGATATTTCTACATATATAACTGTAGGTGCAGCTCATACATAGCACACAAGGGGTATAGTCAGGGAAATCTCTTAGACATAATCAAACACCTCACAGGAAGAAGTTCCTAGGATAGAAGACAAAGTACCATAGATTCAGGGGACATCTACTTCAATTGGCACAACACAGTACAAAAAGACAATGTTCTGCCACCTACTTTGTTAAGAAGCGTCTAGGGTCTTACAAGCTTGCGAGCAGCCATCTCAAAGATACAACTATTGGTCTCTTACCGCCCAGAGTGAGGGAGAGTGAAGGAGACCAAACACTCAAGGGAGTAATTAGCCCGAAGGACGAATGGACCACATGAACCACAGCCTACACGACTGACCCTGAGACCAGAGGAACTAGATGGTGCCCGGCTACCACTACCAACTGCTCTGACTGGGATCACAACAGAGGGTCCTGAACAGACTAAGAGAAAATTGCAGAACAAAAAAGACCAGGCTTGCTGGTCTGACAGAGACTGGAAGAACCCCCAAGACTACGGCCATAAGATACCCCTTTGACCTGGAAAGGAAGCCATTCCCAGAGACCACCCCCCAGCCAAACAACGACGAGCACATAAGACAAACAATAACACTGGAGAGGACTGTACTCCTTAGAACAATCAATTACAGGAGATCAAAAGGACATTATCTGCCCAAAAGCGAAGATGAGAAGGCAGGAAGAGGTGGAAAATCAAAGATGAAAGAAAATGGGGAAACCAGGGTGGAAATGAAGAGAGTGCTGACACATTATGGGGAATGAAACCAAGGTCATGAAACACTTTATGTGCAAATTATCAAATGGGAAACTAATTTGTTCCGTAAACTTTCACCTAAAGTACACACAGAAAAGAATGTTAGAAAAAGCTTCTCTAAAGAAGTTACAATTTAAGCTGAGGCATGACGTAAGTCAGGTGAGCAGGGAGAGAAGAGTGGTTCTTGCAGACGGAAGTAGGCAGAGAGAGACACGTACAAAGGCCCTGAGGCAGAACATACTGTAGGAAAGGGGCTCTGTGCAAAGAGATGCAGCTGGATTCATATTCCAGTCAGATTATGGACCTCACTCCAGATTTTTTATAATTTTGGTTTTTACCCCAAATGCAATTGGAAGCCACTGAAGGGTTTTAAGCAAGGGAATGATATAATCTGACTTGTATTTTAGAAGCTCATCTTGGCTGCTGTCCAGTGTAGAAAATGAATTGGAAGGACACAAGAATTATAGTGGTGAGCCCACATAGACCACGACAATATTCCAGCCAAGACGATGGCTAGTACAGGGTGATAGCAACATAAATGGGGAGAAGTGGCTGTGAAAGGAGAATGAAGGTTGGCTGGGCTAATTCAAAGGTTTGGGGACCTGGATCACCACAGTCTGACAGTCCAAGTATACACCCTTAACATCTTAAACGTAAACAAATTTTAAAAGCAGGACATGACTCTAAAGTGAAGACAATGTTTAGTTTGTCTAGGTGGCTGTGGCAGCTGACTACCTTTTATATGGCCAGCTGCCTCCGTATTACTCTGAGCCAAATACAGAAGGCACTCCCCAAACACCACTGCAACAACCTTTCTAAGCTATTACCAAGACTTGGGACCTGGGAAACTGGGACATAGCCAACTCAAGACTGCTGAGAACCATTTCCTAACTTCAGAGATTATTCCTTCTTTAGGGAAGTCCAAGATCAAAAGTGATAAATATTCACATCCACGTAGCCATGCTTTCTAATGTCTTTTTCTTTTAAAGAAAATTAAGATGACAAGTTACCTTAAGAACAGCATGGACATGTTTATATAGCTTCTGTGCTTTTACGTTAAGAATGAAGAATACACTACCTAGCCATTTTCCCAACACTGAATTGTGCAACACTTGTACATTTGCCCGTGGATTTCTATAAGATGAGAACTGAGGATGGAAAGAACACATAGGAGGAGGGGAAGAGGCACAAACGCTCACAGGCAAATTGCAACTATTCTGATGACTCTCTTCTGCAAAATGGCAAGGGTCCTATTAGCCAGAGCAAGCCTCTGCAGGCACTGGCCTCAGGGCAGGTGATAGCCATTCCGTTCCCAAGCATAGATGGGGCCCACTTATGTATTTTATACGGGGATTCAAGCCTGGGAGAAGGCTTATTGTTTCTTTCTCAGAAGCAACTATTTTAGATCGTACAACCAATGAATGGTAAAACACAGAATGGGAGTTCTTGACAACATGGATGTGGTTCTGGGCATCAAATTCTAAACCAAAAAAGTGTTCATGAGATGTAGAAGCTCTGACTATGCAATCATAAAAAAAGAAAAAAAATCCTAATGAGAAGAAAAGTGTTGCTGCTCAGATCTTAAAAGGTTATGCTAAAAGTGAGAAAGGCACAGGACCAAACGCAAATACCCTGAAGAACTTGCTTTTAGGATGACTATAAGAGGACGGCATGGACCAACATGTTCAGTCAGTAATCCAAAACCCAGAGTGCACTGGGGTCTACAGGTATTGTACAGACAACAAAATTGGATTTTTAGGGGTGAGCTTTTTTGTTAAAATAGCATGAATATTTTTTTACAGCAAATCAAGGAAGAGGCATTTCTGCTGCTTGGGGTTGACTGAACTTATATTTGGCTTCAAGAAAATTTTATAGAGACCAAATACAATGAAAAAACATTAATAAGGTAGAAAGATGAATAAAAGATCGTAAAAGAGCAGTTAGCTGGTTTAAAAGAGGTTCAAGTCACCTAGCATGGTTTTATCATTTATTCCAACAGCTTGAAATTTTTATTGCTGATCCACTGTTGGTAAACTGAAGGAAGGGATCAGGGAGAACCAGACTACACTAAGGCATCTGAGGAGGTTCTTACCATATTCTCACTTATTAGATGGCAAATTTGTTGTTGTTGTTAGCTGCTACTGAGTTGGTCCCCGACTCATGGCGACCCTATGCACAATGGAAGGAAACACTGCCCAATTCTGCATCACCCTTATGATCAGTCGTAGATCAGTCCATTGTGATCCATAGGGTTTTCACTGGCTGATTTTCAGAAGTAGATGGTAAACTAGGATGGAACAATCTGGCAACTTAATAACGACCATATCCAAAGTGGGCTGCTGAATAGCTCAATGTCCAGCTGGAAAGGCTGAGATATGCTCTGCCAAAGAGCTCTTCACTCAACTCTTGCCTGATGAACATGATCTGAGACTTGACTGGTGATACAGAAGGTGAGGTTAGCACATCTGTGGTTGGGAGCAAGCCAGGAGTGATAGTGAATTTCCTGTTCCATTCAATCAGGATTCAACAATTTTCACAAGCTAAAGAAACAAAACAGGGACCAGTAAAAGCTTCTGGACTTTGGTTGTAAAACAGAAGACACAAACACAGGAAGAAGACCAGAAATTTAGGAGATACTAGTATATCAATCAAAAAACAAAACAAAACCACCCTTAGAGGCTTTAGCAGACAAGGAAGCTCAATATGCCAATACTAAACCTGTTAGGGTGGCTATAGGCTCCTGCAGTGCAATGGGTTTCTCTCATATACAGTCTTTCTGGCCTTTGGTTTATAATTCTGCCAAAATGATTGGCTACCCACAAACTTGCAAAGGGACTGGTTATTGGCTACACAATATCAGGTAAAACCACCTGATATGAGTAAGTGACCTTGCAAGAATTGGTCGATTACTGTGTAAATACAGCGACTGCGGTCTACTGAGGGGACTGATCAGCTCATGGTCTGGCAGAGAGGGCTGTGCCTTGAAATTGAATACAAAGGCCAATCCCACAGAGGCTCAGGGAGACCTCACTCCATCAAGAAGAGCCTGGAGAGGGGCAAATCCTTTGGACCTGGGGTTCCTGCACCGAGAACCTCCTAGCCCAGAAGAGTGAGTTGTAACACTGATGACAGCACAAGCGACAGAGAAACGGTGGCAGCCACAGCAGAGCTCAGCAGCAGAGAAATAGTGGCAGCCGTACGAGCAGCGAGAACTATGGGACTGGAAGATGGCTGTGGTGGGCTTCCTGATCCATGGAGCGAGAGAGAGCTGAGCACCTTTGAGCAGAGGGCTTGCTGGCTGAGTGGGGTGCCCCTGGACACTTTTTGGTGGAACTAAAGAGCTGTAACACTTGCCCGAGGAGGGCAGAGGCCTAGAGAAGTCCTGCAGGCTGGCATGACCAAAAGGAGGGCTACTGGCTGGCATGACTGAGAGACAGACCATTGGCTGGCACATCTAGAGAAGGGTTTGCCTGCGAGCATGGCCGAGTAGAAGCTGAGAGCCATCCTGGTTGGCTGGAAGCTGACCTGACTGACAAACTGTCTCCCGTCTCCTGAGTTGTATCTTGTTATTTCCAAGTTGATCCTGATCCTGACTTGTAACTTCCTCAATAAACTACATAATCATGAGTATGCTGTCTGTGAGTTCTATGTGGCCACTGCAAAAATTATCAAACCCAGCAGAGAAGTACAGTGAGCTGTGGAGAGGACGGCTAGTGTCAGAAATGGTGAAGAGCTGGAGAGTGAAAGTCTGTCTGACCTTTACCTCAAACGAATCAGCTTTGAGCTGATTCTGATTCTCATCTCTCTTTACAGACGTAGATAAGGTCTGACACTACTAGATTACAGCTCCTTTGACAGAAACATGTTTTAGGAAGAGGAAGGCGTTGATCCACAATCTTGCTCTATTCAAGCCAAATCAGGCCATCTGTTGAATGATGCGTTCTTTTTTTATACTTCCAAAAGGAGTACCCTTAAAAGGAGTGGAGAAAAACCAACGTATTGAGGCAAGTAATCAAGATGGTGAAAAGACTGAAAACCATGTCACATGAGGATGTTCATCTCAAAAAAACACACACAGACAAATGGGCATGAGAGCGGTCTTGAAACTGTGTGCTACCAGATGGGAAAGGATGTGTACAGTACCTAATTTGTAGAACTAGCTTCAAGAATAGAAGCCAGCTGCCCAAGGTAAAACAGGGCTGTCCCAAGGAGTCTGAATTTACTGTCATTTGAGGTCTTAAAAGGGGGCTGGCTGCCACTTAATTTCTTGGTAACAAAATACCACAAAGTGGGTGGATTTAAAGAACAGGAATTTATTGTCTTACAGTTCTGGAGGCTAGAAGTCCAAATTCAGGGCATCAGAGCTATGCTCTTGCTCTGTCAGCAACAGGCGGAGATCCTTTACTTGTCTCTTTCAGGTTCTGGCAGACCCAGGCATTTCTTGGCTTGTAGATGGATCCCCACATGGTGTCTTCCCCCTGTATGTGACTATTTCTGTGTCTTTCTCTTTTATAAGATGCCACTCAGAAGGGATTAAGATTAGGACTGACCCTACTCCTGTATGACTTAATTTAACTGATAATATCTGCAAAGAAAAACTCCATTTCCCCAACCAAGGCACAGGAGTTAGGACTTCAACATATCTTTTTAGAGGGCACAATTCAGTCAACGCATAATACCTCTTGATAGGAATAATATAGAAAAGACTGGTTATATTTTGACACCTTAAAAATCTGACATTATATAATTGTCAATGACTAGTTTCTAAATTGTGCCCAGCTGCCAAGTTTGATGATGTAACCACCACCTACTATTTTTTAGCACTTACCCACATGCTATGGCTTTCCATCAGGAGAAGCTTGAGTCAACCTTTAGGCATATCTTAGGTAAAAATTTTAAGTTCTTTCTGCCCCTACAAATACACCGTTGGCCAGTTTATTTCTCACAGCTCCTTATCTCAGAAACAGGCATATGGTGCTCCCTGACCTAAACTATGTATATTTTGCTCTGATTAGAAACACAGTCTATGCTCAGTCTGAGATAACCATTCTGCAGGCATTTTCTTGGCCCAATATTTTTAAATCTTGGCATTATCGTCCCTCCAGGATTTAACATACTGTGTGAGCAACCTGCTGTTATGGGCTATTCTCATGGCCATTATGTCCACAGATGCACTGGGCCCATCTGCAAGGCTTTCTGGTTATAGAGCACAGACAAGGAGATACTATTAACACAGCCTCACTGTAAGGCACAGGGGCTTCTCACAGAGAATGGCTACCCCTCACCTACAGAGCAGTCATCGCTCCTGGACGGGTCCTCAATAACTGCTTCCATTATTGCCCAAGCCACTTCTCCAGACTCACCCCTCACTACCTGTTTTTTAAATTTTTAAAATATTTTATTGAGTTTTTGGTGAAAGTTTACACAGCAAATTAGGTTCTTGCCCAACAATTTCTACACATAATTGTTCAGCGACATTGATAACATTTTCCACATTGCCATCAACGTTCTCATTATTTCCACTCTGGTTGTTTCATTTCCATTTCCATTATTCTTGCTTCCCTGCCCCCCTCCCCCTCCCATCCTCATCTTGGCCTTTGGGTAAATGTTGACCCAAAGAGGTGATTTTTTAAAAAAAAATATATAAAAGGGGCATAGTACTCATGGGTAATATTATTTATTTTATGAGCCGATCTGTTTAGATGAAAGGTGACCTCCAGGATTACTTACCTGTACTTACATTTTCCTTTTATAGACTCTCATACCCTCACCTTTGGTCATGCCTAACAGTCTGCAATGCTTTCCCTGCCCCTTCCCTTCCACCCAGGTGAGCTGCTCTCTTCGAGGCTCAGTCCACGAGCTATGTCCCCCATGCGAATGCACCACACCTGCTTCTATTCTTCTAGAATCAAGGCTTCTCCGGCAGAGCTCTTCAACAGTGAAGAATTAACACTACTCAAAGAATTAACCTTGCACTTGGCTACTAGGAGGTAATCTCTAAGCCCTTCACATGTCCTGCTTGATAAGAGTGTCTCTGTTTGTTAGTCTAACAGCATGAATTATGGCAGGGACCTTGGGCCATGTGGTATCAGCTTGCCCTCTGGAGAGGTTGGAGACTACAGGTCAGCCACATGAGCAGTTAACTATGTCTATGTGACTGAGCCTGAATAAAACCTCTGAACACTAAGACTTGGGTGAGGTTTCCTGTTAGCAACATCCTGTGCATATTTTCACACATTGTAACTGTGAGAAGTTAGAGCAGTCCATGACCCCAGTGGGAAAGGACGACTGGAGGCTCCATGTTTGAAATGTGCCTGAACACTGCCCCATGTGTCTCCTCTCTTGGCTGATTTTAATCTGCATCCTTTCACTGTTTAATAAACAGTAATTGTGAGTATAACAGCTTTCAGTGAGTTCTGTGAGTCATTCTAGCAAATTACAGAAACTGAGGATGGTCTTGGGGACCCCCAAAACTTGCCGTTGGCATTAGAAATGAGGTTGGTCATATGGACTGTTCCCTAACCTTACAGCTCCTGTAATTCTGCCTCACCTCCTGCCTATATCCCAGCACTCAGACCAGCACTGGATACGTAGCAGGCTATCAGTAAGTATTTAATGGATGAATAGATGATTTCCATCTGCTCACCTCTCCCTAAGTTATAATCTCCTTGTGAGGACTGAAAGCATTTTATTACAAGTCACTCTGTAATAGTAACCAATATCAGTTGAGGTTACCATGTGCCAGGCACTTTGCTAAGCACTTTATGTAAACTGCCTGCCTTATTTTCTCCTAATCGTGAGGTATACACAATTATTACTATTTTGAGGTGAAGCAATGGAGGCTTAAAGAATAATATAGGCAAGGTTGGTTAGATTTTGACACTTTGCAAATCTGTCATTCTGTTATATGTCAGTGACTATGTTCGTAGACTGCGCCCAGTTGCCTGCAGCTGCAGGCACCAAGTTTGATGACGTAACCACCACCTACCACAATACTAATACAGTATTATTAATATAATGGGAGGTTAAGGAATTTGCCTAATGTCACACAGCAAGTAACTGCATGAAGCAGAGGCCTCAGACCCCACAAAGACCGTGGGAGATCTTAAAGCACTCTTCTTACGTGCCTAGCCAGTGCCTCCCCGAGCCAGCAGCCACCACCACATGTCGCCATCGGGTCAATTGCGACTCATAGCCATCCTACAGGGTGAATGCAATGATTCACATCTTCATTCACAGAGCGAAACCACGCAGAACACACAATGGTTAACAGAGTGAAACCACACATCGACACACAAGCACTGTTTAAATAGAGTGAAACTGCACAGGACACACAAGAACAGTCAGTGAAACCGCAAAGCAACACACGAGAATGGTTAACAGAGGTTTGCTCTGTTAGACATTAAACTTCCAGTGGAGACCATAAATTGATTACTATTATTTTGTCTCCGTAGGGATTGGCACGCAGACATTTTATATAAAGAGTGAGGAAGGAAGAAGTCTGGTGCACTCGATTTTAATGTTTACTACTAAATTTTACTTACCTCCCAGTAGTTATTTCATTTTTAAAATGTTATCTATGTTGAAAGCGGGATAACGCCCCTCCTAATTCCCCTCAAGGTGTTGAATTCTGACTAAATGGAAAGAGAATGCACTCAGGGCTCTATCTGAGGTGGCCAAACCTCAGGAGGAAATAATAGACCATGGTCTGATTGCTCATTTGGAACAGTTGATTTCAATTTTTTTGTTGTTGCTTATTTTAGCTCCTACTCAAGACATAAGTAGCTTGAACACCTGATGATTTTGTTTTTAATCTGTGTTTTGAAGAACCCTGGGGTTCCTAAGAAAGGTCTCAGGGGAAGGCAGCGGTTACAGTTACGGAGTAGGGGATTAGAGTTTCAAGAAAGATCTGCTGTTGGGGGGTGGGGAATTGAAAACCACTGCTTGAAGGTATCAATGAGATAAAAATATTTTCCCCCATTCACATTACCTGTGATGACCAGGTGGGTTTTGTTCATTTGGAAGTGGATTTTCATTACATATGCTTAATCACGTTCATATTGTACCAAATTGTCCTCCTGCTTTTATCCTGAGTGGAAAGAGTCATTTTAGTGAGTCACCAGTTAAGATGAAGGGTTTTTGTTGTTGTTCTCTTTCCTTATCCTCCCTAAGGAGGCTGTGGTGAAGCTTCTCTCCCTCTACCCAAAATAGTTGTAAATGATGTGATTAAACCAGGCATTCCCAACAATTGGTTGCACACTAGAATATCCTATGGTGCTTGAAAAATGGCTTTGATGGCCTCTGCAGGCCAATTAAGTCAGAATCTCTAGCTAGTAGGGAGGGTCTCAGCTTGGGCATTTTCGATGGACAGCCAGGGAGAAGCACGGGATTAGACATTCCATTTTAAAGTCATCTCTGCCAGAGGCAAAAGTTCACAAGCCTGTAAAACTTTTATTACTGAAGGTCTTTACTTTTCAAAAGCTGTTGTTAGGTGCTGTCAAGTTGCTTTATATAGCACTATATACGGAAACACTGGTGGTGTAGTGGTTTAGCGCTATGGCTGCTAACCAAAAGGTCAGCAGTTCGAATCCACCAAATGCTCCTTGGAAACCCTGTGGGGCAGTTCTACTTTGTCCTATAAGGTTGCTATGAATCGGAATCCACTCAATGGCAATGGGCTATAGCGACCCTATGTAAAACAGAACAAAACACTGCCTGGTCCTGTGCCATCCTCACAATTGTTGCTGTGTGTGAGCCCACTGTTGAGCCACTGTGTTAATTCATCTCATTGAGGGTCTTCTTCTCTTTCACTGACCCTCCACTTTGCCAAGCACAATGTCCTTCTCCGGGGACTGCTCCCTCCTGATAACATGTCCAAAGGACGTGAGATGAAGTCTTGCCATCCTCGTTTCTAAGGAGCTTTCTGGCTGTACTTCTTCCAAGACAGACTTGTTTATACTTCTGGCAGTTCATGGTATATTCAGTATTCTTCACCAATACCATAATTCAAGGGCATCAATTCTTCTTCAGTCTTCCTTATTCACTGTTTAGCTTTTGTATGCATATGAGGCAACTGTAAATAGCATGGCTTGGGTCAGGCACACCTTAGTCCTCAAAGTGACATCTTTGCTTTTTAACACTTTAGGGAGGTTTTTTGCAGCAGATTTGCCCAATGCACTGTGTTATTGTTTTCTTGATTCTGCTTCCCTGGACATTGATTTTGGATCCAAATGAAATGAAATCCTTGACAACTTCAATCTTGTCTCCATTTATCATGATGTTGCTTACTGGATCAGTTGTGACGACTTTTGTTTTCTTTATGTGTGTGATCCATACTGAAGCCTACAGTCTTTGATTTTCATCAGTAAGTGCTCCAAGTCCTCTTCGCTTTCAGCAAGCAAAACTTACAAACTTTAAAAACTGACCTTTGAGGGGAAAATACATTTTACCCTAAGCACGTTCATTTGATAAAGGAGACGGGAATAAGTCGTTAAAATGGAACAATGCTATGACCGTTTATTACATACCTATGTGACATAATTTTAGTAGATGTAACTTAGTGGAAAACAGACATTTTCCCAGGCAAGAGCAGACTAGGTTGTGACACGAGACTTAAAGGAATAAAGAAATGAATTTGCAAAGATCTAAGGGATCATTGGGGAGGCACAGCAATAGGTCCCCTGTCCCCTTTTTCTCTGGGTTAATTACCACCCAACCTGGAAATCTTAACTTTTGTTATTTCTACCATGAAGCCTTTCCTTCCTTTAGCCCTAAGCAGGGCTTCAAATCACTTATTTTCACACAAGATCTTGTTAAAATGTAGATTCCGATTCAGTAAATCTGGGATGAAAATTCTCAACAGGGGGTCCAACCAAAAATAACCCCTTTGAAGCCCTGGCTCCAAGTCTGGATTCAGTGCTTCCCCTCCTGCCACATCCCTGCAGGCATTTGAGTCTGCCCTCCCTGTCCTGGAGGCAGCACAGAAGAGGCATGCTCAGTGCCCTTGCCAGTGATACAACCCAACTTCCATGCTTGCACGTCGTGATTACTTTCATAGCATTCTCAATTTCACTCTTGCAGTGTCCTCCTCTCCACCTGTGGATCAGCCATAAAGTCTGCCTTATCTGCTCCTCCACCCAAGTTGGGAACAGAAAACTGTGCAATCTGTAGACTTATGCCATCACAGTCTTTCACTTGTCCTTGCTCTGCTCCATCTCTGAATACTTCTAGCTCAGCCTGGTTGTGGCTCCTCTTCCTTCATCAATCCCCTAGGTGTTAGCGTCTCCTTTCTAGCCTCTCATCCTAGTTTCCCTAGATGATTTAATACAGTCACTTGGTTCTAATTACCAGTTATTTGTTGAGGACCCACAGTCTGTGTCTTCAGTGAGACCCTCATGAGTTCCTAGACCCATATTCGTGAGCAGAATAGGTGAGGGTCCACAGGCATTTCAAGAACTCAACAGATCACAACTGAGTTCAACAGCTACTCCCCTTCATGTTCAAACTTTCTTCCACTTGTAATTCCAATCTCAGTCAATCTACACAGTATTTACAAAATTACCTCGGTCAGAAAGCTGGGAGTCATCTGTAATGGCTTTGTGGTGTGTCAACTTGGCTAGGGTAACCTTTATTCTCCAGAATTCCCTTTCTAGTATGTTTCAGACAGGGTGGGCTGGCAAAGGAGATTCTCTCAGGAGAGCTGGAGGATGAAAGTGGGGCATGGCCATTTTGTAGCATCCGCACACCTTCTCCCAGTTATTCAAGCAAATACACATCTTAGTGCTGCTGTGAAGGGAATTTGCAGACGTAACTGAAGCCCCTAATCAGTTGGCTTTAAGAGAGATCATCATCCTGAGTGGGCCTGACTTTAGTCAATGAAAGGCAAAGAGATGGAGGGAGGGGAGAAATCAAAAAAGGGAGAGGAAAGGAGGAGGGAGGAAAGGAAGGAGAGGGAGGGAAGAAAACAAGAAGAGTGAGAGATGACGGAGGCAGGGAAGCAGGGAGTGAGAGACAGAGTGAGGGAGAAAGGGAGAGGGAAGGAGAGAGAGAAGGAAGGAGGAAGAGGATGAGAGGGGGAGGCAAATGCCTATTTATCCTCTGAAACTCAGGTTAAATATCTCTTCTGTTGAATTCACCCCTTAAACCTTAAGAGATAACCACTGTATTGTATGTGTTTCTGTTAGTGACTTCCAATAAAATTTATACTTCTTGAGGGCAGAGACTATTTTTTGTATCCCCAAGACCTAGCACTGAGCCTGTATTGGAGAAGAAAGGACCTTTCACTACCATCCCTCTCTCTCTCTGCCAGGCTCACCTCTGCCTATCTTTAGCTCCCCTCCAAGATATGTAAGAAAGGAGAAGTTGCTAATCTATTTCCTCTGAACCTGAAACACACCACCATCACATCACCAGTCATGGAGTTACCAGTCATGGAGCAAGAATTCATGACTCTTAGCTGAACCAGTAATGCCCCCATCCCATTGCTTTGTCTTTCCTGGCTCTATGTGGTTGGGTGGGTAAATGGACTCTGAGACCCTTTATGGGCTCTGCCATCTCTCTCCACCTCCACTCCTGCCTGGACTGGTCTCAAGATTTAAGTGAGTGTTGGTTGGAGAATGGCCCACTTAGGTCTGGAACCGAAGCCATGTGCCCCTGAATAACCTTTAATCTGACTATGCACCGAAGCACTGGATGCTTTCAATGCTCCTAATAAAACAGAACTCTGATTCCCACAGTAAAAAGCCACTCCATGCTTCACAGGGGGCATGGGTATTGGCAGGGCTTGATATGGGCCATTTCTGGCCTTTGGACAAATTCCTTCAAAACAGCACCCAAAACCCACCTTAATGTCTAACATGCCCAATAAAGTAGACCACGTTTGATAACCTGCTGACATGAGGTATTGGTGGTTCAGTGGTAGAATTCTTGCCTTCTGTGGCAGGAGAACTGGGTTCGATTTCCAGTCAATGCACCTCATATGCAGCACCACCTGTCTGTCAGTGGTGGCTTGCACGTTGATGTGATGCTGAACAGGTTTCAGCAGAACATCCAAACTAAGACAAACTAGGAAAAAAGCCCTGGCAATCTACTTCTGAAAATCAGTCAATGAAAACCCTGTGGATCACAATGATCTGATCCGCAACTGATCATGGGGATAGTGTAGGACTGGGCAGTGTTTCGTTCCATTGTACACGGGGTGACCATGAGGTGAGGGCCAATTTCATGGCAGCTAACAATAACAACAACCTGCTGACAGCGAGAAGACAATATCCTACAAGCAAGAAGACCTAGATCTCTATCATGGCAATTCATCAGCAGACTCACTGCGCACCTTTAACCTCACCAACTCCACTTCCTCACCTGTAAAATGAATGAACTGAGCATAGGGTCACCATATGATTATATGGCAGTTTAAGCATTCTAAAATACCTTGACAGACTCCAAACCAACAATTCTAAGAACAAAGCTCAGGAACTACAGCCAGCAACAGCCATTTCCTCACATAACTGCATCTTTCTCAGACAACTGGATTCTGTGCAGTTAACAGGGGGAGAAAGGACGGTGGAGTCCGGGGCCACTTCCTCACACTTTCAGCATTCAGTTGCAGCTCTGCATGCTGGGTGACATCCCAAGAGAGGACCTAACAGACAAAAAGGCACCAAGTCCTGGAGAGAATCACACAACACACAAGTGTTAATGTGACAAAGCTTGAACTCAAATGTTCAGGTTACAATTCCCACCCTGCCCCCTGCCAATTCAGTGAGAATGAAGTCTCTTATAGGCATCTGGCCTTTCTTCCGAGGCGCCTCTAGCAACATACTTCCAAAAAGCAGCCACTAAAAAGCCCTGACATACATGAGGTTGCCATGAGTCAGAATTGACTTGACGGCAACTGCTTTATAGATAGCTGATTTACCCAAGCTGATTGCTTATCATGAACTATCAGGTATAACTTCACGTTGACTTATGAGGAATGACAGCATTAAAACATCACATACTTTGATTAGATCCTGGAATAGAAAAAAGACATTAGTGGAAAAGCTGGAGAAATCGGAAGAAAGTCTATAATTAAGTTACTAGAATGATACTGTATTAGTTTTCTATTGCTATGTAACAAATTACCATGAGCTTAAAACAATACACATTTATTATCTCATAGATTTTGTAGGTCAGAAGGCTGGGCACAGTGTAGCTTGTCTCACAGGCTGAAACTGAGGTGTTGACTATGCTGTGGTCCAGTCCTGAGCTTGGGGTCCCCTTCCAAGCTCATTTAGGTTGGCAGAACTCTGCTCCTTGCAGATATAGGACTGAGGCTCCCTATTTTCTTGTGGGCTGTTAGTCAAGGGTTGGTTTTAGCCCTTAGAGGTCACCTTCAGGTCCTAGCCACATGGCCCCTTCCACTGACAATTCACAACATGAGTGTTTGCTTTCCTCTAGGCCATAATAGTTCACACCAAAATACTTTATTATCAGGAAGTGACAAATTAGGGTAAGTAGCTCATTACAAATATTTCACCACAGGAGTGTTTTAAAATAGTTGTCACATATAGACTATTTGGAGTTTTCTAATCTTCAAAAATTCTATTTATAGACATAGAGGCATGAGAAAGTCCAGCAAGATCAAGAGTTACTGAAACAGAGGGACTGCTGTGGTGGGATCATGTTGGCATTTTAGAAAGGGGAAGGTTAACCTATTAGTGGATTGGAGGGAAAAGAGACAATATAGTCTGGCTACCTAAGGATGGCTATCTAAGGAAGAAATAAAGAAAATCCATTCTACAGGGAGGGCAGGGAGGAAGACAGAGAACTGGCCTAAGAATGGAGGACTCAATTAGGAGACTGTATACAAGAGACTGAAGTCCCCGGGTGGTGCAGACAGTTAATGTGCTCAGCTGCTAACCAAAAGGTTGGAGGTTCAAGTCCACCCAGAAGTATCTTGGATGAAAGGCCTGGTGGTCTACTTCTGAAAAATCAGCTACTGAAAACTCTACAGAGCAGTTCTACTTTGACACACGTGGGGTCGCCATCAATCAGAATCGACTTGTCTTAGGCTGGGTTCTCTAAAGAAGCAAAGCTAGTGAGTGAGTGAGTGAGTGAGTGAGTGAGTGAGTGAGTGAGTGAGTGAGTGAGTGTGTGTGTGTGTGTGTGTGTGTGTGTGTGTGTGTGAGTGTGTGTGTGTGTGTAAATACATGGAGATTTATTTCAAAGAAATGGCTCATGCCATTGTAGAGGGTGGCAAGTCCCAAATCTGTGGGTTAGGCTGGAGGCATCTCCTGACTCACGTGGTTGCAGAGGCTGATGAACCCCAAATTGGCAAGGCAGACGGCAGGCTGCTGGCTCATATGGCTGTGGGGAATGACGAATCCCAAAATCTGCAGGTCAGGCAGCAGACTGCTGGCTCACGTCCCAAGAACTGGAGGTAAGAGGATGATAAGTTGATGCAGGATCGAGAAAGAGAGGGAGAGACAGGGAGGGAGGGAGAGAGAGCTTTGCCAGACATCCATATATACTGGATGCAGGCCACACCGCCAAGGAAACTTCCCTTACATCGGATCACAAAATGGAAGATAATGACATAATACTGAGAATCATGGCCTAGCCAAGTTGACACATAACATTAACCACCACATGACTCCATGAGCATCAAGTCTTTTTATACAGGAGATTTGGCTGGATGTGGCTTGGATGTTGAAAGGAGGGAGGTGCCAGGTTTCTCACTCAGTGGACATGGATGAACAGTACCAACTTCCACAGAAAGCCCAAGGAAGGTGATAGCATAAAATACACATGGTAGCAAATGCTAAGTGTAGTGGCCACTACAGAACTGTATATGGTTTTCAATTAGCAAAAGGGCAGCTTCTAGGAGTTGATTCTTCAACAAATCTTTATTAAACACCTACTATGTGCCAGTCACTGAACTAGGCTCTGGAACACAAAGATGTCTAAGGTACTGATCCTACAGTTGTAAGAAATCAGCCAGGCAAGAGGTCCAGGCATATAAATCAAGGCTTAATGTTCAGTGTGACTAAGCATTTACTAATGTGTTAGACACTGTGCTCAGAGCCTCATTTCATGTATTTACTTATTCATTCAATAAATATTTACTGAGCACTGACTAAGTGCTAGGTTGTTCTAGGTACTTACAATATCAGATTAAAGAAGATAGAAGAGGCCACTCCTCTTGTGGTGCTCATTCTATTTATGGGAAAACAGACAATAAATGAATAAACAGAGAAATGAACAAGGTGATTTCAAATAGCGGTACATGCAGGGAAGATAATAAGCAGGAGACGTAACAGAATTGGGGGAAGGTGAGAGTTGTACCTAATGTACATGGTAGTTACGGATGGCCATTCTGGAGAGGGCATCTGAACTGAGACCTCAAAGACAAGAAGGAGCCTGCCACATAAAGGTGAGGTCAAAGTATTCCAGGCTATGGGGACAGCAACTGCAAAAGCTCTGAGGTGGAAACAATTTTAGCATAGTCATAAAACAGACTAGAGCTTTTTGAGCGAAAGGCAGGGTAGTCATGAGTCTCAGAGGTGATCAGGAACCATACCACAGGGGGCCTTGATTTTAAGTGAATTGGCAGCCACCGATGGACTTTAAACAGGAGTGACACAATCTAATTTTCATTTTTAAAAGACCATTCTGGGAGCTAAGGGAGATAAGGTGGTGTGAGCAGATGCAGGGAGACCAAATAGAAAACTGTATTAGAAGTCCAGAAGAGGGATGTCAACCACAGTGGGGATGGAGAGAAGGGGGTGATTACGGGAAATATTTTAGATGTATAACCAACAGAACATATTCATAGCAGGAAGGACAGGAGGGAAAGAAGACTGGAGCATAATATCTGGTTGGCCTTACAGTTGGATGGAGGTACCATTTACTGAGATTTATGAAATGGAGGGAGGGGCAGAGTTTAGGAGAGAAGGGGCAAGAACATGCAAATCAAGAGTTCTGTCCAAGAGGAGAAAACCAAGAAGAGTCAAGTGGTTGTTTCATACAAGGGTCTGGAGCTCAGGGCTGAGGACAAACACTTGCGAATCATCAGCATTTGAGTGGTATTTAAAGCAGTGGGGGTGGGAAAGACTTGAACCTATCTAGTACCAAGCTCTGGTTGGTCAGACAAAGGAGAAGGAGCCAGCAAAGAAAATTTTATAAGTAGCATCCATTAAGACATAAGGAAACCAGGAGACTAATATTAGGAAAGCCAAGATAAGAAAAGAGTATTTCAAGAAGGGAGTGGTCCACTGAGGTAAATACTGCTGAGAAATCATGTAAAAAGAAAGAGACAAAGAACTGCTGTATTCTGCAACATGGAAGTCAATGATGACATTATAAAAAGCAGTTTCAAAGGCATGGCGGGGAAGGGCGAAGAGAACCAAATATAAAGAAGTAGAATCAAGGTTTACAAAACAACTTTAGATTACCCATTTAATCCCCACGATGAAGACCACTTCACAACTGAGAGGTCACGTAAGATAATGAAGCCAGGATTTGCTAAGCCTACATTCTTAAAGACTATGTGGAACTTCAGAAAGTTGAATATGATGAAACAGGGTTTGTAAGTAACCTATATCCATGGTTTTCAAAATACACTGCCCAGAATCTCTAGCAACGTTTTTTAGAATCCACGGCCCAAACTGTTGACAAGGGTTGGCTATCTAGCCACCTACAGCCTCAACACACTTCCATTCTGGAGTCAGAACTTCAAAATCAAAATCTCCTTGAACATTTGCAGACACTGTTGTGTGAAAATAACAAGGATGAGTTCAAGCAGCCCTGAAAGCTAAAAAGCCATTAAAAACTGATGACTTTTTTTTTTGAAATCTTTCAATAGTTATACATGGAGTCTATACAATACACTCAACACTTAACTTGATAAACTGGGAATATATAATGTATATAGTGGTTAAGAGCTTGGCCACTAACCAAAAAGTGGCCAATTCAAATCTACCAGCCGCCCCTTGGAAACCCTATGGGGCAGATCTACTCTGACCTATAGGGTCACTATGAGTCAATACTGACTCGATGGCAACAGGTTTGGTTTTTGGTATATGAAATAAAAACAAGAAAATAAGACTAACACTTATTCCCTATAAGACTTGACTGTCTGGAATTGTGGAACATATTTTCACATAAAAATGATCTAAGTACGTAATAATCTTGGCTCTTATACATTCTCTGTGGGAAAAATGCATTTTGAAATGCACATTAGGCTTTGAGTAGAAACACTCCCATCTTAACTAGACTGGAAACTCCACAAAAGCAGCAACTTTAGGTTCAGTGCCTGGCATGTATTTTATCTAATCTAAGATGCAACTGATTATAAAATAAACTATACTTTGTATACTACTAAGAAAAAAGTGCTGCCAAGTAAGCTATGACACAGTACTTTCTTGTCACTTAGAGTTATAATTATCGAAAAGGCTTTTAGAGAATTATAGATCATTCATGTATCACTGATGTGCCTTAAATAAAAAAAGAAAATAAACTGATCAAGATATCCCTACCAAGGTCGAGTCTGACTCTTCTGCATCACTTTACCTCAGGGCTGATATCCATTTCTTTCCACACAATGCTCCATTATTGTCTCTGGGACTTTCTTCTAGATGCTGACAATTTGCCAGTTTTGAGGCTGGTGCTTTTCTTGTTCTTACCAGGTGACACAACAGAGGTTTCTCAGATAACCAAGGCATGTATCTTGCCCAAGTGGTTCTTACATGGTTTGGTGACTTTATAAATGTGTGAAAGAATAGCAGTTGTGCAACCATGTCCTCAAGAATTACAAGGTCACTGTACCTTTCAGTGAGTTTATTCTTTTGTTGTTGTTGTTGCCCAAATTTCTTTTATTTTATTGTTGTACTTTAAGTGAAAGTTTATATAGTTCAAGTTAGTCTCTCATACAAAAATTTATACATACATTGTTATGTGGCCCTAACTGCTCCCCCTATACTGTGACAGCACACTCCTCCTTTCCACCCTGGATTTTCCGTGTCCATTCAACTAGCTCCTGACCCTCTCTGCCTTCTTCTCTCACCTCCAGACAGGAGCTGCCCATTTAGTCTCATCTAATTACTTAAACTAAGAAGCACACTCTTCACGAGTATCATTTTATGTCCCATAGTCCAGTCTTATCTTTGTCTGAAGAGTTGGCCTTGGGAATGGTTTTAGTTCTGGGTTGACAGAGAGTCCGGGGGCCATGCTCTCTGGGGTTCCTCCAGTTTCAGTCAGACCATTAAGTCTGGTCTTCTTACTAGAATTTGAGTTCTGCACCCCACCTTTCTCCTGCTCCATCAGGGACTCTCTGTTGTGTTCCCTGTCAGGGCGGTCACTGGTGGTAGCCGGGCACCATCTAGTTCTTCTGGTCTCAAGATGATGCAGTCTCTGGTTTATGTGGCCCTTTCCATCTTTTGGGCTAATACTTTCCTTGTGACTTTGGTGTTCTTCATTCTCCTTTACTCCAGGTGAGTTGGGACTCAGTGAGTTGATTCTTTACTGTTCAGATACACATTTATGAAAGGTACCAAGAACCTATATACTGGTGGGGGTGGGGGGGAGTGTATGCAGGGCTCTGGGACATCTTTTAGCCAATTCTTCTTCAGCTGAGCTGAAGTCTATCTGTGTGTATATGTGTCTGTGTGCACATACACACAAGCACAATAACATCTTTGGGGAAGAACTCTTTCTTGGGAATTGTTTTGTGGTTTAAGATTAAATTATGGCTGTTACCAAGAAAGCCAGTGTAATCAGAGTAGGGTAAGAACCGTGCAGTTGTAGGAGGGATCAGCAGGCGCTCGATTATGTAGGAGCTTCTTAGTCATGGCAAGGAGTAGGATTTGTCATGAATGTGTGGATGACTTTGAGCAAGGGAGAGACAAGTGACTGATTCAATAAAGTGATAGATGAATCGATGGGAGGAAGGGAGGGAGGGAGGCAGGAAGAGAGGGGAAAAGGGAGGGAGGGAGGGAGAGGTGGAGGAAGGAAGGAAAGGCTGAATGGATGAATGGCTGAGCAAGTAAAATTTCTACCTGGGAGAAATCTGAAAGAGTACTGCACATATGGCCAGTCTGAGGGTACAGGGCTGAGGCAGCTGGGACTCTGAGAGTGGGAATCTACCAGCGCAGAGGAAAAAAAAAGAAAAAAGAAATAAACTATAGCTGTTACTTTCGGCCATCAGCAATTGTGCAAAGTATCACAGCACGTGCTCATGACTTCAATCTCTTTAGCACCTTTAACATTATTTTAGAGTCTTTTAAAGAATGCTGGAGTTTTCACAGACACATCCGAAGTCCCCGAGGGGCTGAATTACTCGGCTGAGGGCCGTGGGAACCATGGTCTCAGGGAACATCTAGCTCAGTTGGCATAACATAGTTTAGAAAGAAAATGTTCTACGTTCTACTTTGGCGAGTAGCTTCTGGGGTCTTAAAAGCTTGTGAGCAGCCATCTAAGATACTCCACTGGTCTCACCCCGTCGGGAGCATGGGAAAATGCAGAAAACTAAAGACACAAGGAAAGATTAGTCTAAAGGACTGACAGACCACAACTACCACAGCCTCCACCAGACTGAGTCCAGCACAACTAGACGGTGTCCAGCTACCATCACAAACTGCTCTGATAGGATCATAATAGAGGGTCTGGACAGAGCTGGAGAAAAATGTGGAACAAAATTCTAACTCACAAAAAAAAAAACCAGACTTACTGGCCTGACAGAGACTAGAGAAACCCTGAGAGTATGGCCCCCGACACCCTTTTAGCTCAGTAATGAAGTCACTCCTGAGGTTCACCCGTCAGCCAAAGATTAGACAAGTCCATAAAACAAAACAAGACTAAAGGGGCACACCAGCCCAGGGGCAAGGACTACAAGGCAGGAGAGGACAGGAAAGCTGGTAATAGGGAACCCAAGGTCGAGAAAGGAGAGTGTTGGCATGTCTTGGGTTTGGTAACCAATGTCACAAAACAATATGTGTACTAACTGTTTAATGAGAAGCTAGTTTGTTCTGTAAACCTTCATCTAAAGTATGATAATTTTTTTTTAAAAAAAGAGTGTTGGAGTTTTGTCAGCATTTCCCATCTGCCTAAACTCAAATTTTCCTCAGTTAAGCCACAAATTACTAGAAATTAAGCAGTTCAGAGTCAGCAGGAAGTTTGATAAATTGATGTTCTATGCTTCAACAACAGTCTTGTGCAACTTACGAAATTAGACACCTCTTATTCCTTTGAAATTCCTTTCATCTCTTCCAAAACCAAACCCGTTGCAGTCGAGTAGATTCTGACTCATAGTGACCCTATAGGACAGAGTAGAACTGCCCCACAGAGTTTCCAAGGAGCGCCTGGTGGATTCAAACAGCCGTAGCACTTAGCCACTACACTACCAGGGTTCCCGATCTCTTCCAAAGGATCTAGCAATTTACATGATTTGTCATCTAGAAGCCATAGTTTTGCCCTAACTATGTAATAAATACTACTTCAGCTACTTATCTTCTATTCTCAGGTCTCGAAAAGTCCTTGGTTGGTTCCCTGCAAAATATAATAATTGCGATCATTTCTTTAATAAAGATTTGTTTCACTACGACCAAATTTATGTCCTGTTGCTCTGTTTCTATGACTTTCTATATACACAAAAAATGTTTGTTTCAGTGTTGAATCATGATTTATATTTTTGAAGAACTTTTTATATGCTGTTAAACTCAAGATATGTATCACCAACAATGTACATAAACCAAATTGCTATGCCCGAGTTTGCACAAGCACAGGTAATGACAACATGTAACTCTTGTCTGGCCAATGGCAGTAAGACACATGCTAATTTCAGAGATGTTAAAATGTAGCGGGAAATGTACATCTTAAAATTGATGGAATACAGTATCTGTGGCATAAATAAATGCTCTAATTTCTGTGAAAGATCATTTCCAAAGATAGCCGCCAGGAATTCCTCCCATCCCTTTGTGTACATGGCTCTCCTCCTAGCAACAGATAACGTGAACCCACCTACCACTTGCCCCCAATCTGGGTTGGTCTTGTGACTTGCTTTCACCAATATAATGTGGCAGAAGTGAGATTCTGCACTTCAAGCCCAAGCCTTAAAAGGTCTTGTAGCTTCCACTTTTTCCCACTTGGGAATCCACTCTGCCACCACCAAGAATCTGGGGCTAGAGTCTAGACCAGGGGTTGGCAAACCGCGGCCTAGTGGGTCAAATCCAGTCAGGGTCTGATTTTATACTGCCCATGGGCTAAAAAATAGTCTTTACATTTTTAAAGAGTTTTATAAGAAAAGAATGTGCAACAGTGATCTTACAGGCCCACAAAGCCATAAAACCTGAATTTACTAACTGGCCTTTTAGAAAAAAAGTAACTGACCTCTAGTCCAGACTACCAAATTATAAGAGACCGTGTGAAGAGAAAGGCTTAACCAGCCACCAACCATCCCATCCCATTCACCTGAGCTCAGGCACGAGACATGTGAGTAAAGCCACCTTGGATGACCCAGCCACACAAGTGACTCCTGCCAATACGAGATGAATCACTTCGCCAAGCCCTGCCCAAAATGCAGAAACGTGAGCAAGTAACTGGTTGTGTTTAAGCCACTAAGTTTGGGGATGGTTTTTTTGTTTTGTTTTGTTTTTACTCAGCAATAGATAATGGAAACAGATAATGCTTCCATGGTGGAGGTCCCAGGGTAAGAGCTCGTGTGGCATAGAACAAAAAGGGAAAAAGTTATCACAAAGGGAGAGTTGGAGTAAAAGACAAAAATATGTACTAGCTGAGATTAAACAAGATCTATAGATGATGAGGTTGTTCGGAATACTGAAAACGGGGCTGTACCAAAAAGTAGGATGCTAAAATGAAAAGAACAAAGGACCCACATTTAATCCCAGTAGTTGTTCGAGCTCTGCCATAAACTAGCTTGGGTAAGGTACTTAGCTTCTTAGAGGTTTTGTTTCTTTATCTATAAACGAGGACAATGCAACCTACCTCCCAGGCTGTTTATAAGGATTAGACACAAGATTATAAAATGTCTTGCATAGTGCCAGGCAAATAGTGGGCACTTTACATACAGTGTTCAGTCTAAGCTAGAGACCATGTCTACCCTATCTGAAAGATTTATTAATACGACTGAATTCAATAAAATACCTTGAAAAGGTACTAAGCCCTATGTTGTTGCTGTTAGCAGCCATTAAGTCAGCCCCACACTCGTGATAACCACATGTACAGAGAATGAAATGAGGCCTGGTACTGTGCCATGCTCTCAGCCCAGCTGCAGCATCCATGGACATACCTTGTATCTACCCAACTTCGATAGCTGGACTTGGGCGGAATCCCAAATGAAGGACAGCTAAACCTCAGTGTGGCAATCTCTGTGGCCTGGCTCAAAATGTTAAGCTAGGGCAAGCAGATTATCCCTTTTAAGAATCTAAGCCAAGAAACACAGGAAGACTTTGCCAATTAGCAGTGGGAAGTAAACCAGAAAAAGGAGTGAATTCTCAGGGAGCATCCTAAGCTGCCATGAAGGGTTACTGCAAAGGTCAAGTTACGCTGTAAACAGAAGGCATAAGGAAGTAGAGAAAGCCAGTCTATTACAAGTGGAGCATACAACAAATATGCAGAGAGAAATAGCATATATGACCTGCAGGACAGATGAGAGACAGGAACTGACCCCTAGTCTAGAACTCAGGTGGTCTCTGCAGGATTTCCCATCTCAGCCTGGGGAACGGCTTCACCATAAAGCCCCCCAACCCTTTACCCACACCCACTAAGGGATCTGGAGAGCCACTATTCTCCACAAGCAAAGGAGCTAAGCTACAACACATAATTACCCTTAAATGGGGGCAGTAAACATAACTGCACTTCCTTATCTAGGAATTCATAATAGATACAAAATGTTTCCAAGGTTAATTAAATGAATTATTATAGAGGTCTAAAAGGAAGGTGAACTGTTTTCTCTTTAAAAATGATTCATCTGCTTAACAAGGCAATGCTTTCTAAGCTAATTAAGTATGGAGCACAAACTCCTCCATGTTGATGCTTTTAATTAATTCTTAATTATGAATCCCCATATATGTCTTCCGAGTGAGCAAAAACCTACAGTGTCGGGAGACAAAGGAAAAAAGGCACAAAGGAGGAAAAACACAGAACTCTTGTTTTTGTTGCTTTTTAGTCAAATTTATCAAATGTAATAAGCAGCTTTAAAAATAGCTACACCTTTAAGATGGTTTTCAAAACAGTGAGAACATACACAGATCATCATACTTCTTAATTTCTTTCTTTCTCTTGGTCCTTACAAGTTGCTAAGAGACTGTCTTTTTCAAGGCTCAAATACACAGATCTTTCCAAATTTAGAAAACAGTCAAGACTTTCAAAGAAGCTTCAAAAAGGCAGCCAGTTAGACGTAAAAATTTATCTGGTAATGATCAACCACATTTCTCCAAACAACTTCCTGAAACATACCAAACGATAGGTGACTCACGGCAAAGGTCAATTTTTTTCATTTCCGGCTATTTGGCAATCTGCTTTGTTAGCTTTACACACATTAAAATTTGTGATATCCCTTTCTCCTTACTGAAGAAGGGGAAATCAGGAGAAAGTCAACTGTCAACTGAATGAGAAATAGCCTTCAAATACATTTGGTTTAAGACAATTAGGGGCCACTGAAGGACTCTGTGTACATCATGATATCTAATATTGAGTGTGTTCAGGACATGTTGATCATGATTAGGGATAAACTGTAAGCAAAGCACCAGTATGTAGAGCTGGGAAAGATAATACCCATTAACAGTAACTATATGTTATAACCATAATTGTCTGTTAATTTAAAATTTAGGGCATATACATAAAACAAAACAAGACTAATGGGGCACAACAGTGCAAGCACAAGGACTAGAAGTCAGGAGGGGACAGGAAAGCTGGAAATAGAGAACCCAAGGTTGAGAAGTGACAGTGTTGACATGTCGTGGGGTTAACCAATGTCATAAAACAATATGTGTACTAACTGCTTAATGAGAAACTATTTGTTCTGTAAACCTTCATCTAAAGTACAATAAAAAAAAAATTAGGACATACAGTGTATCATTTTGTTAAACAGATAAAAATTATAGGATCGTGGTATTACAAAAAATTCAATTCTTTCCCTTAAAACTCCTGGGTGCACTTACGTGGTTTTTTTATTAAATACCTAACAGACAGCCTTAGGAAAGAAACAAAAGGTACCTAATGGGTACTTCTGACAAATAAAGATCAAAAATCCCCAACACAACTGGCGTTAGAATGTAAATCAATAGGGAAACAGTTAAATTTACAAGAAGCTGACTGGTAAGCCTCAGAGGCACACGTCCCTCTTTAAAAAGGAAGTATTTTGATAACATTTTTAAATATCCAAGTACATAATTATCAGAAGGGTTTTTATAGGAATATCTACAATTAACCACAGGGAATCATAGGGAAAGGTCAGCTTTGCTGAGACAAATCAACAGCCTTTATTTGTACATAAGGAAACACAATTAGATTCAACTATAAAGGCTACAAAGCTCAAGGAGCCTCAGTCTTCACTGAGCTTGCACATCAGCTGCACGCCATATATTTGCAAAGCATACATAATGGTCCCAGAGAGGCTGCAAGCTGTAGTAGGGCTAAAAAGATCCAAGCTGTAGCCTCTATTCTGCCACTCAGGCAAGTCATTTAACTTTCTTACGACTGTCTTCTTCATCTGACCACCCATCTGTCAGTTTGTCATGCTGTGGTGGCTTGCGTGTTGCTATGATGCTGGAAGCTATGCCACCCAGTATTTCAAATACCAGCAGGGTCACCCACAGTGCAGAGGTTTCAGTGGAACTTTCAGACTAAGACAGACTAGAAGGAAAGGCCTGGTGATCTACTTCTGAAAATTAGCCAATGAAAACCCTATGGATCACAACAGAATACTGTCTGATTTAGTGCTGGAAGATGAGTCTTCTAGATTAAAAGGCACTCAAAATACACAGTGGCCTCCACAATGGACTCGAGCATACCAACGATTGTGAAGATGGTATAGGACTGAGCAACATTTCATTCCGTCGTACATGGAGTCACTACGAGTTGGAGCCAACCTGACAGCAACAACAGTATCTGGATAAGAGAAGAACTACACAGCCAGCATCGTCCTTACATCATCTCATCTACCCTCATACCAGTCCTCAGTTTTGCAAAGAAAGAACTGAGGCCAGGGGACTAAACTACCCAGTGTCACAGGAGAAGCAATACAGATACGATTTAATCCCTGGTCTACCTGGCTTCAAAGCCTTGCTGCCTGTGTTGCAGCATAAAGACTTGTCTAAATTCATGAGGGGTAAGAATCAGCACAAAGCCGGTTTCTACAAGGTGGAGGTCAGACGTATCTCCACTGTCCAACTTCTTCACCGCAGCCCTCTATACTTCTCAACTGAGTTTGATAATTTGTTACAATGGCCACACAGAGCTCACAGACCATACTCACCATCATGTGGTGTATTAGGGAAGTAATAGGCTGCAATTTGGGATAAGGATCAACTTGGAAGTAACAGGAAAATTCAGGATCAGGATTAGGAAGTACATAGATGAGGTTTGGAGGGCTCCCCCGAGGTGGCAAGCATATCCCTCCCTTCTTCAGTGAAGGATGGCTTCCAAGCAAGCCTTCTGACTAGTTTAACCCCTTGCTGAGAATTGGCCTAATAAGGCCCCAGGAAGTTATCACCTGGTGATTATTATGTATAACTTCCTGGGAACTTGTTAGAAATAGAAAGTATCGACAGGGAACATGTTAGAAAAAAATGCAGATTATCAACCGCTTCAGAGCTCTGCTTCCAACCAGGACAGCTGCTCTCAGCTGTGCATGCAGGTCCCCTCTCGGCAATACACACCTCTCTGACTTTGGTCTCTCCGCTGCTAACTGGCCCAGCTCATAGCCAGTGTAGCAGTCTGCTCAGCTCTGCAGGGCCTCTCAGCCCTCTAGCTCTGCCACTGCGCCCCTTCTGGGCCTCCCACTATCTTCAGTATCACACTCCTTGACCCTTATTATAGCACTTCTAGAGGTTCTCCTCACAGGAACCCTGGGTCCAAACTGCTCTGCTCCATGCTCCTCTTGGTTTTGAGGTTCCCCCGCCTTGCCTCTTCTCTAAAAACTTCTGTAGAATTGGCCACTTATATAAGCAAACTCCTTGTTAATTTCAAGGCATGGCCCTCCCAGCAGGACCACAACCTGGCCAACCCCCTCAGGGGACCACAAGCTACTCAATCCTGTTCGGTGGATTTTTAAGCCACTATCTGACTAGTAAATTGACCAATCCAAGACTGTGGCCCAGCCAATCATTTTCAGAGAGTCACAAGTCCATGAGATCTCAATCAACTCAGATCTTGTACAAAAGTAACATTTTCTGCCAGCAGAGAAGGAGCTTCTTCCTTGGGCAAAAGTTAACAACCTGGTAGAAAGCAATCTGGGAGGTTGCCCAAGTAGTTTCTCCAAAGACTTAGGGCAAAGGTAACAACATTTGAGGGTTTAAGGGGAAAAAATCTCCCAAGCTGTTTTTCCAAAGAACCAAGGCAAAAAGGTCATATAAAGGAATTCATTTCACCACACTACCCAACTGCTATGCTTATCTCAGAAATTCTGTTTCCAGAGATGGAAGACAAAATTTGAGCATTCCCTTCTCAATGCTCCCACATATTTCTATCTCCATTTGCTGTGGTATAATTTCCAAGTCACAGTTCAGATCTAATCTCCTCCAGAAAACTTTGGAAGGAAGCTCCTTGGTTCTCTCAGGACTAGGGAAAACACCAGATCTACAGAACATAGGGAGTCCCTGAGTGGTGTAAATGGTTAACGTGCTTGGCTGCTAACTGAAAGGTTGAAGGTTCAACTCCACTCAAACGTGCCTCAGAAGAAAGGCCTGGTGATCTACTTCTGAAAAATCAGCGATTGAAAACTCTATGGAGCACAGTTCTACTCTGACACACATGGGGTCAATGTGAGTTGGAATCAACTTGACGGCAGCTAACACAGAACACAGAGAACTTGGGGGCTACAAAATGCCAGGGTCACCAATCTTTCTTTCCACGTAACCTGATCTGTTTTTTGACACACAGTTTGCTCAGGTCCCTTTCGACTGGGCAGGTGACACTTATCATTGGGTGCAGAGAACTGAGAAGGGCAGAGATTCCAGTCTTGCAAGTTTGGTGCCTTGTAATTGCTGTGAAGAACCCTGGACTGCACAATGAATATTAGCATTCTCTGACAGCACATGTCCCCAGCAGGCACCAGCCAAAAATCCAAAGCCAGTTTTTCAAAACCTTTAGGAGGTGAGTTTACATTCAATTATCAACAAGGGAGTCCAATTAGTTCTCATATTTCTATTTTTAAATTACTTGAATTAGAGGAAAAGACTGAGTATCATTAATAATGGAACTTGCTGTCTAGTTTCATAAAAACCTTACCACTTCACAGATAAAATCAGAAGCAATCCAAAGAGAAACTCTGACAGTTTATGCCTTCAGGCAACAAAGGCCATTTGGGTAAAATTATGGTTTTGTGCTTGTGGGGACTGTCAGTGGTATGTGCTCTAAAATTATCTACATCTTTATAGAGGTTGCCTCTAAAAAGTGCAACCACATTAGTATACACACAACGTTAAGGAAGTTCAAGCTGAATTAAAAGAGCAGAGCTGTTTTCCAAGTGAGACAGATTCTTTGCATTCCTAACAGACAAAGGCAATCCTTTCTATACATGATATCCAATTTAAATTGTCGTGGGAGGAAGCCCCTGACAAGGTAGACTTCAGCAGACAGAGTCACTCCAGGCATCCCTGGGGCTCTTAAATACCACTAGCCCTTGAAGCTCCAGGAGGCAAGTATAAGGAGGTTTTGGCTCCAAATGAAGGCCAGGAGGACAAGTTCTACAAGCTACACATTCTGACCTAAATCTCCAAGATTAGAATGAAATGGGATCATACAATAGAAAACAAATAAGAAATAATCTAACTGTAACATGATTTGCTTACTTTTAAGGGCTTCTCTAAAACCAAATCAGAAGGATGAATAAGCGATATATAAAATGCGTTAAAATAAGCTTTTTGAAAAGGTTCAAAAATGTTTTAAAGTTTACAAAGCATAGATACTTTGACACTTAACTTTTTTTCAAACAAAGCTCACGACCCCAGGACCCATTCTCACCCCTCTTTGGCACAGCTAGTGAGGACCATCACTCTAATGAGGCACCCCAACCCCTGGCATCAGAATTCTGACTCTTCCCTTTGTTGGCTGAGTTATTGGGCAAGTCATTTAAGTCCCCTTTAAGTCTTGGTTCTTCATCAACATGGTAAGCAATCCTGATACTGTAGAGTTACTTTGAGAATTAATTGAGATTATGACCCTTAACGCAGTGCCTGGCACACAAAAAGGGTGCAATAAATGCTTGGAGGCTCTCACAAGAGTTAATTATCACTACTACTAAGAATGACAGAATAATAGTGGAAATAGAACCAGCCAGGGCCCTACTTTAGATGGAGGATCCATTCATGACTTTAAAAATCCAGCTACCACTTAGGGACAATCATACAGGCTTCTACGGCCAATGGGAATGCTTCTCCGTTGAGGGGGCTGAATTAATGCTACTAAGCTAATACAGGAGCCCTGGTGGCGTAGTGGTTAAGACCTTGGCTGCTAACCAAAAGGTCGGCAGTTCAAATCCATCAGTTGCTCCTTGGAAACCCTATGGGGCAGTTCTACTCTGTCCTATAGGGTTGCTATGAGTTGGAACCAACTCAGCGGCATCTAACAACAACAGGTTAATACACGACCCCTGCTTTTTCATGGGATACTTAGGCAGCAACCAAATTAGTGGCTTTTGGGGGACATAACCATACTACCCACTATGGATAGCTCACTTTGTAAGGCAACTCTAAAGGCTATTTGTCCATCTCCTCACATGGACAGACAAGATAATATACTGGGCCAAGTCCAGCTTTGTGACCACCACATTTCAGACATCACCAGATTCAAAGTTCCTCCCATTTGTAGTAACTAGTACAAGTCATTTCTTTAGAGAAGCCTCCATCAACATCAAGCCTGGAAGCCTGTGCAATGCTGGAGGATGAAAATAAAAACAGCTGGTGAAGAGGTGGAAACATGTCAATGGCAAATACTCTAAACAGGGAACACAGAAGCTTGGCTAAAGACAAAGCAACAGGAAGTCGAGTACACACCTGGTCCAGAACTACACTGAAATATTATTTTAAGACTTCTAACCTTGATGCAATCTCATTCTCCATATTTTAATGCTTTTGTGATATTTGAAGGAAGGCAAGGAAAATAACAATAAATGAATAAAATGAATCCTGGTTAAGTAACAACTAGGCCTGAGAGCCAGATGTCACTTAACCACCGAGGATAAGAAATCTGCTCATGTTTTTAGACCCAGCAGAATAGAAAATGATCACGAATACCTACCCCTCACTCTCACCAAGGGCAGAAAAAAATGAGACCTTAATAATCAACTTTACTTAGACCTACAAACCAAGTAACAAGCATCATGTTCGGTTTCATTGGACAGGGTGGGGTGGGTAGAAAAGGGGTTGTAAAAATGGCTTGGCAACAGTATCTGACCTCCTCTAACTTCATGAGGAGGAACGATAATCAACATCAACAGCCCAAGGCTGATTCCTCTGAGGCAGAGGTCAGACATGCCTCCTCTATCGGTCATCTTTACCCAACTCTGACACCAACCATCTCTCCTACGGCACACTCCACTTCTGTGCTGGGTTCAATAATGCATTGCAATGGCCACACAGAACTCACAGACCATACCCATGATAATGGGGTTTATTAGGGAAGTAACAGTTACAATTCAGGTTCAGGAACGCTCAGGATACAGTTCTTCCATCAGGACAGCTTCTTTTCACAGCTGTGCTCGCAGGCCCACCTCTCCCTGAGCCTGGGCCTCTGCCCTGCTCGGGCCAAGTGTTAAAAACTCTTTTAGCTCTGCTGATAAGTGCCCAGAGGCACCCTACTCTGCCTGTAAGTCTCGGCCCGGAGGCGCTCAAGCTCTATCTCTGTAGTAGGTTGGCAAACCAAGCTCCACGCCAAGTGCCGGGAGGCACCCTACTCTGACAGCAAGCCTCCTGGCCAAAGGCACTCAGCTTTCTCGCTTGTAGGCCAGGAAGCCCACCATGCTGTCTCCTGCCACCATTCCTCTGCCACTGCTTCTCTCTGCCTTCAGCATTACAGCTCTCTTGCATGCATGCGGGCTCTCTCTCTCGGTTTCAGGAGCTCCTCGGTGCAGGGAACCTGTGCTCCGCTTCTGGCTGTTTTTCCTAGTGGTGGTGGGATCCTCTTTCTACTCTGGAACTGGCTCTCCTTTAAGGCAAAACTGACCAATCCCCTTGGTGGGCCACAACTGCCTTATTTGCACAGTCTTACCCAATCACTTGAGTGGGAGTTACGAGACCACTGGGAGGAAGGCCACTCAAAAGTGATCCATTACACTGCAGGGGTGACAAGTCAAAAGGAATTGAATATTTTCAAAAATATTATTCAGTAACCAAGTTACAGGTAAACATTTAGTTGAAGCAGATTTGTAACGGAATCATCAGCTTCTAGAAGAGAACTGAGAAATGTAAGGGCAACTCTAAAATTTGGTGTGTGCTTACATGTTCATATTTAACATAATTACTGGGTAATGCATCTCTGAAGGGGTTCATTTCTTTTGAAATTACTCTGTAACAGTAAGCTTTAGTGGTTGATGAAACCTTATACCATAAGAAGAGCAGGGTATAGAGACGTAATACTCACAAACTTGAATCGGTTAAAACTGTTCATATTGCCACCACCTCAATGGAGTTATGTGTTCTGTTGGTACTTCTCGTGTGGAACTGAGATACTCTTGAAAGAAGACCTTCAAAAAGTTTCTACTACAACTCAGCATTGAAACAAAAAGTGACTGCACAAAGAAAGGACCACAAACAGAGCTGTGGTATATAAATTATGAGTGAAGCAAATATTTGTTGTTGGATAAATGACCACAATGCTATTATTTTCTTATAAAGCTACAACTGGCTATTTTATGGGACCTAAAAAAGGAAGAACTCAGCAGTAGACAAAACTGCACGTTTTGTCATAATATATAGGCAAAAGGATTGCTGTCAGATGCTAAGCAATGAAGGTGAAGGCAAGAGACACTGCCAAGTTCCTTGTAATGGAGGAAAGAAATTTCAAAGCAACAGCAATTTAGGAGTTAAGTTGCCCAGGACCATTGGTCTGAGCACTGTGTCACTGTTAAGTCTTTTTCTTACTAGTATATACAATAATGGTGCATCTAAAATTGATGATGTCTTCGTATATGCAATATTAATTTCTTGGAAAAATCAATACAAACCTATGAACTTTAAAAGCAATGTTTTCCAGCTCTAACCTAGAGTGGGGTCCGACCACTGCTCAGTGGCTGCAGCAGCCTTTCCCCATTTCATCACCATCCATGTGCAGATGGCACTCAGCAGGTTTGGGGGGGGGGGGGACGACTTCAGAGCCACACTCCCTGAGTTTAAATTCTGGCTCTTTCACTTACTAGTTGTGTGGTCCTGGGGAAGTTACTTATCTTTTCTGGCCCTCGATTTTCTCACCTATGAAATGGGGATAACGATACCCATCTCATAGGGTTGTTACAAAAATTAAACGAGGCAATATTTGTAAAGAACACTGAGACACAGTAAACAACATAAAACTGTTCTTCAAAGAAAAGGAAACAGATTCTTAAAGGGTAAGTAATTACATATTATGGGGCTGGGAAAATTAAGGATGGACAAGGTCCAACTTGTGACTACAAAAAAAGTAGAGGACATACAAGAATATCAGTGGTTGTGTTTAGTTTAAATCACTGGCTGAGATGGGACAACATGAGCATAAAAATAACAACTCAATTTAAAGGTGAAAGGCATGATTCTGTAATGATACCCCAAACGAATAAAGTTAATGTACAATATACAATGAGGTGTCCTCATACAAAAGAAGAGTATATGTTTAATTTTTTGTTAATTTCAATAAACAGAAGAGCGCTAGGTGTTTTGTTTCTTCTATTAAATGTATGTTTAAGTAGAAAAGGGTGAATGCAGGAAACTAAGTAATACTAGTCCTAGGAAAGGTGGACAATCGATGCCCATGGAAGCAACAGTCTAGAAATCAAACAACATATTGCATCGGGCAAATCTGCTGCAAAAGAACTTTTTAAAGCGTTAAAAAGCAAAGATGTCACTTTGAGGACTAAGGTGTGCCTGACCCAAGGCATGGTGTTTTCAATCACCTCACATGCATGCAAAAGCTCAACAATGAATAAAGAAGACCAAAGAAGAAATGATGGCTTTGAATTATGGTGTTGGTGAAGAATATGGAATACACCATGGACTTCCAGAAGAACAAGCAAATCTTTCTTGGAAGAAGTACAGCCCGAATGCTCCTCAGAAGCAAGCATGACGAGACTTCATCTCACGTACTTTGGACATGTTATCAGGAATCAGTCCCAGAAGAAGGGCACTATGCTTGGTAAAGTAGAGGGTCCGTGAAAAAGAGGAAGACCCTCAACAAGATGGATTGTCACAGTGGCTGCAACAACGGACTCAAGCATAACAAGGATTGTGAGGATGGCACAGGACCAGGCAGTGTTTCATTCTGTTGTACACAAGGTCGCTGTGAGTCAGAACCGACTGGAAGGCACCTAACAACAACAACAGGAGAGAGAGGGATAACCGAAAGGCCTTAACACACTTAATCACCGAGGGGAAAGAAAACTGAACGCTGTGTTGAGACAATGAATTAGCTAAACGTTCTAAAAGGTGAACTAACTGCAGACTTCATCCTTTGTATCCTGGGAAGTGATATTGTTACATGGCCCTACTAATTA
The DNA here is from genome assembly GCA_030035585.1 of Dugong dugon. Taxonomy (NCBI): domain Eukaryota; kingdom Metazoa; phylum Chordata; class Mammalia; order Sirenia; family Dugongidae; genus Dugong; species Dugong dugon. The sequence goes on from CM057465.1 coordinate 18,117,547, forward strand.
GTGTGAGATAGTAATGAAGTATATTCAAGGTTCCAATGATGCAAAAAGACTAAGCAAATATTCGGGTGACAATGGTCTGTGAAGCGCTGACCAAGCAAAACTTGGAGAATAAAACATGGGGGAAGCACCATGCTACAAAAAAACTGGACCTGCACAGAAAGCATAGCTCAAAAATCTTATTGACGTAACAACTGGAGGGCAAATATAAAAGGTCTAGCCAGATGACCACTGGCTTGGATTTGAATGAACTTAGACATGACACAGAAGAAATCGGTTCATAACTAGATCCTCTCACTTCAGCTGGTCAAAATAGCTTTCTGGTTCTGTCAGCTTTCTGTAACTGTGAAAATGAGCTACTGTACTTCTGAATCCCTAGGAAATGCATATTGCTCTAACACTTTTGTTGTTGTTAGCTGTTGTCGATGGCAACCCCATGCACAACCGAACAAAACGTTGCCTGGTCCTCTGCCATCCCCACGATAGATTGTGGATTGGACCTTTGTGATCCACAGGGCTTCACTGGCTGATTTTCAGAAGCAGATCACCAGGCCTTTCTTCCTACTCTGTCTTAGTCTGGAAGCTCCACTGAAATCTGTTCAGCTTCATAGCAACACGGGAGCCTCCACTGACAGATGGGTAGTGGCTGCATATGAGGTGCACTGGCTGGGAATCGAACATAGGTCTCCTGCATGGAAAGCTAGAATTCTACCACTGAACCACCAATGCCCCTGCTCTAACACTAAAAGTTATCAAATGTTGCTACAAACCCAGCAAAGTAAATGGACAAGTTTAAAAACAACAAACGAACACCATTACACTGGTATTTTAGAACAGGTTTAAGTGTGTTATCTAAGTTTTATAATCACTGGATCTTCGTGTGTTTTGCATGCTGTTTACAGTGTTAGTGTTCAAAAGAATCACTGTAGTTTAAACTGTTAAAAGCAATTCAAGTCTGTAATCCATGTTGAAACAGATTTAAGAAATTGATTTTCAAAACTTGGTTTTAGATACTAGAAATAGTTTAAGCGCTGAAGTACAAATAGTAGCAAGTGCTTCTTTCCATGAACAACAATCCCTTGGGCATTAAAGAACATATAAAGTGGGTCACAAACAGAATATCCAGAGGGTGTAAACTGTATTTCTCCACATGGAGAACTATTCGGAAATACAGTAGTCTACTTCTCCCATCACAGTGACCCCAAAGGAAACACAAGCAAAGGCAACAGTAGAGGAAGGGAAGAGGAGGAAACACTACACGGCTGATAAAACTTCATCTCCCATAGTTTGTCGATTAAAAGTAGCACATGGCGATAACCGGAAATTAACCACAATAGACTCTGGCTTCAGTTTACTACACATATATAGCATGGCAACAAAATCTTTCTCTTTCAGCTTTGAAATAAAATGAATCTAAAATGATTAAGAATGCTAATGGGTTTAGAGCAATAAAACACTGAGGTTATTTAACGGTGGAAGGATGTCAAAGAGTGGCTGAGAAATGTTCTGAGGATTTCATTGACCCATTTCTCTCTGAAGGAGGGGTTAAACCAAAACAGATCACCTCCAAATCCTTGGGTCTATTCATCCCTGGCAACAATGCCTCTTACTAATTTAGTGTTTTCCCTTTGAAAGGCTGGTTATTACTCTTTCTGCAGTTTTCTCTCCACTCCCTCCCACCTAAGATAGGCAAACAAATAACAACAACAAAAAAACACCAGTGGTCTTCAGATCAGTTCCACCTCTCCGACTCACAGCAACCCCCTGTGTGTCAGAGTAAACCGTGCTCCACAGGGTCTTCAATGGCTGGTTTTTAGGAAGTAGATTGCCAGGCTTTTCTGTTGAGGTACCTCTGGGTAGACTCAAATCACCAATCTTTCAACTAGCAGTCAAGCAAGCTTGTTCACCATTTGCGCCATCCAGATACCCCCCACCTAATACATGAAATCTGAATGCTCCCTAATGGGAGAAAGGTGAGAAAGGGAAGCATTTATTGAACCCCAACACATGTCAGGCACTGGGGGAAGAACTTTCCATTATGACTCATTTCATCACATGAATCTTGGGAGCCGGGCATCATCACACCCATTCTATAGATGGAGAAACTGGAGTTCTGAGGAAATGAGCAAATTGCCCAAGGTCATCACAGCAGTTAAGTGTCCAGACGTGTATTCACGTCTGCCGCCAAAGCGTGCGTGCTCTTCCACTGTCCTGTGCTACCTTCTGGTTCTCTGCCCCACTCCACGCGAGAACTGCCTGTTAACAGTTTTTCAGTCTAAATGCCAAGTCAGTAACCTCAACTCTGAAAATCAGGACCTAGGAAGCCAGCATAAATAAACTTCAGGTCTAATTCTCCTTTGTTTATCCGATGGGTACTTCTCACATAAGGGATTGTATCATCCCTGCCTGGCTCAACAGCTGTGTGGCCTGGAGAATTTGAATGGGTACTTGTACCAAGAAGAGGCACAGATGCTCACTCTAAGCTTTCTACCAGCCAGCCACAGGGTGACGATCTCTATAGCAGCCTGTCCTTCAGTTTCAAGTCTGGTAAAAGGTGGCTGAGGTGCCTTGGTGGCACAGTGGTTAAAGTGCTCGACTGCTAACCGAAAGGTCTGTGGTTCGAACCCGCCAGCTGCTCTGCAGGAGGAAGATGTAGCAGTCTGCTTCTGTAAAGAAAACCCTATGGGGCAGTTCTACTCTGTCCTATAGGGCAGCTATGAGTTGGAATCAATTCCACGGCAGTGGGTTTCATTTGGTTTTAGTAACACTCCCAGAGGTTGACAGAGAGTACCCCCCTCTTTTTGACTGTCCTCACAATACTCTCTACATTCAATCAGGACAGAGCGTAAAGACTTTGAAACCAGCCTCTGAGGCCATCAAGATAACAACAATTAACATCATTTTTAAAAGCTCAAGACAGAAAAGAAATGAATATTTCATTTATTTTAAAATGTAACACACAAGAGAAAATAAATGTTAAGGACAAGTAGAAGACAGTCTGCATATTTATTTGTTTACAATTACTGTGCATAATATAACAGGTCATCAAGGAATTGAATTTTGCTTACCTTTATTTCATTTTAAAAAGCTTACCTGAGGAGGCAAGAAAAGCATATTTACTTCTACTAACCAGAATGTATTTTACTGTCTGTACTCTGAATATATGTAAGGAAAGAAAAACAATCAAGTATGGTATGCAACATTGGGCAGGATGTCCACCGCACAAATATGCTGGCTGAGGGGCCAAGGTGTGCATCATGGCTGAGTCTGTGTCCATATGAAGGAATTGGTTCCTTTTTTTTTTTGCTTTAATTTCTGGTGAAAACATAACGCAACAAAACGTACACCCATTCAACAGTTTTTACAGTTCGATGACAAAAGTTACCTACTTCATTCTGTGTCACCATTCTCACTTCCTCTACCCATATATTGTTTCACTACCATTAACTCAGACTTTCTGTCCCTTAAAGTTCTCAACTGTGCTTTAGGGTTACTGTTGTCAATCTGATCTCATACAGATAAATCTTTAAAAAAGTGCAACGCTCAAGGCAAACATTCTTTATCGTTGAATTAAACTGTTGTTTAGTCTAAAAATAATCTTGGTTCAAGTTTAAAAATTGTTTCCAGGCATACATTCCACAGTTCACCCAGTCTCAATGGATCCACTAAGTCTAGTTCCCATGAGAATTTTAAGTTATGTTCCACATTTTTTCTCCTTTCGATCAGGAACCATCTATTCGGTCCTTGACCAAAACATTTAATAATGGTAGCTAGGCACCATCCATTTCTTCTGGTTTCGTGGCGAAGGAGACAGTAGTTCATGGATGTAGTTGGACTTGTAGTCAGCTTCCTTCTGGAATGCGTCCCTCTTTAAAATGCACACATAGGTACCACATGGGCAAAACTGAGACTACATCATTCACGGGCCTAATGCAAAATGAAAACATGGAGTCCTTTGGAAACAATTACTAAGAATTTTAAGAAGGCAACAGCACAGTATTAAATCAAGCATAGTGTCCTTCTACGTCCAAGGCCTCATGCAACTGCACAGCTTGCTCAGCTATGAAGCCAGCCCCACATATGAGCTGGTGGCAGCCCTGACCACAATACACGAAATACAAAAACAATCACAAAATACAGCTGCTGTGCTTTTATTCATTCAAAACAAGGATAGGCAATTAATAAGCAGAACTTTAAATAATCCTCTTTTACTCTCATACCCCCAAAAGAGGTTAACTTTATGAAAGTGAAGCCAATTTAAAAAAAAAAATTCTTTTTTTTTTTAATTCTTGATCTTAGGTAAAAAGGGTATTGCTTCTGTGATGCAAAAACAAGAAAGATACCAAAAAAAAAAAAAAAAAAAACTTAATGCAATTGCTGGAATAAAAACCTTCATTTTCTGTAGTTAAAAGCAAATACCACAAAAACCTGAAGTACCATAAGAGATAATCTTGAGAAACCATCCCAGAACAAAGAAAAGATGAAGAAAGAAAGAAAGATAAAAGGCTCACATATGAATGAAAGAGAATCCTAGCAATCTACCCTTGGAGCACAGGCTTTCTCAGTAAATGACAGCTGTTATTATTTTAATGTCATCTTCAAAAATACACATAAAGTATATCTTAACCATACATAACAAAGTAGAGCAAATACAGCAAAACTGATTTTAAAAAAAAGTACACTGTAAGAAAATGTCTCAGAGTCTCAAAGTCCCAAGATTGAAAATTGAGAGCACTAAAGAAGCCCTGGTGGCGAAATAGTTAAGTGCTCGGCTGCTAACTGAAAGGTTGGCTGTTCAAACTCACCCAGCTGCACCATGGGAGAAAGGCCTGCTGATCTGCTCCCATAAAGATTACAGCCAAGAAAACCCTATGAGGCAGTTCTACTCTGTCACATGGGGTTGCTATGAATCAGAATAGACTCAACAGCACTCAACAACACCAATGGTAATCGAGGAAAAGTTAATGCCAAACATTGTAAACTTCCAAATACTATAAACATTTCAGCTGGAAAAAACAAAACTTAAAATTATATTGACCTGTTTTTTCTGCTGGTATAATAAATGCCTCAATATTGTGACCCATTAATTTCATACATGAGATATGCAGATGACATAGCCCTGCTTGTTGAAAATGAAGAGGACTTGAAGTCCTTATTGATGGAGATCAAAGACTACAGCCTTCAGTATGGATTACACCTCAACATGAAGAAAGCAAAAATCCTCACTACTGGGCCAATAAGGAACATCATGATAAATGGAGAAAAACATCGATGTTGTCAAGGATTTCATTTTACTTGGATCCACAATCAATGACCATAGAAGCAGCAGTCAAGAAATCAAACAATGTATTTCATCGTGCAAATCTGCTGCAAAAGACCTCTTTAAAGTGTTCAAAAGCACAGATGTCACTTTGAGGATTAAGGTGCGCCTGACCCAAGCGGTGGTATTTTCAATTGCCTCATATGCATGCAAAAGCTGGACAATGAATAAGGAAGTTGGAAGAAGAATCGATGCCTTTGAATTATGGTGTTGGCGAAGAATACTGAACATACCATTGGCTGCCAGAAGAACAAACAAGTCTGTCTTGAAAGAAGTACAGCCAGAGTGCTTCTTGAAGCAAGAATTTTGGACATGTTATCAGGAGAGATCAGTCCCTGGAGAAGGATATCATGATTGCTAGGGTAGAGGGTTAGCAAAAAAGAAGACAACCCTCGACGAGATGGACTGACACAGTGGCTGCAATGGTGAGCTTAAGCATAGCAGCGAGTGTGAGGATGGCGCAGGACTGGGCACTATTTCATTCTGTTGTACACAGGTCAACTATGAGTCGGAACCGACTCAATGGCACCGAACAACCACCACAATTTCATACACAACCAAAACAAAAACAAAACTAACTGCCATCGAGCTGCTTCTGACTCATAGTGATCTCACTGGGTTTCCAAGGCTGTAAATCTTTATGGAAGCAGACTGCCACATCTTTTGTCCTGTGGAACGGCAGGTGGGTTCAAACGGCTGACCTGGTTAGCAGCTGAGTGCTTTCATTCATGTAAAGACAAGAGACAAAAATTCTCCAGTTATGCAGGCTCAGAATATCACCCACAAAAACAACATTCAAATACACATCTAATCTCTGAGAATGAACTAGAATTAAGAATAATTAGTGGGAGTAAATTACATTAGAAAATAACAAGGTAGGTAAGTACTAAACCTATTACAGTTATAGAAAAAATGGGAGGAATGTTGATGCTCATACATCTAAAACATTTAAATTATGAAATAAAAAAGAATGCAAAACGTGAAAACACATTTGACAGAATCTTTAAAAAAAAAAAGAATACTAACACCTGTAATCTCAAATTACTTTAATGAAGATGAGGAAAGGGCAGTGAAAAAAGCATTTCCTTGTTTTTTACAAGTAATAGTTGGAAGTTACTGCCTTGATTCATTTCTTCTGGGTATGGGCAATGCTACTATGCTTGGGTCCCAGAGTCAGCCTGACTAAACTCTAATCTGGATTCAGTCACTTGCTACTTTTATGACTTTAATACTTTACTTACCCTATTACCTTATCAATAAAATAAAGACAATATGTTCAACAACAACTAAAAAATAGGAGTGTGGTTACATGTGTATGTATGTATGCATATAATTGTATAAGTATGTATGTATATGTGTGCATATATGTGGGTATGTGAGGAGCCCTGGTGGTGCAGTGGTTAAAGTCCTGGGCTGTTAACCAAAACATTGGTGGTTCAAATCCACCAGCCGCTCTGCAGGAGAAAGATGTGGCAGTCTGCTTCCATAAAGATTTACAGCCTTTCAAGGTCATGGAAGCCCCATGGACACATCCAAACTCCCTGAGGGACTGAATTACTGGGCTGAGGGCTGTGGGAACCATAGTCTCAGGGAATATCTAGTTAACTGGCACAACACAGTTTAGAAAGAAAATGTTCTACATTCTACTTGGTGAGTAGCGTCTGGGGTCTTAAAAGCCTGTGAGTGGCCATCTAAGATACTCCACTGGTCTCACCCCTTTGGGAGCAAGGGAGAATGAAGAAAACGAAAGATACAAGGGAAAGATTAGTCCAAAGGACTAATGGACCACATCTACCACAGCCTCCACCAGACTGAGTCCAGTACAACTAGATGGTGCCCGGCTACCACCACCAACTGCTCTGACAGGGATCACAACAGAGGGTCCTGGACAGAGCTGGAGAAAAATGGAGAACAAAATTCTAGCTCACAAAGAAAGGCCAGACTTACTGGCCTGATAGAGATGGAGAAACCCCAAGACTATGGCCCCCAGACACCCTTTTAGCTCTGTAATGAAGTCACTCCCGAAGTTCACCCTTCAGCGAAAGATTAGACAGCCCCATAAAACAAAACGAGACTAAAGGGGCACACCAGCCCAGGGGCAAGGACTAGAAGGCAGGAGGGGACAGGAAAGCTGGTAATAGGGAACCCAAGATCGAGAAGGGAGAGTGTTGACATATTGTGGGGTTGTTAACGAATGTCATAAAACAATATGCATACTAACTGCTTAATGAGAAGCTAGTTCTGTAAACCTTCATCTAAAGTACAGTTAAAAAAAAAAAAAAGATTTACAACCTTAGAAACCCCATGGGGCAGTTCTACCCGGTCCTATAGAGTTGCTATGAGTCAGAATTGACTTGACGGTAGTGGGTTTTGGTTTATATGTCAGCATATATAGGTGTATCTATGTACATATGTATGTAAATGTACACATCCATATATATGCATACATGCAATAAAGCACATGGGGCACAAACACAGATACTTCTTAGACTTAACCAAACACCTTATGGGATTGGTTTACAGGATCTGAAGGCTAAGGACCATAATCTCGTGGGACAACTCAGTCAGTTGGCATAATATAGTACATAAAGTTTATGTTCTACATTCTAGCTTGGTGAATAGCGTCTGGGGTCTTAAAAGCTTGTGAGCAGCCATCTATTGGTCTCTACATGTCTGGAGTAAAAGAGAAAGAAGGAAACCAAAGACTCAGAGAAGAAAGTAGCCCACAGGACTAATAGTATACAGGAATCACTACCTCATCTACTCTTGAGGTCAGAATAACTAGATGGTGTCTGGCTACCACCACTAACAGTTCTGATCAGGAACACAAAAGACAGATCCTGTTAGAATGGGATCAAAATGTGGAACAGAACTCAAATTCTAAAAAAAATCCAGACTTACTGGACTGGTTGAGACTAGAGGACTCCCTAAGACTACTGCCCTGAGATACTTCTTAACCTTGAACCAAAACTATTCCATGAAGTCCTCTTTTAGCTAAATAACAGACTGGTTCATAAAATAAACAATATCACCTGTGAGTACTGCGCTCCTTTAAAAAATCATCTATATGAGGCCAAACAGTCAACATTTACTCCAAAGCAAAGACGAGAAGGCAAGAGGGCAGAGATACTAGATTACTGGAAATGGAACAACCAGAATGGAAATAATGAGAAAGTTTACACACTGAAAAATGTAACCAATGTCACTGAACAAACCATGTAGAAATTGTTAAATGGGAACCTAATTTCCCGTGTAACTTTCACTGAAAACACAATAAAATATTTTTTAATTATTAGAAAAAATAAAAACAATAGTAGCTCCCTCTTAGGGTTGTTGGGAGAATTAGATGAGATAATGCCTGTAAAAAGATGAGGTCCTGAATCATATATTCAGTAAATATTTGCTATTATTAGGTGGAGTGGGTTAAATAGTTGCCCCTCAAAAGCTATGTTCATGTCCATTACCCATGAACCTGTGAATGTTAACTTATTTGGAATAAGGGTCTTTGCAGATATTATTAAGTTAAGGATTTTGAGATGAGGCGATCATCCTGGATTATCTGGGTGAGCTCTAAACCTAACGAGGCAGAAAGATATTTGATAAAAACAGAAAAGGAGGAGGTAATGTGACTATCGAGGCAGAGACTAGAGTGATGTGGCTGTAAGCCAAGGAATGCCAGCAGCTACTAGAAGTTGGAAGAGGCAAATTAGTATAGTTTTACATCTTGTCCTATTGTTGGGAGAAAATATCTTTCAGATTATCAGAGTGTCACTATGCTCAGTATTCACTAGCTTTACTTATACTTTTGCTTAGGGTAATATATCTAATATAGACATCATTAACCTATTGTCGAGTGGATATAGCCTCAGAGTGACCCTACAGTACAGAGCAGAACTGCCCCTGTAGGGTTTCCAAGGCTGTAATCTTTATAGAAGCAGACTGCCACATCTTTCTCCCACAGAGCAGCTGGTGGGTTTGAACTGCCGACCTTTCGGTTAGCAGGTGAGAACTATCATTAGGCTCCCTAAAAAATACCTAAAAAATAATTTCTATTACATCCAGCTTTTCACAGTTTTTACTGACCTACTTTTTTTATTACAAGGCAGTGATGGTTCAGTGACAGAATTCTTGCCTTCTACGCAGGAGACCCTGGTCTGATTCCCAGCCAATGTACCTCATGAGAAGCCACCACTCATCTGTTAGTGGAGGCTTGCCTGTTGCCATGATACTGAACAGGTTTTAGCGGCACTTCCAGGTTAAGACAGACTGTGAAGAAAGGCCAGGCAATCTGCTTCTGAAAATCAGTCAATGAAAGCCCTATGCATGACAGTGGTATGATCTGCAACTGATCATGGGGATGGTGCAGGACCAGGCAGCATTTCATTCTGCTGTGTGTGGGGCTGCCATTAAGTCAGGGGTCAACACAATAGTAGCTAACAACAACTTTGCTATCACTATGAAGTAGGTAGTTGTAGTGTAACAGTGACCACCAACAATTTCCTATCCCACATTCTCTTGTGGTTGTTTATATCCCCAGTCTGGGGAGCCTGGCAAGTTGTACATGCTCAGATACGTAAGACATTTCTTTTACTTTTAATCTTGAATCTTTATTTAAACCTTCCAATATTATTCAACTTGTCACCTGTGAACACTTGATCTTCTCAACTACCATGTAGGCTCCTTGGTCAGGAACTGCTTTGGAACTGTGCACAATTTGCTGACTTATGCTCAAATTATTTGATTTGAGTCTTCAAATGAACTAGTACTGCTAGAAGGAGACAGCAGTTGCTAATATATATAAAGTCAAGAGACGCGACCGTTTTTATTACCATGAAGCATTTCTGAGGGACTGCTAAACTCTCCATCAGACAAGCCTCTCAATTAGGCTGGGTTATCCTGGATAAAGTGCCTTAAGTTAAAAGGATGTAGACATAATCAGAATTTCCTTTGGAAACTGTCATCACGGGCATCAGATTTCTGAATTATTGGTAAAGATTGCTATATTATTTTATATCAATTAATTATATATAGCATATGTATAACTATATTTTGAATATACTGCTAATAAAGGAAGAAATGGAAAAACTTTTTAAAGAATTGGTACCCTTCCCTCTTTGAATAACCCCCTCACTCCAGCTCACTGCCCACACATGCCACCGACTAAACTACTGATAAATTCTTTCAAGGAGCTGATAATTTCAGATTATTGTAAATTATTCTTAAACTGAGAAAAGGATAATAAGTACTCTTCTTTTCCATGCAGTAGACGCGGGCTCCATTCCCGGCCAATGCACCTCATAGGCAGCCATTACCCATCTGTCAGTGGAGGTTTACATGTTGTTATGATGCTAACTGGTTTCAGTGGAGCTTCCATACTAAGATAAAATAGAAAGAAAGGCCTGGTGATCTACTTCCAAAAATCAGCCAATGACAACCCTATGGATCACAAAGTCTGATCTGCAACTGATCATGGGGATGGCGCAGGACCAGGCAGCATTTCATTCCACTGTGTGTGGGCTGACCATGAGTTGGGGGCCGACTCGACGGCAGCTAACAGCGACAATGAACTGATTAATATAAACAGACATAAACATCCCAGAGTATTTACTTAATCCCAGTTTAATAATGTGACCTGCGGTGCCTCCTGCGATCTAGTTCCTGGTTCTTCCCAGTTTCCCCCCATTCTCCCCCCTCTCTCAGCTCTAACTATAAACATTCTAAAGGCAGGAGCCTTGCTTTTCTTCTCTACTGTACCCCCAGCATCCATCATTACCTGGCTCAGAATTGGTGTCTAACAAATCTTGGCTGAACAAAGGAATGAATGTCACTTCCCCAGGAAAACATCTGTAATACCACAATTCAGAATTACATACCCCTCCCATATTGTCCTTAATACCCTATGCTTACCCCTATCGGGCACTTATTATCTGATACTTCAATTGCTTGTTTATCTTCTCTGCTAGATTACGTTCTTGAAAGCCCAGGTTTTGTCTTGGTTGCTGTTAAATCCCAAAGCCATCTATAAAAACTCATTGCCATAGAGTTGATTCCAATTTATAATGACCCTGCAGAACAGAGTAGAACTTCCCCATAGGGTTTCCAAGGAGTGGCTGGTGGATTTGAACTGCCTATCTTTCACTTGGCGGCCAAGCTCTTAACCACTGCACCACCAGGGCTCCCAGCTTTCTATAGCACCTGGCAATATTTGCTGACTATCCTTAGTAAATCTTTGAGTAACCCACTTGTTTCCCCTTTTTCAATTAAAAAAGTAAAAGATGAGGTCTATTTCATAATACTCTGATAAGCTTTCAATACAACAAACTGGTGATTTTAATAAACGACTCTAATTAGAAATTCTAATTGGAAAGAAGTCCAAGAGGCCCTGAAGGCACTGGCGAAAAACAAGGCTCCAGGAATTGACAGAATACCAATTGAGATATTTCAACAAATGGATGCAACACTAGAAGCGCTCACTCATCTATGCCAAGAAATTTAGAAGGCACCTACCTGGCCAACTGACTAGAAGAGATCCATATACGTGCCTATTCCAAAGAAAGGTGATCCAACGGAATGCAGAAATTATCGAACAATATCACTAAGATCACATGCAAGTAAAATTATGTTCAAAATAATTCAAAAACTCTGAATCAATATAAACACCCAATCAGTTTTTGTTTTAACAAAGCTAACAAGACAAATGTGAGGAGTCCCAGGGTGGTGCAAGTAGTTAAGCACTTGATTACTAACCAAAACATTGGCAATAAGAATCCATCCATAGATGCCTTGGAAGAAAGGCCTGACGATCTACTTCTGAAAGATCATGGTCATTGAAAACGTTATGCATTGCAATTCTACTCTGAAACACATGGGGTCACCATGAATCAGCAACAACTCGATGGCAACTTTTTTTTTTTTAAACAAGACGTATGTAGCTATTACTCATTATGTGGCAATTCACTAAAAAAAAGCATCCACCATAAATGTAATTGGACAAGAAGGGAATACATCTATGCTCCTAGAAAACCTACACAATAGAATTTTATTAACAGACCAATGTAGCTCTAAGATACAAAAGCAGATTTCTCCCCAGCTGTTCACAGATATAGACAAAGTGAGGCCTCGACATTGGCCAACTGCTTCCACCTGGCCCTGTCAAAAACTATCAGTGCATAAATGATACACAGGCACGGATAATCTAACACGTCCTTTCCAACTCCCCTGTTTTACACTCACATTTTAAAGAAATAAATTCAAACTCATGAAAGCATGTGATATAGGCAAGCAGATGGAATGATCATCGAAGAGGAGATCATGCAAAGAACTCAGGAGAGAGGCAAAGCTAAATTCAAATTTCAAGAAAGTGACATGGATAAAACTGCCAAGGAGATAAGGTGATGAGAAAGGAGCCCTGGTGGCACAACAGTTAAGCACTTGGCTGCTAAACAAAAGGTTGGCGGTTCAAACTCACAAGCCACTCCTCAGGAGAAAGATGTGGCAGTCTGCTTTCATAAAGATTACAGTCTCAGAAACCCTGTGGGGCAGTTCTACTCTGTCCTGTAGGGTCACTATGAGTCAGAATTGACTCAAAGGCACACAACAACAACAGAGGGAAGAGAAGGAAGGAGAAGTTTGGAGAAGATCGATATTTAGAAGAGATTTCTAAGAAAAAGAAACCATGGTGAGTAAGTTAGAAAACAATCAGAAGGAAGGAGTCTCAGGAAGTTAAGGCATAAAAGAAGAGTTCAAGGACTACAGAGTGAGCGGCAGTAATTACTGCTGCAGAGATGTTATGGATTAAATTTCATCCCCCCAAAATATGTACTGGAAATACTAACCTCTGTACCCGTGGGTGTAATCCAGTTTGGAAGTCGGTTTTTTTTTTTTGTTATATTAATGAGGCCATATCAGTGCAACTTCTGAGTTATAAAGAGTTATAAGACCCAGGAGCAAGCACAAATGCGGGGGTGGGGGGTAGATGCCATATGAAGATCTCCAAGGAACTAAGAAATGCTGGGGCTACAGAAGCTGAAAGAGACAAAGATTTTTTCCCCCTCAGAGCCGACAGAGACCCTTCCCCTATAGCCAGTACCCTGACTTCGGACTTCCAGCCTCCTAAAGGAGCCCTGGTGGCACAGTGGTTAAAAGCTCAGGCTGCTAACCAAAAGGTTGGCAGTTCAAATCTGCCAGCTGCTCCTTGTAACCCTATGGGGCAGTTCTACTCTGTCCTACAGGGCCGCTATGAGTCAAAATCAACTTGACTGCAATGAGTTTGGGTTTGGGTTTTGGTTTAGCCTCCTAAACTCTGAGAAAATACATTTCTGTTCTTTAAAGCAACCCACTTGTGGTATTTGTTACAGCAGCACTAGGAAACTAAGCGAGAACATGGAGGATGAAGGAATTTTAAATTTTAACCTTAAAAGTCACAAATGACCTCTGGTGAGCACTTTCCAAACAGCACTGAAGTAGAGGCGATGAGTGAAAACCACCCACAACGTCTGAAGTGTGTCCCCCTGTCACCCTTCTGTGCACTCACAAGTTCTCCTTCCGAGCCGCTCCACTGTCTAGCTGACTTCTGTAACGCCCAGCTCCGGCCTCATCTCCAGAGGGAAGCCTTCTCTGACTGCACCCAGAGGCTATGTGCTCCTGCTTGGCATTCCCACGATGCCCTGTGCTGTATCTCTATCACGGCATATCACTTCAGTGGCTTGTTCAGTTGGATGGGTCTCCCACCAGCACAACTTGAGGGAAGAGGTTTATCTTTCTTGTCTCTGTGTTCCTGGCACCCAGAACAGAGCCCTGGTGGTGCAGTGGTTAAGTGCTTGGCTGGTAACTGAAAGCAGTTCGAACCTTCCTGCCACTCTGCAGGAGAAAGATGTAGCAGTCTGCTTCCGTAAAGATTAAAAAACAAACAAACAAAAAAACACTGCCGCTGAGTCAATACCGACTGGAAACCCTACGGGGCAGTTCTACTCTATCCTATGAAGTCGCTATGAATTGGAATTGACTCCACGGCAAAGGGTACGGAAGGAAATGAGGGAACAGTTAAAAAAAAGAGCAACACTATGTTCAGTAACTTGAAGGAGGGATGCAGACTAGAAGAGGTGGTGTTGTTATCCAATAGCCACGACTTAGCAGCACATCTACAGGTAAAAGGGAAAGGGAGTGGGGAAGACGCCGCCAGATGCTGAGATAGCAAATGGCGGAAACGGGGCAGAAGGGACAAGTGGGGGTGAGTGTAAACATTTGGAAGAACATTTCTCCATATGAGACAAGGCAGAGGAAAGGGGATGAAGTTAGAAAGGCGCCAAGGTGGACTGGAAGAGGAATTCGTGTTAGAGATTCGGTAGAGCAGGAGAAGGCTGTTTGCCAACACAAAGTGGGGCAGGAATGGGATTGACAGTATGAGAAAAGAAGACAAGGTCTAGAAAGGCACTGTGGGTCTGGTAGGGAGTCAGTTAGAAATGAATTGGCTTACTGAAACAATATAACCTCTTTCTTTAAATATCTAGTCAGTCTCATATCGTGTCTTCCTTCTGAATCTTCCCTCAAATACATTCTTCTTTTCTGGTTTTATGACTCCTCCTGGATTAGGCAGTAAATTTCCGGCCTAGACTATTACTATAGTGTAATCTGGTATTTCCCTGTGTTCCTCAAAATGTTAATAAGTATGCTTACCAAAAAAGGAGAGAGAAATGGATTTCACAGTCAGATTAAGTTTAGGAAGTAATGCATACTCAGTCCATCAACTTGGAGTTTCACCATTCACCACAGTGTACTAAAAGCTCTAGGAAATCCTACAAAGAAACCTACTTAACTCTTAATCCAGCATGGTTACAGGATTTCTTCTCAAGTGGCACCTAAAAAATATCTAATGAGACACAATAGGAAAACCCTGGGTTTTCTACCACTAGTTCCATCTAGAAATTTATGCTACACGCTGTCACCATGCGCTTGCCAGAATAGGCTAGGATATGCTGTGGTAACAAACGTCCCTCAAATCTTATTGCCTTTATACAACACTTGTTGATCCCTATAGATCTGAACAATTCTACAGGGCAACTGTCCCCTATTCAGTGACTCAGCTGACTGAGGCTCCACCAACCTGTAGCTGTACCATCTGAACACATGGAAGAGGAAGACAATGTGGGAAATTCTTCCAGGGACAATTAAGCAATAAGCCTGTAAGTTAGGCTTCACTTCTACTCACAACACATTGGCTAGAACTAACCATATGGGCTCATAGCTGAAAAGGGAGCAGGAAAGTTCAAGTCTCCAGTGTTCCAGGTGAAGAAGAGAATCAGAAAAGGCTAAGCACTGGAAGTCTCTACCATTTACTTCTTTTTCATTCCCAAATCAGTCCCCACAATCTGTCAGCTTTACATCCAGAATATCTCCAACGGTCCCCTATTCTTCCATCTCTTCCTCATACCTTCACCTCTGGGATTATTTCCTAGACCTGCCAGTTATGTTTCCCAAACATAGATCGCATTACGTCATTCCCAACACCTGCTACTAAAAAAAATCCTTTCTGGCTTCTCACTGCATGTGGTATAAAAGTTCCTTATCATGATATACAAAAGCCTTTACAATTTGCATACCAATATACCTTTCCCCCTTGTCCCTGGCCTCTGTGCACCATTTTTTTTTTTTTTTAAGGTCTGACATTTTCTGGAGGAGACCTCACTTTGATGATTTTAACTGCAATGAGTAATAAATTTCAAGATGAAAGAAAATTAGCTTGGGGTTTCAGTGTCCTTCCTAGTCAAAAGCAGTGCCCCCAAAGCAAACAGTATCAGCAGTGTCTGCAGCCCTAATGTGGGGCCTTTAGGAGTTCTGCTTTGCTCCCCAGAACTAGCACTGCTCCCCTGGTGAATCAATCAGGCAGGGGTCAGAGGGTTCATGGCACAGACTGTAGGAAAGCTTCTGCAGGAAATATCCAGACAGTCCTACCAGAAACGAGAGGGTGTGTGCCTCCTCACTGTTACCTTTTCTGTAGTAAATATTATGGCCCACAGTGAATTCTCCTTAGATCTCCATCCATGACAAATCCCACCAGGTCTTATCTGAGGAGCAAATCACACTTCCTCTCTGATACTCAATCATAATATAGAGGTGTACATCCCAAGAGCAGCCCGGCAGCATCCCAGATACAGAGGTATCATACAGATGTGATTCCTTCTACCATAATGAATGAGCACAGCTCTTACAGGGAGGTCCCAGAGGCCATGCTTGGCAGACCTAATGAACAGTCAAAAAACTGTATCAGCATCCACTCTTTCAATAAGAATGAAGACTCAGTCTATGTCTGGTGCCAGGTGGTTCACATATACCTACAAGTAATCATGAAAGGCTATTTTAATGCCCAGAAATAGCCACTTTCATACTGCTATGCCTTTATTCATGCTGTTGTCTCCCTCAAACGCCTCCTGTATCCATATTCTATTCTTCAAGGGCTAGAACAATGTCAGCTTTGCTAACCCCCATCCCATTACCCATCACCCAGCATTTGCTGAGTTCCCATTGCATTTGATCAATTTTTTTAGTGCAGTAGCTCACTGTATTACAGTTATACACATAATATAACCCCTGGTAAACTATAAACTCCTTGAAGATAGGGAATACATTTTTTGTTTTTTTACCCTCAGAAGTCTTATACTCAGTAGAGGTTTAATAAATATTTGTTAACTAAGTAAAAGCTGCCTTAACTTAATGTTCTTCTGCCAAACTAGCCAAAATAGCCAATTTAACTTTTACTTGCCCAGGATGATTTAAATATATTATTAACAGTGGGCATTGTTGATCACAGTGAGCCCATGGGTGTCAGAGTAAAACTGTGCAATAGAACTGTGCTCCATAGGGTTTTCAATGGCTGGTTTTTCAGCAGCAGACTGCCAGGCCTTTCTTCTAAGGCACTTCTGGGTAGACTCGAACCTCCAACCTTTTATTTTAGCAGCCAGCACATTAACCATTTGCACCACCCAGTTCCCATGAGTGGGAACTGACTCCACAGTAACTGGTTTACTGGTTTGTTGTTGATCATAGATTACTGTCTTTAATAAGTATAATTTCAATAATCAACTATTTATTTTAGTAACATAACACAATCTAAACATCTTCTGTTTTGGTTTTAGTGTTTATATCATAATATGCTTCCAAAAGGTTCAATGCTATATGGAATGAAATGGATATAGTTCACATTTCAATTGATAAGTACCTAGTAAATTATATTTATTGAATAAAATAACTACCTAGTTTCCTAGCAAGTTGCAAAATTAGTTTTACAGATGAGGTAAATCACTGCTTTGAAATATGATAAAAAGTAAGTATATATAAGGAAAGGACATGTATTTAAGTTCAAACACTAAGAGTATGGTTTCTTGCCAAAAGGCTAGTCTAGCACTGTTTTAAATAGATCCTACTTAATCCTTTTTTGCTGAAGATAACTCAAAAGTGGCTGCAGCAGTATACCAACAGTGAACTGCCAGAAATTCAGGCCGGATTCAGAAGTGGACGTGGAACAAGGGATATCATTGCTGATGTCAGATGGATCCTGGCTGAAAGCAGAGAATACCAGAAAGATGTCTACCTATGTTTTATCAACTATGCAAAGGCATTTGACTGTGTGGATCATAACAAATTATGAATAACATTGCAAAGAAAAAGAATTCCAAAACACTTAATTGTGCTCATGAGGAACATGTACATAGATCAAGAGGCAGTTGTTCAAATGGAAGAAGGGGATACTGTGTGGTTTAAAGTCAGGAAATGTGTGTGTCAGGGCTGTATCCTTTCACCATATCTATTCAATCTGTATCCTGAACAAATAATCTGAGAAGCTGGACAACATGAAGAAGAACAGGGCATCAGGATTGGAGGAAGACTCATTTACAACCTGCAATATGCAGATGACACAACCTTGCTTGCTGAGAATGAAGAGGACTTGGAACACCCACTGGTGAAGATCAAAGACCACAGCCTTCAGTATGGATTACACCTCAACATAAAGAAAACAAAAATCCTCACAACTGGACCTATAAGCAACCTCATGATAAACGGAGAAAAGATTGAAGTTGTCAAGGATTTCATTTTACTCGTATCCACAATCAACACCCATGGAAGCAGCAGTCAAGAAATCAAAAGACGCACTGTGTTGGGCAAATCTGCTGTGAAATATCTCTTTAAAGTTTTGAAAAGCAAAGATGTCACCTTGAAGACTAAGGCACACCTGACCCAAGCCATGGTGTTTTCAATTGCATCATATGCATGTGAAAGCTGGACAATGAATAAGAAAGACAAAAGAAGAACTGATGCCTTTGAATTGCGGTGTTGGTGTTGGCGAAGAATACTGAATATACCAGGAACTTCCAAAACAACGAACAAATCTGTCTCCGGAAAAGTACAACCAGAATGCTCCTCAGAAGCAAGGATGGCGAGACTACGTCTTACATACTTTGGACATGTTATCAGGAGGGACCAGTCCCTGGAGAAGGACATCATGCTTGGTAAAGTAGAGGGTCAGCGAAAAAGAGAAAGACCTTCAACGAGATGGAGTGACACAGTGGCTGCAACAATGGGCTCAAGCATAACAACGATTGTTAAGGATGGCGCAGGACCACAAAGTGTTTTGTTCTGTTGTACACAGGGCGCTATAGTCGGAATCGACTCGACAGCACCTAACAACACTTAACCCTAGATGGAAAGAGATACTCAAGCAGGTCTGGTATGAACAAAGGCACTGAAGAGTAAAATAAAACAATTCTATAGATTAGTCAGAGGGTATTAAGAAGCACATTAGGGAGGAAGCTGATGTAGACAGAGTCCCAACCACTCATCCATAGCCACTTACCCCTAGTGACCTTCAAGAAGCTAGTCATGCTAGGTGCTGGTCACTTATTTGAAATGAACCTACCACTAGTTATCCACTACTTTAGAAACATCTAGCATTTACGTTCAAATCACAAAGAAAGAACACCGATTAACATGAGAACGATTCTTAACATTGTGAAACAACATCCTACACTGACATATATTAAGTAACAAGCTTCTGGAGGCTTTTTAAATATAATTTGATTTACGTGAATTTCAAAACCAAATTTCAAGTAAGACACTGTGTCCTTTATTCTTAGGTCAGGGATGCTGAGAACAGCACAGTGATACAGTGACTGCAGGACCACATATAAGCACAAGGTATTGATTAAAATTACATCAAGTTCAGCTGCTTTGCACAGCAATTTAACTGCCAAAGAGGGGAGGACATTAGCTCTGCGCCGAACGACAGCACGATTCTGAGAGACATTGGAGACATCCTCAGGTCACCCACCTACAGATAATTTGGGGCTTACAAGACGGACTCAATTTATAATGAGTTGTAATCTTCATTCCTTTATTTCTAGAAGGATCAGTAAGAGGTTCCCACCAATTTCACATTTTTTTTCAACTTTTAGTGTAGAGACTGTACTCAGACATATACATACTTTACAATTACAGCAGAATCATTTCTCAAAAAAAAAAAAAAAAAAGACATTCCAGAGTGGAACCAACAACTTGCCATCACCACCATCATTTTACCTGCTTCACTGGTAAAATTTTGAAACATATCTCCTTTTAGACAAATACTTAAAATCCTAATTTTTCTGGACAATATAGTAACTGCATTATTACTTTAGAAGAGTTAGCCAAAAAAGCTTAAAATTAAAATCCGTTTAACCCAGGATGGGCTGTTTATTTTCACTCCGTTTATTCCAGGAAATGCAGCAATGTTATAATCTGTGTCTGATACTCATTCCTTCACTACTGCAATTTGAGTGCGGGAAGGTGGACTGTCTCCCAGGGAAGGGGATTAGTTATGACTACACAATACTTAGGTTACAAGGCTGTTAAGATTTAGAAACATGTATCATTAAATCAAGTGTAATCAGATTCTCATTTACGTCCACCATTTGTTAAAATGCACATTCAGGCAATGTATCCTTCTGAGATTTTTTTTACGATAAAGCAAATAACTGGTATCTGTCCCATAATTTGAACTGTATACAAGCATCCTACTTTTTAAAAAAAGTCAGTAGAAATTACTAACCAGTGCACAATTTCTATAATGATACATACACCCACAACACCTTTTAGCTGGAAGGAGTCAATGACCTAGCTTTATAAACAAGCAAACTGAGGACGAAAAAAAGTGAACCAGTTGCTGAAGCCACAGGCTGGTTAGAGACAAGCCAGGACTACCTCCAACTGCCTCTTTGCAGTATTAATCTTCTCCTGGCACCACTATGCCTCCTGTCATACTGTGCAAAGGACTTAATCTTTCCATGAAATTATCTTCCCAAAAGGAGTGTTAGCTTCTTAAGGCTAAAACCTCTATCTTTTGTCTCTTAGTACATGTGACATATACAGTACATGTACGATAATGATACAAAGACAATCAATGCAATGCTACTCGTCTAACACCAAATACCACCGCCTGTCTGCCAGTTTTGTCAGTCTGTTGGACTATGGTAGCTAGTGTGTTGCTATGATGCTGAAGGCTTCTCCAGTCACCTGGAGTCCATTCGGTGTGTCAGAGTAGGACTGCGCGCCACAGGATTTTCAATGGCGGACTTTTCAAAAATAAGATTGCCAGGTCTTTCTTCTGAGGCACCTCTGGGAGACTCGAATCTTTTGGTTAGCAGCCAAAAGTGTAAACCCTTTGCATCATCCAGGGACTCCTGCTGGAAGCTATGCCACTAGTATTTCAAATACCAGCAGGATCACCCATTGTGGACAGTTTTCAGCAGAGCTTCTAGACAAAGACAGGCTAGGAAGAAAGGCCTGGTGATTTACTTCTGAAAATCAACCAATGAAAGCTCTACAGATCACAACAGAATAATGTCCAATATACTGCTGGAAGATGAGCCCCCTAAGTTGGAAGGCACTCAAGATATACAGTGGCTGCAAAAATGGACCTGAGAATACCCATGACCGTGAAGATAGCACAGGACCAGGCAAAGTTTCATCCTGGTGTGCATGGGGTCGCCGTGAGTCATGGTTAACTCGTCGGCAACTGATAACAACAACAATACTAAATAACCCCAGAATCTGCATAAATATAAAGTGTTCAAAGATTTGCACTGTAGCACTAATACTGGGAAAATCTGGTCCCTGTTGTTTTTTTTATCATTGTCTGTTAAGGATGGATAATACCACCCTCCCTCAACTGCCTAATACTCTTAAACATACATGACAAACAAGCCCTTAGGAGAAGACAAAGTACATTCTACACAGGGTGTGCGGAAAAGCGTACTCAGGAATGAGTACATTCGCGTCAGAAGCGGAAGAACTACAATCCACCATAACTTTCTCCTAAGCGGTCTATGCTTTTCCATCTGTAAAATACGGCTCAAAAAATAAAGCAGGAAGTCATGCTAACTCTTAATATTATATTCTAAACCAGCAGTTCTCAAAGTGTGGTCTGGGAAACCCTGGGGGTCTCCAAGACCCTTTTCACCAAGATCTCCATGAGGTCAAAACTATTTTCACTCGCATTCTCTCGCGAGTACCAAGTGGAGTTTACTTATGAGTGGCGATGTCACAACAGATCAAATGCCGAAGCAGACAAATGAATCCATCTACTACTAAACCAGACAATGAAGAAATCTACAAGTGTATACAGTGCCGTTCTTTTCACTAAATAGCTTTTTGTTTTTGAAAATATTATTTTTCATGAAAAATGTTTATATAAGTTTTTTTAAATGAATTTATATTTTAAAAATTTCTCAGCTTTAATTTCTAATACAGTATATATCACTAGATATAACCCACAGTAACAAAAGCTCTTCAGGGTCAGTTTGAAAACCAATACTAACAGAGGTGTAGAAGTTAATTATTAAAATTAATTTCACTCCAGAATTTCTTTGTTTTACTTGGTGCACATCTACATGTACATGATTTTAAAAATTAATATATTGACTTGAGTTTGGAGAGGGAAATGGGACAATTATCTCGGATGACTTTGTGCTTTTGTATCAAAAGCAAACTGCAAGCTTCAGTATGACTAATCCAGTCCATAGATGGACTAAACCACAGATTGCCCTATTTCAACCATGTTTTAGCTTATACACAGAGGAAGGATTAATGAGCGGACAACTTACGAATATACGGGAAAACACAGAGAAAATGAGGCAGAGAAAAAAACTGACTCGGTGAGAAGGTAGAGAAAAGATTACATAAAAGTTCAAAAACAGCAACGGGTTTCTGAACTCAGTCACCATACACAGATACAACTTACACTCACGTATATCAAGAAATCTACTTTTTCGAGCAGCAGCCAGCCGTTCTTACCTACTTATCTCCAGGTAAAGAGTTGGAAAGCTGGGTATGTTTTTTCCCCTTTTCCCCCCAGAGCAGTCCAGGTGCACAGCATACCATGCAATGTCTCCAACAAACACTTACTGAGCAGACGAATGTCTGCAATTCGTAAGTACTGTTGTAATAACTGCTGGGACCCCAGGAGTTGAGCACATAATTTGAAATCAGCCTGCAGAACAAGAGGAGATCTCGCCTTCATTGGAAATTGAAAGAACTATATTGATTATATGCCCACTATTTCAGGTCCATATATTTAGCAGTGGTGTGCATAACTCTATATTGGAGGAATTTAAATGTATATCATCATGCCCACATCCTCAAGATTATTCATTAAAAGTGAAAACAATTAAAAAACAAGAGATATTTATTAAGAGTAGGGTCTTGAACTGGCCCTTAAAGGATATTTTTCTAAAGTTCTATATTTAAACCTAGATGTAAAAATGAAGCAATAATGTTTCTCAAAATCAGTATACCTAGTTCACCAAAACATGATTTTGGTATTTTAAAATAAAGTACATAACTGACATTTCTCAAAACAATTTTCAATCTAAACACTGATGTTTTCTAAGTATTAAATAATGCCACTAGAAATATGGGAAAACTC
This sequence comes from Dugong dugon, assembly GCA_030035585.1. Lineage (NCBI taxonomy): Eukaryota > Metazoa > Chordata > Mammalia > Sirenia > Dugongidae > Dugong > Dugong dugon. The sequence goes on from CM057465.1 coordinate 18,140,814, forward strand.
TCATTTGAATATTTTTCCCATATAAATGTCACTTTTCAAATTATAGATTACAGAAATTTATCTACAAGAATACTCATCACAGGACTGTTATTTAACAGTAAAAAATTAGTTACCACCTAAAAAAAATATGATACAACCATAATTGGAACACAGTGCACCTATTAAAGATGACAAAGAATATTTAAAGATATTACTCTACCTGAAGTGAAAAAAAACTACTAATCAATATGTAGAATGATGCTATTTTGTAAATAAATGTATATATACTTACAGATACACACAAATTGTTGATAGAAGCTAATTATGGGTTGTAGACTTTATGACTTATTTTTATGTTTTTCATGGTACTTATAGGAATTTTTGAAAGTACCTACAATGAACACATATCAATTCTGTAATAAGAGACAAAAAGTACATCATTTTTTAAAAAATTATGGCCCGTGATCTAAAGTCCTAATTAATCAAAGCTTTCCTCCACTTTAATAGGCAGTAGACATCTAAAGATGTTTTAAAAGTATTGTCACCCATAGGTAGTGGATGATAGAATTTTTTACAAGACAAACTTTTGCCCAAGGGTCAAACTCTGCAAGAAAAAAAATAATATTCTCAGCACGAGTTTAATTAAACTTGCAGCTGACAAGCATCAGGCCTCTCGGGCAACTTGCAGCACTCTGGAAGGCAGGAAAAGAAAAACTATTTAAACACAAGTTTTTCAATAAGGAAAAAGGACACTGGGGAATTTGAAGTAATGTGCTCAAGGAAAGCACTCTACATTAATTCCAGAACACAATGATCTTGACATTTATCTAAGCACATCTGGCTGTAAACTCAGGGGTCGTACAAAAGCCACACCTGCTGACAAGTCTCCCAACTGGTGGTCCAAGTTCCTCATGGATCTGGGAAGGTAGTAACAGGAGACCTAAGGTATTTTAAATATTGGAGGGGAAAAAAAGCTAACATAAAGCAGACTGTGTGCAACACGACTGCCCATGTTAACTGAAACAAAGATTAAATCTTTACTTTTGGCTGAAATGTTATCAATTCAATGCAATTATCACCAAGCTCTCCGAGCTGACTAGAAGATATGATGCATCTGGTTAATTTTTTTTTTTTTAATGGGGAAACAATACTTATTTTCACTATCCATCTGTGTAATGTGGCGTCCTGCTTGTTGCTATGATGTTGAAAGCTATGCCACCGGTATTTCAAATATCAGCAAGATCACCCATAGCGGACAGGTTTCAGTAGAGTTTCCAGGCTAAGACAGATTAGGAAGAAAGGCTTAGCACTCTACTTCTGAAAATTAGCCAGTGGAAACCCTAAGGATCATAACAGAATACTGTCCAATACAGTGCTTGATACAGCATCCAGTATAGCCTTCTACGGAGTACCTCTACTTGGCACGCATGAGGGCGCCATGTGTAGTAACCGATTCACCAGCAACTAACAACAGCAGTGCTGGAAGATGAGTAGGAAGGCACTAAAAATACAGCGGTCACAACAATGGACTTGAGCATACCAGTGATCCCAAAGATGGCACCGGACTGGACAATGTTTCGTTCTGTTGTTCACAGGGTGTCCATGAGTCAGAGCCAACTCCACAGCAACTAACAATACTTGTTTAATACAGCTTGCTCAACAAAAATTTTCACAAGTAATCCATTCGAAAAATAAATAAACGAAAGGTCCATGACAATGAGAAGGCTGGGAGCCAGGACTTAAGGGAATCCAGAGCACAAGCCCTGGTGGAGCCCAGAACCTGAAACAAATCACATCCCGAGGTGTCTCTGAGGACCAGTGTCTAGAGGTAGGGCTTCAGATGCATGCAAAGTGGGAAGGGGCAGGTGCCAGATGGCCTGTCAGCACTTACCTGATGACATAGGTCAGGAGTAGAGAGGAGAGGCGGGGCTTTATGTATGGGCCTATGCAATTTGCACCTAAACACCAAGACTGTCTTGTTTTTTGTTTTTTTTTTTAAATAAACACCAGCTGTTATAGTCCCTGCTGCCAATTCTTCTCTTCTTCCCATTTGCTGCTGCTGCACTGAGTCACCAGCCCAGCTCTGGACACCTGGTTCTGACAACAGGGCAACATCACCCTCAGTGGCCTCACCCCAGGGTGGATGGTCTGCTTATCAATAATCACAGAGAGGGGCGGCCAAGGGAACATGTAATCTGGTTCTCGGGCTCTACGTTAAACCCTACCGTATGAAGGAAACGCTGCCCTAAAAAGGCTGATAAAATCGTTCTGCTTTTCCCAACCATATATTTAAGATTTCATTCTCAGAGGCTGTTTGCAACAAAATTTTGCAGCTGTTAAAAACCTTTAACAGTTCTTTCTATAGTAATATCAGTTTGCTGCCTGTTTCTCCCCTGACATCCTATTATGGGCTATTCCTATTCACTGTACATTAGAAATTGCTTCCTACTAAACATTCATTTTCCATCTTATATTTTTGCCAGCTGTGTGTTCTAGACATAATGTCAATGTTCACCTTTTCAAAAGAGCACATAATGACTATTAGTATACCACAGCAGGCCACTTAAATACAGTCACACGTCGCTTAACATCCACGATACTTTCTCTGAGACAGGACATTATGTGATTTGGATGTTGTGTGAACACCCTGTTATCTTCTTATGGCAACTCTGAGATAGCGGAAGCGCTGCTTACCAAGAGACAGGGACAGCTTGCTGTTCTGCTTGCTGCTGTCTGGCCCCGGGTTGGTGGTTGCATCCTGAGTGAACGAGGGCTCAGTAAGGGTGCACACTGAGCTGGCGGAGCCCGGGTAATGGGTCTTCAGGTAAGGCCCTGGGGCACTCAGGAAGGTGTTAGGCCCTTGGAGGCCCAGACAGCCCTGCAGGCCCAGTTGGCTGAGGATGAGGTCTAGGGGTGCCGGGCAAGGCCAAGGTACGTTCCCCAAGCACAAGCTGGTCCAAGGCGCAAAGGTGGCAGCTTCCTCCTGGCTACATCCAGCTACATCCTCTACGACCAGTTCTCCAATCGGGATTTCTGAGTTTATGGGACCACGAAGTATATATAGTGGGACATTGCCCAAACAGATGTTAGGCAGCACTTGACTGTACAGTAATTCAATAATCCACAGTAGTTTTATCTAAAAGATTAATTTATCATTTGAGATTTTTTTCCTTCCTACACTTATATGAAAAAGGTCATATGGTAAAGAGGCACCATTTTAACAGTTTAAATGTTTACTTGTCTACTCCCTGAAAGGACAGTAGAGTACACAAACCACTATGACCCTCTCAACTTGGCGTATCATTGATCTTCCCATCCACCCACAGCCTTATGATGATCAACTGTACTGCCCATCCACCATGGCCCCATCAGGCCTGACTTGTGCAAGTCATCAATACAATCACTCCAAGACACCCAAGACCCAGAGAGGAATGATACAAAGCTGAGTTGCTAGCCTTGCTTTGACCTCAAAGTTCACTATTTGGAAAAATTCCCATTAAAATTCGATTCTGCTTAAGTTAAGAACTTAAGTAACGTCTCTCAAAGTAAATTATAATGGGATTCTCTAATTAAACCTGACTCATGACTTGAGGCTCATCATTCAGAAAGCCTAAGTGTATATTTCCTCACTTCTAAGATGCTTTTGATGTTAAACACATGATACATTTAATCACTTTGGAAAAAAGAAACACCACTACAGAAAATGTAGATTGGTTTTAAGACTTCTTGGGTTTCCAAAAACATTAAAATATGATGGGAAAAAAAAGTACTTTGGAGTCGAGAAAATGTGGTAATTTAGACAAGGTCTGAACTGTTATAATTAGGCAATGCACATATGCTAAGGAAGTTAAACATAATTCAGAAAGGGAACTAACATACTCACTTACTAGAGGTATTTCAAAGTTCTTTGAAAAACATCCAAAACCTGATGTGCTAATAAGGCCTTATCCAATAACTGGAGATTAGGCCTTCTTAGCTTCCTTTGGGTAATAAAATACATTAAACTCTCTTATGTGGCATTTTGTTTACAGGGATAGGATGTCTTTTTAAATTAATGAACAATGAGGTTCAATGATTCAGGGAAGATCACCAGGATCATGGGACAGCATCAGATTTTAAGTTCTCTCTGGGACTCATTTTCCACTTTTATTAAACATGGATTACAGATGTGTATGTTTAAGTGCACATGACCCCCCCTCCAAAAAAAAAAAAAAAAAACTACTGCCGTTGAGTCGATTCTGTCTCATAGGGACCCAAGGAGACAGAATAGAACTGCCCCCATTGGGTTTCCAGGGAGCAGCTGGTAGATTCAAACTGCTGACCTTCTTGCTGTTAGACAAACACTTAACCACTGTACCACCAGGGCTCCAGTGCATATGACAGGCTTTGAATAATCACCCAAGTGATACAGGTGTAAGCTTGTAATATCATTATTCTCTGTAATAAATAAGGGAGTACAAAGCCCACTCTGAGAGAAAATATAGCTAAGCATCTAAATTTCACAGCCATTTAGAGAAACGAAGTCAGAGAGAGTGTAACAAAGAAAGCACTATGTATTTATATTCCAGAAGACCCAACTGACTTGACCACACCAGAAAAACAGCAATTGGGCAGGTACTTTGACTTCCCTAAGCCTCCTAGTGGACAGTATCTCCTTCAGAAGAAAAACAGCGACATGGTATCTTTACTCATCATAAGCACTCTTCAAGTAACACATCCTACATTCTTTATTAAGCAGAGTGCTCCTCAGATAGCATTCACCTGAATGGCTGCAAGCTGAGAAGAGTGACTCAAGTTTTAAACAAACCACATACTGATTTAACTAAAAAGGAGCATAGCAAAGGTATGTGCCATCTATTTCTACTTTTCAACTTGACCCCATCTAAAGCTCTCAACTGAGGACACCGGGGGGTCAGTGGTAGAATTCTCACCTTCCATGCAGGAGACAAAGGTTTGATTCCCAGCCAATGCATCTCAAGCAGAGCCACCATCTATCTGTCAGTTGAGGTGTGTATGTTGCTGAACAGATTTCAGCGGAGCTTCCAGACTAGAATAGACTAAGAAGAAAGGCCTGGCAATCTACTTCTGAAAAATTAGCCAATGAAAAATCTATGAAACACAGCAGTCTGATCTGACTGTGCATGGGGTCACCATGAGTCAGGAGCTGACTTGATGGCAATTAACAACAATATGAAGGTCTCGGAACTTTCAGGAACAGAAAACTTGGCAGCTAATGACGAGACAGGCTGGAAAGAACTGAGTTTGTTCTCTCAGTGTGACTTAAAGTTTCCAAATACTGACATTACAAACTTCCCAGAAGCATCAAGACATTAAAAACAAATAAAGAAAAATCCTCAGTGCTGGTCCCTTCTAACCTTAATAGGCATGCTTTCATTTTAATTAACTGAATTAAATTTTCAATTAAAATAATTTAATTTTTAAAAAGGACACAAAAAGGAGGAAGACTATACTATAAAATTTTGAGGACAATGATTTTGTCTCACTGTATTATGAACCCGCGATGGTGCCAAAGCTTGACATATAGTGGGAATACAATGGTGACTTCACTGATGGAATGAGGAAATAACAGAAGCAGATGTCTACTTCCTGAAAGGGGATGGCATAAATTCAAGACAGAAAATTAACCATCATTTGTTCAAATGAGGAAAATCAGGGAAAACAATAATGGCACTTGATTTTTTAAAAAATTTTCTATCAAACACTGAGGATTAAATGACATCTTCTAAAAATAATTTGCCTTGAACAATAACGTATTTTTAGAAAACAATTCCAATATGTAATTTTAAGTTATCAATTGGCATTACTGTAACCATTATTACGAAGCATGGCGGGGGGGGGGGGGTGGTAACTTCAAAGATGATGTCTATCTAAACTGGAGCTGAAACACTAGGTAAACACATCCTCTGTGAATGGTTAAATCCTGTCTGAAGCATATGCTAATCCTTGAAGGAAAATGTTCCATTTTCCTAAGAAAAGGGACAACCCAGAAGTTCCACCCCAGAAGAGACAACTTTATTACAATGTAAAATCTGAAAATGGAGAAAGCTTAGCACATTGTTTTAAAATGGGAAATTAATACCATCTGCAGGTTACCAGAAAGTGGAATATCTTAGGCTACCACTGACTTTTGACCTATCTGCAAGTGTATTCTTTGTAGAGTGCTGTTAAACGAGACTCCGACCCTTTTTTTTCATCCTTACAAACAAGAAGTGGGGAACCTCAAGATTCTTCAGTGGTAAAAGTTAAACGGAAGTTCCCAGACAGGAGTTCTGTAAAGAGGTGTCAGTAAGAGGGATGGGCATGCTAGAGGACGTTACCAAAAAACCAAACCAGGGGGGAAAAAAAAGGCCAGGGGATTTCTGAGCTTTGGGGGAAGACAGGTTCTTTATCATCACCGCCGCCTGTCCAACTAATGCTATTTATTGGTAATTGTTAATCAGTGCCAAAGACTGGGAAGACAGAACAGCCTCCAGTGAAATGATTCCCTAACAAATCAAAATACTTGTAGTCTGTTTGCTGGATTTAAATAGGGTTACTTCATCAAAAATTTCACAAGTGGAGACACAAAGAACCGATGCAATATGCATTTAACAGAAATTCTAAAAGTAGCATATTTTGTACCCATGCCCAGGGGTGTACCTTTTATACCAAAGGTACAGGGCTGGGGGAGGGGGGAGAAAGAATTTTATGGTTTCCTTATAAGTATAACCTAAGTAAAATTATGCTATACATATTATTTTTTCATACAAGCAAAGAAATATATTATTGATAAAAACTTGAATATGATGTTTTAACATTGTTGCTCAAAACACTAGTGCCTTCTCTGGCGTGTTCTACTCCTGTAGTTTCAAGCACAAACTTCATTATCATCTGTATCCCCAAGTCAAGCTTCTAACTAATGGGAGAAATGAGAAGAAAGAAAAGTCAAAATGCCCCCCCAACCCACTAAAAAATAAATCAATCTCCAGGTCTCTCCAGTACATGCAACAACTTGGGTGCAATTTAAACTGTGAAGACAGAAAGGAAGCAGCTGCCCTGTGGTGTTTCTATGTCAGACTCCATTGCTTCCCGTGGGCTCTCTTGAGCAGACCTAAAAGGCTAAGTCAGTGATTTCAAAGACAAACTTAAAAATAAAAGTTGCTAATGCACTTTTTTTTGAAAGATTTTTGCTTGAGTGGATGTTATCTGTAACTGCAATGCTTTACAACATAGAAAATATCCCTTAATCAAGGGGTCAAACTTTGCAGCTATAATAGGAAGACTTTTGAGGAGCCAGGAAATTCTACCCAGCACAATGCCAAATGAAGTGTGCTTAATAACTATCAAATAAATGAATGCAGTGAATGTCTTCAGTTTCTGGACTGCAAAGTCTTACAGGGATTACTTAAACTAAATCTCTAGTTTTATAATCTATAAAGTATCTCCTCTTGAAAGGGATTAATAACAAATGGGAAAAATGTTGTTTTTAGGTGCCATCAAGTCAGTTCCAACTCATAGCGACCTCACGCACAACAGAATGAAACACCGCCCGGTCCTGCGCCATCGTCACAATCATTGCTATGCTTGAGCCCATCGGCATAGCCACTGTGTTAATCTATCTCGATGAGGAGCTTCCTCTTTTTCGCTGACCTTCAACCAAGCATTGTGTCCTTCTCCAGGGACCAGCCTCTCCTGACAACATGTCCAAAATACGTGAGATGAAATCTCACCATCCTCACTTCCAAGAAGCACTCTGGCTGTACTTCTTCCAAGACAAAGATTTGTTTGTTCTTCTGGCAGTTGGTGGTATATTCAATATTCTTTGTCAACACCATAATTCGAAGGCATCAATTCTTCTTTGGTCTTGCTTATTCATTGTCCAGCTTTCACATGCATATGAGGCAATGGAGAATACCACAGCTTGGGTCAAATGCATATTAGGCCTCAAAACAACATTTTTGCTTCTAAATGGCAAAAATAGGGAAGTGAGGCCAAGATGGCGAAGTAGTCAGAGGCTTCTGGTGGTCCCTCTTACAACAAAGACCACAAAAAAAAAAGTGAATTGATTATATATGACCATCTAGGAGCCTTGAACATCAAAGGCAGAGTTGAGGAATCAGACTGAGTGGCAGGGGGAGGGAGAGACGGTTCAGAAGCAGCGAGGAACTGCCAGACCTGACCCTGAGGGAGCTGGTGCCCTCCAGGCCAGATCAGCTGCCATATGCAGTGAGGCAGACAGTGGATTTCAGGATGTGTTTTCCATGTAGAGAGAGACCGAGTAGCGGAGAGTCTGCTCAGGCCTCCAGAGCCAGTGAAAAGTAGTGCTTGATCAGCAAAAGATAACTACATGTGTTTAACCTATCGCGTGGATCAAAAAACACCCCATTTGGGAAGAACCTCTCTTCCATATTCCTGCTCTCTCCCTGCTCAGCACAGGGTCCTAGCCAGCTTCAGCGACTGCCACACCCCTGGGCCAAAAAAGGACCTATCACACACCCTGAGCCATTCTCCTGGCCTTGGAGAGGCAACAAGTTAACAAACAGGAAAAAATAATCTGCCGCTCCCCTAAGCCAAGAACTCTGGGCAGGCACAACTCCTTTGCCTAGGCATAGGCATAAGGGGTCCACGGACTTTGAATGCCTTTTACCCCTGCATGGACCTGTGTGGGCCCATTTCAACAGTGTAGGCCCTCGTTACCGCAGTACAACAGGGTATATACCTGAAGCCTAACTTCACTGTATCAGCTGTATGGTACAGTAGCAGGTTCGTGACATTTGGCAATGCTCTGCCCATTAAGCAGGGTCCTCACCTACCCACATCAGGGGCCTGAGGACTGGTGGCTCCAATCACACCACCTAGCCACCTGTGACAGGGGTCCAAGAATAAGTTGTGCCTCCCAGTCCTTACAGCCAACAGCACTGGGTGCCAATAGTCCAGCTGTAAAACCCACCCACTTATGCACTCTAGGGAACAGGGCCATGTTTTCCTCCCAGACACTCAAGGGCAGCATGCAGCCCTCTGCCTTGCTCAGCACATGACCCCCTACTGCAGCCAGATACCTGTGCCTACTCCAATCACCTTTGCCCATCTAGGACTGTATGTGAGAGCTTGTACCACACACTTGGTGACCAACTATCTGAACACCTGAGCTGAAACCATATAAGAAAAGTAAACAGACTGCTGGACTCACATACCTAGCAACAGAACTAAACTACTTGGTGACAGGAAGTTAGAGCTTCAAATGCACCAATAATCAAACTAGCTTACATGAGCAGCCTATTTGAGCATATCAAAACATAACAAGAAGCTAGGACACAGTAAGCATACATAAATAAATATAATAACTTATGGATAACTTGGAGACAACAGTCAATATCAAATCACATAAAGAGGCAGATCATGGTGGCTTCAGCAAACTCCCAAAATTAAGAATCAAGAAATGTTCCAGAGGAAGATAACTTCTTAGAATTACTGGAGGTAGAATACAAAAGATTAATGTACAGAACTCTTCAAAATATCAGGACGGAGATCATGGAAAATGCAGAGGGAGCCAAGGAACACACAAAGTAATAAAGTTAAAAAGATTATAGAAGAGCAAAATGACAAATTTAACAGGCTGCAAGAATCCATACAGAGCGAGCAAACAGAAATCAGATGACTAAGAATAAAATTTCAGAATCAGACAACTCAACAGAAAGTCATAGGAGCAGAACTGAGGCAATGGAAGTCAGAATTAGTGAGACTTGAAGATAAAGCACTTGACACCAACTTATTTAAGGAAAAATCAGATAAACTAATTTTAAAAAATGAAGAAACCGTAAGAATCATGTGGGACTCTACCAAGAGGAATAACCTACTGGTGATTGGAGTACCAGAACACAGGGGATAACAGAAAATACAGAGAGAACTGTTGAAGATTTGTTGTTAGAAAACTCCCGATATTGTGAAAGATGAGAAGATATCTATCCAAGATGCTCACTGAACCCCCAACAAGGTAGATCCCAATAGAAAGTCACCATGACATATTATAAACAGATTTGGCAAAACCAAAGATAAAGGGAGAATTTTAAGAGTGGCTAGGGATAAACGAAAAGTCATCTGCAAAGGAGAGTCAATAAGACTAAGCTCAGACTACTCAGCAGAAACCATGCAGGCAAGAAGGCAACAGGATGACATACACAAAGCCTTGAAGGAAAAAAATACCCATCAAGAATTATACATCTGGCAAAACCATTTCTCAAATATGATGGTGAAATTAGGGCATTTCCAGATAAACAGAAGTTTAGGAAATCTGCAAAAACCAACCAAAATTACAAGAAATACTAAAGGGAGTCCTCCAGTCAGAAAATCAGTAATATCAGATAACAACCCACGACTAGAACACAGGACAGAGCAACCAGGTATCAACCCAGATAGGGAAGTCACAAAAATAAATTAAAGCTAAAATGCTGAAAATAGGGAAATAGAGGCATCAATGTGTAAAAGATGACAATGTTAAAACAAAAAAAAAAAGAGGGACTAAAAGATGTAGTCATAGATCTTTCATATGGAGAGGAAGTCACGGCAATATAAAGAAATAAAAGACTGGTTTAAACTTAGAAAAACAGGGGTAAATATTAAGGTAACCACAAAAGAAACTAACAAGCCTACACATCAAAATAAAAAACAAGAAAAACATAAGCTCAGAAAATATAAAACAGCAATGAAAAAGACAAAAAGGAAATACATAAAGATAAATGACTCAGCATAGAAAATTAAGTGGAACAAAGAAACTGTCAACACCACACACAAAAAAAGAAATTTAAATGATAGTACTAAACTTATACCTATCAATAATCATGCTGAATGTAAACGGACTAAATACACCAATAAAGAGACAGAGAGTGGCAGAATGGATAAAAAAATACAATCCATCGATATGCTGCCTACAAGAGATACACCTTAGACTCAAAGACACAAACTAAAACTCAAAGGATGGAAAAAAACATATCAAGCAAACAACAATCAAAAAAATGCAGGAGTGACAATATTAATCTCTGACAAAATAGACTTTAAAGTAAAATCCACCACAAGGGATAAGTAAGGAAACTATATAGTGATTAAACAATCAATACACAAGGAGGACATAACTATAATAAATATTTATGCACCCAAAGACAGGGCTCCAAAATATATAAAACAAACTCTAACAGCATTGAAAAGACAAATAGATAATGCCACAATAACAGTAGGAGACTTCAACACACCACTTTTGGTGAAGGATTTCAAAAAGAAGCTCAGTAAAGACAAGAAGATCTAAATGCCACAATCAACCAACTTGATCTCATAGACATATTACCAAACACTCCACCCAAGAGCAGCCAAGTATACTTTCTTTTCCAATGCACATGGACCATTCTCCAGAACAGACCAGATATTAGGCCATAAAGCAAGCCTTAACAAAATCCAAAGCATCAAAATATTACAAAGCATCTTTTCTGACCATAAAGCCATAAAAGTGGAAATCAATAACAGAAAAAGCAAGGAAAAACAATCAAACACATGGAAACTGAACAACACCTCACTCAGAAACTACTGGGTTATAGAAGAAATTAAGGACAAAATAAAGAAATTTGCAAAATCTAATGAGAAGGAAAACACATCCTACCAAAACCTTTGGGACACAGCAAAAGCAGTGATCAGAGGTCAATTTATAGCAATAAATGCATACATCCAAAAAAGAAGAAAGGGTCAAAATCAAAACATTAACCCTACAACTTGAACAGAAAGAAAGCAGCAAAAGAAGCCCTTTGGCACCCAGAAGAAAGGAAATAATAAGAATTAGAGCAGAATTAAATAAAATAGAGAACAGAAAAACAATTGAAAGAGTTAATACGACCAAAAGCTGGTTCTTTGAAAAGATCAACAAAATCGATAAACCATTGGTCAAACTGACAAAAGAAAAACAGGAGAGGAAGCAAATAACCTGAATAAGAAATGAGATGGGTGATATTACAACACACCCAACTGAAATTAAAAGAATCAGAATACTATGAAAAATTGTACTTTAACGAATTTGAAAACCTAAATGGACAAATTTCTAGAAACACACTACCTACTTAAACTAACACAGAGGTAGAACAACTAAATAAACCTATAACAAAAGAGATTGAAAAGGTAATCTAAAATATTCCAACAAAAAAAAGCCCTGGCCCTGATACCTTCACTGGAGAATTCTACCAAACTTTCAGAGAAGAGTTAACACCACTACTACTAACGGTATTTCAGAGCATAGAAAAGGATGAAATACTCCCAAACTCATTCTACGAAGCCAGCATAACCCTGATACCAAAACCAGGTAAAGACACCACAAAAAAAAAGAAAATTACAGACCAATATCCCTCATGAACATAGATGCAAAAATCCTCAACAAAATTCTAGCCAAAATAATTCAATAACATATCAAAAAAATAATTCACCATGATCAAGTGGGACTCATACCAGGTAGGCAGGGATGGTTCAACATTAGAAAAACATTCAGTGTAATCCATCACATAAATAAAAGACAAGAACCACGTGATCTTACCAATTAATGCAGAAAAGGCATTTGACAAAGTCCAACACCCATTCATGATAAAAACTCTCAGCAAAATAGACATAGAAGGGAAACTCCTCAACATAATAAAGGGCATTTATACAAAGACAACAGCCAACATCATCCTAAACGGAGAGACTTTGAAAGCATTCCCCCTGAGAACAGGAACCAGACAAGGATGCCCTTTATCACCACTTTTATTCAACACTGGGTTGGAGGTCCTAGCCAGAGCAATTAGGCTAGAAAAAGAAATAAAGGGCATCCAAACTGGTAAGGAAGAAGTCAAAGTATCTCTATTTGCAGATGATATGATCTTATACACAGAAAACCCTGAAGAATCCATAAGAAAACTACTGGAACTAATAGAAGATTTCAGCAAAGTTTCAGGATACAAGATAAACATACAAAAATCAGTTGGATTCCTCTACACCAACAAAGAGAACTTCGAAGAGGAAATCACCAAATCAATACCACTTACAATAGTCCCTAAGAAGATAAAATACTTAGGAATAAATCTAACCAGAGACATAAAAGACCTATACAATGAAAACTACAAGACACTACTGCAAGAAACCAAAAGAGACCTGCATAAGTGGAAAAACATACCTTGCTCATGGATAGGAAGGCTCAACATCGTGAAAATGTCAGTTCTACCCAATGCGATCTACAGATATAACACAATCCTGATCCAAATTCCAACGGCACTTTTTAATGAGATGGAGAAACAATTCACCAACTTCATATGGAAAGGGAAGGGGCCCTGGATAAGTAAAGCATTACTGAAGAAGAAGAACAAAGTGGGAGGCCTCACACTACCTGATTTTAGAACCTGTTACACGGCCACAGTAGTCAAAACAGCCTGGTATTGGTACAACAACAGATACATAAACCAATGGAACAGAATTGGGAATCCAGATATAAATTCATCTACCACCTATGAGCAGCTGATATTTGACAAAGGCCCAAAGTCCATTAAATGGGGAAAAGACAGTCTCTTTAACAAATGGTGCCGGCATAACTGGATATCCATCTGCAAAAAAACTGAAACAAGACCCATACCTCACACCATGCACAAAAACTAACTCAGAATGGATGGAATACTTAAATATAAAATCGAAAACGGTAAAGATCATGGAAGAAAAAATAGGGACAATGCTAGGAGCCCTAATACATGGCCTAAACAGAATACGAGCCATAAGTAACAATGCACAAACACCAGAAGAGAAACTAGATAGCAGGGAGCTCCTAAAAATCAAACACTTATGCTCATCAAAAGACTTCACCGAAAGAGTCAAAAGACAACCTACAGACTGGGAAAAAATTTTTGGCTATGACAAATATGATCAGCATCTAATCTCAAAAACTACAAGATACTGCAAAACCTCAACAACAAAAAAACAAATAACCCAATTAAAAATGAGCAAAGGATATGAACAGGAACTTCACCAAAGAAAACATTTAGGCGGCTAACATATACATGAGGAAATGCTCACAATCATTAGCCATTAGAGAAATGCAAATCAAAACTATAATGAGATACCATCTCATCCCAGCAAAGCTAGCATTAATCCAAAAAACACAAAATAATAAATGTTGGAGAGGTTGTGGAGAGACTGGAACACTTATACACTGTTGGCGGGAATGTAAAATGGTACAACCACTTTGGAAACTGATTTGGCACTTCCTTAATAAGCTAGAAATAGAGGTACCATACAATCCAGCAATCCCACTCCTTGGAATATATCCTAGAAAAATAAGAGTCATCACATGAATAGATATACTCACACCCATGTTCACTGCAGCACTGTTCACAACAGAAAAAAGATGGAAACAACCTAGGTGCCCATCAATGGATGAATGGATAAACAAATTATTGTATATTCACACAATGGAATACTACGTAATGATAAAGAACAATGAGGCATCTGGGAAACATCTCACAACATGGATGAATCTGGAAGGCATTATGCTGAGTGAAATTAGTCAGTCGCAAAAGGACAAATATTGTATGAGACCACTGTTATAAGAACTCAAGAAATAAACACAGAAGAAAACATTCTTTGATGGTTACAAGGGTGGGAAGGGAGGGAGAGGGGTATTCACTAACTAGATAGTAGATAAGAATTATCTTAGGTGAAAGGAAGGACAACACACAATACAGGGGAAGTCAGCACAACTGGACTAAACCAAAAGCTATGAAGTTTCCTGAAGACAACCAAACACTGAGAGGGATAGAGTGGCGGGGTGGAGGTCTGGGGACCATGGTTTCAGGGGACATCTAGGTCAACTGGCATAACAAAATTTATTAAGAAAATGTTCTGCATCCCACTTTGGTGAGTGGTGTCTGGGGTCTTAAAAGCTAGTGAGTGGCCACCTAACATACATCAATTGGTCCCAACCCACTTGGAGCAAAAGACAATGAAGAATACCAAAGACACAAGGAAAATAATAGCCTAAGAGACAGAAACAGCCACATAAACCAGAGACTCCATCAGCCTGAGACCAGAAGAACTAGATGGTGCCCAGCTACCAGCAATGCCTGCCCTGACAGGGAACACAACAGAGAGTCCCTGATGGAGCAGGAGAAAAGTGGGTGCAGAATTCAAACTCTAGTAAAGACCAAACTTAATGGTCTGACTGAGACTGGAGGGACTGCGGAAGACATGGCCACCGGACTCTCTATTAACCCTGAACTGAAACCATTTCCGAAGCCAACTCTTCAGACAAAGATTAGACTGGGGTATTGGACATAAAATGATACTAGTGAAGAGTTTGCCTCTTAGCTCAAGTAGATAGATGAGACTAAATGGTCAGCTCCTGTCCAGAGGCAAGATGAGAAGGCAGAGAGGGTCAGGAGCTGGTTAAATGGGCAGAAGAAATCCAGGTGGAAAGGAAGAGTATGCTGTCACAGTATAAGGAGAGAAGCTAGGGTCACACTGCAATGTGTATAAATTTTTGTATGAGAAACTGACTTGAACTGTAAACTTTCACTCTAACCACACACAGACACACACACACACACACAAAATAGAGTTAAATGGCAAAAACAGACCCCTAGAAAACCAACACTAGAATTCAACTGTCCTCTCTCCAATCCCTCAATCAATCACCAAGTAGTGCCAATTCTTCCTCCTCAGGAAGGCTGGGAATGTGACTCACATTCTAGAGAGGTAAACATACCACTTCTCATTCAGCCTGTACTCACTAGCACCACTCTCTGACCAATCTTCCTATCTACTCCATCACTCTCAGGTACCTTCTACAGCAATAGAGGACAACTTCCTCCTTCCAATAGAAACAGCCCTTAGCAAGGGAATTGGTGGTGCAGTGGTTAAGAGTTCAGGCTGCTAACCAAAAGGTCAGCAGTTCCAATCT
Organism: Dugong dugon; assembly: GCA_030035585.1. Lineage (NCBI taxonomy): Eukaryota > Metazoa > Chordata > Mammalia > Sirenia > Dugongidae > Dugong > Dugong dugon. Next base: position 18,156,742 of record CM057465.1, read on the forward strand.
AGTGGCAGCTCCTTGGAAACCCTATGGGGCAGTTCTACTCTGTCCTATCAACTTGACATGGTCATGTTTGAAAGGTCTGCTCAGAACAGTCCTGAGGCTTCCTATTTCACTCATAGTAAAAGCCAAAGCCCTCTCTTTGCCCTATAAAATCCTACAAAATCCGGACAATCTTCCCCTCCCCCAATACACTACTGTCAGATTATACCTCTTGGCAATCTCCCCATCATCCTCTCAGCTGTGTCATCCTGACTCATTTTCAAGCCCACCAGGCATGCTCCTGCCTCGGGACCTTTGCATTTGTTTTTTCTTTTGCCTGGTAGGCTCTTCCTCCAAATTCCTCGTTCATTCTCTGCTTAAATGTCACACCATCAGACCAGCCTTCCCTGAGCATCCCGTATAAAACCACCACCTGTGTTCTCTCAATTCCCTGACCATGGTTTTCTCCATAGCACTTATCATGACCAGGCATACTATAGGTTTGTCTCTCTCTACAATCCAAACTACAAAGGGGCTGTTTCCTCAGAATCTAGAAGAGTGTTTGGTACATACTACTCAATAAATATTTAAACGAATAAATCTAGTTTGTCTTCCTTTCCAATGAAGAAATCTCATTTACAATAACACTCTCTAAACACTTCAGCTTTCATGTTCTTATTTCTGCCCTCTTGAGCCTTAGAGAATAAATTCAAGTTATTTTCTCAGGTAGGTGTTCTACAAATATTTGAAGACTGCTACAAGACAGAATGTTATGCCCCACAGACACCCCTCCTCCACCCAGCATAAACCAAGGGTTAAACCAAACCAAATTCATTGCTGTCAATTCCAACTGAAAGCAACACGACAGGACAGAGTAGAACTGCCCAATAGGGTTTCCAAGTCTGTAATCTTTATTGAAACAGACTACCACATCCTTCTCCCAAGAAGCAGCTGGTGGGTTTGAACTGCCGACCTTTGGGTTAGCGGCCAAGCACTTATCCACTGCACCACTAGAGCTCCTAACCAAGGGTTAGAGATATATATTAAACTTTTGAAAAATGATTTTCATAGCCTGTAGAAAGAAGGGTCTCCACAAAGTATCCTGTCCCTCCTCGTCTCCTGTGTAGCAATGGCACCAAAAAGTGACCGTGATGGTTTTAAAATATGTCCACAAATTATCTGAATAATCCTCATTTCAGGAGACAGAACTTTATTCTCCTACCCTTAAATAGCTGGACTTAGTGACTTGCTTCTAACAAAAAGAATATGGCGAAGGTGACCATGTGTAACTTCTGAGTCTAGGTCATTAAAGGCACTTACAGCTTCCTACTTGCTCTCTGATTCCTCAGTCTGGGGGATGCCAGCTGCCATGTCGTGAGGACACTCAAGTTGTCCTATGGAAAGGTCCATGTGGCAAGGAACTTTCCACTCCCCCCCACCCCACCCCCATCCAGCCCTGAGGCCTCCTGTCAATCAACAGTCAGGTGAGGAAGCCTTCTAGGAAAGAATTCTCTAGCCCCAGGCAAGCCTTCAGATGACTGCAGCCTCACTGGCCTGGCTCCTTGATTTCAACCTCACACAAGACCCTGAGTCAGAGCCACCCAGCTAAGGCACTTACGAGTTCCTGACCCTAAGAAACTGTGTGAGGTATATGTTTATTGTTTTAAGCTGTTAAGTTTGGGGGTACTTTGTTATGAGTAACAGATAACTAACACTGTTGTGACGCAGATCCTGTAGCGGGGGTCAGTATTACTAGTATCTTCTGATCATAGCAAGTTTCTACTTGTCTTACCTCTTCCCTATTTCAGCCATTTTGATCATTCAGGATACATTTTTTGCAAGAAGATAAACTACAGTTCAAGGTTTAAGGAAGTAGTATAATACAACATTTGACAGAAATGGGGTGATGAGAGGTGGTAAGGCAATGCTAGTGGCTAATCCTGGATACAGATGGATGCACATAAATTAATACATTGAAGGGAAGTAGTTTGGTGGTGTGGGCTCCAGTATCAGACTGCCTGACTCTGCTAAGATTGTACGACCCTGAGCAGGTTGCTTAACTGTTGACTTAGCGTCCTCATCTATAAAAAGGAAATGATAGTGCTTCCTCATAGGGCTGTTGTGAGAATCAAATTATATAAAACAAAGTGTTTGAAACAACATAAGCACTAAACAATAAGCACTAAATAGGTTAGCTATTATTAGCGCTATGGAGACATTTCAAAAGAAGGATGTAATTCTATGCGTACTGACTTGGAATGTTGTTCACCACACAGTGCTGTGTGAAAATGCTACAGAATAGTACGCTTAGTATGAGCCCAGCTGAGGTGGAAAAGAAATACTAACTCACATGAAAATTCAAAGAGTCTTGGAAAGGTATACATCATCCAAACATTGACCTGTCATACGCCGGGGGCGGGGGGAGGGGCGGTGCTTACACTTTTACACACACCTTTGCTTGAATTAACGAACATGTAACTTTTATAACTAACTGAAAATACGTAAACATTCGGCAGTGAGATTCAAACATTTTACAATGTCCCTACTAGCCTTCCAGTAAGACATTTCTCATGTCCTGGTCGAGAAGCTTCTTATCAGGAAACTGAGACCCAGAGAGAATGAGGTAGGTCCACTAAGCATCTCCCCTCCTACACGTCTCATTTCAGATTCACTTATATTGTTCACAGCCTTTGGCACATCCTGTGCCTACCATAAGCATCCAAACACTGCATGTGTGTGGTTTTTTCCCTTCCTTCCCACTACCTGTGATTTTCCTTTTACTGTATCCAAATAGCTTCCACTTTCAGTGTGTACTTACCTCCCCTCCTACCTCTCACAAATTTTCACCATTTGCCTGCTTGTCTTCCTGCCCCTGGGCAACCCACTGGCGTGTAACAACAGGCCCCTACACATTCAGTGTTTTAGCGGGCAAGGCCCCAATTTATATAACTATGGGAGGGGGCATGCCTTCAAGTTAACTTTTTGTCTTGCAAAGGGTCCAAATGGGCTATTTCAACAATGTTTTTCTTTCAGTCAAGAAACAGTGCCTTGTGTGTTTTGGCATACGTTTTTTCTTACACAGGTGTTTACTTTTGCTTCAGCTTTATCTTGGAAGTGACAATGCTATTTTGTACCTGCCCCTCCCCAGCATTCGCTTCCTCGGCTCGTCTTTTGTTATGCGTTAATTTTCACCGTTTCAGCACCCATCACGCTCACTTGTTTCCTTGCTAACTTCCACACCCTTATCTCCTATCGTTTGTCCCCATTTATGCATATTTTCTATTCCAGCCCTTAAAGAAATGGCTAAATGATGAGCGGCTGAATGATGATAAAAGAACTGGAGAGTCTAGGGAGTCTTCCACCGGAACCGGAGCGTCGGGAACCTTGCACACCCGGGGGTATCCGGGCCACCAGAACAGGGTCGGCATCAAAGCGTCCGGACGTCGGGAGAGCTGATTGGTTCCCGAAAGAGCCAATCAGCGAGCGAGAACGTGCACTGGTTAGAGAGTGCCAGGTTCACAGAGGGGATGAGTTAAGTAAAAGGGGCAGGTGTTCCAGGCACCAGGGGTTTTCGTGTTCTTTTGCACCCACCTGGTCATTATTAACCCCGAACTCTTATGTCCTGAATCCCATCTTCCGAGTTTCCTAGTTTCATAAAGCTGAAATAATAGGTCTAACAGTCGGAAAACATTACTTATCCTACCATTCATAAGATGGCCATTGATAGTCAATGGAGAAGTGGCCGTGGAATGGGGGTAGGATATTAAAACCCTCCCTCCCTTCTTTTCCACTTCCACCTCAGGTCGTCAGTCGTCTCTTAAAATAGCAAATCATTCAAACGCCGGCTTAATCGCCAAAGCTCCTTACCAAGATGGTATCATTAAACACTTGGAATAAATTCCCCCCTCCCCAAGGACCGAGGGAAATAGTACTGACATTTACCGAAGAGCAGGGTTTCACTACCTGCTAAAGCAGCAGCGAATGGATTCGTAGCCTGGATGTCAGAAAACTGAGAGCTTCCGAAACATACAACCGCGCACGCGAACGCTGCCACCCCCAGGGCTCGGACACCCGTTCTCCCAGTCGCAGCGACAGCTCCTCCAATCCTCCACCCCTCGAACTCTTCACGCGTAGGCACTGAGATTTGGGGGAGGGGGCGCAGGTATCTGATTTCCTTGCTGTGTTTCAAACTTCAGCAGAGCTGTTCTCCCCACTTTCCTCCAAGAGTCAAAGCGCCCGAATCCCCAGACCCTCCAACCTTAGCTTTCCCACGGTCCGGCAGCTGCCCACTCCTCCACCACCCACTCCGGGGCTACAGTCGCCGCGTCCTAGAGGCTGGGGGGAGGGGAAGTGGGGAGAAAAGGGAAATGGCCAATGTAAGTAAAAAGGACCCCGCCGAGGCCTGGACGCCGGCAACCCCGGAGAGCACTGAGGCCGAGAAGCAGGGAGAGAGGAAGGCTGGAACCGTGCGGAGAAGGGCCGCGGGGAGAGTACGGTCGACGCCGGTGTCGCTGCACTCACTCTGCGTAGCCAGTGGCCCAGGGCAGCCGCCGGGTCTCCTTGAGGATGAGGATGGGACGGGCGATGTGATCGGCGCTGCACTCCACCTCGTCCTGAGACAACCCCAGGAACTCAGGCCGCCCGTAGCGGAAGCGCAGGGGCAGGTCCGAGCCTCCGCAGCCGCCGCCGCCGTGCTCGGAGCCTGAGCTGCCAGCCATGATGCCGCCCATGAAATTGGCCACGGCAGATTTCACTCGAGTGAGCATATTACTCCGGCGCCCGGCAGCAGCGGTGCGAGCAGGAGACGGCGGCGGGGGCCGGGCGAGGCGCAGCGCGGGGCATGCAGGCAGCGGCGGGCGCCGGGCGCAACGGGCAGCGGGGCAGCTGGGACGCGCTGCACCCGGCTCCCAGAGCTTAGTGCTGCAGGGGGCAGAGCCCTGGCCTCCCGCGCTCGGGGCCGCCGCCTCCCCCCACTACACTTCCGCAACCGAGAGGCATGGAGCGGGCAAGCCGGGCCGTGGAAAACGCCAGGCGCTCTGGGAGCGGCGGGGCGACCGCAGTAGCAGCAGGTCCCTTCCCCGCCTCCTGGGCCCGGCTCCTGCGTGCGTGGAACTGAGCCCACCGGCCGAGCCAGCTGAGCCGCCGCGGCTGCTACCACGGCTACCGCCGCCGTCGAGTCATGTGATAATCAGGCTGCAAAGGCTCAGGCTACTGCTTTGGCAGTGGCTCAGCCCCTCCCCTGCCGGCCCGAGCGAGGCTTGCGCCAGGACCACGACCTCCTGGGGGAGGGGGAGCTTGGCCGGGTCGATACCTGGCGGAGGGTATGGGGGCGCTATGAGCCCGAGGCCTGAGAGGTGTCAGGGGTGGTCAGGTAGAGCCGAACAGCCAGGAAAAGCCAGTTGAGGAATTCACTCTCAGAGGAACGCTGCCTTCGCGCTTCAGAAAGGAAACTTCGGCAGTTGGAGGGGGAGGAGGACAGGTGAAACCTCGGTGGAACGGCTCTAACTCCTGCGGTGGAAATGAGGAACCACCTGGTGTAAGAGACTTTTAAGAGCTTAAAAAGCCACATTGTTTGCACAAGAATCATTAAAAGTTTTTTCCTAGGTATTTCTAGAATTATTTTTTTTTCTTTCATTACTACGTCACGCATTATTATCTGCGGAGCAGATCTTGTTTCAAACCTAATATAAACTTAATGGCGAATCAAACAAAAGAGCTCTAAGAAATCAGAAGCAAGCACTGTTTTACCTAGAGCTTAATTGTTTAATAAATTTATATTGCATTTTTCCTCCAACATATCAATAAAGCAAACGTATGTTTTCAAAGCTGTCCATACTTATTACTGAGACAATGCAACCGTATTTTATTTTCTTAATCCGTATCATTGTTAAAAAATTAAGAGCACTACAAAATTAAAGAAATTTAAATACAACATAGCAATTAAATTGTTAAAAGAAAAATGAACAAATACTTGTAATTAAAATATATTTGGAGATCTTACATTAAAAAAAGGAAAACTGGAAAGAACTGATGAATGTGCTTCTTCCGGGGTAACATTTGTGAAATACTGGCTTTTTTTTTTTTTTTTTTTTTAATTTTTTCGAGGGGAGCTGTATTCTGTTCCTATGTTTCTCACTGCCCTGAAGTTTATTCCGACTCATAGCGACCCTATAGAACAGAGTAGAACTGCCCCGTGGGGATTCCAAGGCTGTAAATCTTTAAGGAAGCCGACTGCTCCATCTTACTCCCGCAGAGAGAGACCTGTGGGTTGGAACGGCAGACCTTTGCTTAGCAGTTAGTGCTTAACCAATGTGCCACCAGGCCTCCTGTTCCTATGTTTACCTCCCATTTAATTGGTCAAAATTGGGCGTTATTTGTGCAGTTACGCACTGAACAGCAGCTCACTTGGTCTTCTGGAGCGAATACAGGCCCTGATTATTTTCCGTGTGGAGAGGGGGTGAGTTCACAAGGTGTTGGGTGAGAAGATAAGTCTCAGGAGTCCTTGTGTTAAGGGAGCCTGAGTAAACCTCACAGATCCCTTTTCTTAAGTACCTACAATACTTTTGGAAAAATATTTTCCCTTTTGACTCTTTTCATGAATACTCTAGTTTACTATATATCAAATAATTGTGTAAACGACAATGTTTCAACCACTCAGTGAAATACCATTCATATGAATTAGTTCCTTTTCATAGTAAAGAAACATTATTTTGGCCCCTTTTCTCCCTCCAATTTTTAAAAATTGGAGCAGGATTTTAAATGACTCAAAAACTCAACTGTCTTCTTAATCTTTGGTTAAACTATAAACTCCTTCTGAACAGGAAGTCTTTGATTATCTATGCAGTGGTCAAACATCCAACATCTCTCATGATCTGGTATCCACTGAGGCTAATATAAGCTTAGAATGTCTTTCTCAAGCTTTTATAGTAGAATAATTACCTTTTAAATGATGTTTTTGGATACTCCAGTAACCTTTATTGAGTTGAATTTAATATAATCTTCCCTTCATTTCACTTTATGGCAAGGCATTGATTTTTTTTAGAAAAAGGATTTTAAAAAATTTTTCTGATTTATGTATTTACAATTTAAAAGCAGTACCAAATCATGGTAAATAATACATAAATAAAATCCAGTAGTACAAAACTGTAAATGAAAAAGTAAGACTCCATAACAATTCCCCAGGGGATAGCCACTGTTAACATTTTCTTTAAGCTTCCAAAATTTTTGTCAAATAGGATATTTAGCATAATTAAATTTGGCAACTTTACCACGTCTGTGAACCCATGTTCTGTAAGAAGTTATCCTGCTCTTTCTCTATAACCTAATGATAGCCTATCACTATAACCTGTCATGAGAGTTTACTTTGCATAGCAAACTTTGTCCTACAAAATTCCATGTTTTTTTTTTCTCGTGACTATTTCTATAGTAGGAATGTTCATAGCTAACTAATAAACCTACTATCTTTTCTTTATACTCACTGTTAGATCAGTGTTTCCCACTATTCCTACCCCAGAATTTCACAGAGAAATATTTTCCATGAAATTTACTCCTCAATTATATCATTCTAGCACCAAAGCCTGATATTTCATTCTGAGGTCTAGTCTTCAGGTGGGAGGTAAATCCTGATTTAAACAGGGTGGTCGTTTCACTTACAGGAGCCCTTGAACATAAGTGTCTTTTACACGTATTACAGATGCAGATTCTGGGAGTATCTGTGCTCCCAGTTTTAGGATTAGTGATTAATGCAAATGGTGTAGTAGTCAGGAATTGACATATACTCAGTGTGTTTGTGACACACTCCACATATGCCCCAGTCATCAACAGATACCCTTCGTTTGTCTCTCTTTGTTCTCTTTCACCCTGGAAAATGTGAGTCTGAAGACTTTAATAGAGCATTCATTTAAAGCATAGATATACATTGACCTAACAGATGCTCTTCATGTAAACATGAACATTTCTAGTCTCATAATACTATGGTTTTGGACTATTTAATGATTCTGCGTCATCGATAAGACTTTTAAGAAAGAAGCTCTGAATAATGTCTTCAGTCAGAACATTAGGTATTCCCCCCAAATATTCATTAATTATAAAAGGAAAAATAATAGCTTTACAGTGGAATAACCCGGCAGACACTACCTTAAACAAGTGATCAAGATTAACATCACAGTAGTAAAACATATTGACATCATGTACCCCCTGACATAACACACTTTAGGACACATCACTTTTGTGGCATTCTTCTCCCAAAGTCCATAACCTCAGTCTAGTTGTGAGAAAATAAGAGATAAATCCAAACGGAGAGACATTCTACAAAATAGCTGATCAGGTATCTTCAAATGTGTCAAGGTCTTGAAAGACAAGGAAAGATGAAGGAATTGTCACAGATTTGGAGGAGACGAAAGAGAAATATCAACTGCAATATTGTACCAATGCTAATTTCTTAGTTTTGATAATCGTACTATGGTTGTGTAAGATGTTAACATTAAGGAAAGCTAGAACAAAAAGTTTTAAAAAAAGAAAAACATCAGGGGCATTTCTGGTTCAAGTAGAAAGCAAATGCTCATTTGACCGGGAGAAAGATGAGTAAAGCCTTTCCAGGGGTTGCCTCTCCTACAGATCTAGTGTCACACCTCCATTATGGTGCTAACCTCCTTGCATTGTAATTAGCAGCTTACATATGTCTTCCGACTAGACAGTGGAATCCTGCAGAGTCAGAATGTTCTTACCCATCTTTGTATTTCCAGCACCTAGCCTAATGCCTAACAAGTAATAGGGTTCAGTTGGGAAATGAATTCTTAAAAACGAATTACCTTTAGAGAAGAAAGAATATAGCCTGTTTGAATTACCAAATGTTTTATTTATGCCCTCTGTTTTCTTAAAGATCTTTCTCACTTTGTCCCTTCAGATATTTGTTATCTATAAGCAGAACTTCCTTAAACTCTGGTATCTGATAAAAGAAAGTTTAACTAACTTCAGTCAATATCCAGATTAGTAATAACATGGATATCAAATTGTGTGGGTCTCTGCTTCACACTAAACTGATAACCAGATATATGTCATGACCAGGATATGAAGTCAAAATAGTTAATATTAACTTATTTTTGCTTGAGAAATGGTTTAGATTCTGGTTTCATATGCAGAAAATGTGCTGGCTGAAAGTCACATGACTTATTGGGTAGGATTAATTTAGTTTTCCATAGTAAAAAAAAAATTTATAAATAATAGTTTCCTTATGAGCCAAGAGATTTACAGCTAATTTTTGAGCACAGAGCTATAGAGTACTAGCAAAACTTACATCCATCAAATGCAGATATTCCCTAGACTGCAAAACCTGCTTTAGAGACAGCTATACAGTCAACCAGCAGGTTACACATGACTTTTCTATTACAGTGAAACCTCTGAGAGCTGGAACTTCAAAGGGACTACCTTGCTTTTCTGGGTTTCACAAGTTTTCCACCTTTGACAGGGTTCAGTGTTACCACTTTTATATTGGTTGTTTTAGTGGGAAATATTTGAGTTTTCCTTCTCCGACAAGTTTCTGCCTTACACAGGTTCTGGCTTTTGCAGGTTTTACTATACCTTACCATTACACATCTTCTACCCATTTTCTACCAATGTGGACACATTGTCCTAGACTGGAATCACTGCTTTGTAACTGAAGTGGGAAACAGATAAGCCTGAATCTCTTCCTCATAATACTTAGTCCCACAATATCTACATTAGACTTTGAAATGTTCTGATTCTCAGAATACTTGTTACATAAAATGGAAAATAATCATTCCTATCTCAAAGGGTAGTTTTCACAATCAGTAAGATAATGTGTTAATGTGTTAAAATTAATGTTGATCTCTACCATGTGTCTGTCAGTTTGTCGTACTGAGGTGGCTTACGTGTTCTGTGTTACTGGAAGCTTTGTCACCAATATTTCAAATATCAGCAGGGTCACACTTGGTTGGTAGGTTTCAGCAGAGCTTCCAGACTAAGACAGACTAGGGAGAAAGAACTGGCAGTCTATTTCTGAAAAAATTGACCAGTGAAAACCTTATGAACAACAGCAGAACATTGTCTGATATAGTGCCAGAAGATGAGCCCCTCAGGTTGGAAGGCACTCAAAAAACTACTGGGGAAGAGCTGCCTCCTCAAAGTAGAGTTGACTTTAATGATGTGGATGGAGTCAAGCTTTCGGGACCTTCATTTGCTGAAGTGGCATGATTCAAAATGAGAAGAAATGGCTGCAAACATCCATTAATAATCAGAACATGGAATGTACACAGTATGAATCCAGGAAAATTGGAAGTCATCAGAAATGAAATAGAATGCATAAACTTCAATATCCTAGCCATTACTGAGCTGAAATGAACTAGTATTGGCCATTTTGAATTGGACAATTATATGGTCTACTATGCCAGAAAAGACAAATTGAAGAGTAATGGTGTCAAGTTCATCTTTAAAAAGAACATTTCAAGATCTATCCTGAGTGGACTTCCGGACAACATGGTGCTATAGTTAGAAGCACCACACTGTCCCTCCAAAGCAAAGATCAGAAAAACTAAGCCAAACAGAGTCACATGTGAATCCTGAAACCCTAAGCATCAAATGAAGAGATAACTCAGCCAAGCACCAAATGGAGTAAGAAACTGACCGAGAACAGAGAGCAAGGAGAGATACATGCAGAGGTCCCCTGTCAGCTACCGCAGCATGGATCCACCATCTTGGACTCCTATTGGAGATCAGAAAACAGGGGGTATGAGAAAGCAGCTTCATGGAGCTTCCAGCAGGAGACAGAACAACCGGTAACCAGTGATATAGGCTTTCCCACCCCACCCTTCTTCACCCCCACTTAGCCTCGTCTGCTTCCTGCAGCAGCAGTCTCTTGGCCAGGAAGCACCAGCTTCACCCCGGTGTCACTTGGATTCCACCCACCTGCACTGGCTGGCGCCCTGAGTGCCTTTTGTTGGCTGCTGGTGTTGCTTTTTTCCACTTCTTTAGATTTCTTCCTTATCTCTCACCACCTCCCCCTCCTTTTTCTCAAATATCTGGCTCCATGCGCCATCTTTGCTTCTTGCTGAAAGGCTGCAAAACACCACTTGAATGTGAAACTGCTTCCTGGCCCGCGCTGCCACGCTGGTGGGACCCTGGGGCTTTTTTCTTTGCTTGCTCTGATTTGTTCTGTTTTGATTTGTTTGCTTGTTTTCTTTTTCTTTTCTTGGCTTGGGAGCCCCTTCTACCTGGGCAGTACCATGTGGCTTGGAAGCTACTCGCTTACTCTGCGCAGATGCACAGGGACATCCCTGGGGGTATTTCTTTTTTCTTTTGGTTTTTTTGTTTCTTTGTTTTGTTTTCTTCTCTCTCTTATTCATTCCCTTTTGTCTTTCTTCATTTCCAGTTTCTTGATTTACTCATTTTTTTCTTTTACCCTTTTTATTTTTTTTTCATTTTTGTTTTTCCACATTTCTCAGTCTCTCATCTCTCCACTTCAACAGCAAGCTCCCTTAGCACTGTTTTTTGTTTGTGTGTATGTTTTTGGCCCCTGTTCCTCTCTCCTCTCTCTCATCTTTCCCATACACATCTTAGCTCCACACATCACAATCTACCCCCTCCTTCCTGCCTACCTGCACTGTGCGCTGAACATCACACTCCCAAGCAGCACAGGCACGGCCTTCCAGAACCTGCCCTGCACTGATTCCCAGTCTGCACTGTCAGCTCTGGTACATGCCACAAAAAACCCATCCCAGCAACTCCTCTTCAGCTAGATGTGCCCTGCTATACCATACCTCAGTGACTGACCCTGCCCACTGGAGAAGGAGGTGAAAAGTATCGTCCCCACAGACAAGCAAACAACAAAGAACGCGCAGCCCACCTGCTCAGACATAACCAAATAAAACAAAAAAGCAGGACAAAATGAATCTCCAATCAATAAACAAGGAAATTAACCACTGAATGCCCTGAAGACAGCAGACAATATCAGAACATTTACAAAAACAGGACAGAATGGTTCCAGTAGGCATCCAAGATAAAACAACAGATGACCTTCCAGTAGAAGAAAAGGCAATAGACCTAACTGATAGGGAATTCATATCTCTAATATTCAGAATTATCCAAGAGTTGAACAAAAAAGCAGACAAAAATGAGGAAAAAATAGACAAAATTCATGGAAAAGGCAGACAAATTCAAGGAAAATACAGACAAAAAAAAAAGGAAGAATTCAAGAAAATAATACAGGAACAAAATGCTAAAATAACTTTACAAATAGAAGTCATACAAAAACAACAATCAGAAATCCAGAAGATAAACAAGAAGATTTCAGAAATGGACAGTGTCATAGAAGGGCTGAGGAGCAGGTTTGAAACGATGGAAGATAGGATCAGTGAAGAAACACTTGGATACAACTCTGTTTGAGGAAAAATCAGAAAAAAGACCAAAGAAAAATGAAGAAAACCTGAGAATCATGTGGGATACAATCAAAAGCAAAAATCTGCAAGTGATCGAAGTTCCAGAACGGGGGGAGAAAACAGAAAACACAGAGAGGATCATTGAAGAATTGCTGATAGAAAACGTTGCCAATATCATGAAAGATGAAAGGCTGACCATCCAAGAAGCTCAGCAAACCCCATATAGGATAGACCCCAAAAGAAAGTCACCAAGGCATATCATAATCACACTTGCTAAAACCAAAGACAAACAAAGAATCCCGAGAGCAGCTCAAGAAAAACAAAAAGTCACATAAGAGGAGAAACAAAAAGACTACACTCAGATTATTCGGCAGAAACCATGCAGGCAAGAAGGCAATGGGATGAAATATATAAAACCTTGAAAGAAAAAAATTGTGAGCCAAGAATAATATATCCTGAAAAATTCTCGTTCAAATATGATGGTGAACTTAGGCCATTTCCAGATAAACAGAAATTAAGGGGCTATATAAAAACCAAATCAAACTTACAAGACTTATTAAAGGGAGTCCTTCAATCTGAGAACAAACAACATCAGCTCACAGGCTGAATATAGGACACAGTATTGTACTAGCCAGATACCAACCTAGGAAATGAACTCTTAAGGACTATGCAAAACCAAAAGACTTACAACAGGGAACCAGAGAGGTTGATCGGTAAATGGCAACAGCATCAGAACAATGAAAGAGGGAATAAATGGTGTAGGCGTAGAACCTTCTAATGGACGGGAAGGCAAGGCGATACCAAGTAGTAATAGACTCATTCAAATCTAGGAAGATAAGGGTAAATTTCAAGGTAGCCACAAAGAAAGTTAACAAACCTACTCATCAAAATAAAGAAGAAAAACATAAAGTCTCAGTAAAGAACAAAACCTACTAAAGCAAAAGAAATGAAAAAAAGTCCACAAACAAAAGGAACTCAGCACAGGAGAGTAAAAGGAACAAAGAAAATGCCAGCACCATAAAAAAACAGTACTAGAAAATGCAATCCCACTCCTAAGAATGTATTCTAGAGAAATAGACATATGCACACCCATATTCATTGTAGCGCTGTTTACAATAGCAAAAAGATGGAAACAAGCTACATGCCCATCAACAGATGAATGGATAAACCAACTATGGTACATACACACAATGGAGTATTATGCAACGATAAAGAACAATGATGAATCTGTGAAGCATCTCATAACACGGATGAAACTGAAGGACATTATGCTGAGTGAAGTAAGTCAATCACAAAAGGACAAATATGGTATGAGACCTCTACTGTAAAAACTCATGTAAAAGTTTACACACAGAAAGAAACAATCTTTGTTGATTACAAGGGTTGGGAGGGGTGGGGGGGAACTAAATAGACAATAGGTAAGTGGTAACTTTGGAGAAGGGTAAGAGAGTATACAGTACTGGGGAAGCCAGCACACCTTGTACAAGGAAAGTTCATGGAAGCTGCACAGACACTTTCAAACACCCTGAGGGACTGAATTGCTGGGCAGAGGGCTGTGGGGACCATGGTCTTGGGGAACATCTAGCGCAATTGGCATAACAAAGTTTATAAAGACAATGTTCTACATTGTACCTTGGTGAGTAGCGTCTGGGATCTTAAAAGCCTGTGAGCAGCCATCTAAGATACTCCACTGGTCTCACCCCTTCGGGAGCAAGGGAGAATGAAGAGAACAAGATACAAGGAAAAGATTAGTCCAAAGGACTAATGGGCCACAACTACCACAGCCTCCACCAGACTGAGTCCAATACAGCTAGATGGTGCTCGGCTACCACAACTGACTGCTCTGACCGGGATCACAACAGAGGGTCCTGGACAGAGCTGGAAAAGGATGTAGAAAAAAATTCTAACTCACACAAAAAAGACCAGATTTACTGGCCTAACAGACTGGAGAAACCCCAAGGGTATGGCCCCTGGACAACCTTTTAGCTCAGTGGTGAAGTCACTCCTGAAGTTCACCATTCAGCTGGGGATTGGACAGCTGCATAAAACAAAACGAGACTAATGAGGCACAGCAGTCCAGGAACAAGGACTAGAAGACAGGAGGGGACAGGAAAGCTGGTGATAGGGAACCCAAGATTAAAAAGGGAGAGTATTGACATGTTGTGGGGTTGTTAACCATTGTCATAGGGCAATATGTGTACTAACTGTTTAATGAGAAACTATTTGTTCTGCAAACCGTCATCTAAGGTACAAAAAAAAAAAAAGAATTATCTATGTGAGATCAAATTGACAACAGCAACTCAAAAGGTTTGATGGGAAGCATAGGGGGCGGTGAATTGAAGATAATGGTGATGGAATAATTCGGAAAAGGATAGTGAGAATAGCAACACAACTGGAAGAATGTAATCAATGTCACTGAATTGTACATGTAGAAACTTGAAATGGTGTAACTTTGCCTGTGTATATTTTCTTCAAAAGAAAGTTCCTCCAAGGTCGAGAAGGGAGAGTGTTGACATGTCGTGGGGTTGTTAACCAATGTCATAAAACAATATGCGTACTGACCATTTAATGAGAAACTATTTGTTCTGTAAACCTTCATCTAAAGTACAATAAAAAAAATTTAAAAAAAAATCTATCCTGAAGTACAACACTATCAGTTATAGGAGAATAGCTATACACCTACAAGGAAGACCAGTTAATACGACTATTATTGACATTTACCCACCACCGCTAAGGCCAAAGGTGAAGAAATTGAAGATTTTTACCAACTTCTGCAGTCTGAAATTGACTGAACATGCAGTCAAGACCCACTGATAATTACTGGCTATAGAAATGTGAAAGTTGGAAACAAAGAAGAAGGATTGGTAGTTGGAAAATACGGCCTTGATGACAGAAATGACGCCGGAGATCACAGGATAGAATTCTCAAGACCAACAACTTCTTCATTACAAATACCTTTTTTCACCAACATAACTGGGGACTTTACACATGGACCTTGCCAGATGGCATACACAGGAATCAAATTGACTACATTTCTGGAAAGAGATGATGGAAAGCTCAATATCATCAGTCAGAATAAGGCCAGGGGCTTGCTGTGGAACAGACCATCAATTGCTCATATGCAAGTTCAAGTTGAAGCTGAAGAAAAATTAAAACCAGTCCATGAGAGCCAAAGTAAGAACTTGAGTAAATCCCACCTGAATTTAAAGATCATCTCAATAATATGTCGGATGCATAGAACGCTAATGACTGAAGACCAGATGAGTGGTGGAATGACATCAAGGACATCATACATGAAGAAAGCAAGAGGTTATTAAAAAGACAGGAGAGATAGAAAAGACCAAAATGGGTGTCAGAAGGACTCTGAAACTTGCTCTTGAACATAGAGTAGCTAAAGCAAAAGGAAGAAATGATGAAGTAAAAGAGCTGAACAGAAGATTTCAAAGGGTGGCTTGAGATGACAAAATAAAGTATTGTAATGAAATGTGAAAATATCCACAGTTAGAAAACAAAAAGGGAAGAATATGCTCAGCATTTGCCCAGAAAGAACTGAAGAAAAAATTCAAGCCTCAAGTTGCAATATTGAAGGATCCTATGAGGAAAATATTGAATGATGCAGGAAGCATCAAAAGAAGATGGAAGTAATGCACAGAGTCACTACACCAAAAAGAATTGGTCGATGTTCAACTATTTCAGGAGGTAGCATATGATCAGGAACTGATGGTACTGAAGGAAGAAGTCTAAGCTGCACTGAAGGCATTGCCAAAAAACAAGGCTGCAGTAATCGATGGAATACCAGTTGAGATGTTTCTACAAATGGATGCAGCACTGGAGGTGCTCACTTTTCTATGTCAAGAAATTTGGAAGACAGCTACCTGGCCAACCATATGGAAGAGATCCATATTTATGCCTATTCAAAAGAAAGGTGATCCAACAGAATGTGGAAATTATCAAACAATATCATTAATACCACACACAAGTAAAATTTTGCTGAAGATCATTGAAAAGCGATTGCAGCAGTACATCAACAGAGAACTGCCAGAAAGTCAAGCTGGATTCAGAAGAGGACGTGGAACAAGAGATATCATTGGTAATGTCAGATGGATCCTGGCTGAAAGCAGAGAATACTGAAAAGATGTTTACCTGTGTTTTATTGAGTGTGCAAAGTCATTTGACTGTGTGGATCATAACAAATTATGGATAACATTGGGAAGAATGGGATTTGCAGAACACTTTTTTTATTGTGCTCATGAGGAACCTGTACATAGATCAAGAGGCAGTTGTTTGAACAGAACAAGGGAATACTGTGTGGTTTTAAGTCAAGAAAGGTGTGCATCAGGGTTGTATCCTTTCACCATACTTATTCAGTCTGTAGGCTGAGCAAATAATCTGAGAACCTGAACTATACGAAGAGGAACACGGCATCAGGAAGGAGGAAGACTTAATAACAGCCTGAGATATGCAGATGACACAACCTTGCTTGCTGAAAGTAAAGAGGACTTCAAGCACTTACTGATGAAGATCAAAGACCACAGCCTTCAGTATGGATTACACCTCCACATGAAGAAAACAAAAATCCTCACAACCGGACCAGAAAGCAACTTCGTGATAAACGGAGAAAATATTGAAGTTGTGAAGGATTTCAGTTTACTTGGATCCACAATCAATGCCCACGGAAGCAGCAGTCAAGAAATCAAAAGACACATTGCATTGGGCCAATCTGCTGCAAAAGACCTCTTTAAAGTGTTAAAAAGCAAAGAGGTTACTTTATTGGACTAAGGTGCGCCTGACCCAAGCCATGGTGTTTTCAGTAGCCTCGTACACATGTGAAAGCTGGACAATGTGTCAGGAAGACAAAAGAAGAATTGATGCCTTTGATATGGAGCTAGTAAAGAATGTTGAATTTACCATGGACTGCTAGAAGAACGAGCAAATCCATCTTAGAAGAAGTACAGCCAGAATGCTCCTTAGAAGCAAGGATAGCGAGATGTCGTCTCACATACTTTGGACGTGTTATCAGGAGGGACCAGTTCCTGGAGAAGGACATCATGCTTGGAAAAGTAGAGGGTCAGTGAAAAAGAGGAAGACTCTCAAGGAGGTAGATTGATACAGTGGCTGCAACAATAGGCTCAAGCATAACAATGATTGTGATGGTAGCTCAAGACCAGGCAGTGTTTCATTCTGTTGTACACAGGGTCGCTTTGAGTTCGAACCGACTAAACGGCACCTAACAACAACAACGTTGGTCTGGGGTTATCACCCGTTTTTTAATTAAATCTGCTTTTTCCTTAGGGACCTAAGGAAATTTTGAACCTTTTTTTCCCCCTATTTGTCACTTACAACAATGGGGATAGCAATGTTATCATTGTCGTTAGCTGCCATCAAATCAATTCCAACTCATGACAACTCCATGCGTGCAGAGTAGAACCACTCCATAGGGTTTTCAAGGCTGTGACCTTTTGGAAACAGATCACTAGGACCGTCTTCTGAGGTGCCTCTGGGTAGGTTCGAACTGCCAACCTTTTCAGCTAGTAGTTTCCTTCTGGATAACAATACCTACCTCATAAGATTGTTTTGACGATTAAATGGAATAACATGTAAATGCCTTGTACGCTTCCTGGCACAGAATGAATGATTAATAAATAGGTAATAAGCATCATGATAGGAGCCCTGGTGGTGCAATGGTTAAAGTGCTCAGCTGCGAACTAAAGGTCAAAGGTTCGAATCCGGCCACTCTGCAGGAAAAAGATGTGGTAGTCTGCTTCTATAAAGATTTACAGCCTTGGAAACTCTATAGGGCAGTTCTACTCTGTCGTATAGGGTTGCTATGAGTCAGAAATCAACTTGATGACAATGGATTTTTTTTTTTTTTTTTTTGGCGGGCGTTGCGGGGAGCGGGATAAGCATGGTGATAACACCCTACCAGGCACTATGCAGGAGAGTTTACATAGTGCCTGTGGGGTCTGTGGAGCCCTGGTGGCCTAGCGATTAAGAGCTGCTAACCAAAAGTTGGCAGTTCCAGTCTGCCAGCTGCTCCTTGGAGACTATGAAGCAGTTCTACTCTGTCCTATAGGGTCACTATGAGTCAGAATCCACACAGCGGAAACAGATTTGTTTGTTTGTTTTGGTTTTCTGTTGGTAGATATGAACTGCCAACCTTTCAGTTGAGTAAAGTGAGGTTAGTAGCCAAGTGCAAACTGTTTGAGCCACCTAGGGACCTTTAACAACACTACAAGTTAAATATTTTTAGCATGCCCAGTTTACATTGAGGAAACTGAAGTTGGGAGAAGATGAGTGACTTTCCCAAGATCACAGCTAGTAATGAAGTAGCACAGAGTCTCATGGTGTGCTTTCTTTAATATTACACCAAATAGAAAGTTTCCATCCCAAAAGATTTTTTCCTATTTTTTCTGAGCAAAGATCGGATATTTCATTTGGGTATTTTGTAAACTTTCTGTGGATCTGGAAATAAAACAATCCCTTAGCAGCCTTAGACGGAATGTTATAAATACAATAATGTCATCTGGAAATTGTTCTAAATTCCAAATAATTTACTTACCAGTGAGGTTTTAATGTAGAACTTGTTTTTAAGTTCGGCTCATACTAGAATTCCTTTGAACTATGGTGTTGGCAAAGGATATTGAATATACCATGGACTGCTAGAAGAACAAACTAATCTGTCTTGGAAGAAGTACAGCTAGAATGCTCCTTAGAAGCGAGGATGTTAAGACTTCGTCTCACGTACTTTGGACATGTTATCAGGAGAGACCAGTCCCTGGAGAAGGACATCATGCTTGGAAAAGTAGAGGGTCAGCAAGAAAGAGGAAGACCCTCAATGAGATGGATTGACACAGCGGCTGCTACAATGGGCTCAAGCACAGCAATGATTTTGAGTATGGCACAGGAACAGGCAGTGTTTTACTCTGTTGTACATAAGGTCACTATGAATCAGAACCGACTTGACAACACCTAACAACAGCAACATACTGGAACTGTATGGAAATTCTGAAGTTTTTCCAACTTGTCTTAGTCATCTAGTGCTGCTACAACAGAACTACCACAAGTGGATGGTTTTAATGAAGAGAAGTTTATTTCCTCACAGTCAAGGTAGGCTAAAAGTCCAAGTTCAGGGCATCAACTCCAGGGGAAGGCTTTTTCCCTGTCGGCCTTCTTCTCTTCAGTGTTCCCCTGGACTAGGAGCTTCTCTGCGCAGGGACCCCGGTCCAAACGACGCGCTCTGCTCCCGGTACTGCTTTCTTGATGGTATGAGGTCCCCCTGTCTCTCTGCTCACTTCTGTCATTTATATATCAAGACATTGCCTCAGGATACAGTCCAATCTTGTAGACTGAGTCCTGCCTTACTAACACAACTGCCACCCATCCTCCCTTATTAACATCATAGAGGCAGGATTTACAACATATAGGAAAATCACACAGTACCAGGAATCATGGCCTAGCCAAACTGATACATTTTTTCGGGGACGTAATTCAAACCATGACACAACTCAAAATATCTTTTTATATTACAGTATTACCATTCTCTTTCCAAATCTCCCCATGTTAATTTCTTTTTGTAATATGATTTATTTTCCCCATTGTCATGCTATTTTAAATTCTCTGCTATCGGGATTATTTTTCCAGTGTAAAGTAACCTGTGTAAATCAACCAAGGAAGATTGTTTAGTAAATACAAAAGTCAGAGTTTGCTCTGAGAGCTGGGTGGGATTCACAAAAGCTCAGAAATCAGGCAACTAAAGATGACTTCTTAGCTGAGAATGATGAACTCCAATTAATTTTTATTCTTTCAAAGGATTAGTCTTAATCTATGCCAGTATATGTTGTTGTTGTTAGGTGCTGTTGAGTCAATTTTGACTTATAGTGACCCCAGTTCTCTGAGCAAACCTGTGCTCCTTGGACCAGCAATGTCAAGATCACCTGGAAACTAGATAAAAAATTCTCTGACCCCCTCCAAACCTATTGAATCAGAATCCCGAGGTGGGACCCAGCATTCTAGCTTAAGAAATCCTCCAGGCGATTCTGATGAAAACTACAGTTTGAGAAACACTGGCATATGGGAAATTTAACTTGTTTACTAAATGGGCAGCCAGGCATGGAAGTGCAGGCCCTAATAAGTGCTACTAAGTGCTAAGTGCTACTAAGTGCTGTGGCCCTAAATAAATACAGAACAAGCTGAAGGAGATTCATTGACTTGATTTATTCAGAAGTATATGAGCTGTGTCCCTTTCTGTCTGATTTTCATGGGTATATGTTAGTATAGAACCCTGAGTAGATTTGCTGTAGGATTGGCTACTGCCTCCTAATTATCTCCCAGGGGACTGGATTACCCAAAAGGCAGTAAGTCTGTGCACGTGTCTCTGTTAAAGATATATATATGAGTAATTTGGGGTTGTATGTATCTCTAATTCTATTAGTGTTATGTAACTGGTAATCAAAGAATTTTTTTTTTTCTGTTTTTAACCTTTATTTTAAATGTTCGCATCATCAGTGCTAACTCTGTATGTGGTAAATTATCATAAAAAACTAAGGATATTATTCAAGGAGCCCTGGTTGCACAATGGTTACGAACTCAGTGCTAGCCAAAAGGTTGGGGGTTTGAACCCACTCAGGGGCTCCAGGGGAGAAAAGACCTAGGTATGTGCTCCTGTAAAGATTACAGCTTAGAAAACCCTACGGAGCAGTTCTGCCCTATCACAAGAGGTTGCTATGAGTCAGAATCAACTCAATGACACTCAACAATGACAACAAAGATATTGTTCACCAAATCACTTCTCTGGTAATGAAAAGTCAAAAGAAATGTTAAATTTAAGACTTGATTACTATACTTAAAAGTCACTAGTCTTTATTATACACCCTGTGGAAAGACAAAAGGATTTTGAAAAAACAAAATATATTTTTTTAAACATTTACTGATTTTTAAAATAAATAAAGAAATGAATGAATGAATGCAGGACTTTTAAAAGATCCTTCTATCTGTAAATTTAAGGAATTCCTTCTTCAAGACTAGATATAGTGCTATGTCTCTTTTACAGATTCTTTTTTTAAATTTTATTGTGTTTTAGGTGAAAGTTTATAGCGCAAATTAGTTTTTCATTCCAAAATTTTATACACAAATTATTTTGTGACATTAGTTGCAATGCCCACAATACATCAGCATTCTCCTCCTTTTCTTTTCCACCCTGGGTTCCGTGTCCATTCATCCAGTTTTCCTGTCCTTTCCTGCCTTCTCGTCTTTGCTTTTGGGCAGGCATTGCCTATTTGGTCTCCTATACTTGATTGAACTAAGAAGCACATTCCTCATGTGTGTTGTTGTTTGTTTTATAGGCCTGTCTAGTCTTTGGCTGAAAGGTGGACTTTGCAAGTGGCTTCATTTCTGTGTTAGCAGGGTGTCTGGGGACCATAGTTTCGGGGGTTCCTCTAGTCACCATCAGATAAGTAAGTCTGGTCCTTTCTTTTTTTTTTTTTTTTTTTTTTGTGAATTTGAATTTTGTTCACATCTTTCTCCTCATCTTCCTGGGACTGTATTGTGATCCCTGTCAGAGTGGTAGCTGGGCACCATCTAGTTCTTCTGGGCTCAGGCTGGTGGAGGCTGTGGTTCATGTGGTCCATTAGTCCTTTTGACTAGTATTTTCCTTATGTCTTTGGTTTTCTTCATTCTCCTTTGCTCCAGACATGCTAGGACAAATAGATGTATCTTAGATGGCTGCTCACAAGCTTTTAGGACCCCAGAAGCTACTTACCAAAGCAGGATGTAGAACATTTTCTTTATGAACTATGTTATGCCAATTGACCTGGATGTCCCTCGAGACCATGGTCCCCACCCTTCAGCCCCAGTAACTCAGTCTCTCAAGGTGTTTGGATGTGTCTAGGAAGCTTATAGCCTTGGTCAAGTTTTGCTGACTTCTGCTATACAGATTCTTTTTATATTTCCACTTACCAAGAAAAGACTGGCCCCTTTCCAAGATCTTTAGAGCAAAAACAAATAAGGTCTTTTTCTTAGAAAATTATGTTTCGATTATGCTTTGTATTAGAAAAGATCACCATTCTAAAGTTATTTCCCAGAGTTCTGGGCAACATGGCACTATAGACAGAAGCACCATGCCATCCCTCTGCAGCAAATACCTGAAAAACTAAATCAAACAGAGACAAACGTCAATCCTGGAACACTAAGCATCAAATGAAGAGATAAAGAACTCAGCCAAGCACTGAATGGAATAAGAAACTGACAGAGAACAAGGAGAGAGGAGAGATATGTGCAGAGGTTCCCTATCACCTAACACAGCATGGATTTGCCATTGTGGACTCCTATCAGAGATCAGCGAACCCGGAGTACAGGAAAGCAGCTTCAAAGAGCTCTCAGCAGGAGACAAAACAACCGGTAACCAGTGACTTACTCTTTCCCACTCCCCACCCTTCTTCACCCCTACTTGGCCTCCTCTGCTTCCTGTGGCCACAGTTTCTTGGCCGGAAGGCACTGGCTTCACCCCTGGCCACTTGGATTCCACCCACCCACGCTGGCTGCCTCCCTGAGTGTCATTTGTTTGTTGCTGGTGTTGCTTTTTCCTGCTTCTTTTGGTTTCTTTCATACCTCTCACTACCTCCCGCTCCTTTCTTTCAAATACCCAGCTCTGTGTGCCAACTTTGCCTCTTCTTGAAAGGCTGTGAAATGCTGCTCAACTGTGGGACTGCTTCCCAGCCCATGCTACCACGCTGGTGGGATCCCTGGGGCTTATTTTGTTTGTTTGTTTTGACTTGTTCTGTTTTGTTTTGTTTGTTTGTTTTATTTTTATTTTCTCAGCTTGGAAGCCCTTCTAGCCGGGCTATACTACATGGCTTGGGAGCTACTTCCCCAGCCTGTGCAGCCATGCAGTGGGATCCCTGGGGGGCATTTCTTTTTTTCTTTTTTCATTCTTTTTTCCATTTTGTATTTCTTCATTTCTAATTTCCTCATCTATCTATATTTACCTTCTCTTCCTGTCTCCTGAATACCTGGCTTGTGTGACACCTCTACCCCTTCTAGCCAGCTGTGCTTATCAGCATGGGAGCCACTCCCCCAGTCTTTGCAGCCACACCAGTGGGATCCCTGGGGGCTTTGATTTTCTTTTTTCCTCTAATTTTTATTTATTTATTTTTCTTTTACACTTTTTACTTCTTTTTATTTTTCTCCACTTCTTGGTTTCTCATCTCTCCACTCCAATGGAAATCTCCTTTAACACTCTTTTTTTGTTTTGTTTGTTTTTGGCTCCTGTTTCTCTCTCCTCTTGTTCTCTTTACAATACCCATCTTAGCTCCACACATCACAACCTCCTCCCCTCCTTCCTGTCTACCTGCACCATGTGCTGAACATCATACCCCGAGCAGCACAGGCACGGCCTACTGGAACCTGCCCTGCACTGACTCCCGGACTGCCCTGTCAGCCCTAGTACGTGCCACAAACCACCCATCCCAACAACTCCCCTTCAGCTAGATCTGCCCTCTTACATCATAGGTGAGAGACTGACCCTGCCCATTGGACAAGGAAGTGAAAAGTATCATGCCCACAGATGAGTAAACAACAAAGAATGCACAGTCCACCTACTCAGACGTAACCAAATAAAACAAAAAAGTGGGATGAAACAAACAAATTTACAGTCAATAAACAAGGAAAATAACTACTGAATGCCACAAGATAGCAGATAATATCAAAACATAAAAAAAAAAAAAAAAAAAAAAGGACAGGAAGGTTCCAGCAGGCATCTAAAAT
Source organism: Dugong dugon (assembly GCA_030035585.1). Lineage (NCBI taxonomy): Eukaryota > Metazoa > Chordata > Mammalia > Sirenia > Dugongidae > Dugong > Dugong dugon. Next base: position 18,180,870 of record CM057465.1, read on the forward strand.
AAAACACTAGATGACTTTCCAGGGGAAGAAAAGGCACTAGAACTACCTGATACAGAATTCAAATCTCTAATCAGAGCTATGCGAGAGTTGAAGCAAAAAGCAGACAAAAATGAGGAAAACATAGACAAATTCATGGAAAATGCAGACAAAAAAATGGAAGAATTCAGGAAAATAATGCAGGAACAAAATGTCAAAATAAATTCACAACTAGAAATTATACAAAAATAAAAATTAGATATCCAAAAGATAAACAACAAGATTTCAGACAGACAGTGTCATAGAAGGGCTGAGGACAGGGTCAGCAAAATTGAAGACAAATACTTGGATACAACTCTGAGGAAAAATCAGAAAAAAGAATAAAGAAAAATGCAGAAACCCTGAGAATTATGTGGGATACAATCAAAAGCAAAAATTTGCAAATGATCAGAGTTGCAGAACAGGGAGAGAAAACAGAAAACATAGAGAGGATCATTGAAGAATTGCTGACAGAAAACTTCCCCAATATCATGAAAGATGAAAAGCTGACCATTCAAGAAGTTCCACAAACCCCATACGGGATAGGCCCCAAAAGAAAATCACCAACGCATATCATAATCACACTCACTAAGACCAAAAACAGAGAAAGAATCCTGAGAACAGCTCTAGAAAAATGAAAAGTCACATATAGAGGAGAAACAATAAGACTAAATTCAGATTATTTGGCAGAAACCATGCAGGCAAGAAGGCAACGGGATGATATATATAAAACCTTGAAAGAAAAAGATTGCCAGCTGTCATGGTTTGAATTATGTCCCCCCAAAAATGTGTATATCTGTTTGGCTGGGCCATGATTCCTGGTACTGTGTGATTTTCCTATATGTTGTAAATCCTGCCTCTATGATGTTAATAAGGGAGGATGGGTGGCAGTTGTGTTAGTAAGGCAGGACTGGATCTACAAGACTGGATTGTGTCCTGAGGCAATGTCTTGAGATATAAAAGACAGAAGTGAGCAGAGAGAAGAGGGGGACTTCATACCATCAAGAAAGCAGTGCTGGGAGGAGAGTGCGTCGTTTGGACCAGGGTCCCTGCGCTGAGAAGCTCCTAGTCTGGGGGAACACTGATGAGAAGGCCAAGAGACAGAAAGCCTTCCCCTGGAGCTGACACCCTGAATTTGGACTTTTAGCATACTTTACTGTAAGGAAATAAACTTCCCTTCATTAAAACCATCCACTTGTGGTATTTCTGTTATAGCAGTACTAGATGACAAAGACACCAGCCAAGAATAATATATCCTGCAAAACTCTCATTGAAATATGGTGAGATTAGGACATTTCCAAAAATAAACAGAAATTAAGGGAATATGTAAAAACCAAACCAAACTTACAAGAATTATTAAAGATAGTCCTTCAATATGAGAACAAACAATGTCAGACCACAGGCTGAATCTAGTACTCAAGATCATACCAGCCAGATACCAACCAGGAAATGAACTCTCAAGGACTATCCAAAACCAAAAGAATTACAACAGGGAACCAGAGAGGTTAATCTGTAAATGGCAACAGCATCAGAACAATAAAAGAGGGAACAAATGGTGTAGGTATAGAACCTTCTAACAGAGAGAAAGGCAAGGCAATACAAAGTAATAATAGACAGGTTCAACCCTAGGAAGAAAAGGTAAATTTAAAGTTAACCACAAAGAAAGTTAGCAAACCTACTTATCAAAATACAGAAGAAAAACATAAAGTCTCAGTAAAAACAAAATCTACAAAAACAAAAGAAACAAAAAAAAATCCACAAACAAAAGGAATTTAGCACAGGAGAGTAAGAGGAACAAAGAAAACGTCAGCACCACAAAAAAAAACACTACTACAAAATGACAGCAATAAACTCGTACCTATCAATGTTACACTGAACGTAAATGGCCTAAATGCACCCATAAAGAGACAGAGAGTGATAAAATGGATTAAAAAAAAACAAGATGCATCAACATGCTGTCTACAAGGGACACATCTTAGAAACAAAGACATAAATTTATTAAAAATCAAAGGACGGAAAAAATATATCAAGAAAACAGCTACAAAAAAGAGCAGGAGTGGCAATACTAACCTCAGATAAAATGCACTTTAAAACAAAATCCACCATAAAATACAAAGAAGGACACTATATCATGATTAAAGGGATGATCCATCATGAAGACATAACTGTAATAAACATCTACGCACCCAATGACAGGGCTCAAAAATACATAAAACAAACTCTAACAGCACTGAAAAGAGAAACTGACAGTTCCACAATAATAGTAGGAGACTTCTATACATCACTCTTGGTAAAGGACAGAGCATCTAGAATGAAACTTAACAAAGATACAGAAGCGCTAAAGGGCACAGTCAGCCAACTTGACCTCATAGACATATATAGAACACTCCACCTAACAGCTGGAAAGCACACATTCTTTTCCAACACACATGGAATGTTTTGCAAAATAGACCACATCTTAGGCCACAGAGCAACCCTCAACAAAATTCAAAACACTGAGATAATACAAAGTATCTTCTCTGACCATAACGCCATCAAGGTAGAAATTAACAACAGGAAGAGCAAGGAAAAAAAATCAATTACATGGAAACTGAATGAGATCCTGCTTACAAACCACTGGGTAATAGAAGAAATCAGAGATGAAATCAAACAATTCCAAGAATCAAATGAGAATGAAAACACATCATACCAAAACCTTTGGGACATAGCAAAGGCAGTCCTCAGAGGACAATTTATAGCAATAGATGCACACATTGAAAAAGAAGATAGGGACAAAATAAAAACATTAACTACACAACTTGAACAAATAGAAAGAGAACAGCAAAAAAATCCCGCAGCCACCAGAAGAAGGGAAATAATAAAGACCAGAGCAGAAATAAATGCAATAGAGAATAGAAAAACAATACAAAGAATCAACAAAACCAAAAGTTGGTTCCCTGAAAGGATCAATAAAATCAACAAACCACTGGCCAAACCGACAAAAGAAAAACAAGAAAGGATGCAAATAACCCAAATAAGAAATGAAATGGGGACATTACAACAGACACAACTGAAATAAACAGGATCATAATAGAGTATTATGAAAAACTATACTCCAACAAATTTGAGAATCTAGAGGAAATGGATAAATTTCTAGAAACACACTACCTACCCAAACTAACACAAAGTGATGTTGAAAATCTGCACAGACTCATAACAGGAGAAAAGACTGAAAAGGTAATAAAAAAAAAAAACTCCCAACAAAAAAAACCATGGCCCAGATGGCTTCACTGGAGAATTCTACCAAACATTCAGAGAAGAGCTTACACCAGTCCTACTCAAACTATTTCAGAACATAGAAAAGGAAGCAACACTTCTGAATTCATTCTATGAAGCCAGCATAACCCTGATACCAAAACCAGGCAAAGACACCACAAAAAAAGAAAATTACAGACCAATATGTCTCATGAATATAGATGCCAAAATTCTCAACAAAATTCTAACCAACAGAATTCAGCATCATATCAAAAAATAAATAAATAAATAAAACACTACCACCAGGTAGGACTCAGACCAGGTAGGCAAGGATGGTTCAACAGTAGAACGTCAATCAGCATAATCCACCACGTAAATAAAAGGAAAGAAAACAATCACATGATCATCTCAGTCAACACAGAAGAGGGCTTTGACAAAGTCCAATACCCATTCCTGATACAAACTCTCAGTAAAATAGGTATAGAAGAGAAATTTCTCAACATAATAAAGGGCATCTATGCAAAACCAATGGCCAACATCATTCTTAATGGAGAGAGGCTGAAAACATTCCTCTTGAGAACAGGAACAAGACAAGGATGCCCTTTATCACCACTCCTGTTTAACATTGTGCTGGAAGTCCTAGCTAGAGCAATAAGGCAAGAAAAAGAAATAAAGGGCATCCAAATTGGTAATGAAGAAGTTAAACTGTCCCTATTTGTGGATGATATGATACTATACATAGAAAACTCTAAAGATTCCATGAGAAAACTGCTGGAACTAATAGATTCAGCAGAGTAGCAGAATACAAGATAAACATAAAAAAATCAGTTGAAATCTTACATTGCCAATAAAAAGAATGATGAAAAGGAAATCAGGAAAACAATGTCACTTACAATAGCCTGTAAAAAAATAAAATTCTTAGGAGTAAATCTAACCAGGGATGTAAAAGACCTATACAAAGAAAACTACAAAACACTACTGCAAGAAACCAAAAGAGATCTACATAAATGGAAAAACATACCATGCTCATGATAGGTAGACTCAACATTGTGAAAATGACAATTCTACTCAAAGCAATTTACAAATACAATGCAATCCCATTGCAGATACCAACAACATTCTTTAAAGAGATAGAAAACTAGTCATTAACCTAATATGGAAAGGGAAGAAGCATCGGATAAGTAAAGCACTATTGAAGAAGAAGGATAAAGTAGGAGGACTTGCACTACCTGACCTCAGAACTTACTATACAGCTAAGGTAGTCAAAACAGCCTGGTACTGGTACAACAACAGATACATTGACCAATGGAACAGAGTTGAGAACCCAGATGTAAATACATCCACCTACGGTCACCTGATCTTCGACAAGGGCCCAAAGTCCATCAAATGGGGAAAAGACAGTCTTTTTAATAAATGGTGCTGGCGAAACTGGATGTCCATCTGCAAAAAAATGAAACAGGATGCATACCTCACAGCATATACAAAAACTAATTCAAGATAGACCAAAGACCTATATATAAAGCCAAAAACTATAAAGTTCATAGAAGAAAAAATAGGATCAACACTAGAGGTCCTAATACACGGCATTAACAGGATACAAACTATAACCAACAGCACACAAACTCCAAAAGATAAGCTAGATAACAGGGATCTTCTAAAAATTAAACACTTATGTTCATAAAAAGACTTCACCAAAAGAGTAAAAAGAGAACCTACAGACTGGGAATAAAATTTTTGGACGTTACAGATCAGACAAAGTTCTAATCTCTAAAATCTACAAGAAAATCCAACACCTCTACAACAAAAAGACAAATAATCCAATAAAAAAATGGGCAAAGGAAATGAACAGACACTTTACCAAAGAAGACATTTAAGTGGCTAACAGACACATGAGGAAATGCTCACGATCACTAGCCATTAGCGGAATGCAAATTAAAACCACAATGAGACACCATCTCACCCCGGCATTACCGGCACAATCAAAGAAACTGGAAATAACAAATGTTGGAGAGGCTTTGGGGAGATCGGAAGTCTTATGCACTACTGGTGGGAATGCAAAATGATACAACCATTTTGGAAAACGATACGGCGCTTCCTTAGAAAGCTAGAAATAGAAATACCATACGATCCAGCAACCCCACTCCTAGGAATATATCCCAGAGACATAAGGGCTGTCACATGAATTTACATTGCACACCCATGTTCATTGCAGCAGTGTTCACAATAGCAAAAAGATGGAAACAACCTAGACGCCCATCAACAGATGAATGAATAAACAAACCATGGTATATACACACAATGGGGTATTATGCAATGATAAAGAACAATGATGAATCTGCAAAGCATCTCATAACATGGATCAGTCTGGAGGGCATTATGCTGAGTGAAACAAGTCAATCACAAAAGGACAAATATTGTATGAGACCACTACTGTAAAAACTCATGAAAAGTTGTATACACAAAAAAGAAACAGTCTTCAATGATTACCAAGGGGAGGGGAAACAAAGTAGATAATAGATAAGTGGTAACTTCGGTGAAGTGTAAAACAATACACTATTCTGAGGAAGCCAGCACAACTTGAGGAAGGCAAGGTCATGGAAGCTCCACAGACACTTCCAAACTCCCTGAGGGACCAAATTGCTGGGCTGAGGGCTGTGGGCACCATGGTTTCAGGGAACATCTAGCTCAATTGGTGTAACATATTTTAGACAGAAAATATTCTACATTCTACCTGGGTGAGTAGCTTCTGGGGTTTAAAAGTCTGTGAGCAGCCATCTAAGATGCTCCACTGGTCTCACCCCTTCAGGAGCAAGGGAGAATGAAGAAAACTAAAGATACAAGGGAAAGATTAGTCCAAAGGACAAACGGACCACAACTACCACAGCCTCCACCAGACTGAGTCCAGTACAACTAGATGGTGCCTGGCTACCACCACTGACTGCTCTGACAGGGATCACAACAGAGGATCCCAGACAGAGCTGGAGAAAAATGTAGAACAAAATTCTAACTCACAAAAAAGATTGGACTTACTGGCTTGACAGAGGCTGGAGAAACCCTGAGAGTATGGCCCCGGCACACCCTTTTAGCTCAGTAATGAAGTCACTCCCAAGATACACCCTTCAGCCAAAGATTAGACAGCCCTGTAAAATAAAACGAGACTAATGAGGCACACCAGCCCAGGGACAAGGACTAGAAGCGGGGGGTTGGGGGGGGGGGGAGGAAAGCCAGTAATAGGCAACCCAAGGTCGAGAAGGGAGAGTTTTGACATGTTGTGAGTTTGTTAACCAATGTCATAAAACAATATGTGTACTGTTTAATGAGAAACTATTTGTTCTGTAAACGTTCACCTAAAGTACAATAAAATAAATAAATACAAATAAAGTTATTTCCCACCTCACTCTTTTCTGAAGTTATTTCATCCATTCTTTTTTTTTTTTTTTTTGTCATGTGGGATACTGCTGGATTTTCCTCCCTTTTAGTTTTTCTGTCATTCCAACTGCTGTCCCACAAGTTTCTCAGTAAAAGCATTTTTCTTTGGAAACTCCTATTTACTGTTTTGTTTGTTTTAGCTTAGGAGTCAGTAAGAAAGACTCCACTGTTTAATCAGGTGCCCAGTTTCAGGGTTAGATTAATAGGCAGCAGTTAACCCTTCATGGCCATGCTCAGGGAAAGCCCATGAGCTGTGATAGCCTATGAAGAACTCTGCATGGTGGACCAGTTTTTCCACAGAAACCAGACAAAGGCACTGGGGCTCAGGTGAGATGTTTTGCTTGTTTTTAGAAAAAATGTTATGTTTGACAAAGGGAGATAGTATCACTCTCTTACACAACCACTGTGTTCCTTTGAAATGGATACCACAAAAATTTGCATAATGTGAGAACATTCTGTAGAGGAATTACTAGTATGGATAGTCTCTTGGAGCCCTGGTGGCACAGTAGTTAAGAGCTCGGCTGCTAACCAAAAAGTCAGCAGTTTGAATCTACCAGTCTCTCAAACCCTATGGGGCAGTTCTACTCTGTCCTACAGAGTCGCTATGAGTTGGAGTCGACTCGATGGCAACCGGTTTGGTTTTGGGTAGTCTTTATTGGGTAACGAGGAACAAAATATAATTTTGAATTGTTGCAGAACATTTGGTTATCTTAAATTACAGAGAACTATGACTACAACAGATTGCTTTCTTTTATTAGAGTTTCTTGTCAATAATTAGATCAAACTAAATATGCACTAACATTTTGATCTAATAGACTGCCTATTTTTCTTTTTGAGGAAACGTTTTTAGTTTACTTGGAAAAATACAGAATCTTAATATAGGATAGAGTTGAAAACAATAAAATCCTCATCATTGCTTTGGAGAATGCTAGAAACAAAAGTTGTGCAGTAGGTCAAGTTTGCCATCCATGCTTCTTCCCTAATTGTACCCACTTGCATCCCCAGAGACCATCCCTAAATATGCTATCTTTGCAAATCAGACTTTCTTGGGCCCTTGCCCTCCCGTGGTTCCCTGGTTGTTCAGACTTTGTCTCAGCTCCTCCCTCTCTCCCCAAATTGAAATACACATGTCCTCACAGCTTCGTGCCCAGCCACCGTGTCTGGCTTCTTCACAATGAATTGGATCCCCAATCTCTGCTGCTGTGGTCAGGAGAGAGGGCCATAAGAGTTCTTGACAGTGCCTGAAAATTTATATAGACAGTGCTGAAAATGTATATTTGGTAGGTTAAACAACCAAATTGTATAGATTATGATCAAAATGCAATCTTATTTTTGCTCCCACAGCCCTTTAAGTTGACTACAGATGGCAGGGAGTCAGTCATTTTTCCCTGATCTTGTTTAGAAAAATTATTAAAAATTGAACCTGAGGCAAAAGGATGGCTGTAACTTCTTTCTATGCCGTAGCAGAGCATTGTCTAACATGCCCATCAATGGAATACTTAATTTTCTACAAGGTATACCATTGCTTTTTACTATCGATTAATACGTACACTTCATGATGCTACATGTTAACTTTTAGATTTTCATCCAGTAAAGATACAAATGATTTCTAGCTGATAAGAAAAAATAAACCAAAGTTTATAGTTTTATCGCCCTGTAGGAGCTTAGCAGGTTTAGTACCTAATCTAGGAATATCCCAACATTCCACTTCATTCAGTTCCTATATTCGGTTTCTCAAATGCTCTTTGAATTAATATTCTCTCATCAATGAGTTAAATAAATTTGTAATGTGTTTATTCTATACTTGAATGAGTGTCATGTTTTTATCTTTTGAAAATTATATTTTGTCAAACTGAATGAATAGTTAAAATCAACTGCCATTGAGTCGATTCCGACTCAGACAGTGACCCTATAGGACAGAGTAGAACTGCCCCACAGGGTTTCCAAGGAGCAGCTGGTGGATTCAAACTGCCAACCTTTTGGTTAGCAGCCAAATGCTTAACCACCGCGCATATCTTTTCTGATCACTCTCGGGAAATAAAAAAGTCCTCTAGTCACTTTTGGTAAAAGCAGTTTCAGTGCAGTGATGAGAATATCCAGCTTTTTTTAATTATCAAAACTCAGGATTTCTCTCCTCCAGCCTGAGCCTGCCGCAGGACTGAAGTCTGCAGTAGAAAAAGAGCGTGTTGTTCTTCTGCTGTATTCTCTTTATACTCACGACACGAGCTTTAGTTTTGGACCCTGCTAGGAAGTTTTGGACCCTACTTTAAGTCAAGAAAGGTGTGTGTCAGGGTTGTATCCTTTCACCATACCTATTCAATCTGTACGCTGAGCAAATAATCCGAGAAGCTGAACTATATGAAGAAGAACTGGGCATCAGGATTGGAGGAAGACTCATTAACAACCTGCGTTATGCAGATGACACAACCCTGCTTGCTGAAAATGAAGAAGACTTGAAGCAGTTACTGATGAAGCTCAAAGACCATAGCCGTCAGTATGGATTACACCTCAACATAAAGAAAACAAAAATCCTCATACCTGGACCAATGAGCAACATCATGATAAATGGAGAAAAGATTGAAGTTGTCAAGGATTTCATGTTACTTGGATCCACAATCAACACCCATGGAAGCAGCAGTCAAGAAGTCAAAAGACGCATTACATTGGGCAAATCTGCTGCAAAAGACCTCTTTAAAGTGTTGAAAAACAAAGATATCACCTTGAAGACTAAGGTATGCCTGACCCAAGCCATGGTATTTTCAATCACATCATATGCACGGGAAAGCTGGACAATGAATAAGGAAGAATGAAAAAGAATTGATGCCCTTGAATTGTGGTGTTGGCGAAGAATATTGAATATACCATGGACTGCCAAAAGAATGAACAAATCTGTCTTGGAAGAAGTACAACCAGAAAGCAAGGATGGTGAGACTACCTCTTACACACTTTGGACATGTTATCAGGAGGGATCAATCCCTGCAGAAGGACATCATGCTTGGTAAAGTACAGGGTCAGCAAAAAAGAGGAAGACCCTCAATGAGATGGATTGACACAGTGGCTGCAACAGTGGGCTCAAGCATAACAATGATTGTGAAGATGGCATAGGACCAAGCAGTGTTTCATTCTGTAGTCCATAGGGTTGCTATGAGTCAGAACCGGCTCGACGGCACCTAACAACAATAGTAACAGGGTCAGAGGTGAGTGCAATGCATAAAGAAAGGTAAGGAAACCACCCAAGGCTTGCTTGGCTCAACAGATTCATATTCTCTACACTTAGCAGACAGCTAATGCTGACATTCTTTCTGCTAGGTCCTTCTCTCCTACAGGTCCCTTGACTTGGACAGATGAAAATCTGTTGGATCCCTTCATCAGCCCCTAGCCAACCAGGGAGTTCACCTCAGCTTCTTTCTGCAAAAGAGTTCAGTTCCCTCCAGACAACCCTACTGGGCAAGATTCAAGACAACCTAAACCATTGGTCCTTGGGAATGCACATCCTTTGCCCTACAAAACTCTGGGAAAGTGAAATGACCCTAGCTCAGTAGCCCTCTCCCTCCTCCATCACTAAGTCATTAGCCCTTTCTCTCACTGTCTAGATTTCCTAGGTAGGAATCAGACCTCTGTCCAGAGGTCAGAACTTTCTCATTTGTGAGTCAGGTGCTGGTCCTTTGTATCTCCAAATGCAGGGAACAGAGTTCTCTGAGTGGTTCTCTTTAAGCCTATGGTTAGGAGGTTGTACCTCCTATCCAAGGTGGGATGGTGGGTTAGGGTCTCTGGACTGTCCAAAGTGATCTCTTCATCAGTCCAATTCCTGCCCACTCTCTAAACCCTTTATATGGTTTTTATTTGGTTAAGGGAGCAAAGGGCTGTGGAACAATTTCTCAGTTCTATTTTCTTTGTAAATCTGTATATGGTGGTGGCGGTGGTGGGGGTCATCTCACTCTTGCTGTGGTACTTTGATTGTTACCTCACTCAAAACTGGGCTAGAAACAATAGCATTCTAATGTCCTGTTACATTTACGTTTAAATTTCCCTGAAACAAGGGACTATAATGATGAGGATTATTTTAGACTTTGGGTCTGGGAGGACTCCGTAGTACTATGTCTGGAGAGGCCTTGGGATTGAAGCACACCCAACAGGCAATTGCCTGCTCAGCCCATGAGTGAAGTTGGTTCTGGAATAAAGGTGGAAGCTTTATGAATATGTCCATTATTCAGCAAAAGGCATACATATTTCCCTTCATACACATATGGAAGATGTGTGTACATAAAAAACCCATACTTGTGATGGGCTTGGGGTGGTACATACAACACTACTTTCATCTTCTCAGCTTTTATTGATTGATTGAGCAAACAAGTCAGGCATGTGCTAAGTACTGGAATTTACAGTGGTGAAATAAACAAGCATGTCCCCTACCTTCCAGAAGCTAGAAGAAGCTGAGTTGTATGTCAGGTTTTATTGCATTCTCATCTGCCTCTCCTCTTCCCATCTACCTTTTACTTAGAGAACTCTTAAGTGACTGAGTGTTTTTCCACAGGCTTCTGTCTTCCAAAGGCACATCCTTGCCTCTCCTTATCTTGGATGTCCTTTAAGATACTATATTCAATAGTAATGTGAACTATGACTCTCGTACACTGAACCGATCCTGAAATCCTTGGGTTTCTACCAGAAAGAGCACTTGCATTGTAGTTAGACCTGGGTTTGAAGACCAAGTCTACCAATTTTTTTTTCTTTCTTTCTACCACTTATTATTAGCTTTGTGACTTGGGTAATTTAGTTAATCTCTCTGAGACTCAGTTTCTTCATCTATAAATAGGACTAATCTTGTCCAGTTTAAGTTGTTGTATAAGCTATGTCTGTAGATATGCCCTAAATGAACTCCTCTAGGAGCTTCCTGTCTTTTTATCCTGCTGGTGAGGCCTCTCTCCCAGTTACGGGACAGGGCTGAGGAGAATTATCGAAACATCTTTGTATCTGCAGTGTGATGGGTCGCTTTTGTGTGGCCTTTCTAGCCATAGTCTTATAACTCCCACCGAAGTGATTTGGTGGGACTGTGAAAATAAGGTAATTGTAGCCCCAACAAGGAGATTGGTCAGTTTTGCCATCTCACTGGGCTTAAAACGAGCCACCCCAGTGGTGGGAGAGAGAGGATCCCACCACCACCAAGGAAGAACAGCCAGGAGTAGAGAGTACTTCCTTTGGACCCGGGATCCCTGCATTGAGAATCTCCCGGAACCAGGAGACAGAGAAAGAGAGAGCTAGAGAAGCGAAGGCAGGAGATGGCTTGGTGGGCTTCCTGGCCCCCAGAGCAGAAAGCTGAATGCCTCTGGGCAGGAGGCTTACTGGCGGGGTGGGGTGCCTCTGGGCACTTACTGGCAGAGCTAAAAGAGCTTTGTAACACTTGCCCAAGCAGGGCAGAGGCCAAGGGCTTGAGAGGCATGCCTGTGAGTACAGCTGAGAAAAGGCTATCCTGATGGAAAAACTATATCCTGAACCTGAATTGTACTCTGTTATTTCCCTGATAAACCCCATGATCGTGAGTAATGTCTGTGAGTTCTGTGTGGCCATTGCAATGAATTATTGAACCCACCAGAGAAGTAGAGAGTGCTGTGGGAGGGACAGTTGGTGTCAGAATTGGTAAAGATAGTGGAGAGAGGAGGCATGTCTGACCTCTGCCTCAGAGGAATCAGCCTTGGGCTGATTTTCCTTCCCCCTTGTGAAGTTAGAGGAGGTCAGATACTGCCCCCATGTCATTTTTACGATATCCTATATTCTTTTTATATTATTGTGATAAACATATATGTAATAAAACACTTCCTGTTTCAACATTTTTTTACATGTACAATTCAGTGATCAACATTTTTTTACATGTACAATTCAGTGACATTAATTATGTTCATCATGTTATTCAACTATCAACACTATCCATTTCCAGATTTTTCCATCACCCTTAACAGAAGCTCAGTGTCTGCAAAGCAATGGGTCTCCCTTTCCCCCTCCCTCTTGCCCACCTCTGGTAACCACTAATAAACTTTCGTCTCTATACACTTGCCTATTCTAGATGCTTCATAAGTGGGCTCATACAATATTTGTCATTTTGCGACTGACTTACTTCACTGAACATAATGTTTTCAAGGTTCATCCTGTTGTAACATGTATTGGGACTTCATTTCTCTTTATGGCTGAGTTGTATCCTATATTCTTAAAACTTCTTTGTATTTACCATTTGGAGCACGAGATTATCTACTCTTGTCTTATGCCCTGGGATTATGACTATGCTTTTTACTCACGTTTTAAATAACAGCTTAAATAACTGTGCCACCTCACAGACATGAGCAAAACTGCTTTTTCTTATCCACCTCCTACCCCTTCTCCTGATCATTTCTATAGGATACTTGTAAACACTCACAGGTCTGTACAGATCATTAACTTGGTCCTTAGATGGGAGTAAATAAAATATTTGGCTGTTAATCACAAAGTTTGCCTAAGATTTGTTAATCAAGCCCTGCATGTGTGTCAACTTGTGACCAGTCATTGACTAAGGGATATTTCTGAAGGGAAGATAGAAAGTAGTAGGCCAGTCACATGGCATCATTTTATGGACGTGAAACTTGATTGCATTGGTACTTCCTGGTTTCAGCCCCAAAGAATGATCAGATTCACAGGTTGTTAACACCCACCACACACCTAGATTAACATCACATTGATCTAGTTTTCCAGCCTGTCCCTCCACCTGACTCACCAAAACTCATTCAGCACTTCATGTGAGGAACAACCTGACTCATGAACTCACTATAGGGCTGACAAATGATTGATGCCTGTGGATACTACTTAGTACCACCAGTGATTTAAACTGTATTATAGTTGTTTCCACCGGCTCTTGGAAAAAACCATATTCCTCATAAAAAAGCCAGTTGAGAGTTCTCAAAGGCCTTAGAGATCACCAAGGGTCAACCTGACCAATGATTTTCTGTTTTGTTTTGATTTTTAATCACTGAAACCTTTAATCTTAGATAAAACTAACAAAAATTATAAATTCTGGGTAAATCAAGGGTGGGGAACCTAGATCTCTATCCACTCAGGCTTTTATCTGATTTACTTCTGAAGACTCCATGAACTTGGCAGAGCATAGTCTGAAAGCACTAACCTAGGTCAACCTGTTCATTTTACAAATGAGGAAACTGAGGCCAAGAGATATGAACAAACTTACTCAAGATCACCTGGAGATTCATGGAAGAGTTTTATTCAGATCCTGTGCAGAGTTTTTTATTGTTGTTTACATCATCCTGTCACATTGCATGATGACTAAATAGCTGTGTAATGGGCCTGGACTATGGTAAGGCAAATAGGGTACCTAGGTGCAAAATTTAAGGAGACACTCACTCTCAGGTCTGTGTAAGTGCTGACTCTTTACTTGCAGGGCCCTGACAATGAGTGGCTGTTAAATTTTGTGCCCTAGTTGCCTTGCTTGCCTCTCTCTAATTCTAGTCCTGCCTCTACTTATGTTTAAAATAGTATTATCAGCAAACATACTATGTGTTCCCTCTACCCATTGCTATCGAGTAGATTTCAACTCACAGTGATCTTACAGGACAGAGCAGAGCTGTTCCATAGGGTTTCCAAGGCTGTAAATATATATCTATATATGTTTTATTGTACTTTAGATGAAGGATTACAGAAGAAATAGTTTCTCATTAAACAGTTAGTACACATATTGTTTTATGACATGGGTTAACAACCCCACGACATGTCAACACTCTCCCTTCTCAACCTTGGGGTCCCTATTATCAGCTTTCCTGTCCCCTCCTGCCTTCTAGTCCTTGCCCCTGGGCTGTTGTGCCCCATTAGTCTCATTTTATTTCATGGGGCTGTTTAATCTTTGGCTGAAGGGTGAACCTCGGGAGTGACTTCATTACTGAGCTAAAAGAGTGTCAGGGGGCCATACTCTTGGGGTTTCTCCAGTCTCTGTCAGGCCAGCAAGGCTGTAAATCTTTACGGAAGCAGACTGCCACATCTTTCTCCTGCAGAGCAGCTGGTGGGCTTGAACCACTGACCTTTCTGTTAGCAGCCAAGCACTTAATAATTGTGCCACCAGGGATCCTTGTGTACTCTCTACCTCATGTTATTTCTTGCTCTCTTTGTCTTCCTCACTAGACTGAATCCTGGAGATCAAGGATGATGCTTTTTATCCATATATTCCCAGGGGTTGGTATAGTGTGTGGAAAATAATAGGTACTCATCAATATCTGTTGAATGGACAGATAGATCTAAATTCTGTCTTTTTTGAAGGCTTTTCTGACTTCTGCAATCCACAGTGATCTCTCCATCTTCTGAACCCATAAGACATTGTCTGAATGACCAAAATGAAATGCCTTAACTCATGTATATTGACATAACTTTATGTTTATGTAACTCTTGCACAACAATTTACTTTTCTAAGGCTCTGTCTTTATGATCAATTAAATTTTAGTTCGTTAAGAGCAAAAGCCAATTAGTGTACTTATTTGAATTTTCTCAGCAACTAGCAGAGAACTCTGTACATTGGATGCATACAGCAAATTGTTCTTCAACATATAAATGAAGAGTGGATGAACAAGTGAATAAATAGCATTTTTCTCATCTGAAAACTGAGTCCATAGAGTTTGGCAACTCTTTTCCCATCTTAGGTTGCCCACTAACTAGGTTAGTGACTTTGCACAAATCATTTTCTCTCTCTATGCTTCAGTTTCTTCATATGTACAGTGGTGGCCTGGATGTTTCTGAAGGTACCTGCAGTTTTGTCAACTTGTAAATCTATGTATTTAAAAATCTGTCATGCGATAGTTATACAGGAGTTCAGGTATAAATTTTGCTATTATAAATCCGTTTGTCATTTTAAAAGGAATTATCTAAATATAACTGATAGTTCAATTTTTAGTATTTAGACCATCTGGAAATTATGAACACGTTGTTGTTTGCTGTTACGTGCGATTGAATCAGTTCTGACTCATAGCAACCCTATGTACAACAAAACAAAACACTGCCTGGTCCCATGCCATCCTCATAATCATTGCAATGTTCGAGTTGATTGTTGCAGCCACTTTGTCAATCCATCTCATTTGAGATCTTCCTCTTTTTCGCCGATCATCTGCTATACCAAGCATG
The DNA here is from genome assembly GCA_030035585.1 of Dugong dugon. Lineage (NCBI taxonomy): Eukaryota > Metazoa > Chordata > Mammalia > Sirenia > Dugongidae > Dugong > Dugong dugon. The sequence goes on from CM057465.1 coordinate 18,196,689, forward strand.
ATTTCCTTCTCCAGGGGCTGATCCCTCTTAATAACAAGTCCAAAGTATGTCAGATGAAGTTTTGTTCTAGGAAGCATTCTGGCTGTACTTCTTCCAAGACAGATTTGTTTGTTCTTCTGGCAGTCCATAGTATATTCAATATACTTTGCCAACACCATAATTCAAAGGCATCAATTCTTCGGTCTTCCTTATTCATTGTCCAGCTTTTGTATGCATATCAGGTGATTGAAAATACCATAGCTTGGATCAGGCGCACCTTAGTCCTCAAGGTGACGTCTTTACTTTTTAATGCTTTAAAGAGGTCTTTTACAGCATATTTGCCCAATGCAATATTTTTTTTTTTTAATTTCTTGACTGCTGCTTCTAAGGGCATTGATTGTGGATCCAAGTAAAATGAAATCCTTGACAACTTCAATCTGTTTTCTGTTTATCATGATGTTGCTTATTGGTCCAGTTGTGAGGATTTTTTTTTTTTTTTTTTATGTTGAGGTGTAATCCATAATGAAGGCTGTGGTCTTTGATCTTCATCAATAAGTGCTTCATCAATAAGTCCTCTTCACTTTCAGCAAGCAAGGTTGTGTCATCTGCATAATGCAGGTTGTTAATCAGTCTTCCTCCAATATACTAAGTATATTAATCATGTGTGGTTAAACTGCCTTTTAGTGGGCTAGCCTGGAAATTAAATATCTAATATATGAACTAGGACAACTGGTGGTGCAGTGGTTAAGAGCTTGGCTGCTAACCAAAATGTCTGCAGTTCGAATCCGTCATCTGCTCCTTGGAAACCCTATGGGGCAGTTCTACTCTGTCCTATAGGGTGACTAGGAGTCAAAATCGACTCAAAGGCAATGGCTTTTGTTGTTGTTTTTGTTTTTTTAAATATATATAGAACTAAAGAGTCCCTGTGTGGCATGCAAATGATTAAGTGCTCAGCTAATAACTGAAATGTTAATGTTAATGTTCGAACCCACCCAGAGGCACCTCAGAAGGAAGTCCTGGAGATTTACTTCCAAAAGATCACAGTCATTAAAACCCTTTGGAGTGCAGCTCTACTCTGAAACACATGAGGTCACCATGAGTTGGAATCAACTCAATGGCAACTGGTTTGGTTTTGGATATAGAGTTAATAATAACATTTCAAGTATACATGTTCATTTACAGCATTATTTCTATGTGAAAATGCATTCAGCATTCTAACTAGGATCTTAAAAGACTAATCTCCCAGATCAGTGCGTGGAGAAAGAGAACAGAAGGCAATGGAATGTTCTCATGATTTTAACCACAGTACTTGAAAAAAATCAAACTTGGCAACCTTAATTTTTTAATTTTGATTCAGAATGCCATTAGCATATAATAAGGTCAATGAGTGTTTTATTATTTCTAGAAGATACAGCATTTCTTTTAAAATTGTCAGTCATATAATTATGTTCTCATTTAGCTATTTTCAGTATTTGCTTTTCTTCTGTAAAATAAATGCAAGACTGAAAATGGCTCGTTAAAAATTCTTTAGAGAAATCTAAGTAATCTTCCAAGAGACTCCTGGAGAAAGATTTAACTCTTTTTTCTCCTGGCTTTGCACAGTGTATTTAACTATACACGTTCCATTGTAAAAAATCATGGAGATTCCCTTTGTGAGTGATGATCATCTTTGGTGACTAAATTTACCATGTGACAGAATTGTTATTTTCGTAAGGAAAAGTATAGTTTCATGAGGGAGTATTTGGTGGGTCATGGTAGGCCCCATACCATCCTGAAAATATGTCTTTCAGAATTATGGTCTAAGGTTTTCAGTTCATGGCAACTAACCAACATTGAAAGGAGCCCTGATGGCACAATAGTTATGCACTTGGCTGCTAACTGAAAGGTCAGTGGTTCGAAACCACCAGCAGCTCTGCAGGAGAAAAGACCTGGCGATTAACTTCCATAAAGATTACAGCCTAGGAAACAGTATAAAGTAGTTCTACTCTGTCTTATAGGGTTGCTACGAGTCAAAATTGACTCAAGAGCACACAACAACCAAGACTGAACATAACATTAAAAATTTCTCTAAAAATCCTCATTTATCTAGGCTTTCATTCACTTAATGAGTTATTACGGAGTATAACAAAAACTTCAAGGCTTTATGTTAGATTTGGTAACTTTGTTACATGGCTGTCACTTACTGGTCTCTCTGACTCTGGTTCATTCCACCTAGTTCCTGTTGATCATGGTTGTCAAGGTAATTCTTCTTGAAAATGATTTCCTCTTTATTGGTCTCTTATTTTATCCACTGTCTATAAGTTCAAATCTGAACATTTCAGCCCATATTTCAAGTCCTCCCCACCACCATCAACAGGTTTCTCCATGTGTGTTCAACATCATGTATATTTTCTTGCTGCTGCTTGTCTCAATCTAGGATAGATAGTCTGACCCTGGGGAATCTTTGCAAGCCTCGTTCAGCTTTATTCGTACTGGAGTTTTGTGAGAGAAAAGTGAGAGTACGAGTCATGTCCTCTAGTCCTTGAACTCCTTCTCCTTTCCTCTCAACACCTACAGTGTGCCAGTACTTACTGCTGGGTACTGTGCACTAACAGAAGTCATAATAACAATAAGTACCTCATGGAGCACTTACTATGTCAGGCAATAAATTACTTTATATGCATTGTATTAGTTTCCTAGGGCTGCTGTAATGAAGTTGCCAAAAGAATGGGTGGCTTATAGGAATAGAAATTTACTGTCTCACAGTTCTGGAGGCCAGGAGTCTAAGAGCAGGGTGTCGGCTGTGTTGATTTCTTTTGAGGACTCTGAGGTAGAGTCTGTTCTATGCTTTTCTCCTAGCTTCTGGTGATGGCTGGTGATTCTTGGGATTCCTTGGCTTGTAGATGAATCACACTAATTTCTTCCTTCATCTTCATGTGGCCATCTTCCCTCTGTCTCTCTCTCTCTGTTTCTTCTCTTTTATAAGAACACCACTCATTTTGGGTTAGGACCCACCTTACTCAGGTATAACCTTACGTTAACTGGTAACATCTTTGAAGACCTTATCTCCAAACAAGATCATATTCACAGGTACTGGGGGGTTAGGACTTCAACATATTTTTTTGGAGGACACAATTTAATCCATAACATGCATCGTCTCTGCTAATACAATAACTCATTGGATTGTTATGAGTATTATTATCTCCATTTTACAAACAAAAAAACTGAGACTCAAAGGGTTAAGAAATTTTCCCAAAGCGGTATGGTAAGTCAAATGCCACAGCCAGAATTCAACTAGTTGTTTGACTCCAAATCCTTTGATCTTAGCCATTATGCCTTATTGTCTCCCACAAATAACTGTGGGCTGTGGGGAATGCAAAGATGTAAAAGATCAGGTATCTGTGCCACAAAGTTGACTTTTTAGTGTGGTAAATCAGAGATGCACACAACATAACTTTCATACAAGGCAGTGTGGAATAAGCACTGAAAAAATTGGTATAAGGTACAGTGGGTGTTCAGAGTTGGGAGAAGGCTTCCCAGAATCTATGATACTTTGTCTGGTCTTTGAAAAATAGGCAGCATTTTAGTGGTTAACTGAACCATTCAAACTTAGGCATGATTTTATTCTGGCTGGTATTATTTATTTCATTTTATCTTTACTTATTTTATCTTAAAGCACAGTTCATGTCTTATGTGTCCATATTTCCCAATCTCACCTAGCACAGGGTTAAATGCATAGAAAGTAAATGATAAACAATATGTGATTAATCACCTAAATATAAAATTGATTCATGAAAACAATTAGATCAAGCTTTCTGAAAGTGTATTTGACTAAACACCATTCTCTCCTAAATGTTGTACGACAGCTGCGTTTATACCTTTTGTTACACTCACCAACTTTCTAAATATTAGTTTATTGTGTGCCTAGACTCTCAGTTACATGAGAACAAAGACTCTGTGTGTTCTCTCTGGTGCCTGCACAGTGTTTGTACATTGTAGGTGCTTAATAAATATTTGTTGAATGAATAAAATAGGCCAAAGTTACTCTTTCTGAAAGGGCTTCCTTGAGTTAGTCGGTTTAGGAAAATCTGCGTATTATCCCATCTTCTTAGATATTCACAGTGGCATATCAGCAGATGTTATTTCCAAGAATTCTGCAGTAAGGAATGCTGTTTCCAGTTGGTTATACAGTGTTTCTCAAATTAAATTGACCAAAGAACCACTTCTCCATTTTTTCTCTGAAAAAAAATCTGTTAATATTCTGTGGAATCGCTGTTGATTGGGAATGTATTTTTTTTTGGCGGGGTGGGGGGGAACTCTGGATACAGTATTTAGCCCTGGTGGTGCAGTGGTTAAAGCTCTCAGCTGCTAACCAAAAGGTCAGCAGTTCGAACCTACCAGTCTCTCTCTGCGGGACAAGATGTAGCAGTCTGCTTCCGTAAAGATTGACAGCCTTGGAAACACTATAAGGCAGTTCTACTCTGTCCTATAGGGTCGCTGAGTTGGAATCAGCTTGATGGCAGTGGGTTTTTTTTGTTTGTTTGTTTGTTTTGATAACAGCATTTGCCATACGATGTGTTGCAACTACTGATCCTAAGAAATGTGCCCTCTTCTTGAACCTTTTCTTGGTGAAGGGACTTCGACTTCTTAAAGGTGAAAACCAGGATGAGGCCATTCTAAGGTAGCCTCACCATCTACATGAAGAAGACTGTGCTGTGTTCTTATTTGTCAGGGTGTGACAACTGAAGGTTTTAATTCAAAATAGCCTGCCTGCTTGAGGAACATTATTTGATTTGTCTGTTCCCCATATTCAGCTATGAGCTTCACACTTATTTATAAGGGCTGTGGGGGAATTAACTTCATAGGGCTCAAAGAGTAATAATAATAAAGATGAAAGATTGGAAGGTATGCCTGTGAAGAAAGGTTAAATGAGTCGAAGTAATCTCATCTAAAGGGAACATAAAGATACTAAGGAATGGCAGACCTAATGAAATAAATTTCAGCATGCTACTAGACTATGTGAAGTAGGTCTGTGTACAGGCTGCTTGGTTTGTTTGTTTTTTTGTTCATGGTAAGCCTGTATGCCCAGAAACTGGGCCTGTTTAATGCCTGACTTTAGGTCCAGTATTATCTCTGATTTCAGAACCTACACCAGCAGTCATCCCTGGCTCGGTATTAATATCAAAGCTACACTCACTCCTTTTTGGACTAGCATTTAATAAGTGTTTACTATGTGCTAAGCAATGTGCAAGTGTTTTACATGCATCAGTACTCATTCATTTAGTAAGGCACTGATCTAGGTGCTTGTGATACATCAGTGAATACAACAGACAAAAAGTCTTGTCTCATGGAGTTTATACACTAGTTTCTGGAAACACAATAAACAACAAATGTATTAAATAAGTAAGTTGTATAGTATGTAGGCGATAAATATTATGGAAAAAAAATAGAACAGGGAAAGGTGAATTGAGACTGTGGTAGGGGGTGGGGAGGGAGGCAGACCATAGACTTAAACGTGGTGGTTAAACTGAACAAGGTTATATCTGAGCAAAGACAAGGTTATATTTGAGCAAAGGTTTGAAGTCCCTGAGTGAGTTAACTATGTGAGTAACTGCAGGAAGGACAATTTGGGCAGAGGGAACAATCAGTGTAAAAACCCTGTCAAGAATGTGTTTGTTGAGTTCAAGGAACAGCAAAGAGGTCAGTGCGGCTGGGCATTGGGCCCTGGAGGCTGATCCTGTAGGGAAGAACTTAGTCTTTTACTTGGAGAGAAGCAGGGAGCCACTGGAGGAGTTTGAACAGAGAACTCTCATGTCTAACTTATGTTCTAAAAGGATCCATCCAGCTAGGGGACAAGAGTAGAAGCAGGGAAATGAATTAGGTGGTGATAGCTACTATATAACAATGCAAGTGAGCAAAGAGTAGGGCTCAGACCAAATAGTTATGCTGGAGTTGGTGAGAACTGATCAGATTCTAGATACATATTCTGAAGACAGAGTGGTGGGGCTAGCTGAAAGTGTGTGTGAGAAAGAGAAGTCAAGGGTGACTCTAAGATTTATTAACCTCAATTAATCCTTGCGTCGAGGTAGGCTAAATGATCATTTGCACTTTTAAAATGAGACAGCTGAGGCTTGGAGAGCTATTCCAGAGCCGGGAGTTTAACGCAGGTTTGTCTGACTCCAAAGACTGGTCCTCTTAAACCATCCTGCTGCGTGACATGGGGCAGCTGTGAACTGATTACAGGTGTGTCTCCTGATTACTTAGTACCTACCTTAAACACCAGTTTTCCATTAACTCTTTTCAATCCCTTAAACACTAGTTCATTAGCAGCTAAATTTCTGTTTCTCGATCCCTTCTTTGCCTCAGAGTTTCCTGTTTCTGAAGCCTGTTGCCTAATTTTTTAAATCTCTCTGATCACCTAGACATCCATGGTTGGCTTGATTTTCCCTTGTACCTTGGACTCAATTTGGACTTCTGCCAAGAGCTTTCCTTTCCCTATTAACAATGCCCCACTTCAGATTAATTGATTACTGACCACTTTAAAAAAGTTAAAACCATATGATTTTCCATGAGGAGGAGGGGAGCATGTGATAGGGAAGGCCGTACCGACAGTGAAATTCTTGAGGAAACTGAAGACAAATGGCTTCTATCCTTTTCCCAGTCCAATGTGAGAGAGAAGGGTGCAGGAATAGCAACCAACCTGGAGGCCTCCAGGCAGGACAGATTCTGATATACTGGTTAGGGACACGTGGCCTCAAGGTGTCTCTTTCTTTCTTCAACCTGAACCAACTCAGCGTCCTCTTATATATCCCTTTACAACTAGCAGCAAACTTGTAACGAGTTAGCAGTATTACCAACAACCAGCACAGCGTTTCTGTCTATAGAGGGTACTGACACTAATGGGAAGAATATTTTGATACATGCTCAGAGCAGAAGGCGAGGTACCTGATGGCTGAGGTGTCAGCTACCCAAGCTTCAGAGGAGGGTGAAGGGGCCAAGCACAATAGACAGAAACAAATGGGGCTCTGGGTTGATAAGGAAAGAGGAGGGGATATAGCAGAGATGGACAGAGATTGACAAAGGAGGGATAAGAAAAAGACAAGCTGGAGGTAGACTGCTCAGAACACAGTGTGATGCTCTCCACACTTTACCACCCCAAATTATGGTAAAATCTGCTTGTCCTCAAAAGGCTTGGTGTGACTGAGAGTTGCTGAGGATCTAAAAAAGAGGCTCAGTTTTAGGTTAGGCACTTCATAGTGTAGGACAGAGGCATTGTGTGGAGCAGACAAGAGCCCAAGAGGCACAGGAGGCATGACAGAGTTTAGGCACCAAGGCCATGAATTAAAGGAGGTTCAAGGCAAGTTTACCTAAACCTCACAGGCAGGGAGGTTCCCAGCTGATGTCTGGCTTGTTCCTGCAGTACATCAAATGAGTTTAACTTTTTTTCATCTATATTTTAATATCATTCCGTTTTCTCTGCCTACAAAAGACTCTAGCTCCCCAAATTCTACCCTTTGAATTCTTGTGCAATGCAAATCTCATCTGTCTGGAAACCTTGATCATCCTAGAATGAAATGAACTTTCTCTCATCTATTGCCTCTATATCCTAAACAGGCTTCTATTAAGTTTATTTCCATACACTCCTATTTCTTCAGTTAGATTTTAAGCTTCTAGAGAATAGAGACCATACTATCAAGCACTTTTTGAATTTTTGAAATAACTAACTTATAGTAGTCTTCTATAGCAGACATCAATATTTTTAAAAAATTATGAAAACTAAATTAGATTTAATAAAAAAAGAAATTTAATTCACCGAAATATTCACAAGTATGTATGCACAGCTTTGCCCTCAGTATCCAAATACCTTTCTATCCCCTTTCCTTATCAAATATCAGGTCTGGACTTCCTCCTTCCCCAGCGACCCTGACACCACCCAGCATTATTTTTCCTCGAACACTTACCAGCACTTGTCGTGTGATATATCTCTGTGTATTTGTTGACAATCTGTCTCCTGCCACTAAAATGTAAGCTTCATGAAAGTGGAGACTGTATTTTATTCTCTGCTTTTACCTCCATTGTCTAGAACTGTGCCTGCTGGGCATGTAGCTTGATCCTCAATAAATATTAGATGAATGAATCAATAGCCATGGGTATAACTATATTTATCTTTCTGCCCTGGCATTCCATAAGTAATAAATGTACATGTTGTACAGTTTTTTTTGCCTACCCATGTCAATCACTCAGAACTTGATTATCTGTGAATAGAAATAGAGTCAAGAAAAGAGGAGCAACAAAGACTTATTTCTCTTAAAGAGAAGTGTGATGTTCAGGTTTGAACTTTACAGTGTAAATCTGTGCAATCATTTCTTTCCCGGTAGTATAGAAAACACATTTGTCCATTTACATGGCTTTATCGATAATTCAAACAAAACTGTATGGTGTGTTTTAAAAATTGAAATAAACCAGGCAAAGAGAGTACATGTGTATAATTCCATTTATATATAACTTCAGAAGATGAAAACTAATCTCTAGTGACAGAAAAGAGAACAATGCTTGCCTGAGGCAGGAGAGAGGGAAAGAAAGATTATAAAGGGACAGGAGGAAAAACTGTGAGTGGTGATGGATATGCTCATCGTCTTAATTTTGAAGATGGCTTAATGGAATATACATGTGTTAAAATGTATCAAGTTGTACAGTTAGATACGTGCAGTTTATTATATAATAATTATACCTCAAAAAGGCAGTTAAAAGAATTTTAAGCCACTTGTTATGGATTGAATTGTGTCCCCCCAAAATGTGTATCAACTTGGCTAGGCCATGATTACCAGTACTGTGTGGTTGTACACCATTTTGTGATCTGATGTAATTTTCCTGTGTGTTGTAAATCTTAACCTCTATGATGTTAATGAGGCAGGCTTAGAGGGAGTTATGTTAATGAGGCAGGATACAGTCTACAGGGGTAGGTTGTATCTCAAATCGATCGCTTTTGAGATATAAAAGAGAGAAGCAAGCAGAGAGGAAGGGGACCTCATACCACCAGGAAAGAAGAACCAGGAGTGGTTCTAAGTAAAAGGTAGATGGGAAGAGGAGAGGCAGATGAGAATGCAATAAAACCTGACATACAACTCAGCTTCTTCTAGCTTCTGGAAGGTAGGGGACACGCTTGTTTATTTCACCACTGTAAATTCCAGTACTTAGCACATGCCTGACTTGTTTGCTCAATCAATCAATAAAAGCTGAGAAGATGAAAGTAGCGTTGTATGTACCACCCCAAGCCCATCACAAATATGGGTTTTTTATGTACACACATCTTCCATATGTGTAAGAAGGGAAATATGTATGCCTTTTGCTGAATAATGGGCATATTCATAAAGCTTCTGCCTTTATTCCAGAACCACCTTCACTCATGGGCTGAGCAGGCAATTGCCTGTTGGGTGTGCTTCAATCCCAAGGCCTCTCCAGACATGGTACGGAGTCCTCCCCAACCCAAAGTCTAAAATCCTCATCATAATAGTCCCTTGTTTCAGGGAAATTTAAACATAAATGTAACAGGACATTAGAATGCTATTGTTTCTAGCCCAGTTTTGAGTGAGGTAACAATCAAAGTACCACAGCAGGAGTGAGATGACCCCCACCACCACCACCACCGTATACAGATTTACAAAGAAAATAGAACTGAGAGATTGTTCCACGGCCCTTTGTTCCCTTAACCAAATAAAAACCATGTAAAGGGTTTAGAGAGTGGGCAGGAATTGGATTGATGAAGAGATCACTTTGGACAGTCCAGAGACCCTAACCCACCATCCCACCTTGGATGGTAAGTACATCCTTCTAACCACAGGCTTAAAGAGAACCACTCAGAGAACTCTGTTCCCTGCATTTGGAGACACAAAGGACCAGCACCTGACTCACAAATGAGAAAGTTCTGAACTCTGGACAGAGGTCTGATTTCCACCTAGGAAATCTAGACAATGAGAGAAAGGGCTAACGACTTAGTGATGGAGGGAGGAAAGGGCTGCTGAGCTAGGGTCATCTCACCTTCCCAGAGTTTTATGGGGCAAAGGATGTGCATTCCCAAGGACCAATGGTTTAGGTTGTCTTGAATCTTGCCCAGTAGGGTTGCTGGAGGGAACTGAGCTCTTTTGCAGAAAGAAGCTGAGGTGAACTCCCTGGTTGGCTAGGGGCTGATGAAGGGATCCAACAGATTTTCATCTGTCCAAGTCAAGGGATCTGTAGGAGAGAAGGACCTAGCAGAAAGAATATCAGCATTAGCTGTCTGCTAACTGTAGAGAGTATGAAGCTGTTGAGCCACGCAAGCCTTGGGTGGTTTCCTTACCTTTCTTTATGCATTACACTCACCTCTGACCCTGTTACTGTTGTTGTTAGGTGCTGTCGAGCCGGTTCTGACTCATAGCAACCCTATGGACTACAGAATGAAACACTGCTCGGTCCTATGCCATCTTCATAATCATTGTTATGCTTGAGCCCACTGTTGCAGCCACTGTGTCAATCCATATCATTGAGGGTCTTCCTCTTTTTTGTTGACCCTGTACTTTACCGAGCATGATGTCCTTCTGCAGGGATTGATCCCTCCTGATAACATGTCGAAAGTATGTAAGATGTAGTCTCACCATCCTTGCTTTCTGATTGTACTTCCTCCTAGACAGATTTGTTCATTCTTTTGGCAGTCCATGGTATATTCAATATTCTTCACCAATATCACATTTCAAAGGCATCAATTCTTCTTTAGTCTTCCTTATTCATTGTCCAGCTTTCCCATGCATATGATGTGATTGAAAATACCATGGCTTGGGTCAGGCACACCTTAGTCTTCAAGGTGATGTCTTTGCTTTTCAACACTTTAAAGAGGTCTTTTGCAGCAGATTTGCCCAATGTAATGTGTCTTTTGATTTCTTGACTGCTGCTTCTATGGGTGTTGATTGTGGATCCAAGTAAAATGAACTCCTTGACAACTTCAATCTGTTTTCTGTTTATCATGGTGTTGCTTATTGGTCCAGTTGTGAGGATCTTTTTTTTTTTTTTTATGTTGAGGTGTAATCCATAATGAAGGCTATGGTCTTTGATCTTCATCAATAAGTGCTTCAGGTCCTCTTCACTTTCAGCAAGCAAGGTTGTGTCATCTGCATAATGCAGGTTGTTAATGAGTCTTCCTCTAATCCTGATGCCCCGTTCTTCGTATAGCCCAGCTTCTCGGATTATTTGCTCAGCATCCAGACTGAATAGGTATGGTGAAAGGATACAACCCTGATGCACACCTTTCCTGACTTAAAGTAGGGTCCAAAACTTCCTAGCAGTGTCCAAAACTACAGCTCGTATCATGAGTATACAGAGAATACAGCAGAAGAACTACACTCTCTTTTTCTACTGCAGACTTCAGTCCTGAGGCAGGCTCAGGCTGGAGGAGAGAAATCCTGAGTTTTGATAACTAAACAAAGCTGGATGTTCTCATCACTGCACTGAAACTGCTTTTACCAAAAGTGACTAGAGGACTTTTTTGTTTTCTGAGAGTGATCAGAAAAGATACGCGCGGTGGTTAAGCATTTGACTGCTAACCTAAAGGTTGGCAGTTTGAATTCGCCAGCTGCTCCTTGGAAACCCTATGGGGCAATTCTACTCTGAGTCAGAATTGACTCCATGGCAGTTGATTTTAACTCTTCATTCAGTTTGACAAAATATAATTTTCAAAAGATAAAAACATGACACTCATTGAAGTATAAAATAAACACGTTACAAATTTATTTAACTCATTGATGAGAGAATATTAATTCAAAGAGCATTTGAGAAACCGAATATAGGAACTGAATGAAGTGGAATGTTGGGATATTCCTAGATTAGATATGAAACCTGCTAACCTCCTACAGGGCAATAAAACTATAAACTTTGGTTTATTTTTTCTTAACAAATAGAAATCATTTGTACCTTTACTGGACAAAACCCTAAAAGTTAACATGTAACATCTTGAAGTGTAGGTACTAATTGATAGTAGAACCCTTTGGACCTGGAGTCCCTGTACTGAGAAACTCCTAGACCCATTGGAAGACTGATGACAAGGACCCTCCCCCAGAGCCAACAGAGATAGAAAGACTTCCCATGTAGCTGGCACCCTGAATTTGGACTTCTAGCCTCCTAAACTGTGAGAAAGAAAACTTTTGTTTGTTAAAGCCATCTACTTGCAGTATTTATGTTACAGCAGCACTGGATAACCAAGACACCACTTGTAGGCTGAAACCATGAGTTTTAGTTAATAGCTCTCTGAACTGCGCAGTAAAATGCCACATGCACTCTGAGGACTAAGTAAATATTTATTGCTAAATTGTTTTGACTCAATTACCCTTCAGCAGTTTTCCTGGAACCATGAATTTTAAGTATTTTCCTGACATCAAGAACAATTGACTGATATTTCTTGAGCTTCTCTTCTGAAACTATAAAATACGAGATGTACTTTTGATGAGTTTATAATTAGGATGATTTTAACAACTACTTAGGGACATAGGTATTTTCTATTTTAACAACAAAAACAAAATTTAGTAAATTCTATAAAAATTAAGCAATTCAAGGAGATCAGGGAAACAATACCATTTATAATAGCCCCTAAAAAAATAAAATACTTAGGAATAAATCTAACCAGGGATGTAAAAGACCTATACAAAGTAAACTACAAAACACTACTGCAAGAAACCAAAAGAGATCTACATAAATGGAAAAACATACCATGCTCATGACAGGTAGATTCAACATTGTGAAAATGACAATTCTACCCAAAGCAATTTACAAATACAACGCAATCCCGATCCAAATACCAACAACATTCTTCAAAGAGATGGAAAAACTAATCATTGACTTTGTATGGAAAGGGAAGAAGCCCTGAATAAGTAAAGCACTATTGAAGAAGAAGGGTAAAGTAGGGGGACTTGCACTACCTGACCTCAGAACTTACTATACAGCTAAGGTAGTCAAAACAGCCTAGTACTGGTACAACGACAGATACATTGACCAACGGAACAGAGTTGAGAACCCAGATGTAAATCCATCCACCTATGGTCACGTGATCTTCGACAAGCACCCAAAGTCCATCAAATGGGGAAAAGACAATCTTTTTAATAAATGGTGCTGGCAAAACTGGATATGCATCTGCAAAAAAATGAAACAGGACCCATACCTCATGCCACATACAAAAACTAATTCAAAATGGATCAAAGATGTAAATATAAAGCCAAAAACTATAAAGTTCATAGAAGAAAAAATAGGACCAACACTACAGGTCTTAATACACGGCACTAACAGGATACAAACCATAACTATCAACACACAAACCCCAGAAGATAAGCTAGATAACTGGGATCTTCTAAAAATCAAACACCTATGCTCTTCAAAAGACTTCACCAAAAGAGTAAAAAGAGAACCTACAGACTGGGAAAAAATTTTTGTACAGTACAAGTCAGACAAAGGTCTAATCTCCATAACCTACAAGAAAATCCAACACCTCTACAACAAAAAGACAGATAATACTATTAAAAAATGGGCAAAGGAAATGAACAGACACTTCACCAAAGAAGACATCCAAGCGGCCAACAGACACTTGAGGAAACGCTTGGGATCACTATCCATTAGAGAAATGCAAATTAAAACCATAATGAGATACCATCTCACCCTGGCATTACTGGCACGAATCAAAAACACTGGAAATAGCAAATGTTGGAGGGGCTGTGGGGAGATTGTAACTCTTATGCACTGCTGTTGGGAATGCACAATGATACAACCATTTTGGAAAACGATATGGCACTTCCTTAGAAAGCTAGAAATAGACATTCCATACGATCCAGCAATCTCACTCCTAGTAATATATCCTAGAGAAATAAGAGTCATCACTCGAATAGACATATGCACACCTATGTTCATGGCAGCATTGTTCACAATAGCAAAAAGATGGAAACAACCTAGATGCCCATCAACAGATGAATGGATAAACAAACTATGGTACATACACACAATGGAGTACTATGCAACAAGAAAGAACAATGATGAATCTGTGAAGCATCTCATAACATGGATGAAACTGGAGGACATTATGCTGAGTGAAATAAGTCAATCACAAAAGGACAAATATTGTAGGAGACCTCTATTGTAAAAACCTATGAAAAAGTTCACACACAAAATATAACAATCTTTGTGGGTTACCAGGGATGGGAGGGGTGGGGGAGAAATACTAAATAGGCAATAGCTAAGTGGTATCTTGGGTGAAGGTTGAGACAGTACACAATACTGGGGAAACCAGCACCACTTGTACAAGGAAAGGTCATGGAAGCTCCATAGACACATTCAAACTCCCTGAGGGACTGAATTGCTGGGTGGAGGGCTGTGGGGGACCATGGTCTCGGGGAACATCTAGCTCAATTGGCATAACACAGTTTATAAAGACAATGTTCTACATTCTACCTTAGTGAGTAGTGTCTGGGGTCTTAAAAGCCTGTGAGCAGCTATATAAGATACTCCACTGGTCTCATCCCTTCGGGAGCAAGGGAGTGTGAAGAGAACAGGATACAAGGGAAAGATTAGTTGGAAGGACTAATGGACCACAGCTACCAAGGCCTCCACCAGACTGAGTCCAGTACAGCTAGATGGTGCTCGGCTACAACCACTGACTGCCCTGACCAGGATCACAACAGAGAGTTCTGGACAGAGCTGGAGAAGGATGTAGAACAAAATTCTAACTCACAAAAAAAAAAGACCAGATTTACTGGCCTAAAGGAGACTGGAGAAACCCGAGAGTATGGCCCCCAGACACCCTTTTAACTCAGTGGTGAAGTCACTTCCGAGGTCTACCATTCAGCCAGGGAGTGGACAGCCCCATAAAACCAAATGGGACTAATGAGGCACAGCAGTCCAGGGACAAGGGCTAGGAGGCAGAAGGGGACAGGAAAGCTGGTGATAGGGAACCCAAGGCTGAGTAAGGATAGTGTTGATGTGAGGTTGTTAACCATTGTCGTAGGGCAACATGTGGACTGTTTAATGAGAAACTATTTTGTTCTGTAAACCTTCATCTTAAGTGAGAATAGCAGCACAATGGGAAGAGCGTAGTCGATGTCACTGCATTGTGCGTGTAGAAATTTTTGAAATGGTTTATCTTTGGCTGTGTATATTTTCACCAAAAAAAAAGGTCGAGAGGGGAGAGGGTTGACATGTAGTGCAGTTGTTAACTAATGTCATAAAACAATATGTGTACTACTGTTTCATGAGAAACTATTTGTTCTGTAAACCCTCACCTGAAGTACAATAAAAAAAAAAAAAATTAAGCAATTCAGTAAGAAAATGTAGTCAGACTAGTTTTGCATCACACAAGTAAAATATTTAACTGACTTTTGCTTTTCTGGTGATAGTAATAATATAAGATAATTAGGTGGAATTTCACCTAGTTCCTTGTTGATAATAACAAAAGTATTTGCCGTCTATTAAACATGGGCCATACTCCACGCACCAGGTACTTCACACAGTTACTCAATCCTACAACGCCAATGTGGGAAGTAATTAGCTAATTAAATATTATTCTTAAATAGAGGAGGAACTAAGACTCAGAGAGATTAATGATTCTATCAAGTCTATAAAACCAGTAAGTAGTGGAGGTGATATTTGAATCCAAACCTGTGTGACATCAGTGCAGTTTCCTACTTTTGTAGCCCCAAATCTCTTGGATTGTCCTTTCAGGAATGCCATGAACTTGACAGTACTATTGGATATTGTTAAATTAAAATGTAAATTCATTAAGTTTTTGGATAGATACGGAAAAAGTTTTTAATAGATATCAAAACAGTGCTCTGTTGATTCATAATAAAGCTAGAAGCTACTGATAACATATGTATTCCTATGATCAGAACCCTTTAGCATTTAAATGACACTTCTTTCCTTCAAAGCATTCTATATTTTAATTCTTCTTCCTCTTTAATATACTTTTTTATGCCCAGGTTACTAAATAAAGCATGCTATGCTGCTGAAGCTTTTACTGGTTCTTATCTAAGGCACCACTAAGTTTGGATATTCCCAGCGTGACTTGGAAATTTCCTTAGAGGCAAAATCGTTGGCATCTGGTCTAATTCTATGGAAAGTTCCTTTTATGTGGGGTTTCTCAGTTTTCATTCTCTGACTTTCTGCCCACTCTTTCTCTTCTACTTTAAATGTTCCCCCACGGTGACTTTCAGTGTTCATAACCACATGAAAAACAAAAAAAGACCTGCTGCTTCTTAAGGCATGAACAGTACAAACGGAGGCCCAGAGCTCATAATAACAGTCACCTTTGTGACTGCAGCAGATTTTAAACTCTGGAAGAAAGACGGACAAAAGTGAGGGGGGAGTCCAGAGACCTCATTCATAAAAAAATTTTTGTATGAAAATATTTTACTTTGAACTTACTAGCCTCAAGGACAACTCTATAGAAGACCTGGTGCAAAGGCCTTTTTATGAAAAATAAAAAATTCAGTGAGAGTTAACTTGGTTTAACCAACACTTTATAAAAAATTTAGTTGATGGTCATATGGTAACCACCATTTATTTTACCTCTATGGTAAGTTAGGATGACTTCTTCAACAAATGCAGGAATGGAGTCATTCATTTGCATATGCTGCACAGGTTAGTTAGAAACAGTGATCACAGATCTGCCCTGTGAAAAGAAGGGCTCGTTAGATGAAGGCATTCATATGGAGGGTTTATAGAAGCATAGAATACTACCTTGTCCTAGAAAAGCATTCACTTTGAGTAGAGGGCAGCCGGAACACATAAGCACATTAAGTAATAAAGGGCTGCCTATGATTGACTGCCATAAGCTAAGAGCTACACATGTTCAGAGATGAGAAAGTACCCTGTTGCCTAACGTGAAGAGTGAAAATTCATGAGACAGACAGGACTTGATCTTGGCTCTAGAAAAGGAATAGAATTTGATACTTCATTTATCTGGTAGTCAATGAGTTCTTATTATGTGTAAGCTATTATGCAGGGTGATTTTCAGGATAAGAAGAAAATGACAGGGTTCCTGCTCTTAGTGAACTTCTACCCAGAAAGTGATGCAATACAGAAACCAAGGAGTTCAAAACAAAATGCTCAGGGGTTCAAAGTATGTTTCTAGTTCTCTTTGAAATCTTGTGGGCAGACATTGCAGACTTGGGCCTCTCTTTCAAGGCATTTAAGCTTGGGCCTGATATAATAATTTCTTACATCCCGGTGAGCTGATAGAATAATTCTTACCCACTAGTGAGAGCTCCTTGAGGACTGATACGTAATAGGTACTGATGAAACATTTTCTAAAATGAAACAATGAATCCTTATTTTACATTGCAGGAAAGTCAGACACCCATCAAGTGATTTTCTACTTCTATATGATGAGCCTATGAGTATATTAAAAACTATTACAAGGTGACCTGAATTTCAACCCTGAATAATTTAAAATAATTCAAGTTTAATCATTAATGCAATAGCCAAACTAGAATTAAAAATTATAAAAAATTTACATTCCTAGAGTCTAAGCTTGAAGTATCTTTTTTTTTTTTAGCCTCTTCAGCACTGTTTAGGCCTATTTTTCCATTCTATTATTTTATATATTTTATTAATACCATATTCTTGATGTCTTAAGACCACCAAGAATGATCACACAACACTTGGCCACAACTTGGGCTGCTGTATAATGTGCCTTTGAATAACTACTGAATAATTATTTCCATAGAAACATGAAAAAAATCATTAAATGCATTAAAAATCTGTAAGTTATATGATCTTTCTATTATTAGTAAATAGAATGACCAATAGGCTTCTGTCTTGAACAATGAGAAATAACATTTTAGGCTCAGAAGGGCTGATAAACTCATTTTAGACAACTTTGGTAGCTTTAGGATTTCAGGTAGAAAAATCAGTAATAATTCTTTTATTAAGAAAAAACCTATACATACTGTAAATTAATTTTAGGGTCGATTGTAATACTCAAAGAAAGTATAGGTTTCAAACTAATAGATTATTATTGAGATTCAACCAATACTTACTTAGCACTTACTCTGTGACATTTGCTTACAAGATGACTTATTTAAGCTACAAAACAACCCATTATTACTAAATATCGGTTTTCAGGTAAAAGTGTGCCTACAGAAAGTATATTTTGCTTTCTTAAAAACTTAATTTTTTGCAATCCTTTCTCCTTTTCATGATTACAGTTATGTTTTTACCTAGAACACTGTTGTTAGGTGCCATCAAGTTGGTTCCGACTCATGGCGACCCTATGTACAACAGGACGAAACACTATCCAGTCCTGTGCCATCCTCACAATCATTGTTATGCTTGATCCCATTGTCATAGCCACTGTATCAGTCCATCTTGTTGAGGGTCTTTCTCTTTTTCGCTGACCCTCTACTTTACTGAGCATAATGTCCTTCTCCAGGGACTGATCCCTCCTGATAACATGTCCAAAGTATATGAGATGCAGTCTTGCCATTTTTGCTTCTAAGGAGCATTCTGGCTGCACTTCTTCCAAGACAAATTTGTTCATTTTTTTTTTGGCAGTGCATGGTATATTCAATATTCTTTCCTAACACCACAATTCAAAGGCATCAATTCTTCTTCAGTCTTCCTTATTCATTGTCCAACTTTCTCATGCATATAAGGCGATTGAAAACACCACAGCTTGGGTCAGGTGTACCTTAGTCTTCAAGGTGACATCTTTGCTTTTCAATGCTTTAAAGAGGTCTTTTGCAGCAAATTTGCCCAATGCAATGTGTTGTTTGATTTCTTGACTGCTGCTTCCATGGATGTTGATTGTGGGTCCAAGTAAAATGAAATCCTGACAACTTCAATCTTTTCTCCATTAATCATGATGTTGCTTATTGGTCCAGTTGTGAGGATTTTTGTTTTCTTTATGTTCAGGTGTAATCCATACTGAAGGCTGTGGTCTTTGCTCTTCATCAGGAAGTGCTTCAAATCCTCTTCACTTCCAGGGAGCAAGGTTGTATCATCTGCATATCGCAGGTTGTTAACGAGTCTTCCTCCAATCCTGATGCCCAGTTCTTCTTCATGTAGTCCAGCTTCTCGGATTATTTTGCTCAGCATACAGATTGAATAGGTATGGTGAAAGGATACAACCCTGATGCACACCTTTCCTGACTTTAAACCATGCAGTATCCCCTTGTTCTGTTCGAACGACTGCCTCTTGATCTATGTACATGTTCCTCATGAGCACAATTAAGTGTTCTGGAATTCCCATTCTTCCCAATGTTATCCATAATTTGTTATGATCTACACAGTCGAATGCCTTTCCATAGTCAATAAAACACAGTCAGTAACATCTTTCTGGTATTCTCTGCTTTCAGGCAGGATCCATCTGACATCAGCAGTAATATTCCTGGTTCCATGTCCTCTTCTGAATCCGGCTTGAATTTCTGGCAATTCCCTGTCAATATACTGCTGCAGCCACTTTTGAATGCTCTTTAACAAAATTTTACTTGTGTGTGATATTACTCACGTTGTTCAATAATTTCTGCATTCAGTTGGATCACCTTCTTGGGAATATGCATAAATATGTATCTCTTCCATAGGATCGCCAGGTAGCTGTCTTCCAAATTTCTTGGCATAGACGAGTGAGCATTTCCAGAGCTGCATCTGTTTGTTGAAACATCTCAGTTGATATTCCATCAATTCCTGGAGCCTTGTTTTTTGCCAATGTCTTCAGTGCAGCTTAGGCTTCTTCCTTCAGTACCATTGATTCCTCACCTTATGCTCCCTCCTGAGACGGTTGAACGTTGACCAATTTTTTTTGGTATAGTGACACTGTGTATTCCTTCCATCTTCGTTTGATGCTTCCTGCATCGTTTAATATTTTACACTAGAATTCTTCACTATTGCAACTTGAGGCTTGAATTTTTTCTTCCATTCTTTCAGCTTGAGAAATGCCGAGCATGATCTTGCCTTTTGGTTTTCTATCTCCAGGTATTTTCATATGTCATTATAATACTTTACTTTGTCTTCTTCAGCCACCCTTTGAAATTTTCCTTTCAGCTCTTTTACTTCATCATTTCTTCCTACTCTATGTTCAAGAGCAAGTTTCAGAGTCTCTTCTGACATTCATTTTGGTCTTTTCTTTCTTTCCTGTCTTTTCAATGACCTCTTGCTTTCTTCATGTATAATGTTCTTGATGTCATTCACAACTCCTCTGGTCTTCCATTATTAATGTTCAGTGTATCAAGTCTATTCCTGAGATGGTCTCTAAATTCAGGTGGGATATATTCAAGGTCATACTTTGGCTCTCATGGACTTGTTCTAATTTTCTTCAGTTTCAGCTTGAACTTGCATATAAGTAATTGACAGTCTGTTCTGCAGTCGGCCCCTGGCCTTGTTTGGACTGATGATATTGAGCTTTTCCATTGTATTTTTCCACAGATGTGGTTGATTTGATTCCTGTGTATTCTGTCTGGTGAGGTCCCAGTGTATACTCACGGTTTACATTGTTGATAAAAGGTATTTGCAATGAAGTCGTTGGTCTTGCAAAATTCTATCTTGGGATCCTCGGCATTGTTTCTATCCCCAGTGTCTATTTTCCAGCTACTGAGCCTTCTTCTTTGTTTCTAACTTTCCCATTCCAATCACCAGTAGTTATCAATGCATCCTGATTGCATGTTCGATCAATTTCAGACTGCAGAAGTTGGTAAAAATCTTCAATTTCCTCATCTTTGGCAGTAGTGATTGGTGCGTAAATATGAATAATCGTTGTATTAACTGGTCTTCCTTGTAGGCGCATGGATATTCTCCTATCACTGAGAGCATTGTACTTCGGGATAGATCTTGAAATGTTCTTTTTGACGATGAATGCAATGCCATTCCTCTTTAAGATGTCATTCTCGGCGTAGTAGAACATATGGTTGTCGTTTTAAGTTGTGCCACATCACCAAATGAAGGTCCCGAAAGCTTGACTCCATCCATATCATTAAGGTCGTCTGTACTTTGAGGAGGCAGCTCTTCCCCAGTTGTCTTTTGAGTGCCTTCCAACCTGAGGGCCTCATCTTCCAGTACTATATCAGACAATGTCCCACTGCTATTCATAAGGTTTTCACTGGCTAATTCTTTTCAGAAGTGGGCTGCCGAGTTCTTCTTCTTAGTCTGGTAGCCGAGCTGAAACCTGTCCACCATGGATGACCTTGCTAGTATTTGAACACCAGTGGCATATCTTCCAGCATCACAGCAACCTGCATGCTCCCACAGTATGACAACCTGATAGATGCATGGGGGTCTAGAACACTGAAAGCTGTCAATTCAGATGTTGACAGTGACGGACAGGGAACTGTCAGAAATGTTTCAACAAACAGATGCAGCTCTGGAAATGCTCACTCGTCTATGCCAAGAAATTTGGAAGACAGCTACCTGGCGATCCTATGGAAGAGATACATATTTATGCATATTCCCAAGAAAGGTGATCCAACTGAATGCAGAAATTATTGAACAACGTGAGTAATATCACACACAAGTAAAATTTTGTTAAAGAGCATTCAAAAGTGGCTGCAGCAGTATATTGACAGGGAATTGCCAGAAATTCAAGCCGGATTCAGAAGAGGACGTGGAACCAGGAATATTACTGTTGATGTCAGATGGATCCTGCCTGAAAGCAGAGAATACCAGAAAGATGTTACTGACTGTGTTTTATTGACTATGGAAAGGCATTCGACTGTGTAGATCATAACAAATTATGGATAACATTGGGAAGAATGGGAATTCCAGAACACTTAATTGTGCTCATGAGGAACCTGTACATAGACCAAGTATCACCATAGAACAATGCGATACTGTGTGGTTTAAATTCAGGAAAGGTGTGCATCAGGGTTGTATCCTTTCACCATACCTATTCAATCTGTATGCTGAGCAAAATAATCCGAGAAGCTGGACTACATGAAGAAGAACTGGGCATCAGGATTGGAGGAAGACTCATTAACAACCTGTGATATGCAGGTTATGTAACTGAAAGTGAAGAGGCTCTGAAGCACTTACTGATGAAGATCAAAGACCACAGCCCTCAGTATGGATTACACCTCAACAAAAAGAAAACAAAAATCCTCACAACGGACTCAATAAGCAACATCATGATAACTGGAGAAAAGATTGAAGTTGTCAATGATTTGATTTTACTTGGATATACATTCAACGCTTATGAAAGCAGCAATCAAGAAATCAAACAACATATTGCATTGGGCAAATCTGCTGCAAAAGACCTCTTTAAAATGTCAAAAAGCAAGAGATCTAAGGTGTACCTGATCCAAGCCATGGTATTTTCAATAGCCTCATATGCTTGTGAAAGCTGGACAATGAATAAGGAAGACCAAAGAAGAATTGTTGCCTTGGATTTATGGCATTGGTGAAGAATACTGAATATACCATGGACTGCCAGAATAATAAACAAATCTGCTTTGGAAGAAGTGCAGCCAGAATGCTCCTTAGAAGCGAGGACGGTGAGACTTCGTCTTACATACTTTGGACATGTTATCAGGTGTGGTCAGTCACTGGAGAAGGACATCATGCTTGGTAAAGAGAGGGTCAGCAAAAAAATGGAAGATTCTTAACAAGATGCATTGACACAGTGGCTGCAATAATGGGCTCAAACGATAGTGAGGGTGGCATAGGACTGGGCAGTGTTTCATTCTGTTGTACATAGGGTCTCGATGAGTCTGAACTGACTTGATGGCACCTAACAACATAACTGTAACACCTAGCATTATACCTTTCCAAGAATGGCCTATATTATGGAACTTTTCCCAAATTTATTTTACTGTGGAACATGTTTTCCTTGAAGTTTCTGCTAGTGTCCCATGAACACGTTTTGACAAAACACGATATTACTGAGATTAATTTGTCAGGGTTATATAGGAGGGATGAGTGAGCTGAGCAGGGGTGAGATCATGGAGGCTATGAGCAGTGAGATCAGTGAGATGCCTGTTATAGTAGTCCAGTCAAAAAGAATGGGAGAGAAAAAGAGCTTGAAAATGGAAATTGAAGGGATGAAGACATAATTAGACTTAGTGTTTGACTATACTAGGGGAAAAGGTAAGTAAAAAAAAAAAAGACACATGGGATTAGGAAAAATGTCTGGATGGAAAAGAAGGTGAATTGGATTTGGGGAATGTTGGTTTTGTGGTGCTGGGGAGGACATCATGCTTAGTAGAGTGGAGGGTTGGCAAAGGGAGGAAGACCCTTGACAAGATGGATTGACACAGTGGCTGCAACAGTGAGCTCAAGCATAGCAACGATTGTGAGGTTGCCGCAGGACTGGGCAGTGTTTCGTTTTGTTGTGCATGGGGTTGCTATGAGTTGGGACAGACTCAATGGCACCCAACAACAACAAGAACAAGGGAAGAGATGCTCCGTTGGCAGTTGGAAATATGAGCCTGGAGAAGATTTGGGAATCATTTGCGCGACAGTGATAATTGAAGATAGTGGAGCAGATGATTGTTCTGGGAGAAAGGAGAGAAGTGGTCTGAGAGCTTGCCCATGTTTATAAACTCTTAAGTTCTGCTGGGTTTAATGCCCAGTGTCATAATTCTAAAAATCTAGTAAGCAAACTCGGTTTCAACATTTAAACACTACTTAAAATAACTGAGTAAACAAAATGTAAACTGCATGAATCACATTCTTCCAATGTTTTAATGTTCATTTTATTCTTCTAAACATTTCAATATCACCTGTTAACATATCAGCTTCTCCTATATGCTTCAAACACTTTAAAACTGTTAAGTACTGTCTGTTTATGAATATAAAACTTATTTTACACCTTCTATTGCATTGACTGTGGATTTGATTCATTATTTTTATTTTTTGATGGGGTTAAAGTAATATTTATTTTTATATTTACCTGGGATTACATTATATTATCAGACTCTTTAAAAAAAAGAAAAAGAAAACTGCTTTGAACCAGCCAAGGTGATAGCTTGTACAACAGAATGAAACACTGCCCAGTCCTGCACCATCCTCACAATCGTTGTTATGCTTGAGCCCATTGTTGCAGCCACTATGTCAATTCATCTTGTTGAGGGTCTTCCTCTTTTTCACTGCCCTTCTTCTTTACCAATCATGATGTCCTTCTCCAGAGACTGATTCCTCCTAATACTATGTTATTTTGTTCTTTTTCAGTTATAAATATTTTAAAACATAAACAGCTGGACCAGGCAACCACTAAACTACTTTCCGATTGTATAGATTTGCCTTTTCTGAACAGTTCATATAAATTGAATTATACAATATGCAGCATTTTATGTGTGGTTTCCTTTATTTATCATGATTTTTTGAGGTTCATCCATGTAGTAGCAAGTATCAGTTCATTCTGCTATTGATGACTTCGTATTCCTTTGTATAGATAGCACACGTTTTATTTCTCCATTCACCAACTGATGGACATTTCAATTGTTTCCGGTTTGGGGTTATTATGAAGAATGTTGTTAAGATTATGCATGTAAAAATCTTTGTGTGGACGTATGTTTTCATTTTTCTTGGGTACATATTTAGGAAGGACACTGCAGGTTCATATAGTAAATATATGTAGTAAAGTTTTAAGAAACTGCCTATTTTTCCAGTGTGGTTGTAGCATTTAGATTCTCTCCAACAGGCTATGAGGTTTCCTTCCAGTTTCTCAACATTCTCTTCAACACTTGTTATTACCTGTCTTTTTATTTATAGCTATTTAGATGGCATCTTTTCGTGGTTTTAATTTGCATTTCCGTAATGATTAAGGATGTGGAACATCTTTTCTTTGGCTTACTAACCATTCATAGGTTTTTGGTTAAATGAAACGACTATTCAAATATTTGCCTTTTGATTTTTTGTAAATCTAGGACCCCTTTCAAAAGTTCTATTTGCTGGAACTTATGGAAGTTGCTCGGTGTCTTGGCTTAATTTTTAAAAACCATTGTTTATTGTGGTAAAATATGTATAATATATAATTTTCTATTGAATAATTTTAATGTGTACAATTCAATGGCATTAATTACCTTCAGTATGTTATGCAACCATCACCACTATTTCCAAAATTTTTCATTAATCCAGCTAGAAACTTTGAACCCATTAAGGAATAATTCCTTGTGCTTCCCATCCCACAGCCCCTGGTAACCTGTAATCTACTTTCTGCCTCTATGAATTTGCCTATTTTAGATATTTCACAAAAGTGGAATCATACGGTGTTTGTCCTTTTATGCCTGGCTTGAGGGAGGCCTGGTGGTGCAGTGGTTAAGCACTCAGCTGCTAACCAAAAGGTCTGTGATTCGAACCTACTAGCTGCTCCAAGGGAAAGATGCGGCAGTCTGCTTCTGTAGAGATTTATAGCCTTGGAAACACTAAGAGGCAGTCTTACTCTGTCCTTCAGGGTCACTATGAGTCAGAATCGACTTGACAGCAACAGGTTTTGTTTTGTTTTTTTATATCTGGCTTATTTCACTTCATTACTTTTTCATTGCAGAAAAATATTTCATGTATGTACATACCACACTTTTTAATCCATTCATCTGTCGATGAGCACTTGGGTTGTTCCCACCTTTTGGCTATTGTAAATGACCCTGCGATGAACAATGGCATACAAGTATCCATTTGAGTTCCTGTTTTCAGTTCTTTGGTTGTATAGCTAGGTGAGGAATTGCTGGGTCATATGGTAATTCTGTTTAACTCTTTGAGGAACTGCCAAACTGCTTTTCAAACAACTGCACCATTTTACAATCCAATCAGCAATGCAGGCAAGTTCCAATTTCTCCACATGCTTGCTAACACTTGTTATTTTCAGCTTTTTCGATTATAGCCATCCTGGTTGATGTGAAGTGGTATCTCATAGTGGTTTTGATCTGCAGTTCCCTAATGACTAATGTTTAGCATCTTTTCATGTGCTTATGGATCATTTGTATATCCTTTTTTGAGAAACATCTATTGAAGTCCTTTGTCCGTTTTTTAAATTGAGTTTGTCTTTATCTTTTTATTGTTGACTTGTAAGAGCTCTTTATATATTTTGGATACTAGACCCTTATCAGATATATGATTTACAAATGTTTTCTCCCATTCTGTGTTGTCTTTTCACTTTCTTGATATTGTCCTTTGTCCTTAGAAACATAAAATGTTTTAATTTTTAAAAATTATGGTAAGATACATATCACAAAAAATGTGCTATTTCAACCACTCTTAAGCATGCAATTCAATAACATTAATCACATTCACCAAGCTATGCAACTGTCACCATTATCCATTTCCAAAAGTTTTCATCACCCCAAATAGAAATCCAGTATTCGTTAAGCAATAACTCCCCATCACCACCAATGATAAACTTCTGTCTATATGCATTTGCCTATTCTAGATATTTCATATAAGTGGAATCATACAACACTTGTCCTTTTGTGTCTGCCTTATTTCACTTAGCATAATGTTTTCAAGATGCATCCATATGGTAGCTTGTATCATAACTTCATTTCTTTTTATGGCTGAATAATATTCCATTATATATATATATATATATATATATATATATACACATCACATTTTATTTATCTGTTTGTCTGTTGATGAACATTTGAGTTGTTTTCACCTTTTGACTATTGTAAATAACACTGCAATGGGCATTGGCATACAACTATCTCTTTGAGTCCCTGATTTCAGTTGTTTTGAGTATATATCCAGGAATGAATTTGTAGGTCATATGGTAACTTTGGGGTCAGGTGGCACAAACAGTTAAATGCTTGGCTGCTAACTGAAAGGTCAACGGCTTGAATCCTCTCAGATTCGAAAGATCTGGCAACCTACTTCCAAAAGACCACAGCCATTGAATACTCTATGGAATGCAACTCTACACTGAAACACATGGAGTCAGTCACCATGAGTTGGAATCTACTCCATGGCAACTTGTTTTTTATGTTAATTCTATGTTTAACTTTTTGAGGAACTGCCAAACTATTTTTCCATAGTGGCTGTACCTTTACATTCCCACCAAAACTGGATGAGAGTTCTAATTTCTCCACATCCTCTTCAACACTTGTTATCTTCCTTTTTTTTCTGATAATAGCTATCCTGGGGTAGTGAGTGGCATCTCACTGTGGATTTAATTTGCCCTTCCCTAATGAATAATGATGTTGAGCATCTTTTCATGTACTTGTTGGTCATTTGTGTATCTTCTTTGGAGAATGTCTCTTCAAGTTCTTTGCCCATTTTTAAATTGGGTTGTTTGTCTTTTTGTTGTTGAGTTGTAGGGGTTCTTTATATATTGCAAATCCCAGTTTCTAATTTTAGATACTTGCAGTCTATTCTTAACAAAGCAGGCAGAATTATCCTTTTAAGCTACTTCTTACTCAGAAATCTCCAATGACTTCCTGTGTCACTCAAGAAAAGACAAAATCCTTACTGTCATTTATAGGACTCTACATGACCTGGTCCCTGGGAATCTCCTTGACTTCATCTTTTATTTTTCTCCCCGCTACTCACTCTGTTATAGCCACTGGCCATCTTTCTGTTCCTTGACTATATCTCATGCCCTTTGCAGCTATTCTTTCTTTTAGTTGGGCTCTTTTCCCTCAGATATACACATGGATTGCTCCCTCACATACTCTGAATCTCTGCTTCTGCGTCATCTTATCAGATGGGCTTTTTCTGACTTTTCATTTTCAAATAAAATCCATGCCTCTTTGTTATTTTTTTATTCTTATTCCAGATCATTTTACCTTCACAACCTTATTACCATCTGTTGTATTATGTATTTATTAATTCATTCCCTTATTATGTATCGAAGCCAGATGGTGGCACAGTGGTGAAGTGCCACAACTGTTAACCAAAAGGTCAGCAGTTCAAATCCACCAGCTGCTCCTTGGAAATCCTATGGGGCAATTCTACTCTGTCCTGTAGGGTTGCTATGAGTTGGAATCAATTCGATGGCAACAGGTTTTATTGTCTATCTCTCCCAACTGGAAGATAAGTGCCGTGAGGGCAGGACTTTTTGTTTACTCTTGCATTTCTAGTGCTCAGAACAGTGCTCGCCAAATTGTTGGCATTAATAAAGATGTATAGAATGAATGAATAAATGAATGAATGAATTGAAGTTTGACTTTAACACCATTTCAAATCAAATATTTCATCCAAAGAAGGACAGTGAAATAGTTATTATCCATGGCATAGACCAGAGGTTACGGGTATATTTTTTCTTTCTTAGAGTTGTTTTTCCAAAACCTGAAAACTTAAAATTCATGTCATTTAATTGAAACACTGAAATCCGTTGTAAATCTATTTTTAATATCAGTAAATGTCACTCTTGTAATTTTAGAATTTCAATGAATAGGTGATAGTTCAAGTTTCATGCCCACACATCATTTGCTGTTAGAATAGAACAGGCAACAATTTCTTTGGGATGAATTGGATTCTAAATTCTGCTGTTTGAAAAATTGAAAGTATAAAGACAATGATGGCCTTTTATCAGACGTGATTTACTTGTCACTTCAAGAAGGAAACATTCAGCATATGAAACAGTTGAAAGGATAATAGTTATGGTATATTAGGGCATTAAGAGAAAAGAAAGAGGCGAGGGGTATTGCTGGAGAGAGAACATCTTCTCTTTTCGGTTTTAACTTTTCACGCTTCTCTCAACAGTGAAGGAGTTGATAATCTAAATTTTATAACCCAGAACACTCACAGGGCTTCATTTACTACCAAGAGAGGTTATTGTACTTTGAAAATGATCTAGTTAAGCGGATTTATGGGTTTTATTTTTTAGTGTTAAGTAAACGAATCCTTGCATTATTAAACAAACAACTTGAGAAGGTTCTTGAAAAGAATATGCAATGAATGCCCTCACTTTTAAAAACCAAGCGGACATTTTTCTTACTTCTAATAAAACTTTTCCTCAGCCATGCACTTAATCTGTCCTTTATTCAAGATAGAGGTGATATTTTAACAATAACTGAAAATGGAACTAATTTTTAAGCTGATTTTTATTCTGAAAAAATTTCAACATACACAGAAGTAGAGGGAATCACACAACAAACACTCATATGATTATCACCTAGAAGTGACACTTGTCAGATTTTCACCACATTTACTTAACTGTCCCTTTTTGTTGATGTTTTTATTGCTGAAGTATTTTAAACAAACCAAATTCCTCAAGGCGCTTCACCCAACGTACTTCTGTAGGCATCTCCAGAATATATGGACATTTTCTTAAAACTACAATGCCATTACCACCGCTATCAAAATTAGCAAGAATTTCGTGGATTTATCTTATATATCCTTATTCACTTTCCTTAGTTGGTTCAAAATATATCTTCTTTTCAGTCAATTTAAGGAACCCTGATGGCATAGTTGTTAAGAGCTCATCTACTAACCAAAAGGTCGGCAGTTTGAATCCACCAGCCGCTCCTTGGAAATCCTAGGGGGCAGTTCCACTCTGTCCTATAGGGTTGCTATGAGTGGGAATTGACTCAACAGCAACAGGTTGGCGGTGCAATGGTTTTTGGCTGTTAACTGAAAGGTTGGCAGTTCCAACCCACCCAGCAGGTCCGCAGGAGAAAGACCTGAGGATCTGCTCCTGTAAAGATTGTTATGTGCCATTGAGTTGGTTCCGACTCATAGGGACAAAGTACAACAGAACGAAACACTGCCCAGTCCTGTACCATCCTCAAAATCGTTGCTATCCTGTGAAGATTACAACCTAGAAAACCTTCTGGGGCAGTTCTACTCTGTCACATGGGATTGCTGTGAGTCAAAATCAATTCAACAGCACCTAACAACAACAACAACAAGAACAACAATAGTCAATTCAAATCAGAATCCAAAGTCAGTAACTGATTTTGAATGGGACTCATACTACGGAGGAAGCATTTTGAAAATTTATGTTTGAAAACGTTTACACTGTTACGTGATTCTGCGCTGAAAATAATGTAAGCATTTCTCACTCTAAAAATACCACCTCCGCGCTCTTATCTGTTGGAGGGCACCCCTCCTGCTGGACTCCACTGTGCTGCCTGTAGATGCCTTTTTTTTTTTTCCTTTTTTCGGAATCAGGGAATTTGGTCCAGCCTTGCCTGGACTGTTTATTTACGGGGAGGGCTGTGGGGCTATGAGGTCATTAGGGCTGTGGTGCAGTGACAATCTGGGACTCCTGCTCAAGCTCAGTTACTCTGGGCCTCTTGCTAATTCGCCCTTGGATGGCTAAAGCCAAGGGCCAGGGACCCTGGAGATGTCTGCTTCACCCAGACATGCCGAGCTTGACAAGGGCTTCGTAACTGATGCCGTCACTGGAATCCTCTTGCCCAGAGAACAGCTTCTCCACATCAGCCTTGGTCATCTTCTCCCCCGGGGTGGCCAGGACCGGCCGAAGCTCATGCCCATGACCATGCCGTTGCTCTCCTTGTCGAAAACCCACAGCCCCTCCATGAAGTCCTTGTAGGTGCCCTGCTCCTTGTTGCAGGACATGTGCTGCAAGGTGGAGAGGGATGTCTTGAAGTCCAGCACTTTGGCATGCATCCTTCTGGGCTTGGGGTTACCCAGGATGTTCAACACCCCAAACGTGTAAAGATACACTTCTCTGCTGACCAGATGGAAAAGTTCAAAGGGGCTTTCTCATCGTTTGACGGACCCTGACTGGAGAGATGAAGATCACCTACAGAAACTGTGGGCACCTGCTGTGAGCCCTGGACCAGAGCCCCACCGACTCCGAGGTGCTGTGCCTACATGCCTTTGACAGCCTTCCAGGAAGGCCCATTGTGGTTAGATGCAGAGGAAAATCTTGCCTTCCTGGCTGATGCCTTCCAGACTTCCCGTATTACCACCTGTCATATTAAATATTTATGTATTCATTCACTTATTTATTGTCTCAGTCCGGTGGCACAATGGTTAAAGCACTCGGCTGCTAACTGAAGATCTGGCGGTTGGAACCACCAGCCTCTTTGTGGGAGAAGGGACCTGGCAATCTGCTCCCATAAAGATTTTAGCCTGGAAAACCTTAAGGTACAGTTCTACCCTGCCCTACAAGATCACTGGGAGTCAGAATCCACTCAATGGTACACAACAGCAACGTTACTTAGAGGCCCTTTCCTTAAGGCTCTCGCTGTTTAGCATCTAGTGTCTAGGTGCCCACGATACCTGAGGTTTTAAGATGTCTGCTTGGGACAAAATACTTCCTTTCGAGGGTTTTTTCAGACTTTCAACTGCTTTGCAAACTCAAAACGTCTAGAATGCCATCTTATTCAATAATTAACAGGTAATTGTCTTATTTGGCTCATCCAACCTCCCATATTCCTAAGAAATCCCAGTGCAATTCTAGTGAGAGCACACACAAGGGAAGAAAACTGGCAGAGGAAGGGGATGTTTGACTGGGGTGATTACTGTCACAATCAACTCAGGTTTGTGATGTGGTTTCAAGTTTTGGGAAGTGTGATTTGGAAAACGTCTGACATGAGAGTACTTGACTTCTAAAATTATACCTAATGTAGACTAAACACCATAAAACCTAGCAGAGGGGGGATTTGACTTCCTAATGTCGGCAGAGCCTTAGATAAACAAACTCATTGTGATACTTTTAGTCCTGTACTGAACTCACTTTAGAGTCCTCCAGTTCCATTATAATTAATTATTTATTGAAACCCATCTGTGTACTTGACTCTGAGCAGCCATAAATGAAAACATAGACCTTCCCCAGGAACCTTCCAAGCTAAATTCTGTTGGTTAATGTCCTGGTATTACTGGACAATTGATCGGTCTACAGCTCAAAACAATTCTCCGAAGTTTACATTAATCATGAAAACCTTGAAAAGTGATTGTCCATGTATTAGCTCTAAGCCAATATTAGAATAAATTGGCCTCTTAAGTCTCAAGCAGAGTTGATGGTAATGCTGTTATTTATACTTCAGAGTATTACTATATGGATAAACTCATTTGATTTGAAGATTAATAACTAAATTAATGATTAAATAAAAATCACTTGTCTTCACAAGGACAAACCCCATTAATGGCTGCGGCTATACTTGTGTGCTATTTGTTTACAAACTAGGGCCACCAAGGAAATTTTGAACAGTGTAGCATTGCTATTAGGCTAAACCATTCAAAGCTCAAATTTTGCTAACTTTGTCATAGTGGCTTCATCACCTACAGGCTGCAACGTAGTACTCTAGGGCTTTACTACTGAAGTGTGATCTTATTGAACAGCAGCATCAGAATCACCTGGAAGCTTGTGCAGGCCACCGCAGAACTACTGAATCTGAATCTGTATTAACAAGATCACTAGGCCGTTTGTATGCCCTTTAAAGTCTGAGGGGCAGTGGGTCTAGCTGGCCAGACAACTGTTAGAGCTGTGAGGGCACAGAGGGCCTTCCCTCTCCTCAGGTGGAAAGCAAGGCCCAGAGTGCTTAAGAGATTTTCCAGTTACAAATGGGGAGGTATTTAGTGGCAGATCTAGAGTCAGGTCAGGCATCTGTCCCATTTGTTGGTGACATTTGTTGTTTTTGTCAGCCCAGCAGATCACCCCCTTCCCTTCTGTAACAACCTCAGCGTTGCCTCCTTTGAGGAAGTACTCATCTGCCCTGCTGGTGAAAGGAGCCACCAGTTGCCATTGAGTTGACTCCAATTCATGGCAACCTCATGTGTGTCAGAGTAGAACTGTGCTCCAGAAGATTTTTAGTGACTGATTTTTCACAAGTAGATCACTGGGCCTTTCTTCTCAGGTATCTCTGGGTGGATTCTACACAGGGACTTCTTGCTTTTCTCCACCCTGCCCCTGCCCACAGGGCATGTGACTTAAGGTGGGGCGGTCATCTTCTCTTTCTAGGGCATGCAATCTTGAGTTGAGACACACAGGGATGCAAGGTGCTTAGAGTTGAGCCATCTCGTGGCAGAACCCCAGAAAAAAGATCCATGAGTTCCCTTCTGCGGCTGCTGAAGCCCCAGGAGATGAGCCGGTTTCTGGGATAATACACTTGTTCAGCAACTTCTTCTGTTTCACTTCTTAGAAATAAACACAGTAAATATTTTCTCTATAAAACACATATACTCCTTTCAGATTTTTCAGGCACACAAACCAGTCTATGTTTCTTTTTAAATTACGCAAATTGGATCATACAATAGACACTATTCTACATCTTCTTTTTTCACTTTGTGTAGGTCATAATTCCTTATTGGGAACCTTTGGGGCCAGTTGAGTTTGGGAGTTCAGAATATTTTGGATTTTAAAGTGGTAATACAGTGTATACACCAAATATCACACAACACGCCTAGTGGATTCTGTGACATCACTGCATAATCACATACATTAACCATTCTTTGCACTTGAAGTGAGATCAATTAAGACTATAAATATCCTCATATCAGAACAGGGAGGTGTTTGCTACCAAGTGAGTTCAGGATTGGTCAGATTTTCTGCCAAGTGAGTTTTAAACAACTGTTAGTTTCTAGAGTGTTTTGGATTTTGGAGCTGTGGTTGATTTCCAGATCAGTACTTAGGAGTTCCTGGGTGGTGCAAATGGTTAAGTGCTGAACTACTAACCAAAAGGTTGGTGATTCTAACCCACCCAGAGGCACCTCAGAAGATAGGCCTGGTGATTGCTTCTGAAAGGTCACAGCCTTGAAAACCCTATGGAACAGTTCTACTCTGTACACATGGGGTTGCATAAGTCAGACTCAAACTTGACAGCAACTGATTAATAACAATTTATGGTTCCTGCTCACCGTTTTTCATGTCTCTTCAGACATTCCATTGTATGGATGCAACATAATTTATTTAATCAATCTTATATTGATGAACTTTTAAGATTTTCCAATTTCTGCTATTATATATAATGTTGCAGTGATCATCTTCATGTGTTTATTTTAATGAACTTGTGCAAATATGAGACAACAATTTAAATGTTTGAACATTTTCTAGCTGCAAATGTTTTCTCCCATTGTTGAAAGACAATTATGTGGAAAATTATTTCTAACTCAGCACCGAGAGTCAGGACCGAGGTTCCAGTTCAGGCCTCACCATTTAACATGGGCAACTTTAGTTTTTTTGTGCATCTCGATTTATAAAATATAGAATTATAATATATGATTTCAATCAATCAATATCAAGTTCCTATGTACAGGCACTATTCCAGCAAATACTTGCTAGTCCATACATTCCCACCTTTTAGAACTCACTTAGTTTACCTTTTGCTGGAGGATCTTATAAAAACGAAAGGAGGAAGGATAGACACTGTTGAAAGAAAGAACTTATGTCAGGAGCTGGCTTGTTTCTTCCCCCTTTACTTTCTTCCCCGTTTTTATTTTTTCTTCTTTCTACTTTTTAATACAGCAACAGAAACTATACTATTATATGACTACCATATATTTGTGTTTGAATTTGATAAAAAAAAAGTTCTAGATTATCACTCTGCCCTTTCTTTCAGGGTATTTTTATCATTTTATTTAATTTCTTATTAGTTAATTTCTTTAAATTAATTTCATTCATTAATTTTCAAGTATTAATCTCACAATGTATGAATCACAATGGTCCAATCTGCAAACCATCATAGGCATGGTGCAGGACTGGACAGCATTTCATTCTGTTGTGCAGGAGTCAGGGTGAACTAGACATCAGCTAACAACAAATAACAAAGGTACCCCAAGTAACTGTAGAGTAATGATTAGAGAGATATCTCATAAGACACTGGAACCAGGAATCCATAGTTCCTTGCTCTGCTTTTCTGGAATGTTTGATCATTTGCTCTGTTTCCCTATGCATGTCTGCTTTATTTTTCCTAGATCTTACTGTAAGTTATTTTTCTATGCTCTGGCACGCACGTGTTGATCTCAGCCTATGCTTTTCCTGATCTCCTAGTTCAAGCACTTATCAGAGACCAACTGGAGTCTAGGTTTGGTGTTTCAGTTCTAAAGTCCAAGAAGAGATTCTGATTAGCTCAGCACTGGTCATATACAAATGCATTGTTCAATCAGCAGTGGCCAAGTAGAAGCAGGGCCATGTCTTACAAACATGGCTGCCATGGTTCAGCTCTCAGAAAAGTGGGCATGGGACCAGGCTAGGCACTTATCCTAAAAGTTTCCTAAAATGTTGGCACAGAATAGTTCCACGATACATAATTTGTTAAACTTAATATGTCATGCTCACCGATATGGCTTATATAAAATAGGCCTTTCTGATCTCCTTGATTTCTTTCTGGAGTTGTTATCGTAATAATTAAAGCTAAAGATAGGATGTGGCTGAGGCCTGAATATAGTAACGAACAAAATAACTAAACCACAGTTTGGAGAATTAACTTGAAGAGCAATTCACTTTTTTTTTTTTTTAACCTTAATAAGTATATTAGATCTTAACTTAGCTGTCTTTCTTTTTGAGTGAAAATTTGTTTGATCTTGTCTTACCATTAGAAAAGGCACAGCATGTGAATTCTAGGCATTCTTATAAAGTTCAAATACATTACATTTTGTAGACAGGTACTAATTTGTATGAGTAAAGAAAAGGAAAGACAGGTTCAACAAAACCATTTAAGTTCAGAAGTATGCTAATTAATGGAGCTTCTAATGGGTTTACCTTTTTATTTTTTTGTAAACTTTTGCCCAAAGTCTGGCGATTAGTCATGATTGCTTTGTTACACAACTCTGGAGGGTGTCTGAGGACATAATTACTGACCTGGGGAAGTAGGGCCTGCTTTTGAGAATTGAATCTTACAAGACTTTAGAGCAACTGCTCTGACAGGGATCAAAATAGAGGGTCCTGGACTGAGTGGGAGAAAAGTCTAGAACAAAATTCAAATTCACAAAAAAAAGACCAGACTTATTGGTCTGACAGAGACTGGAGAAACCCTTGAGACTATGGTCACGGGACACCCAGCTGATTCAGGACTGAAGCCACTCCTGTTGCCCACCTTTCAGCCAAAAATTAGACAGGCCTATAAAACAAACAATAACACATTTGAGGAACGTGCTTCTTAGTTCAATCAAGTATATAAGACCAAATGGGCTACACCTGCCAAAAAGCAAAGTCAAGAAGGCAGAAATGGACAGGAAAACTGGACAAATGGACACTGGGAACCCAGAGTGGAAAGGGGGAGTGCTGACACATTGTAGACTGCAACCAATGTCACAAAATAATTTGTGTATAAATTTTTGAATGAAAAACTAATTTGTGCTGTAAACTCTCACCTAAAGCACAATGAGATTAAAAAAAAAAGAAATACAAGTGGTTCTTGTATTAGAGTTCCAGCAGAAAACACCATGTCCAATAAACTTAACGGAAGATCGTTTAATGAAGGGTTCACTTTGGAGACTGAACGGGGTTAAGGGAACCGACAGAGGTTGTTGACACACCCAGGGAACTAGCAGTGACGGAAAGTTACACCCCAGAGGTCCAAAGGATAAAGGGAATGGTGTTACTGGACCCCACTGAGAACTGGAATCATGGAAGAGTGTCTGCCGCACAGGAGCTGTGGTGGTACTGGGGGCGGATAAGTACCCTAACTCTTCTCATCCCCTATACTCCGACTTCCTTCCCATGCCTCACACTGACTGAATTCAACTAGTAGCCAGAAGTCAAAGGAGCCCAGACGGCACAGTCTGTAGGGGTCAGCCTTCTGGGACACCAAGCAGGGCAGAAAGAACCCAGAGAATAATCTACGTGGACAGATGGAGAATAACCAGCACAGTATGAACACATATGAGAAACAATGATTTTACATAATTAGGAAACAAAATTAAATTTAAAAAGCAATCTTTGGTGTCAAGACAATAAAATGAGGTCCTAGACTGGATTCTCTAGAGGAG
Source organism: Dugong dugon (assembly GCA_030035585.1). Taxonomy (NCBI): domain Eukaryota; kingdom Metazoa; phylum Chordata; class Mammalia; order Sirenia; family Dugongidae; genus Dugong; species Dugong dugon. Next base: position 18,233,412 of record CM057465.1, read on the forward strand.
CAAAACCAGTGAAGCATCTCTATATAAATATATATATAGAGAGATTTATTGCAAGGAAATGAGTCACGCAGTTGTGAAGGCTAGTAAGTCCCGAATCCGTGGGTCAGGCATCTGGCTGGAGGCTTCTCCTGACTCACATGATTGCAGGGGCTGATGAATCCAAAATCATCAGGGCAGATAGCAGGCTACTGACTCAAGGGGTTGTAGGAGCTGGCAAATCCCAAAATCTGCAGCTCAGGCAGCAGGCTGCTGGTTCACGACCCAAGAACTGGAGGTCAGAGGATGACAAGTCAGATGCATGATGCATGATTGAGAGAGAGCGAGAGAGACAGAGAGAGAGAGAGCTTTGCCAGAACATGGTGGATTACCATTTTAACATGACCTCATGTACAACATGCCTGGTCCTGTGTCATCCTCACAATTGCCAGAGTGGTCAAGTCCACCATGGATGATCATTTTAACATGTAATAAATATAAAAATTAATAATGAGATATTTTACACTTTTTTTGTACTAACTTTTTGAAATTGTGTGTGCTTTACATGTATAACACAGCTCAATTCAGATGATAAATTTTCAATGATTAAAGTGAAATACAGCCCTACCAAAACAATAAATTTGTGTTTATTGGAAAAATTGTTTATGCTGCTTTGGTTTTTAAAATTTAAATGTAACCTGATCTGTTTTTAAAGAAACCTGTGGTCAACTACATTTGGAAAATACTGGATTAAGCAAAATAAAGCAAGTTCCTTTGCTGTCGGCAACATTGGCCAAGGTCATTTAAGGTCATGGAGGATGTCACAGGACTATTACCTAATCTGCACTAACTCCATCACAAATGCTCAATCGTGTAGGGTTAGAGGGTGGGATTAATGAGACTTGAGACTTGAGTTTATCTCTGCTACTGGAGCTTAAACGAAAATGAAATTTTATTATGAATAGTCTTCCACTCTGTCCCTGCTCAAGTGTTACTCAGAGCTCTGCCTCAGGCTCCTCACTGTTGACAGTGTTCCAGCTGGTCTCACTGGCACCACATGACCCTTCCTGACAGTGGCCTCCTGCAGCCTTCCCAGATGGACCCTATAGTGGTGGTCCTGCCTGCAGCTCTGCAGCCCTGATGCTTGTCATGTAGTAATAGTATATTCATGTGGTAATAGTCCTGTGACATCCTCTGTGACCTTAAATGACCTTGGCCAATGTTGCCACCAGCAAAGAACTTACTTTACTTTGCTTAATCCAGTATTTTCCAAACATAGTTGACCACAGGTCTCTTTAAAAATAGAACAAGTTACATATACTACTAAAGTGTTATACAGCACACTCCTTTAGAAATGCTGTCCTAGCTGGTTGGAGATTCCCGGTTCTGAGGTCTGCTCATTTGGCCATGCCTGGTTTCAGTCTGTCCTAGAGGGCACCATTCTGATACTTATCTGTATAGGACATCTGCTGTTTTTGCCTGAACAATATCTGTTCGCCTTCTTCTGATATTAGAATTCTCCTTTCCGAGGTGGAATTCATTCTACATGGGTTGGATGTGGCATGTTCTACCTCCCCACAGCCATGGACTCGGGCTCATGTTGTGGAGACTGGTATTGTCCATTCTCCATTTCTTCCTGGGCACATGTCAAGACTACATTTCCCTGCCTCCCTTGTATTTAGGGATGGCCATGTGACAAAGATTGTAATCGATGGACTGTGAGTGAAAGTGATGTGTACATGTTCTGGGCCGAGGACTTAAGACAGCAAACATGCTTCCTCCATGCTCTTACTGATGGTTTCTATAAAGAATTGATAGTCATAGGCTTTTACTTAACATCTTTGATTACTTTGTGATCTCAGTATCATTGTATTTTTAAAGTAAATTGTTAACCTTCGCAATTCACATTCAAAGAACCATTATTACTACGTATTTTGTGCTTTCACATGGTTCTTTTATGTTTTTTGTAACAATATGGGAAGCATGTGTCCTAGTTATTTTAATATAATAACATATATATACAGACACATGTACACATATATATATATATATATATATGTTGTTGTTGTTGTTAGGTGCTGTCGAGTTGGTTCCGACTCATAGTGGCCCTATGTACAACAGAGTGAAACAATGCCTGGTCTTGTGCCATCCTCACAATTATTGCTATGTTTGGGCCCATTGTTGCAGTCGCTGTGTCAATCCACCTTGTTGCAGATCTTCCTCTTTTTTGCTGACCCTCTACTTTACCAAGCATGGTGTCCTTTTCCAGGGACTGGTCCCCCATGATCACATGTCTAAAGTAAGTGAGATAAAGTCTCGCCATCCTTGCTTCTAAGGAGCATTCTGGTTCTTCCAAGACAGATTTGTTTGTTCTTTTGGCAGTCCATAGTATATTCAATATTCTTCACCAACACTGTAATTCAAAGGCATCAATTCTTCTTTGGTCTTCATATTGCATATGAGGCAATTGAAAACACCATGGCTTGGGTCAGGCACACCTTAGTCCTCAAAGTGACATCTTCACTTTTTAAAACTTTAAAGAGGTCTTTTGCAGCAGATTTGCCCAATGCAATACATCGTTTCATATATATATAAAACCCGCTGCCGTCGAGTTGTTTCTGACCCATAGTGACCCTATAGGACAGAGTAGAGCTGCCCCATAGAGTTTCCAAGGAGTGGCTGGTGGATTCAAACTGCTGACCTTTTGGTTAACAGCTGTATGTTTCACTTAACCACTGTGTCACCAAGGCTTCAGGTACATATATCTATATATATGTATACAAAACACAACAGCACAGCACAGCACAACGTAACGTAACGTAACGTAACATAACGTAATGTAAAGTGACATAACATAACATAAGGAGCCCTGATGGTGCACGGTTAAGTGCTCGGCTGCTAACTGAATGGTTGGCAGTTCAAACCCACCCAATGGCTTTGCAGGAAAAAGACCTGGCAATCTTCTCCCAGAAAGATTACAGCCTAGAAAACCTGTAGGGAAGTTTTACCCATCACACGCAGTCTCCATGAGTTGACATTGACTTGACGGCACCTGACAACAAATATCAGAAGAATGGAATTCTAGAACACTTAACTGTGCTCGTGAGGAACCTGTACATAGATCAAAAGGCAGTCTTTCGAACAGAACAAGGAGATACTGTGTGGTTTAAAGTCAGGAAAGGTGTGTGTCAGGGTTGTATCGTTTCACCATACTTATTCAGTCTGTACCCTGAGAAAATTATCCAAGAAGCTGGACTATATAAAGAAGAAAGGGGCATTGGGTTGGAGGAAGACTCATTAGCAACCTGTGTTATGCAGATGACACAAACTTGCTCGCTGAAAGTGAAGAGGACTTGAAGCACTTACTGATGAAGATCAAAGACCACAGCCTTCAGTATGGATCACACCTCAACATAAAGAAAACAAAAATCCTCACAACTGGACCAATAAGAAACATCATGATAAATGGAGAAAATACTGAAGTTGTAAAGGATTTCATTTTACTTGGATCCACAATCAACACCCACAGAAGCAGCAGTCAAGAAATCAAACAGCACATTGCACTGGGCAAATTTGCTGCAAAAGACCTCTTTAAAGCGTTGAAAAGCAAAGATGTCACCTTGAAGACTGAGGTGTGCCTGACCCAAGCCATGGTGTTTTCAATCGCCTCATATGCATGTGAAAGCTGGACAATGAATAAGTAAGACCAAAGAAGAATTGATGCCTTTGAATTATAGTGTTGGTGAAGAATATTGAATATACCATGGACTGACAAAAGAAGGAACAAATTTGTCTTAGAAAAAGTACAACCAGAATGTTCCTTAGAAGCAAGAATGGTGAGCCTATGTCTCACATATTTTGGACATGTTATCAGGAGGGATCAATCCCTGGAGGAAGACATCATGCTTGGCAAATTAGAGGGTCAGCTTAAAAGAAGAAGACCCTCAATGAGATGGATTAACACAGTGGCTGCAACAATGGGCTCAAGCATAACGATCATGAGGATGGCGCAGGACTGGGCAGTGTTTAGTTCTGTCGTACACAGGGTTGCTATGAGTCAGAACCAATTCCATGGCACCTAACAACAACAACAAACAGTTCTACTCTGTCCTATAGGTTTGCTATGGGTTGGAATCAACTCGATGGCAACGGATTTGTTTTTTTCTTTTTTTTTCTTTTTTAACAACAAACAACATGTGCCAGTTACACTGGTAAACATTTTAACTCATTTACTCCATACCACATTCCTATAGGGTAGTTCTTATTAATATCATCATCATTCTATTTTATAGGTTAGGAAATTAAAGTATGGAGTTAAATTAAGTGAACTGTCCAGGGACCTACAGCTTTTAATTAGTGGAGGCACTATTCCAACTCAGATTTTTGATTTCTAAGTTTAGTATCCTTTCTCACTATTCTGTATTTCTTCCAGCAGTTACAAGCAGTGTGACCTTGGTCAAGCCACTTTACTTTGCTGAACTTCTTTTTCCTCGCCTGTGAAATGAGGATGATAATGCTTACCTTATAAAGTTGTTCTGAGAATTAAATAAAATAAATTACATAAAATATTTAGCTTAGTTCCTGGCACTCTGGTAGATAGATTTGCTAAAAAAGCTCTTTATTCTTATTATTTAATAAGATTAGACTTACTAAGAACATATTAGCATTGAAAAGTAGAATGCATGTGAAGCAAAATTGATGGTTTTACATGATTTATGTTCCCCAAACCTTGATATATGTGTTCAGATTTGGTTGGCTTTAGAACTAGATGGTTGTTGTACCTATGGAGCTACTTTTTGTTAAGGGCAAACAAGTTATTCTACAGACTCTTAAAATCCCACTCCACATAAGGCTCTTTAAAAAAATTAGATGTTCATAGTCTGTGTCTATTTACTGTCTTAAAATAACATTCTTTTATTTTCATATCAAAATTTAAATGTGAGTTAATGCTGGAACATTCTGTTTTCTCATTCTAAAATGAGGTCTGTTGACCTGATTTGATCTCTTTTCCCATTTTCTGTTGATGCTTTTGTTGACAGAATCAATGGAAAAAATCAGGTTAAATCGTAGAGCTCTTTCCTTTTTTCCTCTGAATAAAATTATGGTGTACTTGTCAGACTTCAAAGATATGATGGAACATGGTATAAATATGCCCTAGATAATGGTGAAAGGTCTAGACAGTAAAAAGTAAGAGCTAAGAGTATTTTGAATTCAAAATGGATAGGGATATTTTTATAATGTAGATAGTAGCTGAAAAAGGATCAATACAACTAGAATGTTAGTATTTTTTGGAGCATGGTATGCATTCCAATGTGTGTTTGGGGTTATATGCAATACACTTCACATTCATTGGTCCCTTTCTGTCCAGACCCACTGCCATCATTCCAGTCCACCAATTCTTACCTTTGCTGTGACATTAGCCTCTTGATCCTTAACATTTCAGTCATATTATGCTCCCACTCAAACATATTAATTGATTACTCATTGCCCTCAAGATGAAATCCAAACGGCTTAGTCTGACATCAGCACTATAAACATTATACAACCTAAAATAAAGTGATTCATTAATTTACTTATTGAACATAAGTTTATTGACATTTTGCTGTCCCATTCCTTGTGCTAAACATTGGGCATACAGATGGAGATCATGGCCCTTGCCCCCAAAGACCTCACCTTTTAGAGGGGGAGACAGGCAAGCAGAGCATCACTCACAGTGCAGTGTGGTAAACAGAGGACACTGGAAGCTCAGAGGAAGGGCACCCAACTCATTTACATAGTGCTTTCAGTTTTTGTTCTTCATCAGCTTTTTCAACTAACCTCTCATTACTTTTTTTCAAATTCTCTGTGCTAGATTGATCTACTTGTAGTTTTCCTAAATATCATGCATATACCCATCTCTGACTTTGATCATATTGTGTTTTTTCATGCTCAGTATCCCTGTTTCCTGTTTATTTACTCAACCAGCATGAATTGAACATATACTGTGTGCCAGCCCATGTGTGCTCTACATTGTCGATGCGTGAATGAGAGAGGCACAGCCCTCCCTCATGAAACTGAACAATGTCGCCTTTCCTAACCCCTCTTACTCTCTCTAAACCCTTCTAGCCCAGATTAGGAGTCATTCTGAACCCTCCAGCCCAGGTGATTTCTTTCTTCTTGAGCTCCTGTGAACTTACTGTCTGTCGCATGTCACATCTTATATAGTTATCAGGGAATCAATGAGTATTTGCTGGTTGATTAATTTATTTGTATTACAAGAACAATAGATTAATTTATCTCTGATAATAAAAATAATAGAATGCAACTATCATGGGGGAAATTAAAGTTTTAAATTATTTTGAAATTTCTATTCTTATTCCTTCAGCTGGGTGATGGTTGGCAACATTCTTGAGTCTCAGTCTCCTCATTTGTCAAATCAGCAGATTGAATGAGAAATTTAAGTTATCTTCCAAGTATGCAATTGTATGTTTTTTAAAAAATCAAGATTTTGGTATGATTTAATAAACTAGGTTGAATTCCTTTATATTTTAATTCTAATGTTCATGGGTAACTAGAGGAAGGGGAAGGAGGCCAAGCAAGATATAAGAGGAAGAAGAAGGAAAAGGATGAAGAAGAAAAGAAAGGAGAAGAAGCAAGGGCTCCTCTGTAAACTTTCAGAAACAAAGGCAAACAGCTTCCTTTGAGGAGCATATGCCCTTTTCAGGGCATCTTTCTTCTTACTCCCCAGTTAGATCTTGTCAAAAGTTGGATTTGTTATTAACCGTTTGTGTAGAATTCATATATTGAAATGCAATGGCTGAGTTGTGGAGTGGGAATTGTATGACTGATTTACTAATTCTTCCAATACATTTTTCATATAGTTAAGTAAAAGAAGTTTCGAAAACAAAACAACAACAACAACAAAAACAAAGAGAGAGATTACATCTTTGTAAATACTTTTCAATGAAGTTCAATGTAAAAGTATCCCCAAACAAACTATTTGGGTTCTGATACATTTCTCATATTTTAGGCAAAGGATCGTGGACCAGCTTCATTTTTTCTTAGAGGTATTACTTCAGACTGGGTTGACCAGGTAATTGACTTCATTTACACATATATTTATTGAGCACCTACTGTATGCCAGGCAAAGTGCTTATATAACAGATAAATAAGTGATATCTACTATCAAGGTATTTACAATCATTGGGGGTACCTATTGTTGTTTTCTGCCTGTTAATAGTCATAGAATCAAGTACTTTATGTTATAGCATATTATATGACATATATATCTACATTTATTTAAAAATTTTTCATGCTTATGTGTGTATAGATATGCATATACCCACACAGACATATATTCACACATTCATAACATTTCACTGTATGCATATACATACGCACAAGCATGGGTAAAAAATATTTATTTATGTCTATTTAAAAAACACTTCTACATACCTACAGAAAAAGAAAATTTTTATACTTACAAACAATTACACCTCTGAGAAAAATTTTGAAAGTTGTAAATGATCTTATCTGTGATTCCACATATTTTGAATCATGGCCTTCTTAGAAAATCTGATGAAAGTTAAGGAACTTTTTTTAAGAAAGTACCCTATGATGTGAAATTTTAGACTTTTGAACTCTTTGAAATCCATCTATCTTAGGATGAGTTCTCCAGAGGAGCAAAACTAGTGAGGCATGTATATATATAGAGAGAGAGAGAGACAGAGAGAGAGAGAGAGAGAGAGAGAGAGAGAGAGAGATTTATCTCAAGAAAATTGCTCATGCAGTTGTGGAGGCTGGCAAGTCCCAAATCCGTGGGTCAGGTGTCAGGCTGGATGCTTCTCCCAACTCACATGGTTGTAGGGGCTGAACGCAAAATCAACAGGTCACGCGGAAGGCTGTTGGCTCATGTCCCAAGAACCGGAGGTTAGAGGATGATGGGTTGGACATAAGATCCAGAGGGAGCTTAGCCAGAGCATCCATATACATATTGAGTGCAGGCCACACCCCCAAGGAAACTGGCTTTCTACTGATTAGCTGCTCACATCAGATCACAAAATGAAGAATGATTACATAATATCTGAGAATCATTGTCTAGCCAAGCTGACACATAATCTTAATCATCTCACCATTTTTGTGCTACCGGTTAGAAACCTCAGACATGTACAGAAGCAGACTTTCTATAGGAAATTTGAAATTGCAGGGTATAGGCCTGTCCAACAGCTTGATGCCAGCTTTTAAAAATTAAAATACCCTCAACGCCAACTAAAATACAAATGGAAAACCTATAATCTGCACAGTTTAAAGCTCTCTGAAGTCGATACAAATGATTGTGAACAGCATAATGAATTAATCATTCACAGGTGTGTTTAAATATAAGATCATAATCTTTTCTAAATCCTCATCCTTTCATACAAGTAAATCTTATTTTCTCCTGTAGCAAATCAAATGAGCAGTCATGAATAGACTCTGACAGTTATAATTGGAAAGATTTTTCTCCTTAAGGGAAAGGTAACCTCACTTGATGGTGTTTTGAGAAGTTGACCTACTGCTGGCTGTTTTGTTGGCCCTTGTTATGGATTGAATTGTGTTCCCCCAAAATGTGTGTCTATTTGGCTAGGCCATGATTCCCAGTATTGTATGGTTGTCTGCCATTTTGTAATCTGATGTGATTATCCTATGTGCTGTAAATCCTAACCTCCATGATGTTAATGAGGCAGGATTAGAGGCAGTTATGTTAATGGGGCTGGACTCAATCTATAGAATTAGGTTGTATCTTGAGTCGATTTCTTTTTAGATATAAAAGAGAGAAGCCAGCTGAGAGGAGAGGGACTGCATACAACCAAGAAAGAAGAGCCAGGAGCGGAGTATGTCCTTTGGACCCAGGGTTCCTGCGCTGAGAAACTCCTAGATCCAGGGGGAGATTTATGATAAGGAACTTCCCTCAGAGCAAACAGAGAAAGAAAGCCTTCCCCTGGAGGTGACACCCTGAATTCAGACTTCTAGCCTCCTAGACTGTGAGAGAATAAATTTCTGTTTGTTAAAGCCATCCACTTGTGTTATTTCTGTTATAGTAGCACTAGATAGCTAAGACAGCCCCTTTTCCATGAATTTCCCAGTATCACATCTAAACCCTGGAAATTAAATTGTTAGTCTTCTGTTTTTGATAGCAGAGACTGCTTCTTAAACTGCCATCTTAGCACCAGTAGCTTTTTGTTGTTCTCTCAGTTTATGAAAAACATGTCTGCCTTTTAAATTGCCTGAGCCAAACTTTACTCACCATGCATCTTCCATGGTGATCCCTCTCTGCATTGCTACTTATCAGTATCAAAAAGCTATGACTGAAAGGTAGTCAAATTCAAAGGTGCTCAGCATATCTTTTGGCCCTGGATTCATAAAATCAAGTCAGTCATAGGCTTGGTGTGTTTTCCTCTAACTGACTGCATGGATCACAAGAGCACCGCTTTCCCCTTTATTTACTGAGGCATGCTAAAGAATGAAGATGTTTATCTTTAAAATAATGAGTACCTTTCCACCCTACTTACAGCATGCAGCAACTTAGTCATGAGATATTTTTCAAAATACCGCTGTGTAACTTTCCTTCTTAACAATTATCACAGTTTTAATCTTATGTTATGTTTGTGTGATTATTTAATTAATATCTGTCTTCTCTATAATATTTTAATCATCATGAGTCAGGAAGCCCGACTAGTTTGCTCATCTTTATTTATATCCCTAGCATCTGGCACAGTGCCTGGCATATAGTAGGTGATAATAGATATGTGTTTAATGAATTGCCCAAATATTTTTGGAGTTTCTTCTCTGGAATTGTCTTCAGAACCAGTTTCCCAGGAATGGGAAGAAGAGAAAATGGCTTTCCTGATTTTCTTTGAAGAACATCAGTGCATTCTGTTTTGGTCTACCTCCCATTTTAATTCTTCTGTCCTTGGTTTTTCTTTGCTCCACTTAGCTCCTCTCAGGTGGCCTCCTTTCCTTCTCTTCTCAGTGCAGTGGAAACAAACAATGTAAGCTACCTGGCACAGATGTATTGATGCTGACCAACTCTAAGATTCTGAGGGGACTGTACGTAGGGTCAGGCTGAGGGACTAAGGTAAATAGAGCCTTTGGCAAAACACTCTAGCACTGACTGAATTCATCTGGTGCTGCTTACTGCAGTCGTTGCTGTAAAATCCTTTGTTTGTTGTTAGTTGCTGTCAAGTTGGCTCCAACTCATGGTGACTTTAGGTATAAAGGAATGAAAAGTTCCTGGGTCCTGTGGCATCTTCATGGTCGTTGGTATGTTTGAGTCCATTGTGGAGGCTATTATGTCAAACCATCTCATTGACAGTTTCCTTCATTTTTGTTAACCCTCTACCAAATATGATGTCCTTTTCTAGTGACTGGTCTTTCCTCATGACTTGTCCAAAGTAAGTGTGCCGAGGTCTTATTATCCTTACTTCTAAGGAGCATTCTAGCTGTATTTCTTCTAAGACTAATTTCTTCATTCTTTTGGCAGTCCACAGTATATTCAGTATTCTTTGCCAACACCACAGTTTGAATGCATCAGTTCTTCAGTCTTAAACCTTAAGTGAGTATAATTAAGTGAGCAATGTAAATCTGCATTGCTGAAAGTTTAGGACTCAAGTTTTAAGGGAGTTAATTATAAGATGGTTATGACATTATTATGAAATGGTTTAAGGTGAGTTGATGGTGTTAACAGTAATTCTTTATGCGGTGGGGGGGGCTGGATTTACAGAGGACCTTAACTGTTTTACATATTTCTATAATATTTTAGTTTATTTTTTACAACAGGCTATATTACTTTAGTGATTAAAAGAGAATATATACAACAAATATTTTTAAGGATCAGAGGGGAAATGATGCCCTTAAGTCATTTAAAAAAATTTACCAATGAAAAGAAACTTCAAAAAAATAACATAAATTTGAATACATAATAAAATATAGTTAAAGTGATTGAGTTAATAATAAAAATCACCTAGAGTTAATTTATTTTGATATCCCATGGCCACTATTGCTGTCCTAGCTTCTTGTCTGCACTTATGAAGACATGTGTCTTCCCACATGCTATGCTGCTTGGAGTTTTTGGGCATCCTAGTACTTACTCAGTAGTCTGCATGCATCAAGCATATGGGCCAGACCTTCCCACATGGAGGTCGTTGGCCAACCTGGGATTTCCCCTGTAGAGACCTCACTCCCACTTGCCATTTCCTTGGTCTCCTGGCTGGCTTGTCAATTGTCCAGGCATGAACCAGTAATGTGAAACTTACCTCCAAAAATGGAGAGCGCCGAGAGACCGAAGAAAGAGGTGGACAACTCCAGGGGGGCAGCAAAGGAGTTTAGCAGAGAGTCTTACAGACAAGGTGAGTCCTGGGAGGCAGTAAGACCAAAGCAGATCTCCATGCCCCACAGTGGGAGGGCAGAGGTTTTATAGTAGTGGTGGATATTAATGGCTACATGCCAGGGACTTAACACAGGGATGACTTAGCAAATTGTAGTGAACTAGTGGACCATATGAGGGCACAAATATTTGACCTCGCAAAGCCTATTTCCCCTTCGCTAATGACATATTCATTGAAAATACCTTTTTTCAACAACGTAAATGGTGACTATACACATGGACCTCACGGGATAGAATCCACAGGAATCAAATTGACCACATCTGTAGAAAGAGATGATAGAGAAGCTCCTTATCATCAGTCAGAGCAAGGCCAGGGACCAATTGTGGAACAGACCATCAATTGCTCAGATGCAAGTTCAACTTGAAGCTGAAGAAAATTAAAACAAGTTCATGAGATCCAAAATATGACCTTGAGTATATCCCACCTGAATTTAGAGACCATCTCAAGAATATATTCGATGCAGTGAACATTAATGACCGAAGACCAGATGAGTTGTGGGATGACATAAAGGACATCGTACTTGAAGAAAGCAAAAGATCATTAAAATGATAGGAAAGAAAGAAAAGACCAAAATGGATGTCAGAAGAGACTCTGAAACTTTCTCTTGAATGTAGAGCAGCTAAAGCAAAAGGAAGAAATGATGAAGTAAAAGAGCTGAACAGAAGATTTCAAAGGGCAGCTTGGGAAGACAAAGCATTATAATGACATGTGCAAAGATCTAGGGTTCAAAAACTAAAAAGGTAGAACACACTTGGCATTTCTCAAGCTGAAAGAACTGAAGAAAAATTCAAGCCTCAAGTCACAATATTGAAAGATTCTACGGGCAAAATATTGAACAAGTCAGGAAGCATCAAAAGAATATGGAAAGAATATACAGAGTCACTGTACCAAAAAGAATTGGTTGACGTTCAACCATTTCAAGAGGTTGTATATGATCAAGAACTGATGGTATTGAAGGAAGAAGTCCAAGCTGCACTGTAAGCATTGGTGAAAAACAAGGCTCCAGGAAATAGCTGAATATCAACTGAGAGGTTTCAAAAAAGGATACAGTGCTGGAGGTGCTAACTTATCTATGCCGAGAAATTTGGAAGAAGCTACATGACTAATAGACTGGAAGAAATTCATATTTGTGCCCATTCTAAAAAAAGGTGATCCAACAAATTGCAGAAATTATCCAACAATGTCATTAATATCACATAAAAGTAAAATTTTGCTGAAGATCATTCAAGACTGGTTGAAGCAGTACATCAACAAGGAACTGTCAGAAATTCAAGCTGGATTCAGAAGAGGACATGCAACAAGGGATATCATTGCTCATATCAGATAGATCTTGGCTGAAACAGAATACCAGAAAGATGTTTACCTGTGTTTTATTGACTACGCAAAGACACTCGACTGTGTGGATCATAACAAATTATGGATAACTTTGCAAAAAATGGGAATTCCAGAATACTTAATTGTGCTCATGAGAAGCTTGTACATAGACCAAGAGGCAATTGTTTAAACAGAACGAGGGAATAGTGTGTAGCTTAAAATCAGGAAAGGTGTGCATCAGGGTTGTATCCTTTCCCCATACTTACTCAATTTGTATGCTGAGCAAATAATGCAAGAACATGGACTATATGAGGAGCCCTGGCGAAGCAGTGGTTAACAGCTCAACTACTAACCAAAAGGTCAGTAGTTCAAATCCACCAGCTGCTCCTTGGGAACCATATAGGGCAATTCTACTCTGTTCTATAGGGTTGCTGTGAGTTGAAACCAACTCGATGGCAAGGGGTTTGGGTTTTTTTTTTTTGTTTTTTTTTTTTTTTTGGTTTTTTGGACTATATGAAAAAGAACACAGCATCAAGATTGGAGAAAGACTCATTAACAATCTGATATGCAGATGACACAACTTTGCTCACTGAAAGCTAAGAGGAGTTGAAACACTGATGAAGATCAAAGACTATAGCCTTCAGTGTGAATTACACCTCAGCATAAAGAAAATAAAAATTCTCACAACTGGACCAATAAGCAACATCATGATAAACAGAAAAAATATTGAATTCATTTTCATTTTATTTGGATCCATAATCAACACTTGTGGGAGCAGTGGTCATGAAATCAATTGATGTATTGCTTTGGGCAAATCTGCTGCAAAGGATCTCTTTAAAGTGTAAAACAGCAAAGATATCACTTTGAGAACTAAGGTGTGCCTGACCCAAGCCGTGGTATTTTCAATTGCCTCCTAAGCATTGAAAGTTGGACAACAAATAAGGATGACTGAAGAAGAATTGATGCCTTTGAATTATGGTGTTGACGAAGAATATTGAATATACCACGGACTGCCAGAAGAATGAACAAATCTGTCTTAGAAGAAGTACAGCCAAAATGCTCCTTTGAAGCGAGGATTGTGAAACTTCATCTCACGTACTATGGACATGTAATCATGAGGGACCAGTCCCTGGAGAAGGACATCATGCTTGGTAAAGTAGAGGGTCAGTGAAAGAGAGCCAGACCCTCAATGATATGGACTGACACAGTGGCTGCAACAATGAGGTCAAGCATAGGAATGGCTGTGAGGATGGTGCAGGACTGGGCTGTTTCTTTTTGTTGTACATAGGGTTGCTGTGACTCAGAACTGACTCGATGGCACCTAACAACAACAACAACATGCAGCACACAAAAACATACATTTACATAAGCCTACAGATACACCTATAGATGCATGTGCATGCACTCGTGTATGCCTTCCTATACACGTATCTACCTATGTAATCACACACATATTCTTAGGTTTTTACTACTGTTGTTGCAAAATGGTATATGTTATGTAATTTACTGAAGTTGTTCTTTCTTGTGTGTGCTTCTTAGTGTCTTCATTTACCTTGGTCGAATTATGCAGTCTTCACCCATATTTGGTATTGCTTTTCCCACCACAAAAAAAAAAAAAAAAAACAAAAACACAAGTATCTCCTATCTAGAAAGTGATTCCCCCTCACTATCCCTCCCATCCTTGGTAGTTATCAAAGAACATTCTTTCTGTATCTCTATCTATTTGTGACTTTTTATAATAGTGGGACCATACAATAGTTGGAGCCCTGGTGGTGCAGTAGTTAAGAGCTATGGCTGCTAAGCAAAAGGTTGGTAGTTCGAATCACTTTCTTGCCAGGTAAACTAGCAATGTAAGAGATAAAAGTTGCATTAGTGAAGTGAGGGATGGTTGAGAACTTCCTGCAGACGACAATGGAAAGAGTCAACTACCACAAATTGGCTTAGTTCATTGTTTGGTGGGAACTAGAGATAGCTGGTTAAAGGTTGAGTCCATCTGAATTCTTAGAGAAGCAGCTATGGTTGGATGTTTTCTAGCTCATCTGAGCTACTCTGACAAAAAAAAAGGTGAGCTATTACTGTGAAATATAGTTTCCAAGAAACTCTTCTGAAGCCACTAGTGGGAAAGAGTGTGAGTCCAGGAAGGATCCATAAATGCTCCTTGGATTAAAATGTAAAAGGTCAAATAAAATCAGTTCCTCGCTAAAATGATAGCATCACTGAGCTTCTAGTGTAATTTTCTCTCTTCTGGATTAGTGAGCCGACCAAATATGACTCATGTCTATTATGACCATTGTTACATTGTTCCAGGTCTAGGTGTCTCGTCTGGCTACTGAGGTTCTCTGCTTCTCCTCTCCTATTTTGTTTTTGTGTATGTCGGCTTTATTGCTTGTTAACATTTTCATAAGAGGAAAGAAGCTGAGGAGATGGAGGTGAAAGTAAAAATCAGTCCACTTTTTCCCTTGTTAGCAGCACTTGTAAAAGTTTGAAGGGGAGGAGGTAAAAACTAACAACTAAAATAAAGTTTCTTTCAATTATATCTGAATATTACTTGCCAATATACTTACACATTACCATGGATAATTGCAAACTAGTGAATCCTTATTAAGTAATAATACCTTTAAGATTGATATTCAAATATCTTTATTTAAAATTTTATTCTTACCAGCTTCCATATAAAAAAGCTGATGACATTTGCTGTGGAGCTCATGACACAAGGAGCTTGGAAGTGGAGGTGCCAACTGGTGACTGCACAGCAGGCAATGTTGGTTCATTGGGCAAGAACCGTTTGACATGCTAAGCTGGGCATCCCTGCCATCCACTTAAAGGGGCTTCCTTATATGAGGTTGATATGTCCTGTCCATTGTTTTGTGACATCTGAGGATATTTTCAATTACTTTAAGGTGTTACACAATCCTGAAAAATAGTCTCAAAACAAGATTTAAATTAACCTCATTTTTGTAAACATGCCCTATGTCTTACAGTACTTTCTCCCCTCTTTAGACAAGAGAAAGAATGAAAGAAGACTGTCATGATGTAAACTCAGTTTTGTTTTCCCTACTAGACCATAAACCGGTAAACCAGTTGCTGTTGAGTTGACTCTTCCTCATGGCAACCCCACATGTGTCAGAGTAGAACTGTGCTCTATAGGGTTTTTAATGGCAGATTTTTTGGAAAGTAGATCGCTTGGCCTTTCTCCTTTCTTCTGGGGTGTCTCTGGGTGGACTTGAACTTCCAACTTTTTGGTTAGCAGCCGAGTGCATTAACCATTTGCATCATCCAGAGGTTTCCAACTAGATCATTTATTGAGGACCTACTCTATGCCTGGTGCTATATGTACATGACAGGTGCAGTAATCCTATGAACGGGGTTTACAAAGGAAGAAAATGAAACTTAAAAAAAATCTAGGTACCTGGCCCAATCATATAGCTATAAGCAGCAACTCTGGGATTGTAACCTACTTTCTGTAACCAACAACTTTACTCTTTTCTGTACACCATAGTCATTTTCTAGCTCCTTAAGTCCAAGGACTATATCTTACAAATCTTTGTATATCCAACAGTCTTGAAATGAAGACCCAGGGTGAAAGATTTTAACTAATCATTTGGATGAATCACATAACTTATCTGGGTTTTGTATACTTTATTTATGGCTTGATAATAATATTTAATATTTATAGACTACTTACTCTACAGCAGGCATTGCTAAGTACTTTCATGACATCCTCAATTAATCCTCATGACACCCTCTACCTATGTTACAGGTATAATTAAAACTTTCATACGTAAGAGGAATCAGAAGCCAAATAATTTATATAGATACCCCACCCTCAAAGTGATGGAGCATAATGCCTCACTGCTTAAGTCTAGGCTGCCCAGAATGACCTCCTTCCAAAGAACAGTAAAGAAAGGGGAAAAAAGAGTAATTTACAGTGTAGAAACACTTACCTCATGAGCAGTGATAAGTTATTTTGATAGTACTTTCCCTCGATAGGATGTGATGCAAACGGCACTTTACCTCTGTAGTCTTTCTCCCCAAAACACCTAAGCCTTGTCTAATCATGAGAAAAACATCAGACAAATGCCAATAGAGGGACATTCTACGAAATACCTGCCCAGTACTCCTCAAAACTGTCAAGGTTATCAAAAATAAAGTTTGAGAAACTCACAGCCAAGAAAAGCCTAAGGAAACATAGTGAGTACATACAATGTGGTGTCTTGGATGGGATCCTGGAGCAGAAATAGGACGTAAGGTAGAAACGCAGGAAATCTGAATAAAGTACGGACTTTACTTAGTAATAATGCATCAATAGTGGTTTATTAGTTGTGACAAATGTACCATGCTAACGTAAGATGTTAGCAATAGGGGAAACTGGGTGTGGGCTCTACGGGAACTTTCTGTACTATCTTTGCAGCTTTTCTGACGATTTGAAACTGTTTTAAAATAGAAGGCTTACTAAAATACATAAATAAATGAACGAATGCATAGATGTATAAACCATTCTGATTTTCCTTTCAAGCCTTTGATTTTGCCTCTATATTATTACTGCCCTTGAGGGAGACTCTTTGAATTTGTCCCCTTGGCTTTGATTCAAACAGAGGTAAGGAAATTGACTGGTTTTGGTAAATGATAAGCATACGTGTTAAATATTTTGGAAAAACACTTGCTAGGAATTTTAAGGGTGCTTTTTTGCTAACCAAATGTTGGCAGTTCAAATCCACCAGCCGCTCCTTGGAAACCCTATGGGGTTGGTTTGTTTGTTTTATGCTATCTGCTCTTAATATCCTCAGCTACCAATCTAATAAGATTACAGATCACTGAGTAGGGCAAACCTGAGCAAGCCATGACATAGTGATTACAAATATGATCCCATGCCGTTCAAAGCATAGTTTTATATCATATGAGGAGACTACATGAGAACTCGTGTTTTCCCAACAATAAGCTGTGGTGCCGCAACATTGGATTATACTGTAAAGGTGAGGTCTAAGCACAGGAGCAGACGATCCCTAAATAAACAACAGTTTTGTTTTCATTCCATCTGTGTTAAAATCATTTGTCATAAGAGAAAGTGTCAACACAAAAGGTAAAAAATAAAACCAAATATTTATTCTTTCCCTTGGTTAATGTAAATATGCTAATTAACATTTTGAATATTGAGGATTCTGGGCAAAATAATAATTTATATTAATATTGCCACTTCAATGTTTTGGCCTTAATTTCCAGAAGAGGCTCAATGATCTAATTCGAGATGATGGAAATACTGCTAAATAGCAGACGTGAAATATCAGTAAACACAGTGAGTAGGTGTTGAAACATCTCAATGTTGTCAAACTAGCTGATTAATGTCATTTATTGGGATTCTTTTTCGTCCTTTATTTTTTCCAGGTTTTGTGGTCTCTGACATTGCTTGTTTGGCTATTGGTATTTCTGAATTCTTTCCTGTCATCACTTGACTAGGAATAAATCCCTTTTCTTTTATGCTACTCTCTTGAAATTTTGTTGGAAAAAACAGACATGAGGAACATGAAGACTACAAAGCAGGGTGCTAATCAAATACAGTTTTTTAGATTTAGGGTGTTTAATGACTCTTAAATTGAAAAGGATGACAATTGACAAATGGATTCATAAATGTATTACATTCTGTTTTATTACTGCTTGTTTTCTTAAAATGCTGCCTTTCTCCAGAAGTGTATTTTAAGTCAATAAATTATGGAGAAAAATAAAAGTTATATGTTAGAGTATATTTGTATTTTGTAAAAAGCAATAAACAAAACTATAGGAAATAACATTTTACATACATAATAGTTGCCCTTATTTACCAATGTTTAAAAAAATCTTATTGAGAAAGTGGCAACCTTACTTAATTCATTTCCAAATATTTAATCTGGTGTAAGGCTGGTCTTTTCTCTCTGTAGTATCCAGTATAGTGGTAAAAGTGAAACATTTCAGACCCCCCACCCCCACCCTCACCCCCTGCCGAGTTACTGGGAATACAAGAAGAGCTGATCTGAACCTAACCCTCATATTTTGTGAAAAATTTCAGTCCATGCCGTGAATCACTCTTTAAATAGAAATGGTGTTTCACTGCTTTAGGAGCTAAAGAGGAGAATCGATCTATGTTCCTCAAATACTGGCTGAGGCTAAGAGAACATATTTTAAAGATCTAAGATGTAATGGAGTTTGTAGAATTTAAAAAGAAAAAAATAAATCTATATGGAATTGAGTATGTTTTCCTCTGTCATTTTTCCAGGTTTTGTGTTTTCTGACATGCTTTATTGACTATTGGTATTTCTGAATTCTTTCCAGTCATCGCTTGACTGGGGGTAAATCTCTTTTCTTTTATGCTACTCTCTTGAAGTTTTGTTGGAAAACCAGAGATGAGGATGATGAAAACTATGAAGCAGGGTGCTAAGGGTCAGACCTGTTGTCCTTAACACATGGACCAGCCTAGGACTCAGGTGGTTTCGGGTGGGGTATAGGAGAGACTCAGACATTTGCCTGACCACCCAGTGAGTGGCATGTCCCTTTTATTATGATGGTTTCATCTATTGACATTTCCTACTTTCTTTGGAAGGCAGTCCTTAGGGCTGTTTGGGAAAGAAGCATCCTACTACATTCCTCAAGACAGTAATCGTGTGTTCCTTTCCCTTGCTAGGTTTCTCTTAGACTTAGCATGGTTCAGAGTGGCTGTCCAGCAAGCAGGTAACTGCAGGCCTGAATTCCAAAATCTTATCTCTGCTATGTGCCAGAGACAGTTTAGTGGCCATATATGCAGTGGTGAGAGTCCTGGGTAGTGCAATCAGCACTAGACTACTAACTGAAAGGTTGGCAGTTCGAACCCACCCAGAGGTGCCTTGAAAGAAGGGCCTGGGGATGTGTTTTGGAAAGGTCACAGCTTGAAAACCTTATGGAGCAGTTCTACTCTGCACACATGGGGTCACCATGACTCAGAATTAACTCGATGGCAACTGTATTTTTTTTTTGGTTTATACGTAGTAGTGAGTAAGACAGACCAGGACCCTGCTCACGTGGGGAGCTTATATTCTGAGAAAAGATTTAAGTGAAGGCATAAAAAATGAATAGAGAGGGAGAAAGAAAGGAAAAAGGGAAGAAAGGAAAAGAAAGAAGTATTGGATATGATAAGTGCCAGGATGATGGGATGTGGTATGGAAAGATATTAGTGGGCAGGGGCTACCGTAGATTGGGTGGTCAGAAAAGGTCTCTTGGAGGAGGTAAAGCTGAAGCTGAGAGCTAAATGACAAGAATTCCACTTCTGCAAACAGCAAGGAGGAGAATATTCTAAGCAGAGGAAAAAGCTAGGGCAAAGGTCATCAGATGGGAATAAGCTCAGTATGTTTGTGGAACATTTCTATGGAGGGAGTGAAGAGGGAGAGGAGAGAGTGGTGAGAGATGAAATCAGAGAAGGAGGCGGGGCCAAATTATGGAGGACTTTACCAACTAGTGTTAGGAGTTCAGGTTTTATTCTAAATGTGATTTGGGGTTTCAATTGGGATAGGGATCTGATGTACATTTTTAAAAGATCACAATGGACGCTTTATGGAGAATATTTTGTAGGAGAGCAAGGGACAAGATTTGGAAGCAAGAAGACCAGTTAGGAAGCTGTTGCTGTAGTCTGGTTGAGAAAGGATGATGGCTTACACTAGACATATGGTTAGGGAAGAAGCAGGACCAATCCAGGATATGTTTTGGTGGTAGAGAGATGAGGACTAGCTGAAGGATTGGGTGTGGGTGTGGGGGTGGGGTACCAGAGAGAAGAGAATCAAGTTTAAATTGTAGAGTTTTGGTTTGAGAAACTAGATGAATAGATGGGTAAGCTGGTTTGACCATGTCATTTCCGAGAATCTAAGTGAAGACCCTAAGTTAGGTCATTGGATACCCAAGTCTAGGACCTTGAATTTCATGAGTAAAACAAACTTGAAGATTTGATTTGGCCCTTATCATCATGTAGATGCACTCTGAACCATGGGATGGAATGACATCCAAGAAAGGGCATAGATATACAAGAGAAGGGGGGTTGGGACATAGCCCTAAACTGCTGTAACATTCAGAGGTTAGGAAGAAGAATCATCAAGGGTATCTGAAAAGGAGCAGCTCAGTGAGATAAAAGGAACAAGTTGTGATGTCGTGGAAGCCAAGAGGAGATAATTCAAGAAAAATTGAATAGCAATTGTGTTAAATGCTGCTAAAATAGGATAAAGAAGTGACCCGTGGATATGGCAACATGGAGATCATTATAGAACAATCTTTGTGGTATGGTACAGTCTGAAGTACATTTGGAGTAGTTTGGTTAAGGATGTAGAGGAGTCCCTAGGTGGCACAAACTGTTAAGCACTTGACTGTTAGCTGAAAAGCTTGGAAGTTCAAACCCACCCAGAGGCACACTGGAAGATGGGCCTGGCAATCTCCTTCTGAAAAGTCACAACCTTGAAAACCCTGTGGAGCAGTTCTACTCTGCACACATGGAGTCGCCACTAGTCGAGGTCAACTTTATGGCAACTAACAACAATAAGGATGTAGAAGTAGATGTCTTGACTAGAGAAAACTCTTCCAAGAAGTTTGCAGTCAAAGGAGTAGTTTTTTGTTTTATAGTTTGCTTTTTAATTTTTTTTTTTTAAATAGATTAGGAGTACGTTTGTATGATGGTGGCTGTGTAAAGTAAAAATTCAGTATTTAGAGAAAATAGTGAAATGTAACTTTTGTAGAAACAGTAAGAAATTTAAAACACTTGATCCCTCTTAAAGGGTTAACAGTTTTCTGTGGAAAGAAATTGTTCTTTTTTAAATTTGGAGAGTTTGTTAGTTCTCAAACAGATAGAAGCCAAAGAATACCTTGTGAGGGATACGTTTCAGAGGTGAGGCTTGGAAGTTCACAGCCTAAAGTACTTTCTTACACGGAGAACAGAAAGAATAAAAGGTCCTAGCACTTTTCAAAGGTTAATGTAGAACTGCAGACTCTTAAAAAAAAAAGAGAGAGATTTTCACAAGCAGATATTTAGGGAAGTATCTAATTCAAACCCCAAGGCATATTGGGGTCCATCATTAGGACTATTGTGCCAATCCATCTCCCAGAGGGTCTCCCTTACCGTAGCTGGCTCTCTACTTCACCAAACATGATGTCCATCTCTAGTGATTGATCCTGCCTGATGATGTGTCCAAAGAAAGTGAGTCAGACAATGTTCTGTTGTGATCCATAAGGTTTTCATTGGCAATTTTCAGAAGTAGATTTTCAGGCCTTTCTTCCTAGTTTCTCTTAGTCTGGAAGATCCACTGATACCTGTCCACCATGGGTAA
The DNA here is from genome assembly GCA_030035585.1 of Dugong dugon. Classification (NCBI taxonomy): domain Eukaryota; kingdom Metazoa; phylum Chordata; class Mammalia; order Sirenia; family Dugongidae; genus Dugong; species Dugong dugon. The sequence continues at coordinate 18,255,412 of CM057465.1, forward strand.
TCCTGCTGGTATTTGAAATACCAGTGGTATAGCTTCCAGCATCATAGCCACCACAGCACAACAAACTGACGGATGGTGGATGGATGGAATACGGAAGGTATTCCATATTCTGAGGCACTATAGAAATAGAGATTACAGGCAGGCTTAGGCAGTCAATAGCAATTTCCTGGAAAACTTGGGGAATGGTATATGGACGGAGTTCAAATATCTAGTAGCATGATAGCATGATAAAACTTAGGAAAGCATAGATAATATTTAGGTGAGCAGCAGATAGTCAAGACTAACTGCATTGTAGGGACTGTGAGGAGATAAGCATGTAAGGATAAGCTGGGACAATATTGGTGTGATTGTTGGTCTTGGTTTGAATGTCAAGGCAAGAACTTAGTTTTGCAAGAATTTGGTGCAGTTGGAAGTTTTTGAACAGAGCAATGACCTTTATATTTATTTTTGATATTAAAGTATGCCTTGTGGTTTAGACTTTCCCTAACAGTTTCATAAAATGAGCTTTTGAAACAGCCAAGCCAACAAGTGTCTTGGAGAATATGAAAACAAAAATAATAATAATAGCACTGTCTATTTTTGAGAATCATTACGTGTCAGGCACTGTGTTAGGTGGTTTATATTTAGCCATCACATCAATTCTGTAAGGTAAGTATTACTATCCTGATTTGAGATAAGGAGAAAGGCTCAAAAAGGTTTCATAGCCACATAGCTAGTATGTGGAGAAGACAAGACTCAAATGTAGTTTACTCTGCCTGCAAAGGCAGAACATCTCTTGCCCTTGAGCAATTTATACATAGTCTTACTGGGGAGATACGAGTCATAACTCTCTCACTTAGTATATATTTTTTATTTATATGTAACTTGGTAGGTACTATCCTTTTCCTGACTGAGTCAAGACTGTGCAATTACCCCAGGCATTCTACTTGGATTTTGGCCTCAATTTCCAGTTGTTTAACTTCAGTTTCTGTATAGGTTGGGGTTCTGCCTTAAACATCGGCCTACTTGACTAGGGCCTTAATAGCCTTTCCAACCGTTGTAAGATCCCTCTTGTTCCCTGTCAGTTCTGTAGTTGACTGGGACCCTCCTAAGGTTCTGATCACCGGGAACCAAAATATCTAGCCCAGGACACTACCTGCCAACTCCAAACAGCACCATCCACACTGTGGTCAATATAGCCGGCACCAAGTTGTGCAGCTGGTTGGCCTTGCTTCAGGTCTACCATCCTGAAATTGGAACACCACAGACATTGAAGCCCCGAAGCCCCAATACTAGTTTCGTAGGATCCTGTGGACACTGTACTTTGGACTTCTGACTGCATCTTTAAGGGCCAGAGGAGTTCTCGTCTCTGGCCCATTTCCTCAACATTTCTGCCTTCCTTCCGGTTCCTATCAGTTTGAACTACTAAGAGCCTAGGGTCATTTCACCTGAAGTTAGTATAATGATCAGGAAAAAGACAACCTGAGCAGCTCATTCAGCAGAAATGTCAGAAACAGATGGAAGAGTTATCAGAAAATAGGCCACGCATTCATTCATTCATTCATTTAGTCACCATCAAATATTTACTGAGCATCTCAGATGGGTCAGATAGAACTGGCTTCTGGGGCATGTGACCTTGTAGTCATATAGGGCCCCACGCCTGATTTAATGCTTTGCTGTTGCCATCTTGAAATTCTTAATAATTTTAATGTTGTATTTGTGTTTTGTAAGTGAAGTCCAATGGGATAATGGAGCACATGGTGAGTAGAGAAGATAAATAAACACGGTATGTGTGTCTGCTCCATTCCTTGCCACCCGATTCACCTATACCATATATGACGTCCCATGAGCACTGAATTCCAGTGGACCCATGATGCATGGGAGTTCAGTGAGATTCAAAATATGTACAAAGTGAGCATGTTACAGCTACAATTGAGTATGTGGGGGTGCTGACAGCCCTGAGAGGCCATGCTTTCCATTCGAACTAGAACTTGCTTCAAAAGTAGAAAGAAGGCAATGGTGTTCTAAGAACGTATAATTTCTTAGTTTTGTTACTTAGACTGAAAATCATGATATAAAAAGAAAGGGAAAGATAGGACAACCCATAATTCCTTTTCCCTTCAGTCATTTCCTTACTTATTAGTAAGCCAAAAGTAGAAAGTGTTGATAGAGTGTGTAGGTATCAAGATGTGGAAAAAAAAAAAAAGTTGGGTTTGTCACACGCAACATTTCTACTATTCTGGTAAGAATGAAATAACATGCATGTATGAACCATGAAATATAAACTGCATAATTTTGATGATTTCACATAAGAGTTAAATGCACTTATATTTAGGTTTAAAATTCGCAACACGCAATATGAAGATGAATGGTAAAATTTGTGCTAATAATTTACAATTTAAAATTTTCTTAGAATGGTATTAAGTAGCAAATATAAAACACCATGGCTGGAGAAGAAAGGAAGATTTATATTTTAAAACCCTTAACAACACTTCTTTCTCACTTTTTGAACAAGGAATCTTGCATTTTGCCCCAGGTCTCACAAATTATTTAGCTGGCCTGGGGCCAGGCACTGTGCTAGGCAATAGAAGGATAATGATAAATAAGAGAGACATAGATTCTGCTGTCATGGAGTTTGTATTACAGAGGGCATAATTACCTAATACATTTCTTATAAAGGGTACAGTGTGCTATGAGAACATATGAGAATATATTGTGGTGGGCATTGTTGATTGCCTACTCAACAATTCTCCTGTGTCAACGACTGAAATTGCCAGGTCCCTGCTCTCCCAATATGGACATGTGACTAAATCTTGTCCAATGGGATCTGAGTGGAAATCTGTGGGTATAGAGACTCTTTTGGGAAATACTTTCCTCCCTGACAAATAGAGAAATATTCTTTTCTAGTTTGCTTTGGATGTTGTCATGTGAGGACATGATGCTTGGTGCCGTGGCAGCCATCTTGTGATCATAAGGGAAAACCAAGAAAACGGCAGAAATCTTACCCAGAGCTCTAACATAACTTTGAGCCTCGGAGTCAACCCCAGGACTACATACCTATAAAATTCCTAACTGATGCACTGATCTTGTCTAGATAATCAGGGAGCCTTGCCCTGAGGAAGTCACATTTGCATATATATTAGAAAGGTGAGCAGGAATTAAACTTTCAAAGAGTTGGATGAATAGAGTTCCAAGCAGACAGAATAGCATATTTGAGGTATTCTGAATCAGGAAGGTGCTTGACATATTTGAGAAACTGAAGTTCCAAAGTATATCTGCTGGAGACCAAAGTAGGTGTTCAGCATTCTGGACATCAGGTTCTAGGTTACACCAGCAGTCAGACAACTTCACCCTTCTCCTTGTAGAGGATGGTGATAAGCTTGTTGTTGCTACTCTGTAAACTGTCCAAGAAATCTCAGGCTATACCAGTCTATCAGCTTCTATCAGCAAAAAGCTGGTAGTAAAAAATTATCTTTGCATTTTCATTGACAGTCTCTGCATGTAACTACTGTGAGCAGTGAGTGACGTAGAGGTTATCAGAATGTTTAGCAAACTGTAAACCTTTTGCTTGTGACCCTCTTGTCCTGTTAAGTAAGCCAAATAATGTGGAGGTGTCAGAGTGTAGCGTGTAAAATCTGTGGAGGCGTGCTTCAGCAGATATACTTTAAAAAATTTTTTATGAAAGACTTGGATGATTCCCTGAAGGGTAAAAATAACGAGAACAGCAAAGTCATAAAGAATGTTTGTATAATTGCAGTTTTAATGGTTAGAATCCAAGCAGCCTTCATGACCAAGGTGTGGCCGGGTGTCTGATGATTCTCACAGATAGTAACACCTTAAGGAATATGCATGTCAGAGCCATTATCATCATTGTGTTTACCAACAGCACCATCGTAGTCATCAGATTCAGTCCCAGGAGGGGGATGCTGTGCTTTACAAAACAGACACATGCCTCAAAAGGCCATTAAATGGCAATTACACAATGGTAGCGATTTTCTGTAATTTGTCACAGGAAGGAGATGAAACCCTGCACACTGAATTCGGAACGGGGGGAAGAAAGGAAGAGCGAAGGAAATAGTTTCTTAATCATTTTTAAAAAATTTATATGGCACCTGACAGCATTATAGAAACATTATCCCATTAATCCTCATAATAGTCATATTAGTCCCAAGTTTGAGAAGAGGAAATTGAAGTAATGAGGTATCTAAGTGGTTTGTCCACAGTGAGAATGAAGTAGGGACAGGCAGGGAAACAAAACCAGTGCAGATGATTTGATGAGTGGTCCTCTCTTAGATTTTCTTTTGGTTTTTAAACCTAGATCCAGATTAGGTGGTAAATAAAAGATAATGCACTGGGAGCAAAGAGCAGCTGTTGGCCTTATGACGTGTTAAGCAAGTGGAAGCAGCCAGCATGATCTGTCAGCATGATCTGTCATTTAACACTCTTCTACGGCAACTCAGGAGAGCTGCCTACACAGAAACATCCACGTTGGACAGTTCTCAAAAGGAAGATTTCTGACTCTGCTAGATATTTCAGAGGACTTCCGAAGAAAATCAAACGCAAGTATCTAACTTGAGCTAGAGTGGTTATTTGCAGCCTTTTCGTGTTAGCATTCTCTCTCATTCATTAATTCAACAAATATTAGTTGAGCTTCTGTTATGTGCTAAGTCATGGCGCTAGACACTGGGGATACAGCAGTGAATCAACTAGGCAAGCTCCCTTCTCTTACAGAGCTCAAGAGGGATACAGGCAATAAACAAGTAAAAAAATAAATGAAGAAGATATCACAGAGTGATGCCTGCTGAAGGAAATAGAACAAAGGAAAGGGAAAGAAGGTGTGTGTGGAGGTTTGGGTCCTTTAGATAAGATGATCAAGAAAGGAGTCTTACAAAAAGCAAAGTATAAGTGAAGACCTGTGGGAAAATCCAGAAAGAGATTCAGCAAGTGCAAAGGCCCTGAGATAGAAACAAAAACATTAGGGAAAATCAGTGTGACTGGATTGTAATGAGAAAGAGGGCAAGTGGTAGAAGATGGAGTTGGAGATCTATTTCTTCCTCCCTCCCTCCTTTCCTCACTCTGTCTGTTCTTTCCTTCCTTCCAGAAATATTGAGTACTACATGCCAGTCACTGTGCTAGGTGCTGCTTCCAATGAAAGTTCTATGCCCTCCTTCTTTTGAGTAATAAAATTGAAGAGAGAAGATGCCTTGCCCACTGGGTTTCCGTCTTCTGTATTAGTGCTGCCTGTCCTGTAGTGACAAGCTTGAGAAAAAGACCTTATTTTGCCTTAATGCACTTTCATAGAAAAAAAACCTAACACATTATTCTACGTCTATTTTTAAAGTAATTTGTGAAATGGGAACAAACACCAGCACAGTTTGTTCCAGTGAGTCTCTAATGATCAAATACTTTCTTACTTGGCATATTTTGGCTTCTACAAAGGGATTCTAATTGAGGGCATTTTTGTGAAATCAGCATTTAATATCCTGAGACACTCGTTTGGCAAATACTTTGTTAATATTGTAGGCTTCGATGTATAATTTGAAGAGTGATTCTGAAAAGAGTCCCAGATAATCTCTGTGTGGACACTGAAAAATGACAAGGCAGAGAGTCTCCATCCAAATGGAATCAGCATGGATTTGTGCAGTTGTGGACTTATTACCAGCATATAAATCCAAACCACTGTAAATTGAATCCTGGATCAAAGGACAAATATGACTTCTGTCTTCTGCTATGTCCAAAGCTCTGATCACGCAATGAACTCAGAACTCTCAAAAAGACCTACAGATCAAATATTCTTTCCTTCTCGTTTTTATTCCCTTTTGGTTTAGATTTTATGATCACTTGAGCCTATATGTCAAGAAGCCCCTATAGCCCTAGACACATTGGCAAATTTACTAGTAGGAATCGAGAACGGTTAGTGTAGTTGATTGTTTGGCATAATTGATTTGCAGTTATCAATGTATCTTTTATTTCTTTTAAATGCAACTTGAAAGCAAATTATGTCTGCCCTACTGGGATTACTGGTGTGAAGAGGGTCATGTAACTTCATCATATGGCAAATTTCTTGATCTTTATCTCCCACTACTGCCAAGACCTTGAAGAGAAAGGCCACATCTTACTCACTGTTGTTTCCTCAGCATCTAGCTCACAGCCTGGCATATAGCAGATGCTCGTTAAATACATGTTGAAGAAATGAAATAGTATTATAAATAGAAACTATGGTGAGTTAGTTATAATTAAAACAACTTTGTGTTAGTTAAGGCAATAAGTAAAATTTTCAAATATAATTTCTTGTAATACTTTGTATTCTTTTTACCTTTAAAAATGGCTTTATATACTTAATTTTACAAATCTACAACCGTGATCATACCGTAGTATTCATAATACTGGTTCTTCATGTGGTCAATCATTTTTTCCTACATTTGCTTAGCTTCCTTCCTTCACCTCCTCCCCCCCACTCTCCAGTCCTTTGTCCCCATCTCCAACTCAAATCAATAACTAGTAATATGTGTTTTTAAGAGCATGAATTTAAGAGGAAATACTCTTTGTTCTCATCTCAGTACTACTGCTTACAAGCTGTGGGATGTTTCATAAATTTTCTAACTCAGTTTCTTCATCTGTAAAATAGAGATAATAATAACTACCTCAAAGAAGTGTGAGAATTAAATGAGCTAATATATGTAAAGCTCTTAGATAAGTGCCTGGCGCCTGCTCACATGCTTGTATACGGACTGACTGTAGGCAGGAGGCTTCAGTTCTTTGCCACATGGGCCTCTCCATAAGGCTGCTCCTGAGGTGGCAACTAACTTCCCCCAGAACGAGTGATCTGAGAGATAGAGAGGAGGAAGTTGCCACACCTTTATGACCTAGTCTTCAGAGTCTCACCCTTTGCAATATTACAGTTTCAAATATGGTTTATATTGATATTTAAAGTGTCTGCATTTAAAATAGCTTCAGAGTGTCCAATCTTGGTTAAAAGGTTTAACCAAGGTTTTGACAAGAAGATTTAATTGTTTTATTTTTAAGAGGCAACTCTTTAACCCACCTGGAATTCATTATTATATATGATACAAGGTAAGGATCTAATTTTATTTCCCCTTAATGGCTAGAAAGTTAATAGTAAAAAACAACTTAATAATCTATAATAAATTGAATTTTTATCACTGATTTTTTAAAGTATCATAAAGCAACTATCCTTTTTAACAGAACTGCAAGTAAAGGTATGGATAAAGGTGAAATAAGAGAATGGAACAGAATGTTAGTTTTGCTAACTGTCTTTTTTATCTCTGTTTGTTAGTCCCATCCAGTTCTTTATTTTGTGGTATAACAAATCAACCATGCAGATTGATTTAGAAGGCAGAAAGCTTTGAAAAATGGCTTTATATACATAATTTTGCAGATGCTTGACTTGTATTTCCCCATTCTGCCCTTTTATTCTCCCCCCAGAGAAAAGCTTTTTTTTTAAAGGGCCAAAAGTAACATGAAGAATTGTAGTTGAAACGATTATACTTATTATTATAAAAATCAATGAACATTTCTTAAAGCATAAGGAATATGTTCTCTGGTTAATGCTTTGAAGGGATTGCTTGTCAGTACAACATTCTTTTTCCTATTTCCCCCAGAAGCCGAAAAGCAAGGTTCATTTGACACTGAAATTTGTTATGCAGGCGTTTTCTAAAATGGTAAAATGTATGTTTAGTATGTATTTTCTCCTGAGGGAGGATTCTTCGGCGGTTGTTTTTGCTTCTTCTTGCGTTAAAAGATAGCTCCCTCTCTGGTACCATTGTTAAACGGTCACTAAAGATCATGCTGCTCTAGCTCATCTTCCATTTTCATGCAGAATTGTTGGCTGTTTGTTTGTCCAAAGACTATGTTCTCTGCTCTGCAGCTGACTTTGAAAAGGAAGCTAATCATATAAGTGAAAATAGTTGATTATACTTATTGGCTAAATTCAATATATTGTTAGATTCTTTACTGCTACGCCTGGCTCTAAGATCCCAAACCAAGGGCAGAGATGCTCAAGGGGTATTGCTTGGCTCTGGTGTGTGTGCATGCCTGAGGAGAATTTCACAATGCAGAACAAAGCTTTAGATACAGAATTTTGTTTATGGCAATATAGAAGTTATCATGGTATTTTCAATCACCTCATACGCATGCAAAAGCTGGATGATGAATAAGGAAGACGCAAGAAGAATTGACGTCTTTGAATTGCGGTGTTGGCGAAGAATACTGAATATACCACGGACTGAGAACAGAACAAACAAATCTGTCTTGGAAGAAGTACAACCAGAATGCTCCTTAGAAGCAAGGATGGTGAAACTTCATCTTATATACTTTGGACATGCTATCAGGAGGGACCAGTCCCTGGAGAAGGACATCATGCTTGGTAAAGTAGAGGGTCAGTGAAAAAGAGGAAGACCCTCAACGAGATGGATTGACACAGCGACTGCAACAATGGGCTCAAGCATAACAAGGATTGTGAGGATGGCATAGGACTGGGCAGTGTTTCTTTCTGTTGTATATAGGGTTGCTGTGAGCCGGAACGGACTCAACAGCACCTAACAACAACAACATCACACAATTAAAACATACTGACTAAAAGTCAGTCCAGTAATGCAAAATGGTGCAGTCACTTGGAAAGTTTGCAAGTTTTTAAAAAAGTTAAACGTGCACCTACCATACATTCTACTCCTATATATCTACTCAAGAGAAATGAAAACATGTGTTTATATACAGTCTTCTACATCAACGTTCATAGAAGCATTGTTCGTGATAGCCCTAAACTGGTAACGACTGAATGTTTATCAACTGGTGACCAGATCAACAAAAGTGATATATCTAGCCAATGAAACACTATTCAGCAATAAAAAGAAGAAAAATACTGATACATGCAACAATATGCATCATCTCAAAAACAGCATGCTAAAAGAAATAAGCTCAATACGAGAGACTACATATGGTATGTTTCCATTTATATGTAATTTTTAAAAAGTGAAATGATAGTGACAGAAAGCAGATCAGTGGTTCCTTATGGCTGGGAGTAGGGATGGGGGTTGAATGGAAAGAGAACAAGGGAACATTCCTGGGGCCATGGAAATATTCCACATTTTGATTGTGGTGCTGAATACGTATGTGTATGTATTTGTCAAAACTCATGAAACTGTACTCCAAAGATGAGTTAATTTTGTTATATAAATATGCCATAATAAAGCTGTAAAAAAAAAAAAAAAAAAAACCATGCATGGCTTGTAAGAGAAGAAAGTCCATCTGGCATTTTGCCCATTGTAACTATCAGCTGTACTGTTTGTATGGCAAAATTGAACAATGTGTGTTGACACTAAATATTAATTTTGCTGTAGCAAAAGGAGCATTAAACCAAAATTGTTCATTTTATCTGTGTTTGCTTATAGACACATCCTTAATAGGAGAAAAGAGATGGTGAACTTTTTTTTAATATATTTTATTAAATACATAGCATTGATTAAGTGTGTTGGCTCATAATAACTCAGTCATTTTGTTTACTTTTCTTGGCTACTTCATTATTGCTGAAATCAATGTTGCAATAAGACTAGCATCTTGTAGTTCACCTTATTCAGGGAGCGTGGAAAGAAAGGTTGGGAAATATCCCTTTACTCACAGAAGGAGCAGGAAGAGCTTATTTGTTCATCTATTTATATTTTTGCAACAAAAAAATTATTTTTATTCAGAATTTTTGTGCTTAAAATCTCTACACTACTCCACATAATTTCTTTTTACATTTTTGAGTATCTTATCCTTTTGCTTACCAGTATTTTCTAAATTGACTTCTATCCTATCTGCATTTCTAGATAGATCTATATTTCATTTTGGAAATGAAAGTAACTGCAAAATAAAACAACCTCCTAAAATTAAGATATTTCTGTTGTCCTTATCACCCCCATTTGAAGGAAAGTCACAGTCACATCCCAAATTCTAGATTACTCATAAGTAAGAAAACTGAAGTTTGGAAGAGATAATGGCCTGTCTCATTACCCTCTGTGGTTGGCCCACCTGGAACTCTGTCCTGATCTGTTCCTGTCCTTGTGCTCTCTCCACTGTACTTTGGGGGACACTACTTTCTCTATTCCAGATTGAATAGATTACTCACTATTTGAAAACGTGTACTTATTCTTATATGTATGTATTGGTTTTGACCCCAGATTGTAGAACAAAGCAACAAATAGAAATTTCTTTTAATAAACACAAAATCTTTGGAGCACTCAATTAATATAATGGTTCCCTATGTGCTCCATGGTTACCAGCAAGAAATCATTATCAACAACATCCCTGAACCAGAAGCAAGGCCAAGCTCTAATACTGAAGGTGTGGCTGGAGTGTGGGTTAGGAGCCAGGGGAAGGAAAGGAAAGGCATTTAGAAGTGTTATCCTGTGACTCCCTGCAGACTGGTCTCTGTCAGACTGTTGATGTTTCTGCTGTGTATTGCTCTTGGCTCGTTTCATTATGACTTGAACAACAATCATGTCATGCATAATTCCTTCAAAGTAGTTGAAAAGGCACCACTTTTGGAAGTAATAACACCTCCTGTACTCTCCCTGCCCTTTTTCCTATATCATTATATGCACATGAAAACAAGCTAATACAGCTCTAACACAATGCCTTTGCATGTGCTAGCCTCATGTCTCCTCTTTCCTTCTGCCTTTAACCTGGCTAATTTTCATTCTGTCTTTAAGTCTCACCTCCAAGATGCTTTTCCTGACCCCCGCAGATAGAGTTCATAAGTTCCTCTTCTGTAGTCTAATTGTATCTTGCACACTTTTCATTCCCTATTAAAGCACCTATTGACCTGCCTCCTTATTCCTTGAAAATCTGTGTTTTGTTAACACCTAGAGCAATAATGGTGGGGCAATGTTGGTTCAGTGGTAGGATTCTCTCCTTCCATGTGGGAGACCGAGATTCAATTCTCAGTCAATGCACTTCACGCATAGCCACCACCTGCCTGTCAATTGAAGCCTGTGTGTTGCTATGTTGCTGAACAGGTTTCAGTAGATATTCCAGACTAAGACAGACTAGGAAGAAAGGTCTGGGTACCTACTTCCAAAAATTAGCAAGTGAAAACCCTATAACCACAAATGGTCCAATCTGTAACCAATCATGGGGATGGTGCAAGGCTGGGCAGTGTTTTGTTGTGCATGGGGTCACCATGAGTTGGGGGCCTACTTGATGGCAGTTAACAACAGTAATAGCAGAGTAATCATGGGCAAATTGTAGGCTCCTAAAACAGCAGATGGATAATGAAAACCCAGCATAGTGTACTTAGTGGTTGTTCAAAAAATATTCTTTCTGTGATTCAGTTTCTGAATGACACAATAAATATGGAAAACAAGGTAAGTATTATTATCAGAAAACTAAGTCTAAGCATTAAGAGTATAATTGATATGTCTTCCTTTACCAGCTTGAGGGCACAAAGTAAAGTCACATTACCTTTAACATTCAAATGACAGTAACTTGTAGCCTCCAACTGCCCAGATTAACACTTTATTAGGATTAGGATTTTCTCAGGGTTCCTCTCTCCAAATATGACTAAAACTCCATGATCACTCTCTTGCCTTTTGTCCCTGATCCAGATGGCTAAACTCAGAAACACCTCTCTAAGTCAATTTCCAAGGCTGCAGGGTCCTAGAGAAACCCTGCCCCCTGGTCTCCACTGTTTTCAGCTACACCTCAGGGCTAGTAAGAGAAAGGGCAGGGTTACTGTTGTTGGCTGCTGTTGAGTGGATTCTTGGTAGGTATGAACTGCCAACTTTCGGTTAGTAGTCCAGCGCTGAACCATTTGAGCCACCTTACCCCTAGAGTTATCAACTAGTCCAGGTAGTCTGGAGAAATGCCAGGACCTCTACCTCAGTGTCCCAGCCTGCTTCTGTTCCTAAGGATGATGGTTCTTCAGTGTCGTGTTCGTTCAGGGATATTCTCTAGCCAAAGCTGCCTGAGAGCCAAGTGTTATATTTACAACAGACAGGGCAGATTTCAGAGCCTTTTCCAAGGCCCATCCTTTGGCCTGGATGGCTGAGGAAGGAGCTGTTGTAATATGGGCCACACTTGACCCAGAATGAGCTCATCTCCACCCTTGGGAAGCGATTCTGCTATCCTCACTTCTGAACACTCAATTCATGTCCCTCTCAATGCTTGCTAATGGAGCTGGAACTCAGACAGGTCCCCTTGAAACTGAAGCCCTTCAATGAAGAATTGAATTTTTTCAGAACTGAGATTACTAACAAAGCTCCATAGTAACAAGGCCCTTCTGAATTAAGCAAGCTAATATGAATACAGTTCCTGATTATAAGAATCAAAAGGAAGAAAGCTGACTTTCTGATGCCCAAAGGCAGAAGCAGTCAAAGACAGTGATCCTGCTGGGAGCCCACCTGGAAAAGAGAGAGTATGATGCTTACTTATAAATGATTCAGGTCAAGGAGATCAGAGGGAAGGCAGAAAGAAAAGAAGTTCCTTCAAACTTCAAACAGTGGATGAAGGCTTGGGCTGACTCCAACTCCCACAGCCACCATGGCCCTGGAGAAGGGCCTTTCTTATGATGATGATCCTGGCAAGCTGGTGAGTGAGATGTTCCCGGCCCTAGGTCGTGGTTACCATATCCCATTACAAAGACTTGACTATGTTCCTACAATGGCATATCTTTTCCCCATCATTCTCATTTTATATTAAAAGCTTCTGGATTCTCAGAATTATCATGAAAAATTCCTGCAACAACAATAAGCATTTTGAAGCGTGTAATTTTCAGGCATGGGTATAATTTCCAACACTTTCTAAATTTATTTCTTAGTGTTTTGCAGTGAAAGCTGATGTTTGAAATTTGGTACTACAGAACACTAAACATCTCATAAAGATTCAGTTTAAAAACTGGGTAACTTTTTAGTCCCTGTTTTGTAGATATGGAGACTAAGGATCAGAGACACTACAATCTGAAGTCATATTACTGATAATTGTGGCACTGAGTTTAAATTCAGGTCTGTGTGTCTCAAAAACCTGTGTTTTTTTCCAACCATTAAGGATACTGTGCATATTAAGGAATATAAATAAATTAGTGTATTTTGGAAAAGTTTTCAGCTACATGGGTAGAAACAAAAATCATTTTCCCTAGATAATCAGAAAATTCATCATATTGTTATAGTCCCTATGGGCCCTACTTTATCGATTACAGTACAAACAACTCCATACCTTCAGTAATGAGTGAGGCTATGATTTTGGAGTCAGAACACATTTCTAACAAAAGCAACCTCTGAATAGGACAAATGTAAATCAAACATCTCAAAGCACCTCTAGTAGATATAACCGAAAAAGAGATACAGCGGGTTTTTTTTGTTTTTTTGTAACTTTTTTCAAACGAGTAATCATAATAGCTGGACCCCTGGTGGTGCAGTAGTTAAGAGCTCAGCTGCTAACCAAAAGGTCAGCAGTACGAATCCACCAGTTGCTCCTTGGAAACCCTATAGGGCAGTTCTACTCTTCCTATAGGGTCACTGTGAGTTGGAATCGACTGGATGGCAATGGGTAATCATAATAGCTAATATATATTGAGCACCTGTATGTGCCAGACATTGTGTTAAGTGTTGTACATGGAAGATCACGTTTAATCCCCACTTGAACATATGCATTAAGAAGAATTTTTATCATCAAGATCTCATTTTACAGATGGGGAAACTGAAAGTTAATAGTTGAATCTCACCCAGTGTCCTGCAATTGATAAGAGATGGGGCAGGGGTTTGACTCCAGAACCTGCTCTCTCAATCAAAAATTTACTGTATGTATTTACTGGTAACAGATTCAACTAATTATCTATTATTTATTCTTTGAGTAAGATAATTTTTGTCATGGTGAGAATTTGTTGTTATCAACACTATATTAGGAAGTGTGCTTAAGATGAAATAAAAATGTATTTGTTTAATAAAGAGCAGTCAGTGTCCACTTTTTTTCCCAACTGAAATTAGAGAACGGGTATATTTTGTGCACAAATGGAAGCTGGCAAACAGGGCTTCGTTTTGAGACCAAAAAAACGGTCAGACATACGCTATTCAGTAACTGAAAAAGAAAAAACTCCAGGTACTGCGACAGGAAACTTTCCAAGAAAGCAAAGTACCTCTGATCATTTCCATATAAAAGACAAAGGAGCTGGAATTCAATAGCTCTTTTTATTTCTTTGGATAAAACGTATGCAGCTTTTGCCAGCTGATAAAATTTGAGTGGGTACTCTGTGCTTCCAGGCAGAAAATAGGTACTGTGACTGTTGCTTTGTGATTAAGGTCTTCCCATGTCACACTGTACATCTAGTGGGATGATGTCATTGGCCTCCAGAACAAAGGCAACTAATGATACCAATAGAGTTGCATCATGTGGCATCATTTGTGTCTTCTGCATTTGCATTGCTGAGGTGTTGGCGAAGTTATTGACTTGCTATTCATGTTGCTGGATGAATAGGCAAATGAAGTTTGGGAGTTTCCAGGTCGCTAAGAACTATAAGGCAAAAAACTGGGAGGCAGGAAACCTCATAATACAGGAGTTAGGTGTGTGAACTCAAGTACCAAGCTGCCTGGATTCGTATCTCAGCTCCATCTCTTTGAGGATGTTGTTGTTGAAGCGTTTGTTAAAAGTGACAGTTGGATGTGTTAATTATATGTAAAGCAATTAGAACAGTACACAATTCATTTTAGCTTAAACACACACACATTCTCTCTCTCTCTCTCCAGGCCAATCCAACTCAACGTTGTTGATGTTCTTCTAGATTTTCATAAAAGGAGTAAATGTTTCATGATAGACTCCATGCAAGGGCTTGTTATGGGTTGAATTGTGTCCCCCAGAAATGTGTGTCAGCTTGGCTAGTCCATGATTCCCAGTATCGTGTGACTGTCCACCATTTTGTCATTTGACTTGCTGTATATCCTACCTCTATGATGTTAATGAGGTGGGATTAGCGGCAGGTATGTTAATGAGGCAGGACTCAATCTACAAGATTAGGTTGTGTCTTAAGTCAATCTCTTTTTTTAATTTTACTTTATTTATTTATTGTACTTTAGATGAAGATTTACAGAACAAATAGATTCTCATTAAACAGTTAGTGCACATATTGTTTTATGACAATGGTTAACAACGCCATGACATGTCAACACTAACCCTTCTGGACCTTAGGTTCCCTATTACCAGCTTTCCTGTCCCCTCCTGCCTTGTAGTCCTTGTCCCTGGACTGTTGTGCCCCATTAGTCTCGTTTTGTTTTATGGGGCTATCTAATCCTTGGCTGAATGGTGAACCTCGGGAGTGACTTCGTTACTGAGCTAAAAGGGTGTCCAGGGGCCATACTCTCAGCGTTTCTTCAGTCTCTGTCAGGTCAGTAAGTCTGGTCTTTTTTTGTGAGTTAGAATTTTGTTCTACATTTTTCTCCAGCTCTGTCCAGGACTCTCTGTTGTGATCCCAGTCAGAGCAGTCAGTGGTTGGTAGCCAGGCAGTTGTACTGGACTCAGCCTGGTGGAGGCTGTGGTAGTTGTGGTCCATTAGTCCTTTGGACTAATCTTTCCCTTGTATCTTGTTTTCTTCATTCCCCCTTGCTCCTGAAGGGGTGAGACCAGTGGAGTATCTTAGATGGCTGCTTTTAAGACCCCAGATGCTACTCACCTTAAGTCAATCTCTTTTGAGGTATAAAAGAGAGAAGTGAGCAGAGAGACATGGGGGCCTCATATCACCAAGAAAGCAATGCCAGGAGCAGAGCGCTTCCTTTGGACCCGAGATTCCTGTGCTGAAAAGCTCCTAGACCAGGGGAAGATTGATGACAAGGACCTTCCCACAGAGCTGACAGAGACAGAAAGCCTTTCCTTGGAGCTGGCACCCTAAATTCAGACGTCTAGCCTCCTAGATTACGAGAGAATAAATTTCTCTTTGTTAAAGCAATGCACTCGTGGTATTTCTGTTATAGCAGCACTGATAACTAAGACAGGTCTTAATTTGCCTTTCTCTGACCCCCCATACTATCATCCCAACCACAATTCCTCATTCTGCCCTGCCTCCAAGACTGCCTCATTCTATCTCAGTCAGGAATACCACAAAGAAGACGGTGTTTCTCTACCTGACGGTATTTCTTTTCTAGTTTATCCCCTTAGATGTGGGATTTCTATCTTGTTTTGGCACCTGTAACTTCCTGGGCACATATGTTTATTAGAACTAGCATTTATTAAGCACTTATCACAACAGTCCAATCCTGATGTGCATAAGGTCACCATGAGTCGAAGGCCAACTCAATGGCAGTAACAATAAACACAACAATATATGCTAGGCACTATGTTTTACATATTATGGGTATTATTATGTCCATTTTACATACAGAAAAACCAAGCACAGACTGAGTAAAAAAACCCTATCAAGATCATAGAATTACCATATGACTCTGCAATTTTACTCCGAGGTAATATACCCAAAAGACTTGAAAACAGGGACTCAAACAGATACTTATACACCAATGTTCATTGCAGCAGTATTCACAATAGCCATAAGGTAAAAACAACCCAAGTGTCCATCAGCAGATGAATGGATACATAAAATGTGATATATCCATACAATGGTGTATTATTCAGTCTTAAAGAGAAGTAAAGTCCTGATACATGCTACAACATGGATGAACCTTGAAAACGTTATGCTGAGTGAAATAAATCAAACACAAAAGACAAATATTGTGTGATCCTACTTATATGAAATATCTAGAATAGGCAAATGCATAGAGACCAAAATTTATTAGTGGTTACCAGGGGCTGGGAACAGGGGTGATGAGAAGTTATCGCTTAATGAGTACTGAGTTTCTGTTAAGGGTGATGAAAAACATTTCAAACTAGATTGTTGTGATGGTTGTACAATATAATGAATGTAATTAATGTCATCCAGTTGTACACTTGATGTTTGTAAAATAAAATGAACACAACAACAGCTTATCATGTCACAGAGCTGGGAAGTGCTTGAGCAGAGATTCAAATTTAGCTTGGTGTGACTCCTAACCCTATACTCATAGCTACAAAGTCACATTACCAATTAGCATTATTTTGTTTTTTGGAGAAAGATTGAAGTCTCAACCCAAGCTAGCCATCTTGTAAATACAACCTCTGGTTCATATGGAGAGTGAAGTAAATAAATGTACCTGTGAATGGGTGTAGCCCAGGACCACTACTAGAGAAACAAGTCAGAGTCCATTTGGGTTAGGTCAGAGTTCAAGAGAGATACCAGGAGCAGGTCTTTCTTCTTCTAAAAGAGTAAGCCTTTATGCAGAGTGCACAGATTCACTAGGTATGAACCAAATAGGCAAGTTTTAATCCTGCCCACTGTCTTCTCTAGGCTTAGTGAGGAAGAAAGGGGAAAAGAGTTAGTCAAAGTGAGACTAAAGAGTTACATTTCCTTATCTCAGCTGATTTGTGGTTCCCATCTTCCTCCTAGGATTATATCTAATAAGTCCCATGGGGCTTATGCATTGAGGTCTAAGGCATTGGTGAGAGAGTAGAGGGGAACAACCAGTTCTCAATACCATGCAGGTATTCAACGAGATATCCATTGTACCACAGTCCTTGCATTGATCTATGCTGGCATGGCCTTCCTTAGAAGTGTACAGGTCCTGGGCAACTCAACCGGTATAGGGCAGGCAGGCTCAAGATAATTTTCTGATAATTAAAATTGTGATAAGTTGAATTGTGATAAGTTGAAAAGAAGCTACATTGCTGGTGTCTTTCAAAGCTCTTTGGGATATCATTAAAGGTAGGTATTTTGAAATTAAAATTTAAAACATAGAAAAAACTTTAAACAGTACAAAGATGGAGAGCGATGAATCCCCAAGTACTCATCACCCAGCTATACAACCATAAGTTCATCATTACTCTTATTTCACTTCTACTCCACTAGATTATTTTGAAGCAAATCCCAGACAATGCATCATACCATTGAATTTTAATGATGTTCAGAAAATAAGGGTAAGGTGCAGTGTCCTATGCCTCTCTCCAAGTATGAAGCCAGGGAGTTGCCCTAGTTGCCCAATTCAACGGATGTGCCTCCACGATCACTACCGAGGCACTCCTCCTTATTCATCTGACCCTTTCAGGATTAAAGTCTCACTCTCCTTCAGGACTATATTTGAGGTTTCCATGAACCTCTGAGGCACAGGAATTTTTCTGAAACTCTATGATCCATGTCTACTTAAGTATGCATCAAAATCATTCACTCTTTCCAGCTGAAACTCGGGAATTGGCAGGTAGGGCCCCTCTCTCAGATACCCAGCTAGGTGATGTCTCACCCTGCTTCTCTCCTGACTCTTCTTCCTCCTTTCTCTTTTTAAAGATTGGATGAGTGGGCATATGGGGATGCTGATGGAGAGAAGGCTTGTTTTTTCTCATGAAGCCTGCTCCAAACATCCTGTTATCCTGGGGTTTTCAGAAATCACAGGCAGGAAGGGTCTCTTCAGTTATGTTCTACTTTCAGATCCATCACATCTCTTCCCAGCAGCAAGGAGCTCAGGACTCTGCAAATGAGGTGGGAGATACCAAGAGAAGGAAAAAAATGATATTTCAAAAAAAAAAAATTATCCTGCCAAATATTGGCAGAAAATGCTGTTAGAGAAAATAAGTGAAGCCAGCCCAGGATGCTTCCTAGCCTTTTACTACATGAGAAGCAGAATGGATCAGTGGTTACAACTGTGGCCTCTGAAGCAGATAGACCTGGATTTTAATCTCTTTTATACTTCAAGGAAGGAGTCCTTGGGTGATGCAAATGGTTAATCTACTTGGCTGCCAACCAAAAGGTTGGTGGTTCAAGTTCACTCAGAGGTGCCTCAGAAAAAAGGCCTAGTGGTCTACTTTTGAAAAATCAGCCATTGACAACCCTATGGAGCACATTTCTGTTCTGAAACACATGGTCGCCATGAGTCAGAACTGACTCGACAGCAACTGGTGGTGGCGGACATTTCAAGGTATTTTGTGTCTCTTAATATGTGTATAACGGAGATGATAATCCCTACTTTATTTAATGAGCCATTATTAGGAGATGATGAGATAATATGTTAATTTTAGTATGTGTCACATATTAAGTACCTAATAACATTAAATATTATTTTTGCTACTATTATCATTACAGGTGCTATGGGAATCAAGTGGAGGTTAATTCTCATTGAAGACATCTGGGAAGATTTCTTAGGAAAGGCCGACTCAAACTGGGTCTTAAAGGGTGTGTAGGTCTTTTGTTGACAAATACGGATAGAGAGAGAAATCTGGGTAAAGGGAATATGTTCAGCAGGGACAGTGACCAAAAATTCCTTTTCGTTGGCACCGTAAAGTTGTCAACCATGAAAAATAATGTTAACTAAAGATGGAATGTGTTTTTTTCATAAAACTAGATGTTTTAACTTGGGTTCTCTAGAGGGGCAAAACCAGTGATACACACACATATATATGTATATGCATATATGTATATGTGTGTGTGTGTGTGTGAGTCCTTGGTGGCATAGTGGTTAAGAGCTTGGCTGTTAATCAGAAGATCATCAGTTTGAATCCACCAGCTGCTTCTCGGAAACCTTATGGGGGCAATTCTACTCTGTCTTATAAGGTCACTATGAGTCGGAATTGACTCGACAGTAGCAGGTTTGCTTGGTTTATACACACACACACACACACACACACACACACACACACACACATAATACTTCAACGAGAGAGAGAGAGGAAGAAGAAGGGAGGAAAGAAAGAGAGAGAGATTTACTTTAAGGGAATGACTCATGCAGTTGTGGGGATGGCAGGTTCAAAATCCATGTGAGGCAGCAGGCTTATATCACAAGATCTGTAGGTCAGGCAACGAGAAGAGTGCAATGTCAAAAAAGAGAGAGACTGAGCTCTGCCAGAGTATCCATTTATATTCTGGAGGCAGACCACATCCCCAAGAAAATTCACCTTTCAACTATTCGTTGATCGCATCAGATGCCATTATGGAATGTGACCACATTCTGTTGCATTACATTAGATTACATGGCATGACATTACGTTTCATTCTGAAACAACAACCAGTCCAGTATCTGACCAAACCACTGAGAATCATAGCTTAGCCAAATTGACACATAAAATTATCCGTCACACTAGGTCTCTTTTTTAGTACAAACAAAATACACAGTCTGCAGAAAATACTGAGAAAATGCAGACAAATAAAATAAATTAAATTAAAATAACCTATAATGTTATCTTCAAGATATAACTGATATTCATGTATTAGAGATCAAGGGGAAGTTGTTCGAACAGAGCAATGGGATACTGAGTGGTTTAAAGTCAGGGAAGGTGTGCGTCAGGGTTGTATCCTTTCACCATATGTATTCGATCTGTATGCTGAGCAAATAATCCAAGAAGCTGGACTATATGAAGAAGAATGGAGCATCAGGATTGGAAGAAAACTCATTAACAACCTGTGTTATGCAGATGACACAACCTTGCTTGCTGAAAGTGAAGAGGACTTGAAGCACTTACTGATGAAGATTAAAGACCACAGCCTTCAGTATGGATTACACTTCAGCATAAAGAAAACAAAAATCCTCGCAATTGGACCAATAAGCAACATCATGATAACTGGAGAAAAGATTGAAGTTGTCAAATATTTCATTTTACCTGAATCCACAATCAACACCCACGGAAGCAGCAGTCAGGAAATCAAAAGACGCATTGTATTGGACAAATCTGCTGCAAAAGATCTCTTTAAAGTGTGAAAAAGCAAAGATGTCACTTTAGGGACTAAGGTGCACCTGGCCCAAGCCATGGTGTTTTCAATTGCCTCATGTGCAGCGAAAGCTGGATGATGAGTAAGGAAGATTGAAAAAGAACTGACCTCTTTAAATTGCGGTGTTGGGGAAGAATATTGAATGTACCACGGACTGCCAAAAGAATGAACAACTCTGTCTTGGAAGAAGCACAGCCAGAATTCTCCTCAGAAAAAAGGATAGCAAGACTATGTCTCACATACTTCGGACATGTTATCAGAAAGGATCAATCCCTGTAGAAGGACATCATCCTTGATAAAGTAGAGGGTTGGCGAAAAAGAGGAAGACCCTCAATGAGATGGATTAACACAGTGGCTGCAACAGTGGGCTCAAGCATAACGATTGTGAGGATGGCGCAGGACCGGGCAGTGTTTCATTCTGTTGTACACAGGGTCGCTATGAGTTGGAACTGACTCTATGGCACCCAAGAACAACAACAACTTTTATGCAAATGTTTGGCTCTGCCGTTGTTTAATCATTTCCCGGCAGTGGGATAGTTAGGTGCTTACATTAAAAAAAAAAAAAAAAAAAATATATATATATATATATATATATAAAATTACACTGTCATTATCCTTGTAGTAAATCTTTAGACATATTCATTATCAGCTATTTCAGATAAATTTCTAGAAGTTGACCTGCTGAATCATAGAGTATGCACGTATTAGACTTTTGATAAATACCATGCCCTTTAAAAATGTGGTAGCAATTTCTATGGTTACCCGGGGTGTGAGTGCTGGTTTCCTTATTCCTTCACTTTTCTTTTTTAACAAGTTAAACTGCAATCATTTTTGATCCCTCATAAGTCATTGCTTAAAGCCCAGTGAAGCACAGATTTCACAAGGGAAAAGCCAAACACCTCACTTAGTCTACCTAGCCCAAAGGGCTGGAGAATCAAACCGAGACAGTCATGCTTCAAGAACTTGGGGACAGTTAACCTAAACTTGCTTAACCATGAAATCCCAGGTTCCTGGCTTAGGATTCTCTTAGCCTTTGAAGGTACAGAGAATCATATTTTTTAGTGGTCTGAGGATATAGCTTGCATTGACTGAACTGACTTTTGTCATTGTTCTTTAAGTTTAATTCTCAACAAAACCTATTAGCAAAACTCCACAAAGAATTTAAGTTAAAATGCCAGAATAAGAGAAAATAATGTCTAAGCTGATAAGTCATATCTACCAAAAAGATACAGTCTACAAATAACTCCCCAAAATTTGATCTAGGAAGGTGCTTTAATCACTTCATTACGAAAATCGAAGTATATATGCCCTAATTATCGATGACTAGAATTTTGTAGAGTGTCACATTAACAATATTTTCAAACGCAAGCCTACAGGTACTGAAAATTTTCTTGGCTAAATGTGAAGTGCCAGTTTTTCACAACCTTAGAAGTTGTGCTCATTAAGTCATTTCCTAAACAAATCAGTTCTAGGGATTTAACAAAGTAATAAAAATTAATAAGCTTTAAGATCAACAGAAACATTGCTTCTAGAAATTAAATTGACCTGAGTGTACTGGAGCCCTGGTGGCACAGTGGTTAAAAGCTCAGGCTGCTAACCAAAAAACCATGCCTTCAAGTCGTTTCCAACTCATAGTGACCCTATAGGACAGAGTAGAACTACCCCATAGAGTTTCCCAGGCTGTAAATCTTTACCAGAACAGATTGCCACATTTTTCTCCTGTGGAGCAGCTGGTGGGTTCAAACTGCTGACCTTTTGGTTAGCAGCCCAGCACTAAACTACTGAGCCACCAGCGCTCCTTGTGAAAAATATTAGAGGGTTCTAAATACTTGTCAGGGGGAAATACCAGCTAATACCCAAACCATGCTTAATTGCTTCATAATGTGCTCGTGTGCGCACACACACACGCACGCACACACACACACACGTCCTACACAATAAAAAGAGGAAAAATCAGGAAAACGTTGGGCAGCCAGTTTGGAAGCTATCACCTTTCCATTCCATACCATGAGCTTCTGTAACGGTAGGCACAGGTTTTGTTTTGAGGCTCTATAGCTGTGGACAGTGATTCAGTCTTCAGTCATAACTGGTGATTTCTTTCCCTTTGGCTTGTTGCTGTCAGTAAAACCTTATTTGTGAAATTCCAATTGACTTTTCTCCTATCTTCCTCTTTTTATCGTTTGTCATGTGAAGACGGATTCACTGGTGTCAGTATCTTCTGTCTTATGATTAAAGTTGAATACAGGCAAACTCTGGCTTGATTCTGGGGCTTGGTGGGGAGGACAGGGGTGGTTGGGGGCTGGGAGAAGGACCCTTTGCGAGAACCTTGAGCATGCATTCTCAACAGGGGCAATCTCGTCTCCAACTGGGCAAAACTTGGTTGCAAAAATATCTTACTCTTTTTGTGTATAAAACGCAGATATATATACAGTCTATAAACAGATTTACAGTATGCTTGTAGTATTAAAATTTCATGAGGATGGTGATGAGGAAAAAATTTCTAAAAAGACTGGTGGGAGAGCAAAAATTAAAAAAAAAATGAGAAATATTGACTTAGAGGAATATAATAGTTCTTTACAAGGCCCTGTTCTTGTAGTCTTAATATGTTCTTCTATATTTTAACATTTTCTTTGATGTTCTTAAACCGCCACCTGTCTGTCAGTTTGTTGCACTGTGTTGGCTTGCATGTTGCTATGATGTCGGAAGCCTATGCTACTGGTATTTCAAATACCAGCAGAGTCACCATGGAGTTTCCAGACTAAGACAGACTAGGAAAAAAGGCCTGCTGATCTACTTCTGAAAACTAGCCGTTGGAAACCCTATGGATCAAACAAAATATTGTCCAACGTTAGCGCTGGAAGATGAGCCCCTTATGTGGGAAGGCATTCCAAATACACAGTAGCTGCAGCAATGGACACAAACATGCCAGTGATTATGAAGGTGTGGCACTGGACTGGGCAATGTTTCATTATGTTGGACATAAGGTTGTCATGAATTGGCGCTGACTCAAAGGCAATTAATAACAACAACCACCTGTTCTTAGACAAGGTCAGTATCCTCTTCGTAGGATGTCTCCAATGATCCTGCTTTAGAGTGGGGGTGTAGACAGATATTTTCTCAAGTGTTTTTTCTATTCCACCTTTCTAGGATTCTCAAAGAAAAGCACAGGATAAAGGACCAAATCAGAAATGATAGCCTTCCTGTATTTATTAAACTTGAATTGCTTTATAATGATGACGAAAAGGTTTGGGAAGGGAGACTATATTTATTGACCATGAACTATGTGTCAAGCATTGACAGGTTGTAATTTAAAAAAAAAAAAAAAAAAAAAATCCACTTTTTTTTTTAACAAAATAAAGTTTTATTTGTAACTTAATCATCAGGTTTCTTTCTTTCTTTTTTTTTTTCTGGCTCCCCAAGCTTTTTTTCAAAAAATTGTACTTTAGATGAAGGCTTACAGAACAAATTAGCTTCTCATTAAACAATTAGTACACATACTGTTTTGTGACATTGTTACCAACCACACGACATGTCAACACTCTTTCCTTCTCAACCTTGAGTTCTCTGTTACCAGCTTTCCTGTCCCCTCCTGCCTTCTAGTCCTTGCCTCTGGGTTGGTGTGCCCGTTTAGTCTTGTTTTGTTTTATGGGCCTAGCTAATCTTTGGCTGAAGGGTGAACCTCAGGAGTGACTTCATTACTGAGCTATAAGGGCATCTAGGGGCCATACTCTTGGGGTTTCTCCAGTCTTTGTCAGGCCAGTAAGTCTGATCTTTTTTTCTTTTTTTTTTTTTTGTGAGTTAGAATTTTGTTCTACATTTTTCTCCAGCTCAGTCCAAGACCCTTTATTGTGATCCCTGTCAGAGCAGTCGGTGGTAGTAGACAGGCACCATCTAGTTGTGCTGGACTCACTCTGGCAGAGGCTATGGTAGCTGTGGTCCATTAGCCCTTTAGACTAATCTTTCCCTTTTGTCTTTAGTTTTCTTCATTCTCCCTTGCTGCAGATGGTGAGACCAGTGGAGTATCTTAGATGGCCGCTTACATGCTTTTAAGACCCCAGACGCTACTCACCAAAGTAGAATGTAGAACATTTTCCATATTAAAAATGTTATGCAAATTGTGCTAGATGGTCCCCACAGCCCTCAGCCAAGTAATTCGATCCATCAGGGAGTTTGGCTGTGTCTATGGAGCTTCCATGACTTTGTGACTTTGCTTTGGACAAGTTGTGCCGGCTTCCCCAGTGTTGTGTACTGTCTTACCCTTCACCAAAGTTATCACTTATCTATTGTCTATTTAGTGTTTTTCCCTCCCCACCCCTCCCTTCTCTCATGATCATCAAAAATCGTTTCTTTCTGTGTGTAAACCTTTTCATGAGTTCTTATAGTAGTGGTCTCATACAATATTTTTCCTTTTGTGATTGACTTATTTCACTCAGCATAATGCCCTCCAGATTCATCTATGCTGTGAGATGCTTTGCAGATTCATCATAGTTCTTTATTGTTGGGTAGTACTCCATTGTGTGTATGTACCATAGTTTGTTTATCCATCCATCTGTTGATGAGTATCTAGGTTGTTTCCATCTCTTTACTACTGTGAACAATGCTGCAATAAACATGGGTGTGCATATGTCTATTGGTGCGACGGCTCTTATTTCTCTAGGATATATTCCTAGAGGTGGGATCACTGGATCCTATGGTATTTCTATTTCTAGCTTTCTAAGGAAGTGCTGTATCATTTCCCAAAATGGTTGTATCATTTTGCATTCCCACCAGCAGTGCATAAGAGTTCCAAACTCCCCACAGCCTCTCCAACACTTGTTATTTTCTGTTTTTTTTTTTTTTATTCATGCTGGTAATTTGGGGTGAGGTGGTATCTCATTGTGGTTTTGATTTGCATTTCTCTAATAGCTAGTGATCTTGAGCATTTCCTCATATGTCTGTTAGCCACTTGAATGCCTTCTTTAGTGAAGTGTCCTTTCATATCCTTTGACCATTTTTTAATTGGATTATTTGTCTTTGTTGTAGAGGTGTTGGATTTTCTTGTAGATTTTAGAGATTAGATCTTTGTCGGATTTGTCATAGCCAAAATTTTTTTCCTAGTCTGTAGGTTCTCTTTTTACTCTTTCGGTGAAGACTTTTGATGAGCATAAGTGTTAATTTTTTTTTTTAGAAGATCCCAGTTTCCAGCTTATCTTCTGGAGTTTGTGTGTTGTTAGTTATGGCTTGTATCCTGTAATGCTGTGTATTAGGGCCTCTAGTGTTAATCCAATTTTTTCTTCTATGATCTTTATAGTTTTTGGTTTTATATTTAGGTCTTTGATCCATTTTGTATTAGTTTTTGTGTATGGTGTGAGGTATGGGTCATGTTTCAGTTTTTTGCAGATGGATATCCAGTTTTGCCAGCACGATTTATTAAAAACACTGTCTTTTCCCCATTTGATGGACTTTGGGCCCTTGTTGAAGATCAAGGTACCATAGGTGGATGGATTTACATCTGGGCTCTCAATTCTGTTCCATTGGTCAATGTATCTGTTGTTGTACCAGTACCAGGCTGTTTTGACTACGGTAGCTATATAGTATGTTCTGAGGTCAGGTGGTATGAGTCCTACTTTCTTCTTCTTCAGTAGAGTTTCACTTATCCGGGGCCTCTTCTCTTTCCATATAAAGTTAATGATTAGTTTTTCCACCTCTTTAAAGAATGCTGTTGGTATCTGGATTGGGATTGCATTATATTTGTAGATTGCTTTGGGTGGAATTGACATTTTTGCAATGTTGAGTCTACCTACCCATGAGAATGGTATGTTTTTCCATTGACATAGGTCTATTTTGGTTTCTTGCAGTAGCGTTTTGTAGTTTTCTTTGTATAGTCTTTTACATCCCTGGTCAGATTTATTCCTAAGTATTTTATTTTTTAGGAGCTATTATAAATGGTATTATTTTCCTGATTACCTTTTCATCATTCTCTTTATTGGTGTACAAGAATCCAACCAATTTTTGTATGTTTATCTTGTATCCAGCTACTCTGCTGAATCTTTCTATTAGTTTCAGTTGTTTTCTTCTGGAATCTTTTGGGTTTTCTATGTATAGTATCATATCATTTGCAAATAGGGACAGTTTAACTTCTTCATTACCAATATGTATGCCCTTTATTTCTTTTTCTTGCCTTATTGCTCTAGCTAGGACTCCCAGCACAATGTTAAATAGGAGTGGTGATAAAGGGCATCCTTGTCTTGTTCCTGTTCTCAAGGGGAATGTTTTCAGCCTCTCTCCATTAAGAATGATTTTGACTGTTTGTTTTGTATGGATGCCCTTTATTATGTTGAGGAATTTCCCTTCCATACCTATTTTATTGAGAGTTTTATCAGGAAGGGGTGTTGGAATTTATTGAATGCCTTTTCTGCATCAATTGAGAGGATCATGTGATTTTTGTTCTTTGTTTTATTTATGTGGTGGATTATGTTGATTGATATATAATGTTGAACCATCTTTGCATACCTGATATGAATCCTGCTTGGTCATGGTGTATTCTTTTTTTGATATGATGCTGAATTCTATTGGCTAGAATTTTGTTGAGAATTTTTGCATCTACATTCATGAGAGATACTGGTCTGTAATTTTCTTTTTTTTTAAAGTTTTTTTTTTTATTGTTTTGCTTTAAGTGAAAGTTTACAATTCAAGTTAGTCTCTCATACAAAAATTTATACATACATTGCTATGTGACCCTAGATGCCCTCCCTATGCTATGACAGCACACTCCCCCTTTCCACTCCAGATCTCCCATGTCCATTCATCAGCTCCTGACCTTCTATACCCTCTCATCTCGCCTCTGGACAGGAGCTGCCCATTTAGTCTCATGTATCTACTTGAGCTAAGAAGCACACTTTTCATGAGTATCACTTTATGTCCCATAGTCCAGTCTAATCTTTGTCTGAAGAGTTGGCCTCGGGAATGAATGTAGCTCTAGGCCAACAGAGAGTGCGGGGGCCATGTCTTCTGGGGTCCCTCCAGTCTCAGTCAAACCATTAAGTCTGGTCTTTTTACTAGAATTTGAGTTCTGCACCTCACTTTTCTCCTGCTTTGTCAGGGACTCTCTGTTGTGTTCCCTGACAGGGTATTCATTGGTTGCAGCCAGGCATCATCTAGTTCTTTTGGTCTCAGGCTGATGAAGTCTCTGGTTTATGTAGCCCTTTCTGTCTCTTGGGTAATATTTTCCTTGTGTCTTTGGTGCTCTTCATTCTCCTTTACTCCAGGTGGGTTGGGACCAATGAATACATCTTAGAGGGCTGCTCCCTAGCTTTTAAGACCCCAGACGCCACTCACCAAAGTGGGATGCAGAACACTTTCTTAATAAACTTTGTTATGCCAATTGACCTAGATGTCCCCTGAAAGCATGGTCCCCAGACCCCTGCCCCTGCTACTCTGTACCTCAAAGTGTTTGGTTGTATTCAGGAAACTTCTTAGCTTTGGTTTAGTTTGTAATTTTCTTTTTTTGTGGTATCTTTGCCTGGTTTTGGTATCAGGGTTATGCTGGCTTCATAGAACGAATTCAGAAGTATCCCTTCCTTTTCTATGTTATGAAATAGTTTGAGCAGTACTGAAGTAACCTCTTCTCTGAATGTTTGGTATAATTCTCCAGTGAAGCCATCTGGGCCAGGGCTGTTTTTTTGTTGGGAGTTTTTTTTTATTACCTTTTTGTTTTCTTCTCTTGTTATGGGTCTATTCAGATTTTTAGTTTGGTAATGTGTTTCTAGCAATTTGTCCGTTTCCTCTAGGTTTTCAAATTTGTTGGAGTATAGTGTTTCATATTACTCTGTTATGATCCCTTTTATTTCTGTTGGGTCTGTTGTAGTGCCCCCCATTTCATTTCTTATTTGGGTTATTTGTGTCCTCTCCTGTTTGTCTTTTGTCAGTTTGGCCAATGATTCGTCTGTTTTGTTTGTCCTTTCAAAGAAACAATTTTTGGTTTTGTTTATTCTTTCTATTTTTTTCTGTTCTGTATTTCATTTATTTCTGCTCTGATCTATTTTTATTATTTCCTTTCTTCTGGTGTCTGTGGGCTTCTTTTGCTGTTCTCTTTCTATTTTTTCTAGTTGTGGAGCTAGTGTTTTGACTTTGTCCCTTTCTTCTTTTTTGATATGTACATTTATTGCTATAAATTGACCTCTGAGCACTGCCTTTACTGTGTCCTAAAGCTTTTGCAATGATGTGCTTTGATTCTCATTTGATTCTGGGAATTTGTTTTTTTTTTTGAACTTGCCTTGTACAAGTTTGATTTTAGGAATTTTTTGATTCCGTCTTTGATTTCTTCTATTTCCCAGTGGTTTTTAAGCAGGATGTTATTCAGTTTCCATGTATTTGATTTTTTTTCCTTGTTCTTCCTGTTGTTAATTTCTACTTTGATGGCATTGTGATTAGAGAAGATACTTTGTATTATCTCAATGTTTTGGATTTTGTTAAGGGTTGATTTGTGGCCTCAGATGTGATCTATTCTGGAGAACATTCCATATGTGTTGGAAAAGAATGTGTACTTTGCAGCTGTTGGGTGGAGTGTTCTATATATGTCTATGAGGTCAAATTGACTGTGGCTTTTAGATCTTCTATATCTTTGTTGAGTTTCTTTCTAGATGTTCTGTCCTTTACTGAGAGTGGTGTGGTAAAGCCTCCTCCTATTATTGTGGAATTGTCAATTTCTCTTTTCAGTGCATTTAGAGTTTGTTTTATGTATTTGGGAGCTCTGTCACTGGGTGTGTAAATGTTTATTATGGTTGTGTCTTCATGATGGATGGTCCCTTTAATCACTATATAGTGTCCTTCTTTGTCTTTTATGGTGGATTTTGTTTTAAAGTCTATTTTATATGAGATTAGTATTGCAACTCCTGCTCTTTTTTGGTAGCTATTTGCTGATGTAGTTTTTCCATCCTTTGATTTTTGATGTATTTATGTCTTTGTTCCTAAGATGTGTTTCTTGTAGACAGCATATTGATGGATCCTGTTTTTTTAAATCTATTCTGTCACTCTCTCTTTATGGGTGCATTTAAGCCATTTATGTTCAGTGTAATTATTTATAGGTGGGAGTTTATTGCTGTCATTTTGTAGTGCTTTTTTTTGGTGCCTATGTTTTCTTTGTTCTTCTTACTCTCCTGTGCTGAATTCCTTTTATTTGTGGACTTTTTTTTCTTTTGTTTTTGCAGATTTTGTGTTTACTGAGACTTTATGTTTTTCTTCTTTATTTTGATGAGTAGGTTTGTTAACTTTCTTTGTGGTTACCTTGAAATTTACCCTTATCTTCTTTAGTTTGAACCAGTCTTTTATTACTTGTTATTGTCTTGCCTTCCTTTCCATCTGAAAGTTCTATATCTACTTCATTTATTCCCTCTTTTATTGTTCTGATGTTGTCATTTGCAGATTAACCTCTCTGGCTCCCTGTTGTAAATCTTTTAGTTTTGATTAATCCTTGAGAGTTCATTACCTACATTGGTATCTGCCTAATGCTGTCTTGTATCCTAGATTCAGGCTGTGGTCTCATGTTGTTTGTTCTCTAACCGAAGTACTCCCTTTAAAAGTTCTTGTACGTTTGATTTGGTTTTTACATATGTGCTTAATTTCTGTTTATATTGAAATGTCCTAATTTCACCATCATATTTGAATGAGAGTTTTGCAGGATATAGTATTCTTGTTTGGCAATTTTTTCCTTTCAAAGTTTTATATATGTCATGCCATTGCCTTCTTGCCTGCATGGTTTCTGCTGAGTAATCAGAGCTTAGTCTTTTGTTTCCCCTCAGTATGTGACTTTTTGTTTTTCTTGAGCTGCTTTCAGGATTCTTTCTTTGTCTTTGGTCTTAGCGAGTGTGATTATGATATGCCTTGATGCTTTTTGGGTGTACTCTATATGGGGTTCATTGAGCTTCTTGGATGGTCAGCTTTTCATCTTTTATGATATTAGGGAAGTTTTCTGTCAGCAATTCTTCAATGAGCCTCTCTGAGTTTTCCTTTTTCTCCCCTATTCTGGAACTCTAGTCATTTACAAATTTTTGCTTTTGATTGTATCCCACATTGTTTTCTGGGTTTCTTCATTTTTCTTTGTTCTTTTCTCTGATTTTTTCCTCAAAGTGGTATGCAAGTATTTGTCTTCAATTTCGCTGATCCTGTCTTTCATTGTTTC
The DNA here is from genome assembly GCA_030035585.1 of Dugong dugon. Classification (NCBI taxonomy): domain Eukaryota; kingdom Metazoa; phylum Chordata; class Mammalia; order Sirenia; family Dugongidae; genus Dugong; species Dugong dugon. The sequence continues at coordinate 18,286,308 of CM057465.1, forward strand.
AAACCCGTTCCTCAAACTTTTTATGACACTGTCTATTTCTGAAGTCTAGTTGTTTATCTTTTGGATTTCTAATTGCTGTTTTCTAGTTGTGAACCGATTTTGACATCTTGTTCCTGTATTATTTTCCTGACTTATTCCATTGTTTTTCTTTTCCATGATTTTGTCTGTCTTTTCCATGATTTTGTCCCTTTTCCCCTCATTTTTGTCTGCTTTTTCCTTCAACTCTTGGATAGCTCTGTATATTAGATATTTGAATTCCCTGTCAGGTAATTCTGGTGCCTTTTCTTCTACTGGAAGTTCATCTGGTATTTTATTTTGGAAGCCTGCTGGAACCATCCTGTCCTGTTTTTTAATATGTTTTGATATTGTCTCCTGTCTTCAGGACATTCAGGAATTATTTTCTTTTTTATTGATTGTAGATTCATTTGTTTCATCCTCTTTTTTGTTTTATTTGGTTATAGCAGAGCAGGTGGGCTGGGCATTCTTTGTTGTTTGCTCGTCTGTGGGCACGATATTTCTCACCACCTGGTCCAATGGGCAGGCCCAGTAGCTCAGCTATGCAGGTCCAGCAGAGGGGGAGGGCTTCGGATGGGTCGTTTTTGGCATGTACTGGGGCTGATAGGGCTGGGCCGGAGAGCAGTGCAGGGCAGGTTCTGCTAGACCATGCTTGTGCTGCTTAGAGGTGCAATACTCAGCATGTGGTGCAGATAGGCAGGAGGCAGGGGAGAGGTTGTGATGTGTGGAGCTAAGTGGGTGTGGGAAAGAAGAGAAATAGGAGAGAGAAAAAAAAAAGTACCAAAGGAGCCTACTGTTGGAGTGATCCACACCTGGGGAAGCCATGTGCCGGGGGCTTTCTAGCCAGGTGGTGAGGCACAGCCCATCAAGAAGGGACAGATATAGCACAAGCAGCTAGGTGGGTGCGATAAAGGAAAGGCAGGAAGAGAGAGAGAGATAAGAAACTAGATAAACAAAAAGAGAGAGAGAGAGAGGCACACTTGGCCAGGTGGTTGGGAGAAAGGAATGGAAGGAATACAGAGAGAGACAAGAAACTGAGAAAAAAAAGTTACTAGGTGTTTGGGAGGAAGGAAGGTAGAGAGAGACAAGAAACCGAGAAAAAAAAAAAAAGAAATTAAAAAAAATGCCCCAAGGGAGCCCACTGGAAGCAAGTCCCCTGCTGAGCAGTGCTGCACAGCCCGCCAAGAAGGAGCAGATATGGCACATGGCTCCAGGTGTTCAGGAGAAGGGTAAGGAAGGAAAGTAGAGAGAGACAGGGAACCGAGAAAAGAAGAGAAAAAAACAAAAATCCCCGAGGAAGCCCACTGGTGTGGTGGCTCGGACTGAGGCAGTGGCTCCCCAGCCACAAGACACTGCCCAGCCCATCTAGAAGGAGCAGAGATGGCACATGGCCCCAGGTGTTTAGGAGAAATGAAGGGAAGGATGGTAGAGAGAGACAAGAAACACAGAAAAGAAAAAAAAATCCCCAAGGGAGACCACTGGTTTGGTGGCGCAGACTGAAGAAGTGACTCCCATGCTGAGTGGTGCTACACAGCCCATCTAGAAAGAGTGGAGATGGCACACAGTGCCAGGTATTCAGGAGACACAAAAAGAAGGAAGGTAGAGAGAGCTGGAAACTGAGAAATGAAGAAAAACAAAAAGGAAAAAAGAGAAAAGAAAATGCCCCCAGAGAGCCCACTGGTGTGGTGACAAGGACCAGGGAAGTGGTTCCCCAGCTGAGTGGTGCTTCACAACCTGTCAAGAAGGAGTGGAGATTGCACGCGGAATCAGGTGTTCAAGAGAAAGGAAAGGAAGGAGGTGTTAGAGAGAGAAGAAACCAAAAGAAGCCAAAAAAAGCAACAACAGCAACAAAAAAATGACACTGAAGGATCCAGCCAGTATGGGTGAGGTGAATCCAAGCAGCAAGGATCCAGTGTCTCCCTGGAAGCTCCACCGAAGCCTGCAGGAAAGCAATGGAGGTCGTGCAGGGTGAAGGGTGGGAGGTGGGAAAGTGTGTATTGCTGGTTACCAGGTGCTCTGTCTCCTGCTGGGAGCTCCATGAAGCTGCCTTCCCATACCCCCTGTGAGCTGTTCTCAGAGGCTGAGGGGTCCAAGATGGTGAATCCGTGCCATGTTAGCTGATAGGGAACTTCTGCTCCATGTCTCTCCTCCCTGTCTGTTCTCTGTCAGCTTGTTAATTTCATTTGGTGCTTGGTCGAGTTCTTTATCCCTTCAGTTGACGTTTAGGATGACAGGATTGATGTTTGTCTCTGTTTTAGTTAGTTTTTTGGGTCTTTGCTGTGGAGGGATGGCATGGTGCTTCTGTCTATAGCGTCATGTTGGCTCTGCTCCCCAAGGCTGTAATCTTTAGTGGTGTAGATCGCCAGGTTTTTTCTCCCATGGAGCTGCTGAATGGGTTCAAACCATCAACCTTTTGCTTAGCAGCAGAGCACTTAACAATTGTGCCACTAGGGCTCCTTAGCTAACTGGTAGAGGAACTCAAATGCTGCATTAACATGTGAGGGCAAGGACTCAAAACAAACAAACAAATAAGAAAACACGGCATGCACAGGTAAATTATACAAAAACAGAGTACGTATTGTTTTCAGAGAGAAGCTCTGGTTCCCAACATCAGCCAATCTGTGTATATACACTGCTGTGTATATTCACTCCACTTGTGTATACAAGTCTATGTATACGCACTCCACCTGTATATATTCACTTCTGTATTATTTACTTCTGTGTATAGACTCTTCTGTGTACATACACCTCTGTGTATATTCACTTCTTTGTATAGACGCTTCTTTGTATAGTCACTTCCATGTATAGACACTTCTGTGTATAATCATTTCTGTGTGTATACATTCTGTGTACATTTACTTCTGTGTATATACACTTCTGTGTATATTCACTTCTGTATTTATTCACTCTGTATAGACACTTCTGTGTATATTCACTTCCATGTATATTCACTTTTGTGGGTATTCACTTCTTTGTATAGACACTTCTGTGTATGCTCTCTTCACCTATATATACACTTCTGCGCACCTATACCTTTTTGTATCTTCACTTTTGTCTTTGTATATTGTTGTTGTTGTTGTTAGGGGCTGTTGAGCTGATTTCGGTGTATATACATTTCTGTGTATATTCGCTTCACCTGTAGATAGGATTAGCCCTGGTCTTGGCTGGACATAGGAAGCCTATGTAGAAATCTGCCTAATCCTATGCTATTATCATAGTAAAAATAACTGACCCTAAGAGGGTAAACTGAAGAGTCAGGTCAGATAACAAAAGAAAAAAAGAGAACAACTTGACCCTAGACAAAGTGAAGTACTTTGGCCTGTTTCCATGGCTACTCTTTGGATTAGTTCAGTTTGTTTAATCAGTATAGATTTCTGCTAAAAGACCGAGCTTAGTCAAGTGACCAGGAAGCCTTATCACAAGTATATCATGGTAATAAACGTTTATATTTCTCCAATGCTTATGTTTGTAAAGTACTTTGTCAAATATCTCATTATGATCTCATGAGATAAACAGGGCATAGATTACCCTATCCATCTTGCAAAATAAAAAAAGAAGATGGGGTGATTAAACCAATTGTCTTGTATCCCAAAAATAGAGCACAGTAAGGATTAGAACCCAAATTCCTCCTTCCTAAACATAAGCTTGTGTGCCTTGGTCGTGCAGGGATTTTTAGGGTACATTTTAGGATATCTTGTAATGCAGCAAGAGCACAAGGAAAAGAGAAAGGAAAAAATGAATTAAAATTATAATGCTTGATTAATTTTTATATTACTTCCTGTGTCTGATAATATACTAGTTTGAGACTGTAAGAAAATATAAATATTCGGGTTTACTTTATGTATAGATGTGTAACGTTCAGTTTTTAAAACCACTTGAGTAAAAAAATAGATAATGGGAAGAGTTTTATGCATAATTATAGCTGTGCTTCCTGCCAGTAATATCACTGTTGTTGGAGGTCTGGCAGACTTTCCCTTTTAGTTCTTAAAGACATATAGACACAAAGTACAGAACTGATTTTTAGAAAAGAACGTTTACCAGTATTGTGAAAACACTTTACTCTCAAAGTATTTCCAGCACTAACCCTTTCCAACCAAAAGTAGCCCTTCTAGAGGGACTGTTTAAGTAGAAAGCCCAGGACAGTTAGTCAGGACAGCTAAGTTCTTGGCCACTAGAATCTGTGACACTCTAGACAAATGATATAATGTCACTTGGTCCAAGTTTCCTTTTTCCGTAAAGGGTTTGGATTAGGCTGGTTCTTGACTATGTTGCATGACATGTAGCATAGCTTTTTACAAATGCTGATGTCTGACCCAACCTGATCTAATTGGTCTGTGTGGATCTCCCCAGGAAATTCTGATACCAGGCAGGTTTAAGAAATACTGATTTAGGTGATCTCTAAGCTGCCTCTAGCTCTCAGATTCTATGATTCTGTGATTCTACCATTTCTCCACAGACTATCCCATAGCAAACCAAACCTGTTGATTCCAACTCATGGCAGCACCAAGTGTGTCAAAGAAGAACTGTGAACCATAGGTTTCCAATGGTTGAATTTTTGGAAGTAGATCACCAGGCCTTTCTTCCAAGGCACCTCTGGGTGGACTTGAACCTTCTTTCGGTTAACAGCTGAGTGCATTAACATTTGTACCACCTAGGGACTCTCATAGCAAACCAGGATGATTTATGATCCTGCTTCTAACTCCTTTCCATGCTTAGTATAACTTTCTGGCCTGTCCTCAGGGTAAGGGCTTTCAAATTTTAGTGGCAAGTAGTGAATCGCTTGTTAAAAATTCAGATTCCTAGAACTCACCCCATGAAATTCTGGTTCACTAGACCTGGGGAGTTACCCAGGAATCTGTGTTTTTTCATAAGCATCAAGATGATTCTGAGGCCGCTGGTCGAGAACAACACTTTGAGAAACACTGTCAAGGGTATAATTTGTAACCCCAAGGATGGGGTCCTCACTTTTGCTTGGAGTATCTTTGGAACTCTGGCTCACTCTGGAATATAGGTTTTGCCTCATTAAGGAAGTAGGTGCAGTGATTCCAGGCCCTGAGTCTCGTAGCTTTGAGCCTCCCTCTTCAGCTGAGCTCCAGTTCCATATCCAGGATCCTGGCTTTTGTCAAAATCTGCTCTGAATAAGTAAGAGAGCATTAGAATCCAGAATATACAAAGGATTTCTATAAATAAATAGAAATGTGCTTAAAAATTACAATAGAAAAATGAGGAAAGGATATCAACTGGCAACTCATAGAAGAGCAAACCCAATAGTGAGTAAACATTCATAGTATTCAGAGAAATAAAAAATAATAATTTTTTACTCATCACATTAGCAAACATTTATAAAAGTTTGATAATATCAAGGATTGGGGAAGATTACTAGGGAAACTGGAACTCTCATACATTCATTGGGGAATGTTAACTGGAAAGGGTAGTTTAGTAGGCAATTTGATAGCATCTATTAAATATGATTAAAGTCTCTGGGTGGCGCAAATGCTCTTGACTACTAACCTAAAGGCGTTCGAAACCATGAGCCACACTGCAGAAGAAAGGACTGGCAATCTGCTTCTGTAAAGATTACTGCCAAGAACATTCTGTGGAGAAATTCTACTCTGTAACACACGGAATTGCCATGAGCAGGAATTGAATAAATGGCAACAGGTTTGGTTTGGGTTTATTAAATATGATTATATCCCATGATGCTAAAAATGTAATTTCACTTCTCAGTATTAATCTTAGAAACACTGGAATGTAAATAAAAGTAGGCACGTTCAAGAGTGGTTTTATAATAGAAAAAATGGAAAACATCTATATGTTCATAAAGAAGAAGAAAGTACCTAAATAAATTGTGGTATGATCTTAGTTAATGCTATGCAACAATTAGAAGAAATGAGGTAGATATACATATTAACTTGGTTGATCTCTAAGACTTATTGCTAAGTGAAAAACCTAGTTACAGAATGATATTCACCGTGGTAACTTGTCTTCAAGGTGGTGGCACTATCAATTCCTTCCCTCTGGACATGCATGGCATTCCCCCATTGAGAGGTTGAGTTTATTCCTTTCCTCCCCTTGAATCTGGGCTGACTTTAATTACTTCCTTGACAAATAGAATGTGGCAGAAGTGATTGTGGGACTTCTGAGGCTAGGTCTTAAGAAAGTTTGCAGCTTCCACCTAGTCTGTTGGAACACATTCTTGCAACTCTTGTTCTGGAAGGAAGTCATCTGACGAGTAAGAAGTCTTATTCCTCTGAGAGTGTCATGTATGGAGAGGCTGAGATGCCAACCATTCCTGGCTATTCCAGCTATCCCAGCCCAGGCCACAGACTTGTGAGTGAAGCTGCCATCTTGGACATTAGGGTGCCAGAAGATACTACCTGGAGAAGAACCAAGGACTCAGGGGTATGACCCCAGTCACGCCATCCGAGTCACCCCTAGCCTTTAAAAAAAAAAAATTGAGGTGAAATTCACTTAACATAAAATTAACAATTTTAAAGTGAACAGTACAATGGCATATAGTACATTCACAATGTTGTGTAACCACCAACTCTATCTAGTGTCAAAACATTTCCATCACTTCAAATACCTGGTACTCGTTAAGCAGTCACCCCACCCCCCACTCCCAGCTCCTGGCAACCACCAAACTGCCTTCTGTCATTATGGATTTATCTATTCTGGATAGTTCACATAAATGGAATCATATAATATGTGACCTTTTGTGTCTGGCTTCTTTCCTTAGAATATTGTTTTGGAGGTACATCCATGTTGTAGCATGTATCAGTACTTTATTCCTTTTTATGGATAAAAAATATTCCAGTGTAGGTATATATCACAATTTGTTTATTCATTCATCAGCTGATGTACTGTGGGGCCATTTCCACCTTTTGGCTATTGTGACTAGCGCTAGGATAAGCATGACTGTGCATGTACTTATTTGAATAACTATTTTCAGTTCTTTTGGGTACATACCTAGGAGTAGAATTGTGGAGTCATATGGTAATTCTATGTTTAACCTTTTGAGGAATTGTGAAACTATTTTCTACAGCAGTTACACCATTTTACATTCTCATCAGCGTTGGACGAGGGTTCTGATTTTTCTACATCCTCACCAACACTTGTCATTTTTCAGGTTTTTTTTGGTAATGGTAATATTCATGGGTCTGAAGTAATATCTCATTGTGGTTTTGATTTGCATTTCTGTCATGATTAATGATCTTGAATATCTTTTCATGTACTTGTTGGCCATTTGTATATCTTCTTTGGCGAAATCTCTATTCAAGTCCTTTCCTCATTTTTTTCTTGGCCTATTTGTCTTTTTGTTGTCGAGTTGTGAGAGTTCTTTATATATTCTGGATACTAGACCCTTATCAGATACATGATTTGCAAATATTTTCTACCTTTCTGTAGGTTGTCTTTTCACTTCTTGGTAATATCCTTTGATGCACAAATTTTTAAATTTTGATGAAGTCCAATCTGTTTTTTCTTTTGTTGCTCATGCTTTTCATGTTGTAGCTAAGAATCCATTACCAAATCCAAGGTCATGAAGATTTACTTCTATGTTTTCTTTTAGAAGACATATGGTTTTAGTTCTTAGACTTATGTTGTTGACTCATTTTGAGTTAATTTTTGTATATGGTTTCAGGTCTTTTGCATGTGGATATCCATTTGTCCCAGCACCATTTGTCGAAAGGCCTATTCTTTCCCCCATCCTCAGCCTTTTGAATCACCCAAACTGAGGACTCAGACATTGTGAAAGAGGGATAAGCTGCCCCTGCTGTTCCCTGCCTGAATTCCTGACCCACAGAATTTTGGGCGTAATAAACGTTGCTGTTTTATACCAGTAAATTTTGGGGTGGTTTGTTATGTAGCAATAGAAAACCAAAACACTTACTACATAATCACATTATGCTTAAAAAAATACAAAAATATCAGATAATATATATAATTTCCACAGAAAACCTCCAGAAAAAAAATCTGGTATTTATTGTCTACAAAATCTAGAGGGATAAACACTAAACTGATCACTATATTTATGTCCAGTCAGAGAAGAAGTCAAAACAGGACTGGGCATGGTGGTCCTTATCCTTAAGGGGGACTTTCAAGTCAGGAAAATAGAAACTGATGTGTTGCTTCAAGTAAGAGGGATTTTAATTCAGGGACTTAGGTGTTTACAAAAAGGGCAGGGGTAGAGAATATCAGAGAAAGATGACTCTAGGGCTCCGGTATGCCTTTAATTTTCAGAGAGTCAGGAAGTTGCAGCAATTGCAGGAGAGAGCTTGGGATGGTCCCCTCTGCCTAGAAACCCAAGGGAAATGCCTGGAGGCTGCTGCAAAGCCTCATACCCGCAGAAGCCCATACATCTGCCTGCCCTGCCTGAGACCGAGGAGATGGGTTCTGTCTCTCATCTTCCTTCCAGACTTTGACTGAATGCCTCCCATTAATGAAATTTAATCCAGTTGGCAAGTGGTTAGGAAAAATGTAGCAGAAAATATAGAGGGTTGTCCTCAGATGCCAACAGAAGAACCTGTTTGAAAAAAATTATGACAGCCCAGCCTTCTAAAATGATATAGTTTAAAATTGCCTGAGTTGATAACTCTTCCACAGAGATTTAGATTTAAAGATTAAGTTCATAAGAAAATACTAGTAATTTTCTGTGAACAATTGTTCTTGCAACTTTTTCCCTTTCACGGTAAATAATGAAGTGTCAGACAGACTCTTAAAGTGGTTCCTTAACCCCATCTCCAGGTATTCATGCCTTGTGAGATTCCCTCCCCTTGCGTGGGTGGGACCTGTGACTTGCTTCTAACCAGTAGAATACTGTGAATGTAAAGGAGGGGCATGATTGTGTGTATGTGATTATGTAATTACATCACATAAAATTGTAGCATTCCTTTCTTTAGACTCTCTGTCCCTTTTGCTGGCTGTGAGAAAGCAAGAAGTCATGTGGAGGAACTCCATGATGGTTCCACAGTCCAGCCTCCAGATGAGAACCCAGCCCTGGATGACACTTTGATTGTTGTTGTTGTTAGGTGCCGTCAAGTCAGTTCTGACTCACAGCTACTCTGTGTACAACAGGATGAAACACTCCCTAGTCCTGTGCCATCCTCACAATCATTGCTATGTTTGAGCCCATTGTTGCAGTCACTGTGGCAATCCATCTTGTTAAGAGTCTTCCTCTTTTTCGCTGACCTTCTACTTTACCAAGCATGATGTCCTTCATGATCATATGTCTAAAGTAAGTGAGACGAAGTCTCGCCATCCTCACTTCTAAGGAGCATTCTGGCTGTACTTCTTACAAGACAGATTTATTCATTCTTTTAGCCAAAACCAAAAACCCATTGCTGTCAAGTTGATTCTGACTCACAGCGATCCTATAGGACAGAGTAGAACTGCCCCACAGTTTCTAAGGAGCGCCTGGTGGATTCAAACTGCCTACCTTTTGGTTAGCAGCTGTAGCACTTAACCACTACGCCACCAGGGTTTCCGTTCTTCTAGCAGTCCATAGTATATTCAATAGTCTTCATCAACACCATAATTCAATGGCATGGATTCTTTTTTGGTCTTCCTTATTAGTTGTCGAGCTTTCACATGCATATGAAGCAATTGAAAACATTATGGCTTGGGTCAGATGCACCTTAGTCCCTAAAGTGACACCTTTGCTTTTTCACACTTTAAAGAGGTCTTTTGCAGTAGATTTGTCCAAATGCAATATGTCATTTGATTTCTTGACTGCTGCTTCCATGGGCATTGATTGTGGATCCAAGTAAAACGAATTCCTTGTCAACTTTAATCTTTTCTCTGTTTATCATGATGTTGCTTATTGGTCCAGTTGTGAGGATTTTTGTTTTCTTTATGTTGAGATATACTCTACTGTAGTCTTTGATCTTCATCAGTAAGTGCTTCAAGTCCTCTTCCCTTTCAGCAAACAAGGCTGTGTCATCTGCATATTGCAGGTTGCTAATGAATCTTCTTCCCATCCTGATACTGAGTTCTTCTTCACGTAGTCCGATTTCTCAGATTATTTGCTCAGTATACAGTTTGAGTTAGTATGGTGAAAGGATACAGCCGTGTTGCACACCTTTCCTGATTTTAAACCATGCAGTATTCCCTTGTTCTGTCTGAGTGACTGTCTCTTGGCCCATGTACAATTTCCTCATGAGCACAATTAAGTGCTCTGGAATTCCCATTCTTTGAAATGTTATAATTTGTTATGATCCACACAGTCGAATGCCTTTGACTGTAGCCTTGTGAAATCCTAAACAGATGATTCAGTAAAGCTGTGCCTGGACTCCTGTCCCAGAAAGTGTGAGATAGTGAATGAAGGTTGTTTTACACAACTTCGTAGGGTTTTCAATGGCTGATTTTTCGGAAGGAGACTGTCAGAACTTTCTTCTGAGGTGCCTCTGGGTGGGTTCAAACTGCCAACCTTTTGGTTAATAGTCTTATGCTTAACTGTTTGTGCTACCAGGGACTCCTTTAACTAAAAAAACCTTCCCCAAGTGGATCAGTATCTTAGAGAGATTTTTGTTAAGAAAATAAGAAACTAAAAGACAATACTAACAATGCAAGCATAATTAACTTAAAATAGTTGCAATGACATTTCTTTTACTAATAGGAACTTTTTGTTGCTCATGTCATGAGATTAAAAAAATGACAATCTAATCCTATATAATAAAATGCAAAACTGTAAACACCCTATTTGAAATATGGATTTGCATCCACTATCTCTAATTATGAATCTTACTTTAAAAGCAAAATATGCTTTCGTGCGGTTACTTTTCTAGCTACTATAGCCATTAAAACCAAGTATCTAAATAAACTTAACACAGAATCAGACTTTCACGTTACAGAAACCAAGAAAAAAAGTTATGAGAGCATTCAAAGATGCTTCTGTAGCATTAAAAGGAAAGAGGACATATACTTTCTTGAGATATTTAATAACTATTTTAGTTCATTTAAATATTCTATTCTTGTATTTCAAAATGTATGTAAATATTTGCAATTTATAGATAAACTGTAAACATGGAGGTTAGTATTCATGAATTTTCAATATTCTGTTACATTGATAGTACAAAATATTAGTATAATAATATTTTAGGCAGATAAAAAAAGTTCTTTGTACTATTAACAAAGGAAACAAAACACTTAATTATTAAGGCAGTTTATTACATCTTTATTCTATGTTTAATTTCTTATTTTTGAAAACGTTTTAAAATGTAAATGAATATTCATATATGTGTATTTGTGATTTATAAATAAATATCTATGTATTAGGGGTGAGTGCTTATATATTTTTGCTGCTGGGTACAAAATCAATTTGTTTGAAGATCCCTAGTGAATTAAAACACCTGAGTGTGTCTAGAATTGAATAAGTGGGTTTCTCTGATGTTGTTCTCACTTATGATGCAAGCAGGGGCTTCTCCAGGTCAGAGTTGATGCTCACCATTGCCTTTGTGTGTGTGCCCTGCAGAGTGTATGGAGGACAAGTAGACCAGGTAAATTCAGTTAAGCACATATTTCTTGATTACTCTATTCAAGGCATTGTGGGGGAACAGAGAAGGAAGAGACTGAATTCTTGTCCTAAAGGAGCTTAAAATATCATTATCGTTGGAGAGAAAGATTAAAATAAGCATGTGTGTGGTGCAACCAAGGCATAAAGTAGTATGTGAGGGAGTCTACGGAGGGTCAGTATGTTAAGGGTCATGGGCTATAAAGGAGCCCTGGTGGCGCAGTGGTTAAGAACTCGGTGCTAACCAAAAAGGCAGCAGTTTGAATCTACCAGTTGCTCCATGGAAACCCTATGGGAGCAGTTCTACTCTGTCCTATAGGGTTACTATGACTTGGAATCAACACAATGGGTTTGCTTGTTTGGTTTTTATGGGCTGTAAAGGAGTCCTCAGGTGGTGCAAACGGTTAAGCACTCAACTACTAGCTGGAAGACTGGCGTTTTGAACCTACCGAGAGGCACCTTGGACCATAGGCTTGGTGATCTGCTTCCAAAAGGTCACAGCCTGGAAAATCTTACGGAGCAGTTCTACTCTGCACACATGGGGTCACCCTGAGTCTGAATCAACTGAAGGCAACTAACAATAACATGGGCTGCAAACTGAACTTCGGGCCTCAGGCTAGTTACATACTGCTTTGTGTTGCTTTCCTACTCTGTAAAACTGAGATAATAATACTTCCCTACGTACCTAAACTATCACTGTGAAATCAAAATAATTAAAAGTTGTGAACTTAATGTAATTATATCTTAGCTTAGAAATCTACATTTTAAAAGCTTTAGATTGAATTTTTTTTTTTCCTTTGCAAATGGAAATGATGGTTTTAAATCTGGGCTTACACTACTGGAACTTATGCAGAACTTTTCGTTTTAAACTGTATATAAAATGGTTGTCACTGTGCAGAGAGGATCTTCTTTCCATGGAACAAGCATTCTTTAGGTTTCTATGGGAATTGTTATTTTTTTTAATATACTTCTTCAAAGACTGAGAACAACTCTCCTAATACCATGTGCTAACTAATTTGTAACTCCCTTCCTCTATTCTAAAAAAAAAAAAAATAAATTAGCGTGAAAAATATCGAATAAGCAGGGGTTTACTGACCTCTGACGGGCAGACATAAAACTGCTACTTTAACATGCTGCACTTAGCAAGGAAAAGCTCTCTAGAAACTAAGTTTATACTGTAAAGCAATCAAGAATAACTGGACAAGAAGAAGGACCACAAGATGTCAGCGAGTCAACCTTCCTTTTCCAACAGGGATTTTATCTGAATCAGCCCAGGCTGAGGCTCCACCAAATAACTGTAATTCATTTTAAAATACTTCAATCAGAGTAATGTGAAAGTGTGTGCCAGTTTTATCTACACTCTAGGAGAGATTAGTTAAGATTTGAAGTATCCCAATCAGAAATCCAGAATCCTTGGGTGCTCAAATGATTAACAAGCTCAGCTGCTAACCAAAAGATTCAAAGTTCGAATTCACCCAAAGGTGCCTCGGCAGAAATGCCTGGAGATCTACTTCCAAAAAAAAAGGAGCCATTGAAAACCTATGGAGCACAGTTCTACTTTGACATATATGGGGTCACCATGAGTGGAGTGCTACTGGTTACTGGTAATCAGCAACCCACACCCCAGAGTGGTTCATTAGCATTTGGAAGTCTACTCAGGAATCCACACTAAAGAGATGACTGACAGCAGTTCAAATATGGCAAAATAAATCTGCAATAGATCTTGTTAAAAGAGATTTTCTAACCATTTTCTTGGAGAATTGATGATATTTGAGACATGTGTCTAGCTAGGAATACTGTACAGGCATCTGAACTCTTGCATGAATTGGGTATAAGAATCTGGCAATAAATGTTTGTATGTGGAGCAGAATTCAATCTGAATCTTTCAGCATGGCATACCTCTGGTAACAAGGTAGTCAGGCAGGAGAGCTATAGCTCTCACCTACTTCTAATCTTTGGAGGCACCAAGAGTCAACCAGGAAAACCTGATTGTTGTGGAATGACTAAATTGGCTTAGGTCAATTTGTAACAAGTTATCCATCTTAGAGGAACCATGGTGGCACAGTGGTTAAAGCTCTCAGGTGCCAGCCAAAATGTCGGTGGTTCGAACCTACCAGCTACTCTGCAGGAAAAAGATGTGGCAGTCTGCTTCATAAAAATTTACAGCCTTGGAAATACTATGGGGCAGGTCTACTCTGTCCTATAGAGTTGCTATGAGTCAGAATTGACTCAATGGCAATGGGTTTGGTTTTGGTTATCCATCTTATTCTTAAAACTTGACGGAAGTGATTTACAACAGCTTGGTAATTTCTTTCTTTATGTTTTATACCAGATTTAGTCAAGACATTCCTCCTGATTTTTATCCCAAATCCCATCTGTTAAACTTTACATATGGTCCTACTGATTACAGGTAAGAAGAGAAATTAATGAATCCCAAACAATATTATTTTTTTCCAGTGAGGTTAAGTTTAAAAAAAAATAAAATCCATGGTCAAAGATACTTGATTTGAAGAATAGTTAGAAAATAGCATTGTTTTCTGTATGTTTAAAGATATCGGGGAAGCTGTTTGGACATCTTAGCAGACTCTAATGAGGCCTAAAATACAGTTGTAATTTATTGGGCCGAAGGTTGTGGTATGTTAATGCTACTCTTCTGTCAGTTTACTAAAAGAAGGGGAATAGATGATGATGATGTTGAGACATGTTATTTTCTAAAAATCTTGTTACACATCAGTAAGCATGTACTTTAAAAATAGATTTATATCACATATCCAAAAATAAAATTAATTCATGCTACTTTGAAACCTGCATCTAGTACTTAAAAGTTGGCTTTCAAGGTCATATGAGACCTGGACTCAGAACATCTTTCAGCCTCATCTCCCCTCGCTTTCAGCCTAATTGACTCTTTGGTTCACTGGCCTCTCTGCTGTTCCTTGGACACTCTCAGTACACTTCTCACTCAGGGTCTTGCTATCCCATTGCCTGGAATATTCTCCCATCTTGGGTCGTGGCACCCTCTCTTTCTTCATTCAGGTTCGTGGTCAAATGTCCCCCAGAGAGGCCTCTCCTGACAACCTTCACTAAATTGGTGCCTCTCCACCCCCCTTACCTGTTTCATTTCCTTCACAGCACTTGTCTTTCATATTATATATTTATTCGCTATGGTCTGTCCCTCTTACTCGAAAGTAAAATCTACGAAGGCAAAGAATTTGTCTTGTTCCACTCTTGGGTGGCACAAGTGGTTTGCAATCAGCTGATAACCTAAAGTTTGGCAGTTTGAACCCACCTAGAGGCTCCACCAAAGAAAGGCCTAGTGAACTGCTCCATAAAGATTACAGCCAAAAAAACCTTATGGAATAATTCCAGCTTGTAATACATGGGGTCACAATCAGTTGGAATCAACTCAATGGCAATGGGTTTGGTTATTTGGGCTTTACCTTTGTGAATTGTTGTTACTGTTGTTAGGTGTTATCAAGTCGGTTCCCACTCATAGCGACCCTAAGTACAACAGAACGAAATGCTGCCTGGTGCTGTGCCATCCTCACAATTGTTGTTATGCTTGAGCCCATTGTTGCAGCCACTGTGTCAATCCATCTCATTCAGGGTCTTCCTCTTTTTCACTAACCTTCTATTTTACCAAGCATGATGTCCTTCTCCAGGGACTGGTCCCTCCTGATAGCATGTCCAAAGTATATAAGGTGAAGTTTCACCATCCTTGCTTCTAAGGAGTATTCTGGCTGTACTTCTTCCAAGACAGATTTGTTCATTCTTCTGGCAGTCTATGGTATATTCAATATTCTTCACTAACACCTTAATTCAAAGGTGTCAATTTTTCGGTCTTCCTTATTCATTGTCCAGCTTTTGCATGCATATGAGGCAATTGAAAATACCATGGCTAGGGTCAGGCATACCTTACTCCTCAAAGTGACATTTTTGCTTTTCAACACTTTAAAGAGGTCTTTTGCAGCAGATTTGCCCAATGCAAAGTGTCATTTGATTTCTTGACTGCTGCTTCCATGGGCGTTGATTATGGATCCAAGTAAATGAAATCCTTGACAAATTCAATCTTTTCTCCATTTATCATGATGTTGTTTACTGGTCCAGTTGTGAGGATTTTTGTTCCCTTTATGTTGAGGTGTAATCCATACTGAAGGCTGTGGTCATTGATCTTCATCAGTAAGTGCTTCAAGTCCTCTTCCCTTTCAGCAAGCAAAGCTGTGTCATCTGCATAACACAGGTTGTTAATGAGTCTTCTACCAATCCTGATGCGCCGTTCTTCTTCATACAGTCCGGCTTCTCAGATTATTTGCTCAGCATATGGGTTGAATAAATATCATGAAAGGATACAACCCTGACATACACCTTTCCTCATTTTAAACCATGCCATATCCCCTTGTTCTGTTCAAATGACTGCCTTTTGTTCTATGTATCTCATGAGCACAATTATGTGTTCTGGAATCCCTATTCTTCACAATGTTATCCATAATTTGTCATGATTCACACAGTCGAATGCCTTTGCATAGCCGACAAAACATAGGTAAACATCTTGTGTGTAGCTCATCGAAATGAATCAATAAATAGTTATTGAACAAATGAATGACTCCATGTCAGTAATCATATATCTAATATTATTAACTTTTTAAATCATAAAATAAAACACAAATACTGAAAATTACACCTTAAAAACCCTTATAACCACCTTTTCAGGGCAAGAAGTATCACTTTCTCAGTCAACCAGGCAGTTCTTCTTTGAGCCCTATCCCAGTCACAACACCCTGTTTCCTCATGAATATAACCACTATTCTGAATTTTAGAGTAATTACTTCCTGGTGTTTCTTTAGAAGTTTAACACCCAAGGGTGCATCCCTAGGTGTTTTAGTTTAGTCTTACCCTTATTTTGCTTTCAGTGTCTTAATTTTCTTCTAATCTATAGCTTTATCTTTTGTTTCTTTCTTTTTCCTTATCCATTGAAGAATCTGGGTCGTTTTACCTGTAGAGTTTCCTACATTCTGAATTTTGCGGATTGCACACTCAGCTTAATTTAGTGTAGGTCACCACTGAAACTAGTTTTCAATTAACCAATCATGCAGTCTCTTCTAACCACTCTCACCTGTTCAACCAGGCACATCCAATCTAGAGTGCTGGTAAGTGCAATCAGATAGGATCATTTGGTCTGATCCAAAGCCCTCCTTCTTCTAGCAGCCTTAGAATTTATTCTCATACATAATGACATAGTTTTTGTAAATCTATGTTAGTAATACGTTGCGATTCTTTTGGCCTTTTCCTCAGGGTCAGACTCTGTACTTCTCTCCTTAAGACATGCTGGAACCTGACTTTATTGATATGGGACAGCCGTGTGCTAGTAACTCAGTTCTCTGAAATACCTCGTTTGCAGCATTTGCTGATACTGTGGTGTAAATACCCACTCCATGGCCATTTTCAAGCTACTAAACTATGTTTCTGAACATGGGTTTGGGAAGATATGTACTGTGCCTCAGGAGTTGGTATAAGCCAGTTCCAACTCATCACTGTCTGAAGGGAGTAAAAGGGTAAAGGGCAAGAAGCATGAGAACTGTTATCCTCTTGAAAGTTAACTTGCTACTATAAAGCAGGATTACAGACAGTTATGTTAATGATGCAGGACTCCATCTACAGGATTAGGTTGTATCTTGGGTCAATCTCTTTTGATATATAAAAGAGAGAAGTGAGCAGAGAGGAGAGGACTTCATTGCCACCAGGCAAGAAGAGCCAGGAGTGGAGCACATCCTTTGGATTTGACGTCTCTGCACTGAGAAGCTCCTAGATGAGGGGAAGATTGATAACAAGGACCTTCCCCTAGAGTTTACAGAAGCAGAAAGCCTTGCCTTGGACTTATCACCCTGAATTCAGACTTGTAGCCTCCTAAACTGTGGCAGAATAAATTTCTGTCTGTTAAAGCCATCCACTTGTGGTATTTCTGTTATAGCAGCACTAGGTAATTAGGACAAAATGTGGTGCTGAGAGAGTGGGCTGCTGCTCTGACAGATACGTAAAATGTGGAAGCTGTTTTGAAACTGTGAATGGATAGAGGCTGGAAGAGTTTTAAAGTGCCTAACAGTAAAAGCCTAGATTGCCTTGAAGAGACTGTTGGTGGAATTATGGACATCAAAGACAATTCTGGTGAGGACTCAGAAGGTAGTGGGGAGAACTGTTATACTGGAGATGGCACAGACGGCCAAAAGCAGCATCAGAGAAATGGCAGAAGCAGAACCAGGAGACCAGCTGAAGATGGAATGGGAGCCAACCCACAGAGCAAGACAGCGGAGTGCCTTTTGGGTAGGAGGCTTCCCGGTGGAGTAGGGTTCCTCCGGGCATTTATCAGTGGAGCCAGGCTTGCTGACCCATGAAGCAAGAGAGCTGAGTGCCTTCTGGGTGAGGTTTACTGGCACAGTGGGGTGACTCCAAGCATTCACTGGTAGAGCTAAAGAGCTTTGTAACACTGCCCAAGCAGGGCAGAGGCTGTGGCAGCCCAAGAGGCCCAAGGGACCAAGCGCCAGAGGGGGCCAAAAGTCCAAGGAACTAGGAAGCAGAAGCTGAAGAAACAAGGAGCTCAGGTAGCAGAGCTGCCTCAGACTCAAAGGGTGGGGCCAGGACCTGTGGGGTCTCAAAGGATGAACCATGGCCTGCTGTGTCTCAAAGGGTGGGGCCATGGCTTCCTAGTTTTCAAAGAGTCAGATCGTCACCATCCACTTGTGGTATTTCTGTTATAGCAGCACTAGATAACTAAGACAACTTGTTTATAGTAAATAAAATGTAGAAAAATTAATGGAATGTCACTTCTGAGATTAGGTTGCACAGAGACTATGTCTTCTGTCTTGGGTGACCTCCCTTACTCTCTTGCTCGCTTGCTCTGAGTGAAGCCAGCTGTCATGTTGTGATCTGCCTTATCAGAAGCAGAGGAGGACATGAAAAATCCCTGGGAAAAGGAGAAGGGAGAGGGTGCTTATGTGCACCTGATATCATCCTGCAACAAGGTGGGGAGTCTCTGGTCAGAGAACTCCAAAGGCAGCATCACCTTAGGGTCTTTATAACCATAGGATTCTATCTTATCTAGGGCTAGCAGATGTTGGTTGTAGTTTCATGGGTATGTACAGCAGGCAGGCTCTAAGTGGTTAAAAATCTGCTTATTTGGGCTATTTTAAAAATAATTGGATGTATACAAATTTGATTCTGGCACCAGCAGGCGTTTTGGGCTAACTGACCTCAGCTTGCTATGAAGAAGTAGACAACTTGGGACAAATTACACAGAGGCCATTTCTGACTTATTTATATAACAAATAGGTAACTAATACAGCTGTCAGAGGAGGCTTAGTGGAGTTTGGGAGTTCAGAGTACTCAGAGTCATCTCTATCCATCCAGTGATCCCATTCCAGGTCTTAAGCCTGTCTTTTCAATCAATATCCTATTTTTCATATAAAAAGCCTGATAAGCCTCAAAGTTAAACCAAAATTATAATTCTGTACTCCTCAGGATCGTATTCTGACTGATTTTTCAGGTACATGAGCCCTATGGTTTAAGAATATAAGAGATTCATTTATATCAGTCAAAGGAGACCCCTGGTCTTCTGGCTATGCTTTAAAATGAGAATTAAAAAACCTACACTTGAAATTTTCTTTCTAGCACTTCAGGCCAGCCTTTGTATTTCCCATTTCCACTTTAATTACCATACAATCTGTTAAACCTCTGTCTGCAATATCACTATTATGGATTGAGTTGTGCCCCCAAAAAGATATGTTGAAGTCCCCACCCCATGTAGTATGAACATGATCTTATTTGGAAATAAGGTCTTTGAAGATGTTATCTATTAACATCAGGCCATACTGGAGTAGGGTGAGTTCTAATGCAATCTGAATGGTGTCCTTATAAAAGAAGAGGCACAGAGAGACAGAGGAAGGAAGGCCATGTGAAGATGCATCTACAAACCAGGGACAAACAAACTGGGTCTACCAGAAGCTGGGAAAGATAAGAAAGGAACTTCCTCTAGAGACTTCAGAGGGACCATGGCCTGGCTGACATATTGATTTGGAGTTCTAGCCTCCAGAACTGTGAGACAATAAATTTCTGTTCTTATAAGTCACCCACTTTGTGGCACTTTGTTATAGAAGTTCTAGGAAATTAATACCCAAAAACCCATTGCCGTCGAGTGGATTCGGACTCACAGTTATCCTATAGGACATAGTAGAACTGCCCATAGGGTTTCCAAGGCCGTAATCTTTATAGAAGGAGACTACCACATCTTTCTCCTGAAGAGTGGCTGGTGGGTTTGAATCACTGACCCTTTGGTTAGCAGCCGAGCGCTTAACCACTGAGCCGCCAGAACTCTTTATTAATACAAGTGCTTTATTCTAAGAAATCACAAGTGATGATTTAAGAAAAAAATTCTGTTATTGTGCTTTAGGTGAAAGTTTATAGAGCAAATTAGTTTCTCATTAAATAGACAGTACACAGATTGTTTTGTGATATTGTTTGCCAACCCCGCGATGTGTCAACACTCTCCCATTCTCTGCCCCAGGTTCCCTGTTTCCATTAATCCAGTTTTCCTTTCCTTTCCTGCCTTCTCGCCTTTGCTTTTGGGCTGGTGTGCCCACTAGTCTCCTATGCATTTTTTTTTTAATTTTAATTTTTTATTGTGCTTTAGGTGAAAGTTTATAGAGCACATTAGTTTCTCATTAAACAGTTAATACAGAAATTGTTTTGTGACATTGGTTGTGTACATGATAATTTAATCAACCATTTTCTACTGGGAGGACTACAAAAGTTTCAGTGTCTGTGCTGTTGTTGTCGTTAGGTGCCGCTGAGTCAGTTCCAATTCACAGAGACCCTATGTATAACAGAATGGAACACTGCCCAGTCTTGCACCATCCTAGCAATCGTTGCTATGTTTGAGCCCGTTGTTGCAGCCACTGTGTCAATCCATCTCATTGAGGGTCTTCTTCTTTTTCACTGACACTCTACTTTACCAAGTATGATGTCCTTCTCCAGAAACTGGTCCCTGCTGATAATATGTCCAAAGTAGGTGAGAAGAAATCTCACCATCTTCACTTCTCAGGAGCATTCTGGCTGTACTTCTTTCAAGACAGATTTGTTCGTTCTTCTGGAAGTCCATGGTGTATTCAATATTCTTTGCCAACACTATAATTCAAAGGCATCAATTCTTCTTAGGTTTTCCTTATTCATTGTTCAGCTTTCGTATGTATAGTAACCAGATAATCCTTGTCTTCAAATCCACCCAGATCAGTCAATCAATCCCACATTTCTGTCCTTGAGGGTCTACTCCCTGCAGCTATTTCTGGTATCTGGACCAGTCAGGGTTTAGTGCAGGAAACAGTAACCACTCTAGGTATTTTAAGCAGAAAGAGATTTAACACAGGGACTAAGATGCTTACAAAATCCTCGGAAGGGTTGAGGAAATGTGAGTCAGGAGGCTGCCTCTGAAACTGTTGAGTTTAAAGGGCAAGACCATAACTTTGATCCAGAGATCAGGAAACCAGAATCTTGAATCCAATGCTGCCACCAGCATACCCATTTCCCAAAATCCCTGGAGATGACAACTAGACACCAGAACATTGTGTCCGACCATCACTACTAACTCTTGATACCCTTATCTCCATTACTTTGATGGTCAATAGCGACAACAATAAAAAGATGGTCTCTGCCCCAGTTCTGATTTCTAAATTTCATGCAATTGCACCTACTGGTAAAATCTAATTTTCATGTAGAACTCTAGCTTCAAGGGATTCTGGAAAATATGCTTTATGGTTTTCCAGCTACTGAAGTACAGAAAAGCCCACTAGAGAGCCAGGAATGGTTGCTGATCAAGGCAGTTCACAAAATCTGCCGTAGGCATGTAAGATAAAATTCTGTATAGAATTTTAGAAGGTACAGCCAACCCCTAAATCTCATTTATTGGCCCAGGTAAAGAATTACTGCTCCAGAAAATACTGGAAAGTGTAAACTACATATTGCCTAATTTTATTTATTCATTTATTCAACACATAATATAAACAGGCAGGTAGGTCTTAGGAGTCCCTGGGTGGAGCAAATGGTTAAGCACTAGGCTACTAACCAAAAGGTTGGCAGTTTGAATCTACCCAGAGGCATCTAGGAAGAAAAGCCTGGCAATCTATTTCCGATAGATCACTGCCATTGAAAACCATATGGAGTGCAGTTCTATTCTGAAACTTAAACATGAATTTGTCCTGAGATGAAATTGACTTGATAGAAACTGGCTAAGGCCTTAGGGATGTATTGATGGATAAGGTTGAAAAAGCCTGTAATGTCATGGAGATTTTATTGTATAAGTGAGAGGGAATGAATAATAAACAAGTAAGCAAAAGCAATATAGAAGATATAATTTCAAATATTGTAAGTAAAAAAATAAAATGTTTTGTTTAGTATTACTATATTTCATCAATGTTAAGATGCTTTTTTCATATTTCTCAAATATGATACATTTTACAGTAAATGGTACCTTTTATTACCTTTGGCAATCAAAAAAACCTTTTTTTAAATTTCTGCATGTGGGATCATCTCTGTCAATTTATGGCAACTTAAAATTTAATATAGTAGACTTGGTTGTGAATGAATGAAAGCCCCAAATCAAACGTGGCTTTAACAATATAGAAGTTTATTTCTCTCAGATCAAAGTCAGGTAGTTAGTCTGGGTTCCTATGGCCTTTCTTACTGTCTTTCTCTCCTGTGTCTCCACCAGATATACTGGAAACCACCACATTCTAGGCAACAGGTTAAGGAAAGGGTAAAGAAAAGGCACGTGCTCACTGTGTCATAAGGAAGTTTCCAGAATGCTGCCATATAACACTTCTGCTTACATCCCAATGACAGAATCTAGCCATGTGGCCGCACTCAACTGTGAGGGAAGCCTGGAAATGTCATCTTCATTCTGAGGAACAGTGGCCACATCTTTCTGAAAGAAAGAAGGGAAGAATGGATTTGGAGTTATAACTATTTTACAGGGTGGTGTGAAATTGAAGAGCAGAGGTTGGGAGGAAGTTTCTTTAGACCGGGTAATCAGGAAGGTCTTTCTGAGAAGGTAACATTGGACCTGATCCCTAATTGATGAGAACTACCCAGTTATATGAAGATTTATCAGAAGGGCATTCAAGGAAGACAGAGCACCTACTTAAAAAGCTATAAAATAGGAATGAGCCTGCTGTATTCCAGATCAGAGGCGAGTGAAACTGTAGTTTGGGAAGCAAGGGGCTGGGAGGTGGGGTCGGGGGGATGAGAGAGATTGTCAAGGGATTGGCAGGGTCCAGGACATGTTGAGCCTTGAAGGCCATTGTGAGAAGTTTGGATTTTCCATCTGCTGGGAAGCCATTGGAGGGTTTTAATGAGGGGAATGACATGATCTGATTAACTTTTTATAAAGATCATCTGTCTGACTTGAACTCTTGTGTTATTTTTAAAGTATCTGCATTTGCACTTGCTCTGGTTGTTTAGAGACAAAGTTACCTTAGACACTATGGTTTAAATAGTCCATGATATATTAGTCTGTTAATTTCTTTCATGGGGACAGCTATTACATGCTGTCTGTTTTTACACTCTTACATGTACTGTAGTTTTGGTCAGTTTTGCTCTTAACACTTTCAAAATTATGTTGTTTCCACTGTTTGCTTTGTTCAAATGTTTTACAATGGCTCCTGGCAAAGACAAGCTCTATTTTGCTGATGATTAATGTCTGAATTTGCAAGATTGAGGACTGTGAGTGGTTAATTGTCTTAGAGCTCTGGTAAATGCTAAATGCTTAACAAAAATTTCAGTGTAGCTGCAATGATTTATGGACTGTATGTAGCATCTGTTATTAAAATCTGGAAGAAGCTAGGGGAACTCTCAAGGTGCCTTTATGAAAAACCTTATTCAACAGCTTAAGAATTTTTGGTAATTCATCATTAATAAATATAATATAATTTGTTATATTTGAAGGTCAGTTTCCCAATTATTGCCATCCCTTCCCATTACACATTTGTAAATGAAATTTTGACTATTTTAACTGATTTAACTCACTACTTCAGTTTCAATATTTTAGTTTACCCAGTGTCTCATCACAATGTAATTCATATACTTGGCAAATATTTTTGAGCATGTATTACTATATTCCAGGCACTTCGCTAAAAATAAGATGAGATTTCTGCCCTCATGAAGTTTATAGTCTAATGAGAAAAATAGATATTAAGTAGTTACTCAAGTAATTAATTACAATTTTTGATAAGTTGTTTGAAGGAAAATTACAGGGTAATGTTGAGCAGTGTGTTTTGCAGCCTGAACTGGTCCTGGGTCTTCTTTAAGGAAGTGACATTAACCCGAGACCTGCTGAATGAACTCTCACTGGCCACATGAAAAGGAGTACTGAGAGTGGTTCCAGCAGACAGCTTGTGAGAACTCAGAGGCAACAAAAACGTGGAGTTTTGAAGAACTGAAAGGAGTTGGGTAGCAGTTAAAGGCAGTGTGAATATTTTGGTGCATGATATAAAGTACAGGTTGAAGACAACATGCTGAAATATCAAGCGGTTGTGACATTTAGGTTACCATGAGGCATCGTTGGCTTCTTCTGATGACCCTATAGTGTAACCCTAGGGAAAAGAAGAAATAGAAATCTATGAATATCCAGTTGAGAACATGCATGGAAAATCAGAAAGCCTCGTGGACAGCTTCAAATACAGTCCTTCATTTCCTGTAATTGCAGGGTAGATATGGCTGAGGACCAAGAACAAGACCTGATTATAAAGGTTGCAGTTTTGCAGTGCAATGAGTGCTCACCCCTGAAAAGCCTCTTACATTAAGGGAAGAGAAGGGAAGGAGAGAGATTTGAGTATACATGGACAAGGTTGAGAGCTCTCATATCCCTGATTCAGCTTCAGGGACCCTGAATCTCCCTTGCTGGCAGAGGCAGCCTCTCTTACTCCTGTTTGAGGGAACTAGCTAGCTCCTGTGAGGAAGTCTGTGAATGATTGCCTAGCAGGCTGATGCTGTTTCACCTCTGTCACTTTCTCCAGGCCCATAAAGACAGTTAGATTTCAATATAGCCCAAGTGACGAAATGCAAGCCAGTTCTGGGAGGAAGTAGATTATATACTGAAAAAGTTACAGGACTTTGGAATCTGTATCAGCAGACATCTGGGCCGCACGTGTAGGCTTCTAAAGACCAAGGAGAAGAAAATCTAAAGCTTGATCAGACTGAGTTCACTGATGAGAGTACTGGGGATTTAATGCAGCCGGGAAGGTTTGTGCAGCCAGGAATGGTGATACTTGTCTTCCAGATGGCTAATTGAAGCCTGGACTTAATAGGACCTTATAAACTGGAGATGATGATGGGAGATGTTACAATGGAATTTGGTTCCTTGAGCACAATGCAAATATAATAAGATCCCAGAATGGTACAGGCCAGGCAGTATCATGGAAACTCCAAAGAAAAACTGAAGTATTCTGACCTGCAAGCATCACTTGAAAATCATAATTGATTACACTATTTCTAGAAGTGAAACAAGGAGTCCTTGTTGTGCAATTGTTAAGTGCTGTGCTCCAAACAAAAAGGTTGGCTGTTGGAACCCACCAGCTGCTCCATGGGAGAAAAAAACTGGAGATCTCTTCCATAGAGATTACAGCCTAAAAAACCCTCTGGGGCAGTTCTATTCTGCCATATAGAGTCTTTGTAAGTCAGAATCAACTTGACAGCACACAACAAAAGTGAAATAAATGGCCGGCTACTAAGATGCCCTTTTACATAAATAGACGGTAAAATTCTATCTGGTAGATAGAAATGTAACTCAAGTTGCCATAGTGGTGATTCCATGGAACATTTCCGAGTTTCCATGCCTAAAGTAGTTCACAAATTCATTGCCCCTTGACTGACGGGGAGATCAGTCCCTATGGAGGCAAGACCCTCCAGTATGGCCACAAGTATGTACAGTAAACCTTCCCCTAAGACTTTACCAGAGGGATCTGCAGCCATTTACTACGATGATTATGTCCCAAGGAAAAAAAAGATACCTCTAAACAAATCACACCAAACCCATTGCCGCCGAATTGATTCCGATTCATGACGACCTTATAGGACAGAGTAGAACTGCCACAGAGGGTTTACAAAGAGCAGCTGGTGGATTTGAACTGCTGACCTTTTGGTTAGCAGCCAAGTTTTTAACCTCGACTTCTAGGGGTTATTATATACTGGCTTTAAACTGATGATAATCCTTGAATACCCAAAAGCCACATGTTCTACTGGTTATAGTTGGGTTGGCCTATGGAGGTGTCATGGGTTGAATTGTGTCCCCAAAAATATCTGTCAACTTGGCTGGGTCATGATCCCCAGTATTGTATAATTGTGTGCCATTTTGTAATCTGATGTGATTTCCTTATGTGTTGTAAATTCAATCACTATGATCTAATAAGATGGATTAGCAGCAGTTATACTGACAAGGTATACAAGACTGGATAGTGTCTTGAGCCAATCTCTTCTGAGATATAAAAGAGAGAAGCGAGCGGAGACAGAGGGGAACCTCGTACCGCCAAGAAAGCAGTGTTGGAGCAGAGCACGTCCTTTGGACTTGAGGTTCCTGCGCAGAGAAGCTCCCAGACCAAGGAAAGACTGGTGTAACACAAGGACCTTCGTCCAGAGCCAACAGAGAGAGAAAGCCTTCTCCTGGAGCTGATGCCCTGAATTTGGACTTGGAGCCTACTGAATTGTGAGAGAATAAACTTCTCTTTGTTAAAGCCATCCACTTGTGGTGTTTCTGTTACAGCTGCGCTAGATGACTAAGACAGGAGGTTAGACAATAAATGGCATTTTGATTGGAATCCATCTCACAGTGGGCCTAGTGGGACTATGAATTCATCTTGCACTAATTTATCTACATAGTCTCAGATTATATAGCAAGAATCGATATTGTTAATATCTGGTAGTATCCTAACATTGGTTTTCTGACCAGCAAAGAGAGAGTTATTCTAGTTAAGAAGGGCCAAGTAGAAGTCTTAATATTGTCTCATCCCCACAAAAATAGTAATTAAAATAAATAACACATCCTTGGGTCAATTATAGAGATCAGTGCCACCATCAAAAAATTGACAGACAAAAGGTGGTGATTCCTACCATACCCCTATTTAACACATCTGTTTAGCTAGTGCAAAAGCCAAATGGATTATGGAGAATGATGGTAGATTATCTTAAACTTAATCAAAGAGTGATGCCAATCATAGCTGTAATTCTGGATGGGATATCTCCATCCCAAATCAACACAGTATTTGGCTCTTGGACCTACCAAATGCTTTTTATCCTTCAACTTCATCAGTAAGGGAAGTCCGAAGCAGTTTGCTATGATATGTAGTGACAGAGGATATTATTTCTATCCTCGAAATAATATGATCCTGAGGGATCTTGATTGTCCTGAGAGCCCAGAACAGATCCTTCTGGTCCAATACATTGCTGACATTATGTTACTTGGACCTGGTGGGTAAAAAGTAGCAAGCACTCTTAGTAAGACATATATGTATCAGAGGGTGGAAGATAAACCTTGGGAAAGTTCAGAGGCCACCACATCAGTGAGTTTTCTAGAGGCCTGATACACTTTGGAATATTCCTTTTAAAATGAAACAACTCTGTATCTGTGACAAATAAAGAGAAACATGCTTATTGAACCTCTGGATATTATAGGCACATTTACCACATTTGAGCATGATAATCAGACCCATTTACTCATTAGGTTGACAGTTTTGAGTGGGACTTAAAGCAAAGAAAATCTCTTTAGCTGGCCTAGACCACATTAAAACCTGCTCTTCTATTTGAGCCTTATGACTCAGCCGATCCAATGGTATTAGAAA
This sequence comes from Dugong dugon, assembly GCA_030035585.1. Classification (NCBI taxonomy): domain Eukaryota; kingdom Metazoa; phylum Chordata; class Mammalia; order Sirenia; family Dugongidae; genus Dugong; species Dugong dugon. The sequence continues at coordinate 18,313,701 of CM057465.1, forward strand.
TGTACATGTTGGACAGAGATGCTGTATGAGCCTCTAGCAGTGGAATAATAAATAGATCAATAATATAGTCCGTATAATAATATAATATAAATTATATAACCAATATAATCAATCAATTGGATAATAAACCCTAGGGCTTTTGAGCAAAGCCATATTGTCTTCTGCAGACTCTCTATCTGAAAGGCAGTCCTTGGCATTCTATGGACCTTTGATAGACACTGAATATCTGACCATGAGACATGAAGCCACTATGCAACTTGAGCTGCTCCTCAAAAACTAGGTGTCATCTGTTCAACAAAATTATAAAGTTGGATTACGTGCAGCAGCATTTCATTATTAAAGGTAAATAGTATATATGAGACTGAGCTTGAGCAGACCTAGAAGACATAAGTAAATAGTACAAGTTACTCAAATTCTCATGCTGTCTCCTGTTGTTTTACCACATCTCCCTTAATGCATATCTGTGATCTCAAGGGGAGTTCCCAATGGCTGGCTAACAGAAAAGGAGAAAGTGTGGTCCTCGTTTACATACGTTGGCATCAGCCAGAAGTGGACAGTTACTGCTGAAAGACCGTGGTGGAGGAAAGTCTTCTTATGGTATAGAATTTTGAGCAGAATGTCTAGTTGTCCACTTTGTTCAGAAAGAAAAATGCCCTGATCCTGTACTAATCCTTGAGCACTGGCTAATGGATCGACAAGCTGGTCAAAGACTTGAAAAGAAGGGGACCATTATACCTCCTTGAATCCAATTAAACCATGGCCAGTTGCTACTGAGTGGATTCTAACTTATGGTGACTCCATGTGTGTCAGAGTAGAGCAATGCTCTATAGTGTTTTCAATGGCAGATTTTTTGGAAGCCACTAATGAGGCCTTTCTTCTGAGTTGCCTATGGGTGGACTTGAACTGCCAAACTTTTGGTTAGCAGCTGAGTGTGTTAACTGTTTGTGTCACCCAGGGATTCTGGAAACCAACTGTTGTTGTTAGATGCTGTCAAGTCACTTCTAACTCATTGTGACCCTGTGTACAACAGAATGAAACACTGCCTGGTCCTGTACCATTCTCACAATCATTATGTTTGAGCCCATTGTTGCAGCCACTGTGTCAATCCATCTCATTGAAGGTCTTTCTCTTTTTTGTTTACCATCTACTTTACCAAACATGATGTTCTTCTCCAGGGACTGGTCCCTCCTGATAACATGTCCAAAGTACATGAGATGAAGTCTCGGCATCCTCGCTTCCAAGGAGCACTCTGGCTGTATTTCTTTCAAGACAGACTTGTCCATTCTTCTGGCAGTCCATGGTAAGGTCAATGTGCTTTTCCAGCACCATGATCCAAAGGCATCAATTCTTCTTCGTCCTTCCTTGTTCTTTGTCCAGCTTTTGCATGCATATGAGGCGATTGAAAATACCATGGCTTGCGTCAGGTGCACCTTAGTTCTCAGCGTGACATCTTTGCTTTTTTAACACTTGGAAACCAGTTAGAATCTACTCAGTGGCAATGGGTTTTGTTTTTGGGTTTTATACCAAGACTGGAACCCTGATGGTGCAGTGGTTAAGAGCTTGGTTGCTAACTCAAAGGTCAGTAGTTTGAATCCACCAGCTGCTCCTTGGAAACCTTATGGGGGTACTTCTATTCTGTACTATAGGGCTGCTATGAGTTGGAATTGACTCGACAGCAACACTTATATATATATATATATATACACACCAAGATTAAACCAATGATTATAAATATTAATTTTTGAACTTAATAGAAAGTATAATATTCTTCCTGGCATTAAAAGATACTTATTCATGAGGACTTCTGCATATGACTGCATAGGCAGTTCCCTGAACAACTCTGGGGGCAACTTCCACATCAGTTACTATGTATGAAGTAAACTCGGGAACTGGGGAGGAGCACAACTTGGACAATTGCATGTGGTGGCCCATCAAGTAAGTATTTCTACTCTTCTAACATTATCGAGGTCATTCACTCAAGCATACTGAGTTAAAATCCCAGTACACTGAGGTTGCTTATTGATTAGAAATGTTGGCTCAGTCTTGGGTCTAATTCTGTCCTTGCTATTGACCAATATAATGAGTTTTTTTTTTTTTTTTTTAATTCCATGTTCTTCAGATGGTGTGGTCCCATGATACACATGCCCTGGATTCAAGTGAAACATTATCTAATTTATCTAATTTGGGTCTGCAAATTCCAACCCAGATTACTTGACCACCTGATTGAATTAAACTAATCTGTTTATTGCCTGCCCCTTCTCAATTATTCCTGTCTGACCAGGCCACAGCCCTAAAGCTGTCTAAATGTCTTCAAATGGAATCCTGTATCTCTCTCTCGTCTCTGTGGATACAACACTAGAGGGGTAGTGAATGAGGGGGCAGTGGTATAAAATGAGGCTGCAGAGATGGGCAGGGGCCAGTCATAGAGAAATGGTGAGCCTTTAAAAGGCTTGAAACAGGAGGTAGACTTGATTGAGTCTGAGTTTTTAAAAAATCTCTTGGGCTGGGCTACAAAGAATGAATTGGAGGGAGTGAGCATAAATGCAGTGAGATGAGTTAAAGGCCTGTTGCCAGGTCCAGACAGAGATGAAAGTGGCTTTGATTTGAGTAGTGACAATGGAAGTAGATGTGGATAAATTTGAGAAGGATTTTGGAGGTAAAATTCACAAGACTTGGTGGTGATTGGATCTAGGGACCAAGAAAGGGGGAGACATGACAGAAGATCCTCAGATAGCTGGTGACTTGTGTGATGTTTACTGAGCAGGTGGTAGGGTGGTGAGGCAGGGGAGGGAGCAGGGAGAGACCACACATTTAGTTTGAGTTATCCATAAGAAATGATGATGTTGGACAAGCATTAGATCTATTGTTTGAGAGGTTGCTAATGATAACTGGAGCAGAGATGGAGACTTGCCATTTTTTAAAATGCATGCTTTAGTGAGCGGATATAGAGTGAAAGAAAAAAAGGCAAAATAAAAGATAAAAATATTCTTTCATGTATCCATGCCTACATTCATTTGAAAAATATTTATTGAGGGCCTTTTTCATGCCAGACATTATTCTTGGTGCTGAGTAAAGTAGTGAACTAGACAAACTCATTACTCTCAGAGGCCCTACTCTCAGTAGCAATAAATTCAGAAAGCGGAGATTAAATGGTCTACACTACCTTTCAGAAGAGACACACAGTTCAAATTTGGTTTTATTTACTTATTTATCTTGACATGTCACATTTATTTTGCCTTTTCCATTACTTTGTAGAACTTTTTCTAAGTCCTCTATTTGCTAATACTTCATTAAGTTTGCTAGTTAATTTCCATAAGATGCTTATATTTGTATGCCTAGAAATGCTGATTGGTATAGTATTCCTTTTTTATATATCCTTTCTTGAACTTTATTAGCAGCAAAGCCCCGTAAATATTAATCAATCCCTTTAAATGAAGAAATATGCCGCTAGGAAAGGCTTTTTTTTTTTTTTTTTTGGTGAAATAACTTTATAACCCAAGATATGCTGTTGAAATATGATCCTTAAATTGTTTCCAAATGTAATTTAAAAATATTCAATAGCACTTTTGTTATCGCAATAATGCGGATTGGAGCTGCCTGCCGCAATAGCCAATTCTGAGATGGGGCGAGGTGAGCAGCAAGAGGTTTATTATATATCAATAAAGAGGAGACAGAGGGGAAGAAATTAATGCGTTAATCTTCTACTGGTATTCTTGGGGGTTATCTGGTGACATCCTTAGGGATTAACTGGTGACATCCTGTTTTTCTCTTGTCACAGGATGGGTTCTTTTTTGGTTTTTATCCTTAGATCATTAGCACTTGTTTTCCACCCTCCAAGGAGGAACATTGGTTAATCTTAAACCTTTTGTATAGACTGGAGAAACAAGATCATGAAGCAATGTGGCGGTTAGCAATGGGGAGTAAATAACAGTGAGCCAGGCCTGTGCAGTCTCTTCCACTTTCTCCAAAGATTTGGGCATATAAAGCTAAATTCTATAAAAAAGTATGCCTCCCTTTAAAATCTATTTAAGTTGAAATCTCAGCCTATTATGTTTAAAGTAAGGAAAATAATCTTGACAAATAATCTTGACAATAGAAATAGAGTGTTTTTCTTGTGTCAACATACGTTCACACAAATTTTGGGAAACAAGTTCTAATTTAACTGCATACATTTAAGTTTTAAAATTCCCTTGTTTAGAAATGTGCAAATTTGCAAATAGGAAGTGAAAGTTGAATTGCTTTAGACTAAACAAAGTGAATGAAGCCATGACCCCATCTGGAGGTCTTTGTGAGATAGGCAGATGTGAGATCTTTCATATGATAATGTTAAATTGCTGCCTATTAAATTGTTGACCACTGCTGATAGTATTAACTGTCAACTATTAAATTGTTGATAACAATCGAATGAGGAGGGATTCATCCTGCCCAGGCAAACTCAAATGCTCAGTAAATATTTTTCTACTGAGCACCAAAGTCAGCGATTCAAATTCACCAGATGCTCCTTGGAAACCTAATGAGGTATTTGTACTCTGTCCTATAGTGTCACTATGAGTTGGAATAGACTCGATGGCAATGGATTTGGTTTGTTTTTTTGTGGAGATGTACTAAGCATTGGGGCAGGGACCTGGTCTACAGAGGAAAAAAAAAAAAAAGGCACAGAAGCTTATAATTCAGAGTAGAACTTCTTTCCTCAGTATCTATCTAAAGAACATTCATGGGCACTCGAGTCCAGGCAACTAGAAGTGGAAATTTAAGAAATTAGTTTGCCACTGCGTGTTATTTGCCAACAAAGTCTCACTTTTTACAAGTAATGAAGTTATTACTTTTTAAACTTTATTCAGATCAGAGAACCAATCCAAGATTCTCTTCTTTGAGGCTCTGCTTTCCTGAAATTGCTGCCAATAATAAATGCTGTAAGAGCCAGAGTTTGGCCATTAAAGCAGAAGTCATTCTGTATAATCTAAGCATGAAAGGGTTTCATACAGCAAATTAAAGGTCTACACAACCATTGGAGGTGGCGGGGGAACAGAATCAGAGAAGCCATCCCCGACTGTCTCATCCTGAAACACTGAAGTGAGTGGTTCTCAAGTGCTCACTCAGAAGGCACTGTAAATTTATATCTGCCAATGTCTATGCCAGGAGTTGGCAAATTATAGCCTATGGGCCAAATCTGGCCCACTGCCTTTTTGTACAGACTGTGAGCTAAGAATGGATTTTTACTTTTAAAATGACTGGGAAAAAAATCAGAAGAATAATATTTTGTGACATGTGAAAATTATATGTAATTCAAGTTTCAGTGTCCACAAATAAAGTTTTATTGGAACACAGCCACTTGTTATATAGCACATTTGTTTATGTATTGTCTATGTTTGCTTTCACACTACAAAGGCAGAGATGAGTGGCTGTGATGGAGATTGTATAACACGTAAAGACTAAAATATTTAGTATCTGGCTTTTTATAGAAAAAAAATTGCTGATCTCTGGTCTATACATCTCACTGGAACTGTCTCTGGCAAATAATGATTTCTCCTCTTCTGACTTCCAAGTCTCTTGAGAGTACCTCTCATTGGCAAATGCTCAGAATCACATGGGAAAATACTTTTGGGAAATGTCGCTCCTGGGTTCTCCTCTGGGTTGCAGAGAATTAGTGGTGCTTAGTTGACAACAAACAATTCAGAATAGTCACAGAATCACTGAATCTTGGATCTCAAGAGAACCACAGAGATTATCTGGTTAAACCTCCTTTTTTGCAGATGAGAAAATAGAGACTTTGGAGTCAGATGATGTGCATTTAAATCCCAATTTCACTTCTTAAAAGCTGTGTGGCCTTGGACAAATTGTTTAACTCTAAGAACTCAATTTTCCTCATAGATCCTGGTGCAAACGGTTAAGTGCTTGACTACTAGACAAAAGGTTGGTGGTTCAAACCCACCTACAGACACCTTGAAAGACAGGCCTGGTAATCTCCTTCCAAGAGGCTGAAGTCTTGAAAACCCTATGGAGCAGTTCTACTCTGCACACATGGGGTTGCCATGAGTCGAAATCGCCATGAGTCAGAATCGACATGACAGCAACTAACAACATCTGCAACAACAGTAAGGACTAAGTGAAAATTTATAAAAGTGTTTGTAGGGTGAAGAATTGCTTTACCCAAAGAATTTGATCTTTGTCCCTGGTTCCTGGGAGATAACCTGTAAATGCTTGGAATTTCTCAAGTGATTAGAATGTTTTTGCTATCCATAGAGAACTCCAGACCACACTTGATATCTTATGCTAATGAGGTGACTCACCATGGGGCTCAGAAAACCCACCATATATCAACCCAACCTCCAGGGAGGGGAGGAAAGCTGGAGATTGACTTCAACCTCTTGGGCAATGAGTTGGTCAATCATGTCTACCTAATGAAACTCAATAAGATCTCCAGACACTGTGCTCTGGTGAGCTTTCGGGGTTGGTGATAGACATCAATGCGCTGGGAGGATAAACATGTCCTCTGTATTGAAGACCGCCCCCGCCCCCAGACCTTGGTTTAAGTGTCTGTCTTTATGCTTGTCCTGATAAGTATCCTTTATAATAAAACTGTAACCGTAAATATAGAGTTTTCCTGAGTTTTGTGAAATGTTTTAGTGAAATACTGAACCCAAGGAGGTAGTGGGAACCTCTGAATTTGTAGACAGTTGGTCAGAAGTGCCAGTGTTCTGGTGAACCCCAATCTTGTGATTGGTTTACTGAGGGGGTAGTGGGAAACCCTGAATTAGAAGGCAGCAGGTCAGAAGTGTGAGTGTCCTGGAGACCCCCAGGTCTGTGGCTGGCCCTGAAGTCTTGGGCAGACTTGACAATCTGGAGGACTGTGCCCTTTTACCTGTAAGATCTGGCATAGCTCTAGGTGATTCCGGTCAGAAAAAGAAGTGCGTTTGCAGTAAGTGTCAGAACAGAACTGAATAGAATTCATTTTGACTGCTTAATCCAGAGTAGTGTTCAAAATATGGCAGGTATAAAAACAATAATTATTTTTTATTTATTTGATAAGTTCAATGAGAGCCTATTATTATTAAACTGATGTAGGGAGAAGGAAAAATTGCTACTTTATTAAAAATAGAGACTTTGCCCAGACAGAGCTAGAGAAAAACGTAGAACAAAATTCTAACTCATAAAAAAAGACCAGACTTACTGGCCTGACAGAGACTGGAGCAACCCTGAGAGTATGGCCCCTGGACACCCTTTTAGCTTGACACTGAAGTCACTCCTGAGACTCATACTTCAGCCAAAGATTAGACAGGCCCATAAAGCAAAATGAGACTAAAGGTACTCATCAGCCCAGGAGCAAGAACTAGAAGGCAGGAGGGGACAGGAAATCTGGTAATAGGGAACCCAAGGTCGAGAAGTTGAGTGTTGACATGTCATGGGGTTGGTACCCAATGTCATAAACCAATATGTGTACTAACTGTTTAATGAGAAGCTAGCTTGTTCTGTAAACCTTCATTTAAAGTTCAATAATAATAACTAATAATAATAAAACTGTAATAAAATGCCAAGAACCACAGAAGCCACGTGCTGCAACATTATATCTACCAATATAACATCCCAAGAAATACCCAGGAAGAGAAAACCTTGGCAATATTTGATATTCCTACTTAGTGATATTGTAAGATGTATCAATGTTATTTCAGATGATTTTAATAAAGTAAAAGAAAAAATAAAATAAAAATTGCACAGTGGCAAATATATATCATGAGAGATATCACTTTGTTTTGGAAAATGCCTTGAAGGCTCCTTTGAGAATGAAGAGTGAGGCTCTCCAGAGCTTACTCTGCAAAGAAAGGGCTGAATTGGTCTGCAAAATAATAGGATGACAGGAGGAAAAGGGGGAGAGCTGGGGCTAAGAGTGGAAATGAGAGTCGAAAATACTTCTTAGAGTGGTTAGGTGGTGTCAGGTTGTTAAAAACTTTCAATTTTACGTAAATGAGTTGCTCAAGGCCACAGAGTTAGTTAACAGCAGAGCTGGGACAAGAGACACATTTCTAGGAAACCATACTGCCTCTCTAAAAACTAAAGTTTTTAATCCAACCACTTTCAATATTAAATGATACCTTGGGAAACTAAACAGTACACAGCTCTTTTGCTAACATATGAGATTGTTAGAAGCTGTCTATTAAATATCTGAAATAATGCTGTATTTCAAATAGTCAATCAAACATTTACGTGCCAAATAGAAAATAGTTTACAACTCAGTTTCAGAGAAGACTTACCCACGGCAAAACAGCCAGGAACCACAGTATAATTAAAAACATTTCAAGAAAAAGCAAAACAGCCACATGCTTGACTATGTTTGGTGTTTTGTAACGAGCAAATAAAGTTTCTTGAATTTATTGCTATCCTTTTGAATTAATAAATGCCCATGGTCTTAGCCAGCTGGCCTTATTCTTATTATTTTTTAATATGCAGTCACTGGAAACATACAACTTTCATAGTTTTTAGAAACCAGGGAAGCCTGAATTTTGTAAGTTCTGATATCTAACATGCTACACTTCATCTGAACTTCACTTGAGTCACCTGTCTGGGAGAGATAATCCAAGCCAAATAAATACATACAGTAACGAAACAGAGACAATTGAAAAGCCTTTTTTTCCCCTCATGTTTTGTTTGTGATAAGGAACAGTTCTAGCCCCTGCTGAAAATGCCTGGAGTTTCTGCAGGATCAGGCTTTCAAGGCTTATATATGAGAGGTAAGTACAGATAGATGGACAGATAGTTAGATAGATAGGTAGATATCTGCCATCAAGTCTACTCTGACTTATGGCAACCTTATGTACAACAGAAGGCAATGTTGCCCTGCATCATCTTCATGATTGCTGGCATAAGAACGTTCAAGTCCATCACTGTGGCTAGTGAGTCAATCCATCTCACCAAGGGTCTTCCTCGCCGTCATTGGCCCTCTACTTCACCAAACATGATGTCTTCTCTAGCGATTGATCCCTCCTGATGACATGCCCAAAGCAAGTGTGTTGGACAATGTTCTGTTGTGATCCATAAGGTTCTCATTGGTTCATTTTCTGAAGTAGATTCCTTCTTAGTCTGTCTTAGACTGGAAGCTCTGCTGAAACTTGTCTACCATGGGAGGCCCTTCTGTAATTTGCAATACCGGTGGCATAGCTTCCAGCATCACAGCAACATGCAAGCCACCACAGTAGGACAAACTAACAGACAGGCGGAGAACAGGAACATATACTAGAATTTTATTTCAGTCTCCCAAAGTATGTAAACTCAGGGCAAATCCAATTGTTGTTGTTAGGTGCCGTCAAGTCGGTTCCAACTCACAGAGACCCTATATACAACAGAAGGAAACACTGCCCTGTCCTGCGTCATCCTCACAATCATTGTTATGCTGGAGCCCGTTGTTGCAGCCACTGTGTCAATCCATCTTCTTGAGGGTCTTCCTCTTTTTCGCTGACCCTCTACTTTACCAATCATGATGTCCTTCTCCAGGGACTGATCCCTCCTGATAACATGTCCACAGTATGTGAGACGTAGTCTTGCCATCTTTGTGTCTAAGGAGCATTCTGGTTGTACTTCTTCCAAGACATATTTGTTCATTCTTGTGGCAGTCCATGGTATATTCAATATTCTTCACCAACACCACAATTCAAAGAGTCAATTCTTCTTTGGTCTTCCGTATTCATTATCCAGCTTTCATATACATATGAGGCGACTGAAAACACCATGGCTCGAGTCAGGCACGCCTTAGTCTTCAAGGTAACATTTTAGCTTTTCAACACTTTAAGTGGTATTTTGCAGATTTGCCCAATGCAGTATATCGTTTGATTTCTTGACTACTGCTTCCATGAGTGTTAATTGTGGATCCAAGTAAAATGAAATCCTTGACAATTTCAATCTTTTCTCCATTTATCATGATGTTGCTTACTGGTCCAGTTGTGAGGATTTTTGTTTTCTTAATGTTGAGGTGTATTCCATACCAAAGGCTGTGCTCTTTGAACTTCATCAGTAAGTGCTTCAAGTCTTCTTCACTTTCAGCAAGCAAGGTTGTGTCATTTGCATAACGCAGGTTGTTGGTGAGTCTTCCTTCAATCCTGATGCCCTGTTCTTCTTCATAAAGTCCAGCTTCTTGGATTATTTGCTCAGCATACAGACTGAACAGGTATGGTGAAAAGATACAATCTTGACTCACACTTTTCCGGGCTTTAAATCACGCAGTATCCCCTTGTTCTGTTCAAACAACTGCCTCTTGATCTATGTACAGGTTCCCCAAGAGCACAGTTAAGTGTTCTGGAATTCCCGTTCTTTGTAATGTTATCCATAATTTGTTATGATCCACACAATCGAATGCCTTTGTATAGTCAATAAAACACAGGTAAACACCTTTCTGGTATTCTTTGCTTTCAGCCAGGAACTATCTGATATTAGCAGTGACATCCCTGGTTCCATGTCCTCATCTGAACCTGGCTTGAATTTCTGAAGTTCCCTGTCAATATACTGCTGTAGCTGCTTTTGAATGATTTTCAGCAAAATTTTGCTCGTATGTGATATTAATTATATTGATTGAAATTTCTGCATTTGGTTGGATCACTTTTCTTGGGAATAACTATAAATATGGATCTCTTCCATTTGGCTGGCCAGGTAGCTGTCTTCTAAATTTCTTGGCATAGACAAGTGACCACTTCCAGTGCTGCACCCATTTGTTGAAACATCTCAATTGGTATTCTGTCAATTCCTGGAGACTTTTTTCACCAATGTCTTCAATGCAGCTTGGCCTCCTTCTGTCTGGACCATTGGCTTCTGATCATATGCTACCTCCTGAAATGGTTGAGTCGACCAGTTCTTTTTGGTATAGTGACTTTGTGTATTCCTTCCATCTTCTTTTGATGCTTCCTGCGTTGTTTAATATTTTCCCCAAAGAATCCTTCACGACTGCAACTTGAGACTTGAATTTTTTCTTCAGTTCCTTCACCTTGAGAAATGCTGAGTGTATTCTTCTCTTTTGGTTTTCAAACCCAGTAGTAACAGTTATTCCCCTTTTTTCCTACTGCCTGCCATTGGATTTTACACCTTCTCTTCTTCAGCCACCCTACTGCAGCCCTTTGCTGCTACAGAGCTTCATGTTCTTGGGACCATCTTCCATAGTGCTGGTCTATTTTAACTTGCTTCTTTGTCCAAGATTTGGTGGATGTGGTAGATTAAATTGTTGGTTACAATTCTTAACCTTTATTGGTATTGTGCCTTCCTTGCCATGACCTCATGGTGGATCAATTCTACTTCACTGCTTGAATTTGGGCTTGACTCTGAGACTTGCTTTGGCCAGTGAGATGTCAGCAGATGCAATGTAAACAGAGGCTTGAAATATGCTTGTGCAGTTAGGCTTGTCCTTATCCATTCATGCAAGTGCTGTGAGAATAACATGTGACAGATAGCCTTCTGGTCTGAGGAGTATGAGTGGGGTTCACCTGGACCCAACCAGCACTTGGAGCCAACCCCAGTTAAACCTGACCAGCACACATACGCAAGAGAATATTTGATTTGTTTTAAGTTACTGAGTTTTGGGATGTTTAATTACATAGACAGAGAAAGGTCTGTGCAAGCTATTGTTATTGTAATAGTATTGACTGATACCTGGGCAATGTGAGGGCATACAGGAAAGAGAATATAGCAAGGAAGGGCAAATTATCCTCAACATCTGCTCTCTTATTTTCATTGGCATGCTGGGAAAGTGAATTTGGTTTCCAAACTACCAACTTAGAAGCTTCCTTTTTTGACCTTTACTGCAATTCTTTGAAAATAGGGAGCTGCCCAGTACTTCAGAGGTAGTTTAGCTTGGGATGACCAAGAAAAAACTGGAGGATATATTTAATCAGATGGAAAAGTCCCTGCTTGAGTGAAGCTGCATTCACCAGCAGTTGGGCTTAGACTTGTTAGATATGTCCAGAGAATTAGGCCCTAGACATCCATTTTCTTGAGGGACTAAAGAATCTCCTGGGAGTGAGTTCATTTTTGGTATTCCTAGCTTGATCCAGAAAAAAGGCAAAAGTGAAGGGTAATTCTGATAACCTTGTTTTGCTAGTTCCTTGGATCTGTCTTTAGCTCTGTCCTTACGCCATACTCGCTTGTGTCCTCATTAAGTCAGTGTGATTTTAGTGCAGGGATTGACAAATAGATTGGTGGAAGAGAATAGTTGCTGTTAGGCGCCGTTGAGTCATTTTTCCACTCATAGTGACCCCATGTGACAGAGTAGAACTGCCCTATACACTTTTTTAGGTTGTATTCTGTACGGGAGAAGATCACCAGGTCTTCCTCCTTTGGAGCCACTAGTTGAGTTCGAACCAGCAACCTTTCGATTACTAGCTGAGTGCTTAACCATTGTGCCACCAGGGCTCCTTAGCCCAATCCTTATGAACTAAGTAGGGTCCAGTGAGGGTAGAGCGGTGATGGTGATACGCCATCAGTAAAATCTGAAAGAGCTATTTTACTAGAAATTCTGTAGGACCTTAGGGTACCAGGATCAATGACTTGGTACTTCATATCACTTTCTGTAAGCAGCTTTGACACCTAAGGGGATCCAGTGCAACAATGGTGGGTGGCAGTGCCTGGAAGCTGTAGCAGCTGCAGTGATGTCTGGTAAAAGACTATGGTGCCTGGAAGACACAATGAGGTGAGAGGGAGAAATTGTCAGGGAGCTGGAGCACAGAGAAGAAATTGGGTTTACCTCAAGGCAGACAGATGGCCAGTTCACTTCATTTGTGAGCCTAGTTAGATTCCTTCTGGAGATTGCTCTGAAAACTTGGGAGGTGGACTTCTTCAGGAAGCTGGGGTCCCACATGGGTAGACAGAGAAAAGAATAAGTGAAAAATCGTATTTTTGAGAGCTAAGTACTTTCGATAGATTATATCATTTAATTCTTGCAACAACCTTATGAAGTACACACTAACATTTTTCCCATTTAAGACATTTGAGGCAGATGTAATTTAATTGTCTATGGTCATTGGCAAGCAAGTGAAGGATCCAGGTGTAAAACTCAAGCAATCTGATTTGAGAGTCCACACTTCTCTCACTTTACATCATTTATACTTTCACATTTGTGAGAGTTGGGAAAATTAAGGTTAAAAATTATTAGGTGCAATCTGTTTACTCCGACATAGTTCACAGGGTGGGAAATCCCCAGTGTCATATTTGGAGCTCTGAGTCAGAATCTACAATATTCCCAGAAAAGTACATGCATATGCTAACAATAATTGTCACCAAGGGTATTATAATTATACTGTGGCCAGTTAATTCTTTTTAAAGACATTTTCTTCGGGGAATAAGCATTACATAGAGGCATGCATTAACATAACAACAGAAAACATGTTTAGCGTCTGCATTTTTTTTTTTTTTGGACTAAGAGAGTCTTGGAAAAACAAGCACAACTTTTATAGCTTCAACTTTTTCCAAGTGGCAACAGATTTGTGTGTGAGGAAATAGGCAGAATCCTGCTGAGCTGTTATAATGAGGTGTGGAAACCAACAGACAAATAAGGTGTCTGTCCTACTTCTGTAAGGTGGTGCCACCTACTCCAAGAAATGCCAAAGCAAAAATAAGTCCAATAAAACTTCATTCAAACATTATCTTTCTTCTGAAGAATTAAAAATGTCTTTATCATTAGGTTTCTCATCACCACATGTTCCTTTGAAAACATAGCTATCTATTCATTTACTTTTTTACTTGGTAAACATTTTTGAAAGGAGCCCTGGTGGCACAATAGTTAAGCGCTCAGCTGCTAACTGAAAGGTCGGTGGTTAGAACCCACCAGCCACTCCTCGGGAGAAAGATGTGGTAGTCTCCTTCCATAAAGACGCCAGCCTTGGAAACCCTATGGGGCAGTTCTACTCTGTCCTACAGGGTCACTTTGAGTTAGAATTCAACTCGACAGCAGTGGGCAGTGGGTTATTCATTTACTCTTTTACTTAGTAAACGTTTTTTGAGTGCCCATGTGGGGTTGAGAGGCACTGTGTGTATTGTTGACGTAAAAATGAAAGACTGTCCCAGTCCAATAGCTCATGGAGCTTTCATCTAGTGGAAAAAAGAGGTGAAAGTGCAGATAATTATCCTAGGTACCATGCAGATAATTATGCTAGATAAATATGCTAGGTACAATGTTGCTGACTTACAGAGTGTTATTGAATCATTTAAACTCGTCTCTGGGGATGGGGTCAAGTGTACGTCAGGAGTAAGGAAATCGTTCTTGAGGATGGGACTCCCTTTCTGAGTGTTACGGGATATATAAAGTTAGCTAGGCAAAAGAGTGCCATGGGGGTTGGTGGCAGCAGGCATTCCAGTGCATGGAGGCAAGCAAACAAATGGGGCAGATGAGAAACATCTCGGTATGTAGTTGAACAACGAGTGATGTAGAGTTACTGGAGCTTAGTCTAGGAGGACAAGGCTAAAGTAGTAGCCAGGGGCCAGCTTATGGGAAGCTTGTATACCGTGCTATTCTCAGCAGGCTGGAGCCAGTTGGAGTCAGCCGGAGTCAGTGAGAGCCAGTCTGCTTTGGGAATGCTTAGAGAGGTTTTCAGAAAGTTAGATTTAATTCAGTGGAAGAAACTGTTCTTTTTTCTGAGATTACATCGTGTGTGTGTCTGCATATAGTTTTAAAATGTCTTTTCTTTTATGAAAAGATTGTGATAGAAGATTTTTTTTTAATTGCCCTTCCTTAAAATGTGAAATTGCTGCATGAGGCATTGATGGTTCAGTGGTAGATGTCTCACCTTCCATGCTAAGCCAATGTGCCTCAAGTGCAGGGACTGCCCGGCTCTCAGTGGAGATGCTAAACAGGTTTCAGCAGAGTTTCCAGGCTAGGATAGACTAGGAAGAAAGGCCTGGCAATCTACTTCTGAAAATCAGCCAATGAAAACCCTATAGATCACAATGGTCTGATCTGTAACCAATCATGGGGATGGTGCAGGACCAGGCAGCATTTTGTTGTGGTGTGCATGGGGTCGCCATGAGTCAGGGGCTCACTGGATGGCAGCTAACAACAACAACAATAACAATAACAATGGTTGGCATGTTTGTGTAAGTTTTTAATATATTGCTTGATATATTAACAAAAAATTCCCTGCTCTGTAAATTGAACAGTCTGAGAACTGATATTTAACCATGGGATGTTGTGACTAGTACATTTTAAACAGCTTCTTCAGCTGTGTGAGAGGTGACGAGACTGTAGGAAGGTTAATGCTCTAATTTAGGTGAGAGATGATGAAGGCCTGACCTAGGAAATTAACTTTGATAGGAACACAGCATGGAAATAAGATTAAGAGAGAGGCACGAGAGCCTGTTGAAACTACCTTGTCCTGAAGTGAATGGCATATCTTTTAATTCAACCAAAAAAAAAAAAAAAAAAATCCTTAAGTGAATGGCATATCTTTGAATTCAACAGGCAGTAGTTAAATTAATATATGAAAAAATATTCTTAACAGTTTTCACTTCAGGAGCAGAAAGCTAACTGTGTTATTCTCTCCAAAGTGATTCTGTCTTATCCTCTTTAATTGCTAATATAGCTATGAGGTAATGGGAGATAAGTGGATTTCAGTTACGTGAAGTAGTAAATAATTAGAGGAAACCAGTTGATACAAATACACAAAACAAATTCATCAGTGATATACTGGAGTGATAGATTAGATTATATTAGATGTATCAGTGATATATTAGCACGTATACTGTATGAAAAGAGCACTAGTGGCACAATGGTTAAGCGCCCAAATCTGCCCAGTGGCCTGTGGGAGAAAGACCTGGTGATCTGCTTCCATAAAGATTACAGTCTAGAAAACTCTGTGGAGCAGTTCTGCTCTGTCACATGGGGTCACTATGGGTCGAAATCAACTCCATGGCACTCAACAACAGCATAACATACCGTGTGAAAGGTCTATGCTGTGGGTGCAGTGGATACCTTTTCGTTGTCTACACAGCATCAATTCCCATTCTTCCTCTCTTTGCAGAATACCCTGATTTTTCTTTGGGGGAGGCACTGTTCTCCCTATTGTGTAGCATCCCTGAAGTTTTTGTACAATTGACCCCACCTCTCGCTGCCTATCCCCAGAAGGGTGATTTAATCTTCCATACCGCAGGGACTGGTTGACGGAACCCAGATCTAAGCCAATCAGTGTGTAATATTACCATGGTCACGGCATGGTCTAATTGGTGTGATGATCCATAGCCTTATTCTTTCTGGATATGAACAAAGAAGCATACAGTTTACGTAGCCATTTTGTGATCATGAGAGCTGCTACCCTGAAGACTAATCCATATGAGAAAGAGAGGGGAGTCAAGAAAGAGCTGCAGAAAATTGGAGCCACAGCCCTGACCAAACTACTTGCCCTTCCTCTGGCCTTTCCAGTTACATGATTCGGTAAATCTCCCTTTATTGTGTACCAGTTTGTTTCTTTGTTGGTTGGTTGCTGATGTTTTGGGATAAAAGGAAGTGAAAAGGTTGGTTCTATATCCTTACATTTACATAAAGAAGTATGAATTTTGGTTCTCTATCCTTAAGCTGAACTGTAGAAGGATGAAGTTTCCTCCCTAACCTCTTTCTGGCAGGCAATATTAGCAAGACAAACACACACACACACACACACACACACACACACACATATATTTGGTAGATAATTCACTCTGAAGAACCTGGCATTTCCTTTCAGGCACTATTGGGGGGAAAACGAGATGGCATCCATTGTCTGAGACAGGAGGAGAAAAATCTTTGGGGACTGTGGGGAAGAAAATGGAGAGAGAATGATCAGATTTCCCCTGATTCCTTCCCTGACCACAATAACCTTGTTGCAAGGCTTCACCTGGATGTTAAGATGTCATTTTACACACATGTAGTGAAAGGATAAAGTCCCCAGGTGGTGCAAACGGTTAATGTGCCCAGCTGCTAACTAAAAGGTTGGTGGTTCCAGTCCACCCAGAGGAGCCTGGGAAGAAAGGTCTGGTGATCTATTTCTGAAAAATTAGCCATTGAAAACCCTATGGAGCACAGGTCTATTCTGACACACGTGAGGTTGCCATGAGCTGAGATCAATCGGAGGTCAACTGGTACTGGTAGTGAGAGGTTGGTGCTGGAGTTTAAGACCTACCAACCAATGGAATTCAGACTAGGATTAATATGTCTGAGTAATTAGTGATTAGTAATTACTAATTAATTAGTAATCAGTTTGCCAGGGGTTTATGTGCATGAAGGACTGAGGGATTTTCTAGGGGAGGTATTATTCTCTGGGAAGTCCAGAAGATGAAATTGATATAGTAAACAAAACCTTCCCCACACATCTGTTGTAATGTGGGGGCTAGTGTGTTGCTGTGATGCTAAAAGCTATGTCACTGGCATTCAAATACCAACAGGGTTGTTCATGTTAGACAGGTTTCAACAGAACTTTCAGACTAAAACAGACTAGGAAGAAGGACCTGATGGTTTACTTCTGAAAAAATTTGCCAGTGATAACCGTATGAATAGCAGCTGATCATTGTCTGATGCAGTGCCAGAAGATGAATCCCTCAGGTTGGAAGGCACTCAAAATACTATTGGAGAAGAGCTGCCTCCTCAAAGCAGAGTTGACCTTAATGATGTGGATGGAGTAAAGCTTTTGGGACCTTCATTTGCTGATGTGGCATTACTCAAAATGAGAAGAAGCAGCTGCAAATATCCATCAATACTCTGAATGTGGAATGTACGAAGTATGAATCTAGGAAAATTGGAAGTTGTCAAAAATGAAATGGAACACATAGAGATCGATATCCTAGGCGTTAGTGACCTGAAATGGACTGGTATTGGCCGTTTTGAATCGGATAATCATATGGTCTGCTATACCCAAAATGACAAATTGAAGAGGAATGACATTGCGTCCATCGTCAAAAAGAACATTTCAAGATCTTTCCTGAAGTACAATGCTGTCAGTGATAGGATAATATCTATACGCCTACAAGGGAGATCAGTTAATACGACAATTATTCAAATTTACCCACCAACCACTAAAGCCAAAGTTAAAAAAAATTGAAGATTTTTACACACTTCTGTAGTCTGATGTTGATCAAACATGCAATCAGGATGCATTGATAATTACTGGCTATTGGAAAGTGAAAAGTAGAAATAAAGAGGGATCGGTAGTTGGAAAATATGGCCTTGGTGATAGAAATGACGCTGGAGATCACATGGTAGAATTTTGCAGGACCAATGACTTCTTCACTGCAAATACCTTTATTCAACAACATAAACAGTGACTATACACGTGGACCTTGCGAGATGGAATACACAGGAATCAAATCGACTACATCTGTGGAAAGAGATGATGGAAAAGCTCAATATCATCAGTCAGAACAAGGCCAGGGGCCTACTGTGGAACAGACCACCAATCACTCATAAGCAAGTTCAAGTTGAAGTTGAAGAAAATTAGGACAAGTTCATGAGAGCCAAAGTATGACCTTGAATATATCCTACCTGAATTTAGAGATCATTCCAAAAATAGATTTGACACATTGAACACTGATGACCAAAGACCAGATGAGTTGTGGAATGACGTCAAGGATATCATCCATGAAGAAAGCAAGAGGTCATTAAAAAGACAGGAAAGAAAGACAAGACCAAAATGGATGTTAGAAGAGACTCTGAAACTTGCTTTTAAATGTAGAGTAGCAAAGGAGAAGGAAGAAATGATGAAGTAACAGAGCTGAACAGAAGATTTCAAAGGGTGGCTTGAGAAGATAACATATTATAATAACATGTACAAAGACCTGGAGATAGAAAACCAAAAGGGAAGAACATGCTCTGCATTTCTCAAGCTGAAAGAACTGAAGAAAAAATTCAAGCCTTGAGTTGTAACATTGAAGAATTCTACAGGGAAAATACTAAAAGACACAGGAAGCATCAAAAGAAGATGAAAGAAATACACAGAGTCACTGTACCAACAAGAATTGGTTGACATTCAACCATTTCAGGAGGTAGCATATGATCAAGAACCAAAGGTACTGAAGGAAGAGGTCCAAGCTGCACTGAGGGCACTGGCGAAGAAAAGGATCCGGAAATTGACGGAATACCAATTGAGATGTTTCAACTAATGGATGCAATGCTGGAAATGCTCACTTATCTCTGCCAAGAAATTTGGAAGACAGCTACCTGGCCAACCAACTGGAAGAGATCCATATTTGTACCCATTCTAAAGAAAGGTGATCCAACAGAATGCGGAAATTATAGAACAATATCATTAATATCACACGCAAGAAGTATTTTGCTGAAGATCATTCAAAAGCAGTTGCAACAGTACATCAACAGGCAACTGCCAGAAATTCAAGTGAACTGCCAGAAATTCAAGCCAGATTCAGAAGAGGATGTGAAACAAGGGATATCACTGCTGATATCAGATGGACCCTGGCTGAAAGCAGAGAATACCAGAAAGATGTTTACCTGTGTTCTATTGACTATGTAAAGGCATTGGACTGTGTGGATCATAACAAATTATGGATAACATTGTGAAGAATAGGAATTCCAGAACACTTAATTGTGCTCATGAGGAACCTGTACTTAGACCAAGAGGCAGTTGTTCAAACAGGACAAGCGGATATTGCGTGATTTAAAGTCAGGAAAGTTGTGGGTCAGGGTTGTATCATTTCACGATACTTATTCAGTCTGTATGCTGAGCAAATATCCGAGAAGCTGGACTGTATGAAGAAGAATGGGGCATCAGGGTTGGAGGAACCTGCGATACGTAGATAACACAACCTTGCTTGCTGAAAGTGAAGAGAACTTGAAGCACTTACTGATAAAGATCAAAGAGCACAGCCTTCAGTATGTATTACACCTCAACATTAAGAAAGCAAAAATCCTCACAACTGGACCAATAAGCAGCATCATGATAAATGGAGAAAATATTGAAGCTGCCAATAGTTTTCTTTTACTTGAATCCACAATCAATGCCCATGGAAGCAGAAGTAAAAAAATCAAATGATGCATCGCATTGGGCAAATCTGCTGCAAAAGACCTCTTTAAAGCATTAAAAAGCAAAAATATCACTTTAAGGACTAAGGTGTGCCTAACCCAAGCCATGGTGTTTTCAACTGCCTCATATTCATGTGAAAGTTGGAGAACAAATAAGGAAGACCGAAGAAGAACTGATGACTTTAAATTATGGTGTTGGCGAAGAATACTGAATATGTATGGACTGCTAGAAGAACAAACAAAGCTGTTTTGGAAGAAGTACAGCTAGAATACTCATTAGAAGGGAGGATGGCGAAACTTCGTCTCATATACTTTGGACATGTTATCAGGAGAGACCAGTCCCTGGAGAAGGACATCACTCTTGGTAGAGTAAAGGGTCAGTGAAAAAGAGGAAAACCCCCAACGAGTTGGATTGACACAGTGGCTGCAACAATGGCTCAAGCTTAACAGTGATTGTGAGGATGGCGCAGGACTGGACAGTGTTTCGTTCTGTTGTACATGGGGTCACTATGAGTCAGAACTGACTTGGCAACACCTAACAACAACTACTACAAACAAATCCTTACTTTTTAGAGCAAAGAAATGGTTCAGCGTACAGCCTCTCATGGTCTCTTGTCTGGTTCCTGAGATGGGAAAGAGAGGGCTGTGGATAAGACATGGAAGAAACTAAGAAAGAAAAAGGAAGAAAGGAAGGAGGGAAGGAAAGGCCAAGAAGGGTATGAAGGAAGATGAGAGGGAGGGAATGAAGGAGGGAAGGAAGGAGGGAAGGAGGGAAGGAAAGGCCAAGAAGGGTATGAAGGAAGATGAGAGGGAGGGAATGAAGGAGGGAAGGAAGGAGGGAAGGAGGGAAGGAAAGGCCAAGAAGGGTATGAAGGAAGATGAGAGGGAGGGAATGAAGGAGGGAAGGAAGGAGGGAAGGAGGGAAGGAAAGGCCAAGAAGGGTATGAAGGAAGATGAGAGGGAGGGAATGAAGGAGGGAAGGAGGGAAGGAGGGAAGGAGGGAAGGAGGGAAGGAAAGGCCAAGAAGGGTATGAAGGAAGATGAGAGGGAGGGAATGAAGGAGGGAAGGAAGGAGGGAAGGAGGGAAGGAAAGGCCAAGAAGGGTATGAAGGAAGATGAGAGGGAGGGAATGAAGGAGGGAAGGAAGGAGGGAAGGAGGGAAGGAAAGGCCAAGAAGGGTATGAAGGAAGATGAGAGGGAGGGAATGAAGGAGGGAAGGAAGGAGGGAAGGAGGGAAGGAAAGGCCAAGAAGGGTATGAAGGAAGATGAGAGGGAGGGAATGAAGGAGGGAAGGAAGGAGGGAAGGAGGGAAGGAAAGGCCAAGAAGGGTATGAAGGAAGATGAGAGGGAGGGAATGAAGGAGGGAAGGAGGGAAGGAGGGAAGGAGGGAAGGAGGGAAGGAAAGGCCAAGAAGGGTATGAAGGAAGATGAGAGGGAGGGAATGAAGGAGGGAAGGAAGGAGGGAAGGAGGGAAGGAAAGGCCAAGAAGGGTATGAAGGAAGATGAGAGGGAGGGAATGAAGGAGGGAAGGAAGGAGGGAAGGAGGGAAGGAAAGGCCAAGAAGGGTATGAAGGAAGATGAGAGGGAGGGAATGAAGGAGGGAAGGAAGGAGGGAAGGAGGGAAGGAAAGGCCAAGAAGGGTATGAAGGAAGATGAGAGGGAGGGAATGAAGGAGGGAAGGAAGGAGGGAAGGAGGGAAGGAAAGGCCAAGAAGGGTATGAAGGAAGATGAGAGGGAGGGAATGAAGGAGGGAAGGAAGGAGGGAAGGAGGGAAGGAAAGGCCAAGAAGGGTATGAAGGAAGATGAGAGGGAGGGAATGAAGGAGGGAAGGAAGGAGGGAAGGAGGGAAGGAAAGGCCAAGAAGGGTATGAAGGAAGATGAGAGGGAGGGAATGAAGGAGGGAAGGAAGGAGGGAAGGAGGGAAGGAAAGGCCAAGAAGGGTATGAAGGAAGATGAGAGGGAGGGAATGAAGGAGGGAAGGAAGGAGGGAAGGAGGGAAGGAAAGGCCAAGAAGGGTATGAAGGAAGATGAGAGGGAGGGAAGGAAGGAGGGAAGGAAGGAGGGAAGGAGGGAAGGAAAGGCCAAGAAGGGTATGAAGGAAGATGAGAGGGAGGGAATGAAGGAGGGAAGGAAGGAGGGAAGGAGGGAAGGAAAGGCCAAGAAGGGTATGAAGGAAGATGAGAGGGAGGGAAGGAAGGAGGGAAGGAAGGAGGGAAGGAGGGAAGGAAAGGCCAAGAAGGGTATGAAGGAAGATGAGAGGGAGGGAATGAAGGAGGGAAGGAAGGAGGGAAGGAGGGAAGGAAAGGCCAAGAAGGGTATGAAGGAAGATGAGAGGGAGGGAATGAAGGAGGGAAGGAAGGAGGGAAGGAGGGAAGGAAAGGCCAAGAAGGGTATGAAGGAAGATGAGAGGGAGGGAATGAAGGAGGGAAGGAAGGAGGGAAGGAGGGAAGGAAAGGCCAAGAAGGGTATGAAGGAAGATGAGAGGGAGGGAATGAAGGAGGGAAGGAAGGAGGGAAGGAGGGAAGGAGGGAAGGAAAGGCCAAGAAGGGTATGAAGGAAGATGAGAGGGAGGGAATGAAGGAGGGAAGGAAGGAGGGAAGGAAAAGGAATGTGGCTAGGCAGGAGTGACCTTCAGGTGCTGGCTATTGCCACTGTCTGCATGAGCCTGTTTTTCTGCTGCTTTACCTGGTGTGGTTGTGTCTTTAACCCAGCCAGGTAATGGTGACCATGGAATATTGACAATTAGTTAAAAAAACCAAAAAACTCCATGACAATAAAATAAATGGAGGTCAGATAACAACAGGCAATACAGCTAGAAACAATCGCCTGGAAGGAAAGGCTGCAATTTCATATGAAATTACTAGTTCTTCAGACATTTACCCGGTATCAAAACAGCCTTCACCATAAAAATATGGGGGAAAGGGTTTTATTGCCCTCTAGTGCAAAACGATTCCAATTTAGTGGTTTTGTAGAAGAATGCCAAATGGTTCTTTTCTCAAAAGAAATTCTGGCGCCAAGAAAAATATCTCATGTGGAAAGTTACCTTGATGAGATGGTAGCTGTCAAGCATACTCCAGGCAAGCTATCCCAGAGGTTACGGAACAGAAAGGCTCACAGACTAAATTAAGATGCTGAAATCAGTGGTTTACTGGATCACTCTAAAGCCTGCATCAAGAAGCAAGTGAAAAGAGATACGGGGTAAATGGACGCACTTAAGATGGAGTGCAAGTCAGGGGGAAGGACAATGCTACATATCGTGTATTACACAGTTGTTCATGTTTTTTTCTCTCTCTTTCATCAGTTTTTCTTAATGGTGGTATAGTTACAAGGACAGAACTGAGTTTGAATAAGGGGGTTCAGCAAGCTGAACATGTCTGGAATTAACACACATTTACTTCGTAGGAGAGACACAGGGGCAAGGATGCCTGGCCACGGCTGTAGCTCACCAATTAGTTTGATGAGCAGCTGTAAGCTTTATCTCTTGGGCAGAGCACGTGCAAGGCCAGAATGGGGCTCTAAGGTTGGCCGATTTAGAGATGACATACCTGTCAATCTGAAGGTGACTTGATTTGTGCCTTAAGACTTGTTCCTTTTATCTTTTTCTCTTAGTAAGTAAACATTCTTGTTTGTTCCATCTTTTTTTTTTGTTTTAAGTAAAACCATATATTGCATTTATTTTATCTTTAACACAGATGGCCAACTATCTTATGAATTCTGCCCTCATCTCACAAGCTACTTGCTTGTTTGTTACAGTAAAACCTGCAAAAGCCAGAACCTGTCAGAGAAGCCAAACTCAAATATTTGCCCCTACGTGCGTGAGTGCTTCAGTTCCTACAGGAAGCTCCAGGCAGCGTATTCCTCATGTGCTCATCTCAAACAATAATGTGGTGTTAAAATCCAGGTCACATATGAAGCAAATTAAAGAAGATTACTAATTTTGAAAATTAAAATAAAAAACTTAAAAATCTACCACCCATCTGTCAGTGTGTTGTACTATAGTGACTTGTGTGTTGCTATGATTCTGGAAGCTATGCCACCAGTATTTCAAATACCAGCAGGGCTACCCATGGTGGACAGGTTTCAGAGGAGCTTCCAGGCTAAGACAGATAAGGAAGAAAGGCCTGACATCTACTTTCAAAAATTAGCCAGTGAAAACCTCTGGATCATAATAGAATGTTGTCTAATATAGTGCTGGAAGGTAAACCCCCCAGGTTGGAAGTCACTCAACATACATAGTGGTTACAGCAGTGGACCGGAGCATACCAATGATTGTGAAGATGGCACAGGACCAGGCAACATTTCATTCCGTTGTACTCGGGTCACCATGAATCGGAGCCTACCTGATGGTAAGTCTGGTAACAACAATTTAAAACATAAGGCAGAGACAGCATGGTACAGTTGGTCGGATAGTGGATGTAAATGGGTTGTGAAAGCTATGTGCCAGAAGGAATGACCAAATTGTTTAGTCAGTGAAGGAAAAAAAGTAGCTGGAGAGAGGTGACGTGACATTTATGGGGACAACACTCACACGATCAAGACAATAGCTACACTTCTCTGCGTTATTTTGAGCCAGATAGTATACGTATACTATTTCTAATCTGCACAACCGCTCTGAAAGATGGGTATTTGAGACGAGAAAATGAGGCTGGTTAACAGTCTGCTTCAAGTGACTCAGCTAAGAAGCAATGGGGCTGGATTTTGATCCCAGTTTGTCTGAGTCTATAGACTTTGCTCTTTATACTACACCGACCTGCACAGATGGGCCACAAAAAGGAAAGAATGCTGTGGCTAGAAAGGCAGATACGTAGATGTCTTTGAAAATAGAAGATGTGGAATCAGAATTATAAGGAAAGGAGCTTTGGATAAGTGATAAAGAAGCAATTACTTGAATCTTTGCTTATCCAGGTTCAGTACAGTAAATTTTCCGTGCCCTGAAATATTTAAAATGCTTTGAGGACTAGCTGGGTTTATTAAGCTAAAGACTAAGGTGTCATCAGATTACATTGTTCTAACTCCTGTGCTTTCTTACTCATGGCCCGTGGTCCAAGGAGATAAGAAGTCTCCGGTATACAGAGTATATTTTTCTATGTTCTAAAATACAAATCTTCATTTCTTTGCATCCATGGACACCAAGCTTTTTAAAACATGGTTTTAATAATTTAAAAGAGTCATAAAACATGACCAGAGTTGGAGGCAGTGATTGTTCATCTGTTGTACCTATTGTCAATCTTTTCAGATCTCTGAGCTGTCAAATTTAACTCACTGGAATTTCTTTTTAATTTTTTCCCCTCTTGCTTTGAATTAAATTTATGCCCCACTGACTTACTATCTTGCTTTAACTTCTGATGGTTGAGATAGTTGTTATAATTGACGTCTCATACTGCAGCTGTTTTTGACAAGCCTAAAGTTAATAAAAATATATTTGATGGTTTCTAACATTATGAAATTGCATTCTTCACAGGCTACAAAGTGAATTAATGGCAGAACGAGACTATAACTGAGGTAGGGATGTGGAGGAGAGCTGTTATGAATAGGCTTCCACAGAAAACTGGTTCTGCATCTAATTTTTGTCAATGAGAATGGCCTAACGTATCATTCTAAAGCAAAAATCATCATTTTAGGCAGCAGCCTTTAATTGGTGTATGTAATTGGCCAATACATTTAGCAACCTAGGAGTACTTTTTTTTTTTTTTTTTTTTTTTTAGTGAAATTACGTTGAAAAGCTTATCACGAAGTTACGTTATTTAAAAGTTGACATTTCAAGTATGTATTACTAAGCTTTAATGGCTGTGGTGGAAAATTGTTAACTACTACTTCCAAAATTTTCAGGCTAAAAGAAGAATTTGTGAGCTTTGATTATTTAATTGCTTGTGGGTGGGAGCAACACCAGAACTATTTTATAAGAAACGATAGGCCCTGCCCAGGAGGACAACTTTGGCCTATTTCTGTGCAGAAGTGAGTTGGTTCTGAATCAAGGCTTAAGTCCTGGTTCGGCATCTTGATTTTCATATGATAACATACTTGCCATCTTTTACTCAGCTGCTTGTAAAATCTTATTAAGATATTCTACCAGGAAATGGAACTTCAACCTCCGGACGACCAACCCTCAAAAGAGTACCATAGAGACAGGAGCCCATTGATTCCCCTTGATATTCTCAATTCTATTCCTGAATCAGCCAAATCATGAGGGACCACATGGTGTTGGCTCTCAGGAATTGCACTCTCTGAATTGAGTAGGGGTGTTGTGTTCTTACATTTTGTTTGAATATAAAACATCCATGAGATGGTCAGTATTGAATTTATAACCCACTAGTAAGGTTCCTCTTTTTCATTGTGCATACGACTTATCTTGCCATCCTGGGTTTGGTGTGGAGCTGCGGCAGTGGCAGAATCCAGGGGATTTTACCTTATGGTCTTTTGATCTGGGTGATCACTTGCTGATTGGTATGCCACTCTGATTGGTAATTCACAATGGGAGGACTGGTAACAATGGAATGTTCGTGGAACAGTGGCTCATTACTTTCTGAATATCTACTCAAGGTCTTTCCTCCCGGACGTTACTTTGTTTTCTCTATATCTCCTCCCATAATCCTCCTTATGGCCTCCTTCCACAGTCCTCCATGCTCATTGCCGCCACCATTAGGGCAATAATCTTTCACTTAGGATAATAAATCCTGATCCCAGAACTTCCTTGTATCTTTTAGACTCTTCTTTCTCAGGTTTCTTTTGGATCTCAACAGTCTCTCTGTCCATGCTAGCTTCTACTGACTTCGCAGGAGGGAACACTGGACTTTGATCACAGGTCAAGAAAGGAGGAAGTGGTAGCTGCTCCAACTCCGTTTGAGGTATCTAAAGTCAAACACATCTCACTACTGGTCTTAAGTCATCATCGTATATAGATGGGACTTCAATACCCACTTCAATCGAGCTGGACCAAGTCCGGTCCAGTTTAGGCTCTCTTCCAGCTGAAGTGAACATTATGCTTTCATATCCTTCTTCCTCTCCCAAATCTCAGCTTTGCATCTCTTGAATCCAGTTGCTTGAAATAGAACAAACAATTTTTTTCAAGAAGACCTCCATAGGGACATGCATGGACTGTTGGTGACAGTGTGTCATGAATGAAGACCTTGAATAACCCAGTTCTGCATACCAAAACTTTGCAAAAACACACCCACATCAAACTTGACAACAACAGACAACAGCTTGCAGCACAATTCCAGATTCAGCTGAAGTGAACCAACTTCTTGCCCACGAAAGCAAGAAAGTCTAGAGAAACCTGGGTCTACTGAAATTTGCACTCAATTTATATCACCAAACGGAACAAGTGACTTTTGTACTTATGTTAATGGTGATTACAGTCTTTTTCCAGGAACATAATCATATAATTCAAAGGCTCTTTGTGTGGTTACTACCCTGCTCCATACCACGGAACAGGGGTTCTGAACTTTGGCACTATTGAAATTTTGGACTGGATAGCTTTTTTGTTGCTAGGTTGGGACTAGAGGGCTGTGGTATGCATTGTATGATGTTTAGCAGCGTGCCTGCCTCTACCTAACAGATACCAGTAGCATCCCCCACCCCTCACCAAGCTGTGAGAATCAAAATGTCTGCAGACATTGCCAAAAGTCCTCCAGGGTGTAAAATCTCCCTCAGTTGAGAACTACTGCCATTGAGAACAGCCACAGAGAATAACATGTCTTAAAGGTGAATTGATGTGTCTATCTGTAGAAAATGAAAATTGTAACTTTTAATTGACAGGCTTTGATCCACCTTTATTCATCAGGTTTCAAAAATCTTGGGGTCTAGCCTTATCCAGGGTACCTATTAAACAGTTTTGTCCTGTAGTTTGTGATAGTGAACAAAATATGTAATTTTATACTTATACTCTAAAGCACAAGTTCCATGCGGGCATGGATTTTCTTCGTTGTATTAACTTTGTATTTTCAGGGCCTAGAACCGTGCCTAGATATGGAAGAAAATCGATAAAAAGTATTTAATGATCAATAATATTATTATTGAGTGAACAAAAATCTATTTCCCAGTGTTAAAAGCTAGCATTGCAGTAACATGCAGTGTCCAGTGGGTGGAGCCCGTGTCACAGTTTGTTAACAGTGTGAGCCAGGAAGAATTGAAGAAAAAAATTTTTGATACGTTTTCATACACTTAGGTCAATTTTAGGTGGTTATATGGAAACTCTGTTATAATTTTTTGTTTTCTTTAAAGTGCATTGATTGTCACTCAACTGCAACCCTTTTAATTTGGTATTTACTTGTGTTTGATGAACAGCTTTTTAAAATTTTTTTTTTTATGGTACTTTAGATGAAGGTTTACAGAGCAAATTAGTTTCTCATTAAACAATTAATACACACATTGTTTTGTGACATTAGTTGCCAAGCCCACGACATGTCAACATTTTCCCCTTCTTGACCTTGGGTTCCCTATTACTAGCTTTCCTGTCCCTTCCTGCCTTCTTGTCCTTGCCCCTGGGCTGGTGTGCCCATTTAGTCTCGTATTGTTTTGTGGGCCTGTCTAATCTTTGGCTGAAGGGTGAAACTCAGGAGTGACTTCATTACTGAACTAAAAGGATGTTCGGGGGCCATACTCTCGGGGTTTCTTTAGTCTCTGTCAGGGCCGGTAAATCTGGTCTTTTTTTGTGAGTTAGAGTTTTGCTCTACATTTTTCTCCAGCTCTGTCCAGGACCCTCTGTTATGATCCCTATCAGAGCAGTTGGTGATGGTAGCTGGGCACCATCTACCTGTACTCGACTCAGTCTGGTGGAGGCTGTGGTAGCTGTGGTCCATTAGTCCTTTGGACTAATATTTTCCTTGTATCTTGTTCTCTTCGTTCTCCCTTGCTCCTGAAGGGGTGAGACCAGTGGAGTATCTTAGATGGCTGCTCACAGGCTTTTAAGACCCCAGACTCTACTCACCAAGGTACAATGTAGAATGTTGTCTTTATAAACCGCATTATGCCAGTTGAGCTAGATGGTCCCCGAGACCATGGTCCTCACAGACCTCTGCCCAGCATTTCAGTCCCTCAATGTGTTTGGAAGTGTCTGTGGAGCTTCCATGACCTTTCCTTGCAGAAGTTGTGCTGGCTTCCCCAGTAATGTGTACTGTCTTACCCTTCACCAAAGTTACCATTTATCTACTTAGTTCCCCCCCCACCCCTCCCATCCCTCATAAACCAACAAAGACTGTTTCTTTTTGTGTGTAAAATTTTACATGAGTTATACAGTAGAGGTCTCATACAATATTTGTCCTTTTGTGATTGACTTACTTCACTCAGCATAAAGTCCTTCAGTTTCATCCATGTTATGACATGCTTCACAGATTCATCATTGTTCTTTGTCATTGCATAATACTCCAGTGTGTATGTACCATAGTTTGTTTATCCATTCATCTGTTGGTGGGCATCTAGGGTGTTTCCATCTTTTTGGTATTGTAAACAGTGCTGCAGTGAATATGGGTGTGCATATGTCTATTCATGTGATGGCTCTTATTTCTCTAGGATATATTCTTAGGAGTGGGATTGCATTTTGTAGTGTTTTTTTTTTGTGGTGCTGACGTTTTCTTTGTTCCTCTTACTCTCCTGTGCTAAGTTTCTTTTGTTTGTGGATTTTTTTTCATTTCTTTTGTTTTTGTAGGTTTTGTTTTCACCGAGACTTTATGTTTTTCTTCTTTATTCTGATGAGTAGGTTTGTTAACTTTCTTTGTGGTTACCTTGCAACTTACCCTTATCTTCCTGGATTTGTACCAGTCTATTATTGCTTGGTATTGCTTGACTTCCTCTCCACTAGAAGGTTCTATACCTACACCATTAATTCCCTCTTTTATTGTTTTGTTGCTGTTGTCATTTACAGATTAACCTCTCTGGTTCCCTGTTGTAATTATTTTGGTTTTGGGTAGTCCTTAAGAGTTCATTTCCTAGGTTGGTATCTGCCTAGTACAATCCTGTGTCCTATATTCAGCCTGTGGTCTGATATTGTTTATTCTCAGATTGGAGGACTTCCTTTAATAAGTCTTGTAAGTTCGGTCTGGTTTTTACATAGTCCCTTAATTTTTGTTTATCTGGAAATGACCTAATTTCATCATCATATTTGAACGAGAGTTTTGCAGGATATATTATTCTTGGCTGGTAATTTTTTTCTTTCAAGGTTTTATGTATGTCATCCCATTGCCTTCTTGCCTGCATGGTTTCTGCTGAATAATCAGAGCTTAGTCTTATTGTTTCTCCTCTGTATGTGACTTTTTGTTTTTCTTGAGCTCCTCTCAGGATTCTTTGTTTGTCTTTGGTTTTAGCGAGCGTGATTATGACATGCCTTGGTGATTTTCTTTTGGGGTCTATCCTATATGGGGTTTGTTGAGCTTCTTGGACAGCCAGCTTTTCATCTTTCATGATATTGGGGAAATTTTCTGTCAGCAATTCTTCAGTGATCCTCTCTGTGTTGTCTGTTTTCTCCCCCTGTTCTGGAACTCCGATCACTCACAGAGTTTTGCTTTTGATTGTATCCCACATAATTCTCAGGGTTTCTTCATTTTTCTTCATTCTTTTTTTCTGATTTTTCCTCAAACAGAGTTGTATCCAAGTGTTTGTCTTCAATTTTGCTGATCCTATCTTCCATTGTTTCAAACCTGCTCCTCAGCCCTGCTATGACACTGTCCATTTATGAAATCTTGTTGTTTATCTTTTAGATATCTAATTGTTGTTTTTGTGTGATTTCTAGTTGTGAATTTATTGTAGCATTTTGTTTCTGTATTATTTTCTTGAATTCTTCCATTTTTTTGTGTATATTTTCCATGAATTTGTCTATTTTTTTCCTCATTTTTGTCTGTTTTTTGCTTCAACTCTTGGATAATTCTGAATATTAGAGATTTGAATTCCCTATCAGTTAGGCCTAGTGCCTTTTCTTCTACTTGATGGTCATCTGGTGTTTTATTTTGGATGCCTACTGGAACTATTCTGTCGTGTTTTTGTAAATGTTTTGATATTGTCTGCTGTCTTTGGGGCATTCAGAGTTTATTTTCCTCATTTATTGATTGTAGATTTGTTTGTCTTGTCCTTCTTTTTTGTTTTATTTGGTTATGTCTGAGCAGGTGGGCTGTGCATTCTGTGTTGTCTGCTGGTCTGTGGGCATGATACTTTTCACCTCCTTCACCAATGGGGAGGGTCAGTCACTCAGGCATGGTACAGCAGGGCAGGTCCAGCTGAAGGGGAGTTGCTGGGATAGGTTTTTTGTGGCACATACAAGTGTTGACAGTGCAGACCAGGAATCAGTGCAGGGTAGGTTCCAGTAGGCCATGACTATGTTGCTTGGGAGTGTGATGTTCAGCAGAGGGTGCAGTTGGACAGGAAGAAGGGGGTAGATTGTGATGTGTGGAGCTAAGATGGGTATGGGAAAGATGAGAGAGAAGAGAGAGGAACAGGAGCCAAAGACATACACACGAACGAAAAAGAGTGCTAAGGGGGCTTGCTATTGGAGTGAAAAGATGAGAGACTGAGAAATGGGGAAAACCAAAAAGAAAAAAAAGAAAAAGAGTTTAAGAAAAAAATGAATAAATCAAGAAACTGGAAATGAAGAAAGAAAAAAGGGAATAAGAGAGAAAAGAAAACTAAACAAAGAAATGAAAAAAAAACAAAAACAAAAACAAACAAACAACAAAAAAAATAAAAAGATATGCCCCCAGGAATGTCCCTGTGCATCTCCACAGAGTAAGGGACTAATTTCCAGGCCACGCAGTACTGCCTGACTAGAAGGGGCTCCCAAGCTGAGAAAGGAAAAAGAAAACAAACAAACAAATCAAAACAGAACAAATCAGAGCAAACAAACAAAAAAGCCCCGGGGATCCCACCAGCTTGGTGGCACAGGCTGGGAAGCAGTTTCACAGTCGAGTGGTGTTTCACAGCCTTTCAGGAAGAAGCAAAGATGGCACACGGAGCCAGGTATTTGAGAGAAAGGAGCAGCAGGTTGTGAGAGGTAAGGAAGAAATCTAAAGAGGTGTAAAAAAGCAACACCAGCAGCCAACAAATGGCACTCAAGGAACTGGCCAGTGTGGGTGGGTGGAATCCAAGCAGCACTGGGGGAAGCTTGTGCTTCCTGGCCAATAGACTGTGGCTGCAGGAAGCAGAGGAGGCTAAATGGGGGTGAAGAATGGTGGGGGGTGGGAAAGCCTGTATCGTAGGTTACCGGTTGTTCCGTCTCCTGCTGGAAGCTCTGTAAAGCTGCTTTCTTGTACTCCCTGTTTGCTGATCTCTGATAGGAGTCCAAGATGGCGGATCCATGCTGCAGTAGCTGACAGGGGACCTCTGCATGTATCTCTCCTTGCTCTCTGTTCTCGGTCAGTTTCTTATTCCATTCAGTGCTTGGATGAGTTCTTTATCTCTTCATTTGATGGTTAGGGTTTCAGGATTGATGTGTGACTCTGTTTGACTTAGTTTTTCTGGTCTTTGCTGCGGAGGGACAGCATGGTGCTTCTGACTATAGCGCCATGTTGCCTGGAAGTCCTGTTTGACATTTTTGATGAACAACTTTCTAACAGAAAATTTAAATCATTTGTTTCTTGAGATAATGTCAAGTGAAGCACTCCTCTTGATGCAGTTCAACTAAATTGTTATGTTTATTGCATTTATTTTTGAGTAAAATGGTAAGAGTGATAAAAAGAGAAAAATATGCTTAAAAGAGAATGAGAGGTAAAAAGGTGGCAAAGAATGAACATGAATGCTGACTGTACTGATACCCTCTAAAGAAAAAAATAATCAAAGCAATTTTCCATATCACTTAATTACAAAGATCTGGCATTTACATAAATGCAACAAATTTGACATGAGTTATTTGATTTGACTTTCTTTCTTGAGCCATTTGCAGAAAATCCTAAGGTTACTAGACACTCATCCCTGTTTGGCTCTGTATATCTGCTAACCTGTCCTAACTCAGGATCTGTCATTTGCAAAATTTCTGTGTCCTTCTGTCTCTTCTCTGAGTCTTCTTTTTATTCTTTTGCTCTAAAGGAAACCTGACTCTTCCCTAGGTCCCTGCTTCCGCCGTCACTCTCACATGCTGTTTTCCCTCCACACCTCTCTTACCATTGGGCCTGGAGGTGCAGTAGGTGCTTGCCAGCTCCTCATTGCCTTTCCCTAAAACCTCCAGCTTTAAGTCCCTGCCATTAGACTATATTCCACAGTCTCCCCTTGCTGCAGTCATCTACTGCTCCCAGTCTCACCTCCTCATTTCAATATTTTTAGCTCCTGGCTCACTATGAAGATTTTTGTTTATTTTTAGTATCCATGTAGATAATCCTTTCAACGCCTCAGGCCCTCTCTCAGTTCCTCTCCTCTAGGGATCTTGTGCCCTACCTTACACAGTCACTCTGGTGTGGTCATATCCTTGTGTTTACCAATAACTACATTCCTATCTTAAGCTCTTCCTTGTTCATCGTCCAGCTTTTGTACGCATATGAGGCAATAGAAAGTATCACGGCTTGGGTCAGGTGCACCTTAGTCCTCAAACTGACATCTTTGCTCTTTTAACACTTTAAAGAGGTCTTTTGCAGCAGATTTGCCCATTGCAATACCTCATTTGATTTCCTGACTGCTGCTTCCATGGCCATTGATTGTGGATACAAGTAAAATGAAACCCTTGACAGTTTCAATCTTTTCTCCATTTATCACGATGTTGCTTATTGGTCCAGTTGTGAGAATTTTTGTTTCCTTTATGTTGAGGTGTAATCCATACTGAAGGCTGTAGTCTTTGCTCTTCATCAGTAAGTCAGAACTGACTAGACGGCATTTAACAACATCTTAAGTTCAGTTTTAAGCATCCACTTTTCTACCACTACCTCCTGTCTTTCTAGCTCATTCTCTCTAAAGCCCTGTCTTCACTTTGCTCATCTCACAAGAACCTTGATCCATTGATCCAACCATCTTTTTTCCTTCCCTCACACTCTCTCCTAATCTCATTTTACAGCCTTACCTGGCATAGATTCCATGCTTTAACACTGTAATAACTCCCTTGCAGACCCCTCTATCCTCTTGCCCTTCTCCCTTACTTTATCATCACATGTGCCTGGAAAATCCCAATCCTAGTTAAATCTAACTCTCTGCTTATTCCATGCCTGCCTGGTTGCAGCTAAACATGATTGGATAAAAACCTACAGCCACGAGTACTGGGCTCACATTAAATTTATCATCTCTAACGTCAAGTGGACCCTTACTGCTGCCTGGCAATATTACTTCATCTGTTTCATCCATTCATTATCCCATTTTTTTCGACTGGCATTTTTCATTTTGTACATTAAGAAAATTAAACAGACTAAGATTAAAACTTTTCAGAATCCATACCACACAGCACGAGTAAGTGTTATTTCATAATATGTTTGTTTCAGTTCTATGTATAGGCACCTGTGTGCTATGTTGGGATGGAAAATATGCTCTGTGTTAAAAAAAAAAAAAAAAGAAAGTTCGAGAAACACTGTCCTAGACAACTATTCCGCATCTTCTCCTCCCTCCTCTAACTTCCGTCACCTCCTTCATCTCTCTTCATCACCTCATCTGATGATCCTGCTTCCTATTTTACTAAGAATATAGGAGTCAGAAGAGAAATTCTTCACCTACCAACATGCCTGCACCCATATTCTGATTCCCTCCTGTTGCTCTCTGTATCCCTAAGTCCAGTCCCTCCACTTTGAGAAGTTTTCGATTTCTCAAAGACGTTGCTTAGTAATTTTCTAGTAATTGGTAAGAACCTCATTCAGATACTTCCTAAGGCATCATCAATTTTTCCTTCGGTACTAGATCATTCTGATTAATATGAAACATTCTGCAACAGTTCCCATCTTAAAAAAAAAACATCAAAATCAAACAAAAATCTTTTGTCGCTATCCCTCTAGCTACTGTGTCATTTCTCTGCTTCCTTTTTATAGCAAAACTCCTCTCAAGAGTTGTCTACACTTGTTGTCTCCAATAACTCTACTCATGTTTTCGTTTGTACTCACTCCAATGAGGCTTTTGCTCCCATATTCCAGCCAAACTCCTTTTTATCAAGGTTATTAGTGGCTGCCATTTTTCAAAATCTAATGGGTTTTCCTGAGAAAAATCACTGTCTCCTCCTTGAAACACTTTCCCCATTGGCATTTCGGGAAACCAAATACTCTCAGTTTTTCTCCTTCTTTCACTTTCTACTTTACCAGCCATTCCTTGTCAGTTTCCTTTGCTGATTTTTCCTCTTTTTCTGACTTCTTAATTTTAGAGTGTCCTAAGTTTCAGTCCTTGGCCTTTTTCTCTTGTTTATTTATACTTACCCCTTTGGTGATTTCATCTAGTCTCAGTGTTTTAAATATCATTTATATGCTGAGGATTCCCAAATTTACAGAGCCCAGACCTCTCCCCTGAAACTCTAACTTATATATACAGTTGCCTCCTCAACATCTCCACTTGGGTGTTTAATAAACATCTCAAATTAGAACTGAATGCCTAACCTACTCCTCTCAAAGTCTTCCCCACCTCAGGTAATGGTAACTCCACACTTTTAGTTGCCCAGGGCAACATCCTTGGTGTCCACCTTGGTTCTTGTCTTCTCTTGTACACACATCATTTGATTTATATTACCAAATCCCATTGACTCTTATCTTCAGAATAAACCTGAACTCAACCACTCTTCACCACCCCACAGCTTCCACCTGGAACAGTTACTGTGTGTACCAGGTATTGAGGATATCAGAATGAAAAAGTATGCTTGGTCTAACTCATCTGGTTAATAATAATTACAATAGAGCAGATTAGTGTCATAATAAAGGAATAATTACAGTAGGGTGAGATAGGGAGCTGGGAAAAGCTTTGTAAACAGAATGGCATTGGAAGTGGGTCTTGAAGGATGAGTAGAAATTAGCCAAGTGTATACAAGTGGAGGAGTATTCTAGGCAGAGAGAGTAGCATGTAAAGGGCATGGAGGTACAGTATGATCTGGGAGTGGCAAGGCATTTGACAAAGTTGAGAAACATTTCCCCCATTTGACATGCCCTAAATACTGGTAGTGGAGAACTTGAAAGAGAACAAGGATGTAGATATTTTCATGAAGCATTTCAGATTTAATCAATGATCATTTTGTAGGCCAAATGTATGTCAAACGTGTTATATAGTCATACCTATGGTATCTTGATGAATGACTTCCTGGCCCGGTCACACATAAAAATAGTCCTGATCTTTGAATTATTTTTTTTACCCCAGTCTATACATAATACAGTCCATTCTACTCAGAAGTTGAAACAGATACAAGCATATTGCCCCTGGCCCCGGTATTTTTCTCTTAAAAAATTCAGCAAGGATTTACTGAACATCTTCAATATCTTGGCACTGCATTAAGTATTGTAAGAGATAAAAAAAAAAAGTCAAGATTCATGTTCTTAAGAGAGTGGTATGATAGAAAAATAGACTAGAAGGCCAGGAAAAAATAGATTCTAAACTTCCTACAGTGGTCATTCAAGAAGTCTTGAAACAGTGAATAAAACAATCATGCATTACAGTTAATTATCAGGTTTCTAAATATTTACAGTTTCAAGTCCACAAAGTTAATTTATCAATGTGACAAAGATGTGGCATGAAATCCATTTTTCCCTCCCACCTTGCATCTTCAGAGAATGAAGCATTTCTTTTCTTGTTCAAGGTCAGTCTCCCACCCTATTCCCTTGATTCTAATCTGCTGGTTTCCTCTGGGATATTTCATCATTTATTCACTCACTGAAGCATTTATCAGACATTCACTTGCTACCTATGTGCCAAGCACTGTGCTGTGGCTGGAGCAAAAACAAAACAAAACAAAACAAAAAAACAGAAGAAGAAGAAAGAAAGAATAAGACAATCCCTACCAATAAGGAGATCATAGTCTCATGAACAAAAGTTCATTTTATCTTTCCTTTATTTTCTACTTTTTGTCTTCAGTGGCTTCTTACCAGTTACAAACATACTCACAGCTCTTTTACCTGAAAATAATTTTTCCTGTGGCCATAGAATCATTGTTTCTCCATCCTGCCCATCTCCAATATTATCCTATTTTTTTTCTTCCCTTCTCATCCAGGTTTTTTCAAGGGTCATCCTATACTCACTTTCTCCCTTTCTTCACCTGCTTTTCACTTATCAACTCTCTGCAATTTGTCTTCAGCCCCACAGCATTCCACTGAATCCTCTCTGCCAGCGTCAGCCCCAATGGCGTACGCATTGGCAAATTCAATGGTTATTTTCCTGTCTTTATCTTTTTGGATTACTCTGCTGCATTTTCACTCTTGATTTCTTTCTTCTTCAAGCTCTATGCTCTGGCTTTATGAATAACTCCCTCTGGTTGTACAATTTCTTCCTGCTTCTTTTGTTTGTCTTCCTAGGCTACTCTTCCTTTGCCTCTGCTTTTACTCTGACCTCTGTTTTTGGTTCTTTGCTTCTTCCTCTGCAACTGCTCTTCTTAAGCAATCTCATTTACGGTCTCATTGCTTGTTCTCCACAAGCAATCTCTCTTGTGGTTTTAGATTTCTCACACTAATTATATTAGCCTGGATTATACATCAAATTGCCTGCCAGATAAATCTACTTGTACATCCAACTGTCTATTGGTTATATCAACTTGATGTCCCCTAGATATCTCACTCCTACATGTTGAAACAGAAACTCATTATCTTCCCCATCCCACCCCAAACCTCCTTCTTCTCCATCATCTCATTTACCCAAGCTTCAACCAAGAGTCATTCCAGACACCTTTCTCTTGCTCACCCTTCTCCCCACATTTACCAAGTTATGGTGATCTTACATCTATTTATTTCCTGAATTGATCCCCTCCCTTACATCTCTAGTATCATTGCTCATTGTTGTTAGGTGCTGTGAAGTCAATTCTGACTCACAGCAACTCCATGTGGTAGAGTAGAACTACCCCACAGGGTTTTCTTGGCTATAATCTTTAGGGAAGCAATTGCCAGGACTTTTTCTTGAGGAGTCACTGGGTAGGTATGAACTGCCATTTTTTTTTTTTTTTAAATTTTGCTGTGGTTTAGGTGAAAGTTTTCAGCACAAATTAGTTTCTCGTTCAAAAATTTGTACACAAATTGTTTTGTGATATTGGTTGCAATCCCTGCAATGTGTTAGCACTCTCCCCCTTTCCCGTTCTATCCCAAGTTCCCCGTGTCTATTCGTCCAGTTTTCCTGTCCCTTCCTGACTTCTCATTTTTGTTTCTTTGCTTGTGGGTATGTGTTGCCCATTTGGTCTCATATACTTGATTGAACTAAAGAGGATGTTCATCACGTGTGTTATTGTTTGTTTTATACCAAAAACCCCATGCTGTCGAGTTGATTCTGACTCATAGCGACCCTATAGGACAGAGTCAACCTCCCCAAGAGGGTTTCCAAGGAGCAGCTGATGGATTCAAACTGCCAACCTTTTGGTTAGCAGCCAAGATCTTTAAACACTACGACATCAAGGCTCCATTTGCTTTTTAGGCCTGTCTAAGCTTTGGCTGAAAGGCGGACTTCAGGAGTGGCTTCCGTTTTGAGTTAGTAGGGTGTCTGGGGGCCATAGTCTCAGGAGTTCTTTCAGTCTCTTTTGGACTGGTAAGTCTGGTCTTTTTTTGTGAATTTGAATTTTGTTCTACATTTTCTCCCAGTCTGTCCCAGACCATCTATTATGATCTCTGTCAGAGTGGTCAGTGGTAATAGCTGGGCACCATCTAGTTCTTGGCTCAGGTTGGTGGAAGCTGTGATTCATGTGGTCCGATAGTCCTTTGGACCAATATTTTCCTTATGTCTTTGGTTTTCTTCATTCTCCTTTGCTCTGGATGGGATGGGACCAATAGATGTATCTCAGATGGCCACTTGCAAGCTTTTAAGACTCCAGACGCTACTCACCAAAGTAGGATGTAAAAATTTTCTTTATGAACTATGTTGTACCAATTGACCTACATGTCCCTCAAGATCATGGTCCCCAGCCCTCAGCTCCAGTAACATGGTCCGTAAAGGTGTTTGGATGTGTCTAGGAAGTTTCTATGATCTGCCAACCTTTTGATTGGCACCAGAATGCTTAACAGTCTGTGCCACCAGGGCTCTTTATAATTTCTCTAGTTCAAGCAAAAGCAAAGATGTCACTTTCATGACTGTTATGGATTGAATTATGTCCTCCCAAAATGTGTGTCAACTTGGCTAGGCCATGATTCCCAGTATTGTGTTATTGTTCACCATTTTGTCATCTGATGTGATTTTCCTATGTATTGTAAATCCTACCTCTGTGATATTAATGAGGCAGGATTAGAGGCAGCTATGGTAATGAGGCAGGACTCAGTCTACAAGATTAGGTTGTATCTTGAATCAATCTCTTTTGAGATATAAAAGAGAGAAGCAAGCAGAGAGACAAGGGGACCTCATTACCACCAAGAAAGAAGAGCCAGGAGTGAGTGTCCTTTGGACCAAAGGTCCTTGTGCTGAAAAACTCCCAGACAAGAGGAAGACTGATGACAAGGAACTTCCCCAGAGACGACAGGGA
Organism: Dugong dugon; assembly: GCA_030035585.1. NCBI lineage: Eukaryota > Metazoa > Chordata > Mammalia > Sirenia > Dugongidae > Dugong > Dugong dugon. The sequence goes on from CM057465.1 coordinate 18,353,174, forward strand.
GAAAAAGGCTTCTCCTGGAGCTGGCACCCTGAATTCAGACTTCCAGCCTCCTAAACTGTGAGAGAATAAATTTCTGTTTGTTAAAGTCATTCACCTGTGGTATTTCTGTTATAGCAGCACTAGATAACTAAGACAATAACTAAGGTGCACTTGACCAAAGCCATGGTCTTTTCAACTGCCTCATATACATTCAAAAACTGGGCAGTGAAAAATAAAGGCAAAAGAAGAATTAATACATTTGAACTGTAGTCTTGGCGAAGAATTTTGAATATACAGTATACTGCGGGAAGAACAAAAAAATCAGTCTTAGAAAAATATACAACAAGAATGCAAAAATGGTGAGATTTCAGCTCACTCACTTTGGACACGTCATCAGGAAAGCCAATTGCTAGAAAAGGACATCATGGTTGGTAAAGTAGAGGGTCAGCAAAAATGAGGGAAGCCCACAATGAGATGGATTGACATAATAGCCAAAAAAATGGACTCAAACATAGCAACCATCATGAAAATGGCACAAGACCAGGCAACGTTTCATTCTAATATACATAAGGTCACTGTGAGTCAGATGGCAGCTAACAGCAACAACAACAACAACAGTTGAAGCCATCATTATCTCTTGCTTATATCACTTACAGCTTTTTAGCCTATGCCATACTGTTTCACATCTCTCTGACTGTACTTGTGTTGTTCCCTTTGCCTGAAGTGTTCTTTCTTAATTTGGTAAAATTATTCATCCTTCAAGACTTGTTCAAGAGCTATCTCCTCTAGGAATTCTTACCTGAACTGTGCAAACTTTTATTTTACTACATTGATCTTTAAAAATAAATTATCGACTTATGTGTCTTTTTACCTCATCAGAGGTGATCTAACCGAAAAGTGATCCAACAGAATATGGAAATTATTGAAAAATATCATTAATATCACATGCAAGTAAAAATTTTGCTGACTATAATTAAAAAATAGTTGCAGCAAGTACACTGACAGGGAACTACCAGAAATTCAAGCTGGATTCAGAAGAGGACGTGGAACGAGGGCTATCATTGTTGATGTCAGATGTATCTTGGCTGAAAGCAGAAAATACTAGAAAGATGTTTACCAGTGTTTTAATGAGTGTGCAAAAGCATTTGACTGTGCAGATCATCACAAATTATGGATGGCATTGCAAAGAATGAGAATCCCAGAACACTTAATTGTGCTCGTAAGGAACCTGCACATAGACCAAGAGGCAGCTGTTCGAATAGAGAAAGGGGATACTGAGTGGTTTAAAATCAGAAAAGGTGTGCATCAGGTTGTATCCTTTCACCATACTTATTCAATCTGTATGCTGAGAGAACAATCTGAGAAACTAGACTGTATGAAGAAGAATGGGGCATCAGGATTGGAGGAAGACTCATTAACAACCTGTGATATGCACATGGCACAACCTTGCTTGCTGAAAGTGAAGAGGACTTGAAGCACTTACTGATGAAGATCAAAGACTATAGCCTTCAGTATGGATTACACCTCAACATAAGGAAAAAAATTCTCACAAGTGGACCAATAAGCAATACAATGATAAATGGAGAAAATATTGAAAATATTGAAGTTGTAAATGATTTCATTTTACTTGGATCCACAATCAGCACCCATGGAAGTCAAGAAATTAAACAACATATTGCACTGGGCAAATCTGCTGCAAGAAGCCTCTTTAAAGTGTTGAAAAGCAAAGATGTCACTTTGAGGACTAAGGTGTGCCTGACCCAAGCCATGGTGTTTTGAGTAATCTCATATGCACGTGAAAGCTGGAAAATGAATAAGGAAGCCCGAAGAATTGATGCATTTGAATTGTGGTGTTGATGAAGAATATTAAATATACCATGGACTTCCAGAAGAATGAACAAGCCTGTCCTGGAAGAAGTACAACCAGAATGCTCCTTAGAAGTGAGGATGGTGAAACTTCTTCTCACGTACTTTGGACATGTTATCAGGAGGGACTACTCCCTGGAGAAGGACATCATGCTTGGTAAGGTAGAAGGTCAGAAAAAAGAGGAAGACCCTCAACGAGATGCATTGACATGGTGGCTGCAACAATGGGCTCAAACATAGAAATGATCGTGAGCATGGTGCAGGACTTGGCAGTGTTTCCTTCTGTTGTACGTAGAAACTGACTCGACGACACCTGACAACAATAATACCTCACCAGACAGGAAATAGTGTGAGGCCAGGAACCATGCTTTATTCATTTTGGTTATTCATCTTTATTCACCCTGGTACCTAACTCAGTGCTTGGCATACCTTTGGCATAAGTATCTTGAGCTGTTAAGCCAAAATGCAATTAAAATTCCCCTTCATTTGCAAAATACAGTTTTTATATAACAAAACAACCTTGGCCTTTTTCACTTATTAAACAAACATAAAATTAATGTTTCCTATGTGTCAGGCACTGAGCTCGAGGGAGCACTTTGTGCTATGGGAACTGCAAGTGGGTTAATACGGCCATAGTGTGGCTTGGGAGGAGGGCTGGGGGAGGGAAAAATCTAGGCCAAATCATGAAGGGCTTTGCACACAATAGCTTTTGTTCAGCAATAACGTTATGTGGCAAAGTGAAGAAGAATGATAAGGGCAAGATTGGAAGCAAAGAAGTCTTTCATAAATGCAAATTTGTTATTTAGATCACATCTCTTTAGCATTTGTATGCTTGGGTTGCATTAACTTTCCAATAGCAGATTGTTGCTTTAACGTATCTACTGAATCGTATTCATGCCACCACCCTTATTAGGTGCCAAATATCCTTTTCTTGACCTTTGGGATCTATGGTTGCCAACCAACATTTTCTACTTCTCAGGTTTATTGGGAAACTGCTGTCCCGTTGATAGTGTGTGCTTCTGCAAGGTGGGGGCCTTTATGACTATTTGAAACTGAAGAAATGGGCACATGCCACATATTACTGTTTTTACAGGGTATTGTATAAGGTGTCCGCGTTTTGGTTAGGAAAAATAGAGATTTTGAAAATTTTTATTTGGGACACGTATGTCCCAGTGGACTCTGGGGGACTCTAGAGAGTAGAATTAATGGCACAATGTTTGTCCCACTGGACTTTAAGTGTAGACTTGTGGGAGGGAGCAAGGAAAAAAAATCCACACTACCTACCAAAAATTCAGACACACTCAATGATTCCGCATGCTTCCATTAATGTTAATACAGGGTATTAACCAAAAATTCAAAGCAGAAAATAATTATGTCTTGAAAGGAATATTGTATATGTTGTATCTTATGGATCCCAGAATAACAGGCACTATTTTGGCCTCAATGAACTCTCTCAGTCTAGTAGTAGTACTGTACACAGGAAGGGGCTAATGTGAGTCAGCATCAGTGCCATGGGAGGGGTGAGCACAGAGGCTTAAAGAGCATAGAAGAGGAATGATGTCTTAGATAGGAGTCAGGAGAGGCCAAAGAAGGCAGCTTGGAGCAGTGACCCTGAGCTGAATTTTGAAGGATGGGTAAGAATTTGCCTCTCAATGAAGATGGAGCTCTGCCAGGAACTCCTTGTGCAAAATAGGAACAGCTTGGGCAAAGGCCCAAATGAGACAATTGCGTTTTTTAAGGGCTTGAGTGTATGGTGCAATTGGGGTAGGACAGGGATGAAGTAGAAGGGGTAAGCAGGCACAGCATGTTGAGTTTTACCCTGAAGGGTATGTCACAGAGGAAAGTGGAATTTAGACTCACTTTCATTAGTGGACTAGATACAACAGGGTAAATCCACGCTACATATTTAAGAAAATGAAATATAAACAGTAAGGCAAGAAAATGGCAAAATCATTAGGAATTTTTGGTAGAAATATTCTAAGAGAAGGGTTAGTGAGTCTTTTCCTAGTCTCTATTCCTAGTCACCATTCCATATTTCTTGGTTAGGATCTGTCTCTAGCTCATATGAAAAAATAAAATCCAAGAAATCCTGCAATTTCCCACAGGGCCAATAGTTCCTGTAATAACTATTCTCATGACATTTCCTGGATATGATAAACTTTCTAGTCTCCTATTTACAGATAGATAGATTTTCTTCAGAACAACTTGAGCCCTCAGAACACCATGTACTGTGCCTCAAAGCAAGATAATGGCTAACCCAGCAGACAAAGCAAGGAAGTCTCTCACAGTAGCATTTCCTGACTGATGTACTATCTTCTCCCATATGAACAATTATTGTTAGAGTTTGTTGAGTTGATTTGACTCAAAGTGATCCCATGTGACAGAGTAGAACTGCCCCAGAGGGTTTCCTAGGCTTCATTTTTACTGGAGCAGAACGTCAGGTCTTTCTTCCAGGGAGATGTTGGGTGGATTTGAACTGCCAACCTTTTGGTTAGCAGCCAAGTGCTTAGCCATCACGCCACTAGGGCTCCTTCTATATGAACAGTTAAGTTTTCTCCCCCCAGAATAACTTGGGTTCTTCAGAACACTGTATAATGTGTCTTGAAACAAAATAATTACTCATTGAACTAAAGTGGTCGGGTTGTTTCTGTTTGTTACATAGTTCTGCCTTCAGGCCATGAGATGTGATGCTGTCAGAAGGATGATGAAAGAATATATTTATAGAATTGGATGTGCAACATCCTGTGCACGATTTCATTTTCTGTACCGTGTTTCAAGATTGCCGTGAATTAGAGCATGTTCCTTTCAGATGGAAATAACACTACCTGTTTCCTAGTCGTTGGTAGATGTCACTTCTAATGTGAGTTTCACCTTTGGGCTAGAGGAAAAAGTCAGGCCCCTTCCTTTTCCATAAAAAACAATAACCATACCTGTTGCGGTTGAGTCTATTCTGGCTCATAACGACCCTATAGAACAGAGTAGAACTGCCCCACAGGATTTCCAGAGAGCGCCTGGTGGATTCAAACTGCCAACTTTTTGGTTAGCAGTCATAGCTCTTAACCACAACACCAAACTGAGTATGTTCAGATTCTCTGAGTAGATTTAGGTTTCTTTTCTATTTGGATGACTTTTTTTTTTTTGCTAGACTCAGCCTGTCTTTGTAGAGTGTTATTTCCTTATACACATGCAGTCACAAGCAGTCAAATTTCTGAGGCCCCACAATGTAGGGCATACCACTGCTTCATAGGAACATAATTTAATTTTATTCAAATGTTAAATCTAGTAATATACCTACAAATAAGTTCTCACATTTTCCCCATTACAGTGACTGTACTTTGGCCAGTGGTAATAAATTAGTAAATGAATAAGAAAAAAACCAAACCAAACCCGTTGCCAGCTGAGTCAATTACAACTCATAGCAACCCTATAGCACAGAGCAGAGCTTCCCCGTAGGGTTTCCAAGGAGCAGCTGGCGTATCTGAACTGCCGACGTTTTGGTTAGCAGCCTTAGCTCTTAACCACTGCGCCACCAGGGCTTCAATACATAATTAAAAAAATTTAAATATGCTATTTTTTTAGAACAGTTTTAGATTGACAGAAAAAATTAGAAAATATCACTAAGTGTTCCCATATACACCCTCCCCCAGCTTCCCTTATTAGGATTTCACATTAGCACGGTATATTTGTTAAAATTAATGAGCCAATATTGATTCATTATTAACTACAGTCCATACTTTATTCAAATTTCCTTAGTTTTTGCCTAGTGTTCTATCTAGGATACCACATGACATTTAGTCATAAAGTCTCTTTTGGCCCCTCTTAGTTGTGATGGTTTCTTAGGCTTTCTTTTCGGTACCTTGACAGTTTTTAAGAGTACTGGTCAACTATTTTGTAGGACACCCCTCTATTGGAATTAGTCTGATGTTTTCCTCATGATTAGACTGAGGTTATGGTTTTGGGGAGGAAGATTACAGAGGCAAAGTTCCATTTGTGTCACTTCATATCAAGGGAATATATTATCAACATGATTTATCACTGTTGATATTGATCTAATCATTTGGCTGATGTAGTGTTTGTCAGTTTTCCACTGGGAAGTTATTCTTTACTCCCTTCTTTCTATACTGCAGTCTTTGGAAGGGAGTTACTATGCTCAGTCCACACTTGAGGAGTGGGGACTTACGCTTTCTCTCTGAGGGCCAGCGAATATTCATAAATTACTCATATTCTTTTGCAAGGGAGATTTGTCTCTTCTTTGCCACCTGCATATTGACTTAACCATTTATTAATATCAGTCCTGACTCATTGATTTATTTTATACTTTGGGTTATAATTGAGCACATTTTATTTATTTTATTGCTCAAATTGTTCCAGCTTTGGCCATTGGAAGCTCTTTCAGTCAGTTTCTGTGTCCCTCTGACATGCTCCCATGAATGAAGCTTTTTTTTTTAAGCACTTCCTTACTTTCTGGATCTACTAGATGCTCAGGGTCATCTTGTATATTTCCTGCCCCAGTCCTAGAATCAACCATTTCTCCACGGAGCCCTGGTTCATTTTATGGGAGAATGGCATTAGATACTAATATCTGGGTACTAGGTGTATTATTGCTACCAGGATGTCATTGCTTCTAGGCTCTCTCAGTTGACAGAGTAAGGAAATACATGTGTATATACTAGCTTGTGTAGATAGAAGTATTTATAAGTATTTCTATATGTAATCTTCTGTTTCTATACTAAGTTAAATATGATTTCATACCGACATCTTCAATTTTAATCCTTTATCACATGGATTATTCTAGCCTTCTACCCTTGCTTATCTGTAAATTCCCATGCTCAAAGTGAGAAATCTGGTTTTCACCATCCATTTACTTAATTATTAAATTCTAGTATACATGTTTAGCATCATAAGAATTGTTAGCCCATGCCTCCATGGAAAATAACTTTATCAACTAGTGTACACTGCTTATGTGCAGTTTCTTTTGCCTTTAGTCTTTCAGACCTCACTCATTTCCAAAGTTAATTAAGTCAGCATCTTTTCCCCACACCCTCTTTACTGAGGTTGTTTCATATATTGCTAATACACTTAGATTCTCTTTTCCTGCCTGGAATCTCCTAATCTCCTACATAATTAAAATTTGTTTTTCACACATGGAAGTTTACTCTGCGCTGCAAAGTTCTATGGGTTTTGACAAATGTGCACATTTATCTACCATTACAGTGTTGTGCAGAATGGTTTCACCACCATGAAATTTCCCTGCGTTTCACCTATTCCACTCTGTCCAAACTCCGGGCAACCACCTGCATTCTTACTATTTTTATAGTTTTGTCTTTTCTAGAATGTTATATAGAAACCCTGGTGGCATAATGGTTAAATGCTATGGCTGCTAACCAAAAGGTCAGCAGTTAGAATCCACCAGGCACTCCTTGGAAACTGTATGGGGCAGTTCTACTCTGTCCTATAGGGTCGCTGTGAGTCAGAATCGACTCAACAGCAATGGGTTTGGTTTTTTTGGTTTAGAATGTTATATAATTGGAATTATACAATATGTTCCTTATTCAGACTGACTCCTTTCACTTAGCAATATGCATTTAATATTCATCCATATCTTTTTGTGGTTTAATCATCTATTTCTTTTTATTGCTGAATAGTATTCCATTGTATACATATACCAACTTTGTTTATGCATTCACTTATTGAAGGACATCTTAGTTGCTCCCAGTTTTTGGTATTATGAGTAACGCTCCTATAAACACTCATGCGCAGTTTTTCGTGTGTGGATAAAGTTTTCAAATCAGTTGGGTGAATATCTAGGCGTGTGATTGCTGCATCGTATGATAATACTATATTTAGCTTTGTAAGAAACTGCTGAACTGACTTCCAAAGTGGCAGTAGCATTTTGCATTCCCTCTAGCAATGAATGAGAGTTGATGTTACTTCGCATCCTCACCAGCATTTGGTATTGTTTGTTTTTGGATTTTACCCATTCTGTAACACGTGAGGTCACCATGAGTCAGAATTGACTTCACGGCAATAGGTTTGGTTTTTTTAAATACGTGTGTAGTGATATCTTATTGTTGTTTTGATTTGCAATTCCCTAAGGACAAATGATATTGAGTATCTTTTCACATATTTATTTGCCCTCTGTATATATTTTTTGGTGACGTGTCTTTTCAATATTTTACTCTTTTTTCAACTGGGTTGTTTGCTTTCTCACTGTTGAGTTTTAAGAGTTCTTTGTATATTTTGTATACAAGCCCTTTATCAGATGTATGTTTTGCAAATATTTTCTCCTAGTCTGTGGCTTATGCTTTCATTTTCTTAAAAGTGTCTTTCATAGAGCAGAAGTTTTTAATTTTAATAAAGCCCAACTTATCAATTTTTTTCTCTCATGAATCGTGCTTTTGGTGTTACATCTAAAAACTCATTGATAAACCCAAGGTCACCTAGACTTTTTTCCTATGCTATCTTCTAGAAGTTTTATATTTTTGCATTTAGATCTATAATCTACACTGAGTTAATTTTTGTGAAAGGTGTATGGTCTGTGTCTAGATTTATTTATTTTTTTGTGTATGGATGTCCAGTTGTTCCATCACCACTTACTGAAAACTATCCTTCTCCACTGAGTTGCCTCTGCTCCTTTTGTCGAAGATCAGTTCAACACTTTAAAAGAAAAATCAGAGATTTATTTTACCTTCATTCTTTCCTTCTTTAAGTAGATGCATGTTTCTGAACTATATAATTTTCCTTTTCCCTGAAGAACTTCTTTAACATTTCTTGTAGGGTTCATCTGCCTCTGATGAATTCCCTTAGTTTTTGTTTGCCTGAGAAAGTATTTCTCCTTCATTTCTGAAGGGCAATTTCACTAATATAAAGTTCTAGGTTGGTAAGATTTTTCTTCAACACTCCAGATATTTCACTCCACTCTTTTCTTGCCGGTATGTTTTCTAATGAGAAGTCCAATGTAATTCTTATACTTGTTCCTCTATAGCTAAGCTTTTTTAAAACCTCTTCTTCAAGATTTTCTCTCCTTAGTTTGCTGCAGTTTGAATATGAAATGCCAAGATTAGGCAATACGGTCTGCAGTAATAAGCAATTTGGGAACACCTTTAAGTAAGATGTTGAGGATACACAGATTATTAAGACTGTCCCTGATCTATAACAGGTTGGGATGGGAGAAGAGGGGGAGACAGCCATGTAAACAAAAAGTACAATTCATAGAAAGTGCTATGACTAACTGTGCTTCATCAAGGAATGCTTCACAGAAAAGGAGATGTTTAATCTGCATTTAGAATTTTCTAAATCCAGAAGGAGAATAGGCTAATGATACCTAGGTCAGTGGCTCATGGACTTAGGAATTTCAAAATTCAATTAAAAGAGAAAATACAAAAACACAAGCAAAAACAAAAATTTGGGGACTTATACAGAATTGTCAAAATGTTAACGTGACAACTAACATCTTCTGTCAGTATTATATGAGTGTCAACTCCTTTAGGACAAGGACTTATTGTTTGTCACCTCTGGATAACTAAAGTCTCTGAGTAGTGTAAATGGTTTATGCTTGACCGCTAACCTAAAAGCTGGTCCAAACCCATACAGCAGTGCTGTGGAAGAAAGGCCTAGAGATTTGCTTCCGTAAAGAAAACCCTATGAAACAGTACTACCCTGTAACACATAGGGTCACCATGAGTTGGAATCAACTCAACAACACGTTTGGATTTTTCTCTTTTTTTCTGCATCACTAGCACTTAAAAGAAGGAAACCTGGTGGCACAGTGGTAAAACATTCAGCTGCTAGCTGAAGGTCAGTGATTCAAACTCACTGGCTGCTCCTTGAGAGAAAGATGGGGCAGTCTGCTTCCGTAAAAATTTTATAGCCTCGGAAACTCTATGGGGCAGTTTTACTGTGTACTGTAGGTGTTGTTATGAGTTGGAATTGATTCGATAGCAGTGGGTTTGGTTTTGATTTTAGGACTTAGAAAATATTAGCACATCATAGATAATCAATAAATATTTATTGAATAAATGATTTATAAAATTGAAACCATTTTAAAACCAAAAAAAAAGAATTAACGGTACAAATCTCAGAATGAAAAATTTACATTGTCCTTCCTATTCTCTTTTTGCCATGGATCAAAGTAAATGATTTTGGAAAGCACTGATGTAGCCAAGTGCCAATGAACCCTGGGGGCAGCTAAATGGTTATACATATGGAATTGAATGGTCTTTTTCAGCTAACTTGACTAGAGAGAGTGGTAGTCCTTCCTTATATTTACTTGTGGTTTAGATATATATATATATATATTATTTATATATATATTTGTATTAAAATGATATGAACAGTATTGTTTTCATTCTTGCTAAATCAAAGAGAAAATTATTTTATTAGGATACTCCAAAGGAAAGGCATGCTCTTAGACCGGTAAAATGAAAATGAAGAATAGCCATAACCTTCCAAAGCAAACATGCCTCAAATGAAAAAAAAAAGTTGCTTTTGTCAGAAAAGCTAACAGTACATAGATTAAATTTCTATTTCTCTATTTCACTCCCTGAGAATGTTATTAAAAATAATCTAGGTATAAAAGTTTCTAATAAAAATTTATTAGTTTTTTTATGACTGTGTAGTTCTCACTTTTTTTCAGGTGCCATATCAAAATGTGTTTCTTTCTTTCCTGGTTTTATGAATAATGAGACTGCTATGTCATATAATTTGTAATGCCACTATGTAATATATTTTGGATGAATATTGTCAGAAATCTTAGAGTTTACTGAAATTTAGCAATACGAGTCTGATCACCGAGATACAACATTTAACCAAGTAATCTAGCTCATAAGTTTTTGAGAGCTAGATTATTGTGAAAAAATAATTATGTAGCTTCTTCTCACATGAGAACCCAAGTAATAGCACATTTCTCTTTGACATTTAGGCTTGTTTTTGGAAATGTTAAATAATAAAGCAGAGTTCTCAACAAAGGCACGTATTGATAACAAGGGAAGAACCTTAGATTTAGTAAAAATGTTAAGTCAACTGATTAATATCAAATGCCTTCACGTAGGTCTACTCTGTTGATTTCAAATTTAACATACCCCAGATTGAACCATTCAACTTCTTTCTGAGTTTTTCCCTTCAAGTTCTGAGGAGGAACAGGTGTTTTTTTGTCCTCCAAAGGGAGACAGCACAAGGATTAGCAAAGTGCATGGACTCAGACAGAACTGGGTTTGAATGCTGTGAATGCTACCTTTAACACCTGTGCAAGTTGGTTAACTTCTCTGAGCCTCAGTTTCCTCATCTGTGAAAATGAAGTAATAATTCCAACCTCATAATGTTGTGATGACAATCAAATCAAACGAGCTATCAGATGTAAAACAAAAAATAAAAAAACAAAAAAAACAAACTCATTGCCGTTGAGTTGATTCCAATTCATAGCGACCCTATAGGACAGAGCAGGACTGCCCCATAGGGTTTCCAAGGAGCAGCTGGTGGATTTGAGCTGCCGACCCTTTGGTTAGCAGCTGAGCTCTTCACCACTGTGCCGCCAGGTCTCCATCAGATGTAAAGCAAGCCCTGAAGAGTACTGAATATCATGAGAAATCTTGACATAATCTCTTACGTCACTTTCTTTCTCTAGTTTCCCAGTAACTAGTTTTTAAACAAAATCCTGTAGTTTCTTTTCTTGAAAGTAATGGTCAATAGCTACCATTTATTGCATGCTTGTTGTTGTTAGCTGCAGTCTGGTTGGCTCCCGACTCATAGTGATCCCATGCACAGCGAGATGAGGAATAAAACGCTGCCAGATCCTGCACCATCCTGTGACTGGTTGTGGATCAGACCATTGTGATCATAGGGTTTTCACTGGCTGATTTTCAGAAGTAGATCATCAGGCCTTTCTTCCTAGGCCGTCTTAGTCTGGAAGCTCTGCTGAAACCTGTTCAGCATTATAGCAACACACAAGCCTTCACTGACAAATAGATAGAGGTTGTGCATGAGGTACGTTGGCCAGGACTCAAACCCGACTCTTACATGTCAGATATTATACTATGCACTCCACTTCATTCACACACACAGACACACACACACACACACACAGGCACGCAAGTACATATCTGCACACAAACACGAGTTTCAAAAAACCTAAGCACTTTGTCCAAAGTCACACAGTTGGTAAGTGGTGCAGCCAGGAATCATGTCCTGGACCCTTCAACTCTAAAGCTCTACTACTCCTAACTGCTACACGAGGCTGCCTTTGCGCCAAGGCCGGAGCTTAAACACTTAGAATTAAAAACATTTGTTCACGTAGAAGAGAAAACAATGGCTGTCAATTAAGGATTTACTTCTTGGAAGGCAGGACTAAAAATAGCACTCACGCAGTGTTTTCTCTAAATCTCTAAACCAGAATCAAAAGAAATGCACGTAGGCCCAACAGATTAGTTTTCTTCTTAACCACAGGATTGTGTCTATAAAAACTGAAACATTTTAGAGAAAGCTATGAGTCTTTCCCCTTGCCCCCCTTAAAAGAAATGAACTTCAGGAATAGCCTGGAGAAAACAAACATGCAAATTATTAGGTAGTAATGGTTTCTGGAGGGAAAATTAATCCAGAGGTTTTTTGTTTTTCTTTTTATAGCAAGAGTGCCTCATCTTTTAGTGCAGACATTTCACAGTGGCTATAACCAAGGTTGGATGGGCAATATATCATAAAATTTAGGTAGTCAAATGTAACATCTAGTAAACTGAGTCTGTTTTACTAAGGGATATATTAAAAATAGCTTTTGATATACTTCTGAAGTTTCTACTTCTGTAAACATGAAGTATTTACAACATTTGTTTTTTTCAACTAGGGAATGCAAATGGTAGTGCTAAATTAGCTTTAATACTCAGATGGAGATCATCAACTATTGTTTCTCTCCCTTAATGAGAACAATTGACTATTGTCTACTTGAGGCCTTTCTTCTCCTCAAGGATTTTGATTTGTATAAGAGGTTTTCATTCCAGCTTGGCCACTAGGTCTATATGGATGCTCTTTGGGAAGTAGTCCCTAGGCCGCACAAATGGTTAAGCACTTGACTACTAGCAGAAAGGTTGGGGGTTCTAACCCGCCCAAAGGTGCCTTGGACGACAGGCCTGGTGATCTGCTTCCTAAAGGTCATAACCTTGAAAACCCTATAGAGCAGTTCTACCCTGCACACATGGGGTCACCATGAGTTGTAATCGACTCAACAGCAACTAACAACAACAACCCAGTATAATGACTTTAGCATCAGACCAGACCTGGGTTCAAGTACTGGCTTCTCTTCTTAATGACTGTGTAACCTTGGACAGGTTGTTTATGCAATCTCAGCTCCATATTTTGCCTCTGTAAGGTGGTGATATTTTAATATTAATAGCTGCCACATGGGGTTGCTGTGAGGCTTAATTAAAATAATGAATGTAAAGCACTTAGCACAGTACTTGGCACGGAGTGAAAATCATAAATGTTACTCTCATTTTTATTTCGTTAGGAAAAATACTGAAGTCTGGCGCATTTTGCCCTGTGTTGGTTTATTTGCCCTAAATTCACTTTGAAATGATCTTTTTATTAACCCCAGGCTTTATGAGGCTGATGCTAGGGTCAGACAGGTGAAGCTCTCTGAATGGGGCTTCGAGGGAGAGACTGTGGGGAGAAGATTCAATTGGAAGACTATTTAGGTATTACAAAAATAAAATGACACTGTGAAGTTTGAGTTTTCTTCATTTGCATGCAAACAAAAAATTAAGGGAAATATCTTTTATTAAACTTGGAAGACATGGACATTTTTTTAATCGTATACTTTAACAGAAGTCGCTTGTTTCAAGTTTGTGACATTTTTATGTAGAGACAATAAGGGGACGTGTTAACTATATAAATCTTTTCTTTCTTTACAAAACCATTAAAAGCTATGTACTTTAAATGACAGTGGGTGATAGGAAATTGTACATAACGGGGAACGGCTGGTTCAGCCTTCACTTTGATGTTACCTATCTTGGACTTAAACTTTAATATGGCTTCCTGCAACTCCCCCACAGCAAGTCCCAACACTCTAATTAACTACTTTGCTCACTGTTTTTCAGACACATAGTACACTATGGTATTCTTGCTTATGTTTTCTTCTCTACCTATCCAGTCTACACATTATTCAACATTATTCAAGGCACAATTAATGTACCACTTCCAGCATAAAATCTTTCTTGATTAAAGTATTTTATGCAAACAGAGCGCACCACACGTTTTTTTTTTTTTACCAGTCGCACCCCAACCCAGGTATTTTCGTAAATGTGATATGCATGTTGATGTAAAAAAAAAAAGCATAGCATGCTTATGAAAATACCTCAGGGAGAGGGGAAAGGGCATGGTTGCCAAAAAAATGTACAACACACACGTTATTTGTGTAAAAATATGGTACCTCAGCTCATATTAGTTTTTTGTCTGAGTTTATGAATTTACTATTTATTTAGTGTTATTAAACAGCAGAGAGGTCAATTACCTGGGGAACCTCCAAATCTGTCGCAGTTGTAAGGATAGCACCCCTTCACTACCTCCCATTTCAACTTCTGCAGTTTGCTGAGATAACTAGCAGCACAATGCTCATATGATGAAAATGAAATATTTATGAGTACCTACTGCATGCCAGGAACTATGCAAAGCACTTTGTATACATTATCTCATTTACTCTTCACAATAGTCCTACAAGTGATTATTAGTGCTATTATCCTTGTTTTACAGGTGAAGAAACCAAAGCTAAGAGCCATTCTGTGACCTCACCCTTGCCCAAGTTTACATAGCTAGTAAATGAGAGATTCTGGATTTGAAAACCAGAGGCTGACTTTGTAGGTCACCAGATAATAGCCAGGCTGGTGAAGTTGTCTGAATGAGTTCTGCCTGGCTTGAGAAATCTTTCCAGACTATTGTCATGAAAGTCCTAGATGATGCGAGGCCAGCTAATGGACAGAGCTAAGAAGCAGCATTTATTATTATTTTTTAACGACTAATAAAATTCTCTAGCATTCATTTTTGCATCAGCTGAAAAAAGTTCCAAGAATTAAGGGACATTTCTGAAGCTTGTTATGAGAAGTGACATTTTAATCTTAACTATCACCATGAGATTCATATCGCATACTATATAATAAAATGAGTGTTCGCAATGTTTTAAAAGAGAATTAGTTATTATGCAGAATAAAAAACTTTTCTATAAAATACCTACCCTCACAATGTACAGCTAGTTGGGTGATTCTCTTCTACTTCTGCCTACCCAAGTTAGGAGACTAGTAATAATAATAAAGCTAGTTTTATTTTATTTTATTTATTGTACTTTAGATGAAGGTTTACAGAACAAATAGTTTCTCATTAAACAGTTAGTACACATATTGTTTTATGACATTGGTTAACAACCCCATGACATGTCAACACTCTCCCTTCTCGATGTCGAGTTCCATGTTACCAGCTTTCCTGTCCCCTCCTGCCTTCTAGTCCATGTCCTTGGGCTGCTGTGCCCCATTAGTCTCGTTTTGTTTTATGGGCCTGTCTAATCTTTGGCTGAAGGGTAAACCTAGGGAGTGACTTCATTACTGAACTAAAAGGGTGTCTGGGGGCCCTACTCTCAGGGTTTGTCCAATCTCTGTCAGGCCAGTAAGATTGATCTTTTTTTGAGAGTTTGAATTTTGTTCTACATTTTTCTCCAGCTCTCTCCAGGACCCTCTATTGTGATCCCTGTCAGAGCAGTCAGTGGTAGTAGACAGGCACCATCTAGTTGTGCTGTACTCAGTCTGGTGGAGGCCGTGGTAGTTGTGGTCCATTAGTCCTTTGGACTAATCTTTCCCTTGTATCTTTAGTTTTCTTCATTCTTCCTTGCTCCTGAAGGGGTATGACCAGTGGAATATCTTAGATGGTTGCTCGCAGGATATTAAGACCCCAGATACTACTCACCAAGGTAGAATGCAGAACATTTTCTTTATAAATTATGTTATGCCATTTGAGCTAGATGTTCCCTGAGACCATGGTCCCCACAGCCCTTAGCCCAGCAATTTGGTCCCTCAGGGAGTTTGGATGTGTCTATGGAGTTTGCATGACCTTGCCTTGTACAAGCTATACTGGCTTCCCCAGTATTGTATATTGTCTAACCCTTCACCAAAATTACCACTTATCTGTTTTCTATTTAGTGTTCACTCCCACCCCTTCTCTCCCTTGTGACCATCAAAGATTGTTTCTTTTTGTGTGTAAACCTTTTCATGAGTTTTTATAGTAGTAGTCTCATACAATATTTGTCCTTTTGTGATTGACTTATTTCACTCAGCATAATGCCCTACAGATTCATCCATGTTATGAGATGCTTCACAGATTCATCATTGTTCTTTATCATTGCATAATACTCCATTGTGTCTATGTACCATAGTTTGTTTATCCATTCATCTGTTGATGGGCACCTAGGTTGTTTCCGTCTTTTTGCTATTGTGAACAATGCTGCAATGAAGATGGGTGTGCATATGTCTATTAGTGTGAAAGCTCTTATTTCTCTAGGATATATTCCTAGGAGTGGGATCGCTGGATCATATGGCATTTCTATTTCTAGGTTTCTAAGGAAGGGCCATATTGTTTTCCAAAATGGTTATATCATTCTGCATTCCCACCAGTAGTGCATAGGAGTTCCGATCTTCCCAATGCCTCTCCAGCATTTGTTATTTCCAGTTTTGTTGATTCGTGCCAGTAATGCCGGGGTGAGATGGTATCTCATTGTAGTTTTGATTTGTATTTCTCTGATGGCTAGTCATTGGGAGCATTTCCTCATGTGTCTGTTGGCTGCTTGAATGTCTTCTTTGGTGGAGTGTCTGTTCATTTCCTTCACCCATTTTTTAATCTGATTATTTGTCTTTTTTGTTGTAGAGGTGTTGGATTTTCTTGTAGATTTTAGAGATTAGAACTTTGTCTGATTTTTAATGTCCAAATTTTTCCCCCCTGTTTGTAGGTTCTCTTTTTACTCTTTTGGTGAAGTCTTTTGATGAGCATAAGTGTTTAATTTTTAGACGATCCCAGTTATCTAGCTTATCTTCTGGAGTTTATGTGTTGTTGGTTATGGTTTGTATCCTGTTAATGCCATGTATAAAAATAGAATCTAGTGTTGATCCTATTTTTTCTTCCATGAACTTTACAGTTTTTGGCTTTATATTTAGGTCTTTGATCCAATTAGAATTAGTTTTTGTATATGGTGTGAGGTATGGGTCCTGTTTAATTTTTTTGCAGACGAACATCCAGTTTTGCCAGCACCATTTGTTAAAAAGACAGTCTGTTCCCAATTTGATGGACTGGGTCCTTGTCAAAGATCAGATGACTATAGATGGATGGATTTATGTCTGGGTTCTCAATTCTGTTCCATTGGTCATTGTGTCTGTGGTTGTACCAGTACCAGGCTGTTTTGACTACCATAGCTGTATAGTAGGTTCTGAGGTGAGGTAGTGTGACTCCTCCCACTTTATTATTCTTCTTCAATAGTGCTTTACTTATCTGGGGCTTCTTCCCTTTCCATATAAAGTGAATGATAAGTTTTTCCATCTCTTTAAAGAATGTTGTTGGTATTTGGATTAGGATTGCATTGTATTTGTAAATTGCTTTGGGTAGAATTGTCATTTTTGCAATGTTCAGTCTACCCATCCATGAAAAACATGGTATGTTTTTCCATTTATATAAATCTCTTTTGGTTTCTTGCAGTATTATTTTGTAGTTTCTTACATCCCTGGTTAGATTTGTTCCTAAGTATTTTATTTTTTTAGGGGCTATTGTAAATGGTACTGTTTTCATCATTCTCTTTATTGGTGTATAGGAATCCAACTGATTTTTGTATGTTTGTCTTGTATCCTGAGATTCTGCTGAATCTTTCTATTAGTACCAGTAGTTTTCTCATGGAGTCTTTTGGTTTTTCTATGTATAGTAACATATCATCTGCAAAAGGAACAGTTTAACTTCTTCATTACCAATTTGGATTCCCTTTATTTCTTTTTCTTGCCTTATTTCTCTAGTTATGACTTCCAGCCAATGTTAAATAGGAGTGGTGATAAAGGGCATCCTTTCTTGTTCCTGTTCTCAAGGGGAATATTTTCAGCCTCTCTCCATTAAGAATGATGCTGACTGTTGGTTTTACATGCATGCCCTTTATTGTGTTGAGAAATTTCCCTTTTATACCTATTTTTTTATTAAAATTTTTTTTATTGTACTTTAGATGAAGGTTTGTAGAACAAATAGTTTCTAATTAAACAGTCAGTACAAATATTGTTTTATGACATTGGTTTAACAACCCCACGACATGTCAACACTCTCCCTTCTTGACCTCGGAGGACATTTTTTGGTGAAAATATACGTGACCAAAGTTACACATTTTGAAAGCTTCTACATGTGACATAGATTACATTCTTCCAGGTGTGCTGATATTCTCACTATCCTTTTCCAAATTATTCCATCACCATTGTCTTCAACTCACTGCCCCTTAGGCTTCCCATCAAACCTTTTGAGTTGCTGTCATCAATTTGATCTCACATAGATAATTTTTTTTTTTTGTACCTTAGATGAAGATTTGCAGAACAAATAGTTACCATTAAACAGTTAGTACACATATTGCCTTATAACAATCATTAACAACCCATGACATGTCAAAACTGTCCCTTCTCAACCTTGGGTTCCCTATTACCAGTCTTCCTGTCCCCTCCTGCCTTCTAGTCCTTGTCCCTGGACTGCTGTGCCTCATTAGTTCCGTTTTGTTTTATTAGGCTGTCCAATCCCCGGCTGAATGGTGAACTTCCAGAGTGACTTCACCACTGAGCGAAAAGAGTGTCAGGGGGACATACTCTCAGGGTTTCTCCAGTCTGTCAGGCCAGTAAATCTGGTCTTTTTCTTCTTTGTGAGTTAGAATTCTGTTCTACATCCTTTTCTAGCCCTGTCCAGGACCCTCTATTGTGATCCCGATCAGAGCAGTCAGTGGTGCTGGGCACCATCTACTGTACTGGACTCAGTCTGGTGGAGGCCATGGTAGCTGTGGTCCATTAGTCCTTTGGAATAATATTTTCCTCGTATCTTGTTCTCTTCATTCTCCCTTTCTGCTGAAGGGGTGAGACCAGTGGAGTATCTTAGATGGCTGCTCACAGGCTTTTAAGACCCCAGATGCTACTCACTAAGGTAGAAAGTAGAACATTGTCTTTATCAACTGTGTTATGCCAATTGAGCTAGATGTTCCCCGAGACCATGGTCCCCACAGCCCTCTGCCCAGCAATTCAGTCCCTCAGGGAGTTTGGAAGTGTCTACAGAGATTCCATGACCTTTCCTTATACAAGGCGTGCTGGGTTCCCCAGTAATGTGTACTGTCTTACTCTTCACCAAAGTTACCACTTATCTATTTAGTTCCCCCCACCCCTCCCATTCCTCATAACCAACAAAGATTGTTTTTTTGTGTGTACACTTTTACATGAGTTTTTACAGTAGAGGTCTCATACAATATTTGTCCTTTTGTGATTGACTTATTTCACTCAGCATAATGCCCTTCAGTTTCATCCATGTTATGAGATGCTTCACAGATTCATCATTGTTCTTTATCATTGCATAATACTCCGTTGCGTGTACGTACCATAATTTGCTTATCCATTCATCTGTTGATGGGTATCTAGGTTGTTTCCATCTTTCTGCTATTGTAAACAGTGCTGCAATGAATATGGGTGTGCATATGTCTATTCATGTGATGGCTTTTATTTATCTAGGATATATTCCTTGGAGTAGGATTGCATTTTGTAGTGCTTTTTTTGATGGTGCTGACGTTTTCTTTGTTCCTCTTACTCTCCTGTGCTGAGTTACTTTTGTTTGTGGATTTTTTTTTTCATTTCTTTTGTTTTTGTAGGTTTTGTTTTCACTGAGACTTTATGTTTTTCTTCTTTATTCTTATGAGTAGGTTTGTTAGCTTTCTTTGTGGTTATCTTGAAATTTACCTTTATCTTCCTAGATTTGAACCAGTGTATTATCACTTGGTATCACCTTGCCTTCCTCTCCATTAGAAGGTTCTATACCTACCCTGTTTATTCCCTCTTTTATTGTCCTGTTGCTGTTGTCATTTACAGATTAACCTCTCTGGCTCCCTGTTGTAATTCTTTTGGTTTTGGGTAGTCCTTAAGAGTTCATTTCCTAGGTTGGTATCTGGCTAGTACAATCCTGTGTCCTATCTTCAGCCTGTGGTCTGATGTTGTTTGTTATCAAATCGAAGGACTCCTGTTATTAAGTTTTGTAAGTTTGATTTGGTTTTTACATAGTCCCTTAAATTTTGTTTATCTGGAAATGACCTAATTTCACCATCATATTTGAACGAGGGTTTTACAGTATATATTATTCTTGGCTGGCAATTTTTTTCTTTCAAGGTTTTATATATGTCATCCCATTGCCTTCTTGCCTGCATGGTTTCTGCCGAATAACCGAGCTTAGTCGTATTGTTTCTCCTCTGTATGTGACTTTTTGTTTTTCTCAAGCTGCTCTCGGGATTCTTTGTTTGTCTTTGGTTTTATCCAGTGTGATTATGATAAGCCTTGGTGATTTTCTTTTGGGGTCTATCCTATATGGGGTTCGTTGAGCTTCTTGGATGCTCAGCTTTTCATCTTTCATGATATTGGGGAAGTTTTCTGTCAGCAGTTCTTCAATGATACTCTCTGTGTTTTCTGTTTTCTCCCCCTGTTCTGGAACTCCAATCACTCACAGAGTTTTGCTTTTGATTGTATCCCACATAATTCTCAGGGTTTCTTCATTTTTCTTGTTCTTTTTTCTGATTTTTCCTCAGAGTTGTATCCAAGTGTTTGTCTTCAATTTTGCTGATCCTATCTTCAATTGTTTCAAACGTGCTCCTCAGCCCTTCTATGACACTGTCCATTTATGAAATCTTGTTGTTTATCTTTTGGATTTCTTATTGTTGTTTTTGTATGATTTCTAGTTGTGAATTTATTTTAGCATTTTGTTCCTGTATTATTTTCTTGAAATCTTCCATTTTTTTGTCTGTATTTTCCATGAATTTTTCTGCCTTTTCCATGAATTTGTCTATTTTTTCCTGATTTTTGTCTGCTTTTTTGCTTCAACTCTTGGATAATTCTGAATATTAGAGATTTGAATTCCCTATCAGTTAGGCCTAGTGCCTTTTCTTCTACTGGATGGTCATCTGGTGTTTCATTTTGGATGCCTACTGGAACCATCCTGTCTTGTTTTTGTAAATGTTTTGATATTGTCTGCTGTCTTCGAGGCATTCAGTGGTTATTTTCCTCATTTATTGATCATAGATTTGTTTGTTTTGTCCTGCTTTTTTGTTTTATTTGGTTATGTCTGAGCAGGCGGGCTGTGCATTCTTTGTTGTTTGCTGGTCTGTGGGAACGATACTTTTCACCTCCTTCTCCAATGGGGAGGGTATGGTGCAGCAGGGCAGGTCCAGCTGAAGGGGAGTTGCTGGGATGGGTTGTTTGTGGCGTGTACCTGGGCTGACAGTGTGGACCAGGAATCAGTGCAGGGCAGGTTCTAGTAGGCTGTGCCTGTGCTGCTTGGGAGTGTGATGTTCAGTGCACTGTGCAGGCAGGTAGGAAGGAGGGGGTAGATTGTGATGTTTGGAGCTAAGATGGGTATGGGAAAGATGAGAGAGTGGAGAGAGAAACAGGATCCAAAAACATATACACAAACAAAAAAGAAAGGTAAGGGAGCTTGCTATTGGAGTGGAGAGATGAGAGACTGTGAAATGGGGGGAAAAAAAAGAAAAAGGCTTAAAAAAAAGGCTAAACTGAGAAACTGGAAATGAAGAAAGACAAAACGGACATAAGGAGAGAAAAAACAAAAGAAAGAAGAAAAAAACCACAAAACAAAAGAAAAAAGTAATGTTCCCAGGGATGTCCCTGTGCATCTGCGCAGAGTATGGGAGTAACTTCCAAGCTGCGTGGTACTGCCTGGCAAGAAGGGGCTCCCAAGCTGAGAAAAGAAAAATAAAACAAACAAATCAAAACACAACGAATCAG
Organism: Dugong dugon; assembly: GCA_030035585.1. Lineage (NCBI taxonomy): Eukaryota > Metazoa > Chordata > Mammalia > Sirenia > Dugongidae > Dugong > Dugong dugon. The sequence goes on from CM057465.1 coordinate 18,375,031, forward strand.
AGCAAACAAACAAAAAAGCCCCAGGGGTCCCACCAGCGTGGCGGCACAGGCTGAGAAGCAGTTTCACAGTTGAGTGGTGTTTCGCAGCCTTTCAGCAAGAAGCAAAGATGGTGCACGGAGCCAGGTATTTGAGAGAAAGGAGGGGGAGGTGGTGAGAAGTAACAAAGAAACCTAAAGAAGCAGAAAAAAGGAACATCAGCAACCAACAAATGGTACTCAGGGAGCTAGCCAGTGTGAACAAGTGGAATCCAAGAGGCACCAGGGGGAAGCTCGTGCTTCCTGGCCAATAGACTGTGGCTGCAGGAAGCAGAAGAGGCTAAGTGGGGGTGAAGAAGGGTGGGGGGTGGGAAAGCCTACATTGCTGGTTACTGGTTGTTCTGTTTCCTGCTGGAGGCTCTGTGAAGCTGCTTTCTCATACCCCATTCGCTGATCTCCGGTAGGAGTCCAAGATGGCAGATCTATGCTGCGGTACCTGATAAGGGACCTCTGCATATACCTCTACTCGCTCTCTGTTCTTGGTCAGTTTCTTACTGCATTAGGTGCTAGGCTGAGTTCTTTATCTCTTCATTTGATGCTTAGGGTTTCAGGATTAATGTGACTCTGTTTGACTTAGTTTTTCTGATCTTTGCTGTGGAGGGACAGTGTGGTGCTTCTGACTATAGCACCATACTGCCCGGAAGACACACTTTTATACCTATTTTATCAAGAATGGGTGTCAGACTTTGTGGAAATGCCTTTTCTGCATCAATTGAGATGATCATGTGATTCTTTTCTTTCCTTTTATATATGTGGTGGATTACATTGATGATTTTCTAATGTTAAACCATCCTTGCATACCTGGTATGAATCCTACTTGGTTGGATTCTGTTGGCTAGAATTTTGAATTCTGAATTCTATTGTCTAGAATTTTGTTGAGATTTTTTCATCTATATTCATGAGAGATATTGGTCTATAATTTTCTCTTTTTTTTGTGGCATATTTGCCTAGTTTTGGTATTAGGGTTATGCTGGCTTCATAGAATGAATTTGGAAGTGTCACTTCCTTTTCTATGTTCTGAAATAGTTTAAGTAGTACTGGTGTAAGCTCTTCTCTGAATGTTTGTTAGAATTCTCCAGTGAAGCCATCTGGGCCAGGGCTTTTTTTTTTGTTGTGAGTTTTTTTTGTTACCTTTTCAATCTCTTCTCTTGTTATGGGATTGTTCAGAATAACATCATTTCATGTTAGTTTGGATAGGTAGTGTGCTTCTAGAAATTTATCCATTTCGTCTAGGTTTTCAAATTTGTTAGAGTATAGGTTTTCATAATACTCTGTTATAATCCCATTTATTCCAGTTCGGTCTGTTGTAATGTCCCCAATTTCTTTTCTTATTTGGGTTATTTGCATCCTCTCCTGTTTTTCTTTTGTCAGTCTGGCCAGTGGTTTGTCAATTTTGTTGATCCTTTCAAAGAACCAACTTTTGGTTTTGTTGATTCTTTCTATTGGTTTTCTATTCTCTATTTCATTTATTTCTGCTCTGATCTTTATTATTTCCTTTCTTCTAGTGGCTGTGGGCTTTTTTTGCTGTTCTCTTTCTATTTGTTCAAGTTGTGTAGTAAATTGTTGATTTTTTCCCTTTCTTTTTTGATGTGTGCATCTATTGCTATAAATCGTCCTCTGAGGACTACCTTTGCTGTGTCCTAAAGGTTTTGTTATGATGTGCTTTCATTCTCATTTGATTCTAGGAATTGTTTGATTCCATCTGTCTTAGGCTGGGTTCTCTAGGGAAGCAAAACCAATAAAACATATAAATCTGTCACTCTCTGTCTCTTTATGGGTGCATTTAGGCCATTAACATTCAGGGTAATTATTGATAGGTGTGAATTTATTGCTGTCATTTTGTAGTGCATTTTTTTTTGTCATGCTGATGTTTTCTTTGTTCCTCTTAATCTCCTGTGCTGAATTCCTTTTGTTTGTGGATATTATTTTCATTTCTTTTGTTTTTGAAGATTTGCTTTTTTTTTTACTGAGACTTTATGTTTTTCTTCTTTATTTTGATGAGTAGGTTTGTTAACTTTCTTTGTAGTTACTTTGAAATTTACCCTTACCTTCCAAGGTTGGAACCAGTCTATTATTACTTGGTATCACCTTGTCTTCCTCTCCATTAGAAGGTTCTATACATACACCATTTATTCCCTCTTTTATTGTTCTGATGTTGTTGTCATTTACAGATTAACCTCTCTGGTTCCCTGTTGTAATTCTGTTGGTTTTGGATAGTCCTTGAGAGTTCATTTCCTAGATTGGTATCTGGCTGGTACGATACTGCATCCTAGATTCAGCCTGTGAGCTGAAGTTGCTTGTTCTTAGACTGAAGGACTCCCTTTAATAATTCTTGTAAGTTTGGTTTCATTTTTACATAGTTCTTTAATTTCTTTTTATTTGGAAATGTCCTAATTTCACCATCATATTTGAACAAGAGTTTTGCATGATATGTTATTCTTGGCTGGCAATTTTTTTCTTTCAAGGTTTTATGTATGTTATCCCATTGTCTTTTTGCCTGCATGGTTTCTGCTGAATAATCAGAGCTTAGTCTTATTGTTTCTCCTCTGTGTATGACTTTTTATTTTTCTTAAGCTGCTCTCAGGATTCTTTGTTTGTCTTTGGTTTTTATGAGTGTGATTATGATATGCCTTGGTGATTTTTTTGGGGGGGGTCTATCCTATATAGGGTTCATTGAGCTTCTTGGATGGTTAGCTTTTCATCTTTCACAATATTGGGGAAGTTTTCTGTCAGCAGTTCTTCAAGGATCCTCTCTGTGTTTTCTATTTTCTCTCCCTGTTGTGATCACTCGAGGATTTTTGCTTTTGATTGTATCCCACATAATTCTCAGGGTTTCTTCATTCTTTTTTCTGCCTTTTCCTCAGAGTTGTATCCAAATATTTGTCTTCAATTTTGCTGATCCTGTCTTCCATCGTTTCAATCCTGCTCCTCAGCCCTTCTATGACACGTCCATTTCTGAAATCCTGTTGTTTCTCTTTTAGATTTCTAATTGTTGTTTTTGTATGATTTCTAGTTATGAATTTATTTTGTCATTTTGTTCCTGTATTATTTTCCTGAATTCTTCCATTTTTTGTCTCTATTTTCAATGAATTTGTCTGTCTTTTCCGTGAATTTGTCTATTCTTTCCTCATTTTTGTCTGCTTTTTGCTTTAACCCTTGGATAGCTCTGAGTATTGGAGATTGGAATTCCCTGTCAGGTAGTATTAGTGCCTACTGGAAAGTCATTTGGTGTTTTATTTTAGATGCCTACTGGAACCATCCTGTCCTGTTATTTAATATGTTTTAATATTGGCTACTGTCTTCGGGACATTCAGTAGTTATTTTTCTCATTTATTAATTGTTGATTAGTTTGTTTCATCCTGCTTTTTTGTTTTATTTGGTTATGTCTGAGGAGGCGGGCTGTGTGTTTTTTGTTATTTGCTTGTCTGTGGTCCAATGGGCAGGGTCAGTCATGCAGCTTTGGTGCAGCAGGGCACGTCCAGCTGAAGGGGATTTGCTGGTATGGGTTGTTAGTGGCACATACTAGGGCCAACAGGGTGGGCCGGATATCAGTGTAGGACAGGTTCTAGTAGGCCATGACTGTGATGCTCGATGATGTGATGTTCAGTGCACAGTGCAGGTAGACATGAAGGAGGAGGGAAATAGTGATATGTGGTGCTAAGATGAGCATGGGAAAGAAGATAGAGAGGAGAGAGAAACAGGAGCCAAAAACAAACGAACAACAATAACAAAAAGAGTGCTAAGGGATCTTGCCATTGGAGTGGAGAGATGAGAGACTGTGAAAGGGAGAAAAACTAAAAGAAAAAAAAGTAAAAGGGTAAAAGAGAAATAAAATAGAAAAAAAGAAAAGAAAAGAAAAGAAAAACTTCCGGGGATCCCACCAGTGTGGCTGCGAAGACTGGGGAAGTGGCTCTGAGGCTGCGAAGTACAGCCTGGCTAGAAGGGGTAGAGGTATTGCACAGTGCCAAATATTCAGGAGACAGGAGGAGAAGGTAAGTATAGAGAGACGAGAAACTGAGGAATGAAGAAAGACAAAAAGGAGTTAAGAGAGAAAAAAAAACAAAAACAAAAAAATTAAAAAAAAAAGAAATGCCTTTATGGAACCTAGTGTGCAGCTGTGTAGACTGGGGAAGTAGCTCCCAAGTTGCACAGTACATCCTGGCTAGAAGGGGCTCCCAAGCCAAGAAAAGAAAAGAAAAAGAAAACCAATAAACAAACAAATCAAAACAGAACTAATCAAAACAAAACCAACCAAAAAAGCCCTTGGGATCCCACCAGCATGGTGGCACAGGCTGGGAAGCACTTCCACAGTCAAGCAGCATTTTATAGCCTTTCAAGAGGAAGCAAAGATGGCACACGGAGCCAGATATTTGAAAGAAAGGAGGGAGAGGTGGTGAGAGGTATGGGAGAAACCTAAAGAAGCAGAAAAAAGCAACACCAGCAACCAATAAATGGTACTCAGCGAGCCAGCGAATGTGGGCAGGCTGAATCTGGTACCTCCGCACCAAGAGACTGTGGCCGCAGGAAGCAGAGGAGGCCAAGTGGGGGTGATGAAGGGTAGGGGGTGGGAAAGTGTATATTGCTGGTTACCAGTTGTTCTGTCTTCTGCTGGGAGCTCCGTGAAGCTGTTTTCCCTTTGCTGATCTCTGACAGAAGTCCATGATGGCAAATCCATGCTGCATTAGCTGATAGTGGACCTCTGCATGTATCACTCCTTGCTCTCTGTTAGTTTCTTATTCCACTTGGTGCTTGGCTGAGTTCTTTATCTCTTCATTTGATGCTTAGGGTCCCAGGATTGATGTTTGTCTCTGTTTGACTTAGTTTTTTGGGTCTTTGCTGTGGAGGGATGACGTGGTGCTTCTGTCTATAGCACCATGTTGCCTGGAAGTCTGAAAGCTAGTTTTATATAGAGATACTTTTCCTGATGCACCATCACACCATCAAGATGATAAGTACAAGGATAACAAACTTCTTCATCTGACTGAGTGACAGTAGACTGAGCACTGTGTTGAGAATTCTGAGGCTGTACCCAGACTCCCAGAGAGGAAAAGCCAAAATTGATTAGTGATTCTTAACACAAATATGGAAGATAGAGTGGCAGCATATGTGCTAAGTGATTGTTACACCTGTTATCAGTGTTTTGAGTTATTTCTTAATAGCAGAAGTGACTTTTCCTTGATTCATAGTCTTTTCTATTTCTCCTTGCTTGACAAATGGGTTATGTCTACAAGATGGCCCAACAGGGGTAGTTGTTAGAGTAAAGGTAACAGCTACACCCAGGGAACCAACTCCTGACCTTAGCTTCATTGTGACCGACATTAGGTAAGTTCAACAGTCAGAGACCAGCAAAGACAATTAATTCAAGAAGCGGAGGAGGGGAGTTGGATCATAAAATGGCCCCTTGAAACAACATTTGCCTGCCCACCATGTGTCTTGCAAGTCAACTCGAATGTTAATAAAAACATATTTTCATGGCAAAAATCACTGCAGAATCAGTGATAAAAATATTGTGATAAAAATTGGGACAAGAATAAACTTTGCAGTATTCTTTTTTGTGTTTTGATTCAAAAGCAATTGTCATCCAAATCCAATTTCAGAATCATTATTTTTGTTGAAAGAATACTAAATATAAAAGTGAGGGGTCACAGCTTGAGTTTCTGATCTAGTGCTGTATTTATCTAGCAGAGCAAAGAACTGACATTTGAAAATGTTCTTGTTTACCTGTCCACCTGGAAAACTGTCTTCTAGAAATCATTGGCAAGGAGAGATTACAGTCTTCAGTCTTTTTTTTTTTGATGCCATATTTATGGTTATAATAAAGATTCATACCCAAGATTCCAAAGTAAGTACAGCTCTGTAGGAATAGAAAAGATTCATCTGTCTACTTATAATTTTATTCAGAAAGTATTTTGTTTTTCCATCTTGTTTTTAACATTTTTTTTTGAATCTTTATGTGTCAGGTTTTTTTTTTTTTTTTGTAGTTTCAGACAATTTACCTTCAGCAGAAACATTTTATATACTGATTTTATGTATTTTTTTGGTACTTCCCAATTCTGCTTGAAATGTATAATGATGATCTCTCATCGACTCTCCAAGGAGGCAATATACTACTGTTCTGACATTCCTTAAATAGTTTTATTTCCTGCTTTGTGCTCCTGGTCTTCCCCACATTCCTTTCACCCTCACACCATACTCTCTCAGTTAACTCTAATATACTATTAACTCACTGATACCAAACTTTTTCCACTTGGAATTATTTACAGGGATTTATTGTTGCTCAGCAAACCACATCAAAATCTAGAGGCTTAAAACAATAATTTATTATAATCTATTTCAGTTCTAACTGGGCTCAGCTGGGTAGTTTTTCTTGGGATCTTTTATGCCTTTGCATTCTGATGTCAGCTAGGGCTGTAATCATCTGAAGGCTTTCCTGGGCTGGTGATCCAAGATGACTCACTCACATGGCTGAGCAAGTTGATGCTGGCTGTTATCTGGGAGCTCATCTAGAGCTCTGAACCAGAGTGCCTGCACGTGGCCTCTCCATGTAGCTTGGGCTTCTCGCAGCATTGCAGCTGGGATTCAAGACTGAGTGTCTCAAGAGCAAGTGTTTCACAAGTCCAGGCAGAAGCTGCAAGGCTGTTTCTGAGCTAGCGTTGGAAGACCTAGAATGTTACTTCCATCAGAGTCTATAGATCAGACAAGTCACCAAGTCCAGCCTACATTCAAGGGGAAGGTAATTAGGCTCCATCTTTTGATGGGGGAGTGACAAGGTCACATTGAAAAGGAATATTTGGGAAGGGAAATATTTTGGAAAATATATTCTGCCACATTCATATTCAATCTTTTAAAAGGTATGAGTAGTATCTTTTACCCTAAAAATTTCGTGAGAAATGAAATTCATTTGAAAGCAGCTGCCAAACTATGTTCACAGAGAGGACAATTAAGCTGCATATGTGGGAAAAGAGCATTGAGAAGGAATCAGAATTTGAGGTAAACCTTTAATAAAGTAAAGGTAAACCACTTTGTCTCCAATTCTCATAGGTAAACCACTTTGCTTCTAGGTCTCATACTTCTCATTTACAAAATGAGAGTTTGACTTGACCAGTGTTTTTCTACCCTAGTTGCACACTTGAACCATGTGCAAAGCATTTAAAAATATACATAATCCCCAGAAACCACCCTAGACAAATAGAGGGTGGGAAGGAGGGTGATGTTATTTTAAAAAATTATATATATGTGTATACAATTTTTGATATACCATATTTTTACTCAAATAATGCACCCTCCCTCCACGAGGCATTCTCGAAAGTGCACTATGCTAATTTTTCTTCACAGCAATATGTAAAATAAAACTGGCATAGTGGCACCTATGGAAATACCTCCTGGGGGGAGGGTGCAGCTGCAAACAAACACGGAAGGCGTGTGTTATTTGCATAAAGATACAGTGTGTGTGTGTGTGTTTGTATATATGCGTGTATATACACACATGTATATATATAATTTTTGATAAATACATATCAATATATAGACAGTCTCTATGAGTCAGAATTCACTTGATGGCAATGGGTTTGGTTTTTTTAATATATCAATATATATATTTTTGTGTTTTATGTGTGTGTGTGTGTGTGTATATATATATATGTAATATAATTCCCACCCCCGCCCGCCAAGCAGTCAAGGTTGAGAACCACTGGATTAGACCTGTAATGCTTTATCAACCACCCTCATTTTCTTTTAAACCTTCAGTTACCAACCTTGATCAAACATTAGAATCACCTGGCAGTGTGCTTGTTCAAACTCTGATTTAATTGATGTGGGATGGGGCTGAGGTATTGGTACTTACAAGTCCCTAGATTATTTTACTATGGAGCTATGGTTGATAACTTCTGCCTTAGAAAAAATAGTTTTTAAACTTTAGCTACATCAGAATCACTCAGAGGGTTTGTTAAAACACAGATTGCTTGGTCCCACCTCTAAATTTTCTAAGTCAGTATGCCTGAGGCAGGCCTGGAAATTTGCATTTCTAGCAAGTTCCCAGGTGATACTGATGGAGGCACAATGGTTAAGCATTTGGCTGCTGACCAAAAGGTTGTTGGTTCGAACCCACCTAGTCGCTCTATGGGAGAAAAACTTTGCAATCCGCTCCCATAAAGATTGTTGTTGTGTTATTGTTGGGTAAGTTGTTGTTGTGTGCCGTCGAGCTGGTTCCGACACATAGTGACACTATATGACACAGCAGGGGCAAATTATCCAATAGGCAAGGTAAGCATGGTGCTTACCATATCATCTGTAGTAAAATTGTTCACTACAGATTAGTAAGTAAGCACAGGTAAGGCTTACCTGTGCTTACTGGGTCTTCTGCCCCTGTCAGGGATTGTAAATTTGAAAAGAGGCCTTGATTCTGTAGGAAGGTGCTATGGGGTTGGGAGAGAGACGATGCCAGCCATACCTAGAAGCAGAACTTTTGATGTGGTAAAAAAAATACGAAATTGTTCACTACAGATGATCTGGTAAACAAGGTAAGCACCGTGCTTACCTTGCCTATTGGATAACCTGCCCCTGTTACAGAGTAGAACTGCCCCATAGAGTTTCATAGACTGCAATCTTTATGGGAGCAGGTTGCCAGGTCTTTTCTTCCTTGGAGCTGCTAGGTCTTTTCTCATCCAGAGCTGTTGGGTGGTTTTGAAAAACCAACCTTCTGGTTAGCAGCTGAGCTTAACCATTTTGCAACCTAGAAAAACCTATGGGACAGTTCTACTCTGTCACATGGGGTCGCTATGAGTAGAAATTGACCTGATGGTACCTAACAACAAACACCAAGTTCCCAGGTAATACTGATGCTGCTAACCTAGGGACCACACTTTGGGAGCCGCTGTCTTAGAGAATCACTGTAGCGTTGACTTATTAGCAGTAGGGTGTGTTAGGAAACCCCTCCCCCAAGTGTGTTGTGGGAAAACCTACTAGAATAATGCTCCTCAAACTTGAATGTGCATCACCGGGGATCTTGTTAAAGTGCAGATTCTGGTTTAGTAGGTTCTGGGTGAACTCTAGTTTCTGTATTTCTAACAGGTGCCTAGATGATGCCTGTGCTGCTGGCTCACAGAGAGAATACTGTGTAGCAACGTGTTTGAATAAGTAATCTGTAAAGATCATTACAAACTAGAAGTCAGTGATCAGGAGAATTATGGTAAAAAGAACAGGTGGAGAGCCACATGTGAGTTAGCAATGAAACAAGATTAAAAAATGAAAAATGGTACTGGGATGCATTAAAGTACAGATGCAGGAGCTGTAAGATAGTGATTGTTATGGATTGAACTGTGTCCCCCAAAAATGTGTATCAACTTGGCTGGTCCTTGATTCCCAGTATTGTGATTGTCCACCATTTTGTCATCTCATGTGATTTTCTTATGTGTTGTAAATTCTAGCTCTGTAATGGAAACCCCGGTGGCATAGTGGTTAAGAGCTACCGCTGCTAACCAGAAGGTCAGCAGTTCAAATCCACCAGGCACTCTTTGCAAACCCTCTGGGGCAATCTACTCTGTCCTATAAGGTCACTATGAGTTGGAATCAACTTGATGGCAACGAGTTCATTTTATTTATTTATTTGGTATGGTATTAACGAGGCAGGATTAGAGGCAGTTATGATAAGGAGGCAGGGCTCAATCTAGAAGACTAGGCTGTGTTTTAAGCCAGTCTCTTTTCAGATATAAAAGAGAGAAGCGAGCAGAGAGACAGGGGAAACTCATTACTACCAAGCAAGAAAAGCCAGGAACTCATGTCCTTTGGACCTGGGGTCCCTGCGCTGAAAAGCTCCTAGACCAGGGGAAGATTGACGACAAAGACGTTTCCCCAGAGCCAACAGAGAGAGAAAGCTTTCCCTTGGAGCTGGAACCCTGAATTCGGACATCTAGCCTCCTAGACTGTGAGAGAAGAAATTTCTCTTTGTTAAAGCCATCTACTTGTGGTATTTCTGTTACAGCAGCACTAAATCATTAAGACAGTGATTATGTCGTCTTCCATACTAATTGGGCCTTTAATGGGCTTTTCTTGCCAGCTTCTTGCATGTTAATGTATAATAGTTCTTATTATGAAACATACCGTGTATAATATATGTAAGGGACATGGACAGTTTACAGAAGAAAACAACAAATATAACCCCATTTTTAAAAAATACTTTGACCAAGAATAAAAAATGTTTTAAAAGTAGATGAAAATGGCAGTCACTTCTGAGTAATAGAGAGGCTTTACTAACACAAAACTATCCCAACCACACACAAATCTTTCCCCGATGCCTAAAATACCATTAGAAATTCATTTCTTTGGATTAAGGGACATTAACATGCAAAAGCTCCTGGAAAGATCATTATTATTACCTGAGTTGTGCTCTGAGCCAGATGACACACCAGAAGTGGATGTGTGTGGGAGTGCTTTTGCAAAATACACATGTCTTTCCCCTATCCTTAGCAATTCAGATGTAATAGATTGATGGGCCATGAATCTGTATTTTAAACATCTTCCTGGGTGATCCTCATGAGCACCTCCAGTTGAGAACACTGCCTTAGTGGGGCTTCCTTTCCACTTCTTATTCTGCTGAGAATAGTTTAGGACAAAACAAGGCCAAGAAGTGCAGGAGGCTGTGGAGAGCATGTGAAATTTAGCATCATAAGTCTGGTTTGAGCCTTGGTTGGGTAAAATGTCTCTAAATCTCATTTCCACATCTGTAAAATGGATATTATTAATGATGCCTTTCTCACAAGGTTGTTGTCAGGGTTAAGTGAAGTATTACATAAAAACACCTTGTAAATCCTCAAGCACTATAAAAATATCATTATTGTCATTAGTGAGCTACAGAGAAGTTAAGTGCTTACAGTAGGAGAGAGGGCAGGTATACCATTATTTTTTTCCCATGAGCTACCTTTAAAAAAAAAAAACAAAAACCCACTGCTGTCGAGTCAATTCTGACTCTTAGCGACTCTATGAGTAGACTGCCTCCATAGAGTTTCCAAGGCTGTAAATCTTTACGGAAGCTGACTGCCACATCTTTCTCCCATGGAACGGCTGGTGGGTTCAAACCACTGACCTTTCAGTTAGTAGTCGAGTGCTTCAACCACTTCATCACTAGGGCTCCTTATGAGCTACCTTACTATGAAGAAATATAAAGAAGATAGGAATTATTTTGTCTGTAGAACAGAGTTTCTCAGTCTCAAAACTATCGACATTTTGAGCTGGATAATTCTTGGTTGAGGGGATGGCAGATGAGGGGTGGGAAGTTCTGTCCTGTGTGTTGTAGAATATTTAGCAGCATCATGGTCTCTACTCACTAGATGCCAGTAGCATCCTCCCCTTTGTGATAAACAAAAATATTTCCACGCATTACCAAATGTACTCTGGGAGGCAAAATTGTCCACCATTGAGAATCACTGTTGTAAAAGCAGTTACATGATTGAGAACAAAGTATCAACAGTCATGAGTACCTGCCTTTCAACTCTACTCCACAAATAGAAAATACTTGTCAGGACATTAAAAAAGAACTAATAGTTTTAAGAGAGTCAGTCATCTGCCATCTGTCAGTTTGTCGTACTGTGGTGGCTTGCGTATTACTGTGATGCTGGAAGCTATAAATACCAGCAGGGTCAACCATGGTGGACAGGTTTCAGCAGAGCTTCTACACTAATACAGGCTAAGAAGAAGGACCTGATGGTCTACTTCTGAAAAAATTGGCCAGTGAAAACCTTATGAATAGCAGTGAACATTGTCTGATATAATGCTGGAAGATGAACCCTTCAGGTTGGAAGGGACTCAAAATATGACTGGGGAAGAGCTGCCTCCTCAAAGTAGAGTTAACCTTAATGACGTGGATGGAGTAAGGCTTTTGGGACATTCATTTGCTGACGTGGCACAACTCAAAATGAGAAGAAACAGCTGCGAGCACCCATTAATAATTGGAATGTGGAATGTATAAGTATAAATCTAGGAAAATTGAAAGTTGTTAAAAATGGAATGGATAAAAATCGATATCCTAGGCATTAGTGAGCTGAAATGGACTGGTATTGGCCATTTCGAATCAGACCATCATATGGTCTACCATGCTGGGAATGACAAATTGAAGAGGAATGGCATCACGTTCATCATCAAAAAGAATATTTCAAGATCTATTCTGAAGTACAACACTGTCAGTGATAGGAGAATACCCATATGCCTACAAGGAAGACCAGTTAATACGACTATTATTCAAATTTACACACCAACCACTAGTGCCAAAGAAGAGGAAATTGAAGATTTTTACCTACTTCTGCAGTCTGAAATTGATCAAACATGCAATCAAATGCATGATAATTAGACCTAGAGGCAGTCATTTGAATAGAACAAGGGAATACTGCATGGTTTAAAATCAGGAAAGGTGTACATCAGGATTGTATCCTTTCACCATACTGTTCAATCTATATGCCGAGCAAATAACCTGAGAAGTTGGATTATGTGAAGAAGAATGTGGCATCAGTATTGGAGGAAGACTTCTTAACAATCTGTGATATGCAGATGACATAACCTTGCTTGATGTAAGGGAAGAGGACTTGAAGCTCTTACCAATGAATATCAAAGACTACAGCCTTCAGTATGGATTACACCTCAACATAAAGAACACAAAAACCCTCGCAACTGGACCAATAAGCAGCATCATGATAAACGGAGAGAAGATTGAAGTCGTCAAGGATTCCATTTTACTTGGATCAATAATCACTACCCATGGAAGTAGCAGTCAAGACATCAAACGATGTATTGCATTGGGCAAATCTGCTGCAAAAGACCCCCTTAAGGTGTTAAAAGGCAAAGATGTCACTTTGAGAACTAAGGTATGCCTGATCCAAGCCATGGTATTTTCAATTGCCTCATATGCATGTGAAAGGTGGACAATGAATAAAGAAGACCAAAGAAGAACTGATGCCTTTGAATTATGGTGTTGTCGAAGAATATCGAATATTCCATGGACTGCCAGAAGAACAAACAAATCTGTCTTGGAAGAAGTACAGCCAGAACAGTCCTTAGAAGTGAGGATGGAGAGATTTTGTCTCATGTACTTTGGACATGTTATCAGGAGGGACCAGTCCTTGGAGAACGACATCATTCTTGCTAAAGTAGAGGATCAGCGAGAAAGAGGAAGACCCTCAACGAGATGGATTGACACAGCGGCTGCAATGATGCACTCAAGCACAGCAATGACTGTGAGGATGCGGCAGGACTAGGCAGTGTTTTGTTCTATTGGAACTGACTCGAGGGTGCCTAGCACCAATACAACAGTAGTTTTAAACCAATACTTAAAACTTGGAATAGTTTATCAAATGTAGCTCTTAGAACAACTAATCTTGGTTTTCCCAGAATTTTAGCACTAAAAGTCCTACGTCCTGGGAAAGTCTTCCTACTTTCAGGGGACCATTGCACATATGTTGACAATGAAGGCAACTGACCTTTGTTGAGTGCCTGCTGTGTATGTTTTAGATGTTTACATAGCTTCAACCTCACCATAACCCTGCAGAGTAGGTGGTTTCCCTTCACAGATGATGCTGCTGAAACAGAGTAATGCAGAAACTTTTCTGTTTCCATACAGAAAGTAGAAGAGCGGGTGTTCAGTTCCAGCAGTTTCTCCACTGAAAGTGTGCAGTCTCCACCACACCACTCCTCAATAGTGGGCTTGATTTTTTCTGAAGTCTTAAGTTGTTATTTTCTTTTCTAGCCCAATGGACCACTACAATTGAGCTCTGGCTAGTGAGTTTCCCAGAATAGACTCATTCGGAGTTAAGTACCCTCTGCCTTCTTGCTTGTCTCCCAGTATAGGTGAGGACCTTCCAAACACTACAGTATTCTATCCTCTGTTGTTCTTGTTGTGTGCTGTTGAGTCAATTTTGACTCATAGCGACCCTATAGGACAGAGTAGAACTGCCCCACTCTGGTAGAACCAAATTCACGTCTACTATGAAAATCTACCTTCACCAGAGTCCCAAAGGCTACAGTTGCAGTTCCATTAGATTCAAACAGCCTCCTGTAATTCCATTATAGCTTTCCAGGTGAGAGAGTAATATTCGTGGTTTTCAATGTATCTTGGTGAATTGTATTGCACAATGGCCCATCTGCTGTAAAGGATACACTAATTAAGAACAAAATCATATTAGAGATGTCTCATTATGTTAGAGATGCTATTATCTGTCTCAGTTCACTGTAGTAAGACAGACTGTAGCAACTTAAAATGGCTCTTCAGTTATGGGAGAACCTCTGGGGAGAGAAGGTTAAGAGAGTGAGATAAATGGGGAATTAAATCACTGCATGTAGCTACAGGGTCTGAAATGCAACTAAAAATAGGCTGACTGTTTTTGAAGGCTGGATCTGACATCAAGAAAACTACAGGGTTGGGTAACACTTTTGTAGAAGTACCCTTTCTACAAATGCCTGTAAGAAAACTAATGGTAATCTAAAAATGTTATCAGTTGTTCATTGAAAGTGTCAAAGAAAATAAATTTGTATAATAAAATCAGTTCTTTGAGAGTGACTTTGTATCTCTCCAAAATTTAGAGATCTCTATAGATAACTTTTTAAGACAAGACAAAAAGAATAAAACTGAGATTAGAACTCTGTAATGCGTGGTTTACTCTTCATATACTAAGAACTTATTTCAGCATTTGGTAAATGATCTCATTTATTGGGAATTTAATGAATAACCCTCTGTATTGCCACATGTGTTCCAATGACAAAGTAACATGGTAGCATATTCTGGCTTCACTGACCTTTTGTTCCTAGTCTTATGTATGTTGTTGTTGTCAGGTGCTGTTGGGTCTGCTTTGACCCATAGAGACATTATGTATAACAGAATTGATTCATTGCCTGTCTTGAGCCAATGCTGATTTTTTTTTTTAAACAAATCAAGGATGTATGGTTTATTAATCTTCTGTAGGGGCCACTAGTCTTCTAAGGAACTCAAAACTACATCATGGGAGGGAGAGTTGAAGGTACTATGAATGTTGGGAAGAGGCAATTCAGGGAATATGAGAATCATCTTTAAATATTTGAAGAAGTTTCAGATGGAAGAAAGTACATAACGGGGATCTTAGGTGGAAGTCACAGGGAGATTATTATGGTTAATTTTATGTGTCATCTTGGCTAGGCTATGATGCCCAATTGTGTGGTCAAATACTAGTTAGGATGCTGTTATGAAATAGTTACATGTGACTAAATCAGTTTGATTTAAGTAGATTACCCTCCATAATGTTGATGGGCCTTATCCAATCAGTTGAATGTCTTAAGAGCAAAAAGGGAGTCAGGGGGTATTCTACCTCCAGACTAAAAATAAACATCTTGCCAGAAATTCTCCTCTTCACTCTTTTAATCCTCAGCCTGTTGCTTGACCAGCAGATTTTGGATCTGCGAGCCCGCCAGAATTCCTTAGAACAAACCTCTCTAGAGGATCCTGAATAAGACGGAAACACATTTCAACTTTACTGTAAGGCAGAATATTTCACTAGGCTATTACAAAATGAAATATATTGTATGATGGGATAGTGAGTTTTCAAGCACAGCAATTATATATATATATTCATTCATTCATTCATTCATTCACTCAACTAATAATTACAAGTATGCATTATGTGCCAGGCACTGTTCTAGATTCTGGAAATATAGACAAGAAAGACAAGGGCCCTGATCTCATGGAGCTTATATTCTAGAGCAGAGGTTGGCAAATGTTTTCTGTAAAGGGCCAGATAGCAAATATTTTAGGCTTCGCAGGCCATATGGTCTCTGTTGCAACTATTGAACTCTGCCAATCTAGCACAAAAGCAGCCCTAGACCAGGGGTTGACAAACTATGGTCCATGGGCCAAAGCCTTCCCACCACCTGTTTCTGTAAATATAGTTATGTTGGAACACAGGCTCATTTGTTTCCATACTGCCAAAGGCAGCCTTTATGCTGCAATGGCAGAGCTGAGTAGTTATGACAGAGACAATATAACTACAAAGCCTAAACTATTTATTATCTTGCCCTTTATGGAAAAAGCTTGCTGATCCCTGCCATAGAAAACCCATAAACAAATGACTGTGACCATGTTCCAATAAAACTTTATTTACGAACATTGAAATCTGGATTTTATATAAATTTCAATTTCAAGAAATGTTAATCTTTTTTAATTTTTTTCAACCATTTAAATTTGTAAAAAGCATTCTTAGCTTGTGGGCTGTACAAAAACTGGGGGAGAGCTGGATGTGGCCTGCAGGCTACAGTTTGCCGATCCTTGTTCTAAAGTATTTTAGCCAATTCACATGTCTTGAATATTATTATTTTTCACCAGTGAGAGCCTATTTCTAACATTCGTTATGCTGATAAATAAGCTACAAATTTTACTATTATGCTTATTAGCAAAATGTCTGTTGTTGATCAGAGAGATGCTTCTGATAAAATTCTAGCCATCTGACCACAACCCCCTCCACCTTTCCAGTGTGAAATCCTGATTAGAACATCTGAATGTGCCAGGGATGTATCTTAGCCTAAGTAACATATATATTATATCTCACTGTCTATGCTGAAGTATATTAAAGTACATTACAAATATCACAGCATTTTAATATGCAGAGAAGTTGAACTCTTCATTACCTCATTGCTCACTTCTTAGGATTTAGGGCATACTTTGCATAATTAAAAAAATCCCATGAATCTCTCAAACGAAAGAGTTGTTCATCTGGGAGACTGTATTTAGAAGCTGGCTGTAGTTTTTCTTTTTCTCCCCAAACAGCAACTTTTTTCTTCATGTTACACATCAAATCAAACTGCTAATGGTCAAATGGGAAAAAAAAAGTAAAAGGATTTTGTTGCTGGGTGGAAACCCCAGGTCCTGCTTGGCGCAACTTGTCTCAGCCAATAAAGGAGAGACGGAGGTGGGAGAATAGAAAGGCACCTTGATTTTGTTGCGCAAGAAAAGGAGCAGTCAGCGCTGTTGCCTCCAAGACTGCTGAGTGAGGATGAAGGGGAAGGTTACTTTCAAGGGATTTACAAGTAGGAAGTTCATACAAGTTGCATGAGCAACATTCTTAATCACACTATGCAGGCGCAGTGAGGTTCATATATAACTTCATGTATCGCGTGTTCAGAAAATGGCAGTTAAACTCCACCCAGAGATGGGGTAGTTACTATGTACCAGATCTAAAAGGTTATCCTGAGTGTCCACATGGCGCCTAAACTGGTTTCTGCCAGTTTCCTCTAGTTTTGGGCAGCAGTTAAGAAGAGGGGAACCAGGATTTTAATGTAAAGCTATGGGGCTGCCAAGCAAGCTACTTGAGGCGGTGGAATTTTCCGAAGCCTGGGGACCTCTGTCTTAATTTGACTAGGTGTTTGAGTAAAGTGGCTGTTAAGGGTTGCATTGTGTCCTCCCCAAGGTATATGTTGAAATCCTAATTCTTGTACCTGTAAATAGAATCCTGTTTGGAAATAGGGGTTTTCATATTTTATGTTAATGAGGTCATACCAGAGTAGACTGAGTACTACACCTAGTCACTTCTGACTTGTAAAAAGCAGGACACAGAGACGTACGCAGGGGGGAAGACAGATGTGAGGGAACTCCGAGGAACTCCTGTGGCTACTGACAAATAAGGACCTAGAACCTTGCCCTGAATTCTGACCTCTAGAATCGTGAACTGAATGGTTGACCCAATAACCACTTTTAGGTACTGCCCGAATATATTTTTCTGAAATAATTATATTTTTCTTTTCTAGGAAAATTTTTTATCTTTGTCAAAATGTGCCAGCTGTATGCCAAAAGTCTCTTAGTGAAGTTGTAGCAAATCCTTGCATCCTGTCCTTATCTCCTTCCCCTCAAGGGATCTGTCTTGCAGTTATCAAAAGACATCATAATTCTCTTTGATTTTAAAAATCTTTTTGTTGCTTCTTCATGCATTAGTAAAACGGAAATTACTTTGGAGTAATAAAATCACTTCCTCCCGTTTGCTAGATTAAAAGTGTTTCTTATTATTTGTTCGTATTTTCCCAACGGGTTAGCTGGTGCTGCTTTTGAGATGCTAAAGCCAATGAGTGTCTGACTAAGACAACAAAGCTGTAGCTTATTACTGGAAACTTCCAGTGAGAGGCAACTGGATGCTAAATGGGAACCTTGGCAATGATACAACCTTGGGATGGCCTTAAACTAACTTGTTTAGAGCAACATTGTTCTCAAACATACAAAGTGACATTGTCTTAACCCAAACATCTGCTTATTCGCTTTGAGATTAAAACAAATTTGTGTTTTGTGAAATGAAGGATGGAATTGGGATTTCCACAGAATTCAGGCACTGACTGTTTGCCAAGAAGTTTGCTAGAGAATAGTCAAGTTACTCTGACCAAAGGAACTATTGCCTTATGTGGCCTAACCCTTATCTAAATGAACTTCACAGTAAAATCCTTGCCATTTTTGCATTAAAATGTGAGATTTTATCAGTAAAAGTTTATTTGCATAGGTTATGCCCATAAAGAATACAAATGAAGTCAGTACTCACTGCTAACACCAACATCAACTCCCTCCCTACTTCCCACAAAAAGGACTTTTAATTTTGAAACTGGAAGGATGAATTTTGCTTTGAGAGCAGAGGTGCAAATCCTCTGTTGGTTCTGGGGCATGGACAAATGCAAGGACAGTGATGCCACAATTTTTCAAAAATGATTATAGCTATTACATACGCTATTATCACTCCGTTGTATATAATGTCAATTCCCTTGACCCACTCTTGCAAGGTTATATATTTTGGAAAAATCCAAATCTTGGCTAAATCCAGCTCTCCACCAACTCTGCCTGGATGCAAGCTTCTGATTGTGAATGGGGAAAAGGCACATAATCAGGAAAGCTGTGTCACCTTCATATCATTGCAGTAACCTCAAGTCAGCCTTTAATGCCGCCCAAAAACTGTACTGCACTTCTCTCTTCCGTTTACTATTCTCCTGTCTTTTAGACTATTTTCTTACACCAAGGGGGCACGGAGAAATACTTATGACTGTGTGTATGTGGAGTGAGGTGGGAACACAGGGAAAAAAACAAATAAAAAAAAACACTATGGAGAATTTTTGTAATAGACCCTAGAGTAAGACAGCAGCCAGCCTCCAAATCCAATAACTAATTTCAGTTTATAATTTTTACAACATATCTTGGTTACCTAGTGCTGCCATAACAGAAATATACCACAAGTGGGTGACTTTTAAAAACAGAAATTTATTTTCTCAGAGTTCAGGGGGCTAGATTCTGAATTCAAGGTGTGACTCTAGGGGAAGGTCCTTCCTTGTTGGTAGCCCCAACAAGGTGTTCCTTGACATCTGTCTTCCTCTGTGTGTGTCTCTGTGTCTATTCTGCTTTTTTTATAACTCCGAAGTGATTAGGTTTAGGACCCACCATGCTCTGGTATTACCCTATTTACATAACTAAAGAAAAATCCAGTTTCCAAACAGAATCCCATCCACAGGTATAGGTGCCAGAACTTCAATGCATATTTTTAGATGACACAATTAAATCCACAATACAACATGGTATTTTTATTATGGTATTATAAAATTTCCAAATATATAGGATTACAATAAAGTGAAATATTAAAAAAAAAAATCTCCATTAATAAAATTGCAGGAGATCTTAGCATTTTAAATGTTTTCAGCAGTATGGCATGTTACATATTTGTAATTGGCATCATTGTTTCTGTAGTAGCTATGCTAAATATGAATATACCATGGACTGCCACCAGGGATCCAGGGAATTCATAGAGATCTTTAAATCAAATCATTATTCTTTAAAAATAGCATCCAAATAAGAATAATATTTTCAAATAAGTAACTTTAAGCCTATTTTTTCCCAACTGTTGAAAGGTGAGAGCTAAAAATTCTCAATGATCAAATTATTTTAAACAGAGTAATTTTGTCCATAGATCTCATGATAATTCCCCTTACTGTAATTCTCCTAATTTTCTTGCAACTTAAGTGTCCTGTTTACTCTTTCAAATATATCTTTAAAAATATTCACTTTGTAGCATTTTAAATTTAGTGTTTAGTTTTTCATTCTTTTAACTAAAACATTCTATGGTAGTATCTAATAATGAAGAGCATTTTATTAAATAATATACTAACTAGAACCATCTTACTTCCACGTGTTGTTGTTGTTAGTTGCCATCCAGTTGATTCCAAGTCATGGTGACCCCATGTGTACAGAGTAGAACTGTGCTCCATAGGGTTTTCAAGGCTGTGACCTTTAGGGAGTAGATTGGCAGGCGCCTCTGGGTGGGTTTGAACCACCAGTCTTTCTGCTAGTAATTGAGCACTTAACCATTTGTGCCAGGGACTTCTCTCCCATGTATAGGATAATAATATTAAAACACTTTTTGTTGCCATGTTCAGTTTACAAAGTAATCTGTTGTTCAAGGGATTACTCTTAATTTAATGGCACTTAAAACAATACTTTTTGATTTGTGAAGACTTTAGTAAGATTCTTGCCAACTAAGCCTTATTGTTAAATATGTAATTAAATGCTGAAACACTTGGTGCTACTTTTTGTAATGCTAATAAGGCCACATTGTCAACCAGCTATAGTTATGCTTTTTTTTCCACAAGTGATGAAATTGGGAAAAGATAATTTTTTCCGTTAAGATAATTTTGAGTGTTCAATATTGATAATCCATTTGTAGGTTATGTTCATACTTTTGAAAATAATATGTTCTCTGACTTTTTCATTCTATATGATATTCATATGTACAAGCAATAAAGCTTCATCCTCCCACTTTATCCATTTGTGCATGACATCTGCCCAATTGCTATTTGTTATGCAGCTGATTTTTGACATTTTTCATGTCTCATTGAGTCTCTCAAACCAATACTATTGCTCAAAAAATAGAAGAAACAATTTTGTTTGTATTCTTTTAATCGAACTAAAGCTTCTTATACACCTGGTAGAATTATTTTTCTTTACTATTGTGTGGCTTACTGTATTTTATGATAATTTGTGTTATTATAAAAGAAAGAAGATTTTATTCTTCTGGTTACAAGATTTTTAAAATAGTCCACTTAATCTTGATGGTTTCATTTCTTCATTAGAGAAACATGTTGGAAGAGTAGATATATTGATAAATGCTTATTGGTGGGTGAAACCATAAAACCCAGTTTCAGATTTCAGTTAAATATTGTTGAAATTTTAAAATTATATTGTTGTTGTCATTAGGTGCCATCAAGTTGGTTCTGACTCATAGTGACCCTATGTACAACAGAACTAAACACTGCTTGGCCCTGTGCCATCCTCACAATCATTGCTGTTTGAGCCCATTGGTGCAGCCACTCTGTCAATCTATTTCATTGAGGGTCTTCCTCTTTTTCGCTGACCCTCTCCTTTACCAAGCATGATGCCCTTCTCCAGGGACTGGTCCCTCATGATTACATGTCCAAAATATGTGAGACGAAATCTTTCCATCCTCACTTCTAAGGAGCATTCTGGCTGTACTTCTTCCAAGACATATTTGTTTGTTCTTCTGGCAGTCCATGGTATATTCAATATTCTTCATCAACACCATAATTCAAAGACATCAATTCTTCTTCAGTCTTCCTTATTCATTGGTTAGCTTTCACGTGTGTATGAGGCAATTAAAAATACCATGACTTGTGTCAGGCGCACCCTAGTCCTCAAAGTGACATCTTTACTTTTTAACACTGTAAAGAAGTCTTTTGCATCAGATTTGCTCAATGCAATGTGTCATCTGATTTCTTGACTGCTGCTTCCATGGGCGTTGATTGTGGATCCAAGTAAAATGAAATCCTTGATAACTTCAACTTCAATACTTTCTCTGTTTATCATGAAAATTATATTCTGGTGGATTTGAACTGCTGACTTTTTGGTTAGCAGCTGAGCTCAGCTCTTAAGCACTGTGCCACCAGGCTTCATGAAAGTGATATTAGACATTATAAAATACAGACTAAAAAGTGCATTCATATCCATATTATTATGACAGCTACAAATCCAGACTGAAGGTGTATGGCAGTTTTGTTTCAAAAAAATAAGTGCTACTGTCATCAGAAATGTAATTTTCTGCAATTTTGAACAAGTTTCAGTTAAGTTTCCAACAAAACAATGTAAAATCTTCCTTTGACTTTCATTGTAGCTGCTTTCTTGTAATACTTATATATTAACTTGTATATTAATACTGCAAAACATATATTGTTTTATATGTAAAATGGAGTTAGGTTCTAGGCTCATGTAAATAAAAACTTTCTTCTTACCTAAATGAATGTTCAGTGGATGAGTCATTCAAAAGTCATACAGGACTTGGGACAATTTTTTTTCTTGGATAGAACAGTCTTGATGTTCCACTATGTCTTGACTTCTTGACCTCCATTCATTATTTGCAAGTAGCAGGACCCTGTCCCCAAATTCAAGCAACCTACTGTTGCCGTAATTTTCCAAGACATCTCATAAAGCACTAGTACCTCTGCTGAGAATCACTGAGATAAACCACAGTAAATATTTTATTAACTTGAATATCTGCCCCCAGAAATGTGTTCTAGGGCCTAAGAGAGGTCCCCAAGGGCGTTGATGAGCATTGATGAACACGTTGATGAATTCTTCCTCAGGTGGTAGCTTTTGGAGGCCTTGTTTATTGTTAAGCTCTATTATCTTAAGTTGCTTTAAAGTGATACATTGAATAAGTTTTTCATAAACTTTTTGCTTGAGAATAGTTTCAGATTTACAGAAAAATTGTGAAGAGACTGGAGAGAGTTCCCACATACCTCATACCTAGTTTCTCCTATTATTAATATTTGTTATTAATATGGTATATTTGTTACATTTAATTAACAAATATTGATACATTCTTATTAACTACAGTTTATACTCTATTCCGATTTTCTTACTTTTATCCTAATGTCCTTTTTCTCTTCCAGAATCCCATCCAGGAGACCACATTGCATTTAATGGTCATGTCTCCTTAAGCTCTTCTTGGTGTGTCAGTTTCTAAGACTTTGTTTTTGATGACCTTAACAGTTTTGAGGGATACTGGCCAGGTATTTTTTACAAAGTTCCTCAATTAGGATTTCTTTGATATTTTTCTCATGATTAGACTGGACTAATGGTTTTTTGGGAGGAACACCACAGAGATAAAGTGCCAGTCTTATTACCTCATATCAGGAGCACATACTGTCGACATAACTTACCACTGTTGAAGTTGATCTTGATCACCTGGATGAGGTAGTGCTTGCCAGGATTCTTCACAATAAAGTTTACCTTTTTTCCCTCTTACAATACTGCACTTTTTGTAAGAAAGTCACTATGTTCAAGCCACACTTAAGGAGTGGAGGGTTACCCTCCACCTCCTTGAGGGCAGAGAGTATACACAAATTATCTGTAATTCTTTTTCAAAGGGAGGTTCGTCCTTTCTCCCCCACTCATTCATTTATATCAGTATGGACTCATGGATATTTATTTTATACTTTGAGTCATAAGTCAGTATTACTTTATTTTGTTGCACAAATTGTTCCCTTTTTGGCCACTGGGAGCTCTTTCAGTTACTCCTGTTTCCCCTTGGCAATCCCCATTATCGCGCACCCCTATGTGTTTCAGTACTTCCTTACTTTCTGACACTATCAGATGTTCCAGGCTCACTTTGTATACTTCCTGCCCAAATCCTATCACCAGACATTTTTCCAAGAAGCACTGTTTCCTTCTATTGGAGAATGGTATTAGAAACCACTATCTGGGTACTACGTGTGCTCATTTCTACTGGAGTATTACTGCTTCTAGGCCGTTCTGACTGACAGAGCAAGGAAATATGTGTGTGTATACTAGTCTGTGCATATATACATATCTGTAAACATTTCTGTATGTAACCATCTGTATCTATGTTAGGCTAAATGTAAGTTCATACCCAGGGGCAAATTAACCAGTAAACGAGATATGCACAGGCTTACGTTAAGCAAGGTGTGCACAGGCTTGTTTGTGTTTACTTACTAATCTGTAGTGCACTATTTCACATGGGTTTCACCACATCTTTGATTAGTAAGTAAGCATAAGTAAGCCCGTGTGTACCTCACTTGTTGAATAATCTATCCCTGTTCATACTTACGTCTCCAATTCTAATCCATTATCAATAGATCATTCTAGCAGTCTACCCTCGCTTATTTGTAGCTTTCAACTCCAACAGTGAGAAACCTGGCTCCCACCATCCACCATCCATTTACTTAATTGTTCAATTTTAGTATACATGTATAGCATTATCAGAATTGTTAACTCATACCCCCCTGGGAAACAACTTTGTTAACTAGAGTACAGTGCTTATGCACAGTTTTGTTTTGTTTTTTTCTGTTTTGCCCGGAGTTTTAGAGACTCCACTCATTTCTAAAGTTACTTAGTCAGCACCATTTCCCCCACCCCTTCAGTGAGGTTGCTTCACACATTTGTAATACAATTAGATTGCTTTGTCACATTCTGCATTCCATCTTGGGATCCCTCAACCTCCTAAATGATTTTTTCTTTTAATTGCATACTAAGGTTCAATGTTTGTGCAGTAAAGTTCTATGGGCTTGGGCAAATACATAACGCCATATATCCACCCTTACAGTATCATACAGAATAGTTTCACTGCCCTAAATAATCCCCTGTGCTTCATCTATTTAACCCTTCCCCCGACTCTAAGTCCCTGGAAACCACTTCTCTTTTTACCATCACTACAGTTTTACATTTTATTGTCGTATAATTGGAATCATACAGTATGTTCTTTATTCAGATTGGTTTCTTTCACTTAGCAATACGGATTTAAAATTCATCCATGTCTTTTTGTGGGTTGATAGCTCATATCTTTCTACCACTTAATAATATTACATTGTATTGATGAACCACAGTTTGTTTACTCATTGGCCTATTGATAGACATCATGATTACTTCCAGTTTTTGGTGATTATGAATAAAGCTGCTGTAGACATTCATGTGAAGGTTTTTGTGTGGATATAGGTTTTCAAGTCAGTTGGGTAAACACCTAGCAGTGCAACGTTAGCTTTGTAAGAAACTGCCAAACTGTCTTCTAAAGTGGCTGTAGCATTTTGCATTTCCATCATTAATGAATGAAAATTCATGTTGCTCTACCTCCTTGCTAACATATGGTCTTGTCAGTGTTTTGGATTTTAGACATTCTAATATGTGTGAAAGGGTATCTCATGAGATAATTTGTGTTTATCTAATAACAAATGATGTTGATCATTTTCTGTGCTCTTTTGCCATCTGTATATATATTTTTGGAAAGGTGTCTGTTTAGATCTTTTGTCTGCTTTTAAGTTGTGTTGCTTGTTTTCTAATCGTTGAGTTTTAAGAGCGCTTTGTATCTTTTGGATACAAGTTCTTTGTCAGATAGATATGTATTTTGGAAATATTTTTCCAAGTTTGTGGCTTTTTATTCTCTTAACAGTATCTTTCATAGATCAGATGATTTAGTTTTTAATAAAGTCCAACTTATCAATTTCTCTTTCATGCATCATGCTTTTGATGTTGTAGCTAAAAACTTATCACCAAACCCAGAGTCACATAGATTTTTCTCTTATGTTTTCTCTAGAAGTTTTATAGTTTTGCATTTTACATTTAGGCCTATGGTCTATTTTGAGTTAATTTTTGTGAGTGATGTAAGGTCTGTCTGGGTTTATTTATTAATTTTTGTAAATGCAGGTCTAGTTGTTCCAGGAATATTTGTTGAAAAAAAAAACTATCCTTTCTTTCTTGAATTGCCTTTGCTCCTTTGTCAAAGATTAGTTAACTATATTTATGTGGGTCTATTTCTGGGCTCTCTATTCTGTTCTGTTGAGCTATGTGTTTATTCTTTTGCCAATATGACACTGTCTTGATGACTATAGATTTATTGCACATTTGAAATTAGGTAGTTTGAATCTTCCAACTTTGTTCTTCTTCTTCAATGTTGAGTTTGCTATTCCAGGTGTTTGACTTTCCATACAAACTTTAAAGAATTAGAACTTTCCACGAAATAACCTGCTGGGTGAAGCGACAATTTTAAATTTTGTAATGGTCCAAAATAAATACTCTAGTATTGAATGTAATTGTGTATAGGTGAGTGTTTCTTTAACATAGGGCAATACTTGTGGATATTGAGTTAGGTGCTTAAAGAGTAGAGTTTAGAATAATTTAAATATTTAATTATATTGCTTGGAAGAGAGTGTGTTTCAAATACCTATTACGCATAACAAAGCACCACACAACTTAGTGACTTCGAACAAAAATAATTTTTATTTGCTCATGATTCTGAAATTTGGACAAAAATGATTTTTATTTGCTCATGATTCTGCAGTTTTGGCTGGACTTGACTGGATAGTTCTTCTGCTCCATGTGTGTTGGTGGGGGTCATTCAAGAAGCTGCATTCACTTGGAAACTTGGCTGGGAGTGGAACATGCAAAATGGCTTCACTCATGTATCCTGTGCTGATACGTCTGGGGTCTGGCTGGATTTCTCACTCTTCACATGGAGTAATCAGATTTTATATATGATGGCTCAGGGCTCCAGGAAAGCAAGTCTGGAATGTGCCAGGCCCCTTAAGGACTAGGCTTAGAATTGGTACAGAAAACTTCCATCATATTCTGTTGGTTACAAGTCAGTTCAGTTTCAAAGGCAGGGAAAATAGACTCAAACCCTTGATGGGAGATGTGGCGTGCATGTACATGAATGGTGGGTGTTGTTGGCAGCCATTTTTTGAGACAATCTATCAAAGAGCTCATTTAAAACAAAAAGTGATTGGTTTTCGCTGTACCCTGAGTACAACGTCTATCATGAAGTGATTCAGTCCAGTTTAACATACTGAAGTCCCAGTAAAAAAGCCCTCTTTTACCCTTGCAGTTTCTTCCACCAATGTCAACAATAGCTAACTCAGTACTTCACTGACTTGGGTAAGGGTAGGGGCATGTCCCACACCTAAACCAAATCTATTTCCATCAAGTCGGTTCTGACTCATAGCAACCCTGTAGGACAGAGTAGAACTGCCCCATAGGGTCTCCAGGGAGAGACTGGTGGATTTGAACTGCTGACCTTTTGGTTAGCAGCCATAGTTCTTAACAACTGCACCACGAGGGCTCCTTGGGGGCATATGTTAGGACAGAAATGAGAAATAGCCTACAAATCTTGTAAGTGTTGGGCCAGAAGCTGGAAGGGAGTTGGAGAAAGGGGCGAAGTATGGTGGGTACTCATAAAATGTTAACAACCAACTCCCTGTGGAGGGAGGTGGGTAGGATGCCCTGATTTGTAGCATTTGTTGATTTCCTTGGTGTAAATACTTCCACTACGGTCTATATCATCTAGGCAGAAGGGAACTTAAGCAACTTCATGAAATATTCCTGGGTCTTAGTTGGAGTGTGCAAACATCCCTGCAAGAGCAAGAGATGAACATGATTTATGATTTAATATCAACCAGTGGGTATTGATGACCAGAGACTAGATTTGTTGCACTCACAGTCTTTACCCCCCACCCCTCACCTCATGCCTTGACACTTTCTAAGCTCCCCAAACAAAGCCCAGCTCCTGAGAGTAGGGAGAAATCCCAGGAAAAACTAGGAATATGATTTTATCATTTATATTGGTAGAATAGAAGCTTGGTGTTAAAAATTAAGTTGCATTCTAGAAAATTCTTCCTGTAAACGGGGCCTAGACAACTACATATTCTATTATACACATCTTGTAGAGTTTACAATCATCATATGGCACATTTAGGCAGCTCTGCAGTGAAGAAACCTGTTCAACATTTTTATGTAATGCATCTTAGGTGGCTGCTTTCTAGCTTTTAAGACTCCAGACACCACTCACCAAAATGGGAGGCAGAACATTTTCTTAATAAACTTTGTTACGCCAATTGACCTAGATGTCCCCTGAAACCATGGTCCCCAGACCCAAGCCTCTGCTACTCTGTCCCTTGAAATGTTTGGTTGTATTCAGGAAACTTCTTAGCTTTTGGTTTAGTCCAGTTGTGCTGACTTCACAAGGAGGACATTCTTTTTTTTATTTTATTTTTATTTATTTTTTTACTGTACTTTAGATGAAGGTTTACAGAACAAATAGTTTCTCATTAAACAGTCAGTACACAGATTGTTTTATGACACTGATTAACAACCCCACGACATGTCAACACTCTCCCTTCTCGACTTGAAGGACTTTTTTTTTTTTTTTGGTGAAAATATACATAGCCAAAGATACAGCATTTCAGAAATTTCTACATGTACAATTCAGTGACATTGATTACATTCTTTCAGTTGTGCTGCTATTCTCACTATCCTTTTCCAAATTATTCCATCACCATTATCTTAAACTCACTGTCCCCTAGGCTTCCCATCAAACCTTTTGAGCTGCTGTTGTCAATTTGATCTCAAATAGATAATTCTTTCTTTTTTTTGTACTTTATTTCTTTTTTTGTCTTTTTTTTCTTTATTGTACTTCAGGTGAAGGCTTACAGAACAAATAGTTTCTCATGAAACAGTAGTATACATATTGTTTTATGACATTGGTTAACAACTCCACAACATGTCAACCCTCTAACTTCTCAACCTTTTTTTTCTGGTGAAAATACACATAGCCAAAGATACACCATTTCAAAAATTTCTACATACACAGTTCAGTGATATTGACTACACTCTTCCAATTGTGCTGTTATTCTCACTTAAGTTGAAGGCTTACAGAACAAAATAGTTTCTCATTTAACAGTTACTACAAATGTTGCCCTATGACAATGGTTAACAATCTCACAACACATCAACGGTATCCTTATTCAACCTTGGGTTCCCTATCACCAGCTTCCTTGTCCCCTTCTGCCTTCTGGCCCTTGTCACTGGACTACTGTACGTCGTTAGTCTCATTTGGTTTTACGGGGCAAGGAGGACATTGTTAATAAAACATTAGAGTTTTGTGAAATCCTAGCTAAAGAAAAGGACACTGCAGGAAAGGAATATTGGAGATACATTGGACAATCACTTCAAAGCAAACACAGCCCAGAAAATGACCGACCAACAAATACGCAGAAATAACACCACCCAGAAGAACTTGATGGAATGCCTTAATTTTTTCAAGGGACTCCAATGAGGGGTTTAAAACTAGAGTGATCATTCCCTTTGCTGGTGTTGGTGTAAAAGGTATTGCTTTTTAGCAAGAACTAAGTGCAATGCTCCTTCAAAGCTGCCGCTATTCAGACTAGCTCTAAGTAATTTGATTCTTTTAAAGCAGAGTAATTTGTGGGGGGGGGCAGGGAGAAAGTCCCATAAAGGAACTTTTAGAGTCTTATCAACATTTAATCTCTTAGCATCAACTCCTCCCTAAACAACGGTATATAAATCAGGATTTGCAGCAGTAATGATTGCAGGTAACTTGTATGTGATGGATATGAAGTAACTTAAATGTAGATTCAGTAAGGAGGGAATGCAATTGTTACATTAGAGCTGTTGTGCCACATGGACAGTATCTTGCTGTCACTGTAACCAACTAATGCCAAAAGAATGGTTTTGTAATAAAAGCGTGTTGTTGTTAGGTGCTGTTGAGTCGGTTCTGACTTATAGCAACCCTGTGTACAACAGAATGAAACACTGCCAGGTCCTGCACCATCCTCACAGTCATTGCTATGCTTGAGCCTATTGTTGTAGGCACTGTGTCAATCCATCTCACTGAGGGTCTTCCTCTTTTTCATTGACCCTCTACTTTACCAAGTGTGATGTCCTTCTCCAGGGGCTGGTCCCTCCTGATAACATGTCCAAAGTACATGAGACGAAGTCTCGCTATCCTTGCTTCTAAGGAGCATTCTGGCTGTACTTAAAAGTATAGATGTATCTAAAAAGAAATATATATATGTGTGTGTACACACACGCACATATATATATGCAGCCCACCTCCATCGACCATAGTGGAAGATGTGGCACACTTTCCTATGGCTGATTTCCCTCTTGGCCTTATTTTTTTGAATGAGGTGATTTCATCACCATCTGTTTTATTCTTTTCTAGTATATGCATTTGTCTGAGTAGCCTTAAGCTATTTAGAGAATAAAATGGAGGGTGAATAAATACATATTTTCTTTTTTTCCTGAACCATATTTTGTACACTGGTTTATTTCTAAAACTTGGCAAAATCTTAATAGTGAAAAAGGAAAATGTTATAGTGACTAGAGTCACATGAGCAAACCATTTAATTTCTGGAAGGCAAGCCTATAAATCTTTTTTGTACTGATTTAATCAACAGAGTAATTGGTATAGACTGGCAACAACTTCCCTGAATTAAAGATCCACATTCTACCTAAGATCGAGGCTGTATTGCATAGTGGGTAAGAGCACAAACTTTGTATAAAGATGATTTGCATTTAATCCTCTGCTATACCACTGACTAGCTGTGAGATCTCAGGAAAGTTCTTTCTTTTATTATTATTATTTACCGTACTTTAGATGAAGGTTCACAGAACAAACTAGCTTCTCATTAAACATTAGTACACGTATTGTTTTGTGACATTGGTTACCAACCACACAACATGTCAACACTCTCTCCTTCTCCACCCTGGGTTCCCTATTACCAGCTTTCTTTTACCCTCCTGCCTTCTAGTCCTTGCCCCTGGGCTGGTTTGCCCCTGGGCTGGTGTGCCCCTTTAGTCTCGTTTTGTTTTATGGGCCTGTCTAATCTTTGGCTGAAGGGTGAACCTCAGGAGTGACTTCATTACTGAGCTAAAAGGGTCTCCAGGGGCCATACTCTCAGGGTTTCTCCAGTCTCCGTCAGGCCAGCAAGTCTGGTCTTTTTTTGTGAGTTAGAATTTTGTTCTACGTTTTTCTCCAGCCCTGTCCGGGACCACCTGTTGTAATCCCTGTCAGAGCAGTCGGTGGTGGTAGCTGGGCACCATCTAGTTGTGCTGGATTCAGTCTGGTGGAGGCTGTAGTACTTATGATCCATCAGGCATTTGGACTAATCTTTCCCTCATGTCTTTGGTTTTTTTAATTCTTCCTTGCTCCAGACAGGGTGAGACCAGTGGAGTATCTTAGATGGCCACTCACTAACTTTTAAGACCCTAGATGATACTCACCAAAGTACAATGTAGAACATTTTCTTTATGAACTATGTTATGCCAGTTGAGCTAGATGTTCCTCAAAACCATGGTCCCCACAGCCCTCAGCCCAGTAATCCGGTCCCTCAGAGAGTTTGGATGAGTCTATGGTGCTTCCATGACCCTGCCTTGGACATGTTGTGCTGGCTGCCTCAGTATTGTGTACTGTCTTACCCTTCATCAAAGTTACCACTTATCTATTGCCTATTTAGTGTTTTTCCATTCCCACCCTTCCCCTCCCTTGTAACCATCTGTCTTAGTGATCTAGTCCTGCTTTAACAGAAATACCACAAGTGGATGGTTTTAGCAAAGAGAAGTTTATTCTATCACAGTCCAGTAGGCTACAAGTCCAAATTCAGGGCGTCAGCTCCAGAATGCTTTCTCTGTCGGCTCTGGAGGAAGGTCTGTGTCATCAAACTTCCTTTGGTCTGGGAGCTTCTTTGTGCAGGAACCTCTGGTCCAAAGGACGCACTCTGCTCCTGGCACTGCTTTCTTGGTGGTATGAGGTTCCCATGTGTCTCTGCTCATTTCTCTCTTTTATATCTCAAAAGAGATTGCATTAAGACACTATCTAATCTTGTCAACCTTATCAGTATAACCTCATCATAGTGATAGAATTTACAACACATAAGGAGATCACATATAATCTCATCATAGTGATAGAGTTTACAACACATAAGGAAATCACATCAGATTACACAAACATACAACACTGGGAATCATGACCCAGCCAAGCTGACAGATATTTTTGGGGGACACAACTCATCCATGACACCATCAAAAATTGTTTGTTTTTGTGTGTAAACTTTTTCATGAGTTTTAATAATAGTGGTCTCATACAATATTTGTCCTTTTGTGATCGACTTATTTCACTCAGCATAATGCCCTCCAGATTCATCCATGTCGTGAGATGCTTCGCAGATTCATCACTGTTCCTTACTGTTGGGTAGTACTCCATTGTGTCTATGTACCATAGTTTGTTTATCCATTCATCTGTTGATGGGTATCTAGGTTGTTACCATCTTTTTGCTATTGTGAACAATGCTGCAATGAACATGGGTGTGCATATGTCTATTCGTGTGACGACTCTTATTTTTCTAGGATATATTCATAGGCATGAAATTGCTGGATCCTATGGTATTTCTAGTTCTAGCTTTCTAAGGAAGCACCATGTTGTTTTCCAAAATGGTTGTACCATTTTGCATTCCCACTAGCAGTGCATAGAGTTCTAATCTTCCTGCATCCTCTCCAACATTGGTTATTTTCTGTTCTTTTGATTTGTGCTCATAATGTTAGGGTGAGATGGTATCTCATTGTGGTTTTGATTTGCATTCTCTAATGGCTAGTGATCTTGAGCATTTCTTCATGTGTCTGTTAACTACTTGAATGTCTTCTTTGAAGTGTCTGTTCATTTCCTTTGCCCATTTTTTAATTGATTATTTGTCTTTTTTTGTAGCAGTGTTGGAATTTCCTGTAGATTTTAGAGATTAGAACTTTGTCAGATTTGTCATAGCCAAAATTTTTTTCTCAGTCTGTAGGTTCTCTTTTAACACTTTTGATGAAGTCTTCTGATGAGCATAAGTGTTTGATGTTTAGAAGATTCCAGTTATTTAGCTTATCTTCTGGAGTTTGTATGTTATTAGTTATGGTTAGTATCCTGTTAAAGTCATGTCTTAGGGCCTCTAATATTGATTCTATTTTTTCTTCTATAAAGGTCTTTCTTTCTCATTCCTTACTTTTTCATCAGCAAAATAGGGTAATAATAATACCTATTTTATATGGTTGCTGAGAGAATTAAATGTGATAATGCACGCAAGGTGCTTGACACATGGTGTTATGAATTGTATCATGTCCACCCAAAATGTGTGTCAACTTGGCTATGCCATGATTCCCAGTATTGTGTGGTTGTCCACCATTTTGTGGTCTGACGAGATTATCCTATGTGTTGTAAACCCTAACCTCTATGACGCTAATGAGGCAGGATCAGAGGCAGTTATGTTAGTGAGGTGGGAGTCAATCTACAGGGTTGGGTTGGATTGGATTGTATCTTGAGTCAATCTCTCTTTATGTATAAAAGATAAAATTGAGCAGAGAAGAGAGGGACTTCATACCACCAAGAAAGAAGCACTGGGAGCAGAGTGTGTCCTTTGGACCTGGAGTCCTTGTGCTGAGAAGCTCCTAGATCAGGGGAAGATTGATGACAAGAGAGAGAAATCCTCTAGAGCTGACAGAGAGAAAAATCCTTCCCCTGGAGCTGGTGCCCTGCATTCAGACTTCTAGCCTACTAGACTGTGAGAGAATAAATTTCTGTTTGTTAAAGCCATCCACTTGGTGGTATTTCTGTTATAGCAGCACTAGGTAACTAATACACATGGTAAATTTCAGTACATATTAGTATTATTGATACTATGATTATGGTATACCAGTATGGTATATGCCATGAAGTTCAACAGGTAAAGATGTTCCCTAATACCCAATGTACTATTTGGGATGGAAGCCCCAGGAGCATATCATATTAGGAACACTGGGAAGTAAGATCTCTGAGAGGCAGAATGAGGAAGAGAGATTCATCATTGTTCATTATTGTTGGGTAGGCAAAAGATGATCAGAAACATCATACCCATTTATTTCACAATTTTGTCTATAACAGACTTTGCATTTGGTAATGCATATACATTCATACTGAATGTGTATATGAATGTCAATAATGCTAAAATTTCTTTTAAAAAAATCAGATTTGACCTTGTCTTAGTCATTTAGTGCTGCTATAACAGAAATACCACAAGTGGATGGCTTTAACAAAGAAAAGTTAATTCTCTCACAGTCCAGTAGGCTACAAGTCCAATTCAGGGCATCAGCTCCAAGGGAACACTTTCTCTGTCAACTCTAGAGGAAGGTCTTTGTGATGCATCAGTCTTCCCTTGGTCTGGGAGCATCTCAGCACAGGAACCTCAGGTCTAAAGGTCACGCCCTGCTCCTGGCACTGCTGTCTTGGTGGTATGAGATTCCCATGTGTCTCTGCTCACTTCCCTCTTTTATATCTCAAAAGAGATTGGCTTAGGACACTATCCAATTTGTAGACCTCATCAGTATAACCTCATCATAGTGATAGAGTTTACAACACATAAGGAAATCACACCAGGTTACAAAATGGTACACAATCATACAATACTGGCAGTCATGACCCACACATTTTTGGGGGGACATAATTCAATCTGTGACAGACCCTAAGTGATACAGTGCACTAGTGTACCAATTAGACAGCTTTCAGCTAAAGATCGAAGTATGTATAGTAAGTAAAATGTAGTTGCTTAAACAAGAGGGCTCTGGAAAGTAATTGGAAAGTTAGTTTATGCCTATATATACAGACAAATCTAGGACCACATGAACATACTGTCAACCTAAGCGTTGATGGTATTCATAATAAAGAAATGGTTTAGCCTGGAAAGACTATGTGATTATTGGTTTTCGATGAATAAACCATGGAATTTAAATAGAAAGAACATAGAGTATTCTGGGAATATAGTAAATAATCTGAATATTTGCTCATATTGAGAAATAAGATTGTATAGACTGTGACTAGTTAAATATCCTTCTGACCTTTATTTTGTTAATTCTTGCTCATCCTTTCACTCATTATGAAATTCAGTTCAGTCATTATGGCCTCCAGACTGTTTTCTTTAATTCCCAGTATTTGACTTCATGTCCACTCTTTGGGCTTCCTTGACTGCCTTTATATTCCTCTGTCTTATCGTTTACCATAGTATATTGATGTGACTGTGTGCCTGTGTATGTATATATATTTCACTATTTTTAAGGTCATAGTCAAAATTTTATTCATCTATGTTAATTCAAATTCACTGAATTAAAGGGCTTTGAATGATGCAAAGATCATTTGGACTATAGTTGAGAGTCAAAGGGAGTTGTCTTAGGCTGGGTTCTCTAAAGAAGCAAAACCAGTAAAGTGTATAAATATATATATAGAGAGAGATTATATCAAGGAAACAGCTCACGCAATTGTAGAGGCTAGAACGTCCCAAGTCCATGGATCAGGGTAGAGGCCTCTCCCAAGTCACACAGCTGCAGAAGCTGGCAAGCCCAAGATCAGCAGCTTGGAGAGCAGGGCTCCTGCTCACAGGCTGTGCAGATCGACAAATCCCAGGTTTGGCAGATAAGCTGACAGCTCAAGTCCCAAGAACAGAAGAAGAGACGACAGGAAGCAGCCGCAGGATCCAGAGACAGCAAAAAGCCAGAACGTCTGCTTACATACAGGTGCGGGCCACACCCCCAAGGAGACGTCCTTTTATCTGATTGGCTACTCACAGTATATTCAATCATGGGAGTGATTACCTTAAAACACTGAGAATCATGGCCCAGCCAAGTTGATATACAATCTTAACCATCACAGGAGTCGCTGTAAATTCTTGAGCTAAAAGCAATATGATCACAAGAGTGTTTTTGGAATATTAGTTTTTCAGCAGTGGACACTGTGGATTCGGAAAGGACGCAAGTAAAAGCAGAAAGACAAAATAGGAAGGTGACATAATAACAATGCGTAAATAATAATGTTTTATACATACATAATGTTTTTGTGAAGTTGTTTTATTGGAAATATAAGTTTATATTAATTCTTAAAGAGGCAAGAATTGAAGCCTCTTCAAGTCTGAGTTCAAGATTATTTGTGTTCTATAGTAAGGAGTCCTGGTGGGCAGTGGTTAAGAGCTCAGCTGCTAACTGAAAGGTCAGCAATTTGAACCCACCAGCCACTCTGTGGGAGGAAAATGTGGCAATCTGCTTCTGTAAAGATTACAGCCTTGGAAACCCTCTGGGGCAGTTCCACTCTGTCCTGTAGGGTCACTATGAGTCAGAATCAACTCAACAGCAATGGGTTTGGTTTCTCTAATGGGTGTAGTAAGGGGATGACAGAGGTTTTTCCAAGGTGTTGGCAGTAATGTAGAGAGAAAGGAAAACATCTGCAAGATCATGGAATGGTTATACCTGTAGGACCTGATTACTGGTTGCAGAAGGAATGTGAGAAGACACTGCTAAGAGTGTGATCCTGGGAGTCCTTATGAATAATGCTACTCTTGGTAAACCTGGGGAAGCAGAAGCATCAAAACATAAAAGATAATGCGAGCTAGCGGTATTTGTGCAGACAAAGTTTTCCCAAGCATGGATAGTAGTCTGTAATAAGAACACCAGGATCTGTTCTTATCATTCAGCACAAGTCTGCAGGGTGAGAATCAAACATAATGATACACAAAGTATGTTTCAAATAAACTGGTTTTTAAGTGGTTTGCTTATCTATAATTGTCATGGATTGAATTGTGTCCCCAAAAAATGTGCATTAATTTGACTAGGCTATGATTCCAGGTATTGTGTGATTGTCCACCATTTTATCATCTGATGTGATTTTTCTATGTGTTGTAAATCATATTTCTATGATGTTAATGAGATGAGACTAGTGGCAGTTATGTTAATGAGGCAGGACTCAATTTACAAGATTAGATTGTGTCTTAAGCCAATATCTTTTGAGATATAAAAGAGAGAAGCAAGTAGAGAGACATTGGGACATTATACTACCAAGAAAACAGGACTGGGAGCAGAGCGCGTCCTTTGGACCTGAGATTCCTGCACTGAGAAGCTTCTAGACTAGGGGAGGATTGATAACAAGGACATTCCTCCAGAGCTGACAGAGGGAGAAAGCCTTCCCCTGGAGCTGACACCCTGAATGTGGACTTTTAGCCTACTAGACTGTGTGAGAGAATAAACTTCTGTTTGTTGAAGCCATCTGCTTGTGGTATTTCTGTTACAGCAGCACCAGATAACTAAGACAAAAATAGATATTTTTTAAATGGCCCAGGCAACTATTTTTGACCCTCCCCTTTATGTTTAGGAGAGTTGTAACAGTGGCATTGGGGTGGCCTCTGACCTCCTCTAACTTCACAAGGGGAAAGGAGAATCAAGATCAACAGCCCAAGGCTGATTCCTATGAGGCAGAGGTCAGACATGCTTCCACCCTCCAACCGTTTTACCAATTCTGACAACAATGGGCCCTCCCATGGCACTCTCTACTGCTCTGCTGGTTTTGATAATTTGTTGTAATAACCGCACAGAACTCACAGACAATATGCATGATTATGGGATTATGGGGTTAATTAGGAAAGTAACAGGTTACAATTCAGTTTCAGGAACGCTCAGAATGCAGTTCTTCCATCAGGACAGCCTCTGCTCAGCCATGCCTGCAGGCATGCCTCTCCCTGGCCCTTTGCCTCTGCCCTGCTCCAGCAAGTGTTACAAAGCTCTTTTAGTGTCTAGGGACACCCCACTCTGCCAGTAAGCCTCAGCCTGAAGGTGCTCAGCTTTCTGCTCTGTGGGCTGGGAAGTCCACTGTGCCATCTCATGCCAGTCTCCTGGCTCTGCTGCCTCTGCTACTGCTACTTCTCTCTGTCTGTGGTGTTACAGCTCTCTCTCTCTGTCTCCTGAAACTAGCTGGTTCTCAGTGCAGGGATCCTAGGTCCAAAGGATGTGCTCCACTCCTGGCTCTTTTTCTTGGTGGTGGTGAGATCTTCCCTTCCAGCCTCTGGGATAGCTCATTTTAAGCCTAAAGGGATGGCAAAACTGACCAATCCTCTAGTCAGGGTTCCATACACCTTATTTGCATTATCCCACCACCACAACAATGCCTTGCACTTTATTTACATTATTAGCAAGCTATCCAATCCCTTGGTGGGCCACAAGCACCTCATCTGCATAGTACCACCCAGTCATTTAGTGGGAGTTACCAAGACTATGGCTAGAAGGGCCATATTAAGTAATTCACTGCACAGAAAGAGTGTCATTAGTATCTCTTCCTAAAAGGAAGAGGTGAAAAACTGTTCTTGTAAAATTCTACTAGACAGTCTTTAAGGTCACAATCAGTGTCTTATTCTTCTATGGTAATTTCAGATCCCTACATTCAAGGGCATTGAATGCCAGGGAGATAGTTTGGGCTTAATTTCAGAATCAAAAAGGAGTTATAAATGCTTGACTCAGGGTATCCTTGAAAGATTAGTTTTTGAGCAGAAGACAGTCTGGATTAGGAAGGGAAGATGGTAAAAGCAGAAAAACAAGAGACCACATGTAAATGGTAGAGCATGACATCTGATGTCAGTGAAGAGGACAAAGGGGATTTTGAAATCTCTGTGGCTAGGGCACCAGAAATTCAAAATCTGAGTGCTTAGATCCAACCCAGGAGAGAGAGTCATTTCCTCCGTGTTGACCTTGCTAGATCTCAACTGTGACAAAACTTGGATGCCTTGAGAGAGCCGGGCTCATTTTCACACTGTCTTCACAAGGCTTTCATCTGGAACACATTTGTGTGAGTGTATGTGTGTATGTGAAATGGAATAAGTCAGGAATACAGTTGGCTTGGAAAATTGAGTTGAGTTAATCAGATATTTCCTCCCTGGCTTTTCCCTAGCACAGCCTCTTCTCTTCTCTGCCTATCCCCAGAGTTTATCTTTTGCTCCAGTGCTTGCTGTTACAGCTGGTGGTGGTCTTCACTAAACTTGAAAATCACCCTCAGTGGATTTGTTGGACTCAGGGTTGAGTAGAGAGAACAGAATGTTTGGCCAGATGTTTTTCTCTTGTAAATTATAATCATATCACCGAAGCCTTAGTTTTCATTCTGGGCTAGATGAAAACATTATAAATGGGATTCAGCTAGAGGTCAAGATACTGTCACACCATTGATTTTTTCCACCTCATCACTGTAATATGTAACCTTTTTTTTTTTTTTTTTAACTGTGGAAATGGGGATTGGAGTTGGCTTGGTCCCCCAGGAAAATGAATAGTACTTCATAAAATTCAATCTATATACATAACTTAAATAAAAGAGTTGGCCTGGAAAAGTATCTACCATGTGAGAAAAACACAGATTTATATCCACTTTACACTGATATCAGAGGATGTCACTTCTCCCTACTTCCTGTCACTTCATTCTCTCTTCTACCTCCTGCTCCTCTCTCCACTTCCTGCCAAATGCTGAATGCTCTCACATTGCTTACAGGCCTCTACTTGGCATCTCTCCCAGGTCTACTGTTGTTGCCATGGTTCCATATGCCAGGCAATCCCTACGTTTTCCTTACCTTAAAGCATAGATTATACAGATAATGACTGAGGAGTGGTCCAGAGCATGCAGGGAATAATAGACAACCCAACAATAGATGGCCACCTCAGAATCCTAATTATTACAGCCTGCCAGAGACATAAATGGGAAGTCTGCCCTAGTCAACAAATCAAGGGTAAAAGGAACATAGGTAGGAGAATACCTTGTGCCTCTTAGTTCAGACAACTGTTGGACTATATTCCATGCTAATGAGTAAAATGGAGAGATTGTAGAATCTCCTGTCTGAGAAATTTTGGCTTTTCTATTGACTTGAAAACTTCAGGGAGGGTTTAGTTAGGTCCTACAAAGGTCGATTAATTGTATGGAACATAAACTTCATCACTGGCCTATACAAAGAACCTACATTTTACTTGTAGCTTATGTTGTGAAGTCAGTAGTCTCCTGCATGGTGAACTCTAGTACCCTGAGGTTGTGGGTGCCTCATAGCTAGTGGCTTAGAACTCTAAAAAGACAAAAACAAAACAAAACAAAACAAAAAAAACCAAACCCATTGCCATCGAGTCAATTCCAACTCACAGCAACCCTATAGGACAGAGTAGAACTGCCCCATACGGTTTCCAAGGAGCCCCTGGTGGATTCAAACTGCTGACATTTTGGTTAGCAGCAGTAGCTCTTAACCACTAGGCCACCAGAGTTTCTTAAACTCTATTGCTGGTACTTAGACCACTGAGGGAAGTGCAGTGTGCTGGGAAGTATTGAAAGAACCTGGAGTCTGGAGCCCAAGCTGTCCTCCGTAGCTGAAGGGACACCTATAGGTGCTCCCAACTTCCAGTCTCCTACCAGTGCCTCTTATTAGAGAACCTAATAGGTTGCAAGTAGACAAGGGAATTTGGGAAGTATAGATTGCAGATACCCAACCCCAGCCTCTGGAGCGAAGTACAGAGTACAGGAAAGGAACTTTGGAGCTGGTCAATAAGAAGCACAGTGGCCAGTCAGGACAAGGGTCCAGGTCATATGAATTGAAATAGGTAGTCCCTGACTTATGACAGGTTCCCTTCCATTGTAAGTTGGTTTTGATGCAAGTCGAATACCTCTTCATTATTATTATTATTATTATTATTATTGCCTTTTATTATCAGTACCTTTATAAATCCAATCTTTGGACATCTGGGAATGAACATCTAAGAATGATAACATCAGCAAATTACACACTGCAGCATTGTACGTAGTACATATTACTAACGATAAGATGTAAAAATTTTGAAAAATGTGGTCATAAGTGCAGTTTGTCGTAACTCAACTATGTCACAAGTTGGGGACTACCTGTAAAGCTTTATAAAATCAGCAAAGGAAAGGAAAGAAGAAAAGAAAAGGAAGCAAGGCAAGCTGAAGGAAAGAAGGAGAAATATAATTTTTAATAGGGAAAAGATTTTATATAAATCATAGATTCTATTTTACTATGAATCTAATCACTTACTCTGTGTCCAGACTGATGAATAATGTATGTCTTTTGTTATGCCTCAGACCATAAAGCTAAACGCGAAACCTGACACCGGACACCTCTGACATAATGGGATTCTACTCAATATGAAAAACCATAAAACAGAAGACTGGTTTTTATACCTTACCTCATGAAATTTGCTGAGGAACCCTTGGGGGTCACAGGTGGGATGGGGTGCAAAAGAGTAACGCTCTCTCCTCACTGCTCCCCTGTACATCCCTCCTCCCAATTTGACTAAAATCATCTCTCTCTCTTTTTTTGTAATTTCTTGTCGATATTGGGCTTCTTCATAATTTTTTTTGTCCAAGTTTCTTCTGTTAAAAATATTTTCATAATTTCTGATATAGATTCTGCTACCAATCCCATCTCTACTGAGGAGGGAATAATAGGAAATGTGCTTAAGATGCAGAATAACATTTAAATAAAAATAACCAAAGTTGCATATTTGCCCCTCATGAAAAACCTGTTACATAAACATTACTACTGAATAAGAGCAGAGGCTCTATAGTCAAATCACCAGAGTTCAAATTCCATCTCTGACATGGTTTTCAAGCTATGTGACCTTGGGTTACTTATTTAACCTCTCTGTGGTTCAGTTTCCTTGTCTGTAATAATAATAAGAATGATGATAAGCATATCTTAAATATATCATAGGATCATAGTTAAGAATACATGAAATAACCCATGAAAAGTGCTTAGATACACACTGTCTTAGTTATCTAGTGCTGCTGCAAAAGAAATACCACAAGTGGATGGCTTTAACAGAAATTTCTTCTCTTACAGTCTAGGAGGCTAGGAGTCCAAATTCAGGGTGCTAGTTCCCAGGGAAGGCTTTCTGTCTCAGTCAGCTCTGGTGAAAGGTCCTTGTCATCAATTCTCCCCTGGTTTAGGAGCTTCTCAGTACAGGAACCCCAGGTCCAAAGGACATGCTCTGCTCCTGGTGCTTCTTTCTTGGTAGTTTGAGATCCCTCTCCTCTCTGCTCAATTCTCTCTTTTTATCTTAAAAGAGATTAACTCAAGTTAATCCTGTAGATTGAGTCCTGCCTTATTAACATTACCACCTCTAATCCTGCCTCATTAACATCATTAAAAAAAACCAAAAACCAAACCCGTTGCCATCAAGTCAATTCTGACCCATAGCCACCCTGTAGAACAGAGGAGAACTGCCTCATAGGGTTTCCAAGGAGGAGCTGGTGGATTCAAACCGCTGGCCTTTTGGTTAGTAGCCAAATGCTTAACCATTGTGACACCAGGTCTCCTCATTAACATCATAGAGGTTAGGATTTACAGCACATAGTATAATCACATCAGATCACAAAATGGTGGACAACCACACAATACTGGGAATCATGGCCTATCCAAGTTGACACACATTTTTGGGGAGCACAATTCAGTCCATAACACACACCACTAAGCAATTAGATACTTAGTAAGTTTTCAATAAATAACTATTATTATCATCAGATTTACTGATGAGTAATTTGAGGCTTGGATGTTACGTTTTTTTCTAGTATCATAAACTGAGAAAATGTAAAAGCTGAATAAAATCCAAATATTCCAAATGTAAATATTAGCTGTATTATTTTCCCACTTTACCACACTGCCTCTCTATCTTAAATTTAACTTAATTTCCTGATAGCATCATGTATTAAACTCCATGTTGATTTATTTATTCTCTGGTAGACTTTAAAACAGAAATCAATTATTTTGTGAACTGATTTATTTTTATGGCATATATTTTTACTTGAACACTTAAAAAAAGTGGAATTCATGGCAGCTTATAATAAATAAAAAATATGGAAGTAAGATTAAACCTTTAGCAACAATAAACATAAAAGTTAAGTAATATGTACATTAAAAGAAAAGGATAAAATATTATTTTTTTAAAACATAGTTTAAAAATTATAGCTGCAGAATGAAAACTTTTGCTCTGAATTTCTGAGCAGAAAAGGCAAAGGAAGACAACTGATGGATTATACAGCAAGGAGGGCTGAAAAAAAATGTTCAAGAAACATGTTCATCAGAAAGATAAAGTTTCTTCACTTCACAGGCTGAGGAGTTTTAAATGTCATCTCTTAGAAGAGAGACTGCTAGATACCATTTTCATGTATAATTTATTTAAGAAGTTGTTCATGATCACTGCAGAAAAAGAATATAAAAATAAGAAGTGGGAAAATTAATTTAAATCACCTGGAATCCTACCTTTGGTAACAACGTGGTGTATCTTTTCATATACATCCCCATGTGCATATTGATACTGTATTTTTTTATAGACCTACCTTTATTAATTTCCTATTCAGGTTTTTTACCCATTTTTCTTTTGGAGCATTCTTTTTTCTTCTTGACCTAACAAAGCTCTTTGAATTAAAAATACCAATTTTGGCACATATGACACCAATATATCATCCCAGTACTCATTTTTTCTAAATTTTATGATTTTGACATGAAGAAGTTTTAAATCATTACATAGTTAAACTTATCAGTGTTTTTCTTTATGATTCTGAATATGGTGAAATGTCGGGGAAGTGTTCTCCATCCTTTTTATTATATAAATATTTACCTGCATTTTCTTCTATACTTTGACATTTTAATTTTATGTTTAAATTTAAGATCAATCTGCTATTCATTTTGGTAAGGTATAAGTTGCTGTTGTCGTGTGCTGTTGAGTTGATTCAGACTCATAATGACCCTATATGACAGAGTAGAACTGTCCCATAGGGTTTCCAAGTCTGTGTTCTTTATGGAAGCAAATTGCCACATCTTTCTCCCTTGGAGTCACTGGTAGGTTCAAACCACTGACCTCTTTTTTGGTTAGCAGCCAAGCACTTAATCACTGCATAACCAGGGCTCCTTAAAGTATAATACAGAGATAAGATATATTTTTCCCCAGATCATCTGCCATTTGTAACAATGCAAATATTTCCAAATGTGTGTTCCACAAAAAGCTAGAGCCATGACATGTTCTAGGAAAAAAGGCTTCATAGTCAAATATGTTTGGGAAATATTGCATGCTGGGGGGCAGGGTCAGCTTTCATTTCAACCTCCACGTGTGTCATCCTGCACCTCAGTGATTGAAAAACTAAAACTACATTTTGAAGCCTCTTGTGCCTAATGTTCTAGTTGCACATTAGATTCCACCTGTACATCAATTAGGCCAAGATTTAGAAGGCAGAGGGGAGGTGAATGCCAACTTCTTGCTGCTTGGGCTACTTCTGTTGACAAGCACACTGGGGGGAAAGGGCTGAGGTTTTTGTAGCAGCATTCCAGAGTCCAGACACAAGTTAATGGGTGTTAACAGGCAGGGTTTGAATCTAGCAAGTAGGTGGAATGGCTTTAGACATCAGTTGTAGTGGTTCCCAGATTTCTGGATTGCAACTAAGATGGTGTATTCTGAGGTCACCAGCTCCAGTGACAGCATCCTGATTTCTCATCTTCCTGACTCGTCTGCTCTTCTAAAGCTTTTTTTCTTTCTTCCTTTTTTAGTCCTTTAGGTTGCCATTTATTGTGTTACCAACTTTAAAAAACTGCTAAATTATATACTGTTATAATCTGATGATTTACCAATATTCAAATTTTCTTTGATCTAAGAGCTAGAATAGAGCATAAGCATATCTCATCAATATTTTGTGATATCAATTAAACCAACATATACTTCTAAAAGAGCATTTTTATTAGGATGAAATCTTAAGTCTTAGCCTACAACACTTTCCAGTCATTTGGTGATTTGCTGCCTTCAGGCAAAGACACCACAAAAAAAGAAAATTACAGACCAATATCTCTCATGAATAGAGAAGCAAAAATTCTCAACAGAATTCTAGCCAATAGAATTCAGCATCATAGTAAAAAAATTATATGCCATGACCAAGTAAGATTCATACCAGGTATGCAAAGATGGTTCAACATTAGAAAATCCATCAACATAATTCACTACATAAGTAAAAGAATCACATGATCATCTCAATTGATGCAGAAAAGGCATTTGACAAAGTCCAACACCCATTCCTGATAAAAACTTTCAATGAAATAGGTATAGAAGGGAAATTCCTCAACATAATAAAAGGCATCTATACAAAACCAACGGCCAACATCATTCTTAATGGAGAGAGGCTGAAAACATACCCCCTGAGAACAGGAACAAGACAAGGATGCCCTTTATCACCACTCCTGTTTACCATTGTTCTGGAAGTCCTAGCTAGAACAATAAGGCAAGAAAAAGAAATAAAGGGCATCCAAATTGGTAATGAAGAAGTTAAATTGTCCCTATTTGT
Source organism: Dugong dugon (assembly GCA_030035585.1). Taxonomy (NCBI): domain Eukaryota; kingdom Metazoa; phylum Chordata; class Mammalia; order Sirenia; family Dugongidae; genus Dugong; species Dugong dugon. The sequence continues at coordinate 18,420,030 of CM057465.1, forward strand.
GGATGATATGATCATACACATAGAAAACCCAAAAGACTCCACAAGAAAACTACTGGAACTAATGGAAAGATTTAGCAGAGTAGCAGGATACAAGACAAACGTATAAAAATTAGTTGGAGTCATATACACCAATAAAGAAAACAATGAAAAGGAAATCAGGAAAACAATACCATTTATAATAGCTCCTAAAAAAATAAAATACTTAGGAATAAATCTAACCAGGGATGTACAAGACCTATACAAAGAAAACTACAAAACACTACTGCAAGAAACCCAAAGAGTCCTACGTAAACGGAAAAACATACTGTGCTCATAGATAGGTAGACTGAACATTGTGAAACTGACAATTCTATCCAAAGCAATTTACAAATACAATGCAATCCCAATCCAAATACCAACAACATTCTTTAAAGAGATGGAAAAACTAATCATTAACTTTATATGGAAAGGGGAGAGGCCCTGGATAAATAAAGCACTATTGAAGAAGAAGAATAAAGTAGGAGAACTCGCACTACCTGACCTCAGAATCTACTACACAGCTAAGGTAGTCAAAACAGCCTGGTACTGGTACAATGACAGATACATTGACCAATGGAACAGAATTCAGAACCCAGATGTAAATCCATCCACCCATGGTCACCTGATCTTTGACAAGGGCCCAAAGTCCATCAAATGGGGAAAAGACAGTCTTTTTAACAAATGGTGCTGGCAAAACTGGATGTCCATCTGCAAAAAAATGAAACAGGACCCATACCTCACACCGTATACAAAAACTAATTCAAAATGGATCAAAGACATAAAACCAAGAACTATAAAAATCATAGAAGGAAAAATAGGATCAATGCTAGAGGTCCTAATACACAGCATTAACAGGATACAAACCATGACTAACAACACACGAACTCCAGAAGATAAGCTAGATAACTGGGATCTTCTGAAAATGAAATACTTATGCTCATCAAAAGACTTCACTAAAAGAGTAAAAACAGAAACTACAGACTGGGAAAAAAATTTTGGCTATTACAAATTTGACAAGTTCTAATCTCTAAAATCTACTGGAAAATCCAACACCTCTACAACAAAAAGACAAATAATCCAATTAAAACATGGTAAAGGAAATGAACCAAAGAAGACATTCAAGCGGCCAACAGACACTTGAGGAAATGCTTGTGATCACTAGGCATTAGAGAAATGCAAATTGAAACCACAACGAGATACCATCTCACCCTGGCATTACTGGCACGAATCAAAAACACTGGAAATAACAAATGTTGGAGAGGCTGTGGGGAGATTGGAACTCTCATGCACTGCTGGTGGAAATGCTAAATGGTACAACCATTTTGGAAAAAGATATGAGGCTTCCTTAGAAAGCTAGAAATAGAAATACAATATGATCCAGCAATTTCACCCCTAGGAATAAAATCCTAGAGCAATAAGAGCCATCACACGAATAGACATATGCACACCCATGTTCACTGCAGCATTGTTCACAATAGCAAAAAGATGGAAACAACCTAGATGCCCATCAACAGATGAATGGATAAACAAACTATGGTGCATACACACAATGGAGTATTTCACAACGATAAAGAACAATGATGAATCTGTGAAACATCTCATAACACGGATGAATCTGGAGGGCATAATGCTGAGTGAAATAAGTCAATCACAAAAGGACAAATATTGTATGAGTTCACTACTATAAAAACTCATGAAAAAGTTTATACACGAAAAGAAACAATCTTTGATGGTTACGAGAGATGGGAAGGTTGGGGATGGAAAAACACTAAATAGGCGATAGATAAGTGATAACTTTGATGAAGGGTAAGACAGTATACAATACTGGGGAAGCCAGCACACCATGTCCAGGGCAAGGTCATGGAATCTCCATAGACTCATCCAGACTCCCTGAGGGACGAAATTACTGGGGCTATGGGGACCATGGTCTTGGGAAACATCTAGATCAATAGGAATAACATATTTTATAGAGAAAACGTTCTACATTCTGCTTTGGTGAGTAGTGTCTGGGGTCTTAAAAGCCTGTGAGTGGCCATCTAAGATACTTCACTGGTCTCACCCCTTCAGGAGCAAGGGAGAATGACGAAAACTAAAGATCCAAGGAGAAGATTAGTCCAAAGGACTAGTGACCCGCAACTACCACGGCCTCCATCAGAATGAGTCCAGTACAACTAGATGGTGCCCGGCTACCACCAATGACTGCTCTGAGAAGGATCACAACAGAGGGTCCCACACAGAGCTGCAGAAAAATATAGAACAACATTCTAACTCACAAAAAAAGACCAGATTTACTGGCCTGACAGAGGCTAGAGAAACCCTGAGAGTATGGCCCCTGGACACCCTTTTAGCTCAGTAATGATGTCACTCCTGAGGTTCACCCTTCAGCCAAAGATTAGACACACCCATAAAAAAGAAAAAAAAAAGAAGACGTGAGAAAGCTATAAAGCATGTGGCAGCTGTAGCAGTGTTGGGAAGTGTTAGTGAAATCTACCTGAAGAGAGAGCTACCTCTAATTCTGGAGAGACTTAGAAAAATCAAAAGCAGGTAACAGGGAGGAACTGAGAATGGGAAACCACATTTCTAATTCTAACATTCTGGCAATTTAACACTGTAAGACATCAGAGAAAGTGTCAAAATATGATAAAGGTCACCTTCCAGTCAGATCATGCCATGTGAAAGAAAAAAAAAAAGATCACTCTGCTTTATCCAAAATGGATGGTTGGAGCAGAGGAAAGTCTATGCTCATCTGATAATCTACTAGCTGTTAGTCTATTACCACATTTTTATGAAAATAACGCTCACCTTTTACATTTGTTTGCCAACCCCGCCCTCCCCCTGGGAGGTATTTTCGTAAGCATGAGATGCTAATTTTTTTACAGAAACATATTAAAAAATTGGTATAGTGGCATTTACAAAAATATTTCGAGGGGGGAGGGCAAATGACGTAGAAGGTGTGCATTATTAGTGTAAAAATGCAGTAATTGTTTGATTCATTTATTTACCAATTATTATTGAGAATATGTTTTGGGATCTACAAAAGTTGAGTGCTCCAAGAATATAAAAATTGGAAGGGCAGTATGGTGTAGCACAAGAAGCATGGGATTTAGAGGTATTTATTAATTCACATATTCATTTAATCAATAAATATTTATTGAAAAGGCCTACTATCTGCAAAGTACTGAGATAATATCCAGCTCTAAAACCTAAAAGATGTGTAATTGAAGGCACATTTCTTAGTCCACCTGAATTTTATTTTCCACATTTGTGAAACGGAGATATTAATATTTATTCAACAAGTTTATTTATATGAAATGAATAAGATCATGTATGTAAGCACCCAGACCAGAGAGCCAGAAGTGCTTAATAGGTGGGGACTCTAAGAGCCTGAGTTGTTGAAGATCTCAAAGCCTGGTGAAATGATTTTCATCTTTGATTGTACCTTTGAGTTAAAAAAATATCAATACCCAAGCCTGTTTCAGAGATTCTGATTTGATTCTGGTTTGGGGTGGGCATATTACTTTTTATAAGTTCCTCAGGTGACCCTAATGTGCACACAATGTTGAGAACCACTTGTATAATTATGAAACAGACTTGTGAGTCAAAAACATCATAAAAATTGAACACTGACTTAAGCTAGATATAGGCAGGCAGGCGTGGTGCTAGGAGAAATAGCCTAGATGGAGGGGATCTGACACCTACTGGGGTATAACCCAAATCACAATGTCAGTGGGGACATGTCACATTTGTGTTTGGTCTGATATGAGATCAATCAATGGCCAAGTGTTCAGATCTGACAGTTGAGGTTCAGGAACTGGGGTCACCGGGCAGTTGTTACCAGAATTAAATGACTCCCTGCATCATGATTCCAGATGGACTGGTTTAGAGGGGAACCCTGCCCCAGCTAGGGTGGAGAAGCAGGGTTCAGTGAGAGGGCTGGAAAAGATCAGTTAGAGGTCAGGCTGCGGACCAGCACGCTGAGGTTCAGTGCAGGGCTCTAGAGTGAGCAGGTTGAGGTCTCGGTGCAGAGAAATAGAAACACATCATCTGTGAAGGTAGACCTAAGAACTGGGAATGTATCTCAAAGGTTATGGGCAAGGGCCTTCGGGACTTTTCTTTCTTTTTGGAAATTACTGAATGCTGAAGAGGCTCTAAAAATTGTATTTCGATTTTTAGCAGAAAAAGAAATAGTTTCCATTATTTAAAGGAAAAATTCAAGTAAAGTTTAAAACACTGTATAAAAATACCTGCAATCTTATATCCAAATACTCTCAAATTAAAAAAAAAAAAGTCAAACTGCCTTTTGAATTCTTATTTTATACATTGTTTTCATATACACAGAGCTTTCGTGGTGCATTGGTTAAGAGCTTGCCTGCTAACCAAAAGGTTGGCAGTTGGAATCCACCAGTCGCTCCTTGGAAACCCTATGGGCAGTTGTACTTGGCCCTATAGGGTCACAATGAGCTGGAAGCGAGTCGACAGCAACGGGTTTGATTTTGTTTTGGTTCGGTTCATATACATGCTATTTAGGAGATGCTAAAGTCATAAAAAATATTTTCTCAATTTGCAGTCATGTTGAAAACAAGTGGAAAGAAAAAGATCCTTTGCTAGTACAACTTTTTAGTCAAGGACATTAGCTCTAAGTTTTAAATGAGATCTGGCTCATGTGTCTTTAATTCCATGGATATGCTTTAAAAATCTTTTGATGAGAAACTGTTATTCAGACTATAGTTCAGTTTCAAAAACAAAACCAAAAAAAAAAACCAAACCCGTTGCCCATGGAGTCAATTCCGACTCAGAGCGACCCTATAGAACTGAGTAGAACTGCCCCATAGGCTTTCCAAGGAGTAGCTGGTAGATTCAAACCGCTGACTTTATGGTTAGCGGCTGTAGTTCTTAACCACTGCACCATCAGGGCTCCACAGCTCACCTTTACAGTCTATCAAATTTGGGAAGATGGAGATAGGATAAATACAGAACAACTAAATATAATTTTAGATATGGATTTTAACAGGGTATGTTTGTTTTTTAATTCTTGAAGTTTGGAGAAAAGCTGAAAAAAAAAAAAGAGAGAATTCTATAGGCAGCCTAAAAGTAAAATTTCTTTTCAGTGTTTGATAAATAGCCATTCTCTAGATACACACATGATCTACACCTCTTAACCACAGGACTAGATGAGGTCACAGGAAAAAAAAAGTGTTGATGTTCTAATCTGGTCCAAGGGCCAACAGAATCTTGTCAGATTCACTTGTTGACTAAAGATCTGGTGTGGAAAGGTGTTTTTCACCTTTACGTAGATTACCCGTACTTCATCTCCTTTGTAACTTAAATGTAGCCTGATGGAACTTTTTAAATGTTTGTATATTGACACAATTTTTGGCCTTTTATTTGCTCTGGACAGATCAATGGTCCACATATATGATATTACCTTGCTGATTCTTACAAATAGTCGTTGGTCTTACCTTTTCCTCTTGAAATAGGAGCTCTAAGTAAATTCCGGACATGAAAGTTAGAGACCATAATATGTTTAAATGGAATCCTGGGTAGGGAAATGGTTAAAATGCTCAACTGCTAACGGAAAGGTCGGAGGTTCAAGTCTACCTACAGGCAACTCAGAAGAAAGACTTGGTTATCTACTTCTGAAAAATCACTTGTTGAAAACCCTATAGAGCACAGTTCTGCTCTTAGATGCATAGGATCAACACGAGTTGAAACTGAATTGTTGGCAAGTGGTAGTAGTAGTGATTGTATGTTATATAGGCTTTACTTTTGACATGGTTTTTAAAAAGAATTCTAAGAGAAACTTGAAAGCGATTTGTAGTAAAATCTGTTTACCTTTCATTTGTGTGTGTTTTCCATCATACTTCTAGGCTTAGAAGATTATTTTCACTCCAGAATTTTGGTTAGTGCTCAAATTTATTTTCTGCTCTTTAACTCTTCAGTCTTTCTGAATTTAATACGGAATCCGGGAATAAATTGAGAAATTAAATGGATTTTTTTGTTTGGAGTTAACAGCCCATTGTATCAGCACCATTAATTGAGTACTGGTCCTCTCCTTTATGGATTTGTCAAGACTTCTTTATCATATAAAACTCATATGGAATAGAGTCTACTTACGGACACGCTGTTGTATTTCATCAATTTGTCTGTCTATGTCTGTGCCAGTAGCCTTGAAATATGTGTAAATTTATGGGAGGGCTGGTACTTCCTTTTGAAGATCTTATTCATTCTTGCCAAATTACTCTTTAGATGAACTTTATTTCCATCTTTGTTAACTTTTAAATTATAAAAATAATTAATGATGTAAAAAAAATTGAAATTTTCTAGAAGTATAAATAAAACCCAGACCAGTTGTTGTTGAGTCAATTCTGACTCATGGCAACCTCACGTGTGTCCACTGTGCCCGTAAGGTTTTCAGTGACTGAGTTTTTGGAAGTAGATTGCCAGGCCTTTCTTCAGAGGAAAGTCTAGGTGGGCTTGAATCACCAATCTTTTAGTTAGCTGCCAAATGTTAACCGTTTGTGCCACGTAGGGACTCCCATTGAAGTATAAATAGGAAACAGTGAAATTTCCTGTTCTTTCTCATCCTCACTGTTCCACGTCTTCTACTCCATAGGTGTAGCCATTGTCATTTTGGTGTGTTCAGATGAAGTCTCAAATATTTGGTAAGGCTAAAAACAAATTATCTGTGATTTTTTGTTGTGGTTGAAATTGTGTTAAAGCTATACATTAACTTAAGAAAAATTGACATCTTAGGAATGTTCAGTCTTCCTATTCAGAAACATAATATGTCAATTTACTCAAGCTTTTATATACCTCATTAAAAATTCATAATTGTATTTATATGGAATCCAACATTTTGCATTATTTCCAGATAATGCTTTTGTTAATATTGTGAAGGAACTTCTTTTTTCAATACATTTTCTTTCAGATCACTAGTAGTATAAATAAATGCTCTTTATTTTTGTCTGGTTGTCTTCTGTGAAAGACTTTGGGTTTTCATACTAAAAAATCACATCATCTAAAATTTTTGACAATTCTCTATCCTTTTGATAGTTAAGGTTGTGTGTCAACTTGGCTGGGCCATGATTCTCATTCAAACAGAACAAGGGGATACTGAGTGGTTTAAAGTGGTTTAAAGTCAGGAAAGGTGTGCGTCAGGGTTGTATCCTTTGGCAGTTATAATGTAGTACGGCAGTCATATGATGTTGTGATCACTTCCATGATGAGATTTGATGTAATGTGATCACCTCCACGATGGGATCTACTGTGAGTAGCCAACAAGTTGAAAGGAAGTTTCCTTGGGTGTGTAGCCTGCATTGAATATAAGTGGGCATTCTGGCAAGGCTCATGGGCTTTTGCTCTCTCTGGATCCTGCAGCTGGCTTCTGTTCGTCTGACCTCCAGTTCTTGGGACTTGAGCTAGCAGCTTACCTGTGGTCTTGCCTGCTGATCTTGGGATTCATCCATCTTCACAGCCTGTGAGCGACAGTCCTGCTATCTGACCTGCCAATCTTGAGTTCACCAGCCCCTGAGGCTACCTGAATCAGGAGAGGCCTCTATTCTGATCCACGGACTTGGGACGTTCCAGCCTCTACAACCACGTAAGCCATTTTCTTGATATAAATCTCTCTATATATATAATTATACACTTTACTGGTTTTGCTTCTCTAGAGAATCAAGCCTAAGACAATCATCCATATTTGTACGTTTTGTTTCTAGTTCATATTTTAACACTTCTGAAAAAACTTTTAGAACAACATTATATAACAGTGGCATTAATAGAAGCTCTTATTATTCCTGATGGTAAACAAATTGATGAAATTGAAAATCTTCGTTGAGAAGCAGAATAGCACAGTGCTACAAGCAAAGGCTCTGGAGCCTCATTGCTGAGTTGAAATCCTGGCTATGATCTTCCTAGAGGCGTAAACTACTCTCTATGCTTCATTTTTCTCATTTGTGATGTGGAGTAATAATATCTTTCACCTCATACAGTACTGGTGAGGCTTAAATGAATTAATGTTTTACCATTGCTTTTAAGAGTTTTGGCACAACAGTAAGCGCTTGATGCAATAATTAGAGTTTTATTGTATCAGAAGCTTTTAAGGCATCTTCAATATGCGCTAATGATCCAGAAAATAGCAATGTACGAGTTTAAAAACACTCAACTAACCGAGTGTAGTAAATCAGTGTTTTCTGTTTTGCTCTGTTTTAATGCTGAAGTATGTTGAATTAGCTCTGTATTTTTTATTACAACGTTTTCCAAAGAATATTGTTTATTCTTTGGAGTCTGTGTAAATTAGTAACATTTGTATTTATGTGGGTGTAGGCTGCTGGAAGTGGGGTGTGGTTTTCAGCAGTTCTAACTGCTAGAAAGCTCTATTGCTTGAGGTGACTCCCCCACTGCCTCTTTACTATTCATCCAAAAACAATCCTGCTCTTATAGTTTTAAGGAATTGGAAGCTGAAGAAGGTGGCTCCTGTGGTCAATCTTTGTCTTATATCTGGTTCTGCCTGTTCAGTATAAGTATGATTGGATATCTGTGTTATGGGGCTCCAAGAAGATGACAGTTAATTTTGGGGTGTCTCAGTCTCAGGCCTCAGAAATAGTCTCTTCTCTCTAGGTACTCTCATTCCCTTGGGGGGATCTCATCCAGTCTCTGGACTTTAAATGTCATCTTCATGCTAATGACAGAGTCCCTGGTTGGTACAAATGGTTAGCACTTAGCTACTAACTGAAATGTTGGCAGTTCAAATCTACCCAGAGGCACCTCAGAAGAAAGGCCTGGCAGTTTACTTCTGAAAGGTCACAGCGGTTGAAAATCCGATGAAGTACAGTTCTACTCTGACACACAGGATGTCTCCACAAGTTGGAATCTTCTCAACAGCAATGGTTTGGCTTGTTTTTGTCATATGCTAATGGATCCCGACTTTTACCTCTAGCCCTGACCACAAGCCTGCTCTCCATATGCATGTGTCCAAATGCCTGTTTAATATTCTTATTCCTGGTGTTAACCAGAGTGTCTCTAATATTACAACATTTAGTATGATGTCTAGTGATTTGAAATTGAAAGTTTTTGTTGAGGGGCAGAATAGCATGGAGTTTCAAGTATTATATTTAGGCATTTATTGTGCATTTCCATTTCATAGTGTCCAAATCTGAACTCAGGAACTCATGGGTCCGCAAGACTTTGCTTTGTTCTTATCTGCAGGGATACATTTCAAGAACCCCATAGATGCCTGAAACTGCGAATAGTACCGAACCTTACATACACTAGGTTTTGACCTATGCATACATACTTACGATAAAATTTAATTTATAAATTAGACACAGTAAGAGATTAACAACAATAACTAATAATAAAATAGAATAATTATAACAATATACAGTTTTAAAAGTTAAATGTGAATATGTGGTACCCAGAAGGGGCAGAGCGGGAAGGCTCAAGATTTCATCATGATATTCATTTAACATTTTTGGACCATGGTTGACCCCAGGTAACTGAAACACCAGAAAGCAAAACCCTTGATAAGGGGAGTAGGACAGCTACTGTGTATCGAACTCCTAATCTCCAAACCTGTGCCTTCCTAGTATTCTCCATTATAGTACATGGAAACTCTGTTCTTCCACTTGCTCAGGTCAGAATCTTGGGGTCCAAAAACCTGAAGTCATTCCTGACTCATCCCTTTCAAATCCTCATCCAATCCATTAGCAAACTAACCAACTTTATATTGACCTAGGATCCCATTGCTTCACATAAACTCTCTTACTACCATCCTGGTTTCAGCTGTCATCATCTTGTTCCCGGGGCTTTTCGCAAAAACCTCCTGATTACTTTGCCTGCTTCAGTCTTTGCCTATGTACAGCCTGTTCCCATTACAGCGGCCAGAATCATCCTGTTAAACACAAATTAGATCTTCTTGTTCCTCTGCCCCAAATCCTTCATTGGTCGTCCATCTTAAATGGAATAAAACCTAAGTTCTCATCATGTCCTCCAGATCCCCCACCTCCACACCACTTCCCCACCTGTGACTTCATCACATGCTGATCTCTGCCTCACTCATTCCACTCCAGACCCTGCACCTTCTTGACAGTCATTCTCCTGTCTCAGTGCCTTTGCACTTGCTGCTTTCTCTACCTGGAACACCCGTCCCTCAGATGCTCACAAGGCTCCCTCACTGTCTTCAAATCTCTCAGCTCAAAACAACTTTTGTCAAAGATCTTTCACCTATCATGCCACAAGAAATGGTCCCTGTACCCTACCCCACTTGCTCCCTGTCCATTTTTTCAGTTTCATTTTTCTTTACAGCATTTATTTTTATCTGACATAATTTTTTTTTGTTTATTTGGTTATTATCTGTCTTTCTCCACCAGTAAGTAAGCTCCATGAGAGCAAGGACTTTGTTTTGTTCACGAATATACCTCCAGGGCTTAGAAAACTCTTTGGCACCTAGTAGCATTCAAAAAATGTTTAATGAGTGAATGAATTCTCCCCTTCTAATGGTGATAATATGTAACGTATGTCCAGTTAACAACATAAATATCTGAAAAGGAGTGAAAACTAATATTTATTTTATGTGTCGTGGCCAGAGCTGGGCTGGAGAGTGTCTATAGCACTTCCGAGAACAGGAGAGCTTGTTCAGTTAGAGTCTCACTTCTCTTCAGGGTTTTAACTCTACTCAAGGATTTGTTTTGTACATAGGTGGTATGATTTTAAAAATGCTCACAAAAATAAAATAGTGCATCCAGTCCGCTAAGGACTTAGATGCTTTAAATCGAGGGAAAAGTTCTTTGTTTATCCATGAGAAAACAAAATCCACATGTTAATACTCCATTGGAGAGGTGACGTAGATTACATATGTTGACTCATAATTGTTTATTTGAGTACATCATTTTGATAAAAGAGGGAGAAATGACACAGAAGGACACAGCCAGAGAGGCTGGGGGCACCAATAGCAAACTGACTATTTCTCTAAAACAGCCTCATGGGTAATAGTAAAAAGAAGTCATGTGGGCCTGGTTCTAAATTCTTGTCTGAACTTGGTGCCTGTGTGATCCAGGCAAGCTGGTCTGGATCTCAAATTAGTTTCCTAATTTGTAAAGTAAGTTTTCCCTGTGTAGTAAAGATGAAATAATAAGGATAATGCTTAGGACAGTATCTATCAGATTTAGAAAATGGCCAATAAGTAGTAGCTTTTTGGTTATTTTTTTCTAGGGCTAGGTATTATTTCATAAAGATATTGGATTCTTATTAAGAAATGAGTGTTGCATGTCAATAGTTAGAGAAATAAAGTTAAAATTTCAGTCATCAAAGAGACTCTTGATGTTTTACTTCCTTGGATGAACACTGTGACACATTTATAGATTCCAAATATTTTACTGGGCAAATGCTGTGACCTCATTCAAACCTATACTTTCAGCCCCTCTTTTAAAGCCTTTTTTAATGTTAATTAGTTGTAGTACAAGGTCCAGTGTGAGGACCATGAGGTCTCCTTCTCTCTACCCGAGTTGTTTGAGGCCCCTTCAACCCTGTTGACTATGAGACAACTCTTGCAGGGGGTCTTGGGTTTGTCTGCATGTAAGAAAGAAAACCCATAATTTTGATACGATATGAAGCCTGAGAATGTAGTTGCCAAATGCTGGCTCGTGAGTGTGCCTTTTCTTTCTTCCCCAATGAAGTTCTTACGTGCAATTGCATCTTAAGTTCTGAGTTTGTAGCCTTATTTTCTATACCATCATGATGATACAAACATGAATATTTAATTAACTAAAATATTGGTATAACTATGTTGGGAAAGTAGGAGAGGAAGGATGAAGGGAAGTGAGCTGGGTTCGTCATATCATATAAGAAATCAGCAAATAATGACTTAAATTGACACATCAATAAATACCCATATTGTTTATAAGTATGGAGATAGTTGCTTCTGGGAGCTGGATTATTTCTCACCAAAAGATTCTTAGTACTATCAGATTTTGAAATTATATGAATGTATTACTTTGTTAAAAATGGGAAAAAATTAAAGTAGAAATGAATAAACAGTAAAAACATAGTAAAGACAAAGATGCTCAGTTGTCAAAAAGGAACTTTTCCAATCAATGAATGATGTTACGTGAGATGACCATGTAAAGGTGTTATGGGGTACAACTTCATTATTTTGGCTGCGGGGAAAGACCTATTATGGGATAAACAGTCAAGTGTCTCTCTTAGAAACAAGGGGGCTAGACATTATGAGATAGTTGTGATCGGTGGGGAGAATCTTCCATTCTGGAGGACAGCGTTCCCTTTGCTTTCTCAGAAACATAAGCTATTTTTACCACAGGTACTTTTAATTTAGCCTTGAGTTCTGAAGTCCATTCTCTTTTTCTGCATAGGTCTGGGATCTAGTAACTACAAATGGAAATCCCAGAGCCAACATTCTGGGGCAAGAAGCAAAGTAAGGAACCTCAGAGACTACTTCCCAGGAAGTGATCAGATTGGACAATTTGATTATACCTTGCCATTTTAGAGGCTACATATTCCAGATAAAGGGTTGATCTGGGATGTATCCTTGAAAATGGCTAGGTTATGTTTTTGGTCCCCATACAGGAAAATGCTCCAAGACCTTCTAAAGACTTGCTATTCAAAGTGAGGCACACAAGCCAGCCTCATTGTCATTACTGGGGAGGCTGTTGGAAGTTCAGAATCTCACAGTCAGTCCTAGTAAATCAGAACCTACTGAATCAGAATCTGTAGTGTTACAAGATCCCCAGGGCATTTTCACATTAAAGTTTGAGAAGCACTTCTATAAGAAACCAGGATGTGGAGACAGATGGGCTTATGAGAGCTGTGTAAACAGATGTTAAAATGCCAGGCTGAAAGGGGAAACTGGGCAGGAGCCAGGCTGGGAAGTAGAAGCTAACGACCACAGGAGGAGGGTCAGCATTATATGGCTAGATGAACCAACATGAAGTAATATCCATTACTGGGAAGGAGAGAGACATTTTCAGACTGAGAAATTAAATACTTTAGAGGTTTATATTTAGCTTTTGTACCCTGCCTCCTACTCAACCCAAAACTGGACAGGCAAATGGGAAAGGTATGACCAAGCTGGCTAGAAATAGGAACCCTTTTCAAGGTTAAAGAAATTATGACTGATGAGAAATCATTCCTGCCTCTATTTGAAATGTTGTTCAGAGACACATTTTCTGCATTTAAATAAGAGAGGAAAACAGCATCCAATTAAGCCTAAAATATTCAGGAAAAAAGTCAAAATTCATGAAACTTAATGGTAGGTGTCCCTTCATTGCTCATTTATCTGTTGAACTACTGAGCAGGTATTAGCTGGTCACACAGCTCAGTTTTTTACAGAGAAATTAATCAAAAAGATTTGAAATGGTAAAGGCCAATTTTAGTAGCTCCCCATTCTAATGAAGATATAAATCATATTAGTGTTTTGTTTTCCAAAGATCCTGAAGTTTCTTACCTAGTTGGAATGTCCGTTGAAACATTCAGGCCTTGAAAAGCATGGACTCGCATTCTCATAACACAAACAAAAAAAAGGTGATGAACGGTTTTGGAATAAATTAACTCCCAGATATTTAAGCTATGTTTTACACCAAAATATTCTTATTTACCTACTCACAACATTCATTCCCACACTGTACATGCAACCACTCATTGATTACATGTTAAAGATTTCCCCCCAATTTATCCTTTCTTTACTAAACAGTTTAAGTATTTGCTTAAGGAGATTACCAGTTTTGTTTAGATAGGTAAACCATTTTTAAAGTCCCCGGAGGCTGACTTTTATCTCTGTAAAAATCTGTAGCCATCTTACTGAACTTCTTACAGAATTCCTCACCAGGTAAGTTGTAATCTAAAATAGAAATACGCAAAAAAAAAAAAAAAAAAGACATACATACACATTGATAAAAACTTCCAGATAACGTTTCCCATTTCTATCCTTGTCATTAAGATTGCTATTTCATATCATACAGCTTGACCATTTACATGCACTCTTTTGGGTCGAGGGTGAGACAGATTGTTTGGATGTAGTAGTGGATAATATTTCTACAAAATAAAGCAATTGGAGGATAATTGTCAGTTGAAATACTCCCAAATGATCAAATTTTATGTTGTGGTTCTTTTGAAAAACCGAAATTAGGTAAGAATCTTACCCTAGCTCTTATCTCCAAGTAGAGTCATTGGACTCTCTGGGGTTTCTAAAGGCTCTCACTGTTCATAAGCTGTTCTTTTCCTTTCAGAAGCTCCTTAGGAGTAAATGTATATTGCTGTTCTGGGTCCTGGATTAGGCCCTGGATTTCTCATTGACAAGCTACACAACCCAAGGAGCAAGAGGCAATAGTCACATTCAGATTGGAAAAGAGACCTGTTGCTTGCAACAACTTGATGCTTGCCTAAAAATTGGGTCATGACTAGAAATGGGGCCTGTTAATTTTAGAGGATATTTTAAAGTTGGTAGAAAGAATAAAGGAAGGAGAAAGGGAAAAGTAATACAAATGCTCTAGCAGAGTTTGTAACAAGCATCTTGGTGAAAGAATAGTTGTACAGGGTATTTTTTTTATTTGTTTCAAAGTATCTTAGACTTGTTGAGCCTATCTTATAAGATGTTACAATACAGTAAGATAATAAATAGATAAGCTGGGACAAAGATTGAGGCCGGTGCCTTAAGGACACAGTGGATATTAAAATATAAGACTTTAGCCTATGCGTTTGATTATGCTTGACTGCTATGGAAAGGATTTTTACAGACTTTACATATCAACCAAGAGAATACATACAATAATCAAAAAGGGATAGAAGAACCATCACCCCATATTGGCTTCCATCTAAGAGTATTATTGGATGGACATCTGATAGAGTGTCTTAAGATGGTCTTAATGAGCCCCCTTGACCTTCATAGAAATAGAAGGCAATCCAACATGGAGGAATATCAACTGTGGAAGAGTTATATAGACATTTAAGAAGGGTAAAATATGAATTATTTAGGTGTCCTATATGTGTTTCACAGCTAGTGTAAAAGAAATGAAAATAAAAAAAGTTTATTTAAAAAGCTCATTGCAGTTTGCACCATTTGACCTAGTTAACAAACATTTCTTTTGGGACCAGAATGGCTCTTTTGTTTAGGAAACACCTTAAAGACAATAGGAACTTTTGAAAGTCATAGTCTAGGTAAGAGTATTTTAGCCAAATAAAAGGTAAGTAGTTCTACATAATAAAGAAGAAGAAATATTAATTTCTGGCAATTGGAAAAACAGGGTTTGGTGTTTTGGTAGAGAGAGGAGGCCTGAGCAAGTTGGTGGCTAGCAAGGTCCTAAAAAAAAAAGAGGATCAGAGACAAATTTCCCCTAGAAGAATGATTATGGACCTTGAGGACAGTGAATATGAATCATTTTCTCTTCTGAGGCATAATCTATGGCTCCCTAACCTTTAGGGAAACCCCACTACACAGGGCAGCCAAGTGTAGGTAGAATTGTTGAAAGAAAAGTGGGCAGATGGAGCCAGTGAAGAAAAAGCGGTTGTAAGAAGTAGGCTAATGAGCTGGGGGATTGAGAGTTCCACAGAAGCAGGAATGAATTTAGAATAATCCCCAGGATTTCTTTTAGATCTAGGGGTAGACACAGACTTTGTATAATGCATGAGATGATGCAAATAAATAAATAAAACATCACCAACAACCAAAAAAAAAAAATTAAAAAAACCCAAAACAAACCTAGTTTATTTGGATATGAAAGGAATGGGCAAGCACAGAAATCTAAAGGTTTGGGGCATCCAGTCAGTAGATACTTGGCAACACAGCTTATGTGGTTGTGGTCAAAACATGGATACTTTGGCAAATCATGGAAGCTGAGTTGGGGGAGGCAGTGGTAAATATATAGTATATATTTTGACTTAAATTCTGCTGAATTCCCACTAGGTTTTGCCTAGGGGCAAGTGTCTATTACTGTGACAGTGACAAAAGCTTCTTATTAAGATTATTTTAAGTTTGAACTTGAATCTGTAAATCCACTTTTTTTTTTTAATAACCAGGTTGGTACTGCTTAGACACTCAGATCCATCAAAGTGACTTTCTCAAGATAATTCACCTGTAGTTGATGGATAAACTGGGGCACGTGATTTCTCGGTGTAGTTCTTTTTCCACTATACAGTGCTCTTTCTTGTAATTAAAGATTCTTACTTTTAAACATTCTTAAATATCTCATAATACCACCACATATGGATACACACACACACACACACACACATATTAATTTCATTGATTATCTACTACATGCCAGGCATTGAGAATACAAAGATGAAGGAGATACAGTTCCTATTTTTCAGATAAACGTGATATAATCATCTTGGAGAAGACAGACTGATAACCCAACATTGCAAGCCATTTTGACACATGTCTCAGTGGTAGTGTATAGGGGGTGTTTGGGGAGCAGAAAGGAAGAAACACTTAACCCTAGAGATCAAGAAAGGTTAAAGATGGAGAATGAATGAATAAATTATACGCCAACAAGCTTCTTTATGTGTCTCTTCTGGTTTATAATGGATACCTATCATTTCAATTTTACTGGATCCTTGGGATTTTGTGAAAATATGTTTGGTAGAAATCCTGATTATCCTTGGGCATTTATAAGTCTTTAACAATAATGGTGATTTTTAAAATAACAGTGGTATCTTAAAATAGAGACTTCAAATTCCCTTTCTTCCATTCTGGGCACTCACTGCTTCTAGAGTTTAAGCCAAACCCAAAATAAGTCTTTGAGTCCATGCTATTAGGGTTCAACCTGTAAAAGGCAAAAATAAAAATAAAAATTATAACCTAAGATGAAAATGAATAGGATTTGAACTTATGAGCCCACAGGGAAAAGAATTCCAATTTCAAATACTATTAAATGGAAATAGTTTTGATCTTTGGGTCCCAGAAGTCAGTCTTACCAACTGGGTAGCAGAAGCAACTTCTACAAATAAATGAACAAAGACGGCGTTTTTATGCATGACCTCAGTTAACCAGATTATTTTGGTTGTCTTAATACGTGGGCTTGCTATGAGTCGGAGTAGACTCAAAGGCAACATTCTCAGGTCTTTTTTTTTTAAATACAAACTAGAGAAGGGTGAGACAGTACACAATACAGGAGAAACCAGCACAACTTGTACCAGGAAAGGTCGTGGAAGCCCCATAGACATATCCAAACTCCCTGAGGGACTGAATTGCTGGGTGGAGGCCTCTGGGGAACATGGTCTCAGGGAACATCTAGCTCAATTGGCATGACACAGCTTATAAAGACAATGCTCTACATTCTACCTTGGTGAATAGCGTCTGGGGTCTTAAAAGCCTGTGAGCAGCCATCTAACATACTCCACCGGTCTCATCCCTTTGGGAGCAAGGGAGAATGAAGAGAACAGGATACAAGGAAAAGATTAGTCCGAAGGACTAATGGTCCACAGCTACCAAGGCCTCCACCGGACTGAGTCCAGTACAGCTAGATGGTGCCCAGCTACCACCACTGACTGCTCTGACCAGGATCACAACAGAGGGTTCTGGACAGAGCCGGAGAAGGATGTAGAACATAATTCTAACTCACAAAAAAATGACCAGATTTACTGGCCTAAAGGAGACAGGAGAAACCCCAAGAGTATGGCCCCCAGACACGCTTTTAGCTCAGTGGTGAAGTTATCTCCTAGGTTTCACCGTTCAGCCTGGGAGTGGACAGCCCCGTAAAACCAAATGAGACTAACGAGGTACAGGAGTCCAGTGACAAGGGCCAGAAGGCAGAAGGGGACAAGGAAGCTGGTGATAGGGAACCCAAGGTTGAGTAAGGATATTGTTGATGTGTTGTGAGATAGTTAACCATTGTCATAGGGCAACATTTGTAGTAACTGTTAAATGTGAAATTATTTTGTTCTGTAGGCCTTCATCTTAAGTGAGAATAACAGTACAATTCAAAGACTGTAGTCGATGTCACTGAACTGTGCATGTAGAAATTTTTGAAATGGTGTATCTTTGGCTATTGGTATTTTCACCAAAAAAAAAAAAAAGAAAGAGGTTGAGAAGTTAGAGGGTTGATATGTTGTGGGGTTGTTAACCAATGTCATAAAACAACATGTGTACTTCTGTTTCATAAGAAACTATTTGTTCTGTAAGCCTTCACCTGAAGTACAATTAAAAAAAAAAAAAAACACAAACTAGAGCAAAATTGATACGCTTTCTGGATTGTAATTTATTGAAAAGGCAGTTACAAAATTTCACCTGTTCTTCCTATAGTCTAATGGTATCCACATAAACATTTTTTGCTCAAATATAAACCTTTCAACAGCTACTAGCTATAGAACAGGTCTTTATATTTTCAAAATCAGCACAATTAACTTGAAGTGTACATTATTTTAAGCTAGATTGTAAATGAATTACTTTAAACAAATATGAAATTTGTTATTATTTATCAAAACAAGCCAATGCACAGTAAAACTAAAGAATAAAGTCACCAGTTATTTCAATATAATGCCACGAGACATTTTTTCTGTTTGTAAAGGATCAAACTTTAGGTACAATCACAAAACATTTCAATATTCATTCAAAACCAGAATAATACAGTTGGTCCAAGAAAACACATTGAATTTTTCCTATATAGCATAATAAGACAGGGGATATAGAACACTTGAAAAACAGTTCTAAAAATGAAAGAATAGTAAATATACAACATTAATTCTCAGTAAATTTGTCACAGCAATGTAGTAAAGCATCATAGAATATACTTATATCTCGTAATATGAAGATAACTACTTTAATATGTAGGAATACTAGTTATATTAATAATAGCTGCTATTTATTTCAATGTTACTATAAAATTTATTCTTGGTGCTCTTTTCTGAACTTGCTAATTTTACCCTGGAGCACAAAAAATGTTTAGCTCAGTGTATGATACTTTGTTTTTATTTATAATATAAATCAGTGTAAAAAGATGTGATTGCATATATAATAAAATGAAAGAAAACTAACAGCATTTAATTTTTAGCAGTAACAGTAATATACATTTTTGATGGTGACATACTGTATATAGATCACATATGTATTTTCATTCATGATAATTTAATGTCGCTAAAAACCCCATTAGAACAATATACTTAAAATGCCTATGTATGCAACAGAATCAACACAATTTATGATTCAACCCATTTACGCTGTCTTGGAGACTCAAAGGAAATAACCCTCCTTTTGAACATTCCTTAAATTTTTGCTCAAATTGGCTGAGGTCAAATTCTAATCAAGAACCATTCTTTCAAATTTGCTGTCCTGTGCTACTCATGCTTGCAAGTGTTGACAATGGCACTGAGTGGTCCTAAAAGTGTCACCGAGAGAAGGAGGGCAGGGATGCACCTCTTCTTCTGTACCACTGCCGTACCTCCGGAAGCAACACCCAGATGGCCCCGCCTGCACTTACTTTAAATAGAATTGTTGCCTCCACTATGAAAATCCATAACAGAACAAATTACAAAGGTTAAAAGGAACATAATCTCTGATATTTGGGCTGAAGAATGAGGCTCAATTTTTTCCTAGATGGTTTCTAATTATGCTTTAGTGGTAGAGACAACCTCAGAGGCTATAATTTAAAGCTGAGTGTCCAAGTAAGTTAACAAAAACATGGGTCTTTAGAGTCTAAAAGCAAAACTTGAACCTAATTGGGTTGCTTTACTTGTGTAATGCCATATTAAAGTTTACTTCCTAATTATCAGTGGTCATCCTTTCTAGGAACTGTAATAAGTCTGGGAGGATATTGCGTATTATTACACTACTTTATTATATTTTTTCTTTTTAAAACCACACCCTTCCCTCAGTCATGACATTAAAACTTCTTTGATGATGATGATAACTCTCAATGTAGGACAAGTATATGTAATTGATCAAAGAATTTCACTAATTTTCTTCACAGTTATGTTCCAAATGAATTTTCAATATAAAAGCCTGATTGTTTTACACTT
Organism: Dugong dugon; assembly: GCA_030035585.1. Classification (NCBI taxonomy): domain Eukaryota; kingdom Metazoa; phylum Chordata; class Mammalia; order Sirenia; family Dugongidae; genus Dugong; species Dugong dugon. The sequence goes on from CM057465.1 coordinate 18,440,013, forward strand.
TTAAAACACATGCCCTTACTATGCACATTCATCGCCATTGTTGTTAGGTGCCGTTGAGTTGACTCAGTCTCATAGCGACCTTACTGTGCACTTACTGTCTACTTAAAAATTTTTTTTTCATCATTGATTAATATTAATCAAATGCCCTCAGGCAATGACACCAGTTTCTCCCTACTAACGGATTGTTTATCATTCATAGTCCCTATATTCACACAGATGCATTAATATTGTAATCTTCCCACAGATAACTCAGCAAAATAAAATCAGTGATGCACCATGCTTGTTCTTGACTGCAAGCCTTCATTTGACATAACATCTCAAGTCTTCTCTTTGGTAAGAGAAAGGAAATCTTTCCTCCTTTCTACCTGCAGTTTCCTTCTTTCTGAAATAGGCAGGATGCTTCCCATTTGGACTACTGTTTTGGGATATATGCATGCCATTTCTGGGTGCATACATTAAGAAAGTTTAGCAACTTGATAGGTTAAGCTTCTCAGCCTAAACCACAGAGAATATGATTACACAGTTGCCTAGAGCAGAGCTATCATTATGCAGATCTTCTTGCAGCTCTCTGTTTTTCGACTATCTCATCTCCAGATGCATTTAAAAACAGAAAAAAAAACTAGGTAGGTAGATACACACCTTATTTGGCCAGAGATTCCCAGAAATAAGATTCATATTGAATTGTTTTACTAGGGGTCCATGCTAACATTTTAAAACAGAATCTATACACGAACTGTAAGGTTGTAATTTTAGAACGGGATTTAGAGAAAAGGGGCCCATCTCTATCCCCATCTAGAAGGCTTTAGTTGCTGGAATATCAAAAAGAACGTATCATAAGGATTGATCACGTTACAGACAGCAGGCTTACCAAGGCACTCCCATGATTCAAATAATGAACATCTGATTAATTTAGCTGACGGTTCACATAGGACAGTGCCCTTTAAGAAACGTGTTTCTTATATTTAGAAAGCAGAATTCTAATCTTTATAAAGCATTTGAAAGCATTTTTAGGGCATATCAATCCTGGGAGTCAAAGAGCTGAGAATTTGGAAAAGTAGAAGAACGAAGAGGAGTGAAGTTGATGGTTCCAGGTTCTCTCAGTGCCATCTAGTCCTAGTTCATTGATCTCCAAAGTGATGGGGGGAGCCTTTCCTTATATCTAGTGCCCAGCCATGTGCAATAATAATATTAAAAGCAAGTATTATTTCCTCTAAGGGATGCAAAATATTTATGATGTATCCTGAAACCATTGCATGTTCTCCAAGAAGAAGGAGCCAGACAAAATAGCTTGGGGAAAACAAAACATTGAGTTCCATTAATGAAAAGTGCAATAACAACAACAGAATAGTATTATAATTTATCTCTGTTTAGAAATGGACAAAATTGATGCTCTTAGCTGGCTTCGACTTACCTGCATCCTAAGGAAAGCAAGTTCTATCTTTAAATTAGAGAACTTTATCAGAGAAGAGAGTCAGACTTAGTGGCCGCTGGCTATGTCTTCCAATGAATCAGCAGAACTATAGTTAAATTTTAGGATTTCATATTCCAGACATGAAAAGAACCAATTCTGGCTAATGAAAAACTAATAGGAAAAAGTTGTGCAATTCTGAAGATCCTAAGACTATCATAAAAGCAATTGCTAGCACTGGTATAGCACTTTACAGTTTATGAAGTTCTTTTTACACACTTGATTTCGTTTAGTCCTCACAACAACCCTGTGAGGTAGGTAATCAACTCCATTAAACAGCCAGGGAAAGAGAGACTTCATGTGTTTTTAAGTAAGTTGCCCAAAGTCATGCATTTAATAATGAAGGCAGTCTAGGCACACAGAGTTCTCTTTCAATTCCAACGACCCTACCTCTCCTCCACTCTGAAACTGTTAGATGAGTGAGAGATCAGAAGGAAAGGCCAAATCAGTTTGATACATGGGGGGAAATGTTAAATCCTGACTCTCGTATCTATGAATCTGGATTCCCCAAACGTGATGCCTTATACCACTGGTCAGCATATGTTTACACTACTGAGGGAGTCTAAACACCTTAGGCAATTCTTTTCTACTGTTCTAATAAAACTGGGCATTCCTTGTACAAGACTGGCTTTAAAGCAATCTTGAAGTGTGAGGAAAAAAAAAAAGATATAATCCGCCAGTTGATAGCATTTTCTGTAATCTTTAGACATTAGTAATAATGTTTTCATAGCTAATAAAATATAAGGAAGCACAGAGGGCACTGCCAGTTCCAGTCACTGTTTTGAAGTTTAGGATTATGTATAGCTTCAAACTGAAATTTCTCGTTTCACTCTGGACTGGCCACCACCTCCTTTTCAACAACCCCAGACACTCATCTCTTCTCCAGGCTACCATCTGAAGTTGAACTGATTTTATTGGAAGGAAACATGGTTTCTCTGAAGTCACTCCTAAGTCCTTCCAAACACTAAGGCTGATGATAGACACACTTTGTTCAGAAATAGTGCCCCAGCGTTAAATGACTTTTAAACCAATCAAGACTTAGTTATGCCAGAAATCAAAAAAAAAAAAAGAACCAACAACAAAAATATAAAGCCAGGGTGGTTGTGATTTTTCTTCTAGAAATATAACTTCTGTTATATTTCTGGGAATTAGGCTTGAAAATTTCAGTGTATAGTGTTTTTCTTAACAGTTCATATAAAATAATTCATAGTTCTTGGTCATAGCAATGTGAAAATCCAACTAGAAACATAGTCTTATACCCAATGCATAGATTTATGCTTATCTAAGTTCATTTGTTCTCATGATTTCTAGTTGTATTCAGCTAGTGGGCCAAAAAGTCTGTTTCAAGAGTCTGTCTGCATAAATAAGGAGCTCAGGTTGAAACAGGAATGAATTTGATGCACTTGGAAGATTTAGGCGAGTCCTTCCAGATACCCGTGCTGTTTGTTGGACTTCGGTTGTTAGTGTATGAAGTGGGTCTTCTACCTATGCTGTCAGAATCTTCCTTGTTGAATTTTTGCTTCACGTTTCGGCAGCACGGGAAGCTTTGGATACAGTCTTGCAAAAGATGTCCACTAAAAAACATGTATATCCAGGGATTGCAGCAACTATTCAAGGAAGCCAGTAATGCAGTGATAGTGATGGCAGGGTTTTCCGAATCTGTATGAAAAACATAAAGGGGTATTATTTAAATAGTCCGATTCAAGTAACTGAGCACTGGATAAACTCATTTTTCTATTGACTAATGGAAAAGGAAAAAAGTTTGGGGTTAGTACAGGAAATGAACTACTTTGTTCACTGATTAAGGAAATGGGTGGTGTATGGAAATTGGCTTGGTTGTAAAACACTATCCTAAGAAAGATGCCTTGTAATTAATTCAAATATTTTAAACCACTATTAAAAAGTTGAAATCAAATGCATGGGGATTACAAGAAGGATATACTCAGATTAAGAATATTAAATAGCTCATCTTAAAAATCCTCCTATCCTTTGCACTAACAAAATTCCTTGGACACAGCGTTTAAGGAATAGCCGCAATTTCAACAAAATCTCAAGACTCTATAACCACATATATCAAATTGTATGCATGCGAATAATACAGGCAAAAGTATGGCATTGTGGATCATGTTAGACAGTTAAAAATCTTTTGATTTTAACCATATTATTGTAATATAAAAACCATACAGAAGGGAATAGTTGAAAGAGGTCCTCGAAGTATAGAAAATGTAGTTGTTTTTCTTCGATTAACTAGAAATTTGACTTGCTTTTCAAAGAAAGTCATCTTTAACTGTGGTTTAAAAAATTAAATTATATTAAGAAGAACATCTAAGTTAGAAAATTCCAACAGGATTTTGAAATATTTTATGTTATTAGCACTGGTCAAACAACCTAAAATATTATAACCTTTCATAATGGAACTACTGCACTGGTAATATACTTCTTCTAAAAACAAGAATAACAGCAAGCACTGACTTTCCCTTATTAAATATAACCTTAGGTCTTCTCACTCTTGTTTTGCCACAATAAATTACAGGCTAGTTAATCATATTCTGTGCTAAAATCGAAAGTAGTCGTAATCCATGACTAAGTCTATATTAAAAAAAAAAGAAATCATCAACATACCTTTGCACAAATGAGGAAGTTTTTAATAATCTTATCTAAATCCTGATAAACCAATAACTAGACTGGATTTTTATTTTTTATTTTTACTAAGAGGCAGCTAAAATCCAGCAAAGCAGGAAGTGGTTAACCAAAAATAAAGCAAAAGTGTTTACACTGTATTTTTCATAATCTGTACTAAATATTATAACCATGCAAGAATTTTTATCTGTTTACATTCCCACCCAAATGTTTTATTTAAAAATATAATTTCCAAAGTATATCATATTACAGTATCCTCCCCCAATCCCAAATATCAAAAGGAAACAGCCCCTCCCAGACACCTATTTCCCAGCTACAGTTGTTACAGTAGCTTTCCTGTAATATATTTGATTTGAAAAAGCCTTTTTTTTTTCTTACTAAAAGGAAAAAATTTCCAAGATGCAGTATTAAGGAATGCTTTGGCTTTTGGTGTATGGGGGTGTAAATCGCTGTCAAAACAGTTTTTCTAGCTTGGGAAGGAATTAAAATCAAACAATCTAGTAGGTTCATAGAACATTCTCAGTGAACTACTGAAAAGAGTTGTGTAGAGAGGTATATAGCTGTAGGTCAAATTAGTGATGAAAGATTAACGAGTTAATGTAACAAATTTAGAGTTTATCGATAATTCCGCTTTGAAACAACAGAAAAAAGGGTTAAAATGATTATTAGGGAAAAATAAGAGGTTATGATGAGAAACGGACCATTAGCTAAATGTCAGGTTAGAATTCTTAATCTTTCTCCAGCTTTTTCCAGGGAAAAAAAAAGTCTGTTTTTTTTTTTCCCTTACTTTTGGGGCATCTCTGCAAAACTTTTATATTAATTATAATACTTTCACAATTCTAATAAAAAGCAGCTGTGACAGTAAAGATATTTTACTGTATCCCGTAGACTTGAAAGCAGGATGTTAACACAGAAGTGGCAAAAAAAAAAAAAAAAAAAATCACTCTGTTTTGCAACTGTGTGGTTGACTCTGGGGCACAATTTCTGGATTTGTGGTTTTAGGGTCATTACACGCTACACATACCGATTCCTGGGCCCCATTTTAGATCTACTCAATTCAGAAGGTGGGGACTCCAGGAATCTGCATCTTTGACAATTTCCTGAGGTGGTTCTTACGCACTCAGAAGTGTAAGAATTATTGCCCTGAAGGATATTATAAAAGAAATATTACCGTTCTCTCTCCCCCCACCCCAGTCCCACCCCTGCACCTTCCTTCATTGTCCTGGTACCTACCGACCCAGGCGGACTTCTCATCCCAGACGGACCACATCTGGATGATGAAGAAGGGCGCCCAGCAGATGATGTAAGCCGTCACGATCACGAAAGTCATCTTTACCGTGCGAATCTTGGCGCGGGAAATGGTCTTCACGCTGTTGACACAGGGCGTGAGCAGGAGCCCCTTGTGGAAGGCGCTACCAGCGTCCTCGGGGCCCTTGTCCTTGTGCGACGCGGTCTTCCTGCGGACGTTGCGCCAGATATGGTAGCAGATGCAGCCGTAGCAGGTGCCCAGGATGATCACGGGCGCCACGAAGATGCCGCCCGTCATCCAGGTCACATAGGCGCGGGGCCCCCAGGGCTGGATGAAGGTGGCCCAGCAGTCGTAGGCTTTGGTGACATTGTTCACCTCAATCTTGGAGAAAATAAAGTACTGCGGCGTACTCAGCACGAAGCTCAGCACCCAGGCGGCCGCGATCATGAGGCGCGAGCGGCGCGCCGGCTGCTGCAGCGTCTTGAGCGGGTGGCACACGGCGATGTAGCGGTCTGCGGTCATGACCACTAGCATGTAGGCCGACGCGAACATGCCTAACACCTGCAGATGCTTCACTACGCGGCACAGCCCATCGGGGCCGCGGAAGCGGTAGGTGATGTCCCAGCACAGCTGCGGCAGCACCTGGAAGAAGGCGACGGCCAGGTCCGCGAGGCTGAGGTGGCGGATGAAGAGGTGCATGCGGGACGTTTTGCGCGGCGTGCGGTACAGCGCCAGTAGCACGCTGCTGTTGCCCAGCACTGCCACCACGAAAGTCACGGCCAGCACAGCGATCTCCACCTTGGCCAGCTCCTCGTCCCGCACGTCCCCTTCCTGACCGCCACTTTCCTCGAGAGCCTCAGTCTCTCTGCTCATGTTGGTGCCGCTGGCGGCCAGAGGCCACCACGAGGTAGAGTTGCCCGCGGACCCCTCGCCAGACCTTCCGGAGAAACGCATGCTGTGCGTTCAACGCCTCTTCGACCTTGCGAGGAGGCCCAGGCCTGCTCCCTTTTCGCCTCCCGGGCGCGGGTCCCAGCACAGCGCGCGCTCTCCTTCCCGCGCTCGCGGCTCTCGGGTCTCTGCTCTCCCGCTTGCTGACTTCTCCCGGCGCGAGTCCCACCGTCCAGCCAGCAGCTCTCGGTGCCGGGCGCCGGGCGCCGGCGGCTCTTCCACTCTTCTTTTTTCAACTCCGGCGCAGCCAGGAAGGTGCGCTCCGAGCTTCTGAAAGCGCTGGACTCCGAAGTCAACTATTTAGGCGGGGTTTGTTTCCCCAGAACACGCTCCCTCTGGCCCCAGTGGCTGGAGACTGACGGTACCAACTGCCCCCTCCACACCCCCTGGGGTTTTGTTCGTTTTTTTTTTTCACCTCCCTACGCCTGCAATTTGTCCTCTTTGCATCACTGCTGCAGGGGTGGGGCTGGGAGACTCGCCTATTCCTCGGCATAACAGGCGGAACCGTGGCTCTTTCCCGCTCTTCCCTTCCAGAAATTTGGAGAACTGGAAGTGTCATACCTATTCTAGGCTCACCTCCCTTACCCCAGGCCTTCCTCACTAGCCACTTTAACCCTACCCTTGACTTCAACAGGTATGGTCTATAAGGTAACTTGAAATCCCCAGTCGGCGAACTCGCGCGCCCTCAGGCACCTGAATTTGGCGCGCCAGCTCATCTTGCCTAGCTGGAGTTTCTCAGCAGCCCGCGCCTCGCCCGGCAGCCAATCTGGCTCATTTTATTTCCCGTGCAAATTTGCTCTGCGGATTGCACCCCAACCCCCGTCCCAATCTGCTTTGCAGGATAACAACGGGTGACTTAAAGGACATTCTCTTCCCAGTAAGAGAACCAAAAAATAAAAACTAAAAAACCCAAACCAAACCTGTTGCCTTGGAGTCAACTCCGATTCCTAATGACCCTACAGGATAGAGTAGAACTGCCCCATAGGGTTTCCAAGGCTGTAATCTTTACAGAAGCAGACCGCCACATCTTTCTCTCGCAGAATGGTGGGTTCCAACAGTCCACCTTTAGGTTAGTAGCCCAGCCCTTAACCACTTCGCCACCAAGGTTCTTAGCAAGAGGACCAGAAAATCATACCAAACCCACTGTTGTGGAGTGGATTCCGACTCATAGGACGGAGTAGAACTGCCCCATAGGGTTTCTTCTAAGGCTGTAATCTCTATGGAAGCAGACTGCCACATCTTCCTCCCCACGATAGGCTGGTGGGTTCCAACTGCGGGACATTTTGGATAGCGGCGGAGCGATTTTAACCACTGTGCCACCAGGGCACCTTAGTAAGAGAACAGTACAGGTAAACTCAATTATTTAGGCGGAGTTTGTTTCCTGTAGGCTACATGTACTTTGAGGACGGGAAGGACGCACTCGCTTGTCCTAGTGCAGCTCCCATGGCTGCTGTGCGTGTATCTACAACGGGGAACAGGAACATCTGCTGGTTTTTCAATTTCCCCCAATTTCCCCACGGGTCCAGGAACTTAGAATTTTCTCTAGATTCTTGAGGTTCTCTCAGGGAAAAGCTTGAGTCCCACAGCAGAGATGGCGGGAACTGGTCCGCGGCAGTCCGTGGAGACTTCGCCTGGTTATTACTGAATAGCCAGGACACCTCTTCGGATGGACAAAAAGCAGCTGCCCCGACAGCGGCCACCCAGGGAGCGCTGTTCAGGACACCGGAGCGAGAAGCAGTCAGGCTCCTGCGTTGGGAGTGGGAACTAGGAAATCTTGAGAACAGGAAAGAAGCGCTAGGGAGGAAGAGGTAGAAAACCACCTACGTATTATTTAGTTACGCTGTCAGCTGGAGCCCACCTGCAGGATAGAGCGAGGCAGGAATACTGGCTCCCTCCCTTAGTTCTGAGTTTTAACCTTGGTAAAGATATGCTTCGAAGAACAGCAAGGGGAAGCTGTTTTCAGGCTATTTCAGGAAGGGGGGGCGGGGGGAAGCACCAGCCAAAACGCTTTATATGGTTATCTATCTATGCAGATACACAAATATGATCTTATTGTTCAGAATGTGCATAGATTTGTCTCAGAAAAGTATCACCCTCTGTGAAATGCAGGCAAAGAAACAAAACAATTTCCTAAGGTGCCCTTTCAGGGATAGTTACTTTGTTTCCCAGTTCGTGCACACAGAGTCTCCGAAGTTGTTGCGTGAGAGTGTCTGTTTTGAAATCTGGAGTGCCAGTACTGCTTCATTGCAGCTGTGTAAGCCTCAGTTTACACATCTGAAAAATGGGAATAAAAGTACCTGCCTTGCCTACTCACCAGGTTATTGTGAAGATCAAGTGGGACAATGTTCTGTGCCGGTGGGAAATGTTCCAAAACCCGAAAGAACTGAAAGCTGTACTGTGTTGTCTCATTTTCTTCAAGATATCTAGAAGGCAAAAGATTAAAATGGTTCAGAGATGGAAATAAACAAAAGGTTACTTACCACTACTGTGGACTGAATTTCATTTCCCAAAAATGTGTGTCGAAGTCCTAACCCCTGTACCTGGAAATTTAACCCTGTTTGGAAATAGCGATTTTCTTTTGTTATGTTAATGAGACAATGCCAGAGTAGGGTGTGTCCTAAACCTGATCACTTCAAAATGGTGTTTTATAAAGGGGGAAAAAAAAAACCCCGTTGCCATCGAGTCAATTCCAACTCCTAGCGACCCTACTGGACAGAGTAGAACTGCCCCATAGGGTTTCCAAGGAGAGGATGGTGGATTCAAACTGCTGACCTTCTGGTTAGCAGCTGTAGCTCTTAACCACTGTGCCACCAGGCCTGTCTTATAAACAGTATACAGTAAAACCTGTGAAAGCCAGAAACTGTGTAAGGTGGAAACCTGTCAGGGAAGGAAAACTCAAATATCTTCCACTAAAAGGAGCAATAGAAAAGTGGTAAGACTGCACCTTGTCAAAGTTGGAAACCTTTCGAGACCTGGAAAAACAAGGTGGTCCAGTTGAGTTCCAGCTTTCACAGGTTTCACTGTAATAGACACAGAGACACTCACCCAGGGGGCAATGCCATGTGAAGCGGAGGCAAATGAATCTACAAGCCCAGGAACACCAGAATTGCCGCAGATATTAGGAGCTGAAACAGACAAAGAAGAACCCTTTTCTAGAGCCATACCCTAAATTCCAACCTCTAGTGTCCTAAACTGTGAGAAAATAAATTTCTGTTCTTTAAAGCCACCCACTTCGGGTGTTTTTTGTTATGGTAGCACTAGGTAACTAAGACACATGTCTAATCACCTTTTCAACTTTCAGTACCCTTTAGAGGAGGCAGTGTGTTGTAGTGGAAAGAACACAGATTCTGGATTTAAACAAATGTAGGTTAAAACCCTCGGTGAAACACCTACTAGAAGAAATCAACACCTTTGGGTGTTCTTATTCTGGGGAGATGGTGCAGAGGTGCACAATTCAGCAGAGTGTCTATGGAAAATAGTGCCTAGGGCAATTAGTTTTAAATTGCTGAATGATCTCTCACAGCTGGCAATGGAAACATCAATGGCCGATAGAAACTGCTTATTGCCCTGCCCCGCCAAGTGGCGCCCAGGGTATGTGGTATACCTTAGATATGCCTCTGCTATGCATGTCATCTATGTCAGGCCTTCTGATTCAATAATCACACTATATCTAATTTATAAGAAATAGCCCGTTAAGTTCCGTCAGTGAATATAGCTGGAAGATATTTTTATTCAGTGAACAACAGTACCAATTATTCATCTGTACCAAGCACTATATATGCCATTCTGCTGGGTGCCAGGGAGCCTAGACAGCAGATTCGTTGTAGATTCTAGATCCAAGTCCCACATAGTTTTAAAAATGTGTCTGTCTTAATCTGACTGGTTCCATTTTCAAAGGAAATCCAAAAAGCCAAATCGGTTGCCTCGGAGCAATTCTGACTCACGGCAACCCTTGTGCACAGAGTAGAACTGCTCCGTAGGGTTTTCAAGGCTGTGACCTTTCAGAAGCAGATCACCAGGCCCGTCTTCTGGGGCACCTCTGGCTGGGTTCGAACCAACAACCATTCAGCTAGTAGTCAAGCACTCAACCGGTTGTACCACCCAGGGACTCCATCAAAGGAAATCAGGACTATTGAAATACAGGCTCATTGTTTGTGTTTACCTTACTGGACCTGCTGTGGAAGTTACCCAGTGGAGGGTAAAGGAACTGTGGTCCTGAAATCTGAGAAAAATACCGTCAATATTTTCTGTGGCATTTTGTACTTCTTCTTAGAACAATTAGCATTTGCCCTGTACATTTTGTATTACTAGAACTTGCCTCCCCCTTGCTGTCAGTGGTTAACATACATTGGTTAACATTTTTAGGGTGGGGCAATGAAAAGAAAAAAACGCAAGTTGTATCTGTATTCTGGAACAATCTTTCTCTTCTTGCTAGTCTTTCTCTCATTTTTCAATTCTGGTTGTTTAACAAGTATTGTAATTAAAGGAAGCAGCTACTTTTTTCTCTTCCTAGTTGTGTGGCTTTGTTTTAATCTCTGGCTTAAAATTTTTCACCTGTAAAATCTTGATAATAAAATGTAATTTATGCAGTTGCTGCAAGGATCACATAAGCTGTTTCATATTACGTTTCTGGCAACTCATGAGTGCTCAGTACATTAAATCCTCCTTTTTCCAAACATATAATCCTTCATATTTCCTGCTATTTTGCCATTAAAATTTTTCCTTACAGTTAAGGCAGCAGACCTTACAACTGCTTCTATGCAATATCAGCTATTGACAGGTTTTCCATGAGAAAAGAGTTTCATGATCAAATGCCATTGGATGGTGTGTGTGTATCTCATCTTCTCCTGGAGATTTATGCATAAAGACTCCTTATGCATAAGACTCCTCAGGAAAGAAACCTATTTAATTTTGTTTATCAATATTTCTCAAAGTTTTGGTGTGTGAAAACCCCATCTTTTTATTCTCTGCATGGAACAGTGATGAACATGTCACAGGACAAGGAGTGCAGTTTGAGGAACACTGAATAAAGGTACCTGGAGTTTTGGAATGCTCCAAAGCAGCCACTGGGCTTATCATATCTGGAAGTTGGGGGTTTCGATCCAAATACCAACAACATTCTTCAGAGAGATGGAAAAACTAATCATTAACTTTATATGGAAAGGGAAGAAGCCCCGAATAAGTAAAGCACTACTGAAGAAGAATAAAGTAGGAGGACTCACACTACCTGACTTCAGAACCTACTATACAGCTACAGTAGTCAAAACAGCCTGGTACTGGTACAACGACAGATACATTGACCAATGGAACAGAATTGAGAACCCAGATGTAAATCCATCCACCTACGGTCACCTGATCTTCAACAAGGGCCCAAAGTCCATCAAATGGGGAAAAGACAGTCTTTTTAACAAATGGTGCTGGCAAAACTGGATATCCATTTGCAAAAAAATGAAACAGGACCCATACCTCACACCGTATACAAAAACTACTTCAAAATGGATCAAAGACCTGAATATAAAGCCTAAAACTATAAGAAAACATAGAAGAAAAAATAGAACCAACACTTCAGGCCTTAATACATGGCATTAACAGGATACAAACCATAACCATCAACACACAAAACCCAACAGATAAGCTAGATAACTGGGATCTTCTAAAAATCAAACACCTATGCTCTTCAAAAGACTTCACCAAAAGAGTAAAAAGAGAACCTACAGACTGGGAAAAAATTTTTGGACAGTACAAGTCAGATGAAGGTCTAATCTCCATAATCTACAAGAAAATCCAACACCTCTACAACAAAAAGACAAATAATCCTATTAAAAAATGGACAAAGGAAATGAACAGACACTTCACCAAAGAAGACATTCAAATGGCCAACAGACACATGAGGAAATGCTCGCAATCACTAGCCATTAGAGAAATGCAAATTAAAACCACAATGAGATACCATCTCACCCCGGCATTACTGGCACAAATCAAAAACACTGGAGATAACAAATGTTGGAGGGGCTGCGGGGAGATGGGAACTCTTATGCACTGTTGGTGGGAATGCAAAATGATATGGTGCTTCCTCAGAAAGCTAGAAATAGACATACCATTGGATCCAGCAATCCCACTCCTAGGAATATATCCTAGAGAAATAAGAGTCGTCACTTGAGTAGACATATGCACACCTATGTTCATGGCAGCATTGTTCACAATAGCAAAATGATGGAAACAACCTAGATGCCCATCAACAGACGAATGGATAAACAAACTATGGTACATACACACAATGGAGTACTATGCAACGAGAAAGAACAATGATGAATCTGTGAACCATCTCATAACACGGATGAAACTGGAGGACATTATGCTGAGTGAAATAAGTCAATCACAAAAGGACAAATATTGTATGAGACCTCTATTGTAAAAACCCATGAAAAGTTCACACACAAAATGTAACAATCTTTGTTGGTTACCAGGGATGGGAGGGGTGGGGGGGGGGAATACTAAATAGGCAATAGATAAGTGGTATCTTGGGTGAAGGGTGAGACAGTACACAATACAGGGGAAACTAGCACAGCCTGTACAAGGAAAGGTCATGGAAGCTGCATAGACACATTCAAACTCCCTGAGGGACTGAATTGCTGGGCAGATGGCTGTGGGGACCATGGTCTCAGGGAACATCTAGCTCAATTGGCATGACACAGCTTATAAAGACAATGCTCTACATTCTACCTTGGTGAGTAGTGTCTGGGGTCTTAAAAGCCTGTGAGCGGCCATCTAAGATACTCCACTGGTCTCATCCCTTTGGGAGCAAGGGAGAATGAAGAGAACAGGATACAAGGAAAAGATTAGTCCGAAGGACTAATTGTCCACAGCTACCAAGGCCTCCACCAGACTGAGTCCAGTACAGCTAGATGGTGCCTGGCTACCATCACTGACTGCTCTGACCGGGATCACAACAGAGGGTTCTGGACAGAGCCGGAGAAGGATGTAGAACATAATTCTAACTCACAAAAAAATGACCAGATTTACTGGCCTAAAGGAGACAGGAGAAACCCCAAGAGTATGGCCCCCAGACACCCTTTTAGCTCAGTGGTGAAGTTATCTCCGAGGTTCACCGTTCAGCCTGGGAGTGGACAGCCCCGTAAAACCAGATGAGACTAACTAGGTACAGACGTCCAGTGACAAGGGCCAGAAGGCAGAAGGGGACGAGGAAGCTGGTGATAGGGAACCCAAGGTTGAGTAAGGATATTGTTGATGTGTTGTGAGATTGTTAACCATTGTCATAGGGCAACATTTGTAGTAACTGTTAAATGAGAAACTATTTTGTTCTGTAAGCCTTCATCTTAGGTGAGAATAACAGCACAATTGGAAGAGCATAGTCAATGTCACTGAACTGTGTATGTAGAAATTTTTGAAATGGTGTATCTTTGGCTATGTGTATTTTCACCAAAAAAAAAAAAAAAGGTTTAGAATTTAGAGGATTAAAATGTTGTGGGGTTGTTAACCAATGTCATAAAACAACATGTGTACTACTGTTTCATGAGAAACTATTTGTTCTGTAGGCCTTCACCTGAAGTACAATAAAATATAAAAAAGAAGTTGGGGGTTAGAGTCAAGCATAACCCGCTCTTCCAGGGGCAGGGAAACTTAAGAGACTTCTGGATTACTTTTAGTTTATCAGATTACTTTGTGTACTTTTCCTAGCTGCTACTCAAAATTCCTCACTTCCTCTCCTTAAGACGTCAGTTTTCTTCCCTTTTTTTGCTGAGAAAATGGAATAAATTAGATATTCTTTATGAGCATTTGTTTTTTATTCTACAGCCCACATTGATTTCTTCTCCTTCAATTTTAAATTAATGACAAGATAGTTACAAGACTGTGGCCTAGTATTCATGTCATTACTTCTAGAAAATGAACAAATATTTGTTGCACATCACTGTGCTAGGTCCCGGGTTGGATACAAAGAAGTATGTAATGATCTCTAGCATTTATTAAGTATATAATAATGACTAGGATTTATTAGGAGACCTATTGGCACAGTGATTAAGAGCTACGGCTGCTAACCAAAGGGTTGACAGTTCAAATCCACCAGCCACCCCTTGGAAACCCTATGGGGCAGTCCTACTCTATCCTATAGGGTCGCTATGAGCATTTATTAGGCACTTTGTCTGTGCCAGGCACTGTCATAAGTGCTTTGCAAGTATTACTGCACTTAATTCTTCCAATGATCCTATGAGAGATGTACTGTTATTTCATTTTACATTTGAGGAACCAGAGGCATAGAAAGTATAAATAATCAGCCCCTGGTGACAGCTGGTAAGTGATAGGATCAGAATTTGAACAGAGGCAAATGATCTGCTAGAGTTTAAGTCTTAACCACTACATGGGCTGCTGCCTGTGAGCCTCACTGCTTTTGACACTCGATTTCTCATTGGACACTGGAATGATTAGTTAGCGTTTCATCTGTGTACGATTTTTTTCTCTTTTAAGACTAGGAGATCCTGTAGGATCTGTGCTGGTTATTACATATTTTTGGTTTGCTCTTTAGTAAACCAAGTTTAGGGCAATATTAATAATAGTAACAACAACAATACTTACCAACACCGATAAAGCTCTTATTTCATGAGCTAGGTGCTTTAAATTTATTACCTCAATTAGTCTTTAAAATAGCTGTATATAGAGTTACACTGTATTATCCACTTGACAAATGAAAATGCAAGAGTTAGAGAAGTTGAACAACTTAAGCAAAATTGCAAGTCTCCAAATGGCTGAACTGGGAGTTAAATCTAGGTCCATTTGAAGCCAAGGCCTGGGCACAAACAACTATGTCCTACTGCCTCCCATAAACATTGCAAGCACTTAACACATTCTATGCAGAATGAATTAGCAAATGTAATAGGAATTAATTGTTGAGTGCTGAAGGAATTTAAAATACAGCAAATCTCTGGTGACTGGGTGAATTAGGGAAGAGTTCTTGAGGAAGATACCTTTTGAGTATCTAAATCTTCATAGTATCTCTCTAAAAAGAGAAAGGGATCAGCATTTATGCTTGGATTGGTAAAGGTATATTGACTGTGTAGACACATACTGAATTCAAAAAGTCCTGCATGTCAAGCATGGGATAGCATCAGGTCTTCACTACAATACTACTTACTATAGGGTTAAAATTAAAAATAAGAACAGTGTTTTGTCTTATTTAAATAGTTTCCCTTTTAAAAAAAAAGTTATTGTGTTTTAGGTGAAAGTTCACAGCTCCAATTCGTTTCTGATTCAAAAATTTATACATAAATTGTTTTGGGACATTGATTGCAGCCCCCGCAAATGTCAACACTCTCCCCTTTTCCCTTTCCACCCTGGGTTCTCTGTCCATTCATCCAGTTTTCCTGTCCCTTCCTGCCTTTTCATCTTTGCTTTTGGGCAGGTGTTGCCTGATGGTCTCGTATATTTGATTGAACTAAGGAGCACGCTCCTCACATACTACTGTTAAACTGTTTTTTTTATAGGCCTGTCTAATCTTTGGCTGAAAGGTGAACGTCAGGAGTGGCTTCAGTTCTGACTTAGCAGGGTGCCCAGGGGCCATAGTCTTGGGGGTTTCTCCGATCTCAGTCAGACCAGTAGGTGTGGTCTTTTTTTGGAATTTGAATTTTTTCTACGTTTTTCTCCCTCTCTGCCTGGGACTGTCTATCGTGATCCCTGTTAGAGTGGTTGGTGATGGTAGCCGGGCACCATCTAGTTCTTCTAGGCTCAGGCTGGTGGAGGCTGTGGTTCTTGTGGTCCATTAGTCCTTTGGGCTAATATTTTCCCTGTGTCTTTGGTTGTTTTCATTCTCCTTTGCTCCAGACAGGATGGGACCAACAGATGTATCTTAGATGTATCTTTATGAACTAGGTTAGGTCAATTGAGCTAGATGTCCCCCGAGACCACGGTCCCCAGCCCTCAGCCCAGCAACTCAGTCCCTCGAGGTGTTTGGATGTGTCTAGGAAGCTTCTATGACTTTGCCTTAGACATTGTGCTGACTTTCCCTATATTGTGTGTTATCTTTGCCTTCACCAAAGTTAACACTTGTCTACTATCTAGTTAGTGACTTACTTCCCCTCCCCTTCCTTGTAACCATCAAAGATTATTTTTTACATATGTAAACCTTTTCTTGGAGCCCTGGTGGTGCAGCGATTAAAGCAATCAACTGCTAACCTTAGGGTCGGCTGTTTGAAACCACCAGTGCCTCCTTAGGAGAAAGATGTGGCAGTCTGCCTGCAAAGAGATTTGACAACCTCAGAAACCCTATGGGGTCACTATGAATCAGAATCGACTCAACGGCAGTGGTTTTAAACCTTTTCTTGGGTTTTTATAATAGTGGTCTCATACAGTATTTGTCTTTTTGTGATTGACTTACTTCACTCAGCATAATGCCCTCAAGATTCATCCATGTCGTGAGATGTTTTGCAGATTCATCATTGTTCTTTGTTGTTGCGAAGTATTCCACTGTGTGTATGTACCATAATTGGCTTATCCATTCGTTGATGGGCTTAGGTTGTTTACAACTTTTTGCTACTATAAATAATGCTGCAAAGAACATGGGTGTGCGTATGTCTATTCGTGTGTAGTTTTATTTTCTTATGTGATACAACGGGCTTGCATGTAAGAGTGCAGAACTATGACATTAAAGAGGTGTTGCCGTGTTCAACAGTCTTAAGTTTTGTGATGCTCATTGATGAAAAGTTAGAATCTCACCACTTGTGTAGAACAACAAAAAAGCGTTCATAAATCAGCAATACAGCGTTAGTAGAAAAATCCTTCCAAAGGAAAAGTTTCTAGACTTAGTATTATTTATATGTTCAGAAAATCAGTTTGCATTTCAAAAAGTATATGGTTGATGGTGAGCTCATTTGAAACATTGATTTTAAAACTTTTGCATCTTATGAATTAATTTTTATTTTGGATACCCATTTGGATACCCATTTGGATAGCCAGCACCATTACTATTCTGCCTGGAAGTTGATAATGATCAAGACTCATTCTTTCAGCAATCTGGCAGCATTCAGCCTGTCTTTGGGTATTAACTTCTGTTTCACAACAAGAGAAAAAGATCCATATGGTTGGAAGTGTGCTGACATTAGGAGTTGTGATGCTATCATTATTTTTCTGTTTATTTATTGTGAACACTATTTTTGTAAAATAAACAAATGTATTCTACACTTCTTTATGCTTGACAGGAGTTAGTTTTGAAGAAATGTGTTCTATTTCTATTCCTCACTCCACTCTTACGTCCTTCTCCGTACACCATCTTGCACAAACTTGCCAGGCACTTCAAAGGTTTCTAAGGTCTCTCCTTATCCCCAGGGAGAACTGTGATTAATATGAAATCTGTTGCATTTTGTTTTCTATTAGGATTTTCATGGTGATGCTTACATATTCACAACTAATTTATCTTTGGACAATGGAGATATGTTGTCTGAGAAGAGGTTAAATGCATTTGGACCGTAACATTAATGCGGATGTGAGGATTTCTAAGATCTGATACCTCCAACCATATTTAAGATATGCATGTAAAATAGAATAGGCTTGAAATATGTGGGGCTTTACCTCAGTGTTCCAAAACAGACTTTTATCTGAAAATGTTCTCTGATTACACAGTAAGTCAGTAAGGTGAAATCACTATAAAACCACTGTGATGGTTAAGATTGTGTGTCAACTTGGCTGGGCCATGATTCTCTGTGTTTTAATGTAATCACTCCCATGATTGAATATACTGTGAGTAGCCAATCAGATGAAAGGGAGCCTTCTTGGGGGTGTGGCCCGCGTCTGTATATAAGCGGACTTTCTGGCTTTTTGCTCTCTCTGGATCCTGCGGCTGCATCCTGTCGTCTCATCTCCCATTCTTGGGACTTGAGCTGTCAGCTTATCTGCCGAACCTGGGATATGTCAATCTGCACAGCCTGTGAGTGGGAGCCCTGCTCTCTGACCTTCTGATCTTGGGCTTGCCAGTTTCTGCAGCTGTCTGACTTGGGAGAGGCCTCTACCCTGATCCACGGACTTGGGACATTCTAGCCTCTACAATCGAGTGAGCTGTTTCCTTGATATACTTTCTCTATATATATATATTTATACACTTTACTGGTTTTGCTTCTCTAGAGAACCCAGCCTAAGACAACCACCATTACAATTCTTAAGTAAAGTACCTGCAATCAAATGGAAGTCTGATTCTCCTCATTCATTCCCACATGGAATACACTATTAAAAGAGAAGACTTAAATGTAACTGATGTTCAGAGGAGGTTTTTACCCTTCTCAGAATCTCTGTTTTACCCTGTTATTTGAATAGCCAGTCCATCTTCTTAACAATTTATTTCTTCACTGGTAAGCTTTCTCTGCCAGGCAGCATTTTAGAAGGACGCTTTGCACAGCTAAATCTTGAATGTATTTATTTTATCATAATGGAATGATAACTTGATATACTAAGCCATAGAAGACCTGGGAAGAAAAAAAGTCTTGAATACACTTTTAACCTTATTTTTACTGCAGCTATGAATAAGGGGAAGAAGAAAAAGAAGCTATGTGTGTTCATTTATAATAATAAAAATGCTTATATTTTTCTGTTTAGAACAATATTATTTTACAAAAAATCAAAAAGGAGAAAAATATGAAAAAGGAAACAAAAAATTTTATCTACTTCTAGCACCCAGAGATAATCACAATTACCATTTGCTTTTGCCTTTCCAATCTTTTCCCATTGTGTGTTCATGTGTCTATATCTCTGTATCAATATAAACTAAACTTAGACCACATTATATATTATAATCTGATTTTTCAAATTAACAATATATTGGGAACATTTCTCCATGTCATTGAATATTTATCTATATCATCAATTTCATGATTTCCTATTTCTCCATGTGTACCTAACTTATTTTATTATTATGTTTTTACTTTTGTTGCCCTCCTAATCATTTATTTTTTCTCCTATTGCATACAATGCTGCTTACAGATGAGTTTTTACTCACACCCACATTTATTTCCCAAGGTTAAATTTCTGGAAGTAGAGTTACTGGATCAAATATTATATAAAATTTTGATCCTATTATCAAATTACAGTAGATCCAAATTACAACCTAATCAGCAGTGAGAGGGCAGCCATTTTCCACAACTTTATGAACACGGGGTCTCCTCATTAAAAAGAAAATCTTTCCAATTTTGATAAATAAATACTTAATAATTTTAATTTGCATTGTCTTGATTAACAATCAGTTATGATAATGTATAGTAATAATAATAATAAAGTGTTGGACTTTTTCCAGTTTGTCATTGACTTTTAATCTTGCATATGATGTGTGCATAGGTATAAGGCCAACCTATTTACATAATTTTAAAGTACAGAAACCTTTAATTTTCCTCTAGTTGTATCTATCAAATATTTCCTTCAATGACATGCTTAGAAAGGCTTTCTTCTTTGAGAATACAGTTCTCTAGAAATGTCTTTGCTTCTTCTACATGCCAAAAAGTGCTACTCACTTGGCACCATGCAAACCCGCTCTGAAGGTCTTCAGCTTAATGTGCTGTTCTCCGGTTTGGCTTTCCCAGCTTGTTTCTGGCCAAATCTTTAATCTCTTTATCACATCAGTGATATAGATTTTTGCCTTCAGAGCAACCTTATCTTCTGCATGAGACTATAGGCTCCGTTCTAGGCTCCCTGCTTCCACTCTGTCCTATTATAGCAGGTCTCCATATAACAACAACAATGCTTATTTTCTGATTTTTTTTTTACATTTTTCTGACTTTTAAAATTGCTATCGAGGTAGGGTATACATAAAAAATGTGCACAAATCATAAGTAATTTTTCAGAAATGAGCACTTTCATGTAATATGCACCTACATCAAATAATATCACCTCAGAAAAACTCTCCATGCCCTTCCTCTCCATCATTAACATCATTCTTTCTGATATGAAATATTTATAGGGTTTTTATATAAGTTTATATAAATGAAAACATTTATTATGTTTGCTCCTTTGTGTCTGGTTTATTTTACTCAATATTATCTTTGTGAGATTCATCCATGTGGTTATCATAGCAGTAGATCATTCATTCTCATTACTGTGTAATAGTTCTTTTTATAACTATATCTCAATTTTCTCATCCAGTCTACATTTATTGGGCATTTCGCTGTTTCAGATTGTGCTGCTATGAACATTCTTGTATATATCTTTAGGTGAAACTAAGTGTATGCAATTCCACTGTGTATATATCTCTCTATATCTATAAACGGGATTATGGATTACAGCTATATGTAATATCTAAAACTGTATAGGTATGCCAAGGAGTCTTATAACAATTTATACTAGTCTTAGTAGTATTTGAGATTTCCAGTTGCACCACATCCTTGTCAACACTTGGTATTGTCAGTCATTGTCACTTTAGCCATTCTGGTGAGTATGTGATTTTTACCATGTTGTGGGTTCCAACTTTTTACCTTCTAAACTATTTGTATAGTCACACATCTTTGGTCTTTTTGCATCCTGAGACATAAAACTGAGGTCTCAGATTTTCCTCCCCATCTGGATGTTATTTGATTTTTTCCCCCTGGTTTGTAATTCAAAAGTTTTACTAGAACATATCTAAATACACACCTCTTCATTTTACCTGAAACATGATGAGCCTGTTAAGTTTACATGCATAGAGGTATATTTTTTCTGTTTAGGAAAGTTTTCTTCTGTGAAAACAAAGGGTTGTTCTTTTTCATTTATTTTAATTTATTCTATTTGATTTATTTTTCAGGAATGTCTATTATTATAGATGAAATCTCCTCTCTCTTTCTTAACTGCCATTTACTCTTCCATCATTTTGAATTTTTAGTAAATGTGTTCCAATCTGAGAGGCTTCCTACGTTTATAGTTAATTCAGATTAGTAGTGCCATTTCTGCTCTTCATTATTTCCTATGAAGACCTAATTATAATGTTATATTTTACATTTTGTTTCATTCTTATCTAATGTCACAAAATTCTTTTCATCTCCTTTTGCATCTCAACCCACTGTCATTGCAGCTTAATTTATTCTTATGCATCGTGGCTTCAATTTCATTGAGACTACATGTTTTTCTATCCTATTAAGGACATAAATATAATATTTCCAATATAATGTTTCTTATAAACTATTTTCAGATATGTGTGCTTCTTCATATCTGTGTAGTAATATTTTAACTTTGCGCTAAAGGACATTTCCTAGGCTACCACTTGTCTGTCAGTTAGTTGTACTGTGTGGGCTTGCATGTTGCTGGGATCCTGGAAGCTATGCCACTGATATTTAAAATACCAACAAGGTCTCCCATGGTGGAGAGGTTTCAGTGGAGCTTCCAGACTAAGACAGACCAGGAAGAAGGACCTGGCAATCTACTTCTTAAAAAATTGGCCAGTGAAAACCTTATGAATAGCAGTGGAACATTGTCTGATACAATGCCAGAAGATGAGCGCCTCAGGTTGGAAGGGACTCAAAATACAATTGTGGAAGAGCTGCCTCCTCAAATAGAGTTGACCGTAATGAAATGGATGGAGTCAAGCTTTCGGGACCTTCATTTGCTGATGTGGCATGACTCAAAATGAGAAGAAACAGCTGCAAACATCCATTAATAATTGAAAGTATGAATCTTGGAAAATTGGGAGTTGTCAGAAATGAAATGGAACCCATAAAGATCAATATCATAGGCATTAGTGAGCTGAAATCGACAGCTGTTGGCCATTTTGAATCAGACAATCATATGGTCTACTATGCCAGAAATGACAAATTGAAGAGGAATGGTTTCACATTCATTGTCAAAAAGAACATTTCAAGATCTATCTTGGAGTACAATGCTGTCAATGATAGGATAATATCCACACACCTACAAAAAAGACCCCCTCCCCATGTGTCTGTCAGTTTGTTGTACTGTGGGGGCTTGTGAGTTGCTGTGATGCTAGAAGCTCTGCCACCAGTATTCAAATACCAGCAGGGTCACCCATGGTGCACAGGTTTCAGCTGAACTTCCAGACTAAGAGAGACTAGGAAGAAGGATCTTATGCTCTACTTCTGAAAAGAATTAGCCAGTGAAAACTTTATGAATAGCAGCAGAATATTGTCTAATATAGTGCCAGAAGATGAGGCCCTCAGATGTTTCACGGATTCATCATTCTTTATTGTTGTTTAGTATTCCATTATGTGTATGTACCATAGTTTGTTTTATCCATTTATGAGCACCTGGGTTGTTTCCTTCTTTTTGCTATTGTGAACAGTGCAGCAATGGACCCTGGTGTGCATATATCTATTTGTGTGATGGCTCTTATTTCTCTAGGATATATTCCAAGGAGTGGGATTGCTGGATCATATGGTACTTCTATTTCTAGCTTTTTAAGGAAGCGCCAAATCAATTTCCAAAGTGGTTGTACCATTTTACATTCCCATCAACAGTGCATAAGTGTTCCAGTCTCTCCACAACCTCTCCAACATTTATTATTTGGTGTTTTTTGGATTAATGCTAGCCTTGTTGGGGTGAGATGCTATCTCACTGTAGTTTTGATTTGCATTTCTCTAATGGCTGATGATTGTGAGCATTTCCTCATGTGTCTGTTAGCCGCCTAAATGTCTTCTTTGGTGAAGTGCCAGTTCATATCCTTTGCCCATTTTTTAATTGGGTTATTTGTCTTTTTGTTGTTGATGTTTTACAGTATCTTGTAGATTTTAGAGATTAGACACTGATCAGATTTGTTGTAGCCAAATTTTTTTTCCCAGTCTGTAGGTT
Organism: Dugong dugon; assembly: GCA_030035585.1. NCBI lineage: Eukaryota > Metazoa > Chordata > Mammalia > Sirenia > Dugongidae > Dugong > Dugong dugon. Next base: position 18,463,076 of record CM057465.1, read on the forward strand.
GTCTTTTTACTCTTTTGGTGAAGTCTTTTGATGAGCATAAGTGTTTGGATTTTAGGAGCTCCCAGTTATCCAGTTTCTCTTCTGGTGTTTGTGCATTGTTAGTTATGGTTTGTATTCTCTTCATACCATGTATTAGGGTTCCTAGTGTTGTCCCAAAATGAGGCCCTCAAGTTGGAAGACCGGAGAAGAGCTGCCTCCTTACAGTAGACTCCACATTAATGACGTGGATGTAGTAAAGCTTTCGGGATATTCATTTGCTGGTGTAGCATGACTCAAAATGAGAAGAAACAGCTGCAAACATCCATTAATAATCAGAACGTGGAATGTACAAACTATGAATCTAGGAAAATAGGAAATCATCAAAAATGAAATGGAACACACAAACATCGATATCCTAGGCATTAGAGAGCTGAAATGGACTCATATTGGCCATTTGGAATAGGGCAAACATATGGTCTTCTATGCCAGGAATGACAAATTGAAGAGGAATGGTGTTGCATTCATTGTCAAGAAGAACATTTCAAGATCTATCCTGAAGTACAATGCTGTCAGTAATAGGATAATATCCACACACCTACAAGGAAGACTCGTTAATATAACTATTATTCAAATCCATGCACCAACTACTAATGCCAAAAAGGAGGAAATTGAAGATTTTACCAACTTCTGGAGTCTGAAGTTGATGAAACATTCAATCAAGATGCGTTGATAATTACTAGTGATTGGAATACAAAAGTTGGAAACAAGAAGGATTGGTAGTTGGAAAATATGGCCTTGGTGATGGAAATGATGCTGGACATTGTATTATAGAATTTTACAAGACCAATTTCTTCATTGTGAATAACTTTTTTCAACAACATAAATGGCGACTATACACATGGACCTCACCAGACGGAAAACACAGGAATCAGATTGTCTACATCTGTGGAAAGACAATGGAGAAACTCCTCATCAGTCAGAAAAAGGCCAGGGGCCGACTTGGAACAGACCACCAGATGGTCATACGCAAGTTGAAGCTGAAGCTGAAGAAAATTAAAACAAGTCCATGAGAACGGAAGTATGACCTTGAGTATATCCCACCTGAATTTGGAGACCATCTCAAGAATAGACTTGATTCACTGAACACTAATGATCAAAGACTAGATGAGTTGTGGGATGACATCAAAGACATCATACATGAAGAAAGGAAAAGGTCATTAAAAAGTCAAGAAAGAAAGAAAAGACCAAAATGGATGTCAGAAGAGACCCTGAAGCTTGCTCTTGAAGGTAGGGTATCTAAAGCAAATGGTAAAAATGATGAAGTAAAAGAGCTGAACAGAAGATTTCAAAGGGTGGCTTGAGAAGATAAAGTATTATAATGAAATATGTGAAGACATGGAGTTTGAAAACCAAAAGGGAAGAACACGCTCAGCATTTCTGAAACTGAAAGAACTGAAGAAAAAATTTAAGCCCTGCATTGCAATAGTGAAGGATTCTATGGGCAAAATACTGAACAACGAAGGAAGCATCAAACCAGATGGAAGGAATACACAGTCACTGCACTGAAAAGAATTGGCAGACATTCAATCATTTCAGAAGATAGCATATGATAAAGAACCAATTGTATTGAAGGAAGAAGTCCAAGCTGCACTGAAGACACTGGTGAAAATCAGGGCTTCAGGAATCGACAGAATGCCAATAAGATGTTTCAACAAACATCAACATCAACAAACAGATGCAGTCTAGAGGCACTCACTCGTCTATGCCAAAAAAAATTGGAAGATGACAACCTGGCCAACCAACTGGAAGAGATCCATATTCATGTCCATTTCAAAGAAAGGTGATCCAACAGAATGCAGAAATTATCGAACAATATTATTATTATCACATGAAGTAAAATTTTACTGAAGATAATTCAAAAATGGTTGCAGCAGTACATCAGAAGGGAATTGCCAGAAATTCAATCCTGATTCAGAAGACATGGAATGAGGGATATTATTGCTGATGTCAGATGGATCCTGGCTGAAAGCAGAAAATACTAGAAATATGTTTACTTGTGTTTCATTGACTATGCAAAGGAATTCAACTGTGTGGATCATAACAAATTATGGATAACATCACGAAGAATGGGAATTCCAGAAGACTTAATTGTTCTCATGTGGAACCTGTACATAGAACAAGAGGTAGTCATTCAGACAGAACAAGGGGATACTGTGTGGTTTAAAATTAGGAAAGGTTTGTGTCAGGGTTGTAGCCTTTCACCATACTTGCTCAATCTATATGCTGAGCAAATAATCTGAGAAACTGGACTATATGAAGAAGAATGGGGCATCAGGATTGAAGGAAGACTCATTAACAAAGTGTGACATGCAGATGACACAACCTTGCTTGCTAAAAGCGAAGAAGATTTGAAGTATTTACTGATGAAGAACAAAGACCACAGCCTTCAGTATGGATTTATACCTCAATATAAAGAAAAGAAAAATCCTCACAACTGGACCAATAAGCAACATCATGATTACTGAAGAAAATATTGAAGTTGTTGAAGATTTTACTTTATCGACAAACAACGCTCATGGAAGCAGCAGTCAAGAAATCAAACGATGCATTTCATAGGGCAAATTTACTCGAAAAACCTCTTTAAATTGTTAAAAAACAAAGATATCACTTTGAGGACTAAAGTGTGCATGATCCAAGCCATGATATTTTCAATTATTTCATATGCACGTGAAAGCTGAACAATGAGTAAGGAAGACTGGAGAAGAATTGATGCCTTTGAATTATGGTGTTGGTGAAGAATATTCAATATATCATGGACTGTCAGAAGAATGAACAAATCTGTCTTGGAAGAAGTACAGCCAGAGTGTTCCTTAGAAGCAAGTATGGAAAGACTTCCACTCATGTACTTTGGACATGTTGTATCAGGAGAAACCAGTCCCTGGAGAAGGCTTCATGCTTGGTAAATTAGAGTCAGTGAAAAAGAGGAAGACCTTCAACGAGATGGATTGACACAGTGGCTGCAACAATGGGCTCAAACACGGCAATGAGGACAATGCAGGACCTGGCAGTGTTTAGCTTTCTTGTACACAGGGTTACTATGAGTCAGAACTGCTTGATGGCACCTAACAACAACAACATTTAGAAAAATGTCTACTAATTTTTAATGAGAGGAAATATACTTAGATCCAATGTTTGATATGAAACAAGGTGTGTATACTACTATTTTCCCAGATTATTGCTCTCTTCAGAACTGAATGAAATTATCTTTTAGCTCTAGAGCCTGAAGGCCTGGTAATATCCATAACTCCTCACTTGCTTTCCATTGATCAGCTTAGTTTTCTTTCAATGTTGTTCTAATGTACAAAGGAAAGACTGCCTCTATTTCCTCTAAAGGTTTGAATGGGGGTCAAGATTTATTGTATCCGTTACTCTCAATGGAGCTTTGTTTTAGAATCACCAGAAAAAATGCTGGAAGCCCACCCAGGGCTTACTAAATTAGCATTTTTAGGGGGCCAAGTCCTGGCTCTCCTTAGGTGAGTATGGGTATCATCTATGACTAAGAGTCACTATCGTGCAATGGTTAAGAGCTTGGCTACTAACCAAAAGGTTGAAGGTTCAAACCCATCAGCTGCTCCTCCGTAAAGAAAACCTGGCAATCTGTTTCCATAAAGATTATAGCCTAGGAAACTCTATGGGCAGCAGTGTAGCTATGGAAAATAGCACCTATGGCAATTAGTTTAAATTGGTGAATGACCTCTCACAGCTGGCGATGGAAACTAGGTAATAGAAGCTTCTCATTGGTGCCACCACCCCCCCCAAAGTGGCACCCAGGGCACATGCCATACCTGCCATACCTTAGATATGCCTCTGCCTATGGGGCAGTTCTACTCTGTCATATAGGGTCACTGTGAGTCGGCTGGACTTGACGACACGCAACAACATTTTAAAAATTATGAAGTTGTCTGTAGTTTTGTCTTGTTTTTTCTCATCCAGTGCAACAGTGATTATCAAACTATCAAACCAAATACTTCTCTTAAACCAAAATCCTGGGAACCACCTCCAGAGGTTCAATGGATTTAGGGCAAGGCACAGAAATCTCCATTATTAACAAGCACACCAGGTGATCCATGAGTCATACATTAAAAAACACTGAAGCACTCCACAATGGCCACTGCTTCTAGAGCTCATCCTGCTTTAGTTACTACAAAAATATTTTCCATTAGGTGACTACATACCCATGGTGTTATGCCACCAGGTATGCTTTCCTCTCTCCTTCCTCTTGGGAAGGGTTCTGGGAATTGAAGTCTCTGAATAAACTTAGAAAGGGACAATCAGTGGAATCACATCAGTTGCACACTCATCCTACATGAGGGGGAAGAGAGAAGTTAGGAAAACAGTGCAGTGAACTCTACTTGAAATTCCACTTATTGAGCAGATGCCCTGGACTGAGGATGGAATACGAAAATAAGTCTTTTCTCTGTTGTACTTCCCAAAACCCAAAACCAAACTCACTGCAGGCGAGTCGATTCTGACTCATAGTTGGACACTATAAGATAGAGCAGAACTGCCCCATAGGGTTCCTAAGGCTGTAAATCTTTACAGAAGCAGACTGCCATATCTTTCTTCTGCTGAGTGGCTAATGGGTTCAAACCACTGACCTTTTGGTTAGCAGCCAAGCACTTTAACCATTGCGCCACCAGGGCTCCTCCTTTTTGGCTCAGTTCCCATGTATCTCTCATAGTGTGAGGATCTTGAAATGCTAAGTGTGAGCCAGTCTTTAAAGATTAGGGTTATTCATACAGCATTATTGCTAGGCAAGCCAGCCATGTTTTCTTCAATCCAACAGTAATCTGTCACTATGCTGGAGGAGACATCAGCTGTGTTAGACTTCTGGAGAAATGGTATGTCAGTCTCCATGAAGCCTTATGTGAAGATTTTTCAATGCATTTTGACTGTACACAGTTTTTTACTTACTTGCTGATTTTAGGACTATTCCTGCTGCCAGATAAAACTTTCCTGTACTGATGGGTAGTTGGAATTCTTAACTGCCTCTGAAAATGCTAGTTGGGTGTGTACCTATTTTCTAGATGGACTAGAACCTCTGTCTTTGAGTTAGGAGTTGATAATGAGATCACAACTGAACCCTTTCATGCCTGTTTCCTCACAGCTTCTGCTGTTTTCAGGTGTGGTGGCCACATTTGGTCTTACAAATCAAATTCATCTGCCTTAGAGTTAGTGAATATTTCTCCCTGATTCTTGCAAATGCTTGATACTTTATCCTTGATTTCCAGAACAGTCTTGTATTTTTGTGAATCTATGTGTATATTTAAACAGAAATTTAGAAGTAGGCATATTGGGGACTATTAGCTAAACTTTTTTTTCTAAAATAGGAAGTTTCTTGAAATATTATTTCACATGAGTATCTCCACTGGGATGGTTTTTTAATGCACAATTGAAATGTTAAGTTTGCCATTTCATTATGAAAAATACTTTTCTGTTAATCCTGATTATTTCCTTTCATGTTTTGATGCTGAGAAGTACTAATCCATTTTCAACATCATCCCTGTTTCTATAACTCTGGTGCGTTTCTAAATCTTCCCCTTTTTTGTGAGTCTAAACATATTTAAGCAAATAGGTAGCTGATACTTTTTGGTGAAGGCTGTTAAAACTCAGCACTTCATGTCTGTGATGGTTAAGATTGTGCATCAGCTTGGCTGGGCCGTGATTCTCAGTGTTTTGGCGGTCGTATAGTGTTGTGATCATTTCCCTGTTGAGATTTGATACGTGATCACCCCAATGATGGGATCTGCTGTGAGTAGCCAGTCAGCTGAAGGGGAATTTCCTTGGGTGTGTGGCCTGCATCGAGTGTGGATGGACGTTCAGGCAGGGCTCGAGGGGCTTGTGCTCTTTCTGGATCCTGCAGCTGGCTCCTATTCGTCTGACCTCCAGTTCCTGGGACATGAGCTAGCAGCTTACCTGCGGTCTTGCCTGCCAATCTTGGGATTTGTCGATCTTCACAGTCTGTGAGCAACAGCCCTGCTCTCCCACCTGCCGATCTTGGGTTTGCCAACCCCTGCAGCTACGTGAATCAGGAGAAGCCTTTTTCCTGACCCACGGACTTGGGACGTTCCAGCCTCGACAACCATGTGAGCCATTTCCTTGATATAAATCTCTCTATATATGTATATGCTTTACTGGTTTTGCTTCTCTAGAGAACTCAGCCTAAGACAGTGTCTTGTGAGAAACTGATGTGGGAGAAGATAAGCAATTTTAAATAATTCCAATATTTTTTGTTGCTGTTATCTGGAGTTTCTGTCTTGCTATACTTCCCTCTTTAGGAAATTGAAGTCTCAAGGCCTTCTCCTAATAAGACTCTGTATATGTTAATTTAAACCAGGCAGAAATTTGTTTTGTCAAAACGGAGAACTATGGAAAGGCAGCATTAAATTAATTCTTATCTCTTTTGGCAACTCACTTCATGGCAAGTTATCTTACTTTTAAGATTCCATTTTTTTTAAATTGAAAAACTATCAATATTTATAAGAAGTTAATATTACAGTAGGTGCTTCTTCAAGGAGAATATTTTCAAATATTCTCTCTAGTGATTCCCTTTGAAACAGAAAAAAATATACATATGGAATGAAATGAATATTTCCTAAAGATGTTGTTTCTGATTTTTAATAAAATATTCTAGCATTTCTGAGTATTCTTGCAAAAAAAATCTTATTGTTCTGCTGAAAGTAAATAAATTATGATGTTTGGGAATAATTATGACTGTAGGAAGATTGTCCTGCTTCTGGGTAAGCTTTTTCCAAACAGCTTGTTGTTTCAAAGCTAGTAATATAACTGGAGCTAGATTGGTAAAATGAGTCTGACTTATACAAAATCATTCTTACTATTAAGGATCCATATACAATAAATTTAATGGCTCATTTATTTTCCTTATTATTAATAGGAAAATAATATATCAGAGTGAGTTATCATAAAGAGAGGGACTAACAGAATAGCCAAGTTGGTAAAATAACAAAGACAAAAACTTCCATTTATCAAACTGACAAGAAACTTATTTTTAGGAATGGATTGAGAAGACAAAGAAATAATAGTTTCAATATGCTGGGAAGAAATGTTTACCAGCCTGAAACTAATTTGAAGCTAAATGATCATAGAAACACATGAAAGACATTCTCAGATATGTTCACTACCCATAGTCTCTCCTCAAAACAACTGTTAAAGGATGTACTTCAGCAGGAAGAGAAGTAAACCCCAAGGAAAGAACGTAGTGAACTTAAGAAGTCAGTAAATTCGAATGGTTAGTGTCTCTAAAACAACATCTGACTTATTTTTATGTATTTAATATAAAATATTGAATAATATTTTGGAAAATAAAAAAATTATAAAAGGTGGATGTTCAATGGGTTAAGTGGGCTAGGGTAAAATCATGTTTAGAAGGAGATCAGAAACACAGAATAAATTAAGATATTATTTGTGGAAGGCAAAATTTCTAAAATGGCCACCCATAGATGTTCTGCTCTAATCCCCAGAACCTGTGAGCATAATGAGTTATCACTTTCACAATTGTGTTTTGTTATATGGCAGAGCTGATCTTAAGATAGGGAGATTATTTGAGTAAGACTATTCTTATCACCAAAACCAAAACCAAAACCAAACTCATTGCAGTTGAGTTGACTCCAACTCATAGCGACCCTATATGACAGAGTAGAACCACTCCATAGAGTTTCCAAGCAGACTGCTACATCTTTCTCCCACAGAGTGGCTGGTAGGTTCAAACCACCAACTTTTTGGTTTGCAGCCAAGTGCTTAACCACTGTGCCACCAGATGTAATCACATGGGCCTTTAAAATAGGAGAGCTTTCTCTGGCTGGCTGTAGAAGAGGATGTCAGAGAGATTCTAAGAACAAGATGGACTAAATATGCCACTGCTGGCTTGAAGATGGAGGCAACCACATAGAAAGGAATGTAGGTGGCCTCTAGCAGCAGCGTCTTAGTCATCTAGTGCTGCTATAACAGAAATACCACAAGCGGATGGCTTTTAACAAAGAGAAATTTATTCTCTCACAGTCTAGTAGGCTACAAGTCCAAATTCAAGGCATCATCTCCAGGGGAAGGCTTTCTCTCTCTGTAGGTTCTGGAAAAAGGTCCTTTGTGATGCATCAGTCTTCCCTTGGTCTGGGAGCATCTCAACGCAGGAACCTCAGGTCCAAAGGATGTGCTCTGCTCCTGGCACTGCTTTCTTGGTGGTTGAGGTCCCCGTGTCTCTCTGCTAGCTTCTCTCTTTTCTATCTCAAAAGATATTGGTTTAAGATACTATGTAATCTTGTAGATCTCATCAGTATAACTGCTGCTAATCCATCTTATTACATCATAGTGATAGAGTTTACAATACATCAGGAAATCACATCAGATTAGAAAATGGTACACAATCATACAATACTGGGAATCATGACCCAGCCAAGTTGACAGATATTTCTGGGGGACACAGTTCAATCCATGACAAGCAGTTGGAAGCCTCTGGCTGAGAGCCAGCAAGAAAATGGAGACCTCAGTCCTACAACCACAAGGAATAGAATTTGGCTATCAACCTGAATGAGCTTGGAAGCATATTTCCCCCTAGAGCCTCCCGATTAGACCCTCGCCTGGCCAACACCTTGATTTTGGCCTTGTAAGACCTTAAGTAGAGAACCCAGTTGAGCTATGTAGGACTTCTGACCTACATACCTGTGAACTAACAAATTAGTGTTGCTTTAAGTTGCTACATTTGTGATAATTTGTTATACAAACCAAAAAACCAAACCTGTTGCCATGGAGTGGATTTCAATTCATGGTGGCCCCGGTGTTATAGAGTATAACTACTCCATAGAGTTTTCTTGGCTGTAATCTTTATGGCAGCAGATCTCGAGGCCTTTCTTCCATGACACCACCGGGTGGGTTTGTACTGCCAACCTTTCAATTAGTAGTCGAGAGCAAACTGTTTGCACCAGGCTTTTCAAAGAGAGAAATTTACTATTCATACACTTGGATATTGTGACAATATGAAGTTAAAAAATTTTCTAAATGTCTAAACTGAGTTTTTATGCCTATCTTGCCAAAGACCTATAATTAACAGTTTGCAAATGGCACTTTTGTGAAGTGCCTATTCAAATGTGGCTCAACATGGTTTAGGATGTTTATTGTCACAGCGGAAAAAAAGTCTCTTTTATAGATATTTATACAAAGGAAATGGTTTTTTTGAGTATTTACTACCTGTACGTGATGGTCTGCTGTGCTTTAAAATATATATCATTTATTCATGCTCCCCATGGATAAATAGGTAGTTATTATTAATCCCATTTTAACAGATGAGAAAACTGAGGCTCAGTTTTGATAAGGGACTTGACTAAGATCAGTGTGATAGTTAAGGTTGTGTGTCAACTTGGCCGGGTCATGATTCTCAGTGGTTTGGCAGTTATTATGTAGTTTGGTAGTTATATAATGAAGTAATTTGGTAATTATGTAATGATGTAATCAACTCCATGATGAGATCTGCTATTAGCAGCCAATCAGTTCAGAAGGAGTTTCCTTGGTGGTATGGACTTCCTCCAGTGTATAAATGAATGTTCCAGCAAGGCTTTCCCTCAGGATCCTGCATCCAGCTAGTCATCTTCTCAACTCCAGTTCTTGGGATGTGACCTAGCAGCTTACCTGCTGATCTTGGGATTCATCAGCCTCCACAGCCTGTGAGCCAATAGCCTTCCATCTGACCTGCTGATTTGGGGTTTGTCAACCCCTGCAGCTATGTTGAGTCAGGAGAAGCCTCCAGCCTGACATTTTACTCATGGACTTGAGACTTGCCAGCCTCTCCAACCACGTGAACCATTTCCTTGAGATAAATCTCTCTCTCTCTCTCTCTCTTTATGTGTATACACAATTCACTGGTTTTGCTTCTGTAGAGAACCTAGCCTAAGACAATCAGTAAGTAACAAGGCTATTTCTCTATCTCAGGTTTATCTGTCCATGAAACCTGTGCCCTTTCCACTTCACATCTGTGGGGACAGATGCCGTATTTTTCTGAGGAAACAAGGAGTTAGTTAAAAATCTGAGCTTCTCAGCAGGTATTCACAGGTGACGTCCACCTCTCTCATTGGGTTCTGCACTCTTTTCTTGGGAAAGAAGTAAACACCCTGTTAATAGTAATCAAGTTCAAGCTACAACTCTATCTTGCACAAAACTTGATGAACACCTAGTGTCCCAACTTGCCCAACATACCAAATGGATTACATTGCTAGAGAACAGGTATTAGAAGACATTTAGATAACAATATCATTCAGCATATTGACATTAAAAGTTTTTAACTTGTTAAATTGATTCTTTTTCAGATAAGAAACAGCTAAATATCCAGTAATCTGAGGAATGAGATAATTGTGCCGTAGCACAATTTTTAAAATTTCAGTAATTTGTGATTGGAAACAATGTAAGCTTAGGAGGGAACATTATTTGTTAACAATTTTATCCCAATTTGTGATTTATTTTTCCTGAGACGAGTGTTTTGAGAGGCTCAAAGGAGAAATGATTAATATAAAAAAAATATGCATGTGGTGTCAGGGAACATCTAGCTCAATTGGCATAACACAGTTTATAAAGACAGTGTTCTACATCCTACCTTAGTGAGTAGTGTCTGGGGTCTTAAAAGCCTGTGAGCAGCCATCTAAGATACTCCACTGGTCTCACCCCTTCGGGAGAAAGGGAGAACAAAGAGAACAAGATACAAGGAAAAATTAGTCCAAATAGACCACAGCTACCACGGCCTCCATCAGACTGAGTCCAGTACAGCTAGATGGTGCCCAGCTACCACCACTGACTGCTCTGACCGGGATCATAATAGAGGGTCCTGGACAGAGCTGGAAGAGAAAGTAGAACAGAATTCTAACTCACACAAAAAAAGACCAGATCTACTGCCCTGACAGACTGGAGAAATCCCCAGAGTATGGTTGCAGACACCCTTTTAGCTCCGTGATGAAGTCCCTCCCAAAGTTCACTCTTTAGCCGGGGATTGGACAGCCTCATAAAACAAAACAGGACTAATGAGGCACAGCAGTCCAGGGACAAGGACTAGAAGGCAGGAGGGGATAGGGAAGCTGGGGATAGGGAACTCAAGGTTGAGAAGAGACAGTGTTGACATGTCATGAGGTGTTAACCATTGTCATAGGGCAATATGTGTACTGTTTAATGAGAAACTATCTGTTCTGCAAACCTCCATCTAAGGTACAAAACAAAACAAAAAAAAGAATGATCTATGTGAGATCAAATTGACAATAGCAACTCAAAAGTTTTGATGGGAAGCCTAGGGGACAGTGAGTTGAAGATAATGGTGATGGAATAACTTGGAAAAGGATAGTGAGGATAGCAGCACAGCTGGAAGAATGTAATCGATGTCACTGAATTGTACATGTAGAAACTTTCGAAATGGTGTAACTTTGGCTGTGTACATTTTCACCAAAAAAAGGTCCTCAAGGTTGAGAAGGGAGAGTGTTGACACATCATGGGGTTCTTAACCAATGTCATAGAACAATATGTGTACTGACTGTTTAATGAGAAACTATTTGTTCTGTAAAACTTACATCTAAAGTACAATAAAATTTTTTTTTTTTTTTAAAAACATCTGCAGTTATTTGTGTATCATCCAATGATAGAACACTTTGATTTCTCTAGAAGATTTGGTATAACTCCCAATATCTTTCCTGAGTTTGGGTCTTAGTTTTTTAGTAAAAGTGACAGTTTTGGAGAAATTTTTGCACAAATTCCTGCTTTGGTACCTATTGCTTCTATGTGAGCTTCGGTTATAGATTGAACTGAAGGGAAACCAAGAACAATATTTTATTAATAGCAGATATTCTGATAAACTTTTAATTTATTTAAAGGTGCATGTAAGATGCTTCAAGCTCCAGTGAAGAAAAAGCATTCTAGAATTATTGTCGCCTGTCATTGACACCGCCAGGAGCAGTCTCCTAAGAGTACTATTTGTTTAAAAAAAATCACATTTACAGGAGAAAGCAGAAGCCTCTGCTTCTGTGCTTTTTACCCCACAAAATTATTTTCCTTCTCTGTGAGACCTTCTCTGTTAGAAAATGAGATCAAGAAACAACAACTGTGGAAAGTAACAGGCTGTGTGACTACTGATCTAAAAACTAACGGGGCTAAAGAATAGTAATGCCAGCTACTTGTTTAGCATTTCATACTTTACAGAGTACTTCCTACACACATTTTCACATTTTATCCTCACAACAACCCTGCCAGGTAGGTGGGCTTCTATGAAGAGTTATTATCAATCTTATAAAAAAAAATGTTTAAATTGTACTTTAGATGAAGATTTACAGAGCAAACAAGTTTCTCAAATAATTAATACACGCATTATTTTGTGACACTGGTTGCCAACCTCATAACATATCAACACTGTCCCCTTCTTGACCTTGAGTTCCCCATTACCAGCTTTCCTGTCCCTTCCTCCCTTCTCATCCTTGACCCTGGGCTGGTGTGCCCATTTAGTTTTATTTTGTTTTATGGGCCTGTCTAATCTTAGGCTGAAGGGTGAACCTCAGGAGTGACTTCATTATTGAGCTGTGTGTCCGGGGACTATCAATCTTGTTTTTATTAAATTTATTAACTGAGGTGCAGAATTGACACGTAGTAAAGGGGCAGGGCTGACACTCAAGATTGCCCCTTCAGACTCCCTGTGTCCATGGATATACTTGTAGAGAAAGAAAGCTCTTATTTCACATGTCATAGAAGCAGTCAGTGTTACTCAGGGATGCTGTGCGTCAGGCACTCTGCTGGTGCTGTAACCATATTAATACTTCAATTTTCACAACCACCTTATAAGGCAGACATTTCTATCTACATTTTACAGTTTTGGAAACTAAGGCTCTATGACATACTTAATGACATGCCCAGTATCATGAAACTTTCCATTGCTTTCTGAGCTCTCAGGAGAATGTACTGATTATTAGCAATTATTAGCAACGTTATTTTCTTCTGCTTAATTTGATCTTAATGTTTTGTCCCTTTGATGTTTAATGATTTCTTATGAGTCTTTATTTTTTATTTTATTACTCTTTTAATAATAAGTTTTCTTTCTCTAATTTTAATTGTTTTTCTTTGGCTTTCTGTCCAAAAAGGCAGGCAGGAAATTTGGCAGTGGGAGTAGCAGTAACCGGAGGGTTGGAGAGGTGTGCCCCGGCTCCCCTCTAACTTTTCTATTTGACATCTCATGCATCCTTTAAAATTGATGTAAATACTTAAAAATAAATAAGTAAAAATTCCTTATCTAAACTTCCTAGAATACCCATGCATTTAAAAGATTTCCCGGGGTAACGAGAGCTCTTCCCTTACAAATTGCCTATTAGACCTACTGCAAAAGTGAGTTCCAGTCACAATTAATGCATAACAACCCACCTCTCATGGACTGAATTGTGCCCCCCCCAAAATATGTGTATCAATTTGGCTAGGCGATGATTCTGAGTATTGTGTGATTGTCCACCATTTTGTCATCTGATGTGATTTTCCTGTGTGTTGTAAATCTTATCTCTATGATGTTAATGAGGTGGAATAGACGACAATTATGTTAATGAGGCAGGACTCAATCTACAAGACTGGGTTGTGTCTTGAGCCAATCTCTTTTGAGATATAAAAGAGAGAAGCAAGCAGAGAGACAGGGGGGCCTCATATCACCAAGAAAGCAGTGCTGGGAGCAGAGCACGTCCTTTGTACCTGGGGTTCCTGCGTAGAGACGCTCCGAGTCCAGGGAAGGATTGATGAGAAGGACCTTCCTCCAGAACCAACAGAGAGAGAAAGTCTTTCCCTGGAGATGATCCCCTGAATTTGGACTTCTAGCCTACTAGACTGTGAGAAAATAAATTTCTCTCTGTTAAAGCCATCCACTTGTGTTATTTCTGTTATAGCAGTACTAGATAACTCAGACACCAGTCTCTCTCTCTCTCTTTCTCTCTCCATATACCATTGTTGTCAAGTCGGTTCTGACTCATAGCAACCCTATTAAGACAGAGTAGAACTGCCCCATAGAGTTACCAAGGAGCAGCTGGTGGATTCAAACTGCCAACTTTGGGTTAGCAGCTGAGCTAACCAGGGCACTGCAACACCAGGGCCCCCCACCCAATATAGGAGTGTAAAACAGCAGCCATTTTATTTTACTCACAGATTCTGTGAATCAGGAATCCAAAGAGGGATACATGGGGACATTTTGTCTCTGTTCCACAATACCTGGGATCTCAGCTGAAAAGACTATAAGGCTGGAGGTGTTTGACGGCTGGGGGTCAGAATAATCTAAAGTCTCCATCACTTGCATGCTTGGGGGTTGCTCCCATCAGAAGGGACCTCAGATAGGCCTTTTGGCTGGACTATATATACATGTCCTCTCCATATGGCTCCTTGGTCTTCCTCACAGCATAGTGGTTGGGTTCAAAAGTAAGCGTTTCAAGAAAACCAGGAGGAAGCTTTATTGCCTATTATGACCTAACTTCAGAAGTCACATATGTCACTTGTGCCTTAGTCACAAGCCCATCCAGGGACTCCAGGATTCCATTCCAACCGAACAGCCAAACCTGTTGCTGTCGAGTCGATTCCTATAGGACAGAGTAGAACTGTCTCATGGGGTTTCCAAGGAGCAGCTGGTGGATTCAAACTGCTGACTTTTTGGTTAGCAGCTGAGCTCTTAACCACTGCGCCACCAGGGGGCCAAGGGTCCATTAAACCCATTGCCATCGAGGTGACTCTGACTCATAGTGACCCTACAGGACAGAGTGGAACTGCCCTATAGGGTTTCAAGGAACAGCTGGTGGATTCGAGCTGCCGACCTTTTGGTTAGCAGCCTGAGCTCCTAACCACTGCGACACCAAGGCTCCAGGGTCCCATTACCCAACTTTAAACTGGTCTGACTCATAGAAGTTGGTTTCTAATTAGGTTTGCATCTCTTTTCTAGTAGCATTCTGTAATATGAGGCAACAATTCTTCCTTATGATGCCCAGCTAGTTTGCTCAAGAAAATCTCCAACCACCATTGTATAAACAAATCCTTGCTATTGCTCACCCTGGAACACAGTTATTTAGAATTACCCCCATTAGAAGCAGCTACTTTAAATCAGCTCCTGCATTTCAGAGGCTCTGCCCCAGTGGCTTTCCATTTGAGGTTCCTCATATTTGAAATTTAATTAATACTTTATATATATATTTATTTATTTATTTAATACTATATATATATTTAGCAGTCCCATAGGCCTCTTTATTTCTCAATTTTATTGTCTTTGGAAGTGATCTGCCTATATATTTGATGCATCCCTGGGTAACATAATTTCAGGTATGCCTCATAGGTTTTATATTAAGTCATCCAATCCTAAATATATCTTCAGTTTTGGATAAAAATTTGTTCAGTTATTTTTTAACTAGGAGTGTGATTGCCTCTAAAACAATTTTTTTTAAAGTAGAATTTGCTCTACCTCTAGGAAAAGATTTTCGTAAAAAGACAGGGCCTTATCATGCAGCGTAGGTGCCCTCAAACTGTTGGGATTTCCAGAAAAGGTGACTACCCTTTTGTAAGTTTTGGTTCCTCTGCAAAAACTTTCTTAAGCATAGGGAAGAGCTAAAGTTGAATTTCTTCAAATCTATGTTTGCCTTCTAATTGAGGGACAACAGAATATTGTTTTGGGATAGTTTGAAGTTTGGAAGAGTGAATTAATCACCTTCAAGGCTTAAGCCATACTATTGACTCTTCTCGTTTTGCGTGATATACATCCTTGGGAAACTCAGCTGAATTGGTCAACATTGGAGGATAGTCACTCAGCTTCCCAGATTGTCCATCAGTGATTTGTTGCTTTTGGTTCTGCATAGATTAGCTGATAAATTATGTAAAATTAACCTTATAAACCAAAAACACCAAATCCATTGCTATCGAGTCGACTAACTCATAGAGACCATATTGGGCAGAGTGGAACTGCCCCAGAGGGTTTCCAAGGCTGTAAATCTTTGTGGGAGCAGACTGTTACATCTTTCTCTTACGGAGAGGCTGGCGAGTTCAAACAGCCAGCCTTACAGTTAGCAGCTGAGCAACCATTGCGCCATCAGGGTTCCTTCTTATACTTAAAGCTGTCCTATTTGGGAATATGATGTGTGCTTAGGTTTTAGGTTGGGGGCAATGTTTTAATCTTTGTTGGAGATATATATATTTACTTAGAGCTGTTGAAGAATGAGAGGATTGTTCTCTAGTGGGCCATTCCTATTGGTACAGATGTGTCATTTTAATAGGAAAATTCTTAATGATTTAAAAACAGAATCTGGGAGTGCTGAATTGTGACACAGGAAGCACTCGAGGAGAAATTTTACTTCTGCTCTTTGAGCTGTTAAAAATTATACAGTAAAAATAATCCATGATATTTATTGACCATAAGCAGCAGTAGCTGTAATAAGGGGTTTGCATACATTATCTTATTTAATTCTCACAAATGAAATGAGATGGGTTAACCACCATTTTAAAAATTAGGACCTTGGTCTCAGAGAGGTTAAATAAATTTTCCATGAACACAGAGTCAATAGTGACCTGCTGGGGTTTCATTTTTTGGATTATCTTTCTTCCAAGTCTGTGCTTTTAACTTCCCTACTAACTTGTTTCTGATATAGTAACCTTTTCCATATTTGCTATCTTCGTTGGAATAAGCAGCCTGTTTTAGGTAGAAAACATTTTCTGTATCACTAAAATTCTTGACATGGTTCTTACAGAGTCAATTTGTCCTCATTATAGGACAGTGCACAGGGAACAAGAGGCTTTTGAATTTCAGTGGTAACCCTTGATGTCTGAGGATAAAATGATGTCCGAAGTAAAAACTGTCACCAAACTCTATGTGGGTAAATTCAACCTTCACTTTCTAGTTCTTCTTTGTTTACTGGGATTTTCAGTGGAAAAAAAAAAAAATTTTTTTTAGCTAAGTTAGCAAGCAAACTCTACAAAGAGGCCACACAGGCCACTGTTCAAATTCTCCTCTGAACAGATCTTAATAGCATACTGGTTCCCTCATTAATTAATAAGTTGAATATAACTTTGGCATGTGTTCATTTCATATTTGCATGAAACACATGATTTTACCTTTTCAAAATTTATGCTTTAGCCATTGCATATGGTCTTGGGAGTCTACCTCTTTGCCACATCCCTTGCTGAAGTCCATGACTGTTCTAGCTGGTCCTTAATTCTCCTGTCGTAGGCAAGACATGGGGATTACTCTAAGGCTGGAGTGGGAGAGGAAAACTCAGGGTTTCCCTTGCTTACTTCCTCTCTTCTGTTGCTGGCCCTGCTGATCTTCTTGGACTTCCCCAGATACGCTCTCGGTGGTCTTGTCCACCTTGCCCATCCTTAAATCTCTACTTCAGGGTTCTCTGCCCCACATCTTGAAGACTGTTTGCCTGGCCTCTTTCTATAGGTGCTCAGCTACTTCTGTGCTCCCTGGGGCAAGTGTTTTGAGATGCTTTCATGTTGCTTTCACACATCACATTCCTTAATGCAATATTAGGTGATCCATTCTGACATCAGGTATAGCCCATTTCCACATATTATAGCAACCACCACATTACAGAGTAAACAGCCACATGGGTTATCTATACATTGAATACAAAACAAAACAGCAAACATCCCTAAGGAAATAATACTTAATACACTGTATAGAATTAATGGAGTGATTTCACAAATATGAAAATTAAGGGGCCGAAGAGGTTCGTACTTTTGTTCTTGGCTAAAACAAACAGAAACACGATGTATTTATTAATAATCACGTATTTTCTCTTGCTATGGAGAACAAACGCGTTTCCTGACACTCACCGATTTGTAGCAATTGCTTGAGGACAGTGAGTCCCCGAAAAAGGAAAGAAGAGGAGACACAGCAAAAGTTCTGGGGCGCCATGTGAAAGTGACACGGTTTGGGGGTGGTCTTGTGTCGTTCGGAAAACACTCTGGAATGTTTCTGAAACTCGCTCACACTCCCGCTGAAGGAGGAGTCCACTCCTCCCCATAATATGCAGTTTCAAGGTGGTATTTTTAATTCTTCATCTTGCCCATGTAGCGCTATTTTCTGAAGCACATCAGAAGCTACAGGCTTTAAAATACCGTTTAATTAAAAGCAATCCCAACGTTTTTTTTTAAAGACCTGTATTTCCCTTTATCCTGACATTTGAAATTCTCAACAAATTCATTTCTGAAGCATTTAAATGAACATGCAACATTAAGAGAAAACTTAATTTGGGGAGTTTTTATAAATTTGCAGCACAGAGCAAATAAGAGTGAAGCTGTATTTGCTAATCTATTACTATTTGCTTTTGTTTCCCTTTCTGCTCTCCTCCTACTTTTCTTCTTCTCTGTAGCTAGTGGCTTATGGAGGTACCATTCTGATTTAAGACCCTGTCTTAATAAAATTGGTGTAGGTATGTATTTATTTGTTAAAACAGGGAGATTCCTTCAGGGACCAGGCAGGTAACATATATGCAAGGAGTAGAACAGTAGAAAGTGGGGAAATTTGTCCTTAGCTAAGTAACTCCATATGTTCCTTAAGAACATTCAGATTAAAATAAAAGTAAGCTACAATGTTTTGATCAGATGAAACAAGTGTTCTGTAGCACCAATTTTCATCCCCATTATAGATTACACTCAAAAAGAAAATCTTAATGCTTCTGAATTTTACCATTGCTAGAACTTCTCTTATTTTTTTCATCTCCTTTGCTAATGCTTCCAGTCCTACTTCTTAAAATTCAATGGTATGCTTATCACGATCCCCCGAGCTTTGTACTGTGAATATTTGGGCTTGATTCTTTGTGTCTAGGATCCTTGCAATAGATGACCAATCTGTATAATATAAACTTTTTATATCATGTCTCTGTAGAGTCCATATGGTTTTTTACCCAAACACGAGGGAGTCTCATTTCTTACTTTAATACGGCGGTTTTCTAATTTTCTCTCTACTCTCCCCATTTCTTAAAATTTTATCAGTTTGGTCTTTTACTGTCAGTCCTAGTTTTGCGGCAGCAGTTAATAAACCTTCAGTTCATCTCTAATGATGACTCAGTAACAGAATTAATTTGCTGCTGCAGTTTGTCAACAAAAGATTGGCATGACTGAATGCCCTCTTCAAGTGTTGCTCATTCCTGTCTCCTTGTGTTCAAATCTGTTGGTCTTGTTAAAGGGCGACTCTAATTTGGAAAATAATTTGAAGTGGTTGTTATGTAGGAAGGAGAAGATTTTATCTCGAATTATCTATTGAATCTTTCTTTTTATAATGTTTCCATTTGGAATTTTCCCACATGGAATTATTTCATTTACTCTGCTGCTTCTTGACTGGCTGGCAATCATCAATTCCAAATTTCTCCTTTGATCAGTGAAGTAATTTCTTTCTCATTCATCTTCTTGATGAATGAGAAAGCTCCATATGAACAGCCTTCCCTCTTTAGGCCTACCAAACATCTAAAATATTTTAACTTTTTCATAACTCCTTTCTTGTCATCACATTTAACTTTTTAGTACATAACTTTTTATTCAGATAGATCTGGGGTGCATGCTATTTCTGGCTGGATAATTTTTAACAGATCTTGATCTCTTTGTAAAATGAGAATGATAATACTTATTTCATAATAGTTTTACAAAGACCTAACATTACACCAGGCACAAGGAAGGTGATTACAATTGAAGAAAATATCCTTCCAATTTCCCTACTTTAAATTCTGGTCATCACTCTTCCCATCCTCATTGCTCGGAGTAAGTATCAGTCAGGATAAGCCAGGTTATGCTAAAGTGACAAACATCCTTCAAATCTAGTGACATAAAACAATTAAGCTTTATTTCTTATTCATGCTACAATCCAACATGGATTCTTGGGGCTTTGGTCCACATGGTCCTGATTCAGGGACCCAGATAATGGGGGCTCCATCATCTGGAATGTCACCAGTCACTGCAGCAGAAAGGGAAAGAGAGAATCCTACACCAGCTCTTAAATAATTCCGCCCAGAAGTGACACATTACTTTCACTGATATTGTATTGATTACAGCTACTCATACAGTTAGCCATACTGCAGTGAGCCAAGAATGAAAAATGAAAGTAAGTTTGTGCAGGGCTGCAGCTCTCAGCAAATAATTGACGTTACTCAGTGGTGTTTTGGTAAGTTTTATTACTTACACAGTGATTATGATGGAAAGGAATGGGCAAAGTTCCGTCTCAGACAAGTTCCCCCCAAAAGGTCCTTGTCCCAGGGTGAGCTGACAAAGAAACCCCTTCTATGCACACATAGCCCACTGATGCATCATAGGTGAAGAAACTTAGGGATGAAGGGACAAGGGGCTTATATACCTCAGACTGGAGGGGTCTACATGCTGGGGTGCATAGTAAAGGGGGAGGGGAGAAAGAGGGAGGCACCCCTTGACACAGTCTGGGCTCGGGGAGCATGATGGTACTGTGATCATTGTCCCCAGCTTTGATGGTGTCAAAGAAAGACATTTCCTCCCCTTCTGGGATCTAAAATTAGATCTTGCCAGCATCCAATTGCATAATTAATCATATATATCCACTAAGGCTCTAGGGGAGAGGGGCCTACTTCCCCTAGGGTACATTCTTTCAGTACAGTTCCAGTGTAACGGTCATGCAAGCAATGGAGGGAGAACCTGTTTCTGCTGCCTCTGCATTTACCTAACCCAAAGGGGCTGGGAAATGTGGTCTTCCTTTGTCCCAAGGAAGAGGGGATGAGCTTGGTGAGAATCTAGCCAGTCTAGCTCGTAGAAAGCAAGCACAAGTCTTCCTTTTCTCCAAAAGCTGTTGTTTTTGTTGTGTGTAGTTGAGTTAATTCCAACTCACAGCAACCCTATATGACAGAGTAGAGCTTTCCCATAGGGTTTCCTAGGCTGTAATATTTACAGGAGCAGATTGTCAGGTCTTTTCTCCTGCAGAGTGGCTGGCAGGTTACAACTGCTGACCTTTTGGATTAATATGACCTCCAAATTCCTTTCCACTTTTTATGATTCTATGATTCTATGAGATGACATTTTTTTTTTCCCTTGGAGTCTTATTATAAAATAAATTATTAGTAAAATTTAGTGTTTTGGGTGAATAAATATAAGAAGGGTTTATAATAAGTCTAAATCTCATTAGATTCTATTTGAACTACGAAATTTCTTTTAGGAGGGTCCATTGTATTAATAAATACTTTTCTGTCCAATGGCAGAAACTCAACACAACTCGCTTTACCAAAGAGAGAGAAGTGCAGAGGCACAAAGCTTCAGCCAAGGTTGGATCCAGGGACATATATTGGTATCTCCATGTTTTGGTCATGATGGTCCACAGAAATTCAAGATTCATATCCTACTATTTTGGCAAACCCAGTGAAATGAGAGGATACTTCTCAGTAGACCTTATAGAAACTTCCCAGGGAGTTTCTGATTGTTCAAGTTGAATCCTATGCTCATCCTTCAATCAATCATAACAGACAGCTGGGTGGGACTCTGAGACTGGCTTTGCCTGGGTTACATGTCCATCCCTGTGGGCAGGGAAAGATATGAAAACAACTCTTTCTGAACTGTATATAATTAATTTCTCATAGGAAAGAATGATTCTGTTACCAGGAAAGAGAGAGAGGATGCTAATCCAGCAAAAACAACAGGTGTTCACTCGATTTATTAAAACTGTTGATTTCAGACATGATGGCTAAATTTTATCCAGTTTCTTTTTTCACATGAATGAAGAGAGAAAAGTGGCACTGACTTCATTTTTTTCAAAATTATTCACAGTGATTTTTTAAAAAAATGTGTATGCTTGTTAATTATATTGAGTGAGAGAAATTCCTACATTATACAGGTCTTGTGTTAGCAGTAGCCAATAAATGTTTTTGGAAAGAAGTACCCAGTACCAGTTAGTAATATTTTTGCAAGTTTTTTGCTATTTGAGGGTGAGAGTATCTCAACTGGCCATAAGTAAACCACAACCTACTCATATCCAACATGTGTAATACTCACTTTAGCTATACTTGGAGAGAAGGGGAAATAGGTCTTGTCAGAGAATTATTAATATAGTCTTACAGTCTGTCTTCTTCAAATGATAATGAATATGAGTCATTTTATTGTATACGCTTGTTTAAGTTAAAGAGGAAAAAATGAACATAGAATCCTCTAGCAGGTAGTTTTTAAACTTTTTTTTTTTAATTGTACTTCAGGTGAAGGCTTACAGAAAAACATAGTTTCTCATGAAACAGTAGTACATATATTGTTTTATGACATTGGTTAACAACCCCACAACGTGTCAACCCTCTAACTTCTCAAACGTTTTTTTTTTTTTTTTTGGTGAAAATACACATAGCCAAAGATACACCATTTCAGAAATTTCTACTTGCACAGTTCAGTGACATTGACTACGCTCTTCCAGTTGTGCTGTTATTCTCACTTAAGATGAAGGTTTACAGAACAAAATAGTTTTAACAGTTTTAATAGTTTAACAGTTACTACAAATATTGCCCTATGACAATGGTTAACAATCTCACAACACATCAACAATAACCTTACTCAACCTTGGGTTCCCTATCACCAGCTTCCTCGTCCCCTTCTGCCTTCTGGCCCTTGTCACTGGACGTCTGTACCTAGTTAGTCTCATCTGGTTTTACGGGGCTGTCCACTCCCAGGCTGAACGGTGAACCTCGGAGATAACTTCACCACTGAGCTAAAACGGTGTCTGGGGGCCATACTCTTGGGGTTTCTCCAGTCTCCTTTAGGCCAGTGTATCTGGTCGTTTTTTTATGAGTTAGAGTTATGTTCTACATCCTTCTCCAGCTCTGTCCAGAACCCTCTGTTGTGATCCTGGTCAGAGCAGTCAGTGGTGGTAGCCGGGCACCATCTAGCTGTACTGGTCTCAGTCCGGTGGAGGCCTTGGTAGCTGTGGACCATTAGTCCTTCAGACTAATCTTTTCCTTGTATCCTGTTCTCTTATTCTCCCTTTTTCCTGAAGGTATGAGACCAGAGGAATATCTTAGATGGCCGCTCACAGGCTTTTAAGACCCCAGACACTACTCACCAAGGTAGAAGGTAGAGCATTGTCTTTATAAGCTGTGTTATGCCAATTGAGCTAGATGTTCCCCAAGACCACAGTCCCCACAGCCCTCTGCCCAGCAATTCAGTCCTCCAGGGAGTTTGGATGTGTCTATGGGGCTTCCATGACCTTTCCTTGTACAAGTTATGCTAGTTTCCCCTGTATTGTGTACTGTCTCACCCTTCACCCGAGATACCACTTATCTATTGCCTGTTTAGTATTTCCCCCCAACTCCTCCCATCCCTGGTAACCAACAAAGATAGTTACATTTTGTGTGTGAACTTTTTCATGGGTTTTTACAATAGAGGTCTCATACAATATTTGTCCTTTTGTGATTGACTTATTTCACTCAGCTTAATGTCCTCCAGTTTCATCCATGTTATGAGATGCTTCACAGATTCATTGTTGTTCTTTCTCGTTGCATAGTACTCCATTGTGTGTATGTGCCATAGTTTGTTTATCCATTGTTATGTTGATGGGCATCTAGGTTGTTTCCATCGTTTTGCTATTGTGAACAATGCTGCCACGAACATAGGTGTGCATATGTCTATTCGAGTGACGACTCTTATTTCTCTAGGATATATTCCTCGGCATGGGATTGCTGGATAGAATGGTATGTCTATTTCTAGCTTTCTTAGGAAGCGCCATATCATTTTCCAAAATGGTTGTATCGTTTTGCATTCCCACCAACAGTGCATAAGAGTTCCCATCTCCCCGCAGCCCCTCCAACATTTGTTATCTCCAGTGTTTTTGATTCGTGCGAGTAATGCTGGGGTGAGAAGATATCTCATCGTGGTTTTAATTTGCATTTCTCTAATGGCTAGTGATCGCGAGCATTTCCTCATGTGTCTGTTGGCCATTTGAATGTCTTCTTTGGTGAGGTGTCTGTTCATTTCCTTTGCCCATTTTTTAATAGGATTATTTGTCTTTTTGTTGTAGAGGTGTTGGATTTTCTTGTAGATTATGGAGATTAGACCTTTGTCTGACTTGTACTGTCCAAAAATTTTTTTCCCAGTCTGTAGTTTCTCTTTTTACTCTTTTGGTGAAGTCTTTTGAAGAGCACAGGTGTTTGATTTTTAGAAGATCCTAGTTATCTAGCTTATCTATTGGGGTTTGTGCATTGATGGTTATGGTTTGTATCCTGTTAATGCCGTGTATTAAGGCCTGAAGTGTTGCTCCTATTTTTTCTTCTATGAACTTTATAGTTTTAGGCTTTATATTCAAGTCTTTGATCCATTTTGAAGTAGTTTTTGTTTACGTTGTAAGGTATGGGTCCTGTTTCATTTTTTGCAGATGGATATCCAGTTTTGCCAGCACCATTTGTTAAAAAGACTGTCTTTTCCCCATTTGATGGACTTTGGGCCCTTGTCAAAGATCAGGTGACCGTAGGTGGATGGATTTACATCTGGGTTCTCAGTTCTGTTTCATTGGTCAATGTATCTGTCGTTTTACCAGTACCAAGCTGTTTTGACTACTGTAGCTGTATAGTAGGTTCTGAAGTCAGGTAGTGTGAGTCTTCCAGCTTTATTCTTCTTCCTCAGTAGTGCTTTTCTTATTCGGGGATTCATCCGTTTCCATATAAAGTGAATGATTAGTTTTTCCATCTCTTTGAAGAATGTTGCTGGTATTTGGATCAGGATTGCGTTGTATTTGTAAATTGCTTTAGGTAGAATTGCCATTTTCACAATGTTGAGTCTGTCTATCCATGACAATGGTATGTTTTTCCATTTATGTAGATCCCTTTGGGTTTCATGCAGTAGTATTTTGTAGTTTTCTTTGTATAGGTCTTTTACATCCCTGGTCAGATTTATTCCTAAGTATTTTACCTTTTTAGGGGCTATTATAAATGGTATTGTTTTCCTGATTTCCATTTCATCGTTCTCCTTATTGGTGTATAGGAATCCAACTGATTTTTGAATGTTTATCTTGTATCCTGCTACTCTGCTGAATCTTTCTATTAGTTCCAGTAGATTTCTCATGGAGTCTTTAGGGTTTTCTATGTATAGTATCATATCATCTGCAAACAGGGACAGTTTAACTTCTTCATTACCAATTTGGATGCCTTTTATTTCTTTTTCTTGCCTTATTGCTCTAGCTAGAACTTCCAGCACAATGTTAAATAGGAGTGGTGAGAAAGGGCATACTTGTCTTGTTCCTGTTTTCAAGAGGAATGTTTTCAGCCTCTCTCCATTAAGAATGATGTTGGTGGTTGGTTTTGCATAGATGCCCTTTATTATGTTGGAAAATTTCCCTTCTATACCTATTTTATTGAGAGTTTTTATCAGGAATGGGTGTTGGACTTTGTCAAATGCCTTTTCTGCGTCAATTGAGATGATCATGTGATTCTTTTCTTTCCTTTTATTTATGTGGTGGATTACGTTGATTGATTTTCTAATGTTGAACCATCCTTGCAGGCCTGGTATGAATCCTACTTGGTCGTGGTGTATTATTTTTTTGATATGATGCTGAATTCTATTGGCTAGAATTTTGTTGAGAAGTTTTGCATCTATATTCATGAGAGATATTGGTCTGTAATTTTCTTTTTTTGTGATGTCTTTGCCTGGTTTTGGTATCAGCGTTATGCTGGCTTCACAGAATGAATTTGGAAGTGTTGCTTCCTATTCTATGCTCTGAAATAGCTTGAGTAGTACTGGTACAAGTTCTTCTGTAAACGTTTTGTAGAATTCTCCAGTGAAGCCATCTGGGCCAGGGCTTTTTTTGGTTGGGATTTTTTTTTTTATTACCTTTTCAATCTCTTCTCTTGTTATGGGTCTGTTCAGATTTTCAACGTCACTTTGTTGTAGTTTGGGTAGGCCGTGTGTTTCTAGAAATTTATCCATTTCCTCTAGGTTTTCAAATTTGTTGGAGTATAGTTTTTCATGATATTCTGTTATAATCCTTTTTATTTCAGTTGGGTCTGTTGTCATGTCCCCCATTTCATTTCTTATTTGGGTTATTTGTATCCTCTCCTGTTTTTCTTTTGTCAGTCTGGCCAGTGGTTTGTCGATTTTGTTGATTCTTTCAAAGAACCACCTTTTGGTTTTGTTGATTCTTTCTATTGTTTTTCTGTTCTCTATTTCATTTATTTCTGCTCTGATCTTTACTATTTCCGTTCTTCTGGTGGTTGTGGGCTTTTTTTGCTGTTCTCTTTCTATTTGTTTGAGTTCTGTAGTTAATGTTTTGATTTTGTCCCTTTCTTCTTTTTTGATATGTGCATCTATTGTTATAAATTGTCCTCTGAGGACTGCCTTTGCTGTGTCCCAAAGGTTTTGGTATGATGTGTTTTCATTCTCATTTGATTCTAGGAAT
This sequence comes from Dugong dugon, assembly GCA_030035585.1. Classification (NCBI taxonomy): domain Eukaryota; kingdom Metazoa; phylum Chordata; class Mammalia; order Sirenia; family Dugongidae; genus Dugong; species Dugong dugon. The sequence continues at coordinate 18,489,462 of CM057465.1, forward strand.
TTTTGGATTCCATCTCTGATTTCTTCTATTACCCAGTGATGTGTAAGCAGGGTATTATTCAGTTTCCATGTAGTTGATTTGTTTTCCTTGCTCTTTGTATTGTTATTTTCTACCTTGATGGCATTGTGGTCAGAGAAGATACTTTGAATTATCTCAACGTTTTGGATCTTGTTGAGGATGCTCTGTGGCCTAAGATGTGGTCTATTCTGGAGAACGTTCCATGTGCATTGGAAAAGAATGTGTAATTTGCAGTGGTTGGATGGAATGTTCTATATATGTCTATGAGGTCAAGTTGGCTGATTGTGCCCTTTAGGTCTTCTGTATCTTTGCTGAGTTTCTTCTTAGTTGACTGTCCTTTCCTGAGAGTGGTGTGTTGAAGTTTCCTACTATTATTGTGGAACTGTCAATTTCTCTTTTCAGTGTTGTTAGAGTTTGTTTTATGTATTTTGGAGCCCTGTCATTGGGTACGTAGATGTTTATTATGGTTATGTCTTCATGATGGATCGTCCCCTTAATCATTATGTACTGTCCTTCTTTGTCTTGTATGGTAGATTTTGTTTAAAGTCTATTTTATCTGAGATTAGACTTGTCACTCCTGCTCTTTTTTGGTAGTTGGTAGCTTGATATATTTTTTTCCAACCTTTGACTTTTAATAAATTCACATCTTTGTTTCTAAGGTGTGTCTCCTGTAGACAGCATATTGATGGATCCTGTTTTCTCATCCATTCTGTCACTCTCCATCTCTTTATGGGTGCATTCAGTCCATTTACATTCAGTGTAATTATTGATAGATGTGAGTTTGTTGCTGTCATTTTGTAGTGCTTTTTTTGTGGTGCTGCAGTTTTCTTTGTTCTTCTTACTCTCTCTTGCTGAGTTACTTTTGTTTGTGGATTTTGTTTTCATTTCTTTTGTTTTTGTAGGTTTTGTTTTTGCTGAGACTTTATGTTTTTCATCTTTTTTTTTATGAGTATGTTTGTTAACTTTCTTTGTGGTTACCATGAATTTTACCCTTATCTTTCTAAGTTTGAAGCAGTCTACCATTACTTGGTATCGCCTTGCCTTTCTCTCCATTAGAAGGTTCTATACCTACGCCGTTTATTCCCTCTTTTAGTGTTTCGATGTTGTTGTCATTTACTGATTAACTGCTCTGATTCCCTGTTGTATTTCTTTTGGTTTTGGATAGTCCTCGAGAGTTCATTTCCTAGATTGGTATCTGGCTGGTACGATCCTGCATCCTAGGTTCTGCCTGTGAGCTGAAGCTGTTTGTCCTCAGATCGAAGAACTCCCTTTAATAATTCTTGTAAGTTTGGTTTGACTTTTACATATTCCCTTAATTTCTGTTTATCTGGAAACGACCTAATTTCACCATCAAGTTTGAAAGAGAGTTTTGCAGGATATATTATTCTTGGCTGGCAACTTTTTCTTTCAAGATTCTGTATATGTCATCCCATTGCCTTCTTGCCTGCATGGTTTCTGTCAAATAATCTGAGCTTAGTCTTATCATTTCTCCTCTGCATGTGACTTCTTGTTTTTCACGAGCTGCTCTCAGGATTCTTTGTTTGTCTTTGGTTTTGGTGAGTGTGAATGTGATATGTCTTGGTGATTTTCTTTTGGGGTCTCTGCTATATGGGGTTCGTTGAGCTTCTTGGATGGCCAGCTTTTCGTCTTTCATGATATTGGGGAAGTTTTCTGTCAGCAGTTCCTCAATGATCCTCTCTGTGTTTACTGTTTTCTCCCCCTGTTCTGGAATTCCAATCACTCGCACTTTTTTGCTTTTGATTGTGTCCCACATAACTCTCAGGGTCTCTTCATTTTTCTTTGTTCTTTTTTCTGAGTTTTCCTGAAACAGAGTTGTATCCAGGTGTTTGTTTTCAATTCCACTGATCCTGTCTTCCACCGTTTCAGGTCTGCTTCTCAGCCCTTCTATGACATCGTCCATTTCTGAAATCTTGTTGTTTATCTTTTGGATTTCTAATTGTTGTCTTTGTAGAATTTCTAGTTGTGAATTTATTTTGGCATTTTGTTCCTGCCTTATTTTCCTGAACTCTTCCAATTTTTTGTCCATATTTTCTATGAATTTGTCTCTTTTTTCCTCATGTTTTTCAGCTTTTTGCCTCAGTTCTTGGAGAATTCTGAGTATTAGAGGTTTGAATTCCCTATCAGGTAATTCTAGTGCATTTTCTTCTACTGGATAGTCATCTGGTGTTTTATTTTGGGTGCCTACTGGAACTATCCGGTCCTGTTTTTGTAAATTTTTTGATATTGTCTGCTGTCTTCGGGTTATTCAGTAGTTATTTTTCTCATTTGTTGATTGTAGATTTGTTTGTTTCATCCCCCCCCCTTTTTTTTTAAATTTGACTATGTCTGAGCAGGTGGACTGTGTGTTTTTTGTTGTTTGCTCGTCTGTGGGCACAATACTTTTCGCCTCCTTCTCCAATTGGCAGGGTCAGTCACTCAGATATGGTATGGCAGGGTACGTCTGTCTGAAGAGGAGTTACTGGGACGTGTTGTTTGTGGCACTTACTACAGCCCCCAGAGTGGGTCGGTAATCAGTGCAGGGCGGGTTCCAGTAGGCCGTGCCTGTGCTGCTTGGTGGTGTGATGTCAAGCGCACAGTGCAGGTAGGCAGGATGCAGTGGGGAGATTGTTATGTGTGGAGTGGTTGTTTGTCTCCCGCTGGACACTCCGTGAGGCTGCTTTCTCGTACCCTGTTTGCTGGTCTCTGATAGGAGTCCAAGATGGCGGATCCGCACTGCATTAGCTGATAGGGGACCTCTGCATGAATCTCTCCTCGCTCTCCGTTCTCTGTCAATTTTCTCACTCCATTGGTGCTTGGCTGAGTTCTTTATCTCTTCATTTGATGTTTTAGGGTTTCAGGGTTGTTGTATTCTCTGTTCGGCTTAGTTTTTCAGATCTTTGCTGTGGAGGGACGGCGTGGTGCTTCTGCCTAGAGCGCCATTTTGCCGGAACCTATCCAGAACCTTAAACTTTTTTGGATGAAGAATATTCCATGAAGTTGATAAAATCAATAGGTTTTTTTCCTTGAAAAAATGCATAACCGAATTCTGTTACAATTTCAGGGGATTCTTGACCCCTGATGTCCATTCCTGAGGGGTCACAGAACCAGCTTAAAAATCTGGGCTATATAATGGAAAGACATAGGAAAGATTGAAGTGTTGAGAATAGGTTGGGATAACTCAGAAGGGGCAACGGTTGAGTTTACCCACTCCAGAACAATCCTCAGAACGTTTTACAGTTTGGCCCAGGGACTTTATTTAAGTTGAATAGAGTGTTCATTGTGAGACAGAGCCCCCATAGTGCTGTATTAAAAATTATATTTTCTTTGCCTGGCTTGCTCCCACACGGTGTTGTATTGAGAAATCCTGTTTCCTTTGCTGGGCTTCCTCCCCCTCAGCTTTGCATCTGAATCCTGCTTTTGCTTGGAATTTATGTGTAAACCCCATTATGCCTGCGTAGTATGATTAAGAATGTTACGGACATAACTTGTATGAACTCCCTACTTTTAAACCTTGTAAAACTTGTGACTTGCCTGCTCTCCCTTGGGAAGCAGTCTTGGCAGCAGCAGCTCCTACGGACTCCTTTTCCTTGTACAACAAAATAAAGGTGCCTTTCCTGTTCTCCTACCCCAGTCTTTCGTTTATTGGTCGATATAAGTTATGCCAGGCAAGAACCTGGAGTTTCCACCCAGTAACATTTCGGCAGAAGCTCAAAAGACTGTTTTCAGCCATGTGTCCAAGGTAAACCCAGTTGACAATTTCCAGTTTTACAGTTTTATATTGAGATGCTAAACCATGTGGCAGTTTAAAAATGAACATAATTCTTTAATTTTCCTCCCATTGAAAGGAGAGGGCCTCTGTGCCCTTTCTTTGAACATGGGCAGCACTGTAACTTCTTTAAAATAAAAGTGATACTGTTCAAGTTTCAGGCCCAGGCCTTAAGAAACTGATAGTTTCCACTTCCTTTTTCTTGGAACACTCTTGGAAGTCAGCTGCTATGTTGGACATGTGACTACCCTGAGACCACCATGCTGTGAGAAGGCCAAGCCATACGGAGGGGTGGGGGGAGACAGAGAATGACATGCCATATATAGAGAGGGCAAGGAACGCCAAGACACCGAACACATGAGTGAAGAAGCCATTTTGTATGTGGGACCTTTCAGTGTCTCTGGTGATACCACATGAATCAGAGACAAACTGCCCTGCTAAGTCCTTTCAGAATTCCTGACCTACAAGATTACGAGCAAAATAAAATTGTTGCTTAAGGGTACTAAGTTTAATGCAATAATAGCTAACCAAAACAACCCAATTCACAGTATGCCTATGAGGGAAATTTATGGTATATTCCTAGTTTATTCTTGTATAAACGTGAAGAGGAAACTTTGGGATTGTTTAGACCAGTAAACCTTTTGGTTTTGCATAATAAAGTCACATGCACGTAACTTCTTGGAAAATATATTAATCAGAGTATCTTTACTCTAGTCATGTCCAAAGGAGTCCTTGTGGTTGAGTGCTTGCTGCTATGTTTTAATTTGTTTAATTGGATTCATCAATCTTTATTTAGGGCCTACCATGCTTGACGCTGTGGAGAATGTAAAAGACAGTGTATTGTGCTGTTTTCAAAGAATTTCTCTAATATAGTTAGAGAAATAAAACATGTAAACCTAACACAACTAGAGAATAATACTTTATAAAACAAGCAACTTCTCAAATGTGTGGGATGGGCAACATAAAATGGAGACAATGGGTGCTACAAAAATAATAAAATAGTAATTGTTACACTTTATGCAAATTAGAAGTAAAGGCTTGGATGTAGGGAATAGATGTGATATGAAATTTGAAGAGAGGTAGGACTGATGGGGGCAGAGACAGCTTTCTAGTTAGAACATTGTACAAGAAATATTGGCTTTGTGAGACCTGGTGGCACAGTGATTGAGAGCTACTGCTGCTAACCATAAGGTCAGTGTTCAAATCCACCAGGTCGCTCCTTGGAAACCCTATGGGGCAGTTCTACTCTGCCGGATAGGGTCACTATGAGATGGACTCAACTCAATCGCAACAGGTTTAATTTTTTGGGTTTTTTGGGCACATTTTCATACTTATTTAGAAATAAGGTTTATTATCTTTCTTTTAGTTACATTTCTTCTAAGACACTTTTTGTTTGTCATGGAAAACTCATAGCGACTCTACGGGGCAAGTACAACTGCCCCATAGGATTTCTAAGGAGCAGCTGGTGGATTCGAACTGCTGACCTTTTGGTTAGCAGCCGAATGCTTCACCACTGCACCACCAGGGCTCCTAGTTTAGCTTAATGGTCAATAAAAGAGAAAAGAAATTCCTCCAAGGGTCATGTCCAAAATGATTAGTCTGAAACTTTAACAAGTTATTCCTCTCTGAAATTTCTAAAAACTTAGCAGCTATTTTGTGTCCACCAAACTTAGCACATTCTGCTTATGCTTAGCTGATATGGAGGAATTCTAGGATATTCCACAAACTGATACTTCCTCACTTTTTACCTCTTTTTATCACTCTGTCTTAGTTATCTAATGCTGCTATAACAGAAATACCGCAAGTGAATGGCTTTAACAAACAGAAATTTATTCTCTCACAGTCTAGTAGACTGGAAGTCCATATTCAGGCTGTTAGCTCCAGTGGAAGGCTTTCTTCTTTTGTCTGCTTTGGAGGAAGGTCCTTGTCATCAGTCTTCCCCTGGTCAAGGAGCTTCTCAGCACAGGAACCCTGGGTCCAAAAGACACACTATTCTCCTGGCTCTTGTTTCTTGTTGGTTTGCGGTCCCTCTGTCTCTCTGCTTGCTTCTCTCTTTTATGTCTCAAAAGAGATTGGCTTAAGACACAACCTAATCTTGTAGATTGAGTCCTGCCTCATTAACATAACTGCCACTAATCCCACCTCATTAAAATCATAGACGTAGGGTTTACAACACTAGGAAAATTGCATCAGATCACAAAATGGTGGACAATCACACAATACTGGCAATCATGGCCTAGCCAAGTTAACAGGTATTTTAGGGGGACACAATTCAATCCATGACACACTCATTAACTCAACAAGCATTCAATGAACATCTATTAAGTATTGGTTATTTACGTGTAAGAGCAGATAAGTGTGATGAAGTACTTCCCCCTTAAGTTGAAATATTTGTCTCACCACTTGGCAAATGCTTTCTATCTGAGCATTACCCAATAGAAATATAATGCAAATATAAGCCACATATGTAATTTTAAATTTTCTAGTAGTCATATTCAAAAAAGTAAAAAGAAACAGGTGAAATTCACTAATTTTAATATATATTTCATTTCACTCAATGTATTCAAAATAGTATCATTTGAATATGTAATCAACATAAAAATTATTCATGAAATATTTTAATTCTTTTTTTCATACTAAGTCTTCAAAATACAGGGTGTATTTTATTTTTATGGTACATCTCACTTTGGACTGGTCACATTTCCAGCACTCGATAGTCACTTGTAGTTAGCAGCTACTGTCTTGAGCAGTATAGCTCTATCCCATCTTTAAACTTCTCCACCCAGTAGCACCTTTCTTGAAGCCTGTGCTAAGCTTACAAGAAAGTTGGGAAAACCTAGATAAGTGAAATTTAAAGATCTCCACTTGTCGTGCTTGTTTATGTCAATTTTAAGTTAAATTCCTTTAAAGATGAATTTCTGGATTAAGGGTCTCCATTAACTATAGCCTCTCTGAAATTTCTTTCTAAAAACAGGAGTGTCTTTTCTTAGCAGATTGTCGCTGGTCATAACCTAGGATTCGCCTGGGCAAACTGCCAGGTCTTCAAATCTCTCTGGGCATTGATTCCTTCATTTGACATCTAAGGACACAGAGGACACTTAAAATTGATTCTAGCTCAAGCATGTAATGATTTGTTTCTAAAGAATATTGTGTAAATTGAATTTTGGAAAATCAAACAGTAGTTTAAATTAAGTATATACAATTATTCCAAGGAGAACCTTGTTGTAAATCCTACTGAGAAATGAATCTTCCATATAATACAAAATAGTTTTTTAATTTTATCCTTTTTTTTTTCTTTTTATATGAATTGACAGAGAATTTTGACAATGGACCTGAAGGGTGAGCTAAGAAAATTGTCAAGACAGAAATTCAGTCACAGGGAGAACACAGAAATCTAGTCATCAGAATTTGGCCACAAAGTTAAAGCTAGATAATAGCCATCATTACTTTGTTAACTGTTTATCTAAAGAAGTCTTACTGATAGGTACTCTGTGCAAAATCCTGTGTAAGGAGCTGGGAAATATAGCAGTTCCTGCCCTTGGGAAGCTTACATTCCAGCCAGAAAGACAGATATTAAGCAGGGAAGAGGGAACAAGCAACACCAAAGTCTTGAGGAAGGAAGGGTGAAGGATTATTTTGTGAGAACAACAACAACAAAAAGCCAGTGTTACTATAGCATGATGGCAGATGGCAAGAGGCAGACCGGGAAGATGAGGTTGAGAGGTAGGCAAAGGTCAAATCATGCAGTTTTATAGGTCTCACATTAATGATTTGGGGTTTTATGTATAAGAAATTGAAACAGGTCAGAGATTTTAACAAAGAATAGGCATAATCACATATGGCTGTTTAAAAAATTACTCTGACTTTGTGTGGGAAATGGGTTGAAGAAGGGAGAGAATAAAGGCAAAGACACAGTTAGGAGGCCTTTGCAAAAGGCCAGGTAGGATGGTAGCTAGAGTATGTTGGGGGAAGAAGAAATATGGAGTCATGGTCTTGATGATGAGTTTAGGAGTCCTGGACTGGACTAATGAAGCTTAAATCTCTGCTGCCTGGGATGAAGATTATCCATGGCCACCCAAGCCAGGATTTGGCTCCAGATTTAAGGGGAGGAGGACAGCAGAGCATGAGGACAGGCTCATAGAGGACTTCTGGATCAGGTACTTATTCTGTGAATGAGGGTGCTCAGGTCTAGGCAGACTATCTGACTTCACCTGCCTCACAAATTTTAAGATGCAAATTAGGTCAAAAATCTAAATCTAACATGAGTTCTGCCTACGATAAAAACCCAAGCCAAACCTGTTGCGGTCAAGTCAATGCCAACTCATAGCAATCCTAAAGGACAGAGTAGAATTGCTCCATAGGGTTTCCAAAGAGCATCTGTTGGATTTGAACTGCTGACCTTTTGATTAGCAGCCGAGCTTTTAACCACTGTGCCACAAGGGCTCCATAGTCTGCTATGAAAACAAAACAAAACAGTTACCATCAAGTTGATTCCAACTCATAACAATGCTATATGTGTCATAGAACTTTGCTCCATAGGGTTTTCGATGACTGATCTTTCGGAAGTAAATCACCAGACCTTTCTTCCAAGGTGCTTCTGGGTGGATTTGAAACAGCAACCTTTTGGTTAGCAGCTGAGTGCTTAACTGTTTGTGCCATCCAGGAACTCCCGTAGTCAGCTAGTGCTCCTTTAACCTTTTCTACCTTATGAGATCGTTCCTCCATCACAGAACTAAGATTATGATTCACGTCCTAGATATGCACAGTTTTCTCCACCTTTTTCCTCATTCGACCATAGAACTTCTTAAACAATCAATAACTTTTTAGTTTTATATTTAATTTGTGAAACTGATCCCAGCAAACATCCTGTCAAGTCATGTATGGGATCAGGCTATACAAAGCCAAGGCAAATTGCTTTTCTGTGTGAGAGGGTGACATTTCTCCCTAATGTGCTAATATGCTTTTCATTGCTTTATTAGGCTATACACTGCTGTGAGTAGGCAGATATAGATGGGGGTGGGGGGAGATACCTATTGATTGTGCAGAAAGATTGTAGTAATTTTCCCTTCCTTTCTTCTAACTGAACACAGAACAAAAGATATATAAAAAAGAATATGCTGGGAGGTAATGTAAAATGAAAAGGGAGAGACAATTCTGGTAGAATTTATTTCTAAAGAAGTAGATTAAATTACAGAGTTTAGCTCCAAAAGAAATACATAGATGTTTTCTTTCAGTGTAGGAACCATTATGGAAGAATTAATTTAATTCTCTGTTAGCTTTAGTATTTTAGGCAGTTATTTGCATACAGTTGTGTATGTTTAGATTAGTACAGTTTCATTCTTTCTCATTGCCAGATAATCATTCCAGACAGTGTTTGTCTCTTTTTAGCGTTTTTAAATAGATTTAGTGCATTGTTTGAGATGATTTGTAATAACTAAATTAATTCCATTGACCATTTTAGGCAATTTGCCATAAGACATGAATTCCAAATGTAAAAGATACAAATTATTTACTTTGCTACTTAACTAAGAATAATAATAATAAAAATAATATAAAATATAATAAAAATAAAAATACATAAAAAATAAAAATAATAATAAAAAAAACTGTTCTAATGACCTGACAAGTTTATTTAAAGGCTTGCTTCTGTTAATTATACATGGCAATTATAATAATGCTATACAAAACATCTGTTCCCAGGTGTATTGGAAGAATTAGGGAATGGATGTGGATCACACCACAAATTCCATCAGCTGCAGAATGTTAGCAGGAGATTCACTAAGGCAGAGGCTGACATAGAGAGTCAGGGAAGGCAGATTACTCCTCTACCAGAGGCCAGTGAGAACTAGCAAAGAAGCAGCAGGATCCCCTTTCCCCAAAGCCAATATGGTATATTGTCTTCTATTTGGACCCAATCTTCATGGATGTCTTCATAGAAAAGAGGATGAGAAGAGAAAGTTCTTTAAGAATTTAGAGGCATCCTTATAGGAAATTTGAACTTTGAAATAATGGACTATTTTCCCAAGAGGCTGAGTTAATCCAATAAAATCAAAAAGTCTACCAGCTCACTTACATTGATATTGGAGGAGATAGCAGGGACTTTAGGTGCTTAATGCCTGGCATACAGTTCTAAGCATAAGGCCTCCTATATCACAAGCCTAAAATAAATATTTTCTGACTCCTTAATAAAGTAGCTCAAATTTCTAGATCTAGAAAGCAGCCAGTTACTTTGCTCAGCTAGATTCTTTCCCAAACAAAGGGTCGAATATTTTGAGACACATTAGTGCTGCTATCTCCCATCACATTCTTTGAGGTGATGTTAGGCCATCCATCTGACATCAGGTAAAGTTCATTTCCTCATGTTATTTAACAACCACATTACAGACTACACTGTCACATGGATTACCTGTAGACTGAAAACCAAACAAAACACCAGACATCCCCAATACTGCATAGAACTAATGGAGTAATTTCCTAAATATGAAAATTAATGAATCAAAGAGATTAGTATTTTTGTTCTTGACTAAATATTTTTAAAAACTTGAAAGTTGTATTTATTATGTGTGATCACATGTTTTCTGTTGCCATAGAGAATAAATACATTTCCAGCTAATTCAGTTTTTCTAGTGATGTTCTACATCCCAACAGCAGGCTTTCAGATGCTACTCAAGGAGGTCACCATGGTCAGGGGATGCACTGGAGGAGAACTTTTGAAGTGGTTCCCTTTCAAAACCATTACATAGTTTTGGGTGGATTGTTACTTGGAGAATTGCAAACAAGAGCAGAAAAAAAGCAGCTGCCAAGTGATATAAAAGTAACATTAGGAAGATTCCAGAGGCCTGGCTGTGCCTGCAGGTGAGCCATCAGCCCCTGAATCCCCTGATCTCACCCATCCTTTACTTCCTGCCCCACAATAGTAAGGACATTACATTTTTGGAAAAGAGCAATGTATGAATGAAACACTAGAGAGGTTCTCTGAGTGGAAAACTATCTCCCTACGCTGGCCACTACAGGAGCCCTGGTGGCACAATGGTTAAGTGTTCGGCTGCTAACCAAAAGATGGTTTCAAACTCACTAGCCACTCCGCTAGAGGAAGACCTGGCAATATGCTCCCATAAAGATTTCAGCCTTGGAATCACTATGGGGCAGTTTTACTCTGTCCTATAGGGTTGCTATGAAATCAGAATTGACCCAACGGCACACAACAACAACAACAACACTGGCCACTTAAAGTCTCCAGGAATGGATAAGACAAGGCCTGGGCTTTGCACCCGCCACCCTATTGCCAGCTTACATGGTTGATATCCCAAGGGAAAATTAGATTTGGGATATAATAACCAAATATACGAGGAACACAACCACTTTATAAAAGAGATAACAAACAAACAGCTTATGCCAGAAGATAGAATTACTGAAACAGATCAAACAAGAATTTAAAACATAATAAATCTCCTCATAAAGATAAAAGAGAAACAAGAATAAGCGGTTATAAAGTGGGATCAACTGAAGATAATGTGTATGAAAAATATTATAGTAGAGATAAAGAACTGAAAAGATGGACTAAATATTAGAAAGTATGCAGTTCAAGTATGCTAATGAGCTGGTCAAAGACTTCCCCAAAGGGCATCAGAAGGAAAAAAATGTTTTCTTAAAGAAAATTTAATGAATACGGTGGTTAAAGAGGGAGTATGAAGACCCATATATTATAATAAAGGGAATATGTGAAGAAATGAAGAGCAAAAATTTCCCAGAATCAAACTGGCTAGAAAAAAAAAAAAATACCTCACATAAACAGATTACTATAAAATTTAAAAACGTCCAAGAGAAAATTCTTAAGGTTTCCAGAGAGAAAATAATTATAAAGAAAACAGAATAAGATTGATATAAAACTTTGGAACAGAGACACAGGAAAGAGGAAGATAGTGGAATAATATTTTCTAGGTGTTGAAAAATAAAAACTTTGAACTTAGAATTTCATATTCAGTTAAATAATAATTTAAATGTTAATTGTTATAAAGATATTCTAAGACATGTAAGTTTTTTATGCAAAGATGAAAGGATGAAAGCATTTTTGCAGGAAGAATTTCTGCAATAAGAGAAATTTATTTAAGAGGAATCTATGCAATCTATGGGAGGAGGGGATGAGTAAATAAGAAGATTAGCAAAAGCCATAAACAAAGGTATATTTATAACATTCCAGGGCTATTATAACATTCCAGGACTACCGATATGATAGTGGGTAATGGAGGTGGGTAAAAAACCAAAAAAACCAAACCTATTGCAGTCGAGTTGATTCTGACTCATAGTGACCCTATAGGACAGAGTAGAACTGGGTATAAGCATGCTAAAACACTTGTCCTCCTTGAGAAGAAGACGGTGATGTTGACAAGTTTATGAAATTGATAGGAAAAAGAGAAAGCATGGCCTTCAAACACATAGAAGAAAAATTGATCTTTCCAAAGAAAGGTAGGAAAGGAGGAAACATTATGATACATAAAAAATAAAAAACAATAAGGTAAAAATAGAAAACAATAAGGTAAAAATAAGTTCTATGATAATGGTAATAATACTGATGTACACAGAAAAAAAATCTTTGATGATTATGAGAGTGGTGAAGGGAAAGACAACACACAGTGTAGGGTAAATCAGCACAACCTGACCAAGGCAAAGTCATAGAAGTTTCCTAGACACATCCAAACACCTTGAGGGACTGAGTTGCTGGGGATGAGGGCTGGGGACCATGGTCTCAGGGGACATCTAGCTCAATTGACATAATATAATTCATAAAGAAAATGTTCTACATCCTACTTTGATGTGTAGTGCCCGGAATCTTAAAAGCTTGCAAGCGGCCATCTAAGATACCTCTATTGGTCCCATTCCGTCTGGAGCAAAGGAGAATAAAGAAAACCAAAGACACAAGGAAAATATTAGCCCAAAGGACTAATGGACCACATGAACGACAGCCTCCACCAGCCTGAGCCCAGAAGAACTAGATGGTGCCCGGCTACCATCACTGAGCCCTATAACGGGATCACAGTAGAGAATCCCAAACAGAGGGGGAGAAAAATGTAGAACAAAATTCAAATTCACAAAAAAAGACCATACTTACTGGTTTGACAGAGACTGGAGGAACCCCTGAGACTATGGCCCCTGGACACCCCACTAACTCAGAACCGAAACCATTCCTGAAGCCCACTTTTCAGACAAAGATTAGACATGCCTTAGAAAACAAACGAAAAACACACTAGAGGAACGTGCTTCTTAGTTCAATCACATATATGAGGCCCAATGGGCAACTCTTGCCTAAAATCAAGACAAGAAGGCAAGAAGGGAGAGAAAAACTGGGTGAATGGATACGGGGATCCTAGAGTGGAAAAGAGGAGAGTGCTGACACATTGTGGGGATTGCAACCCATGTCACAAAACAATACGTGTATAAATTTTTTAATGAGAAACTAACTTGACCTGTAAATTTTCACCTAAAGCACAATAAAATAAAAATAAATAAATAAAAAACCTGATTTAAAATACAGAGAATTTCAGATGAGAAAAAATAAGAGGCTGGCAGTATGATATATACTTAAAACAAAAAGATACAGATCACTGAAATAAGTGGATTGAAAAATAAATATCAGAAAAATATGAGTAGCAATTTTGAGTCAAACAAAGTGAAATTGAGGGTTAAAAAATAATAAAAAATAAAGATCATCATTTAATGGTAAGAGGAATAAAAATGTATAAAATCATAAACATATCCTTAAAATACATAAGTCATAACTACCAGGATAAAGAGAAAAATCAATAATTAAAATAGTTACAGACTTTAACAAACTCCTATTAGAAATTGTTGAAGTGCTCCAGTAAAATATATGCAAAGACAGAAAAGATTTGAATGATGCAATGAGCTTGAACTAATAGGTCTATGTAGGTGTTTCCAGTTTTTGGTTTTGTTTTTGAGCATATATGGAACATTCACAAGATTGGACCACATGCAAAACCACAAGGGACTTATCAACAATGTCCAGAGAATTAGCAATATATAGATTATGTTCTCTAACTGCAATTCAATAAAATTAGAATTTAATAGCAAAAGAATAGTTAAAATCCCGTAAGTCAGAAAACTAAAAGCAAAACAAAATACTGCAGAACTTTGAATTACAAAGGAAATCAGATAATCATTAAATGTTTATAACTGAAGGACAAAGCAGTCTATGCTAAACTCTATGGAACAGAGCTAAAGAAGCACTTTAATAAGGCTTTTAATAAATCATTCTTTGAAAAGATTAATGAGATGGATTGATATCTTGCAAGACAAACCTATAAAACAAGATAATACAAATAAAGTACAGAATGAAAAGAAATAAGGAGACAAAGCCAACACTTAAAATTTAATTTGAAATTATAGATATCTATTTGCAAATAAAGGAGCCCTGGTGGCATAATGGTTAAGCATCCAGCTGCTAATGGAAAGGTCAGCGGTTCGAATCCACCCTGTGGCTATGGGGGAGAAAAGACCTAGCAATCTACTCCTGTAAAGATTACAGCCTAGAAAACCCTATGGAGTAGTTCCACTCTGTAATGCGGGGTTGGTATGAGTCAGAATTGACTCAAAGACACTCAACAACAAAAACATTTGCAAATAAATGTTATATAGCCCAGTTGAAACAGGAAAATTTATAGAAAAATTAAAATCCCAAAATTGGGACAATAATAAATAGAAAACTATTTTCCACTGAATCCTAATTAATTTTCATTACATTTTTGAGGAATTCAACAAACTCTTTCTAAAAAGTATGTGAACGAATTAAGACTCATGAATAGCTAATTTTGAAAATAAAGTGCAGAGTGAAGAGGTTTACCTATTCAGAGACAGTACAAACTCATAGAAATAAAACAGTATGACTCTCTTACAGGAATAGATAAGTAGGCCAGTAGAATAGCTCATAAATGGTTTCACATATATTTAAATACTTGCTATTCAATAAAGATGCGTCCACAAAACCAGGGGGAAGGATGGCTTATTTAGTAAACGGGATTGGGAAAACCGTTTTTTTATACGTACTAAATTAAGCTGGGCTCCACTATCTTACACCACATTTTAGAAGTAGACTCCAGATGAATTAAAGATTTAAATGTTAAGGATAAAATTACAAAGGTAATAGAAAGAAAATATAATAGAGAATATATATGACTTAAAGGGTGCAAAAAGTTTCTTCAACAAGACCCTAAAAACACATACCAAAAGATAAAATAATAGATCAATCTCACTGCATAAAAATTAAATATTCCTGATCAGTGTAAGACTATTGGAGACAGATGTTAACAGAGGACAGGTTGGAAGATGTTGTTCCAGTGTGTAAAACAAATAAGGAATTAATAGCTAGGATAAACAAGGAATTCCTCCAACTCAAAATGCAAATGCTAGAAAAACAGAAAAATGCACAAAAGATACGCAGACATATAGGAAGGGGAAAAAAACAAACATGTACATGAACAGATGTTCAGACTCACCAGTAATCAGAGAAACGTATACTAAAATATCCGTAAGACACCACTTCACTCTCATTCAAATGACAAAAATTAAAACATGGATGATTCCAAGGGTTGTCTAAGAAGTAAATAGACATGAACTCTCAGGTACTGTTGGTGGAAATGTAAATTGTTGCAGCATTCTGGGAAACAATATTAGAGAAATAAAATATGTATGTCCCATAGCCCAGTAGTTACTCTCCCAAGGATGTATCCCAGAGAAATTCTTGTACTGGTCCATGTAGAGACACACATCATGATGTTTTTGTCCTTATGAGGTTTGTGGTAGTAGATAGAGGAAACAGGCTAGGTGCCAGTCTCCATGGGAGTATGGATGAATATAATGTCGTAGATGCATCCTGTGGGATGTGCAGTAGTTAGAAAAGAAGCACCAGATGCACGGACAACAGAATAGATCTTAAAACAGTATTGAAGGACTGCAGTAAGAAACAGAAGAGATTTGTAGTTCAGTCTATGTACGTTTAAACACATACCCCAAAACATTCCCATTAACACTACATATTCTACAAGGATACATAAATATTTAAAGACATATATCAAACATCTTAGTGTGGGGCCTATGTGGGGAAAGAAATTGAAGTGGTGTTTGAGAAACAAGGTGACATTTATATTGAAATACAACCAAAGAGAAGTCGTGTTCAGACGGATACTGGCTATAAACAGAGGTGTGTATATAATTCAATTCTTGAGAGAGAGAGACTAAATAGCTTACCCATTTAAAAGACTTATTTTTGCCTTGTTACAGAAAATAAAACTGGAGCTTATGTGTAGAATTAGAGGGAAATAAAATTTAAATCAGAGGCAGAGCCTGCTAACAATTACAGCTATTTCATGATAAAGTAGCTGCTTTGGCCAAGTGGGGAACTCCTTTCACTGTGATGGACTTTTAGAAGGAATTCTTACTTTGGGAGGGAAGATGGGATTGATAATTTCTTTGAACCTTTCTAAGTCTAAAATTATGAGACAAAAAATAAAATACGTATTACATTATTGTATTAACAAATTGATTACTTCTAACTAAGAAAAACATATTTTGTTGTAGCTGTTTCTCTTTTTTGACAGTAGGCCTGTTTAAAGTGAATAAATGAAACCAATCTTTCCTAACATTTTTAATCAAAAATCCTTTCCTAATCATCCCAAAGGAGCCCTGGCAGCACAGTGGTTATGCACTGGGCTACTAACAGGAAGGTCAGCTACTCTTCAGGAGAAAGATGTGGCAGTCTGTTTCCATAGATTCCAGTCTTGGAAACCCTATGGGACAGTTCTACTCTGTCCTACTAGCTCCCTGTGAGACTGCAGTGGGTTTGGTTTAATCATCTCAAAGAGGGTCAAACAGCTTCTACTTTATGCCTCCTAATCCATAGATTCTAACATGGCACTCACCTCATTCAATGACTTTATCTGTTTATGTCTGTCTCTCCTTACCCTCCTTGAGGGCAGATTCACGTCATAATCATCTCTAGATCCCAGTGCTTGGGAAAGCCACAGCAGATGATTAGCATTCAAGACATACTTGTGAACCAATGAAAGTATGGGTTACTAATTTTTATTACATGAAATTGCTATTTTTGTTTTTAGGAACTTATAAACTGACCCTGAAATTCCTGTTTGAAAAAATTAATGATAAGAATTAGTATTTTTCCTTAAAGAAAATCAAGTACCAATGTAGTTGCTACCTGAAAGAAGACTAGCTTTAGGCCCTCTAAACATGTGCTGTATGAACAGAACAAGGGGATATTGCGTGGTTTAAAATCAGAAAATATGTGCCTTAGGATTGTATTGTTTCACCATACTTATTCAATCTGTATGCTGAGCAAATAATCCCAGAAGCTGGACTATATGAAAAAACAGCATCAGAATTGAAAGAAGACTAATTAACGACCTGTGATATGCAGATGACACAACCCTACTTGCAGAAAGTGAGGAAGACTTGAAGCACTTACTGATGAAGATCAAAGACCACAGCCTTCTGTATGGATTACACCTCAACATAAAGAAAAAACAATCCCCATTTAACTGTACCAATAAGCAGCATCATGATAAACAGAGAAAAGATTGCAGTTGTCAGGATTTCATTTTACTTGGATCCACAATCAACACCCGTGGAAGCAGTAATCAATAAATCAAATGACATATTGCATTGGGCAAATCTGCTGTAAAAGATCTCTTTAAAGTGTTAAAAAGCAAAGACGTCACTTTGCGAACTAAGGTGCACCTGACCCAAGCCATGGTGTTTTCAATTGTCTCGTATGCATGGGAAAGCTGAACAATGAATAAGGAAGACCAAAGAAGACTTGATGCCTTTGAATTATGGTGTTGGCGAAGAATATTGAATATAGCATAGACTGCCGGAAGAACGGACAAATCTGTCTTGGAAGAAGTACAACCGGAATACTCCTCAGAAGCAAGGATGTCAAGACTTCTCTTGTACTTTGGACACGTTATCAGGAGGGACCAGTCCCTGGAGAAGGACATCATGCTTGGTAAAATAGAGGGTCAGCAAAAAAGAGGAAGACCCTCAACAAGATGGATTGACACAGTGACTGCAGAAATGGGCTCAAACATAGCAATGACTGTGAGGATGGCTCAGGAGCGGGCAGTGTTTCACTCTGTTTTACATGGGGTCACTATGAGTTGGAACCAACTCCGTGGCGCCTAACAACAACAGCAAACATAAGTTGCAAGCAAACTTGATGGATATAGCAGGAAATTATTAAGCATATATTACAGTCTGTGTCTTCAGAACCATTGTTACAGAACAATTCATCATTGTAACTTTATATCGAAATGCATGACTTTTTTTTTTTTTCACTTCTGGCATGAAGTCTTGGTACTTTCCGTTGTCATTAGTCTAGAAGACTGATAGAGAATGATAAGCTAAATTTGATATTCCACTCAGAACTAGCATTCTGCCACTGAGTATAAAAACACAACAGTTTAGTTTCTATCGTTGAGGCTCAATAAATATTTGTTGATGCTTGTGAAAGCCAGTGCCCAGGTGCCTCATCCATGACAATTTTTTTATTTGGATACCTCACAGTGCTATTTATCTTTTTACAATAATAATGCTAGCTTCTACATATTCTGCACTACTGCAGGATAAAATCCTTCACTCCCTTCCCCCACTTCTCTATCTACCTTCCTTGTTCTCCCTGAAAGCAAGAAGAGTGGCTCATTTTGTAGGTCAGGTTTAAAGAAGTGGATTAGGCTATGTTTAGTACCAGATGTCTTCACTGTACTGTAGAAGTACATGTGGCTCTCTCTCTCTCTCCTTGTCTTTCTCTCTCTCGCATGTCTAAGAAAACAGGTCGTGGCTTTTCATCACGTGGCCAACCAAAATATTGCAAGGTTTCTAGATCTGAATTTGATCTTCAAAGAAATGAGATGCTCTTTTAGCACTGAAGGCCAAAGTAAAGCGCCCTAAACCAGCTTCACCAAAGCTTTGCATTGATTGTTATTATGTGCAACTAGCAATGAAGTAGTATTTTGATTCCCACTGTCAGGAATCTATTAAGAAGCATGGAAGAGACAATCGTTGAGGTATTCATCGGCTTTCTAGTCAAACACCTTAAGAATCCCACTTTGTCAAATGTCAATTCTACCCAAAACAATCTACAAATACAATGCAATCTCAATCCAAATACCAACAGCGTTCTTTAACAAGATGGAAAAATTAAACATTAACTTTATATGGAAAGGAAAGAGTCCCCGGGTATGTAAAGCACTATCGAAAAAAAAATGATAAAGTAGAAGGACTCGCACTACCTGATCTCAGAACCTGCTATACAGCTATGGTAGTCAAAACAGCCTTGTACTGGTACAATGACAGACACATGGACCAATGAACAGAATCGAGAACTCAGATGTAAATTCATCTACTTAAGGTCACTTGATCTTTGACAAAGCCCCAAAAGTCCATTAAATGGGGAAAAGACAGTCTTTTTTTTTTTTCTTTCTTTTTTTCTATTGTTGTAGTTAAATGAAGTTTACATTTCAAGTTAGTCTCCTATACAAAATTTTATACGTACGTTGTTATGTGACCCTAATTGCTCACCCCATTCTCTGACAGCACACTCCTCCTTTTAGCCCCTGATTCCCCATGTCCATTCAACCAGCTCCTAACCCTCTCTGCCTTCCCATCTCAACTCAGGACAGAAGCTGCCCCTTTGGTCTCTTGTATCTACTTGACTAAGAGGCACACTCTTCACGAGTTATCACTTTATGTCCCACAGTCCAGTCCAATCCTGAAGACAGTCTTTTTAACAAAAAGACAGGAGGGGACAGGAAAGCTGGACGAATGGAAATGGGGAACCCAAGGTCAAGGAGGGGAGACTGTTGACATGTCGAGGGGTTGGCCATCAATGTCATAAAATAATATGTGTATTAATTATTTAATGAGAAACTAATTTCCTCCATAAACTTTCACCTAAAGCACAATTGAGAAAAAAAAAATCCCATCTTGATAATGAATCTACAATGTGCCACAGAAATGAATTCTGGATAACTTAATTAGAAAGGGATTTTATTGGAAGTATGTGAAGAAGGCTGGAGAGCGAGGTTCTGAAAATGGGCAGGTGCCATTGGATGCTGGGTGGCAGCTTAGTGAGATTCTGTCCCTGTCACTGTTACCAGACTCTACTACTGAGAGGAATCACTGCGCTGGACCCTGGGTGCCACTACCCTGAACTGAATGCTATATATGCTTGTGGGAACATCATATTGGCTGAGCCCTAGCTGCCAGTAGCGTGGGGATAACGAGAACCATTATCCTTTGATTTTTGCAGCACCAACTGATTAACTTACAAACTAAAGCAATGAGAAGATTCTCTTAAATAGAAAGGGGAGTTTGGAAGTGGGTCAGTCAAAATAATGACAAATGTCTATTGCATCAGGCATAGAATGCTTAAGTCATTTCTCAAAGGCACAAAGTAGTAGGTGGCAGAACTTGGTTTCAAGTCTAGTCCCTTTCCACTATATTGTACTGCCTTATATATGATGATGATGACAGAAACCAAGAATTGAAAAAAAAAGAAAAACCCCTCAAAGTAAAAATATGTTAGAATGAAAGCCAAACATTGATAGGCAACTGATGTCTTCAAAGTTAGTTTAAATACTTTCTAGTTTCCCCCACCCGCACCCTCACCCCCACTGCTCTCTCCTCTAAGATCTTGTCCTTACCTCTAAAATAGCACTTCCACGTGACAATCTAATCCCTGTTTACATATCCCTCATTCCTATTAGACTGTGAAATCTTCAAGACTGTGACCATCTATTATTTATTTGTATCATAGAGCTGAACATATGATAGGCACACTCAATAAAATCATTGAGTGAACTTGTGGAGCAAACAAGTTAATAAACGGACGAAAGAAAGGATGATTATAGAAAACCACTTTGACTTAAGATCATGTCATCAAGCCATTAGGCCTTGAAGAGAGGGTAAAAAAGATGCCATATAGGACCTAGGTGAGAGCTGAAACCAAAAATGAAGAAAATTTTAGAGTTTTTGCTTGACTCCAACTGAGAAAAAAGTTGCTCTTTGCTCTCTCTCTGGGTAGATAGAAAGGTTGACAAGGACAGCTGCAAGGCATTTCAGGTGATAGAGGAAAAGATCCCATCACTTAAATTGTTGTGAAAATACAACTAGATGATCAGACAAGGCCTAGGCTGAGTAGGCTAGAAGCCAAAAGCCATAAAAACAAGCACATGATTTCTCAACAGTCAATCTACACATACTTTCCTGCACAAAACAATTTTTATCAAGGGCACCATACAGCCTTCAGTTATTTGAAAATCTGCCAAATCCTAAAATTGAAACTTATTCAAAGAATATGCTAAGCATTAAGTGACTAGGTCTACAGTATTTGAATGAAAACTTAAATGTTTAAGGAAATGTCAGATTTTTTTTCCTTATAAATTTTCTTTCCACATTAGGTGAAAATAATTTTTATTCAGAAATAGAAATTTTTCACTGAAACCTGGTTGGATGATATTTATTGGGATTAGAATTGCTACTTCAAACAGAAATGTGTTCTTATAGCATCACAATATAAAAGATATCAGGGGAAAACTATCTCTAAGAACACCTCTAATAGAATCCCATTCAATGAACATACTAGCAAAATACTAAAATAAGACAAGCATAAATAGCAGCAGGGCCACCCTTTACTGACCACATTATTACCTCCAAGCCCAGACTTAATTTTACAATATAATGGAGAGAAAATTACATCAAGAGAGAAGATACTGATGACAAAGTTCTCTTTCCTCCCTTCTGCCTCATTCAAGTTACAATTTAACAAACATTATATCTTTTACTAAAAATATGGATAATAAGTATTTAAAGAATACATGAAAACAGAATAATGGAAGAGTGTAGGCAATTTCCTGTTTGGCTCAGAACATTCTTGCTCCGTTCATTCTAATGTCTTCTTCCATTTCAGAATAAAAAAAAGCTGCACATACTGTTTACGATACTTAGTCAGTTTGGATTTATTTTAGTTGTGGCAGGCTCACAGAAGGCATTTGGTAAAAGAAAAAGATGATGAAGAGTTATTAGTGAAGTTATGTGGCTCTACTTTATGAAGCGGTCTGTAATAGAAGGGTTCTCATGCAGGTATTTTTTTTTATTTAAAAAAAAAAAACTGGTATTCTCCCAGCTGGAGTTTCTTCCATACATTCACCTGCTCTTGTATCTACCTTCATTTATGTGTCAATCTAACAGACATTTATTGGGTTTTGTTTATGTGCGAAGCAGTGTACCTGTTAGGAGATGCAAAGAGGAGAGTGCGCAGGAGAGGCAGCGGAGTGTGGTGGCTAAAAGTACGGCCTATGTGTTCAAATCCTCACTAGCTGTATAAACCTTGAACAAGTTACCTAATCTCTTTGTGCTTTAATCTCTCCATCTGTAAAATAATATCCCATAGGTTGTTGTAAGGATTAAATAATGCTTATTGATGCCTGCCACCTATCTGTCAGTTTGTTGCACTGTGGTGGCTGGCATGTTGCTAGGATGCTGGAAGCTATGCCAGCTGTATTTCAAATACAAGCAGGGTCACCTATGGCGGACAGGTTTCAGTGAAGCTTCCAGACCAATAAAGGCTTAGCAATCCACTTCTGAAAATAAGCCAGTGAAAACCCTATGGATCATAGAATATTGTCCAAGACTTTGACTTGCTTACGTTGGATGCGTTGTCAGGAGAGATTGATCGCTGGAGAAGGATATCATGTTTGGTAAAGTGGAAGGACAACAAAGGACAGAGAAACCCTCAATGAGGTGAAGTGACACAATGACCACAACAATGGACTCAAGCATACCAAGGATAATGAAGATGGTGCAGGACCAGGGAATGTTTGGTTCTGTTATATATTGGTTTGCCATGAGGCAGAGTTTATTTACTCCACAGCAACTAACAACAATAACGTATTGAAACACTTAGAATAGTTCCAGGCATATGGAAAGTACTTCATATGCATTAGTCATCATTGATTATTCCCTGGAGGCTCTTCAGTACTTTGCCAGAGTTTCCCCTTTGGGGGCAGAAAGGCAATTTTCTGACTCAGATAACGGGGATTGTATCAGAGTAGTCAAGTGGTAAAAGGACTGTACTAGTGCCCTTCACACACTTCTTCCAGGCCTGGAATTCGATAAATTCATGAGTCCTGTGTCTTCCCCAGACATAGTCTCAGGCTAAGGGCCTTCCAACCCAAGTCTCAGTCCTTCAGTCTCTGATTCAGTCCTGATTATGGCACCAAAGAGTGAGATCTCCCGGTAGTCTTCCTAACCTCTGCCTGGTGTGTGGCAGGCAAATTCATCCACCTCCCTGCTGAGCTTCAGCTTCCTTCCAAGCTGGCTCAGGAAATATGATTGCACTCCTGCCTTGGTTTTCTGTTGAGCATTCTACTGCCTCCCAGGAATAGGAGCTTTACCCTGAACTTCAGTGTATTAGGCTGGTTCCTCACGTAGGTTTTGCCAGAGCTCTGCCCTGGGAAAGAGGACCTATGCCCTCAGCCTCTGACCAGGCTCTGCTGTAAACGGATAAAGTCCTGAGATCATTGATCTCAGCTATCCTTGTTGAGTTGCCTCTCCTATTGCCATCACCCATGCACTGGACTGAAACCCCATGGTATCAATACCAGCCAGGATAGTCCCCCTTTCAACAATGTAAACTGGACTTGTAACAACACCCTCTAGGAACATTCCTGCTAGCTCTGTTTTCTTCAGCCTTGGCTTCAGGACTACTGAGCCATGACAATTCCCTTCCCATGTACACTGATACTCCATCATAACAGACTTTTAAAAACATGAAAAAAACACGATGAATTGAAATCCTTTTGATACTTTAGAAATTAAATGGATAGGTTATTAAATATACCATGTGACAAAGAATGGGTTCAAAGAGTTCTCCATGACCATATCAATAGGTGAAATCTAACAAGATAGAATTTAATAAGGGTATTAAAAATCTGGTCTTGCACTTGAGTACCAAAAATCCAGGTGCATAAACACAGGATAAGGGAGATGCACATTAATGATATTTATGAAAAAACTTGAAGGTTTATCTGCAGGTAAGTTTAATTTGAGTCCAGAGTGTAACTATATGGTAAACTGAATAACCATCCCCAAAGATATTCAAGCCACAATCCCTGGAATCCATGAATGTTACTTTATATTGTGAAAAGGTATTTTGCAGATGTAAATTAAGGATCTTGAGATAGGAAGACTATCCTGGATTACCCAGGTAGATAATCACAATGGCCTTATAAGAAGGAGGCGAAGAGAAATCTGATTACAGAAGAGGAAAAAAGCGATAGGAGGATAGGAGCAGGGGGAGAAAAGGCAATGTGATACGAGGAAGGGATCATAAGTCATGAAATGGGGGCAGCTTCCAGAACCAGAAAAGACAAGGAAATAGATTCTCCACTACATCATCCAGAAGCAACCAGCCTTGCCAGCTCTTTGATTTCAGCCCTCTTTAAGACTCGTTTTTAACTTCTCACCCCTAGAGCTGTAAGAGAACAAATTTGCGTTGTTTTAAGCCGCTAAATTTGTGGTAATTTGCTACAGCAGCCATAGAAAGCTAAGACAGACTCAGATCCTGTTCTATTTGGACCACATCTGAATTAATGCATTCTATTTGGGTCATTGCATATTGAGAAGGATATAGGTATATTGGAGTGCATCATAATTGTAAAGAAACCCGAGACAATATCATGAGAGGCATGTTGGTGATAACTGTTTCTGCTTGAGAAGCAGGGAGGACTCAAGATTTCCAATATTTTGAGAGTTATCATGTGGAAGAGGAATTAGATTTGTCCTGAATGTCCCTAAAGGATAGAACTAGTTGACAGTTTGTACTTTTACATTTATTTGTGTGATTATTTGTTTCATGCCCATTAAAACTTAGGGGAAATCTATTACTAAAAATAAAAAGGGATATTAACAATTACAATATATTATCCAAGACTTTTAAAATAAAGGAGATTTATATCATTTTCTTCATTTATTTAGGTTCTCCTTCCCTTTTTAAAAATATTTTCCTTGCCATCTGTGGACCAGTAATATTTAGGTGGTTTATAAGCTAATTTTATTTACTAATTTTTATTGTTCTCAATAAAATCAAAACTGTTATTCATCTTTTCGTTATAGTAATTTTTAAAACATATATACATACTAAACCAATTGCCACTATTAAATATATTTTAAACCATGTAAATTACTATAATTAATTCATACTGCTTTTATAATCTTAAATAGCTAATTGACATTCACTGACACATTTTTAGAATAGTGATTCTATTTCTTTGCATGCAAAGTTGCTATTCAGATGTATGGGGTTTTCTGAAACCGTGCAGCTTGTCTCTATATTGATATACAGACTTAATGATGACCTTTCTACCATATAATCTAATAGGCAGCAATCATCATTGAATGCTTTTATAAGTTACATATTTATAATTTATGAAAAATAAGATGAAGATGTGAACAGAGTTTTATGGTGGATGAATTCTGACTGGCTGGCTTTTTTGAAGAATTCTGCATTTGGAACTTTTGGGGGAAATTATTATATATTCACAAGCAAGCTGAAGTGGTAAACTCAGATCCACTCTACAATAAAATTTTTCAGCTGTGTCTTTAAAATATATCCAATATCTGACTCTTTTTGACCACAGCGTCCATATCCTAGTCCATGTCACAATCATCTCTGAGCTGGACCATTACAAATACCTTCTACCTTGTCTCTCTGCTTCCATCCCTTTTTCCTTTTAGTCGAATATCCACACAGTAGCCAAAAACAAAAAAACCCATTGCCTCATAGTGACCCTATAGGACAGAGTAGAACTGCCCCATAGGGTTTCTAAGGAGTGGCTAGTGGATTCAAACTGATGACCTTTTGGTTAGCAGTCACAGCTCTTAACGACTGCACCACCAGGACTCCATAGTGGCCAAACTGATTATGTAAAAACCTAATTCAGATCAAGTCCCTCCAATGTCTTCCCGTATTACTCAGAATGAAATCTAAAGTCCTTTCCATGGTTTGTAAAGACCTATTGTATCAGTTTTATCAATTGCTGCATAACAAATTAGCCCCCGGATTTCCTGTCTTAAAACAACAGTAACCATTTATTATCCCACACAGTTTCTGTGGTTCAGGGACTTGGGAGAGGCTTGGCTGGATGAGTCTGACTCAGGGTCTCTCATGAGCTGCAGTTAAGATGTCTGCTGGGGCTAAAGTCATTTGTAGCTCACTCGACAAGTTAGTGCTGGATATTGGCAGGAGGCCTCAGTTCCTTGCTGCATGGACATCTCCTTAGGACTGAATGAGTGTCCTCATGACCTGACAACACTGGCTTTCCCCACAGCAAGTGATTCAACAGTGATCAAGTGTGAAGTCTCAAAGTTTCTGAGGACCAGCCTCGAAAGTCACACACCATATTTCCACAGCATCCCATTGGTTACACAGGTCACCCTATTCAATGTGGGAAGCAACTGCACGCGCTTGTGGTTATCAGAGGCAGGGCTCAGTGGAGGACATCTTGGAGGCTGGCTATCACACTTACCTTTCTGATTTTGTCTCCCACCACTCCTCCTCACTTCACTCCCCGCACAATCTCTTTGCTCTTTCTCAAACATTGTATGCAGGCCTTGCACAAAACTGTTCCGACTACCAGAATTACTCCTCGCCCAAATCTCCACAAGGCTCTTTTCCTCACTTTATTCAGGTTTTTGCTCAGATGTAAACTTATCACAGCACCCTGGGCGGTGTAAATGGTTAATGTGCTTGGTTGCTAATGGAAAGCCTGGAGATCTGAGTCTTCTCAGATCTGGTGATCTGCTTCTGAAAAATCAGCCATGAAAAACCCTGTGGAGCATGAAATAGACTCAACAGCAATGGGTTTTATGTATGTGTATATATATAATCGCATACATTTTATTGTCTCATATACCATTCATTATCTCACACAGTTTCTGTGTGAGAGGATATATATGTATAGTCTCAACCCCGGTTCATGCTTTTTATCCCCTTTTTTGATTTTTTTTTTTTATAGAACCTATCACCACTGCAGTATTATATATCTATTTATTTATTGTCTGTCTCCTCTCAAGGGATTAGGGACTTTGGGTCACTGCTGTATCTCCAGTGCCTAGAAGAGTGCCTACATATTATAGGAGCTCACTAGGTATTGTTTGAATGAATGAATGATGAATGAATTGTATATAGCAACCAAACATGTTTCTAAAGCTATATGGCCAGAAAGAACATACCTTAAATTCATCCTTGACCCAGGCGTAATGAATACTGCCTAATTCAACGCTGTCGATAAAAAGAACTTGTATCAAATAACTAAATTTTAAAAAAACATTTAGCTTAGGAGAAGGATAATTAAGTACAATCCTATGCGGGAAATGTAGTAGAACAAGAATTGTATATGCCTGATTTTGGTCTATGATTATTTGTCCTTTACATAGGAACAGGATTTCTAGTTTCAATGAATTATTTAAGTAGATTTAGGGAATTATTAACAAAGTAAACATCAGAAAATTCAGGATTATGTACAATTTTTATAGAGCATAAAAATCCAAAAACCAAACCCACTGCTGTTGAGTCGATTCTGACTCACAGAGACCCTATAGAACAGAGCAGAATTGCTCCGTAGGGTTTGCAAGGCTGTAATCCTTACAGGAGCAGGCTGCCACATCTTTCTTCTGTGGAGTGGCTGGTGGTTAACAGCTGAGCATTTTAACCACTGCGCCACCAGTCCTCCTTTATACAGCATAGAAGATGTTTAAGTCTCCCATGATTTCACAACGATATTGTAAGTAATTTTTATAATTATGATGAAAAATATCTAGGCAGAAAATAAGGGCTTCTAAGCAAGGGAAAAGGAGACTGAGAACATATCACGTGTATTATTAGTAGAGATTTGTTATTTGAAGAAGTTACAGCATTTTTCTCCTCTAATTAGACTTTTTGTTGGGTTTCTCAAGTTTTATACAGGAACTTTGCTCTGTATGGTTTAAGTGCTTTTCAACTGGTCAAAAAGGAAAAGTTCCTGAAGAAATGCCAAAATTACTCATACTCTTTTCATCTCTACATAGGGAAATTAAGTATTGAGTAGCCTGAAGTAATTACATCTTTTCCCTGCTGTTCTGGCCACCATTTTAGACTGAAGAGCATTTGAAAGGATCTTGAACGTCATACTTCCCTTGCTAGAGAACAACTGAGTTGTCTGGAAACCTCTCTGCTCAGTTTACAAAATATTAGGTTACATGGTCATGTGTCTCATTGCTCAAGTGCGTTGATTTGAATTGTTCTTAACAGAGACTTTGTAGGGCCTATTTAAGGCGGGAAGAAGGCTGAAATTTTCTTTCTCAAAAGCACTTAAATTGAAGTAACTTTCTTGTGCTCCCTTTCTAAAAATTTAGTGTCACTAGCTAATATATCTTTGGATTTGAGAAGCGATAGCAATTTTATCTTGGAAAGATAGTATTATTCAACATGGAGGTGGTTAAAATGGTATTCATCTACACCAGACACACGAGTTGTATCTTCTTAAAAAGGTAAGAAACAAGCAAGGAAAAAAAAGGGGGGGAGAGAAAAGAAAGAAGAATTGAATAAGAGAGGTAATTTAGAGTAATGAGAAAAAGTCCTTCAGAGTTTACTTTAATGGCCCTAGTTCCTCAGTTCTGACACTTTTGTTCAGATTTCCCTCCTCTCATATTCCGTGGTTAAGGTCTTATGAAAAATGCTATCGCAAATGATAAGACAACCTAGAAGGGGTTACAAATAGAAGCTTCTTTATCTGTGGCATTTTAGAGGCAGAAGAATTTTGTTATTACTGTTGAGTTTTGTATATCATTCTCTTTGGCAGTGCATGTAGAATAATTACAACACACCATTTGTGTCTCCACATCCCTATATAGGCAAGAATTCAGCAAAGTGAAGTAGAAAGGATCTTTTAATAGTTTTATAGTTTCTTCTTTAATAATTTTTCTTTCTTATAAGATCCTCATAAACTTAAAAAACAAAAACAATCTTTAAAATAGAACAGGGATGCAAATCTTTGGAATGATTATAGTGTTTAATTTCAAAATAATCTGTGAGATTAAAAACTGCTGTTAGTGGCAATGATAGCTGTCATCATTACCTATGATGACTATTTATAGGACATTTACTGAATGCAGGGAATTTTGCTCCTTAAAAATCTCCTTATCACCGAATCATTTTCTAAACTGAACTAGGCTGTGTATCAGAATCCCCTTTGTGGAGTTTTAAAAACACACATGTATCTTCTTTCCAGGATTTGGTAGCATCTCCTAGGTCCCCTCATCCCTGATAAGACTCTCCATTCTAGTGATCAACTGACAATGGTAAGATGTGTCATATCCCTTGCTGTATTAAGGTTAAAAAAAAAAAAAGATTGAGTGTAGGTTTCCTAATCAAAGGAACTGCTACTTTTGTTCCATCTGTTCCAATATAGCATAGTTTTGATCAGTCAGGTTATAAAGAAGTCGCTCTATATCCAGTTCAGTCCTGTGGGAACAAGGTTTAGTGTATAGAACACAGATAGCCTGAGTCCTATAACAAAGCTGATGGTATTCTACAATGTAAATACCCAGCAGACCTCCTCCTGCTGTCTTAAATTCAGCTGGACTGCTTCCCGTTACCATTGGTTTATCTGGCCCAGAAAATAAAAATTGATTTTTAGACCCATCTAAAAACCCAAATCAGGAAAGTAAATATCACGCAAAAAAAATTAATACAATGCATTCCAGAACCAACCAAAATGGTAAGGAATTATTCATTATTTGGTATTCAACGTCAGTACTCTCCTTTTCAAGTACAGCTAACTTAAGGTTAATCCTTTTTACAAACTGTGTCCTTATAGTCTCTAGATCATTTCAGACTAGAATTTCTACCAAGGGACAATGCACATGTATACTGTATCCTCAGAATCTACTCTAACCACTTACTTATAATCAGGTTTTGAAAGAAGCACTGCGTATTGATTTTGCCTTGTATGCTTTCTGTTATACTTACAAATTCAGAATTCATTAAAGAAACTTGGAATAAGAAATACCAGAAATTCAAAATCATGAAATTGAGATACTTAATTTTTTTCCTCTCAGATGATAAATTGTGAATTATTTTCAAAGCAGGAACTCATAATTATACAATTAAACCATGTTTCAGTCATTATATATATGCCAAATTAAAGCATCATGTACATAATATATTCAGTGTACAGGTACTTAAAATGTGATATGGCATAAATCTCTTCACATAGTACGTTTTTTAAAGTTTACATGAAAGTCGGGGTTGCCACGCAGTTAAAAGTTTTCATCATCATCTTTGGAGTCAGTAGAGTGGGTAGCTGGGTTCAGACCCGAGATCGACCACTTACTAGCTGTGTGGCTTTGGTCAAGTTATTAATCTGCTCTGTGCCTCAGGGTTTCCATTTCTACAAAATGATGCTAATAAGGCTAATAGTAGTACCTATATCACTGGGTTGTTGTGCAAATCAAATGAAACAATCCATTTAACTTTTCAACAACTGGTTTTACTTGTTTATGATACTTGGAGTCCTTATTTCATTTTATTATTATTTTTTTATTGTGCTTTAGGTGAAAGGTTACAGCTGAAGTTAATTTCTCATTCAAAAATTTATACACATATTGTTTTGTGACATTGGTTGCAATCCCCACAATGTGAGAGCATGCTCCCCTGCTGCCACCCCGTGTTCCCTAGGTCCATTCATCCACCTCCTGTTCTTTCCTGCCTTCTTGTCCTGCTTTAGGACAGGAGCTGCCCATTTGGTCTCGTATATTTGATTGAATTAAGAAGCACATTCCTCAAGTATGTTATTTTTGTTTTATAGGCCTGTCTAATCTTTGAAAAGTGGGCTTTAGGAATAGTTTCAGTTCTGGGTTAGCAGAGCATCAGGGGGTCAGAGTTTCAGGGGTTCCTCCAGTTTCTGCCAGACCAGTAAGTATGGTCTTTTTAAGTCAATTTAAATTCTGTTCTACATTTTTCTCCGGCTCTGTCCAGGACCTTATGTTGTAATTCCTGTTAGGGTGGTTGTTGCTGGTAGCCGGGCACTGTCTAGTTCTTCTGGTCTCAGGCAGGCAGAATCTCTGGTTCATGTAATCCTTCAGTCCTTTGAGCTAGTGTTTTTCTTGTGTCTTTGGTTTTCTTTGTTCTCCTTTGCTCCAGATGCAACAGGACCAACAGTTGTATCTTAGATGGCCACTTGCAGGCTTTTAGGAATCCAGATGCTACTCTCCAAAGTGGGATGTAGACTACTATTCATTTATTTATTTATTTTTTGTTTATTGTTGTAGTTTAAGTGAAAGTTTACATTTCAAGTTAGTCTCTTATACAAAAATTTATACATACAATGTTATGTGACCCTAATTGCTCTCCCTATACTGTGACAGCACACTCCTCCTTTCCACCCCTGATTTCCCATGTCCATTCAACCAGCTCCTAACCATCTCTGACTTTTCATCTCACCTCTGGACAGAAGCTGCCTGTTAGTCTCATGTATCTACTTGACTAAGAGGCACCTCTTCATGAGTGTCATTTTATGTCCCGCTGATAGAGAATCTGGGGGCCATTCTTTCTGGGGTTCCTCCAGTCTCAGTTAGACCATTAAGTCTGGTCTTTTTACTAGAATTTGAGTTCTTCACCACACCTTTCTCCTCCTCCATCAGGGACTCTCTGTTGTGTTCCCTGTCAGGACGGTCATTGGTGGTAGCCGGGCACCATCTAGTTCTTCTGGTCTCAGGCTGATGCAGTCTCTGGTTTATGTGGCCCTTTTTGTCTCTTGGGCTAATACTTTCTTTGTGTCTTTGGTGTTCTTCATGCACCTTGCAAGCTTTTAAGACCCCAGACACCACTCACCAAAGTATGATGCAGAACATTTTCTTAATAAGCTTTGTTATGCCAATTGACTTAGATGTCCCCTGAAAGCATGGTCTCCAGACCCCCTCCCCGATATTTTGTCCCTTGAAGTGTTTCATTGTATTCAGGAAACTTCTTAGCTTTGGTTTAGTCCAGTTGTGCTGACTTCCCCTGAAGTGTGTGTTGTCCTTCTTTTCACCTAAGATAATTCTTATCTACTATCTGGTTAGTCAATAACCTTCCCCCTCCCTCCCCACCCTCATAACCATCAAAGAATGTTTTCTTCTGTGTTTAAACCTTTTCTTGAGTTCTTATAATAGTTGTCTTATACAATATATGTCCTTCTGTGACTGACTAAATTCACTCAGCATAATGCCCTCCAGATTCCTCCATGTTATGTTTCATGGCTTCATCATTGTTCTTTATCGTTGCATATTATTCCGTGGTGTGGATATACCATAATTTGTTTATCCATTTGTCCAATGATGGACACCTAGGTTGTTTCCATCTTTTTGCTATTGTGAACAGTGCTGCAATGAACATAGGTGTGCATATATCTATTCATGTGATGGCTCTTATTTCTCTAGGATATATTCCAAGGAGTGAGATTGCTGGATTGTATGGTACCTCTATTTCCAGCTTTTTAAGGAAGTGCCAAATCAGTTTCCAAAGTGGTTGTACCATTTTACATTCCCACCAACAGAGTGTAAGTGTTCCAGTCTCTCCACAACCTCTCCAACATTTCTTATTTTGTGTTTTTTGGATTAATGCTAGCCTTGTTGGGGGAGAGATGGTATCTCATTGTAGTTTTGATTTGCATTTCTCTAATGGCTAATGATGGTGAGCATTTGTTCATGTGTCTGTTAGCCACCTGAAGGGCTCCCCTCTTTATACTGAGGCGTTCTATCTTGACTATACCCTAAATTAATTGAAGCCTGTAAACATTAAATATGAATCAAGCTTATTCAACTGTATTATAGTGCAGCTGTATTTGAATTTAGTCTCAAATACTGTATTTAAAAAGTCATGGTGTGACTGATGAAGGAACATGTTTTTAAAATATTGGTCATTTACTTGTGCCTGAGCAGCCTATTCCTTGAATGCCTAGCCAATCTTACAAAGAATCAGGGCTAAAACTATTTTTTACCAGTTGCCATTGAGTCAATTCTGATGTCAGAGTAGACCTGTGCTCCACAGGGTTTTCAATTACTGCATGTTGGAAGTAGATAGCCAAGCCTTTCTTCTGAGGTGCTTCTGGGTAGACTAGAACTTCCAACCTTTCAGTTAGTGGCTAAGTGCATTAACAGTTTGCACCCAACTAGCCCCTCTGAAATTGGGCTTGTTTTCTCTCTGGAGATTATTCCAATTGTATAAAAAGAAAAACACATATGCATACATTAGGCTCTGCAACTACTACTTACTGATTTTCTGATCACATGGGCCAGTTTTTTTAGGGATTCACGGGATAATTCAACACACAACTCTGTCTTCTTCTCTACTGGCAGCATACACTGTTTGGAGGGGAGAGAACTAGACTAGGGTGTCTTCCATTTCTTTCTCACAGGGGCTGGAGATGGTAGGTGTTGGCATCACAGAGCTGTGTCCTTTGTGTAAATCCCACTCATGGCGCCTCTAGGAGGCAGTGTGATGTACCGGTTAAGCACATGTTCTTTGGTGCCAGGCCATATGGGTTCATATTCCTAGTTTCACTGCACATGAATATCATGACTAAGAGCAAATGGCTTAACACAACAGCCAAACCATGCTTCATTTTCCTCATTCTTAGAAGGGGATCATGATAATGGAGTCTACCTAATAAGGTTTTTCTAAGGATGAAAGGAGATGAAACATGTAAAGGGTTTAAAACAATGCCTGCTGTGTTGGGGAATATGAGGAGGAGGGGAGAAGAGGAAGCAAGTTCTTCTGTGCGAAGTAGTCCACACAGAATTGATGTACCTTCTAAAAGGAATGTTAATAGATGGTAAAAAGCCAAAATTGCATCACAGAACACAGCAGACACATTAAAGAGTGGCATATATATTGCTATCTGGTATGCTCTAAGGTAATGGAAAATTATTTGGTGAATGACTAAAAGTCTATCTGGATTGGGCCTTTGTATGAATTCAATTGAAAGCAAAAAAAAGTTTACTTCAAGAGAAGAAAAGAAAAATGATTATCTAGTCAAATGGAAGGGGGCATTAAATTCTAACGATGAGGTAAGAATGCTCAAAGCAAATCAGCAGAAATTTTTAAAATTTAATATTTACAAGGCTAGATTTTAAGGAGAATGTTTTAGGACAGATGTCAAACAAGTATGGCCATAGATGCAAAGTTTTCTTAAATGTTCCAATTCCTTCACACATGCCATTAAAGTTATTCCCAAATTTTATAGTTGGTCTTTATATTTCTTGTAGGTGGTAGTATTAGGCAGGAACAGATTCCTAGCCAAACAGCAATAAAGGACAGCAGAAGTTTATGTTCATACTGATGTGCAACTTGCCTCTACAGTCTCTCTTGGGTCTTTTATGAGTTCCTCATTGTCATATGTTTATTCTAAGTAATAAGGCTTTTATTGTCCTGTACTTCTGAACTTTAAGCATAACCTATCAATTGTTTTGACTGATGAGCTGATCTTGTTGAAGAGAACAGGATCTACCGCCAAGTTAAGCAAAGCCTTCTTTCTTCCATGATCACCACTTAGGCCACTGGCCTACCCTCATGCTAATTCCCAGAATCCTTTTAATTAAAAACATTACCATTGAAAAATGTGCATTTCTACTCTATTATATTTTTACCCACTCTTCCAAACATCCGTTGTATAGATCATGTTTACAAAACTTAAATATTTTTCTACCTAAATAATATTTTATACTGAAATCCTCTTTGCCTATAGCTACAATTATTAAGCTACAGTGCCTTGCAAATGTAATCATTTCTTCATACTTTATTCACAAATTATTTATAATTATTAAAATAATAATTTTCACTTATGAGTGCATACTCTATGCTTAATTATTTACATGCATAATTTCATTATATCATATACTAACTTCTACAAGATACTGAGTTTCAGATAGCAAGTGATTCAAACATATGTCTAAGAGACTCCATAGATAAGGTATTTCACAATATTATGGTTACTGCAATCAATTCCTTTCTGTTCCAACTAAGGGAAAGTGTATTTGCCAAACCTAAATCTGTCAGAATTTATCAACAGTGGGTTACTGGAGATGCTACTTCTGGAGTCAAATAGTTATCAATCCTTGAATGACATTTCAAGTTAAGTGATTTCACTTCAGCATTTTTGTTGCATGAGAGATTTTCCTACGTTTCATTGAAATAATTTTTTAGGCTTCTGATGTTGGACAAAGCAGAGAAAGAACTCATGCAAAGACTTAAGAAACATTACATGGTGACTAAATTAGGTAACAATGAGAAAACAAAATTGAAGGTAACTACTGATGTTACCTTCTTTGGCTAACACGTATACTGTAAGGTACATGTTATTCATAACTTCTTCTTTATTCATTTACTTCTTTATTCAGTACAAATATGTTGAGCCTGTACTCTATTGTTTGGCACTGTACAAAAGATGGAGATACCATGATCAACAAGATACCTCCAAAGAGCTCATAGTTTATGCAAAAGGACTCCCCAAGGCTTGAATTTAAAATTCAGATTCCTAAGACCCACTCTCACAAATTTAGGTTCAGTAAACGTGAGGAGAAACTCAAACTTCTTTATTTTCAGTGAGCCCCTTTGGTGACTGTGATGCAGATAGATTGAAACTACGCTCTGAGCAGTACTGATCTAATGGAAAAGGCAGACAAATAAGCAAACAATTACAATAAAATATCAGTTCTAAGATAGGGATAAGCACAGGGTACCCTGGAAATACATGAGTGTCTTCTTTGATGGACTTGGGTTAAGAGAAAGAAAAAAAAAAAAAATCAAAAGTTTCAAATCTTTTGATGGCATCTCAGTCTTCACCAAGGGTTTCTACCGTACCTACTGCTGAGCCATTTCATCAAGAATGTGAGTACTCTAAAACCAAAACCAAACCTGCTGCCATCGAGTCACTTCTGACTCATAGTGATCCTATACGACAGAGTAGAGCTAACCCATGGGGTTTCCAAGGAGTGGCTGGTGGATTTGAACAGCCAACCTTTTTGGTTAGCAGCCAAACCCTTAGCCACGGCACCATCAAGGCTCTGAGTATTCTACAGAAAAAAAAATATATCTATCAAGAAAAAGGTAGATGAATAATCAGATCAAATCTGAATGAAAACATACCCCTGGAAACAACAGGAAATTCCTCACAAGTGTTTCATGCTTTGGAGTAAGAGAATAAGAATGAAAGTCAATAAAATGAGCATTCAAATAATAGGTAAAGAATGAGACAAAAAGAACAATCTTTACCTAAGTAAGCAAATTAAGGATCAAACCTACATCCTTAGATAACTAAGATTCAAATTAGAAACATTAAGCAAAATAAATAGTTAAAAATACAATGATTAAGAAAGCCTTGAAGGAATAAAACTTCAAAAGTCTGTAAGATTAAAGCAATAACAGAAAATTTAATAAATGTGCAAGTCAGATAAAGAAACAAAATAATGAAAAGAATTTTCTTGCAGTAGAGAACCCTACAAATGGAAGATAAGATACTCAAAGAAGTAACACAAGAAAATACCTCTAGGATGAGATAATTATTTAATTTTTACAGTTGAAATATATTGTGTTCCATGAAAAAGAAAAATTAAGTTTTTAAGCTTCACAGATAAAGAAAGAATACCACAGCAAAGATATAGCAGGAAACTGCAGACAAAAATAAAGCACAGGGCATGATAACAATATAGGAAAAGGTTGAATTGAGGGCAAAAAGTGGCAAAGAAGATGAAGAAGGACATTTTATAATGATGAACAGCACAATCTTATAACGAAGATTAATTCTCAAGAATAACTGTGGAATGACATTATCAAATTTTTAAAGCAAAAAATTGCAGGAAATAGGATGAAAATATAGTAGGAAATAGTAGACAAAATATAAGGCATAAAGGATGTATATAACATAATAAGGAAAATGGTATATGGATGGGTATGAATTTATATATTTATATATTATTATATTGTATTTATATATATGTCCATTTTCTGAGAACTGCTGATCCCATTGATTATATTTTTATTAATCTGTATTTTCAAGTTATAGCCTTTGACATGTGTTTGTAATTGATAAAGGAGATTTTATAAATATATATCTATATATATATAGACTACCTATATAATATGTTCTCAGAACATAATCTTTAATCATTTTATAGATATGTACGTGGGTAAAAATTAATAAGGGAAATGATAGTGATATAGATATTTATAAATTAGGCCACAGATATTACCTCGGCTCCCAGTACAATACAAAGAGAGACAGAGAGAAATTCTAGACCTAATAAATTTACACAAGACAATTTTCTGGAGAAAAAAATCCCTCAAACAATAAAACAATGAAACCATAATTAATCCCAATCACGAATAAGGGAAAGAATGCACAAATAAATGAAACAGAAATAAATTTGAGTTAATAGCCCATGTGGTGGACTAAAAGGGCCACAAATTCTTTGCTACTCCAACCATCAAGTGGAAGAGTCTAAGTCCCCTTGAACATAGCCCCTGAGCTTGGCTATATGACTTGCTTTGTCCAATGGAACGTAAGTAAACACTGGGGAATTAGAGGCTTGATACGCGCTTGTATATTTGGGCTTGCCTTCTTGGAACTGTTGAGACCATCAATATGTGAGAAAGCCTAGACTACTCTATTAGACGATGAGAAACCACATTATAGAGAACTGAGGTGCCCCAGTGGACGGCCAGCACCCATCACCGTGTGAGTGAGTCCATCTTGGACTCTCCACTTCCTGTTGTGCTGTCAAATGACAGTAGCCACACAAGTAGTCCCAAGAAAGACCAGCAGAAGGATTTCCCAGATGGCCAACCCAAAGAATCATGATAAACAATAAACTGTTGTTTTAAGCCATTAAATTTATAGATGGTTTGTTATGCAGCAATAGATAAGTGAAACAGCCAGAGATCTAGACGACATTGACATATTCATTAGATGATACTTTGTTCAAATCATGAAAATTAATTCGAAAACTGAGAAGGTAGAGATGATTTTCTAAAAAAAAAAATTAAAATACCAAAATTAACCCCAGAAGAAACAAATGTTTGTAACAGACCGATTAATTTAGATGAAATTAAGAAAATTGTCAAAGAGCTGTCTACCCCCGAGAACCAGAGGCCTAAATAGTGTCCACACGTGAATTCAACACCCTTTGAAGGGATAGATGATTCTGAAGCTAATGACACTGTTCCAGAGTGTAGGGTGTTGGCAGCATGATATTAATATCAAAACTGACAAATGCAACACATAGACACAAAAATTATGTAGATATCAATTATAAATACGATGCAAAAATAATATGTAAAATTTAGTAATTAGAATCGTAGTTGCTAATTTTATGTGTCAACGTGGCTAGGCTATGGCTCCCATTGGTTTGGCAAAACATCAATTGCTATCACGGAGTAGTTTCATGTGATTAAATCAGGTGGTCTTGGACAGAGCAGATTACCTTCCATAATGTAATCTAATATAATGCAATAATTACCTTACATGTAAAGTAATATAATGTAATCACATCCCATAATGTAATATAATCATTCCATCAGTTGAAAAGGGAGTTTCCTAGGGTATGCTCTGCCTCCAAACTATACATAGATATTTTGGCATAACTCTCACTTGACTCTTCACTCTGCACCCTTCCCATTGCCTGACCTATGGATCTTGGACTTGCCAGCCCCCCACAATCACATGAGCCAATTCCTTGAACTCTCTCTCTCTGACTAAATCAAGAATCCAGTAGCCTATTAAAGAAATAATATAATCAAGTGATGTTCATCTTAGCAACATGTAAGAAAATATATTAATATAACTTGACCTTAATAGTTCAGCAATGCAAAACCATATGGATATGGTCATCTCAAGAGAATCCAAAGAAGTATTTAATAAAGTTTAATATCTTTTGTAGATTAAAGAAAAAAAAAACTCTTTACAAAATAAGAATTGATAGATTTTCTTTAATGTAAATAGAGATAGGTAATACAAATATAAAATCTAGCAAGATACAGTGAAACAACAGAAAAATTTCTATTAAAAATTTAAATGTGACAAAAATTCCCAATTTAACATAATCTATAAGTAATGGTCAATGCAATGAGAATAACAAACCAATAAATATATATTTATTTATTTTTTATCTGTCTATCTATCTATATTTATATAAAACCAAAACCAAAAAACAAACCTGTTGCTGTTGAGTAGATTCTGACTCACAGTGACCCGATAAGACAGAGTAGAACTGCCCCATAGGGTTTCTAAGGAGCGGCTGGTGGAATCGAACTGCTGACCTTTTGGTTAGCAGCCGAATGCATAACCACTATGCCACCAGGGCTTGATATATAGAGATAAGTTATAGTTATTTAATAGATGACATAATTGTACATCTGGAAAAACTAAGAAAATCATTGAAAAATTAGTTAGAAATGATACAAAATTTTAATAAGTGTTTGGTTACAAAGTTAATAATTAAAATCCAATCACTTGTCTATATACAAACAAACAAAAACCAAGTAACAGCCAATAAAAATTATAATGGAAAAAAATGACATTTACAATAGCCAAACACATGACAAAACACCTATGAGTAAATTTATATGTGATGAAAATTTTATATGCAATAGAAATTTAAATTATAATGAGGAACATAAATAATATTTTAATAAATGGAAAAGCAGACCTATTGCCTGGAGAGCAAGACAATATTTTTTAAATGTCAGTTCTGACAAAACTGATCTATGATTTTGATGCATTTACTAAAACCACCAAGAGTTTCTTTTTCTTCTCTTTTTTCTTCTTTTCTTTCTCTCTACCTGCTTCCCTCCCACTTTCTTTTCTTTTTTCCCTTTCTTCCTTCTTTTCTGGAATTAGACAAATTCTAAGACTTCCTTAGAATGAAGCAAAACACTGAGGGAAGTGTCAGTACTATAATGCATTAAAGCATATTTGAAAGCCACAGTAATTAAAATAGTTTAATGTTGGACCAGAATTAAATAGACCAATGAAACTGAAGAGAGTCCAGAAACAAAGTCAAAGTCGTGTTTGAATTTGGCATATGATAAAGGTGGAATATCATGTCAGTGATAAAACAGATGAAATACTTAATAAAGCCTATTGGGCAACAGGCTAGTCATTTGGAAAAACCAAAACTGATCCTCACTCCTTAAACAATATTTTCTAAATGACTCACATATTAAAGCAAACATATGAAGCTGTAAAATTATTAAAATGGGAAATATTTTTATAATGCTGGGTAGGGAAAGGCCTTTATGAGCAAGACACATAAACTTAGAAGCCACAGAGAATATGATGAACAAATTTGACTATGTGATAATTAATATTTCTGCTTGACTATTAAGGAAAAAAAGCCATAAAATAAGCTTAACTATAAAGTGGAAAAAAAATTTCGTATTCATTTCCATAACTACAGCAAATTTCCCTGACATATGAAAAGTCAAGAGTCTTATAAATCAATAGCTAGATGTAAACAAATAAGTAAATGAACAAAGTTCATGGCCAAGCAAATACAAATGGCATGTAAATATATGAAACATTCTTCAAGCTCAATTCATAATTAAGGAAATGTTAGTAAACAGTGTGCCAACATATGACCCTACCAATTAGCAAAAATTAAAATATTTGATAATACCCATGGCCAGCAAGGATGTAGAGAATCAGACCCATTCATATACTGTTCATAATATCTCTCTGGAAAGCAATATGGTACATCTATTAAAATTTAAAATG
This sequence comes from Dugong dugon, assembly GCA_030035585.1. Taxonomy (NCBI): domain Eukaryota; kingdom Metazoa; phylum Chordata; class Mammalia; order Sirenia; family Dugongidae; genus Dugong; species Dugong dugon. Next base: position 18,530,118 of record CM057465.1, read on the forward strand.
TGCATGCTCTGTTCTTGAATCAGTAATTTGGCTTCCAGAAACCAACACTCTTATGGGCATACAAAGATATTGTACAAGGGTGTTTTATTTGCAAAATGTTGGAAAGCATCAAAATAAAAATAAAGTATATCCATAAGAAGAATTCATAAAAAATAATTTGGTGAAAAAAAATCTTTGTACATTACACTAATATTTCTTAGAGACTTTTTGCAGGTCAGCACTAAATATTTATTCTTTTTAATGGCTTTAGAATAGCCCCTTTTATGAATATACTTCACTATATCTAATCCATAACTATAGATACAACTATATCAATACCAATATATACATCTGTATCTATACCTATAGATCATCTATATCTATACCTATTATCTGTTGCTGTTGAGTCGATTCTGACTCAGAGTGACCCTATAGGAAAGAGTAGAACTGCCCCATAGGGTTTCCAAAGAGCAGATGGTGGATTTGAACTGCCAATATTTTGGTTAGCAGTCTAATGCTTAACCACTGCACCACCAGGGCTCCATCTATACCTATAGATACATCTAAATCTAAATCTATCTATCTATCTAATCTATCTGTCTATCTATATGGATTCATAATTATACCTATACCTATAGGTATACCTATGCCTATGGTGTAGTTGTGTGCCATTTAGTCAATTCTCACTCATAGTGACCTATATTCTCACTCATTGTGTCCTATAAGACGGAGTAGAACTGCTCAAATATGGTTTCCTAGGCTGAATTTTTTTTTTTAATTGTACTTTAGATGAAGGTTTACAGAACAAATAGTTTCTCATTAAACAATACACATACTGTTTTATGACATTGGTTATTAACAATCCTACAACATGTCAACACTCTCCCTTCTCAACCTTAGGCCCCTATTACCAGTTTTTCTGTCCCCTCCTGCCTTCCAGTCCTTGTCCCTGGGCTGTTATGCCCCATTAGTCTCGTTTTGCTTTATGGGCCTGTCTAATCTTTGGTTGAAGGGTGAACCTTGGGAATGACTTCATTACTGAGCTAAAATGGTGTGCAGGGGCAATACTCTCGGGGTTTCTCCAGTCTCTGTCAGGCTAGTAAGTCTGGTCTTTTTTGTGTGAGTCAAAATTTTGTTCTACATTTTTGTCCAGCTCTGTTCGGGCCCCTCTGTTGTGATCCCTGTCAGAGCAGTCAGTGGTGGTAGCCAGGCCCCGTCTAGTTGTACTGGACTCAGTCTGGTGGAGGCTATGGTAGTTGTGGTCCATTAGTCCTTTTGACTAGTCTTTCCCTTGTATCATGTTTTCTTCATTCTTCCTTGCTCCAGACAGGGTGAGACCAGTGGAGTATCTTATACGGCTGCCCACAGGCTTTTAATACCCCAGATGCTACCCACTAAAGTAGAACGTAGAACATTTTCTTTATAAACTATGTTATGGCAATTGAGCTACATGTTCCCTGAAACCATGATCTCCACACACTTCAGCCCAGCAATTCGGTCCCTCAGGGAGTTTGGATGTGTCTATGGACCTTTCGTGGCCTTGCCTTGTACAAGTTGTGCTGGCTTCCCCAGTATTGTGTACTGTCTTACCCTTCACCACAGTTACCACTTATCTATTGTTTATTTAGTGTTTTTCCACCCCCACCCCTCCCCTCCCTCATAACCATTAAAGATTGTTTCTTTTTGTGTGTAAACCTTTGCATGAGTTTTTATAGTAGTGGTCTCATATAATATTTGTCCTTTTGTGATTGACTTATTTCACTCAGCATAATGTCCTCCAGTTTCATCCATGTTATGAGATGCTTCACAGATTCATTGTTGTTCTTTCTCATTGCATAGTACTCCATTGTGTGTATGTACCATAGTTTGTTTATCTGTTCATCTGTTGATGGGCATCTAGGTTGTTTCCATCGTTTTGCTATTGTGAGCAATGGTGCAATGAACATGGTTGTGCATATGTCTATTCGTGTGACGGCTCTTATTTCTCTAGGATATATTCCCTAGGCTGAAAGCTTTATGGGAGAAGATCGCCAGGTCTTTTCTCAAACGGAGCAACTGTTAGGTACAAACTACCGACCGTTAAGTGCTTAACCGTTTCGTCACCAGGACTGCTTACCTATACCAATAGATACACATCGATATCTATTCTATCTCTTTTGGGACCTTCATTTGCTGATGTAGCATGACTCAAAATGAGAAGAAACAGTTACGGTCATCCATTAATAATCAGAACATGGAAAGTACAAAGTATGAATCTAGGAAACTTGGAAGTTGTCAAAAAACGAAATGGAATGCTTGAACATAGAAACCTAGGCATTAGTGAGCTGAAATAGACTGGTATTTGCCATTTTGAATTGAACAATCATATGGTATACTATCATAGCAAAACTTAGTGGAAGAGACTTCATGGCAACGAGTCTTTTAATGGCATACTATGCCGGGAATGACAAATTGAAGAGGGACGGGTTGCACTCATTGTCAAAAAGGACAATTCAGGATCTATCCTGAAGTACAATGCTGTCAGTGATAGGATAATATCCATATGCCTACTAGGAAGACCAGTTAATACGACTATTATTCAAATTCACTCACCAACAACTAATGCCAAAGATGAAGAAGTTGAAAATCTTTATCAATTTCTGTAGTCTGAAATTGATCAAACATGCAATTAAGATTTATTGATAATTACTGGTGATTGGAACGTGAAAGTTGGAAAACAGAAGGATCAGTAGTTGGAAAATATGGCCTTAGTGACAGAAAAGATGCTGGAGATTGAGTGATAGAATTTTGTAAGACCAACGACCTATTCATTGGAAACTCATTTTTTCCACAATGTAAGTGGTGATTATACATGTGGAATACACAGGAATCAAATCCACTACTTCTGTAGAAAGATGATGGAGAAGCTCAATATTATCAGCCAGTACAAGACCAGGGCCAAGTATGGAACTGACTACCAAACACTCATATGTAACTTCAAGTTGAAGCTGAAGAAAATTAAAATGAGTCCATGAGAGCCAAAGCACAACCTTGAGTATGTCCCACCTAAATTTAGAGACCATCTCAAGAATAGATTTGACACATTGAACAGTAATAGCGTCCTTTCACTATACTTATTCAGTCTGTATGCTGAGCATATAATCTGAGAAGCTGGAGTGTATGAAGAAGAAGGTGACATCAGGATTGGAGGAAGACTCATTAACAGTCTGTAATATGCAAATGATACAGTCTTGCCCTCTGAAAGTAACCACTTACTGATGAAGATCAAAGACCAAATCCTTCTGTATGGATTGCATCTCAAAATAAGACAAAAATCTTCACAACTGAACCAATAAGCAACATCATGATAAACGGAGAAAATACTGAAATTGTCAAGGATTTCATTTTACTTGGATCCACAATCAACCCTCAGGGAAGCAACAGTCAAGAAATCAAAGGACATGTTTGATTGGGCAAATCTGCTGCAAAAGACCTCTACAGTGTTATAAAAACAAAGATGTTACTTGGAGGACTAAGATATGCCTGACCCAAGTCATGGTATTTTCAATTGCCTCATATACATGTGAAAGCTGGGCAAATGAATAAGAAAGACAGAAGAAGAATTGATGCCATTGAATTATGGTGTTGGCGAAGAATATTGAATATACCATGGACTGGCAAAAGAACAAACAAATCTATCTTGGAGGAAGCGCAGCCAGAATGCTCCTTAGAAGTGAGGATGGCAAGACTTTGTCTCACATACTTTGGACATGTTATCAGGAAGGACCAGTCCCTGGAAGGACGTCATGCTTGGCAAAGTAAAGGGTCAGTGAAAAAAAGGAAGACCCTGTCTTAGTTATCTAGTGCTGCTGTAACCACAAGTGTATGCCTTCAAGAAACGGAAGTTTATTTTCTCATAGTCTAGTAGGCTAGAAGTCCAAATTCAGGGCGCCAGCTCCAGGGGAGGGCTTTTTGTCTCTTGCCAGCTCTGGAGGGGGGTCCTTGTCATCGATCTTCCCCTGGTCTTACAGCTTCTCTGCACAGGAACCCCAGGTCCAAAGTACATGCTCTGTTCCTGGCACTGCTTTCTTGGTGGTATGAGGTCCCCCTGTCTCTCTGCTTGCTTGTCTCTTTTATATCTCAAAAGAGATTGTCTTAAGACACAACCTAATCTTGTAGATTGAGTCCTGCCTCATTAAGATCATAGAGGTAGGATTTACAACAATAGGAAAATCACATCAGATGACAAAATGGTGGACAATCACACAATACTGGGAAGCAGAGCCTAGCCAAGTTGACATATATTTCTGGGGGACACAATTCAATCCATGACAGACCCTCAACAGATGGATTGAAAGAGTTGCCACCAACAGTGGACTGAAACATAGCAACTATTGTGAGGATGGCACAGGATTGGGCAGTGTCTTGTTCTTTTCTACACGGGACACTATGAGTCAGAACTCACTCAACAGCCCCTAACAACAACAATGTCTATCTCTATCTGTATATCTATATACCTATAAACACATTTATCTACCTATCTATGCTTGTTTAATGGAAAGTTTCAGAATGAGTAAAGGAAAATTTGTTTTTCATTATGTATGGTTTTGAGTCATATATAATATTTATATAATACATAATATATTTTGAGCCAAATATAATAATTTAAATATTGCATAATATTGGAAATAAGTATTGCCTTATTTGTGCTAATATGTTATGATGAACTTAAAACAAATATGTCTTGCCACCTACATATCACCTAATGAACTGGTGCTTTGCATGGCTACAAAATGCCAAATATCATGGAGCTTAATACTTAACAACACTTAAAAATGGTATTATCAACCTACGCAGGCAAAGGGTTACTTGCTGAGATTATGGAAGTCAACACAAGCCACAGTAACCTCTTTCCAACAACCCCTTTGAGGGCTCCTCACCTTTCCTTGAAGGAGCCCTGGTGACACAGTGGTTAACTGCAAGACTCAATTATTTTATCCTTAGAATATTTTGTTGATACTTTGTGTTGTCACCCATGAAGGCATGGTGATTAAAGGACAAATTCAAAATTTTTGTTATGAGTTATGGGTTTTGATATCCATTATCTGGGATCACATGTGACCCAGCAGACTCCAGATGACGTAAATCCCGCTGATATGAGTTAATGATAATATATATATTTTTATTTTTTTAAATTTTATTTCTTGAAAGTTTGTAAAACATGAGGTAAAACATGAAGGCACTTGGCAATGACTGCACATATATTTTATTCTAGTCTCCTTCTTCTTAACCTTTTTAATTATTTTTCATGAAACTTTTCAAAACATGGTACAATGCATTCTTCCTTACTGCAAAAGCAATTACTTACAGGCCAAGCAAATAAAACTAAAAGAATTTGAATCTCAGGAAAATTACCACTACTATGTATTTTTCATTATACCAAAAGCGACACTAACAGCTAAGAAGCAGAAACAGCTGCCCTGGAATACTGCAGAACTGCTCGCAGCATTGCAGTCCACCTGCTACACATGTGTCATAATCACCCAGTGCTGCAGTAACAGAAATACCACAAGTGAATGACTTTAACAAAGAGAAATTTATTTTTTCACAGTCTAGGAGGGTAGAAGTCCGAATTCAGGGTGCCAGCTCCAGGGGAAGGCTTTCTTTCTCCGTCAGCTCTGAGGAAAGATCCTTGTCATTAATCTTCCCCTGGTGTAGGAGCTTCTCAGTGCAGGGACCCCGGGCCCAAAGAACACACGCTTCTGGCTCTTCTTGCTTGGTGTTAATGAGTCCCCCGTCTCTCTGCTCACTTTTCTGTTACGTCTCAAAATAGATTGACTCAAGGTACAACCTAATCTTGCAGATAGAGTCCTGCCTCATTAACATAACTGCCTCTAATCCTGCCTCATTAACATCATAGAGACAGGATTTACAATACATAGGAAAATCATATCAGATGACAAAATGGTGGACAATCATACAATACTGGTAATCATGGCCTAGCCAAGTTGACACACATTTTGGGGGGACACAATTCAATCCATAACAATGTGGAAGCAATGGTTGGGACCTAAGATTGAATGTAGGGTAAGAATAATCTATAGGCATTCCGATTTCTTGAAAAGTACCACTGCAATGCATTATTTCTTATTTCAAAAGCATTATTTACTCTTCAGCAGCTAGAAAAGCAGGGAGCCAGGAACACCTGCAAACAGTGAATGGCGTCAAGGAGAAAATGACCACTATGACTGAATGAAGACTGGCAATAGCTTATTCTCGTGATAAGTACATTCTCATGAGAACATAGTAACTGGGAAACATAGTGAGGAGGCTTATCTCGCAGAAATAAAGTCAAACCTGTGAAAAGTTTAGAAAATTCCAACATCCAGGATGCATCACATAAGACATTGATCAATCTACACAAAAATGAGGCTCCAACTCAGGGTTCTTGAGTTTCATGCATTTCAAAAGGCTCCCACTTTGAGGCTAAATGCATTAAAATTGGAATACTTCCTTTCCAAAGAACTCCAGAGGCCTAAAAATTAGGTGGGATATTGTATATCCCACAGGTTTTGAAAGGATTAAAGTGCTCAACTCTTAACAAAAAGATTGGCAGTTAGAACCCAGAAGCCTCTCTGTGGGAGAAAGATGTGACAGTCTGCTTCCATAAAGATTACAGCCTTGGAAACCCTATGGGGCAGTTCTACTCTGTCCTATAGAGTCACTATGAATCAGAATCGACTCCACAGTCATGGATTTGGTTTTTTGGTTTTTCCTTATGCCATGAGGTAGGTGGAAGCCTAGTGCTTAGCTTCTAGAAACTGGAAAAGCACTATTTAAAACTGATGGCCCTTCACCATTGTCATTGCAGACCCCGCATTGGATTGTGCTAGTTCTACCAGAAAGTTTGAAGGTAAAAGACTCCTCCAATCCACTTCTTCAAGTTGATCAATTTATTTCATTAACTGCATATAATTCCTGATGAATCAACATGGAAATACAGAGGGGGAGTGTCGGAGATGAGCAAAAACAAACTAGGAGATGAAGCCAACAAGAATGTGGAGAGACTTTTGAGAAGAGAATAAATGTTTATGTCTTCTTTTCCATAATCCCTTACATGAGAAGGAACACAACCTGTTCCTAACAACCACCAGATCAACATTAGGGAATTTGAATAAATAAAACTTTCCAAATTGGCATTTCAAAATAGACCCATGCAGGGCACTAGCAAACAGTACAAACTTCAGTAAGGGCAAAGGGTACACAGGAAAACAGAACAATTTTTTCAAAGATGCCCACACAAATGGAAGCATGGTACAGATAAAGACTGAAAAAACAAAAGTCCGTCAGTTCTATTTTGTAATTATAAGTAATATTTATTGTGAATGCCACATTGTGTTAAATTAATACTTAGATATATGGAAAGTACAGATGACGACAGAATGATCAAAACCCTCAACAAGAAGCATACTTTTGAATGAATTAGGTCATTGAAGGTTATTAAAACTTGTACTATGTAAGGTTGGTTTGGTGTTGGGATAAACATTTATCACGCTTGTTGCCCAAACATATTTTGGAGCCCACATCAAACAAAATGAGTATTTCAAAGGACTAGCTAGAACCAGAAACAGGTAAAGTTAATGGTTATGCAAATTTAAACTTTGGTTTCCAGAAGTGGAAAAAAATATTTCTCTCCAGCCTATTTTAGTCTCTACTGTTTGGCGTCAATATCTCAGTGTGTGACAATTAGTAAATCATTTCCCCTTTCTGGGCCTCAATTTTCTTAAGGGGCCCTAATGTGTTATAATTCAGTAAGCACTGATGAAGGAGGCATGGCTTCACCACAGTTCATGTGACAAAGACAGGAAAGTTTTAGTTGACAGGACTCCGAGTAAGTCATTAAGTCTGTTTTGTGCTTTTGATAAGAGGTAAGTAGCAGATAACCTTAGGAGAATATGGGTCAGAACTCTAGAGAATACAGGTGAGAACTGTGATGTAGGTGCCAAAAATGCTAGTGTGATCTCAGAATGCATATACTGTAATATAAAGAGAGAATTGAAAGTGAAACTCAAGATAGTCCCACCTTAACCTGCTCAGAACCAACCATTTCTAGAACTGTGCTTTGGCTCTGTGCACTACACTTTCAAAGACACTTGATAAGCCTGTGTACAGAAGATAGCGAAAGAACTAGAGTGTATCATTTGAAGAAAAGTTTAAGACAATGGGAAGGTATGAATAAAAATTTCGGCAGTGGTGTATATGTGTATGTGTATGTGGGGGTGTGCTCACACGAATGCATACATGTTTGTGAGAAAGAGGGTGGATGGAGTGTTTTACACCGGCTATCTTCAAATTTTTGAAGGGTATCAGGGCAGGAGGGACTAGATTTGTCCTGCGTGAACCCAGAGAATTATATTAGAACCTGGAGAATAAATTCATGTCCACATGAAGAGCAATCTATAGCAGTTGTTGTTGTTAGGTGCTGTCTAGCTGGTTCCGACTCGTAGCGACCCAATGTGCAATAGAACAAAACAGTGCCTGGTCTTGTGTCATCATCACAATCCTTGCTATGTTTGAGCCTATTGCTGCAGCCACTGTACCAGTCCAACTAGTCGATGGCCTTTGCCTTTTTCAATGACCTTCCACTTTACCAAGAATGATGTCCTTTTCCAGGGACTGGTCCTTCCTGACAACATGTCCAAAGTATGTGAGATGTAGTCTTGCCATCCTGGCTTCTAGGAGCATTCTGGCTGCACTTCTTCCAAGACAGATTTGTTTGTTCTTTTGGCAGTTCATGGTATATTCAACACCATAACTCAGAGGCGTCAATTCTTCTTCGGTCTTCCTTGTTCATTGTCCAGCTTTCGCATGCATATGAGGTGATTAAAAACACCATGGCTTGGGTCAGGCGCACCTTAGTCTTCAAGGTGACATCTTCACTTTTTAACACTTTAAAGAGGTCTTTTGCAGCAGATTTGTCCAATGCAATGCATCTTTTGATTTCTTGATTGCCACTTCCATGGGTGTTGACTGTGGATCCAAGTAAAAGGAAATCCTTGACAACTTCAATCTTTTCTCTGTTTATCATGACATTACTTATTGGTCCAGTTGTGAGGGTTTTTGTTTTCTTTATGCTGAGGTGTAATCCATACTGAAGGCATGGTCTTTGATCATCAGTAAGTGCTTCAAGTCCTCTTCACTTTAAGCAGGCAAGGTTGTGACATCTGCATATAGCAGTTGTTAATGAGTCTTCCTCCAACCCTGATGCCCTCTTCTTCTTCATATAGTCCAGCTTCTCTGATTATTTACTCAGCATACAGACTGATTAAGTATGGTGAAAGGATACAACCTTGACACACACCTTTCCTGACTTTAAACCAAGTAGTATGCCTTTGTTCTGTTCAAACGACTGCCTCTTGATCTATGTACAGGTTCCTTATGGGCACAGTTGAGTGTTCTGGAATTCCCATTCTTCGAAATGTTATCCATAATTTGTTATGATCCACACAGTAGAATGCCTTTGCATAGTCAATAAAATACAGATAAACATCTTTCTGGGATTCTCTGCTTTCAGCCAAGATCCGTCTGACCTCAGCAATCATATCCCTCATTCTACATCCTCTTTTGAATCTGGCTTCAGTTTCTGGCAGTTCTCTGTTGGTATATGGCTGTAGCTGTTGTTGAAAGATCTTCAGCAAAATTTTGCTTGCATGTGATATAATTGATATTGCTCAATAATTTCCTCATTCCATTGGATCACCTTTCTTTGGAATGGCATGAATATGGATCTCTTCCAGTCGGTTGGCCAGGTAGCTGTCTTCCAAATTTCTTGGTATAGATGAGTGAGCCCTTCCAGCATAGCATCAGTTGTTTTGGCCTGGGAATCTACGTCTGAAAATCAGCCAGTGAAAACTCTATGGATCACAATAGTCTGATCCCCAACATGACGATGGCACAGCGTTTCATTCCATTGTGCACGGGGTCACCATGAGTTGACAGGCAGCTAACAAAAACATCAACAACAAAGCTGGAAATAAAACAAAAATTTCAGATTTAAAATATCTGTGCCCTTTGAATTTCAGCTCCCTAGGGAAAACCTCTAGACTCCTTAGTTGAGTTCCTACTCTGGGAGTCCTCTCAAAGGTCAGCCAACTGACCTCTGACTACACCATAAACCTACAAGGATCCTATTCTATTCCAAGCTACCCACTCCCTTTTTCATCCCTGCTTGTATCTGGATCATAGCCAGAAAATCTTGGTCTGGGTCTTTTGATTATGTTTAAAAGGATGTGGAATAACTGTAAAGGTCTTGTTTTTGAATAATGATAGATGGATGTTATTTTAAAAAATCAATTTCAGGCTATCTGTATGTCTAAGAATATATGTACAAGTTACAAAGGCTCTGTTGGATCTGAAAAATGGCTTCCATGACATCACACTTTTTGATGCCCATTCACCCCCAATCTCTCAGGCTGCTGCTTCTCAGTGTTCTTGGTAAGCTCCTATTTCTCAGCTTGTAGTATTAATGTTTGTCTTCCTCCACAGTTGGTCATAGCTCCTCCTCCCACTTTTTTTTTCACTTTCCCTGGGCAACCTTATGCAGTCCTATGGCTTCTATTATGATTACATGCTTATGACTGCAAAACTAAATCTGTGCTCCAAATTTGTCTCTCCTGGGCTCCCTAGCAATACTGGCTTTGTTATAATGCAATGTGTGCATTCCTAAATATCATGGCACAATAAAAAAACCTCAGGGCTTGTTGGGAAAATGAAATTGCAAGACTGAAAAACTTCAGAATGACACACACATTAAGTTAGGAAACTAATAAAAGGATTCCACAGTTTTACACATGTTAAATGATTAAGAAGTACATAGACACTACAATCAATACGACACTTTACTGTGAAAAAAAATCTGAAGTTTGCTTGTGGAAGCTGGCTTTGGCAAGGCTGCAGTTTGTAGTTATTGTGAAATGGTGGAAGACGGGCTATCTGAATTTGGCCAGAAAATTATAACTCCAGATGTGAATGGGTGTGGCTCATTATGTTCTTATTGTCTCTTCTGTATTGGTTAAAAAAATAAATCCAATTTCTGTTGTTTTTCTAACCTCCTCCTTTCATCCAGAAGCTGCCTGTATGTTGCCAAATTTGTCAGATGTCATGCAAGAAAATTCTATTCATCCAGCATTATAGTCATGATCTTACAGCCATTGAAACACTTAAAAGACTGGGCAACTTTGAAGTACTATTCAGCTATCTTCTGGTTTTCATAGACAACATCATCTTCCACCTCTATCTGGCCATCCGCAATAAGTTGTTGCAGTCTTCTGTGGTCAGATCACAGATACTCTAGGAGCTCTTCAACATCTTAATTTTCTACCTCCTCGGATCCAAACTGCGTTGCTAGATAAACAAATTGCCCTGAAGGCATAACATAGTTTATAAAGAAAATGTTCTACGTTCTCCTTTGGTGACTAGCATCTGGGGTCTTAAAAGCTTCTAAGCGGCTGTCTAAGATACTCCACAGTCCTCATCCTATTGGGAACAAGGAAGAATTAAGAAAACTAAAGACACAAGGGAAAGATTAGTCCAAAGGACTAATGGACCACAACTACCACTGCCTCCACCAGACCAAGTCCAGTACAACTAGATGGTGCACGGCTGCCACCACTGATTGCTCTGACAGGCATCACAATAGAGGGTTCCGGACAGAGCTGGAGAAAAATGTAGAACAAAGTTCTAACTCACAAAAAAAATCAGACTTACTGGCCTGACAGAGACCAGAGGAACCCCGAGAATATGGCCCCTGGAACACTCTTTTGGCTCAATAATGACGTCACTCCACAGGTTTACCGTTCAGCCAAAGATTAGACAGCCCCATAAAACAAAACGAGACTAAAGGGGCACAACCAGCCCAGGGACAAGGACTAGAAGGCAGGAGGGGACAGGTAAGCTGGTAATAGGGAACCCAAACGTCGAGACGGGAGTGTGTTGACATGTCATGGGGTTGGTAACCAATGTCACAAAACAATATGTGTACTAACAGTTTAATGAGAAGACAGTTTGCTCTGTAAACCTTCATCTAAAGCACAACAAAATAAAATAATCTATATGAGAAAAAAACAAAAAAATTGCCCTGAAAGTTTAAATTCTTCAAAATCATGAATTAAGAATTTCCCACCACACACAATATAAACAGTATTTTGTTTCATCGTTCCGTGCTCCTACAATGTCATCAATGGCCATTTTGACATAATTCTCTTCCAAAATTCCATAACACTTTCTACATTCTCATTTTCAGCAACAGCATCTTAAATGTTTTCCTCAAATATGAAAAAGTCTTAAATTCAGCTATCATATGGAATATCGCAATTTAGCTTTTGCAGCCTTAAATCCTGGTGCAAGTTTTTCTACCTTTAAGAAGTAGCTCCTTCAAGACATGCATTTATAATAGATACCCTTTTCATCAAAACTGAAAATTTGAATCAATGTATAGCCTTCTTCTTTAATTATCACTATTGGAAAGTCTATTGTGGCTTTTTCATTGACACTCATGGCTTTGCCCAACAGATAAAAGTAGCAATGTCTGAAACCACCGAACCAGCCATCACGACTACTATAAGGAGCCTCTTGAGTTTTTGGTGATTTTTGCTTAAAGTATTCACATATAGATGGTACTTTTTCTTAGACTGTGACAAAAAAAGTTGTTCCTGATTGTTTTTGTCATTTGATCTTCAATCCATATGCTCAACAATCATCCTGTCTGAGAAATCTTCTATTTCTTTAGACCCTACACTTATTTGACTTCACATCACTTGAAATTATTGCAGCCTTAGATATTTTCTTGGTTTTCATAGTGTTGTCTTTGATGATCCACAACGTGGATTTCTTTATTTCTGTTATTCAGAAGATACCATATTTCTTTCAGAACACTATGTTATTTCAAGCTTCTCAAAACTTAAGGTTTTCCTTTGTGTGCACTGCTTGCTGTTTTTGAACCAGGATGTTTAGACATGTTTAGAATGTGGAATGAGTGTTTTGGGTTTTTTTGTTTTGTTTTTTTAGGAAAGTTCACAAGTGCAAAAGAATAGCAAAACACAATTTATGGACTAACATACAGAGTGAGTTGAGGAAGCTGGTAGAAGTTCGAGGTGTGTGCAAGTGTGGGTTTTGAGCATTACAAGTGGCAGATTTCTACATTTCCTAGCATTTCTCAGGATCAAGTCATGCATAAACATAAAATTCATATTATGCTCAAATGCTTCCCTAACGTATGAATAGTGTTGGAACAAGTTTGCATTTTCAAAACAAGTGTTATAGCATAACTGACTTATCAAGCTGCCTACTATGGATGTCACATGGGACATTCTACTCAGTATGTTGAAAACTTAGCTCATCACATTTTCTCTTTCTCTCTTTTTTCCCTGTCTTATTTCACTGTACCATTCCTTTTCACCTAGATTACTGCCTCAGCCTCCCAATTTTCTGAATAGTTCTTCTCTAATCTACACTTCTTCCTGCAGCCAAAGTTACAGATTTTGATCTTGTCTCTCCCCTCTTTAGAACCTGCCCATGGCTCCCCATTTTAGTCAGGATAAAATGTTCAATCTCCTTAACATGGCTTAAAAACCCTTTTATCCATCCCCCTCACCTTTCCATCATTTCTTGCAACTCCTGCCAACACATTTAGTTTCTGGTCTTAGCACATACCATTCTTCTGTTTCACCACATCCCCACCCCACTAATTTGACTCTCAGGTCTCCATATGACAGACTTCCCTTCTGGAATTCTTGCCTCATTTCCTGGTCCAAACAAGATACACCTGCCTTGGGTTCTCATCGCACCTTTTTCTGTCAAGTTGTTTGTTGCACAATTGTAATTCCCTGATTACTCACTGCTTATTGCTTGTTACTCAAAAGCAGAGACTGGGTCCTTGTTCACTGCTGGATCCCTGAAACCTCACATAATACCTGACACATTACAGTAAATCAATGAGTATTTGTCACAACAGTGAATGAAAGCAGCCTAATGGCATATGCCAAAGCCAGGCAAGGAAGAGCCTTTCAAAAGCTCATCATACCATTTACTCCAAGGTTAATTTAGCTTGCACTACTCTAAAGTTGCACAGAGGTTAGTCTGATGTCCTATGGAAAATATGTAGCTTTTGTATTTTTAGAGGTATATGGCAATGGAAAGACTGACAGTGTGACTGACAGTGTTCAGCTACTTCTAAAAACTCTGCTCACTAACCAAGAGTTCCCTAGCTTGCAAATTTAACTATCTATAAGGTAGCCTTATTCTGAAAGAAGGATAAATATATATATATATATATATATGCTACTAGAGAAATCCGTGTTGTAGTTTTGCAGAGGTTAAAGAAGCTTGAAAACTCATGTATTTCCTTGCTGTTATGGATTGAGCTGTGTCCCCCCAAAATACGTGTTGAAGTCCTAACCCATGTACCTGTAAATGACTGTTTGGAAACAGGGTGTTTTTATTTGCTATGCTCATGAGGCCATACCGGAGTAGGGTGGGTCCTAAACTTAATTCCTTCTGAGCGGTGTCTTATAAAAAGAATAGACTAAGCACAGAGACACACACATGCCAAGGCAGATACCACGTAAGAACCAGTCTACAAGTAAAGGAACACTATGGATTGCTGGCAGACACCAGAAACTAGGAGAGAGACCCATGGGGGAATCAACACAGCCAAGACCCTAAATTGGATTTTAGCCTCCTGAATTGTGATAAAATAAATTTCTGTTCTTTATAGCCACCTCCATGCGGTGTTTTTTTGTTATGGCAGCACATAGGTAACTAAGGTAACTGACACACTTATTAAATAACACACAGGTGGCAAAGCTTGGGTTAAAACCCAAGTCTTCTGATTTTCACTTCAGAATTTTTAGGATCATTGCTCTTTTCCACAAGTTACTCATTGCAAATAAATTAAGATTCTAGAGGGTTTTTTGCCATTAGTTTCAATTTTTTTATGCTGAAAATAACAGCTTCTTGCAATATTTGTTTTAAAAAAATTAAAGTAGTAAATACTAAATTTTAATTTGAATGTTAGTATTAATGGGCCTCATTATTTCTTGGGATATCAGCACAGAGAATGATTTTTTTTTTCTTTTTTTACTTCTAAAGCAATATTTATTGACAATAAACGGTCTGAATATTCAGTTTTGAATATAGGTCAAGCTCTTTCTGGAATCAAGGACTAGAGCCCTCCCCTCAAAATACCTCAACTAATACATTTCATGGAGCTCTGGTGGCACAGTGGTTAGGAACTCCTCTGCTAACCAAAAGGTTGGCAGTTCAAACCCCCAAGCTGCTCCTTGGAAACGCTATGGGACAGTTCTACTCTGTCCTATAGGGTCACTATGAGTCGGAATCAACTCGATGGCAACTTTTTTTTTATATATATGTTTCAATATATTTCATGTAAGAGTACTCATGAAAGTAAGAGAGACAGAAATCTCATATATACACCATATTCCTATGTGTCAGGAATTGTAACAATTCAACTAATTTTTTGTAACGAATTTATCTTGTTTCTCCCTTACCAGAAATTTGAAAATTATTGCTATGAGTTGGAACCAACTCAAAGGCAATGGGTTTATGAAAATGTAGCCATCATCTGCTTCAGCTTGCTTTCAACCCACCACTGTCCTCTCTGCTCTGTGATGCTCATCTCACTGTCATCCCAGGACTTCCATTTACTCACCCTTCTTCTTACTTGTAACTTCCTCGTCTTCATATGTCCTTATTGCTACTGAGTTAAGTCTCCCCTACATCTTGTTTGCCTCTACTCCAGTGTCAACGGATTATTCCTATTTCCAGTTCCAATTTCCAAGGAAAACATCTGACTGGCCCAGTTAGCTAATTAAAATAATCTCTGCTTAGATGGAACTTTCACATCAGTTCACTTCATAGGTCCCTAGCTGCGCTCTCAGATCAGGTTCTCACTTCTGTTGCAATCAACTGTGGTGGGACAGTGGGAAGCACAAGACGACAGTCAGCAGAACAAGGTCATCCATACTTCATGAACAGCTTAATAAACAGTACTTTTTTTTAGCAGCTGGCTGAAGATGAAAAAGCGTTCCTTAGAAAGGAAGTTTTGTTGCAGTAGGCATTATGATGGATTAATCCAATATTGTGATATATATTCATACATACATACATACATAAACCCATTGCTGTTGAGTTGATTCCAACTCACAGCAACCCTATTGAACAGAGTAGAACTGCCCCACAGGGTTTCCAAGGCTGTAATCTTTACAAAAAACAGACTGCCACATCTTTCTCCCATGGAGCAGCTTGTGGATTTGAACTATCAACCTTTTGGTTAGTAGCCAAGTGCTTAATCACTGTGCCACCAGGGCTCCTTTACATACATATAATACATATAAAACTCATTGTTGCTGATTTGAACTCATGATGATCCCATATATTACAGAGTAGAACTTCTCCATAGGGTTTTCTTGACTATAACCTTTACAAAAGCAGCTCACCAGATCTTTCTTCAATGGTACTGTTGGTAGGTTTGAATTGCCAACATTTAGTTTAGCAGCTGAGGGCAAACAGTTTATACCACCCAGAAATATATTTCAATGTGTTTCCTTTGTAATCTCATCCTCTTAGTATCTAGTATATATATATATTCCTAAGAACCTAACTTTAGAGTAGAGTGTCTTAGAGATGGCTTAGAAGCGAGGATGACAAAACTTCATTGCACATACTTTCAACATGTTATCAGGCGGGACAGTCCTTGGAGAAGGACATCGTGCCTAGTTAAGTGGATGGTCAGTGAAAAAGAGGAAGACCCTTAATGAGATGCATTGACACAGTGGCTGCAACAATGAGCTCAAACATAGCAACGATTGTGAGGAGGGCACAGGACCAGGCAGTGTTTCATTCTGTTGCACATAGAGTTGCTATGAGTCGGAACCGACCCGATGGCACCTAACAACAACAAGAATTAGTGGCACAACAGTTAAGAGCTTAGCTGCTAACTGAAAGGTTGACATTTCAAACCCACCCAAAGTCTCCATGGGAGAAAAGACCTGGTGGTCTGCTCCCATAAAGATTACAGCCTAGTAAACAATTCTACTCTGTCATATGGGGTCACTATGAGTTGGAATCGACTAGCTAGCACCTAACTCCAACAAGAACCTAATAAAATGAGATTATAAAGGAAACATATTTTTTCTCATTATTTCCCTATATAATCTTCTTTTCTTCCCATATCTGCATGAAAACTATGACAGGGTCCATAATTTTTCCAGTCACTCTTAAATAATAATAAAAAAAAGTTCTTTGATCACTTTTAAGTATGAAACTGTAATTAAGATTTCTAGTTTTATTAATGTCATTTAAATTAAAGCTTCTCCTTCACAGCATCAGCATTGATGCCAGTAGTGGGAAAAGGCAAAAAGGTTACTTTTCCTTACTTTCTCCTTTTTGTATTTTTTGCTTCTATGCTAGCTCTGATTTCTGCTCCTTCAGTGATGAAGTGAAGAGAGGTAAGAGAAATATGGGGAAGGAAAGACTTTAATTGCCTGGAACTGTCATGATGTTGTGTGGGTATTCTCTGGTCTTGATGGGTGTTATGCTGATTCTTTTTCTTGGTTGCCATTGATAAGTTCTTTAAAGGCTCTATGGGGTCACCCACATTGCAGTGTTTCCAGACATTCGTTGTGCACACAGCCTGTGACTTCAGCTTCTGCCTCTAATGGTACACCCTACAGCTCCTTGCTGCTGCTTTCCCTTCAGCAAGGCAGGCTGACTTCAGTGTACAGTGTCTTCATGATAGCTTCAGCTTTGTCAGTTCTGCAGTCTCCATTTGGCCCATGGAAAACTCATGCATCATGCTAACCCATAAAATTAAAGAGCAATGTGATGGTTAATTTTATGTGTCAACTTGGCTAGGTTACTGTTCCTAGTTGTTTGGCCAAATGCTAGCCTACTTGCTGTTACAGAGTACTTACATATGATTAAATCAGTTGGCCTTAGGTAGAATAGATTACCTTCCATAACGTAATCTAACGTACTCTAATGTAATTAAAATAAACCCGATTGCCTTGGAGTCAGTTCCAACTCATGGAGACCCCATCTATTACAGAGTAGAATTGCTCCATAGAGTTTTCTTGGCTGTAATCTTTACGGATGCAGATCACCAGGCCTTTCTTTCATGGCACTGCTGGGTAGATTCAAACCACCACCTTTAGGTTAGTAGTCCAGTGCAAACTGTTTGCATCACTTGGGATCCTGTAATGTAATTACCTTACACCTAAGTTGTCAAGGATTTCATTTTACTTAGATCCACAATCAACACTCATGGAAGCAGCAGTCAAGAAATCAAGAGATGCATTGCATTGGACAAATCTGCTGCAAAAGACCTCTTTAAAGTGTTGAAAAGCAAAGATGTCACCTTGAAGACTAAGGTGCGCCTGACCCAAACCATGATATCTTCAATCACATCATATGCATGTGAAAGCTGGACAATGAATAAGGAAGACCAAAGAATTGATACCTTTGAATTGTGGTGTTGGTGAAGAATATTGAATGTACCACCAACTGCCAAAAGAATGAACAAATCTATCTTGGAAGAAGTACAACCAGAATGCTCCTTAGAAGCAAGGATGGCAAGACTATATCTCACGTACTTTGGACGTGTTGTCAGGAGGGATCAGTACCTGGAGAAGGACATCATGCTTAGTAAAGTAGAGGGTCAGTGAAAAAGAGGAAGACTCTCAATGAGATGGATTGACACAGTGGCTGCAGCAATGGGCTCAAGCATAACAGTGATTGTGGGCATGGCTCAGGACCAGGCAGTGTTTCCTTCTGTTGTACATAGGGTCTCTATGAGTTGGAACCGACTCGACGGCACCTAACTACAACAATAACGTAATGTAATCATCTTCTATACTAAGGTAATATAATCAATCAATCATTTGAGATCATACCAGTGTAGGGTGGATCCTAAACGTTAACACTTCTCAGTTGTAAAAAGACCAACGTAGACACAGACACGTGGGGGAAGACAGACACCTTGTGAAGATGGTCTACAAGCCAAGGAACATCAGGAAATGCCCGGGACTACCGACATGGAATGAATCAACATAGCTGAGACTCTGATTTGGACTTTTAGCCTCCGGAACTGTTAGAAAATAAATTTCTGCTCTGTTAAGCCACCTACTTGTGGTATTTGTGTTACAGTGGCACTAGGTAACTAAGACAAGCAGCTTTATCTTTTTCCCTATTTATGACATCATGGAAAGAACGAGACAAAGCCTATAACCTACAAAATTCTTCAGTTATAAGTTAAATCAAGTCAGCTGGGTCAGCAAAACTACAAAGGACACACAGCAATCTCTTTGAGTAGGCTCTTTGAAGAATGTTACAAGGCTTGAGGTGAGAGGGAAGCACATTTTACTCCATCTCCACGTGGGTCTTGGAGGTACTCATAACATACTAGCAAAACTTTCCAAAGAACTCCACTTGCCAGGCCTCTTTAATGTCATCCCTTTAATAATTTTGTGTGGGTATTGGGCTATGAGTTGCACATCCCCTTACACACATATCCTTTGCAAGTTCGTCCTTTAGAATGAGATGTACTTGCCACCTGTTCTTTTGTTCTTGGCCTTTTGTTGCCTCAGACAAAAGTGACAAAGAGAACTATTTAAAACTCCTATTATACATATTTAGAAAGCAATATATGTGGATACTCTGGCAAAGACAAAGGGAGAATAAGAAAGTTATAATGAAGCCAGGAGTAAAATTAAGAAGCAGATTGTTGTTGTTATTGTTAGATGCCATTGAGTCAGTTCCGATTCGTAGAGACCCTATGTTCAGCAGAACGAAACACTGCCCGGTCCTGTGCCGTCCTCACAATTCTTGTTATACTTGAGCCCATTGTTGCAGACACTGTGTCAGTAAATCTTGTTGAGGGTCTTCCTCTATTTTGCTGACCTTCTACTGTACGAAGTCCTTCTCCAGGGATAGTCTCTACTGATAACATGTCCAAAGTACATGAGACGAAGTCTTGCCATCCTCGCTTCTAATGAATACTCTGCCTGTACTTCTTCCAAGACAAATTTGTTGGTTCTTCTGGCAGTCCATGGTATATCCAATATTCTTTTCCAACACCGTAATTCAAAGGCATCAGTTCTTCTTCAGTCTTTCTTACTCATTTTCCAGCTTTCACATGCACATGAAGCAATTGAAAACATCATGGCTTGGGTCAGGTGTACCTTAGTCCTTAGAGGGACAGCTTTGTCTTTTTTAACACTTTAAAGAAATCTTTTGCAGCAGATTTGCCCAATGCAATGCATCATTTGATTTCTTGACTGCTGCTTCCATGGGCATTGATTGTGAATCCAATTAAATTGAAATCCTTGACAACTTCAATCTTTTCTCCGTTTATCATGACATTGCTTTTGGTCCAGTTGTGAGGATTTTTGTTTTCTTTATGTTGAGGCGTAATCCATACTGAAGGCTATGGTCTTTGATCTTCATTAGTAAGTGCTTCAAGTCCTCTTCACTTTTAGCAAGAAAGGTTGTGTCATCTGAATATTGCAGGTTGTTAATGAATCTTACTCCAATCCTAATGTTACCTTCTTCTTCATATAGTCCAACTTCTTGGATTATTTGCTCAGTATACAGATTGAATAACTATGGTGAAAGAATACAACCCCGATGCACACCTTTCCTGATCTTAATCCACTCAGTATCCCCTTGTTTTGTTTGAACGACTGCCTCTTGGTCTAAGTACAGATTTCTCATGAGCACAATTAAATGCTCAGGAATTCCCATTCTTTGCAATGTTATCCATAATTTGTTATGATCCACACAGTCAAATGCCTTTGCATAGTCAATAAAATACAGGTAAACATTTTTCTGGTATTCTCTGCTTTCAGCCAAGATCCATCTGACATCAGCAATGATATCCCTGGTTCCACATCCTCTTCTGAATCTGGCTTGAATTTCTGGCAGTTCAATGTCGATGTACTGCTGCAACCACTTTTGAATGACCTTCAGCAAAATTTACTTGCATGTGGTATTAATGATACTGTTCAATAATTTGTGCATTCATTTGGATCACCTTTGTTTAGAATGAGTACAAATATGTATCTCTTCCAGTTCGTTGGCCAGGTAGCTGTCTTCCAAATTTCTTGGCATAGATGAGTGAGCGCTTCCAGTGCTGCAATGATTTGTTGAGGCATCTCCACTGGTGCTCCTGTAATTCCTGGAGCCTTATTTTTTGCCAATGCTTTCAGTGCAGCTTGGGCCTCTTCCTTCAGTACCTTTGGTTCTTGATCATATGCTACCTCCTGAAATGGTTGAACGTCAACCAATTCTTTTTGGTGCAGGGACTCTGTGTATTCCTTCCATCTTCTTTTGATGTCTCCTGCGTCATTAGAATACTTCAATATTGCAACTCAAGGCTTGAATTATTTTCTTCACTTCTTTCAGCTTCAGAAATGCCGAGCGTGTTCTTCTCTTTTGGTTTTCTATGTCCAGGTCTTGGCACATTTCATTATAATACTTTACTTTGTCTTCTTGAGTCGTCCTTTGAAATCTTCTGTTCAACTCTTTGACTTCATCATTTCTTCCTTTCGCTTTAGCTACTCAGCTTTCAAGAGTGAGTTTCAGAGTCT
Source organism: Dugong dugon (assembly GCA_030035585.1). Classification (NCBI taxonomy): domain Eukaryota; kingdom Metazoa; phylum Chordata; class Mammalia; order Sirenia; family Dugongidae; genus Dugong; species Dugong dugon. The sequence continues at coordinate 18,551,738 of CM057465.1, forward strand.
CTTCTGACATCCATTTTGGTCTTTTCTTTATTTCTTGTCTTTTTAATGCCCTCTTGCTTTCTTCATGTATGATGTCCTTGATATCATTCCACAACTCATCTGGTCTTCAGTCTTTAGTGTTAAATGCGTCAGATCTATTCTTGAGATGGTCTCTAAATTCAGGTGAGATACACTCAAGGTTGTACTTTGGTTCTCATGGATGTGTTCTAATTTTCTTCAACTTCAACTTGAACTTGCATATGAGCAATTGATGGTCTGTTTCACAGTTGGCCCCTGGCCTTGTTCCGACTGATACTGAGCTTTTCTGTCATCTCTTTCCACAGATGTAGCGATTTGACTCCTGTGTATTCCATCTGGTGAGGTCCACGTGTATAGTCACCATTTATGTTGTTGAAAAAAGGTATTTGAAGTGAAAAAGTCATTGGTCTTGCAGATTCTATCATGTGATCTCCAGCATCGTTTCTGTTACCTAGGCTGTGTTTTCCAACTACCGATCCTTCTTCGTTTCCAACTTCCGCATTCCAATCGCCAGTAACTATCAATGCATTCTGTTTACACTTTGATCAATTTCAGACTGCAGATGTTGGTAAAAATCTTCAGTTTCTTCATCTTTGGCGTTAGTGATAGGTGCATAAATTTGAATAATAGTAATACTAACTGATCTTCCTTGTAGGCGTATGGATATTATCCTATCACAGGGTTGTCCGTCAGGATAGATCTTGAAATGTTCTTTTTGACAATGAACGTGATGCAGTTTCTCTTCAATTTGTCATTCCCAGCAGAGTAGAGCATATGATCGTCTGATTCAAAATGGCCAATACCAGTCCATTTCAGCTCACTAATATCTAGGATATGTGTTTATGTGTTCCATTTCATTTTTGACGATTTCCAATTTTCCTAGATTCATACTCAGCACATTCCTTGTTCCGATTATTGATAGGACGTTTGCAACAGTTTCTTCTCATTTTGAGTTGTGCCACATCAGCAAATGAAGGTCCCAAAAGCTTGACTCCATCCATGTCATTAAGGTCGACTCTGCTTTGAGGGGCCAGCTCTTCCCCAGTTGTCTTTTGAGTGCCTTCCAATCTGAGGGGCTCATCTTCCAGCACTATATTAGACAATTGTTCTGCTGCAGTTCATATAGTTTTCACTGGCTAATTTTTTTCAGAAGTAGACCACCAGGTTCTTCTTCTTAGTCTGTCTCATTCTGGAAGCTCAGCTGAAACCTGTCCACCATGGATGACTCTATGGGTATTTGAATTCCTGTGGCATAACTTCCAGCATCACAGCAACATGCAAGCCCCCACAATAAGACAAACTGACAGATACGTGGGGGAAGAAGCAGAATGCATATGGTTAAAACTCTGTGCCATTGTTATAGTTGAATGACAATTTAACTGTGTTATGGTTAATTTTATGTGTCAATTTGGCTAGCCTATGGTCTCAGTTTTTTGGTCAAACACTAGTTTATGATATACAGTAAAACCTGTGAAAACCAGAACATGTGTAAGGTGGAAACGTGTTGGAAAAGGAAAACTCAAATATTTCCCACTAAAATGAGTGATAGAAAAGTGATAAGACTACAGCCTGTCAAAGGTGGAAAACTTTCAATACCCAGAAAAACAAGGCAGTCTCCTAGAGTTCTGGCTTTTACAGGTTTCACTGTATTTACATGTGACTAACATTTAAGTCAATTGGCCTTAAGTAGAGTAGATTATCCTCCAGAATGTGGGCGGGCTTCATCCAATCAGTTGAAGGCCTTTAGAGTAAAACGGGAGGTGTCCCAAAGGAGGATTCTGCCTCCAGACTATAAATAGACATCCTGCCAGAATTTCTGTCTCTTCCACTGCCTTTGATACACAAGACTACCGGAATTTCTGGCAGAGACATTACCCATCCCTAGGATGAAGAGAGATAAAGAAAGATGGATGGAGCTAGTTAAGCAAGGTTTTTCTGTTCGTAAGTCATATATTTGTGTCCCAGAATTATTTTAAGTTACATATTATGTAATTCCAAAATGTCAGAAGAATATATAATCACATGTAAATGGAAAAATTATTCAAAGGCAAATGAATTATAAACTATTGTATGTCTGTACAATGGGACACTGTTCAGCAATAAAAAGGAATGAACTACTGATACATGCGACAACGCATATGAATTTCAATTTTATTATGTTAAGTGAAGGAAACCAGATTCAAAAGGATACATACTATATGATTCCATTACGTGGCAATCTGGAAAAGACAGAACTATAGGGACAGAGAAAAGATCAGTGGTTACCAGGAAGTGGTGGAAAAAGTGATTGACTACAAAGGAAAATGAAGGAATTTTTTTTTTTTTTTTTGTGGGGGGCACTGATGGAACTATTGTATATCTTGAGTGTGTGATGGTTGTATGACTACATCCATTTGACAAAACTCATAGAACCGTACACTATAAAGGGTGAATTTTATTGTATGTAAATTACACCTCAATAAGCCTGATTTTTTAAAAAGCTAAATGAAAATTAATTTTATCTCTTACTTACAAGTAGAATTGATTCCAAAGATTTAATTAGAAATCCTTACATGTAGAGCCTTTCACTTATCTTTGAAAATACTTAGACTTGAAAGTATTTGTTGGTCAAGACTTTAATGAGGCTTATGAAATTTAAAGAAAGAGATTATTCCCAAGTGAGGTCAATTTGTGAATAAACCTCATTTTCTACTGACAGTTTTCAGTGGAACTCGATTGACCTGAAAGAACAAAGCAGAATGTTCATGAATTTTTCATCAAGATATTAGATGACATGGTGGATTTACTTTGATTAGCAGTTAATAATTTGAATATATATTCAATCATTATTTTTTTCTTTTAGAGTGATTTAAGACTTTTTCATTAGATTAATATATCAGAATTTTGAGACAAATTGTCTCCCAACCCTTAAGCTTGAAGCAGAACAAAAAGAATATTTTCATGAAGTTATCAAAATTGAAGTTGTCAAAGTTGCCAAATTCTTTTATTTATTTTTGCTGTAATTGTATCAATTCCAGTGACTTCTCTTCAAGTCAACTGGGACTCCAAAACATGAAGCGCATAAATATACTGTACTGTGGGACTCTCTCCCAATTTAAAATCTACCCTCATTTGAATACGAAAACATATTTCTCCTCTTGAGGAATGCAAAGCACTAGAAATAACTGTTAGTCTCATAAAATATGAAAATATAATTTTAACTGATTATGTCTATTAACTTTCAATATTTTGGTCCATTAATCTATAATACAATATCAGATTTACTGTTCTCATTTTGTAATTGTTCATCATCTTATGGAAAACTGTCTCATTCATCAATCTCACATCTAAAGTAAGATACTTCTATTACTCTAATTTTAATAGAAAAGCCAGAATTATTATCAAATACTCAACTGTTTTGTGATAATTAAACATTTTAAAGTCATATTTGGACTTTAAAACTGCATGATCAGGACATGTGTTAGCTTACAAAGGAAATTGTCCCTTACTTCATCCAAATGGATATTACCAAGTCAGTTTCTAATGGATAACTAACAAGACTACATGGAATAAATTAACAACAAAAGTCATCACTTTGGGTCAGGCCAATACGTATTTTCCCACAAATATTATCATATTAGTGGATTCTGCAGAGTTTAGTTTTGTGGTAAATTACTTGCCTGGAACCCGTGATAACTCATACTGGGTTAGTAGAAGCAAAATAAATCTCAGAACAGTTACTTCGGGTAAGGCAATGGAATATATGTTTAATTTCATATGTTCTGTTTTGTTATAAAAAATAACTGGTATTTATAGCCATAATTTTATATTTATATGGCTAACTGGGATACTTTTGCATTTTTTTCCTCAAAATTAACAGTTTCATAACTTTTAATTCTGATTTTGTAAAACTACTTACCTGAGAGACTATGACTCTTTCTATGATTTGGGGAGGGGAGGAGGGTATTTCCTATAGAGAATAAGTGATTTACCTGTGAAGTTTTGCAATAAAATCTACAGAATAATAATAATAATGATAGCTAACATTTTGTTGAGCACTTACACTATATTCAACACAAGGATCAGCCTAAGCCATTTTTATATATTTACCTATGTTCATTTATTGAATACATATGAGGTAGCTGCTCTTATTAATTTCATTTTAAGGGTGAAGAAACTGAGGCACAAAGAGGCTCCATAACTTGTCCAAAGTTTCAGAGCTGGGGCTAGAACACAGTCAGATCAGCTCCAGGGCCAAGTTCTTAACCATGGTTTGGAATACTTCTAATACTTGAAATACTTGGAATGCTACTAATGACCCAGCCTACACTTAGTATAATACTATGATACTCATCAATTTGATTCTGCATTAAGCTAGAATGAGTGAATTCTACCATTATGGAATAGTTCTCACCCATGAGAATGTTTTAGACAGTGATCCCTAGCCTGGAATCTGTCTCACTCCATGGCAGCATGTGTAGCTATTGTTGTGTGCCCCCGAGTCGATTTCAGCTCATAGCAACCCTATAGGACAGAGTCTAACTACCCCCAGGGATTTCTAGACTGTAATTTCTGCATGATCAGATCATCAGGTCTTTTGTCCCTCCAAGCCAGAGCAACTGGTGGATTCAAATCACCGACCTTTTGGTTAGTAGTGGAGTGCTTACCCATCATGCCACTAAGGCTCTGCATGGCAGCGTGAAGAGTTTATTAAGTGGCCTATGATAGTGAAAATGGCAAGGAAACTCCTTAGAGTGACATTCAGTTAAGAAATTTTGAGAAATATTAAAGATCACATAATATCCTATCTTTGGAAGTTCAGGGACATATTTCTGCAAGGATGCTATGATTAAATTATGGAATGTGGAGTCAAATAATTTAAGTTAAATGATGAAACTGACACTAACTTGAGTTAAACTGCTATGACATTCATTTTTCTCATCTTTTATAAACCATGACTTCCAATAGCTTTAAATGTCCTTTTTAGTGTTAAAGTTCTGTTATATGATTTAAATTTTTCTCAACAACTGGAAAATACCATTCTAATTAAAACACATTTTTAAAGTTTTACATCCCATAGATATAATTACATCTGAAACCAAAACACTGTAATTTAATTTACTAAAATTTCTTCAGGACTTATCCAAAATCTAGGGAGGAGGTTGGAAATGAAATGGAACATAGTCCAAAATATATTTTATTTTGCCTTAGAAAATACTAAAGAAAATCCTTACTTTAAAAATAAAATAATAATAAAATTGGAATGCAAAAATGTTCTCAGAATTTTTTTGGACCAGTTTGTTGTTTAGAGAATGTCTGACTAAATGGACCATAATTTTAATCATTTACAACTTCACAAAAAACTTGGAAAATTTTAGGTCATTTCATATACAAGTATTCAGAATTTCTAAGGGAAACCAAAAACAGATCAGTCCACTTGTGCATTGTAACAATATGGCAAGGTATAATTCACCTTGAAACATTCTGAGTAAACTGTCATCCTAAAATAAAGGCTATATCTTGCTACTGTTATTTGACTCATTTCTGCACTGATTTATTTATCTTCATTTGTAAATGCAAATGTTCCATCACTGTCCAAGGTTTAGGTAGTACAATATTAACAAAAAAGTAAGAAAAACATTTGAATTACAAGGCATGGTAGTAAATGTGTTCTGATATTTTCCTTAAATATACTACTTTGCAACTTTTTAAACACTTAGAAAAAAAGGATAATTTATATTTGTTATGTTTCCATAAAATTAAAAGTTTGATGATATCGTTAGGAATTGTGGGTTTAATGGTGTACATTTTATTCCTTTGCCTTATCTGCATTAATACATTTCAGAGTCCGTGAATTTTGGAAACAAAACAAAAAAGCGTGTTTTCTTCACTCAGTTACAACAGAAAACATTAACATGGAAAAATGCTAAGAATAATTCTCAGGTTATTTAACTCCATTTCTTAGAAGAAATTCCTTTATGCATCCTTAAGCATTCTAGTAATCATTGTTAAGTAGCATAGAATTGGAGGGAGCAATGATCCAGAATCAATAAATAAGTTCAAAAGTGTTCTTTGGGGATCTCTTTGAGTGCAGTAAGGTATCATTCCATAGGGTTTACGGGGAACTGTCTTTGATATGACACTTTACTTCAGGGATGGGGAAGCCCATTGAAAAGGCCATGAATATGAAATCTCTGAATCATAACTTAGTGATTGGCTTTCTGTGTGACCTGAGGAAAATATCTTAATTTCTATTTTCCAACATAAAATTAATTATTAATTCAGTCACACACACATGTATTAAGTATTTATTAATAATTATGAGAAATCTGTGTGGCTTAATAATAAACCTAGTGATTATAAAGATGTGGAAGTTATTTGTGGAAGAAAAGTCACGCCAAAAAAGTTGAAGGTAGGTCACCAGGAGAGGGCTTGCTGACTGCCTTGAAGAGATCTCACCAGATGGGGCTAATCTGGTGATGTGATCAGGATCCAGGATCTGGTCCTCAGGATTCTGTGCTCTAAAACTAAACTGTTCCCGTACCCGTTGATAATTACTCTCTGGTCAATGGACTAATGCTAACCAATCTTTGGTCTCTCTATATGTAATCGAGGATACAATTAGTTCTTTCTTAGTGAGGATGCCCATCCTTTGACCAAAATGATCAAACAGTCTTCTCAAAGCAACTTTTTCCCCCCAGTGTTAATCAGATATTGTTTATGATCCTAAGAATGTATATAGACTATTTGTCAAGATATCAGATTGATTTGAGTGATAAGTTGTTGTAAATATTTATTGATATTCTCCTTATAAAGCACATAGAACAATGCCCGATAGCATCAGCTATTATGTATTTTATTCTTATCATCATTATAATATAGTGACCACTTGTCCTTCTTAGATACTTATCTTTAATGCCCTCAGCTCTTAGCCAATCTTACAATATCCTAATATGGGTTAATGAAAGTATGAAGACCAGTGAGTACACAGGGCAAACAGTCACATTCCAGAACTTGTGTACATGTGCTTTGACTGCTTACCATCCCCTAATTGTAAAAGTTATCTAGTAAGTCTCCTTAAATCTTAATTTAATCTTCTGGCCCCTGGTTATCATGTTGCGTATATTTTTACTGATGTTTATTTTTATGTGCATAATATATCTTTGTTTATTATTTTATATACCCCACTGCTTTTCATTAATACTGGGAAAATAAGATACTTCTTTTCACTCAGAACTCTATGCTGTCACAATTCATAATTTAGCCTGAATTCAGTATCATGTACTTTTAGCAAGCTTTTACCTTTAGAAAGTCTAACTTGTTGAAATGAGATGGAGATGGAGGGACATGAAAATCTCAGGCCATTAATTAAGAGAGAGAAAAATATATGGATTTTACCACTCTAAAGAGAGAAAAAGGATACATTTAAACTCTTCTCTAGGGAGAGTTGCAAAATGTAATGTTAATTTTAAAATTATTTTGGGATTGTAGTAAATTTAAGACTAGAATCTTCAAGCAATTATTTTAATCTTATTATTAAAATTAAGAAATCCAGGTACTGTCTAATCAGTAGCCTGGGTAGGGCAGGGACTCTATTTTTCCACTCCTGAAGTATAACCTCCAGCTCTTGCCAATAGTGACTCTCTGTATCTTGGTCCACCTGAAGGGGTCAATGCATCTCCATTCCCTTTACCAGCAGAACTTGAAAAGAAACAGAGGGAATCTGGCCTTGCACCTCTTTGGCCAACATACCTAATTGACGTGGTCAGACCAAACACTAGGAGCAACTATGTAAATACACAAATGTTTTTGTTCTTATTTTTATTTTTTACTGAAGGACCAAGAAATTTTAGAAGTTTTACAATGGCAGAGGGACAAATATGGAGATTCTGCTTAACATGCTTTAGAACCCATTGCTGTCGAGTTGATTCTGACTCATAGTGACCCTATAGGTCAGAATGGAACTGCCACATAGGGTTTCCAAGGAGCACCTGGTGGATTTGAACTGCTGACTTTTTGGTTAGCAGCCGAGCTCTTAACCACTGTGCCACCAGTGCTCTTGAACAACACAAGAGAAAACACTTCCAGACTTAGAATTTAGAAGAAGTGTGTCATCCAACAAATGCCCCCTCCACTCCTAATCTGTCTCATTCTTCTTGTCTCCTGTATGTTTTTAATCCTCTCCACAAGTCTCTCTCAGTCCTATCTCAGAAGCTCCATGCCTGCCCACAAGATAAGATTGTGTCCCTTGATTCCTTTTTGCCTGATGTAAACTAAAGCAAAGCCTCAGCTTTAGGTTATGTGCTGTGGTCTCTCTGCCTAGTCTTGACAGACTAGGTGGTGGTCAAGGTAGGAATGGACGTTAATCCACCAAAATGGACAGAATGTAAATTTCTTTAATTCTCTGTAATTTAACTTGATTTTTCATCGTCTCTCCTTTCTGCTCAGTAGTAAGAACAAAACAAATGCACACACACACAATGAGTGCAACTGCAAAACTGCTTCTCTTTTCCTCCTGTAAGTTACTCAGTTTATGGTTTAAAAGTTCCTTTTACATAATTAGTCAGTCAAATTAGAGTTTAAATTCAATGAATTCAAACTTAAAATTACCTTTCAGGGCTGTTCTCTTCTCTCAGTGGTTCTCTCTGTCCCTTCCCTTCCCTGGATGATGTCTGAGTAGAGTGGGAAGCTTATAAGAGCAACAGAGAGAAATCTGGTCTAATTGCTGTGCACTGGTTCTCACTGACTTTCATTAAGACATCTTATTCCATTTTGTCTTATGGCAACAGCCTTTATCCTGGCTGTATTCACTGCTGATATCAGTCATAGCATAGGCAGTTCATGATGACCAGAACTCTGTAGGGGAATTTGGATAATGGGGAAGAAGAAAGTCAGTCAATTCTTCCCACATATAGCAATTATTAAAACTGGACAAAATTATTTAAATCAATAAATTGAAAGCACTGGAAAATCACCAAAAGAAAGCAGAATCTTGAGAAGAGTTTTCTCTTGAAAGACTGTTACAGTATCTGGTAATAACTGTGAATTTATGGCTTTCTCTCAGGGAGAAACTCTCCAACTCATCCCCCCCACCCCAACTCTGGCAGAATAAAATTGCAGTCTTATCAATACAAGGTGACAAATCAAACGGGTCGGAACAGCATTGAAACTGGAAATTCAAGAAGGGAATTTTGAAAGCAAGAGAGCTACAGAAAGCCTAGATCCAAAATCTGAACATAAACTCTGTCCAAATTCCTCGCTGGATGCTATGCACATGTGTGTGGGAGACTTCAGGAAGACTGGTAAAACAGAAGGAATTAGACATGAATCTACTCTTCCAAGACAGAATTTCCCTGGTTGAGATTTGTGAGTTTTCTTGGCCTTAGATTGATTGAGTTTCCCAGTGTGGACAGAACTCAAGTGGAACAAAGTTGAAAGGACAGACATGGACCTGGCAAAGCCATGGAAATTTGAGGAAGGAAACCAAGAAAGAAAGGAAGGAAACACAGAGAGGGTGGGCCTCAAAATATGAGCATAAAGTCTCAGACTCTTGGCTGAATGCTAAATTATATAAGGGTAGGGGGGACACACAGGGGAGTAGAATAAAAAAGCAGCAGCTGGGAGCAGAAAAAAACTAGTAGGGTCAGCTACTGCACACTGTAGGAGAGACATATTTTACAATTTGATTCAACACAAGTTAACTGCCCACTAGTAGAAAACCAACAATCTTCAGAAGAGCGAGACAGATTCCAGAGTTGTACAGCATACTATATACAATGCTCAGTTCTCAACTGAAAATTACCAGAAATGCAAAGAAACAGGAAAGTGTGAATCATAGTCAGAAAAAAAAAATAGAAACTGACTCTAAATAGGCCCTGAAATTGCAGACAAAGCTTTCAAGTAGTTATTATAAAAACCAACCCATTGCTGTTGATTCCATCTCATAGTGACTATATAGGACAGAGTAGAAATGCCCCATAGGGTTTGCAAGGAGTGGCTGGTGGATTCAAACTGCTGACCTTCTGGATAGCAGCCAAGCTCTTAACCACTGCACCACCTGGGCTCCGAAATAAAGGAAACCTGTTGCAGTGTGTTGAATTACTTAATATGGCCTTTCTCGCCATAGTTTTCTAACTCCCACCAAGGTGATTGGGTGAGACTGTGCAAATAAGATAATTGTGGCCCACTTAGGGGATTGGTCAGTTTTGCCTTAAAAGACAGCCAATTCCAGAGCAGAAACAGAAGTCCACCACCACCAAGGAAGGAGACAGTGGCAGGAGAGAGTGGCAGGGAAGACACGCAGGAGAGACTCACAGGAGAGACTAGCAAGAGAAACCTTCAGGAGACACCCACAGGAGATGGCACAGTGGGCTTCTGGGCCCACACAGTGAGAAAGCTAAGTGCTTTCGGGCAGAGACTGATGGCCAGGGAGAAGCCTACACCTGACCCACGAATTTGGGACTTGCCAGCCTCCACAACCACATAAGCCATTTCCTTCATATGGTTTGTGAATTCTGTGAGATGTTGCAGTGAATTAAGGAACCCAAAGACAAGAGGGGGAGTACTGAGGGGAGAGGGAGTAGCTGATGTTAGAGATGACGGAGTGGTTCAGCACCTTGGAAATGTTGGACATTCGGGACATCTTTAACCTCCTTTTTAACCTCCACCTCATAGGAACCAGCTTTGTGCTGATCCTCATAAAAGAAATTGTTCATTTAGATGGTGTCAGAATGGTGAATTTCATTGCAGTGGCCCAGACTTACTGGAATATGTGGTTTTGGAAAAAAAGGGATAAATGGGAGAATGAGAAACCTTTGGTTTCTGGACAGGATAAAAAAAAACCTGTGGATTGAAGCAGCTATTATGTGACAATCGGTTATCCAAGAAAGCTATTCATAGGATTTAGGAAGGGTGGATTTAACTTCTGAGGAGTGGGCTAATTGGTTGCATATGGAAATACAGAGGGATAAGAAAGGGCCAAACATAAAATTCCTTGATTTTTGTTATCCGCAATAGCTGCAATAGCAGGGAAAAAGAATGTAGGGGCTGATTTTAGCACTGAACCAAGCCCAGATCTGGTCCAGTCAGAGCTACGACTGCTAGTCTCACGGCTGACCCAGAAAGAAAAAATCATGTTGGAACAGCAAGATGTTCCTCTACTACCACTGGTCACCAAAAAGGTAGTTTGGGAGGGAAATGAGCAAAACAAAGAAACTATAGAAACCAAGGAGTATAGTGTAAAGGAGTTGCTTCAATTTGTAGATCAGTATCATCAGCTTCCTGAGGAACCGTTACTAAAATGGATTGTAAGAGTGACTAATTTAGGGACAGTATCTTTAGTTTTGAATGCTGCAGAATGGAAGAGTGTGTTTGGGTTGATGAAAGACCCACAACTCACTATGGAACAGTCACAAATGATGATTCTAGATCCATTTACACAGTAGGTTAACCCAGAGGGGACGGCCAGCCTGGTGGACTGGACAAAATTTGCAGCGAGATTTGTTTACCCTGAGAAGGGAAACTACCCCTCTCCCTCTCTAAATGCCCAAGGGAAAACTCCAGAGGAAGCAGCTGATGTACTGCTTATGCAAATCATGCTGGAATGGCTTTATGTAGATTATGATATTCATCCAGTGAGTATGCCCCTTACACAGGCAATGGTAGTTATGGTAATTAAGGGAGCTCCCTCTTTATAGACACCCCATGTAACCTTTCTACTGTGAAACAAGGCAACAATACAAGAAGCCTTGTCGGATCTGTTGGCTCAGCTTCCTCGCATGGGTCTTACAGATGGAATAAACATAAAGTGATTCACAGGAGAATGGGAAGAGGCAATGAGGAAAGAACTTACCCCAGCAGGACAGAGATTTTTAGACAGTTACCAAGAAATGGGATGAATATAGTGGACCTTGATGGAGTTGAGACAAAGGTTCTGAGGCAGCACTACAGGAGGTTATATAAACCAAGGAAATTCCTGCTGGTCCTCCAATGTTAAAGAGGCCTAAACAAGTCGATCCTATTCACCCACAGCTGGGAGGTATTTAATGATGGGAATTCCCACCTGGGACCATTTGAAGCAAAGGCTCAGCTAATTGATGAGGATGAGGATTGATGAGGGGGCCAGGGTCTTCTGGTCCAGTCCCTAGCAGGGGACCCAAGGCAATAAACACATGTATGGGTGAAATGGCCCAGGGGTGGGGAAGAGAATTTCTTGGGGCTCCTGGACACAGGAGCTCAATATATTGTAATCCCAAAACCTGTCAATAAAATCTTGAAGAGGCCTAAGGTTAGACTAGGGGGAATGGAGATGTGATGGTTGATGGGACTAAGGTGAAAGTTTGGATAAGAATTGGAATATTTAAACACATTCTGTATGAAGTAATTGCATTACCCTTACATATTATTGGCATGGATATTATGTCCAATTGGGGAACACTTTATCTACCTGATGTAAAACTGAAGGTGTGTAAGTCTGCCCTTAGGCCAGTATTGATTGGACATGCTAAATGGGAACCACTAGAATTGGCCAAACCCACTCAGGTTATTCATTTGAAACAGAATAGGATACCTCGTGGACAAAAGGAGATTGCTGCCTTGATTAAAGACATGCTAAAGGTTAGAGTATTGGTACCAACAAATTCTCTGTATAACAGCCCTATATGGCCCATAAAAAAGGCAGATGGCTCATGGAGGCTGACATTAGACTATTGAGGCCTAAATAAAGTAGTGCTACCTGGTATCAATGGTGCAGAAAATACAGCAGGCTAAAGGAGACTGGTACTCAGTGATTGATCTAGCAAGTGCCTTTTTCTCTGTACCAATCTCAGAAAAGAGCCAGCTGCAGTTTGCTTTCACATGGGGTGGATCTCAACTTACTTTCACCATATTGCCACAGGGTTACCTGACTTCACTGACTTACCGTCATAGTTTGGTTAGAAGAGACTTGGACTTGGTATAAATCTCAAGTGTAATGATACATTACATTGACAATATTGTGTTAATATTAAACTCTGAAGAACAGGCTAGGGCTGATCTGAATACAGTGGTGGCCCATATGACCAACAGAGGCTGGTTAACAAATCCAACAAAAATCCAGGACCCTGCCCAAACAGTGAAATTCTTGGGAATAACTTGGGCAGGAGCCACCTGTGACATTCTGCAGGCAACTAAGAATAAGCTCTTTCTCCCAAGACTAAGCAGGAGGTCCAATGTTTGGTGGGTTTATTTGGATTTTGGAGAACGCATATTCTACATCTGGCAATATTGCTGTCCCCAATCCATAAAACCACTCGGAAGAAGATTGCATTCGAATGGGGGCCAGAGCAACAGCAGGCTATGTCTGAGTTACAAAAAGTGGTTTCACTTTCCCTGACTTTAGGCCCTTATGATCCACATTCAGACGTGATTTTGGGGGTGTCTGCCACACACCCTTAAGCAGACTGGAGCTTATGTCAAAGACTTGAGAATGCTGCCCTACAGCGACCACTGGGATTCTGGAGTAGAAAGTCTCCAGATGCTGCAGCACGATACATGCCATTTGAAAGGCAATTACTCATCTGCTGTTGGGTGTTGATTGAGACTACGCCAATAACAGGACATAAAATCATCATGAGACCTGAAAGACCTGTAATGTCTTGGGTGATATTAGAGAAACACTCTAATAAGGAAGGCAGTGCCCATGATAGTTTCATAATAGAATGGAAATGATTCATACAAGAACAAGCCATGATGGAAGAACTGTGCAATAGTGAGAGCCCATATGTTTGGATTTTTACTGATTCATGGGCAGTGGCCAATGGCCTGGCTATATGGTCAGGCAAATGGGCAGTGGAAAATTGAACTATTAAGGGGATACCCTTGTGGGGCATGGACCTATGGAAAGCACTCTGGGGATTTAGAGAGTGCATGAGTAGGACATGTCGATGCTTATCAGAAAAACCCCCTTCCTGGATCAAAAGGCAATTGGAATCAGCAAATGGACCTGTTGGTATGCTCACCTGAGGTGACCAATTGGGTTCATGAAATGAGTGGACATAGGAGTGCTGCAGCAATGCAGAGATGGGCTGAATCTAGACACATTCCCCTGTACCCTGTAAGGCACAAAATGCCAATAAGGACTTCTCTGTCTGCCAGCAAGAAAAACAGAGGTTGCAGGTGGCTATGGGGTAGAGTCCCTGGGTAGAAGGCCCTGCACATAGCTGGCAAACTTGATTATATTGAACCAATGACACCAGTGGCACTAGGTGGCTACCTATGGGTCCTCACAGGAATACTTACTCTGAACTGGGCTTTGCATATCCCATGACAGATGCAAATGCCAAAAATACCATTAAGGGATTAGAACAAAAGATACTGTACCAGTTTGGATCACTGAGTTCTATTTCACCAGACCAATGAACATACTTTACAGCCCACAGGGTACAGCAATGGGCCAAGAAACATCATATTAAATAAATATGCCATGTTGCATACCACCCTCAGAGTAATGGTTTGATAGAGAATTGGAATGAGCAATTGAAACATTGTTATCTAAAATGGGGAAAGATAAAGGCATGAAGGGTTGGTTCACATGCCTTCATGAGTGTGTGCTCACATTCAATATGAGGGGAAGAGAGGGGGGATCACCACTGGACAGATTCCTATGCTTCTCTGGTGGACCTAGGGAAGAGGGGTGAGGGAGGGTGCTGGTGCCACTGTACTTTTCTTTCCCACATCACCTAAAATTGCTTTTTTCCTGGTGGATGCTGTGATTCCAGGACCAGGGATGCAGCTGTGGGTTCCAGAAGCAAGGGTGATCCTTAAGCAAGAGACTGTAACTGTACCCCTGAACATGTATGCCAGAATTCTCAAGGGCCTGAAGGGATGGACTGTACTTTCCCCCAATCTGGCAAAACTGAGGTTGACAGTGAATACAGCCATATTGCCTAGTGGGTGAGAGAGCCCACTAGTATTGTACCTATGTACTCCCAGTATGAATGGGAGTGAACTGAGGGGGAAGCATTTGCTAGACTGGTCTTGCTATCACAGCAGCTGGATCTGATGTTCCTTCCCAAGGTGGAAAAGTTTGGGTAAAAATAAATCACAAATGAAAGGAAGGAGAAATAATAACTGAAGGTAAAAATAAATGACGTATGGAAGGAAGGAGAAATAATAACTGAAGGTAAAGGAATGAATAAATGGGTTATGCAGTGGGGGAAACGTAACATTATGCTGATACTTCGAGAGAGACTCAGAGCAAGGGAATAATCTTCATTTAGTTGAATTTTGTTGGAGGCCAGAAAGGGTGAAGATGAGACGAACTGTTGGAGAGCCTGACCAGATCAGATAGACACCCGCAGCAGAACTGAATGGCTGGTATTTGAGTAACTTCACCCTTAGGAATCTTTTGTACTTCTAAAGGACTAATTGTTAATGACAGTTTTGGATTGGTAAAATGATTGTGAGTGGGAATTAATCCTTCAAATACGAAAGAACCATGGCTAGAAAAGCCAGAGGGTAGCTTGCAGTAAAATAAATTACTTAATATGGCCTTTCTCAACATGGTCTTGTAACTCCCACCCAGGTGATTAGCAGGATGGTGCAAATAAGATAATTGTGGCCCACCAAAGTGATTGGTCAGTTTTGCCTTAAAAGAGAGCCCATTCCAGAGCAGAGAGAAGAGCCCACAACCACCAAGGAAGGAGAGACCAATGGAAAGACTGGCAGGCAAGACTGGCAGGAGGGACCCACAGGAGAGACCAACAGGAGAGACCTACAAGAGAGACCTTCAGGAGACAGTGCAGTGGGCTTCTGGTCCCACAGAGCGAGAAAGCTGAGCACTTTTGGGCAGTGACTGAGGGCCAGGGAGAAGCCTATGCCTGACCCATGAATTTGGGACTTCCCAGCCTCCACAACTGCATGAGCCATTTTCTTTATATGGTTCGTGAGTTCTGTGAGATGTTGCAGTGAATTAGGGAACCCAAAGACAGGAGGAAGAGTACTGAGGGGAGAGGGAGTAGTTGATGTTAGAGATGATGGCGTGGTACAGTAGCTTGGAAAAGTTGGGACATCATTAACTTCCACCTCATAGGAACCAGCATTGTGCTGATCTTTATAAAAGAAATTATTCATTTACATGTATTTAAATAAGTAAAGTGAAATATTATATTAATGAGAGAACAGGAAGAGAATAGCAAAAAAGAAGTGAAAACTTTTTTTTTTTAATTTCAAATACGTATTCTAGAGCTAAAAATTAAAACTTCTGAAATAAAATATTTAGCATACAGAGTCAATAGCAGATTGAGACAACAGAAACAGGGAGCTTAATGATAGAGTAATAGAAATTATTCATCTGAAGAACAGAGATTAAAAATAAAGAAGGATGAAAAACTAACAAAGTCGCAGAGACTTGTGGGACAATATCAAGCAGTCCAAAGTACATGTAACTGGAGTCCCAGAAGGAAAGGAAAAAGAGAAAGACAGAAAAAAAATTTTTGAAGAAAAAATGGCTGAAATTTTTCCAAATTTGGTAGAAAGCATAAACTTACAGATCTAAGAATCTATGAATCTCAAATTGAATAAGTATAAAGAAAACCACACCTAAGTACATCACTATCAAACTGCTGGAATCCAAAGATAAAGATTCAATCGGCAAGAGAAAAAAGCAGGAAACAATGATATGATAATTGGTTTACTTTGCGTCAGAAACAATGGAAGCCAGAAAAAAATTGGAAAGAAATACGCGAAGTGCTGAAAGGAAAACAAAAAAACAAACAAAAAACAAACTTATAACCCAATTATTTATCCTCTCAAACTATCCTTCAAAAATAAAGGCAAAATAGAGATACTTTTAGATAAACAAAAACTGGGAGAATTTGTTGTTAGCAGATATGTACTACAAAAATACTAGAAGAAGTTCTTCAGAAATGAGATGACATGCAATGGTACCTCAGACAAACAAGCAGGGATGTAAGAGCCCCAAAATGATAAGTATGTGGGTAAATATCAATGACTAAATACTTTTTCATTTCTATTCTCAATTTCTTTAAAAAATATGTGAATGTTTAAAGCTAAAAATTTACCGTATTGTTGAGTTTATAATGTATATAGTTGTAATATACCTGAGAACAGAAAAGACGAGAAGATATTGTTGCACGGTTCCAGTATTTTTTACTGGACGCAATTCAATAATAATTGTAAGTAGACAGTGATGAACTAAAGGTGCATATTGTAATCCCTAGAGCAAACACTAATAATAATGATAATAATGCAAAGAGATTCAGCTAAAAAGCCAATGATGGACTTAAATAGGATACTAAAAATAAAAGAATGGGAAAATATACCATGAAAACAGTTATCATAAGAAAGCTGAAACAGTTATATCATTACCATATAAAACAGACATGAAGACAAGGAGTGTTATACAAACAAAGAGTAATGTCTCATAATGATTAAAGGGTCAATAGAGCAGAAAGGTAAAAAATTATAAGTGTATATGTGTCTAATAACAGAAAGTCAAAATGCATGAAGCAAAAACTGAGAGAACCAAAAGGAAAAATTGACAAATCCACAATTATAGTTTTGTTATTTCACAACTCCTCTCTCAATAGCCTATAGAACTAGACAGAAAGCAATAAGGATATAGAAGACTTGAACAACACTATCCACCAGTTGGACCTAAATGGCCTTTGTAAAAATACTCTACCCATGATGCAGAATACACATTATTTTCAAGTACGCTTGCAACATTCACCAAATATATATTTATGGAAAATATCAAAATATTTGGAAATTTAAAAAACACTTCTAAATAGCTCATGGGTCAAAGAAAAAATCACAAGGAAAATTAGAAAATATTTTTAACTGAAAAAAAATGAAAATACAGTTCATCAAAATTTTTTAGGGCATGCTTAAGGAGGTACTTAGAGGGAAATTTACAGCTTTAGGTGTTTATGAAGACAGAAGGTAAACATCAATGGTCAAAGCTTCCATTTTAAGAAGCTAGAAAAAGAGGAGGAAGAAAATACCAAAGGAAGTAGAAATTCCCTTGAAGCACAGAATTCGTAAAATCCTCACTTAGCCATGTCTTGCTCCACTCTGAAACCTTTATCTGGATCCCTCACTCCCACTGTGCACAGGTAACTCTGACAGAAAACAAAAAGACCGTTGCCATAGAGTTGATTCTGAATCATGGTGTTCCCACGTGTTACAGAGTAGAACTGCTTCATATGGTTTTCTTGGCTGTACTCTTTACAGAAACAGATTACCAGACCTTTTTCCATGGCATTGCTGGGTGGGTTCAAATCACCAACCTGTGGGTTAGTAGTCGAGCATAAACCATTTGCACCACTCAGGGACCTGGAATTACCGTTAATTTTTAGCTACCTTCCAAACTTTTCCATAATATTTCTATAGCTTGCTATGCCAGTTGAAACCAGGAAGAACACACAATACCTATTTCAAAATTTCTCCTCTCTTTCTAGAGCTGTTCTCTATAATTTTATTGTAACCATCCCACACTGAGAGTGGAGAGATAGTCTTTAAGCCTGTTTCTTCCCAGAGTTCCAAGAAAGAAGCTGATCATAATCTTTTGCCCTCCCCACCATACCCCACCCCAAGTCTTCCACTCTTGGAAAAGGCAGAGCCAAAGCCCCTTCAGAATTCCTAATTATTTTCTCTTTCCTATCTCTCTTTTTCTCTCTCTTCTAGGCTTCTCCCTATAGCCCAGCAAGGTGTTGCTGGGTTTTCCCCCTCTAATATATAACATCAAAAACTACTTTTGTATATCTTTCATTATATCCTATGTTATGCTTAATTTTTATGAGCTCTATGCTTTAGTCCTTCAAGTTTTGGCTTGATTTTCCACTCCCTCTGGATTTTAAAATATAATTATTTCTTTTTTAATCTTCTGGGTCTTACAAATCAAAAGCCTTTTGGTTTAAGACTATTGTGTTACCTTTTGTGAGTTAAAAAAAAAAATCTATTATTTCAAATTACTTCTTGTTCTTAGGCTGTATCTGCCCTTCTCCTTTCCCCCTCACCAGAAGCAAGAAATATCACTGATCCACTTGATGGAAAGTCAGCGTTCAGCAACTAAAACAATGGCAGTAAAGAATATAATATTAGGTCAGACTTTCCAGGTATTTAATTAGTTTGCTTTCTATCCCATGTTGGAGACTGCTGGCACAGCTGTTAAGAGCTATGGCTGGTAACCAAAAGGTCGGCAGTTCAAATCCACCAACCACTCCTTGAAAATCCTATGGGGCAGTTCTACTCTGTCCTATAGGGTCACTATAAGTAGGCATTGACTTGATGGCACTGAGTTTGT
This sequence comes from Dugong dugon, assembly GCA_030035585.1. Lineage (NCBI taxonomy): Eukaryota > Metazoa > Chordata > Mammalia > Sirenia > Dugongidae > Dugong > Dugong dugon. The sequence continues at coordinate 18,571,041 of CM057465.1, forward strand.
TTTGTTTTGTTTTGTTTTTGTATTTCCTTTTCGTGACTGAGGCAAGAGAAGCCACACTAACTGCCAAAGTTTGTTTTCCTGGCATTATGGTGAAATCAGAAATTATGCTATTTCCAATGTACCAAGTTTGATTAAATCTCTTAAATGTATGTATGCTTCTGATAGAAGGGGAGAGAAAGATTTTTCCAGTTCACCTTGCCACAAACCTATGCAAGTGTTTCTCATTCCCTCCAGGAGGTCATGGAATTATTGCAAGGAATCTGTGAATTCATATACCATTCCAAGCATTGATTATAGGCTAATTAAGCAGAATGTCTCATGTATGTGTAAACCTCTATTTTTCAAATGCGGATAGATGTTATTGCAATTGACAAAATGCCAACCATTCAAAGTATTTTTGAATTCATAGAAGCTATCATTCTGTATTTTTTAAATCAGTGGATGCTAGAATTACAATTACTGTCATATAGGATTTCACGATTTTGTTGTTGCTATTATTAATAACGTAATTATCATAAAAGAAACTTTTGGTACCCTAATTTTTTTCCATTGGCTTACCTATCTGAAGAAGCAGTTCTAGATTGTACTATATTGGAAAGCCTCCTTTTTTGAGGGGTCTTTTTAGTTCTTCATGTTATTCCTTTCTAAGTCTTAATTTCAGCAGCATGACCCCCTAGGCTCCTTTGGCAATCAAAGTATACTCTGGGTAAGAAATCTTGCAAGATTTATTGCCTACAAAATTTTTAGGTGAGGCATAATTTTTTTTTTTTTTAACCACATTCCCAGTAAGGAATAGTTATTTTAGTCAAGCAATTCTATGTAATAATAGTCTGCTTACCATGTCTGCGCATTTGGACCATCAGAGTATTTTTGTAGAACTAAGTTTTTATTTAAAAAAATAATACTTTGTGTATATTTTCCACTTTATTAAGGAAACGATAATTTGTAATGACTCCATAATACTTTCTCATTGTTTGATTAGATTTAAGTTTTTATTGTTTATTTACCAAATATTTAATCTATTTCCAGTTTTTCACTATTGTACATAGATAATAACAAATATCCTGATATGTAATTCTTTTTTTGATAAATTCACAGATGTCAAATTTACTCCATCAAAGAGTATAAACATGCTTAAGGCTCTTAATATATATTACTAGGTTGCTTTCCAGAAAAGTGGTGCCTATTTAAATTCCTTTTTAAAGTCCCACTGCGAATTTAGGAGGAATCACTCTTTATCAAAACTGATTATTTTTGTTTTAAAAAAAATTTGTTGATAATCTCATGAAAATTATTATCACAAACATTGAACGGTTTCATATTTTATTATCCACTTGCATTTCTTTTGAGAATTATCTATTCTTGTTCTTTTTAGCACTAGAACCTGGTTTTCTTTAGAGCTTTATCTTTTTATAGAGTTTTTTATTCTGCATCTTTGCAGCTAATCTTCTGTGTCCTTGCACTAAAACTATCGATTTTACCTCAATTTTACAGTCTCTCCAGTCATTATTACTATGATTGCTCAAAGTTCACACATTAGAGGATCTTCCTCCTCACCTATATTTATATAACCTTTTTTTTTTTTTTATGTTATAGTGCAGAATTGAGCAAATGCTGGAACCACTCTCCAAAATTGTCGCTGCCCTTTTTGCTGTGGAATGACTTTCCTATCTGGACTGTTTCTCTGCTTCAGGTGCTTTAAAATTCACAAAATCTTCTGAGACACACAGTGGTCGGGTGTGAAGCTTGTTAAGCCACTCTAGGTTTGGGTAAGAAGGTAGCCCTCCCACTGCACAGAGGTTCATGGTACTGCAGTCTGTAAAACTCACCACCCAATTTCTAGCCACTGCAACTTTTACGTTGCAAAAAAAAAAAAAACATTTTGGCAATGAAAATGACTTACAGCCTATTATTTCTACTTTTGAATCATATGGCTTCTTTCCAGAGGTAATAGAATTTAAAACTCAAGCTAATAATATATTAATTAAACTAGTAAAAAGATGTAATAAAAAGAATGAGGGCTTTGGAATCAGGTGGACATGAATGTTCACCACCAGTTCTGCCATTAACTAGCTGTGTAACTTTGGGTAGGTTCTTAACCTCCCTAAGCTTCAGTCTCTTCATTTACAAAATAGAATAAATAATATCTACCTTGAAGGTTGTAAGAATTAAGTAGACAATATGTATGTGCTAACACATAGGATCAAATTGTCCAATCCAACTCACACAAATCAGAAATTTTACCCAAGTTCAAGCTTTGTTAATTATTTCAAGAATACAGGCAATCAAGAGGCATAGAAAAAGCAGGAAGGTCTAGGATAGATCCTAAAAAAAAAAAAAAAAAAAAAAAAACATTGCTGTCAAGTTGATTCTGACTCATAGTGACCCTATAGGACAGAGTAGAACTGCCCCATAGGGTTTCCAAGGAGCGCCTGGTGGATATGAACTGCCGACCCTTTGGTTAGCAGCCGTAGCTCTTAACCACTGTGCCACCAGGGTTTCCAGGATGGGGAGATAGACCCTGTAGTTCCCTAAATTCTTTCTTCCCATGTTAAGCATGCACTGCTCTACAATGTTTGTGGAATTTTGAGTAATGATGATATTCCATGAAACCATTCCTTAGATGTCAGTGTGGCAACCAAAAGAACCTCATAGGGGTGAGTAGTCTCAAGACAATTTCAGTTATTGGACACAGGGTCTATTAGTCAACTCTGTTCCCTACACAAATTGAGACAGAAAAGCTTTTCTCAGACAGTAGAAACCTTGTTGACATCCTTTTAAAAAAGTGTCTTCAAATTAGGAAGACATGGGGAATCTGCTCTAGGTGTCAGAGGGTTTTACACATTTCTTGTTAAATTTTTCCTAAATGTTTTATCGTCTAGTTGCCATTGTGGGTAGTATTTTCTTTCATTATATCTTCCAGTTATAATGATATCTATTTTCTGAAGGATATTAATTTCTGCATATTAATTAGCAATTTTATACCCCAATTTCTTATTGAAGCCTCTTATTATTTGTAGCACTTTTTCTAGTTGAATCTCTCTGGATAACCAGTTGTCTTAGGCTGGGTTCTCTAGAGAAGTAAAACCAGTGAAATGTGTGTGTGTGTGTATATATATATATATATATGTATATATATGTATACACACATATGTGTGTATATATACGTATATACATATATATGTATATGTACGTGCATGTGTGTTTGTGTGTGTGTACATATATATATATATATATATATATATATATATATATATATATATATATATGTTGTTTTGTTGTGTGCTGTCGAGTCGATTCCAACTCGTAGTGACCCTATAGGACAGGTAGAACTGCCCCATAGGGTTTCCAAGGAGTGGCTGGTATATTTGAACTGCCGACCTTTCGATTAGCAGCCTGAGCTCTTAACCACTTCACCACCAGAGCTCCATACACACACACACACACACACACACACAACACACACACACATATATATATATAAAGAGAGAGACGGAGAGATTTATCTCAAGGAAATGGCTCATGTGGTTGGAGAGGCTGGCAAGTCCTGAGTCGGGGACTGATGCTTGGATCAGGTGTCAGTCTGGAGGCTTCTCCTGACATATGTAGCTGCAAGGGCTGACAAACCCAAGATTGGCAGGTAAGATGGCAGGACACAGGCTCACAGGCTGCAGAGGGCAATGAATCCCAAGGTCAGTTGGTAAGACAGTAGGCTTCTGGCTCACAGGATGCAGAGGCTGATGAATCCCAAGATCAGCAGGCAATACAATAGTCCACTGGCTCAAATCCCAAGAACTAGAGGTCAGATGACGATGAGCTAGATGCAGGATCCAGAGCAAATGAGCTTTGCCAGATCATTTGCATATATATTGGATGCCGGCCACAGCCCAAAGGAAATTCCCTTTTCAACTGATTGGCTGCTCACATTAGATCACAAAATGGAGGATGACTACATCCAACAACAAAATGGAGGATTAATACATCATTACATAACTGTCAAACCACAGAGAATCATGGCCCAGACAAGTTGACACACAACCTTAACCATCACAGTCCACCTCTTGTCCACCAGGCACCTGTATACATCTCCTTAAACAGTACATAATCTCTAAATAAAGACAATTATAAAGTCATACTTGTGCCTAACATGATACAACTAACATGTGTACAACCAAACACACATGAGACCTATTTACATCTTACGTTTTTAAGTGAAGAAAACAAAAATATTTGATGCATACATACAATGAAGAAATACTCATAACAATTACAGTCCGTGTTTCTGCAATTGGTCATGTGGTCATAGCTGGTATTTAGAACTATCTTCTTCCATCACCTATTCCATATTCACTTTACCCTTAGCAAGCACCTCAGCTGATCATGGTTCTTTGCTTATTGGAGTAACCCAAACCTTCATTTCTGAAGGCTCTGTGCCATTAGTAGTCATGTTGGAATTGGGTTGCTGTAGTTTTCCATGGACTTTAATCACAGGACATAGTAGTACTAAGAGATGCCCAAAGGAATCTCCTGTATTCAGAGATACTCTTCTTTACCTCCATTACATAGTATCAGTTTGATTTCCCCTTGGTAATCAGGATCAATCACACCAGCCAATATGGTGACTCCCTTCTTTGCCTGTTGATCCAGAGGCATGAGGAGCCCAAAGTGGGCGGGTAGCATTCTTAACTTTCAGATCAGTGTTGTGTCTGCAGATGAGTGTATTCTTTCCTTTGGAATGAAGATCTCTAGACCTGAAGAGCACAGGGCCACAGGGACAGGAAGCAAAAATTTTACAAGTGGTCACTATGGGTAATGGTGAGTAGTACCACTCCCATTTCCACTCCTTGGTTCCTTGGACTCATGAATCCTGGCTATGGGAGAAACAGTACCATATATTGGATGCTGGTTTAGAGCATATACAGACTCCTGGAGAAATTGTCCTAACCCTGCAAGGTATTGCTACCTACCTGGCACCATAATTGTGTCTTTAGAAGGGCATTCCATCATTCTATTGAGCCAGCTGCTTCAGAATGATGGGGTACATAGTACAACCAGTGAATTCCATGACCATATGCCCATCACCACACTTCATTTTCTGTGAAGTGAGTCCCTTAATCTGAGGCAATGCTGTGTGGGATACCATGACGGTGGATAAAGCATTCTGTGAGTTCATAGATGGTAGTTTTGGCAGAAGAATTGCGTGCAGGGAAGGAAAATCCATATCCAGAGTAGGTGTTTATCCCAGTAAGAATGATATATCACTCTTTCATGATGGAAGCAGTCCAATGTAATCAACCTGCCACTAGGTTGCTGGCTGATCACCTCAAGGAGTGGTGCCATATTGGGGACTCAGTGTTCGTCTCAATTGCTGGCAGATTGGGCACTCAGCAGTGGCTGTCATCCTTAGTGAGTGGAAGTCCATGTTGCTGACACATGCATAACGTCCATTCCTGCCACCGTGGCCACTTTGTTTATGAGCCCATTGGGCAATGATAGGAGTAGCTGGGGAGAGAGGATGATTGGTTTCCACAGAATGCGTCATCCTATCCACTTGATTGTTAAAGTCTTCCTCTGCCGAGGTGACTCTTTGATGAGCATTCACATGGGACTCAAATATCTTCACTTCTTTGGCCCATCCATAGACGTCTATCCACATAACTCTTCCCCATATCTCCTTTCAGCAATTTTTCAATCATATTCCTTCCAAGTCCCTGACTGTCCAGCCAAACTATTGACCAGAGACCATGAATCAGTACATAATTGCACATCTGGCCATTTTTCCTTCCAAGCAAAGTGAACAACCAGGTGTACTGCTCAAAGTTCTGCACATTGGGAAGTTTTCCCTTTACCACTGTCCTTCAGGGAGGTCCCAGAAAGGGGCTGCAGTGGTGCCATTGTCCTCTTTTGAGTGGCGACTGCATTTCACGCAGAACTATCGGTAAACCAGGCATGAGTTTTCTTTTCCTCAGTCAGCTAACTGTAAGGAACTCCCATGAGGCTATAGGTGCAGACTGGGAGGGGGAAAGTAATGTGACAGGAGCGGAGACCATGGGTATTTGGTCCGCTTCCTCATGCCACTTTCTTGTGCCTTCAGGTCCTGCTTGAGCCCAGTCTTGTATATACAACTTCCATTTAATGATGGAGTGCTGCTGTGCACATCTGACTTTATGACTCTATAGGTCAGACAACACCCAGTTCATGATGGCCAGCTCAGGCCATATAATGACTTAGTGGTTCATGATTAGGTGTTCAGTTTCTACTAAGGCCCAGTAACAAGTCAAATTTTGTTTCTCAAAATAAGAATAGTTATCTGCAGAAGATGACAGGGCTTTGCTTCAAAATTCTAAGAGTCTGCACTGTGATTCACCTATAGGGGCCTGCCAAAGGCTCCAAACAGCATCTTTATCTGCCACTGATGCTTTAAGCACCATTGGATCAGCTGGATCATATGGCCCAAATGGCAGAGGGGCTTGCTTGGCGATTTGAACCTATTTCAGAGCCTTCTCTTGTTCTGGACCCTACTCAAAACTATCAGCTTTTTGAGTCACTTGATAAATAGGCTGGAGTATCACACCCAAAAGAGGGATATGTTGCCTCCAAAATCCAAAGAGACCCACCAGGAATTGTGCCTCCTTTTTAGTTGTATGAGGGGCTGGATGCAATAACTTATCCTTCACTTCAGAAGGAATGTCTCAACATGACCCACCCCACTGGACCCCTAGAAATTTCACTGAGGTGGAAGGTGCCTGAATTTTTCTCCAGTTAATTTCCCACGCTCTAGCATGCAAATGTCTTACTAATAAATCTAGAGTTGTGGATACTTCTTCCTTACTAGGTTTAATCAGTGTAATGTCATCAAGGTAATGGACCAGTGTGACATCTTGTGGAAGGGAAAGATGATTAAGGTGCCTGTGGACTAAATTATGGCATAGGGCTGGAGAGTTGATATAGCCTCATGGTAAGACATTGACGGTGTATTGCTTGTCTTGCTAGCTTAAAGCAAGCTGCTTCTGGTGATTCTTCAAAACCAGAATCGAGAAGAAGGCATTCGCCAAATCAATAGCTGCATATCAGGTATCAGCAGATGTATTAATTTGCAGAAGCAGTGAAACCACATCTGGAATATCAGGTACAATTGGAGTAACCACCTGGTCAATTTTATGATAATCCACTGTCATTCTCCAAGATCCATTTTCTGCACAGGCTAAATAGGCAAGCTGAATGGGGATGTGGTGGGAATCACCACTCCTGCATCCTTCAAGTCCTTGAAGGTGGCAGTAATCTTTGCAATCCTTCCAGGAATGAGGTATTGCTTTTGGTTTATTGTTTTCCTAGATAAGGGCAATTCTAATGGCTTCCACTTGGTCTTTGCTACCATAAGAGGCCTTACTCCACATGTGGGGGTTCTGCCAGTTGCTGAGTATATCTATTCCAATTATGCATTCTCAAACTGGGGAAATCACTACAGCATGGGCTTGGGGACCCATTGGACCCACTGTAAGATGGACCTAAGGTAAGATTCCATTAATAACCTGACCTCCTTATACCCCCACTCTTAATGGTGGGCCATAGTGACATTTTGGGGCTCCTGGAATTACTGTCAGTTCAGAGCCAGCAATTCCAAAAATATCTGATTATTTCCTTTTTCCCCAATGAACAGTGCTTCTCATAAAAGGCCATATATCCCTTTGGGAAAAGCTGGGAAAAAGATCAACAGTATAAATTTTTAGCAGCACAGTTGTGTCCTTCCTCAAGGGGACCCAGACTCCCCTTCATTCAAGGGGTTAGAGGCCTGTAAACTGGCTCAAGTCTGGGAATTGATTAAGAGGTTATGACTCTCTATTCTGGTGATTCAAGTTAGATTGCCATTCACTTGACCTATAATCCTTTAGCTTTTACAGACCAAGTAAATATTTAGTAGATTTCCCATCTATTTCACTCCTAGGGACACCATGACTAAGTAGCTAATGCCATAAATTCATATGAGTCAGGCTATTCTGATTATTGCTTTGACTCTGCAGTCCATGATGATTATCATTCCCACCTTGTCGTGTCGATTGAGTGCCGCCACTTGGACTGTACCATCATGTAGTTAGGTGTCTTAGTTCAGTTAAGACATTCCCACTGTGAAATCTGACTTATATAAAATAGCAATCATAGCAGTCTTCAAGGATGCTGGGGCTCCCTTAACAAATTTGTTCGTCACCATTGTGATAAAAGGTATGTCCTCTGGGAAGTTCATGTATGGATCTGTAGGTCTAACCTGATAAATCTACTCTAGCATGCCGATTTCCCTAAGCCTTTGGATATCTTATTCTACAGTATACCAAGACAGGTCTGATACTTCAACTTGATGTAGTGTAGGCCACTGCATAATCCTTGCTTCAGCAACCCAATAAAATAAATTATTAGGTCCTTTCCTAACCTCTGGAGCTGAATCATTGAAAGAAGAATCTGAGTTTTTAGTGGGCCTATATCAAAAACTCAGAATGATCCAACTTTATGTTCCTTGCACCATTATTACACACACTTAATAGTCCTTCCCATACATATTTCCAAGGTTTCTGCTTGTGCATATTAGAAAAGTCAAGCAGTTCTTTTGGAGTGTAGCATACCTCCTCCTTGGTCGTGCTTTGCACTTGACCTTTTGGGGCTTACAGGGACTTAAGTCTAGTTATAGGTCTAGCAGCAAAAATGTGTGGTGGGGGTGGGTACTGGGAACATTCAGCAATGTCTTGTAAGATATCTATCTCAGGTGATGCCTCAGGTGCCACCCCAGGTGATATCTCAGACAAAGACTTCAGGCACAGCTGGGTTAATCTCATCAGACGAGAGTGGAAAGGGTAATGGTTTTAATGGGGAGGGTAGCTTAGCAGGCAAAGATGGAGTGATCTCTTCAGATGGGAGTAAGGGGCTGGTTTTGCTGACAGGAATCATTCCATGAAATTTAGGGGCTCAGTATCCCCAGCTTCCTGATTATCTGCCCATATGTCCCCATCCCAAGTTTCAGGATCTTATTTCTTTCCAATCAATGCCCTCGTTTTAACTTTAGACCCCATTCAAGTTTGGAAATTCAATAGACATTGTAACTCAGTCACTCTTATGATAAAACTCCAGGTATGGTTTTCAGCAATATCAGCCCTGTTACCACAAGAAATAAGCCTTTCTTTCAGGCCACTAGTGACAAATTTGAAGTCTTTAATGTGGTGCTTGAGCTGTGAAGCTGAAGCCATGAGCTAATCTCTTTCTTTCACCACTTTGTCTAGCAAAAGTAGTACCAACCAACTAGCTTCCCTGTACTTCTCATTCTGACAAAATTGTAGGAAAGTATCAAACATGTGATCAGATCACCCAGAGCCTCACTTCTCTCCAATAGATGATCTATTGGTGGTGATATTTTGTGTATAAATATTGGCACTTTATGCCATGGATTTACAGCACCCTCTTTACCATGAAGGTAGAATCAAAAGTTCCTTTAAGACTAGTCACACTGGAGAACAAATTTAGAAAATTCATCCTTACAATTTTGTTTCTCTAGAACCACTCTTGGGACCAAGTGTCTTAGGCTAAGTTCTCTAGAGAAGCAAAACCAGTGAAGCATATATAAATAGTGACAATACAGAATACACAGGAATCAAATTAACTACACCTGTGGATAGAGACGATGGAAAAGCTCAATATCATCAGTCAGAACAAGACCAGGGGCCAACTGCAGAACAGACCATCAACTGGCAACATGCAAGGTCAAGTTGAAACTGAAGAAAATTAGAACAAGTCCACGAGAGCCAAAGTATGACCTTGAGTATATCCCATCTGAATTTAGAGACCATCTCAAGAATAGATCTGATGCATTGAACACTAAAGACCAAAGATCAGAAGAGTTGTGGAAAGACATCAAGGACATTATACATGAAGAAAACAAGAAGTCATTAGAAAGACAGGAAAGAAAGAAAAAACAAAAATGGATGTCAGAAGAGACTCTGAAACTTGCTCCTGAGTACAGTTGCTGAAGCGAACAGAAGAAATGATGAAGTAAAGGAGCTGAACTGAAGATTTCAACAGGCAGCTCAAGAAGAAAAGGTAAAGTATTATAATGAAATGTGCAAAGACCTGGAGATAGAAAACCAAAAGGGAATAATACATTCAGCATTTCTCAAGCTGAAAGAACTCAAGAAAAAATTCAAGCCTTAAGTTGCAATATTAAAGGATTCTATGGGCAAAATTTTGAACAACACAGGAAGCATCAAAAAAAGATGGAAGAAATAAACAGAGTCACTGTACCAAAGAGACTTGGTCGATGTTCAACCATTTCAGAAGGTAGCATATGATCAAGAATCAATGGTATTAAAGGAAGAAATACAAGCTGCACTGAAGACATTGAAGAAAAACAAGGCTCCAGGAATTGACAGAATACCAAGTGAGATGTTTCAACAAAAGGATGCAGTGCTGGAAGTGCTTGCAAGTTTATGCCAAGAAATTTGGAAGAGTCTTGCCTGGCCAACTAACTGGAAGAGATCCATATTTATGCCCATTCCAAAGAATGGTTATCCAACCAAATGTGGAAATAATTGAACAATATAATTAATATCATGCACAAGTAAAATTTTGCTGAAGATCACTCAAAAGTGGTTGTAGCAGTAAATCCACAGGAAACTGCTAGAAATTCAAGCTGGATAAAGAAGAGGACATGGAACAAGGGATATCATTGCTGATGTCACATGGATCTTGACTGAAAGCAGAGAATACCAGAAAAATGTTTTATTGACTACGCAAAAGACATTCAACTGTGTGGATCATAACAAATTATGGATAACATTGTGAAGAATGGGAATTCAGAATATTTAATTGTGCTCATGAGGAACCTGTACACAGATCAAGAAGCAGTTGTTTGAACAGAACAAGAGGATACTGCTTGGTTAATCAGGATTGGAGGAAGACTCATTAACAACCTGCAATATGCAGATGTCACAAACTTGCTTGCTGAAAATGAAGAAGACTTCTTTACACGACACCGTAAAGAAAACAAAAATCCTCACGACTGGACAAATAAGCAACACCAAGATAAACGGAGAAAAGACTGAAGTTGTCAAGGATTTCATTTTCTTGCATCCACAATCATCACCCATGGAAGCAGCAGTCCAGAAACCAAGCGTCATATTGCATTGGTCAAATGTGCTGCAAAAGACCTCTTTAAAGTGTTAAAAAGCAAAGATGTTGCCTTGAAGACTAAGGTGCGCCTGACTCAATCCATGATGTTTTCAATTGCCTCATATGCATGCAAACGCTGGACAATGAATAAGGAAGGCTGAAGAAGAATCAATGCCTTTGAATTTTGGTGTTGGTGAAGAATGTTGAATATACCATGAACTATCAGAAGAACAAACCAATTTGTCTTGGAAGAAGTACAGCTAGAATGGTCATTAGAAGCAAGGATGGCAAAATTTTGTCTCACATATTTTGAACATGTTATCAGGAGAGACTAGTTCCTGGAGAAGGTCATCATGCTCGGTAAACTAGAGGGTCAGCAAAAAAAAAAAAAAAAAAAAGGAAGAACCTCAAAGAGATGGATTGACACAGTTGCTGCAACAATGGACTCAACCATAACAATGGTTATGAGCATGACACAGGACCAGGCAGTGTTTCATTCTGTTTTACATATGGTAGCTATGAGTCAGAAGTGACTCAATGGCAACAACATATATAGAGAGAGAGAGGGAGAGTGAGAGAGAGAGAGATTAAGAAAGACAGAGAGAGATTTATCTCAAGGGAATTTTTCAAATTGTTGTAAAGGCTGGCAAGTCCCAAATCTTTGGGTTAGGCATCAGTCTGGAGTCTTCTCCTGACTCTTGTAGCTGCAAGGGCTGACAAACCCAAGACTGGCAGGTCAGATGACAGGTTGCTGGCTCACAGTTTGCAGAGGTGGCAAGCCTCAAGACTGGCAGGTAAAATGACAAGCTGGTGGCTCACAGGCTGCAGAGGCTGAGGAATCCCTAGATCAGTAGGCAAAACCACAGGCTGTTGACTCAAGTCCCAAGAACTGGAGGTCAGATAATGACGAGCCGGATGCAGGATCCATAGCAAGTGAGCTTTGTCAGAACATCTATACATATACTGGATGCAGGCCACGCCCCCAAAGAAACTGCCTTTTCAACTGACTGGCTGCTCACATCAGATCACAGAACGGGGGATGACTACATCAGATCACAAAACGGAAGATGACTTCATCGCTACATAGCTGCCAAATTACATAATTGTATAACTGTCAAATCACTGAGAACCATAGCCCAGCCAAGTTAACACATAACTTTAACCATTTAACCATCTTTATAATCAAAATACCTAGAAATAGCAATAATTTTATCACTATTTTTTCAAAATCTCGTATCTAAAATACATTCCTCTTGTTTAAATTACATTGGATAATATTTCCTGTATAAGATATCATCAAGTTAAGAAATTATCCATTTTACTGAGTGTTGTCACTAAGAATAGATGTTGAATTTTGCTAAAAGTTATTTTATAATCAGTTGAGATGGTCATACAATTTTTCTCCTTACATATTATACTATTTCTCCTTGGGATAAATATATTTCTTATTATTGAACTATACTTACATATTTCTGTAATAAACACCACTTGGCCATGATGTATTATCACTTTTTTCTCTTTTTTTAAATTTTGCTTTAGGTGAAAGTTTACAGCTCAAGTCAATTTCTCATACAAAAACTTATACACATATTGTTATGTGACCCTAGTTGCTATCCCTATAATGTGACAGCACACTCCCCCTCTCAACCTCAAGTTTCTTGTGTCCCTTCCATCAGTTCCTGTCCCTTCCTGCCTTCTCATCCTGCCTCTGGACAGGAGCTGCCCATTTACACTCGTGTATCTGCTTGAACTAAGAAGCACACTCTTCACGGGTATTATTTTATGTTTTATAGCCCAGTCTAAACTTTGTCTGAAGAGTGGGCTTTGGGAATGGTTTTAATTCTGGGTTAACAGAGCATCTGGGAGCCATGGCTTTGGGGGTTCCTCCAGTCTCAGTCAGACCATTAAGTCTGGTCTTTTTACTTGAATTTGAGTTTTGCTCTGCATTTTTCTCCACTCCATCAGGGACTCTCTGTTGTGTTCCCTGTCAGGGTGGTAATTGATGGTAGCTAAGCATCATCTAGTTCTTCTGGTCCCAGGCTGATGAAGTCTCTGGTTTATGTGGCCCTTTCTGTCTCTTGGGCTAATATTTTCCTTGTGTCTTTGGTGTTCTTCATTCTCCTTTGCTCCAAGTAGGTTGGGGCAAATTGATGCATCTTAAATGGCTGCTCTGAAGCTTTTAAGACCCCGGACATCACTCATCAAAGTGGAATGCAGAACATTTTCTTGATAAACTTTGTCATGCCAATCTACCTAGATGTCTCCCAAAACCATGGTCCCCAGACTCCAGCCACAGCTACTCTGTCCCTCAAAGTGTTTGGTTGTGTTCAGGAAACTTCTTAGCTTTTGCTTTAGTCCAGTTTGTGCTGTCTTCACCTGTACTGTGTGTTGTACTTCCCTTCACCTAAGATGATTCTTGTCTATCTAGTTAGTGAATTCCCCTTTCCCTCCCTCACCGCCATCAAAGAATGTTTTCTTGTGTTTAAACCTTTTCTTGAGTTCTTATGATAGTAGTCTCATGCAATATTTGTCCTTCTGTGACTAATTTCACTCAGCATAATGCCCTCCAGATTCATCCATATTGTGAGGTGTTTCACGGATTCATCATTTTTATTGTTGCGTAGTATTCCATTGTGTGTATGTACCATAATTTGTTTATCTATTCATCCGTTGATGGACACCTAGGTTGTTTCCATCTTTTTGCTATTGTGAACAGTGCTGCAATGAACATGGGTGTGCATATATCTATTCATATGACAGTTCATATTCCTCTAGGATACATTCCAAGGAGTGCGATTGCTGGATAGTACGGGACTTCTATTTCTAGCTTTCTAAGGAAGTGCCATATCAATTTCCAAAGTGTACCATTTTACATTTCCACCAGCAGTGCATAAGTGTTCCAGTCTCTCCACAACCTCCTCAACATTTATTATTTTGTGTTTTTTTGATTAGTGCCAGCCTTGTTGGGGTGAGATAGTATCTCATTGCAGTTTTGATTTGCATTTCTCTAATGGCTAATGGTGAGCATTTCCTCATGTATCTGTTAGCCACCTGACTGTCTTCTTTGGTAAAGTGTCTGTTCTTATCCTTTGACCATTTTTTAACTGGGTTATTGGTCTTTTTGTTGTTGAAGCGTTGCAGTACCTTGTAGATTTTGGAGATTAGACCCTTATTGGATATGCTGTAGCCAAAATTTTTTTCCCGGTCTGTAGGTTGTTTTTTTACTCTTTTGGTGAGGACTTTTGATGAACGTAAGTGTTTGATTTTTAAGATCTCCCAGTTATCTAGTTTCTCTTCTGGTGTTTGTGCATTGTTACTTTTGGTTTGTATTCTGTTTATGCCATGTATTAGGGCTCCTAGCATTGTCCCTATTTTTTCTTACATGATCTTTATCATTTTTTATTTTATATTTCAGTCTTTGATCCATTTTGAGTTAGTTTTTGTACATGGTGTGAAGCATGGGTCTTGTTTCATTTTTTTGCGGGCAAATATCCAGTTATGCCAGTACCATTTGTTAAAAAGACTGTCTTTTCCTCATTTAATGGATTTTGGGCCTTTGTCAAATATCAGCTGCTCGTAGATGGATGAATTTACATATGGGTTCTCAATTCTGTTCCATTGTCTATGTGTCTGTTGTTGTACCAGTACCAGGCTATTTTGACTACCATGGCAGTATAATAGTTTCTAAAATCAGGTAGCGTGGGGCCTCCCGCTTTGTTCTTCTTCTAGAGTAATGCTTTACTTATCTGGGGCCTCTTCCCTTTCCATATGAAGTTGGTGATTTATTTCTCCATCTCGTTAAAAAATGCCATTGGATTATCTCTCTTTTTTTTTTTTTTTTTAACTAGCTGCTGAATTCTTTTGCTAATATTTAACTTAGAATTTTGTCTTCCATTCAAAAATAAATTACCATGAGATTTTAAGAAATCCAGTCAAGTTTTAGGGTAATGTGACCCAAACCATACTTGGTTTCTTGCCCCCTGTACTCAGAGTCCCACTTCTTGTTTTGCCAAAGCCTAGCTCTCTTTTCAAAGATGAACGTGGCGTAGATCTTGTCTCTTGGCCTCCAGAATTCTGACTCTTACACAAATTTGTTTTGGAATCTTCATACCTTCCCTCCACCTCTTTGGACAGACTTCCAGGTTTGCCCCCATTTGGATCATAGCATGTTTCTGTTACAGGTCGCCTTTCCTTATCCTACTTAGATAGACTACCAAATAATTCATGTGTGGCTCCTTCCTGCATTCTGCATTAACTTACCCCCACTGGGGGCCATCTAACAAATCTTTAAGGACCAAATATTAATTAATTCTGTTGGTGGACTCTGGCCAGCTAATCTACTGTCACCTTGAGAAGAGCCTTGTCCACCACACATCCTGTGGTCCATATTGTCCCTGGAGATGCTTATTCCTTCCTACATGGACCATTCTTTCATGTGCAAGTATCAGGTGCAAAGAACGCACTGTGCTAAGGACAGTGAACAAGACAAAAAGGACACAGTTATTGCCTTCAAAGAACTTAAAAGCTAAACAGACAAAGGGCAAGTGAGGAATGTGTGATGTGTGTGTGTGTGTGTGTGTGTGTGTGTGTGTGTGTGTGTGTGTGTGTGTGTGTTAGGGGAGGAGAGGAAAGAAGAATGTAGTGAATCAGTCACAAGCATTAGTAAAAAGATAGCTATGAGACCCAGGAGCCAAAGGGGTAGCACAAAAGATTTCTAAAGTAGTGGAGAAAGCAGTGAGGGGATACTTCGTGGAGGATGTGCTTCAGAGTTGATCTTTAAAGGGTAAAAACACATATTTGGGCCAGAAGAAGAGTTTCATCTGTGGGAAGAAATGGCATGAGTGAAACAATTAGAGGCAGGAATATGTGAAGCATATTATTCTGGCTAAAGTGAAGGTTTTATGGGTCACAGCAGGAACAGAGAAAAGGCTACAAATACAGTTTGAGTCAAGATTATAGAAGAACTTGAATGCCTGGATAAGGAATCTAGCATTTATCCCATAACTAAAAGATGATTTTCCCTGTAAGAAGATTCTGTTAGTAGTTAAATAAGCAGAGGAGTACAAGAGGAGATTAGATAAGGAGAGAATAAAAGTGTTCAGAATAAAAAGCATAAGAGGTAGGAATGTGGATAAAAGAGAGAAAAATGTTAACACTGCAATTTTTCCTAGAGTTTCCTCATTTGCATACTACTGGGTACATAAAATGGTTAGATGCTATATGAAATCAGTGACACAATCCATAGCTTTGGAGATATGTTCTATAAAGTATGACCAAAAACCAAAAACCTGTTGCCATAGAGTTGATTCCAACTGATAGCAACCCTATAGGACAGAGTAGAACTGCCCTATAGGGTTTCCAAGGAGCACTTAATGGATTCAAACTGCCGATTTTTTCGTTAGCAGTTGTAGCTCTTAACCACTATGCCACCAGGGTTTCCATAAAGTATAACAGCTACTCAAATTACACAAACTCTCCAGAAAAACTGATTTATGACTCTGTGTGTGTGTGTGTGTGTGTTAAACTAGCACTTCAGGAGTAGGAGCATCTGAATATACACACTGCAGGTGTTTGCTGTTGTTACTGCTTGAGTGAGACGTCAGTATTCACAGACATCTCCCTGTCATCCAGAGATATGTGACTGTTCCCATTGTTTGATAACTGTGTGTGGCAGTAAAGGTTTCTGAGCTGAGTTAGGTCCTTACATGGATCTTCTATTAGATGTCCTGATGAGCTTGCCAGTTGGTTGTATAATAAAGAGTGACATAATAGAATTTTTAATTAAGTGGAAATACCAACATACCAAACTTATATGGTAATTGTATTGTCTCTTCCCATAACAAATTATCCCAAAATTTAGTGATTTACAGCAGCCATAAACATTTATTGGCTCACAGTTTCCATGGATCAGGATCCAGGAATGGATTAATTGCGTGGTTCTAGCTAGAAGTCTCTCAGTCAAGATGCTGGCTGGGCTATAATCATGTCAAGGCTTGACTGAGCTGGAGGATCCGCTTTCAAGATGGCTCATTTATATGGCAGGCAAGTTGGCGCTGGCTGTTGGCAGGAGGATTTTTCATAGGGCTTCTTGGCTGTCTTCATGACATGGTGACTGGCTTCCCCCCAAGTGAATGATCCAGGAGATCAAGGCAGAAGCCCCAATGTTTCTTATGACCTAGCCTTCACCCACATCATCTTTTCTGCAATATTCTTTTTGTTACAAAGTTCAGCTCTATTCAGTGTGGGAAGGGACTACACAAGGCATGAATATCAAGAGGCAAGGCTCATTGGGAGCCATTTTGGAGTCCGGTTGCTACAGTAATTGTACCATAAAATGGCGCTCCACAAAAAAAAAAAAAAAATGGTGTTTTTCTTTAGCTAAATTGCTATAGCAAAAAAAAAAAAATTAAGTTACATTAAAATTTGATAGATTAGTGTGTTTAAAATAATTTATTTAGTCAGTATTTAAAAAGAGAAAGGATTCTGTAATAAATACAAATCTAAACTATAAAATTCCAGCTGTAGAATGTCATCTCTTTTGAAGTTTGCTATTTATTTTAAACATCTATTAAGTGGGTTTACAGTTTACAGGTTAACTTGCAATAGGAATCCCTTTACAAATCTATATTAATAAGTTTTAGACTTCATTTTTCAGCAATATTGTGGACTAGTTTGTCAGAGAAACCCCTTCCAGCACAGCTGGTGTTAGAATGATGAGTATAAATGTTTTAATGCATAGCTGAGTTAGTGACTAAATTAGAGCACTTTTGGAAGCCATAAGCTACAAGAAACTACAAATCCACAGGGGTAAGCATTGTCTTATAAGGATCTGGCAATCCCTGGTGGTCTAGAGCTAGGGTTTTAATAGATTACTTGCACCTGGGATGGAAGAGAAAGCCTAGGGCCTGAGGGAAAGTGGGGAGAATTTGGGTTAGAGCTCTCCATTTAAAGGCAGAAAACCCAAAAATTTTCACCATCAGTGAGAAGCAAAGGAAAACACGCTGCCAAGGAAGACATTCCCTCAGAGGGAAACAATCACCCTAGAGAGGGAGACAGTTTGGCTGTCTCTTCATTGGCTCTGGAGAGAGTAGATAATGTCCCTCCTGAAGTTCCCTAATCACCTCTCTCAAGACATTTGAGGCCTGAAACCACACTCCCTTTATAGCACCCAAAACTCCAGGCCAAAAGTTGAATGTAAAGCAGCCCCAAGTTGATAGTGCTCCCAGGTGCCTGCAGAATCAAACACTAAATCTCTCTGGGAGAATGTGCTTTAAACACAAGTACTTCCCACTATTGAAATTCTAAGGAACAATAGATCACAATAAGAACTCACTGAACACTTGAGGAAAGAAACTTTCCTGAGCAAGGGTTGGCTGAAACAACAAACTACAGATGAAGACCCTCAAAGAATGCAGACTTTGGAATTATCAGATACAGAGTATAAAATAAGTATATTCAATATGTTTAAATAAGTGAAAGAAGACAGTGTAAGCACTATTAAGAAAAAGAGACTACCAAAATTGATCAGAAAGATTTGAAAAAGTAAAAATAAGTAGAATTTCTGAAAATAAAAAGATATCATAATTGAAATTAGAAGTTCAGAACAACAAATTAAATAGCAAATAGAGACAGCTAAAAAGAGTACTAGTAAACTGGAAGATGGGAGTGAAGAAACTGTGTAAAATGCAGTACAGATAGACCATGAGACGGAAATAATAAAAACAAATAAAAAAGACATACAGGATAGCGTGAGAAGGTCCAATGTTAATCTTGCTACAGTTCCAGAAGGAGATAACAAAGAAAATAGGAGAGAGACAATATTCAAACAGATAGTGACAGAGGATTCCCCTGAATTAGTGAAAGAAACCAAATCTCAGGTTAAGGAAATTCAATAAATCTCAAGTAGGATAAATAAAAATAAGCAAAAAAAGAAAAAGCTCTCAATACAAGAGATTAAACACAAAGGGGAGAGGGAGGGGAAGCCCAGAAACATAAAAAAAGTAGGACAAACACAAAATCAGAGGGTAGACATTAAATCCAAATATGTTTCTAATTGTAGGCAGTAAAAATGGATTAAACTCTCTAGTTAAAAGGCAAAGATTGTCAGGCTGAAGAAAACAACTCTAGCCATGCATTGTTTAAAAGAGACACATCTAAAACATAACAACATGAAAAACTGAAAATAAAATGAAGGAAAAAGATGTACCAGGCAGAAGAAGCTGATACAGCTCTACCTCCAGTAATGCTGGAGATAAAGAAGGTCACCACATGCTAATAAAAGGTTCAATTCTCCAGAAGATGATAAAGTGGCCAGATTGAGCAAATAAAAATACAAGACACCCAGTTAAATTTCAATTTTAGATAAACAACAACTTTTAAAATCTAAGTATATCTCAAATATTGCAAGAGACACACTCATAACAAAATATTATTCATTGTTTACTTTAAATTCAAATTACCTGGGTATCCTGTATTTTATCTTGCAACCCTAGAAGATGAATATGTTTCATCAGTGTCTCAAAATACATAAAGAAAAATTTAACAGAACTGTAAGGAAAAATATGCTTCCCTGGGCGGGACAAATGGTTAAGCGCTCAGCTGCTAACCAAAAGGTTGGTGGATCAAGCCCACCCAGAGGCACCTCAGAAGAAAGGCCTGGAGATTTGCTTCCAAAACATCACAGTCGCGAAAACCCTACGGAGCAAAGTTGTATTCTGTAACACGTGGAGTTGCCATTAGTTGGAACTGACTCAACAGCAACTGGGTATAAGGAGAAATTGGTAACTCTTCCAAAATAGGGGAATGTTTTAAAACACTCCTCAGTAACTGACAAAAATAAAAGCTTATTCTAATGATAATGTTGTATGCAAACATGAGATAGCATAAACATTTTTTTCATATACAAAAATCGATCACTTACCAGGCCACATACTAAATCTCAGTAAATTTCAATCTTTTTCTATTGTTAATGATTTCCAGCTTATTTATATTGTAACCTGAAATTGATTGAAATGTCTCTTACAGAATATTTCCTCCGATTATGATGCATATAAGTTAGAAATTATTAATAACAGAAAAAATGTGTACATTTGGAAATAAAAATAAAACCTAAAATTTCAAATACCCATGCCTAAAATAAGACAGTCATAAGGGAAATTAGAGACTACTTGGAACTGAATGATTAAAAACCCACGTAACAAAACTTGTGGGATATAACTAAAATGATATTTAAAAGGAGACTTATGGCTTTAAATGTTTATATTAGAAAAGAGAAAGGCTAAAAATAAACTGAGGTAAGTATTCAACTTAAAAAGTTAGAAAAATAACCACAGATTACACTCAAACAAAGCAGAAGGAAAGAAATGATAAACTTAAAAGTGGAATGGAATAGAATAGAATTTAAATATATAATAGAGAGGATCAACAAAGTCAAAAGGTGGTCCTAAGAAAGGCTAATAAAATTGACAAAGCTTTGGTAAAATTAATAAAAAAGAGACAGAACATAAACAAAAAGTATTTAAAAGTAAAACAGAGACTATAACTCTTGAGAGAGAAAAGACGAAAAGAATAGTTCAAAAGTATGTGGCAATAAATTTGAAAACTTAGGAGAAATGAAAAATTCCTAGAAAAATATAACTTTTAAATATTCAGAAAGAAAATACTTGAAGAGTCTTATATTATATTGAGTTATTTTATATGAAAGTTTGTCAATAGTGAAATTTTTTTCCACTAAGTAAAAAATAGGCCTAGAAGATTTATTGGAGAAAAATTCCAACGTTACTCACACTTTCTCAGAGAATAGCAAAAGAGGCATTACTCCCCAACTTTGATACCAAAATAAGACAAAGAAAATGTGAGAAAGAAAAATTACAGTTCGTATTCTTTCACTCATGACATATTTGCAAATTCTAGCAACCTGAATATACTAGAGAATAAAAATGACAATATATAATGAATAACTTGGGTTTAATGAAGAAATGCAAGGTTGATTCAACGTTAGAAAGTCTATTAGTATAATCCACTGCATCAACAGAATAAATAATGAATAAATGTATGATAATCACAATAGACCTATTGCCATCAAGTCAATTCCAACTCATAGTGACCCTATAGGACAGAGTAGAACTGCCCCATAGGGTTTCCAAGGAGTGGCTGGTGGATTCGAACTGCATGTCTTTGGTTAGCAGCCATAGCTCTTAACCACTGTACCATCAGGGCTCCGATAATCACAATAGTGACCAAAATTCTTGGTCAATTGTGTCTGACAAAAGTCTTAAAAATTAGGCATAAAAGAAATGTGAAAAAGAGTCCCTTCAAAAAACTGACTGCAAAACTGATACTTAAAGGTAATATAATAAAAGTATTTCCATTAATTAAAAGAGTAGTAGCCATTTTTAGTCAGTATTTTACTAGATTTCTTAGAAAAAGAGATAAAATACATAAGAATATAAAATACAGAAACTCCAGTACCTTTATTCACAGAAAATATCATTGTATACATTAACATTTCTGGAGAATGATTTTAATTATATTTATTGTTAGAATATTTATCATTAGAATTTCATTGTATTCATTGCCAAAAAGAATATTTCCAGATGTAGCCTGAAGTACAATGCTGTCAGTGATGGGATCATATCTATACGCTTACAAGGAGGACCGGTTAATATGACTATTCAAATTTACGCATAAACCGCTAATGGCAAAGTTGAAGAGAAATGAAACTGGATCCCTACATCGTGCACAAACTTTAATTCTAATGTATCAAAAACTTAAATATGGGAAGCAAAATGTTAAAACTTCAGGAAAAACTGAGTATCTGTATCAATTTCTGGTAAGTTTAAATCACTTAGGAAAAAGAAGAGAGAGAGAGAATACACGTATCACCTCCTGATAGCGAAGCTTTCTTAAACAACCGAGAAAGTGCAAACTACACGGGAGTAATTAACACATTAGACCATATTAAAATTAAGAACTTGTGTTTATCAAAAGCCATAGTAAGAACATGAAAAGATAAACCCAAAGCTGGTAGAAAATATTATAACACAAATAAATGCACAAAGGAATAGTATCCTGTATATACAAAGTATTCCTGAGTCAATTAAAAATAAAACATTACCAATTCGGTAGAAAAATACTGCCAAAATATATGCATAAGCACTTAACAGAAGAGGCCAATAACATTTTAAGAGTTGATTAAAATACATATAATATATAAATACAAAATATAAAGTGTTGCTCATTAGTAATCAAGAAAACTTTTTTTTAAATTTTTTTATTGTACTTTAGATGAAGGTTTATAGAACAAATAGTTTCTCATTAAACAGTGAGTACACATATTGTTTTATGACAATGGTTAACCTCACATCATGTCAACACTGTCCCTTCTCAATCTTGGGTTCCCTAATTACCAGCTTTCCTGTCGCCTCCTGCATTCTAGTCCTTGTCCCTGGACTGTTGTGCCACATTAGTCTCATTTTGTTTTATGGGGCTGTCTAATCTTTGGCTGAATGGTGAACCTCGAGAGTGACTTCATTACTGAGCTAAAAGGGTGTCCTGAGGTCATACTCTCGGGGTTTCTCCATGCTCTGTCAGGCCAGTAAGTCTGGTCTTTTTTTGTGAGTTAGAATTCTTTTCTACATTCTTCTCCAGCTCTGTCTGGGAACTTCTGTTGTGATCCCTGTCCGAGCAGTCTGTGGTGGTAGCCAGGCACCATCTAATTGTACTAGACTCGGTCTGGTGGAGGCCATGGTAGTTGTGGTCCATTAGTCCTTGGAACTAATCTTTCCCTTGTGTTTTGTTTCTTTCATTCTCCTTTGCTCCCAAAGGGGTGAGACTAGTGGAGTATCTTAGATGGCTGCTCACTGGTTTTCAAGACCCCAAACGCTACTCGCCAAGATAGAATGTAGAACATTTTCTTTATAAACTGTTATGCCAATTGAGCTAGATGTTCCCCGAGACCATGGTCCCCACAGCCCTCCGGCCAGCAATTTGGTCCCTCAGGGAGTTTGGAAGTGTCTGTAGAGCTTCCATGACCTTTCCTTGTACAAGCTGTGCTGGCTTCCCCAGTGTTGTGTACTGTCTTACCGTTCACCAAAGTTACCACTTATCTATTGTCTATTTAGCATTCCCCCCACCCCCCTTCCATCCCTTGTAACCAACAAAGATTGTTTCTTTTTGTGTGTAAACCTATTCATGAGTTTTTACGGTAGTGGTCTCATACAATATTTGTCCTTTTGTGATTGACTTATTTCACTCAGCATAATGTCCTCCAGTTACATCCATGTTATGAGATGCTTCACAGATTCATCATTGTTCTTTATTGTTGCATAATACTCCATTGTGTGTATGTACCATAGTTTGTTTATCCATTCATCTGTTGATGGGCATCTAGGTTGTTTCCAACTTTTTGCTATTGTGAACAATGCTGCAATGAACATCGGTGGGCATATGTCTATTCGTGTAATGGCTCTTATTTCTCTAGGATATATTCCTAGGAGTGGGATTGCTGGATCGTATGGTATTTCTAGCTTTCAAAGGAAGCGCTGTATCGTTTTCCAAAGTGGTTGTATCATTTTGCATTCCCACTAGCAGACTATAAGAGTTCCAATCTCCCCGCAGCCTCTCCAACATTTGTTCTTTTCAGTTTTTTTGATTCGTGCCAGTAATGCTAGGATGAGATGGTATCTCATTGTAGTTTTGATTTGCATTTCTCTAATGGCTAGAGATTGCGAGCATTTCCTCATGTGTCTGCTGGCCTCTTAAATGTCTTCTTTGGTGAAGTGTCTGTTTAATTCCTTTGCCCATTTTTTAATTGGATTATTTGTCTTTTTGTTGTAGAGGTGTTGGGTTTTCTTGTAGATTTTAGAGATTAGACCTTTGTCTGATATGTAATGTAGAGAATTTTTTTCCCAGTCTGTAGTTTTTCCTTTTACTCTTTTGGTGAAGTCTTTTGATGAGCATAAGTGTTTAATTTTTAGAAGATCCCATTTGTCTAGCTTATCTTCTGGAGTTTGTGTGTCGTTGGTTATGGTTTGTATCCTCTTAATGCTGTGTATTAGGACCTCTAGCATTGATCCTATTTTTTCTTCTATGAACTTTATAGTTTTTGGCTTTTTATTTATGTCTTTGATCCATTTTGAATTAGTTTTGGTATGGAGTGAGGTATGGGTCCTGTTTCATTTTTTTGCAGATGGACATCCAGTTTTAGCAGAACAATTTGTTAAAAAGACAGTCTGTTCCCAATTTGATGAACTTTGGGCCCTTGTCAAAGATCAGGTGATCGTACGTGGATGGATATACATCCAGGTTCTCAATTCTGTTCCATTGGTCAATGTATCTGTTGTTGTACCAGTACCAGGCTGTTATGACTACAGTAGCTGTATAGTAGGTTCTGAGATCAGGTAGTGCGACTCCTCCTACTTTATTCTTATTCTTCAGTAGTGCTTTACTTATCTGGGGCATCTTCCCTTTCTACATAAAGTTAACAATTAGTTTGTCCATGTCTTTAATGAATGTTATTGGTATTTGGATCAGGATTGCATTGTACATGTAAATTGCTTTGGGTAGAATTGTCATTTTCACAATGTTGAGTCCATCTATCCAAGAGCATGGTATGTTTTTCCATTTATGTAGATCCCTTTGGGTTTCTTGCAGTAGTGTTTTCTAGTTTTCTTTGTATAGGTCTTTTACATCCCTGGTTAGATTTATTCCTAAGTATTTTATTTTTTTAGGGGCTGTTGTAAATGGTATTGTTTTCCTGATTCATTTTCATCGTTCTCTTTTTTGGTGTATAGGAATCCAACCGATTTTTGTATGTTTATCTTGTATCCTGCTTACTCTGCTGAATCATTCTATTAGTTCCAGTAGTTTTCTCATGCAGTCTTTTGGGTTTTCTCTGTATAGTATCATATCATCTGCAAACAGGGACTGTTTAACTTCTTCATTACCAATTTGGATGCCCTTTATTTCTTTTTCTTGCCTTATTGCCCTAGCTAGGACTTCCAGCACAATGTAAAATAGGAGTGGTGATAAAGGACATCCTTGTCTTGTTCCTGTTCTCAAGGGGAATGTTTTCAGCCTTTCTCCATTAAGAATGATGTTGGCCACTGATTTTGCATATATGCCCTTTATTATGTTGAGAAATTTCCCTTTTATACCTATTTTATTGAGAGTTTTTATCAGGTATGGTTGTTGGACATTGTCGAATGCCTTTTCTGCATCAATTGAGATGATCATGTGATTCTTTCCTTTTATTTATGTGGTGGATTACATTGATTGATTTTCTAAAGTTGAACCATCCTTGCATACCTAGTATGAATCTTACTTGGTAGTGGTGTATTATTTTTTTGATAGGGTGCTGAATTCTAATGACTAGAATTTTGTTGATTATTTTTACATCTGTATTCATGAGAGATATTGGTCTGTAATTTCCTTGTTTTTGTGGAGTCTTTGCCTGGATTTGGTATCAGGGTTACGCTGAGTTCATAGAATGAATTCAGAAGTGTCACTTCCTTTTCTACGTTCTGAAATAGTTTGAGTAGTACCAGTATGAGCTCTTCTCTGAATGTTTGGTAGAATTCTCCAGTGAAGCCATCTGGGCCAGGGCTTTTTTTGTTGTTGGTTTTTTTAATTAACTCTTCAATTTCTTCTCTTCTTATGGGTCTGTTCAGATTTTCAACTTCACTTTGTGTTAGTTTGGGTAGGTAGGGTGTTTCTAGAAATTTATCACTTCCTTTAGGTTTTCATATTTGTTGGAGTACAGTTTTTCATAATACTCCGTTATGATCCTTTTTATGTCAGTTGGGTCGGTTGTAATGTCCCCCATTTCATTTCTTCTTTGGGTTATTTGTGTCCTCTCCTGTTTTTCTTTTGTCAGTCTGGCCAGTGGTTTGTCAATTTTGTTGATTCTTTCAAAGAACCAGCTTTTGGTTTTGTTGATTCCTTCTATTGTTTTTCTATTCTCTATTTCATTTATCTCTGCTCTAATCTTTATTATTTCTTTCTTCTCTTGGCTGTGGGCTTTTTTTTTTTTTTTTTTTTTTTGCTGTTCTCTATTTGTTCGATTTGTGTAGTTAATGTTTTGATTTTGTCACTTTCTTCTTTTTTGATGTGTGCATCTATTGTTATAAACTGTCCTCTGAGGACTGCCTTTGCTGTGTCCCATAGATTTTGATATGATGTGTTTTCATTCTCCTTTGATTCTAGGAATGTTTTGAATCCATCTCTGATTTCTTCTATTACCCAGTGGTTTGTGAGCAGGGTGTTATTCAGTTTCCATGTTATTGATTTTCTTCCCCTGTTCTTCCTGTTGTTAATTTCTACCTTGATGGTGTTGTGGTCAGAGAAGATACTTCATATTATCTCAGTGTTTTGGATTTTGTTGAGGATTTGTCTGTGGCCTAGGATGTGGTCTATTCTGGAGAACGTTCCATGTGCATTGGAAAAGAATGTGTGCTTTCCAGCTGTTGGGTATAGTGTTCTATATATGTCTATGAGGTCAAGTTGGCTTATTGTGCCCTTTAGGTCTTCTGTATCTTTGTTGAGCTTCTTTCCAGATGTTCTGTCCTTTACTGAGAGTGGTATGTTGAAGTCTCCTACTATTATTGTGAGCTGTCAACTTCTTTTTTCAGTGCTCTTAGAGTTTGTTTTATGTATTTGGGAGTGCTGTCATTGGGTGGGTGGATGTTTATTATGGTTATGTCTTCATGCTGGATCATCCCTTTAATTGTGATATAGTTCCCTTTTTAGTCTTTTATGGTGGATTTTGTTTTGAAGTCCATTTTATCTGGAATTAGTATTGCCACTCCTTCTCTTTTTTTTTTTTTTTTGGTAACTGTTTGCTTGATATTTTTTTTTTCCATCCTTTGATTTTTAATAAATTTACGTCTTTGTTTCTAAGGTGCATTTCTTGTAGAGAGCATATTGATGGATCTTGTTTTTTTCATCCATTCTGTCATTCTCCGTCTCTTTATGGGTGCACTTAGGCCGTTTAAGTTCAGTGTAATTATTGATAGGTGTGAGTTTATAGCTGTCATTTTGTAGTGCTTTTTTTTTTTTTTTTTTTTTTGTGGTGCTGTACGTTTTGTTTGTTCCTCTTACTCTCCTATGCTGAATTCCTTTTGTTTGTGGATTTTTTTTCATTTCTATTGTTTTTGCAGGTTTTGTTTTTCTGAGACTTTATGTTTTTCTTCTTTATTTTGATGAGTAGGTTCATTAACTTTCTTTGTGGTTACCTTGAAATTTACCTTTATCTTCCTTGGTTGGTAACAGTCTATTATTACTTGGTATCACCTTGCTTTCCTCTCCATTAGAAAGTTCTATACCTACACCATTTATTCTGTCTTTTATTATTCTGTTGTTGTTGTCATTTACAGATTAACCTTTCTGGTTCCCTGTTGTAATTCTGTTGGTTTTGGATAGTCCTTGAGAGTACATTTCCTAGGTTGGTATCTGGCTGGTGCAATCTTGCATCCTAGATTTAGCCCATGGTCTGATGTTGTTTGTTCTCAGACCGAAGGACACCCTTTAATAATTCTTGTAAGTTTGGTTTGGGTTTTACATAGTCCCTTAATTTCTGTTTATCTGGAAATGTCCTAATTTCACCATCATATTTGAATGAGAGTTTTGCAGGATATATTATTCTTGGCTGGCATTTTTTTTCATTCAAGCTTTTATATATGTCATCCCATTGCCTTCTTGCCTGCATGGTTTCTGCCAAATAATCTGAGCTAAGTCTTATTGTTTCTCCTCTGTATGTGACTTTTCATTTTTCTGGAGCTGCTCTCAGGGTTCTTTGTTTGTCTTTGGTTTTAGTGAATCTGATTACGATATGCCTTGGTGATTTTCTTTTGGGGTCTATCCTACATGGGGTTCATTGAGCTTCCTGGATGGTCAGCTTTTCACCTTTCATAATATTGGGGAGTTTTCTGTGAGAAGTTCTTCAACTATCCTCTCTGTTTTTTCTGTTTTCTCCCCCCATTCTGGAATTCCGATCACTCGCTATTTTTGCTTTTGATTGTGTCCCATATAATTCTCAGAGTTTCTTCATTTTTTTCATTCTTTTTTTCCTGATTTTTCCTCAGAGTTGTATCCAAGTATTTGTCTTCAATTTCGCTGATCCTGTCTTCCATCATCTCAAACCTGCCCCTCAGCCTTTCTATGACACTGTTCATTTCTGAAGTCTTGTAGTTTAACTTCTGGATTTCTAATTATTGTTTTTCTATGATTTCTAGTTATGAATTATTTTGACATTTTGTTCCTGTATGATTTTCCTGAATTCTTCCTTTTTTTTTTTTTTTTTTTGCGGTATTTTCCATGAATTTGTCTGCCTTTTCCACAAATGTGTCTATTTTTTCCTCATTTTTGTCTGCTTTTTGCTTCAACTCTTGGATAGCTCTGAATTTCAGATATTTAAATTCCCTATCAGGTAGTTCTAGTGCCTTTTCTTCTACTGGAAAGTCATTTGGTGTTTTATTTTGGATGCCTACTGAAACCATCCTGTCATGGTATTTTATATGTTTTAATATTGTCTGCTGTCTTTGGGGCATTCAGTGGTTATTTTCCTCATTTATTGAGTGTATATTTGTTTGTTTCATCCTGCTCTTTTGTTTTATTTGGTTATATCTGAGCAGCAGGCTGTGCATTCTTTGTCGTTTGCTCATCTGTGGGCATGATACTTTTCACCTCCTTGTCCAATGGGCAGGGTCAGTTGTTCAGCTATGGTACAGCAGGGCAGTTCAGCTGATGGAGAGTTGCTGATATGGGTTATTTGTGGCATGCACTAGGGCCGACAGGGCAAGCTGGGGGGTCAGTTCAGGACAGGTTCTGGTAGGCCGTGCCTGTGATGCTTAAGTTGTGATATTCAGCTCATGATGCAGTTAGGCAGGAAGGAGGGGGGAGATTGTGATGTGTGGAGCTAAGATGGGCATGCGAGAGAGGAGAGAGGGGAGAGAGAAACAGGAGCCCAAAACAAACAAACAACAACAAAAAAGAGTGCTAAGAGAGCTTGCCACTGGAGTGGAGAGCTGAGAGATAGAGAAATGGAGAAAAAGAAAAAGAAAAAAGGTAAAAGAAAAAGTAAATAAAAATTAGAAACAAAAGAAGGAAAGCAAAGCCCCCAGGGATCCCACCAGTGCAGCTGCAAAGACTGGGGAAGTGGCTCCCAGCCCATGAAGTACAGCCTAGCTAGAAGGGGTAGGGGTGTCACACAGTGCCACATATTCAGGAGACAGGAAGAGAAAGTAAGTATAGAGAGAAGAGAAACTGAGAAATGAAATACAGAAAGGAAAAAAGAGAGAAAAGAAAAAAGAAATGCTCCCGGGGATCCCACCATGCAGCTGCACAGACTGGGGAAGTAGCTCCGAAGCCACACAGTACAGCCTGGTTAGAAGGGGCTCCCACACCGAGAAAAGAAAAAGAAAGCAAACAAACAGAACAAATCAAAACAAAACAAAAAAATCCCTGGGGAACCCACTAGTGTGGCGGCATGGGCCGGGAAGTTTTCCACAGTCAAGCGGCATTTCACAGCCTTTCAAGAAGAAGCAAAGATGGCATACGGAGCCAGGTATTTGAGAGAAAGGAGGAGGAGGATGTGAGAGGTATGGAAGAACCCAAAAGAAGCAGAAAAAAGCAACACCAGCAACTAATGGCACTCATGGAGCCAGCCAGTGTGGGCAGGGAGAATTCAAGGGGCATGGGGCTGAAGCCAGTGCCTCCTGGCCAAGAGACTGGGGCCACAGAAAGCAGAGGAGGCTAAGTAGGGGTGAAGAGGGGTGTGTGGTTGGAAAGCACATATCGCTGATTACCGGTTGTTCTGTCTCCTGCTGGGAGCTCCGTGAAGCTGCTTTCCCATACTCTGTGTTCACTGATCTCCAACAGGAGTCCAAGGCGGCGAATCTGTGCTGTGTTAGCTAATAGGGGACTTCTGCTTGTAACTCTCCTCGCTCTCTGTTCTCTGTCAGTTTTTATTCCATTCAGTGCTTGGCTGAGTTCTTTATCTCTTTGTTTGATGCTTGAGGTTCCAGGATTGACATCTGTCTCTGTTTGACTTAGTTTTTCAAGTCTTTGCTGTGGAGGGACGGTATGATGCTTCTGTCTATAGTGCCATGTTGCCCAAAAGTACAAGAAAATGGTTATTAAAGCCAAAAGTGATACCACTGCACACACACCACCAGATGAGCAAAAGTTTATTAAAAGTCTAAGAAATACCAAATTTGGCAGGTAGCTTGGGGAACTTAAACACTCTTAAGCCCTAAAGCCCAACAATCCATTTTTTATGCCTATACCCCAGAGAAATCCTGGCATATGTTTGCCAGTAGACATGTTCCAGTGGTTAAGAGATACAGCTGCTAACCAAAAGGTTGGCAGTTCAAATCTACTAGGTGCTCCTTGGCAGCCCTATGGGGCAGTTCTACTCTGTCCTGCAGAGTTGCTATGAGACAGAATTGACTCCATGGCAACAAGTTTTGGTTTAGTTTTTACTTTCACAATAAGAAAGTAAAAACTATTTTATTACCTGAATGGTATAGTACATATAATTATATATATACCAATAATAACTTAAGCAATGAGGTATTATTTTGATTTCTAATAACCTGACATTTTATGTTGTTTTAAATTGGCTGTGCTGACAGAAAATAAAATGTGGAGGTTCAATGTGTAGCAACTTGCCCCAAATGTCTAAGTAAATTAGGGATTCAGCTTGTAACCAGAATTACATCTTCATCTTCCCATGCTCTTTTATTCAGACCTCACAGGTTTCCAACAAGTTATTAATTCAGTAATTTTCAGTTGTTTTAATAGGATATTTTTAATTTCTTCTATAACTCAGTAGTTTTTGAGCAAGGTGTTGTTCAGTTTCCATGTGTTTGACTTTTTTTCCTTGCTTTTTCTGTTATTGATTTCTACTTTTATGGCTTTATGGTCAGAAAAGATGCTTTGTAATATTTTGTTGCTTTGGGTTCTATTAAGGCTTGCTTTATGGCCTAATATGTGGTCTATTCTGGAGAATGTTCCGTGTGTTTAGAAAAGAAAGTATACTTGGCTGCTGTTGGGGGCAGTGTTTGGTATATGGCCATGAGATCAAGTTGGTTGATTGTGGCATTTGAATCTTCCATGTCTTTATTGAGCTTCTTTCTGGATGTTCTGACCTTCACCGAAAGTGGTGTGTTGAAGTCTCCTACTACTATTGTGGAGCTGTCTATCTCTCTTTTCAATGCTGTAAGAGTTTGTTTTATGTATTTTGGAGCCCTGTTGGGCATAAATATTTATTATAGTTATGGCTTCCTGGTGTATTGTTCCTTTAATCATGATATAGTGTCCTTCCTTATCCTTTGAGGTGGATTTTACTTTAAAGTCTATTTTGTCAGACATTAATATTGCCACTCCTGCTCTTTTTTGAGTGTTGTTTGCCTGATATATTTTTTCCATTCTTTGAGTTTTAGTTTGTTTGTGTCTTTAAGTCTAAGGTGTGTCTCTTGTAGGGAGCATATAGATGGATCGTGTCTTTTTATCCATTCTGCCATTCTCTCTCTCTTTATTGGTGCATTTTGTCCATTTACATTCAGAGTAATTATTTATATGTACAATAGGATATTTTTTAAAGTATCTATGTTGAAAGGTGTTGATGGTTCCTCAACAGCTTTTAATTTCACTACTTAGGGTGAAGATGGTGTATGTTTTCAGATTAATTAACATATTCTGGATTCTTTCCTTTAAACACAGAGTGAAACCAACAAGGAAAAACAGATGCTTAAATGAGCCAGGCAGTAACCTCAATCTGGCACAGCATGAGCAGTTAGTAGAACTGTCCTTCAATTAGCCATGTCCAGTTAGAAATAGGAGAAGAAAAATAACATTTATTGATCATCTATTATGTACCATGTGCTTTGCTTTCATTACCCCATTTAATCCTTAGAACCCCACAAGGTAGATATTATTTTATCTGGTTTACTGAAGAAGAAGCAGAGATATATCGAGATAGATATTACTTCTCTCTTTAATCCTGCAGGTTCACATCTAGTAAGTAGTCAAGCAGGGATTTGAAACAAGGTCACTGTTGATCAATCCTCATGCTCTTTCCTCCATACCATGCTGTCAAATGCAAGGGTCTCCATCTGAGGGTCTTCCTGTGCAAGCCATTTGGTGTTAAGCTTCAGGACCCAAGCTTAAAGTTCAGTTGACAATTGTGTGCAGGCTCTCTTAAAAGGCAAACAGAACTCTTCCCCAAGTGAATTAACTTAATATGGATTGCCAGTTTTAAGGCCTTTTATGTAATGGAGAATGTAAAACTATCACGGTTTTAGCTATAATGCAGTACTTTTCTTATCAATTTATACTTATTATCAGTCACTTTTTCTAACCCTGGGTCAGCCCCACATTTTTGGCAGCAATAAAACCAGACAGACCAGGTGGGACCACAATTGGGAATGGAACTTGACTGGTGGGCAGAATAATTTATGCACTACACAAGCTAGAGAAAATTACCAGTTTGTGGAATTAAGGTGTGAAGTTATTAAGAGTCCTAAAAGCAAGCCTAGGTACCAAATTAACCTGGAAAAAGCAGAAATGTTTACAATTTGACTACTTAGCTTGTGGCAAGGATTTAGAGATCTAAACTGAGTAGGGGATGAAGGCTACAGAAAGGTCATGGAGTAAGAACCAGAGTCAGAGACTAGAATTCCAGGCAGGGCAGGTGATACAGGAGAGGTTCAATCCAAGCATAAGGCTTGGGCTAGAAATGGACATGCAAAAACCTGAAGAGGAGCTCAGCTAGAAAAAATGTACTGAACCTCAGGAAAGAGGTATTTGTCTACATGAATCCATAATCTAGACTGTTGATGTTTGGAAAGGATATCTTTGTCTTCTGAATTGATTTGCAGCAACTTTTCTCTTATGGACAGGTATGGGCAAAGTTCACGGATACTCTTTTTTATGTATTCCCCTACAGAATTTTGAAAAACTATGCACTTATTCACGTATTTTTGAAGTTGATAGCTAAAGTTTTTATCTCAAATTTAAATAATTGCAATGGATATAATTCCCTGTGCATTGCAAATATTGACATTTTAAAATAAAATTGTTATGTCACACTTTGAAATACAGCCAGTGGAATCTAAACAAACAAATTCATATGCATTGTAACCCATTTTAAGAATATATGAATGACATTTGCTTAACAGTCCGAAATTTTATATTGCTCCTTTTCTCTTCAATTGTATATTTTCATTAAACTTCCACTAAACAATTTTATATATTTGAAAGTATTTTTATTAATCACTCCATCATACGTCTCTATAAATAAATATGTATATAAATTGAAATTAAAATTGACTATAGTATAAAATTTATTCTGGGTTCAGTTATAACTACAATTATTATTAGCAAAAAATTGATCATAAAATACATCCAAATTTTTATAATTATTAACTACAGTAAAACTTTATTAGACTACATTCCATAATTAGCTAAATGTGTTTTCCCAATAGTTCTTGTATTTTTGGATACTTACTGCTCAAATCAGAAAGGATTTAGCATCAATTCTACCATAATATTTCATTTTTTGAAGATTGAGAAACCTTATTCAAGCAAATAAATGTAGGAAAGTGAGAAATTTTGTGTATCGGTGTCACTCAATTTTTAATAAATACTTTTGACTTATATAGCAAAAATAATATATTGATGTACTAACAAAAATATATTTAAGCAATCTATTGTTTAAATTGAATCTTTCTTAAATCTTATTGAGACAAAGATACTGTTGACTCACAAAAATATTTAATACCCAATTTTTTGAGTCATTCCTTTCACAAACACTGACATTAATATTTCCAGGTGACCCTTTGTTTGACACTATGGAAGAATACAACATAGTAAGATTAGGGATGAATGAGAAGTATGTCTTTTATAAAGTGAGAAAAGGGCAATTATAAAAATAGAGGTGAGAAAGTAGAATCTAATTGCTCCTCCATCAGAGGTGGATTCTCAAGCAGATACCAGCTTTAGGAAAAAGACATATGAAAAGTGAAGATTCGGAATTTGTTTACCTTAAAACTATTCATGGCCACCAACTTTTTGGAAAGCCTTCTTTTTTCCCCAGGGGTTTCAGTACTCTAGTTTTGAGACTTTTTTCACCTATATCAAAGGGTAATGTCCTCAGGGGGAGCACTGTCTTAGTTACCTAGTGCTACTATTACAGAAATACCACAAGTGGGTGGCCTTGACAAATTTATTTTCTCACAATTTAGGAGACTAGAAGTCTGAATTCATGGCACTGGCTCTAGAGGAAGGCTTTCTCTGTTGGGTCTAGGGTAAGGCCCTTATTCCTTGGCTCCTTGGTGAACTTCACATGGCATGGCATCTATTTTCTCCCATCTCTGCTTCCTTGTTTAATCTCTTTTATATTTCAGAAGAGATTGACTCAATACACCCTACTAATCCTGCCTCATTAACATAACAAGGACAACCCATTCTCAACAACCCATTCTCAAATGGGATTATAACTACAGGCATAGAGGTTAGGATTTACAACACATATTTTTGGGGGATACAATTCAATCCATAACAAGTACTTTACTTTCTAGCTCTCTGGTCTTAGGCTAAATTCCCTTACAACCCAAACTGAATCCTAGATTAGAGTAAAATCCTTCCTACAATTAATAAAACTTTAAAACTTCTGTCCAGGTTGACAGCTGAAGTTCTTCCATTGGTTTAGCTGAGTAGCCAGTATGTTTCTACAGTCAATTAAGAACTTGAACTTATGGTTTTGGGAGTGTCTTCTCTGCCTTTATTTAGCTATCAGATTGGTGCTAAATATCATATGGACCAAACATATGTTTTCAACAGGGCTTCAAACCAGTTCATTCCAGTTGGAACTGCTGCTGAGAATTCGCATTTCTAACAAGTTCCCTGCTGAGAATTTGCATTTCCACCTCAGATATACTGAATCAGAATCTACATTTTAACAAGATCCTCCAAGTGATTCTTATGTATAACTTCCTGGGAACTTGTTAGAAATGCAGATTTTCAGCAGGGGTTCCAAGTGGAACGAACTGGTTTGGAACCTTAGTTTTCAAACTAAAGATCAAAGAATAAAAAGAAATTGATCTATGGTAGCAAAATTTCATCAACAGCACACCATTCCCAAGAGTGGTTCTGACTTAGAAAGTTTCCTCAATTTTTCATTCTTTTTAGAAACTTAAAACAGGACCCCCTACAGCTCTACCCGTCCTTAGTTGGCAGTAGCTAGCCAGGTGCAATTTATTTAATATATAACAATATTTTTATAGTAGCTGAGCCCAGAAA
Organism: Dugong dugon; assembly: GCA_030035585.1. Classification (NCBI taxonomy): domain Eukaryota; kingdom Metazoa; phylum Chordata; class Mammalia; order Sirenia; family Dugongidae; genus Dugong; species Dugong dugon. The sequence goes on from CM057465.1 coordinate 18,606,489, forward strand.
CTCTTAGACAGAGCTTTGGAAACAAATAAACATTGTATTTAATATAACCTTCTAAAAGGAAAATTACACACGGGGAAAAAAATTAAAGTGGTTATATTCCAGTACTTATGGATTCTATTTTGTATTACATACATCCTCTTCATGCCAGATGAGTGGGCTTCTGGGGTTCTCTGAAGTCCTTTGAGTGAGATCTAAGAAAGAGTCTGATTGAATCCTTATTGTTCTCATGTTGGACTTAGATGCCTCTGCATTGTGTCACACTCTTAACTATTAAACAAGATGTGTAACAATGTAACTTAGAAATCTGGAAACATAGAACGTTAGCACTCCAATGGGCCTTAAAGATCATCTAAAGTCATCTAGTCTACTCCTCTCCCTTGTTTTACAGATATAAAACTGAGAAGGTGAAGAGATTGCTTCTAGATTACAAAGTAAGTTAGAAGCAGGTTGGGGACTTGCTTGCCAGAGTCTTATTTGGTCTTCTAATGAGTAGGGTCGGGCCAGGAAAACAGAACCATGCTAGATCTTTCAAGTAGGATGAGATTTAATAATCAGGTGCTTACAAAATCATTGAAAGTGCTGAGGGAGAAAAGGTCAGAGAAAATTCCCAGTTTCCAGAAAATCAGAAAGTTGTAGAAACTGCAGGAAACTGCCACCAATGATCTCAGTTGTTGGCAGCATCAAAACAGATGAGTCACAGGAGAATGGCTGAGGCTAGTGCAAAACCTCCCATGTACTATCTACCAAAGCCCTCACATCTGTCTGTCATTTCCACGGAGAAATAATACTGCTTCTGCCTTTCTTTTGCCTGTAAGTTTAACATGAGCCTCTCATCAGCAAAATCTAACTAAGAATGCTGTTGTGGAGGGATTCTGAGAAGTGTCATTTCTAGGCTTCTAACACTTGAGATATAAGGCAGAACAGCAGAAAATCTAGCACAAGCATGTTGCTGTGAAACTGCAGTCTACCCTGAGTTACTGCTAACTTTTGAAATGAGTGTGTCATTCACAGGGCCGCTTACCTCTCAAGTCCTTTACTATGGGTTGTTGCATGTTTATGATGGCAGAAGGTGAGGGAAGAGGAAATTTGAGAGAAGATTGAGGATTGTGAAAAATTGTGGAATTTTTCCAAGGATCTGATCTACGAGGATCATGAATATATTTCTAGAAATATGAGGAGATGGAGGTAATTATATTTATAAGACCTCTTCTCACAAAGGAGAGTACCTGATCTTGGAAAAAATACTCAGGTTAGGAGGTCTTGTGGATTGAATTATGTCCTCCAAAAATATGTGTTGTAATTCCTAACCTCTATGTTTGTGGTTAAAATCCTATTTGGGAATGGATTGTCTTTGTTATGTTAATGAAACAGGACTAGTGTAGGGTATCTTGAGTCAATCACTTTTGAGATATAAAAGAGATCAAGCAAACAAACAAGAAGCAGAGATTGGGTAAAATAGATGCCAAGACACATGGAGATCTCCAAGGAACCAGGAAACAGAAGCTGAAGAGACAAGGACCTTCCCCTAGAGCCATCACCCTGAATTCAGACTTCTAGCCTCCTAAACTATGAGAAAAAAATCTGTGTTAGTTAAAGCCACCCACTTGGGTTATTTCTGTTATAGCAGCACTAGATAACTAAGACAGGAGATCAGACCCTAAAAAGACTGCTAAATTATATTATGAGATAGATGGGCAGAATCAAACACATCAGCCAAAGGCCAGCAGGAATACACCTGTGTTTACAAGCTTATTTATTAGTTAGGTTTATTAAGTTAATGTAGCAACAGAGACTACACCTAGGGGGAACTTCAGGTGTGTCTTATTAAGGGACACTTGGGAGAGGCTTCTAAAAGGGTTTGGCCTGTGAAGGATGATTCTGGAAAGAGATTAGGGAATCAAGGGTCAGTTCTGGATTGGATGCTCCCAACAAACATGGGCAATTAGTGATTAGTTATCTCAAAAATTTTAGCCAAGATATGATGAGATTAGAGTGCGACTAGGGTTGTCATTGATAAATAAGCAGAAATTACTTACAAAGAGGAATATTAGTAATTTCCGTGGTAGCATTTTGGCCTTCCTATGAGTTGGACCAATTCGACAGCTGTGAGTTTTTATGTTCTATTAGAAACGGGGTTTTTTTGGAATTTTTTTTCCTTCTTCTTCTGTTAGTAACGTTGCTTACGTTGGCCTTGTCTGTGTCCTGTTGGAAACATCAAATTTTGTTTGGAACATTAGTCTGATTGCCAGTAGGATGGATTTTAATTTTTTTCAGTAGTTAACTGCCCAGCTTTTGCTTTGCAGAGTAGGTATTCGAATTTGGAAATAGAGCTGAATTGCTCAGGAAAGCAAGTGCTCATCCCCATACCAGGTACCTGGGTGGCGCAAATGGTTAGCACTTGACTTTTAACTTAAAGGTTGGCAGTTGGAAGGCATCCAGCAGTACCTCAGAAGAAACACTTGGCAATCTGCTTCTGTGAAGTTCACAACCAAGAAAACCCTGTGGAGCAGTTCTACTATGTAACACCTGGAGTCACCATGAGTCGGAATTGACTCGACAGCAATGGGCTTGGTTTGGTATTGCTTTTGTTGTTGTTTTAATCCGTATACCACCAGAAATCCCGCTTTTCTCTCTTTCCTCCCAAACAGCACTCATTCTGACATCTACATTAATGCTAAACAAATATTTAAGGGATTTCAGTTTGAGGGGCTTTAAAATACCAGACCTGCCTGGAGCGCCCCACATGTCTCAATCCACTTATGGAGAAGAGATAGGGTTTGTTAGTACAATGATATCTTTATCGATGAGAATCAGCATAAAGCCAATTCCCAGAAGGTGGAGATCGATCGTATCACCACTTCTCCGTCTTTTCTAACACCAGTCACCCACACAGCTGGCTCTCTTTCTTTCTCTCTTTCCCTTTGTCCCTAGCTACCAGGGGCTAAATTAAGTCAGATCTTATAAGTTAAGAGGGCACTGTCCTTGGGTTCATTAATTCACTCACAGAAGATATTATACATATGACTACTAGTTTTATTACAGTAAAAGGATTTAAATCAGGATCATCATAAGGAAGAGATGCATGAGCAAGGTCTGGAAATGTTCCCAATGTGGAGCTGCCATGTCTCAGATAAGGCACATCACTTTGTCATCACTGACCATGAAGCAATCAGAGGCTTCGTATTTTGGGTTTTTGTTGATCAGTCCTGTAAGTGGTGTCTCCTGAGGCTAGTTGATATCAGACTTCCAGGTTAGTTTTTTCTGATCTGGCCAGCCCCTCACTCGATTATACAAATCCTCAGGTGCGGTCTGGAGGTTTCAGATAAAGGCATCTCAGTTATTCCCAGGGTTGCTGTTGTTGTTGTGAAATGCCATCAGTTGGTTCCTACTGAGAGCGACCCTATGTACAATAGAACAAAACACTGCCCGGTCCTGCGGCATCCTCACAATAGTTACTATGTTTGAGCCCAGTGTTGCAGTCAATCCACTTTTTTGCTGACCCTCTGCTTTACCAAGCATGATGTCCTTCTCCAGGGACTGGTCCCTCCTGATAACATGTCCAAAGTACATGAGACAAAGTCTTGCCATCCTCACTTCTAAGGAGCATTCTGGCTCTACTTCTTCCAAGACACATTTGTTCATTCTTCTGGAGTCCATGGTATATTCAATATTCTTTGCCAACAAAATAATTCAAAGGAATCAATTCTTCGGCCCACCTTATTCAGTGTCCAGTTTTCGCATGCTTATGAGGCAACTGAAAATACCATGGCTTGGGTGAGACATACCTTAGTCCTCAAAGTGACATCTTTGCTTTTTAACACTTTATAGGGTTTTTTTTATTTTGCAGCAGATACATCCAATGCAACATGTCGTTTGATTTCTTGACTGCTGCTTCCACGGGCGTTGATAGTGGATCCAAGGAAAATGAAATCCTTTACCACTTTAATATTTTCTCCATTTATCTTGATGGTGCTTATTGACCCAGTTGTGAGAATCTTTGTTTTCTTTATGTTGAGATGTAATCCGTACTGAAGGCTGTAGTCTGATATTCATCAGTAAGTGCTTCAAGTCCTCTTTGCTTTCAGTAAGCAAGGTTGGGTCATCTACCTATCGCAGGTTGTTAGTCTTCCTTCAATCCTGATGTGGCGTTCTTCTTCATATATTCCAGCTTCTCTGATTCTTTGCTCAACATACAGATTGAATAAGTGTGGAGAAAGGATATAACCCTGACGCACACCTTTTCTGAGTTTAAACTATGCTGTATCCCCTTGTTCTGTTCAAACAACTGCCTCTTGGTCTATGTATAGGTTCTGCATGAGCACAATTAAGTGTTCTGGAATTCCCATTCTTCACAATGTTATCCATAATTTGTTATGATCCACACAATTGAATGCCTTTGCATGGTCAATAAAAGGTAATCATCTTTCTGGTATTCTCTGCTTTCAGCCAAAATCCATCTGACATCAGCCCTTTTCTATGTCCTGTTCTGATTCCAACTTGAGTTTTTCTGGCAGTTCCCTGATGTACTGCTGCAACCATTTTTTAATTACTTTCATCAAAATTTTATTTGCATATGATATTGTTAGATAATTTCTACATTCTTTTGGATCACTTTTCTTTGGAATGGGCACAAATATGGATCTCTTCCAGTCAGCTGGCTAGGTAGCTGTCTTCCAAATTTCTTTATATTAGACGAGTGTTTCCAGCACTGCATCTGTTTATTGAAACATCTCGATTGGTATTCCATCAATTCCTAGAGTCTTGTTTTTTGCCAAAGCCTTCAGTGCAGCTTGAATCGCTTCCTTCAATATCATCAGTTCTTGATCATATGCTACCTCCTGAAGAGGTTGAACATTAACCAATTCTTTGTGGTACAGTGACTCTGTATATTCCTTTCATCTTCTTTTGATGCTTCCTACATTGTTCAATATTTTGCACATAGAATCCTTCAATATTACAACTCTAGGTTTGAATTTTTCTTCAGTTCTTTAAGCTTGAGAAATGCTGAGTGTGTTCTTCCCTTTTGGTCTTCTAACTCCAAGTCTTTGCACATTTTCTTATAATACTTTATTTTGTCTTCTCAAGCCATCCTTTGAAATCTTCTGTTCAGCTCTTTTACTTCATCTAGTTTGAGGAGGCAGCTCTTCCCCAGTCATATTTTGAATGCCTTCCCACCTGATAGCCTCATCTTTTGGCACTATATCAGACAATGTTCTGCTGCTATCCATTATATTTTCACTGGCCAATTTTTTTAGAAGTAGATCACCAAGTCCTTCGTCCTTGTCTGTCTTAGTCTGGAAGCTCTGCTGCAACCTGTTCACCATGGGTGACCCTTGTGGTATTTGAAATACTGGTAGCATAACTTCCAGCATTATAGCAACATGCAAGCCCCCACAGTATGACAAAATGGCAAACAAGTTGTGGACTCCCAGGGTTACTATACAGAAACCAAGGACAAAGTTCAAAATTGTTTTTCATTTCCACAAAGTTAGAAACAATATAAATTTTGTTTGCAGTTTTGTCAGCCACTCCTCCAGTTTATTCCTCCAAAACACTGATAGGATGCAGGTATGAATGAGTACAAATGTATCATGAGTATAAAGCAGAAAATATATATATGTATGAATTCTTTTAGAAAATGAAACATGCATGGTGACCCTTTTAATAAATCTTTTATTCTTCTTTATGACCATACCCCTTCTTTCTGTAAGAGAAGGACTCTGACTGCTCAAAAGGATCCAGCCTATTGTATTGGGGTGGGGACATGATGAATAAGAGTAGTGGCAGGCCTCTGGATAGACTGGCAGACCTAGAACCAAAAAAAAAAAAAAAAAAAAAACTGTTTTTACCCATTTCTAGGTTCCCTAGCAGAGCTGGAAGGGAGGCCATCCACATATGCCCATTTCATCCTCCTGTTGACCCATTGCCGTGGTGATCCTCAGAGGTGGCAGATTCAATAGAGCTGTACAGGCCCTGGGAACTAATTGGAGTTGGAACAGCACTGTGTACCAGAGTTAAGCATCCTACTGGAGAATTTTCTTTCACTCCCAGGGGAAGAAGAAGCTGTGCATTGTTGGGGGTTTGTGTTTTTATTTTCTGAGAGTCAGCTTTGGGAAAATAAGGGCACCTACAACGGGATGCTATGTGTTAACTTCTAACTCAAAAAAATTAAGTTGTATTTGACTAGGGAATTTGTGTTCTTTCTTGAGCAGAGTAGAAGAGGAGTGTAATTATACCTTAACAGAACTGACATTCATTTTCAATGAGATGTTCTTGTTCACTAAGTAATCATCAAATATATCAAGTGTAGAGAATGTGTTGTTCTTGCATAAAATTTCAGTAATACTAGACTTGCTGCTCTGATTATATTCATTATGCATCTAGGGTGAATGCGCTACAGCAATTATAAGGGTATCTAAACAAGACCAAACCCTGCACCACAGAATACTGAGCTGTAAAAATGTGCACTGCGTGACCGTTTTCCCTTTAAAGATCACAACTTCGTGGAAAGAGAATGGGCTTTGGATCACATGGATGCCACGTATAAGTCCTTTACTTTGCTATTTACCTGTTCTATGACCACAGAGAATGCATCTAGGAGGCGAGGTCAAGATGGCGGAGTAGTCAAACACTTCCTGTGGTCCCTCTTACAACAAAGATCCAAAAAAACAAGTGAATTGATTATATATGACAATCTAGGGCCCTAAACATCAAAGGCAAACTTGAGGAATTGGACTGAGTGGCAGGTGGAGGGAGAGATGGTTTGGAAGCAGCAAGGGGTTGCCAGACCTGACCTGGCAGGAGCTGGAGCCCTTCAGGCCAGATTGGCTCAAGTCCACGGTGAGGCAAGCAGTGGCACTTGGGGTGGTTGGGGGAGACCCAGAGGAAGAGACTCTACTCTGGCATCCAGAACCAGTGAAAAGCAGCCATCAATCAGCAAAAGATAAGTACTTGGCATCTGGCCTACTGCGCAGATCAAAAAACGCCCACTTTTGGGAAAAAACTCTGTCCCATTTACCTCCCAGCTCCCTGCTCTGCACCAGGTCCAGGATGGCTTCAGCGACTGCTGAGTCCCCTAGCCGAAAGTTGGACCCACCACACACAGTGAGCCATTCTCCTGGCCTTGGAGAAGGAACAAATTAACAAACTGGGAAAAAAAGTAATCTGCCAGCTCCCCTAAGTCAGGAACTCAGGGTAGGCACAGCTGCTTGGCTTAGGCACAGGCATAAGTGGTCCACAGACTTTGAGTGCCTTTCACCTCTGCATAGTCATGTGTGGGCCCATTTCAGCAGCTTAGGCCCTCATTACCACAGTACAGCAGGGTATATACCTGAAGTCTAACTTCAACTGTTTCAGCTGTGAAGTGGCAGGTTTGTGACATTTGACAATGCTCTGCCCATTAAGCAGGGTCCTCACCTACCCACATCAGGGGCCTGAAGACTGGTGGCTCCACCCACACCACCTAGCCACCTGTGACAGAGGACCAAGAATAGGTGATGCCCTCTAGTCCTTACAGCCAACAGCATTGGGCACTCAGATCCTGGCTGCAAAACCTACCCACCTACATACTCTAGGGAACAAGGACACGCTTTCTTCCCAGACACTCGGGCAGCCGTCAGCCCCTGCCTTGCTCAGGGCATGACCCCCAACTGCAGCCAGATACCTATGCCTACACCAATCACCCATGCTGGTCTAGGACTGTAGAAGAGATTGCATGACACACTTGGTAACCGACTACCTGGACACCTGAGAAAAATTCACACAAGAAAAGTAAACAGACTCCTGGGCTCACATACTTAGTAAGAGATCTAACCACCTGGTGACAGGAAATTAGAGCTTCAAAGGTGCCAATAATCAAACTAGCTCACATGTGCAGCCTATTTGGGCATATCAAAACAAAACAAAACAAGAAGCTAGGACACAGTAAGCAAAAATAAAATAAATATAACAACTTATTGATGTCTCGGAGATAACAATCAATATCAAATCACATAAAGAGGCAGACCATGATGGCTTCAGCAAGCTACAAAATAAAGAATCAAGAAATTTTCCAGAGGAAGAGAATTTCTTGGAATTACTAGAGGCAGAATACAAAAGATTAATATACAGAACTCTTCAAGAGATCAGACAAAACACAGAACATGCTAAGGAACACATAGACAAAGCAATAGAGGATGTTAAGAAGGTTATTCAAGAGCAAAATGACAAATTCAACAGGCTGCAAGAATCCATAGAGACAGCAATCAGAAATCCATAAGATTAACAACAAAATTTCAAAATTAGACAACTCAGTAGAAAGTCATAGGAGCAGAATGAGACGATAGAAGTCAGAATTAGTGAGATTGAAGATAAAGCACTTGACACCAACTTATTTGAGGAAAAATCAGATAAAAGAATTTTAAAAAATGAAGAAACTCTAAGAATTATATGGGACTCTATCAAGAGGAATAACCTATGAGTGATTGGAGTACCAGAACAGGGGTGGGGAGACAACAGAAAATACAGAGAGAGATTTGTTGAAGATTTGTTGACAGAAAAGTTCCCTGATATCATGAAAGATAAGAAGATATCTATCCAAGATGCTCATCGAACCCCACACAAGTTAGATCCCAAAAGAAATTCACCAAGACATATTATAATCAAACTTGCCAAAACCAAAGATAAAGAGAGAATTTTAAGAGCGGCTGGGGATAAATGAAAAGTCATCTACAAAGGGGAGTCAGTAAGATGAAGCTTAGACTACTGAGCAGAAACCATGCAGGTAAGAAGGCAATGGGATGACATATATAAAGCCTTGAAGGAAAAAAAAATTGCCAGCTAAGAATTATATATCCAGTGAAACTGTCTCTCAAATATGATGGCAAAGTTAGAGCATTTCCAGATAAACAGAAGTTTAGGGAATTTGCAAAAACCAAACCAAAATTACAAGAAATACTAAAGGGAGTCCTCCAGTTAGAAAATCAATAATGTCAGATAACAACTCAAGACTAGAACACAGGACAGAGCAACCAGATATCAACCCAGACAGGGAAGTCACAAAAAATAAATCAAAGCTAAAACACTTAAAATAAGGAAAAGAGATGTCAATATCTAAAAGATGACAACATTAAAACAAAAAAGAGACTAAAAAATGTAGACATAGGTTTTTCATATGGAGAGGAAGTCAAGGCAATATAAAGAAATCAAAGACTGGTTTAAACTTAGAAAAGTAGGGGTAAATATTAAGGTAACCACATAGAGAATGTTCTAACTTCTCTAAGTCTCAATTTCCTCATCAATGAAATGGAATAATAATGCAATGCCTACATCACAGGTTTTAAATGTTTGTTGTTAGGTGCCATCAAGTCAGTTCCGACTCATAGCAGCCCTAGGTATAACAGAACAAAACACTGCCCCAGTCCTGCACCATCCTCACTATCGTTGTTATGCTTGAGCACATTGTTGCAGCCACTGTGTCAACCCATCTCACTGAAGGTCTTCCTCTTTTTCTCTGACCCTCTACTTTACCAAGCATGATGTCCTTCTCCAGGGACTGATCCCTTCTGATAACATGTCTGAAGTATGTGAGACGTAGTATTGGTATAGACACCAATCATATGTGTAGACAAGTAACTACTTCTTTGGGCCTAAACTCATCTTGTTTATGAGCCTGTGTTTGTGTTTGGTAGCAGAAAATGTGTAGTCAAGGAAGCCTAGTCTATTTTGTTTTAAAACAGTTTCTTTCAATTATTCAATCAATTTGGGATTTAAATCGGCTTATTTCAAAGTTCAGATTTCTCCTCAGGGCAACTTCTCTTTTCTTACCCTCTTCCTTCCTAGGGTACGTGAAGCAGGAAGAAGCCCTTTTAACACCATTGTGGTGGAGACAACGTGAGTCCATCTGCATCCTTTGAGTCTTACTGACCTTCCCTGAGACGCTTTATCCCTCTTGGTCTTTGGCCTCGATGCTTCTTGCTGTCCATGTAGAAACATGATACCTGTTCTCATGGCTTGGACAGTGCACAATTATTCTTCCCATGGTGATGCAGTTACCCCTGCTGATCGACCCCACTGTAGATCTGCTGCTCTCCCAAGATATGGCTTCATTCTCCATCAAAATCTTGTCTAAGGACTGCCACTCTCAGCCTCTGCTAAAGGTACTCCTACCTTGCCTCAGCCACTCCCAGGCAGGCACCCTCCTTAGCAAACTTCTTCATCCCTTTTTAGGGGCCATGGAAACTTTCTGAGGCTGAGGCCTTTAACAACCCTTTTGTTACCATTGGCATAAACAGTATGCCAGCCACTTTTTATGCCTCTGGTCTTCAGAGATAAGGCATTATTCCTATTCTAATGCATTTCACATCAAGGTGGGTCCGTTTTGAAATGCTTGAAGCTCAGCAGATGGAAGTTGGAGCCTCATTGTTGTGTAGGTTGAGCATTTTATTAGGTGATGCTCCCTGAATGTGTTAGTTTTGTAAACTTGTGCTTTTTTCCCTTTATTTCTGTGAGACAAGGCTTGCAAGCATTATTATGGCATTCCTGTGTGATAGCTAAGGAGTCCTGATAGATTTGTTTTGTAACCCATGTAACCTAATGGGAAGGAGCCAGCAATAAATTATCGACCTAGTTCTCGGTGACATACTGTCATGCCACAGATCGGTGGCACCTAAGTGCCACTCACCTCATTGGTGGATTTCATTACTAGATCATATTTCTCAAAATCCATATTAACAGCCAAAAATTTAAACATATTCTATTAGTAAGTATGCATTCCAATACTGAAAACACATGTCATAAAAAAAACTAATGAGAAAAAATGTAGTAACAAAATAATTCTCAATTTGCTACAAATGGATTTAGCAGTTGGTGTAATTTGAATATGATTGATAAACATGAAAACAGCACAATTCACAGAGATTGTATGTTGCCATATTTAAACTGAAGACATAGTTTTGGCTTAACTTATGAACTGGAAACACAAATTAATGAAGAACATCAGTATTGGAAAGCTGTTTTGCAATGTGTTGTTGCTGTCATTATAATAATTACTGAATGTGGACTCTCTTTTTGGTCCAGTGAAGTGTTTGGGTCCTCACAAAATGGAAATTTTGGGGGTTTACTTGAACTTATTGCTAGTTTGATCCATTTTTAGCAGGTCACATCTCAAAATACTGTAACACAGGAAAGGGAAACCCATTATATATGTCTTAAGCAACATGTGAAGAATTAATAAGCTTAATAAGTGATAAAGTTCAATCAACTATTTTCAGTGAAATAAGTATAGTTCGATATTTCAGTTGTCTGTAGATTCCACTCCTGATCTTTCTTGTACAGATCAGCTAAGTACTGTTTTAAGATATATATCTCCAACGGATGGAAAACCTGTCAAGAAATTTATCACATTTACTAGCTTAAAAAGTGATACTGGTGAAGAAGTTACAAATCAAGTACTTTAGTATTTATGTGACGTTTGTGTCTTGGTCATCTAGTGCTGCTCCAACAGAAATACCACAAGTGGATGGTTTTAATAAAGAGAAATTTATTCTCTTCACACTCCAGTAGGCTACAAGTCCAAATTCAAGGCATCAGCTCCAGGAAAAGGCCTTCTCTCTCTGTCGATTCTGGAGGAAAGTCCTTGTGATGCATCAGTCTTCCCTTGGTCTAAGAGCATCTCAGCACAGGAACCTCAGGTCCACAGGACGCGCTCTGCTCCCGGCACTGCTTTCTTGGTGGTGTGAGGTTCTCATGTGTCTCTGCTCGCTTCTCCCTTTTATATCTCAAAAGAGATTTCATTAAGACACTATCTAGTCTTGTCAACCTCATCACAGTGACAGAATTTACAGCACATAAGGAGATCATATATAATCTCATCATAGTGATAGAGTTTACAACGCGTAAGGAAATCACATCAGATAACACAATCATACAATACTGGGAATCATGACCCAGCCAAGTTGACAGATATTTTTGGGGGACACAATTCAATCCATGACAGTTTGCAAAACTGATTTTCCTAAGCTCCGTGGCCAGTCCTATGACAATGCTACCAATGCATCAGGACGTTATAAAGGCTTGCAACAGAAAATTTTAGAAACTAACGCATATGCCATTTTTATACCATGTGCTGCACATTCACTTAATCTTATAGGATGTATCACAGTAGATTGCTATCTGGAAGCAGTTTATTTTTTTCTGTTGCTCAGTTACACTACACATTTTTTGCCACCTCTACTCACAAATGGGCAGTTCTTAAAACATAGTTAGGCAATGAGCCAGTATTAAAATGCGTTTCTAATACACGTTGGGATGCGCATGCTGTAGCAACAAGTGCAATCCTGGAATTGTACACTCAGATTCTACATGCCTTAGAAAATATTGCTGAAGACTAGGCACAAAAATGAGATAACAAAAGAGAAGCTGAAAACATCACCAACAAAATGCAAATACTAGAGTACGTATTTATATTGGTTCTATGGAATAATGCATCGCAGCATTTTCGTTGGATGAGTCAAGCTTTCCAAGATTGAGAAGTAAATTTAGAGACATGCACAGATCTCTATCAGTCATTAACAGGATATTTACATAACCTAAGAAAAGATTTTGAAAACACAACAAAACAAATACTGTCAAATACTGATTATCAAACAGTTCACCATCACAGAAGCATTAGAAAGAAACAAATAAATGACAGAAGTGTTCCTAAAGTACCACTGAGTGCCAGAGATCAATTTTGCATAACGGCATACTACATCATCGATACACTTGAATCTTGCATGAAAAGGAAGGTGAAAGTGTATAAAGTTCTTCCAAATAGATTTTCCTTCTTAAACAATGTGGCTATCCCTGATGAAGAAAGCATCAAGGCATCCAAGAAATTAGTGCAGGCTTATCCCAATGACTTAAATGCAAACCTTTATGGAGAAGTGTAACAATTTCATTCTTACATGAAAACTAAGTTTATAGAATTCAGGGAACACAAATTTTACTCGTGTAGGCATGTATGATTCCATAATAGAAGATAAAATACAATGTATATTTCCCAATGTTGGAATTGCTTTATGCATATTCCTAACTTTAATGATCACAAACTTCACAACAGAACACTCATTTTTGTCTCTAAAGAGACTCAAAAACCCTGAGTGTACGACAATGATTCAAGAAAGACTCGATTCATTATCCTTATTATGTATGGAAGTAGATATTGTTTGGCAGCTTAATTATGATGAAATCATTGAAGAATTGGTAGAAGCAAAGAACAGAAGAAATTTTTTTAAATTATAACATGTTAAGGATGAAATATCTAAAAATAAAATATAGTAATTTGTTGTAATATTTGTTTTCTGATCATTAAATTTTCTTTTATGATGTCTTTTCATTTGCTCATTTATAATTATAGCCTTTTTTGTGAAACAAGCATCAAAATTGAAGCATGAGCCATTTAAAGCAAAATTGGTGAAAGTCAATTTTTCATTGTGGGAGATCAACAGAATTTTACATTGATTGTTGAAAAACTAAGTTTGCTGACTCATTTTTTGTTGTTGTTGTAGAATATGTGGAATACTGTTTTTGTAGAAAATGAAGTATATAGTAAAAAATCTTAGTACTGAAAATTTTATAATCCAGTTCATCTCATTCCACTAAAATGGCATACACCACTTTTGCATTCAATCGTTAATATTATAGTCACATCTAAAAAGAAGTTACATCATGGATAGCTAAGACACACACACACAAATATATAACTCACATATCCCATTTGAAAGCATGAGTAAGCAGAGGAAGGGGCACCACAGATTATTAGTGTTTAGGGCCCTCATGTGCCTTACTCCAGCCCTGGATCTGCAAGTGGATATGCTCTGGCTACAGACTTTTATTATTATTAATTTTTTAATGATTAAAAACTTATTTATTTATTTTAATTCTTTTTTCGTTGTACTTCAGATGAAGGTTTACAGAACAAATAGTTTCTCATTAAACAGTTAGTATACGTGTTGCTTTATGACATTGGTTAACAACCCCACGACATGACAACACTCTCCCTTCTCAACCTTGGGTTCCCTATTACCAGCTTTCCTATCTCCTCCTGCCTTCTAGTCCTTGCTCCTGGGCTGGTGTGCCTCTGTAGTTTCTCTTTGTTTTATGGGCCTGTCCGTAAGACAGATTTTATTATTATTGATAAATATTTCATTAGATTAAGTTACTTTTAAAGGGCACTGAAAAAGTCAGTGACAGAGCCAAAATTAGAAAGAATTCTTGAACTCTTGCTTTTTTAGTCCTCTCTTTAAACTTAGAGGGGTTCTGCTGGCACAGTGGTTAAAGCGCTTGGCTGCTAACCTAAAGGTCTGCAGTTCCAACCCACCGCCTGCTCCGCTGGAGAAAGATATGGCAGTCTGCTTCCGTAAAGATTTACAGCCTTGAAAACCCTGTGGGATAGTTCCACCTCGATAAGAGTCGGAATTGACTCAACAACAACAGTTTGGTTTGCATTAGACTTATATTTAGTCACAAAGTTTCTCTGTAGACAGCAGTACTCATGAAGTTAAATTCGAATTCTTACAAATTTAAAAATAAGCCAGCTTAGATAGAAGGACTCAGACCATAATAACTACCTTCTACTCAACATCTACTTTATCCCAGGCACTGTTAAACACTACAGAAATAGTATTTCTAACTCTTACAACAGTGTGAAGTAGGTATTCAAAAAAAAAAAAAACCTATTGTAATCGAGTTGATTCCGACTCATAGCGACCCTGTAGGACAGAATACAACTGCCCCGTAGGGTTTCCAAGGAGCAGCTGGTGGATTCAAACTGCCCACCTTTTGGAAAGCAGCCATAGCTCTTAACCGCTGCACCACCAGGCCTCCGAGGTAGGTATTGGAGTCCACGTTGACTGAAGAAACAAAAAAACTAAAGATTTTGTGTTTGGCTTGTAAACCAGAATTTGTGCCCAAATAGACGTGTTAAGCTATAATTTTGCTACAGAGTTGATCAATATATATTTATTGAGATGCTACTATGTTCAAAGTGTTTGAAAAGTCGCACACAAATGAAAGTAAACCTTTCACTACATTGCAAGCACTGTTTGCTCTTTGGCTTTAGAACCTTAACCTATAGACTGCATGGACACAGTGGCTGTCCTATCCGCCTGGATCAACTTATCTCTGGGTTTGCCTCCAACATGGCCTATCTCTCTATATTCCAAGCAAGGAAAGAGAGCACAGCTCCTTCAAGTTATTCTCAGCCAGAACATATAGGTGGTGCCCACTGGTATTAATAGTAAGAACTAAAATTTATTGCCTGCCACATGTCAATATTATTCACAGTATTAATGCATTTAATCTTTACAAGAACTTCATGAGGTAGGTATTAATATTTTCCTTTTTTTTTTTTTTCCTTTCACATGAGGACACTGAAACAAAATGAGAGATTACTTAACTTGACTAAGATCATACTCTGGTAAGGTAAAGAAGCCTTTGAATCCAGTAGGCAAGTTCTCAAGACTGGGATCTGAATCATTCTGCTCTACTTCCCTTAGCCTAGAAATCTGGGTTAAGACAATGAGGCCCCTCTAGGACAAATCATTAAAGAGACCAGATGTATCCTACCGTAATGTTTCAATGGCTGATACAGGCAGAAGTTTTTCTTTCCTTTCCTTTTCTTTCCACCGGTACCAGTTGCTGTTGCATGAATTCTGACTCAGGCGACACCAGGTGATTTAGATTCGAACTGTGTTCTATAGGGTTTTCAACTACTGTGATCTTTTGGAAGTAAATTACCGGGCCTTTCTTTTGAGGCACTTCTGGGTAGATTCGAACTGCTATCTTTTGATTGGTAGCTGAGCACTTAACTGTTTGTGCCACCCAGGGACTCCCAGGACTGTTTAATTTCTTTGTTAAATTTAAAAATTACATGAATAAAACACCAATAATAAAAATAAAACCAAACCCGTTGCCCTTGTGTCGTTTCCAACTCATAGCGACCCTATAGGACAGAGTAGAACTGCCCTATAAGGTTTCCTAGGAGTGGCTAGTGGATTCAAACTGCCTACCTTCAGGTTAGCAGCTGAGCTCTTCACCACTGTGCAGGGCTCCAACACACCAATACTTTCTTTAAATAATCAGTGTTACAAAGGTACATAATGTCTCTCTCCACTTCTCCTCTACCTCTTTCTATTTCTTTCCTCAGAGATAAGGCTCCTTTTGGAACTTTTTCTAGCAATACATACATGTACCTACTCAAACATACCCTTTGGTTTGTCTTTGGGTGTGTTTAACACAAATGTAATCACAAAAATGCATAAAATGTAACTTGCTTTTTTTCAAGAGCCCCAACATATCTTGAAGTTCTTTCTGTGTAGGTGTGTATCCATTTTCCTCAATCCTTTTGACTAAGGTGCATATATCTGTATTTTAGATGCACCATAATTTATTTAACCATTTTCCTATATATATATTTTTAAGTTTGTATGGATTTTTTTGTTATTTCAAACAAAACTGAAATAAACCTACTTGTATAAATTACTCTGTATATGTATATGAGCTTTCTCTTGAATAGATATTTAGGAGGAGAATTGCTGGGTCTAGAAATACAATTGCAAATCTTAATTGAAACCACCAATTACTCATCAGATGGGCAATGGTAATTTAATTCATACCAACCAAGTCTGAATGTGTATTTTCCCATATGCCAACTCTTGGTAATATCTATTTTCGTTATTTTGCTTATTTGATGGCTAATAATGTAGAATCTGTTATATGATTTTTATCAAACTGAGTATAGTTTCAGATTTATTGGCTGCTTCTTTTTCTATGCATTGTTTCATTGTATCTTTTGTTTATTTTCCTATTTCTCATTCTTTTTTGTCTATGGAGGCACTTTATATTTTCTAGATAATAAATGTGTGCTTATTGATAGGCTGTCAAATTTTCTCCCCATCAATTGCTGACCTTTTGATTTTGTGTATACACAAGCACATGTGTACTTTTTTTCCAGAAATATTTCTTCGGTGAAATTCTTTAAACTTTTCTTCTTTAGATTTTGGGGTTGTTCCTTGCTTAGAAGAACCTTCACTACTCCAAGAGTATGGAGAAAAAATCCAATATTTTCTTCCAATATTTATATAATTCAGTTTCTTTTCCCATTTAGAAATAAATTATTTTTAAGTGGGGTGTTAGAGATTGAATGGAGCCCTGGTTGCACAGTGGTTAAGCATCGAACTGCTAACCAAAAGGTCAGCAGTTTGAATCCACCAGCCGTTCCTTGGAAACCCTATGGGGCAGTTCTACACTGTCCTATAGGGTCACTAGGAGTCAGAATTGACTCGATGGCAATGGGTTTTTGTTCTTTATAGACTGAATAATGTTTTTCCAAAAGATATGTTGAAGTCCTAACCCCCAGCACCTGTGAATGTGATCTTGTTGGGAAATAGGGTCTTTGAGGATGTTATCAGTTAACATGAGGTCATACTGGAGTAGGGTGGGTCCTAACCCAATCTAAGTGGTGTCCTTATAAAAGAGAAGAGACCCAAAGAGGTAGACAGACAAAGGACAGCCATGTGAAGATACATCTATAAGCTAAAAAACACCCAGAGCTACTGGAAGCTGGGAGAGATGAGAAACTATCTTCCCCTAGAGACTTTGGAGAGAACGTGGCCCCAACAAACTGTTGATTTGGACTTTTAGCCTCCAGAACCCTGAGACAATAAATTTCTGTTCTTATAAGCCAACCAGCTTATGGTATTTTGCTACAGCAGACCTAAGAAACTAATGCATGGGGTCAAGAGCAGTCTTATCTAGTCATTTATTCTGTCAGAAAACCAATACAAGTGTTCTCTTTCTGGTGGTGGTGATGAGCTCAATTTACATGCACATGGAGAGCCCCGCTTCGGTTGCAAACACAAATTTTAGCTTTTCTAAAATCAGCAAGTAAAATATAGTAGTATGTGAATTGTTTTTTCTCACATTATTCAAGAACTAATAGTGTGCCAGTGACTGCTTTCTGGAATTGGCCAGAAATACTCTCCGGTGGAAACTGCTCTCTTTTGATCTGGGAACCGTGGGAAGGATCATGTCTCAAGGCAACTGTCATGGTTAAATTGATCTCACAGGTTGGGTTCATGGGCATGACTCAATTCATGATTTCAAGGGGAAAATGGGCCGAAGTACCTAGGCTGGTGAAGGGTTATTCCACAGACTGTTAGCACTGGATGGAATCTCAGAGAACATCTAGTCCAAAGCCTTCACATTGCAAATGAGAAACAGGTCAAATGGTATCATTAGTCTTAGGTCGCCCAGTTATAGGGACAATGCTGAAACTAACATTGTACAGAGGATGTGATAAACAGAGCTTTGTTAGACTCAGCAACAAACCGCGGCTTGCTGTGCTGACCTTTCAGTGTTTCTGACACTTGGGAAATATTTCAACCTTTGAGGCTGTTTAGAATCTTATCCTAAAATATGAAGAATAAGTATAACCCTGTAAATGCACACTCTAAGTCATTCCTCTGATAAAGAAGACCTCATTTTCTCCACACCTTAAAAGATTACAAATCTGAGTTTTTACCTCACAGGAAAATTGTACTGCTATTTCTCATTTTTAAAATATTTCCTCCTGTATGATTTCACTTGAAATAGCTTTAAAAAAATTTCTCAAATCCCTCTAGGTTTTAGGTATCAGTATTACAATGACTGCCTTGTAGTACTACTTCTCAACCCTTCCACCAACTTAGAATTTTAATGCATAGTGTTTTCTCTCTTGGGGCAGTGTACTGGCTTTCTCAGAAAAACACCACTGCAGTGCCTGGCACACTCTAGGAAATGAGGAAATTTCTAATTTGTTTGCTGTTTTGTAAATGTGTTTAGTTATTTACTTATGAATAGGTAATATTTTTACAAAAGGATACATTGTAAAACGTCACCCCAATCTTGTACCCCAATGACCCAATTTTTCTCCCACAGGGCTTCTCCTAGGCTAGCACCTGGCAGCTGCTTTGTAACTAGTGTGTATTTGGCTGGTTTCCACCTCTATCATCCAGGAAACCTTGCCTGAGTGTCTGCACTTGGAAGCCCCATTAGGACTTCTGGGAGCCAATCAATGTTTGACTGTTTTTTAACTAAAAAAAAAAAGCACAATCCAAAAAGAATCATATTTAAATCATGAACACACACACAGGCATTTCAGGATACAATAGTTAATCTTGCTGCATACAATAGCTATCCTTGCTGCCATTTTCACTTTTGTTTCTTTTTAAACGATTCACTAAACATGGACATATGTATTTTATTTCCCAGGCTCAATTCAACTTAAAAATATTTCTCATTTTTCTGATTATAAAAGTCATAAAGCCTTTGGTTAAACATGGGACTGAACACTCAAGTTTGCCGGAGCTTTTCCCCTATCTTGTTCCCACCCCCACTCCCATCATGACACAGAAATTTACATACAAGGGCAAAAAGCACAAGGGCAAAGAGGAAAAAATAGCAACAACATTTTGAAAGATGGATAGTAGATAGACAAGTGATAACAGATTTAGCTGAAGCCTTTCCCTGGGAAAAGCACCAGAAGTGGACTGTTTTCTGCTACGGAATCTCAGGCAGACTCAGGAAATGTAGGTCCCAGATACCCATGAAAGGAGAAGTGTTAAAATCCAGTCTGGGGTTCCGGTCATTAAGGCTGGAGCTCAGAGGCTGCGTTGGCCCAGAATGTGCGACTTTTTCACTCAGCAATTTTTTACATGGTCTGAGGGAAGGCGAGAAGTGGATTACCAGTTTCCCAGTCTCCGTGGAGTTGACTCAGACTCATGGCAACCCCATGAATGTCAGAGTAGAACTGTGATCAGGGTGTTCAATGGCTGATTTTTAAGTTGATCTTCAGGCCTTTCTTCTGAGGAGTCTCTGGGTGGACTTGAACCTCCAACCTTTCAGTTAGCAGCCAAGTGTTTAACTGTTTGCACCGCCCAGGGACTCCATGAAGTGGATTAGATTCATTGACGTAGTCACTTCCAAATAATCTCCCTGTTTTCAGCCCACTTCCCATTCCTGCCTTTACCACACCCTGCATTTCCACGGGCCAAGCCTCTCTGTGGGTTCTGTGCAGCAACTGACCTCTCTGCCCTCAGCTATATGCCCTTCACATTTTGGGCTACAGCTTCCTCTGCCATGCTTTGTTAAGTGCCCTCCATCCACTTTCCGTCTTTAGACGCTCCCCTACACCCTCCCACACCTCTTTAGCATCTAAATTGGCTAACTTAAGGAACTTTCCAAATCGCTTTGATTTTGTAGCAATAGTTTCCAGAAGAGGAGCCCTGGTGACACAATGGTTAAAGCAATCTACTGCTAACTGAAGAGTCAGCGGTTTAAAATCACCAACAGCCCCGTGGGAGAAAGATGTGGCTGTCTGCTTCCATTGAGATTTACAGCCTTGGAAACCCGATGGGGTTACTATGAATCTGAATCAGTGGGTTTTGGGTTTTAACTACCTATGTATCCCTTCGTAAAGCATTTGTTAATACTGTTGTTTCAGGATTGTCTACCTTCTAGTAATTGCCATAGTTGCCCTTTGTTCTTGTGTTCCTTTCAGTGTCTTCATTTGCCTTTGTCATGTTGGACTGACTTCCTGCCTTTCCCTTCATCGATACTACCATGTCTTCAGTTTAATGATTTACTCTTTCTCCCCCTCCCTTCTCTTGTAAAGATCAAAGAATGCTTTCTGTGTGTAAAATTTTTCTTCTTTTTTATAATAGTGGGCTCATACAATATTTGTCCTTTTGTGACTGGCTTATTTCACTCAGCATAAAAATAAAAAAACAAACCAGTTGCCATTGAGTTGATTCCAACTCATAGTGACCCTATAGAACAGTGTAGAACTGCCCCATAGAGTTTCCAAGGAGCACCTGGTGGATTCAAACTGCCAGCCTTTTGGTTAGCAGCCACAGCTCTTAACCAGTATGCCACCAGCGTTTCCTCACTCAGTATAATGTCCTCCAAATTTAGCTATGTTGTGAGATGTTTCACAAACTTGCCGTTACTCTTCACCATTGTGGGGTATTCCACTGTGTGTATGTACCACAATTTGTTTATCCATTCATACATTGATGGGTACTTAGGTTGTTTCGTTGTTTTGCTATTGTGAATAATGCTGCCGTGAA
This sequence comes from Dugong dugon, assembly GCA_030035585.1. Taxonomy (NCBI): domain Eukaryota; kingdom Metazoa; phylum Chordata; class Mammalia; order Sirenia; family Dugongidae; genus Dugong; species Dugong dugon. The sequence goes on from CM057465.1 coordinate 18,627,614, forward strand.
CATGGTGTGCATATGTCTATTCGTGTCATGGCTCCTATTTCTTTAACGTATTTACCTAGGAGTAAGATTGCTAGATCATATGGTATTTCTATTTCTAGCTTTTTAAGAAAGCGCCATATCCTTTTCCATATTGGTTGTACCATTTTACATTTCCATCAGCAGTATGTAAGAGTTCCATTGATGTTGGGTTGAGATGATATCTCATTGTAGTTTTAATTTGCATCTCTCTAACGGCTAATGGGAGCCCTGGTGGCACAGTGGTTAAGAGCTCAACTGCTAACCAAAAGGTCAGCAGTTTGAATCCATCAGTCACTCCTTGGAAACCCTATCGGGCAGTTCTACTCTGTCCTATAGGGTCACTTGCTGTGAGTCAGAATCAACTCGATGCCAATGGGTTTTGCAATGGCTAATGATGGAGAGCAGTTCTTCATGTGTTTGTTAGCCGCCTGACTGTCTTCTTTGGAGAAGTGTCTGTTCATGATTCATGTCCTTTGCCCTTTTTCAATTGAATTGTTTGTCTTTTTGTTGTTGAGGTGTTGGAGTTTACTCTACATTTTAGAGATTAACCCTTTCTTGGATATGTCATAGCTGGAATTTTTTTCCCAGTCTGTAGATTCTACTTTTACTCTTTTGGAGAAGTCTTTCAAGGAGCATAATATTTAATTTTTAGGAGATTCCATTCATCTAGTTTAGAAGTCCTGGTGGCTCAGTGGCTAAAGCACTAACCTGCTAACCAAAAGTTTGGTGGTTCGAACACATCAGCCGCTCCATGGCAGAAAGAGGTGGCAGTCTGCCTTTATAAGGATTTACAGCCTTGGAAACCCTATGAGCAGTTCTACTTTGTCCAATAGGGTCACTAAGTGTCAGAATGGACTTAATGGTTGTGGGGTTTTTTTAAAAAAAAATTTTTGGTATTTATCTATTTTATCTTCTTCTATTTGTGCATTTTTAGTTATGGTTGGTGTTTTAGTCAGGGTTCTCCAGAGAAGCAAAACCAGTAAAGCGTATGAATATACATACATAGAGAGATTTATATTAAGGAAATGTCTCATGGGGTTGTAGAGGCTGGAACGTCCCAAATCCATAGGTCAGGATAGAGGCTTCTCCTGATTCACATAGCCACAGGGGCTGATGAACTCAAGACTGGAAGGTCAGACAGCAGGGCTCTTTCTCACAGGCTGCAAAGATCCATGAATCCCAAGATCAGCAAGCAAGAGGCTCAAGTTCCAAGAACCAGAGATCAGACAAACAGGAGCCAGCTGCAGGATCCAGAGACAGCAAAAGCTCACGAGTCTTGCCAGATAGTCCACTTATATATTCAATGCAGTCCACATCCACAAGGAAACTCCCTTTCAGCTGATTGGCTACTCACAGCAGATCTCATCATGGAGGTGATCAAATTATGTCAAATATCACCATGGAAGTGATCATATCATCATATGACTGCCAAACTGTATTGTAACTGCCCAACCACTGAGAATCATGATCCAGACAAGGTGACTCATGACCTTAACAATCACAGTTGGTATACTATTTATGCCATGTATCAGGTCCTCTAGAATTGTCCCTATTTTTTCTTCCATGATCTTTATAGTTGTAGGTTTTATATTTAGGTCTTTAATCCATTTTGAGTTAGTTTTTGTGTATAGTGTAAGCTATGGGTCCTGTTTCATTTTTCTATAGATGGATTGCCAGTTTTGCCAGCACCATTTGTGAAAGAGACTGTCTCTTCCCCATTTAATGGATTTTGGCCCTTTGTCAAAGATCAGCTGTCCATAGGTGGATAGATTTACTTCTGGGTTCTCAATTCTGTTCTGTTGGTCTATGTGTCTGTCATTGTACCAGTACCAGGCTGTTTTTACTACTGTGGCTATGTAGTAGATTCCAAGATCAGGAAGTGTGAGCCCTCCTACTTTGTTCTTCTTCTTCAATAATGCTTTCCTTATTTGTGGCCTCTTTCCTTTCCATATAAAGTTTGTGATTAGTTTTCCATCTCATTAAAGAATGCTATTGGAATTTGAATTGGGATTTCACTATATCTGTAGATTGCATTGGGTAGTATTGACATTTTCACAATGTTAAGTCTTCCTATCCATGAGCATTATGTTTTTCTATTTATGTAGGTCTTTTTTGGTTTCTTGCAGTAGTGTTTTGTAATTTTCTTTGTGTAAGTCTTTTACATCCCTGGTTAGATTTATTCCTAAGTATTTTATTTTTTGGAGGGCTATTGTAAATGGTATCTTTTTCTGATTTCCCTTTTGAAGTTCCCTTTGTTGTGTAGAGGAATCCAACTGATTTTTGTATGTTGACCTTGCATCCAGCTACTTTTCTGAATCCTTCCATTAGTTCCAGTAGCTTTCTTGTGGAGTGTTTGGGATTTTCTACGTATAGGATCATATCATCTGTAAACAGGGATATATTTTACTTCTTTCTTGCCTGTTTGAATGCCCTTTATTTCCTTTTCTTGGCTAATTGTTCTAGCTAGGACTTCCCGTACAATGTTGAATAGGAGTGGTGATAAAGGGCAACCTTGTCTAGTTCTCATTTTCAAGGGGAATGTTTTCAGTTTCTCTTTGTTGAGAAGAATGTTGGCTGTTTGTTTCGTATAAATGACCTTTATTATGTTGAGGAATTTCCCTTCTCTTTCTATTTTGCTGAGAGTTTTTATCAGGAATGGGTGTTGGACTTTATCAAATGCCTTTTCTGCATTGATTGAAATGATCAAGTGGTTCTTTTGTTTTATTTATGTGGTGGTGGTGAATTACGTTGTTTGATTTTTCTAATGTTGAACCATCCTTGCACACCTGGTATGAATCCCACTTGGTCATGGTATATTATTTTTTTGATATGCTGTTGAATTCTATTGGCTAGAATTTTGTTGAGACTTTTTGTGTCTATATTTATGAAGGACAAAACCCCCACTGCCATTCAGTCGATTCCAACTCATAGCGACCCTATAGAACAGAGTAGAACTGCCCCATAGAGTTTCCAAGGAGTATCTGGTGGATTCGAACTGCTGACCTTTTGGTTAACAGCCATATCACTTAACCACTACGCCACCAGGTTTTCCTCATGATGGATATCGGTCTGTAATTTTCTTTTTTGGTGGTGTCTTTGCCTGGCTTTGGAACAGGGTGATGCTGGCTTCATACAATGAGTTTGGGAGAATTTCTTCCTCTTCTGTGCTCTGAAATAGTTTGAGTTACTATTGGTGTGAGTTCTTCTCCAAACGTTTGGTAGAATTCTCCGGTGAATCCATCCAGGCCAGGGCTTTTTTTAGTTGGGAGTTTTTTTAATCACCTCATCAATTTCTTCTTTTGTTAAGAGTCTGTTCAGACTTTCTACTTCAGTTTGTGTTGGCTTAGGTAGGTAGTGTATTTCTAGAAATTTGTCCATCTCTTCAAGGTTTTCAAATTTGTTGGAGTACAATTTTTCATAATATTCTGTTATGATCCTTTTTATTTTAGTTTGTTCTGTTGTTATGTCACCCATCTCATTTCTTATTTAGGTTATTTATATCTTCTCCTGTTTTTCTTTTGTCAGTTTGGCCAGTGGTTTGTCAATTTTAGTTATCATTTCAAAGAGCCAGCTTCTAGTTTTGTTGATTCTTTCTATTGTTTTCCTCTTCTGTGTTTCATTTATTTCTGCTCTAATCTGTATTATTTCCTTTCTTCTGGTGACCGTGGGCTTTTTTGGCTGTTTTCTTTCTATTTGTTTGAAGTGTAGGGTTAATGCTTTGATTTTTGCCCTTTCTTCGTTTTTGACCTGTGCGTTTACAGCTTTATGTTGCCCTCTGAGTACTGCTTTTGCTGTGTCCCAAAACTTTTGGAATGTTGTGTTTTCATTCTCATTTGATTCTAGGAATTTTTAAATTTGTCTTTGATTCTTCATTTACCCAGTGGTTTTTAAGCAAGATGTTATTCAGTTTCCATGTATTTGATTTTTTTTTTTTCCTCTTCCCATTATTGATTTCTACTTTTATGGCATTGTGATCAGGGATAATGTTGTGTATTATTTCAATATTTTTTAATTTATTGAGACTTGCTTTGTTGCCTAAAATGTAGTCTGTTCTGGAGTGTTCCATGTGCATTGGAAAAGTATGCGTACTTTGTGCCGTTGGGTGGAGAGTTCTGTATAGGTCTATGAGGTCTAGTTGGTTTATTGTGATATTTATATCTTCTGTACCTTTGTTGAGTTTCTTTCTAGTTTTGTCCTTCACTAAAAGTGGTTGTTAAAATCTCCTATTATTGTGGAAGTGTCTATATCTATTTTCAATGCTGTTAGAGTTTGTTTTATATATTTTGTAGCCCTGTCATTTGGTGCATATATATTTATTATGGTTATGTCCTCTTGGTGGATTGACCCTTTAATCATTATATAATGTCCTTCATTTTCTTTTATGGTGGATTTTGCCTTAAAGTTGATTTTTTCAGAGATTAGTATTGCTACTCCTGCTCTTTTTTTGGTTATTTTGTGTTTAATTCTTTTTTCATCCTGTGATTTTTTGTTTATTTGTATGTTTGTGTCTAAGTGTGTCTCTTATAGTTAGCATATTGATAGATCTCTTGTTTTTTTAAAAAATTTACTCTGCCAATCTCTCTTTACTGGTGTATTTAATCCATTTACATTCAGTGTCATTATTCATAGGTATGAGTTCACTACTGTCTTTTTTTTTAATCCATTCTGCCACTCTCTGTATCTTTATTGGTGTATTAATCCATTTAAATTCAGTGTGATTATCAATAGGTATGATGTCATGGCTTGAATTTTGTCCCCCAAAAATATCTGTCAACTTGGCTAGGTCATGATTCCCAGTATTGTATGATTGTCTGCCATTTTGTCATTTGATACGATTTCCCTATGTGTTGTCAATTCTATCACTATGATGTAATAAGATGGATTGGCAGCAGTTATATTGATGAGATCTACAAGATTAGATAATATCTTAAGCCAATCTCTTTGAGATATAAAAAAGAGAGATGAGCAGAGAGACACAGGGACCTCACACTGCCAAGAAAGCAGTACCGGGAGTAGAGTGTGTCCCTCGGACCTGAGGTTCCTGTGCTGAGATGGTCCCGGACCAGGGGAAGACTGATGACAAGGACCTTCCTCTGGAGCCAACAGAGAGAGAAAGCCTTCCCTGGAGCCAGTGCCCTGAATTTGGACTTCTAGCCTACTGGACTGTGAGAGAATAAACTTCTTTGTTAAAGCCATCCACTTGTGGTATTTCTGTCATAGCAGCACTAGATGACTAAGACATATGAGTTCACTGCTTTCATTTTATTATGTTTTTGTTGTGTGTGTGTGTGGTGTTGACAGTTTCTTTGTTTCACTTAATTTTTGTGCTGATTTCTTTTCATTTTTTTCATTTTTGTTGGTTTTGGCTTTACTGAGTCTTTATGGTTTCCTTCTTTTTTATTTTGATGAGTAGGTTTGTTAACTTTCTTTGTGTTGCCCTGAGATTCACTTTTGTCTTCCTAAAAGTTTAGAGCAGTCTTTTATTTCTTGATATTGCCTTGAATTCCTGTCCATATGGAAGTTCTATAACTACATCATTTATTCTCTCTTTTTTGTTTTGAAGTTGTCATTATTGACAGATAAACTAGATTTACTGGTTCCCTTCTTTCAGTCTTTTAGTATTATTTTGTTTTTGAGAATTTTTTATCTGGGTTGGTATCTTGCTGATGCTGTCATGTGTCTTAATCTCAGGTTGTTGTCTTGTGTGGTTGGTACTCTGTCTGTAGGATTCCTGTTAATATTTCTTGTTAAGTTGGTCTTGTTTTTACAAATTCCCTTAATTTCTGTTTATCTGGAAATGTCCTAATTTAGCCATCATATTTGAGGGACAGTTTTTCTGGATATATAATTTTTGGTAGGCATTTTTTTTTTTATTTCATGGTTTTATATATTTAATCCCATTGCCTTCTTGCTTGCATGGTTTCTGCTAAGAAGTCAGAGCTTATTCTTGTTGTTTCCCCTTTTTAGGTGATCTATTGTTTTCTTCCTAGCTGCTCTCAGGAGCCTTTCTTTGTCTTTGGTTTTGGAGAGTTGATTATAATATGTCTTGGTGATTGAACATATCTTCTGTGGGGTTAATTGTGCTTCTTGGATGGGTTACTCCTTGTCTTTCATTATATTAGGGAAAATTTCTAACAGCTAATCTTCAATATTCTCTCTGTGCTTTCTACTGTCTCCTCCTGTCCTGGAGTTCATATCACATATAGATTATTTCTCTTGATAATGTCCCACATAACTCTTCATTTTTCTTCCCTCTTTTTCTGATTGTTCCTCAAACAAATTAATGTCAAGGGATTTGTCCTCTATTTCACTGATTCCATCCTTCATTGCTTCAATTTTACTCCTATGTTCTTCTATTGAGTTGTCTATTTCTAAATTTTTATTGTTAATCTTCTGGATTTCTGATTGCAGTTTTTGTATGGTTTCTAATTGTCTATTTATTTTGTCATTTTGTTCTTGTATTACTTTCCTGAATTCTTCTAGTGTTTTGTCTGTGCTTTTCTTGATTTTTTCTATTTTTTTTTTTTTAGTTTTATCTGTGTTTTCCTTGCTTTCTTTCTTGAGCTCTTGGCGGGCTTTAGATATGTCTTTTGAATTCCATATCCTGTAGTTTGATTACCTCTCCTTCCTCAGTGAGGTTTTCTGGTTCTTTATTTTTGTAGTTTGCTTAAGTTATCTTTTCCTGCTTCTTTAGGTGATTTGATACTGTCTGTTATCTCTGAAGTGTTATTGTTGTTGTTAGGTGCCATCCAGTTGGTTCTGACTCATAGCAACCCTATAGGACAGAGTAGAATTGCCCCATGGGGTTTCCAAGGAGCAGCTGGTGGATTTGAACTGCTGACCTTTTGGTTAGCAGATGTAGCTCTTAACCACTGCGCCACTACGGCTCCAAAAAAAGTGTTATTATGTTTACTTATTAATTGTATACTTGTTTGCTGAGTCCTGATTTTTTATTTTGTTTTGTTTTGATGTGTCCAGGCAGGGGGTGCTAGGGTGGCACTCTAGTTGGTAGTGTGGCTGCACTTGAGTGCTTGCCAATTGTCTCCAAGTGGGTGTGACAGGCCCTGGATGTGTGAGCACGGGTCTCTGTTCCCTGGCCTTGCTAGGTGGCTGAGAATTGTCTGGGTGGAAGTGGCCACCATCTGTTGCCAGTCTGGTGGTGCAGGAGTTGGGAGTGGTTCATGCCAAGTGGGTGGGGCATCAGGCGTGGTGGGTGTGTTGTGCAAGTAGGGGTGTGGTCTTCACCACTCACTGGGTGAAGGAGGGTAGGTCATGGGAGGGTGGGTTGTGGGTGAATGTGTGTTCAGTTGTGCTGACTCTGTCTTATGCTAGGCAAGGGGAGGAGGGAGAGACGGGCAGGCGTGTGTGCAGTCAGCTACCAGTGCCTCTCGCTGGATGATGGGGATAGGGAGCAATGAGTGGTGCACTCACGGTCACACTGCTGCTGGTGCCTCATGCTGGGCAAGGGGAAGGGGGAGGGAGCAGCAAATGGGCAATTAAACACTTGCACCTTCAGCACCTCTCACCAGGTGAGGGGAGGAGGGAGCTGTAGCAGGCACACACACAGTTGCAATGCTGTGCCTGTCACCAGGCAAAGGGGGCAGAAGGAAGTGATGAGCCAGAGCATGAAGGGTTGCACCACCACCACTTCTCACCAGGCAGATTGAGGGAGGAGTAGTGGTGGCCAGGCATATGCACAACTATGATGCTGGCTTCTCTCACTGGGCAGGGGTAGAGGTTAGGGAGAGGCATGTGCGTGCACCCATGATAGTGGCACTGGTGCCTCTCACTGAGTGGAGGGTGTGGGGGAAGTGGCATGAAAACATGCACAGGGTAGTACTCCCTGGGCCTCTACCTGAATAGGGATAGGAAGGAAGAGGAAGCAGCAGGTGCACTCACAAACACACCACTGGTGACTCTTGCTGGATGAGGAAAGGGGAGAGGGAGCAGTGGATGGGCACCCATGCAGTTGCACTTCTGCCTCCTGTGTCACTGGGTGGAGTTGGGCACTATTGCAGGGCAGGCACTTGCACTGGAATGAGCAGTCTCTTTTGCTCCATGAGCCCTGAGGGGGGTGTAGGTGGCAGGTGGGCTTGCACACAGGAGGGTGCCCACTGCCATTCATCTGGTGGGCAGAGGGGTGTGGTAGACAGTATTGGGTGGGTGGGGGCTCGTATTATGATCCCTGGTCAGATGGGATGTCCTGGGTATGGGGTCCCCCACTTTTTCTGATAAGGAGGGTGGGGTGGGGGAGGGCACTCCTCTAGTTAGCAGATGTGGGTGTCCAGGCCCTTCACGTCCGCTACAGCCAGCAATCAGGACCTGTTCCTGATCAAGCATGAAGAGGAAGCTTCCAGGGTCTGTTCAGGCGGGAGACCTCCCACCACCAGTCTGCATTTCCACCTACTCATGTGTGCCACTCACCCCCAAGGTCAGGACCATTGCTTGTGGATCTTTGGCTGTGGATCTTGGCTGTCTCCCTCCTCTTCTCTCTGAGTATGTCTATATAGTTTCTCTATCCCTGAAGGGACTGCCAGGGGGTTGTTTCCATGTGTTCCTCTCCCAGGGTCGCTTCTGGCTTTGTCTTAAGATGGCCACATTGAGCTGGGGTGGTTGGTAGAGCCCCTCAATTTCGTGTTACTCCTCTCTTGCTGCATTTGTTCAATTATTCCCTCCAGTCGGTGTTCGATTCAATTCTTTATCCTTCCTTTTTGATGTCCAGGGTTCCATGATTGTTGTCTGCATTTGTTTCCCTTAGTTTTTTGGGTCTTTGCTATAAGGAATTGGTAAGGTGTGTCTGACTAATCTGCCATCTTGGCTCCACCACCTGTGTGTGTTTTTAATCTTTGTTATTACTTTTCATTTAATGAGGGTTTAGAAAGGAAATGACGTAGAGCTTGTGTTTATACTGAATTTAAATTCTCAGATAATTTTTAATTGGTTAATATCTGTACATATAAATGAGTATGGGTAATACATACGCAAATTACAAAGCACAATGGTGAACTCACCTCCTAACTTAAGAAGTAGAACATTATCAATTCTGATATAGCTCTCTGATACCCCTTCCCCCATTGTATCTCTATCCCTCACCCCAACCATTATCCTTGATTATGTGTTCACTGTACTTTTGCTTTCTTGTATGACTTTACTACATATGTATACAAGAGTTTTGGTATTTTGGGGCTTTTTAAGCACTGAATTGTATGTAATGTTTGGTGACTTGCTTTTTTTCATTTCACATTTTGTTTCTGAAATCATTTTCCTTGAAGTGAGTAGTTGTATTCTTTTATATTTACTTCTATGTAGGCTGGGTTCTCTAGAGAAGCAAAACCAGCAAAGTGTATAAATATATATAGAGAGAGAGAAATTTGTATCAAGGAAATGGCTGACGTGGCTGTAGAGACTGGAACATCCCAAGTCCATGGATCAGGATACAGGCTTATCCTGATCCACGTAACTGCAGGAGCTGGTGAACCCAAGATGGGCAGGTCAGAGAGCAACTTTCTTGCTCATAGGCTGCAAAAATCAACAAATCCCAAGGTCAGCAGGCAAGACTGCAAGGCTTCTCCTGATTCACGTAGCTGGAGGGGCTGGCAAACCCAAGATTGGCAGCTCATGGAGCAGAGTTCTTGCTCAGAGACTGCGAAGATCATCGAATCCCAAGATTGGCAAGCAAGACCACAGGCAAGCTGCTAGCTCAAATCCCAAGAACCAGAGGTCAGATGAACAAGAGCCAGCTGCAGGATCCAGAACGAGCAAAAAATCTCGAGCCTTGCCAGAACATCCACTTATATTCAAATGCAGGCCACACACCCAAGGAAACTCCCTTTCAACTGATTGGCTACTTACAGCAGATCCCATCATGGATGTGATCACATATCAGATCACAACAGGGAAGTGATCACAACATTATATGACTGCCAAAACACTGAGAATCATGGCCCAGCCAAGTTGACACACAATCTAAACTATCACAACTGCTATCCTCAATATTTCTTTTTTGTGTTTTTTTCTATTTTTTTTTTTCCATGAACAATGCTTCAGTGAACATTCTCTACATGTTTTCTGATATACTTATGCAAGAATTTCTCTGGGATAAATGCCTATGGCTGAATTGTAAGATATGCACATGTTCACCCTTAGAAGATAATGCCAAGCTGTTTTCTAAAGATTTTCTGCTAATTTACACTTCTAAAAACAATGAATTCTCATTGCTTCACATCCTTGACAAAATGTTACACTGTCAGACTTTTACATTTTTACTATTTTCCTGAGTATAAAAAGTTTTCCACTGTAGTATTAATTTTAACTTTATATTATACACCTTGTATATTATATAATGCAGAAAAGTGTACAGATCATAAATGTACACCTCAACACATTTTCACAAAATGAGCATACAGATTAAGAGAGCATAACAAGTATTCCAGAAATTGCCCATACTCCTTTAGGCTCCTTTCATATCTGAAGAACAACTATCCTGGTTTTTAACAGCATAGATTAGGTTGTGTATGTATTTTTTTTTATATCTAACTGTTTGCCTCAGTGCTAAGGTTTTGAGATTCATTGATATTGTGGTCTTTGGTATTAATTTTGCATTCTGGCAAACTCACTGTAACTCTACCCCTTTCTCTCTTTTTGTTTGATGACTCAACACATTTAGAACATACAGCCTTAGAACTGCTGCCCTAAGCAGCCCAGAAATCTAAGTCTGTTGTCCTGTCCCCCGGGAAAAGTAGGAGAAGAGAGATGAAGCCCGGCAGACACCAGACTAGAGTAAGAAGGAACAAAGCGAGAGGGCCCAGGACAACTTCACTAAATGTTTCAGGAGTGTCTGTGTCTCTTAGCCATGTTGGTGGTCAGCTTGCGTTAAGCAGGCTTAAATAAGTATGCTTATATCCACTCAGAAATATTTTGAGAATCTACTATGTCACTGCGTGAAGTTCTGGGGATTCAATGTTGTACAAATCTTTCCCTCTAGAGAGTCAGAATATGGGAGAAAGACAGGACCACAGGCAAACAAGTGATTGCAATATAAAGGATAGGAACTGTGCTGCAAGTGGTGAAACCTAGAGGGAGTGTTCATCTCTGCTTGGCATGGTATGAGCACTGTTCAGGAAAGACTTCTTCAAGAAAGACCCCTTTGCCTTAGTTTATGAAGGATAAAGAAGAGTTGATTACAAACACAGAAGTATAAAAGCAGAGGTATTTCCAGGTACAGGGATTAACATGCAAAGGAATGAGGTCTGGGAAAACATAGTTTAGTTAGGGGATCTAAATGTCCTCCATTCAATAGGCAGCATGCATATAGGGACTGGATGTTAAAGACATAAGAAGAGGCTTGATGATGAAACCTCTGGTATGCCATGGTAAGGATTTAGAACTGAAGTATTTTGTGAAGGAAAATAAAAAACATTGGAGTAGTGTTTTGAAATGATTACTCTGGAGGAAGTAAGGAGGATTGATTGGGGAGTAGAAGATTGGATAGAGGATAACTCTAGCTCTCTTTGCAAAAATTTTCAAGGAAAATCCTGCTTCACTCCATTCTTGCTCTGTCCTAGTACCCACCTGCTTCAGACTCCTTGGCTAAGTTTCCTTTTCCACAGGGTGCTTTTACTTAGGTCTTGGCAACAGAGCATGGTTTCCATGGTTTGGGAGACTATAGATGAAGGAAAGATAATGAATTTAGTTTGGGGGCTCCATGGGAAGGCCGGGCCTAGGATATGGATTGGACTGCGGAGGAAGGGTGGAGTAAAATCCTTAAGAGTCAAGGAGATGAAGAGCCAGTATCATGCATACTGAGGTTTCCTATGGGAATAGCAGAATTGAGCTGGGTGCCAAAGCCTTCAATGAGTGTGAGGGATTGATCACCAGGAAACTGACAGTGACATGGAAAGGTAACAGGTGTCAAAACCTACCAGCAAGAACTTGAAGGAAGATAGTTTTCTGCACAAGGGGGCAAGGAAATGGTCTGGAAGTGGCTCAGGATGCTAAGAGAATGTCAACATTTTGCTGAGTCTTCTGGCTTGTGGTATGGGGGAGGATAGGCTGCCTCCATGCTACAGGGTACAAGGAAAGCAGTTTCCTTGTGGAGAGGTGAGGCCTCATTAATGAGGAAAGAAATAGAGGAAACATTTTCTTTTCAAATAACTATCCCTTTTCTTCATCTTTTAAAATTTTTTCTATAGTATTTCACATAACATCCATCTTTGGAGAGTTGAGGATACAGGGGAGTTTGTTTTCAAAGCAAAGGGGCTCCAGAGGACAGAAATAAAAATAAAAAAAAAATCAGATGAAAGACAACCAAGGGTGTCCAATTGAATCTCTGGAATAAATGACAATGCACATAAACTAGGAAGTTTATGTGAGGATAATCCCCATGATATTAAACTAAATCACTATTCTTCACACTGGAAATTGCAAACTCTAGGAGAGCATGGACAAATTCCAAAGACGATGTGTAATCTAGATGTTGTTTGTGGCCTCTCCTGGTGCCTTTCAGGAAATAGCTCCTCTCTGCCTTTTTAGGTCACCTCTAGAAGCCAAAGGGCTGCAAAGCTAGCTCTCAGTTCACGACCTGGGATGAAGACAGACCTAGGTCTAACAAGCTCCTAAAAGACCTTTGGTTTCTCCTTCTCTTCTCTCTGAACAGCAAGTCCAGGGGTTTTAATTTATTGGGCATTGAGGAAGAGAACATTCTTCCCACTTTTCTAAACCTAACACTCCAGTAGTTTGCATTCCTGCCTGAATCTCTTCCAGAGGGTGTAAGGAAGCCACACTTTTGTGCCCATACCACATAGCTACAGCCCCAAACTGTTCCTTGTCTCAGTTGGTTAGCAGCAAGGCTGTAATTACTATCTTCCCATCAGAACTCATCTATCTGGGAAACATGTTTCACTGTGATAACTTCCAGCCACAGTGGTGATTAAATAGCTTGTTTTTGGGGGGGGCGCCAAAAGGACTCTGCTGACTCCTAATTTTTCCTGGGTAGCCTATCACAGGGCCTAAAATTTCCACCACTATTAATCCCTTTTTAGGGCCAAGATAGTGTAGGTCACTATTAAAATGCAAAAGATGCATAAGCAAATCATCATCAGTTACTTAAACCTTAGAACTAAGTAAGTTTGTCAGATTCAATCTAGAAGCAATCGAGAGTCTGAGGGGATGGGATTCCAGAAAGAAAAACTTTACTGAGGAATGGAATGAAAGGGAGATTTACAGCCTGGGGTTCTTCCAGGGAGGACAGACAGGATGATTCCCCACAGGAAGGACTTCGGGAAATTAGGGAAGGATGAGCACTGAGACCCTTAGTGAGGTTTCTGCTAGGCAAGAGAGTTGCAGAATGCTAGAAGAAATGGAGCTAGAGCCTGAACTGGGAAAAATGTGAGTAACTTTCTGACTGGGACCAGACACTTCATTAACTTAAAGCATGGGAGCCCTGAGAGTAATAATAGTGAATGCCTGAGAAATGAGAACTTGGTGTTGAGAATCCTTTTGTTGTTTGGCACAGGGAGTAGGACAGTAAAAGGAATCAAGATAGGCACTGTAGATAAAGACAGAAAATATACTCTCTTTTTAAAGTTTTAAGTTGGAGGTGGCTGAGAGAGAGTAGAAATTGGGAAATAAAAGTAAAGTGTTAGGAAGGAAGTAGGCAGAGAAAATAATGCTAATAGCTAGGAGCATTTTGAATGGCATCAATCAGATCGAAACAGAAAGAGAGAGATAGAAAGTGATCATCACCAAGTGTCTGAACAGCTTGGATAAAAATCACAGCATCTCAGAGACTTCTCAGTTACATAAAATGGAAGTCTTAGAAACAATGCAAATGGATGGAAGACAAGAATTAACATAATGAGAGCCAAGGCCAAGACGGCAGAGTAGTCAGACACTTCTAGTGGTCCCTCTTACAACAAAGACCTGAAAAAACAAGTGAATCAATTATATATGACAATCTAGGAGCCCTGAACATCAAAGGCAAAGTTGAGGAATCGGACTGAGTGGCATCGGGAGGAAGAGATGGTTCGGAAGCAGTGAGGAGTAGCCAGAACTGACCATGCAGGCAAGAAGGCAATGGGATGACATATATAAAGACTTGAAGGAAAAAAATTGCCAGCCAAGAATTATATATCCAGCAAAACTGTCTCTCAAATATGATGGCAAAATTAGGGCATTTCCAGATAAATAGAAGTTTAGGGAATTTGCAAAAACCAAACCAAAATTACAAGCAATACTAAAGGGAGTCTTGTGGTTAGAAAGTCAATAACATCAGATAACAACCCAAGACTAGAACACAAGACAGAGCAACCAGATATCAACCCAGATAGGGAAGTCACAAAAAATAAGTCAAAGCTAAAACACTGAAAATAGGGAAACAGATGTCAATATGTAAAGGATAACAACATTAAAAAAAAAAAAAAAAACAGATTAAAAAATATGGACATAGATTTTTCATATGGAGAGGAAGTCAAGGCAATATAAAGAAATAAAAGACTGGTTTGAACTTAGAAAATTAAGGGTAAATATTAAGCTGACCACAAAGGAAACAAATAATCCTACACATCAAAATAAAAAACAAGAAAAATATAAAGACTCAGCAAATACAAAATCAATAACAGTGAAAAAGATGAAAAGAAAATACACAAAGAAAAATGACTCAGCACAAAAAATTAAATGGAACAAAGAAACTGTCAACAACACACACAAAAAGACATCAAAATGACAGCACTAAACTCAAACCTATCAATAATTACACTGAATGTAAATGGACTAAATGTGCCAATAAAGAGACAGAGAGTGGCAGATTGGATAAAAAAACACAATCCATCTATATGCTGCCTACAAGAGACACACTTTAGACTTAAAGACACAAACAAACTAAAACTCAAAGGAAGAAAAAATAAAATCAAGCCAATAACACTCAAAAAAGAGCAGGAGTGGCAATATTAATCACTGACAAAATAGACTTTAAAATAAAATCCACCACAAAGGATAAGGAAGGACACTATATCATGATTAAAGGTTCAATACACCAGGAGGACATAACTATAATAAATATTTACGTACCCAACAACAGGGCTCCTAAATACATTTAAAAAAAAATCTAACAGCATTGAATAAAGAGATAGACACCTCCACAATAATAGCAGGAGACTTCAACACACTACTTCAGGTGAAGGACAGAACATCCAGAAAGAAGCTCAATAAAGACATCGAAGATCTAAATGTTACAATCAACCAACTTAATCTCATGGACATATACCAAACACTCCACCCAACAGCAGCCAAGTATATTTTTTTTTTCCAACGCACACAGAACATTCTCCAGAATAGACCACATAGTAAGCCATAAAGCAAGCCTTAACAAAATCCAAAACATCAAAGTATTACAAAGCATCTTTTCTGACCATAAAGCCATAAAAGTAGAAATCAGCAACAGAAAAAGCAAGGAAAAGTAATCAAAAACATGGAAACTGAACAACACCTTGCTCAAAAACTACTGGGTTATAGAAGAAGTTAAGGATGGAGTAAAGAAGTTCATAGAATCAAATGAGAATGAAAACATATCCTACCAGAACCTTTGGGACACAGCAAAAGCAGTGCTCAGAGGTCAGTTTATAGCAATAATGCACACATCCAAAAAGGAGAAATCCATCACATTAATAAAACAAAATTCAAGAACCACATAATCTTATCAATCGATACAGAAAAGGCATTTGACAAAGTCCGACACCCATTCATGATAAAAACTCTCAACAAGATAGGAGTAGAAGGGAAAATCTTCAACATAATTGAGGGCACTTATACAAAGCTAACAGCCAACATCATCCTAAATGGAAAGTCTGAAAGCATTCCCCCTGAGAATGGGAACCAGACAAGGATGCCCTTTATCACCCCTCTTATTCAACATTGGGCTGGAGGTCCTAGCCAGAGTAATTAGGCTAAAAAAGGAAATAAACGACATGCAGATAGGTGGGGAAGAAGTCAAAGTATCTCTATTTGCAGATGATATGATCTTATACACAGAAAACCCCAAAGAATCCACAAGAAAACTATTGAAGCTAATGGAAGATTGCCAGAAAGTATCAGGATACAAGATAAATGTACAAAAATCAGTTGGATTCCTCTACACTGACAGAGAACTTCCAAGAGGAAATCACCAAATCAATACCATTTACGATAGCCCCCAATAAGATAAAATACTTAGGAATAAATCTAACCAGAGATGTAAAAGACCTATACAAAGAAAACTACAAGACACAACTGCAAGCAACCAAAAGAGACCTGCATAAGTGGAAAAACATACCTTGCTCATGGATGGGAAGACTCAACATTGTGAAAATGTTAATTCTACCCAGAGCCATCTACAGATACAGTGTAATCCCAATCCAAATTCCAATGATATTTTTTATTTTTATTTATTTTTTTATTGTTGTAATTAAATGAAGTTTACATTTCAACTGAGTCTTCCATACAATTTTTTTTTTACATACGTTGTTATGAGACCCCAAATGCTCACCCCATTCTGCGACAGCACACTCCCCCCCTCCACCCCTGATTCCCCATGAACATTCAACCAGCTCCTGATTCTCTCTGCCTTCCCATCTCACCTCTGGACAGAAGCCGCCCCTTTGGTCTCTTGTATCTACTTGACTAAGAAACACATTCTTCACGAGTATCAATTTATGTCCCACAGTCCAGTCCAATCCCTGTCTGAAGAGTTGGCCTTAGAAATTGTTTTACTTCTGGGGTGATAGACAGTCCAGGGGCCATGCCTTCCAGGGCACCTCCAGTCTCAGTCAGACCATTAAGTCTGGTCATCTTACTAGAATTTGAGTTCTGCATCCCATCATTCTACTGGTCCATCAGGGACCTTCTGTTGTGTTCCCTGTCGATGTTCATTGGTGGTAGCCAGGCACCATCTATTTCTTCTGGTCTCAGGCTCATGTAGTCTCTGGTTTATGTGGCCCATTCTGTCTTTTGGGCTAATACTTTCCTTGTGTCTTTGGTGTTCTTCGTTCTCCTTTACTCCAAGTGGTTGGCACCAATTGATGAATCTTAGATGGCCGCTTGCAAGCTTTTAAGACCCCAGACGCCACTCACCAAAGTAGGATGCAGAACATTTTCTTAATAAGCTTTGCTATGCCAATTGACATAGATGTCCACTGAAAGCATGGTCCCCAGACTCCCCATCCCTGCTACTCTGTCTCTCAAAGTATTTGATTATACTGAGGAAACTTCTTAGCATTGGTTTAGTCCACTTGTGCTGGCTTCCCCTGTAGTGTGTGCTGTCCTTCCCTTCACCTAAGATGATTCTTATCTACTATCTGGTTAGTGAATAACCCTCACCTTCCCTCCCCACCCCCGTAACCATCAAAGAATGTTTTCTTCTGCATTTAAACCTTTTCTTAAGTTCTTATACTAGTGGTCTTATACAGTATCTGTCCTGTGACTGACTAAATTCACTCAGCATAAGTTCTAGATTCCACCATGTTATACAATGTTTCACAGCTTCATCATTGTTCTTTATCGTTGTATAATATTCCATTGTGTGGATATACCATAGCTTGTTTATCCATTCATCTGTTGATGGGCACCTAGGTTGCTTCCATCTTTTTGCTATTGTGAACAGTGCTGCGATGAACATGGGTGTGCATATATCTATTCATGTGACAGCTCTTGTTTTTCTAGGATATATTCCAAGGAGAGGGATAGCTGGATCGTATGGTACTTCTATTTCTAGCTTTTTAAGGAAGCACCAAATCGATTTCCAAAGTGGTTGTACCATTTTACTTTCCCACCAACAGTGTATAAGTTCCAGTCTCTCCACAACCTCTCCAGCATTTGTTATTTGGTGTTTTTTGGATTAATGCTAGCCTTGTTGGGGTGAGATGATATCTCATTGTAGTTTTGATCTGCATTTGTCTAATGGCTAATGATCGTGAGCATTTCTTCATGTGTCTGTTAGCCATCTGAATATCTTCTTTGGTGAAGTGCCTGTTCATACCCTTAACCCATTTTTTAATTGAGTTATTTGTCTTTTTGTTGTTGAGGTTTTACAATGTCTTGTAGATTTTAGAGATTAGATGCCGATCAGATTTGTCATAGCCAAAATTTTTTTCCCAGTCTGTAGGTTGTCTTTTTGCTCTTTTGGTGAAGTCTTTTGAAGAGCATAAGTGTTTGATTTTTAGGAGGTCCCATTTATCTAGTCTCTCTTCTGGTGGTTGTGCATTGTTACTTATGGTTTGTATTGTGTTTATGCCATGTATTAGGGCTCCTAGCGTTATCCCTATTTTTTCTTCCATGATCTTTATAGTTTTCAATTTTATATTTAAGTCTTTGATCCATTTTGAGTTAGTTTTTGTACATGGTGTGAGATATGGGTCTTGTTTCAGTTTTTTGCAGATGGATATCCAGTTATGCCATCACCGTTTGTTAAAGAGACTGTCGTTTCCCCAATTAATGGACTTCGGGCCTTTGTCAAATATTAGCTGCTCATAGGTGGATGAGCTTGTATCTGGATTCTCAACTCTGTTTCACTGGTCTATGTATCTGTTGTTGTACCAGTACCAGGCTGTCTTGACTACCGTGGCAGTATAATAGGTCCTAAAATCAGGTAGTGTAAGACCTGCCACTTCATTCTTCGTCTTGAGTAATGCTTTATTTATTCGGGGCCTCTTCCCTTTCCATATGAAGTTGGTGATTTGTTTCTCCATCTCATTAAAAAATGCTGGTGGAATTTGGATCGGGATTGCATTGTATCTGTAGATTGCTTGTTTAGAATTGACATTTTCACTGTTGAGTCTACCTATCCATAAGCAAGGTATATTTTTCCACTTATGCAAGTCTCTTTTAGTTTCTTGCAGTAGTGTCTTGTAGTTTTCTCTGTAAAGATCTCTTACATCTCTGGTTAGATTTATTCCTAACTATTTTATCTTCTTGGGAGCTGTTGTAAATGGCATTGATTTAGTGATTTCCTCTTCAAGGTTCTCTTTGTTGGTGTACCAATTGATTTTTGTATGTTTATCTTGTATCTTGAAACTTTGCTGAAATCTTCTATTAGTTCCAGTAGTTTTCTTGTGGATTCTTTGGGGTTTTCTGTGTATAAGATCATATCATCTGCAAATAAAGATACTTTGACTTCTTCCCTACCTATCTGGATGCACTTCATTTCTTTTTCTAGCATAACTGCTCTGGCTAGGACCTCCAGCACAATGTTAGTGGTGAGAGAGGGCATTCTTGCCTGGTTCCTGTTCTCAAGGGGAATGCTTTCAAAGTCTTTCCATTAGGATGATGTTGGCTGTTGGTTTTGTATAAATGCCCTTAATTATATTGAGGAATTTCTTTTCTATTCCTATTTTATTGAGAGTTTTTATCATGAATGGGTGTTGGACTTTGTCGAATGCCTTTTCTGCATTGATTGATAAGATCATGTGGTTCTTGTCTTTTGTTTTATTTATGTGTTGGATTACGTTGTTTTTCTAGTGCTGGACCCACTTGGTAGTGGTGAATTATTTTTTTGATATGTTGCTGAATTCTATTGGCTAAAATTTTGTTGAGGATTTTTGTGTCAATGTTCATAAGAGATATCAGTCTGTAATTTTCTTTTTTTGTGGTGTCTTTATGTGGTTTTGGTATCAGGGTTATGCTGGCTTCATAGAATGAGTTTGGGAGTATTCCATCCTTTTCTATGCTCTGAAATACCTTTAGTAGAAGTGGTGTCTTCTCTTCTCTGAAAGTTTGGTAGAATTCTCCCGTGAAGCCATCCGAGCTAGGGCTTTTTTTGTTGGCAGTTTTTTAATAACCTTTTCAATCTCTTCTTTTGTTATGGGTTTATTTAGTTGTTCTACCTCTGTTTGTGTTAATTTAGGTAGGTAGTGAGTTTCTAGAAATTTTCCACATCCTCTAGGTTTCTAAATTTGTCAGAGTACAATTTTTCATAGTAATCTGTTATGATTCTTTTAATTTCAGTTGGGTCTGTTGTGATATCACCCATCTCATTGCTTATATGGGTTATCTGCTTCCTCTCCTGTTTGTCTTTTGTCAGTTTGGCCAATGGTTTATCAATTTTGTTGATCTTTTCAAAGAACAAGTTTTTGGTGTTGTTAACTCTTTCAATTGTTTTTCTATTCTCTATTTCATTCAATTCTGTGCTAATTCTTATTATTTCCTTTCTTCTGGCTCCTGAGGGCTTCTTTTGCTGCTCTCTTTCTACTTATTCCAGTTGTATGGTTAATGTTTTGATTATGGCCCTTTCTTCTTTTTGGATGTGTGCATTATTGCTATAAACTGACCTCTGAGCACTGCTTTTGCTGTGTCCCAAAGGTTCTGGTAGGATGTGTTTTCATTCTTGTTTGATTCTATGAATTTCTTTATTCCATCCTTAATTTCATCTATACCCCAGTAGTTTTTGAGCAAAGTGTTGTTCAGTTTCCGTGTTTTTGATTACTTTTCCTTGCTTTTTCTGTTACTGATTTCTACTTTTATGGCTTTATGGTCAGAAAAGATGTTTTGTAATATTTTGATGTTTTGGATTTTGTTAAGGCTTGCTTTATGGCCTACTACTCCGTGTGCGTTGGAAAAGAAAGTATATTTGGCTGCTGTTGGGTGCAGTGTTCGGTATGTGTGTATGAGATCAAATTCATTGATTATAGCATTTAGCTCTTCCGTGTCTTTGTTGAGCTTCTTTCTGGATGTTCTGTCCTTCACTGAAAATGGCGTGTTGAAGTCTCCTACTATTCTGGTGGAGCTGTCTATCTCTCTCTTCAGAGCTGCTAGAGTTTGTGTTGTGTATTTTGGAGCCCTGTTGTTGGGTGTGTAGATATTTATTATAGTTATGTTCTCCTGGTGTATTAACCCATTAATCATTATACAGTGCCCTTCCTTATCCTTTGTGGTGGATTTTACTTTAAAGTCTATTTTGTCAGAGATTAATATTGTCAATCTGGCTCTTTTTTGAGTGTTGTTTGCATGATATATTTTTTTCCAGCCTTTGAGTTTTAGCCTGTTTGTGTCTTTAAATCTAAGGTGAGTCTCTTGTAGACAGCATATAGATGGATCATGCTTTTTTATCCAGTCTGCCACTCTCCGTCCCTTTATTGGTGCATTAAGTCCGTTTACATTCAGCGTAATTATTGATAAGTATGAGTTTAGTGCTATCATCCTCGTATCTCTTTTTGTGTGTTGTTCAGTTTCTTTGTTCTTCTAAATTTTCTGTGCTGAGTCATTTTTCTTCATGTATTTTTTTCCCATCTTTTTCTTTGTTGTAGATTTTTTGTTTGCTGGGTCTTTATGTTTTTCTACTTTTTTATTTTGGTTTGTAGGATTGTTAGATTCCTTTGTGGTTATCTTAATTTTTACCCCTATTTTTCTAAGTTTATACCAGTCTTTTATTACTTTATATCACCTTAACTTCCCCTCCATATGAAAAATCAATGTCTCCATTTTTTAAGTCCCTCTTTTTTGTTTTAATGTTGTCTTTTTTTACATATTGATATCTTGTTCCCTATTTTCAATGTTTTAGCTTTGATGTATTTTCAATATCCACATCTGAGTCAATATCTGGTTGCTCTGTCCTGTGTTCTAGTCTTGTGTTGTCAGTTGGTGTTATTGATTATCTAACCATAGGACTCCCTTTAGTATTTCTTGTAATTTTGGTTTGGTTTTTGCAAATTCCCTGAGCTTCTGTTTATCTGGAAATGCCCTAATTTCTCTATCATATTTGAGAGACAATTTTGCTAGATATGTAATTCTTGGTTGGCAGTTATTTTCCTTCAAGGCTTTATATATGTCATCCCATTGCCTTCTAGCCTGCATGGTTTCTGCTGAGTAGTCTGAGCTTATTCTAATTGACTCTCCTTTGTTAATGACTTTTCTTTTATCCCTAGCCACTCTTAAAATTCTCTTTTTATCTTTGGTTTTGGTAAGTTTGATTATAATATGTCTTGGTGACTTTCTTTTGGGATCTACCTTATGTGGTGTTCGATGAGCATCTTGGATAGATGTTTTCTCATCTTTTGTGATATCAGGGAAGCTTTCTGTCAATAAATCTTCGATAATTTTCTCTGTATTTTCTGTTATCCCCCGCTGTTCTGGTACTCCAATCACTCGTAGATTATTTCTCTTGATAGAGTCCCACATGACTCTTAGAGTTTCTTCATTCTTTTTAATTTTTTTATCTGATTTTTCCTCAAATAAGTTGGCAACAAGAGCTTTATCTTCAGTGTCACTAATTCTTATTTCTACTGCCTCAGTTCTGCTCCTATGACTTTCTACTGACTTGTCTAATTCTGAAATTTTATTGTTAATATTCTGGATTTCTGATTGCTGTCTTTCTATAGATTCTTAAAGCCTATTAAATTTGTCATTATGTTCTTGAATAACTTTTTAAAGTTCCGCTACTACTTTGTCTGTATGTTCCCTGGATGTTTCTGCATTATGTCGAATTTCCTTTCTAATTTCTAGAAGAGTTCTGTATATTAATCTTTTGTATTCTGTCTCTGGTAATTCCAAGAAGTTCTCTTCCTCCAGAGAATTTATTGATTCTTTATTTTGGGAGCTTGCTGAAGCCATCATGGACTGCCTCTTTTTGTGACTTGATATTGACTGTTGTCTCCGAGCCATCAATAACTTATTATAATTTTATTTTATGTTTGTTTAGTGAGACCTAACTTCTTGTTTTGTTTTGTTTTGATATGCCCAAATAGGCTGCTCATGCGCACTGGTTTGATTTTTGACACCTTTGAATCTCTAACGTCCTGTTACCACGTAGTTAGTTCTGTAACTAAGTATGTGCACACAGGAGCCTATTAAATTTTCCTATATGAGTTCAGCTCAGGTGTTCAGGCAGTCAGTCACCAAGTGTGTGATGCAGGCTCTCACCCCCAGTCCTAGAGAGGTATGGGTGACTGGTGCAGGCACTGGACTCTGGCTGTGGTAGGGGATCACACGCTGAGCCTGGCAGGGGGCTGACAGCTGCCCTGAGAGTCTGAAAGGAAAGCATGTTCCTATCCTCTAGGGAGAGTAGGTAGGTGAGTTTTGCAGCTGGACTATGAGCACCCCACTCCGTTGGCTGTAAAGACTCTAGGGCACCACTTTTTCTTGGACTCCTGTAGCAGGTGATAAGGAGCTTTTGGTGATACCACCAGTCCTCAAGCCCTTGCTGCAGATCAATGAAAGTGCCTATTTTAGGGGCAGGGCTGTTTTGAGGGTCACAAATCTGCCAGTTCACAGCTGAAGCAGTTGAAGTTAAACTTCAGATGTTTGCCCTGTTGTACTGTGGTATGAGGGCTAACGCTCTTGAGATGGGTCCCCACAAGTCTATACAGGGGTGTAAGGCACTCAGAGTCTGCAGACCCCTTATACCTGTGCCTAGCATAGGAGCTGTGCCAACCCTGTGTTCCTGGCTTAGGGGAGCCAGTAGTGTTTTTGTTCCCTCTTCAAGGCTAGGAGAATGGGTCAGGGCCCCTTTTGGGATCTACTTCTGGCCCAGCAGACTTCCGGTGCAGAGTGTAGAGGGAGGAGGTAAAAGGGAAAGAGGTTTTTCCCAAATAGGCTTTTTTTTTTTTTTTTTTAAATCCCTGCAAAAGGCCGCACACATGCGCTTAGCCACTTGGGAGCTGCTTTTCAATGGTCCGCAGTGTCCAAGCAGAATCTCTGCTGCTTGGTCTCTCTCAATGTGGAAACTGCTTCCCAAGTGCATGCACAGCACAGCTGTTTGCCTACTTCACTGCAGACTGGCATGGCTGCAGAGCTGCAGTTTTGCTGCCGTGGCTCTGGTGCTCTTCACTTCTTCCAAACCGTCTCCCTCTCCCCTATCACTTGGTCGGATTCCTCAACTTTGCCTTGTTCATGGCTCCTAGATATTCATATAGAAGCAACTAAGTTGTTTTTCCAGGTCTCTGTTGTAATAGGGATATAGGAAGCGTCTAACTACTCCACCATCTTGGCCACGCCCCCCCAACGACATTTTTTAATGAGATAGAGAAACAAATCACCAACTTCATATAGAAAAGGAAGGGGTCTCAGATAAGTAAAGCATTACTGAAGAAGAAGAACAAAATGAGAGTCCTCACACTACCTGATTTGAGAACTTATTATACCACCACGGTAGTCAAAACAGCCTGGTACTGGTACAACAGCAGATACATAGACCAATGGAACAGAACTGAGACTCCAGAGATAAATTCATCCATCTATGAGCAGCTGATATTTGACAAAAGCCCAAAGTCGGTTAATTGGGGAAAAGACAGTCTCTCTAACAAATGATGCTGGCATAACTGGATATCCATCTGCAAAGTAATGAAACAAGACCCATTCCTCACACCATGCACAAAAACTGACTCAAAATGGCTCAAAGACCTAAATATAAAATCTAAAATGATGAAGATCATGGAAGAAAAAATAAGGACAACACTAGGAGCCCTAATACATGGCATAAACAGAATATAAACCGTAAGTAACAATTCACAAACTCCAGAAGAGAGACTAGATAACTAGGAGCTCCTAAAAGTCAAACACTTATGCTCATCAAAGGACTTCACCAAAAGAGTAAAAAGACAACCTACAGACTGGGAAAAAAAATTTGGCTATGACAAATCTGATCAGCATCTAATGTCTAAAATCTACAAGGTACTACAAAACCTCGACAACAGAAACACAAATAATCCAATTAAAAAATGGGCAAAGGATATGAACAAACACCTCATCAAATAAGACATTCAGGTGGCTAACAGACACATGAAGAAATGCTCACGATCATTAGCCATTAGAGAAATGCAAATCAAAACTACAAGTCACCCCAACAAGGCTAGCATTAAGAAACACAAAATAATAAACATTGGAGAGGTTGTGTAGAGACTGGAACATTTATACACTGTTGGTGGGAATGTAAAATGGTACAACCACTTCAGAAATCAATCTGGTGCTTCCTTAAAAAGATAGAAATAGAAGTTCCATATGATCTAGCAATCCCTCTGCTTGGAATATACCCTAGAGAAATATGAACCATCACACGAATAGATATACGCACATCCATATTCATTGCAGCACTGTTCACAATAGCAAAAAGATGGAAACAACCTAGGTGCCCATCAACAGACAAATGGATAAACAAATTACAGTATATTCACACAATGGAGAACTACACAATGATAAAGAACAAGGATGAATCCGTGAAACATAACATAGAGGAATCTGGAAGGCATTATGCTGAGTGAATTTAGTCAGTCACAAAAGGACAAACACTGTATGAGACCACTATTATAAGAACTCAAGAGAAGGTTTAAACACAGAAGAAAACATTCTTTGATGGTGACGATGGTGGGGAGGGAGGGAGAGGGTTATTCACTAACTAGATAATAGACAAGAATTATCTTGGGTGAAGAGAAGGACAGTACACACTACAAGCAAAGACAGCACAACTGGACTAAACCAAAGCTAAGATGTTTCCTGAATATGACCAAACACTTCAAGGGACAGAGTAGCAGGGGCTGGAGTCTGGGGACCATGCTTTCAGGGGACATTTAGGTCAATTAGCACAACAAAGTTTATCAAGAAAATTTTCTGCATTCTACTTTGATGAGTGGCATCTGGGGTCTTAAAAGCTAGCGAGTGGCCCTCTAAGATGCATCAATTAGTCCCAACCCACCTGGAGTAAAGGTGAATGAAGAACACCAAAGTCACAAGGAAAATATTAGCCCAAGAGACAGAAACGGCCACATAAAATAGAGACTGCGTCAGCCTGAGACCAGAGGAACTAGATGGTGCCTGGCTACCACCAATAACCACCCTGACAGGGAACACAACAGAGAGTCCCTGACGGATGGGGAGAAAAGTGGGGTGCAGAATTCAAATTCTAGTTAAAAGACCAGACTTAATGGTCTGACTGAGACTGGAGGAACCCCAGAAGGCATGGCCCCTGGACTCTCTGTCAACTGAGAACTAAAACAATTCTTGAGGCCAATTCTTCAGACAAAGATTAGACTGGACTATGGGACATAAAATGATACTCATGAAGAGCGTGCTTCTTAGCTCAGGTAGATGCATGAGACTAAATGGGCAGCTCCTGTCTGGAGGTGAGATGAGAAGACAGAGAAGGTCAGGAGCTGGTTGAATGGACGAGGGAAATCAGGGGTAGAAAGGAAGAGTATGCTGTCACAGTATAGGGAGAACAATCAGGGTCACATAACAATGTATAAATTTTTGTATGAGAGACTAACTTGAATTGTAAACTTTCACTTAAAGTACAATAAAATGAAAATTAAAAAAAGAATTAACATAATGTCATTTGAATGAATGAAAAGCACAGCAGGGTTTTTTGTAGCATATGAGCTCAGCAAGAGAATAGGCCTTGACTTATTTGATGTTTTCTATTTATGACTCATCTAGTTCTATAATAAAAGGTCTCTTCATGGGGAAATAGCATTGTGGCTGAGAGTGCTTCCATCTCAAAAACATTTTCCTAATTTCATATGATTTCTTCCTGGTGAATTTCCCTTAAATAGAAACATAAAAAATAAGAGGTACGGGAATAAGCTGCTTCAATTTGTTGTATTTTATGGTGATTTAATTGGTTCAACCACCTCTTACTTAGTTCACATATTTCTCTAGTTTATGTCCTTCTCCTACTCTGTTAGCACTAATAAAAAATTCAGATTAGTTTAAAAATGAATTCTATTTCTCTTAATTTGGAGCCATGAACACTAATTACAACTACGGCATTGCATGTGCCATATTCGCATACTTACCTTTTATGGAACATCCTTTTTTCAGGAAATCTTAAGACCTAGAGGGATAAAGCAGAAAATGAGCTAAATAAAACCTGCAAACAAATGTTTAATTAAAAATATTAAATATTAAAAGGTTTAGACTAGAACAGAATCCAAACGCACGTGCGCGCCCGCGCGCGCACACACACACACACACAGAGTACTTATGCCCAGTGAACTTTTAATGGCATAACCAATTTAATGTAGTCAGAAATGGCTTAAATTTAGAATCACATATATTAGAGCTAGAAATAATTTAAAGTTCAAAAGTTAGAAAAAACTTAGGAGGTGATTTTGCCCAGCCCTGGAGCTTTATGAAGATAAGGTATTATTATTTACACTTAGTAAATGATCTGACTGAGATCCAAACCCACTCAGCTAGATAATGGCCAAAGGAAGATTAAATTCTATGTCCCC
Organism: Dugong dugon; assembly: GCA_030035585.1. Classification (NCBI taxonomy): domain Eukaryota; kingdom Metazoa; phylum Chordata; class Mammalia; order Sirenia; family Dugongidae; genus Dugong; species Dugong dugon. Next base: position 18,654,817 of record CM057465.1, read on the forward strand.
ATCTCTGTCACATGTTATCTAGAGTTAACAAAAAAGTTTAAGTTTTTAAAATAATATTTTAGAAAAGCAGAGCCAAAACCCCAATATGTTAAATGAGAGCATTCAAAAGAGAGATTCAGGGGAAAAGTACTTATTCTTATCAAGAGAATAATGGGAATTCATGGCTATATGACCTGGCTTAGGAGAGCTTGAAGAATAATGTTTTCTTCAATTAATATATGGGAAGAAAATGAAGGATTAAAAAAAAAAAAAGGCTTTTGTTGCTTTGCTTCATCTTTCAAATTTTTCTTTTATAGTATTTCACCTAACAATAAACACCTTCACAGAACCCCGGTGGAGTTCTTCACTAATAGTTAAAACAATCTGGGATTTCTTTTTTCTGTTACAACCACATTACCACTGAAAATTCCCCTAGGTGTTTTGAGAGAAAGTATGCCTTCCTCTTTCGGTAAGGTATATATTTAATTAATGTTCCATCAGTCATTATATCATTTAAAATATCACTAATGTTACCACAATGCAAAATCTCTTTCCTATATAATGCAGTGGAAAAATTCATTGTTCTTTGTTTAAAATAAATGTTAATATATTAATTAAAAGGAGATAGGATGGTTTTTCCCCTGTGCTTTAGACTATATTTCATATTTACCTTTTTTGGGTGGTTGAGTATGGGAAATGAAATTTGCTTTGGAGTGAACTTTTGTATGAATTACTGTTGACAGGACGAGATAATATAATGTACAAAACTTTTATCTTCACAACTAAAAAGATTGGAAGTGACCAGGATTTATAAGATTAAACAGACATGAAAGGATCTTCTGGAAAAATAGAGTCAAACAGAGTTATAGGGCAAGGAGCAATTATGAAGGCCATTTATCCATCTCTTTGCCCTGTGCCAAATTATAACTAGATATGAGACTTCTTGATTTCAACACAAAAAAACAATGCTACCCAGAGAAAATTTTCTTGAATTTCCAGTTGAAAATGAAGCACCTGAGCAATTGCTCACCAATGGAAAATTTAGTATACCAATAGAGTATCTTCTTGAATAAGTTATATTTGAGGTCTATTCAAAATGTCCTTTTTAAAATGTACACTTTTTAAAATTTCTATTTTATTTTTTTGTTTGTTGTTGAGAATACACACAGCAGAACATACACCAATCCAGCAACTTCTACTTGTATAATTCAGTGACACTGATTACATTCTTCAAGTTGTGCAACCATTTTCACCTTCCTTTTTTGAAATGTTCCTCCTCCATTAACATAAACTCACTGCCCCCTAAGTTTCCTATCTAATCTTTCTAGTTGCTGTTGTCAATTTGATCTCATACAGATAGTTCCTAAAAGGGCACAATGCTTCAGGAAAATATTCTTTGGTAATTAAAGCTAAACTATTGTTTGGTTTAAAGAAGACTTCAGGGGATATTTTTTAATCTAAGGTTTAAAGATAATTTCAGGCAACAGTTTGGCAGTTCATTTCAATGCCAGGAAGTCTGCATTCCAAGAGATCAACATGTCTTTGAAACAAATGATGAGCTAGGTAAGTATTTTATTTTCTTCAAATGACTTTAATTACTTTTATATTGAATTGAATAAGTGTTTTTCTTCAAATGATAGAGCATGAACGAAAACTTGAATCTGACCCTTGACAAAATATCAAACATCAAGTTAATATGATAACTTGTATTATTACATTACTTACATTTAAATTTACAAAATAATTCCTTGAATTTTTATGAGTTATTTTATTTCAAGGAATAGTGCATTTTGAAAACATCCCTGTGAAAGTCGTGATATGTATTATTGTATCCATTGTACAGATAGGGAAGCTAAGGCACAGAGAAATTAGGTGATTTGTTAGAACTGAAACTAGATTATAATATTCTTTTCTTCGTAACACACAGATGTCTTTTTTAATAAGCAGTTTTTAAACTGGGGACATGGGGACCATTAAGCTAATCTAACAATCTAATACAAACATGCATAAGTATACATTCTGGATCTTCTGGATGACTGTTTTGTAAATGAACATGCTCATAAGATTTGAGTGCCCAAAATTGCACTTACGTTTTTGTATACATTTATGCCAAGAGAAGGCCAAAGAATTTTAAGGACTGCTGTAGAAATAAAGGCTTGTGATAGGTGAATTAGAGGCAAGTGTAGGGAGAACTGAGTCAGCAGAAGGTCAGAGTTGTCAGAGTTATACCACATTCATTTTAAAAACTAAGCAGCTCATAATTAACAGCAATTACATCAGTAAATAAACAATGAACAAGTATTGTCATTGTGACTTCAGCAACAATAGGATTAGAAATACATTTAATGCAGACTTTGTAACATACAAAGCTAACTTTAAAATGAACTACATAGGGTTATGTAATTATTAAGAGACAAGGAATTAAAATAAGCATGTGAAGAGTGAAAGTTGCCAGGGTGATATGCATGAAGAGAATTAGGTAGTAATTAGGTAGTAAAATCTTGAAGTTTAAAAAGACAATTTTGTATAATCTACTTTTGGGAATAAGCATTTTCTGCATTAGTCATAAACTCAACATACAACACAGACTGAATATAGAAATGGGCCGAAGGGAAAGTTTTTCTGTTATTAACTTCAACGTTGTTGATTTATTTTCAGCAAACTGTGTCATATGTTACATTTGATTAATATTTGTAAATTGGTATATTGATCATCACTCATTTTTCAGTTTGTTGTACTGTGGTGGTTTGCATGTTGCTGTGATGCCGGAAGCTATGCCACCAGTATTTCAAATACCAGCAGGATCACCCATGGTGGACAGGTTTGAGTGGAGCTTCCAAACTAATACAGACAAGGAAGAAGGAGCTGGCGACCTACCTCTGAAAAATTTTTCCAGTGAAAAACTTATTAATAGCAGCAGAACATTGTCTGATATAGTGCCAGAAGATGAGCCCCTCAGGTTGGAAGGCACTCAAAATACGATAGGGAAGAGCTGTGTCCTCAAAGTAGAGTTCATGTTAATGACGTGAATGGAGTAAACCTTTCCAGACCTACATTTGCTGATGTACCATGACTCAAAATGAGAAGAAACAGCTGCAAACACCCATTAATAATAGGAACATGGAATGTAAGATGTATAAATCTACGAAAATTGAAAGTTGTCAAAAGTGGACTGGAACACTTGAAGATAGATATCCTAGACATTAGTGAGCTGAAATAGACTGGTATTGTTATTAATATCATTATGAATCAGATAATCATATGGTCTACTATACTGGGAATGACAAACTGAAGAGTAATGGCATCACATTCATTGTCAAAAACAATATTTCAAGATCTATCCTGAAGTAAAACACTGTCAGTGATAGGATAATACTCATATGACTACAAAGAAGACTAGTTAATGTAATTATTATTCAAATTTACACACCAACCACTAATACCAAAGATGAAAAAATTGAAAACTTTTACCAACTTCTACTGTCTGAAATTGATCAAATATGCAATCAAGATGCACGGGTAGGGCAGGGTCAAGATGTCACAGTAGTCAGACACTTCCTATGGTCCCTCTTACAACAAAGACATGAAAAAACAAGTGTATCAATTATACATGACAATCTAGGAGCCCTGAACATCAGAGACAAAGTTGAGAAATCAGACTGAGCAACAGGGAGAGGGAGAGACGGTTCAGAAGCAGCGAGGAGTTGCCAGACCTGACCTAGCCAACACTGGCATCCTGCAGGCTGGATCAGCTAGTGTGCGAGGGGTGAGGCAATTAGTGGCGCTTGGGACACATTTTCAACATGGAGAGAGACTGAGCGGCAGAGAGTCTGCTCAAGCCTCTAGAACCAGCAACAAACAGCACTCAATCAGAAAAACATAAGCACAAGCGTCTAACCTACTGTGAGGATCAAAAATAAACAAACAAAAAACTCTTTGGGGAATTACCTCTCTCCCATTCCCCACTCTGCTCCGGGTCTCGGTCTGGCTTCAGCGATTGCTGCACCCCCTGGGCCAGAAGTAGGACCCGTCATGCACCCTGAGCCATTCACTTGGCTTTGGAGAGGGAAAAAATTAACGAACAGGAAAAACTATGTGCCAGCTCCCCCAGGCTGGGAACTCAGCGAAGGCACAGCCCCTTTGCCTAGGCACAGGCATAAGGTGTACACAGACTTTGAATGCCTTTCACCCCTGCATAGACCTGTGGGCCCATTTCAACAGCATAGGCCCTCATTAGCACAGTACTACAGGGTATACACCTGAAGCATATTTTCATTTGTATCAGCTATAAGGGAGAGTGACAGATTCTTGATATATGACACCGCCTTTCCCATTAAGTAGGGTCTTCACCTACCCACATCAGGGACCTCAGGACTGGTGGCTCCCCCCACTCCACTGAACCACCCGCAACAGGGGTCCAAGAATAAGTGATGACTCCCAGTCCTTACAGCCAACAGCATTCGGTGACCATAGTCTGGTTGTAAAACCACATACCTACGTGCTCTAGGGAACAGGGACATGTCTTCCACCCCGACACTCAAGGGCAGAGGTCAGCCCCCTGGCTTGATCAGTGCATGATCTCCTACTGCATCCAGATACCTATGCCTACTCCAATCACCCTTGCCCATCTAGGACTGTAGGTAAGAGCCTGCACCACACACTTGGAGACTGACAACCTGGACACCTTAGCTGAATCCACACAAGAAAAGTAAATAGACTCCTAGGCTTACATACCTAGTAACAGTTCTAGCCACCTGAAGAAAGGATGCAATTGCTTCAAACATGCCAATAATCAAACTAGCTCATACAACCAGCCGATTTGGGCATATCAAAACAAAACAAAATGAGAAGCTAGGATACAGTAAGCAAATATAAAATAAATAAATATAATAACTTATTGATGGCTCGGAGACAACAGTCAATATCAAATCACATAAAGAGGCAGACCATGATGGCTTCAGCAAGCCACCAAAACAAAGAATCAAGAAACTTTTCAGAGGAAGAGAACTTCTTGGAATTACTGGAGGTAGAATTCAAAAGATTATTATACAGAACACATCAAGATATCAGGAAGGAGATTAGGCAAAACACAGAACAAGCCAAGGAATATACAGACAAAGCAATAGACGAAATTAAGAAGGTTACACAAGAGCATAATGACAAATTTAACAGGCTTCAAGAATCCATAGAGAGACAGCAATCAGAAATCCAAAATATTAACAATAAAATTTCAGAATTAGACAACTGAATAGAAAGCATAGGAGCAGAATTGAGGCAATGGAAGTCAGAGTTAGTGAGATTGAAGATAAAGCACTTGACACTAACTTATTTGAGGAAAAATCAGATAAAAGAATTTTAAAACATGAAGAAACCCTAAGAATCATGTGAGACTCTATCAAGAGGAATAGCCTATGAGTGATTGGAGTACAAGAACAGGAGGGGTAACAGAAAATACAGAGAGAATTGTTGAAGATTTTTTGGCAGAAAACTTCCCTGATATCTTGAAAGATGAGAAGATATCTATCCAAGATGCTTACCAAACCCCGCACAAGGTAGATCTCAAAAGAAAGTCACCAAGATGTATTATAATCAAAACTTGCCAAAACCAAAGATAAAGAGAGAATTTTAAGAGTGGCTAGGGATAAATGAAAAGTCAGCTACAAAGGAGAGCTAAAAAGACTAAGCTCTGAGTACTCAGCAGAAACCATGCAGGCAAAAAGGCAATGGGATGACATATATAAAGGCTTGAAGGAAAAAAATTGCCAGCTAAGAATTATATATCCAGCAAAACTGTCTCTCAAATATGATGGCAAAATTAGGGCATTTCCAGATAAATAGAAATTTAGGGAATTTTCAAAAACAAAAACAAAATTATAAGAAATACTAAAGGGAGTCCCCTAGTTAGAAAATCAATATCGCCAGGTAACAACCCAAGACTAGAACGCAGGACAGAACAACCAGATATCAACCCAGATAGGGACGTCACAAAAATAAATCAAAGCCAAAACACTGAAAATAGGGAAACAGAGACATCAATATATAAAAGATGATAACATTAAAACAAAAAAGAGGGACTAAATGATGTAGTCATACATCTTTCATATGGAGAGGAAGTCAAGGTGCTATAAAGAAATAAAAGGATGGTTTAAACTTTAAAAAAAAGGGATAAATATCAAGATAACCACAAAGGAAACCAACAATCCTACACATCTAAATAAAAAACAAGAAAAACATAAAGACACAGCAAACACAAAATCAACAACAATGAAAAAGATGAAAAGAAAATACATAAAGAAAAACAACTCAGCACAGAAAATTAAGTGGAACAAAGAAACTGTCAACAACATACACACACACACACACAAATACATCTAAATGACAGCACTAAACTCATATCTATCAATAATTACGCTGAATGTAAATGGACTTAATGCACCAATAAATGGATGGAGAGTGGCAGATTGGATAAAAAAGCATGATCCATCTATATGCTGCCTACAAGAGACGCAACTTAGACTTAAAGACACAAACAGGCTAAAACTCAAAGGATGGAAAAAATGTATCGTGCAAACAACACTCAAAAAAGAGCAGGAGTGGCAATATTAATCTCTGACAAAATAGACTTTAAGGTAAAATCCACCACAAAGGATAAGGAAGGACACTATTTAATGATGAAGGTCAATACATCAGGAGGACATAACCATAATAAATATTTACACACTCAGTGACAGGGCTTCAAAATACCTAAAACAAACTCCAACAGCATTGAAAAGAGAAATAGCTCCACAATAATAGTAGGAGACTTCAACACAACACTTTCGCTGAAGTCACAATATCCGGAAAGAAGCTTAATAAAGACACCAAAGATCTAAATGCCACAATAAACCAACTTTATCTCATAGACGTATACAGAACACTCTACACAACAGCAGCCAAGTATACTTTCTTTTCTAACAGACACCAAACACTTTCCAGAATAGACGACATATTAGGCCATAAAGCAAGCTTTAACAGAATCCAAAGCATCGAAATATTACTAAGCATCTTTTATGACCATAAAGCCGTAAAAGTAGAAATCAATAACAGAAAAAGCAAATTAAAAAAATCAAATACATGGAAACTGAACAATACCTGGCTCAAAAACTACTGGGTTGTAGAAGAAATTAACAACGGAATAAAGAAATTCATAGAATCAAATGGGAATGAAAACACTTCCTACCAAAACATTTGGGACACAGCAAAAGCTGTGCTTAGAGGTCAATGTATAGCAATAAATGCACACATTCAAAAAGAACAAAGGGCCAAAATCAAAACATTAATCATACAACTCTAACAAAAAGAAAGAGAACAGAAAAAGAAGCCCTCAGGCACCAGAAGAAAGGACATAATAAATTATTACAGCAGAATTAAATGAAATAGAGAATAGAAAAACAATTGAAAGCGTTAACAACACCAAAAACTGAAAAGATCAACAAAATTGATAAACCATTGGCCAAACTGACAAAAGAAAAACACAAGAGGAAGTAAATAACCTGAATAAGAAATGAGATGGGCAATATCACAACAGACCCAACTGAAATTAAAAGAATCATAACAGAATACTATGGAAAATTGTACTCCAAAAATTTGGAAACCTAGAGGAAATGGACAAATTTCTAGAAACACACTACCTCCCTAAACTAACACAAACAGAGGTAGAACAATTAAATAAACTTATAACAAAAGAAGAGATTGAAAAGGTAATTTTAAAACTCCCAACAAAAAAAAAAAAGCTCTGGCCCAGAGAGCTTCACTGGAGAATTCTACCAAACTTTCAGAGAAGAGTTAACACAACTGCTACTGAAGGTATTTCAGAGCATAGAAAGGGATGGAATACTCCCAAACTCATTCTACGAAGCCAGCATAACTCTGATACCAAAACCAGGTAAAGACACCACAAAAAAGGAAAATTACAGACCAACATCCCTCATGAACATTGATGCAAAAATCCTCAACAAAATTCTAGCCAATACAATTCAGCAACATATCGAAAAAATAATTCACCATGACCAAGTGGAATTCATACCAGGTATGCAGTGATGGTTCAACATCAGAAAAACGATCAATGTAATCCATCATATTAATAAAACAAAAGACAAGAACAATGTATCTTATCAGTTGATGCAGAAATGGCATTTAACAAAGTCTAACACCCATTCATGATAAAAACTCTCAGCAAAATAGGAATAAAAGTGACATTCCTTAACATAATAAACAGCATTTATACAAAGCTAACAGCCAACATCATCCTAAATGGAGAGAGTCTGAAAGCATTCCCCTTAAGGACAGGAACCAGACAAGAATGCCCTTTATCACACCTCTTATTCAACACTGTGCTGGAAGTCCTGGCCAGAGCAATTAGGCTATAAAAAGAAATAAAGGACATCCAAATTGGTAGGGAAGAAGTCCAAGTATCTCTATTTGCAGATGATATGATCTTATACACAGAAAACCCCAAAGAATCCACAAGAAAACTACTGGAACTAATAGAAGATTTCAGCAAAGTGTCAGGATACAAGATAAACATACAAAAATCAGTTGGATTCCTCTGCACCAACAAAGAGAACTTCCAAGAGGAAATCACCGAATCAAATACCATTTACAATAGCCCACAAGAAGATAAAGTACTTAGGAATAAATCTAACCAGAAACGTAAAAGACCTATACAATGAAAACTACAAGACACTACTGCAAGAAACCAAAAGAGACCTGCATAAATGGAAAAACATACCTTGCTCATGGATGGGAAGAATCAACGTTGTGAAAATGTCAATTTTACACAAACGGATGTGCAGATACAATGCAATCTCAATCCAAATTCCAATGACATTTTTTAATGAGATGGAGAAAAAAATCACCAGCTTCGTATGGAAAGGGAAGAGGCCCTGGATAAGTAAAGCATTACTGAAGAAGCAGAACAAAGTGGGAGGCCTCACACTACCTGAGTTTAAACTTATTATACTGCCACAGTAGTCAAAACAGCCTGGTACTGGTACAACAACAGATACATAGACCAATGGAACAGAACCGAGAATCCAGAGGTAAATTCATCCACCTATGAGCCCCTGATATTTGACAAAGGCCCAAAGTCCGTTAAGTGGGGAAAAGATAGTCTCTTTAACAAATGGTGCTGGTATAACTGGATATGCATCTTAAAAATAATGTGCACATCATGCACAAAAACTAACTCAAAATGGATCAAAAACCTAAATATAAAATCTAAAAAGATCCAGATAATGGAAGAAAAAGTAGGGACAATGCTAGGAGCCCTAATACATGCATAAACAGAATACAAACCATAAGTAACAATGCACAAACACCAGAAGAGAGACTAGATAATTGGGAGCTCCTAAAAATCAAACACTTTATACTCATCAAAAGAATTAAACAAAAGTGTAAAAAGACAACCTACAGACTGGGAAAAAATATTTGGTGACAACATATCTGATCAGGGTCTAATCCCTAAAATCTACAAGCTACTGCAAAACCTCAACAACAAAAAGATAAATAACCAATTAAAAAATGGGCAAATGATATGAACAGGCACTTCACCAAAGAAGACATTCAGGCAGCTAACAGATACATGAGGAAATGCTCACGATCGTTAGTCATTAGAGAAATGCAAATCAAAACTACAATGAGATATCGTCTCACCCCAACAAGGCTAACATTAATCCAAAAAACACAAAATAATAAATGTTGGAGAGGTTGTGGAGAGACTGGAACACTTATACACTGTTGGTGGGAATGTAAAATGTACAACCACTTTGGAAATCAATTTGGCGTTTCCTCAAAAAGTTAGAAATAGCAGTACCATATGACCCAGCAATCCCACTCCTTGGAATATATCCTAGAGAAATAAGAGCCATCACACGAATAGATATATGCACACCCATATTCATTGCAGCACTGTTCACAATAGCAAAAAGCTGGAAACAACCTAGGTACCCATCAAGGGATGAATGGACAAACAAATTATGGTATATTCACACAATGGAATACTACACAACAATAAAGAACAATGATGAATCAGCGAAATACCTCATAACGTGGAGGAATCTGAAAGGCATTATGCTGAGTGAAATTAATCAGTCACAAAAGGACAAATATTGTATGAGACCACTATTATAAGAACTCAATAAAAAGTTTAAACAGAGAAGAAAACGTTCTTTGATGGTTACTAGTGTGGGAAGGGAAGGAGAGGGGAATTCACTAACTATATAGTAGACAAGAGTTAGCTTAATTGAAGGGAAGGACAACACACAATACAGGGGAATTCAGCACAACTGGACTAAACCAAAGGCTAAGAAGCTTTCTGAACACAACCAAACCCTTCTAGGGACAGTGTAGCAGGGGCTGGAGTCTGGGGACTATGGTTTCAGGGAACATCTAGGTCAACTGGCATAACAAAGTTTATTAAAAAAATGTTCTGCATCCCACTTTGGTGAGTGGCATCTGGGGTTTTAAAAGCTAGCGAGTGGCCATCTAAGATGCATCAATTGGTCCCAATCCATCTGGAGCAAAGGAGTATGCCCAAGAGACGGAAAGGGTCACATAAAGCAGAGACTTCATCAGCCTGAAACTGAGAGAACTAGATGGTGCCCCACTACCACCAGTGACCACCCTGACAGGGATCACAACAGAGAGTTCCTGACAGAGCAAGAGAAAAGTGGGATGTAAAACTCAAATTCTAGCAAAAAGACCAGACTTAATTGTCTGACTGAGAATGGAGGGTCCCCAGAAGACATGGCCCCCGGACTCTCTCTTAAGCCAGAACTTAAACCATTCCCGAAGTCAACTCTTCAGACAAAGAATAGACTGGACTATAAGACATAAAATGATACTCGTGAAGAGTGTGCTTCTTAGTTCATGTAGATACATGAGACTAAATGGGCAGCTCCCGTACGGAGGCGAGATGAGAAGGCAGAAAGGGATAGGAGTTGGTTGAATGGACACAGGAAATCCGGGGTGGAAAGGAGGAATATGTGGTCACATGATGGGGATTGCAACTAGGGTCACATAACAATGTGTGTATAAATTTTTGTATGAAAAACTAACTTGTACTATAAACTTTCGCCTAAAGCACAATAAAAGAAAAGAAAAGATATATTGATAATTACTGGTGATTAGAATACAAAAGTTGGAAACAAAGAAGAAGGAACAGTAATTGGAAACTATGACTTGGATAGAAATGATGCCAGAGATTGCATGATAGAATTTTGCAAGACCAATGATCTATTCATTAGAAATACCTTTTTTCAACAACATAAAGGGTGACAATACCCATGGACCTGTCCAGATGGAACACACAGGAATAAAATCGACTACGTCTGTGGAAAGAGATGATGGGGCAGCTCAATATCATCAGTCAGAACAAAGTCAGGGACCAACTGTGGAACAGATCATCAATTGCTTGTATGCAAGTTCAAGCTGAAGCTAAAACAAGTCCATGAGAGCAAAAGTACGACCGTGAGTATATCCTATGAATTTAGACACCATGTCAAGAATAGATTTGACACGTTGAACACTAATGATCCTTGAAGACCATACAAGTTGTGGAATGACATCAAGGACATCATACATGAGGAAAGCAAAAGGTCATTAAAAACGCAGGAAAGAGAAAAATGGATGTCAGAAGAGACTCTGAAAGTTGCTCTTGAACGTAGAGTAGCTAAAGCGAATGGAAGAAATGATGAAGTAAAAGAGCTGAACAAAGATTTCAAAGGGTGGCTCAAGAAGACAAAGTAAAGTATTATAATGATGTGTGCAAAGACCTAGAGTTAGAAAACCAAAAGGGAAGAACATATTTGGCATTTCTCAAGCTGAAAGAGCTAAAGAAAAAATTCAGGCCTCGAGCTGCAATAGTGAAGGATTCTATCGGCAAAATATTGAATGACACAGGAAGCATCGAAAGAAGGTTGAAGGAATACACAGAGTCACTGTACTGAAAAGAATTGATCGAGGTTCAACCATTTCAGGAGGTAGCATATGATCAAGAACTGATGGTACTGAAGGAAGAAGTCCAAGCTGCACTAAAGACTTTGGTGAAAAAGAAGGGTCCAGGAATTGATGGAATACCAATTGAGATGTTTCAATACAGGATATGTCTTAGGCTGGGTTCTCTAGAGAAGCAAAACCAGTAAAACATTTAAATATATAGAGAGAAAGATTTATATTAAGGAAATGGCTCACACGGTTGTACAGGTTGGACCTTCCCAAGTCTGTGGGTCAGGGTAGTGTCTTCTCCTGATTCATGTAGCCACAGGGGCTAGTAAACCCAAGATCGGCAGGTCAAAGAGCAGGGCTCTTGCTCGCAGGATGCGAAGACGAAAGAATCCGAAGATCGGCAGGCAAGATCCCAGGTAAGCTGCTAGCTCAAGTCCCAAGAACCAGAGGTCAGATGAACAGGAGCCAGCTGCAGCATCTGGAGTGAGCAAAAGACCATGAGCCTTGCCAGAATGTCCACTTATATTCGATGCAGGCCACATGCCCAAGGAAACTCCCTTTCAACTGATTGGCTACTCACAGCAGATCCCATCATGGAGGTGATCACATTATACCAAATCTCATCATGGAAGTGATTACAACATCATATGACTGCGAAATCACTGAGAATCATGGCCCAGCCAAGTTAACACACAACCTTAACCATCACAGGATGCAACAATGAAAGCACTCAATCATCTTCACTCATCTATGCCAAGAAATTGGGAAGATAACTACCTGACCAACTGACTGGAAGAGATCCATATTTGTGCCCATTCCAAAGAAAAGTGATCCAACCGAATTCGGAAATTATCGAATATCATTAATATCACATGCAAGTAAAATTTTGCTGAAGGTCATTCAAAAATGGTTGTAGCAGTACATCCACAAGAAACTGCCAGAAAAAACTCAAGTCGGATTCAGAAGAGGAGGTAGAATGAGAGATATCCTTGCTGATGTCAGATGGATCATGGCTGAAAGCAGAGAATACCAGAAAGATGTTTACCTGTGTTTTATTGACTACACAGAGACATTCGACTGTGTGGATCATACCAAATTATGGCTAACATTACAAAGAATGAGAATTCCAGAACACTTAATTGTGCTCATTTGGAACCTGTACATAGACCAAAGGGTAGTCGTGCAAACACAAGGGAATACTATGTAGTTTAATACCAGGAAAGGTGTGTGTCAGGATTGTATCCTTTCACCATACTTATTCAATCTGTATGCTGAGGAAATTATCCAAGAAGACGGACTATATGAAGAAGTACTTCGCATCAGGATTGGAGGAAGACTCATTAACAATCTGTGATACACAGGTGGCACAACCTTGCTTGCTGAAGAGGACTTGAAGCACTTACTGATGAGGATCAAAGACTACAGCCTGCTGTATGGATTACATCTCAAAATAAGGAAAATAAAAATCCTCACAACTGGGCCAATAATCAACATCATGATAAATGGAGAAAACATTGAAGTTGTCAAGGATTTCGTTTTACTTGGATCCACAATCAATACCCTTGGAAGCAGCAGTCAAGAAATCAAATGACTTTGCACTGGGCAAATCTGCTGCAAAAGACCTCTTTAAAGCATTAAAAAGCAAAGATGTGACTTTGAGGACTAAGGTGCACCTGACCCAAGCCATGGTACTTTCAATCACCTCAGATGCATGCAAAAGCTGGACAATGAATAAGGAAGACTGAAGAATTGTTGCATTTGAATTGTGGTATTGGCAATGAATTTGAATATGCCATGGCCTGCTAGAACAACGAACAAATCTGTCTTGGAAAGAGTAGATCCATAATGCATCTTAGAAACAAGGATGGTGAGACTCTTCTCACGTACTTTGGACATTCTATTAGGAGGGACCAGTCCCTGTAGAGGGAAATCATGCTTGATAAAGTGGAGGGTCAGTGAAAAAGAGGAAGACCCTCAATGAGATGGATTGACACAGTGGCTGCAACAATGGGCTCAAGCATAACAATGATTGTGAGGATGACGCCAAGCCAGGCAGTGTCTCATTCTGTTGTACATTGGGTAACTGGAACTGATTTGATGACATCTAACAACAGCAACATATTGAGCAAATGGAATTCTTGAGAAGTGAGTCGACTTAATTTCTATTTCCATGGCTTCTTCAAACATATTTGGTGTGGGTGATCTTTCCATGCTACCAGATTAAATATCAGACCAGGCTAGCCCCATACCTTGTCATAGACCATCTACTCACTCAAAGAGTAATAGAAGTCCTTTGGTCACTGTGTTTCAGACCCTGTCTCAGTGTATCAGCTAGGGATGGTAGATTTGGAAACCTGCACCGGAAAGGAGTAGAGGGCATGTTCTTCACTCCTTCCCTTCCTCTTTCCTCCCTCCTTCTAGAAATGCATGAGAAAGGAGGAGGAAAAAGGGGTTCAGGAAAGTTCTTGTTTGGCTGGTTGCTTACTGTCATCATAAACTGTCTTTGGGGGTGTGGAACCTGGTGGAAAAAAATTTTTTTTTTTTGGATCCTCAAGAGTTTTGAAAGATCTTCATTAAAATTCTTGATCAGGAATTACATGTAGCCATTTCAAAATTTAAAAAATTCTTGAAGACCATCTCTGAGGGAAAATTGCACAAATAAGTGGTAACAAATGGCAGAAGATAATGCATAGCTTTTTCTCTCATTGACAGAAAATTCTCTCTCACCATGAACAGGTTTTGGGTGATTCAGTTTTTTTACTGCATCTCAAGGACACGATCAGTCTTTAACTTTCCTTCACTGTTGAAATTTCATTTGGATTTCAAATCCAATTAAACATTTTTATATCAAATATTTCAAATTTATAATTGTGCTATGCTATTTTATAATACTTCTTTGGGATTCAGTTATCATATTGACTGAATATCACTAGAGAAAATTTTAGCCTCATTTTCCAAAAAGTTTTTAAAAATTTCACACATCATTCCATTTTTAAATCAAGTTCATTCAAGTCTCAAAAATATTAGTTAAATAATTTTTTTTAAACCAAGAACTATTCTGTACATCTACAAAGTGAGAATCACTCTTAGATAAATTTTTATCTTTTAGCTCATAAAATCTTGAGAAACCTCCTCTTCTACCTAGGCAGCTAGTGAACTTCAGCATGAAACAGCAGAGATATATTCTGATCACATTCTTCACTTAAAGTTGAAATCAGATGGGACTGTCATAATTTAGATTTATTAGATTCCCCATTTTGATAACAATTTTATTTGAAATTTGATCTACAAGCAAACTTTTACAGAGGAGAAATTCTCTGTGTGTCAAACACTGAATTATTTAAAACACAGGGTCATTCTTGATGTCAAACCTTGTCATTGTAGCTACATCATGGGTACACAAATTTAATACCACCATAAAAACCTAAATTCTAATATCCAGTTATATATTGTTAATATGAGTTTTATAGGTTTTATAGTTTTCTATCTAATTTGTAAACGTGTTTTAATTTATAGCTGTATAGTTTAAAAAAAAAATTGCTGTTGAGTCGATTCTGACCATAGCTACTCTATAGGACAGAGTAGAACCGCCCCATAGGGTTTCCAAGGCTGTAAATCTTTACAGAAACAGACTGCCACATCTTTCTCTCGTGGAGCAGCTGGTGGGTTCAAACCACTGACCCTTCAGTTAGCAGAATATATCAGAATGACTGCCTTTTCTTTTTTTACTGCTCATTTGCTTATTTTGGCATTATTGTAGAGTCAGTCCACTTTGCTTATTAAGTTATAAATTTAGCCTCTTTTTCTTCTTTTGCCAGGGGAGAGAGAGGATTATCTCTCTTGTCCTGGCTCTTTGTTATTATCTTGTGTTATTAGGGCCCTTCAGTTGCTTTCTCTCTCTTCACCACCAAGCCTCCAAGGGTCACCTCCCTCATGGAAGGTTCCTCCCTGTCAAGTAGAAATAGCACCTTTTCAAGAGTGCTACCTCTTGTCCTACACACTTTAACCCCCTTCCTCTGATCCTCAGTAGCCAGTTTTCTGATCCACTAGGTCTCACAGCAACTCTCAGGAGTTCCTGAGAATTCCCCTTGAGAGAAGGACTCTCTCCCTCTTGGTGTGTCCTCTTTGGTGTTAGTGGCGCTCAGCCCCACTGCACTTGCTTGTAGTCCCTGTAATTCCTGAGAATCTTAGCTCTGCTGTGGGCTCCAGAACAAACTCTATTGGTCTCTGTTTAATTTACCACTGATGTGTAAATCAAATTATAGTGTTAATGAAGAATATTGAACATACCATGGACTGCCAGAAGAATGAACAAATCCATCTTGGGAGTACAGCCAGAATGCTCCTTAGAAGCAAGGAGGGCGAGAATTCATCTCATACACTTTGGACATGTTATCAGGAGGGATCAGTCCCTGGAGAAGGACATCATGCTTGGTAAATCAGAGGGTCAGTGAAACAGAGGAAGACCCTCAACGAGATGAATTGACACAGTGGCTGCATTAATGGGCCCAAGCATAGCAAAATTGTGAGGACGGCGCCGGACTGGGCAGTGTTTCTTTCTGTTATACATAGGGTTACTATGAGTCTGAACCTACTCGACCACAACTAACAACAAGATGCAAATCAAAGAAGCTTATAACATGCTGTAAGCATAAGGATTATGGGTGATTTTATTTGTTTTCCTTGTTGATCTGTGTGGATTTTTGAAAGCTGTGTAAGATTAAATTTTATGTGACTGCCATTATCCTATGGGAACTCAACAGCATCAATTATTTTTGAGAAGAAAAATAACCATAGTCTAGAAAAATCAATTGCTAAGGATATATGCTATTAAATCATTTTCCATGCCTTTTATATCAATATTTTTCTATGATAATCTTCAGAGAAAATACTCATTTCAGCATGAATGAATCTAAACAGATAGTTTAATAAGTTGGTTTAAAATGTCATTTCTCTCACCCTTTGTTCTAAGCGTACCTTTTTGTTTGGATCCATTCTAGAAAACACTGAAAATTACCTGGTGTTAATCCGTTGTCATACAGTGTTTAAAGAATTTGGGGATCATTTGTTTGGAAAGAATCTTAGAATTCATAGAGCTTTGTTAATTACTGATAGCCTTTGCATAAAGAAAAAAGAGACAATCTTAACAGCTGTTTTCCTCCCGGTAGCCTAGAAAATGAAAATGCTATTACAAACTATAAAACTTTATGAGTTCATATGTTTAAATTATTTCAGAGTGAATTTTTAGTTCCAATGTAATTCCAGGCTCAATACTTTTTTTCTTATAAACTGCAATTTTAAAGCTATTACAATAAAGGCACTACATTTTTCAAATCCAATTCTATACTCAGTGTATACCAAAGATCCACCAACATCAAAAGAACTTAATTTTGAAGTTATGCAGGATATCTTTAAAAACCTATTGTTCATTTGAAAGACAATATTGAGTCTGACTGAAATAGAAAGATGCCTCAAACTACCTTTATGTTTTTAAAATAACTTAGTGCATCTTTTATCTTAATAATTTTAATATTTAAGATTTATTTTGTTCAAATATTATTCTTTGAGATATAGACAATGCCTATCCCATTTACTCTCTAGTGCCCTTTGCAATAGTTTAAAACATTAAAAAATATTCATAGCAATATCACTATAATCAAATGTTACATTTACGATGCCTTGTCCTCCAAGAAAATTATCATTTCTTTGTCATAGAAGGAGCCGTCTGATATCTCGAATAATCACCCAAAGTTGCAAATCAACAGAAAACTATTAACTCATGTGTAAGATGCAGCAAAGAACAGAAAGACAGATGCAACATGTGACCTACCTTGAGGAGTTTATGATTTAATAGGAGATAATCAAGGACTTAAATAGCTATAGCATATGGATATAAATCTTACTCTAATAAAGAGACAAAAAATATATTAAGGGAGCACAAAAGAGGTACACGTCATTCCTGCAAAAGGAAGTAAGAAAAGGATTCAAAGAAAGGTAAGCAGCATAGAATAAGGATTAATAAGGAACCTAACGTTTTAATTTCTGCTCCAACACTTACTAGCTAAATAATAATGATGGTCAGTCATTTATTAAGCATTTACTACTTGGTAGGTACTATACTAAATGCTGTACATGTGTTATCGTCCTTAGTCCTATAAGTCCTATAAGGCTGTAGAAAACTGAGGGCTGTAGAAGTTAGGGTGATCCACAGTATCAACTACCAGAGAAAGTTGAGAAAACGCTGTTTGGTGATTTGTAGAACTTATTATTCTTCTTTTAATTTTACTTTATTGTTGTTGAGAATAGACATAGCAGAACATCACCCATTCAACAGTTTCTACATGTACAGCTCAGTGACATTGATTACATTTTTCGAGTTGTGCAACCATTCTCACCCTCCTTTTCCAAGTTGTTCCTCCCGCATTAACATAGACTCACAGCCCCCTGAGGTTTCTATCTAAACTTTTGAGTTGCTGTTGTCAATTTGATCCCATATATATAGTTCTTAAAAGAGCATAATGCTCAAGGCAGACAATGTTTATTAGTTAAGATAAACTATTGTTTGGTTTTAAGAAGACTTCAGGGGATATTTTTGGTTTAAGTTTTAAAAATTATCTCAGGGCAATAGTTGCAGGCATTTATCCAGCCTCCATGTTCCAGAAAGTGTGGGTTCCATGAGAATTTGAATTATGTTCTGAATTTTCCTCATTTTGGTCCAAGGTTCTTCTACAGAATCTTTGATCATAATTTTCAGTAATGGTAGCCAGGCACCATCCAGTTCTTCTGGTCCCATGGCAAAGGAGGCAGTTGTTCATAGAGGCAATTAGCCACACGTTCCATATCCTCCTCCTGTTCCTGACTCTCCTTTTTCCTCTGTTGCTCAAGGTGAATAGAGACCAACTGTTGTGCCTTGAATGCCACTTGCAAGCTTTTAAGACCCCAGGTGCTACGCAACAAACTAGGTAGACCTCATTTTTGACGGGACAATTTCTGATGGGCTAAAAGTCATACTGAAGACAATTTAGGGTATTTTGAAAAATAGAAATGTTATTATTGGTGACTATAAATTATGAGGTAATACTTTTTGTAGCAATAAGATAAAAATTAAGTATGGTGAACTGACATAAATAATAACAGCCCAAGTGCCAAAAATTAATTGTTACTTCAATTGCAATTTCAGTGGCTATAAATAATTTATATGACAATTGTAATGTAATGGCTATTGATATTGCTCATTATGTAACTACTTTGGGTTAATATAGTTCAATAATAAAATGGAATGAAATTTCAATTGATGCAGAATCTCTAAGTCAGTGTGTGCAAGGATAGAACTTGGACAAAATGCCTATTTCAAGGCTGTAACCCAGAATTGCTGAATCAGAATAACTGAGGTAGAGTATGGAAATCTGCATTTTAAAGGCATTTTCTAGATTCTTCTTATGATTTTAAGAACCACTACTCTATGAACCCTGGTGGCGTAGTGGTTAAGAGCTGCAGCTGCTAACCAAAAGGTCAGCAGTCCAAATCCACCAGCTGCCCCTTGGAAATCCTATGGGGCATTTCTACTCTGTCCTTTAGGGTCACTATGAGTCGGAATCGCCTCAATGGCAACGGGTTTGTTTTTTTGGTTTTTACTCTATGAAGTAGGATAGCGGTTCACGTAAAATTACTGAAAGACGAATCTAGTGAATGAATGATCTCAAAGAACTGTTACTCTGAGTGCATTCTTTCATCAAGAAGCTGTCATTAAATGCAGAGGATCACCAGCTCCAGAAGGCCCTAGAAAACCAAAATGTTGACCTCGAGTTTATATCTTGGAACAATGTAGGATACCTTTCAACTTATATGAAATATTCTAGTATTACATGATTATTGGAGTCCCAGGGTGGTGCAAATGGTTAATGCACTAGGCTGCTAACCAAAAGGTTGGAGGTGTGAGCCCACACTGGTGCGAGGGGGTGGGGGGCAAGGAGGAAGATGGGAAGACAAGCTTAGTGTTATGGATTGAATCATGTCCCCCAAAAAATGCATGTGTCAATTTGGCTGAGCCATGATTCCCAGTATTACATGATTGTCTACCATTTCATCATTTGATGTGATTTCCCTATGTGTTGTATACTCTATCACTGTGATGTAATAGGATGGATTAGTGGCAGTTATATTGATGAGGTCTACAAGATTAGATAGTGTCTTTAGCCAATCTCTTTTGAGATATAAAAGAGAGAAGCAGGCAGACAGACATTGGGAACCTCTTACCACCAAGAAAGCAGTGCCAGGTGCAGAGCGCATAATTTGGACCTGAGGTTCCTGCTCTGAGATGCTCCCAGACCAAGGGAAGACTGATGAATCAGAAGGCCATTCCTCCAGAGCCGACAGAGAAAGCTTTCCCCTGGAGCTGATGCCTTGAATTTGGACTTGTAGCCTACAGGACTGTGAGAGAATAAACCTCTCTTTGTTAAAGCCATCCACTTGTGATATTTCTGTTATAGCAGCTCTAGATGACTAAGACACTTGGCAATCTACTTCTGAAAAATCAGCTATTGAAAACCTTATGGAGCATAGTTCTATTCTGACACAAATAGGGTCACCATGAGTCAGAGTTGACCCAAAGGCAACTGGTACCATGATTATTCCTAGCTACCATGTTTTGAGCCTTTACAAGGTTGTTGATCAATTCACATGCATTATATCACTGAATTATCTATACAGTCTCATAAAGAACTCTTAATTTTTGGAAGCAATAACAGAGGATTAAGAGTTAAAGTTTAGAGAATTTGACTACCTTACCTTCTCTAGAGTCAAGCTCTGAACCACCTTACCATACTATCTCGCATTCTGTCAAAAACACAGAGCTGAGGCCCATTGGAAGAGCAACAAAACTACCAAGCAAATAAATCATCGAAGTGGAGAAAATTTCCACATAGAAGGAGATTTTGCAACACTCCTGGGTTTTATATAGAACACTGACAAAATGTACGAATTTTTGGGAATTTTTTTCCCATCAAAAATACTAATAAAGCTGTCTCCATTTCTCTGAGAGGATGCCACAGTTGACCATTTTGATTAAGTCCTCAAATCAACACTGTGTGCCAGTAGAGGAATGCTGATTTATATAAAGATAATCAGTAAATAACTTAAAATACGAAATTTCTTTCCATCAATTATTTCTACTTCTTCTAAATGCCAACACTATTTTGTTAAGGAATGATTCACATAAAATAAAATGTGCAAATGTTAAGTGTACTGCTCAAAAAATTTTGATGAATTTTATGCTTATGTAACCATTACCTTGATCAGGATTTAGAATATTTACATTACTCCAGAAGATTCCCTTGAGCTCCTTTTAGGTCAGTCTACACTCTTCCAGAGGCAAGCCACTACTTTAATTTCTATAACTCTAGATTAGTTTTGCATATTCTTGAACTTCATATAAATGGTAACATCAGTAGACATTCTTTTATGTCTTCCTTTGCTCAGCATAATGTTCTTAAGATTCATCATTGTTGTTCAGTGTATCAGAAGTTAATTTTTTATATATTCTGGATGAAAACAAATTTATTTGTCTTTTCATTTTCTTAACAGCATATTTGGAAGACCAAAAGTTTTTCATTTGTTGATATTGAATTAATCAATTTTTTATTGTATGAGTAATACTTTTGGTATCCTAAGAAATCCTTGCCAACAAAAGGCAATAAAGACTTTCTCTTATGTATTCTTATAGAAGGTTGATAGTTGTATTTTTCATAGTTAGTTCTATAAACCATTTGTAATTAACTTTTGTATATGGCGTTTGGAAGGAGTCATAGTTTGTTTTTTCCCATGTTGATATCCAATTGTTTTAGCACTATTTGTTTAAAAGACTATGATTTCCCCCACTTAATTGCATTCTTGACTTCATCAAAATCAATTGACCATATGTGTGGGGGTCTATTTCTGGAGTCTCTATGCTAGTCTATTATTTACATACTTACCTTTATTTTAATATAAAACTTCCTTGATTACTGCAGGTAAGTTCTTCTTTAATTTGGATTGCATTGAATCCATAGATAAATTTGGGGGAGAATAGCTATTTTACCAATATAAGAGTCTTCCAATTAATGAACATGGTATATCCATTTATTTTGATCACCTTTAAGTTCTCATGGTAAATGTAGTTTTCTATGTAGTGGTTTTGCACATAGTTCATTAAGTATATTTCTGAGTATCTTATGTTTTCAGATGCTATTATAAATGATAGTTAATTTTTTTTACTTGCCATTACTTATTTTATGGATATAAAATAGATCTTTTTGTTATTGACCTTGTATTCTATGATTTTGCTAAATTCACTTATTAATTCTAATCCTTTTGGTAGATTCCTTAAGATTTTTGACATAGAAATTATATTATGTGCAAACAGAGACAGTTTTATTTCTTCCTTTTTCATCTTAATGCTTTTTAATTATTTCTCTTGCCTTGTTGCACTGTGTAGGCCCTCCTGTATAATGATGAATAAAAGTGATGAGAGCTGACATCCTTGCCTTGTTTCTTATTTTAGGTAAGAAGCATTTGATATTTCACTACTAAGTATGATGTTAGCTGTAGGATTTTGTAGATATTCTGCATCAGGTTAAAGAAATTTCATTTCAAGTTTCCTTGGAAACTTTTTTATTTTTAAATCATAAATAGATGTAAAGTTTTGTCTACATCTATTGGGAGAGCATGTTTTTTCTTTTTTATTCAGTTAATTGGTGATTTGCATTGATTGATTTTTTCAGATGTTAACAAAACCTAGTATTCCTGAGATAAACTGTACTTAGTCTTGGTATATTATCTATTTATATGTTTCTAAATTTAATTTATGATATTTTTTGAAGACTTTTATCTATGTTATGAGGGACATTGGCTATAGTTATCATACATTTATTCATTTTTGGTATCCTTCTTTCTATATTTTTGGAACAGTTTGGATTGGTATTATTTCTTAAATATTTGATGGCATTTACCAGTGACACAATCTGAGCCTGAAGCTTTTTTTTTTAAATTATTAGGATTTCAATTAAGATTACTCAGATTTTCTATTTTTTATTTAGTAAGTTTTGTTATGTTGTGTTTGGTATTTTTTTTAAAAAAGGAATTTGTCCTCTTCATCTAGGCCAGGAGTGAGCAAACTACAGAAGCGCCTCTTGTCTAACATCTAGTGAATCTGTATGATATACAAACCCACAGGTTTTTGAGAGTGTTATATCAGCAGAAACAATATCAGCTTGGACTGAAAGGGACAGAGAGAAGGCAAAATGAAAGAAGTGCTGTTGGACTCACAGAATTCCTAGGCAGGAAACAGGCTGATAAAACTAGTCAGCTGCATATACACGTGCAACCCTCTATGAAAAAAGAAGAATGACTCACAGACTGGAGCATGAGGGAAGAGCCTTGTGCTACAGAAGGCGGAACCTTAAGCCACAGAAGATGGTAGAAGAGATCATGAGGCAAAGAATGCAGATGGCTTCTAGAAACTGGAAAAGGCAAGGAAATGGATTTTCTCCTGAAGCCTCTAGAAGGAATGCAACTCTGCCAACATGTTGACTTTAGATTTCTGGCTTCCAGAATTATAAGAGAATAAATTTGTATTGTTTTAAACCACTAAGTTTGGGGTAATTTGTTAGAGCAGTGATAGGAAACTAAATACGTATTTTAGTAATTCTGCTTCTCTCACAATCAAATTCTGGATCTGATTTTCAGTACAGCTTGCTCTGCAGCTCCAGAACATGGGTACCTCAAACTTTGCATGCATCCATAGACACCTTCTGGTTTTCACACTGTGGCCTCAATTTGTAGGTGGCTGGCCTGAGCTTGTCATTTTCTTCCTTTAGCACTTAAATTGCATTAGCAGCAACCAAGAACCTGTATAGTTCTTAAAACTACCGTTGACCCTAGAGATGTCAAACATTAGAGACATTGCAGAAGCCAGTGAAGTCACTTTTACCTGTATTCCATGGCAAGCTCTGCAGGTGCGATTTAGTAATCATACTACATATATCAGGTTTTGTCACAAGGTGTCCTTGTTGACAGTTGGCCAGTGAGTGAACAAGTATGGGAATCTCATCCTGAGGATCTGCTTCCTAGGATCTCTTCTGGTACCAGTTGTCTTAGTCTGGGCTTCCCATGAAGCAAATCCTGACACAAGAATTTAAGTGCAAGTAGATTGTTAGATAAACGGGAGGGAAAAAATCTAGTAAGGGGAGGGGAAACTCAAGCAGGAAAGGGAAGGCAGCCCTGTGAAATACATGGCAGATAAAGATAAAAATAGGCTCTGTTCATGCAACATTTCATAAGTGGTGTTGCTTTTCTGGTCTAGCTACTCTAAACCATTGGAATCTTGACTTCATATGTTGATGACGTCTATATTGTGTGGATACATCTACCGTGGTAGTCAGTGGTAATGTTCACCAAACTAAGTATTTCAAACCCTGATTTGTGGGAACAAGTTAGGAGTTCACTTTTCAGTTCCCTTGTGGTTGGACAGGGCCATGTCACTAGTTCTGGACAATGAGTTGTGAGTGGAAAAGATAGAAATGATCTGTGTCACTTCCAGGTTGAAACGTTTAATCACTACAGCATGCCAGGGTTTATTATAGCAGTGTGCTGGTAAATTGGGTCTCTGGAAAAAAAGAAAACAAACCCGGCCCTGATTTACAGCGTATTCCAGTTTCTATAGCATAAATACCCCACTATGGCCAATTCCAGGCTATCAATGTGATGTCATTGAGCAAAGAGGTTGAGAAGAGTTGTGCACACTAAGCATGCATGAACCAGTGTGAGCTGGTTGCATCACACCACTGGTTTATTTCCACTCCACTTATCACCCACAATTGTGTTTTTATTGACACTGTGATGTCAAGTAAACCAATTCTAGAATCTGCTTCATAGTGTCACTTCTGGTACCACCTGTCTTATTTGACTCTTTGGAGTTCTCTTGCCTTCTACCAAAGTGACCGGAAACATGAGCATTGAATATATAAAACTCTTATCTCTATGTCTTTGTAAAGTCAAATTTTAATCCCATTTTGGAAAAGAAAATAAGTCTCTTGTTTAATTTTTGCAGGAAACAGAGATGAATCTCCTGACATTTTATTCTAAGCATCCAAATTGGCACTTACCCAAAATTCAAAACTAAAGAGAAAGAAAATCTCAATTATCTCTTTATATAGAAACTTGTTCTCATTTCTCTCTCCCTTCACTCTTCTACCCTATCTACAAGAATGTGTGTCCTTTTGTGGGACGTTATTCCATATTTTATCGTGCTGTTATGGGTTCAAAAGACAACTACAAAGTGGTTTACTATTTTCATTTTCTTCTTTTGCTTGAAAACAAAGACTTATGACAATTGCACAATGTAGTTGTGGAACATAAACTAACATTGCATAACTTCTAAGATTTAGAATCATCTTTGTCTGTTTTCACACTCAAAACAGAGCAGTCAAATGAGAGAACTTTAATAACACAATAAAAATTCTTTCTACTTCTTGTTAGAAGACTCATGGTTTAATCCCAAATGATTAGAAGATATTCCTTTCCCTCTTATCTAGATAGTGAAGGACTAATTTTGTAGTGAGCAAAGACATGGACAATTTTAAGGAAGTGGTCATAACCAATATCTACATACAGAGCACATTAATTTTTTCTTAAATGCTAAATAATATTGCACAGAGTACATAAGAACTGAAGAAACAGAGAGTAAATGAGTTCTTTGAGAGAGATGATTTCAAACGGCTTTTTCTCTGAGCACTGTGGCAAAATAATTTTTAAACATTTCTGCCACCCATATGTTCCAAAAGATATTTGAGTTGCATCAAGGAGAATATATGGTCCTTTTGAAATGAAATAATTCTTGTAATGCACTTAACAATGTTCCTGGCACGTAATTAGTGCTCAACAAAATATTATCATTGTTAACAGAAGAGTGTTAAGACTACTTGCACTAGGCATTCTTATTTCTTCATGCTGTTCCTCCTGCCTGGAATGTCCTAAGTCTTGCTCTTAGTTCATTGAAAATTCTAGGCATTCAGGTTCTGTTGTGAAATTTATATTCAGTTGAATCTATATCAGCCTGGTCTCTTCTTTGTATGACTTCTTCTTGCATTTTCAGTGTCAAGAATGGTAGTTAAACAGGGCCTCTGAAGCCAGATTGCCTGGGTTTGAACCTTGGCTCTGCACTTATACTGACTGGATGGCCTTGGGTAATTTAATTAACCTCTCTGGATCTTATCTGTAAAATGGCATAATAATAGTATCTACCTTTTTAGATTGTTGTGAGGAGGAATTAAAATATGTAAAGGAATTAGAACAATGCTTCCTACATAGTAATCAGTATTATCTATCATCATTATCTTGCATTTTTATACTAATTTGCTCTTTAATTGGTGCATGTATCAGTTCCACATCACCAATTAATTGTAAGCTTTTTGAGATCAAGAACCATTGCTTAGGTGACTTTTATACTGCCCATCACAGAAATAGGTACACAATTGATGTCCAATATCTGTTAATGGAGTAAAATAAAGTACCAAAACCAAACCAAACCCATTGCTGTCGAGCAGATTCCGACTCATAGAGACCCTGTAGGACAGAGTTTCCAAGGAGTGCCTGGTGGATTCAAACTGCCAACCTTTTGGTTAGCAGCCCAACTCTTAACCACTACACCACCAGAATTTTCAAATAAAGTATATGTATGTGTAAATTATTTAGGATGAGGGAATAAAAAAAGAAATATCCACATGTTGAGTACCACCTGCCTGTATCACATACATTATATCATTTCATCTTCATAGCCCTGCTGTGTTTGGAAGCTTTTTCTTCTACATAAATAGGATTTATATGAGGATTGAATAATGCGTGCAAAGTGCTCAGCATAATACTTGACACATGAAAGGCTCAAGGAATATAACATTTGTTAAATACTAGTAGAAAAGAAGCCAAAAATTTTCATATTTTCTCCTAATTTTATAGATAGAGCAACTGTGCCTCATAGAGATTGAATCAGTGACCCGATGTCAAATAGTAAGTGGTGCAACCAGATAAATTGGTTTAATTTTCTACTGTTGTAAGATGATCCACTTATAAGGGGCTGGTTATTGGATGGATAGTAGGATCAAAGGAAAGAGCAATGAGTAGGAAGCCAGAATCTAGATCTAACCTTGCCTTTTTCCTTATACAACTATTTGTGAGTGAACTTTCCTTGGCCTCGATTTCCACATCTGTAAAAGGAGAAGGTGAATTAATGATCTCTAAGATCCCTTCAACCTCTGCCATTCAAAATTATCAACTTAGCTTAAAGAATCTTAAACATGAGGTGGCACTCAATCTTCCAAGAAAAAATTTTCTTGTTCTTTGGAGTCAGGGAAGAATTTCTTCCTACTTTTATGGAGTAGCTGAAAAAATACTTCAAACGACATGTTTTAATATAATATTTTTGTCAGTGTTTATTGCAGGTTACGCCATGTTACCCTTAGTTGCATGAATACGGAAACACTGAAATCATTCCTCACTGTAAGAACATTTAGGGACAGTCCATTTCCTTTGCTTCCCACAAGGCAGAGTAAACAGTACCTTCCAACCTCATCTGGGGTTTTCTTATCTGACTATATTAGGACTTCAGTAATGCAGTATAAGACTGCAAGAAACAGACATGCTGTTCCAAGCAAAGTGAGGTGGGAGCCCATGGAATGCCACATGTCTGGAGGATTGAAAATATTGTTTATCAAAAGGGTATTTTCATATGTATACATCTTTGATATTGAGTTTTTTTTCTAGATGTTCTGGGTAGAGTACTAATAAGAAATGGAATAAACTATCCCCTAAATGATGAATAATGATCTTGTATCAAAGTAGTCAAGGAGAGGGCTGCAATAAAGAAAAATGCCTTGTTTTTAACTCAAAGGCAGATTTGAACCCACGCTTTGCATCTATGGAGTTCTTAGAATACCATTTACTAATCTCACTAGTAGGAGTAGATTATAATAATGAATTGTTAAACTCAAAACACAAGATGGACTCTAGATTGCCCTGAACTAAATGTGAGATATAGAAAATCCTTTATCGAGAAAAATATCCATGTATTCCCCCGTGTACTCCTGTGAAGACTGGCAAATAAACCCTGGTAAACTAATTGGCAGTAGAAATGATTGAGAAAAAAGTAAGAAAATACATGGTATTGCAGCTTAATAGGTCTAATTCAAAGGAATGAGCCAGTAGTTTGGTGATATGACTCCAGACAGCAGCATCAATAAATCTTGTTCAAACTGTTCCAATGAATCTTTTCAACCAATGATTCCTAGGGAACTTGGATCAAATACATGAGAATAAACAATGATTTTTAAAAAAAAAAAAAAAAGGAAAATCAGGTGCTATAGTTAAGAGCACCACGCCATCCCTTCACAGCAAAGATCTGAAAAACTAAGTCAAAAAGAGACAAACGTCAATCCTAAAACCCTAAGCATCAAATGAAGAGATAAAGAACTCAGCCAACCACTGAATGGAATAAGAAACTGACCAAGAACAGAGAGCGAGGAGAGGAGAGATACATGCAGAGGTCCCCTATCAGCTACTGCAGCACGAATCTGCCATCTTGGACTCTTATCAGAGATCAGCGAACTGTGGGTACGAGAAAGTAGCTTCACAGAGCCTCCAGCAGGAGACAGAACAACCAGAACAACCGGTAACCAACGATATACTCTTTCCCACCCCCTACCTTTCTTCACCCCCACTTGGCCTCTTCTGCTTACTGCAGCCACAATCTCTTAGCCAGGAAGCACTGGCTTCACCCCAGTGTCACTTGGATTCCACTAGCTCGCACTGGTCAGCTCCCCTGAGTGCCATTTGTTGGCTTCCAGTGTTGCTTTTTTCTGCTTCATTAGATTTCTTCCATACCTCTCAACATCTCCCCTTCCTTTCTCTCAAATATCCGGCAACATGTGCCATCGTTGCTTCTTCCTGAGAGGCTGCCAAACACTGCTCAACTGTGAAACTGTTTCCTGGCCCATGCTGCCATGCAGGTGGGACCCCTGGGGCTTTTTTTGTTTGTTTGTTTGTTCTTATTTGTTCTGTTATGATTTATTTGTTTGTTTTCTCTTTCTTTTCTCAGCTTGGGAGCCCATTCTGGCTGGGCAGTGTCATGCGACTTGGGACCTACTCCCTTACTCTGCACAGAAGAACAGTGACGTCACAAGGGGCATTTCTTTTTTCTTGGTTTTTTTTTTTTTCTCTCTCTCTTTTTTTTGTTGCTTTTTTTTTGTTTTTTTGTTTGTTCTGTGTTTTGTTTTCTTCTCTCTCTTTTTCCATTTTTGTCTTTCCTCATTTCCACATTTCCAGTTTCTTGATTTATTCATTTTTTTCTTTACCCTTTTCTTTTTCTTTTTTCATTTTGTTTTTCTCCATTTCTCAGTCTATCATCTCTCCAGTTCAATAGCAAGCTCCCTTAGCACTCTTTTTTTTTCGTGTGTATGTTTTTGTCTCCTATTCTTATCTCCTCTCTCTCCTCTTTCCCATAACAATCTTATCTCCACACATCACAATCTCCCCCCTCCTTCCTGCCTACTGCACTGTGTGCTGAACATCGGGAATTCAGATCTCTAATATTCAGAATTATCCAAGAGTTGAAGTAAAACGCAGAAAAAATAGACAAATTCATGGAAAATGCAAACAAATTCATGGAAAACACAGACCAAAGAAACAGAATTCAAGAAAACAATACAAGAGCAGAATGCTAAAATAAATTCACAACTAGAAATCATACAGAAATAACGATTAGAAATCCAAAAGATAAAAAACAAGATTTCAGACACGGACAGTGTCACAGAAGGGCTGAGGAGCATGTTTGAAATGATGGAAGACAGGATTAGCAAAATTGAAGACAAACACTTGGATACAACTCTGTTTCAGGAAAATTCAGAAAAAAAAGAACAAAGAAAAATGAAGAGACCCTGAGAATGATGTGGGATACAATCAAAAGCAAAAATTTGTGAGTGATTGGAATTCCAGAACAAAGGGAGAAAACAGAAAACACAGAGAGGATCATTGAAGAACTGCTGACATAAAACTTCCCCAATATCATGAAAGATGAAAAGCTGGCAATCCAAGGAGCTCAACGAACCCCGTATAGAAGAGACCCCAAAAGAAAATCACCAAGGCATATCATAATCACACTCGTCAAAACCAAAGACAAACAAAGACTCCTGAGAGCAGCTTATGAAAAACAAGAAGTCACATACAAAGGAGAAACAATAAGACTAAGCTCAGATTATTCAGCAGAAACATGCAGACAAGAAGGCAATGGGATGACATATATAAAACCTTGAAAGAAAAAAATTGCCAGCCAAGAATAATATATCCTGCAAAACTCTTGTTCAAACTTGATGGTGATATTAGGTCATTTCCAGATGTATAAAAATTAAGGGACTATGTAAAAACCAGACCAAACTTACAAGGCTTATTAAATGAAGTCCTTTGATCTGAGCACAAACAATATCAGACCACAGGCTGAATATGGGACACAGGATTATACTAGCCATATACCAACCTAGGAAATGAACTCTTAAGGACTATGCAAAACCAAAATAATTACAACAGGGAACCAGAGAGGTTAACGTGTAAATGACAACAGCATCAAAACAATAAAAGAGGGAATAAACAGTGTAGGTATAGAACCTTCTAGTGGAGAGGAAGTCAAGTGATACCAAGTAATTATAGACTGGTACAAATCCAGGAAGATAAAGGTAAATTTCAAGGTAACCACAAAGAAAGTTAACAAACTTACTCATTAAAATAAAGAAGAAAAACACAAAGTCTCAGTAAAAACAAAACCTACAAAAACAAAAGAAATGAAAAAAAATCCACAAACAAAAGAAACTCAGCACAGGAGAGTAAGAGGAACAAAGAAAACATCAGGACCACAAAAAAAAAAGCACTACAAAAAGACAGCAATAAACTCACACCTATCAATAATTACACTGAACGTAAATGGCCTAAATGTACCCATAAAAAGATGGAGAGTGACAGAATAGATTAAAAAAACAGGATCCATCAATATGCTGTCTACAAGAGACACACCTTAGAAACAAAGATGTAAATTTATTAAAAATCAAAGGATGGAAGAAAATACATCAAGCAAACAGCTACCAAAAACGAGCAGCAGTGGCAATACTAATCTCAGATAAAATAGACTTTAAAACAAAATCCACCATAAAATACAAAGAAGGACACTATATAATGATTAAGGGGACTATCCATCATGAAGGCATAACCATAATAAACATCTACACACCCAATGACAGGGCTCCCAAATACATAAAACAAACTCTAAGAGCACTGAAAAAGAAATTGACAGTTCCACAATAATAGTAGGAGACTTCAACACACCACTCTTGGTAAAGGACAGAACATCTAGAAAGAAACTCAACAAAGATAAAGAAGAACTAAAGGGCACAATCAGCCAACTTAACCTCATGCACATATATAGAACACCACTCCCAACAGTTGCGAAGTACACAGTCTTTTCCAATGCTTATGGAATGCTCTCCAGAATAGACCACATCTCAGGCCACAGAGCAATCCTCAACAAGATCCAAAATGTTCAGATAATGCAAAGTATCTTCTCTGACCACAACTCCATCAAGGTAGAAATTCACAACAGGAAGAGCAAGGGAGAAACAATCAATCACATGGAAACTGAATAACACCCTGCTTACACATCACTGGGTAATAGAAATCAGAGATGGAATAAAAATTCCTAGAATCAAACAAGAATGAAAACACATCATACCAAAACCTTTGGGACACAGCAAAGGCAGACCTCAGAGGACAATTTATAGCAATAGATACACACATCAAAAAAGAGGAAAGGGACAAAATCAAAACTTTAACTACAGAACTCGAACAAATAGAAAGAGAACAGCAGAAAAAAGCCCACAGCCACTAGAAGAAAGGAAATAGCAAAGATCAGAGCAGAATTAAATGAAATAGAGACTAGAAAAACAACAGAAAGAATCAACAAAACCAAAAGTTGGTTCTTTGAAAGAATCAACAAAATCAACAAACCACTGGCCAGACTGATAAAAGAAAAACAGGAGAGGACACAAATAACCCAAATAAGAAATGAAATGGGGGACATTACAACAGACTCAACTGAAATAAAAAGGATCATAACAGATTATTATGAAAAACTGTACTCCAACAAATTTGAAAACCTAGAGGAAATAGATAAATTTCTAGAAACGCACTACCTCCCCAAACTAACACAAAGTGATGTTGAAAATCTGAACAGACCCATAGCAAGAGAGGAGATTGAAAAGGTAGTAAAAAAATCTTCCAACCAAAAAAAGTCCTGGCCCGTATGGCTTCACTGGAGAATTGTACCAAACATTCAGAGAAAAGCTTATACTAGTATTACTCAAACTATTTCAGAACATAGAAAAGGAAGGGATACTTCTGAATTCATTTTATGAAGCCAGCATAACCCTGATACCAAAACCAGGCAGACACCACAAAAAAAGAAAATTACAGACCAATATCTCTCATGAATATAGATGCAAAAATTCTGAACAAAAAATTCTAGCCAATAGAATTCAGCATCATATCAAAAAAATAATACACCACGACCAAGTAGGATTCATACCAGGTATGCAAGGATGGTTCAACATTAGAAAATCAGCATAATCTACTACATAAATAAAAGGAAAGAAAAGAATCACAATTGATGCAGAAAAGGCATTTGACAAAGTCCAACACCCATTCTTGATAAAAACTCCCAATAAAATAGGTGTAGAAGGGAAATTTCTCAACATAATAAGGGACATCTATGAAAATCCAACAGCCAACATCATTCTTAATGGAGAGACACTGAAAACATTCCCCTTGAGAACAGGAACAAGACAAGGATGCCCTTTATCTCCACTCCTATTTAGCATTGTGCTGGTAGTCCTAGCTAGAACAATAAGGCAAGAAGAGGAAATAAAGAGCATCCAAATTGTTAAAGAAGAAATTAAACTGTCCCTGTCTGAGGATGATATGATACTATACATAGAAAACCCTAAAGACTCCACGAGAAACCTACTGGAACTAATAGAAACATTCAGCAGAGTAGCAGGATACAAGATAAACATTCAAAAATCGGTTGGATTCCTATACACCAATAAAGAGAACGATAAAAAGGAAATCAGGAAAACAATACCATTTATAATAGTACCTAGAAAAATAAAATACTTAAAAATAAATCTAACCAGTGATGTAAAAGACTTATACAAAGAAAACTACAAAACTGTACTGCAAGAAACCCAAAGGGATGTACATAAACGGAAAAACATACCATGCTCATGGATAGGTAGACTCATCATTGTAAAAATGACAATTCTACCCGAAGCAATTTACAAACACAATGGAATCCCCATCCAAATACCAACAGCATTCTTTAAAGAGATGGAAAAACTAATCCCTAACTTTATATGGTAAGGGAAGAAGCCACAGATAAGTAAAGCTCTACTGAAGAAGAAGAATAAAGTGGGAGGACTCGCACTACTTGTCCTCAGAACCTTATATACAGCTATGGTAGTCAAAACAGCCTGGTACTGTACAATGACAGGTACATTGACCAATGGAACAGAATTGAGAACACAGAAGTAAATCCATCCACCTACAGTCACCTGAACTTCGACAAGGGCCCAAAGTCCATCAAAATGGGGAAAAGACAGTCTTTTTAACAAATGATGCTGGCAAAACTGGATGTCCATCTGCAAAATAATGAAATAGGACTCATACCTCACATCATACACAAAAACTAATTCAAAATGGATCAAAGACCTAAATATAAAGTTCATAGAAGAAAAAACAGGATCAATGCTAGAGTCCCCAATGCACAGCATTAACAGGATACAAACCATAACCAACAACACACAAACCCCAGAAGATAAGCTAGATTACTGGGATCTTTTAAAAATTAAACATTTATTCTTATCAAAAGACTTCACCAAAAGAGTAAAAAGAGAACCTACAGACTGGGAAAAAAATTTTGGACATCACAAGTCAGACAAAGTTCTATTCTCTAAAATCTACAGGAAAATCCAACACCTCTACAACAAAAAGACAAATAATCCAATTAAAAAAGGGGCAAAGGAAATGAACAGACGCTTCACCAAAGAAGACATTCAAGCAGCCAACAGACACATGAGGAAATGCTCACGATCACTAGCCATTAGAGAAATGCAAATTAAAACCGCAATGAGATACCATCTCACCCCGGCATTACTGGCACAAATCAAAAACACTGGCAATAACAAATGTTGGAGAGGCTGTGGGGAGATCGGAACTCTTATGCACTGCTGGTGGGAGTGCAAAATGATACAACCATTTTGGAAAATGATATGGTGCTTCCTTTGAAAGCTAGAAATAGAAATACCATACTATCCAGCAATCCCACTCCTAGGAATATATCCTAGAGAAATAAGAGCTGTCACACAAATAGACATATGCACACCCATATTCATTGCACCATTGTTCACAATAGCAAAAAGAAACAACCTAGATGCCCATCAACAGATGAATAGATAAACAAACTATGGTACATACACACAATGGAGTATTATGGAACAATAAAGAACAATGATGAATCTGTGAAGCATCTCATAACATGGATCAAACCGGAGGACTTCATACTGAGTGAAATACATCAATCACAAAAGGACAAATATTGTATGAGACCTCTACTGTCAAAACTCATGTAAAAGTTTACTCACAAAAAGAAACAATCTTTGCTGGTTACAAGGGATGGGAGGGGTAGGGGGAGGAACTAAATAGACAATAGATAAGTGGTAACCTTGGTGAAGGGTAAGACAGTACACAGTACTGGGGAAGCCAGCACAACTTGTACAAGGAAAGGTCATGGAAGCTCCATAGACACATCCAAACTCTCTGAGGGACTGAATTGCTTGGCAGAGGGCTATGGGGACCATGGTCTCCAGGAACATCTAGCTTAATTGGCATAACACAGTTTATAAAGACAATGTTCTACATTCTGCCTTGGTGAGTAGCATCTGGGGTCTTAAAAGCCTGTGAGCAGCCATCTAAGATACTCCACTGGTCTCATCCCTTCGGGAGCAAGAGAAAATGAAGAGAACAGGATACAAGGAAAAGATTAGTCCAAAGGACTAACGGACCACAGCTACCAAGGCCTCCACCAGGCTGAGTCCAGTATAGCTAGATGGTGCCCGGCTGCCACCACTGACTGCTCTGACCAGGATCACAACAGAGGGTTCTGGACAGAGCTGGAGAAGGATGTAGAACAAAATTCTAACTCAAAAAAAAGACCAGATTTACTGGCCTAAAGGAGACTGGAGAAACCCCGAGAGTATGGCCCCCAGACACCCTTTTAGCTCAGTGGTGAAGTCACTCTTCAGGTTCACCATTCAGCCAGGGAGTGGACAGCCCCATAAAACGAAATGGGATTAATGAGGCGCGGCAGTCCAGGGACAAGGACTAGAAGGCAGGAGGGGAGAACAAAGCTGGTGATAGGGAACCCAAGGTTGAGAAGGGACAGTGTTGACATGTTGTGGGGCTGTTAACCATTGTCATAGGGCAGTATGTGTACTAACTGTTTAATGAGAAACTATTTATTATGTAAACCTTCATTTAAGGTACAAAAAAAAAGAATTATCTATGTGAGATCAACTGACAATAGCAACTCAAAAGGTTGGATGGGAAGCCTAGGGGGCAGTGAGTTGAAGATAATGGTGATGGAATAATTTGGAAAAGGATAGTGAGAATAGCAGCACAACCGGAAGAATGTAATCCATGTCACTGAATTGTACATGTAGAAACTTTTGAAATGGTGTAACTTTGGCTATGAGTATTTTCACCAAAAAAGAAAAGAGAAAAGGTCCTCCAAGGTTGAGAAGACAGAGTGTTGACATGTCGTGGGGTTGTTAACCATTGTCATAGGGCAATATGTGTACTGTTTAATGAGAAACAATTTGTTCTGTAAACCTTCATCTAAAGTACAATTTTAAAAAATTTAAAAAATAAAAATAAAAAAAAGGAAAATCAAATCAGAGGACATCAAAAGTAATGAGCTTAGCTGTAATTAGACTCACTTATACACACTTTTGCTTCATGCTTTTCAAGGTTAAAGAAAGTTCAAATTGTAAAGCCCTGGCTTGGTAGCAATCAGTGGACAAAGTGTGTTTTCTTTGAAACCACCTGAGGGGACCACAGAAGGGCTTACAATTCAGTTGGACCCACTTCACAGATATAGTTATAGCTTCAAGGGAGATTAGCAGATAGGAGACAGCAAAAAAGCCAAAGCCTTTCATTTCTGGATCTGCACCAAATGGTCCCCCCACCCCCATAGATGCACAAATGTGCTTTTTTCTTTTGACGTGCCCCCTCTGGGCTTGCAAAGAAAAATGCCTGCAGCAAATAAACCAGCTCTAATGGTTTTCTGGAGTTCTGGTGGCACAATGGTTAAGAGCTCAGCTGCTAACCATAGGTTGGCAGTTCGAATCCACCAGCTGCTCCTTGGAAACCTTATGAGGCAGTTCTGCTCTGTCCTATAGGGGTCACTATGAGTTGGAATTGACTAGACAGCAATGGTTTTTTGTTTGCTTTGGTTTTTTGGTTTAATGGTTTTCTAGTCCCTTTATAGATTATCCTACAACTTAAGTCCTTTTAGGGAGAAAAATCATTTTCTTTAGAGAAAAAGTACAGTAATGTCCTTCTGGTGTTTCACTAAAGGATTAAATAAGCATTTCTATTTGACGGGAAATAATTTTGCTGAAGGAATAACATGTTGTGACTTCTTTTGGAGGTAAATTTTAAATTTTATTAAGAAATCAATTTTTTTTCTAATTTAGTGCCTAGAATAGTCCCTGAAATGTATTAGGCCCTTTGAGAGCATAAGAGAGATATATACATGATTCCTGCATCAGGAATAGTATAGGGGAACACGTTTAACAGTTGGAAACAAAACAGATGGTAATTATGAGGCATGAACTGAATTCCAAGAAGTCAGAGTATTCAACTTGGGTTGAGCTGACAGGGTGGTTTTCAAGGAAGAGTTGTAATACGTGTTAGACTGTAAGTGTCATCTCAAGACTACACTGAGATATATGCAGTAATAGAAAAATCAGTAGCATTTCGTCATGCTTCTTTTTTGCCAGTCCATGTCTTTGCTCGTGACATTCTTTCCCGCTTGGAGCGTTCCTCCTGCCAATGCAATAAATCACCACTTTCAAAACCTGGCTCATAATATACCTGTCCAGGAAATCCATCCTGGAATGCCTTTGCACATCGTCATTTTCAACCGTCCCATCTGAGCGTGCTATTTTGCGTTTTAATCGTTTTTATGTTACTGGTGTAGGTGTGCTGATCTTGCTGAACTTAAAAACTGCAAACGAGCAAAGAATGCAGCGTTTTGTTCGTTTGACCTTGTCTGATGTCATTTCCCTTTCCGTCTTTCACCACCTGGTACCAATTTTCGTATGTAACACGTTTCTTGTCTTTAGCTGAATGTATTTTTCTAAACTTTTAGAATGAGGTGAGTTCCCCCTCCCCCTTTTTTTTAAATGGAGGCTTGCTTTCTGGTTTTTTTTTTTTTGTTTTTTTTTTTTTTCTGCTCTGTTCCTCGCTCCCACTTTGGCCTAGATCTTCACTTTCCTTTCTCTCTGATGTCCCTACAGAACCAATGTTTTGAAATCTGCTTTTTAGAGGTATAATTTACATATAATATATTGCACAATTTGATGAATTTTCACAAACACTTATATTATTAGAATCAACATCAAAACCATGATCTAGAACATTCTATCACTCATCAAGTTCCTTCTCTTAAAAAAAAAAAAGTTTCCTCATGACTCTTTGAAGCCAATCCCCCGATGTGTAGCAACCTCTGATCTGATTTCTATCACCATAGTATTTTTTTTTTTCCTAAAATTTTATATAAATGGAATCATACAGAGGATAAGTCTATTTGATGTTAAAGCTTATGCTCTTTACCTGCACCCATTGCCTCTCTTTAAAAGACAGAAAATGAAGAAGTAATTGAAGTAAGTTGAAATTAAACCCATTACTCAGAGTTGGCCCTTAGTTGCCAAGGGAATCCAATCTGGTCCCATTCTGCTCAACCAGTCTCATTAATAATCAATCAATCAATCAATAAATCTTTAGCAACTGCTACTAACAATAAATAGCTACAAATAACAACAACAAAATAAACAACTATATAAACATCTGAGAGAGATCCTAGGGGTTCACAGATGAATAAAATATATTCCCCATATTCTAGAGCTTGTTGGTAATAGGAGAGATAACACAAGAGCAGAAATTAATACATCTTCAAAAAATAGAGAGAAGAGTACAGACAAAATGTTCTAGGAGTTCAGAGGAGGAAGAGGGCACACATTTAGGGAATCAGAAAAGTATTTTTAAAAAGAAGTAGCTTTAATCTTGGCCCTGAAATATGAGTCAGATTTTAAAAGGTGATTGTAAGGTAGTATATGAGGTGAAGACAGTACCATGAGTATGGTAGGTGCGATAACGGTGCATATGTCACATATATTCAGGAAAAAATAAGAAGGCATGGAAAGGGTCAAAACTGTCACTTATCTCTATCTTTTAAGATTGAAAGTAAACCTGTCCTTTTCTCTCAATGGAGTCACTAATCTATCTTCATTACACAAGTATCCTTAAAAAGAGAATTCAGAATAAAGAGTAATCATCGCCTTACTTACAAGACGTACAGAAACACAAGAATTGTCTCCCAACAGATCTTTTCTCCAAGACCTTGTGATTAAGAAAAGATATGGGAAATGAAGACCACTCCTTGACTTTCCAATATGTGCTTAAGAGATTAAAAATGGAAACACCTAAATGAGTATCCAATGCAGAATCTCATTTCCCACTTGATAGGAGAATATCAGAGTCTAGATGGGGTTATAGTCTTCCTGCCGCTTTTTGCCCCCTGGATGTTGTCTTAAAAGCTGGAAGATAATCTCCAGAACTTCAAGTTTCCTGGACCTCTCTGATGTGCGTATCAGAGCCTGGTAAGAGAGCTCAAGCATACAAAACAGCTAACACTCCTTCTATCCATCTTGGTCCATACCTTAACTACACGTCTTATTTGGTTTTCTTTCTCTATAATGATAAAATATAATAATAGAAAAGCTATACATATAGATTTGTATATATATAAATACATTTATATATATATGTATATATACATATACAAAATTTATAGAACTTATATGGTCAAATAAATAACATCCTTCAAAAATTCTTAGAGTAGCGGACACTAAATGCAACAATAAAACCATTGCTTAAAATATCTTCTGTATCTGTGGAGACTTGTTTTGATTATGCTCATTGGTGGATAGTATCTCTCCTTTGGCAAAGGGTTATAATTCTGTAAACATCTCAAAGGCATTCATAGCCAAGTCTTGTGAATAAATTGAATAATACAGCAGGCTCTTCCTACTTTTAAAGATATGCAAAACATGATATTAAGGTTCTGTCTTAGCACTTTAAGTGGCTTCTAGTTTTAAAGGCAATTCCAAAAGAAGAGTTTCAAAATTATTTTGAGTAAAGGCACAACTCCCTGAATAATTAAATAGCTTCATAAAGTGACTAGTCTGAAAGTGTATGCTCTTTTTGATTAAATAAATGATAGGATTCATATTTTTAAATCAGTCATCCAATAGCTATGTCCTTTCCCTCTGTAAGCACATTAATAATAATAGCTTACAATTATTAATCACTTTTGC
This sequence comes from Dugong dugon, assembly GCA_030035585.1. NCBI lineage: Eukaryota > Metazoa > Chordata > Mammalia > Sirenia > Dugongidae > Dugong > Dugong dugon. The sequence goes on from CM057465.1 coordinate 18,694,560, forward strand.
CAGGTTAAATATGAAATATGTATTAATCATTTAAAAAGTTCTATTTACAGGGAGGAAACTGAGGCACCAGAGGTTTAATAACTTGTTCAAGATTGCCTAATTTGCAGCAGCTTAGAATTTGAACCAGGGCATAAACACTGCAGAATCTGTACTTTCTGTTTGCATATGCACTATTGCACCAAGCCAATCTAAAGCACCAAAGTTTGAAATATGTATAATTACACATCAACTTATGTATTTTCAAAAACCTTCAACCAATGATTTGTGCATAACTTGCTGAAAAGATAAAATATTTTTCTGAATTTCATACTCTACATCATGTATATTGGTTCTACTCAGTTCCAGTAGCTCATTTTGTTATTCAATGTCTTCCTTGGGTAAAAAAAAGAATGTGAAAATCTCATGAGAGATATAAATCTAGTTTTGTCTTTAAATGGGTTTTAAGTATGTTTTATTTATAGATTCAAAATAATCGGTAAAATGAAGATACACACAAGCCTTTGAATTCCATTGAACCATGTATGAGAACACCTGCATAATCTTTGAAGGAAATAACTTGCTTCAAAAATCAAGGTGCTACATGCCTGTTTTATTACATACATAGACATTACATTTCTTTTTGTAGAAATTTCTAGTTAGGGAAAATTTGTCAGGAAGTAATTCTTTGAGGTCTTGGAAATAGCATACTAACTGTTTATTCCTAATTTTGAAGAGCAGTATAAAAATGTATCCCTGAAGAACAGCCTGCAGATAAGATTCATTCATTCAGTTATCAATTTATTCATTCATATTTTTTATTCAAAAAATAGTTATTTAGGGTGTTCTATGTGTATGGTACAGTTCTAGGAGATTCTGAGATGTATGCAATGAGATGCCTGCTCTCATGGAGTTTACAATCTAGCTGAGGGAATAAAATACGTGCACAACTCCAGTCAATGCAAGGCGATATGTGACCTGCAGTAATCCATTTCAACTCATTCCACCAACATCAATGAGCATTTGTTGTGTGTCTCTATTTTACTAGGAACTGGGGATAAAAATAGGAATAAAGCACTTTTTTTGGTCTATAAAACTTCTTGGAATAAATTTCATCTACGAGGTGTCTGAGGAAGAAGAAAATTTCTTGTCATCAGAGGTGTCTGTCACGGGCTGGTGGTGATACATTGAGAATACCGAGAAAAGTCGTTCACTATAAACTGACTGATTTCAGTTATTTGACCATTATGTTCCTTAAAACCTTGAGACTCAATGATTTTAAACTTCTACGTGCTTCTTTCAGCGGTAGATAGATATTTCAGAACTTCTCAGATGATTGATTATGTGTTAGCAGTTGCCTACTCCAGTTTCAGACTGAGTCTTCTTACTACGGAGGAGTTGAAGTGCTCCTTTAGAAGAAAGACCGAATCAGTGTCTTTAAAGACAGAAAGTCTTACAGCCCAGGGAACATTATTTGTTTCTTCTTTCCTTCCTCCCTCCCTTCCTTCCTTCCTTTCTTCCTCTTTTCCTCCCTTCCTTTCATTCTTTCTTAAAGCTTCATTCAAAGAGCATATTTCTTCACTTAAAAAACTGAAATAATCACAAAGATTAAATCAAAATTCAGTGCATGGTGTCTAGGCCTTTTTAAAAAGGCTTCCTAGCGTTTGAGTGTCCAAAAATTAAAGGTTTCTATTTCAAAGGATTTTACTCACTTCACATAGCATACAGGGTACGGTACTTGGGAGACAACTATTGGATTTATCAAAAGTGAAAGACAAAATAGAGGTCTAGTATAGCAAATAGCATAATGTGGCTACAATGCTTGTCTTTTTGATTGATTTTGAAGTATTGTCCTCTAAGTTGTTCTGCTTTCTTATTTTGGTTTAAAGGCTCAAGTGTAACAAGAATAAAATATTTCTACATCCAAACTAGAAGTGCAAATTCCCTTTTTTCTTATAAACTTAACCATACATGATTGGATTAAAAACAAAATCTTGAAGCTGTGGAATTCTCATTGTACAAGTAAATAACAGTTTTACTTTTGAATCTTTCTCCTATGGCATGAGCCTGGAATCTGTTGGCAGATGAAGGTATTTGGATACGTTGGAGATATAGAAAGAAATGAAACCCATGGTTGAGTGATCTTAGCTGTGGCATTGGTGGCTGGAACGCCTGGACCATCCGAAGTGGCAAACTAGGTTTAGTTCGACTGTTTATAAACAGAGGGTCAGAGTGAGAAAACCTCAGGAGAGCGTGTTTGCTTTTATAAAGTGAGTTTGAAAGTTTGTTGTTGTTTTAAAGTAATTTTCAAAAAGGCAGTGTCACCAAGAGTGTAGATTTAGAGCCATATTGGTTGGGTTCATATCCAGGCTCTACCATTCACTAACTCTTTTCTTTAGACAAGTTTCTTCACCATTCTGTGCCTCAGTTTCCCCATCTGTAAATTGAGGATACTATTAGCATCTCATCATAGGATTGTTGTGAGGACTGAATGAGTAATACATATAAAGAGCTCATCAGTGCCCGGCATAGCAAGCACTCAATAAATTCTCAGTTTTGTGGAGTAGACTTCCTCAAAATCTTTATCTGACCCACTGCCATCGAGTTGATTCCAACTTATAGTGACCCCGGAGGGTTTCCAACACTGCAAATCTCTATGGAAGCAGACTGCCACATCTTTCTCCTGCAGACCCACTGGTTTCGAACCACCAACCTTTTGGTTAACAGTCGATCGCTATAACCACTATGCAACCAGGGCTCCTTCAAAATCCTTATAGAGGAAGAAATTAAGGCCAAAAGCAATTAAGTAATTTCCTCAAGAGTACACAGCTGGTAAGTGGCAGAACTACAATTTGAACTGAGCTACTGTGGCTTGAGATTGTATCGAAGGACTCTAGCATTTATGAGAAATTTTGGTTAAATTTTAGTGACACTGTTAGATTTCTGCTTGTTGAAATATTGAATACTACATAAGAAAAAAGCCTTTAAAATATGGCTATTGCTAATAAAAACATAGTTAAGCCTCCTATTAAGCCTCAAGAGAAAAATAAGCAAATTTTCCTACAACTATGTAACTGAACCCTACCTCAGTAGATAAAGGGAGAATGTTGTCGTAAAGGCCACATTTAGCTGAAATCCTAACCGTTGGATGAGGACTAGTGGTTTCTTGTATAGCTTGCTCACTTAAGAATATTAATCTAATAAAATTGAATAAATTCATTCCATTATTTTTCTTGGCCCCTGGAGATTCCATAAAAGCTAAAGTATGTCAGAGTCACGTTAGGTCAGATTCAACAGGAGTGGAGGTCTTGAGGAACATGTCTGACTTCATACAAATGTCTTTTTGACTTCACTGGGCTGGCTGGAGTATGTTTGTACTGAACTAAGCATCTACTAGTGACAGTCTGAAGTATTTGCTTCCCGAAGCCACCTGCTTTCTGAAGCCCTTGCACATGAGACAGGCTGGTGGGAAATTGCCATTCTGATACAGCAGTATAGCACAGTAGGTAAGAGCACAGAAGCTAGAGTCAAACCAACTGCCACTTACATGCTACATGAACTTGGGGAAGTTGCTGAAGGGCTCTGCACTTCAGTTTCTTCATGTACAAAAGGGGGATAGCAACAAAAACCACCTCATCAGGTTATTGTGAGGATTAAATAAGTTAATATGAGTAAATCTTAGATAATGACTAACACATAGAAAGCACAACGTAAGGATTAGCTATCACTAATGTTACTGCCAGTGACCAGCAGATGTACATTGGTACCTTGATTGCATTATCCACTAGTGATGATTGCAAGTATCTACACTTTAGTCACAGTGTATGTAGCGGAGTAAATCCTCAAGGTAAGCATCAACATGCTAATCAGATCATTCAACTTACAGAATTTTTTTTAAATGCCTTGCTTTTATTAGGAAAATGTAAATAAAAATAACACAACATTTTAAGGACTGAGTGAAAAGAAAACAACAAAAAGTTTAAGCAAAACACCAGAAAACTCTCAATTCCAAACCTTTTAGGATATCTCCTAAGGTCAGTTCAAGTTTAGCCCCATTTCCAGTGGCTTCTAAGTATATCATATGATGCATTCATCACTGATAAATTCCGACAACACTGCCCACGTGTCCTAGTTTAGTCTCTTAACTTTCTGAGTCTCAATTTCCCCACATATAAAACCAAAGTACTCTTTGCCCTGCCTCACTAACTGGATAGTTGGGAGCAAGATGAGACACTATCTAAAAGGGTCTTTTGCAAGCTATTATATGTTGGGCAAAGCCCTGGTGGCGCAGTGGTTAAGAGCTGGCTGCTAACCAAAAGGTTTGAATCCACCAGCCACTCCTTGGAAACCCTACAGGACAGTTCTACTCAGCCCTATAGGGCCACTATGAGTCGGAATTGACTCAACAGTAACGGGTTTGGTTTGGTTTTTGTACGCATTGGGCATATAGGGTCATCATGAGTTGGAATTGACTTGATGGCAGTGGATTTGGTTTTGATTTTGTTTGTTTTTTCTTTGTTTGTTTCTGTTTATATGTTAGACAAAATATGGTATTATTTTAAGAGGTGCCGTGACATCCTCAGGTTTCAAAAACAAATTAAATCCAGTCCCGTATAATCACCAGGGCAGAAAAATAGATAAAAATTTTATAAAGGTTTTCATCTAGTGTTGAAATAAAAAGGTGTACTGATTAGATATGTAAATTCTTACCAATATGTCCACTAAAGAGGATTTTATCACTCCCAAATGTCTTAAGAAAATCACTCCACTAAAAAGGGGTTGCAGAAGGCTAGTAAAGACTTTAGATGATACTGGGAATTCCAGGCTTTTGAGCAGGCCAGGGAAGAGATGGGTTCTGGCCAGAAAGGCTTTGAGGAGCTTTCATACCATATCAGGTGGGTGCCCCTTTTCTCTGTGTGTACTGAATTCTTCTTCTCAGATGCTGGCCCTGGAAAAGTGGAAGAAATCAGGCTGCTGCTGCTGCTGTTTCTATCTTTGTATTCAAAATACAAAAGACCACAGTGACCTAGAGATTTTTCCTGAAATAATCTGTTGTGCAGAGATACTTAATCAGCATGCATTGGTGTCTTAGTTATCTAGTGCTGCTGTAGCAGAAATACCAAAAGTGGATGGATTTAACAAACAGAAGTTTATTCTCTCACAGTTTAGGAGGCTAGATGCCCAAATTCAGGGTGCCAGCTCTAGAGGAAGACTCTGTCTCTCTCTATTAGCTCTAAAGGAAAGTCCTTGTCATCAATCTTTCCCTAGTTTAGGAGCTCCTCAGCGCAGGGACCCCTTTGGACATGCTGCGCTCCTGGCACTTCTTTCTTGGTGGCAGTGAGGTTCCAATCTCTCTGCTTGCTTCTCTCTCCTTTTATCTCTTGTAAGATAGAAGGTGATGCAGGACACACCCTAGGAAAACTCGCCTTACATTGGGTCAGGGCTGTGACCTGAGTAATGGTGTTACATCCCACCCTAATCCTCTTTAATATAACCTAATCTTGTCTCATTAACCACAGGCAAAGTTTAGGATTTACAACACATAGGATAATCACATCAGATCACAAAATGGTGGACAACCACACAATACTGGGAATCATGGCCTAGCCAAGTTGATACACATTTTTGGGGGACACAATTCAATCTATAACAATTGGTATATGATTTTACCTTGCAGCATTGCTTGTGAATTCGATAGCTAAAAATTGAAAATAATCTAAATGTTCATCTACCAGGAATTTTTTAAATAAATTCTGGTGCATTCAGTCTATGGAACTTTTATTCTATATATTCAACAACATTAAAAAATGAACTAGATTTCTATGTGTGGGCATGGAATGGGGTTCACAATGTACTAAGTGAAAACAGGAAGCTACCCTATGGTATATGTAGTATAATCCCATTTTGGGGAAAAACATAAAAAGCTCTCTCTCTCTTGTTCATTTGTAAAAATACATACATATCTTTCAAAATACATAGAAAAATATTTGTGAAAATGTATACCAAATGTTAATAGTGGTTCCCTTTGGGAAGTGGGACTTAGAAAGAGAGATATCTGCTTTTTAATTTATGTATTTCTGAATTGTTTGAATTTTTACAAGCAGCTATTACTTTTTCAGCTAAGGAGATAATTTGAGCACACTCACACACACACACAAGTGCACTAAAGTCCAGGTAAATGCTGTGACCACTCTCTTTAGCACCTACGTATTCCTTCCTCCCTATTATCCTTCCTTTGCCTGGAGAATCAAAGCTCAGCTCTGGGCTTCCTGATCAAGTTCAAGATCTAAATCTCGAAGTAGGAGGACCCTTTAAATGGGCATGAACATGGCTACCTCCCTCATTTTAGAACAACATTCTATTAGCAGCAGTTCGTGTAATGCTCTTCGCGAGCCAACGCCCAGCTACTGCTGATTTATAGTACAGCATTATAGTTCAGCACTTCATTCAAAATCCCTGCGGACATGTTGAGGTTCTGCTTTCATTTTTCATCTTTTTATGTGTGTCTCCCCAAATTCAAAGGTTTACTCCTGGGTTGCATTATCTCAAATTACAATATTTTTATAGTTTTTCCTAAAATGTTCTTTGCAACAACATGTTCTCTTGGTCCAGATTGTCAAACATGCTGATCTTGTGAAACCTTGTGAAATTGGTATGAATGTCTGTTGAGATTAGAACAACCATTCTGTTTACTGGACTGCTGCCAGTATTGGACAGCCATGTGACAACCAAGTATACCAGCTTGAACGTGGCAGTACCAAATATGCTCACTGTTTGCCTTCATTCTTTCCATTTTAATGCATGTCTTAAAATTCCCTCATGATAAATGAATTTCTTTCTGGTCTAGAATCAAGAGATTTACTGGCATTTAAGTAAGCAATAGAATGAACTCCTGATGTTTGCAAGGAATACATTTTAAAACTTTGCAATTCCCCAAACATCATGATAGCAAAAAAATTCCCTCCGTAAAATTCAATAAAGCATCACTAAAAGTTTAAGTAATTTCTTCAAATCTCCAATAACTCTATAAATACAATACTGGTTTCATGTCTGAATCATCTAAACTTTTTTCCTTTTGGGGAGGTTTCGATTTTGTGGGGTTTTTTGTTTTGTTTTGTTTTGTTTTATTGTGCATTAGGTGAAAGTTTTCAGAGTAAATTAGTTTCCCTTTCAATAGTTCGTACATAAAGTGTTCTATTATATTGGTTTCATTCCCCAAAATGTGTCAGCACTCTCCCCATCTCTGCCTTAGGTTCCCTGTTTCCTTTTGTCCTGATTTTCTACCCCTTCCCGCCTTCTTGTCTTTGCTGTTGGGCAAATGGTGTCCTTTTGCTCTCGTATAATTGATTGTTCTAAGGAGCACATCCCTCTCGGGTGTTATTGTCTATTTTATGGGCCTGTCTATGGTTTAACTGAAAGGTGGTCCCTGGGAATAGCTTCAGTTACAGTTCGGAAAGGTGTCTTACAGCCATGGTCTCAGGGGTTCCTCCAGTCTCTGTCAGACCGGTAAGTCTGGTCTTTCTAGTGAATTTGATTTTTTGTTATACAGCTTTTCTCCCACTCTGTTCAGGACCCTTTGTTGTGATCTCAGTCAGAGCTACAGGTAGTGGTAGCCAGGCACCATCTAGTTCTTCTGGTCTCAGTTTCATGTAGACTGTGGCTCATGGTGCCTTAGTCCTTTCCATTAATTGCTCCTCTGAGTCTTTGGTTTTCTTCACTCTCCTTTGCTCTGGGTGGTAAGAGACAATAGTTGTGTTTTAGATGGTCACTCGTTTTTAGGACCTCGGACGCTACTCGCAAAAGTAGGATGCAGAGTTTTGTCTTTATGAACTATATAGTGACAATTGACAAATGTCCCCCAAGTCTATGGTCCTTTGCCTTAGAGCCTAGCAACTTTATTCTGCAAGCTGTTTGGTTATGTCTGAGAAGTTATACTGACTGTGGCCCTTGTGTACTCTATTGTCTATATTAACATATAAGCTGTGCCTATAGTTATGTATGTAGAAATATCCACCACCAGACCTATATCTGCAGGTAGTATATTCCCTTACGCCTTCCCACACTTCTTGGCATACCTATCTACCTATGTATCCATTCATAAATATTGTTTGTTAATACTATTGTTACAGGATTGTCTACGCCATAGTAATTACCACTGTTGCCCTTTGTTCTGGCATTCCTCTCAGTGTCCTCCCTTGCCTTGATCATGCTTTGCTGACTTCCCCCGTCTTATGTACTGCCTTTCCTTCTCCAATATTAACGCATGTCTTATGTCTATTTCATAATTATCCCTCCCTCCCCCTCTATGCCTGGTAATCATAAAAGAATTTCTTTTCCTGTGTGTAAACCTTTTCTTTGTACCCATTTCAAAGAAAGATGATCCAATAGAATGTGGAAAATATCAAACAATATCATTAATATCACACAAGTAAAATTTTGCTGAAGATCATTCAAAAGCGGTTGCAGCAGTACATTGACAGGGAACTTGCAGAAATTCAAGCTGTACTCAGAAGCGGATGTGGAACAAGGGATATCATTGATGATGTCAGATGGATGATGGCTAAAATCAGAAAATATCAGAAAGATATTTATTTGTGTTTTATTGACTATGCAAATGCATTCGACTGTGTGGATCCTAACAAATTATGGATAACATTGAGAAGAATGGGAATTCCAGAACAATTAATTGTGCTCATGAGGAACCTGTACTTAGACCAAGAAGCAGTCATTTGAACAGTACAAGGGATACTGAGTGGTTTAAAGTCAGGTAAGGTGTGTGTCAGTGTTGTATCCTTTCACCATACTTATTCAATCTGTATGCTGAGAAAATAATCCGAGAAGCTGGTCTGTATGAAGAAGAATGTGGCATCAGGGTTGGAGGAAGGCTCATTAACAACCTGTGATATACAGATGACACAACCTTGCTTGCTGAAAGTGAAGAGGACTTGAAGCTCTTACTGATGGAAATCAAAGACCATAACCATCAATATGGATTACACATCAACATAAAAAAAAAACAAAAATCCTCACAACTGAACCAATAAGCAACATCATGATAAACAGAAAATATTGAAGTTGTCAATGATTTCATTTTACTTGGGCCCATAATCAACACTTATGGAAGCAGAAGTCAAGAAATCAAAAGACGCATTACACTGGGCAAATCTGCTGCAGAAGACCTCTTTAAAATGTTAAAAAGCAAAGATGTCACTTCAAGGACTAAGGTGCGCCTGACCCAAGCCATGATGTTTTCAATCACCTCATATGCATGCAAAAACTAAGCAATGAATAAGGAAGACCAAAGAAGAATTGATGCCTTTGAATCATGGTGTTGGCGAAGAATATTGAATATACCATGGATTGTCAGAAGAACAAATAAATCTGTCTTGGAAGAAGTATAGCCAGAATGCTCATTAGAAGGAAGTATGGCGAGACTTTGTCTGACATACTTTGGACATACTATCAGGAGGGACCAGTCCCTGGAGAAGGACGTCATGTTTGGTGCAATGGTTAATATTGTGTGTCACCTTGGCTGGGCCATGATTCTCAGTTTGGCAGTCTTACAATGCTGTGATCACTTCCATGTAGAGATTTGATATGTGATCACCCCCATGATGGGATCTGCTGTGAATAGCCAATCAGTTGAAAAGGAGTTTCCTTGGGCATGAGACCTGTATCAAATATAAACGGTCATTCTGGCAAGGCTCGAGGGCTTTTTGCTCGCATTGGATCCTGCAGCTGGCTCCTGTTCATCTGACCTCCAGTTCTTTGGACTTTAGCTAGCAGCTTACCTGTGGTCTTGCCTGCCGATCTTGGGATTCATCCATCTTCACAGCCTGTGAGCAAGAGCCCTTCTCTCTGACCTACCGGTCATGGGTTTGCCAGCCCCTGCAGCTACATGAATCAGGAGAAACCTCTATCCTGACTCAAGGACTTGGGACGTTCCAGCCTCTACAACTGCGTGAGCCATTTCCTTGATGTAAATCTCTCCTCCTCTCTCTCTCTCTCTCTCTCTCTCTCTCTCTCTATTTATTTATTTGTTTGTTTGTTTGTTTATTTCTTTCTTTCTTTATTTCTTTCTTTTTCTTTATTTCTTTCTTTATTTTATCAAAAGAATTTTCTTTTATTTATATTTATAAATATATTATTTATATTTCTTTCTTTCTTTCTTTCTTTCTTTCTTTATTTATATGCATTACTGGTTTTGCTTCTCTAGAGAACCCAGACTAAGACACTTGGTAAAGTAGAGGGTCAGCGAAAAGAGGAAGACCCTTAATGAGATGGACTGACACAGTGGCTGCAGCAATGGGCTCAAGCATAACAATTGTGAGGAAGGTGCAGGACTGGGCCGTGTTTCCTTCTGTTGTAATAGGGTCACTATGAGTCGGAACCGATTCAATGGCACCAACAACCTAACAACAAACCTTTTCTTGTTTCTTTGTAATAGCGGTGCCATACAATATTTGTCCTTTTGTGACTAACTTATTTCACTCAGCATAATATCTCCAAATTCATCCACACTGTGAGATGTTTCACGGATTCATCATTCATCTTTATTATTGTGTAGTGTTTTGTGTTTATGTACTAGAATTTGTTAATCCGTTCATCTGTTGATGGACACTTAGGTTATTTCTATCTTTTTGCTATTGTGAATAATGCTGCAATGAACATGGGTGTGCATATGTCTATTCATGTCACAGCTCTTATTTCTTTAGGGTATGTACATAGGAGTTGGATTGCTGGGTCATATGGTATTTCTATTTCTAGCTTTTTAAGAAAGTGCCATACCATTTTCCATAGCGATTTTACCATTTTACATTTCCACCAGCAGTGTATAAAAGTTTCAATCTCCCCACAACCTCTTCAACATTTATTATTTTCTGTTTTTTTTTAATTGGTGCCAGTAATGTCGAGGTGAGATAGTATGTCATTGTTGTTTTGATTTTCATCTCTCTAATGGCTAATGATCACGAGCTTTTCTTCATATGTTTGTTAGTCACCTGAAGGTCTTCTTTGGTGAAGTATCTGTTCATATCCTTTGCCCATTTTTTAATTGGTTTGTTTGTCTTTTTGTTGTTGAGGTGTTGAAGTATTTTATAGAATTTAGAGATTAGACCCTTGTCGGATATGTCATAGCCAAAAAATTTTTCCAAGTCCGTAGGTTCTCTTTTGGAAAATTCTTTTGATAAGCATAAGTGTTGGTATTCTATTTATGCCATATATTAGGACCCCTAGCATTGTCCCTATTTTTAATTCCATGATCTTTATAGCTTTTATCTTTAGGTCTTTGATCCATTTTGAATTAGTTTTTGTGTATGGTGTGAGGTATAGGTCCTGTTTCCTTCTTTTTTTTTTTACAAACAGACATCCAGTTTTGCCAGTACCATTTGTTAAAGAGACTGTCTTTTCCCATTTAATGGACTTTGGCCCTTTGTCAAAGATCAGCTATCCATAGATGGATGGACTTATGTCTGGGTTCTTGTTTTGTTCCATTGGTCTATATGTCTGTCATTGTGCCGGTACCATGCTGTTTTGACTACCACGGCTGTATAGTACGTTCTGAGATCAGGTAGTGTGAGGGCTCCTACTTTATTTTTCTTCTTCAATTATGCTTTACTTATCTGGGGCCTCTTTCCTTTCACATATAAAGGTGGTGATTACTTTTTCCATCTTATTAAAGAATGCTGTTGGAATTTGAATCAGGATTGCATTATATCCATAGATGTCCCGTGTGTGTTGGAAAAGTATGTGCAGTTTGCTGCTGTTGGGTGGAGTGTTCCATATAGGTCTATGAGGTTGAGTTGATTGATCATGGCCTGTAGATCTTCTGCATCTTTGTTGAGTTTCTTTCTAGATGTTATGTCCTTCACCAAAAATGGGGTGTTGAAGGCTCCCACTGTTATTGTGGAACTATTTCTCTTTTTAATGCTGTTATAGTTTGTTTTATATATTTTGGAGCCCTGTTGTTTGGGTGCATATATATTTATTAGGGTTATGTCCTCCTGGTGGATTGACCCTTCAATCATTATATAATATCCTTTCTTATCTTTTATAGTGTATTTTTCCTTAAAGTCCATTTTATCAAAGATTAATATTAACACTCCTACTCTTTTCTCTTTTTCAGTTATTGTTTGATATATTTTTGTTCCATCCTTTGAGTTTTAGTTTGGTTATCTTTGTGTCTAGGGTGTGTCTCTTGTAGACAGCATATTGACGGGTCATGTTTTTTTATCCATTCTGCCACTCTGTCTCTTTACTGTTGCATGTATGCCAGTTACATTCAGTGTGATTATCGAGACATATGAGTTCACTGCTGTCATTTTGTTGTACTTTTTTGGGGGGTGTTGACGGTTTCTTTGCTCTGCTCAGTTTTCTGTGCTGAGTTCTTTTTGTGTGTGTGGATTTTCTTTTGATTTCTTTCATTGTTGTTGATTTTGTGTTTACAGAATATTTATGTTTTTCTTCTTTTTTATTTTGATGAGTAGGTTTGTTAACTCTCTTTGTGGTTATCTTGAAATTTACCTTATCTTTCTAAGTTTAAACCAGTCTTTTATTTCTTGATATTGCCTTGACTTCCTCTCCATATGAAAGTTCTATAACTACACCATTTATTCCCTCTTTTTTGTTTCGTCATCTATAGATTGATGTCTCTAGTTCCCTGATTTCAGTCTTTTAGCTTTTATTTTTGAGAATTCTTTGTCTGGGCTGGTATCTGGCTCATGCTATCCTGTGTCCTAATCTCAGGTTGTTGTCTGATGTTGTTTGCTCTCTATCTGAAGGACTCCCTTGAATATTTCTTGTAAGATTGGTTTGGTTTTTACTAATTCTATTAATTTCTGTTTGTCTGGAAATGTCCTAATTTCACCACTGTATTTGAGAGACAATTTTACTGGATATATAATTCTTGTTTGGCAATTTCTTTTCTTTCAAGGTTTTATATATGTCATACCATTGCCACTTGCTTGCGTGGTTTCTGCCATGAAATCAGAGCTTAGTCTTATTGGTTCCCCTTTGTAGGTGACTTTTTGTTTTTCCCAAGCTTCTCTCAGGATCCTTTCTTTTCTTTGGTTTTGGCAAGTTTGATTATAATATATCTTGTTGACTTTCTTTTGGAGTCTATCCTGTATAGAGTTTTTTGAGCTTCTTCAATGGATACCTTCTCATCTTTCGTGATATTAGGGAAGTTTTCTGCCAGCAAATCTATGACCATTCTCTCTGTGTTTCTACTGCCTCCCCTTGTTCTGGAACTCTAATCATGTGCAATTTTTTTTTTTCTCTTGATAGTGTCCCACATAATTCTTAGGCTTTCTTCATTTTCCTTCTTTCTTTTTTTCTGACTTGTCTTCAAACAAATTGGTGTTAAGGGATTTGTCTTCAAATTCGCTGATTCTGTCTTCCACTGTTTCAATTCTGCTCCTACATCCTTCTATTGAGTTGTCTATCTCTGAATTTTTATTGTCAATTTTTTAAATTTCTATTTGCAGTTTTGTGTGGTTTCTAGCTGTCTATTTATTTTGTCATTTTTGTTCTTGTATTGTTTTCCTAAATTCTTCTATTTCTCTGCCTGTATTTTCCATGATTTTATCTATGTTTTCCTTGGTTTTGTCTGTGTTTGCCTTGATCTCTTTCTTGATCTCTTAGAAAGCCCTGTATATTAGTCTTTTGAATTCCTTATCAGGTAGTTTCATTACCATTTCTTTCTCCAGAAGGTTTTCTGGTTCTTTATTTTGATCACTTGCTGGGGCCATCTTGTTCTGCTTCTTTATGTGATTTGACATTGTCTGCTGTCTCTGAGGCATGAAAAAGTTGTTTTATTTATGTATTGCATGTTTGTTTTCTGCATCCTGAATTTTTGTTTTGTTTTATCTTGATATACCCAAGTAGGCTGGGTGTGGGTGCTACTCTGGTTGCTAATCTGGCCATATTGAAGGTCTCACCTCCTGTCTCCCAGTAGGTGGGGAAGTGACTGTGTGTGTGTGTGCAGGTCTCTGTTCACTGCTCTTGCAGGGCTGCTGAGGTTGCAGCTGGCATTTCTGGTGAGGTGATGTATCTGTCTGGTCAGTCACATTGTACTGGGGGCATTCTCCCTTGTCGCTGGGTTGGGTGCTGTGTGTGTGCTCTGCCAATTGCCAGGTGGTCAGGGTGAGGGTGCTCAGGTCATCAGTCACTAGGTGGGTGGTCTGGAAACTCTCACTGATGATCCCAGGTGGACAGGTCTGCACAGGGGTGTTTGGAGTGGATACAAGCCTCTGGTTGTAGCGGGGGCAATGCAGGGGGCAAGGCAGGGGGGGATGTCGCTTGCCCACAAGCACATCATAGGAGGAGTTGTGCAGCTGGTCCTTGAGCCCCCTGGAGCAAGTGTTTGCAGAGAGTAGGAGACACCAGTAGTCCTCAGGTCCCTGTCTTGGGTGGCTTGAGGGAGTAGGAGACACCACTGGTCCTCAGGCCTCTGGAACAGGTGGCTGGAGAGAGTGGGAGGCACTGTCAGCCCTCAGGCCCCCAGCATGGGCATCTGGAGGGAGTCAGAGGCACCACTGGCTTTCAGGTCCCTGGCTCATGTGGCTGGAGGGAGTAGGAGTGCTGCAGGTCCATGGCCCCCAGAGTGAGTGGCTGAGCAAAGCGGCAGGTGCTTCCAGTGGGCTCCTGGCTTAGGGTGCAGGGTGATGGTGGCTGCCACTGAACTACAATTGCCTGTGGGGAGGGGTGATGGGCAAAGAGGGTGGAGGGTCCCCACAAGTCTGCAAGCCTCCAGCACAGGGGGCTGGGGTGGGTATGGAGGGTGAGGTGCATGCACTTAACTTTTACAGGCCAGAAAACCCTCCTGCCTGGCTCTGGATATGAGTGCAGGGTTGCTCCTGCTTGGCTGCGCCAGGTGATGGGGGTTTAGGCTGGGAACACAGCTTGCTTTGTCTCAATGTAGCCACACTTTGCAGGCTCAGCTATCAGGATACCAGTGACTTGTAATTCTCTGTGTCCACTGTTTTTGTACTGTCTCTCCTTCCACTTGGTGCTCAGACCAATTCTTCAGCCTTGTCATTGATGCTCAGGGTTCCAAAGCTGTCATCTATATCTGATTCACTTGTTTCCTCAGATCTTTATTGTAAGAGGGAAGTTATGAAACATCTGACTACTGCACCATTTTGGACTGCCTCCTGAGGCTCATGTGGTGGTCTGTTTTTGATTGTTCTTTATTTTAAAATTAAAGTTTTTTTTCACTTACTACGAGTTGCTATGTACAAGAAGACAAGTAGAAACAGTGAAACTGATTTGAGATGTGGATACTCGGCAGAGATTTAGGCTCACTCACTAGTGAAGCAATTCACCCCCATATATAAGCCTCATGGTACATGTGAAGCAAATTTGTACCTTAGCAAAATTACAACTTGCCATGGGTCACTTATAAATGGTCAAACTATGAAGATTAAATTTGTGCATGGTTAAGGTCACTGTATTTAGGGTTATTTAACCACAACTAGGAGCCCTGTGACACAGTGGTTAAGAGCTTGGCTGCTAACCAAAAGGTCAGCAGTTCAAATCCCCCAGCTACTCCTTGGAAACTCTGTGGGTCAGTTCTACTCTGTCCTATAGGGTTGCTATGAGTCAGAATCACCTTGACAGCAATGAGTTTGCTTTTGGGGTTTTTTTTTAACCACAGCTAACATGGGATCACCATGACTCCAAATTGACTCAGTGGTCACTAACAACAGCAACAATCAACCCTTCTCTTTGTTGCTACTTGTCACTTTGTAGAAGAAGGTGAACCCCCATTATATTTCTCTATACCTGCAAGTTCTTTCAATCTCCAAGTTACCCTCCCCAAACCTTCCCATGTAGCACGCTGGAAATGGGTACAGATGAGACAGTATATTTCCTTTACGTCAATGTTCCTATTTCTATTCGAAAGAACACTGGATTAGGAATCAATATCTGCCATTTTTAAGCTGTTTTCTTGATCATGTATCTTAATCTTCCTGGTCCACAGTTTCTACATTTGCTACATGACGTATTAGCGAGAAAAGATCTATTAAGCTCCTGAGTTAAATATCCATGTGCCTAAACAACTCCACTTGGGTATCCTTTGGATATATATAGGGCTTTGAACTGGTTCTTCCTGGCTCAGTCATGGCTGAGGAAGTAAAACCAGAACAGATCTGAATTTTTTAAATTTGGGTAAACCAGAATGATAACCAGAAAGGGAAAAATTATGGGTCAAAGATATGCTAGAAACCTAATCTCCCTCTTAGAAAGCAAGGACAGCATATGTGTGGAATACAACCAAATCTCTTGCCCATCAGATTTTTGAGCAGAGTCCAAAACAACGGTGCCCTGCTCAAAGATGGTGGCCAACTGCACTGCTTTGAATGTGTCACCCTCCACGGTCCTGCCAATAATTCAATCTCATGCATAAGGCCCCTGAAAGGGTTCACTACGCCTCTTCCTAGTCTCCCATTCCAGCGCTTCAATCCATAATTTCCCCTTTCTGGTTTTCATTCCAGACCACCCAAATTGTAAAAATTCAGGTCTATTCCAGTTTCACTTCATCTGCCATGACTGAACTGGTTGGAACTGATTCAGAGCCCTCCTTGTACATTAAGCATCTCAAACTTAACATGTCAAAACAGAATTCTTAATTTATTCCATCTGATTGATTCCTCTTCTGGTTTTTCCTTGTTTCTGTTAAGGGTTCCACCACGTCTCCAGTTTTTCCAACCAAAAAAACCTATGAATTACATCCAAATCCATCTGTTAGTATTGTCAGCTTAACCTCCAAAATATATCTCAGATATGACCAGGGCACCATATTCTCTTAGCTGAATGACTGTAACATGCTACTTCCTTACCATTGCTTCCTTATAATCTTACTATACTCTATTCTCTGCACGAAGTTAAAAATATCTTTTCCAAGAGATAATCAAATCATAACTCTACCAGCTTAATCCTTTTCTATGACTTCTCATGGCATTTTGAGTAAAATTGATGCTTCTTACCAAGGTCCGCAAGTTACAGATTAACTGGCTCCCACTTTCTTTTTCAATCTCAACTACAAACCACCCAGGCTCCCTCCCATTACCTACGCTTGAGCACTACCTTCTGTCCTTTGAAAACACCAAGCTCATCCTAACCTTAGGGCCTTTGCACCTGTGGTTACTTTTGCTTGGAAATCTATACCCCAATATCTACCTTTGAAACAGGTCTTAATTCAAATGTAACCTCCTCAGAGAGCCTCCCCTGTCACCTAGCTAACAGTTCCTACCCACCTTCCAGTCACTGTCTAGCTTCATTTTCCATATAGCACCAATCACCACTGAAATTATTTTAAGTATTTGTTTATTGATTTATTTGTAAGCTCTACAAAGGAAGGGGCTTTTTTTGGTTCACCGTTTTATCCCTAGTGTCTATATCAGTGCCTAGCACATAGATATCTGTTAGATGATAGAATAAAACTTTATCTGTCTCTAAATCTCTGTTTAACACATCCGTCATATACTCTCTTACAGCCTAGCATGATCTTTAATGATACTGGAAATGACAGTCTGAGAAGATAACCTTTCCTATCATCCTCCAAATATCTCCATAGCCTGCAGCTGATTCCCTTATCCGTGGGAAGAAGAAAAAAAAAAAAAAGACAGTTTCTTTGGTCAGTCTCACCTGCTAGTTCTTTCATCATGAGAACAATCTGGCCGTATCATTCCAGAGCTATCCAGCCCACACTTGTTTTTATATTGGGGAAATGTTGACTATACCTACTGAATTGCTAATGCTCCTCTTGGATTATGAACAAGAGAAGCATCAACTGGAAAGGAAGCTTGGCTGTTAGTTGTTTCTAAATACCTCCACTCCTTTTTTGCATCCAGACATGAAACCAACCACATCATTCTACATTATAATATAAATTGCTCACTCTTAGCTGGCTTTCATAGTTACCTGTAGTATCTCACCCTCAGAAAGCTTAGATCACCTTGAGTGTATTAGGCAACCAGGCAGAGTTCTGAATTTCGCTTCCCAGGGGAAAGCTATGACTGCAGATGTGAGAGAAAAAAGAAAGAAAGCTATGTCCCAAAACCATATTTGCCTTGGGAAGGTAATTTGATTTCCCATAAAAAGCTGAGAGCTCTTCAATAAGCATAGGTCCGCTGTGACAAATTGGCTTTTCAATATTCTTTTCTTCATGAAAACACATTTTAAGTGATACACTCTCCTCCCCAAATAATCCTAATGGCCTTAAGAAATAAAGAATGAATTATTTTCCAACTTTCTAATTCTCTTTTGTTAAACAGTAATTAAATGGTGAGAGAGAGAAAAAAGTAATGCTGAAATCCAATAATACATATATTCCAAAGGCTGAAGTCTTTATTTTATATTTATATTTTTACATTTTCTTACCTAGGGCAATGGTATTTTATGTCAATTTAATTTCAAAAGTGGAAGAGAAAGCTACTGCCCACGAACATTCCTATCAGTTTTAGGAGATAATATCTATAGCACCTTTAATGATAATATCCACTTAATATTTACTTACTTCTCTTTTAGTCATCTTAAATTCCTATACAGATTGATCTGGTATAATATAATATAAATATAATATATATTTTTATATAGTTATATATATAATATAAATGTATGGATGCAAAATTAGAGCAGAGATTACAAACATTCCCAGTTGCAAACAGAGGCAAAAATTAATCTAATGGAGCAAATTAATTAGACCTCTTTTGTGCCTATGCTGTTTCTTAAACATGCCAAGTCTGTTCTTTCTTGAAGTCCTTTACTTTTACTATGTCTTTTGTTGGGTAAGACCTGCCCCCCAGGTCTTTATAAAGCTGACCGTTTCTCATGATACAGGTCTTCGCGTAAATGTTGGAAACCTTGGTGGCATAGTGTTTAAGAGCTATGGCTGCTAACCAAAAGGTTGGCAGTTCGAATCCACCAGGTGCTCCTCGGAAACCACATGGGGCAGTTCTACTCTGTCATATAGGGTCACTATGAGTTGGAATCAACTCTACGGCAATGGGTGTGGTTTTGGATTTTTTTAGTGTAAACGTCACCTCCTCCAAGAGGCAATCCCTGGTCCTTCTTGTAAACTTACCTCCTAACCCTTCAGTCACTTTATCTGATACCTTATTTTCTTTATAGTAGTTATTACTATAAATTATCTTTTTTATTATATTTGTCTGCTTGTTTATTGTCTGCCTCTGCTCACAGTGATTTTTTTTAATTTTATTAAGCTTCAGTGAAAGTTTACAGCAAAAATTAGTATCTCATTCAAAAATTTATACATAAATTATTTTGTGAAATTGATTGCAATCCCCACAGTATGTCAGCATTCTCCCTCTTTCCACCTCAGGTTCTTCGTGTCCATTTGTCCAGTTTTCCTGTCCCTTCCTGCTTTCTCATCTTTGGTTTGGGCAGGTGTTGCAATTTGGTCTCGTATATTTGATTGAAGTAAAAAGTATATTCCTCACGTGTGTTATTGTTTTTTAGGCCTGTCTAATCTTTGGCTGAAAGGTGGACTTCGGGAGTGGCTTCAGTTCTGAGTTAGCACAGTGTCCAGGGGCCATAGTCTCAGAGGTTCCTTCAGTCTCTGTCAGAACAGTAACTGGTCTTTTGGGAATTTGAATTTTGTTCTACATTTTTCTTCTGCTCTGTCCGGAACCCTCTGCTGTGATCACTGTCAGAGCCATTGGTGGTGGTAGCTGGGTACCATCTTGTTCTTCTGTGCTCAGGCTGGTGGAGGCGGTGGCTCATGTGATCCATTAGTCCTTTGGACTAATATTTTCCTTGTATCTTTGGTTTCTCTTCATTCTTTTTTGCTCTGAACAGGATGGGACCAATAGATGTTTCACAAGCTTTTAAGACCCCAGACGCTACTCACCAAAGTAGGATGTAGAACATTTTCTTTATGAACTATATTATGCCAATTGACCTAGATGTCCCCTGAGACCATGGTCCTCAGCCCTGAGCCCCAGTAACTTGGTCCTTCAAGGTGTTCGGATGTGTCTAGGACGCTTCAATGACTTTGCCTTGGTCAAGTTGTTCTGACCTCCTCTATATTGTGTGTTGTCTTTCCCTTCACCAAAGTTAACACTTGTCTACTATCTAGTTAGTGATTTCCCCTCCCCACCCCTCTACTCCATCGTAACCATCAAAGATTGTTTTTTTCTGTATTTAAAACTTTCCTTGAGTTTTTATAATAGTAGTCTCATACAATATTTCTACTTTCGTGATTGAATTTATTGCAGTCAGCATAATGCCCCCCAGATTCAGCCAGGTTGTGAGATGTTTCACTGATTCATTATTGTTCTTTATCGTTGCATAGTGTTCTATTGTGAGTAAGTACCGTATTTTGTTTATCCATTCATCTGTTGATGGGCACTTAGGTAATTTCCATCTTTTTGCAATTGTGAATAATTCTGCAGTGAAGATGGGTGTGCATATGTCTATTCATGTGGTGGCTATTATTTCTCTATGATGTATTCCTAGGAGTGAGATAGCTGGATCGTATTGTATTTCTATTTCTAGCTTTTTTAAGGGGATGCCATATCATTTTTCATACTGGTTGTACTATTTTATATTCCCACCAGCAGTGCATAAGAGTTCCAAAATCCCTGCAGCCTCACCAGCATTTGTTATTTTCTGTGTTTATGATTAGCGCCAATAATGTTGGGGTGAGATGGTATCTCATTGTTTTGATTTTCATCTCTCTAATGGCTAATGTTCACAAACATTTCTTCATGTGTCTGTTAGCCACTTGAATGTCTTCTTTGGTGAAGTATCTGTTCATATCCTTTGCCCAATTATTAATTGTATTATTTGTCTTTTTGTTGTTGAGATGTTGAAGTATTTTAGAGATTTTAGAGATTAGACCCTTGTCAGATATGTCATAGCCAAATTTTTTTTCCCAGTCTATAGGTTCTCTTTTTACTCTTTTGGTGAAGTCTTTTGATAAGCATTTAAGTGTTTAATTTTTAGGAGCTCCCAATTATCTAGTTTATTTTTTGGTGTTTATGCATTGTTAGTTATGGTATGTTTTGTGTTTATGCTATGTATTAGGGCCTCTAGCATTGTCCCTATTTTTTCTTCCTTGATCTTTATCATTTTAGGCTTTACAGTTAGGTTTTTGATCCATTTTGAGTTAGTTTTTATGTATGATGTGAGGTATGGATCCTGTTTCATTTTTTTACAGAGGTATGTTATGCCAGCACCATTTGTTAAACAGACTGTCTTTTCCCCCATTTAAGGGACTTTGGCCCCTTGTCAAATAACAGCTGCCTGTAGACGAACGGATTTACATGTGCATTCTCAATTCTTTTCTGTTGGTCTATGTGTCTGTTATTGTACCAGTATCAGGCTGTTTTGACTACCATGGCTCTATAGTAGGTTATAAGATCAAGTAGTATGAGGCCTCTTACCTTGTTCTTCTTCAATAATGCTTTACTTATCTGGGGTCTCTTCCCTTTCCATATAAAGTTGGTGATTAGTTTCTCCACCTTGTTAAAGAATGCTGTTGGACGTTGGTTGGAATTGCATTATATCTATAGATTTCTTTGGATTAGCATTGATGTTTTCTCAATGTTGAGTCTTCCTATCCATGAGCATGGTATATTTTTCCATTTACGTAGGTTTCTTTCGGTTTCTTGCAGTAGTGTTTTGTAGTTTTCTTTGTAAAGGTCTTTTATGTCTCTGGTTAGATTTAGTCCTAAGTATTTTACCTTTTTGGGGGGACAATTGTAAGGAGTATTTATTTTCTGATTTCCTTTTCAAAGTTCTCTTTGTTAATGTAGAGGAATACAACTGATTTTTGTGTATTGATCTTGTCTCCTGCTACTTTACTGACTCCTTCCAGTAGCTTTCTTGTGGATTCTTTGGGGTTCTGTATGTATAGGATCATATCATCTGCACATAGGTATAGTTTTACCTCTTTCTTGCTTTATTGCTCTAGCTAGGACTTCCAGCTCATGTTAAATAAGAGTAGTGATAAAAGGCATTCTTGTCTGATTTCCAGTCTCAAGGGGAATGCTTTTAGTCTCTCTCTGTTGAGAATAATGTTAGCTGTTGGTTTTGTATAAATACCTTTTATTATGTCAAAGAATTTCCCTTCTATTCCTATTTTGCTAAGAGTTTTTATCAGGAATGGGTGTTGGACTTTATCAAATGCTTTTTCAGTGTCAGTTGAGATGATAATGTGATTCTTTTGTTTTATTTATGTGGTGGATTACATTGATTGATTTTCTAATGTTGAACCATCCTTGCATACCTGGTATGAATCCCATTTGGTCATGATGTATTTTTTTTTTTTTATATGCTGTTGAATTCTATTGGCTAGAATTTTGTTGAGAATTTTTATGTCTGTACTCATGAAGGATATTTGTCTGTAATTTTCTTTTTTTGTAGTATCTTTGCCTTGCTTTTGTATCAGGGTTATGCTGGCTTCATAGAATGAATTCAGGAGTATGCCTTCGTTTTTTATGCACTGAAATAGTTTGAGTAGTATTGACGCGAACTCTTCTCTGAATATTTTGAAGAATTCTCCAGTGAGGCCATCCAGACCAGGGTTTTTATTTGGGGGTTGGGGGGGAATAATTTTTTCAATTACTTCTTCAATCTCTTCTTTTGCTATGGGCCTGTTCAGTTTTTCTGCCTCAGTTTGTCTTAGTTTAGATAGATCATGTGCTTCTAGAAATTTGTTCATTTCCTCTAGGTTTTCAAATTTGTTGAAGTACAATTTTTCATAGTATTCTGTTATCCATTTTATTTCAGTTGATTGTGTTGTGATATTACCCATCTCATTTCTTATTTCTGTTATTTGCTTGTCTCCTACTTTTATTTTGTCAATTTGGCCAATGGTTTGTCAATTTTGTTGATGCTTTCAAAGAGCCTACTTCTGGTCTGGTTCATTCTTACTATTGTTTTTTCTGTTTTCCATGTCATTTATTTCTGCTCTAATCTTTATTGTTTCCTTTCTTCTGGTGGCTGTGGGCTTCTTTTCCTGCTCTTTTTCTATTTGCTCAAGTTGTATGGTTAATGCTGAAATAGCTGTAGGGCAGAGTATGGTGGTGGGTGGGGGCAGAAGCTGTGGGGTGAGCTGGGAGGTAGAGGCAGAAGTCTACCTGCAGATCTCTGCAGTTCCTAGTCCAAGGAAAACTCAACTAGGCCTAGCAGAGGGTGACCTTCGAAGGGTCAAAAGCTGAAAAGAAATACTAAAGATAATCCAGTATTGGCGACATTGGTTTGCAGGCCCTGTCATAATGGGGCGACTATGACAAGTGGAGCACCTCTGACATTCTGTTGAGACCCCATGAAGTCAACACTGTAGGAGTAAGGGCCATCCCTCAGGACTAAAGACAAAAGTGAAATATACCCACCCTACCCAAAATAATAAGCGAATGAAACCAAGCCTGATCAACAGGATCAGCCAGTAACTGAACTGCCTGCCAGAACAACACACAAGATTAATTTAAGGAAGACAATCAATCCAGACTTCCTACAACATATTATCCACAATACCAGCTTATTATGAAAAGTTATTGGGCATGCAAAAAGTAGAAAAATGTGACCCATAATTAAGAGAAAAACAATAAATAAGCCTTGACTCCTACATCATACAATTCACAAAAATTCATGTAAGTTATATCAAGGTGTAAATATAAAAGTTAAATTATAAACCATCTAGAAGAAGAGGTAGGACAATATCTTCATGACCTTGGATTTAAGCAAGGATTTCTTAGAGAGGACACCATAAGAAAGCACTAGCCACAAAAGATAAAGAATGTTAAATAAGATTTCATTAAGATTAATATTTTCTGCACATCAAAAGACACATTAAGAAAATGAAAAGGCTAGCAATGAATTGGCAGAACATATTTTTAATTCTATAGCTGACATACTTTCATGACTAGGGTGTATGAAGAATGTTTACAAATCAAAGAAAATAAAATATCTCAAATGTCCTTTAAAAACATGACGAAAGACATCTTTCAAGCAAGAAGATACGCAGTGACCGATAAGTGCACAAAAAGACAAATAAAAACACTAGGACCAATTTACGTGTACTAGAATGACTAATTTTTTTTAAAAACTGAAAATAACAACTGTTGGTGAGGATGTGGAGAAAATATAACTCTCATACATTGTAGATAGGAGTGTAAAACAGTACAATCACCTGAAAAACTGTTTGGCGGTTTCTTATATAGTTAAACATCTCTATTCCTAGGTATTTACCTAAGAGAAATGAAAAATCTGAAAGTCCATCAATAGGAGGGTGGATAAGCAAATCACGGAATATTTATATAACGGCATAATAGGAAATTAAAAGAGCGAGATACTGTTCCACTCCCCATCGTGGATGAAACTCGAAATCATTATATTAAGTGAAAGAAGCCAGACACAAAAGATCACCTTCTGTATGATTCCATTCATAGAAAATTCAAGTCAAAATTAATGTGTCATGATAGCAATCAGAATGGTGATTGCTTCTGGGAAGTAGAGATTGGCTAGAAGGAGGCATGAGGAAAATTTCTAGCGTGATATATATGTTCTAATCTAAATTGGGATGTTGGTTACATAGGTGTAATCCTGTCAAAGGAGTCCCTGGGTGGTGCAAACAGTTAACACACTCAGCTGCTAACTGAAAGTTTGGAGGTTTGAGTCCACCCAGAGGCACCACAGAAGAAAGGCCTATCTGCTTCCAAAAATCAGCCAATGAAAATCCTATGGATCACATGATCTGATCTATAACTGATCATGGGGATGGAGCAGGACTGGGCAGCATTTCCTTCCGTTGTGCCTGGGGTTGCCAGGAGTCAGGGGCCAACTCAATGGCAGCTGACAACAACCTGTCAAAAGTCATCAAATTGTACATTTAAGATATGTACGTTTCACAGTGTGTATAGTGACTTTGCAATGAACTTGAATATGCTGGTGATTGTGAGCATGATGCAGGACACAGCAATATTTTTTTCTGTTGTACATAAGGTCACCGTGAGTCTGAGTCAGCTGGATAACAGCTAACAGCAACAACAAGTTAGTGACTTTAATAAAAATGTTTCATAATTAAAAAGAAAAGAGGGGCCACTATGGAAAAAAGCACATTTGTTTTTAATCGTTCGCATCCCCACTTAGACCATCTCCACTGATGGCCTTTTTTGATTGCCAGGTGTGGGTTGGGTTCCAGGTAGAACACAGTGGGTTCTGAACAGTTTGTTATAGAGTGTTGGAGCTATGACTACCTGGTGGAACTCTGTGATGCACTTCAGTGCCATGGAAGGTTTGTGAGCCACTATGGAGTTTGACTTTGGGTTGATCCTAGGGAAGTCACAAGAGATGGTAGCAGAGCTCCTGCCAGATGACATGAGGCCAGGTCTTGCCCACCATAGTCTCCAGTGGGAATCAGTGGTGTGTGAATCTATCATTGGTTTTTTGGTAGGTCTCATATTTATTCAGACTTACGCATTAGGTTAGAAGCTGATTTTATGAGAAAGGAAAATGCAGCTTGCATAAACATTGACTACACTGATTCAGGCAAAGCGTCAACTTCTTGACATACTTGGGTCTGTTAAAAGGGAATTTTAGTCATTGATATTGAGTCATCTTTAGCGATTACCAGCCTAGAAAAAGAGTCATCAAAAATACACAAGGAAAGCTGAAGAGAATCAACTCTATCCTAAAGGAGGAAATAATTTCTGTGATAAAAGAAGTAAATGGACAAGAGGAGATGATGGCTGAAGTTATAAGAATGATCCAGGCACTAGAAGGTGACTTAAGCGTCATCACATCCCAAGAAGCTTTTCTAAACAGTGCAGTGGCTGGGAGTCTGCTCCCTCACAGTCCTTCCCCAAAGGTCTGAAATCACTTCCCTCGTCTCAGGCTCCTTCTGCTACTGGACTTCATAGGCCACCTCCCCACTACAATGTGAGGCCCATTGTTGTCTACGGATCCAAGGGGGCAGTTCCTGAGAAGACTTTCGTGTCCTTCTGGGAAGCACTTAGGAAACATCCTCCATAGGCTGGAGTCTTTTGACTATCTTTATATTCTGAAAACAGAAGTGAGTTCCTTCAAAGTTAATTCAAACTTCAAATGAACCAACTGTTGGACTTCCAGAAATACACTAAAAAACTTGGGACTTTTTTCATTATCTTGCTTCAAAAGGAATTTTAATCTCATTTTAAGAACTAATGCTACTTAAAAGAACAAACCTGTGCTCAAAACAAACCTTGATGGAACTTAATTTTATGAATCCAGTTAATCAATTGCTTTCAAGTGAATTTCAACTAATGATGACCCCAGTAGTGTTTTGTAAATATTATTTTCATATAAATTTTATGAGTGAATTCTTTTTATTTTATTTTTATCTCTCTATATAAATGTATACAAATATAGTACTTTATTTAATTATATGTACAGTTTAGCAAACAAGACATTTAAGATGCAATGACAATTCAGGCTTACCCAGCCCTGTATTTAAAACCCACTGACGTCAAGTCGAATCTAACTCATAGCAGCCCTATAGGACAGAGCAGAACTGCCCCATAGGGTTTCCAAGGTTGTAAATCTTTACAGAAGCAGACTGCCATATCTTTCTCCTGTGGAGCAGCTGGTGGGTTCCAACTGCCAATCTTTCAGTTAGCAGCCGAGTGCTTTAAACACTGCACCACCAGTGCTGTATTTACTATAGTTATAAATTAAAAGAAAAAGTAAGTGCTGTTGTTGTTTTTATCTTAATAGTGTTTGGTTAAGAAGAAAACACTTAAATGAACATACCACATACTGTAACCGTTGGGTGCAACTGAAGTGATACAGAGGATAATTTATAACATTTAATGTTTCTATTCAAGAAGAGTAATATAAATGTTTATTGTCAATAAGAATAAAGCCTAGAATGGAAAAAGAAAAAAAAAGTAGCTTACCTTTATTTTCAGGAGCTTTTAACAATCCTAATTCCTAGGCCACACCGCAGACATCCGAACCACAAGAGATGGGACCCAGCACCAGTATTTTGTAAAACAATTCAGTCAATTCTCAAGTGTGGCGAAAGTTGAGGACCACTGATTTATATACTATGCAGAGAATTATAACATATGATGTAATTGTAAGCTCATGTAAAACATATCTTACAGCTGCTTTGTCTTAATTATATGATAGAATACTCCAACCACAAAAGAATGTTCCCAGATAAATAGAATACAAAAAAAAGTTAACAAAAGAATACTCCCATATAAATTGATGATGATGTGATATAACAGAAGATTAGATTTTTAATCAGGAGATTTATTCATGGATCTCTATTAACAAATTAGCCAAGATTTAAAGTTTTTCTCATTTGATGTGGTTTGATTTGATTCTTATTCTGGCTTCAGTTTCCTTATTTCTAAAATAAAAGGGCTAAATAAAAAGGATTTCCAAGGTCCCTTTTAACTCTAAAATTCAATGGTTTTAGGATGAGTAGAAAATTTTTGGAGATAAAGGGATTAAAACTGACTTTTGACCTACTAGGCACTGGACCTTATACCCATTGCCGTAGAGTCAATTCTGTCTCATAGCGATCTTATAAGACAGTAGAACTACTTCGTGGGGTTTCCAAGGTGTAATCTTTACGGAAGCAGACTGCCATATCTTTCTCCCACGGAGTAGCTTGTGTGTTCCAACCGCCAACCTTTCAGTTAGCAGATGAGCACTTAATCACTGCACCACCAGAGCTCCTTTACTGGACCTTATAAAACCCAAAACCAAACCCATTACCATCGAGTTGATTCTAACTCATGTGACCCTATAAGACAGAATAGAACTTCCCCCTGTGGTTTCCAATGCTCTAATCTTCAGGGAAGCAGACTGCCATATCTTTCTCCCGTGGAGTGGCTGGTGGGTTTGAACTGTCAACCTTTCAGTTAGCAGCCAAGTACTTAACCACTGTGCCACCAGGGCTCCTTCTGGACCTTATAATGTACCTTAAATGCAAACACTGATGATCCATCTTCTCCAGAGAGATCTTTATGTATTTCTTATCTCCCTTTCTAATTCTCTATTACCCTCTCTTCTGCTGCTGAAATTTCTTGTCTTCCTAATTGTACATGCATTGACCCTGAACCTGCCTAAAGTAGATCAAAATATAGGCTACCCACTGGCCTGCAAGTGATAGACTATGTAACAAGATTAATTCTCCTGTTGCTATTATACTGATTCCAGCTTTCTCCCTCTCCCATCAATTGCTGTACTTCCTAATCTTATATGTAACAATCTGCATGCATCATGAGGGATGAAAATTCCTACCAGCAAAATATCTGATATGGTGAGTCCTCAGTTAAATTCGTGTTGAATAAGTAACTGGATGAATGAAATAAGCCTGGCACTATGTAGCCTCCAATGTAGGAAACTAGGTATCAGTTGTATTTATCTCTTAAGTTATCTTAGTTTTCTTCCAGGGAACTGAGAACTGCCTTAGGATTTGCATTTGAAAGGTAGTTACTTAGATCAACAACTCTCAACAATAGAATTTCCTATCTTTATATTTGAATCAATAGCTATTTTTAAAATGGTTAAAATTTGTCATCAGTCTTACAGTGAGTAAGACGATCTTTGAAATACTCATTTCCCATATATGGGAATAGAAATCTTGTAAGCTGTCTGGGATATAAGCCTTGATTAGTCAATGCTAAAAAAGTGACAGACGATCATATAAATTAATGCTCTGCAAAGTCCGAGGTCAGTATAATGTGTCCAGTTTTTTCTTTCTAGATGAATATAACAAAGTTCTGAAGCTTTTGTGTCAGGTGACCATATAAAGAAAGGGATGTCTAGAAAAATTTGAAAAAGAAACAAGAAAGGTAAAAAAGTCATAGGGTCTACAAATGTCCATGGCTTTGGGTGTCACCCATCTCTACATCCAATGAGAACTAGAAATTGGCCAACATGAAACCATGCATAAAGCGCCATGCCCAACCTTGTTGGTGGGGCTGTTGCAACTGGAGTTCTCTAATTGTCTCAGGGATTCCAACTGAGTTTGGACCTTGATTTTTGGTGCCTTCCATAGACACAGAATGTTGGGGCTCAACACAGATTTTGTTGTTGTTGTCAGGTGCTGTCGAGTTGGTTCTGACTCATGGCGACCCTAAGCAACACAGAATGAAACACTGCCCAGTCTTGCACCATGCTCACAATTATTGTTATGCTTGAGCCCACTGTTGCAGCCACTGTGTCAATCCATCTCATTGAGGGTCTTCCTCTTTTTCACTGACCCTCTACTTTACCAAGCATGATGTCCTTCTCCAAGGACTGATCACTTCTGACAACTGGTCCAAAGTATGTAAGACGTAGTCTTGCCATCCTTGCTTCTAATGAGCATTATGGTTGCACTTTTCTTCAAAACAGATTTGTTCATTCTTTTGGTGGTCCATGATATATTCAATATTCTTCACCAACACCGCAATTCAAAGATGCCAGTTCTTCTTTGTTCTTCCTTATTCATTGTCCAGCTATTGCATGCATTTGATGCAATTGAAAATATCATGGCTTGGTTCAGGCGCACCTTAGTCTTTAAGGTGACATCTTTGCTTTTCAACACTTCAAAGAGATCTTTTGCAGCAGATATGCCCAATGCAAAGTGTCTTTTGATTTCTTGACTGCTGCTTTCATGGGTGTTGATTGTGGATCCAAGTAAAATGAAATCCTTGACTTCAATCTTTTCTCCATTTATCCTAAAGTTGCCTATTGGTCCAGTTGTGAGGATTTTTGTTTTCTTTATGTCGCGGCGTAATCCATACTGAAGGCTGTGGTCTTTGGTCTTCATCAGTAAGTGCTTCAAGTCCTCCTCACTTTCAGCAAGGAAGGTTGTGTCATCTGCATAATGCAGGTGATTAATGAGTCTTCCTCCAATCCTAATGCCGCGTTCATCTTTGTGTTGTCCAGTTTCTCAGATTATTTGCTCAGCATACATACTGAATAGATATGGTAAAAGGCTACAACCCTGACGTACACGTTTCATGACTTTAAACCACGCAGTATCCCTTTGTTCTCTTCAAACTACTGCCTCTTGATCTGTGCAAAGGTTTCTCATGATCACAATTAAATGTTCTGGAATTTCCATTCTTCGTAATATTATCCATAATTTGTTATGATCCACACAGTTGAACGCCTTTGCATAGTCATTAAAAGACAGGTACACATCTTTCTGGTATTCTCTGCTTTCAGCCAGGATCCATCTGACGTCAGCAATGATATCCCTGGTTCAATGTCCTCTTCTGAATTCGGCCTGAATTTCTGGCAGTTCCCTGTTGATGTAATGCTGCAGCCGCTTTTGAATGATCTTCAGCAAAATTTTACTTGCGTGTGATATTAATGATATTGTTCGATAATTTCTGCATTTGGTTGGATCACCTTTCTTGGGAATAGGCATAAATGTGGATCTCTTTCAGTCGGTGGCCAGGTAGCTGTCTTCCAAATTTCTTGGCAAAGACGAGTAAGCACTTCCAGAGCTGCATCCAAACTGATATTCCATCAATTCCTGGAGCCTTGTTTTTCACCAACACCTTCAATGCAGCTTGGACTTCTTCCTTCAATACCATCGGTTCCTGATCATATGCTTCCTCTTGAAATGGTTGGACTTTGACCATTTCTTTTTGGTATAATGAGTCCTTCCATCTTCTTTTGATGCTTCATGCATCGTTTAATATTTTCCCCATAAAATCCATCACTACTGCAACTCGAAGCTTGAATTTTTTCTTCAGTTCTTTCAGCTTGAGAAATGCCGGGTGTGTTCTTCCCTTTTGGTTATCTATCTCCAGGTCTTTGCACATGTCATTATAATACTTTATTTTGTCTTCTCAAGCTGCCCTTTGAAATCTTCTGTTTGGTTCTTTTACTTCTTCATTTCTTCCTTTTGAGCAGCTGCTCAATGTTCAAGAGCAAGTTTCTGATGTCCATTTTAGTCTTTTCTTTCTTTCCTGTCTTTTTAATGACCTCTTGCTTTCTTCATGTATGATGTCCTTGATGTCATTCCACAATTGGTCTGGTCTTTAGTCATTAGTGTTCAATGCATCAATCTATTCTTAAGATGGTCTCTAAATTCAGGTGGGATATACTCAAGGTGGTACTTTAGCTCTCATGGACTTGTTCTAATTTTCTTCAGTTTCAACTTGAACTTGCTTGCATATGAGCAATTGATGGTCAGTTCTGTAGCATGCCCCTGGCCTTGTTCTGACAGATGATATTGAGCTTTGCCAACATCTCTTTCCACAGATGTGGTTCATTTGATTCCTGTGTATTCCATCTGGTGAGATCCGTGTGTATAGTCGCTGTTTATGTTGGTGAAAAAAGATATTTGCAATGAAGAAGTCATTGGTCTTGAAAATTGTATCATGCAATCTCTGGCATCTTTTCTATCACCAGGGCCAGATTTTCCAACTACCAACCCTTCATCTTTGTTTCTAACTTTTGCATTCCAATTACCAGTAATTATCAATGCATCCTGATTGCATGTTTGATCAATTTCAGACTACAGAAGTTGGTAAAAATCTTCATTTTCTTCATCTTTGGCCTCAGTGGTTGATGCATAAATTTGAATAATAGTCGTATTAACTGGTCTTCCTGGTAGGCATATGGATATTATCCTCTCACTGACAGTGTTGTACTTCAGGATAGATCTTGAAATGTTCTTTTTGGCGATGAATGCAACGCCATTCCTCTTCAAGCTGTCATTTCCAGCAGAGTAGACTATATGATTGTCCAATTCAAAATGGCAAATACCAGTCCATTTCAGCTCACAAATGCCTAGGATATCGATGTTTATGCATTCCATTTCATTTTTGAGGATTTCCAATTTTCCTAGATTCATACTTCTTACATTCCTCATTCTGATTATTAGTGGATGTTTGCAGCTGTTTCTTCTCATTTTGAGTCATGTTAGATTTTAGTTTTTAGGTCACTAAAATCTGTCAATTATTCATGCTAATACATTACTGTCTCTATATCAAGGGTAGGAACAAACTTTCAGAACCACAGCCTTGCAGAGGTTTCCACTCCCAGACAAAGACAGAGAAAACCACGTATGAAGATCAAATCAAATCAATTCTATCAGTTCAGTACAATCTACTTCACTTCTCTGACACCAAATGTAGTGATCAACTACAGTGCAATCTATTCAATTCAACTGTGCATGCAGTACTTCTTCCTTTGACCCTAACTGTCTGGAGGTAGGTCAGATCTCACAAGTTAAAAGTTATAGTCCTCTAGACTACCAGCTTGGCCCAAGACCTCAGACGCCAACTACAAACTTGGTAGTCCCCAGAACACCCTCATTCTGACCTTCTGACTACAAATTTGAAGGTTTCCATTGCCCCTTCAGAATGCCAGCCATAAGACTCAACATTGCAAAAATGACAATTCTACCCAAAGCAATTTACAAATACAACGCAATCCCGATCCAAATACCAACACCATTCTTCAAAGAGGTGGAAAAACTGATCATTAACTTTATATGGAAAGGGAAGAAGCTCTGAATAAGTAAAGCACTACTGAAGAAGAAGAATAAAGTTGGAGGACTCACACTACCTGACTTCAGAACCTACTATACAGCTACAATAGTCAAAGTAGCCTGGTACTGGTACAACGACAGATACATTGACCAATGGAACAGAATTGAGAACCCACATGTAAATCCATCCACCTACGGTCACCTGATCTTCGACAAGGGCCCAAAATCCATCAAATGGGGAAAAGATAGTCTTTTTAACAAATGATGCTGGCAAAACTGGATATCCATTTGCAAAAAAATGAAACAGGACGCATACCTCACACCATATACAAAAACTACTTCAAAATGGATCAAAGACCTGAATATAAAGCCTAAAACTATAAAGCTCATAGAAGAAAAAATAGGACCAACACTTCAGGTCTTAATACATGGCATTAACAGGATACAAACCATAACCATCAATGCACAAAAGCCAATAGATAAGCTAGATAACTGGGATCTTCTAAAAATTAAACACCTATGCTCTTCAAAAGACTTCACCAAAAGAGTAAAAAGAGAACCTATAGACTTGGAAAAAATTTGGGACAGTACAAGTCAGACAAAGGTCTAATCTCCATAATCTACAAGAAAATCCAACACCTCTACCACAAAAGACAAATAATCCTATTAAAAAATGGGCAAAGGAAATGAACAGACACTTCACCAAAGAAGACATTCAAATGGCCAACAGACACATGAGGAAATGCTCACGATCACTAGCCATTAGAGAAATGCAAATTAAAACCACAATGAGATACCATCTCACCCCGGCATTACTGGCACGAATCAAAAACACCGGAAATAACAAATGTTGGAGGGGCTGCGGGGAGATGGGAACTCTTATGCACTGCTGGTGGGAATGCAAAATGATACAACCATTTTGGAAAATGATATGGCGCTTCCTCAGAAAGCTAGAAATAGACATACCATTCGATCCAGCAATCCCGTGCCGAGGAATATATCCTAGAGAAATAAGAGTCATCACTTGAATAGACATATGCACACCTATGTTCATGGCAGCGTTGTTCACAATAGCAAAACGATGGAGACAACCCAGATGCCCATCAACAGATGAATGGATAAACAAACTATGGTACATACACACAATGGAGTACTATGCAACGAGAAAGAACAACAATGAATCTGTGAACCATCTCATAACATGGATGAAACTGGAGGACATTATGCTGAGCGAAATAAGTCAATCACAAAACGACAAATATTGTATGAGACCTCTAGTGTAAAAACCCATGAAAAAGTTCACACACAAAATGTAACAATCTTTGTTGGTGACCAGGGATGGGAGGGGTGGGGGCAAAATACTAAATAGACAATAGATAAGTGGTATCTTGGGTGAAGGGTGAGGCAGTACACAATACAGGGGAAACTAGCACAACTTGTACAAGGAAAGGTCATGGAAGCCCCATAGACACATCCAAACTCCCTGAGGGACTGAATTGCTGGGCAGAGGGCTCTGGAGACCTTGGTCTCGGAGAACATCTAGCTCAATTGGCATGACACAGCTTATAAACACAATGCTCTACATTCTACCTTGGTGAGTAGTGTCTGGGGTCTTAAAAGCCTGTGAGCGGCCTTCTAAGATACTCCACTGGTCTCATCCTTTCAGGAGCAAGGGAGAATGAAGACAACAGGATACAAGGAAAAGATTAGTCCGAAGGACTAATGATCCACAGCTACCAAGGCCTTCACCGGACTGAGTCCAGTACAGCTAGATGGTGCCCGGCTACCAACCACTGACTGCTCTACCAGGATCACAACAGAGGGTTCTGGACAGAGCTGGAGAAGGACATAGAACAAAATTCTAACTCACAAAAAAAAAAAGACCAGATTTACTGGCCTAAAGGAGACTGGAGAAACCCCGAGAGTATGGCCCCCAGACACCCTTTTAGCTCAGTGGTGAAGTTACCTCTGAGGTTCACTGTTCAGCCTGGGAGTGGACAGCCCCGTAAAACCAAATGAGACTAATGAGGTACAGGAGTCCAGTGACAAGGGCCAGAAAGCAGAAGGGGACAAGGAAGCTGGTGATAGGGAACCCAAGGTTGAGTAAGGATAGTGTTGATGTGTTGTGAGATTGTTAACCATTGTCATAGGGCAACATTTGTAGTAACTGTTAAATGAGAAACTATTTTGTTCTGTAAGCCTTCATCTTAAGTGAGAATAACAGCACAATTCAAAGAGTGTAGTCAGTGTCACTGAACTGTGCAAGTAGAAATTTTTGAAATGGTGTATCTTTGACTCTGTGTATTTTCACCAAAAAAAAAAAAAAGGTTGAGAAGTTAGAGGGTTGATACATTGTAGGGTTGTTAACCAATGTCATAAAACAACGTGTGTACTTCTGTTTCATGAGAAACTATTTGTTCTGTAAGCCTTCACCTGAAGTGCAATAAAATATATATATATATATTAAAAAAAAAGAATGCCAGCCATAAGCTCAGAGATCCCCCGGGTTCCCCTTGTTTCTAACCTGCTGGCTCCAAATACTCCCTCAGGTTTGATAATTTGCTAGAACAACTCATAGAACTCAGCGAAGCACTATACTTACAATACTATTTTATTATAAAGAATATACCAGGATCATCATAAAAAAGAGACACATAGGGCAAAGTTTGAGAGAGTTTCCAATGCAGAGCTTCCATGTCCCAAAAAAGACATGCTACCCATCCACGTGCATGAATGTTTTTCACCAGCCAGGAAGCTTGTGGAGCTTCCATGTCCAGAGCTTTTGTTGGGGCCTTGCTGCTAGACATGAGGCATGATTGACTGAGCTCAACTTGCAGCCCTCCTCCCCTGAGACAGGCTGATATTCCATGGTGGGTCTTTCTGGCCTGACCAGCCTCCCCCCAAGAGGGTTGAAAATTGCTACTAGCATAAACGCTTAGCTGTGGTCTAGAAGTCTCATCAAAGACACCACAATCACTGGGGAAATTCCAAGGTTTTAGAGGTTATCTCTCAGGAACCAAGGACAAAGACCAAATTCTTCCAGTCAGGTTAATTTTTTTTATCCCACAACAGGTAAGGAAAGGGCTGTACTGTGTTCCCGATTCTGCTACTTTATATCTGTTAACAGATCTCAGTTTTTTAAAGGATTAACTTTTACAGATGCTTGCTAATAGCCCTCAAAGAGGTTAGGAAGGACTTTGGGGATCCTTGCAAACTCTGAGAGTTCTGAGCTTTTACCAAGAATTTACATTTAGCCTGGGGCCTTTCCAGAGCAAGTTTTCCCCAGGATCTCAAGGTAATTTAGTTAGGACCTAGATTTATTTATTATTCTATACTTTTCTTCCCAATCTCAATAAATTTTATGGATCCGTTTTCCCTCAGGGGGAAAGACACTAAAAAAGGTTATTACCACTGCTTTCAATTTTGCAACATGGAAAAACCATGAATGTTTCAAATCCCATAAAACCATAAGAAAATTAAATTTCCATAACGATATTATTATAACTTTTCAGATCTTGTATTATATGCTTACATGTAATAACTCAAAACAAACAAGCAAACAGAAACTCTGAGAGGTAGGTATTATCCCTATTTTACTAGATGAAGAAATACAGAATTAAGAAATTTCAAGCAGTTAAATTATCTCTATTTGAGGATGATATGATCTTATACACAGAAAACCCCAAAGAATCCGCAAGAAAACTACTGGAACTAATAGAAGATTTCAGCAAAGAATCAGGATACAAGATAAACACACAAAAATAAGTTGATTCCTCTACACCAACAAAGAGAACTTCCAAGAGAAAATCACCAAATCAGTACCATTTACAATAGTATACAATACAATATTTAGGAATAAATCTAACCAGAGACATAAAAGACCTATACAAAGAAAACAACAAGATACTACTGCAAGAAACCAAAAGAGACCTACGTAAGTGGAAAAACATACCTTACTCATGGATGGGAAGACTCAGCATTGTGAAAATGTCAGTTCTACCCAAAGCCATCTACAGATACGATGCAATCCTGATACAAATTCCAATGTCATTTTCTAAGGAGATGGAGAAACAACTCACCAACTTCATATGGAAAGGGAAGAAGCCCCAGATAGGTAAAGCATTACTCAAGAAGAAGAACAAAGTGGGAGGCCTCACACTACCTGATTTTAGAACCTATTATACTGTCAGGGTAGTCAAAACAGCCTAGTACTGGTACAACAACAGATACATAGACCAATGAAACAGAGTTGAGAATCCAGATACAAGCTCATCCACCTATGAGCAGCTAATATTTGACAAAGGCCCAAAGTCCATTAATTGGGGAAAAAACAGTCTCTTTAACAAATGGTGCTGGCATAACTGAATATCCATCTGCAAAAAACTGAAACAAGACCCATATCTCACACCATGTACAAAAACTAACTCAAAATGGATCAAAGACTTAAATATAAAATTGAAAACGATAAAGATCATGGAAGAGAAAATAGGGACAACGTTAGGAGTCCTAATACGTGGCATAAACACAATATGAACCATAAGTAACAATTCACAAGCACCAGAAGACAGACTAGATAAATGGGAGCTCCTAAAAATCAAACACTTATGCTCATCAAAAGACTTCACTAAAATAGTAAAAAGACAACCTACAGACTGGGAAAAAATTTTTGGCTATGACAAATCCCATCAGCCTTTAATCTCTAAAATCTACAAGATACTGCAAAACCTCAACAGTAAAAAGACAAATAACCCAATTAAAAAATGGGCAAAGGATATGAACAGGCAGTTCACCAAAGAAGATATTCAGGCAGCTAACAGACACGTGAAGAAATGCTCACAATCGTTAGCCATTAGAGAAATGCAGATCAAAACTACAATGAGATACCATCTCACCCCAACAAGGCTAGCATTAATCCAAAAAACACAAAATAATAAATGTTGGAGAGATTGGAACACTTATACACTGCTAGTGGGAATGTAAAATAATACAACCACTTTGGAAATAGATTTGGCACTTCCTTAAAAAGCTAGAATAGAAGTATCATATGATCCAGCAATCCCCACCTTGGAGTATACCCTAGAGAAATAAGAGCTGTCACGTGAACAGATACATGCACACCCATGTTCACTGCAGCACTGTTCACAATAGCAAAATGATGAAAACAACCTAGGTGCTCATCAACAGAAGAATGGCTAAACAAATTATGGTATATTCACACAATGGAATACTACACAATGATAAAGAACAATGACGAATCTGTGAAACATCTCATAACATGGATGAATCTGGAAGGCATTATGCTGAGTGAAATCAGTCAGTTGAAAAAGGACAAATATTGTATAAGATCACTATTATAAGAACTCAAGAAAAGGTTTAAACACAGAAGAAAACATTCTTTGATGGTTACGAGGGTGGGGAGGGAGGGAGAAGAGTATTCACTAACTAGATAGTAGACAAGAATTAGCTTAGGTGAAGGGAAGGACAACACACAATATGGGGGAAGTCAGCACAACTGGGCTAAACAAAAGCTTAGAAGTTTCCTGAATACAACCAAACACTTCGAGGGACAGAGTAGAAGGCCTGGGGCCTGGGACCATGGTATCAGGGGATACCTAGGTCAACCGGCATAACAAAGTTTATTAAGAAAATAGTCTGCACTTTGGTGAGTGGCATCTGGGATCTAAAAAGCTTGTGAGCAGCCATCTAAGATGCATCAATTGGTCCCAATCCACTTGCAGCAAAGGAGAATGAAGAACACCGAAGACACAAGGAAAATATTAGCCCAAGAGACAGAAACGGCCACATAAACCAGAGACTT
This sequence comes from Dugong dugon, assembly GCA_030035585.1. NCBI lineage: Eukaryota > Metazoa > Chordata > Mammalia > Sirenia > Dugongidae > Dugong > Dugong dugon. Next base: position 18,732,815 of record CM057465.1, read on the forward strand.
CATTAGCCGAGACCAGAAGAACTAGATGGTGCCCAGCTACCTTCAATAACCACCCTGACAGGGAACACAACAGAGAATCCCTGATGGAGCAAGAGAAAAGTGGGGTGCAGAACTCAAATTCTAGTAAAAAGACTTAATGGCCCAACTGAGACTGGAGGGACCCCAGAAGACATGGCCCCCAGACTCTCTGTTAGTCCAAAACTAAAATGATTCCCAAGGCCAACTCTTCAGACAAAGATTAGACTGGACTATAAGACATAAAATGATACTTGTGAAGAGTGTGCTTCTTAGCTCAAGTAGATACATGAGACTAAATGGGCAGCTCTTGTCCAGAGGCGAGACGAGAAGGCAGAAAGGGTCAGGAGCTGGTTGAATGGGCACGGGAAATCAGGGGTAAAGGAGGAGTGTGCTGTCACAGTATAGGGAGAGCAACTAGGTTCACATAACAATGTGTATAAATTTTTGTATGAGAAACTAAAAAAAGAAAGCTCAAGCAAGCTGCCTAATATCACAAAACTCTTCAGTAACAAAATTTGAACCTAGGTCCTTCTAGATACAAAGAATGTACTCTCCCTTTGATTGTAGAAAAGTACATTACCAAAACTAAACTAGTTACCCTTGAGTGGATTCCAACACATGGCAACCCCATGTGTGTCAGAGTCAATCTGTGCTCTATAGAGTTTTCACTGGCTGATTTTTCAGAAGTAGATCACCAGACCTTCCTTCAGAGCCTCCAACCTCTCGATCAGCAGCAGAGCTTATTAACCATTTTCACCACCCAAGGACTCTAGAAATGTATACTAGGAGTGACTTTATTGATCATGTCAGTGGCATGTTCTTGGTAAAATGAGGTAACATTAAAACTTCTTTAATCATTTTATAGTAACAGTTACAGATGAAGTGTTTCTCCAAGGATGTCGATTAATTGAGTTTTCTTGTAATTCAAAATTTAGAATTTTCTGTTTCACAGCATTACGCATTGCAGGAAGGAATTTTATCAGTCATTTTGCTAAATTAGAAGAAAACAGATTAAATCTTTTCTCCAACCAACAGTTGCAATGACCCTGCTAAGAACTCCCCTAAGCAATCCTCATATAACACATACAGTTATCCTCTCTTGAGTTACCATATATATATATATATATATATATATATATATATATGATTTCTGAAACTATGATCAATTTCAGGCCCTGATTTATAACTGTTACAGGCCAAGAGTAGTCCAAGGGCAGCTCGAGAGACAAAGTAAAGTATTAAAATGAAATGTGCAAAGACCTGGAGATAGAAAACTGAAAGGCAGAAAACACTTGGCATTTCTCAAGCTAAAAGAATTGAAGAAAAAATTCAAGCCCTGAGTCACAATATTGAAGGATTCTACAGAGAAAATATTAAACGATGCAGCAAGCATCAAAAGAAGATGGAAAGAATTCACAGAGTCACTGACCAAAACGAATTGGCAGACATTCAACCATTTCAGGAGATAGCATATGCTCAAGAACCAGTGGTACTGAAGGAAGAAGTCCAAGCTGCATTGAAGGCATTGACAAAAAACAAGTCTGCAGGAATTGACAAAATACCAACTGAGATGTTTCAACAAATGGATGCAGTGCTGGAAGCACTCACTCGTCTATGCCAAGAAATTTGGAAGACAGCTACCTGGCCAACTGACTGGAAGAGATCCATATTTGTACCCATGCCAAAGAAAGGTGATCCAACAGCATGTGGAAATTATCAAACAATATCATTGATATCACACGAGAGTAAAATTTTGCTGAAGATCATTAAAAAGTGGCAGCAGCACAGTATATCAACAAGAAACTGCCAGAAATTCAAGCCAGATTCAGAAGAGGATATGGAACCAGATATATCATTGCTGATGTCAGATGGATCCTGGCTGAAAGCAGAGAATACCAGAAAGATGTTTACCTGTGTTTTATTGACTATGGTAAGGCATTCAACTGAGTGGAGCATAACAAATTATGGATAACTTTTCAAAGAATGGGAATTCCAGAACACTTAATTGTGCTCGTGAGGAACTTGGACTTAGACCAAGAGACAGTCATTTGAACAGAATAAAAGGATTCTGAATGGTTTAAAATCAAGAAAGATGTGCATCAGGGTTGTATCCTCTCACCATACTTATTCAATCTGTATGCTGAGCAAATAATCCAAGAAGCTGAACTACACAAAGAAGAATGGGGCATCAGGATTGGAGGCAGACTCATTAACAACCTGTGTTATGCAGATGACACAGCCTTGCTTGCTGAAAGTGAAGAGGACTTGAAGCACTTGCTGATGAAGATCAAAGACTACTGCTTTCAGTATGGATTACACTCAACCTGAAGAAAACAAAAATCCTCACAACTGGAACAATAAGCAACATCATGATAAACAGAGAAAATACTGAAATTGTCAAGGATTTCATTTTACTTGGATCACAATCAATGCCCATGGAAGCAGCAGTCAGGAAATCAAAGAACACATTGAATTGGGCAAATCTGCTGCAAAAGACCTCTTTAAAGGATTAAAAAGCAAAGATGTCACTTTGAGGACTAAGGTGCGCCTAACCCAAGGTATGGTGTTTTCAGTCTCCTCATATGCATATGAAAGCTGGACAATGAATAAAGAAGACTGAAGAAGAACTGATGCCTTTAAATTATGGTGTCGGCGAAGAATATTGAATGTACCGTTGACTGCCAGAAGAATGAACAAATCTGTCCTGGAGGAAGGAGAGCCAGAAGGCGCCTTAGAAGCAAGGATGGCGAGACCTCATCTCAAGTACTTTGAACATGTTATCATGAGGGACCAGTCCCTGATGAAGGACATCATGCTTGGTAAAGTAGAGGATCAGAGAAAAAGAGAAAGACTCTCAGTGAGGTGGATTCACACAATGGCTGCAACAACTGGCTCAAGCATTGTAAGGACTGAGCAGGACTAGGGCAGTGTTTCGTTCTGTTGTACATAGGGCTGCTATAAGTTGGAACCGATCTGATGGCACCTAGCAACAACAACAACAATAGGCCAAGAAAGCACATTTTCAGGCTTTATAGTGAGATCATGTTATAAATAAAACCATTGTATTTAGCCTGACTTCTCTAGGGAGTCCAGAACTCCTGAAATATTAAATAAAAAGAATGTATGCAGGAAAAATTTAAGTGAATCACGTGTCATCAGTAAAAAATGCTTGGGGTTCTAAATTTAGTTGACTAAGTGTCAATTGCCAAGTCTCTCTAAACGAATTGCAATTTTCTTAATACAGGCAGTTCCTAGGTTATGAACATCCAACTGATGTACAACCCATAGTTATGAACCAACCCCCGTTATATTAAAAATTAACGTATTATATTAAAAATTTGAGATAGATACAATGATTTGTAATAACAAACAGGAGCTACTTTGCGACCTGCATCAAAACATTATTATTATTACTGTATTATGTTAGAGATGTTTTAGTGTGTCTGGAAGTGTTTCTTTCATGTTTTTTATGCATAGAAAGGTACTTTATATAATACATACTAAAACAAACATTTGACTAACTGACGTTAGATACGAACCATAGCTAACTGTTCCTACTTATGTACAAATTCAACTTAAAGACAGACTTAGGAACGGAACTTGTTAGTAATCCAGGGGCTGCTTTTGTTGTTAAAAAGTAAAACAACCAAAACATATACATGAATGTTGTACTGAATGTTAAGAAAACCAGTAGTCGGTAATTGCTTCATTTTTAGACTCGGTGTTTGGAGAATTGATCCCAATAAAGTTGCTTTGTTAGTTGCCATCCAGTCAGCTCCAACTCATGGTAACCTCGTGGGTAACAGATGGAAACATTGCCTGGTACTGCACTATATTCATGATCATTAGTATGCTGTAGTCCACTGTTCTTCCAGCCTAGGAGACTCATCTTCCACCCTATATTGGACAACATTTTATTGTTCTCCATAGAGTTTTCACTGGATAATTTTCAGAAGTAGATCATCAGGCCTTTCCTCCTGTCTGTCTTAGTCTGGAAGCTCTGCTAAAACCTGTCCACCATGGGAGACACTGCTGGTATTTGAAATAGCCTTGGCATAGCTTCCAACATCACAGCAACATGCAAGCCACCACAGCACAACAAACTGACAGGTGGTGGGAAGGTGCTGTAACTTATTCAAATTATTGTAACTGTTAAATAAGAGTCGAAGAAGGAACAGTTATTTTGTAAGTAGTTCTTGGTGCAGCATAATGTCAGAGACTTAACAGTCTGATCTAGGGGATTTGAACAAAAACTCAATCATAAAAAGTAGAAGCAAAAGCAATAACTGAATGAGAATTTTGCCAGTATTCCAGGGAAAAGGAACGTGAGAGTCATTTGCTATTGGTTAATGAGTGACGTTAGGAAAGAAGTCAGTAAGTTCGATCGTTAGCATACCCTTTCCCACGAGATACTATGGATAACATGATCATGATTAGACTCTCCAGTTATCACAAAATATAATTAAATTCTAGCTCCCTTCCCTGCTGTGAGTCTTTTATTTGTATTAAAGACAAATTTCCATTGCTCCCCCAATCTGCAATCCTGGCTACTTGTACACAATCCCATCATATCATTTCTACAGAACTAGAGTTCCCTGAAATTTCATTCTTCAGAAGAGAGCCAGGACAGCAAAGGCTGTTTGATTGTACTGTGGTACCACCCATAAGAAAAGTACTATGTTCTTGGTACAGAGTACTTAACTCTATCATGCAAACTGGCTAGTAGAGAAATCTGGGCAAAATAAAAACCCGGGCAACTCACCACCGTGTTATCCCTCAATTCCCGAGGTCTTTAGCCAATCTGCCCTCTTTTCTTCACATTTCAGAGTCTTCTTATATTTGTTTTATGTATATTGTCCAGGGGTTTTTGGTGTGCATAGTGGGAGGAATAGGGAAAAGTACATTTGCTTCATCTTCCTGGAAACTGAAGTCCTCTTAGCTATTTTGTCTAAAGAAAATGTCATAGATATGTGTATGGAAAAGTGTAAAAAAGAATTAAAAATATTCTGTAGCTACAAAACTAGAGATAAGCATTGTTATATTTTGATATCTTTTGATCTCGTTCCTCTTTTTTCTTTATTGAAGTATAATGAATACTGTAAACTACACGTGACTATAAGTACACTTTTACAGATTTTTACATGTGTAAACAATTGTAAAGTCATCACAAAGTAAAAATAATGAACACATTGATTATTCCCAAAAGTTTCCTCTTACTATTTTATAATCTGTCTGTCTCATCTCTCCCTGTCCCCAAAATCACCCCTAGGCAACCACTGGTATGCTTTCTGTAGCTAAGGATTAGTTTGCATTTTCTAGAATTTTATATAAGTGAAATTATGTATATATGCACTCCTTTTTGTCTGGCACCTTTCACTCAGCATAATTATTTTGAGATTAATGCATGTTGATGTAGGTATCAATAGTTCATTTCTTTTTACTGATAAATAATTTAATTCCAAATTATTGAGATTAAAGGAAAGCACTGTCCAATAGAATTGTCTGTGATGATAAAATGTTCTGTATTTGTATTGTCAGATTCAATTATGATTGAAATGTGTCCCCCAAAAATACGTGTTGAATTCCTGGACCTTGTACCTGTGGATGTGATCCTGCTTGAAAATAGGGTTTACTTTTGTTATGTTAATGAAGCCTCACTAGCATAGGGTGTATCCTTAACCTAGTCACTTCAGAGTTATCAAAAGACCAGAATAGACGCAAAGACACACACACAGGGAAGACAGATGCCATGTGAAGATCATCTATAAGCCAAGGAACAAAGGAATGCCCAGGGCTACTGACAAGGAAGCAGTCAAAATGGATAAGACCCTGATTTAAACTAAGACAGTAACATTCCAAAGTATGGATATATGACAGTTTGTTTATCCGTTCATTTGTTGATGAATATTTGGGTTGTTTCCAGTTTTGGGCTACTGAAAACAGAACTACAATCAACATTCATGTGCAAGTATTTTCTTGGGTGTAATCTTGCTTTTCTGTTGGAGAAATATCTAGCAATGGAAAGGATGGGTTATATGGTAGGTGTATGTTTAACTTTTTAAAAACTGCCCAGTTATTTCCAGAAGTCATGGTGCCATAATACGTCCCCACCAGCACTCACTCCACATCTTCAGCAACATTCAGTATATGGTCAAACTTTTTACTTTTAGACATTCTAATAGGTATATAGTTACATCTCATTAGGGTTTTAATTTGTGTTTTCCTAATGACTTATAATATTGGGCCTCTTTTATGTACCTTTTTCCATCCATAGATCTTGTTTGGTGAAATCTGTGTAATCTGTTCAAATCTTTTGGCCATGTTTCATTGGTTGCTTTATTATTTTGAAATCAGATAATTGTTTGCACATATTTTCCTGCAGTGGCTTGTGTTTTTATTTTCACAGGGGTTTTTCAAAGAATAGAAGTTCTTACTTATGATTAAGTCCAATTTATCAATATTTTCTTTCATAAATTGTGCTTTTGGTGTCGCATCTATGAAATCTTTGCTTAACCCAAGGCATACCACTAAATGATTTGGGATGTTAAAACTATTGCGAGATAATTCTCCATGGGCCTATCACATTTCTGCACATTTTGGGAGCAATGACATGAACTTCCTTTTCTCCTTCCCCTTCTTCTTCTTCCCCCTCCTTGTCCTCCACCTCCCTTCTCCTTCTTGATAAAAGTTTTGTAGCAAAAGTTCACTGCTTTGCAGAAAAACAAATTTTGATTAAATAGTTTGGTAAATGTTTACTTCTATAGCTCCCTCTTGGAGATTCACATTTGCATATTTAAGGTTCAGAAAAAATTCTGGTTTAAAGAAATCCAATTAATGTTATTTAACCCAGAATTGTCCAAATTATTTAGACTAAAGGAAAGCACTGTCCCATAGAATTTTCTGCAATGCAAAATGTTCTATATTTGTGCTGTTAGATATCATAGCCATGAGTCGCATATGGTTACTGAGCACTTGAACCGCTACTGAGAAACTAGATGTTTAATTTAAGTTTGTATTTAAATAGTGACATATGGCTTTGTCTATACTGGACAGCGAACTTACAGTCTTTTAAAATTTTCTCTACATGACACTTCTTTTTACCACTTACCAAACTATTATTCTGTGCAGGACTGGCCACATAATGTGCAGGGACCAAAGCAAATACAACTGTGAGATCTTTTTCTCAAACGGTAGGGAAAATATGTTGTTAAAGATGCTAAACTGTAAAGTGTTTTTCCTTTCTGAACTCTCGTCTCTCTCCGGACTTGTCATGAGAGATTTTATTTGCTATTTTATGTCATTCTAAGTAAAGAAAAAGTAAATTTTTAAAATTTGAGCTTAAAAATTACTGTTTATTTTTATATTGTACAATGCCAATTTAAAATGCAAATAGATGAGCTTTTAATTTGTATGTAGAATCTCCAAAACTGCGCAATTCATATTTCATAACTTGTATATGCGTATGTATTTTGTTCCTACCAGAAGAGTAGAAATGCTGCATCAAACGTACTTGACTGTTTTTACTGCACTTCTTGGTACATGCACATTCTGTCATCACGCTCTACCTTAAGCGTAATGGTGAGTAAGGAAGGACTGAAAAAGGAAAAGAAAATATGGGTTGCCTGATCTTTCCCTTTTCTTCTATGTAATCATGTTTCGCATCAGTGCTTGGTTTATAGGCCAGTAACATAAGAAAGGATACAATAGGGCTTGATTGTTTATGGTTCCTAGAATGTCATTGATTTCTTTCGTCATTCAAAGCAAGCTCTGGTTTGAACGGAAAGCAAGCCCTCTCCACCCTGCCACTTTGCCCACTTACTCAGCTGCCGTAGATGCGACATCATCACCTTGTGCTTGCTTTGCATCTTGCTGAACTCCTATGCATTGTGGGTCCACCAGAATTCTGTGCTTGTGGAGCATCAAGAATTCTACATGCAAACGGAGAGGCAAATGTCCAATAAAAACAAATCTAAATTTAAAGGGAGATTTTACTCAAAAAGACTATTGTTACAGGGAGAATGATCTGGTCTCAGGATATGCAAACATCTCAGAATCAGATAGAAAATGGCTTTTCTTTTATAGTGAGGGATAGCAGAAACTTTTAAGGAGAAATTGGGCAAGCAAAGAGGAGTGAGAAAATGGCATGATTGGCATGATCTGACAGGAAATGTTGCTTGCTGTGGTCAGCCAATTCTCAGGATGAGCTGTTAAGGAAGACATGTTGTACATTTTAGTGCTTGCTCAGGCTTGGAGGCAAACTAAAGTTTAGGGGCCTGTGGAAAGGAGAGAAGCCTGACTAAAGTTTGGCCAAGCTGGGGCAGAGGTTAATAAATAGGCAATTGTGAATACTTGGTAACAAGGAAAGGCAGACAAGCTCAATGTGCCCATCTACTCTATTCACAGGCATGCACTATTGTCCCATTAGACTTCACTTACAAAAAACAAGTTCAAAGATACAATTACTAAAAATTTCAAGAAGGAAATAACACAGCATTAAAGCAAGTGCAGGGCCTCTCTGGGTATGATGACCTGTGCAGCTGTACAGGTTGCATGCTTTTATAGAATGAATTGTGTCTCTAGAAAAGATATGCTGAAATCCCAACCTCTGTAACTGTAGCTATGACCCTGTACGGAAATCAGGTTTTTCTTTTGTCATGTTTATGAAGCCATGCTCAGTAGGATTGGTTCTAGCTCTAATCTTTTCTGACTGGTGTCTTATAAACGGGAGCACAGATACAGACAGACACATACACAAAGGGAAGAGATCCTGTGAGGAACAGTCTACAAACCAAGGAATACCAAGGAGCACCCAGGGTTACTGACAAGGAGAGATTCTTTTCTAGAGCCAATGCCATGAAAACTGTGAGATAATAAATTTCTGTTCTTTAAAGCCACCCACTTGTGGTATGTTTTGTTATGGCAGCAGTAGGTAGCCAAGACACATGCCCATGACACTGGTCCTGATCTCATGAAACACATTTTGGGAAATATTGCTTTAACTCAATATGTGATTTCTTCCTCTGTAAAATGAAGATTGTAACATTACCCAGATCATAGGTTATTGTGGGAATTAAACAAATTAATATGTGAACTGGTCTGCAACTGTCAAAACAATGTTGCACAACAAACATCGCCAAACCTCAGCATCTTATAGCAGCTTACAGGCCTGTGGGTCAGCTGGGCTTGGCTTCAACCTTTGGGTTAAGTTCTGGTCTGCTCCACATTTCTCCGTCTTCTCCTGGAAGCAGAAGCCCCAGGGCTTGTTTTTCTCTTGGTGGATCATAAGAGCACTGACAGGGGCAAATCACACAAGCACATTGAAAGCTACTCACTTATATCCAGTCACATTCCATTGATCAAACTAAGTCACATGGCCTAAATCTATGAGCAGGGATGTCCACTCCACCCCAAGGAGGCAGAGGATAAATATTTGCTGAATTGTAATCCAATCTATCATGGTGCTATTCTTTGGACTCCATTTCCCAATTTACCTCTCTGATACTGTATCTTTTGTGGAGCTATTATAAAGATGAATTTGCAGCTCTTGCCAAGTTTTCTGAATACACACCTGGATTCTACCAGGAGATTGTGTATGGGGGCGGGGAGACGGTGGTCTATATTACAAAACACTGGGAGGACTTCTTTGGGGAGCTGATGAACTCACCATATGCCCCTATCTTTCCACGATGCAGAGGAAAAGGGATCATGGGAGGACAGGGAGGAAGATATTGTATTATTCTTGAATGCTGACCTTGATAGTCATCACTAGCCTTGACATTGACTCCTGGAGATACTGAGAGATCACAAGAGCAGCAGTCTATTTAATTCATTCTGGCAATGGATTTCAGCACTGGTGCTATCCCAGGAACTGACAGCAGAAGTTCTTAACCTAAAAGGGCTTCAGTGGGTCGTTAAGCCACTGTGTGTGAAAAACTGGGGCATACATGCACATAAGAATTTTTCTGAGAGGAACTAAGCTCAAGAACTACTAATTTAGAACATTATTTATAAGGGAAATGGCTTTTCAGATCCAAAAAAAACAACTTACAGACAAACTTTTGGAAGTCAGCCTATTGGGATGTTGAGGACTACAAATATATCTTATAATAATGAATCACATTAAAGTATGACTTTATGAAATTTTCAGTAAATATTTGCTTTGGTTTTACTCAGTCTAAATTGCTCTTAAAAGTTCTTATACTTCTTATCCACTCTCCCCTTCCCTAAAATTATTCAAGGTGCTAAGGCGTTCAGATATCAGATATTTCTATGAAATAGTTTATCTAGGCTTTTATTTCGTTATTTTGCATCTAAAATACATCTAAGTCCCTAAAGGCCCCTTGCTCAGAGAATCGACTGGTCAGAGGCAAGAGACAGAGCGAGGCTGTGGTTGAATGTGAAAAATAGAAGTCTGGGGCTAAGGGCACCCTGTCGGGGAGTGACACCATTGATCTTTAGGGAGCTGTAAATAATTCTGAATAAACTCAGACCTGACCCAAGCCTTTTTAAGGTTCAAACACAGAGGACTAATTTTGTGTGTTCTTGCTGAATTTTCACATGGATCCTTGGTGCCTATTTCCAAGTTGGAACTGGACACAGAAATACTTATACTGGAACAACACTGGAAAGGGAGCCCCTGTAAGCTTTCTGACCCAGCAAGGACCAATAAAAACTGAAAACCCCAGGAAATTGCTTCATTTTTTTTTTTTTTTAATCTTCTCTTCTACCTCTTCCTAAGAAAGTCTCTGGACTGATAAGAATTTGTACATAAGGCATTTAAAAAGTCACATCAGTCTTAGATCACTTCTGAAACCCAGACTTTAAAGAGGCTTACAATAAGCAGAGTTCATCTACCAGTGAATTGCTCAAAAAATCATCCTCCTCAACAGTTTTGGTATTCCTGGGGGCCTGCCATCTTTTAGAGTTAATTTTTTTCTTGACTTCTGACAAATTAACGAGACTTTTTTAGGAGTCACAGGCTCCTACTTCTAGTCAGATTAATTTTCTAGCTCTTCTTAAAAAGTAGTTTACTTATTTTTGGGTAGTGTTTACTGAAATCACTAGCAGGCATGACACACAAAGAGCAAAGATTAAACACTGACTTTAGGTGACCCAGATTAGACCTCTACGTTCTACTTATCCATGTGTGTGCATAATGGCTGCTAATACAGTAAACGCACATCAGCAAACTTCTCTAAAGACCCAGGCAACATGACAAATGACCAAAGTCACCTTTCTCAGACCCGAAGTCTAACATGAATTGGAATCAGTTTTGCCTTTAAATAAATGAGATGAAGGCAGGCTTATGTTGTATGTTTTGCTTACGTGCAGGCCGTGCAGTTCGTCAAGTACAAAACCAATTGACCCTTTTTTCGTGTCTTGTAGCTAAAACTGAACTTTGAAAGTGACTATTCCTTAGGGAGGAAGTTAGAAGAGAAGGATGTTCTCAGGATTCCCAACAAAAAGAGAATTCCCAAATCCATGCTACAGTGGGAAATGCTTTTTCACATCCTTATTTTCCTACCAGATAATAAATTAGCCAAAAATATTTTATGAGTGATCTCAGGTAAACAAACAATATAGTCTTTGTCGAGTATTTCAAAGTTGAACTATTATACCATACTATGAGCTCCTTTTGGGCAAACCCTGCATCTTATTTATCTTCTTGTTACTTTTTTTTTTTTTTTTTTTTTTAATTCCTCAGGGCCTGGCATGGTGACTGACATAGGAGAGGTTCCATAGATGTTTATTTCATTTGCTCAGTTTGATCTAGTGAAGTAGTGAATTCTAGGCCCAAATATCAAGCATGAGTAGCTTTGGGAAAAATTGTTAAATGAGAAAAATGTGCCTTTAGAATCAATCTACTTTTCACTACATACGTCACAGATGCTGGGTAATTTTGCTGTTCTTTAGTTGACATTGTAGATTTTCACCGTGCCACTCTCCCAGGACTGTTTCTCTTGATTAAATTGTTTCTTGATAAAATAAGAACAGGCAATAGTGACACAATGTGGGCAACCTCCAGATGATTTTTTTGCTTTGAGCTCTTAGGAATGACACTTGTTGTAATGGGAGAGATATTTTAGGGTATTGCACTCTTGCAAAACCTCTCGGATCACAAATCACATCAAGTAGGAAATAGCTCTGGTTTGAGCCCTAATTTTTAGGACTGGACAGGAAGCAAATAAAATCCCCCTGAGACAGCCCAGTCTTTCCCCTCATTTTGCAGATGGGAAAATTGAGAAACATAAATTAAGTGACTTCTCAATTTGACGTGAGTGGCGGTCAGAGTTGTAAACAAAAACAACCAGCCACGTTCAGTTTTCCATCATGTTGAGCTTTTATTTAACCAAAAATGTGTAAATTAACTTGATTTACAGCTCTGACCCCTCTTTTCTTTAGAAAATGGTCATTACATTTCCCCAAACTGTGATTAATATATGTAATAAAAATATAAAGTCCTTCTCAAGGGATTTTGACATATCTTGTTTTCTGGGTCAGTATGGATTATGCCCATTAAGTTCAACATTCCTTTGAAAGGCTATTGCAGAATAATTCAAATATAGTGACAATTTTTTCTTTTTGAAGAAAATCATATTTGCTGTGCCCTAAATTTGGATAATGGGTTTTCCCCCACATGTCTATTACTTCAGCTATGTGTTGACAATTGGGTAATAAAATTTTTATTTGACTGTGGCATCAATATAATATTTAAATGGAAAGCCTTCTTGATTTTTTTAAAACTATTTAAAGGGTATATATTACAACAAACTGCAATTTTTTAATTTATTTTTGCACAATTTTAATGTTTTAGCCCTTGCCTAAAAGCACGGAGTAGAACAAAATCACTAAATTTTTTCTAAATCTTCAACTTTGGGGGACAAACTGTCTTCTTCATAAAAAAGCTATTGTATTAGTTAGGTTTTATCAAATTTATTTTCAAATAATAGTCTAATATTTTTTCCTTATCTAGGGCACAGCGATATTCCAATCATATTTTGAGCATGTGAACTAAAACACAGAATAGAATTCCCCTAGTCTATCTCACAAGCCAGGGGCAATTGTTTAGGGAGTTTTGTTGACTATTTTAGGCAAGAAAAAAAATATGGTTTTGAGGAGTGCATTAATAAAAGAAACATCTGAGTCACCTTTAGCATCTTTTACTCATGACTATATTTGCATGGTCTGGTCATAGTAAGTCAGTAGTTTTGGCCATGTGTTATGGATTTAATTGTGCCCCTAAAAAGATGTGGTGAAGTCCTAACCTGTGGTACCTATGAATGTGACCTTGTCTAGAAATAGGGTTTTCAAAGATGTTATCAGTTAAGTCAACATGAGGACATGCTAGAATAGGATGGGTCCTAGTCCAATCTGTGTGGTGTCCCATAAAAAACATGAGACTTAGAGACACAGGCAGCGGAAGATGGTCATGTGAAAATGCACCTACAAGCCAGTGGATCAAGGAATAACTGGAGCTACCAGAAGCTGGGAGACACAAGAAATGATCTTCCTTCTGAGAGATCATGGCCCTTGTGATACCTTGAATTTGGACTACTAGCTTCCAGACTTGTGTGACGATAAATTTTTGTTCTTATAAGCCACTCAGTTTGTGATATTTTCTTGTGGCAGCCCTAGGAAACCAATATACCAGGTAATGATTGAAAACTCAGAACAGAAAAGGTAGCTTTCTCCAGATGTGTTGTCAGCTGGCCTTTCCAAGTAAGTAAGGCCTCTGACAGTTCACTTAACACACATTACCCCAGTAATTGTGAAAAAGAGGAAGACCCTCAATGAGATGGATTGACACAGTGGCTGTAACAATGGGCTCAAACATAACAACGATTGTGAGGATGGTGCTGGACCTGGCAACGTTTCATTCTGTTGTACATAGGGTTGTTATGAGTCAGAACCCACTCAACAGCACCTAACAACAACAGCATCTCAGTAATTATACAGCATTTTAGGACAGATGATTTCTAAGATAGACTCCCAAGTACTTAGAGGGTGGATCCATGACTGAAGACTGACTTATCACTGAGATTGGCTATTTATGTCCCAAAGCAATGGTGGACATATCTGTTTCACACAGCTCTCAGCAGTGCCGAATTACACTTTTGGAGTAAATGGGACCTCTGGGAAGTAAGGACGTTCATCTGTCTTTAACCTTAGCTTTTAGTTAGAAAACCATTTGTGTTCCATGTCCCATTGGATTCTGTGATAATAAACTACAAGTGTGCAAGAGTTTATATAACTTCAAAAGCAGGCAGGAAAAGGATTGCTGCTGGTGAATGTGCTCTTAGTTAACTGAAAATGTGGTGATTTTTATATGCCATGAATTATAGCACTGTTTCTTATTGACTTAATGCCAGCTTGTGGTATTCAACATTTATTTGTTCATTTAAACTTTATGGTTTCTGTCTTAATACACTAGGGGAACACAGAAAGGGAGGGAGAACATTTATCCAGAAAATCAATATAATAATAAATCTCCCACGTAACCTATATAATAATCATTGCTTTCCTTTTCATAAAAATTTTAAAAATTATATATGATATCACATCTATTGTCAGTAAAACAGACTTGAGGCATGACCTCTATTATGTATAAGTTTGGAAAATTATGAAGACAACTTTGAACACTAAAACGTGCTTTTAAAATTTGAATTCTGGTGTGTTCATCATTTAGAGGATCAACATGAAAAACCACAGGGTCATCTACACATGAAATGACAGAGAACATCTCACCTTACTTTGGTACATTAACTAGAAAGTTGTGGGTCTCAGTAGTCAGCTTCCTATATTTCATAAACAGATAATCTGTATGACAGTGTATTCCAATAAACCTGGCACTGGAATTTGTATTAACATTGACAACCCTTCTATTTAAATCCTTTGTTAGACACACAGTCTTATTTATTCTTATATCAGAGGAGCAGCAAGAAGAGAAAATCTTACATCAAAATATTTACTTATCTTTTCAAGCTAGGGAAACCCTGGTGACGTAGTGGTTAAGAGCTACCAAAAGGCTGGCAGTTCAAATCCACCAGGTACTCCCTTGGAAACCCTATAGGGCAGTTCTACTCTGTCCTATAGGGTCACTGTGAGTCAGAATTGATTCAACAGCAGTGGGTTTGGTTTTGGTTTTTCAAGCTAGAGAAGGCCAGCTCAGGCAATCAGGGTATCATATGAATTAAAGTCTGTCGCCTGAATCAGACTGGATTTCTACTGTACCAGGAAACATAGATACACATTGGTATTGGTGGGTTTGTGTATATGTGCAAGGGAGTTTGAATCTCTTATTTCCCACAATGTATTAATAATTGTCTTTTTTTTTTGCTTCTTGGCATCTTCTCCAATGGATTTTTTTCCCTTAGCTTACATACATTCTTAATATCCTCTTTTCAAAAAACAAAAATATATATATCTACTCCAAAATCAAATTTTTAATTGTGTTATACATAAGGCCAGAGCCCCTGCGGGGCCCAAATGGTTAAGCGCTGGACTACTAGCTGAAAGACTGGTGATTCAAAACTACCCAGAGGCACCTCGGAAGACAGGCCTGACAATCTGCTTTTGAAAGGTCACAGTCTTGAAAACTCTATGAAGCAGTTCTACTCTGATAAACATGGGTTTGCCATAAGCCAGAATCAACTTGATGGCAGCTAATGACAACATACATAAGGTCTCCATGAGTTGGAGCCAATTCTACGGCAACTAACAACAACAACCAGTTTCCTGCTCTTTTATTAGTTCTCTCAAACTGTGTAACTGGAAAATATTGTCACCTAACATTAATGAAATTACAAGAACTTTGTATCATAGTTCTGTGAGTGTGCTATATCAAAGGGAGAGTTAGAAATAAGCGTTTACAGCAATGATCAAATTAACCGAAAGGCTAAATGAAGAAAGAGAAAGTTTTTAATAATTCAAATAACAATTGTTATAATAAATCATGTTGCCTAGTTTCTTTAAAAATATAAATCTATCTGCCCATTGCAATGATTCGATAATTTGAGCATGCTATCTGGCTTTTAATATATACGCTATGCAAGTACGAGAAAAGTCCTTTAGATATGATTTCTTTAAACTGCAACGTTTTTTATTGAAGTCAGATTACTCTAAGATTATTGTGAACATATGTTACATTTATTTAGTAAAACAAACTGAAGGAAGGGAAAACCAGTCCAGTTTCAAAAATTCAGAATATGCAAGAGGGATTAGAATGCAATGGTTCATTTATACTCTTTAACCTAAGCAAGAGCATCTGAACGGAAAGCAGGTTCAATAAAATACACTTACAACAAAGTGAACATGACTGGATGACCCAGACTTTGAAAAATGGACAAATGTCAGAATTTTGGGAGGCCAGAGGGAGAACTCACCGCTAGGGGTGAAGGTAGGGCTTCTCCTGTAGGTAATCGATGGCTCACTATTAATATTCTGAGAAGTAATTCTGGGCAGGAAATAACAGGAGCCCTGGTGCCGCAATTGTTAAGAGCTCAGCTGCTAACCACCAGGGTTGGCAGTTTGAACTCACCAGTGATTCCTCAAAAGAAAAGACCTGGCAATCCGCTCCCATAAAGATTGCAGCCTAGGAAACTCTATGAGGCAGTTTTACTTTGTGTTATAGTCACTGTGAGTCAGAATTGACCCAACAGCACACAGCAACAACTGGCCTGAGAAAGGAATGGAAGAACAAGGTTCTTCTCTCTCTAGAGTAGAAATAGTTTGTCCCAGACTAACAGTCTGCGGTAGTCTGGAGTGGCTCTTTGGGGATGGGAGAGATTATTAATGATAACAAAAATTTTTAAATAACTGTATGAGGGAAGAGTTGTTATAAAAGTGCTTTACAGGTATTAATTAACAATATAAAGGTGGTACTTAGCACCCTCATTTTACAGATTAGAAACAAGGAGGGAAATTAACTTGCCCAAGGTTACACAGCTGGTAAATGATGGAAGTAAGATCAAATCCTAGCACATCACACCACCACAGGAAACTGCCCATCCTTGAGATGGACCTGGAATATTAGTTAGGATTATATTAGGCTGCAGATAGCTGTAACCAGCATGCTGACTAGCATGACTTGGGATGTAACCAATGTTGTTTTCATTATTATTCTCTCTCACTTGTTTCTTCAGACTTTGTTAAGTGGAGGCAATCTTCCCGGAAGAAGTCTCTGGGTGGCACAAATGGTTAAGCACTGGGCAGTTTGTACCCAGTCAGAAGCACCTCAGAACACAGACCTGGCCGTCTCCTTCCAAAAGATCACAGCCTTGAAAAACCTGTGGAGCAGTTTTACTCCGCACACATAGGGTGGCAAAGGGTTAGAACTGACTTGATGGCAACCAACAAGAACAATCTTCCTGCATGGTGCAAATGGTTAATGGGTTAATGCATTCAGCTGCTAACCCGAAGATCGGAGGTCTCAGTCCACCCAGAGGCACCTTGGAAGAAAGTCTTGGAGATTTATTTCTGAAAAATTAGCCATTGAAAACCCTGTGGAACATAGTTCTACTCTGATGCACATAGGGTTGTCATGAATCAGAATCGACTCAATGGCAACTGTTTTTTTTTGTTTGTTTGTTTGTTTTGAACTAGTCTTTTATAAAAGTGACACAATGTTTGGGTATATTTGTGTTTGTGGAAAAGAAGACTTTCTTATGTATTGGCCCCATTCTTTGTAGACGTTTTATAAGATCTGAATACTTCCTATTGCTAAGAGGCAGCATGATATAGTTGAAAGAGTCTGATTTTAAATTCCAATCCTAGTATAAACAATGAATGACTATGTGGTCTGGGGCAAGTAACTTTACCCCTCTGAACCTCAGTTTCCCCATCTGGAAAAGAGATATGAAGAGGCCTGAGTGAACAAATCTGAAGAATTTGTACTTAGAATACCTGAGGAATTTATCTATGAACATACCTCATAGGTATCTCGTAAATAGCTGGGGAGCATTGTAGTGGGAACTTAAATACACTTAGCATGAGGTGATTGTAATAAAAATAATAATAATAATAATACACTCATGCATTTGTTTACCTTCTTTATGCAATGAAAATTTATTTATTACCTGCTATGTGTCAGGTACTGGAGATATAACCAGTTGCCATCAAGTTGATTCTGACTCATGGCAAACCTATGTGTGTTAGAGTAGAGCTATGCTCTACAGGGTTTTCAATGGCTGTGGCCTTTCAAAAGTAGATTGCTAGGCCTTTCTTCTGAGGCATCTCTGGTTGGATTTGAACCTCCAAACTTTTGGTTAGTAGCTGAGCTCTTAAACATTTGTACCATTCATAGTGGTGAATAAATAGGGCAGACAATATTCTCTATCTGACAGACCTTATATTTTAGTGGAGCGGGGGCAGGCAGTAAATAAATGAAAAGAGAATTCTGGAGAGTGGTAAGAATCATAAAATAAAAAATAATGTGACATGATAAGGCATAAAGGGTAGTGGTAGTGCTATTTTAATTGGGTGTTTAGGGAAGGCCTCACATTGATGATGCTTGAGTTGAAAGACAATAAAAAGAGTCAACCATAAGAAGGTCTGAAGGTAGAGAGTTTCCAACTGAGGGAATAAGTAAAAAAAAAAAAAAAAAACCTTAAGACAGAAACAAGCTTGGCCTGTTTGAGAAACAAAACTAAGGACAGTAGGATGGGAGATGCAGTCTAGAGGTAGGTAGGTTTCAGCTTGTATGTTACATATTTTGTACTTTAATGGCTCTACTTGGATGTCTATGATGTTTGTTAAAAACATGACTGAAATAGAACCTTGATTCTCCACCTCCAAACCTGGTCCTAGGAACGATTCACCCAGTTTGTCCAAACCAAAATCCCAAGAGTCATCTTTGATCCCCCTCCCTTTCTTTCATACACAAAATTTGATCTATCAGCAAGTGCTTCCAGAAATTATATGAACCTCTCCATGTTTCCATCATCACCGTTGTTATTCTAACCCAAGCCACTATCATCTCTGCCTGGGAAAACTGCAATAGCTTCTGATATAATTTGCCTGCTTCATTATTCTTCCTATGCAATCCTTTCTCCTTATAGAAACCAGAGATATTTCTAAAATGCAAATCAGATTATGTCATTCCTCTTTTCAAAAACTTTCAATTGTTTGTCACTGAATTTAGTTTTTATGATATTTTCCTCTCCCATCACCCACATGTTTGCTGGATTAACATGACATGCAGAAAAGAAAAAGAAAATTTTCTATATAAAGAAAAACAGAGAGGAATATCTAATACAGGAAGAATCACTAACTTAGGGAATCTTTTTTATATCACAAAGCACAGCTTCCAAGTCTCTTGTCTTGCTGGAAAAACTCTCTCTTGAATGTTAAAACCAAACCAAACCTGTTGCCGTTGAGTTGATTCCAACTCACAGCAACCCTACCGGACAGAGTAGAATTGCCCCATAGGGTTTCCAAGGAGCAGCTGGTGGATTTGAACTGCCAACCTTTTGGTTAGCGGCCAAATGCTTAACCAGTGTGCCACCAGTGCCCCTCATCTTGAATGTTAGGCACTTGTATTACCCTATTCTTTCTCTTTGTCCAGCTTTTGTTACAATATCTAATCTTGATAGATTCTTTTGCCACCTCTCATCTATAGATGGATATTTCTGACCAACCAGGGGAAAGGTTATATAAAGGAATAGGTAAAAGAAGGAGACACATTACTATTTTTGAATTGTTAACACTGTTATGCTATATTGTAAGAGCATGTTTTTGCAGAGTACGTAAAATGATAGATTTCCAAAACATGAAATTATAGACCTCATTTAAATAATATACTCAATTTTGAACCTCTTTTATACTCTATTTGGGGAAAAAGAATATTCTTTATTATAGTTTTTAGGTCAATATACATTTCTTAGCAGATAGCATGGGCTCCTAAAATACTACTTTGGTCTTTTCCATTCACTGTACAGTTTGTAAGGGAGTAGTATTCATTATAATTTCAACCTTGGAATAAGTTACCTTCAGGGTTAGTATTTTGGTGAGTCATAGCTGTGACCTTTCATAATTCATACAGATTCTACAAATGTCCATCCCAGACCCGTAGAACAGACACAGGAGAAACCTTGAGCTGCTATCAAGCTGTCCAGATGATTTGAATTATTTTAGAAATCTATTTGGTTATAGAACAAAACACTCTACATCGTTTGGAGAAAAACCTACTGTACACAAATCCAAATCCACAAAACGAGTCAATTTGAAAGTGACTTCAAATTCTTTGCTTCACTAATAGATTCTTTGTTATACAAGTACAAGCTTGGCCTCAATTGTAGTATCTCTAGAGAATTCTTAACAAATTACAGGAACTCAGTTGTTCATTTTGTATCAGCACATTCATTTCACCAAGTGTAGCCCCTCTTATAAAGTTTAGCGCTTTAAATCTGTCACTATTTATAAGATTAGCATTTACTTGAACTGTTTTGCTGGTTATATAAACAGATTCCTCGTTCCTTGTTTATAAAAACAGTTACCCAGGGCATGATTTTTAATCGGTCATTTGGTTAATATTCTTTTAAAAGCATAGACTTGTGTAGTCGGTTTTTGATTCATTGCTCTTGTACAGAAAGTTACTGATTATGTGAGTGAGTGAAAGGGCATGACAATAACTTAAACCACCTGGATTTTATTTCTGCTTTTCCTACCTAATTTAGCTGAGTGGTTTAGGGCAAGTCATTATTTCCCTATTTGTTTTTTTTTTTAAAAAAAAAGAAAGGTAAACGATACTACACATTTTAGCGATTTTTTCCACGAGGATTATACAAAACAGTGATTGTGAAAGCATTCTCCAAAAGGTTAAACAGTTATCATGCTATTTTTATGAAGTAAATAACCATTTCTTAATTCTTCTCAATGGCTAGAAGATTTCCAGCAATATAGTATAAATGTATGGGTTCTTTTTTTTTTCCTTCCTGCAAAAGCTTGGTCCCTCTCACTTATGCTGACAGAGGATAGGAAGAAATTCAGTATCCAAAGAGAAATATCTAACTGGACTTTTTTTTTTTTTTTTTTTTTTTGCTTTGTTTTATGGGACTAAACAATAGCCGTTTTTCTCTTAGGTATGCAGAACTCTAAGTAGAGAGGAGATGGAGTGAATCTATTTGTATTGGGAAGCTAGAGGCTTTATATGAGGGAAGAGTCTGGACGATCAAAGCTTTCTTCCTATGATTAAAACTTTAGGGATATTTGTTGAAATAAACCAGGCTGATCCTGACCAAGGACCAGTGTCAGACAAGGGACACAGGCCCCTTGATGTTTACGGCGATGGGGCTCTGGTTTTAGTGATTAACACCAGCTTGTCATTCTGTCCCAGTGATTGTGCCTGGTGGACAACATTCAAACACGGGACTGTAAATTAGAAATAATCTTATCACTTAGAAAAAGTGTTTATGTTTATGAAACAGTTTACCAGGTGGTGTGGGTGGGCAAGTGATAAAAGGGTAAGGTATAAAATTACAAAAATTAAGAAGTCACTATAGGAGAGGAGCTAGAACCAGGGTGAAGACGACAGGAATAGAAAGCCATGGTTTTTTAAAACATACTTTGCAGATTTGACTTTAGAGTCACGCCAATCTTTTACATAATTATAAAATAAAGTTTAATTTAGAAAAGTAACACTTAAAATTAAAAGAAAAATGAAAAAAAGTTTCAATGAAACTGGTTAACAAGTTGGTGGCATAACCTTATAGACAGGAACTATTCCAAATGATTTAATAAACAGTAATTTGAATATATATTTCCTGTGTACTATAGTCTAAAAACAAAAAGGATAGTGAGACCTTGTCTCACTTACTTTGGGCATGTTATCAGGAGGGACCAATCCATGGAAAAGGACATCAAGCTTGGTAAAGTAGAGTGTCAGCAAAACAGAGGATGATCCTCAAAGAGATAGATTGACACAATGGCTGCAACAGTGGGCTCAAACATATCAATGATTGGGAGGACTGTGCAGGGCTGAATAATGTTTTGTTTTGTTATACATAAGGTCACTATGAGTTGGAATCAACTCAATGACGTCTAACAACAACAATGACAAGGACAAAAATAACTGTGAAAGAAAAACTTTAAACGGTTTTGGGATACGTATGTTGATGGTGCTATTCCAGGATTATTTTTTGTGTATTATGGAATAAAGCAAATGAGTAATTATTTGCGTGTCACTGAGAACTAGGAATTTCAGCATAGGAGAAAAGAGACAGATATAAATTCAATGAGATTAAAGTAAAAATGTAGTTCTAAATTTGAATTGAAAATATCATGAACCGATAATATCTCTTTACAAAAAGATTTCCTGTCTCTGTCCACTGAAAAGACAAAGAAACAATGAACAATCCAGTGACAATGAGAAACCCCAATGCTTAAATTGTGGTCTCTAACTACCAGTTTCCAATGAAAGTAACCAAGGATCTTTGAAAAAATGACTGATTCTAGATGTAGGGCAGAAAATTTACAAGATGAGCACAGAATATTTTGTCAAAGCAAGAAGCAAGAAAGCTATTTAAGAAAATAGTAGGGCCAAGCCAAGAAATTAGGAACCAACTTGGCCAAAGATAGGATAATTTGATGATCAATACAAATAATAACAACTTCAACAGACTGAAAAACAGCAAATGTGTTTAAAGCCCTGAGTTCATAATCATACTTAAAAAAATAAAATTTATTGGTTGCCTTTGGAGGATGTTAAAGAATTAACACACTATCTAGAAAATTGATAAAGGGAAAAAATTAAATATTTATTCTGCCTTTTCTACAAGTATACTTTAGGATGACCAAATATTTGAGGATGGGATATTTTTCTTTATAGACTTACTCCCATTAATAACTGAAGAAGTTAAAGAATATCACCATTTTGTAAACTAATTAACGTATTCATGGCTGATAAGCAATGATCATCTATAACTGCCAATATTTCAAAAAGAAAGAAAATTGGCTATCATATGTTCTTGATATTGCATCTATGAAATCATCTATAAAGAACACAATTGCATCTATGAAGTCATTGTCCCAGAAAAATTCAGCCTGAATCTAATCAAGCCTCTAGATCTCACTACCAATTTCCCAAAAACATGGGAGGGATAAAGAGCATATTAAATGATGCCAGTGGGATGCAATCAGAAAAATCCAGATGTTAGAAAACATTACAGGAAAAGCAACACCACTTCTCAAAAAAATATATTGCAAGGGAAAAAGAAGAAAGGTAGGGGGAGAACATAGAGAATAAAATAGACTTAAGAAACTTGTTGCAGTGTATAGATTTTATTTGGATTCTGATTTGAACAATCAAGCTATTAAAAATAAACTATTAAAAAAACATTTTTGAGACAATTAGGGAAATTTGAACACTGAATATTTGATGATATGAAGGAATTATCATTTATATTGTAAGTGTGATTGATAATGGTATTGAGTTTATGTTTTCTCTTTAATAGTCTGTATCTTCTGGTACTACATAACAAAATTATTACAGATAGAATGATATGATGTCTGGAATTTCCTTCAAAATATTGTGGATAGGAAGGGAGAGTAGAAGAGTAATATAGAGGAAAAACATGTCCATGAGTTGATAATTGTTGAAGCTGATTGATGGGTATACTATATTCTGGTGTATGTTTGAAACTTTTCATGGTAAGTATTACAAGAAATGATCATAATAACCATAACACTGGCACATATACGGGCACCCCTGAGGCCTGTGCCTCACAAGCATGCCTTAATAATGAGTGGACAACCATAGTCTGCTAATCTGCGCAAGACTCGTCTTCAACAGCGTTACCATGTGGCATAAATGAACTGACCAGGCTCCAGGTCCTACTTTGCACCGAGTTAAGCCCCTGGTGTTCTTGGAAAAATAGAGGTGTAGAAAAATCCTCTAGAAAGATATTCTGAAATTCTGGGCAACTAGAACCAGTGTGGGATCTAAAGTAAATTGGCAAAACAAAAAAGATGAGTCTGTATTTTATACATGTAGACTTAGTAAAGCAGTTATACTGGTTAAATATGACTCACTTTACCAACAGATTTTAATCCCCTGTTGATTTTTTTCCTATTTATTAGAAAACATGTTTTCTAAAACTCTTTAAATTATATTGATCAATACTAATGAATCCAAGAAATAAAATTATTTTAGTATATATGCATTATACGTAGTTGCTATTTGAACAAAAATTGAGTTTGCTGGATTTGCTGACCAAAGAGCTTTCCATTATTCAAAAGAATCATATCTACATTTAACATGACCTACAAGATCATTTCTCCCCTCACTCACCATGCTCCAACTTCATTGTCCTTCTTTCAGTTTCTTAATGCTCTTTAATGCCTAAGGTATCTTGCACTTGTTACTCCCTCTTCCCCAAAACCCCTTCTCCAACTCCCTCCAACCCATTCCTTAATCAATTCCTACTCATTGGTAGGAATTTTTCACTGCTCAGTGTTCTATTCCTAGCACCAAGGATAGGCCATCTTGTTCCCGAGTAAATCTTTGCTTAATGGATGAATGAAGTCATCCTAGTGCTTTCCTTATTAAAAATACCTAAAGCCATTCCTTCATATTTGGAAACCTACATTTGAGATGTTTATCAAAATTTGTTTTATTTAAAATCTTAGCTGTGTGTCATTGACAGAAAACACATTTTATTTACAATCTGTTTTGCTTCATCTAGTAACACTGTTTCAATCAAAATGTCTGTTGTGTGAGTCTTATTTTCAGTATTAAGTAAAATGAGAATGAAAACAAACAAGTTTTGCCTTTTTTCAGACAGGAATAATAAACAATGAGATTATCAGATATTTAAACACATATGTGTTGGCTCCAGATTTAAGCTCACTGTTTGCAGCCTTCTAGTTCATCAGTTACGCTAACATTTCCTAATGTAGTACAAGATCAACAGAATCCTACTTCTACACCTATGAAATAACTCAGTTATGATTTCTTTAAACAAAACCTGTCTTTAAAATTACATGACCCCATAAAACCAAATGGGACTAATGAGGCACAGCAGTCCAGGGACAAGGGCTAGAAGGCAGAAGGGGACAGGAAAGCTGGTGATAGGGAACCCAAGGTTGAGTAAGGATAGTGTTGATGTGAGGTTGTTAACCACTGTCATAAGGCAACGTGTGGACTGTTTAATGAGAAACTGTTTGTTCTATAAACCTTCATCTAAAGTGAGAATAGCAGCACAATTGGTAGAGCATAGTCGATGTCACTGAGCTGTGCATGTAGAAATTTTTTAAATGGTGTATTTTTGGCTATGTATATTTTCACCAAAAAAAAAAACGAGTTTGAGAAGGGAAAGGGTTGACATGTCGTGGGATTGTTAACCAATGTCATAAAACAATGTGTACTACCGTTTCATAAGAAACTATTTGTTCTGTAAACTTTCACCTGAAGTACAATAAATAAATAAATAATTACATGAAAATACATGTTTATTACTGAATAATCAGAAGACATAGAGAAACAAAAAGAAAAATCTCTAATGTTCTTACCACTTAGAGATACTCTTAGTTTACATTTGGTTGTATAATATATAAACCATTGTTGTCTCCACAAAAATGGATCTTAGTGTATATACTATTTGTAATGTAATTTTTCCACTGAAAATATATCACAACTATGTGTGTCTAAAACACAGGGAAAACCCACATTTTATTTCTAGGAATGGGAGGTTTTGTTGTGTGTTCCTCAGATTAGCAACATACTCCCTGTGGAAACTCAGGGGATGACTGCTGGCTGAGTCATGCTTCACCGCTGCTTTGTTTTTCTAGAACAACATGAAGCCTTTAAAACAAATTTACCAGAAAAATATGACAGTTAGAAGCCTTTAAAACAAATTTACCAGAAAAATGTGACAGTTAGAAAGAAATGCATATGCAATGTACAATACTCTGCTCTTTGTGGAAACATATAAACCTAATTGTCCCAACACATGGATTGACGGACACCTCAGATCCTTCCCATGGAACAGATCTCAAATATTATCATCTGAAATTCATTAGTCCTCAGTGTAGCAGTACAAGCTTTTGTACTCTAAAACTTCTCTTGGTATGCCTCAATACTTAAACTTCCCTATAAATTTAATTTATTCTAATTCTTTACTCATAAACCTATTTAATATACACTCACAAGTTGCCAGGTCATATAACCTGCAGTTGTATTTATCTTAGCACACAGGGCCTCCTCGTTAGCTTATTAGTGGCATCCTATCACCTGTCACTTTGCCTTGCAGATAAGCGAAAACAAACCCAACTCCATTTTCACATTCAACAATATTAAGAGGTATCACTATTATCACATTAGTATATGAAGGCCTATGTTCTCCAAGCCAAAACAAAACAAAACAAACACTTTGTTCTGTGTCCTACTAGGCTTGAGTATCCGAATTTTTCTAGTATCTACCAGTATATAAAAATCATGTATATACTTTCTCATTGGTTGGCTCAACATTCAAACTTCTTTCCCATGTGATAGGCTACTCGGCTCTCACTTCTCGAAATAAACCACACAACTTAGAAGCAAGCACAGACTCTCATTAGAACATGATGACTTACGTTGTATAATCACCCAATAATTACAGGAATGTAGAAAACACACATAGAGCATCACTAGGGTGAATGCAAAGAATGAGTTTCTAATTCTGTTTATTCCTAATCCTTGTACCCTGGCCACAAGTATTTTTGAAAATGTACCTCTATGGTTTTAATCCGCTTTTTCTGAAAGTTTTCTGCTGTGTTGCATCAGACCAAAAATCCCTAAAGTAAATGGTGAGTGGAAACTGCAGACATTGTCCAGGCACCAAGTAATGGAAATTTCGTTACATGTTGGCACATCATGAACTTAAATTGCTCTTACAGTTCACAGAGACAATGCATACATAAACATGCACTCAAATTCTGGAAGCTTCAGAAGAGTCTCTCTTTATCATCTAAATGTTTATCTTTTTTGCCACAGAAAGAAGAAAGCCGGCCCAGCTTCTTCCCAGACTGAAAATTCTCTTTGGTTGCACTCTTTGCTTCCATTCTTCTGCCTACAGTGCCAGAGGCCAATCAAATGCCAATCACAGGGAAGGAGGAAGAATTGCTAGAGTAATATAAAAGGAAGCATGGTCAACCTGATGCGGTCTCCATTCACTCAAAGCCTTTGCCATATTGCAGACAGGAGTCACACAGAACTGGAAGGCATGCTGGTAGAGGTGTGGTCAGCTGACATCTAACAAAGATGTATCCAAGTTTTATGGAAACTATTTCCGAAGAAGTAAGGATTATAAACTGTACATGTTTCCAAAGCAACGTCTTCTGATAGGTTGAATCCAATGAGACAGGAATTATAAGAACAAACACAGTTGTGCATGTGCCCAGAGCCATTTTGAGGACCTCCAAGTACTTGGATAGAGAATATAGAGTGCATTTTTAGATTCTCTTGTTCCACATTTAGCGTGCTCCCTACCCTAGCAAGCCTCTTATTTGATAGAGAGGCTTTGGGTGTTGGTGGCATTCACAGTGGCACCACATACACTAATAGTTTTAATAATAACCAACAGTAAAGTGTTATTATATGCCAGACACTTCATCATTAGCTAAACGCTTCATCATCTTTGGAAACTCTCACAATAAACCTCTGAAGATAGATGCATCGTTAGGTGCCACTGAGTAGATTTTCAACTCATAATGACCCATGTGACAGAGTAGAACTGCTCCAAAGGGTTTTTTTGGCCATAATCTTTATGAAAGCAGATGGCCAGATCTGTCTCTCTCAGAGCTGCTGGGTGGGTTCGAGCCACCAATCTTTTGGGTAGAAACTGAGTGCTCAACTGTTGTGCTACCAGGACTCCTGAGACTAGATAGATAACTTTATTACCCCCATTTTACAGATAAGAAAACTGAGGCAAAGTGATGTTAAAACACTTACTCAAGATTAATCAGTTAAGAAAAAGCAGGGAGGGCATGGGTGGGGAGGGAATGACACAGAATAGACAATAGATAAGTGGTAACTTTGGTGAAGGGTAAGACAGTACACAATACTTGGGAAGCCAGCACAACTTAACGAAGGCAAGGTCATGAAAGCTTCATAGACACATTCAAACTTCCTGAGGGATCAAATTGCTGGGCTGAGGGCTGTGGGGACCATAGTCTAGGGGAACATCTAGCTCAATTGGCATAACATAGTTTATAAGGAAAATGCTCTACATTCTACTTTGGTGAGTAGTGTCTGTGTCTTAAAAGCTTTTGAGTGGCCATCTAAGATACTCCACTGGTCTCACCCTGTCTGGAGCAAGGGAGAATGAAGAAAACCAAAGATACAAGGGAAAGATTAGTCCAGATGACTAATGGGCCACAACTACCACAGCCTCCACCAGACTGAGTCCAGCACATCTAGAAGGTGCCAGGCTACCACGACCAACTGCTCTGACAGGGATCACAATAGAGGGTCCCAGACAGAGCTGGAGAAAAATGTGGAACAAAATTATAACTCACAAAAAAAAAAACCAGAATTAGTGGTCTGACACAGACTGGAGAAACCCCCAGAGTATGGCCCCTGGGCACCCTTTTAGCTCAGTAATGAAGTCACTCCTGAGGTTCACCCTTCAGCCAAAGATTAGACAAGTCAATATAACAAAACAAGATTAAATGGGCACACCAGCCCAGGGACAAGGACTAGAAGGCAGGAGAGGACAGGAAAGCTGGTAATGGGGAACCTAAGGTCAAGAAGGGAAGAGCATTGACATGTTATGAGGTTGGCAACCAATGTCACAAAACAATGTATGTATTAATTGTTTAATGAGAAGCTAGTTTGCTCTGTAAACCTTCATCTAAAGTACAACAACAAAAAAAGGAGAAAAAGCAGGGCAAAATCTTGATGTCAGCTCCATCTGACTCAAAAACCCATGCTTTATATTGATAAGTTCAGCAGTCAAGGAGTTGCTTGATTCAATCCTCTTGGCTATTTTGACTAAAATTTAGGAGTGCGTCCACCAGGGTGCTGCCCCTGCTGAGGTAATATTGTCCAAGCAGCAGGTTTGTTCCTATTTAGATTTAGGTATAAAGGGGTATCCTGTCCAACAATTTGGGCCCTAGTGTTTTTATTTGTTTGACTTTTATTGTTTTATTTTTGCATATTGGTAGGAAAGTAATTCTAAAGGGGAAGACTTGGCAAGAGAAGCAATAGTCCTTTTCACCCGTCTTCTGTCTGCCTCCACCCAACCCCTAGCTTGTGCCATAGTTGTGCCAGCAGTCAAGAAAGCTCTGAAGTTCTGGAGCCACAGAAAGAGATCAGAGAAGGCACAACAAAGTGACCTGAAAGCAAAAGCAAAATCACAGTGTGACTTGGGAACAAAAGCAAGATTTCATCCACCTTGGCCTGGAGGACTCCTCAAGAAAGTAAGAGGGAGAAGAACCCAGGAGGGATGGAGTTGCTGCTAGCCTGGCAGGTGGGGACATACAAGCATCTTTATTAGAGAATTAATATAAATATGACCTCGTCTTCACTAACTGGCCAGAGAAGACTGACCATCCCTGCTACTCTTGCAAGACTTCCCTTTAAATGATTTAGGACTGAATAGTTTGCAAACAAAACAATATACAGAGCCTAAAGTAGCCTTTCCCTCTTATAACTTTCACCCTTGGCTTTGCATCCTAGAAATATCTTCTGGCTACAGAATCTTGTTTGTTTACCCTCCAGAAATTTTCCACACAAATTTTCAAAAGGTCTACTGTGATGTTAACAATCACTTGGCCCTCTTTTAATCCAACAATTTACATCATTAGAAGAAAAATTATTCCACAAACAAGGATCTGTATTTCTGTTATTTATGGGATCTGCAGATGCAAAAATTTCAGATTCTAAAATAGTTTCATTTTCTACACCATTATTAATTTGATTTTACAACAGCAAGGAATAGATGCAGAATTTGGAACAAAATCTACTATATTCGTACTGCTATTAGTGATTTCGGCACTAGCTGTACTACTAGCTGGACCCATTAAACTCAAGCGTTCAATGAAAGAAGTCTCTTCTGACTCATTACATTTTAAAAAGGAAGTTAATTTTGGAATTGTCTTTGGGGATTCACAAATCCTTTTCTTTTCACCTTCTGTAAGCTTTTGTTTTTGCGCTCCACTTAGTTGTTGCCATTTCATTTTACCTGGATATAAAATTATGTCTCTTTTTACATTTGATTCTATTGTAGCAAATAAATTTGAATAATTGAAAATAAATAAAATTTATAAAAAGCAAGTAAATTTATAAAATAAAACTTGCGTTTGAATTTGGACAGTAACACAAAAATTCATATTTGAAAACTAGTAAGTAAGAAAAACTAATTTGGAACATGTAATTTTCTTCTTCAGGTCTGAGATAGTCAAAAAAAGTAGTACTTACAAGGCAGTCAGAAATAATTTCATTCATTTGCTGTACAATGTTTGTTGGTGGGCCCTTTGAAGATCTCCACCAGTGTTTTTCATCTTGAAATAACACTTAAAAACTTGTGCACTCATTTTCTGTCCTTTGCTACTGAGTCTTCACAGTTCATTGGACTACTGCAGATACTCAACACGGGGGACAGCAATTGCAAAGAACATGATACAAATACAAGGGTATGCTTAATCTAAAGACACATTTTGGTTCATTTGTGCAGAATAGGGCCAGATACATCATAAGTCATGTGAGTGTAGTGACACTGGCACGTTCATAAATGTGGTCAACGAAAGAGAACTGATTGTGAGCTTATACTCAATAGGTCCAAAAGGAAAAGGAAAACATAATTGTTATCACATACGAAATTTTAAAAATACATATTTTATTTCTTTATGGAATTGTTCAACTCCCATATTCAGAGATATGTACGTACCTGATGTAACAATACCACCACTTCTCAGCAAGCAAGTTTGTTTGGTGTGTCATAACAATATCAATCAATTTCTTCAAAGAAAGTCAGTCTGAGAGGAAATAAAAATAAAATTATGTTTATATAATTTTTATTATCTAAATGTTCATTTAATTTATATCTCCAGGAATTGTTCAATTACCTTACACAGAAATACATAAATATTCTGACAAAATATAAATGTAATGTTCTGATAAATGCCCTTTGTTGCTTTCTTGGAAGATGAATTTAGAAACACACTCATTGTAGCAAAACAGAAGCACATTCTGCATGATAAAGACGAATTTTGCATCCTCTTAATATGTCCTGGTGGTGCAGTGGTTAAGTGCTTGGCTGCTAACCGAAAGGTTGGGGGTTCAAACTCACCAGCCGCTCTGTGAGAGAAAGATGTAGCAGTCTGCTTCCCTAAAGATTTACAGCCTCAGAATCCCTGTGAGACAGTTCTACTCTGTCTGATAGGGTCTCTATGAGTCAGAATTGACTCCACGGCAGTGAGTTTTTTTTTCAGTGGGTTTTAATGTGGCTGATTTAAAGCGATTGACTGCTAACAGAAAGACCAGCGGTTCGAAACTACCAGCCTCTCCTCAGGAGAAAGACGTGCCAGTCTGCTTCTGTAAAGATTATAGCCTTGGAAACCCTATGGTGTCACTATGAGTTGGAATCAACTTGATGGCAGCGGTGGGTGGGGATGTGCCTAATACCTTGTTTATTAGCATATACAGAGTAATAACCCCCACGTGTCTGTCAGTTTGTCCTACTGTGGAGGTTTTTGTGATGCTAGAAGCTATACCACCGGCATTCGGATACCAGCAGGGTCACCCATGGCAGACACGTTTCAGCTGAGCTTCCAGACTAAGACAGAGTAGGAAGAAGGACCCAGAGATCTACTTCTTAAAAGAATTAGCCAGTGAAAACCTTATGAATAGCAGCGAACCATTGTCTGACATAGTGCCAGAAAATGAGATCCTCAAGTTGGAAGGCACTCAAAAGACAACTGGGGAAAAGCTGCCTCCTCAAAGTAGAGTCAATCTTATTGACATGGATGGAATCAAGTTTTCAGGATCTTCATTTGCTGATGTGGTACTATTCAAAATGGAAGAAACAGTTGCAAACTTCCATTAATAATTGGAACCTGGAATGTACGAAGTATGAATCTATGAAAATTGGAAACCATCAAAAATGAAATGGAATGCATAAATGTCAATATCCTAGGCATTAGTGAGCTGAAATGGACTGGTATTGGCCATTTTCAGTTGGAAAATTATACGGTTAACTATGCCGGGAATGACAACTTGAAGAGAAATGGCGTTGCGTTTATCGTCAAAAAGAACATTTCAAGATCTATCCTACAGTACAATGCTGCCAGTGATAGGATAATATCCATACGTCAACAACGACGACCAGTTAATAAGAGTATTATTCAAATTTACACACCCACCAGTGAGGCCAAAGATGAAGAAATTGAAGATTTTTACCAACTTCTGCAGTCTGAAATTGATCAAACATGCAATCAGGATGCATTGATAATTACTGGTGATTGGAATGTGAAAGCTGGAAGCAAAGAAGGATCGGTAGTTGGAAAATATGGCCTTGGTGTTAGAAATGATGCCAGAGATCGCGTGATAGAATTTTGCAAGGCCAGCGACTTCTTCATTGCAAATATCTTTTTTCACCAACATAAACGGCAACTATACACATGGACCTCGCCAGAGGGAATACACAGGAATCAAATCGACTACATCTGTGGAAAGAGACGATGGAAAACCTCAACATCATCAGTCAGAACAAGGCCAGGGGCAAACTGTGGAACAGACCATCAATTTCTCATATGCAAGCTCAAGATGAAACTGAAGAAAATTAGAACAAGTCCATGAGAGCTAAAGTACAACCTTGAGTATATTCCACCTGAATTTAGAGACCATCTCAACAACAGATTTGACACATTGAACACTAATGACTGAAGACCAGACGAGTTGTGGAATGGCATCAAGGACATCATACATAAAGAAAGCAAGACGTCATTAAAAAGAAAGAAAAGACCAAAATGGATGTCAGAAGAGACTATGCAAGTTGCTCTTGAAAGTACGGTAGCTAAAGCAAAAAGAAGAAATGATGAAGTAAAAGAGCTGAACAGAAGATTTAAAAGGCCAGCTCAGAAAGAGAAAGTAAAGTATTATAACGAAACGTGCAAAGACCTGGAGATAGAAAACCAAAAGGGAAGAACACCTTTCTTAAGCTGAAAGAACTGAAATAAAAATTCAAACCTCCAGTTGCAATATTGAAGGATTCTATGGGGAAAATATTAAACGATGCAGGAAGCATCAAAAGAAGATGGAAGAAATACACAGAGACATTATACCAAAAAGAATTGATTGACGTTCAACCATTTCAGGAGGTATCATGTGATCAGATACCGATGGTACTGAAGGAAAAAGTCCAAGCTGCACTGAAGGCATTGGTGAAAAACAAGGCTCCAGGAATTCACGGAATACCAACTGAGATGTTTCAACAAACAGATGTTTCAACAAACAGTATCAACAAACATTTCTGGAAGTGCTCACTCGTCTATGCTAAGAAATCTGGAAGACAGCTACCTGGTCAACTGACTGGAAGAAATACATATTTATACCTATTCCAAAGAAAGGTGATCCAACCGAATACAGAAATTATCAAACAATATCATTAATATCACACGCAAGTAACATTTTGCTGAAGATCATTCAAAAGCAGCTGCAGCAGTATATCAAAAAGAAACTGCCAGAAATTCAAGCCAGATTCAGAAGAGGATGTGAAAGGGGGGATGTCATTTCTGATGTCAGGTGGACCCTGGCTGAAAGCAGAGAATACCCGAAAGATGTTTACCTGTGTTTTATTGACTATGCAAAGGCATTGGTCTGTGTGGATCATAACAAATTATGGACAACATTGCGAAGAATGGGAATTCCAGAACAAGTTAACTGTGCTCACGAAGAACCTGTACATAGATCAAGAGGCAGTTGTTCAGACAAAACAAGGAGAGACTGCATCATTTAAAGTTAGAAAAGGTGTGTGTCAGGGTTCTATCCTTTCACCATAACTATTCAATCTGTATGCTGAGCAAATAATCTAAGAAACTGGATTATATGAAGAAGAATGAAGCATCAGGATTGGAGGAAGACTCATTAAGTACCTGTGTTATGCAGATGACACAGCCTTGCTTGCTGAAAGTGAAAAGGACTTGAATCACTTAGTGATGAAGATCAAATCTTCAGTATGGATTACCCCTCAACATAAAGAAAATGAAAATCTCACAACTGGACCAATAAGCAACATCATGATAAATGGAGAAAAGATTGAAGCTGTCAAGGGTTTCATTTTACTTGGATCCACAATCAACACTCATGGAAACAGCAGTCAAGAAATCAGAAGACACATTGCATTAGGCAAATCTGCTGCAAGACCCCTCTTTAAAGTGTTGAAAAGCAAAGATGTCACCTTGAAGATTAAGGTGCACCTGACCCAAGTCATGATGTTTTCAATTGTCTCATGCATGTGAAAGCTGGATGATGAATAAGGAAGACCAAAGAAGAATTAACCCCTTTGAACTGTGGTGTTGGTGAAGAATATTGAATATGCCATGGACTGCCAAAAGAACATACAAATCTGTCTTCGAAGAAGTATAACCAGAATGGTCTTTAGAAGCAAGGATGGTGAGACTATGTCTCACATACTTTGGACATATTATCAGGAGAGATCAGTCCCTGGAGAAGGACAACATGCTTGGTAAAGTAGAGGGTCAGTGAAAAAGAGGAAGACGCTCAACAAGTTGGATTGACACAGTGGCTGTGACAATGGGCTCAAACATAGCAAAGATTGTGAGGATGGCACAGGACTGGGCAGTGTTTTGTTCTGTTGTCGGAACCAACTCTACGGCACCTAACAATAACAACAAAAATAAAGCAATATCAAGCACTGATACATAAATTAAAACTTTTTGTGTTAGTTAAATATTAATATTTCCAGTATTTTTTGGACATTTGCGATGTTAGTATTATATTAAATTATTACCTATGTTAATGTTATATTAAATGTATGCTAGATTGAGTCTATGTGTATGCCAAACATATCTTAAAGTTAAAGTTATAAATATTATTGTTTACAAAACTTAGGACATAACCCTGTAAGTAAATACTATACACTTAAAAAGTAACTTGATTGAATTCATTGCAATGGTAGACTTATTTGAGTCCCCTCACTTTTTGCATCATCTAGGACTGGAGTTCCCATTGGTTGTTTACCAGGATGTGCAGAAGAGCATAGCGTTGTGTTTGCTCGTGACAAAGAGCTTTGCTGGCCCTCCTGGCTGGACTTGCTGAACCAGCAGACAACCGTACAGGACAGTTCTCTCAAAATGGATCAGAGACCTGTTATCAATATAATTCATTCTTGCCCCTAACTGCTCATGTTGCATCCAGTTGCATGTTAGGTGAATGTAACAAGAGTTAGACTCGACAGCCCATCTCCACCTCTTGTTTATTAGAAAGGAATAGTATACTCCCAAGAGACCTGCTGAGATAAGAAGTTCCAATTACATGGGAGAGGACTGTAGGAGACAGATGTCAACAAAGGTGTTGAAGCGGTAGAGGTCTCATAGCTTAAACAACCTTGCATAAGGGCGTGCTCCTGACCCTGCATGAACTTTATTTCCTGCCAGCACATTCTCACGTACTGGGGTTGGTATCAGTTTCATTTAGTGCCCTGCCATTTCCCTTCCACTGAAGTGCTCACTTTTCCTTGTGTCCTGTCTGCTTGGCATCTATGGGTGTTTTCTTTGGACAACTGGTGCCCCTATTTTGTTGATGCCCTAAGCATGTGCTTACCTTGCTTGTTTGGCAATCAGTCCCTGTGCAGATCCTTCACTGTTAGCATACATAGATTTCATTTACATCTTTTGGATTTCTGTTTGGTGCCCTATAACATCCATCATAAAGCTGTAAACTTTCTCAGGACTTCCACCTGCAAACTTTAGTTTCGTCTCTTTTCTCAAAGTGCTCCACGCCTATGTGCTTACATTCCTTAGTCAGTCCACAAATTTTCTAATCTCTCGTTTTTGATCTCCTTTGCCAAAGATTTGGGGGGGTGGTGCTCCTATTCAAAACATGCACTGGTTGACTGGAAGGAATAACTGAACAGGTCTATAGTGACTTCTTCCCTAATATTGCATAGTTATTGGTCTTAAGCTAACTCCAACTGATTCATCAAACATCCTCTTGCAAGTGACTGTGGTGACACATCCACTCCATTCTTCCAACAAGAAGTGTCTCTACCCATTCTGAACTCTCAGAGCATTTTATCTCTAGCCGCTTAGGATATGCATGATTTTTTGTTGTTGTTGTGAGGTGCCGTCAAGTCAGTTCCAACTCATAGCGACCCTATGTACCACAGAACGAAAAACTGCCTGGTCTTGCACCATGTTCACAATCAGTTGGATTACCTTTCTTGGGAATATGCATAAATGTGGATCTCATCCAGTCAGTTGGCCAGGTAGCTGTCTTCCAAATTTCTTGGCATAGACAAGTAAGCACTTCCAGTGCTTCATCAGTTTGCTGAAATATCTCAATTGATATTCAGTCATTTCCTGGAGCCTTGTTTTTCACCAATGCCTTCAGTGTAGCTTGGACTTCTTCCTTCAGTACCATTGGTTGCTGATCATATGCTACCCCTTGAAATGGTTGAATGCTGACCAATTCTTTTTAGTATAATGACTCTGTGTATTCCGTCCATCTTCTTTCGAAGCATCCTGCATCATTTAATATTTTCCCCGTAGAATCCTTCACTATTGCAACTTGAGGCTTGAATTTTTTCTTCAGTTCTTCCAGCTTGAGAAATGCCGAAGATGTTCTCTTTTGGTTTTCTATCTTCAGGTCTTTGCACATGTCATTATAATACTTTACTTTGTCTTCGCACACTTTTAAATCTTCTGTTCAGCTCTTTTACTTCATCATTTCTTCTTTTTGCTTTAGCTACATACTTTCAAGAGCAACTTTCATAGTCTCTTCTGACATCCATTTTGGTCTTTTCTTTCTCTCCTGTCTTTTTAATGACCTCTTGCTTTCTTCATGTATGACGTCCTTGATGTCATTCCACAACTCGTCTGGTCTTCGATCATTAGTGTTCAATGCGTCAAATCTATCCTGGAGATTCCTTACTGATTCATATTCCTTCCTGAGTCCGTTTCCTTTCCAATCGTGTCTTCCCTCTCAGTGTACTTTCTCCCAGTTGATCATTTTCATTCCCATGGATATAATCACTGACAGACCTTTCCTCTGATTTTCAGGCTTACATTCAACTGCCTTCTTCACATTTCATTCAAATGACTCATGACTATCACGGAACTCTTGTTTCCCACTTTAAATTTTTTCTTCATTCTCAAGTTTTCTCTATCTTCATATATGAAACTACCACTGGTCTAACTGCAAACTAGAAATCTAAAAGTCGTCTGGTATTCCTCTCTTTTTCATCACTTTCCACATACGATTTATTAGCAAATCCATTTATTTCTTTCTTCCAATATGCATATTGAATTCTGCTACTCTTCTCTGTGTGTGTAACCACCACCTTAGTCAGTTCTTTCTCTTCTGTATTACCATGGCAGTCTTTTAGCTGTTCTCCCTACTTCTGTGCTTTCACTCAGAAAGAAACAAGTCAGTCTCTTTATCACAGCACACAAGGCCTGCAAGATCTGCCCCATCTACTCTAACCTTCATCTTATACCTTTCTGCCCCACACACACTACTCTTGAGTCACGTTTGTTTTCTGTCAGTTCTTAAAATACGTCAATCTCATTCTTATGTTTGAACTTTTGCAAAAAGTGTTTCTCTGATCAGGGAAACTCTTCCTTAATTTTGAATCAATTAACTCTTTCTCATCCTTTACATCTCAACTTAAGTTGTGACCTCTTTAGAGAGGCCTTCCCTAACCATTTCATCTCTAGTAGGTTCCCCCTATCCAGTCTTGAACAGTCTCTATTTCTCAATCTCAGCTACTTGTCTCCTTCATTACGGTTACCATGATTTTAGTATCTATTTTATTTATTTGTATGATTACTTATTTTCTGTTCATTTTCCTCACTAGAATATAAATTTAATGAGGGGAGGGGCTGTTTATGTGTTGGGCACTGTTCTTCCTCCACTGCCTAGCATAGTACCTGACATATATCAGATGCTTGATAAACATTTGTTGAACGTTCATTATTTATTAATTGAATGAATGAATGTAGCCTACCTAGACTAAAAGCAGGTATTGGATGATCCACTGACCAAGCAATCTGTCCTCAGACAATCAAATTATAACTGTACTTATAGAACAACTTCAGTTCCTGCTTAAGAAAATAATTAGTTAAGACAATGACTTCTACTGTGAGCGCCAAAGCATTCTTTATTGATTCTCTGATGTCTTTCCTTTTCTTCCTCATTTTCCTTTTTTGTTTACAATTATACCTCAAATTCGGTTTCATAAATGCAATCATTACATAAACTTTTCTTTACCATATACTATGTCGTAGGCACACACTGAAAAAATGAATACGATAAGGATTCAGTGGTCAAGGAACTTTGAGTCTAGCAGGAAAAAAGAGTGAGAAATGCCAGAAAACAAAAATAAAAATGAAGATGAAGATGAAGAAGAGGAGAAGGGAAATAAATTATCTATAAAATAATAATGGCTAATAATAGTTGATATATGTTAGACATTGTTCTAAGTAGTAACTGATTTAATCTTATAGGAGTCATAGAAGGTAAGTATTTTATTATTATACCCATTTCACAGATGAGGAACCTGAGGCACAACTTGTCAAAGAAGTATATACATGTAAAGAGCTTTGAATTAAGAGAAGAGATTGGTTACTCCTGTTTAGTAAATCAGGGAAGCATTTTCAATTCTAGATAAAAGAGTCAGAGTAAGCAAAGGCAAGGCTTAA
Source organism: Dugong dugon (assembly GCA_030035585.1). NCBI lineage: Eukaryota > Metazoa > Chordata > Mammalia > Sirenia > Dugongidae > Dugong > Dugong dugon. The sequence goes on from CM057465.1 coordinate 18,771,686, forward strand.
GAAAACCCAAGATATAGATTAGAAAACAGGAAAATATTCAGTGTGGTTGAAGAACAAAATGTGTGAAGGGAGACTACGGGAGAAAAAGTGGAATGGTCATTTTTGGCCAAATATGACATATAAAGAATTTAATTATATTAATTTGACAATGAGAATTCATTGAAGTGTTTTTTATTGTGCTTTAGATGAAGGTTTACAGAGCAAATTAGTTTCTCATTAAACAATTAACACATTGTTTGCCAACCCCTTCTCGACCTTTGTTTCCCCATTTCCATTCGTCCAGCTTTCCTGTCCCCTCCTGCATTCTCGTCCTTGCCCAGGGGCTGGTGTACCCATTTAGTCTCATCTACAAGGTTGAGCTTCACGTATTATTGTTTGTTTTATGGGCCTGTCTAAAATTTGGATGAAGGGTAAACCTCAGGAGTGACTTCAGTACTGAGCTAAAAGATGTCCAAGGGCCATACTCTTGGGGTTTCTCCAGTCTTTGTCAGACCAGTAAGTCTCGTCTTTTTTTGTGAGTTAGAATTTTGTTCTACATTTTTCCCCAGCTCTGTCCAGGAACCTCAATTGTGTTCCCTATCAGAGCAGGCAGTGGTGGTAGCCGGGCACCGTCTAGATGTGTTGGACCCAGTCTGGTGGGGGCTATGGTAGTTAGAATTCATTAAAGTTTTGAGCTCTATTCTGGCCAGGTCTGATGGAAAGCCTTTAGGAAAGACAAAAATAATATATTAGATGTAGTGTTGTCTGAACAGAGTTTTAACGAACAACAACAAAAAATGTGAAATTAGAAGCTGATTGACTTTGTCAGCAGAATAACTTATTTACATCATCAGCTAGCTTCCCACCTTTCTGGAAGGACTTGGACACCAAAATATAATAATAAATAAAATGATTATAAATTGATTCCTTTCCTTTTTTCTGAGGGGCTCAAAATATTGTCCTTGGAGTTTCTCACTTATCCTCATAACTTAGGCAACAATAGATTCTATCGCTGCAGGCTACAGTTAAAGTTTATTTTCTCTGATTTGTGGTCACTAACAACTTCTGGCATACTGTTGATTCTCAATAAACAGTAATAGAAATTACATAATTGTGGCAGTATTTCTAAATACCCAGTGGGTTCTTTCTGGTTAACTACGTAAACATGTTTTCATACCTGAACATTAAATTAAATAGAAGCTCAAAAAAGAAAGAAGAAATAGGAGTTTGGGGAGGTGGAGGGAAAATAAGGAAGCATATTGTAAATGACAGTTTCCAGAACATGATAATTTGAATTAAATTTAAAATCATAACCTTGAATTTCCCTTTTTGTTATTTTAAAAATTAGGAAAATAAGATCTTATGAATAATTTCAAAATTAATTGTGGCTTACAGCCAAAGCTTCATATTTGCATTTATTTCATTAAACCCAGGGAAGAAAATTTTTTGGATAAAAGGGAAGTGAGGGTCAAAGTCAAATAAATATCCTAGGCAATTTCTTACTTATCATTCACAGCAAGGTAACACCAATTTTTTTTTTCTGGTAGCAATTTTGGGAGTAGGAAGGATGGAAATATAAATGTACGAATGAGTCCCATTTTTCTGTACAAAGAATTTATACAAGAGAACTCAGGGTGGCTTAATCTAATTGCAAATAATACAGGCTTCATGTTTTTCAGGAAAAGAGCTTGGAAGCTAACACTGATCAAGAACCTAGACATGTCAGGGGCTTCACAAACATTCCCTAAGTCTCTCAACAACATTGTTGTTCTTGTTGCTATAGTTGTCGTTGCGTAGGGCGGTTATTATTGTTCCCAATTTAGTAAGAAGGAAACCAGGAAAGTTCACAGACCTATTAGTGGCACAGCCGGGATTCAACCCTAAATTTTTCTGTCCATTCTATGTTTTTCCCCCTCCCCAATCTGTAGACAAGAGGAGGTCTAGTATGGCTAAAAGCTCAGATTTGGAAGTCAGACATACCTGGGTTCAAATCTTCCTTCTTTCCCTTCCTTCTTCCCCTAATCTGAGACCTGGGATGAGACAATTTACCTATGAGCCTTGGCTACTTTCAGCTTTATATTCTTTCAGCTTTCATACTAACCTCCTTTTCTATTGATTGGTATCCATCACTATTGCCATTGCTCACCTCTGATACATCATTATAAGCCTATGTTCCCACTCTTTATCTCCAATTTCCATCACTGTGTAAAATTGAGAATTAATATCTGGCATCACGTGGTGCTTCTGAAACTGGAGAAGCTAGGAATTTTTACCTGATGACAGAATACCTTTTATATAGCATTACCTTGACTGTCTTTTTCATTCATGACAAAGAATATTTAGTCAAAAATTATTTCTTCAAAAAAATTATCACATATTTACATTGTTTCTGTATACAACAGATGTTTACGTATATTACCCGTGCCAAAATGTTCTTTGTCTCTAATGAAAAGGATGCAATTAATGTGTCTGGCTCTGGAATCCAGCTTCCTATGAGGAACAAACTATTATTATTCCTAGTTCACAGAGACTTTACGTAACTTGCCCAAATCACACAGCTAGGAAGTGGCAGGGGTGACAATACAAATCAGAGAAGAAAGGAAGGAGTACTCAATAGATGAGGTGGGGATTATTGGTTTTCTATATTTCTAAAACTAAATTAGATCTTTATCTTTTACATCATGTATAGAATAATAAGCCCCAGCTAGATTAAGACATACATATGAAATACAGAATTTTAAAACATTAAAAGAAAACATAGGAAATATGTTAATAATACTGGTGGTAAGGAAGGTTTTCTTATAGAAAACACAAAAAGAAAAATTATAAAAACATAGCTGATGAATTTGACATCAAAATTAAAAAATGTATATTCAACAAAAGACACATAATCAAAGTTGAAAACAAGGGACACACCAGAGAGAAGATAACCAAATTCATACTCAGAATATTTTTTAAACCTTCAAAAATAAATTAGGAAAAGAAAGGCAACTGGGCAGAAAAATGAACAAGAGATATGAACTGGTAATAATCATAAGAGGAAACCGAAATGGCCAATAAATCTCTGACAAAGTGCTCAGTTGTTCGGAAAATGAAAATTTCAACATCAAAAAATTATCATTTCTCAATATCAAAGTGTCAAGAATTTAAAAGTGTTGGCAAGGGTGCAGTGAAGCAGGAATTCTCATACCAATGTATAAATTGATACAATGGTTTTGGAGAACAGTTTGGCAATATCTCATAAAAAGTTAAAATGCACAGACTCTCTAATTCAGCAATTCTAAGTATAGGCATATATCCTACAATGATTTTTGCCACCATCACCCCCGTTCTGTTCACAAAAGGAAATCTAGAATAGTTCAGAGCTCAGATTTTGAAGTCAGACACACCTGGGTTTTCATCTGCCCTCTGTCCCTAAAAGCTCAAGACAACTATAGAAAGCTATTCATTGCAGCAGTGTTCATAATAGGGAAAAAAAGAAAAACAGAAGCAACCTAAATGTTAATCAGAGGTAAATATTGTTAGTTGCCATCGAGTTGGCTCCGACCCATGGCGACTCTGCATATACCAAAACAATACATTGCCCAGTCTCGCACCATCTTCATGATCGTTAGTAACGAGACAAAATTCTGTTGTGATCTATAGGTTTTCATTGGCTAATTTTCAGAAGTAGATTGCCAGGCCTTTCATCCTAGCCTATCTTAGTTTGGAAGCTCTTTTGAAACGTATTTACCATAGGTGACCCCACTAGTATTTGAAATACCAGCGGCATAGCTTCCAGCATCATAACCTCACTGCCATGGAGTCAATTCCGACTCATGGTGACCCTATTTGACAGGGTAGAACTGCCCCATAGGGTTTCCAAGGCTGTAACCCTTTACAGAAGCTGACTGCTGCATCTTTCTCCCTCCAGCATCATAGACACACACAAACCACCACAGCACAAAAAGCTGACAGATGGGTGATGGGAGTAGATAAATAACATGACTCATATCCATAAGATGGAGTCCTATATAGCAGTTAAAAGAAGCACACACATGTGTGTATGTGTGCATTATGCATATATATACATTAAAAAAAAACTAAACCCAACCCGTTGTCATCAAGTCAATTCTGACTCATAGTGTAGAACTGCCCCACAGAGTTTCAAAGGAGTGGCTGGTGGATTTGAACTGCCAACATTTGGGTTAACAGCCATAGCTCTTAACCACTACGCCACCAGGGTTTGTCAATGTGGAAAGATTTCAAAAACTGGCTCTTATGCGAAAAAAATAATAATTTTCAAATCAATATTCACATATTTTGCATGTAAATTTGTTTTTAAAATACAAGTATTTTATTGGCAATTATCTGCAAGGATAAAAATTGGATTGATGAAATAGAGTAATGTATCTATAAAATAATAAAATTGGTTTAATTAGTGTAATTAGGATAATATATCAATAAAAGACTAAATGCTGGATTAATTAGAGTACTTAATAAGAGTAATATATCTATAAAAATAAAAATTGAATTAGAGTATTTAATAATCCATAAAATAAAAATTTTATTAATTACAATAGTTAATTAGAATAACATATCCAATCTATAAAATAAAAATTAGACTCATTAATTAATTAGAGTAATTAGGGTACTAGAACCAAAATTTCAGTGACTTAACACAGTAATTTATTTCTGGTTTATCTGACAGCCCAGTGCAGGTTTTCCTTGTCAGTACATACTATTCCTTCATGAAAGATTCAGACTCCCTCAGTCTTGAAACTGATATCTCGGACCTTAACCTCTGCATCCAGCCAACAGAAGCGAAAGAGAAGGTGGAGAGAACACCTCTGATTACTAAAAGCTTTGACAGGAAATTATTTTCATTCATTCCATTGGTGAGAAACAGAAGAAGGAGATTGGAAATGTAGCCCCTGCCTGGGCAGCCATTACCTAGTAATGACTCTAAACTGTGAAAACGGAAGCAGGAATTTTAGCAGAACAGCAAACAATCTCCAACACAAACCAAACTTAGTGTTTGCCTATAAATGGGGTAGGGGCAGGGAGAGGGAAAGAGGAGGGAGAACAAAAGAGGCTTCCACTAAATCTGTATTATTTTCTAGAAAAATGTAGGTAAATCAAATATGGTACCATTAATAATGGTCAGTTCTGTAACTACATGAGTTGCTAAAATATTTATGATATTTTTCTCCGTTAAAAAAAAAGGGGGGGAGTTCCGGCAAAATGGCGCTCTAGGCATAAGCACCATGCCACCCCTCCACAGCAAACGTCTGAAAAAATACGCCAGAGAATACAACAATCCTGAAACCCTAAAACATCAAATGAAGACATAAAGAACTCAGCCAATTACCAAATGGAGTGATAAAAATGACAGAGAAAGGAGAGGGAGGAGAGATTCATGCAGAGGTCCCCTACGAGCTAATGCAGCGCGGATCCACCATCTTGAACTCCTATTGAAGACCAGCAAATGGGGGTATGAGAAAGCAGCCTCACAGAGCATCCAGCGGGAGACAAAACAACCAAAAAGGGATGAAACAAACAAATCTACAATCAATAAATGAGAAAAATAACTACTGAATTCCACGAAAACAGCAGACAATATCAAAACATTTACAAAAACGGGACAGGATGGTTCCAGTAGGCATCCAAAATAAAACACCAGATGACTCTCCTGTGGAAGAAAATGCACTAGAACTACCTAATAGGGAATTCAAATCTCTAATACTCAGAATTTTCCAAGAACTGAGGCAAAAGCTGACAAACATGAGGAAAAAAATAGACAAATTCATGGAAAATACAGACAAAAAATTGGAAGAATTCAGGAAGATGATGCAGGAACAAAATGCCAAAATAAATTCACAACTAGAAATTATACAAAGACAACAATTAGAAATCCAAAAGATAAACAACAAGATTTCAGAAATGGATGATGTCATAGAAGGGCTGAGAAGTAGATTTGAAACCGAGGAAGACAGGATCAGTGGAACTGAGGCAAACACCTGCATACAACTCTGTTTCAGGAAACCTCAGAAAAAATACAAAGAAAAATGAAGAGACCCTGAGAGTTATGTGGGACACAATTAAAAGCAAAAATTTACGAGTGATTGGAATTCCAGAACGGGGGAGAAAACAGAAAACACAGAAAGGATCATTGAGGAACTGCTGACAGAAAACTTCCCCAATATCATGAAAGATGAAAAGCTGGCCATCCAAGAAGCTCAACGAACCCCATATAGAAGAGACCCCACAAGAAAATCAGCAAAGTATACTATATTCACACTCCCCAAAACCAAAGACAAACAAAGAATCCTGAGAGCAGCTCGTGAAAAACAAGAAGTCACATACAGAGGAGAAACAATAAGACTAAGCTCAGATTATTCGGCAGAAACCATGCAGGCAAGAAGGCAATGGGATGATGTATATAAAATCTTGACAGAAAAAAATTGTCAGCCAAGAATAATATATCCTGCAAAACTGTTGTTCAAATTTGATGGTAAAATTAGGTCATTTCCAGATAAACAGAAACTAAGGGAATATGTAAAAGTCAAAACAAAACTTACAAGAATTATTAAAGGGAGTTCTTCGATCTGAGGACAAACAGCTTCAGCTCACAGGCAGAACATAGGATGCAGGATTGTACCAGCCAGAAACCAATCTAGGAAATGAACTCTCGAGGACTATCCAAAACCAAAAGAAATACCACAGGGAATCAGAGCAGTTAATCAATAAATGACTACAACATCAAAACAATAAAAGAGGGAATAAACGGCATAGGTATAGAACCTTCTAATGGAGAGGAAGGCAAGGAGATACCAAGTAATGGTAGACTTCTTCAAACTGAGAAAGATAAGGGTAAAATTCATGGTAACCACAAAGAAAGTTAACAAACGAACTCATAAAAATGAAGATGAAAAACATAAAGTCTCGGCAAAAACAGAAGAAATGAAAAAAAAATCCACAAACAAAAGTAACTCAGCGCAAGAGAGTAAGAAGAACAAAGAAAACCTCAGCACCACAAAAAAAGCACTACAAAATGACAGCAACAAACTCACATCTATCAATAATTACACTGAATGTAAATGGACTCAATGCACCCATAAAGAGATGGAGAGTGACAGAATGGATAAGAAAACAAGTTCCATCAATATGCTGTCTACAAGAGACACACCTTAGAAACAAAGATGTGAATTTATTAAGAGTCAAAGGTTGGAAAAAAGTATATCAAGCTAACAATGACCAAAAAAGAGCAGGAGTGGCAAGTCTAATCTCAGATAAAATAGACTTTAAAATGAAGTCTACCATAAAAGACAAAGACAGACACTATATAATGATTAAGGGGACGATCCATCATGAAGACATAACCATAATAAACATCTACACACCCAATGACAGGCTCCAAAATACATAAAACAAACTCTAACAACACTGAAAAGAGAAATTGACAGTTCCACAATAATAGTAGGAGACTTCAACACACCACTCTAAGTAAAGGACAGAACAACTAAGAAGAAACTCAGCAAAGATACAGAAGACCTAAAGGACACAATCAGCCAACCGGACTTCACAGACATATATAAAACACTCCATCCAACAGCTGCAAAGTACACATTCTTTTCCAATGCACATGGAACGTTCTCCAGAATAGACCACATCTTAGGCCACAGAGCATCCTCAACAAGATCAAAAACGTTGAGATAATTCAAAGTATCTTCTCTGACCACAATACCGTCAAGGTAGAAATTACAATAGAAAGAGCAAGGAAAAAAATCACCTACATGGAAACTGAATAATACCCTGCTTACACATCAGTGGGTGATAGAAGAAATCAGAGATGGAATCCAAAAATTCCTAGAATCAAATGAGAATGAAAACACATCATACCAAAACCTTTGGGACACAGCAAAGGCAGTCCTCAGAGGACAATTTATAGCAATAGATGCACATATCAAAAAAGAAGAAAGGGAAAAAATCAAAACATTAACTACAGAACTCAAACAAATAGAAAGAGAACAGCAAAAAAAGCCCACAACCACCTGAAGAAAGGAAATATTAAAGATCAGAGCAGAAATAAATGAAATAGAGAACAGAAAAACAATAAAAAGAATCAATAAAACCAAAAGTTGGTTCTTTAGAAAGAATCAACAAAATCAACAAACCACTGGCCAGACTGACAAAAGAATAACAGGAGAGGACACAAATAACCCAAATAAGAAATGATATGGGGGACATTACAACAGACCCAACTGAAATAAAAAGGATTATAACAATATTATGAAAAACTATACTCCAACAAATTTGAAAACCTAGAGGAAATGGATAAATTTCTAGAAACACAAGGCCTACCCAAACTACAACAAAGTGATGTTGAAAATCTGAACAGACCCATAACAAGAGAAGAGATTGAAAAGGTAATAAAAAAAACTCCCAACCAAAAAAAGCCCTGGCCCAGATGGCTTCACTGGAGAATTCTACAAAACATTTACAGAAGAGCTTGCACCAGTACTACTCAAGCTATTTCCGAGCATAGAGGAGGAAGCAACACTTCCAAATTCATTCTATGAAGCCAGCATAATGCTGATACCAAAACCAGGCAAAGACGTCACAAAAAAGAAAATTACAGACCAATATCTCTCATGAATATAGATGCAAAAATTCTGAACATAATTCTAGCCAATAGAATTCAGCATCATATCAAAAAAATAATACACCACGACCAAGTAGGATTCATACCAGGTATGCAAGGATGGTTCAACATTAGACAATCAATCAGCGTAATCCACCACATAAATAAAAGGAAAGAAAAGAATTGCATGATAATCTCAGTTGACACAGAAAAGACATTTGACAAAGTCCAACACCCATTCCTGATAAAAACTCTCAATCAAATAGGTATAGAAGGGAAATTTCTCAACATAATAAAGGGCAGCTATGCAAAACTAATGGCCAACATCATTCTTAATGGAGAGAGGCTGAAAACATTCCCCTTGAAAACAGGAACAAGACAAGGATGCCCTTTATCACCACTCCTATTTAACATTGTGCTGGAAGTTCTAGCTAGAGCAATAAGGCAAGAAAAAGAAATAAAGGGCATCCAAATTGGTAATAAAGAAGTTAAGCTGTCCCTGTTTGCAGATGATATGGTACTATACATAGAAAACCATAAAGACTCCACGAGAAATCTACTGGAACTAATAGAAAGATTCAGCAGAGTAGCAGGATACAAGATAAACATTCAAAAATCAGGTGGATTCCTATACACCAGTAAGGAGAACAATGAAAAGGAAATCAGGAAAACAATAGAATTTTCAATAGCCCCTAAAAAGATAAAATACTTAAGAATAAATCTGACCAGGAATGTAAAAGACCTATACAAAGAAAACTAAAAAACACTACTGCAAGAAACCCAAAGGGATCTACATAAATGGAAAAACATACCATGCTCATGGATAGGCAGACTCAACGTTGTGAAAATGTCAATTCTACCCAAAGCAATTTACAAATACAATGCAATCCCGATCCAAATACCAACAACATTCTTCAAAGAGATGGAAAAACTAATCATTAACTTGATATGGAAAGGGAAGAAGCCCCAAATAAGTAAAGCACTACTGAAGAAGAAGAATGAAGTTGGAGGACTCACACTACCTGACTTCAGAACCTACTATACAGCTACAGTAGTCAAAACAGCCTGGTACTGGTACAACGACAGACACATTGACCAATGGAACAGAATTGAGAACCCAGACGTAAATCCATCCACCTACGGTCACCTGATCTTCGACAAGGGCCCAAAGTCCATCAAATGGGGAAAAGACAGTCTTTTTCACAAATGGTGCTGGCAAAACTGGATATCCATTTGCAAAAAAATGAAACAGGACCCATACCTCACACCATATACAAAAACTACTTCAAAATGGATCAAAGACCTGAATATAAAGCCTAAAACTATAAAGTTCATAGAAGAAAAAATAGGACCAACACTTCAGGCCTTAATACATGGCATTAACAGGATACAAACCATAACCATCAATGAGGAAAAGCCAACAGATAAGCTAGATAACTGGGATCTTCTAAAAATCAAACACCTATGCTCTTCAAAAGACTTCACCAAAAGAGTAAAAAGAGAACCTACAGACTGGGAAAAAATTTTTGGACAGTACAAGTCAGACAAAGGTCTAATCTCCGTAATCTACAAGGAAATCCAACACCTCCACAACAAAAAGACAAATAATCCTATTAAAAAATGGGCAAAGAAAATGAACAGACACTTCACCTAAGAAGACATTCAAATAGCCCACAGACACATGAGGAAATTCTCGTGTTCACTAGCCATTAGAGAAATGCAAATTAAAACCGCAATGAGATACCATCTCGCCCCGGCATTACTGTCACGAATCAAAAACACCGGAAATAACAAACGTTGGAGGGGCTGCGAGGAGATGGGAACTCTTATGCGCTGCTGGTGGGAATGCAAAATGATAAAACCATTTTGGAAAATGATATGGCGATTCCTCAGAAAGCTAGAAATAGACGTACCATTCAATCCAGCAATCCCACTCCTAGGAATATGTCCTAGAGAAATAAGAGTCGTCACTTGAATAGACATATGCACACTTATGTTCATGGCAGCATTGTTCACAATAGCAAAACGATGGAAACAACCTAGATGCCCATCAACAGAAGAATGGATAAACAAACTATGGTACGTACACACAATGGAGTACTATGCAATGAGAAAGAACAACGATGAATCTGTGAACCATCTCATAACACGGATGAAACTGGAGGACATTATGCTGAGCGAAATAAGTCAGTCACAAAAGGACAAATATTGTATGAGACCTCTAGTGTAAAAACCCATGAAAAAGTTCACACACAAAATGTAACAATCTTTGTTGGTGACCAGGGATGGGAGTGGTGGGGGGGAAATACTAAACAGGCAATAGATAAGTGGTATCTTGGGTGAAGGGTGAGACAGTACACAATACAGGGGAAACTAGCACAACCTGTACAAGGAAAGATCATGGAAGCCCCATAGATACATCCAAACTCCCCGAGGGACTGAATTGCTGGGCAGAGGGCTCTGGGGACCATGGTCTCGGGGAACATCTAGCTCAACTGGCATGACACAGCCTATAAAGACAATGCTGTACATTCTACCTTGGTGAGTAGTGTCTGGGGTCTTAAAAGCCTGTGAACAGCCATCTAAGATACTCCACTGGTCTCATCCCTTCTGGAGCAAGGGAGAATGAAGACAACAGGATACAAGGAAAAGATTAGTCCGAAGGACTAATGGTCCACAGCTACCAAGGCCTCTACCGGACTGAGTCCAGTACAGCTAGATGATGCCCGGCTACCACCAATGACTGCTCTGACCAGGATCACAACAGAGGGTTCTGGACAGAGCTGGAGAAGGATGTAGAGCATAATTCTAACTCATGAAAAAAAGACCAGATTTACTGGCCTGAAGGAGACTGGAGAAAACCCAGGAGTATGGCTCCCAGACAGACACCCTTTTAGCTCAGTGGGAAGTTACCTCCGAGGTTCACTGTTCAGCCTGGGAGTAGACAGCCCCGTAAAACCAAATGAGACTAAGAGGTACAGGAGTCCAGTGACAAGGGCCAGAAGGCAGAAGGGGACGAGGAAGCTGGCCATAGGGAACCCAAGGTTGAGTAAAGATACTGCTGATGTGTTGTGAGATTGTTAACCATTGTCATAGGGCAAGATTTGTAGTAACTGTTAAATGAGAAACTATTTTGTTTCATCTTAAGTGAGAATAGCAGCACAATTGGAAGAGCGTAGTCAATGTCACTGAACAGTGTATGTAGAAATTTTTGAAATGGTGTATCCTTGGCTACGTGTATTTTGACCAAAAAAAAAATGTTGAGAAGTTAGAGGGTAAATATGTTGTGGGGTTGTTAACCAATGTCATAAAACAACATGTGTACTACTGTTTCATGAAAAACTATTTGTTCTGTAAGCCTTCACCTGAAGTACAATAAAATATAAAAATATATATATATATATGTACACAGATACAACTTGAAGATATATTATCAAGTTAATGAGTTAGATAAACACAAGCTCATTATACAAAATCCAATGGCATTTCCATAAATCAGAAAAAATAAAATAAAAATTTTATTTAAAAAAAAATGTTCTATAACTACCAGTGTAAACACATTGTCACACAGGAATGCCATTGTCGTTCTATCTTTATGTTCAATGCAGTGGCACTACATCACAGCAGAGATCATGCTAAAATGAGGTTATTCTGGGAGGCATCACAGTGAGACGTAAAGGGATAGAATTCGAGGTCAGACTCGGTTTTGAATTCTGACTCTACTACTGCACTGTGCGATCTTTGACCATTATTTGACCTCACTGAGCTGAGGAGAACAATAATGTATATCTCATAAATTATTGGTAGGATTCAATAAGGTATTTTATGTAAAATGCTTACCACATATTAGGAATTTTAAAATGTCAATTCCTTCCATTTTGGTTTGTCTAATAATGATTGCCCAAAAAGAGAGCAGCAGGAAGAGGAGTAACAATATCTCTAAATTTCTTTTCACACACCACATTGCTTCAGGGTACAAGCTCATTTGCACAAAGTGTTCCTGTTAAATTGCTCACGTTTTATCACTTCCAAAAATCCAATTTCCTTAATATTTGTGTTGTCTAGTTGAATTTCTCTTGAATTTCTTTCATGTGGTTTCTCTTCTGTATGCATTTTGTTTTCATTCTACCGAGTCGTCCTCAGCTGGATGGTCTAATGTCTCCTGCGTTATTCATGTTGATAGCTTTATAGTTTTTCCCTTGACATGTTTATATTTTTTCATTGCTTAAAATTGTGCTTTGTCCCATGGCCCAGTGTTCCCCTTTCGCATGTCCCTGGTCTTCTAGCTGGAAAATGCCTCAGTGCTTTGCCAGGCAAAAAAAACACATCCCAGAGGTTTTTAGACCCTAATTTCTTGAAGGTTGTATGGAGTATTCAGCTCAGGTAAGCTCTGCCTTTTACAATTGGCTTTCCAACTACTGTTGCAGTCACCTGGAGAAATATAATAAAACGCACAGTAGGGTCACCCAGAGAGGCTATCCCAACTTCCTTTGTGTCACATAAGTAGTCACTTAGAAACAAAGACCAAAATAGGCCTGTGTAACCCTTAGCATTAGCGCTATGGAACTGTGCTGATGGTGACGGGTCTCACTGAACAACCTAGCCCAGTGGAACACTTTAGCGCAGGAAACACAAGGAAGAGACATAATACTTCTCTCCCTAATGCTGATTCCTTCTCCTTCTAACTTCACATGTCCTTAAATACATTTTTTACTCATTCACTCATTCATTCTTTCCTTCTTTGTTTCAAGGAACAAACAATAAATGCCGATTATATGCCCCGTCATAGAGGTTTGAAAATTAGTAACCTATAGCCTGTGTCATGAAGAAACTTAGTGTACTGGAAAGGTAAATAATGGTGTTAGAATTGCATACCTATCTTAGCCTGGGTTCTCTAGAGAAGCAAAGTCAGTGAAATGTATATGTATATGTATATAGACAGAGAGATTTATCTCAGTGAAATGGCTCATGCAGTTGTGGAGGCTGGCAAGTCCCAAGTCTGTGGGTTAGGCATCAGGCTGGAGTCTTCTCCTGTCTGTGACTTATGTGGTTACAGGGGAGGACAAACCCAAGATTAGCAGGTCAGATGACAGACTGCTGGCTCACGAGCTGCAGAAGCTGACAGATCTCAAAATCAGCAGGTCAGGTTGCAGGCAGCTGGCTGCAGAAACTGGCAAATCTCAGAATCAGCAGGTCAGATGACAGGCTCAAATCCCAAGAATTGGAGGTCATATGATGGTGAGCTGAATGTAGGATCCAGAATGAGCAAGCTTTTCCAGAACGTTCATATAGATTGGATGCAGGGCACTCCCCCAAGGAAACTCCCTTTTCAACTGATTGGCGCTCACATCAGATCACAAATGGGGGATGACTACATCATTACATAACTGCCAAATTACGTCATTACATAACTGCCAAACTATATTATTACATAACTGCCAGACCACTGAAAATCATGGCCCAGTCAAGTTGACACACAACATTATCCATCACAATACCTTTAAAGAGATGTGATAGTGGGAGGTGGAGAGACAGCAGAGGACAGGGAGATACCGGGACAGCTCAGCAGAAGAGATGACAGTGGCCCTGAGCCTCCAAGAATGCACAAAGCTGAAGAGGGAAGAACAGCAAGGGGAAAGAAATATAGGAGTGAAACGTCATTGCATATTCAGGGAGAATGATGGGCCTGCTATGAGTACAGAGAAGAATTGGTTCATGGGGTCAAGTGGAGGGTACTGAAGTAAACAGTAAGAAAAGGAGCCTAGGAAGGTATGGCCAGGGTTTGTTTGTTTTTGTTTTTTTTTTAATGTCATATATACACCAAGCATTATGGCAGACAGAGACACTGTCTTAGTTATCTAGTGCTACTATAACAGAAATACCACAAGTGGATGGCTTTAACAAAGAGAAGTTTATTCTCTGACAGTCTAGGAGGCTAGAAGTCCAAATACAGGATGCCAGCTCCAGGCGAAGGCTTTTTCTCTGTGTTGGCGCTGGGGGAAGGTCCTTGTCATCAATCTTCCCTGATGGAGGAGCTTCTCAGCGCAGACACCCCTGGTCCAAACGACGCGCTATTCTCCTGGATCTTGTTTCTTGGTGGTATGAGATCCCTATGTCCTCTGCTCGCTTCTCTCTTTTATATCTCAAAAGAGATTGACTTAAGACACAATCTAATCTTGCAAATTGCGTCCTGCCTCATTAACATAACTGCCGCCAATCTCACCTCATTAACGTCACAGAGGTAGAATTTACAACACACAGGAAAATCACATCAGATGACAAAATGGTGGACAATCACACAATACTGGGAACCATGGACCAGCCAAGTTGACACACGTTTTGGGGGGACACAATTCAATTCATAACAGACGTGAAGAGATTATGAGCTCTGTATTCTAGTTGGACAACTGATTAGCTGTATGAACTTGGACTAATCACTTAACTCTGAACCTTAATTTCTTTACTTGTCAAATGAGAATCAGACTCAGGATTGTGATAGGAATGAAAGATGATGTGTTTATAATAATTATGAGTATAATAACTGTAGTTACTATTTATTGAGTACTTACTATGTAACAAGTACTGTGCTTCACATGGAGCCCTGGTGGTGCAGTGGTTAAGAGCTTGGCTGCGAGCTGGGAATCAAAAGGTCGGCAGTTTGAATCAACCAGCAGCTCCCTGGAAACCCTGTGGGGCAGTTGTACTCTGTCCTATAGGATCGTTCTGAGTTGGAATCAACTCAATGGAAACAGGTTGGGTTTTTGTTTTTCTTTTTTTTTTTAGATATTATTGTTATCCATATATTACAGTTGAGGAAACTGAGGTTAAATAATTTGCTAGTAAGTGGCTGCTCTATGACTAAAATATAGTTTGTCTAATCCAAAGTTCATGCTCTCATCCAATACATATGTAAAGTACTTATTGACTAGCACATAGTACGTGCTCAATAAACGGTAGTTAGAAATAGTAGTAGTAATCTCAGTAGTAACTGCAATATTTTAGGTAGCTAGAAGACAACTAATAGTATAAATAGTAGTAATGGCACTTGTAGTGGTACGCTATGCAGAGAAGGGGGATTTTATGTGTTTATTTGTCGGCTTGTTTGCTTACAATGAAAAACAACATGATTAGAGTTGAGTTTGAAAACAACTCTGAAGTAATGAAAATGTATAGGAGAAGTGACTAGAGCTGGAAAGGCCATTTATTCAGGAGGTTGTTTCATGTCTGATGAGAGATTAAGAGCACTGAACTAGGTGATAACGAGACCAGATAGGATAGAATACATTTAAGAAATATTTCAGAAGTGTGATAAGTGAGACATAGTGTACTTTGGAGTGAGACAAAGGAAAGTTGGTGCCGCAAACCCAAGATGGGAATACAAGGAGAGGACCACACGGAAGATGATGTTTTTTGAGGAATATGTTGATAGTGGGGCATTCAAGTGACTCTGTCCAATGGATAGTAGACTCTGGGTCAACAGGTTATGGGTAAATATAATACATAGACTTTCTATGGGGTTAAATAAGAGTACCCAGGGAGTGTGGAGTGAGAAGAAAAGGAAGAACAGTACCAAACCCTGAGGAAGTTCACCTTCTGACGTGTATAAGAGAAGTTCACGAGGGAAACCAGGAAAGGAAGAGCAGAAAGGTGAACGTGAAGAAGGCGAAGGTGTATTTTACCCACCTGCAGTTTTGTAGGGGCCAACACTATCATTATGTGGGCACAAAGATTCCTCTTGCTATTGGTGGCTACTCCCATGTATCTGATTGCAGGACTCTATGATTCCTATATAAATGCCCAAAAATAAAAATTGGAATTTTACTTTTATTTAGTTTTAGTTACTGTAAACTTAAATTTAAGTGGTCATATGTGTCTAGCGGCTACTTTGGATAATGCAGCTTTATTTACAATGACCACAAGAAAAAAAAAGAAAGAAAGCAAATGGCTGCAGCTAAAAATGCAATAGAAAAAAAGAAATGTACCAAGAAAAAAAGGGTTATTAATTCAAAACAAGGAAGTACAAAAGAAATGAAAGAATAAAAAGCAGATGGGACAAATGTAAACAAACAGCAAGATAGTTAAATCCAACCATATCAGTAATTACATCAAATACAAATAGATTAAACACTCTAATTAAAGGGAGTATTATCAGAGATAAAGAAGGGCATTTCACATGGCAAAAAAGGGCCAATTCATCAGAAAGACACAAAAATCTTAAATGTGAACACACTGAAAAATACAGATTAAAATATATGAAGCAAAAATTGACAGAACTTCAAGGAGAAATAGACAAATCTTCAATCATATTTAGAGGTTTTAATAAGGATCATTATATAAATGATGGAGGAAGCCAACAAAAATCAGAAAGGATAGTGGCAATTTGAACAACACTATTAACCAATTTGACCTAATTGACATTTAGACCATCATACCCAACAACTGCAGAATACACATTATTTTCAAGTAAACATGGAATATGCACAAAAATAGGCTATATTCTGGAACAAAAGCAAGACTCAATACATTTCAAAAGAGTAAAGTCATACCTAGTGTGTTCTCTGACCACAATGGAATTAAACTAGAAACCAGTAACAAGAAGATAACTTGAAAAATCCTCCAAATATTTGAAAAATGAGTAACAGAGTTCTAAACAGAAGTAGAAAGTCACAATGAGAATTAGATTTTGAATTGAAAGTTAATGAAAATACAGCACAGCAAAATTTGTGATATACAGCTAAAGCAGTGAGTTAGAGGAATTTTCTTATATTTAAATGCATATATTAGAAAAGAAGAAAGAAAAAAAGGAACAAATTAAACACAAAAAAATCAGACAGAAGGAAATAATAAAGATTGAAAATCAGTGAAGTAGAAGAATGCCTACTGCAATATAGTCATACAATTGAATACTATACAGCATTAAGAAAGAACTATTGATACACACATCAATTTTGAGTGAAATAAGCCAGGCACAAAGAGTACACATTGTATTCTATTCATATTATGTTCAAGAATAGGCTAACGTATTATAATAGAAGTCACAGTAGAGGGTACAAGTGGGGAGTATCGGCAGAAAAAGGAGCATGAGGGAACTTTCTGGGTTGACAACAGTGTATCTTGAACTGGAAGGTGGCTACAAATGTGTATATGTAGGTAAATATCAAATTGCACAATTAATATCTGTATATAAGTATTTACTGTATATAAATTCTACCTCACTTTAAGATTAAAACTCACTAGATTGGATTAAGAAAAAAATGGGAGGTCACTATGAAGACAACAAATACAGACCACTTTTTGAGAAGTTTTGCTTTACAGGGAAGTAGAGAATAGAAAAAAGTCGTGGGAATGAAAGAGAAGAGAGTCTTATGAAGAAAAGAAGAGATAGAATAAATTTCTGGCTTGCGGTCTTCATGCATGTAAGCTGTAATGGGATCCAACTGGAAAGTGTGAGTTTAGATAAGAGCAGAGATAATTCTTCCACTGTAACAGGAAAGAAGTTATGGTAAATAGGTACAGATGCTGGTAAAAACCAAAAACCAAAACCATTGCCTCGAGTTGATTCCGCCTCATGGCAACCCCATGTGTTACAGAGTAAAACTTCTCTATAGGGTTTTCTTGGATGTAATCTTTATGGAAGCAGATGGCCAGGCCTTTCTTCTGCAGCACCACTGACTGAGTTCAACCTGTACAACCCTTAGGTTAGTAGTTGAGTGCAAACCCCTTGCACCACACAGGGACCTACAAGTGCTGGCAGTTTGACATATCTGCCAGTAGGAAGATGAGGTAATTATCATCTGACTGCTGTTTTCTCAGCGAAGCGTGAGATGACGTCATCAGCTCAGAGAAGTAGGAAAAGGATGTGAGAGATTTGAGGAGAGAGGAGAAAATGTAAAATAACCATTTAAGAACATGAAAGTAAATTCATTAGACAAGTGTCACACTTTTGGCCCATTTGAGATTTGTTGTTTCTGTTGTTGTTGTTGTTAGGGGCCGTTGAGTCAGTTCCGACTCAGAGCGACCCTATGTACAACAGAACAAAGCACTGCCTTGGTCCTGCGCGATGCCCACAATCGTTATGTTTGAGCCCGTTGTTGCAGCCACTGTGTCAATCCATCTTGTTGAGGGTCTTCCTCTTTTTCGCTGACCCTCTACCAAGCATGATGTCCTTCTCCAGGGATTGATCCGTCCTGACAATATATCCAAAGTATGTAAGATGTAGTCTCGCCATCCGTGCTTCTAAGGAGCATTCTGGTTGTACTTCTTCCAAAACAGATTTGTTCGTTCTTTTGGCATTCCGTGGTATACTCAATATTCTTCACCAACACCACAATTCAAAGGCGTCAATTCTTCTTCCATCATTGTCCAGCTTTCACATGTATATGAGGAGATTGAAAACACCATGGCTTGGGTCAGGCGCACCTTAGTCTTCAAGGTGACATCTTTGCTTTTCAACACTTTAAAGAGGTCTTTTGCAGCAGATTTGCCCAATGCAATGCGTGTTTTGATTTCTTGACTGCTGCTTCCATGGATGTTGATTATGGACCTAAGTAAAATGAAATCCTTGACAACGTCAATCTTTTCTCCATTTATCATGATGTTGCTTATTGGTCCAGTTGTGAGGATTTTTGTTTTCACGTTGAGGTATAATCCACACTGAAGGCTGTGGTCCTTGATCTTCATCAGTAAGTGCTTCAAGTCCTCTTCATTACACTTGCAGATTAGTGATCATAAATTTGAGATTACATTTTGATTAGTGATCGCATTTGAGATTAGCGATCATAAATTTAAAATGATTCACTGTTGTGTTGTTTTTTGCCAGCAATGTTCAGCTGCCTTAGAGCAAATATTGTTTCAAGTATAAGCTAGATGTTCTCTGATAGAATACTTTTACCTGAATGGATTACTTATACGATTACATATTGAGCCACAAAATTCAGCACCAATTTTACTGTCCACCTTTCAAATATATTAAATGCATTGACTTAATTAATTCAGTCATCTTCATTCTGTTTTTTTTTTTTTTAATTATTGGCTCCGGTCCAAAAGAGAAAATGACTGTTAGTTCCTCTTTTACATCAATGGACGCTTTGTTTCATTTAATTTTTTGAGTACAAGAGGCTAAACGGAGTTTTAAAGGATAAATACATTCAGAAGTGCTCTTTAATTTTATACATATCTAGTAACAGATTTTAATTTTAAACTTTGATATTGGCAAGTCTTCGGTGTGTTGTCTAACACATAGAGAGTGTTCCAGTCTCCTCAGCTGTCTAGAAAAACAAAGAAAATCTTTCACAGTTAGTTTGTAAACTAGTGTCTGTAAACTCAATCCCTGCCAGAAGCAGCAAAAGTGTAAAATGAAAACAAAGCCATGTCAGAAAAAGCCATACAGTGTTTGTAAAATAAGGCAAAGTATTCACCAGTTTCATATGGATACTATGAAAAAAATTGAATTTTAACAATGATTCAATTTATATGACTACTACCTCAAACAAACAGCTCTGTACTAAAGAAAAATAATGAGATTTAATTCTCAAAAAGCAGGAGGAAATGGGCAAAGGGAGTGAACTACCATTTAGCAAGCACCTACTTTGTTCCAAGACTCTCTGAAGGCCGTTATTCATGGTATACCTATCCAACTTACAAAAACCTAGGGTTTGTTCCTGAAAAAACTGTTAATATTTATGTTAAAGCATAGGCTGATGTGCATTTTCCTTTATTCTGCAGATGTCAAAATCAACTCATTCAATCAACTGTTGTAAAAAAACTACAGATACTTTTACCCAGAGAAGCAAGTGGAAAAATCAAAAGCATCTAACTTATTTGAACCATTATGCCCGCATAAAAAATTCAGTTTCTTCTGCCTTGCAACAGAACTTGAGTAGTTTGGGATCATTCATGCATAAGTTCCTCTAAATTGCATGCCACACTGTATGCTTCGCTTTAATATCTATGCAGCTATTACAATTTTAAATGGTGACAAAGTGGAGAAATGAAGATATTATGTGGCTTGGTGTTAGTTGCTTGGTGTTAGAGACAAATTGTGTATGGTAGTGTTATGGGTCCCCCAAAAAGGTATGTTGAAGTGCTAACCCACTGTACCTGTGAATGTGACCTTGTTCGGAAATGAGGTTTTGCTTTTTTTTATCGGTTAAGATAAAGAGGTCATACTGGCAGAGTAGAGTGGGTCTTAATCCCAATCCTTTCTGAGTGGTATTTTACAAAAGGGGAGAAAAGGCATGGAGAGAGAGTCACACACAGTGGGAAGACAGATGCCATGTGAAGACACATCTAGAAGCCAAGAAACACCCAGAGCTACCAAAAGCTGGAGGAGGCAAGGAAGGGTCATCCCGTAGAGGGGACAGAGACAAAGCATGGTCCTGCCAATACCCTGAATTTGGACTTCTAACCTCCAGAACTGGGAGACAATTAATTTATGTCCTTTAAGGGCACACACTTTGTGACATTTTAGCTGGAGCCCAGGTGGTATAGTGGTTAAGAGCTCAGCTGCTAACAAAAAGGTCAGCGGTTCAAATCCACCGGACACGCCTCGGAAACACTACAGGGCAGTTCTACTCTCTCCTATAGGGTAGCTATGAGTCAGAATCGACTCAATGGCATTGGCTTTGTGTGGGGTATTTTGTTATGGCAGCCATATGAAACTAAGGCAGCTGGTTAATAAAAATCACAGAATGAGGATTAAATTACCTTGACTGCAATCTTAGTCATCTAGTGCTGCTATAACAGAAATACCACAAGTGGATGCCTTTAATAAAGAAAAAGTTATTTTCTCACAATCAAGGAGGCTGGAAGTCTGAATTCAGGGTGCCAGCTCCTGGGGAAGGCTTTCTCTCTCTGTTGTCTTTGGAGGAAGGTCCTTGTCATCATTCTTCCCTTGGGCTAGGAAATTTTGAGTGACGGACCCCAGTTCCAAAGGTTTTTCTCCCTTCCTGATTTTTCATTCTTGGTGACAGGAAGTCCCTCTTCTCACTGCTCAAATCTCTCTTTTTTGTCTCAAAAGAGACTGACTCAAGATACAACCTAATTCTGTAGATTGGGTCCTTCCTCAGTAATATCACTGCCTCTAATCCTGCCTCATTAACATCATAGAGGTTAGGATTTACAGCACAAAGGAAAATTCCATCAAATCACAAAATGGGGGACAAACATACAATACTAGGAATCATGGCCTAGTCAGGTTGACATATATTTTGGGGGGACACAATTCAATCCATGGCAATAGCTATCTCAGTCTACTATTGCCACAGTCACAGTGTACTAAAACAACCCCAAATTATCAGTGGCATGTCACAGCAAGCGTTTATTTTCACAGTTCTGAGAGTTGCTTGGATTCAAGTAATTTAGGCTGGGAATGGCTGGGAAGTCCAGCTTCAGACTAAGTGGCTGGAGTAGCTTCACTTCTCACTGCTGGTCTGGCTCTGCTCCACATGTCTCTCACCCTTTTGGACCAGTGGGTAGTTGGGGCTTTTTCTTCTCATGGCAGTGGCAAAAGTACAAGAAGAAAAACAGAAACATGAAAGTCCTCTTAAGTACTTAAAACAAAAATCCACAAACAAACCCATTGCTGTTGAGTCTATTCCAACTCATAGCCGTCCTGTAGGACAGAGTAGATCTGCCCCATAGGGTTTCCAAGGCTTTTACAGAAGCAGACTGCCACGTCTCTCTCCTGCAGAGCATCTGATGGGTTCTAACCACCGACCTTTTGGTTTGCAGTCAAGCACTTAACCACTGCACAACCAGTGCTCCTTTCTATTAGACTCAAAACTGGCACATTGTAACTTCTGCCCCATTCCACTGGCCAAAGCAAGTCACGTGGCAAAACCAAATGCCAAGGGGCACAGAAGTATATTCCACCCATTAAGAGGCCATGGCAAGGTTGCGGTTGCAGAGAGAGGTAAGGTATCGGAGTCAATAATTTAACCTACCACAGCTGCCATGGATTAAACTAATAGCTATATTACTAATAGAGGTATACATCAATAATATGTCCAGTGAAAATAATTGGTTTCAATAAATTAAAGGCGTTATGTTCTAAATGTATGACCAAAGTACATTTAAAAAGACTTTGACCAGTTACAGTGAATAAAGTCCAGATGACAGATCCCTAAATCACAGTAAACAACTAGCCCTAAATGTATTGCTATTGCTATTCTACATTCCAAAAATACTTGTTAAACACAGTGAGGAATATAAAACACAGAGAGCTGGAGAGCAAACACGCAAGTCTGAAACAATTATCTTAACTGTATTAGTTTCCTAGGACTGCTGCAGCAAATTATCACAAAAGTAGATGCAGGAGCGGATTTACCAGTAAGCAAGGTATCCATGGGTTTACAGTAAGCAAGGTGAATTGTGCACTACAGATTAGTAAGTAAGCCTGTGTATACCTTGCTTATTGGGTAATCCATCTCTGCGTAGATGGCTTAAAACAACATAATTTTATCCTCTTACAGTTCTGGAAGCTAGAAGTCCAAAATCTAGGTGCCAGCTAGACCAAACTCTCTCCAAAACCTCAAAGAGAGAATCTTCCTTGCCTCTTAGCCCTAGGCATTCTTTGATTTATGGCAGCATAACTCCAATCCCTGACTCCATCATCACATGGCATTTCCTCTCTGTGTCAGGGTCTTTTCTTCTTTTAAGGACATTGCTCATATTGAGAAAACCCTGATGGCGCAGTGGTTACGAGTTCAGCTGCTAACCAAAAGGTCAGCAGTTCAAATCCACCAGGCGCTCCTTGGAAACCCTATGGGCCAGTTCTACTCTGTCCTACAGGGTCACTATGAATTGGAATCCACTCGACGGCAACAGGTTTTTAGTCGTATTGAATTAGGGCCCACCTTAATGATTTTATCTTAACTTGATTACTTCTGCAAAGACTCAATTTCTAAATAAGATTGCATTCACAAGTACTCAAGGGTTAGAACTTCAACATATATTTTGGGGAGGGACACAATTCAACCTGTAACACTACCCTATATATCAGAAGCCTGGGCAAAGTTAGCAAACACTGACTATGTATCCAATTCCCACTAGGCTTGAGGACAATGTGACAGGCAAGTAATGGGTTCCAGAAACGTGGAGGTCGTGGTCCTGCCCACAAAGAGTTTACATATGAGCTATGCTAGGTACTGAATGCACTGTTTGAACCATAGTGCTATACGAGCTCAGAGGGAGTAGAAGTCACTATGGAATAAGAGGTGAGCCTTAAAGCACAGACAAGATCTACATACACAGGCTCAGGTGAGAGCTGAGGAAAATCTCAGCAGAGGGAATGGTGTCAGCAAATGCTTGGAGTTAGGCATGCACAAATTATGTTTGAAAGACAGAGAACTACCTGCCTAAAGTGAAGATTTCTTGGAAATAACAATGATGGTGATAGTAATAATACTTAACCACATGTAGTGCTTACTAGGAGCCAGTACTCTATATATATATATACTTTTTTTTTTTTTTTTAATACCTTGGTGTCAATCAGAAGGTGTGCTTAAACAGATGTTACATAGTCAGGTAATATTTCTCTGTGACATAATTACTCTACCAGATTAATTTAGACAACAATGACAATAATAATTTAAAAAGCTAAAGCTTATTGATTATTATATCTCCAGTAGTATTCTAAGGATTTTTCATAAATTAACAAATTCACTCAAGATTTCAGAAATTTTTATTTTCATTACAATTATCCTTTCATGATAGCACTCAAACAACTCTTAAAAATGGACAAAAGAAATGGTCAGGAATCAAAACTATTGACACACACAGTCTACTGTAGAATCAGAAAAATAATACAGCAGTGACCTATAGGGAGAAAGACCTTTGAACATGACCCAGGTTCTATTCAAATTCTACCACTACGTAGCCGTGCGATCTTGGGAAAGTTACTTAACTTTTCTGAACCTAAAAATCCAATTTCTATGTCACCTGAATGTTGGAAAGTTCGTGAGATAACATGTACAAAGTGCCTAACACAGTGCTGGGCCCCTACTGGACAAGTGAGGTACCAGGCTCCAAATTAAATGTACCCTCTGCAGTCACTCCAAAGCTTAATTCTGCATAAGGTGGGCCTTTCTTGAGTCCTTAAGGTGTGATTATAGTCCAAAAGATACCATAAGAGGAAGACTCTGTGAAAATCACTTCTTTTTGATCCAATGGCAGAGAGAACCCTTGTTGTTAGGTGCTGTTGAGTCAGTTCCAGCTCATAGCGACCCTATGTACAACAGAACAAAACACTGCCCAGTCCTGTGCCATACTCATGATTGTTGTTATGCTTGAATCCGTTGTTGCAGCCACTGTGTCAATCCATTTCATCAAGAATCTTCCTCTTTTTTGATGGCCTTCTAATTTACCAAGCATTATATCCTTCTCCAAGGACTAGTCCCTCCTGATAACAATATGTAAGACAAAGTCTCACCATTCTTGCTTCTAAGAAGCATTCTGGCTGTACTTCTTCCAAGACAGATGTATTCGTTCTTCTGGCAGTCCATGGTATGTTCAATATTCTTCACCAACACCATAATTCAAGGACATTAATTCTTCTTAGGTCTTCTTTATTCATTATCCAGCTTTTGCATGCATAAGAGGCGATTGAAAACACCATGGCTTGGGTCAGGCGCACCTTAGTTCTTAAAGCGATATCTTCGCTTTCTTAACACCTTAAAGAGCTCTTTTGCAGCAGATTTGCTCAAAGCAATGTGTCATTTGATTTGTTGACTGCTGCTTCAGTGAGCGTTGATTGTGGATGCAAGTAAAATGAAATCCTTGATAACTTCCATCTTTTCTCTGTTTATCATGATGTTGCTTATCAGTCCAGTTGTGAGGTATGATGGTTACGATTGTGTGTCAAATTGGCTGGGCCATGATTCTCAGTGTTTATATGTGATCACTCCCATGAATGAATATACTGTGAGTAGCCAATGAGAGAAAAGAGCGTTTCCTTGGGGGTGTGGCCTGCATCTGAATGTAAGCAGACGTTCTTTTTGCTCTCTCTGGATCCTGTGGTTGCCTCTTGTCCTCTCACCTCCTGTAGTCTCACCTCTGGTTCTTGGGACTTCAGCTGTCAGCTTGCCTGCCGGTCTTGGAATTCGTCAACTTCACAGCCTGTGAGTGGAGCCCTGCTCTCTGAACTGCCGATCTTGGGCTCACCAGCTTTTGCCGCTGCATGAATTGGGAGAGGCCTCTACCCTGATCCATGGACTTGGGACATTCTAGCCTCTACAATCACGTGAGCTATTTCCTTGATATAAATTTATTTATTTATTTATTTATTTATTTATTTATTTATTATTTATTTATTTATTATTTTTATTATTTATTTATTTATTTATTTATTTATTTATATAAGCTTTATATTTTTATATATATATATATATATATTTTATATATATATATATATATTTTATATATATATATATATATTTTATATATGTATATATATATATATTTTTTATATATATATATATATATAAGCTTTACTGGTTTTGCTTCTCTAGAGAACACAGCCTAAGACATGAGGATTTTTCTTTTCTATGTGTTGAGGTATAATCCATACTGAAGGCTGTGGTCTTTGATCATCATCAGTAAGTTCTTCAAGTCTTCTTCACTTTCAGCAAGCAAAAGAATTCTTAGTTCAGAAGAATTTCAAATGTGTCTCTTCTGTCTCCTAAGCACTTTAAAAATCACATAGCTATTTAAAGATTTTCCCAAGAGGCAAGAAAAGTAAGTTTTTATATTTAAAAGAATTATAAAAGCCCAATAGTACTTAGTGTTACTGATTGAATGGCACCCTATTTTATGAAAGAAGCACTGGTGGTGCAGTGGTTAAGAGCTTGACTGCTAACCAAAAGGTCTGTAGTTGGAATCCACCAGGTGATCCTTGGAAACTCTATGGGGCAGTTCTGCTCTGTCCTATAGGCTCACTGTGAGTCAGAATCAACTTGACAGCAAAGGATTTTGGTTTAGATTTCATTAAAGAGCAGAAAACTCAATGAAATATAAGAGTCATAAGATAGAGCTTATAATTAAAGGAGAACTCTGGGCAAAAATTGTCTTTTTGGCCCTTTGTCTCTGCTCTATCCATTGAAATTTATAACTGAACATTACGAAACATTTTTTCCAGACGCCATGAAGTCGACCCCAACTCGTTGCAACTCCATGTGTTTCAGAGTAGAACTATGCATAGAGTTTTCAATGGCTGTGATCTTTCAGAAGTAGATCACCAGGCCTTTCTTCCTCAGCACTTCTGAGTGGATTCAAACTGCCAGCCCTTAGGTTAATAGCTGAGCACTCAACTATTCATGCCACCCAGGAAACCTTATACGTGTGTGTGTGTGTGTAGACAGAGAAAGAAAGATCTAGGAAGGAGTAAAAGACGAATTTGATAGTTTTTAGTTTAAAATTAGGGAGCAGATTAATTCATTCAGGTTCTCAGATATGTCGTCTTTTTAGACCATGTCAAGACAAGAAAGAGAATGTGAAGAATGAGAAGTTTTGGCTGGAAGAGTATCCTGTACCTGCTGAGTAATCATTAAAACCAAGATCATCATGGCCATAACATAATCTGGTGACCTGAGCCTTTGTAATGGGTTATAGGCTGGAAACGATGGGGTTTTAGAGCTGGAAGTGGTCATAGAAGCCACAAAGTCTAATAGTACCCCATCTGACAGAATAGAAATTGAAATAAGAAAGGTCAAATTCAAAGTCATAGGGAAATAGCAGAAATTGGAACCAGAAGAGATCCTGTGTCCATTTCAATATTCAGAAAATATGTAAAAAGGCTGAAAAAGTAGAAAGACACTAGGTAGAAGATCTGTATACCAGCTAGGTGACTTTGGGCAAATTACTTGATCACTCTCTACATCATCATCCACAGTTGTAAAATAGCGGTAATAAAAATTACCTTACAGCATTATTATTAGGATTCAATAAGATAACATGTGAAAAAGCCTTTAAACTATTTGAAGGCTAGGTCATAAACTGGTAGCCCCAAGGTGTTTGCTTAGCCTGAAGAGTATTTGCAAATTTTTAAAAATATTTTGAATATTTAAAATCTCCAGATTTCATATTAAAGTTTTGATGTTTTGTTTCTCTTTAAAAATAAGAAAGTCTGAAAGTACAGGATCTGCATTTCCCCATAGCCACAATGGGCTGGTTATGAATAACAGCCCTCACCATGGCACATGCTCATACACTCTCTGTGTGCCGTAGGTCCCACCAGTCCACATCATTCATCAATGTAAATGCCTGGCCCTTGTTAACGTAAAATATTCACCCTTAATTTAAGGCTTGATTCAAATGTCAGATTTTATTATGATTCAGCCATAGGATCTTGATGCTTAATACAGACTGATAAAACACTTTCCATGGAACCAAGTAGAATAAAATGTGTGAAACAGATATAAAAGTCACAAGACTAGGAGTACAGAAGCAGAAGCAATGGTAAAAAATAAGCCATTTTTTGCAAACTCATTCTTAAACATAGTGGCCCATCTATGTTTCTTTTATTTGTATTGTAAACTTAGTTAGTCTATTTGTAAAAAGAATGAGACATTGGCACAGTTAGTCTATTTGTAAAAAGAATGAGACATTGGCATAAAGCTCTTTCCTCTTTGCAAGTTTGTAATTTAAATGCTATTCTGTATTCTTGAGCAGTGGGAAGAGTTTGCACAGAAACACCCAGAGAAACTAGGGTACTAGAATGTCTTCAGGGGCATGGCTCCATCTCCTGGTTTCAAATAGCTAGGAGACAAGCATGAACCTCACTGAAAGGAAATTTAAAAAGTGAAAAGAAAAGTTTCTGCTCTCCCTGTACTGTAAGTTTCTTAATTTTTCTCTTGCTGCTCAAGTTTAGTATTCAAGAAATCCCTTTCTGCAAAATAAGTAAAATGTATTTTTGAAGTTTAAAACAACCGACAAGTTGTTAACATTGTAATGCATGGTAGTTACATGTGATTAGGTACATCACAAAATAATGCTCCATTTTAAACTCTACCAAGAATCCAGAAAAGCAATCTATTGCTTCCTTCTAATAACCTCTTTTTCCTCATGCCATTATGAGGATTATAAAATTAACTTTAAAAGAGATGCTGTAATATTATTGGGCGTGAATGGTAGACATTACTAACTTCTCAGCAACATGAGATTCCTCTCTCCTTTGGTCACAAGAGAGAATTGTATTCCCTGCCACCACGGCCATGTGACTTGCTTTGGCAAATGAGCTGTAAATAAAGGAACATATATTATTATGTGGAGAAGCATTCAGTTGTTTGAACTCAGTGCTCCACTTCATTTTTCTCTACTACAAGACATGTGGCAGCCCCAACACCCTGAAATCGGAATGAGTAATGAGCAGATCACTTCTACTGACCTCACTGGTCATGCAATGGAGGCCAAAAAATGAACTTCCATAGTTTTAAGTCATTGAGATATTGAGGGATGTTTGTTACCATTGCTTAACATAATTTATCCTAATATAGATACATGAAAGAAATCTTACATTAGATGTTTATTTTTATACAGTAATTAATCTAAATTATTTGTGCATGAGAAGCACATTTTTTTGTTTGTTTGTTTCTTATGTGTTGATATTGGCCAATCTCAAAGATGATTAAAACATTGTGATAGAAGAAAGTACCCATAGAGAAACCCAGGCGCAAGTGTGGAGACCTTTCCCAAACTGATGAAAGAAGCAAACTATGACAATAACTTTCGTATTTCAAAATATATTTAAGTTATAGTATACTGGGTAACATTGGAAGTAATTAATTTTGTTTTGTTGTTAAAGGCTACAAATACCACACGATGTGACTGATATGCCCTTGGATAATCAGGGGTGAGTTGCCTGACTATAGAGGGGTTATGTGTGTGCTTACCTATATGTATTCTCACATGGTATACATCTTTTCTCATTGTCCACATTTTTAAAATAGTTGGTCTTGTGGACATTCTTACCGGTGTTAAAACTTAAGTTATCTTACTCCAACTCAGGACTACTTTTTTAAATCTATATGCCTAAACTGAAACTTCCCACTGTATATTTCAAAGTGGTGTCTCCAACTTTAATAAACATGACCATTGCCATACGCTGGTGTTGCTGTTAGGTGCCATCGAGTCAGTTCCAACTCATAACGACCCTATGTACAACAGACCAAAACACTGCTTGGTCCCATGCCATTTTCACAGTCATTGTTATGTTGGAGGCTATTGTTGCAGCCACTGTGTCAATCCATCTCGTCAAGGGTCTTCCTCTTTTTCACTTACCCTCTACTTTACCAAGTATAATGTCCTTCTTCAGGAACTGGTCCCTCCAGGTAACATGTCCAATGTACATGAAGTCTTGCCATCCTCACTTCCAAGGAGCACTCTGGCTATATTTTTTCCAAAACAGACTTGTTTGTTCTTCTGGTAGCCCATGGTATATTCAATATTCTTCAACCACAACATAATTCAAAGGCATCAATTCTTCTTCAGTCTTCCCTATTCATTGTCCAGGTTTAGCATACATATGAGGGGATTGAAAATATCATGACTTGGATCAGGTGCACTTTAGTCCTCTAAGTGAAATTTTTGCTTTTTAACAAAGAGGTCTTTGAAAGAGGTCTTTTGCAGCAGATTTGCCCAATGCAGTATGTCGTTTGATTTCCTGACTGCTGCTTCCGTGGGTATTGATAGTGGATCCAAGTAAAATGAAATACTTGACATCAATCTTTTCTCCATTTATAATGATATTGCTTATTTGTTCAGTTGTGAGGATTTTTGTTTTCTTTATGTTGAAATATAATCCGTACTGAAGGCTGTAGTCTTTGATGCTTGAAGTCCTCTTCACTTTCAGCTAGCAAGTTTGTGTCGTCTGCGTATCGAAGATTGTTAATGAGTCTTCCACCAATCCTGATGCCACATTCTTCTTCATATAGTCCAGCTCCTTGGATTATTTGTTCAGCATAAACATTGTATAAGTATGGTAAAAGGATACAACCCTGATGTACATCTTTCTTCATTTTAAACCATGCAGTATCCACTTGTTCTGTTCGAACAACTGCCTCTTGGTCTATGTACAGGTTTCGCATGAGCACAATTAAGTGTTCTGGAATTCCCATTCTTCGCAATGTTATCCATAATTTGTTATGATCCACACAGTTGAATACCTTTGCATAGTCAATAAAACACAGGTAAACATCTTTCTGGTATTCTCTTCTTTCAGCCAGGTTCCATCTGACATCAGAATTTCTCTTATTCTACATCCTCTTCTGAATCCAGCCTGAATTTCTAGCAGTTCCCTGTCAACATACTGCTGCAACCACTTTGGAATGATCTTCAGCAAAATTTTACTTGTGTGTGATATTAATGGTATTGTTCGTTAATTTCCACATTCCGTGAATCACCTTTCTTTGGAATGGGCACAAATATGGATTTCTTCAAGTCAGTTGACCAGGTAGTTCTACTGTGTCCTATAGGGTCACTATGAGTCAGAATCAACTCGATGGCAATGTGTTTAATATAATTTGTGCAGAAACTAGCTAAGAAACCAGATATAAATGTGATTTTTAACTGTAAAAAAAATTTTAGGTCTAAAAATATCATAAACAGAATCCATTTACCTTAATAGAAGAGCAAATATACATTTACGTTGGAAAACTATACATGATGAAATGTTTTTCTTTTGGAAAGTGATTCATAAAATCCACAAGGAACAACATGGATAGATACATTTTAAAAACCTACAGATGTTTCCGTTATATTTCCCCCTCTGGATCAATACTATATTGATCATTGTCTTAGTTAGGAAACGGGTTTAACTTGTAAAACAAAATCTAAGATAATAGTGATTTAAATCAGATAGCAGTTTATTTCCCTTTTATGTAACTATCTGAGCATAATCAGGGACTAATGCAGTATCAAAGACTTGAACTCCTCTTTCTGGTTGCTCTGTCAGTCCTTGAGTGTTACCTTCATCCATGTGGTGAAGTCAGCCAGACAACCAAAAGCAAACCCGTTGCTGTCGAGTCAATTCCAGGAAGGAGGGACAAAAAAAAAACACCTGCACATATCACTTCCACTCCCATCCTACTGGCAAAATTTAAATG
Source organism: Dugong dugon (assembly GCA_030035585.1). NCBI lineage: Eukaryota > Metazoa > Chordata > Mammalia > Sirenia > Dugongidae > Dugong > Dugong dugon. The sequence continues at coordinate 18,803,384 of CM057465.1, forward strand.
ACCACAACAAGCTGTAAGGGTGGCTAAGGATTGTGGTCTTTATTCTGGGTGGTCATGTGTCCAGCTGAAATTTGACAGATCTATTACAAAAGGAAAAAAGGGAGAACAGATACGGAAGGACTATGTTGTTGTCTTTGTTAGGTGCCATCAAGTCAGTTCCGACTTTAGTGACCCCAAGCACAACAGAATGAAACACTGCCCAGTCCTGCACCATCCTCACAATCATTGCTATGTTTGAGCCCATTGTTGCAGCCACCGTGTCAATCTATCTTGTTGAGGGTCTTCCTCTCTTTTATTGATGCCAAGCATGTTTACCAGGCATGATGTCCTCCAGGGACTGGGCCCTCCTGATAACGTGTCCAAAATATGAACCGTTAGCATTCTGTGCTACAATCATGAATCTAATTACAGTTAGTACTAGCACCCTGAAGATCATGTACTTGTTTGCAATAAGTTTCCATTTCAATCACCATTCCTCAAACAATTATTACAAGTGCTAAACCTTGGAGACAGAGAGATTAGGTGGCATATTTCTTGCCCTCCTTTTTAAATACCCCAACCTAATTTCCTTAATATCTTAAATCAGAAGTCCCCAGTCCATTAATTCCCCAGTCAGTTGTGTTGCTGATAACCATCTCCAATGATTGGAAGTTAATTTTGATAGAAAGAAATGTGTATCTCAAAGCAGTCAGGCCAACCTTCTCAACATAGGGTAATGATCGGGCAGCTAATGATCAGATAGCTAGAGAAGATCTTTCCCCAGGATCCTTGCTATCACTTGTCTTATATTCCTCATCTGTTCTATCTCAATAATAATAATGCTATCATTTAATAGCAGGTATAGTATTTTGGGTGCTTTATATATATATATATTATATCTAATTCTCACAACCTTTCCATAATGAGTGTATTTAATATTCTCATTTTAAAAAATTAAGTTGTTAGACTCATCAAGATTCAGTTGCTTGCCCAAGATTGCACAGCAAATAATATAGTCAGGATATGGAAGAGATCTGTCTCACCCCAAAATCCATGCTTGCTACTGCACCTAGATTGATCAGCTCATCCCAATTTGCTTGGAACTTTCCCAGCTTTAGCACAGAAAGTCCCATGTCCCAGGAATACCCCTACCCTCAATTCTAGGCAAACTAAGACAAATGGTAACCCTAGAACCTCCACTACATTAGCCAACCCAGTCTTGTCAGTACCCTACCGTCTGAAACCTCTTCATGTTGAAGAAGCAAGACATAAATTACCTTATAATAAGAGTTGAAGATCTTCGCTCTAGGGCATGAGCTCATTCAATTTATATAACAATAAATATGGAAGTTAGTTTATTAACGTATTTCCAAAAAATGAATTTTGTTGTCTTCTGGGGCTAAAGTGAACAGGAAGAGTAATTAATAATGCTGTTTAAAAAAAAAAAAAACAACTACTAAAGGCACCCAGGAAGTCATCTTACCTGAACCTCGAAGCCACAGATCCAGCAGTACCCTTGATCCTGTGACTATTTTCCTAGGAGAAAACGGCCTCCAAGAAGAAATAAAAAGCTTCAGAGGACAAACCTTGAAAATTCCAACTTATGGAGTAATGACAATGATCACATCTTCAACGAAGTATCATGTGGCCCTCATGTAAATACTTTGAAATTAATTATGCTTATTGAGAGCATATTAAACACCTAGTCATCTTTTTTTATTTATTCTTTAGTTTTTATATAATGTTCTTCAAGATTCCCGGAAAATCAAATGATATTCTAACTCCTATGTTAACTTTTTAAAACTGCTACAGCAAATAAAAAATGGTTTTATATTTTTTTAAAAAAACTACTAATGAGATTGTTTTCTAATCAACACTATTGGATAGAATTTTCTAGAAATGATCTACATCTGTGCTGTTTAACATGGCAGCCACTAGCCACACGTGGTGTCTTAGTCATCTAGCACTGCTGTAACAGAAATACCACAAGTCAATGTCTTTAACAAAGAAATGTATTTTCTCACAGTCTGGTAGGCTAGAAGTCCAAATTCAGGGTGTCACCTCCAGGGGAAGGCTTTCTCTCTGTCAGCTCTGGAGGAAGGTCCTTCTCATTAATCTTCCCCTGGACTAGGAGGTTCTCTGTGCAGGAACCCTGGGTCCAAAGGACGTGCTCTGCTCTGGTGCTTCTTTCTTGGTGGTATGAGATCCCCAACTCTCTCCTTGCTTCCCTTTCCTTTTATCTCTTAAGAGACAAAAGGGAATTCCGGCAAAATGGCACTCTAGGCAGAAGCACCATGGCATCCCTCCACAGCAAAGATCCGAAAAACTAAGCTGAACAGAGAAAACAACAATCCTGAAACCCTAAAATATCAAATAAAGAGATAAAGAACTCAGCCAAACACCAAATGGAGTGAGAAAACTGACAGAGAATGGAGAGCAAGGAGAGATTCATGCAGAGGTCCCCTACCAGCTAACGCAGCGCGGATCCGCCATCTTGGACTCCTATCGGAGACCAGCAGACAGGGGGTAAGAGAAAGCAGCTTCACAGAGCTTCCAGCAGGAGACAAAACCACCGGTAATTTGCAATATACCCTTTCCCACCCCCCACCCTTCTTCACCCCCACTCGGCCTCCCTCTGCTTCCCGTGGCCACAATCTCTTGTCTGGGAAACACCTGCTGCTTGGATTCCACACACCCAAACGGGCCAGCTCTCTGAGTGCCATTTGTTGGCTGCTGGTGTTGCTTTTTACTGCTTCTTTTGATTTCCTCCTTACCTCTCACCACCTCCCCCTCCTTTCACTCAAATACCTGGCTATCTTTGCTTCTTCCTGAGGGGCTGCAGAGCTCCGGTAATTTGTGATATACGCTTTCCCACTCCCTACCCTTCTTCACCCACACTCAGCCCCCTCTGCTTCCCGTGGACACAGTCTCTTGTCCAAGAAACAACAGTTGCTTGGATTCCACCAGCCCTCACTAGCTGGCTCTCTGAGTGCCATTTGTTCGCTACTGGTATTACTTTTTTTTCTGGTTCTTTTGAGTTCTTCCTTACCTCTTACCACCACCCCCTCCTTTCGCTCAAATACCTGGCTCCATGCGCCATCTTTGCTTCATCCTGAGGGGCTGCGGAGCTCCATTCGAGTGTGGAGCTGCTTCCCGGTCTGGGCTGCCGCGCTGGTGGGATCCCAGGTCTTCTGTTCGTTTGTTTGTTTTGAATTGTTTGTTTGTTTTCGTTTCCTTTTCTTGAGTTGGGAGCCATTTCTGGCCAGGTGGTGCTGCGTGGTAAGGAGACTACCCCCTTAGCTTGCACAGACATGCAGAGGAATCCCTGAGGGCATTTCTTTTTCTGTTGGGTTTTTTTTTTTTCCTTTTTTTTCTGTTTTTTGGAGGGCTTTTCTTGTTCTTTTTTTTTTTTTAATTTGTTTTGTTTTCTTTTCCCTCTTTTTCCCTTTTTGTCTTTCTTCATTACTCAGTTTCTCATCTCTCTATATCTTCCTTCTCTTTCTGTTCCCTGAATACCTGGTTTTGTATACCTCTATGCCTTCTAGCCAGGCTGTACTGCAACATCTGAGAGTGACTTCCCCAGACCTCATAGCGACACCAGTGGGATACCTGGGAACTTTGTGGTTCTTTAACCTTTCCGATTTTTATTTATTCATTCTTTCCTTCCTCTTCCCCTCTCTGTTTTTCTCCATTTCATAGTCTCTCATCTCTCCACTCCAACAGCAAGCTCCCCTAGCATTCTTTTTTGTTTGTTTGTAAGTTTCTGGCTCCTGTTCCTCTCTCCTCTCTCCCATATCCATCTTAGCTCCACACATAACAATCTCCCCACTACATCCTGCCTACCTGCACCATGCGCTTAACATCACATCACCAAGCAGCACAGGCACGGCCTACTGGAACCGGCCCTGCACTGATTACCGACCCACCCTGGTGGCTGTAGTAAGTGCCACAAAAAACCCGTCCCAGTAACTCCTCTTCAGCTAGACCTGCCCTGCCATACCACATCTGAGTGACTGACCCCACTAATTGGAGAAGGAGGCAAAAAGTATTGTGCCCACAGACAAGCAAACAACAAAGAACACACAGTCCGCCTGCTCAGACATACTCAAATTTAAAATAAAGTGGGGGGGGACAAAACAAATCTACAATCAACAAACAAGAAAAATAACTACTGAATGCCCCGAAGACAGCAGACAATATCAAAACATTTACAAAAACAGGACTGGATGGTTCCAGTAGGCATCCAAAATAAAACGCCAGATGACTCTCCAGTGGAAGAAAATGCACTAGAACTACCTGATAGGGAGTTCAAATGTCTAATACTCAGAATTCTCCAAGAACTGAGGCAAAAAGCTGACAAACATGAGGAAAAAAATAGACAAATTAATGGAAAATACAGACAAAAAATTGGAAGAATTCAGGAAAATAATGCAGGAACAAAATGCCAAAATAAATTCACAACTAGAAATTATAGAAAGACAACAATTAGAAATTGAAAAGATAAACAACAAGATTTCAGAAATGGATAGTGTCATAGAAGGGCTGAGAAGCAGATTCGAAACACTGGAAGACAGGATCAGTGGAACTGAAGACAAACACAAACACTTTGATACAACTCTGTTTCAGGAAAACTCAAAAAAAAGAACAAAGAAAAATGAAGAGACCCCGAGAGTTATGTGGGATACAATCAAAAGCAAAAATTTTCAAGTGATTGGAATTCCAGAACAGGGGGAGAAAACAGAAAACACAGAGAGGATCATTGAAGAACTGCTGACAGAAAACTTCCCCAGTATCATGAAAATTGAAAAGCTGTCCATCCAAGAAGCTCAATGAAACCCATATAGGAGAGGCCCCAAAAGAAAATCACCAAGGCATATCATAAACACACTTGCCAAAACCAAAGACAAACAAAGAATCCTGAGAGCAGCTCATGAAAAAACAAGAAGTCACATACAGAGGAGAAACAATAAGACTAAGCTCAGACTATTTGGTAGAAACCATGCAGACAAGAAGGCAATGGGATGATATATATAAAATCTTGAAAGAAAAAAATTTCCAGCCAACAATAATGTATCCTGCAAAACTCTCATTCAAATTTGATGGTGAAATTAGGTCATTGCCAGATAAACAGAAATTAAGGGAATATGTAAAAGTCAAACCAAAATTACAAGAATTATTAAAGGGAGTTCTTCGATCTGAGGACAAAAAACTTCAGCTCACAGGCAGAATCTAGGACACAGGATCATACCAGCCACATACCAATCTAGGAAATGACTTCTCAAGGACTATCCAAAACCAAAAGAAATACAACAGGGAATCAGAGCAGTTAATCAGTAAATGACAACAACATCAAAACAATAAAAGAGGGAATAAACGGCATAGGTATAGAACCTTCAAATGGAGAGGAAGGCAAGGTGATACCAAGTAATGGTAGACTGCTTCAAACTTAGAAAGATAAGGGTAAAATTCATGGTAACCACAAAGAAAGTTAACAAACATACTCATAAAAAAAAAGATGAAAAACATAAAGTCTCAGCAAAAACAAAACCTACAAAAACAAAAGAAATGAAAACAAAATCCACAAACAAAAGTAACTCAGCAAGAGAGAGTAAGAAGAACAAAGAAAACTGCAGCACCACAAAAAAAGCACTACAAAATGACAGCAACAAACTCACATCTATCAATAATTACACTGAATGTAAATGGACTGAATGCACCCATAAAGAGATGGAGAGTGACAGAATGGATGAGAAAACAGGATCCATCAATATGCTGTCTACAGGAGACACACCTTAGAAACAAAGATGTGAATTTATTAAAAGTCAAAGGTTGGAAAAAAATATATCAAGCTACCAACTACCAAAAAAGAGCAGGAGTGACAAGTCTAATCTCAGATAAAATAGACTTTAAACAAAATCTACCATACAAGACAAAGAAGGACAGTACATAATGATTAAGGGGACGATCCATCATGAAGACGTAACCATAATAAACATCTACGCACCCAATGACAGGGCTCCAAAATACATAAAACAAACTCTAACAACACTGAAAAGAGAAATTAACAGTTCCACAATAATAGTAGGAGACTTCAACACACTACTCTCAGTAAAAGACAGAACAACTAAAAAGAAACTCAGCAAAAATACAGAAGACCTAAAGGGCACAATCAGCCAACTGGACCTCATAGACATATATAGAACACTCCATCCAACCGCTGCAAAGTACACATTCTTTTCCAATGCACATGGAACGTTCTCCAGAATAGACCACATCTTAGGCCACAGAGCATCCTCAACAAGATCAAAAACATTGAGATAGTTCAAAGTATCTTATCTGACCACAATGCCAACAAGGTAGAAATTAACAATAGAAAGAGCAAGGAAAAAAAATCAATTACATGGAAACTGAATAATACCCTCCTTACACATCAGTGGGTAATAGAAGAAATCAGAGATAGAATCAAAAAAATTCCTAGAATCAAATGAGAATGAAAACACGTCATACCAAAACCTTTGGGACACGGCAAAGGCAGTCCTCAGAGGACAATTTATAGCAATAGATGCACATATCAAAAAAGAAGAAAGGGACAAAATCAAAACATTAACTACAGAACTCAAACAAATAGAAAGAGAACAGCAAAAAAAGCCCACAACCACCGGAAGAAAGGAAATGTTAAAGATCAGAGCAGAAATAAATGAAGTAGAGAACAGAAAAACAATAGAAAGAATCAATAAAACCAAAAGTTGGTTCTTTGAAAGAATCAACAAAATCGACAAACCACTGGCCAGACTGACGAAAGAAAAACAGGAGAGGACACAAATAACCCAAATAAAAAATGAAATGGAGGACATTACAACAGACCCAACTGAAATAAAAAGGATTATAATAGAATATTATGAAAAACTACACTCCAACAAATTTGAAAACCTAGAGGAAATGGATAAATTTATAGAAACACACGGCCTACCCAAACTACAACAAAGTGATATTGAAAATCTGAACAGACCCATAACAAGAGAAGAGATTGAAAAGGTAATCAAAAAACTCCCAACCAAAAAAAGCCCTGGCCCAGATGGCTTCACTGGAGAATTCTACAAAACATTTACAGAAGAGCTTGCACCAGTACTACTTAAGCTATTTCAGAGCATAGAAGAGGAAGCAACACTTCCAAGTTCGTTCTATGAAGCCAGCATAATGCTGATACCAAAACCAGGCAAAGACATCACAAAAAAGAAAATTACAGACCAATATCTCTCATGAATATAGATGCAAAAATTCTGAACATAATTCTAGCCAATAGAATTCAGCATCATATCAAACAATAATACACCACGACCAAGTAGGATTCATACCAGGTATGCAAGGATGGTTCAACATTAGAAAATCAACCAACATAATCCACCACATAAATAAAAGGAAAGAAAATAATCGCATGATCATCTCAATTGACGCAAAAAAGACATTTGACAAAGTCCAATACCCATTCCTGATAAAAACTCTCAATTAACTAGGTATAGAAGGGAAATTGCTCAACATAATAAAGGGCAGCTATGCAAAACCAACGGCCAACATCATTCTTAATGGAGAGAGCCTGAAAACATTCCCCTTGAAAACAGGAACAAGACAAGGATGCCCTTTATCACCACTCCTACTTAACATTGTGCTGGAAGTTCCAGCTAGAGCAATAAGGCAAGAAAAAGAAATAAAAGGCATCCAAATTGGTAATGAAGAAGTTAAACTATCCCTGTTTGCAGATGATATGATGCTATACATAGAAAACCCTAAAGACTCCACGAGAAATCTACTGGAACTAATGGAAAGATTCAGCAGAGTAGCAGGATACGAGATAAACATTCAAAAATCAGTTGGATTCCTATACACCAATAAGGAGAAAGATGAAATGGAAATCAGGAAAACAATACAATTTATAATAGCCCCTAAAAAGATAAAATACTTAGGAATAAATCTGACCAGGAATGTAAAAGACCTGTACAAAGAAAATTACAAAACACTACTGCATGAAACCCAAAGGGATCTACGTAAATGGAAAAACATACCATGCTCATGGATAGGCAGACTCAATATTGTGAAAATGACAATTCTACCAAAGCAATTTACAAATACAATGCAATCCCCATCCAGATACCAACAACATTCTTCAAAGAGATGGAAAAACTAATCATTAACTTTATATGGAAAGGGAAGAAGCCCCGAATAAGTAAAGCACTACTGAAGAAGAAGAATAAAGTTGGTGGACTCACACTACCTGACTTCAGAACCTACTATACAGCTACAGTACTCAAAACAGCCTGGTACTGGTACAATGACAGAAACATTGACCAATGGAACAGAATTGAGAACCCAGACGTAAATCCATCCACCTACGGTCACCTGATCTTCGACAAGGGCCCAAAGTCCATCAAATGGGGAAAAGACAGTCTTTTTCACAAATGGTGCTGGCAAAACTGGATATCTGTCTGCAAAAAAATGAAACAGGACCCATACCTCACACCGTATACAAAAACTACTTCAAAATGGATCAAAGGCCTAAATATAAAGCCTAAAACTATAAAGTTCATAGAAGAAAAAATAGGACCAACACTACAGGCCTTAATACACGTCATTAATGGTGCACAAACCATAACCATCAATGCAGAAAAGCCAACAGATAAGCTAGATAACTGGGATCTTCTAAAAATCAAACACCTATGCTCTTCAAAAGACTTCACTAAAAGAGTAAAAAGAGAACCTACAAACTGGGAAAAAATGTTTGGACAGTACAAGTCAGACAAAGGTCTAATCGCCATAATTTACAAGAAACTCCAATACCTCTACAACAAAAAGACAAATAATCCCCTTAAAAAATGAGCAAAGGAAATGAACAGACACTTCACCAAAGAAGACATTCAAATGGCCAACAGACACATGAGGAAATGCTCGCGATCACTAGCCATTAGAGAAATGCAAATTAAAACCACAATGAGATACCATCTCACCCCGGCATTAGTGGCACGAATCAAAAACACTGGAAATAACAAATGTTGGAGAGACTGCGGGGAGATCGGAACTCTTATGCACTGCTGGTGGGAATGCAAAATGATAGAACCATTTTGGAAAATGATATGGTGCTTCCTCAGAAAGCTAGAAATAGACATACCGTTCAATGCAGCAATCCCACTCCTAGGAATATATCCTAGAGAAATAAGAGTCGTCACTCGAATAGACATATGCACACCTGTGTTCATGGCAGCATTGTTCACAATAGCAAAATGATGGAAACAACCTAGATGCCCATCAACAGATGAATGGATAAACAAACTATGGTACATACACACAATGGAGTACTATGCAACGAGAAAGAACAACAATGAATCTGTGAAGCATCTCATAACATGGATGAAAATGGAGGACATTATGCTGAGTGAAATAAGTCAATCACAAAAAGACAAATATTGTATGAGACCTCTAGTGTAAAAACCCATGAAAAAGTTCACATGCAAAATGTAACAATCATTGTTGGTTACCAGCGATGGGAGGAGTGGGGGGGAAATACTAAATAGGCAATAGATAAGTGGTATCTTGGGTGAAGTGTGAGACAGTACACAGTACAGGGGCAACTAGCACAACTTGTACCAGGAAAGGTCATGGAAGCCCCATAGACACATCCAAACTCCCTGAGGGACTGAATTGCTGGGTGGAGGGCTGTGGGGACCATGGTCTCGGGGAACATCTAGCTCAATTGGCATAACGCAGTTTGTAAAGTCAATGTTCTACATTCTACCTTGGTGAGTAGTGTCTGGGGTCTTAGAAGCCTGTGAGCGGCCATCTAAGATACTCCATTGGTCTCATCCCCTCGGGAGCAAGGGAGAATGAAGAGAACAGGATACAAGGAAAACATTAGTCCGAAGGACTAATGGACCACAGCTACCAAGGCCTCTACCGGACTGAGTACAGTACAGCTAGATGGTGCGCAGCTACCAGCACTGACTGCTCTGACTGGGATCACAACAGAGGGTTCTGGACAGAGCTGGAGAAGGATGTGGATCATAATTCTAACTCACTAAAAAAGACCAGATTTACTGGCCTAAAGGAGACTGGAGAAACCTCGAGAGTATGGCCCCCAGACACCCTTTTAGCTCAGTGGTGAATTTATCTCCGAGGTTCACCGTTCAGCCTGGGAGTGGACAGCCCCGTAAAACCAAATGGGATTAATGAGGTACAGCAGTCCAGTGACAAGGGCCAGAAGGCAGAAGGGGACAAGGAAGCTGGTGATAGGGAACCCAAGGATGAGCAAGGATATTGTTGATGTGTTGTGAGATTGTTAACCATTGTCATAGGACAACATGTGTAGTAACTGTTAAATGAGAAACTATCTTGTTCTGTAAGCCTTCACCTTAAGTCAGAATGACAGCACAATTGGGAGAGCGTAGTCAATGTCACTGAACTGTGCATGTAGAAATTTTTGAAATGGTGTGTCTTTGGCTATGTGTATTTTCACCAAAAAAAAAGGATGAGAAGTTAGAGGGTTGACATGTTGTGGGATTGTTAACCAATGTCATAAAACAATATGTGTACTACTGTTTCATGAGAAACTATTTGCTCTGTAACCCTTCACCTGAAGTACAATAAAAAAAAAAAAAGAGATAAAAGGTGGTGCAGGCCACACCCCAGGGAAACTCCCTTTACATTGGATCAGGGATGTGACCTGGTTAAGTGTGGTGTTACCATCCCACCCTAATCCTCTTTGATGTAAAATTACAATCACAAAATGGAGGACAACCACAGAATACTGGGAATGATGGCCTAGCCAAATTGTTACACACGTTTTTGGGGGGACATAATTCATCTCATGATATGTGGCTTTTGAGCACTTGACATGTGGCTAGCGTAATCAAGGAAAGGGATTTTTAATTTATTTTCATTTAAATAGCTACATGTGGCTAGCAGCTACCGTATTGGACAGCACAGCTCTAAATAAGTAATCTTTATAAAATGTTTGATGGCTTGTATTACATTCTTTGTTGAGGAAATACTGACATACATGTTGTTGTTGTGTGCTGTCAAGTCAGTTCTGGCTCATAGTTACCCTATCAGATGGAGTAGAATTGCTCCACAGGCTTTTCAAGGAGCGGCTGGTGGATTCAAACTGCCGACCTTTTGGGTTGCAGCCTGAGCTTCTAACCACTTCACCACCAGTGCTACACTGGAGCAACTGACATGCAGAGGAAATATGAATTGAGTCCTATTATTATGTATAAATAACAATTCAAACAATAACTCTGAGAAGTAAGACATGTGAATGTGTGTGAGTGTGGCTGTGTGTGTGTGTGTGGCTGTGTATGTGTGTGTATGTGTGTGTGTGTGTGTGTGGCTGTGTGTGTGTGTGGGTGGGTGGGTGTGTTGCTTAAATCCAGGGAGTTAATATTGCCAGCCCAAGTAAGGAGGAACAACACATTTTCTTTCACACTTTTCAAAATCAGAAACCCTTTATTTAGTTGTATTTGTTCAGCAAGAATAGTACATTTTAGAAAGTAGAACTGATTCTGTAATAAATGAAAAGAAATAAAATAAATGGAGAAAGTTACCTTTAATTAATTGTCGATAGAGGAAAGAAAAATAAATATTTGGTCTCCACTCCTCTGGGACCTGGAGCAACTAGACAGCATGTATCACTGAGTTCTTTGAACATATGGAAAAATCCATTATGAGCTTTTAAAAATCCAGCCAGATCCTCCATTGAGTCATTGGAACAGCTATAAAAAGATGATGAGTGGAAAGAGAAACACTTTTTACATGTTCGTCATTTGTATGTATGTCGCACTTATTAATGCACCACAATTAAAATGCCTTTATTACTGTCAGTGAAAAATTATTGAATAGAAAGGAGAAGGATACACGTTTCAATTTTAAACAAGTCTCCCATTTCTTGTTTTCTAAATGAAAAATCTAATTGTTTGAACCATCTTATCCCCAACTTGGCATGTGTTTGATTTTCTATAGCTGTCGGCTTGATTTATTTTAAAACTTAAAAGCACTGTTTTATTCTTCGTAATTACCCTTCTTCACACTTACTACATTGTACCACTGGAATTCAGAAGTAGTTCTAAAATACCACATTTGTATATAATGGAGGATACAGGGAAATTTTTTATGTAATATTTGAAGAAATGAACAGATTTTGTCCAAGGTCAGACAGAAAAGACAAAAAGGACCAGTGGAATAAGATTAAAGTACTTCATACTAACTTTGGGAGAAAAAGAACTAAGTCATAAATCCTTAGCAATCTTTAAGTATACAAACCAGATTTACTTTTTTTTTAATCAGCAAATAGACAAACGATATTCCAGCAATAAAATTTCCATGTTCCTAGAAGCAAGAGAATGAATCAGATTACTTTTCAAGGTCACCTTTCACCTTCTTTAAAGTTATATTCACATCTGCCTCCAGTCTTCATAAAGTAGATTTAAGATCTCCAGTAACAGGACTTTGACTGTTAAGTTCACTGCTACATCTGCATGGTGGGTGCACAGTAAATACTTGTTCTTGCAAGTTTACTTTATTTCTTCTCTAATAATTCTTCTTTTGTGGAGCCAATCAACTATTTCCAGAGTTCAAAGTAACTCGTTTTTTAAGGACCATATCAGTGTCAATGGACAATAGGAAACAAAAGACTAAATTACGAAGGTGGAGAAAATATTTTAGATGCCATTTAGTAATGGAAATCATATGTAGTTTCTGAGGAGCAGCCCTTGTAAGTAAACTGTACCAGGGCAGAACACCTCAAGACAATGATTTCTCAACCTGGGGAGTTGGAAGATCGGGAAGGAGTCTCAGAATATTGGGTAGAGGACCATGGAAATAAAATATGAAAAGCATATTTGATATAAATTTATATTTGGGGAATAAAAAAAATAGAGAGTAAATCTCAGCAACTCTTTGACTGCAGGAGAATGATTGGGGGAAAAAAGAGTGGAGATGGGGGTAAGTCAATCTGTGAAGATGTTCCAGAAACATTGGCACGTTTTTAACACAGCATATGTTGACATGTGAAAACTAAAGTGCAAACTTAGAGAGGAAGCAGACTGAGGGATCTAAACCATAAATTAAATAAATATTTGTTAGCTGTTTGTCACATTGGGATTCTGTCCTGCCAACTTCACCAAATGTTGAGTGGTCCTCCTTTATCTAGCCAGATGTGCATCAAGACCTGCTCCTATATCCACGTTTAGGTTCCCAGGAGATATAAGGAACGCTCCAGTCAGATGCACACTAGTTATTCCTGGTTAAGGCATTTCTTGAACTGGCTTTCTGCTCTGGTGAGCTATATTTCACAGCACAGAAAACAGAAAACTGTCTTTGACCTTTTTCTCATAAAGCCAGATCCTCTCTGTTTTCTTTGCAGAGTGTTCCATTATAGTCCCACTTAGCTGTCCAAAGCAAATTTCACACCCTATTCCTACTGTCTAGAATGCTCTTTCTCCTACATTCCTTGTGCCTGTGACTTGTTCCCTTACTTCATTCAGGCCTCTACTCAAATGGAACATCATTAAAGATGACTTCCCTGTCCACCTTGCCTAATATAGCACCTCTTCACTCTCAGTATCCAGTCTCTCCACTGTATTTTTCGTCATAGCATTGATTATGATCTAACATTATATTATGTTATATCATATATATTTTTTATTTTTTGGTCTACCCTGACTAGGATGTAAAGTCAGTGAAGGCACAGAGTTATTTTGCTCATTATTACACCCCCAACCGTTCTAGGCACATACCAGTTGCCATTGAGTCAACTCCAACTCATGACGACCCCATGTGTGTTAGAGTAGAACTGTGCTCCATAGAGTTTTCAATGGTTGATTTTTCAAAAGTAGGTTGCCAAGCCTTTCTTCTGAGGCACCTCTGTGTGAACTCAAACCTCCAACCTTCTGGTTAGCAGCCAAGTGTGTTAACCATTTGTACCACCCAGAGAGTCTTCTAGGCACAAAACAGACACTAAATAAATATTGCTTGGATGAATAAAAGAATGGGTCTTATTTTAAAAGTTGGATAGTATCTTCATTTCCTAAGACTGCTGTAACAAAATACCGTAATCTGGGTGACTTTAAATAATGGAAATTTATCGTCTCACAGTTCTGGGAGCTAGAAGTCCAAATCAGGCTATCGGTCATGTCGATTCCTTCTGAGAAAGAAGGCTCTGAGAGAGAAATTGTTCCATGCCTGTCTCCTAGCTTCTGGTGGCTCCTGGCAATCCTTGATGTTCCTCTGCCTTTATTGCTACCTGGCTGTCCTTCTTCTGTCTATTTCTCTGTCTGTTCTCCCCTTTTATAAGAACCATTCAGATAGGATTAGGACACACTGTACTCTGTCTTAAAAAACCCTATTTCCAAACAAGGTCATGTTCACAGGTACTAGGCATTAGGAATTCAACATAACTTTTTGAGAGACACAATTTAATCCATAAGAGATATAAGATATAAACGAGAAAGGGCACAATTTTGCTCCTACCTCCTAGGATTATAGCCTTATTACGTATCCTTGATGCCTTATACCTGATTTTGAAGAAAAGGGAACTATATCTATTGAGATGAACATAGTTCCTGAGTTAATAAGAATGTTTTTTAGAGCAATCAAAATATAGAGAACTCAGGAAAAGACGGGTCATTAATATTTTAAATGTGTTTTGTTATGAATTTTTAGTCTATGAAACTTTGATTCTCTTAGGAAAAGTAGCATTAAAATCCCTGGTAACAATGGACTTAAAAATATATAATAAGCAGATTTTCTGATGATAAAAATCAGGGTAGAAAGTGGTTCCTGACCTGTAAAAAGAGAATGCATTAGTGCCAGCTAGCTTTATGGGTCTGTAAAGACAAGGAATCAGGATTTTTTTTTTTTTTTTTTTGCTCAATAAAGAGAAACATGGAATTGCCATCACAATGGCAAGAGTGAAACACAGCATTCATTTCTTGGCATTTTTCCTTTTTCATAAACTAGAATAATCAACATGGTGATCTCAGCATTGTTCCACATAATCAAATCATACTCAGTTCTTTATCGTTTCAGTATCTGTAACATCTCCTAGGTGACAGGAAGAAGGAATTTGAACTGTTTTCATTATAAAGTACATGCTGAATTCTGCTTTATTTGGTATCACATGCAATGATCCTGACCACACAATTTATTACCTTTCAGGCCAGCATCCCGGAAAAAGAACTTCTCGATGTTCTCAATGCCAAGCAGTTTTGCTCTTCATTTGAACAAGCAAAATCAGCAAGCTCCTCTGGTGAGTGAATATCAGGGCAGAAGTGCCTCTATTTCCTGAAAGTAGAAGTCCTTCAAATTCTGAATATACTATTTTGGGTGTCTTCCAAAAGGCCCACAGAGAAGAAAGACTTGTGTATTAAAGTGATTATGCATTAACAACGAAGTATTGAGTACCTTGATCGTAGAGGAAAATCAGCCTGTCACCTTATTGGCAGACGTGGTGTGAACTGTAACAGAAGAGAGGGCATTTGTGTTGTTGATGCTTGAACAATATCACCTCAGTGGCAGTATTATTCCCTACTTGACACTAGTGTGATTACAGTTTCAGATAATCAACCATCAGAGAGGCAAACAATTTACATTTCAGTAAAATACAAGCACTAAAACTTTGCTCAGCAAAACAGTTGAACTCTTGCTAATGATTCATCGGTGCTGACTCAGGAGTATGTTAGACTGCTTTATTAATTAATATACCTTTATCTACTGATTCCAGCTCCCTCGATATGCACATCACCCTCATAAATTCTGTGACCCTCCTAAGACTGAAACATTTCTAAGAAAAACATTACCAAATTGGTTGATGTAGCTGAAGGATTTCTAAAGTACCCATCAAGAGACTTAGCTACTACCTATGTCCATGGGCAAGTTATTTTTCAATTAATGTTCTATGAGTAAGTATATTGGAACCCCTGTGATAGACACCCCTGGAGAATAGAAAGACGACTTTGTTTACTGTCTTGACCTTCAAGCAGCAAATCTAGTACAAAAAATATGTCTACATATAATAATAATAATATATTATTTCTGAAGTAAGGCTTTTTTTAAGACTCCTACCATGTTTTACTATAACCTCAAGCAGTCTAAAACATCTACTAGCTCGTAGAACTCCCTTGGTCAAATGCTTCGGGGGTGCTAGGTGAAGACAGTCTTTGCTATTTTTATTGAGATGTTTCTTTGTGAACTAATACATATCAAAAGGGAAGAACATGCTCAACATTTCTCAGCCTGAAAGAACTGAAGAAAAACAGGCCTCGAGTTGAAATATTGAAGGATTCTATGGGCAAAAAATAGAATGACACAGGAAGCACCAAAAGAAGATGGAAGGAATACACAGAGTCACTGTACCAAAAAGTGACCAAAAAATGGTCCATGTTCTACCATTTCAGAAGGTAGCATATGATCAAGAACTGATGATATTAAAGGAAGAAGTCCAAGCTGCACTGAAAGCATTGGTGAGAAACAAGGCTCCAGGAACTGACAGAATACCAACTGAGATGTTCCAACAAAGGGATACAACACTGAAAGTGCTCACTTTCTGTGCTAAGAAATTTGGAAGACAGCTACCTGGCCAACTGGCTGGAAGAGATCCATATACGTGCCAATTCCAAAGAAAGATGATTCAGTGGAATGCAGAAATTATTGAACAATATCATTAATATAACAAATAAGTAAAATTATGCTGAAGATAATTCAAAAATGGTTGCAGCAGTACATCAACAGGAAACTGCTAGAAATTCAAGCTGGATTCAGAAGGGGACATGGAACAAGGGATATCATTACTGATGGATCTTGGCTGAAAGCAGAGAATACCAGAAAGATGTTTACCTGTGTTTTGTTGACTATGCAAAGTTTATAGTGTATATATGTTTATAGTGTATTATAATTAATACAATGGCACAGTTCCTTTTAATCTTTTTCACCTTGAATATTTTGTCTGTTTTTAATATTGCTACAACTTTATTTTTATTAGCATTTTGCTGCTATGTCTTTATCTATCTTCCTTTTTTATTTCCAAACTTCCTGGTAATGTGTTGTTCTGGCTTAATTTGTTTTACTCAATTTGATAATTTCTGTGATTTAATAATCTTGCCTGGTGTAATTTCTGATATGTTTTATCTTATTCCTGCCATCTTGTTTTGTATTTTTTATTGTTTATCCTTTTTTTCTTCTTATTTCACATTAGATTAATGAAGGGCTTGCAAGGAAAGGTTACTTGGGTTTTTTGGCTTGTTTGTTTGTTTTCTCTAGGGTTTTAGAAATTGTTCACCTTATTTCTGGTGATTGGCCTTACTTTTACTTTCTTTCTTTTTATTTTTTGTCTTTATTAAAGAAAATAACAAACAATAAGCAGATTTTGAAAAAGAATAGTTGCAGTTTGTTTTCTTTTTGATGAACAAAACATACGGTCAAATCTCTAAAGACAGTTTTTTTCTTCTTTTCCCTGCATTACTTCTGTTTCCTGAGGGCTTTTTTTTTTTTAGTTACTGAATCTGGGCCTGTCCTTCACAGCACTGATTTTCCTTAAATAATTAATATTTTTAATTCCTTATTCAAATTTGTATATTTGTAAATGGGCATTCAGATTTTACAATATGGCTCCAGCATTTCTTCTGAGAATCTCTGGCATCAAAACTCCCAGTTTAGAGAACTTTACTGAATAGTAGGCTTTGACCCGAGTATAGGGGGATGAATATAATAGTTCCTTCATCCTTTAATTAAAATGCTGACTTCCATGACCCAGACTTCTATCCACACTCAACTGGAGTTGGGGTTATTCTGGGATTCTGCTGGGAAAATGCATGTCTCAGGGAGTTCTTTCATTTGTATGGTAGTGTATATTCTTTATCTGTTTTATATCTTCCAGAAATTCCTCACTGTTGTGATCTATTGACACTCTTTCCTTCTCCTTTAAAAATGGGATAGATCTGGATCCAATCAGTCAGAATCGTGCCTATATAGCTGATAAAAGCAAGCAAACAGTAACAACATTTACTGAGTGTTTCTTAATGGTACTCAGTAAGCTAAGTATTTTGCATATGTTTCTCTCTTAACCCTCATCATAACTAGTGAAACAAGTACATTATTATGCTCAATTTACAAAGGAGGAGATAAAGGGTCAAAAAGTTTAAGGAACTAACCTTAGACCACCCCATCAGTAAGTGTCAGAACCAATATTTGAAAGTAAATCCAGAGAGCATGCTCTTAATAACTTTAGCCCACCATTCAGAGCAGAGCTAGAAAAACTTCCCCATGTGTTTTATTTAGCTTTTTAAAGATTAACTTCGAACAAGCTGAACATGTTCTATAGTCCACAAAGTTCAGGGTAACTGACCTTTGTTTATAAATCTGGGAAAAATAAGCATCCCAAGTGTCCACCAGGATATAAACTTACTCACCCAAGGGAAAAAAAAAAAGTGTAGACTTTAAGACTTGAACTAAAAGTGGATAGACTATACTTACAGCTTGAAAACAAATCAAGAATTTTTTCCAGTGGTTCTTAAGTATCTATTAATTCACTTCTTTCTTTCTTTTTTTTTTTTTTTTTTAAATGGAAGTTCTGAAATAGTCACTTATGCCATGTTTGGGACTAAAGCCAAGAACATACAGGAAATTGACAATCAGCCTTCTCATGAGAAATGTCAAGTTGTTTTTTTTTTTTCCTTCTATAATGAGTGGATTTGGAACCAATACGTAGAAAAAGAAAATGTGAAAGTTACAAACCTTGAATGTTTTAGGCATCATTTTTCTTATGTATATATCTTGTGCCCTTCCCACTGAACATAATTTTATAATCTCTATGTTCTCACTTGTTTTTCAAGTGGAAATTGTTGTATTGGTCTTTTTTTTCTGGTTATATGTTTAAGGTTGCAATTACTATATTATGTAATATAATGCTGTTGATATGGAAACTATACGATTAACTGTAAGCTTAGTACCCAAAGATAACTACAATTAATATTTGTTGAATACTCTTCCAAATATTTTTCAGTGGATAGATGACAGGAAGATTGGAAAATAGTTAAATGAATGCTTACAAAGATAAAATGACTAATTTAAAAATAAAACTGCACATAACCTCACAGTACATACTATTTTTGTAAACTGTTTTTGAGTTTACAGCCTATTTTGAGCATTTTTCCATGGCATAAATAACAAACCAAATTATAATGACTGTAGACTATTTGAATTTACACTTGTGTGCTTCAGTTTAGCTAACGTGTTCCCTTTTAATAATCACTTAGGATAGTTTTAATTGTTATATATTTTTTAAGCAACACTGAGTTAACCTTACACATCTATCATTGTTTCTTTTGTCTGATATAGCCTTAGAATAAATACTTGGCTTGCAGGCTGAGCTCTGTACCAGCCAAATTGCTCACTAGGAAAATTATTTGAATTTAGACTCCAACAAAAAATATATGCTAGGACCTCGCTCCCTTCTCCCTGCACCAAAACAGAATGTAATTATTCTTTTTATCCTTTTATGTATAATACTATTCTTAACTGAATCTCTTTGTTTTACTTGAGTTATATAATTTATAGTGAGTTCTAACCTCTTTTCATACGTTCGTTAAATCTGTATCATTTTCTAGAAAATTTCTTTCTCTTCCTATTTTCACAGTTTGTTAGCAATTTTCTTGTTGAATAAGATTTTACTTTTATTAAGGTTATTAGCTCCCTATACGTTATATGTTTAGCAATTTTTTTTCTCTGTCATCAGGCTTTTAATGTTGTTTATGATGTAAAGAACAGAAAGTTTTAGTTTTTAGCTAGGTTATTCAGTTCATCTCCTTTAACTAACTGTCCTTAGTGTCATGCTTAGAAAAATTACCTCCTATTTATTTTTCTTCTAAAACTTTTAGGGTATCACTATTAATATTTAAATCTTTATTTCACATGAAATTTGTTCAAGCATAAAGTTTAAGGAAGGGATTAAATTTTAACCTTATTTTGTTTTGTTTCAAATGGCAAGCCATTTCATTCTTCGTTTTCACAAATATTTATGGAGCATCTACTACGGACCAATCAAAATGGGATATGATGGTGAACTAGACAAGCACAGTCCTTACTCTTGTGGTGCTTACAATTTAGCAAAATAGAAAAACAAGAAAACAAACAATTACAATAAGTACAAAAATTGTGGTGTAACCCAGCAAAGAATTGGTACTCTGATGCAGGAAAACAAGAGAAGGGCAAATATAGACAAAATGGCCAAGAATGGTCTCTCAGAGAGAGATAAAAACTAAGAGGACAAGAGCCAGTCAGGCAAAGAGCAGCATCTTGGGTTGTGAAAACATAATATGCAAAGGATTCAAGGGAAGAAAACTCTGCAAGGTATTCAAGGAACTGAAAGAAGCTATTTGCATTTCCTTTTCGTGAAGTGTCTGGTGAGGTCTTATCCTTGATTTTTTACTGGGTTATCTTTTCCTCATTACCTAATCCTCATTAGATTAAACCCACAATTAGATTATATTATACTCCTAGCAGATTAGCAAAAGTTTTAAATTCTAGTACATTTTGCTGAGAATGTGCAGTGATGGGAACTCTCCTATTCTGCTTCTTGACACATAAATTGATACAACTACTTTAGAAAACAGTTTGGCATTGTCCACTAAAGTTGGTAATACACAATCTATGTCTCAGGAATTCCACTCCTGGCTGTATGCCCTTGAGATACTCAGGCACATATGTCCAAAATGACCGTACAATAATTTTTATAACATAATTATCATTATATCAAAAATTGAAAGCAACTCAGAAACCATCAACAGTAAAATGGATAATAAACAAATTGTGGTATATTGTACAATGGAATACTGGTGTTGTTTTTAGATGCCATCAGATTGGTTCTGACTCATAGCGATCCTGTGTACGACAGAACAAAACACTGCCTGGTCCTGCGCCATCCTCACAATCATTGCTATGCTTGAGCACATTGTCGCAGCTGCTGTGTCAATCCATCTCGTCGATTACCCTCCACTTTACCAAGCATGATGTCCTTCTCCGGTGAGTCTCTAAGTGAGACATCAGGATTAGCAGAAGATTCATTAACAAGCTACGATATGCAAATGATACAAGCTTGCTTGCCAAAAGCGAAGAGGACTCAAAGCACTTGTTGATGAAGTCAAAGACTACAGCCTTCAGTATGGATCACACTTCTACATAAAGAAAACAAAAGTCCTTACAACTGGACCAATAAGCAACATTAGCTGATAACTTTGCCTCTTGTCTACATCATTATAAAAACTCAAGCCATAAGTTGGGGACTTCTTCATCTTGCAGCCAAGAACTCTACAAACCGCACCGGCAACTAAGTTCGTCTATCCATTTTTCCACTTATTACATCTAACAAAGATGAGTCCTTCCTTATATTTTGTAAAATCCATCATCTGTTTCCTTTTTATGAACTTTAAACCTTGAGTCACTCCCCCTCTGTCTTCTGTATTATCAGTCTTTTCTCTCTCTCTACTGGATCATTCCCATCAGCATACATACATGCTCTAGAATATTTATCATTTGTTAATTTTTCTAATGGGTTATTGGCTTTCTTCTTATTTATTTGCAGAAATACCTTTGTCATGGATTGAATTGTGCCCCCCAAAAATATCTGTCAACTTGGCCGGGTCATGATTCCCAGTATTGTATGATTGTGTACCATTTTGCAATCTAATGTGATTTCCTTATGTGTTGTAAACTCTATCACTATGATGTAATAAGATGGACTGGCAGTTATACTGATGAGGTCTACAAGATTGGCTAGTGTCTTAAGCCAATCTCTTTTGAAATAAAAAGGAGAGAAGCGAGCAGAGACACAGGGGAACCTCATATCACCAAGAAAGCAGTGCCAGGAGCAGAATGCATCCTTTGGACCTGAGGTTCCTGCACAGAGAAGCTCTCAGATCAAGGGAAGACTGATGCATCACAAGGACCTTCCTCCAGAGCTGACAGAGAGAGAAAGCCTTCTTCCTCGAGCTGATGCCCTGAATTTGACTTGTAACCTACTAGACTGTGAGAGAATAAATATCTCTTTGTTAAAGCCATCCACTTGTGGTATTTCTGTTAGAGCAGCACTAGATGACTAAGACAACTTTATACTTTATGGATGTTCACCTTTTCTCAGAAATGTTGCAATACTTTGTTGTTTGTCTATAACTTTAAGTCTTTTGCCATAAATTTTTTTTAATTTTGATAACCAGAGCTTTAAGTTATTCCCTTTATGGTTTCAGGGATTTTTATACTTCTTAATGGGATCTTTTTTCTAATTCAAAATTTTCTAAGTATTTTTCTATATTTTCGTCCCATAATTTTTTTTTTCAGTTTTGTTATATACAGATTGTCTAGAATTCATTTTTACATACAGTACATTAGTAATCTATGTTTGCATTTTTTTTAAATCTATAGCTAAATGTTTTAATACCATTTGTTAAATAGTTCACCACTGATTTGAAACACCAGGTTTATCTTATGCTTAATTCTCATATACATAGGTCTGTTTCTACATACTCCGTTTCTCTATTGCCCATACATGTTTACAGCAATTTCTAGCTTTCTGGTATATTTTTATATCAAATAGAATAAGTTCCCCTGCATTCTTTTCATCGCTCTGAATTTTCTTAACAATTCTCAGATATTCACTTTTCAGGTGACTTTTAGCGTTAGTTTTTAAAATTCCATTCTAAAATCACCTTAGGTTTTTATCGCAGGTTGCACTGAGTATTGTTTTGAGAAGACTTGACATTTACAATAGTAAGCCTTCCATTCAAAAACTTAAATCCTTGATAGCTCTACATATATATTCATGTGTACTTTTATGTCCTTTAATAGGGTTTTTACAGACTATAGGAAGAGAGATGTAGGAGGAACATTTTATAGTGCTTTCGCTCTGCTGCCATTACTCATTAACTTTGATTACTCAACTTTAATTCAGAGTTAGGTTGTAGGATAATTTCAGAAGCGACAAGAATTGCTGAGGAATCCATCCTTTGAAGGAGATTTTCCGCAGCAGGGAATAGAATTGGCAGAGGTAATATTGTCTTTCAACCAACAACCCCCCTTGAGAGTTGGTAAACCCAGTCCCACTTTGGAGAGATGGGGATCCCTAGGTTCTCTTCCTTTGCATGTTTTGCTGTTGCCTTCAGTTCCTAGGTTTTCTTTTAGCTGCTTTCAATTTTTAAAAGGAGTAAATAGTAAATTTTGTTTCTTACAGACTCGCTATTCTGGGCCAATGACCTAGTATTTGAAAAAATATGACTCATCTTATTTAGCACTGATTAAATCTACACCCTAGGTAATAGCATTTTTATTTAGCTGCATACAAGAGTTTCATTTATCAATATAGAAGGGAAAAATGGGTAGTTCAGGTGTCCAGCAAAGAGTAGGATGCTCAGGTGTCCGTTTCATACATTACTTGCACACGCTTCTCTGTGGCCCTACTTTCTGCCTCAGTTTTTCAGCCACTTGATAGTGTCAAATGCTATGCATGAGAATCAGATTTTCAGTGTTGTTGGTAGTTGGCATCAAGTCAATTCCAACTCATGGAGACCCCAAGTGTGTAGAGTAGAACTGCTCCATGGGGTTTTCAAGGCTGTGACCTTTCAGAAGCAGATCACCAGGCCTGTCTTCCGAGATACTTCTGGGTGGATTTGAACTGCCAACCTTCAGCTAGTAGTCAAGCACTTATCCATTTTTGCCACCCAGGGACTGCTTTTTCAGTGTTAGCAGGTCGTAAATACTAACGATGATGACGATAAGAGTTATGACTTATTGAACATCTATTCAATTCCTAAGAGTTTTTAAATCAATAACAACTACAACCATGTAGTGAGATTTTACTATATCTATTTTTACAAACAAGGAAACTGAAACTCATAGAATTTATGTAAACTGCTCTAGAAAACAGCAGAGCCAGAAGACAAATTCAGGTGTGTTGTAATCCCCAGCTTCAAGCTGTTTCTCTGCTACCACACAGCCTCTCCATTACCATTAGTGGTTTACCTACTGTATTAGTTTTCCATGGCTGCTGTAACAAATTGCTACAAAGTAGGTGGTTTAATACATCAGAAATTTATTTTCTTGCAATTCTGGAGCCTAGAAGTCTGAAATCACCATTACTGAGCTGAAATCAAGGTGTTGGGAGAGCTACCCCCTCCAGAGGCTCTAGAGGAGAATCCATCCCTTGCCTCTTTCATCTTATGTTGACTGCTGGCATTCCTTGCCTGATAGCCACATCACTCCAATCTCTATCTTCACATCTTCTCCTTGGTGTGTTTCAAATCTCCCTCTGCCTGCCTCTTATAGGAACACACATGATGGCATTTAGGGTTCATCTAGATAATCCAGGATAATGTCCTCATCTCAAGATCTTTAATCACATCTACCAAAGTTTTTTCAAATAAGACATTTACAGATTCTCGGGATTAGGACTTAATACCTCAGGGGGCCATTATTCAACCTACTGTTGTTGTTGTGTGCTGTCAAATCAATTCTGACTCACAGCAACCCTATAGGACAGGGTAGAACCGCCCCATAAGGTTTCCTAGGCCATAATCTTCATGCAAGCAGATTGCCAGGTTTTTTCTCCCACTGAGTGTCTAGTGGGTTCAAACCACTGACCTTTCAGTTAGCAGCTGAGCGCCTAACCATTGTGCAACCAGGGTTCCTTCATTCGACTAACCACACTTACCCATGTTCCAACCCAAGCAAGCGAGAGGCAAGAGGAAAGGTAAAAGCATATTTTTATTTAAGACCTTCCATTATAGGTATGGTTACAGGGATCTAGTCCACCCAAATGATGGGCCAAGAAAATTATCCAGACACCAAAAACTCCCAGTCAGAGAGGGGTCCTTTACATTAATGCCAGTAAGTCCCCAGCATTAAGTTTAGTGCCTTGCATGTAATAGATACTCAAGAAATACTTAGTGAATTAAAATTTGGTAAAATATATGGAAAATTTTAAACATAATTAGCTAGTTATACTACTTATTGATAGAAAAACATTATTTTTTTAAAGATAAACAATACTGATAGGTTAACTAGGCAATAGTAAAAGATTAGGAATTTAATACCCTATAAAGTTACAAGCATTGTTAAGGTACCTTCAGCAAAAAAATAAAGTACTTTAATTATTTTAGTCTAATAAATTATTTTGAAGAAATGTTTGAAGAATAAAAGGCAATAGAATTTTGCTTTAGACTCAATAAGCAGAGAGTGCTTTGTATGTCTAAGTTAAAACAATATCTTACAAAACATTAACCTATAAAATTGTTTGAAATTAACATGTATAATAGCATAGCCATATGCAAATAAAACACAAAACCAAGTAAATGAGAAAACATCAGGCGAATATCTAAGTTACTGAAGTTATTAACACTGAACAAATATATCTTTTCTTTGATTTGTCATTACTGTTCTCTAAGGCAAATTTAAAAGCATATTATTTACGTTGACCGGAGACTCTTCCTTGAGAAATGATGCTTTGTACTCGTTAAAGCAAAGAAATAGCTATGCTGTTTTGTCCGAAGGAAGTAATAAATATGGATTGTGATTAAAATTAAAAAATTGCAAATTATTAAATAATCTCTACCAGTCTGGGAGAAAGGTAATATATCTGCTGCAACACAACTGATTAAGTCAGCTAAGTGATGTGACATTTTTGAAAATCATGTTTTGCAATGTGATGCTGCTTGGGAGACATTAATGCGTCGTACCTTATAAATGTAATAAGAAAAGGAACTCTCCTCTAAATGACTCTGATAACATTCCACGGGAATATTGAATTAAGGTTTGAAAAAACAAAAAGAGATAAAGCCCTGGTGGGGGCGAATAATTAACAAGAAAGCCTTATCTGAACTTTTCTCCGCCACATATTCATAGTTATTAGCAAAACTGTCCATGCTCAAAATAGTAGATGTAGGGAGATTAGAATGAGTAGAACAGATTGAGATAATAAGAGTATTTTGTCCTCGTAGGCTTTTTGTGAATGTTAGATTTGATTATATCTAAAAAGCACTCGGCTCAGGGCCTCATCATCAGCAAGTGGTAATAAATGTTAACTGTTGTGGGAAGAATGTTTTGACTTCTCATTCCTCCTGTTTAGATAAGCCACTTGATATCTTGGGGGGAAAAACTCTGCTGTACCAGAAAGCTATTGATGTAAACTCTTGCTAGTTAGCTTCTGGCTTTGGACAAATCATTTGCTTTCACAGGGCTTTGATTTCCTAACTGTAAATGAATGGGAGTTGCAATAATTTACTGACAGTGAACTAAACTAGATAATTTGATGAATCCTCTCCAGCACTGTATCTATGAATATATGCCATGAGGCAGAATATGAGCAATTACCATAAGAGTAGAGACAAGTAAGTTAGCAGACTACATTTTACTGTTACTCAGAGTCATTTAGAGGGGTGTTTTAGTTATCTAAGTGCTGCTGTAACAGAAATACCACAAGCGGGTGGCTTTAACAAACAGAAGTTTATTCTCTCACAGTCTAGCAGGCTAGAAGTCCAAATTCAGGATGCCACCTCCAGGAGAAGTCTTTCTCTGTCGGTTCTGGGGAAGATCCTTGTCATCAGTCTTCCCCTGATTGAGGAGCTTCTCAGCACAGGGACCCCGGGTCCAAAGGACACGCTATTATCTTGGCTCTTGTTTCTTGCTGGTATGAGGTCCCCACATCTCTTGACTCGCTTCTCTCTCTTATATCTCAAAAGAGATTGACTTAAGACACAATCTAATCTTGTGGATTGAGTCCTGCCTCATTAAGATAACTGCCACTAAATCCCACCTTTTTAACACCATAGAGATAGGGTTTACAATACATAGGAAAATCACATCAGATGACAAAATGGTGGACAAACTGGGAATATGGGGAATATGGTATAACTAGCCAAGTTGACACACATTTTTGGGGGAACATAATTCAATCCATAACAAAGGGTTCAGAGCAAAAGGTAGTCTTTAATGATGAGTAGACTTTTGAGGGAAGACAGCTAGCTACCAGCTGGAAGGAATGATAGAAGCTGAGGAACAGACTTAAATTTTTAACCAAGGCATTTCCACTTGGCCTAATAGGGTCGCTATGAGTCAGAATTAACTCGACAGCAACAGGTTTGGTTTTTTTGGTTTAAAAAAAAGATGTATTTTAAAAAAATTATCAGAAAAGATAACACCCCCAAAAAAATGTATGATTGAATATTTACCATTTTACAAACTTCTCTCTAAAGGAATACTGGCCTGTGCAAAAGGCAACAGTTTTGTCTTCACTTCTAATGAATCAGAGCCGTACATTTCAAATTTGAGAATTCTTTGACCTCTAGAATATATTAGCTGACCCTAGTGGTCTGAAGAGCTTATTCCTTCATTAAAACTTAAACATCACTTAAGATGATCCTGTAATCAACACAAAACCAAATGTGAGCACGGAAATCGCCACAATTTTGTTATAAGGTAGGCACGCAGATGACCTCCAAATGTACTTGTATTGTTTGTGCACAAACTGTTAAGTGCTCAGATGAGCATAACTGAAAGGTTGGCAGTTCATACCCAACCAAAGGTACCTTGGAAGATCGGCCTGGCAACCTGCTTCCAAAAAGTGACTGCCTTGGAAACCCTGTGGAGCAGTCCTACTCTGCACATGTGGGGTCTCCATGAGTCAGAATAGACTCAAAGGCAACTAACAACAACACTGAAAGAAAATACAAAATTTTAAAATTCTTGTAGAGGATATTTCTATGGACCATAAGAGTCTGGGATTCCAGTTTGAGAAATACCAAGCTAGGCCATGCCAGCAAAGAATCAATCTTAGAATATTTTGTTACATCCGTAAGTGACCCTCTTGCAACCTAGCCAAAGCCAAAATGTGGACAGAATACTTGAAACAGATTTTGCAGGAATGGCTATTTATGATTGTGATGTTTAGTTCAAAATGCCGATTTACCATGGAGATATGAGATCATCCACTACACAGGTTTGATAATCTTTAACATTTGTAAAAACATTTCACAGAGGTATTAATAACCCAGTTTGGGCTCTGCTCATTCTAGACCAAAACAAATATAAAAACTATTGGCACATATAAGTTTAGAGGCCAATAAAAAATAGTGCTGGATGGAGCAGGGCTTTCAAAGCAAATTTCCCAAGAGTAGCATAATGCAGAATGGAACTTAAATCCAAGTAGATTTCTTCATTCGTGAATGTTTAGTCAAACTGGGTATTACTGATCCCAAAACCTGGAGCTATGTCCTTTTTTTCCTGTTGATTTGAATTTTTATGTTAGAGAAGAAAACCAAAATGAAATAAATCTATTAAAAGGGGGTATCTCTTTACTAGTGGAATTGCAAATAAATAAGGTGAGATTAAGGAGACCATTAACTTGTCCTTCAGAGCTATTTTGTAAGTAGTCTCTAGTAAATCAAGTATCTATTGAAATATATATATATTAGAATGCATTTAAGCATTTTAAAATCTTTCTTAAACCATGAATGTCCAACCAGAGAGACTGAAAGAGGAATCACAAGATTGTCAAGATATCTGAAACAGTTCCCATCCTGGTCTTATTCTTATCCTCTAGCTAACCAGTTGCCATCAGGTTGATTCCAACTCATGATGATCCATATGTTGCAAAGTAGAACTGTGCTCCATTGGGTTTTCATGGCTGTGACCTTTGAGAAGTAGATCGCCAGGCCTTTCTTCCAAGTCACCTCTGGGTGGGTTCAAACTGCCAATATTTTGGTTAACAGCCAAGTGCTTAACCATTTGCACCACCCAGGGACTTCCTCTCCTCCAGCTACTGGATCAGCAAACATCAGGAAGAAATTGAAAATCATGAGATAACTCACTCTGAAAGGGACCATTTCCCCTAAAGAGTATAAATCTCTCTTTGCCTTTTGATTTTTGGGGAGGGATAGCAAGGAATCGGGGTACCTTCACTTTAAAGACAGGGAAAAGCAGATACCTAAATGCTGAACTAGAATTGTTTGCTTTACGTCCTATGTGATGCCCATGTAAGAGTCTCAATTCTCCCTTTTCCCTCTGTCATGTACTAGTTGTTAGGGGTTAAGAAAGATATTTAATTACTCTAGGCCTCAGTTCCTCCAGGAACAAAATGGAAATGACAGCATCTGTCTAGAAGCGTAAGAATGGATCAAATGAGAGCTTAAGGGCCATCTCCAGGCATAAGATTTTTAGTTCATGGATTCTATCTAAAGAAGCTGGAGTTACTCCAATATATATAGGCACCCTTAAGAAATTAAACCATTCCACATCCAAATTATCATTGTAAAATTTAATGTAGTTTGATTGTTTTAAATTATTTAGAAATTAGTTCAGAGAAGTTCATATAGGATACTCACTATGAACAGAGAATAGTTTGGATCCATTAGCCTCAGGCTCTATAAGTAATAGTAACATCTGTAATATTTTATAGTGATGATAGGAACATAAACCAAACCAAACCTGTTGCCATCGAGTCGATTCTGACTCATCGTGACCCTATAGATCAGAGTAGAACTGCCCCATAGAGTTTCCAACGAGTAGAACCCCCATAAGTTTTCCAGTGAGTGGCTGGTGGATTCAAATGGCTGATTTTTTTTGGTTAGCAGCCAAACTCTTAACTGCTGTGCCACCAGGGCTCCTGATATTAACATAAGTTAGACAAAATACAGATGTAGTATTATTGGGTGTTTTCTGGTTGTTGTTTTTTTTTTATATTATTGGTTTTTAGTTGCTCACTATTACTTCAGAAAACTGAGTGCTTAATTCCAAGGGTTTGGTTTTAGTTTTTTGTTCTTTTGTTTGTTCTTTTTTGCATGCACACACAATAAGCCAAAGTCAGTAGAAGATACATTGACTTTGAACATATGCTACAATTTTTAAAGTATATTTGGCTAGAACATAAATGAATTCAGTGATAAATAACTTTTACTTCAAATTGATGTTATCAATGTTGTTCTTAATTGGCAAAAAAGAAATGTTAGTATCACCATTATTTTTTAAATATATGCTTAATTAAAATCCAAACTAAAAAAGAGGAAACAATGGAACAACAAAAAAGTAGTAAGTCTAGAAGAAAGCAAGAAAGGAGACAAAAAGAAACTAGACCAGAAAGGGCAAAAAAAGAGAACAAAATTATATTGTAGATTTAAACCCAAATATATCAGTAAATACAAAGTCATAATTTTTGAAATAACAATTATATAAATCTTATACCTGGAGATGGCCCTTAAGGTCTCATTCATTAAAAAGCTCCTTCTTTCAGTGAGTGGCCACCTAACTTACTCCACTGGTCTCACCCCATTGGGAGCAAGTGAGAATGAAGAAAACCAAAGACAAAAGGGAAACATTAGTCCAAAGGACTAATGGACCACAATGACCTCAGCCTCCACCAGACAGAGTCCAACACAAGTAGATGGTGCCCGGCTACCACCACTGACTGCTCTGACAGGAAGCACAATAGAGGGTCCCAGACAGAGCTGGAGAAAAATGTAGAACAAAATTCTAACTTACAAAAAAAAAAATCAGACTTACTGACCTGATAGAGACTGGAGAAATCCCGAAAATATGGCTCCTGGACACTCTTTTAGCTCAGTAATGAAGTCACACCTGAGGTTCACCCTTCAGCCAAAGATTAGACAAACCCATAAGACAAAGCAAGACTAAAGGGGCACACCAGCCCAAGGGCAAGGACTAGAAGGCATAAGTGGACAGTAAAGCTGGTAGTAGGGAACCCAAAGTCGAGAAGGGAGAGCACTGACATGTTGTGGGGCTGGTAACCAATGTCACAAAACAATATGTGTAGTAATTGTTTAATGAGAAGCTAGTTTGTTCTGTAAACCTTGATCTCAGGCACAATTTTAAAAAGAGTTCCTTTCTGGCAAAATGTCAGACACAAAAGAACAAGTATTGTATGATCCCACTTATATAAAATATCTAGAATAAGCACATGCACAGAGACAAAAGTATATTACTGGTTACCAGGGGTGGGGGCAAGGCAGAAAGGAGAGTTACTGTTTAATGAATTGAGTTTCTGTTTGAGGGATGAAAAATGTTTGGAAACAGTGGTGACTGTTGCACAACATTGTGAATGAATTAACGTCACTGAACTAGACACTTAAAAATGATTAAAATTGCAAATTTTGTTATATATTTTTATCATAATTTTTCTTTTAAGTTCCTTGCTTGGGCCCACCCCACTTCTCAACAATCCTTTGGGTCTACAGCAGAACACAATTTCTAAACCATTCGCTGCATTGTCTTTTTATTCTTTTTGTTCTTCAGAATCATTGCACTTTATTATTTCCCCTTTTATTTTCTGACCTTTTCACTCCCAGAGACCTTTGGCAATGATTCCTTACTCAAATAATGCTTCTTTACTGGATTTCATATCTCATATTAAATTTCATCAGAAATACTTTGATAGCCTACTTATAACTTAGTTTTGTATCCTTTTTCTTAATCTCTTGAATTTCATTTTCCTCAAAATCAGAATGTAGCTTACTAACTTAAAGAATATAGAATTGCTACTTTTCTAAAAATGGTTTTACCGAAACAAAATCTTTGGAGAGTCAATTCTATGTTGGTAATAGGATGATGAGAACTGCGTTACTGTTTTACCTTAAAAGCCAAAAGTCTTTTTCATTCTAATGTAATTTCTTCCTTTTGGTATAAGGTTTTCAGTAATTTTCTTTTTACTTCAACTTTAGATTCCTTTATAAATGAAGTTAATAATATGTCCTTGGATACACTCATCTTTTCTCTCTTTTTTTTTAATTATCTCAGACATTCTTTATTTTACAGCTCCTTGAAATTTTTCGCTGTCATATTCTTGAAAATAGCTTTTCCGGTATACACTCAAAAAAATAATATCAAAGATGTTGTCTTTATTTTCTAAAAGTGTTGCAACAGTTTTAATAGTGGCATGTAGTTTTAAAAAAATCAAGTACTGCCAAAAGATATACCCAAAAAGAGCTGTTCTTCTCCCCACCACATCACATCCCCAGTTCCTGTCCCCATGGGTAACCATTTTCCACTCTTTGGCTATTTTTTCTTTATTTCCCTCTGTATTCCTAAATATATGCACACACATCTAACCAATAACGGTGAGAAAGAAATTAGTAAAACATTATTAGTCACCAAAATCACTGATCTTTTTCAAAAAATCTGTCTAAAAGTCCAGGGTGCATCAAAATATGTTTAAAAACAAGAGGAAAGTAGAATAGAGAAGGAAGTAAAACATGCTAAATTTTCCTCTTTTTTTCATAATGTTTTATTGTGTTTTTGGTGAAAGTTTACACAGCAAATTAGGTCACCATTTGACAATTTCTACATAAGTTGTTCATTGACATTAGTTACATTGTTTGCAATATGTCACATTCTTTCTAATTATCTTCTGGTTGTTCCATTTCCAGTACCCTAGTTTTCCTATCATCTTGTTTTGAGAGGGATTGATTCTAAATATTTTTAGAAAAGTGTATGTTTAGTATATATATATATATAAACCAAAGCAAATCTGTTGCCTTCAAGTCAATTCTGACTCCTAGCCACTCTGTAGGACAGAGTAGAACTGCTCCATAGGGTTTCCAAGGAGTGACTGGTGGATTCCAACCGCCAACCTTTTGGTTAGCAGCCAAACGCTTAACCACTGTGCCATCAGGGGCGCATATATATACCTATATACATATATATACATACATACACATAATTTATATATCATTATAGTAGAAGTAAAAAAAAGAAAAGAAAGCTTAATTATTCTTATAAAAATGAGGAAAGGAAAAAAAAAACAGAAACGCATATAAATGTAAAACACACAAGATGACTTACATGGGCACAAACATAGCGGCAATCAAAATAAATATAAATAGATAAACTTCCTTGCTATAAGAATGACCGTCAGATTGAATTTTTTAAAATCAGGCTAAGTGTTCTTTATATAAAACAAGCCCTGGTGATGCAGTGGTTAAGAGATCAGCTGCTAACAAAAAGGTCAGCAGTTCAAATCCACCAGCCGCTCCTTGGAAGCCCTTTGGAGCAGTTCTCCTCTGTCCTATAGGGTGGCTACTAGTCAGAATCGACTCAACGACAAGTTTTAAACTCAAATTGATAGAGGTAAATTGAAAAACTAAAGGAACAGGAAAAGATATACCCTGAAACTGCTAATATAATGAAAGCTGGTGAAGCACTTTAACATCAAACAAAATAGAATATAAAGCAAACATTAAAAGCTATACGGGGGAATTAACACTGATTAAATAAGACGAGTTTGGCTGCTATCCCCACTATATAGTATTGTACTAGAAATGCCAGCCCATGAAATATGCAAGAGAAAAGAAATGAGAATGGAAGAGATAAAACTACAGTATTATTATTTTTAGTGATATGATCAGGAACTTAGAGAATGAACTGAGAAATTTTAGAATTATTAACAGAGTCCTACAAGGTAGCTGGACACAGGTCAACATACAAGCTTCATAGCATTCAACATACTAACAGTATCGAATTAGAAAATGTAATTTTTTAAAAATCCAACTCACAGTACAAATAAAAAATACAATGTCCCTAGAAATAAACCTAACAATATATCTGCAAGACCAGCGCAGTAAGTTTGAGGGAATTTGGGGCTGATCAAGGACAAAGATATGACGGCAGATAGCAGCATTGCACAAGTTACTTATTGGGGCTAATGAGTTAACAGCCACACATAAGGGGCAGACCCCACAGCAGGAGGTCTTCCAGAGGCAAGGGATGCAGGGAATCACCAGAAAGGGGAGAGACCATGAAAACCCCTATAGAAGAGGAGTGGGGGGAGGAGCATCCGTGTCCTTACACAGTATCTTCCTACAGCAAGTTGCAGTGTCTCTGGGTCTGAGAATGTCAAAGGTAACAGTACTTTACAGTTCTTATAACAGTAGGGTTTTATCTTATTTAGGGCTATCAGGGAGCCCTGGTGGCTCACTGGTTAAGAGTTCGACTGCTAACCAAAAGATCGGCAGTTCGAATCCACCGGGCGCTCCTTGGAAACCGTATGGAACAGTTCTACTCTGTCCTATAGGGTGGCTATGAGTCGAAATCAACTCGATGGCAAAGGGTTTTTGTTTGTTTGTTTTAGGGCTATTAGATGTTGGGTGCTGTTTTGGAGGTATGTAAAGCAGGCAAGCTCTAAGTGGGTAAAAATCTGCTTATTGGGGCTATTTTTAAAACAATTGGATGCATACAAATTTGAGTTTGGCTCCGACAGGATGTTCTGGGCTAACGAGCCTCATTTTGCTATATAGAAACAAACAACTAGGGGCCAATATACAGAGATCAGTCATTTTTTTCCTTATTTACATAGCAACTAGTATAGACAAAATTATAGAACTTCACTGACGGCATTAAAGAAGTTCTAAATAAATGGAGAGCTATATAATGATGAAAGAGAAAATTGAATACTTCTTAAATGTTTGTGTCTCAATGATTCTGTCATTGGGTGTCTTTTTCTTTTTACTCTACATATTTTCCGTTAAGTGAAATCATTCTTCAATCACCACTCATTTGCCAATAATTCAAATATCTGTCACCTCCAGACCTCTCCCTTGAGCTCATTAAACAGATATTTTATTGAACATCCACTGTGTCTGAAGCACTTGAGGAACTTACAATGCATATGTTAACTATCCACCTGATAGCTGCATCAAGATGTCCTGCAAGCACCTCATATTTAATTTATTCAAAATGGAATTTATAAAGAAGTCCTACATCAGTTAAGATGAGACTTGGCTGCACAGAAAATTTTCTAAACAAGACAGAGGTTTATATTTACTTCATATTAAAGAAGTCAGAAAATAATCCAGGATTACTTGTCATGGTGGCTTCACAGTGATAAGAGATGAGGTCTCGTCTCATCTTTCTGGTCCACCATCACACCATCATCAGTAAATTATTTCCATTCTAATGGTTGTTTTTCTTTTTTTGCCCAAAATGGCTGCCAGAGATCCAGTCATCACACCAATATCCCAGGCCACATAAAATGAAGGGGAAAGAGAGAAAGGGCAAAAGCTGTTGAATCACTTTTAAGGAACATTAACATATGCCCAATCAAGCTTTATTGTTGTTGTTAGAGTCATCAAGTCGTTTCTGACGCATAGCCACCCTATGTATAACACAAGGAAACGCTGCTGGCTCCTGCGCCATCCTCACAATCATTGCTATGTTTAAGCCCATTGTTGCGGCCACTGTGTCAATCCATCTCATTGAGGGTCTTCCTCTTTTTTTCTGCTTTACCAAGCATGTTGTCCTTCTCCAGGGACTGGTCCCTCTTGATAACATGTCCAAAGGACGTGAGACAAAGTCTCGCAGTCCTTGCTTCTAAGGAGCGTTCTGGCTGTATGTACTTCTTCCAAGACAGATTTGTTCCTTCTTCTGGCAGTTCATGGTATATCCAAGTTCTTTGCCAACACCATAATCTGAATGCATCAATTCTTCTTCAATCTTCCTTATTCATTGTCCAGCTTTGCTTTGTAACACTTCCAAGAGATCTTTTACAGCAGATCTGCCCAATGCAATACATCATTTGATTTCTTGACTGCTGCTTCCATGGGCGTTGATTGTGGATCCAAGTAAAATGAGCTCCTTGACAACTTCAATATTTTCTCCTTTTATCATAATGTTGTTTATTGGTCCTGCTGTAAAGAATTTTGTAATCCATACTGAAGGCTGTGGTCTTTGATTTTCGTGGTAAGTGCTTCAAGTCCTCTTCGCTTTCAGCAAGCAAGGTTGTGTCCTCTGCATATCTCCATAATTTTAAAAATTGGTGTAATAGTTCTTTATCCTCCCTATCACAAAGGGATCCATGAGTGGACAAAACTCTCATGTTATCTTCCACTGTTGTGGAAAAGATGTCACAGGTTAGACTTTAAACTAAGTCTTTCTCATTTATTAAGAATGGTATTATATTGGAGGCAGGGCCAAGGTGGTGGAGTAGTCGGAAGCTTTTTGTGACCCCTCTTACAAAAAAGACCCAAAAAAACGAGAATCAATTATATATGATAATCTAGGAGCCCTGAACATTAAAGGCAAAGTTGAAGAATCAGACTGAGCAGCAGGGGGAGGGGGATACAGTTCAGAAACTGTGAGGAGTTGTCAGACCTGACCCGGCAGGAACCAGCACCATGCAGGCTGGATTGGCTGGCATGCGCAGTGAGGCAAACAGTGGCACTTGGGACACATTTTCCATGTTGGGAGAGACCGAGTTGCTGAGAGTCAGCTCAAATCTTCAGAACCAGCGAGAAACAGAGCTCAGTCAGAGAAAGATAAGTTCATGCATCTAACCTACCGTGCAGATCAAAAAACACTCCCTTTGGGAAGAAACTCTCTCCCATTTACCTGCCCCCTTCCTGCCCTACATCCTGTCTGGGCTGGCTTCAGTGATTGCTGGGTCCCCTGGGCTGGAAGTGGTGCCATTGCATGCCCTGAGCCATTCTTCAGCTTTGTAAAGGAAACAAATTAACAAACAGGAAAAAATAATCTGCCAGCTCCCCTAAGCTGGGAACTCAGGGCAGGTACAGCTCCTTTGCCTAGACACAGGCATAAGGGGTCCACAGACTTTGAATGCCTTTCACTGCTGCATAGACCAGTGCAGGCCCATTTCAACAGTGTAGGCCCTCATTAGCACAGTACAACAGGGTATATACCTGAAGCCTAATTTCAACTGTCTCAGCTATATGGTGGAGTGGCAAGTTCATGATATTTGACACTGCTGCGCCCATCAAGCAGCGTCCTCACCTACCCACATCAGGAGCCTGAGGACTGGTGGCTCCACCCACACCACCTAACCACCTTCAAGAGCGGTCCAAGAAAAAGTGATGATTCACAGTCCTTACAACCAACAGCATTCGGTGCCCATAGTCTGGCTGCAAAACCCACCTACCTATGTGCTCCAGGGAACAGGGACATGCTTTCCTCTCAGACATTCAGGGACAGCTGTCAGCCCCCTGCCTTGCTCAGCACATGACCCTTACTGCAGTCAGATACCTGTGCCTACTCCAATCACACCTGCCCATCTAGGACTGTAGGTGAGAACCTAGACCACATGCTTGTTGACTGACTACTTGGACACATGAGCTGAATCCAAACAAGGTCTCCTGGGCTTACATACCTAGTAACAGCTCTAACCACTGGTGACAGGATGTGAGAGCTTCAAAGGTGCCAATAATCAAATCAGCTCGCATGACTGCCCTATTTGGGCATATCAAAACAAAACAAAACAAGAAGATAGGACACAGTAAGCAACATAAAATAAATAAATATAATAACTTATTGATGGCTCAGAGACAACAGTCAATATTAAATAACATAAAGAGGCAGAGCCACGATGGCTTCAGCAAGCCACCAAAACAATCGAGAAACCTTCCAGAGGAAGAGAACTCTTGGAATTACCAGAGGTAGAATTCAAAAGATTAATATACAGAGCTCCTCAAGATATCAGGAAAGAGATCATGCAAAACACATAACAAGCCAAGGAACACACAGACAAAGCAATACAGGAACTCAAGAAGGTTATGCAAGAGCATAATGACAAATTTAACAGGCTGCAAGAATCTATAGGGAGACAGCAAACAGAAATCCAAAAGACTAACAACAAAATTTCAGAATTAGACAACTCAATTGAAAATCATAGGAGCAGAATTGAGGCAATGGAAGTCAGAATTAGTGAGATTGAAGATAAAGCACTTGACACCAACTTATTTGAGGAAAAATCAGATTAAAGAATTAACAAAAAATGAAGAAACCCTAAGAATTACGTGGGACAGTATCAAGAGGAACAATCTACGAGTGATTGGAGTACCAGACGGGGAGGGATAACAGAAAATGTAGAGAGACTTGTTGAAGATTTGTTGGCAGAAAACTTCCCTGATATAGTGAAAGATGAGAAGATATCTATCTAAGAAGCTCATCGAACCCCTCACAAGGCAGATCCCAAAAGAAAATCACCAAAACATGTTATAATCAAACTTGCCAAAACCAAAGATAAAGAGAGAATTTTAAGAGCAGCTAGGGTTAAATGAAAAGTCATCTACAAAGAAGAGTCAATAAGATTAAGTTTGGATTACGCAGCAGAAACCATGCAGGCAAGAAGGCAATGGGATGACATATACAAAGCCTTGAAGGAAAAAAATTGCCAGCCAAGAATTATATATTCAGCAAAACTGTCTCTCAAACATGATGGCAAAATTAGGGCATTTCCAGATAAACAGAAGTTTAGGGAATTTGTAAAAAACCTAACCACAATTACAAGAAATGCTAAAGGGAGTCCTCACTAGAAATAGACAGCTAAACAATAATAGTAGGAGACTTCAACACAACACTTTCGATGAAGGATAGAACATCCAGAAAGAAGCTCAATAAAAACATGGAAGCTCTAAATGTCACAATCAACAAACTTGATCTCATAAACATATACATATCTACTAAATATACATATACATATACATATCTCCTCAAAAGCAGCCGCATATACTTTCTTTTCCAACAAACATGGAACATTCTCCAGAATAGACCACATATTAGGCCATAAAGCAAGCCTTAACAGAATCCAAAGCATCGAAATATTATAGAGCATCTTTTCTGACCATAAAGCCATAACAGAAAAAGCAAGGAAAAGAAATCAAACACATGGAAACTGAACAACACCTTGCTCAAAAACTACTGAGTTATACAAGAAATTAAGGACAGAATAAAGAAATTCACATAATCTGATGAGAATGAAAACACATCCTACCAGAACCTTTAGGACACAGCAAAAGCAGTGCTCAGAGGTCAATTTATAACAATAAATGCACAAATCCAAAAAGAAGAAAGGGCCAAAATCGAAACAGTAACCCTACAACTCAAACAAATAGAAAGAGAGCAGCAAAAGAAGCCCTCGGGCACCAGAAGAGAGCAAATAATAAACATTAGAGCAGAATTAAATGAAATAGAGAAGAGAATAACAATTGAAAAAGTTAACAAGACCAAAAGCTGGTTCTTTGAAAAGATCAACAAGATTGATAAACCATTGGCCAAATCAACAAAAGAAAAACACAAGAGGAAGCAAATAACCCAAATAAGAAATGACATGGGTGGAATCACAACAGACCCAACCTAAATTAAAAGAATCATAACAGAATACTATGAAAAATTGTAACTCTATCAAATTTGAAAACCTAGAGGAAATGGACAAATATCTAGAAACACACTACCTACCTAAACTAACACAAATAGAGGTAGAACAACTAAACAAACCTATAACAAAAGAAGAGATTGAAAAAGTAATTTAAAAATTCCCAACAAAAAAAGCCCTGGCCCAGATGGTTTCACTGGAGAATTCTACCAAACTTTGAGA
This sequence comes from Dugong dugon, assembly GCA_030035585.1. Classification (NCBI taxonomy): domain Eukaryota; kingdom Metazoa; phylum Chordata; class Mammalia; order Sirenia; family Dugongidae; genus Dugong; species Dugong dugon. The sequence continues at coordinate 18,842,769 of CM057465.1, forward strand.
GAAGAGTTAACACCACTATTACTAAAGGTATTGCAGAGCATAGAAAATGACGGAATATTCCCAAACTCATTCTATGAAGCCAGCATAACCCTGATACCAAAACCACATAAAGACATCACAAAAAAAGAAAATTACAGACCAGTATCCCTCATGAACATAGATACAAAATTCTAGCCGATAGAATTCAACAACATATCAAAAAAATAATTCACCATGACCAAGTGGGATTCATACCAGGTATGCAGGGATGGTTCAACATTAGAAAAACCATCAATGTAATCTGTTACATAAATAAAACAAAAGAACCACATGATCTTATTAATTGATGCAGAAAAGGTATTTGACAAAGTCCAACACCCATTCATGAGAACAACTCTCAGCAAAATAGGAATAGAAGGGAAATTCCTCAAATAATAAGCAGCATTTGTACAAAACCAACAGCCAACATCATCCTAAATGGAGAGGGTCTGAAAGCATTCCCCTTGTGAACAGAAACTAGACAAGGATGTCCTTTATCACCACTCTTATTCAACATTGGGCTGGAGGTCCTAGCCAGAGCAATTAGGCTAGAAAAAGAAATAAAGGGCATCCAAACTGGTAAGGAAGAAATAAAAGTATCTCTATTTTCAGGTGATATGATCTTATACACAGAAAATCCCAAAGAATCCATAAGAAAACTACTGGAACTAATAGAAGATTTCAGCAAAGTAACAGGATACATGATAAACATACAAAAATCAGTTGGATTCCTCTACACCAACAAAGAGAACTTTGAAAAGGAAATCACCACATCAATATTTACAATAGCCCACAAGAAGATAAAACACTTAGCAATAAATCAAACTGGGGACGTAAAAGACATATATAATGAAAACTACAAGACACTATTGCAAGAAACCAAAAGAGACCTACATAAGTGGAAAAACATACCTTTCTCATGGATGGGAAGACTCAACATTGTGAAAATGTCAATTCTACCCAAAGCGATCTACAGATACAATGCAATCCCAATACAAACTCTAATGACATTTTTTAGTGAGATGGAGAAACAAATTACCAACTTCATACAGAAAGGGAAGAGGCCCTAGATAAGTAAAGCATTACTGAAGAAGAAGGGCAAAGCAGGAAGCCTCACACTACCTGATTTTAGAAACTATTATACCACCACAGTAGTCAAAACAGCCTGATACTGGTACAACAATAGATACATAGACAAAAGGAACAGAATTGAGAATTCAGACTTAAATTCATCCACCTATGAGCAGCTGATATTTGACAAAGACCCAAAGTCCATTAATTGGGGAAAAGACAGTCTCTTTAACAAATGATACTGGCATAACTGGATATCCATCTGCAAAAAACTGAAACAAGACCCCTACCTCACACCATGCACAAAAACTAACTCAAAGTGAATCAAAGACCTAAATATAAAATCTAAAATGATAAAGATTATGGAAGAAAAAATAGACACAATGCTAGGAGTTCTAATACATGGCATAAACAGAATATAAACCATAAGTAACAATGCACAAACACCAGAAAAGAAACTAGATAACTGGAAGCTCCTAAAAATCAAACACTTATGCTCATCAAAAGACTTCACCAAAAGAGTAAAAAAGACAACCTACAGACTGGGAAAGAAATTTTGGCTACCACAAATCTGATCAGAGTCTAATCTCTAAAATCTACAAGATACTGCAAAACCTCAACAACAGAAAGACAAATAATCCAATTAAAAAATGGGCAAAGGATATGAACAGGCATTTCACCAAAGAAGACATTCAGACCACTAACAGATGCATGAGGAAATGCTCACGATCATTAGCCATTAGAGAAATGCAAATCAAAATACAATGAGGTACTATCACACCCCAGCAAGGCTAGCATTAATCCAAAAAACACAAAATAATAAATGTTGGAGAGGTTGTGGAGAGACTAGAACACTTGCACACTGTTGGTGGGAATGTAAAATGGTACAGCCACTTTGGAAATTGACTTAGCGCTTCCTTAAAAGCTAGAAATAGAAGTACCATACGATCCAGCTATCTCACTCCTTGGAATATATCCTAGAAAGTAAGAACCGTCACATGAATAGATATATGCACACCCATGTTCATTGCAGCACTGTTCATGATAGCAAAAAGATGAAAACAACCTGGATGCCCATCAAGGAACAAATGGATAAACAAATTATGGTATAGTCACACAGTGGAATACTACACAGTGATAAAGAACAACAATGAATTGTGAAACATCCTAATCTCGAAGGCATTATGCTGAGTGAATTTAGTTAGTCACAAAAGGACAAATATTGTATAAGACCACTATTATAAGAACTCAGGAAAAGGTTTAAACACAGAAGAAAACATTCTTTGATGGTTACAAGGGTGGGGAGGGAGGGAGAGGGGTATTCACTAACTAGATTATAGATAAGAATTATCTTAGATAAAGGGAAAGACAGCACACAATACAGGGTAAGTCAGCACAATTGGACTAAACCAAAAGCTAAGAAGTTTCCTGAATACAACCAAACACTTTGAGGGACAGAGTAGCAGGGGCAGGGGTCTGGGGACCATGGTTTCAGGGGACATCTAGGTCAATTGGCATAACAAAGTTTATTAAGAAAGTGTTCTGCATCCCACTTTGGTGAGTGGCGTCTGGGGTCTTAAAAGCTAGGGAGCAGCCCTCTAAGATGTATTCATTGGTCCCAACCCACCTGGAGTAAAGGAGAATGAAGAGCACCAAAGACACAAGGAAAATATTAGCCCAAGAGACAGAAAGGGCTACATAAACCAGAGACTTCATCAGCCTAAGACCAAAAGAACTAGATGATGCCTGGCTGCAACCAATGAATACCCTGTCAGGGAACACAACAGAGAGTCCCTGACAAAGCAGGAGAAAAGTGAGGTGCAGAACTCAAATTCTAGTAAAAAGACCAGACTTAATGGTTTGACTGAGACTGGAGGGACCCCAGAAGACACGGCCCCCGCACTCTCTGTTGGCCTAGAGCTACATTCATTCCCGAGGCCAACTCTTCAGACAAAGATTAGACTGGACTATGGGACATAAAGTGATACTCATGAGGACTGTGCTTCTTACGTCAAGTAGTTACATGAGACTAAATGGGCAGCTCCTGTCCAGAGGCAAGATGAGAAGGCAGAGAGGGTCAGGAGCTGGATGAATGGACACGGGAAATCTGGGGTAGAAAGGAGGAGTGTGCTGTAACAGTATAGGGAGAACAACTAGGATCACATAACAATGTATGTATAAATTTTTGTATGAGAAACTGACTTGAATTGTAAACTGTCACTTAAAGCACAATAAAAATAATTATTATAATTATTATTATATACCATTAAAAAGGGACATAGTGTTTGCCCAGTTAAACATAAAAGATCTATCGTTTGTTGAGTCTTGCTTTATTTCTCTAACTGGAATTTATATCATATCTAGTAGCTCTTCTATTTTGAGGGGGTTGAAGTGATTTCTTCTTCATGCCCCTTCTATGACTATTCAAGCTACATGTGTATACCTGTGCATACATGGTCTATCCATGTTTTGCCAAGCTGATTATTGTAGACTGTCACAGAAAAGACACTTCAGGAAGAGGAACCTGGGAATCAGGTTCTCAGAAGTTTCTCAGTTGAAAGAATAATTTCTCTTCTATAAGGATCAGCACAAAGCTGGTTCCTATGAGGCAGAGGTTACAGATGTCCCAAGTCTCCAACTTTCCAAAACTGCTGTCCTGCTCCTTCGTCTCTAACATCAACTACTCCTCCTCCCCACTTTGGGTTCCGTAATTCTCTGCAACGTCTCACAGAACTCACGAACTGTATCTCAAGGAAATGACACCCATGATTGTGGATGCTGGCAAGTCCAAATTTCACAGGCCAGGGTTTAGGCTGTGAGGTTCTCCTGAACCACATGGCTGCAGGGGTTGACGAACCGAAACTGGCAGGTGAGACAGCAGGCTACTGCCTCACAAGGCTGTGGAATCAGGTCAGACGATAGGCTTCTGGCTCAAGGGGCTGCAGAAGCTAGCAAATCCCAGAATCAGCTGGTCAGATGGAGAGCTGCTGCCTTAAGCTCCAAGAACTGGAGGTCAGATGATCGCAAACCAGATGTGGAATCCAGAGTGAGTAAGAGAGAACTTCCCCAAAGCATTCATATATATTTGATGCAACAACACCCTCAAGGAAACCCCCTCTACTTGAGAAGGTGGTGACTTGAGTCACACCCTTTAGTAAAGGTAGTGACTGGGGTAAGGATGGTGACTTGAGTCACACCCTCTAGTAATGTAAGTACATCCCAAATCCTGCCTCATTAACACCACCACAGGCATAGAGGCTATGATTCACAACACATCACAAAATGGAGGATAATTACATCAGATCACAAGATGGAGGACAACCACAGAATACAAGGAATCACGGCCTAGCCAAGTTGACAAGTAACTCCAGCCATCAGAGTTTCCATATACCTTATTTGCATAGTCCCACTCAACCATTGTGTGTGAGTCACAAAGACTATGGCTAGAAGGGCCATATTAAGTAATTAATTGTACTACACTAGTCGATAGCACAAATATTAAGTTTATTAAATCAAGATTTTCCATGTAGTTCTTCAATATTTCCTCTGTGTTTTCACTCAGTGTGTGCAGATGCCAAAGGGATTCTCTCTCCCCTTTAGGCTAAAGCTGCCAGAAGGAGGTGAAAAGGAATCAAAGGGAACTTGCAGGTCTTCCCTTCTAATTTCAAGTTTAGTTGGCAAAACTTATTTTTTTAATCCATTAACAAATTTTTACAATAACTTCAAAGAAGCTTTTGAATAATGTTTAGTCTCATTTGCTAACGTAATTAAAAACATTGCAAAATCCACAATCAACCATCTTGACCTCAAAGACATATAAAACACTCCATCCAACAGCAACAAAGTATACATTCTTTTCCAACAAGCATGAAACTTTCTCCAGAACAGACCACATCTTAGGCCACAAAGCAACCCTCAACAAAATCCAAAACACTGAAATAATACAAAGCATCTTCTCTGATCACAATACCATCAAATTAGAAATTAATAACAGGAAGAGCAAGGAAAAAAAATTTAAAAACATGGAAACTGAATAGCACCTTGCTTAAAAACCAGTGGGTAATAGAAGAAATAAAAGATGGAATAAAAAAATTCCTAGAATCAAACAAAGATGAAAACACATCATACCAAAACCTTCGGGACACAGCAAAGGCAGTACTCAGAGGTCAATTTATAGCAAATATGCACCCATCAAAAAATAAGAAAAAGATGAAATCAAAATATTAGCTTTACAACTCAAACAAATAGAAAGAAAACAGCAAAAGAAGCCCACAGCCACCAGAAGAAAGGAAATAATAAAGATCAGAGTAGAAGTAAATGAAATAGAGAATAGAAAAACAATATAAAGAGCCAACAAAACCAAAAGTTGGTTCTTTGAAAGGATCAACAAAATTGACAAACCATTGGCCAAACTGACACAAGAAGAACAGAAGAGGAAGCAAATAACCCAAATAAGAAATAAAATGGGGACATTACAACAGACCCAAATGAAATAAAAAGGATCATAACAGAGTACTATGAAAAACTGTACTCCAACAAATTTGAAAACTTACAGGAAATGGACAAATTTCTAAAAACACACCACCTACCTAAACTGACACAAAATGAGGTAGAAAATCTGAACAGACCCACAACAAGAGAAAAGATTAAAAAGGTAATTTAAAAAACTCCCAACAAGAAAAAAGTCCTGGCCCAGATAACTTCAAGGAGAATTCTACCAAACATTCAGAGAAAAGCTCACACCAGTACTACTGAAACTATTTCAGAACATAGAAAAGTAAGAGATACTTCTGAATTCATTCTAGGAAGCCAGAATAACCCCAATACCAAAACCAGGCAAAGATACCACAAAAAAAGAAAATTACAGACAAATATCTGTCATGTTGTCTGTCAGTTGTCACACGTCAGTCAATTTGTCAGTTTCTTGTATTGTGGTAGCTTGCATGTTCTGTGATGCTGAAAGCTAAGCCACCAGTATTTCAAATACCACTACGGTCACCCTTGGTGGACAAGTTTCAGCTGAGCTTGCAAACTAAGACAGACTAAGAAGAAGTACCTGGCTGTCTCCTTCTGAAAAAAAAAAAAAAGCCAGTCAAAACCTTATGAATAGCAGCAGAACATGACATAGTACCAGAAGATGAGCCCCTCAGGTTGGAAGGCACTCAAAATACGACCAGGGAAAAGCTGCCTACTCAAAGTAGAGTCGACCTTATGATGTGGGTGGAGTCAAGCTTTTGGGACCTTCCTTTGCTGATGTGGTGCATCTCAAAATGAGAGGAAACAGCTGCAAATATCCATTAATAATAGGAACGTGGAATGTACGATGTATGAATCTAGGAAAATTAGAAATAATCAAAAATGAAAAGGAACGCATAAACGTCAATATCCTAGGCATTAGTGAGCTGAAATGGACTGGTATAGACCATTTTGAATCAGACAAGCATATGGTCTGCTATGCTGTAAATGACAAATTGAAGAGGAATGGCATTGCATTAATCATCAAAAAAAAAAAAAAACTTCCAGATCTATCCTGAAGTACAATGCTGTCAGTGACAGGATAATATCCATACACCTACAAGGACGACCAGTTAACACGACTGTTATTCAACTTTACTCTACTCACCAAGCACTAAAGCCAAAGGTGAAGAAATTGAAGATTTTCACCAACTTCTTCGGTCTGAAATTGATCAAACATGCAGTCAAGGTGCATTGATAATTACTGGTAATTGGAATGCAAAAGTTGGAAACAAAGAAGAGGGAACAGTGGTGGCCTTGGTGATGGAAATGATACCAGAGGTCCCATGACAGAATATTGCAAGACCAACGACTTCTTCATTGCAAAAACCTTTTCTCAACAACATAAACAGAAACTATACACTCAACAAGATGGATTTATCCAGTGGCTACAACAATGGGCTCAAGCATAACAACATTTGTGAGGATGGCTCAGGATCAGGCAGTGTTTCATTCTGTTGTACATAGGATCATTATGGATGGAATTGACTTGATGACACCTAACAACAACAACAACAATACACGTGGATCTTGCCGGATTGAATTCACAGAAATCAAATCTACTACATTTGTGAAAAGAGACAATGGAAAAGCTCAATATCATCAGTCAGAATAAGGCCAGGGCCAACTGCAGAACAGACCGTCAACTGCTCATATGTAAGTTCAAGTCGAAACTGAAGAAAATTAGAACAAGTCCCCTAGAGCCAAAGTATAATCTTGAGTATATCCCACCTGAATTTAAAGACCATCTCAAGAATAGATTTGACACATTGAACACTAATGACCAAAGACCAGACAAGTCATGGAATGACATCAAGGACCTCATACATGAAGAAAGCAAGAGGTCACTGAAAAGACAGGAAAGAAAGAAAAGACCAAAATTCATGTCAGAAGAGACTTTGAAGCTTGATCTTCAATGTAAAATAGCTAAATCAAAAGGAAGAAATGATGAAGTAAGAGAGCTGAACAGAAGATTTCAAAGGGCAGCTCAAGAAGACGCAGTAAAATATTATAATGAAATGTGCAAAGACTTGAAGTTAGAAAACCAAAAGGGAAGAACACACTCAGCTTTCCTCAAGCTAAAAGAACTGAATTAAAAATTCAAGCTTCTGGTTGCAATATTGAAGAATTCTACAGGGAAAGTATGAAACGACGCAGAAGCGTCAAGAGAAGATGGAAGGAATACACAGAGTCATTGTACCAAAAAGAATTGGTCAACGTTCACCATTTCAGGAGGTAGCATATGATCAAGAACCGATGGTATCAAAGGAAGAAGTCCAAGCTGCACTGAAGGCATTGGCAAAAAACAAGTCTCCAGTAATTGATGGAATACCAATTGAGATGTTTCAACAAATGGATGCAGTGCTGGAAGTGCTCACTTGTCTATGCCAAGAAATTTGGAAGACAGCTACCTAGCCAATCACCTGGAAGAGATACATATTTATGCCTATTCCCAAGAAAAGCGATCCAACTAAATGCGGAAATTATCGAACAATATCATTAATAGTACATGCAAGAAAAATCTTGCTGAAGATCATTCAGAAGCAGTTGCAGCAGTATGTTGACAAGGAACTGCCAGAAATTCAAGTTGGATTCAGAAGAGGATGTGGAACAAAGGATGTCATTGCTGATGTCAGATGGATCTTGGCAGAAAGCAGAGAATACCAGAAAGATATTTACCTGTGTTTTCCTGAATACACAAAGGCATTCCACAGTGTGAAGTAAAACAAATTATGGATAACATTGTGAAGAATGGGAATTCCAGAACACTTAAACGTGCTCATGAAGAACCGGTACATATACCAAGAGGCAGTCGTTTGAACAGAACAAGGGGATACTGTGTGGTTTAAAATCAAGAAAGGTGTGGGTCTGGGTTGTATCCTTTCACCATAGTTATTTAATCTGTGGAGCAAGTAATGCGAGAAACTGGACTATATGAAGAAGAAAAGGGCATCAGGATTGGAGGAAGACTCATTAACAACCTGTGATGTGCAGATGACACAACATTGCTTGCTGAAAGTGAAGAGGACTTGAAGCACTTACTTATGAAGATCAAAGACCACAGCCTCCAGTATAGATTACACCTAAACATAAAGAAAACAAAAATCCTCACAACTGGACCAATAAGTAACATCATAATAAATGGAGAAAAGATTGAAGTTGTCAAGGATTTCATTTTACTTGGTTCCAAAATCAATGCCCATGGAAGCAGCAGTCAAAAATCAAATGACACATTGCATTGAGAAATCTGCTGCAAAAGACCTCTTTAAAGTGTTATGAAGCAAAGATGTCACTTTGAGGATAAAGTGTGCCTGACCCAAGCCATGGTGTTTTCAATCACCTCATATTCTTGGGAAAGCTAGACAACAAATAAGGAAGACCGAAGAAGAATTGATGTCTTTGAATTATAGTGTTCATGAAGAATATTGAATGCACCATGGAGATGCCAGAATATACCAGAAAAACGAACAAATCTGTCTTGGAAGAAGTACAGCCAGAATGCTCCTTAGAAGCAAGGATGGCAAGACCTCGTCTCATGTACTTTGAACATGTTATTAGGAGGGACCAGTCCCTGCAGAAGAACATCATGCTTGGTAAAGCATAAGGTCAGCAAAAAAGAGGAAGACTCTCAACAAAATGTTTTGACAGTGGCTGCAATAATGGGTTCAAGCATAACAATGATTGTGAGGATGGCACAGGACCAGGCAGTGTTTAGTTCTGTTCCATATAGGGTCACTCTGAGTCAGAGTCAACTGGAGGGCACCTAACACCAACAGCAATGTGCCAAACACTGTACACAAGTCTATAAAATAACAAATAAGTAAAAATTTCTTTTCAATACAGATTCTGATGTTAAAGTTTTGATTGTGAAATCTGTATGGTTTGAGTCTACCCAGAGGTGCCTTGGAAGAAAAGCCTAATGATCGACTTCTGAAAAGTGAGCTATTGAAAACCCCTGTACCATTGCTGAACATTTTGATCAAAGATTCTATAGAAGAATTCTGACTAAAAGGGAGGAAATGTAGAACAGAATTTCAAATTTCATGGACTCCAGACTTCCTGGAGCCCATGAAAATTGAATGAACCCCTGAAACTATTACCCTGAGATAATCTTTAAACCTTAAACCAAGGATATCCCCCGAAATCTTATTAAAACCAAAAATACTTTAGTTTAACTAGTAAAAAAATGTCTGCCTTGAGCATTATGCTCTTTTAAGAACTATCTATATGGACCAAATTGACAACCAAAACTTGAAAGATTAGATAGGAACTTTGGGGGGCAGTGAATTTATGTTAATGAAGAAGGAACAACTCAGAAAAGGAGGATGAGAATGGTTGTAGAACTCAAAGAATGTAATCAATGTCAGTAAACAGTACATGTAGAAACTGTTGAATTGGTGTATGTTTTGCTCTTTAATTCTCAACAACAACAAAATAAATAAAATTTAAAAAAATAAAAACACTCTATGAAGCACAGTTCTATTCGGATGCATGGGGTCACCGTGAGTCAGAATCGACTGGATGGCAGCTGGTGTTTTGGTTTACCCTCAGTCTCTGTAAAAGAAAAACGCTTGTTCCCTAACTCTATGAAACACCTGCAGATCTTATGGTCAGAGTGTTCTCCCTATTGTAGTAGCTTCCTCCTACCCCACTAGTATATCAGTCCCTTTCCCTTTCCCCCTTTTCTTTCTAAGTAAAACTTCTCCCTATCAAAGTCTGGATGTGGTTTTTTATTTGACAGCTGTCATCTAGTTAAATTTCTTTCTCCAAAGAGATCTTAGCCAGAAAGCAGGAGATGCAGACATTCAAAGCAATTTTTCTCACTACCAACAAAGAAAGCTCTGATGTCACCCCAAGTAATTTAGTGACCTTCTCAGCATGCTTGAAACTGTTAACATCCAGAAATTTAGGCCAAGACAGTGATGAGACTATTGTTGGTGACCCTGATGCTATTCACTGGACTTATTTTGTAACTGGCTGCATCATAGGCTTCAAACTTGGGAGAACAAATAAAGAGGATTGTGCCCATATCCTTGGAGCCAGTCCTTTTATGTTGTATCTAAACCTGAAACTTGAGACCATTGTAAAAAAAAAAAAAAAAATCCACTGGAAAAATGAGTAACCAAGTAAACCTCAGCAAAACCATATGTTACCCCCCTTAGACACATAACAAGAGAGATGATACGCTCTGGGCTTCTCATTGCACCAAGAGCCTAAGACCTTTCAAAGTCTTTTTTAATGGAGTGCTATTGACATTTTGGGTGGGACAATTCCTACTACAGTAGGACTACCAGATATAATGTAGAACTTTTAATATCCCTGGTCCTGGGCAACATATAAAAGTATTGAATCAAGGTATTGAAATAGCCCCAAATTTCCCCCTAAGACCTCCCCAAATGCCTCCTACCTGGAAGATTCTACCCCAGTTAAGAACCACTGCTAGGTCACTTCTTTGCCCCTGAAGTTATCTAATACCACTTTTGTACCAAGCACACAGAAAAACAAAAACAAAAAATAAACCTGTTGCCATTGAGTCATTAACAACTCATAGTGACCCTATAGGACAGAGTAGAACTGCCCCACAGGGTTTCCGAGGAACAGCTGGTGAATTCAAACTGCTTACCTTTTGGTTAACAGCTGAGCTCTTAACCACTGAGCCACTGGGATACCAGGGACTCTTCCAACAAATTGCTTCAATGTAAGGTAACTAAATTCAGTAAGGTAATTCTCAGGAAAGCATATCCTGTAAATGATGGATTTAAAACACCCAGAGTATAGTGTATGACCCCACTTATATGACATACTTAGAATAAGCAAATACATAGAGACAAAAGTTTATTAGTGTTTACCAGGGGCTGAGGACAGATGGAAATGGGGAGTTATTACTTAAGGGGACTGAGTTTTTGTTTAGGGAGATGAAAAACATTTGAAAATGGATAGCAGTGATGGTTGCACAACATGGTGAATGTAACTAATGTCACTAATTGTACACTTAAGATGAATAAAACGGCAAATGTTTTGTTATATATATTTTAACAAAATTTAAAAAAACACCCAGAGTACCCCGCAAAAGATGTTCTCTTCCCAGGTACAGGGTTTTCATTCTCATAACCAACCTATTGCCAACAAATTGATCCCAACTTATAGTGACCATATAGGACAGGGTAGAATTGCCCCATAGGGTTTCCAAGGCTGTAAATCTTTACAGAAGCAGACTTCCGTGGAGCGCCTAGTGGATTCAAACTGCCAAACTTTCAGTTAGCAACCAATCGCTTTAACAACTGCGCCACCAGGGCTCCTTTGTACTTCTCGTGAGTAAGCTAAAGACTCGTCTTCGGAGAAGTCTATTTTACTGAAATTAACTCCTTCACCCAACAAAACCTTAACTTTAGGTGACTAGAAACAGACCAAAATGAAGTGACTTTTCCTCAGAGTAAACTTCCATTGCCAAAGTCTAGAGGGTGGAGAATTGATTGTATTGGAAGTAAGGAATTCTTTTCTAGCAGGAGACGTTGTGTAGAGACTGACATTTAAATGTGTGTAACTATAGGCAATTCCAGAGCCTTAGTGGCACAGTGGTTAAGAGCTTGGCTGCTAACCAAAAGATCAACAGTTTGAATCCACCAGCTGCTCCTTGGAAACCATATAGGGCTGTCCTATAGGGTCACTCTGAGTCAGAATCAACTCAGTGGCAATGGGTTTGGTTTTTTTTTTTTGTTTGGTAGGCAATTCTTACACATAGTTCAATAATATTTTGTTTTACAGATTAAAACAACTATTTCCACCCGAAAGTCCTTGGGTGCTGTGATTCACACAAACATATACTTAATGAATTAAACATGTTGTTCAGAGCTCTCAGGGTCTTAAGAATACTGGTCTATTTGGACAGGCATCCTCCAAACAAATGATCTTTTAGAAGATTTAATTGACAACATGAAGATTTTATTGATACAAATAAAGAAGAAAACATGTTTGAATACATTAATTAAAAGAGATTTTTGTGTGTATGTCTATCTCACATAATAATATTTGAGTGTTTTTATGAAGCTAAACATTATATGAATTGTTTTAAAATTATTTATTCTCCCTCTATATATATTTCTCTCTCTCTGCCTCATTTTTTCTAGGCTTTGTCTTAAACTTTAAAACAGGAATTTAACTGTGGACTGCCCCACAGTCTAAATGTTAAGAATAAAAGTGATAGTTGAAAATCTTGCCTAATACAAAAAGCTGCATTCTAGAAGGAAAATTTTTTTTTTAATTTAGGGGCATTTGAATTAAATGTCTTTTAAATTTCAAAATAGTGGGACGAAACTGGGAAATCAAATGGTTCTATATTTTAAGTTGCTTTGTTTTGTTTGGGTTTTGGTGGGAAGGGGTCCTTGAAGCAGTTTTACAACCACTCCTGGGAATGTATCTCTTCGGAAAACAATCAAAGATTTTGTCTTTCTTTCATAATACTTACTTTCCCAGAGATACCATTATTCCACTTAGCCAGGATGAAATATTCCAGATTTTTATTGTTAATGTTTCATGACATTATGGTCTAGGAACCATCAAGGGGAAACTGTAAGTTGTTTCTTAATGTAGCACTATTTGGTTTTACTGTTAGTGGTATATTAGACCTTGAAAATTATGATGATTCAAATATTGCAGTTAAAAGATTCAGAACTCACAGAGCCACAGAAACAAAGCAACAACCTGCCATCATTCTGGGAGAATGGACCACATGTCCTCTGAAGGGACCAGCCTTGCAGGCTTAGAAAATTTGTTTTCAACTGAGGAGGCACAACTGGAAAGAGAACTCATAGTCCTGTCATTCCCAAGAATTGTTTGGCCTTCACCCAACATACACAGAGACCTTTATTAAAACTCAGGGGCTATAATGCAATTCAGGGCATCCACTATAAATGATGGTGTAACATATTTATAGAAGTAATTTGTTGGCATGAAATATATCATTGACTGAAACTACAAAGTAGAAAGCACACTCTGATGCTATTTTTTAATAAATATGTAGAATTCAAAATATCTGAAAAGGCTTGAAGTAAAATGAGTTTGTCTCCAACATCCAGCCCTTAAAAACTGCATGACCATGTTCTGCATCCTACTTTGGTGAGTGGCATCTGGGGTCTTAAAAGCTAGCCAGTGGCCATCTAAGATCCATCAATTTGTCCCAACCCACCTGGAGTAAAGGAGAATGAAGAACACCAAAGACACAAAGAAAGTATTAGCCCAAGAGACAGAAAGGGCCACATAGACCAGAGAGTCCATCAGCCTGAGACCAGAAGAACTAGATGGTGCCCGGCTACCACCAATGACCACCCTAACAGGGAATACAACAGAGAGTCCTGGATGGAGCAGGAGAAAAGTGGGATGCAGAACTAAAATTCTAGCAAAAAGACCAGACTTAATGGTCTGAGACTGGAGAAACCCCAAAAAGCATGGCCCCTGGACTCTCTGTCAACCCAGAACTAAAACTATTCCCGAGGCCAACTCTTTAGACAAAGATTATACTGGACTATGGGACATAAAATGATACTCGTGAAGAGTGTGCTTGTTATCTCAAGTAGATACATGAGACTAAATGGGCAGTTCCTGTCCGGAGACGAGATGAGAAGTCAGAGAGGGTCAGGAGCTGATTGAATGGACACTGGAAATCAGGGCTGGAAAGGAAGAGTGTGCTGTCACAGTATAGGGAGAGCTACTAGGGTCACATAACAATGTATGTATAAATTTTTGTATGAGAGACTAACTTGAATTGTAAACGTTCACTTTAAGTACAACAATAAAGTAAAATAAAATTTCAAAAAATTGCATGACCTTGAGGCAGTCAATTAACTACTCTGAATTTGCTTTTTTATCTGAAATATAAGCAAAAAAAAGGGTAAAATAAGAAAAGTCATTAGGTACAGAATCAGTTTGGACAGGAAGCATATTATAACCTTCTATTTCCCTTTTGGTGACTAGTACAGGACCAAGTATTAGGAGAGGTTCCATAAATGTTGCATTACATTTAATTTAATTGGATTGAATGGATGCAATTTGTGTAGGCCATCTTACCCTAAATAAGATAATGCAGGCAAAGCACTTTGCACAGTGCCTGACACACAGGAAGTTGTCAATAAACTTTAGCTATGATTATTATGATTATCACTGTCATTATTAATCTTACAATTACATGACCCATAAAAATTTGTAACACTAAAATCACTGCAAAATCTCCAAGTGAGTTTGGAAATGATACTAGAGGCAAGAAGTCTTAGACTAGTCCTTAAAACGAAAGGTAGCTTAATTAAAACCTACCAGCCTGAAGATCTGAGAAGAAAAAAATTAAACTGTACCCATTAATTATCTAATGTCATTCTTCCTGAATTCAAGACTTAAATTAAATGACTTAGAGCCAAAATATTTTAATAAGGATTGTAAATATATATGAGGTTTTTTTTTATGCCACTAACCAGCAAAAGCAACTAATTTTCATAACCAGAAATAATTCTTCTGCAAACACCATAACCGCTGCCTTCCTCACCAGGGAACTTGCTAACAATGAGCAGCTTCCCAAACAGGCTTTAGAATGATGTGCTTCCAAAGTACAGAAGGCAAGAACAATCTGAAAATTAGATTCAATAGGTTGGGTTTTGCTTCTTCAGATTGGACTCTGCTCACATTCTTGGACAGTTTCTGGGGAGAAAACCAAACGCGTGGCAGTTAAATCCAGACAGCTCAGGTTTGCTTGAGAGGCAAAATAAACAGAGTTCAATAACCCCAGTGAGGTTTCAGGAATGTTTATCTAATAAAGGAAGGTAAAAAAGTTGGGTCTCTAGACAGAAAGAGAAAAAAGCACAAGCCCAGGATACCCCAAAAAGTTTTTATTAACTGTTATAAAAAGTGACTTTCTCTGTAGCTGTTCTCAGGTTTTCATAACACTACAAATGGAGTCACTGAGTTATGTTTCCAAGGAGAATGAGCTCATCCTTTTGTGACAATTCCATACCATCACTCAGCTAGAAATTCTATAAGGAAAGAAATCACAGCTTTGCAGGGTATGGGGTATTTGAAGAATCAAACTACCACAGCCATCACTGAAAACTCCCTCACAGGATCTAATTAATAGAAAAGTTAGATGTTTTCTTGAAAATCACTTTAAAACCATTTGAATACTGTAACAGCCCTAATGAACAAAGAGGATAATTCCAATTTCATCAGAAATGTCACAATGAGAGTAAGAAATAACGAAGAAAGCAAAGGAAAGCATTTTTCTAGAGAACAGGAAAGAACAGTTACAATAAAATGATACTGATGGCAATGATAATAATATTTATTGAATAACTACTGTATGCAAGGCATTGTATGCACATTATTTTAATCCCTACAAAAGCCCTATGAGACAAATATTTTCGTCTCCATTTTTCTGAAGGAAATACCAACTTATATATGGTAACCATTTTAGACAGGGTGAGTAACACTACCTGTTATGATAAACTTCAAAATCCCTATAGCTTAATACAATAAAAGTTTATTTCTATCTCCATTACAGTCTAATGCACTCATACTCATTGAGCAACCTTCCACGTGGTCGTGCATGGATTCAGGCTCTCTCCCTCTTGTAGGATTGCCACACCCTAGGGCCTCGGTCTGTGAATCACATCACTTCCACTCATGTTCCATTGACCAGAAATGAGGCCTCCTGCCTATGAGGAAAACGAAACGGAAGGAGCCTGTTTCTGCTATCAAATAACTTGTTCACGGTCACAGAATCAGTGGGCTGCAGAGGGGGGACTTGACTAATACAAAATAAGTACGATGATGAGAAAGAACAGCACAGCCTTTTCCTTTGTGGAGTTTACAATCTAGAAAGACAGGCATTAATTAAATAGTCACACATCACACATCACTAAAATCCCAATCATAAGGAGTACAATAAAAGAGAAGGACACGAGCTATGAAAGTTTATAAAGAAATTGGGGAGAAGCAATACTTGAAGTGAAATCCGAAAAGAGGGTTCTAGGCAGGGGAAGCAGCATGTGCCAAGATCCATAAATAGGAGGGAATCTGGTAGCATGAGGAAACTAAACTAAGCTTGCGTGGCTAGTGAAGAAGCACAAGACAGAGACTAGAAAAAGATTGAGCCCTGTGGCTCACATTAACCAGATAGACTTCAACTTATGGCGCCCTTATGTGCAACAGAATGAAACGCTGCCTAGTCCCACGTCATCCTCACTGTTGCTGGCGAGTTCAAGCCTGTAATTGCGGCTGTTGTACTAATTCATCTCACTAAGTGTCTCCTTCACCCTCACTGGCCTTCTGCTTTACCAAACATGATGTCCTCCTCCAATGACTGATCCCTCCTGAAGTGAATGATCCCTCCTGATGACGCGTCCAAAACAAGCAATTCAAACAATGTTCTCTTGTGATCTATAAGGTTTTCATTGGCTAGTTTTCTGAAGGAGATCATCAAGCCTTGCTTTCTAGTCTGTCTTAGTCTGGAAGCTCTGCTGAAACCTTTCCACCATAGGTGTTCCTGCTAGTATTTGAAATACCAGTGGCATAACTTCTAGCATCACCTCAACAGGGAAGCCACCACCGTTCGACAAGCTGACATAAGGATAGTTATATGTTAGTTAATCCTGTCTATTCTCAGAATAAAGTGAAGCATTTAAGAATTTTAAATAGGAAATTGAATTCACTGCATTTACTAGTTGAAAGGATCAGTCTGTCTGCATTGTAAAGAATGGTTTGATGATTGTGCTGAGTGGATGCAGAGAGAACAGCTAGGAGGGTATTTTAGCTGATCAAATAAAATGTAATGGTAGCTTGGAGTTGTGGTGGTGGTGGGAAAATGAAGAGAAGAAAAGAGATTTGAAAAACATTTAGGAATAAAATTTACAGATTTTGGTAACCAACTAGATATGGATTCCACATAAACAATGGCAGAGATTTGTGAATACTTTTCTCAACAAGCCCGAAAACATTATAAATTAGCTTCACTTGGAGAACTTATTAAAAAAGGAGTAGAAGTATTTACAGGTCATTTTAGGATCTGAATCTATCACAATTTTTAAAAATAAAAATATTAACTCTATTCAGTGCAAGACCCTCTCTTCTTTAATATGCTTCTTTTAAGTATCAAATTAGACTCTCCCTTTTCTTAGTACCCCTCCTCATTTTTATAAGAATGTAATTTATTTTTTTGTTTGTTCATTTCCTTTACACATAGCAAGTTCATGAGGGATCCAAACACATTTACTGAGTCCACTTGAGAAAAGAAACAACATTCTTTGGTAGCATCTGGATGTTCCAGCCAGTTAAAATAGGACAATATTATGAATGGAAAATTGGATGTGTGGAAAATTTCTCTAATTTTGTTGTGATCACCACAACTAAATTTATTACATGACATGTCCTTCTAAATAAACACAACAATGCCCTGAAGGACAGCGTTTTTGTCTTGTCTTGACAGTGGACCTACATGACTCATTCAGGTCATGGCCACATGATTCAGCAGTGATCCAGATTTGATTGTACTTTTGTATTAACATCTGAACTGCCTCATGATTTTTTTTATAACTTTTTAATTATTATTTTCCCCCCTATAAAAGTATTTAGTACATGCTTATGGAAGAAAGTCCAGAAACTATAAGAAAATTGCAAAGAAGATATCATACTATTGTGGTCCATTTAAGTTCTTTTCTAATTTTTGCTCTGATAAGCAATGTTAGGATGAATATTTGGGAAACTAAATCTATGTGTTCTTCTTTGATTAGGAACAGAATTATTACATGGGAATTTTTTTATATATTGTCAAAAATTGTCATCCAGAAATGTTGTACCGATGTATAAGCCCAGCAGTAGCATGAAAGAATAGCCCATCCTTGAAGCTATTAAACTGATCTTTGCTCAATCTCTGCCAACTAGAAACATAAAAAATGATATAGTTCATTGTTTAAATTTAAATTTTCTTCAATTCTAGCTAAGTTCAATAATTTTATCTTTTATTTTTTCTTTCTTCCTGCCTCACTAGTCTGGGAATTTTAAATGGGGGTCATATTACTAGTTCATGTCTCTGTTTGCTATTGTAGGGCCACAGTCCCTTAAATTTCTCCCAGAAGAGAGCATGAGAAGGGCCAAAGCCTGCTGACTACCATTTGGTGTCTACCATCTTATTCCTCCCATGACCTGACTTCCTTCAGAGATATCTGCAGCCCAGGTCTCTGCTGCTTGAGAAACCACATGGGTGGTCTTTGGCATGAACTCAGATGCCCACAAAAGAGTTTCCTCCCACTAAACAACAGCTCTAATGCTGGACTCCACTCACAATTCAGAGAAGTTGCTTCCTTCATAAATCACTGCTGCCATTCCCACTGGGTACCACTGTGTCTATTTATGTGTAAGGCAAGGAACCTTGCTATTGCTGCTACTTGTGCTTGATACCGTCACCTCTGCAGTGTGGCTGATACACTGAGGCCAGAGATGCCAAAACTTCAAGACGTTCCATGGTTAAAGGGGCAGAATTTTTCTGCGCCTTTCACATTGAACAAAAGACAAAAACAATGACGCTGAGCCCGTTTTAGAAAAGTAACTCTTTCAGCTACCACCTACAGCATTCAACCCCCTCCCAGAAACAAACATTATATTAGGAATCAGGTAGGAAGCCGAGAGGAGATGAACAGAGACCTATCTAAGCAGCAAGCCTCATAGTATTGCTATATAGGACTCACCTCCTCCATGGCTAAGTTTTTGTTTTTAGTCAAGAAGTTTGCTTGCTGTCTTCCCTCAAGATGAGCTCTTCTCAGTTCTTGGTCCCCCAAGGCTCATTACTTCTCACAGAAATAGATAATTGTTGATTCTCCTCATCACCCCACCAGGTATTTCTGAATCCCAATGGATATAGTTTAGGTGAAATTGAACACTCCTCCCATCATTTTAGGTATTTATATAGTTCATTCATTCATATATTTATAAATGCACTGGTCTTTTGGATTTCTAATTCTTTGAAGATCATGAAGATGTCCTTTATTCAGTGGGGTGTTAACGATTTCATATTGATTTGTAAGAGCTAAAACTCTTTCTACATCATGTATGTTAAGCCCAATCATTGGGTTTTTAGTTTTTAAGAACTTTTTGACATAGTTGTTGTTTTTTTTTTTTCATCTAGACAAATCCATTTATCATTTTCTTTTTGAATTTTTCTGATGCTTTTATGCTAAGAAAATACTTCCTTATCTGGACGTTGGTCTAAATGGGCATGTATTTTATACTAATTTTTATGGCTTCTCTTTTATTTAGCTATTTAATATATCTGGACTATACTTTGGAGGTATTGTGTGAGGCCAAAATAAAACTTGGGTTTTTTTTTTTTAAATAACTTTCCGAACATCATTTATTAAATATTCATCCCTTTCCCATTCATTTGTGATGCTTCCTTTAATTCATATAAGTCCTGTATGAGCTAGAATCGACTTCTATGTTATTCATTCTCTTTCACTGTCTATTCTTGCATCAAAACTACAGTTTTAATTATTGATTTTTCACAATGCACTTTAATATCTGGTTAGATCCTCTTCTTTATCTTTCTCCTTTTTCAAAATATTTCTTAGTTACTCATTTTTTTTCTTTCAGATGAACTTCAGATGGCCTCTCAGCTTGCCTGAGTGATTGAGAGAGATTCTATTTCAAACACCCTTAATCTAACTGAAGATTTCTACCAAATTAAGCACTCTGTACACCAAGCACAAATAAAGAAAGAGGGGAGGCATATTTATGTGTTGGAAACCAGAAATGATATGAATGGCACCAGTGGTTAGACTATCTTTCAAACAGGACTTTGAACCAGTTCATTCCGGTTCAAACCCCTGTTGAGAATTTGCATTTCCACCCCAGATATACTGAATCAGAATCTACATTTTAACAAGATCCCCAGGTGATTCTTTCCATGTAGCTTCCTGGGAACTTGTTAGAAATGCAAATTCTCATCAGGGGACTTGTTAGAAATGGAAATTCTCAGCAGGGGTTCCAACATGAACTAACCCATTTGAAGCCCTGCTTTCAAATGCTCACTGTTTACCCAAGGCTAGGATACTTCCAGGGCCCAAACTATGGAAAACAGCACCTAGGGAAATTAGTGTTAAATTGCTGAATGATCTCTCACAGAAGGCAATGGAAACTGTGATGCCCAATTTAAAAAAACAAAAAACAAAACCCAATGCCATTAAGTTGATTCCAACTCATAGTGACCCTATAGGACAGAGTAGAACTGCCCCACAGAGTTTCCAAGGAGTGGCTGGTGGATTTGAACCACTGACCTCTTGGTTAGCAGCCATGCTCTTAACCACTACACCATCAGGGCCTCCCATAATGGCCAATAGAAACTGCTAGTTGGTGCCACACCTCAAGTGGCACCCCTGGCACACACACAGTGCCCAGGGCACCATGCCCTACCTGCTCCTGCCCCACAGTTAGGCCTCTGAATACCTCACAGATCTAACTGTGCTGCCCAAGCCCTCTGGCCCCTCAGGACTGAAGGATTAATGTCCCCAGCTGCTGGAAAATTTGATGACTAACAGCTGAAACTAAGAAGAGACCTGCCTCACTCAAGATCACATCCCAAAGCAGCCTGCAGAATCCAATGGCAAGCTTCCACCAAGTTATAAAAGTCCCGCAATCTCTCAGCTGGGAAGTTTCTGAAGAACCCTCCCAGCTTCAGAGCTGGCCCTTGTCACTCTACTATACCCCAACTCCTCCTCTGCCCAATATGCCTCCTTCCTTTGCCCCCACAATATTGAGCCTGAGAACACTCTCTAATAAACCTTTTGCACAGTAATATATGCCCTCAGACTAACTCTTAGCATTAATAATAGAGTTTAGCAAAGTAATCAGATAAGACATAAATATACAAAAGTCAATGTATTTCCTGTGTAGCAGCAACAGAATATACAATGGAAAAAGTATTTCGTTCATAATATGGATGAATAATTTTGATTAGAAATATGTGAAACCTATGTGAAATCAATTCAAAACTTGAGAAAAATATGTAAAGATTGAAATAAATGAAGAAAGCTGCTTTTTTTCTAGATGGAGAGATTGAATATAGTAAAATATTAATTCTTCCAAAATTAATTTATAAAATTTAATGCCATTTATGAGATTCTATTTGAAACCTAACAATATTTTTTTCATTATATAATCCTGGAGGTTTCAATGAAAAAGGTAAAGAAATGTAAGGGCTGATCTGAGGTTTGGAATTTTTTTGAACAATATTTTTATGGTTTCTTCCCCTTGGAAAATAAAAACAAATTTTAAAGGAAAAGATAAAATAACAATTATGTTTCACATGATGAGTATATTCTGGCATAAAATGTGTCATAAATAAATATTCGTACCAACAAATATGACCTAGCAAGAAAATGCTCTGATTTATTAAATTGATCTTTCGAAGATAGAGCAGTTAGCCACCCAGTCTTAAATGTGGAAGTAAACTGAAAGAGAACCACTGCTCCCCCTCCCCCAGATTCTAATAGAATGCCTTGAGGGATACGTCTACTTCTGCCCCAAATGGTTGACTAAGGTTGGGCAATCACCAACCTCTGAGGTCATCGTCCTTCATAGTCCTTGATTAGTGTCACGTCCTTCTATTTCAGTGACATCTTATGCTCAAACCAAGTCCTCTGGCTGGCCCAAGACAACTACAGGATTGCTAGGGACCAGTAAGCTGAGCACAGTCCAGGAAGAGGTGTTAACCTTCCATATGCCACACACCATCCATCCAAAAGAGGTGTCGCAGATTAGGCTCCCAGGGAAGCAGTACTATGTAGGTCGTGCATACCGTAGGAGTTGGCTAATATACTTTCAGGAATCTAGCCTGCAGAAACACTACCGCAAGTGCACAACAACACATACAAAAGGATGTTTGTCACAGAGTTGTTTACAAAAGCCAACAAAAAAGAAAACAAACTAAAATGCCTGTCAGTTGGAGAATAATCAAAGAGAGTGTGAAATATCCATGCGGTGGGTCACTGAACAGCCTCTAAAAACAATACTTGGATAGCTGACTATGGTATAAAGTTACGTGAAAAAAAACCACATTTTTAGATAGATGATAGATAGATAGACAGATAGAAATAGAGCTTACTTTTGTTTAAAAAATAAAACTATGTATGTATACTGAGAGAATTCCAACCCACTGCAAATTCAGGTGTACATTAAAAAATTTTTTTAATTTTCTCTATAACTCTAAACTTTACTTTTCTATAAGGCATTTGAATCTCCATTTCCAGCTCCCATTCTGTCTGGTGGAAGAAAACCTCCTGCAACTCCAAGCAAACTTTGGCATTTCATGTTTAATCACAATCAGTCTTAGAATTTACCCTTCCCTTCCTCCTGGGATGGCATCAACATTTTGAGACACTTATGTATTATAATAGTACTACAAGTCAGCACCTAGTCACGGGCAGGCATCTGTCCACTCTGAAATATGCCAAGAAGTACACAGTCTCATCTGATGCTCATCTAACACCCACTGAGAATTTATATACCTCCTGGTCCCTGGCCATCTCAAGTCTACCCAGTACACCTTGACAGCACAAGGAATTCTGTAAGGCTGCTGCTTCCCAGTGTTTAGACTGGAAGCAGGACCCAAGTCCCCTTTGTTCTCAGATCCTCTGATGTGCCTGAAGTCTCTGTCACCTCACATAAAGGAGAGGATCCAGGATTCAAGGTGGCAGTTTGAACCCACCCAGTGGCAGCATGGAAGAAACAGGCCTGACGATCTGCAACTGTGAAGATTACAGACAAGAAAACTCTAGGGAGCAGTTCTTTGCTGTAACGCGTGGGGTCTTTCCAAAGTTACAAAACAACAACAGAAACAAAATTGACAGCAAAAAGTAAATTGCTGCAACCCAGCAATTCTGCTCGTGGCAATCTATCCTATAAATATAAAAGCCAGTTTATGAGAACATGCTTATAAAGATGATTATTACAACATTTATCAGAAGAGTCTAAGCATGGAAACAAATTGAAAGCCCATTGACAATGGACTGGCTAAGTAAATGGAATATTATGTAGCCACTGTAAAGAATAACGAAGAAATATACACGATGATTGAAAGACATTTCCAAGAGGTATGATTGAGTGAGAAGGCAAGAAGCAGAAAACTGTATATAAAACCATACTTTTGTATTAAAGAGAGAGAAAGAGAAATCCCTGTGTTTGGAAATACCATCTATGTATGCATGAGTGCAAAGAAAGCTATAGATTGATTCACTGGATTGATTCAAATGATTCTTTGGAGGAATTCATACTAAGTTGTTCATATGAACAGGTGCTGGAGGCGGACAGGGGAGCCAATATAGGGGTACAGGGAGAAGAGTGATAGGGAGATCCAAACCCAAATGAAAAAAAGGAACAAAAATACTGGCTTAACTGTGAGCATCCATCTAAGATACTGCACTGGTCTCATCCCTTCAGGAGCAAGGGAGAATGAAGGGAACAGGATACAAGGAAAACATTAGTCCAAAGGACTAATGGTCCACAGCTACCAAGGCCTCCACCAGACTGAGTCCAGTACAGCTAGATGGTGCCCGGCTACCACCACTGACTGCTCTGACCAGGATCACAACAGAGGGTTCTGGACAGAGCTGGAGAAGGATGTAGAACATAATTCTAACTCACAAAAAAAAGACCAGATTTACTGGCCTAAAGGAGACTGGAGAAACCCCGAGAGAATGGCCCCCACACACCCTTTTAGCTCAGTGGTGAAGTTACCCCCGAGGTTCACCGTTCAGCCTGGGAGTGGACAGCCCCGTAAAACCAAATGAGACTAATGAGGTACAGGAGTCTAGTGACAAGGGCCAGAAGGCAGAAGGGGACAAGGAAGCTGGTGATAGGGAACCCAAGGTTGAGTAAGGATACTGTTGATGTGTTGTGAGATCGTTAACCATTGTCATAGGGCAACATTTGTAGCAACTGTTAAATGAAAAACTATTTTGTTCTGTAAGCCTTCATCTTAAGTGAGAATAACAGCACAATTGGAAGAGTGTAGTCAGTGTCACTGAACTGTGTATGTAGACATTTTTGAAACGGTGTAACTTTGGCTACGTGTATTTTCACCAAAAAAAAAAAAGGTTGAGAAGTTAGAGGGTTAATATGTTGTGGGGTTGTTAACCAATGTCATAAAACAACATGTGTACTACTGTTTCATGAGAAACTATTTGTTCTGTCAGCCTTCACCTGAAATGCAATAAAATATTAAAAAAAAATACTGGCTTAAAAAAATTATGAAATGATCATATTTATATATTCACATAAAATTATGTATGTGTAGGTAACTGTGTTTTTAAAGTATATAAGGCTTTTTAGTGATGACTTATTTCTTAAAAAACACATTCCTGAAAGTTGAAATAAATCCAGTATAACATTAATTAGCTCTAAAATGTCACATAAAAAATGCAGACCATGGTTAAGCAGAAATGTATTATCCTTTGCTTGATATCAAAGCTGTAAAGCGGGTCAAAGTTCAAACATAATTGGTTGTAATTATCATGGTGCCCGCTAATGTTCTGTTTAGGTCAAAGATCTGTACAACCTATCCAAAACTGTTTTCATAGGAATTTTAAAGAGAGATATTATGAAAGTTTCCTAAAGTAGGCCAAACCTATGAAATTCAAAATCTTTCATAAATGAGCTTGCACAGCATAAATGAAAAGACAGGATACTGCTTTAATAAATACCATAAATGATACAGATTTTTTATAGTGAAAAAATAATTAAGGATTTCAATAGTAAGCCAGTAGGTTAAACTAGAACATGTGGTCAATCCCAGATTTCTTGGATAATCAAAACAAAGATGTCCAGACTTTCTGTGACTCAGTTAGTTGGTATTTTTTTAAGACACGATTTGTCAAATAAGATATGGAAGTAATAAAACTGGACAAGCCTCAAGCTATAAAATGATTCATCTTTAGAGTTGCATGTCCCAGCCCCTCTGATACTTACAAAACTCAATCAGGTAAGTGGAAACAATTTAAAAAGAAAATAATACTGAGAACATCAGCAGAGCTTTTAGGAAGTGCAATAGCATGTTCTGAACAGAAAGTGCCAAGGGGCCAGGCTAACTATGAATCAGGGAATGGGGTTTTAGAGAATCCAGAGTGTAATCAGAAATGTCTCATCTCTTAAGTGAAAAAAAAGAAAACTAAAGTTCAGTTTCCAAAATCTGCATTCAATTTTCCCCTGTCGGCAAATAGTCCCTTTTTGGGAACTGGAGTCTATTTATTAGCAGCAGAGGGTATGAAGTATGATATTGCTGTTAGTTGCTGTCAACTTCCAACTCATGACAACCCCGTGTGTACAGAGTAGAACTGCTCCATAGGGTTTCAAGGTTGTGACCTTTCAAAAGGAGATCACCAGGCCTGTCTCCCTAGGCATCTCTGGATGGGTTTGAACTGCCAACCTTTCAGCTAATAGTTGAAGGTTTAACTGTTAGTGCCACCTAGGCAATCCGTGAAGTATGATACCAAAAAACTCATTGAGTTGATTCAGACTCACAGTGACCCCATAGGGTTTCCAGGGCTGTAAAACTCTATGGAAGCAGACTGCCACATCTTTCTCCCATGGAGCGGCTGGTGGTTTCAAACCTCCAACCTTTCAGTTAGCAGTCGATCGCTTTAACGACTGTGTCACTAGAGCTTCTGTGAAGTATAATGTGGTGGTTGTTGTTGTTGTCAGGTGCCGTCAAGTTGGTTCCAACCCGTAGCGACCCTATGTACAGCAGAACGAAACACTGCCAGATCTTGTGCCATCCTCACATTCGTTATTATGACTAAGCCCATTGTTGCAGCCACTGTGTCAATCGATCTTGTTGAGGGTCTTCCTCTTTTTCACTGACCCTCTAATTTACCAAGCATGATGTCCTTCTCCAGGGATTGGTCCCTCCTGATAACATGTCCGAAGTTTGTAAGATGAAGTCTCACCATCCTTGCTTCTAACGAGCATTCTGGCTGTATTTCTTCCAAGACAGATTTATTGGTTCTTCTGGCAGTCCATGGCATATTCAATATTCTTTGCCAACACCATAATACAAAGCCATGGATTCTTCTTCGGGCTTCCTTATTCATTGTCCAGCTTTCACATGTATATGAGGTGAATGAAAACACAATGGCTTGGGTCATCTGACATCAGCAGTGATATCCCTCCTTCCATGTCCTCTTCTGAATCTGACTTGAATTTCTGGAAGTTCCCTGTCGATGTACTGTTGTAATTGCTTTTCAATGATCTTCAGCAAAATTATACTTGTATATGATACTGTTTAGTAATTTCTACATTCTGTTGTATCACCTTTCTTTGGAATGGGTACAAATATGGATCTCTTCCAGTCAGTTGGCCAGGTAGCTGTCTTCCATATTTCTTGACATAGATAATTGGGTATTTCCAGTGCTGCATCCATTTGTTGAAACATCTCAGTTGATATTCCATCGATTCCCATAGCCCAGTTTTTCACCAATGCCTGCAGTGCAGCTTGGACCTCTTCCTTCGGTACCATCGATTCTTGATTGTATGCTACCTCCTGAAATGGTTGACTGTCAATCAATTCTTTTTGGTAGACTCTGTGTACTCCTTCCATCTTCTTTTGATGCTTCCTGCATTGTTTAGTATTTTCCCTGTAGAATCCTTCAGTATTGCAACTTGAATTATTTCTTCAGTTCTTTTAGCTTGAGAAATGCCGAGCGTGTTCTTCCCTTTTGGTTTTCTAACTCCAGGTCTTTGCACATATCTTTATAACACTTTACTTTGTCTTCTTGAGCTGCCCTTTGAAATTTTCTGTTCAGTTCTTTTACTTCGTTTCTTCTTTTCACTTTAGCTACTCTACATTCAAGAGCAACTTTCAGTCTCTTCTGACATCCATTTTGGTCTTTTGTTTCTTTCCTGTCTTCTAAATGACCTCTTGCTTTCTTCATGTATGATGTCCTTGACGTCATTCTACAGTTTGTCTGGTCTTCAGTCATTAGTGTTCAATGCATCAAATCTATTCTTGAGATGGTCTCTAAATTCAGATGTGATGATACTCAAGGCAATACTTTGGCTCTCATCGAATTGTTCTAATTTTCTTAAATTTCAACCTGAACTTGCGTATGAGCAACTGCTGGTCTGTTCCAGTCAGCCCCTGGCCTTGTTCTGATGGAAGATATTGAGCTTTTCCATCGTCTCTTTCCACAGATGTAGTCAGTTTTATTACTGTGAATTCCATCAGTGAGGTCCCTGTGTATAGTCACCATTTATGTTGGTGAAGAAAGGTATTTGCAATGAAGAAGTTGTTGGTCTTGCAAAATCTTATCATGGGGTCTCCAGCATAATTTCTATTACCAAGGCCATATTTTCCAACTAACAATCCTTCTTTGTTTCCAACTTTTGCATTCCAATTGCCAGTAATTATCAGTGCTTCTTGATTGCATGTTTGATTAATTTCAGACTGCAGGAGTCGGTAAAAATCCTCAATTTCTTCATCTTTAGCCATAGCAGTTGGTGTGTGAATTTGAATAATAGTTGTATTAACTGGTCTTCCTTGTAGGCGTATGGATATTCTCCTATCACTGACAGTGTTGTACTTCAGGATAGCTTTTGAAATGTTCTTTTTCACAATGAATGCAACTCCATGTCTCTTCCATTTGTCATTCCCAGCATAGTAGACCATATGATTGTCTGATCAAAATGACCAATACCATTCCATTTCAGCTCACTAATGCTAGGATATCGATGCTTATGCCTTCCATTTCATTTTTGATGATTTCCAATTTTCCTAGATTCATATGAAGTATGATTTAAAAAAAAATCCATTGCCATTGAGTGGATTTTGACTCATAGAGACCCTGTAGGACAGAGTAGAACTGCCCCATAGGGTTTCCAAGGAGCAGCTGGTGGATTCGAACTCCAACTTTTTGTTTAGCAGCCTAACACTTAACCACTGCACTACCAGGGCTCACATGAAGTATGACAGGAGACCTGAAAACTTTGTTGTGTCATGGGACCATTAACTTCTGACTTAAAATTCTCAGAACTGGTGTCATCAATGCCACCTCAGAGATTGTTGTTGTTAGGTGCAGTCAAGTCAGTTCTGACTCACAGCGACCCTGTGTACAACAGAATGAAATACTGCCTAGTCTTGTGCCATCCACACAGTTGTTGTTATGCTTGACCTCATTGTTCCAACTACTGTGTCAATCCATCTCATTGAGGGTCTTCCTCTTTTTCGCTGACCCTCTACTTTACCAAGCATGATGTCCTTCTCCAGGGACTGGTCCCTCCTGAAAACATGTCCAAAGTATGTGAGATGAAATTTCACCATTCTTGCTTCTAAGGAGGATTCTAGCTATACTTCTTCCAAGACAGATTTGTTGGTCCTTCTGGCAGTCCATGGCATATTCAATGTTCTTTGCCAACACCATACTTCAAAGGCATAAATTCTTCCTTGGTCTTCTTTATTCATTGCCCAGCTTTCACAGGCATATGAGGTGACTGAAAACACGATGGCTTAGGTCAGATGCATCTTAGTCCTCAAAGGAACATCTTTGCTTTTTAACACTTTAAAGAGGTCTTTTGCAGCAGATTTGCCCAATGCAATGTGTCATTTGATTTCTTGACTGCTACTTCCATGGGTGTTGTTTGTGGATCCAAGTAAAATGAAATCCTTGACAACTTCAATATTTTCTCCAATTTATCATGATGTTGCTTACTGGTCCACCTCAGAGACTAGGAGCCATATTTATTAAAGGGTCAAAGAAAATTATTTCTTCGTATTGATAGTTTCCTAAATTTGTTCATAGTCATCTTGAAATACAAAGAAGATTCATTTAAAGGGTATTCTCACATGTATATTAATAAAACAAGAAGAATACCCCATCTCCTAAAACAGCTAATGTTACCTAAAGTCCCCTTTCTGGTCGCATATTAAGCTAGCCCAAGTAAAGTGGTCATTAAAGGTTTTGAATCCACCATGGAGATGAATGGGTAGTGGGTATCTTCTTAACCTTTCTCTATGGAGCCTTGGAATATAGATGGAACATTTATGTGCTGCTATGCTTCCTCCATGGGGCAGTGGTGGTTCAGGGGTAGAATCCTTGCCTTCCATGTGGGACACCCAGGTTCAAGTCCCAGCCAATACACCTCGAGGGCAGCCATAATCATGAGTTCAGGCTGACTCCTAGGCAGATAACAACAGCAGTGCTTTTTTCAGGTGAGGGTCCAGCAGGCAATTAGCACTACTTAGTAATTTCTTTTTGGGGGGCATTCATCTTTTGATACTACCAACTCTCCTGCTCTGTAACAGACCTGGATAGCCCTAAAATTGAGCAAATAGAACATTGGCACCTAATCAAAAATCAACTTTTCTCCATTGCTTTTTAATTGGGGCTAAATATTTCCCTGACCTTTAGAAAACATTAGGACAAATATCAAGGCATTGCTGGTCACTTTTAAGTAATAAAAAATTCTCCATTGAGTCTAGGCAAAAACATTGTCTTAAGTTTAGGAACTGGTATGTCCAGTCCACTGCAATAATCAAAAATTTCAAAGATTAAAAGTTAAGCTTCTCCAACTCTCCCTGAGTTTGGACCATCTGGAAAAGGGAGAAAGGACTGTCTGCTTCTTCCATCTTCAGGCAGATTGCTAACCAAATTTCTGACCTTTGGAGGGGTGCAGTTTGGAGGAGAAATACGGAGACAGGAAAGATCTTACATGGCTGATATCATTTATTTTCTCATTGAACATCTTCAGAGGGTCTTTCTGGAGGCCAGGGAATCCCTGGGTGGATAATCGTTAAGCACCCGACTACTAACGGAAAGGTTAGTGATTCAAACCCACCCAGAGGCACCTCAAAAGAAAGGCCTTGCAATCTGCTTCCGAAAGGTCACAGCCTTGAAAACCTTATGAAGCATAATTCTACTCTGCAACACGTGGAGTCACCATAAGTCAGAATTGACTCGATGGAGACTGAGTTTTCTTTTCTTTTCTTTTCTTTTTTTTGGGGTGGGGTGGGGCTGGTGGTGGTGGTTGGAGGCCAGTCATCACGGGGAATCTCTCATCTGAATTCCTTTCCCAAGAATGAATGCAGTTATTCTGGGTGGTCATTTAACAACTTTTTCCTAAGCCCCTGGACATGTGGCATGTAACCTCACCTTCCTTTACTCAGTTCTCACATCCATCTACACAGTTTGAGCATAAAGGCAATCCCAGGCTGGAGGAAAGCACACATGTGCACACACGCGCGCACACACACACACACACACACACACACACACATTTGTGCCTTTAGAGAGAAGAATTCAAGACCTCCGGGACAAAATACCTCTTCAAATATCCTCCTCTAATCTCCACCATCTTAACCTGTTTATTACCTTATTTGGAAGAGTAATTAAGCATCAGTAAATAAGTTTTTCTCCATCTCATTTGCAAATTGTGTATGGTGAAGTCACACTTCCTATTGAAATGTGTCATCTCTTATCCCAGAAACCACCAGAACTGAAACTAGTTTCATTTAATAACTTTCTATCCTCGCTTAATTAAGCAAGTTTCTCAGTTAAATTGTAGTGCCTGCTAATTAGGCTTTGATGCCCTTATATAAAGCATTTTGGTGTTTTTGAAGTTTTTTTTAGACTTAGCCATTGTATTAGACTTTTCTACATTTTCAATTCTAACTATTTTGCTCATAAATCTACAAATGACGATTGGAGCAACTAATTTAATCTCCGTTTAAATCCGTGGTCGTTTATAACCCCTTTTCATAGGAGCCATTCTTCTCTACTATTTAGCAGCTAGCAATCAACAGGGCTTTTGATACCCCCTTTATCTGAAAATAATACAGAAAATGGGATAAATTATGGCATGTTGGGTCTATAGCTTTTACAATATATATTTGTTTTCAACAGGTAAAGGGGAAGAAAGACAGTACAAAAAACCCTTGAGTGTCTGAGAAGAATTATGTACTCACCATGGTTGGGTATGGATCCCTGGAGGCACAGTGGTTAAGAGCTTGGCTGCTAACCAAAAGGTGGATAGTTTGAATCCACCAGGTGCTCCTTGGAAACCCTATGGGGCAGTTCTACTCTGTCCTATAGGGTCTCTATGAGTGGGAATCAACTCGTAGGCAACGGATATGGTTGGGTATTAATGTTAGAGTCCTGGACATTTAGAGCAGAAGAGGGCATTAACATACCAGGAAGGGCAGATGCTTGAGGATGAGTTGCCCCACTGAAAGTACTAATAATCCCCAGGAGGTCCATCCTTTGCTGTAACTCTTTATCCCATCCCACTACTCAGAGTGCCAATGAAGTGGCTAGGAATCTGGATAATTTGCAGAGACCCTTGGTGCAAATGTTTAACAGGCTTGGCTTCTAACCCAAAGACTGGATGTTTGAATCCACCAGAGGCACCTCAGAAGAAAAATCTGGCAACTTACTCTGAAAAATCGGCCATTGTAAACCCTATGGACCACAGTTCTACTCTGACACACATGAGGTCACCATGAGTCGGAATCAACTCCACAGCAACTGGTAATAGTCTCTGGAATTCTTTTGAAAGAACACTCAGTGTTCCTTCACAGATTAGGAGTCCCTTGAGAAAAAAAAAGCAAGCAAACAGGGAATTAAACAAAGGCAAGGATCACTTATTTTAGTCTTTCTTTCTAACCCTCACTAAGTTCATCTGGATTACTTCTGTTGTTGTTCGGTGCCATCAAGTGGGTTCTGACTCACAGCGCCCTATGTATAACAGAACAAACACCGACCAGTCCTGCACCATCCTCACAATCATTGCTATGCTTGAGGCTATTGTTGCAGTCACTGTGTCAATCCATCTTGTTAAGGGTCTTCCTCTTTTTCGCCTACCCTTTACTTTACCAGGAAACCCTGGTGGTGTATGGTTAAGAGCTATAGCTGCTAACCAAAAGGTTGGCAGTTCGAATCCACCGGCCGCTCCTTGGAAACCCTATGGGGCAGTTCTGCTCTGTCCTATAGGGTCACTATGAGTCGGAATTGACTCAATGGCAACGTGTTTTGTTGTTTTTTGGTTTTTTTTTTTGGTTTCTACTTTACCAAGCATGATGTCCTTCTCCAGGGACTGATCCTGTTACGGCAATAAGGCAGATTGGAGCTGTCTGCCCCAAGAGCCAATCCTCAGACGGGGGTGAGGTGAGCAGCAAGAGTTTTATTATGTATCGACATATAGGAGACAGAGGAGAATAGATTCCTCCAAAAACCCATCTCCTCAACTGGAGACTCACCGAAGGCTTTATAGGGACAGGATTATGGGTCTTACAAGTTTTTGTTCCTTCTTGAGGTGGTCATGTCTCAGATGAGTTAATCCTTTACTGACATTTTTGGGGATTATCTGGTGACATCCTGGTTTTCTTGTCACAAGACGGGTGCTTTGTTCGGTCTTTCATTCCTAGATCATTAGCTCTTGTTTTCCACCTTCCAAGGAGGAACACTGGTTAATCGTAAACTTTTTATAGAGACTGGAACAGGAGGGAAAGACAAGATCATGAGACAATGCAGGGGTTTAGCAATGGGGAGTAATAATAGTGAGCCAGACCAATGCAGCCTCTTTCTCACGCAGCCCCTTTCAATCCCTTCTGATGACATGTCCAAAGTCTTCAAGACGTAGTCTCACCATCCTTGCTACTAAGGAGCATTCTGGTTGTACTTCTTCCAGAAGACATTTGTTCATTCTTTTGGCAGTCCATGGTATATTCAATACTCTTTGATTACTTTAGCCCACAGGAAAATGCTTTTCTCCGTGGTGGTTGGTTGTGAATCAATGGTTCTCAAATTTTTGCTGCCCTTTAGAATCACCTGGGGAACATTTAAAGCTCCCAAGGGCCAGGACACACCCCAGACCAATTAACACAGCTCACCTGGGAGTGGAACCCAGTCATCAGTACTTTCTAAAACTCCTCAGGTGATTCCAAAATAGGGCCAAGTTTGAGAACCAAGGCTACAGTGCACATGATTCTGGGCCATGGTGGAAATAAAGGAAGGATGCGTAGGGAAGTTCTTCCTGAGCTCTAGCAGATGATAGTATTATTATAAGTATATGCCACTTTCAAAAATCCAGGAAAGGAAAAAGAAAGTTTATAAAATAAGGGATGTATTATTTACATAAAAATATCTTTTTTTTGAAGAAGAATAAAGTTGGAGGACTCACACTACCTTACTTGAGAACCTACTATACAGCTACAGTAGTCAAAACAGCCTGGTACTGGTACAACAACAGATACATTGACCAATGGAACAGAATTGAGAACCCAGATGTAAATCTATCCACCTACGGTCACCTGATTTTCGACAAGGGCCCAAAGTCCATCAAATGGGGAAAAGACAGTCTTTTTCACAAATGGTGCTGGCAAAACTGGATATCCATTTGCAGAAAAATGAAACAGGACCCATACCTCACACCGTATACAAAAACTACTTCAAAATGGATCAAAGACCTGAATATAAAGCCTAAAACTATAAAGTTCATAGAAGAAAAAATAGGACCAACACTTCAGGCCTTAATACACGGCATTAACAGGATACAAACCATAACCATCAACACACAAAACCCAACAGATAAACTAGATAACTGGGATCTTCTAAAAATCAAACACCTATGCTCTTCAAAAAACATCACCAAAAGAGTCAAAAGAGAACCTACAGACTGGGAAAAAATTTTTGGACAGTACAAGTCAGACAAAGGTCTAATCTCCATAATCTACAAGAAAATCCAACACCTCTACAACAAAAAGACAAACAATCCTATCAAAAAATAGGCAAAGGAAATGAACAGACACTTCACCAAAGAAGACATTCAAATGGCCCACAGACACATGAGGAAATGCTCGCGTTCACTAGCCATTAGAGAAATGCAAATTAAAACCACAATGAGATACCATCTCACCCCGGCATTACTGGCACAAATCAAAAATACTGGAAATAACAGATGTTGGAGGGGTTGTGGGGAGATGGGAACTCTTATACACTGCTGGTGGGAATGCAAAATGATAGAACCGTTTTGGAAAATGATACGGCGTTTCCTCAGAAAGCTAGAAATACACATACCATTGGATCCAGCAATCCCACTCCTAGGAATATATCCTAGAGAAATAAGAGTCGTCACTCGAATAGACATATGCACACCTATGTTCATGGCAGCATTGTTCACAATAGCAAAACGATGGAAACAACGTAGGTGCCCATCAACAGATGAATGGATAAACAAACCGTGGTACATACACACAATGGAGTACTATGCAACGAGAAAGAACAACAATGAATCTGTGAAGTATAACATGGATGAAACTGGAGGGCATTATGCTGAGTGAAATAAGTCAATCACAAAAGGACAAATATTGTATGAGACCTCTATTGTAGAAACCCATGGAAAAGTTCACATGCAAAATGTAACAATCCTTGTTGGTTACCAGGGATGGGGGGGGGGGGGGGATACTAAATAGGCAATAGATAAGTGGTATCTTGGGTGAAAGGTGAGACAGTACACAATACAAGGGAAACTAACACAACCTGCACAAGGAAAGGTCATGGAGGCCCCATGGACACATCCAAACTCCCCGAGGGACTGAGTTGCTGGACGGAGGGCTCTGGGGACCATGGTCTCGGGGAACATCTAGCTCAATTGGCATGACACTACTTATAAAGATAATGCTCTACATTCTACCTTGGTGAGTAGTGTCTGTGGTCTTAAAAGCCTGTGAGCTGCCATCTAAGATACTCCATTGATCTCATCCCTTCGGAAGCAAGGGAGAATGAAGAGAACAGGATACAACGAAAAGATTAGTCTGAAGGACTAATTGTCCACAGCTACCAAGACCTCCACCGGATTGAGTCCAGTACAGCTAGATGGTGCCCAGCTACCACCGCTGACTGCTCTGACCAGGATCACAACAGAGGGTTCTGGACAGAGCTGGAGAAGGATATAGAGCATAATTCTAACTCACAAAAACAAAGACCAGATTTACTGGCCTAAAGGAGACTGGAGAAACCTCAACCAGACACCCTTTTAGCTCAGTGGTGAAGTTACCTTCGAGGTTCACTGTTCAGCCTGGGAGTGGACAGCCCAGTAAAACCAAATGAGACTAACGAGGTACAGGAGTCCAGTGACAAGGGCCAGAAGGCAGAAGGGGAGTAGGAAGCTGATGATAGGGAACACAAGGTTGAGTAAGGATACTGTTGATGTGTTGTGAGATTGTTAACCATTGTTATAGGGCAACATTTGTAGTAACTGTTAAATGGGAGGCTATTTTGTCCTGTAAACCTTCATCTTAAGTGAGAATAACAGCACAATTAGAAGAGCGTAGTCAATGTCACTTAAATGTGTACGTAAAAAGTTTTGAAATGGGGTATCTTTGGCTATGTGTATTTTCACCAAAAAAAAAAAAAAAGCTGAGAATTTAGAGGGTTAAAATGTTGTGGGGTTGTTAACCAAAGTCATAAAACAGCATGTGTACTACTGTTACATGAGAAACTGTTTGTTCTGTAAGCCTTCACCTGAAGTACAATAAAATATTAAAAAAAAAAAATCTTTTTTTTTAAAAAGGATTCACCGAAGTTTTTTTAAAAAGTAAGTTCTCTCATTAACGCAAGTTTTCATTATACGTACAAAAGCAACATGTGATATTTCAGGAAAACATGTATATTCTACTACCTTAACCAAGTATGTCCCGAATCTAAATTTGTCATTACCCTCAGATTGGATCACCTTTCTGCCTTCAGTAAGTCTGTCAATAATGAAACATCCGCTGTTTCCTCGTCTTGAACTCAGAAACATGTTTGTTTTTACCTTTTTATTTTATTTATCATTCTTATTGAAAGTCCTTAAAACATGGAAAGTCTTTAAAATGTTTCTCATTTTTTATTTCTAGTATTACCTCCCTAACATAGGCCCACTCTTCTCCCAAGCCTCCTTATTCAACTCCCTGCTTTCAGTTAATTTTTTTAAAACACCACTTCTACTGTGCTCTGCCCTTCTCAAAAATCTTTAGTGATTTCCAATTACCTTTAGAATAATGTTTATACTCCTTAGCCCAGCCCACTAAACCTTCCACAATTTAACCTTACATTTGTATCTTCAACTTCTCCCTTTCAGCAGACTCTAGATTTACTGATTGTACCTCTATATTCAACTTTATGATTTTTTGTAAATCCTTTCTCTCTCTGAAAAATGCCCTCCTTGAGGGCATTCTTCCTATTCAATTTTACCCTCTTTTTGGCCTCAACTCAAATCCACTGTCCTCCAAGAAGTCTTCCTGGCCACCTTTGTCCATCTGTTTACAGAAATACCTTTCTGTCTCTCTCTGTCTGTCTCATTAATCATTTACTGTCATGTGACCTTTCTTGTGCTGTCTTTTCATTATGGATATTTCCTTGTTTCTAAGTCCTATCTCCCCATCCATGGTGTAAGCTCCTTGAAGGCAGACCTCTTCCATGTTTTCTTCACAGAGCTTAACACTGTGTAGTTGTTGTTAGTTGCCATCGAGCCAGCTCCAAATCATGGTGACCCCATGTACAACAGAACAAAATGTTGTCCAGTCCTATGTGCCATCTTCATAATTACTGGTATGCCCAAGTCCAGTGTTGTGGCCACTGTGTATTTTGAGAGCTTTCCAACCTAGGAAGCTCATCTTCCAGCACTATAGTGGGCAATATTCTGCTCATTGTCTAATTTTCAAAAGTAGATTGCCAGGCCTTTCTTCCTAGCTTTCTTAGTCTGGAGAGTCTGCAGAAACCTGTCCACCATGGGTGATCTTGCTGCTATTTGAAATACCGGTAGCATAGCTTTTAGCATCATAGCAACACAAAAACCACCACAGTAGGCAAACTGATAAACAGGTGGTGGAGATTAACACTGTACTATCCACAAAATAGATGTTCAATAAATATTTACTGAATACAATATTCATAAGGAACGTATACAAATACCAGTAATACCTATTGCGTTTCCTGAGTAAAGAATTTCTGTGCTTTAATCTTGCCTGCAGATTGAGGGTCTAAGTAAATTCTCTTCACATATGCTTAAGATAAGAAAAGATAATGAGTCTCCAGTTTCCTTTCACCCTTAAACGTTTCAATGCCTTACACTGAACTAAGGCCTTAGAGCAGAGGATTAGACATAGGATGAAGACTAAAATTAAGGAAAACTACATATTCTTAATAATTTATTTTTAATTGAATTATTGGAAAAGAGTACCACGTTCCTGGGTGGAAAAAATAAACATTTCCAAGCTATCGATTCTTCCACCATAAATACGTAGATTTAATGAAATTACACCTATTCAAATGGGAATTTTGAAATTTGACAAAATTATTCAAAAATTCATTTGAAAGATGAATATAAGGATAGCAAAGAAGCAAAGATAGCAAATAATTTTTTTTTAAAGAGAGAAAGGATGAAGGGCCAACACTACTAAAGATTAAAGCAATTTAAAGTTGCAATAATTGTAACAGTAGTTTGAGCCCAAGAATGGACACATGGAAAAACAGAACTGAACAGCCCAGATGTACAAGAACTTAATAGTGAAGGAAGAATCACAAGTCAACAAGGATGGGGGTAATTCGAGAAATAATTTGCATACAATTGATCAAGAATTCGAAAAAATTAATGTAGTCCTTCATATAATTCATAAAAGGCAACTTCAAAAAATAGAGTAAAAATTTAACAGACCTCTAGAAGAAAATGGAGTTTCTAAGCTAACACACAATACAAAAATCTAAAAAGTAAAATATGGAAAAATTTTGCTTTAATCAAGCAAAAACTTCTGAATCATAAAATAATTCTAAGATAAAGAAGAGATTATGGAAATACATGCAACTAATATAACTGAATATTTTATAGCATAAAGAATTTATAAAAATTACAAATGCACAGTCCACCAAAGATTCCCTTTAGAAAAAAAAGGTGATTTATAGAAAAGTAAATTTTTAAAACATGTAAAAATACTCAATCTCATCAGTAAAAGAAGTTTTGATCTACCAAATTATCATAGCCAGTGCTTACAAGTATAGGAGGCAATAGGCATGCTCATATTTTGTCAGTGGGAGCATAAGTTTGCAAACTCATTTAGAAGCAATTTGACATCAACTTGTACTACTCATCCCCAGGATTTCTATTTCTGGGAATGTGACCTATGGAAATTATTCTAAAGATGAGGAGAAAAATACATACAAGTAGTTAATCTCAGCATTATCTGTAATAGAAACAAACAGATGAAACCATTTAAATTTCCGTAGACTAATATTAATTATGGTATATCCACCCTTCCGATACTAGTCAGTCACTACAACCAATGTTTTAAAAAAATGACATAAAATGTAATATCGTATTGACTATTGTATGATTCCATTTATGTGAAATATCCAGAATAGGTAAATCCATAGAGACAAAAAGAAGATAAGTGGGTGCCAGGAGCTAGGGGGAGAGGAGAATGGAGAGTGACTGCTAATGGGTAAGGGGTTTCTTTTGGGGGTTGAAAACGTTCTGGAATTAGATAGTGGTGATGGTTGTACAATGCTGTAAATATACTGAAAGCCACTTAATTGTACACTTTGAAAGTGTTAATTTTATGCTTTGTGACTTATACATCCATAAATTAAAAGCTATATCAATATGGAAAATATTCATGTCATAATGTTGAGGAGAAAAGTTAAGAATTAAATTGTACAGTGGTATATAATAATCCTTAAGTGTGAAATAAAATAAATTAATTAATAGAAGAACAGAATGTAGAAAGAAACAACTATAGGGAAAAAAGAGAACTGACCAAAAACCAAAACCTGCTGCCATCAACTCAATTCTGACTCACAAGGACCCTATAGAACAGAGTAGAACCGCCCGCATAGGGTTTCCAAGGAGAGGCTGGTGGATTTGAACTACTGACCTTTTAGTTACCAGCCTTAACAATTAACCACTGTGTCACCAGGGTTCCAAGAGAACCGTCAGGTAGGGTGATATACCTTTGTTAATACAAAACTGTATTAATAGAAACTGTCTTGGTAGGAGTCCAGAACTATTGTCATAAGAGGACTTACTGAGTCTCCTTAAGCAAATGCCAGTTTATACCTAGACTTTATTTCCCAGTGCATTGCACATAGTCCCATAAAGTAGTTGAAGTACTTGGATGCTAAACTGGCTGAATACAACTTAATAATATTGTTGTTTAAATTTAGGCATCTATGCTATGTTTAAACGATAAGAGTGTGATTGTCACTACATATTTTCAAAGAACTGATCACTACATATTTTTAAAGAGTTACTTGTACCTGGGCCAGCAGGTCCCCAAATGCTGGGCTAGTCTGAATAAGCATCAGGAAGGACACCCAGCTGACCCATTAAAGGGAATGACTGGTGGCCACCATTTCAATGACCCTGAGACAACAGAGCCCACATCCGTTCCATACCTCTGCTGTCAGCCAACGCTACTTCATCCCAGATTGAAGCAACTCCTTCCCTTCAAGTTCCTTTAAGGGCCCACAGGCTATCACAAAGATCCAACCCTCTTCTTCAACATCAGCATAAACTGAGTTCTCCCTTGAGGAAGAAGAAACTATAATCCTCATCTTCCTCATCAGACAGCACTCCCCTCTTTCTTCTCCACTGGACTTCAAACACCAAGAGTCAACTCATTTTATCATATCTTGTGACAATATGTTTCTGTGTAAAGTCGTACCCATCTGAGGG
Organism: Dugong dugon; assembly: GCA_030035585.1. NCBI lineage: Eukaryota > Metazoa > Chordata > Mammalia > Sirenia > Dugongidae > Dugong > Dugong dugon. Next base: position 18,883,092 of record CM057465.1, read on the forward strand.
CAGAAAAACAATCTGTTGCTAATCTCCTTCTCTGTTGTTGTTGTTGTTAGGTGCCATCGAGTCAGTGCTGACACATAGCAACTCTGTACAACACAATGAAACACTGCCCAGTTCTGCTCCATCCTCACAATCTTTGTTATGCTTGAGCCCATTGTTGAAGTCAATCCATCTCATTGAGGGTCTTCCTCTTTTTCACTGACCAAGCATGATGTCCTTCTCCAGGGACTGGTCCCTCCTGATAACATGTCCCAATTATGTGAGACAAAGTGTCACCATCCTTGCTTCTAAGGAGCATTCTGGCTGTACTTCTTCCAAGACAGATTTGCTCATCCTTCTGGCAGTCCATGGTATAGTCAATATTCTTTACTAACACTATAATTCAAAGGCATCAATTCTTCTTCGGTCTTCTTTATTTATTGTCCAGCTGTCACATGTATATGAAGTGACTGAAAACACCATGGTTTGGGTCAGATGCACCTTAGTCCTGAAAGTGACACTTTGCTTTTTAACACTTTAAAGGGGTCATTTGCAGCAGATTTTCCCAATACAATATGTCATTTGATTTCTTGACTGCTGTTTCCATGGGCATTGATTGTGGATCCAAGTAAAATGAAATCTTTGACAACTTCAATGTTTTCTCCGTTTATCATGATGTTGCTTATTGGTCCAGTTGTGAGGATTTTTGTTTTCTTTATGTTGAGGTATAATCCATACTGAAGGCTGTGGTCTTTGATCTTCATCAGTAAGTGCTTCAAGTCCTCTTGACTTTCAGCAAACAAGGTTGTGTTATCTGCATATCGCAGGTTGTTAACGAGTCTTCCTCCAATCCTGATGCCACATTTTTCTTCATATTTTCTCAGCATACAGATTATTTGCTCAGCATACAGATTGAATAAGCATGGTGAAAGGATATAACCCTGACACACCTTTCCTAATTTTAAACTACTCAGTATCCCCTTGTTCTGTTCTAACAACTGCCTCTTGGTCTAAGTACAGGTTCCTCATGAGCACAATTAAGGGTTCTGGAATTCCCTTTCTTCAAAATGTTATCCATGACTTATTATGATTCACACAGTGGAATGTCTTTGCATAGTCAATAAAACACAGGTAAACATCTTAATCTCCACCTCTGGTACTACAAAATTAGTGCCTTATCAGAGTAAGACACCAAAACTTGCCTAACCCCTTTAGATACTGATCAAACCTAAATTTAAGAGCTACATATTTGTGGTTTGCATTTTTATTTTAGTTGATATAGTACCTTCATTTTCAAAGACCATATCCATCAAAAGAATTATTTTAGAAGCTTTTTGGATATGTTATAATATGTAACTGCCAGTTAAGGAAACATTGAGTTTGTATTTCTAGGCATCCAGAGTAAGACTGTTGATACAATGAGGTAAGGAATTTTAACAAGTGAATGTACAGCACGTGCCTTGTTGTTTTTCTATTTAGAGGTTGTGAAGAACTTGTTAAGCTCCCAAATAGGCATCAGACTTATTCCCAAACACTCATTTCCTTGGATTAAATTTATAGATTTAACCCATTTTTGCTGTTTTAAATATACAAGACGTATTATAAAAAACGAGAGTGAATCTTAAACACAAAATAGAAATTTCTCTAGGAACTTTTTCTTTAAATGTACTATTTCTCATGTGTATTTCATCCACTATTTGCTAGTATGTAAACTGCTCATTGATCAAACCAATATAGTAACATTCATTGGATAGACCTGGATTCAAATCCAATAGAGAGAGCACCAAACAAACCAAACCTGTTGTCGTCCAGTCGATTTCGATTCATAGGGACCCTATCCCTTGGACACAGTAGAACTGCCCCCTAGGGTTTCCAATGAGGACCTAGTGGATTCAAACTGCCGACCTTTTGGTTAGCAGCTGAAGCTCTTAACCACTACGCCATCAAGGGTTTCCAATAGAGAGAGAGAGATAATTTTGTTGGGTGGAATTTTTTTTCTTTGGGGGAGATAGATTTATATATTTACTTTTATAAATCACTTAAAATTATGGCAAAGAAAAGCATTAGTCAAAATGTTAGTTATAGGTTGGGGTGAAAGAATGTCTAGAGGGGAAAAAATAATAATACATCCAATGCTAAATAAAAACCATCACAGAAAGCCCGGGAGTACAGAGCAAATGGGTGGTGATGTCCCATGGATAGAGGAGGAGGATAGAAGCCCCACCCAGGGTGGAGGGCTGTACAACTGGGACCTAGAGTGCAGCCTTCTAGCTATCACTTTACTTTCTAGGCACATATAAGACAAAATATTTAAAACCTTGAGCGAACCAACCCCAAGATAAATCAGTCATATTGAGAGCATACGTCCAACTTCTAGGGCTTGCCTATTTCTCCCTTGGTACCACTAAATCATCTAAGAGCCAGAAAAGAATTCTATAAAATTTCTCTTCTTCTTCCCCTTCTGCCTTTTCGTTCTCCTCCAAATGGGTAGACGAATACAATAAAGTACATTTTACAGAAGCCCAGACTCTCTGCCTTTGTTCTGAGCGTCTCTCAATGGCCTCTGTACAAAATTGTTTTTCAAGGCGTAAACAAAAAGGAACCTTCATTAAAGTTTTAAAATTTGAAACCAATGTGGTTGTCATGAGCATTAAATGCAATTTCTCATTTAAAGTGCTTAGCAGGGTGTGTAGCTAAACATACAGAGGATGCTAGTTTTTGTCCTCCTTTTTACTATGCTCAGAGTATTAACTGGCATCCTGTTGTTGTTGTTGAGGGCTGTTAAGTAGATTCTGACTCACAGCAACCCCATATAACAGAGTAGAACTGCTCCCATAGGGTTTTCTTGGCTGTAATCTTTACGGAAGCAGATTTCTCCCTCAGAGCCGCCAGGTGGCTTCAAATCACCAACCTTTCAGTTAGGTGCCCAGCATTTAACCATTGCACCACCAGGGCTCCTTACTGGTATACTGGTCCCCTGAAAGAGTTAAGTTCCCTTTTCAAGGAGAAGCAGCTTGCTTTCTTTATATTAGGAAGATTAGACAAATATTTTTCTTTTCCCTTTCAAAACCCTGGGAAATTAACTGGCTTATGTAAATCTAAAATCTCAGATGCAAACAGTCTTTCTGGTAGATATTAAAATTGTTAATTATCTGTACTGAAATGCCTGTTCGTAACATAAAATTTGTTTATGCAGATACAATTCCTTTGTCCAGATACCTTAGTTGGAAAAATTTGTCATATTATTATGAGTTATAAGTATGTAAACCCATAAACTGGCTTTATGAATCCTTTGAAGCAATTTTAAAGTACTGAGAACAGCTTTTTTTTCTTTCTGTAGAATCAAAAATATATAAAAATTAAATTGCTTATATGACATATTACTTATGATTAAATCTACTATATGGTTATCCTTTCATTTCTTCCATAGAAATAAGTTACCGTGTACTATTTATTTCTGTTACAGTCATTTCCTATTTATCTATAAAATGTATTATGTAAGTGGAGCAAGATGGTGAATGTGCTTTGAACACACCATACCATATATTTTTAATTCATAATTAAGCTATAATATTTTTATAATTAAGCTATAATATAAAAGTCCCTGATATTGAGATACAGAATGATTTAATGAAAATACGCTATCTTAGACTAGGTTCTCTAGAGAAGCAAAACCAGTGAAGCATATATATATATACACAGAAAGAGAGAGATTTCTCTCAAGGAAATGGCTCACGTGATTGTAGAAACTGGCAAGTCCCAAGTCTGTGGGTCAAGATGAAGGCTGAAGGCTTCTCCTGACTCATGTAACTGCAGGGGCTGACAAACCTAACATCAGCAGGTCAGACAAGCAGGCTGCTGGCTCACAGGCTGCAGAGGCTGATAAATCCCAAGATCAGCAGGCAATATGGCATGCCACTGGCTCAAGTCCCAAGAAGCAGAGGTCAGATTATAACAAGCCAGATGCAGGATCCAGAGCAAGCAAAAGCCAGGAAGTTTTGCCAGAATGTTCATATATACCTGGATGCTGGCCACACCCCTGAGGAAACTCCCCTTATGACTGATTGGCTGTTCACATCAGATCACATCACAAAGGTGATTATATTATATCACAAAATGGGGATAACTACATCATTACATGACTGCAAAATTACATCGTTACATAACTGCCAAACCACTGAGAATCACGGCCCAGCCAAGTTCACACATAACCATAACCATCACAGGTGCTGAGACTCCTAGCCTGGGTTTGAATTTGAACCAGGTTTCATGTCTTTTGAGCAATCTAAGGCAAGTTCCTTAATCTTGTTTAGCCTCTGTTCTCATTTGTAAAATAAAACTAACAGCACCTACTGCTTAGTGATTATATGAGGTAACAAACATAAAAAACTTAACAAAGTACCTGGAACATAGTATTTGCTCAACAGATTGTAGTTATTGTGATTATTGGTAGAAAACCAATATGATGAATGATACAATTAAGATTCAAAATTACCTCCATTATCTGAAATGGCAGTACAGATTCAACCAGATTGAAAGCAATGGTGGTTTTAGCATTCTCCAAACACGTGTGTATGGTTTAAGATCTGGGGAAATGAAGACTAAAGATCTATACCTAACAACCTAGAATATTTTTAAATTAAGCTTTATAGATCCAGGTCATTCACCACACAACTGCATCTTCCAGGATCCATGCAAAACTGAAAACAAGTTGTTGTTGTGTGCCATTCGGTTGATTCTAACTCACTGGAACCCTATAGGACAGAGTAGAACTGCCCCATAGGGTTGCCAAGGCTGTAATCTCTACGGAAGCAGACTGCCACATCTTTCTTCTGTGCAGCAGCTGGTGGGTTTGAACCAAAGACCTTTTAGTTAGCAGCCAAGTGCTTAACCAGTGCACCACCAGGGATCCTTTGAAAACAAAAAACAAGAATCTTTTTAAGGATTTAACAAATCAATTGAAGTAGACTGTTTCTGAGAGCTGAGGAATTGGCTTCTCAACACCTATTACTCCTTTATAACAGCACCCAAATTTCATGTTGAGGAATTAACTCTACCCCACTGGATATGGTCTAGTGGGACCATAATCAGGTGTCCAGCTACCCCCTAGACAAGAAACAGGCTCATGCTCCAAGATGGACCATTCAAATACTCATTCCCTAAAATGTAGTTCTTGAGGAGTGTGGTATAAAAATTGAAAATGATTAACATTTGATTTTTCCCCAAGTAGCAGGATCCTGATCACACTTGTCCTATAATAAACCCATTGTCCTCTCCAGCTCCAAAAAAACCTTGGATGAACCTGTTTTCCAGCCCAGTTCCTCAGCTTTCCATAAATTACGTGAACCCAAAAAAGCCTTTCAATAGATTCCCTTTTGTTTAGGTTAGTCAGAATCATCTGACATATCTATCCAATTTTACTGAGTGTCTTCTCAGAGCAAGCACTGAGCTAGGGCACTGTGGGGGCTACAGAGATTCATAAAGCATGGTGCCTGTTCCTAACTCGCTGGGGAAACAGAACATAGATTCATAAAAAGAAATTTCTGTAGAAGGCAATGGGCAATAAGTGCCAAATGAGTAGTAAAAGCAATATTCCATAGGAGTTCACAGAAAATACGTTTCCGAGAGGCAGTGCTTTATTATGGTAAAAATATAGAATTTGGAATCAGACAATGAGCTTTTGAGTCCCAACTCTGACACATTTTATCTGTGATATGCATATTTCTCTGTGACTCTGACCTTCTCTCCTGCTATGTCAAAGGAGGTGGTAGATTTGAAAGCATTTTGTAACTTGGAAGATACTACACAAATATTAGTTACTAATTTTATCACTATGGGCAGGGCATGGTCAGCATTTTCATGAGGTGAACAATTCTATATAAGAGCTAACATTTATTACATGCCTAACATGTGCCAAGAGCTGTACTAGGTATAAAACTTGAGTCCTACAACAATGCTATAAGGTATACATAATTATTTCCCTTTTACAAACGAGAAAACTAATCTCTATGGAAGCTTGGTAATTTGCCAAAGTCACACAGGTAGGAATTGACAAATCCAGGATTTGAACTGCATCTAACTCCCAGTTCTATGCCATTTCCACAAGATATTACTTCACCTATAGTATCTTTAGGAAGCATAAGATTATATGCAAGTGGAATACTGTGAACAAAGTTTTGTGTCTGGGCCTCTTTACTCTTATTTCCTGTACATGTTAAAAGCACCTCCTGATGATCTAAGGAACGCTGGTGGTACAGCAGTTAAGCACTTGGCTGCTAACCAAAGACTGGTGGTTTGAAACCACCCAGTGTCTCCACGGGAGAAAGACTTGGCAATCTGCTCTCATAAAGATTACAGCCCAAGAAACCCTATGGGACAATTCTACTCTGTCACACAGGGTCACTATGAGTCAAAAATCTACTTGATGGCACCCAAGTACAACAACAACCTGATGACTTGTCAGTCACATGAGCCAAGGCCTTTGTGACAAGTTCATTTGGAGAAAGATGTAGTTTAGATCTCTAGAGAGAATACCAGAGAAGGCACAAAGTAGGTGCATCTCCTAGGAAAATGCTATATTTTGCCCTGGCATGTATGTGAGAAGTGGGCTCAACAATGCCACAAGAGTTTCATGCTGTCCAGAATATGCTGCTTTATTTGCTCTCTTCTCTAGCTGAAATATAATACAAGCTCTAGTTTCTAGCAAGTTGTGGGAATAAAAGATTCCTATTAGCAGCTGGTGGGTTTGAGTAGTGCAAACAGTTAAATCGCTTGGCTGTTAACTGAAAAGTTGAAGGTTCAAATCCACCCAGATGTGTCTCAGAAGAGAGGCCTGGTGATCTACTTCTGAAAAATCATCCATTGCAAACCCTAAAGAATACAGTTCTACTCTGACTCACATCAGTCACCATGAGTTGGAATAATTGGATGAAGATAATTCAAAAACAGTTGCAGCAGTAATCAACAGGGAATTGCCTGAAACTCAAGCTGGCTTCAGAAGAGGACATGAAACACGGGATATCAGTGCTGATATCAAATGGATCTTGGCTGAAAGCAAAGAATACCAGAAAGATGATTACCTGTGTTTTATTGACTATGCAAAGGCATTCAACTGTGTGGATCATAACAAATTATGGATAACATTGTGAAGAATGGGAATTCCAGAACACTTAATTGTGCTCACGTGAAACCTGTGCATAGACCAAGAGGCAGTCATTCAAACAAAATGAGGGAATACTGCGTGTTTTAAAATCAGGAAAGGTGTGCTTCAGGGTTATATCCTTTCACCATACTTACTCAATCTGTATACAGAGGAAGTAATCCAAGAAGCTGGATTACGTAAAGAAGAATGTGGCATCAGGGTTGGAGGAAGAGTCTTTAACAATCTGGGATACGCAGATGACACAACCTTGTTTAAGGAAAGTAAAGAGGACCTGAAGCAGTCACGGATGAAGATCAAAGACTACAGCCTTCAGTATGGATTACACTCAGCATAAAGAAAATAAAATCCTCACAAATGGAATAATAAGCAACATCATGATAAACAGAGAAAATATTGAAGTTGTCAAGGATTTCATTATACTTGGATCCACAATCAACACCCATGGAAGCAGCAGTCAAGAAATCAAATGATGTATTGCATTGGGCAAATCTGCTGTAAAAGAACTCTTCAAAGTGTTAAAAAGCCAAGATGTCACTTGGAGGACTAAGGTGCGCCTGATCCAAGCCAAGGTATTTTCAATCACCTACATGCGTATGAAAGCTGGACAATGAGTAAGGAAGATGGAAGAATTGACAACTTTGAATTATGGTATTGACGAAGAATATTGATTATACCATGGACTGTCAGAAGAAGGAACGAATCTATCTTGGAAGAAGTACAGCCATAATGCTCCTTAGAAGCAAGGATGGCAGCACTTCATCTCACTTAATTTGGACATGTTATCAGTAGGGACCAGTCCCTGGAGAAGGACATCATGCTTGGTAAAGTAGAGGGTCAGCAAAAAAGAGGAAGCGCCTCAACGAGATGGATTGACACAGTGGCTGCAACACTGGGCTCAAACATAGCAACGATTGTGAGGATGGCGCAGGACCAGGCACTGTCTCATTCTGTTGTACACAGAGTCACTATGAGTTGGAACTGACTCGATGGCACCTAACAACAACAACAACCAGGAATATACCCTCCATGGTTATCAGCATTTAAAAAAATCAGCTCACCCTGCAGAAGCCACATATCATAAAGCTGCAATTATTTTTACCAATGACCAGCAATAGATTATTTGTTCATTAGAATAGTAGATATTATAAAAGGTGTTTCAGACACGAAGAGAGGAGTTCTAAACATGGGGGTAAGTGGGAAATATTATACTGATACTCTCATGCTTGTATTTATATTGACTCAGGATTCCTTCCAAGAAATGTTATGTATTTCAGATAAAAGGGGTTTAATTCAAGGAAAGAAGAAACTATAAATAGTTGGAAGAGTTGGAAAAGCAGAAATTGGGGTGTGGGGATCAACTGGAATATTGCTTGTAAGGCCACACCAATAGCCACAGTGCAGAGGACAGGAAGTTACTGCTGTTGCTACCACCATTGTGGCTATCACCACTGCCTCACACCTAGGAAGCTAATGTCTGCACACAGAAACATGATGTTAATCTGCCATGAACGCTCATATTTGTCCATACTTGCTTGTCAGCTGCCCCTGCAACAAGTAGATGGCTTCCACTTAACGTACGGCTTTCAAATCTCATGAAAGTTTATCTCATTAGTGAAACATACATCACCTCCTAGCTACAAGGAAGTTTGAAAAATGTAGTTATTAGTCTTCCAGCCCAGGCAATACAGGGGGCACATAGAAGAAAGTAATATTGGATGTCAAGTGCCAACAGTTCGTGAATGGAGTATTAGCTCTAGCTAGCCCAATAGCCAACACCTTATGCAACAGAGCCCCAGGCTTTATCAGTCCTGTGGGAAGACTATTACTGGCCAATTTTTTTCAACTAATTCAAACTAGAAAGACAGTTGCATCCTGCCACTAGAATATTGTCCCATCTGTCTTGAGTGGACCTTTCATGAAAGGTGCTCCTGAAATACCTAAGGAACAGAGAGCTGGGACTTCATCAAACTTACAGACCAGATTGAAGGACTGTTCTGTGCCAGTCTGCTAATAACTGTCTGTTAGAGTGACAGTGTGTGCACCTGGTAGAAGGGATAGCGACAGGGAGAGAGCCCTCATCTACCATCAAATATTGGCTATTATTGATCTCTACACGAAAAAGAGCCTAAGCATTGTAAATGGCCAAATAAGCTTGGGTCACTTTGCAAGACAATAATGTACCGTACATATTTATTTTTAGACAGGGCATCTTTCCCAGCTTTCTTTACCCTATGCCTCTACTTGTTAAAACCCACTGTCATTAAGTCGATTCCAACTCATAGCGACCCCAGAGGGTTTCCAAGGCTGTAAATCTCTGCGGAAGCAGACTGCCACATCTTTCTTCTGCGGAGCCCCTAGTGGTTTCGAACCACCAACCTTTTGGTTAGCAGTCCAGCTCTTTGACCATTGCACCACGAGGGCTCCTTATTAGTCACCAATTATTCTGGATAAGAAGAGAATGACTAGGAACTTCTGAAAAGGTAAGTGTTCTCTTAATTATTTACTATACAGATTCCATTATGAGAATTTTTAACGTGCATTGGTACTTAAATAATTCAGACATTTTAGTAACAGTGTTTCACTTTATATGGCACCAAGAGACTTTGTATTAGTGTATACTCTTCTGGGAAAGTTATTATTATAGGAATAATAGCAAATGTAACCTCAAAAGCTTTTTTTTTTTTTAAACTGAGAATGAAATATTCCTCTCCCTTGCTACCAAATACAGGAAACTTGCAGATCAGATATACTCTCTGGCAGGCTTCTTCCATTTTTCCTTCTAACCCAGAACATATTTCTTTCTTAAACAGCGATTGCAATGTTGATGTACCTTTCACTACATTTACTCATGGATTCAAAAGAAAACTAAACCTACTGACTGACTTTGCACTTTTGAAAGGAGGTAAATTGATCGTCTGAAATTCCCACTGCATTCTAAAGGAATAGAAATTAGAAATTTAAAACACTTAAAAATTAGATTCATTATTGTCTTCAGAAAATCACTCTAAGAAAATTTAACTTCCTAGCATTTCTTTTGGCAGTCATAATCTAATATGTTATTTATCAGAATATTCTTCATAATTCATAGAAAAATTTTCTATATGTTTACACTTTAGCTGATTTTATTTTCCTGCTGGAGAAAGATTAACAATAAAGTCTGTGCGGGCTGACTGGAGGCATGAGTGATAGACCAAAATCCTCTTAAAAATCTAGATACAGTCATTAGAGAGTTGCCACTTTCTATTTAATAGATATTCGTTCTTTTGAAGGTTCCTGACAAGTATTTTCACCCTTTGTACCTAAATTTTGTCTGATCAATATGATTCAAGCAGATAAAATAGATCAATGAAAGGACTTTACTTCCTCTAAAGAAAGGGTCAGTAGGCGAGAATTACTTTTTTCCTCTTTTAGTTTTATCATATTCTCTTTAGTATCCCCAGAGAAAAGTTAATTCAAAAATCATGTTGCAAAAAGACCAGATTTACTGGCCTAAAGGAGACTGGAGAAACCCCGAGAGAATGGCCCCCACACACCCTTTTAGCTCAGTGGTGAAGTTATCTCCGAGGTTCACCGTTCAGCCTGGGAGTGGACAGCCCTGTAAAACCAAATGAGACTAATGAGGTACAGTAGTCCAGTGACAAGGGCCAGAAGGCAGAAGGGGACAAGGAAGCTGGTGATAGGGAACCCAAGGTTGAGTAAGGATATTGTTGATGTGTTGTGAGATTGTTAACCATTGCCATAGGACAACATGTGTAGTAACTGTTAAATGAGAAACTATTTTGTTCTGTAAGCCTTCATCTTAAGTGAGAATAACAGCACAATTTGAAGAGCGTAGTCAATGTCACTGAACTGTGCATGTAGAAATTTTTGCAATGGTGTGTCTTTGGCTATGTGTATTTTCACCAAAAAAAAAAAAAAGAGGTTGAGAAGTTAGAGGGTTGATATGTTGTGGGGTTGTTAACCAATGTCATAAAATACCATGTGTACTTCTGTTTCATGAGAAACTATTTGTTCTGTAAGCCTTCACCTGAAGTACAATTAAAAAAAAAAAAAAAGAATAGAACTGCCCCATAGGGTTTCCAAGGAACGGATGGTAGATGCGAACTGCCAACCCTTTGTTTGCAGTCCAGCTCTTAACCATCAAAGCTCCGTTAAGTTGATTACTGACCTTTATTAAACTCTTCTTATACTGCCCATTTTGACTGTGCCACTATTTACTTTCCTAACTGTTATATTGTCTGACATCCTATACATTTTACTTAATTATTTACTGTTCGTCTCCCTCCACTAAAACTTAAGCTCCATGATGTCAAGATATTTGTGTCTTTTGTATACCACTGTATTCTCAGCACCTACAATAACCTGGCAAGAGCAGAAGCTGAATAAATAACTGTTGAATATATGACTTAGGAGGGGACACATATAGTCTATAGATCTTTATATTTTCTTTGGACGCTGGGCCCTTGTCTTTACAGACCATGTCTTCCTTCCTTTATTCTTTCCTTTTTTTTGGGGGGGTGGTGAGGGGTGAGGGGACAGTTAGTATTGGAGACAAATGTTTTCTCTGGGCATGATTTCAGCTTCTGATTTATATTTAACATTTTTACATAATACCTTTTTCTGGTATCATCCTACAGAATTCACAGGAGTAAACCTATATATTTATAACTGGACATAGTTTTCTACTTCGTAATGTCTATAAAGCACACTGATGAGCCAGAGACGGAGTCATTCTAAAATGTAGCAAAGAGCAGTCCAACAATGAGTAGATCACCGCCAAGCCTCTCTACCACAGACTCCCTCCCTGTATTTACAATAGCCTGACTTCTGGATGGCCAAAACCAAATAACCCTAAAGTACAGATCCAAATAGTCCATTTTTAAAATGTAAGTTATAATATAAGTCCCATGAGAAAAGGTTTTGTCTGTTTTGTTCTCTGATACATCCCAAGCACTTAGAGCAATGTCAAGCACCATGTCAAGATGCTCAATAAGTATCTGTTAAATTCATGAATGAATGTCACTCTGTACTAAAGAAATATTTTAAAACAACAAAGATGTTTATGGTAGATTGTATAATTGTTCCCAGCTCCTTTCTTCCTCCTGTAATAGGATATACATCTCCAAGCATTGTTATGTGATGTGTATCGTATGGAAGGAATGTACGTCCCACCTCGTTGATTCTGAGCCTAGACATACGTTATCACAACATATTTTGGTTGATGGGATATGAGCACAAGTAGTAGTGTGCCAGTTCTGAGCAGAAGCTTTGAATGTGATTGCTTGATTCAGCATGGTTTTCTGTTACTGTCTTCTGCCATGAAATAAGAGCATGTGCAGATAGGGGCAGCTCTTTCAGACCAAGTCTCAAACTAAGAGAACAGTAGAGCCAACCCTCAGTCTACCTGAAGCCTGACACAGAGCCAAAGAGCCACAGCTGACCCACCACAGACTTGTAATGTGAGCAATGAATACATGTAGCTTACTTGTTTTGCAGTATTATCACAGCAAAAACTGACAAATACAGCAACTGGTACCTAGATATGGGGTATTAATGGAACAAAAACTTAAATTATATGGCTTGGAGAGGGGCAAGGAAACTGTTACAGGAAACAGGAAAATGGTTGTCCATATTATGCAGTGGCAAAAGATTTGGTAAAATTATCCCTCGTATTAACTTTCTGCTCTGAGGTTACCTTTCATGGTAAGGTTGTTGTTGCTATTTTCATACCAGTGAGGCAGCCCTTCATGACACCATTTTGGGGTAACTTGATTTTCTATCTATGGCAGTGTTATTGCTTGATTAGTATATGCTGAATAGTGGTAGAACACTGTGTTGTTTAGGACCTTATCTGTCACTGGGATGGGAAATAGAAATATAATAATTTTCCATCCTTGGAGGGGATGCATTTTTCTACAGTATTTTAAAAGCAATTCAGTGTAGCAGATACTTCTGTCAATTTGGAGAAGAAGTTGAATATATAACTCCCTAAAGTTTTTCTCTTTTAGAGTATATGGTGGTAAATTTGGGGATGCTTACTGTCTTAATTTCCTAGGACTGCCGTAACAAAATACTACAAAATGGATGGTTTAAAGAAGAGAAATTTATTGTCTCACCGTTCTGGAGACTAGAAATCCAAATCAGAGCGTCAGCTGTGTTGATTCCTTCTGAGGGCTCTGATAGAGAAACTGTTCCTCACCTCTCTTCTAGCTTCTGGTGGCTCCCAGCCACCCTTGGTGTTCCTTGACTTGCAGTTGAATCTGCCTCTGTCGTCACACGGAGGTCCTTCCTCTGTCTGCGTCTGTCTTCATGTCTTTTCTCTTTTATAAAACATCACTCAGATGGGATTAGGACCCACACTGCCCCATAATACCTCATATTAACTGACAACATCTTCAAAGACTCTATTTCCAGAGTCATATTCACAAGTACAGGGATTAGGACTTCAACATATGTTCAAGGAGAACACAACTCAATCCATAACAGTTCCTTTTGATTTCTGGCAGAGGGAAGTGTTTGGAAATAGAACAGTAATATCAGTAAATACAAGATCACAACTGCCTCATATACCAGCTTTGCCACACAGTCTTTTATGAAACTGTCAACCTTTTTTCCCTTTCCTTGATTTTTTCACACTAGCATAAACTCTATATGAAGATAGAGAAGCTGCCAAATCTTCATTTTTTTCCACTGGATTTGATATAATTTTCTTAATCTAATTTTTCTAGTGAAATATGACACTATATGGTTGGTTAGTTCCAGCCACATTCCAAAAGAAACTTGTATTTCTCACTCATAACTTTACTCTCCACCCTTTCCTCAGTCATCATTCTTGGTAATTCCACGGCTTTTGTGTGTGTGTGTGTGTGTGTGTGTGTGTGTGTGTGTGTGTGTGTGTGTGTGTGTGGATACCTTGTATTCATATTTCTTCAATCATCTCAGAACCACTTCAGATCTTCAAACAGCCACATCCTTGCCCAAAGACAGATGATACCAATATAGGTATAGATATAGCTGTAGACATATACGTACATATAAACGTGAACACGGACACAGATGTAGATATATAAATTTCTTTTTTTTTCTTTTAGCCTCACTTTTACCCTCTTAACCTATCTAATCCATCTCTCACCTTCCTTTTATTCCCAAACTTTGTAAACTTTACACAGGCTGCTTTTACTTTTTTACCACTCTATAGCCCTGGTGGTGTAGTGGTTAAGAGTTCAGCAGCTAAACAAAAGGTTGGCAGTTCGAATCCACGAGGTGCTCCTTGGAAACCCTATGGGGCAGTTCTACTCTGTCCTATAGGGTCGCTATGAGTTGGAATCGACTCAAAGGCAATGGGTTGTTTTGGTTTTCGCAGCCCCACAACCTGACTCTTATTCATGCATCTGTCATGAAGCTGCTTTCTTAACGCTTATAAAGGAGCTCCTAATCACAAAATCCAGTGGTCTTTTTTTTTTTCCTTGTTAAAACACGGAAGGACTTAGTGTATGAAACATCTTGGGACTTTGGCCATGCAGACTGATGCAGAGGTTAAGGGATTTGGGGCTAAACAGTACAAAAAGTGGTGGGGCGGAGGAGTAGAAACTAAAGTTCTAGCCCTACTCAAAACCAAAAGGTGAATCAAAGCCAAAGAGTGGGGTAGTAGAAAAAGCAAGAAATAAATAAGAGTAAATTCTAAGTGGCATAATGTTTCAGTTATCTGTTGCTGCATAATAAATCATCCACAAACTTCTTCTTGTTGTTAGGTGTCATAGAGTCGGTTCCAACTCATAGCAACCCCATGTACAACAGAAGGAAACACTCTCCAGTCCTGTGCCATCCTCATAATCATTGTTATGCCTGAGCCCATTGCTGCAACCACTGTGTCAATCAATCTCGTAGAGGGTCTTCCTCTTTTTTGCTGACCGTCTACTTTACCAAGCGTGAGATCCTTTTCCAGGGACTGGTCCCTCCTGATAACATGTCCAAAGTATATGAGACAAAGTCTCATCATCCTGGCTTCTAATGTGCGTTCTGGCTGTACTTCTTCCAAGATGGATTTGTTCGTTCTTTTGGCAGTCCATGGTACATTCAATATTCTTCATCAACACCACAATTCAAAAGTGTCGACTCTTCTTCACTCTTCCTTATTCATTGTCCAGCTTTCACATGCATATGATGCAATTAAAAACATCATGGCTTGGGTCAGGTGCACCTTAGTCTTCAAGGTGACATCTTTGTTTTTTAACACTTTAGAGAGGTCTTTTGCAGTGGATTTGCCCAAGGCAATACTGCATTTGATTTCTTGACGGCTGCTTCCATGGACGTTGATTGTGGATCCAAGTAAAATTAAATCCTTGACAACCTCAATCTTTTCTCTGTTTGTCATGCCATTGCTTATTGGTCCAGTTGTGAGGATTTTTGTTTTCTTTATGCTGAGATGTAATCCATGCTGCAGGCTGTGGTCTTTCATCTTCATCTGTAAGTGCGTCAGGTCCTCTTCAATTTCAGCAAGAAAGGTTGTGTCATCTGTATATCGCAAGTTGCCAATGAATCTTCCTCTAATCCGGAAGCCGTGTTCTTCTCCATACAGTCCAGTTTCTCAGATTATTTGTTCAGCATACAGAGTGAATAAGTGTGGTGAAAGGATACAACCCTGATGCACACTTTTCCTGATTTTAAACCATGCAATATCCCCTTGTTCTGTTTGAACAGCTGCCCCTTGGTCTATGTACAGGTTCCTCATGAGCACAATTAAATGTTCGGGAATTCCCATTCTTTGAAATGTTATCCATAACTTGTTATGATCCACACAGTTAAATGCCTTTTCATAGTCAATAAAACACAGGTAAACATCTTTCTGGTATTCTCTGCTTTCAGCCAGCATCCTTCTGATATCAGCAATGACATCCCTTGTTCCACGTCCTCTTCTGAATCTGGCCTGAATTCCCAGCAATTCCCTGTTTGTGTACTGCTGCAACCATTTTTGAATGATCTTCAGCAAAACTTTTCCTTTGTGTGATATTAGTGATATTGTTCCATGATTCCACATTCTGTTGGATCACCTTTCTTTGGAATGGGTACAAATATGCATCTCTTCCAGTTGGTTGGTCAGGTAGCTGTCTTCCCAAATTTCTTGGCAGAGACAAGTGAGCATCTCCAGTATTGCATCTGTTTGTTGAAAAATCTTAATTGGTATTGCATCAATTCCTGGAGCCTTGTTTTTCACCAATGCCTTCAGTGCAGCTTGGACTTCTTCCTCAGTACCATCAGTTCTTGATCATATGCTACCTCCTGAAATGGTTGAACATTGATCAATTCCTTTTGGTGTAGTGACTCTGTGTATTCCTTCCATCTTCTTTTGATGCTTCCTGTGTCTTTTAATATTTTCCCCATAGAATCCTTCACAATTGCAACTCAAGGCTTGAATTTTTTCTTCAGTTCTGCAGCTTGAGAAATCCTGAGCGTATTTTTCCCTTTTGGTTTTCTATCTCTAGCTCTTTGAACATTTCATTATAATACTTTGTCTTCTTGAGCCACCCTTTGAAATCTTCTGTTCAGCTCTCTTACATCATCATTTCTTCCTTTCCCTTTAGCTACTCTACATTAAAGAGCAACTTTCAGAGTCTCTTCTGACATCCATTTTGGTCTTTTGTTTCTTTCCTGTCTTTTAATGACCTCAGCTTTCTTCATGTATGATGTCCTTGATGTCATGCCACAGTCGTCTGGTCTTTGGTCATTAGTGTTCAACACGTCAAATCTATTCTTGATATGGTCTCTAAATTCTGGTAGGATATACTCAAGGTCATACTTTGGCTCTCGTGGACTTGTTCTAATTTTCTTCAACTTCATCTTCAACTTCCATACAAACAATTGATGGTCTGTTCCACAGTCGGCCCTGGCCTCGTTCTGACTGATGACATTGAGCTTTTCCATCGTCTCTTTCCACAAATGTAGTTGATTTGACTCCTGTGTATTCCATCTGGCGAGGTCCATGTGCATAGTTGCTGTTTACGTTGGTGAAAAAAGGTATTTGCAATGAAGAAGTCATTGGTCTCACAAAATTTTATCATGCAATCTCCGGCGTCGTTTCTATCACCACGGCCATATTTTCCAACTACTAATCCTTCTTTGGGAAACCCTGGTGGAGTAGTGCTTAAGAGCTATGGCTGTTAACCAAAAGGTCAGCCATTCAAATCTACCAGGCACTCCTTGGAAACCCTATGGCCAGTTAGGAGGAAATAAATACGGAAAAATTCTAAGTGGCATGTTTCTGTTATCTATTGCTGCATAAGATGTCATCCATAAACTTAGTGGCTTTAAACAACAATCTCATTGCTCATAATGCTATAGGTCAGGAATTCGATCATGACTCAGCAAGTTTGGCTCTTCTTTGCTCCACATGGTGTTGGCTAGGAAAGCTCAACTAAGTCTAGAGAATGGAAGATGGTCTTACTCACACATCTGGGACTTTGGTGCTGACTGTCAATCTGGGTCCAGTAGTTCTACTCCACATGGCCTGTCTTGCTTCTCATTGTCTCTCATCCTTTATGGAGAAAGAGACCCATATTAGGGCCCAATGAAGATCACAAGACATTGGATTCTGAGCCTAATGAGTAACTGGATGAGACTTTAGCAGGTCTTGAGAGGGTATGTCTTAGGCTGGGTTCTCTAGGGAAGCAAAACCAGTAATGCGTATAAATATATACAGAGAGAGATTTATGTCAAGGAAACAGCTCACACGATTGTTGAGGCTAGAACATCCCAAGTCCGTGGATCAGGGTAGACGCCTCTCCCAAGTCACGCAGCTGCAGAAGCTGGCGAGCCCAAGATCGGCAGGTTGGAGAGCAGTGCTCCCACTCACAGGCTGCGAAGGTTGATGAATTCCAAGATCGGCAGGCAAGACCACAAGGATTCTCCTGATTCACATAGCTGAAGGCTCTGGCAAACTGAAGATCGGCAGGTCAGAGAGCAGGTCTCTGCTCACAGGCTGTGAAGATCGATGAACCCCAAGTTCAGCAGATAAGCTGACAGCACAAGTCCCAAGAACCAGAGATGAGATGATGGGAGACAGCCGCAGGATCCAAAGAGAGCAAAAAGCTAGAATGTCTGCCTCTATTCAGATGCAGGCCACGCCCCCAAGGAGACTCCCTTTCATCTGATTGGCTACTCACAGTATATTCAATCATGGGAGTGATCACATTAAAACACTGAGAATCATGGCCCAGCCAAGTTGACATACAATCTTAACCATCACAGGGTATATTTTGCATACGGGAGAGACATGAATTGTAGCCAGAGGACAGACTGTGAAAAACTGTCTGCATGTTTCTTCTCCCATTAAGAGATGGAATCTATTCCCCTTGAATCTGGGCTCATCTGTGACTTGCTTTGACCAACAGAAAGTGGCAACAATAACTCAGGGTCAGTTTGGGTCCTACCCTTTCAGAAAGCTGACAATTCCATTTTCACTGTCTTAGGATGCAGCCATCATATAAAGAAGCAAGATCTAGATGATTAATGATGAGATACTTCTAGAAGATATAGACAGAGAGAGATCCATCCAGTCCCCAGCCATTCCAGCCACCCTTAGCAGAGGACCTAGAAGCCCCAGGCAAGCTCCCCACTGAATATAATCACATGAATGACCCCAGCTAACATCGCATGGAGAGGAGATGAGCCATGCCAGATTGACCCTGACCTAATCCCCAACCCACAGAATTCTGAGCAATGAAATTATTGTTTTAAACCACTAAGTCTTGGGGTGGTTTGTTAGGCAACAATAGATAACTGAAACAGATATTATCATTCCAGCCAAATGAACTGGGACTAAGGGTATGGCTTCAGTCTTGGTGAGAAAGTAGAGTGCTAATCCAAGAAAATGATGCAGAAGGTTATTCACATGGGCCTGATGAAGATCTAAGGAAGGTTGCTGTAAGTCTTAACTTTTTCCGCATTAAGGAATTAACTCTTTTTTTCTTTTCTTTTTTTTAAATTGTGCTTTAAGTGAAAGTTTACTACTCAAATTAATTTCTCATTCAAAAATTTATACACATATTGTTTTGTGACATTGGTTGCAATCCCCACAATGTGACAGCACACTCCCCCTTTCCACTCCAGGTTCCCTGTGTCCGTTCGTCCAGTTCCTTTGCCTTCCTGCCTTCTAGTCCTGCTTTTTGTCCAAAAAAAGTGGGAGCTTCCCACTTGGTCTAGTATATTTGACTGAAGAAGCACTTTCCTTGTGTGTGTTATTTTTTGTTTTATAGACCTATCTAATCTTTGTCTGAAAAGTAGGCTTCAGAGCATCCAAGGGCCATAGTGTCAGGGATTCTTCCAATCTGTCAGACCACTAAGTCTGGTCTTTTTACATAAATTTTAGTTCTGTTCTACTTTTTTCTCCTGCTCTGTCAGGGACTCTCTGTTGTGATCCCTGTCAGGGCTGTCGGTGGTGGTAACCGGGCACCATCTAGTTCTTCTGGTTTCAGGGTGGTGGAGCCTCTGATTCATGTGGTCCTTTAGTCCTTTAGGCTAGTATTTAAGGAATTAATTCTTAAACAAGATAAAGAAGGAAAATATCTCTCTACTGGTTTGGGTCTTCAATGTGTCCCACCTGTTCATGTTCTACTATGTCTGTGCTGGAATATTCACTTTTTGTTTCAGGGATCTTATTACATCAACATTTGGATTTCCCAAGAAACTAATGAAGCTTAAGTTAAGTGCTCCTCTCTTCCACCAGCCCCTTTCAAGGCCTTGGGAGAGATTCAAGAAATGTGCTCACCTGATCAAATGTTTTTTTAATTTTTGCTAAGGTCCGTGTTGGATAGTGTCAAGGTACTCGCAAAATTTGGGGGGATCCAGCTAAGGGGAAACAGAATTGGGGATATATTTAATTTGTATTCAGAAAAATATATGTATATGTTTTGCAATCACTCCCTTATATAACTAACCTGTTGCTAGCCATCCAGGCTGGCTACCAGGAATATCCCTACTTCCCACTGTGCAAACTCACTAAGCATTGTAACATGAAGCTGTAGGCAAGAAGTTGTATCTTGAGAGAAACTTTCCTGAATTTGACAATAATTCTTAGAATGTGTATGACACTACTAATAACAAATTGTGAAGCAGAAATAAACAGTTCTAAATGATTAACAATAAAATACTAATTTCAAGCAACTATGCTAGGGGAAAGATTAAGTTATCTTTCTATTATCTCCATAGAAAATGGTATCATAAAATCATTTTAAGTGAAAAAGCAATCAAAGAACGTCACAAAAAAAAGTAGAAAAAAATATAGAGGTGGTTAATTTTCTTGAAGTATTTTGCTATTTTTCTGTATTTTATAACGTGTACAGTATTTGTCAGCTTTTTAAAGCTTGGATATATGTTAATTTTCAGACAAAATTTATTTTCATAGGGCAACATGTGTAGTAACTGTTAAATGAAAAACTATTTTGTTCTGTAAGCCTTCATCTTAAGTGAGAATAACAGCACAGTTGGAAGAGCGTAGTCAATGTCACTGACCTGTGAATGTAGAAATTTTTGAAACGGTGTATCTTTGGCCATCTGTAATTTTCATCAAAAAAAAAGGTTGAGAATTTAGAGGCTTAATACGTTGTGGGGTTGTTAACCAATGTCATAGAACAACATGTGTACTACTGTTTCATGAGAAACTATTTGCTCTGTAAGCTTTCACCTGAAGTACAATAAAATACATAAAAAAAAAAAAAAAAAAAAAAAGAATGTCACAAAATTGTTTAAACTTTGGTGCATAAAACTTGAATTGATCCAGATTACATATATTAGTTCATTTAATCCTACAATAGTTCACTGAGGTAGATACTGTTATAGTTTCCATTTTATAGCTGAGAAAACCAAGGGAGAGAAAGATTAAGGTCACAGGGATAACAAGTGGTTAAACCAGGATCTGAACTCAGGCAAGCTGATTTCTAAGCCTGTGTCTTAGCCACTCATTCCCTACCCTACTGTTTCTGAGGATGAATGAGGCCCAACCTTTGCCCTTAAGGAGCAGTAGTGAACCCAGATCATAATTGCAATTTAGTGTAGTATGTGCAATATTAACTACACAAAGTACAGAATTAGAAAAGGGAAATCAAATTCCCTGGATAGAAGGGAAACCTTCACAGAGAAGACTTAGTTGATTACAATACGTAAAAATTTACATTTGAAATTCTCTTTAGACTCATTTCATGTGCCTAAACTGGTTGGCCGTGGTCACCAAGCACTAATTCCCAGCATCAGACAATATATTACTTAATCCCAGGGCACAAAATAAACCTAAGTAAATAATTATGTTTTCGAAAACAACAGAGATTTCTAAAATACACTTTAAAATTTGAAATGCGTTGACCCTCCCACCATCCCCACAAACTAAACATGAGTGATGGAGAAAGTGAAGCAACCATAACTCAAAAGTCTATGTACCTGCACGACGTAATGACACAAATCTTGTGCAAACTTGACATGGGCCTGCGTTTTGTTAGTCCCAGCCTAATTCTCCACGCGGTGTTCTGTATAGCTGAGTCTCCAAAACTTGGTTATTATAGATGAAAATGATATTTCAGCAAAGTCCCTCTGGTAGTTTTAGCAATAGAAACCTTGGCTTATAGGTTAAGGAATTCACCTTAGAATGAATCTCGTGCTACAGTAAGCAAACCTAGGTGTTTGGATTTAAAGGAAGCAGGAAATGAGCTCCATTCTTCTATAACTGAAAGTGACAAGTGAAATATAGTTAATTTAATAAGTAACAAATATGATGGGAGGAAGACTATGAATAGAGTTCATTAGGGAAAACATTACCATTCAATCAGTTTTAATGGGCCTCTTCATACTCCAAGCTGCTTATAGCACTGGAGTGTCTCCTATGAAAAGTTCTGAGAATAGTAAATCAAACAATTTGAAGATTTAATTTTGGGAATAACATTCAACAAGGGCCAAATATCTATGTCAGTCAACTGTACTGAGTTGTACTTGGCTCAGTGGTCATGCACTAAATCACCTTGTTTACAAAGTGAATTTACGTGTGAGAAGACGAGCATTAAGAGTAATTGATCAAAGCAAACTGCAAGAAAGGATCCAAAGTAAAATGAAAAAAAGACCCAGCAGAATCAGAGCAGAGGAAGTTCTTCCCTGAAAGAACAATACTGTGGTTCCTTCCGCTGGGATGTCCTTACCCCACTTCCACCCAGCCAATCCTACTTATCCTTTGTGATGGTTAATTTCGTATGTCAACTTGGCTATACTATGGTGCTCAATTTTTTGGTCGAACACTAGCCTAGATGTTGCTGTGAAGGTATTTTGACTTAGTTCCATGCAATTAGATCAGCTGGCCTTAAATAAAGCAGACTACCTGCTGTAATGTGGGTGGGCCTCGTTTAATCAGTTGAAGGGCTTAAGAGCAAAATGGGAGTTTTCCCTAGGGTGTATCTGCCTCCAGACTTCAAATAGACGTTTTGCCAGAACTCAGTCACTTTTCACTCTCCTAGTTGCCTGACCTGTAGATTTGGTTCAAAGGCCTGCAGTAATCTCAAGCCTGTCGCCTGAACTACACATTTTGAATTGACCAGTCCCTCTCCATCACATTAACCAATTCCTTAAAATAAACCTCTCTCTCTTTTCCCCATTTTATATGAATGCTTGTCTTCATACCAAAATTTATTTTCTTTTTCTTAAGAAATGCCACAAAAATGTTTAAATTTTTTGCCCCATAAAACTTGAATTGATCCAGAGTACGTATATTAATTCATTTAATCCTGCAACAGTTCGCTGAGGTAGATACTGTTGTTATTGTCTCCATTTTATAGCTGAGAAAACCAAGGGAGAGAAAGATTAAGGTCACACAAACAACAAGGGTTGAACCAGGATCTGAACCCAGCCAGCCTGACTTCTGAGCCTGTTATCTTAGCCAGTCATTCTCAAATATATATACATCTATATCTATATAGACATATATGTGTATATATACAGTCATGCACCGCATTATGTATGGGCAATGTCCAACCACATATACGTCCACGGTCCCATAAAGTTATAACAGAGTTCAAAAATCCCAATAAGAGAACAGGATGTGGCAGATGTACATGGTAACTGCACTTAGCAAGTGCAAGAGGTTCCCACATGCAGCACGTGTATCTCATGTCTCTCGTGTACAAAACGATTTCACTGCTAGGCATATAATAGTACAGTACATATATAACCTACAACACATATGTCTTGATAGTCATAATAAATGCCTTTTACTGGCTTACATATGCACTATACTGTACCTTCTGCAGTTATTTTAATGTGAGCTTTCCCTGCTTACAGATACAAAGTTCACCATATAACTGTGTATGCTTTGACTCACAGGCAGCAGCATTCAATCTCGTGTATCGCGCATCTCTTGAGTGTTGTAGCATTATCTCTCTGCTTTCTTTTGCAAATATTACCATGAAGTGCATCTTGGTTCCCAAAAGCAGCAAAACCGGTGCTAGTGATAGCAGCAGCAAGAGGCAAAGGAGAAGTGTCAATCTGGAAGTGATACAAAAGGTTATGAAACAACACAAAGGTGGAAAGTCAGTGAATGTTATTGCTTTCGATTTAGGCATGTTCGCACAGCATCCAAATCACATAGTCCTATTTGACAGAATGCTATCATGGACGTTCAGTGACGCATGACCATATATATATATATGTTGTTGTTGTTAGGTGCTGTTGAGTCAGTTCCAACTCACAGTGACCCTATATGAATGTATATATCAACTAATCAACTGTCTCATTATCCGACATTTCATATTAATGACAGTAGTAAAAAATCTACTATCTGACTATTTTGCACATTAACAACATACGTCTGGTAGTAACGAACGCTGAAGTGCGAGGTGAGAGTAACACTGGCTGTGACAGGTAAAGGTTATGTGTCAACTTGGCAGAGCCATGATTCTCAGTGGTTTGTCAGTTATGTAATGATATAATTTGTCAGTTACGCAGTGATGTAATTTGGCAGATCCATTTTGTGATCTGATGCAGTCATCCACCATTTTTGCATAACAATGATTTTCACATAACAACCTGGTCTTTAGACCTTGATCATGTTGATAAGTGAAGAGTGGGTGTGTACATATATATATATATATATATATATATATATATATATATATATATATATATAGGCACTTAAGTACAACCCACAGTTACAAACCAACTCCCATAAAGCCTATTATATTAAAATTCAAAGTACATACAATTGCTCATAATAATAAACGGGCACTACTTTGCGACATGCATCAAAACATTATTATTATTACTATATTATTATGTTAAAGATGTTTAGTATATCTGGAAGTGTTTCTTTAATTTTTTTATGCATAGGAAGGAATACTGTATACTAAGACAGACATTTGACTAACTAACATTAGATACAAATCTCACCTAAATGTTGTAACTTACATACAAATTCTTCTTAAAGACAGACTTAGGAACACAACTCATTATAATCCAGGGACTGCCTGTATATATATATTTATATATATATAAAACCTGATTGCCATCAAGTCAATTCCAACTCATAGCAACCCTATAGGACAGAGTAGAACTACCCCGTAGGGTTTCCAAGGAGTAGCTGGTGGATTTGATCTGCCAACCTTTTGGTTAGCAGCTGTAGTTCTCACCCACTGCTATAGGGTCGCTATGAGTCAGAATTGACTCAACACATACATACATATATGTATGCAGACAGAGAGAGAGAAAGAGAGAGACATTATATAGACACATAGATACCCCAGGCCCATTACTAGAGGATAGTTGTCATTCAAACAAAATGGAGTATACAGAGAGATACCTCAAGCATGTAAGAGACCACTTCCTTATCAGCTAAAAATAATGATTCTGTTTGGTCCCCACAGTTCTCCAAAGAGATGATGAATATCTTTCTGTATCCACAATGATAAAAGGTGCCTGAAGGATAACTGAAAATGTTAGCCTGATAGCCTCCCATTAAGACTCAGATTGCTTGAAGATTTATTTTCCTCCTAGGACTACCTACAGCAGGGTCTTTAACAGCCAAGGTGTTCCCAGTTCTACTTTCCACTTTCAGTAGCTAGAATCTGAGATCATATATTCAACTGACTACTAGCTATTTCCACTCAGATGTCCCACAGGTACTTCAAATTCAGTATGTTCAAAATAGAGCCTACCTATCCACACTCCATGGACAATAAATGGTACTAGAGCCAGAAATTTGGAAATAATCCCACACCCCTTTCTCCACATCCCATTAGTTGCTATGTAGTTGTGATCGTATCACCTAAATTCTTCATATGTCCTTCTCTTGCTCTTCTGCCCTCATGATTTCTCACCTAGATTATAGCAGTAGCTGCCAAAATAACTACTATCTTGCCCCCATATAACTCATATTCCACGCTGTAGTGAAAGTAATCTTTCAAAAATGAAAATCTGATCACTTGAAAACTCAAATTTCTTAGCAGGGAATCAAAGATCCATCAGGATCTAGTCCATGATTACCTCTCTAATGTCATCTCTTACTATTTCATCCCATACCATACACAGCAGCCAAATAAAACCACCGGCAATTTGCTAAATGAGTCACGCCCTATCTTATCTCCACCACTTTCCCTGAAAAGCCCTTTCCTATCTTCTTCACCTCAGAAACTACTATTCATGCTTCTATACTTAATTTAGGCGTTATCACCTCCAGGAATGCTCCCTTGATTCTACCCCCAAAAAGCAGTATAACATGGTAGCTAAAAACATGAGTTCATGAATGTAAACAACTGGCTCTGAGATCTTGGTCAAGTAACTTAACCTCTCTGTGCCTCAGTTTCCTCATGTGTAAACCAGACATAATTTCTCATAGTATTATTGATAAAACTGAATGAGATTATATATTTTTAAAAGTAGCTTGAACTGTTCCTGGGATATGGTAAGCACTCATAAATATGAGCCATTTTTCTTTTCAAAATTAAGTTAAATTCCTTAGCTTTATGACTCCAGCCTTCTAAGAACTACTCAAATGTTCTAGAAATTATGGTTTGACTCAAAAAGTCTTATCCATTTGTCTTCGAGTTGGAGAAACTGAAATGATAAAAATATTTCCCTGACTCCCTTGCAGCTAAGGCTCTGCATGTAAGCTATATTCTGTTAATCACATGTTCTCAGGCAATTGTGAGGGGCAAAAATCAATCAGACACCATCTTCCAGTCAATTCTTGGCAGTCTCTGCTAGTAAACATCACCTTGAAAATAATCGTTTCAGCTTCCTGGGTATTTAAAGGCAATTATGGTGGAAGCAGCAGCATCTTAAGCTGGCTCCTTAATCATAAATAGCAGCTACAAGCAGCTGCCAGTGTCCATCCTTCTTGTGCAGAGGCATGAACACTCATGGAAGTAGAGGTATTGGTAGCAGTGTTAACTTTGCACAACCTTAATGTGACCTCAGGTGGTAACTACCCTGTAAATTAGTTTATTGTTCTGAAGACATTGATGGAAGCCCAGCCTAGAACCTGCTCCTTCATTTCACCTAAAAAAAAAAAAAAAAAAAAGCACCTAATTCCCCGTATTCCCTGTATTAAATTTTTTACTGCTTCAACTGTCTAACCAACCAGTCTTACTTTTCATTTCTTCTTACCTAAACTCTGCAAACCAGTCAGGGTGCTTCACTGCTCTCTGGACACTCCATGCTTTCCTAATAGCCCCACTTTTCTTGTGCCTTTTCCACCCCATAATTCCTTCTCGGAGCCCTGGTTGCACAGTGGTTAAGAGCTCAGCTGCTAACCAAAAGGTCAGCAGTTGAATCCACCAGCCACTGCTTGGAAATCCTATGGGGCAGTTCTACTCTGTTCTATAGGGTCACTATGAGTTGGAATCAACTCAACGGCAATGGGTTTGGTTTCAGGAACTCCCTCTTGGAATCACACCTGTAACCCCAAATCTCCTATTTGAAATTACCTTTTCAGAAAGCTCCTTAGTCCATAAACAGTCATAGCTCTAATATAAACAATTTTTATATTGCAATTTTTGGCAAAAACAATCTGCAATAGTAAAATGACGATTAGGAAAGTTTACATATGTATACTCACAATCTAGCCAAGATGTCATGAATCATTTGCAGATTCCCATAAAAGTCATAGCGTAACTAGGACATCTTTTTCTCAGGACTTTCTAGGACTTTCAATAACTATTTAATGCCTCTCATTTCTGGTAGAAGAAATTTCTACAGATCCAAGTTCAACACATAAATAGCTTTAAGCAAAGTTATTTAACCCTTGGGGAATATAAAATTTTGAACCACAAGAAGCCATTTTTGACCAAAATACGTAAGGGCTTCAAGATTTTAAATTTTAAAATAATGCTGAATTTCAATACACTTTAATTTGAACTAGGGTGTGAATCCCCGTCTGCATTAGAAACGTATATTTGAAGGATTGGAAATAAAGGTTCTGATTGCCACCTTGGTCAGTAATTAGCTTTGTGATCTTAGGCAACTGGCTAAAATTATCTGAGAAATTATATAATTTAAATAAAAGCTAGCAACAGTAAAATACTATAATTCTGAAGCTACATGTTGAGGTTGTCATGAATTCAATAAGAAGTCTAGAAACATGTTCCTTTATTGTGTCTTCTCTGAACTGACTTTTTCGTTGCTCAAGACACTTTGAGCATTGTGGGTACCAACAAGCTTTGGTAGAAACCTTACAGTGAGGAAAATAATCTTGACTCAATGCCGCTAAACTCTGTTACATGTTCTATAAAAGCAAAACAAAACATAAATAGTATTTTCTGATGTCTTCAGGGCCTTATGTAAATTATGTGAAATAGCTCAGATATTTTTAACTTTCTCTTTATTGAAGACTAAGACTTAAGTATGAGCCCAAGGGGCTGGCCTGGTAAGCAATTTGAGCAAATACACAAAGCTGTATGCTTAAAATTGTCTCTGTCTTCTGACATTGACATGCTATCAGAGGAAAAACCCCTAACTACCTCGACCCTCTCTTCTCTCAAGCCTAGTTCATTCCCAGAAAGCATCTTATGATAAAATCCCTGTGGGCCATCCTTCCAACCTCCACATGTATCCATTATCTTCATTTTCTATTGCTGCTGTAACAAATTACAGTAATTACAGTGGCTTAAAGCAATATCCATTTATTATCTCACAATTCCATAGGTCAGAATTCCAGAAGAGCTCAGCTGATTCTTCTGGTCAAAGTTTCATTGAGGTGTCAACTGGCCTAGACTCTCATCTGGAGGTTCTGGGAGACAATCCACTTCCAGGCCCTTTCAGGTTGTTGGCGCAGTTCAGGTCCATACTTTTGTAGGACTAAGGTCCCTATTTCCTTGCTGGCTGTCAGTCATGGGTCATTCTCTGCCTCCAGAGGCTGCCCACATTCCTTGGCTAGTGACCCCCACTTTCTTCAAAGCCAGCAGCAGCACTTCACATCCTTCTCATGCTTCAAATCTCCGTGACTTCTCCTTCCGATGCATCTCTCTGACTTCCTCTTCTGCTTTCATTTTTGATTTAAAGGCTCATGTGATTATGTTAGATTCACTAGATAGTCCAGGGTAATCTCCCTGTTTTAAGGTCAACTGATAAGTAAATTTATTTGCATCTGTAAATTCATTTTCCTGTATAAAGTAACATATTGACAGTACTAGGGATTAAGGACTAAGGAATCTTCTTAGGACCTATAATTTTACCTATTACAAGTATGCTCCTGACTGGAACACCTACTTCAATGATTCAGGAAAAGAAAAAAACTCTATTTACAAGTGTCCACTTCAAATTTCTGAAGTATAAAACTTATTTGTTAAATCTTATAATCATCGTATAACGATAAATGTATTTATACTCTCCTATCCAGTGTCTTTTATTTTTAAAAATGCGAAAACTTGATTGTTCATATGCAAATTATATTACAAGGTCAATATTTTGGATAAGGTATTATGTGTGTTTGACTACGTGCGACTATGCGTGATGATCAGACTGGGTGTAAGTTTTTGTCTCTGTGTGTATATATGTATGTAGAGTCAATGTAATATAGCGGAGAAAAAAACAGATTGGACCTTCAGAGTTCTGAGTTTTAGCCCCAGTTCTACTACTAACTACCTTATATGATTTTATGGATTGAATTGTGTCACCCAAAAATATGTGTCAACTTGGCTAGGCCATTGTTCCCAATATTGTGAGGTTGTCCGCCATTTTGTGATCTGATGTGATTATCCTTAAGTGCTGTAAATCCTAATCTCTATGATATTAATGAGTTAGGATTAGAGGCAGTTATGTTAATGAAGCAGGACTCAATCTACAAGATTAGGTTGTATTTTGAGTCATTCTCTTCTGAGACATAAAAGAGAGAAGAGAGCAGAGAGACAGGGGGACCTCCTACACCACCAAGAATAAAGAACCAGGAGGGAAGCGCATCCTTTAGACCTGAGGTCCCTGTGCAGAGAAGCTCCTAGACAACGGGAAGATTGATGACAAGGACCTTCCCCCAGAGCCAACAGAAAGAGAAAGTCTTCCCCCGGAGCTGGCACCCTGAATTCAGATGTCTATAGCCTCCTAAACTATGAGAGAATAAATTTCTCTTTGTTAAAGCCATCCACTTGTGGTATTTCTGTTATAGCAACAGTAGATAACTAAGACATGACTTTCAGCAAATATCTAAGGAATTCTGGCCCCAGTCTTTTCTATTGTAAAGTTGGGTGTTTCATTAGTTTCTAGGTTAACAACTGGCTAAAGATTCTTCATCTCAAGTAATTTATATTTATACAAGTTAAAATCACACATGAACCATAGTTCAAGATGTTAAAAATATTTCTGTAAAGAAATATTTCTTCATAAAAGGATGTTGAAGAAATTAAATTTTTATTAAAAATTTATATGAAGTATTTTTCATTTCTTCCTGAAAAATATTCAAATTTTGTTTATCTTTCAATTCACCTTACTGTTAACAAAAAAGAAGGTTACAAATCTGCTCATCAAGAAACAAAATGAAATTATAGTTCTAAAAAAAGTTCAACATCTCAAGATTCATATATATTCTAATGTGAAACAGCTGGTTATCAAAATGTCTTCCTAAGAAGGCAACATAGGCAGAATGAATTCTGCAGAAGATTTTACCCGTCATTTCTTTCCTGTGGTGAAGTCTGATACAAAAACACTCTTTCTCTTACATCCACAGAAAGTTCCCTTTGCCCCAGTTCACAGCATCTATTTCCCAAATGCACAAATAATTGCATGAGGCATATTTTTAGTATATCATATGTAATGTATGTTTTAGGTACAAGGAGACTATCAATTATTATTTGTGAACTCAGAACTCCATGAGTTTCAACACTGACCTCACCCATTAAAGTTATCTACCGTTAATATGAAAAATGTTTGATGAATGTAATTGAAAGTGTCCACACTGATACAATCTCTGATATTTTTTCCTGAAAGGCATTCATAGTACAAAACCTCTTACATACAACATAATCTTAAAAGCTTACATTTTCTGTTACTTGTTTTAATTTTAAACTACCTAAATGCAATTATTTTTGTTTAGTTGAACTATTAAAATAGATTTCTTAAAGAGTACTTTAGCTTATATTTCCCAATAATTGCAGCTGATATTCGGAGTGAGGCTAGGCGAGGCAGAAAAGTCCAAAGCCTAGAATTTATATTGCCTGTTCTACTTCCATATGGTGTATTCATACTGTTTCTATTACGGTTATTCGAGGATATTCTAAAAGGCAGAAACCATCTCTAGTTCTTTATGGGTGTGTGTGTGCTAAATATATACGTAACAAAACATTTGCCATTTCAGCATCCTTCACATGAACAACTCAGTGTTATTAATTATGTTTATCATATTGTTCAACCATCACCCTTATCTGTTTGCAAATTTTTCTGGTATCCTTAACAGAAGCTCAGTGTCCCCTAAGCAATGAGGCCCTCTTTCCCCCTCCCTTCTGCCTGTCCCTGGTAACTACTAATAAACTTTGGTCTCTATCCACTTGTTTATTCTAGATATTTTATATAAGTGGTATCATACAATATTTGCTTTTTGTGGTTAATTTATTTCACTCAGTACATTTTCAAGGTTCATCATGTTGTAGCATGTAGCAGGACGTCGTTTCTCTTTGTGGCTGAATAACGTTCCATTGTATGTATAAACTGCATTTTATTTATCCATTCATTTGTTGATGAACATTTAGCCTGATATCACTCATATTACACTACTTTGCACGTCATGGTTGCTTCTTACATATTTTTGCAAATGCCATAGGGTAGCCTATGTGAGGTAATTTTAGCAGGACTATCAAGGAAGAGGCAAGGGTTTGTGCAGAATGAGTAGGTGGTGGCAAAGCCTGAGAAATCCTTTTTTTTTTTTTTTTCTTTGTTGTTATTACTCTACTTTGCCCCCCAGACTGAAATGAAATAACCTGGGAAATATGGAAAGTAACCTGGGAAACTTATAGAAGAGTGACCTCAGTGCTGAGCATAGATAACTTTAATGACAAACCTGAAATTAACTTTGTGGCATTATTTTCTCCAAGCAAACACCACCAATTCACAGACACAGAAGCATACAATGTTTATGCATAATACCGTTTTTTAAAAAGAATGTGACTATGTTAGCATGGATGAGAAGTCTCTAATATAAAAACAGTTGTACTCATATGATTAAAATTCTATCTGCAGCTCCCTCCTCTGTTCACTTTCTTTAAATGCAGTTTCCTTTCTGCTTTTTAGAATAATTCATCTTGACAGTATCGTTGTATTCCAGAATTTTCAGGGGTTTTTTTTGGTATCGTTCCATTCTATTAACTCATCTTTTTCATTCTTTTTTTTTTTTTTTTGCCCCCCTAATTTAAGCAGCTACAATGCTAGAGTAATTTATTTCAGTCATAGGATAGCTTTCAAACCTGTAATACTTCTGGTTTAAAATGGAAAATTGGCCTATAAATTCTGATGTTATTTTTCCAGGTTTATTGTGTTACACATCTTACATCTTGCACATAGCTCACTACATACTTGTGGAATGGATTATGCCATCAACTATTGATGAAAAAGTTCTTATAGTAGCTTTTAAGGCAATAAGCAAGGGTAGTCCTGTCTGAGACTATTGACGTGATTATGCTGCTATGAACAGTGTCAGAGACATAGCTTGCCATTTTGTCACTTGAGCAGGAACTCTGTTTTGCTCACAAGTCATCCCGCATCACTAAGAATAGTGATGAGCACATAGTCATTGCTCAAAAAATATTTGTTTAAACAATAAATGAGTGCTTAAGGTCACCAACCAAATTCCTGCTGCTTTCAGGGTAAACACAATCTTTAATTATTGAATACTTGTCCTCAAGGGCCTCTCTAATAATATACCTTTTGAGGAGTCCACTAATTTCTTTCTTTTTTTAATTTTCTTTTTTTTTTTATGGTTGTAATTAAATGAAGTTTACGTTTTAAGTTAGTCTCCCATACAGAAATTTTTTTTTTACTTACATTTTTATGGGACCCCAACCGCTCACCCCACTCTGCAACAGCACACTCCTCCCCTTCGCCCCTGATTCCCCATGAACATTCAACCAGCTCCTAACACTCTCTGCCCTCCCATCTCATCTCTGGACAGAAGCCACCCTTTTGGTCTCTTGTATCTACTTGACTAAGAGGCACATTCCTCACAAGTATCACTTTATGTCAAACAGTCCAGTCCAATCCCTGTCTACAGAGTTGGCCTCGGAAATCATTTTAGTTCTGGCGTGATAGAGTCCAGGGGCCATTCTTTCTGGGGCACCTCCAGTTTCAGTCAGACCACTAAGTCTGGTCTTCTTACTAGATCTTGAGTTCTGCATCCCATCATTCTACTGCTCCATCAGGGACCCTCTGTTGTGTTCCCTGTCTGGACATTCATTGGTTTTTAGCCAGGCACCATCTAGTTCTTCTGGTTTCAGGCTGATGAAGTCTCTGGTTTATGTGGCCCATTCTGTCTCTTGGGCTAATACTTTCCTTGTGTCTTTGGTGTTCTTCATTCTCCTTTACTCCAAGTGGTTGGGACCAATTGATGCATCTTAGATGGCTGCCTGCAAGCTTTTAAGACCCCAGACACCACTCACCAAAGTAGGATGCAGAACATTTTCTTAATAAGCTTTGTTATGCCAACTGACATAGATATCCCCTGAAAGCATGGTCCCCAGACCCTGCATCCCTGCTACTCTGTCTCTCAAAGTATTTGATTGTATTGAGGAAATTTCTTAGCTTTGGTTAAGTCCGGTTGTGCTGGCTTCCCCTGTAGTGTGTGCTGTCCTTCCCTTCACCTAAGATAATTCTTATCTACTATCTAGTTAGTGAATAACCCTCACCCTCCCTCCCCACCCCTGTAACCATCAAAGAATGTTTTCTTCTGTGTTTAAACCTTTTCTTGAGTTCTTGTAATAGTGGTTTTATACCATATCTGTCCTTCTGTGACTGACTAAATTCACTCAGCATAATAAGTTCCAGCTTCCACCATGTCATACGATGTATCACAGCTTCATCATTGTTCTTTATTGTTGCATAATATTCCATTGTGTGGATATACCATAGATTGTTTATCCATTCGTCTGTTGATGGGAACCTAGGTTGCTTCCATCTCCTTGCTATTGTGAACAGTGCTGTGATGAACATGGGTGTGCATATATCTACTCATGTGACAGCTCTTGTTTCTCTAGGATATATTCCAAGGAGTAGGATAGCTGGATCATATGGTACTTTTATTTCCAGCTTTTTAAGGAAGCGCCAAATCGATTTCCAAAGTGGTTGTACCATTTTACATTCCCACCAGCAGTGTATAAGTGTTCCAGTCTCTCCACAACCTCTCCAGCATTTGTTATTTTGTGTTTTTTGGATTAATGCTAGCCTTGTTGGGGTGAGATGGTATCTCATTGTAGTTTTGATCTGCGTTTCTCTAATGGCTAATGATCGTGAACATTTCTTCGTGTGTCTGTTATCTGCCTGAATATCTTCTTTGGTGAACTGCCTGTTCATATCCTTTGCCCATTTTTTAATTGGGTTATTTGTCTTTTTACTGTTGAGGTTTTGCAGTATCTTGTAGATTTTAGAGATTAAAGGATGATGGGATTTGTCATAGCCAAAAATTTTTTCCCAGTCTGTCAGTTGTCTTTTTACTATTTTGGTGAAGTCTTTTGATGAGCATAAGTGTTTGATTTTTAGGAGCTCCCATTTATCTAGTCTCTCTTCTGGTGCTTGTACATTGTTACTTATGGTTCATATTGTATGCCACGTATTAGGACTCCTATTGTTGTGCCTATTTTCTCTTCCATGATCTTTATCGTTTTCAATTTTATATTTAAGTCTTTGATCCATTTTGAGTTAGTTTTTGTACATGGTGTGAGATATGGGTCTTGTTTCAGTTTTTTGCATATAGATATCCAATTATGCCAGCATCGTTTGTTAAAGAGACTGTCTTCTCCCCAGTTAATGGACTTTGGGCCTTTGTCAAATATTAGCTGCTCATAGGTGGATGAGCTTGTATCTAGATTCTCAACTCTGTTCCATTGGTCTATGTATCTGTTGTTGTACCAGTACCAGGCTGTCTTGACTACCGTGGCAGTATAATAGGTCCTAAAATCAGGTAGTGTAAGGCCTGCCACTTTGTTCTTCTTCTGGAGTAATGCTTTATTTATTCAGGGCCTCTTCCTTTTCCATATGAAGTTGGTGATTTGTTTCTCCATCTCATTAAAAAATGCTGCTGGAATTTGGATAGGGATTGCATTGTATCTGTAGATTGCTTTGGGTAGAATTGACTTTTTCATTATGTTGAGTCTACCTATCCATGAGCAAGGTATATTTTTCCACTTATGCAGGTCTCTTTTAGTTTCTTGCAGTAGTGTCTTGTAGTTTTCTCTGTAAAGATCTTTTACATCTCTGGATGGATTTGTTCCTAAGTATTTTATCTTCTTGGGGGCTATTGTAAATGGTATTGATTCGGTGATTTCCTCTTCAAGGTTCTCTTTGTTGGTGTAAAGAAATCCAATTGATTTTTGTATGTTTATCTTGTATCCTGAAACTTTGCTGAAATCTTCTATTAGTTCCAGTGGTTTTCTTGTGGATTCTTTGGGATTTTCTGTGTATAAGATCATATCAATACAAATAGAGATACTGTGACTTCTTCCCTACCTATTTGGATGCCCTTTACTTCTTTTTCTAGCCTAACTGCTCTGGCTAGGACCTCCAGCAGAATGTTGAATAATAGTGGTGATAAAGGGCATCCTTGTCTGGTTCCTGTTCTCAAGGGGAATGCTTTCAAAGTCTCTCCATTCAAGATGATATTGACTGTTGGTTTTGTATAAATGCCCTTAATTATACTGAGGAATTTCCCTTCTATTCCTATTTGATTAAGAGTTTTTATCATGAATGGGTGTTAGACTTTGTCTAATGCCTTTTCTGCATCAATTGATAAGATTATGTGGTTCTTGTCTTTTGTTACATTTATGTGATGGATTACGTTGATTGTTTTTCTAATGTTGAACCAACCCTGCATACCTGGTATAAATCCCACTCGGTCATGGTGAATTATTTTTTTGATATGTTGCTGAATTGTATTGGCTAAAATTTTGTTGAGGAGTTTTGCGTCAATGTTCATGAGGGATATTGGTCTGTAATTTTCTTTTTTTGTGGTGTCTTTACCTAGTTTTGGTATCAGGGTTATGCTGGCTTCTTAGAATGAGTTTGGGAGTATTCCATCCTTTTCTATGCTCTGAAATACCTTTAGTAGAAGTGATGTTATCTCTCCTCTGAAAGTTTGGTAGAATTCTCCAGTGAAGCCATCCGGCCCAGCGCTTTTTTCTGTTAGCGGTTTTTTAATAACCTTTTCAATCTCTTCATTTGTTATGGGTTTATTTAGTTGTTCTACCTCTGTTTGTGTTAATTTAGATAGGTAGTGAGTTTCTAGAAATTTTCCATATCCTCTAGGTTTTCAAATTTGTCAGAGTACAATTTTTCATAGTAATCTGTTATGATTCTTTTAATTTCAGTTGGTCTGTTGTGATATCACCCATCTCATTGCTTATACGGGTTATCTGCTTCCTCTCCTGTTTTTCTTTTGTCAGTTTGGCCAATGGTTTATCAATTTTGTTGATCTTTTCAAAGAACCAACTTTTGGACTTGTTAACTCTTTCAATTGTTTTTCTATTCTCTATTTCATTTAATTCTGCTCTAATTCTTATTATTTCCTTCCTTCTGGCACCTGTAGGCTTCTTTTGCTGCTCTCTTTCTACTTGTTCCAGTTGTAGGGTTAATGCTTTGATTATGACCCTTTCTTCTTTTTGGATGTGTGCATTTATTGCTATAAATTGCTATAAACTGACCTCTGAGCACTGCTTTTGCTGTGTCCCAAAGGTTCTGGTAGGATGTGTTTTCATTCTCGTTTGATTCTATGAATTTCTTTATTCCCTCCTTAATTTCTTCTATAACCCAGTAGTTTTTGAGCAAGGTGTTGTTCAGTTTCCATGTGTTTGATTTTTTTCCCTTGCTTTTTGTGTTGTTGATTTCTACTTTTATGGCTTTATGGTCAGAAAAGATGCTTTGTAATATTTTGATGTTTTGGATTTTGTTAAGGCTGCTTTATGGCCTAATATGTGGTCTATTCTGGAGAATGTTCCATGTGCATTGGAAAAGAAAGTATACTTGGCTTCTGTTGGGTGCAGTGTTTGGTATATGTCTATGAGATCAAGTTGGTTAATTGTAGCATTTAGCTCTTCTGTGTCTTTGTTGAGCTTCCTTCTGGATGTTCTTTCCTTCACCGAAAGTGGCTTGTTGAAGTCTCCTACTACTATTGTGGAGCTGTCTATCTCTATCTTCAGAGCTGCTAGAGTTTGTTTTATGTATTTTGGAGCCCTGTTGTTGGGTGCATAAATATTTATTATAGTCATGTCCTTCTGGTGTATTGACCTTTTAATCATTATATAGTGCCCTTCCTTATCCTTTGTGGTGGATTTTACTTTAAACTCTATTTTGTCACAGATTAATATTTCCACTCCTGATATTTTTCAAGTGTTGTTTGCTTGATATATAGTTTTTTCCATCCTTTGAGTTTTAGCCTGTTTATCTCTTTAAGTCTAAGGTGTGTCTCTTGTAGGTAGCATATAGATGGATCATGCTTTTTTATCCAATCTGCCACTCTCCATCTCTTTATTGGTGCATTAAGTCCATTTACATTCAGCGTAATTATTGATAGGTATGAGTTTAGTGCTGTCATCCTGATATCTCTTTTTGTGTGTTGTTCACAGTTTCTTTGTTCTCCTCAATTTTCTGTCTGAGTCATTTTTATGTGTTTTTTTTTTTTTTCATCTTTTTCTTTGTTGTAGATTTTGTGTTTGCTGGGCCTTTATGTTTTTCTACTTTTTTATTTTGATTTGTAAGATTGTTAGATTCCTTTGTGGTTACTTTAATATTTACCCCTATGTTTCTAAGTTTATACCAGTCTTTTATTACTTTATATCATCTTAACTTCCCCTCCATATAAAAAATCAATGTCTCCATTGTTTAAGTCCCACTTTTTTGTTCTAATATTATCCTTTTTTACATGTTGATATCTGTTTCCCTATTTTCAGTGTTTTAGCTTTGATGTATTTTGGATATCCATATCTGAGTCAATATCTGGTTGCTCTGTCCTGTGTTCTAGTCTTGCATTGTTATCTGGTGTTATTGATTATCTAACCATAGGATGCCCTTTAGTATTTCTTGTAATTTTGGTTTGGTTTTTGCAAATTCCTTGAACTTCTTTTTATCTGGAAATGCCCTAATTTTGCCATCATATTTGAGAGACAGTTTTGCTGGATATATAATTCTTGGCTGACAGTTCTTTTCCTTCAAGGCTTCATATATGTCATCCCATTTCCTTTTAGCCTGTATGGTTTCTGCTGAGTAGTCTGAACTTATTCTAATTGACTCTCCTTTGTAGATGACTTTTCTTTTATCCCTAGCTGCTCTTAAAATTCTCTCTTTATCTTTGGTTTTGGTAAGTTTGATTATAGTATGTCTTGGTGACTTTCTTTTGGGATCTATCTTTTGTGGGGTTTGATGAACATCTTGGATAGATATCTTCTCATCTTTTGTGATATCAGGGAAGTTTTCTGTCAACAAATCTTCAACAATTTTCTCTGTATTTTCTGTTATCCACCCACCCCCTATTCTGGTACTCCAATCACTCGTAGGTTATTTCTCTTGATAGAGTCCCATATGACTCTTAGAGTTTCTTCATTCTTTTTAATTCTTTTGTCTGATTTTTCCTCAAATGAGTTGGCAACAAGAGCTTTATCTTCAATGTCACTATTCTAACTTCTACTGCCTCAATTCTGCTCCTGTGACTTTCTATTGAGTTGTCTAATTCTGCAATTTTATGGTTAATCTTCTGGATTTCTGATTGCCGTCTCTCTATGGATTATTGCAGCCTATTAAATTTGGCATTTTGTTCTTGAATAACTTTTTTAAGTTCTGCTACTACTTTGTCTGTATGTTCCCTGGATGTTTCTGCATTATGTAGAATTTCCTTTCTAATTTCTAGAAGAGTTCTGTATATTAATCTTTTGTATTCTGCTTCAGGTAATTCCAAGAAGTTCTCTTCCTCCGGAGAATTTATTGATTCTTTATTTTTAGAGTTTGCTGAAGCCATCATGGACTGCCTCTTTATATGACTTGATATTGACTGTTGTCTCCGAGCCATCAATAATTTATTATAATTTTATTTTTTATTTGTTTAGTGAGACCTAGCTTCCTATTTTGTTTTGTTTTGATATGCCCAAATAGGCTGCTCATGTGCACTAGTTTGATTTTTGACACCTTTGAATCGCTAATGTCCTGTCACCAGGTAGGTAGTTCTGTAACTATGTGCACACAGGAGTCCATTAAATTTTCCTGTATGGGCTCAGCTTGGGTGTTCAGGCAGTCGGTCACCAAGTGTGTGATGCAGGCTCTCACCCCCAATCCTAGAGAGGCATGGGTGATTGGTGCAGGCACTCAACTCTGGCTGTGATAGGGGATCACGCACTGAGCCAGGCAGGGGGCTGATGGCCGCCCCTGAGAGTCTGAAAGGAAAGCGTGTCCCTATTCTCTAGGGTGAGTAGGTAGGTGAGTTTTGCAGCCAGACTATGAGCACCTCACTCTGTTGGCTGTAAAGACTCTAGGGCACCACTTTTTCTTGGACTCTTGTAGCAGGTGACTAGGTGCTTTAGGTGATACCACCAGTCCTCAAGCCTCTGCTGCAGATTGATAAAAGTGCCTACTTAAGGGGCAGGGCTGTTTCGAGGGTCACAAATCTGCCAGTTCACAGCTGAAGCAGTTGAAGTTAAACTTCAGATGTTTGCCCTGTTGTACTGTGGTAGTGAGGACTAACACTGTTGAGATGGGTCCCCACAAGTCTATACAGGGGTATAAGGCACTCAGAGTCTGTGGACCCCTGATACCTATGCCTAGCAAAGGAGCTGTGCCAACTCTGTGTTCCTGGCTTAGGGGAGCCAGTAGCTTATTTGTTCCCTCTCCAAGGCCAGGAGAATGGGTAAGGGTGCTTTTTGGGATCTACTTCCAGCCCAGCAGACTCCCGGTGCAGAGCGTGGAGGGAGGAGGTAAAAGGGAGAGAGGTTTTTCCCAAATGGGCTTTTTTTTTTTTTAAATCCCCATGAAAGGGTACATGCATGTACTTATCTTAGCCTCTTGGGAGCTGCTTTTCACTGGTTCGTAGTGGCCACACAGAATCTCTGCTGCTGGGTCTCTCTCGATGTGGAAACTGCTTCTCAAGAGGGCGCACAGCACAGCTGTTTGCCTGCTTCACTGCAGACCGGCGTTAGCTGCAGTGATGCAGTTTTGCTGCTGTGGCTCTGGCACTCTTTGCTTCTTCCAGACCGTCTACCTCTCCCCTATCACTCAGACGGATTCCTCAACTTTGCCTTATTCAGGGCTCCCAGATATTCAGATTGAATCAAATCACTTGTTTTTCCAGGTCTTTGTTGTAAGAGGGATATAGGAAGTGTCTAACTACTCCGTCATGTTGCCCATGCCCCCCAGGAGTCTACTAATTTCTATCCTGTGAAGCTGAACCTCTTTGATCCATGATAGTTCTTGGACATTTCAAAAACACATTTATAAACAATGTCTTCTTTGACTATCACAATAGATAAATCACTACACTGTGTGTAACCTTTACTAGATTAATTTTCTGAGGGCAAACTCATTCCCAAGCTCTTGTGGACATTTCTCCAGACCCCACTGTATCAGTCAGGAGAAGCAAAGTAATGCTGATGTAACAAAAAATCCTAAGATCTTGTTGTTGTTGTTAGTGCCTTCGAATCAGTTCCAACTCGTAGCAACCCTATACACAACAGAACGAAACACTGCCCAGTCCTGGACTGTCCTCACAATTGTTGTTATGCTTGAGCCCAGTGTTGCAGCCACTGTGTTGATCCATCTTGTTGAGGGTCTTCCTGTTTTTCACTGACCCTCTACTCTACCATGCATGATGTCCTTCTCCAGGGACTGGTCCTTCCTGATAACACATTCAAAGCATGTGAGATGAAGTCTCTCCACCCTCACTTCGAAGGAGCATTCTGGCTGTACTTCTTCCCAGACAGATCTGTTTGTTCTTCTGGCAGTCCATGCTATATTCAATATTCTTCACCATAATTCAAAGGCATCAATTCTTCTTCAGTCTTCCTTATTCGTAGTCCAGCTTTCACATGCATATGAGGCAACAGAAAACACCATGGCTTTGGTTAGGCACACCTTAGTCGTTAGAGTGACATCTTTGTTTTTTTAACACTTTAAAGATATTTTTTGCAGCAGATTTGCCCAGTGCAATGTGTCTTTTGATTTCTTGACTGCTGCTTCCAAGTGTGTTGATAGTGGACCCAAGTAAAACGAAACCTTCTACAGCTTCACTATTTTCTCCATTTATCATAATGTTGCTTATTAGTCCAGTTGTGAGGATTTTTGTTTTCTTTATGTTGAGGTGTAAACCATACTGCAAGCTGTGGTCTTTCATCTTCACCAGTGAGTGCTTCAAGTCCTCTTCACTTTCAGCAAGCAAGGTTGTGTCATCTACATATGGCAGGTTGTTAATGAGTCTTCCTCCAATCCTGATGCCTCTTTCTTCTTCATATAGTTCAGCTTCCTGGATTATTTGCTCATCATACAGGTTGAATAAGTATGGTGAAAGGATTCAACCCTGAGTCAACCTTTCCTGACTTTAAACCATGCAGTATCCCCTTGTTCTGTTTAAACGACTGCCTTTTAGTCTAAGTACAGGTTCCGCATGAGCACAATTAAGTGTTCTGGAATTCCCATTTTTCATAATGTTATCCATAATTTGTTATGATCAACACAGTCAAATTCCTTTGCATAGTCAATGAAACACAGGCAAACATCTTTCTGGAATTCTCTCCTTCAGCCATGATCCATCTGACATTAGCAATGATATCCTTTGTTCCACATCCTCTTCTGAATCCAGCTTGAATTTTTGATAGTTCCCTGTCAATGTACTGCTGCAACCACTTTTGAATGATCTTCAGCAAAGTTTTACTTGTGTGTGATATTAATGATATCACATTAGTATTCTCAGTAACCTATAAAAACTGAGGTTAATTTTTCATGCTCATGGTATGTGTCCACGGCTGATCAACAAGGGCTCTGTTCATAATAGTCACCCGCACTCAAGCAGCACCCAGGCTGAGGGAGCAGAAACAATCTGGAACACAGCATTGACAGTGGCACAGGGATAAGAGAGTACAGCAAAGCATATGCAGGCTTCTAAAGTTTCTGCCTGGAAGTGTCACACTATGCTTCTGCTTACAATTTTACTAGCCACAGCAAGTGCTATGGTCACACCTGAGATCAACAGGGTGTAATGGATAATTCTCCTATAAGGAGGGAACACAAATATTAGTGAATTGGTGTATGTTAAAGTAATACATTCTACTACTGTTATGTCCTGAAAATAGAATATATAATGTAAAATCAATAATTTAGGGACCATGTAGTTCTAAATCTCAGGTTATGCATGCAACGACTAGGAAGAAAAACATACAGGGAAAATCAAAATATGTCATTTTGTTCTTTGATAATTGGAGAAACATATTAAATATATGTCATTAAAAATAAAATTAAAAGATTATGGAATTAAAACAGTTACATAGGTTCTTCCAAGTCACTGAAGAAGAGAAAAGCAAATTAAACAAAATTCATATAGCAAAAGATCAAAAATAGAAGAAAGAGCAAGGATAAATTAAAAATATAAAGCTTAACAAAAGATAGCAAAAGACCACGTATCACAATTAGGGACACATACACAAAAGATTTCAAATCTGCTATGAAAGGCAAAGACTACTTAAAAAGTAAGAACCAATTGTGCTTCTTAAAAGACTAAATTAAAGTAGACAAAAAAGGTAAAAATAAAGGGTTTGACAATTTAAATGTAAACACAAACAGAAAGCCAATGGGAAAAGAGCAATTCAGGTGAAGTGGAGTTTAAAGGAAAAAATTAAATGGAATAAAGAGGGTAAACTTTATAGAGATAAAAATAACAATTCACAATTTAGTCAATTTGTCATTAACTAAGACATCTCAGATAAAAATGTCTCAAAATCTACTATCCCCCACAGAACAGGGGATATGATCTTAGTCAACAGTGAAGCAAGAGTATGACTGAACCTCTTGCATAAAGTTCAGAACTTCAAAGGCTACCCCATCCATAAAAATTGGAGAACTCTGTCCACAGTAGCAGCAGGTTGTGAATTAGCTTGCTGACTGCTCAGAACCTGGGAGAAATTTTTGTGAAAAACTAAAATCCCAAGCCAGCTACCCCCACACATGTGGGATCTGAATGTACAAGACATGCTTACAACAAAAATCAAAAGCTAAAAAAAAAATCAAAACTTGTTAGTTGCCGAGTTGGCTAGTAGCCGAGTGTTTAACAGTTTGTGCCACCCAGGGACCACATATTAAAACAACTTTGCTAATGATGAACTCATGAGAAAAAAATTACAAACACTCAAATATGACAAATACTAACAATAGTATTGATAATAGTATTTTGTTAATAAAAGTTTGCAAATGTCTTTAGTTCCCAGAAAGAACACCAGAAAAACCGGTTGATCAAGCAAAGATAAATTTATTAGCCTTACTCCACAAACAAGGGAACATTGTGTGGTTTAAAATTAGAAAAGGTGTGCGTCTGTATTATATCCTTTCACCATATTTATTCAATCTGTATGCTGAGCAAATAATCCGAGAAGCATTAGCATTAGAGGAAGACTCATAAATAGCCTGCAATACACAGATGACAGAACTTTGCTTGGTGAAA
Source organism: Dugong dugon (assembly GCA_030035585.1). Classification (NCBI taxonomy): domain Eukaryota; kingdom Metazoa; phylum Chordata; class Mammalia; order Sirenia; family Dugongidae; genus Dugong; species Dugong dugon. The sequence continues at coordinate 18,926,558 of CM057465.1, forward strand.
GTGAAGCGGATTTGAAACACTTACTGATGAAGATTAAAGACTACTGCCTTCAATTTGGATTACACCTCCACATAAGGAAAACAAAAATCCTCATAACTGGACCAATAAGCAACATCATGATAAATGGAGAAAAGACTGAAGTTGTCGAGGATTTCATTTTACTTTAATCCACAATCAATGCCCACGGAAGCAGCAGTCAAGAAATCAAACGACACATTGCATTGGGTAAATCTGCTGCAAAAGACCTCCTTAAAGTTTTAAAAAGCCAAGATGACACTTTGAGGACTAAGGTGCACCTGACCCAAGCCATGGGATTTTCAATCACCTCATATGCATGCAAAAGCTAGACAATGACTAAGGAAGACCAAAGAAGAACTGATGCCTTTCAATTATGGCATTGGCCAAGAATATTGACTATACCATGGATTGCCAGAAGAACGAGCAAATCTGTCTTGGAAGAAGTACAGCCAGAATGCTCCTTAGAAGCAAGGATGTCGAGACTTTGTCTCACATACTTTGGACATACTAATCAGGATGGACCAATCCCTGGAGAAGGATATCATGCTTGATAAAGCAGAGGTAAAGAGGAAGACCCTCAACGAGATGGATTCACACAGTGGCTGCAACAATGGGCTCAAACATAGCAATGATTATGAGAATGGCGGAGGACCCGGCAGTGTTTTGTTCCGTTACACATAGGGTCGCTATGAGTCAGAACCGACTTGACACCTAATACCAAAAACAACAAGAATAAGAATTACTGCTCCACAGCCAGCTAGCAGAAGCATTGGGGCACAATGGCTATTTTCTTAACATTTGTTAATTAATAGTTCTTCCCTTTGCAGACAGAGAGGAAGATTTTGTCAAATAAAGTTTACACACTTGCTTTAGTTTAATCCGTCTCATGTTCCTTTATCTGTACTCTCCCTCTCACCTTTTTCTTTCCCAGGTTTAATTCACTATATCCGAAGCCTCAAATTCAAGAGGGTATTGACCTTGTGTCCTTCACGCTACTGCACTCTCCACCACTTCCTTCTGTCTTCTCTCTCTCTGTATCCCTCCGTGCAGCCATCTCAACTTGAGGAGACTAGAGCAATATATACACAGTAGCTCTCAGCTCTAACTCTACCATTAAAAGCAAATGAACACTGCCAGGCTTAGAGCCTCTGTTGTGATTCTCTTATTTTCTATACGTGTTGATAAAGACAGATCAATTAGAAGATTCCTTTGTAACTCAAATATGTAACAAAAAATGTACACATCAAATTATGTAGTCATTTCATGTCGTGGGGTTGTTAACCATGTCATAAAACAATATGTGTACTACTGTTTCATGAGAATATATTTGTTCTGTAAACCTTCACCTGAAGCACAACAAAAAAAAAATTATGCAGTCATTTGTAGTTTGAAGTAAAATGCTTTCATTTGCATTCTCTTCACCCTTACTCAAGACAACCTCAACCCCATAGTAGTTTTACCCTGCATAGTATTCTCAATAGCAAAACCATTAGTCAGTAGTATTTGAGTGTACATTGATACAGAGTGTTGGATGTCTTGTGGCAGTTATAAAATTAATGTTCCCCATCCTTGAACTGGTAGTGGGGGCATAGTGGTTAAGAGCTACAGCTGCTAACGAAAAGGTTGGCAGTTTGAATCCACCAGGAACTCTTTGAAACTCTATGGGGCTGTTCTATTCTGTGCTATAAAGTCGCTATGAATCGGAATTGGCTTGATGGCAGCAGGTTTGGTTTTTTGGGTTTTATCCTTGAATTGGAGTCATGGTGGTGTAGTGGTTAAGAGCTACAGCCTGCTAACCAAAAGGTCGGCGGTTCAAACCCATCAGCCGCTCCTTGGAAACTCTATGGGGTAGTTCTACTCTGTCGTTTAGGATTGCTATGAGTCAGAATCGACTTGACGGCAATGGGTTTGGTTTTTTCTTTTTTAATCTTTGAATTAAATGGTTTTGTGGGTGGGGCAAACAGTTAAGCACTCAACTAATCGTAAGGTTGAGGTGCCTCGGGAGACACACCTGACAATCTGCTTCTGAAAGGTCACAGCCTTGAAAACCCTATGGAGCAGCTCTACTCTGCCCGCATAGGGTCAACTCCACGGCAAGTAACAACAACAACACAAAGGATAGTAGGGTAGAGGAGGATATAGCATTTTTGGGGTCTAAGTGCAAATGGTTTAGGACAGGTATTTCAAGGCAGGGAACTGATTGGGATTGGGCAAAGTTATTGACATAAGAGGTTAGAATTGGTGGTAAAGTAACCAACTTCTCCTGGTTTGTCTAGGACTTATCCAGTTTTAACAATGAAAATCCCACATCCCAGGGACCCCTTCAGTCCTAGCAAACTGGGACAACTGGTCATGCTAACTGGTGGATACAAATTGCTATGGTCTTGAAGCCAGTCTAGATAAATAAACGGGTGTTTCATAAGTGAGCTATTTGCCCAGATGAACCATTTATTTTTCTGCTAAAAGAGCTATTTGCCCAAATGAGCGAACAGTTCAGATTAATTGGTTTGCAGGAAGTTCCTGAAACAGTGAAGTTAGTTATTGGTTTAGGACTTTATTATCCAGGCAGGAATTTACTAAAACAGGTAGAAAAGTCATATTGATACAGATAGCCTGAGTTCTCAGTCCTGATAGTTAAGCTATGTGGATGTAGGTGCTCTCAGTTCTTAATAGATTCACCTAATTCAGAAGTAAATGAGCCTTGACATAAATTAGTTCTGGTACTGATTAGAAGTCAGTAAGCAAATGTTTACTGAGCACCTAAAATACGCCAGATTCTGTATAGACACCAGAGGCAGTATGTAAAGAGAATTGGTGGAATAACTGATGGCAGGTGCTGCATTATCATCCACAAAGCATTTATTATCTTTAAGGTAAGATAAAGATGATAAAGTTAAGACTAAAATCTTAGGCTTCCTGGTGGCTCACTTTGTGCTAGACTACTCACCTCCAAGTTGGTGGTTCAAACCCACCAAGCGGCACCGCAGAAGAAAAGCAGATAGATATCTGCTTCCGTAAAGATTATAACCAAGAAAACCCTGTGGGGTGCAGTTCTACTCTGTAGCACATGGGGAGCCATGAGTCAGAATCGACTTGACAGCAACGGATTTGGTTTTTATTTGACAAAAGACTGCACAGTCAAGCCACATAATAGTAATAAAACGTGATCTTTTAAAGAGGCATTTATATTCATTTATCATTGCAGCAGGCCCTGTACTAGGTGCTGGGGATTCCGTGTTTAATAAAAAATAATAATAATAATAATGACATGATCCCTGTCTCCACGTGGCCTTCACGAACCACCACGGGTGCTACTTTTTCTTTCAAATTTTGGTGAAGTCTTTACGTGGGGGAGACGGAGGAAAGAGGAAAGGCCGGGATGAAAGGGACCACGTGTATACTGCCGAGGTCTAGAGAGGCGTCCACACTCAGGTAAATGGGCCAGTCTTCCAATCCGCAATGCCAGAGTCGGAAGCAGAGAGGGTCTCCCCACCCTACAAGGGGCGGAGGCTGGAAGCGGGCGGGACCTGCGGTGGAGGCGGGCTGAGCCGGGGGCGGGGCGAAGGGACCGGAAACGTGGCGGAGGAGCTGCGGGAAGGGAGGGCCCGGTCCTGGGCCTGGGCCTGCATCGGTCGCCGCCAGGGCCACGGTGACGGCTGCGGCTTCTCGTCGGCGCAGCCGCATGGAGGCGGTGGGCTGACGGGGGGCCGGGGTGGGATGCGGCTGACGCGGAAGCGGCTCTGTTCCTTTCTGATAGCCCTGTACTGCCTCTTCTCCCTCTACGCCGCCTACCACGTCTTCTTCGGGCGCCGCCGCCGGGCGCCGGCGGCGTCCCCGCGGGGCCTCAGAAAGGGGGCGGCCCCGGCGCTGGAGAGGCGCGGCCGAGGTAGGACCGGGCGGCGGCCCCCTGTGGCGTGCGCGCCTGGACGTGGGTCGCGGGGTGGGGCTGTGCGGAGCCGAGCTGTGCGGCGCGGACCCCGCTCTCGGCCCCGGATTGTCTCTGGCACCCGCGTGGACTTTCATTCTCCAGCTCTCGTGGGCCAGCCTTGAGCTCCGGGTTGGAGGGTGTGCGTTTTTCTTATCCTAGTCCGAATCTCCCACGCTGTCCCAGCTCCCCACCCCAAGGCTGACGGGCGCGCACACCTTTAAAACATGTATTGAGTGTCCAAGACATCACAGATGCCGGAGAGATTCCTGGGAATGCTGTAGGAGGCCGCAAATTGCCGCTGGGTTTAAGACATCTATGCCATATTGAAACAAAAAGTCTTCTGTAAGCATGCATTAACTTTAGAAGGCCAGAGCACTTTCCCTCCATGTTCTGGCTCCTTGTCCGATGTTTTGACTTGTGCCACGATCGAACTCAGCTTTTATCACTCCCTTTTTTCAGAATTTTGTACAATAGTATCTAAAGCTAGTGGACACTTTACATTCTGAAATCAAGTTTTTATGCATAGGTTATATATGTACAGTGGAGTCCCTGGGTGGTGCAAATGGTTAAGGAGCTTGGCTGCTAACGGAAAGGTTGGAAGTTCGAGCTTTGAGTCCACCCAGAAATACCTTGGAAGAAGGACCTGGAAATCAACTTCTAAAAAAATCAGCCATTGAAAACCCTATGGAGCCCAGTTCTACTTTGACACACATGAAGTCACCATAAGTCACAGTCGACTTGATGGCAACTAGGTTTTTGTTCTAATGTATATATAATAGATAAAGAAGTGCAGAAGTTAAACATGTAGCTTGATACATATTATCGAATTATTTTAAAAGATTTTGTTTTAGAGGATATAATTATTTTGTCTTTGTTAACTTTTTATTTCTAAGATCTTTCAGATTTCCTTTTTGTGTGTTTGTGTTCAAATTCAGTTGCTTTATTGCTTGGAAAAATTGAAATGAGAATGAAATTAGAACTCCCTAACATCTAATTTGGAGACCTAGTGGCGCATTGGTTAAGCATTCAGCTGCTAACCAAAAGGTCAGCAGTTCGAATCCACCAGCTGCTCCTGGGAAACCCTATGGGACAGTTCTCCTCTGTCCTATAAGGTGGCTTTGAGTTGAAATTTACTAGATAGCAATGGGTTTGGTTTTTTTGTTTTAACATGTAATTTAAATGACTTAAGTGCAGCTATACCTTACTGAGCCCCTGGGTGATGCAGATAGGTAAGTATTTGACTACTAACTGAGTACTTGACTACTTTACTGAGCCCCTGGGTGGTGCAGATAGTTAGGTACTTGACTGCTAACTGAAAGGTTGGCTGTTTGATCCTACCCAGCCCTGGTGGCATGAGTGGAAGCCCTATGGGCCAGTTCTACTCTGTCCTATAGGGTCACTTTGAATCAGAATCGACAGCAAGGAGTTTTGGTTTTTCTTAGAGGCACCTCGGAAGAAAGGCCTGGCTATCTGCTTCTAAAAGGAGCACAACTACTCTGCACACATGAGGTTGCCACAAGTCAGAATTGACTCAAAGCAGCTGGGTTTTTTTGTTGTTGTTGTTTTGTTTTACCTACTGATAACAGTTTTACTCTTTTTAAAACACAGAACAGTCTGCTTTGGAAAGTGAAGAATGGAATCCTTGGGAAGGAGATGAAAAAAATGAGCAACAACACCGATTTAAAACTAACCTTCAAATATTAAATAAATCCACAAAAGGAAAAACAGACCTTAGTGTACAGATCTGGGGCAAAGCTGCCATTGGTAAGTTAATGTATAGAGTTAGTAACAAAGCACCATAAAATGTACTTTATTAACATTAAATCAAATTAATTTTAATTAACATAGTTTAGTTCACCATTAATTAAGGCATCATGGTGCACTTTTTCATTTTTCGTCAATATTACCTTTCTCCTTTCTGTGCAAATGCATATATTCCATTGTTGACCTTCAGCATAGTTCACCTTTATTTCTAAATAGAAAATAGTAGATCATGTGGTATCGTTATATTGAAATGCCTATGTCAACTGAATTTTTATGAATTTGTGTATTTACTGGACACTTAAGACCAACTATAAGATGCGGTCCCTGCTGTTGGTGGCCAAACAAGTTTGGGAGACACTGAACTAAAAAAAGTTTAACAGAGCTTTTTACTGTAGGGCTTTCTCAGACCATTAATATGCCAGTGTTTTTTGTCATGTCCAAGATGGGCATATAGTATGTACTTAATTAAACTTGATTGCCCATAGAAGCGTTTTTGCTCCCAGTGTCCTGAGAGTCTAGTGTTCTAACCTATATATTATGGTAGAATAGAAAATGGGGTGCAAAGTGAGGGCCAGAAGATTCAGAAAGGATTTAGTGAATTAGGAGAGGCTTTATTTGGATTAAGGAACCTGGTGGCACAGCGGTTAGAGTGATTGACTGCTGATCGAAAGGTCAGTGGTTCGAAACCACCAGCTGTTCCATGGGAGAAAGATGTGGCAGCTTGCGCACATAGAAATCTACAGACTTGGAAACCCTATGGAATCAACTATGAGTCAGAATCGACTTGACAACAGTGGATTTTATTTGGGTTTAAATATGAGTTGGATTTATGTACAATAAGGGGTATGGATAAAAGTACCAGATTAGAGGAAAGAGAACAGAGAACAGGTCCAGGCATGTGATGTTTGGTAAATGCATTCCCTAGTGGGTATAAATACAAACTCTTGAAGATCACTACCATCAGGTGTCCAGCTGAGGCCTCCAATCAAGTTTTATCAATTCTTTTCCTTTATAAAGTCACCAGTATTGATTTCTTTAATTCCCCACTTCACCATTCCACTTTTTAATTAAAATTATATTGTAACAGGTTTCCATGTTTCTAGACTTTTCTCTTTTCAATCCAATAAGCACAAAGTAGCCAGATGAATTTTATCAAACACTGCTTTCATCAGTCTATTCCCCAGGCACAGGATCAAGTTCAGTCTTTTCAGCTATGGATTCAAGGCCTCCTGCAGTCTGACCCCACTGTATATTTTTCAGCCTAATCTCCAGCTCTTTGCTTACATAACCCCTTATCCTAGCTAGAGTCATCTTTGCACAGTTTGGTAATTTTGGCCTTTGTTCATATTATCCTTATTAAAATGTCCCCTTTCCATATCTGAATCCTGTCAGCTTTTAAAGACCTAACTAAAGATCCACCTTTCTTGTATAACTTTCCATATAATACCCTCAACTCAAATGTCTCTTCTATAAAACCCTCCAAATTTATACATAATCCGTACTATTCAGTTGCTGCTTGTATTGCCTCATATTATGTATTCCGTATAGCAACTACCATAATGCTTTCAATCAGCAGAGTACATTAATTTATGTAAAGCCCTAACAGCATCTTCCATCAAGTAGATGCTTAATAAACATTAGAGCCCTTCCTTTAGCAAAATGTTAATAGCAGTGGAGTGGGAACTGGGACAGAAGTTTTTTGGTAACAGTAAAGAAACAGACTTTTTTAAATCAAGCTCATATTGAGAAGTTTAAAAAAAAAATTATTTGGATATAGGGATTGTACATTAACAGAGGACCTTGAAAGCCAGACAGAACATGCTGAGAGCTCTTGAGCACAGAAGTGACTAAATTAGAATCTTAGATCTGGAAAAGAACTCAGAGAGTACTCTAATTCAGCCTGTCATTTCATAGTTGAGGAAATTAAGCAGCAGCTAATCTAAGTGACTTGCTAAAGGTAAATGAACTCAGCTGAAACCTAGTCCTTTTGATTCCGTTTCCTATTTTCTTGTTTTATTTTCAGTTGACCAAAGCAACATTTTATTTGAGAATGAATCTGGTAGACACATAGATGGTTTTAGAAAAATATAGGCCAGCTTGGAATTGCAACCTATTCAGTAATAGGTATGAAGTATCAAAAAATATTTAACTCTTAACCCAGCAATCCTGTTGCTAGGAATTTGTCTTAAAATCAATCCCATAAAAGAAGGAAAAAGTTACATGCACAAAATAACTATTTTGAAATTATCTATGCAACGTGTCTGTTAAAAGCAGACTACAGAATTATATTTATACTACATTTATAATTGTGAATCATTTTATTTTTACATGTGGTGGGATTGTAGATGTATTTATATTTTGTTATCTTAATTTTTTCTGCAATGAATAATTTTTACAGGTTAATAATACAGAGCAGACATAAAAGTTCCTATGTATTTGAGATTCAACAACACTAAGTTAAAGACCTAAAAGCAACTCTCAGAAATTGATGTGATGATGTTCAATCATTGACACTGGAAAAGTCCGAGAAACGGGGGGGGAAAGTAAAATTTGTGCAGAAATTAGAGCCTACAGTGGTAACTTCTGACTACGATTATTAAAGACTTTGTGGCCACTTTGTACTCCAGGTGTGATTGCTCTAGACGTACGCTACACTAGATGCATTACTCTAGTAATAAGTACCTAGATTATGAATACGTCATTGGAAAGAAACATTTTGAAGGGAAGAAAATATATATGTGTGTGTGTGCGTGTGTATATAATTTAGTGATTAAAGACTGTTAGTATCAAAAATGACTTCAAGAGTTTGAGCCTAGACAGTTGAGAAAAATGATAGTTCCTTTGAGAGGGACAGTGAAGAGGAAGGGAAATTGTTTTGGGGGTAAGATGATTAATCAACTTTGGATATGTTATATTTGAGGTAAGAAGACATCCAAGTAGATATGTACACTTGGAATAAGCATGGAGTTCAAATGAGGTGACAGAGTTAGAGACTCTAAATTTTGAAGTTATCAATGAGGGGTTATAATTTAAGCCAGGAGTAATAGATAAAGATGATTTATGTTTTCAGGGTAATATCTTTGAAAGCATAAACCATAGAAAGGAAAATGAATATTCAAAGTAAAGCTACCTGAGTTTATAGTAACACATGACTATCTGTTCTCATTATAACCACTTGAAAACATTTCTTTGGTGTTTCAGTATCATTATGCTGTTGTAACAAATTTTCCCACTCATAGTGGCTTAAAACAATTTTAAAAAATCTTACACTTCTGGAGGTCATATATCAAAAGAGCTGTGTTCCTTCTGGACCCATTAGGAGTTAATTTGTTTCTTCTTGCATCTTCCAGCTTCTAGAGGCTGCCCACATTCCTTGGCTTATGACCCACATCACTCTGACCTCTGCTTCTTTCATCACATTTCCTTCTCTCACTCTGACCCTTGTGATTACTTTTTGCCCACCTGGATAATCCAAGATTATCATAACATTCCCATCATAACATCCTTATGTTTATCACATCTGCAGAGGTTCTGGGGATTATGGCATGAATATCTTTGGGGCACCATTATTCAGCCTAACACAGTCTGCCCTCTGGCCCCCAAAGATTCAAGCCCATCCCACATGCAAAATACATTCACCTTTCCTAAAGTCTCAACCCATTACTGCATTAACTCAAAGTCTAAAATCTCATGTGCCCAAAAATCCTGGGGCAAAATTCCTGTCCTGTGGCCTTGTGAAACTAGAAAACAAGTTATCTATCTGCTCCTAAAATGCTCCATGTCTTTGTCCCTTTCAGCCCAAGTTGGCAATGTTTCTGCTGATATAACATTCTCAAGAACATTCTGGGTTTCCTCAGTATGTCATGGAGATTCACTCCATTAGACAAGAGGACCCTCCACAGATCTTTCTTGGATAATCCTACCTCTATTTCTGACTTCTACTTAGATGACTGAGGAGATCTGTGGGTCCCATAACTAATTTCTTTGAAGAGCAGTGTGGTCTGACTGAATACTCTGACCTTTTGATCCTTCCACTGCACTAGCAAAAGGTTGTCCAGCCACATCCTTGGCTTTCTCTCCAGAGCACACTTTCCTCACAGTGTATCTCCTGATTTTATCATCTTTTACAATCTAGGTAGCCTGAGAATTTCCCAAATCATGTGCTGGTTCCTTTTTGCTTAACAATTCTCCCCCGTAATCTGTCTCTTTCCTCTCAGATTTTACTATAAACAGTAAGAAGAAATTAGGCTGTACCTTTAACACTTTGCCTGGACATCTCTTCAGTTAAATATCCAGTTCATCATTTACAAGTTTTGCTTTCCACACAACTATAGAACACAGTTTTGCTAAGCTTTCTGCCACTGTATTGCAAAGATCCTCTTTCCTCCAGTTTCCAACAACATGTTCCTTGTTTCTTTCTGAGCCCTCACCAGCAGCAGCTTTAACGTCCATATTTCTAACAGTCTGCTTGTGATGATTTAGGTGGTCTCTAAGATGATACAGATTTTCCCCAATTCCAAAGCCACTTCCATATTTTTAGGTATTTGACAGCAACACCCCTCTTCCAGGTACCAAAATCTGTACTAGTTTCCTATTGTTGCTGTAACAAATCACCACAAACTTAATGGTGTAAAATAACAAATTTATTATCTTATAGCTCTGGAGGTCAGAAGTCTAAAATGGGTCAGCAGGTCTGTGTTCCTTCTGGAGGCTCTAGGGGAGAGTTTGTTTCTTTGCTTTTTCCATTTTCTGAGGCCGCCTAAATTCCTGTGCTCATGGCCCTGCATTGCTCTGACCTCTGCTGCTTTTGTCACATTTACTTCTCTTACTCTGACTTTCCTGCTTCCCTTTTGTAAGGACCCTTCTGATTACAATAGGCCCACCCAAATGACATCCCACCTCAGCATCCTTAACTTAATCACATCTGGAAAGTCCCTTCTGCCATCTAAAAGAACATATTCACAAGTTTGGGGGATTAGGATGAGAACATCTTTGGGAGTTATAATTCAGCCTACCATGTTTGGAAAGCTGCTTTATCTAATTGGTCAAGTCTTTAAACATGGTTGTTTGGGTGTCACTTATACCAGGGTGTAATGAGATGGAACAGAACTCGTCTTTCAATGTGACTAAAACAGGTCTCCCAGAGGAGTTTTGTGATCTCCGGATTACCTCACTGTATCACTGCGCTCCTATACTCTAGAAGATTTCATTCAGGTGAATGATAATAAAACATCAGGGGCTGCCCTACAGAGAAAAGATGCTGTGACATTTGTTAGCAAAGGCATCATGCAGTGAGGGATGTGTGTTCAAATGAGAACAAGGTAGTAGTATCTTGACATGAATGTGTGTGTATGTATATACATAAGCTCGTCTGGTGGTGTCTCTGGGTGGCACAAATGATTTGCACTCAACTACTAACCTCAGAGTTGGCGGTTTGAACCCACACAGTGGCACTGTGGAAGAAAGGCCCAGTGATCTACTTCCACAAAGATTACAGTCAATAATGGACCACAAATACCACAGCCTCCACCAGCCTAAGCCCAGAAGAACTAGTTGGTGCCTGGCTACCACCACCAACCATTCTGACAGGGATCGCAATAGAGTAGAAGAAAAATGTAGAACAAAATTCAAACTCACAGAAAGACCAGACTTACTGGTCTGCCAAAAACTCAAAGAACCCCCAAGACTATGGCCCCCAGACACCCTTTTAACTCAGAATCAAAGCCACTCCCAAAGTTCACCCTTCCACCAAAGATTAGGCAGGTCTGTAAAACAAACAGAGCTCTGGTGGTGCAGTGGTTAAGAGCTCGGCTGCTAACCAAAGGGTCAGCAGTTCGATTCTACCGGCCGCTCCTTGGAAACTCTACAGGGCAGTTCTGTTCTGTAGGGTTGCTGTGAGTCAGAATCAACTCAGTGGCAGTGGGTGGTGGTGGTGGTATAAAACAAACAATAACACACATGAGGAACATGCTTCTTAGTTGAATCAAGTACACAAGACCAAAAGGGCAACACCTGCCTGACAGCCATGATGAGAAGGCAGTAAGGGACAGGAATAATGGACAGACGGAAATGAGGAATTGGCGTGTAGAAGGGGAGAGTGTTGACACATCATGGGGATTGCAACCAATGTCACAAAACAAGTTGTGTATAAATTGTTGAATGAGAAACTGATTTGCTCTGTAAAGCTTCACCTAAAGCACAGTTTAAAAGGAAAAAAAAAAAGATTACAATCGAGAAAACCCTGTGGATCAGTTCTATTCTACAACACATGGGGCCACCATGACTCAGAATTGACTCAACGATGAGTTTTGTTTTGTTGGTGGTGGTGGCACTAAATGGTGAATTCCCCCAGTTTGTTATAATATAAAAACAGTTCTGATCTTACAGAAATTTATGTTGTAATGTAACACATCTCATTTCAGGATAAAATGGATACTCAAGGTCCAATGATAGTTAGGGATTTCTCAGACTTAGAGTAAACAAGGTTGTTGTCTTTAATGTAACCCACACTTAGCCACATTTTACACTGACAGCCTTTGAGTTCTGTCTCTCATATATTATTGACGATTTTGAGCTATTACTGGGTAGTACCAAAAAAAAAATCTGATTTTGTAGTCAAATGATATAAAGGACAGAATATAAACTCATCTCACACTCTAGAGTAAATCAGATGGTAAATGTTTTTCTTTTGTTTTTTATTACCAGGTTTGTATTTGTGGGAGCATATTTTTGAAGGTGTACTTGATCCCACTGATGTGACTGCTCAGTGGAGAGAAGGAAATTCAATTGTAGGAAGAACACAGTTCAGGTATTAGTTGTGCAACATTAACATTGATGTATTGAGGTACAATGTTTTGTGTAAATACGAGAAGAAAAATAAGAGGAAAATATATTTATATAAAATATTTTTATTTCAGCTTGTGAACAATAGAGAAATAAATCTCATGAATATGTATTAGTAGTTAAAGCCTATCTTGAACATTTTCCTATGAAATATGAACATTCCAAAATACTTCTTTTTTTATTTTTATGGTATCATGTCTGTTTCATCTTTAACAAAATATTTTTGGTTATATGGAAAAGTTCATGCTCCAAATTTTAGAAGTCAGTTATTGACAAGCATTTAATGTTTCATACTTTAGAAAAATAGTATGTAAACTTGAAAGTATTTTCATTTTTCTTGTTAATAAAATAGTCCTATTCACTTTTTGTAGTATTGAGGTAGTATAAAAGCTGCTGCTATGCTATTGAAATTTTAATTAAGACATTTTATGTAAGTTCTAGTATATGATTTAATGGTTTAGATTACCATTTTTCTACAATACTCAGAAATCTATTTTTTAGATGCAATAAAATCAAGGTATTGCTGAGATTTTTTTGGCTGTTATTTTTAAAAAAACTTTTACATACAACTGTATATCTCATAAAGATTTTTAAACGGTTAGAATTAAGATCATTTTATTTGGAAAACATTTTATAATTTCATAATATAAAAAGTTAAAACCAAAAAAATGGTATTTTCCATTAGATTTTGCTTTCTTATTGAAGTAAAAATAATTATTTTAAAATGCTTATTTCATGTGACGGTTGTATTATTAGGGAAAAATTGTGAACCAAAGATTCTAGTTTCTTTTGAGATTCCATTTCTTTCCCATAGAAATCAAAAAAGGAAAAGCTATAGTTAATCTCAATTTCATTTTAATTTTCACTGCTGTTTTAATTTTTTATTTACTTTATAAACTCTTGGAAAGCACTTTCATTGCGTATATCTTCTTAAACGTAAAGACGTTTTTAAAATCAGTATTAGTAATGATTATTTTTGCTTCATCTCTATTCAGGCTTCTATTGATCTAATCCCATCTAAGAGTTTATACATAGTCCTAAATTTACAATAGTTGGATTTAGGTGTTTGAAAGTAAATGTCTGTTATGCATATAACTCTGAAATTTTGGTATTTGAAAAGTAAACATGTTGTGGATATTATTCTAATAGTTTTATCCATAATATATAGACTTTTCAGGATAATTCTTAAAAATTCAAAGAAGTTAGTGTCTTTAGCTTAAAATTATAGTGTTATTATGATAGCAAAGGATTTAACCAAACATTTAGCATTAACTGCCAAAAGAAAGCCTAATTTAGTCTTCTTTTCTGAGATTTTTATCTGAAGTTTTATATTATAATCAAATATCAATGCTATTTCCTCTTAGAATTTAAGAGAACTGTGTATTCAAGGAAGTTCACTCTTGTAGTAGATTTTTTAAAACAGGTTATTAAAATTTTAGGTTCATGAAGAGTAGCATACATAATTTATTTATCCAAAATTAATAACCCTTTATGGAATTGCAAGTTTTGAGTTAAATTGGGTTACATGGGTACCAGCTTAAATGTTTCAACATATTCACCATTCTTATTTGACCAAAAGTGAGGGCAAAAGTAGTGACTCACCTTAAAGATATTGAAAGAGTTTGTAAGTAATATTGGGATACTTGCTGTAAATAAGTATAAATACATTATGTTTAAATAACTCTTTAAGTTTATAAAGTGTTTATATTATTTAATTTGAGCCTAATAACAATCCAGAGGAAGAAGTAGAAAGAATATCATCCGTGTTCCAGAGCTGATAAGGCTCAGGAATGCTGATTCTTACCAACTCGTAAATCCAAACTATGTCATCCAGAATACCAGGTAAATCATTCAAAATGGAAATAAAATTATCAATGGCCACATGCTTATGTTGGCTTAACTAGCACATTCTTTCCATACAGGCAAGCTACAAGTGATACCCAGTTAACTGAGGACTGTTAGTTTAAATACGGAATTTTATTGCATGTTCGGAATGTGAAAAACACAATTGCATTACATTTAGTGCTTCCAACTTGACATGTTTCAGAGGGCAGGAACATGAGTCCTCCTTTACCATTGAATCGGTAGCATCGCATGCATTGCTTAGCATTTAGCCTGTGCTGAGGATATGAATACGTGAATATACACGGGGCAAGCTAAACTTCCCTCCGACGAAGCCCTGTCCCCTCTGGGTACTGTAGTGTAACTGAGTTATTCAGAGCACAGACTCTGGAGCTGAGACTTCTTGTTGTGTGCCGTCAAGTCGATTCTGACTCATAATGACCCCATGTGACAGAGTAGAACTGCCCCATAGGGTTTCCTAGGCTGTAACCTTCACAGGAACAGATTGTCAGATTCTTGTCTCCCGCAAAGCAGCTGGTGGGTTTGAACACCAACCTTTCATTTAGCAGTTGAGCGCTTACCCATTCCGCCACCAGGGCTCTTTGGAGCAGAGACTAACTGGATTCAGATTCCAGCTCATCATTTATTAACTGTCTGACCTTGGGAGAGATTCTGAACAACCTATGCCTGGGTTTCCTCAAGTTTAAAATAAGGCAAATAATAGTTCCTATCTCAGAGAATTGTGAGATTAAATACATTAATATATGTAAAGTGCTTAGAACAGTCTCTGGCACATAATAACCATATGGAAGTGTTGTTGTTATTAGTTTTGTTATTTTTACTATTACTTAAATAGGTATTGCAACGTCTCCTGCCTCTCAGTTCTCCTTTTTCTTTATTTCCATCGCTGTACATTCCATGTTCCTTCCCACAAATACCTTATTGACACGTTCTTTGTATTAATATGTTCAATTAGGTTACAACGTAGCCCGAGACCTATTCTGTCTCTTTAAAGAACTTTGTCTCTACTCGTGCCCGTCATATGTGGATTTATAGTTTAACTTCATAGGGCAACCTTATTTGTAATTTCTTAGGAGGAATCTTCCTTCTGGTCACCGTGGCCTTTGCTTATCCCCAAAGACTGCCTTCAGAATCCTGTAATTTCCATACGTAGGAATGATTTAAGATACATAAAATGTCTTCCCATTTGATAAAACAAAAGTTTGATGCTAAATTATTTATTAATTCATTATTATCAAGGTACAATTATGATATTCTTAGTGAGCATCTACTACTTACAAAAGTTGAATTTACTTTAAAAGGTCACAGCAGAATAAAATGTCTAATCCTATTTTTAGAATTTCCAGATGTTACTGTTTTAAAAACTTACAAAGCTCACTATTCATCACAGTGAGTGAGAGTGTGTATATCTAATACTAATGATTAGTAGTTACTGATGCTACCTTTTAGTCAAATGCTGGACCATAAATCAGTGCAAGTCCCAAATAAAATTTTCATTGGTAAACAAGATGTCTTAGGCATCTAGTGCTGCTGTAACAGAAATACCACAAGTGGATGGCTTTAACAAAGACAAGTTTATTCTCTCGCAGTCTAGTAGGCTACAAGTCCAAATTCAGGGTGTCAGCTCCAGGGGAAGGTTTTCTCTGTTGGCTCGGGAGGAAGTTCCATGTCATCAATCTTCCCTTGGTCTAGGAGCTTCTCTACATAGGAACCTCAGGTTCAAATGACACACTCTGCTCCTGGCACTGCTTTCTTGGTGGTATGAGGTTCCCATGTCTCTCTGCTTGCTTCTGTCTTTTATATGTCAAAAGAGATTGGCTTAAAACACTACTTAATCTTGTAGACCTCATCAGTATAACTGGCACTAATCCATTCTATTACGTCATGGTGATAGCATTTACAATGCATAAGGAAATCACATCAGATGATAAAATGGTAAACAATCATGCAGTACTGGAAATCATGACCTAGTCAAGTTGGCAGATGCTTCTGGGGGACACAAGTCAATCTATGACACAAGGATAATATAATTAGTTTTTAATAATGTCACAGTTATTCTTTTAATGTTAAAATGTCCTTTAGAAAAATAATGATGATAGTGATGGTTGATGCTTATAAGGTGCTTACAATGTGCCAAACACAGTTTTACACAGTGTATATATTTTAATTTAATTCTTACCACAGCTGTATGAAATATTATTTATATTTTTCAAATGAGGAAACTGAGGCACAAAGGGATTAAAAAGATTGTTTTCCTCAGACTTTCAACTACAAATTTTAGCATCCAGAAACAGTAGTTTTAAATGTTCTAAATTCAAGAAACAACAGCAAAAAGTACAACACATAATTTGAATATGGTGAATTCTGAATTATTTTGGAACATAAGTCACATTGTTTATTATATGCAAAGAAATAATATGAAACCAAATAAGAAAACCTTGTAAAAATCCCCAAACCACTAGGTAAAAGTTAAATAAAGTACAATCTCAATACAATTTATGGTTGACCATTCATTAGAAAAAGGAACATAATGTAGTGAGACTAAAAAAAAAAAAACAAAAACAGAAAACTAGCTAGGAGGCAAATGGAGCCCCTGGTGGTACAAAATGTTAACGCGCTTGTTCAGCCACAACCAAAAGATTGGAAGTTCAAGTCCACCCAGAGGCACTTTGGAAGAAAAACCTGGCAATCTACTTCCAAAAACCCAGCCATGGAAAACCCTACGGAACATAGTTCTCTTGTGACACACATGGGTGACATCTACTTGAGTAAGAATCGATTAGACATTAATTTGAAAAATAAATCATGGCACATATAAATCGTTCAGTGATAAACCTGCTTATTCACAAGGAGTTGACAGAGGCACTGGGAGGGTAACAAGCTCCCAGGGGCAATCTCTAAATTTGTACCCCCCACTCTCCTCCCCCCGCACCCCACCTGCCTCGTAGGGGAAAGAAAAACTCCATTGCTATTGTGTCGATTCTGACCCATAACCCATAGCAGCCCTAAAGAACAGAGTAGAACTGCCCCATAGGCTTTCCAAGGAGTGGCTGGTGGATTTGAACTGCCCACTTTTTGGTTAGCAGCCATATCACTTAACTACTGCACCACCAGAGCTCATGGGGTTGATGGGGTTGAGGGCGGGTGATTTACTGGCCAAC
The DNA here is from genome assembly GCA_030035585.1 of Dugong dugon. Classification (NCBI taxonomy): domain Eukaryota; kingdom Metazoa; phylum Chordata; class Mammalia; order Sirenia; family Dugongidae; genus Dugong; species Dugong dugon. The sequence goes on from CM057465.1 coordinate 18,944,135, forward strand.
CTCATCTGGCACCCCCTTGCATTTATGCCCAGGAGCAAATGCCCCCCTCTAACCACCTGCCTCGCTACGCCTCTGGCGGTTTGTCCACTTTAGATGAACAAACAGGTATGAAAATAAATCAAAAGTAAGAGAAACTTACACTTGAAAAATGCTAGCTTCAAACCTGGGGAAAATATAAAGGTGACATTTTAAGCTGTTAAAAGTAAGGAAAAGCAGCACTGCAAAAAATAAAACTAGTATTGGTTTTTATAATATACAATTAAAGTCATGATATTGTTATAGAATGTTAAATTAATTTAAAAAACTAGCTGATGTTGGGTCAGTTGAGACTTATGGTAACCCCACGTGTGTCAGAGTAAAATTGTGCACCGTACGGTTTTCAGTGGCTGACTTTTCAGAAGTAGATGTCCAGGCCTTTCTTCTGAGGTTCCTCTGGGTGGACTCAAAACTCCAGTCTTTTGGTTAGCAACAAAGCACTTAACCATTTGTGCCACCCAAGAATTTCTATTATGCTATACAAAGCAATAAATAGATATATACAATTTGAAAAATGCTTCATGCCTCAAAGTCACACCATAGAAATAACACTTAGGAATAATATCAAACATAAACAATAACTGAGATATGTCACTCAGGACATAGTTAAAAGCTCAAGGTATTAGTACATACTCTTATTACAAATTCCCTGATAAAAACATTTTTAGTCACTTAACTATCAGAGTTAGAAATTGAAATGAAATATTAATTTTCACAATTTTCTTCAATGTTATATTTTTTAAAAAAGAAAATGACATAGAAGTTTGTATGGCAGTCTTTAAAATAGTCACATGATGTATATGGGCTTAATGTCAAATAGCTAAATTTGAGTCCCATCTCTACCATTTCCTATCTCCCCTAGTGTCCATTAGTTTTAAGAAAGTCATATAACCTCTGTCAAGGTTTCCTTTTCCTTCTTTGTAAAATTGGCCTAAGGTGGGCAAGGAGGACTGGAGACTTCTCATGCTCTAAGGTTTGTGCCTGTGTATGATTTTAGTCTAAAGAGACACTGGAAAAGCTCAATATTATCAGTCAGAACAAGGCCAGGGACTGACTGTGGAACAGAGCATCAGTTGCTCATATGCAAGTTCAAGTTGAAGCAGGAGGAAATTAGAACAAGTCCACAAGAGCCAAAGTATGACCTTGAGTATATCCCACCTGAATTTAGAGACCATCTCAAGAATAGATACAGCTCATTGAATACTAATGACTGAAGACCAGACGAATTGTGGAATGACATCAAGGACATCATACATGAAGAAAGCAAGAAGTCATTAAAAAGACAGGAAAGGGAAAAAAAAAACCAAAATGGATGTCAGAAAAGACTCTGAAAGTTGCTCTTGAACGTCAAGTAGCTAAAGCAAGAGGAAAAAATGATGAAGTAAAAGAATTGAACAGAAGATTTCATAGGGTGACTTGAGAATACAAAGGAAAACATTATAATGACGTGCAAAGACCTAGAGATAGAAAACCAAAAGGGCAGAACATGCTCAGCATTTCTCAAGCTGAAAGAACTGAAGAAAAAACTTACGCCTCAAATTGCAATATTGAAGGATTCTATGGGGAAAATATTAACCAACACAGGAAGCATCAAAAGAAGGTGGAAGGAATACAGAGTCACTATACCAAAAAGAATTGGTCGACCTTCAACCATTTCAGGAGGTAGCATATGATCAGGAACCAATGGTATAAAAGAAGAGGTCCAAGCTGCACTGAAAGCATTGGTGAAGAGCAAGGCTCCAGGAATTGATGGAATACCAATTGAGATGTTTCAACAAACAGATGTAGCGCTGGAAATGCTCACTTGTCTATGCCAAGAAATTTGAAGACAGCTACCTGGCCAACTTACGCTTATCCCAAAGAAGGTGATCCAACCAAATGTGGTAATTATTGAATGATATCATTAATATCGCATGCAAGTAAAATTTTGCTGAAGATCATTCAAAAGTGGTATGTTGACAGGGAACTGCCAGAAATTCAAACTGGATTCAGAAGAGGACATGGAACCAGGGATATCATTGCTGATGTCAGATGGATCCTGGCTGAAAGCAGAGAATACCAGAAAGATGTTTACCTGTGTTTTATTAACTGTGCAAAAGCATTCAGCTGTGTGGATCATAACAAATTATGGATAACATTGCAAAGAATGGGAATTCCAGAATACTTAATTGTGCTCATAAGGAGCCTGTGCCCAGATCAATAGGCAGTCCTTCGAACAGAACAAGGAGATACTACATGGTTTAAAGTCAGGAAACGTGTATGTCAGGGTTGTATCCTTTTACCGTACCTATTCAGTATGTATGCTGAGCAAATAATCTGAGAAGCTGGGCTATATGAAGAAGAACGTGGCATCAGGATTAGAAGAAGACTCATTAACAACCTGCGTTATGCAGATGATACAACTTCCTTGCTGAAAGTGAAGAGGACTTGAAGTACTTACTGATGAAGATCAAAGACTACAGCCTTCAGTATGGATTACACCTCAACATAAAGAAAATGAAAATCCTCACAACCGGACCCATGAGCAACATTATGATAAACGGAGAAAAGATTGAAGTTGTCAAGGATTTCATTTTACTTGGATCCACAGTCAACACTCTTGGAAGCAGCAGTCAAGAAATCAAAAGATGCATTGCATTGGGGAAGTCTACTGCAAAAGACCTCTTTAAAGTGTTGAAAAGCAAAGATGTCACTTTGAAGACTGACCCAAGCCCATGGTATTTTCAGTTCCCTCGTGTATTCGAAAGCTGGTCGATGAGTAAGGAATACCAAAGAAGAATTGGCACCTTTGAATTATGGTGTCAGCAAAGAATATTGAATATACCATGGACTGCCAAAAGAACGAACAAATCTGTCTTGGAAGAAGTACAGCCAGGATGCGCTTTAGAGGCAAGGATGGCGAGACTATGTCTCACATACTTTGGACATGTTATTAGGTGGGATCAGTCCCTAGAGAAGGACATCATGTTTGGCAAAGTAGAGGGTGGGCAGAAAAGAGGAAGACCCTCAAAGAGATGAACTGGCACTGTGGCTGCAACAATGGGCTCAATCATAACGATTGTGAGGATGGCACAGGAACGGGCAGTGTTTCGTTCTGTTGTGCATAGGGTCGCTGTGAATCAGAACCAACTCAATGGCACCTGACAACAACAACATGATTCTAAAGTAGAGATAAAACATATACTACGAATAATAAATATTTTAAACATATACCTTAGCTGTCATCATCCCTGAAACTGAAGTATTTTTTAGCACTTCATGTTCTGTGAATTAAATTACTAACTTATCACTGAGTCCTTAACCACCTGTAACATTAGGTAGGAGCCCTGGTGGCACAGTGGTTAAGAGCTACTGTGAGCTACAGCTGCTAAGCAAAAGGTCAGCAATTCAGATCCACCAGACACTGTCCAGGGCAAACTGAAAACATAGTTCTAATCCCTGTAGGTTATTATAATTTTACTAAGTTAATGTAATTTTAAAATCATGGCACATGTACATAGAAACAAAATATATGTCTAGGTTTTAACTAATATCAATAGTACTTGTTAACCATTGCTGTCATGTGCCATCGAATCAGTTACAACTTACAATGGCCCTATATGACAGAGTAGAACCCTATAGGGTTTAGTAGGCTGTAATCTTTACGGAAGCAGATTGTCAGGTCTTTTCTCCCTCAGAGCAGCCGGGTGGGTTCAAACTGCTGACTTTTTGGTTCGCAGCCTAGCATTTAACCACTGTGCCACCAGGGCTCCTTAATTTAACTATAACATAGTGGAAAGAATTTAAGCCCTGACATTAGACAGATCTTGGTTCAAAACTCAGCATCGAGTTTTACTCATTTGCTTATTGCTGATTTGTACATTACAGATTATGCAATTTAAGCCTGATTCCCGTAGTGCAAAATGGAAGGATAATGTACTCTGAAGAGCTGTTGTGAGGGTTAAATGATAAACCATGCAAAGTATATATGTATGTAAAAAGCAATTAATAAATGTTAATTTTCTTCCCCAGTAATAATAAGCAATCAAAGCAGGATTTTAGCATATTTGTGCTAAAGATGAAAAGGTTCTAGCAAATTGTAAAGAATCCAGGACCAGTGTGACTAATTTTAAGATAGATTTTTTTATATTTAATATATATAGCTTTAAAAAATTTCAGTGCTATTGGTTGTTCTCAGCAGACCTGATATGAAAGCGTGAGTTACGAAACATGCCTAATCCTCTTATGAAAACTTTTGAAAATACAGTAAAGAACGGAGACTAATTCAACAAATTCCCACTTACCTACCACCTAGAACTAACAAATTCCAGCTGTCTGTCATATTTGCTTTAGATATTTAACTTTCCTCTTAAAAAAATGAAAATATTTCCAATAAAACTGAAACTCTCTCGTACAGTTCCCCAGACCCTTTCCTCTTCCTTCCTCCACAGAGACAGCCACTGTCGTGAATTTGGTGTGTATCCTCTCATGCAAATTTTTATGTTTACATTTATACTACTAGATAGATGCATAACCATAAATAATTTTCTCTGTATACTTTTTGATTTACATGTAATTATATTTTATTGAGTGTTCTGTAGCTTGCTTTTTTTCCTTAACATTATATTTTTCAGACTTAACCCTTCATGGAATGCTTATAATGTCATTCACCGTTTCTCAATTGATTGACACTTTCTCACGCACTGATTCAGGTGCTTCATTCAGATGAAGAGCGTAATAGCAGATTGGGTACTACTGACTTTAATTAAACACCTTTCTGGTTTGAACTACACCTTTACTTGCAGAGTCTCAGGTTATTCTAGCCAGTACTTATTTTGAATGGGGTTAAAACCGTAAAAAAGACTACCACATTTTTAATTATCACTTGCAAATTGATCTGTCTATAACCAAAGCTTCTCATTAATCTATAGCCATGCCCCATCTTCCGGACTTGTTCAAAAGAGCCTGTATTATACAAATTACATTTCTAGAAAGAATATGGATTAAATCTCATTATAGGTTTTCTATAAAACTATCAACAACATCTGGTACCAAATAGCTTTGTTCTGTTTTTGTTTATTTGTTGTTTTTATTTTGTTGTTTGTTTAACAGCTTCATCACTGGTCCAGCTGTAGTTCCAGGGTACTTCTCCATTGATGTAAATAATGTGGTACTCATTTTAAACGGAAGGGAGAAAACGAAAGTCTTTTATGCCACCCAGTGGTTACTTTATGCCCAAAATTTAGTACAAACTCAAAAACTCCAGCATCTTGCTGTTGTTTTGCTTGGAAACGAACATTGTAATAATGAATGGATAAACCAGTTCCTCAAAAGAAATGGAGGCTCTGTTGAGCTGCTTTTCATAATATATGACAGCCCCTGGATTAATGAAGTGGATGTTTTCCAGTGGCCTTTAGGAGTAGCAACGTAAGTACAAAATATTACTACACATTTCTAGACTCTTTAAGACCTGAATTTCTTTTTTTTAATGCTGTTTTTTTAATTGTGCTTTAAGTGAAAGTTCACTGCGCTAGTTATTTTCTCATACAAAAATTTATACACACATTGTTATGTAACTCTAGTTGTATCCCTATAATGTGACAGCACACTCCTCCTTTCCACCCCGGATTTCCCGTGTCCATTCAACCAGTTCCTATCCCTTTCTGCCATCTCATCTCACCTCGAGACACGAGCTGTGTGTTTAGTCTCGTATATCTGCTTGAACTAAGAAGCAGCACACTTTTCACGAGTATCATTTTATGTCTGTAGTCCAGTCTAATCTTTACTGAAGATTTGCCTTCAGGAATGGTTTTAGTTCTTGGTTAACAGAGACTCCAGGGGCCATGTCTTCTGGGGTTCCTCCAGGCTCAGTCAGACCATTAAGTCTGGTCTTTCTACTAGAATTTGAGTTCTGCATCCCATCTTTCTCCTGCTCCATCAGGGACTCTCTCTTGTATTCCCTGTCTGGGTGAAAACGTGAATTTCTGAATCAAGAAGATTTGTGTTTTAGATTTGCAGAAATTTTCATTCTTTTGGTATCATTAAGGACAGGTACAATCTTTCCTCGGGGCAAAAATATGGTTTGGTCTCATGCTTCAGTGACAATAATGATATTTTTGTAGTATTTTATCTTTTTATGAAGACAACAAATGAGCAAAGTTTCTTGTTTCTGTTTTAAAACCTCAAGGCATCATGTGAATTTTCAAGCTTACCAGGAGTGTTTTAAAGACATGCTTAGCAGAGAATGGCAGACAGACTTTCTTAAAACTATGTAATTTATAGTTTAAAAAAAAAAACCTTTAATAATACTGCCTTTAAATTTTACTTTGAGGGCAGTAATATGAAAAGCACACTGGGCCCTTGAGTTTGGGAGGATTGTGACATGTTCAGATCTGCCACTAAGACTGGTTGAATTTGTGCAAGCCTAATATGTAAAATGAGGGGTCAGTTATATGATAGCTAAGTTTTCTCAATATGTTTGCTATATATAAAGTCTGTCTTCAGCTATAAAGTGGAAAATATATTTCTTATCTTTCTGTTATAGAAGGGTTTTAATTTAGAGTAAATTGACTTTGAGAGTAAGTTGCCACTAGTATATAAACTAATAGAAGGCAGGAATTTTTGTCTCTTGTTCACTCCTCAATCACTGGTGTCTAAAACAGTACCTGGCATGGAGGAGGAACTCGATAAATATTTGTTGAGTGGATGAATTATGAAAAATCTCACTGACGTGATTTTTGTGAACTCGGATATTCAGTATTCTGCCACTGGCTACTAAATGTGGCCTTAGACTGGTGCCTAGCTGGCTACACAGTATCACCCAGGAAGCACATAAATAAGACATATTTCTTGGCCCAACACCCTGAGATTCTGACTTAGAAAGTTTGAGGTAGGGCTAGACAAAAAGATTTTTGTTAAGTACAGCCAGGTTTAAGACCCTCTGAAAAAGCTATCTTTTGAGTAGAGCCCATATTTGTAAAATGTTTTGAAAACGAAAGATTACTATTTATGCTAACTCTGTATACCCTATACATACAGTATAGGACAGAAACTCTGGAATTCTGGTGGTGGTAGACTAGGCCAATATCTTCTAGATCAGTTCTCAACTGGGGACAGTTTTGCCCCCCAGGAGACATTTGGCAATGTCTAATAAAGACATTTTTGCTTGTCACAAAATGTCAGTGATGCTGAGGTTGAGAAACTTTGTTATAGACAGTTATGTAAAGCTTTGCTCTTACGTGAAAATTGTATTTCAGACCCATAGTTTGATCCCTGTTATTTCCAAATGCCCTTGAGCATGGGCCCATTTCAGCAGGCCTCTCCTATGTAGCATGCTTTTTTTTTTTTAATCTACTCAGAAGGCCCTTGGAATTAATTTTGCAGAACTCTTTCCTATAGCAATATGTGTTCTGTAATCTTTCCATCTCCTGGCTAAAACACTGGTTAAATCATGATCATTATGAATGTAGTTTTTTTTGTTTTGTTCTGTTTTTTACTTTAAAGGTCTGGAATTCAACCCGATGTAACAGTTGCCAGTGACTAATGGAAGTTGATGAATGTAAAAACCAAAGAAGATTAGGCACATAATCTCATGACAATTTTGTAAAATGTCAGTGTGAGATTTCTTTTTTTAAGTCAGTAGGTTTGGGGACTTTTCCGAAGTAAGCATGGAAAATTATAAGTTGGGGTTTAGAAAATATTTTAAAGCTGTTCTCTACATCATCATGCTACCTAAAATGTTGGATTTTGAGAATTTTGCCAATCCATTTGTCATATATTGTTAACTCAGGTACTTATCTTTTATAGATATAGGAATTTTCCTGTCGTGGAGGCAAGTTGGTCAATGTTACATGATGAGAGGCCATACATATGTAATTTCTTAGGAACTGTTTATGAAAATTCATCCAGACAAATATTAATGGAGATTTTGAAACAAGATGGGAATGATAAGCTTTGCTGGGTTACAGCAAGAGAACAGTAAGTTCTATGTTTACTTGATTCATCCATTTTGTTTCCTAATCCGAGAATTGCTTTGCATGACAGCACAGAAGGTCTCCAAGGAAGCATTGTTAACTTCATTAATACCCGTCTCTCCCAAGAAGTTACGTTGATAACTAAAGCTGTGAAATAAATACAATAGAAACTGGGTTGTATACATTTAAAATAGGGAGAATCTCTTGCACAGGCAGTCCCCGGGTTCTGAACGAGATCTGTCCCTAACCGTGCCTTTAAGTTGAATTTGTAAGTCGCTAACAGGAGCATACAGTTCTTATTTAGCCTTATTTTAGTGCAAGAAAAGGCTCCAAGTCTTTTCAGTGGTCTAAAAGCTGCATGTGATTGTGATGAAGAATTTGTTGCAAATAGGGGTTGGTTCAGTCATTTCAAAGTGAGGGCAAATTTATATAACATTAAAGGGCAAGTACAAGTTGTCTGTAAGTCGATAGTTCATAACCCAGGCACTGCCTGTAGTTATAATCTGTATAGTTGAAGAGGAACACTAGTACCTGTCATATGCAAATGTCAATTACTAGGGTGTCCTCAGTAATATGTGTTAGTCAGACTTGATGTACAGGACATTATGAATGCCACTAAGGTCTTAGGTTCATACCTGAGATGTTCATCAGACCGGTCCAGTATACCAAGACTCACATGCATACTCCTCATACCTTCAGGAGCTTGACACCACCCTGGGGACAGGGGTACATACTGGTCTTTGAATCCCCCAGATCTAACACAGGACTCTGCAAGAGGTAGGCCTAGGATAAATGGCGAGTGGATGGAAGGATGGATGGATGAATAGAATTAAAGGGATTTCAGGATCTTAGTTGACTTAGCCAACAAATAGAATTGTGAACTTTCTTCCGTCTTTTACGTGGTAATCAGGAAACAGGTGTTCATGGAGTAAAGCAAGAAATTTTGGACTCCTTCACCTTATTTTTAAGTAAACAAAAAATGGAGTTTTGTGTATATAAAGCAGAGTCATCAAAGAAGTGATGCCTAAAAAATAAGCTTCTAGATCTAGAATTTGTTTTTTAATTGTAGCAGATACGCTCTTCTAGAATGGATAACTCCCAACTCTGTTAATGTAATCATATTATATTCATTCAGTCAACAAATATTTATCAGGCAACTACTGTATGCCAGAAACTGTCTTAGCCAGTAGGGGTGCCACAGTGAACAAAACTGTCAAAAGTCCATGCCATCCTGGCCCTTAAATGCTTGTTGGAGAAGATAAATAAAATATATTGAGTGTCAGAAGGCGAGAAGTGCAATGTGAAGAAAATAAGCAGAGAAAGGATACAGAGAGGACTGGGGATGAGGGCATTATTGCTGTTTTAGCATGGCTAAGGAAGGCATTTGTGAGAAAGTTAAATTTAAGTGAAGATCTGAAGAAGGTGCAGGGATGAGTCCTTTGGGAGAAGAGTATTCCAGGCAGAGGGAAAAGCAAATGTGTTACCGCAATAACGTGGATTGGAGCCGCCGGCCGCAATAGCCAATTCTGAGACAGGAGTGAGGTGAGCAGCAAGAGTTTTATTATATGTCGACATATAGGAGACAGAGGAGAATAGATTCCTCCAAAAACCCCGTCTCCCCAACTGGAGATTGGCAGAAGACTTTTATAGGGACAGGATTATGGGTCTTAGAAGTTTGTGTTAGTTCCCAAATGAGTTAATCTTTTCTTGGGGGTTGTCTGGCGACATCCTGGTTTTCTTGTCCCAAGATGGGTGCTTTGTTCAGTTTGTCATTCCTAGATCATTATTGCTTGTTTTCCACCCTCCAAGGAGGGACATCGGTTAATCTTAAACTTTTTATAGAGACTGCAACGAGAGAGAAAAACAAGATCATGAGATAATGCGGGCTTAGCAACAGTGACTAATAATAGTGAGCCAGACCTGTGCAGCCTCTTCCAAATGCAAAGACCCTAAGGCAGGAGCATGCTTACCATGTTTGAGGAACAACCAGGGGCCAGTGTACCTGGAGTGGAATGATGAAGACGGTTTAACATAACAAAAGTTTATTGTGGAAATAGAATTATTCTAATAACTCCTCTCAGTTGAGCCTGGAGGTGGGGTAGGTGACCTCCTTGCTTTTCATTGCTGCTTCCAGACCATTCTCGTCCTTCCAAAAACCCTCAGTTTTAAATTTTATGCCAGCAGAGAAAACCATCTATTATCCTTCCTCCTTGAAGCCATTTCCTGGCCCTTGGGTTTATCCTCCTAATTCCTTGAAGTGTTTTGGTCCTGGCACACTCATTCTCACCAATACTAGTCTTAATTCTTGATGATTTCCAAATCTACATAGATGGTCCCTCCATCGCCTTGGTCTTGCAGTTCCTTTGCCTCCTCTTCTCCAATGACAGGAGCCTCCACCTGATCTCAGCCATTCACTCTCATTTCTTAGACTGTGTCATGACACAAAACTGCAACCTCTCCATGCTCTCCAGTTCTAACATTCCTCTCTGTAACCTCCATTTCCTGTCATTCAGGTTCATTCCCTGTAATAATCTGATGCCAACGATCCAACTGGGGCTTCACATCCATTATTTCTACCACCTTTTCATTGTCCTTAGCTCCACTCATGTCTTCACTTTCTTCTTTACCTCACTTACATTTTAGAATCAATCATGACTGCCTATACCTTCAGTTTGTTATCTCCCTAACCTGGCAAACCCCAACTCTGATTAAATCCGGCTCTCTACCAGCTCTGTACCTGCACCCAGGCAGCTGAACTTGGTTGGAGAAAGGTGCTAATCAACCTCACTTTAAATGTATTACCTTGACCTCAGGTGCCCGGCAATCATACATTTTCCTCGTCCGTGTATTCTTCCACTCCCCTAAAAGACTGTTTCATACCTTCTTCTCTCTCCTCAAACTGTTTACCACCTCCTCCCCCAACTTCTCGTAACTTATGACTCTATTTCTTATTTCACTGAGAAAATAGGTAAGGTCACGAGAGAACATCTAGCTTTCTAACTGGCCTCTCAGCCTCTACCCTTACTCCTGTACATGACAGCCACATTGATTCTGATAAAATATAAACCACTTGCCATCAAGTCAACTCCGACTAATGACGACCCCATGTGTGTCAAAGTAGAACTGTGCTCCTAGGATTTTCAGTGGCTGATTTTTTCAGTAGATCACCAGGTCTTTCTTCCGAGGTGCCTCTGGGTGGACTCGGACCTCCAGCCTTCCGATGACCAGCCAGGCCCTTTACTGTTTGCACCACCTGGGGACTCCCTAGTAAGATATAGATTGGGTCATATCACCTCTTTGATCAAAACCCTACACAATAGGGCCCCTTGTGGCCACTCTGACCTCATCTTCTACATCGTTTTTTTTAGTGTTAGGATTAAGTTAAGCTTAGGGTTTGCAGCAGGTTTAGTATTATGGTTATGGTTAAAGTTGGAGTTAACTTTAGGGTTAGAGTTGGGTTTGTGGTATGAAATGGGGGTTAGGGTTAATGTTAGGTTTAGTGATTAGATTAGGGTTAGGTTTAGGGTTAACATTAGGGTTAGTATTAGGGCTGGGGTTAAGGTTATGGTTAGTGTTAGGATAAGGTTTGGGATTGTGTTTGGTTTGGGTTAGGGTAATGGTTAGTTTTAGGATTAGAATTAGGATTAGCATTAAGCATGGTAATAGAGTTATGTTTCCAGATGGGCTTAGGTTTAGGGTTAGGGTTAAGGCTAGGGTTAGTTTTTTTGGTTTTTTTTTTTTTTTTGGTTTTTTGTTTTAACTAATTGTGTTTTTGGTGGTTTTGCACAGCAGTTTCGGTTCCCATTCAACAATTCCTACACAAATTGTTCAGTAACATTGGTTACATTCTTTACAATGTGTGACCACTCCTGTTATTTCTGTTCTGGTTGTTCTGTTTCCATTACTCTGGTTTCCCTGCCACCTTACTTTCTCATCTGTGTTTTAATTTTGACCATTTGATCTCACATTGGTAATTCTCACCTTCTACATCTTTCCCCCTTGGTTACCTTGCTTCAGCCACCCTGGTTTCCCTGCTGTTTCCTGAACATGCCAAGGAACAAGAGCCTTTAGCTGTCTCCTGGCCTTTAGCTGCTCTACACTCTGTTTTCCCCCAAGATATCTGCATGATTTGCTCCCATATCACCAACTTGGTGCTCACATGCCCCCATGATGAGACATTCCAGGTCACCTATTAACACTAAAGTTATGTTTCTGATATTCTAGGTGGCAGCCTCAGGAAACAAATGAAAGCTTTAAGAATTATCAAGATGCTCTGCTTCAGAGCGATCTTACGCTGTGCCCAGCAGGGGTGAACACAGAGTGTTACAGAATATATGAGGCTTGCTCCTATGGCTCCATTCCTGTTGTCGAGGATGTGATGACACCGGGTGGCTGTGGAAATACATCTGTTCACCACGGTGCTCCTCTGCAGCTGCTCAAGTCCATGGGCGCTCCCTTTATCTTTATTAAGAACTGGAAGGAACTTCCTGCTGTTTTGGAAAAAGAGAAGACTATAATTCTACGAGAGAAGATTCAAAGGAGAAAAATGTTACTTCAGTGGTATCAACACTTCAAAACAGAACTGAAAATCAGGTTCACTGATATTATAGAAAGCACATTTTTAATGAATAATAAAGGTTAACTCTTCATTATCTTTTTGAACGAAGATCTGATTTTTTTTTTTTAATCATTTCTAATGTTGGGTTTGTGTGTATGTGTGTGCGTGTTTATGAATGTTTTTAAGGTATCCTGGTAAATCCTAGATGATGTAATGTTGTCTAACCCCTCCCCTATTGGGCCACTCCTGTGTACAAGCTGAAAATGCAGTTAAAATGTTACTGAAACCCATTTCTACAAAGTGGAATGATTCGATAGTTATCAGCTCTTCTTATCCACAAATACTCACTCTAGGGAAGCAGCACTGTGTTGTGGAAAGACCTGGATTAAAACCTTGCTTCTGCACCTGATCTGTGGCTGACCTCGAGCAAGCTACCTGAATGTTCTGAGTCTTAGTTCCTTTTAGTGTAAAATGGAGATAACACTATCTCACGGGGTTAGTTGTAACTATGAAATAATATATAAAGAACCTAATACATGTAGTAAACTCTTAAGTAAATTGTAATTTCTGCTCTAACCCATTTTTCTTTTCTCATTATACTTACTACAGGGTTAAATCTGGATAATTTAACACAGACTCATTTATATAATTTGGGAGTAATCTTATGCCCTGTTGGGAATTTATGTGAACAAATCTTACCTGTAGATTACTCAGGGTTATACTGAGTCAGACTGAAGCAGTACCTGGATGTAGAACTTGATCACAGTCCATATAAAACAAGGATTGGAGCAATCAGAGCCGGAGGATTTGTGTCTAAACAGAAAGAGTCATTAAAGTACAGAGTAAAACTTTAGCCAAGTCTACATGAGAGCACTTCAAGCAAAGGATATCCGATACCTCTGGAGAGAAGTGGCTTTGATCAAGGCCTGAGTGAGTAGTCTTTTATCTTCACATTTTTGGAGTCCTGAAATAATGCTGGGAACTGTGGGCTCAATGAGTTGCTGGGCCTGGCTTTTTATTTTCTCAGGAATCCTATGACTTAACTCCTGTGAAACGGGATTAACGTCATTGTGCCCTTCTAGAAGCTTTTTTTTCCTCTCTCTCTCCTTTGTTTTTAAATTGTACTTCTGATGAAGGTTTACAGAGCAAATTAGTTTCTCATTAAACAATACACACATTGTTTTGTGACATTGGTTGCCAACCCCATGACATGTCAACACTCTCCCCTTCTCGACCTTGGGTTCCCTGTTACCAGCTTTCCTGTTCCCTCCTGCCTTCTCATCCTTGCCCCTGGGCTGGTGTGCCCTTTTAGTCCTGTATACATGGTTGAGGTACATGTATTATTGTTTGTATTATGGGTCTGTCTAATCTATGGCTGAAGGGTCAACCTCGGGAGTGACTTTAGTACTGAGTTAAAAGGGCGTCAGGGGGGCATACTCGGGGTTTCTCCAGTCTCTGTTAGACCCGTAAGTCTGGTCCTTTTTTGTGAGTTAGAATTTTGTTCTACATTTTTCTCCAGCTCTGTCTGGGACCTTCTGTTGTGATCCTTGTCAGAGCAGTAGGTGGTGGTAGTCCAGAATCTTTTTGTCTCTTCATTATATGAATGGCCATAGATAGTCAACAAGTGTAAATTCCCCCATATTTCTCAGGCTTGGAGCTCCTGCAAAAGTGTCCACATCACCAGAAGGTCTGGCAGCCTGGATATACCTTTGTTACCATTTTGAAGAGATAGGATGCACTGAACTTAGGTAACTATTTTATACCATGTGACTCTTCTTTTACCTCCACCTCAGTTGATAGCTTTTTTTAAAAAAAAAATAATAATATTTTATTTTCACTGAAGGTTTACACAGCAGGTTAGGTTCCCATCCAACAATTTCTACACAAGTTGTTCAGTGATATTAGTAATATAGCAATGGGCTGTTGACTCAAGGCCACCCTGTTGATAGGCTGTGTAGTGGCCCAGGACATTGTTATAAATAATAATAACAAGTGAGGCAAGCATCTAGTTCTAGGCATTTTTAAATTAAAGGAAATATGGAGAACCTGGAGTGAGCTGCAGGAGCAGAAACTGAAAGGATACAATGGAATAGGAGCTATGAGCTAGCACTGGGGCTGTGAGAGAAGCAAAGATGCCAAAAACGAGCTCAAGGAGAAAGACTAACCTGTCTGTTTCCAGAGCTGCCCTGATGGTTCTTAATGATGGTTCTGTAGTCCTCATGAGTTTTGAAATTCCGTTTTTCTTCCCCGTGTGTGTCCTCAGAATAATCTCCTTTCTTCAGCCTTCATCCCTCCCCTCCTCTGTTGACATGAGCTGACTTCCAAACCAGAGGAGCCTAACCAAAGCAAATGACTATCAGCTTCATTTTCCATTCCCTCCTTTTGTTTTCACCATGAACGGGGGTGCATGCCAGGTCCCAGGTTGTAACAGTTCTTCTTTGACTAGATTGAAGAAGTTTCTGTACTGTATTTTACCAACAAGACTGGACCATCTCTCACTTTTTGGTACCTGCTATTGCATATATAATACCTTCCAAGAATGCTTTTATAGCTCTAGGAGGGAACGTGGGTAGGCCATGCCAGCAAAGCCATTAGAATATCAAAACAATGGAGCAAAAGATACTGAATCATATCAAAAGAAATTTCCCAGTGCCCCCCAACCATACGGACTTTATAGGTAACATACTAAGAGGCCAACTCTAAACCATCAGTTGCCTCTGAAATCAGTGAAAAACTACCTGCATACCGTATTTTTATGCAAATAATGCACACATTATATATTATTTTGCCAACCATGCACCCACACCACGTCAACCGCCTCACTCCCACCATATACCCTGAGCTATTTTCATAAGCATGCTATGCTGTACATTATATGTATGAGCACATTATTTGGAAAAATATGGTAGTTTATGGTGGTTTGGAGCCCTGGTGGCACAGTCGTTAAGAGCTCGGCTACTAAGCAAAAGGTCAGCAGTTCGAATCCACCAGCCATTCCTTGGAAACCCTATGGGGCAGTTCTACTCTCTCCTATAAGGTCGCTATGAGTCAGAATCAACTCGACAGCAACGGGTTTTGGCTTGGTTTGGTGGTTTGTGTTACAAAGCTGGTGTCCAGAAAGTCTGAAGCCCTAGAACCTATTAAGGTCTGAATTCAAAGCTCGTGATTATTTAGAATACATAGCTTCACTAACAAGAAGTACAGTCTAAGGCCATTGTTGGCATGGAATCTCACTATTTCAGGTTGATTTTCTGTCAATACCAGAGAATTTTCCAACCTCAGGAAAAGTAGCAAGGCAGCAGAATACACTGATACTTTAAATATTTTGTAATGTACACTATGTGCTAGGCATTTAGCTAAGTGTTAGCAGTAAATGCTGGTCCTATCCTCAAAAACAAACAGCCTGATGGGGGAGAGAGTTACGTAAATAGTTACAGAGCACTCGTGCTAAGAGTTCCAGTAAAAGTATTTACAAAGAGCTATGGGAATTCAGAGAAAGCTCTGTCCAGGAGTAAAGCCAAGGATGGATTACTCAATAAGCAAGGTAAGCATGTGCTTAGGGCATCAACAAAACAGGGGCACTCGTTGTCCAAAGCAAAGACCCGTAGATGCCAAACAGACAGGGCACATTAAATGTTCTTTTATGACATCTTTTCATTTATAATTATAGCATTTATTACAAAACAAGCATCAAAATTGAAGTATGAGTTGTTTAAAGCAAAATTGGTGAAAGTCGATTTTTCATAGTGGGAGTTCAACAGAATTTTACATTGTTTGTTGAAACAACTAAGTTCACTGACTCATTTTCTTTGCCATAGAATCTGAAATATTATTTTTATAGACAATCTGGTATATAGTAAAAAGCTTAGTACCCTGCATCCACTAAAAATTTTATAATGCAGTTCATCTCATTCGGCTAAAAAGGCACGTGCCACTTTTGCATTCAATCGCTAATATTATGGTCGCATTTAAAAAGAAGTTACATCAGAGATAGCTAAGACACACCCATATATACATACACACGTAGATGTCTAACTCACATATCCCATTCAAATGCATGAGTAAGCAGAGGAAGGAGCACCACAGATTATCAGTGTCCAGGGCCCTCACATCCCTTAATCTGGCCCTAGGTGAAGCTTAAATGTCTTCAGTGGAGTTTAAAGAAGAATAGATATGATAGCATCATTCAGTACCAGCAAAGGGGCTTTGGGGCAGCACTTTTTTTCTCCATTAAGATCAACAGGAATTGAGCTCTTCCAGAGGCTTCAGTTCAGTAGATAGTAGGATAGGATACTCAAATTAACTGCCTCTAGGTCCACAGAAAGGATCCCTGGTGCACAGTGTTTAAGCACTTGGCTGCTGACTAAAAAGTCAGCGGTTCGAATCCACCAGCTGCTCCACAGGAGAAAGATGTGGCAATTTGCTTCCTTAAAGATTTACAGCCTTGGAATCTCTATGGCGCAGTTCTACTTTGTTCTATAGGGTCGCTATGAGTCAGAATCAACTCGATGGCAATAGGTTTTAGGTCGACAGAACTATAAATCTGTACAGAGAGTTTCAAGTCATCTCATCTACTGAAATGATTTCATCACAGAGGGAATCACTGAGGGGTAGTAGTATGTGTGTATTCTCAGAAGGAATAGAGTCCCACTTGCCATGGTTGTGTGATGTATATAATGTTTATGTGTCATGGGTCCTACACAGTTCTTTTAACACCATATATATGTCTTTTACGTACATTAAACTATTACTAAAGCTATATTCATTATCTTCCCCCTACAAACACACATGCACACCCACACACCCACACACTCCTATTTCTTCTCAAACATTCTTCATCTCAGTAAATGATATCACTAGCCATATTGTTCAGCAAGCTAGAAACTGTAAATTCCTATTTATTCCATCTTAACTCTTAAATTACCCATGGTACATGTAGTGACCACTTACTTTTTCAGGCTCTGGGGTTTATTGGGAAACTGCTTTCCCACTGAGAGTCTGTGCTGCTGCCAAGGCAGGGGCGTTTATGATTGTCTGAAACCAAAGAAATGGGTGTGTGCTGCAAATTACTGTTTTTACAGGGTATTGTATGAGGTGTTGCTGAATCAATATTTTTTTAAGGTAAAACACAGATTTGGAATTTTTTTAAGTGGTACACATATGTACCTGTGGACTCCAGGGATAGAATTAGGGTACACATATGTTCCACTGTACTCTGAGGGTATGATGGGGTGGGGGAGTGGTGAGAAAAAAAATCCATAGTACTTACCAAAAATTTAGACACACTCAATGATTCAGCATGCTTCCGTTAATTAAAACAGATGGTATCAACAAAAAAGTCAAAGCAGAAAATAATTGAGTACTGAAAGGGTTATCCCTCCAATTAACCACCAGGTTCTTTCCATTTTACCCCTCAAATCTTCCTAGAGTAAGCCTTCTTTACTCCATCCCCACCATCCCTTCCTGAGATGCAAATTTTGTCTCAACTCAAGGGGACTAGAACCAGAACCAGAACCACTCATTATCTTCCTCACTCTCCAGTTCTCAACATGAATGTGCTGGTTTCAGTGGCAGAAATTAATCATTTACTGTCTCACTCCCTAATAAACACTAAAGGTAAATCTAAAATTTCAAGCTCTTTGAAGGAACAATGCTATCAAACAACAATAAAACAACACACACGTACTCCCACAACATAAATCCTATCCTGTGACAGTCCTAATTAAAAGCATCAGTGGCATTTTCTTGCCTACAGAATAAAAGTAAAATCCCAGTAACCTTCACAGTCTGACTCCAGCCTGTTTCTCCAGCAGCATCCCCTTCTCCTCCTCCCATTGAATGCGCTAGCCTTCCCTCACCGTATGTTCAGTAAACGTGTTCTCTCTTAGCCATACGTCCGTACAAGTTTATTTTTTTTTTTTTCTTCTTTCTGGAATGCCTGTAACTCTAGTTCCATTCCCTACTGCTTCTCCAGCCTCAATAGAAATGTGCCGTTCATACCATTACTTTAGTAAACCTGTCTTGAAGTACAATGCTGTCAGTGATAGGATAATATCCATATGCCTGCAAGGAAGACCAGTTAACATGACTCTTATTCAAATTTACGCACGAACCACTAAAGCCAAAGCTGAAGAAATTTAAGATTTTTAACAACAACTGCAGTCTGAAATTGATCAAACAAGCAATCAAGATGCATTGATAATTACTGGTGACTGGAGTGTGAAAGCTGGAAACGAAGAAGGATCGGTAGTTGGAAAACACGGCCTTGGGGATAGAAAAGATGCCAGAGATGACATGATAGAATTTTGCAAGACCAACAGCTTCTTCATTGCAAATACCTTTTTTCAACAACATAAGCAGCAACTATACACGTGGATCTCACCAGAGGGAAAACACAGGAATCAAATCAACTACGTCTGTGGAGAGACGATGGAAAAGCTCGATATCATCAGTCAGAACAAGGCCAGGCGCCGACTGCAGAACAGACCATCAATTACTTCACATGCAAGTTCAAGTTAAAGCTGAAGAAAATTAAAACAAGTCCACGAGAGCCAAAGTACAACTTTGAATATATCCCACCTGAATTTGGAGGCCATCTCAATAATAGATTTGACGCATTGAACACTAATGACCAAAGACCAGACGAGTTGTGGGATGGCATCGAGGACATCATACTTGAAGAAAGCAAGAGGTAATTAAAAAGACATAGACCAAAAAGCAGTCACTGAAACAGAACGAGGGGGGATGCGCATGGTTTAAAATCAGGAATGGTGTGCATCAGTGTTGTAGCCTTTCACCATACTTACTCAATCTCTATGCTGAGCAAATAATCCAAGAAACTGGACTATATGAAGAACATGGCATCAGCATTGAAGGAAGACTCATTAACAACCTACGATATGCAGATGACACACACAGCCTTGCTTGCTGAAAGCTAGGAGGACTTGAAGCACTTACTGATGAAGATCAAAGACTACAGCCTTCAGTATGAATTACACCTCAACATAAAGAAAAAAAATCCCTCACAACTGGACTAATAAGCAACATCATGATAAATGGAGAAAATATTGAAGTTGTCAAGGATTTCATTTTACTTGGACCCACAATCATTGCCTATGGAAGCAGCAGTCAAGAAATCAAATGATGTATTGCATTGCACAAATCTGCTCCAAGACCTCTTTAAAGTGTTAAAAAGCAAAGCTATCACTTTGAGAACTAAAATGTGCCTGACCCAAGCCGTGATATTTTCAGTGGCCTCATATGCATGCAAAAACTGGACAATGAATAAGGAAGACCAAAAAAGAATTGATGCCTTTGAATTGTGGTCTTGGCAAAGAATATTGAATGTACCATGGACTGCCAAAAGAACAAACAAGTCTGTCTTAGAAGAAGTACAGCCAGAGTGCTCCTTGGAAGCAAGTATGGTGAGACTTCATCTCACAGACTTTGGACATATTATCAGTAGGGACCATTCCTTGGAGAAGGACATCATGCTTGATAAAGTAGAGGGTCAACAAAAAAGAGGAAGACCCTCAGTGAGATGGATTGACACAGTGCCTGCAACAATGGGCGCAAGCATAACAACGATTGTGAGGATGGCGCAGGATCAGGCAGTGTTTTGTTCTGTTGTACATAGGGTTGCTATGAGTAGGAACCGGCTCAAAGGCACCTAGAAACAACAGAACTGCACTCCATAGGGTTTTCAAGGCAGTGACCTTCTGGAAGCGGATCGCCAGGCCTTTCTTCTGAGGTGCCTCTGGGTGGTTTCAAACTGCCAACCTTTCACTAGTAGACAAGTGTTTAACTGTTTGTACCACCCAAGGACTTTATATTAAGGGATATGGTTATTTTATTTAAATAAACCTGTTAGACAACAGTATATCTTTGCATTTATGCAATCTAGTTGAGTTATTTTCTGTAGCAGAAATACAAATATTTTTTATAGTTAGTAATTGAAGAACGCTGTATTCTTTCTGAATTGCTGTTTCCCTCCCTAGACTCACACATTATGCTGGTAGTGAAGCTGCTGTGATGGCAGCCACAACGGGAAATATTATGGTCTGACCAACTATCAGGATGTATCATTGCTGAAATAATTTTATTGCACTGATTCATGTGTCCTCATTTACTGTTAAAATAACTTTTCCAAAAAGGCGTAGTAAATATGCAAGTGAACCTCGTATATATTTTACAGTCTAATGTGTAACTAAGTAGTCAACTTCCACAATTAATTCATCATTAAATATCTGCTGAACACCTGCTATGTTGCAGGCACTGTTCTAGGCACAGACCACAGATTCCATGAATTAATCTCACTGTCGGCCTTTACATTTTGCTGTATTATCTACCGAGTCTGTAATGTTAAAAAAACAAAAACATCACACATTAAGCTCTTGCAAATATTCTCAGATGCTACTGCCTTTGTCCTTTTTGGCTTTCTAGAGTATACATTTGTCTCTTTGATTATAATAATGGTGGTTACAGCGTTTTTCTTTTTTAATGCCAAAGCAAATGATAGCTGCTGGGACAGTTTACTGAGAGAAGTTAGTCAAACACGCTATAGTTTGTCAATTGGTCAAATTATCCAGGTGGCTAAATCAACCTGGAATTTTAACTTAGATTCGACCATGATTTCTACATGTCTGTATTGGCTAAAACAGATTTGAATTGCTTTAAATATATTGTTATATTAATTAATTTAAATATATTGTTATAATAGATTCTGGAATTGAGTTATAAAAATTTTAGCAAATATTTTACTTGAGAGTAAATCAAATTGCTGCAGCAAGGATGTCTGGCACTCAAGAAGATACACCAAGCACTTCAATTTGATAAAAATAACAATCTCTTTTTATAGGATCCTTTGAAGGAGTTAGTTGGGAAAAAAACGACTACGTTCTGGAGAGCTGTCATTTAAACAAAAGTGGGTTCTTTCAAATTGGGATTAAGTTTGTGATTGGGCCATGTGAACTTTTTTCCACTTGTAATTGATGTAAGAGTTCTTGGCTTTGCTATAAGGAAATTTCAGGAGAATGTGGAAAATCTCAAGTAAGATTTATAATGTTAGGGGCTGGTCTAAACTGGTGTGGTTGTTTCTGGTTGACAATATTATCTCATTTACCTTTCTCAACTGAAAATGGAAAACTCTATTATTGCAACTTAACTTCCTGGGCATACCTACAGTGAAGCTTTGTTTTAGAAAACCACACAACTTAAGAGGAATCCCCCTGCCAGGCTAGAGGTCCCATCTCCTCCACCCGCCTTACCAGCCCCTATAAAAATGGCATGGGGGCTGTGTCTGACCTCTTCTAACTTCACAAGGGGAAAGGAAAATCAAGATCAACAGCCCAAGGCTGATTCCTATGAGGCAGAAGTCAGACATGCTTCCTGTCTCCACGGTCTTTACCAATTCTGACCCCAGTTGTCCCTCCTGAGGCACTCTCTACTTCTCTGCTGGGTTCAGTGATTTGTTGCAATGGCCACACAGGACTCAGAGACAATACTCACGATTATAGTGTTTATTAGGGAAGTAACAGGTTACAATTCAGGTTGAGGAATACTCAGGATACAGTTCTTCCAACAGGACAGCCTCTTCCCAGCCATGCTCACAGGCAGGCCTCTCCCTGGCCCTGGGCCTCTGCCCTCCTCAGGCAAAAGTTACAAAGCTCTTTTAGCTCTGCCAATAAGTGCCCAAAGGCACCCAACTCTGCCAGTAAGCCTCAGCCCCAGAGACGCTCAGCTCTAGGCCTGCGGGCCAGCAAACCTAGCCAGCAACCTAGCTCCGCCAAGTGCCTGGAGGCACCCTACTCCACTAGCAAGGCTTCTGCCCACAGGCACTCAGCTTTCTCGCTCCATGGGCCGGGAAGCCCAACATGCTATCTCCTCCTGGTCTCTCCTGCTGCCATTTCTCTGCCACCACTTTTCACTGTCTTCAGTGTTACAGCTCTGTCTCCTCATTCCAGTAGCTTCTCAGCACAGGGATCCTGAG
The DNA here is from genome assembly GCA_030035585.1 of Dugong dugon. Lineage (NCBI taxonomy): Eukaryota > Metazoa > Chordata > Mammalia > Sirenia > Dugongidae > Dugong > Dugong dugon. Next base: position 18,966,669 of record CM057465.1, read on the forward strand.
TCCAAAGTTCACGCTCCACTCCTAGTTGTTCTTTCTTGATGGTGGTGAGAACCTCTCTTTCCCACCTCTGGGATGGCTTATCCCAAGCCCAGTGGATGGCAGAACTGACCAGTCCCCTTTGGTGGGCCACAGTTACCCTATTTGCACAGTCCCACCCAGTCACTTGGGTGGGATTTACAAGATCATAGCAAGAAGGGCCACACAAAAGTGATCCATCCCACTGCAGCCCCTAATACTTTCATAAAAGGTAGAGTATGGTCCTAGATTTCTAAAACGTATCTTGTCGTTTTTTCTCTCTTTGATTTGCTCTTCCTTTGCGATCTATTGTTTGAGACTCTGGATTCGTTTAAAGGTTTTAAAAACTCAGTAAAAACAAAGTAGAAAATGTGATAATGGATCGTTAGGTCAAACGCAGGTTTGTAACTGATTTTCACATTTTATTCATTTTGTCCTACCAGTTTTCTGTTCCTTAATATTTCTTGGAAAACTCCAGCTGGGATTTGTTTCAGTTGTATCAAAACTTTTTAGTCAGTTTTTGCTGGACCATAGTGCCGATCTCATCTTTACTCAGAATGTTTCTATTTTATTCATCATGGACTCTTTTGCATTAATTTTGACTTTTTAAAAATATTGCATGAACATATGACTTACCTTGATGACTAAGTTTTTTGGCACCCCCCTGAATTTTTCACCCAAGACTAGTGCCTCTCTGGCACCACCCTCGTACTGATAACAAAAAACTTCAGTATCTCAGTGACCTACAGAATATTTATTTCTTGTTCACATTGTATGGGGATTACAAGTCAACTGCAACTCTGCTGGACTCAGCTAAGGTCAGCTTGACTCAGCTCAACTTGGCTCCGCATGGATTCTCTTTCTAGAACCCAGGATGAAGAAGTAGCCCTGTCTATGATATTCTATTCTGATGGTGGAGAGTCATAAAAGGAGAGGGCAATTACTGATGCACACTGTACATTGTCTCAATCAAGTGTTCAAATTATTTCATTAGATTTCAAGGCATGAAAATAATCCTCTGTTCTCCTGGCCCACCGGGACGGTGGTCCTGCCCCCTCTGTCCTGGGTGGCAGCCCCATTTCCTAGAAACAAGGAAGAGTTCTCTGGAACTGAGGAGGCCCCACCCTTAGAACCATGCAGGAAGCCCTGCCAGCCTCTGAACCACTCTTGGGATCACTCCTTCTTTTTCTTGAAGGACAATAGATGTTTATGGCTGAGTAGCTCTACTGACTCATTTCCTGCCTGTAGAATCCCAGAAATCTGACAGTTTACCTTTATTTCATCCTATCTCTGTCCCCATCAGAAGTCCCTGGGTGGCACAAATGACTACGTGCTCAACTACTAATCAAAATGTGAGGTTTGAGTCCACCAGAGGCACCTCAGAAGAAAGGCCTGGTGACCTGCTTCCAAAAGGTCACAGCCTTGAAAATCCTATGGAGCACAGTTCTACTCTAAAACACATGGGGTTGCCATGATTTGGAATTGACTCAGTAGCAACTGGTTTAGATTTTGTTTGCTTGATTTTTAAGTTTTTCTGTCCCCTTCAGCGTAAGTTGGCCACATTTCTGCTTAGATGGTTGACTGGATCCACAACTCGCCAACCCAATCTCATTAGCAAACAATTACCTAGTGTTTATATAATACTAAGCCAATAGCATAAATTCATTTGAAGTTTATTTAATGTACGATTTACAAATTGGGCAATACTTCTGACTAGATAGTGTTCCAAAGAGAAAGAACTTCGGAAGATTCTTATACCCCATCTTATTGACATTGCCATGGAAAGGGGGCCAGAAAGTGTTTTCATAATAACCTCCTAAACCCGTAACGACCCTATAGGACAGAGTAGAACTGCCTCATAGGGTTTCCAAAGAGCAGCTGATGGATTTGAACTGCGGACATTTTGGATAGCAGCCTGAGCTCTTAATCACTGTACCACCAGGGCACCTTCATATAACAATTTACCCTAAAACACAGCTTCCAGTTCTACTGTGGAGTTTCTGTTTCTTGACACTGACTGCACATAGATAATTTTGCACAATGCCTAAGAGCACAATGCCTAAGGCAAAGCGGTCTCCTCTAAGCTATTTTTTAGGCTTGTGTTTGACTTAAAGGTGACTGGCCTGACAGTGCAGTGGTTAAGCATTTGGCTGCTAACCAAAAGGTCAGCAGTTTGAATCCAGCAACCACTCCTTGGAAACCCTATGGGGCAGTTCTACCTGTCCTGTAGGGTCACTATGAATCAACTTGACAGCAACAGGTTTGTTTGTTTGTTTTTTTTTTTTTTTTTTTTTTCCAGAAATCAGTTTTCTCAAAGCTCAAGGTTCAAAAGAAGATCTTTTGGCAATGGCCTTAGTGGGTCACCCCAATACCATGGACCCCAGAAATCTGGATTCCAGGAGAATTAAAAACTGTTTCTCACTAGCCACACTTTGGTGCCCTCTCCAGAGCATGCAATTTCAATTTTTGCAATATTATAGGTTGAAATTTGTTCAAATCTTCATTTTGTTTCCTCTTTGCACAGTTCACTTCCTATTTTATCTCTTTCCTCTTACATTTTACTTTAAGTAGCAAGAGAAACTAGGCAGCCTCTTCAAGATTTTGCTTAGAAATCTTCTCAGCTAAATATCCAAGTTCATCACTTACAAGACCTACTTTCCACAAAACATTAAACAATTCAGCAAAGTTCTTTGCTACTTTATAAAAAGAATCACCTTTCCTTTAGTGTCCAATAACATGTTCACTATTTCCTCTTAAGGCCTTACCAGAAGCACATTTAACATTCACATTTCTACCAACATTTTGTTCATGATGATAGAAGCTTTCTCTACAGCTTGCTTCACTTTTTTCTGAGCCCCCACCAGAATTACCTTTAATTCTAAAAGGGAGAAATTGTAGAGAAGAGGTCATGAGTCCAAAGTACATCTGAGTATGACCAAAATAAGGAGGGTCACTTCACAATGATAAAAGGGTCAATTCATCAGAAATATACACAACCATCAATGTATATGCATCCAATGACATAATCTCAGAACGCATGAAGAAAAACTGACAGAGTTAGAGGGGCAAATAGACATTTCCAAAATTATAGATTTTTACTTCTCTCTAGAAATTGTTACAACAAAACAAAAATCAGTAAAAACATAGAGAATCTGAACACTATCAACCAGACCTACTTGATATTTATAGCACGCTACGACCAATAACTACAAAAATATACATTCTTTTCAAATGTACATGATACGTTCACCAAGATAAGCCAGGAACTGGGCTATAAATCAGGCCTCAACAAATGTAAAAGAATTGAAGTCATGTACAATGTGCACTCTGACCACAATGAAACTAAATTAGAAATCAATAACTGAAAGATATCAAGGAAACTCCCAAATATTTGAAAATTGAACAACACACTTCTAAATAATCCATGGATAAAATTTATCAAAAAGGAAATTTTAAATTATTTTAATTGAATAATAATAAAAATACAACCTATCAAAATCTGTAGAATGCAGCTAATGCAATGCTTAGAGGGAATTTATAGCTTTAAATTCTCATATTTGAAAAGAAGATAGGTCTGAAATCAATTACCTATAGTACCATCTGAAAACTGTAAACCCAAACCAGTTGCCATCAAGTCGATTCCAACTCATAGCAACCCTATAGGACAGAGTAGAACTGCCCCATAGGGTTTCCAAGGAGCGTCTGGTGGATTCACATTGCCAAACTTTTGGTCAGCAGCCATGTCTCTTAGCTACTATGCCACCAGGGTTTCCGTGCCATCTCAAGAACCTAGTAAAGGAAGAGCAAAGGAAGCTCAAAGCAAATAGAAGTAATAAGTAATGAATATAAGAGGAAGAGTCAAAATATAAACTACAAGAAATGTTAGAGAAAATTAACAAATCAAAATCTTATTCTTAAAGGAAGAGCAAAGGAAGCTCAAAGCAAATAGAAGTAATAAGTAATGAATTTAAGAGGAAGAGTCAAAATATAAACTACAAGAAATGTTAGAGAAAATTAACAAATCAAAATCTTATTCTTTGGTTTTTTTTTTTTAAGATGACAAAATGTATAAATTTCTAGCCAGTGTGCATACTGTATGATTTCATTTATATAAAAAATAAACTATTGTGACAAAATGCGTATCAGTGATTATCTAGGACTGGAGGGTTGAGAGGAAGAATGGACTTAAATGGGGCATGAGGAATCCTTTAGAAGGTATTGGAAATATTTTAGATTTGTATTATGGTGACAGTTTCATGGTGTATAAAACTGCCAAAACTTATTAAATGATAGGTTTTAAATTGATGCACTTTATTATACATAAATTATTCCTCAATAAAATTGACAAAAATTAAAGTACTAAATTCTTGGTTCTTAAACTTTGAAATTTCTCAAGACTACCTCAGATAAACTTATTTTTTAATTAAAAAAAAAGAAGAAGCACCATACTCAGATAAATAAATAGATTGTGGCAGTAGTCCCTGGGTCATACAAAGAGTTAAGCTCTCTGTTGCTCACCAAAAGGTTGGTGGTTCAAGTCCACCCAAAGGTGCCTCAGAAGAAAGGCCTGGTGGTTTACTTCTGAAAAATCAACATTGCAAACCCTATGGAGCACAGTTCTACTCTGACACACATGGGGTCGCCATGAGTCGAAATTCACTTCACGGCAACTGGTTTTACTGGACCCAGAGAAGCCTGGATTCAAACCCAAAAAGTTGGACTTCAGCCCTCACTCTTTTTTCTTTTTTTTAAAATAATACATTGTATTTTTTTGTTGCTGTTGTTGAGAATATACACAGCAAAAACATAACACCAATTCAAGTTGCTACATGTACATTTCAGTGACACTGATTACATTCAGGTTGTACAACCATTCTCACTCTCCTTTTCTAGCTTGTTTCTCCCCCATTAACATAAAGTAGTGCTCCCTAAGGTTCCTGACTAATCTTCCGAGTTGCTGTTGTCAATTTGATCCTGTATACATAGATCTTAAAAGAGCACAATGCTCAAGGCAGACATTCTACACTAGTTAAGCTAAACTATTTTTTTGTTTTAAGAAGACTTCAGGGGATATTTTTGGTTTAAGGTTTAAAGATTATCTTAGGGCAACAGATTCAGGGGTTCATCCAGCCTTTATGGCTAGAAAAAGTTTGAATTCCGTGAGAATTTGAATTTGTTCTGCATTTTCCCCCTTTTGATCAGGATTCTTTTATAGAATCTTTGATCAAAATATTCAGTGATGGTAGCTGGGCACCATCCAGTTTTTCTGGTCTCATGCCAACCCTCAGTCTTAATCACCATACTTTACCTGTTGTTGTTGTTAGTTGCTGTCGAGTCAGTTCCTAGTCACGGCAACCCACGTGTGTCATGGTAGAACTGCTTCATAGGGTTTTCAAGGCTGTGATCTTTCAGATGTAGATTACCAGGCCTGCTTCCTGAGGCATCTCTGGATGGGTTTGAACTACCAACCCTTTGGCTAGTAGTCAAGCACTTGTTTGTGACACCCAGGGACTCTATACTACATTCCAAAATTCAACAATCTTCAAATAAAACTATTTTTCACTTAAGTGAAATAGTGAGGCAAATTTCAAAAAAGAAGCAAATTTTGGACTAGACCAGAAAGAAAACTGAGTTGAATGTTTATTTTTACAAAGTAAAAAGTAAAATTTTTCACAGTTGGATACTTGTTTGTGCTAAAAATACAACCACCTCAGAGTTGCATTGCCCCTCCTGCTAAAGCACTGGGCCACCTGTTCAGAGCAGTGTTCATTCATCCCAAGTGTATACCTTTGAGGTGGGTAGTGAGAAAAAAGAGTCTTAATTCTCATGGAATCCAAATTTTTAGATTCCATGGAGGTAGGGTGACTCACCCAAGCCGTTGGCCTTGAGATGATCTTTTGGACCTTGAGCCTTGAGAAGACTGGTTTTCTAAAAGTCACCTTTGAGTCAAACAATGGTCTAGATAAAGTAGTAAAAACTGTTTTGCCTTAGGCATTGGGCTCTTTTGAAGAATTTCCAAGGTCATACTAGAAGCTGTGTTTTAGGGTAAGTTGTAATTATATAAACACAGTTCTAGCCCCATTTCCATGGCAATGTTGATAAGATGAAGTATAAGAATCTGGAAGTTTTTTCCTCTGGGGAACATTTTTGACTCCCTGCTCAAAATATAAGGAGCCCTGGTGGCGTAGTGGTTAAAGCACTCTACTGCTAACCAAAAGGCTGGTGGTTCAAACCTACCAGCTGCTCTGCAGGACAAAGATGTAGCAGTCTGCTTCCATAAAGATTACCGCCTCGGAAACCTTAGGGGGCAGTTCAACTCTGATAGACTCGCTATGAGCCTGAATCAACTCGACAGCAGTGAGTTTGGTTTTTGGATACTCAAAATGTTACCCTGGTTTGCAAATCATACATTAAGTAAACTTCAAATAATTTATATTATTGGATTGGCTTCAATAATTTTTAACAGTAGGAAAAGGACCAATTTTGTTCTTTTATTGATAGAAAAAGAAGCAGTTGGCAGCAGCCCCATCATGTAGACAATGAAAATGGACAACACCTGTGGTTAATTAATTATGTGGGAGTCTCTTAGAAACACTGTAGGGTCATAAATGAAAGTCGGTTCACAAAAGTGCTAAATACTGGATGCTGTAGTTATACCATAAGACCGTTAACACCATCTCCCCTGGACACTCTGTGTCCTCGGCATTGTATATGTGTAGTTGCTCAGTGATGTACTAACTTACAGTACTAACTTACAGTACTTACAGTACTAACTTACAGTACTATCAGCATATTGCTGATGCAGTCCTGTCCATTTCTGACGAATGACTGAGCCCACTTGAAGCAGCAGAAGGACCTATAGTCATTTCACTCACTCATTCACCCTACATTTAGAAAGCATCTATTAACTGACATTTATAAAGCACTTAAGATGCTTAACCCACCAGCTGCTCCACGGGAGAAAGATGTGGCAGTCTGCTTCTGTAATGATTACAGCCTTGGGGGTCGCTATGAGTCGGAATTGACTCGATGGCAGTGGGTGGGTGGGTTAAGATGCTTAAAGCCTCTTAGAAGACATGTACACAAATTACTAACATGGCAGCCGGTAAAACAGAAAGTGCACTTACTAGGGATTCCAAAGACATTAGTTTTGAGACCTAGCTCTGCCAATATCCAGTTACTTTTCTGGAACAAGTAACTTAATCTCTTCGAATCTCAATTTTCTTATCTGTAAAATGGGAGTGAAGATTGGGCACTCAAGGCAGATGAAATAACATAGAAAGGCAGAGAATCAGAAAAGCTTGAGGTGGGGCAAAACTGGGGAAGTATTTCAGCTAGCCAACCCCAATTCTTAAAGCTAGCTGTACCTTAGAAACACCTGAAGAAATTATTTAAACTATCCAAAGTTGTGAAATTCTGTTCATTCCTCTGGGGTGAGGCTCAAGCATTGATATTCTAATGCCTCAAACTTTTGCAAACAACAGAATCACCTGAAGAGCTTGTTGAAACAGAGTGTTGGGCCCCACTCCCAGAGTCTCTGATTCCAGAGGTCTGGGGTGGGACTGATAATCTGCATTTCTAACAGGTTCCCAGGTGATGCTAATGCTGGGGACTTGCCCTCTTGGAAAACCGTTCAAAGTGTTCGCAAAGAGATTAGTAGATAATGCTGGAAGGATACTTGAGGGCATATGCTTTTTTCTCTCTGTTAAAGGAGGAACATAATATCTGCTCACTCTAAAATTCCACTCCATCTTGTTGCCCTTGTGCAGAGAGTTAAGCCTTAAACATACATGTGTTCAGAAGGTGGCAATAGAGGTTGCCCCCAGGGGAGAAGCAGAAGAATGTAAGACCTTTTTTCATTGTATACTGTTTAGTGCTACATAAACTTTCCCCAGTTGCGTGTATTTCTAAATGAATGAATGGATGATAAGTAAAGACAACATTCGCTCAACTAAATGAGCAACAAAGTAGGAAAGAAACCCTTTGAATATATTATGTATGCCTATCACCTCCCCCATATACACTGTTCCCCCATATTCCTTGCGCTCTAGTAAAATTCATTTGAGCAGTTACAAAAGAAGAAAGGGAGAAGGGAGGGAGGGCAGAATGGAATGGAAAGGAAAGGAAGAAAACATGGGCTGTTATACTAAAGTTTGAGTAAAGTTTGAGGATTTGTTCTAAGCCAACTTCACTTTTGGAAAAAACGACTAGGCCACTCATAATTGCTTCCATCTTATATGTGAATAAAATAATTTTCCTCATACCATGTGAAACTTTCTCCCTAATACCAGCTAATTTCACATGCTTTCTAATGTGCCAAATACTTCACGTATGGACTATCTCATTTAATCGTTCAAATACCTAGGAAGCACAGAGAGTGATTCCCCAGTCCCAGAAATGGGTTTGTGTAATTTATGTTTTACAGCTAGTGAATAGTGAGGGAAGAATCAATCCCAGAGAGGTTAACTCCTTTACACTCTGAATGGAATTGCTTCCAGAGTCCAGATTCGTATTACTAATTTTGAAGCACAGCAATTGCTTCCTTGTTCAAGAGTTTCTGCTTAAGTTACCTATCTGCCTTACAACAACAAAGGCAACATTTTTATTTAGGTCTGTGTACCTTCTTGAAGTTTTATAGACTATCAGTAAAATAAGAATGTTGAATCTGATGACCTTAGGTCCTTTTCAAGCTGTAATTGGTTCTATGTTTTCCTGGTATTTTATCTAAGTATACTTTAATTATAAATTTATAGAAAAATCCCATCTGCAAACTAGATAAATATCGTTATTAAAAGGTACAGAATAAATAGAAACTGAGGAAAAGACATCAAGTCAAAAGTAAATTATTAATTGATAATAACACTTTAAAATATCATACTGAGAGGATTTCTGTATCACAAAAACTTAGAAGAAAATAAGCCTATTGGTTTATCACCTATCTATAGCGATCTGTATCTATATATCTGTACATACATATTATATTAATTTTTCATCTTCACGTATTAAACATACTTTGATAAATTTAGGTTACAAAGTAGAAATACAGAAGCAGAAAATTTTAATTTTTTATTATGCATTGGAGCGTGACTTTCATGATGCACATACAGACTTTGTCCACAGGAGGGAGCTGTGAAACAGCAAATAGCATCATGGCCTTCTTCAGCATTTTGCTTTCGTTGTTTCTCATCTGAAGAGCCAAGGGAGGTGTTGGCTTTTTGCCTTTTGGCAAGCTAGGTCTTTGGAGTAAGGGATTGTCTCCCACACTGCAGCTTTAGACCCATTGCACAGGACACCCAGCCACCACCATTTACGTGTGACTTTCTGTCGCATGCCTTTCCTTTACAACCTAAGAACTGAATAATTTTATACATTCAACCATTATCGAGATGATATCCTTAGTTTTGGAAGATTTTCACTCTCCCTAAATGAACTGGTTAGAATCCAGACGTGGTCATTGTGTAACAAAACATGAGTTCATGTTATTAATGCTTGATTGCAAAATCAGAAACATAAAATGTTTGTCGAAAGAGCCATGATCAAGTTTCTCAAACTTCAGTAATGTTTAACTCTCCTTAGCGTGAAAAGACAAATATGATTACTAATATTTTATCATATGTAATAATTAATTAGATCCACATATGTTGTTGTTGTTAGGTGCTGTTGAGTCAGTTCCTCCCCATAGTGACCCTGTGTACAACAGAATGAAACACTGCCCTGTCCTGCACCATGCTCACAATCATAGTTACGCTTGAGCCCATTGTTGCAGCCACTGTGTCAATCCATCTCATTGAGGGTTTTCCTCTCTTTCATTGACCCTCCACTTTACCAAGCATGATGTCCTTCTCCAGGGACTGATCCCTCCTGATAACATGTCCAAAGTATGTGAGACATAGTCTCGCCAGCCTTGCTTGTAAGGAGCATTTTGGTTGTACTTCTTCCAAGACAGATTTGTTTGTTCTTTTGGCAGTCCATGGTATATTCAATATTCTTCACCAACAACACAATTCAAAGGTGTCAATTCTTCTTCGGACTTTCTTATTCATTGTCCAGCTTTTGCATGCATATGATGCGATTGAAAATACCATGGCTTGGGTCAGGCGCACCTTAGTCTTCAAGGTGACATCTTTACTTTTCAACACTTTAAAGAGGTCTTCTGCAGCAGATTCCCCCAATGCAATATGTCTTTTGATTTCTTGACTGTTGCTTCCATGGGCATTGATTGTGGATCCAAGTAAAAGGAAATCCTTAACAACTTCAATGTTTTCTCCGTTTATCATGATGTTGCTTATTGGTCCAGTTGTGAGGATTTTTGTTTTCTTTGTGTTGAGGTGTAATTCATACTGAAGGCTGTGGTCTTTGATCTTCATCAGTAAATGCTTCAAGTCCTCTAAGCTTTCAGCAAGCAAGGTTGTGTCATCTGCATATCGCAGGTTGTTAATGAGTCTTCCTCCTATCTTGATGCCTCATTGTTCTTTGTGTAGTCTAGTTTCTCAGATTGTTTGCTCAGCATACATACTGAATAGGTATGGTGAAATGATACAACCCTGACGTACACCTTTCCCAACTTTAAACCACGCATTATCCCCTTGTTCCATTCTGCCTTTTGATCTATGTACAGGTTCCTTATGAGCACAATTAAGTGTTCTGGAATTCTCATTCTTCACAATTTATCAATAATTTGTTATGACCCACACAGTCAAATGCCTTTGCATAGTCAATAAAACACAGGTAAACATCTTTCTGGTATTCTCTGCTTTCAGCCAGGATCCATGACATCAGCAATGATATCCCTGGTTCCGTGTCCTCTTCTGAATCCGGTTTGAATTTCTGGCAGTTCGCTGTCAACATACCGCTTTTGAATGATCTTCAGCAAAATTTTACTTGCGTGTGATATTAATGATACTGTTCAGTAATTTCTGCATTCGGTTGGATCACCTTTCTTGGGAATAGGCATAAATATGGATCTCTTCCAGTCAGTTGGTCAGGTAGCTTCTTGCAAATTTCTTGGCATAGATGAGTGAGTTCTTCCAGCGCTACATCTGTTTCTTGAAACATCTCAATTGATATTCCATCAATTCCTGGAGCCTTGTTTTTTGCCAGTGCCTTCAGTGCAGCTTGAACTTCTTCCTTCAGTACGATCGGTTCCTGATCATATGCTACCTCTTGAAACGGTTGAATGTCAATCAGTTCTTTTTGGTATGATGACTCTGTGTATTCCTTCCATCTTATTTTGATGCTTCCTGTGTCGTTGCATATTTTCCCCATAGAATCCTTCACTATTGCAAGTCGAGGCTTGAATTTTTTCTTCATTTCTTTCAGCTTGAGAAATGCCAAATGTGTTCTTCCCTTTTGGTTTTCTGTCTCCAGCTCTTTGCACATGTCATTATAAAACTTTACTTTGTCGTCTCGAGCCGCCCTTTGATATCTTGTGTTCAATTCTTTTACTTCATCATTTCTTCCTTTTGCTTTAGCTGCTTGACGTTCAGGAGCAAGTTTCAGAGTCTCTTCTGACATCCACTTTGGTCTTTTCTTTCTTTCCTGTCTTTTTAATGACCTTCTGCTTTCTTCATGTATGATGTCCTTGATGTGATTCCATAACTTGTCTGGTCTTCAGTCATTAGTGTTCAACATGTCAAGTCTGTTCTTGAGATGGTCTCTAAATTCAGCTGGGATGTATTCAGGGTTTTACTTTGGCTCTTGTGGACTTGTTCTAATTTCCTTCAGTTTCAATTTGAACTTGCATATGAGCAATTGATGATCTGTTCCACAGTCGGCCCCTGGCCTTATTCTGACTGATGATATTGAGCTTTTCCATCATCTCTTTCCACAGATGTAGTCAATTTGAGTCCTATGTGTTTCATCTGGTGAGGTCCATGTGTATAGTCGCTGCTTATGTTGGTGAAAAAAGGCATTTGCAATGAAGAAGCCATTGGTCTTGCAAAATTCTATCATGTGACCTCCTGGCATTGTTTTTATCACCAAGGCCATATTTTCCAACTACCAATCCTTCTTCCTTGTTTCCAACTTCCGCATTCCAATCACCAGTAATTATCCATGCATCCTGATTGCATGTTCGATCAATTTAAGACTGCAGAAGTTGGTAAAAATCTTCAGTTTCTTCATCTTTGGCCTTAGCGTTTGGTGGGTAAATTTGAATAACAGTCGTATTAACTGGTCTTCCTTGTAGGCGTATGGATATTATCCTATCACTTACAGCATTGTGCTTTAGGATAGATCTTGAAATGTTCTTTTTGTTGATGAATGCAACGCCACTCCTCTTCAAGTTGTCATTTCCAGCATAGTAGACCATATGATTGTCCGATTCAAAATGGCCAATACCAGTCCACTTCAGCTCACTATGCCTAGGATATCGATGTTTATGTGTTCCATTTCATTTTTGACAACTCCCAGTTTTCCTGGATTCATACTTCGTACATTCCACGTTCTGATTATTAATGGATATTTGCACCAGTTTCTTCTCATTTTGAGTCGTGCCACATCAGGAAATGAAGGTTTGGAAAGCTTTACTACATCCTCGTCATTAAGGTCAACTCTACTTTGAGGCGGCAGCTCTTCCCCAGTCGTCTTTTGAGTGCCTTCCAACTTGGGGTGCTGATCTTCTAGCAGTATATCAGACAATGTTTGGCTGCTATTCATAAGTTTTTCACTGGCTAATTGTTTTCAGAAGTTGACTGCCGGGTCCTTCTTCCTAGTCTGTCTTAATCTGGAGGCTCAGCTGAAACCTGTGCACCATGGATAACGCTGCTGGTATCTGAATACCAGTGGTATAGCTTCCAGCATCACAGCAACATGCAAGTCCCCATAGTACAACAAACTGACAGACACGTGGGGGGATCCGCATGGAGAGTTCACTTAAAGTTACTTAAATTTAATAGGTCCTACTCAAATAACCACCAAGGCCTATGGGGGTCCAATTACATTTTAATATGTGACATGTCCTGTGTAAGTGGGGTCTGTCTCCTACCTTATTCCACATTATCCAGAACAATTCAAGGAAGAGGAAAGACAAACGGCCAATAAACATATGTAAACATGTTTATCCTTTCTAGTAATCAGGGAAATGTAAAGTAAAATAAAAAGAAGATGCCATTTTAGATTCATATCTGCGAAAATCTGAGTTTGCTGGAAAATGGTCACCTTCACGCCCTGCTGGAGGAGTTTAAGTTAGTGGAACCACATTGGAGAGCAATTTAGCACATATAATAAAGTTAACAATGCATATACTCAGCAATCCTCAATTTCCACTCCCCTTGGTTAAGAGCTCAGGCTCCTAACCAAAAGGTCGGCAGTTCGAATCCACAACCACTCATTGGAAACCCTATGGGGCAGTTCTATTCTGTCCTATAGGATTGCTGTGAGTCAGAATGAACTCGACAGCAACGGGTTTGGTTTGGTTTGAGTTTTAGGTTGAAAACCTGGCTACACATTAGGCTAATTATCCCATGAGTTGTCAACCCACCAGCCTATAAGAAACTGTTGTACATGTGCACAAGGAAACAAATTCAAAAATATTCATAGCAGCATTGTTTATAATAGCAAAAAAAAAAAAAAAAGGAAACCTTGTAGGTGTCCCTCAACAGGAGTATGGAGAAATAAAATGTGGTATAGTCATTCTATGGAAAACTAATGTATAAACTATAGCTATGTGCAGCAACATGAAGAATTTCCCAATTATACTTTTGAAAACAGGCGAAGAATACATACAATGGAATTCTGCATAGCAGGGAAGATGAATAAACTCAACCTACATATAAATATTCTATTAGTTTTCTATGGTTGCTTCAAAAACTTAGTGGCTTAAACCAACACAAATGTATTATCTTACAGTTCTGGGGATTAGAAGTTCAAAACCAGGCTCATTGGACTAAAATTAAGGTGTTAGTAGGGCTGCATTCCTTTCTGGAGGCTCTAGGGGAGAATTCTTTTCCTTATCTTTTCTAGCTCCTAGAGGTTGCCCGCGTTCCTTGGCCCATGGCCCCATTCCTCCGTCTGCAAAGCCAGCAATGTAGGGCTGAGTCTTTCTCACATGGCTCTCTGGTTCTCCCTCTTCTATCCCTCTTTCACTTATAAGGACCCTTGTGATTACATTGGGCCCATCCAGGTAATTCAGAATCATCTCCCTACTTTAAGGTCAACTGATTAGCAACCTTAATTCCACCTGCAGCCTTAATTCCTCTATGCCATGTAATGTAACATATTCACAAATTCCACAGATTAGGATGTGGAATCTTTGGGGAGTCATTATTCTGCCTGCCACAAATCTCAGAAATAAAATATTAAATAAAAAACAGCAAATGACAGAGTTATATGCATCATATAATACTATTCATATAAAGTTTTAAAACAATGACACTATATATTGCTTTAGCACTATATGTTGTTTAAAAACAATAATATATATTGGTTATGGGTATATACACATGTATTGAAAGTATAAAAACATGCATGTGAATAATAAACTCACAAAGCATAAAGTTTATCTCAGGAGAGGGATGGGATGGAGGAGAGATATACAGGTGCCTTAATTGTATAGCAATGTTTTACTTAAAAAAAAAAAGTGAGAAAAGGAGATAAAGCAAATATAGCCAATTTAGATTTGGTAAAGATTGATGGTGCAAACATGGGTATTTATTTTATTATTCTCTATGCTTTCTGTATGTCTGAAACAGTCTCTAATTTAAAATAAAATGATGGCATGCAGTCCCATTACACTGTCTCAGTAGGATGCCCGTGTGTGTTGACCAGCCCAGGGGAAATTTCCTATCACTGAACTTGACTCCTTTACTCCCATGGTATAATGGAAATCACAGAGGACTTACAGTCCAGAGGATTGGGCTCAAGTCCCAGGGGCTCATATTACCTGTACAGTTACATAGCTGTAAGGCCCCTAACCACTCATTTTCTATGTCACAAGGTAGTTTTAAGAATCTAAAGAAACAATACATGAGAAAGCCCAATGAAAACTTTTAAACTAGCTGCCACATTAGACAATAAACTAATACACATACACCCTCGAATTGCTAATGCCAAGCCTGCAAGGGGTGCAATGCTTTACTCTCCAGGGCTGTGTCCTTTAGCACTTGTTAAATCCATCTCAAACCTTTTTAAAGAATGACAACCAAGGGGAGTTTGCTGATTCACATAACAAAAGTGCAGCAGTCTGGGTGGGTTCAGGTACAAATTGGAGTCTGTGAGTGGTACAAATAATTGATAAGCTCAGCTGCAAATGGAAAGGTGGGAGGTTCCAGTATGCTCAGGCGCCTCGAAAGAAAGGACTGGCGATCTACTTCTGAAAAGTCAGCCACTGACAACTCTGGAGCATAGTCCTACTCTGACACACATGAGGTCCCCATGAGTTGAATCAACTCAATGGCAACTGGTTTTTGTTTTATGTTTTGGTTTTCAGGTACAGAGTGGTCTAGAGACTCAAATCATGGTGCCAGATTTGATATGGCTGCATTTCTCAGTTCTGCACTTGTGTCTGTCCGGGTGGAGGCCTGATGGCGTCAGCCCCTCCAACCCTTAGATGTGCAAACCAATGAATCCAGCAACAGAAAGAAAAAGTTTCACTTTCTCTTTCTTTTTCCTAAAATGTAAACTTCCAGGACTCTTAGCTTTCTCCTTCATCTTTGACAATACCTGCACAGGGAATTTGCTTAGTAGATACTTATCAAATTACGAATACATAAACTTCATTTTCATTAAGCAAATTAACTGCCCACCCAGAAAACATATACTCTGCTTGGCTTCATGAAATTAGCTATAAACTCAGGTTATAGACTGGGAATGAGGAAGAGATGGTTTCCCAAAGGAAATGTGAGATTTTGTAAGGGGGAGGGAGAATAAATGTTAGAGGAAATAACGGAAATTTATTACATTGCATATTTACATTTCAGCGTGTTTTGGTTTAGACACCTCTATCAGGCTGTTTCATTGATGACAGGGATTACGTCTTAAGCTTCTTCCATTTCTCCCTCAGAATTTAGCACACAACTGAGCAAATAACAGGTATGGGCAATGTGTGACCCACATGCATTTGTGGTCCCATAAGGTTATCCCAGTAGGAGAAACGGACATAGCGGACGTACTTTGCTAAGTAGGGAGACGTGATCTGTCCCTTACTAGCTCTCCAGGTCCTGCGTCTGCCCCAGCTGGGGGCGGCAGAGGGAGGTGGGGTCCCAAAGTCTAACAGCAGCTGCCTGTTCCATCGCTCATCTCATGCAGGGACTGCGCAGAAGCCGCCGGAGCCACTGAAGGAGGTGCCCCACCGAAGCTGCTGCCCCACCGAAGCTGCTGCCCCACCTAAGCTGCTGCCCCAGTCGGCCGGGGCGCCCTTCGCGTGACGCTGGACCCGAAGCCATGGCTCCTCCCGCGGTGGCGGCCACCGAAGCAGTCCGGGCTGGGGCAGGAGGGGCTGGAAGAGTTTACAGCCCAGTAGAGCAGAGGGTGAAGGCCGGGAGGAAGGAAAGGAGCCTGGGCGTGGCGGGCCCAGGAGGCGGCAGACTGGACGGCAGTTCGAGCCCAGTGGGCGGGCAGGGACTGGGCTCGGCTCTCGGTGACCAGATGGTGACTATATTTTCACGCAGTCCCTCTGAATGGCAGCGGCCTGGCAGTGACCGCCCTGCGTGCCTGTCTCCTATATATAATATGGGGTTTGCACAACGTCTAAATCACATAACGTCCTATTTCCCAGAACATATAGTGGGCGTTAAGCTACACATATCGGTAATATTTGATTAATTGATTTAAAGCCTCCCTGAGGAATTATGTCTCTACAGTGGGTTTTCAAGAATGTTAAGAGATGCTGAGAGTGAGGGGTGGGACAAATATTTTTGAGCTGAGAAGCCTTTTCCAAATCCGCCCAAATTATAAGGCAAAGACAACCTGTTACCCTAACACAGTCTCCGTTAAATATTAGTAAATTGTTCTCAAAAACCCAGCCCATTGCCATCAAGTCGATTCTGACTTATAGCTACCCTATAGGACAGAGTAGAACTGCCCTTTAGGGTTTTCTAGGAGCCTGGTGGATTCGAACTGCTGACCTTTTGATTAGCAGCGGAGTTCTTAACCAGTGTGCCACCAGGGCTCCAGTTGTTCTCTAGGACTTGAAAATTTGTTCTGGAATCTTATCTGTGCAATCTTTAAAAGGCTAAGAGGGTTTTTGAAGGCAGGGCCTACCTCTCAGACCCAAATGTCAGGAGGCTGTCTTGTTTAGAATTAACGCAATGAAGAGCCGTAGGAGACTGGGGTGCGGGGGTGGCATTAGACGATAATCACACAGTTTAAAATACCCATCCCCACAGCACCTATATCAATGTACCCTTAGTACATCACTACTTGGTTTAGTATTGTCTGGATTTTTGCCCCCCTTTTAATTTTGCTGACATCATGTAAAGAGCAGAGGACTGAAAGAGATGTTCAGCATAGGAAAAGGTTAGGTTAAACCCCAATTCCATCAGTTACTGCATGTCTTCATTTCTAAGGGCTGACATAGCAAAATACCACAAAGTATTGTTGTTGTTCATTGCATTTCAGGCAGCTCCAGCTCATGGCAACCCTACGTACAACAGAACAAAACATTGCCTGGTTCTGTGCCATCTTCACAATCACTGGCATGCTTGAGTCTGTTGTTGTGGACTCAAGTGACTTCCAATTTAGGAGGCTCATCTTCCATCACTGTATCGGACAATATTCTGTTGTGCTCCGTAGGGTTTTCACTGGCTAATTTTCAGAAGTAGATTGCAAGGCCTTTCTTCCCAGTCTATAGGTGGCTTTAAAAAATAGAAATTTGCCTTCTCACAGTTCTGGAGGCTGAAAGTCCAAATCAGGGTCTCAGCTGTTTTGATTCTTTCTGTGGGCCTTAGTTTCTGGTGACTGAGGCAATCCTTGGCGTTTCTTTGCTACTTTAGATTAATCTGACTTCACTGTCACATGGCATCTCCCTCTGTGTGCGTATACTCCCCTTTATAAAACACCACTCAAAAGGGATTAGATTTAAGACCCACCCTACTCCTGGCGTGGTCTCATTAACATAACAAAGGAAAACCCTAATCCCAAATAAGGTCACATTCACAGGTACAAGGATTAGAATTTCTTTTGGGGAAACACAGTTCGATCCATGGTACTGTATTTCTGGTTGTTTAACTTTGGGCAAGTAACTTGGGTCCATTTATCTTTCAATAATGTAGAGGAAAGCATCGTATGTAGGTTTGTTGGAAGGAATAGAAACAGTATATACATCAACTGCCTGGCACAAGGTAGGTTAAATTTTATGTAAGGGATGTGTTCCCAGAAAATTTACAAAGTTGAAAACTTACTTCATACCAAACTTGGAATATTTCTGTTTTACACTAAAGTGGAACTGCCAGGTGGCAACAGCATAAATACAATTTCCAATTCACTCTGCCTGCCTCTGCCTGTCAGCTTGGGATTTATAGAATGTGATTCTTGATTTTTTGTTGTTGGGGGGGGGGGGGACCTTGCATTATTTCAAATTTGCATATATAGTGAAACTTTATCAATATTTTATACTGTGGTGCAGTAGTTAAAAAGATTGGCTGCTAACCAGGTCAGCAGTTCAAACCCACCAACCGCTCCTTGGGAGAAAGATGTGCTAGTCTGTGTCTAGCCTTGGAAACCCTATGAGGCAGTTCTACTCTGTCCTATAGAGTCACTATGAGTCGGCATCGGCTTGAGGGCAGTGGATTTTTCTTTTTTGGTTCATTTCAAATTTGCATAATTCAAGTTCCCATACAATGTGACTACACTTCACTTACATGGTAATACATGGTAGATATCTAGGTGAAGGTACAAACGGTAAACACACTTGGCTGCTAACAGGAAGGTTGGAGGTTTAAGGCCACCCAGACATGCCTCAGAAGAAAGGCCTGGTAATCTACTTGTGAAAAATCAGCCATTGAAAAACCTGTGGGGCACAATTCTACTCTGACACACATGGGGTCGCCATGAGTTGGAATCAACTCAACAGCATCTGATACTGGTAGCATCTACACAGCAAGAAGATGGGGTTTCTAGTCCAATTTGTTATAGAAAAATACTTTAATTCTCAAGGAATCCAGACTTCTGGAGTCACTGAGGCTGGATGAACTCCCAAAACTATTGCTGTGAGATAATCTTTAAACCTTAAACAAAAAATATCCCCTGAGGTCTTCTTTAAACCAAACAATAATTTAGCTTGATTAGTAAACAATGACTGCTTTGAGCATTGTGCTCTTTAAAGAACTCTCTATATAGGGTCAAATGACAACAACAGGGCAAAAGATTAAATAGGAAAACTTAGGAGCAGTGATTTTATGTTAATGGGTGTAAAAATGGCATAGAAGTGATATCTGACCTTCTCTAACTTCACAAGGGGGAAAGAGAATCAAGATCAACTGTCCAAGACTGATTCCTATGAGGTGGAGGTCAGCCATGCCTCCTTTCTCTGCCATCTTTACCAATTCTGACACCAACTGTCCCTCCCTGGGCAGTCTCTACTTCTCTGCTGGGTTCGATAATCATTGCAATAGCCACACAGAACTCACAGATAACACTCACGATTATAGGGTTTATTAGGGAAGTAACGGTCACAATTCAGGCTCAGGAACACTCAGGATACAGTTCTTCCATCAGGACAGCCTCTTCCCAGCCAACAGCTCTTCCTGGCCCTAGGCCTCTGTCCAAAGGCACTCACCTTTCTCTGCGGTCCAGGAAGCACCTGCTGCTGGGTCTCTGCTGCCGCTTGTCTCTGCCTTCAGTGTTATAGCTCTCTCTCTCTGTCTCATGATTCTAGGAGCTTCTCAGTGCAGAGACCCCAGGTCCAAAGGATGTGATGACTCCTGGCCATTCTTCCTTGGTGGTGGTAGGATCTTATCTCCTGCTTCAGGGGTGGCTCATTTCAAACCCAGCAGGATGGCAAAACTGACCAATCCCTTTGGTAGATCACAATTACCCTATCACACAGTCCTGCCCAATCACATGGGTGGGAGTTACAAGACCATGGCTAGAAAGGCCATGCAAAAGTGATCCATCACACCGCAATGTGGGAAGAACAATTTGGAAAAGGAGGGTGAGAATGGTTGCTTTTGCACAACTTGAAGGATGTAATCAATGTCACTGAATTATACACGTAGAAATAGTTGAATTCCTGTATGTTCTGCTGTGTATATTCTCATCAATAAAAACAAAATTAAATAAATAAATGGAAAAATATATACCATTTGTCTTGGTTATCTAGTGCTGCTATAACAGAAATACCACAAGTGGATGGCTTTAACAAAGAGAAATTTATTCTCACAGTTTAGCAGGCTAGAAGTTTGAATTCAGGACACCAGCTCCAGAGGAAGGCTTTGTCTCTCCGTCGGTTCTGGGGAAGGTCCTTGTCATCAATCCTCCTCTGGTTTAGGAGCTTCTCTACACAGGAACCCTGGGTCCAAAGGATGCACTCTGCTCCCAGCACTGCTTTCTTGGTAGTGTGAGGTCCTCGTGTTTCTCTGCCTGCTTCTCTCTTTTATATCTCAAAAGAGATTGGCTTAAGACACAGTCTAATCTTATAGATTGAGTCCTGCCTCATTAACATAACTGCCACTAATCCCATCTCATTAACATCATAGAGATAGGATTTACAACACATAAAAAAAAATCACATCCGATGACAAAATGGCGAACAATCACACAATACTGGGAATCATGGCCTAGCCGAGTTGATAGATATTTTGGGGGGACACAATTCAATCCAAAACATTCTATCCTTTGGCCTCCAAAAATTCATGTCATTGCCACATGTAAAACAGATTCACACCATCATAATAACAAAAGTCTTAAATCAACTCCATGTCCAAAATCCAAAAATTTCTCTTCATCTTTGAACTTTAGAATACAAGTTATCTGTTTCCAAAGTACAATGGTGGAATAGGCACAAGGTAGATATCTCCATTATAAATGGGAGAAATTGGAAGGAAAGACGGGATAACATGCACCAAGCAAGTCAGTAGAACGCATTACATTAGCCCTCAAGGCTTGAAAATAATCCTCTGTTCTCTAAGATCATTTACACAATGATCCTGCCCTCCAGACTCTAGATATTGACCATAGTCTCTGGATTCTTCGTGGAGATCCCTAGGTCCTGGGGCTTCAGCTCCACCTTCCAGGGCCAACTGGAATGGCAACTCTACTCCCTTGGCTTTAGGCAGCCCCATTCTCCTAGTCCTTCTGATTGGTGACTCCACCATTTGAGACTGAGGCAGCTCTGCTTCCTGTGTTCCTTGTCTCTTCAGTTTCTGCTTCCTGGTTCCTTAGCCGCCTGACCCCTCAGGCCTCACGACCTGTGTCTGCCCTACTGGGGCAAGGGTTCCAAAGTTCTGTAGCTCCACTGATAAATGCCTGAAGGCACCCTACTCCCCCAGTAAACTTTGACCGGAAGGTACTCAGTTCTCTTGCTCCTTGGGTCAGCAAGCCTAGCTCCACCAGTAAGTGCTCAGAGGCAACCCACTCCACCAGGAAGCCTCCTGCATTAAGTCACTCAGCTCTCTTGCTCCTTGGGTCCGCTCCAATGCTGTCTCGCTCTGGTCTCCTTGTTCTGCTGCTGCCAATTTCTCCACTGCTGCTTCTTGCTGTCTGCACCATCTCCAGTGTAACAGCTCTCCTCACTTACTTCTGAGTCCTCTCTAGAATTGTCTTCCATGTCCGTAATTCTAGCAACAGTGTCTTTAAGGCAAGCTAGGCTTTTACTTCATTCAAACAGTAAAAATTTTAAGAAGGCATGCTTTAAGTGCCTGGAAACCCTGGTGGCATAGTGGTTAAGAGTTCAGCTGCTAACCAAAAGGTCGGCACTTCAAATCCACCAAGCACTCCTTGGAAACCCTATGGGTCAGTTCTACTCTGTCCTATAAGGTCTCTATGAGTCCGAATCAACTTGACAGCAAGGGTTTGGTTTATTTTTAAGTGCGTGGAAGATAAAGCTGGATAAATGCATTCCCACATGACCAATTCTTTCTCTTGTCTGTCTAAGGTCTTTAACAGGACACCTAGAATAATTTGTAACTTTTCTCTCTGTTTTAATAATCAGGATAAAGGAATAAGAATATATCAATTTAACCTGCCCTACAGTAGTGGGCAAAGAGACTGAAAAAGAAGGCAAATCTACTTCTTGGCATTTCTTTCTTTTTTTAAACTAAGTATCCCGTTACTTTTCTTCCTTTCTTTGTTTTTCCTTATTTATATTTAAAGATTAATATATATGTCACATAAAAAAAAAAAAAAAACCCGTTGCCGTCTAGTCGATTCCATCTCATAGCAACCCTATAGGACAGAGTAGGACTGCCCCATAGGGTTTCCAAGGAGCGCCTGGTGGATTCGAACTGCTGACCTTTTAGTTAGCAGCCATAGCTCTTAACTACTACACCACCAGGGTTTCCATATGTCACATACATATGTATTAATCTTTAAATATAAATAAGGAAAAATGAAAATATATCTGTAACATATATATAAGTTCTAATACATAATACTATAACTAGCCCCTATAAACTCATCACCTGGTGAATAATTTGTATCTAACAATCTGCTCCTCCCCTTTCTGATGCCTCTTACCCCCCTTCAGAGGTAAGAACTACCCTGAGTTTCATTTATCAGTTTGTTGCCTTTTTTTTTTAAGTTTTATGTAGTATGCCTAAACTATATATTATTGAATTTACATATTTTTGAGCTTTCTAAAGATGATTTAATGTTGTATGTAGTCTTCTGGGGCTTGTTTTTTTACTCAACATCATGCTTCTAAGATTCATACACAGTCCATGCATTTTTCACGGCTGTATTAAATTCCATTATGTGATTAGCTCAATATGTATTTATGCTCTTCTGCCAAGGGGCATTCATGTTGTTTCTATCTGGGGGCTATTACAAACAGGGATGTTGTGACCATTCTTGAACATGTCTCATGAAGCTCATGTGTAGGAGTTTTTCTGGACAGTGATTTTCACGCTGGGCCACAGGTACAGCTGTGGGTATTGTCAAAAAAGGTTTTAAGGGAATCAATTTTCAGATTCTCAGTTGCTACATATGTTCTTTCCTAATGTCATTTGCCTGAAGAATATGACTATGGTGGAAATTCAGGCTTGTCTTTAAAAAATCAGTTGCTGTAGAGTGGATTTCAACTCTTGGCGACCCCATGTGAGTCAGAGTAGTACTATGCTTCATAGATTTCCCAATGGCTGTGATATTTTGGAAATAGGTTGCCAGGCCTTTCTTCTGAGGTACCTCTGGGTGGACCCAAACTTCCAACCTTATAGTTAGCACCCTAGCACTTAACCGTTCACACCAGCCAGGGCTTGCCTTTATCACTTACCGTTTCTCAATGCTCATTAGCCAAAGGCACATTCTCTTCATCCTGAATCTTCCTCCAGTGTGTTGGCCACCAATGCCAAAACCTCTGGAAGTGGGAACAACTGGAAGTATTGGTGCCAGGGTTGAGGAAGTAGATGACTCTAATGAATAGAAAGCAAACCTGCCTGTCCGCTGACAGATTATTAAGCTTTTCTGGTGATCACAAGTGATTTTTGTCATGTAACTCATAAAGAATTCAAAGAATAGAGATTCACTCCATTCCCATACAAGTATTTATGTGGGAAAGGTTTCTCAGCCCTTATATTTTTAAGAAACAGAAGAAAAATGGGATAAGAATCAATGCAACCTGTCTTATTTTAGAAATTAGTAAAAACCATCCAAGGAAATATGAACTAATTGGGAAATAAATCTCCATTCATCTCACTAAGAGATGTTTTTCCAATAAAATTTTACCTTGTATGTTTAATAATTATTTAGCAAAATTTATCATATATTATATTGTTTGATCAATTATGTAATACTAATACTCTTAATGATAATTAAAGACAGAATACCTTTTTTTTAACCCTGAGATCACAGGGAATAAGATAAATTTTAACTCATTTTGTGTATCTATTTTTTACCGTACAGATTATGACAAGTGAACAAGAAAACACTTTCAAGCATAAAATATATAATGTTAAGATAAAATTCTTTGAGGGAACTGGAATGAAAATATGAGTTCAAAGAGATAAAAACCCATTGCCATCAAGTCGATTCCAACTCACAGTGACCACATAGGACAGAGTAGAACTGCCTCACAGAGTTTCCAAGGAGTGCCTGTTCAGGAGATTCAAACCACTAACGTTTTGTTTAGAAGCCATAGCTCTTAACCACTATGCCACCAGGGTTTCTAAAGAGATAAAGGAGCAACATAAAATTTCTGTCTGTTAAAAAGCTTGTCCAAGAATTGTTTTACAAAGGTGAATACCAAACCACTATGGTAGTTAGATTCCATTGGATACATTTTAAAATGTGAAACAACAGTTTTATTTTAAAATAGCAATATTTATAATATGATAGAAGTTATTTCTTTTGCAACCGTTTACACTTACCTGTTGCCAACCAGTCCATTCTGACTCATGGTGACCCTATGTGTTACAGAGTAGAACTGTTCCATAGGGTTTTCTTGGCTGTAATTTTTGTTTGTTTCATTTTTTAATTTAATTTTTTTTATTGTACTTTAGGTGAAGGTTTACAGAACAAATAGTTTCTCATGAAACAGTCAGTACACATATTGTTTTATGACATTGGTTAACAACCCCACGACACGTCAACCCTCTCCCTTCTCGACCTTTTTTTTTTTTGTGAATCTTTTTTAATTTTTATTGTACTTCAGGTGAAGGCTTACAGAACAAATAGTTTCTCATGAAACAGTAGTACACATATTGTTTTATGACATTGGTTAACAACCCCACAACATGTCAACCCTCTAACTTCTCAACCTTTTTTTTTGCTGAAAATACACATAGCCAAGATACATCATTTCAAAAATTTCTACATGCACAGTTCAGTGACATTGACTACGCTCTTCCAGTTGTGCTGCTATTCTCACTTAAGATGAAGGCTTACAGAACAAAATAGTTTCTCATTTAACAGTTACTACACATGTTGTCCTATGGCAATGGTTAACAATCTCACAACACATCAACAATATCCTTACTCAACCTTGGGTTCCCTATCACCAGCTTCCTTGTCCCCTTCTGCCTTCTGGCCTTTGTCACTGGACTACTGTACCTCATTAGTCTCATTTGGTTTTACAGGGCTGTCCACTCCCAGGCTGAACGGTGAACCTCGGAGATAACTTCACCACTGAGCTAAAAGGGTGTGTGGGGGCCATTCTCTCGGGGTTTCTCCAGTCTCCTTTAGGCCAGTAAATCTGATCTTTTTTTGTGAGTTAGAATTATGTTCTACATCCTTCTCCAGCTCTGTCCAGAACCCTCTGTTGTGATCCTGGTCAGAGCAGTCAGTGGTGGTAGCCGGGCACCATCTGGCTGTACTGGACTCAGTCCGGTGGAGGCCTTGGTAGCTGTGGACCATTAGTCCTTTGGACTAATCTTTTCCTTGTATCCTGTTCTCTTCATTCTCCCTTGCTCCCGAAGGGATGAGACCAGTGGAGTATCTTAGATGGCCTCTCACAGGCTTTTAAGACCCCAGACACTACTCACCAAGGTAGAATGTTGAACATTGTCTTTATAAACTGTGTTATGCCAATTGAGCTAGATGTTCCCCGAGACCATGGTCCACAGAGCCCTCCACCCAGCAATTCAGTCCCTCAGGGAGTTTGGATGTGTCTATGGGGCTTCCATGACCTTTCCTCATACAAGTTGTGCTAGTTTCCCCTGTATAGTGTACTGTCTCACCCTTCACCCAAGATACACTTATCTATTGCCTATTTAGTATTTCCCCACCCCCACACCTCCCATCCCTGGTAAAACAAAGATTGTTACATTTTGTGTGTGAACTTTTTCATGGGTTTTTACAATAGAGGTCTCATACAATATTTGTCCTTTTGTGATTGACTTATTTCACTCAGCATAACGTCCTCCAGTTTCATCCATGTTATGAGATGGTTCACAGATTCATTGTTGTTCTTTCTCGTTGCATAGTACTCCATTGTATGTATGTACCATAGTTTATCTGTTCATCTGTTGATAGGCATCTAGGTTGTTTCCATCGTTTTGCTATTGTGAACAATGCTGCCATGAACACAGGTGTGCATATGTCTATTCGAGTGATGACTCTTATTTCTCTAGGATCTATTCCTAGGAGTGGGCTTGCTGGATCCAATGGTATGTCTATTTCTAGCTTTCTGAGGAAGCTCTTGGCTGTAATTTTTTTTTCTTTTTTTTATACTTTATTGTACTTCAGGTGAAGGCTTACAGAACAAATAGTTTCTCATAAAACAGTAGTACACGTTGTTTTATGACATTGGTTAACAACCCCACAACATATTAACCCTCTAACTTCTCAACCTTTTTTTTTGTTTTTGGTGAAAATACACATAGCCAAAGATACATCGTTTCAAAAATTTCTACATACACAGTTCAGTGACATTGACTATGCTCTTCCAATTGTGCTGTTATTCTCATTTAAGATGAAGGCTTACAGAACAAAATAGTTTCTCATTTAACAGTTACTACAAATGTTGTCCTATGACAATGGCTAACAATCTCACAACACATCAACAATAAATATCCTTACTCAACCTTGGGTTCCCTGTCACCAGCTTCCTTGTCCCCTTCTGCCTTCTGGCCCTTGTCACTGGACTCCTGTACCTCATTAGTCTCATTTGGCTTTACGGGGCTGTCCACTCCCAGGCTGAACGGTGAACCTCGGAGGTAACTTCACCACTGAGCTAAAAGGGTGTGTGGGGGCCATACTCTCGAGGTTTCTCCAGTCTCCTTTAGGCCAGTAGATCTGGTCTTTTTTGTGTGAGTTAGAATTATGCTCTACATCCTTCTCCAGCACTGTCCAGAACCCTCTGTTGTGATCCTGGTCAGAGCAGTCAGTGGTGGTAGCCGGGCATCATCTAGCTGTACTGGACTCAGTCCGGTAGAGGCCTTGGTAGCTGTGGACCATTAGTCCTTCGGACTAATCTTTTCCTTGTATCCTGTTCTCTTCATTCTCCCTTGCTCCCGAAGGGATGAGACCAGTGGAGTAACTTAGATGGCTGCTCACAGGCTTTTAAGACCTCAGACACTACTCACCAAGGTAGAATGTAGACCATTGTCTTTATAAGCTGTGTCATTTGGCTGTAATTTTTAAGGAAGCAAATTGCTAGGTCTTTCTTCTGTGGTGTTGCTGCGTGAGTTTGAACCACCAATTTTTAGGTTAGTAAAAACCCAAAAACTCGTTGCTGTCGAGTCAATTCCCACTCATAGTGGTCCTATAGGACAGGGTAGAACTGCCTCAGGGTTTCTAAGGAGCAGCTGGTGAATTCAAACTGCTGACCTTTTGGTTAGCAGCCGGTTCTTAACCACTGTGCCACCAGGGCTCCAAGTCAAGGGCAAATTTAGGTATCAACCTAAAAATGTTCATGGGAGTAGAGAGTTTTACAAAATTACTTTAAAAGGCACAGGAACAGATATTCTGAAGACCATTGCTCTAGGATAGAATTTGCTGATCTTAAGAGTTTATATTTACAAGTTAAAGCGGAGATCTTTTGCAAGGTAATTGTATCAATTTGCATAACCTTCAGATATTCATTTTCTTTGCTAATTGGTCACTGGAATTTGCTAATGAGTTACTTGAATTTCCCAGAAGTAGGAGAATGTTTCTTTTTGCCAAGTCTTTAGTGTTCATTGATCCCTGCTTTTTGGTTAATGCCAAAGGGAAGATCCCAGTCAAATTTAGACCCTTATCTATTCATCAAGTGTTTTTCAAACTCTGAGCTTTTTTTACACCATTTCCTCTGCAAGATATGCACCCTCCACCCAATCTCCAGCCACTTATTACCCCATGTCTAGTGTCAGTCAGCTCAAACATTCTTTACAAAGGCCTTCCTTAACCATCCTATCTAAGGTTTCCCCTCTCATACACCTAATTCTCCATCACAGAAGTCTGTGAGTATCCTTCTTCAAACTCACTAGAGTTAGGTACTATAGGTTTATTTCTTTGCTAGTTTATTGTCTGTCTCCTGCAGTAGATTGTAAGCTCCATGAGGGCAGGGGATGTATCTGTGTTATTCATCTACATATACTCGAGCGTTTAACACAGTGCCCAGTGCATAGTAAGAGCTCCATAAACATCTATCTATTAAGTAAATGAATGGATGAGTGAATTTTCTTCAAACTGTAACAGATATTGTCCTTAATCCAGGCAATGGTGGCTTGGAGCAGGGTGTGACAGCTGTTTCCATGAGCAAAAACTCTATTCAAGCTTTTATATCTATCGTGATCGGTTGAAAAGAATTCCAGACTACCTCAAATTCCCCTGAATTCCTCCTCTTTTTATTCCCTTTCTTTAAAATCTTAAAATGTTGAAATCTCTTCCTATTCTTGACTCACTCCCTCAGTAGTAGATCCAATTCTAAGAAAATGGGGAAATTGGGCCGTGTTGGCAAATGAAGAACAGGAAAACCCCTCTTTGTTTTTTCTTCATCTCCAGCTCCAGTTTTGGAGACAGCTTTGTTAGACTCTCACAGAATGCACATGGAATCAATAACTAAGATAAATTGTCATCAGATCTTCCAGTACAAGATAGCAAGTGCGACAATAAGGCAGAGGCCCTGAATGGAACACATGATTGACGATGGCCCTCTCAAGGAAAACGCCAAGCAGATACAGGGCTTTTCTCTGTCTGCTCCTGCCTCTTCTTATCCTTTCCTGAAATCTTACTAGGATCAGCTCCTCTTTGTCCCCTTATGCAAGTGTCTTAAGTGCGTGCTATCAGCCCACGTTTTAATAGCACCACATTTTTGAGAGTGAAAGAATAAAATTATAAGTCTGTACAAATCTAATTTCCTGTGTGTATATACATATATAATCACCAGATAGCTCACTAAACCTCGCTTTTATGTCATTATGAATCTACATATTCTAAAACTCTTTTACTGTGGAGTCGATTCCGACTCATAGTGACCCTATAGGACAGAGTAGAACTTCAAACTGTCCCAAAGGGTTTCCAAGGAGCAGCTAGCGGATTTGAACTGCTGACCTTTTGGTTAGCAGCTGAGCTCTTGACCACTATACCACTAGGGCTCCAATATATTCTAAGCATAGTTAATGTCAAAAATGGCAATAACTTAAATTTACAAAGGTTTTCACATATGTTATCTCATTTAATTTGATTTATTTTAAATGGAATGACTTGTAGGCAGGGCCACCAAAACCCTTGATGGAAGAGAAGGCTGACAGCAGACTCCTCTGGTTCTGGGTACCTGTCTTGTCGATAGGTGGTATTGTCCTGTGTCAACGTCCAGCACCCACCAAGCCAAGAGTCTACCCAAAACTGCTCTCCCAGGCAAAGGCTATGTCCCAGATCTCTCCTGGCCTGGATTACGTTGCAGCTTGGTAAATAAATTAGAGCTAATCTATGCTAGCTATAGCTATAGCTTAGTGTGTTACTCCTACCTAATGACACTTTCATTTTATCAGGGACCTTTCATGCCCTAATGCAAGTATTTCAAGATCTGCCAGACTTAAGGATGCCTTCCACTCTGAATCACACCTTACTTTTAACTGCAATGAGATAGAAATTAAGGGACATAAAATGATACTCGTGAAGAGTAGATACAAGTAGATACATACGACTTAATGGGCAGCTTCTGTCCAGAGGCGAGATGAGAAAGCAGAGAGGGTCAGGAGCTGGTTGAATGGACACGGGAAATCCAGGGTGGAAGGGAGGAGTCTGCTGTCACAGTACAGGGAGAGCAACTAGGGTCACATAACAATGAATGCATAAATTTTTGTATGAGAGACTAATTTGAATTGTAAACTTCCACTTAATGCACAATAATAAAAATAAAAATTAAAAAAGAAATTAAGGGACATACAAAAAAGGCCTCCAGAAGACAATAGTGACACTTCTCCTAGAATTGCACTTAACTTTTAAGACAGTGGTTCTCAATGGGGCCGAAATTGCTTTCTAGGGGGGTCTTTTAGAAATGTGAAGTGGGATTTTGGCTTGTTTCTATATTTAGGGGAGGAGGATATTAGGATTTAGTAGGCGGGGTCAGTGCTGAATTTCCTACAATGCCCAGGCCAGTCTCACATAATGGATGGTCCCACTAGGCATTCAAATGTGTGAAATATTGGTTTAAATCATCTGAGCCTTTAGCCCTACTCCATTTACATATTAAACACAAAATATTTTTTTGCAAGACTTTGGGTATATATTAACTATACTGCCATTGCTGTCAAGTTGATTCTGATTCACAGTGCTCCTACTGGACAGAGTAGAACTACCCCATAGGGTTTCCATTGAGCCGCTGGTGGATTTGAACTGCTTACCTTTTGGTTAGCAGCCAAACTCTTCACCACTGCACCACCAGGGCTCCTTATTGAGTATACTAGTTGTTATTCTAGTGCTCACAAAACTTCTGTTTTCATTGTCTTGTACATCTTGATGGAATATCTTCTGATCCATTACTTTTCTTAAATCTAAATGTATTTATAAGTAGGTACAAGCAACTGACTACTTCATTAAGTCTTTTAGTGTAGTCAGATCTAAGTATTTATATTTTGAAATATATATCATTTTATCATGATTTACTTTCTTATTATTTCCCCTTCATACTATAGTTAGAATATTCTATTGATTTAATAAAACATATAAGCGTAGGTAAATTTTATTTTCTATAAGTTTTCTTTTAGGATAGTAAAGAAGGTGTTATAAAATGTTAATTATAAAAAGGAGACATTTGTTCTCACTGGATTCAGGATTACTGCTTTAAAGAAAGCCCTAGTACATAAAAATTGAAATCTGCGCAAAAAAATTAGAGCAGGTGGTAATTGTATTCAAAAAACTTTCTTTGCTTTAAAATGAAGCTATATACCATGAGATTCTTTTAAATGGTAAATGTCCCTAGTATATTTAATAGGATTCTATTTATCAATCTTCGCCTTCCTTTTTACACTCCCCAGGAGCATATCTAGCCTGTAAATATGGAATAACTCTACATACTTGTTTCTCTGTAGGAGAGGTAAAAAATTAAGCAGCCTAAAAAGGTCTACTGCCGAAGTACAGTGGCAAGAAAGGGAGGAGTCTGTTTCCGCAAATATAAGCAAAAATACATGCATTTTTTGGTATAATCTTTTTGTTAGACTTTGCTCTATATAACAACCCATCTTCGATTCTGGCAATTGCGGCTGCCATTTCTTGCCTAACTTTGGCTATTTTCTTCTTAGTAATAATTGGTGTAAGTGATGGGATTTAATACTTTCATCAAGATGGACTCACTGAATATTTGTATTCTGCTTATATTGTGCAGCAGCCATATGGGAAGTTGTAGCAAGATTTCAAAAGCAGAAAATAGTAACTGATGAGAAGGCTATTCTGTGTGGGTGTTTGGAAGTTATGCCTGAGAGATTAAACAAAGCAAATTCTGTTTTAATAATGATTTGTGCAAAATGGAAACAGGTGATTTTGAGCAGATGGTTGAACACATTATAAAGCAAATTTATTCAGAGAAAATTACAGAGTTTAAAGTTCTGATTTATTTTAGCTTTAAACAGTTTTCTTGAAAATCAGAGACAAGAGTTTTTTGTTTTGTTTTTGGTGGTGGTGGGGAGGAGAGCTGAATTATACAATGGAATGTTTTAGAACAAGCATTCACAATATTGTTCTGTCCCTTTTCTCTCCCAGTGTGTGAGGTTTTTTGTTTTTTTGCCTTTCTCTTTTCTGCCCTTTCTCTCCTGGTGTCTCTCATTAGCATCTCTTGCACTAACCCTCCCAAGGCCTCATCTAAACTCACCTTTACTGTTTCTTTCTACCCTCTTTTCATGAGGGGAAGTGCATCAAGATGAAATGGGCAAGATCTTTTGACAGCTTGTCTTTACAACTCTGCTGCCAGCAAAGGGAAAATAGATATATACATGGTCCATTTCCACAACCTGCTGGTAAATTTATGGGCTAAGTATCTTTTTAAACAATGATTAATCTTTCTTGAGTGACTACCTGGCAAACCGCACTGGACTAATTTCAACCTATGAGTGAGTATAGCTTATTCCTAGATTTAGGCAGAGTTCAACTGAGCCTTCATTTAGGTATGTGGAGGTGGGTTTTTATTTAGTTTTGTTGACACCAACTGCAGAGTGCTGGACACATTAAGCTGAGTCATATGACATTGCCTTTTTTTAGTAAAAAATGGTCAAATATCAGCAATGGCATATGTTCAACATAACAGATACTCAATACATATTTGTTGATTGGAACTGAATTTCATGCCACTCTATAAAAGTCTTGAGGTAGTGTATAAGAAATGCAGACATACAAGAGACTCCCAGGGTAAAAGGGTCACATGGTAAAATTAACTTCCATTTATGGACATTGAGAAGCCTAATACTTTTGGGGTGGCCCTAAAAGAAAAATGATAGATAACAAGGTGGATTAATACACAGTAGGGGGTCCCACTATCAGGCACTCCAAATTTCTCACAACATGCCCCAAAAGAGTGAGAGATGGAAGGGAGTGGTAGGTTTTAAAGGGCAAAGTACAAACAACCGTCTTGTTTACAGCAAAGAAAATAGCTACCACAAGGAGGTGCAAAGTCACAGAGAGAATCACGGTGGCTCATCTCTCAAACCTGGGTGGGTCACCCAGGTTTTCTGGATTTAAATCACAGGTATTCTCCATATGCACCTTTGTGAGGCAAAGCGGCCCCTTAAATATGGGAAAGATAAGGATGTCTGAAAAAGAAAACTATGAAAAGAATAATTGATTTGTTAATTACACGGAATCTCTTAGCTGAAATGCAAAGCCAAGGAGATCCACCAATAGAAAACCATAAGCCAGTCACACACATTTTACTATATTTGAGCCAACTTCTCAAGTTTAAAGGAACCGTAAATTCCTAAGAGGGAGTGTGGAGCACTGGAAAGCGCATTCACTTTAGAGGCAGGCAGATAAGGGCTGGAATTTTGGCCCTGCCAGATCTTTAGAAACTTACTTAACCTTTGTGAGACTCCAGAGACTCATCTGTAAAATGGGGACAATAACAGCCATCTTGCAGCATGCTTATGAAAGTGTATGTAACATGCTTAGTTTAGTGCAAAGTAACCAATCATCAACAATAAAATGGTGGCATAATAATATGAATAAGACATTAACATTCAACAAAAGTTATTGACTGTTTACTTGATACCAGTAAGAAATCAAAGATAATATACTGTCTCTGATTTTAAATTGCTTTCTAACAAAGAAGATTTAAAGCTGAGATGATAATAGTAATAACGATAGCATTAACTGAGTGCGTACAATGGCCTGATGTTTTTGTAAGCACTTTCAATGGATTACCTCCTTATGTGCCTGCAACAGCCCTGGGATTTAGGCACTAATCCCATTTTACACATGAGGAAACACTACAGAGATGCCTTAACTTTGATCACATCACTTGGAAAGTGGCAGAGCCAAGATTCACTCCTGGACACTGTCTCTGGGCTCCTACTCACCGAAGTGATTCAGGTCTAAACTCAGTCAACAATTCATTTCTAGGGCCTGCAACAATTCTCTGTTGCCAAGGTATACTTCCCTGGTACAAATATGAAACAAATCCCAGTAGTACCATGGATGATACAACTATATATTTGACTACGATTATCAGCTAAGTGCGCAGCCTGCCTCTGGTCTCTCTCTCCCCCATGGTCATCCTTCCACCCTGCCAACAGTTTTCTTTATAAAACTCAAATCTGATCATGACACTGCTCTACTTAAAAGGCTTCCTGCTGTCTGAAGAACTAAGTCCAAGCAGATCAGCACGACCCAGGAGGCCTCTCCCAGTTGGCCCTGGCCTCTTTCTAGCCTCTCCGTCGGATATTCTGGCTCTTCACCCTATACTCTTACATAAGACAGCTCCATATGAAATCAGGGCAGCCATATTTGGTCCATATTATGGTCCCATATTGTAGCCTCCTGTGTGGTAAAATGGAAAACAACTTTAAAAAAGAAATTTTTTGTTTTCCCTTTATCTTCTATTCTCTTGATATAATGTGAAAAGATTTACTAAAAATTACATTTTAAAAAGCTATACAATGAAAAACAATATGCACACGTTATTAGTTAAAACACACATACACATTTAAAAGAAAAAAAAATTTTTTCACCCCCTATCAGAAGCCTAGAAACCCTGGTGGCATAGTGGTTAAGTGCTACAGCTGCTAACCAAAAAGTCAGCAGTTCGAATCCACCAGGCCTTCCTTGGAAGCTCTATGGGGCAGGTCTACTCTGTCCTATAGGGTCGCTATGAGTCGGAATCAACTTGATGGAAACGGGTTTGGTTTTTTTCTTGGTTTTCCTCAGAAGCCTGGTATTTTATTGGAGGACATCTTGTAATCCTGTTTGCAATTTTCCCAGAGCACTATGGAATGGGAGTCCCTGGGTAGTGCAAAAGGCTAAGACACTCTGCTACGAAGTGAGAAGTTGGAAGTTCAAGTCTACCCAGAGGTGCCTTGAAAGAAAGGCCTGGCAATCTATTTCAAAAAATCTGCCACTGAAAACCCAAAGGAGCATGGTTCTACTCTGACACATATAGGTAACCATGAGTCTAGTCGAGTCAACTGGCAACTGTTTTTTCCCCCTGGAATGCAACCCTCTCCCTCCCCAAAGTGGCAAACTCCTACTCATCCTTTAAACCTAGTTCAAATAACACTTCTTTGAAAAGCCTGACTCCCTAGAGCTCTCATGTGGTCGTTTTTCCTTTCTCAGGGTTACCAAAGCCAGGAGTATTTCTCTTACAGGATTACTGCAATTATACTACAATAGACTATGAAAAGGAGCCCTGGTAGCACACTGGTTAAGCGCTCAGCTGCTAACCTAAAGGTTGGCAGTTTAAACCTACCAGCCTCTCCAAGGACAAAGATATAGCAGTCTGCTTCCATAAAGATTACAGCCTTGGAAACCCTGTGGGGGCAGTTCTACTCTATCCTATAGGGTCACTATGAGTCAGAGTCGACTAGATGGCAACAGGTTTGGTTTTGGGAGTTTTTTTAGACTGTGAAATCCTTTAGGATAGGGTCCTAATCTTTGACTCTCTAGCTCCCAGTTTGTGTTTGGCCCCTAGGAAGAACTTGAAAAGTTATCAGTCACTAGATATATGGAGTAAGTGATCAAAGTCTGAAAGTCCCTACTCTCTGGATCTTGCGAACATTTTGGTATTGGACAGTCTTTGGACACATCACATGGGTAAATCAGGTCCATAATGTTTGAGAAGTGATTTGAAAGGAGCCAGGAAAGGCCTCACGTGTGAAAGTGTCCATCACACATCTTGAAGTGTGACCTGTTCCCACACTGTGCCTTTCCCACCATCCTAGCTTCTCAAGCTACCTCTAAAACCAATCAATCAATCAATCAATCAATAAAGAAAAAGTTGCTGTCAAGTCGATTCCGACTCATAGCGACACTACAGGACAGAGTAGAGCTGCCCCATAGGGTTTCCAAGGAGCACCTGGTAAACACTGCGTTACCAGGGCTACTTCTAGGGTGGGGAAAACAGACTGTTCAAAGACTGGGCACTTTTCATCACCTTGATTGAAGAACTTCACCCGCCTTTGATTTTTAATAGCCAGGCCGTTCACAGTTCAGTGCTCGGTTTTCCCATTCGCGTCCAACATCTTGGAGTCACATTCCTTTCTATCATCGAGACCTCCAACTCTGGACTTCCCGCTGGATTCTGAAAAGAGCCCCACCCAGAGTCCCCACCCTCCCGCCAAAGACGACTCCTTGGTCAGGAGGAGGTTTCCCAGCTGCTGCCCCAGCCGGCTGGCGCGCGGAGACAAGCCCCAGGAGAGGGAACGTGGAGGGCTCCGCCCACGGTCGCCGGGCTCGGTCCGCAGGGCCGGGCTGCGGTTGGCCACAAGAGGCATCCATCTTCCCCGACGATCCCTGCGTTTCCTCAACGAGCGGGTGTAGGGGCGAGGGCGGAGAAGGGCGAGGGCGGAGAAGGGCATGGGCCGGAGCGTGTCTCCTCCCCCGAGCCCTGCCCAGTCTCACTGAGCCCTGCGCTACCGCCGAGGCTGCCGCAGCCCGCAGATCGCTTGCTGGGCGCAGGGAGCCGCGGGCCGTGTGCGCGCCGACAACTTTGCCGCAGCCGGGGGAGCGGCTCTCCCCAGTGCGTGTGCGTGTTGCCGGCGGCCTCCTGGGGGCAGCAGCGGAATAGGAGACTAGGAGAAGGAGGCATCCTCGGCACACCGTGGGGTAGGAGGCAGAAACCCCTCGCGGCGCGGGCTTGGAGACCTGAACTCCGCCGGGGCTGCGCCCAGGGTGCGTTCGAACGTCGCGGCAGCCACCCTCCCGGCCAACAGCAAGGACTTGCCGTAGAATTGTGACTCGTTTTGCTCGCCTGTAGCAGCAGTGTTGACAGGCGGAGGAGCGGCGGCCGAGGTAGCAGCATCCCCACAGCCCGGGCGGGACCCCTGAGCTCCGGATCCCGCGGCTAGAGGCAAGAAAGGAGGGTCGCGGCGCCCGAGGTGGGCGCGTTCCCCGGTGCCCGCCCTCCACAGCCTGTTCTGTGTGAGGCGCCCGGTGCGGGTCTGTAACAATGGTGCGGAGCGCCGGCGCGAGCCCCGCGTCCGCCCAGCGGTCGTAGAGGAAGTGGCACGGCTCTGGGTGGGGTGGGCAGGGAGACGCCCCCCGCTACTCGCTCGCTGGAGTTGTCTGAGCGCCCGGCCTCTCCGGTCACCTCTCGGCTCAGTTCCCGAGGAGATGGTGCCAGCGCCCGGGTTAATCTAGTTTTCGGCTCGCTCCTTTTTTCCTCCTCCTCGTCCTTTACCTCCTGCCGTTGTTGCTGCCGGGTTCCCGGCGTGTGGGAGTACAACTCTTTGCCTCTCCAAGGAGACTGGTTTGTGACCACTGAACAGAACTTGCCCATTGAAAGCAAGCCCGAAACAGCTGGATAATGTCCACTCCGAGCAGATTCAAAAAGGACAAAGAGATCATAGCCGAGTATGAAAGTCAAGTCAAAGGTAAGGATGGGAGCGGCTGCCTTGCTCCTTTTGTGTGCCTTCTTGTCATTGTGCTCTTGGAGTTGCATTTCTAACTTGGTGTCTGCGTTGGAAGAGGGTGGCGAGGGACAGCCCTGGCGCCTGGCCGAGCCACCCGGGGCTTTGTCCAAGCCAGTCCCAGTCCGATCTTAGTCCCGTAAAACCCACAGGGAGCTTGTAAACCTAGTGGCTTTCCCAGACTGCCAGCCCGCACTTCAGGTGGGGGGAGAACTGGCTTTAACTTAATTAACCACCTTCAGCTGGGCAACTTACATGCGGAGGCAGGCAGCGGCTTGCGGTGGTTTCTGCCCAGTTATGATCATCATTACCGTTTTATTATTTTAAATGATACCATTGTCACAGCACATTTTAAAATCTGGACACCAGGTGGTCTAGAGATTCATTGAGTAACGCCTATTTCAAACGTTTACACTGTTCACTATTAATTTATTTGGGGTGAGCCCCCCTTTTTTAAAGAAAAAAAAATATAGCTCGCTGCAAGCCGGGGAGTTACACCAAGCAGCTACTAGTGAAATCCGACTCCTCCTTTATATTGGGCCAGAATTCAGTGCCATCTTTCCCACACGGGAATACTGCTTTATCATTTGCTGGAAACCACTTGCAAGTAAAATGAAGGTTTGAATATTTGATTGGTAGTTTTAATCCATTTACATTTTCAACTAATGAAGGAAACCTAATTAAGATTGATTAAGCATTTTTATTTCCCGTGTCTTGTGGTTTAAAAAACATATTTTCTTTCCAGTACAAGTATTTTGTGCTGCTTCTGAAATGTTTAATAAATATGTGTGTGTGGGGTTTCTTTTTTTCCCCCTCCTCTTTTGTGGTCCCTCTGGGCTACCTTTCCTGATTGAGACAATGAATGGAGTGTGGAGATAGCTGCTGTTCTTTGGAGCACTCAATGCAAAGTTCACAGAGATTGCTGTGGAGACACCTGTGTTTGTATATATACAGTCTTATGAAAGGGCTCCTGAGAGAGCCGTTACTGTACTTGCCTTGGGAAAGGCAGGTGAAGCCTGGGTGTTCTTTTGTGTGGTCAAGTTGTGAAAATGCCTGGAATCCTGAGAGAGGACCTGGTGCGGGAATACTCTTTATCACCAAGTGTGAGTGTGGACTACTCGTCATGGCCACCAGCAATCACAATGTGCTAGCTCATGGACTTAATGTTTTCTTTAGGGTGACCCTGATACTGGAGTTAACCTAAACATTGTTCAGAAACAGATTTGTATCTGCTTGGAATTAAGATATTTTATACTTATAGGAACTGTTTATATTAATATGGAAGTTAGATTAGCAGAGAAATAATTTTGGAGGCAGGAAAACTTGATGATAAATGTAACCTTTCTTCTAGAATTTTACCCTAAGATAGGTCTCTTGCTCACAGTCACCATTTCACAGTGCAGTTTTCCCACATGGTTCTTTGTGGCTTGTCTTAAAGCAATGATGGTCTGTTTTCCTGCTTCCTGGAATATTGACTTGCTAGTGCTGATTTAGTTATCTCTGCTCTAATGTCATTTGTCCACGATCAAGTCCTTATTTGAAAAAGTATTCTCTTGATTAATTTGATCCAGACTATGAATTCTGTAGTTGGATGCTTGAGAGTATAAGACTTCCACATTGATTAAGAATTAATAAAATGGGATGTATTGCAATGGTTAAAATGTGTCTATCAAGTCCAATCCAAGGAAACATTGTGAACAAGGTGAAAATTATTTTTGGAACTAGTTTTGTCTCACAGAAGGTGGTCTTCTCCCTATTCCCTTATCACCACCTCCTTACACTTACCCAGGAGTCCTCAGGCTGCTTTGTGACTCTTCATTCTACCTGACTTGCCCTTCTCTTCAGGGTTTGTGTCCCAACTTTATCTACCTTCCCCAGCAAAACTTCTCCATCCTGTGTCTAACCTAGATAATTACAACTATAGGCGAATATGGGAATAGAATAATATAGTGGAGTGGTATTTTACACACATTCAATGGCACAAATTCATTTGTACTTCTAGGCAATATCAAGAAGAGAGTGGGACAGAAACAGCAGTTAAACAGTGCATGAGGCCAGCTGTCCTAGGCAGTGAGAAGTCCCATCATCAGGATAACATGGGAGACAGGACTCTGGCTTTCTAACTCAGTTTCATTTCCTGAGGGCCTTTCCAAGAGTCAGCATTTTGCTCCTACAGAGTACTAGCCTAGTGTTTAAAGATACGCGCTTTTGGAACAACGTACTCTTTAAATTACGTACAGCTACTTCATCTGATGATAAACAAAGAAACTGTGGCCTGTTCTATTGTTGAAGGAAAACCTTCTCATTAAGAGAGGCTTAAATCTGTTCTCAATGAGTAAAAACCAAATCAGTTGCTGTGGAGTTGACTCCAACTCATGGTGACCGCATGTGGGTCAGAGTAGAACTGTGCTCCATAGGGGCTTCAGTGGCTGAGTTTTCAAAAGTAGATCATCAGGCCTTTCTTCCAAGTTGCCTCTGCGTGGATTCAGACACAGCCAAGCACGCTAACAGTTTGCACTACTCAGGGACACCTTCCCAATGAACAAAGCCACGTACATTGGACTCTATGTCTGAATTGTGTTGGTGGTTTCAAGAGTTGTTTTGACCATATAACATTTTTTACCTTCTGACTTAGTACCCAGTACTCTATAGTATTATCATTTCCGACTTTCACCCATTTCCCTGATAACAGTCACATTTAAACACAGAATTTCTGATATAATATTTTGATTTAAAATCGCAGATGTGAAATTTTGCCACTGTGGCTGGCTGGACAGATTTTGGGAATAGTGTTCATGGGGCTATTCTCAGCTCTGAAAAGAACCATCCCAGGTGATAGTGTCTAATTTTATGTGGAAGATAAAAAATACATCTAGTTAGATGTATCATTTTGGGCAAGTCACTTAGCCTCTCCCTGTGTTTTGAATTTCTTATCTATAATATGAAGAGTTTTGGATTTTCTCAACCCTAACAATCTTTGAATCTAATTGAAAATGTCATGTCATTTCATATTAGGCATTTTTTAAAAATTTCAAGGTTTTTTTTCTTTTGACTGTCCTGTTTTAGGGGGTGTAAAAATGGCATGGGACCTCTTCATCTAACTTCACAAGGAGGAAAATTATCAGCAACATCAGCCCCAGGCTGATGCCTGTGGGGTAGAGGTTAAACATATCTCCACCCTTTAATCTTTTTACCAATTCTAACAGCAGCCATCCCACTCGTGGCACTCTCTACTTCTCTGCTGGGTTTGATAATTTATTGCAGTGGCTACAGAGAGCTCACAGACCATACTCACAGTTATGGGATTTATTAGGGAAGTAACAGGTTACAACTCAGGATGAGGAAGCATGTAGGCAAAGTTTCCCTTTCTTCGATGCAGTACAGCTTTCTCAGCTCCTCTCGGCCATGCAGGGCTCGTCTCAGCCCCGAGACCGGGCCTGCCTTCTCTCTTGGCCCTCAGCCTCATTTGGGCCTAGCCTTTGCCCTGCTTGCACAAGTGTTACAAAGCTCTTTAGCTCCACTGACAAGTGCCTGGAGGCACCCCATTCCACCAGTGAGCCTCCTGTCCGAAGGCACTCAGTTCTTTCACTCAGTGGGTCATGGGTTGGCACATCCACTGTAGCTGCTCTGCTCTGTGGGCCAGGAAACCCACCTCGCTGTCTCACACTGGTCTTCTGGTTCTGGTGCTGCCGTTTCTCTGCTGCTGCTTTGCACTGTCTCTAGTATTACAACTCTTTTTCTCTGTCTTCTGGGTCTAGGAAGTTCTCAGCTCAGGGACCCTGGGTCCAAAAGGTACATTCTACTCATGGCTCTTTCCCCCTCTGCTCTGAGATTGGCTCTCTTTTTAAGCCTAGTGGGATGGCATAACTGACCAATCTGCTTGTTAGGGTTCTATGCACCTTATTTGCATGGCCTCACCCTACAAGGGTTCCATATACCTTATTTGCATTATTAGCAGGCCGTCTAACCCCTTGGTGGGCCACAAGAACCTTATTTGCATAGCCCCACCCAATCATTACAAAACCATGAATGGCTAAAAGGGCCATATTAAGTAATTCACTGCACTGCAGGGGGAGTCATCTTTGCTTTCACTTTTTTCATAATGAATTAAAAACCACTATTAATTGAGCTATCAGGGAATTGACATGTAATGCAATAGAGAATACAGAAAAAATAGTAATCATAACCATGTTCACCCAGAAGTACAGCACAGAATTGTAAAAGGGGGGAGAATTGGAAATTATACAAGTAGTTAAAGAATGGATAGGTTTAAATCAGGAATAAAAGGGCCTCAAGCAACAATTGAAAGGAGCATGTTAATTAGGAGAATAGAGACTGACCATTTCATGCATGTTGGTCAACTTGCCAAAGACTTAGAATCAAGAGAAATAAAACTCTTACTTGTGTGGAACATTAAAAAGCTTGAACTGGTACGAAACTCAAACCGGTTGACTGTGCTACTTGTTCACATCTCTGGCAAAAAGCTCAGAAGTGGAAGAGATTGAAACCAATGGCTAACAGAAGGTTTTAGGATCATCTGTGGATTTTAGTGATCTATGTAATTTTTGTAATTCTAGAGCAAGAATATTGTGGAACTGTACATACGAGAACCAGAAAAGAAAAAAAAAGACATTTTGTGAGGTGGAACTCATGGATAAGAGGCTGTGTTTGTTTAAAGTAATGTATGCTATCTAGTTGGTAGTTGCTAAGAATTGACAGTTGTTTATCTTCAGTATTTTCTTAGGGATATCCTTATACTCATCTACACATGCAAAATGTACAGGAAGTGCCCAGAAAATCTCTTGTACTTCGACCACTCTGCTGCCTGAAATTCAAATAGTACGTTTTTTCAGCAGATGAAACACAAAGAAATGCTAGTTCAATTTGATATGATCCCACATCATGCCGTAGAGAAAAGTAAAACTGTTATTGTCACTCATATGGAATCTGTATTTACATTTAATGGTCATTCATCCAAAATCATTTAAAAAAACACAATGCCTGGGGCAGCTTCTTGTGGTGCCCTTTAAGGTCAAGAAAAACAACAGAGTGAACATCTATAAGTGGAGGTTGCTTGAAGTTTTGGTGAAACTAATTGAAGCTTCTGCAATAAGCCTTCTTAAGTTGCCCAGAAAACCTGATTAGTTTCACAAACTTAAAAAATATACTCAGTATATTAGGATGCAGTTTTGGAGAACTTTTTGAGCAAACCATGCCCTTCTGAAACACAGTGAGGGTTGGAGTGTAATACAGGATGGTAAGCCTCAAATCTAAAAATGTAGATTGGTTTGCTTACTCCTGTGCTGCCGACGGTATTGGCCAGTTTTAGAGACAGACATTCTCAACTCTGTTTCTGGTTTTAGAGTTTAAGTTTGTGGATTGACCATACTTTTTTCTTACTTCATGCTACCTATTTTCACTCTTAGACAGCTACATGTTAAGAGAGTATATGGTATGCCTATTGTTTTTGCAGTTTGATGCTTGAAGGCAAAAGTTGGATATTTCTATATTTTTGGTCTAGAGTTGTAGTTTACTGACAGTATGTATGTGCTCTCCTGTTGATAGAATGAGAAGAAACAGAACAGAGTGTTTAAGAGCAGGAACTTTCACGTTAGCCATTCAGTTTTGCTACTTGTTAGATGTATGACTTCTCTAAAAGTCAATTTCTTCGTCTGTAAAAATGGAGATAATAATAGTACTGATCTCAGTGTTATTGTGAGAGTTAAGTGAGGTGATTAATTGAAAGTATTTATCAGGCTTGGCAGGCTTGTCACATAGTAAATGGTCAATAAATGTTTGTCATTGCTATTATCTGTTA
This sequence comes from Dugong dugon, assembly GCA_030035585.1. Classification (NCBI taxonomy): domain Eukaryota; kingdom Metazoa; phylum Chordata; class Mammalia; order Sirenia; family Dugongidae; genus Dugong; species Dugong dugon. The sequence goes on from CM057465.1 coordinate 19,009,560, forward strand.
AGGTTGGTTTGCTTTACATCTCAGCTGCATCTTGTTACATTCTAACTTAGGTAAGTTTTTTGAAATTCAAATACATAATCACCAATCTTGCTACCTGAGTAGATTCCAAAGTGGGTGAATCTTGAATCATCCTGAGAAAATACCGTGTATTTTTAGCATGGAGTGAGTTTCATGCTGGAATTAGAAAGGGAAATATAATAGGCAAACCAGGCAGATTCCCAGCTCCTTATAAGGTAGATTTTATTCTGTGACATTATTTTTTGTCAAATGCAAGTAACCAAGCTTTAAAGCACATTTGCTGGGCCTGGACTGCCACATGTTTGCTTACAACTCTTTTTTTTTTTTAATTTTTTATTGTACTTCAGGTGAAGGCTTACAGAACAAATAGTTTCTCATGAAACAGAAGTACACATGTTGTTTTATGACATTGGTTAACAACCCTACAACATATCAACCCTCTAATGTCTCAACCTTTTTTTTTTTTTTTTGGTGAAAATACACATAGCCAAAGATACACCATTTCAAAAATTTCTACATGCACAGTTCAGTGACATTGACTACGCTCTTCCAATTGTGCTGCTGTTCTCACTTAAGATGAAGGCTTACAGAACAAAATAGTTTCTCATTTAACAGTTACTACACATGTTGTCCTATGGTTAACAATCTCACAACACATCAACAATATCCTTACTCAACTTTGGGTTCCCTATCACCAGCTTCCTTGTCCCCTTCTGCTTTCTGGCCCTTGTCACTGGACTCCTGTACCTCGTTAGTCTCATTTGGTTTTACGGGGCTGTCCACTCCCAGGCTGAACAGTGAACCTCGGAGGTAACTTCACCACTGAGCTAAAAGGGTGTCTGGGGGCCATAGTCTCGGGGTTTCTCCAGTCTCCTTTAGGCCAGTAAATCTGGTCTTAGCTCCACACGTAACAATCTCCCCTCTGCATCCTGCCTACCTGCACTATGCGCTTGACATCACACCACCAAGCAGCATAGGCACGGCCTACTGGAACCTGCCCTGCACTGATTACTCACCTGCTCTGGTGGCTGCAGTAAGTGCCACAAACAACCCATCCCAGTAACTCCTCTTCAGATAGACCTGCCCTGCCATACCGTATCTGAGTGACTGACCCTGCCAGTTGAAGAAGGAGATGAAAAGTATTGTGCCCACAGATGAGCAAACAAAAGAACACACAGTCTGCCTGCTCATAGTCAAATTTTTTTTTTTAAAAAGGGATGAAACAAACAAACAAATGAGAAAAATAACTACTGAATGCCCCGAAGACAGCAGACAGTAACAAAACATTTACAAAAACAGGACAGGATGGTTCCAGTAGGTGTCCAAAATAAAACACCAGATGACTCTCCTCTGGAAGAAAATGTGCTAGAACTACCTGATAGGGAATTCAAATCTCTAATACTCAGAATTCTCCAAGAACTGAGGCAAAAAGATGACAAACATGAGGAAAAAATAGACAAATGCATGGAAAATACGGACAAAAAATTGGAAGAATTCAGGAAAATAATGCAGGAACAAAATGCCAAAATAAATTCACAACTAGAAATTATACAAAGACAACAATTAGAAATCCAAAAGATAAACAACAAGATTTCAGAAATGGACGATGTCATAGAAGGGCTGAGAAGCAGATTTGAAATGGTGGAAGACAGGATCAGTGGAATTGAAGACAAACACTTGGATACAACTCTGTTTCAGGAAAACTCAGAAAAAGAACAAAGAAAAATTAAGAGACCCGGAGAGTTATGTGGGACACAATCAAAAGCAAAAATCTGCCAGTGACTGGAATTCCAGAACAGCGGGAGAAAACAGAAAACACAGAGAGGATCACTAAGGAACTGCTGACAGAAAACTTCCCCAATATCATGAAAGATGAAAAGCTGGCCATCCAAGAAGCTCAACAAACCCCATACAGAAGAGACCCCAAGAGAAAATCACCAAGGCATATCATATTCACACTCGCCAAAACCAAAGACAAACAAAGAATCTTGAAAGCAGCTTGTAAAAAACAGGAAGTCGCATACAGAGGAGAAACAATAAGACTAAGCTCAGATTATTCGGCAAAAACCATGCAGGCAAGAAGACAATGAGATGACATATATAAAATCTTGAAAGAAAAAAATTGCCAGCCAAGAATAATATATCCTGAAAAACTCTCATTTAAATTTGATGGTGAAATTAGGTCATTTCCAGATAAACAGAAATGAAGGGAGTATGTAAAAGTCAAACCAAACTTACAAGAATTATTAAAGCGAATTCTTTGATCTGAGGACAAACAGCTTCAGCTCACAGGCAGAACCTAAGACGCAGGATTGTACCAGCCAGATACCAATCCAGGAAATGAACTCTCGAGGACTATCCAAAACCAAAAGAAATACAATAGGGAATCAGAGCAGTTAATCATTAAATTACAAAAACATCAAAACAATAAAAGAGGGAATAAACGGCATAGGTATAGAACCTTCTAATGGAGAGGAAGGCAAGGCGATACCAAGTAATGGTAGACTGCTTCAAACAAACAAAGAAGAATGCTAGAGGAACTTGCCATTGGAGTGTAGAGATGAGAGACTTATGAAATGGGGAAAAACAGAAAGGGGAGGAGGAAGAAAAGAAAAGAATGAATAAATAAGAATCAGAAAGGTTAAAGAACCTCAAAGTTCCCAGGGATCCCACCAGTGCAGCTATGAGGTCTGGGGAAGTCGCTCTCAGGTGTTGCAGTACAGCCTGGCTAGAAGGTGTAGAGGTATACAATGCCAGGTATTTAGGGAACAGAAAGAGAAGGAAGATATAGAGAGGAGAAACTGAGTAATGAAGAAAGACAAAAAGGGAAAAAGAGGAAAAAGAAAAAAAACAAATTAAAAAACAAAAAAAACAAGAAAGACCCCCAAAGAAACAGAAAAAAAAAAAACCAACGTAAAAAGAAATGCTCTCAGGGATCCCTCTGCATGTCTGTGGAAGCTGAAAGGGAGTCTCCCTGCCACGCAGCTCAGCCTGGCCAGAAAGGGCTCCCAACTCTAGAAAACGAAAAGAAAACAAACAATTCAAAACAAACAAACAGACAAAAGCCCCGGGATCACACCAGCGTGGCAGCCCAAACCAGGAAGCAGCTCCACACTCGAATGGAGCTCCGCAGCCCCTCAGGAAGAAGCAAAGATGGCGCACGGAGCCAGGTACTTGAGCGAAGGGAGGGGGAGGTGGCGAGAGGCAAGTAAGAAATCAAAAGAAGCAGAAAAAAAAAGCTACACTAGCAGCCAACAAATGGCACTCAGAGAGCCAGCTAATGCGGGCTGGTGTTTCTGGACAAGAGACTGTGTCCGTGGGAAGCAGAGGGAGCCGACTGGGTGAAGAAGGGTAGAGAGTGGGAAAGCTTATATGACAAATTACCGGAGCTCTGCAGCCCCTCAGGAAGAAGCAATGATAGCGGACGGAGCGAGGTACTCGAGTGAAAGTAGGGGGAGGTGGGGAGAGCCAAGGAAGAAATAAAAAGAAGTGGAAAAAAAGCAACACCAGCAGCCAACAAATGGCACTCAGAGAGCCTGCTGTTCTGGTGTGTGGAATCCAAGCAGCCGCTGTTTCCCAGTCAAGAGACTGTGGCCCTGGGAAGCAGAGGAGGCTGAGTCGGGGTGAAGAAGGGTGGGGGGGTGGGAAAGTGTATATTGCCAATTACCGGTTGTTTTGTCTCCCGCTGGAAGCTCCGTGAGGCTGCTTTCTCATACCCACTGTTTGTTGGTCTCCGATAGGAGTCCAAGATGGCAGATCCAGGCTGCATTAGCTGGTAGGGGACCTCTGCATGAATCTCTCCTCCCTCTCTGTTCTCTGTCAGTTTTCTCACTCCATTTGGTGCTTGGCTGAGTTCTTTCTCTCTTCATTTGATGTTTTAGGGTTTCAGGATTGTTGTATTTTCTGTTGGGCTTAGTTTTTCGGATCCTTGCTGTGGAGGGATGGCGTGGTGCTTCTGCCTAGAGCGCCATTTTGCCCTGATGTTCTTATGGATTGAATTGTGTCCCTCAAATCTGCTTACAACTCTTGTTTTAAATTTTCTTTACCTCTGTTCATTGATGCTAGTATGGAAAATGAAAATTGAGCCGAAAACTCTAGTTCAAATAGAAATGAGCTATCAAGTTACAAAAAGATATGGAAGAACCTTAAATGCATATCGCTAACAGAATAAACGAGTCTGAGAAAAGCTACATTATGATTCCAACTGTATTACAGTCTGGGAAAGGCAAAACTATAGACAGTAAAAAGATAAGTGGTTGGTTGCCAGGGGTTCAGGGAAGATGGGGAGGAGGTATGAATAGGTGGAGCCCTGGGCCTTTCTAGGGCAATGAAACTATTGTGTATGATACTGTAATGGCAGACACATGGTGTTATGCATTTGTCAGAGCCCCTAAAACTGTACAACACAGAGTAAACCCTAATGCAATCTATTGACTTTAGCTAATAATAATGTAACAATACTGGTTCATCAATTATAACAAATGTACCATACCACACAAAAGCAAGATGTTAATAATGGAAGAAATTGTGTTCAGGAGGAGAAGGAGTATATGGGAACTCTCTGTACTTTCTGCACAATTTTTCAGTAAACCTAAAACTGTTCTAAAAAAAAAAAAGTCCATTAAAAAACAAACTCTAGTCCAGTCAACGGAATTCATTTACTTGTAAGTGAAAAAGATTCTTATATGACATCAGATAGTCACTGATTTAATTTCATAGTCTTGAGAAAAATATTTTCCTTTTAAATCAATAGTAGGAAGGAAAATTCACTTATAACTGCTTCTGCTTCACTAAGAAGGACTTTGATATTGGAAATCATTAGAAATCATTGTCTATGTATCTCCCACATGACCTAGAATAGGGCTCCATTGAACATTTATTAGAATGAATAGATTACTAGTTTGGATTATTATTCTTTTATAGTATAAATTAACATGATCATTATTCAGAATTATCCAGGGTGTCCAATTAAGTAAAATTAAGTTGAATTTAAATAGTATTTAACTTCTTTAGAAAGTCACCAAGCTAGAAACAATGTAAATGACCAACTGTGGGGAGTGTTTAAATTCCACTGGGGAAAGGTTAACTAACTTGTATACGTGGAATGTTATGCAGTCATCAACCGTGGTTTTTGAAGAACATTTATGGAGAAATATTTTAGAATTAAAAAAAGGACTATAAAAATATAATAATTTAAAATAATCGTAACAGCAACTAACAGCTGTTAACTGTTGTAAAAAACAGCGTAGGGCCGGTGTCTGACCTCCTCCAACTCCATAAAGGGGAAGAAGAACCAAGATCAACAGCCCAAGGCTGATTCCTATTAGGCAGGGATCAGACGTGCCTCCTCCCTCCAACATCTTTAGCAATTCTGACACCAACCATCCCTCCCGTAACACTATCTACTGAATTCGATAATTCATTGCAATGGCGGCACGGAACTCACAGATTATACTCACAATTATGGGATTTATTAGGGAAGTAACAGTTATAATTGAGGCTCAGGAACACTCAGGATACAGTTCTTCCTTCAGGACAGCCTCTTTTCAGCTGTGCTCTCAGGCACACCTCTCCCTGGCCCTCAGTCTCTGCCCAAAGGCACTCAGCTTTCTCTTTCCATGGGCTGGGAAGCCCCCAACACGTCTCTTGCTGCCAGGTCTCTCCTGATGGTCTCTCCTTCCTTGGTGGTGGTGGGCTCCTCCTCTCTGCTCTGGAATTGGCTCTCTTTTAAGGCAAAACTGACCAATCTCCTTGGTGAGCCACAATTACCCTCTCGCCCACTGGGTGGGAATTACAAGACCATGGCTGGAAGGGCCACATACAAAATTAATTAATGGCACCACAACACTTCACTGGATGCCAGTTACTGTTGTAGCTACTTGATATCTTGAGCTTTTCATGTACATATTAAGCTATAATGCATGGAGGGAAAATTCCCATTTATTTTTCGTGCTTGGTATAAATTATACTTCCTTTGTTTTTGGACCACGGTATACCTAGCTGTTGGTAGGTTTTCTGGCTTAATGTAGAAGTCTCACTTTCAGCTCAGCACTCTTTGAGGAGGGGAGTGGGGTGAGGTAAATCCAAGCAAAGCTTTTCCTCTGATAATCAGGTTTGTCCACAGGACAGTTCCAAACTTCTTATTTGCTTACAGTGTAGCAACACACTTTGCTTTTTCCCAGCCAGCAGAGAGGTAGAGGTGTGTGTGTGTGTGTGTGTGTGTGTGTGTGTGTGTGTGTGTGTGTGTGTGTGTGTGTGTGTGTGTGTGTGTGTGTGTGTGTGTGTGTGTGTGTGTGTGTGTGTGTGTGTGTGTGTGTGTGTGTGTGAATTAGCCTCTCTTTCTTTTTTTGTCAAATATGCATGCAGCTGGGTATAGGAAATGATTATTTACAACTTGAAGAATATGAGAGAATAAACATCTGGGTATCAGCCATCACCAGTATCTTTCTTACCAAATCTCCCTTCTTCCCCTGTCCCTCCACAATAATTCTGAATTTAGTGTTAAACACTCCCTTGTTTTCTTTATAGCTTCACAGTGTTTTATAGTTTTGATATACGATGTATCTATACATGAAGAATACAGAGCTATTTGAACACTTGTTGGATTTTTAAATGACATTGAAGAATTAATGTTAATTTTTAAAATTGGAATAATGATATTTTGGCAGGTATTAAAAATCCTTTTAAAAATACATGTTGAAATATTTATGGATGAAATTATGGCTGAAGATTTGCTTCAAAATAATTTGGGGAGAGGAAGGCAGTAGGTAAGAATACAGATAAAAAAGATTGGATGTGAGTTGCTAATTGTGGGGTAATGGGTTTCATTATACTGTTTTCTTTACTTTTGTATATGTTTGAAATTCTCCCTAACAAAAAAAATGGAAAGAATTTAAAAATATGTATTCTTATGACTTACATTTTACATTTTTCACTCAATATTATGTGTATGTGTGTGTTTTGGAGTCCTGGTGGCACAGTGCTTAAGAGCTCAGCTGCTAACCAAATCAGCAGTTCAAATCCACCAGCCGCTCCTTTGGAAACCTTTTGGGGCAGTTCTGCACTGTCTTATAGGGTCACTGTGAGTTGGAGTGATGGCAATGAGTTTGTTTGTTTGTTTTTTGGTTTATTATGTTTTTGAGATTAATCCACAGTAATGTGTGTAGCTGTAGTTAATGTCTTTTCATTGATGTATAGTATTCCAGTATATAAAAATACTACAAGCTATTTATTTAGTCTATTATTAATGGACATTTGGGTTATTTCTAGTTTTTTGCTATTGTGAATAATTACAATAATGTATAAAATACTTACAAAAATTTGCTCATTTGCAAATAAGGACAATTTTATTTTTTCCTTTCAAACCCTATGCCTTTATTTTTCTTGTATTTTTGCCCTAGGCATAATTTCAAGTAGAAAATTAATTAAAGTGTTGATGTTGAGCATCCTTGTTCTGGATTTAAAAGGGAATGCTTTCAAGTCCCTTCTCCCTTTAAATTTGATAATTGTTTTAGGTTTATTATAGATATTCTTTGTCAGATTAAGTAAAATCTCTTGTATTCCTTGTTTTCTTGAGATTTTTGTTATTAATGGTGGTTGAAATGTATCTTTTGATATTAAATGATTTTTCTTCTTTAATCTGTTAATGTGGTGTGTATTGTTTATAGATTTTTTAATATTCAACCATCTTTGCATTCCAGAGTTAGACCTATCTTCATCCTTATACATTATTTTTTATATGTATGCTCGTTGCTATCAAGCCCATTCCAACTCATAGAGACCCTGTAGGACAGAGTAGAACTGACCCGTAGGGTTTCCAAGGCTGTAATCTTTATAGAAGCAGACTGCACATCTTTCTCCTACGAAGTTGCTGGTAGGTTTGAACTGCCAAGCTTTTGGTTAGCATCCAGGCGCTTAACCACTGTGCCACTGGGGCTCCTATACATACATATATATATAAACAGTTGGATTCAGTTTACTAATATTTAGTTAGTATTTTTTTGTCTAAATTCTTGACTAAAGAATTTTCCTTTCTGATAATGTTCTTGTCTGGGTTCATACCTAAATGATACTCAAAGAATGAGTTAGAGATTATTGCTTCTTTTTCTGTTTTATAGAAGAGTTTGTAAATTTTGGAATATTCCATTCCTTGAAAGTTGGTAGAACTATTTATCTGGATCTGAGGTTTTCTTTGTGTGAAGATTTTTTAACTGCTAATGTGCAGTCAGAGATCCCTGGTGGCACAGTGGTTAAGTGTTCAACTGCTGACCAATAGGTCAGTAGTTCAAACCCATTAGCTGCTCTACGGGAGGAAGACGTGGCAGTCTGCTTCCGTGAAGATTACAGTGTTGGAAGCTCTCTGGGGGGAGTTCTACTCCTATAGGGTCACTGTGAGTTGGAATCGACTCCAACTGGTTTGGGTTATAAGATTATTTGTACTCTCTGTTTTTTTCTGGAGTCAGTTTTGATAAGTTATGTTTTTCTAGGAATTTGCCCATTTTGTATGTTTTCAAATATATTGTCATAATACTGATGATAGTATTCTCTTATTTTAAAAATATGGGCTGATTTATATTCAATTATTGTTTAACAATATCTCTCTTTTATTTTTTTTTTTTTGCCTTATATCCTTTCTTGCTAAATCTTAACAGAAGTTTGTTGATTTTTATTAGTGTTTTGTTTTCAGTTTTACTATTTGCTGCTCTTATCCTTACTATCACCTTTCTAATTTTCTTTGGGTTTGTTCGGTTGCTATTTTCTTAAGTTGAGTACAATACATGGTTCATTCATTTTTATATTTATTTTCTATTATAAACATTTAAGGCAATATGTTTCTAATATAAATGTTATTTCTAATATGAAAATTTAGAATATAAGCATCTTTATAAAATATTATTTCTACCGTAAGCACCCTTTCCTCTTAATATCAGCATCTGAGGCAATAAATATCTTTTTCTAACATTATCATTGTTTCTAATATAAGTATGTCTGATATAAGCATTATTTTGAACAGAAGCATCTGTTCTTTCCCAATAAATATTTATGATAATTTCCCTTCAAGTACCACTTTAGCTACATCCCATAAGTTTTGATGTGTAAAATTCATTAGAATGAAGTTCTAAGTATTTTTAGATTTTCATAATGATTTCTTCTTTGATCTATGTAGTATATAGGAATGCTACTTTATTGTTTAATTGCAATGATATCTAATTTATCTTTCATTTTAACGTAATTATGTTGTGTTCCGAGAGTAATAGTGTTTGAAATTTGTTGAGTCTTGTTTTTGGACTAGTATTGGATCACTTTTTGTAAATATTTCATGTGTACTAGAGAAGAATGTATAGAATTGTTCAATGAAAAATTCTATGTGTGTCCATGAGGACAAGTTTATAAATTACATATTTTGAATCTTTGCTGATTTTATTTCTAGGACTCTATGACCTAATAATAATTGAAAGAACTTTGATTAAATCTCTCTATTGTGGAAGATTTAGTTGATTTTCTAATAATAAACTTTCCTTACTTTTGTGCAATAAACTCAGTTTGTTTACCATTTATTATCTTTTATATTCATTGCTGGATTCTACTTGCTCATATTTTGTTTAGGATATTTTAATCTGTGTGCATGAGTGAGATTAGACCATAATTTCTTGTATTGTTTTATCTGGTTGTGGTGTAAGAGACATATTAGCTTCTTAAAATTCGTTAGGGATTGTTTTCTCTTTTACTCTTCTCTGGAGTAATTTGTATAAGATTGGGATTATCTGGCTCTTTAATGTTTAGTAGAACTCATCTGTAAAGTCATCTGGATCTGGTGTTTTCTTCAAGAAAAAAATCTATGTCTTCCAAAATTTCAAATTTATGAGCATAGAATTTTTTTGGTATCCTTTTATATTTTTAATATCCACGGTATCTGCAGTTATACCAATGAGTTGTGTATGTGTGTGCATGTGCACGCACACACATATGCCTTTTCCCTTTTTTCTTGATCGAGCTTGCCAGATGTATGTTTATTTTATTAGTCTTTTCAAGGAACTAATTTTTGACTTTGTCAAAAATGTAAATTAGTATAAAACTAGTATAACAGAATATATTTATTTATCTATTTTATACTGCCTTTATCTTGTTTTGGAGCCCTGGTGGCACAGTGGTTAAGAGCTCGGCTGTTAACCAAAGATTGGTTGTTCAAATCCACCTGCTACTCCTTAGAAACCCCATGGGGGCAGTTGTACTCTGTCCCCTAGGGTCGCTATGAGTCAGAATTAACTTGAGGGAATGGGTTTTTCAGGTTTTATCTTGTTTTAGGGCTTTTCAAATTAGTTTCTTCTGTGAAAGCTTTGTGATGCAGTTAAAGTAATTTTTTAAAAATATTTTCTCCAGCATTTTAATTTCAATCAAGAGGGTCAGCAGAGGCATCTAAATTTACCATAGTGCAGGAAGTAGAAGTCTAATATCCAATGACTGATTGATTGGGCCTGGCAGTACATTGCATTTATCTTAATTTGTCCAGTATTTGGTTCTCTCTAGCAAGAGACCCGTATAGAATATATAGCCCAAGTTACTGTGGGGAGAATAAATCTGTGTTTGTTTTCTAAAGAGAGTTATATGGTTCTGGTCCTTGCCATCTGGAATGATGTTTCTAATCCAAGAGGCGTACATTGAGGAGGATACATGTACAAGAGAGAAAAATAATGTTATATTAATACTTTTAAGTTAATATATAAGTTATATCTACAGCATGGAAAAATCCAGGACTATGGAAGATGTGTAATGAGGATTAGTGAATGGCTCTGTTATGGGCAGAGCATGAAGACATGCATTCTTTTCTGAATAATCTGAGATGTTGTAAAATCTCTGGGATTTGCTGTTGCTAACCATTGCTAACTGTCCAGATCTGGTCTTTTTTATTGCAGTTTGCAAGGGAAAACTTTCCTTTTTTTGTGGAGCTGCTTTTGCCATTCTATCCCTTGGGATTCTCTTCTACTCCAAGACTGGTTGTAGAGACCTATAATAATGCTGGGCCCCATGGGGTAAGCAGTACCCTCTAAGCTTATTGGTGTCACAGCAAGATAGCCTACCTGATATAACAGAGAACATTTACAAAGTTTCCACTGTTCTCAAAGTGCTGATGGCCCAGTTCCTGGGCCGTCATTTCTAACTCCCTTCTCAGTTGGTTGATGGAAGACCTCTGGATTTTGCCTTTCACTTTCATTATTCTGAAGGTGTAGTTTACCAAAACAGCTCCCTCACTCTCACCTCCAGCAGTTAAGCTAGAACACAATAGGTGTCTGCTTAAGTCAGTCTGTTTTCACTTCTGAGAACATCCAGATTTTAGTCTGGCTGTGAAATTAGCATATTTTAAAATCCAATTAAGCCCTTAAACAGTATTTACCAAGGGGAGCAAGTAGCAAGAAACCAGTTTGTTTACCTTGTTTTACATATGTAGTGGCTGTGTGGCATTGTCTTTTTTTTTTTAATCAATGAATTCTTTTTTTTTATAGTACTTTAGATGAAGGTTTACAGAGCAAACCAGTTTCTCATTAAACAATTAATACACATATTGTTTTGTGACATTGGTTGCCAACCCAATGTCAACATCTCCCCCTCTCGACCTGGGTTCCTCATCATCAGCTTTCCTGTCCCCTCCTGCCTTCTCTTCCTTCTCCCTGGGCTGGCATACCCATTTAGTCTCGTTTTGTTTTATGGGTCTGTCTAATCTTCCGCTGAAGGGTGAACCTCAGTAGTGACTTCATTTCTGAGCTAAAAAGGGTGTACGGGGACCATACTCTCAGGTTTCTTCAGTCCCTCTCAGACCAGTAAGTCTGGTCTTTTTCTTCGTTGTTTGTGTGTGTGTGTATGTGTGTGTGTGTGAGTTAGAATTTTGTTCTATATTTTTCTCCTGCTCTGTCCAGGACCCTCTATTGTGATCCCTGTTAGAGCAGTCAGTGTTAGTAGCCAGGCACTATCTAGTTATGCTGGACTCAGTCTGGTGGAGGCTGTGGTAGTTGTGGTCCATTAGTCCTTTGGACTAATCTTTCTCTTATGCCTTTGGTTTTCTTCATTCTCCCTTGCTTCAGATGGGGTGAGACCAGGGTAGTATCCTAGATGGCCACACACAAGATTTTAAGACCCCAGACGCTACTCACCAAAGTAGAATGTATTTTTTTTATGAATGAACTATGTTATGCCAGTTGAGCTAGATGTTCCCCAAGACCATGGTCCCCACAGCCCTTAGCCTAGTCATTTGGTCCCTCAGAGAGTTTGGATGTGTCTGTGGAGCTTCCATGACTTTGCCTTGGACAAGTTGTGCTGGCTTCCTCAGTACTGTGTACTATTTTACCCTTCATCAAAGTTACCACTTATCTATTGTCTGTTTAGTGTTTTTCCCTCCCACCGTCCCCTCGTAACCATTGAAGTTTGTTTTTATATGTAAATCTTATCATGAGTTTTTATAGTAGTGGTCTTATATAATATTTGTGCTTTTGCGATTGACCTATTTCACTCAGCATAATGCCCTACAGATTCATCCGTGTTGTGAGATGCTTCGCAGATTAGTCATTGTTCTTTATCGTTGTGTAGTACGACATTGTGTATATGTACCATAGTTCGTTTATTCATTCATCTGTTGATGGGTGGCATTGTTTTCTCTTGCCACCGCAGTTCAGGGAAGTTCTCTTGTGAGAATCAATCTGCCTTATCCTTGTGCTCTTACTGATTTCCTACTGTTAAGTACAGGTCAGTTAAGTTATAATCCCCATCCACCATCAAACGCAGAGAACTGGAGGTTGGATCATTGCAGCAGGCCTGAATTCTACCCCTTTCCTGTCTTTGCAGGAGAGGTTGTTGTTGTTAGTTGCCATGGAGTCTGCCCCACAACTCATGGTGAGCCCACATGTAATGGGATTAGACCGTTGTATCCATAGGGTTTTCATTGGCTGAGTTTTTCAGAAGTAGATGGCCAGGTGTTTCTTCCTAGCCTGTCTTAGTCTGGAAGCTCCATTGAAACTTTTTTAGCATCATAGCAGCACATAAGCCTCCGATGACAGACAAGTGGTGGCTAGCCTTTAGGCGCAGTGGGCAGGAATTGAACCCAGGTCTTCTGCATGGAATGTAATAATTCTACCACTAAACCACCACTGCCTTCATAGAAGAGGTAGGGCCCCCGTTTTAAAAGGCACAGGTTAAGCACACAAGAAAAGGCCAGGGCTGTTTTCTTTGGCTGACCCCAGTGCTTGATTAATTTGCTCTCATTTCTTTGACTATACCCAGTTTTCACCTTTCTTTTCAGTATTACAGATGATGGACACATCTCTGGCTAATAATGTGTGGCACAGATTTTGAGGATTTGGCAAAGTGAATTTGTTGGATTTTCTCTTCCTGAGAAGAGAGAATTTTCTGAGTACAGTATTACAAAAAGAAGTCTGAAAAGGTTAATGAATGCCCTTTCAAATAGTCACTCATTTTATGGAACTGTTTTTGCAGTTTTTTTTATTTTTTATTGTACTTTAGATGATGGTTTACAGAGCAAATAGTTTCTCATTAAACAGTTAGTACACATACTGTTTTATGACATTGGTTAACAACCCCACGACATGTCAACACTCTCCCTTCTCGACCTTGGTTTCCCTAATACCAGCTTTCCTGTCCCCTCCTGCCTTCTGGTCCTTGCCTCTGGGCTGGTGTGCCCCATTAGTCTCGTTTTGTTTTACGGGGCTATCTAATCTTTGGCTGAAGGGTGAACCTCGGGAGTGACTTCATTACTAAGCTAAAAGGGTGTCCGGGGGCCATACTCTCGGGGTTTCTCCAGTTTCTGTCAGGCCAGTAAGTCTGGTCTTTTTTTGTGAGTTAGAATTTTGTTCTACATTTTTCTCCAGCTCTGTCCAGGACCCGCTGTTGTGATCCCTGTCAGAGCAGTCAGTGGTGGTAGCCAGGCCCTGTCTAGTTGTACTGGACTCAGTCTGGTGGAGTTACTTCAGTTTTATTGAAAATGTTTGTGGGAGCTCTAGTGTGTCACGAAAGAGCTAAGTGTGAAAGATTTCCAGACTGTATTTTTCTAGAGTTTAGGTTTTAGTTACACACATTTTTCTACATTCTCCAGTCATCTAATCTACAAATCAATATCTCGTCTTTGAAGTTGGGGACTCTACTCCCCTATAGTAGGGTTAGAATTTTAGTCTCTTTTCTGTCAGGCATCTCATTTCCTTTGGCAATGTTGGAATTAAATTGTGCAATAATATACCAGACAGCTTAGTGCATTATGAAACACAATAAAAATTTCTTTTTATCATCTTGGTGGCCATTCATCTTTTGAATGTACTGACATTCTGATAATGTTATATCCCAATTTCAAATACCACATAACACTCAGAAATAAGCACACTTGTACAGATGTATAGCGAAGTGGTTTAGAGCCTGGTCTCGGGAAGCAGGCTGCTGGGGTCTGAATCCTGCCTCAGCCACTTTCTAGCTGTGTAACACTGGGAAAATTACTTAATCTTATCCTGCCTCATTTTCCTTACCTGTGAAGCGGTGATAGTAATAGTGCCTACCTCAGAGCATTGTTGAGACAAGTGAAGTGTTCAACAAACAGATTGTCTGGCCCAGGGTAAGTGCTCAGAAAATATTAGTATATTACCAGTTTTGTGAACTCTGACTCTGGAAGCAATAATAATAAACTTTGGGTTACAAAAGACTTGGTAGCTATCTTAGTTATCTAGTGCTGCTATAACAGAAATACCACAAGTGGATAACTTTAACAAATAGAAAGTTATTCTCTCACAGTTTAGGAGGCTAGAAGTCTGAATTCAGGGCACCATCTCTAGGGGAATGCTTTGTCTCTCTGTTGGCTCTGGGGGAAGGTCCTTGTCATCAATCTTCCCCTGGTCTAGGAGCTTCTCAGTGCAGGGACTCTGGGTCCAAAGGATGTGCTCCGCTCTTGACTCTTCTTGTTTTGTGGTAATGAGGTCTCTCTTCTCTCTTCTTGCTTCTCTCTTTTATATCTCAAAAGAGATTGTTTTAGTTACCTAGTGCTGCTATGACAGAAATACCACAAGTGGGTGGCTTTAATGAAGAGAAATTTATTTCCTCACAGTAAAGTAGGCTAAAAGTCCAAACTCAGGGCATCAGCTCCAGGGGAAGCCTTTCTCTCTGTGTTGGCCTTCTCATTAGTCTTCCGCCAGATTAGGAGCTTCTCTGCATAGGGACCCTGGGTCCAAAGGACACGCTCTGCTCCCGGCACTGCTTTCTTGGTGGTATGAGGTCCCCCTGTCTCTGCTCGCTTCTCTCTTCTGTATCTCAAGAGATTGCCTCAAGACACAATCCAGTCTTGTAGATTGAGTCCTGCCTCACTAACACAACTGCCGTGCATCCTCCCTCGTTAACATCACAGAGGCAGGATTTACAACATGTAGGAACAATACCAGGAATCATGGCCCAGCCAGATTGATACACACATTTTTTGGGGAACATAATTCAATCCATGACAGAGATTGACTCAAAATACAGCCTAATCCTGCCTCATTAACATACTGCTTCTTATCCTGCCTCAATAACATCACACAGGTTAGGCTTTTTAACACATAGCATATTCATATCAGATGATAAAACGGTGTGGACAACCACACAACACTGAGAATCATGGCCTAGCCAAGTTGATACACATTTTTGGGGGGACACAATTCTAATCAATAACAGATTGAATCAATCTACAACAGATTCAATAAATATTGAATCAATAACAGATTTGATCTACAACATTGGATTGTGTCTTGAGGCAATCTCTTGAGATATAAAAGAGAGAAGTGAGCCAGAGAGACAGGGGGACCTCATACCACCAAGGTAACAGTAGCTAAGAGACACCTCAGGAGACATGATGACTAAAAGTAATATGGTATCCTGACTGGAATCCTAGAACAGGAAAAGAATATTAGGTAAAAACTAAGGAAATCTGAATGGCAAAGTAGAACTTTATCTGTTTAAAAAAATTCCACTCATATGACTTTTATGGTTATAAAAAACTTAAAGGCTAAAGTATGGAAGTGGTAAGGCAGAAAATGAAAATTCTCCCCTCTCTGGAACAGCTACTCTAAATGGTTTGGAGTGCATCCTTCCAGTAGCATCATTTGTATTTATTTTTACGATTTTGTTTGTTTGTTTAATGAACAAATGTGATCATTTACAGAATAGCTGGCATTGACTTTTTTTGCTCAACAGTGTATCATCTATACCTCACAGTTGACCTGGGTTGACCAGTGCCGATCAGCAAACTATTTACCAGTCCATGATAAGGTAAAGCACAGCACTGCTTCCTTTATCCAGAAAACCTTGCTATGAACCAGTGTCAGCTCTACCAAACAGAGCTTAGAAATCTTAACAGATTTAGATTCTGACACAAGCTCCTTATCTCATTGCAGATTTGTAACATCTAGTTTGCTGACCTTCATTTGAATATCACCCTGGTATATAAATACATAAGGAACATTGGTGGTACAATGGTTAAGCACTCAGCTGCTAACCAAAAGGTCGGGGTTGAACCCACCAGCAGCTTCCCGGGAGAAAAGACCTGGTGATCTGCTCTCATAAAGGTTATAGCCTAGGAAACCCAATGGGGCAGTTCTACTCTATCCTGCAGGGTCAACTCTGAGTCAAAATTGACTCAATGGCACGCAGTAACAACATATATAGAACCAAAAAACTAAACCTGTGGCCATCAAGTCGATTCTGACTCATAGTGACCCTGTAGGACAGAGTAGAACTGCCTCATAGAGTTTCCAAGGAGTGGCTGGTGAATTCAAACTGCCAACCTTTTGGTTAGCAACCCAGCACTTAACCACTACTCCATCAGGGCTCCTATGAATACATAGAGGTATGATTTATCTGTTTAATGGCTCAGAAGTATTTTATTACTTGTTCTTTTTTGATTTAAGGACAAGATTGTCCTTCAAATGGAAACAGTGGTAACATTCACTGGTGGTCACCACTGTACTTTAATCTTCATCAGTTGCAGTGATTGGTCTTCTGTTCTTTATTCCCTTTAGAGAGGAGCACAATGTAGAAGCTAAGATCTTGAGTAAATCCAATTCAAATTATGGCTTCTCTGGAGTCTTAATTTCCTAATCTGAAAATGGTTATGATGATTGCATCTACTTTATAATATTGTTGTTAGGATTAAATGAGATCATACCTGTAAAGAGGTTAGCACCATTCTTGGAGTGTAGTAAGGGCTAAATAAACATGAGATGTTATTATTATCATTATTGTCTACTACCAGAGCTATAGTCTTAACTGGTGACTAATTTTTTTCATAAATTAAAATTTACTCATCTCCAAAGAGTATGAAATAACTTACTTAAATTTTACAAAGCATATTCTAAAAATGTGGATTTTAATAGTTCTTTAGAAAAGCAATGGGAGGCATTTCGCCAGTCACCAGGCACTGTATTGAGACCAGAATTGTGTTGGTAGGATTCTTGTGATACTTCGTTACAAAGAGGCACTTCGTTATAATTGCTTGCCTCATCATTGTTAGAGAACCTTGAGGACTAATGAATTCTATTTTGTCTGTGTGTTTGATTGCAGCTATAGATGTAGATTGCTATACTATTAACCTGTGCTGGTTGTTCATTAAGGGTTGCCAAAAAGAAATCATCTGCCAAATAAAATGAAGAGAACCAATAGTTATTCCACCTGCCTATCAGGAGTATAGGAGATCTCATTCTCTGTCTATGCCTGTCTCTCTCTCTGTATGTATTTGTGGTTGTTTTTAGTTGTCCTTGAGTTGATTCAGACTCATGTCGACCCCATGTGTGCAGAGTAGAACTGCTCCTTAGGGTTTTCAAGGCTTTGACTTTTCAGAAGCAGGTCACCAGTCATGTCTTCTGAGGCACCCCTGAGTAGGTTCGAACCACCAACCTTTTGGCAGGTAGTCAAGCACTTTACCATTTGCACCTACCAGGGACCCCATTCCCTCCTTTTCTCCCTCCCCTACCTCTCTCTTTATATTTGTGTGTGTGTATTTACACATATTCATATACCACTTAGGTATTCTTCAGAGCTTCGTAAGGATGCCTCCTTATAAAAGATTAAATGCTTAGATTTCTTGTCTTCCCTCTCTTAAAACTCCCAGAAAGCTAGGAAGAGTGATTTCCATCTTTGTCTTAATATCGAGAGATAAAAGTCTGTAGTTTTTGCTGTTTAATGATTATGTAGGAACCCTGGTTGCGCAGTGGCTAAGCATTTGCTGCTGATCAAAAGGTCGGTGGTTTAAACCCATCAGTGGCTCTGTAGGAGAAAGATGTGGCAGCCTGCTTCTATAAAGATTACAGCCTTGGAAACCCTATGGGGCAGTTCTACTCTGTCCTGTAGGGTCAGTATGAGTCAGAGTCAACTGGACAGCAGGGGGTTTTGGTTTTTTTTAGAATGATTATGTACTACCATTGAGTTATTGCTTTATTGTCTCAGTGGATTATCTGATGAGGAAACTCATGGTAGAAATGTTTCTTTGTATGCAATAGAAAAGGCAGTTTAGGAAGAAAGATTTAAAAAGTCCTAAACTAGAATATTCTTGCTAAATTTAGCGCCCTATTCCTGGGACTAAGAATTGCTGTCTCAGCTCCTGACTTGCACCAAAAGGCCTTGCTATTTCCTAAATGAAGGGGCTCCTCTCTATCTTGATTTCTCCTGGGACATAAATTGTATCTCTTTAGCTTGTTCTCTTGGTTTCATTTAAGATTTCGTTCTTTTTATTGTTGGTGATGGTGTTCCTCTTTGAATATTGTTAGGATTTCGGGTAGACCTACTTAGCAGACATTAGAATCATCTGAAGGGCTTGTTTAAGTAGTTTTCTGGGCTCCACCTCAAGCCTGAGAATTTGCATTTCTAACAGGTTGTCAGGTGATGCTGATGCTGATGCTGTGGGTCAGGTACCACACTTTGAAAACCAACCAAAACCAAACCAAACTCACTGCCATAGAGTTGGTTCTGCCTCATAGCGACCCTATAGGACAGAGTAGTACTGCCCCGTAGGGTTTCAAGGGCTGTAAATTTTTGTGGAAGCAGACTGCCACATCTTTCTCCCTAGGAGCGACTGATGGATTTGAACCACCGATCTTCTGCTAAGCAGTCGAGTGCTTTGACTACTGTACCACCAGGGCTTCTCTTTGGAAACCATTGCTATAAAATCAAAGCAATTTGGTAACTTCCTTAAGGTAGCCAATTTATATGCTAATTTTCCTCCCAGTTTCCCTGAGATCTTTACCTTTCTTTCAACTGCTCTCAATTCCTATAAATGGACATCAAATCATGGCAGTTTAAACTGAGATTATAGACAATGCATTTAGCTCCCTCCCTGATTCTTGCCTTGCTTCCTCCCACCCCACCCTCATTTTTATATTTTGTTACTTTCTCAAATTATAAAGAGCCTTTCACATCACACCTGGGCAAATTGAAAACTAAGGTGGGAACGTGATGAGCGCTTGGGGAATTCAATTTCCCTGCAAATCTGCATGTGCTTTTGAAGTAAGGAAAAATAATGCAGGACATCATACCCTTTTTAGGATCCCTACTAGCACATTTCTGCTTCCTACCTTCACCACCAACTCTCAGGACAGTCAGCAGACTTGACACCTATCTCTGAAACAACTGAAGTGCGAGTTGTTTTATGGGTTGTGGTTAATTCAAGTTAGTGTAAGGATAGAGTTTTCTATAAATAGGAGATTTTATTATGTTTCATGAGAGCTTTTACTTGATTTTATTTCTTTTATCCTAGGCCCACTTTCAATTCATGGTATTGCTTTAGTAATAGTTACATGGGAACTACAAGTTGTGAGGATTAGCTTCTCAAGTCAGACAATAAGGAGAAAAATTAAACAAAATTATCTGTGAAAATACCTTAAGTTATCAAAAACTGCATCCATGAAAGCTCAGAAACCAGAAATTCACTTCTTTATGTTTCTCTTTGCCTATAGGCTATAGAATCTCACTTCCCTGTGCCCAAAATCTAGTTCAAAGAGGGGAAGGATGTTGGGGAAAATAGAATTTTTCCCTTCCTCTTTCCATCCCTTCCAAGTACACATACGCATAGACATATAGTTAAGTTCCAGTACATTGAATGTGTTTATGGTATGACTCCATTATATTGTTAAGATGATTGAAACATTTGATTCTGGGTCACTGGTTTAAATTCTTTTACAGTTATACATTCATTCATTCAGCAAACAGCTGTTGAATACCTCTTTTAATAAACTGTAGACTTTCTAAGGCAGGGATTTTTTTTTTTTTTTTTTAAATCAAGGTACCTAATTTGTCTTATAGTAGTTGTTCAGGCATTGTTTGTTGAACGAATAATAAGTGAAACACAGTCCATATTTTTTGTGGTTTGCAGTCTAGCTTTAGAGATGGAGGAGTAAACAAAGATTTAGTATGTAGTGTGTGAGAGGTATCTTAAATTTTTGGGAACATTGTGGAGGAAGAAATTCCTTCTGCCTGGGGGAGTACAGTACAGATTCACAGGAGAGACATTTGAGATAGACCTTGATGGATGAGTAGGAGTTTGCCTGGAAGGAAAGGGCATTCTAGGTAGAAGCAAGGATCCTGGAATAATTCTATGGTATTTTCTTTTTAGGAATTATTAGCTTAGTGTTTTAAATGCTTTAAGTAGAATAATAAAAGATAACAGTCGAAAGGTAATGCTGATAATAGTTAATAGCTATTGGGCAGATATTATGTCCCTGGGAGTGTAAGTGTACTTTTCATGCATTATTTTGTTTAAATCTCACAAGAAACCCTTGATATACACATTGTGAATCCTATTTTACAGATTTGAAAACTAAGGAAAGTTTATTTTGCCTGAGATGGCATAGCTATTGAGATTACAACCATTTTGCTATATATATGCCTTGCTTGAATGCCACATTAGCAGTTTAAACTTTGTGGACAGTAGGGAGTCATTGAGGGCAGCATGGTCAGATGTGAGTGGTCAGGATAGAGTAGAAAACCTTGAGTGGAGAGATGCCAGTTAAAAAGCCTTCTGGTACTCTTCAGTGGCATGTTGAAGGCTTCAGTTCCAGCCTTGACCTCAGGGGCGGAAACCTTGTGAGATAATAAAAGAGATGAGAAGGAGAATCAAGAAGACTTAATGACCCATGTGAGAAGGAAGTGATGATCAGGTTTACAAAGAGGAGAACAAGACACACAGTGATGTGTTGGAAGAGAATGTTCATTGTCTCCTTTTAAACCTTGTGTTTTTTGTATATATAATATCCAAAATACACTAGCATAGTCGTACATGTGTATTATTTATAAGTATAGAAATAGACACACATTGGGATTATGCTTATCTTTTCTTTATGGATGTGCCATCAAAAGAGTTTGGAGACTACTGATCCAGATGTATCCAAGAGGCATATCACCATCCAGAAGTAAGTAAGCCACTGAGGCAAGAAAGAAAGAGTAGCTGAGATGAAAAGATGATTACCTGCACCTTTTACTTCTGCAGGTGGTTGTTTTAAGTTTGTTCTCTCTTTTTGAGCCCAAAAGGTAAACTCTTGCATTTTTCAATAATCCAAAATATCTTTAAAGTCAGGATAAAGGTAGTAAAGGGGAAAAGGGATTCCCTCCAATGGGAAAGATTCTGTTCAAATCTGTTCTTTGCTCTGGAGAATGTTAGAAGTGGAATGGACATTAAGGTCATCTAATCCACATTCTTCCTACCTATGAAGAATCTCAGATGAGTAGTCATCAGATGTTTCCTAGGACCCTTTGAGAGGTAGGCAGTTCAGTCCCTCACAAAGAAACGTGTGTCATGTACATAGCAGCTCCAACACCTAGCATGGTATCTGGCATATAGTAAGTGCTCAATAAGTAATTCTTTGGACCCTCAAAGATCAGATTTCTAATATTTTCTCTTATTTTAGTTTCCTTTTGGGAGGATCACAGTGAGAAGGGTGTCAAAATGTTAGCCATTCCCAATTAAGAACTTTTATGCCCTTATTAGTGTTGAAATGTATCTAAATAAAACTGCGCTGTGCTAAATGGTGTGTTATTGAGCCAGAAGTATGTTTATTGGCATATTTAATGTACTAAATGGCGTGAGATTTCTTTAAAATTTTTTTCAAAAGTTATCATTTTCAAAGTTTAGAACATGAGGAACTCAAATAAGATTATGACAAAATGACTACCCCAGATATCCTTCTTGTCTGCTGCTAAGGTTGGTTACAAGTTTAAGCAAAGACACACACATTTTTAACAGTCTGGAAGGTATTTTTGTGGGACAGTAGGAGTGTATTTGTTTATAGAAAGATCCATAAGTCTACAAAAAGACATACTTTGAATCTGTAACTGATTAAAGGTTTTAGAGGTCGCTGCAATATACATAGTTTCTTAATTGTGAATATCACTTCCCAAGACTTGCTGATTGCTATGAGGAATTAATGAAACTCAGCAAGAATCACCAGCTACTGTTTATAAAACCAAAGGATAACATTCACTTAATGAAAAGTAATGTGCTGACAGCAGTGTTTATTGTTTAAAACTTAATAATAATGTTTATTGTATGTTTTTGACACAGCTTTGCAGGATATATTATCTTAAATATACCAGAGGAAATTGAGAGTAATGTGCTTTTTTAAGAAGTGCATTTTTATTTACACAAAACTGACATAAAAAGTTTGAAGAACCCTTTATCAGAAGTCTCAGTTTTACAGAGTTAAACTGGAAAGATTGCAGAACTGGAAAGTAACTGTTGTTTTTGGAAATAGAAGAAATCCAGAAGTAGAAAGTCAGAAACATAGGCGTTTGGGGAAATTTTTCATATCATGAACCACAGCAGACCTTGTGAACTTCAAAAGGCCTAAAAATCCACATGATGATTTTTGGAATCTCAGAAATAGTGCTGAAATACCATAGAATAGAAAAGAATAATCAGAAAGCTTAATGCAATCAGTACCTCATAGCCTGTTTTGGGAAGTAGCAATTGGCACAGTCTGCTAAGCTACTGTAAATGAATGTTAATCACTTTATCAGTCGCTTGTACTATCTTTATTACATCATTTGAATATTTATGACCCTGTAAATACGTTTAGCGGTGAAATTACAGTGTTTATGAAACTTAAATTCCAAAAGGCATACAACTCTTTGATGGAGAAAAATTATGTTTAAATACTACAAAATTCAAGATGTTTTCCACCATTTAGCAATAGTCTCTATGCTGTGGGACAAGCATCATGTCTGACTAAAATACTATGATAAATAGAATGGTGTACCAAAATTGACTTTGAAGAGAAACATATGATCCTAATAACTTATTTTTTATGCAAAAAGAAATAACCAGCGTGAGTATTTTAACTTTTTAGGATTAAATACAGTTTACTTACTATACCTGTTTTCTTAATACAGTTTATAGCGTTTTGGTTGACTACATCCTTATGTACTTAGAAATTGTTAATGAAGCTTTTTTATATGAACCAAGCTTTGGAATTGAGTGACTCTTCCTAAGATAGCAGTAACATTGAAAATGAAAATAATGGCTGGGAACGCCTCTGTAGTTTTGTAATCTGTGCTTAATTTGTATGTGTGTGTGTATTTTGGTGAAACTTGACTCTCAGCCAATGCTTTCTTCTTTGCAGACATAAATCCACAAAATGTATTTTTCCCTTCAGAAGGATTTAGATGTGCATTGTTCTTCTGGAAAGTATAATCTGGTAGGAAAATACAGTTCATATTAGAACAACGACAACAAGAGTGGCTGTAATTAAGATGTGCCTTGGTTACATTTCTCTGTTTTGTTAAAACAGAAACATGGAATCATTCAAGTAAATAAAATTGTTGGGTGGGTAAAACATTTGTTTTCAAAGGTTATAGAAATGTTACAGCTATCTGGTTATTTCGCTGTGTTGTCTAAAATACTATCAAATTATTCTTTTATAAGTTTTGAGTGTATTTGGTTGCTTTTTATTTTGAGGTTACTTTAGATACCTGTGTTCTTTGGTAACCCTGAAGAGAAGTGGTCGGGGGCTAAGCTTCACAGTCAGATGGCGTTGAGAACAAATTCTAGATCCAGCACTCACGTAGCTTAGTCATAATTAGCAAGTTACTGATTTCTCGCTGGGCCTCAGTGGCCCCACCTTTGTGGGGTTGCTGTGCCGATTATCTGAAATCCTCACAAATATGAGTCAAGTGCTAAGAATGTATGCCTGGAGCCAATGGTCGTTCTTTTGAACTGATATTACATAGATGATGATTGGGCCTCTTTATGCTGTGGTTTGGAGTCTTCCACCTTTCCACCATCCACATCTGTGCTAATTAATTCAGTACACTTTCCTTTAAAAAGTAGACAAAGGAAAAATATATCAAGAGCGCAAGTCAGACTCTGTCTTTCTAATAACAATGTTAGAGAAGTTTTGATATGTCAGTAATTTGATTCTAATACCTAAAATGAGATTTGGGGATTAGTTTTTTGATATCACTGTTTGTGCTGTTGCCTGCCTTGTTAGGATAGAGCAGGGAGTCAGCAAGCTTTTTTCTGTGAAGAGCCGGAGAGTAACTGTTTTAGCCTTTGTGGGCCACAGTCTCTGTTGCAACTGCTCAACTCTACCATTGTAGCCAAACCAGCCATGAACGATACATAAACAAATGGGCACACCTGTATTACAATAAAGCTGTATTTACCAAAACAGATGGTGAGCTGGATTTGACACACAGACCATAGTTTTCCAACCCTTGGTATAGATAATTGAGGGTATATTGGCATCTCCCTTTTAAAATCAGAGATAAATTCTTGTCCCCAAAGTTGTGGTTGTTCGTTATGTGGTTCATCCTGTGTAGAAATCTCAGGTCCTCTTTATCCTCTGTGTTCTGACGGTACCTCTCATTGTCTCTATTAAAGCACTTATTTTCTTACATTGCTGTTATTTTCTCTGACCACTGCGCTGCCCCACCCCCACCCCCCAACTCTGGCCTTTGTAAGAGTAGTGACCATTTTATTCTCTTTTTGATCCCCTGCTTCCTGGCACATGCTAGATGCACCTTCAAAATGTTTTATTTTAGTGTGTGGACGAGGGAGTGAGTGATGCTCTCCAGACCTGTCACCAGCCTGCTCTCCTTTATCTGCATGCTCTTCACTTTGCCAGGGCTTCTCTCAAAAGTATAACCGGATCTTGGGGGAGGGGAGGGAACTCCGGAATGGGTTGCTGTCAACACCTTTTCTATGCTTATAACCCAAAAGCGCCTGTACCCTTTATTTTGGGAAGTTCCAAACATCAGTCCACTGTTTTTCTCAGCTCTCATTTTTCATGTACTAGTGTAGCAAGCAGCCAGCAAGGGTGCTGTCACCTTCAAAGCTGTCACATTGACTTTCTGGAAACTGTCAGCACCATACCTTACCTTAGTTGAAATTCAATGGCATTGAGCTCTTGAGATTATAGATAGTAATTTTCTGGAGTAGAAACAATGGTGTGTGAATGTATGACTACTGGGCTGGAGTATATCAAAGTGTTTGCATGGGATGTTATGGATCATTGATGCATTACAGTATTTTATGATGAGTATATAGGATATCAGTGTATGATAGGGACAGAGAAGGATATCAGAATTTCATTTGCTTGATAACAGTCATTTGCAAGGAAAAAGGTCTTACCAAAAATAAATTGATGGTCTGTAGTGATAGATAACGTTCTTGGTGGTTATGTTTTGTTTGGAAGACCATCGACATTAATAATTGACTAAATGCTGCCTTTGGATCAGGATGTCTGGAGTTCTATCCCAGCTGTATGACCCTGTTCAAGTTACTTAACCTCTTTCAGCCTCACTTTCCTTATCAGTAAAATGGGATAATAATTGTACTGACCAAATGAAAACTCAAAACCAAACCTGTTGCCATCAGGTTAATTCCGACTCATGGTGACCCCATGCGCTGCAGAGTAGAACTGCTCCACAAGATTTTCTTGACTTTAATCTTTACAGAAGCAGATAGCCAGGCCTTTTGTCCATAGCGCTACTGGGTAGGTTTGAGCCGCCAACCTTAAGGTTAGTATTGTAAAGATTAAATGTGGTAATTCATGTAAAGCACCCCTAGGTGTCAAGTACATAAAAACAAATATTTGTTTAGCGTCCATTGTTACCACTTACGTGTGTAGATTATTTATCAGGTGCAGTAGTTGGCGAGGAATACCTATGAAAAGAAATGACAGCCTTCAGAGTACCAATACCAGTTGTATTTGAAAACTACTTATATGTACAAAAGTCCTGATTTAATGCATCTCTACCTTTCTTAATATTTTTATATATGTGAATTTATTCTTCTGAGGAATCTTTCTTGAAATAGACTTATTTTTAACTTTTAAACACCTAACATTGAGGTGATTTAGTTTATTAAAATAAATTACTAAAGTCCTAACAAAATAAGCAAGCCGTACTAAATAAATTCTACCAATTCAATGAAATACAATATTAGAAAACATTATTAAAATAAGAAATATAGAAAAATAAATGAAAAAATTAGAATACAAAGTTGTATATACATCATGAGTATAATTAAGTAA
The DNA here is from genome assembly GCA_030035585.1 of Dugong dugon. Taxonomy (NCBI): domain Eukaryota; kingdom Metazoa; phylum Chordata; class Mammalia; order Sirenia; family Dugongidae; genus Dugong; species Dugong dugon. The sequence continues at coordinate 19,036,112 of CM057465.1, forward strand.
GTATGTGCATTTTAAGAAGAATAAATAATAATTATAGCATTGGGATGAAGGATGCTTCTTTCCTTCCTCTCCACTTTCCAAACTGTTTATAATGTTGCTGAGGTTTTTATAATATAAATGTTTGAAAGAACAAACATCTGTTAATCACTTTCATCACTTAAAATAATAGACATTAAAAAATCATATTGAATCTAAGTATGTCTTTTATTATAGCTAGGAAATTTAGCAAATTTATTTACAAAATGTTGGATAAAATTAAGAAACTGTTTTGTAAATTGACAACTTCCTTCGTGGCTAAGAACATACAGGGTTTCTTAGTTTTATGTTTAGGTTGTTGTTGTTGTTAGGTGCTGTCAAGCTGGTTCTGACTCATAGCGACCCTATGTACAACAGAACAAAACACTGCTTGATCCTGTGCCATCCTCACAATCGTTGTTACGCTTGAGCCCATTGTTGCAGCCACTGTGTCAGTCCATCTCATTGAGGGTCTTTCTCTTTTTTGCTGACCCTCTACTTTACCAAGCATGATGTCCTTCTCCAGAGACTGATCCTTCCTGATAACATGTCCAGATTATGTGAGACGTAGTCTTGCCATCCTTGCTTCTAAGGAGCATTCTGGTTGCACTTCTTCCAAGACATATTCGTTCTTTTGGCAGTCCATGGTATATTCAATATTCTTCACCAACACCACAATTCAAAGGTGTCAGTTCTTCTTTGGTCTTCCTTATTCATCATCCAGCTTTCGATGCATATGAGGTGATTGAAAATACCATAGCTTGGGTCAGGCCCAACTTAGTCATCAAGGTGACATCTTTCCTTTTTAACACTTTAAAGAGGTCTTTTGCAGCATATTTGCCCAACGCAGCGCATCTTTTGACTGCTGCTTCCATGAGTGTTGATTGTGGATCTAAGTAAAATGAAATCCTTGACAACTTCAGCCTTTTCTCCGTTTATTATTATGTTGCTTATTGGTCCAATTGTGAGGATTTTTATTTTCTTTATATTGAAGTGTAATCCATACTGAAGGCTGTGGTCTTTGATCTTCATCAGTAAGTACTTCAAGTCCTTTTCACTTTCAGCAAGCGAGGTTGTGTCAATTGCATAATGCAGGTTGTTACTGAGTCTTCCTCCAATCCCGATGCCCCGTTCTTCTTCATATAATCCAGCTTCTCGGATTATTTGCTCAGCATACAATTGAATAACTGTGGTGAAAGGATACGACCCTGACGCCCACTTTTCCTGACTTTAAACCACGTAGTATCCCATTGTTCTGTTGGAACGACTGCCTCTTGATCTATGTACAGATTCCTCATGAGCACAATTAAGTGTTCTGGAATTCCCATTCTTCGCAATGCTTCCCACAGTTTGCTGTGATCCACACAGTCAAATGTCTTTGTATAGTCAATAAAACACAGGTAAACATCTTTCTGATGTTCTCTGCTTTCAGCCAGGATCCATCTGACATCAGCAATGATATCCGTCTATGTTTAGGTAGGTACCGAAGTATTAATCAGTTAGCTACGCACGACCAAGAACAATTCTCCTGAAACTACCAGTCCATGAAATTGTATAGACATTTCACAAAACTTTTAAGGCCAATGAGAAGTCAGCAGCACACACGTCTTTTGTGATCAGCTAAGAGGATCTCCAGAGATCATCAGAGTTCCTAAATCATGTGTGGAGGGATCCAGTGACAGGCAGGGAAACTGCAGATCTGGTCCATCATGTGATTATGGAGCTGCCCTCTCAGTCAGCATTGACAGCCTGCCAAACTAACATCTGCCTACCCAGGCACGCAGGCCCACCTGCCAGCCCCATTATTCCCATTTAGGGTCAGGCCACCGGGAACCTTGCTCATTGGACCCTGAATGTTTTAATTTTCATAAAACTTTCAAAGCATAATGAAAAACTCTGCAGGCCAAGCAGTGGTGTGATTGAACTCAACTCTGTTTATTAAATTACAAAGCTGTTTCTCAGTTACAGACAGGCTTGCCCTGTGTCCATCCTAGGCTCTCCCCAAAGCTTCTCTTGAAACTGAACACATTTTTATAATGGCAAAGGTAATTTAACAAGGTAAGTCTTTTAACCAGAAAGCTAGAAGAAGCATCCTGTTTTTTTTGTTTGTTTGAGGTGTTCCATATGATAGACTGTGGCACATATCTCATAGCAAATGTTGTTCTTGTGATCAGAGTTCTTCCTGAATCAAAAGTTTTTTTGAAAGTAAATATTCTGACTAAAAGTAGGTGACATTTTGTGCATACAAAATTGTTGAACATGTAAAAATGCCTAGAGTGCCGGAATATGTATTCACACTGATAGCCCTAACACAACATTTTTTCACTGACTGAAACATTTTACCTAAAACTAAGAGAATTGTTACAGCAAACACCCCAGCACACATCACTGTCTTCCACTGATATCCAGAGAGGACAAGACTTGGCCCCATATCGTCAGGTAATTCTCCCAAAAAACTCTGTGGTATAGCTTCGCAGCAAGACTAAGCCTCTCCATGGCAACCAAACAGCCACAGAGCCCCTGCAATCTCCATTGGCAGCTGGGCCATAATACACCATAGTGAACACTGAGCAGGGTTCTGCCTGGAACCAACTGGGATGGACCAACAGTGGAGAGAACTCTTGGCAGAGAGAGAGAACTGGTCCAATAAAAACTCACACCCTCAATTCTGCCCAGGACTCCTTCTCTTAAAACTTGTCATTGTGTGGCTCTAGAGGCCTCACCCCATCCTCTGCACATGCTGTCTGTCTGCTTAGAAAGCCCTTCCTCTCACTCTGCATGTAAGGAGCAACATCCATTCTGTAACCACTGGTCCTCCTCGCCTGTATGACCCAAACGCCAAGGGCGAGGCCTGGCTCAGAGTGTGTGCTCAGTGCTTCCTGCGTGTTTGTGGAAGGAACAAGGGAGTGAATAAATGAATGAATTATGGAGGGACAAAGCCTTGAAGACTCACGTATTATGCCTTGCTGACTCAGCAGATGGTGCCTTTACTGTTAGGTGCTGTTGAGTTGATGCCAACTCAGGGCGACTCCATGTGTGCAGAGTAGAACTGCTCCATAGGGTTTTCAAGGCTGTGATGTTTCAGAAGCAGATCACCAAGCCTGTCTTCTGAGGCTACGCTGGTTTGGAACCACCAACGTTTTGGCTACTAGTTGAGTGCTTAACCATTGGTGCCACGCAAGGACTCCTTTAAAAAAAAACAAACCTGTTGCCGTCAAGTCGATTCCGACTCATAGCAACCCTATAGAGCAGAGTAGAACTGCCCCATAGGGTTTCCAGGGAGCACCTGGTGGATTTGAACTGCCAAGCTTTTGGTTAGCAGATGTAGCTCTTAACCACTACGCCACCGGGGTTTCCAGGGACTCCTTTAGGAGAGCTTAAAACTCCTTTCAGAATTCCTCGCAGGGAGGTAGAGAGAGGAGGAGGCAGTGGAAGTTCTGTCCTGGGCTTCTGATCTTCCTTCCCAGTCCCTGAAGTAGACTTTAAAATAGCATATCTTGTGCGAATTGCTCTGTCCAAATAATGAGCCATAGCAGGTGCTGCGGATACTGTTTTAAAATATATATATATATATATATATATATATATATATATATATATATATATATATATATATATGTACACACACATGCATATAGTATAAAACTTTTGATTGATTTGTGTTGTGGAAACAGTGGAACACAATGTAATGCACATAGTTCCCGGCAGGGTTCCATCCGATGACTCGCTTATAAGCTGGTTATGACTTTTCATTATTATTGCCTTTTATTATCAGTATCTTTATAAATTTGATCTTTATTTGTCTTTGGGAGTTAGCATGAAAATAACAGCAAATTATGCACTACAACATTGTATGCAGTACATATTACTAACCATAAGATGTACAAAAAAAAAGGACAGTCATAAGCATGGTTCCTCCCAATTCAGATACATTGTAAGCCAGGGACTATCTGTAGAGCTTATGCTACAAAGAAAATATCTGTGGACTCAGAGCTTTAGAGATATCATAAAAAAAAAAAAAAAACTTTGTTGTTTGGGAGTTGAGTAGGTGGAGTGTGGAAGAGACAGATTAGAGCTAACAACCAGGAGGACTTTTTCGTGTAAAGAACCTTGAAAAACAGTGCATGTCACATCTGTTTCATACTAAAGAGTTGCTTATTGGTCCAAGCACTAACTTGTTCACGGCACAGAGTAGGCATGCTATACATAATTTGTTCATTGAACAAATGTATTAAACAGTACAATTTTAGTTACAGGTGGCTGAAACAGAAAGTAGCAAGAATGTCTGATAGTTATTGAGTATTTCTTGTTGTTAGGTGCTGTTAAGTCATTTCCAATTCATAGCGACCCTGTACAACAGAATGAAACACTGCTTGGTCCTGCACCATCCCCACAATCATTGCTATGTTTGAGCCCATCGCTACAGCCACTGTGTTAATCCATTTCATCAAGGGTCTTCCTCTTTTTCACTAACCCTCTACTTTACCAAGCATGATGTCCTTCTCTAGGGACTGGTCCCTCCTGATAACATGTCCAAAATATGTGAGACAAAGTCACCATCCTTGCTTCTAAGGAGCATTGTGGCTGTACTTCTTCCAAGACAGACTCGTTCGTTCTTCTGGCAGTCCCTGGTATATTCAGTATTCTCCGCCAACACCACAGTTCAAAAAGATGAATTCTTCTTCAGTCTTCCTTATTTATTGTCCAGCTTTCAAATGCATATGAAGTGATCGAAAATACCATGGCTTGGGTGAAGCACATATTAGTCCTCAAAGTGACATTTTGCTTTTTAACACTTTAAGAGGTCTTTTGCAGCAGATTTTGCCCAATGTAATACATCATATGATTTCTTGACTTCTGCTTCCATGAGTGTTGATTGTGGATCCAAGTAAAATGAAATAAAGCCTTGACAGCTTCAGTCATTTCTCCATTTATCATGATGTTGCTTATTGGTCCAGTTGTGAGGATTTTTGTTTACTTTATGATGAGGTGTAATCCACACTGAAGGCTATAGTCTTTGATCTTTATCAGTAAGTACTTCAAGTCCTCTTTGCTTTCAGCAAGCAAGGTTGTGTCATCTGCATATTGCAGGTTGTTAATGAGTTCCTCCGATCCTGATACTGCATTCTTCTTCATGCAGCCCAGTTTCTTGGATTCTTTTATCAACATACAGATTTAGTAAGTATGGTGAAAGAATACAACATTGACACACATCTTTCCGGATTTTAAACCACGTAGTATCCCCTTGTTCCACTCAAACAACCGTCTCTTGGTCTATGTACAGGTTCTTCATGAGCACAATTAAGTGTTCTGGAACTCCCATTCTTTGCAGTGTTACCCATAATTTGTTATGATCCACAAAGTCAAATGCCTTTGCACAGTCAATAAAAACACAGGTAAACATCTTTCTGGTATTCTCTGCTTTTAGCCAGGATCCAGGATCCATCTCACATCAGCAATAATATCCCTCATTCCACATCCTCTTCTGAATCCGGCTTGGCTTTCTGGCAGTTTCCTGTTGATGTACTGCTGCAACCATTTTTGAATTATCTTTGCAAAATTTTACTTGTGCGTAATATTAATGATAGTGTTTGATAATTTCCGCATTCTGATGGATCACCTTTCTTTGAAATGGGCACAAATATGGATCTATTCCAGTCGATTGGCCAGGTAACTGTCTTCCAAATTTCTTAGCATAGATGAGTGAGCACCTCTAGCACTGCACCCATTTGTTGAAACATCTCAATTGGAATTCTGTCAATTCCCGGAGCCTTGTTTTCCACCAGTGCCTTCGGCACAGCTTGAACTTCTTCTTCCTTCAGTACTGTAGGTTCTTGATCATATGCTGCCTCCTGAAATGGTCGAACATCAACCAGTTCTTTTTGGTACAGTGACACTGTGTCTTCCTTTCATCTTCTTCTGATGCTTCCTGCGTCATTCAATATTTTGCCCATGGAATCCTTCAGAATTGCAGCTTGAGGCTTGAATTTTGTCTTTATTTCTTTCAGCATGAGAAATGCCAAGCGTGTTCTCTGTTTTTGGGCTTCTAACTCCAGGTCTTTGAACATTTCACTATGCTTTGTCTGCTCGAGCCAACCTTTGAAATCTTCTGTTCAGCTGCTTTATTTCATCATTTTTTCTATTTGCTTTAGCTACTCTACGTTCAAAAGCAAGTTTCAGAGTCTCTTCTAATATCCGTTTTGTTTTTTTCTTTTCCTGTCTTTTAAATTACCTTTTGCTTTCTTCCTGTATGATGTCCTTGATGTCATCCCACAACTTGTCTAGTCTTCAGTCATTAGTGTTCAATGCGTCAAGTTTATTCTTGAGACGGTTTCTAAATTCAGGTGGGATATACTCAGGGTTGTACTTTGGCTTTCATGGATTTGTTTTAATTTTCTTCAGCTTCAACTTGAACTTGCATCTGAGCGATTGATGGTCTTTTCTGCAGTCAGCCTCTGGCCTTGTTCTGATTGATGATATTGAGCTTTTCCATCGTCTCTTTCCACAGATGTAGTCGATTTGATTCCTGAGTATTCCATCAGGTGAGGTCCACGTGTATAGTCGCTGTTCATGTTGTTGGAAAAAGATATTTGCAATGAATAAGTTGTTGGTCTTGCAAAATTCTGTCATGCGATCTCCGTCATCATTTCTGTCACCAAGGCCATACTTTCCAGCTACCACCAAGGCCATATTTCCAACTAGCAATCCTTCTTGGTTTTCAACTTTTGAGCTCTAATCACCAGTAATTATCAGTGCATCTTGATTATATGTTTGGTAAATTTCTGACTGCAGAAGTTGGCAAAAATCTTCAATTTCTTCATCTTTGGCATTAGTGGTTGGTGTGTAAATTTGAATAATAGTCGTATTAACTGGTCTTCCCTGTGTGAATATTACCTGTCACTGACCGCATTGTAATTCAGGATTAATCTTGATATGTTCTTTTTGACAATGAATGCAATGCCATTCCTCTTCAATTTGTCATTCCTGGCATAACAGACCATATGATTGTGTGATTCAAAATGGCCAGTGTCAGCCCATTTCAGGTCACTAATGCCTAGGATATTGATCTTTATATGCTTCATTTCATTTTTGATGACTTCTAATTTTCCTGTACTTTGTACATTCCATGTTCCGATTATTAATGGATGTTTGCAGCTGTTCTCATTTTGGGTCATGCCAAAATGAGTATTGCACATTTGCTGTGGTCTGTTCATTCATTTGCTTCATCTATTTTTTGCATCACATGATGTTTCTTCCTAACTGGCTTGTAATTTCCCTACCTTCCATCACTTTTACAAATGGTATCAAGGTACACATTTATTATGGCCTTTGAATTTGCGGGTACTTCTGATATATTCCAAGGCCTGATACTTGGCCCAGAGGAGGGGAAGAATAACTCAACATTAATCTTACAATAACAATCTTAGACCAAGGGAGCCCTGGTGGTGCAAACCATTAAACATTGTGCTTCTAACTGAAAGGTTGGAGGTTTGAACCTACGCAGTGGCACTGCGGGAGAAAGACCTAGCGATTTGCTTCTGTAAAGATTACAGCCAAAAAAATCCTATGGGGCAGTTCTGCTCTGTCACATAGAGTTGCTATGAGTAGAAATCAACTCTATGGCACCTAACAACAACAATCTTAGGCTACCTTTTTCCTACCCAACCCAAGAAGCTAGTTGTGTTTTTACCAGGAAGGAGTAGGATGGTTTGTTTTTTAAGCGCTACATTTTACTTTAGAAACAAATGTTAACAAAGGGAGGACAAAGGGCAGGGGAGAAGAAGCTGAGAGGGAGGATATAGGTGAGTGGAATGTGTGAATGGATGTTTCTCTCGTGTATATTTTTCCCTCCTTCACACCACTAGCTGCAGTGGCCATTAGTAAAAGTTGGAGTTGTCATTCCTCAGTAAGTAGAAAAAGGAATCCACGTTAATAATTATAATTTTAAAAAGTAGTGGTTTTTGAACGAGGGAAGCGAGAAAAGTAGCTGACCATCCCCCCTCACTTCCCTCATCTACAATGGTCAGCTGCATCTAGGGCAAGGGGAAGGGAGATCAGACCAGGCTTAAGTAGTACCCCTTGAGCTACTCCAGGACAGGCCTGCCCAAGCACCTGTCCCTGCAAAACAAAAGCTCTTCACCTGGATTACAGCAGGCCCATGAGGCTGATCATTTTCATCCTCAACCAAAAGGCAAGATTCCCTCCTCCCTCATTGCTCTGTCTGCTGTGTCGCTTACTTGTTTTCTTCACTGGGCCCTGTGGAAAACTGGGTCCGTGGTAAGTAACCAGTTCCCAGTTGCCATCGAGTCGATTCTGAATCATGGTGACTTCATGTGTGTTAGAGTAGAACTGTGCTCCATAGAGTTTTCAATGACTAATTTTCCAGAAGTAGATGACCAGGCTTTTCGTCCAACATCCTCTGCACCTTCTCTAGAGGAAGCTCTGCACTTTCCTAGGCTGGGAGGTGGTAAAGGCCTTGCCCTGCTCCACACTGATGGTTCCACACCTTTTCATTCCTTATACAGAACCCTTCCTCTTCCTTGGTGAGGCCACCTGACTGGACTGCACCCTCTCTCCCTCCTCATGGCTCTCATGTCCTCAGCTCTGGGTCACTCCTCCACACTTATGGAGGCCTCTGATGCCTGTCTCATAGATGTCCTCACTGCCTCAAGTCCAGTGACTGTCACCTCCACACCTGAGTCTTTGTTATCAGAGGAAGCTCCATCTGTGACAACGAATACCCTGCTCTTACTGTCATTTCCTCTCTTTCCAGTATTCTTTCTCACTTGCTCCCAGCATGCCTATTCTCTAACAGATTGGGGCCACCCAATCACTTGAATCCCCACTATTTTTTCCCATGATCTCCCTACCACATAGTCATTATTTCTCCCATTTCTCTTGGAATTATTTTTCACCCCATCAGAGTTGATTACTCCCTCCGGTTGTGTTGATTACTCCCTCCGGGATTACTCATGTCTTGTTGATCATTGGATGCCCAGCACATAGTAAGTTTCTTCACAAGAGCAGATGTATAGGGAGTGTTTTGTTGAGCTGATTGAAACTGTTGATGTATTGTTAAAATTTGATATCTATTAATATTTTTAGGAAAAATTTAACAAAGGGAGTACATCTTTGCCCTCAAATGTGTATGCTATAGCTATAGCTATGAAGATTGTGTAGGAAAAAAAAATTCATACCAGAAATTCTGCTTTAGAGACTCATTTTTCCCATTCAGTCTTATAACCTAAAAAAAATCATCAAAGTAATATATGCACATAATTAAAAAATAAAATAGAACAAATAAGCTTATAATGAAAAACAACCATCTCTTCCATCCTTCTTTCTAGTCTTGAACTGTAGGATGAACCATTTTTTTAAAATTAATTTTATTTCTTGTTGTTATTGAGAATACACACAGCAATTCAATGATTTCTACATGTACAATTCACTGACATTGGTTAGGATCAGCCATTTTTAAATGTTCTGTGTTTTAATTTTTCCGGTGGTTACTGTCATATCTTTAAATACTGTAGTTTAATCTCAGATACGCTGGTGGAAAACAGCCCCTAAATAGAGTAAAGAGTCATAAAATATGTAACAATGAAGTGTTCACATTGAATCACTGTGAAAATTTTGAAAAATATTCTGGACAAATGCCTTAATCATGATATTATTGAATCAAAATGTTCATCTATCACTTTTCTCTTTACCTTTTAGTATCAAGAAAGGAATGTTTGCAAGATACATGTATATTCCAATACTCAGAATAAAAGTGGTGTCTTCCTGATCTTCTTTCTTTCCAATGTTATTTTGCCTCTTGGCATCATTTTTTCCCCTCTGTTGCATTGGAATACAGTATGGGAAGTTTATGGCATCTGCTTTGTAAAACCAGGATAAGTGCCTTATGTAGCTCTTTCGGTATTTGGGAGATAGCATTCCCTCTCACTGGTTTGAGAAGCCCTATCTTTGTATCCTGTCTCTGAAGGTGGGCCTAGAAGGAGGCTGTGTCTTCTCTGAGCTAGCGTTACATGAAGTAGTATTGAGGGAAAACATGCCTTTTGAAAAAGGGCAAAGTCATTTCACAGTGTAAAGTGGTTGCATGTGGTTGAAAATAAGTTGGTAGGTGGAAACTCAGGCACATTTAATTAAAAGTACTGTGCTAAAAGAAATTGTAGCAATTATATATTATTAACCTAAGTGGTGCCGAGGCTTTGAAGTTGTTTGCTATGGCCCGTTATTTTCCTTGATTGCATGCCATCTGAGATTGAGCCAGGTTGTTCAATCATATAGGCATTTAGAAAAGCAACATAGTATACCCAAGTCCAAAATAAGGATTTTTGGAACTCTGTGCTAGACACCCAAGATACTGCTTAGTGAATCCAATGTTTTGCCATAGTAGTTATTTTGACTGTGATTATGCTGTTTTCCCTGTCCACTGCCAGTCAGACATTGTTTAGTTTATTGGAAAATATATGCTGTATATGTCAGCTACAAGCAGGGTGTCATTTTTGGCCTTATGTGGACAAGCCTTTTATTTCAAGCTGAAGTAAATGAATAAGAAAACTGAAGATCTGAGAAGAATAGTGCTGGGCCCATTATTGTAGGAAAACCAGGCTTTGCAAATGTAGCTTAGGAGAGACTGAAATGTAATTTTTAAATTAATAACTCCATAAGGGGGCAAAGTGTTTCAGTGAAAAGAATAAAATAAACTTGTGGATTTAATTTTACATGTATATATTTTAAGCTGTACTCAGTTACAGTTATCAAATGGAAAATGTTTGCTGAGTGCCCATTACATGTCTGAGAGCTAGAATTTGACAGCTGGAAAAAGCTAGGAATCAGTGGTCCAGGCCCCTTATTCTGTAGAAGAGAAAACTGAGACCAGAGAGGCCAAGTGACTTGCCTAAAGTCCCTCCCTAAGTGACCTATGAAAATCCCTGTATAAGTAACTTCTCTACATTTTACTTTCAATGCATTTCAGTGCATATACATTTCAATGCATTGTAGTATCCAGTATTCATTAGACTTTTATGACTAGCTGCATCTAATGTTATTGTGTATTCTCTTGCACATAAGGAAACAAAAGCCTTAATTTATTTACCAAAGTAAACATCTATGGAGCACTTACTGTGTTCAAGGCACTCTGCTGCTTTTCAAGATGTGGCTTATTAGCTTAGTATAAAAGTGAGTGTTTCTATCAGGCGTAGTCTTTTGTCCCTTTCTGGTCAGTAGCTTATGCCATATGGGAGTTATCAAGACTTTGTAGAAAATGTATTTCATGATACTCGTGCAGTAAGTGTGGTTGAAAAGATTTATTTATTTTACGGAAACTTTTTAGTCCTGCACTGTCCAATACATGGCAACCAGCCACATCTGACCATTTCATTTAAAATAAATAAAATAAAAAATTTAGTTTTGGTCATACTACCACGTTTGGACATCTGTTGGACAGAGCAGATGTAGAACATTGCCATTATCCTAGAAAGGTCCATTGGACAGCACTATTCTGTACCTTTCTACACTAGAGTAATTTATGATGAGTCTTGATCTGGAACCCAAAGACCTGCCTTTGAACTCTAGATTCACTGCTCACCCTGTTATGTAAGCTGTAAGGCCTCAGACATCTGATTTTCTTTTGTGTAAAATGAGGTTTCGTATCCTACAATGTCTGTGAAATGCTTCATGTTGTACTTAAAGTGCTTATACATACAAAAGTGGAAGTTCAGGTTGCTATTAACTTGGTTTGGGCTGAAAAACTTTTCCACTGAGGGTGTTTGCCTCTTGCTTCATGGGCAACTCAAGGTATGGTATCTCAAATTATAGCAGCAGGTGGCTATATGCCTTTATTTTTTGGAATATCATAAGACATTGTCTTCAGGCAAACTTCTGCTCAGGTCTGCTCTTCACTCAGTCCAGTTTTCTTAGAAGGCTCAGTGTAGTGTAATGGTTACAGCTGTGGACTCTGAAGATAGCTTGTATTTTGAATGCCAGCTCTGCCACATACCCACTCTGTGACCTTGGAAAAGTCTACCTTGTTTTCTCACTCATAAAATGGAGGTGGGTGGATGTTATGGATTGAAGTGTATCCCCCAAAAACATGTGTTGTAAATCCTAACCTCTATGCCTGTGGTTATAATCCCATTTGGGAATGGGTTGTCTTTGTTATGTTAACAAGACACAGTTAGTGTAGGGCGTATTTTGAGTCAATCTCTCTTGAGGTTGAGAAGAGATTAAACACAAGCTAGCAGACCGAGATGGGGGAAGAGAGATGCCAGGCCACACGAAGGTTGCCCAGGAACAGAATCTCAAAGAGACAAGGACCTTCCTCCAGAGCTCACACACAGAAAGGCTTCCCCTAGAGCTGACAACCTGAATTTGGACTTCTAGCCTCCTAAACTGTGAGAAAATAAATTTCTGATTGTTAAAGCCACCGATTTATGGTATTTCTGTTAAGCAGCACTAGATAACTAAGACAGTGGGTAATAATAAACGTATATATGCCATAGAGTTGCTGTGGGGGTTAAATGACATAGTACCCATGTACTTATCTTAGTACCTAGTACTTAGTAAGTTTTCAATAAATCGTTCTTGTTGCTAATAATAATAGGATGATGATATATTGATAATTTAGAATAGAAAACACATTACAGAACATTCCTAGTTGAATTGTCTGGTAAGAGTATAAAGTCCACGAACAAATCTTGAGCACTGAAGGAGTGGTGTGACATCCAAAGTGTGAGATTTACTGGAGGTGGGCTTTCTCACTATACCTATGCTTGATTAGCTATAAGTATAGTGAGAAAGGTATGCGGTTCTTTCCCCATGTCCTCCTTTCCTTTGCACAGGGGTCCCCAAGGCAAATAGATGCTAAGGAGGGGCAGGAAGGCATTAAGAAGACCAGGAGTGAGAGATTGCAGAGCATGGAAAGACTGTGTTGTGTCACACTGGAGAGAGAATGTGTATCCTGTCGAAGCAGTTCAAATCCACTACTAAAGTTCAGCCAGTTATTACTGTGTGGGAACGGAGTGTTAGTAAATCTAGACGTTTATGTGAAATCTTCAAATTTCCAATATTGGCTCAATTTTTATTTAAAACTCAGTGCATACCAGACATGGTATGTGGGTAAGAGCTGGCCCATGTGCCACCACTTTATGATCTTTTCTGTAAAGCAGCATTTCTCAGCATCTTCCCAAGAATGCTAGTGTGATTCTTAATTCGGGTTTCCTTGAAACAAAGATTCTGTAGCCAAATAACTTTGGGCATCCTCAGTCCTGTGGCCAAATATATTTGGAAAAATAATTCACACTGGATTTGATTTCCCAAACTTATTTGATCAGAGAACCTTGCTTCCAAAGAAATGTATTAACCTCTCAACCTCTCCTTGGAGCCACACAATGGTAAAATTCTGGAGAATGGTAAAAAGAGTGGACTGATCGAATGGACTTCTCTTGCACAAGTTGAACCTTAGTTAACATTGAGGAAGAAGTCATTATCTTAAGTTACTAAACCTTTTGTAATGTAAATTAAAAAAAAAACAAACCCACTGCCATCAAGTTGATTCTGACTCATAGTGACCCTATAGGACTGAGTAGAACTGCCCCTGCCCCATAGGGTTTCCCAGGAGTGCCTGGTGGATTCGAACTGCCGACCTTTTGGTTAGCAGCCGTAGGTGTTAACCACTATGCCACCAGGGTAAGTATATCCCTCGAATTGTCCATTTTGACATCCTCAGATTTTCTGTTTTTAAATAAAAGATCTTATCACCATAAAAGGAGCCCTGGTGGTACAGTGATTAAGAGCACAGCTACTAACCAAAAGGTCAGCAGTTCGAATCCACCAGCTGCTCCTTGGAAACCCTGTTGGGGCAGTTCTACTCTGTCTTATAGGTTTGCTATGAGTCGGAATTGACTGGGGAGTTTATCACCATAAAGCCTATTGCTATAGCATATGTGCTACTTTGATGTGGTTTCTGTAAAAGAATAAATATTGAGAAGATTACTTTTTTGGGGAGAAGTAGGCCAATATGCTAGAGTAGAAATATGTGCAGCCAAATTTAGGGGAGATAATAGTATGAGAATCAGGGTGACTGGAGCAGTACTTAGGAGAATAATGTTTGGACATGCCAGCTGTGCTATCAACTTCCATACTCGTACATTATTTTAATGGCTTGGCTATTGGAACGAAGGGATTATTTTCACTTCCATCAGTGAATCTGTGCATCGTCTATGGGAAGAGATGAAAAACACTCCTCTAGCAGGAATTCAGTGAGCCTTCTTTTTAGGCAGTAACTCTTTTGTATGCTCTCAAGAATTCTGTTAGGTAACAACCTCAATTTACCTTGCCTGCTATTTCAGATGTGTCTTAAAATAGCATGATTTCCCACAGTCCTGTTGAAATTGTGCTTCTCCACGTAGTGCAGTGTTTCTGCGTTAGATTTTCATTTAATAGCACTTTCAAGTGTCTTTATTCTGAGTCTCAGATTCAATTTGGGAACCCAGTTAACTAATACAGATGTTTCTGGGGATTTCATTTAGGTTAACATTTGGAATGGGGGGCGGTATATGTGTGGGAAAGGGGGAGGGAAATAGATTTTATCCTTCTTATTTTTAACAGGTATTTTAGATATTAATATAGAAATCAGGGAACAAGAAGACACAAAAGGCCCACTCACCTGAATCTGAATATATTTCAAGCACTGAGAAAAAGAAAGGTTTGGGGTCCGGTGGGATGGTGTCATCTTCTACCTTCAATACAGCTGCTTCACTGTGATAAGAAAGCAGAGCTCTGTTTATGCTGACCTTGTATTCAATCAAAGTTTTTCCTACAAACTGTTGAGGGGGCGGGGGAGGGGAGAAGGACTTCCTGTGAAATACAGCTTTGTTGGCCATTAAAGTGGTATGAAATGAAAGACTGTGAGGATGACACATACTTGCAGGGGGACTCCAGCAGGATTTCCTGTGCTGGAGAGGAAGCTCATTAGAAGCCTTTTAATTCATTCAGAAATGTGGAGACCAGTGTGGCTGTTAAGAGCTTGGTTTAGTAGTTACGGAATATAATATGGTAATACAGTCAGCTCGCTCAGTATGTTCCATTTTTAAGTTGTAAGAAACATTCTGCATTCTGTATCCATTCAAAATAGTCATATTGTTATCTTGAATGGGAGCCTTTTCCTTGCATGTCTCACGTATTCCCTTCTGCTGATTTTAAATTGTAATTCTGTCAGATAAAATTACCACTTATGGGCCACTTTGGTCTCTCTTCCTATGTGGGAAATTTCCTCAAATTAAAATTTGAATCATACATATCAGATTTTAAACTGGATATTTTGCTAAGACTTTTAAGAAACTTACACGACGTTAAGATTATAAACTGAAGCAGATACTAAAAACATTGTTCCGTCTTGAATCACTTGAAGTGACAGTATAAATCAAGACTCAAAGCAGCATATATGAGCTAATAGCTGATATTATTTTAGTTAATCTCTTTGGAATCTTCCTATTTGCTGTATTGTTTTAAATAAAAGAAAAAGAGGAAAACGTAAGTTTGAGTTGATAACCTTTTAGCAAAGGGAATGCTAAGGGCAACCTCACCTACTTGATTCTTTTGCTGCAGGTTGGACCCGTTTAGTGGCTGTTGGAAGAGGCTTGATATAATGTATGTTTCATTTCTTTCTTTATAGAACACATGTTATTGGTTAAGTTCCATTATTGTTCTTGCCAGCTTGTTTAGAACCAGCTGAGTTACCATGATTACATCAAATACTAATAGCATACTAAAGTATAATATGCTATATCTTGAAAGTGCCTCGATAATGAAATTTACTTTCTCAAAAAATGTAACTAGGTTTGCTACATAATAGGAATGATACAAGTCATTGTATTTTAGTTAGTATGTACACATGATTTATTAATGTTCATAAGTGTCTATATAAATAGTTATGAAGTATCTCCTGATATAAAAACAAAAAGATCTCAGTTCCAGTATGTCAGACTTTAGAAAGAACTCTAATAACTGCGAGGACTGAACTCAGTGCTGAAGAGGGTGTTAGTGTCAAAGGACTTTCTAGAATCTCGATAGAGCCCTTAACAGAATTTTATTTCTTTGTTTATTTTATTTGGGGCATTTTGGGAGACAGATTGGTCTAAAAATACATAATGGTCTAAAGTCATACACCAAAAGGACTCCCCATTAGCTCCAGTGAGCATGGTAAATAAATGAGGCTGATGAAGACAGCTCTTCACCTGTAGTTATGAACTAAACAGTGCCTCCTGTCTCCGTTTGCCTTTAGTTTATTTCTAATTAAAAAGAAACTAAATTACAAAAAAGTTATTATTGAGAATTTTGTACTATCAAGCTTAAATAAGAAATCATGCCTACTAAAGAAAGAAGCTTAAAGGTAACAGGAGTGAGTGGCAGAGGTGGTAAAACGTCTATTTATAGACTGTGAGCCTTCAATCAGTCCTGTGCACTTTTTTTTTTTTTAAATTAGAGATGGTCATGACCTGCTGGTTTGGGCTCTTGCTATGTGGGTGTTGTTCAATCATTTATTTTCTAGGTATTTCAGGAACACTTACTATGTGCCATTTACTATCCCAGGTGCTAAGAATTCTAAAATGAGTAAGATTAAGTTCCTTGCCCTGGAGAAATCTTATAGTTGCTCTTCAAAAGCACTATTCCTAATATGGTTCGTTCTTACTTCTCTTCACTAAGAGATGAGGAATCCTAAAACAAATAATTTCAATAGCAGATAAATCCTTAAGGAAGGATGAACCATTCATAGTTTGTGCCCATGTTTAACTATGCAACTTTATCTTCCCTATTTTATGGTCTTGAGAGCTTCTGGTCACACACTGAATTTACCTCATCTTGCTGGCCTTTATTATGGTTTGCTCTTTTTTCCCCTCTGACTATCTGAATTGTACTTGTGCTTTAAGGCTGAGCAAAACTACTTTGTCTGTGCGTGATGGACACCATTTGTTTCTGGCTCTTCTGGCCCACACCGAGTTGAGGGTCAGTAAAAAAGAGGAAGACACTCAATGAGACTGATTGATGCAGTGGCTGCAACAGTGGGCTCAAGCATAAAAGTGATTGTGAGGATGGTGCAGGACCAGACAGTATTTTAAGTTCCATCATTGGGTCACTATGAGTTGGAACTGACTCGAAGGCAGCTAACAACAACAACATTTTTATCTCTATTTTTATAGATGGGGAAACTGAGGCATAAAGAGTTTAAGCAACTTGTGCCGGCGTCCCACAGCTAGCAAATGGTGGAATTGGGATCCAGACCTAAGCAGGCTGTCCGCAGATGCCCACTGATGCTTTAGGGCCTCTCCAGAGGGACTGAAGACACCTGTTTAAGAGTCTTCCCTAAAATGGTTGACTAGACATGGTTATAAAGTAACGAAGTTGATTTTAATGTGTGGAAGTGCAACAGCATTTTATTTTCTTTGTATTTCCTTAGTTTTCATTTAAAACATTTGCAGTTCGAATTTACCAGCCGCTCCTTGGGAGAAAGATGTGGCGGTCTGCTTCCTTAAAGATTACAGCCTTGGAAACCCTGTAGGGCAGTTCTACTCTGTCCTTAGGGTTACTGTGAGTCAGAATTAACTCAACGGCAGTGGGTTTGGGTATGGGTGATGAGAACAGAAGTGATATGTGCAATTTCTGTGTGATGTCCTTAACGGGAAGGATTGTACTCTCCTCTCGCTCCCTTTTCTATTGGTTGGAACGTGGGCATGATGGGAGGAGCAGAAGCATCGTCTTAGAGACCATGAAGCCAAGTTTGAGGATGGAAAGTGAAAAGATTGAAGAAGTAGATTTTGTTTTCTGTTGCCTAGGGTAGCACTTAACTGCTCATTTGGCTTCTAATATGTTCTGGTAAGTTTTGATTCTATTATGGAGTTTTAAAAACTTTTTTTTTTTTGACAAAGCAGTGCCATCACATGTTTAAAATACAAAAGGAATTAAGGTATGAAGTGAAAAGTTTCTCTTTCACTCCTGCTACCCTCCCCCAAAGCAACCATTGTCACCAATTTATACCCTTCCAGGTAAATTTATGTAGCATTATATATTTTAAATATAATTAATTGGATTATAAAAATTAGGAGATAACTGTAGTTTCTTATCAAGAAATGTGTGCGGACTCCTGCTTCTGGCAGTGGTTCTCGGTTTTACCTTAAGTGACAATTTTGACATTGTTGGTGTCTTACAAAAGTGCTGTCAAAAAGAATTCTGGGGCATGCAAGATTCAGTTAAAAAGCAAAATGCTATGATCATTTATCAAAGTCTGCTTTGGGCACAGGAGGGAGTAGTGGCCATATGTGTCCAGGCTACCTAATGAATAAGCTGTCATTCTCTTTGAGTTCCTTAAGAGTTGATGAGCAAAGAGAATCAAGATCAGGCAGTCTAACTATCCAATCCGCAGCAAAGGACCAGTGTTGTCTGAAAAAGCCAAGTGCGTTCACCAGAACTCAAGTAGTTTACGTAGTGGGGAGTCCCAAGGCTCTCCTCAAAACCTCTTTGCTCTTGATTTATACACTGCTCTAAACTCTACTGAGTTTAATAAGTCTGCTTCCTAATTCATAGAACAATGGAGTCAGTACCTTGAAAAGAGGTAAAAGGGTGCTTGTTGTAAAGAGACCCACAGACAAAGAAGTGAGAGATAACATCAGACAGAATGACAACATAGGAAGGACTCATGCCATAGCAGCCTGGGGCCATTTAATGAAGGGACAGATGCTCCCACATGCCTCAGTATACTCCTTTGCTATGTTGGAGCTATACCACAGCAAAATGCAATAATTAGCATTTATGGAGACAAGCCAGAGACATCATGACAGTGTGCTGAGTGCATTGTATCTAAAAGGTCAGAATCAGTGAGACCCATGGAGAAAATGATAACTTGCAGCTTTGAAACTTTAAGTAACAGAAGACCGATAGATTCAACTGTGTTAAAATCAACTTCTACACTCAGAAAAAAGAAACCAAAATAAAACTAGGAAAACTAACTTTACTATTTATAGGGTTTACTATTTGGTTTTTAGGCCAAAACCATAACCAAACCCATTGCCATCAAGTCAATTCTGACTCTTGGTGACCCTGTGTGTTACAGAGTAGAACTCCATAGGGTTTTCTTGGCTGTAATCTTTACAGAAGCAGAGAGCCAGAACTTTCTTCCGCAGAGTCACTGGGTGGGTTCGAAATGCCAACCTTTAGGTTAGTAGTTGAGTGCAAACCATTTGTGCCACCCACGGACCTTCAATAGGCAAAGGGTTAATACTGTAATTTGGAGAGAGGTCCAAAAGTTTTAGTAGAAGAAAAGGGAATGGAGAGTTCATGCAACTGATAGTCAAGAAAAAAAAAGAAAGTCTTGTACACAAGCAGTAAAGTAACTGTAAGCTAGTTTAAAAAGCATGTATTTTACTTTTTTAAAATACAGGAATATGAGGAGAAATGAAAATAAAACAAAAGGTATAGGACTTTGTATAAGGCATTCAAGAAAGATTATGATCAAAATGAGATGTTTCTGATTTTTTGTTTTATCTTTTTGTGTGCACACCAAAGGGGTAAAAATATTTACCAATAACCATTTGTTTTCAAGTAAATTCCAACTCATGGTGACCGTGTGTGTGTCAGAGCAGAACTGTGCTCCGCTCCACCTGCCAAACTTTTGGCTGCTAACCATTTGCACTACGCAGGAACTCAATTTAAAAAAAAAAAAAAAGGTCATCAAAAAACTTTACCAGAATATCTTATACCTTTGGGGCAAATTTTCTCAATAAACACTTAGGGATCTATGGGGGCATTGTCACAGGTCCCTAAAATGCTATGAAAAATTTAATTAAATTTTTTTTCTGCCATCTTAAAAAAGCATGTTTTGGATTATCTGATGATGACCTCCTCCTAAAAGACTATTGCCTCACATTTACATTTTTTTAAACAGCTTTATTGAGGTATGGTTTACACACCATAAAATTCACCCAGTATAAGTGTATAGTTGAATAATTTTTATAAATTTTAGTTGTGTAGCCATCACTGCCATCCAGGTTTAAAATATTTCCATCATTCCAGAAAGTTCCCTCATACTTATTTGCAGTAATCCTCAATGTCACCCCCCAGCCCTAGGCAACCACTGATCTGCTCTCTGTATAAAATTGCCTTTTCTGGATGTTTCATTTAAACGGCTTACATGATACGTGGTACAGGTTTCCCCCACTCTCAGAAAGTAGAGTATTGCTATGTAACCCTTCATAAGCTGAAATGGAGTAAAGCAAAGAAGCAGTTACCATTGATTTATATGGGAAGAATGTTTGAGCATTCCCAGACCCAAAAAAATAACGTACTAAATTATACCAAGTGACACATAAAACCCTTACAAGCTCTCTTAGGCCTTTCTGATACCTTAGGACACGTCTTGCTAACGGATGCACAAAATAAATCAAGGTAAAGCACAGATGCTCACAGACACAGTTCAAAGCTATGGCGGCTTGATGCTGAGATGCTGAGTGTAGTTCCTGGGGAAGGAGCTCTTGCTGCTCTCGGTGCGCGCTGACTCTTTAAAGGCTCACCACAAAACAAATGCTGTACGCTATTTCCACTTTTCACCTTTTTTGGTGAAAGTGAAAATCCCCTTCAGATTTCTTTGGTTTGCAAAAACAGGTACTAACGTAGGTCTTTCGTAAAAGCAAAGTGGTATAAAGTGAACCTTCAAAAAGTGGGGGATACCCTTATTTTGCATCTGGCTTCTTTCTAGTATAATGTTTTTGAAGTTCATCACCTTGTTTTGAAGTTCACCTCGCTGTAGCATGCCAGTAGTTTGATTCTTGTAATTGCTGAATAGTATTCCGTTGTTTGCATTTTACATGTTTTAAATCCATTCACCCATCTACGGACATTTGGATCATTTCCAGGTCACATTTATTTTTGTGTTTACAATCAGATTAGTACCAAGTAACCTTCGTGAAGCTAAAGATTAGAATGAAGGATTTTTCAGCTTGAAGTCCTTAAAATTATTTCCTAGGGCCGTTTAATGTTAAAAGGGCTCATCTATTATTCAAATTTGAGATATATTCTTCACGTATGTAAGATTTACCAGTAGTATCCTAGTGATTGGACTCACCTCCTCTTCAAAGTTTAGATACAACAATATTTATATATGTATAAATTTATATGATTTGCTCACATAGCAGACAGTATGTCACTGAAAACCTCTCCTTGATCTGTGCCTGGTAAAGTCAGAAAAACATCTTGTCAGAGTAACTTACCAGTATCATTGATGGATCCCTAAAAGAATATTTATTCTGTACTGTGAGGTTGCCCTTATGTTGATGAATATGTAACTTTAGAAATTCTTCAGAGGAAACTAGTTTATATCTTGCACTCAGCCTCAGTAACTCTCATGGGTACTTGTACCTACTGAATTTTGAAAAGAATTGGTCTTTTACCAACAGAAAAGGAGAATTTATTGAAGTTACAGAGTTCTAATAATGGGAGGCAGAATCGAAGGAGAGTTGAATAACCAGGAACCAGGATAACTCTGGGGAGTAAAGTTATGAAAATTCAAGAGCAGCGTCTCTCGGGTGCTGACATTGAAGTAGCTCAAGTCTGAATGCCTTCAGTCTCTGTGAGTCTATCCAAAATCAAATTCCTTGGAGGTTGATTGGCCTTACCTGGGTTACCTGCTTATCCCTGAACGGTTGAGTGAGAGTGGCCACAAGGAAACATTAGGCTTGAGGAAATGTCAGGCTCCCATACTCATGTCTCTCCTGTTCTAGTAGTACCTTACTTTAACACAACTTCTCTACTTAAAAACACTTTCTACTTAATCCAGCTTGATCATCCAACTGCTCCCCTCCTTATTTTGCATCTTTATTGAGACATAACTCATATACCATAAAATTCACCGTTTAACATATATAGTTCAGTGGTTTTTAGTATATTCACAAAGCTGTGCAATGGTCACCGCAATGTAATTTTAGAATATTTTCACCACTCCAAAAGAAACCCCGTACACGTTAGCAATCATTTTGGCTCCACCTCAAATTTCCCATTGCCCTAGCTCCAGGCAACCACTAATCTATTTTCTGTCTCTATGGATTTGTCTATTCTGGACATTTTACATTAAATGGAATCATACTATATACATACGGCTTTATTTTTTTTTTTTTAGGTTTGAATTTCAAGGTTCGTGTTGAGCATGAATTGGTGCTTCATTCCTTTAATTGGCTGAATAATATTTCGTTGTGTAGATGTACAATGGAGACATTTTGTTTATCCACTCATCAGTGGATGGATGTTTAGGTTGTGTCCACTTTTTGTCTATTATGAATAATGCTGCTCCAAACAGTTATGTACAAGTTTTTGTGTGGACACGTTTCATCTCTCTTGGGTATATATCTAGAAGTGGAATTGTTCGGTCATATGGTAATTCTTTCAGGAAGTGCCAAACTGGTTTCCAAAATGGCTGTACCATTTACAATCCCATCAACAATATATGAAGGTGGTAATTTCTTCACATCCCCTCCAATAATTGTTTTTCTTTTTGATTTTAGCCATCCTGTTGAGTGTGAGGAGCCCTGGTGGCGCAGTGGTTAAGAGCTCTGCTGCTAACCAGAAGGTCGGCAGTTTGAATCCACCAGCTGCTCCTTGGAAACCCTATGGGTTAGTTCTACTCTGTCCTCTAGGGTTGCTATGAGTCAGAATCAAGTCGATGGCAGTGGGTTTGGTTTTTTTTGTTGGTGAGTGTGAAGAGCCCTGGTGATGCAAATGGACTACTAACCAAAAGATTGGTGGTTCAAACCCACCCAAAGGTGCTTCGGAAGGCCTGATGATATGCTTCTGAAAGGTCACAGCCTTGTTCTACATGGAGCAGTTCTACACTGCACACTTGGGGTCACTACAAGTAGGTAACTAATAACAACAGTAAGTGTAAAGTGATTTCTCATTGTGGTTTGGACTTGCATTTCCCTGATGGCAAATTATTTTCCCATTTCTTAATTAGGTTGTTTATCTTTTTATTGTTGAGTTGTAAGAGGTTTCTTTGTATATTTTGGATACAAGTCCCTTGCCAGATGATTTGCAAATATTTTCTCCCATTCTGTGATTTTCTTTTCACTTTCTGAATAGTGTCCTGTGAGGTTTAAAGTTTTAAATTTTGATGAAGTCCAGTTTATCTTTTTGCTGTTATTGTTGTTTGTGCTTTTGTATCATATCTAAGAAATCATTGCCTAATCCAAGTTCACAAAGATTTACTCCTATATTGTCTTCTAGGAACATTTACAGTTTTAGCTCTTACATTTAGGTCTGTGCTCCATTTTTAGTTTGTTTTTGAGTACAATGTGAGGTAGGAGTACAAATTCATTCTTTTGCATGTGACTATTCCATTGTCCCAGCACCGTTTGTTGGAAAGCTTTTTCTTGCCAGATTGAAGTGTCTTAGCATCCTTGTAGAAAATCCATTAACCATAACACATGAGGGCTTATTTCTGGGCTCTTAATTCTGTTCCATTGATTTGTATGTCTATCTTTTAGTAAGTTTTGAGATCAAGAAGTGTGAGTCTTCCAAAGTGATTTTTCTCTTCAAGATTGTTTTGGCTATTCTGGATCTTTTGAATTTCTATATATATTTTAGAATAAGCTTATCAATCTCTGCCAAAAAAAAAAAAAAAAAAAAACCCTAGCTGAAATTCTGATAGTTTTGCATTGAATCTGGGAGAGTGTTGCCGTCTTAACAATTTTAAGTCTTCTGATTTATGAACATAGGATGTCTTTTCATTTATTTGCATCTTCTCTAATATCTTTCAACAATGTTTTATAGTTTTTAGTGTACAAGTGTTACACTTCTTTTTTAAAATTTATTCCTAGTTATTTTATTCTTTTTTGCTGCTTTATAAAGGGGATCCTTTTCTTTTTTATTGTTGTAAAAATATATATAACACACCATTTGCCAGTTCAACATGATAAATGGAATTATTTCCTTAATTTTGTTTTTGGATGGTTTATTGTTAGCATATAGAAATATTATTGATTTTTGTATATTGATCTTATATCCTGCCACATTGCTGAACTTATTCTACTTTTTAATTATATGTCTTACAATAGGAATGTTAATATAATCCAATGGCATTCATGTATGCATTCATGCAGTTAACAAAAATCGAACATCAACGAAACTATGAGAACATAAGATGATTTGAACTTGCCCTCTGGATTTTATAATCTTAATCATATGCCGACAAGGCCCTACGTCTATGCATCTGACATCATCTACCACACTTCCTGCTCTATCCCATGACCTCTATCCCAGTTTTTTAATTTATGCTCCAACAGATATACCCTGCAATCAAATATCTCTTTGCAGTTGTATGTGTTTTTTCCTTTTCCTGTAACAAATTTCCTATGTATCCTCAGTCAAATCTCAGATATTGTTGACTGTCTGTGACTCCCCCAAGCAAATACAGGCACTACTTGTATGTTCCTATTGTCTATTTTACTGGCTTCCATTATAGTAATGTTTTTAGGTGCCATCTTGTCAATTTTTGACTCAGAGCGACCCCGTGTGGCCGAGTAGAACTGCCCCCATCAGGTTTTCTTGGCTGTAATTTTTACTGCTATAATCTTTCTCCTGTGGAGCCACTGGGTGGGTTCAAACCGCCAACCTTTCAGTTAACAGCCAAATGCTTAACCATTGCGCCACTAGGGCTCCTTATAGTTAGTAATTGTAATATACTCGAATTATCTGAGTGTGTGTGCCCTTTAGTCATGTCTTTGTAGGGCATCTTTGAACCCATTTGTTCTTCGCATTTATGATCTGCTTATAATTGCTTATAAGAGTAAATTTCTTGAGGAAAAGGTCTGTGTCTTCTGTTTCTCTTTTATTTACTCCAGGGAATCAAATGCAGTACTACATAATCAATTGATGTTTTATAAATGCTTGACTGAGTGATTGAATGACAGGAACAAGATTAAGTCCAAGATCCGACTTGAAGAATTGAGAGTTGTAATTTTGGCAAGGTTATTGCTGCCTAGCAGGTGTTCTTTATTGTCAGATATTATTAGCAGGAAATTGTTTCTCCAATCTCTCTGGCAGCCCAGTTATTTTAACTAAATATGTCTATGCCTTCTGTCCTGAATTTTTTCCTGCCTCAAGGACACTGTTAACTTTAGTTAACTTTTGTTCAAGTCTGCTGGACTACTAAGTAAATTAAGCATTCAAGAGTAATTGTCCCTCCCCACCCTCTTCTGCCCCATTTTGAACTTGGAAACAATGCTTCTGCCTACATGCCTCTCTCTCCAAGTACAGTAATACTGAGAGTATTTTCAAACACATTGAAGGCATAGTATATATAGTTAAGGGAAAAAATACATGAAACCTTACAGTAACGTTTTAGTAATATCTATCAGACATAGTAGATAAGACATAGTGGAGCAGTGGTGGCGCTGTGGTTAAGAACTTGGCTGCTAACCAAAAGTTCAGAAGTTTGAATCCACCAGCCGCTCCTTGGAAACCCTATGGGGCAGTTCTGCTCTTTCTTATAGGGTCGCTGTCATGGTTTTTGAATTATGTCCCCCAAAAAATGTGTGTATCAATTTGGCTAGGCCATGATTCCTGGTACTGTTGATTTTCCTGTATGTTGTAAATCTGCCTCTATGATGTTAATGAGGGAGGATGGGTAGCAGTTGTGTTAGTAAGGCAGGACCTGGTCTATAAGACTGGACTGTGTCCTGAGGCAATCTCTTGAGATATAAAAGACAGAAGTGAGCAGTGAGACAGGGGGACCTCATACCATCAAGAAAGCAGTGCCAGGAACAGAGTGCATCCTTTGGACCAGGGTCCCTGCTCCGAGAAGCTGCTAGTCCGGGGGAACACTGATGAGAAGGCCAAGAGAGAGAGAAAACCTTCCCCTGGAGCCGACACCCTGAATTTGGAGTTTTAGCCTACTTTACTGTAAGGAAATAAATTTCTCTTTGTTAAAGCCATCCACTTGTGGTATTTCTGTTGTAGCAGCACTGGATGACTAAGACAGTCACTATGAGTCAGAATCACTCGACAGCAACGGGTTTGGGGTTTTTTTTGGATAAGACACAGCAGAACTGAGATATTAAAAAACATAATGAAAGCAA
This sequence comes from Dugong dugon, assembly GCA_030035585.1. Taxonomy (NCBI): domain Eukaryota; kingdom Metazoa; phylum Chordata; class Mammalia; order Sirenia; family Dugongidae; genus Dugong; species Dugong dugon. The sequence goes on from CM057465.1 coordinate 19,062,247, forward strand.
ATATGAGGTGAAGAGGTTGTTGATAGCAGTTCTCGGGACCATAATAATATTTTCTCATTGTGTTTTTTATATTCCTTCTGCAGGTGATGGTAAAGCCAATATAATCTTTATTTTTCTTTAAAGGACAATGTTTGTACTAATTTCTTCTAGGTCAGCCTTTCGGCAGATGGGAGCAGTAAAGAGGTCAGCCCAGCCTGGTCTTAAAGGGCCTCTTCCGGGATTGAAGGAATCTTCCATTCGTCCTGACAACTACAGGTTGAACATGTGGACATGTTTGGGGAATAAGGAAGAAAAGAACTAGTCTCAGAAACAATACACTTGACCAAAAAATTGAGGTATAAGGGGGAAAAAAGCTAATAACGTCACCTAAGATACTAAAATCTTACTAAAAGCATTTGCTAAGTGTTTTAACACCCTGGCCTCAGAATTTCTTCAGGTTTCTGCTGATCTGCTAGCAGCATCTCAGTTTATCTTGGTTCTAGCTCTGTAATTTGTGCCGATATTGGGGAGCCTATGCCTCTATCCCTGTAGTGGTGGTTGTGTTTTGTCTAGAAGGCTGTTCCCTAAGCTGGTATCTCTGAAAAGACTTTGCTAGATTTGGCTGCTGCCGCCTCTACAGCTGCTAAATTAAGACAAACTCTTACATTCCTGACCCCCAAATTACTGTATCCTTTTGCTAAGCCTTCTGTGTGAAGCAGCACTAATGTGCCTGTTCTGTAGTCCCCAGTTGTTGTCAAACTCCCACTGAACTCTCGACAACCATCTTAGACGTTAAAATATTTAAGTATCACCCTGATTACCTTACATTTCTGAGAGGTGTTAAATGTTTTAAATAAAGCCTGCCTAAATAGTCTTGTCTCATTCGGTTTCCTCTGAGAGAGGAAGCGTCTTTCAGTATCCCAAAACTACTGGCTTCTAATTTTAGGGATAACTAAGGTAGGATCAGGACTGCAAATAAGCTCTTTTCTATTGATTTTCCTTAGTCATTTTGCTCCAGAGACCTGTAATTTAGCTCTGTTTTCTCCACCTGTAATACATGTTTCATTTTAAAATTACATTGAAGAAATAGTGGATAAAGTACAAGGTTAGAAATGAGGGAGCCTACCTAGGTCCTACTTTGGGATACTCATAGGAATGGCACTGGCTGGGAAGGTATTATGCACCCCTCCATTTCCATCTCCTTTTATTTATGATAATGCTACAAACTTAGTGATACTTATTGAGCACTTAACGATTTCCCAGGTACTGGTGGTGCAGTGGAGCCATGGTGGCACAGTGTCAGAGCTCGGTTGCTAACCAAAAGGTCAGCAGTTTGAATCCAGCAGCCGCTCCTTGGAAGCCCTATGGGGGCAGTTCCACTCTGTCGTATAGGGTTGCTATGAGTTGGAATCGACTCAATGGCAATGGGTTTGGTTTTTGGTTTGGGTGGTACAGTGGTTAAGAGCTACAGCTGCTGACCAAAAGGTTGGCAGTTCGAATCTACTAGCTGCTCCTTGGAAACCCTATGGGACAGTTCTACTCTGTCCTCCAGGGTCGCTGTGAGTTGGAATGGAGTCGACAGCAGTGGGTTTGGTTTTTTTTTTTTGGTTTTGGGTGTGGAGCGCTGGTGGCACAGTGGTTAAAATACTCGGCTGCTAACCGAAAGGTAGGTGATTCAGACCCACTGGCCATTCTGTGGGAGAAGGATGTGGAAGTCTGTTTCTGTGAAGATTTATTGCCTAGGAAACCTATGGGGCAGTTATACTCCGTCCTATAGGGTCACTATGAGTCGGAATCAATCCGATGGCAGTGGGTTTGATTTGGTTTTGGTTTTGGGTGTTTTGCTTGTATTAACTCATTTAATCCTCACAGTAACATCTGCTCGTGTAAAGATTTCAGCCTAGGAATCCCTATGGGTCAGTTCTTCTCTGCCCTATAGGGTCGCTATGACTCAGAATTGATTTGTTACCGAACAACAACAACCCTGTGAGGTATATCCTGCCACTATACCTATTCAAGAGTCCTGGAAACTGGAAGGTTAAGTAATCTGTCCAAAGTCAGAGAGCAAGTAAAAGTCAGTGCTAGACAGACTCTTCACTTTTTACTGCTATGCTGTTCTGTAAGGAGAGATGGAAAAAAACAAAGACAAAGCAAAACTGAACAAAAATAGGAGAAATAGAAACTACCCCTCAGCATCTGAAAAACTCTCTAGTCATGGCCTGATGGGAATTATTCTTCAACAGTTTAGAGTGGTCCAGCCCTGTGAGGCTGTGAGGGTTCAAGACCTGAACATCAGCTGTAAAGAAAGAGGAAGTCATTTAAATATGGGGTGGTATCTAATGAGCCCTACCTAGATATAAATATAAATGGTATGTAATGAGCCCCACCCAGAAGGATTGACTTCGCTTGTGACTATCATTGGCGTTGTTTTCTCGGTAACAAGTTTTTAAATACCCAGTAGGAGAATTGACTGCTTTCTATTTTCAGCCCTTTTTATGAAATTTCATCAAGTGGGAGGCTGCTCTGCTCATAAGACTCTTACGACCCTCCTTGATCTGCTTCCTCCCGTACTTCAGTACTCAATTATATAGAAAGTCTTGCTTTTCCTTCCTCCATGCTTTGCTCCTTCTACCTGGAATGCTACTGTTTCTATCTCTCACTGCATGTTTCTGGCAAGCCCCTTTCCATTTTTGTTTGTTTGTTTTTGTTTTTAAGATGCTATTCAAGGGTCATGTCTTCTGTAAAACTGTTCCTTTACCACAGATAATTTGAGAAAGACTATTGTCCTTTTTTCCCCACCTATCCCCTGTGTTAGGCTATAAGCATCTTGAGAACAAGGTTCACCTTTGTACGAGCAGTATCTTTCTGTCAACAGTAATGAACTTGGCATCCATAACAATGAAACTGCAACTCATAAAACAATTTTTATACCCATCACTTGTCCCTTTCTTAAGGCTGAATCATACTCTGTTTTATGCCTCAATCATTGCAATTATATCATACGGTAATGTTCTATTTATGAGTCTGTTTTTCCCACTAAATCCTTAAGGGTAGTTGAGACCTAGTCTTAATCACTTTTTTATCCCAAATGCCTACCATAGTGCATGGTAGAAAGTGAATGTTCGATAAATTTGTTGATTCAATGGACAAATGAATGAATTCTAGCAGTTTTTCTATTCCTTTTTGTTTTTAGTGACCTCATTTGATTCATTAACTCACAGGGCTTCAGAGTCTTCGTGGTTTTAACCCTACATATTAAGGAGATGTTTAAAATAGGTCCAGAAGAATTCATTTCTAATGGTTAACTATTTGTAAAATGTACCTCTAATTAATATTGTTAAAAACAAGAACTACTTAATCGGCATGACACAGCTTATAAAGACAATGCTCTACGTTCTACCTTGGTGAGTAGTGTCTAGGGTCTTAAAAGCCTGTGAGCAGCCATCTAAGATACTCCACTGGTCTTATCCCTTCGGGAGCAAGAGAGAATGAAGAGAACAGGATACAAGGAAAACATTAGTCCGAGGGACTAATGGACCATGGCTACCAAGGCCTCCACCGGACTGAGTCCAGTACAGCTAGATGGTGCCCGGCTACCACCACTGACTGCTCTGACCAGGATCACAACTGAGGGTTTTGGACAGAGCTGGAGAAGGATGTAGAGCATAATTCTAACTCACACAAAAAAGACCAGATCTACTGGCCTAAAGGAGACTGGAGAAACCCCAAGAGTATGGCCCCCAGACACCCTTTTAGCTCAGTGGTGAAGTTATCTCCAAGGTTCACCGTTCAGCCTGGGAGTGGACAGCCCCTTAAAACCAAATGAGACTAACGAGGTACAGTAGTCCACTGACAAGGGCCAGAAGGCAGAAGGGGGCAAGGAAGCTGGTGATAGGGAACCCAAGGTTGAGTAAGGATAGTGTTGATGTGTTGTGAGATTGTTAACCATTGTCATAGGGCAACATTTGTAGTAACTGTTAAATGAGAAACTATTTTGTTCTGTAAGCCTTCATCTTAAATGAGAATAACAGCACAATTGGAAGAGCGTAGTCAATGTCACTAAACTGTGCATGTAGAAATTTTTGAAATGGTATATCTTTGGCTATGTGTATTTTCACACACACACACACACAAAAAAAAAGGTTGAGAAGTTAGAGGGTTGACATGTTGTGGGGTTGTTAACCAATGTCATAAAACAACATGTGTACTACTGTTTCATGAGAAACTATTTGTTCTGTAAGCCTTCACCTGAAGTACAGTTAAAAAAAAAAAAAAAATTCTAATTATTACTTGTGCTCAATAAAGACTCTTTTATCATGTTACCACTAGTTCATGCTGTTGTTGTCATGCTGCACAAGCATGCCCTTCTTTGCAGATTTGAATTTTGGTATTTGTCCCTGAATTGCTCCTTTGTTTCAAAAATACGGTAGCCGAAAGAAGACCCTGAGGGGCGGTGGTGGTTCATTGGTAGAATTTTCTGGTTTGATTCCTGACGAATGCACCAGATGCGTGGCTACCACCTGTCTGTCAGTGGAGGCTTGTGTTGCTATGATGCTGAACAGGTTTCAGCAGAACTTCCAGACTAAGTCAGACTAGGAAGAAAGGCCAAGCAATCTGCTTCCAAAAATGAGCCAAGGAAAACTCCATGGATCATGATGATCCGATCGCAGCCAGTCATGGGGATGACCCAGGACTGGGCATTGGTTTCTTCAGCTGTGCATGGGGTTGCCATGAGTCGGGGGCGGACTAGACAGCAGCTAGTAATAACAGAGAAGAGCCATACAAGCTTCTGTGTATAAAAATTGTTGCCTATGATTCATTTAGTATACATACAGTATTTTTTTTTCCTGACTTTTTTCTTCTAGATATTTTTCCATAGTCGTCAGATCTACTTAATTAGGACTTTGAAAACCCCTGGAGGGAATCTGTTTGGTAACTTATATTTGAAGTCTAGATTTCAACAAAGCGTCTAACTTTGGTTGGAGGGTGCTAAGTTTGTTTTTGGATGTTACGTTTTAGCTTTCGCTGATTATTGGGTAAGAGCAGTTGTAGCCAGTAGTTAGATTTTGCTTTCGTTTACTCATTATCGCAACTCTTATTTCTCTTATATATTTGTAAGAAACAGTCATCATGAAATAATTCAGGTATTTCAAATATGAATAATAAATGTAGAATCAAATGAAAGTATGTTTATATTAACTTTAATAACATGGAGAATATAAAAGTTGCATACATTTTAAAATTAATCTTGACATATTCCAAGCCAAGAGCTTTTTATATAAGCAGCATAAAACGAGTCAACCAGGTTGGGTGTTTTTATTGTCAGTGTTCAGTTTCTTCCAGTGCAGATTAGTATTTTTGAAAGAGAAGAGGTAGGCAGGGCCAACTGCCATATGAATAATCTACTTTCAGGAAACCAGGAGACATAAAAATATAAATGGTATTCCTAATAGGCTGCCAAATGTTATAATCCAAATAAATGCATTTCCAGAGGAACCAAAGAATTGAGGTATTCTGTTTGAATGGAATATAATGTGAAAAATACATTGTGAGCAAATTGCATTCATAGAGAAACTATGTGTGAGGGGAAAACAGCTAATAAAGAGGAGACGAGAGAATAAAAGCAGCGATCCACATTTTGAAGATTTTTTAGCTAGGGACGCAGAGTGATCATAGCAACCATCTCCAAGGAGACCAGTGGAAATCTGAAAAACGCTGAGGTCACACAGGCGCCCAGAGAAATTCTGTATTGATTAACAAACTCTAACTGTATCTTTTTCTCTCTTCACCTTCAACGCCTCCAACTTTTAAGCAGCATTTATAAGGAGGATAAAGGCAAACCAAATGTAATTTGCCCTAAAGAGAGAAAATAAATCTTAGAACAGAAACTCTGCTCAAAAATGTTGTGAGAAGCCTTTCACTAAACTTCTAAAGCTATTCAGAAACTTGGATATTAATGAAGTGAGAAGTCCTGAGGATTAAATGCAAGTCTTCGTCATAGGTGGTAGTAATGGTTATTGTTTCCTTGAAAAGATAGAAGTTTAAATGCTGTGTCTGTAGTCAGAGTTCTCAGAAAGGGTTTCCTTATAATACCTTAATTACACATCAGAGTGCAGGGGCTCATCCTTTTTCTAATTCTTTCATCCTGCTGGTTCTGCAAGCCAATAGTTTAGGTGGATGGTGAGAAATTATGTGCCCTCATGAGAAGCAGTGGTTTCCTTAGTCCATTCAGTCAGTAAACATGCATTGCTTGTCTGCAGTGGCTCAGCCACTGGGAAAACAAATGTCATTTTTGGTCTCAAGATGCTAAAAGTTTAAAGGAGTTGTTAGGTGCCCTCGAGCCCGTTCTGACTCATAGCGACTCTAATATGACAGAACAAAACACTGCCTGGTCCTGCGCCATCCTCACAGTTGTTGCTATGTTTAAAAGAGAGATGGACAAAATAAAACAAACCAGTAATTCATGCTTTAAGAAGCATGCCAAGGTATTATAAGCATAGAGGGGCTGGAGGGGGAGATGACAAGGAGACATTTGAGTTAGGAAGTATTGCAAGAGGAAGTTTTATCTATGGAGAAAGCCAAGAAGGGGGGTAAGGTGCCCCAGATGATCTAAAGGATGGGTTTAAGACTGGTCTGGGAATTGTGTGCAGGCCACTAAAGTTGATGAGAAGTGGTTAGGGTCTGGGATGTGACAAAAGTTAAGTACCCTTTCCTCTGCCGCCCCTTATTCTCCCTGATTTATTTCTACTTGGTTTTTTTCTGGAGAGGTAGCAGTGTGTTTTGGAGAGGGGGATGACCACTCTGTCAAAACAATGAGGTTAGACTATTGGGAGCCATACTTTCTTACTTCTGGGGACCATTTGGGATGGACTGATGATTTCTATTCTGGTCTCAACTTGATCCACAAGGTCAGATTGTGTATGGTGTTGTTGTTAGGTGCCGTCAATTTAATTCTGACTCATAGCAACCCTGTGTACAACAGAATGAAACACTGCCTTGTCCTGTGTCATCCTCAAAATCGTTGTTTTGCTTGAACCCATTGTTGCAGCCACTGTATGGGTCCATCTCATTGAGGGTCTTCCTCTTTTTCGCTGACCCTCCACTTTACCAAGCAGGGTGCCCTTCTCCAGGAACTGGTCTCTCCTGATAACATGTCCCAAGTATGTGAGACGCAGTCTCGTCGTCCTTGCTTCCAAGGAGCATTCCGGCTGTACTTCTTCCAAGACAGATGTGTTCACTCTTCTGGCAGTCCGTGGTATGTTCAGTATTCTTTGCAAACAGCATAATTCAAAGGCATCAACCTCCTTATTCCCTGCCCAGCTTTCACATGTGTACGAGGTGATTGAAAACACCATGACATGGGTCAGGCATGCCTTATGCTGTGTAGAGATATCATGTATTCACTTTTAGGGGTCTGACTTGTGGGACTTAGTCAAATTAACAAGCTTTAGACCTACCTCATAGAGTTGTTATAAAGATTAAATGAACGGAGGAGATTAGGCTAAGATGGCAGAGTAGTCAGACACTTCCTGTAGTCCCTCTTACAACAAAGACCTGAAAAAACAAGTGAATCAGTTGTGTATGACGATATAGGAGCCCTGAACATGAAAGGCAAAGTTGAGAAATCAAACTGAGTGGCAGGGAGATGGTTTGGAAGCAGCGAGGAGTTGCCAGACCTGACCTGGCAGGAGCCAGCACCCTTCACGCCAGATTGAATCGTGTGCACCATGAGGCAAGCAGTGGTGCTTGGAAGGTGTTTTCCACATCAGGAGAGGCCCAGCGGCTGAGAGTCTACTTGAGCATCCAGAACCAGTGAAAAGCAGTGCTGAGTTGGCTAAAGATAAGTACTTCTATCTGGCCTACCTTGTGGATCAAAAAATACCCCACTGGGGGAAAACCTCCCATTTACCTCCCCTCTCCCCACTGTACACTGGGTACTGGGCTGGCTTCAGTGATTGCTGAGTCCCCTGGGCCGGAAGTAGGACCTGTCACTCACCCTGAGATATTCTCCCAGCCTTGGAAAGTGAACAAATTGACAAATGGGTCAAAAATAATCTGCCAGCTCTTCTAAGACAGGAACTCAGAGTAGGCACAGCTCCTTTGCCTAGGCACAGGCATAAGGGGTCCACGGCCTTTAAATGCCGTTCATCCCTGCATAGACTTGTGTGGGCCCATTTCAACAGCTTAGGCTCTCATTACCACAGTACAACAGGGTACATACCTGAAGTCTAACGTCAACTGTTTCAGCTATGAAGTGGCAAGTTTGTGACATTTGACACTGCTCTTCTCATTAAGCTAGTTCCTCACCTGCCCATATCAGGGGCTGGAGGACTGGTGGCTCCACCCATGCCACCTAGCCACCCACAACAGGGGTCCAAGAATAAGTGGTGCCCCCAGTCCTTATAGCCAACAGCATTGGGTGCTGATAGTGTAGTTGCAAAACCCATCCACCTTACGCGCTCTAGGTAACAGGGACATGCTTTTCTCCCAGACACTTAGGGCAGCCATCAGCCCCTGTGTTGCTCAGTGCAGTACCCCCTACTACAGCCAGATTAGTGCCTGCACTAATCACCCATGCCTGTCTAGGACTGTAGGTGAGAGCCTGCACCACACAGTTGGTGACCAACTACCTGGACACCTGAGCTGAATCCATACAAAAAATGTAAACAGACTCCTGGGCTCACATACTTAGTAACAGATCTAACCACCTGGTGACAGGATATTAGAACTTCAGAGGTGCCAGTAATCAAACTAGCTCACACGAGCAGCCTATTTGGGCATATCAAAACAAAACAAAACAAAAAAAGAAGCTAGAACACAGTAAGCAAATATAAATAAATGTAATAACTTACTGATGGCTCAGAGACAACAGTCAATATCAAATCACATAAAGAGGAGACCATGATGGCTTCAGCAAGCTCCCAAAATAAAGAATCAAGAAATTTTCTGGAGGAAAAGAACTTCTTGGAATTACCTGAGGCAGAATACAAAAAGATTAATATACAGAACTCTTCAAGATATCAGGAAGGAGATCAGACAAAATGCAGAAAAAGCCACAGAACACAAACAAAGCAATAGAGGAACTTAAGACGGTTATTCAAGAGCATAATGTCAAATTTAATAGGCTGCAAGAACCCATAGAGAGACAGCAATCAGAAATCCAGAAGATTAACAGTAAAATTTCAGAATTAGACAGCTCAATAGACAGTCATAAGAGCAAAATTGAGGCAGTAGAGGTCAGAATTAGTGAGACTGAAGATAAAAGCACTTGACACCAACTTATTTGAGGAAAAACCAGATAAAAGAATTTAAAAAAACAAAGAAACTCTAAGAATTATGTGGGACTGTATCAAAAGAAATAACCTAGGAGTGATTGTAGTACCAGAACCGGGGAGGAGAATAACAGAAAATACAGAGAGAATTGCTGAAGATTTGTTGGCAGAAAACCTCCCTGATATCATGAAAGATGAGAAGATATCTATCCAAGATGCTCATCGAACCCCACGTAAGGTAGAGCCCAAAAGAAAGTCACCAAGACATATTATAATCAAACTTGCCAAAACCAAAGGTAAACAGACAATTTTAAGAGTAGCTAGGGAAAAATTAAAAGTCATCTACAAAAGGAGAGTCAATAAGACTAAGCTCGGACTACTTAGCAGAAAGCATACAGGCAAGAAGGCAGTGGGATGGCATATATAAAGCCTTGAAGGAAAAAAAGTGCCAGCCAAGAATTATATATCCAGCAAAACTGTCTCTCAAATATGATGGTGCAATTAGGGCATTTCCAGATAAACAGAAGTTTAGGGAATCTGCAAAAACCAAATGAAAATTACAAGAAATACTAAAGGGAGTCCTCTAGTTAGAAAATCAGTAACATCAGATAACAACCCATGACTAGAACACAAGACAGAGCAACCAGACATCAACCCATGACTAGAACACAAGACAGAGCAACCAGACATCAACCCAGATAGGGACGTCACAAAAATAAATCAAAGCTAAAACACTGCAAATAGGGAAACAGAGATGTCAATATGTAAAAGATGACAACATTATAACAAAAAAGAGGGACTAAAAAATGTATACATAGATTTTTCATATGGAGAGTGTCTTAGTCAACTAGTGCTACTTTAACAGAAATACCACAAGTGGATAGCTTTAACAAAGAGAAATTTATTTCTTCAGAGTAAAGTAGGCTAAAAGTCCAAATTCAGGGTGTCAGCTCCAGGGGAAGACTTTCTCTCTCTGTAGGCCTTCTCATCGATGTTATCCTGGACTAGGAGCTTCTCCGTTCAGGGACCCCGGGTCCAAAGGACAAGCTCTGCTCCTGGCACTGCTTTCTTGGTGGTAGAGGTCCCCCTGTCTCTCTGCTCACTTCTGTCTTTTATATGTGAAGAGATTGCCTCAGGACACAATCCAGTCTTGTAGACTGCGTCCTGCCTCACTTAACACAACTGCCACCCATCCTCCCTCATTAACATCATAGAGGCAGGATTTACAACATATAGGAAAATCACACAATACCAGGAATCATGGCCCACCAAACTGTTACACACATTTTTGGGGGGACATAATCCATGACAGAGAGGAAGTCAAGGCGATATAAAGAAATAAAAAACTGGTTTAAACTTAGAAAAACAAGGGTAAATATTGAGGTAATCACAAAGGAAACTAACAATCCTACACATCAGAATAAAAAGAAAAATATAAAGACTCAGCAAATACAAAATCAACAACAATGAAAAAGATGAAAAGAAAAATACATAAAGAAAAACAAGTCACACAAAATTAAGTGTAACAAAGAAATTGTTAAAAAGACACAAAAAAGACATCAAAATGACAGCACTAAACTCATACCTATCAATAATTATGCTGAATATAAACGGACTAAATGCACCAGTAAAGAGACAGAGAGTGGCAGAATGGATAAAAAAACTTGATCCGTCTATATGCTGCCTACAAGAGACACAAAGACTTAAAGACACAAACAAACTAAAACTCAAAGGGTGGAAAAAATATATATCAAGCAAACAACACTCAAAAAAGAACAGGAGTGGCAATATTAATCTCTGACAAAATAGACTTTAAAGTAAAATCCACCACAAAGGGTAAGGAAGGACACTGTATAATGATTAAAGGATCAATATACCAGGAGGACATAACTATAAGAAATATTTACACAGCCAATGACAGAGCTCCAAAATACATAAAACAAATTCTCACAGCATTGAAAAGAGAAATAGACAGCTCCACAATAATAGTAGGAGACTTCAACACACCACTTTCAGTGAAGGACAGAGCATCCGGAAAGAAGCTCAATAAAGACATGGAAGATTGGAATGCTACAGTTAACCAACTTGATCTCATGGACATATACCGAACACTCCACCCAACAGCAGCCAAGTATACTTCCTTTTCCAACACACATGGAACATTCTCCAGAATAGACCACATATTAGGCCATAAAGCAAGCCAAAGCCAGAATCCAAAGCATTAAAATATTACAATGCATTATTTCTGACCATAAAACCATAAAAGTAGAAATCAATAACAGAAAAAGAAGGAAAAAAATCAAATTCATGGAAACTGAATAACACCTTTCTCAAAAACTACTGGGTTACAGAAGAAATTAAGTATGGAATAAAGAAATTCATAGAATCGAACAAGAATGAAAATGTATCCTACCAGAACCTTTGGGACACAGCAACAGCAGTGCTCAGAGGTCAGTTTATAGCAATAAATGCACACATCCAAAAAGAAGAAAGGGCCAAATCAAAACATTAACCCTATAACTGGAACAAGTAGAAAGAGAGCAGCAAAAGAAGTCCTCAGGTGCCAGAAGAAAGGAAATAATAAAAATTAGAGCAGAATTAAAAGAAATAGAGAACAGAAAAACAACTGAAAGAGTTAACAAGACCAAAAGCTCGTTCTTTGTAAAGATCAACAAAATTGGTAAACCATTGGCCAAACTGACGAAAGAAAAACAGGAGAGGAAGCAGATAACCTGTATGAGAAATGAGTTGGGTGATATCGTGGCAGACCCAACTGAAATTAAAAGAATCATCACAGAATACTATGAAAAATTATACTCTAAGAAATTTGAAAACCTAGAGGAAATGAACACATTTCTAGAAACTCACTGCCTACCTAAACTAACACAAACAGAGAGGTAGAGCAACTGAATAAACCTATAATAAAAGAAGAGATTGAAAAGGTAATTAAAAAACTGCCCCCCCCCCCCCAAAAAAAAAAGAAGTCCCGGCCCAGATGGCTTCACTGGAGAATCCTGCCAAACTTTCAGAGAAGAGGTAACACCACTACTGCTAAAGGTATTTCAGAGCATAGAAAAGGGTGGAATATTCCCAAACTCATTCTGTGAAGCCAGCATAACCCTGATACCTAAACCAGATAAACAACACAGAAAAAGAAAATTACAGACCAGTATCTCTCATGAACACTGACACAAAAATCCTCAACAAAATTCTACCCAATGGAATTCAACAACATACTAAAAAAAAAATTCAACATGATCAAGTGGGATTTTTACCTGGTATGCAGGGATGGTTCAACATTGGAAAAACAATCAATGTAATCCAGCACATAAAACAAAAGACAAGAACCACATGATCTTATGAATTGATGCAGAAAAGGCGTTTGACAAAGTCCAACACCCATTCATGATAAAAACTCTCAATAAGATAGGAATAGAAGGGAAATTCTTCAACATAATTAAGGGCATTTATACAAAGCCAACAGCCAACATCATCCTAAATGTAGAGTCTGAAAGCATTTCCCTTGAGAACGGGAGCCAGAAAAGGATGCCCTTTATCACTACTGTTATTCAACATTGTCCTAGGTAAAGGTCCTAGCCAGAGCAGTTAGGCTAGCAAAAGAAATAAAGGGCATCCAAATTGGTAAGGAAGAAGTAAAAGTTTCTCTATTTGCAGATGATATGATCTTAGACACAGAACACCACAAAGAATCCACAGGAAGACTCCTGGAACTAATAGAAGATTTCAGCAAAGTATTAGGATACAAGATAAACACAAAAATCAGTTGGATTCCTCTACACCAACAAAGAGAACTTCAAAGAGGAAATCAGCAAATCAATACCATTTACAGTAGCCCCCAAGAAGGTAAAATACTTAGGGATAAATCTAACCACAGATGTAAAAGACCTGTGCAATGAAAACTACAAGACACTACTGCAAGAAACCAAAAGAGACCTGCATAAGTAGAAAAACATACGTTGATTGTGGATAGGAAGACTTAACATTGTGAAAATGTCAGTTCTACCCAAAGCAATCTACAGATACAATGCAGTTCCCATCCAAATTCCAGCGACATTTTTTAATGAGATGGAGAAACAAATCACCAGCTTCATATGGAAAGGGAAGAGGCCCTGATTAAGTAAAGCATTACTGAAAAAGAATAACAAAGTGGGAGGCCTCACACTACCTGATTTTAGAACCTGTTATACTGCCGCAGTAGTCAAAACAGCCTGGTACTCATACAACAACAGATACATAGACCAATGGAACAGAATTGAGAATCCAGACATAAGTTCATCCACCTGTGAGCAGCTGATATTTGACAAAGGCCCAAAGTTGGTTAACTGGGGGAAAAGACAGTCTCTTTAACAAAAGGTGCTGGCATAACTGGATATCCATCTGCAAAAATCTGAAGATCCATACCTCACACCATGCACAAAAACTAACTCAAAATTGATCAAAGACCTAAATATAAAATCTAAAATGATAAAGATCATGGAAGAAAAAATAGGGGCAATGCCAGGAGCCCTAATACATGGCATAAACAGATATAAATCATAAGTAACAATGCAGAAACACCAGAAGAGAAACTAGATAGCAGGGAGCTCCTAAACGTCAAACACTTACACAGTCATCAAGAGACTTCACCCAAGGAGTAAAAAGACAACCTACAGAATGGGAAAAAATTTTTGGCTATGACAAATCTGATCAGTGTCTAATCTCTAAAATCTAGAAGATACTGTAAAACCTCAAAAACAAGGCAAACAACCCAATTAAAAAATAAACAAAGGATATGAACAGGCACTTCGCCAAAGAAGACATTCAGGCGGCTAACAGACACATGAGGAAATGCTCACGATCAGTAGCTCTTAGAGAAATGCAAATCAAATCTACAATTAGATACCATCTCATCCCACCAAGGCTAGCGTTAATCCAAAAAACAGAAAACAATAAATTTTGGAGAGGTTGTGGAGAGACTGGAACACATATACACTGTTGGTGGGAATGTAAAATGGTACAACCACGTTGGAAATCGATTTGGCGCTTCCTTAAAAAGCTAGAAATAGAAGTACCATACAATCCCACAGTCTCACTCCTTGGAATATATCCTAGAGAAATAAGCTGTCACAGTAATAGGTATATGCACACCTATGTTCATTGCAGCACTGTTCACGATAGCAAAAAGATGGAAACAACGCATCAGTGCCCATCAGCAGACGAATGGATAAGCAAATTATGGTGTATTCACACAAATGAATAGTACAAACAATAAAGAACAGCAATGAATCCGTGAAACATAACACGGAGGAATCTGGAAGGTATTATACTGAGTGAATTTAACCAGTTGCAAAAGGACAATTATTGTGTAAGACACTAGTATAAGAACTCAAGGTTTAAACGCAGAAGAGAACATTCTTTGATGGTTACGAGGGTGCAGAGGATGGGGTGGGGTATTCACTAACTAGAAAGTAAACAAGAATTATCTTAGTTGAAGGGAAGGACAGCACACACTGCAGGGGAAGTCAGCACAACTGGACTAAATCAAAGCTAAGAAGTTCCTGAATACAACCAAACACTCAAGGAACAGAGTAGCAGGGGTGGGAGTCTGCAGACCATGGTTTCAGGGGACATCTAGGTCAACTGGCATGACAGAGTTTTTAAGAAAATGTTCTCCATCCCACTTTGGTGAGTGGGGTCTGGGGTCTTAAAAGCTTGTGAGTGGCCATCTAAGATGCATCAACTGGTCCCAACCCACCTGGAGTAAAGGAGAATGAAGAACACCATAGACACAAAGAAAATACTAGCCCAAGAGACCGAAAGGGCCACACAATCAGAGACTTCATCAGCCTGAGACCAGAAGAACTAGATGGTGCCCAGCTACCACAGTGATTGCCCTGACAGGGAATGCAACAAAGAGTCCCTGACGAAGCAGGAGAAAAGTAGGGTGCAGAGCTCAAATTCTAGGAAAAAGACCATAGTTAATGGTTTGACTGAGACTGGAGGGACCATGGAAGACATGGCCCCCAGACTTTCTGTTAGCCTACAACTAAAACCATTCCTGAGGCCAACTCTTCAGACAAAGATTAGAGGGTCAAGAGCTGGTTGAATAAACATGGGAAATCCAGGGTGGAAAGGAAGAGTGTGCTGTCACAGTATAGGGAGAGCAACTAGGGTCATATAACAATGTATGTAAAAATTTTTCTATGAGAGACTAACTTAAATTGTAATCTTTCACTTAAAGCACAACAATAAAAAAAAAAATGAACAAATATAAAGAACATAGAATTCTGCCTGATACATAGTAAGTACTATATTAATGTTAGCTATGATTATTTTTATGAGTCATTATTATTATTAATCTGGGATTCTTCCAAGTCATTGGAACTGCTGAGGTGCCTTCCAGTTCTGGAGCGTGTACAGAACTAGAACAGAGCCTAGAGCTCTCTGAGAGGTATGATTGGTCTGTAGGGAGGGAGGCCCTGGGTTCTTGGCTATGTTCCATATTGGAAAACAGGTTTAGTTTTCACTGTGAGTGTTCTGGAAGCACTGTGAGTTAAAGGCATGGAAGATTTTGCACCTTTTGAGGTATAGGTGTTGCTACAGTAGTTTTTATCAGGGTCTTCATGGATTTCACAGCAAAAAAGCCTTTGGTTTTACTACTGTAAATGAAGACATCCTCTAGGATGTTAAACACAGATTTCACTGTTTATTTTTGCTTTGTTTTGAAAGGATTTATTACAGCTAATAGTGCATATCTCTTCTCAATAATTGCCAATTATTATTGAACATGATCTCCACTCTGGAACCTGCCTAGGCCCAAAGTTGAAAACAATTTGCAGTAAGTCTGCTTTCTGGAATTCTTGTACACACTGACTTCTTAAGCTAGCTGTGACGAATTAATGAGGTTGTATATCTTTGGTGTATAGCATACAGAAAGCCCTCAGTAAGTGGTAGGCGCTGTATTTACTGTCCTTATTTTGCTGATCTTCTGCCAGTGGCTAGGGCAGATTGAAGATCAGAATGCGCCATCTCCACTGGAAGTTTAGTGGTTATAAGATTTCTGTAACACACTTCTTCAGTCTAACCAAGCTGCAGAAGTTAACTGTAGGATTCCAGATTCATCCATGTTTTAAAATTGGACATGAAGAATTTAAATTCCCACAGGCATCAGGATGATTTATCTACCAATAAAGGACATTTTTATGGGGGAAATATGTAGTTATTTCATAATAATAATAATTTTATTCAGAACACAGTGCTAAATTCTTTCCTTAATCATCACAACCACCCCAAAATTGTTTTATAGATGACGAAACTGAGACCCAGTGAAGTTAAGTAACTTGCTCAAGGTCACCTGGCTAAGAAGGGTAGAGCCTGGATTTGAACCCAGGAGGGTCTGACTCCAGAGTCCATGCACTAAACTTTTTATGCTAGATTGCTTCACTTGTGGCTATCTAGGCCATTCATTCATATATTAACTTACTACATAAATGTTTATTATATATGCCAACTACCGTTCTAGGCCCTGGGGATGCCGTGGTGGACAAGAATGTGAAAGACTCCATAGTTACAATGTTTACATTCTAGTGGGAAAGACTCAAAATAAACAAGAAAATGAATATATGTATGTACACATACACACATACATATACATATATACATTTTTTTGTGCTGTGAAGATAAAGTCCAGAGAAGAGAAGCAGTAGCTGTTTTACAAAGCTACATGAGTATTTTACATGTATCCCTAATGAAGTAACTTTTTTTCCTGATCTTAGTTCAGCCATTACTTTTTATTTTACATTTTATTATGTAACATTTAATATATTCATTAGCATATTTGTAAGTTATGAAGCATAATTAAAAAAAATACCGGTGAACCTAACACCTAGTCTAAGAACTGAACTATCAATTCTATTGCATGTTCCTGTGCTCTGTCCTGCCCCATTACCTGCCTGTTCTTTGAAGCAACTACTTCCTAAGTTTTGTATTTATTTTCCTCTTACCTTTTATGTTAAAAAAAAGGTGTTTATCACTTATGGATATATTCATAAGTACTGTATTGTTTTATCTTGATTTATAAAATTAGTATCATTGCTCCATATTGTTGCATGTAGCTGTAGTTCATTCATTGATATAGCTGAATTATGTTGTGCTGGGTGATTGTGCAGAATCGCTTGATTCATTGCCCTGTTGATAGACCTTTGGGTCTCCAGCGTTTTGCTGTTTGAACAATGCTGCTATGAACATTTTTGTGTGTGTCTCTTGAGGCACACATGGTCAAGAGTTTCTCCATCACATATACCTGGGAGTGGTATTGCTGAATCATAGGGTATATTAATGTTCAACTTCACATAGGAGTACCAAATTGTTTTCCAAAGGGGTGGTGCCAGTTTACCTTCCTACCCACAGTGATTTAAGAATTCCAAATGATTCACCTTTCATCTGCACTTGGTATTATAAGACGTCTTAATTTTTGCCAGTCTAGTGGGTATAAAATGGTATTTCGTTGTGGTCTTCATTTGCATTTCCCTGATAACTAATGAGATGGAGCCTCTGAAGAGGTGATTTTTGGCAGAAACCTGAATGAAGGGAAGGAGCAAACCATGGGAAGCTATGAGGGTAGAACATTCCAGGGCAGAGTTCCAGAGATCAAAACTATCCTGAGGTGTCTGAGAAGCAGCAGGAGAGCCATGGTGACTAGAGAGGAGTGCACCGGGGGGAGATAAGGTCAGGAAGGAAGGCAGGGCCAGATCACCTAGGGCCTGAGAGGCCATGGTAAACACTGTAGAATTATTCTAAGATTTATGGGAAGACATAGTAGAGCTGTGAGAAGGGTAAGGACATGATTTGATTAAAATTTAAGAAATACCACTTTGGCGTCTTTGTGACTAGGGGGACAGTGAAAACAGAAGCACAGAGGTGAGATGGGAGGTGTGCAGTAGTTAAGGGCCAGAAGATAATTGTGGCTTCCATCAGTGTGTTGGTGGAGAAAGTGGTGAGAAGTTGGATTCATGGTGTATTTTGAAGGTAAGGCCAGTAAGCCCTATTGATAGTTTAGATTGGAGGTGTGAGAGGAAGAGAGGAATTAAAGATGATAACTAGATTTGGGGCTAAGTAACAGAGAATCTAGGTCCATTGACTGACATGGGAAGCCCCGGGAAGAAGAGCGGCTTTGTAGGGAGAAAATAAAGTTTTTCTTAAATATGGAGGATATATACTTATATGTGTTACTGTTTACTTGACATGTCATCTGTTGATGTCTCAAAAGTACCTCAGATTAAACATGTATAAAACTGAACAAGTGTTCTTTCCTTCATGCTTCCTCATCCTCCTTCTGGTTGGACAAGCCAGAAATCTGGGACTCATTTTTGACACCCAGATTCTGGCTTATCACCATCACCACTCCATCACCAGGACCTGCCACTTTTACGTCTGAAATCTCTCTGGAATCTGTGTTGTTTTCACCATCTCCACCACAACCAACCTAGTCCTAGCTACCATCAGTTTTTGCCTTGAGTCCTGCCATAGATTCCTGGCTGTATTTGTTCTGGCCTCCTCCAATCCATTCTCCAGACTGTAGACAGCTCATGTTACTCCCCTGCCCTCATTCAAAACCCATCAAAGGCTTTTTTATTTCTCTTAGGGTAAATCCGTAATACAACCAAATAACCATGGATGAGCAGGCTTCTGCCCATCTCTTTAGTCTCATCTCTAGCTATTCCCTCCTCTCTGGAAGTCTCTTTGTTCCTAGAAAGCACCAGTCTCTTTTCCTTCCTGGGCCTTTGCACAGGTAGTTTCTAGAATACTACCTCCTCTCCCCCTAAGTAATGTCATCCTTCAGATTCTAGCTCAAATGATACTTCTCTGAAGAAGCCACTTGATCTACCCCCTCTCCATTCTCCCACCCCTGCCACAACTAGGTTAGGTTTCCCTGTTATATGTTCTGAATGAATATAATTTTGTACTCTTTTTTTTTATAGCACTTATCACATCACATATTTATGTATCTATTTGTTTAGTTATCCGATTAATACCTCTCTCATAGAATGTAAACTCTGAGGCCCATATGACTCTGTTTGGTACACCATCGCATCTCCAGGGTCTAGCACAGTACCTGGTTCATAGAAGAGAACATTTCTAGAGTCAATCAGTGGATTAAAAACAAAAAAAAAACGCACTCGGCTGCTAACCGAAAGGTCAGCATTTTGAACTCACCAGCGACTCTGTGGGAGAAAGATGTGGCATTCTGTTTCCGTAAAAGATTTAGGGGACAGTTCTGTCCTGTAGGGTCGCTATGAGTTGGAATCAACTCAATGGCAACAAGGAATTAGTGGATAGGAGACAAAAAGCCTTGCTTATCTGAATTGATTTTATAGTCTTTTATAAGAGGAATATTTTTTTTTACTTATGGTAGATTGGGAGCCCTGGTAGCATGGTGGTTTAAGAGCTCGGCTGCTAACCAAAAGGGCAGCAGTTCAAATCCGCCATTTGCTCCTTGGAAACCCTATGGGGCAGTTCTACTCTGTCCTGTAGGGGTGGACGGCACCTAACAACAACAATAATGTTAGATTGACTCTTTCAAAGTTGCTTGAAAATGGCCTAGTTCTGTTTTAGACTTTCTTAGTAGTCACAGCTCTGCAGCCACTCTTTGCTGTAGATGACATTTAGATTCAGTCAGTTCTGAAATTAGTTCCTCAATTGAGTTTAAGGAATTTGTGTGTAAAAACTTTTTCTCTACTCACAATACCGTCTTCATCACTCCAAAACAAATGCCTAGATATAAGGGGGGATAGTAATCAACAATAAGCATTTGAATAACATTTACAGATTACATAATATTTTTGCATACCTGATATCATTTGATTTTCACCATAAATGCCCACTGAGGTGACTTGGATCTTTATTCCCATTGCCAAGTGAGGAAATTCAAGTTCAGACAGGTTAAGTGATTTGTCCACAGGCAGTAACAGAACTGAGATTCATAGCCAGGCCTTCTGATGCAAAGTCTTTGTTCTCTACGCCACTCGCATTGGAAAGTATTCTGCTAACTATTAGGGATGGCCTGGAGTGAAAGAGGTAAAACTCTTCAAATATTCTTTATTACCCTCACTATTAAGATCTTAGTTCTTTATCAAGGTGGATAGGCCTCCGCGATCCTACCTCATCTTTTCCAGCCTCAGCTCTCACCACTTCTTGCAATGTCCTTCACATTCCAGCAGCATCAAATTGTGGTTACCCCAAGTAAAATTAAATGTCCCTCCCCTGTGCCCCTGTAACACTCTGGGCATATATTCCATTGTACTCATCACCTTACATGGCAGGCATCTGTTTACTTGTCTTTCCCAAATGAGACAAGAGAGTAAGTTCTTTTCGTTTTTTTTTTAAGAATTCTTTGAGGGAAGAAGCAATGTTAGTTCTCTTTTTATACCCAGCCCTAGTAGTACAGAGCCTGGTACAGAGTAAGGACTGAGTCAGTGTTGGAAAATTAGTGAACAAGCTTGTGTTCAACCGTAGGACTAGGTCTGTTGTGATTGCTCAAAGTGGAGGTATACCTCTAGATTTTCCACTCCACTTATATATGTCATTGAATATTTATATGACAATCAAGAACTTATTCCATATTCTGTCTGTATCTGGAGCCCTGGTGGCGCAGTGGTTAAGAGCTCAGGCTGCTAACCAAAGGGTTGGCAGTTTGAATCAACCAGCCACTCCTTAGAAACCCTATGGGGCAGTTCTACTCTGTCCTGTAGGGTCTCTCTTGGTCGGAATCGTCTCAACAGCAGTCGGTTTGGGTTTTGGTCTGTATCTATTCATCTCATTTGTATCATTAAGGTTAGCCTTTGCTCAGGGCTGTGCACTCAGCTTCAGCAAGTTTCTGGTTTAGAAAGCAAATCAACCTGGTAGCCTGCAGGGTAACTGCGTAATAGCGGAACCTTTGGTGGCATCTGCTCAGGACATCTGTATTGTGTTTGCAGCTACCCCTCTTGGGGACTCACTGGTGGCACAAAGGAAAGGAATTTTTTCAACTTTCCTTTGTGAGACTGACCTACTTAAGTGTCAAATCATATGCTAACTAATCCATAAACAAAAATGCTAATCCTATCATGTAGAAGTAAGCACTTAATATTTTGTAATACCCTACCAGTTTTAATCTGTACCTATATGTATTATTTTCCTGGAATGGGATCAGACCATTCTTTTATTTTGTAACATACCTTTTTCTCTTTATAAATGTGAGGTTTCTTATCTGTGTTACTGTGTATTGTTCCACAGTTAAAGCATCATTTTGTAAAGGTTTCTGAATAATTTGCTCATGTTAGTAGTTTAGTTTGGCACCTTTTTACTTAAGGAGTGATTAGGATAAGGCAATAGTTCTCTCTTGTTTTTTTTTTAACCAGACGTATCAAGGAAATTTCACATGATTTTCTATAAAGAAAAGTTTGAGATTATAGGTACTTCGGTACATAATTAAGGTGATATTTAATAGCTAACCTTATTATGTCTCTCTAATCAAAATCACCTACTTCCAAATGCCCATTTTTAAATTCCTTCATTGCATAATATAATCAAGATAATTTCTTTTCCTATTAGACTAAGTAAGACATTTTGATAACAGTCTAATTTGAGTTTCTTAGTTTTATACAAGAATATACATGATGGCTGTCAAAAATTTAATTTCAGTAGGAAGTCACTTGAGAAAAGGCAACAACCTGTATATTGGCCCTAAAGGAACTAAAGTAATTAATTGGTAACTTGAACACTCTAACCACGTAAGACATTTATACAATTTGATATGTAATGAAAAAAGGTATAAGCTTTATAAAACCTTTGTCTTTTGATTTTTGTAGCTGTGTTAGTTTTACTTCTGAGGTTCTTCATTCTATTAGATTGTTCTGAGTAAGCCCTCAGTGAAAGTGTGTGCCATCCTTCTGTTGGTCTCACTTATTAATGAGTTGGGTTTCTATAAATACACCAACTGCCTCAACCTGGTGCTGCCATTTGATCAAGAGTCAAGAAGACCATGAACAGATTCTCCATTAGCTTTTCATCATTAATCTATGTTCCCTGATTCCATATTTTAGTAGATAATCTAACAAACAACATTTTGGAAGAGCATCAGGATTTTTAAAAAATGCAAAGAGCTGATTAATTGTATCATTTTCAGAAAGAGCATTTGCAGTTATTCTGTTAACAAAAGAGTACAAGACTGAGTAAATTCATACGTTGGTTAACTTTACTGTTTAAGAAATGACCAGGTACTTCCCTAACTTCTTTCTCTTGATGGTGCTATCTATTGATGAGGGAGTAGTTTGGGGAACTCCTAAAGTGATCATCCTCCTTGAGGTTATTTGGTTTCTTTGTGTCTTGGTCCTTAAGAACCAGTTTGTTTGAAGACATGATACTTACGAGATATATGAATGTCCCAAAACGAGTTCTCATCTTTAAACACCATCTTTCCAGTGCCTGGCAGTACTGGGCATATAGTATTCAGGCGATCAATGTTTGCCAATTGAAGTAATAAATGAATTAATTTAAACCTTTTGTTTAAAAAATGAGATCACAACATGAGCCAAGCTGTGCAGGTGGTAGAAAGTTATTTATTGCACTGAAGTAGTGTCATTTTGGCATGATCTGTGAGAGGTGACTGTCATTGCATTTGATGTTATCCTGGGTGTCCATAATGCTTAAAAGAACAGATGGTTTAAAGTGAATGAGAGTTATTGTCTGGGTCTTGATTTAGCAGCAGAGCCTCTTTCAGACTAAGTGCTTTACCTTGTCTAGCTCAGAATCAAAGATAACGCTGCTTTAGATACAAACGATACCAGCATTCATATTCAAGGTGAATCTATTGCTGATGTTACTCTATTTCTTTATTATGCAATATTTGCTTCCAGCATCAAGACGTAGTCTCTCTCATTGATAGAGAAAAGACAGTTGAAAGCTACGCCTTTAAATTTTTGTTTTACAGTAATTTTAACAAATAAGACGTATAGCATCTTCATTTTGATGAGACTTTTAAGCTATATTAGGGGAAGACAAAATTACTAATATTTGCATACATTAAAAGCTTCATTATTAAAATGATGCCAATTAGGAGGATATACCTGCAGTACAGAAATTCAGAGTATAAGTGACATCATCATATCCCTCTCAGTGTTCTAGAATTCAAATTTTCTGGAAAAGTGTTAAGGGAAGAAACTAGAGGAAAGTGCTAACATTTACTGAGAGTTTATAATACTTAATTTTACAGTAACCAACATGTTAGTGTCAAAAGTAGAAAATCCCAGCGAGAAAGAAAAGAGAATGAAGGAAAGTTAAGGAAAAAAAAAAAAAAAAAAAAACGGAAAGAAGAGTAATTTTTACACGAAATACTCCGTACAGCAGTTAGATGGTCCCTGTGGCAAGGGAAAATTCAGTTTAAACCAAGGAGGACCACAGCTTGGCTGAAGTTTCCACAAGATTTCCTTTTTATCCTTTCTTCCAAATCCACAATTTTTATTTCAGGTTCTAAAAACTATTGGATAATGTATGTTTGCAGTTTTCTGCTGTTGTACCAGTGGTTTAGGTATTTTGAGTCCCTCTTTCTCACACCCTCAATTATATACACTTCCTGGTTGTTCTAAAATTGTCCTTCTAGTTTAATATCTTAACAGCAAGCAAATATGGATTTGTTTTATAAGATTATAAATCACAGTAATAATAGCTGAGACTTGCTGAGCATATTCTATATGTTGGGTACTGTGTTATTCTATTTCATTTACCCTGTGAGGTAAATGCAGTTATATCCCAGTTTTTTAGATGAGGAAACTCAGACTCAGGTTAAATTAAGTTCCTTCTCCAAGGACATCCACATTGCAAGTGGTCCAGCTGGGACTGAAACCAACATTGTTCACCTCCTGAATCTGAGCTCTTAACCCCTGCCATATTCTGCCTTCTTTCTGGGTAAGGGTTATGACTGTTTACAGATTCTAATGTCAATATTATTTTCTTGTGATTTAAATGGGAAGCTTGTCAATAATATTAAATTATTTCATTTGCCGTATTGTATATTAATGAAGCTAAACCTCTCATCCAGAACTGCCATTCAATTTCTCAAGCGTCTCTGCTTGAATATTTTTCCAATATCTCAAGACTCCTCATCTCAACATACCTCACTCCCACAAATGCAATTAAAAGAAATATATATATATATATATATATATATATAGTAACAAGGGGTTGGTATACATATACATACATATTTCACTTCTATATCTGTGAATGTTTTCATCTGAAATTCTTGAATTGAACAGATTCTGTTCCCTTAGGCTCAGTGGACTTTGGATGGTCATCCATTCCTATTCTAGAGTTCTGGAACTTGCTCTTTGGAAGTAGCTGTACACCCCTGCTACACTGCAAGCTCCACCAGAGCAGGCACTGCATCTGTGGGATTTATCACTGTACCCCTGGTGCCTGGTGTGGGTCCTGGCTGACCCAGATTAGGTACTTGGTGAATATTTGTTGACTGACTGATTGCAACCCCTGTGTTGTTGCTGACAAGCAGGCCTGCCAGTTGGCACACGGAGATAGTGTCCTCACATGTCCATGGAAGCTGCAGCTCCATCTCTGACTCAACTCTCCCTTAACCCAGCCTCAGCCACCCACTTCCCTTAACAAAATTTTCATTTATGCCCTTCACACAGTTCCCATTTTGTGCTTTTGTCCACTTTCTTTCCTAAATCCAGAATGAAAGCCCTTCTGCTTTCTGTGTCCATTTCTACAAGTCTACAACCTTACTGTCTACCAAGATTCATATAAAATACTATCTCCTTCACAAACTCTTGCCCAGTCTCCTCAGACAGAAGCAGTTGCTCTCATCTCTATTCCCCGAACACTGTTACGTTGGTAGTGCCGTAATCTGCCTTGTATTTCTTGTCTTAGAGAATTGGGGGCTTCTTGAGAACAGCTAAGTTAAACATAACTAGTCAGATTTCTTTACTGTAGAGTTTCTCAGAGCCAATGTGCATTCAGTATGTTGGAGTGTACTGTGAATCTTCAAGTGATGTATATAAAGGTATACCTCTCACTTGAAGGTATATAAAAATTTATACATCTATATACATACGTATATATATACTTGAAGGTATATAAAAATCATATAGATATTTTATATATATAGCGTGTGTGTGTGTGCGTGTGTGTGTGTGTATCTCCAAACCCGTTGCCATTGAATTGATTCTGATTCATGGAGACCCCACATGTTACAGAGTAGAATTGCACTTCATAGGGTTTTCTTGGCTGTCATCTTTACCAAACCAGATCTCCAGACTTTTCTTCTGTGGCACTGCTGGGTGGACTCGAACCGCCAACCTTTCAGTTAGTAGCCGAGAGCAAACTGTGCCACCCAGGGACATTATATATATATGTATATATACCAAAACCAAACCAGAGCAAACCCACTGCTGTCAAGCAATTCTGACTCATAGTGACCTATAGGACAGAGTAGAACTGCCCCATAGGGTTTCCAAGGCTGTAGTCTTTACAAAAGCAGACTGCCACATCTTTCTCCCACAAATCAGCTGGTGGATTCTAACCTCCTCTCTTCTGGTTAACTGCCAAGTGCTTAACCACTGCACCACCAGGGCTCCTTCCTTATGTATACGCATACACACGAGTTTTTTTTTTTTTTTTTAATGTCTTGATGAGTAATACTTCATGGTATAATTGTATTTCTCAATTTCCAGTGATTATGGCTGTGTGTAACAGAGGAGTCTATTTCCTCCATCCTCAATGGCATTGGAAGTCTTTCCAGAGAAAACTAAAAAGAAAGGTCAAGTTAGTAATAAACTTCTATAAGAATTATTGATGCTCACTTCATTTTACATCCACAGAGAAATAAAAGACAATCCTAACATACAAGAGGGAGCCCTGAGACCACCTCTTATTATTTGAATCATTTTTTCCTTTAACCAGAGTGAAATATTAAGTATCTAAAGTACTTGAGGGGAAAAAATGCTGCCCAAGTTGGAATGATAAAGCATAGAAAACTTAAAAGATGGCAGAAATAGACCCAAAATGCAAATTGTGAGACTCTTGGCCCTTCTTTTCAGAGCTCTGTAGATGTTAGGTGTCACTTTTCTCTCTTTTTAGTCTTGAGTGCAGGCAATGCTGCAAGAACAAGTGTCTCTGATTAATAGGGAGAAAGAGGTTACATCAACTTTTTTGTGTTTCTGAAGAAAAATCAAAGACTTCACTTTTATCGTGAGTGCCTGAATGAATTGTTCGAGTTTGCATTAGTGGAAAAGATGATCTTATTCACTGGGATCAGAAGGAAAACATGCAAGAAGTGTCAAGAGTGTCATGAGTGAAAAAACCGCATATGGTGCTAGACTGATAGACAAGAACTTTCCAGTATTATTATAATGCTATTTTGACATTTGAAGATGAATATGGCCAGAAGAATTTTAGCATTAATGTCTAATTTGTTTCTCTATATAAAATTATTTTTGTTTATATGTACATGACTCTTACTGATAATTAGTTGCTAAGGCACTGATTTATTATTCCAACAACTTAATCCCCACGTGTTTGTACTACCACTGTGTCTCCATTCTCCCCCACTTTTTATTTTTAAGGGAGAAAGAACCTAGTCATGTAAACGAAGTGTTTTATAATTATTGCAGTGTGTTTCTTCATCAATAGTGAGGTAATGTTGGTAGTTTTACTTTCGTCGTTCTTGGCAGATGATTCACATTCGCAGTGTGTCTGAGCCAACTCAGAAGTCCATCGTTAATGGCAGAGACAGACCCCTGGTGGCACAGTGGTTAAGCACTCAGCCGCTCACCAAAAGGTCAGTGGTTCGAACCCACCAGCCGTTCCTCAGGAGAAGAGACCTGGTGATCTGCTCCAGTAAAGATAACAGCATAGGAAACCCTGTGGGGCAGTTCTACTCTGTCATACAGGGTTGCTATGAGTTGGAATCGACCCGATGGCACACAGCAACAACAAAACACTGGCAGAGAAGCAATAGATTACAGTTGAGCAATATACTTGAAATGAAACCAGTGGTCCTTTCTTGCTTTTCTCTTTACGTTACCCCTCTGGGCCTCAGTTTTTGCACCTTTAGGATGAGTGAAAATTGCCTTTATTTTGAGTAAAAGAAGGTAGTGGTCAAAGTATCATCGATCAATTGGTGAGACCAGTTCACTTAAAAAACCAAACCCATTGCCGTCGAGTTGATCCTGACTCATAGTGATCCTGCAGGACAGAGTAGAACTTCCCCATACGGTTTCCAAGGAGCAGCTGGTGGATTCAAACTGCCGACCTTTTGGTTAGCAGCCAAACTCTTAACCACCGCGTCACCAAGGCTTCAAGCAAAGGAGTGGGGGCTGGAAAGTAGGGGCCCTGATGGTGAGGTCTGGTTTGACTGGAGTTTAGAGTATATGTAGCAGAGTGTAGGGTAGGCCCGAAAATAAGAGGAGACCAGATTATTAAATGCCTTGAATGTCATCAGTCCAAAGAGTCTGGATGAATATTTACCTGCACATACGAGATTTAACTGAAGGCACTGGGACAGGTACTAGAATATGTTAAGGAAAATTCTTCTTAGGTTCTGAATTTGAAAATGGTTGACTGGGTCAAATCGACACATGATCTATTGTAATCATATATAGTTCTTTTAAATCATTATTCATTGTAGGTACATGTATATACACACATACATACATGTTGTTGTTGTTAGGTGCCATCAAGTTGGTTCCAACTCTTAGTGATGCTACGTACAACAGAACAAAGCACTGCTGAGTCCTGCACCATCCTCATAACTGTTGTCATGCTTGAGTCCGTTGTTGCAGCCACCATGTCAGTCCATCTTGTTGAGGGTCTTCCTCTTTTTTGCTGACCCTCCACTTTACCAAGCATGATGTCCTTCACTAGGGACTAGTCCCCCTCAATACCATGTCATATATATATATATATAACATAAAAATTGCCACTTTAACCCATTTTTAAGTGTATAATTCAGTGGCATTATGTACATTCACAGTGTTGTGCAACCATTACCACTCAACACTTCCAAAACGTTTTAATCACCCCAAATAGAAACTCTGTACCCGTTAAGTACTAGAGGTTTCCTCCTTCCTCCCAACCCCTGGTAACCTCTAATCTAATTTTTGTCTGTATGAATTTGCCTATTGTAGATATTTCATATAAGTGGAATGATACAATATTTGTTCTTTTGTGTCTGGCGTATTTCACTTAGCATGATGTTTTCAAGGTTCATCTATGTTGTAGCATGTGTCATTTCTCTGTATGGCTAAATAGTACTCCATTGCATGGATATACCACATTTTGTCTGTCCTTTCATCTGTTGATGAACATTTGGATTGTTACCACCTTTTGACTATTATGAATAATGATGCGATGAACACTGGCATGCAAGTATCTGTTTGAGTCCTCATAAGCGTATACAGTATTGAGACTTGTCTTTAGATCTTCTAAACTTAACTTAGATTTGCAAAAAGAACATACAAAGAATAACATATGCAGATGTAAGTCTTTTCCAGTAGGCCTCATACAAATTGAAATTAAATTTCAATCTTTGCTGGTATGCACAGTGGTCATGCCAAGAGACAACTTCTGACTAATTTTTAAAATTCGTCTTCTGGGTTGTGTTTCAAAACCTTTGAAATATATTCATAGGGACCTAACACTGGTGAATCTTAGTAGTGTACTAGTCAGCAGAAGACCTAAAGAGCTTAATTTTACCATTGATGTTTAAGATTGCACTTGTCCTGTGCTCTCCTGGGAATATAAGGGAAAAGAGCCTGTAGTCTTTGCCACTGCCCTGACTAGGCTCTCTGTTGTTTCTAGGGGAAGAGCTTTCAGTTCCTGTAGCCCCTGCATTCCTTGGTTCATCGATGATCTCCAGGTGGCATGTATCTTCCCCTCCTTTTGTGCTGGCTTCTGTGCCTGTGTTCTTGCTATAAAGAAGCATACTTAGTTGCAGACAGAATAGTAGTTTCGACTTCCTTGAAGACTGTGTTTTGGAAGAGGAATTCATTCCTCGGCACCTAAAGAATACATGACTAGAGGGATAATACAAGTTACATACCTACGTTATTAGTGTTAGAAAAAGGAAAGAGGTGGGGAAAGGAAACCACTTTCCATCCAATAAAATGGAGGCATAGGGACATATCAATGTCTATGAGCCCAGATCTCTAGCTGGGATTAAAAGCATACAAAATAACTGAATACTAGTTAATCAGTATTGAGACCATCCTATCTAGTCAGTGCTATTTAGATGTAGAAAAGAAGACAATATTCTGCCACATTTAAGGACTGTAATGGGCTGTCTTGTAAAAGAACTATCTTTTAAAAAGGATGCTCAA
This sequence comes from Dugong dugon, assembly GCA_030035585.1. Classification (NCBI taxonomy): domain Eukaryota; kingdom Metazoa; phylum Chordata; class Mammalia; order Sirenia; family Dugongidae; genus Dugong; species Dugong dugon. The sequence continues at coordinate 19,091,867 of CM057465.1, forward strand.
GTACACTAAAAGTAAACCATTTAGAACAAAAGCTTGAGTAGTGAGAGCTTGAATCTAATGTGAGGAAACCCGTGGAGCTTATAAAACTTCAATAACTAGACCATGACTGAATGAAGCAGTTTTGAAATTTTAAGTGAACCAATCTTAATTTGTAGTTCTTAGTGTTACACTTAGGATGAAATTGAAATCAGTGGTGTCCCAGCAGTGTTCAAAAAAGGACAAGCTACCTCCTGTAAATATAAGTAATTCTGGCATATGTGGGAAGGCACCCAAAGAAACAGCCATCATTGCTACTTTAAAATAACCTTTATACAAAAGTAAAGCTTCAGATAGGGAAGTTATGTCCAAAGCCTTTAGGAATACTGTCTTTCTGCCCTAAGATATACCCCTAAGGAGTGTGGAAACTTTAACCTGGAAAGACAAGGAGACTCATTCTGCTTATGTTACTTATTGTCCGCATGAAAGTTCTGTATTTGGTGAGGCATGTAAACTCTCAGAGAGCCCATCATTGCACGGCTTCAGCTTCAGCTTCAGTTCTGCACATGACTGTCGGGTCAGTAAACCCAGGCCTGACCTCCTGACCAAGTGCTAGTCCCATATTGCCAGCTAGTTTTGAGCCAGTTGCATTTGGTTGGCCTCCCAAGGTCATTCTACCTGCTACAAGTGGCTTCCCCCATCTCTCTGCCAACCTCAACTCCACCTGTTCTAAGAGGCCCAGCAGCTATTCTGTCCACTTCCATAAAGTCCTTGGAATACGCGTTGACCCACTGGAATCTTTTCTTCCCCTGAACTCACAGAACTCTCTACGTTTCAATTTTTTGTTATATTCATGACCCACCTTGCCACAATTCTTATGTTTTTTTCGATTCGCATGTATTATTATTTCAAGCTTACGGTTCCTTTTTAGAGGAGAAAATACCTTCTGTAATTTTTCTAAGATACTGAGCACAAACTTCTCCATGTCCTCAATAGATATCTGTTGACTGATGGATTCTTGGGATACCTTGAGGATACTAACTGAAATAAGTTAACTGACAAAGGTGAAACAGGACTGTAGCAGTCATCTCATCCATTGCGTGGCCCATTCCTCCTGGACTTTAAAGTTGTTCTTTGTATTTTCTTACATTTCTCAAGGAAGTCCTACAGCATCTCCCCAGCATTTTCAATTTACCCGTGCCATCCCTGCTTCTTCCCAGTAACTATTTTAATCTTAATTCTTTGTGTTTAAATTTAGATTTATTTGCTTTTCTTTAACTAGTGAAGGTGGAAAATAGAAAGGCTTGTTGGGAGGAGAATGGTGAGTACTAAATGAGCGGTGTGGATCCTAAGGGCTATAGGAATCCAGAGGAGACTGAAATCACTTGGGTTTGGGTGGTGAGGATACACAGAAGAACTGGGACTTGAGCTGGGTCTTGAAGAGCAGGTAATACCATCATAATGATGACATCTTGAATTTATATGTTACTCTTGCACCAGAGATAGGTTGCCTCTCCTATAAACATTCTCCCTTCCTTGGTTAGAAGAGTCCCAATTTTGTTTGGTTAAAATGGTTCATTTTATTGTCAGGGTTTGGTTTAAGGTTAGACATGTAACCCAGTTTTGGCCAATGAGACCACGAGGGGAGATGTGCTCAGGTGCTTCTGGGAAAGCTTTCCTATCTTCTAAGAAAGGCACTGAAAGAGATGATCTTTTAGTGCCTGTGGACTTTATTTGGTCTGATGTGATACCTGGAGCTGCTGCACAAGAACATCTTGCAGCCCCGAGAGGAAGTAGATTAAAGACAGAGTGCAGAGGTTGAAGGAACTAGAGTCATCGATACTATTACTCAGCCACTATGCTTTGAACTTGTTTTCTCCTCTCTACTTACAGGTTTGTAAGATAACTATTCCTTATTGCTTAAAGCTGGTTTGAATTGGGTCAAAACTATCCTTACAACAATTCTACTTTGCCAGCCTGTTCATATCCAGTATTGACTTTGACTTCAACAACTCCATGTAGTAGATAAGACACACATAATTATTCCTACATACTGATGATGAAACTAAAGTTTAGAAGATGCAACTTGCCTAAGGGTTCGAGTCCAAGTTTACTAATTCTCAATCTTTTTACCTTCTCTATACTGTTTTAAATTGATGTTGTTGTTAGGTGCCATTGAGTCAGTTCCAACTCATAATGGCCTTGTGTACAACAGAACAAAACACTGCCCGGTCCTGGACCATCCTCACAATCATTGCTATGTTTGAGCCCATTGTTGCAGCTGCTGTGTCAGTCCATCCAGTTGAGGGTCTTCCTCAACTTTTTTGGCTGACCCTGTACTTTACCAAGCATGATGTCCTTCTCTAAGGACTGGTCCCTCCTGATAACATGTCTAAAGTATGTGAGATGAAGTTTTGCCACCCTCACTTCTAAGGAACATTCTGGCTATACTTCTTCCAAGACAGATTTGTTCATTCTTCTGGCAGTTCATGGTATATATATTCAATATTCTTTGCCAACACCGTAATTCAAAGGTGTCAATTCTTCTTCAGTCCTCCTTATTCATTGTCTAGCGTTTGCATGCATACAAGGCAATTGAAAATACCATGGCTTCTGTCGACATACCTTAGTCCTCAAAGTGACATCTTTGCTTCATATAAATGGAGAAGCATGGTGCTTACAATCCATCAGTTCTGCACCGAGTGCCTACTCTGTGACAAGCCATGTTGTAGGAGCTAGGGATCCAAAGAGAGGCAGAGGGCAAGTGAGTAATGGGTGAAAATAACTGTTCAGTATTTATCGTATGAAGTCTCATGTTGGCTCTTGTGCATGTTGCATGTTGGTAGGTAGTGATAACCAAGGTCAAAAGTTAAGTTGGGACCAGATCATGGAGACCTAAGAATTACAGGCTAAGGAGCTAATTCTTTACACAGTGAGAAAGCTGCAATGTTGATGACAATGTCCCAGAATCATGTAGAGTGACAAAAGAGAAGATCTTTAAAAGTCCTTTAATCTTGGTGACAATTTCTATTTGTTGTATACCATATTATATATAATCTGCTGTAGAATTTGAAATAAAGGAAATCCAGAAATTATCAAGAACAGTCTTTTTTAGATGTGGATAATTTATTTAGCATTATCCATACCTCAAAAGAAGTTATTATTTTATGAATTGCTTAGTTTATGTCAAACTTGTCTATGACATCTGGGCCCCATATGGTAGATTAATTGAAGCAGGGATGCTGAATTGGATAGTTTGATACCCTCTTCAAAGACTGATCTCCCTTAGGATGAAGACAGGAAAGTCCTGACATTTTGATTTCTCTGTGCCCAGGGACCTTTAGCATGAGAACAATAAACAGCCTTTTGTAGCTTCGTAATGAGACCTGTAGTGTGTTATATTAGCACCTGGGAGTTTGCATAAAACTACTTTTCCTCACTAATAACTAATAAAATGGTAGCGCTCTAAATGCAAAGCCACAGTGCCTTCTTTTTCTTTATTCTCTTCACCCACGTCAGCAGCCTTTGTTTTCCTGGGTATAAAGTTCCACTTCAGAATCTGGAATGATCACATTATGTTATTAGAAGCAGCCAGTGACATGGCTGGCCTGGAATCTCCGATGCTTTCCCCACACTGCTGTGGATTACCAGGTCAGCCAAAAAGTCAGTTGAGTGTTTTGCACATTAGCAAACCACATATGTGGACTGAGCGATGTGTAATAGTCTCCAGAGAGGAACCCTCAGTGCTTTCTGCTGGGATGAGTGCGCCAGGAGGACAGAAAGCTGGCCATGTGGCCTGAGAGAACCGCCTTCTTAAAGGTCGCAGAACAGTGGAGTTGGCCAGGAGATTAGAGGCCAGGGCCACAGGGCCTCATGGAAGGCCTGTTATCTACCAAGTTTTTGTATGTGTAAGGCAGCTTGGTGCCTTCTCTGCTTCTAAATTTAAATGCTTACATTTTAATCAGTTCATATTTCACTTCTTGACCCACAAAAATTATGTAGGGACCTTTAGGAGCCCTTGTGGACATGGAAGAACAGATGCCACCTAGTTTGGGGCTGAATCTTTCAGGCTTGCAAAGGTGTCTAGTGGTGTTGGCCTGTCACCTGTTACTGCTGAGCTAACATGTGTGTTTACTCTCTGGTTGCTTTGTGTCCTGAAGCTTGAGAAAGACCCTTCGACCCACCTCCAACTGCATCCTCTTGGGAAACTGAGTAGAAAAGAATGCTTGATTACTTCCCCTATTCCTCTTTTTTTTTTTCCCTTTTTGGGTAATATTGTACAAATTAAAATGATGCCCTCAGCAGTTGAACAGCTGTAAGGTGGTGTAAATTATTATGCTGTTTCTGCACATATGAAATAGAGCCAAACAGTAACTTTTACCTCGTTGGCACCTTCTGCTACTGTTTGTGACATTTCTTGAGAATGTATTTAAGTTTTTTTTCTTCCCCCAGCTTGAAATTTTTTTAAAGGCACAAGGTTTGCTAATGTACTTCTCAATTTAACCTGAGCAAAATGTGATGTTTTACATGTACAATTCAGTGACATTAATTATGGTTGTGCATCCATCACCACTATTCATTTTCAGATGTTTTTTCATCACCCTAAACAGAAAGTCAGTACCCCTTAAGCACCAACTCCCCATGTCCCCTGACATAGTATATATAAATAAACTTGAGCTGAGTTTTCAGTTAGTATACCAAGAATTCTTACTCAGAAGGAAGTAGATTCTAAGGGGTAAGAATCGAGTTCTACACATGGGGTCACCGTGAGTTGGAATCGACTGATACCAACTAACAAGTGTGAGACTGCCAATCCCAAAACCCAGTCTCCAACTCTGTGTGACCATGTAAAGTGGAATAGTAATTCTCAACCTCCCTTTCCAAGGAATTCCGGTGAGAATACATAACAGATGCCTGTGAAACCTGCCACGTTCCTTGGAAGGGCAAGTGTTATATAAGGTATTTATAATATACTTTGTTTCAGAAAGGGATTCAGGGAGTTTGGGATTAAGGGATCCATAGAATACAAGAGAACAAAAATTTTAAACGGGATACCTGGAAGTAAGAAAGAAAAAAGAAGGCATAAGGGGAGCTGGAAATGAGGTGTAAGAAAAATGCACCCCCGCTTGGTTAGTGAGTGGGCCCATGTTTGCCACAAAGGTTTGTTTATTCTTCCAGTGAAAAGAGGAACCTGCTCGTTTAACACTTCACAGCAACCCTGAAGTAAAAAAACAAGCTGTTTCTCAGGAGAAGAAGAATTTTTCATAGAGTTAAGATAGCATTTCTCCCAAGGGTGCTCATGTTCGAGAGGCTCTAACAATGTTAACTCTCCGACATGATGACCTGAGAAGGTAGCCTAATTGCTCTAAACCTTTATTTCCTCGTCTGTGAAGTGGAGAGTTTGAACTAAAAGATCCGGAAGGTCCCTGTAACTCTCCAACCCAGTGAATGAGATCTCTCCATCCCAAATCATTTTCTGTTGTAGAAAAGGAAACACTGGCTTCTTTTTCTTTCTCTCTCCCACTTTCTTCCTGCTGAACTTTTTACTCTCCTTTCCTTCCCCTCTCCAGCTCTTCTTTTTTCAGTTTCCCAACTTGATAGTCTATCGACCTTGTCTTTCTCTTACAGCTGCTTATCTGTTTTCCCTACTTAAGGAGTGGGGGAGCGGGAATGCTGATCAGAAGAGCTATGAGCAAGGAGTGTTACGTGTCAGAGAGGAAGGGGGTGGGCAGTGTGTTAGTAAAGTCAGGGAAGTGCAGTCTGGAATTGAGGTCAGCCAGGATCACGAAGCAGTTTTTATGTTTCCTCCACTTGCAGTATGGTTGAATATTCTGCTTGGAAGCTTAGCTTTTTGTTTAAATATAGGCCAAAAGAAGAACTGTCTGTGGTGGTGCAACTGAACGGCTAATTGTTCTTAATTGTATTCTTCTGTGTTGAGTAGACCACTAACCGTAGTATCAGCTTAAAAGCAGTATTTAGGGAGATTGTTTGCGCCTCTGTTTGTTTCTTGCATTGCATTGATGTCATCGTTGGAGGCAACATGCCTCTAAGTGTCACCGTAAAGGCTCAGAAGGGCACTTGCTTTAGGCAGCATGTGGCCTCCCCCATGAATTATGCACAGTCGACATATGGAGAATGGAGGATGCCTAAGGAAGTGACTGTTGCAACCCATTATTGTTGCAATAGTTGTATGTTACCTTCCCGTGACTTGATAAAAAGCAATTTCACTCTAGTTTGGGGCTCTGATTGGTTTTTCCAGGTGGTACTTAATGGCTTCTGAATGGAAATGATGTTTTTGCATCATTTAGTGTTGGCTGGTCTATGAAAGATGAAGTTCATTGTGATAAATAAGTTATTTGTGGTAGAGTAAATACCTGATAAATACACATTAAATTAGCCAGCTTTCTTTTCCTCAAATACCTTTTCTCCTTGTTTCCACTTTTTGCAATTTGGTACATCTGCAGAGATTAACTGTAATCCCATGTCCTTTTGTTTGAATAAAAAAAAGGATGGGTTGTCAGTACTTGTCACCGTGCCAAAAAATGAAGTGATTATGTTTTAAACTGGAGACCTGTGTGATAGGCTTTGTTGTTGTTGTCAGTTGCATGGCAACTTTAAGTTTCACAGAACGAAATGCTGCCCGGTCCTGTGCCATCTTTTTGATTGTTGGTATATTTGAATCCCTTGTCGTGGTTATTGTGTCCATTTATCTCACTGAGGGTTTCCCTTGTTTTTGCTGGCTCTCTGCTTTCCCAAACATGATGTCCTTTTCTGTCAATTGGTCTTTCCTGATGATGTGTCCAAAGTAAGCGAGTCGAAGTCTTCACCGTCCTCCCTTCTAAGGAGCATTCTGGATGTTATTTCTTCTAAGACTGATTTGTCCCATGGAGTGGCTGGTGGGTTCGAACTGCTGAACTTTTGGTTAGCAGCTGAGCCCTTAACCACTATGCCACCAGGGCTTCTATTGTTTGTTCTTAGTGGTTAACACATACCAGCCATGGCCACTGGATTTTACTGTCAGCTCAACTTGTAACATATCTTGAGAATGCCTGGAATCCACTTGGTCTGTAGCTAATATGTAAAAGATGAAGCTCATGGTTTTCTCTGAAATTATAAGTGAGATTGTATTCCAGAATTTTATTTAGATTTCACTAAATCTGTCCCTCAAAAGTAAAACTATGTGAACATTCCTCGGTGTAGTTCAGGTTTTTAATAGAGGATTTACAGTCCCTCCTCCTAACAACCAGTTTAAAAAAAAAAAAAAAAGTTGACTCCTATAAGTACATTACCGATTTCTTTGCCTGTTACCTTAAATTTTTTTGAAAATAATTTCAAACTTATTTGAAGGTTTACACAGCGGTTTAGGTTCCCATTCAACAATTTCTACAAAAATTATTCAGTGACATTGGTTATATTCTTCACAATGTGTGAACACTCTCAATATTTCTGTTCTGATTGTTCTGTTTCCATTAATCTAGTTTCCCTGCCCCTTTACGTTCTCATCTTTGTTTTAAAGTAATTGTTGACTGTTTGATCTCATATAAATGATTTTTTTAAAGGAGCATGGTACTCACGGGTGATATTCATTATTTTGTGAGCCAGTCTGTTCTTTAGCTAAAAGGTGACCTCAGGGGGCTAGTTTCGGTTCAAGGTTCAAAGAATATCTCAGGGCAGTAGTCTCAGGGAGTACTCCAGTCTCACCTGGTCCAGTAAGTCTGTGTTTTTTGTTTTTTGTTTTTTTTTAATTAAGATTTTAAGGTACTGTTTCACATTTTTCTCTCATTCTACCAGGGTCCATCTATCTATCTATTGTGACCCTGATCAGAACGGTCGATAGTGGTAGCCAGGCACCATCTAGTTCTCCTGGTCTCAGGGTAGAAGAAGCCATGCTTCATGTAGATTCGTAGTTCTGTAGACTAGTTTCTTCTTTGACTCTTTGGTTTCCTCCTTTATCTTTCCCTCCGGACGAGTAGAGACCAACAGTTGTATCTTTAACGGCCACTCAGAACCTTTTAAGACCCCAGATGCTACTCACCAAACTATGAAGTAGAACATAAAACTTTCCTGTATTATGCCAATTGACCAAGATGTCCTCTAAGACTATGATCCTAATCCTTCAAACCCAGGAAACCAATCCCTTGGAATGTTTGGTTATATATAAGAAGTATCCATAATTGTGCCCCCATGTATTTTATTTATGAATATAGGTGCATACAGTCACATACATGCATATACATATACCCACATATACACAATATATACTCACATATACATATCTATACAAATATATTTCTGCAGACGTACATATATATCTGCCCATTTTTTTTGGTGGTTGTTGCCAAATTATATATGCCATAGCAATACCAGAAGGTCCTTTTTTCTTGTGTAGATCTTAGTGATATCATTTACCTTTATCAAGCTGTACAGACTTCACCCCCATTTGGTGTTACCTTTCCCATCACCAAAAACAACAAATGTCTGTTGTCTAGAGAATGAATTCTCAGCTCCCCCCACCCCACCCCCGCCACACACACACACATAAACTGAAAATAATTTAACCCTGTTCTCTCAGTGTAGTGGTGCTTGGGGAGCTGGGTTCTGCTGAATGAGATGGCTCTCACCTGACTGTGATCTTTTTAGTTTTCTGTCTGCTTTTCTTAGGAAATTTATTATTATGTTATCTTTCCTTGTTGACACTTCTTGACTCTTTTTCACTTTTAACTTATTGCCTCCAATATGGGTTTGGAAATCAAATCTCTGAATTTATTAAAATTCTGTGTAAAATAAGAGTAAGTGCATTGTAATAATGATCTGAGGAAGACTACTTCGAATGAAAAATCTGAGTTCTCTTCCTTTGTAACAATCCATAATTCAATAAATCTCTCTCTCTCTCAATCTGCTTTACTTGCACTCAAGGAAGAAGATAGGAAGGTAGACCTGATGAAGGAATTCCCTATGGGCATCAGTGTAATGACCAGATAATTGTAGCATTTCTCATGCCTGTCATTTACATTGTAAGAAAAACATCTTATTGTAGTTCTTTAATCAATAGAAAAGACTTCCTTGAGTTTATACACAATATGACTTATATGTAGACTTTACAAGCAATTAAATTCAATGTCACATATGTCTAAATAAACTATATAATTGTGAATTAAAATTTTATTACCTTTTACTGCAAACCACCACAAATTCTTTACAAGATTTGTTAATAGTTTGTTAGATAAGATGAAATTCTTTTTTATTCCTCACTGCTTCACATCTCTGGTCATATGCTATTGTTCTCTTTCAGCCCTAGTTGGGGCACCGTGGTCCTGCTGGTTGGCTCAACTGGCCTAGTTCTCCAGAAGACTTTTTCCCAATCTGTGATGAGTGTCATAGTCGCTCACTGGCTGTCTCAGCAAACATCTTAATGAACCATTATTACCATCACTGAAACTTGCCACTGAGCTTTATTAGTGTACTTTGCTTTTGCTGCTTTTTTCTTCTCCTCTGAGCCTCTACTTTGCTGTCCTCTGCACACACTGCACACTGCTTCACACTGCCTTCCATCTGTTTCTGCTCCTGGTGCACCTCCCAGCATGCATGCTTTCCTTTGTTCATCCATTTGTTAATTGTTCTTAGCACAATGCCTAGCATGAAAAGTGTGCTCACTGGCTCACTCATGCTCTCTTTCTCTCTCTATATGTATAAGATGAATGGATAATTCAAAATTATTTTATTCAACTTCCAATAAAAGCATTAAAGGAAGAAAAGGAGCTCTTTAAAGTAAGTGGGGAGTTACGGGTACTAGGAAAATCTAGTCTAAGTCTGATTGTTTTCTACTTGCTGTCTAGTCCCAAATGTAACTCTGTACGGCTTGAAAGTTTCAGGAAGCAAAGCACAGTGTGTTGTGCATCACTCATTATCTGGAAGCATGCCAGGGCATCAGGAGAGACGATCATTTTTATCTTAGCATTTATTTCTATATAAATAGTCATTCATTCAACAAAGTAAGTGATGGTCTCTTTCATAGTAATTTTACAGTAAGCTGCAGAATTTTTTTTCTCAGTTAAAAAGAATATGTTGAGCATTTAGTATGTGCAAGGCGCTGCAAGGAATTGATCGTGTGAAGGTGAATAAGAAATACGTGATTTCTACCATCAGAGAGAAGAGTGAGTTAATAATTATTAACATTCGTTGAGCTGTTGGGTATATGCCAGGCCCCTACCTAAGTGTTTAATTCTCATACCAACCTCTTGGTACTGTTATTACTATGTTTAACAGTTGAAAAAACTGAAGCAACGGGAGATTTAATAATTTGTGCAAGTTTATTTTGCTTGTAAGTGGTAAGAGCCAGGATTTAGAGCCCTGGTGGCAAAGTGGTTAAGCGTTTGGCTGCTAACCAAAAGGCTGGCAGTTCAAATCCACCAGCCGCTCCATGGAAACCCTATGGGGCAGTTCTACTCTGTCCTATTGGGTCACTATGAGTTAGAATCAACTTGACAGCAATAGCAATGGGTTTGTTTTTTTTTTTTTTTGGTTTTAGGATGGCTTGCTCCTGAGTTCACTTTTTAACCACTATTCTGTACTGCTTCTCTATGGGTATAATATACTTAAGAGGAGTAGGTTTATGGGGGCTGGAGGTGGACAGAGATGATGGGTTCATAATATGCATAATATGTTGAATTTGAGTTGCCTCAAGACATCTGAAATGGAGATGCCTAATGAGCTATGTGAAATGTAGATCTGCAGTTGAACAGAGGAAACTAGGTAAACATTTAGGTGATTAGGTGCCAGCAGCACGTGGTTGATATATGAAGCCATGTTAGAGAAGGTCTATGAAATATATGAGATGAATACATTTTGAAAATTTACCCTCAGAACAAAAGTCCAATAGAGTGTTTTATAGTTTGGTAAACATATCACTACAGGGAATTAGTACAATGTCAATAAAGATATGTAGCCCTCTGATAATTGGACATGTATGTACATGTTAAGTCCTGGGACTCAACTCAGGTAATAAAGAGGAGCTGGTGGTTAGCATTTTTCTCTCTGGATAATTGTCAGCTGTGTGATGGGGGCATATACTATCTCAGATTCTTACAACAACTCTTTCCAGGGAGGTATTGTTATCCTTGTTTTACAGTTGAAGAAACTGAGGCTCAGAAAATTAAGTAGTGTGCCAAGGCTGTGCAGTAGTAAGTGGCAGGGCTAGAGTTTGAAGTCAGAGCTATGTGACTGCCCTCTGCTTCTGCCCTTGCTGCACAGAGTGGGGCCATAGGAACCACAGGAGGTGTGAATACTTTGCTTGGGGAACAGGTTTGGCTCTACTCACCAGTATGCAGCCAGACACACAGATGAATGCCCATATTTGCCTTTGGTAATACATGGAAGAAATAACCCTGTCTGAAAGATTTTTAGAACTGGTGGTACCAGACTTCTATCACTATCATAAAAGAACCTTAGCACATCTCTAGTAACAGAAGATTAACTTTGGGGCAGGGCAGGAACCCAGGCGCATACCAGGCGAGTGAGCAGCAAAGTGCTCCCCTAGTCTCTTCCATGCCTTTTATCTGAGATGCCTCCTCTCAAGCTGCTGTCATCCCACCTGGCAGCAGGCACTGTTTCATAGGTAGGTGGCCTCTTGCCTGTTCTGACTATGAGGTGATGTGGGTGGACCACTGGTCCACCTCTCATGAAGTCTAATTATTCAGGCAGAAAAGATGACTTCCTGGCAGAGCCCTGAGGAAGAGTCTCCCCGCCCCACAACCCCAGGAAACAAAACAAATAGAGCTCTTTCTACTCCTTTATTTTAACATCCTCTTTCCGCCCACCCCTCCCCCCAAGATAGACAGCAGAAATTTGGACTCAGCACTTTTACTTTTAACTCTTCATTTGCCATTAATATTAATAGACAATTCTTTCTGGGAGCCAAAGTGTTCTCTCTTCTCCCTTTTGTCATTTCCAGTGTTCAGCTAAGTTCCTAAAAGGCATCTTCTCTCAATTATTTTTACTGCTCCACACCTCAGCTGACTTACCAACTTCCAAGTGTTATTATCCTCATTATTACTCTGTGGATGTTTGAATGTTGTGGGACACTGCCTTTGTAATACACGTGCCTTTATTTTTCTGGACTTCATTGTTGCTGTCTGTCCATTATAACAATGATAGTGTTTTTTCTCTGTTTAAAATGGTGCTTTCTGGAATGCTTCTCCTTTTTCCTGACCAACTTAACAAAATTCTTCCTTTCAGCCCTTAACTGTATGCCCTCACTCACTGACGATATTTCAGTTTTCTATATTATGCTGCTTTAGGTTAGGCTTCCTGGGAAACAGACTTCCCAGATGGAGATTTGTGTACAGGTTGTTATGAGTCGGAAGCATGCGACACACACACACACACAGAGTTTATTGGGTATTACTTGGGAGTAGCACCAGTAAGAGGCTTGAGCTGATCCCACAGGGAGCTCTGGAGCTGGGATGGCCCTGGGGAGGAGGCAGAATCTTGGGCAAGGTGGCTCCCTTCAACCAAGGACAGTTAGTGGGAAGGGGCTCAGTTGTGAGCCAAGGACAGCCAACACTCCTGGCAGCTGGAGGAATGAGCCCTTCAGTCCCGAAGGAGGAATCTGGGCAGCACCACAGCACCCTGTGAGACAGCCTTTCTTTCTGCTTCACCTGCACCCTGATCTCTTCTGGCTCTGAGCTCTTTTGTCAGAAATCACCTTGGCAGTATAAGAAACCTTTTCAACTAAAAATACCTTCTGTGCTCTTTTGCCCTAAATTGCGTTATGAAATGGAGGTCTTTGTAATGCAAAAGAGACAAACCAACATAATAATGGGGGAGACCTGGAATTCATTTTTTCCTTTATATTACCATTGTCACTTCCTAATTTTGGCCATAATTGCCTATGTTTGGATTAGTAGAACGGCTTCTTTTTTTTTCCCATCCATTTTTTAAAACTTTTATTGAGGCATAATTGACATGTAATAAATTGCACATATTTGAAATGTACAACTTGATGAGTATTGAGGTATGCGTACACCCATGAAACTGTCATCACAGTTGAGATAGTGAACATTTGTATCCCCGACCAGCATCGAATTTCATCATGCCTTTTTGCATCCCTTCCTTCCATCCTTCTCAACTCACCCACCCTCCCCAGGCAACCACTATAGACTAGTTTGCATTTTCGTTAGTGTTATATACATAGGATCATGCAGTATGTTCCACCTCCCTTTTTTTGATCTGGCTTCCTTCCCTTGGCATTGTTATTCTGAGATTCATCCCTGTTGTGTATGTCAATAGTTATTTCCTTTTTATTGCTAAATAATGTTCTAGGAGTCTCTGGGTGGCACGGATAAGCACTCAGCTACTAACTGAAAGGTTGGTAGTTCAAACCCACTCAGAGGTGCTTTGGAATAAAGGCCTGGCAATTTGTATCCAAAAGCTCACAATCATGAAAACTATGGAACGCAGCTGTACTGTGCAGCACATGGGGTGGTCATGAGTCAGAATCAACTTGACAGCAACTGGTTATAACAATTTGTCTTTCCATTGACCTAGCTGATGGACATTTGCATTGTTTCCAGTTTTGACTACTACAAGTAAAGATACTATGAGCATTTATATACAAGTCATTATGTGTCATACCCTTTCATTTCTCTTGAGTAAACATCTGAGAATGAGATGGGTGGATCACATGTTAGGTCTATGTTTTACTTTATAAGAAACTGCACAACAGTTTTCCAAAGTGGTTGTGCCATTTATACAATCTCACCAGCATTCTACAAGTTACATTTGTTCCACATCATCATCAACACTTGGTATTGTCAGTCTTTTAAATTTTAGCCAATCTGGTAGGTTGTTAGGCTGGTATCTGGTTGTGGTTTTAATTTGCACTTCTCTAACCCAGCATCAATAAAAATTTTTCTCCTATGTTTTCTTCTACAAGTTTTGTATTTTTAGCTCTTCCATTTAGTTCTGTGGTTCATTTAGAGTTTTATGGTTCAACATATATATGATGTTGGGTAGGTGTTTAATATTTGTTGAAAATATTTTCCTTTAATCATTGAATTACTTTAGCACTTTTATCAAAAATCAGTTGGCTGTATATGTGTGGGTCTATTTCTGGACTCTGTATTCTGTTCCATTGATCTGTATGTCCATCGTTATGCTGATACCATACTTTGTTGATTATTATAGCTTTAAATCAGTCTTGGAGTCAGGTAGTATAAGGCCTGCAACTTTGTTATTCAGAATTGTTTTGGCTATTCTGAGTCCTTTGCATTTCTCCGTTAGTTTTAGAATCAGCTTATTGCCCTGGCTGGAACTTCCAACTCAGTGATGACCAGAAGTGGTGAGGGCAGACATCCTTGTCTTGTTCCTGATCTTAGGGCAAAAGCATTCATTGAAAGATGGAATTAAGTATAGTATTACCTACAGTTTTTTCACGGGTGCCTTTTATCAGAATGAAGATGTTCCCTTCTATTCCTAGTTTGCTGAGAGATTTTATCATGAATGTGTTTGAATTTGTCAAATGATTTTTTCCTACTTCTGTTGATACGATCATATGGTTTTTTTTCTTTATTTTGCAGATATCACCTTAGCTATATAAGGAATCATTTCAAATGAAAATACCACTTTGTTTCTTTTGCCTTAATCTGCATAATAAAATGGAGATCTTCATAATGCAAAACTAAGGAGAGTCAACGCAATGGAGAAGACTTGTATTTCATTTTCTCCTTTAATTACCATTGTCACCCCCTTAAATTTTGGCCTTAATTACCGTAAATTTGGATGAGGAGACTGTCTTCTTAATTGTCCTTCCCAGCCAGTCTCTCCCCTCGTCATGATCTGAGAGTAACCTTCCTGAAGAACACCTCTGGTCATGTTGCTAGTTGCTCTCTTAACAAACAACCGTCCTTGGCTCCTCATTACCCACAAAATATGGTTCATCTCCTCAGTAGGGAAATCAGTGTCTCCCACAATCCAGCATCATGTACTCAGTCATCTCTGTCTAGAGATATATACCATTCATGCCCTTCATCATGATCAAATCTAAGTATGATGTCTTCCTATATCTGTTTCTATACTTTATGACATATATCACACTTCATGTTTTATTTTTTGCTACATCTGTTTGTATTTCATATTTCCCACTGGATTGCATTTTATTGAAGGATGCAAGCCATATTGTATTTATTTTTTTACCCATTGTGCCTCCCTGATATAATTCCTTGTGTATGGTAGACACTTTATAAGTGTTCATTGAATGACTAGATGGACATAACTTTAACATTTTCATGAATATATACTTAATATCAAATAAGAGAATATATCTTTGGTACAAATGGAGAATACTTTCTAACCTCCACTTTTGTGAGTGCCCTTCAATGCTAGGATAACTGGGTCAGTAAATTTTGCCATGGTGTTTTTTGATCAAGTATTTCCATTTTAAAAGGATATAACGTATTCTAGAATTGTGATGGTTAGCATACATGGAATTTTGTAACTTTAAAGCAGTTTTTCAGTTTCTAAAGTACTTATAGTTGCTGACAATTTACTTTTCTGACCATTACCAGAGTGATCTAATTATTCTTTGGGGAAAAAGAAGGAATCCAAACTAATATACATGCAGAAATCCCCTTGACTCTGGTACTGATTGAACCTAATAGCTCTTGTTTTGAATTTCATAATTCTAGAAGAGTAAAACTTGAAAATATACTTCAAAACAATGGAGCCTCTGTTTTCACCAAAAGGCAGTGATTGTGTTGAGCATTTTAACTGGTTATCAGACCTCAGGCTGCCTGTTTGAAGAGTGAACTTTGGCAATAGGAACTTGGCTCTCAACTCTGTTTTGCAGCTGGCTAGAATGTGAATAAACTTCCCACTGAAAAAGAGACGTATCTTCTCAAAGGAGAGGAGCAAAGCCCTCAACCTAATAACCTTCCTCCTTTCTGTCTGTTGACCCCAGAGCCCCTACTTACCTTTTCTTGAAAGCCTCTTCAAGTATCAGAGAGAGATGTTTTTATATTCATAAAAATCAAAAAAGAAACCAGTTATTGCTCTCCAGTAAATACAGCTATTATTCAAATTTATGCACCAACCGCTAAGGCCAAATATGAAGAAATTGAAGATTTTTACCAACTTCTCCGGTTTGAAATTGATGAAACATGCAATCAAGATGTATTCATAATTATTGGTAATTGGAATGTGAAAGTTGGAAACAAAGGATCAGTAGTTGGAAAATATGGCCTTGGTGATATAAACAACAGAGATCACATGATAGAATTTTGCAAGACCAATGACGTATTCCTTGCAAATACCTTGTTTGAACAACATAAATGGTGACTATATGTGTAGACCTCACTGGATGGAATACATAGGCATCAAATAGTTGACATCTATGGAAAGAGACGATAGAGAAGCCCAATAGCATCAGTCAGAACAAGGCCAGGGGCCCACTGCAGAACAAACTCTCAGTTGCTCATATGCAAGTTCAAGGTGAAGCTGAAGAAAATTAAAACAAGTCCACGAGAGCCAAAGTATGACCTTGAGTATTTCCCACCCGAATTTAGAGACTGTGTCAAGAATAGGGTCAACACACTGAGCACGAATGACCAAAGACCAGAGAAGTTGAGGATGGCATTAAGGACATCATGCATGAAGAAAGCAAAAGGTCATTAAAAAGTCAGGAAAGAAAGAAAAGACCAAAATGGATATCAGAAGAAACTCTAAACTTGCTCTTAAACATAGAGTAGCTAAAGCAAATGGAAGAAATGCTGAAGTAAAATAGCTAAACAGATGTTTTCAAAAGGCTGCTTGAGAAGACAAAGTATTATGATGAAATGTGCAAAGATCTGGAATTAGAACACCAAAAAGGGAAGAACAAACTTGTCATGTCTCAAGCTGAAAGAACTGAAGAAAAAAATTCAAGCCTCGAGTTGTAATATTAAAGGATTCTATGGGCCTTGGTGGCACAGTGGTTATAGCAATCGGCTGCTGACTGAAAGGTTGGTGGTTTGAAACCACCAGCAGCTCTGAGGGAGAAAGATGTGGCAGTCTGCTTCCGTAGATATCTACAACCTTGGTACTGTGTGAGGTCACTATGAGTTGGAATTGACCTGACGGCAGTAGGTTTGGTTTTCTTGGGTATAAACAAAATAGTGAATGATGTAGAAAGCATCAAAAGAAAATGGAAGGAATACACAGAGTAACTGTACCAAAAAGAATTGTCTGTGTTCAGCCATTTCAGGAGGTAGCATATGATCAAGAATAGATAGTATTGAAGGAAGAAGTCCAAACTGCACTGAAGCCATTGGCAAAAAACAAGGCCTTATGAATTGATGGAATACCAATTGAGATGTTTCAACCAACGAATACAACACAGGAAGTGCTCACTTGTCTATGCCAGCTTGTCTTTGGCAGACAGCTACCTGCCAACTGTTTGGAAGAGATCCATATTTGTGTCCATAAAAGAAAGGTGATCTAACGTAAAGCAGAAATTATCAAGCAATATCATTAATATCACACACAAGTAAAATTTTGCTGAAGGTAATTAAAAAATGGTTGCAGCACTACACTGACAGAGAGAACTGCCAGAAATTCAAGCCTGATTCAGAAGAGAATGTGGAACAAGTGATGTCATTGTTGATGTCAGATAGATGGATCTTGGCTGAAAGCAGAGAATACCAGAAAGATGTTTACCTGTGTTTTATTGACTACGCAAAGGCATTCGACTGTGTAGATCATAACAAATTATGTATAACATTGTGAAGAATGGACATTCTAGAACACTTAAGTGTGCTCATGCGAAACCTGTACATAGACTAAGAGGCAGTCGTTCGAACAGAACGAGGGGATACCTTGTGGTTTAAAAATCAGGAAAAATGTGTTTCAGGGTTACATCCTTTCACTGTACTTATTCAGTTTGTATGCTGAGCAAATAATCTGAGAAGATGAACTATATGAAAAAGAACAGGACATCAGGATTGGAGGAAGACTCATTAAAAACCTTCAGTATGCAGATGACACAACCTTGCTTGCTGAAAGCAAAGAGGACTTGAAGCACTTACTGATGAAGATCAAAGACTACAGTCTTTAGTATGATTACACCTCAACGTAAAGAAAACAAAAATCCTCACAACTGGACCTTATAATAAGCAACATCATGATAAACAGAGAAAAGATTGAAGTTGTCAAGGATTTCATTTTACTTGGATCCACAACCAATGTCCATGGAAGCAGCAGTCAGGAAGTCAAACAACATATTACATTGGACAAATCTGCTGCAAAAGACCTCTTTAAAGTGTTCAAAAGCAAAGATGTGACTTTGAGGACAAAGGTGCACCTGACTCAAGCCATGGTATTTTCTATTGCTTCATATGCATGCAAAAACTGGGCAATGAATAAAGAAGTCTGAAGAAGAATTGATGCCTTTAAAGTATGGCGTTGGTGAAGAATATTGAGTATGGACTGTTAGAAGAATGAAGAAATCTGATTTGGAAAAAGTCTAGCCAGAATGCTCCTTAGAAGCAAGGATAGCGAGACTTGGTTTCATATGCTTTGAATATGTTATCAGGAGGGACCAGTCCCAGGAGAAGGACATCATGCTTGGTAAAGTGGAGGGTCAGCAAAAAAGATGAAGGCCCTCAATGAGATGGATTGACACAGTACCTTCAACAATGGGCTGAAACATGGCAGTAATTGTGAGGATGGCACAGGACCAGGCAGTATTTTATTCTGTTGTGCACAGGATCGCTATGAACTGGAATCGACTCATGGGCACCTAACAACAACAATTGATCTCCTTAGAATCCTCATCCTGAGAGGTTTATTCTTTGTGAAATCCCTGCATCAAGAGTTGGGTTTTCTTTCTGGCTTCTCCCTCATTAAGGAATACTGCAAATACAGCAAGCCTTTATGCTATTTGTAACTCAGCTGTTTCATTCACTTTGTTTAGGTTCCGTGTTTGTTTTGGCATGTGATAGAAGTGGTTAAAATGTACAGTTCCGTGTTTGTTTTGGCATGTGATAGAAATGGTTAAAATGTACAGTACATGGTTCTTCAGGTAGCCCCACATCACTGTCTCGTGACCTGCATGTGATTTTCTCCCATAGGAAAATTTGGGGGCAGCATCTTGCTAGTCTTGCTGCCAGAGGTTTATTCCTTTTTGTATCCCTCTGTGTCCTCTCTTCGTCCCAAGGTGAAGTCTTTGACTTTTCAAGTAAGGTGATGTAAAAGGTGTATAAATTTTCCCATTTCAAATAGGATTTTTGACATCCTATAAGTGTAGCAGAATCACTCGAGATGTGTTGGAAGCCTTGCTTAGGATTGATAATTTCAGTGCATCAATGAATTTCATTAACAATTTTAGTAAACCAGGCCTGAATGTTCTTCTGCATTGTCACCTCTAGAATGACCTGCCTGCCCATCCTGCACCCCCCAGTCTCCCCATCCTCAGTTAGCTGCCAGCCTCTCTCTTTTCTTACCCTTCCCTGCTTGTTGTTGCCATGGCACTTACATCCTACTCTATGACAGTTGTCTGATTACTTAATTTTTTTTTTGATGAGACCCTGGAAATCAGGGATCAGGACCCATTCACATAATTTTATCTTAGGTGTTTTATCAGAGTACCTGACACATTGTTGTTAGCTGCCATAGAGTCAGCCCCTGAATTGTGGCAACCCCATGCACAACAGAATGAAATTCTGCCTGGTCCTGTGCCATTCCCATGATGGGTTGCAGATAGGACCATTGTGATCCACAGAATTTTCGCTGGCTGGTTTTGGGAAGTAGATATTTTGGCCTTTCTTCCTACTTCGTCTTAGTCTGGAAGCTCCGCTGAAACTTATTCAGCATCATAGTAACACAAGTCTCTGCTGACAGATGAGTAGTGGCTACGCATGAAGTACATTGACTATGAATCCAACCTAGGTCTCCTTCATGGAAGGTGAGAATTCTACCACAGAACCACGAGTGCCTCACTACCTGACACATAGTAGGTATTTAATTCATATTTGCTTATTGGATCAGTACATGCCCCTCAACTTGTGTGCTGAATCAATAATATGTGCCAGCAGCCACAGCAGTAAACCCTGTCTGAAAAACATAATTCTGTTTCTCAAACGTGAACAGCATTCTTGACCTAATTTTGGCAGATATTTTTAGGAGTGTTGTATATCTTATTTACAAACACAGATTAAACTTTTTAAAGAAAGTTTCTTCCACCATCGCTCTCCATTTTATTAGACTTTTTATTCATTCTTAGTTTGAGTTTTAGAATGTTTATGTTGAAGCAAAGAAGATAAACTTCTTAGGATTAATCAGACACTTCAGTTCCTCAGGCATTCTCCTGGCTTTCTCATTCAAAGATTCTTACTGTGGATAAAAAAAAGAAAAACACCCTTTGAACTTAGTGTAAATTTGTGTGACTGTTTATAGAAATTATGGAAATGTTTTCTCTCTTAGAGAGTACACCTTTATTCAATGGATTTTGCATCTGTCTCTTTTTTGTAGGTCACGTATCATTTAGCCAGCTTTTCTATATGTAACTGGTAGTAGGGAAGGGGCAGCTTCTAACCTTGGTTCATGCAAAAAATTAGATTGTATGCCTAGATAATTTAGCAACTGAGAATGAGACAGCTTTTAGACTTATGTCTTCTTGACTTTAACACACACACACACACACACACACACACACACACACACACACACACACACACACACACACACACACACACACACACACACACACACTTACTCTGCTTTCTACACCCTTGGTGATCTAAAATTGATGAATCAGGTTGAATAAATGAAACCCTTGACCACTGAGCCTTCTGGTTTCTAGATGAGAATAAGAAGTGTAATGCATTTGGAACACTAAATGGAAGTTAGTTCTAGCATGGTCAACTTAGTGGGCCCCAAACACAGTTTGTGTTATGTGACTGTAAGGATGGAAAATGATTTTATTAAGCCCTGTCTTAGGCTGGGTTCTCTAGAGAAGCAAAACCAGTAAAGCGTATGAACATATACATAGAGAGATTTATATCAAGAAAATGGCTTATGTGATTGTAGAGGCTGGAATGTCCCAAGTCTGTGGATCAGGATAGAGGCTTCTCCTGATTCATGCAGCTGCAGGGGCTGGCAAACCCGGAGGGCAGGGCTGCTGCTCACAGGCTGTGAAGATCAGCAGATCCCAAAATCAGCAGATAAGCTGATAGTTCGAGTCCTAAAAACCAGAGGTCAGACAAACAGGAGACAGCTGCAGAATCCAGAGTGAGCAAAAAAGCCAGAATGTCTGCTTATATTCAAATGCAGGCCATACTCCCAAGGAAACTCGCTTTCAATTGATTGGCTGCTCACAGCAGATTCCATCATGGAAGTGATCACATGTAAACACTGAGAATCATGGCCGAACCAAGTTGACACACAATCTTAACCATCACAAGCCCTTACAAAGAACCCAGTATGGAGTGTTGTTGTTGTTAGGTGCCATTGAGTCAGTTCTGACTCATAGCAACCCTATGAACAAGAGAACCATCTTCATAATCATTGTTATGCTTGAGCCCATTGTTGCAGCCACTGTGTCAGTCCATCTCATTGAGGGTCTTCCTCTTTTTCGCTGACCTTGTACTTTACCAAGCATGATGTCCTTCTCCAGGAACCGATCTCTCCTGACAACATGTCCGAAGTGTGTAAGATATAGTCTCACCATCTTTGCTTCTAAGGAGCATCCTGGTTGTACTTCTTCCAAGACAGACTTATTCGTTCTTTTGGCAGTCCATGGTATATTCAATATTCTTCATCAACACCACAATTCAAAGGTGTCAATTCTTCTTCAGTCTTCCTTATTCACTGGCCAGCTTTCGCATGCCTATGATGCAATTGAAAACACAGCGGCTTGGGTCAGGCGCACCTTAGTCCTCAAGGTAACTTCTTTGCTTTTCAATACTTTGAAGAGATCTTTTGCAGCAGATTTGCCCAATGCAGTATGTCTTTTTCTTTCTTGAGTGCTGCTTCCATGGGTGTTGATTGTGGATCATTTATCATAATGTTGCTTATTGGTCCAGTTGTGAGGATTTTTGTTTTCTCTATGTTGAGGTGTAATCCTTACTGAAGGCTGTGGTCTTTGATCTTCATCGGTAAGTGCTTCAAGTCCTTTTCACTTTCAGCAAGCAAGGTTGTGTCATCTGCATATCGCAGGTTGTTAACGAGTCTTCCCCCAGTCCTGATGCCATGTTCTTCTTCATATAGTCCACCTTCTCGGATTATTTGCTCAGCATACAGACTGACTAGGTATGGTGAAAGGATACAACCCTGACGCACACCTTTCCTGACTTTAAACGACAAAGTATCCCCTTGTTCTATCCAAACAGCTGCCTCTTGATCTATATACAGATTCCTCATGAGCACAGTTAAGTGTTCTGGAATTCCCATTCTTTGCAATATTATCAGTAATTTGTTATGATCCACATAGTTGGAGTGTTGAGTAAAGGTAAATTAAGTGTTTACCAGGAGGACAAAAGGAGAAAACAAAGGTGCTAACATGTTAAAAATACTTTGTAAATGTCATTTCATTTAACCTTTAAAACAACCTTGAAAGCAGGTATTACTCCCATTTTACAGATGCAAAATCTTAAGATTCCAAGAGGATAATAAGTAACTTGTCTAAAGTCACGCAACTAGTAAGTGGCATAGGAGGGGTTCAGACCTAGGTCTGTGCAGCTCCAAAGACTGTACTCTTTCCATTACACTGGATTGCCTAATGGTTTATTGTTGGTGTCTTATAGTGTGGTACAGCCATATTGTGGAATGGAGAGAAGAGATGCTTCCATCAATTAGTGATGTCTGCCACAGGCATCAGGGAGACAGAGGATGAAACACACATGCAGAATTTTACACTGTACCTCATCTCTTTAAATTTGATTTTTTTTTTCCATCTTAATTAGGGAAGGAAAAGAATCATCTATCACTTTATGATGTCTTTGTCTTATTCTCTCTTGCACAGGCCTTCATTTAAGTTTTTTAATCAACTTATAGGCCATGGTTGCATCATATGGAAGGATGTGAACTATAAGGTTAAAGGGAACTCTAGTCCCTCCCAGACTTTCATCCTAATAGCTATTATTCCAGCATTTATTAAAAATAACATGGAACCAGCTTTGTTTTAGCCCTTTCAGCGTTGATGCTGCCATTAACAGTATGAATGCATTTGGGGACTTTTTCATTAGTTTATTTCTGAACCCTAAGCTATTATTAACCAATCTTCCCAGGGTATGAATATGTGAAAAATAATTTCATGTTTTTACTGTTGCTATAAGACCTTTCATTAATTCTTAATAATATATTATAGACACATCCTCTTGTTATCACAGACCCTGAAATATAGCTGTCTGAATATTTCTTCTATAAAATGTTGCAAAAATATTTTTTCCTGTTTTATTTTGTTCAATAAGCTGTGGTTTGAGAGTAGTTCATATTAAATATGTGTTTTCTTCTTCCCCTGCGGGGGTGGGGGGCAGTGTGTGGAAGGAGGTCGTTTTGTTTATCTCTATTTGGAAGATGTCTTAAAGAGCCTATCATATTAGTGTCACAAGAAATTTAACATTTTAGTGTTTTGTTTATATAATTTTCTGAAAACTTTTCCTGGACTAGCAATTTCTAGACTAATTTTCTTTTATTCTCTACCCTATTTTGATGTTTTTTCTTCCCATCTTTCTCACTTTCCAAAGAAAAGCGATATGCAGTGTTTGAAGAGTCAATTTCATATAATAGAAATATTTTTGAGCCACACAGTTATAGGTTTGAACCCCAACTCTGCTACTTTCTAGTTCATGTGACTGCAAGCAAGTTACTTATCCTCTTGAGGCCTCGGTTTTTTCATCTGTAAAATGAGCCTAGTAACTACCTTCAAAGTTGTTTTAAAGAGTTAGAGTTATTGTTGTTAGTTGCCATTGAATAGGCTCTGACACATAGCAACCTTACGTATAACAGAATGAAACATTACCTGCTCCTGCGCCTTCATGATCATCGCTATGTTTGGGTCTGTTGTCTTGGCTGCTGTGTCAGTCCATCTCACCAAGGGCCTCTCTTGCCGTCGCCAACCCTCTACTTTACCAGCCGGAGTGTCCTTTTCTAGCAGTAGTCAAAGCCAAAGTAAGCAAGCCAAAGTCTCGCCATCTCACTTCTAAGGAACATTGTGGTTGTATTTCTTCTAAAACTGATTTGTTCATCCTTCTGGCAGTCCATGGTATACTCAATGAGTAATATGTGAGAAGTGTTAGTGCCTTTTCCTTTTTCTCCTTTCCCTTCTTTTTAAAAACTTAATTTAGCACTAGACTTAACATCCACGTTGGGCTCTTCCTAAGGGCTTAATAAACACCTACTTAATTATCTCTTGGTAGTGCAAATGGTTAACATGGTTGACTGCTAACCAAAAAGTTGTAGGTTCGAGTTCACCCAGAGGCATCTTGGAAGAAAGCCCTGGCAATCTAATTCTAAAAAGTCAGCCATTGAAAACCCTGTGGTGCACAGTTCTACTCTGACACACATCTCCATGAGTCAGAGTTGACTCGATGACAGCTAGGTTTTTTGTTGTTGTAAAATTATATATACGTAACATTTGCCAATTTAACGTTTTTCATGTGTACAATTTAGTGACATCAATTACATTAATTATGTTGTACAACCGTCATCTATATCCCAGCAACTAGTTATTTTTTAATTCAGTAAGTTAAAATGTAACTTTAAGAAAAACTCCATTGAGACATATATAAGACCAACGGGGAGAAATGAAGACATTTTTGCATGTTGGTTTTCTTCTTAACCAACCTGCTCTTCAGCTACTGTGAATAATATAAAGTTCTTCATTTTCTCTTTTATTTTGAGGAATTTTTTTAAAAAAGGATCCTGAAACTTAGTTTTATTTGAATTAAAATAGTGAGCTGCTTGTGGCCAAGTTAGGGGTAAGAAAAAAATACTTAGGTAGAATATGAGCATTTTTTTTCCTTTTATGACCATTAATTTGCCTTGATCCATTCATCTAAAATCATTTGAAGATGTACAGTTCTGATTTTAAATCACTGCCAAACAGATTTTTTTTGTTCTCAATCTGAAGAAGGCAGAGAACTAGCCAAGATACTGGGCCTTTTTAAAAAGGCACCATCCAAAAGT
Organism: Dugong dugon; assembly: GCA_030035585.1. NCBI lineage: Eukaryota > Metazoa > Chordata > Mammalia > Sirenia > Dugongidae > Dugong > Dugong dugon. The sequence continues at coordinate 19,116,998 of CM057465.1, forward strand.
AAACATGTGTTTCAGAGTTTGTTATGACTGAGCCGATGATTGTGCAATATGACTTTGACAAGTCCCTGATGTCTGTTATCCTCATTTGCATAACACAAGAATGATTAATACTGTTAAGCAACTTAGCCTTATAAGACATGGTAATCACCAAAAAGGGTATGATATTTTGCAAACATGTAATATGCTTTGAATATTTTGATAATAATCTCTAATTATAGACCAGGAGATTAATCAAAAACTCTTTCGATTACCGAAAACTTTTATAAAATGTATTATTCTTTCAGTCCATTCAATAAATATTTATTAAGCACCTACTGTGGAGCCCCGATCGCACAGTGGTTAAAAGCTCGGTGCTAACCAAAGGTTGGCAATTTGAATCCACCAACCGCTGCTTGGAAACCCTATGGGGCAGTTCTACTCTGTCCTGTAGGGTTGCTATGAGTCAGAATTGATGTGATGGCAGCGAGTTTTTTGGTTTTATGTGTCTAGGGTCGCTCTGGGTCAGAATCAACTTGACAGCAATGGGTTTGGTTTTTTTGTTTTGTTTTTATGTGTCAGGTAGAGTCCCTGGGTGGTGCTAAAGGTTAACATGCTCAGCTGCTAACCGAAATGTTGAAGATTTGAATCCACACAAAGGTGACTTGGAAAAGAAGTCCTGGCAGTATACTTCCAAAAAATTAGACATTCAAAACCCTATGGAGCACAGTTCTGCTCTGACACACGCGGGGTCACTATGAATCAAAATTAACTTTATGGCAACTGTTTTTTATTTTATTTATTTATTTTTTTAATGAGTCAGGCAGTGTTCTAGCATCTGGGGATAGAGCAATGAACAAAACAAAAGGAAAAATCCTGCCTTCATTGAGTTATATTCTAGAGGGGGAAGATAGTAAACAGAAACCACCAAAAACCAGCTGCCATCGAGTGAATTCTGACTTACGGTGACCCCATGTGTTAGAGAGTAGTACTGCTCCACAGGGTTTTCTTGCTGTAGATAAATCAAATATATGGTGTGTCAGATGGTGATAAGTGTTATGGAGAGAAATTAAGCTGAGGAGGGGATAGGATGATCTTGGGGTCTATAGTGTTGGTGCTTTTTTTTTTTTTTAATGTATGTGACAAATATATGTATAACAAAACAATTGCTATTTCAACAATTTTTACATGTGAAATTCCAGACATTAACTTCATTCACTGTCTTGTGCAAACATCACCACCATTCATTTCCAGATTTTTTCATCATCCTTTAACAGAAATTCAATGCCCTTTAAGCAATAACTTCCCGTTTCCTCCTTCTACCAGGTCCTGTTAACCATTAATAAACTTCGGTCTCTTGCAACTTCCTATTCTGGATGTTTCATATAAGTGGGACTGTACAATAGTTGTCCTTTTGTGTTAATCGTATTTCACTCAGTATAATGTTTTCCAAGTTTATCCATGTTGTAGCATGAATCAGAACTTCATTTCTCTTTATTGCAGAATAATATTCCATTGTATGTGTATACCACATTTTGTTTATTCATTCATCTGTTGATGGACACTTGCATAGCTTCCACCTTTTGGCTGTTTTGAACAATGATATAATGAATGTTGTTGTACGAGTATCTGTTTGAGTCCTTGCTTTCAATTCTTCTGGATATGTACCTAGGAGTGGGACTGCTGGGTCATATGGTTGGTTATTTTATGTTTAACTTTTTGAGGAACCTCCAGACTGTTTTCCACAGAGGCTGCATCATTTTACAGTCCCACCAGCAATGGATGAGAGTGCCACTTTTGCCACATTCTCACCATCAATTGTTATTTTCTTTTTTTCTGATAATAGCCGCCATCCTAGTGGGTGTGAAAGGAGTCTCTTGGTGGTGCAAATGCTTAACACACTTGACTGCTAACGAAAAGGTTGGAGGTTCAGGTACACCCAGGAGCCCCTTAGAAGAAAGGCCTGCTGATCTACTTCCTTAAAAAGTAGCCATTGAGTTCTACTATGGAGCACAGTTCTAGTGTGACACATATGGGATTGCTGTGAGGAATCTACTCGTGGGTAACAGGGAGTGGGTGTGAAGTAGTATCTCATCATGATTTTGATTTGCGTTTCTCTAATGACTAATACATTATACATCTTTCCATGTGCTTATTGGTCATGTGTATATCTTGTTTGAATGTCTGTTCAAGTCCTTTGTCTATTTTTTGATTGGGTTGTCTTTTTGTTGTTGAGTTGTAGGAGTTCTTTATATATTCTGGATTTAAACCCTTATCTGATATATGGCTCCCAGATATCTTCTTCCAATCTGTAGATTGCCGCTTTACTTTGTTGATAAAGTTCTTTGATGCATGAAAGTTTTTAATTTTGATAAAGTCCAATTTACCTATATTGTCTTTTGTTGCTCATGCTTTTGGTAGCATATCTAAGAATCCATTGTCAAAAACCAGGTCTTGAAACATTACCCCTATGTTTTGTTCTAAGAGTTTTATGATTTTAGTTCTTACATTTGTGTTGTTTACCTATTTTGAATTAATTTTTATATATGGTGTGAGGTATGGATCCAACTTCATTCTTTTGTATGTGGAGATCCAGTTGTTCCAGCACCATTTGTTGAAGAGACTATTCTTTCTCCACTGCATGGACTTAACACCCTTGCTGAAAATCAGTTGACCATATATATATGGGTTTATTTTCTGGACTCTCAATTCTATCGCATTGGTCTATCCTTATACCAGTACCAGGCCATTTTGATTACTGTCGCTTTATAGTAAGTTTTGAAACTGGAAAGTGTGAGTTCTCCTAATTTGTTCTTTTTCAAGTGCTTTGGCTATTTGGGGCCTCTTGCAATTCTGTATCAATTTGAGGTTTGCTGTTTCCATTTCCATTTCTGCAAAGGGTGTTGGAATTTTGATATGGATTGTGTTGAAGATTGCTTCGGGTAGTATTGGCATCTTAACAATATGGTACAATTTTTAAACATACTGATAAGTGAAGACCTCACTGAGAAGATAAAATTTGAGTTGAGATGTTAAGGAGATGAGGAGACAAGCCTTTGGGACCTCTGGAGGGAAGCTTTTCAGGCTGAAGGAGCATCCAGTACAAAAGTCCTGGAGTCAGAGTATAGCTGGCATGTTGGAGTGCAGTGAATGAGGGCAGAGAATAGTAGAGGCCAAACTCAAACCAAACCCATTACTAGCAAGTAGATTCTGACTCATAGTGACCCTATAGTAGATGGCAAAGTCCCAGTAAATGGCATATTGGTATGGTGGATGAGAGAGATCTTTGGCTTTTACTGTGACTGATGTGGGTTTTGAGTAGTGAAATGACATAATCCTATTTTCTATTTTAAAGGATCACTTTGGCTTTATGTGGACTATGGGAGGCAAGGACTGGAGAAGGGATAATTTCTTCCTTTACTAAATACAATTATAGTGAAAACAGTAAATCGTTTTCTTTAGCAAAAAGTCTTTGTGGAATAAGTGAGTAAAAAGAACACATGGATTGCAGTACTTTGTGATGATTAACCTTAACTCCAGTTTTCATTATGCATTTATTTATTTAGCAAGTTTTCAGTGAGCATATACTATTTGCTAGCTAGGCATTATGTTAGCCTATGGAGATACTCATGGGTGTAAGATATGCAGAATACTTAAAAGTTGCGATGAGTTCAACTGACTCCAGGACTTTTTTTTTTTTTTTTTAGTTAAAGACTATTCATTCTTTTTTTTTTTAATTTCTCATAGAAAAATTTATATACATATTGTTTTGTGACATTATTTGCAATCCCCACAATGTGAGAGCACATTCCCTCTTTCCATCCTGGGTTCCCTGTGTCCCTTCAACCAGTTCCTGTCCCTTCCTGCCTTCTCATCCTGCCTCCAGACAGGAGCTGCCCATTTGGTCTTGTGTATCTAATGAACTTAGAAGCACACTCCTCACATATATTATTTTTTGTTTTATACTCCTGTCTAATCTTTGTCTGAAGAGTGGGCTTCGGGAATGGTTTTAGTTCTGGGTTAACAGAGCGTCCGGACAAAATAGTTTTGGGGGTTTCTCCAATCTCTGTCAGACCATTAAGTCTAGTCTTTTGATGTGAGTTTGAGTTCTGCTCTGCACTTTTCTCCGACTCCATCCAGGACTCTCTGTTGTGTTCCCTGTCAGGACAGTCATTGGTGGTAGCCAAGCATCGTCTAGTTCTTCTGGTCTCAAGCTGGTGGAGTCTCTGGTTTATGTGGACCTTTAATTAAAGACTATTGGTTTTTAATATTCAGATTTATCATTTCTAAATGTGAAGTCCAATAAAAAATTTTTAATGGAAAGTCTTTGTTCATTAGGTCTAATCAGTCACAATTTCACAATACATTTGTAGATTTAAAAGAGCTTATTGTTTTTAAGTTGCAAGATGCACATCGTTTATGAACAGCAGTGGCCCACCGTTCCAATTTAGCAAGCATTTGCTGAGGTATCACTATGTGTCAGGCACTGTGCTAGATATGGAAGATGGACAGCTGATCTAGATGTAATTCCTCTCTTTGTGGAACTCAGAGTTTAGGAAAGGAGACACATGCACATTAATTTCAACCACATCAGGCTTCATTACAGCCCTTGTAGAGATCTAAAAGAAAGGTAATAGGAGAGTTCCAGAGAGACATTATTCAAATTGGGAAGATCTTAGATGACAAATAAGGATCTATTCTAGTGTGACTTTTATGGATCTTCATGGGCCAAAACATTAGGGCATTTTTCACCATACAAAATGTTTTGTAGACCTTTAAATAATAAGATTTTCAAAGAGGCAGATGTATAAGTTGTTCAAGGAGGTAACCAGGTCAGTAAAAAACCAAGACTATGGAAGATTCCCGCTGGTATAAACTCATTTTAAAAAAGGATAGTTCCGTAAAACAATTTCCAAGGCCAACTCTTCGGACAGGAATTGGACCGGACTGTGGGACATAAAGTGATACTCGTGAGGCATGTGCCTCTTAGCTCAAGTAGATACAAGAGACTAAATGGGCAGCTTCTGTCTGGAAGTGAAATGGGAAGGCAGACAGGGTTAGGAGCTGGTTGAATGGACACGGGGAATCAGGGATGGAAAGGAGTGTGCTGTCACAGTATGGGGAGAGCAGTTATTAGTCACATAACAATGTATGTATAAATTTTTGTATGGGAAAAAATAAAAATTTTTTAAAAAAAGGATAGTTCAAGATGACTAGGTTCTTGATAAGAGTCCCTGGGTGGCACAAATGGTTAAGGACTGGACTACTAACCAAAAGTTCAAACCCACCCAGAGTGTCTCAGAAGTAAGTCCTGGCAATCTGCTTCTGAAAGATCACAGCCTTGAAAACCCTATGGAACATTTCTCCTCTGCACATGTGGGGTTACCATGAGTCAGAATCAACTGACAACAACAACAACAAAGTTCTTGATAGTAAAGAAGCATATGCAAGAGATATGCTAAAAGTGAAGGAGAAACAGAACAATTATTTTTCAAATAAGTTGCTGATAAAGCAAAAATACAAGGGACCTCCCACCTTCTCACCCACCGTTATGAGCAAGTTTCCTTTATTGATAGGGTATAAGTTTTCTTTTTGAAAATCAATAAACAAGGCATAATTTTTTTTGGTACCATTTTTGTTGAGATATAATTCACATACCATACAATTCACCCATTTAAAAGTGTACAATTCAATGGTTTTTAGTATATTTACAAGCTTATACAACCATCACCACAATCAATTTAAATACATTTACATCATCTTTCCACACCAAACAACCCATACCCCTTAGCAGTCACTCTCCCTTCTCCTCCTCCTCTCTAGCCCTAGGCAACCACTAATCTACTTTAATCTACTTTCTGTCTCTGTAGATTTGCCTGTTCTGTATGCTTCATATAAATGGAGTAATCCAGTATGTGATTCTTTGTGATCAACTTCTTTCACTTAGCATGTTATCAAGGTTCTTCCATGTTGTAGTTAGCATTTCATTCCTTTTTGTTGCCAAATAATAGTTTATTATATACTGTTATGGATTGAACTGTATTCCCCCCAAAATAACCCTGTTTGGAAAGAGGGGGTTTCTTTTGTTATGTTAATGAGGCCATACCCAAGTAGAATGGGTCTTAAACCTGATTACTTCTTAGTGGAGTCTTATAAAAAAGAGCAGAATAGACACAGACATACAAAGGGGAAGATAAAATGTGAAGATAGAGGCAAATTAATCTATAAATCCAGGAACACCAAGGATTGCCAGCAGCTAATAGAAGCTGAAAGACACAAGGACCTTCCGCTTGAGCCAACACCTGGAATTTGGGTTTCTAGTTGCCAGAACTGTGAGAAAATAGATTTCTGTTCTTTAAAGCTACCTACTTATTGGTAATTTTTGTTACAGTAGCCCTAGGAAACTAAGACATAGGGTAAGCCACATTTTGTTTATCCATTCCTTAGTTGATAGACATTTGACTTGTTTCTACTTTTTGCCTCTTATGAATTACGTTGCTATGAACATTCAAAGGCACCATATTTTGCTGGGTCAGATTATAACTGAAGGTTACGAATCACATCCGGTATCCTGCTGGAATGACAGGCCACCGTCTTTACCATTACCCTAATCGATCTAGGTGAGATACTGGACATTAGGCAAATTGGTGCCGGTGACCTTTCTGGGCTTTCTACCTTCTTGACAAACTCCATTTGCCAGCCTTCTGCTCAGGTTCAGGCCTCAGGCAGGAGACCACCGTGAACTGGAGCAAATGCCCACAGCTGGACCAGAGAGTCCATCATGTTTCTGGAATAGAGTGTCCAGAAGTGCCTGACCCTGGAGAGAAGATGCAAAGAAGGAAGCAGAGCCTGGCAGGGGCCTACATTTAACTGAGCTTTCCTGTCTACAGTCGTCTAGAATACTTGAATACCGGGTACCAGTGGCAACTTTTGTAGAAACAAAGTAAATGTGTGGTCGTTCCTCCATCTCCCTACCCCCACTTCATACTGAGAAAGTAAAACCATATGGGAACTGAGAGTGAGCATATGGGTGTGAGGTGAAGCATACGGGCAGATAGAGGCAGGGCTGCAGTACCCGTCTGCTTGTCTTTGTTATCTGTCTAGTTGCTTCTTAATGTGTTCTTTTTCCTCTCATCAATTCACTTCTTGGAAGGTTTGCTTGTTATTTTAATTTTTTTGTCTATGTATGATTTATGTCTTGAACGAGATGTGTGATGTACAAAATCTCCAGAAACAGTTTCTTGATCAGAACTTCGTCTCCATTCTGCATGACTCAGTACGACGAGCTGAGTCTTGGAAAATAATAAACACAGTGGCCAGTGTAAAGTGACAGGGTGGAGGTACTTGAGATGAACTGGCTTCGGCTTCACAGCAACAATGAGGGCGATAGTCTGGTGAGGGGAGGTGAACGCAGAGCATCTCTGAATTCCAGCCTTTTGAGCCTGTCTTCTTTTTTGTCTCCTGATTTATTCCAGGACAGCATTTGGGGTAAGGGGACTGAGTTTCCCAAAATATTTTTAAAATGGTTCAGAACATGCCTTGTAGGGAATAAGGTGAGTGGCAGCTCCAAATGGTGGTTTTATGGCCCTTGGATTCCTTTGACCAGCCCCAGAAAGTTATGTGTGCCCCTTCCTCAGAGTGCCACCCGCCGCCCTCTGTGCTCAGCTGTCTTGAGCCCCATCACTTCCTTCTCACTCCCCTGAAGACTGAGGAATCAGAGCCCTCCTCACCTAGAAGACTTTGTTCCACTGAACGATTTTGTAGCTCCACCCTCTTTGTTGCTTTATGCTCACTCTTAGCTCCCATATGGTTTTACTTTCTCAGTAGAGATTTTGTAGCTCCACTCTCTTTGTCACCTTACACTGGCCACCGTGTTTATTATTTTCCAAGACTCAGTGCGTACTGAGTCATGTAGAATGGAAATGCAGTTCTGATCAAGAGACTGTGGTGACCCCGAGATTATGGCCCCTGGATACCCTTTTAGCTCAGTAATGAAGTCACTCCTGAGGTTCACCCTTCAGCCAAAGATTAGACAGGCCCATAAAACAAAACTAGGCTAAAGGGGCACAACAGCCCAGGGGCAAGGACTAGAAGGCAGGAGGGGACAGGAAAGCTGGTAATAGGGAACCCAAAGGTCAAGAAGGGAGAGCGTTGACATGTTTGTGGGGTCATTAACCAATGTTATAAAACAATATGTGTACTAACTGTTTAATGAGAAGCTAGTTTGTTCTGTAAACCTTCATCTAAAGTACATTTAAAAAAAAAAGAAACTGGTGATTTTGCTTCTATTTAATTGTCTGTTCTTGATTATCTAGTAACACATGATTGTCTATTAAGCCCTGAAGGCAGGGTTTTCATAGTGACCATTAACCATGCTTGATCCTCCTTATTGAATGACTTCACTTTATGAGCAATGTCAGTGAGTGTTTAATAAGATGAAGTAGAATCCAGAGGATGTCATTTTTAAAATACTGTTTGTAGACAGTGAAGGCTAGCATTTATCTTACTGCCCTTTGGTAATTAAAGGAGCCCTGGTGGTACAGTCCCGCTCAGCTGCTAACCAGAAGGTCAGCGTTCAAATCCACCAGCCACTCCACAGAAGAAAGATGTGACAGTCTGCTCCTGTAAAGATTTACAGCTTTGGAAACCCTATGGGTCAGTTCTACCCTCTCCTATAGGATCGCTATGAGTTGGAATTAACTCTCTGGCAGTGAGTTCGGTTTTGATTTTTGGTAATTAGAGTTTGTACATAGGAGGCTGACTGTCCATACTGTGCAGCTTCAGGCATGCCTGTAACTTATTTTTCTGCTTTCTGAGAGTGCTGCCCACCCCTAACCCAGCTATGAATTTGAATCCAGTCCTAAAAGTCATACACCACAGCCTGTTATCCATCTTAGCAACAGAATGCTGACTTTTAGCAATTTCTTTTATTCAAGCTCCAGTTTTACCCAGTCTTTCTTTCTCTATGTGTCAGAGTAATGATGTGTCTACTCATAAAGTTGTCCCATTTGTCTAAAACATTTATTGAAGGTGGTAATTCTCTCTTGAATGTAAAAAAATGTCTTAACCACGGAAGATAATACAAATAAGTGCATTGTACTCTAGAAAGACCATCTTCCAGTTTGTCAGTTATAGAACAGGGTGTTTTTTCATTACCAGAAGATCGAGATCACTTTGTCATTCCAATCAAACCTTGACCCTAGCAAGACCCAAATTTAATGGGAGCAATCTGTTTAATTTCATCTGTGCCAGAATACCAAATACCACTTATCCTAATCCTATGATCAGTTCTAAAAAAATTTTGCTATACTTTACCAGATTAATAAGTTTCTGAAATTGTTATTGGGAAAATAAGTTCTGATTAACAAAATATATTTTGTAATATATATTTATTCTTCAGGGACGTACCTAGTTCATAAATTGGGGATACCTGTACATTTAATTTCTTTTATAATTTAGTATTAACGCCATGATAACTGATTAAGCTTGCTGAGTTTTACTATGTTCCTTGAAACAGTAATGAGGCCCAGTGGTTCATTTAAAGCTAGGGTAGAAACTAAAGAAATCCAATTAAGCTGGCATTTATTCTGAAGATTTAAACCCATATCATCAGATTATCCATAGTTATTTTATGAGGATTTTCCGATGTATTTCTTTCCAAAGTAGAAATTCCTACGTGTGTGTGTGTGTTTAACTGCTTAGGGGAACCTTATTAGATTTATTAATAATAAACAATATGTTTCTCTGATTACTATCCTTCCAAACAAGTCTTTCAGTTAATAACAACAACAATAATACTGGTCTTCCAAAACCTGTGAAAACGTTACTTTGTATGACAAAAGGGACATTGCAGATGTGATTAAGTTAAAGATCTTGAGATGGGGAGATTGTCTTGTTATGTGGGCACACCCTACATGCAATCTTAAGGGTCCTTACAAGAGGGAAGCAGGAGGATCAATGGAAGAGAAGGTGGTGTTGTGACAGTGGAAGCAGAAATTGGACTGATGCAGCTGGGAGCTAAGGAATGTCAGTGGACTCTAGAATCTGGAAAAAGAAAGGAACAGATTCTCCCTCCTAGAGTCTCCAGAAGGAACCAGCCCCACCAACACCTTGCTTTTAGCCCCTTAAGTCTCATTTGGACTCCTGACCTCCAGAATTAGAAGAAAGTAAATTTGTGTTGCTTTAAGCCATTAAGTTTGTGGTAATTTGTTACAGCAGCAGTAGGTAACTAATGCAAACCTATTCTGTAATCACTGATTTTCTTTTTCACTAGACTTGTACTGTCCAATATGGTAGTCACTAGCCACACGTGACTATTTAAATTTAACTTTATTTAAAATTAAATACAGAAATTAAAATTTTAGTTGCTCAGTCTTACTTGCCACATTTCAAGTGTTCAATAGCCACATGTGGCTAGTGGCTACTAAATTAGACAGTGTAGATATAGAATATTTCCATCATTGCAGATGTTCTATTGAACAGTGCTTCTTAGACTATGTAAGTTCCTTAAAGACAGAAATTGTATCTTATGTACCTAGGCCCACCCCTGACATTTGTAGGGGCCAGTTTAGAATCTTTGCAATCAGAATAATTAGAAGCCTCAACTCTTTATCTTCCTATTCCCAGCTCTGTCCCTCACTACAGAGGACTTGAATGGATCTGGAGCAGAGGCTGGTCAGTCCCTGGGAGCGGGTCTGCCTATATGGACAGGGAATTCCAGGTCATGCATATATAGAGCACACTCTAAATGTAAGGTGCAGGATCTGGGTGAGGACATCCCCTTGGTACCTAGAACTCATTACCAGGACAGGGGCCCCGTTTACCCAGGTCTGAGAGTGTCTTCTATGCATCAACCCCAAAGCTGGATAATGGGTGGTAGGTATATAGTATTGTTGAATAAACAATTTTTTTTGAAAACCTGCTAATGCCCTGCTTGGGTGAGTACTGGTATTTAGCAGTGAATAAAACAACTTCCCTGCCCTCAGGGTGCTTATATTCTAGGAGGAAAGATAGCTAATTAGCCAATAAATAAATGTATATTCTAATGCCAGGGTGGTAAGTGCTGTGAAGAAAAATTACCATAGTAATGGTATAGAGTGATGTGGTTTGGGGAATTGATGGGTGTATTGTAGATAGGCAATTAGATAAAACTTTTCAGGGGAGGTGACATCTGAGGATAAGCCTCAGTGAAGTGAGACAAGGAAGATGGGAAAGAAGGGAAGAAAGGAAAGGATGAAATGAATTGATGTGGGTTCTAGTTTTAATCACTGGCATTCAGAAATTTATGTCCCCCAATAGTACACTTCCCACTGGCTCCATTTGTATATCCACACCAGCCAAGATTCATTGAGCATTATTATTTAAATATTGAAAATTGTATATGTATATATATTTTTTCCAGACACAGAATTACATTATAATATTGAATATGCCTTTTTCAGACTACAGACTGTAGGGATTCTGATACATGTCCCATACTTCCCAGTGAGAATGTCTTCTGTTTATAATCTGAGCTATTATTTAAATTATACTTCAGGGAGACCTTTGTACTAAAATGCTAATAGTTGCTGTTGAGTCACTTCTGACTCATGGCAACCCCGTGTGTGTCAGAGTACAAACGTGCTCCGTAGGGTTTTCAATGGCTGATTTTTCAGAAGTAGATCACCAAGCTTTTCTTCTGAGGCAACTCTCAGTGGACTCAAACCTCCAACCTTTCGGTTAGTAGTCAAGTACAACCTTGTGCACCACCCTGGGACCCTACGTAAATCCTATATATACCTTAAACAGTGCAGAATTAACAACCTGGTGTAATTTTCTCCTTGTCCATTGCTTTGGTAATTAGGAGTGAAGAACTGGCTGATTCTCTAATCCTCATTTATACTTTTAAAACCTATACTCTCTATATCTTCTCTGTTTAATATGGTAGCCACTAGCCAAGTGTGGTGTGCAACAGTTGAAGTTTGTCTAGTCCAAGTTGAGATGTGCCATAAGTGCAAAATACACACCAAATTTTAAAGATTTAGTATATTAATAAAGTAAAATATGTCATATTATTTTTTTATATTGATTCCATGTTGCAATTAAAATATTTTAGGTATGTTGAGTTAAACAAAAATACATTATTAAAATTTATTTCAACTGTTTCTTTTTAGTTTCTTTAATGTGGCTACTAGAAAATTTAAAATTACATCTCTGTAATTTGTGGTTTATATTCTGTTTCTATCTGCTTGCTCTCTGGGGGTACTTGCCTACAGTTTGGACATATAATTTGGATGTAATGCCTTGGAGAGAAAATAAAATGTATGTTCACCAACAGCCACAGAGCAGTGTCTTTCATGTTACATTTAACTACATAGGAACCATTTAATAGGGACGAATCCATAGATGGAGTATTGTTCAGTAGATTAATGAGTTTCTTTGAAATATGACTGTTACCTGCTTTAGACTTTTATCTCCATGGCATGTTTTTCTTAGAACTGAAATTTTAAGATGGCAAGTATAGTCCTTTTAAGAGCAAGGTGTTTTTCAGGACCATTGGGAAAAAGTTTAATGAGAACCATCTTAAAAATAGTAGTATTCCGTATTTTAAGGAATTGTAAACCCTTTTAAACTTTCTTATGAAATAACCTGGTATGGCTAAATGTAACATTGCTGCAATAGACAAAATTATTGTGTGCGTGTTGTTTTTAATCAACTTGTTGGTCTGAATAACTTCGAAATATGTAATTGGAAACAGCAAAAGTTGCGGAAACAATGGCATATATTTTGGTATTCATTTTTTTCTTTTCCCTGGGGGCTGGCGCAAGGGCTGTTGGAAGTTAGTTAGAGAAGAGGAAGAAAAGGATTTCAAGAACTTCCTTTTTGTATAGTTAAAAGTATGGACTGGAGCCAGACTGCCCAGCTTCAGAACCCAGCTTCACCTCCTAGCCAAGCGACCTTGGGCAAATTTCATAATCTCTTTTTGCCTCAGTGTACTCATCTGTGAAACTATGATAATAATAGCACTTACCCACAGAATTGATATGAGAATTAAAGGAGTTAATTCATATAAAAAAGAACAGTGCATGACACATAATATACACTTAACAGAGTTAACCATAAAATATTTTCTTATTCTAGTTGTCTGTGATGAAATATCTTACCTTTGAAAGGAAATTTGAATTTTCTAAGCCCTTTGTCATTCATAACTTCATCCTTCCGGCAACAGTGATTTGAGTCGATATGGGTGGGTATTTATTATACCTGCTATAAGGATGAAGTAAGTCACTTATGGTTCACAAGAGGTCCAGTAACTTGCCCAAGGTCACTCAGGCACTTAGTGACAGAGCTGGGACTCTCATCCAAGTCTACTGATTCTCAGTTTATTCTTCCCAGTAGCCAGATAAACATGGCTTTATAAATCCCAGGGCATTTATTATACTGTGGTATATACATTGATGCCTGTGTAACTTCCTAATTATTTTGTGGTTTTTCCTCTTTGAATTACACCTCAAGAATAGCTCACCAAAGATTACTTGTGGACAACTTGAGGGTGTGTTTATTTTACAAAAAAATCCCAGTAAACTCTACATTTAAACATTGTAATGGCAGAGGGTTACAATCTTGCTTAAGGCTGGTACAGGGGGAAAATATAGGCTTTGGAGACAAAGATGTATTTGAAACCTAGCTTTGCCTTTAAGTGCGTTGTGGCCTAGGGCTAATCACTTAACCTCTCCAAATCTTCCTGTTGCTGCTGAGTCAATTCCTACTCATAGCAACGCTATAGGACAGAGTAGCGCTGCCCCACAGGGTTTCCAAGGCTGTAAAAGACTGCCACATCTTTCTCCCATGAAGTGGCTGGTGGTTTTGAACCACGGACCTTTCTGTTAGCAGCTGAGCGCTTAACCACTGCCTCAGCAGTGCTCCTTGTTGTAAGGATTAGTGGTAATGTAATAAAGAACCTAATCCTTAGGTTGTTGTTGTTCGGTGCCATCAAGTCAATTCTGACTCATAGCAACCCCATGTGACAGAGTAGAACTGCCTCATAGGATTTTCTAGGCTGTAATCTTTACGGAAGCAGATCACCAGATCTTTCTTCCACAGAGCTTTCTTAGGAGGGGACCAATAATGGTAGTTATTGATGCTCTGGAAATTCTACTGATGGATAGCAGTGGAGTCATATCATCTACACCAAAGATGGCATATGAATAAATCATTAGGTGTTGAAAACTCAAAATTGATATAACCTAGAGCTTTGCATATTAGAAAAATATTTGGAAGAATAGTCAACAAAATGTTATCAGTATTAATCTCTCAGTGATAGAAAATCAGCTTGGGTTTTTTGTTATATTTTCTAACTCTTTACAGTGTATATGCCTGCTTTTCTAGTAGGAAAAGATTTTTTTTTTTTTGTTAAAGCTTTATGGAGATATAATTTACACACTGTAAAATTCACCTGTTTTAAATGTACAATTCAGTAGTGTTTAGTGTATTGTCAGAGTTTTGCAGCCATTACCACCACTAAATTTTGGAACATTTTCATCACTCCAGAAAGAAACCTCATGCCCATTATCATTCACTCCCCTATGCCTCTAGCCCTGCACAACCACTAACCTACTTTCTGTCTCTCTAGATTTGCCCAATCTGGACATTTCATATAAATAGACTGATACAATAGATAGTCTTTTGTATCTGACTGCTTTTACTTAGCAGAATGTTTTTGAAGCTCATCCATGTTTTGTGTATCAGCACTTCATTCATTTTTAGAAAGGATTATTTTTAAATTAAAAGAATCATTCATATTTTTAAAACCATTATAATTAATTGCACCATAGTAACAGGTATGTTCTTTGGATGGGTGATTTCCTCCTCTCTGTACTTTTCTAAAACGAGTATATTTATATGAATGATGGGGAAAATAAAAGTACGTTTTTCATAGGCATCATCACCACCCCAACAATGGGACTAAAAAAAAATGGATTCTGGGGAAATGTGTGAAGGTGTTTAGGACCAATAGATGTAATAATAAATAACAGTAGGTAACATTTAGTGGGCATTTTTTATGTGAGGCTCTGTATTTGAACCCTTTACATGTGTCATCTAATTTAATCCTCATAGCAACACTATGAGATGGTTTTAACAGAAGTTTGAAAGTAAGTAAATTGTCCAGATTTAAACTTTTGCTTTCTAAAGACAATCCTGGTCATGGTAACAGAGAAAATCTTCACTTTACACTCAGTTGGAGAAACAAAGCTTTCCACAAGACTGATGACCAAATTTGCACTGAGCCAAGTCTTCTCAGCTGTTAGTTGTCATGCAGACCTAATTACCATCCCATGTTCTATGTTTTTTCTAGAATTTCTTTTAACTGGATACTTTAGGGGTGGTGGAAATAAATAATGGAGATGATTTTGATCGAATATCCTTTTCTTGATTTGGGCTTAAGGGACAGGAGAAGAAGGGGTACAAGTGTAAGTGGGAGAGGTTTGTTAAATAAAAAGTAAAACAGGGAGTGGTACTGAAACCAGGTTTTATACCACTCCAGGTTGACTAGTTATGGGTGAGTAAATTCCCTCCTCTGCTATAGTGGGAGATAAACCTGACAACCACACCTTCCTTTTAGCCCGTGGTTCCCAGTGTTATTAGGAAAGAATGGGTTAATTTTGAAGGAAGTTTCATATATGAGTGTTTCTAACCATTTTCCCATAACTCTTAAACATTTCATTTAAGTATTTTGTATTCACTTCTCACAAGTTGCCTTATATGTGGTTTTTGGTTGATTGACATTGTCCTGTCTCTTGAGCATATTTACTCATACAAAGTTCACTTTTGGAAGTTTGATATTGAAGTAAAAAATTATTTCTGTGAGCTCTTTGGTTGCAAGGGAGGGGGCCCTAGCTTATTTGTCGTTATGTTGCAGACAACTAACACGAGCTACCAAATGTTGACATTTGACACATTTCTGTTGAACCAGTGGATAAGATCTAGTTTCAGTGCAAAAAGAATTTTCTAAGAGTTGGAACTGCCAGATGGTAGCACGTATCATAGACTGCTCTGGGAGATATTGAATCCTAGCAGGCGTGGGCTTGGGCAGGGGGAGGGTTTGATCACCAGATAGTAGCTAGGATTAAATCATTTCTAAGGTTTATTATAAATTTGAGATTCTGTGATTCGTCTGTTTCTCTAACATGTGTCCAAAACGGAGATATATGAAAAGTTTATTGAAACTGCAGACTATCTAATAAAGCCCTTGATAGTAATGACAGTTAGAGGGATTTGTACCAGCAGTGGGAGCTGAGATGGTTTTCTCTGAATTCTCAAGTCAGCAGGAACAGTTCTCATCTTGAGAAACAGTTACAATATTATTGGACTTCAGGTCATCTTCCAGATTTGGGCTGAGACCCAGGAGAGAATAGTGAGAAGGAGAAACTGTTCTCAGTACTTACAATACTGAGAAAATGAGTGTGAGAAGTTTTAGAATAATTTAAGCTATTGACATCCAGTTCCAAATAAAACCACTTAAAAGCCAGGAAATAATTCAAATCCTTAAATATATCACCTTAAATTATTTCAATTTTTTTTATTGCACTTTAGATGAAGGTTTACAGAAGAAATAATATCTCATTAAACTGTTAGTACACATATTGTTTTATGACATTGGTTAACAACCCCATGACCTGTCAACACTCTCCCTTCTCAACCTTGGAGGACCTTTTTTTTTTTTTTGGTGAAAATATGCGTAGCCAAAGATACACCATTTCAAAAATTTCTGCATGTGCAGTTCAGTGACTTCGATTACATTCTTCCAGTTGTGCTGCTATTCTCACTATCCTTTTCCAAATTATTCCATCACCATTATCTTCAACTCACTGACCCCTAGGCTTCCCATCCAACCTTTTGAGTTGCTGTTGTCAATTTGATCTCACATAGATAATTCTTTTTTTTTTTTTTTTGTACTTTAGATGAAGGTTTACAGAACAAATAGTTTCTCATTAAACAGTTAGTACACATATTGCCCTGTGACAATCGTTAACAACCCCATGACATGTCAACACTGTCCCTTCTCGACCTTGGGTTCCGTATCACCAGCTTTCCTGTCCCCTCCTGCCTTCTAGTCCTTGTCCCTGGACTGCTGTGCCTCATTAGTCCCGTTTTGTTTTATAGGGCTGTCCAGTCCCTGGCTGAACGGTGAACGTTGGGAGTGACTTCACCACTGAGCTAAAAGGGTGTCTGGAGGCCATACTCTTGGGGTTTTCTCCAGTCTCTGTCAGGCCAGTAAATCTGGTCTTTTTTTGTGAGTTAGAATTTTGTTCTACATCCTTCTCCATCTCTGTCCAGGACCTTCTGTTGTGATCCTGGTCAGAACAGTCAGTGGTGGTAGCCAGGTACCATCTAACTGTACTGGACTTAGTCTTGTGGAGGCCATGGTAGTTGTGGTCCATTAGTCCTTTGGACTAATCTTCTCCTTGTATCCTGTTCTCTCTCTTCACTTCTCCCTTGCTCCTGAAGTGGTGAGACCAGTGGAGTATCTTAGATGGCTGCTCACAGGCTTCTAAGACCCCAGATGCTTCTCACCAAGGTAGAGTGTAGAACATTGTCTTTATAAACTGTGTTATGCCAATTGAGCTAGATATTCCCTGAGACCATGGCCCCCACAGCCCTCCTCCCAGCAATTCAGTCCCTCAGGAAGTTTGGATGTGTCTGTGGAGCTTCCATGCCCTTTCCTTGGACAAGTTGTGCTGGCCTCCCCAGTATTGTATACTGTCTTACCCTTCACCAGAGTTATCACTTACCTATTATCTGTTTAGTTTACTCCCCAGGAGATAGGGCCAAGATTGCAGAGTAGTCACATACTTACAGTGGTGCCTCTTACAACAAAAACCCGAGAAAACAAGTGAATTGATTATATGTGACAATCTAGGAGCCCTGAACATCAAAGACAAAGTTGAGGAATCAGACTGCGTGGCGGGGGAGGGAGAGACAGTTCAGAAACAGCAAGGAGTGCCAGACCTGACCTGGGGAGATCCTGAGCCCCTCAGGCTGGATCAGGTCAGGGGTGAGAGGTGAGGTGGGCAAACAACAGTGCTGGGGAGGCATTTTCCACATCGGGAGAGAACCAGCGACAGAGAGTCTACTCAGCCATCCAGAACTAGTGAGAAGCAGCCCACGATTAGTGAAAGATAAGTACTTGCATCTGGCTGACTGCATGGATCAAAAACACCCGCCTTAGGGAAAAATCTGTCTCCCATTTACCTCCTCGTTCCCTGCTCTGCGCTTCAGCAATTGCCGAGTCCCCTGGGCCAGAAGTAGGACCCATCACGTGCCCTGAGCCATTCTCCCAGCCTTGGAGAGTGAATAAATTAACAAACATGGGAAAAAGTAATCTGCTGGCTCCCCTAAGTCAGGAACTCAGGGTAGATACAGCTCCTTTGCCTAGGCACAGGCATAAGGAATCCATGGACTTCAGTGCCTTTCCCCCTGCATAGACTTGTGTGGGCCCATTTCAGCAGCGTAGTCCCTCATTACTGCAGCACAACAGGGTATATACCTGAAGTCTAACTTCAGCTGTTTCAGCTATGAATTGGCAGGTCTGTGACATTTGACACTGGCCTGCCCATTAAGCAGGGTCCTCACCTACCCACATCAGGGGCCTGAGGACTGGTGGCGCCACCCATGCCACCTGAGACAGGGGCCCAAGAATAAGAGGTGCCCCCCAGTCCTTACAGCCAGCAGTATTAGGTGCTCATAGTCGGGCTGCAGAACCCACCCACCTACGCGCTCTAGGAAACAGGGACATGCTTTCCTCCTGGCTACTCGGGGGTGGCCATCAGCCCCCTGCCTTGCTCAGCCTGTGTCCCCCTGCTACAGCCAGATGCCTGTGCTTACACCAATCACCCATGCCTGTCTAGAACTGTAGGTGAGAGCCTGCACCACACACTTGGTGGCTGACTACCTGGACACCTGAGCTGAATCCATATAGGAGGAGTGGGCGGACTCCTGAGCTCACATACCTAGTGGCAGGTCTGAACACCTAGGGGCAGGACATTGGAGCTTCAGGGGTGCTGGTGACTGGGCTAGCTCACATAAGCAGCCAGTGTGGGCATATGAGAACAAAACAAGAAGCTAGGACACAGTAAGCAAACATAAAATAAATAAATACAATAACTTATTGATGGCTTGGAGACAATAGTCAATATCAAATCACATAAAGAGGCAGACCACAATGGCTTCAGCAAACTCCCAAAATAAAGAATCTAGAAATTTTCTGGAGGAAGAAAATTTCTTGGAATTACAACAGGCAGAATACAAAAGATTAATATACAGAACTCTTAAAGAGATTAGGAATGAAATTAAGTGAAACACAGAACATGCAATAGAGGAACTCAAGAAGTTTAGAGAAGAGCATAATGACAAATCTAACAGGCTGCAAGAACCCATAGAGAGACAGCAATCAGAAATCCAGAAGATTAACAATAAAATTTCAGAATTAGACAGCTCAGTAGAAAGTCATAGGAGCAGAAATGAGGCAATGGAAGTCAGAATTAGTAAGATTGAAGATAAAACACTAGACACCAATTTGTTTGAGGAAAAATGAGATAAAAGGATTTTAAAAAAATGAAGAAACCCTAAGAATTATATGGGATTCTGTCAAGAGGAATAACCTACGAGTGATTGGAGTACCAGAAGAGGGGAGGATAACAGAAAATACAGAGGGAATTGTTGAAGATATGTTGGCAGAAAACTTCCCTGGTATCGTGAAAGATGAGAAGATAACTATCCAAGATGTTCATCAAACCCCACATAAGGTAGATCCCAAACGAAAGTCACCAAGACGTATTATAATCAAACTTGCCAAAACCAAAGATAAAGAGAGAATTTTAAGAGCAGCTAGGGATGAATAAACGAAAAGTCATCTACAAAGGAGAGTCAATAAGAATAAGCTTGGACTACTCAGCAGAAACCATGCAGGCAAGAAGGCAGTGGGATGACATATATAAAGCCTTGAAGGAAAAAAAAAACTGCTAGCCAAAAATTGTATATTTAGCAAAACTGTCTCTCAAATATGATGGCACAATTAGGGCATTTCCAGATAAACAGAAGTTTAGGGAATTTGCAAACACCAAACCAAAATTACAGGAAATACTAAAGGGAGTCCTCCAGTTAGAAAATCAATAACATCAGATAACAACCCAAGACTAGAACACAGGACAGAGCAACCAAGTATCAACCCAAATAGGGAAGTCAGAGAAAGAAATCAAAGTTAAAACACTGAAAATAGGGAAACAGATATCAATATGTAAAATGTGACAACATAAAAAAAAAAAAAAGAGGGACTTAAAAAATTTAGACATAATGAGAAACTGTTTGTTCTGTAAACCTTCATCTAAGGTACAAAAAAAAATTATCTATATGAGATCAAATTGACAACAGCAACTCAAAAGGTTGGATGGGAAGCCTAGGGGTCAGTGAGTTGAAGATAATAGTGATGGAATAATTTGGAAAAGGATAGTGAGAATAGCAGCACAACTGGAAGAATGTAATCGATGTCACTGAATTTTACAAGTAGAAAGTTTTGAAATGGTCTAACTTTGGCTGTGTATTTTTTCACCAAAAAAAAAAAAAAAAAAAAAAGGGTCCTCCAAGGTTGAGAAGGGAGAGTGTTGACATGTCATGGGGTTGTTAACCAATGTCATAAAACAATATGTGTACTGACGGTTTAATGAGAAACTATTTGTTCTGTAAATCTCCATCTAAAGTACAATTTAAAAAAAAATATATATATAAAAATGTAGGCATAGATTTTTCATATGGAGAGGAAGTCAAGGCGATATAAAGAAAAGACTGGTATAAACTTAGAAAAAATAGGGGTAAATATTAAGGTAACCACACCACAAAGGAAATTAATAATCCTACATGTCAAAATAAAAAAGAAGAACAATATAAAGACTCAGCAAATACAAAATCAACAACAATGAAAAAGATGGAAAGAAAATATATAAAGAAAAACGACAGCACAGAAATTAAGCGGAACAAAGAAACTGTGAACAGCACACAAAAAAAGACATCAAAATGACAACACTATACTCATACCTATCAATAATTACACTGATGCAAATGGGCTAAATGTACCAATAAAGAGACAGAGAGTAGCAGACTGGATTAAAAAACACGATCCGTCTGTATGCTGCCTACAAGAGACACACCTTAGACTTATAAAGACACAAACAAACTAAAACTCAAAGGATGGAAAACAATATAGCAAGCAAACAACACTCAAAAAAGAGCAGGAGTGGCAATATTAATCTCTGACAAAACTGACTTTAAAGTAACATCCACCACAAAGGATAAGGAAGGACTCTATATAATGATTAAAAGTTCATAGACAGCTCCACAATAGTAGTAGGAGACTTCAGCACACCACTTTCGTGAAGGACAGAACATCCAGAAAAAAGCTCAACAAAGACATGGAAAATGTAAATGCTACAATCAACCAACTTGATCTCATGGACGTATACCAAAGACTCCACCCAACAGCAGCCAAGTATGCTTTCTTTTCCAACTCATATGGAACGTTCTCCAGGATAGACCACATACTAGTCTATAAAGCAAGCCTTAACAAAACCCCAAGCATCGAAATACTACAAACCATCTTTTTTGAACATAAAGCCATAAACTTAGAAATCAATAACAGAAAAAGCAATGAAAAAAAATCAAACACATAGAAACTGAACAACACCTTGCTCAAAACTACTGAGTTATAGAAGAAATTAAGGATGGAATAAAGAAATTTATAGAATCAAATGAGAATGAAAACACATCTTACCAGAACCTTTGGGACACAGCAAAAGGAGTGCTCAGAGGTCAATTTATAGCAATAAATGCATATATCAAGAAGAAGGAAGAACTAAAATCAAAACATTAACCCTACAACTGGAACAAGTAGAAAGAGAGAGCAGCAAAAGAAGCCCTCAGGTGCCAGAGAAAGGAAATAATAAGAATTAGAGCAGAATTAAATGAAATAGAGAAGAGAAAAACAATTGAAAGAGTTAACAAGATCACAAACTGGTTCTTTGAAAAGATCAACAAAATGGATAAACCATTGGCCAAACTGACAAAAGAAAAACAGGAGAGGAAGCAAATAACCCAAATAAGAAATGAGATGGGTGATATCACAACAGACCCAGCTGAAATTAAAAGAATCATAACAGAATACCATAAAAAATTGTACTATAACAAATTTGAAGATCTAGAGGAAATGATCAAATTTCTAGAAACTCACTACCTACCTAAACTAACACAAACAGAGGTAGAAGAACTAAATAAACCCGTAACAAAAGAAGAGATTGAAAAGGTAATTTAAAAACTCTGAACAAAAAAAAAGCCCTGGCCCGGATGGCTTCCCTGGAGAATCCTACCAAACTTTCAGAGAAGAGTTAACACCACTACTGCTAAAGGTATTTCAGAGCATAGAAAAGGATGGAATACTCCCAGAGTTATCCTGTGAAGCCAGCATAACCCTGATACCAAAACCAGTTAAAGACACCACAAAAAAAGAAAATTACAGACCAATATCCCTCATGAACATTGACACAGAAATCCTCAACAAAATTCTGGCCAATAGAATTCAGCAACATATCAAAAAAATAATTCACCGTGATCAAGTGAGATTTATACCAGGTATGCAGGGATGGTTCAACATTAGAAAAACAATCAATGTAATCCATCACATAAATAAAACAGTAGAACCACATTATCTTATCAATCATTACAGAAAAGGCATTTGACAATGTCCAACACCCACTCACGATAACAACTCTCAACAAAATAGGAATAGAAGGGAAATTCCTCAACATAATTAAGGGCATTTATACAAAGCCTACAGCCAACATCATCCTAAATGGAGAAAGTTTGAAAGCATTCCCCTTGAGAACAGGAACCAAACAGGATGCCCTTCATCACCACTCTTATTCAACGTTGTGCTGGAGGTCCTAGCCAGAGCAATTAGGCTAGAAAAAGAATATAGGGTCTCCAGATTGGTAGGGAAGAAGTCAAAGTGTCTCTATTTGCAGATAATATCATCTTATACACAGAAAACCGCAAAGAATCCACAAGAAAATTACTGGAACTAATAGAAGATTTCAGCGAAGTATCAGGATACAAGATAAACACAAAAATCATTTGGATTCCTTTAGACTGACAAAGAGAATTTCCAAGAGGAAATCACCAAATCAATACCATTTGCAGTAGCCCCCAAGACGATAAAATACTTAGGAATAAATCTAACCAGAGACGTAAAAGACCTATACAATGAAAACTACAATGCACTATTGCAAGAAACCAAAAGAGACCTACATAAGTGGAAAAACATACTTGCTCATGGATAGGAAGACTCAACATTGTGAAAATGTCAATTCTACCCAAAGTGATCTACAGGTGCAGTGCAATCCTGATCCATACTCCAAAGACATTTTTTAATGAGCTGGAGAAACAGATCATCAACTTCATATGGATTCATATGGAAAGGGAAGAGGCCCTGGATAAGTAGAGTTACTGAAGTAGTTCGCTCCCCACCCCTTTCATCCCTTGTAACCAACAAAGATTGTTTCTAATTGTGTGTAAACTTTTTCATGAGTTTTTACAATATTAGGTCTCATACAATATTTGTCCTTTTGTGATTGACTTACTTCACTCAGCATAATGTCCTCCAGTTTCATCCATATTATGAGATGCTTCACAGATTCATCAATGTTCTTTATCACTGCATAATACTCCATTGTGTGTATGTACCATAGTTTATCCATTCATCTGTTGATGGGCATCTAGGTTGTTTCCATCTTTTTGCTATTGTGAACAGTGCTGCCATGAACATAGGTGTGCAGATGTCTATTCATGTGATGGCTCTTATTTCTCTAGGATCTATTCCTAGGAGTGGGATTGCTGGATCGTATGGTATTTCTATTTCTAGCTTTCTAAGGAAGAGCCATATCATTTTCTAAAATGGTTGTATCCTTATGCATTCCCTCCAGTAGTGCAGAAGAGTTCCAATCTCCCCACAGCTTCTCCAACATTTGTTATTTCCAGTGTTTTTGATTCGTGTCAGTAATGCCGGGGTGAGCACCTTAAATTATTTTAATTGATTTTCACATACCGCTTATACTGCTGCCTCCTTCATGAGATCCAAAAAAAGTAACCATTGATCTGAATTTTGTTCTTATTTTATTTATGGCAATTAGAGAAGATATTAATTTTGTCCAATAAGCTTAGAATTTTTCTATATCAGAAGTTGCAAAATGGTAGTCCAGAGGCTTAATCTGGCAAAAGATGTGTTTTATTTGGCATATACATTGTTTTGTTTTATCTTAATCAGTTGCTGATATTTAAAACTCCAGAGATTTTACCCAAAAATTCAGATTTCTGGCTTCTTTTAAAAAAAAAAAAAAAATCTGCTATAACTGCATCAGGCTTCCTACATAGCAACCATTACCTGGAGCTTGGTAGCTAGATGAGGCACGTGTGCTCCTCGCTGAACCTGCCATTACCTTCCCTGGCGATTTTATACCCTACCTGCTTCACTCGTTTATGTGACCTGCCTGGCCTCTGAGGGCATTTGAGTTTGTGAGTCAGGCTGTATATCTAATGCTGACTTGCAGGTTTCAAAACTGTGTTGTTGTTTGCTGCTGTTGAGTTGGTCCACAGCTCATGGCTACCCCATGCGCAACAGAACAAAACGCTGCCTGGTCCCACACCATCTCTGTGATCAGTTTCAGATCAGATTGTTGTGATCCATAGAATTTTTACTGGCTGATTTTCAGAAGCAGATCACAAGGCCTCTCTTCCTAGTCCATTTTGGCCTGGAAGCTCTGCTGAAACCTGTTTAGCATCATAGCAACACACTTGCCTCCAATAACAGAAGGGTGGTAGCTGTGTATAAGGTGTATTGGCCAAGAATCCAGCCTGTGCCTCCCACATGGAAGGGGAGATTTCTACCGCTGTACCACCACTCCACCTTTAAGGCTATAAGTAGCTATTATTTTAGCCCCAGGAGGGGACTGCTAAACAACGTGAAGTGTTTCTTTGGATTTGGGCAGAGTGTTCTGTCTTTGGGACAATCTCAGCCAGCCAACCCTGTAACCAGAGAGAAGAAGAAAAATGTATTCATCTTGTGCTGGGCTGCTGGCATTCAGAAGCTGCCCTAGTCTAGGAGATGGGCCCGAAGTGCCCTGCAGACTGCTTGCTTGCCTGAGCTCATGGTAACTTGGCACCTGAGCTTGGGGAAGCATCCATTGGAGTGCAGGAGGCTCAGTGCCATCCATTCAGACAGCTTTCTGAATGCTGGCAGCCAAGAGAACATCAGCTGTGCCTGTGAGTAACATGGGTCCTCGCCAGAAACTTCTAAACTTCAAAGGAAAAATATTGTACTGTGGGCCGGTGGGGAAAACTTTTGGTCTTTTTGGATTGGGCTCGTTTTTACTGAGAAGGAAGACTGTGTAAAGCATTCTGATGGAGTCTGCCTGTTTTTAACAGCCTTCCACTCTGCCCTTGAGGTGCCAAGATAATTAAGAAGCTAGAGTAGCTGCAGAATCTAACCATGACAGTAAAATGGACACAAAGAACTTCTGCTGTTTGGTTTCAGAGTGACATTAGAATTAGGACTCGCTGGGTGGCACAAATGGTTAAGCACTGGACTGTTAACTAAAAGGTTGGTGGTTCAAACCCACATGGGGTGTCTCAGAAGTAAGGCCTGGCAATCTGCTTCTAAAAGGTCATGACCTTGGAAGCCCTATGGAGTAGTTCTACTCTGCACACTTGGGGTCACCATCAGTTGAAATTGACTTGAAGACAACTAACAACAATTATTAGTTAAAAAAGGTCATGGATGAGTCTTGTGTAGGCTCCATTAAACCTGAAGTTAAATGCTTATGGCTGATTTTGATTTCACCTTTTAAAAGGTGAAAAATATTTTATGACCCTGAACAACCTACCTTTTGGCTCTAAGGAAAAAGAATTTGTACTTTATATTTGACCTTGAAGTTTCATTCTCATGCTAGCCTGAGACTGAAGTCTGATATCTGGAATTCGTTAAAAGCAAAATGTACTCTTTAAAAAATTTGGGAGCTGAAGATAAGCATAAGTAGACTAAACCAAACTGGAAGGCCCTCCAGTGCCCGTCTGATTCGGTGACATCCTGAAGACCTTCGTCACTTACTTTATGTTTGTTTTATTTTCTTCATCAGCCCCTGCTTCTCACATAGCCCTCCTTTTTCCTCTCCTTTATTTCTCTTGCTCTCCTTGATCTTTTTCTCCTTTGTCTTCTCATTAAACCGTTTCCCTTTATTATTTTTTTACTCCCACCCTCCCTCTTTTTCCTCCAGTCTGTTTTATTGTCTTCGTTTTTCCTCTTTGTATTACTTCCACCTTTTACCCAGACACAGGGAAGTTTAACAGAGGGGAATGTACAGTGTGGGCAGAGAGCTGGGGAGGAGAGATTAAATTAAAAAGCGGCATTTAGATTGTAGATGCGGAATTAGGGAGAGAGGTGGAGAGAACTAACTGGCACTGGTGATTTGTAGCGAGGACGGTATTTCTCAAGCAGTGCGCTGAAAGCTATTTATATGTCTGATTGTGTCTAAAAACGAATCTCCCAGAGACGAGCAGCCATGGCAGAGTGGGTGTGACAGAGGCAATAATGCTAATATTGTACTTGAGATCTTAACAAGAACTTATAAAGAAGTATGAGATTAGAAAATGCTAGCATTTCATCTTCATTTTTATGAAATACTGTTTTTGTAAAGATTAAATGGTGTGGTATGTTTATAGCTTTTAAGATGTATCTTTCAAAGTATATTGCAAAATATATCAACAGTAAAAAACAAAGTAGGAAAGGTAGAAGATATGTGCTTTAAATAATTTATAATTTTAAGCCACTTTAATTAAAATTTAAATCTACTCATGTTGAAATAAAAACAAACTTTGGTTGCATTATTGTACTTATAAATCCATCTATTCCATATCCTCACTATTCTAGTAAGTATAGCTAACACCACTCGCTAACACAAATTCTTAGTTTTCTAGTGCTGCTATAATAGAAACACGACAAGTGGATGACTTTAACAGATAGAAATGTATTCTTTCATAGTTTAGGAGGCTAGAAATCACAATTCAGAGTGCTGTCTCACGGGAAAGGCATTGTCTTTCTGTTGGCTCTACAGAAAGATCCATGTCAATCACGAGTGCCTCTTTTCAGCTGTGTCCACAGGCAGGCCTCTCTCTGGCCCTCAACCTCTTGGCCCAGCCTCTGCTTTGCTCAGGCAAATGTTACAGAACTCTTGAGCTCCACCAATAAGTCCCAAGAGGCACCCCATTCTGCCAGGAAGTCTCCTTCCGAAGGCAATCAGCTCTTGCTCCTGCGCTGCATCAGGCCGATCTCCTGGTTCTGCTGCCACCTTTTATCTGCCGCCACTTCTCGCTGTCTTGGAATGTCTCTGGTGTTGTAGCTCTCTCTCTGTACCCTGGTTATAGGAGGTTCTCAGCACTTCATCAGAAATGATGAAGTAATATAGTTAAACAGAAGATTTCAAAATAAGGTATTATAATGAAATGTGCAAAGACCTGGAGATAGAAAACCAAAAAGGAAGAACACGCTTAGCTTTTCTCAAGCTGAAAGAACTGAAGAAAACATTCAAGCCTTGAGTTGCCATTTTGAAGGCTTCTATGGACAAAATATTGAATGACACAGGAAACATAAAAAGAAGATGGAAGGAATACACAGAGTCACTGCACCAAAAAGAATTGGTCTATGGCCAACCATTTCAGGAGGTAGCATATGATCAAGAACTGATGGTATTGAAGGCAGAAGCCCAAGCTGCGCTGAAGACATTGATGAAAAACAAGGCTGCTGGAATTGACAGAATATCAGTTGAGAAGTTTCAACAAACAGATGCAATGTTGGAAGCGCCCACTTGTCTATGCCAAGAAAGTTGGAAGACAGCTATCTGCCAACCAACTGGAAAAGATCCATATCTGTGCCCATTCCAAAGAAAGGTGATCCACCAGGAGGCAGAAATTATCAAACAACATCATTAATATTATGTGCAAGTAAAATTTTGCTGAAGATAACTCAAAAACAATTGCAGAGTACATTGACAGGGAACTGTAGAAATTCAACCTGGATTCAGAAGAGGATATGGAACAAGGGATATCATTGCTGATGTCAGATGGATCTTGGCTGAAAGCAGAGAATACCTGTGTTTTACTGACTGTGCAAAGGCATTGGACTCTGTGGATCATAGTGAATTATGGATAACATTGTGAAGAATGGGAATTCCAGAACACTTAATTGTACTCGTGCGGAACCTGTACATAGACCAAGAGACAGTCATTTGAACAGAACAAGGGGATACTGCATGGTTTAAAATCAAAAAAGGTGAGAGTCAGGGTTGTGTATCCTTTCACCATACTTATTTCACTATATGCTGAGCAAATAATCCGATAACTCAGACTGTACGAAGAGGAACGTGGCGTCAGGGTTGGAGAAAGACTCATTAACAACCTGCCACATGCAGATGATGCAACCTTCCTTGCTGAAAGTGAAGAGGACTTGAAGAACTTACTGATGAAGATCAAGGACTACAGCCTTCAGTATGGATTACACCTCAACATAAAGAAAACAAAAATCCTCACAACTGGACCAATAAGCAACATCATGATAAACAGAGAAAATACTGAAGTTGTCAAGGATTTCATTTTGCTTGGATCCACAGTCAATGCCCATGGAAGCAGCAGTCAAGAAATCAAAAGACATATTGCATTGGGCAAATCTGCTGCAAAAGGCCTCTTTAAAGTATTTTAAAGCAAAGATGTCACTTCCAGGACTAAAAGTGTGCCCAACCCAAGTCATGGTATTTTCAGTCTCCTCATATGCATGCGAAAATTGGACAATGAATACGGAAGACTGAAGGAGAGTTGATGCCTTTGAGTTATGATGTTGGCCAAGAATATTGACTATACAATGGACTGCTAGAAGAATGAACAAATGTGTCCTGGAAGAAGTACAGCCAGAAAGCTCCTCAGAAATAACAATGGTGAGACTCACATACTTTGCCCATGCTATCAGCAGGGACCAGTTCTTGGACAAGATCATCATGCTTGGTAGAGGGTCAGTCAAAAAGAGAAAGACCCTCAACAAGATGGATTGACACAGTGGCTGCAACAGTGGGCTCAAGCATAACAACATTTGTGAGAATGGCACAGGACTTGGCAGTGTTGTGTTGTACCTAGTAGGGTCTGTACGAGTCAGAACTGACTTGACAATACCTCACAAGAAGAGCAACAACACCATCCTCCCTTATCTAAATCAGAGAAAACTATTTTTAAAAATGTATTGTCAAAGATTTGGCAGGAAGTGTCATTTCCTAATAACTTGGTCAGTTAGAGTTCAGTTGTATAGCTGTCTTTTATAAATGTGAATAATTTACATTTGTTGGTAACTTGTTAAATAAATGAAGTAT
Source organism: Dugong dugon (assembly GCA_030035585.1). Classification (NCBI taxonomy): domain Eukaryota; kingdom Metazoa; phylum Chordata; class Mammalia; order Sirenia; family Dugongidae; genus Dugong; species Dugong dugon. The sequence goes on from CM057465.1 coordinate 19,146,460, forward strand.
TTCCTGTAATAAGAGAATGAAGAGCTGAATAAGAACGACATCCCTTATCATTTTAAAATATTACATTTTGTATTTGTACAAGCATATTTCCTTTCAAATCCTTTAATAATTGGCCTGGCTCATGCCTCCCTTACCAGCGAGCCTCTTTCACTCACCCTAGACATACTTGTAACACCATGAACTCTCCAAACTCTCACACCCCTGGGCCTTTGCACAAGCTACTCCTTTTTCTCATAATGCCCTTTCCCAGCCATTTTTAAATTATCCGTAGGAAAATTTTGCTCATGATGTTAATGATATTGTTCAATAATTTCCGCATTCCATTGGACACAACCTTGCTTGCCCAAACTGAGGACAACTTGAAGCACTTACTGATGAAGCTCAACGACTGCAGCCTTCAGTATGGATCACACTTCACCTTAAAGAAAACAAAACTCCTCAACTACTGGACTAACAAGCAACATCATGATAAAAAGAGAAAATATTGAAGTTGTTAAGTATTTGATTTTACTTGGATCAACAATGAATGTCCAAGGAAGCAGCGGTCAAGAGGTCAAATGACAGATGTATTGGGTGAATCTGCTGCAAAAGATCTCTTCAAAATCTTAAAAAGCAAAGAAGTCACTTTGATGATTAAGGCACACTTGACCCAAGCCATGGTATTTTCAGTCACCTCATGCAAAAGCTGGACGATGAAAAAGGAAGACCGAAGAAGAATTGACGCATTTGGATTATGGTGTTGGTGAAGAATATTGAGTATACCATGTACAGCCAGAAGAATGAACAAATTTGTCTTGGAGGAAGTACAGCCAGAATGCTCATTAGAAACGAGGGTGGTGAGACTTCGTCTCACTTTTTTTTGACATGTTATCAGCAGGGATCAATCCCTGGAGAAGAACATCATGCTTGATAAGGTATAGGGTCAGCAAGAAAGAGGAATTACCACACGAAGAAGAGGTCATGGTAGGGTGGTAGACTGGGGGGAGAGTGGGGAGGAAAACCATTTAATGACTTAGCAAAATGTGGGTCCCTTAAATCTATAGGTGTATTGGATTAACACAGTGGCTGCATCAGTGGGTTCAGATATAACCTGTTACTGTCAGGATGGCACAGGACCAGGTACTGCTTTGTTCTGCTGTACATAAGGAGTCGACTCAACAGTACCTAACAACAACAACCCTTCCCCAATTTGACAGATTCTGACTTAGCTACTAGCTTTGGTGTGACCTCAGAGCCTTCCCTGATTTACCTGGATTGAATTTGTTTTTCCTTTCTGTGTGTTGTGTTAGCACTTTCCTCGTGCTTCCATTATAGGACACATTACATTGCATTGTAAATGGTGATAGTTCTAAAAATAACAGTTACTTGTTTTCATGTCTTTAGACCAGGAGCTAGCCTTGGTTGCTTTGAGGCAAGAAGCAATGGATTTACCTTTGTGGTCAAAAAATATTTGTTGAATGAGGAGTAGTGTAAACATTTTTATACTCGTTCACTAGTTTAGTAGACCTTCATTGGCAGTGAATTTGTTGAGTGGACATCATTAAATTCAGTTTTTTCAGATTATGTAGGTAAAAACTGAATGTTCAGAACTAGAAGTACACTTTTACTGTAGAGTTGGGCTCCTAGCCAAGGATAAAATAGAATATTATTTTTAATACATAGGTTATCCACCATAGCGAACATTTACTTTGGTACTTTGGAGAGAGAAAATAATGAAGAGGATTAATATTTCTGGCATTTTGATAAAGTTGGTTGTTTATTTTAGTATGTGCTTAGGACTGAAATTTCTTAAAGGGTATATTCTGTCTGTTTGTCTGTCTTCCTGTCTTTTTTGTTAACTTTTATTTTTAGCAGACAAAAAAAATTGCAATCTCTTTAAGGATTTTGTGGCCTAAAGCTTGAAAGGAATTTATTGTATGATTCAGAATTGTGGCTTTCTATTGTAAAATAGATGTTGGGGAGGAAGCACTGTCCCTAGACTACTCTCTGGTTTCTGGCATCAGCTGCTGAGCCAGACTTGAGGTAGTTCACATGCAGCCAGAGGTTATTGGAGCACCCATTTATTGAGCTGTAGTTAAATCATAATAGGAGATAAAGTTGTCACTAGCAATCCAACCAAAGTCTCTAATAGAGGTCCAAAAAAAATTAAGTAAAATGATTAGTCTTTCCTTTGTCTTTTTCCTATTTTACAATATTGTCTTACGGTAAAAGTGGACATATAAAACATAACCTTATTTGATAGAAGCTTAAAGCATTATGGTAATTCAGTGGATTTGGCTGGAGTTCTTCTCCACTGTTGACCAAATAGGACATTATTTATGGGAGAAAGCTCTTGTAGGGTTGGGTGTCAGAAGTACCATATGAAGAAGAGGTTATGGTAGGGTAGTGGTGGCTTGAGGGGAGAGCTGGAAGGAAAACCATTTCATGACATAGTACAATTTGGGTCACTGAAGTCCATAGGTGTATAACTAAGCATTTTAATAACTTACTATCTTTATTCACATAAATATACATCAGAGGTAGTTCTTGACTACTTACTGTGTGCTGTGTGGAAATTTAGAGACATGATATTTGTATTCAAGAAGTTTATAGTCTGTATAGTTCAAAACTACAGTAATCTTAACATAAGAACAATAGTTCAATAATGATTTTAAAACAAAGGTAATTGACCTAAATACATTTGTTGTTTGCCTTCAAGTTGATTCCAACTCATAGTTGTCCTATAGGACAGGGTAGAACTGCCCCATAGGGTTTCCTAGACTGTAATCTTTATGGGAGCAGATTGCCAGGTCTTTTCTCCCGCAGAGCTACTGGTGGGTTTGAACTGCTGACCCTTAGGTTATTAGCCGAGTGCTTAATCATTACACCACCAGGGCTCCTGATGTAAGTACTGTATTTTTTCGCAAATAATGTGTCCACATAAGTAACGTGCCCATACATATATGTGCATAGTGCACCTAAGAAACTAATACATGAGGGTAGTTGTACGGTTGGCAAAAAAAATGTATAATACACATTTATTTTCATAAAAAAATACGGTACATAGTTCCTATAAAAGCCATGACATTCAGGAAATATTAGGGAATTAGTATTAGCCATTTATCTAGTTTCTAAAAAATAGTTGAATATTATTTTGGTCTTTTAGCCTTTTTGCTGTAAAGAAATGATGGAAATGCAATCTGTATTGCTTTTCTAAATGATGCTAGACGCTGGCACCTAAACTCTTTATATATATATATACACATATAAATATGTGTATATATATACACACATATAATATAATATATATATATATTTATATATAATATAAATATATATATATATTTACTGTGCTTTAGATGAAGGTTTGCAGAACAAATAGTTTCTCATTAAACAGTTAGTACACATATTGTTTTAGGACATTGGTTAGCAACCCCACGACATGTCAACACTCTCCCTTCTAGACCTTGGAGGAACCCCCCCCCCCTTTTTTTTGTGAAAATATACATAGCCAAAGTTACACCATTTCAAAAGTTTCTACATGTACAATTCAGTGACATTGATTACATTATTCCAGTTGTGCTGCTATTCTCACTATCGTTTTCCAAATTATTCCATCATCATTATCTTCAACTCAGTGCCCGCTAGGCTTCCCATCCAACCTTTTGAGTTGCTGTTGTCAATTTGATCTCACATAGATAATTCTTTTTTTTTTTTTTTTGTACCTTAGATGAAGGTTTGCAGAACAAATAGTTTCTCATTAAACAGTTAATACACATATTGCCCTATGACAATGGTTAACAACCCCACAACACGTCAGCACTGTCCCTTTTCAACCTTGGGTTTGCTATCACCAGCTTTCCTGTCCCCTCCTGCCTGCTAGTCCTTGTCATTGGACTGCTGTGCCTCATTAGTCCCGTTTTGTTTTATGAGGCTGTCCAGTCCCCGGCTTAACGGTGAACTTCGGGAGTGACTTCACCACTGAGCTAAAAGGGTGTCCGAGGGCCATACTGTCGGGATTTCTCCAGTCTGTCAGGCCAGTAAATGTGGTCTTTTTTTTGTGAGTTAGAATTTTGTTCTACATCCTTTTCCAGCTCTGTCCAGGGCCCTCTATTGTGATCGAGTCAGAGCAGTCAGTGGTGGTAGCCGGGCACCATCTAGCTGTAGTGGACTCAGTCCAGTGGAGGCCGTGGTAGCTGTGGTCCATTAGTCCTTTGGACTAATGTTTTCCTTGTATCCTGTTGTCTTCATTCTCCCTTGCTCCCGAAGGGGTGAGACCAGTGGAGTATCTTAGATGGCTGCTCACAGGCTTTAAAGACCCCAGACACTATTCACCAAGGTAGAATGTAGAACATTGTCTTTGTAAGCTGTGTTATGCCAGTTGAGCTATATGTTCCCCGAGACCATAGTCCCCACAGCCCTCCGCCCAGCAAGTCAGTCCCTGAGGGAGTTTGGATGTGTCTATGGAGCTTCCATGACCTTTCCTGGTACAAGTTTTGCTGGCTTCCCCAGTATTGTGTACTGTCTTACCCTTCACCAGAGTTACCACACTTCTATTATCTATTTAGTTCCCCCCACCTACCACCCCTCCCATCCCTTGTAACCAACAAAGATTTTTTCTTTTTGTGTGGCACCTGAACTCTTATTTGATATATGTTAATATTTGATAATGCAATAATAGATACACACAGTGTCCTTATATATTCTAACAAACCATGACCAGGCCTGGGTCACTTTGCCTTGCTTTGTGTTATTATACACTATGTATAATTGTTGAACATCATAATTTTGTATCATGGACTTTGGAGTCAGGCAGACCTGAATGGGAATCTGAGCTCTGGGACTTACTGTGGCTTTAGACAAAATAATTAACTTCTGTTTCAATTTCCTCATCTATGTAATGGAGGCGTTACATAATGGGATTGCCATAACAATTAAGTGACATAAGCTATATCAAGTACTTATCACGGGACCTGGAGCATAGTGGGAACTCAATAAATATTCTCCTGTTAGATGTAAGTTAGTGAATTGAATGGGAGTTTAAACTGTTTCTTAGTAGACACTTTAAAATGGTAATTAACTGCAAGAACGGAGATAGCCTTAATTTGTAAAAGCCTGAATTTGCAATTAACCCAGTGCAAAAGAATTAAACTAGATTCAAAGTTTTCTGTTCTTAAAACTTAGAGAAGAACATGTGTATACTTTACATTTGCCTCATAAAACTTTATGTTCAGTTCTAACAGGAGAGAAAGTCAGCATTTAGAGAACCTTTGTCAGTAACACAGTCACTCCAAAATGTAAATCTTTGTACTCTCTACAGATCAATGGTTTCCACACTGTCTTTTACTGGCAGTAAAAATCAATCTACTAATATGGTCTTAAATGTCCTTGCTTAATTATGGGGAAGTTAATGAATTCCTGCTTCTTGTTCATTCTAAATAAAAGTACTGTAGTGGATCATTCAGATCTGCCCTTCCTTAAACTGCCCTTTCCTACAGTGTAGTTAAACTCAAATAATTGATCACTTTAATTTATTGCTTTTTATACTGGCTACCTTTCATCTGGGGGAAAAATAAAAAAATCAGTTCAGTTTTTTTTCCATATGTGACCTAAAAATGTTATTTAGGCGAAAATATGATATTCAGCTATCAAAAGCTATGAAAACTGATGCTTCTGTAGTAAGCGTTTATTCTGAAATAGTACTGGGTTAACTTATTTGACATGAAAGTGTAATAATGAACACTTAGAAAGAAAAATGGATTCAGCCTCTCTTTAAGTGTCAGAAATTTTGTGAAAATGGCTTTCACATCAGCAACAATGAAGACTGACTATGCTAAGACAGATAGCGTCTTACATTATTTTAATCAAAAGGCGATTCCTGCCCAGAATTTTAGCATTATTCTACTCCCGCAAGTATCCTTATCACCTCTAGACTCTAAGGATAAGGCCATGGTTTTGACCTTGAAAAAGAACTTGATTTCATATGTGTCTGCTGTGCTATTTGGTTTCCTTCAGTTGTTGGTGATGTTATGTTTATAAAGCAGCAAAAGATCATAGGGAACAGATCACCAGATCTTTTTTTCTGGTGGAGCCGCTGGTTAGGTTGAACCGCCAGCCTTTCTGTTAGCAGTCAAGCTCCTAACCATGGCACCACCAGGGCTCCTGGAGTGAAGTGAGTTCCCTTATGTAGCCTTTTGCCTTGGTTCTCTGGAAAAACAGCTTGAGAAATTTATCCCCTAATCCTTGAGAAGTTACCTCTGCCCTAGTTTTCTGCCCTAGAGGGTTTGTTACTTTTGTCCAAGTTGATTGTCATGTTCTGGGTAAGTTGTAGACAACTTGATGGTTTGGTACTTTTTCTCTAGCCCTGGGCTACAGTCTTCCTTGTGATTTAGTCTATTGTGCACACCTTATCGGAACTGGTCAGCTTACTATGCAAATTAAGTGACTAGCGGTTTACCGAGGGGATTGGTCAGTTCATGGTCCTGCTGGGAGGGCCATGCCTTGAAGTTGACAAAGAGGTTGCTTCTATACGCAGCTAACCCCACAGAGGTTTTAGAGGCAAGAAGAGAGAAGCAGCAGAGAGAGAGGAGGTGAGGAACCTCCTAAAAGAGCTGTAACACAAGTCCAGGGCTGTAACGCTGAAGACAACGAGAGACCTGGAAGAGGTCTTGCGGCAGGGCCAGAGGTGACACGCAGAGGTGTCATGCCTGGAAGGGGCCCTGCAGCAGAGTTGACAGTGATGGCAGAAACCTGCTCCTAGGAAAGCAGCTAAGAGAGCTGAGCAAGCTGCTACTGGCTAGTGGCTGGGTCAGTTAGCAGTGGAGAAGCTGATAGCAGCAAGGCCAAAGGCAGAGAGGCCTGCAGGGTTGAGAGGGGGCATGCACAGCGAAGAGGAAGCCTGTCCTGAGGGGTCAATAGGAGGCCTGCACAGCCCAGAGAAGGCCTGCACAGTTAAGAAGGGGGCGTGCATAGCAGAGAGAAAGGCCTGCTTGCTTGCACAGCTGAAAGGAGCTCAGAGAGCTGTCCTGCACTGAAGAAGGGAGGGATGTGTCTCCACTTCAGGGGAGCCTTCCAGACCTTGCCTGCATGCTTCCTGATACTGATCCCGAGTTGTAACATGTTACCTCCAAGTTGGTCCTGATCCTGAGTTATACTCTGTTACTTCCTTAATAAACCACTTAACTGTAAGTACAGTTTCTGAGTTCTGTGTGGCCATTGCAATGAATTATCGAGCCTGTAGAGAAGTAGAGAGTGCCATGGGGAGTGGGAAGGGGTTTGGCTGGTGTCAGAAGTGGTGAAGAAATTGGAGAGCAGAGGTATGTCTGACCACTGCCTCATAGGAACCAGCTTTGGGCTGATTGTGATTCTTCTCCCTTGGGAGTCTAGATGAATCCTGATGGCTTAACACAGCTGTTAAGGCCAACTCCCTCTGAAACTATCCCTGCTGATGAGCCACAGTTTGTCCATGATCTTTCCTCTTCTGAAAGTCCTTTAGCCTGTGTAGTCTATACCATCAAATCCACAACTTGTATTTTTCTTTTGCCATTACATATTTAATAATAATTGGTCAGTATAGTGCCTTATATGATAAGAAAGTATTTTCATATCCCATCTGAATTGGAGGCTCCCATTGCCTTTGGGGGAGAAATATGGCAGTTACTATTCTTGACCATTTACAGTTGAGGAAACATGAGTTCCGGAGAGATAGTTACTCCTCCAAGGTTACACCTCTTCTAACTAGAACTAGTCTCCTGTTACTCTGTATTCTGTACCATATTTGCCTTGTGCATAAGTCATGTCTTCTAACCAAGCCTGTCAATCTTCAAAAGTCCGTTCTGATAGGAACTCCACGTTCCAGATTCTGCTTATGAGAAACTCAGTTGCACAATTCACTCATACCCTAGAGCAGTTCAGTCCAATAGATGACTCACATATGTAATTTTCAATGTTTTAGTAATCCCATTAAAAAAAGTAAGAAAAAACAGATGAACAGAACAATGCTTTTTATTTAACCCAGTATATCCAAAATTCCATGATTTAAAGATGTAATCAATATGAAAAATATCAAGGAGATTTTTTTCCCCCAGTGCTAAGACCTTGAAATTTTGTGTGTATTTCTGTACTTGCTGCACATCTCAATTTGGACTAGCCGCCTTTCAAATGCTGTGTGGCTAGTGGCCTAAACCTATAGCCCTAAAGGTTTCCCTACATTGTGGTTGAAAACTAGCTTCTACTCCCTCGTAACAGATAAAATGGAAATAATTATTAGGTCCACACTAGAAGACAGAAATGAGTGGTGTGTAAGTTATTGAAACAGTAGGAGACTTAGGTAAGGGAAAACATGGATAATGTTAATTCTTTTGAGAATTTGCTTTCTTGTTTGTTTGGCTCAATAATTCCTAATTAAATGAGGAACTATACAATTTGCAAAGGGACGTCTATTCCAGGAGGTGTAGTATGCTTAGCATTTTATTTGTTTGTTTATTTGCATTATTTTCTAGAATGCAAATCTGATTGTATCTTTATCTTAGTTTTCCAGTGTTGCTGTAACAAATACCACAAGTGGGTGGTTTTTATGAGCAGAAATTTATTTTTTCACAGTTTAGGAGGCTAGAAGTCTGAATTCAGGGCACCGGGTCTAGGGGAGGGCTCTCTCTGTCCACTCTGGAGGAAAATCCTTGCCTCAGCTTCTCTAGCGTTCTTTTTAGAGTTCCCTGGAGATCTCCATGTGCCATCCATCTTTTCCCCGTTTGTGCTTGCTTGTCTCTGTGCCTAATCTGCTCTTTTTTTTAATATCTTAAAAGCGATTAGGCCTAAGACATATCCTACACTGATAGGACCTCTTTAACATAACAAAGATATCCATGGGTATAGGGGTTAGGATTCTAACACGTATTTGGGGGTAGGCAAAATTCAATCCGTAACAGTCTTCCTGATTCAGAATTGTTCAATTCTTCCCCACTGGTGTTTTCCAAAGTTCATTGGTGACAAAAATTGCTGAGTACTTAATAAAAGTACTTCATTCCAGGTCCCACCAGACCAGCAACGTCAAAATATCCTGCCGAGGGGGTCTGGACATAGGTATTTTTATTAGCATCCCAGGTACTTGTTATTATCAAGCAAGTTTGGGAAACCCTGGCATATAGGATAAAATCTTTACTTTTTGGCCTGACACGTGAGGCCCTTTCTGACCTAGATCATGATCATACCCCCATCCATGCAGACTTCAGCACTTGTTGGAGCACTCCTTGTTCTCTCCCACCCTGGGCAAATGCATGTGCTGTTGCTTCAGCCTAGAACGCCCTTCTACCTTGTGTCTGCCAGCAAACTTCCGGTAAGTCAGTCACACGATCACCTCCTTAGTGCCTGCCTCACTATCCAACCAGGGATCCTTCCTGCCACATCTCCCATTGTTCCTTGACATTCCTACAAGAAGGCACTGAAGGTCATTAGCTTTCATTATCTGTTTGCATTGCTTGATCCTCACTTATGATGGGGCTCCTGACTTTCAGTCTGTTATTCACAGCCACTGGTAAGGACTCTAGAAGCCCTGGTGGCATGAATCTTGGGTTCAGATTTCCAGTAAAGTATAGAAATGACTTTTGCTTATTCAGTCAGTTCACTAACAAAATCAAAGCACACGTTTGTGATTTTTTTTTTTTTAGCCTCAAATTTCTAACCTAAAAAGCATATTGTCTGGTGTTTAGTTAATCAGCAGCTGCCCGGCTGGATAAATATTCATGTAAGCAGTGAACATGTGAGACATGGTTGGGAGGAACCGTTTAGAGTTTCATTGGGTTATTATTCCATTCTTACCTGCATTTTGTCATTTGAGAAAATTCCTTGTATCCTTTGGGTAAAGGTATGGATAAATCCTGACAGAATGCGCACTCTTTTGACATCATAAGGAAAATATGACCGAAATGAGAATATAAAATAATTGAGAGGATTTGTGATGCTTTAAAAATTTATTGTATTATTATTTGCTAGATGATCATGAGTATCACACCCACTATATCAATTTCATGCCCTAATTCTAGGCATTCAGTAACATTAGAGAAACAACCCAGTCTTGACTCAGTCTTTCCATGAAATGTGTGTCAGTCTGTGGTCTCACATAAATTTATTTTAAGAGTTAAGACTTCCCTTATCCGAGCAATAGCAAGAAATGCCTCCGTTTCCTCCTTTTCTAAGCAATTACATTTATTAGTAAGTGTTAGTCAGCAGATTTTTATAGCTTAGAGGAACCGTTTCATTTTTTTGTTGTTATTACAAATTAATAGCAGTAATTTGAAAGCAGAATCTTTTTGTGTATTTTTTTGTTAAATTATTAATGTTCATTCATTCTGTGATGATACTCTGGTAGAAAGAAACGAAACAAGTCATTAAAACAAATCCAATAAATTTTAACCTGCTTTAAAACAACCATTATGATTATTTAGTAGGTTCCACCCTGAGATTTAAATAATGACTGCTTAGTGCTCCTTACACGTTGCATTTTTCTGCCTGGAAGAGGTCTTGCTAGTTTATGTGGTTGTGTGGCAGTCAGCCACAATAAGCCCCTCCTAATTTTCTGTTAGGTACATCTTTTCTTTAGCATTAGAAACCGTAAGAATTAATATGTAAATGGTGCTAGCCAGGAAGTACATGTACTATTCTGGTTTATAGATAAAATCATGATGAAGTACAAATATTGAAGCAAGAGTCATTTTATGCAGGCATTTTAAAGTGCTTGCCCATATGTTACCTGATTTGATAAACTACTAAAAAGTTTATGCATGGAAGTTAGGCATAATACGTGAGGAATTATTTTGTTGTTGTTACCATTATCATCATTATCAGAAATGGCTCAACAACTAAAATTTCATGAACTTGTGATACAGCTGTATATCTTTTCTTATATAATAACTTTATTGAGATATAATTCACAAACCATACAACGCACCCACTTAAACTATACAATTCAATGGTATATTCACAGAGTTGTATAATTATCACCATAGTCCATTTTAAAACATTTTCATCACTCCAGAAAGAAATGCTATACCCAGTAGTAGATAGTCCCCATTTCCTGCCAGCACCCCCAGCCCTAGGCACCCAATAATTTACTTCCTGTATCTATATATTTGCCTAATCTGGACATTTCATATAAATGGTATCACACAATACATGGTCTTTTGTGATTGGCTTCTTTAACTGAGCATAATGTTTTCTAGGTCATCCATGCTGTAGTGTGTGTGTGTGTGTGTGTGTGTGTGTGTGTGTGTGTGTGTGTATAACATTCCTTTTTATTGCCAAATAATATTCCATTGCATGGATATACCACATTTTGTTTACTCATTCATCAGTCGATGGACATTTGTGTTGTTTTCATCTTTTGGCTATTGAGAATAATACTGCTATAAACATTCATGTACAAGATTGTATGTGAACATATGTTTAATTTCTTTTGGGTATATACCTAGGAGTGGAATTGCTGGATCATATGGCAACTCTATGTTTAACTCTTGGAGAAACTTCCAGACTGTTTTCAAAGCAGCTACCAAATTGTTCATTCCCACAGCAGTATATAAGGATTCCAGTGTCTCCACATCCTCACCAACACCTTACTGTTGGCCTTTTTAAAAAAAAAAAAAATTGTAGTAAAACATATGTAACAAAACAGTTGCTATTTCAACCATTTTTTATACAAACAATTCAGTTACATTATGTCCACCATGTTGTGCAACCATTACCGCTACCCGTTTCTAAAATTTTTCATCACCCATAACAGATACTCGATACTCCTTAAGCAATAACTCTCCAACTCCCCTTCCCATCTGCCCCTGGTAACCATTAGTATGCATGGTCTCTGTGCATTTGCCTATTCTAAGTATTTGATATAAGTGGGATCATATAATATTTGTCCTTTTGTGTCTGACTTGCTTCATTCAGCATAATGTTTTCGAAGTTTATCCATGTCGTAGCATGTGTCAGAACATCAATTCTCTTTATGGCTGAATAATATCCATAGTATGTATATACTACATTTTGTTTATCCATTATCTGTTGATAGACACATGGGTTGTTTCTATCTTTTGGTTGTTGTGAGTAATGCTATGATGAACACTGGCATACAAGTATCTGTTTCTGTCCCTGCTTTCAAGTCTTTGGGGTATATACTTAGGAGTAGAATTGCTGGGTCATATATTCAGCGGCATCTAACAACAACAACAACATGGAAATTATATGTTTAACTTTTCGAGGGAAACTTCAAATTGTTTTCCACACTGGCTGCACCATTTATCATACCATCAGCAATGGATGAGGGTTCCAAATGGATGAGGGTTCCAGTTTCTCCACATCCTCACCAAAACTTATTGTTTGCCATTTTTTTGATGATAGTCATCCTAGTGGGAGTAATGTGCTCTCTCATTGTGGTTTTAATTTGCATTTCCCTAATAACTAATGAAGGAGCCCTGGTTGCTCAGTTGTTAAGCACTCAGCTGCTAACTGAAAGCTCAGCATTTTGAACACACTAGCCACTCCACTGGAGAGAGATGTGACAATCTTCTTCTGTAAAGATTACAGCCTTGGAGACCCTATGGAGCAGTTCTACTCCATGAGTAGAACTCTGAATCAGAATTGATTTGATGGCACACAACAACAACGACTAATGATTTTGAACAACTTTTTTTGTGTGTGTGCTTATTGACCATTTATATATCTTATTTGGTAAAATATCTGTACAAGACCTTTGTCTGTTTTTTGATTGGTGTCTTAGTTATAGGGCTGCTATAACAGAAATACTACAAGTGGATGGCTTTAACAAACAGAAATTTATTCTCTCACAGTCTAGGAGGCTAGAAGTTCGAATTCAGAGTGCCAGCGCAAGGGGAAGCTTTTCTCTCTCTCTTGGCTCTGGAGGAAGGTCCTTGTCATCAGTCTTTCCAGGTCAAGGAGCTTCTCGGCGCAGGGACTCTGGGTCCAAAGGGCACGCTATTCTCCTGGCTCTTGTTTCTTGGTGATAATGAGGTCCCTGTGTCTTTCTGCCTGCTTCTCTCTTTTATATCTCAAGAGATTGACTTAAGACACAACCTAATCTTGTAGATTGAGTCCTACCTCATTAACATAACTGCCGCTAATCCTGCCTCATTAACATCATTGAGGTAGGATTTACAACACATAGGAAAATCACATCAGATGACAAAATGGTGGACAGTCATACAGTACTGGGAATCATGTACTAGCCAAGTTGACACATTTTTTTGAGTGAACACAATTCAATCCATAACAATTGGGTTCTTTGCCTTTTTGTTGTTGAATTGTGTTGTGGTCCTTTTGATTACAGCCATCCATCCTAGTGGATGTAAAGTTGTATCATTGTGATTTTGATTTGCATTTCCCCAATGGCTAATGGTGTGGAGCATATTTACATTTTGTTATTGGCCATTTGTTTATCTTTTTTGGAGAAATGTGAAGTCAGACCCTTTGCCCATTTTAAAATCTGGTTATTTGTCTTTTTAATATTGAGTTGTAAGAGTTTTTTGTGCATTCTAGATACAAGTCCCTTATCAGATGTATTCTTTATATTCTCCCATTCTGTGTGTTCTTTTAACTTTACTGATAATTATAAATTTATATTTTGTAACCAACTTATCCTTCAGAGCATTACATCTTCCAAGAAGCTTTCCTACAGTCTGGGTCCATTCCCTCACCACTTTCTGTAGCGTCCTGGCACATTCCTCTATTATAACGCTAAGTGCACAGTGTACTGAAATGATCAATTTAGGATTTTCTTTTCCCTATCAGAAGGAACTGTGTCTTACAGGTCTCAGTATCTCCAGTGCCTAGGTTTCTGCCAACTCAAAATATGAGCCCAACAAAGTAATTACTTGTTCATCTAAACTAAAATGAACCTAGAGTTTGAAAAAAAAAGATCCAGGTCACTCTTACCCCAAGAAAGTTAATAGAAAGGTCCTTAGAAAACTGTCCTTAAAGAATTTGAGTGTGGGAGGAATCTGCAGTTCCTTCTACAGAAATAAGGCATGCAGTTTTTTCTGCAGATCATCCCTTAATGGGATGCTTTCCCCATCCTGGCCATAGTTGATTCTGTTGTACCAGTCATGACAGTGGTACTACAGGCTGCAGACACCTGTAGCCCCAGGATTCACACAGTGTGAGGCCCAGTGGACCACTGGTCTCTTGGTTCTGTTTCTGAGCAGCAGACAAAATTTATATGACTGAGCATTTATTTTACTTATTTATCCATTTATTTTGGAATCTTCTAAATTCTTCAGTGCCGTGTAAGGTTAACTTAAACCTAGGGAGGTTATATTAATATAGTCATGCCTGGTGTGGGGGAGGTGACATAATGTGTTGTGCTGCCTTGTGACTCTGGTGTGGTGTAAGGAATCTGTGTTAGTTTTCTAGTGCTGCTATAACACAAATACCACAACTGGGTAGCTTTAAAGAACTGAAATTTATTTTCTCTCAGTTCCAGAGGCTAAAAGTCCAAATCAGGGTCTTGGTCACGTCAATTCCTCCCTTGTTGGTAGCCTCCTTTGTCCCTTGGCTTGTGGATGAGCCTCACATGGCATCTGTCTTCCCCTCTGTGTGTGTATCTGTGTCTATTTTGATCTTTTTATAAATCAGAAGTGATTAGGTTTAGGATCCACCCTGTACTCTGGTATGACCTTGATTGATTGATCGTATTACATTAGATTGCATTTTTGGAAGGTAATAATGTTATATTACATTATGGAAGGTAATCTGCTCTACCCAAGGCCAATTGATTTAATCACGTATAACTACTCCATGACAGCAACTAGACTAGTGTTTGGCCAAACCACTGGGAACCATAGCCTAGCCAAATTAACACATAAAAGTAACTGTCACAGAATCCATATTTTCCCTTCCTAATGAAATAATCTTTTTTCCTTATGAAATCTTTTTTTCACTTTTCCTAAATTTCTCCTAAATTAAAGAGCTGGTTGAACTGATACTCCTTCTCCATTTTTTGGAGCATGTTTTATTTTCTCATTATGATACTCTAGATTCTGTCCCTCCACATTTCACTTTTGTTGCAAATGCTGCAACTATCCGATTTCTATTGGAAAATTACAGATAACATGAAGTAATAATTATTCCTCACAAAATGAGGGTGAGGTTTGAATTGTTTAAATACAGTCCTCCTTCTCCGAACTCCCTAGTTCTTGGTTTTAAGCCCTGGTTGAAGCAAACGAGAGAATATTTAAGAATGAGATCCAAGAAGGAAGCCCAAATAATTTTTGTTTACCTCTGATAAGATTTTTAGGTGAAAATCCTGATGTGTGCTCTCAGCCACTCTTCTTTCTCATTTGGCAGTGAGGCAGCTTTTTTCTCTGTAAAAGAGAAAACTAGTTGACAATCTAAGACAATTGATTTATTTTCTGTTAACACAGCAAGATGTGCTAGAATTACTTCATCTTAAAAGACTTACTTGGATTCCTGAAGGAGAAATAACCCCTACCCTTGATTTTTTTCTTTATGAAACAAATAGAGCTCTGCATTTGTGGGGGAAAGAGTTTTGCAGACTTGCTGGTTATAATATTATATTGAAAAACACTTTGACTAAAAACTAAATGCTGTTCATGGTAGTTAAAAGCCTATAATAATGTGCTCACTGTGGTGCTCACCACACTTACATGAGATTAAAAATAGGAGCCCCAACCATGGTCTCAGGGAACATCTAGCTCAATCAGCATAACACGTTTATAAAGACCTTGGTGAGTAGCGTCTGGCATCTTAAAAGCCTGTGAGCAGCCATCTAAGATACTCCACTGGTCTCACTCCTTTGGGAGCAAGGGAAAATGAAGAAAACAAGATACAAGGTAAAGATTAGTCCAAAAGACTAAGGGACCACAACTACCATGGCCTCTACCAGAATGAGTCCAGTAGAACTGGATGATGCCCGGCTACCACCACCAACTGCTCTGACAGGGATCGCAACAGAGGGTCCCAGACAGAACTAGAGAAAGATGTAGAACAAAATTCTAACTCACAAAAAAAGACCAGACTTATAGGCCTGACAGAGACTGGAGAAACCCTGAGAGTATGGCCTCCGGACACCCTTTTAACTCAGTAATGAAGTTACTCCCAAGGTTCACCCTTTAGCCAAAGATTAGACAGCCCCATAAAACAAAATGAGACTAATGAGGCACAACAGTCCAGGGACAAGGACTAGAAGGCAGGAGGGGACAGGAAAGCTGGTAATAGGGAACCCAAGGTCGAGAAGGGACAGTGTTGACATGTGGTGGGATTGTTAACTATTATCATAAAACAATATGTGTACTAACTGTTTAATGAGAAACTATTTGTTCTGTAAACCTTCATCTAAAGTACAATAAAAATAAAATAAAAATAGGATCCCCCAATCTAGAGGTGGAGAAATCAAGAGAAGACACTTGAGAAATGCTTCCCTATCTTCCTTCAGTGGCTCCTCAGAAACAGTGTTGCCTGGAGCATGATCTTCTTGAGGACACAGACCTTGTTTCATTAGTTATTGTATTGTCTTTGCCAGATATAGTCCTGACACACTATGGTTGTTAACTGCTGCAGAGTCAGCTCCTGACTCATGGTGATCCCACGCACAACAGAAGGAAATGCTGCCCAGTCATGCCCCATCCCCATGATTAGTTATGGATCAGACTGTTGTGATTCACAGGTGTTTTATTTGCTGATTTTTGGAAGTAGAATACCAGGTCTTCCTTCCTAGTCCATTTTAGCCTGGAAGCTCTCCTGGAACCTATTCGGCAGCATAGCAACACTCCAGCTTCCACTGACAACTGGTGGTGGCTGCCCTTGTGGTGTACTGGCCAGGAATCCAGCCTGGGCCTCCCACATGGAAGGGCAAAATTCCACCACTGAACCACCACTGCCCCCACGGATACACTGTAAACCAAAAAGCCAAACCCATTGCTGTCGAGCCAATTCCAACTCATAGCGACCATATAGGACAGAGTAGAACTGCCCCATAGGGTTTCCAAGGAGCATGTAGTGGATTTGAGCTGCTGACCTTTTCATTAGCAGCCAAGCTCTTAACCACTGCACCACCAGGGCTCTACTGTAGTTGCTCAAAAAACATTGGATGGATGGAAGGGCAGGAAGCATTTGATTGGTAGGACTGACAGACCTGGGTTAGAGACTCAGGCTGTGCCACTTACTAGCTGGAGTCCTTAACGTATTTAATCTCCTTAAACCTCAGTAGTTTCTTCTTCATAAAATGGGGATAATATTAGTACCTACCTCAATAAAAAGGTTTTATTTGGATGTTGATTTCTACTAACTCCACTGAATTAGATTCAGACCTCACTTTTAGGGAATATGCACAGACATTGGGAAAGATGCAATAAAGAAGTTTTCCAGTATGAATAGTCTTGTCTTTGGAGGTTAGCCCTGGATCTTAGAACAAAAACAAGTTGGTAGTTATTAGTTACTGTATCTCATTTTCCAAAACACATGTTTCATTGTTATAGTCATTTACAAATATTGTTGCATGACACAGTTTTGCTTTTGGTAGTCACTAAATGAGTAACCTTCAGTATCCCAGTGTGTTAAAAATTGTCAAAGGATACTTTTGAGATTATATGTGTCGATAAGGCTGTTAGTTTGAACAAAGTGTTAAAGGTGAAGACCAAGTGAAGAGACCTTGATGTTGTGAACAGAAAAATGCAGTGGAATCTGGGGGATTGCCCCATTATGAATGGATTATTTGGAAGTAGAAGGAAGTTATTTTCAGGCACAGCATCCCTATAAACCCCAAAGCTGTGTGTTTTACAAACTAGAAGTTTATGCACTAAATAAAAATTACCAGATGTCAGTCTCTGTATGTGCCAACTTGCAAAATGTGTTGTGGTTCAGAAGTGTGGAAGAAGTGGTACTCATTTCTGTTCTATGCAAACTCAAAAGAGATAGTTGAGGTAAAATGCCCTTGAAAAAAATTACAACGTACTCTGCCACCCAAAGATGTCACGTGTTACGAAGTGTTATCTGAAAGTCTTTAATTTTTTCCTTCATGACTCCATGCGTGTTTGTGGCATTGCAAACATAACCCATATTTCTATTCTAATTTATTACTTTCTTTCCTGAGGCATATTTCATTCTTTTAAAGGGTCAGCAGATACTTAAAAACCCAACTTGGACACAGCAATCTAATTAAAGTCCAATACAGAGCTAAATATACTTGGATTAATTACTTTCATCTTGCACATACCAGCACACCTCAGTAATTTTTGTGCAGTCACTGAAATGGATTCTCTTCTCTCCTTAGAAATTCGAGCTCAATTGGTAGAGCAACAAAAATGCCTGGAACAGCAAACGGAGATGCGAGTTCAGCTTCTCCAGGACCTACAAGATTTCTTCCGGAAAAAAGCTGAAATTGAGACGGAATATTCTCGGAACCTAGAGAAACTAGCAGAAAGGTTCATGGCAAAAACAAGAAGCACTAAGGATCATCAGCAGTACAAGTAAGGGAGACATGACTCAAATTCACCTTTCCAAGGTGATATCCTACCTTTTCACCACCCTTAGTGGTTTTATGTTTTTCTATTTTTGTCTGACAAGTTATTGATTGGCTTGTCCCTGTGAATAAAAGGAAACCTCTGTATTTATCATATATGGACATCAGTTTATCATGTTTTAGTCTAGCTATAGTCTGTTGACATTTTTCTCTTTCGTATATTTATGAAACCCTGGTGGCGTAGTGGTTAAGTGCTACGGCTGCTAACCAAAAGGTTAGCAGTTTGAATCCACTAGGAACTCCTTGGAAACTCTATGGGGCAGTTCTACTCTGTCTTGTAGGGTCACTATGAGCCAGAATCAACTCAACGGCAACAAGTTTTATATATATGTATGCAGGTAACTTCGTATCTAAGAAGAAAAGGTGTTTGTAAAGTTCTTGATTATAGAAAAGTGGAAGTTGATATCTACCACAAGTAGATGTTTGAAGGGGCAAATTTAAAAGAGCTACTAAGACAGACTAGGAAGTAAGGCCTGGCTTGTGAAGATTAACCAGTGAAAACCCTATAGATCACAACAGAATGTTTGTCCAGTGCTGGAAGATGAGGCCTGCCTGTTTAGCCTGGGCTCTAGATTGGAGGGGGCTGCAGAGAAGTAAGCCCTTACCTTAACCAGTGGCTTTGTAGTTCCATTGTAGTCCCTCTGTGGCCCAGGATCCTACATAGGATCCCCTAGGTTGGAAGGCCCTCAGAATGCAGTGGCTGCAACAATGGGCTCAAGTACTGGAGATCGTGAAGATGGTACAGTACTGGGCACTGTTTTGTTCTGTTGTACATGGGGTCACCATGAGTTGGAGCTGACTTGGCAGCAGCTAGCAACAACAGCAAGAACATCAGTAGGCTCATGGACTGGAGGAAGGTAGAGTGGAGGGAGGGAGACCACGTAGGAGGCTCTCGCAGAAATCTGAGGGTGATGGCATGATCCAGCAACACTGGAGGCAGAGAGAAATAGATCCATTTAGGAGATATTAAAAAGGTAGTATGTGACCCTGAATTGTACACCATAAAATGGTTAAAATGGCAAATTTTATGTTATGTTGTATTTTACCACAGTTGTTTTAGAGACAGTGCAGACTTTCATGGAAATAACAGTGGACTAGATAATCTGAAAAACTCTTCTGCCATAGAACTCCCAGAAATGCTGGTAAAAATATGACAGTCATCCCTTTAAAGTTATAACTGAACTCACAGGAACGTAAGGGAAATTTTCAGGGGCCACAAAAGAAAGATAGAACTGAAAACCTAAATGACAGTTGTAGCCAGGCTTTAGACCCATGTGGGGACAGGAGAGAAGGCCTGTGCAAAGTTCAGAGTTGGCACTGAGAATTTCCCCACCTTACCCCCATTGTATTGTGGCCCAGCCTAAAATCAGAACAGGAAAAGCTACTGTCTTAGTGAAAGGGTAAACAGAAAATCATCTACCCACCTGTGTAGGGAGACGAAAGGAGGCCTGTCTGTCTAGCCTGGGCTCTAGGTTTGAGGGGGCTGTAGAGAAGCAAGCCCTTACTTCCACCAGTGGCTTTGTAGTTCCATTGTATTTCCTCTGTGGCTTAGGATCCTATGTAAAAAGGAAGGCAGCAACTATCCCTGAGATACTTCTGCAGAAGCAAATGCAGAACTATCTGGAAGAAGCCATTCTCAGCCTGGGATAGGGAATACACCCCTCTCCCCCAGTGACTTTAATCTCTAGTGTTAGTCCAGCATAGAAATAGATCTTAGTGATGATTCCCAGGGTGAACAAATGTCAAATGTACCTTACAGAATCTGGGGCTGGAAAGAAGAGACTGGAGCCAGTACTGTAGTCACGTTTATAGTAACTGTCCGTTTTTAAAAATGATTCCAAATAAGACAGTCATCTCTTCAATAAATATTTTTGAGTTCCTTCTTACGTGTCTGGTGTTTGGTCATCTGTTGTCAGTGAAAACTTGATGAGCCCAGGCACCTGAGTCCTACCCCTTCGTGTATCAGATGCCACTTTTGTTTCTCCTGATTTGTTTGGTAGCTTTCTTGAGATTTTCTTTGACTTGAGGAACTTTATCATGGAATAAGGGACTAAAGATTGATGGGTAAGTCTGTGGAAAGGACAAACTAGGATGAGGAAAAGCTCAGAGACGGGCCTTTTTAAAGAGTCCAACAGACCTGGATTTGAATCCTGGCTCCACTGTGTGACTTTGGTCAAGTTATTTAACCTCTCTGAGCCTTGGTTTCCCAATTTATAAAATGGGATTTTATGACTCTTAAATGAGAAACATAAAAAAGCCCTTGATATGATTGACAGCTGGTACAGGGTATGTGCTCAGTAGTCCTTCTCCTCTTCATCAAACAAATATATCATTAGCCTTGTAGTATTGCCAGTCATGTAAGCTGTCTTACTCAGTTTTGGAATGCTCATTGTGTAGGATAGTCCTTGGTGTAAAGTTGGCACTGCACAGTGGAAAGACCAAGGTTTGGATCAGCTTCTCTTGGCTCAAAGGCTGTCTCAGACACTAGCTTTGGTCTTTAGCAAATTACTGTACTTTGCTATAAACTTTACTTTTCTCACTGCTAAAGTGGATATAAAAAATTTCTGCCTTAAATGGTAGCTGTGAGGATTAAGTAGACTTAATGTCTATAAAGTCTCCAGAATAGCTCGTGGATAAAAATAGCTAACTTTAAACAGCACTTACTGTGTGTGCCCAAGATGCTGTTGTCAGCATTTAAAAATATATATTAACTCAAATAATCCTCATAACCATCCTATGAGATAGGTATTGTTATTTTACTCATTGTACAGATGAAGTAACTGAAGCACAGAGAGGTTGAAATAATTTGCCCAAGATTACATAGCTAGTAAATGATGGACTTGGATTTGAACCTGGACAGCTTAGCTCCACAGTCTATGTTCTTAACCTCTATACTGCTTCTCCTGGTAGGTACCAAGTACATAATAAAAACAAAACTAGTTGCTGTCAAGTCAACTCCGACTCATGGTAACCATGTGTGTCAGAGGAGAACTGTATTTCATAGGGTTTCGATAGCTGATTTTTCAGAAGTAGCTCACCGGGCCTTTCTTCCGAAGGGCCTCTGAGTGGATTTGAACTTCCAGCCTTTTGGTTAGCCGCCAAGCACTTGGAGTGTTGCCCACGCAGGAACTCCTTCAGTACATGATAGCTGCAATTATTATTACTGAAATTATCAAGTCAATAATAATATTAAGTGTTTATTCAATGAATGAAATTTGATTTCTTTGAGTGCTGACTATGGACAGGGCACTGAGAATGCAAAGAAATGTTCTCAAAGAATATATGAGCTGTTTTAGCATAAAGCATACACATGAAAGTCAACAAAAGAAGGTAACATTTACCTCTTAAGCTGGGTGGATAGGGAATGTCAGTTGAAAGGCCCTAGATTCCCTGCCACACAACCACTGCCCCTTGCTTGATGGCTTTGAGGGAAAAGGGGGATTCCCTAGCTGGTGGGTGTGATTCGTAGGATGCCAGTGGAGAGAATGGGAAGCTCCTCTTGCAGATGCAAGTGCTAGGACCCTAGATTAGGGGCTTCTTCCTCCACACTCATTCCTGCTTCCATCTCCTACTTCCTTTTTCTTCTAAAGAGGGTTTTGACTTGATGCACTCTTAGATCCTGAATCTGAGAGACTTAATGGCAGAAAGACCTGATTTAATCATTTTTCCTAACTTTATTACTACTCAGGGGTCATAAATGACCATGAATAATAGAAGGATAACATGTCTGATTAAATGGACTTGTCTCCCTCAGTTAAGGTAAATATTCTGTGTCATTTTGCTATTTTATAGTTTTAAAATTTTTTATTATGGTAAAAAATATATAACATAAAATGTGCTATTTTAACCACTTTTACGTGTACAATTCAGTGGCATTAATTACATTCACAATGTTGTACAACCTTCACCATTATCTATTTCCAGAACTTTTTCATCAACCCAAACAGAAACTCAGTACCCATTAAGCTGTAACTCCCCTCCCCGCCTGTAACCACCAATCTACTTTTTGTCTCTATTTGCCTATTCTAGATATTTCCTGTAATTGGAATCATACACCTATGGTTAGTTTTTATAGTAAAAAACAAAGCACACACATGGGGTACTTTGTGCTTTGAATTTTTTTTTAAAGCGGAAGTATCCCAATTGCTCACTGATTTTGTTTTGTAGTTTTTTAAAAGTCTTCTTTTGTGGTTCATATTCACTTTTAACTTTATTCTGCAGAATAAAACAAGGGGCAGTTACAAATCTGAAATAGTTTAATGGGTTTAAACAGGACGTGTGATGAGTCATAAGCCAGCAAACCCCTTGTTTTTATTCATGGGCCTTAAGACAGTGCTGTAAAGCTCAGATTCCCAGGAACACTTTTTGGGAGGCTAATGGTTATGTATCAGGGGATTAACAAATAACCCCCAAATTTATATCCCGTGGAAAGCTTAGCTAACCGCATTTTTTTTCCAACAAGCGGAATGTTCAAAACAGGCTTTTTGCGCAGCAGCAAACTACAGTCTGTCTGTGAGACAGTGGTCAGTAGATTTTTATGTAAACACAAATTGCTTTTGCCATGGGATGTTTAAAGCCAAAGGCCGGCCTGAGCACTATGTATGTTAGAGTGCCATGGCCCTTGTCAGGAGTGTGGGTTTTGACTTGTGTTCTTGGTGCAAGTGTTTTCTTTCCAGTTCTGGAGAATTGTTGACTCTGTGCCATCCACAGCCTGGAGAACGGCTTTGTGGGCTGTTGAGTGTCCTGGTCTGAGAAAAGCACAGACTCAGAAAGAACAGCGACAATGCTCTTCTGTCGTGACTCCTTAGTTTATCTTGGTTACTTCACTCAACTGATTGGAACATCTTTAAATTGGTGGTAATTGTATCTTTCCTCACTTCTTAGAAAAGACCAGAACCTCTTGTCTCCGGTGAACTGCTGGTATTTACTCCTGAACCAAGTGAGAAGAGAAAGCAAAGACCATGCAACCTTGAGTGACATCTATCTGAACAATGTGATCATGCGGTTCATGCAGATAAGTGAGGATTCCACCAGGATGTTTAAAAAGGTAAACTCCATGAATGCTGCCCTGAGTGCTTGCCTGTAACCAACTGCTTTGCCTATAACCAGGACTGAGAACAGTGCGTGGTGCAGAATTAAATACTCAGTGAATACTAGTTGAAAAATGAATGAATATTTTAAAGACACAATAAAGAGATTAAACCTGGGCAGGCAAATTTATAGAATTAGACATCTCTGCATCTGTGACCTGTCTATTGAACCATGTCGGCAAAATTTTGATATCAAATGTACCTGTGAATTGCTCCTCTATTATTAGGAACGGACGGCCTGAAGTGGTGAAATATCAGACCAGAGAGGAAGAGCCTCGAATTCTGTGTTTGGGGCCCACACATCTTGTGAAGAACAAGATAGTCACACGTGCTGCTTTCTCAGGAAGATGTTACCACATTTTTTTCTTACTCCCACCAAACCAGCGTCAGAAGTTTTGATAGAACCACATGGAAAAAATTCCACAAGGCATAGAAAATTTAGTCCCTTACACGCCAGAGTGGTCCCTTGTACCCAAACCCATTAAAAAATAGGAACTGGATGTTTAAGCTTTCTTTTCATGGTTAGTAGTCTCAGCCAGTTCTCAGCATTTTTTTGTTTAGACATTTTTGCTGAGAACAATAACAAAATTGGACCATTTCCTGTGTAGAGTATGCAGCTACTTGCCCAATAAGACTGGCTTTCTGTGTTTTTATGTTTGTAGGACAAGGTTCCCCCCTCCCTTGGCTGTTATGCTAGTAGTGTTTGGTGCTTATACCAATACCTGTACCTCTATTCAGTAAGTAAGTATTAGTCTCCAAAAGTGGGGGAAAGGGAACACCCTGTAGATTAATGACATATTTATGTTTCAGAGGGATCCCTTAAAACAAAGACATGGTGTTAAGCCTGCCAGCTGGAAGACTTCTTAGTCATGTTTGATGTACCCACATTAGATTTGATTTCTGATCTAGAAATGGAATTTAGCAAACTCTAAGTCGTCTTTTGCACTATTAAATAGAAGAAAAAAGTGTTTCAGACAAAGGAGAATTTTTTTTTAAATTGGAACTAAGAAGAATATTAATTAAGAAGGGAAATATCCTATGTAACTTGCATAGTAGCAATTTTAACAATTTAGACTCAGCCATGAAAATGAAGTGATTTTCTTATACATCAGCCCTTTCAGCCAATATCTCATTCAGTTCAACAGGGTTTTGGTTGGTTCGTTGTGTTTTGGAGCATCTCTTACTGGAAAAAGACAGTGTTAGGTATGGGAAAGGCTACATAGATGAAGAAAAACAAATCCTTGTGCTCAAGGAGATCACAGTTTATCCAAATGTGGAAGGCACTGTGTGATACCTCCCAGTCGTGGGGATGCTGGCAACCACTCAGACAGGGCCTCTGGGACCAGCACCTCAGTTAAGTTCATTTATTTATTCATTCAACAAAACATTTTTAAAATGCCTGCCTGGGGAAGCAGAGTCAAAAAACATGTCCCTGCCTGCAAGGAACTCATTACGATAATTAACAGTTACCGTGCTAGAGGATGAACAGCCAGTTGTGGGGGCTGGAAGGCTGCAGATCTCAACCCAGCCTAAGAGTCAGGAGATTCTTCACAGAAGAGTGAACGCTGGGAACCGAGACTTCTAGAGTGGGGAGGAGTCAGTCAAGCAGACAATACCATGAGCTATTATGGGAGGGAGAGGATAGTTTGTGCAAAGGCAAAGGGGTATTAGAAAGCATGATGTGTTCTGGAAAAGGAAAGAGTTTGTTGTGACTGGGCCAAAGGTTTTATGGGAGTGAGTGATGTGATGTGAAGCAAGAAAGGATGGTCATATAATAAAGGAATTGGTTTCTCTTGCTAAGGTATAAGAATTTGTATTTTGTAAATCAATGGCAAGGGCTTGGTAATGTTGATGGAAACCTAAGGCTGAGTCAAATGGACTTGGATTTGAATCCCAGCTCTTCCTCTTACTTGCTGTGTGCTCTTGGGAGATGATTCTACTCTACTTTTCTTTATCTACTTTTCCTTATCGATAAAATAAACTGGGTTATAATATTTCTGTGTATCTTGAATTGGGTTCTAAGGGAAACAGACTTTGAGGCAGAGATTTGCATGCAGGAGGTTGACTGGGGAGCGCTCTCCGGAACCTCACTGGGAGTGAGGGAGGCAGGATTGGGCAGAGGGAGAAGCTGATGCTATGGGAATTGCAGCTGGGATGATCCTTTGGCATTGCCTCACAAGGAGGCCCTGGTCTTTGTAGTCCAGTCACTGGATTCGGGCTGCCTTTGGGGAGGGGCTAAGTAATTTTGGGGGTCAGACAGCTCCCTTTGGTGGAGGGGAATTCCCATGGGGAATTCCTGTTGGCAATTCCAGAGAAGGACTCAGCTGTGAGTTTTCAACTTCTAGCAGCCAACATTCCCAGTAGCTGGGGGAATGAGTTCCTGACCCTTGAAGGGGGATCTGGGAAGTGCACAATAAACAAGTACACAGAGAGAGAAGTGCCTGCATCTTTGTTATCAAGCAGTTTTCTTGTTAACCAGATTTTATGAGACTCAAAGAATTACACTTTTTGCAACTGCCTGTCTACAAAGGGTTCCTGGTTACTTTTGCATTTAGGGAGGAGAATCCTCCAAGCTTCTTGAACAGTCTTCTCACTCCTAATCATAGCTTATCAGCTAGGAAGTTAGCCATCATTACAAGTGTTAGCTGTCATCAAGTCTGTTCCTACTTACGACAGCCTCATGTGTGCAGAGTAGAACTACTCCATAGAGTTTTCAAGGCTGTCACTTCTGAGAAGCAGATCACCAGGCCTGTCTCTCAAGGCACCTGTGAGTGATTTCAAACTGCCAACCTTTTAGCGAATAGTTGAATGCTTAACTGTTTGCGCCACCCAGGGACTCCGTCCTTATACAATTACAGGTATCAAATTCTCCCTTCCTCAAGTAAACACAGCAGATTACACATCTCATCTTTCCACCCATGTTATTACTGGAAAAAGAAGGAACAAGAGAGGCAGAGGCCAAAGGGGAGAGGCTGGACCTTGCTGAGGCACCAGGTCAGCCCAGTAGACACATTTGCTGTCTGAACCAGGAGGCCGGAATCTGTATCTGCCACATCCAAAGAATTTCTGGAAAACTAGAGCTTTCCTTCCATAGTTACAGTTCCACAAGTATATTTTTTATCAGAACTAAAAGAAATCACTAGACTTAGTCTGAAGTGAGCTTTAGAAACTATCATGAAGTTCTCAGTGAGCATAATGCACGTCCTTGTTGGGAGTGTTAGCAGTAAAAGGTCATTGGTAACTTTGACAAGAGCAGTATGAGTGGAATGGTGGGGGTTGAGAAGTAAGAGGAAGATGAGCAACTTAGGAAAGAAAATGTGGATAATATTTTCTAGAAGTTTTCCTGTGAAGAGGAAGAGAGATAAAGGAAGTATTTGAAGGAGAACATGGGGCCAAGAGAGGGTTTTTTTGGTGTGGCTGATGTGTGTGTGTATGGTTGGCTTTTTTTTTTTTGAGATGCGAGAACAGAGATAGTTTAAAATGTTGAAGGGAAGAAGCCATAATGAAGAAAGCTCAAAATGTTAGGAGAGAGCAGGTATAATTGATTGATCCAAAACCCTACAGAGGTAGCACTTAATGGCATCCAAAGAACAGGCAGAGGGATTAGCCTTTGGCAAGAAACTTTATTAAGAGCAGAAAACATAAGACTCGGTATGGATAACAGGTAGTTTTGTAGGTGGGGTGGCAGGATGTTGTGAGATTCTGTGTTCCAGTTTCTTCGTGAAGTTAGAAGTGATACATTTGATGAGCAAGAGGAGAAAAATGATCTATGGGAGCAAAATTTTTGAAAAAAGTGGAGAAGATTCAAAACAACCTCTGGGGAGACTGAGAATTAATAATAAAAGAAATTAAAAATGAGAAAAATGTCCCACTTCAGAAAATACCACAATCTAAAAATAGAAATAGTACAAGTTTTCAAACAAACTTACCGAAAAGAGAAACATAAATATTTCTTGGTAGTATTTCCAGCTTCAAAAGTAAAGAATGAATTCTACAAGCATCCCAGAAGAACATCCTATTTCCCAAAAGGAATGCAAATATGGTGTCTTATGTGATGGCAAACATCAGAAGACACTAGAGCAAAACCTGTAAGGAATAATTTAAGGAAAGGTGTGACTTCAAAATTCTCTATACAGTCGAGTGGTTATTCATCTTAAAAAGCAACCAAAAAAAAAATCTTAAATACGTAATACACTTTATATGGAATATTTATTTAGTCATGGTAGATTATATGAAAAATTGACCAAAATGTGCCTCTTTCCTCTGTCCAACCCTTAAGTAGTCCCCTCCCACACTGACTTTAGGCTTGGCTATATGACTTGTTCTGGCTGGTGGAACAATAGCAAATGTGAAACAAGCAGAAACTTGAAAAGTGCTTTCGCACTGGGGCTCGCCCTCTCTTGCTGCTCTTGGAACCCTGGGACCAACATGTAAAGATGATCTGGCTAGCTTGCTGGCTGTTGAGGGAGACCACATCAACTGAGGAGTAACTGAGGCATACTAGGTGAGTGTCAGCCAACTGCTAGACACACAAAAAAGTTCATTTTACATTATCCAGTTACCAGCTGACTCCCAGAAGACCTCAAATGCAAGAGAGAGGACCGGCAAGCCAGCCCAGAATGAAGAATTGCCCAACTGACCTACAGAATCATAAGCTAAACAGAATGTTATTTTAAGCAATTAAGTTTGGGGTGGTTTGTTAATACAGCAAAAGCTGAATGTTACCTAAATCTCTGAGGGAGAGCAACCTTCCTTCCCTGTCAGAGGAGCTGTGGTTCCTAAAATGTGGAGCGAATACCCATTGTTTTATTTTTTCTCCCTCTTTCTTGCTGCCATTTGGCCCCAAATGCAGGCATAGTCATGGAAAATGTGCAGGAGAGTAGAGTAACTAAAACCCCAGAGAACTGAAAAGGGAGGCCAAAGAACCAAAAAGTACCAAGATGATTACAGAGAGGGAGGAGAGTGGGAAAGCAACCCCCTGAAGTTCTTTACGATCTCTTGGGCTTACCCCCAAGCTGCACATGCATCAGTCTCATCCTAAATAACATACCTGCCAAAGACTTTGAGAACTGAAGTAAGGGATAAGCCACTGCCCAGGTTCTAGACTAGCCACAAAGCGGTGCATACGCAGGATAAATCCACATAGCACTGCAAAGGTGTTGGAGACAAACTGACATTAAAACCACAACCTATAGAAGATTGGTCAGAATTTGCATCCTGAATCCAACCAAGTTGATTACCTGCTAACATAAAAATATTCAACATTCTCTACAGGCTTAAACAAGACCCAATCTCGTAGCATAATATGCAAAATATACAGGATACAATCCAGATTCTCTCAGCATACGAAAAACTGGGAAAATCTCAAGTCACATGGGTAAAGACAATCAACAGATACCGATACTGAAATGAGACAGATACTTGAATGATCTAATCTAAACTTTTAAAGCAATTATTATAAAAATGCTCCAAGAATCACTCTTGAAACAGTGGAAAAGTAGAAAGTTGCAGCAAAGGAATCAAAGGTGCAAAGAAGAACAAAATGAAAATTTTAGAGCTAAAAAATACAATAACTCAAACTCACTGAATGGGCTAGATAACATAAGAGAGATAATGGAGGAAAGAGCCAGTGAACTTGAAGATAGACTAATAGAAATTACCCAGTCCAAACAACAGAGAGGAAAAAGGTTGAAAAACAAAATGAACAGCACCTCAGGGACCTGTGGGACAATACCAAAAGGTCATCGGAGGCCATGAAAAAATAATTGCAAGAAAACTTCCTAAATTTGGTGAATGACATAAACTTACACATTCAGGAATCTCAGTAAAATCCAACTTGGATAAACCCAAAGAAGACCAAACCCAGACACATTAAACTAAAGACAAAGAAAAAAATCTTGAAAAACAGCTAGAAGAAAATGATGCATTACTTAAAAATGACTTATTACAATCAAATGGCTGTGAATTTCACTACCCACTAGTATCACCTCACCAATTGTGCAAACCAAAAATGTCTTCAGATGTTGGCAAATGTCCCCTGGGGGGCAAAATCACCCCCCAGTGGAGAATTATTGATCTACATTAATTGCATCCTCCTGGATAGGTTTGGTTTCGGTTTTTTGGTTTTGCTTCATTTTGGTTTTTTAGAATGTTCTAGTTTGGTTTGTTTTTAGATCGTAGGGTTTACAACTCTAGATTAAATTCACAAACATGCGGTAAGTCAAAAGACACCAACTCCCTCACCTTCCATAAAGAGGAGTAAAAAAAAAAAATAGTGTTCAGTACCTGGTTTATTCAGGTTTGGTTATTTGTAAAAGACCAGCATTTAATAAAGTTTATTTCCAAAGAGCCACAAACACTGAAACCTTACCATTCTCCTCTCCTAAGAAAGAAGTTGCTGCCTTAAGAAAATAACCGATGAGGAAAGAACATTCCTATCATATGTTGAGGTGTCTGCCATTGAGATCAAGAATTCTAAAGCAACTTAAGAACAGTATTCTGGTTGTAAGCCAAGGTTTCTTACTAGTTCAAGTCCATGTTTAATTCTGCATGGCAGGGTTCTAAATGGTTTCCAGCAGCTGCAAGGAATGCCATATTGGGTAGATAGCACATATAGCAAATATTTGAATTAAGAAACACTTGTGACACCTCGGATTATAGCAACCCAAAAATATGTAGTTGCAGAACAGATACTAAATATGGCTGTCAGATAGGTTTCAGTACCTTTTAAATATCAAAGGAGGAAAATATTTTCTCATTAGAGAAGCAGTAAATAGAAACAAGCTATAATTTTATCAACTAAATACTTTGGCAGATCAACCCAGAAGCTTATAAAAATAAAAGCTTTTGACACTGGGTATATGAGCTACTAGATTGAGACAAGCCAGTAACATTCAATAAGTGATAGTAAATTATGCAACATTTTTACTTTTTCAACTTTGAAAGTTTCAAGTAACCACATAGAACTGTAATTGGTGAATGCACTAGCTTGAATAAGCATGTCCATAAAAATTTCATCTCTTTAGCTCTAACAATGGAGATCGCAAAGGTCTGCTAAAATAGTTCCCTTTTGTTACTTGGCAGGGTCTAATAGTTCCACCGAACAATCATGACAAATCCATTATAAATTCTGCTTTTCTTCCCTTTTCATGTTTTTTTGGAAACTTCAGTTTAGTGAAATCAGCTTTTTATTTACCTTGATCTTAAGTTTCATTTAAAAAAATTTTCAAAATGGAATAGAAAGTCTGTTTTATTATTTATTCAATAAACCTTTATTGATTAGCATTATGTGACAGGCACGATGGTGGGTGCAAGTGGTCACAAAGAAGGAGCTGCCTGGTGGCACAATGGTTAAGCATGCAGCTGCTGATAGAAAGGTTGGCAGTTCAAACCCAACAAGCAGCTCCTTAAAAGAATGACCTGGAGATCTGCTGCCATAAATTACAGCCCCCAAAAAACCCCTATAGGGCAGTTCTACTCTGTCACTTGGGGTCACTGTGAGTCAGAATCAACAACACCTAACAACAACAAGATCGCAAAAGTGAGTAAGACACAAATCCTTGATTGGTCACCCAAAGGAGATTGCACTGTGTTCTTGTTGTTGGGTGCCATCGAGTCGGTTCTGACTCATAGCAACCCCATGTACAACAGAATGAAACACTGCCCAGTCCTGTGCCATCCTCACAATTGTTGCTATGTTTGAGCCCATTGTAGCAGCCACTGGGTTGAACCATCTCATTGAGAGTCCTCCTCTTTTTTGCTGACCCTCTACTTTACCAAGCATGATCTCCTTCTCCAGGGACTGGGTCCCTCCTGATAACACGTTCAAAGTACATGAGATGAAGCCTTACCATCCTGGCTTCCAAGGAGCACTCTGGCTGTACTACTTCAAAGACAGATTTGTTTATTTTTCTAGCAGTCCATGGTGTCTTAGTCATCTAGTGCTGCTATAACAGACACACTGCACATGGATGGTTTTAATGAAGAGAAGTTTATTTCCTCACAGTTAAAGTAGGCTAAAAGTCCAAATTCAGGGCATCAGCACCAGGGGAAGGCTTTTTCTCTCTGTCGGCCTTCTTCTCTTCAGTGTTCTCCCGAACTAGGAGCTTCTCTGTGCAGGGACCCCGGTCCAGAGGACGTGCTCTGCTCCCAGCACTGCTTTCTTGATGGTATGAGGTCCCCAACTCTCTGCTCATTCTGTCTTTTATATCTCAAGAAATTGCCTCAGGACACAATCCAATCTTGTAGATTGAATCCTGGCTCATTAACACAACTGCTGCCCCTCTTCCTTCATTAATATCATAGAGGCAGGATTTACAACATATAGGAAAATCACACAATACCAGGAATCATGGCCCAGCCAAACTGATGCACACATTTTTGGGGGGACATAATCCATAACACATGGTATATTCAATTTTCTTCGCCAACACCGTAATTCAAAAGCATCAATTCTTCTTCAGTTGTCCTTATTCATTGTTCAGCTTTCCCATGCATATGAGGCAGTTGAAAACACCTTGGCTTGGATCAGGCGCACCTTAATCCTCAAAGTGATATCTTTGCATTTTAACACTTGAAGCGGTCTTTTGCAGCAGATTTGCCCAGTGCAACATATCTTTAATTTCTGGACTGCTGCTTCCATGTGGATCCAGGTAAAATGAAATCCTTGACAACTTCAGTATTTTCTCTGTTTATCATGTTTATCTACTAAGGGAAACAAATGTAGAGATAAAAATTACATTATAATTTAATACATGCTCTTACAGATATAAGACCTAAGGACCTTTTCCAGTTTTAAACCATGTACTATCCCTTGTTCTGTTCCAACGACTTCCTCTTGGTTTATGTACAGGTTCTGCATAAATACAATTACGTGTTCTGGGATTCCCATTTTTCACAGTGTTATCAACAATTTGTTATGATCCACACAGTCAAATGCCTTTGCACAGTCAATAAAACACTAGTAAACATCTTTCTGGTGTTCTCTGCTTTCAGCCAAGATCCGTCTGATATTGGCAATGATATCCCTTGTTCAATGTCCTTTTCTGAATCTGACTCGAATTTCTGACAGCTCCTTGTCAATGTACTGCTGCAGACGTTTTTGAATTATCTTTGACAAAATTTTACTTGCATGTGATTTTGATGATATTGTTAGATAATTTCCACGTTCCATTGGATCACCTTTCTTTGGAATGGGCATGTATATGGATCTCTTCCAGTTGGTTGGACAGGTAGCTATCTTCCAGATTTCTTGGCATAGACACATGAGCACTTTCAGCGTGGTTTATCCCCGCTGCCTTCAGTGCAGCTTGGACTTCTTCCTTCAGCACCACTGGTTCTTGATCATATGCTACCTCCTGAAATGGTTGAATGTCAACCAATTCTTTTTGGTACAGTGATTTTGTGTATTCTTTCATCTCCTTTTGATGCTTCCTGCGTCGTCCAGTATTTTGCCCCTAGAATCCTTCAGTATTGCAACTTGAGGCTTGAATTTTTTCTTCAGTTCTTTCAGCTTGAGAAATGCCAAGCATGTTGTAGTCTTCTCTTTTGGTTTTCTAACTCTAGGCCTTTGCACATTTCATTACAATAGTTTACTTTTCTTCTGGAGCTGCCCTTTGAAATATTCTATTCTGCTCTTTTACTTCATCATTTCTTCCTTTCGATTTAGTAAACTCTATGTTCAAGAGCAACTTTTAAAGTCTCTTCCAACATCCGTTTTGGTCTTTTCTTTCTTTCCTGTCTTTTTAATGACCTTTTGCTTTCTTCATGTATGAAGTCCTGATGTCATCCCACAACTAGCCTGGTTTTCAGTCATTAGTATTCAGTGCATCAAATGTGTTCTTGAGATGGTCTCTCAATTCAGGTGGGATATACTCAAGGTCCTACTTTGGCTCTTGGGGACTTGTTTTAGTTTTCTTCAGCTTCACCTTCAACTTGCATATGACCAACTCATGATCCCTTCCCCAGTCTGCTCCTGGCCTTGTTCTGACTGATGATATTGAGCTTCTCCATTGTCTCTTTCCACAGATATAGTCAATTTGATTCCTGTGTATTCCATCTGGGGAGGTCACGTATATAGTTGTCGAAAAAGAGTATTTCCAATGAGTCGTTGGTCTTGCAAAATTCTATCATGTGATCTCCGGTGCCATTTCTATCCTCAAGGCTATATTTTCCAACTACTGATCCTCCTTTATTTCCAACTCTTGCATTCCAATCACCAGTAATTATCAAGACATCTTGACTGCATGTTTGAAATCTTCACTTTCTTCATCTTTGGCATTAGTGGTTGGCACATAAATTTGAATAATAGTTGTATTAACTGGTCTTCTTTGTAGACATGTGACTATTATCCTATCATTGACAGTGTTGTATTTCAGGATATATATTGAAATGTTGTTTTTGATGATGAATGCGACGCCATTCCCTCTTCAATTTGGCATTCCTGACATAGTAGGCCATATGATTGTCTGACTCAAAATGGCCAATACTAGTCCGTTTCAGCCCACTGATGCCTAGGATATCAATCTTCAGGTGTTCAATTTCATTTTTAACAACTTCCAATTTTCCTTGATTCATACATCATACATTTCACGTTCCAATTACTAATGGATGTTTGCAGCTGTTTCTTCTCATTTTGAGTCATGCCACATCAGCAAATGAAGGTCCTGAAAGCTTTACTCCATCTATATCATTAAGGTCGACTCTACTTTGAGGAGGCAGCTCTTCCCCGGTAGTATTTTTTTTTTTTTCCTTTTTTTATGGTCATTGCTGTAAATATATCTATCACACAACTTTTGCCAATTCAACATTTTACAGGTGTACAACTTACTGACAGCAATTACATTAAAAGGCTGTGCAACCCTGCCCTTAATCAATGGGATTTTTCCATCACCGTTAACCACCCTTTTCGCCCTCCTCCTGCCCCTGGTAACCGTAAATAAACTTTAAACTTTAGTCTCTATACATTTGCCTTTTCTTATCTTTTTATATAAGTAAGATCATACAATATTTATCCTTTTGTGACTGGCTTATTTCGCTCAGCATAATGTCTTCAAGCTCTATCCATAATGTAGCATGTGTCAAGACTTCATTTCTCCTACTGGGTGAATAGTATTCCCCTGTATTTCTGTACCACATTTTGCTTATCCATTCATTTGTTGATGGATATTTAGATTCTTTCCACCTTATGTCTGTGAAGAGTGCTGCAGTGTATGTTGGTTTAAAAGTCTCTTTTTGAGTCTCTGCTTTCAAGTCTTTGGGGTATATACCTAGGAATGAAATTGCTGGGCCATATAGTACTACTTTTTTAGTTTTTTGAGGAACTTCCACACTGTTTTCCACAATGGCTGTACCAATTTGCATTCCCATCAGCAATGAATAAGGGTTCTAATCTCCCACACCCTTGCCAACATTTGCTCTTTTCTGTTTTTTTTTTTTTTTTTTTTAATCTTATCCATCCTGAAAAAAAAAAAAAAACCTGTTGCCCTCGAGTCAATTCTGACTCATAGCGACCCTATAGGACAGAGTAGAATTGCCCCATAGAGTTTTCAAGGAGCACCTGGTGGATTAGAATTGCTGACCTTTTGGTTAGCAGCTGTAGCTCTTAAACTCACTATGCCACCAGGGTTTCCTTATCCATCCTGGTGGAGTGAAATGATATCTGATTGTGGTTTTGATTTGCATCTCTCTGATGGCTAATGACATTGAGCATCTTTTCATCTGTTTGGTGGCCATTTGAATGTCCTGTTTGGTGAAATGTCTATTCAAGTCCTTTGCCCATTTTATGATTGTGTTATTGTCTTTTTGTTGTAAAGTTGTTCAAGTTTTATATATATTTTGGTTATTAGATTCTTGTCGGATATATGGTTTGCGGAGTTATTGTCCCAGTCGGTAGCTTGCCTTTTCACTTTTTTTGGTAAAGTCTTTTGATGAACAAAAGTTTTTAATTTTTATGAGGTCTCATTTATTTGTCTTTTGTTGTTTGTGCTTTTGTTATTATATTAGATAATACATTGTTGAAAGCTTGTTCTTGTAAGAATTTTATGGTTTTAGTTTTCATATTTAGGTCTTTAATCCATTTTGAATTTGTTTTTGTGTATGATGTGAGACATGGATCTTGTTTCATTTTTCTGCATGTGGAAACCCAATTCTCCTGTCACCATTTATTGAAGAGACTTTCTTTCCCTACTGTATGAACTTAGCACCTTTGTCAAAAATCAGTTGACCATACTTAAAAGT
This sequence comes from Dugong dugon, assembly GCA_030035585.1. Taxonomy (NCBI): domain Eukaryota; kingdom Metazoa; phylum Chordata; class Mammalia; order Sirenia; family Dugongidae; genus Dugong; species Dugong dugon. Next base: position 19,182,304 of record CM057465.1, read on the forward strand.
TCGTGAGTGGCTGTCTAAGATACTCCACTGGTCCCGCTCTGTCTGGAGCAAGGAAGAATGAAGAAAACCAAAGACATAAGGGAAAGATGAGTGCAAAGGACTAATGGACTACAAGTACAACAGCCTCCACCAGCCTGAGTTCAGCAGTGTTAGATGGTGCCCAGCTACTACCACCGACTGCTCTGACAGAGATCACAATAGAGGGTCCTGGATAGAGTTAGAGAAAAATGTAGGACAAAATTCTAACTCACAAAAAAAAGACCAGACTTACTGGCCTGACAGAAGCTGGAGAAACCCCGAGAGTATGGCTCTCGGACACCCTTTTAACTTAGGACCAAAGTCACTCCTGAGGTTCACCCTTCAGCCAAAGATTAGACAGGCCCATAAAATAAATAATAATATGTGTAGCTCAGCCACATATACAAGACTAAATGAGCACACCAGCCCAGAGGCAAGGACAAGAAGGCAAGAAAGGACAGGAAAGCTGGATGAATGGAAATGGGGAACCCAAGGTCACCAAGAGGAGAGTGTTGACACGTCGTGGGGTTGGCAACCAAGGTCACAAAACAATATGTATATTAATTGTTTAATGAGAAACTGGTTTGCTCTGTAAACCTTCATCTAAAGCACAATTTAAAAAAAAATCAGTTGACCATAGACATATGAGTTTATTTCTGGACTCTCGATTCTATTCCGTTAGTCTGTGTGTCTATTGTTGCACCAGTACTAGGCTGTTTTGATTACTGTAGCTGTATAATATGTTTTAAAATCAGGAAGTGTGAGTCCTCCTACTTTGTTCTGCTCTTTCAACATTGTTTTAGCTATTCAGGGCCTGTTGCCATTCCATATAAAACCGTGGATTGGTTTTTCTTTTTCTGTAAAGAAAGTTGTTGAAATTTTGATCGGGATTATGTTGAATCTATAGATTGCTGTGGGTAGTATTGACATCTAAGAATATTAAGTCTCCCAATCCATGAATATGGAACATCTTTCCATTTATTTAAGTCTTCTTTAATCTCTTTAAGCAGTTTTTATAGTTTTCATTGTATAAGTCCTTCACGTTCCTGGTTAGATTTATTTCTAGGTATTTTATTCCCTTAAATGGTATTTTAAATGGAATTGTTTCCCTAATTTCCCTTTCAGATTTCTCATTGCTGGTATGTAGTCCAGTCATATTTTGAGTGCCTTCCAACCCAAGGGGCTTATCTTCCAGCACTGTATTAGACAATGTTCTGCTGCTATCCATAAGGTTTTTACTAGCTTTTTTTTTTCCTTTCCAGAAGTAGATTGCCAGGTCCTTCTCCCTAGTCTGTCTTAGTCTGGAAGTTCTGCTGAAATCTATCCACCATCGGTGACCCTGCTGGTATTTGAAATACCAGTGGCATAGCTTCTAGTATCACAGCAATATGCAAGCAACCACAGTATGACAAACTGAAAACTGACATTTTATTAGGCTACCTCTTTTTCCCTGGACGAAAGCCCACATCTGTTACACAGGTGGTTGGGTTTAGGAGTGTAGTGTGTGGCATGGTGAAGGGTGTGTAGTGGGGTAGCAGTAATCTGAGGTCTAAAAAGGCAGGTTAGGGTGCAAGAATTTTGAATCCATGTTTGAGTAATTGATGTTTTGTCATCTAAGCAACTAAGGCAGCTAAGAGAGACTTTTAAGCAGGAGTATGACATAATCAGCTTTGTTTTTTGAAAGCCTTTTGAAGAGTAAATTGGAATGAGAAGAAAGTGTTTTTGGGGACCTAGTTAGGAAGCTGTTGCATTAATAGTCTGGGTGGTAATTTTTACTGTATCCTGTGAGTTATAGTCAGAGAGTAGTTCCATACTTATAATGACATTGTCTTCAAAAAGTTCTTTTCCATATAGAGTAGGAATGAATTGAATGGTTTTTGTTTTTTGTAAAAGGTCTGTCAGTAATTTAAAACCAGTAAGTTGCTATTAAGTTCATTCTAATTAGATTTTCTTAAAGCTTCTAGTCCTTTATCTGATGGCTCTTTAGCTTATTGGAAAAAGAAAAATAATCTAACAGTGATTCCCGGATGCTTGAGCTTACAATAACTACTCAGACATGACATTTGGACTAGCTCCACAAACAGGGCAATTGCAGGTGACTGCAAGTCACTGGGAGGTGTGTGTTGCTTCCTGAGCCTCCCTAAGTCTTAGCCTCCACCCCTTGAAGTGTAAAGTGTACTTACTACCACTAGTTGTAAGACAATGAATAATAATCTGGGAGATAAGGAGAATGCTCTCATTTCTTTAAAATATGTCATAAAAAGAGCAGTTAAAGACATTGGGAATATTTAGCACAGAGAAAATAAGCCTTAGCTAAGACCCAATAGCTATCTTCAATATCTGAAAAGTTGTCACATAGAAGATGACTATCTTTGTTTCCTAGTGCTGCTGTAACAGAAGTAACACAAATGGGTGACTTTGAAGAACAGAAGTTTACTTTCTCATAGTTCAGAAGGTTAGAAGTCCAAATTCAGGGAACCGGCTCTAGGGGAGGGCTTTCTGTTCGTTGACTCTAGGGGAACATGCTTGTCTCTTTCAGCTTCTGTTGTCCCAGCATTCCTCAGTTCCTTGGTGATCCTCATCTATCTCCCTCCCTGCCCTCCCCAGTTTGTGCTTGCTTCTGTGTCTAATCTTGTCTTTTTATAATGCAGAAATGGTTGGCTTTAGGACACACTCTACACGGATTATTGTCTCATTAACATAACAAAGAAAACTATTCTTAAACAGGATTATGTCCACAGGTATAGGATTTAGGATTCCAACAGATATTTTGGGGGACATAATATAATCAATAACAATGGCTTAAACTAACTGATTCTGTAAGGTTCCAGGAGTTAAGACCAGTTGGTGGAAGTTAAGTGGAGACCACCACCTGTCTATCAGCTTGTTGTACTGTGATACATTGCTATGATGCTGGAAGCTGTGCCACCAGTATTTCCAATACGAGCAAGTTCACCCATGGTAGACAGGTTTCAGCAGAGCTTCCAGACTAAGACAGACTAGGAGGAAAGGTCTGGTGATCTACTTCTAAAAGTTAGCCAGTGTAAACCCTGTGGATCAGAACAAAATATTGTCCAATATAGTGCTGGAAGATAGGCTGCCTATGTTCAAAGGCAATAAAAATAAACAGTGGCTGCAACAAAGGATTCAAGCATACCAACGATTGTGAAGATGGTTCAGGACAGGGTAATGTTTCGTTCTGTTTTATATAAAGTCAGCATGAGCTGGAGCCTTCTTGACAGCAGCTAACAACAACCAGTGGAGACAGGTTTCACTTTATCTTTTTTTTTTAATTGTACTTTAGATGAAGGTTTACAGAACAAGTAGTCTCTCATTAAACAGTTGGTACACATATTGTTTTATGACAATGGTTAACAACTCACGACATGTCAACACTCTCCCTTCTTGACCTTGGGTTCCCTATTACTAGCTTTCCTGTCCCCCTCCTGCCTTCTAGTCCTTGTCCCTGGGCTTTGTGCCCCATTAGTCTCGTTTTGTTTTATGGGGCTGTCTAATCTTTGGCTGAAGGGTGAACCTCGGGACTTCATTACTGAGCTAAAAGGGGGTATGGGGGCCATACTCTCGGAGTTTCTCCAGTCTCTGTCAGGCCGGTAAATCTGGTCTTTTTTTGTGTGTTAGAATTTTTGTTCTACATTTTTCTCCAGTTCTGTCCAGGACCCTCTGTTGTGATCCCTGTCAGAGCAGTCAGTGGTGGTATCCAGGCACCATCTAGTTGTACTGGACTCAGTCTGGTGGAGGCCGTGGTAGTTCTGGTCCCTTAGTCCTTCAGACTAATCTTTCCCTTGTGTCTTGTTTTCTTCATTCTCCCTTGCTCCCGAAGTGGTGAGACCAGTTGAATATCTTAGATGGCTGTACCTCACTTTATCTTAAGGAAGACCATTCTAACAATTAATGTAGTCTGAAGTCAGCAAGGTTATCTCAGAGTTAGAGTCTACTTTGCTGTAGCTTTGCAAGATTCTCTGGAATGGACCTTTTTCTCCTTAATAGAGTAACTCAAATACAATTAAGTATTCCAAAAAATAAATCTTGAGAAAAGAACCTACAGACTGGGAAAAATTTTTTGGCTATGACGTATCCGACAAGGGTCTAATCTATAAAATCTATAAGATACTTCAACACTTCAACAACAAAAAGACAAATAATCCAATTAAAAAATGGGTAAAGGATAAACAGACGCTTCACCAAAGAAGACATTCAGGCAGCTAATGGACACATGAGGAAATGGCTTGCAATCATTAGCCGTTAGAGAAATGCAAATCAAAACTGTAATGAGCTACAATCTCATCCAAACATAAAATTAATTCAGTGATTACAACAAATGAAGAATCTGAGTTACTAAAACTACATTCCTGTAGAGATCCAATAACCATTATTGAGAAAATAAAATAATTGCCTAAAATTTGCTCCAGTTTCTATTCTTTTTATATCAGAAAAGAGGTCTTCAGGGTCACTTATTTTTTCGTCTATACACATATGGAAGTTCACCATAGAACTTTACTCTAAATTCTTAATAGTTTGGAGTTTTGCTACATATATGAGTTGATAGCCATTCTCAGAGTGAGAGAATCTTACCAATTCAAACTAACATTATAAGGAAAGTTTATGCCCTTTATCGCCACTCCTATTTAACATTGTGCTGAAAGTCCTACCTAGAGCAATAAGGCAAGAAAAAGAAATAAAGGGCATCCAGATTGGAAAGTAAGAAATAAAACTATCCCTATTTGCAGATGTGATCCTATACATAGAGAATGCCAAAGATCCCACAAGAAAACTACTGGAGCTAATAGATTCAGCATAGTAGCAGGATACAAGATCGACATACAAAAATCACTTGGATTACCATATACCAAAAAAGAGAACTTCAAAAAGGAAATCAGGAAAACAAGACCATTTATAAATAGTCACTAATAAGAGAAAATACTTAGGAATAAATCTAACCAGGGAAGTAAAAGGCCTATACAAAGAAAACTACAAAACACTATTGCAAGAAACCAAAAGTGACCTACATAAATGGAAAAACATACCATGCTCATGGATAGGAAGACTCAACATTGTGAAAATGTCGATTCTACCCAAAGTGATCTACAGATACAATGCAATCCTGATCCAAGTACCAACAGTATTCTTTAATGAGATGGAGAAACTAATCACCAACTTTATATGGAAAGGAAAGAGACCCTGGATAAGAAAAGCATTATTGAAGAAAAAGAACAAAGTAGGAGGCTTCACACTACCTGATCTCAGAACCTACTATACAGCCACAGTAGTCAAAATAGCCTGGTTTCGGTACAATGACAGACACATAGACCAATGGAATAGAATCGAGAACCCAGACATAAATCCATCCGCCTTTGACAAAGATCCAAAATGGGGAAAAAAACAATCTTTTTAACAAATGATGCTGGCAAAACTGTATGTCCATGTATAAAAAAATGAAACAGGACTCATACCTCACACCATAACACAAAAACTAACTCAAAATGGATCAAAGACCTAAATATAAAAGTTAAAATGATAAAGATCATGGAAGAAAAACTAAGGACAACACTGGGGACCTAATACATGGCGTAAATAGAATATAAACCATAACTAATAATGCACAAACACCAGAAGATAAAGTAGATAACTGGGAGCTCCTAAAAATTAAACACTTAGGCTCATCAAAAGACTTCACCAAAGAATAAAAAGAGAACCTACAGACTGGGAAAAAAATTCTGGCTACAACATATCTGACAATGGTCTAATCTCTAAAATCTGTACACTACTTCAACACCTTAGTAACAAAAAGACAAATAATCCAGTTAAAAAATGTGCAAAAGATATGAACAGACACTTCACCAAAGAAGGCATTCAGGTGGTTAACAGACACATGAGAAAATGATCATTAGTCATTAGAGAAATGCAAATCAAAACTACATTGAGATACATCTCACCTGACATTACTGGCACTAATCAAAAAAAAAAAAAATGTTGGAGAGGTTTTAGGGAGATTGTAACTCTTATGCACTGCTAGTGGGAATGCAAAGTGATCACAAGCTTTAACTAAGAGAAGTTCACTCTCCCACAGTCCAGTTGGCTGCAAGTCTAAATTGAGGGCATCAGCTCCAGGGGAACGCTTTTCTCCGTTGGCTCTGGAGAAAGGTCCACGTCCCATTGGGACAGCAACCCTGCTTCCTCGGCTATAGATGCACCATTCTCCCAGTCCACCTGAGTGGCATCTCCACCCTTAGAAGCACCAGAGGCCGTGGCTCCACCCTTTGAAATCCCTGAGGTCCTAGCCATACCTTTTGAGACTGAGGCAGCTCAGCTCTTGTGTTCCTTGTCTCTTCAACTTCTGCTTCCTATGGCTTCCTGGCATTGGGGCTCACTCCTGCCTCTGCCCTACTGGGGCAAGTGTTCCAAAGCTCTGTAGCTCCACTGATTAAGTGCCTAGAGGCACCCCACTCCGCCTCCTGCACACAGGCACTCAGCTCTCTTGCTTCATGGGTCGGCCCCAGCACCGTCTCTCACTGGTCTCCTGGTTCTGCTGTTGTTGGCTCTCTGCCGCTGCCGCTTCTCTGCCACTGCAGGTTCTCTGCTGTGGCTGGCCCTCTGCCACTTTTGCTCCTCTATCTATTCATAGTTTCAAAACCACTTCCACATTTTAGGTATCTATTAGAGCAGCACACCACTCCTGATACCAAATTCTGTCGTAGTCATCTAGTGCTGCTCTAACAGAAATACCATGAGTGGACGGCTTTAACAAAGAGAAATTTATTGCTCACAGTCTAGTAGGGTAGAAGTCCAAATTCAGGCTGTCAGCTCCAGGGGAAGGCTTTCTCTCTCTGTCGGCTCTGGAGAAAGGTCCTCGTTGTCATCAGTCTTCCCCTGGACTAGGAGCTTCTCTGCGCAGGAACCTCAGGTCCAAAGGACGTGCTCTGCTCCTGGTATTTCTTTCTTGGTGGCATGAGGTCCCCAACTCTCTGCTTGCTTCCCTTTCCTTTTGTCTCTTGTAAGATAAACAGAGATGAAAGGTGCTGCAGGCCACACCCCAGGGAAACTCCCTTTACATTGGATCAGGGATGTGACCTGGGTAAGGGTGGTGTTACAATCCCACCCTAATCCTCTTTAATATGAAATTACAATCACAAAATGGAGGCCAACCACACAATTCTGGGAATCATGGCCCAGCCAAATTGATACACACATTTTTTGGGGGACATAATTCAAGCCATGACAGTGCCCATCAGCAGATAAATGGATAAACAAATTATGGTAAATACACACAATGGAATACTACAAAACGATAAAGAACAATGGTGAATCCATGCAATATCTCACAACTTGGATGAATCTGGAAGGAATTATGCTGAGTGAATTTAGTCAGTCACAAAAGGACAAATATTATATAAGATCACCAAAAAAATAAGTCAATCACAAAAGGAAAAACAATGTTTGATGGTTACAAGGGAGAGGAAGGGTGGGGAGGGGAAATCACTAACTAGATAGTAAACAAGCGTTAACTTTGGTGAAGGGAAAGTCAGCACGCAATATAGGGGAAGTCTGCACAACTTGACCACAGCAATGTCAGAGAAGCTTCCTAGACACATCCAAACACCTTGAAGGACTGAGCTACTGGGGCTGAGGGCAGGGGATCATAGTATAGGGGAACATCTAGGTCAATTGTCATAACATAGTTCATAAAGGAAATGTTCTACATCCTACTTTGGTGAGTAGCATCTGCGGTCTTAAAAGCTTGCAAGCAGCCATCTAAGAAGATACATCTATTGGTTCCATCCCATCCAGAGCAAAGAGAATGAAAAAAACCAAAAACACAAAGAAAATATTAGTCCAAAGGAATAATGGACCACATGAACCATAGCCTCCACCAGCTGGAGCCCAGAAGAACTGGTGGTGCCTGATCAGCACCACCGACCATTCTGACAGGGATCACAATAGAGGGTCCCAAACAGAGCGGGAGAAATATGTAGAACAAAATTCAAATTCACAAAAAACGTCAGACTAACTGGTCTGATGGAGATTGGAGGAACCCCTGAGACTGTGGCCACCAGACACCCTGCTGACTCAGAACTGAAGCCACTCCCAAAGTCCCACCTTTCAGCCAAAGATTAGACAGACCTATAAAAAAAAAACAATAACACATGAGGAATGCATCTTAGTTCAGTCAAGTATATGAGACCAAATGGGCAACACCTACCTGAAAGCAAAAACAAAAGGCTGAAAGGAACAGGAAAACTGGACAAAGGGACATGGGGAACCTGGGGTGGAAAGGGGGAGAGTGCTGATACATTGTAGGGATTGCAGTCAATGTCAGAAACTTATTTGCACTGTAAACTTTCACCTAAAGCACAATAAAATTAAAAATAAAAAAATAAGTCTTGAATTATGCTGCATTAAATATCTGAGATGTTCTGATTTGAAAGTTGATATGAGTAGACTCTTGTGTGAGCATTTAGAAAGACAGAAAGTGACTTCATGAGATGAAATAAAGATATGATGCTGTGCTGATAAAAACATCACAATAACAGTAGAAAATCACATTATGAAATGCTTAGTATGTGCCAGGAACTGTATTAAGTGTATAATATGGGCATTTCATTGTATCTCATAATAACACCATAGAGTAGGTACTGTTATCTTCCACATTTGCAGATGAGGAAAGAGGCTCAAAGAAGTTAATAGTATTTAAATAATCTGACCTTGGACCCAGCTTAAAGATTTAGGTTTTTTTTCCTCTTCCCATAGGCTGTCATTCCATGTGCATTAGCTCACCAGCCACAGGTGTTCTCTAAATTTCTCTGTATGCAAGGAGCCAAGTTCTTGATGAAAAAGGACGCTTACTCCAGGAGTATTTCTTTTTCTATTCCTTAGGAGCCTTGGTGGTACAATGGTTAAGTGCTCAGCTACTAACCAAAAGGTTGGCAGTTGGAACTCACCCAGCCGCTGCAAGGGAGAAAGACTTGTGATCTGCTCCCATGAATATTACAGCCTGGAAAACCCTATGGGGAAGTCACATAGGGTTGCTATGATTCGAAGTCAACTCAGTGGCACCAACAGCCACAAGGCTGCCTTTACTTAAATTCGTTGTTAGTTCTGTAGAACAATTAAACCAGTTCTAGTGCTGACATGGAGCTATTAAGCTAAAGATAGATCTTTAAAGGAAGTTTATAATTTATATTAACTTCTTGAAGATCACCTCATCAGAAATTTTGGGTTTGGTTCAGGGGTTATATAAAAATAGATATTTTGCTTGGCTTGAATTATTTGCAAAAGCATAAATCAAACTGGATTGAAATTGTTTTGCTCACCTCTTTGTCTCTCTCCCTAAACTGTAAAGTCACTTTTCTATCTTTGGCACATAGAGACACTTAGTAAAAACCGGTGGAAGAGTGAATGAATGCATGAGTAAGTAAATGAAAGAATGAACTTATATCAATATCTCAAAGAATCTCTGCCTTTTGCTTGCTAATTCAGTGGATGACTTATAAATGAGCAAATCTCCTACTTATTGATTTATTTTTGTAAATAGTCCCTGGATTTTTCTGACCACAGTACTATTCAGACTAAGGTCATGTGTTTCCTACATAATGTGGTCTGGTTCATTCACCACAGGATATACTCATAACCTCAGCCAACTGTGCTACAGATACGGGCATGGGCTTTGGTCACAGTATGATTTAGGACCTCTGCATGGTCACACTTGTCACAAGAGAGAAAGCCAAGTAGACTTATGGATAAATAGATTCAGTTAATTGTTCTAAGGGAAACATATTATTATTATAAGAAAGTATTAATAAAGCTGAGTTACTAAATTTCTGTGAAGTTCAGAATATTAAATAAAGATCTAGAAATATATTTCTGATATTTTTCAGTTAACTATAATGTGGTCTGAACAAGAGATTTATAATTCATCCTGATTTTAATTGGGTAGGTTTGTTTACATCAGCCACTGAGAGTATACACCTAAGTCATTATGCATTTAGTGACACTGAAAGGGATTTCTAATTTACCAACATTTTGAGTAGAGAAATAACCCTAGCGAGAAAAATTGTGTTCTTGAAGAGTTAAGGAAATGAAAATGAAAACAGTTGTCTCATCTGCTGTATTCCCTGTAGGATTTCAAATCTGTCTTGCATTACTTTATCTGTCTGTTCAAATGTTTAAAACCTGGGAGGTTATAAGTGACTTTTATGTAGGTGAGTTTGCATCTTTTGAATTGTCCGCTCACTGGCTGATCATGGCAGCATCAGAACTTTTTCACCTGGGTGCAGAATGCCATATTTGCCTAGTAGTTGCATTAGTAAATAGTGTATGAGACACCCTGGATATTTCTCTTTAAGATTATGTTTTGACTTGTTTCAAAATGAAGCTCTGCTTCCCCTATATCTGTGACTTTTTATGAATTTCCCACTTTTTCTGGTGGAGTGGAGTTTTGTCGAAGAGAATACTGATAGTTTTTTCCCCTATCAAATAAAGTAGACAGTGAGGCTAATTTCATGCTCTGATTTTTAGTTGTGATTTTAATAAGTATGAAACCATGTACCTTGACGGATAGAAGGAAAATGTATAGAAACCACACTATAAATATTATCCAGAAGCTTGATTCAGGCCATTAAGCTCAACCCAACTTTTTCCACCAGACATATTGGAGGATGGTGTTGCCTGTTAAGGCAGAGTCCCTGGGTGATGCAAACATTTAATGCGTTCAGCTGCCAACCGAAAGGTTGGCAGTTTGAGTCCACCCAGAGGCTCTTCAGAAGATAGGGCTGGCCATCTTCTTCTGAAAAAATCAGCCTTTGAAAACCTTATAGACCCCAGTTCTACCCTGACACACATTGGGTCACCATGAGTCAGAGTTGACTTGACAGCAACTTTTTTGTTTTTTTAAATTACTGTTATAAAGACATATGAACACAAGTTTTGTAACTTGAAAGCACACACACTGTAGAAGTATGCTCTGACCCTTTTAGCCAGAATTTACAGCCAAACCTCACCAAGCGTAAGACACTACAATCATCTGAAACCCTCTCATTAAATATTTAATCTGGTTTTCCTCTTTCTCACTTCTGCTCTGACTCAGCATAAGGTCTAGGCTTCCTTGACTGGTCATCACAATAGATTTACTTTAAAAAATACCTCTGTGAGAGGCCAGAGGCCCTCTGAATTGGTCATGTAATCCAACCACATAGATCACTTGATTGATTGCTCACATGTGGTGTATTAATTATGTTCTTTGTTTTAACTTTATGGGAGGTTCCTGGGAGTAAGCCTGTAGTCCTCTAGGAATAGGGATCCTGGCCAGGGCCCACCTACTGTAGCACTAACTACGGTGTTCCTTATAGGATAGGTGTTTTGGCATGGCTGTCTCCTCCATGAGATTGTGAACTCTGCAGGGCTGGAGCCAGGCCTTACTCAGCTCTGGATCCCATTCATTCAACAAGCATATATCTCGCACCTACGGTGTACTGGATACCAAAGTTAACCAGTTAACCTGTTGCTACTCATGGCAACTTCATGTGTTTCAGAGTAGAGCTGTGCTCCATACTGTTGTCATGGCTTTGAACTTTCAGAAGCAGATTGCCAGGGCTTTCTTCCCAGGTGCCTCTGGGTGGCTTTGAACTGCCAATATTTTGGTTACTAGCCAAGCACTTTACCTTGAGCGCTACCCAGGGACTCAGGTACCAAACTAACCCCTTGCCATCGAGTTGATTCTGACTCCTAGCAACCCTATAGGGCAGAGTAGAAACTGCCTTATAGGGTTTCCCAGGAGTGGCAGGTAGATTTGAACTGTCAGCCTTTTGGTTAGCAGCCAAGCTCTTAACCACTGCATCACCAGGGCTCCCAGGTGCTAGACTAGACCCTGAGAATGCTAAGATGATTAGGATGCAGTCTCTGCTCTCAGAAAAACTATCAACAAGGAGAGAAACAAATGTGATAAGCATAATAATAATGGGTGGCATCAACTTAACACTGTGTGCCCATTTTTGTGTTAACTACTTAATAAGAACCATCCTGAGAAAAACCCCTGTGATTCTATAGAGACTACTGACATCCTGATTTGCCATAGAGAAAACTGAACCCATTATCCGTTGCTGTAGAATTGATTCCAACTCATAGTGACCCTATAGGGCAAAATAGAACGGCCCCATAAGGTTTCCAAGGAGCAGCTGGTGATTTCAGACTGCCCACCTTTTGGTTAGCAGCTGAGCTCTTTAACCACTGTACCTTCTGCATGGACTATAACAAGTAAAAGCAAAATTTGAACACAGGCGGTTCAATTTTATGGAGTTTGAACTTTTAACCACTAAATTATACAGCCTAGGGGCTGTGGTAAAGGAACGTATTACAAATCACAGAGAAGAGAGATCCTAATTTTTTTCTTTACTGAGTGAGGCAGAGAGAAGGAAGGGTTCACAGAGGGAACTAAGGATGTATAGAATTGTACCAGGCAAAGAAAAGGAAGGAGAGTCCAGGGATTGGAGAAGCACAGAGATGTGAAAACAGGACCCCCAAGTTAGCAGTTCATGACCAGTCCAAAGAACATGGTTTGAGATTTGTTGAGGGTGAAATAGACTAGTTAGATGGGGGAAGTTATAGGTAAGTTAGGAAGTTTGAACTGTATCCTGAAAAATGTAGCAAGCCTTTAAAGGATTTTAATTAGAAGGATGTAATTACATCTTTATTTTAGAAAAAAAAAAAATTGTAATGACAGTACAGAAAAAATGAGTCAGCCAAAATAGAGTTGGTGACTCCTTCAAGGAGAAGAAGCAAGTCTTGAATGAACCCTAGATTTCTGGCTCAGGTGCCACTCTTATCCTTGAAACAGTATAAGTTCGTTATAACCCTTTTAGAAGATTATCTTCCAACATGTATGAAGCATCTTAAAAATGTTCAGACACATATCTTAGTAATATCACATCTGGGAATTGGTATTGGGAATTAACACTGAAAGAGAGACATGCCTTCAGGTCAGCATTTGTGATAACATAGTTCAGAGTGCTTAAAATACATTAGTGGAAGTGAAGGAATAATTCTGTAAATAAATAATTGAATCGTTGGTAAAAAATAGTGGAAAAGTTGGAAACAGTATAGAGGAATGGTTAGTATACCGTGGTACATTCACTGGGTAGTTAGTATGAATTGATAATAAATGGTGGTTCTGTAAAATATATGGAAAATTTTATGGTAATTATAAAAAGCAAAATAAAGCAAAAAGAAACCTGAAGGAAATACATTAAATCATAATGGTGGCTCTGTCTTCTGTTTTTTTAAATATGCTTAATTCATTTTATAATGAAAAAAGGGAAAAACTTTGGGAATATCAGTCTTAAACTCATGTTTGAGGTATCTGAAACACCAGAGTAATAAACAGTTGGAAATAGACTTGAAATTCAGCTCTTGATTTACACGTTGAAGACATTCATTAAATGTTAACTGAATTGAAGTCCTAACCATTTTCCTTCTCCTTGGGTCAAAATCTCAAAATTGTATCAAAATATGCTAGATGTATGGTCAAAGGATATGAACAGGCACTTCACCAAGGAAGACATTCAGGCAGCTAACAGACACATGAGGAAATGCTCATTATCATTAGCCATTAGAGAAATGCAGATCAAAACTACAGTGAGATACCATCTCACCCAAACAAGGCTAGCATTAATCCAAAAAACACCAAATAATAAATGTTGGAGAGGTTGTGGAGAGACTGGAACACTTAATACACTGTTGGTGGGAATGTAAAATGGTACAACCACTTTGGAAATCGATTTGGTGCTTCCTTAAAAAGCTAGAAATAGAAGTACCATATGATCCAGCAGTCCCACTCCTTGGAATATATCCTAGAGAAATAAGAGCTGTCACACGAATAGATACATGCACACCCGTGTTCATTGCAGCACTGTTGACGATAGCAAAAAGATGGAAACAACCTAGGTACCCATCAACGGACAGATGGATAGACAAATTATGGTATATTCACCCAATGGAATACTACACAACGATAAAGAACAATGAAGAATCTGTGAAACATAACATGGAGGAATCTGGAAGGCATTATGCTGAGTGAATTTAGTCAGTCACAAAAGGACAAATATTATATAAGACCACTATTACAAGAACTCAAGAAAAAGTTTAAACACAGAAAAAACATTCTTTGATGGTTATGAGGGTGGTGAGAGAGGAAGAGGGGTATTCACTAACTAGCTAGTAGACAAGAATTAGGTGAAGGGAAGGACAACACACACTACAGGGGAAGTCAGCACAACTGGACTGAACCAAAGCTAAGAAGTTTCCTGAATACAACCAAACTTTAAGGGACAGAGTAGCAGGGGCAGAGATCTGGGGACCATAGTTTCAGGGGACATCTAGGTCAGTGGACATAACAAAGTTTATTAAGAAAATGTTCTGTATCCCACTTTGGTGAGTGGCGTCTAGGGTCTTAAAAGCTAGCGAGTAGCCATCTAAAATGCATCAATTGGCCCCAACCCACCTAGAGCAAAGGAGAATGAAGAACACCAAAGACACAAGGAAAGTATTGCCCAAAAGACAGAAAAGGCCACATAAACCAGGGACTCCATCAGCCTAAGACCAGAAGAACTAGATGGTGCCTGGCTACCACCAATGACAGCCCTGACGGGGAACACAACAGAGAGTCCCTGATAGAGTAGGAGAAGAGTGGGGTACAGAACTCAAATTCTAGTAAAAAGACCTGACTTAATCATTTGCCTGAGACCAGAGGGACCCCAGAAGACATGGTCCTCAGACTCTCTGTTAGCCCAAAACTAAAACCATTCCCGAGGCCAACTCTTCAGACAAAGATTAGACTGGACTATGGGACATAAAATGATACTCGTGAAGAGTGTGCTTCTTAGCTCAAGTAGATACATGAGACTAAATGGGCAGCTCCTGTCCGGAGGTGAGATGAGAAGACAGAGAGGGTCAGGAGCTGGTTGAATGGACATGGGGAATCGGGTGGAAAGGAGTGTGCTGCCATAGTATGGGGAGAGCAATTAGGGCCACATAACAATGTACGTATAAATTTTTGTATGGGAGACTAACTTGAATTGTAAACTTTCACTTAAAGCACAACAATAATATATATATATATATATATATATATATATATATATATGCGCTAGATGTTTTACCATCATTTGAACTTATGTGTTGTTTTGTGCCGTTGAATCGATTCTGACTCATGGCAACCTCATATGTCACAGAGTAGAACTGCTCCACAGGGTTTTCTTAGCTGTAATTTTTAGTCTGTCTTGAAAGAAGTACAGCTAGAATGCTCATTAAAAGCAAGGATGGCGAGACTTTGTCTCACATACTTTGGACATATTATCAGGAAGGATCAGTCCCTAGAGAAGGACATCATGCTTGGTAAAGTGTCAGTGAAAAAGAGAAAAATTCTCAACAAGATGTAGTGACACAGTGGCTACATCAATGGGCTCAAGCATAACAACAGTTATGAGGATGGTGCAGGATCAGGCAGTGTTTTGTTCTGCTGTACATAGGGTCTCTATGAGTCAGAACTGATTCAATGGCACCTAACAACAACAACATTTATGGAAGCAGATTGCAAGGCCTTTTCTCCCTTGGTGCCGCTGGATGGATTTGAACCACCAACCTTTCAGTTACCAGCCTAGTACAAACCGTTTGTACCACCCAGGAATCTATGAACTTATATAGGCCCATATTAATGTGGAGGTGGGGAGGTTCTTCCCTTTCCAACTCTGTACTTGAAGCCATAATTTTAATCAATAAATTTCAAATAATGTGGAGAAGGCTTTATTTCAAATATTTCATGAAGTTATTTTTTTCTTTTACACAAAGGAAACATTGTTTTCCTTAAAATCTGTATCATTTTTCTTAACAGTTCCTGTTCAAAGGTCAAGGGTCTACTCTCACCTGTTTTCAAATTTTTAACAAAAGAGAATTCAGAGGTGTATTTAGCCTATTGAATTTTGATGGACCTTTGACAATGCAGATATTTTCTAATTAGGGAATTTTGGTTCATTAACCTAGTATGCCAGTGTACTAACTGCCACAGCAAGGGTGTTCTGTTTTAAAGACTGCTTCTTTTGGAGTATAGAATAGTGTTTAGAAGAAAGGGTTGATTCTGTCTACCTTATTACCTGCAACCTTGTAAAATATGAAACAAACAAAGAATCTTCTTGCTTGTTCTAAGATATTTGGCCTAGGGTAGTTTGGAGAGCCCTTGTAACCCCAAACCTAAGTCTTCAATCTGATGCTGAACGTTCCTACATTGGGCTAATTGTACCTAGGGGATTTTTTTGTTTTGTTTTGTTTTACAGTGTTAGCTAAGAAGTATTTTCTTTTTGGACTTGCTACCTGAAATGTGCGTAGCTAAGCAAAGTTACTTGGTGGCCTTTGACCCCATTAGAGAGTTCTGAATTGGTGGCCTGGATCCTTGAATGAAATCTGATATTAAAATAACACCAAACTGAAGTCACAGGAGATTGCAATGTAATGTATCCATTCAAAATAACCAAGATAAGGAAAATAAACTGAGTTTCAGTTGGCTTCCTTTGCTGACTGTGACTTTCCCTTCACTGTTGAGTGATTTTTAACCCACACCTCTGCTTATCAAAGTCATGGCAAAACATAAAGTCCCTAATTCCAATTTAGGGATTTTAGAAGCTGTCAGAGCTTGATAAACAGCAACACTGTCTTCAGCACTCCAAGAAAACCTAGTGACAAATGCTGCTAATGAATTTGTATTTCGCAAATTCAGGTACTACTCCGATGTCATCTTCCCACATTATTTTATCTTCTATGAATCTTTGCTGCATCACATCTGGCCGTTTTTGAGGCCTCATCCGATGACCTTGTGTTTGCAGATGGACTCTGCTTCACCTGGTCCCTGGTATTTTCTTCAGTGTGGTCTGTGGACCTCCTGGCTTCTCAGCAATGGCAAGCAGGCAACCAACCTGCAGCAAACGTGGTGACTACTACAGAGTTTCAGCTCACTTATTGATTCGTTCCTCAAGGGTTTATTGGAAGCTTAATATGTGCTTATGCAGGGCCAAGGCTAGGGTGAGAGTGAATGCCTCCTTAAATTCTGCATCCTTAGTGCCTCATTTGCCTCACCCTAACCCTGGCCCTATGTCCACGCACCGTGTAGGAGACCCGGGTTGTGAGCTGATTAAGATATGGCCTGTACCCTAAATATCAACAATCCAGTGGGAGACACATAAATGAGACAGTGGGAGTTGTTTTTATTGTCTCGAATTGTAGATTAAGCCATGCTACGCATTTTTTCTACTCTCTGTAGCTGACTACATAATAAACTGAAAAAATAAAAGAAAAAGCTTGGAGATATTTTATATAAAATAGATTACAGATTTTGCATATATATGTATGTACACTCATGTACATTCCTCTATCAAACACTCAGAATTAGCCTAGGGAAGAGTACTTTAAATGCTTTTATTTATCAGCTGGGTAGAAGAGTAAAACTGTTTTGTTTTTGCCTTCTTTGAATAATAATAATAACAAATACAGAGGAAAGGTATATGAACCCTAAGTGGGCTTACCATCTCATTACTTTCAAAGCGATTTCTTAAAATTAGAATCAAATAGTTATTTTGGAAAGGAATTATGTTCCCTTTTGATTTCTAACTTAACTAGCCTTTTGAGAATCACACTGCAAAATTCCTTTGTGATGGTGCTTAGGTGGTAGGCAGGATCTCAAGTTAATCTTTAATGACTTTAATTCTGCAGCTCAACTTCTGAAAGAGCACGATGCTTTGCCCTGCTTTTTCTTGATAGAGTCTGATTTGGATTGTGGGGAGGCCGTTCAGGCTGTTTACTTGTTTGCTTCTGTTCAGTCAGTAGTGACCATCCGTGCACATTATCTAGTATTTAGAAAGGAACATTGAGTTGAAGATGTTAATTACATCAGGGCCATTCTGGCCTTTCACTATGTTACGTCCATTCTTCTGTTTTCAATTGGTGGACTTTTTAAGATTTAAATAATTTAGAAACAACTATTACATTTTAAAATAAATATTCTTTCTTAATTTCTTCTTAATTACAGAGCAAAGAGATTGCATTCCAACTTCATGAGGATTTAATGAAGGTTCTTAATGAGCTTTATACGGTAAGCACGTCATCTTTCTTCTTTTGCAAGTATTCTTGGTTCAGAATCCTGGTTTGTAGAAGCACTGCTCATACTAGACCTCATTCCAAACCAGAGTGTTGATGGTTGCTATGTGGAACCAAGTGGATAGATGCAAACTACTATATTTCTTTGCTAACCCATCCCAATTTGAGAAGACTTGTTTTAAAAAAATATAGGTGTCCCAGTAAGATATTTTTAACTGTTTGGATCATTATGTTATCTGTACATATGTTAAATTCCAGAATATTTTGCTTTAAATTGTTGCCATTCTTAGATTAACCATTTCTGGGACTTGAACAATTTAGAATTGCTTTATTCTGGCACTTTAATTTCTTTTTCTTCCCATTTCAGCTCAATTAATTGCTTGGTTAATGACTTAAAATGTGATGTATTAAAATTACATTTTTTTTTTTTTAATCTATTTTTCCTTCTTGGCAACAGTTTGCTTCTCTGGACTTAAACTTTATTTAGGGTACTGCATATAATCAGAAGAAATTAGATGCTTAAAAAGTATTTTATTAAAAATAAAACAAAAATATTCTAAAATCAATAAGATTACAAAGTTGGGATTAGCCATGTGCCCTTGTAAAATTTTTTTTTACACTTAATGACCATATCATTAAATACAAAGTTTTTTGGAGGAGTTTGAGGAGTTTTTATTTTAAAAGAGAGAATAACATAATAAGAAATGAGCAATATTAATTTGTCCTGACTGTAGATATTTAGGAGCCCTGGTAGTACAGTGGTTAAGAACTCGGCTGTTAACCAAAAGGTTGGCAGTTTGAATCCACCAGTCGCTCCTTGTAAACCCTATGAGGCAGTTCTACTCTGTCATATAGGGTCACTATGAGCTGGAATCGACTTGACAGCAACGAGTTTGATTTTTTTGTTTGTTTTTGTTTTTTAATAGATATTTACATTTTCATTGCACAAGATTGCTTGAAATTTTTCTTTTCATGCAAATTAAGCCTGAAACTTTTAAAAATATATTGCTTGCTTTATAAATTCTGTTTGTTCCTAAAAGGCCACATGTATAAATTACAATTTTGTGAATTAAATCATTTTTAATGCTTCATGGGCACTTGCTAATTAAGGAACCTATAATATTAAACTTTTATAAAAGGAATAGTAGTTTTATAAAATGAACTTCTAATTTTTTGTATGTGTGTGATAAATCTGCATTTTTATATAGCATGTTTGCTGCACCTGTGCTTATGAATTGAATGATAGTTTCTATGGCTTTGTTAGGAGCCCTGGTGGCACGACAGTTAAGTGCTCAGATGTTAACCTAAAGGTTGGCAGTTCAAACCCACCCAGCAGCTCTGCAGGAGAAAGACCTGGCAATCTGCTCCCATAAATATTACAGCCTAGGAAACCCTATGGAGTAGTTCTACTCTGTCACATGTGGTTGCTATGAATTGAAAATCAGTTCAACGGCACTTAACAACAAGTTCATCCTCCAGAAACGTTGACCTTACATAGGTTCAGCATGCAAAAGCCTCATTTGATAGGGTCACATCCATATACAAAATACCTGATAAAGTTGATTTTTAGATGATCAAGCCCAATTACTGACCCATGCTTTGTGTGATTTGTTAATTTCTGGTAACCTAGGGTATAAATCACTTCTAGGATCCCTGAGTTTAGAATTTAAAAGGTTAAATGAGCATCATCCCCCTGAGACTACCAAAGAAGAACAAGTAGAAAGTCCTCATCATCTTCCATTAAAGTTTGTGTGTGTGTGGGTTTTAGGCGAAAGTTCACAGTTCAGTTTAGCTTCTCATTCAGAAATCTATACATACGTTGTTTTGTGACATCCATTGCAATGTCTGCAGTGTGACAATACTCTCCCTCTTTCCCCCCGGGTTCCCCGTTCCAGTCATCCAGTTTTCCTGTCCCTTCCTGCCTTCTCATCTTGCTTCTGGGCAGGAGTTGCCCATTTGGTCTCATATATTTGACTGAACTAAAAACCACATTCCTCGTGTGTGGTGTGGTTTGTTTTATAGGCCTGTCTAATCTTTGTATGAAAAGTAGACTTCAGGGGTGGCTTTAGTTCTCAGCAGGGTGTCATTGAACTGTTTTAAATGAAGACTTCATGGCACTTTCCTTGCGGTTTCCTTTGCTTGAACATTATTTTACCTAGAAATAAAAATCAATCCCTAATATTTTGGAAGATAAGTCTGTTGGCTGTCACAGCTTCATAGACAAGAGTCTGTTGATGGTGATCTGATACTAGTAATACTAGTCAAAGCAACAGAGGCAGATGAAAAAAGTCAGTAGAATGTTGTGAAAATTTTATTTCAAAGAGGGATGTGTATAGCAGAATTTCCCCTAGATTCAGCCTGCCAGTTGGATTTAGACCTTTAGTAGAGTTTGCACAGTTGAATCAAGTATGCTGACACCTCCTCAAAACTCTTTATCGATATCAGTCTGAAAGCCTGAAGGAGCCAGGTTCTAGGCAAAGCCTCTAGAGTTTGAATGACCCTGTCAGAGTCATTTAACCTCTCAGAATCAATTGAGGAATTAAGGAATAATGGAGGCAGGCAATGAGGTTTTAATTAGGTAATCTGTATGTCACTTTGAGCTCCTGGGAAATTTTTTTTATTTTAACTCAAGAGGATGCTCAGCCAGGGCCAGAGGTCATATTCCTTGGGGAGAGGCCTTTGTCTTACACACAGTCTTTTTACTCTAAAAAGAGATGATGTTTGGTCTCTCTTGCACTTTAAATTCAGGTACAGAAATTCTATCATATTTCATATGGAATCTGTATATTATACATACTGTGCACCTGTACTTATAAATTGAATTGATAGTTTCTATGAGTTTGTTACGAGGCCTGGTTGCACAATGTTTAAGCACTCAATTGCTCACCGAAAGGTTGGTGGTTCAAACCTATTCAGTGGCTTTGCAGAAGAAGGACTGGCGATGAGGATTATTTGAACAGTGGGCCAGGGTTTGGGGGAGCATGGCTTAGGTTCCATATATGACCACTGACTGGTATTTTGGTCGTGAACACATAACCTACTGAGTTGCACTATGCATAGAATGCTGTGCGGCTGATGATGTGATAATGATTCCTAAAGCAACACTTTAACCACTGTACCACCAGGGCTCCTTATGACATGTGCAACCTCATGGAGTTTAGCATGCTCTTTAATGCCTTTGCAGACGGATATTCCACCCTCCCTTCCCCTCAGCACTTGACATTCCTTGAGAGCTGAAGGTGAACATTTTGAGAAACATATTAACATTTTTTCTCCCAGTGGAATACTTTATTTTAAATTATAGTCTGCCACAAGGGTAGGCTCCCCTTTCCAAAAATATTTCTCCCACAGGTCTGTTGGTTATTCCAAACATTCTATCATAAGGCCTTGTCTCAAATTTAATACAAATGTTCAGGAAGGAGAATAGAAAGATACCGAATGATCACTTTATATCTTAGAGTGCATTGAGTTTTATCATCTCCTTTGAAAATAGGTTGTGTGGAGAAGGCATGAAACCCTGGACTTTTGAATGGAGGAGAGAGGATGGTAGTCTTAGAGTGGCTTCTGACGTAGGAGGAAAGGCCTTGAAGACACGTGCTTCCTTTTCCACATTTCTGCCTTGATCTGGTGTTTATTTGCAGAAACAGAGCCACAAACCAGTTTTGAGCCATTGTTTGGATTCTTAGACCACCACAAGGACCAGTTGAAGCAGTTAGGATTACATTTGACATTTGGCCTTGAGTGATGGTGGTACCTAAAATAATGACATAAACAAAATAGAAGTTGATTTTCTCTCTCATATAAAAGAAGTCCAGAGGTGGGCATCCCTGGGCTGGTATGGAGGTTAGATATAGCCGTCTGGGAATTAGGTTCCTTCTAATTCAGTGTTCAGAGAAATCTAATTATAGTCTTTGTCTTTGTAGTTCAATATAGTTGTTAGAACTCCAGCCATTACATCCACATTCCTGGCAGCTGAATGGAGAATGGGAAGAGAGCAGGCCCCCTCTTAAGGAGACTTACTGAATGAAACTCCCATATAACACTTTCACATACATCTCCTTGGCCAGAACTTACAACGTGATCCCACCAGGCTGCAGGGAGATCTGGGAATTATAGTCCTTTAGCTGTCCAGCTCATTATCAACCAGATAAAAATTGTGGGCTCTGTTAATTTGAGAGAGAAAGGGAGATATTTGTAGGTAACTAGCTGTGCATGCCAGAGTAGCTAACAATTATTGCATGCTTGCTACGTATGTGCCAGATATTGTGTTAAACACATTAACTTGCATTATCTTGTGTAATTTTTACAACATCTCTATGAGGTGGTTACTATCATTATCCCCATTTTACAAATGAGAAAACTGTTAAGACTCAGAGAGGCTAAGGGGTTTGCCCCAGGTTGCATAGTAAGTAGTGGAGTGGAGTCTCAAATCCAGGTCTGGCTCCAGAGTCTATGCCTTTTACTGTCATCTTAGCTATATTGTCATACTTATAGGGAACCATTTTCTAAGATCTCTAAATGTTAATGCCTCCCCCAAAACAAAGGATTTAAACAGTTTATCACCTGCTTGTTTGTATTTTTTAAAATCAATACTAACGTTGCTTTAACGAACACATAGGTGAGAAATTGAAAATGTGGCTCACTGGCAACCTGTACTTTTTAGAACTAGGGTCATTTAAATGGTCCAGCAGGTGGATCTCATTGAGCTCAATAGTGAAAGGGTGAGCCAAGATCCTCAGAGTCCATTTCTGAATCTAACCTGCTAAAGGATAGAATTAGCAAGTTTGAGAGTTGGGTTAAGAAACCAGAGAAAGGTGCTATAATGAAACAAAAATGACTGGACTGGCCGTCAGCAAACATGTATTTGAATCCCCGCCTATTCATTGCTAGTTGTAAGGCACTGGGAAATCCCTTAGCCCCACCCCCGCCCCACCCCTGGGCATCTGGCAGGGCATCACAGCATAGTGGGGAAGGGTGAGTGCTTTAGTCACAGCCTCTCTCTGTGTAGCTCTGTGCCTTGGTTTCCTCCTCTCAAAATGAAGATAATAATAATACCAAACTCTTAAGAGTTGTTATTTTCTGAATGCTTACTGTACCAAAACAGAACCGCCTATCTTTAGCAGCCAATTGCAAAC
The DNA here is from genome assembly GCA_030035585.1 of Dugong dugon. Lineage (NCBI taxonomy): Eukaryota > Metazoa > Chordata > Mammalia > Sirenia > Dugongidae > Dugong > Dugong dugon. The sequence continues at coordinate 19,205,607 of CM057465.1, forward strand.
CTACCGTACCAGGCCCTGTTAAATATACTAAAGACATAGATGTGAACAAAAACAGACCAAGTACCTCCGCTCACGGCATGTATAGTTTTATCAAGGGGAGACAGACAGTATACAAATAAATATGTGATACAGCTGGTATAAGTGCTAAAAGGAAAAATAAAGCTGAGTTAATACAGATAAAGTATTTAGAACAGTACCTGGCGTATAATAAATGCTTAATAAATGTCAGTAGCTAATGTCATAATTATCATCATAGTCCTCTTCATCATCAGTGGAGTGAGGATGGTAACAGCTTCTTGTCTGTTTCAGAGTCAACGATGTTAAATTACAGATGGTTTTTACATATACATATGGTTCTCCCCACATGCACCATGGGTATATGTTATTACCTTTGTACCAAAAAAAAAAAAAAAAAAAAAAAAAGGGAAGGTAACTTCCCCCAAGGAAACTAAATCAGTAACAAATGTTAGTAGGGCTGTAATTGGGGAAGTGGAGGAGCCCTGGTGGCACAGTGGTTAAAGCACTTGGCTGCCAGCCAAAAGGTTGGCAGTTTGAACCCCCCAGCCACTCCGTGGGAAAAAGATGTGGCAGTCTGCTTCCATAAAGATTTTACAGCCTTGGAAACCCTATGGGGCTATTCTGAATTGACTCGGCGGCAGTGAGTAATCGGAGAAGTGGGGATGGGAAGGGACAAAAACAGAGAAAAATGGTGACACTTAAGTTTAAGGAGCATTCAACACCAAACTTGCCTGGGCAAAGGGCTAATCACGAACCAGTGTTTTAAGGTGTTAAGCCTGTCTCCTAATACTGAAATCTCAAAAGTGTTTATGGTGTATTTTAGTAGAAAAACAATTATTTATCCTCTATTAAAATTTCTTTACGGAATGCTGGTGGTGCAATGGTTAAGCACTCTACTGCTAACCAAAAGGTCGGCAGTTTGAGCCCACAGGGGCTTCTCGGGAGAAAAAAACCTGGCAATCTGCTCCCATAAAGACTCCAGCCTAGAAAAACCTATAGGGCAGGTCTGCTCTGTCCTATAGGACTGCTATGAGTAAGAACTGACTCGGCGGCACACAACAACAACATTTCTTCATTGTGCCTAAGCTTTATATTCAGCATTTTACAAAACAAGGAGACATACTTTCTGTCCTCAGTAAACTAATTCTAATAGAGATTATTAGCACAGCTGTCATGATAAATCCACATGAAATTCATTGTTAATTATGTGTAATTGATTATCACACTCTCTATACATCAGTGGCACATATGGTTGCCCGAAGTCAAGAGGTAACCCATCCTCAAATTCTGTTAAATCGAAAGGAAAAGAACTGAGAAAATAAAGGTTTATTGAACCCTTATTATGAGGCAAGCAAGCACTATGCTAGACACTTTCAAATAAATTATCCCATTCATTTCTCTCAGCAGCTCCATGAGGCAGGGATTCCTAATCCCACTTTTACAAATGGGGGACTAGGCTCAGAATAGTTAGCTCAAACTCACACAGGCAGCAAATGATCCAAAATGTACACCCAGTCCTGTCCCCAAGGCTCATCGTTTTCCCCACTGAACAGCTGCGTTAGGGGGAAGGATGCATAGGGGCGATGGGGAGAGGAGAGATGGAACCTAATTCTAAAGAATAGTTAAAGCACCTAGGTAAAACTCTTACACCTCTTACACTTGTGAAAACTTGATTGAGCTTTCTAGACTGTTGATATGGGGTACAAAATGGGCAAGTTACCCAAATGGCTTTGTACATTCAGCTTTATTATTAGAATATGTTCACTTAAGGTTCCTCTTTAAAATGTAATAACCTTTCATTTAGCTTTAGTGTTTTATGTGCCAACACCACCTTAGCTATGTGCTCATACACAGTGATTATTGCTAAGTATCCAGGATTCCCATTCACCTTTGTTTTCTTCCTTCTGAGCTCTTAACTCTGCTTTGTCCAACAATTGTAAATAGAGAATGGAGCCAGTCCTGGTACAAACCTAGAGGCTGCTGAGCACCTTATTACAAGAGTTATTTGGAAAACAGGGTTGCTCAATACACACAGGTATCTACCCTGTGCCACCATCCTGTCCACGCAACCTGCCCCTTATGTAACTTTGACACATTTCTCTCTTTAAAATTTTGAAATAAAAAGAGCTAATTATCTTTTAGAGGGGATGAGAGGAAAGAAACTGTTTATTATTTCAACGCTTCCTTGAAAAGTTAGCCTTCTAGGACTGCTGAGGAAAGCTTCTTGGTGGGACTGTGTGAGCCTGCCACCAACCAGGAGTTAATGCATTCTTCTGTAACAAGAAACATGCCCAAGGCAAGGTTGAAAAGTCATTCCAAAGGAGCCTGAGGTACTTGCTGCCTCGTATCAGAAGATTTTTCTCTGAGCCTCAGAGATTTTTGAAGGTTTTTTTTTTTTGGTGAAGTATTTATTTTAGCTCAAGGGCATTTCAAGTATTTGAAATACATATTTCTGTAGTGAAAATGAAAATTCATTCCTATGAGATGGACTACAGAGAGGTCTGGGTCTCAGAACAAAATCCTGAACAGAGAAATATGGCATAAAGGATATGTAGAAAGCTCTGAAATTGAAAACCACATTCTCTGTGATGCCACCTGGAAAACTTTTTTAAAAGCAGTCTATTTCGAGATAGTTGGGCTAACGAAGTATTTCCATATCTCCTTCCCCTGGCTTTGATTGCTAGACACTTGGATGGAAGGTGTTGGGATTATATGACTCCCTGCCAACAACTTCTGAATTCTAATCTTGGCTTTGACACAGACTGACTTTGGAGACTCAGTTAGCTGATTTAACCTGGCTTCACTTCCCTGCCAGAATTATTGGGAGTAAAACAATTTCCATTGCAAAGATCTCTGAGGACAACTGCTTGATAAGAACTTTTTGTATAGATGTCTTTTAGGACACCTTGCTAATTAATGGTGCCAACTGCTCCCTAGCTCCTACTTGAAGTTTTCATTTTTAATCTGAGATTTGAGAATTAGTTTTGACTGGTGCATGTGAACCACAGATAGGACTGTTTTTAAAGAAGTGAGCAATATGAGCCAAAACAGAGGGAGAGATATATATCTTAGAAATGAAAAGTGATAGAAAGTATAGTTTAGTTTAAAAAAAAAAAGAACTTAAAAATGTTTTATATTAAAATGTCTTTTCTATTAAGTATTTTATCTAAACTTTTACATTCAGAAATACAGTATTATGATTTTTAAATGAGTACAATGTTTTAATGACATCTTAATCAGAATTTTTTTTTAAATGCGGTAAAGTGCTTAGCTCTGTTTACTATTATTCATCAAACTCATGTATGTGTGTGTGTATGTATATGTGTGTGTATAAAAAACCAAACCCATTGCTGTCTAGTTAATTCTGACTCATATAGCACTTGCCAAAACAGAATAAATTATGGGGTATTTTCCTTGGATTTCCTGTCTCAAAACAGATCAGAAATATTGGCCAGGAGAAATGCAAAAAATCATGTGAGGGAATTCTAAATCAGTTTTATCAAGTCATCCAATTCAGTGCATCCTATCTTACTTAGTTCTAAATTTAATCCTATCATAGGCTGACAGAATTTTAGTCTTTAGAAATGACCAGATTAACTCCCTATTTCAGAGAAATATCGCTGACACCCAGAGAGATTAAGTGATTAGGAGTTTCAGGTGAGACACAGTACTAGCTCAGGAGGCTTTCAGTCTAGCAGATGTGCTAAAGCAAAGGCATAGTAACAGCTCACCTTTGTGTCATACACTGTTCTAAGCACTTTACAAAATTAACCCTTTAGATAACCTATGAAGTAGGTGTAGTCCCCAGGTGGTGCCAACGGTTTATGCTTTTGGCTGCTAACCGAACTGTTGAAGGTTCAGGTCCACCCAGAGGTGGCTTGGAAGAAAGGCCAGCAGTCTACTTCTAAAAAAGTAGCCGTTGAAAACCCTATGGAGCACAGTTCTACTCTGACATGCATGGGGTTGCCATGAGTCGGAATTGACTCAATGGCAATTAGGTTTGTTGTTGCTTCTTACGAGGTAGGAGAGATACAGAGAGATTAAGTACTTTGCCCAAGATTTCACAGCTAGAAAGTCTCAGTTCAGGCAGAATATATGCCCTTAACCCTTTTTTTTATTGGTGATTGTAACATAAAACAAACCATTATATTCCAAAAGGATAGATTCAGGCAGAAAGCTTTGGAGGTCCAACGAGAGAAGCACAACATTGAGTTTCAGAAAAAAATGTAGAGAGGAAACAGGTCTGAAAATGTGCTTTGAAAGAGGGTTTGAGTATACCACTTTTTACGCAAATAACACACACCTTTTATATTTGTTTGCCAACCACTCCCTCCCCGCCGCAAGGTATTTTCGTAAGCATTGCTTTGCCAATTTGTTTTTTACATGTTGCTGTAATAGGAGAGAGGGAAAGGCAGGGTATATGTCGAATTCCAAACCATTTTTCACTGAAAGAAAAGGCATCCACATTAGCCTTTCCGTTTTAATTGATGCTGCAATTCTAAGGGTTGTTTAAGCTTTTCTGATTTTAAGATCCCAAGCGTCTTAAATATTTTTATGCTAAAATATTCAGTTTGCATATCTTATATACTAAATCTTAATAACTTAGATGTCTAATAACACACACATAATGTTGAAAATGTGTGAAACGTTTCCCTGAGTAGAATAAAATATTTAAAGTTGCAGATGACTTTGAAATTCTAGTAGATTCAGTGGCCTTTCATTATGCATATGCTTTCCTCCACTACATGGCCAACTCCTTGGAACTTTTCCCTTGCCACCAAAGGCTCTGTAGCTTAGCTCCTGCTGCCAGTGTGCTCAGCGTGGCCCTGGTTAATATGTATTCTGAGTACGAACACTTGAATATTTTTTTTTCCCACTAAAATTAAACTTGTACCTCTCAGTGCCTCTGAAGACTTCCTATGAAAACCCCTTTTGAAACTAGGACTTTCTGAATGACCTTCTCTGTCACTGACTCTCCCTGTTGACTTTGTTGGGCAAGGATTAAGTCTTTTTTTGTGGCTAGGTTTCTTTCATCCATAAAACAAAGACCTGTTACTCCCCAGCCTCCCAGGTGTGTGAGAATAAACAAGTGAACACTGGCTGGGCTAGGGCTGTTGTCAGCTTAAAAGGAAGGATGTTTTATTAATTGGGATATTTTACTAATTTTAATAGCATTCTATTAAGCATTTGCTGTGTGCTAGTTCCTATTGCAAGTGCTTTATGGGTATTAATTCACTTTATCTCCATAACAGCCTTATAACTGCTATTCCTATTGTCAGTTTAGAAGTGAGGAAACTGAGGAACATGGTAAGAGACAAAACCAAGATTTGAATCCCAGCAGTCTGATTCCTGAGTTTAATAATTACAGGAGTTCCGAAGTGGAATGGGCTATCTTTTAAGACAGTATCTCCTCTTCATAGGAAGGAGGCTTCTCCACTTTGGAGTATGTGAAGAGGGCTTGTTGTAAGGTTCTAGGGTTTATGGAATACAATTATTTGGCGTTTGTCCTAAATCTCCAAGTGTGTTCCCTGTCTCTAGGTCAGTTACATGGAAATCAGTAAAAGCATTATTACCTCCACTCTGATTTGGCTATAGGGCCATCTCAGTTGCATCCAGTAATACAAGCTAAGTGGCTGTGGGGCCGGGGTCAGTTTTCAACAAATACATAACGAACCAGTTGCCACTGAGTTGATGTCGACTCATGGCGACCCCATGTGTGTCAGAGTAGAACTGTGCGCCACAGGGTTTTCAATAGCTGATGGTTTTGGAAGTAGATCACCAGGCCTTTTTTTCTGAGACGCCTCTGGGTGGACTTGAGCCTCCAGCCTTTCAGTTAGCAGCCAAATGTGCTAACCATTTGTACCATTTGTACCACCTAGCCACAAATACGTAAGTCCTGGAAATACATAGTTGAGTAAGAAACACTCCTGTCATCAAGGAGCTAGTTTTGGAAGACATTTCCATATATAGCATCCCGTGCTAGGCTAGATAGAGGTCTCCACAGCTACGTGCATACACAAAGCCATCCTGGGGGCTTCCTGAATTTAGTAATAAAGGAAGAGTGGAAATGACATTCCTAAAGGTGGAGATTGTGTGAGGGAAAGTACAGATGCGTGAAACCACATCGCGTGTGCAGGGAACTCCATACCCTTTGATATTGCCAGAGTATCAACAAATCATTGAAGTAAAAATAAAAGGAGTGTTAAGCTGGGCTTTCTTAAAATACCCTGCCGTAAGTTACCATTCTCTCTTTACACCACTACAAGGGAGGTGTTTGAGAAACAGGACAGGAAAATATCTCTTGCAGGATTAGAACTTCCTGGATAAAATGGCATTTGTTTTATGCTAGAAACCTCTGATAATTGTGAAGTAGGTAGATATTCTACTGTTATACTAAGTTGTTAATTTATCTTATGAACTAGTGTGTTACGGTAAATCAATAAGGAATAAAATATAATTGGATTTCTAATAATAGACCATTAATGAAGGACAAAGCCTAGCATAAGTATAGTACATAGTAAGGAGCTCAGAAAATTTTCACTGAGTATGAATATTTATGAAGAGTTAATTAGAGATAAACAAAACCAATAAATAACCACTGTCTGTGACTCAAAGACTTACATTAGAAGCTGCCTCTAATAACTGCTAGAAATAGAGCTAGCACAGATTAATAAATACAGCTCTTGTTACAAATAGAAACATTTTCATTTTAATAAAGCATAAAGCAATTTATCCTCTACAGGATAAGTTAATCATTTTTCATTAAGTATTTTTATTAAAGTAGCAGAATCTTGTGAAACTAATTATAATTTATATTACCATTTAAAAATTATTGTTAAATTTAGCATTTTGAAAATGGTAACTAATGCCCTGCTTTTAACATAAATGTAACAGTCAAACATACAACGTATCTGTAAGTGTGTCAGCATTGCACCTACCAAATAGTTACTGGGCTTTTCTTCCTTAATGAGCACTTGATGATTGATCAATAATCAGTCTGGGAGCTAATTAAAGTCACTAGAGTGATAGATATCCCTATATAAGATTCATCAATAGAACAGTGTGCTAGACAGACTATAGGGGCATTGCTCGTTTCTGGATATTTTCTGTGCAGTAAGGCAGATGAGTTATGGCCTTAGAACCCGTGGAGAATTCTAGGAAGAATCTTGTATCTCTGGCATAGCATGGTGTACTGCTTGCTGTCTCAAGTCAACAGAAGCAGAAGGAGATAATTAGTATAATTTGTTGTTACACTCGTTTTTTCTTTTGATTAAAATTTATCTGCCATCTACCCTGGCGATGAAAAAATCAACCCCTTTAGCCACTGAGAAGTATGTTTTATATAGTTCCCAAAATAATAAATTATTATGGAATTCACTTGTTGCGAGATTAGCATCAGGAATCATGAACTCATAGAATTTTAGATCCGGAAACAGCCTGAGAGAGTACATGACCCACCCACCTCCTTTGTAGGTGAGAAAGCTGTGGGCCAGTGGAGGTGAAGGAAGCCTTGTTCCAAGGTCACATAGTCAGTGCATGGCAGATTGAGTGCTCAACAAGTTGCCATCATGTCTATTCTAACTCATGGTGACCCCATGTGTGTCAGAGTAGAACTGTGCTCCATAGGCTCTTCAATGGCTGATTTTTCAGAAGTAGATCACCAGGTCTTTCTTCTGAGGCACCCGTGGGAAGACTTGAATGTCTAACCTTCTTGTTCGCAGTCAAGGGCATAAACTGTTTGCACCACCCAGGGACTCCAGACTGATATCCAGGATGTGGATGCTCCTTTCAGTAAATGACCATGGCTCCTGAAGATGGGAAAGAAAATTAGTAAATCTCCAGTAGAACACAAAACTATGAATGGCCATATGGATTCTGTTTTCATATACTGCTGCTGAATGCCATCTTGCATTATTTCCTCCCAGCTTTCCCACTGAGCTTCATCAAATATTCTCCTTTAAGGACATATTAAGATTCTCTTGGAAAGAAGTCTTCTGCACCCAGAAGTTAACGTGATCAGTTTTTCCTTTTATGATCATGCCTTTACTTTGTGCATTGACTTTCATTCCATGCTTTTGAAAGTGTTTGAGGTATACAGTTTGATTTGATTGCCCACCAAATTATGGTTCAGCAGGGAGACCTGAAGTTGTCATCCCTAATAGATGAGACTCATCCTAAGAGTCAAAAAGGCTGAGATTGCAAGGCTATTTTGCAGCAAAAATCCAGGTTTATTGTTTCAAAGGTCTAAGCTCTTTCCCTTAAAAATGCTAGTCTGTATAATTACTCAACAAGATCTTTAACATTACAGTGAACAGAATGTAATTATTTTTGTGATTTGTATTAGTCTTATTTCCTCTCTTTGCATATGTGTGCTCTGGTTTTCCTTTTGTTTTGGTTTCTCTGCATCTCTGTTGCCCTGTCATTTGGTTGGTTGGCAGTCCCTACCCAGCAGGGTCCACAATCCCAGACAATGCCCTTTGTTCAAAGCAATTGTTTGGATTATAAATGTAATTGATGATAAATTCAGCCTGCTATGCTGATTTCATTTCAGTGGAGCCTCACTATATCACAACTTTTCTGTGATAAACTAGTTATAGAGTCAACATTTCATGCTGTTTAGTTGCTTATCTTGGTCTATTTGCTCATTTCCGAGCACTTTGCTAAGATTTTTGACATATACATAATAGAAATATTATTTCTTTCTCTCCTTTTTCCTTCTGTTAGAAATGATAATCTTTCCAGTCATAGAGAAATCATGACCTGTATTAAAGTGAATTATTTTATGATAACTTAAAAAATATTTATTTGTACTTAATTATGCAGTATGGACCCAATAGAGATCTTTCCTCCTGTTGAGACCTGAGCTAATTATTATACACTTAATATATGCCAGGCTCTTTCTTCTGTGCTCTTTATATGTGTTGATGCATTTAATCCTCCCAACTCCTCAATGCAGTGGGTAATATCATTATTCTGATTTTTCAGTGAGGAAATTGAGGCACAGAAATGTTAAGTTACTTGCCAAGATCACACAGCTAGTAAGTACAGAGGCAGGATTTGAACCCAGGCAGTCTGTGTATGAGTCTGTGTTCTTAACCACCAGTCTACTACTTCTCAAAGTGAGTTCTTCCATAAACATTTTGCAAATATAATTAAGTTATGTAAACTCCACTTTTCTTGACCTATGAAGAGCCAGGGAGAGGAGGTGGGTTTGCGAAAGTTCATCACTGTGACAGCCCTAATAACCACTCATTATCTCAGAGATCAGAACTTTTTCAGCCCTGATGCCAGGCATGAAAATACAAAATACCATCAAGTGTCACTCAAAGACCTTAAGTGGGGGCTGGGGGTGGGGTTGGGAACTGATAGATAGATCAATCGTAGGTATTGGCTGAGTAGCATTCATGTTGAAGGTTGCCTTCTCCTGCCTCACATTCTTTATATAAATAAAATATATTTCCCACCCTTTTCTCTGTAAGTGGGCCCCCAGGCTTAAATATAAGCTAATTAAAAAGAAACCTAAGCAGCCTTCTGCACCTGACATTCAGCCCACCTTGAAGCCCACTGAAGTTCACAACTGCCCCACCTCCACTTATCTCTACCCTCAATTTATTTTACAGTAAGAATGGGGTTGCTTTTGTGTCTTCCCCACTAGGTAGAGTTTGTGCCTTTCATTTCTTGTCTCAAAGCCTAGCACAGTACCTGGCATAATATTTGGTTGGTGAATAAATGAAATCAATATACATTGTCCTCTTAAACCTGGGCTAATGTCTACCTAATTTTATGGTAACTGCCAACATACATTGAAGAGTACTGATTATGGAATGCACCCTTGAAGATAAGCTAGAAGCCTTCTAAAAGTATGATTCAGGTAGTGTGTAATACGAAGATGTAGGTGAATAGCAGTCAACTTCCAGGCATTTCTCACCTGGTATATTAGTTTTAAAGAGATTTTGCATAGCCCAGGTCTCAACAGGAAGGGTCTCCATCTGGTCTGCTTTTATTGTACCAGAGTTCTCCCAGCTGTTTTGCCTTTGGGAGACAGTGACCTGCACCTCCTGTGTAAAGCCTGGATTTGAATAGGCAGTCTGGCCCCAGAGCCTGTACTTAACTTCTGTATCAGACCTTAGAAACTGTCAAGAATGAGAACTACCCACACCGCTATGTGCTTTACATGCATCCTGTCATTTAATCCCACCACTTATCTGTCAAGTTTGTCATACTGTGGTGGCTTGCATGTTGCTACGATGCTGGAAGCTAAGCCATTGGTATTTCAAATACCAGCAGGGTCACCCATGTTGGACCAGGTTTCAGCAGAGCTTCCAGACTAAGCCAGACTAAGAAGAAAAATTTCCAAAAATTAGTCATTGTAAACCCTATGGATCACAACAGAATATTATCTGATATAGTGCTGGAAGATGAGCCCCCTGTGTTGGAAGACACTACTACACAATAGCCATAACAGTGGACTCAAACATACCAATGATCATGAAGATGGCGTGGGACCGGCCAGTGTTTTATTCTGCTGTACGTGGGGTCACCGTGAGTTGGAGCCGACTCCATAGCAACTAACACCATTTAATCTCTATTTTAACCTTAGAGGAACTGAGGATCAAAGAAGTTAACAAACTTGCCCAGCTAGTAAGTGATAGCACTGGAACACAAGTCCAACTCTGCCTGGCTCCAGAGGCTGTATTCTTAACAGGACTGGCTCAGTATATTAAAGAGCAAGAAGGCTGGAGATTGCAGGTGCAAAGCTCCTGGCACTCAGTGTTCTTAAAGTTTGTTCCTACCCATCGCTCCTGAATGGAATAAGCCTCCAGGGACATGGCTTGGCCAAGCAGAGGCCATAACATGGAGGGAGGGATGAGGCTGCAGGCCTCTGGATGAGTCATGCTCCTTGCAGCCTTCAGCATAGGGTGACCTGCTGTCCCCTGGAAACAGATAGCTCCTGGGAAACAAGAGAAGTGGGCTTGCAAGGCTGTGTTCCTACTCGATGGTTTTGTTAGCCTGGTGCTTACATAAACTCATTTACAGTTGGAGCCCTCTTATCTATTGATTGTAGAAAATAGATCTTTATCTTAGGTTGTTGACAATCAAGGAAGTCTGAAGTACATAGTTTGTCAGAAGCAGCAGGCTGTATAATTAGGAAATATTGTCACTAACATATTGTTTTTTATTCTTCCCCCACTACCACCTTTTCATTTTGTTTTGAGGTGCCATGGATTCCAACACTAGCTATATTTCACAAATGATTTAGAACCATTTGTCATCCCATTATTTCAATCCCAGGTATTTATTGGCGGTGCTGTTTTGAATGCTAGGGGGAGGGAGGAGCAGAACAATGCCGAGCACATAAACCCTTCGCTGTTGAGTTGATTCTGACTGACAGCAACCCTATAGGACAGAGTAGAACTGTCCCATATGATTTCCAAGGAGCTGCTGGCGGACTCAAACTGCCAGCCTTTTGGTTAGCAGCCATTCCTCTTAACCACTGTGCCACCAGGGCTCCAGGCACATAGTAGGTGTCTAATAAATACATGTTAAATGAATAAATGAGTGGACAAGTTGACTAAATATAAAATGGGTTCCTGTCCTTCATTTGTTTCTCACCAAATGTCTCTTTCACTCCTACTGGGTATAAGGCAGTATTAAGGGTCTGAAGATACGTTAGATATGGTTGGTGCCCTAGATGAACTTATAGGACAGTCCATGATGCTGGACGGTACACAAATGTCTATAACACATGGCAGAAGGTCTGAAGTACTATAAATATGTAAGTCTCGGTGGTCAGAAGAACAAGATCATTCTGGCTTGGGAACCAGGAAGCACTTGGTATGGTAGGTAAGATTTAAGTGTGCCAGGGAGGATGGGTCAAATGTTAGCAGAAGGAGGTGCTGGGGAGGACATTCCAGGCCATGGGACTGGCTTGGGAGAAGGCCACAGAGGCAAAAAAGTGCAAATTCCAAGGAGGGAGCAATAAGTGATTGAGTAGTACACATAGCCTTGAGATAACATTGTGAGGGCCTTCAACACCTTGGTTGTGGGAATCATGTCAAATATGAGAAAAAGGGTCAAAGAGAGTAAGAACAGAGAAAAAGCCCTGTAACTAAAGGTTCTCCTTCTTAACTTTTCATTCCCTCTTCCATGCTAAATGAAGTCCCTTCACACCCCAAACCATCCCTCATATCTTCACCAGATTATTACTAAGATATTGCTTTGACCATGCTGTCTATACCTCAGTGGATTCATAAACCGCTATAGAATTAATTCTATACTTAACTAGCTGGGACTTCAAACTTCCCCTGATATGGCGCATGCTAACTGACTCAGTCTTATTCTTCAGCTCAGTTACCAACTGTCCACTTTTTAAGCATTTCTCTGCCTCTCTTCATTTGCTGTTTTGGTCTACTCATGCGTATCACACCTGTGTACTCTCCTCCCACTATCCCTTTGCTGATATCACGTTTCCAGCCCGAATGGTGTTTGTGTCCATCAGAATCTTTAATATAATTTTTTTATTGTCATAAAATATGTATAACACAGAATTTGCCATTTTAATCATTTTTAAGTGCACAATTCAGTGGCACTAACCATTTCCATTCACCATGTTGAGCAACCATCACCACTATCTATTTCTAAATCTTTTTCATCGCCCCAAACAGACACGTCTGTATCCATTAAGTAGTAACTCCCCATTCCCTCTGTCCCCCTAACAGCCCCTGGTAACCACTAATCTACTTTCTGTCTCTGGATCTGTCCAAGGTCTTTAATCTCCAAAAGTTAAATTCTTAGAAGATGAGAAACAAGTCTTTAAGCTCTCTATGCCTCAGTTTTCTCATTGTATAATGGATATAATAAAGAGTTCTTATGAAGATTAAATAAGTTACTATTTATAAAATGCTTAGGACAGTGTCTAGCACATAAGCATTATACTATGTTGTTTTATATATATATATGACATATATTAAAGGTACACATATATATGTGTATGCGTGAGAATATATATGTGTGTGTGTGTCTGTGTAATATACACATACATATAGTAAGCACTTTGTAAAGTGTAACACACACACACAGGGACATACAATTTGCCATCCACCACAACCTTGTAAGGTGAACAGTGGTGTTAAATAACTTCCCCATCTAGTAACTGCTAGTTCTCCTCCTAGAATCTATATCTTCTAATTTCTGAGTCAAAACTCAAAAAGTAGAAGCTATAGCGTTAATCCCCCTGATCGTCTCTAACATATATGTAGTATTCAGATACATAATGATTTCTTAACACTAAGTATTGAGATTTACTACAGGTATTAAATTATTTTGATATTAAGTACAAGGGTGCAGGTATCAGTAACATCACATGGTTCTGTCAGTAAGAAAGAAGAAAAAAAAAGCTTCTGTGCAATCGTTACTGTATAGGATCTCACAGTCATCTGCAGACAGAAATCCATGAATGTGGTCACTTTCTACTTGACTGTATTTCTCCTGCAGTTAAAGAAAGATGGAGCAGGAAAAATAAACTGAGTGAGTTGAATGGAGAATTACACATGAAGTTTTAGCAGAGAAAAATTCAAGGAGGAAAATATGCTATTGGAGTACATTTAAATGGATATATGCCTATCATGGAGCCCTGGTGGCACACTGGTTATGAGCTACGACTGTTAACTAAGAGGCCGATGGTTCGAATCCACCAGCCACTCCTTGGAAACCCTATGGGGCAGTGCTACTCTGTCCTATAGGGTCGCTATGAGTCTCTATGAGTTGGAATCAACTTGCTAGAAGGCAGTGGTTTTTTTTTTTTAATGCCTGTCATGTCATTTGGTATGCAAAGGCTTGTGTTTGCATTAAACTGATGGAGAAGCTGTTATTTTCTTTGCAGTAGGTATTCGGAATGCACCTTTAAAAATAAAAGCTTTCTTTTACTTCTCTGAAAAAGCGAGAACTGTCTGTTATTTTATTTTAAATACAAAACACATTTAACTTCCGTCAACAGCTTACATTTTAAATAATGCAGTTTGTACTTGCATTCATTATGTGCAATTAGAGTGCTCAAAAAGCTTTTAGTGTTTTTCTCCCCAATTTTTAAAATTCATTCATTCCAACTGTTAGTATTTTAGAGAATAGTGGAAATCCTAGGTCAAATTGGAAAACTAAACAAAGAAATTTCTGTTCTGGAAATTACCATTGAATTGGGTAGAGAATCCTCAGCTGTTGTGCTAAACCACATTATGATGAGAATATTTATACCCTTTTCTTGCTAGCGTTAGGTCAGACTCAAATGTTTTCCTTTCAACCCAGACTAGTTAATAAGAAACACCATGCTGGCAGCCAGCTCCATGTGCTTTTCTCTTACACGAAGGCTTATTAGTTTGTGCAAATTACCTGCTTACATTAGTCCTTAGTATTCAGGTAAAGCAAGAGTCAAGAGTTGAGGTTTGTTCTGTTTGCTGTCTGAAGTGCCTTTTCATCTAAATGTGATGAGAGTCACTTGTTTTAGCAAAAAGAATACAAATAGCTAAGATCTACGTGTGTGGTGGGGGGGGTGGTGTCTGGGTGTTTGTGTGTGTGTGTTTGGGTTTTTACATCCCTCTTATTTTAAGATGTAACTGGAACCAGGACCCAAATGGTATGTGGGTTTGCTTCAGGCAGGGAATCTAAACAGAGCCAAACCTTAGAAATGCAAGGTGTGTAGTAGATTCATTGACCTCGCTGTTTGCCCAGCTGCAGGGTGACTCCCTCCTCATTCCCCATCTGTTAAGTTGCTTCCTAATGCTGTTTTATTTTTCTTTCCAACTGGAGTAGCCAACCAAACTTCCCACAGATAGATTTGATAATTACTAAAAACAGACAACTTTCCAATTACACACAGCCCAGAAGAAGCTGCTGCTACTTTATACTTCAGTCCTTACTTTGTTCTTGTTCGGTAATGCCTTTGACATTTGCCAGCTTACATTTTTAAGGAAAGACATGAGAAGCTTTTATGAAAATAAGAAAAGGCTCTTCATTAACCCCATGTTTTATTCTTTAAAATAATTCATTACTTCAAAGCACATTAATCTCAACTTCTTAACAACTTCACCTTAGTTATAAAACTGGCTCTGAATAACTTAAGGTTCTTTGCAAATGAAATAAAATCTACCCTCTGTGGATAGGAATTTAATATAATTTATCACACCGTGCCACCACTAATTATTTGGGTGCTAAGTTCTGGTTTGTTCCTTGATACATCAGTTGCATTGGAGTCATCACACCTTCTGTATGTTGTCTCTATGAGGGAGTTTAATTGTGTCCAGAATAAACAGGTTCCAGAATTTGCCCCGATGTCTAGATCTGCATATAAAAACCGATAAAAATTATATTGGAAAACTAATTTTCAGGTAAAATCTCTGAAAATGTGTGACTGTTATTCTTCTGTATCTGAGAAATACATTCTTTTATTATTTAAAAATATATTTATTAAGCACTAATATTAACTAAAGCTTTGAAAGATAACTACATAGATCGCTTTGCTTGTCCAATCAGCACTGTTAAATTGGCAGTATGTTTCAAAAGCCTCAAAAATGTGCATATTTTCTAATCCTGCAATTCCTTTATGGAAATTTATTGTAGGATATATGATACAAATTTGTACACAAACATTTTTATAACAGTAATATAACTGAAATTATATAAAACCAAACCAAACCCAATGCCACTGAGTCAATTCCGACTTAGTGTAAATAATTTTAAATAAAGAAATGCATGCATGCATGTGTGTGTGTGTGTGTATGTGTATGTGTATGTGTTCATATTCATTCATAGAAAAAAGATTGAAAGGCTATACACCAAAATCTTACCGCTGATTACGTCTAGAGGATTTTTATTTTCTTCATTTTCTTTTTCTATATTATTTATTTTCTACACTGAACATAAAGCATTACTTTGTACTCAGAGAAATAATGTTTTTTTTAAAACTATGTATGAACCTTAATATCTACATTTTGTATTTTAACAAGTAGATGTGTGTGTAATAAAATTCCTTTAGTAAGACTTCTAATTTGGAATTTTTTATAATGCCAAGGTTAAGCTAAAGCTTATTCATGAATAAATGGTTTATTCCTCAAATTAATAATGCAGTGGAGATTTTAGAGAAACACTTACAAGCTTAAGAGAACTCTTCAAGTACATTGAAAGCATGTGTAAGACTTTGCAAATCATTTTTTCATTAAAGCCTGTCCCCTAAGTGCCTCTTCCTGGCAAGTAAATTTGCATATTTCTATTTGCTTTATGTAGAAGTAATAGCCCATAATTCATCTATTTTACTAACAATCTGGCTTTCCCCTGCCAGTTAAAAGGTGATATTTTTACCATATACATCATATAATGGTTCCCATTCACTCTCTAAGTTACAGACATCTTTCAACATTTGGGTAACTTTCCACAGGTGATGAAAACATACCATATGTATCATGCAGAGAGCATCAGCGCAGAAAGCAAGCTGAAAGAGGCCGAGAAACAAGAAGAAAAGCAAATTGGAAGATCTGGTGACCCAGTCTTTCATATTAGACTGGAAGAGAGACACCAGCGGCGAAGCTCTGTAAAGAAAATTGAAAAAATGAAAGAAAAGGTAGGTAAAAATATACTGCAGAGCCATTGTGAGTTGACGTCCTTTCCTCATTTGAGGTGACAGTACTGAGAACACCGATGCAGTAGCTGACACACATTGTAAATCATTGTGAAATGACATGCATTTCCTCCCAAGGGGGTGAAAAATGTTTAAGAAACCGAAACATCATGTAGTAACAGCTGGACAGCATTTAGTGTTGACCACCAAGTATTCAATACATAATATAGAGAACTGGAATATTAACAAGGAGGTTTCACCGCAAACGGGCCTGAAGCCCAAATACATTGTTGTTGTTCCCTGTAACTGGGTGATTTTGGTTTTATTATTTAAATCAGACTCAGAATGTGCTTTTCGCTAAGGACATTGAGGGCCATTTGTCTATGTGGAATAAATTGTTTAGATTAATGAAGACTTAACTGTGGTTCTCTGTTTTGTTCAAAAATGACTTGTTTTCTTTGCCAATGCCTGAAACTTCTTCATTTCCAGAGACAAGCAAAGTATTCTGAAAATAAGCTAAAGTCGATTAAGGCCCGGAATGAGTATCTCCTAACCCTTGAAGCAACCAATGCCTCAGTTTTCAAGTATTATATTCATGATCTTTCAGATTTAATCGATGTAAGTACTTGGAACTTTTGTATTTTCCATATTAAGATAGAATTAGCAATATTAGAATATTTTATTGATTCTAAAACACCATCGTTTGTTAAAACGTTATTTTATGTTCTACTTAGAAAGAAAATAGTGCTGCCAACTAAACTATACATGATAACTAAGACACTATCAATTGTAAGATACATGTGAAAAAAAATGTGCATCCTAAAATCAATGAAAAACAGATTGTTAGGTTCTGTGAAGTTGTGAGTTACCTGGTAAACTCAGCTGGGAAAGGGACCTAATCATCTTCATATTATGCAGTGAAAGAACCCTACCGACATTCATTGACTCAAAATATGTTTATTGGGTCCGTACTATTGGGAGGGAACCCTGGTGGCGTAGTGGTTAAGAGCTACATCTGCTAACCAAAAAGGTTGGCAGTTTGAATCTACCAGGCATTCCTTGGAAACTCTATGCGGCAGTCCTACTCTGTCCTATAGGGTCGCTATGAGTCGGAATCGACTCGATAGCAATGAGTTCGGTTTTTGTTAACTATTGGGAAATACTTAGGCTATAATAAGACATATATGTAAGCCTTAAAAAAAAAAGTTGCCATCGAGTCAATTCCGACTCATAGCGACTCTGTAGGACAGCAAAGAACTGTTCCATAGGGTTTCCAAGGAATGCCTGGTGGATCTGATCTGGCAGCCTTTTCGTTAGCAGTCAAATGCTTAACCACTGCACGACCAGGGCCCCATATAAGCCTTACTCTCATGGGATTTAAAGTGGCAAAGACAGACATTAAGCAAAGGATTACACAAATGTTTATTAAGTTGTGATAAACACTGTGAAACAAAGTAGAGTGAGTGCAAATAAATGACTTTTATAGATTTGTCTAACTCTGTATAATTTTCTCTCATAGGATATGATATATAAAAGCACTTATTGGACTCATTTAGAACTCAGCAAGTAAATATCCACTATTACATCTTTGTAGTGTTTACTACCATTGTTCCCCAACTTTAACCCTCTACATCGTTCAGAAAACATGTACTGAATAGCCTGGTCATTGTGCTAACACTGTAGGAGACTGCAAATATTGAAACAGACAAAAATCCCGTGTCAAAAAATGCCAATACCAGCCAATAGAAAAGTGATAAGTGCCATCAGAAAAGCACAAATAAAGTGATAGGCAAGTTCAGAGGGTTATCTACTGCAACTTTACTCATAAACTGCTTTGTATTGATTGACTTCAACAGTTTTATGACATTATGAAATTATTTTCTGTGGCTCACAATATCTGTCATAATTTAAACATACGGTAGGTTAAAGCAACTTTATTTTTATGGTGAATTGAAACCTCATGTATTTAGCTGTTATTTTGGAGCCATCATTTGGGACTTTTACAGAAGACTTGTCTAGGGAGCCAATTACTTTTTAATTCATTATCACCCTGATGTGACTTTTCCCTTTTATTTGATTTCAAAATAATTTTCTCCCATAATAGCATAATTTCTGTACATAGAACCATTTAGCAATAAATTAAAACAAGGGAAATTTTTTCCTTTTCCTTTGTTACAACTATTTCAAACGAGTAATTACTTGATTATTTTTAATGCAGGAGTTCTTTGTTTAATATTTATTTTCTTCCAGCACTTAGATGAAATAAAAGGAACTCTTTCATTTGACTTCTGCTAGCTCTCATTGATAAAAAAAAAATATCCTACTAGGTTTTCTGAATAAAAATAAAGAATTTTATGACCACTGTTTTCAAGCCCTAGTGGCTGCTAACAAAAGGTCAGCAGTTTGAATGCACCAGCTGTTCTGCAGGAGAAAAATGTGGCAGTCTGCTCCCGTAAAGATTACAGCCTTGGAAACTCTATGGGACGGCTCTGCTCTGTCCTCTAGGGTCGCTATGAGTTGGAATTGACTCGATGGCAGTGGGTTTGGGTTTTTTGTTTTTGTTTTTAAGCTTAGATCTATAAGGAGTCTGCAAAGCATATGGAATATAGAAAACTAATTCTGTGTAACTGCTCTACTTGCTTTTTTGTTTAAGGTTTATTTTAGTAGTAAGTAAAGTACTTTGCTAAATCCAAGCCAATATTAACATGAGGAAACATCTCTATATTTTGAAAAAGTATTTCTTGAATACCTACAATGTACCAAGCACTATTCTAGACAACGTGGATCCAGCAGTGAGCAAACCAAAGTCCCAAATCTCATAGATAGATAGATGATAGATAGGTAGGTAGATAACCCCCAAAAAATCAAACTCGCTGCCGTCGAGTCAGTTTCAACTGATAGCGTCCCTAAGGACAGAGTAGAAAACTGCCCCATAGGGTTTCCAATGCTGTAAATCTTTATGGAAGCAGACTGCCATCTCTTTCCACTGCAGAGCAGCTGGTGGGCGCAAACTGCCAACCTTTTTGTGAGTAGCTGAGAACTTTAACCACTGCACCCCCAGAGCTCCTAGATAGATAGATTATATACAAGCATATTATATATATGTACAATATATATGAGTATGTTTTTATATATGTATGTTATATATATTTACATATATATGTATGTGTATGTATATATATATATGTGTATATATATATATGTAATGACAATATCGTGAAGAAAAATAAAATAGAACTATGGGGGTTTAGTTGCAATGGTCAGGAAAGGCCTCTGTGAGGAAGCAATATTTGAGCAAAGATGTGAGCCGGAGAGTCATGTGGCTGTCTGGGGAAAGAATCCCTTAGGCCAAAGGACTGGAAGGATAAAGATCCAGAGGCAGAAGTGTGCTTGGTAAATTCAAGGAATAGCAAAGAGGCCAGTATGACTGCAGCTGAGTGAGTGAGGAGCAAAGTTCTAGGAGATATCTTTCAAAACAAAACAAAAAACAGATGCTATTGAGTGGATTCTGACTCATGGCGACCCCATGTGTATCAGAGTAGAATTACACTCCATAGGGTTTTGAGTGCCTGGTTTTTCAGAAGTAATGGGCTCAAACTTTCAGCCTTTCTGTTAGCAGGCAAGTATGTTAGCCATTTACACCATTCACGGACTTCAGGAGATGTGGTAGGCAGGACATGTAGGGTCCTTTGGACAGGGGAAGGGGTTTGAATTTTGTTGAAGTATAATGGGAAGCCACTGAAGGGTTTTGATTAGGGAAGTGACATCACCTGGTTTACATGTTCAGCTGGCAACTGTGTGGAAAATAGAATGAAGGGGGTGGAGGAGCAAGAATGAAAGCAGGACAGCATATGAAGAGGCTTTTGCAGTTGTAGGCTTGGACTGGAGTAGTAAGTGATGAAGCCAGTGAGAAGTTGTTGAATTCAGAATATACTAAAGATAGAGCTAATAGGAATTTGATATAGTGGATGGAAAAGAGGATAAAAGTACCTCCTAGGTTTGGGGACTGAGTCACTAGGTTAATGGTGGTGCCATAGACTGAGATGGGGACCCCGGGGGAGAAGTAGATTGAAGGGTGGGAAACAGTATTTCTGTTATGTCTAGTGAATTTAAGTTTCTTATTGGACATCTGAGTGGAGATGTAGAATAGCATTCTCAATGTTAGTGAGATATACCCACTCCTCACTTGTCAATATGGTTGGGATCCAAACATCAGGTCATTATGCTAAAATTGGCATTATACAAAAATGGAGAATTTTTTTTTTTTCTGTTTTCAGACCATCCATTTGTCTGATTTTTTTTATTTAGAAAATATTATCATAGAAATAGTAACAGCTAAGATTTACTGATGTGCTCATCACTATGACGAGTCCAAAAAACAACAAACAAACCCATTGCTGTCAAGTCAATTATTACAGAAGCGGTACAAGTGCATTGTAGAAAACTAGTAAATACTGACAAGCAAAAACAAAGCATCACATTCTTAGCACCTGAGGTCATCACTACTAAAATCTAGACTTTTCCTTTGGGGACTGAGTCACTAGGTTAATAGTGTCCACACACATTTTTTATACTAGAAGGAAAGAACAAAATCATACTTTACATACAGCTTTTTGCTATTTTAGTCAGTAACCTTTATCTTTCTATTTCTTTATATATACATATGCATATAATATGGAGCCCTGGTGGCGCAGTGATTAACAGCTTGGCTGCTAACCAAAAGGTCAGCAGTTCTAATCCACCAGCCACTCCTTGGAAACTCTGTGGGGCAGTTCTACTGTGTCCTATAGGGTCGCTATGAGTCAGAATAGACTCAGCGGCAACAGGTATACAGGTATATATAATGTTTCTGGAGAAAGCTTACACAACAAGTTAGGTTCCCTTTTACCAATTTCTATACATCCTATTTAGTGACATCGTTACTGAAAATGTCAACATTCTCATTATTTCCATTCTGGTTGTTCCATTTCCATTTATCTAGTTTCCCTGCCCCCCACCCCTTTACCGTCTCACCTTTGTGTTAGGGTAACTGTTGACCGTTCAGTCTTACATATATTTTTTTTTTAAAGGAGCACAGTACTCACGGGTGATATTGTTCATGAGCCAATCTGTTACTTATATACAAGGTGTCCTCTGGGAGTGATTTCAGTTCAAAGTTTCAAGGCTATCTCAGGGTGATAGTCTCGACAGTTCCTCTAGTCTCAACCAGTCCAGCAAATCTGGCCTTTTTTAAGATTTTGAGTGTTGTTCTACATTTTTCTCCTCTTCTATCCAGGACTATCTATTGTGTCCCTGGTCAAAACGGTTGGTATTAGTAGCCAGGCCCATCTGGTTCCTCTGGTCTCAGGTAGATGAGGCCATGGTTTGTATAGATTATTAGTCCTGTGGACTAGTTTCTTCTTCTTTGAGTCTTTGGCTTCCTTCTTTCTCTTTTGCTCCAGATGAGTAGAGACCAATAGTTGTATCTTAGATGGCCACTCACAAGCTTTTAAGATCCCATATGCTACTCACCAAACTAGGAAGTAGAACATAAACTTTGAAACTATTTTATGCCGGTTTACCCACAAGACTATGGTCACAAGCCTTCAAACCCAGTAAACCAATTTCACAAGGTGTTTGGTTATATCTAGGAAGTGTGTGTAGCTGTGCCCCCTCTGTGCTTTATTATATATGTGAATATATATGCAGCACACACATGTGTATGCATATGCCTACAGATACACCTATACATGCATATGTATATACACACATATACCTTCCTATACATGTATACTACGAAGAATTGGTTAACGTTCAGCCATTCCAGGAGGTAGCATATGGTCAAGAACAGATGGTATTGAAGGAAGAAGTCCAAGCTGCACTGGAGGTATTGGCAAAAAACAGGCCTCCAGGAATTGACAGAATACCAGTTCAGATGTTTCAACAAACGTATGCAGCACTGGAGGTCCTCACTCATCGATGCCAAGAAACTTGGAAGACAGCTATCTGGCCAACTGACTGGAAAAGATCCATATTTGTGCTCATTCCAAAGAAAGGTGGTCCAACAGAATGCAGAAATTATTGAACAATATCATTAATATCAACAAGTAAAATTTTCCTGAAGATCATTCAAAAGCATTTGCAACAATACATCTACAGGGAACTGCCAGAAATTCAAGCTGGATTCAGAGGAGGATGTGGAACAAGGGATATCATTGCTGATGTCAGATGGATCTTGGCTGAAAGCAGAGAATACCAGAAAAATGTTTACCTGTGTTTTATTGACTATGCAAAGGCATTTGACTGTGTAGATCATAACAAATTATGGATAACCCTGTGAAGAATGGGAATTCCAGGACACTTAATTGTGCTCTTGCGGAACCTATACATAGACCAGGAGGCAGTCATTCAAACAGAGCATGAGGATACTGCCTGGTTTAAAATCAAAAAAGGTGTGTGTCAGGATTGTATCCATTTATGTAGGCCTCTTTCAGTCTCTTGTAGTAGTGTTTTGTAGTTTTCATTATAAAAGCCTTTTACACCCCTGGTTAGATTTATTCCTAGGTATTTTACCATTTTTGGGACTACTGTAAATGGCATTGATTTCTTGATTTCCTTTTTGGAATTCTCTGTTAGCATAAAGGAAACTTAACTGATTTTTGCATGTTGATCATGTATCCTGAAACGTTGCTGAATTCTTCTGTAGATCCAGAAACTTTCTTTTGGAATCTTTGGGGTTTTCTATGTATAGTGTCTTGTTATCTGAGAATAGAGATAGTTTTACATCTTCCTTTCCAGTTTGGATGCTCACTATTTCTCTTTCTTGCCTTATTGCTCTGGCTGGGACTTCCAGTATGATATTAAGAGTGGTGTTAATGGGTATCCTTGTCTCATTCCCATTCTGAAGGGGAAGGATCTCAGTCTTTCTCCATTGAAAATAATGTTGGCCGTTGGTTTTGCTTCATCTTTGTATTTCAGTAGATTTTCATCTCATCAAATAAGCAGTCCCAGTTTAGGATCACACATTTGTGTCTAGTTGGTGTGTCCCTTAAATCTTTTTTTAATCTAGCAAAGTTCCTTATTGAAGAGACCTTGACAGTTTTTCCTCAGAATGTTCCAACTTCTGGATTTGTCTGATTACCTCCCTGTAGTGTCATTTAGCCTGTTTTTCAATCCCCTGTATTTTATGCCAAGTGAACATTATACAAAGGATTGATGCATTCAACTCAAGTACGTTGCAGTTGAATAAATACATCATAGGTGATGTTGCTACATCAGTAGTGATGCTAAAATTGACCACTGACTTAGGGTGATGTGAATATGATTCCTCCATCATATAGTTAAGTTTCTCCCCCTTGGCACAAACTGTAGATATTTTAAAACCTCTTGAATTTGAACTTTACTAAATTAGAAAGCTATTAATTTGGAATTCAGCAATGTCTAAGCTATAATTTACTTTTGATTAGCAAATCCTTTTATAGAGTACAAATTAATTATGTAAATTATAGAGGAATAATGATTTTTTTAAACATTTTCAAGCATTTCAAACTAACCAATTTGTGTATATACCATTGACACACTATTTAACGACATCACCTTGGTTAACTAAAACAGATCTGTAAACTTTTATAAGTCAACACTTTGATGGACTAGTTCAAGTGTTTTCTATATATGTGAAGTTAATTGAATGGTTTTAAAGATATTTAATCATTCATACTTTTTATCTATTTTAAATAAACTGTCCTTGTCAATGTTAGTTTAAATTGGTAAGGTTCATTCATTCTGAGAATGGCTATCAACTTGTCTATGTAGTAAAACTCCAATATATTAAGAATTTAGAGTAAAGTTCTAAGATGAACTTTCCATAAGGGAAAAAAATAAATCACCCTGAAGATCTCTTTTGCGATATAAAAAGAATAGAAACTGGAGTAAATTTTAGGGAACTATTTTATTTTCTCAGTAATGGTTTTTGGATTTCTACAGGAATTCATTTTAGGTAAATCAAATTCTTCATTTGTTGTGATCACTGAATTAATTTTATGATGAGCTCCACCACTGAAAGCAATACTCTTATAAAATTATTAAGTAAATGAACTTCTTGATCAAGTCCGAATTAATATTAGATAACAGAACTTTAAATTTAGTTTGCGCTGAGTGTAATGTAATCAAAGAAAATGATGGCTCCATTGTTAACCAAGTTTATATTCTTTTATTTCAGCTGGAAGCGTTTGAATATAGTATACAAAAGGCGCTTCATATACTTCTGAGAACTCCAGATAGTAAATTATCTCTAGGGAAAAGAGAAGTGGTTGTGATTAGGGAGGGGGCACTTGGGAAGGTGAGGCTTCTGAAGTATCAGCAATGTTTTATTTCTTTAAAAGGAGCATATATATTTTATAGCAAATACCTGTTGCCATTAAGTTGATTCCAACTGATAGTGACCCTACAGGACATAGTAGAACTGTCCCCTAGGGTTTCCAAGGCTGTAATACTTATGGAAGTAGACTGCCACATCTTTCTCCCATGCAGCGGATGGTGGGTTTGAACCACCAGCCTTTCATTTAGCAGTTGACTGCTTTAGCCACTGTGCCACCAGGGCTCCGTAACTGTTTTGTACTTTTCTGTAAATAGTTCATATTTCATATTTCAAAGAAGAAAAGCATGGAATTGTAAAAAAATTAAAACCCCGTAAATATTTTTAAGCTAAAGCATATTAATGTACTTGCACTTGCCAGTCTTTTGATTTATCTTTTTGTATAGATCTCCTTCTCCATAGTCTTGCACAAATCACATCTACTGTGTATTAGCTATGAATTTTAGTTTTGATTCCTTTAAAGTAGAACAAAAAATATTCTAGATATTAACAATGTTTTTATACTCTTGCATCGTTGTCACATTTTCACCTAATTTGATAGCAATTTCAGTTTATTTAATATTAAATTATAGTTATAATAAATCTCCTCCATGTGTCTGTCAGTTTATCATACTGTGGGGGATTGCATGTTGCTGTGATACTAGAAGCTATGCCACCAGTATTCAGATACCAGGAGGGTCAACCATGGCGGATAGGTTTCAGCTGAGCTTCCAGACTAAGACAGACTAGGAAGAGAGACCCAGCAGTCTACTTCTGAAAAGAGTTAGCCAGTGAAAACCTTATGAATAGCAGCAGAACACTGTCTGATATAGTGCCGGAAGATGAGCCCTCCAGGTTAGAAGGCACTCAAAAGACGACTGGGGAAGAGCTGCCTCCTCAAAATAGAGTCAACCTTAATGACTTGGATGGAGTCAAGCTTTGAGGACCTTCATTTGCTGATATTGCATGACTCAAAATGAGAAGAAACAGCTGCAAACATCCATTAATAATCAGAACCTGGAATGTACGAAGTATGCATCTAGGAAAATTGGAAATCATCAGAAATGAAATAGAATGCTTAAACATCAATATCATAGGCGTTAGTGAGCTGAAATGGACTGGTATTGGCCATTTTCAATCAGACAATCGTATGGTCTGTTATGCCTGGAATGACAACTTGAAGAGGAATGGCATTGGATTTGTCATCAAAAAGAACATTTCAAGATCTGTCCTGAAGTACAACGCTGTCAGTGATAGGATAATATCTATATGCCTACAAGGAAGACCAGTTAATATGACTATTATTCAAATTTATGCACCAACCACTAAGGCCAAAGATGAAGAAATTGAAGATTTTTACCAGCTTCTGCAGTCTGAAATGGATTGAACATGCAATCAGGATGCATTGATAATTACTGGTGATTGGAATGCAGAAGTTGGAAACAAAGAAGTATTGGTAGTTGGAAAATATGGTGATAGAAACCACGCAGGAGATTGCATGATAGAAGTTTGCAAGACTAACAACTTCTTCATTACAAATACCTTTTTTCACCAACATAAACGGTGACTGTACACATGGACCTCACTAGACGGAATACACAGGAATCAAATTGACTACATCTGTGGAAAGAGACGATGGAAAAGCTCAATGTTACCAGTTAGAACAAGGCCAGGGGCCAACTGCAGAATAGACCATCAGTTGCTCATATGCAAGTTCAGGTTGAAACTGAAGAAAATTAGAACAGGTCCATGAGAGCCAAAGTATGACCTTGAGTATATCCCACCTCCATTTAGAGACCATCTCAAGAATAGATTTGACACATTGTGCACTAATGATCAAAGACCAGACGAGTTGTGGAATGACATCAAGGACATCATACACAGAGAAAGCAAGTTGTTGTTAGGGGCCGTCAAGTCAGTTCTTACTCATAGTGACCGTATGTACTACAGAACTAAACATTGCATAGTCATTGTTATACTTGAGCCCATTGTTGCAGCCACTTTGTCAATCCATCTCGTTGAGGGTCTTGCTCTTTTTCGCTGAGCCTTTACATTGCCAAGCATGATGTCCTTCTCTAGGGACTGATCCATCCTGATAACATGTCCAAAGTATGTAAGACGTAGTCTCGCCATCCTTGCTTCTAAGGAGCATTCTGGTTGTACTTCTTCCAAGACAGATTTGTTTGTTCTCTTGACAGTCCATGGTATATTCAATATTCTTCGCCAACACCACAATTCAAAGGCATCAATTCTTCTTCAGTCTTCCTTATTCAGAAGAAAGCAAGAGGTCATTAAAAAGACAGGAAAGAAAGAAAAGACCAAAATGGATGTCAGAAGAGACTCTGAAACTAGCTCTTCAAAATCGAGTAGCTAAAGCAAAAGGAAGAAATGATGAAGTAAAAGAACTGAACAGAAGATTTCAAAGGGCAGCTCAAGAAGACAGAGTAAAGTATTATAATGGCATGTGCAAAGAGCTGGAGATAGAAAACCAGAAGGGAAGACCATGCTCAGCATTTCTCAAGCTGAAAGAACTGAGGAAAAAATTCAAGCCTCGAGTTGCAATAGTGAAGGATTCTATTGGGAAAATATTAAATGACACAGGAAGCATCAAAAGAAGATGGAAGGAATACACGGAGTCATTATACCAAAAAAAATTGGTCGACATTCAGTCATTTCAAGAGGTAGCATATGATCAGGAACAGATGGTACTGAAGAAGGAAGTCCAAGCTACACTGAAGGCATTGGTGAAATACAAGGCTCCAAGAATTGACAGTATATCAATTGAGATGTTTCAGTGAACGGATGCAGCACTGAAAGTGCTCACTTATCTATGCCAAGAAGTTTGGAAGAGCGCTACCTGGCCAACTGACTGGAAGAGATCCATATGTATGCCTAGTCCCAAGAAAGGTAAGCCAGCCGAATGCAGAAATTATCAAAAAATATCATTAATATCACATGCAAGTAAAATTTTGCTGAAGATCATTCAGAAGTGGCTGCAGCAGTATATCAACAGGGAACTGCCAGAAATTTAGGTCAGATTCAGAAGAGGACATGGAACCAGGGATATCATTGCTGATGTCAGATGGATCCTGGCTAAAAGCAGAAAATACCAGAAAGATGTTTACCTTTGTTTTATTGACTATGCAAAGGCATTTGACTGTGTGGATCATAACAAATTATGAATAACATTGCAAAGAATGGGAATTCCAGAATACTTAATTATGCTCATGAGAAACCTGTACAGAGATCAAGAGGCAGTTGTTCAAACAGAACAGAGGGATACTGCATGGTTTAAAGTCAGGAAAGGTGTGCATCAGGGTTGTATCCTTTCACCATACCTTTTCAGTCTGTAATGCTGAGCAGATAATCTGAGAAGCTGGACTATATGAAGAAGAACGGGGGATCAGGATTGGAGGAAAATTCATTAACAACCTGTGTTTTATGCTTGCTGAAAGTAAAAAGCACTTTAAGCATTTACTGATGAAGATCAAAGACTGCAGCCTTCAGTATGGATTATACCTCAAAATAAAGAAGACAAAAGTCCTCACAACTGGACCAGTAAGCAACATCGTGATAAACGGAGAAAAGATTGATGTTGTCAAGGATTTCATTTTACTTGGATACAGAATCAACACCCATGAAAGCAGCAGTCAGGAAATCAAAAGACACATGGCATTGTGCAAATCTGCTGCAAAAGACCTCTTTAAAGTGTTGAAAAGGAAAGATGTCACCTTGAAGACTAAAGTGCACCTGATCCAAACCATGGTATTTTCAGTCGCCTCATACGCTTGTGAAAGCTGGACAACGAATAAGGAAGACCAGAGAAGAATTGAAGCATTTGAATTGTGGTGTCAGCAAAGAATATTGAATAAAGCATGGACTGCCAAAAGAACGAACAGATCTATCTTGGAAGAAGTACAACCAGAATGCTCCTTAGAAGCAAGGATGGCGAGACTACGTTTTACATACTTTGGACGTGTTATCAGGAAGGATCAGTCCCTGGAGAAGGACATCATGCTTGGTAAAGTAGAGGGTCAGAGAAAAAGAAGAAGACTCTCAATGAGATGGATTGGACACAGTGGCTGCAACAGTGGGCTCAAGCATAACAATTGTGGGCATGGCGCAGGACCGGGCAGTGTTTTGTTCTGTTGTACGTAGGGTTGCTATGAGTGGGAATCGACTGGACAGCACCTAACAATAACACAATAAATCTAATTGGCACAAATATTGTGCAGTTGACTCTTAAAGGCATACATGGAGCAGATGTGTACCAGGAATATTAGATAGTGCTTACTATCTGTGTTTGTTCATAGAAATGGGCCAATGCTCTTGGCATTGGTCACTATGCTTTAGGGCAGAGGTTGGCAATCTTTTACTTACGGGGCCAAATAGTAAATATTTTAGGCTTTGTGAGCCATATGGTCTCTTGCAGTTACTCAACTCTGCCATCATAGTGCAAAAGCAGCCATAAATAATATGTAAACAAATGGGTGTAGTTGTATTCCCGTAAAACATTATTTACCCAAAGAAGTGGAGGGCTAGATTTGGCTCATAGGTCCTAGTTTACTGTCCACTGTTTATACAATGAACTGAGCATTGGTTAATCCAGAGTGTCAGTTAAGCAAAAGGTTTTTAAGAGGCCTTCACTTTTGTCTCCAAAGTAAGTTCTAAATAAATTTTAGTTTGTAACGTAACTGATCTCTTGGTTTCAAATCAGGTGCAAAGTGGAACAGAGTTAATTTCACAACACAAGGAGAATTTTTATTAATTTATTTTAAAGAATGAACATGAATTGTAAGAAATATATTGCAAATGTTGGCCTTAGGAAATTTAACTGTTTTGGAAGAATACCCGTTGCTGTCAAGTCAATTCCAACTAATAGCGAACCCTGTAGGACAAAGTAGAACTGCCGAATAGGGTTTCCTAGGATCAGCTGATGGATTCGAACTGCTGACGTTTTGGTTAGCAGCTAAGCTCTTAACCACTGTACCACCAAGGCTTCTTCAGAAGAATAAAGACATAGATTGTAGGGGAAAATAAATTGTAGTTTTGTAAGCAGTAAGTTTCTCAACTGTGATCTTTATTATCCCCAACATTAAGTGCAAAAGAGACTATAACTTATTGTCTATAAGTTATTGGTGTATTACAACCAGAAAAAAAATCATATAAGCAACAAATATTTGTAATTGAATGCTGAGATTTGAAGTAATAATGATTTTCTAAGAGGAAAAAGCTAAGGGAGAGTAAAAATCTTCATGCTAGGGTCCCCCGACCTATAATCAAATTCACTGCTCTGTAAATCTGAACTTCTTAAAAACACCGGGTTTTAGGATTGCATCGCTAGTGGTGTAGCCTCATTCGGTCCAGTTCCATACACACCCACCCTCAAAATTCATCAAAAGAAACAAAGTCCTCAGCAGTAATATACTAGTGGTGGTTTGTCCCAGAGCCCCTGACCAATAATAATAAAGCATTTGTCATCCATGCTATCCAGTTTCATGATCTCCAGTTACTCCCTGTATAAGTTTGTAGGTCACTTTGAAGGATAAATCTTTGTTAGTATTGTGGAATATTGCCATGGAATAATCCCCTACTCCAGCTAGTGTTCTTGGTAGAGATATCTATCAGGTGTTTTATTAGTCATTAATGCAGAATGAGGTTGAAATTAGATTACATCATATATCACGTGCCATCTTTATTTTATCATTTCTGAATAATCAGTGTGCTAAAGCTTTTAGCCTTACCTATTCTTTTCCCCTCTAGGGACATGTGTTTAATTAAAAAGCCACTTATTCAGAGTTCAGAAATTTTTTAACTAGTTTGACTTTTCCCCATACATAATGGTATTAAGATTTGTCCATGAAAACCTGCCAAATTGTAATACTGTTTTCCCCATTAGACCTGAAGTCTTACCAGGAAGATTATAGAGAGATCATGTTAAATGAGTTAGGATATTGTAGTGATCATGTAAAAACATTAGGCATGTTTTTATTTTTATCCCTTTGTGACAGAAAGGGTTTAAAACTGAAATGAGTGGATAACTGAACTAGATGGCTTTTAAAGGTACTTCCAGTGGAAATGCCATGGACCTTAGTTAAGGGAAACTGCTCTCACCTGCTTTTCCTCTGGCAGTAAAGGCTGCACCTTCTGTCTCCAGTGCTGGCTTCTTCCTGGATGGACCTCTGGATGTTGAAAGTCACTTAAGGCATGATCCTTGGCTCTCTGTCTCTTGGTCTTGGCTTCAGTACCATCTGATGATTTCTGTATTTTTATCACCAATCTTGATCATCTTCCTGGGCTTTGATTTTGTATATCCAGCTGCCTCCTGGACATCTCTAACCAGATGTCTAAAAGGCTGTCCAGACACCCAAAATACAGCTTCCTTTTTGTTTTCTTTTTTCTTGTTGTGGTAAAATATATATCACAAAATACTTGCTGTTTCATCCTGTCTTAAGTGTACAATTCAGTGACATTAATGACAATCATCATGCTGTGAAATTGTCACCACTGTCCATTTCCAAAAATGGCATAACTTTTTATATCCGTTTGCACTTATCATCACCTTCTTCCACACACATAACAACTTCTTATCCATTTTCATACCTCAATAAATGGCACCACTTTCCACCCAGTCAGTTGCTCAAGCCAAAACCCCAACTCCCTCACTCCCTACATAGCCACCTGTCATCTCTGTTATTGTTAGGTGCTGTGAAGTTGGTTCCAACTCATAGCGACCCTTTGTACAACAGAACGAAACATTTCTACTTCCTAAATATCCCAAATCTTGCCGCTTCTCACTACTTGGCTGTCAGTCTCCTCGATAAAACCTGTAATATTTTTTCTCTTGCCTACTGTATTGCAGTAGCTTCCTAAGATGACTCCCACCTTCCACGCATACTTCCAATAATCCATCCTCTTCCCAGTGTCCAGAATGAACTTGTTAAAAAACCATAACTCAGAACGCGTAGGTCCCAAAAGGCCTCCCATTGTCCTTAGAATAGCAATCCAAACTACTCACCAAGAGCCTGTGTGAGCTGGCGCCCTCCTGCCCCTGTCTCTTTAGTCACCTTGCTTTAGGTATATTGACCTTTCTGTACCCCAAACCCACTAAGGTTTTTCCTGCCTGGGGCCTTTGCACTTTCTGTTCTTTTTGTCTGGAACACTTTGACTTCTAGAGCTTTGCAAGACTGATTCCCTCTTTTCTTTGCAAGACTGATGCCCTCTTTTCATTTGTGTTGTACCTCAAATATAGGAAGGAAGGCCTACCCCAACTGCCCTATATAAAAGAGCAACACACCCCCAGGCACCCCCTATTCCTCTGAACCTTTATTTTCTCCATAGCATTTACCACCTAACATGTATTTATTTAGGCTTGTTTTGTTTGTTCTCTTTCCTCTCTCCTGATTTGATTCAAGCTGGTTACAGAGATTCTGGTCTGGGAAAAATGAATCTAGTCTGTAGTTCCTCTGAAGGAAATGAGTGCCCACGTTTAGGTGAGTAAGAGATACATTAGGCAACCAATGATTATTCAGCCTACTGGTTGGCTGAGGCATATGAAACATCACTTCTCCTGTTTCCTTCTTTGCATCCATTCCTATCACGTAGATGTACTATTTAGATGTACTATTTTGACCTTTTCATTGCTCAAGAGAAAACTGACAACAATTCTTGCTAAATGTTTGGCTGTGTTGTTAAAGAGCACCAGGAGTTAAATTGTCAGCTCAGTATGGGTTGTCAGGAACCCAGACATGAAAACAGGTGTGTAAAAAAGTTCTGTAGACATTTAAACATCTGGTTCAGTCCTGTGTGTGTTCGAGGTTTCTAAGGTAAAATACTGAAGAGTTAGAGAGGAAAATATTGAAGGACAAAGAAATAGTTATTCAAAAGAAATTAGCTTTCTTCATTTGACATCTTATGTAAAAGCTCTGAACTTACCTATTTTTGGTTCTTTGAAAGCCAGCCATGGTCATGTGAAAACTGTTTATTTTTGCTATCCAGTTTGCTTGGGTTGCGCTATTTTTCAAACACTCAAAATAAGGATTGAAGCCGAGTCATTACCCGATATTTCTGGCTCTGGAGTGCTTAAAGCCAAGCATATTAAAAGCCAGAGATAGGACCCAGGACAAAAGATCATGGAAGTCCCTCAGAAAGAGGCAGGAGTGATGAAGAAAAGACAGAATACCTCTGCCAAAGAGTTCCTCCCTTCTCCATTCTCACGATAACTGCTTAATTCTGGAGTCACATGGCAGCTTGGGGTCGCCCTCCAGACACTTCTAGTGCTGTCCTGGCCAATGACATTGGCTCTTATTGTTCTGGAAACATGTATTTAGGACTTGTTTCCCATTAGTTCCATTATGGTGACACTAGTCTTAGAACTAAGCTTCTACCCAACTAGGGCTTCTCTTGTCATGGAGTTTACACCAAAAAAGACAAAAATTATCCCCCTCATCTTAGTTATCTAGTGCTTTGGTAGCAGAAATACCACAAGTGGATGGCTTCAATGAGCAGGAGTTTATTTTCTCACAGTTTGGGAGGCTAGAAGGCCAAAGTCAGGGTGCGCGCTCTAGGGGAAGTCTGTCTCTGTCCCCTCTGGGGGAAAACCCTTGTCTCAGCTGCTGTAACATTCTTCTCAGCATTCTTGGGAGATCTCCACGTGGCATCTGTTTTTCCCTCATCCATGCTTGCTTGCTTCTGTGCCTAATCTGCTCTTTTATGTTATACCCTAACTGATACGGCCTCATTAACGAACAAAGAAAATCCTTTTGCCAAATGGCTTACATCCACAGGTATAGGAACTAGGATTTACAACACATTTGGGGGGACACATTTCAATCCATAACATCCCTGAACCAATGTGATCCAGTTACACCCATCAGTATACCCACCATGTATGCCTCAGCCAGCCTCTCAGCCCCTGAGACAAGATGAAGTGCTTGTCACAGTCTTCAGTACCTAAATTTCATCTGTATTTTGATAATATTTGCAACTCTTTTGCCAAAGGAAATTAGCTACTCTGATGATTTAGACTACTGCAATAGAATCTATCTTGCAGCTCTTGTGGGGATACTTAAAAAAAACTTGCTATTTCCAAGTCTTTCCTTCTCCTGTTTTAATCTATAATTTTATGTATCCATTCAGAGTTTTTCCATCCATCAGAACAACACTGCTTTGTTTTCATGAAATATTTTATTGGTTTCTTATGTATTTTCATCATTAAATGCGCTTGGTTATAACTCAGCTCTTTGTGCAGAAGTTGGCTTTTCATGTCATCATTAATAATTCATAAGCTCCATAGAATTACTTTGGACCTTTTTAACGAAATACCTTGACTCTTAACATATCCAGTGTCATTTCAACATCTAGTGTAGAAAAAAATAATGATTCTATGGCTGGCCTCACTGTCTCAGGAGAAATTGAATACGAATTTTTTTCCCTGGTTTCTTGTTCCTTTTTAAGTTCTGGATGCTTGAGAAGCCTAGAAGGTAGAAAATGTTGCATATCAGAAGTAACAAAATCATACTTTTAAGTGACCTTACACACTGATAAGGAGCATAATGATCAGAGAAGGAAATTTTCCTTGAAAGTTCATCACAGAAATCTAAGTGGTACTCCAAGTCTCCAAGTCACCTGGAGAGGCTTCTGGATCAGTTACTAAGCCATGTGCATGCTCCTCCCCAACCTATTACCAAAACTTCAGTGAAATCAAGGTTCTCTTGCTGGGTTCAGACCTACCAAGTCAGCCTGGCTGAACTGGGTGTGGAAACATGCAACCAGTGCTTTTGTAATCCTGACATTTACTCCCCAAAGAAACCACACTTAGAAATTTGAGAAGTGAGCTGTTTAAGTTTGGAGTTAATGAAAACTTAGCATATATTTTTCAGAGCTCCTGGTCAACTGGGTATTTGGGTTTGGATTTCTTTCTCCCCACCCCACCCCCTTTTTTCCTTCTATCTTTATTCATTTCTTTTTCAAGCTGAAAAGAGACTCTCTTTTTCAGTAGGGAAAAAAAGGCCCTTCTCTGGGTTGTTTTTTTCCTTCCAATTTCAATTTTTTATTAAGTCCCATTGGAATCAATACTCATAAAATAAAGCAGCTGGTCTGATCTGCTCCATTATAATCAAATAGAATCTGTCTTCTTTCAGAACAGTGGGGTGTTTTTAAGCACGGGTGCATCCAAAAAAATGAGGCCATTTCCTCTGTAAATCCATGTTTTTATAGGATGAGGTGTTATTGAACAATAGAATAATTTTTCAGTCTCTCATATATAGATAACAGTGCTATACCAAAAAAAAAAAAAACCATTATGGATTTTGAGGAGCAAGAGGAATAAAAGAGACTTGTTCATCTGAGACTAGAATTTTTAAATTAACCAAAAAATGGATCATTCTCTACATTTGAGTGAAGCTGATTCCACTGGAGTGTATTAATAATGAGACTGATTGCTGCATTTCACAATTGTATTTTGCTTAGACTTGTAATTGTGATGTAGCAGCTATTTTTTTTTTTTTTTTTTTTAATCAAGCAAGGGGAGTACTCTTGCCTGCATGGAGAAATAGTGCCCCCAAAGGGCAGGTTCCAAGACCCCTGCTTGTACTTCATGAGTGTTTTAGAGCAGTATGTGTTTTAAACTTTAATGTGCATGTGAATCACCCGTGGATCTTTTTAAACTTAAGCTTCTGATTCAGTAGGTCTGAGGTAAGGCCCAAGATTCTGCATTTCTAACAAGCTCCCTGGTGATACTGGTGCTGCTGGTCTGACTTTGAACAGCAACATTTTAGAATATCTTTATGTAAAAATCTCACATTTAATAATTCTGAAATTAGAAGGTTCGCGTGGAATTAAATGTGCTGGCGTATCTAAGAAGAGATCGGTGATTGTGTACCTTCAGAAAGGCAGTCTGATGGCTCATGTCCTTGTGAATACATCTTTGAACAAAGGTTCTTTCCTTTGGGCCGCCTCGTATTAGTTTCCTAGTTCTGCCAGAACAAAATATCAGAAACTGGATGGCTCATCAGAACAGAAATTTTTTGTCTCACAGTTCTGGAGGCCAAAAGTCCAAATTAACTTGTCTACCAGGCTATACTCCTTCCTAAGTCTTTCCAGAAGATCCTTTCTTGTCTTTTCCAAGGTCTGGTATCCCCAAGTGTTCCTTGGCTTGTAAATGCATCTTCACTTAGCTTTCCTTCCTCTGTGTCTCTTCTCTTCTTTTATAAAGACACCACTCAGGTTGAGTTAGGACCCACCGTGCTCCAGTATGACCTCATCTTAACTGATAACATCATCAAAGACTCTATTTCCAAGCAAGGCCGTGTTCACAGGTATCAGGAGTTAGGACTTAAATATATCTTTTAGGGGGGCACAATTCAATACATAACATCCCTCTACTACTATTTTAGTAACAAGCTAATGAATAGCTTATATTTGAATTCCTTGAGGATGGAGATTATATTCTACCGTGTTCCAGTTTTCATATTCTCAGAGCCTAGCAAAGTCCCCGACACCTAATACATAATCATTTAGTGAGTTGAATTGACTCAAATTGAATTGATTGAACTTCATTAGAACAGTATAGGGGTGACCTGGTTTCCTCTTTAAGAGATGTGTATTGCTTTTATGTACAAATTTCAATTTTCCTGTTAGTAATTTACAACTGACTAATTTCTAGAGTTACAGTCTTCTAAAAAAAAAGATGTGGCAATCTGCTTCCGAAGAGGTTTACAGCTTTGGAAACTAGAGTCAGAATCAATTCTAGGGCAGTGGGTTTGGTTTGGGTTTGGGTTTAGTCTTCTAAAAATTGTATTCTCTTACCATACAACATGAAAAAATAAGTACAAATTGAAGATAGTGAATATTCAAGAATCCTAAAGTCCTTATAGTCCTGTTATCGTTGTTGTCAGCTGCCATCAAGTAGGTTCCGACTTACAGTGACCCTATAGGACAGAGTAGAACTGCCCCGTAGGGTTTCGGAGGAGCGGCTGGTGGATTCGAACTGCTGACCTTTTGGTTAGCAGCCATAGCTCTTAACCACTGTGCCACCAGGGCTCCAACCTTATAGTCCTAGGAATATGAAATAAAATTCTATCTCTAATGAAAGGACTTTGGCAATCATTTCTTATTTAAGAATTTTATTCTGGGGTAAGAGAGGTTGGGGGGAAGGCAATCTTGAACTGTTTTGGCAGATTTAAACCTGTTCTTCTCAGCTCTGAAGGAGTACAGACGGTTCTTGAGTCTTCAATGAAATAATGAAAATCTAAATTATTCCAGTTATTATATTTGCCTTCTAGAAGGATTTTCAGTAAATCATGTATCAATTTCTGTATGCATGGATAAAACTTGATTGCTATTTTTTCATTATTTTCTTCCAGTGTTTGATTTTGCTGCTTTTATTTTTTAACAACTTCATTGAGATATCATTCACATACTATACAATTTACCCATTTAAAGTGTACAACTTAATGACTTTTAGTATATTCACAGAGTTGTGCATCCATCACCACAATCAGTTTTAGAACATTTTAATCACCCCAAAATGAAACCCCAAACTCCTTAGCCATTACCCCCCTAATTCCTCTAGCACCATCCCCAATCCTATGCAACCACTAATCTACTCTCTGTCTCCATAGATTTGCCTCTCTCAACATTTCATATACATGGAGTCATAAAAATGTAGTCCTTTTTGACTGGCTTCTTTCACTTAGCGTAATGCTTTGAAGGTTCATCCATTTTATAGTATGTATCAGTAGTTCCTTTCTTTTTAGTGCTGAATAGTATGTATGTGTATGTAGTATCCTATTATATGGATGGATCACATGTTATTTATCCATTCATTAGTTGATGGACATTTGGATTATTTCCACTTTCTGGCTATTATGAGTAAAGCTGCTATGAACATTCATGTACAAGTTTTTGTGTAGACAAATGTTCTTGTTTCTCTTGGATATATACCTAGGAATGGAGTTACTGGATCATATGGTAACTCTGTGTTTGAGGAACTACCAGACTGTTTTCCAACATGGCTGCACCATTTTACATTACCATCAGCAGCATATAAGGGTTCCAGTTTCTCCATATCCTTGCTAACACTTGTTGATTATCTGTCTTTTTGATCGTAGTCATCCTAGTGGGTATGAAGTGGAATATCATTGTGATTTTGATTTGATTTGCATTTCTCTCATGGCTAATGATGTTGAATATTTTCTCGTGTGCTTATTGACCATTTGTATATCTTCTTTGGAGACATGTCTGTTCAAGTCCTGTGCCCATTTTTGAATTGGGCTATTTGTCTTTTTATTATTGAGTTGCAATAGTTCTTTATATATTCTAGATACAGGTCCCTTATCAAATATATGCAAAAATTTTCTCGTATCTGTGGTTTGTCTTTCCCTTTCTTGATGTTGTCCTAGAAGCACCAGAGTTTTTAGTTTTGATGATATCCAGTTTATCTATTTTTTTTCTTTGTTGCTTATGATTTTCATGTCATGTATAAGAAAGCACTGCCTAATTCAAGAGTCTTCTAAGAGTTTTATAGTTTTAGCCCTTAACATTTAGGTCTTTGTTCCATTTTGAGTTAATTTTTGTGGATGGTATTCTTTTATCTTTTTTTTTTTTTTTAAGTGCTGTGATCTTGGCTACCATGCAAGTCTGAACAGAGCCTTAAGGACGTATCTCTCTGCGGAGTATAACCTCGAAACCTCCAGACACGAAGGTTTAGACATTATTGAGAATGC
Organism: Dugong dugon; assembly: GCA_030035585.1. Classification (NCBI taxonomy): domain Eukaryota; kingdom Metazoa; phylum Chordata; class Mammalia; order Sirenia; family Dugongidae; genus Dugong; species Dugong dugon. The sequence goes on from CM057465.1 coordinate 19,244,290, forward strand.
AGTTGACAATTTAGAGCCCCGGAGTGATAAGCAGAGATTCATGGAGATGTATCCTGCTGCGTTCTGCCCACCAATGAAGTTTGAGTTTCAGTCACACATGGGTGATGAGGTAAGTCATTGATTATTTTAAAGCTAATAAATTGTTTATTCACTTATATTTTTCCCCATCTGCTGTAACCCGGCAGTCTTAAGAATTCACAGGTGTTTCCTCTCTCCTGCCCCTGCAAAGGATCTTAAGATCCGCCAAGACCACCTTTTAAAGCAAGGGTCAAGCACTCAAATTCCTGGGGAAGCCAAGCAAATAAAGGTGTAAACTGACCTGGCTGTAAGCACTGAACTGGCCAGGGCAGGTTTCTCACCTCCACACATCAAATTCAAATTAAAAAACAAAACATTTTGCTGGTCCAATAGAATCTGCCTGAAACCTCCTTCTAATCCTGATTTAATGATCCCTATACAGAAAAATAATTGTGAACGGCAGGAAAAATGAAGAGAAAAACAAAACAATGCAGATTATTTTTAAGATTCAGGTTGGCTCCAAGCTAGTAAAATGAGCATTAGAAGTGATATATGAAGTCTTAGATTCTTAATATAAGTTTAGCTTCTTATCCTATTTATAAAAATTATTTTTTAGTTAAGGCGATTATGAGTTACAGTTGTTTACGTTACTGTCAGTGGAGGTAGAAAACGAGAGCCGATTAATGGAGTATGCAATCTAGCGCTTAGTGTCTAACTGTGTAAAACTGTACTCATAGATAAAAACATTTGTCGCTTATTGTGGTGACAGTCTATTTTAAAAAAGAGATGTAATTACAATGCCATGGCTGATTAATGTCATAATTTTCTCTTAAAATTAGCCAGTGTTAAGACATATAGGCAACATATATATATCTACCTTCAGTATTTCTAATCTAATTCTATTTTTGCTGATTTGATAGTGTGAATTACATGATCGGACATGATAAGCCATCTTTATGCCAGTAGTACATGAGTTTTTGACAAGCAGGATGACTAGCTTATCCCATCCAGTGCCATCTTTTCGAAAATCAAACAGTTGTTTTATGTTTTGATTTTTTTTTAGTTGTTGGGTATGTTAAACATGGAATGATTAAAAAATAAATAGTTTTTATTTATTATTATTGTTTTAACAAAGTGAGTCTCTTGCCCTTTTTTATGGCTGGTTCTGCCGACGAGCAGTAATCTCTGTGGTGTTTTAGAGACTCTGTAAAAGGACCTCTTCTCAGCTGGCAGCATTTCCGTGATAAGGGAGATGAGAAGAAATTGTTTCTGGTGCAATGTTAATATAGTGTTCTAACTTTGAGCTTATCCATAATTGAGATCATAACCAAAATATATTTCTACCAAAGCCTAAGACAAGTGCCCTCATCAAGTTCATGGTGAATCATGTGATTTGATTGATAGTGTAAGGGAAATCAATCATTTATATCAACATTGATATTGGTTGAAAGATACTAAAAATAATCATTCACACTTTCTAGTTCTTCTACTATGTACCAGGCACTTTTCTAAGTGCTCTATGTACATTATCGCATCTAATTCCTGCAAAAACTCTGTGGTATAGGAATTCCATTATCCCCATCTTACAGGTGAGAAAACACACACCATTACCAGTGAGCTCTACTGCCTTCCTTACACATACCTGTATGTCACATCTGGATCATCCTTTGCAGTCTGCCCTCTGACCTGTACAGACTCATAAGGAATTTCCACAAGTGTGACTTTAACATCAGCTCAGTCTCCAGGAACTGTCCTGTTCTTAGAGAGATGCTTCCTGCAGCTGCTTTCTCTCCAGTCACATCCCGGCCAAGCAGCTGCATTCTGCTCTTGCCGCTTACGTAGCAGGCCATATTTAAAACTGAATTTTTAAGGCGGCTGTTAAAAGAAAATATGTAATTGGAATCTTGAAGGGATCAGCATGATTCATCTGGCATTTAAATAGGAGAACAGAGTCTCTGGAGGCAGGCTTGATTACACCCTGTTGTAACTGCAGATTTTGATTTCCCCATCAGGTCTGTCAGGTCAGTGCTCAGCAGCCGGTCCAGGCGGAACTCATGCTCAGGTACCAGCAGCTGCAGTCACGACTGGCTACGCTCAAAATCGAGAACGAAGAGGTGAGCATGCTTTCCGCCCCATAAGTAATCTGAATTTCAGTGGTAGTTGGAAGGCATTTTCATATAATGTTGGCATATGTAATATGCTTAGTGAAATCTCTTCATCATGCTATATCAGAAGCATTTTCAGGTAGTAAATCAAGGTTCCTGTAAATACTCTTTGTAGAGGATAAAGGCAAAGATTCTGTATTATACAATAGACTAATACTTTACCAGAGATTCACTACATACACATGTAAACCCAAAAAATCAGACTCGTTGCCCTTGAGTCAATTCTGACTCATGGCAACCTTATGTGTTACAGAGTAGAACTGCCTGGTCTGGTTTTTTTTGGCTGTAATTTTTATGGATGCAAATTGCCAGGCCTTTCTTCTGCAGCAACACACCTTTTATTCTTAAATTGTAATTTGTACTGAAAATAGTTCCCGCAGATGATCAAAGTCAATATATATGTCCTAGAATATACAATACATCATATGGAATGGATGTTGCACAGGAACATTTGCCTGACATGTTACTTTAATCCTAACTCTTGAAATTAGTACTTTTTTCCTTTGTTTTTCCATATTTTCTAAATTTTTGGTAATGAACATAGCATTGCTGACATCATTATTATAAAAATTACATTTTAAAATGGTACTTGAATGAGAATAGAAAGGTATTTATTTGCTGGCATTGGGGGGGTTTAAACGGCTGTAACATAACATGTGAGTCATAAAGATATTTTGAGCCAAAAGCAATAAACAGTTTAGCTGCCTGTTTCTGAAATTAATTGGATCCATGTTCTCCTAAAACAAAGTCAATGCTACAAATGTTTCTTATTAGTCAGGGCTCTCATTTGCAGTTTATGGAAACCAGGGCTTCGAACCGGTTCAGTCATGGCTGACGAAGCAAAACTGGAATAGACACAAATTTTTTTTAATTTGGGTGATCTGAAACCATAACCAGAATGGGAGAAATTATGGGTCAAGGCCCTGAAACGCAAGACTCAGAAGAGGCGTAGTAAGCCCTTTCAGGAGCCTGATGTGGGAGATTGAATTATTGCCAGGACTGAGGAGAGTGATATACATTCAAAGCGGTGCAGTCGGCTGCCATCTTTGAGCAGGACACTCTTGTTTCAGACTCTGCAAAATCTGACGGGCAAGAAGTTTGGTTACTATGCAACATGTGTGCTGCTCTTGTTTTCTAAGAGGGCGATTATTATTCTAGCTGGGCTTTAACCCATAATTGGTCCCATTCTGGTTATGGTTCCAGTTCACCCAAATTTTTAAAATTCAGGTCTGTTCTGGTGTCACTTCCTCAGTGCAGTGCAATAAATTACTTTCGTGTGTGGCCTTTCTAGCCATAGTCTTGTAACTCCCACCCAGATGAATGGGCAGGACTGTGTGATAGGGTAATTGTGACCTACCAAGGGGATTGGTCAGTTTTGCCATAAAAGAGAGCCAATTCCACAGCAGAGAGGGAAATCCCACTATCACCAAGGAAGAACAGCCAGGAGCCAGCTTGTCCTTTGGACCTGGGATCCCTGCACTGGGAGGCTCCTGGGACCAGGAGACAGATAGCAAGCTGGAACCCTGAAGATGGTGAGAAGCAGTGGCAGGAGAGACCCGGCAGCAGGACACAGCACAGTGGGCTTTCCAGCCTATGGAGAGAGAAAGCTTGAGTGCCTTTGGGCAGAGGCCTAGGGCTAGGGAGAGGCATGCCTGCGAGCCCGGCTAGAAGGAGGCCATCCTGATGAAGGAACTGTATCCTTGAATGTTTCTGAGCCTGAACTGTAACCTGTTACTTCCCTAATAAACTCCATAATTGTGAGTATGGTCTGTGAGTTCTCTGTGGCCATTGCAATGAATCGTTGAGCCCAGCAGAGAAGTAGAGAGTACTGTGATGTTTGGTGTCAGAATTAGTAAAGATGCGTGGTCCCAACCACCTGGAGTAAAGGAGAATGAAGAACACCAAAGACTGAAGGAATGTATTAGCCCAAGAGACAGAAAGGGTCACATAAACCAGAGACTTCATCATCCTGAGACCAGAAGAACTAGATGGTGCCTGGCTACCACCAGTGACCGCCCTGACAGGGAACACAACAGAGAGTCACAGATGGATCAGGAGAAAGGTGGGGTGCAGAACTCAAATTCTAGTAAGAAGACCAGACTTAATGGTCTGAATGAGACTGGAGGAACCCTGGAAAGCATGGCTCCCGGATTCTCTATCAGCCCAGAACTAAAAGAGTTTCCAAGGCCAACTCTTCAGACAGGGATTGAACTGGACTGTGGGACATAAAGTGATACTCATCAGGGGTGTGCCTCTTAGCTCAGGTAGATACAGGAGACTAAATGGGCAGCTTCTGTCCAGAGGTGAGATGGGAAGGCAGAGAGGGTTAGGAGACGGTTGAATGGACATGGGGAATCAGGGGTCGAAAGGAGTGTGCTGCCACATAGTATGGGGAGAGCAGTTAGGGCCACATAACAATGTACATATAAACGTTTGTTTGGGAGACTAACTTGAGATGTAAACTTCATTTAAACTACAACAATAAACAAAATAAAAAAATTTAAACCCTCATTAAAAAAAAAAAAAGAATTAATAAAGATGTGGAGATAGGAGGCTTGTCTGGCCTCCGCCTCGTGACAGCCCGGCACTGTTGATCTTGGTTCTCCTCCCCCTTGTGAGGTTGGAGGAGGTCAGACACTGCTCCCAAGCCGTTTTTACGCTTGGCCATGATTGAACCAAGAAGAACCAGTTCGAAGCCCCGATAGAAACCCCAAGTCAAATTAATTAAAGCCAACTTACTGGCCAATGTTTGCAGTCTCCTCAGACAAAATTGGATCTGTATTCAGATGATGTTACCAGAAATCTTTCATCGCTTTGCTGTCATCATATATGTTGGTTGGCTTTTGTTTTTCCCCCATAATGGGGGTAGATCCAGGATTACGTGTTCCCTACAGATTAGCATCTCAGAAAGAAAGGCATGCTCCCCTTTCATGTCTTTATCTCTAAAAGAACTCTTCTTTGGCCTGGCTTAAGTCATGCCTACTTCTTGGCCAACCATTATATCCAGGAAATGGGATTCTCTCGTTGGCCAGCCTGGCTATCGTGCCCACTCATAGAACTCTTTGTATTGCTAGAGACAGGCAGTTCCCAAAAGGAGAGAATGTACGGCAGAAAGAAAAATTCACTTTAGTACCTTATTTTATTTTTATCCCACTGGGATGTTTTGGGCTACGTGTATGTTTGTTTCTCTTAAGAAAGAGTGATGTGTTTCTACCTAAGTATAGTTTAGTTAAAACCCACTGCAGCTTTCTGGCCTCCATTCTTCCTAGAAGAACCAAACCCCCCTTATTCAAACTTGCCCATTTAAGTTGACACCAATGTGATTAAGACTTGAATTGCTAGGTAAACTCCCGCAAGTGAGCGTTTCCAAAGGAAAGCCATTACTCTCCTTGAGGTAGGGTTTTAGAGCTTAGGGTTTTGATTAGGCATCACAAAATACTCGCCTAATGCAGTTTGCTCTATCCTATTAGGCCAACAGTTTGTATTTCTAGCGACTTCCAATTTTTTTTTATGCATATCCTCCTTGCTGTTTTATTTGGAAAACATTCTCTAAACTCTAGGAAAATAGTGTGTTATAGTGTTATACACAAGGTCAAAACTGGCAGCCCACAGACTTGTTTTGTTTGGCTCCCACAGGATTGGCCCATTAAAAACTGAAACGTCTGGAAAACTTGGGCCTGCATTTCTTCATGAAGTGAAAAGCTGAAGCTTTTGAATTCTACTTTTTTATAGTTATTCTACTCCTGATTTTCTTACATCATATTTTGCTGTTATTAGTTGCCCTCGAGTTGATTCTGACTTATGGGGACCTAGCCCCATTTATTTGTGTTACCTGCCTGGCCTCTGTAGGCCTTTGAGTTTATGACCCTTAATGTATGCCCCTCTGGGCATAATGTGGAGAAGCAGTGTCCTTACAAACTGATAGAAGCAGGCCGTGCTTTTTGAAGGTTGTTTTTAAAAAAACAGCTATAGGGAAGCAAATGACTTGGATTGTCCTGATGTTTCTTGTGAACACAGTAGTGATTTATGATTTGTTAAACATGGAACAAAACTCGACTATAGTGGAATGGGGTTCCCAGAGAAAATAAGATTTAAATTGGAGTTTTGATAATCAGATTTTCATAGGTAGGGAGGGAAAGGGGGAGACATTTCAATAGATTTCAAGGTGCCCTGGGAGAATAGAGCAGTTTGGCTATCACTCAGGTTCTCCTTGAGGAGGAGCCGAAGGTGAAGCTGAAATCATAACATGAAAGGCCTTCATAGCCAAGTTAAGGAGTTTTGATCCTGTGGGTCAGTTCAGTAGTAAATATTGGTTGAGCACCTTTTGTATTCCAGATATTGTGCCAGGTGTGGGGAGTAGAAAGATGAATTGGGCACAGTTAGGGTCTGTCTCATGTGAGAGACAGACCGCAGCAGGTAATTTATGTAATGTGAAAAATAAGAAATGCAATTTGGGAACAACATAGCTATTATTACTGATTTGGTCTCTGTGTAGCACTTTACTGTAAATAAGGAACTTGCCCCCCTGATCTTCTACTAATAAGAGTGAGGACAGGAATTTGACATGTAAGTATCCAACCAAAATACAGTCAGCCCTCATTATTCACTGATTCCATATTTACAGCTCTTCGCCTACTTACTACAGTTTTTTTTTAAATAATATTTTCTTGTGCTTTTGATGAAAGTTTACACAGCAAAATAGATTCCCATTTAACAATTTCTACACAAATTGTTGACATTGGTTACATTTTTTCACAATGTGTCAACATTCTCATTGTTTCCATTCTGGTTGTTTCCCCTACTCACTAAAATTATTTGTAACCCCAAAACCAGTACGCGCTGTACTTGCACGCTCATGCGTCCATATGTGCAGGGTGATGAAAAATTTGAGTCACCTGATGTGCACGTTTCCAGCTGAGGTCAAACAAGGGACTGTCTACCTTCTTGTTTCAGCTCTTATACTGTATGGTAAACAAGTTTTTTTTGTGTGTGTGTGCACTGTATTTAATACCACGTTTTTCACACTTTCGTGCTTTTTGTTGGTGATTTTGCTGTTCAACGTGGCCCCCAAGCATAGAGCTGAAGTGCTGTCTAATGTTCTTAAGTGCCGAAGTCTGTAAGGTGCCTTACAGAGAAAATGTGTGTGTTCAGGAAGCTTTCAGTGTTGTTGGCCATGAGTTCAATGTTAATGAATCAACAGTATGTATTAAATAAGGTATTTACACAGGTGTATTCACATTGTGATAAGTCATCAGGCTATACATTTATGACCTGTGCATTTTTGTGTAACTAGTTATACTTCAGTTTGAAAGGTTATTTAAAACAAAAAAGTAATTCAGAGAGTATCCAGTGATATGTGAAATTTTATAAGGACCCAAATATAAAGTTACATCTTCCTTATGATAATTTTGAAGAAATCCTTACCTTATAGTTGGTGATATGCATGTTGTCTTCCTGTCTGTCTCCCCTAATAGACTGAACTTTTTAGGAGCAGAGCCTATGTCTTCCTGTCTGCGTAGCAGAGTAGACTTTCACTGAATGTTTGTGGGATTCATGAAACATGGAGTAATGTGGAAAATGTATCCCTGTTCTCAGGTTAAAAAAACAACCGAAGCCACCTTGCAGACAATTCAAGATATGGTTACTATCGAGGACTATGATGTTTCTGAATGTTTCCAGCACAGTCGCTCCACCGAGTCCGTGAAGTCTACTGTCTCTGAAACCTACCTGAGTAAGCCCAGCATCGCCAAGAGAAGAGCTAACCAGCAGGAAACCGAGCAGTTCTACTTCATGGTGCGCCTGTCGCTTCCTGAACCAGTCTTGACAGAGCCCAGATCTAGCGGTCCCAAATGCTGCTTCTGTAGGCACATCAGAATCACCTGGGCCTCTTTATTAAAACATAGACTCCTGTCCACTCCCTGTCCCCCCAGAGTTCCTAACTTAGTATGTCTGGCATCGGGTTTAGGAATTAGTACCTTTTTTTTTTTTTTTTTTTAACATCGTATGGTGCGTTAGGTGAAAGTTTACACAGCAAATTAGATTTTCATTCAGTAATTTATACACAAATTGTTCCGTGACATTGGTTGCAATTCCTGTAGTGTGTCAGCACTCTCCCCATATCCACCCTAGTTTCCCCATTTCCATTCGTCCAGTTTCCCTGCCCCTTCCTGCCTTCTGGAAGGAATGTTGCCCTTTTGGTTTCGTATAGTTAATCGTTCTAAGGAGCACATTCCTTGTGTGTGTTATTGTTTATTTTATACGCCTGTCTATTATTTCAGTGAAAGGTGATCTCCAGGAGTGGCTTCAGTTCCAAGTTAGAAGGGGTGTCTTAGGGCAGTAGTGTCAGGGGTTCCTCCTGTCTCTATTAGACCAGTAAGTCTGGTCTTTTTTATGAATTTGAATTTTGTTCTACATTTTTCTCCCACTCTAACTGGGACCTTGTATTGTGTTCCTGGTCAGAGCGGACGGTGGTGGTAGCCAGACACCATCTAGTTCTCCTTGCCTCAGGCTAGTGGAGGCTGTGGTTTATGTGGCCGTTAGTCCTTTGGACTAATTTCTTGTCTCTTTGGTTTTCTTCTCTCTCCTTTGCTCCAGGCAGAAGGAGACCAATAATTGTATCTTAGATGGTTGCTTGTAAGGTTTTAAGACCCTGGATGCTACTCACCAAAGTAGGATGTAGAACACGATCTTTATGGACTATGTTATGCCAGTTGACCTAGATGTGCCCTGAGACTATGGTCCTTAGCCTTCTACACCAGTAGCTCATTCCTGTAAAGTGTTTGGTTATATGTAAGAAGTTTCCATAATAGTGCTCCCATGTGCTCTATTATGCACACACCTATTTAGCATACATATCTACCTGTGTATCCATTTGTAAATTATTTTGTTATTACTGTTGTTGCAGTATTGTATGTGTTATACTATTTACTATTTAAAAAAAAAACAAAACAAAACCGATTGCTGTCGAGTCAATTCTTACTCAAAGAGACCCTATAAGACAAAGTAGAACTGTCCCATAGGGTTTCCAAGGAGCAGCTGGTGGATTCCAACTGTCAACCTTTTGATTAGCAGCCAAGCTCTTAACCACTGCATCACCAGGGCTATTTACTATGGTTACCCTTTATTCTTGCATACCTCTCTGTGTCTTCCATTTCCTTGGTCATGTTGTGTTGACTTCTCGCATATTGTGTATTGCCTTTCACTTCACCAAAATTAACAAATGTTTACTATGGTGTTGGCGAAGAATATTGAACATACCAGGACTTCCAGAAGAATGAACAAGTCTGCCTTGGAAGAAGTACATCCAGAAAGCTCCTTAGAAGCAAGGATGGTGAGAGACTTCACCTCACATACTTTAGACATGTTATCAGGGGGGACCAGTCCCTGGAGAAATACATCATGCTTGTAAAGTAGAGGGTCACCAAAGAAGAAGAAGGCCCTCAATGAGATGGATTGATACAGTGGCTGCAACAATGGGCTCAAACATAGCAACGATTGTGAAGATGGTGCAGGACCAGGCAATGTTTCATTCTCTTGTGTTGCTGTGAGTCAGAACCAACTCAACAGCACCTAACAACAACTATCGAGTTACTGATCCTCCCTCCCTCCCCCCCCATCCCTGGTAACCATCAGAGAATGTTTCTTTCTGTGTGTAAACCTTTTCTTTACTTTTTGTAATAGTGGTCTCATACAATATTTGTCCTTTTGTGATTGACTTATTTCACTCAGCATAATGTCCTCCAGTTTCATCCATGTTATGAGATGCTTCACAGATTCATCATTGTTCTTTATCTTTGTATAATACTCCATTGTGTGTATGTACCACAGTTTATTTATCTATTCATCCACTGATGGGCACTTAGACTGTTTCCATCTTTTGCTATTGTGAATGTTGCTGCAGTGAATATGAGTGTGCATATGTCTATTCGTGTGATGGCCCTTATTTCTCTAAGATATATACCTAGGAATGGGATTGCTGTATCGTATGGTATTTCTGTCTCTAGCTTTTTAAGGAAGCACCATACCATTCTCCATAGTGGTTGTACCATTTTACATTTCCATCAACAGTGTATAAGAGTTCTAATCTCTGCACAACCTCGCCAGCATTTGTTGTTTTCTGTTTTTTTGATTAGTGCCAGTAATGATGGGGTGAGATAGTATCTCACTGTAGTTTTGATTTGCAACTCTCTAATAGGGTTGCTGAAGCCCCACTGATGTCGTGGTTAAGAGCTTGGCTGCTAACCAAAGGTTGGCAGTTCGAATCCACTCCTTGGAAACCCTAAGGGGCAGTTCTACTCTGTCCTATAGGGTTGCTATGAGTTGGAATCAACTCGATGGCAATGAGTTTGAATAGGGTCACTATAAGTGGGAATTAACTCGATGGCAACGGGTTTCGGTTTTAATGGCTAATGATCAAGAGCATCTCTTCATGTGTTACTCGCCTGAATGTCTTTGGTGAAGTGTCTGTTTATGTCCTTTGTCCCGATTTTAATTGGATTGTTTGTCTTTTTGTTGTTGATGTGTTGAAATTTTCTATAAATTTTAGAGATTGGACCTTTGTCACATATGCCATTGTCAAAATTTTTTTCCTGGTCTGTAGGTTCTCTTTTTACTTTTTTGGAGAAGTCTTTTGATGAGCATAAGTATTTAGTTTTTTAGGAGATCCCATTTACCAGGTTTATCTTCTGTTGTTTGTATATTTTTAGTTATGTTTGATAGTCTAATTTGTGCCACAAATTAGGGCCCCTAGATTGTCCCTATGTTTTCTTCCATGACCTTTATAGTTTTAGGTTTTACATTTAGATCTTTCATCCATTTTGAGTTAATTTTTGTGTATGGTGTGAGGTATGGATCCTGTTTCATTTTTCTGCATATGGATATCCAGTTTTGCTAGCATCATTTGTTAAAGAGACTATCTCTTCCCCCATTTAATGGACTTGGACTCTTTGTCAAAGATCAGCTGTCTGTAGGTGATGGTTTTACTTCTGGGTTCACATTTCTTTTCCATTGGTCTATGTGTCTGTCATTGTACCTGTTTTGACTACTGTGTCTGTATAGTAGGTTCTGAGATCCAGAAGTCTGAGGCATCCTACTTTGTTCTGTTTCAATAATGCTTTTTTATCCAGGGCCTCTTTCTTTTCCATATGAAGTTGGAGATTAGTTTTTCCATCTCATTATAGATGTTGTTGGAATTTGGATCGTGATTGCATTATATCTATAGATCACTTTGGGTGATATCAACATTTTCACAATGTTAAGTCTTCCCATCCATGAACACGGTATGTTTTCCCATTCCTGTAGCTCTCTTTTGGTTTCTTGCAGTATTGTTTTGTAGTTTTCTTTGTGTAAGTCTTTTGTGCCCCTAGTTAGGTTTATTCCTAGATATTTTACCTTTTGGGGGGCTATTGTAAATGGTATTGTTTTCCTGATTTCCTTTTCTGAGTTATCTTTGTTAGTGTAGAGGAATCCAGCTGACTTTTGTATGTTGATCTTGTACCCTGCCACTTTGCTGAGTCTTTCTATTAGTTCCAGTAACTTTCTTGTGGAGTCTCTGGGATTTTCTATGTAAAGGATCATGTCATCTGTAGATATGGATAGATTTACTTACTTCTTCCTTAGCAGTGAATAAGAGTAGCATTAATGCGCACCCTTGTCTGGTTCCCATTCTCAAAGGGAATGTTTTCAGTCTCTCTCTGTTGAACATAATATTGACTTGATTTTGTATGTTGTTGTTGTTGTTCTTAGGTGCAGTCGAGTCAGTTCCGACTCACAGTGACCGTATGTACAACAGAATGAAACACTGCCCAGTCCTGTGCCATCTTCACAATCGTTGCTATGTTTGAGCCCATTGTTGAAGCCACTATATCAGTCCATCTCATAGAGGGTCTTCCTCTTTCTTGCCAAGCCTCTACTTTACCAAGCATGATGTTCTTCTCCAGGGACTGGTCCCTCCTGATAACATGTCCAAAGTATGTGAGACAAAGTCTCACCATCCTTGCTTCTAAGGAGCATACTAGTTGTACTTCTTCCAAAATAGATTTGTTCGTTCTTCTGGTAGCCCATAGTGTATTCAATATTTTTCGCCAACACCATAATTCAAAAGCATCAATTCTTCTTCAGCCTTCTTTATTCATTGTCCATGCATATGAGACAGTTGAAACTACCATGGCTTCGGTCAGGTACACCTTAGTCCTCAAAGTGACATCTTTGGTTTTTAACACTTTAAAGAGGTCTTTTGCAGCAGATTTTACTGATCCAATACATGGTTTGATTTCTTGACTGCTGTTTCTGTGGGCACTGATTGTGGATCCAAGTAAAATGAAATCCTTGCTATGATGATTAAGGTTGTGTGTCAACTTGGCTTGGCCATGATTCTCAGTGGTTTGGCAGTTATGATGTAGGTGGCAGTTGTATGATGTTGTGTCACTCTATGATGAGATTTGATATAATGTGATCACCTCCATGATGGGATCTGCTGTGAGTAGCCAGTCATCTGAAAGGGAGTTTCCTTGTGTGTGTGGCCTGCCTGCATCGAATATAAGTGGACATTTTGGCAAGGCTCCTGGACTTTTGCTCGCTGTGGATCCTGCAGCTGGCTCCTGTTTTTCTGACCTCCGGTTCTTGGGACTTGAGCTAGCAGCTTACCTGCAGTCTTGCCTACCAGTCTTCAGATTCATTGATCTTCACAGACTGTGAGCAAGAGCCCTGCTCTCTGACATGCCGATCTTTGGTTTGCCAGCCCCTGCAGCTACGTATATCAGGAGAAGCCTCTATTCTGACCCACAGACTTGGGATGTTCCAGCCTCTACAACTGAGTGAGCCATTTCCTTGATATAAATCTCTTTATTTATATATTTATACACTTTACTGGTTTTTGCTTCTCTAGAAAAGCCAGCCTAAGACACTTGCTAACTTCGATATTTTCTGCATTTATCATGATGTTGCTTATTTGTCCAGTTGTGAGGATCTTTGTTTTCATTATGTTGAGATGTAATCAATACTGAAGGCTGTAGTCTTTGATCTTCATCAGTAAGTGCTTCAAGTTCTCTTTATTTTCAGCAAGTAAAGTTGTGTCATCTGCATATCACATGTTGTTAATGAGTCTTCCTCCAACCCTGATGGTGCGTTCTTCTTCGTGTAGTCTGGCTTCTCGGGTTATTTGTTCAGCGTACAGATTAAATAAGTATGGTGAAAGGTTACAATCCTAACACCTACCTTTTCTGATTTTACACCATGCACTGTCCCTTTGTTCTGTTCAGATGGCTGCCTCTTGCTCTATGTACAGGTTCCACATGAGCACAATTAAGTGTTCTAGAATTCCCATTCTTCGCAATGTTATCCATAATCTGTAATGATCCACACAGTTGAATGCCTTTGCATAGTCAGTAAAACACAAGTAAACATCCTTCTGGTATTCTCTGCTTTCTTCCAAGATCCATCTGACATCAGCAGTGATATCCCTCATTCCCTGGCCCCTTCTAAATCCGGCTTGAAGTTTTTGGCAGTTCTCTATCAATGTACTGCTGCAACCATTTTTTAATTATCTTCAGCAAAATTGTACTTGCATGTGATATTTATTAGATAATTTCTGCATTCTGTTGGATCACTTTTCTTTGGAATAGGCATATATATGGATCTCTTCCAGTCTGTTGGCCAGGTAACTGTCTTCCAGATTTCTTGGCATAAAAGAGTAAGCACTTCCAGCACTGCATCATTTGTTGAAACATCTCAGTTGGTATTCCATCAATTCCTGGATTCTTAGTTTTCACCAATGCCTTTAGTGCATCTTGAACTTCTTCCTTCCATACCATTGGTTCCTGATCATATGCTACCTCCTGAAATGGTTGAACATTGACCAGTTCTTTTTGTACAGTGGTTCTGTGTATACCATCCATCTTCTTTTGATGCTTCCTCAAAAGTTTGGCTTTGTATATATGCCCTTAAATATGTTGATGAATTTCTCTTCTATACCTCTTTTGCTGAGAGTTTTTATCAGGAAAGAGTGTTGAGTTTTATCAGATGCTTTTTCTTCATTGATTGAGATGATCATGTGATTATTTTCCTTTGTTTTACTTATGTGATGAATTGCGTTGATTGATTTTCTGATAGTGAACCATCCTTACATACCTGGTATGAATCCCACTTGTTCATGATGTACTATTTTTTTGATATGCTGTTGAATTCTATTTGCTAGAATTTTGCTGAGAATTTTTGCATCTATATTCATGAGGCATATTTGTCTGTAATTTTTAGTGGTATCTTTGCCTGGCTTTGATATCAGGGTTATGCTGGCTTCATAGACTGATGAATTATGGAGTATTCCTTCCTTTTCTATGTTCTGGAATAGTTTGAGTAGAGCTGGTGTCAACTCTTCTCTGAATGTTTGGTAAAATTCTCCTGTGAATCTGTCTAGGCTGGGGCTTCTTTTTCCGGGGAGTTTTTTTATGACCTATTTAATTTTTTCTTTTGTTATGGGTCTGTTCAAATTTTCTACCTCAGTTTGTTAATTTAGGTAGGTAGTGTGTTTCTAGAAATTTGTCCATTTCTTCTAGGTTTCAGAATTTGTTGGAGTACAGTTTTTCCTAATACTCTGTTATCCTTTTTATCTCAGTTGGTTCTGTGGTAATGTCACCAGTCTCATTTCTTGTTTTGGTTATTTGTGTCTTCTCATTCTTTTCCTTTGTCATTTTGGCCAGTGGTTTGGCCAGTAGGATGGGGGCTCGGATTATGGTCCCCAGGCGGGCAGGGTGGCAGTTATATGGGGTTTACCCCCACTAATGATCAAGAGGATCGGGGGAAAGCTCTTCTGGTCACCAGATATGGGTGTCTGGGCACTTCCCGTTGGCTGTAGCCATCAGTCAGGACCTGGCCCTGACCAGCGGGACCTCCAGCTGACACTCTATGGATCTGTTACTTTTTGTGTGCCACCCACCCTAATGGTCAGGTACTGGTGCTACTGAATATACCTGTCTCTGGATCCTAGCTCCCTCCATACTCTGTGTACTCCATAATTCCTGTAGCTTTTGCCCTCCTTCCTGTGCTTTTCCTCTTTACATTTGGATCATGTTCCACTCACGTTTCTTCAGTCTGGGTATATCTACACAGTTTCTCTGTTTTTTACTGGGAATTCCTGAAGTAGCGTTCCTGTGCTCCTTACCTGGGTTCACTATTGGCTTTGTCTCAAGATGGCCACGCTGTGCCCAGGAAGCTGGCAAGACACCTCCACTCCATATCACTCCTCTTTTGCTGCATTCGTTCAATTTCTTCCAATCATTGTTCAGTTCAATTCTTTATCCTTCCTTTTGATGTTCAGGGTTTCAGGATTGTCATCCGCCTCTGTTTCACTTGGTTTCTCGGGTCTTTGCTATAAAGGGACGGCATGGTATGTCTGACTAAGCTACCATCTTTGCTCCTCCCAAGAATTAGTACGTTTTTAAGAGCCTCTGGGTGGTGCAAACGGTTAATGCACTCAGCTGATAACTGAAAGGTTGGTGGTTGGAGTCCACCCTGAGGCGCCTTGGAAGAAAAACATCTACTGATCTACTTCTGGAAAATCAGCCATTGAAAACCCTATGGATGATCTGACAGAGACTGGAGGAACCCCCAAAACTATGTACCCCAAGAACCCCGCTAAGTCAAAACTGAAGGCACTCCCGAAGTCCACCTTTCAGCCAAACGATTACACAGGCCTATAACACACATGATAACATAGGTGAGGCACATGCTTCTTAGTTAAGTCAAATATATGAGGCCAAATGAGCAACACCTGCTCAAAAGCAAAGATGAGAAGGCAGGAAGGGACAGGAAAACTTGACAAATGGACATGGGGAACCCAGGGTGGAAAGGGGGAGAGTGCTGACACATTGCGGGGATTTCAACCAATGTCACAAAACAATCTGTGTATACGTTTTTGGAAGAGAAACTAATTTGTGCTATAAATTTTCACCTAAAGCACAATAAGATTAATAAAATAAATAAAACAATAGCTGAGAGTGTTTTGGAACAGACCAATCAGTTTTAAAAGTCCTGGGAATAAAACTAAAGCTGTGACAACCACAGACACAACCCAAATGGATCATTCTAAGGCAGACCCAGTTTGGGAATATCAGGGATGTCAGGGAAAAAAGAAAACCCTATGGAGCACAGTTCTACTCTGACACACATGGGGTTGCCACAAGTCAGGATCTACGCCACAGCAACTGATTAGTGTTTTAAAAGCTCCTCTGGTAATTCTGATGTGCAGTCAGGTTTAGATAGGACTGCTGTAAAACAGTGCTTCTCAAATATTAATGTGCATATAGGGGAGCTTGCTAAAATGTAGGTTCTGATTTCAATAGATCTGGGAGTGAGGAACCTGAGAGTCTGCATCTCTACTAGGCTACCCAGTGATGGTGTTGCTGCTGGTCTGCAGACCATACTTTGTGTAGCCTCCAAGCTGTCCACTTTGAGTAGCAAGGGTATAGGATCTAAAAGATAAAAGTGGCTGGATTTTAGATATCCCATGGGAAGTTCCTTGATACTTAATAATAAAAAATAACTAAAAATTCATCCTTCCTTTTGCAGAAACTCAGAGAATATTTGGAAGGCAGTAATCTCATTACAAAACTTCAAGCTAAACATGACTTGCTGCAGAGGACCCTTGGAGAAGGTCAGTTATTTGGAATAGATGGGAAGATGATGTGAATTATATATTCTGAAGAGTGAGGATCAGGTATTTGTGTTTTTAAGAAGCAGAGTACACTGTGTGTTTAGATATGGTTTTATCTGTATCTGCAATAATCCTGTTCTCCCTGGAACTATTTTCTTTTTAAGCTTGGTGCTAACCTTGAGGAGGAATAGTGAAATCTAGGGAAGGCTGAAAAGCCAACACAGAGCACCTGAGGAGGATCCTTAGAGCACGGCGCTACTAATGGTAGAAAGCACTGAGGGAGCCGCACCTGCTACCATCTGCTGACACCCCCCCGACCCCCATTCACTTCTTCCTTCCCTTCTTGTACTTCTTTACCATCACCCCTCTTTGTTTTAATGGGCCAGGTGTTTGTTGTTCCATCTGTTGTCATTTTGTACTCTAGAAACTAATTAAGCTGGTTTGAGTGATTTTTTTTTTTTTACACAGTGGTTTTAGTTGAGAGATAACCTAATAGTATAAGTAGATTAGAAGGCCTGGTTGCACAACGGTTAAGCACTGGGCTGCTAACTGAAAGGTTGGTGGCTTGAGCCCACCCAGCAGCTCCACAGGAGAAAGACCTGGTAATCTGCTTCCATAAAAATTACAGCCTAGAAAACCCTATAGGGAAGTTCTGCTGTGTCATACAGGATTGCAATGAGTGAGAATCAACTCGGCAACACACAACAACAGCACGGGTAGATTGCTATATCTAATGACAACAAAAACAACAGTAGCTGACATTTAATACAGTGAAACCTGTGAGAGCCAGAACTCGATGGGACTGCCTTGTTTTTCCAGGTCTCACCAGTTTTCTGCCTTTGACAGGGTGCAGTCTTCTGTTATTCTCCGTTAGTGGAAAATATTTGAGTTTTCCATCTCTGACAGGTTTCCACCCTACACAGGCTCTGGCTTTCACAGGTTTTATTGTATAAGGCTTTCTGTGTTCCAGGCATTGTTCTAAACTATATATTTCACTGGGCACTGTTAATTTCCCCATTTTTACAGATGAGGAAACTGATGGGGGAAAAGGATTTTAGGCAAAAGAGTCTATGTAGTGTTATTGTTTCACTTTTTGTCTTCATGAAATTAAAAGGAAGAAGAATAAATACAAAGAAAATCCTTGTCTTAAGTGCCTCATCGTCTGTAACTGTAGTTTTTATTCACACTAGATCTTGCTATAAATTATAAAAAATGAAAGAATATGGATAAGAGTAAAACATGAGGGGAGTGAGTTATGTGAATAAATCAGGGCAAAAAGAGCTGCTCTTAGACCTAAATTCTTGCTTCCTACCATCCTGGAACCTTCTTTTTCTATCACCTTATCTCTTGGTTTTCTCCACAGTACCCATTATCCCCAGGGAGTGGCCATGTGGAGAAAGGTCATCATGACCTAAGACTCCAGTGTGTTGGGCAGTTAGAATGCCAGTCTCTAAGATACGAAAAGCCTATTTCACCTAGGGGGAAGAAAGCAACATTTAAACTACCAAGAAGTGTCTTTAAAAAAAAACTTTACATAGCAACCAAATGCAATGTGTGAACCTTCACTAGATTCCAAATCAAAAAGCTATAAAAGACATTTTGAGGACCAATGAAGAAATTTAAATCTAGACTGTATATTAAATAATATTATTGAATTAATGTTAATTTTCCTAGATATGATAATGGTATTATAGTTATGAAGGAAAATGTCCCTATTCTTAACAAATGCTTGATGAAATGTCTGCAGCTTACTTTCAGATAGTTCAGAAGAAAAGATACGTATAAAAAGAGAAAAGGGTTCCCTATACTATTCTTTGAATTTTTCTGTAGATTTGAACTCCAAGAAGAAAACAAAAGCCCTTTTATTTTTATCTTTGAATGGTTTTCTTATGCTAGTAAGCACATCCTATTTTTTTCCCCTTCATAATGTCATGTGAAGTCTTTTTCCATTTTCACAAATGCCTAATATTTCAGTGACGCCCCCAAGGTCAGTTGCCAGCCCAAAAAAGCTAGATGGATGCTTACAGATGCAAAACCTTTCCCTATAGAACTGGATACCACTTTAGAGATTGCAAGTTTGAGAAAATAAATGGTGGGTGAATTTACTCTTGTCACCTTATGAAGACACATGTATCAATACACTTTAGGCCACATTGTGAAAACTTTTATGGTACTCCTTCACAATAGTTTCTCTTATGTCTCCTGAAGAGAAAGCCCCAACTATTAATATTATTTTATATGTCATTTTTAGATAGGGCTCTATTTTAGCCAAAGTAATATTGTTACTTGGACATATCATCAGGAAAGATTACTCGCTAGAAGGGGACATCATGTTTGGTTAAGTGGAGAGCCAGTGAAAGCGAGGGAGGCCCTCAGTGAGCTGGATTAGCACACTGGCCACAACAAGGGACTCAAACATGCCAGCGATCACGGGGATGGCACAGGACCAGGCAGTGTTTTTTTCTGTTGCACATGAGGTTGCCATGAGTTGGAGCCAACTCAATGGCAACTAACAACAACAACATATTTTAGCCAACTTGCTGAATCCAGACACCAGATTCAGTCTTTAGCTGTTAAACGGTGGAAATCTATATTTTACCTTGTAAACTCTTAAGCCACTATTTCTTTATCTTGGAATTTCTTTCACTGTGTTCCAGTGTCCCAAACTATATTCAGGTGTACAAGGCCTTCACTGGACTCAATTTATTCTGCATAGGAAACAGGATGGTTCTCATCAAGGTTCTCATCCAGAGGGCAGGAGATGCACTTGCCTTTGCCCACTTGTTGCAGACCTCTCTGCCTCACATGCAGGCTTGCCTGCACACTAATTGTTGGTCATTGTCTGGTTTTGACACTGGAGGCTTTGCCCAGAGAAAAGCTGAGCATGGACAACTTGCCCCGCCTTTTACCTAGACCATTTTCTTCCTGCTGTCTTTCTACATAACCTTGTTCGCGTTAATAGGCTTACACCAAAGGAGCATAGGAGGGCTAATGGTGCCTGTCTCATGGTGAGGTAATCAGATGGTGAGCCCTAATGAAGGGGTCCAAGTCTGGGTTTGGCTAGACAAGCTTAGTAGTACAAGATTAAATGGTGTATCAGGGGACAGTACTGAGTTTTCATATAGAAATGGCATCTCTGAATTATTCTAGACTCACTGCTGCAAAAACTGCCTCCATAGGAGAACAAACAGAGCCTAACCCAGGGGTTTAGCAGTTGATCTTACACAGCTGAAACTGTAACTACAGACATGTGTTTGGCCTGTCTTACTGCTCGCTTTTTGGCAGGCTACCAGTGGCCCAGTAAGTCTTTTGATTTATAGCGTTGCAAAGCAACTAGATTGGTCTCTTAAAGTGGCACTGTCAAAATTCAGAATTTCAGATCTTTCAAAAGTAATTAATTGAAATAGAAAGAAATACATAATGAGTTGTTAAGACCAAAATCATCATCATCTTCATCCTTCAGCAATACCATTACATGCTTTTGTGATGATACTTGTTTTTATATTGGAGAAGTTAAACTGAGCACAGTAAATGAGATATTCATCTATAAAAATAAGGCACTGAAATTTTTTTCTTTTTTAGTAATGAGCCTAAATGTTCACATTGGCTTCTTTGTGTGCAACATTGTGAGTTAAGAGAGTATAAATATCAGTGCAATTTTGCTAAACCCAGAAAATCTGACACTGGAAGATTAGCTCTATGTTATATTATTTATAGCCCTTGGTGTAAGATTTCTGACAAAAGAATTCAATAGATTATCCTCACACAATCCATTGTCTGTCTTTGAGTAGGAGTACAAATATACTTTCAAAGGAGAAGTGAATTGTGAATAATTAGGTTTTTAGAAAAGCGCTGCAGTAAATGGTATGCTCAAGGAAGAAAGGGACTGGAAAGTAACACTCGGCATCCTCAGTCAGTCATTAGGGTAATAAATCCAGTGTATCTCTGTCTGGTTGGAGCTATGCACATTTTAAATACTTCATCTGGTTTTTTAGTCTCCGATGGCCACCAAACTATATTTGCGTTTTCCCTTTTAAAATAGGGAGATAAAATACTTTTATATGTGAAAAATAATTTACTTAATGATCCTCAAGTGAAATTATAAAAAGTAACCTGAAGTAGGTGTTCATACCAAGAGCAAGTTAATCCTTGGGTCAGTTTTTTCCTCTAAATTGCTTGCCTGTAGAGATGGGGGGAAAGGAGTTGTCTGTTGTTTTTAATAATTAAATAGCCTGCCAAAGAAAATGATTGAAAACTAATCCTCAGACCACTGGAAGCTTTCACATTTCTCTGGGAAGCAGATTCTTCTAAGCCTGTGTGTTATTGATCTATTAATGATGATACTGATTAAAAAATAAAGCCTCATTCATCAGTAGAGACACACTCAGGACTATTAACTGAAAAACAATGGATGTGGTGGTGTGGTTATGCTGTGAATAATAGTTCTTGCAAAGCTCATTCCTGGTTCATTATTCAAGATGTATCTTTTATAGGTTTTAAATTTTTTATCTCCTACTGTTAACCAGATGGATGAATGGATGGATGGGGCAATATAATTTTAAGCCATTTTTTATATGATTTTGTTCTAAGTCTAGGGGATATCTTCCACCACTTGTCTGTCAGTTTGGCCTTGGTGATAGAAACAATGCCAGAGATCGCATGATAGAATTTTGCAAGACCAACAACTTATTCAATAGAAATATCTTTTTTCAACAACATAAATGGTGACTATACATGTGGACCTCACCGATTGGAATACACAGAAATCAAATTGGCTACATCTGTGGAAAGAAACAGTGGAGAAGCTCAATATCATCAGTCAGAACAAGGCCAGGGGCCAACTGCAGAATAGATCAGCATTTGCTCATTTGCAAGAACATGCTGAAGTGGAAGAAAATTAAAACAAGTCCACAAGAGCTGAATTATGACCTTGAGTATATTCCACCTGAATTTAGAGACCATCTCAAGAATAGATTTGATGCATGGAACACTAATAATAGAAGACCAGATGAGTTGTGGGATGACATCAACGACATCATACATGAAGAAAGTAAAAGGTCATTAAAAACACAAAAAAGAAATAAAGAACCAAAATGGATGTCAGAAGAGACTCTGAAACTTGCTCTTGGATGTAGAGTAGCTAAAGTGAAAGAAGAAATGATGAAGTAAAAGAGCTGAACAGAAGATTTCAAAAGGTGGCTCAAGAAGAGAAAGTAAAGTATTATAATGAAATGCACAAAAAGTTGGAAAGCCAGAAAGGAAGAACATGCTGGACATTTCCCAGCTGAAAAAACTGAAGAAAAAATTCAAGCCTCAAGTTGCAATATTGAAGTATTATATGGGCAAAAAATTGAATAATGCAGGATGCATCAAAAGAAAATGGAAGGAATACACAGAGTCATTATACCAAAAAGACTTAGTTGATGCTCAGCCATGTCAGGGGGTAGCATATGATCAAGAACTGGTGGTATTAAAGGAAGAAGTCCAGCTGCAGTGAAGGCACTGGCAAAAAACAAGGCTATAGGAATTGATGAAATAACAATTGAAATGTTTTCAACAAACGATGCAACACTGGAAGCACTCACTCTTCTATGCCAAGAAATTTGGAAGACAGCTTCCTGGCCAGCTGACTGGAAGAGACCCATATACGTGCCTATTCCAAAGAACAGTGATCCAGTGGAATTTGGAAATTATTGAACAATATAATTAATATCACATGCAAGTATAATTATGCTGAAGATAATTCACAAATGGTTGCAGCAGTACATCAACAGGGAACTGCCAGAAATTCAAGCTGGATTCAGAAGAGGATGTGGAACAAGGGATATCATTGCTGATGTCAGACTGATCTTGGCTGAAAACAGAGAACACCAGAAAGATGTTTACCTGTGTTTTCTTGACGTGCAAAGTCATTCATCTGTGTGGATCATAACAAATTATGGATAATACTGCAAAGAACACTTAATTGTGCTCATGCAGAACCTGTATGTAGACCAAGAGGCAGTTGTTTGAACAGAACACGGGGATAAAATCAGGAAATGTGTGTGTCTTAGTCATCTAGTGCTGCTATAACAGAAATACCACAAGTGGACGGTTTTAACAAAGAGAAGTTTATTTCCTCACAGTTAAAGTTGGCTAAAAGTCCAAATTCAGGGCGTCAGCTCCAGGGGAAGGCTTTCTCTCTCGGCCTTCTCATCAGTGTTCCCCCAGACTAGGAGCTTCTCCTCGTAGGGACCCCGGTCCAAAGGATGCGCTCTGCTCCCAGCACTGCTTTCTTGATGTATGATGTCCCCAGTTCCCTGCTTGCTTCCCTTTCCTTTTATCTCTTGTAAGATAAACAGAGATGAAAGGTGGTGCAGGCCACACCTCAGGGAAACTCCCTTTACATTGGATCAGGGATGTGACCTGAGTAAGGGTGGTGTTACAATTCCACTCTAATCCTCTTTAACATAAAATTACAATCACAAAATGGAGGCCAACCACACAATTCTGGGAATCATGGCCCAGCCAGATTGATAACACACATTTTTGGGGGGACATAATTCAAATCATGACAGTGTGCATCAGGTTGTATCCTAACACCATAGTTCTTCAATCTGTATCCTGAACAAATAATTTGAGAAGCTGGTCTATATGAAAAAGAAAGCGGCGTCAGGGTTGGAGGAAGACTCATTAACAACCTGCGATATGCAGATGACACAACCTTGCTTGCTGAAAGTGAAGAGGACTTGAAACACTTACTGATGAAGATCAAAGACGCCAGCCTTCCGTATGGATTACACCTCAACATTAAGAAAACAAAAGTCCTCACAAATGGACCAGTAAGCAACATCATGATAAACAGAGAAAATATTGAAGTTGTCAAGGATTTTATTTTGCTTGGATTCACAATCAATGCCCCTGGAAACAGCAGTCAAGAAATCAAATGATGTAATGTATTGGGCAAATCTGCTGCAAAAGACCTCTTTAAAGTGTTAAAAAGCAAGGTGTCACCCTGAGGACTAAGGTGCATCTGACGTAAGCCAGAATATTTTCAATGGCCTCAAATGTATGTGAAAGCTGGACAATGAATAAGGAAGACCAAAGAAGAATTGATGCATTTAAATTGTGGTATTGGCGAAAAATATTAAATATACCATGAACTGCCAGAAGAACGAATAAATCTGTCTTGGAAGAAGTACAGCAGGAATTCCCCTTAGAAGCAAGGATGATGAGACTTTGTCCCACGTATTTTGGACGTGGTATCAAGAGGGACCAGTCCCTGGAGAAGGTCATCCTCAATGCTTGGTAAAGTAGAGGGGTCATCGAAAAAGAAAAAGACCCTCAACAAGATGGATTGACACAGTGGCTGCAACAATGAGCTCAAACATAGCAACAATTGTGAGGATGGCCCAGGACTGGGCAGTGTTTCATTCTGTTGTACATAGGGTTGCTATAAGTTGGAACTGACTCAGTGGCACATAACAACAGGGAATATTTGGATAGGCTATTTTAATAAAATAGTGGAATTTCAAAGTTACGAAATATTTTCTAAAAAATTATCATTAGCAGCAGTTGGAATTATTGGAAAGTGAGTAAATAATCTGTCATTCAGTTTAATTTTATAGAGATCTATCAAAATCCTCTTTAGTATTTTTGTTTTGCATTAGTCATATGTGGAGACAGAATTATAAGCCATGATCCCTATTTTCTATGGTCTACTAAAGTATTTGCTAGGAAAAAAAAAAAGACTTTCATTCTTAAAGGTAGTATAGTATAGAACTTGGGAGCTCAGGTCTGGAATTAAACCTGGACCCTAGTCCTAGACTCACCACATACTAGCAGTGTGACCTTGCACAAGTCACTTACTTGTATGCTCAGTCTCCTCTTCTGTAAAGTGGGGATACAATAGTACCTACATCATGAGGTTGTGAAAATTAAGTGAATTAATATATAAAGTGCTTAAAACAGTGTCTAATAAATGTTAAATTCTGCTGCTGTTTTTGTTGCTGTTACTAATAAATATGACATCATACTTTTATATTCTAATAACGTACCACCACATGACAGAATACAGTCCAGGTAATTTCTTTGCCTTTGACCTTTTGTTCATTTTACTGACTCATCTCGGGTGACCTCAGCTAATTCCTCTGAGTTCAGCACAGCCTAAATGATAGTGACTTCCCAATTCTTTATCTTCAGACCTTTCCTCTCTTCTGTGCTTTAGCCTTGTATAGCCAGCTTCCTACTGACACTTCCATTAGATATCCCATAAGGCACTGCTCCCACACTCGGCTCACTGTCTGCCATTTCCCCCTTTCTGGTCTTCAGATCTCTCCCACTTCTGAATAACCATAGATTATTTTGAAGTTCTGTGCTCCCCTTCGCTTCTGTCTTCTTCTCCAGAGTAGCAGAAGGCCAGGAAAAGGAATGGACTTGTAGTTAGATAATAGGTAGAACTGGGTAGAAGGGGAAAAAATTGAGTCTTCTTTCCCCAACACCCATGGCCAAGTATTCTGCAAATACTGATAGTGGCCTGAATCTGTGATGAGAAGGGTATTCTCTGAAATTAACTGTTGCCCCTGTTCAGTGAGGAGATGTTAACTGAATACTTTATTTGTTAATCAAGAGCAAATGATATAGTAAAAGGCTCTGTTGTAGCCTGGGAGTGTTCATTCAGCATTCACAGCAAGCCAGCTTCCTGCACGATCGTAATACCCTTACCCTACACGTGTGAATCACTGTATTATAACATGATGGGCTGGGCTCGCCTGTTTGTGCTGCAACGTGACCCTCCTCTGCCAGCTATGTTTTCAAGCTGTTTCAGAACTGTATCATCGTTTTGCAGTCAGACAAACCAGTTGAATGGTTTAACTCCCCCACACCCCTTCCCACAGCTCCACCCTAAATGTAAGAAAGAGCAGGCGGCAACCACAGAGACATTCACCTTTGAAATTAACTCAGATTGTGGGAGCACTACAAAAATACAGGCCTGTTTTTTAAAATTAGTCAAGAAGCCTGAATGTATAAGAAGCACCTCGTGTTTTAGATGACAGAGAACTTGTGAAAGGCTTTTACCTTACAGTTGGTGGAATGTAGCATAAATGTCCTTGTACTTTAATATCAGCAAAATGTCATTTCTGATTATAGAATGCAGTCTCTCTCCGAGCCCCTTGATTTCATATTACAGAAAGAACACCAATTTAATCTAAAGGAAATTGAGTTCTCCTAACCCTATTTGACACCCTACTTCTACCCCCAAGGAGCAATAACTAACAGTAGGATTTTGGATGTGTTTTATTTGTATTTCATCTTTGAACTAACAGCTAAGATCAAACAGCTATTTCTTATTTAAAACAAACCAAAACAAAAAACTCCCTGCCTCAAATTGCCAAGTGATATATTTCTTCCATCTATAGAATTTATTAAATTTTATCCATAGATTTTATGAAATATTTACTTTGAATTATTTGTTTATCTTTATATGCTAACTTATACTTTCTACCATAAAATGTGTAAGTTATTATAAACTCAGCGTCTTAAAATAAGGGACAGAGGAGGCAAAAGTTTATTAAATGCATTCCACCGATTCCATCAACTTATTTTAATTTTTTATCTGCAGGTCATAAAGCTGAATATATGACTACAAGGTAGGAAAATATTTTATAGTAACCCTCTCTTTTCTTTGACAAGAAGCCACCATTTAAATGCCACAAGAATGAACATATTTGTTAGTGTACAAGGAAGATAGTTTTGAGTTGACAGTGCATAGTGTCATGAAATATTTGGGGCTCTCATGAAACCAGATTTGTTCTGGAACAGCTCAGCGTTTCCCAATGGAATTGTAAAGCTATTTAATAAGCAGATTCAGTAATAAGGACATAAGGTGACTGAGTGCGTCTTGGTTCATTTAGCCAAAACACTTTAAGTTTCTAGAAATAGTCTGATAAGACTTTTGATTTGATAATTAAATGAACAAGTAATATTATGTGCTTATCTTTTGAGTTAGCAAGTAGAAGGTATAATTTCCTGCTTATACAGTCCCTTAGTCATATAAAAATTAGAGCTGTATTAAATACCGTTAGGGCTTTAGCTCTTTATTCCTTTTTGGTTCACTTTAAAAATTTAACTTTTAACTCCTACAAAACCGCATTACCCTTCTCCTTTTTTCTCTCGCTCTCTCTGTTTCCATTCGTGGAAGGATTTTGAAACTACTGCTGAGAAAGAAATATTGGTTTGGAAGCAGATTCTGATTTGGGTTGGGGGAAAGTTTGTGGTAGCTTTTATTTTTCTATGTTACCATTTTGCAGTAGCCAGAAATTATTCTAATTGACATAGCAAGATTTTGCACATTTGAAGTTGAGTTTTCTTAGAGGTTAGAGGCATTTAGAGCACTGGTGTGTCTGTTGCAGAAATGGACGATTTGATTTTCAAGGTTCTATAAAGTTGCTCCAGGACCCTGAGTGGCACAAGCGGTTTGCAGTCGGCTGCCAACCTAAAGGTTGGTGGTTCAAACCTACCCGGTGGCACCATGGGAGAAAGGTCTGGCAATCTGCTTCTATAGTGATTACAGCCAAGAAAACCCTAAAGAGCAGTTCTACTCTGTAAGACATGGCGTCACCATGAGTCGGAATCAACTGAATGGCAATGGGCTTTTGGAGGTTTTGCTTGTTTATTTTTGTTTTTTGGGTTTTTTTTAAAATAATATTTCATTGTGTTTAAGGTGAAAGTTTACACAGCAAATTAGGTTCCCATTTAACAATTTCTACACAGATTTTTCAGTGATATTGGTTACATTTTTCACAATGTGTCATCATTCTCATTCATTCTGTTCTGGTTGTACCATTTCCAGTACTCTAGCTTCTCTGCTCCCTGACCTTCTCATCTTTGCGTTACCGTAATTTTTTACCATTTAGTCTCATATAAATGATTTTTTAAAGGAGCTCATTACTCACAGGTGATATTCTATATTTTATGAGCCAATCTGTTATTTGGCTAAAAGGTGACCTCAAGGGATAATTTCGGTTTGAGGTTTAAAGACTATCTCAGGGCGCTAATCTCAGGGAGTCCTCTAGTCTCAACTGGTCCAGTAAGGCTGGAATTTTTAAGAATTTGAGTTCTGCTCCACATTTTCCTCCTGTTTTATCAGGACCCATCTATTATGGCCCTGATCAGAACATTCAGTAGTGGTATCCAGGTACCATCTAGTTCTTCTGGTGTCAGGATAGATGAGGCCATGGTTCATGTAAACTGTTAGTCCTGTAGACTACTTTCTTCTCTGAGTCTTTGGTTTCCTTCTTTCTGTTTTGTTCCAGACTAGTAGAGACGAATAGAGGTATCTTAGATGGCCGCTTGCAAGCTTTTAAGACTTTTGGTTTTTTTTTTTTTTTTTTTTTTTTAAATGATGTTACTACTATAGCAGGACATGACATTCTGCCTGGTAGAAGTGCTTCTGGATACTTGCCAAGGCTCCTTTTAACTTCTCAAGCCCCGTGGGGCTTCAGACGCTGCTCGCTGTGCACCCTGTTACTCTCCCACCTACTGGGAGAGTCTTAGAATTTGACTATGGAAGGCTGTATTAGCAGTTTCTTCCACTTCCTCTCGATTTTGGTGGTAATATCTTCTGAAACTAGTCAGGTTTCCACATAAATTCTTGGAATTTTGTTGCTAAACTGGCCTTTCTGAACTTTAATGAACCAAAAAGGTAATTCTTCCTAGAGAGTTTGCTTAATGAAGGGCTTTACCTAATTTCCAAATGTGATGCACATCCTCATGTAAGCCTTGCAATTAAGAGGCCATTTAAACTGGAGAGTCCAGAGAATGTAGTCCATTCAGCACAGCTGTAGAAGTTGAGTCAGGTAATCCTGGCCCTCATTCTTCTAATGGAGGCAGGCAGAAGAGGTTCCCTCTCTCCAATTACAGTACAAGATAATGCAGGGTTTCTAAATATAGTACATGGTACACTGGATGTATTTATGTTAGAAAGACTGGCTTGATCCACCAAAGCACACAGACAGACTGGAGCTGGAGAGGATCCAGTATGGAATAAATATGTGCATCTTAATGTTCTACAAATATTTAGGCAGTGGGACAGTTTGTTTTAAAGAAATAATAACTCATGTAAGCCTGTGCCCTCCTCAGAAAGAGCATTGAAACTATATTTTCACTTGTGGCCCATTAATAGTTACTTTTGCATAAGATAAAAATCTCCTTAATACCTGAGGGGTATTGAATAGATGCAATATTATTTGCATTGAAGAATTATGGGGGAACTAAAAGTGTTAAATTTAAATTCTTGTATTGGGCTCTTTCAGAGCCCTTCTTTTTAAGAGCTGCTTTTTTACTGTATGACTCGTAAACCAAGTAACACAGGCCTTGCTTTGTAGCATTTGACTAAATAGCTCACAATTCCATTTGGTAATGCTTATGATTTTTAAACAAACCAGCAAACAAATAAATGCCAGCTATGACACACAGGAAAACAGTAGTCTGGATATGAATGGCCTCTATGTTTTTTGATACATAATTAAAGGTAAATAAATGGGAAATGGGAGGGACTGTTTCCACCAAAGGGTGGGGATGGGGAAGGAATTCAGGAATGCCCTAGTTTTCTAATTTTGATGTGACCTATGAGTGTTTCATTTAATGTTTGATTTCTGTCATGCTCAGTAATGATATTCCCTTCCCTTAGGCCTCCAAATGTTCCCCCTAAGCCCCAGAAACACAGGAAGTCCAGACCCCGCTCACAGTATAATGCTAAGTTGTTTAATGGGGATTTGGAAACATTCGTCAAGGTACTGGCACCAGCCATCTGGGTGGCTGATCTCCATGCTTTTTACTATAATGGTCTCAGCCTCTCATAAAAGGAGGCAGGTCATTATGTCCAAGTCTGTCCTGGGGCTCTTTGCTTTCTCAGAAAATCAATATAATATTTCCTGAAGTCAAAAAGGAAAGAA
Organism: Dugong dugon; assembly: GCA_030035585.1. NCBI lineage: Eukaryota > Metazoa > Chordata > Mammalia > Sirenia > Dugongidae > Dugong > Dugong dugon. The sequence goes on from CM057465.1 coordinate 19,274,055, forward strand.
AATTTGGGTTGAGCGCCTTCAGAAGATGGAATAAAGGTGGGTGCTATTATCCTGGGAAGAGAAAGCCCTTCTTTCTTTATTTAAAAAAAAAAAAGAAGAAAGAAAAAGCATAATTTGTACAAAAAGCAAAAGAGCAACCTGATAAAAATGTTTTGTTTTACTGGTGCAAAAGAGATGGTACAAAAATTACATTTTTCAAAGTGCATTTGTTAGGCTAGCTCTGAAGCACAGCAAGAATTTTGATTTCCCATGACTTGAGGAATTCATTATATTGGATAAATTGTAAGACCCTGCAGTCTATATCTTGTATGTGTGCTTTACCCTCTGTCTTCTTTTTCATCCTGTATTTCTGATAATGCTTCTAGCCGAGGAAGAAGAAATTCGCACACGAGACATCAGGTATAGTGCTACAGGGAAGTGAGGGCACAGCAGCTTTTGCCATTCAAAACCACGCTTGGCTTTAATTAGATTTTTTTTTTTTTTAAGGTCTTTAAAAGAAAAATGTTTGCAGTTGGAAATTAAACAGGTTTATAAATAGGCTTTACTCAGAAAGGAACTATAGAAATCAAACACTGACTTAAGGAGAATAATCTTCTCTAGTAAAAACAGGTAGATCAAACTCTTAGGTTTTACGATATGTGTTTTGCAAATGTATCAAGTTTGAGCGAAGGGCTTGTATTAAGGAAAGTCAGTGTTAAATGCCGTATGCACATTTATTACTGGATTATGGACCTCAGTGTAAATTACACAAAAAAGAGCGGGGCTTTCATTCTCTTTTATAGCTAACAAATTTTATAACATGGGCTGCAGTGTTTACAAAGACTAAATTTATGTGGAAAACCACATCATCAATAACCTCCCTTAATGGTATGTTACAGTTATCTTACTGTCTTTAAAAACTTGCCTGTTTATTGAAAATGTGCACTCATGGTTAAAAAAATCAAGTGTGTGTGTGTGTGTGCGTGTGCGTGTGCGTGCCTGCCTGCATGTACACACAGATAGATACATATATGCATAGAAAGATAGATTTGAAACTCTGGCAGCCTTAGAAACCAGTCTTAACCCTGGAATTAAGTGAAAAAGCCACTGAACAACCTAAATCACAGTCTCAAATCCACTGCCTTAAGCCTTAAACCCAGAAGAGCCTTATTGCCTCTAATTTAATATAAAATTATTGTCAAATTTGATTATCTCGTTTCCCAGTCCATAGCTTATAAACAAGGGCAAATTAGATGGAGAAAGGGGAACGATAAAATGCAAGCAGTGAGATGTGCAGCTGATAGTCTGGCCGAGAAAGAGAAAAAGCTCAAAGAAGCAAATGAATGATTCTGTTATATCTGATGATACAGTACAAGAATGACCACTGACGGAAAGCACGTTTTTTTTTTAAAGATTCCTCTTTAAGAACAGTTAAAGGAAACCAAATTTAGGTACTAAAGAAGGAATAAATCAGTTATCGTGGAAAACTCACTTACGTGAATTTGTCACCATCCCAAGATGCCACATTAATGAATACTTGGTAATAACGTGATAGAAAGGATGCAGAGGTCTCTACGCTGCTGAAAAGGGCTTGACTAATTGAAGTCTCTACTATATCACTATGAGACACCAAGAGTAAAACCATTTTTCCTCTTTTTCCCGTGGGGAAACTGAGACACAAAGAGAGATGTTTGAGTGATAGATAGAATGCAATCCATTGTTTCATGTCTTGCAAAATATTTTCTATCAAAGCATCTGCCATCCATGAAATTAAATTAAAACACACACATGCACACGCTCTCATTACTTTAACTACAAAATTCATTGTATCTGAATGAAATCCTGACAGTAGCTAAAAGATGAGCAGTTACCTATAAAGCAAGTACAAAAATATATTTTTATTTAGAACTTTCTTAGTGCAAACATTTTCCTTTAAAGACCCTTCTATTCTTTGTTTTTCTTTTTGTTTTAAATACTAGGTTTAGCAGAGGTGCGAACTAATATTCTTTTTTTTTCACTTACATTTAAATATCTGTTGCTCTTTTAGATTACAGTGTTGTATGAACTGTTCATATAAAGGTTACTCCCCCTAAAGCATACTTGAGTCTTAAAGAAAAATCTCACATATGCAGTTTTGTTGTAATTATATGTCTGTTCATGAGCCAACAAGTACACACTAAAAAGTGTTTTTATTCTTAAGGCACTTCTTTAAGAAATTAATAAACTTTACTCCTCTAAAACAAATGAACTAATTAGATAAACTTAATTTGGACTCCAGAAGTAATTGAACCATTAGCTGGTTTACACACAGATTACATTGTTTTAACCCTAAAATAAAACTGTTCCTCAGAAAGGTATTACCCATTCTAGGAAGAATAAAGAATTTAAATTGCTGAACCACCACATTGTTCCCAATCCTTCCCTCACTGCTTAATTGGAAAGGTTACTGGATACTGAATTGTTCTAATACACTAAGACAACTGACTGCTTATGTTTCAGAATAAAATTCCTCATGAATTAGGACCTGATGTCAGCTAATAATTTTTTAACTCCAAGGTTTCTTTTAAAGATCTAATTCCTGAAAGAGCAGAGTCTTAAAAGTACATGAAAAATAACTTTGTAGTCAGTAACCTTCTTTAACTACATGGAGTGCATGACATTGATAAATATTTAACTTGTGACCTCAGCAGCTCCTTCATCTCATTTGTCATCTTACACGCATTTTAAAGCATTTTTAGAATTCACATTTGTTCAGTAGCATGCAGTGACTGTATGACAAGATGTGGGGAAAGAAGGCCAAAAAAAAATCCTAAGAAAACAAGATCAAATGGGATATGCATTTGTGCAATTTTGCTCTTAATTCTTAAAACATAAAAAAAACAATAACAATGAAAAACCTATAAGGATGAGTAAGTTCTGATGCAAGACTAAATAAATACATGGCATGTTATAAGTATCTACTGAGTAATTCTAGTATCATGCATCTATAAACATAGAAGCCTTTTGATAACTGTTGTCAGCTACAAGGCATGCTCTCAGGAATGTCAGAGAGAGGATCCCTGGGTGGCTGAGAGTTTGTCCTGGGTGACTAGTACAACCAGTCAGTCCTAACATGTTATGATTATAATGCAGAGAGTTCTTTTCAGGTTCATTAAAGATTGATTACTTGTATGAAAAATCTTTAAAAAAAAAAAAAAAAAGAGTGATTCCTTTATTCACTTATTAGTATAAGAGCCTGAACATAAGTAAAAGATAAATTCGCTTTGACTTCTCTAGACATAGCAGAGTTACTTAAAATGAGATTGCCTTAAATGTATGTAATTTGGTTTGCTCCAGAACTGAAACATGCCTTGGTTAAATATAAATTTTCACCTTTTTTTTGGCCTTGTGGAAGATTTTAGAGGGGATAGAGTTAGAAATGATCATCTACAGGGATGAAAATCACTCACTCTTTAATTACTGTTAAACTGTAAGCTTTATTTTTACGTGTGATTTATGTTTCTCCTTTGAGGCTAACTGGTTTCTATCTCTTTACCCAGGACTCAGGACAGGTTATCCCCCTCATTGTGGAAAGCTGTATCCGGTTCATCAATCTCTATGGTAAGCTGTAAATTACAGAATTCTTTTTAAAAATAATCACTGGAAGTATTTAGAGTAAATGTGTCTTTGGATTAACATGTAATTATTGGGGAAAGGGGACCTTGAGGATATGATGGGATTTTTTTATCCTCTTTCCCTTCTGTTTGTTCTCTTCAGGTCTTCAGCATCAGGGGATTTTCAGAGTGTCTGGTTCCCAGGTGGAAGTCAATGATATTAAAAATTCCTTTGAGAGAGGTAATTGCATGTCTGTGCTATAAGCAAACAATGTTAAATAGTCATCATCTTCTTTAGACTGAAGTGACATACTCATTCTTTGTATCTTCAAAACTTTCTTTTTACGTTTACTTCATTTGGGATGCTAAAGTAAGAATCTATTTAGAATAGCTGAGAGATGAAGCCAAAACCATAACCAGTTGCCATCGAATCGACTCCAGCTCATGGCCAGCCCATCTGTGTCATAGTAGAATGATGCTTCCTAGGGTTTTTTAAATGGCTGATTTTTCTAAAGTAGATCACCAGGCCCTTCTTCCGAGGCACTTCTGGGTGAATTTGAACCTCCTTTTGATTAGCAGCCAAGGGCATTAACCATTGGCACCACTCAAGGGTAGAAAAACGTATAAATTTTGCATACTGGTATAGGAGTGGCACTGATAATCCACAACACGTGTCAAAGGTTGTACCTGAAAGGGTTCTAAGTAGCAAGAATAGCACTGGGCCTAGACAACAGGTGTGTGAGAAGCAGCTCATCCCAGCTTCCCATCTACTACCTTTGTTAGGACCTCTTTCCTTCCGCTTAGTACATCCCCAGACTTCTTCCTTATGACCCAAGTTAGTGCTTCACTTTTGTTCGTGGTCCTACTAAATTGCTAATTAACACATAATGGTTAGCAAAACTATAGTCTTTAGGGGCGGACAGACCTAGAATGAAATCAGGCTCTTCTATATACTAATTGTGTGATTTGAGTCAAGTTACTCAACTCTTACTTTGGTCTTGTCTTCCTCATCTGCAGTGTTGCAGGATTGTTACGAGGATTAGGTATAATCCATGAAAATGCCTGTTTAATGGTGGCTATTAGTTATTAATGCTCTGCAGTTATAATGGTTTGTATTGTATCTACTTCTGGATACATCTATACCTTCCTTTCTCTGCTTGAAAATCAAGCTGAGAAGGCAGGTGGGGGAACATTCATAGGAAGACAGTGTCACCCTCTCTGTCTATCCCATTTCCCCTGGTCCAGTTTTGGCCTAGAGCCCTTGAAAGTTGGAGCATTGGTTAAAGAGGTAAATTTAGGGCCAGGTTGTTTTCTCTTGTTCCAAACTCTCTGACTTCTGTGATGTGCAGATATGCCCTAACCGTCTGCAGCTAAGTGTGCCAAGTCACTTACACTGACCATATTCAGGTTGATGAGTCGAAATGTGATAAAGCATCAGGTTCCCATGCCAGCCACCACAGGCAAAATGCTCCATTGTTTTCTTTGGAAATTCCCCTGCTATTTGTTATTGTTTGTGACCTGTTTGGGAGAGGCTTTCTCATAGTAGGCAAAAGAATATTTTAGCTAATTCATCTGCAGGGATTCCCCTGCAAGCAGGGAAGAGGGAACAATGGGTCCCTGAAAATAAAACACTATCTCAGGAAACAACAATTAAGATAAAATTAAAATGTACAATTGTTGTGAACTTTAGGAGGGAAGGGCAGATCTGTGAATAAAAAACGGAGTTTGATTTAAGGCTGCATATTATATTGAAAGAGACGATGGAAAAGCTCAATATCATCAGTCAGAGCAAGGCCAGGGGCTGACTGCGGAACAGACCATTAATTGCTCATATGCAAGTTCAAGTTGAAACCGAAGAAAATTAGAACAAGTCCACAAGAGCCAAAGTATAACCCTTGAGTATATCCCACCTGAATTTAGAGACCATCTCAAGAATAGATTTGAGGTGTTGAATACTAATGACTGAAGACCAGACGAGTTGTGGAATGACATCAAGGACATCATACATGAAGAAAGCAAGAGGTCATTAAAAAGACAGGAAGGAAAGAAAAGACCAAAATGGATGTCAGAAGAGACTCTGAAACTTGGCCTTGAAGGACCAAGTAGCTAAAGCAAAAGGAAGAAATGATGAAGTAAAAGAACTGAACACAGGATTTCAAAGGGTGGCTTGAGAAGACAAAGTAAAGTATCATAATGATACGTGCAAAGAGCTAGAGATAGAAAACCAGAAGGGAAGAACACGCTCAGCATTTCTCAAGCTGAAAGAACTGAAGAAAAGTATTCTATTAGGAAAATATTAAACAACACAGGACGCATCAAAAGAAGATGGAAGGAATACACAGAGTCATTATACCAAAAAGAACTGATCGACGTTCAACTATTTCAAGAGGTAGCATATGATCGGGAACCGATGGTACTGAAGGAAGAAGTCCAAGCTGTACTGAAGGCACTGGCGTAAAACAAGGCTCCAGGGGTTGACAGAATACCAACTGAGATGTTGCAGCAAACGGATGCAGCACTGGAAGTGCTAACTAATCTATGCCAAGAAATTTGGAAGGCAGCTACCTGGCCAACCGACTGGAAGAGATCCATATTTATGCCTGTTCCCAAGAAAAGTGATCCAACCCAATGCAGAAATTATCTATCGAACAATATCATTAATATCACATGCGAGTAAAATTTTGCTTAAGATCATTCAAAAGCGGCTACAACACTATATCAACAGAGAACTGCCAGAAATTCAGGCCAGATTCAGAAGAGGACGTGGAACCAAGGATATCATTGCTAATGTGAGATGGATCCTGGCTGAAAGCAGAAAATACCAGAAAGATGTTTACCTGTGTTTTATTGACTATCCAAAGGCATTCAACTGTGTGGATCATAACAAATTATGGATAACATTGTGAAGAATGGGAGTTCCTGATCACTTGATTGTGCTCATGAGGAACCCATACATAGATCAAGAGGCAGTTTTTTGGACAGAACAAGGGGATACTTCGTGGTTTAAAGTAAGAAAGGTGTGCATCAGGGTTGTATCCTTTCACCATACCTATTCAATCTGTATGCTGAGCAAATAATCCAAGAAGCTGGACCATATGAAGAAGAATGCAGCATCAGGATTGGAGGAAGACTCATTAACAACCTGCAAAATGCAGATGACACAACCTTCCTTGCTGAAAGTGAAGAGGACTTGAAGCACTTACTGATGAAGATCAAAGACCACAGCCTTCAGTATGGATTAGACCTCAAGATAAAGAAAACAAAAATCCTCACAACTGGAGCAATAAGCAACATCATGATAAATGGAGAAAAGATTGAAGTTGTTAAGGATTTCAGTTTACTTAGATCTGCAATTAGATCTGCAATCAACACCCATGGAAGCAGCAGTCAGGAAATCAAAAGACGCACTGCATTGGGCAAATCCGTGAGGATGGCACAGGACTGGGCAGTGTTTTGTTCTGTTGTTCATCGGGTTGCTATGAGTTGGAACCAACTCAACGGCACCTAACAACAACATTATATTAAACTTCTTAAAGATTCTATCTCAATTTAATTTTCAGTGATGTGGATAGCCAACTTTTTCACCTAATGTTTTACTGTTCACCATTTTAAAAAAGTAATTTTATATTTGCAATAATATTTTTAAATATTTAATACAAATTCCTTGGTACCATTAAGAGTACATTTTCAATTCCTCTGTCTGATTTCAGAATCTCCCACTGCTCAAGATAAGCTTTCAAATGTGCCATAAGTGCCAACTGTGCCACTTTGGGGAACAGCTATTTATTTATTTTAATTGCAGGTGTTTGCAATTAGGTGAAGACTTAAATATTTCTGATAAATTTTGCTGACCCAAATGACATAGCCAGACAGACCTATAATGTGTCTTTTACCCACTAGGATAAGAAACACTGAGAAGGTAGTATTTGAGTACAGGTCAAACTAAGATTATAGATTTTAGCTTTTAAAAAAAAGGCTGGTAAAATTTTAAATCCCACAATATTTTATTTTAAGATTTGGGTAACTTGTAAGGGATTGTTTGGTATCATAATATACAAGAAGCTTTATTTTAACCAACTATTTTTAGGTTAATCATGGGGTGGGATATCTAAACCAATTATTTTAATTTTAGTACCATATAATCTTTCATAAAGGGTAATTAAAAGATGCATGTATATATAGAAATGTGTGTGTGCATAGAAACATATTTTTGTTCAGAGAAAGAAAAGAAGCTCTGTGCATGCAACTAACTTTTTTTTTTTTTTTTAGGTGAAAACCCTTTGGCTGATGACCAGAGTAACCATGATATTAACTCAGTTGCTGGCGTGCTGAAGCTCTATTTCCGTGGGCTGGAAAACCCCCTCTTTCCTAAGGAAAGATTTAATGATCTGATTTCTTGTATCAGTAAGTGGAATTTTATTTATTTATTTTTTTTCTTTTTAGTTTTTCCCACAAGAATTGTTTCACGAACCAACTTCTTAGAAAAGGCAGTAGGTCCCTCCTCATGTCCCTCCCCCCATTACCACCAGATTTCTGAGGTGGTTTGTTTCATTTCTGGATCCAGCATCAGTCATTCTTGCAGCTGTGGCTTCACCCTTAGCTGAGTGAGATTTGCTCCTGAACATCCCCAGGCCCAGTAGAGACCAAGAGCTTCCCACTTGGTGGCTGGAATAAAGCAAAAAGGCAGGTCTCAACCGGCTAAAGGACAGGGGAAAGTTGTAAGTATGGGAATGTAACTTGTTTTTGCCTTTTGGTTCTTGGTTTTCTCAACCAACTTTAGGAGTAATTTGTCTATCTTTGTTACTTAAAGAAATAGGTAAAATGAGATGAATGGTTGTTATTACGCTGAAGGAACACCAGGTGGTCGGCATCCTAAGCTAATAGGCAAAGTTGCTCTGGGACAGTGTATGATATATTACAAGACCAATAATCATCAGCAGAGTAAAGCATTGCTGTTTTCTTCAGTAGGGACTTCTGACATGACCATGACAGAAGGTAAAAATAATGATTCCAGGAGTTAGATATTTACCACAATTGGGTACCACACATCTAAAAACTACTGCCCCTTTAGCAGTCTAAGTTCCAAGGCAAGGGTCTGTAGCTGATTTATTTATTTACTTATTTTTATTTTTATTTTATTTCTTTCCATACAAAAATTTATACAGACATTGTCATGTGGCCCTAATTGCTCTCCCCATACTGCGACAGCACACTCATCCTTTTCACCCCTGGTTCCTCATGTCCATTCAACCAGCCCCTAGCCCTCTCTGCCTTCCCATCTCACCTCCAGACAGAAGCTGCCCATTTAGTCTCTTGTATCTACTTGAGCTAAGACGCACACTCCTCACGAGTATCACTTTATGTCCCACAGTCCAGTCCAAGCCCTGTCTGAAGAGTTGGCCTTGGAAATTGTTTTAGTTCTGGGCTGATAAAGAATCCAGGGGCCATGCTTTCCATCTGTAGCTGATTTAAATCACATAGTGAAGACTTCATAAGAATTGAACTTTACTCTTAATGGAGAAACCTCCTCCTTCCCAAGTCTACTCCCCACCGTCCGCTACTCCTGAATCTCCAAGTTCTATTAACTTGACCTCAGAAAAATCTCTCTACTTTACTCCTCCTTCCCCATCACTGTCGCCTTGGGTTTCTTGCTGGGACTTTTGTTTTTGTTGTTGTTAGTTGGCATTGAGTCGGCCTGTGACTCACGGTGACCCTATGCAGAATGAAACACTGCCCAGTCCTGCACCATCCCCATGATAGGTTGAGGATCAGACCATTGTGACCCATAGAGTTTTTTCATTGGTTGATTTTTGGAAGTAGGTCACCAGGCCTTTGTTCCTAGTCTTTCTTAGTCTGGAAGCCCTGTTGAAACCTGTTTAATATCATAGCAACACACAAGCCTCCACTGACGGATGGTGGCTATGCAAGAGGTGCATCGGCCAGGAATCAAACCTGGGTCTCCTGCATGGAAGGCAAGAATTCTACCATTGAACCACCAATGCCTGTATTGTTACAGTCTCTTAAATGTGGTCCCTGGTTGTGGGTTTTGCCCTCCCTCCCAGCCCCACATCATTCCATCCTCCACACTGCACCTAGATTCTAAAGTGCAAATTGGGTTATGTCACTCTCCCCTGTTTCAATATTTCCCACCTAAAATACAAAGTCCTTAGTGCGGCCACAGAGGTTTTCCCTCTGTCTGACCTCTTCCTACTGCTATGCACTCATCTGCTGCCCCTACCTGGTTTACTTTCTGTTTCAGTAATAGCAAAACGGCAAGCATGGTGGCCGTCTCACAGCCCATGCCTTTGCCCACGCTGATCCCTCTGCCATCCCTGCAGAATTAATCGCCTTCTCCTCTACCAATATTCCACCTTGTGCATGTCTGTAACTTCTCTTATCACCCCACATTATCATGTTTTTAACCTCTCGGTCTCCTTCTGCAAGTCAAGCTGTGTAGGGAGGAGGTTAAGAGTGCAGGCTCTAGACTCTTAACTGCCTGAGTTCAAATCGTAGCTCTCCCACTTACTGTGTGATCTTAGGCAAGTTTCTTAACCTCTCTGCACTTCAGTTTTCTCATCTATAAAATAGGAAAAACATTACTTCCTACATCTTGGGGTTATTATGAGACTTAAATGGGTTAATACATGTAAAGTGCCAAGAAAAGCACCTGGCACAAAGTACGCTCCATGAAATGACTACAGTTTGCTCCACAGGCCCATGAACTTTTGATGGAGTATTCATTTTTGTAACCCCAATACTTGGTATAGTTAATCCAGGCACATAGTAAGGGCTCGATATATCTTTGTTAAATAGAATTTAAATGAAGTAAATTGAAGTAGTTGTTAGGTGCCATCGAGTCAGTTCTGACTCATAGCGACCCCATGTACAACAGAAAGAAACACTGCTCAGTCCTGTGCCATTCTTGAAGAGTAGAAGACCACCAAAGGTTATTTTGTTGGCATCTGTGCCTAAAGTCCTAACTCTAGTTAGGCATTATCCACCCCCCACCCCCCGCTGCCCATACAGTCAGACGTCTTATGTGGAATTCAGAAGTGTGTCTGTGTGTCCATTCCAAGGCCTTCTCACAGCCTGAGTCATCACAGCCGGCCTCTGACCCAGCTGGAAAGAACTGAAAGGAGGTGTCACAGTTGTGGAATTCTCCTCTGGCCATGTCCAAAGATTTCCCTCACATCCTACCCACAGAGCTTAAGTCTGGAAAAAGAATCAGCATTCTGCATTGCTTAGTGGTTTTCTAGGTACATACATCATATCAGCTGTAATGTTGACATGTACCAGTTGGAAAAAGAACATTGGGCAACATATCAATTACCATTATAATTTTATTTCTCACTTTCATTGGCTGCAGGGTATTATTTCTTTGTGGTTATTAAAAGCTGAGGCCATAGATTTTGAAATATCTAGGTTCAGATCCTAGCTTCACCACTTACTAGTTTTGTAACCTTGGGCACGTTACTTAGTCTCATTAAATACCAGCTTCTTCGTCTGCTTAACAGAGTCTGTGTGAAAAATCAATGATGTAATCCATATAAAGTGGTTAGTATAATGCCTAGCACATAGTAAGCCTTGAAATTTTCCTAGCTATTGTCACTACTCCTTGGAAACCCATAGGGCAGTTCTACTTTGTCCTATAGGGTTCCTATGAGTCAGAATCAACTCAACGGCAATGGGTTTGAGGTTTTTTGTTTTTTGGGGGGGGGGGGGGTATTGTCACTACTGCTACTACAACTATTCCTACTATAAACTCAGGCTCACGTATGCCGGTACCTGGGTTAGCCACTTAGCAGTCTGTCTATTCTGCTAAACATGTGTTTCTTTGACATAATCACTTCACATGCATTTAGAAATGATGTTGGTATAACCCAGAAGTCGTATGGGTTCCGGCAAGATTTTCCCTAGTGCTAAGTGTTTTGAAACAAAGTCAAGCTTTCTCACAATTAAAGAGTCAGCCTTAACAAAATATAAAAGACCACCAGAAAACAGCTGAAAAGCTACAGAAGAACTTTCTTTCATGCAAGCAGTGTCTGGGATGCTTCAGGTGTAAATAAAGAAGCTGCAAAGACATTTCTCCCTGTATTAAATCAATAGATTAATAATCTTGACCTCACCCTGGATCAATTTTCAATTTTGATGAAAATGGTCTCTGTTGGAAATGAATGCCCTCCAGGCCATACATCTTGCAGGAAGAGGCAGGGGCCCTGGGGTTTAACCCGCAAAGGAGTGACTGGCTGTGTTGGAGGGGACATGCCAATGGAGAGTTAACTGTGCTAATAATTTTAATAAGATTGTTAACGTTTTTATTAGTGCTCCGGTTACAGAGTTTCATAGGTGTGCTCCAACTCTGTTTTCCTCGTTAGTCCTGTAATTTTTAATGCAGTTTTGCAGAATGGGAGGTCTTTCAAGAACATATATGGGCACTATATATAAGACCCCTTTTCCTCCATCATCTAACCGCTTAAAAAGGTGCGATTCTAGGCTATTACTGATTTATCTCTAGGCAGGCATTTTCTCTTACCTGTGTGCTCATGATGCATCTGTATCTTTCCTAGATTTTCAATAAATTCTTTAGAATGGTATAGTATGTCATTCATCATTATATCCTCTCCTTGCTATTACAACCTTCTGATAATTTGATCCAAGTTGATTAATTATCTACAATATGCAAGGCTCTCTGGGTATTCACAGAATTGACTCTTGACTTCAAGAGGCTTAAAAGATGTTTAAATATAAGCGCAAGGTAAGATGCTTAAAATAAAAGTGACCCATGTTAGTAAATGATACAAACATGGGTGGCACAATGATTAAGCACTTGACTACTAGCCAAAAGATTGGCAGTTCAAACCCCACCCAGAGGTACCTCAGAAGACAGACCTGACAATCTGCCTTCTAAAGGTCATGGACTTGAAAACCCTATGCAGCAATTCGACTCTTCACAGAAGGGGTCACCATGAGTCAGAATCAACTTAATGACAAACAGCAACAACATGGGAAAAAAAGAGATAGCCAAGGTGATTGATTTTTTTTTACCCATCTCTTTACTAGCACTGCCATAATTGTGTTTGATTTTCCCTATTGTGAAGGTAATTTCATGTGACAGTTATTTTGTATAGAAAATCTTCCCTTTTCATCTTTCTAAGAGTTTACTTAAGTCCTTGTCTTAATTATCTAGTGCTGCTATAACAGAAATACCACAAGTTGATGGCTTTAACGAAGAGAAATTTATTCTCTCACAGTTTAGGAGGCTAGAAGTCTGAATTCAGGGTGCCGGCTCCAGGGGAAGGCTTTCTCTGTCTGTCGGTTCTGGGGGAAGGTCCTTGTCATCCATCTTCCCCTGGTCTAGGAGCTTCTCAGCAGGAACCCCAGGTCCAGTGCTACTTTCTTGGTGGTGTGAGGTCCCCCTGTCTCTCTGCTCACTTTTCTCTTTTATATCTCAAGAGACTGACTCAAGATACAACCTAATCTTGTAGATTGAGTCCTACCTTATTAACATAACTGCCTCTAATCCTGCCTCATTAACATCATAGAGGCAGGATTTACAACACATAGAAAAACACATCAAATGACAAAATGATGGACCGTCACACACTGCTAGGAACCATGGCCTAACCAAGTTGACACCCATTTTTGGAGGAAGCAGTTCAATCCATAACAGTCCCTGTAGCATGCTACTTTTTGCTTACCTATTTTGGATTGTTTGGGGAAATATTTTTTTTATGGTGCATTATTTTTTTGCCATTTTGATGGCCCTAAATGACCACATCTTTTGGAAGCTTGAAAATACACGTAGTAAAAGGGAATTTGTCTTAGCATTCTCTTAAAAAAAACTGCACTATTCATTTCCCAGTTCACTGCAAATTTTATTTTAAAAATTACTTATGTAGATAGAGACATAATGAAATTAAATGCATTCTAAATTGAATTGACAAATTTGGTAGTTTCTCAGTTCCTTACCCAAGGGTTTTTGTTTTTGGTTTAAACCATCCACTTTGTGAATGGTTTTGTGACTGCTCCAGGTCATACCCACAAAGTCTGGGCAGCTTCTGGAACTTCCATGTACCCTGGCTCGGAGATTCCCCAGGGCATAGGTCCAACTGGCTTGCTCTAGAAGAGCCATTTAAGCAATTAATCCTCTTTCCTGGCTGCCTCAGGGTTATAAGCCCGGATGAAACTTTTGCATTTCATTGTGTATTATGTGCTATTATTTAGGAGACTACTTGGACATACGGAAACGTTTTATTAAAAGGGGTTGGGATTCTATTATAAAACCAACATGTAGTCATTGCAGAATGCTTGAAAAATACAGAAAAGCACACAGAACAGAATGCAGTCACCGAAAATGCCACTACCCGAAGACAACCAATGGTGTTTATATATTTAAGTGCACTTCCTTCTGGTCTTTTTTTAAATTCATGTATGCACACACCATTAAAAAATTTAAAAGTGGAACTATACTATCCATATTGTTTGTAATTTGCCTTCTTTTTAACTTTTTTATTATAGAAAATTTCAAACATCTACAAAAAGAAATCAAATGATATATCGAGCCCCCAGATAATTAGTAAACACCTAGCATTAACAATTTTCATTTCTGGGCCAAATGTCCCACCTGTATCCCCTCCTTCATCCCTTTGACATCATATAATTTCTCCTGTGTGTATGTATCTCTGCAAAATAAGGATTCTTATGTTTATTTTTTTTTAAATATATAACATAGCAACAATACCATTATCATTTATAAAAAAAATTAACGATAATTCCTTAAAATCATCAAATAGCTAGTCAGTACTTTTTGAAAGTCGTGTTCATATGCAAATAATATGTAACCATTATTTTAAAAAATTAGAAAATAAAGAAACAAAAATCCTCATACCTCCCCACAGAGGTGTTAACATTTTTAGCATACCTTTCCAGATTTTAAGGAGCCCTGTGAGGAGGTGGGTAAAACAATTGACGGCTAACCGGAAGGTCAGTGGTTTGAAACTACCAGCTGCTCCGTGGGAGAAAGATGTGGCAGTCTGCTTCCATAGAGATTTACAGCCCCAGAAACCCTATGAGGTTGCTATGAGTCAGAATTGACTTGACAGCAGTGGGTTTGGTTTTTTGAGTTGTACATTTTGCATACACCTACATAGTTTTTTACAGTAGTTTTATTAAGATACAATATACATATCATAAAATTCACCACTTTAAAGTGTACAATTCACTGGTTTTTAGTATATTCACAGGATTGTGCAACCATCACCACGATCGATTTTAGAACATTTTATCACTCCAAAAAGAAAACCTATACCCATTAGCAGTCACTCCTCATTTCCCCATAACATCCTCCACTCTAGCCCTAGGCAACCACTAATCTATTTTCTGTCTCTAGATTTGCCTATTCTGAACATTTCATATAAGTGGAATCACACAATATGTAGTCTTTTGTGACTGGCTTATTTCACTTAGTATAATGTTTCCAAGGTTCATCCATGTTGTAACATGCATCGTACTTCATTTGTGTTTATTGCTGAATAGTGTTCCATGGTATGGATATACTACACCTATATACTTCTAATGAAAATTATATTGCATGATTGCTAACAGGTAAAGGGTTCTTTTGGGGGTGCTAAAAATATTCTAAAATTGATTGAGGTGATGGTTGTACAACTCTGAATACACTAAAAACCATTGAATAGTATAGGGATTATATGGCATATGAATTATATTTCAATAAAGTTGTTATAAAAATTATATCATACAATACTATTTATAAACCACTTTTTTAATTTAATGATATCACTAACATTTTTCCATATCAATAAATATTTTTCTAAATATAGTTTTTAATGGCAATATAATGATTTGTATTTTTTTCTTAACAAATCTCCTATTTTTAGAAGTTTAGGTGGTTTCCAGTAATTTTGCAATTATAGAAAGTACTGCATTAAGCCTCTTAGTACACAAATCTATTTGTCCATTTCTGATTGTTTCATGAAAAGAAAAAGCTTTCACTGCTTTACTGGTGCTGTAACATGTTTTTGCTGCTAAAAATTCTTTAGCTTTATTAACATTTCTACTTGGTGCTTTATAAGTTTTCTTAGGGATTCCTTTTATCCTTAAAGAAAAATAAAACTTTAATAGACTTAGGCTAAACTGAATAGGTAAAACTTTCTAGACGAAGACTCAGTTTCTTTACTAACCTCAGTATGATAGTCTATCAGAACAGGAAATACTATTTCTACAGCACTGCTGTTTAAATGGGAAAGAAAGCAATGAATTAATTCTCAGAAGTCAGCCTATTAAGAGTGTAATTAGAGACGTTTGTAAGCATTTCAGTTCTTACCTAGGAGAGCCGCTGCTAACTCTCATCTCAAGGCTAAGCTAAGATTCACCCAAAGTTATTAGAACCTCCCTTTATTTTTTTTTTCCCCTTTCGTTCATACACACATATAATTGATTAACAACCTTGAAATCGTTAGAGTGACCCTAAAAATATCCTGTGACTGGTAAATTCACCTTGAATACTAACTGGCTATGGAGTGCAGAAATATTTGAAGTGCCTGCTATTAATGAAGCCCTGGTGGCTCAGTGGTTAAGAGTTCGACTGCCAACCAAAAGGTCAGCAGTTCGAATCCACCAGCTGCTCCTTGGAAACCATACTCTGTCCTATAGGGCCACTGTGAGTCAGAACTGACTCGACGGCAATGGGTTTGTTTTTGTTTTTCTTTTTGGTTCTGCGGTTAAGTAAACCTTTTCTAAATGTGGCCACCAAGGAATTTCCTTCGCTGCCTTCATACTTAAGGATAAATTTGCATCTTGTGATTTATTATTTATTCTCTGGCAAACAAATACTCTTGCAAATGGTGCCATAGAGAAACTGGCATTTTCAGAGGAGAGGTCATCTGGACTTTTTGCCATTTTCTAAAGTAACTTGTGCTTTGTGGTAAATTTTTCATATGCATCTACATGGAGCTGTCAAACCACTGTGAAGTGAAGTTGGGACACTGACATGAGAGCATTGTGGTGTTTGAAAAAGAACATAAATGAGCCTGGAGAGCTTTGAGCATGTGACCAAGACTGAATGAATACCACTTTTACTTAATTGCATGAGATCCTGTATTGTGGAAACCAAGCCCAGCTTAAAAGAAATCCAAATGAAATACTGCTTTTCCTCACTGACAGCTTTTCTGAGGGAAAGAAAAGATCCATCTTTTCATCCAAGCAAGGATTGTGAAAGACCTTGAATTGCCACACTCAGGCCCAGCTAGGAATGTACATTAGCCAGAGTGCCAGCAGCAACCATAAATTTTGACCTGCTAACTGGGCTCAGGAGAGTAAATGAGTCATTTGTACTGGAGCAAGACTCCTGTAGGATGTAGGCTGCAAGTCTGTTGAGGTAAAATTCTGAGTGCCGCTCACAGCCATCGTGGTCTGGGGCCTCTGGGGCAGATAGATTTGCTTCTACTTCAGGAATGCTAGCAATTCTGCTTTGCTCTGATTTGTGTTTACTATAGTGGTAGAGAATGTATGCCTGCCTCACATAATTTTACTAAGGTTTTTGGTATCACTCTTTTATATTCCTGTTGCTTTTCTCTCCTGAATTTTTTTAGTTGCATCTCACAGGACTTCCTATACATTTTTTTATTGTGATACAAATATATAACAACATTTGCCAATTCAGCAGCTTTTACATGTGTAATGTAGTGACTTTGATTATGTTCAGCATGTTGTATAACCATCAACACTGTCCTTTTCCAAATTATTCCAGTACCATTAACAGAAACTCATTGTCCCGTAAGCAATGACTCCTTCTTTCCCCTTCCCTCCCGTCCCTGGGAACCACTAATAAGCTTTGGGCTCTATACTTTGCCTATTTTATGTAAGTGAGATCATACAGTATTTGTCCTTTTGTGACTAACAACATTTCATTCAACGTAATGATTTCAAACTTCATTTGTATTATAGTATATATCAGAACTTCTTTTCTCTTTATGGCTGAGTCCATCCAACACTTTTTAGATTAAATTTTGAAACTGCCTTTGAAGGAATTGCAGGACTAAGTATAGAACTGAAAGAGAGAAACGAGACAATCTTCAATTAAGGTTAAGCCTCCTGGAAGCAATGCCCGTGTTCTCTTCTAGCCTGGAGCATGACTAGCCCCCATGGGAGCTGACAAATATTAAAGGTCAATAATGCAGTAAGAATGGTTTGGTTTGGTTTTGTTTTGTTTTGTTTTTTACTTTCTCCTTCTTTTTTATTTATTTATTTTTTTAAACTCTAGGGCCCCCTTCCCAATCTAGCTTTAATATGCTAAAACCTCCCTGGTAGCTGACCTCAACCCTAAAGTGAGGATTCGTTTGGAGAATCAATAGACTTAACTCTTAAAGCACTCCAGATTCTCAATCTCAATGGCAGAAGTTGTTGTTTTGTTTTTAATTATAACCCTTAATGGCTTTATATGTAGTTGGTAAAGAGTAGAAGGTATAGCCAACCAGGAGACCTTTAAAGGGACAATTCATCTTTATAATTTATCATTTGCATAAATATATTGAACTTTGAAACTGTTTGGCTTGAGGCATGAACATAAAATCATTTATGCAAACATAATTTTTTAATGAACAAGGAAATAAATTCTACTAAATCTCAATGTTTACTTTTAAAATTTCATCTTTGAGGGTTTTTTTTTTTCATTTTTTGAGATAGGCTTTCTAGATATGGGTGTGCTAAATCGTCTTTTTAGTCTTTAAAGCAGCAACAATTATACTTTTTAAAAAAAATTATTATTTCAGGTAATGAACTTTTAACTAGTTAATTTCTGAAATGAAGTAATAATCCAGCTATGCCTGAATATACAGCATTTATTGATTTAAAATACACCCAGTTAAATTCTCAATGACTTGCAGATTTCTTCATCTGTAGGTATTTCATCTTTCTTCTCTGTACAGTGTGGGCTCCCTAAGGATCACATGAAGTTTTCATGGAAAATAAACAGCTTATTCTGTGACATGTTTTGATCCTGTTGAGACACTTGGACTGCATTGAGTGGAAATGCTGATAACTTAATTATTGAGTTCTGGTGACCTGAGTGAATTTATGCAGCTGTGTTGGTGTGTGTGTGTGTGCGTGTGTGTGTGCGTGTGCGTGTGCGTGTGCGTGTGTGTGTGTGTGTGTGTGCGCGCGCACGCGCGCGGTTAAGCCCTTACTCGGAAAAAAAAAATCAAGATCACTGGCTGGAAACGTTATTAAACAAGGTGCTCATACTCAATAGATGTGACTAACCTTCCTTGTTCATAGTGTTACTTTCTTTTTCCATTTTGAAATGCTTTCCAAATAGAAAGGTAGAATATAAACATATCCATTTCAATATTACTGAAATCATACTATTATTAGTTATAAGTTTATTTTGAAAGATTAAAAATGTCACAGGAATATTAATTGCATGATATTATTTTATTTACATTCTGGTTAAAGAGTTTCTGAAATCCCATTTTCGGAAAAATGACAGATACAGTTCAAGCTACAGCATACTCAAAAGTGGGAATGGACACGGTTTTCCCTAGGAATCCTGATGGTACTGCTGATAAATTATTTGCTGTTTGGCCAGTCATCAGTAGTTAAGCGAGAATAGTCCTAATGTATTTTTCCCACCTTTTCAGCTGTGCAGAGGGAAAAATAAAATGCTCAGTTAGCCTGGTAGGTTGATAATAAGTGGAAAGCGACTGGGATCAGCACTCTAGATTCCAGAAAAACGAGCCTGGCATGAGTTTTTAAAGCCGTGGTTCTCAACCTTGGCTGTATAAAAAATCTGGGCCATCAGCATTTTTTAAAAATTTCCCCAAATGATTCCAAGCCAAGGTTGAAAACCACTGGTTTAAGGAGAATTGGAGAAAGGGAAACTGAGTTAGGAGAATATTAATGATAGTCCAGATTAGAATAAAGGCCTCTACTAGGAAATTAGTAGTGAGATATTCAGAGGTATAAGCAATAGGGCTTAAGCTCTCACACAAAGGAGAAAAGTAAAGCAAAGATGCCATCTTCACAGAAGCGATGGTGATAACCTTAAGAATGGATGAGGTTGCCATTGAAGAGAACCAGGTAGAGATCTTTGAGGGACAACTACATTCATGGGTGGGAGAAGATAAAAAATCCTAAGGAGAAGTGAAAGGAGAATCAATTGACTAGGATGTCAGGAGCTAAGGACGGAAATTTTCAAGTAGGATACATGAACATCTTAAAAGCAATTAAGAACAAATACAGTGATACGAAATTATAGGAAGTATATTATTTTTCTCTGAAATATTTTCTCAAATGTGTGCTTACTGGGTGTCTTCAAACTTGTACTTTATATAAAGGTACTTTGAAATCCAAGAAAGACAACCAGACTTGTGAAACAGAAAACATAGGTTCTTGTCCAGCTCCACCCCTTCTGTCTAGCCAGCCAACCTTGGGTAAACCCCTTCACCTCTCTAGTTCTAATCTGTTAAATGGGGATTTTCCTAACCCTGTAAATGAGAGTGATAAGTGTGTGCCCTGCCTACTCAGCAGTGTTTTTATTCACATTATATTGGATAACAAATGTGAAAATGTGTTGTAAAATATATAACATTATACAAATAAGGGATTATTATTAGTAACCTAATATTTTTGCTACTGTTCATGAGTAATTTAGTATTAAGAAGCTTTGGACAATCTGTATTCCTAGTAAAGAAGTAAAATGATACTTGGAAGTCCCAGGCACCCTTCTCTTCAGGAAGTTTATCATCCCACAGGGAAGACAGGATATGGAAATAAATAACTGTAATCGCCAGGGCTTCAGTTCTCTGAGAGCAAGATTGTACTAATGTGTCCCTCATGTCTAACCCTGTGCTTAAAACCTAGTAGGCTCTCCTAAATACTTTAAAAGAATTAATGAAATAATACAAAGTAAAAAATCATAGAAATAAAATGCTGTGGTAATTTAGAGGAAGGAGAGATTCCAAATTTAGTACAGTGCCTGGATCATAGTAATAGTCAAATAAATAATACGATGGATTAATAAATGTGGTGGGGGGTGCCACGCCCCAAGAAGCTACTTTAGTTAACATACAATAAAAAGGAGTCGAAATCGTATCAGATGCAAAATTTAGAAATAGCAGCAAGTGCAAAATGATTTTTAAATCCGGAAAATTTGAAATTACTCAAGGCTAAGACCATGGAAATCAAAACAGTGATGGGTTAGAGGAGACCCTCAGAAATAGGGGTACACACAAGCTTATCACTTATTCATAATATTGATTACAGTTGCGTTGCTCATGTTCAGATATACCTGTAATATGTGTACTACAATGTTTTTCTTCAAATGTGGCGAGTGAAAGGATCCTAATCGTGTCATCTTCTTTCTATAGGAATAGATAATCTCTATGAGAGGGCGCTTCACATCCGCAAACTCCTTCTGATTCTGCCCAGGTCGGTTCTTATAGTGATGAGGTACCTCTTTGCCTTCCTCAGTCAGTAAGTACTCTAATGCTCTGCCGAAATCCTCATCTTAATTCCATTTGTGCTGCTTCTGAATTCTGTCTTTGTTCTTGGATCCTGTGAAATGTACATTTGGGTTCCATTTATCAGCAACATTGAGGAGAAAATGATTGAATCTAGACTGAAGGTACATTTTTCCTCAGTAGATCAAGGTCATTGGATGAGAGATGAAAGCTGTACCCCGGAAACTGTGGACATAAATGCAAAAATATCTAACTCTTACTAAAAAGAGTACCTTTTAGTGAAATATGTGTTTTCCTATTTTCATCCAAAGCTAATGTCATGGATGTTTTTATGAAAATGATGTAAACCACCTGCTCACTGCAGAAAATTTCTGTGATTTTCAATGTTGAAGTTGGGGGTTAGGGGGTAGAATTGTAGATGAGATTCATCACAGATCCAAAAAAGAATTCCTACAAATTCAGCAAAATGAGACCTAGTCAAGAAGAAAGTATTTCTTAAACATTCTCAAAAACAGTGTAACAGAAATCTTAATACTACACTGATTTTCAAAGAAACTACTCTTTTAATTAGGCAACCTGATTTTCAGTCATGTTACTTCTGAAACATAAGACTCCATTATAGGAGCATCTTCCCCAAGTCCTATTTACAAGTCCCCTTGCCATCCAACATTTCAGTTAAGCAGTTGGAAATGAAGAAATCTAGGGGCAGTCAATTTATTGAGTAAGTGTGGGGGGAAGTCTTTTTGTCCTGGCATTGATTCTTCCTTCCTAAAATTAGGGTATTTTCTCCTCTCTATTTCACTGGACCGCCATCCGTCTGTCAGCCTGCCGTACTGTGGTGGCTTCTGTGTTACTGTGATGCTGGGAGCTGTGCCACCAGTATGTCAAATACCAGCAGGATCACCCATGGTAGACAGGTTTCAGCAGAGTTTTAAGACAGACTAGGAAGAAAGGCCTGGTGATCTGCTTCCAAAAACTAGGCAGTGAAAATGTTATGGATCACAACAGAACATTATTCGACTCACTTGCCTTGGGAATGTCATCAGGATCAGTCACTGGAGGAGAACATCAAGAAGAGGGCCAGCAAGGGCATGGGAGACCTTTGACACAATAGCCATAAGAATGAACTTGAACACGCTGGCAATCATGAGGATTATGCAGGACCAGGCAATGTTTTGTTCTATACATAAGATTGCCATGAGTCAGAGTCAAGTCAGTGGCAGCTGTCTACCTATTTCACTGGAGGCTTTGAGTTCTCAGAAGCCATGGGGATTTGTTACAACCCTGCTGACTATTCCTGATATCATATTCACCCAGTTTGACCCCAAGAGACAAGTGTCATACAGTTGGGAAATGCTGGCAGAGATCCATACAGAATGAGACTCTCCTGCTGACTAAAGTATTCAGCAATGACAGTAGGAACCCATTTACACAGAAGTCACCACTGAAAAATAAGCAGTATCTAGAGACCAAAACCAAACCAAACCCATTGCCACTGAGTCGATTCCAGCTCATAACGACCCTACAGGACAGAGTAGAACTGCCCCATAGAATTTCCAAGGAGCAGCTGGTGAATTTGAACTGCCAGTGTTTTTTTTCTGGTTAGCAGCTGAGCTCTCAGCCACTTCGCCACCAGGGCTCCAGTGTCTTCAGGGATGGGTATAAATTATGTTTAGGTTAAAGAGATACCGTAAATATTTACCTTTAAATGAGCAAAGGAGTAGTCACTCAGGCAGTTGTAAAAATCTGGAGGCTCACTGTCTTCACTTTTAATTGCCTGCTGCCCTCCCTCCCAATATGGAGTGCCTTGCATTCTTGCTGGCCCTCTCCCTGATGTCTCTACGAAATTTTACTGACATGCCTGAGCACTGTTGAAACCTTCACTGTGAACCAGTAAACCACATGGATTAGGAAAGCAGACTGCTCAACAAGAAGCTTTGAAAACCTGGATCTAACTCACCATGGATCTCAACAAAATGGCAAAGATGCCATGAATCACAGGGCTGGCATTGCTTCCAGTGGTGCTGCCATAAGACGCCCCTGGCTCCCCATACCTGCCTTTGTCCAGAGAGACAAGGACCTAGCCTCGAGGGTAGAATCCTTGGGACAGGAGTTTTGAAAAGAGAGAGTAGGCTATTCTTTTTAAATTGTAAAATCAAAACTTTAACATTTTCATATCAAGTTTGTGCTTTTGAAGCCCGCACTAGATTAAAGAGCCAGAAAAACTAACTGAGACTTAAGTGTGTCTTTTGAAAGTTAGAGCACCCTTACTCTGAAACCGTTTCTCCTTCCTACATCCATTTTCAAGATGATGTGTAACATGATAATTTGCTGTTATTGTGAACTTTTTCTAAGATGGTATGTTTGAGAAATGGCAGAAGGGAAGGCATATGTTAGCTGTGGAAATTATGCTTTTGTATTTCCTACTTTCCAGACTATCTTATTTCCAAAAAAGGGTCAAGTATCATACCACATGATCTTTCAATTTCTTTGTCTTTGTCACCATCTGACAAAGTAGTCGAGTCTCTTTTTTCTCCTTCCATTTGTCACCTGTTCACCTGGATTTTACATTTCCTTTCAAGATTGACATTCTATACGCTGAACGATAACATCTCTAAAGTCTCCATAGAACAGCCCTTTACCGACGTGTTAGAGGCATAGCAATAAATAGCAGGCTTATTTTGAGTCACTTGTGAAAATATCTTACAAATATATCCATTGGATTGACTTTAGAAATTAGTATTAGACAATTGGAAACCTCCCCAAAGTCTGTACTTTGCCAGCCTTTAAGTGGAATGAGAGAGTTGAGGAGCCTTTTTCCTTTCTTGCGTTTATATCTTTTGTGACACTGGTTGTTGCCTAGTTTTAATCTTACCCAAAAGCAGGTTATAAAGCCTGGGGTTATTAGATGTTTCCTTTTAATGGTTACAAAGAAAACGTGCTTTGTTTTCTTATACGCATTCTTTAAAATTTATAGGAGAAAGCTTAAATCTGAAATACTTTTGAGTAGTAGGAAAACAACTTTAAAGACAGTCGTTAAGCTTTATGGAGGTCGTGACTGTCCCTCCCCGATATACTTGAGCAGCATTTACAGCCTGACCATGGTGTTTACAAAGGAAACTCAGCTACTTGACCTTGGCCCCCATTGTAGTGGATGTTATATTAAACTCCCCCTTGGCTTTGAAAAATACCACTTAATTTTAAGCAAATAGGACTTATATTCCACTTTTAGTTTGTGTCTGGTTGAAAGACCATAAGTTGCTTTAGTTTCTTTGGAGTTCACTAAGAAAATTTAAAGTAAGATGGAATATTATTTTGTTCTAATAATAAAAATCAGATAAAATATTTTAGATCCTTATTTTTCTGAATAGGAAGTATCTTATTAGACATCTGTTCTCTTTTCTGCCCCTTGTTCTTTCATAACTGCTTTCTTGCTTCTTTTCATAGTCTTTCACAGTACAGTGATGAGAACATGATGGACCCTTATAACCTGGCCATCTGTTTTGGCCCAACGTTGATGCCCGTCCCAGAAATACAGGATCAGGTGTCTTGCCAAGCTCATGTAAATGAAATTGTCAAAACCATCATCATCCACCATGAGACTATTTTCCCAGATGCTAAAGAGCTAGACGGTCCTGTTTATGAAAAATGCATGGCTGGAGATGATTACTGGTAAGTCGAAGAATTTTAATCCTTCTCCTGAAAAAATTATCGAAGTAGAGACATCAACTTAATTAGAAAAAAGAATTGACTGTAAGCCACCAAATGCTTCCAATTTAAAAAAGGAAGAAGAAGCAATAACGCTTGAGATATGTTAGAATATCAAGACCCATGACAAGACTGGTTTCTTATTATGGAAACTCATAATCAACCCTACCCTTTCTACTCTGTCATGGTCCCTAGGTGGTGCAAACAGGTAATGCACTCCATAACTGTGCTCCATAGGGTTTTCTGTGGCTGATTTTTCAGAAGTAGATCACCAGCCCTTTCTTCCAAAGTGCCTCTGGGTAGACTCAAAGCTCCAATTTTTTGGTTAGCTGCCAAGGAATCCTCTGGAAAGAAAGATGAATAAAACTCAGCCCTGCTGAGATACGTGATTTTATTTTTATAGTTGTATTTGTTCCAAAGCCAGTGTCAAAGGCATATTTAAATCAGTTGCCATCAAGTTGATGCCTACTCATGACGACTCTGTGTGTGTCAGAATAGAATTTTGCTCCATAGGGTTTTCAATGGCTGATTTTTTCAGAAGCAGATCACTAGGCCTTTCTTCTGAGGTGCTTGTGGGTGGATTCGAACTTCCAGCCTTTCAGTTCACAGCTGAGCACATTAACAATTTACAGCACCCAGGGTCTCTTAAGGCATATTTAGTATTTCTAAGTATCCAGGTTAAATCAGTAAGCTCTGCTGTCTTCTTCATTTTGTCAAAGAGCAAGTATGTAGATGTCTGATCAATATTATTTGATACGTTATACTCTAGGACCTTTTGTGGCTTCTGCTTTTTATAAACAGGGTAAAAACCCCATAATAAAGAGTTTTGTAGCCAATAATATAGCCTTGATTAGGGCCTTCTTCCTCTACATAGTGCTCTCTGTGAGTATTGCTCATTTTATACTGAAAGTCAATAATACAGTAGTTATCCTTGTCCCCCAGCAACAGCAATATAAATGGGCTTTTATGGTAATGTCAGGTTTGTATTTGTGACCCATGTATTCCATTTATCAGTATACATTTGAGGAGAGGTGATGTTAGTGTTAAAGGATAAATTTTAAAGGAGGATAAAAATAATGTCCCTCATAAAGGTATAAAACGAACATATATTAGACTTCATTTAATTCATTATTAATGAAGGAACTGGAAAAAATTCTATGACCAATTCAAAGGAGAAGTCAAAGAGCCATCAATTTATATGGAGTAAAAGAATGTGGAAATGAATTTGTAAAAGCTAGTCTAGGGCATATAATCAATCCTGTTCCACAAGGATCTAACTAACTTGCATTTCTATAGATAAGAATTATTTCTATTGCTATCAGTTTTCTGTAAGTTAAGGTCCATCTTTACACAGTTGTAAAATAACCTAGTCAAAAATGAAGTTATATACACTCCTGTAGCACCAGATAATCCCTGGAGTCTCCAGCATTCCATTCCATTAAAAGGATATCCCGTTACTCTTTGCCAATTCCAAAGTCTTAAATTTTCCTTTACAGTAGTAATTTTTCATTTGTTAAAATGCCACCCACTTTGAATTCATACAGATTCCCATTTCTGCTCCACAGTGACAGCCCGTACAGTGAGCACGGTACATTGGAGGAAGTGGATCAGGATGCTGGTACGGAGCCCCATACGAGTGAAGATGGTATGCCCTTTGTGCTCATTCTCTAGATCCTTTTTTAAAATTGCTTGTATTAAAAATTTAGTAGATACAAAAGAATATTTAAAGTTATGTGAAATGTGTATAGAACAGTGTTACATGGAATACCCACAGAAACAAAACAACAACAACAACAACAACAAACCCATTGCCATCGAGTCAATTCCAACTCATAGTGACCCTATAGGACAGAGTAGAACTGTCCCGTAGGGTTTCTAAAGAGCAGCTGGTGGATTTGAACTGCCAGCCTGTTGGTTAGCAGCCAAGCTCTTGACCACTGACACCACTAAGTTCAAGAAAAAAAGATGTTATCTTTGCACTTCCCTGATCTTATTACCTTCCTTACTCTTCTGGAGTAGCCACTCTATGTATCTTTAAACAATTTATTATTTCATTTTCCATTTTCTTGAACTTTCTATAAATGGAATCATATACAATAGTCTTCCCTTATCCATGGTTTCACTTCCTCAGTTTCAGTTCAACCGAGGTCCAGAAATGTTAAATGAGAACATAGCATGATGAAATCTAGCACCGTCTAGCTTCGTCATTCACATAACTTGTATTACAGTATATTGTTCTAATTGT
The DNA here is from genome assembly GCA_030035585.1 of Dugong dugon. Taxonomy (NCBI): domain Eukaryota; kingdom Metazoa; phylum Chordata; class Mammalia; order Sirenia; family Dugongidae; genus Dugong; species Dugong dugon. Next base: position 19,301,057 of record CM057465.1, read on the forward strand.
ATTATTAGTTATTGTTGTTAATCTCATACTATGCCTAATTTATAAATTAAACTTTATCATAGGTATGTATGTATAGGACAAAACATAGTATATATAGGGTTTGGTACTATCCATGGTTTCAGGTATTCCCGTGGATAAGGGGAGACTACTGTAGTCTTCATGATTTTTTTTCTACTGCATATTATGTTCCTGAAATTCATTATATCTGTTGCATGCACATAAAATCATTTATTTTACCACTGTATATGATAATCTATTGTATTTATCTATTCCATTGTTGATGAATATGTGAGATGTTTTCTATTTTTTTGCCATTAAGAACAGTGTTGCCATGAATATTTTGGAATGTGTATCTGCAACTGGACAAGAGTTTCTCTATACACCTAGGAGTAATCAAATCTTCAACTTTACTAGATATTGCAAAACTATTTTTCAAAATGGTTGTAAGAATATACAGTCCCACCCGCAGTGTATTAGCCTTCCAGTTGTATATATTCATCAATACTTGATTTTATCAAATATTTTCATCTTTGTCAGTATTGTCGGTGTGTTACGATATTTCTTTCTAATTTTAATTTACATTTCTGTGATTACTGATGAGATTGTACATATTTTAATATGTTTAGATTTCTTCTTTTGTGCGTAAAATTCCTACCAAGTCTTCTGCTCGTTTTACCGTTGGGTTCTCTGGGCTCTTTTGTTTTGGTTTTGTTTATTTGATTTATAAGAGTTCTTTGTGGATTCTGGGTCAGGTTGTTTTGTTTTGTTCTTTTTAACGGGTATATGCTTTGCAAATGTCTTCTCCTGTCCTATAGATTGTCTTTTCATTCTGTTTGTTATGTCTTTTTGCTAAACATAGTAGCTAATTTTAAAGTTGTTGAATTTATCCATCTTTTCCTTACAGTTATTTCACTTTGTGTCTTCTTTTAAAAATCCTTCTGTGCCATGAGTTAATGAGGATAATTCTACCATATTTTCTTTTAAACCCTTTACAGTTTTGCTTTTCTCATGTAGGTCTGTTTTCCACAAGTAATTTACTTTGGGGTATGGTATGAGGTAGGAGTCAATTCCCTTTTTTTTTTTTTTTTTAATATGGATACACAATTGTCCCAACTGTTCCAGTACCAATCATCATTCCCTACTGCTCCAAACCTCTGTCATAAATCAGGTAACATCTAGGTGTGAGTCTGTTCCTGGTCTCTCCATTCTGTTCCACTGATGTGCATGTCTATCCCTACACCACTGTCTTAAGTTCAATACCTTTTAATAAATCTTGATATTTGACAGAGAAGAGCTCCCATTTTGTCCTTCTTGACAATTCTTGGCCCTTTGCAATTCCACTTAAATTTTAAACCCAGTTTTTCAAGTTCTGAAAACAAAAATTGTAAAAACCTATTTGAGTTTTTATTACAGTTTCACTGATTCTACACATATTAATATAGAGAGAACTGATATTACAACCTTGAGTCTTCCAATCCATGAACATGTTATATTTCCATTTACTTAATGTTTCCTAATAAACTTGTATATTTTTATCTGTAAAGATTTCTTCTTCTTTTCTAACTTCTTAAGCTTAATTCTTAACATTACTTTTCAATACTTCCTATAAGCTGTCAGTTTTCTTTTAGCAACTTTTTAGCCATATCCACAAGTTCTTTTATTATCTCTTTAACACTGACTAATCTGCTTGAAACTCATCCATTGAATTATTATTTTTAATTATTATTTTATTTCTAGAAGTTATGTTTGGTTTGCTTTCCTATCTGCTGCTTGGTCTTTTTTTTTTTTTTTAAGAGATTATGGTTTTTATTATCATTTCTTTTATAGCTCAGATTAATCATGTTTTATGTATTATAGCAGTAAAGGCTCTAATTAGCCAAGTACATTACAGTAATCTGTTGTCGAGACAGAAATCTCATGATGATGTGATGTGTCTAGAAATATAGCCGTTTGTGCAAGAGCCAAAGTATGATGTATCTCCCAGCATCTAAAATGTCCAGCTGGAGAACATGAACTCATCTTAGCTGAGTAACAGAGGTAAATAACTAGCATTCCTCAATGTACATGTTGGCTTCAGCTAGTCTTTTTCATGTGAATTTTTATTTTTTATTATTGTACTTTAGATGAAGTTTTACAGAACAAACTACCTTCTCATTAAACAATTAGTACACATTGTTTTGTGACATTGGTTACCAACCCCACGATATGTCAGCACTCTCCCTTCTTGACTTTGGTTCCCTATTACCAGCTTTCCTGTCCCCTCCTGCCTTCTAGTCTCTGCTCCTGGGCTGGTGTACCCCTTTAGTCTCATTTTGTTCTATGGGCCTGTCTAATATTTAGCTGAAGGTTGAACCTCAGGAGTGACTTCATTACTGAGCTAAAAGGATGTCCAGCAGCCATACTCTTGGGGTTTCTCCAGTCTCTGTCAGGCCAGTAAGTCTGGTCTTTTCTTTTGAGTTAGAATTTTGTCCTACATTTTTCTCCAGCTCTGTCCGTGACCCTCTACTGTGATCCCTGTCAGAGCAGTCGGTGGTGGTAGCCGGACACCATCTAGTTGTGTCGGCCTCAGTCTGGTGGAGGCTGTGGTAGTTGTGGTCCTTTAGTCCTTTGGACTAATTTTTCCTTTGTGTCTTTAGTTTTCTTCACTCTCCCTTGCTCCAGACAAGGTGAGACCAGTGGAATATCTTAGATGGCCGCTCACAAGTTTTTAAGAACACAGATGCTACTCACCAAAGTAGAATGTAGAACATTTTCTCTGTAAACTATGTTATGCCAGTTGAGCTAGATGTCCCCCGAGACCATGATCCCCACAGCCCTCAATCCAGCAATTCGGTCCCTCAGGGAGTTTGGATGTGTCCATGGAGTTTCTATGACCTTGCCTTGGACAAGTTATGCTGGTTTCCCCAGTATTATGTACTGTCTTACCCTTCACCAAAGTTACCACTTATCTATTGTCTATTTAGTGTTTTTCCATCCTCACCCCTCCCCTCCCTTGTAACCATCAAAGATTGTTTCTTTTTGTGTGTAAACCTTTTCATGAGTTTTTATAGTAGTAGTCTCATGCAATATTTGTCCTTTTGTGATTGACTTATTTCACTCAGCATAATGCCCTCCAGATTCATCCATGTTGTGAGATGCTTCACAGATTCATCATTGTTCTTTATCGTTGTGTAGTATTCCATTGTGTGTATATAGCATAGTTTATTTATCCTTTCATCTGTTGATGGGCATCTATGTTGTTTCCATCTTTTTGCTATTGTGAACAATGCTGCAATGAATATGGGTGTGCATATGTCTATTCGTGCGAGGGCTCTTATTTCTCTAGGATATATTCCTAGGAGTGAGATTGCTGGATCCTATAATGTTTCTATTTCTAGCTTTCTAAAGAAGCGCCATATTGTTTTCCAAAATGGTTGTACCATTTTGCATTCCCACCAGCACTGCATAAGAGTTCCAATCTCCCCGCAGCCTCTCCAACATTTGTTATTTTCTGATTTTTTGATTTGTGCCAGTAATGCTGGGGTGAGATGGTATCTCATTGTGGTTTTGATTCACTCTAATAGCTAGTGATCGCGAACATTTCCTCTGTGTCTGTTAGCTGTTTGAATGTCTTCTTTGGTGAAGTGTCTGTTCATTTCCATTGCCCATTTTTTAATTGGATTATTTGTCTTTTTGTTGTAGAGGTGTTGGATTTTCCTGTAGATTTTAGAGATAGACCTTTGTTGGATTTGTCATAGCCAAAATTTTTTTCCCAGTGTGTAGGTTCTCTTTTTACTCTTTTGGTGAAATCTTTTGATGAGCATAAGTGTTTAATTTTTAGAAGATCCCAGTTATCTAGCCTATCTTCTGGAGTTTGTGTGTTGTTAGTTATGAATTATATCCTGCTAATGCCATGTATTAGGGCTCTAGCGTTGATCTATTTTTTCTTCTATGAACTTTATAGTTTTTGGTTTTATATTTAGGACTTTGATCCATTTTGAATTAGTTTTTGTGTATGGTATGAGATATGGGTCCTGTTTCATTTTTCTGCAGATGGACATTGCTTGGTCATTTTTTTTATAGTCTCTTGCTCTCTATCCACAATATCCATCCTTTCCATTGTGTCAGATTATATATCTGATAATTCTAATTATCTGAAGTCATCACAGATTTGTTTCTGTTGAGTCTCATTCATTGAGTCTTATTTTCCAATATGTTTTGTCAATTTTTTATATATTTCTTAGAATTTTGTTGATGGGAATTTCTTTAGGACTTAGTTGAAGGTTAGTTTCTCCAGAGAAGTTTTTCATTTACTTCTGCATGGGGTACAGCCAGTCTGGGACCACGTTAAATGTTCAGCTTGAGGTTTTCCTTGCCACCTAGGTAGTGTGAATTTAAACTGCAGGTTGGCCTAAGGACTGAAGTGTAATTGGGATTCTCATAGATCATTTTTTCCAAGGTTTGAGACAGGTGATTTACTTAAGTCTCCAGGGTAGATGTGTGTATGTGTGTTTACCATGGGGGTGCGGGGGGCACTAGAGCAGAGATTTCTTTCTAGTTCACTCTGATACTGAGAGTGGGGCCTTTTGGGGCATCTTTTGGGCAGGCCCTAGACTTAGACTCCTGTAAGAAACCGAAGCATAAATTAATCAGGTTGGAAAAATTCCCTCAAGGTAAAATGCTTTAGTATTCTGTTTACCTCTTAGTTCCTACTTTCATTGAGTTTTTGGTCTTTAAGTATTCCTCATTATCTTGATAGCTCATTAATGCAATTACAAACTTTTTTTTTAATTCGGCAATTTTAGTTGATTTCAAGAGGAGGGTAGAGTGTCTAGTGTCCACCATCTATCTACTTAAAAAAGAAATTTTCCTTGTGTCTTTAAAAGGAAGGTGAATTAATATTTTCAAACTTAAGTTAGAAGATATTCTTTAAAGTAAGAACTTTATTTCTGTGATGTTGCTTTTGAAAGTCACTGAGCCTTTCCTCTGCCACCATCCTTTCTTTTGTCTTAGGTTTCTTTGTTTTGCTATATGGTTCCTTCCTTTTTCGCTGCTGACTTCTCCAAGTGTTTCCTTGCTTTCCCTAGTGGCAGGAAAAGCCAAGGTGGATTCCTCAGCCATCTATCTTCCCAAACACCAGTCTCACCACTGTGCCATCTGTCAATTGCTCTTACCTGTTGACTACAAGACAGCATCTTTTCTCAGTGCTCTGTTTGTGTTTTAGATAACATTTTGATCATATTAATCTGATCTCTCTGGAAAGCAAAGCATTGCTTACAAAGAACAGGTATTCTCGCCCACAGCCATCCTCCAAAGTTCTGTAACTAAATTAACTAGAGTATTGATTATCCCTTTGATCACCCAGGTATTGTGTTTTCTCTGTCACAGTATCACTAGAGAGAGTAGCTTTTATTTCCAAACGACAGGCTGTCACAGCACAAAACCATCATCTGCAAGGGCAGTGGGCAGCAGATCTAGGAGGGAAAGTGTTGGGGACAGCAAGGTCCCAAAGAAAAAGCTGATGTGCTAACATTTTGTATAAAATTACAAGAAATGGAAATCAAAGGCTTGACAGCACCAGGCAGTCAGGAAATTGGCTCTGCTGAATTTTCTTCCCCTTTGCACAAAATTATAATAGGCCCACAGGAAAATTAAGTTATTGTGTTACACTCTTGCTATGACTGTTGTATCAGCAGCAGCATTCTACAGTGTCTCCGCAGGACCTTAAAGAATGTGCGCCTCTCTCTATGAAAAGGGCTTGGCGTGTTACCACACCCTGCGATTGATTTGCTCGGCAGTGACTGGACTAAGATGTGTGTAAATAGCTTATTGATTGACACTTGACTGTGAAATGGCTCTCACAGGAGTAGAAAGAGTCAAAGTAATGAAATTGCTGAGAATTACTAGTTGATGTACTAGGATTACCAGTTAATGTATTTCTGATTCATCTTGTCATTCTGTCATAACCTCTCCACATTTGAATGAATTTAGCAGAGTCTCATAATCCTGTTGCTAGTTGTTTAAAAACAAATAAAAAGAAGAGATGACTATCATAGAAGTCATGAGTATGAAATTATGATTTTATTAATATAGATTGATTGATAGATCTGTTAAATAGTCTTAAATAGCCCTTGGCCAACATTGACAACGTATCATTGAATGGTATTAAAAACAATGATGGTTCTCTGTTTCCTTTTGACAAGTATGTAGATTGTATACTGTGTCATGTGCTGGTATCTAAAATTTTTTTAGTAAAACCAAATATAAATATATGGGTGTATGCACACAGGAGCTTGCAAATTATATGTCACTGAGTTCAGTTTAAAGAAATTGGCATGTCATCCTCCATGGGCATGCTTATTTCCATTCCCTACTCCATGACATGTTTATTTCTATCCCCTAGGGAGAAATGGGTAAATTTTGGTATCTGTCATCTCAGATCAACGAGGATTTATTCTCTGTCTGCAAGTTTAGAATTATAAAGTCATTCCCTTTAAATGTAAAGTTGTATTCACTGTTCAGTGAAGCAGACTTGTAGATACCTAATAAGCTGCTGTTTATATTGTTATATTGTTTTAATAAAGAAAGTGTCATTTTAGGGGGGAATTACCAGAGTGTTAACATTTGATGGAAAAATCATAGTCAATTTCTAAAGGACTTAAACTATTGTTTTAAAAATTATATGCACATATATTTTCCAAGAAGTGTACTACATGGAGATTATAGTATTGCAGTTCTGCAATATAAAATACTATTCACTTCAAACACTATCCACTAGAAAATTCTTTAAAAGGGGGGCATTTTTCTTTGTGTTTGTTTAAAATATTTAGTTCAGCTGAAATTCACCTAGGCTCTTCAGATAAGGTAAAACATAAGCTTTTTCAGTGTATTTGTTTTTATGCTTTTGCCTTACATATCCAGAGAATGTTTGAATTTATCAAGTAATAAACAAGTTAGATGCCTATCCAAGGATTTTGCACGCGGTCCATAAAAGTACAACAGATATTGAAGATATTGCAATCTATTTTGAAAAAAAAAAAAATCTTTGAAATGGGAAGGTCTATTATAAAGGAAAACAAGGCAATTTCCTGAGGAAATATTTGGCATATATTCAGGTTTTAATCTGTTATGTGTACATATATTTTAGAATATTTGGAAACTAATATGAGCTCAGTTTTTTTAGAAAATGAGCTATTGCCCATTTCATAGATGTATCTCTGTAAGCATTTGCCACTTGTCTTGGCCTTTTTTAGATCTGTTCATTGTTGATTAGAAATTTACTCCCCTGTGTTGAAGTAGTGGTGATAGCAGGGATGAGGATGGGTGTCAGTGGCAGACGGAAGGAAAGAACATATGGCCTCAAACTGAAAGGCATTTTGCAGTAATCTTAATCACAAAAAGCGTGTCTTATAAATTGTTTCGGTTACTTCGTCCTTTTATTTGCCTTCAGTATTTGTGGTCAGAATTGAGCAAAACTGAAATTCTTACTTTAGACCCAGAGTTCTATGTCTTTTTTTTTAATTTTTATTTTGAGATTATTATAGATTCACATGCAGTTTTAAGAAATAATACAGGGAGATCTCATACATGTTTTCCCCAGTTTTCCCCAATGGTAACATCTAACATAACTGTAGTACTGTGTCACAACCAAGATATTGCCATTGATATAATCCATCAAGTATAGTCGGATTTCACCAGTTTTGTTGTTGTTGTTATTAGGTGCTGTTGAGTCGGTTCCAACTCATAGCGACCCCACATACAACAGAACAAAACACTATCCAGTCCTTCCCCATCCTCAAATCGTTGTTATACTTGAGCCCATTGTTGCAGCCACTGTGTCAATTCATCTCATTAAGGGCCTTCCTCTTTTTCGCTGATCCTCTACTTTACCAAGCATGGTGTCCTTCTCCAGGGACTGATCCCTCCGGATAACATGTCCAAAATATGTGAGACGTAGTCTTGCCATTCTTGCTTCTCAGGAGCATTCTGGTTGTACTTCTTCCAAGACAGATTTGTTCACCAGTTTTACATGCACTCATTTGTGTGTGTGTGTATGTGTGTTTAGTTCTATGGCATTGTATCACATGGCCACCACCACAATCAAAATACAGAACAGTTCATCACTAGGATCCCTTGCCTACCCTTTCATAGCCACACGCACCCCATTTCTTCCACCCCTACCCATCCCTAACCCCTGGCAACCACCAGTCTGTTCTCCATCTCTATAATTATGTCATTTCAAGAGTGATATAAATGGAATCATGTGGTATGTAACCTCTGGAGTTTGGATTTTTCAGTCAGTAAAATTCCTTTGAATATCCTTTGATCTCTAGAAAATACAGTTTTTGAATCTGGTCTTTTAATTTGGGTAGAGGGCAGTGTATGATATGCTTATTTCGTAGTTAAGATTTAAATATATTTTTGATACTAGAGAAAACAAAGCTGTCATTACTGTTGGTGGTAGCTTGTCATTAAGTTGCTGGTAGTTTGAGGATTTAACAGTGCCAAAAAAGTACATGAGGAAATTAAATATGTTTGAGTAGTTTTTAATATGGTAATTTTCATAACCTTGATTTTCTTAAAAATAAGCAAATAAAGCATAGACTTTATATCTGTCATGGGATACTGATTTTTCCATGTCATAAATGGCATCAACATATTGCAAGGGAACTCCATCAATGTTAACATCACATTGGAGCAATTGTGGAGGATATTACAATCCAAGGAAAGGTTTTATATATCACATTAAAAAATTTAAAATGGTTTTTATTAGACTGCCATTTCATCTCTAGAAAGAGGTTGTACGAATTAAAATCTAATGTCCAATTTTTTTTTATTTTTTATTTTTTATTTTTTTGCCAGAGAAACCGATGACAGCAAGAGAGTGCTTTTCTGTTAGCGCTTTTAAAGCCTCTGTTTGCTCCTTGCCATCATGATTTGCTTATGATCCTCTTCAGACTGGATATTAAAAAGGCTTGTTTATTTCTAAAGCCTCATATAGCCCTTTCAGATAGTGTATCATGCCTTCCTACCAACCCTGTCCCTCACTGTTTCCTGGTCTGTTCTTTGCAGAATGTGAGCCAATAGAAGCAATAGCCAAGTTTGACTATGTTGGGCGGTCTGCCAGAGAACTGTCTTTCAAGAAGGGTGCCTCCCTGCTGCTGTATCACCGCGCATCTGAGGACTGGTGGGAAGGCAGACACAATGGGATTGACGGGCTTGTGCCTCACCAGTACATAGTGGTGCAGGATATGTGAGTAGTTCTGGTTTCGATTGCCTGAGTTTTTCCAATAGAGGACTCCAGCCATTGTTCTTAAGCTGAGCTTGGTCTTGTGAGAAAAGTGTAGAAAGGATTGCAGAGAGAAACTTCTGAGCCAAGCACAGTTCTTCGCCTTGCTAGTGGGTCTTTGCCTAACAGTACTTCAGGCCCAGAAGGTTTTCATTTCCCAAACTCTTGCCAGTAGGTTTAGAACAAAGACTAGTGGGAGACACCTTTTGACCTTTCAGGTTCTTAGAAAAATCACTTATGCAGAGAATGGCTTTAAGAGCTGAAATGACACCGCTAATTCCAAAAACAAGGGTGCATTTCTCTTTGTGTCTGTCTACTGTTTCAACTCCAGATTCCCAGGAGGGAGGATACTGACCTAAAGTCTAAAAAGAATCATATCTAGGATTTTTTTTTTTTTTTTAGTTTTGCCAATGAAAAATCCCTAATTCCAAAAATATTTAAATACATGGGAAGATGGTCATAACATTTTAAGTGAAAATAAAGATTACAAACTATTGTGGGCAGTATAATCCCAGTTTTGCAGATAAAATATTTCACAATGTGCCATCAATTTAAGAGTAGCCTCTCAAAAGAGAAGTACAATCATATAAAATGTATACAGTGATGGATAATACAGCCTAATTTCAGAATGCAGGAAATATTATGTGTGTGTGGATATAAACATGCAGTCATGTACATCTGAAGTGCATAAACAGTTACAGTACAAATACTATACATATATATGCGCACACTCATAGATACGTATCCCAGGCTTGGAGAAAAGCCTAGAAGGATATTTTCTAAAATGATAATAGTATTTATCTCTAGATATTATGTTATATTATGGGTGATTGTTTTTCATTCTTTTTGTACCTTTGAATTTTCCAAATTACCTGCATTTGTATTGTTTTCATAATGAAAAAGAAAACACTTATGTTAATACAAAAGACCTATACATTAATAAAACCAAAAAACTAGATGCCATCAAGTCTATTTTGACTCATGGCAAACCCATGTGTGTCAGAGTAGAACTACACTCCGTGGAGCTTTCAATGGCTGACTTTTTGGACGTAGATCACCAGGCCTTTCTTCCAAAGTGCCTCTGGGTAGACTTGAACCACCAACCTGGTTAGCAGCCTAACACATAAACCATTTGTAGCACCCAGGGACTCCTAAATACCTTCACTTTTTTTTTTTTTTTTTACTCCATTCTAGCAAAAGACCCTCACTCTTGATTCTCATTGTTTCAGGGATGATACGTTTTCAGACACTCTAAGCCAAAAAGCAGACAGTGAAGCTAGCAGTGGGCCAGTCACTGAAGACAAGTCTTCATCCAAGGACATGAACTCCCCAACAGACCGTCATCCTGATGGCTATTTAGCCAGGTAGGTAGAGTCTGGTAATCAGGCTCCTCAACGTCTAATTCTCCAGGGGCTACGAGGAGCCACTTTACCCTCAGCCCCCCAGTATTACCCAGTGTGATAAGCTTCCCTATTTTCTCTCGGTCTAGACAAAGAAAAAGAGGAGAGCCACCCCCTCCGGTAAGGCGTCCTGGCAGGACCAGCGATGGCCATTGCCCCCTCCACCCTCCACATGCTCTTTCCAACTCCTCAGTTGACCTGGGGTCCCCAAGCCTCGGCAGTCACCCCCGGGGCCTGCTGCAGAATCGTGGTCTCAACAATGACAGCCCTGAGAGGAGGCGCCGGCCCGGCCATGGCAGCCTGACCAACATCAGTCGGCATGACTCCCTCAAGAAGATGGACAGCCCTCCTATTAGAAGGTCTACGTCATCGGGGCAATACACAGGCTTCAATGACCACAAGCCACTGGACCCAGAGACAATTGCTCAGGTACGATGCTTTAATGGAATATTGTGTGCTGAGTACACAATATGATGGTATGATGAAGGACGTGTGAAGATTTACCTTCTTCAAATCTTGTAGCTATGTTTCTTGTATAGGACCAGCTAAAGAAAAAGGAAAGGAAATTAGCCCATTCTTTAAGGTCTAGCTGTGAGTCTCCTTTGAAGAACCATTTGTTACCTAGAAGAGCCAAGATTATTAGGTTCATATTGATTTAACCAGAGACATGCCAGAAATGTAGGACCCAGGACATTCAAACCCATCATTGCTGAATAGCCGGGAAGATTTTAAAAAGGAAGAATGATGAGGAAGGACTAGCTATACCAGATACTATTGTATTCTACGGCTAGTAGAAAAGACAGATAATGAAACAGAATGGAGGGCCCAGAAAAAGAAAAATTTTAGCGTGTGATAAAGATGACACTTTCAATTTAGAAAATGATCGATTAGTCAATAAATAGTGTGATAAATAATGGTTAGCCCTTTGAAGAGAAGAAAGTCTGAATCCTACTTCACTCCTGAACCCATGCGTGCCATCACTTCCCAACACTGACTGGGGATAGGAGCTTCGTAGTTTTTTCTAATAATTAGAATTGACAAAGTAAAATTAAACATTATTGAATTTGACCATTGTTCTACCGTTTTGCTCTCTGATTCTTTTTGCAGCCTAGGCCATCAGAAAACATGTTTATAGCCAGTGACAAAGGACTTGAATAGAATCTAAAACAACTGTCAGTAAAGTTTAACAACTGACTAAATAGATCAAAAAAGAGAGTGACAAAGAAACGAGTGAAACACACATGGGAAATATTAAAGATGGATTCTTCTTAGTGAAAAGCACCCAAGAACACTTGCTCTGATATGATAAATTTCCAAGCAATTTTCAGTATCCTAACTGAAAAGAATCTTAGATAGCAAATTAGATTGTGTGAGGAGTTTAATGTGTGTGTGTGTGTGTTAATTAAACCAATTTTAAATGCACAACAATTTCTCAGCAAAAATCAAACAGACTTTTGACTTTTTGTTTCCATTTAAAGTGCTACACAGTAGTCTCGGGGGACATCTAGGTCAATTGGCATAACATCGTCCATAAAGACACTGTTCTATATCTTACTTTGGTGAGCAACATCTGGGGTCTTAAAAGCTTGTGAGCAGCCATCTAAGATACAATTCTTGGTCTCTTGTCATCTGGAGCAAAGAAGAGTGAAGAAAACAAAAGACTCAAGGAAACAGTCTAAGAAACTAATGGACTACTTGAACCACAGCCTCCACCAGCCTGAGACCAGAACTAGATGGTGCCCAGCTACCACTACCGACCACGCTGATTGAGATCACAATAGAAAGTCCTGGACAGAGGGGGAGAAAAATATAGAACAAAATTCAGATTCATAAAAAAGACCAGACTTACTGGTCTGAAAGATACTGGTGGAACCCCCAAGACTATGGCCCTTAGACATCCTTCAAACCTGGAACAGAACCCACTTCCAGAGATCACGTTTCAGCCAAACAATAGACAAGCCTATAAGGTGATCAGTGACAGTCGTGAGGAATGTGCTTCTCAAAACAGTCAACCACAAGAGACCAAAAGGGCAGAATTTGCCCAAAAAACAAAGTTCAGAAGGCAGGAAAGATGGGTGAGTGGAAACAGGGAACCCAGGGAGGAAGGAGGTAGAGTGCTGTCACACTGAGGGGATTGCAACTAATGTCACAAAACAAAATGTATATGAATTGTTGAATGGGAAACTAATTTGCTCTGTAAACTTTCACTCAAACCACAAAAAAAGTTCAAAAAATAAATAACGTGTTACACAAGGCATTTTGAGGCATACCTTACTTAGAACCAGTGATATTTGTCTATAGCTGAATTTAATGCTTTGAGAAACCCATAACATCACTGCTTATTATAAGCAGGTGAACATGATTTGGGTTAGAGAAGTGGGGAATAAGGATCTTGGAGGTGAGAAGGCATAATAAGGTCTATTTAACCCTTTTGCTTCTAGAACCAGTAACACCTTCTCTTGTAAATCATTTAAAAAAAAAAAAAAAAACTCACCAAATAAACTAGGCTCTGCACATTTTCTTTCTGGGGCAGATGTTTGTTATTAAAAAAATAAAAAATCCATATATTTAGCAGCAATTGGAAATCACATGTGAAAGTAATCATAGTGATGTCTTGAAAAGTGATGTCATCCTCACAAAATGGCTTCCAGCTTTGCCCTTTATTTATTTTTCCATCTCTAGCCTTCACATTTTCCCATGGGGACAAATATGCATGCCATCATGATGTTCATACAAAAAACATGCAAATTCCTTCATTAAACAAATCAATGGAATCTCTGATGGTGCTTTTTAAAACACTACAGTATCCACATGTGATCACTATATCTTGGTTTCTTCATTATCGGAGGCTATAATTTAACATTAGTATCTCAGTTTATTCATTTAACAAACTTTATTGAGCACTTCCGGTATGTCAGGTCTCATCCTAGGTGTAATGGATACAAAGTTAAATCAGTAGTCCCTGCCTCAAGGTGCTTACAATCCAAAGGGAAAAATGGATAGAAGAAATCCATTACTGGTGTGCAGCTTTGTAAGGGTTATGTTCCAGGTAAGTGGAAGGAGCCATAGAAATGTAAAAAAGAGACATTTCAATCAGACCAGGGCAGTGGTTCTCCATCCTGTCTCACCTAACATCCCACCTTTTATAAAACAACCATTTTGTAATTCCCCTTTTACTATCCTGAAATAAATTCATAGATGATATACATATTTTAGAAAAATATATAAAGCTCTAAATGTAATATAAAGGAGAAATAAAAGAAACTATTAAACATTTCAGTTAATGCTTGGGCTTGACTACACTGGAAGACATGAAATAAATGATTTCACCTATATGTAGAATTATCATAAATGCAACACTTAAAAATGCATATTAATACAAGAGCATTACATTAATTGGTTTTAACTCAAATTCCATGAAAGGTGTTCCCAATAGTGATGTGACTTTCCCAAAATGGTAGAAAACTCCCGTTCGTAAGGTTCCAATCAAAACAAAGTATAATTCTCATTCCATTTATATAGTAGTTGCATTCCTGGAAAATTCAACACCATGCAAAGAATGCTTTGCATTTATATGTGAGGAAAGAGGTTCTAGGCTGAGGTATATAAACAGGGTTTTCACCTACAAAAATATCTGGAGGAAAGTTGAGCAAGATGCAGGACAATTCTTCATTGCTTGTGAACTACCCAGGGCACTTGCAAGATATCTAGTATCTCTGGCCCCTGTCTACCAAATGCCAATAATGCTTCCCATTCATTGTGACATTAAAAAAATACACACATACACACATCACAAATTATGAAAATGCCCTCTATAGGGCAGTATCATTTTAACTGAGATCCACTAAACAAGGCACTAGGGGGAAAGCTTAAGCTGCCTTTTAAAGAACTGCTGGGACTTAACCAAGTGCATACTAAGTGCTCAAAAATTATTCGCTGAATAAATGAATATTGAAGCCTGATTTTTCCATTCCTATTCACATTTCTTAAGAAACTGCTGTAGTATCTAAATGTAAGCTATTTTTTACCATAAGCTGAAACATGAATAAGTCAGCATGCAAGTTAGAAACCACTAAAAGGCTACTTACTGCCTTGGAGTGACAGATGTTTGACATAGCTCCATGAGCCATCACATCTTGGTCTCCTGAACACTCAGAGTCAAAATAATTGTGTAAGATGGCATTGTGTTCATACACTCTGTGGGTGATGATGTTAAAATATTCATACTCTTCACTGGCCTGTTTGCTTTGAAATGGAATATATAGGTCTCTACATTGGTATTAATTATCAGTCTGTTCTGTCTTCTGATTATTTTTCAACAGGATATTGAAGATACGATGAACACAGCCTTGAATGAACTCCGAGAACTGGAGAGACAGAGTACAGCAAAGCACGCCCCTGATGTAGTGCTGGATACCTTGGAGCAAGTGAAAAACTCTCCCACACCTGCCACTTCCACGGAATCTCTCAGCCCTTTGCACAACGTTGCCCTCAGGAGCTCTGAGCCTCAAATTCGACGCAGCACTAGCTCCTCCAGTGACACAATGAGTACTTTCAAGCCAATGGTGGCACCCAGAATGGGTGTTCAGCTGAAGCCCCCAGCCCTCAGGCCAAAACCCGCTGTTCTTCCAAAAACAAACCCCACCATAGGACCTGCCCCACCTTCCCAGGGTCCAACAGACAAGTCTTGCACAATGTAAAAACCAGCTGAGCAAGGTCATCAGAGGAGGCAATTAAAAAAACGGATTAGTGACAAAAGTCAACAATCCATAGCTTTCATTAGTTTTGTGCTTATAACTGGAGATCTTTTGGCTTTTCTATGTTCTCGAATGTAATGTCTGAGACTAGCTAAATTAACACGGGCATTTGTATTTTGTAATTTTTTTTTAATAACTGGACATATGTCGTTTTTAAAGACAATAGAAACACTTAGACTTACTTGAAAATCCAATGCTGCACCACTTGTAATGAAGGCAACACCACTCTCTGCATCGTACTGTGCTTCAGATTTAGTGTAGCCTGAGTGAGTCAGAAATGCTGTGACCTGAAGACACAAGAATCCAAGCTTCAGGCCTTGTTGGGTATAACCAGTGTGGGTTTGTGGCACGTGGGCGGAATGGCTGAAAGCTGAAAATGGCATTACTAGCTGATAGTGAGCAATTCTGATCCCACAGCCAGGGGGTGGGGGGAGGGCATGTAGGCCCAGCTCATGCTAAAGACTTGCAGTTGTCACAGTGGGTCCTTCTTGGGTGGGTAGTACCCTCTTTCATAAAAATAATTCGCCTGGGCCCAGGTTAAAGGCTCAGTGGAAGAGGGTAGAACCTCTGCAATTACTGCTTGAACTGAACTGAACCTGGGAAAGGAGAAAAGCAAAGTCCTTCAGAGCTGTCAATGTCACTCCTTCCACAAGCCTGGTCAGGCCCCGGAAGATTTCCACGTCTGTCCCAGCATTCATGAAGGACTGACTATAACACACGGTCTAATTGAAAAGACTTCCTGGTTACACTACTCATCCAACTCCTGTGGAAATATGTTGTGTAATAACTGCCTAGAAAATATTTCTATCAGTCACCCCCTAAATCCCTGTGTTCTCTGTGGAAATGGAGAACAAGTAGTATTGAAGTCCTTTGTTCCCTCGGTTTGCTCTTATCCTAAATAAATTACCCTGGTTCCTTTAAACTTCCTGTAGAGGCCTGATAATTCTCAGCTGAACTCACAGCTCTCCTCTCCATTTGTCTTCTTTGGGCCAGTGCAGAACTGGCTATGGTACTAGAGGAAGAGCCGTGCCCGGCCAAGGTGGGAAGATTACCTCATGGTTCCAGGATGACTTTCCCCTGATTTTGCGCCCTGAAACCATGCCTTTTTTTTTGCTTGTGGTCCGTCCATAACTCACATGGGCAGCTGAGCTCCATCAGGGACCCTTTTTCTCTATGACATCCTAGCACATCCACAATTCTTCTCTAACCTGCATTTACGCCATTTTCCCGGCCATCTTACAAAGACTGCTTTTTACTAAGGTACAAATCACTTTTCTCCTATCAGCAGCAGCTTATATCATCTGTAAACTCACGAGCATCTTGTCTACTCTCTCACTGAATTTCTAGATGAAGAGACGTTTTGAAAAAAAAAAAAAAAACGGATGGCCCAGAACAAACCCTTCTGGACCACCATGGATTTCCGTCTAGGTTCACACTTACCTTTTGATGACTCGTATTTGGTTTCAAACTGGCAATCAATTCCATGTGCACCTAAGAGTTATCCAGTCTGAACTTCGAATTATCAGCCCATTGGTGAATGCGTCATGCAGGGAAAAAAATCAGGATCTGTACTAAAATCAAGATCATTGCTTTTATCTCCACCTCAGTTTGCCAATCTAATCATCCAGTTGTAGAAAGAGATGAAATTAAGGTAAAGATATCATTACCTTTCAGAGTCACACTGCTGGCTGCTTGCCAAGTCCTAATTTCATACATGGATTGAAAAGTGATTTTTTTTTTTTTTTAAACTATTTCCAAATATGGTAAACTTAAACCTCTGAATTTTCAGAACCATCTTTTTTGCTCGTTTTAAAAAGGAGGCCCAGCTCAGCATCTTGTCTAGCCCCTAATCATTTCTCTTGAGTTTTACTGGTCCTTCAGCACCTTTAGACATGATGGAGACACAGCCAGGCTTGAGCTTCCAATAGCATTTTCCCTTTTAAACAATATTCCCTGGCTATGCCTTTCCTATATAATCTCCCAGTCCTGCCCAGATTCCACTTGGGTTTCTGATTTTCTGTTGCTAGGTACAGAAACAGAAGCAGAGAGTAAAGGTGGAAGTAACAAAAGAGGGCAGGGGATGCAAACTTGAAATGTTGTAGAAATTGCAGGGGAAAAAGGGATACTTAAAATCCATTTTCCTTATTTGACAGAAGAGTAAGATGTTAACCGAGAGCGTCGGAAGGGCAGAAGTGTTTTTAATTTATTATTCTCATGGCTTTTACAAGCTTTGGCATTAGCTTTGTAGATCTTACTCCTGCAAGCGTATTTCTCCAGGCTTCTCCCTGGTAATCCTCCTTAGTGTCTCCTCTCTTTGTTGTTTACACTTACGATGAAAAGAGGATTGCTTTTCCACCCACCAAATCAGGACTCTGCTGCTGCGCTGGACAGAGAACATGCTGCTCCAGACCCTCCCGAGCCTCAGAGGCTGTGCCTTCTTAGAGGACACAGGTCCTAACGTTCTCCCATTGCTGTCCCTTACCTGTCTCTATCCTCTCTCCCTATACCCCTGTTGTCACCCAGAGGCTTTTTTTTTTTTTTTTTCTTTCCAATTTCATGGGAGGAATAGGACTTGGTAAGGACTGGCTTATCCTTACTTTGCTCAGTGAAAGTTTTCAGATTCCAGGAATAAGAGAAGATGGCCACCTCACAAAGGATCCATAATTACACAGGGTAAAGTCATTAAAAGCTTCAGCAGCTGAGAGGGCTCACCTGGCCTCCTTTATAGTACTGGTGCAACACTCAGAGGGGAGGCAGGAAGACATGTTCTGCCCCCAGTGTCCTCGTGGGCAGTTTGGGGAGGGGTGTCATTTGAAAACTGGGTGAATGATGGTTCTACAAAGCTTACCTGACTCCACTTACACAAAAATATGTATTCACAGCTGACAGAACCGTATGTTCATGCCCCATCCACAGAACTCACAGAAGTAGATTTACCAGTTCAGCCTTTTAGTTTGGGTCAGGGGAGTGGGAGGTGGATTATTGGGACAGGGGAAAAAAGGTACCAAGGACACATTTTTTGAGGAGTGTTTTCTAAACTGTTTCAACTTTGTTGAGTGGCCCTTTGTAGAGCTCCGTATTAAGTGTGTCATTGTTAAGCGGTTTCGCGTGTTTTCACACAACATAATCTGACTTTGGTGCCTCTTGAGCCATCCATAGAATAATTTGCAGCAGGGTCCTGCATAACGTACTGCAATGCCCGTGAACAGTTTTCAGTGCATATAGAGCTCCAGGGGTCAAAATGTATTGGTTAAGAGTTTTCTTTGTAGTTTTGTCCATTCCCAAAATTGGTCCATAATTAAGGAAAAGAAAAGGGGAGGGGTAGTGGTCTCCTTAGCATTTGGTGGTGACATAGCCGCTGGAGTCTACAAACTGAAGAAACTTTACCCTGAAAGTCAGGGCCTCTGAAACCCAAAGTTAAAGAACCTGTGAGTCTGTTGGTGGCTTTCGAAGACTTCCAATTTGGGATGACACCTCTTTATTCCTGACACAGCAGTGAGAGGTCATGAATACAGAAATGCACTTGGGACTGAGTCCTGCTTTGAATCGTCCACCACAGAGGCCCTGAGCACAGAGCAGCTTAGAAGTAAAGGCTCTCCCCATGTGTAAACAGAGCCTCTGCTCCAGACCACCCACGGAGCTGAAAACCCATCCTCCAATCGGGCTTGGGTTTCAGGGTAATTTTGGCACAGCTTTGTTCAGATTGGTAAAACAAACTGGAATTTGATCTTTCACTTACCCTAGTATACTTTCTTTTAAAAAAAAAGTCTATGTGGTATAATTGAGATGGGTACCTGTATCTTTAAATTACAAAGGGAATTTTGTATGTTTAAATAATTGTACTAGGTTCCATAATGCTTACCTTAGAAACTGTTTAGTAAAATATATAAACTGTGCATTTGTGAATGTCCCCCTTAGAGCATTCATCCAAGTTAAATGTGTAGTGTGATGGTTATTATAGATATTTAAAGTATAGTAAGTGGCTGTGTAACAGGAGAGACTGCTATTTACATACGTATTTAATCACGTAATTAAATCAGTGTTGTCCTTTCCTGTTGGTTTGATCAGTTGCAGTACTGGTAGCTTCCTGCTTGTGACTGTTACCTAATCGTGTCAATGTACATCTGTAGTATGTACATGTGGAAGTGCCTTTCTATTTTAGAGGAGTTTCAGCCTTGCTCTCATACTGTTGGCATTTCTTCAATGTCTGACCCACCTTCTCCTCCTTCACCCTGCTCCCCAGTTCCTACTGCCCACTGAGTCTTTGGAAACGTCTATCACTCTCTCACAACTTCTCCATCTCAACCCTCCTGTGCCTTGGTGCTCAGTATTGTCCCATCTTGCATCTTTGTCAGTCTGGACGGTCTCGTTTTCCTTGTAGACGTGATTGTACCTTTCCTACCCCACAACAATTCCTGTGTCTCCCCATCCCACCCCGTCCAGCTCACGTGCCATTCACGTCCATCGTGTTTACCTATGCTGTGTACTGCCTCTTACCATGACAGTCCCTCCTTTCTGAGGGGAAAGGAAAAGGGGATGCTTTTACAGTTCTGTAAGAAAAAAAAAAAAATTGTTTTCTTAATCTGTTGTGACAATGCACTTTGATGTATAGTACTGTACATTTGGGCATGTACCATTACAGGCTTCAGTATACAGTCAGTTTTCATCCTTCACGGTGTATCTTTATAATAAATAAGATAGTTCTGGCTGCCTTTGTCTGCTTCCAGTTTGGTGTGATTCTCTGTGGTGGTTTCCTTCATTTCCTTTCTTTCTCTTTTGAATCATTTTCCCCCAGACACCAAAGTTGCATTTCAATAATGTGAAGGTAAATAAAACCTTTCCCCCCTTTTTTTTTAATTATGGTAAAACTATATATAGTTTGCCAATTCAGTGTTTTTTACATGTGCAATTTTGTGACATTGATTATATTCTTTATGTTGTGGAACCAACACCACTATCCTTTTCCAAATTTTTCCACCATCTTTAATAGAAACTCAGTGCCCTCTGAGTAATTACTCCGCTTTTCCCCCTCCCCTCCCCACCCCTGGTAACTACTAATAAACTTTGGTCTCTATAAAAATTGTACCTTTTTTTTTTTAATGTTTTTATTTCACTTTCATTTTTGAAAATGTTCTTGAATTTGCAAATGAAGCCTCACGCACAGGGCCTTATCCATGAAGCCATAGTTTTTCAGTGTCAGAGCTTGAGGACTCAGGTACAGAAGGGGAGAAGAGATGGGAGTGTCTTGACTGTGAGGCAGAAATAATGCAGTCCTCATAAACACGCGCCATATTAAAATCTTTCCTTTGAGAAGGACTCTCTGGCCTAATAGGCCTTGTCAAGCTGCTTTTCTTTGGTTTCACTGGAATAAATTGAAATTTAATCCTTAGGTCTTGACTATGTTTAGAATTCCCCATGTACTGATGATATTTTTCTTTCAAACATAAAATGCTCTTTTTTTTTTTTTTTTTTTAACATTTTACTGTGGTTTAGGTGAAAGTTTACAGAGCAAAGTAGTTTCCCAATCAATAATTTATACACAGCTTGTTTCAGGACATTTGTTGCAAACCAAAAATGCTAACTTTTACGGTCTAACAATAAATAATAAATAATAGTTTCATCAGCCATATACCAGATTGAATATTTATAAGAGATGAGGAGTAAGAAATATATATAAATCAAGGAAAAAGCTTTTTACTGAAGTGCAAAATACAGAAAAGTAGACAAATCATTAGTCTAAGAGTTTTAACACAGTAAACACACCACTGAGATCAAGAAATAGGACATTATCAGGACCCTAGAAGCTACCCTTGTGCCCCTCACTGTTCCCCCTCTCTTCTCTCCAAGGTTAGTCAGTATCTAGATGAATAACTCTAGTTTTGCCTGTCATTTAGCTTTATGTAAACGGACTCATTCAATATATAAGGTTTGTGTCTGACTCCTTTTGCTGGAGTTTATGTTAGTGAGAGACATCTATGTTGTATATAGCAGTAGATTTTTCCATTTTCATTGCAGCATAGAATTTCACCGCATGAATATGCTCAAGATTATGTTTATTTTAGTATTTTCTGATCAAGCTTTGGGTATGGTATGCGGAAATCTTTAAACATAGACGAGCAGGTGGCAGGGGAGGAGGAATATCCCCCTGGTTAAAGGAATTGTTTTCCCAAAACAGGATGGAATGAAGTTGAACTAAGCTGTTGACTAGAAGGACTCCCAAAGGCAGGGGCAGTTATTTATTTATTTTCAAAACAACACTGTCCAATCTGGGGCCAAGGGAGATTCAGAGATGACACTGAAACTAGTTTAAGCTTTCCTTGAAGCTACAGCTCTTACAGCCAATGCTGGGTGCTTTTCATCAATGCCCACTGTAGGACCAGAGAGTTGGATGTAGATGGTGCACCACCAGGAACATATGCCCAAATCAGACTAAGCATTTCAGTAAAAACAGATGCTAAAAGCAATGCATATTAATACCTATCCCATAACTGCCTAGTGGGTAAAGGAAATCTCTTAGTATTTATTTGGTGATGTTTGCTAATTTGTCCAACTGGCAGGAGAAATGAGATCATTTCCTCATTTTCAGCTATTCTAGGGGAAGTCCTAGAGATGGTTGATTCTAAAATATAACATTATTTTAAACTGTGCAAGATATATTAAATTGTTAACGTAAATTTTCTGCATATCCCTTTGTGATTATTTCATTGATACAGAGCATCAAAAGGAAGAATTTTATATGCTCAAAGTCAGGATCAGCTCTCCCATAAACTGGAGAAGCCCTGCCTTCTTCCTGAGTTGAGGAATCTGGTACCCAGGGAAGCGATGATAGAATCCTTAATGTTAAGTTTCTGTATGCAGCTGGAGGCAAGACTTGAGTTCACAGTGGTCCTAGGCCTTTACTATTTATATGGGCACACTTTTCCTTTCCTTCCCCCTCCACTTTTTTTTTTTAACAAGGTAAGTAATGGATCTATATGTTGACTAAATTATCAGCTCTTAGCACTTCACAAAAGTCTGCTTTGCTTGTCTTTAGTCCCTTGTGCATCCATAGCTTTCTTAGGTTCTTGCTGAAAAGAGGCTTTTAGGGCAGATGTTTATGCTTCACTTAAGGTCTGCTCTGATGAGCAAGAGGGACAGTTAAAGATATTTAGGCAGGAAAAGCATTCAGAATAATCTTCTAAAATGGAAAACATATCACTTCACTTCCCTGCTTAAAACCCCTGATGATGACTTCCCATGCCATTTGGAATAAAATCTAAATTCCCAACCTGGGTCTACACGATCTGGCTTCTGTTAAATCCTTCTACCCCATTTTGTTCACTGTCCCTTCCTTCAATGACACGCCTACTGCACTGGCATTTTTTGTTGTTCCTCCAATGTGTTGAGCTTGTGTCCACCTCAGATCTTTACCTTTGCTCCCATCTGCCTAGAATGATCTTCCCTTAGATTTTCACCTGGATGGCTCCTTTTCGATATTCAGATTGCTGCTCAAATGTCAATTCTGCAGAGAAACTAAAAGACCCTGCTAAATTAACCTCCTGGGTACAGGCTGGTGGAAATGTAAATTAGTTCTGCCCCTTTGCAGGACAATTTAACAATAGTGATCAAAGTCACAAACTATTCCCTTTGGCCTAGTAATTCCACCTCTAGAAGCTTATCCTACAGATATATTCACACATAGGAAATGATGTATGTATAAAATTATTCATTGCAGCATTACCTAGAATAACAAAAGATTGCGAACAACCTAAATGTTCATCAACCGGGGACTGGTAAAATACATTATGGTACATTTATTCAATGGGCTACTTACTCTGTAGCTATAAAGGAGAATGAAGAAGATCTCCAAATCCTGATATGGGAAGCTCTCTAAAATATATATCATTATGAAAAAAGCAAAGTGCAAGCAGTGTATATGGTATACTACCCTTTGTGTAAAAAGAGGTTAAAATAAGAAAGTAAGCTTATTTGCTTATTTATATAAAGCTACTCTGGAAGGACACACAAGAAAATAATAACAGAGGCTACCTAGGCAGGATGATGGAGTGAACCAGGTGGATGGGGACAAGGATGAGAAGGGGACTTGTCACTGAATACTTTTTCATACATTTTTATGTCTGATTCATGTAACTGTACTACCAATTCGAAATTAGATCAAATAAATTTTAAATGGTTTTACCCTGCAATAATATAAAATAAAACAGCACCCCCAGTTCCCCTTTATCTGATTATCGTGCTTTAGTTACTTCATAGCTTCTACTATTATGTAACAGGATATAAAGGAGTCCCTGAGTGGTGCAAATGGTTAACGTGCTCAGCTGCTAACTGAAAGGTGGACAGTTCAAGTCCACCCAGAGGGTGAACCTTCTTCCTGGAAGAAAGGCCTGGCGATCTCCTTCTGAAAAAAACATCAGCCATTGAAAACTCAGTAGGCACAATTCTACTCTGACACACGTTGGGTCGCCATGAATCAGAATTGACTCAACAATGACTTATTTTTAAGAGGATATAAAAATGGAAGCTCTACTGAGGGACCAAAATAGCACATTCTAATGTGTGGGTCCAGATCAAAATGCAAATTTTCAAAGGATTTACTAAAAACATGTGAACTCCTCACTCTTATCCATGACCTATGGACTATGGCAATTAGGAAAATTATTTATGAAGATAATTTTTGGAGTGAAGTGCTGCTGTCTTGTAAGCCCCACCCCTCAAAAGAGAAGACTGGAGTTGACTGGCCCTCACCTCAATCCTAGTGAGAAGGGCTTCAATGGGATCGCCTCAGAAAGCTTGATACATGCTCCTGCAGTTGACAGAGACAATGGATGGGGTCTGACTTCCCCTGTGAGATCGTTAAGGTGCTCTCAGCCAGGCAGGCTAGGTGCCAATGGAGAGGGTGAAGGAGAGGTGGCAGCATGGACTGCTTGCCCTCCCAGACTCTGTCAGGGCAAGGGATACAGGATGGGGGCCAAGCTCTAAGCAAGAGAAAGCTGAGTTAGTGTCATCTTACGTCCTAGTCAAAGGGCTGCCTGGAGACAAGAAGAGAATCTAACAGAATGGAGCTGGATTCCTAACTGCTTAGGAAGCAGTAAGCCCAACACTGGAAGAGAGATGCATTCAAGGAACTGCAGGTGAGAGATCCTGTAAATATGCATGGGGTGGGGTCTCTGAAACCCACAAAAGCACTTATCTAAGGAAAGAGTCCATTTCAACGCCAGCTTAAGCACAAAGGCAATTTATGACAGACAATATCAATCAAGAACTTTCCTGATGCCCTTTCCTCTCTTCCCTGCCTCTTTCCCTCCCCGGCCTCAGCTTCTCTTCTGCAGCTGGCCCCAGCTGGGGTGAAGAAAGACACATTTTCATTTTAAATTAAATAGAAGTTTTTTATGATTTACATGGGGCTAAATATTTTAGAATATTGTCCAACTTGCTTGCTTTGGACTCATCATCAGGAGGGATCAGTCTCTAGAGGACATCATGTTTGGTGAAGCAGAGAGCCAATGAGGGTGTGGAAGGCCCTTGGTGAGATGGATTGGCACAATAGCTGCAACATGCTGGCGATCGTGAGGATGGCACAGGACCAGGCAACGTTTCATTCTGTTGTACATAAGGTTGCCATGAGCAGCGAACAACAACAAGTATTTTAAACTACTGAACAAAGACTGTGTTTGTAACTTAAATTTATCATAAGGCCTTTTATCACCTAAGAATAACCAGAGTCAATGCCATAATGGAAATAAAAGCAGGGTCGGGAGTGGCAGGGGCGGGCACTGCTTTAAGGTTGTGGTCAGGGAACATCTCTCTGAAGAAATGACCTTAGTAAGGTGAGAACGCAGACTACACAGACATCTGGGGTAACAGTTTTCTAAGCTGAGAGAAAAACAAGTGCAAAGGCCCTGAGCAGGAAGCATTCTTGAGATGGCTGAGAAATAGCAAGAAATCCAGCTTGACTGGAACAGAGTAAGAGACGACATGAAGCAGGAAAGTGAGCCAAGGGCCAGATCATGTTGGGCCTTGCAGACCATAGAAGGGAGCTTAAATTTTATTCTAAGGGTGATGGGAAATTTTGAGAGGAGGCTGAGGGGTGTTGGGAGCCCTGGTGGTACAGTGGTTAAGCATTTGGCTGCTGCTAACCAAAAGGCCAGCAGTATGAATCCACCAGCTGCTCCTTGGAAACCCTATGGAGCAGTCCTACTCTGTCCTATAGGGTCCCTATAAGTTGGAATCAAGTCAGTGGCAGTGGGTTTGATTTGGTTTGACGTGATCTAAACTGGGTCAAATTATGGTCAATTCTGGTACTTCCCGTTAACTTTTGGAAAAAAGTCTCTCTCTTTCCCCTGAGGTTTCTAGGCCAATAGGATGTAGACCTGGAACTGTGGGGTCCTCATCAAAGAGAAAGTCTGCCTTAGAATTATGCCAACACAGAGAAAAACAGAGCCAAGAGATCAGAAGAAAATAAAAAGTGACAGAGAAGGAAAATCTAATGACATTGTTTGAGCCTTTGAATGAAGATTAGCCTAAAACTACGTATTACCTCTGACTCACCAGTTTTATAAGCCAATGTAGTCTCTTTTTTTAACTTAAGGTAGTTTGAGTTGGGTTTCTGTCACTAGCAAGAGACACCGAATTATTAACAGTAATTATCTTCAGACTGTGAGATTACAGATGATTGCTTATCTTCCTTTCTGCTTATGTTTTGTTTTTTAGTGTTGATAATGAATTTACTAATTTAGCAATAAAAGAAAATTAAAGTTATTTTAATGTACGGAAGAAAGAGAGAGAATATCGTTGGTGTTGGCAGACTGACAAGATGCCCTATCAATCTAGGGCTTTGAACCCTTCTTGGCAATCTCCACTGCCTACTCCACTTCCAAGATCCTTTTGCACCCCCTCACTCATGGTACTTGCATAATCCACTTTAAAAATCCCGAGGTAGGAGAATGGTATTAATGATTTCCAGAAGTCTTTGCCAAGTCTGTGATTTTCAGAATGACCTCATTGCTGCTTGGGTCATAATTTAACTCTAATTAAAGCTAATGTTGATGTTGTATTTTTCTTTGCAAAAGAAAAGCCTGGAAAACAAGAAATTATTTTTCTCCTTCCAGTAAACTTTTATACTCACTTACAGAAAAAGAGGAAAACACTATTGATAGGACTTTGGACACTGATAGCTGGAAACTCCATTAAAGTTAGCTTGAATGTGGTAAGCATGTTCCACTTGTAACGAACAAAAGGAAATAGTCTTTATTTGCTCCTGGAGGGGGTTGTTCACCTTAAGGAAAAACTCTAGCTTCTCAGTTGAGGAAGTGGCACAATGGAGTGAATATTGGGACTTACTCCTCTGGGGCTCCCTAAGAATAGGCTCTGGATCCTTCTGGAAATCTGGGTACCAATTTGTCTGACTCGTGATCAGTAGGTTTGTACAGCACACAAAGGGTATCAGTCATAACTGCAAGCAAAAAAACCTGACTCTGGAATTTATTTAAAGGCTAATTGTTGGTTTGGAGAACCTTCAGGAAGGCCAGAGAACTGGGTTTGAAGGTTGCTTGGCTAGGAACTCTCTCAGAGTCATGTCACAGAAATGATTAGGTGAAGACACCACCACCTCTTCCACTGTCCCTGGGCCCAGACCCTCAGCCTGTACAATGACCCTTCAACAGCCACTAGATAGAAAGGAAGGAAAGAGGGAGTGAAGGAGGAAGCAAAGGAGGAAGGAAGGGAGGGGGGAGGGAGGGAGCGAGGGAGGATGGAAGGAAGAAAGGAAGGAAGGAAGGAAGGGAAGGAAAAGGAGAGTCAGGCTAGAACACGAAGCCATTCAAAGGCATTCCCGATAATTCACAGTCCCCTATCTATGTAGATACATTACTTCACTTGAGATCTTGTGGGAAAGTTCAGTAGATCTTGTTGGATTAAACACTCCTCTATATCCAAACTTGGAGTCCCTGGATGGTGCAGACGGTTAATGCACTCAACTGCTAACCAAACAGTTGGAGGTTCAAGTCCACCCAGAGGTGCTTTGGAAAAAACACCTGGAGATCTACTTCTGAAAAATCAACATTGAAAACGCTATGGAGCACAGTTCAGTGTGGGTCTCCATGAGTTGGAATAGACTTGATGGCAACTGGTTTACCGATATAGCCAAACCTCAGGGTTTGCAATCCTGCGTAAAGCAGAGGCTGAGCTTTATCATGTATTCTCCCTATCATGGTTTGAATTATGTCCCCCGCAAAATGTATCGATTTAGCTGGGCCATGATTCCCAGTATTGTGTGGTTGTCCTCCATTTCGTGATTGTAATTTTATGTCAAAGAGGATTAGGGTGGGATTGTAACACCACCCTTACCCAGGTCACATCCGTGGTCCAGTGTAAAGGGAATTTCCCTGGAGTGTGGCCTGCACCACTTTTATCTCTCAAGACATAAAAGGAAAGGGAAGAAAGCAGAGAGTAGGGGACTTCATACCACCAAGAAAGCAGTGCTGGGAGCAGAGCACGTCCTTTGGACCCGGGGTCCCTGTGCGGAGAAGCTCCTAGTCGGGGGGAACACTGATGAGAAGGCCGACAGAGAAAGGCTTCCCCTGGAGCCAGTGCCCTGAATTTGGACTTTTAGCCTACTTTACCGTGAGGAAATAAACTTCTCTTCGTTAAAGCCATCCACTTGTGGTATTTCTGTTAGAGCAGCACGAGATCACTAAGACACTCCCCCTCTCTATTCCCTAATGCTTCCCTCTAGTGCCTGCAACACAATGCTATTTTCACTGTTGATTGTTCGTAACAACTCTAAATAAACCCTGACAGGGGCCTAAAAGAAGTGGTGCCAAGCTTCACGAAATCAGGCAGAGAGACTTTTACCATGCTCTGCCCTCTGTTAGGGAATAGGCGCAGACAAGGGAGGTGGGAAGCAATCTCTTACTGCACCTGCCTCAGTGAGATGGTTGAGTTTCCTTGGCTTAGTGAGATAGACAACACAGGAGGGATTTGTGAGAAGTACAGTGTTACTGAATGAAACCACAAGAGCCACCCAAAAAGACCCACTGCCAATGAGTCAATTCTGACTCATAGCGACCCTACAGGACAGAGCAGAACTGCCCCATAAGGCTGCCAAGGAGCAGCTGGTGGATTCGAACTACCAACCTTTTAGTTAGCTGCCATAGCTCTTAACTGCATGTTTTTAAGGCCTCTTCTTGGGCTGGGAACCCAGGTCTCTTCAAAGAGTTATAAACTAAAGGCCCACGTGCAATTTTGGAAAAAATTTTTAAATTTACATAAAAGTCTAGTTTCCAGGTTCCCTTAGAAGATCTGACAACAAAGCCCACATTCCTGAGCAGAAACAATTTCTTGGAGCTGAACAGCAAGTGTCTACTTTAAACACGTTTCACTTTGCCGTTCACCCTATCACTCCTGCCCACTTCACTCAGTTATGTGACCTAGTTTGCCCTATGTCCAATGCCTTCTCAAGATTCTCTAAGTTCTCTTTTTATTGAGTCAGAAGATCTGAAAACTACATGTCTGGTATGGCAACAGCTGCCAGTTATCCCCCAGTATCCATCCTCCCTTTTTATCTTTAGTGATAGAACCCTCAACTTTTAGCTTTCCACATGGTCACCCAGCAAAAAGTCATTTCCCAATCTTCATTGCTGTTGGGTGTGGCCACATGACTAAATTCTGACCAGTGGAATGAGATTGAAAGTGATGTACCGTCTATAACATTTCCTTAAAGAGGTGAAGGGTGTTCCTTTACTTCTCCTCTTTCCACTGGCTGGGATATGATGTGAATATGGATCTTAGACCATGATCTTGGGCCATGTATTGAGGAGAGGAGACTAACAAGACAGGAGAAGTACAGGTCTCCATCCCCATGGAACCATTTCTAAATGACTAATTCACTGTCATTTTGGCCTCTGTTACAGGAGATGAATTTGTGTCTTAACTGGGCTTTATTAAAACAGCTCCCTTTGCCTTCAAAGAAACAATGGCAGATACGCTTCAGCCAAAGGAGGTGAAGCCAATGATCGCTATATCACTCCATGCTGGAAGGTCGTAGCAGAAAGTGAAGAGGTACTGATGAGGTGAGAGCTGCTCATCTTGGTTAGGATAGACTAGATGTGTTCTGGGTTCCCAATCAACCCATAACAAACAAATCTATCAGAAAAAAGGCATCACCAGCAATGTTAGCTGCAGGAAAGAAAGAGCATAAAAGCTCTACCTCAACTGATTATTTGGAGGAAGGAAACTTATAGATGTTGGGGAAAGCTCAGGTGCTGTCCTCAGGCCAGACTGACCAATTCTTACAACTTCCTGGGTGAGCTGATGGAGGGGAACTTTCGTAGATCATAAGAAAGGGAGGATGAGTTCTTCTACATCCATAACCCTGTACCCTCACCAACTGACAGAGACCGTTTTTCCTCACATTATAGTTTGTTAATGGTCATTTGGACCATAGACCTTGGGATATTTGTTTAAAATACAAATTCCTAGGCTCTACCTGAGAAATCCAAATCAATTGTCTATAGTGGGGCATAGAAACCTGCATTTTACACACTCTACAAGGGACTTTCCTACACAACAAAGTTTGAGAATTACTGTCATAAATGCCTTGTAAAAAGTCTAAAGTAGCAAACTCCCGACATAGAAATACACCAAAAAGGCTTTTCCACAGAATTGATGTTCTACACCAAAAGTAATCTCAGAAAAATTGAGAAGGCCATGAATTCAGATTTGTTCTTATATATTTTTTCTAAATTCTCAAATGATTCTCAATTATAGCCAAACTGTTAATGTTACCACTATTTCTTTCCCAGAACCAAAATATGAGCAGCTAAATTAGTTCCCTGAGAGCAGTCAGGATAAAGATTATTCAGGCCTATATGACAGGTAAACAACGTACATTTCCCACGGGTGATCCAATATGGTGGACTCTAAGCAAAGAGGAATGAAACCTACATCAGCACCAGGAGGCAAAAGAGCCATGCCACTGATGCTTCTCAAAAGGAACCACCTCAAAGTATGACTGAAATATACACATCAATAAGGAAAAGGTGGCTGAGTTTGATTGGTAAAGTCTCCTTGATCATTTATTTAAAACAAAAATAAATTGTTGTCTAGTCGACTCTGGTTCATGGCGACCCCATGTGTGTCAGAGTTGAACTGTGCTCCATAGGGTTTTCAATGGCTGATTTTTTCAGAAAGAGACTGCCACACTGTAACCGAATTCCTTTCAGGTTCCTGTCCTGTCCCATTAGCCAATCAAAATAAGACAGACGCCAACTGCAAGGGAAACAGAAAGTAGCAAATTTATCGTCTGCGCAGACAAGGAGCAACACGGCGCCTAACCACCGAAAGACATTGGGCTCCCTGCCAGAGGTGATTGGAGACCTTTTACTTACTCGAGTCCTGAGGGGCAGAGAGACGTGCCTGAAACCTTACACCTGAGCCCTCCCATGCCCAAATTTGGAGATCTGGATGCTGAGTCATGCTGACTCATTCTTCATAGAAAGTTCGGGTTGTGGGACTTCTTGCTTTCCAAAGGGGCTCTGGTGGAACTGTGGGCTGAAGAGTATCTTCCCTTCTGGTGATGCACGTGTCAGTGGTCAGGTAAGGACACGATTCTCTTGGTTTGCGCATGCAAGATCTAGCGCTCAGAACAAACTGTTTATAAGCTGTGGTTTGCAAGGACAGTGCAGCGGGAAAGGAGAGAGTGGGGAGCCTAGGGGCAGAGCGGGGTTTCAACACTTTTCTTGGAGGTGCCTCTGGGTGGACTTAAACTTCCAATCTTTCGGTTAGCAGTCAAGCACATCAACCATCTGCACCAACCAGGAACTCCTTGATCATTTATTTATACTTAATCTGACCCTACTCTGTTTCATACCAGAATAACTTTGGAGGAATCCAATGGAGTTTGGCAGAAACACTTTTAGAGGGAGAAAAAGAAACCTAGCTTCTGCAGTGTCATTCTTTAATGAGCCATAAAGACTGTGTAGCAGGGAATGTGTCTACTGTCAACATAGAGTTGAAAAGACTTAGGCCATGAGATCTAAGAAGAAAATACTATATAAACCCCAAAATATATGGACCCCTTTTAAAAGTACTATACAATACAGTCAAGTTTTGAGGAAAGAAAGACAGGCCTTAATGAATCCATCTCCACTAAAGAAATTGGTCCCCCAAATTTCCATTTTGTCGCCATGACAACCACCACTCCATCATTGCCATAGTAACCAGCGGAACAGCATTAATCGAAAGAAGAGCTTTCTGATTGGGTGACCAATGGAAACCATTAGGAGCCGCACAACGATGCTGAAAAGGCGGTTCTGCAATCACATTGACCTATTTCTAGCCCTCCAATGTGTTTCATTTCTCCAGTGAGTTTCCCTAAAGCCAAATGTTTCTTGGCATGAGACAATTTTAAGAAATGTGTAATAACTGTACTCCTGCATGTCGCTGCTAAATTTGAGACCATTTTGTTTTCTAATTTCCCACAATTGTAGTAATATATGACAGTCACACGCTTCACCATGCCTTGCGGTTTAATTATGACGTCTCCTCTCTCACAGCAACGAGGGACGCTAGCCACATCTGAAACTAGATGTTGGTTGCTGGTGACAACAAGCTGCCTTCTTTTGTTTGATGAGGCCACTGACAAGCTGAACTGCAAGGAAACTTTGAGGGTAGGGAGTGACAATCCTATAAAATAACAGAGGGGATAAAGGGGGAAAGGATTCATGCATGTGGCCACGCTTTATCTACGCATATAAACCAGTATTTACAACATTCAAATAGGTTTTTTTAAACACTGTCCTTTCAAAAAGCTGTTGAGCTTTTTAAAAAAAAATTTTTTTTCCAGGTGATATTCTTACTTGGTACTTGCTTAAAGCAAACTGCTTATTTATTCATGAACCTTTCCTAACATGCTCTTGGGAGCAGGTATACTTTGCAAAACCTATTCCAGCCCATCCCCTCTAACTGGACCACCTCTTTTTTTCTTTATTATACTTCAGGTGAAGGTTTACAGACCAAATAGTTTCTCATTAAACAGTAGTACACATATTGTTTTACGACATTGGTTAACAACCCCATGACATGTCAACCCTCTCCCTTCTCGATCTTATTTATTTGGTGAAAATATACATAGCCAAAGATACACCATTTCAAAAATTTCTACATGCACAGTTCAGTGACAGTGACTACACTCTTCCAATTGTGCTGCTATTCTCACATTAGATGAAGGTTTAGAGAACAAAATAGTTGCTCATTAAACAGTACACATGTTGCCCTATGACAATGGTTAACAACATCACAACACATCAACACTGTCCTTACTCAACGTTGGGTTCCCTATCACCAGCTTTCCTGTCCCCTTCTGCCTTCTAGCCCTTGTCCCTGGACTGCTGTGCCTCATTAGTCCCGTTTTGTTTTATGGGGCTGTCCAATCCCTGGCCAAACGGTGAACCTCGGAAGTGACTTCACCACTGAGCTAAAAGAGTGTCTGGTGGCTGGACCACATCTTTGCTAGGTGTGTACTGTTGGAAAAATTCCTTGAAATTTTCCAGCTCTGAGTTCTCACAAAATATGTACTGAGAACCTACCAGGGGCAGTGCCAGAGTTTCTGAAGTGAGGGGCTTGAAGGTGCAATCTAGTTAGAATGTGGAGGGTTGGGAATGGGAGTGAGGAGACTTGTCTTGAAACTGGGTTTGCAGAGCACGTAAAACTGATGTTACAGATTAATGAAAGCAAAGTGTTCTAATGATGCCTTTATTGATTCAACAAATATTTCGGAGCACCTGCTAGATGCCTGAGACACGTGAGTGAACAAACAGACAATATGTCCTGTCTGTATGGCGCTTACATTCACATGTAAGATTTTACATTAGATTGAGAAAATGTCCATTGTCTATATCCAAAAATAGAACACTTTTGTAAGGAATGATGGAAATTACAGGGGAGCCCCCCACCTCAAGTATTCCTTGGCACTGGCTATTCGTGCCTGCTACATCCCAACCACTGTGCTAAAGGCTGGAGATATAAAGCTTAGCAAAAACAGACTCAGTCCCTGCCCTCAGGAAGATTACAGAACAGATGGGAAGAGAGATGCTCAGATAACGGCAGGAATGAATGGCCATCCACCTGTAACTGAGATCAGGGCTCTGAAGGCACAGAACCTAAGAGCCTTCAGCCAAAGGAGATTGAGCAAGGCTGGGCAGCAGTGGGGACCAGAGCTTCGAAACGAAGTGATGATTGAGATGAGAGCTGAAGGAGACAGGTGTGAGAGGGTGACCCAGGGCAGAGGATGAGGAAGAGCATTCAAAACACGGAAGACCATGGGCTGTGCCCAAGACCAACAGAGAACCAGGGAATAGTAGCATGAGATGAGGCTGGAGAGAGGGGCAGGGCTGACATGCCTGACAACACTCTTAATTGCAGTGTTTACTTAAAAAAAAAATAAACTATTTAAATCATTAAACCAGTTACTCACTCAGACTACACTCCCCAATTAATTTAAATACAATTTTACTTTAAATCTATACATGGGAAATAATTCTTTTGTCTTTATTTGGAGTTGGGATTATAATAAAAGGGATTTGGGATTAAAATAAAGAGGATTTCAACTCAGCAAACAGTTCTTGAGCACCATTTATATGCCAGGCACTAACTCAAGAGAGATATAAGACCCAGCACCTTATCTTTACAGTCTAGTCATACAGTCAGAACTGTACACAAATCCATCTAGAATGTTCAAAAAGTGACCAAAGAGAGAGGTATGAGCATGGGACAACTTTCATAAGCTCAGGACTCAAATTATAAATTTCTCCAAAGCAGGATCTGCTTTACTCATCCCTGTAACAAAAGTAATGGCTAAGAATTCAGGCTCTGGACTCAAATAAGGGCAGATTACAGTCCCTGCTTTGTCTTCTTGCCAGCTGAATAACCTTAGGCAAGTTACTTAACCACTTAGTTTCATCTGCCTCAGTTTCCTCATCTGAAAAATGGGATTTATTAAATTTCTACTGTATATGATTGTTAGAAGATGAAGATAAAGCATCTAAAGTGCACAGCATAGTGCCTAACAAAGTAAACACTCAATAAATACTAACTAGTGTCTTAGTCATCTAGTCCTGCTATAACAGAAATACCACAAATGGATGGCTTTAACAAAGAAAAATTTATTCTCTTACAGTCTAGTAGGCTACAAGTCCAAATTCAGGGCATCAGCTCAAGGGGAAGGCTTTCTCTCTCTGTCAGCTCTGGAGGAAGGCCCTTGTCATCAATCTTCCCCTGGTCGAGGAGCTTCTCAGGCGCAGGGAGCCTGAGTCCAAAGGACGTGCTCTGCTCCTGGCACTGCTTTCTTGGTGGTATGAGGTCCCCCACTCTCCGCTTGTCTCCCTTTCATCTCTTGAGAGATAAAACGTGGTGCAGGCCACACCCCAGGAAACTCCCTTTACATTGGATCAGGGATGTGACCTTAATAAGGGTATTACAATCCCACCCTAATCCTCTTTAACATAAAATTACAATCACATAATGGAGGACAACCACACAATACTGGGACTCATCGCCCAGCCAAATTGATACACACATTTTTTGGGGACATAATTTAATCCATGACAGGTAGCATTCTGAGTCCACTGCCTTAGGGAAGTAGGCATTCAAAACGTGAATTACCTGGCAGGATGCCACTATGAAGATCAAGGTTTTAGCCTCACATGTGTTCTGAGTCTCCAGAGAAAATTCTGTTTCTGTCTACTAGGAAAGAATGTAGTAATAGTAGTTTCCTATTTAGCTACGGTAGCAGGATAAATTGATTTTAAATGCATATGAGAATAGAAACTGATATACAGCTAACACCAAGAGAACAGATGTAACCCATGAGGGATGAAAAAAAATGTTTAGCCTGTGCTTCATGTGGAAAAAAAAAACCTCAATGGCTACTGAAATGGACTTCTTCCACACAGCTAGAACAGACTGCATTAAGTCTCCTCAAAGCCATTTAGAAACGAAAAGCACTACATGCAGGTGTTTGTTTCACTGCTGTTAATGATTACTATTTTGCCTCTATATCCATTACCTGAACATGGCAGAATAACTACAATTCCATAATTCATTCAAGCCCTGCAAGGTAGAGACAGAGGACCTGAGCTGAAACCTCAGAACGTGCTCCCTCTTCATGAAGGTATAAAACCCACTGCTGTCAAGTCGATTCTGACTCATAATGACCCTACAGGACCGAGTAGAACTTCCCTATAGGGTTTCCAAGGAGCAGCTGGTGGATTCAAACTGCCAACCTTTTTCGTTAGTAGCCCAGCATTTAACCACTGCACCACCAGGGCTCCTCACGAAGGTATAGTCTCTGCCAAATAAACAAGGTTAAAAGCATAGGAATGAACAATATTACAAAAACAATTTTTATATTGCAAGAGAAAACTCCCTACTGTGGATCTGTTTCATGGACTCTCAGAATTTTAAATTTGGAAGGAATCTTACATGCCCCTGTAGATGAACCTCTAACCTACATGATTGATATCACAGTCAATGAATCAAAAAGACAAAAGAGAGAGACAAGGCATGGAAGGAGGAAGGATGAGAGGGAGGAACAGATGGAGAGAGAAGAATGGGGAGAGAGGGAGAAAGAGAGAAGATGCAAAGGAGAATTAATTAAACAATTAGCACAGGGATAAAATCAGAATCCTGAAACTCAACGCTTACCTAGTAATTCTTTGTCTCCTCCCAGGATCACTTCAAACTATTAATACTCATTGGACAAAGGGTTCAATCAGGCATAGATAAGCCATACTGTACTAAAGGCCCCAGTGGGTTCATCCTGCTGGGTTATCAGTGACCTGGATGGTGCTATATACTCTGCAATTAACATGGACTAATGGGCATCTTTCTGAAATTTTGCTAAAGAGCCTACTTAGTTACATTTTTTTAATTAGGATAAAGGATGTTTCAGTGTGCAGCACCCAGGAAGAATGTTAAGTGAGTAAATAAACTAGGTGTTCTCCTTCATTACTAATTTTGATGTTGCTAGATAAAATAAATTTCCCTAATGAGTTCTTCACTGAATTTTCTCTTTTTCCTTCCTTCACTCTCTCCTTCCTCCCTTCCACAAATTATAAGACATGTTTCATATCACGAATGAGTTGTCTTAGTTATCTAGTGCTGCTATAATAGAAATACCACAAGTGGTTGGTTTTAACAAACAGAAATTTATTTTATTACAGTTTAGGAGGCTAGAAATTCTAATTCAGAGTGCTGGCTCTAGGGAAAGGCTTTCTGTCTCTGTCGGTTCTGCAGGAAGGTCTTTGTCTCTTCAGCTTCTACTTCTTGGTTCCTTGGAGATCTCCATGTGTCTTGGCATCTATCTTACCCCATCTCTGCTTTCTTATTTAATCTCTTTTATATCTCAAAAGAAATTGGCTCAAGACACACCTTACACTAATCCTTTCTCATTAACATAACAAAGACAATCCATTCCCAAGTGGGATTATAACCACAGGCATACCTGTTGCCGTGGAGCTGAACTGCCCTATAGGGTTTCCAAGGAGTGGCTGATGGATTCGAACTGCCAACCTTTTGGTTAGGATTTACAATACATATTTTTGGGGAATACAACTCAATTCATAACACAAACTAACAATCTAATGAGAGAGAGGGGGCACTGATTCCTTCATGGAGGTTTGAAATATCACAGCATTTCCAGTAGCATGAGTAGTTTAGGAGACTGGAGGCCAACTACAGTGTACCCTTAACAAAAAATCAAACCCACTGACCTCGAGTCAAGCGGATTCTTACTCATAGTGACTCTATAGGACAGAGTAGAACTGCCCCATAGGGTTTCTAAGGCTGTAAATCTTTATGGAAACAAACTGCCACATCTTTCTCCCTGGGAGCGGCTGGTTAGCAGCCGAGTGCTTCAACCACTGTGCCACCAGGGCTACTTACAGTGTACCCCAGTGACCATAATACAAAGTTGAAAGCTAACTGCCGTAAGAGTGATAATCAATATAATGGTACAGGAGTACCTGAAGGGGAAGAAATTTCTTCTCATAGGGGTGGTAAGAGAAAACTTAACATAGAAGGTGGCCTTTCCCTGGATCTTTAGGGAGGCAAAGGATTTCGCTAGGTAAAGGTGGCGTGAATTGATCTATTGTAGATCAGAGGTTTTTAAACCGTGGTCCTTGGACCAACGCATCAGCAACCCCTGAGAACTCCTTAGAAATGCAAATGCCAGGGTCCATCCCAGACCTACTGAATCAGAAGTGGGTCTCAGAATTCTGTGTTTAACATCTAGGTAATTCTGATGCAAACTCTACTTTGAGAACTAATGATCTAGAGTTACAGACTCTTACCCTCAGGTTTCCCCTTGTTTGGGGAAAATATATACCTTCATTTTCACTAACCTTTAATTGAAATTTAGCACTTCCATTGAGGATGTAGGTAACAAACTACTACAGTAATTATTAGGACCAATGCTAGATCTTATTATTTAATGCACTGATAAAGAACAGCTATAATATCAGAGATTTGAAAAATATTTTTGTAACTATCTCAATATAATTGGATTCCTTTGTAGTTCTCTATATATCATTTTATGCATTGGAAACATTCTGAGAAATCAATGTAATCCATCACATAAATAAAACAAAAGACAAGAACCACATGATCTTATTAATCAATGCTGAAAAGGCATTTGACAAAGTCCAACACCCATTCATGATACAAACTCCCGGCAAAATAGGAATAGAAGGGAAATTCCTCAGTATAATTAAGGCATTTATACAAAGCCAACAGCCAACATCATCCTAAATGGAGAGGCTTTGAAAGCATTCCCCTTGAGAATGGGAGCCAGACAATGATGCCCTTATCACCACTCTTATTCAACATTGTGCTGGAGGTCCTAGCCAGAACAATTAGGCTAGAAAAACAAATAAAGGGCATCCAAATTGGTAGGGAAGAAGTCAAAGTATCTCTGTCTGCAGATGATATGATCTTACACACAGAAAACCCCAAAGAATACACAAAAAAACTACTGGAACTAATAGAAGATTTCAGCAAAGTTTCAGGATACAAGATAAACATACAAAAATCAGTTGGATTCCTTTACACCAACAAAGAGAACCTCAAAGAGGAAATCACCAAATCAATACCATTTACAATAGCCCCCAAGAAGATAAAATACTTAGGAATAAATCTAACCAGAGACGTAAAAGATCTATACAATGAAAACTACAAGACACTACTGCAGGAAACCAAAAGAGATCTGCATAAGTGGAAAAACATACCTTGCTCATGGATAGGTAGACTCAACATTGTGAAAATGTCAATTCTACCCAAAGCAATCTACAGATACAATGCAATCCCAATCCAAATTCCACTGGCATTTTTTAATGAGATGGAGAAACAAATCACTAACTTCATACGGAAAGGGAAGAGGCTCAAATAAGTAAAGCATTACTGTAGAAGAAGAACAAAGTGGGAGGCCTCACACTACCTGATTTTAGAACCTATTATACCACCATGGTAGTCAAAACATTCTGGTACTCGTACAACAACAGATACGTAGACCAATGGAACAGAATTGAGAATCCAGACATAAATTCACCCACCTATGAACAGCTGATATTTGACAAAGACCCAAAGTCCATTAACTGGGGAAAAGACAGTCTCTTTAACAAATGGTGCTGGCATAACTGGATCTCCATCTGCAAAAAAACTGAAACAAGACCCATACCTCACACCATGCACAAAAACTAACTCAAAATGGATCAAATACTTAAATATAAAATCAAAAACAAT
Organism: Dugong dugon; assembly: GCA_030035585.1. Taxonomy (NCBI): domain Eukaryota; kingdom Metazoa; phylum Chordata; class Mammalia; order Sirenia; family Dugongidae; genus Dugong; species Dugong dugon. The sequence continues at coordinate 19,340,275 of CM057465.1, forward strand.
AAAGATCATGGAAGAAAAAACAGGGACAATGCTAGGAGCCCTAATACATGGCATAAACAGAATACGAACCATAAGTAATGATGCACAAATACCAGAAGAGAAACTAGATAACTGGGAGCTCCGAAAAATCAAACACTTATGCTCATCAACAGACTTCACCAAAACAGTAAAAAGACAACCTACAGACTGGGAAAAAAATTTTGGCTACGATAAATCCGATCAGTGTCTAATCTCTAAAAGCTATAAGATACTGCAAAACCTCAACAACAAAAAGACAAATAACCCAATTAAAAAATGGGCAAAGGATAGGAACAGGCACTTTGCGAAAGAAGATATTCAGGTGGCTAACAGACACATGAAGAAATGCTCATAATCATTAGCCATTAGAGAAATGCAGATCAAAAATACAATGAGATGTCATCTCACCCTAACAAGGCTACCATTAATCCAAAAAATAGAAAATAATAAATGCTGAAAAGGTTGTGGAGAGACTGGAACACTTATACACTGTTGGTGGGAATGTAAAATGGTACAACCACTTTGGAAATCGATTTGGCACTTCCTTAAGAAGCTAGAAATAGAAGTACCATAGAATCCAGCTATCCCGCTCCTTGGAATATATCCTAGAGAAATAAGAGCTGTCACACGAATAGATATATGCACACCCATGTTCACTGCAGCACTGTTCACAATAGCAAAAAGATGAAAACAACCTAGGTGCCCACCAGTGGACGAATGGATGAACAAATTATGGTATATCCACACAGTGGAATACTACGCAATGATAAAGAACAATGATGAAGCTGTGAAACATAACACAGAGGAAGCTGGAAGTCATTATGCTGAGTGAATTTAGTCAATCACAGAAGGACAAATATTGTAAGACCACTATTATAAGAATTCAAGAAAACGTTTAAACACAGAAGAAAACATTCTTTGATGGTTACGAGGGTGGGGAGGGAGGGTGAGAGTTATTTACTAACTAGATAATAGACAAGAATTATCTTAGGTGAAGGGAAGGACAGCACACACTTCAGGGGAAGTCAGCACAGCTGGACTAAACAAAAGCTAAGAAGTTTCCTGAATACAGTCAAACACTCAAACACTTGGAGGGACAGAGTAGCAGGGGTAAGGGTCTGGGGACCATGCTTTCACAGGACATCTAGGTTAATTGGCATAACAAAGCTTAAGAAAATGTTTTGCACCCCACTTTCGTGAGTGGCATCTGGGGTCTTAAAAGCTTGCAAGCGGCCATCTAAGATGCATCAACTGGTCCCAGCCACCTGGAGTAAAGGAGAATGAAGAATGCCAAAGACACAAGGAAAGTATTAGCCCAAGAGACAGAAAGTGCCACATAAACCAGAGACTGCATCAGCCTGAGACTAGAAGAACTAGATGGTGCCCGGCTACCACCAATGACTGCCCTGACAGGGAACACAACAGAGAGTCCCGGATGGAGTAGGAGAAAGGTGGGGTGCAGAACTCAAATTCTAGTAAGAAGATCAGACTTAATGGTCTAAGGCTGGAGGAAGCCCAGAAAGCATGGCCCCTGGATTCTCTATCAGCCCAGAACTAAAACAATTTCTGAGGCCAACTCTTCAGACAGGGATTGGACTGGACTGTGGAATATAAAGTGATACTCGTGAGGAGTGTGCCTCTTAGCTGAAGTAGATACAAGAGAATAAACGGGCAGCTTCTGTCCAGAGGTGAGGTGGGAAGGCAGAGAGGGTTAGGAGCTGGTTTAGTGGACATGGGGAATCGGGTGGAAAGGAGAAGTGTGCTGCCACGGTATGGGGAGAGCAATTAGAGTCACATAACAATGTATGTATAAGCTTTTGTATGGGAAAAAATAAAAAAAAGAAACATTTTGAGAAAGTATCCATAGGCTTCGGAGACTGCCGAGATCCCATGGTTCAAAAAATATTAAGAAATCCTAGTCTAGAATCCCATACAAAGAAAACTCTGAGCAAAGGCTAAGAGGTGAGAAGAGACAGAGCAGGGCAAGTGTTCCATTTTGACTGAAACATGAAGTAAAACAAGGAAAACAGTGGAAGAGAAAAGAGAAAGGGTGGATCTGATCCTCAGAACGAAGCTTTTTTTCAGGAGACTCGGGGGAGTTACTTAATCAGGATTTTTAAAAGGGAAGGCTCAAAGCAGAGGAGACATCCCTAAAGCAGGGTTTTGACAAATAACCTGGTAAAGGTAACAAAGATGGACTGGAATGTAAAGACACAAGCCGTGAGAGACCAAAAAGGAGGCTAAATTTCTAGTTCAGGTGTGACAAACAAGAGCCCAAAATGAACAGGGTGACAATGGAAATGGAAAGGGATGAACACCAGAACACTGTAAAGATTTAACACCGAGTAAGACAGAAAGGTTTCAAGTGAGGGTCACTGGAACCTGAGTCATACGAGAACAGCGTCAGGGAAGCCAGGTGGCGCAAGTTTGGAGGAAAAAAGTGCGTTGCCTGCAGGATATCAAGGTGAAAACATTCAGCGTTTATTACAGCATGATACCAACCTTCAAGACTTACTGCATCTTCTAAATGCTTATTTTGACTTCAGAAAGAGCCTTTCCCCAACAGGGATTTTTATCCTGGTAGCCATGGGCTTGCTGGGGCTCCACGAAACTCTGAAATTATAAAAACAAATTCCGTTTGTGGTTCGTAGACATTTTTCTAGGGCGGAGGCGTACACTCTGAATGCAAATTCAAAGGGTACGTGACTCCCTTCCCACCTCCCCCCCAAAAAGTGTTACATTCTCTCTGTACACCCTTCCAGCATGAGTCTTAGAACAAAAAAGTCGCGGTAATTAATCGGTGGATAGCTGGTTCTAACAAATAAATTTGTGAATGGTTCTGAGTCAGTAGAAGCTCACCACACAGTCACCAGATGAGGAAAGACTTTGGAATTTCTTCGTCAAAATTCACTGGAAATGACAGTACGGTTTCTGACTCATCTCTTGAGGCAACTCTTGCCTGAATACCTGTCTCTACAAGAGTAGTCATTAAAGCTCCAACTTTAAACACTAAAAATGGTCATTTTTATAAAAAGCCTTGCAAGGCTGAGCTTCCCACTGTCCGAAGAAGCCAAACTGCACCGGAAGCGAAGCCAGAGCTCAGGAGCCGGCTAAGTTTTGCTTTAGTACTGCCCTCTACTGGCTATTTCCAAGCTAGTCTCATGCCCAATCTTTTTACTGCCAAAGAGATTTGCCAGTTACGCTTTTTGGTTGATGTAGAGAGCCTCTCTAGAGATTTCAGGCCCCAAAGAGGTTAAAAAAAAAAAAAAAAAAAAAACCTACCAACTACAAAACAAAATAAGAACAATACCAAGATTTCAAAAATCTTAAGAACCTACAACACTGCCTAATACAGTGCGTTGTTGACACTCATTAAAAATTTGTTAGTCCTGGATAATTAAGATACAGGTTGCCTTTAATTTGGTGTATATGAAATGACAATGGAGAGGCAGAAGAAGCTAAGATATTAGAAAAATTTTAAAATTGTGCCTATAGAATGTAAAAGGGAAATAAATGCCTTGAAAATACTTCTGTTTTTATTAAAAATAATTACTTTTGTTAGGGTGTGTGTGGAAAGTGTTTTTCACAGAAAGCTTCGCAAACATAATGACAGGATTGTGGCTGAATAAGCTGGGAGCTAGAACTGAATGGATTCTCATATATCCAGTGACGACAGGGAGGAGAAACCAGATTCCCCAATGAGGCCCTTCTTGCCCTTGTTTAACTGGAAAACAGTAGAATGAAAGGGGTCTTGTACACTTATTTCATAAGCTCGTGGCACCGACCAAGATACCAAAAGGCACCTTTGTTTCCTAGTGCCTTAGCAACTCTCTTTACTACTCTGTTTTCTTTCTCTTTCCTCACTTTTTTGTTTTGTTTGACTTTTTTCCTTTCCTCTTTAAGATACATCTAATTCCACATCTGGGGGTGGGAGTGGTGGGAGGTGGTGGGAGGGTGGTGCTTCAGTGGTAGAATTCTTGCTTTCCATGCTGGAGACCCAGGTTTGATTCTTGGCCAATGCTCCTAGCACAGCCACCGCCTGTCAGTTAATGGAGGCTTGTATGTTGCTATGATGCTGAATAGATTTAGGCTAAGCTTCCAGACTAAGATGGACTACAAAGAAATGTATGACCATCTACTTCTGAAAATCAGCCAGTGAAAACTCTATGCATCACAACAGTCTGATCAGCAAGTGATCATGCGGATGGCACAGGACCAGGTAGCATTTTGTTCCTTTGGACATGGGGTCACCAAGAGTTGGGAGGCTGATTCTACAGCAGCTAACAACAATAACAACAGTTTCACATCTACCATACATCTCTTCGTACTGGCACAAGGTAAGAGCTAAAAGGAAGACAGTTATACTGAATTTTTCCCCTTTATATGCTTTTCCCTCTTTTTCTTTTTTCTTTTTTTTTTTTCCAGCAAAACATCCTTACTTTTGGCTCACCTTTCCGTTAAAACTTAGAAGACTGGTCGCATTTTGCCTTTCTTTCCATTATCACCTTCCTATGTAATCAGTACATATGGATGATAAACGTAAGTTACCATCACCGTCTGATGAGTCAGCAAGCCCTGAGCAGATATTAAAGACTTCTTGGTTAATTAATGAAAGTACACATTGATGTTCCTTTCCTCCTACAACTTAAGGAACAGAAGAAAGAAAATACTGCCCACATTAACATGTAACTGAGATGCCAACTGTCCCTTCTCCTTCCTTGGAAATCATAACCCCTCCTGGACCCTCCTTAAAAAACCTACTCACAGGAGTTACTAAAGGTTCATAGGGGACAGAGAGGGGTTTACAACATGAGCTCACAACTAACACCCTGAGAGACTTCCCCTTAGGTATTTTTCTCCAAAGTTCCTGGCTCTAAGGATCTTTTCCATCAGGCAGGGTCCATCTTCTTGGATCCCTTCTCTGTTATATCCAGCAATCCCTTCTCCCCTCCTTCTTCCCCCAGGGATGCAAAACGAAAGCCCTATAGGTAACCTGACCAATTCTACTCCATGTATCTCATCAGAATGTCTTCCAAACATTTAATACTTTCCCCAAGAATTTTCTTACCAGCTGCTAAGTGGTTAATGTTTTTTCAATGTTATTACAATTCTCATTAGCAGTAGTTTTGACACATCTATTAAAAAAAAAAAATCTTTTTTTTGAACTAGGTATCTCTGCAGCAGCTTTAGGTCCCACTTCTTTGGAAGTTAATTCCCTGAGGCCATAGCCAAGAAACTTTTCTTCCTTTCCTCAACATCATCTGTCCTTTATAAAAATAAGCAAGACTGCAGAGGCTCAGCTTTGATAAGATGAAACGTTATTGCTCCTAGAGAATGACTTGTGCTGGTTTTTTTTTTTTAAACTAAAAATAACATTTTAAAAATACTTTAAAAATCACTTTTTTAAGGTATCCAAGGACAAATATACTTGCTAGACCAGATGGTTAGAAACATGTCACAGAAATTGACCTTGTTATTGAAAAGCATAGTTGAAAAATTATGCAAATAAGTCACTTTGTCTGCATTAATAGTTTCCTGTGGAACTGTATGATGCCACATCAATTTAGCCATATGCAATTTGGCCAAAAACGTTAACTGGCATGTCTAGACCTTACCATTGGGAGTGTAAAATGAGATCATTTATTTATTAATACCTAATTTAAGAAAATTTCAACTCCTCATCTTGCTTAGCTACAGGAATTCCAGGCTCTTGACAAATTCCTTTCCTCACTATTTCTGGAAATCCGGAATCTACCCTAGTTGTCTGCTGCCTTAGCCACTCATCTGTCTCCAGACCAATCCATGCTCTCTGTGCATAGGCTGCCGATGGCTCTGCTGCAGATCACCTCCTGCAATTTCTGACTCTATCGCCCTCCGGCACTGCTGCCCTCCCCTATTTTGCCTCAACCCAAGCACAGGCAGATCGCCTTCTCTCAATTCTCTCATGACATGGCTCAGCTGAATTGCAACTTTTAGCAAAGACTCCTCTGAAGGTTCAGGAAAATGGAAAGGGCATTACAACACCAACAATGCCTCAAAGCTGCTACTGAATGTAGCTACTCCCAGAGACCAACAGCCCAGATACACCTCCAACTTTCTTATAATAGTCATCTTCAGACTGGAATCCTTGTACTTGGGGTATGCAAATAAATTTTCCAAGATATATGAGAATAGGAATAATTTTAAGGGAATCAATTTCCAGGTGCTCAACTTTCAGATAAACTCTTTCCCAAAATGAATCTGGGAAGGTGCCTTTAGTAGGTTAAGCTTCTCCTTTCCACCTTCCGCTTTAATAACTGTCCTTCTCTCACTTAAACTCACCTCTCAACCATAAACTTTACTATTGTGTATTAGGAGACAATTTTCCATGTACCCCCTAAACCCACCATTTCTGCAGGTCTTGAGAGTGAGGCAGTAACTGCCCTTAGTTCTGGACTATCTTTCAAGGTCATGAATGCCCTTCAAAGACAGACATAGTGTCTCCCTCTAAAGCAAAGAGCAGGCATGCTTACTGTCCAGAATAATAATGTCTCCCTCTAGAGCAAATGGAAGGCGTGCTTACTACCCATTATAAAAGATTCAGTTACCCTCTTCTGAATTGCAACCCACTGCATGAGCAGACATTCATCTGGGTCCATCCATATTGCTTCTGTGGGAATTTGGGCTCAGGGAACCAATGGAAAAATGATAATATTCTGGCTACTGCTATTGCAGTGAGTAATAAACTGTCCTTTGACTCTGACCCATGAAACTGTGGCAGGTTAACTTACTAGCTTGCAAGTAGGGTAAAATCTCAGGCCCTTCACAGAATTTAACATGGGGCATTACCACAGGGTATAAAAATCTTTGCCCACCGAACAAAGGAACAATAAGATACTCAATTTCTTTAACCAAACCATCATAAACACTATCCATTCATTTCATTAAAAGATGTATTTTAAATAAAATGTTACTTTTTATGTTTAATATTTATCAAATTTTCTTGTATATGTCATTGTGATCACTAAACTCTTAGAGCATTATGGTAACAAAAAGAACACATATATGTATGAAACTCGTATCCACTGCTGGTGGAAATGCAAAACGGTACAGCTGTTGTGGAAAACAGTGTGGTGGTTCCTAAAAAAACTAAAAATAGAATTACCGTATGACCCAGCAATTCCACTCCTAGGTATATACTCAAAGGACTTAAAAGCAGAGACTCAAACAGATACGTGTATACCAATGTTCACTGCAGCACTATTCACAATAGTCAAAAGGTGGAAACAACCTAAATGTCCATCAATGGATGAATGGATAAGCAAAATGTGGTACATACACACAATGGAATACTATTTGGCCAGTAGGAGAAATGAAGTATTGATACATGCTACAATATGGATAGAACTTGAAGACATTATGCTGAGTGACATCAGTCAATCACAAAACAACAAATATTGTACAATCTCACTTATATAAAAAGACAAGAACAAGCACATGTGTAGAGACCAAAGTTTATTAGCAGTTACCAGAGACAGGAGGGAAGAGGAAAGGGGGAGGGATTATTGCTTATGGAGTACCGACTTTCGGTTTACAGTGATGGAAAATCGCATTGATTAAGGATAGGGTTGCATAGCCTATTAATGTAATTTCTGTCAATAAGTTGTACACCTATAAAAAGTTGAATTGGCGTAAGTTGTGTGATAGATATATTTACAACAGTGATAAAAATAAAAAAGAGTAGCTGCTGAGGCTGCTTTTTGTACAACCAAACACTTCATGGGATTTGGTTCCTTGGTTTGGATGTTTAGGATCATGGTTTTCATGGGACATCCCAGTTAGTTGGCCTAATATCATATTTGGTGCTTCTCTTCTACTTCCTAGTTCATTGCGTGGTGCCTGGGGTCTTAAAAGCTTGCAAGCAGCCATCCAAGACACAACAATTAGTCTCTATTCACCTGGAGCAACAGAAAAAAGAGAGTCATTAATAGGAAGGGAAAATGGAATGTGAGGCTAATTGCCGACATGAAAAATTGCCACCTTTGCTACAAGAACAGAAGAACTGGATGGTGCTCAGCTACCATTACTCAACGTTTTGATCAAAGATTGTATAGAAGAATCCTGATCAAAAGGGGGATGCAGAACAGAATTTCAAATTCTCATGGAATCCAGATTTCCTAGAGCCATGAAGGGTGGATGAACCCCTGAAACTATTTCCCTGAGGGATGCAGAACAGAATTTCAAATTCTCATGGAATCCAGATTTCCTGGAACTATGAAGGGTGGATGAACCACTGAAACTATTGCCCTGAGATAATCTTTAAACCTTAAACCAAAAATATCCCCTGAAGTCTTCTTAAAAACAAACAATAGTATAGCTTAACTAGTAAAGAATGTCTGCCTTGAACATAGTGCTCTTTTAAGAACTATCTTTGTGGGATCAAACTGACAACAGCAACTTGAGAGACTGATAGGAAACTTAGAGGGTGAGTTTGTTAATGGAGGAGGAACAACTTGGAAAAGGAAGGTGAGAATGGTCGCACAACTCAAAGACTAATCAATGTCACTGAATTGTACATGTAGAAATTGTTGAATTGGTGCATATTCTGCTGTATATATTCTTAACAACAAAAATATTTTTAAAAAATCAAATCAGGCATCAGATTTTAAAATGTAATGGAATTCTGGAATTACTCTACAGTTTTTAAGACTAGGAAATGCAGAATTCACCCCCCAGGGATAAAGTTAGCAAAAGTCCCAATGTCTATTCTCTCCTGGATCAATGTCAAGTCACATCCTACATTTTCGTGTTGTCGCCACTGCATGTCTAAACCAATCCTTTTTCACCATGCACGCCAACACAGTTGCCTCTCATAGCCCTGCCTGAGTTATACTATCGCTCAGAACCCTGGGGGTAAGCCAAAATCTGAGTGACATTAGGTAGGGGACTATAGAATGGGGAACCCATTTGCCTCTCTCCATTTTCTAGCATTGATATCTTACACATACCATATGGTTTTAAATTTAAAGTATCCCAGAAACAGACCTTGTTATCGAAAGCAGATTGAAAAAATATGCAGACAAGTCAAAATACTTGCATTAATGTAGCCTTATGGATTTACACCATATCAAGAGAAGTTCCCCAAAGGCAGAAGGACTCATTGAATCTATTTCTTCTGACTCATTTCCTCTGGAGAAGCAGCTTAGAATAATTCAGGCAAAAGGCCATGAAATAACTGCATTGTTAACAGGAATCTGGTCAGAAAAGTAGAGGGGAAATTGCTAAATTAAACTCTACCTATGGTGCTTTCTTGGGGAGTCACGTGTCATGTTTTGTTGTAGGTGGTCCCCCCCGCCCCTTTACTTAGGAGGAAAAATCTATTTTCTTAAACTTTTACTTAAAAATTCACAGGCTAATTTAATGGTGACTAATTAGAGCAAATAGACTAAGAATCATCTCTTACTTAATTTAAAAGATTTCATATTAAAAATACATTTTAGAAGGTTGTAGTTCCCAGTAGCTTTTCCTGCCAGCAAATCTGCTAGATACGTACAGTGCTACGTGGCTGTAGTTGGCTAAAAGTCTTATGTCCCCACGAAGTGGTTGGGCTTAATTGCAGTCACCCCATCAGTGTCAACATTGAACTTTTCCCCTCTATGTTTTTCTTCAGCACTGCCTGGAAAAGTCTAACTAGTTGTAAAAACAATCAAAATGAGTAACATTTTTCAGATGCTGCTTTCAAAAACTGGGTCAGAGACCACTGGGGTATGTCCTGGCTCCCTGAGGCACAGTGGGGAAAAGTGACTACAATGGAATCAGTGAGGAGAGTAACAGAAGCTAAGAAAGGAAGAAAAGAAAGAAGAAAGGAAGGGAGGGTAGAAGAAGTAAGGTTAAAAAAAAGATGAAGATAGCCAAAAGTTATTAAGAGAGAAAATTAACTGTGGAAAAATAAGGAAAGGGAATAATATTTACATAAAAGTGCCTGGGGTAAGGAGAAAAATTGGCTTCTTTGTTTAAAAATTGTGGTTAAACCTAAAAGGCATAAATTTTCATAAATTCATATGCATTTCTTTTAAAAATCCCTAGTGTCTGGAGGATGCTAAAAAAACAACTCATTATTTTGAAAAAAAAAAACCAACTCATTATTTTGAAAACTGGTAAATAAAACAGGGCTTTGAACTGGTTGGAAACAGTTCAGTCATGGTTGATGGGAAGAAAGGCAGTGTACTCACTGCATAGCAACCAAATGTCTTGCCCCTTGGATTTCGACCTGAGTAGGAAACAGCGGTGCCTCGCTCAAAGACGGCAGCGACACATTCACAGCAGCACAGTCGGCTGCCATCTTTGAGCGGGGCACCGCTGTTTCCTACTCAGGTCAAAATCCAAGGGGCAACATATTTGGTTGCTATGCAACACATACACTGTACTTGTTCCCGTTGGCCATGACTGAACCGTTTCCAACCAGTACAAAGCCCTGAAATAAAGGCAACAGAATCAAGAATTTATCTAGTCATTTCTATATAAATTATATCTCAAGGTAAGAAAATACTAAAGAAGCCAAGCTTCTCTTTGTAGAAGTATTCTGGCTAATAAATGAAAAAGGAATAATAGAATATCACCATTTTGTAACCTCTAATGATATGACATAGGCAATGCCAGATATTAACAACAACAAAAAACAGAACAGTTGCCACTGAGTTGATTCTAAATCATGGTGATCCCATGTGTGTCAGAGTAGAACTGTGCTCCATAGGGTTTTCATTGGTTGTGACTTTTTGAAAGTCTATCACCAGGGCTTTCTTCCAAGGTGCCTCTGGGTAGATTTGAACCACCAACTTTTTGGTTAGTAGCCGAACGCTTAACAGTTTGCTCCACCCAGGGACTCCTACGCTAGTTATTAGCTGCCTTCTAGTAAAAGTATACAACACTATGACCAAAAAATAAAACAATACTGAATCAGATCAAACCTCTTGATCTAACTTCCAATTTACAGGGAAAAAAAGGAGGGCACAGAACATGTTAAATGATGGCAGAGTCCTGACTGTAAGAACTTGATAGGACAAATGAATTGAACACTTCAGTCAAAAGACAGAGACTGTGAAATTGGAGAATATAGAGTTGTTGGTTTTTTGGTTTTTTTCTGATCCAGCCTTCTAAATTAGTTCTTACCGTAAACTCTTCAAAGATACAAATAGCTAAATGGAAAAGGATGGAAAAAGGCACACCATGCAAACAGTAACCATAAGCATGGTGGAAAGGCTAGAAAAATAGCAGGCAAAACAGATTTGAAAGCAAGGAGTAGTACTAGAGATAGAGCAGGAAGCTTCATAATGATAAAAAAGTTAATACATCAGAAAGACATACATATTACAAACTTATACGGGCCTAATAAAGGGGCTTCAAGATACATGATACAAAAACTGACAGAAATAAAGGTAGAAAATAGGCAAATCCACAGTCACAGTTGGAGATTTTAACACCTCTCTCTCAATAACTGATAGAGAAACTAGAAAAAAAAAATCAGTAAGAATACAGAAGAACTGAAATGACACTATCAGCCAACCATAAAAACTTGGGAACAAAGAACCACAAAGATTCTAAAATAAGAAGAGTGGGTGGGTTGGTTAGGCATTTATCTGCCTCCTCTGCTAAACCAGTTCTTTAAGTACTGCTCAAATTTAATGACAAAGCACAGGTTTGCCACAGATGTGAAGAGAACAGGAGAGGTGTTGAGTGTAAGGGAAGAGGGATCCATCTTTTGAAGGAGCCGTGGTTGCAGAGTGGTTAAGCGCTCAGCTGCTAACTGAAAGGTCTATGGCTGGAGCCCACCAGCAGTTCCACAGGAGAAAGATGTGGCAATCTGCTTCCGTAAAGATTACAGCCTTAGAGACCCTATGGGGCAGTTCTACTCTGTCCTATAGGCTCACTAGGAGTCGGAATTGACTCGACGGCAATGGGTTTGGTTTTGGATCCATTTATTTATACAGCTTTTAAACCCAATTAAGTTTGCAAAAGCCTTTTTTCACATGCATGATCTCATTTCATCCTTACACTATCCTTTGAAGAAGGCAGCCCAAGTCTCCTTACCCCCATTTTACAGATAAGAAAGTCAAGCTCAGACGCTAACTTGCAAAAAAAACAGAACTGCAAATTTGCTTCTAGATCAAAGGGTGGGCGTATTTTCAAAATCACCTGAGTGAACCTTCTGGGAATGCAGTGAAGTAGCAACCATTTGTTCTCTTGAAAGTAAAATTTTCCCAATCTGTCCAAATGCATAAAGCAATTATTTAAAGAGTATTGGCTCCTCAGTTAAAAATTAGGCTTTATTTTCACCAACTCCCTAAAATGATATATTCAGATTCATCAGGTTGGACTCAAGACAGTTCTAAATGTTCACCCTGTGTCCAAACAGCAACCTAGAAGAACACTCCTTGATGGACTCCTTGGCAAACTAAGTAAGTGTTGACTATTCCTGATTTTCCATAAAAATTTATGAACTTGTGGTTTAGAAACAAATTTCAAAGTTAGAATTCTGTCTGCAGAAAATAGGCAGATTTACTCTTCCAATGTACACAAAACATAGACATTACAAAATGATTTCATTACTGAATTTAGAGGATAAATGTCAGAGTAAAACGACTTTGTTCCTTGGTTTGAACCAGAATATTTAAAAATAAACATGCAATTAAAATATGTCTTAGGCAAGGACCGGTTATTTAGATATTGTATACGTTTTATTTACACCCCTCTCTGATCCACTGAAGCATATTTTCTTTTAGTTACATGGGAGACCATGTCACTAAAGCTAATGGTGGTTTTATCTAGGGGGAAAAAAACTACACGCATGTCAAGGAACAGTTTTAAGCTTCTTGGCAAAACAAAAAATGACTTGATTTTTTAGTTCCAATTGTTTTCAATTTTTTAACGTAAGGTCAATGTTGTAAAGTCTGTTCAGATTTTTATAGAACCTGAGTGAATAAAAAACACTGAGGTAAATCACTACTTTAAAGTAAACTGGCTTTTTTTTTTTTTTTTTGCAAATCATATTTATTAAAAAAGAAAAGAAAAACGCATGTTCTCCTCAGAAATTAGGCCAGTGGGCTCCTCCACCAGGTAGTCAGTTCAGTCTGAGGTCAGCAGACCTCCTACACAGTCTCGAAGAGGCTCTCTGGTGTCCACCAATGCTGCCTGCATGCCTGCTGTGGACGTCCAGTGAAAACAGTGGCTCCACACAACCATAAGACACAGGACTGATCTGACCATTACATTTCACACAACCTTTGAAGGAACTATCAAACAATGACAGCTCAACTACTCTTTGTGGCTTATTTTTATTCTGAATCAATAAACCTAAACGTGAAGGTCTCCACAGCCCATTATGCCTTAACTGATCCATCTAGTTACCCATGAACATCTACTAAAGGAAGGTGTTAAGGCAGTATGTGTTAAGATGTATCACTAGTTCTAAAAACAATTTGTAGGAGACAGACATGAAACTCAAGTTCAGATGTGCTTAAGTACTGAGGTGATTACTCAAGTATGAAGAGGTCTTTTCAATGTACAACTGATTTTTAGCCAAATATACTTTCGAGACCTTCATTTTTATTTTATAAGAGTGGGCTAAGTTGTATGAGTATCTAAAGGTGGCTGAAAAACCACGACTGCATGTTTTTTAAGCCTAAAAACAACCAGGGAATGGAGCCAAACATGAACACTTCTGCAGAAAGGTAATAAATGGAAAGCCAAGCAGGTAATATGCTGAAGAATGATGAAACCCCATATAATGTATTTTGCTGCCTTCAAAACAGAGCAAAAAATTCAAATTTTATAAAGGTTAAAAAAAAAATGCAGTTAGGTGTGTATGTCACCCCAAAAGATCTCGTGGCTACAAAAGTTACCATGAGGGTCTTCTGACCTGTTAAAACCTGATGCTCTGCTACCACTCGGATTTGCCTTCAATTTTAATAACTGATAGAAATTTCTTACCAAGGCCTTAATTTCTGGCATAAAAATAATTTATAAATCAGAATCACAAAACTAGCATCTCCATTTTAATCTCCTAATTTATGAGAGAAAAAATATACAGTCGTTAGTTCTAAAAAAGCCATTTAATATCTTACCCCAATTACTTTTCTAGGAAGAAGGGGAAGGGAGTAGGTGGTTGTAACTGTAGTAGAACACGATGTTTAGAACAATAGAAAACATCTGGAAACAAAGACCAAAGGCCAATAAGTATTCCATCTTACTTTCATAAAACACAGGAAAACGGGAAAATACTGAAACTATTCTGCCATACCATGGAAATACACAGTGGCCATGATCACTTCCTGGATTACTCTTTGGATACTTAATTCAATTGGCCTTAATTGCTTATAAAGTGTGCAAGATAATTAGGGAGAATCTGTCTTTAATTCAGCTCTGAAAGAAGCATGAATGGATATAAACTCTAATCACAGACCACTGTGGATCATTAGAGCAATTAAGAACACAGCTGCCAGTCTTTAAAACCTTTCATACAAATAATCTGCTAACCTTTGGACCCAGGTTTCAAACTTGCAAAAACTTTGGGGTTCTTAAGGGCAAGTGAGAGCTCATTGAGGAAGGAAATAAAGTGGGAGTCTCTCTCAGATTTCTTTGACTCAAAAATGACAACAATGGTAAAGTGAGGCTCTGGGCGGGTGAGGAAGTAGGTGCTCTGGACTTTGTCATCATAGAAGTGGACCACTTTGTCCAAGCTGTTCAGGTCAGATGTGCGGTCTGTCATGATCATGATGACATTGGGCCAGTGCATGACAGGTCTGTCACTGGGCAGAGACACCACAGCTGGGTACTGGTCCACACCCTTAGGGGCCTCTCTGTAGGAATGGGGGTGGTGGTAGCCATGACCCTGAAAACTCTCTGAACCTCGGTTGTCAAAAATTAAGGACACATTGGCAGCATCATATTTCCTGATGAAGCTGGAAATCTTTCCAAAAAGATCTGGGTTAGCTTTTGCAGTCAACGTTTTCATTTCTGAAGCAGTTGTTTGTCGGCTCAGTGCCTCATGAAAGTAAAAGCTAAACTTGGCAAGGAGCATGTTCTTGAGTTTCATCAGCCAAAGGAAAAGGTGTGGGGGCTGAACGGCCTTCTGAGACTGCCCTCCAAACAGATGTTTCTTGGTCTCCCGCTGCTTCTCAAAGATCTGGCCCCAGGTCTGCAGCTTGGTGTGGGCACTGTGTAAGTTAACCAGAGACGAGAGGAACTTCCACTCTGAGACCTGAGCCTGGGCCTTCAGGAGATGACTCAGGACGTCGACCTCCAGCTGGAAACTGCTCTCCAAGGGGCTGAGAATTGGGTGGTGAAATCTAAACGAGGAAGGGAAATTGATAGAAGTAAGTGGAAATGGCACTCCACGTTGATTTTTCTACCCTAAAAAAACCCAATGTAATCAGTCAAATATTATACTTGGGGGCAGAGGGAAAAAAGATGAAAGAATTCCAAGTTGATTCATTTAAAAAGTTATTCGGACATAACTTCACCATTTCAGGATTATGTCAACATAATATTCTCCTGTGGAAATAGCCTGAAGTTTAAAAAAAAAAAACAACCAGTAATGGCTATCTTCTTTTCAAATAAAGAGAAATTAAATTGGCTAGTAAGTCTTATTTTATTTATTCTGGGTATTGTATCTGGGTATCTGACTATTATCATCATCTAAACAAGGAACCCTCTTTACAGGATGCAGTGCTGAAGAGGTCCAGGTAAAGAAAAGATGACTAAAATAACTGTGTAATGACATGTAATAAACTCATTTCATCTTCACGGTAACTCCATGAGGTATTATCAAACCTATTTTGCAGATGAGAGTACAGACTATAAAGCTGTATCTGAAACATAGCAGATTATCAGTGTTTATTAAAGGAGTATAACATTTACGAGAAAGTCTCAGTCTTGGTACCCAAATTCCCTTCATATTTAATCGCAGTTAAAAACAAAACAGTAGCCAAACAATAAATATCTAACATTTTCCTTGTTCTTAGGATAAAATCCAAACTTCTTAAAAAGACCTATGAGGGGCTGGATGGTCTTGTCCCTTCTGATCTTGAGCCACATTCTCATCCTTTTCACTTTTTCCAGACATTAATTAAAAATGTAATGATGTTACAAAGGTCAAGGTAGTAGAGCAACTGCAGTCCCACTTGTTCTAGACAAAGTGTTTTTAAAACTTTTTGACCATGATCTACAGTAAGAAATACACTTTATTGAGACCAAGTGCATACAAAGTTTTATTTCATATTTAGACTTACTATGCATAATGTACTCTTGCTATTTTCTATTACACATATATTTTTTTTCTTTAAATAAATTCCAATTCACAGTGATCCTATAGGACAGGGTAAAACTACTCCATAAGGTTTCCAAGGCTGTAAATCTTTATGGGAGCAGACTGCCATATCTTCTTCCTGCACAGTGGCTGGTGGGTTTGAACCACCAACTTTTCAGTTAGCAGCCAAGCACTTAACCACTGCACCACCAGGACTCCTTGCTTAAACAGATTACCACTCACTAATTTTATGACTCATGGATTGCTACGTGCTGTTTGTAAAATGGAGCCCTGGTGGTGCAGTAGTTAAGAGCTATGGCTGCTAACCAAAAGGTCAGCAGTTCGAATCTACCAGCTGCTCCTTGGAAACCCTATGGGGCAGTTCTACTCTGTCCTTTAGGGTTGCTATGAGTCAGAATCAACTCTACAGCAACAGGTAATGGGTTTGTAAAATACTATTCTACTTCACAGGTAACAGCAATATTGAGGTAAAGGGGTGCAATGGGGGAGTATCCTCCCTCCCAGGCAGAAGAAGAAAAGGCAGGTTCAAAGGTGCTGAAACAAGGGAGAACATGACCTTTTTTTGTCAATACTTCTGATTCTTCAGGTCTCCTCTTAAAACACACTTCCTTAGAAATGTCTTCTCTCTTAACCTCAGACTAGGTCAGGTCCCCCAGTTATATGCTCTAATTTGTTAATAGCTGTTTTCTCCTTTAGTAGTTTGACTATATAGTTTATCAGGCAAACTGGACATATGGTCACCCTAACTTTAAGCTATTCCATATGGGAAAGTAATATCTGCCTATTTCCTTCACTCCAATAACTCTAGAATACATGGCATATGGTAGAAATACAATCAATGTGATGGCCAACTATGTTAAGATTTGAATACTAGTCTCTACTCATTCTGTCTGTTATTTATGATCTAACTGAAGTTCTGTAACAATGGAATAGAATGACTAAGGAGAGTCCTTTCTATATGGACCACTTAGAGCTTTCTTGTCCAATCTCTTCCTTCTAAGGAATGCCCAGGGAATTTCAGTGTCTACCTGGCCCTGGTGCACCCTCCTTAACAAGGAGCCTGCATAAAGCCCTTACACTGTTCCTGAAGATCCAAAGCACCTGCAGATGCAGGAATCATCTTGGCAAGTGACCCCGTTTTAAAAGTGGGTGGAAGAACCTAGCACTTACTGAGTATACCTTATGCCCAGGCACCATGTCAGATGATACACAGGACTGAGCCCATTTAATCTGCTTCACTGTCAATAAGACAGCAGCTTTTCACACAGTTGTGTCTTGGCCCGCCCCTGCCCTCCCTTTTTTTTTTTTCCCTATTGTGCTTTAAGTGAAAGTTTACAGTTCAAGTTACCTTCTCATACAAAAATTCATACACATATTGTTATGTGACCCTAGTTGCTCTCCCTATGTGACAGCACACTCCTCCCTTCCACCCCCAATTTCCCGTGTCCAGTCAACCAGCTCCTGCCCCTTTCTGCGTTCTCATCTTGCCTCCTGATAGAAGCTGCCCATTTAGTCTCATGTAATGACTTGAGCTAAGAAGCACACTCTTCACATGTATCATTTTATGTCTTACAGTCCAGTCTAATCTTTGTCTGAAGAGTTGGCTTCGGGAATGGATTTAGTTTTGGGCTAACAGAGAGTCTGGGGGCCATGTCTTCTGGGGTCCCTCCAGTCTCAGTTGGACCATTAAGTCTGGTGTTTTTACTAGAATTTGAGTTCTGCACCCCAGTTTTCCCCTGCTCTGTCAGGGTGGTCACTGGTGGTAGCCAGGTACCATCTAGTTCTTCTGGTCTCAGGCTGATGGAGTCTCTGGTTTCCGTGGCCCTTTCTGTCGCTTGGGCTAATATTCTCCATGTGTCTTTGGTGTTCTTTCTTGGCCCTTTTTGGAAAGGAAAACGCTGGCTATCAATTAAACAATTAGAAAACAAATGATCACAAGTATATCTATTAATCTATTTAGGCACTAATTAAGAGGTTATGGTTACAAGAGCCCACACTGGATTGGACATTCTAAAGACAGAAACTGATTATCATGTGATAAATAGAATGTAGTTTTTAATATTCACAATAAGATAACACATTAGTTTTTATTTTACCCTCAACATTCTTCAAGATGGAGATACTAAACCATTAGTGGAGCTCAAGTATAACAATACAGCCAAATAATCAGAAAGATTGGTGAGACTCAAATCTTCTAGCTCAATGTGCTTAAGTAACTAACTTAGGACTCTTCAAACAGTGTATGTTTTAGAATAAATATTAAGAGAGTCTAATACACAGGTACACACACACACACACATCAATATAGCATAAGCCTCAAAACCTTTGAATTGTAAGAAAGGCTCCTACCACCTTAACTTTTAGGCCCCCTGACACTTCTTAGGAGAGTTACTATCACACAATTCTATAACCACAGCTATCAGGAAAATCTGCCAAGGAACTATTAGCACAGTCAGACAGGAAAACGGTAGGGGGTTGGAGAAAATTCCACCACAAATAACACTACTGTTATTTTTCTACTGCTTTCTGTTGGAAATCACCATTTACATCCAACGCACTCCTGGAAAGAACATGAATTCCCTGTATAAACCTTCAGAAAGAATTCTGAATGAGCTCTTCCATAAATATATACTAAACGTATTTAAATGCTGAACATTTATTAAGAATGAATGTCAAAGCTATTTTTCATCCCTAAGAAGAGCTAAAAAATTCATGTTAATGTTAGTCTGCCAAGGCTTTGAGATCAGCATTATGATGTATCATTTCACCATTTCCACTCTGCTGTGTGCCTCATAGTTATTCACAACTCATCTTATAGGGGATTTGTTAAACTTTGTTAAAGGTTGTAATCCAAAAATACACACCTCATCTACTGCAGCAAACTTGAAAGAGTCTCAATACAGAATAAATTGACAACTATTTACAGAGAATAGCTCCTCTAATTATACTCAGGACTAAGAAAGGAAGGGAGGGAGGAAGAAAGGACAGAGGAACCCTCTACAGATAATAAAATAGGTTCCTTTAATATTTTAATGAAGAAAAAGGCAACTCTACTACAGAAGCACTACCTCTCTTCTTCACAAGTCTGCACCTTACAAAAAAAGTATACTGGCCATATGCATATGAGAAGACCAATTAAAAAGAAATCTGTAACCCCTTTTCATTTAACTAGTTTATTAGTTCTTAGATAAAAATATATTTAGGATACAAACATAAATTATCCAGAGATTTGCCCTACATACCCTTACATGGCAGAAGGAAGTATTTATCCATTAAAAACTCCATTGCCATCAATTCCAACTCAAAGTGACCCCAGAGGACAGAGTACAACAGCCCCATAGGGTTTCCAAGGCTGAAATCTTTATGGAGGTCTTTTGCTACGTATTTGCCCAATGCAAGGCGTCATTTGATTTCTTGACTGCTGCTTCCATGGGTGTTGATTGGGTGATACAAGTAAAATGAAATCCTTGACAACTTCAATCTTTTCTCTGTTTATCATGATTACTGCGCCAGTTGTGAGGATTTATGTTTTCTTTACGTTGAGGTGTAATACATACTGAAGGCTGTGGTCTTTGATTTTCATCGGTAAGTGCTTCAAATCCTCTTCACTTTCAGCAAGCAAGGTTGTGTCATCTGCGTATCACAGGTTTTTAATGAGTCTTCCTCCATCCTGATGCCTCATTCTTGTTCACATAGTCCAGCTTCTCAGATTATTTGCTTAGCATACAGATTGAATAATAGTGAAAGGATACAACCCCAACACACACACCTTTTCCGACTTTCAACCACGCAGTATTCCCTTGTTCTGTTCGAACAACTGCCTTTTGATCTATATACAGGTTCCTCATGAGCACAATTAAGTGTTTTGGAATTCCCATTCTTCTCAATGTTGTTCATAATTTCTTATGATCCACACAGTCAAATGCCTTTGCATAGTCAATAAAACACAGGTAAACATCTTTCTGCTATTCTCTGCTTTCAGCCAGGATCCATCTGACATCAGCAATGATATCCCTCGTTTCATGTCCTCTTCTGAATCCAGCTTGAATTTCTGGCAGTTCCCTGTCAATGTACAGCTGTAACGCTTTTGAATGATCTTCAGCAAAATTTTACTTGTGATATTAATGATATTGTTTGATAATTTCTGCATTTGGTTGGATCACCTTTCTTTGGAATAGGCACAAATATGGATCTCTTCCAGTTGGTTGGCCAGGTAGCTGTCTTCCAAATTTCCTGGCATAGACAAGTGAGTAATTCCAGCACTACATCCCTTTGTTGAAACATCTCAATTGGTATTCCGTCAATTCCAGGAGCTGTTTTTCGCCAATGTCTTCAGTGCAGCTCGGTATTTTTCCTTCAGTATCATCAGTTCTTGATCATATGCTACCTCCTGAAACGATCATACGCTACCACCTGACTCAAGTCATGGTGTTTTCAATTGCCTCATATGCATGCGAAAGCTGGACAATGAATAAGGAAGATAGAAGAATTGATGTCTTTGAATTATGGTGTTGGCAAAGGATGTTGAACATACTACGGACTGCCAAAAGAACGAACAAATCTGTCTTGGAAGAAGTACAGCCAGAATGCTTCTTAAACGCGACAATGGTGAGACTTCATCTCACGTACTCTGGACATGTTATCAGGAGGGATCATCCCTGGAGAAGGACATCATGCACCTCACAACAATCTTTACAGAAGCAGATTGCCACATCTTTCAACCAGGAAGCAGTTGGTGCGTTCAAACCACTGACCTTTTGGTTAGTAGCTGAGTGCTTAACCACTGTGCCACCAGGGTTCCTTGGAGGTATTTAAAATGGATACTCTTAAGAGTGTACAAATAAAAGAACCGTTTAAAGGAAGGAGAGACTCCTTTTCGTTGAAAGATCATGGAGGCCATAGAGGAAATAGCATTTGAGTTAGGCCAATGAAGCTGCCTTCTTACTAACAGTCTGTCTGCAACTTAAAAGCATTTGATGGGCGGTAGGAGCCCTGCTGGCACAATGGTTAAATGCTCAGCTGCTAAATAAAAGGCTGGCAGTCTGAACCCACCCAGCGGCTCCAAAGGAGAAAGACTTGGTGATCTGCTCTCATAAAGATTACAGCCTAGAAAACCATATGGAGCAGTTCTACTCTGTCGCATGGGGTTGCTATGAGTCAAAAATGACTCAACGGCACACAACAGTAGCACAAGAACTTGAAAAGGTTTAAGTTTGGACAAGATCACACAAGGCCTGGAGTCTTCACTGCTAAGATCCATATGTGTATCAAATACTTAGAGTAGAATGCTTCCCACAGAAATTGTACTGGTATTGGTTTTGCTTATGAAATTTTCAGTGGGCAATAATTAACCTTGTTGAACTATACACACACAATTAACCAACAGTTTCATTAACAGTCTTAGTCAAATCTTTTTTTAAAGGAAAAAGGCATAAAGTCCAAATTGGTGAGAATTCTGTCAACTGAAGCATTCAGGTCAAGAAACTATGCTTCTAAAATGTAAATAGAAATTTTATATAGTTCAATTTTTTAAAATGTTATTTAAATTCTAGCTGTAAAATTATAATTAAAAATTAAAGAACACCGAATGGTGTACTATTTCTATACAAAACGGATTTTAAAAGTAGTTGTTTAAAATACATAAATGATAGCTCATTTCTTTCTTTAAAGGCCTTACTTCTTAAAATCACATAGTGATTTAGAAGAGTGAATATTAATTTGCATTTATAATCTATTTTTCAGTTTTGTTTTAATCATGAAACAGAAAGATTAGCCAGGATTTTCTTTTACACTCATGTACAAAATAGGTGAATAAACTAAAAACAAATCCTACAAAATCAGAAAATGTTCTATTGATACTTCCTTGAAGAAGAATCCCAAGTTCTACCTCCTCTCAAAAGTATTCAAGGAATAGCAGACATACTGACCTTGTATGAGCTAAATTCATGTTTCTCCTACTAAATGGCACAGACTGAAAATCATTTTATGATTATCTTCACTTTGAAATGCAATATCACAAATGACTATGATTCTTAAGCAAGAATTTACACTTGCTTAATAATGTAATAAGCATGCAGAAAAAGGAAATCATTAACACTATTCTACTCTGAATACAACTGGCTTCCAGAAGAAAAAAACAAATCATGCTTTCCATGTGTAGTGCAACGAGTCACTTTTATATGGCCTTTCTAGCCATGGTCTTGTAACTCCCACAAAATGATTAGGTGGGACTATGCAAATAAAGTGTGTAAAACTCTTACCAAGATTGGCTGGATATGCAAATAAGGTGCCTGTGGCCCACCAAGGGAACTAGTCACTTTTGCCATGTTGCTAGGCTTAAAAAGAGCCAATCTCAGAGGTTGAAAGGAGATCTCACTACCACTAAGAAAAGGATGGAGCAGACTGCGCCCTTTGGACCCATGGTCCCTGTGCTGAGAACATCCTAGACCCAGGAGACAGAGCTGTTTAACACCAGATAGCTGTAACACTGGAGGTGGCAGCAGCACCAGCTGGCAGTGGCATAAGACCAGCAGAGGCACCAGACCTGCAGATGTCTGCAGTGGGCTTGCTGACTCACAGAGAGAAAGAGCTGAGTGCCTTTGGGTGGGAGGCTTGCTGGAAGAGTAGGGTGCCTCTGGGAAGTTGCTGGCAAAGCTAGGCTTACTGACCCACAGAGCAAGAGAGCTCAGCATCTTCAGGTAGGAGGCTTCCTGGCAGAGTGGGGTGCTTCTGGGCACTTACTGGCAGAGCTAAAAAGCTTTGTAACACTTGCCCAAGCAGGGCAGAAGGCAGGCCCGAGCAGGGACCTAGGCCGAGAGCAAGGGCCAAAGTAGAGAGCGAGGGCCAAGGCCGAGAGGGAGGCCTACTTGCCTGCAGGCATGGCGGAGAAGGAGCTGAGAGGTTGGAAGCTGTCATGACTGACAGACTGTATCCTATCTCCTGAGTTGTTTTTGTTACTTCTGAGTTGATCCTGAATGTTAACTTGTTACTTCCCTAATAAACCCCATAATTGTAAGTATAGTCTGTGAGTTCTGTGTGGTCATTGCAATGAATTATCAAACCCAGCAGAGAAATAGAGTGCTGTGGTGGGGGACGGCTGGTGTCAGAACTGCTAACAAGGGGTGGAGAGTGGTGGTACGTCTGATCTACAACTTAGGAACTAGCCTTGGGCTGATACTGATCTTGATAATTCTCATCTTTCCCCCTGAAGTTAGACAATGTCTGATGCTGCCATTTTACACCATGCATCTCTGAAAGCAGATTGGACATCTGCAATAACACACTGGAGCTGCATCTTAAATCAGGGCCAGAAGTTTAGACTTCATGCTACTCATCAATCTTGTTAATTTTTTAATACAAATGCATTTCATTGATTTGTGAAAAGATGAAACTATTCACAAAATTTTTCATAAGTGTTCTGACATGGATCTGATATACTGGGGCACATAAACACTCCATGGAAGATAAAGTGGGTACTATGGGAAGAAGACTAAATCTTTCAATACAACAAAATACCAAAATATGAATTATTTCTCTAGAATGCTACGCCCACAAAAGAAATGTGTCTGATGTAGCACAGATGCCAAATCAAAAAGTCTATAGAAAAAAGGATGTTATCTTGGCAAAGGGAAAACCATGTTAATTTATACTTAAAAGAATCTCACTTCCCAAAGAAAACCAATATATTGTACAGAATTTCAACTTATCAGAATGCTTTAACTAAGGAATTCATATTGTTTAAATTAACCCAAACCTCTAACTTAGGTAATTTTCAGGCTAGGGCATCTCTGTGATCAGTAATTCTCTATTAATTAGAGAAAGGCAGCAAAACACCTATTGACCATATATTATATTGCAACTCAGCTCTGTCAGATTCCATAAATATCCACTCAGGACAACGGGTTAAACCCGAATACTGCCCTAAGAGCTTCAAGAATGAAATCTGGAAATAGGTGATGCTTGTATAACATGATCATGATGAACATAATCAATATCACTGAATTGTACAAGTAAAAAAACCGTGAAATGGCAAATTTGTTGTTTTATATATATATATCCTACCACACTAAAAAAGAAAAAATGAAATCTAGGCTGTCATGGATTGAACTGTGTCCCCCAAAAATATCTGTCAACGTGGCTGGGCCATGAGTCCCAGTACTGTGTGATTGTCTACGATTTTGTCATCTGATGTGATTTTCCTAAGTGTCGTAAATCCTATCTCTATGATGTTGATGAGATGGGATTAGCAGCAGCTGTGTTAATGAGGCAGGACTTGATTTACAAGACTGAGTTGTGTCTTGAGCCACTCTCTTTTGAGACATGGGGACCTCATACCACCAAGAAATAAGAGCCAGAATAGTGTGTCCTTTGGACCTGGGGTCCTTGCATTGAGAAGCTCCTAGAAGCAAAGACGGAGAGAGAGTGAGCTGTAACTCTGAAGACAGAGAGAAGCAATGGCAGGAGAGACCCAACAGCAGAGACCCAAAGATGGCATGATGGGCTTTCCAGCCCATGGAGAGAGAAAACTGAGTGACTCTGGGGAGAGATCTAAAGCCAGGGAGAGACATGCATGTGAGCGTGGCTGGGAAAAGGCTGTCCTAATGGAAGAACTGTATCCTGAGTGTTCCTGATCCTGAATTGTAACTGTTACTTCTTTAATAAACTCCATAATCGTGAGCATGGTCTGTTGAGTTCTGTGTGGCCACTGCAATGAATTATTGAACCCAGCAGAGAGTGCTGTGGGAAGGACGGTTGGTGTCAGAATTGGTAAAGATGGTGGAGACAGGAGGCTTGTCTGGCCTCTGCCTCATGGGAGTCAGCCTTGGGCTGTTGATCTTGGTTCTCCCCCCTTCTCGTGTGGTTGGAGGAGATCAGACACCGCCCCCACGCTGTTTTTACAACACCCCGAGCAAACGTGGGTCAGCATCAACTGGACGGCAACGAGTTTTTTTTTGTTTGTTTGTTTGTTTTTTTCTGTTTAAGCAAACAATAGGGTAATCTCAGATGGCAGTAAGTGCTATAGAGAAAATAAAACAGGGGAATAGGATAATGACTAAAAGGGGGATGGTACTGGTAGGATGGTGAAGGAAGGTTTCTCTGATGTTTGAACCAAGACCTGAATGATGAGAAGACGACTAGGGCAAGAGTGTTTCAGGAAGAGGGAACAGCAACTACCAAAACCCTACTAGGCCTTTTTAGTATTCTGGAAACACAGTCTCATCTCAAAGCATCTGCCCCCTTCTTTCCTGGCTTTGTTTTCAAAATACTTGGTCCCTAAAAGTTCACCTCAGATTCCACCTCCTCCATGAAGTCTCTTTTAATCTCTCCAGTTTGCCCTCTTCCCCCAATCCATTAATCAGATGGGCATTATCCTTCATTTGGGACTATAAATTAATATATCTACCATTTTTCTTTAAACAAACATATGGGAACTCATTCAAAGGAGTGTTAACCTTCAAATTAATCATTTTTTATTCAGTTCAACATACAATTATTTAGCACTTACTATGTGTAAGGCACTATGCCAGGCTCTGGGACACAAAGATAACACTGGGACCTTCACTTCAATTATGTTCACAATGCTTCTGAAATTCTTTTGGTATTGCTTTTTGGGTCAGGCAGTGAGCCACACATTACAACTAGTTTCATTTCTTTATAAGCAGCGATCTCCTTCAAACAAAACCAGTTTTCCACATGATCCACATCTTTTCTAAAAAAAAATTAGATTTGGCTCCAAATGACCTTCTGACTATTCAAAAAAACTCAAGTATGCCTTCATCACATGCAGAGTTACCTGCCTCCACTAAGGAAATTTAAAACAAACCCAAAAACATATCCCATAGGCTCTGAAAGCAATTCCAAAGGAGTTTCCAACACAGTTAAGTAAGGACTACATCACCGAAGTGATATTTTGCAAGGGACAACGTTTATTTGAATAGTAGTTTGCTAAAAATCACATTATCTTATATATAACTCTCTAGTTGTTCTATGAACTCCTTCATAAGCAGCATAACCCATTATAATACATCTTTTAAGGATTACTTCATTCTCTGTCATTCCCTATTGCTTAGAGAAGTATGTGGCATGGTGCTAAGCCCAAAGAAGATAACTAACATGTACTTGTTGATTAATTAATATTTATAAAATGTAATAAAGTTATTTCTCCTTCACAGTTATTCATCACAGATTTTCATAAGTGTGGAAAACAACTCAGACCCCAAGTGGGGCTGAGAGAGCTTCTAAGTTCTCTCCCGCCCGCCCTCCTCACCTACACTGACCTGGAACTGTACTTCTTAAGGATGGTGTCCAAAAGGCCAATGAGCTCTTCAGCATTGATGAACTTCTGTGTGCTGAGGGTGTACATCTTCTCATAGAAGTCTGCAATCTCCATCCGAGCCTGAACAAAGAAGCAGAGCTGCTCTGACAGGTGGGAAAGGAGTTCTTCCACATGAGGAGCGGTCCCACCCAGGGCACCACGGCCAGTCACCACCTTCTTCAGCTCATTCTGCAGAGAAGTATAGATGGTGCGGATAGAATCCTTCCTGCTGAAGAAAGACTGGCCCCCTGGTAGGTAAATGACATAGTCATGTGACAGGTAAGGAAGAGAAACCAGAAGTATAAAACACCTCCCAGAATCCCAAAGGATCTTCCCTTCTGAACCTGCTGAGCTTAATGAGTTTTCACCAATAATATTCTCTGACTTCTGTGATTGAGATTTAAATATTTTGTGATTAATAATTTTTACTGAGGAACAAGCTAAATGAATGCCTATTACAATTCATTAGTGTAGCATAGGACCTGTGTATGATTTTCTTACCCACCCGCCAATTTTCCCCCACTCATCTTCAGTGAAGATTCAAATTCACATCAGAGCATAACTAACCAAGCAACTAACATCAGCTTTGATCTAAAAAGTCATCCTTCCACATTCAGGTATTTAATACAAACAGAGCACCCAAATTATGGTAAATAGTATTTTTTTGCTATTCCTGGTAAATAATTTTTTTTTTCTGCTTTGGGGCTGCATATTCCTTTGAATCTTGTACTTTAGGCCATACCAGAAAACAGAATACACATACACATATCCTCCTTACACAAGAACACAGACTACTGGGATCCTGGGTTGGGGGGGCGGGGTGGAGAGAAAGTCTTAGCAGTCTTGACAAGGTTGACAGAACAGCTTATAACATAATAAACACCAAACCGTGAATTATTAAGAGCAGCAACCCAGTGTAAACAACTGCTGCTGTAACCGAGGGATTCCAAAGAAAAGCAGCAAAACATAGAATCCGATGCATTTTTTCAGCACAAAGATCAAATGGCATAAACATCATTTCCTTCATTTGGCATCAACATATGATCAAGTTTACTCTAATAATTACTGAGCTAGCTTCACAGATGTTTTCTTAAGCAATTCTGTACTCCACCAAAGGATCAGAGGCAAGATCTTAGGAGAAGGAAAAGAAACAGGGCAGGTTAAAAACGGTAATTCCTAGAATATGTAAAAATCTCAGAGATATGTGACAGTTTAAATTTTTTATTGATATATCCATAATGCTTTAACGAATGTACTACTACTCTAAACATATCAATTAGGGTTGAAAATTATTCATCAAGGCATTTGTAAGATACCCTGTTACTGAATGAACCATTTCACCATATCTAGCTAATGTTTCAAGAAATGCATCTTACAACTTTCCCTACCAGGTGACTAAATCATCCCAGTTTGTCCAGGACTCCAGATTTTAGCACTGAAAGGCTGGTTTCCCAGGAAACTCCTTACTCACAGTTTTAAAACTAAAAGTTCCACGACTGGGAGTCCCCTCAGCCCTGGGCAAACCTAGACAGTTGGTTACCCTACTTACTACTGACTCCACAGATGAACTATGAATACTCAAAAAATATTTTTCCAATATATTGTTTAAACATATTGACTAGCATTCATTTCATTTCTCCTACCAACAGCAGCAAAATCCATATGGTACAGGAAGACCGATCCTGACACCAACACCCATACAGGACTGTACCCCGGAGTCTGCTTTCCTCCCATGCCCATTCTCAGTCTAGTTCTGCTGACTTTGTAAAGTGACGATATGGCCTCTGTGCCTAGGTCTAAGGCAAAACTTCTTAGGCTGGGAAGGTAGTATCATGTAAAACCCTAAAACTTTGGAGTCTGACATATTTGGTTTCGAATCTCAACTCCCCCATTTACTAGCTATTTCATACACAAATTACTTAGCCACATTAAGCCGTCCTTGTTTTTGTTTTGTTTTACATATAACTATGGCAATAGAACATCCCAGTTAATTGGCCTAATAACGTGTTTAGTGCTTCTGTTCTACCTCCTAGTTCACTGTGTAGTGTAAGGGGTCTTAAAAGCTTGTAAATGGCCGTACAAGGCACAACAATTGGTCTCTATTCACCTGGAGCAACAGAGAAAGAAGAGTCAGGAATGGGAGGAGGATATGGGATGTGTGGCTAATTGCCTCCATGAACAACTGCCTCCCCTGCCCTGAGACCCAAAGAACTTGACGGTGCCCGGCTACCATTACTGAACATTTTGATCAAAGATTCCACAGAAAAATCCTGATCAAAAGGGAGAAAATGCAGAATAGAATTTCAAATTCTCATGGGCCTAAACTCTCTGGAGCCATGGAGGCTGAATGAACCCCTAAAACTACTGCCCTGAGACAATCTTTAAACCTTAAGCCAAAAACATCCCCTGAAGTCATCTTAAAACACAACAATAGTTTAGCTTAACTAGTAAAAAAGGTCTGTCTTCAGCATTATGCTCTTTTAAGAACTATCTATATGAGATCAAACGGGCAACAACAACTTGAAAGATTAGATAGGAACCTTAGAGGGCAGTGCGTTTATGTCAGTGAGGAGCTACTCAGAAAAGGAGGGTGAGAATGGTTGCACAACTCGAAGAATGTAATCAATGTCACTAAATTGTACAGGTACAAACTGCTGAACTGGTGTATGTGTTGCTGTGTGTATTCTCAACAATACAAATAAAATTTAGAAAAAAAAACTATGGCAACACAGCTGCTATGAAGACAAAATGAAGTAACATATAGTATGCAATGTGTCTGGAACAAAGTACATATTTAATAATGCTAATTCCTTCCCCTTCCACTATAACTGGTAAAAGAAAATTTAAACTTCTCAATAATATGTAAATGAGCTTCCGAAACTCTATGGTAAATTGGGAGCTTCGAGCACTAGAAAAACAATAGCTGTCTATTTGACAGATAGCAAAGTGACCTCAGCTGTTAAACAGGGTAGCCTTGGTGAAAATTTTAACTCTGGGTCAAAAAAGGATACCTTCTTTCATCAGATTACCCTTATCTGGGGAAGTGGAAACACCACATAAATTCAAGTAATACTTTTTAAAGCTTATCGATAAACAGTATGTGAAACCATGTAAAACAGCACTATAAGGAAGGGAGAGACCATCAATCCATTCCTTTTAAACACGTCTCTTTTCTCAAAGCTTCAAGAAGACAATCCTATCTATTGACTGCACTGGCTAAGAATACCCAAACGAGATCTCCTTCATTCATGTTGGGAAACTAGGAATCAGAGATATCCGACTTCTTTCACTTTTCAATAATTTTTTTTCTATTTTTATTGTGTTTTAGATGAAAACATTTTTCAATTCTTTGAACTTATAAACTATAATTATTTTTAATTATTTCCAGAAGTCTCTATGAAGAATCATTATTTCTCAAGACTTCAGCAGTTTATCTCACATGATAAAAATGTGAAGTAACAAATATATTAAAGGAGTATGCAAAACATCTAATCAAGCATTTTACTCAACAACTTCCTGCTAATGATAATCTTTAAACATCAGTTTTCGGGTCTACTAAGCTAAATTCCAGCAACTAGAGGTTGAGGAAACTCCAATAATGAGACAAAGGAAAAAAAAGTATGACCTTCTAAAACCTTCCACGGCATATTTTAATCACTGATCCTTCCCCAAACAGGTATTATTCTCTGTTCAAAGGGAAGGGAAGACTCCAACATAATGGCCCCACCCCAAGTTTTGCAATAACTGAGCCAAGACGGGAACAGAAGGCTCCCTGTCAGGTACTGTCCTCTGTGAAAGGCCCAAGCTTGCACCTATAATCAGGACCCACTGCTAAGGCCTCAGATAAACACCAGCCATAAGAGCAAAGCAAAAAAAAAAAAAACGAAAAAACTCACTTTTCTGAACCATGTTTTAAATTTTTTTAAAGTAAACATAAACTTTTTGGTTTGCATTTTAAAGAAAACAAACTTTCTAATTAGCAAGTAGTTGAAGAACATGGGAATGTTTTAAATGGCAACACAAAAATGTTTTCCAAAAAATGGAGTCATGTGCAGTCATGTTGTAAGCACCCTGATATCACACACCTTCCAGTACAAAAAAGCTGTCAGTTATTTGCAAAGTTAAAATTTAAATTCCAAAACTTATATTTATCATACACGTAAATAAGTTATGAGGCATCGAAGTTGTATATGCCTTTTTCAGAATGGTTACTGAGAAGTACTGAGATTACCTGGGAGCCTGAACAGTGCCTGGGCATGTTTCACAGTGTAAAGTGCTCTGTGGGCAACTTCCACGGGCAGCCCTCAGGCTCACCGATGCCAACTGCTGGTCAACCAGAACTGATGACTTTAGTCAATAAGGGCCACTTCACAGAAACCAAGTCAGTGACACTGAGGGTCTTATACACGTGATTCTTACAGATAGGCAGCCAATTCTGTTTTTAAAAACCTGGGTCATGCAACTTAAACTGTTGTTGTGTACCGTCAAGTCGATTCCAACTCACAGCGACCCTATAGGACAGAGCAGAACTGTCCCATAGGGTTTTCCAGGCTGTAATCTTTACAGGAACAGATAGCCAGGTTTTTCCCCCAAAAAGCCACTGGGCAGGTTCGAACCACCAACCTTTCAGGGGTTCATAAATAGGCTTTAGGAAATCCAACTGAACTCTTTCAGATATGCAAAACACATATATTTTTCTGGGGAGTAAGCACCCGTCTTTCATCACATTCCCGTAAGCTAAAAAAAAAAAAGTTAAGCGGCATGGCACTGGGGTCAATCACCATTCTTTGCAAGGTGGAGAAATCTGAAAACCACCAAAACTGCAAAAAATTATCCACCTTCCATTTTACAGCTGGAGTATTCCCCATCATGAAGTATTACTGATCTATAAATCACATATTATATGTAAACTATAATATATGTATGCATCTTTTGATAAATCATGTGGATACACCCAATCTAATAGTTCAAAGCCAAGTGTTCTGATTTGGGCTGTATCACCTACCCACACAACTGGATATACTCAATATGCCAATCTGTAGAAAGAGGAATAGTAACTCCTCAAAAAACACTGTAAATTTATGAGAGGTGCCACCGTAAAATGGGGAGGAAGAAATACACGAGGTGGAACTATCTGACCAGTTTTTGCCAATAAATCAACAAAGTTATTATTTGAATAGCTACAGTAGAAGCTAAGCTCTCAGAAAGTCCTGCCCCTTTGACTGTTAACTAAAAGCTCAGTAAAATGTACATGGTCACCTTCAGACAATATAAAGCAACTGGAGGAAAAATCAAAATGCAATCTAGATCCAATTTTACATTTCTATTCTCTATAATGCATATATGTATCCTTAACACCAGATCCTGTGCCTCCAATAATTAAAGGGTCTAAAACAGGCCAAAGTACTACAACGACTCTAAAAGCTCTGTGATTCAAACATGCTATTATTTATAATTATTACTATAAGTAGAAATACTTCGTGTGCATAGCCCTTGGCTTTTACATAGATTATTTCCTTCTTATCTAATCATACTAATTGTTTTTATTGGTAGTGAAAATCAATTGCATCAGCTGGTGCATCTTACTGATTTTCAGAGACAAGAATTATTATGGGGTGGTAGAGTGTTTACCATTTTCCCCTTAAGTCTCCTCTGGCTACCGTCAGGCATATTTCTTGCCTTCTCGGCTCATTATTCATTAATATGTTCATTCAGTAAATATTTATTGGGAGATAGGGTAAGACACGATCTATAACTCTCCAGGGCCTTAACCTTAAGAGGCCAGACAACAGTGTTCATTAACTAGGTGGTGTTGCCAAGTTTTGCTCTTCTGGCCGCAGTGTCACTGGGTAAAAGAGCGAGATGGGCTTAGTTATGGCACCAATCCATGCACAGGGTTAAAATGGATAAAGCAATCGGTTTGGGGCACAGCCCTGCGAAAGCATCCACCCGGTCCGCCAATCTATCAGCAGCGGAGGCCGGTGGGCGGGGTTTGTGGAAGCCAAGGGAAGGAAGAGAATGGTGGGAGGAAACCTTAAATAGAGTCGAGTGACAGGAAACAAGGAACCCAAGCCACTGCCGAACGGGGAATGTACCCGCTTTCCTTCCCCCTCAAGGGGCACGGGGGCGGGGCGGAGGTACCTAGTTTCTGCCCCAGGTAGGTGAGGCTGTGATAGACCTTCTCGGCCGCGGCCAGGTGGGCCAAGGCCGCCAGCAGCGACAGCCAGCTGCCCCCCGAACTCTTGTTGGCCTCTCGTTCCTTCTCCACATTGTCCTTGGCCTTGTCGTAAGAGAAGATACCCAGGTGAGAGAAGAATGTTTCCAGCACCGCCTGTTCCACCGGGACCGGGGCGGCCAGCGGGATAGACTCCCCCATGCGAGCTGCGCTCCACCTCCACCCACGTGGCTCGCCTCTCCCGCGCACTTCCGGGTTCTGAAGGAACGAGCATGCACACAAGCGTGCGTGCGCGTGACCGCCTCAAACGACAGGCCCGTGCGCGCGCCGCCGGCTGGACCGCTCCGGGTCTTAGAGAGGATGTGGGTGAGTTGCAGGAAAGAAAGGAGGTGACTCCGGAGCTCGTTCGGCGCTTCGGTTCCTGAGCTCTGACTATTTAAACCCTCGGGGTGGAATAGGAGGCGGCGAACTCGGTGCTCCGTGGAACTGACTGCGTTCAGAGGTGAGCTGAGAGGCCCCTCCCTGTGAGCCTGCGTCAGTGCTAATGACGACACGCTTACGTGACGTCAGTTATTGCCCTAATATCTGTTCTGGGCTCGCCATGGGTGGGAGGTGAGATTTCTGCGTGGAGTTAGACTCACTCTCTCAGCAAGGACCCTAGTCAGTTCTTACATCTTTTAAATCAGCTCAAGAAAGTGGTTTATAGATTTACAAGCCAGACAATAAAGGTTCATATCTTGTCCCCTTGCCCAGTTTTCATCCAGTCACGCACCGTGGGTTAATTCATTTGTAACCCATTCTATTCATCTCAAGCAGAGCTCCTGGACGCCAGTCTCTTCAGCTTGCTCATCCTACCGAACATACATTAAGCTTCCTAACAAACTCTAGAATGAAGGATAAATTAACGTAACTTCTGCTAACGCATCTGAGTTGACTTACCTTTGCCATTCAGATTAATTCCAAATTCCTTTGGCGTTTAAGAAACACCATAAGCCCAACTCATATGTCCACTACTTTAAAACTCTTTCTGCTACTTTCTAAGTTCGATTTTTCATTTCTCTTTCCTATAGCACCCATGCTTATTTTACACCACTTAGTTACTCTGGTGGCGTAGTGGTTAAGAAGCTACGTCTGCTAACCAAAAAGGTCGGCAGTTCGAATCCACCAGGCCTTCCTTGGGAACTATATGGGGCAGTTCTGCTCTGTCCTATAGGGTGGCTATGAGGCGGAATCGACTGGACGGCAACGGGTAGTCACTCTGTATATTATCACACATATTTATTTACATGTCTCTTTCCCCTCCTAAGTGGTGAGCTCCCTAGAGCAGAGTGTATGGTTCAGTCACCTTTATAACCTATTCATAGAGTGATGTTGAACCAATTGGGTGAATTGCCTATTTTCATTTTTTCCTCAAACTAGAGATGTTCTGCCATCACTGCTTTTTAATGCAAGTCCTACTAATTTAACAAATACATGCTGTGCACCTGTTTCCTGACCTCAAGAATATGATTGGATAGGATTAACCCTGTTAACAAAGGAGGGAGCAATCATATCTTTTTAGAAGAATCAGGGAGGCTTCTTGGAGGAGAATAATTGTTCTTGATGCATGAATAGAAATTTTTAATAAAAAAAAATAGTATTAGCACCAAAGCCAACGATCAGTGAAAGAGATTATAAAGTTCATAAACATATCCAAGCATTATAAGATTTCCTTAGGTAATAAAAGTGGCATCATTAATCAGTGGGGAAAGGAAAACTTATTCAATAAATGGTGAATGAGACACATGATTAATTATATGAGAAAAAAAAAAGACCCTCACCTTGTACCCTACAACAGAAAGTAATTATGTATGTAAAAAATAAAACCATGAACAAACTAAAGGAAAATATAGGTGAATATTTAAGTGATCTGGGATAATTGATCTAGGGATAGAAAAGAACATTTTAATCATAAAAGAATTGGAAGAAGTTACAAAAGAAGAGATTGATTTGATTCTACAAAAATTTAAAAATTTTATATGTCCATATCATTCTGGGAGGATATTTGTAACATGCCAGAAAAAGGTTTAATATGCTTAAAATTTAAGATTTTTTATAAACCATTAAGAAAAAAAAGGATGTGAATAGACAAGTCCCTATATAAACATAAAAGTCTAACATTCTTTTTTTCTTTTTGAATTGTGGTAAAATATTTATAATAAACCATTTGCCATTTCAGCCATTTTTACCTGTGTAATTCAGAGACATTAATTACATTTACCATGGTGTGCAACCATCACCACCATCCATTTTCAAATTTTTTTCATCACCCTTAACATAAACTCGGTGCTCCTAAAGCAGTTAACTCCCCACCTCCCCCATTCACCCACTCCTGGTAACCATTAATAAACTTTGGTTTCAATGAATTTGCCTATTCTAGATATTTCATAAAAGTGGGATCATACAATATTTTTCCTTTTGTATCTGACTTATTTCACTCAACATAATGTTTTCAAGATTCATCCACGTCATAGCACGTATCAGAACTTCATTTCTGTTTATGACTGAAGAATAATCTATTATATGGATATACCACATTTTGTTTATCCATTCACTGATGTAACAACCTTTTGGTTGTTACAAATGCTACAGTGAACACTGGTGTATAGGTATCTGTTTGAGTCCCTGCTTTCAAGTCTCTTGGATATATAACTAGTAGTGGAATTGCCAGATCATATCATAATTTTGTGTTTAACTTTTTGAGAAGTAGCCAAACAGTTTTCCACAGCAGCTGTACCATTTTACATTCCCACCAACAATGGATGAAGGTTCCAGTTTCTCCACATCCTTGCCAACACTACTTAGTTTCTGTTTTTCTGTTAATAGCCATTCTAGTAAGGCTCACTATGAGTCAGAATAGACTGCATGGCAGTGGGTTTGGTTGGTTTTTACTGAGGGTGAAGTGGAATCTCAATTTGGTTTTGATTTGCATTTCGCTAATAACTAATCATGTTAAGCATCTTTTCATGTCTTGTATCCATTTGTATATGTTCTTTGGTGAAATGTCTGTTCAAGTCCTTTGCCCTTTTTTGGTTGGGTTGTTTGTCTTTTTTGTTGTTGAGTTGTAGGAGTTCTGGATATTAAACACCTATCATATATATGGTTCGCAAATATTTTCTTCCATTCTGTAAGTTGTCTCTTTGTTGGTAAAGTTCTTTGATGCACAGTAGTTCTTTTTTTTAATGTTTAACCTCAATAATAATCAAAGAAATGCACATTAAATCATTATATTTTATTTTTCATCTGTCCGATTAACAAAAGACCTTTTTAAAAATGTACTATTAAGCATGCAATGAGTCTATTCTTATTATACATTGCAGATGGCAGTGTAACTTGGTACAGCCTTTCTGGAAACATTTCGGCAAATATATCAAGATGAAGTGAGAATGTATGTAAAGTATCTAGAACAGTGTTTAGGATAAAGTAGATGCTTAACAAATATTGGTAATACCTATCATTTTTATTATTATCATTAGCATCATCATACTTTTTATTCAGCATAGCACCTAGAATAATGCCTTGAACTTAATAGATATTCATTAAATATTTGTTGATTGGCTGATTCTCTTATAGAGTTAATGATATATCAAGCTGTTAAAACATTAAAGTTATCAAAAAGTTACCTTGAATGATCACATGATTCGACCCACAAGCAGGATATTTAGTGTGTTGTTGTTAGTTAACGTCGAGTCAGTTCCAACTCTTGGAAACCCCGTGTGTGCGAAGTAGAACTGTTCCATAGAGTTTTCACAGCTGCAACCTTTCAGAAGCAGATTGCCAGGCCTGTGTTACAAGGTGCCTCCAACCTTTCCCATAGTAGTTGAGTGCGTAACAGTTTGCACCACCCAGCCGCCCTTGTATTTAATATGGTCATACGCAATAAATACAGTCATGCATCACTTAACATTCACGATACGTTCTGTGAAATAGGACGTTGTGTTACTTGGATTTTATGGGAACACTGTATTACATACGGGCAGTCCCCAGATTACGAATGAGTTCCATTCCTAAGTCTGTCTTTAAGTCAAATTTGTACCTAAGTTGGGACAGTTAGTTATGGTTTGTGTCTAATGTCAGTAAGTCAAATGTTTGTCTTAGTGTATAGTATATAGTGTACCTTTCTATGAATAAAAAAATTAAAGAAATACTTCCAGATGCACTAAAACATTTTTAACATGACAATACAGTCGCAAATTAGCACCCATTTGTTACTATAAACCGTTGTATGTACCTCGAATTTTTAATGTAATAGGCTTTACAAAGGTTAGTTCGTAACTATGGTGTCTTAGTTATTTAATGCTGCTATAACAGAAATACCACAAGTGGGTGCATTTAACAAACAAATTTATTCTCTCACAGTTTAGGAGACTAGAAGTCCAACTTCAGGGTGCCAGCTCCTGAGGAAAACTTTCTGTCTCTCTTGGCTCTGGGGGAAAGTCCTGTCATCAATCTTCCCCAGTCTAGGAGCTTGTCAGCACAGGGATCCTGGGTCCAAAGAACATGCTCTGCTCCTGGCACTTCTTTCTTGGTGGCATGAGGTCCCTCCCCTCCCTGCTTGATTCTCTCTTTTATGTGTCAAAAGAGATTGACTCAAGATACAACCTAATCTAGTAGATTGAGTCCTACCTCGTTAACATTAGCTGCCTCTAATCCTGCCTCATTAACATCATAGAGGTAGGATTTAGAACACATAGGAAAATCACATCAGATGACAAAATGGTAGACAGTCACACAATAATGGGAATCATGACCTAGCCATGTTGACATACTTTTTTGGGGAACACAATTCAATCTGTAACATTCCATCCTTTGACCCCCCAAAATTCATGTCCTTGCCACATGTGAAACACATTCATCCCATCGTATCATAGCAAATGTCTTAAATCAACTCCAAGTCCAAATTCCAAAAATTCTCCTTCATCTGTGAAATCTAGAATACAAGTTATCTGCTTCAAAGTACAGTAGTGAAACAGGCACAAGCTAGATATTTCCATTATAAATGGGAGAAATTGGAGGGAAAGAAGGGATAACAGGCACCAAGCAAGTCAGCAGAACACATTATGTTAGCTCTCAAGGCTTAAAAATAATCCTCTGTTCTCTGAGACCATTTAGGCAGTTGCCCTGCCCACCAGTCTCTGAGTGTTGGCCACACTATCTGGATTCTGGGTGAAGGCCCCTCAGCCCAGTGCTTCAGCACCACCTTCCAGGCCCACTGGAATGGCAACTCTGCTCCCTCAGATTTGGGTGGCCCCATTCTCCTAGTCCATCTGAGTGGCAACTCCATCCCTTCAGCCCTGGTAGGCCCCATTCTTCTTCCCCTTGTGTATGGTAGCCCCACTCCCTCAGCTTTGGGCAGTGGATCTCACCCCATCCTGCTGGCACTCATGAAAGGCAGCCCCATACTCCAGAACCAAATTGGTGAAGATCTGACTCTTTGAAACCTAGGAGGCTGTGGCCCCACCCTTTGAAACCCCAGAGGCCATGGCTCCACCCTTTGAGATCCCAGAGTTGTGGTACTACCCTTTGAGACTGAGGCAGCTCTGCTTCCTGTGCTCCTTGTCTCTTCAGCTTCTGCTTCCTGGTTCCTTGGCCTCTTGGCCCCTCGGATCTGCCCTTGTGGGACAAGTATTCCAAGAGCTCTTTAGCTCCATCGATAAATGCCTGGAGGCACTCCACTCTGCCAGTAAACTTTGGCCAGAAGGCACTGAGCTCTCTTGTTCCATGGGTTGGCTCCAGCACTGTCTCACCCTGGTCTCCTGGTTCTGCTGCTGCCATTTCTCTGCTGCTGCTTCTCACTGTCTTCACTGTCTCCAGTGTAACAGCGCTCCTCACTTCCTTCTGAGTCCTCACCAGAATTGTCTTTGATGTCCATAATTCCACCAATAGTTTCTTCAAGACCATCTAGGTTTTTATTATCAGGTAGTTTAAAACTCTTCCCAGTTCTACCCATTCACAGTTTCAAAACTGCTTCCACATTTTAGTTATCTATTAGAACAGCACCCCACCCTTCTGGCACCAAATTCTGTCTTAGTTATCTAGTGCTGCTGTAAGAGAAATACCAAAAGTGGATGGCTTTAACAAACAGAAATTTATTCTCTCACAGCTTAGGAGGCTAGAAGTCCGAATTCAGGGTGCCAGCTCCTGGGGAAGGCTTTCTGTCTCTGTTGGCTCTGGGGGAAGGTCCTTCTCATCAATCTTCCCATAGTCTAGGAGCTACTCAGTGCAGGGACCCTGGGTCCAAAGGACGTGCACACTACTGGCTCTTTCTGCTTGGTGGTATGAGGTCCCTCCCCTCTCTGCTTGATTCTCTCTTTTATATCTCAAAAGAGATTGACTCAAGATACAACCTAATCTTGTAAATTGAGTCCTGCCTCATTAACATAACTGCCTCTAATCCTGCTGCATTAACATCATAGCGGTAGGATTTATAACACATAGAAAAATCACATCAGATGACAAAATGGTGGACAATCATACAATACTAGGAATCATGGCCTAGCCAAGTTGACACACATTTTTGGGGGACACAATTGAATCCATAACATACGGGTTGTATGTAGGTGAGAAGTTTGTAACCTGGGGACCATGGACATAGATGCAGTCGGACATTGCCCAAATAGATGTTCTGTGGTATATGACCATATTTATTATTGATGACATGTTAAGTATCTGTTGTTGCATAAGAAATAGCCCCAAAACTTGGTGACTTAAAACAATAATAAATTATTATCTCTTATAATTTCTGTGAGTCAGGAATTGAGGAGCAGCTCAGTTGGGCAGTTCTGTCTCAAGTTTTTCATGAGGTTGCAAAACAGATGTTGCCTGGAGCTGGAGAACCCATTTCCAAGTTGGCTCACTCAGATGTCTGGCAAGTTGGTGCAGGCTGTAGACCAGGGGGCTGAGATCTTGTCCTCACAGACCTTTCCACAGGGCTACTTGAGTGTCCTCACTGCATGGCAGCTGGCTTGTCCTGGGGCAAGTGATCAATGCATTAGAACAAAGCAGAAGCTGCAATGCCTCTTATGACCTAGCTTTGCAACGTGCACATAATCACCTCCACCATATTCTGTTCATCACACAGGGCCAGCCTTGATTGAACATGAGCAGGGACTACTCAAGGGCATGAATGCTAGGAAGTAAGGATCCCTGGAGGCTATCTTAGAGGTTGGCTACCACAAATGATGATGGAATTTCCAGCATGGTGAATTATCTTGTTAAAAATATTTAAGGATGTATAAGAGCAGTGACATGAATAGCCATATGCACACCTATGTTCATTGCAGCATTATTCACAATAGCAATAAGATGGAACAACTTAAGTGCCCATCAGTGAATAAATGGCTAAAGAAATTATGGTACGTACATACAACAGAATACTACACAACTATGAAGAATAATGAGGAGTCCACGAAACATAACATGGATTAATCTAGAGCACGTTATGCTGAGTGAAATAAGTCAATCACAAAAAGATAAGTATTGTATGGTCTCACTTCTATAAAAAGTCAAGAATAGGTATATATATATACAGAAAGCAGTGTTCTTTGATGGTTACCAGGGGTGGGAGGGGGAGGGAGGGGGAATCACTTTTTAGATAGTAAACGCTTATTTTTGGTGATGGGAAAGGCAATACCCAATATAGGTAAAGTCTGCACAACTTGACCAAGACAAATGAAGACAATAAGAAGTACTCAAGAATAAGGAACAATTTTTCTAAATGGTGTAACATACAGTTTTGCAACAACAGCAATAACAAGCAAAAAATACATAGGTAGATATGTATACATATATGTATATAGGAAGGCACATGTCAGTATACAGGTGTTCATGCATAGGTGTATCTGTACCAAAAACCCAAACCTAACCCACTGCCATGAAGTTAATTCTGACTCATAGCGACCCTACAGGACAGAGTAAAACTGCCCTATAGGGTTTCCACGGCTATAAATGTTTACAGAAGCAGACTGTCATATCTTTCTCCCATGGAGTGGCCAGTGAGTTCAAATTGCCAACCTTGTGGTTAGCAACCAAGTGCTTTAACCACTGTGCCACCAGGGTGCACCTGTAGGCATATGTATATACATGTTTGTGTGTGCTGCATATATATTCACATATATAATAAAGCACATAAGGGGCACGGTTACGGATACTTCTTCGACATAACCAGACACCTCATGGGATTGGTTTGAAGGCTTAGGACCATAGTCTCGTGGGACAGCTCAATCAATTGGCATAATATACTTCATAAAGACAGTGTTCTACTTCCTAGTTTGGTGAGTAGCGTGAGGGGTTTTAAAGGCTTGTGAGCAGCCATCTAAGATACAACTGTTGGTCTCTACTCTTCTGGAACAACAGAGAATGAAGGAAACCAAAGACTCAAAGAAGAAACTCGTCCACAGGACTAAGCCCACACAAAACACATCTAGCCTAAGACCAAAGAACTAGATGGGACTTAGCTACCACTACCTACTGGTCTGACCAGGGACACAATAGAAGGTCCAAGATAGAAGCGAAGAAAAATGTAGAACAAAACTCAAATTCCTAAAAAATGTCAGACTTACTAGACCAATAGAGACTAGAGGATCCCGCTAGACTATAGCCCTAAAATACCCTTTGAACTTAGAACTGAACTACTCCTGGAGGTTACCTTTCATCCAAATAATAGATTAGCTTATAAAATAAACAATATCACCTGTGAATACTGTGCTCCTGTAAATAATCAACTATACTAGACCAAACAGTCAACATTTACCCTAAAACAAAGATGAGAAGGTGAGGAGGGGCATGGAAGCTAGATTAATGGAAACAGAACAAACAGAATAGAAATAATAAGAATACTGACGCATTGTGAAAAATGTACCAGTGTCACAGAACAATTTGTATAAAAAAATGTTAAATGGTGTCATGGATTGAATTATGTCCCCCCAAAAATGTTTGTAATCAATTTGGCCAGGCCATGATTCCTGGTATTGTGTGGTTTTCCTATATGTTGTAGATCCTGCCTCTTTGATATTAATGAGGGAGGGTGGGCAGCAGTTGTGTTAGTAAGGCAGGACTCAGTCTACAAGATGAGATTGTATCCTGAGGCAATGTCTTGAGATACAAAAGACAGAAGTGAGCAGAGAGATAGGGGGACCTCATGCCATCAAGAAAGCAGTGCCGGGAGCAGAGTGTGTCCTTTGGGCTGGGGTTCCTGCGCCGACAAGCTCCTAGTCCGGGGGAACATTGATGAGAAAGCCAACAGAGAAAGAGCCTTCCCCTGGAGCTGACGCCCTGAATTTGGACTTTTAGCCAACTTTACTGTGAGGAAATAAACTTCTCTTCGTTAAAACCATCCACTTGGGGTATTTCTGTTATGGCAGCACTAGATGACTAAGACAAATGGGAACCTAATCTGCTGTGTAAACTTTCACCTAAAAGACAATAAAATATGTTTTAAAAAAGCCATGCCCACTAAAAGCAAAGCCAGAATCTATGTGATGCATTATTATACATTCTCCATTTGTGAATATAAAGACATAAAATAGAAATTAATTTGCCTGCTACAAACTTAGAGAAATTAAAATCATTATTTTATATTAAAGATCTAATTTATCAGCTGCTTGCCTCATCACTTGAACTTTAAAAAATTGCCATTTATATAAAGTATATATATATATATATATATATATGTATTTAAGGATCGAAACTCTTAACTGCTCCTTCAGTAATACTTTATTCTCAAGAACTTATTTCTTAATTTCAGTCAAAATCTCTCCTGGTCTAGAAAAGCAGCTCTGCTCAAGACCATTGATTTGATACTATTTACCAGTCTTTGAAAATATCCCTATCACAGGGCCAGGACAAATTAGTTATAACAACCATTTTGTGAATAAGATGACATTTAAAATAGGGAAGGGTATTCATCAGTCATTCGTTTCTTCAAGTATTCGTTCTTTTACTTATTTAATAGACAGTGGACTAAATTTTACTTGTGGTCAACATACACGTAAAACAACATATACCAAAATTAATTTTACTGTTTAATGATTGTGCTGGCTAATTGTTACCCAACCTTTATATTATCTGGGATTACTTCCCTTTTGCTAATCTATTTTCTTGACATAATACTAACAATAGTAAAAGTAGTTATTTATTAAGCACTTTATGCCAGGTGGAGACCTGGTGGCATGGTAGGTAAATGTTTGGCCGCTAACCAAAAGGTTGGCAGTTCGAATCCACCAGCCACTCTTGGAAACCCTATAGGGCAGTTCTCCTC
This sequence comes from Dugong dugon, assembly GCA_030035585.1. Classification (NCBI taxonomy): domain Eukaryota; kingdom Metazoa; phylum Chordata; class Mammalia; order Sirenia; family Dugongidae; genus Dugong; species Dugong dugon. The sequence continues at coordinate 19,383,383 of CM057465.1, forward strand.
TGTCCTATAGGGTCGCTATGATTTGGAATTGACTCCACAGCAACGGGTTTGGTTTGCTTTTAGTTTATGTGCCAGGTGAGGAGCCATAGTGGTGCAACAGTTAAGCACTCATGCTAACTGAGAGGTTGGAGATTTGAACCCACTCAGCAACCCCATGGGAGAAAGACCTGGTGATCTACTTCTGTAAAGATTGTTGTTAGGTGCCCTTGAGTAGCTTCCAACTGATAGCAACCTTACGTAAAATAGAATGATTGTTGTTATCCTTGAGCCCATTGTTGCAGCCACTGTGTCAGTCCATCTCGTTGAGGGTCTTCCTGTTTTTCACTGATCCTCTACTTTACTAAGCATGATGTTCTTCTCTGGGCACTGATCCCTCCTGATAACATGTCCAAAGTATGTGAGACAAAGTCTCATCATCCTTGCTTCTAGGGAGCATTCTGGCTGTACTTCTTCCAAGATGGATTTGTTCGTTCCTTTGGCAGTCCATGGTATATTCAATATTCTTCACCAGCACCACAATTCAAAGACATCAATTCTTCAGTCTTCCTTATTCATTGCCCAGCTTTCCCATGCATATGAGGCAATTGAAAACACCATGTGGATCAGGCGCACCTTAGTCCTTAAAGTGACATCTTTGGGTTTTAACACTCCAACGAGGTCTTTTGCAGCAGATTTGCCCAACGCAATGCATCTTTTGATTTCTTAACTGTGGCTTCCATGGCTATTGATTGTGGATCCAAGTAAAATTAAATCCTTGACAACTTCAGTCTTTTCTCTGTTTATCATGATGTTGCTGATTGGTCCAGTTGTGAGGATTTTTGTTTTCTTTATGTTGCGGTATAATCCTTACTGAAGGCTGTAGTCTTTGATCTTCATGAATACGTGCTTCAAGTCGTCTTTCAGCAAGCAAGATTGTGTCATCTGCGTATCACAGGTTGTTGATGAGTCTTCCTCCAATCCTGATGCCACGTTCTTCTTCATATAGTCCGGTTTCTCAGATTATTTGCTCAGCATACAGACTGAATAAGTATGGTGAAAGGATACAACCCTGACACATACCATTCCTACTTTAAATTACTCAGTATCCCCTTGTTCTGTTCAAACGACTGCATCTTGATCTCTGTACAGGTTCTTCATGAGCACAATTAAGTGTTTGGAATTCCCATTCTATCATTTTCTTTTCAGATTATTTGCTTTCAAAAATACTGTCAAATTAGCAATACATTATATAATTCCTCAGCACCTAGCTTTCAACTAAATTACTTTTTCTGTTTTGTGTAAAAAATCAAAGTCTCACATAGAAAATACTTTTTTTTTTTTTTAACACTTAACTAGCTCTTCCCATTTTGGTTTTCTATACAACTAAATAAAATGTGATTTTGAAATCAAGATTAGTGGATTATCCTGGTGGTGGGGTAAGGAACTAATCCAAACTTCATGAGAGAAAGAATATTTTAGATCTGTCATCTTAATAACCATTGCCCAGTATTGATCTAAAACAGCACTGTCCAGTATGGTAGCCACTAGCAATATGTGGCTGTTTACATTTAAGTGAATTAAAAGTAAATAAAATTTAAAATTTAGTTCCTTAGCGCTAGCCAGATGTCAGATGTGGCTAGCGACTACCGTATCGGACAGCAATGGCAGATATCAAACATTTCCATCATCACAGAAAGTTCTATTGGACAGTGCTGCAAAGAAACAATGTCATAAGAGAATTTCACAGGTCAGATACAACAAAATAAACTAAAATGAACAACAGGGTCTGCATATTGTTTTAAATCCTATTTCACACTTTCATTCTTCTTGAAAATATCCTAATTTTTGTTTTCTCTTCAAAATGCTCTTTAATCATAATACCTAGAGCCCTGAGGTGCAAATGCTCACTGTCCAGAAATGAAGATAAGATTTTATGCCCAAGAGTAGCATTAACTTTTTAATAAAAAGAAGATATTTCTTTCTATATACAAAATAATTGTAGCTAAATTTATTGAATACTTAATAAATTCCAGAAATTGTTCTCAGTGCTTAACATGAATTAACTCATTTAATCCTTAGGACAACCCTGTGTTCATTGTGGAAAATTTGGAAAGAAAAAAAGAAGAAATAGAACCACCCTTAATCCCAAAACCCAGAGATAATCACTGCTGACATTTGTAGTGAATGCTGTGGTACACTGCCCAGATTCCAAGCTGCCAGGAATGTTGGCTGCTGATGTCTCACAATTGAATTCTTCTCCAAAATTTCCTTCAGTGAAAGAAACTGTACACCCAAGGTTATATCCCCTCCCCAGGGGCAGTCCAAATCCAGTGATGGGTCAATTGTGTGGTACAGTGGCCTATTCCCAGGGCCTCAATTTGGGACAATTCTAAAGGGCCGTAACAGCTTTAGAGCTTTCATGGAATCGGCTAAAGCCTCCATGACAACTGCACTACACACAGTTCAGCTTCACCCTCTGCTCATTCCTGCTTCCTGTACAGGTGCTGTTCCTGAGAACACTCTAGAAATAAACCACTTACATGCAAATCTCTACCTCAGCATCTGTATCGTGGAAAACTCAACCTAAATCAACATCTTCAAGGTATAAAACCAAACCAAACCTGTTGCTGTTGAGTCGATTCCAACTCATAGCAACTCTGTAGGACAGAGGAGAACTGCCACATAAGGTTTCCAAGGAGTGGCTGGTGGATTCAAACTGCTGACCTTTTGCTTAGCAGCTGTAGCTCAACCGTTGTGCCACCAGGGTTCCTTTCAGAGTATAAAGTCCAATTATTATTTTGCATGTATCTATCTGAATTTATTTCACTCCAGGAAATAGGCAATTTTCTATACCTAGAGGTGTGACAAAGTACCAGCTATTGAGAAGTAAACTAAGGTTTTCTGGGGCATGAGAGGGAAGTTCCAGGAAACCCTTTGCCTTCCAAATAAAATGGAACAACCAAAACTAGTAACATCTTACTCATTCTGCTTTGTGAACAATAAATGTCTGGAGCTGTTGCAGCCATCTTTTATCCATGAGGGGAAAGTCAAGAAAATCAGAGACTGTTGGCCTTGATATTGTTGAACATTCAAACCAATGCCCACAACTGCCTATCTCTGAATTTCTTGTTATGATGAGAAAAATAACTTTTAAAAAAATCTTCTGTAGTTGGAGTTTCTGTTATTTGCAGCTGACATCATTTGTGAATGTCTCTATTTCTGACATTCATGATTAGAAGTAGTGCAGCGATGAACGTCCATTGAACATAAACACTTTGGTAGCAACAAGTTACCGTAATAGTCAAGGAGGGAGAAAGCTAGGATCCTGCATTTCCAAAGTTTCTTTGGCAGCTTTGTCCTTAGCTTTTCTATTTTCTTTCTCTTGTGGGAACCAGAAAAATAATGCACATAAGGCTCCCTAAAATTTGCTATTTCCATAAGCCATCTTGAATAAAATAATTTTGTCAGTTTGCTAAATCTGCTTGGAAATAAGAGTCTGGACAGTGAGGCAGTCATTTTATATAAATATTTTTTCACCCTTTTTTTTTTTTTTAATCTCTTCAATACTGATAAGCCAGCCTGTTTAGTTTCTCCATAAGCCAGCCTGTTTAGTTTCTCCAGTTGTATACTTCCAAAAGGCAGTAGTCGTTGAAGGGGAAATAGACCTTTTTATAAATTCAAATTGTATTTCTTCCAGGTATTTTAGCAACTGCACCATTTCATAATGTTCATATCTACTGGTACAGAATCAACAAAGGTATTTTGTAGCAAGTATTGTGTGAACTGAATTGTATTCTAGACTAAATCATAAATTAACTCTCCATATAATTGACTGGAAATCATTAGGTCTCCAGGATTGAGATGTTTATCTCTTCATAATAAAGGAGAATCAAAGAAGCTGAACTAAACTACCACTTGAAGTAAAAAGTGACTAATTGGGAAACAGATGTTGAAATTATGTTAGACTTCAGCTTTCTAACGTCAGGCACTTGACAATGTAAAATTTGAATCCAGTGAGTTTACCTCCATGCTTCCCACTCAAGACTCCAATCATGAGGCTGCTTATAATCCTGCAGCCCCAGGAACCTTGGGTTGGGGGTTCTGGCCCAAAGCAAAGTCATCGGATGCTTTTGGATATTGTAAGGAATAGGAGTATCCGGGACCCAAAGTATCCAAAATAGAGATGGTTCTGGCTGATTCCCACCAGTGTCTTTAGGATGGAATATGGCTCCAGACCTGGCCAGAGTGCCGGTGAGTTACTCCAGGTTAAACTTTCATTCATGGGAGTCAGTGTCAGAGTTGGGTAAGTAAGGGACACTTTCTTACCTGAATTCTGTTGCCTTTTCTCATCGGCTCTTAATTTCACCCTAGGACTTGCTAGAGTGTGTCCTTGTGTGGTCATGTCATTAAACATACATTGCGTTTTAAAAAATTAGGAGCTTTTTATCTTTGATATTTTAATTTTTTGACATTTCATCATGCTCGTAAACATATTATTAAGAATCAGTAAACTGCAGCCTGTGGGCTAAACCTGTCTTGCAGGAGTAAGAATGGTTTTTACATTTTAAAGCATTGTTAGAAATAAGAATATATGACAGGGATCATATATGGTCCACAAAACCTAAAATATTTATTATCTTGGCCCTTTACAGAAAAAGTTTACTGATCCCTGCAGTATATTATTCATAGCATATTTTGCATTTTTGTATTCTGTTAGTGTGTTACCTGCAGGAAGTAGAAACCACTCAAACCATTTTAAGCAAAACCAAAAAACCTGTTGCCGTCAAGTTGATTCCAACGCATAGTGACCTTATAGGACAAAGTAGAACTGCCCCATTGGGTTTCCAAGGAGTGGCTGATGGATTCGAACTGCCAGTCTTTTGGTTAGCAGCTGAGTTCTTAACCACTCTGCCACCAGGGCTCCATTTTAAGCAAAAAGCTTTAAATCAGGAAATCAGGAGCTTACAAAATTATCAGAGAGGCTAAAGGAGGGGTTTCTTGACGATACCTCCAGGAATGATTCCAAGCACAAGACTGCTGCACTGGTCTACCTGCAACAGTCACAAAGGTGAGTGAGAAGCTGGGCCTCCACTGGTACTGTTGAGTCTAAGGACGTACCACTGAGCTACGATCCAAGGATCAGGATGCCCTGCAGCCACCTCTCAACATTCACAGACTTAGTGCCTGGACACTGAAATACTGCTAAAAATGCTGCAGAAAAGCCCGGCGTCTCCACATCTGAGTTGGCCAGCAGAAGCAAAGCAGATGACTCCAGTCGTGGAATCCACCTTCCAGATGTATCCGATTGGCAGAAGCAGCACCTTAGCTGCAGGGAGATGGATAAATGTGGTTTTTCCTCCATTAGCCTCTGAAGTATAAAAAATATACACACTAGAAGATAGGAATGGATGCTGAGAGCCAGTTCAGAGTACTTCTCACAGCTAGTTTGTGGCTTTAGGCTCTTTTCAGCTCTTCTCTTCTTTGGCCAACTCCTCATTCTTTCATCTGAGAAAACTTCCCTGACACTCCCTTCCCCACCTTCACCACTTCTGGATTGGATGCCCCTTTTGTGAGCTTCTATAGCTCTCAGCCCTAACTCTGTAATGTGAATATCACTTCATATTGTGATAGTTTGGTTTCTTGTCTGCTTCTTCCACTAGACTCGTTTAAGCAGAAACTCTATCTTATTCATCACTGTGTAAGTAATCTGTGTATGTTTGGTGAGGATGAGGAATGCTTCCTATGTTTTAATGTCCCAAGTAGTAGTTCTCCTAATTTCTCTGTCCCATACTCTTATGTGCTTATATCTGTATACAGTAGAAGTTCAGTAAATGTTAGCTGACTGACTTTCTCTTCAGCAGGGCAAAGAGAAGTTCCATCAGTACTCTGTGTGTGTCTATTTGTTGACTCTCTGTGTACCTATACAGCTTAATAAATGCTGTAAAACAATATTTGAACAGTTTCAACATGCTAGGTAATATACTAAACACTTTATGCATGTTATCTCATTTAATCCTCAAATTATCCTACTAGTTAATGTTGTTTTTTTACACAATACACTAAACAATTAAGAGCTTGGCTGCTAACCAAAAGGTCAGCGGTTCAAATCCACCAGCCACTCCTTGAAAACCCTATGGGGCAGTTCTGCTCTGTCCTACAGGGTCACTATGAGTTGGAATCAACTCAGTGGCAATGGGTTTGGTTTCGCTTGCTAAACAATTCATGTATATTATTTCATTTAATTCTCACAACTATCTTATTAGCTAGGTACCTTTTTTTGTTATCTTGCTTTATAGATGAAGAAGCTGGGGCTTATAGAAGGTAAATAGCTTAGCCATAGTTACACACATCCAAGTCTGGCTGACAACAAATTTTGTATTAATCATTATCATAACAGCTGCTAACCAAAAGGTTGGCAGTTCTAATCCATCATCAGCTCCTTGGAAACCCTGTGGGGCAGTTCTCCTCGTCCTATAGGGCTGCTTATGAGTTGGAATCTACTTGACGGCAACAGGTTATAATGATGATAATTGCAATAATGATGAAAGCTAACATTTATCGAATGTCTGTCAGGTGCCAGACATTGTGCTAGACATTTTACATGTATTAAGTTATATGTTTTTCTTGCGTAGAATTGATGCTCAATAAACAAAGCTATTGATTCCTGTGTTCTGGTCCTGGCTTTATGACTGATTCACCATGTGAGCTCAGGTAAACCACTAACCCTTCTGGACTCCAGTATTCCCTGCAAAATAGAGGATTATCTTTAAAGTACTTCCAGTTCTACAGTTGCAGAACTCTATCAGTGAATTCTACTTTGGCTTTCATTCAATAATTATTGCTTCTGTATAGTAAGCCTTTCTCACCCTCTACATTGCAAGCCCCTGTAGGGTCTCAATTTTGTTATATATTTTCACATTATCCATGGTACCTAATCTTGTGCACTGCATAGTACATGACAAGCTCATGATATGCATATACATACATATAGTTTGAGATCTGTCAAAGTGGAAATATCCATCCTCACAAGAAGCTGTGCTTATTATTATATGTTACCTTCCTTTGAGGATGCCATTCAGATGTAATTTAGGGTTGCCACAGAGATAAATCAGCACTCAGCACCTTTGGAAACTTTTGTATAGTCAAAGGTAAGATTCTTATCCTTAAAGCAGAGCTGTAGTCACTGCTCAAGCAGCTACTCTGATAGCTGAGTGGGAAAAGATTTCTTTGGTGAAAAGTGTGCTGAGTGCATGTAAAAGGGTCCCAGCCTGTGGTTAATGCCAGATACAGTAGGGGGTTTTCTATAGGGAACTAGTTAATATTTGTGCTCCCTGTCTCTTATAGGGCAATCAGAAAATCACGTCAATCCATAGCTTTTCTGAATCTCTGAGAAATCTCTTTTTAGAAAATGAAGTTAAAGAAACTAAAATTTTCCCCAAACATAAGAATAACTTATCCACAATGCAGAATGTTTCTAGAACATTAATTTTATATCTGTAGCTCAGACAATCTTAAGTAAAAGGCCGCCTTAAATGCAGATTGAATGGGAGAGTTGAGCCAAAAAGCATATGAACAGGGAAAGAAAATAAATAACTTTTAGAATAACTGTTTAGTTGCTTTTACATTATAGGGGAATGGCAATATCTACCTGTGGGGTAGTTGGAGCTTTTGTCTCAGGCTTATGGGGTAGAAGAGATGGGCCTTTGGGGTTTTAGGCTAGTTTAGATGGGGAAGAGTTTTGACCAAAAAATTACGTTGCTTAGAATAGTGAAATCACAGAGATCTTGGCCTAAAGAATTCAGAGAAGAGAAGGAGGAGAAGGTAGTCTGAGAAAAATGCCAGCAGCAGGGCCTGAGAAAATATGGTGAGAAATTCCCTATGTTGAAGATGGCCAAAGAACTTTTAGATATTTCTATTTCCTGTCCTGCTGTAGTATAGTACCCCCTTTGTTATTCCCAGACTTTCAGTAAAGGTTTATTGTAAATGATCACTTGTAGGTAATGGAGCTTCAGGATCAGAGGAGGAGGAACGGTGGCCACAAATAGAGTGAAGTGAGCAGAGCTAAGATAGTAGCCACAGAAGAAATCAAAGCAGAAATTTAGAGTGAGAGATGATCAAGAAGTGCTAAGTCCCCCAGGATTCCTTCTGAACCTTGGGGAAACCTTGGGCAATCATGTTTGAGTATTAAAAGAATTGGTAAACTTAGAAGCCTGGAACATTTGCTGTCATTCCAGGTTATGCATGAAAAGTTAAAGTATGATCCCTAAGCAACAGGAAAAGCCTCAAACTGCAGGGTTAGCATGGATGAGTTTACTTCTCTTGGTTTAGTTTTCTTTAAGGATTTGAACATAGAGAATCCACAGAGAAAACTGGAGACTGATATTAAGAACCACTAATCTGACTGGAAAAATATTTTATATATGTATGTATGTATATGTATGAAGCCACAGAACTCTGTAACCTGTTCATCTGTGGGTCTGTGAATTTCGTAGTAACTATCACCATGGTAGCAAGGCAGTTTGACAAAGATGCTGTTTGAGCACAGTACATACAAAGGATAGAGGTAACAGCTAATCATGTACTGTCTTTTAGACTTCTTTATTTAATTGTGCTTATCCTATTTCCCTGGCTATTAGCCTCTGACATTTCTTCTCTCCCTCATAGCATCAAGCACAGTGTTAGGCATATATTAGACACTCAAACATACATACTGAATGAATGGTATTGAATGAATGGTGTTTCTACTGTATCTTCCTTTCCAAGCTAGAGAGAGAGTCACATAGACAGACATTTGATTTTAAAAACAGCTTCTGTATTTGTGTAGGGGATCAAAACGCAGCCATTCTCCTGACTGAGGCTGGTCCAACATGGATTTAGATTGAGGATGTTAAAGGACAGTGATTATGTAATGTTACCTGAATAGGGTCCGTGCCCTGGAGCAGTCGAGCTAATAAAACATACTCCAAGTCAGAGAGAGAGAGAGAGTTTTAATTCAGGAAGTGTACACCACCGGGGACCCAACAGCAACACAGGCTGTCTCTAGGAGTCCCAAAAGGCATTTTTACATTAAAGCTTATATATGATTTTTACAAAGGTTAGAAGTGGTGTTATTCATTCCAAAGTAATTACAAGAGACTATCATACTAAAGAGATAGGGAACCAGACATTTCCTTAATCAGGTTAAAGATACACGTCTCTGACATCTGGACTCTAATCTTCCTGTGGGGGATTGTAAATCGTTAGCAAATGTACCCCCAAAATAAAGCCATTTGACAAAGGTAAGCGAAAAGGGAAAAGGCAAAAAAAAAAAAAAAAAAACCCCTGAAACTTACAGGTTCTTCATGGCATTAGTTATGTCAAGCTCTCAGTTGCCCATTTTGAAAAGGAGAAAACATGCTGGGGAATATTAGCGTCACAGTAATCTGAGACATTATGCTATTAGAAAGCTAGCTTATAAGTGGTAAGTAGAATATTAAGTAAATTCACATTTATCAGGGAGGCCATTCAAGGCCCAGAAGCTTTGTGTAATGACTTACAGTATTGTTTCCTGCCTAGGTGAAAAGACAAGTCTGGCAGCGGTTCCTGAAGTGTTTAATGTCAGGCGCCAGTTAAAACCCTGAGGACAGGGAATTCCACCAACTCCAATTCAGCTTCAAACTGAGAAAGCTTTTTAAGCACCTAACTGTACCTTCTACCCAATTAACACTCATCCTGGGAAGCCTCCTTATTATAACTCCTTGAATTAATGATACTCTTTTACTATAGCCTTTTCCCTAATGTGTTCTTACATTTCAATTGTCAGCTGTATAATTGCTCTGCATCTCAATTACTTCCATTTCTATTTTTAATGTTTTGTTGTTTCACATTTCTTTTTTCAAGGGTTTAAACGTAGACATATCCTTTTTATTTTAATAGCCAGTATACCCATATTTGCCACTTTAAAATATGGGTTCCTCTGGATTCAACAGATCCTCAAGGTGTGCCACCTCCAGCTTAAAGATTGGTATTCTAGTAATGTTCAAGGATGAACACAGCTGCAAGAATTTGTCGTTGGAATTCTTTAGCAGTAGCTTCCAGTTAAAGACCAAATTTGGCCAGTCTAGTGTATCAGTCACGGGGACGGGATCATCATCATGATATTCTCCTCACTGGGACAAACAACAGGACCAGCCTCTTCAGGAGCAAGGTGCAGAATTAACTTGTCCAAGAAAGGAACAGGTTGAATCCTTCCAAACCTGCTAAGGAATTTGACCAAGTTCCTTGAAACTAGGATGCGACTTGAAAGTATAATCAGTTGCAAATGTGTTTCTTCCTTTGTCAAAATTACTTTTGAACCCCTGTGAGACATTTCCTTTCCCATGGACCACCACCATTGGTAGATAATTTTGACTAGTTCATTATGAAAGTTGGGGAGCAGGCAATAATGTGACTTCACTTTATCAAAAGAATAATTAGTTCTCTAGTTATGAAAGTCTGTGCATAATGCAGCTGGTGTGGTTATAGCACTCAAGGCCCTATCTATCTTTTTTGCCATTATGTTTAGCACAATGTTAGGCACATAGTAGGTGCTCACTGAATATTTTTTAAATGAGTACGTGAATGAATGAATGAATGAAAAGCTCTTCACAATCTGACTCCTATCTATCTTTCTAGTCCTCTCTCTCATTGATCCCTTCCCAAACACATATAGTTTACACACTGCCCAAAAGAACCCTTGAGTTTCCTAAAAATCTTTCTTGCTTTTCCACTTCTGCACCCTTGTGTTTACTGTACCCACTACCTGGAATACTTTTTCCCTATGTCCCAGATAATTAAAATGTTACTGTTTTCCAAGACTCATTTCAAATGCTACCTCCTTCATGAAGATTTTACTGATTGTCCCAAGAAGATATAGTAAGCCTTTTCTCCTTCTAACCCTCATAAAACTTTGAACCTCCTGATTACTTATTATCAACTACCTTGTATCATAGCTATTTTTGTGGTTAACTTATTCCCCTTGCTATATTGTAAACTTCTTGAAGACAGGCACTGGGTCTTACTAACTTTTATAGTGTTCAGCACACAGTAGGCACTCAAAATTAGTTGTTGAAATGATTACAGTGATCAGTTTTGCTAGTGCTACACTATGAAACTCAGCAAATACACTATTTTTCATCATTGTTCTCGTATATGGACATTATTTAAAATCCAGAACGAGATTGGAAATATATCGTTGTTAACATATTCCAGTTAATTCTGCAGGAGATTGGCACACTCATTTAAGACCTCCTCTATGCTTTAAAATGATCCCCTTTCCTTGTTTGATTCTTTTAGTGATATCATTAGTATCATTAAAATTCATATCTTGTGGACCTCAGAGATCTTTTGACTATTTTTTCTTTAAGTATGTATATATCATTAAATTCTTAATTCATCTGAACATTCAGTCCTGTCATTCTTTCTTGCATTACTAACAGGCGGCATTTCCATCCACTCATGTTTACATTTGAGGGAAAGGTCTACATGGAGACCCTTGGGGCTGTACTTTCTGCATGTTGTTAAGCAGTTTCTTTCTAAGAATATCCTCTTTCTGACACGTAATGATGAAACCAAAGATTCCTTTCTAATTTTTTTTCTTTCTTTTAATTAGCTGTCACCACCTGGGGAGGCCTAAAGGGAGAGGAGATGGGAGTACCCATTACCCTAGAATTGAGCTGGAAGTGAATTGAGAAACTTCCACCTAGAAAGCAGAAACACTGCTATGTGCTTTATTTCCTAAAACATCTAGCCCTTTTGAGAAAAGTTTGTAACATCTCATTTAGGAGATTCTAAGGGCTTAAGATGAAAGACATAAAGAGATGGAGAAAATTTTTCTTTAAAAAATTTGGAATAGTCTTTACCCTGACCAGTGTATGGGTAGCAGTCTTGGATTTCAACTTTCCAAGTCTCCTATTATTTCTAAAATATATGTTTTTCCAGTTAAGCCGTCACTGATTATAAGAAGAAAAATTTAGATTAAACTCCACTACCATCCTCTCACATTACCTCCTCAAAAGGACACTGAAATGAAGCTTTGTTTTTCTACCCTGGGAAGTTTAGGAATGTAAGCGAACCGGCCAATTGGTCTGAAGAAGAGAGGTGGACAAAATGATTGCTTGCCTTTGGCTGGGACCAAGTGAAGCTCCTCCTAGCCTAGTGGCTATGCAAGAACCAGGCAATGGAAAACCACAGTAAGTCTGAATGTATAAGAATGTGTGGGCCGAATTCCAAACCACCATCACTGCCTACATCGCACATGTATAACATGTATAGATCCCCACCACCTGCAAGAAGGATCAAAGGCCTTTCTGACTGTAGCCATCTTCCAGCTCTCCTAAATTGAATTTTCCAACTTCAAAGAGCCTTATTCCAGTAGTAATGTTCTAAAATGGTACCAGTTCCTCTGGTGTCCTGCATGAATGTGTCCACACCAGAAGTTGGCAAACTACCATCTTCACAACCAATCTGACCCTCAGCCTATTGTTATTTTTTTAACATCTTTATTGATATAATTCACATACCAGTTCTTACGTATAAAGTGTACAATTAATTGGTTTGATGTATATTCACAGGGTTGTGTATTCATCACCACAGTCAATTTTAGAACATTTTCATTACCTCTACCCAAACAAAACCCTGTACCTATTAACAATCACTCCCCATTTCTTTTTGATCCCCTCCCCTGGCCCTAGGTAACCACTAGTCTACTTTCTGTAGAAAATAGATTTGCCTGTTTTGGACAATGAAGTCTTACAGTATATGGTCTTTTGTGACTGCCTTCTTTCACTTGGTACAATATTTTAAGGGTTCACCCATATTGTAGCACGTATCAGTACTTCATTCCTTTTCATTGCCAAATAAAATTCCATCGTATGGATATACCACATCTTGTTTAGCCATTCCCCAGTTCATGGACAGTTGGGTTGCTTCCCCTTTTTGTTATTATAAATAATGCTGCTATGAACATTTATGTACAAGTTTTTGTGTTGACACATGTTTTCATTTAAGAGTAGAATTCCTGGGTCGTATAGTAGCTCTATGTTTAACCATTAGAGGAATTGCCAAACTGTTTCCCAAAGCAGCCGTAACATTTTACATTCCCACCAGTAGTTTGTGAGGGTTCCACTTGTTAATATCTGTCTTTTTTATTATAGCCACCCAGTGGGTGGGAACTGGTGTCTCAGGGGTTAGTTTTGTTTCAAGGTTTGAATATCTCAGGGCCTTGGGAAACCCTCCAGTCTCAACCAGTCCAATAAGTCTTTTTCTTTTTGGGGGGTGTGTGTGTGTGTGTGTTTAATTTGAGGTTCTGTTCCACATTTTTCTCCCATGTCAGGGTCCATCTGTTGTGGCCCTGATTAGAACAGTAGGTAGTAGTAACCAGGCACCATCTAGTTCTTCTGATCTCAAGGTAAACAAGGCCATGGTTTATGTAGACTGTTCATCCTGTAAACTAGTTTTGTCTTCATTGTAGTTTTGCTTCGCATTTCCCTAATCCACAGAGGGTTTTTCTACAACCCACAAATTAAAAATAGTTTTTACATTTTTAAATTGTTGGAAAAAATTGAAAATAATATTTCATGGCACATGAAAATTCTATGAAATTTAAATTTCAGTGTCCATAATAAATTTTTCTTGTAATACAAATTTTTCTTGTAATACAACCATGCATTCATTATGTATTGTCTACGGATGCTTTTCACACTACAGTGGCAGTGGCCTGCAAAACCTAAAATATATACTATCTACCCCTTTACAGAAAAAGCTTACCAACCCTTGGTCTGCAATATTGTTGGATAAAACTACAAAGGATTTGGGACAGGAAGGAGGAAATATGGCTGTCCAGTGGAAATGGATAATGTTTTCCTGAATAAAAATAGGATGCAAACAGGTAGAAAGAGGTAGGAAATCAGGATGTTAGGGAGTTTAGGTAGACCATCATATTTTCACCTGAACAGTTGGATCCTTCCAACTCTGGGCTCACTTCTGCAAACTCCTCCCAGAATTCTATTCCTAATCTATTGCTTTGATCATATGTTGTTCATCAGAGATATCCTCTAGTTCCCTGCCACCTACAGACCTCTTAGTGAGGACCACTCAGGGTCCTGCATAATCTGACCCCAACTTACCTTCCTAGCCTTATTTTCTAACACTCACCTTCAGTAGAACCAGACACCTGACACTGAATTCCAGGTTTCCGTGCTTTTGCTCACACTTTCTCTTCTACTTGGAATGCTTTTCTCCAAATCCTGGACACACTTCATTACTGTTGTTGTAAAATATTCCAAGCATACAGAGAAGTATATAGAAAATAATATAGTAATATCTGTGAATTTACCACCAGGCTTTGTCTAATCATAACATTTTGCCATATTATTACTCATCCCCAGAGAGTGATACAAAGGTTATTTTAGATAGTCCAAAGAAGAGACATTTAAAATTTTTAAATTGTGTTTATTTTTAGATGTATATTATAAATATATACATAAATATTTTAAAAAACACATTATCTAGGACATCAAATCTGTGATTTTCCAAATATTCTTTAGGATAGGACTAAAGTAGGTAGAGATATTAGAAAATTATTGAGCAATTAATTGTGATATTAGAATAACATTGACTAATAATATGGCAAAATTCAATTTTGCTTAACAAAATAGGACAAAATTTTTGAAGGTTTTACTCATGTAACTGTAGCTTGGCAAACACAGCTTACTAGGATGTAAATCCTTGACAATAAGGGGCCCAGTTTTATTTATTTTTTCTATACCCCAGGCATCCAGCAAACTCAGAGAATATACTTGTTGAATTGAATTGATTTCTCTCTGGGGCAGCAAGATCTTTGGAAATCTTATGGAGCCTCCTGAACCTTTTTTTGTTTGCTTGCTTTTTAATATTTTATTGTGTTTCAAGTGAAAGTTTACACAGTAAATTAGGTTCCCACTTAACAGTTTTCATACAGCTTGTTCCATGACATTGGTTACATTTTTCACAATGTGTCAACATTCTCATTATTTCCATTCTTTTTGTCCTGTTTCCATTAATCTAGCTTCTTTGCCCCTCCTTAACCTTCTCCTCTTTGTTTTAGGATAAATGTTGACTATTTGGTCTTGTATAGTTGATTATTTAAGGGATCACAGTATTCATGGGTGATATTGTTTATTTTATAAGCCAGTCTATTATTTGGATGAAGGGTGACCATCGGGAGTGGCTTCAGTTCCGAGTTCAAAGGGTATCTTAGAGCAATAGTCTCGGGGATTCCTCCAGTCTGTTACCAGTCCGGTAAGTCTGACCTTTTTAAGGGATTTGAGTTTTGTTCTACATTTTTCTTCCTTTCTAATTGGGACCCTCAATTGTGTCCCTGGTCAGAACGATCAGTAGTTGTAGCTGGTTCCCATCTGGTTCTTCCGGTCTTAGGCTAGATAAGGCTGTGGTTCATGTAGACTGTTAGTCCTGTGGACTAGTTTCTTCTTTGAATCTTTGGTTTTCTTCATTCTCTTTTGTTCTAGACGAGTACAGACCAATAGTTGTATCTTAGATGATTGCTTACAAGCTTTTAAGACCCCATATGCTACTCACAAAACTAGGATGTAGAACATTATGAATTATGGCATGCCAGTTGACTGAGTTGTCCCACGAGACTATGGTCCCAAGCCTTCAAACCCAGTAAACCAGTCCCACAAGGTGTTTAGTTATGTCTCGGAAGTATCTATAACTGTGCCCCCTGTGTGGTTTATTATATATGTAGCACACATAAACATCTATATACATATGCCTACATATACACCTGTACATGCACACCTGTATACTCACAAGTGCGTTTCTATACATATATATGCATACATGTCTACCTATGTAACCACACACATATTTTTTGGTTGTTATCATTGTTACAAAATTTTATGTTATAGCATTTACCGAAATTGTCCCTTATTCTTGCATACTTCTTAGTGTCTTCATTTATCTTGAACAAGTTGTGCAGACTTCACCCATATTGGGTATTGCCTTTCCCATCACCAAAAATAACATGTGTCTACTATCTAGGAAGTGATTCCTCCTCCCTCCCTCTCTCATCCCTGGTAACTTTCAAAGAACATTGGTTTCTGTATGTATACTTATTCTTGACTTTTATAAAAGTGAGAGCATATATATTGGTCCTTTTGTGATTGACTTAACTCAGTATAATGTCCTCCAGATTCATCCATGTTATGTTTTGCAGACTCCTCATTATTTATAGTTTCATAGTATTCCATTGTATGTATGTACTACAGATTTGTTTATCTATTTATCTGTTGATGAGGACTTAGGTTGTTTCCATCTTTTTGCTATTGTGAATAATGCTGCAATGAATCTAGGTGTGCATATGTCTATTCATGTCACTGCTCTTATACCTCTAGGATATATGCCTAGGATTTGGATTGCTAGATTATAAGGTATTTCCATTTCTATCTTTTTGAGGAAGCACTATACTATTTTCCATAGTGGTTGTACCATTTTACACTCCCACCAGCAATGTATGAGAATTTTGATCCCCCTACTACCTCACCAGAATTTGTTTTCTGTTTTATTTTGATCACTGCCATTTTTGCAGGGGTGAGATGGTATCTTATTGTAATTTTGATCTGCATCTCTCTAATGGCTAATGATTGCGAACATCTTTCCATGTATTTGTTAGCCGCCTGAATGTCCTCTTTGGTGAAGTGTCTGTTCATGTCCATTGCTCATTTTTTGATTGGATTGTTTGTCTTTTTATTGTTGAGTTGTTGAAGTTTTCTATATATTTTAGAGATTAGACCCTTATCAGATATGTCATTGCCAAAGATTTTTTCCCATTCTGTAGGTTTTCTTTTCACTCTTTTGGTAAAGTCTTTCGATGAGCGTAAGTATTTAATTTTTAGGAAACTCCTGAACCTCCTGGCAGACCACTTTTAAGACATTTTTCCCCACAGTGAATCTGATGCTAGGGATAGATGGTACCTTTTTTTCCTGTCCTTTCCCGGCCCATTATGACAAGTTGCCCCAGTTGGGGCTTGATAAACATGAAATAATGCTAGTAATAGTCATCTTCAGAAGGAGTGAGGACATAAGGTTGCCAGAATGATCTCGTTAATTTTGCTCCAACAGACCAATCTCAGCATATTTCAGTTTGTGAACCACTTTGGTTCTTGGATCTGGTCCAGCACACACACACACACACACACACATTCTCTCAAAACACTATTTTGTTAGAGAAACCTTTCTCAGTCTTCTTAAAAATCACTAGTTCTTGCCATCATTTTATTATTACAAACACTGAACTACTGAAGTCATATTGGCAGCTGGATCTTGTCTTGAGACTTAGCAGTGAGGAATCATTTTGTTGTGTAGCAACCCCTATTCACAATCTTAGCCAAATGATGTCATGGAGTTACAAAACTGCTGTCCTACCTTCCAGCTCTTCTGATTCAGTGTTACCCTTTCACAAGTTTCTCTCCTCCTACCCTAAGATGACCTTATATGCTTTCAACTATCAGAAGATCCTAATTGTAACAAAACCTTTCACTTAGTTTCCCTTTCTCATAGCCTGTGTTTTGAGACCGTGATTTGGGGAGGTCAGGAGTAGGGGAAACCACTAAGGCATCTGAGTCTCAAAAGGAGCTCAGAAAGACATGTCTGAACTTTGGTTTAAACCTCAAAGTTTCACTCATATTTGACTAGATATGCTTCAGAGAGAAATCTGTGAAACTTCTGCAATGCCACTGACTTCTTTCTCTCCTAACTTCTACTGCTACGGCACAGGTCTGTCCTGATCTTCAAACCTCAGGCCAGGACTGGCTTATTCCCAGGGTAACCACACACTTTATCATCCAAATGAGGACACTTGAGACTGAAAGGGAGTGCTAGGAATAAAGGCTTAAACCAGCACCCATCTGGGCATTAAAAGTATGTTAAGTCACCATAGTTAAAACATTTTGAGCCCCTTGTCCTCTATAGCAGAGCCCTGGTGGCGCAATGGTTAAGAGCTTGGTTGCTAAGCAAAAGGTAGGGAGTTCGAATCCACCAGCTGCTCCTTGGAAACACTGTGGGGCAGTTCTACTGTGTCCTGTAGGGTTGCTATGAGTCAGAATCCACTCGATGGCAATGGGTTTTTGGTTTTTTATCTTCTATGCAGAGCCTTTCAAATTGTAGTCTCTAAATGTAAACTTGAAGGTCTGTGGGATTTCTTTGAGAATTTAAATCTTTGTTTTCATTTCAATGAAATGCCACATGATTTAAGTGCCTGTGTTGCATTGTTTACATTGATCCATTGTTTGACCCTGAGTGGGAGAACTTTGTCCTTGGCCACAAAGAGAACAGAGGAAGACTTCACAAGTAAGTCAGATGTTCAAGCCAAGTGAAGGTCAAAAGGACAACATGGCATGGAAATAAAGATATGTAATGGTTTAAAAGAGAAAAATGAAATTTGATAGCAGAAGGATGCTGAACTCAAGGGTCTATGTAGTAGCATTTAACCATATTCAATTTGCAAGAGGAGATTTAGTTTCAGCAATACATTCATTAATGATATTTATTTGCATTTAATTTTATACACTTTTTAATTTGTAAATTGAGTTGACTGTATAAGACCATAAAGAGTTTTCTTATACATAGATTTATGTTAGTATTAAAGAAGCATGACAACAAATAATAATTTAATTTTGAAAGTCTATGGGAACTTTTAAAAACAAGGCTCTATGGTAATAGCAAAGTTTTGCTTTTCTTTCTTCCCCTTCCTAATCCAACTATGCCCTCTGGTGGTTTTAGTTGCTAATAGAAGTAAAATACTCCTTATGAATGTGTCCTTTCCAAATTCATTTGTAGGTAAGTTGTGTGGAAGATAATAATTCCCCTATTAAAACCATGTTATAAGTAAAGCACTACTGAAGAAGAAGAATAAAGTTGGAGGACTCACACTACCTGACTGCAGAACCTACTATACAGCTACAGTAGTCAAAAAAGCCTGGTACTGGTACAACGACAGATACATTGACCAATGGAACAGAATTGAGAACCCAGATGTAAATCCATCCACCTGCGGTCACCTGATCTTCAACAAGGACCCAAAGTCCATCAAATGGGGAAAAGACAGTCTTTTTAACAAATGGTGCTGGCAAAACTGGATCTCCCATCTGCAAAAAAATGAAACAGGACCCATACCTCACGCCGTATACAAAAACTACTTCAAAATGGATCAAAGACCTGAATATAAAGCCTAAAACTATAAAGTTCATAGGAGAAAAAATAGGACAAACACTTCAGACCTTAATACATGGCATTAACAGGATACAAACCCTAACCATCAATGCACAAACGCCAATAGATAAGCTAGATAACTGGGATCTTCTAAAAATCAAACACCTATGCTCTTCAAAAGACTTCACCAAAAGAGTCAAAAGAGAACCTACAGACTGGGAAAAAATTTTTGGACAGTACAAGTCAGACAAAGGTCTAATCTCCATAATCTACAAGAAAATCCAACACCTCTACCACAAAAAGACAAATAATCCTATTAAAAAATGGGCAAAGGAAATGAACAGACACTTCACCAAAGAAGACATTCAAATGGCCAACAGACGCATGAGGAAATGCTCGCGATCACTAGCCATTAGAGAAATGCAAATTAAAACCACAATGAGATACCATCTCACCCCGGCATTACTGGCATGAATCAAAAACACTGGAAATAGCAAATGTTGGAGGGGCTGCGGGGAGATCGGAACTCTTATGCACTGGTGGTGGGAATGCAAAATGATACAACCATTTTGGAAGATGATATGGCGCTTCCTCAGAAAGCTAGAAATAGACATACCATTGGATCCAGCAATCCCACTCCTAGGAATATATCCTGGAAAAATAAGAGTCGTCACTCGAATAGACATATGCACACCTATGTTCATGGCAGCATTGTTCATAATAGCAAAACGATGGAAACAACCTAGATGCCCATCAACAGATGAATGGATAAACAAACTATGGTACATACACACAATGGAGTACTATGCAACAAGAAAGAACAACAATGAATCTGTGAACCATGTCATAACATGGATGAAACTGGAGGACATTATGCTGAGCGAAATAAGTCAATCACAAAAGGACAAATATTGTATGAGACCTCTATTGTAAAAACGCATGAAAAAGTTCACACACAAAATGTAACAATCTTTGTTGGTTTCCAGGGATGTGAGGGGTTGGGGGGAAATACTAAATAGGCAATAGATAAGTGGTATCTTGGGTGAAGGGTGAGACAGTACACAATACAGGGGAAACTAGTGCAACCTGTACAAGGAAAGGTCATGGAAGCCCCATAGACACATCCAAACTCCCTGAGGGACTGAATTTCTGGGCAGAGGGAGGGCTGTGGGGACCGTGGTCTCGGGGAACATCTAGCTCAGTTGGCATGACACAGCTTATAAAGACAATGCTCTGCATTCTACTTTGGTGAGTAGTGTCTGGGGTCTTAAAAGCCTGTGAACGGCCATCTAAGATACTTCACTGGTCCCATCCCTTCGGGAGCAAGGGAGAATGAAGAGAACAGGATACAAGGAAAAGATTAGTCCGAAGGACTAATTGTCCACAGCTACCAAGGCCTCCACTGGACTGAGTCCAGTACAGCTAGATGGTGCCCGGCTACCACCACTGACCGCTCTGACCAGGATCACAACCGAGGGTTCTAGACAGAACTGGAGAAGGATGTAGAGCATAATTCTAACTCACAAAAAAAAAGACCAGATTTACTGGCCTAAAGGAGAGTGGAGAAACCCCAAGAGTATGGCCCCCAGACACCGTTTTAGCTCAGTGGTGAAGTTACCTCCGAGGTTCACTGTTCAGCCTGGGAGTGGACAGCCCCGTAAAACCAAATGAGACTAACGAGGTACAGGAGTCCAGTGACAAGGGCCAGAAGGCAGAAGGGGACAAGGAAGCTAGTGATAGGGAACCCAAGGTTGAGTAAGGATATTGTTGATGTGAGATTGTTAACCATTGTCATAGAGCAACATTTGTAGTAACTGTTAAATGAGAAACTATTTTGTTCTGTAACCCTTCATCTTAAGTGAGAATAACAGCACAATTGGAAGAGTATAGTCAATGTCACTGAACTGTGCATGTAGAAATTTTTGAAATGGTGTATCTTTGGCTATGTGTATTTTCACCAAAAAAAAAAAGGTTGAGAAGTTATAGGGTTAATATGTTGTGGGGTTGTTAACCAATGTCATAAAACAACATGTGTACTACTGTTTCATGAGAAACTATTCTGTAAGCCTTCACCTGAAGTATAATAAAATATTAAAAAAGAGAAAAAAAAAACCATGTTATATAGAATTGTAGGTATTGAAGAACTGCCTACAAACAACCATATAAATAGTGTTTGAAATAGTATGTCACACCCTACTTCTCCCTCTTCCACATCACTGCCTTCATTGTTAGTAAAACAAAAAATCACCATATCCAGTCATTGTCACCACCATTACTACTCCCTCCCCATCACCACCAGAAATAGAAGAGGAGGGAAGAAGGGGTTAATTCTTTGGTCAAATCCAACAAGTTTATCTGTAGGCATAACTTCTGCCCTGAATCTCCACCCCCACCTTGTGACCTTCAAGGGAGTGTACCACCTAGAAGGAAACATATAGGTCCTCTTTGCCTCTTTCAGAATTTGGGGGCAAATATTAAGCACTTATTGCTTGCTTTTCTCTTGCCCCACCCATAGTCCTCTTAGCTCTCCAAAGTCAAAACCACCTTCCAACTAGAAGGCAACAAGGAAAAGGAGACTAAAAAGAAGTGGAAAGGGAGCCGGGGCCAGGACTGTGGAATAGTCAGACACTTCCTGTGGTCCCTCTTACAACAAAGACCCGAAAAAACAAGCGAATCAATTATATACGACAATCTAGGAGCCCTGATCATCAAAGACAAAGTTGAGGAGTCAAACTGAACAGCTAGAGGAGGGAGAGACAGTTCAGAAGCAGCGAAGAAGTGCCAGTCATGAGGTAGCCAGCACCCTGCGGGCTGGGTCAGCTGGTCCACGTGGGCTGAGGCAAGCAGTAGTGCTCAGGATGTGTTTCACCACATTGGGAGAGATCAGGCAGTGGAGGGTCTGTATAAGCCTCTAGAGCCAGAAGGAAGTGGTGCTGGACCTGCAAAAGTTAAATGCGAGCATCTAACCTATCACATGGAGTCAAAATAGCCCCTTCCCCACCAGAACTTTCACAGAGGAGAAGTGCCACTTTCCCCTCACCTCCCTCCCGCCTGCTCTGACACCACTCCAGCAGTATTCAACATCTGCCACGCCTCCTAAGCCAGAACTAAGCGCTATCCTTGCCCAAACCACACTCAAAGCTTTAGGAAAAAAAAAAAGGCCGCCTAAGCTGGGAACTTGGGGTAGCCACTGGCACTGGCATAAGGGGTGCATGGTCTTGTAATGCCCTTCACCCCTGCCTAGACTTGTGTGGGCTGATTCAACAGCATAGGCCCTCATTAGCATAGAACAACAGGGCATATACCTGAAGCCTATTTTCAACTGCAGCAGCCAAGTAGGAGTGGCAGATTCATAACATTTGACACTGCCCTGCCCATTAAGCAGGGTCCTCAGCCACCCACGTCAGGGGCCTGAGGGCAGGTGGTATCACCCATTCCATCTAGCCATCGAGAATAAGTGGTGCCTCCCAGTCCTTACAGCCAACAGCATTGGGTGTCCAAAGTCCAGCTGCAAAACCCACCCACCTATGTACTCTAGGGGACAGGGACATGCCTTCCACCCAGGCACTCTGGGGCAGCTGTCAGCCCTTGCTCAGCACATAGCTCCCTACTGCAGCCAGATACCTGTGCCTGCTCCA
This sequence comes from Dugong dugon, assembly GCA_030035585.1. NCBI lineage: Eukaryota > Metazoa > Chordata > Mammalia > Sirenia > Dugongidae > Dugong > Dugong dugon. The sequence goes on from CM057465.1 coordinate 19,406,227, forward strand.
AACACTCCTATGCAGCCCTGCCCATCTAGGACTGTAGGTGAGAGTCTGCACCACACGCTTGGTGACTGATGACCTGGTGGACACCTGAGCTGAATCCACGCAAGAAAAGTGAACAGACTCCTGGGGTCACATACCTAGTAGCTGCTCTACCCACCTGGTGACAGGACATGAGAGCTTCAAAGATGCCAATATCCAAGTAGGCTCACATGCCCAGCCTACTTGGGCGTATCAAAACAAAAAGCTAGGACATAGTAAGCAAACATACAGTAAATAAATATAATAATTTATTGATGGCTCAGAGGCAAGAGTCAACTCCTATAAAGAAGCAGGTCAAGATGGCTCCAGCAAGTGACCAAAACAAAGAACCAGGAAACCTTCCACAGGAAGAGAAAGTCTTGGAATTACTGGAGCTAGAATTCAAAAGATTAATATACAGAGCTTTTCAAGAGATCAGGAAGGAGATCATGCAAAATCCAGACCAAGTCAAGGAACACACAGACAAAGCAATAGAGGAATTCAGGGAAACAATACAAGAACAGAATGACAAATTTAACAGACTGCTAGGAACCACAGAGAGACAGCAACTAGAAATCCAAAAGCTTAACAATAAAATTTCAGAACTAGACAACTCAATAGAAGGTCACAGGAGCAGAATTGAGACAATGGAAGTCAGAATTAGTGAGATTGAAGATAAATCCCTTGACACCAATTTATGTGAGGAAAAATCAGATAAAAGAATTTTTAAAAAATGAAGAAACTCTAAGAATTATGTGGGACACTGTCAAGAGTAAAAACCTCCAAATGATTGGAGTACCAGAACAGGGAGGATAACAGAAAATACAGAGAGAATTGTTGGAGATTTTCTGGCAGAAAACTTCCCTGACATGAAAGATGAAAAGATATCTATACAAGAAGCTCATCAAACCCCACACAAGGTAGATCCCGAAAGGTCACCAAGACATCGTCAAACTTGGTAAAACCAAAGATAAAGATATTAAGAGCGGCTAGGGATAAACAAAAAGTCACCTACAAAGAAGAGTCAATAAGACTAAACTCTGACTGTGGAGCAGAAACCATGCAGGCAAGAAGGCAATGGGATGACATATATAAAGCCTTGAAGGAAAAAAATTGCCAGCCAAGAATTATATATCCAGCAAAACTGTCTCTCAGATATGATGGTGAAATTAGGGCATTTCCAGATAAACAGACGTTTAGGGAACTTGTAACAACCAAACCAAAATTTAAAGAAATTATTAAGGGGAGTCCTCCAGCTAGAGACCCAACAATATCAGACAACAACCCAAGACTAGAACACAGGACAGAACAAACAGATATCAACCCAGATAGGGAAGTCACAAAAATAAGTCAATGCTAAAAGACTGAAAATAGGGAAACAGAGACAATATGTAAACAATGACAGCATAAAACAAAAAAGAGGGACTAGATAGTGTAGTCATAGAACAGACACTTCACCAAAGAAGACATTCAGGTGGCTAACAGATACATGAGGAAATGCTTACAATCATTAGACATTAGAGAAATGCAAATCAAAACTACAATGAGATACCATCTCACCCAACAAGGCTGGCACTAATCCAAAAAACACAAAATAATAAATGTTGGAGAGGTTGTGGAGAGACTGGAACACTTACGCACTGCTGGTGGGAATGTAAAATGGTACAACCACTTTGGAAAACAATTTGGCACTTCCTTAAAAAGCTAGAAATAGAAGTACTATACAATCCAGCAATCCCACTCCTTGGAATATATCCTAGAGAAATAAGAGTCGTCACAGGAATAGATATATGCACACCTATGTTCACTGTGGCACTGTTCACAGTAGTAAAAAGGTGGAAACAATCTAGGTGCCCATCAACGGATGAATGGATAAACAAATTATGGTACACAAAGGAATACTATGCAATGATAAAGAACAATGATGCATCCATGAAACATCTCACAACATGGATGAATCTGGAGGGCATTATGCTGAGTGAAATTAGTTGCAAAAGGACAAATATTGTATGAGACCACTATTATAAGAACTTGAGAAAAGGTTTAAACAGAAGAAAGCATTCTTTGATGGTTACGAGGGTGGGGAGGGAGGGGGAGGAGAATTCACTAAATAGTAGAGAAGGATCATCTTCGGTGAAGGGAAGTACAACACACAATACAGGGGAAGTCAGCACATTGGACCAAAGCAAAAGCTAAGAAGATTCCTGAATACATCCAAATGCTTTAAGGAACAGAGCACCTCGGGCGGGGGCCTGGAGACCATAGTTTTGGGGGGCATCTAGGTCAATTGGCATAACAAAGTTTAAGAAAATGTTCTGCATCCCACTTTGGTGAGTGGCATCTGGGGTCTGAAGAGCTTGCGAGCAGCCATCTAAGACTCATCAATTGGTCCCAACTCACGTGGAGCAAAGGAGAATGAAGAACACCGAAGGAAAATATTAGCCCAAGAGACAAAAGGTCCATATAAACCAGAGACTCCATCAGCCTGAGACTAGAAGAACTAGATGGTGCCCAGCAACCACCAATGACTTCCCTGACAAGGAACACAACAGAGAGAACCGGATGGAGGGAGAGAAAAGTATGGAGCAGCACTCAAAATTCACGTAAAAAGACCAGACTTAATGGTCTGACAGAGACTGGAGGAACCCCCAAAACTACGGCCCCCAGGTGCTTTAACCCAGAACTAAAACTGTTCCCAAAGCCCACTCTTCAGACAAAGATTAGACTGGACTATAAAACAAAAAATAGTACTCATGAAAAATGCTTCTTAGTTCAGTCAGATACACGAGACCAAATGGGTGGCTTCTGTCTGGAAGTAGGATGAGAAGGCAGGGAGGGACAGGAACTGGTTGAATGGACACAAGAAACCTGGGGTGGAAAGGGGGAGTGTGCTGTCACATTATAGGAATTGCAACTAATGTCACATAACAATGTGTATAAATTTTTGTATGAGAAATTGACTTGAGCTATAAACTTTCACCTAAAGCACAATTTAAAAAAAAAGAAATAGAAAGAAAAACCTTTGACCTAATGTCTCCCCAAACCCAGAAATCTCAGATATATAGCCAGTGAACCTCCAAAGACCTTGTCCCCACCCCCCACCCCTGCTTTATAAAACTTTCCCCCACCAGTCCCTTCTAGGGGCTGGCTCGAAGAGGGAAGGAGAAATCTGTATAGTTGGTTGCATCATATACCATCAGTATTTGTGTTACGTGGGCAGCTATTATTTGTGCTATGTGATTCCTAGGGCCTCTCCCTAGTGAGGGGCAGTGATGACATGGAACCCAATGTATCTAAATTGATGTTTAAAAATTAAACTCCATTTTAAAAGGACTGAGAAGTCTGTGAAATATTATTGAATCTATTCCATGACATAAGGAAAAATTTGTATTATGATTTTAAGCAATGTAGAAAAGAAAAAGCTGGAAGGCATACAGACAAAGTAAAATAATTGGGTTGTATACAGTGGCCTGATTGTGGTGAAGTATTTGTTTTATTTGGGATCACCCTAATGTTTCTATAATGTTGTATAATTTTAATAATAAATTAAAATGTTCTTGAGTGTTGTATTTATTGTTGTCTAATAAACGATCCCCAAAACTTACAGGCTTCCAACAGCCATTTTATTATATCTTATGTGTCTACGGATTGGCTGGGCAATTCTTCTCTGGGTCTCACTTGGGGTCTCTCATGAGTTTGTTGTGAAATGAGAACTGTGGGAACTGGAGCTCCTCTGTGTGGCTTCTTTTCTGCACATGATGGCTTATTCTCTAGGACTTCTTCACGTGGAGCCCAGTGTGGAGCTGCCACACTTTAATGCCTGGGCTTAAAAGTTCTAGAACTTCATTCACTTCCTCTACATTCTCTTGGTGAAAGTGTCACAAGCCCAGCCCAGATGAGAGAAGGGAGGTGTAGCATACACCTGCAGTTAAAGGTGGTATTGTTTGAGGTATCTTTGGAGACCAGCTATTACATTGGTTTTAAAACAGAAAAGTCATAATGAAATCTTAAGCCAGCAATTAATCCTCAGTCTGATTTTTATTTCCTTAGTCCGTTCACTTATTCAACATAGATTAGGCACTTGTTCTGTGCCAGGCACTGTTCCAGGCATCTGTGGATATAGTATTGAACAAGACAAATGAGGACAAAATCCTCATGGAGCTTAAAGTCTTAAATTGTTCAACTGCAAAGAATAAGCAAGTAAACAAATACATTAAAAGGATTATTTCTTAATGTGATGTGAATGGGTGGGAGGCTACTTTAGGTAGAGTTATCAGTGAAGCCCTCTTTGAAGTGATATTTGAAGATGTGGGGTAAGAGCATTTACTAGTGCAAATTTCCAGGGCCTGTTCCTTCCAATGAACACCACAAAGGCCAGTGTGTTTAGGGGCTAGTGAGTGAAAAGGAGAATGATTTGGGATGACGTCACAGATGTAGTCAGGGGCCAGGTCATGTAGTGCCTCGGGAGCCATGTTAAGGACTTTGGATTTAATCTTAGGTCATGGTAAATGGTAAATCAGAAAGATTATTGATTTCCTTGTTTAAAAGATCACTCCACTTTCATCTTAGATAACTGTGGGTGTCAAGGGTGAAAGCTGGGTGACTATAAAGGCTATTGCAGGTGATGGAGGTTTGGATTAGGGCACTAGCAAAAATTATGGTAAATCTGTAGGTTAGGAATATATTTTGGGGGAATAGCCAATAAGCATTGTTGATAAACTGCATGGGGAGAATGAAAAGACATAGAGGTCTCCCAGGTTTCTACTCTAAGCATGGAATCGCATGGAGTACCATCTACTTAGAAGATTGTTGAAGACAGATTTTTAATGAGGGTAGGGGGAGACAATCAAGAAAATAAAGAATTCCATCTGAACGTGTTTCAGTCTGATATGCCCACTCAACAGTCTGCGATTAAATTATGTGACTTATGGTTTATCCAAATCTGTATAGGAATTAGCCTGCTATAACAAAGTACCATACTATATGGGAAATTAGAATAAATTATATATACTTAAAATATAAGGTGACTGAGAAATTCATGTTTCTGTTAAGATAACCACCATTTATTGAGGGGCTTCTATTTGGTTGAATCGTATGAAATTGCTGATGTCGTCAATTTTGGACTTGAAAATGGCAATGCCATATGATTCATCCTAATACAGACTAGACACAAAACTAGATGTTTATATATAAATTAATGAATATTCACAACAACTCTTTAAGGTAGGCTTTTTATTATCTTATAATTGATAAAACTGAGGTTCTGAAAGAGGTTAAGTATTACCTGCAAATATCTGACAAGTAGGCAGGCAGGATTCAAAACAGTGTCTTTCTGGCACAGCATCTGGACTCTTATCCACAAAGTTAAGCTACCCAGATCTCTAGTCAAGGAGTCATGCTGCCTTCCTCCAAATGAGAAAAGCTTCAGATTCAAAAGACACAGATAAACAGACACAGGAGTGCTTGGTCCGACTGGATGGAGAAGAATTGCTGACTGTCTCCCTCCTATAAAGAGCCAAATCCAAGTCAATCTTACAAGCCTGTACGGCATTTTAGAAGTAAATACAAACAAAGAGAAATTAGACAATGGGTTAACACTATTAAGGGTCTCTCAAAAATTTCCAGCAAATTCACCCTTTCAAGAAATGTCCAGCTTCTCTTCCATATTTATGAACTGAACTTCTATATTCTGCAAATATATTAAACATAAAACAAGTGGTTCTAAAGTCATAAAAAGAAAATGTAAAGCCACAGGTTGCAGCATATCACCAGTCACTAAGCTTTGACAATGAGGTTGCCAAGAGTCGAAATCCACTTGAGGGCAACTGGTTTGATTTGATGTACCAGGCATTGTAAACTCTTAATGGGGGTGGTGGATAGCAATGTGATGATTATATTGTAAAGGTGGTCAAAGAGTTTATAATCTGTACGTGACCTGAAAAGTGGCCATATGTGCTTGCCTTTTTGTGATCCTTTGTATTCTTAAAAAGTTATTTATGTGATTTTTATATTCAAATTTTTCTACAATTAGATTTCCTGAAAAATAATTATTCTTTGGTGGTTGAGGTCAATATTTAGTCAATCAAATGTGTCTAATGATAAATACCAAAAACTCATTGCCATCGAATTGATTCTGACTCATAGCAACCCTATGGGACAGGGTAGAACTCCCCCATAGGGTTTCCAAGGAGCAGCTGGTGGATTCAAACTGCCGACCTTTTCATTAGCAGCCTGAGCTCTCAACCACTGTGCCACCAGGGCTCCAATGACTGATAGAAGTGGATTATTCAGTAATTTTCTTGCCGTTGACAACAAGCCAAAAAAAAGTACACAGAAAGAGAAAATAATTGCGGCATAATAGCCCTTCAAAGCATGAATGTCTGGTTTTTCCCTTCTTCCAGCCTTTGCAGGTAAACCCAAGCCTCCTCCAGAGCCTGCATTGCTCTAAAACCCAGAGCCAGAGTACTCCTGAGAAGCTAAGGTGGAAATGAGTTGATCTTCTCATTGTCATCCTGTCAGTTCCACCACTGACCAGTAGTCAGCCCACTGCCCATCATTTGCCCAGTTAGAAGGGATACTTACCTGTGTCCCAAGAACCTTTTCATACTCTCTCTGATTGAACATCTCCTGTGAATAATCCCCCATATGTCAGCTCAGGACACTCATAAACACCATTTTTCTCTCTTCTCCGTCCCCAAAGGGAAGGATGAAAGACATGGACTCTTGATGGGTGACAGTAGAGAAGAGTTGGACATTTTGTGGAGTGATATTGGTCACAGCTGAAACTGGGAAAGTGTTGGTCCAGAGAAGGCAGGATTGTTTGGAATCAGTTTGAAATCATTCACTGAACTAGGATAGCAGAGGAATGGACTACCACATTACAGAGTATTAAGGAATGGCATGTCACAGGCAGAGAATATTACAGCTGGAAGAGAAGTTGAAGAACATTTAATCCCACTGTTTCACATAACAGATGAGACCCAGAAAGAGGTTCTGACTTGTCTGAAGTCAAACAACTGAGCAATGGCTCAGCTAGAACCAGAATAAGATGTCCTGAGTGAGTTCAGTTCTTTCTCAACTGCACAGCACAGGCAAATCTGCCTTGGGAGCTCTTTCTTGAAGGGGAATTTTTCTCTGATCCTTCCCCAGGTGGTAAATTGACATGACTCTGTCGAATGGTCTAGTTCTTAGGTTCTTAGAAATCCAAATTCAATCATTCATAGTGATACTAAAGTATTTGTTGGATTAAATTAGTTATTGCCATAAGGTACAACAAGCACATTTTTTTTTAATGCCCTTTTTTTAATGATTGTTCCGTAATTACTCATGGGCAGTTTCTCTTTCACGTAGACTGTATGGGACTGTTCAGATTAGCCCACAGGTGACTGAAACAGAGTGGCAGAATGCATTTAATTTCTCATAATATTGACTCCTGATTAACATTTTCTACTCGTTAACATTTAATTTTGTTGAAGAAAATCCAAGCATTGCTCCCCGTGATAAATAAGAATCATATTTCTTATAGCTACGTCGGTTTTCATCCGCTTATCTTCCATGATTATGTCACTAGGATTTTTGCAGGTGGAGAAGAAGGGTGTCATCCAATTGCTCAGCATTTCTCTAATGATCACTCTGTTGTTTATACCCCCCCCCCAACAACTTATCTTTGAATGTTTCAGTGGCTCCACACCACTCACCATTATTGCACCAACACAACTCATCAGATTACATTTTCTGCATTTGCTCCCCGTGGGCTCTGTTTCCTTTATAGTTTTTATGCTCTTTAGAAAAACACTTTCTTTTTCTGTAGAAATACTAGTTTTTAGCACCACCGTATATATGTCACAATGTATACAGACCATTTTGTTTGTGGCAGGTAACTCTAATAAAGATTTCTCTTAGAGAGGTATTGGTGGAACATTCAAATAGGATTCAGGAATAGGCAGATATTAGCAGATATTTTTATAAATAAAAAATATGTGTTTCTCATAATATTGACTCCTGATTAACATTTTCTACTCTTGTTAACATTTTAGACATTGTTTCTGTTCAACCAAGTGCAGAACTTCGTGAACAAGTTGAGTGGTAGGTTGGGTTATAGGGTAACACAATGGGAGCCTTTTTTCCAAGGCTGGCATGTGAATAAAGTACCTGCAAATCATAAAAAGAAACAAAATATCTTTAAAAACAAGAATTTTCACATTGGCCACATCAATATGTTCACACTACTGGAATAGAGCTGTTGCTGGGTGTGGGAGTCTAAGCCACAAGACTCAGCCAGCATTTTCAGTTCCCCCATTTGTGACCTAGAAAATTTCTAATAAGTGTGCCTTTCAGCTCACTGAAGCACTGTACTTCAGCAAAGAAAGTAAATTTCATTAATAATGTATAAATCATCAAAGCATTAATAAGGAAGCCAGGAATATCCTCACCATAGTGTGGGCTGAAGCTCCCAAATTTTGGTTCCTCAGGCAAGTTAGGGAGTTAAATGAAAGGGTTAAGCTGTGGTGACCAACCACAAGGAACAAGTCAAGAGAAAAGGGATAGGGCTCGTGCTCATGGCTTCGGTAAAATTATAGGAAGGGCCAAAGGAAGAGACAAAAGTGAGCAGGCCTTTAGTAATTCTCAACCCTGGCTGCACACTAGAATCACCTGGAGAGCTTATAAGACATGTCAATGCCCAGGCCCCACCCCAATGAACTGAAACAGAATTTCTAAACATAAGACCTAGCTGTCAGTATTTTCTAATATTCCTCAGGTGATTCTAATGCACAGCAAGTTGAAAATCACTAGTTTAAAACAATGATCACAAACGAAATGCCCACAGGTAACATAAATCAGTGAGGTTGGGTAGCACTAATAGGGTTAGAAACAGTGGCAAACAATACGTGCCCCATTGAACAATTTCTATACAAATTGTTCAGTGACATTGGTTACCTTTTTCACAACATGTCAAAATCATAACTAATTTTGAAAAACTGGGGTGTGTAATACATGCTACAAAATGGATGAACCTTGGAAATATGCTGAGTGAAAGAAGCCAGACACAAAAGGCTAGATATTGAATGATTCCATTTATATGAAATATAATGTCCAGAACAGGTAAATCCATAGAGACAGAAAATAGACTAGTGGTTACCAGGGGTTGAGGGACAGGGGAAGGGGAGTGACTATTTAATGGGTACAGGATTTCTTTCTTGTGTGATGAAAATGTTCTGCAATTAGATAGTGGTGATGCTTACACAACAGTGTGAATGTACTAAAAGCCACTGAACTATATAAAATGGTTGAAATGATTAATTTCATGTTATATGAATTTTACTTCATTTAAAAAAAAAAAAGAGGGAAGGAGGTAGGAAAAAATTGGGTTATGAGGACCAACTCAGAGTACACCAAATAATACCCTTTCATGGGACATGGAATAGAACCTATGGTATAAAACTGCAAGGAGGGAAAACAAGGTCCACAAATCAGGCTTAAATTTTTAAAAAGGCCAGTCTAAGCCGTAATGTATGTCTCCACATCCTTTTATGCCTGCATCCAAACTAGTGACAAAGCTATGCCTACTGCACCCTTTTCATCTTAAATCAGACACAATGTGGTTTTTTTCCTTACCCATTACCGTGGAGTCAATTCTGACTCATAGTGACACTACAGGACAGAGTAGAACTACTCAGTAGGGTTTCCAAGGCTGTATGTAATCTTTACAGACGCAGACTGGCACATCTTTCTCCCGTAGAGCTGCTTGTGGGTTTGAACTGCCAACCTTTCGGTTAGCCGCTGAGCACCTAACCACTGTACCACCAGTGCTCCTTGTTTTTTTCCTTAGTAAGTGCTAATGCAGGGTTTTATCACTAAGTGCACTAGGCTTTTCCAGCCTATAAATAGAACTAGGAACCCCTGAGGTACAGAACAGGCTGGCTGATGAAACCAGTGCTTGCTACTGCTTTTTATTACTGTTCTGTTATTGAGAGTAAGAGAGGGATAAACGAAACAAAAACTAATAATTGTGTTCATTAATTGTTCCTCCTTTATCAGTTGTTTCTTTCCAAGGACTCAGTTGAATTCAGTCCGTACTTTATCATCCCTTTCAGTAGGATTTGTTTCTCTCAATTACTCACAGCAAGTTAAAATCATTATGACTTCTGTGAGAAGTTGGCTGCAGTAAAGACAATGAGTGAGAGAAACAGTTCTTCAAAGAGAGTTTTATATTTCACCCTTTCTGGCCTGGAAATATACTTCAAATGGCAGTGGTTCTTAGAGCTCCCCCAAATCCTACCCCACTTCAGATCAAAGTGAAACATTATTAAAAACAAAAATAGAATTTGTCATAATCACTTAGGCTTCTACATATTGGACTATGTTGTAGTTTTGAATGAAAATCAGAAAACAAGTGGAGTTTTGCTACAGATTAGATTCTGGACTTTTTCTTACCTGAATTCTTCTCTGTAGTCATTCCTAATACACTCAGCTAGAGTCTTGCTGTACTGAAGGCAGCTCTTGAGGATGTAAAACTGCTGGTACAACAGAACTGCTTGGCAGGGACTTAGCAGCTGAAATGAAGCTGAAAGCCCCTTCACCACTTGTTTCACAAGATTGGCCACAAAAGTAATCTAGACAAGGAAAATGAAATTACATGAAGCTGCATGTCACCCACAAGGGCGCCTATTTCAGCTGGGGCCTCAACTACAAATCTAGGCTGAAGCCCTCATTGCCCTTCCACCAATGCCCTCACAGTTATTTCTTATCAAAATGATACTCAGAGAGCACAAGAACATAGACCAGTTGGGTATACCAACTGCCCCTCTACAAGCAGGGTCAGAACTAGCACTGACTTTCAAGGAAGTTTGGCTCCAAAAGTGGAAGGAGAACATTAGAAGGACGAGTGGGGACAAAGGGTGAGCTCAGAAAGGTCTACAGCCTCCTTCAGTGGGCAAGATGGTGTTTCTTCTTTTCTACCGCCCACAGGGTTCCTACAAGACTATGGGTCTCAAATTTTAGTATGCATAAGAATCACCTAGGAAGCCTACTAAAAATGCAGAATCCGAGACTTTACTCTCCAGATATTTACCATAAATAATTCTGATGAATTTGTTCCCTGGAACATACCTTAAGAAACACTACTCTGAGAAGACAAAGAAAACCAGGCCTGACTGACACAAGCAAGTGATGTTACTGTTAGCTGGAGTTTTCATCAAGAGCACTTTTGGTGTGGTTTCTCAGGGAGAAATTAAAATGGAAAAAGTAATATGAAGTTATTGGGTGCCTGCTTTTCACCAAAAAAGCGTTTACAATGGAACCAAACAATAAAAATGAAGAACAGTGGATTGCAGAAGTCTTTTATTTTATTTATTTTTCCATTTTCAAACTACTACCATAAATGTAGGTCTATGCCATTTCTTGGCTAGTGTGAAGAACAGGAATGCTGGTGCTCTTTCAAGTTCTAACCAGCAGGTGACCCCCGCACCCCATTAAATTAGCAGCAAAAAACACATTGCCTTTTCTATTGAAAGATGTTGCTATGGCTCTTCATAGGTAGGACATGTGGTTTAAAGTGGGTTTTTTTCCAGATCTGTTTGCATACACTGACTAGACATCGTGACTGGCAAACACAGATTGAGTTTAGAGAGTCTGGGGCAGTGGAACAAAGCAATGCTAATTAGCCGTTTGGGGATTAAATTCTTAACTTTTTTAGCACCTTGCTCTAACCAACTGAGATAATCAGAGCTGACTGAAAAGGAGGTGCATTCAATGATGGCTAATTTCCTTGCTTGTAAAATTCTCTCACATGGCCTGTTTCTACCCAAGCCCTTTAGAACTGGGTTAATATTGAATCTTTCAACAGTGTTAGTGATCCTGGAGATTCCAAATCAGCCTTCTGTCACCCTTCATCCTGATAAACATCCTGGTCACAGAATGGCATCATACGTAACTCAATTTCTTGGGTGAACCAACTCTGTTGTCGTTGTGTGCTGTTGAGTCGACCGCAACTCATAGTGACCCTACAGGACAGAGTAGAACTGTCCCATAGAGTTCCTAGGCTGTAATCTTTACTGGAGCAGATCGCTAGATCTTTTCTCCTGAGGAGTGGCTGGTTGGTTCAGACTGCCAACATTTTGGTTAGCAGCCGAGCGTTTAACCATTGTTCTACCAGGGCTCCTTGAACCAACCCTAGAAGTTGATAAAGAAACTTTTTTGTTGCATAGAGTTCTTAGGATCCCGAATTTTCACACATCGGTTCAGATGATAGGGACTGCAACCACTGTACAGAAAAAATAGGGGTCTTTCATCCTAACACATGAGCCTCTGTTTCTGTCAGTGGCTATAACCTTATGATACTCTGAAGTGGGCCTGAGACTGGCTAGGGTTTCTATGCTACTAAAGGAGCCAAGTTCACGGGCTCAATCTCTGTGTAAGGCAGTTGGTTGTGCTACTGACAAGTGCACCCTCTGGCCCCAGCCAGTGTCAAACAGACATGTCACAGGGAATTGTAGCGTTGAGGAGAGAGAGAGTGATAGTACGGGCTAGAATGATGGCCGCCAGGGCAGAAGTTCATAGATTATCCCAAGTGATGCATTCATACTTCTGCCAATGGAGATCTGTTTAACTTATTTTTTTTTTACTTAATTATAAAGCCAATAATTTAATATACTGTTTTCTACATATAGTTTAGAACTTTTCATGAAATAAAGATCATCTCAGTGCTTTAAACATTTAGGCCTCAAATGTAAAAACATTTTATTGTAATTAAATAATATAACTGTCAGTTTACATTTTGCTTCTGTTTTATAAATTAGACTATTTCATAGAGAAAATTTGTTTTATTAATTGAGCACAAGAACATCTGATTAATCAGCCTTGAATGGTAGTTTTGTTTCTACTCCTAGGTACTTACTGTGGAAGGTTGACTTTGTAGAAAGGACATCATCCAACTAATTGCAAATTTTGTTGCTCCCAATCCAAGATTTCCCTAAAAGACTCAAGGAAATAAACAAGTTATATTCATGAAATTCAAGATATATCCAGTAGGGTACTCATTCTCAAATACATTTTTATCCTGATTAATAAATCTTCAAAAGAAGTATTTTAGAATAAATGAGTACTTTAAGAGTAAAGGTAGAATCATGTAGGTTAATTAGTTTTGGATACCAGCTCTAATCTAAGCATTTTTGCTATATTATTAATCATCTAATATATAATCATAGTATATACACATATATCTTACTTATCTAATAATCATATAATGTATAATAAGTATATATTGTACCTGCTGAAAGACAAGAAGTATCTCATATAAAAGTGCTGTAGCTGTATCTGTATACTCCAGAATAAGCTTCTGTAACTAGAATTTTAGAGAATAATCAATGCAGTATTAGAGGCAGCACCAGAAAATGGTAATTTCTCTTGGTTCCCTTTAGGTACTTATAAAAGAATGTTTGAAATATTCTGAAAATATAATTAGTGTGAACAATCTTCCTGTTCCATTTGCTTCAGTTATTCTCAAGAAAGTAGCTTTCGTAAAAAAGACTACATTTTTAATACTGGCCAAGAAATTGGGTCAGGGAAAGAAAATACAATGGCCCACAGAATACTAACACAAAAAAATACATACCCAATTTGCTAAATCAATTGATACAACAATCCTTCTTCCTTTAAAAAATGTAGAAATATGCTTTCCAGAATTGATGTGGGAGAAAATGCTCCCTTTCTACTCCTCTAGGATTCTTTGAGGGAAATTAGTCTATCCCCAACTTGAACTAAAAATCTTTCTCCAGTATGGGAAATAGAGGGTTTAGAGACATTTTATTGCTTTCAAGAGCCCTCAAAACAGTTGATGAGGCTGTCTTCTGACCCATAGACCACATGGGGAATAGAACTTGTCTGTGGGCATGCTGCAGACCAACACATTCTACCTAACAGTTTTGTTTACAAGGAAGAGCTCTAGTTTGAAATTGCCCACTCTATTAGGTCTTGGAGCCCAAACTGATATCTGCTCATGGCAGCACTAATACCCCAGGTACAACAGATCAGCATGAAACCCAGACCTCTTGATTCTGTCACCATTTGACATTTTCACATGAAAATGCCATAGGCAAATCAAATTTAACAAATCCCAAACCAAGCTTGTTATTTCCCCTCTCTTCTTCCTGTAATTCTTAACTGACTCCCAGGTCAGAATCTAAAAGTCATCTTCCAGTCTTCACTATTCTCTATCTTTACATCAACCTATCAACTCAACTTTCTAAAAATTTCTGGAATCTATCCTCTTTACAACTACTGTCCCTTCTTTTTTTTTTACTTCATTTATTTATTCAACAAATATGCATCAGACACTGGGCTAGGTGGTAAGATACAAAGGAGAGCAACACAGACATGGTCCTGCCATCATGGAATATACCATCTAGTTGAAGGATAGACATTAATCTAATAATCAAATAAATATATTTGCAGTTACAAACTGAAACAAGGAGTATGAAAGAAAACCACAGGAAGTTAGAAAACCTCTAGAAAGGAGGCCTAGTCTCATCTTGGGGTCAAGGAGGTCTTCCTTCTGGCCCATATCACCTCTCACCTGGACTACCACACTAGCTTTTAACAGCACTGCCTGTCTGAGCCTTGCTTCCATTCCACTCTTTAATCTCTAATCCACTGGCTTTACTACTGAAAGTATTGTCATAGAAGTCCCATATATAGTCTGTAATTATATGTTCATGGGTGTATTTGATTAATGGCTCTCTCTCCCACCAGATCATAAACTAATGAGGGCAAAGATTATGTTGGTTTTGCATACCATTTGTATCCCACTGCATAGCATAGTGTTTAGCTCATAATAGATACTCAATAAATATTTACTGAGTTAGTAAATATAAGAGCTTTCTAAAACAACTCTGATGTATGTTCAAGAACTATCGAATCATGTCTCATCCTTTTTTTTTTAAATTCTGTGTTGGCGTGGCTCAAAAGGAACTAACAACAAGCTGATTTATTTTCTCAGAATAAGTGCTTTCTAGGCAGCTTGATATTTCTATTGTTTTGACACAACCTTAGAAAAATGAGTGTAACTCTTGCCAAGAGTTTTCACTGCTCAGAGAGGTTGAGAGATGGTTCCAAAGGTAAACTAAGGCATGAGAGTTAACCCCAAATTCTCCAAGGACAGTACTTTTTTACCCATAGTACTCCTACTATAGAACTACATGTACGTAAATAACTCTATAATCAGAAATAAACAGTTTTACCTAATTTATAAAGAATGTTAAATATTTTTAGCATATACAGTATGCCTTAAAACACATAAAGTGAATATATAAATATTGACAGAATAATTATCTAAGTTTTGAGGTCAATGACAAAACATGTATTCTTCAATTTAATATAGAATACTTCTATATTCTACAATGCTATGGTCCACATTGAAAGACAAGAAGCCAGGGCTCCCACATATTATATTTAGTCTACCCCCAAAATTCCCATCTCACCTCAGCATCAAAAGACATCTCAACTAAAGTTGAATCAGCCACCAACTGGATATCAAACACAGGACAAGATTTTGGAATCTGAGGCTCACTAATTAAAATTACCAAAAGATTAAATAGTATTCCCCTGAAAAATAAATAGAAGGCAATTAAGAGTAAATTTTTGAAAAGAAAAGCAGTAAAGCCAACTTTGCAGACACTGAATATAATTGTACTTAAAAATACTAAGCATCACGGACCATTCTTAACTGAATTTTGAACCCTTGGACATGCAGATGAGTGTCCAGTGATAAGACATTTAAATTAAAGTAAAAAGTTTCTTGGTCTTTTGGCTCAGAGTAAGTTTACTCTAAGAGAAATAAGGGGAAGCACATAAGTTGTTAAACTTAGAAATCTGGATTTAAAGGGCATTTGGGTGATTTCAATTATAGCAGTATTTTCCAAAGGACTTTTCATGTATTAGTAATTCCAAGCAATATTATGATCAAAATGGATTCTGTGGTCAAAGTCCATCAGGAATCTTTACTACAGGACTTCTCAGAGACTTTAAAAATGCGCACTGTGTGTCTCCAGGAAGAAGATACAGTATGCAGCTTTTCTTAAAATGCTTATTTGATCCTAAGTGTATTTGACTCCCCCCCCCCAAATAAAAAAAAAAACCAAACCTGTTGCTGTGGAGTCAAATCCGACTCATAGTGATCCTATAGGACAGAGTAGAACTACCCCATAGGGTTTCCAAGGTGCGGCTGGTGGATTCAAACTGCCAACCTTTTGGTCAGCAGCCGAGCTCTTAAACTACTGTGCTACCAGGGCTCCTATCTGACACCAGAACCATTTTTTAACAGGGCATTTCAGGGGCTTATGTTCCACTGAATACCACTAAATCCAAACCAAACCCATTGCTGTTGAGTCGATTCTGACTCATAGCAACCCTATAGGACAAAGCCCGTGGGGTTTCCAAGGCTGTAATCTTTATGGAAACAGACTGCCACATCTTTCTCCTGCAGAGCAGCTGGTGAGTTTGATCCACCAACCTTTAGGTTAGCAGCCATTAACCACTGCATCACCAGGGCTCCTAAGCATCACTAGCTACTAGTTAATAAAACTAGTATTAAACTCAGGTCCATAAACTCACACTGATACCAACTCACTTAAATGTTACCATATGTTTGAATAATATATCCTATTAATTGGAGAGAAAAAAAAAGGCACAATTCAAAACATGCATCCTGAGGAGCTATGTTAGTGACAGCACGTTCATATGTGAAGTACAACCCATGTAAGATTGAAGAGGAGTTGAAGGCAGACCACTAGAAAAATCAGCTGCCTAATTAAAGACAACATCAGTAGCTTTGAGGGGTAGAACAGTAAAAGAATTTACAAATAGAACTATATGCAAATTCTCTATAACCATAAACATTCCTTTCATAATGGCATAACCATAAAAAAAAACCCAAACCCATTGCCATTGAGTCAATTCCAACTCATACCGACCGTATAGGACAGAGTAGAACTGCCCCATAGGGGTTCCAAGGCTGTAAATCTTTATGGAAGCAGACTGCCACATCTTTCTCTTGCAGAGCGGCTGGTGGATTTGAACCACCAACCTTTTGGTTAGCAGCTGAGCACTTCAGCCACTGCAGGACCAGGGCTCCCTATCATGGCATAAAGGAGACTATAAACAATCCTTTTTTAATAATATTTGAAGCTTTCTACTTTTCCTTTTTTTAAATTGTAGTTTGAATGAAGGTTTACAGAGCAAATTAGTTTCTCATTAAACAATTAATACACATATTGTTTTGTGACATTGCTTGCCAACCCCTCAACATGTCAACACTCTCCCCGTCTCAACCTTGGGTTTCCCGTTACCAGCTTGCCTGTCCCCTCCTGCCTTCTCGTCCCTGCCCCAGAGTTGGTGTGCCTATTTAGTCTCATTTTGTTTTATGGGCCTGTCTAATCTTTGGCTGAAGGGTTAACCTCAGGAGTGACTTCAGGACTGAGATAAAAAGGTGTCCAGGGGCCACACTCTGAGAGTTTCTCCAGTCTCTGTCAGACCAGTAAGTCTGGTCTTTTTTTGTGAGTTAGAATTTTGTCCTACATTTTTCTCCAGCTCTGTCCAGGACCCTCTACTGTGATCCCTGTCAGAGCAGTCGGTGGTGGTAGCCAGGCACCATCTAGTTGTGCTGGACTCAGTCTGGTGGAGGCTGTGGTAGTTGTGATCCATTAGTCCTTTGGACTAATCTTTCCTTTGTGTCTTTGGTTTTCTTCATTCTTCCTTGCTCCGGATGGAGTGGGACCAGTGAAATATCTTAGATGGCTGCTCACAAACTTTTAAGACCCCAGACACTACTCACCAAAGTAGGATGTAGAACATTTTCTTTATAAACGATGTTATGCCAATTGAGCTAGCTATCCCCCGAGACCATGGTCCCTAGCCTTCAGCCCAGTAACTCGGTCCCTCAGGGAGTTTGAATGTGTCTATGAAGCTTCCATGACCTTGCCTTGGTCAAGTTGTGCTGACTTCTCGAGAATTGTGTACTGTCTTACCCTTCACCAAAGTTACGACTTATCTATCATCTAGCTAGTGTTTTTCTCTCCCCACCCCTCCCCTCTCTATTAACCATCGAAGATTGTTTCTTTCTCTGTGTAAACCTTTTCATGAGTTTTTGTAATAGTGGTCTCATACAGTATTTGTCCTTTTGTGATTGACTTATTACACTCAGCATAATGCCATCCAGATTCATCCATGTTGTGATCACGGATTCATCAGTTCTTTATTGTTGCATCGTATTCCATTGTGTTGTATGTACCATAGTTTGTTTATCCATTCATCTATTGATGGGCACTTAGGTTTTTTCCATCTTTCTGCTATTGTGAATAATGCTGTAATGAACATGGGCATGCATGTGTCTATTCATGTGATGGCTCTTATTTCTCTAGGATATATTCCTAGGAGTGGGATTGCTGGATCGTATGGTATTTCTATTCTAGCTTTTTAAGGAGGCACCACATCGTTTTCCAAAATGGTTGTACCATTTTACATTCCCACCAGCAGTGCATGAGAGTTCCAGTCTCCCCGGCAGCCTCTCCAACATTAGTTATTTTCTGTTTTTTTTATTTGTGCCAGTAATGTAGGGGTGAGAAGGTATCTCGTTGTAGTTTTGATTTGCATTTCTCTAATGGCTAGTGATCGCGAGCATTTCCTCATGTGTCTGTTAGCTGCCTGAATGTCTTCTTTGGTGAAGCATCTGTTCATATCCTTTGCCCATTTTTTAATTGGATTGTTTGTCTTTTTGTTGTAGAGGTGTTGGATTGTCCTATAGATTTTAGAGATTAGACCTTTGTCAGATTTCTGATAACCAAAAATGTTTTCCTAGTCTGTAGGTTCTCTTTTTTTACTCTTTTGGTGAAGTCTTTTGATGAGCATAAACGTTTAATTTTTAGAAGATCCCAGTTATCTAGCTTATCTTCTGGTGTTTGTGTATTGTTAATTATGGTTTGTATCCTATTAATCCCATGTATTAGGGCCTGTAGAATTGACATTATTTTTTCTTCTATGATTTCTATAATTTTTGATTTTATATTTAGGTCTTTGATCCATTTTGAATTAATTTTTGTGTATGGTGTGAGGTATGGGTCCTGTTTCATTTTTTGTAGATGGACATCCAGTTTTGCGAGCATCATTTATTAAAAAGACTGTCTTTTCCCCATTTAATGGACTATGTCAAAGATCAGGTGACAATAGATGGATGGATTTACGTCTGAGTCCTCAATTCTGTTCCATTGGTCAATGTGTCTGTCATTGTACCAGTACCAGGCTGTTTTGACTACTGTAGCTGTATAGTTGGTTCTGAGATAAGGTAGTGCGAGTCCTTCTACTTTATTCTTTTTCTTCAATAGTGCTTTACTTACCTGGGGCCTCTTTCCTTCCATATAAAGTCAATGGTAAGTTTTTCCATCTCTTTAAAGAATGCTGTTGGTATTTGGACCAGGATTGCATTGTATTTGTAGATTGCTTTGGGTAGAATTGACACTTTCACAATGTTGAATCTACCTATCTATGAACATGGTATATTTTTCCATTTATATTGGTCTTATTTGATTTTTTGCAGTAGTGTTTTGTAGTTTTCTTTGTATAGGTCTTTTACATCCCTGGTTAGATTTATTTCTAAGTATTTTATTTTTTTTAGAGGGTATTATAAATATTGTTGCTTTCCTGATTTCCCTTTCATAGTTCTCTTTATTGGTATATAGGTTTCATCTTGTAGTTTATCTTGTATCTTGCTACTCTACTGAATCTTTCTATTATTTCCAGTAGTTTTCTTGTGAAGTCCTTTGGGTTCTCTGCATATAATAGGGACAGTTTAACTTCTTCATTACCAATTTGGATGCCCTTTATTTCTTTTTCTTGCCTTATTGCTCTTCCACCACAATATTAAATAGGAGTGGTGATAAAGGTCATTCTTGTCTTGTTCCTGTTCTCAGGGGGAATGTTTTCAGCCTGTCTCTGTTAAAATGATACTGGCTGTCAGTTTGTATAGAAGTCCTTTATTATGTTGAGAAATTTCCCTCCTATACCTATTTTATTGAGAGTTTTTATCAGGAATGGGTATTGGACTTTACTGAATGCCTTTTCTGTGTTGATTGAGATGACCATGTGATTCTTTTATTTATGTGGTGGATTATGTTGATTGATTTTCTAATGTTAAACCATCCTTGCATACCTGGTATGAATCCCACTTGGTTGTGGTGTATTATTTTTTTGATATGATGCTGAATTCTATTGGCTAGAATTTTGTTGAAAATTTTTGCATCTCTATTCA
Source organism: Dugong dugon (assembly GCA_030035585.1). Taxonomy (NCBI): domain Eukaryota; kingdom Metazoa; phylum Chordata; class Mammalia; order Sirenia; family Dugongidae; genus Dugong; species Dugong dugon. The sequence continues at coordinate 19,426,538 of CM057465.1, forward strand.
TGAGAGATATTGGTGAGGCTTTTTACTCTTTTTATAATTGTTTTAATCATTACTATGATTAGAAGCTCATGATTAAATTAACCTAAATTCTAGTAAAAATACAATTTCTCGTCTTTCTCCAACCCAAAAAGCAAGCCTAGTGCTCAGATCTGGAAGAGAAAAATCATGTCAGTTAGTGCATTTCTGAAAAAAAGCAGGATATGTTCTATTTCCTAATGTTTTATTGAGGCTATTTTAAAATGACCAGTCTTATTTTTAGAACCCTTCCAAAATCAACAGAACACTCCATTTAGAAGCTTTTCCTGATACTGGATTTGAATTGACATTGCATTTGCTATTATATTTAATTATAATCCTTTGTTTTCAGCAACAGCTTCTTTTCAAAATATCATATACTGATGGCTAAGGAAAGGAATTCTTAAATTCTGGGTCACTTGCTGTGATAGTATATGAATTTAACCATGACAATCCTAAAATATGAAACAATTATGGCACACTTCAAGAAGAATAAAGCTAAGTGGGTCAACTAATAAAGTCCCCACTTGTAAAAATAATAAAGAGGAGAATTCTTTCTTCTTTTTTTTCTTTCTTAAATGGAATTTAATGTGAAATCTACCCCTTCCACCAACTCACTTAATTTAAAATCCACTAGGTCAATAATAGATGGAAGAAATTTTAACCTAAATGATAGTTTCTTCCTGAAAAGAGACTTAGTATGGAATTGATTATCACAGCTTTAAAAATGGCCCCAACAGTTTGATACTTTCATTGCTTGTTGTTGTTAGGTGCTGTTGAGTCAATTTTTGACTCATAGCAACCCCATGTGACAGAATAGAACTGCCCCATAGAGTTTTCTTGAATGTAGTCTTTACAGGAGCAGATTGCCAGGTTTTTCTCCTGGGGAGCCACTGGGTGGATTCAAACCTCTGACCTTTTGGTTAGCAGCTAAGCACTTAACCATTGCACCACGAGTTTGATATTTTCATTGCTTAGAATGTTACTATTTCTAACACATGACTTTTGAATGTACTACAAAAACTTTGAAGGGCAAACTCACAGTTTCATAAATCAATCTGTTATTGTGGTAGGCTGAATTTTAAGATGGTCCCCAAGATTCCTGTCTCCTGGTATATACACCTAAGAGAGCCCTTCCCCTTAAATATAAGCAGGACCTGTGAATATGATAGGCCATCACTTCCATGATTATATTATGTTAGATGGCAAAGGTGAAGGGATTCTGCAGATGTACTTACCGAAAAAACCAAACCCACTGCCTTTGAGTCAATTCTGACTCATAGCGACAATGTAGGGCAAGGTAGAACTGCCCCATAGGGTTTCCAAGGCTGTAAACCTTTATGGAAGCATATTGCCACATCTTTCTCCTGCAAAAGCAGATGGTGAGTTCCAACCGCCAACCTTTTGGTTAGCAGCCGAGTGCTTAACCACTGTGCCACCAGGGCTCCTTTTGCAGATATACTCAAGGCCCCTCATTAGTTGATTTTGAGTTAATCAAAGGGAGATTATTCTTGTTTGGCCTGACTTAATCAGGTGAACCCTTTAAAAAACAGCTTAGAGATGTTCTCCTGCTAACCTTGTCAAGCAAGTTGCCATGAGTTCTACAGCTGCAAAGAAATTATTTCTGCCAACACCTTCATTGCAACCTTGTGGTCCCTAAACTATGGGGAGATTCCTGGCCCACAGGAACTGTGTGATAATAAATGTACACCTACTCCTCACTTAACGACCATCTCGTTATCACACATTTTGCATTTACAACAATAGTAAAAAATATACTATCGACTATTTTGCACATTAATGACGAGCTGAGGTGAGGAGGGGAGGACGGCAAGGTTTGTGAGAGGGAGCAAGGCCATGCGGGCTGCCAGTGGTTCTTATTACCCGGGTCTGGCAGAGGAGCTGGCTGGGCCTGCAGCGAGCACGCGGTGGGTGGGCGGCATGCAGGAGGCAGCGGAACCCAGCTGCAGGAGTCGGGCAGGGGGCTTGGAAGTCTCTTCTTCCAAAGAGGCCTCTCTGCCACCTCCGCAGCCTCCACTGGGCCCAGGTGGCCGGGCCTCACCTGCCCACAGACCCAGAGGCCGCCCGCCACTGAGGCTTGTCTCAGGGCTGGCAGAGAGGGAAGGTAGAGAGGCAAACCACAGGGGTCTGTGCAGAGGCCTGGAGTGCGGCCAGGTGATAGTGGGCCCCTGCTGCTCCAGAGGCATCAGTCAACCTCCCGAACACCACTTCCACCACCCCTAACCCCTGCAGGCTCCACAGTGGTGGGGAAGGGGGGGTCCGCTGTGCCACATGCATCCCAAGACACGCCAAGTGCCAGGGAGACGGGGACAACACTGGCCCTGACTTTTGCATATCACTGATTTTCACATAACGACCTGATCTTTGGAACCTATGTCCATAAGCGAGGAGTGAGTATATACGGTTTTAGGCTTCTACCAATAAACAGTTCCCATCGAGTCCATTCTGACTCATATGTCAGGGTAGAACTATGCTCCATAGGGTTTTCGATGGCTGACTTTTTTAAAAGTAAATCACCAGGTCATTCTTCTGAGGTGCCTCTGGGTGGACTTGAACCTTCAACCTTTTGTTTAGCAGCTGAGCACATTAACTGTTTGCAACACCCAGAGATTTAAGCCTCTAAGTTTGTGGTAATTTGTTACTCAGCAATAGAAAACTCATACAGTTATATTAGATATTTACTGTGCGAGTTAGTGCTATGGGTAACATGACTTGACCCTCTGCATATCAAAATTTGCTGAAGAATTAGTATTACAACCAGACTTCATCACAGCAATGTAATATATGTACTGAAGGACATGGAAAGAATTAGTCATATCAGAGAGGAGACCTGAGATGGTCAATGTGATGTAGTTGAACCCAAGTTGAAATAACATTTAAAATGCAACAGAGGTAAATAAGAGGGATTTCTTTTCAACTTGGATACAGAAAGATAGGGATCAAAAGGTGGAGGAAAAGGGTACCAAGCTTTAGTAATAATTCCAGTGTGGGAGAAGACAAAAATATCAGAGATAATCTTGAATCTCTATCTTAGTGATCAAGAAAGTGGTTGTACTATCAACTGCGTAAAGAAGTATGTAGAAGAAATAACACAGAGCTGTATTTTTCTTGTTTGCTATAAAGCAGAGGTCAGCAAACTGCAACCTGAGGCCAAATCTAGCTCACAGCCTGTTTTTGTAATTAGGTTTTATTGGAACACAGCTGTGCTCGTTCATTTACACATTGTCTGTGGCTGCTTTGTGCTAAACAACAGAGTAGCCGTCACAGAGACTGTATGGCCCATACAACTAAAAATATTTATTGTATGGCCCTTTATAGAAATGTTTGCCCATCCTTGCTATGAAGCATACAATGCCAATAGTCTCTAGCACATAGCAAGTTGCTTAAGAAATGTTAATGAATAGTATCATTAAAATTTGTTTTTAAAGTCTTTGGTGTTGTTCTTAGGTGCCATCAAGTCAGTTCCGACTCACAGCAACCCTACGTACAACAGAACGAAACGCTACCCAGTCCTGCGCCATCCTCACAATCGTTATGCTTGAGCCTGTTGTTGCAACCACTTTGTCAATCCATCTTGTTGAGGGTCTTCCTCTTTTTCACTGACCATCTACTTTACCAAGCATGATGTCCTTCTCCAGGAACTGATCCCTCCTGACAACGTGTCCAAAGTAGGGACATGTCTGCTTCCATCTTTGCTTCTAAGGAGCATTCTGACTGTACTTCTTCCAGGACAGATTTGTTTATTCTGCTGGCAGTCCATGGTATAGTCAATATTCTTCGCCAACACCACAATTCAAAGGCATCAATTCTTTAGTAGCCTGGAAAAATATTACTAAAAGTTCTGATTTGAGTGTTTTAGAGTCCATGCTCCTTATCCTTCCTCCACTTTCTAATACAGAGAATTTAGACAAACAAGTGATGCTGGTGGAAAAAAATTAAGATTTAAGCCAGAAAATTGCCCAAGGACATAATTTATACTCTATAAACGCATGTAAAAAAGTAAAGCAGATAATATGCAAAACACGGAAACATACTTTCTGTGGCAAAGAATACTGTTGTCCCCCACTAAACATTCTTCCATTCTTCCTTTTAGTAATAGATGCCCCTACTGCCACCCAGAGTTTAGCTAGGCACATAACCGTCCAAATACAGACCACATTTGCTAGCCTCTCTTCCTGCTAGGTATGGCCATGTGCCTAAAGTTCCCACCAAAAGAATGTGAGCAGAAATGTTATATATCTTGCTTAAAAAGGAAATTTGCTTGGCCCCTGCTTCTCTTTCCCCTTCCCACAGGGTTGTAATGAAGGCATAAAGGTCAGCCAGCTTCAACCATGAGGACAAAGAGAATGATGTTATTGTTGTTAAGTGCCTTCGAGTCAGTTTCAACTCATCGTGACCCCGTGACATAGTAGAACTGCACCCATAGGGTTTTCTAGGCTGTAATATTTATGGGAGCAGATCGCCAGGTCTTTCTCCCCCGGCGCCGCTGGGTGGGTTGGAACCACCAATCTCACCTTTCGGTTAGCAGCCGAGGACTTAACTGCTGAGTCACTAGAGCTCCTAGAAAGAATGATAGAAGGTGGAAAAGCAACATAAGGGAAGGAACCTAGGTCCCTGGCTGACCTTATGGAAGAAAGCTGGGCTACTTACCCTGGACAGTTATGTAAGACAGACACCAATTTCTATTTTCTTTGGGTCATATATCTTGGAGTATCTTTATTGCAGTAGTCTTCTCTATACTCTAAAAATCCTCCAAGATCACACAATTATATATTAAATGAAGCTACTATAACTCCTGACTTTGTATTGTAATTTTTCTATTGCAAGGCTGTAAGGACACTATGGGAAATTCTAGTGGAGTCTTGTTGGCTTGTAATTTCAGTGGGTCATTTGGTCTTTTTCAAGTTCACCAGACTAGAATAAAAGATAAAATTATGCTAAAGAAAACCTTTGTACCCTTAATAATCCAGAGGGATGAGAGAACTCAGCATGTGCCAATTAATCTGTTTATCACAGAAGGAAGTGGAAAGACAAATGACAAAAGAACAGGGGAGTAGAACAGAGAAGTTAGAGAGTTATGAGTTTTGGGAAGACACTCAACAGAGTAGTTAAGGGCTGCAACTACAAGGTCCCAAATTCAAAAAGACCTTACTTCTTAGCAGCCAATGTGTTCAAGCGCGATAACTCGGTTTCTGTTTCTCTGAACATCAGTCCCAGAGTCTGTATAATTTCGATGCATGCCCTAGAAAACAAAGAGAAGCACGGTGATTTCATTAGAAGCTCACAGTTCCATGGAATCTGTAATTAATCCTTGATAAAAGTACATCCAGACATCCACGTAGGAAAATTTAAAAAAAAGGAAGGAAATTCTATACATCAGATTGCCAGCATTGGTTGAGTGCCTGCTCTGTGATTGCTACATAGTAACACTCAGGATTTTTGTTGAATGAATGAATTGATAGCTGGATGTTGGGATTAGGAGTCATTCTCATATTTGCGATACACATATTTTCCCCCAAATTTTTATAATAATTACATACTATTTTTTACCCTTGAAAAATAATTTTAGAATTTTTTCAGATAGGTAATATATTCTTAAGGCTCAAAATTTCAAAGATGCAATAGTGAATACAGTGAAAGGGGTGTCTCCTACATCTATTCCTCCAGACACGCGTTGATTCTTTGTGGCAGCCAATATTACTAGTTTTCTGTGTATCTTCCTTTTAAAACTGGAACAAAATAACTGCCATATTTAAAAAGTTATGTGAAGCAAAACTTGTAACACTATTAGTCATTAATACAGTATATTTTTTGTCCAGGGCCTTCCATTTATCTTTGACACCCCAGCGGAAGAAACATCTGTAATTATCCAGTTAGTACTTACACCAGCTCATCAGCCCTTTGGCTTTTATTTTGAAGCGCATTCTTATCCCTAGACTCTGGCAAGTATTCATGAAGTTTGCTCACTAGGAAATAGAAAAGGTCACTGGTCTGTGAAAGCAAGCAAGAAAGGAAATGGTAATTAAGGTATTATAATACTCTCTATATAATAAAAATATTAAGAAATGATTTGTTCTTTGATTTGGGAGGCAGTGAATTATAATATCTCTCATTAATAGCATAATCCAAACTGAAAGCATTCTTTTACTTAAAACCAGGAGACCACTGTGCTGGTGAACAGAACAAGAGCTAATGCCTAGGGGATGATGCTGGGAGAGAGCTTCTAGGTCCAGCTCAATCGTTAATATTGGAGATCATTCAGAAGTAGGTGTATAATCTCAAGCAAGTCATTTAGTCACCCTGGAATTAGTCACATCCTGCATAACATCTGTTCAGGCAATATCCAACCACATATACGTCCGTGGCCCATAGATTATAATACAGTTCAGAAATCCCAATTGGAGAACGGGACATAGCAGATGTAACCAGACATAGCAAACGCATCAGCTTCCCACATGCAACATGTGTATTTCATGTCTCTTGTATACAAAGCGATTGCTCTGCCAGGTGTATAACGGTACAGTACATACATAACCTATAATACATATGTCTTCATAGTCATAATAAATGCCTATGTTACTGGCTTATGTATGTACTGTACTGTACTTTCTATCATCCCCAGGTTAATAACATCCAACTTATGTAAACCCGTAGGTAAAGCCTATTATATTAAAAATTCAAGGTGCATACAATGGTTCATAATAACAAATGAGTGCTACTTTGTGAAATGCATCAAAACATTATTATTATTACTGCATTATGAGGTTAAAGATGTTTTAGTGTACCTGGAAATTTTTCTTTGATTTTTTTTTATGCATAGAAAGGTACACTATATATTATACTGTATACTAAGACAAACATTTGACTGACATTACATACGGACCATACCTAACTGTTCCAACTTATGTACAAATTGGACTTAAAGACAGACTTACGAATGGAACTCATTCGTAATCCGAGGACTGCTTGTATATAATATGGTGTTTGCACAACATCCAAATCACATAACATCCTATTTCATAGAACATATCGTGGACGTTAAGCAACGCATTACTGTATACACTCAATGGGAGCAATTATAACTCCTGCCTTTCCAAAGTAATTTGTCCTTTGTGATGATATAATGAAATAAGGAATAGAAAAGCTCTTGCTTAAAAAATATTTACTAGTACAAAAACAAATACATAGCCTGTGAAGAAGATGCACAGCAATAGTGATACTTCTGCTAATATAACCCGTTGCTGTCAAGTCGATTCTGACTCATGGACAGAGTACAACTGCTCCATAGGGTTTCCAAGAAGCAGCTGGTGGATTTGAACTGCGACCTTTTGGTTAGCAGCTGAGCTCTTAACCACTGCACCACCAGGGCTCCTGTTAATACAGTGGAATACAAATCGCCATTTCTGCCAAAATAAACACTGATTTAGAGTGGAAGAACCCATTTTTTTATGTTCCTGTCCAGTCTCATGAGATAAATTGAGCATGAAAATAAGCACCGCCCATGAAATCAGGCAAGTTGGTGCCAATGAGAAGTGTAATGTAATTGCTTCTCTTTTCTATTCTTCTTTGTTCACATATTTCCTGGAACTTTTGTTTACTACAGAAAACTTAGCCTCTGTTTAGATAAGTACGTGTATGTCCTTATTTAGGTGATATGGCACGAGGTAGAGGATGGCCAGTGGTGAGAGGGAAGAGAGAAGGAAGAAAATGATGTATACAGTGGTTCACCGAGCACTCTCAGAAGTGCTTGGGCTCCACCAGTGCCCTGATAAATTAGCACAGGTTTTACACACTGACTCTGCAGCCAGGCTCTTCAAATCCCAGCTCTGTTACTGGTTAGCTGTATGACATTTGGCAAATTACTAATGCTCTCTGTGACTCAGTTTCTTCATCTCTAAAATGGGGATAATAGTATCACCTCATGGGGTTGATGTTAGGATTCAATAAGATAGTACCTGTAAAGCAGTTAGACAGTGCTTAGCATATCATATGTGCTTAATAAACATCACCTATTATTATTATCTCCCACCTTTTCAATAGTTCAGGAATTTTCACTCTTAAAATGTCATCCACCTACCTGCAACAACATGAAAAGAATCTCAAAAATATTATGCTAAAAGAAGCCAGAAATACTGTACTGTTCCACGAGAAGGGACTCTTAGGACAGGCAAAACTAATCTATAGTGATGAAAGCTTGTCAATAGTTGCCTGAGGGGTAGGAGAGGACCAATGGCCTAAGGCCATAAGGGTGCGTGGGGGTGACAGGAATGTTTTAAATCTTGATTGAGGTGGTGGCTACATAGGTATATTTATTTGTCAAAACTCTACAGACTACACGCTTAAAAATGGGTGCATTTTATTACATGTAAATTATACCCCCAAAAAAGTTAATTTTAAAATGGAATGTACATATACATATACACACATACAAATAATTTATTTTTTCCATCCTCTTATACAGGAACCAAAAAATAGAGATGCCTTTTATCTCCTCACCCTAGTATGAGTTCCTGAGAGGGTCTCATATAAACTCAAGTTCTCCAGGGAACCCAGCAAAAAGTTGGAAAACAGCATGTTGCTTTAGCTTAAGACTATGATAACCATTTCAATACAAAAGCTCCCAAAAGAAAGTAAAAATGTTGACTTTTATTAGTCATCTATTCTAACTTTGTGTTAATGAAGAATATGAAAACATATTTTGGTTATGGATTAAAAAGAGGGGACATAAAACTACCAGGTCTTGATAGGACGGTGTGGGGGGAAGGGATGCATGAGGTACTCCACTAACGTGTGGAAGGACTCCAAATACGGAGACTAACTGTGTATCCTTTATTTCTCTGCTCCAAATACTCTGGCCTTTCAATTTTGACAAATGAATCTGCAGTTCTTCTATTTTAGTCCATTTAAGGACATTATATTAAACAATGGCTGTAATGTTTTCAAGTTTAAAACAGAACATGAATGTTTTATTCCTAGAGTTCTGATCAGGTTAATTTTTACAAGAGAGTAATTGCTCAATTCAATATGAATTGATTAAGGGACTTGGTATATGCACGGCTTTGTTGGGCACTAGAGAGAAGACAAAGATGAGTAAGACGCATGCCTGTCCGAAAGAAGCTTAAAGCACATTATGGTAAATAAGGCAAATGTACCAATAACTATAGTAAAAGGGAGAATGTCTATGCTAATTCTTGAGGGTAGGAACTATATCTTATCCATGTTTGCACTTCTGTTGCCTATTACCCTTGCCTGACACAGAATATTGTTGTTAGCTGCCATCAAGTCAGCTTCAATGACCCCACGTACAACAGAAACACTGCCCAGCCCTGCACCATCTGGCACAGAATACCCATTGCCATCGAGTCGATTCCAACTCATAGCGACCCTATAGGACAGAGGAGAACTGCCCCATAGGGTTTCCAAGGAGCACCTGGTGGATTCAAACAGCCAACCTTTGGTTAGTGGATGTAGCTCTTAACCACTACGCCACCAGGGTTTCCAAAAAACCCCATTGCTATTGAGTTGATTCTGACTCATGGAGACCCCCTATAGGACAGTGTAGAACTGCCCCATAGCGTTTCCAAGGAGCAGCTGGTAGATTGAAACTGTAGACCTTAACCACTGACCTCTTAACTACTGCGCCACCAGGCATACAATAAATGTTTGTTGAATTGTAAAGAGAAAGTGCTATGAGAAATACCACAGAACTGCACTAATATGATAGCGACCAGCCATGTGTGGCTCTTTAAATTTAAATTAATTAAAACAGAATAAAATTAAAATTTCCAGTTCTTTAGTCACACTAGCCACATTCAAGTGCTTAATAACATGTGGCTAGTGGCTACTGTATTGAACAGTGTAGATTATAAAATCCATAGAGGATCAAAAGGAGGAAAAGACGGAAGTTCCCCAGGGAGGATGACAGGAAGGGCAGAATAATGGCATTTGAGCTGAGCCTTGAAGAATGGGTAGGATTTTAACAGATGAAAATGGAGGAAGCATGTGCTAGAGAAAGCAAACAGTGGGGGGGAGACATGGAGAAGCTAGAGAGGAATGGGTGTTCAAGCCATCCCACACGGCAGGAGCTTTCAGAGGAAAGGAGTGAGAGAAGGTGAAGTGGTAGGCCAAGTGTGCTAGACCTAGCCTTGTTCCCATTCTCAGCATCCTTTTGCACCACAGCTGAGGCCACCTGCATCAGGCCTGCTTTAAGACTGGAGATCCTTAAACAGCCTCCAGACAACACTCTGGCATTCAACATCAACACTCTTCTTCCTAATCAACATCAACACTCTTCTTCCTAATCTGACCCTTGGGTGATACTGCAGTTCTCCTGCCTAGACATCCACCTACTTTAAGTCCATCCTATGATTGTGCCCAGTTGGTCTAACTGGACTTCTTCTTTGGGCCCTAAGTCCTTTTCCAGTCCTCTCCCATGTACCGGCTTTACTCTTGACAACCTCTATGTCCTCACCACCCCCACCACCACATTCTGGGATTCCCAAACCCCAAATAAGGAGATCCTCCTGATGCCAAATGTCTGTGCAGACATCTGGGTGTAATCCACCCACGTGCAGAAATACTCTGATACTTCATTTTGCACACTCTATTGGGATTACTCTCACTTCATACCTTCTCCATAAGCATCTATAACTGGATTACTTCTCCCAGTGTCTGCCCTACCCAGATGTTGACCCCTTCCTGATAACCTCATCCTGCTAAAATAAAGGCCATGCCCATCCAAATCTGGAATCTGTGGCAGGGTAATTAGTGAAGAGTCTTAAATGCCAAAGCCAAAATATTTGCACTGAATTTAATAGATAGAGCCACAAGAGGTTTTGAGCAAGCAAGCCACCCAATCGGGGTTATAGAATAAGTTGATATCATGTGTGGGATACACCAGAGAGGTTTATTTGGGTGAGAGATAACCCCAAATTCTTTGGCCTTTCCACCTGAACTCCCTCAGTCCTGGGAAAACTGGGAGAGTTGGTCACCATAGACCTGGGCAAACCTTACATATGAAGCACCTAGAATCTAAGAAATGGCCAGGACTGTCTTGTACGGTTGGGCAGGTTGTACACTTCACAACTGCTCATTAAAATGATGGCAGCTATGTATGAGACGGCTGGTCAGAATTAGATGTATCATACAGCCACCAAATGCAGTAGTGAGCTGGGTTCAGGGCAGGGCTCACCCCACCTGGGCCTCACTCGCACCATACCAGTCCTCACTGGGCTTCTCCACACCTTCACCTGAAACCAAAAATGAAGTGTTTGTAACCTACCAAGAGCTAGGCTGGCTGGTCCCCAGAAGTCACATTTTAACCAGTTCTTCAGGGCTAATTGAAAGGTTGTCGGTTTGAACCCACCAGCAGCTACTCCGGAGAAAAGACCCGGTGATCTGCTCCCGTACAGATTACAGCCTAGGAAACTCTATGGGGCAGTTCTACTTTGTCCCATAGGGTCGCTATGAGTTAGAATGAACTCAACAGCACACAACAACGCTTAAAAGTAATTTTTTAAGATATATTTTTATTGTAGGGGAAGTTGCATAGTGACACATCTTAAAATCTAATTCCCCATCTCTCTTCCTGTACTAATACATCTCACATGCCAGAGCGTCTCCTCTATGTCTTTTCTTTGGATCCCGTGGCCAATCCAGCCCATGGGGGCTACAATCTTTTTGCTACCACTCTCTCCCTCTCTTCCTGCCTCCCCCTCCCCCATACCCAGCACATATACATTACTGATTACAAAAAATGTTTAAGTGTTTAGACAGGATTGAATTAAATTTAATCAACATTTTGAAATACAGCATCAGAATACAAGACATTTATTTATATTTTTATTTATGCTTGAATATGCTACATTTGACAAACAGATAAAACAAGTTTTAAAGATGAAAAACAAAACACCTACTTTCCAGAAAAGCCTTTTCAGAATGAAGTTTTTCTGAGCTGCTACTTTAAGTTCTGTAATTAAGCAAAGTATCTTCCTCAAACTATTTTCTTTAAGAAAAAGCTCAGATTTAAGTTGACTGAAGTGCTTAATTTTCTCTTCCGATCTACAGAAACACAAAAACATTTTCTATTAAAAAAAATAAGAAGAAACAGCAGTTTAGGAATATCAGCTATTATTGATAGGTTTGTAAAACTTTATTACCAATGGAATTGTAATATAGTTTTGTACTTCTAGCTTTATTACTCATCATATGAGCCGTGACCCCCCCCAAATAGAACCATTTTTTACTCTCCAAAAATACTATTTGCCTGTGCCCTTTTACTCAAGCTTTACCTATGCAAGGAATACTCTCACTGTTGCTTGTAAACTTCTCTCTTTCATACCCTACCTCAGAATTCGCTGAACCTCAATTGCTCACATACCATTTACCATAATCCATGAAACATACACGTGTTAATATCTGCTTTTTGTTTTTTGCTTACCTGTTGCCATTGAATCGATTGCGACTCATGATGACCCCGTGTGTTAGAGTATAACTGCTCCATAGGTTTTCCTTGGCTGTTATCTTTATGGAAGCAGATCACCAGGTCTTTCTTCCAGAATACCACTGGGTGGATTCGAACTGCCGACCTTAGGTTAGTAGTCAAGCACAAGCTGCTTGTGCCACCCAGGAAGCTCTCTTTTTGCTTAGAAGAGTTTATAAACAAAACTTGGACTCACTACTTTACATGAAAAACCAGTATTAGTTTCCACAAATAGCAGGTAACTATAAAAACAGCAAGAAAGCAACACAAATTTTAAGTAGATGATCCATATTCTGAGCCTGGGGCCTGCTCTCTCTGAGGAAAAGGCAAATGTGCATGTGTTAGAGAGCTGCCTCCACTGACACCAAGCCAAGAGGTTCTCCTTGAAGAAATCAGACAGCTGAAAAAGGAACCACTTTCTCACCACCACAGAATTCAAAGCTATTTCATGCCATGTCAGGGTCTCACCTGAAATCATCCCCCAGCACTGACCCATATGTGAGTTGGTAAAGTATATTGCATTTTATAAGAATTTAGAGAGGTTAAGTAACCTGTTCTAGCTCACACAACTAGTGATTCAGAAAGCTAGGACGCAAAGTAACAGCAGGAGAGATGATTCATGTTCTGTGTAGGTTGATGGAATCTTCTTGTAATTGTTGACTAAAGGTGAAAACATTTTTGGTTTTTGCTCAGTACATTCCTCTTTATTAAAAAAAAAAATTAAGATGTTCTCCTTTATCCAATCAACAAAACTTATCACAAAATTTAAGACTTTCTGAAGGAAAAAAAAAAAGGTCTCTTTTCTAGTGGAGACACTGGAGGAGAAATGTTTAATAAGAATCATAGAGATAGAAAAACATAATAATTATGAACATAGGGCCTGGGGTCAGACAGGCTGATTAGAATTCTCTTCTCAGCTGGGAAATTACCTTGGGCAAATTATGTAGCTTCTCTATGCCTCAGCTTTCACATCTGTAAAATGGGGATGATAATAGTACCAACCCCACTGTACTGTTTTCATACTTTAATTAGTTAATGCATGTGGTTAGCACACCCAAAACCCATTGCTGTCGAGTCGATTCCTACTCATAGCGACCCTATAGGACAGAGTAGAACTGCCTCACAGTGTTTCCAAGGAGCAGCTGGTGGATTCGAACTGCTGACCTTCTCATTAGCAGCCGAGCTCTTAACCACTATGCCATCAGGGCTTCATGCTTTGCACACAGTAAATGTTTAATAAATGTAAACTAAAGAAAATAGGTATGCTGTTGTTGTTAGATGCCCTTGAGTTGGTTCTAACTCACAGTGACCCTATGTACAACAGAACAAAACACTGCCCTGTCCTGCGCCATCCTCACAATGGTTGCCATTCTTGAGTCCGTTGTTGCAGCCACTGTGTCAGTCCATCTCGTTGAGGGTCTTCCTCTTTTTCGATGACCCTCCATTTTACCAAGCATGATGTCCTTCTCCATGTTATCCCTCCTGATAGCATGTCCAAAGTATACGAGATATAATCTCGCCATCCTTGCTTCCAAGGAGCATTCTGGCTGCACTTCTTTCAAGACAGACTTGCTCGTTCTTTTTTTTTTTTTTAATTTATTTTTTATTTTTTAAATTTTTTTATTATACTTCAGGTGAAGGCTTACAGAACAAATAGTTTCTCATAAAACAGTAGTACACATGTTGTTTTATGACAATGGTTAACAACCCCACAACATATCAACCCTCTAACTTCTCAACCTCTTTTTTTTTTTTGGTGAAAATACACAAAGCCAAAGATACACCATTTCAAAAATTTCTACATGCACAGTTCAGTGACATTGACTACGCTCTTCAATTGTGCTGTTATTCTCACTTGATGAAGGCTTACAGAACAAAATAGTTTCTCATTTAACAGTTACTACAAATGTTGCCCTATGACAATGGTTAACAATCTCACAACACATCAGCAATATCCTTACTCAACGTTGGGTTCCCTATCACCAGCTTCCTTGTCCCCTTCTGCTTTCCAGCCCTTGTCACTGGACTTCTCTACCTCATTACAGCAATCCATGGTGCATTCAGTATTCTTTGCGAGCACCACAATTCAAAGGCATCAATTCTTCTTTGGTCTTCCTTATTCATCATCCAGCTTTTGCATGCATATTAGAAAATTGAAAACACCATGGCTTGGGTTAGGCGCAAGTTAGTCTTCAAGTTGACATCTTTGCTTTTTAAAACTTTAAAGAGGTCTTTTGCAGCAGATTTGCCCAGTGCTGTCCGTCTTTTGATTTCTTGACAGCTGCTTCCATGGGTGTTGACTGTGGATCCAAGTAAAATGAAATCCTTGACAACTTCAATCTTTCCTCCGTTTATCATTACGTTGCTTATTGGTCCAGTTATGAGGATTTTTGTTTTCTTTATGGTAAGGTATAATCTATATTGAAGGCTGTAGTCTTTGATCTTCATCAGTAAGTCCTTCAAGTCTTCTTCACTTGCAGCAAGCAAAGTTATGTCATCTGCATAATACAGGTTGTTAACAAGTCTTCCTCCAATCCTGATGCCCCGTTCTTTTTCATATAGTCCAGTTTCTCAGATTATTTGCTCAGCATACAGACTGAATAAGTATGGTGAAAGGATACAGCCCTGACTCACACCTTTCCTGACTTTAAACCATGCAGTATCCTCTTGTTTTGTTCCAGTGATTGCCTTTTGATCCATGTACAGGTTCCTCATGAGCACAATTAAGTGTTCCCATTCTTCTAGGTATAAGCTTTGAGATCCCACTTCCTCACACATCCACTTCTAATTACTACTACATTTCATTTCAAAAATAACTTTATAAAATTCAGCTACTTTCTGAGAACTATAGGAACAGCAGAAATGTAGTTTTCACAAATGAGCTTAGAAAAGTAAAAGTTCAGATACAACATAATATCAGCAGAATTATTTTGAAATTGATTTTCCAGTTTTTTTAATTTTTTTCCATTAGGAGTCAGCAATTTGCTAAGATCTGAGAAACCATTTTAATTCTCCTGGAATTCAGATTTCTGTGTCCTTGGAGTTGGGGTGACCCACCCAGGCCATTTGCCCTTAAGTGTCCTTTTGAACCTTGAGCCTTTAAGGAACTGGTTTTCCTGGAGTCATCTTCAGGTCAAACAATAGCCAATTAAGCAGCTTAGCAGAGACTGTTTTGCCTTGAGCATTGGGCTCTTTTGAGGAACTAATCTATGTGCAGCCAGTTTCAAGAAGCAGCAACTCCAGTGTCTTGACTGGAAGCTGTTTTAGGATATATGGAATGTCCTTAATGACTCTTTTTACAACTGACTGACCGTGAAGCCCTGCACCTGCTCTGAGAAACCAACATGGAAGGAATTTACAATGACCCTCAGAGACTACCCTACCCGGACCTGCCTATATAACCTGCTTTCACTATCCCCTCTTCGGAGCACCTTCCTGATATCTTTGGGTTGACCCTGCCCAATTCAAATTGTATCTACGCACAGTAAATATATTCTGTTACACTAATTTCTGGTATTTCTCTGCACATTTAGGTTTTTAACAGATCCATAACAGAAACAGTTTTTACTCTTTTGTCACCTATTATAATAGATGATGATACCAAACTAAATTTTTCATAAAGGCTAAAAAAGAAAGAAACTTTATAAGAAAAAAGCACACTAATCTCTTCATACTAAAAATCAATTCATATATAAATTGAGGTCTCAGATACATCATAAATTCAAGAAAGACTAGGCATTCCATATTTCTACAGATAAGTTATCTATAATCACAACTTATCGGAACATTCAGAGAATATTTGCGTTTATGTGCGTGGCAAACTTCCTTTGCCTAATTTAAATAAGAAAAAGTATTTGAATCAGATAATCACATGGTCTACTGTGCCAGGAATGACAAATTGAAGAGGAATGGCATCACATTCACCATCAAAAAGAACATTTCAAGATCTATCCTAAAGTACAACCCAAATACAAGGAAGACCAGTTAATACAACTATCATTCAAATTTATGCACCAACCACTAAGGGCCAAAAATGAGGAAACTGAATATTTTTATCAACTTCTGCAGCCTGAAATTGATCAAACATGCAATCAAGATGCATTGATAATTACTGGTGATTGGATGGGAACCTTGGAAACAAAGAAGAAGGATTGATAGTTGGAAAATATGGCCTTGGTGATAGAAAAGATGCCGGAAATCACATGATAGAATTTTGAAAGACGAACAGCTTCTTCATTGCCAATACCTTTTTTCACTAACATAAACGACAACTGTACGTGTGGACCTCACCGGATGGAATACAAAGGAATCAGATCTACTACATTTGTGGAAAGAGACGATGAAGCAGCTCAATATCATCAGTCAGAACAAGGCCAGGAGCCAACTGCAGAACAGACCATTAACTGTTCATATGCAAGTTCAAGTTGAAGCTGAAAAAAATTAAAACAAGTCCATGAGAGCCAAAGTATGTCCTCGCGTATATCGCACCTGAATTTAGAGACCATCTCAAGAATATATTTTACACATTGAACACTAATGACCGAAGACCAGACAAGTTGTGGGATGACATCAAGGACATTATACATGAAGAAAGCAAAAGGTCATTAAAAAGACAGGAAAGAAAGAAAAGATCAAAATGGATGTCAGAAGAGACTCTAAAACTTGCTCTTGAACATAGAGTAGCTGAAGCCAAAGGAAGAAATGATGAAGTACAAAAGTTGAACAGAAGATTTCAAAGCGCTGCTCAAGCAGACTAAGTATTATAGCAAAATGTGCAAAGATATGGAGTTAGAAAACCAAAAGGGAAGACTACAACATGCTTGGCATTTCTCAAGCTGAAAGAACTGAAGAAAAAATTCAAGCCTCAAGTTGCAATATTGAAAGATTCTAGGGGCAAAATACTGAACGACGCAGGAAGCATCAAAAG
This sequence comes from Dugong dugon, assembly GCA_030035585.1. Classification (NCBI taxonomy): domain Eukaryota; kingdom Metazoa; phylum Chordata; class Mammalia; order Sirenia; family Dugongidae; genus Dugong; species Dugong dugon. The sequence goes on from CM057465.1 coordinate 19,443,982, forward strand.
CAGATGAAAGAATACACAGAATCACTGTACCAAAAAGAACTGGTTGACATTCAGCCATTTCAGGAGGTAGCATATGATCAAGAACCAAGGGTATTGAAGGAAGAAGTCCAAGAGGACGTGGAACGAGGAGTACCATTGCTGATGTCAGATGGATCTTGGCTGAAAGCAGAGAATACCAGAAAGATGTTTAACTATGTTTTATTGACTATGCAAAGGCATTCGATTGTGTGGATCATAACAAATTATGGATAACACTGCGAAGAATGGGAATTCCAGTACACTTAACTGTGCTCATGCAGAATCTGTACATAGAGCAAGAGGGAGTTGTTGAAACAGAACAAGGGGATACTGCGTGGCTTAAATCCAAAGAGGTGTGCGTCAGGGTTGTATCCTCTCACCATACTTATTCAATTTGTATGCTGAGCAAATAATCCAAGAAGTTGGACTATATGGAGAAGAAGGGGGCATCAGGATTGGAGGAAGACTCATTAACAACCTGAGTTATGAAGATGACACAACCCTGCTTAATGAAAACAAAGAGGATGTGAAGCACTTACTGATGAAGATCAAAGACTAAAGCCTTCAGTATCGATTACACCTCAATATAAAGAAAACAAAAATCCTCACAACTGGACAAATAAGCAACATCATGATAAACGGAAAAAATATTGAAGCTGCAAAGGATTTCATTTCACTTGGATCCACAATCAACGCCCACAGAAGCAGCAGTCAAGAAATCAAACAATGTATTGCATTGGGCAAATCTGCTGCAAAAGATCTCTTCAAAGTATTAAAAAGCAAAGATGTCACTTTGAGGGCTAAGGTACGCCTGACACAAGCCATGGGATTTTCAATCACCTCATATGCATATGAAAGCTGGACAATGAATAAGGAAGGCCGAAGAAGAATTGATGCCTTTGAATTATGGTGTTGGCAGAGAATACTGTACATAATACGAACTTCCAGAATAATGAACAAATCTGTCTTGGAAGATGTGCAGCCAGAATGCTCCTTAGAAGCGAGGATGGTGAGACTTTGCCACCTGTGCTTTGGACATGTTATCAGGACGGACCGGTCCCTGGAAAAGTATATCATACTTGGTAAAGTAGAGGGTCAGCAAAAAAGAGGAAGACCCTTAATGAGATGGAATGCTGAAACAGTGGACTCAAGAATGGCAACGATTGTGAGGATGGCGCAGGACCAGGCAATGTTTTGTTCTGTTGTACATGGGGTCGCTGTGCACCTAACAACAACATAGTGCTAGAAAACTCCATTATACAATTTAGAAATAAATGGGAAATCTGTATTAATATAACAAATACTCCATATTTTCATCAGGTAAAAAACATGACTTCACCAAAATAATGTCACCAGAAAGATTACTGATCTAATGATAAGCTCTATTTTTTCTGTATTTTTTCATCTTTTCAGACATTTAATATAAATAACATCTTACTTTACATAATGCATTACAGCTGAAAAAAGGCTTTAACGTACATTATCTCAGAAGCACTGTGTATTTATGTTCAGAATGGTCAGGTCAAAGAACTGTCACACTTGTGACAAAGAGTTCTAACTTGAAAACCCAACGGGTGTATTACTACTTTTAAACTGAAGGCAGCTTGCAGGCAGAGATCATTTCTTAGGTATCACTTGGTCCCTTACAGTGCATTTTAAATCACTGCATTCAGGAATTTACTCAGCAAGAAGTATGCTTTTCCTGAGACAAGATAGTGTCAGAATTCTTTCTTGCCTTCAGGGATAAATTTCAAGCTACAGCTATATAAAGTTAAAAAAAACCAAACCCATTGCTGACAGAGTAGAACTGCCCTGTAGGGTTTCCAAGGAGTGGCTGGTGGATTTGAACCGCTGACCTCCTAGTTAGCAGCCGAGCTCTTAACCACTGCAATTTAGAGTTTGTTTTATTACACAACTAGCTATAAAATCACTTTAAAATAAATAAAATCACCCCTACTTACTTCAGAATGCATCTTTAAGTAAAAGAAACATGTTCTTACAAAGTCCTCATTATGATACCCAACAAAATTATCAATAGTTTTTGGTTTTTTTCTAGTATCCAGTCCATATTCGAATGTCCTCCATTGTCTTTAAAATGTATTTTTATTTGTGGTTTGTTAAAATCAAGTACTTGTTATATTTGCTTAGGTGCTTAAGCCTTTTTAAAACTTTCATTATGGAAATTTTCAAACATACACAACAATGGAGAAAATAATATAAGGAATCCCCATGTATCCATCACCTAGCTTCAATAATTTTCAACATTGTGTCAATCTTGTGAACATTTTGCCAATATCTTATACACACACGCGCACACACAAACACACTTTTAAGTCAGTTTCAATTTAATTGTTTTACCAAAGATTCTTCACAGGTGGTGCTTTATATTTGACATTACATTAAATGAGGCACACAAAGTCTGATTGTCCCACTTTAGTGATGCTAAGTTCCATCAATGGATTTAGTAATTTGCATCACAATCCCTCCATTTTGAAGTTCCACTTCACTTTTCTGTCTAATGGTTTCATTGAAGATTACTCCATGAATCTATTATTTCATTAGAGGTTGCAAAGCAGTAATTCTCGAATTCTATTAAGTCTTAAAAATTTATGAACTAGAATGCTGTTAAAAGGAATTTGCCATCTTCAACTGGGGCTATTTGGCTACCCTGAAGTTCAGTTCATACAGGAGAGACAGGCTAAACGCTTACTTGTTTTCTTTTGTTTGCCAGTCTACAGAGTAAAGATTTGGTGTCATATTTACCTCTAATGGAGTTCAACAAGTTTTTATTTCTTTGTGTGTGCTGGGGGAGGGGGGGGCAGGGCACTTTCTGTGCTGTATCATTATGCACGTCTGAATTTTGATGTATTCATTGTGTTTCAGTCATCTCATTCATTATTTCTCTGATGCTCGAGTTGTCTCGTTATCGGCCATTGGGAGCCCCTTCATGTGGGCTCCCGTGTCCTTTAGTTAGGGCCCTGTTAGTCTTTGCTTTCTGGCATAACAAGCTGTTTCAAGCTCATTTTGTATATTTCCTGCCCCAGACTTAGATTCAGCCATTCCCTCAAGGTAAAGTGGGAAATGAATATGCATCTTTTAAAATTAACTTACTCTTAGCTCATTTACTGCACTTTCCATAACCCCCAGTATGCATCAATATCATAAATTTCTCAAAACTTAACCCATGACTGACTTCAAATCAAAACTGCTGGCACTGCTAATTCACTGAGTGCTTACTATGTGTACAGCATGGTTTTAAGAAGATAAAAAAATTAATAAGACCTACTCCTCGCCTCCCAGGGCTCACAATATACAGAAAGAGATAGTCACATCACAAGTAACTACAAGTACTATACAATATAAGTATGCAAATATACGATGTAAGGCAGACTGTGATAACAGCATAATAAAACTATGATAAAATCCAGACTGCTTAGCCTCACTCACATATGAGGCCTTGTATGATCTGGTTCCAGCCTCTATTCTACCTCATTTTTTCATTCATTCTATAAAGGCTTAATAAGGGGTAGTTCTACCCTGTCCTATAGAGTTGCTATGAGTCAGAATCAACTCGATGCAACCGTTTTTTGTTTTTTTTTTTAATGTGCACCAAGTCACAGCCCCTATACTCAAGAAGCACGCTGCATAATAGGGCAGGAAATAATCAAATACAAACTGGTAAGTGCTACAAGACATGTAAGTACTGAATGTTATGGAGGGACCCATCCTAACTTAGTTTTGAAGGGTCAAGAAAAGATTTTTAGAGGAATGGGTTAAAAAGCTAAGACTTGATGAATTGAAGTTATTGAGGAAGGAGAAGAAGAGTGGAGAGTAGGGTTCCAGAAGAGGGGCTACCATAGGTTAGGACTCAGAAGGGAGAGAAACAGGGAGCTTCTGGGAACTCAGAAAAGTTTACTTGAAGCAGGAGCTCAGGGCAGGAGGTGGGGGAGCACACAATAGTTCAGAATGGAAAGGAGCCCTGGTAGCACAGTGGTTAAGAGTTTGCCTGCTAACCAAGAGGTTGGCAGTTCGAATTCATCATCCGCTCCTTAGAAACCCTATGGGGCAGTTCTACTCTGTCCTATACGGTTGCTATGAGAGTGGAAAAATAAGACAGATCATGAAGATATCTGCAAGCTGTAAGGGAGCTTAGACTTTATCTTAAGGGCAATGGGGAGCCATTCAAAGGCTTTAAGGGGGAGAGCTGCATATTCAGATTTGTGCTTTGGAAAGATACTTCTGGTTGCAGTGGAGAATGGACTAGAGAAGGGCAAGAGTGAAGGCAGAAAAGCCAGATTGGAAAATACTGTAGGAGCCCAGAACAGAGATAATTGGGCCTGAACCGGTAGCAGTGGAAAGAAGTAGATGTTATCCAGATATATTAAAGAAGCACAATAAATCATGTGGTGATTGGCTGGATGTGGGGGATGGTGAAGGGGAGAAAAGAGTTAAGGTCAACACTCAGGACTCTGGCTTAGGCAATCTGGGGACAGAGACATCATGCACTGCGTTAGGAAACATAAGAGGAAAGTCAGGTCCAGAAGGAAGATGCTGACTTCTGTTTTGAATATGCTGAGTTTAAGGTTCCTGTGAGACATACAAAAAGTGATGTCTATTGGGTAATTGGGTTTGCTCAAGGCAGAGAGTTAAGGTAGAGGTATAAATGTGATAGCAACTCATAGAGCTAGGAGAGGCAATGGGAGAGAGAACAATACCATCACTCCTTACCTATATGGCTTTTGACTTCCAATTGCAGAACTGAGTTCACTAGCATATAGGGGATCTTGTAAAAGAGTACCTTTCTGAAAGAGGAAAAAAAATTTGAAATAGTTATTATTTTTGCTTAAAAAAATCCCTTCATTTCAAATTTTCATGGACTTCAGACTTTCTAGAGCTGTGGAGGCTGGATGAACTTCTGGAACTATTGCCCTGAGATAATCTTTAAATCTTAAACCAAAAATATCTCTTGAAGTCCTCTTAAAACCAAACTATAGCTTAAGTAGTAAAAAAAAGTTTGCCTTGAGCATTATGCTCTTTTAAGAACTATCTATATGGGATAAAAGTGAAAACAGTAACTCAGATTAGATAAGAACCTTAGTGGGTAGTGGAGCACTGGTGGCACAGTGGTTAAGAGCTTGGCTGCTAACCAGAAGGTTGGCAATTCAAATCCACTATCCGCTCCTTGGAAACCCTATGGGGGCAGTTCTACTCTGTCTTGTAGGGTCACTATGAGTCAGAATTGACTTGAAGGCAATGGATTTGGTTTTGAGTTTAGTGGGTAGTGAGTTTATGTTAATTAGGGGGGAACAAATCAGAAAAGGAGAGTGAAAATGGCTGCACAACTTGAAGAATGAAATCAACATCACTGAATTGTACATGTAGAAACTGTTGAATTAGTGTTTGTTTTGCTGTGTATATTCTCAATAACAACAAAATAAATAAATAAATTTTAAAAATCCTTTTATTATAATGAAAAAGCTGAAAATAAATACCCCTTACTTTTAGTCAATTTCACATACCTATTATTTAATCAAGGAGCCCTGGTAGTGCAGTTGTTAAGTGCTCAGCTGCTGACTGAAAGGTCAGCAGTTTGAACCCACCAGAGGCTCTGTTGGAGAAGACCTGGCGATCTGCTCCCATAAAGATTACAGCCTAGGAAACCCTATGGGCCAGTTCTGCTCTTGTCCTATAGCGTCCCTATGAGTAGGAATCAACTCGATAGCACACAACAACATTCTTTAATCCCTTCCAAGGGCATGATTTGCTTATGTAAGTCAGTCCGGATTTGCTATTGCCATAGGGAATTTGTTCCTCAATAGTTTAAAAAACATTTTAAGCATAACATGTACTCATTAAAAAATAAAGTTATTGGGGAAAATGAAGAACAGAATTTCAAATTTTCATGGATTCCAGACCTTTTGGAGCCATGCGGGTCTGGATGAACCCCTGAAACTATTGCCCTGAAATAATCTTTAAACCTTAAACCAAACATATCTCCTGAAGTCTTATTAAAATCAAACAATAGTTTAGCTTAACTAGTAAAGAATATCTGCCTTGAGCATTAGGCTTTTTTAATAACTGTCTATATGGGATCAAACTGACAGCAGCAACTTGAAAGATTAGATAGGAACCTTAGGAGGCAGTGAGTTCATGTTAATTGGGAAGGAACAACTTAGAAAAGGAGGGTGAGAATGGTTGCACAACTCAAAGAATATAATCAATGTCACTGAATTATACATGTAGAAACTGTTGAATTGGTGTATGATTTGCTGTGTATTTTCTCAACAGCAAAAAGATTATTTTTAAAAAAATCATACAGTATAGAAATGTATAAAGTAAATAATAAAAGTTTCTTGTTTTTTCCTCCTCTTTCCATCCCACTATTCAAAACACCTTACTATTAGTTTGCTTTATATCCTTCCAGGCATATAAAATCATATTATTATATGATATGTTTTATATATTTTATACTAACTAGATTATCTCACATACATTAATCTAGAACTTGTTTTTTCACTTAATATATGGTGTATGAAGACTGAAGAAGAATTGATGCCTTTGAATTATAGTGTTGGCGAAGAATACTGAACATACCATGGACTTCCAGAAGTCTGTCTTGGGAGAAGTACAGCCACGTTGTACTTGGAAGCCAGGATGGCAAAACTTTGTCTCCCGTACTGGGAACATACTATCAGGAGGTACCAGTCCCTGGAGAAGGACATCATGTTTGGTAAGATAAAGTGTCAGCGGAAAAGAAGACCCTCAATGAGATGGATTGACACAGTGACTGCAACAATGAGCTGAAACACAACAATGACTGTGAGGATGGCACAGGACTGGGCAGTGTTTCATTCTGTTGTACATAGGGTCACTATGAGTTGGAACTGACTGGCTGGCACCTAACAACAACAACGTATGGTGGACAGCTGGCTATGTCTATACATATAGATTTACCTCAATCTATTTAGTGATTACCTAGTATTCCATAGCATAAAGAAAAAAAATGTTGCCATCAATTCGATTCTGACTCATGGTGACCCTATGTGTTACAGAGTAGAGCTTAGTTCCATAGCGTTTTCTTGGCTGTAATATTTATGGAAGCAGTTTGCCAGGTCTTTCTTCTGTCGTGCTGCTGAGTAGGTTTGAATTGCCAACCTTTTGATTAGAAGACAAACACAAACCGTTTGCGCCACCCAGGGACCTTTTCCATAGCATAGATATACAATAATTTTGTTAACTATTCCCCTATTAATAAAATTTTTCCCTTGTATCTTTACTGTTACCATTTCCATCTATTCTGGGTCCTCAAAACAGACAGACATGCAGTATTCCACTACTTCTCTAAATAATATTTTATTTCTGTTGAGACTTGGCAAATAAGTCAGAAGGAATTTCTAAAATGTTGCTGAGGAGGTGGGGCCAAGATGGTGCAGTAGTCAGACACTTCCAGTGGTCCCTCTTACAACAAAGACCTGAAAAACAAGTGAATCAATTACATATGACAATCTAAAGCCCTGAACATCAAAGGCAAAGTTGAGGAATTGGACTGAGTGGCAGAGGGAGGGAGAGACAGTTCAGAAGCAGCGAGGAGTTGCCAGACTTGACCCAGTGGGAGCCTGAGCCCTGCAGGCCAGATCAGCTCATGGTGTGCAGTGAGGCAAGCAGCAGTGCTCGAGAGGTGTTTTCCACAACAGGAGATACCCAGTGGCAGAGAGTCTACTTGGCCATCCAGAACCAGTGAGAAGCAGCCCTCGATGGGTGAAAGATAAGTACCGTGTGGATCAAAAACACCACCCTTTAGGAAAAACGTCTCTGCCATCTACCTCCCCGCTCCCTGCTCTGCACTGGGTCTGGGACAGCTTCAGTGACTGTCGAGTTCCCTGTGCCGGAAGTAGGATCTGTCACATGCCCTGAGCCATTCTCACGGCCTTGGAGAGGGAACAAATTAACAAACTGGGGAAAAAATAATCTGCTAGCTCCCCTAAGCCAGGAACTCAGGGTAGGCACCGCTCCTTTGCCTAGCACAGGCATAAGGGGTCCACAGATTCTGAGTAACTTTCCCCCTGCATAGACTTTTGTGGGCCCATTTCAACAGCGTAGGCCCTCATTATCACAGTACAACAGAGTATATACCTGAAGTCTAACTTCAACTGTTTCAGCTGTAAAGTGGCAGTTTCATGACATTTGACACTGCTCTGCCCATTAAGCAGGGTTTTCACCTACCCACATCAGTGGCCTGAGGACTGGTGCCTGCAGCCACACCACCTAGCCACCTGCAACAAGGGCCCAAGAATAAGTGGTGCTCCCCAGTCTTTACAGCCAACAGCACTGGATACTCATAGTCCAGCTGCAAAATCCCACCTACCTACGTGCTCTAGGGAACAGGGACATGCTTTCCTCCTGGACACTTGGGGGCAGCCATCAGCCCCCTGCCTTGCTCAGCATGTGTCCCCCTGCTGCAGCCAGATGCCTGGGCCTACACCAATCACCCATGCAAGTATAGGACTGTAGGTGAGAGCCTGCACCACACACTTGGTGGTCGACTACCTGGACACAAAAGCTGAACCCATACAGGAGAAGTGGGCGGCCTCCTGGGCTCATACTTAGTGGCAAGTCTGGCCACCTGGTGGCAGGACATTGGAGCTTCAGGGGCACCAGTGATCAGGCTAGCTCACATGAACAGCCTATCTGGGCATATCAAAACAAAACAAGAAGCTAGGACACAGTAAGCAAACATAAATAAATATAATAACTTATTGATGGCTAGGAGACAACAGTCAGTATCAAATCACATAAACAGGCAGACCATGATGGCTTCAGCAACCTCCCAAAATACAAAATCTAGAAATTTTCTGGAGGAAGAGAATTTATTGCAATTACCAGAGGCAGAATACAAAAGATGAATATACAGAACTCTTCAAGAGATCAGGAAGGAAATTATGCAAAATGCAGACCAAGCAATAGAGAAACTTAAGAAGATTAGAGAAGAGCATAATGACAAATTTAACAGGCTGCAAGAATCCATAGAGAGACAGCAATCAGAAACCCAGAAGATTCACAATAAAATTTCAGAATTAGACAACTCAGTAGAAAGACATAGGAGCAGACTTGAGGCAATGGAAGTCAGAATTAGTGAGACTGAAGACAAAGCACTTGACAACAACTTATTTAAGGAAAAATCAGATAAAAGGTTAAAAAAAAAATGAAGAAACCCTAAGAATTATGTAGGACTCTATCAAGAGGAATAACCTAGGAGTGATTGGAGTACCAAAACAGCAGGGGATGACAGAAAATACTGAGAGAATTGTTGAAGATTTCTTGGCAGAAAACTTCCTTGATATCATGAAAGATGAGAAGATATCTATCCAAGATGCTCATCAAACCCCATATAAGGTAGACCCCAAAAGAAAGTGACCAAGACATATTATAATCAAATTTGTCAAAACCAAACACAGAGAGAATTTGAAGAGCAGCTAGGGATAAATGAAAAGTCATCTACAAAGGAGAGTCAACAAGACTAAGCTCGGACCGCTGAGTAGAAACCATTCAGGCAAGAAGGCAATGGGATGACATACATAAAGCCTTGAAGGAAAAAAAACTGCCAGCCAAGAATTATATATCCAGCAAAACTGTCTCTCAAATATGATGGCAAAATTAGGGCATTTCCAGATAAACAGAAGTTTAGGAAATTTGCAAAGACCAAACCAAACTTACAAGAAATATTAAAGGGAGTCCTCCGGTTAGATAATAACATCAGATAACAACCCAAGACTAGAACGCAGGACAGAGCAACCAGGTGTCAACCCAGATAGGGAAGTCACAAAAATAAATCAAAGACAAAACACTGATAATAGGGAAACAGAGATGTCAATATGTAAAAGTTGACAACAATAAAACAAAAAAGAGGGACTAAAAAATGTAGATATAGATATTTCATATTGACAGGAAGTCAAGGCAATATAACGAAATAAAGACTGGTATAAACTTAGAAAAATAGAGATAAATATTAAGGTAACCACAACGGAAACTAACAATCCTACACATTAAAATAAAAAACAAGAAAAACATAAAGACTCAGCAAACACAAAATCAACAACAATGAAAAAGATGAAAAGAAAATATATAAAGAAAAATGACTCAGTACAGAAAATTAAGTGGAACAAAGAAACTGTCAACAACACACAAAAAAAGACATCAAAATGACAGCACTAAACTCATACCTATCAATAATTACGCTAAATGTAAATGGACTAAATGCACCAATAAAGAGACAGAGAGTGGCAGAATGGATAAAAAAAACATGATCCATCTATATGCTGCCTACAAGAGACATATCTTAGACTTAAAGATACAAACAAACTAAAACTCGAAGGATGGAAAAAAATATACCAAGCAAACAACACTCAAAAAAGAGCAGGAGTGGCAATATTAATCTCTAACAAAATAGACTTTAAAGTAAAATCCACCACAAAGGATAAGGAAGGACACTATATAATGATTAAAGGGTCAATACACCAGGAGGACATAACTATAATAAATATTTATGCACCCAATGACAGGGCTCCAAAATACATAAAACAAACTCTAATAGCATTGAAAAGAGAGATAGACAGCTCCACAATAATAGCAGGAGACTTCAACAAACCACTTTTGGTGAAGGACAGAATATCCAGAAAGAAGCTCAACAAAGACACAGAAGATCTAAATGCTACAATCAACCAACTTGATCTCATGGACATATAACGAACACTCTACCCAACAGCAGCCAAGTATACCTTCTTTTCTAACACACATGGAACATTCTCCAGAATAGACCACATATTAGGCCTTAAAGCAAGCCTTAACAAAATCCAAAACATTGAAATATTACAAAGCATCTTTTCTGACCATGAAGCCATAAAAGTAGAAATCAATAATAGAAAAAGCAAGGGAAAAAATTGAACAGATGGAAAAGGAACAACACTTTGCTCAAAAACTACCAGGTTATAGAATAAATTAAGGATGGAATAAAGAAATTTATAGAATCAAATGAGAATGAAAACGCATCCTACCAGAACCTTTGGGACACAGCAAAAGCAGTGCTCAGAGGTCAGTTTATAGCAATAAATGCACACGCCCAAAAAGAAGAAAGGGCAAAAATCAAAACATTAACCCTACAGCTCGAAAAAGTAGAAAGAGAGCAGCAAAAGAAGCCCTCGGGTACCATAAGAAAGGAAATAATAAGAATTAGAGCAGAATTAAATGAAATACGGAAGAGAAAAACAATTGAAAGAGTTAACAAAACCAATAAGCCTGATTCTTTGAAAAGATCAACAAAATGGATAAACCATTGGCCAAACTGACAAAAGAAAAACAGGAGAGGAAGTAAATAAACCGTATAAGAATTTACATATGTGATATCACAACAGACCCAATGGAAATTAAAAGAATCATAACAGAATGCTATGAAAACTGTACTCTAACAAATTTGAAAACATAGAGTTTCAAGAAACTCACTACCTACCGACACTACACAGAGATAGAACAGTTAAATAAACATATAACAAAAGAAGAGATTGAAAAGGTAATAAACATATAACAAAAGAAGAGATTGAAAAGGTAATTGAAAAACTCCCAACAAAAAAAAGCCCTGGCCCAGACAGCTTCACTGGAGAATTCTACCAAACTTCCAGAAAAGTGTTAACACCACCACTACTAAAGGTATTTCAGAGCATAGAGAAGGATGGAATACTCCAAAACTCATTCTGTGAAGCCAGCATAACCCTGATACCAAAACCAGGTAAACATACCACAAAACAAGAAAATTACAGATCAATATGCCTCATGAACACTGACACAAAAATCCTCAACAAAATTCTAGCCAACAGAATTCAGCAATATATCAAAAAAATAATTCATCACGATCAAGTGGGATTTATACCAGGTATGCAGGGATGGTTCAACATTAGAAAAACAATCAATGTAATCCATCACATTAAAAAACAAAAGTCAAGAACCACATGATCTTTTCAATCGATGCGGAAAAGGCATTTGACAAAGTCCAACACCCGTTCATGATAAAAACTCTCAGCAAAATAGGAATAGAAGGGAAATTCCTCAACATAATTAAAGGCGTTTATACAAAGTTAACAGCCAACATCATCCTAAATGGAGAGATTTTGAAAGCATTCCCCCTGAGGACGGGAACCAGACAAGGATGTCCTTTATCACCACTCTTATTCAGCATTGTGTTGGAGGTCCTAGCCAGAGCACTTCAGCTAAAAAAAGAAATAAAGGGCATCCAAATTGGTAGGGAAGAAGTAAAAGTATCTCTGTCTGCAGATGATATGAGCTTATACCCAGAAAACCTCAAAGAATTCACAGGAAAACTACTGGAACTAATAGAAGATTTCAGCAAAGTATCAGGATAAAAGATAAACATAAAATCAGTTGGTTTCCTTTACACCAACAAGGAGAACTTCGAAGAGGAAATCGCCAAATCAATCCCATTTACAGTAGCCCCCAAGAAGATAATATACTTAGGAATAAATTCAACCAGAGAATTAAAAGACCAATACAATCAAAACTACAAGACACTACTGCAAGAAACCAAGAGACCTGCATAAGTGGAAAAACATACCTTGCTCACGGATAGGAAGACTCAATATCATGAAAATGTCAGTTCTACCCAAAGTGATCTACAGATACAATGCAATCCCGATCCAAATTCCAACAGCATTTTTTAACGAGATGGAGAAACAAATCACCAACTTCATATGGAAATGTAAAAGGCCCTGGATAAGGGCAGCATTACTCAAGAAGAAGAACAAAGTGGGAGGCCTCACACTATCTGATTTTAGAATCTATCAAACTGCCACGATAGTCAAAACAGCCTGGTACTCTTAAAACAACAGATCCATAGACCAATGGAACAGAATTGAGAATCCAGACATAAATTCATCCACCTATGAGCAGCTGATATTTGACAAAGGCCCAAAGTCTGTTAACTGGGGAAAAGACAGTCTCCTTAAATGGTGCTAGCATAACTGGATATCCATCTGCAAAAAACTGAAACAAGACCCATACCTCACACCATGCATAAAAACTCACTCAAAATGGATCAAAGACTTAAATGTAAAATCTAAAATGATAAACATCCTGGAAGAAAAAATAGGGACAACACTAGGAGCCTTAATACATGGCATAATCAGAATACGAACCATAAGAAACAATGCACAAACACCAGAAGAGAAACTAGGTAACTGGGAGCTCCTTAAAATCAAACACTTATGCTCATCAAAAGACCTCACCAAAAGAGTCAAAAGACAAACTACGGACTGGGAAAAAATTTTTGGCTACGACAAATCCGATCAGCCTCTAATCTCTAAAAATCTACAAGATACCACAAAACCTCAACAACAAAAAGACAAATAACCCAATTAAAAAATGGGCAAAGGATATGAACAGGCACTCTGCCAAAGAAGACATTCAGTCATTTCAAATATTATATAAGAACACTATTTTAAGAATTCAAGAAAAGGTTTAAACACAGAAGAAAACATTCTTTGATGGTTACAAGGGTGGGGAGGGAGGGAGAGGGTTATTCACTAACTAGATAGACAAGAATTGTCTTAGGTGAAGGGAAGGACAGCACACACTACAGGGGAAGTCAGAACAACTGGACTAAACCAAGCTAAGAAGTTTCCTGAATACAACCAAACACTTCAAGGGACAGAGTAGCGGGGGGGGGGGGGGGGGTCTGGGGACCATGCTTTCAGAGGACATCTAGGTCAATTCGCATAACAAAGTTTATTAAGAAAATGTTCTGCATCCCACTTTGGTGAATGGCGTCTCAGGTCTTAAAAGCTAGCGAGCAGCCATCTAAGATGCATCAATTTGTCCCAACCCACCTGAAGTAAAGAAGAATGAAGAACATCAAAAACACAAGGCAAGTATTAGCCCAAGAGACAGAAAGGGCAACATAAACCAGAGACTGCATCATCCTGAGACAAGAAGAACTAGATGGTGCCCAGCTACCACCAATGACTGCCCTGACAGGGAGCACAACAGAGTCCCTGATGGAGCAGGAGAAAAGTGGGGTGCAGAAATCAAATTCAAGTAAAAAGACCAGACTTAATTGTCTGACTGAGACTGGAGGAACCCCAGATAGCATGCCCCTTGACTCTCTGTCAGCCCAGAACTAAAACAATTCCCGAGGCCAACTCTTTAAAGAAAGATTAGACTGGACTATGAAAACATAAAATTATACTCGTGAAGAGAGTGCTTCTTAGCTCAAGTAGATACATGAGACTAAATGGGCAGCTCCTGTCCAGGGGTGAGATGAGAAGGCACAGAGGGTCAGGAGCTGGTTGAATGGACACAGGAAATCTGGAGTGGAAAGGAGGAGTATGCTGTCACAGTATAGGAAGAGCAATTAGGATCACATAACAATGTATGTATAAATTTTTATATGAGAAACTAACTTGAATTGTAAACTTTCACGTAAAGTACAACAGTTAAAAAAAATGTTGCTGAATTACAACTCCCCATAAGCTTGTTGTTGTTAATTGCCGTTGAGTCGATTCCAACTCATCGCGACCTATAGGACAGAGTAGAACTTCCCCATAGGGTTTCCAAGGAGCAGCTGGTGGATTCGAACTGCTGATCTTTTGGTTAGCAGCAGAGCTCTTAACCACTGCATGCCATAAGCTTACCCCTGTCATTCCTTAATATCAGAATGGGGGCCCCGGGGCAGTATGTGCTTTATCCTACTACTTTCATTAAAGTTCTACATAAAAACCAAAAACAAAAACTGCCTCCCCCGCCCCATCCAAATGTTTATGCTTACCTTAAATATAGAATTTTAATTTGAAGGTAGCACTTAGTTATTTAGCTTCCTAGCAGCTCTCTCTACAACATATAATAAGAAAAGACCTGCCACATTTCTTCTTTGTAGAATTTGAGATGTTGAACAAACCAGACATAATTATTTTTGGTAAAAGTTACAGATAAAATTGGTTACTGAAGGAGACTCAATTTTTTGGAAACCCTTAAAATCAGGATGGGTGCTAATTTCTAATTGTATGGTTCAGGTTAATTTTACTCCAAAGTATAGAAAGAGTTCAATCAAGATGTCCAATTCCTCTTCTCAGGAGCATTTCCCTACCTTAACATGAAAAATCATTCTCAATTTCAAAGCACAAGGATCAGTTACCCAAAATAAGTCTGATTAGATGTTTTTGTTTTCAGTTTTCTAAGCCCTGTGAAAATATCACCAAGAGTAACCAAGAGTGACCAACCTGAGCAAAGAAACTGTCACAAAAAACTCACAAATTTTAAAATGTTTATATTGAATTAATGTCTTATTCTTACTCGAATGAATGCTTACCCGATTCATCACTTATATGTGAAATATTTATCTGCTCATATTCTGTCTTTCAAGGGGTTGAACATTACTTTTATTACAGTATCTAACCAGCTCATGAAGATAATTCCCCTCTGCCCATATTTATTCCACTGTCATAGGAAAAAAAATCAGACTGAGTTCAAAGCCCGGCTCCATCTGTGTGAACTTGCACAGATGATTTAATTTCTCTGTGCCTCAATTTCCTTATCTATAACATGGGAATAACAGTCCTACCTCATAGGGTTCTGCAGGTTAAATTAGTTAATACAGGTAAAGCATCAGAACAAATGTTACTGGATAATAACCATATGTTAGTTATTGTTATTGCATTTATTATCTGAAGGCCTATATATAGATAGCCTTACAGGTTTGGTCTGGCCAATGTGACATGCCTCTGCTGCAGAATTAAAAAGCAGTACTAAAACTGGGAGTTAGTCAATTCAGGGAAGCATAAACACTTTCAAAATTCTTATAAAATCCACTGTTATTTTGAAATACATAGATACTTAAAGATCAATTAAGTTTTGGTTTTTTCTGTTAGAACATATGATGCCTTCCTCAGATTAGGGTTTTTCCTCTATTTATGATTCATTGGTATTCTTAATTTGGAGAAAAAAAGTGGATTAAAAATGTGGAGAGGAAATTTAAATATCTGACATCTTCTGAATTATGAGAAAGAAACTGGAATTGTCTTGTAATCTTTCACAATTTTAGCCATTTTCTAAAGCCCCTTGCTTCCTAGCCTCTTCTGAGTGAAACAGCCTTTCATATTTCTTAATATCATTATGTTGGAAGATCAGTAATATAAAGTATATATCTCTGAAGATAATTGAAGAAGATCAGTAATATAAAGTATATATCTCTGAAGATAATTGAAAAGGATCATATTATTCTTTCAATAAATTACTTTTTCAAACTGATTCTGTTGTAGTAGAAAGATCTCTAATTGGGAGTTCTGAGTCTACTCCTAAACTCGTATAATTTTGAGTAAGTTACTTAAAACATTTGTGCCTCTGTTTCTTCAATTATAAAATAAGGGTCTCAGACTAGGAGATTTCTAGATGAAATTATCTTATGACAATGGCTCCCATAGCCCTACTTTTTGTAGTGCTATTAAGAAATACAGGAACTTACTGACAATGATAACTTTATCTGAGCCCTGTGCTCTCAGAAAGTAGGGATGGTTGAGAAATCCTCTGAGCTAACTGCAAAGACCACCTTGCTCTCAAATATTCTCAAGTAAGACTTGTCTCCATCTTTCCTGATGACTCACATGAGACAGGCTAATGACTCTCTTGTTTACCTGCCTCTATGAAATTGTAGGCCTCTTCCTTTTCTTTGAGACATTCTTATTAATAAGCACTCTCCCTATTGCAATAGCCTGAATAAAGACATCTCTTCAATTGTCCCGTGCATTTTGTCTTTCACAATATTATTAAATTCCAAGGCTAAATTTCCAAAATAAGCAGATGAGCAGGGAAGGCACAACTGCACTAAAAATCAATACTCAAGGCAAGGTTAACTTATGAGGACACTTACTATAATACAGTTGTTCCATGAACTCTTCAAGTGCAGAAATATTGACGAGGTTGTGGAGACAACGTACAAATGAAGTTCAGACTCCTTTTTCTCAAGGTTTGGGTTGCTTTGTAAAAGAGAGGCTTGGAAGGAATTTCCTAAGTAAAACTCATTTCCATTCCTATTGTACTTGAGAGGGCTTCCACTTAGAGAGTCTTTGTGATCAGCAAGTCCCTGTGGTTCTTTTGAGTTTGTTGTGCTAGATGGCACGGTGACTGCCTTGCCTAGGCCTGGTGTGGATTGACAGCTCCTCCTGGAGGGGGTAGGTAAGGGCCGAAAGGGACTTTGGCCATGAAGGGGTAGCTTCTTCAGGTCCGAAGAAGTATACAAAGTCGAGTCCTTGAGCATTGTGTAGCTCTCTTGGTGGTACCTGTCAAGGAAAATATAATGTTAAATGTGATATTGCAAGGTTTGCATTTCATAATTTAACAGTAAGGAATAAACAGAAACCAGTGACCAAATGCATCAGTTTAAGACTAAAAAATGAATGTTTTCACTTAAAAAAAAATGCTTGTTAAGGGCAAGAAGTAATGTTACCCTGCTATAAAGAGAAATGAAGTCCTGAAACATGCTACAATATGGATGAACCTTGAAAACATTATGCTGCATGAAATAAGTCAGTCACAAAAGGATAAACATTGTATGATCTCAGTTATACGAACCAGACAAACGTATGGAGATAAATGCTTATTAGTGGTTACCAGGAGCGGGAGGGAGGGGAAAGGAGAAGTCTTTGCTTAGGGGGCACTGAGTTCCTGTTAATGGTGGTGGAATAATTTGGAAATGGATAGTGGTAATGGTTGCACAACATGGTGAATGTAATTAATGTCACTGAATTATACATGTAAAAGCTGTTGAATTGGCAAATCGGCAAATGTTTTGTTATGTATGTTTTTACCACTACAAAACAATTTAAAAAGAGAGAGAAAAGGAGTGATTTCATTACACTTGCTATTACCTGCTGACCTGGGGGGCGGGGCTGGGGAGGTGTGTCACTGCAATCACTTTTCTGCTTTCAGAAATAAAACTACCCAGTGTCAGGTAAGGAAGTATTTTTTTATATTTAAAGCATTTTTACTTCTTCAAGGAGCCCCAATTTTTTCATTGAAAGGACTTTTTCCTTATGGCTTTATTGTACATTTGTAATGGATCCTATAAAGAAAATAACTATTCAAATAGAGATATTTGATTTTTTTTTAATGGTGCTTTCTTCAGTTCATACACTCTGGAGCCCTGGTGGCACAGTGGTTAAGAGCTTGGCTGCTAACCAAAAAGGCTGGCAGTTCGAATCCACCAGCCGCTCCTTGAAAGCCCTATGGAGCAGTTCTACTCTGTCCTATAGGGTTGCTATGAGTCGGAATCAACTCGATGGCAGTGGGTTTTTAATGGTTTCTTTAATTCACCTCTGCAAAGACTCTTCTAACTTTCCTGATATCGTCAGTACTTTTCTCAGAATCAGTCTTTGTGTCCTGTCCCTTTACCTTCCCTGTCTCTCCAGCTCACCATCTTTCTCTACTAGGCTGCAAAGGAAGCATGTTATAGAGGCTAAGAAGTTGCAAAGTATGATTAGATCTTGGTTCCAACTCTGGGTCTGCTACTGAGTGGCTATATGACTTTTGTTGAACTAAGCTTCAATTTCCTAATTCTAAAATAGGAACAATAACAGCACCAAACTCACGAATTGTGAGGATTAGATAAGAAAATGCATGCAATGTGTTTGGAACACAGGAAACACTCGACAGGTACTAGCTGTTATCCCGGGGTGATATCACAATTAACACATTAGACTGCTAAACAAAAGGTTGGAGGTTCAAGCCCACCCAGAGGCACCTCGGAAGAAAGGCCTGGCTATCCACTTCCCAAAAATCAGCCATTGAAAACCCTATGGAGGATAGTTCTACTCAGATACACATGGTGTCACCATGAACTGGGGTCAACTTAATGGCAACTGGTATATTGCCTTGAATTACTGGTTTATCATTTTACATTAAGGTATCTTGTCTCCCCTATAAGTTTGGAACTCCTTCAAACTGGAAAACTTAGTTTTTATTAATTCTTAAATTAATTTTCAAAAGATATGAAATTCATTTCATTATCTGTACAATACTATGAACTGTGCTGAGTCCACACAAACAAGTGGTTACCCCAGTTGACGCATTAAAGCTCCATCCCCTAAACAATCACCCTTGCCAGTCCCCCAGGCCTGAGGGTGTGCACACTGGCATTGGGGTCCCAGCACGTTTTTCTTGTCCTGTGGGGTGGCACGTGGCCAGATTTTACACACAGAGCTGGAAAAATTACATATATGACCTGCAATCCCTGAATGCCACTCAGTAATTATCTTACTTAACCCTATTTTCTTCATAGGATTCTAGTTTTACATAACAGTGTTATCAAAATGTCTAAAATATAAAATGCTCACACTAGGATTATCGGGTAAGTGAATATGTCTAGCCCAGAAATAGACAAAACATATTCCAATCCTCTTTAAAGTGATAGCTTTTTATTTTTGCAGATAATACTTTCTAAATTTTCCTCAAAATTTCCTCTATGGATTGAAGAGTTGAATAATTAGTGTATGGATTGTGTTATCTAATGTTATGAAATTGTGTTAAATTGTTCATTTTAGGCACCGCATATGTTTCATGTGAAACTTCAGCAAAATGATTTAAGGGAGTTACAGAAAACCTCACTGGATGTGACTGTTATGTACTCAGTTATATGAAAAATCCATTCTCTGAGGAGTTAAAAAGAATCTCTAAAAACACTTACCTTTTTGTCTGTGTAAATGAAAATGCAATGGATATTATAGCTTTGCCAGTTAAGCAAATCAACTCCTACAACTAGACCGTATTCTTCATTTGAAATTGAATAATACTCACTCTTACTTGTCTAATTGAAAAGTAGTTCATTACTAAGCAAGAGTTCTAGAACCTTCAATTTGCACACATGTCAACGTCATACTTACAGGACTAGGTAGCTAAAAGTCAAGTGTTTATCTAATGAGCTGATTATGTATCTCTAAGGGGAGCCCAGCCCTAAGGGAGGAAGAAAGGAGACAAGTGAGAATGAGAACTCCAAAACCAAAAGTATGCAGAAATCATTTTTTCTTCTTTTTCCTTCTGCATCAAAACCAGATAAGCTCCTTGCAACTGAACATGTCAGATTAAAAGTCACAGACCAAAAACAATAGGCAAAATTGTAGATGCAAGTTCATCTAAGAATGAAAAGAACACATAAGCTAGCATATCGACTGTATCAAGAATGAAGAAAAGTGGTAAATTAGTGAAAGTGATTACTAGAATTAAGAAACTCTTGAAAAAATGACAAGAAAGAAGTTAGATAAACGTGAAAAAAGGAAATCTGAGTTTCCAGGGAGCGTTAAAAACCTATTAGAATGAAATGGGTAGTCAGATTAATGTGCTAAAATATGATGCAAGCCGAACAGTTGAGAGAAAACTGATTCTTCCATAAGAAGTCAATATACACCTAGATCTCAAGATCTAGAATTTGAGCTCTCCTGAATAAAAAATTCCCATGAAGATTCCACTAAAGCAGAACTGATGAAATACAAGCAACTCAATATGGAAAAATTCAAAATTAGAAAATTATTCTCAGATATCTAAGCGTAACTGAGAGACTGGTTGAGATCAGGACCAAACTTCTCTTGAAGGAAAAAAAAAAAAAAACCCAGACCTGCCTTTGTTCAGAATTCTCACTACCAGCTCAAGTTTGGGGCCCCCTTGTGTTGGAAATTTTATTAGCTGTTCAGTGCTCAACAGAAATCTTATTCCAACAGGAAACACTGATTCCTGCTATTCCTGAAATACCCACAACTTTCAAAAATGAGCATAAAGACCTACCTGACAAATATTAGCTACCTTATTTGTCTTTCTTTGCACTTCAAATAAATGCTATAATTCGTGGTTTTAATGTGGTAAACTTTAGAAGCTATTTGACTCTCATTATTTACATGTTAGATATAGGTGATAATTATCTATGCAAATAAAGAAAAATGAAAAACAAAGTTACAGCATTTTTTTCAAATATCTGAATCTCTTATTTTCCAAAAAGAAATTAAATGAGTTTTTATGAACCAAATGTATCTGATGTGACGCATTTTGCAACTTCATGTAAAGTTACATTTAAGTCAGAGTTTTTGAAACTGAATACCATAACCTGGAAATCAATACTTAAAATGCTTTGGTTTTATTTCTGATTAAATTTGGCTATGATTCCTAAAATTTTTTAAAATTTTCCTGCCACATTCCAATCCTCTCCCTCAAATATATGTGAATGTTTGGTAAATATTTAAATGACATAGAGGAGTTTACTCATTTAAAGGAATCCCAAATAAATCACATTTGTGAACTAAATAAACCTGTGATACCAATAGATTAATTTTTTTAAAAAACCTCTGGCTAGAACTGAATCTTGTTTAAAACTTGACTTAATAATACATATTATATGTGGCAGTTTTCATGATGTTGCCACAAAAATATTTCTCCTAGTTAATGCTGGAAAGTACTTACTGTATCAACATTGTGTTCAGAGTGTTTAGCCCAAAGGTGCAGCTTAAAACAACCTGCAGGAATATGACACTCAAGTAAGCAAACACCATCTAACTCCTTGGAGAACACTTGGCATTAATGTAGCAGCTAGATTCCACTAAAAATCAGGTCCTTTCACTAAATGATTACTGATTCGCCATATTTTGAATTTTTGTACTCAACACACTGACTATCCTGGTATTATGAAGATGTGAGATTTATAAAAGAAATAAAATCCTCATCCTTTCCCAATATGTTCATAATCTATTGGGAATAATTAGGAGAGAAGAGAAGTTAAAATAGTGTAAGAAGAAAAGGGAGATGAAGTGTCAATCTTCTCGATTGTGTCTTTACTGTTCTTACTCTCTCAATGATTTCTGCCGTTATCTGTATTATTTTCTTCTTGTTTCAAGTTTTCTCTGTTGCTCTCTTGCAATAAGTTGCTTGCAGTGGAGCCTTGGAAGAGAGGAAAGTAGCTGAAGTAGAAAAACATCTGGTCTTTGGAACAGCGCTCCTCCATCTGTTAGTGAAGACTGGTCTGATATGTTTGGGTCAATACTATTTGATGTGTTCTAATGTGCATTGCATTGGGCAAATCTGCAAAAGACCTCTTTAAAGCAAAGATGTCACCTTGAAGACTAAAGTGTGCCTCACACCCAAGCCATGGGTTTATAATCGCCTCATATGCACACGAAAGCTGAATGATGAATAAGGAAGACTGAAGAATTAACGCCTTTGAAATGCAGTGTTGGCTAAGAGTATTGAATATAGCATATACTGCCAAAAGAACAAACAAATCTGCCTTGGAAGAAGTACAACCAGAATGTTCCTTAGAAGCAAGGATGGTGAGACTACATCTCACATACTCTGGACATGTTATCAGGAGGGATCAGTCCCTAGAGAAGGACATCATGCTTGGTAGAGAGACAGTGAAAAAGAGGAAGACCCTCAAAGAGATGGATTGATGCAGTGGCTGCAACAATGGGCTCAAGCATAACGATTGTGAGGATGATGCAGGACCGTGCAGTGTTTCATTGTTGTACACAGAGTTGCTATGAGTTGGAACCGACTTGAGGGCACCTAACAACAACAATATGCTCTGGCACAAATCCATCATGTGTGGAACCAAGACTACCTAAATTGATGTTGGAGAAGATTAGATATGCCAGCCAGTGTGTACATGGGGGCAGGGCAGGGGGAAGAGGGGCTCCTTGCTGTACAGCACACATTAAGCACAAGGATAGGGTTGCCATGTATTTCTACTAATCATAATCCAGCAAGTACTTATATAGTGCCTACTACATGCCAGGCACTAAGGATACAGTAGTAAAAAAGTCTGAATAAATCTGTCTTCCTGGACTTTACATCATGAATGTTCAAATTACTCTGTCTTTGGGGCTAAGACCATGTGTAGAGGAGACAACAGTTACTTACTAGGAAAGACAAGACATTCATGTCTGAAGTAAATATTGAAAGAACCATATATGAAGAAATCTGTATGTTGATTTATATTTCTGTTACTGCATCACATGAAACATGCTGGACATATTTTTGCCAAATTTGGAGAGTGTGTTTAGGATAGTGTGCCTTAAAATGTAGATAATGTGATGTATATAAAATTCACATGATTTCAGCTTACGTCTCATCGCATGGAACCTGGTCATATGGCCATCTCTAGGTACAGGGATCTATAAAAAGGTGAATGTTTTAAATTGAGCACAATGCCATTGCAAACAAAACTGGGACTCAGTTAATAAAGAATAGAAGAATTTGTTCATTCTGTTGGCTTTTCTAAGTGGATGATCATAAAATGTGCAGATAATGACAGTTTTATATCTTTTCTTCAATTTTTTTTTTTTTTTTTTTAATTTATTGTGCTCTGTTGTTGTTAGGTGCTGTCGAGTTGGTTCTGACTCATGGTGACCCCACAGGACAGAGTAGAACTGCCCCACAGAGTTTCCAAGGAGTGACTGGTGGGCTTGAACTGCCAACCTTTTGGTTAGTAGCCAAGCTCTTAACCACTATGCCACCAGGGCTCCTACTGTGCTCTAGGTCAAAGTTTACAGCTCAAGTTAATTTTCATTAAAAAATTTATACACAGACTGTTTTGTGACATTGGCTGCAATCCCCACAATGTGACAGCATGCTCCCTCTTTCCACCCTGGGTTCCCTGTGTCCATTAGTCCAGTTCCTGCCCCTTCCTGCCTTCTCGTCCTGCTTTTGGGCAGGAGTTGCCCATCTGGTATATTTGATAGAACTAAGAAGCACGTTCCTTACGTGTGTTATTTTTTGTTTTATAGGCCTGGCTATTCTTTGTCTGAAAAGTGGGCTTCGGGAATGGTTTCAGTTCTGGGTTAGCGGAGTGTCTGAGGTCCATAGTTTTAGGGGTTCCTCCAGTCTCTGTCAGACCAGTAAGTCTGTTTTTTTTACGTGAATTTGAATTCTGTTCTACATTTTTCTCTTGCTCTGTCCAGGACTCTATATTTTCTTCAAATATTAATATAAAACCAAAACCAAATCCACTGCCATCGAGTTGATTCTGACTCAGCGACCCCATAGTTTCCAAGGCTATAAATCTTTATGGAAGCAGGTAGGACTCTCTGTATTCTTCAAATATTAATATAGCATTTCTTATTCTTTGTTACATGATCCAGGACCCTCAGTTCTATGTTAAATAGTAGCGGTGAAAGTGGCTATCTTTGTCTTATTTCCTATCTTAAAGGGAACACATCTAGATTTTTCTCTATTGAGTATGTTTGCTGCAGGTTTTGTTATATAACTTTTACTAAGTTAAGGAACTTTTCTTCCATTCTTAGTTTGCTTAGAGTTTTTAACATGAATAGATATTGAACTTTATCAAATGCTTTTTTACCTTACCAATTGAGATGGCTATATGATTTTTCTTCTCTAACCTATTAATGTAGCAAATTACAATAGATGTTTCAAATTCTGAATCATCTATACATTCCTAGGATAAATCTTAATCAATGATATTTTTATACACTGTTAGAATCAGCTACCAAAACCACCAAACCCATTGCCGTGGAGTGGAATCAGGACGCATAGCAACTCTATAGGACAAAGTAGAACTGCCCCATAGGGTTTCCAAGGCTGTACTCTTTATGAGAGCACAATGCCACATCTTTCTCCCTCGGAGTGGCTGATGGGTTCGAACCGCCGACCTTTCAGTTAGCAGCTGAGCACTTAACCACTGTGCCACTAGGGCTCCTGAGATTCAGCTAAGTGATATTTTATTCATGATTTTTAAAATCTAGTTTCATAAATGACATGGGTCTTTAATTGTCTTCTATTGCCATTTTTGGTATGGGGAACAAGATTATACCATTCTCAAAACAAACACAAAAACTGAGTAGCTTCTATTCCTTCTGTAATTTTTTTGAACAACTGTTCCTTTAAAGATGGAAGTTACTGAAAAACACCTGGGACTTCTTTTTATTTTAACTTTCATTACTGTTCTTTGAGATTTGCTGTAACTTCTTATGTCAATTTTGGTATTTTATATTTTCCTAGGAAACTGTCATTTCATCTAGGAATTAAAATTTATTAATATATATTTTGTTCAAATAAAAGTTTTAAAAATCTGTTTTGTTTGTAGGTATTTATCTTTTTTTCATTTTTCATTTTGTTTATTTGTATTCATATTTTCTTCTTGATCTTTCTTGCCAGAGGTCTATATATCTTTTCAAAGAACCAGCGATTGTTTTTTGTTAGTCTTATCTATTGTTTGTTTTTTACTTTTATTGATATTCTTCTTTATGTCATTGATTTCTATCCTTAACATTATTAATTTCTTCTTATTTCTTTGGGTTTGGTTGGATGCTCTTTTTACTTTTTTTTAAGTTGCATACTTAGCTCATTTGCTTTTTAACCTCTCATATTTCTTGGTGAGTGTACTAAAAGCTATACATTTCCCTCTAAAATCTGCTTTAGCTGAGACATGCATTTTGCATTGTGCGGTAATACAGCTCTAAATATTTCTTAATTTTCTTTGATATTTCCAGCAGTTTAATTATGATGTGTCTGAATGTGGATTTCTTTGAGTTTATCCTGTTTGGGGTTCACTAAGCTTCTTGTCCCATTGTTTCCTAAGATTCTGGTCATTTTTTCTTCAATCTTTCTTCTCTCTGTTATTCAGACTGGAGTTAATGACTCTTTCCTCTGTCATCTCCGTTCTTCTTATTGAACCCATTCAGTAACTTTTAAAAATTTCTACTATTTTATTGTATTTTTCATTCTAAAATTTCAATTTGGTCCCTTTTGTTTCTCTGCTGATACTTTCTATTTTTCCATTTGTTTCAAAAGTCTTCACCCTTATTACTAGAGCATGGTTATAATAGTTGCTTTAAAGTGTTCGTCCGATAATTGCAACATCTGTGTCATCTCAGAGTTGATGCCTGTTGATTTTCTTTTCCATTGTGAGATGTTAAGATTTTCCTGGTTCTTCAAATGTTGAGTAATTTTGGATTGTATCCTGGACATTCTGAATATTCTGTCATGTGACTCTGGGTCTTATTTAAATTCTATGGAGAGGGCTGATTTTTCTTTTTCTTTTTTTTTTTAAATTAGGCAATCAACTGTTCAATGCATTCTGTTCAGAGTTGTTACTTGCATTCCATATGCTTACTCCATCTTGCCTGGAATCAAAACCTTCTTGATTAATTTTACTGTATCAAAATTAATAATTCTATTCAATAAAGGACACAGCATAGAGAAAGTTAACAGGCAGCTGACAAAACAGGAGGAGATATCTATAATGTTTAAAATCAGTAGGGGATTGATATATAGAATGTACAAAGCAATTATACTCCTGACTATATATTCCAGGGAAATTTTCAAACAAGTCTATAAAGGGAGGAAGGGATGAGGAGAAAGGAAGAGGATGGGTAGGGATAAAAGACAGGAGAATGAGGAAGAATAGATATTAATTAAAGAAACTAGCATCATCTACTCTACAGCTCAATAAATATTTTTGTATTTTTATAGATGTATAATTGATCAGTGAAATTTGTTAATAATGATAAACTATGAGCAAGTGGTGTACAAGAGAGAATAAATCTATTTGTTTTCAGAGTCGATTTTGTGAAATATCAAGAAATGAAGACTTTATAATAAGGACAACTGTTAGAGGTCTTGAATCTTTTCTCTTGAGTTTCTAAACATACTAGATGCCTATACTTTATACACATTGTATATTTACATAAACAGAAGACTTGGTCCTCTAATAGAACTAGGACAATCCATTGTATAAGAAATACTTAGACAATATAGATGGTACCTCATCTATATTAATATCTCATTATATTATTGTTCAACATTTTTATTTTTTTAAATACTACAGTATTATTTGGAAACCCTCGTGGTGTAGTGGTTAAGAGCTCGGCTGCTAATCAAAAGGTTGGCAGTTCGAATCCAGCAGGCACTCCTTAGAAATGCTATGGGACAGCTCTACTCTGTCCTACAGCGTCACTATGAGTCAGAATTGACTCGACGGCAACAGGCTTAAGTTTTTTTGGTGTTATAGTATTATTAGTGAGCAGGAAAAGTAGAAAGTCATTTTGCCCCAAGCCACGATCAAGGATTCTAAGGATGCTGACTAGGTTGTTGCTCAGTGATTGACTTACTGATAATCAACAATAACAAAAGAGCTAGCTTTTTAATAAGGACTTGTTAAGTACCATGTGCAGTTTAAGCGCTTTATATATACATCATTTAGCCCTTACATATCACCTCTGTGGGATAGATAACTATTATGAGCCCCATCATACCCATCAGGAGAGTGAAGCCTGGGAAGATTAAATAGCTAGCCGAAGGCAGAGTAGGATTTGAAGTTAGGTAGTATGTCTCCAGAGCCTGCTATGCAAAGAGGAATAATATAGCTCTCCTTTTCTACCTTCTGCCAAGAAATGCTTCTTGTTAGAGAAGAATATAAGCTTCAACCTCTTAGTTGTTGTTGTTGTTGTTTTCCTTCTCTATTTTCTTAATGACGTACAATTAAGTGCAGCACAATCTAATTTCATAAGGATGCCAAACTGGTCAGCAGGGTTAAGAGGGGAAAGGAAGTGCAAAGGCCCTGAGTTGTAAAGAGATTAAGGTGCTCTACCAGGGTGACTAGAGTGTGGTAAGCAAGGGGTAATGTGACTTTAACTAAAGTTGGAGACGTAAGCAAAGGTCAGGTCTTTCTAGAAAGCATAGATGTGGTAAAAAGTTTTGTTTTCTGTGCAATGGGATGCCACTGAAAAGTTTTAAGCAAGAAAGAATTTTTAAAAGATCATTTTGGCTTTAGGGTGGATATTGGATTCAGGTGGTGGTGGGGAGTTGCCAAGAATGGAGGTGAGGAAGTTAGTTAGGGGAGTTGCAATAGATGATGGCAGCTTGTACTAGGGTATTGCAATAGAGATAGAGAGAAATTGATCTTAGGGATGTATTATAGGTGTAGAACTCACAGGACTCTCAACGATCCCGGAGTAGACTGTCCTCGTTGATTATCTAGCCTAGTAATTCCCAAACCTTGGTAGTTAACTAACAGAATCATCTAGGGAGCTACCAAAAATAGATTGTTGGTCCCCGTGCCTAAGGCTTTGGATTCAGTAGCCTGGGGAGCAGCACAGGAATCTGTGTTCTCCCTGAGCCCCCAAGAAATCCTGATACTTGCCCAGGCTTGAAAACCATGGATATCTGCTATTATTGCAGGTCAGCTTTATTCCCACAGCCCCGATAATCTGAGCTGACTCCTCACATGGCCTAGTCAGGATGTTAAAAGAGCAGTAATACCAATGTTAGGAAGCAGCAATTAATGTCCCAGATTCTGGATGACAAGCAAATTTAAGCCCCCTTAGCCAATCTAACCTCAAAGAGCAGGAGTGCTGGTGGAAATGAGCTTTCCTATTCAACTGACTTCTCTAAGTAACCTTGTTTTTGATGATTAACCTTTCTTACAAAGTTTTCTAAAACCGTGGTTTTGTCTTTTTTGTAAAAGGCAGAATAGCAGGCATACAGAAATCTTTCATAATTGGGGTCCTTCTAGGCTTCACAATTATTATAGACTAGAACTGGAGTTGGGAAGTTGGACCGAACAGCAGATTCCAAAGGGCAGAGGCCAAGACGAGAGGGGGCTTGAGAACCATGACAGGAACACAGAATCCATTTTTAAGCTAACTCTTTAAACTCTATTTAAACACCTTTAAGAAACTTATAGTTACCATAGCCAACGTTCTACCAATCTTCTTGTCCCAAATCAAAGTTAAAATTCTGTAAAGCAAATTGGTGATGTGTTCCTGGTAGAAAAAAAAAATCTTAAATCAAGATTTGTGTGTGTGTGTGTGTGTGTGTGTGTGTGTGTGTGTGTGTGTGTGTGAGAGAGAGAGAGAAAGGAAGTTTTAATAATGAAATTCAGGTGTAGAAGAGACCTTGTAGACTGTCTTATGTAAACCTCCCATGCAGTGAGAGGAGGCCCCTCCCCAGCAACCTAAATTATTAAGCAGTGTAGTATATCCCAAGTTTGTGAACAATACCCAATTAGAAGTTCACACTTTCTTTACAGCATCTTGGCAATGCTTTCCTAACTTGGATATTTCCCCCATGCCATGACCTGCCTTTCAAGGCCCCAACCCATATTAATTTTCCCCATGCCTATATATCCGCTGGAGCTCTGATGGTGCAGTGGTTAAGCACTATGGCTGCTAACCAAAAGGTCAGCAGTTTGAATCCACCAGGTGGTCCTTGGAAACTCTGTGGGGCAGTTCTACTCTGTCCCATAGGGTCGAGTCAGAAATGACTCTGACGGCAATGGGTTTGGTAGTTTTTTTTTTTTTTTTTTTTTTTTAATATATCCCCTGACTTGCAGCTCTTAAAATACTATGCTCCACTCCTCCTTCTAATGTCTAGATACTTAGAGAGTATAACAGACTCAGATTTCAAGTTATGCAACTTAGGAAACTCCATTTTAAATTTACACCCAACTTCTCTTTCACCTTCCAACTGATTTCAACTGCCAGATGAACTTCTCCATCAGGATGGCCCACGAGGACCTCAAGCTTAGCCTGTCTAAAGCATCACTTGAGCTTATCCCTCCTGACATTCTTATTTCTTTGAAGAACATCACCATTCAGCCACCCCAGCTTGAAACCACAGTGGGTTCTCTCTCCATCTCCCCCATTTTCAATCAATTGCCAGTCTTATAGATTCTGCCTCTGAGATGCCTCTTCCATTATCCTCTTCTCATCCTTTCTACTATCACTACCCCGATTCAGATTCTCACTACTTCCCACCAGTCTTTGGTCTCTCCCCCACTTCAATCCATTGTAAGCACACCTGTCAGATTATTTTTCTGCAATAGTGGTTTTAATCATATTCTCCTCTCAAAACTTTCAATAGCTTCTCATACTTTATGAGTATGAGAAGTCATAAAAGTTCATCTGGACTTTTAAAACCCTCTGAAGTGTGGGCCCAGTTTTACTTTCTAACCTTATATCTGGTATTCATGTTCTATTTTTAAACTACACTGGACTGCTTACTTTTCCTAATACACGTTCCATTTCCTGCCTCTATCTTAGCTTCTGCTATTCCCACCAACTAAAATATCCCCATCTCCACGTGCACAACCCATTATTCCTTTACCAATTGTCATCCAGCATCTTAACTTGCCCCCACACACTGAATATGGTCTTTCTTCTCTTTAAATCTTTTAACAATTTGCTCAAACTCATTTATGACACTTAGTATGTATACTCTGTAGTATCTTTATTTATGCAAATGCCATATGTCCTGTTTAGAACCAGCTACTGAAGAATAGAAACTCTCTCATCTTTGTATTCATTATAGGACCTAATATAGTGCCCTACACAGAACCAGAGCTTAATAAATTTTTTTAAATTTAATTTTAATCAATTATTTGTTTATATTGATTATATTCGGTTGAAATGAGAAAAATTATACTTTATTATCTAACTAACTGGATTTGAATTCAGGAGAAATTTCCTCTGTGGAAATCAAAATATCTTCTTTATTATTACATATATGAGAACTCAGTTCAAAGCCATTAGCAGAGAAAAAGTCATAAGAAAAGCAAACTGAAATGTAAAATGAGCTGGTCAGCAAGCAATAACCTCACCTGAAAGATGATTTATTCAGACTTCTAGGCTCTGTAAGCCTCCAAAACACAGGGCCATTATTCTTCTCCTTGACTAAAAAAATAAAGATTTAAAAAGTTACTTGGTCATTAAATAATTTGACTAAGTTTGTGAAAAAGACATAGTCACATGTACCGATTGGATGACTGTTCATAAATCATCACAAAAACTTCCAAGTCTGAGTGATAAACTGGACTTTGAAAGGGAACCGTGCAAGTGAGGTGCACTGAAGCTTAAGCTAACAAAATGTTCACATGGTCAAATGCTTTTGTAAAATACGCAAAGGAAATACATTTTAACCACAATCATTTAATACCATGGGCTTTTCTCACTTCAGTTTTCCTTCTGTCTCACTTCCCCTTTTGGGAGTAGCAATAGGGACTGTATTTGTGATTTCTTCTGTCCAGGTTACTCTGGAGTGCTGCTGGCATTTTGTATTTGGTATTTTCTTTTTTAAATCATGGTAAGTATATACGTAAAAAAAAAAAAATTGCCATTTCAACATTCTTCACGTACATTTTAGTGACTTTGTGCCTATCATGTTGTGCAACCATCATCCAAAATTTTCCATCACCCTTAACAGAAGCTCCGTGTCCCCTATGCAATGACTCTCCCTTTCCTTTCCCTCCCACCAGCCCCTAGTAACCACTAATTATCTTTGATCTCTATACACTCTCCTGGAGCCCTGGTGGTGCAGTGGTTAAGTGATATGGCTGCTAACCAAGAAGAGGTTGGCAGTTCGAATCCACCAGCCACACCTTGGAAATCCTATGGGGCAGTTCTACTCTGTCCTGTAGGGTCACTATGAGTTGAAATCGACTCGATGGCAACAGGCATACACTTGCCTATTCTAGATATTTCATGTGAGTGGAATCATACAATATTTGTCCTTTTGTAACTGACTTATTTCACTCAGCATGACATTTTCATGGTTCATCCATGTGTAGCTTATATCAGGACTTCATTTCTTGTTATGGATGGTAATATTCCATTGTATGTATGTACATTTTGTTTATCAATTCATCTGTTGATGGATATTTAGGTTGTTTCCATCTTTTGGCTATTGTAAATAGTGCTGCAATGAACATTGGTGAACATGTTAATTCTTTTTTTTAAAGAAGGCTCTCCAAATTGTATGAGCTTCAGGCCCCAAAAAACGTGGATCTACCCCTGCCCAAGCCATAGCTGCTGGTTTAGGGGTTGGCTTCTGACCCAAGCTGGGCCCTCGGACTTTTTGACATTTGGAGCTAAGAGACACAGCTGGGAACCTTAGGAGCTGAGAAATATCAATAGCAGAACCCTAGGGGAAGGTCTCCCACAGGCTGCTCAGACCCCAGAACAGGTTCCTAGGTTTCTGGCTTTCCACTGTTTGGCTCTTCTGTTCCCTCTGTGGTTTCCCAGAGAGACTCCAAACTCCTTACAATAAACTGCCAGAATCAGTGTTTTCTACTTATAAGCTAAGAACCCTTACGTAAGTGCTTAAGACTCCAATCATCATAGACTCTTCTAAGAGTAGGCATTTCACAAATGTTGGTACTAAATGTGGTGCAGATAATGCCTTTGATTATTACTGGAATTAAATGGAACGTTTTAGCACTTTTATTGGTAGAGATCACTGAGACTTATCTATTAGAAAGTTGGTATTACCAATCAACCTGTACCTATGTTGAAGTTGTCTCTTAAATGGATTTCATCCAAGTTCACTAATCTAACTTGAACTTTCCCTTCTTTGTGTGAAGTCATTAAAAGATTGTGACAAAACAACTTTAGTATCACTGTCCCTGCCTCTTTTCATATTAGCTTTAAATTTTAATTTGTAACAATGGTGTGGAGAGTCTTAGGATCATCTGTGTTCTTTACTCAGAAATGTAGTATGGTTAGATCTCTCTTTCTACACTTGGTAGTATGTCTGCTCTTCTGGATGCCAATGACCAGAGTCTGGCAGGTATAAGCAATAATGACAGGACAGCCTGAATACAGAGTTATCCACTACTGTATTCTCTCCTGCGCAGTTTACACTCTTCTCAGTGGCTGAGATGTGAAGTCCTCCGGCCATTTACCACAATGCAAATCTGATGGCATGTTCAGTAGCGCTGGCCAGCTGAGGAACATTTCTAGGAGGGACTCTATGAAAACAATACATCTGCTTTCCCAACTGCAAGAGATTATATCGGAAGCTTCCATATGTGACAAATATCCACTAAACCTGAGGGACTAATCGGTGCACTTTGGAGTGCACCTTACTATTCTAGTTTGACCCAACGGCAGCTTTGGATAGGTTTTAGCATATATATATACATACATATATATACACATAATATATACACATATATACATATGTACATACACATGTAAAAAACCTTGATTTAGTTTACATTTCATTAAATTATCATGTTTCACTCTTATTTGAGGATTAGTCTATTTTACTTCATGCCACTGTTTCAAAATATACCACTAAAGCCTTTAAGGTCTCTTATGATTCTAGAGCTGCAGTGACCAATTGATAGTCACCAGCCACCTATAGTTACTTAAAATTTAATTAAAATTAGAATTCAGCTTCTCAGTAGCACTAGCCACATTTCGAATGTTCAGTAGCAACAGGTAGTTGATGGCTACTGTATTAGTACTGACAGAACATTTACATCATTGCAGGAAGTTCTACTGGATGGCACAACTATAAAATGTACCTGAAATAAAGGGGCTAATAACTCAATCCATTCAAGAGTTTAGCACTACTATAGTTCACCACTGTCACTCTGCTCCTGTCAGAATTGTTCATTTAGAGTGTAATAACCATCCTTTATCTAAATGTAAGAAGTACAGTTCAAGATCCTAACTGTGGCCCACATAAGGCCATATCTACACCACTGAGAAAAGCCTTTTCCTCTACATCTCCAAAAAAGTTGGCCCTAATTAAGAATCCTGTTAAAAGTGTGATGATTTCAACTTTAAAGATCTTTACCATAAATGATTTACAATTTTGAGCTGTCTTTGTTCAGGCTGATCCAGTTGATTAGAGTGAGAGCACCTTCGCCGCATAACATAAATATTCCCTAGGCTTTCACCCAAGAGGTTTGGAGTGAGTCCTAACAATTACCTTTATTTAAATGCTCAGTAGTTAATGTGTGCTGCTTTTCTGGGCATGATATCATCATTAGTAAACTTAAGGTTTTAGTAAATGACTTGTCAAAGAGATAGTCAGACAAGTATGAGTCTATCCCTAGCTTCAGGGCCTCATATTATAGACTGTCCATGAGGTGAACCTGGATCTACAGGAACACCTAACCCGGGAACAAGCTGCTTGGAGGAAAATTGAAAACAGGGCACATCACTGTTGACACGCAGGAAGGGAGAACATTTCTTCGATCCTATAATGTGTGCTGTGGCTTCTTGGTTTTGTTTTTTTTTCTCGTTTCAAAATCCCCACACCAATGTCAAATGGTACTTTCAGGGGTGGAAGTAAAAGAACAGGTGAGGGGTAGTAGGGAGGGTAATTCTATGGATAGCCATGCACATGGACACCAGGTATGTTTGGTTTCTTAACTCTTCACTGCTTTTACACCATTTGCAAAGTTTCTAGGCATTTAAATTTCATAAAATTTTTATGTGTAACTGGCTTCTTTAATGTGTTTTCATCTTCTTACACATGTTGGGAAAAAAAACATGGATAATTATGCTTGTGGACAAAAATAAGTATGCATTTAAGGCAACCATCACCCATTAGATACCCTAATTAGTGTGGCAAGAGACCTGGTGAGCAACTAGAGATTTTATAAGCCTGCTAATTACAAGACCTTCTACAAACAGTTGCCGTGCCCTAGCGTCAGTGTGGAAAGGTACCCATCCATGAGAGTATACGAACACTGTACAGTTTTCCCACATTTCATGCTTATTCAATCAAGAGGCTCTGAATCTGCCTTGAAGTGAAGTCTAGTGGAGAGTGGATGGGCTGGTATTGGCGGCTGGTCTAGTTACACTAGCTGGGTGCCAGAGGTAGAAGGGCCTATCCATGAGCCACCGCAGACCTTCATTTTTCCCTTGTCCTTCTATGCTAAGGATGCAATCGTAATGGCTGACTGGTTTCCAGCTGTGTGCCCAACCCCACCCACATTATTTTATTTACTACAACACTGGGAAGCTAGTAATAGAGATGAGAAAGCTAAGGCTCACATAGGTTAAGCGACTTGCGAAAGGTTACACAACCAGAAAATGTGAGAGCCAGGATTCACACCTGGGCTTAGCTGAAGCCAAAGTCCATGCTCTTTTCTCTGCTTTTCACCAGCACCCAACTATAGGGATCAATACCTTAAAGGGCTCCTTAATATACATGAAACAAAAAAATCCGTTACCATTGAATCGATTCTGACTCATGGCAACCCCATGTGTTACAGAGTAGAGTTACTTCACAGGGTTTTCTTGGCTGTAATCTTTACGGAAGCAGATCACCAGGCCTTTCTTCCACAGCACCACTGAGTAGGTTGGAACCACCAACCTTTAGGTTAGAAGTTGAGCACAAACCATTTGTACCACCCAGCCTCCTTATATATATATAAAGACCATGAAAATAAACAGTTTAATCCTGAACTATATATTTTTATCCATCTGTCCTTGAATTTTTAAAACTTTTTTATAGAAAAAGCTTAAGTGAAGCTCAAAATGTGAAATATAAAAGCAGGGTTACTGGTCGAGCCGGGCGAGTGCCAGGAGCCCCGACCATCATCTTTCTCTTCACTCCCCCGGACCACTGTGGATTTGCTAGAGGAGGAAAATCGCCTGCCTCAGACACTGAGCTCCCTAAGGACAAGATCTAAAGGTGATCTTTCATCCCTTTATCTAGATGTGTACATAGTTCTTAGGGGCAGATAGATTCTCGATATATATTTTTGGATGAATATTTTTGGATAATTATCAGGGCAGGACCTTATGGTTTCCCTCACTGGCGGGGAGGAGGTAGGGGAACAAGACTCACAGAGATGAATATCAAGGGTTAACTCCTAATGCCAGGTTCACAATCCTTCTAGTTACCCACTTGCTTTTCTTCTCTAGGTTTTTCTTTGAAATCTGTGATTGATAACAAGATTATTAAATCAGATGAGAACTGGCCAAATGGAATCCAGATTATAACTGATTTTTTTTTTTAATCAGTATTTAGCATATACACTTCCTTTCTTTCTTTCCGTTCCACGTACGCATATTCGTGCCAAACTATGTGTTGGGCAGTCTGCTGCTGACAATAGATTGATTAGGTCATCCTTAATATTATCTTGTTTTTAAATCTTATAAGAAACATTATCTTTTTTGGTGTCATTTTAAGAAAATATATTACATACCTTTTTTACTTTTTGCACTGGCAGGCTGAAATGGTAATAGGAATTTCTTGACACCTTTTGATTTTTCACACTCTTTTTTCGAAGACGTTGAAGAATAGATGATACGAATGTGTTGGTTGATTTCTCTGTCTGGTCCATTCAAAAATTCTGGGTAATCATCAATCTGGGGGGAAAAAAAAAAAACTTTAATTGAGCTGATTGAGGACAAATATAACTGCTTACCTAAGCTAGAATAATAAATCCCGCAAACCTTAGGGTGAGTTTCAAGTACATTCTTTCTTTTTGTTTTCTCAACTGGGGCACCTTTCCCCTTCTTACTGGTAAGTTTCTCAATCCTGCCTCTATTTGTTTTTGAGTCCTTACTAGAAATGTGCTCAGCAACAGAACCCAGTAAACTATTTACACTGTAGGACTGCTAAATAAATAGTAATAGTGTTTTTGTTTGCTAAAATCTATTCCTCTCCACTTCTATTGTGCAAATAGATTTTTTTTCAAAAGGTCTCAAAAATGTATAATTAATTGGGTTTAAACTAGGATTTTTCCATGTAGTAGACCATGTCCATTAGTAAAGAATATTCTACAGAGATTCTGTGAATAAAATATCTAGGTTTGGACTATTAGAAGTTTCTTCTTCTAAATAGTTGTCTGTCTTCTCTCCTCTCCAAAGTGCACCATTTTTCTTTTCTTGACTAAAAAGAAGTTGTTGTTAGTTGCTGTGGAACTGATTCCTACTCAAGGTGACCTCATGTGTGCAGAGTAGAACTGCTCCATAGGGTTTTCAAAGCTGTGACCTTTCAGAAGCAGACCGCAGTTCTTTTCTTCCCTGGTACCATTAGGTGTTTTGCATATTTCAAAGTTACAGTTTTCTTGACAAAGCCAAGAGAAAATATTAATAATACAGAGTTATGTTAAAAAACAAACAAAAAAAACTTATATTAAGTATAATATGATTCTAATTTTATACCCATGCATTTGCAAATTAAAAAGCCTGGAAATATTTCTATATCTTGCTCATGTTGGCTGTCTCTGAGTGGTGGAATCACTGGTGCTTTTATTTTCTTGTAAGTTTCTACATGTAGTTTTAAATCTTTTTACAATGAACATATATTGCTTTTATAATAAGAAAAAAGTTATTTAAAAATTGCAGAGAACAAAAAGATTTGAAATAACTTAAGGCATTTCTGAAGCATCTTTCATGCAAAAAAGAATTCCTTTACAAACTACAAAATATAATTATGAATTAAAACATCTTCTGAGGACCTCCATTGGGCTATGTTTCATTAGACTTGTTTACATTACTCTATATATCTGAATAAACAACATATTGCCTTGGGCAAATCTGCTGCAAAAGACCTTTTTAAAGTGTTAAAAACTAAAGATACCACTTTGAGGACTAAGGTGCATCTGACCCAAGCCATGATATTCTCAATCGCCTCATATGCATGCAAAAGGGGGATAAGGAAGACCTAAGAAGAGTTGATGCCTTTGAATTATGATGTTGGTGAAGAATACTGAATAGATCATGAACCACCAGAAGAACAAACAGGTCTGTCTTGGAAAAAATACAGCCAGAGTGCTCCTTGGAAGTGAAGATGGCAGGACTTCATCTCACATACTTTGGACATGTTATCAGGAGGGACCAGTCCCTGGAGAAGGACATCATGCTTGGTAAAGTAGAGGGTCAGAGAAAAAGAGGAAGAGCCTCGATAAGATGGATTGACACAGTGGCAGCAACAATGGGTTCAAACATAACAATTGTGAGGATGGTGTAGGACTGGGCAGTTTTTCATTCAGTTGTACATAGGGTCACTATGAGTTGGAACCAACTCGACGGCACCTAACACAACAACATATGTTTGAAAGGAGCGCTGGTAGCACAGTGATTAAGCGTTTGGCTGCTAACCAAAAGGTTGGCAGTTAAAGTGTACCGGCCACTTCGTGAGAGAAAGATGTGACAGTCTGCTTCTGTAAAGATTATAGCCTCGGAAACCCTATAGGGCAGTTCTACTCCTTCCTATAGGGTCACTATGAGTCAGAATCGACTTGACGGCAACAGGTTTGGTTTTTGGTATATATACCTACTCCACACTTATCGACTATCTTCGTTATCTGCCATTTCACATTTATGACAATAGTAGAAAATCTACTATCTGACTATTTTGCACATTAACAACATATGTCTGGCAGTAGCAAACGCTGAGGTGTGAGAAGAGAGTAACACTGGCTATGATGGCTAAGGTTATGTGACAGCTTGGCTGGGCCATGATTCTCAGTGGTTTGGCAGTTATGCAATGATGTAGTTATCCTCTACTGTGTGATCTGATGTAGTCATCCTCCATTTTTGCATAATAGCGATTTCCTCATAACGACTTGGTCTCTGGAATCTAACCAGGTAGATAAGTGAGGAGTGGGTGTATTTGAAAGTAATTTTTAAAAATTGAATTTGTATAGCTCCTGATAGCTTTTCATTAATCTATCTCCCAATCTTTAATTACTCTGAATTAGATTTTCTTAAATTTTTATTAGTAGCATTTAGTATTTCTTATGTTTGTAAAAAGATAAAGAAAAGCTGGATGACAACAGGAAAAAGTTCTACCCAAATTCTAAGTAATTGCAAAAAGTCTATAGTGGAGTCCCTCCTGATTCTTGAATTAATGGTTTTAAGTATTTGCCTCCGGTGATGCTCTGCCTTTACTCTCAATTAATTAGATAGATGCTACTGCTGCTTATCTGCCATAAAGGGAAATACGTCGTTAAAGAGAACATCTAAAAATCCTAAGCATTTAATTGAGACCTTACCAATCATGGGGATAGCACAATTTCGGACAACATTTTGTTCTGTAGTGCATGGGTTCGCCATGAGTTGGGGTCCAATTCTATGGCAGTTAACAATGAAAACAACAAAGAGTAACTGAAATAAGATACCTTAGAAAGAAATGACCTAGAATAGGGAGATCACCTTCTTGGTTGGTCAAAGATTATGCAGGGGTTCTGACAACAAGAATGTTTACTGGAGATGACTGATTTTAGAGTATAGATTTTCTTTTTTTAAGTGAAGAAATCAGTGCACTATTTGTGAAACTAGACATTACCTTTTTTCTATACCTGTGATCTAATTTAAAGATCTTAAATAGTTTAGTACAATGCCTGGCATATAGTAAGCATTTGATAAAAGGGTTAATGTTGATGTTGTTTTTGCCTTACTTAGAGGTGATGAGAAACACTGAAAGCCTGAATTCCAGGCTGGGCTCTGCCACTGACCAGCCACAGGACCTTATAAGAAGAGGGCCTTTCCTAAAAGTTGTGTGTTAGATATATTTACAACAATGACAAAAGGAAAAAGAAAAAGAGTATCTCCTGAGGCTGCTTATGTAAAACCAAATACCCCATGGGTTTTTGTTTCTTGGTTTGGAGGTTTAGGGTCATGGTTTCATGGGACATCCCAGTTAATTGGTCTAATAACATGTTTGGTGCTTCTGTTCTACCTCCTAGTTTGCTGTATAGTGCCTGGGGTCTTAAAGTCTTGCAAGTGGCCATCAAGTTACAACAATTGGTCTCTTATTTGCTAGAGCAACAGAGGAATAAGGAGAGTCAGAAACAGGAAGAAAAAATGAAATGTGTGGCTAATTGCCTCCATAAACAACTGCCTCCTTTGCACTGAGACCAGAAGAACTAGACGGTGTCCAGCAACCATTATTGAACATTTTAATCAAAGATTCTATACACGAATCCTGATCAAAAGGGAGAAAATGCAGAACAGAATTTCAAATTCCCACAAAATCCAGACTTTCTGCATGTAAGCTGGATGAACATCTGAAACTATGCCCTGAGATAATCTTTAAACCTTAAACCAAAAATATCCCCTGAAATCTTCTTAAAACCAAACAATTGTTTAGCTTAATTACTACAGAATGTCTGCCTTGAGCATTATGCTCTTTTAAGATCTATCTATATGGGATCAAATTGATAACAGCAACTGGAAAGAACAGATGGGAACCTTAGGAATCAGTGAGTTTATGTTAATGGGGGGAGGAACAATTTGGAAAAAGAGGGTGAGAATGGTTGTGCAACTCAAAGAATGTAATCAGTGTCACTGAATTGTACATGCAGAAACTTGTATTAGTGTATGTTTTTGATGTGTATATTCTCAAGAACAACAAAAATAGATTATTTTTTTAAAAAAGAACATATACCTTCCTTAAATACACTATGGTGGCATTCATATAAAGCATTCATTTAAAATTTTTGTTTTCATTGGGCATACAAAGAGGTCTGTGATGGGCTGTAAGTGAAAATAGCAGATTACAAAACAGTGGTATATCATTCCATTTGTCTGTGTGTGTGTGTAATGCATAGAAAATAGTTTCGAATGTTATACACCAACTTTTCTTGTGTGTTTGGTTAACTGTAGTCATTTCTGGATGGTGGGATTACAAGTGATTGTACTGAATATTTAATTCTAAGCATCATCTACATGGTACAATAAAGGCAGTTATTTGGCTGATTTTTTTTTTTTTAATATTTCAACTGGTGGTTTTGTCATCTCATAATCATAAAAGATAAATGTATCCATTTTTAGCTAGTAACTTTTTCCTGAAAATCTGTCACCAAAAGACTAGGGGGCAGGGGGAGGGATGAAGACAACATCTAACGTGACTCATGAAGACAGTTTATGTTTATAGAACCTAACA
Organism: Dugong dugon; assembly: GCA_030035585.1. Taxonomy (NCBI): domain Eukaryota; kingdom Metazoa; phylum Chordata; class Mammalia; order Sirenia; family Dugongidae; genus Dugong; species Dugong dugon. The sequence goes on from CM057465.1 coordinate 19,484,683, forward strand.
TTTAAAAAGCCATTTGTATGCACCTACAAGGCCTCCATCACTGTGAGAGATGTGGTAGCTGATTACACTGTTGCCTGTCACACAACCAAGGGGATTCATCTATGTCTCCAAAAGGGACATGGTGACAGATGTGATAAGAAGGGAGTAACTATGAATAGTGGTACTGTCAGAATGATCTATCACTTTTCACCTCGCACAGTTCTCTTACTGGTTCATTTAGCAAGCAATAGTAATCCCAGTTGCAAACCCTATGACTACAAAATTGTATATAGAAAACACTTTGATAAAAACAATCAGTTCAACTTGGATTTGAATTACAAGGACAAAGTGTTAAAGTAAGGAAGGTGGTTTCTTTTTTTTAAAATTTGCGTCAAAAAAAACTTTCTTTAAAAAAACATCGAAGTCTCCTTATAAACACTACAGCATGTTTGTGAAGCATGAGAGGACCTCCCAGGAACCACGCAGGCTAATTTACAGATCCATGGAGGATGAAGAATTTTCAGACTAGAAAGCTTTTCAGCTGTCAGAACTGAGCAGGGCTACAAGGCTTAGTCCAAAGAATATTCTGTCTGTGCCAGAGGTAGAAGAGAAAGCTCTTAAAAGGGACAGAGCTGAACTCAATCCCTTGTTGGCAAATGTCCTCTACATTTTATTTTAGATAAGTGTTACTTGAAAAAAGTTTTTTGTTTTTTTTTTTTTTTTACATTTACAACAGAGGTATTTTTAGGAAATTAAAAACCCAAATTTTCCTTTTCGCTCCGAAGCATGAAAAGATAAATGTATAATTAGATAGCTAGATAGACAGACAGATATAAAGAATATTGTAATGGTCTCATAAAACCAATTTGTTTAAAATTTCTAACTTTATATCTTAAAATAAGCTTTAAGTATTGTGAGTGAAATTCTATTTTGTAAACTAATACTTAGCTGTTAGGTTGGAAATAAGATTACTCATTGTTTCATATAGCACTTAATTTATGTTTTTAGGACTGTTTATGAAAGTTGAAAGAACTGCTTTTATTCAAACACCTTATAGCACAGGTACTATTGGAGTAATACGTAAATGAACATTATTTTAGAACTCTAAATCAAGACACATGACGCATTTTGTGACCTGCTAACAAGAAAACTCTTAGATAACAATTAAATCATACTATATATATTTTATAGATAATCTATTTTATTTCAATTGCATGAAATTATTACTGACCCAGTGCTGTACTTGTATTGCCTCAGTAATGTAAAATGGCAGGTTGAATTGTCTTTCTTATTAGAAACTGAAACTGGGGAAGTGGAGTTAATTTGCAAATGGCCTTCTAGGTTCTCAATTTTGTTGAAACTCTCTAAGACTGTTCATAAGTTGTAGCTCTTTCTAATATTTGGCCTAACTTTCTTTGCCTCTGAGGAAGATGCTTGCTATATAGCCCACATAGCTGGTGGTTTGGGGACACGCTATATACCAACTGCCATTTTCCCAGTAAAATGTGGGCCTTGGGAAAAAGCTAAAGCAACCGTGATACTTGTGTGAAGGAAAGAAAAAGGAAACCGTGCTGGCTCAAGAGCCAGGTGACACTTTCTCTCAATCTGTAAGGGGACGAGGGTGAGTAGGTGTACAGGCAAGGGTTAACTTAGCAGGCCTGGGTTGCTCAAACCCTGTACCTTCCAAACAAAGGCCTGTCTTCAGGACTGGCCCTAGGCTGGTTCCGGAGAGATAACTCCTGAGCTCTTGGAATATTCAGCCTGATAAGAGTAGTTTTGTATTCCTGAGGCTTTGAGCCCTGCTGTACCAGTTTGAAGGAGCTCTGGTGACAGCGCAATGGTTAAGCACTCTGATGCTAACCAAAAGGTCCACCAGCTGCTCCAAGGGAGCAAGATGTAGCAGTCTGCTTCCGTAAAGGTTTACAGCCTTAGAAACCCTGTGGGGCAGTTCTACTCTGCCCTATAGGGTCGCTATGAGTCAAAATCCACTCAACGGCAATAGGTTTGGTACCATTTTAGCCAGATAAGTTTATCCTTACAATGTGATTTATGGCAAACATCTGTTTTTGCTAAGTCTAAGTAGCTAAGGTCAGCCACTAAGACACTGCATGCCTATGTGACTTATACCTCCAATGAACACCCGGGACATCAAGGCTCAGATGAGCTTCCCAGGTTGGCAACACTTTGCACATCATTGCTGGGAGAATTAAATGTGTCCCCATGTGACTCCACTGGGAAAGGAATACGTGGAAGCTTACTTCTGGTTTTTCATGGACTTCACCCCATTCACCTTTTCCCTTTGCTGATTTTAATTTCTATCCTTTTGCTGTAATACAGTATAACCATTAGCATAACAGCGTTCCTTAGTCCTGTGAGTCCTTCTAGTGAATCATCGAGACTGATGACACAGTAGATAGCCAAATACAGGCATGAGGCCATTGGCTGCCCACTCCGGGCATTGCACAGCCTTGCCCAGTCCAGGCTATAAGTCAGACAAGGGCCATTCCCATCCTTCTTCTTCAAATAACTCATAAGAATTCTCATCCTTTTGACCAGGTTCTCTCTAGCATAAAGGAGGAGAAAGGGAATATACCATAGGCTGCCAGAAGAACAAACAAATCTGTCTTGGAAGAAATACAGCCAGAATGCTCCTTAGAAGCGAGGATGGAGAGACTTCGTCTCATGTACTTTGGACGAGTTACCAGGAGGGACCTGTCCCTAGGGAAGGACATCATGTTTGGTAAAGTAGACGGTAGCAAAAAAGAGGAAGACCTTCAAGGAGATGGATTAACACAGTGGCTGCAACAATGAGCGCAAACATAGCAACAACTGTGAAGATGGCTCAGGACCAGGCAGTGTTTCGTTCTGTTGTACACAGGGTCACTATGAGTCAGAACTGACTCGAGGGCACCTAACAATATGTATCTGACCTGGAAATGAAGCCGTTTTCATGGAGACCACCTTCTAGTCAAACAATAGACAAGCCCATAAAATTAACAATAACACCTGAGAGGATTGTGCTCCTTAGAACAATCAATTATAAGAGAACAAAAGGGCCATGTTTGCCCAAAAGCAAAGATGAGAAGTCAGGAAGGGGTAGAAAATCAGGACAAAAGAAACATGGACCCAGGGCGGAAATAGGGAGAGTGCTGACACACTATGGGAAATAAAGCCAAGGCCGTGGAACACTTTATGTACAAACTATCGAACGGGAATCCCTAACTTGCTCTGTAAACTTTCACCTAATTCACAATATAAATAAATAAAATTCTGCCAAAAAAAGAAAGTACTAAATAAAACATTAATGAGGGCATGATAAGACCTGACTTTCATGATTTCAGTTTTCTTCCTATTTAGAAGATATTGGTTTTAGAAGTTACCATTACAGGTAGTCCCTGACTTATGACAAGGTTCGGTTCCAATGACTCCATCGTAAGTCAGCTCTGATGTAAGTCAAATACCTGTTTTTTTTTAGTTTTCATAGCCTGCTATATGGCAGGGTTTGAACAGTAAATCTTGACATCGAACATTTGCGAGTGAACATCTGAGAATGATAACACAGGCAAATTAAGCGCTGCAACATCGTATGTAGTATATACGATAAAATGTACAAAAAAACCAAAAACCCAGACGATCGTAAGTGGGGTTCATCGTTAACTAGAATACATTGTAAGTAGGGGACTACATGTAATAGTAACTTCTTCATGAGAATTAACTTATTAGTTGTATGTCTTTATTATAGTCCAATATTAATGTATTATACACTAAATTGAATGTTAATGCATTACACAATATTAATGTATTATATAAATCCAATATTAATGTATTATACACAGTCACCTCATATGCATGTGAAAGCTGGACAATGAACAACGAAGACCAAAGAAGAACTGATGCTTCTGAATTATGGTGTTGGCAAAGAATACTGAATATACCGTGGACTGCCAGAAGAACAAACAAATCTGTTTTGGAAGAAGTACAGCTTGAATGCTCCTTAGAAGCAAGGATGATGAGACTTTGTCTCACATACGTTGGACATGTTATCAGGAGGGATGAGTGCCTGGAGAAGGACATCATGCTTGATAAAGTAGAGTGTCAGTGAAAAAGAGGAAGACCCTCAATGAGACAGATTGACACAGTCAGTGGCTGCAACAATGGGCTCAAGCATAACAATTGTGAGGATGGTGCAGGACTGGGCAATGTTTTGTTCTGTTGCACACAGGGTCACTATGAGTCAGGACCAATTCAACAGCACCTAACAACAACAACAACATACACTAAAAATAGCTGCCATTTAATTTGGAAACACAGCCCAACATACCCACTCCTCGCTTATCAACATGGTTACCAGGTTGTTATGAGAAAACCAGCATTCTGTGAAAATTGAGAATGACCACATGAGATCACAAAATGGAGATTACTACATTATTATAGAACTGCCAAATTACATCATTACATAACTGCTAAACCACTGAGAATCATGGCCCAGCCAAGCTGATACATAACGTTAACCATCACAGCCAGCATTACTCTCACCTCACAACTTGGATTTCGTTACTGCTGGATGTATGACAATATGCAACATAGTAGGATAATAGATTTCCTACTATTGTCGTAAATGCGAAATGTCGGATAACGGGACAGTGGATAAGTAAGGAGTAGGTGTACTAATCATGGAAATTGTTATAATTATTGGCTCATAATTTTAGTTTTTACTTTCATATTCAAAATTTATTTTTAACATAGATTTTAAAGTAAACCAGTAGTAGTATATTTGAGCTGCAAGTCTTTGGATTTTGTTATTTTGACAATGCATGCTTCACCTGAATCACATAAGTGACATTTTTTAAAATAACTTTATCTAATTAATACTCTTTATTAACAGCGCTATCAAAGATAATTTTTAAACAAGAGTTGACTGGGAATAAAATATTTAGGTTTAGAATTGCCCTGATCCCTCCACTTACTATCCAGCCTATTCAGTAGGGTAGATTTTTTTTATTTACACAGTTAGCAACTTCTCGGGTTCAAGAAGTGATGCCGAATGGGAATCTAATTTGCTGTATAAGCTTTCACCGGAAACACAATAAAATATATTTAAAAAAAGAAGAAGTGATGTCAAACAGCAGAGCTTAGTTATGATACAAACTGATTAAAATATGTGTTCCAAAGTAAAACAGCACCAGTAGTAAACAATCAGCAAACACAGAAGGGGAGACATTCTACAGAAAAATAGGGCCACCTCTTCAACAAATTGTGTTAAAAAGTAGGGGGTAGAAAGGCGACTGTTCTAGTTTAAGTAGAGACCTAAGAGACACAATAGTCCAAAGGTCAACCTGAACATCACAGAAAAAGAGACAAAAGACAATGTGTGACTCCTGATGGGGTGCAATAGAAAGCACACAGTACCAACTAGGAGTATTCTTGCCAAAAAAAATTAAACCTGAATCCTATAGTGCTCTATTTCTAAGTCCTAGGTTACATGAAATACAGGAGATAGAAACATGTTAAAGGACTCCAGAGATGCAATCAGGCAGATCCAGAATGTGGAAAATTCTCCAGGACAAGTGACCTGGTTTCTCCAGCAAATAAGTGACAGGAAGAAAGGAAAGGGGGAGGAGGACCTGTCATAGATTAAAAAGGATTTAAGAGACACATCAACCAAATGCAACGTGTGACATTATTAGCATTCTGATTTGAACAAGCTTGCTGTAAAAAGCCACTTTTGAATGACTGGTGCAATTTGAACATTGACTGGATGTATGATGATACTAAGGAATTACTGTTAATTTTTTAGGTGTGATAATGGCATTAAGATTACTTTTTTAAAGCTGCCCTTATTTTTAGAGATATATACTGAAGCATGTGTGAATGAAATAATAGGGTGTTTTGAGAATTGCTTTAAAATAATCCAGAAGGGGAAAACTTGGGAGGAGTACAGATGAAACATGACCGGCTATATGTTGGTAATTACTGGAGCTGACTGCAGGCATTTGGAGACTCATAGTTGTCACTGTACTTTGTTTAAGTATGAACATTTTCATAAGAAAAAGTTAATAAAAGAGAAATAGCAACCAAATGCAATGTGTGCTTCTTGATTGGAAGCACAATCAAGCACAAGTGGTTAAAGCATTCAGCTGCTAACCAAAAGGTGGGCGGTTTGACTGCACCAGCTGCTCTGTGGAAGAAAGATGTGGCAGTCTGCTTCCATAAAAATGGACAATGGGGCAGTTCTACTCTGTCCTACAGGGTTGCTATGAGTTTTACAACAAACCTGTAAAAGACATCTAGAAAAAGAAAGGGGTGGTGGCCTTAACTAAAGTAGGGCTCTACTTGGTTCCACTGATTTGGGTTTGGTCATACTATAAAAAGCTGACCAAGCACATGCTGTTCCTTCCTTTTAGAATATGCTTGCCCTTTTTCTCTGCCTAGAAAACTTCTACTCATCCTTCAAGACCCAGCATGAATGTCACTTCCTCAGTGAAACTTTACCTGTTCATCCCCTGACAGAATATGTCACTCCCTCTTTGGGGCTCCCACAATATTCTGATTACCCTATGACATTTCTTTTCACTTTTCATTATAATCCTCTGCTTAAAACTGTTTTTCTACTTCCTCATCTGCTTGCCTCCTCTCTTAATTGTAAGATGCTCAAAAGCAGGGACCTTTTTTTTTTTTTTTTGTTAAGACTATACACAGCAAAACAAACACTAATTCAACTGTTTCACATGTACAATTCAGTGACATTGATTACATTCTTCATGTTGTGTGACCATTCTCCCCCTCCTTTTCTGAGTTGTTCTTCCCTTATTAACATAAACTCACTGCCCCCTAAATTTTCTATCTTTTGATTTGCTATTGTCACTTTGACCCCATATACTACTACCACTACTACCCGTTGCAGTAGAGTGAATCCCAACTCATAGCAACCCTGTAGGACAGAGTAGAACTGCCCCATTGTAAATTTTTATGAAAGCACACTGCCACATCTTTCTTCCACGGAGTGGTTGGTGGGTTCAAACAGCCCACCTTTCGGTTAGCAGCTGAATGCTTTAACCACTGCAGCACCAGGGCCCATATAGATGGTTCTTAAAAGAGCATAATGTTCAAGGCAGAAATTCTTTACTAGTTAAGCTAAACTATTGTTTGGTTTTAAGAAGACTTCAGGGGATATTTTTGGTTTAAGGTTTAAAGATTATCTCATGGCAATAGTTTCAGGGGTTCAAACAGCCTCCATGGCTCCAGAAAGTGTGGAGTCCATGAGAATTTGAAATTTTGTTCTGCATTTTCCCCTTTTGGTCAGGGTTCTTCTACAGACTCTTTGATCAAAATGTTCAGTAATGGTAGCCAGGCACTATCCAGTTCTTCTGCTCTCATGGCAAAGGACGTAGTTGTTCATGGAGGCAACTTGCCACACATTCCATATCCTCTTCCCATTCCTGACTCTCCTTCTTCCTCTGTTGCTCCAGGTGAGGGACCATTTTTGATTCAGTGATATATTTGTAGTCCCTGGTAATTCAAAACATAGGTAGAACGTTCCATATAAAATCTAACATCCGTTCAATAGAAGTATACAGTGTAGAAAGAAGATAAACATAAACTGGAGGAAAAGGGGAAAGAGAAAAATTAAAGTACACAACATTTACTAGGCCACAGTTTGGAGATCACTGTACTTAATGGGACATGAGGTAGTGGAGGTAAGGCCCAGCAAGAGCTAAATTACGAGGTAAAACTAATCCTCTCTCCATCTTTCAGCTTCCACGGTCCTTTGAGGACCCAATTTCCTTTCTGCACAGCAAGCTCTAACTCTGGTCTCCAACAAAGAAAAGAAATCAAGTAATAAAATAATTAACTCAAATTGCAATTTAATAATTACCTGTTCCGGGAGTGTCTCAGAGAGGATCTGAAGGTGAACCAGTGGTAAACCCAATAGATTGAATGAAGTGATGAAGTGGCTGATATATGTATGGTGTTATGGATTGAACTGCATCCCCTGAAAATATGTGCTGTAAATCCTAAACCCCTGTCATGATTTGAATTGTGTCCCCCCAAAAATATGTGTCAACTTGGCTAGGCCATGACTCCCAGTATTGTAATCGTCTACCATTTTGTCATCTGATGTGATTTTCTTATGTGTTGTAAATCCTACCTCTATGATGTTAATGACGTGGGATTAGAGATAGTTATGATAATGGGCAGGACTCAATCTACAAGATTAGGCTGTGTTTTAAGACAATCTCTTCTGAGATATAAAAGAGAGAAGCAAGCAGAGAGACATGGGGACCTCGTACCACCAAGAAACAAGAGCCAGGAGAACAGTGCATCCTTTGGACCCAAGGTCCCTGTGCTGAGAAGCTTCTAGTCCAGGGGAGGACTGATGACAAGGACCTTCTTCCAGAACCGACAGAGAGAGAAAACCTTCCCCTGGAGCTGAGACCATGAATTTGGACTTCTAGCCTACTCGATTGTGAGAGAATAAACTTCTGTTTGTTGAAGCCCTCCACCTGTGGTATTTCTGTTACAGCAGCACTAGATAACTAAGACAATCCCTAAACCAGTGGATATAATCCCATTTGGAATACGACTTTCTTTGTTATGTTTAATGAGACCATATCAGTAGAGAGTGTGTCTTAAGCCAGTCATCTTTGAGGTATAAAAAGAGCAGATTAGGTACAGAGAAGAAAGCACAAATGGAAGATACACGCCACATGAAGATCACCAAGGAACTGAGAGACAGAGGCTGAAAAGAGACAAGGACCTTCCCCCAGCACCAACAGAAAGAGAAAGCCTTCCCCTAGAGCTGGCACCCTGAATTTAGACATCTAGCCTCCTAAACCGTGAGAAAATAAATTTGTTAAAACCACCCACTTGTAGTGTTTCTGTTATAGCAGCACTATGAAACTAAAACATATGGTGATATTTTGGTTGGATTTCCCTCCAATTAAACCATATTAGCAAATACATCACACTGTGTATAAGCTTAGTCTTAAGTAGAAGGTATTTTTACATTTAGAACTTGGCAAATCCTTACCACTGTAATAATTAAAAAAAAAAAAAAAAACTCATTGCAGTCTCCACCAGGTGGTTTTTTTTCCATTATACTGAACCAGTGCTTTAAAGTACCAATCCCGGCCATCTGTAATTTTCATCAAAAAAAAAGGTTGAGAATTTAGAGGCTTAATACATTGTGGGGTTGTTAACCAATGTCAAAAAACAACATGTGTACTACTATTTCATGAGAAACTATTTGCTCTGTAAGCTTTCACCTGAAGTACAATAAAATATATATTAAAAAAATAAATAAATAAATAAAGATTTAGATTTAAAAAAAAAATAATAAAATAAAGTACCAATCCCTAAGGAAGTCTGAGTAGAGCTATTATTGGAATCTATGAATATTGTTGGCATGAGTGATCCACCTACATATTCCAGAAGGAATTACCAATCTGTTTTGAAAATTGAGCAGTGCCCACATCATATTATTGAAGACTTCCTAGACTAGTTCAGTGTTAGGCTTGAAAAATCATTGCCTCGGGGCCAAGAGCCTCAGCTAAGAAAGACTAAAAGAAAAACAGCTTTCAAGTCTCAGCCCTGTGAAAGGATGCTACATCTCACCTGCGTAATTTTAGCTAAGCCTGTCCTTGTACCTCATCAGCAACAATGACACCAGTCCTGGCTCTGAAGGACAACAATCTTGAATAGAGAGGTGGTGTAGGGGGAATGAAAAAGGTGTTCTTCAATACCATCATCCCCTCCTCTCATTAACAACTAATGCTCAGGAGCCAGATAATTTACATAATGAGGTAACTATATAGTTTCTACTGCAAAACGTAAAAACTTCTAAAGAAATAGCATAAATTCTGTAGGCCAATTATTGCTAGGTGCATAGTGGTTAAGAATGCTAGCTTCAAAGTCAAAAGACCTGGGTTCGAATCCCAGCTCAGATGCTTTCTGAATATGTCACCTTGTGCATATACTTACCGTTTTTCTGCCTCAGTTTCCTCATCTGTAAAAGGGAGATAATATCACCTTTCTTATAGAGTTAAGAAAATTAAATGAAGTAATCCATGTAAAGTGTTTGGCACAAGGCTGGCATATAGTACCATAGATGTTTGCTACTAATGACCTTTGATTGCTCCTAAGAACCTCAGTAATGCAATACTGAGCCAGATTCATGGTCTAGTCAGCCTAGTATTTATCTCTTATGGTGGCAGCAAGGAGCATATTGAGACAGAAGAGGGTGCTTTCTTTGGTTATTATCTCAAATGAGTAAAACTTTATCTAAAAAATCCCTAATTTCTTTAACAAAATCTCTAAAAATAATACATCACCTCATGAATGTATTTCCCTTATTCTTCACCATATTTATATTTGTGACTGGTACTAACTTATCTTAGCTACACTAAAATACTACTTCAAAAATGCAAGAGGGTACCCCTAATTTTTTTGTTTACCAAGATTTTGTGAACAAATTCATATTTACCTTATCCCTTAGTTTTTTAAAATTATTTTTGTATGTGTGTGTGAAAATATATACAATAAAACATACACCACTTCATAATTTCTACATGTACAATTCAGTGACATTGGTTACATTCTTCAAGTTGTGCCACTCTTCTCGACAACCTTTTCGAAACTATTTCACCATCATCAATACAAAGTTGCTGCCTTCCTAATCTTCTCATCTATCCTTCTGAGTTGCTGTTGTCAATTTGATAACATATAGGTAATTCTTTAAAAGTGTATAATGCTTAATGCAGAAATTCTTTTCTAATTATTGTTTGGTTCAAAGATGACTTCAGGGGCTTATCCCTTAGTTTTGATCTCATGGTCTTGATTTAGATTTTTTTTTTTTAATCAGCTTTTAATTTCAGAGATGAGAGAGTCCTAAGCTTTCAACAACTGATTATCCAGTTTCTAATGTATTTAGTTCAATTCAGCATGGATTTTTTTTTTTTTTTGAGCTCCTATTGCAAAGCCAAAAACTGAAACATGCAAAATGTAAGATGGGGGCTTCTGTTTTCAAAGAGTTTAAAAGTCTGCTGGGGATTTAGTCAATCAAACTTTTTTTTTTTTCCGATGACCTACAAATGACCCACTGTGTATGTAGCTGTATAATCTAGAGATTAAGAGCACTGACCCTGGAGCCAGACTATCTGGGTTCAAATTCTGGTTCTGCCACTTACTTGTGGATAACCTTGGGCAAACTGTTTAAACTCTTTAAGTCAAGTTCCTTATCTGTAAAATTGAAGTAATAACATTATCTGGGGTTTTATGAGGATTAAGAAGTTCCAAGTTAAGCACTTAAAACAGCAGCTGAGTGGCATATAGTAAGCACTATTCAAAATGTCCACAATTTCAGGTAGGTATTAGGGCTATTACAAAGATTCCTGTTCTCTTCTCTTCCCGACATGTGGAATGCATACATGGTAAGACTTAATTTTCCCACTCCCTTTTAAGTTAGGCATGACCATTTTTCTGACTCTGGTAAATGAAATATGAGAAGTGAAATGTGTCACTTCTGAGTAGAAGCTCAAAAACCAGTACATAATTTAGCAAGTTAATTTCCTCTTGCCATGGTGGTCAAGCAAGCATGTGCTGAGATGGAGCCTCTGATAGTTAGATATGTGTCATGGATTGAATTGTGTCCCCCAAAAATATGTGTATCAATTTGGTTAGGCCATGACTCCCAGTACTGTGTGATTGTCCACCATTTTCTCATCTGATGTGATTTCCCTATGTGTTGTAAATCTTGTTTCTATGATGTCAGTGAGATGGGATTAGTGGCTGTTATGTTAATGAGGCAGGCCTCAATCTACAAGATTGGATTGTGTCTTGAGCCAATCTCTTTGAGATATAAAAGAGAGAAGCAAGCAGAGAGACATGGGGAGCTCATACCACCAAGAAAGCAGCAGTGGGAGCAGAGCACATCCTTTGGACCTGGAGTCCCTGGGCCTGAGAAGCCCCTCGACCGGGGAAGATTGATGCCAAGGACCTTCCCCCAGAGCCAACAGAGAGAGAAAGCCTTCCCCTGGAGCTGATGCCCTGAATTTGGACTTAGAGCCTACTAGACTGTGAGAGAATAAATTTCTGTCTGTTGAAGCCATCCACCTGTGGTATTTCTGTTACAGCAGCACTAGATGTCTAAGTACAACCGGAATGCTTCTTAGAAGCAAGGATGGCAAGACTATGTCTTACATACTTTGGACATGTTGTCAGGAGGGATCAGTCCCTGGAGAAGGACATCATGCTTGGTAAAGTACAAGGTCAGCGAAAAAGAGGAAGACCCTCAATGAGATGGACTGACACAGTGGCTGCAGCAATGGGCTCAAGCATAACGATTGTGGGCATGGCATGGAACAGGGCAGTGTTTCATTCTGTTGTACATAGGGTCACTATGAGTCGGAACCAACTTGACAGCACCTAACAACAACAGATGACTAAGAACGTGTGACTAAATGTCAGACGTGTGACTAAGATGAGCAGAGCCCTTCACTAATCCACGATGGACATGTAGCTTGAGTGATAACTAAATTTTATGCTGTTAAACCACTGAGATTTTGGGGTTCTTTGTTACTGCAGTTTACCCTAAGGCTATCCTAACCAGTACACAATCATTGCAGTCACTAGAGACATAGTGGTGAATCAAACTGCAAAATAATTGCCCTTATGAAGTTTCTCAAGACATGACTGCAATAATGCAATTAGAAAACAAACTACTAATAAGAAGCCAAATTGACTAATTTGATTTTACTGCCTTCTACTGTGAGAGCTTTGAAATGTGATAAAGGAATCAAAATTGAGGAAACAGGTAGAGGAGAAAAGAGGCATCCATATATTATCTCATCTTAGTTAACCCTTAAGCACCTCTCAAAACGCATGACACAGCTAAACAAGCCAGGGATCATCTCATACAAGCACAAAGGAACTGTGAAGAGATCTGAACATGAGCATCACGAAACCCTGATGTATCGAGAAACCTGTGGGACTGTACTCTGGCTCTGCCTTTAACTGGCTGTGTAACCCTGACCAGTGTGATGAGTTGTCAGTCCCAAGAGTCCCTTAACACTTGGAAATAAGGAAATATGATCTCCCTGACTGAGAGATAAACTGTATGATGCAACTGAATATTAATCATTCATTCATTCATTCTTCCAATCTCCTATGTGCCAGGGAAGGTACTATGCACAATGACACAATGAGAGATGAAATCCTGCTCTCAGGAAGCTTACATTTACTGTGAAATATATGTAATTACAAATTGTTAAACAAATTAATTTCATATAGTGCAGATAGTGATAACTGCTTTGAAACAAACAAACGTGATAAATGAGATAGGGGAATGGCCCTTTAGATCAAATGGCCAGGGAATCCTTGAGAAAGTGTCATTTTGGCTGAAACACAGATCAACTTGATGGCAACGGGTTTGAGTTTTGGGAATCTACTCCTGGTTAAGCACTTAGCTGCTAACCAAAAGGTTGGCAGTTGGAACCCACCCAGTGACTCTATGGGAGAAAGACCTAGTGATCTGTTCCCAGAAAGATTCCAAAACCTGTTGCCGTCGAGTCAATTCCAACTCATAGCAACCCTATGGGACAGAGTCGAACTGCTCATAGGATTTCCAAAGCTATAAATCTTTACGGAAGCAGACTGCCACATCTTTCTCCAATAGAGTCTAGTGGGTTTGAACTACAGTCCTTTCAGTTAACAGCCCAGCACTTAACCACTGTACCACCAGTGCTCCTCCATAAAGATTACAGCCTAGAAAACCCCATGGGGCAGTTCTACTCTGTCACACGGTGTCATGGATTGAATTATGTCCCACAAAAAAATATGTGTATCAGTTTGGCTGGGTCCTGATTCCTGGTATTGTGTGATTTTCCTATATGTTGTAAATCCTGCCTCTATGATGTTAATGAGGGAGGATGGGTGGCAGTTGCGTTAGTAAGGCAGGACTCAAATCTACAAGACTGAATTATGTCTTGAGGCAATCTCCTGAAATATAAAAGAAGTGAGCAGAGACACAGAGGGACCTCATAACACCAAGAAAGCAGTGCCAGGAGCAGGGCGTGTCCTTTGGACCCAGGGTCCCTGTGCGGAGAAGCTCCTAGTCCGGGGCACCACTGATGAGAAGGCCAACAGAGAAAGCCTTCCCCTGGAGCTGATGCCCTGAATTTGGACTTTTAGCCTACTTTACTGTGAAGAAATAAATTTCTCTTTGTTAAAGCCATCCACTTGTGGTATTTCTGTTGTAGCAGCACTGGATGACTAAGACACATGGGGTTTCTATAAGTTGAAATTGACTCAACAGCACTTAATAACAGCAACAGTTTACTCCCCTTACCTCTCCTTCTTCCTCCTCAAGCTAAGTCAGAGGCTCCTCTGTGATCTCATAGCATCCTATGAATACCTCTATTGGAGACGCTACTGTTTTTAACTATGTGTTACATGTCTGTCTTCTCCATTAGAAGAGGGATCATGTTATTCTTTAGAGATTGCCTACCATAAAGTAGGTGTTCAATAAATATGTCTGAGTGAATAAATGGATGCTATGAAATCACCAAGGATGAAACAGCTGATTGGAAAGATGATGATCTGATCAGCCTTGGTGGAGGAAATGCACACCACAACAAAACAGGCCATGTTATAAAAGGTGCATTCATTGCCTGTTCAAGAAAACTCACAGACTCTGAGATGGCTGAAGAGCATATATTCCCTGGGAGAGGAGAAAGTGGTGAAAGGAAAAGGAGAAAGGGGGAGGCAAGAGCCAGAAGCAAGGGCTGCTGGAGTTGATAGATTTTTTTCCCCCTGCTTGTAGCAGACAGAATGTCTCTGAAGGAGAGTGAATCCATAGGAAATTCATAGACTGTTGTGGGTATATAGTACTCACATTTTAAAAATATGTGCCTAATCTTGTTATTATTGTTGTTAGCTGCCATTGAGTCGGCCCTTGACTCATGGCGATGGCATGTGTTTTCAGAGCAGAACTGCTCCATAGGGTTTTCTTGGCTGTAATCTTTATGGAAGCAGATTACCAGATCTTTCTTCCACAAAGCTGCTAGGTGGGTTCAAACCACCAACCTTTCAGTTAGCAACTGTCTTAGACTGTGTTCTCTAGAGAAGCAAAACCAGTGAAGCATATTGTGTGTATATATATATACACACACATACATACATATATAATATAGAGAGAGTGAGAGAGAGAGAAAGAAAGAGATATTTATCTCAAAGAAATGGCTCATGGGTTGTAGAGGCTGGCAAGTCCCAAGTCCATGGGTAAGGTGTCAGGCTAGAGGTTTCTCCTGACTCAAGTAGCTGCAGGGGCTGACGAACCCAAGATTGGCAGGTCAGATGACAGGCTGCTGGCTCAAGGGCTGTGGAAGCTGAGAATCAAGATCAGCAGGTAAGACGGCAAGCTGCTGGCCCACAGGCTACAGAGGCTGACAAATCCCAAGATCAGCAGGTAATACAGCAGGCTGCTGGCTCTAGTCCCAAGAACTGGAGGTCAGATTATGACAAGCCAGATGCAGGATCCAGAGAAAGCAAAAGCCAGCGAGCTTTGCCAGAACATTGATTTAGGAAATAATGTTGGAGTTATTATTCCCTTTCCTTGAGCACAGAGAATGTGACCCAGCTGGAGTTGGGCTCACAAGGACTCACAAGGACACATCAACTGGGCCCTGAGGTATAAAGACAATAGCTAAGATAATCTTGGAATAATATCTTTTAGGAAACTTTCACATAAAACCAATCAAACAGAACACAAAAGACTTTCTACTCTTATCTTCTTCTATAAGCATTTAGTGAGTTGAAATTTGTTGGACCACTGAAGACCCTCCTGACTATTGTTACTGAAACCTGTACCAATGATTGTTAAGAAAGACAATTCAAAATGTAGGATCACCGTTTCTAGCCAATCTGTGAAAAGGCTAAGCTTTCAATAGTTTTGTCTATTTGTAATGTTAATATATACTGATGACTCTGTAATGGTCTTTGGACTCAGGCAGACATGGCTGTGGCAGCATGCTTGTCTGTTTTCCCATTCTTGCCTATTCTGTAATATTCTTTGGACTTGGACAGACATGGCTCTGGCAGCATGGCTGTCTGCTTCCCACTTTTGCCTTTTTGAATATATGCTGAATAAAACTATCTTTTTGCTTTACTCAACTTTGTGATGTTTTTCCCCCTACGACAACATCCATACATAATGGATGCAGGCCACAACCCCGAGGAAACTCCTCTTACAACTGATTGGCTGATCACATCAGAGCACATCACGGAAGTGACTACATCGTTACATAACTGCCAAACTACATCATTACCTAACTGCCAAACCAGTGAGAATCATGGCCCAGCCAAGTTGACACACAACCTTAACCATCACAGCAGCTGATCACAAACTGCTTGCGCCACCCAGCCTCCTCACCTAATCTTGGAAGAGCTTAATTAAAGAAAAGTGTTTTGATGCACACAAGAGCAGAAATCTAGAGAATTCTTTCAAAAGTAACTTTTTTTTTGCTGTTGAGTTGATTCTTTTTCTTTTTATTATTTTTATTTTATTGTACTTCAGGTGAAGGCTTACAGAACAAATAGCTTCTCATGAAACAGTAGTACATGTTGTTTTATGACATTGGTTAACAACCCCACAACATATTAACCCTCTAAATTCTCAACTTTTTTTTTTTTTGGTGAAAATACACATAGCCAAAGATACACCGTTTCAAAAATTTCTACATACACAGTTCAGTGACATTGACTATGCTCTTCCAATTGTGCTGTTATTCTCACTTAAGATGAAGGTTTACAGAACAAAATAGTTTCTCATTTAACAGTTACTACAAATGTTGTCCTATGATAACGGTTAACAATCTCACAACACATCAACAATATCCTTACTCAACATTGGGTTCCCTATCACCAGCTTCCTTGTCCCCTTCTGCCTTCTGGCCCCTGTCACTGGACTCCTGTACCTCGTTAGTCTCATTTGGTTTTATGGGGCTGTCCACTCACAGGCTGAACAGTGAACCTCGGAGGTAACTTCACCACTGAGCTAAAAGGGTGTCTGGGGGCCATACTCTCGAAGTTTCTCCAGTCTCCCTTAGGCCAGTAAATCTGGTCTTTTTTTTTGTGAGTTAGAATTATGCTCTACATCCTTCTCCAGCTCTGTCCAGAACCCTCTGTTGTGATCCTGGTCAGAGCAGTCAGTAGTGGTAGCCGGGCACCATCTCAAAAGTAACTTTTAAAGAAAATGTCAGCCTTTTTAAAAAGATCTGCCCAGGCAACACTGGACACTTTCTTTGAGGAGATGAACTATATCAAACACCTGCTGGGGATCTCCAAGTGTACTTTAAGCTCATCTTTTGCCCTCTTCAAAACACATAGACTTCTGGTCTAAATTTTGTTGTGAACTTCAATTTATTTTCTTTAGAGGGGAGAATATAATTTGATTTGCATATCTGCAAAGTTTTTTCCTAAAGTGTTACTGTGGCATGTGACATGAACTAAATAGAGGAATCTGACCTAACAATGAACAGGGAGGGAGGGGGCCTGGAGGCATAAAGGACTGGTTTGCTTAGGAGCTTTATTAAAGTCCCCGACCAAGTGGGAGTGAGAACAAAAACAGAATGGAAACCTGAGCCAACTGAAAGTTAAATAAGAAGAAGACAAACTTGCATAGTAAAATAAGAAAACCTTTGAAAATGGAAAAGGATGCCTAAAGAGCTGGTCTTAGAAAGAGGACAGCACCCTAGTAATAAAAGAGATTAAACAGTTTATCTTTCAAGGAAGAAGGAACCATTCTAAAAAACAAAAGCTGCCTGACACTTAAATAATTTAATTGAACTGAGTTAGTATGAAGGACAACTATGCATGCTATGACACAGAAAACAGGAGTTCTACACACTGTGGTATTGAGTAAGGACCGAGTGTTCATAGAGGGATGACTAAGACAATTGTATCTGTGGTTATTAATTGGAACTAGGTAAGGCAATTCAGTGACACCCATGTCCACACATCCTGTGAAAATTAGTACAAGTCATTGAACTATAGTAACCCTAGAACTATTTTTTCAGAAAACGTCAGAAAAAGGGGGAGTTCCGGCAAAATGGAGCTCTAGGCAGAAGCACCATGCCGTCCCTCCACAGCAAAGATCCGAAAAACTAAGCTGAACAGAGAATACAACAATCCTGATACCCTAAAACATCAAATGAAGAGATAAAAGAACTCAGCCAAGCACCAAATGGAGTGAGAAAACTAACAGAACGGAGAGCGAGGAGAGATTCATGCAGAGG
Organism: Dugong dugon; assembly: GCA_030035585.1. Lineage (NCBI taxonomy): Eukaryota > Metazoa > Chordata > Mammalia > Sirenia > Dugongidae > Dugong > Dugong dugon. The sequence continues at coordinate 19,502,952 of CM057465.1, forward strand.
TCCCCTACCAGCTCACGCAGCCCAGATCCGCCATCTTGGACTCCTATCGGAGACCAGCAAACAGGGGGTACGAGAAAGCAGCTTCATGGAGCTTCCAGCGGGAGACAAACCAACCAGTAATTTGCGATAGACGCTTTCCCACCCCTACTCGGCCTCCTCTACTTCCCGCAGCCACAATCTCTGGTCCAGGAAACACCTGCTGCTTCGATTCCACACAACCGAATGGGCCGGATCTCTGAGTGCCATTTGTTGGCTGCTGGTATTGCTTTTTTCTGCTTCTTTTGATTTCCTCCTTACCTCTCACCACCTCCCCCTCCTTTTGCTCAAATACCTGGCTCCGTGTGCCATCTTTGCTTCTTCCTAAGGGGCTGCAGAGCTCCGGTAGTTTATGATATACGCTTTCCCACTCCCTACCCTTCTTCACCCACACTCAGCCCCCTCTGCTTCCTGCGGACACAGTCTCTTGTCCGAGAAACACCAGCTGCTTGGATTCCACCAGCCCACACTAGCTGGCTCTCTGAGTGCCATTTGTTGGCTGCTAGTGTTGGTTTTTTTTCTGCTTCGATTTCTTCCTTACCTCTCACCACCTCCCCCTCCTTTCACTCAAATAGCTGGCTCCGTGCACCATCTTTGCTTCTTCCTGAGGGGCTGTGGAGCTCCATTCGAGCGTGGAGCTGCTTCCCAGCCTGGGCTGCCACGCCGGTGGGATCACAGGACTTTTGTTTGTTTGTTTGTTTTGAATTGTTTGTCTGTTTTCTTTTCCTTCTCTTGAGTTGGGGGCCCTTTCTGGCCAGACGGTGCTGCGTGGCAAGGAGACTTCCCCCTCAGCTTCCACAGATGTGCAGAGGGATCCCTGCGAGCATTTCTTTTTTGGATGTTTTTTTTTTTTTTAATTTGTTTTGTTTTCTTTTCCCTCTTTTTCCCTTTTTGTCTTTCTTCATTGCTCAGTTTCTCATCTCTCTATATCTTCCTTCTCTTTCTGTTCCCTGAATACCTGGTGTGGTATACCTCTATGCCTTCCAGCCAGGCTGTACTACAACATCTGAGAGCGACTTCCCCAGACCTCACAGCTGCACTGGTGGGATCCCTGGGAACTTTGTGGTTCTTTAACCTTTCTGACTTTTATTTATTCATTCTTTTCTTTTCTTCCTCTTCCCCTTTCTGGTTCTCTACATTTCATAGTCTCATCTCTCACTCCAACAGCAAGCTCCCCTAGCATTCTTTTTTGTTTGTATGTTTTTGGCTCCTGTTCCTCTCTCCTCTCTCCCATATCCATCTTAGCTACACACATAACAATCTCCCCGCTGCATCCTGCCTACCTGCACCATGTGCTCGACATCACACCAACAAGCAGCACAGGCACGTCCTACTGGAACCTGCCCTGCACTGATTACTGACCCGCCCTGGTGGCTGTAGTAAGTGCCACAAAAAACCCATCCCAGTAACTCCTCTTCAGCTAGACCTGCCCTGCCATACCATATCTGAGTGACTGACCCTGCCAATTGGAGAAGCAGGCGAAAAGTATTGTGCACACAGATGAGCAAACAACAAAGAACACACAGTCCACCTGCTCAGACATAGTCAAATTTAAAAAAAAAAAGGGATGAAACAAACAAATCTACAATCAATAAACAAGAAAAATAACTACTTAATGCCCCGAAGACAACAGACAATATCAAAACATTTACAAAAACAGGACAGGATGGTTCCAGGAGGCATCCAAAATAAAACACCAGATGACTTTACAGTGGAAGAAAATGCACGAGAATTACCTGATGGGGAATTCAAGTCTCTCCAAGTCTCTAATACTCAGAATTCTCCAAGAGCTGAGGCAAACATGATGAAAAAATAGACAAATTCATGGAAAATACAGACAAAAAACTGGAATAATTCAGGAAAATAATGCAGGAACAAAATGCCAAAATAAATTCACAACTAGAAATTATACAAAACAACAATTAGAAATCCAAAAGATAAACAACAAGATTTCAGAAATGGACGGTGCCATAAAAGGGCTGAGAATTAGATTTGAAACTGTGGAAGACAGGATCAGTGGAATTGAAGACAAACACTTGGATACAATTCTATTTCAAGAAAACTCAGAAAAAAGAACAAAGAAAAATGAAGAGACACTGAGAGTTATGAGGGATACAATCAAAAGCAAAAATTTTCAAATGATTGGAATTCCAGAACAGGGGGAGAAAACAGAAAACACAGAGAGGATCATTGAAGAACTGCTGACAGAAAACTTCCCCAATATCATGAAAGATGAAAAGCTGGCCATCCAAGAAGCTCAACGAACCCCATATAGGAGAGACCCCAAAAGAAAATCACCAAGGCATATCATAATCACACTCGCCAAAACCAAAGACGAAGAATCCTGAGAGCAGCTCGTAAAAAACAACAAGTCACATACAGAGGAGAAACAATAAGACTAAGCTCAGATTATTCGGCAGAAACCATGCAGGCAACAAGGCAATGGGACGACATATATAAAATCTTGAAAGAAAAAAATTGCCAGCCAAGAATAATATATCCTGCAAAACTCTCATTCAAATTTGATGGTGAAATTAGGTCATTTCCAGATAAACAGAAATTAACGGAATATGTAAAAGTCAAACCAAACTTACAAGAATTATTAAAGGAAGTTCTTCGATCTGAGGACAAACAACTTCAGCTCACAGGCAGAATCTAGGACACAGGATCATACCAACCAGATACCAATCTAGGAAATGACCTCTCGAGGACTATCCAAAACCGAAAGAAATACAACAGGGAATCAGAGCAGTTAAGTAGTAAATGACAACAACATCAAAACAATAAAAAAGGGAATAAACAGCACAGGTATAGAACCTTCTAATGGAGAGGAAGGCAAGGCAATACCAAGTAATGCTAGACTGCTTCAAACTTAGAAAGATACAGGTAAAATTCATGGTAACCACAAAGAAAGTTAACAAACATACTCATAAAAAAAAGAGGAAAAACATAAAGTCTCAGCAAAAAACAAAAACAAAAGAAATGAAAAAAAAAAATCCACAAACAAAAGTAACTCAGCACAAGAGAGTAAGAACAACAAAGAAAACTTCAGCACCACAAAAAAAAAGCACTACTAAATGACAGCAACAAACTCACATCTATCAATAATTACACTGAATGTAAATGAACTCAATGCACCCATAAAGAGATGGAGAGTGACAGAATGGATAAGAAAACAGGATCCATCAATATGCTGTCTACAGAAGACACACCTTAGAAACAAAGATGTGAATTTATTAAAAGTCAAAGGTTGGAAAAAAATATATCAAGCTAACAACTACCAAAAAAGAGCAGGAGTGGCAATTCTAATCTCAGATAAAATAGACTTTAAAATGAAATCTACCATAAAAGACAAAGAAGGAGACTATATAACGATAAAGGGGATGAGCCATCATGAAGACATAACCATAATAAACATCTACATACCCAATGACAGGGCTCCAAATACATAAAACAAACTCTAACAACACTGAAAAGAGAAATTGACAGTTCTACAACAATAGTAGGAGACTTCAACACACCACTCTCAGTAAAGGACAGAACAACTAAGAAGAAACTCAGCAAAGATACAGAAGACCTAAAGGGCACAATCAGCCAACTTGACCTCATAGACATATATAGAACATTCCATCCAACCGCTGCAAAGTACACATTCTCTTCCAATGCACATGGAACGTTCTCCAGAATAGACCACATCTTAGGCCACAGAGAAATCCTCAACAAGATCCAAAATGCTGAAGTACTTCAAAGTATCTTCTCTGACCACAATGCCATCAAGGTAGAAATTAACAATAGAAAGAGCAAGGAAAAAAATCAATTACATGGAAACTGAATAATTGCCTGCTTACACATCACCGGGTATTAAAAGAAATCAGAGATGGAATCAAAAAATTTCTAGAATCAAATGAAAATGAAAACACATCATACCAAAACCTTTGGGACACAGCAAAGGCAGTCCTCAGAGGACAATTTATAGCAATAGATGCACATATCAAGAAAGAAGAAATGGACGAAATCAAAACATTAACTACAGAACTCAAACAAATAGAAAGAGAACAGCAAAAAAAGCCCACAGCCACCGGAAGAAAGGCAACAGTAAAGATCAGAGCAGAAATAAATGAAATAGAGAACAGAAAAACAATAGAAAGAATCAACAAAACCAAAAGTTGGTTCTTTGAAAGAATCAACAAAATCGGCAAACCACTTGCCAGACTGACAAAAGAAAAACAGGAGAGGACGCAAATAACCCAAATAAGAAATGAAATGGGGGACATTACAACAGACCCAACTGAAATAAAAAGGATTATAACAGAGTATTATGAAAAACTATACTCCAACAAATTTGAAAACCTAGAGGAAATGGATAAATTTCTAGAAACACACAGCCTACCCAAACGACAACAAAGTGATGTTGAAAATCTGAATAGACCCATAAGAAGAGAAGACATTGAAAAGGTAATAAAAAAAACTCCCAACCAAAAAAAGCCCTGGCCCAGATGGCTTCACTGGAGAATTCTACAAAACATTTACAGAAGAGCTTGTACTGGTACTACTCAAGCTATTTCAGAGCATAGAAGAGGAAGCAACACTTCCAAATTCATTCTATGAAGCCAGCATAACGCTGATAACAAAACCAGGCAAAGACGTCAAAAAAAAAAGAAAATTACAGACCAATATCTCTCATGAATATAGATGCAAAAATTCTGAACAAAATTCTAGCCAATAGACTTCAGCATCATATCAAAAACATAATACACCACAACCAAGTAGGATTCATACCAGGTATGCAAGGGTGGTTCAACATTAGAAAATCAATCAACGTAATCCACCACATAAATAAAAGGAAAGAAAACAATCACATGATCATCTCAACTGATGCAAAAAAGGCATTTGACGAAGTCCAACACCCATTCCTGATAAAAAATCTCCATAAAATAGATATCGAAGGGAAATTTCTCAACATAATAGAGGGCAGCTATGCAAAACCAATGGCCAACATCATTCTTAATGGAGAGAGGCTGAAAACATTCCCCTTGAAAACAGGAACAAGACAAGGATGCCCTTTATCACCACTCCTATTTAACATTGTGCTGGAAGTTCTAGCTAGAGCAATAAGGCAAGAAAAAGAAATAAAGGGCATCCAAATTGGTAATGAAGAAGTTAAACTGACCCTGTTTGCAGATGATATGACACTATACACAGAAAACCCTAAAGACTCCATGAGAAATCTACTGGAACTAATAGAAAGATTCAGCAGAGTAGCAGGATACAAGATAAACATTCAAAAATCAGTTGGATTCCTATACACCAATAAGGAGAACGATGAAAAGGAAATCAGGAAAACTACCATTTTCAATAGCCCCTAAAAAGATAAAATACTTAGGAATAAATCTGACCGGGGATGTAAAAGACCTATACAAAGAAAACTACAAAACACTACTGCAAGAAACCCAAAGGGATCTACATAAATGGAAAAACATATGAAACATAAAAACAATGAAAATGACAATTCTACCCAAAGCAATTTACAAATACAATGCAATCCCAATCCAAATACCAACAACATTCTTCAAAGAGATGGAAAAACTAATCATTTACTTTATATGGAAAGGGAAGAAGCCCCGAATAAGTAAAGCACTACTAAAGAAGAAGAATAAAGTGGAGGACTCACACTACCTGACTTCAGACCCTACTATACAGCTACAGTAGTCAAAACAGCCTGGTACTGGTACAACAACAGATACATTGACCAACGGAACAGAATTGAGAACCCAGTTGTAAATCCATCCACCTACGGTCACCTGATCTTTGACAAGGGCCCAAAGTCCATCAAATGGGGAAAAGACAGTCTTTTTAACAAACGGTGCTGGCAAAACTGGATCTCCATCTGCAAAAAAATGAAACAGGACCCATACCTCATGCCGTATACAAAAACTACTTCAAAATGGATCAAAGACCTGAATATAAAGCCTAAAACTATAAAGTTCATAGAAGTAAACACAGGACCAACACTTCAGGCCTTAATACATGGCATTAACAGGTTACAAACCATAACCATCAACGCAGAAAACCCAACAGATAAGCTAGGTAACTGGGATCTTCTAAAAATCAAACACCTATGCTCTTCAAAAGACTTCACCAAAAGAGTAAAAAGAGAACCTACAGACTGGGAAAAAATTTTTGGACAGTACAAGTCAGACAAAGGTCTAATCTCCATAATCTACAAGAAAATCCAACACCTCTACCACAAAAAGACAAATAATCCTATTAAAAAATGGGCAAAGGAAATGAACAGACACTTCACCAAAGAAGACATTCAAATGGCCAACAGACACATGAGGAAATGCTTGCGATCACTAGCCATTAGAGAAATGCAAATTAAAACCACAATGAGACACCCTCTCACCCTGGCATTACTGGCACGAATCAAAAACACTGGAAATAACAAATGTTGGAGGGGCTGCGGGGAGATGGGAACTCTTATGCACTGCTGGTGGGAATGCAAAATGATACAACCATTTTGGAAGATGATATGGCGCTTCCTCAGAAAGCTAGAAATAGACATACCATTGGATCCAGCAATCCCACTCCTAGGAATATATCCTGGAAAAATAAGAGTCATCACTCGAATAGACATATGCACACCTATGTTCATGGCAGCATTGTTCATAATAGCAAAACGATGGAAACAACCTAGATGCCCATCAACAGATGAATGGATAAACAAACTATGGTACGTACACACAATGGAGTACTATGCAACAAGAAAGAACAACAATGAATCTGTGAACCATGTCATAACATGGATGAAACTGGAGGACATTATGCTGAGCGAAATAAGTCAATCACAAAAGGACAAATATTGTATGAGACCTCTATTGTAAAAACGCATGAAAAAGTTCACACACAAAATGTAACAATCTTTGTTGGTTTCCAGGGATGTGAGGGGTTGGGGGGAAATACTAAATAGGCAATAGATAAGTGGTATCTTGGGTGAAGGGTGAGACGGTACACAATACAGGGGAAACTAGCACAACCTGTACAAGGAAAGGTCATGGAAGCCCCATAGACACATCCAAACTCCCTGAGGGACTGAATTGCTGGGCGGAGGGCTCTGGGGACCATGGTCTCGGGGAACATCTAGCTCAATTGGCATGACACAGCTTATAAAGACAATGCTCTACATTCTACCTTGGTGAGTAGTGTCTGGGGTGTTAAAAGCCTGTGAGCGGCCATCTAAGATACTCCACTGGTCTCATCCCTTCGGGAGCAAGGGAGAATGAAGGGAACAGGATACAAGGAAAACATTAGTCCGAAGGACTAATGGTCCACAGCTACCAAGGCCTCCACCAGACTGAGTCCAGTACAGCTAAATGGTGCCCGGCTACCACCACTGACTGCTCTGACCAGGATTACAACAGAGGGTTCTGGACAGAGCTGGAGAAGGATGTAGAGCATAATTCTAACTCACAAAAAAAGAAGACCAGATTTACTGGGCTAAAGGAGACTGGAGAAACCCCGAGAGTATGGCCCCCAGACACCCTTTTAGCTCAGTGGTGAAGTTACCTCCGAGGTTCACTGTTCAGCCTGGGAGTGGACAGCCCCGTAAAACCAAATGGGACTAACGAGGTACAGGAGTCCAGTGACAGGGGCCAGAAAGCAAAAGGGGACAAGGAAGCTGGTGATAGGGAACCCAAGGTTAAGTAAGGATATTGTTGATGTGCTGTGAGATTGTTAACTATTGCCATAGGGCAACATTTGTATTAACTGTTAAATGTGAAACTGTTTTGTTCTGTAAACCTTCATCTTAAGTGAGAATAACAGTACAATTCGAAGAGCGTAGTCAATGTCACTGAACTGTGCATGTAGAAATTTTTGAAATGGTGTATCTTTGGCTACGTGTATTTTCACCAAAAAAAAAAAAAAGAGGTTGAGAGGTTAGAGGGTTGATATGTTGTGGGGTTGTTAACCAATGTCATAAAACAACACGTGTACTTCTGTTTCATGAGAAACTACTTGTTCTGTAAGCCTTCACCTGAAGTACAATAAAAAAAAAAAGTCAGAAAAAAATATTGTTAAGGCATTTGCACTTGGTTTGATCATATTTATTTCCCCTTGAAACAATAATTTTTTAAAAATTACATACTTTAAAACACGTTAATAGGGAACACATCTGTATTCTTTTTCTATTGCTTTTGTAACAAAGTACCACAGCTTGGTGGCTTAAAATAACACAAGTTTATTCTCTTACAGTTCAGGAGGTCAGAAGTCCAAAATGGGTCTCAGCAATCTAAAAGCAAAGTGTCAGCAGGGCTGCATTCCTTCTGGAGGATCTAAGAGAGAATTCATTTCCTTGCCTTTTCCAGGTTCTAGAGGCTGCCCACAATCCTTGATTCACAGCTGATTTCCACCTTCAAAGCCAGCAGTGGCAGATCAAGTCTTTTCTCACACTGTACCACTCTGCCACTAACTCTTTTTCTGCATACCTCTTCTACTTTTAGGGACCCTGTGGTTACATTGAGTCTAACTGGATAATCCAGGATAATCTCCCTATTTTAAGGTCAACTGATTAGCAGCCTTAATTCCATCTGCAACCTTAATTCCTCTTTACCATACGGAAAATGCAGTGCAACGTATTTACAGCTTCCAGGGATTTGGGAAATAGGTATCTATTCGGGGCCATTATTCTGCCTACCACAACTTTCAAAGTTAAACTATAATTGTGGAAAATGGACATTCAATGCTATCAACAATGCCGAAATCTTAGATTTGTTCAGGACATCTTCAGATGTTATACGTCCTTCGCTATGCCTGATGATAAACCTTGTATATAAGTCATGATCAAAGAAGTTGTTATGCTGCCTTGTAGGATTCTTGGTTCAGGGCACTAAGAGAGCTTTACTGTACTTTTCAGATTCTGATGGCTTAAAAAGAAAGATACAGAACAACTTCTGAAATACACAGACTGTGTCTTTTTGGTATTGACTCAACGGCAACGGTGTTCTTGTTTTTAAGAATATCCTAAAATCATTACTTTTTGTCAAACAATAAATGTTTACACTGGAGAAACAGAAAAAGCTGAGCATTTAATGTGATTTAAAATATTCACTGAAGGAAATATTTTTTAAAAATTTAATTTTAGTTCAAGAGAATCGAAATAGTGGCCTTGAGGAAAAAGGCAAAGGTTTTCTTCCAACTTTTACTCAAAGAAGCAAAATGAATTTGCACAAAGTAAATAGAATACCTTTTTTTCATTTAATTTTATTATTTTTCTTATGGATGCATTCAAAACAACCCATGATTTTCTTGGCAAAGCAGCCCCAAGAAGAGGTGCCAACCTCTCCCTGGGGGATGCGCCCAGGCAAGGCGAGAAAAAAAAAACGAGGCTAGACATCTGTCCCCAGTGGAAAAAAGAAAAATACACCTGGAGAGCAGCTCAGACAAAGGGAGCCATGGGGGAGCGGGGGGGGGGGGGGGGGGGGGGAACAATCATTGGAGAGGAGACTGTGCTTCCAATCTGTTGCTGGTTTATAAAGGAAGTCTATTCCTGAAGGAAAGGGGTAACAGTAGCAGCACACTAAAAACTGGGACAAGGCGTGCCTAGTGCCATATTGTATCTCCTTCAAGTTTCAGCTCTGATGACACTCCTTCCAGGAAGTTTTCCCAGCGTGCCCTGTACCGTCTGTCTCAAGTAACCCGCCTGAGATTGCGAGGCATTCTGTGCACATCTCATTAAGACAGTCATTCATCCACTTACTCATACTAAGCACCTAATACGCTCTAAACGCTGGGGAGAAAACAGTAAACAAAGCATTAACAGCACTTACCGCTTGCCATTTATTTGCATTGGCGTTGCCTTTCTGTCTCTCCTACAACCGCTTCTAGGAGGGGGCCCATTTAATTTTTGCATGCTGAGGGTAAAACACAGTACCTGGCGCAGACTAGGTGCTTATGAACGAAGAAATGACTTTACAACGTATTTTTGATGAGAGGGTTATGTTCTCACGCCGTAGCTCTACGGCAGTGGAAGAGTGAGGAGGAGGTCTAAGAGGGTAGACACAATGAGAATGAGAAAGCCATCCTTATTTGGAGTGCACAGCTTCCCTTTGTGGCTGCTTGTAATGAACTAAGGAACTAAGGAGAGTGCGGGAGTCTAGAGCCGGATGGGGAAGGTCTTCCTCCTCCTCCTCTTTCTTCCCGCGTGCAGGAAGGCTAGGAAAGTGGAGCCCGAGAAAGGGGGTTCGCGCTGCGTTCCCGCGCTCGCCTGCCCGCGCTCCTCACCAGGTCAACAGCCAGGACGTCCCGCAGCGCCACCACCCGACGAATGGACTTGGGCGGGTTCTCGGTCAGGTAAATGACCCGGTCGCTGAGCACCACGTACTTCAAGGTGTGATTCTCCGAGTCGGACACCACCACGCATGACTCGTACGCGCGGATGGCGTCGTAGATCTCCGGTGGCAGGTGCCGCCGCAGGAACGCGTCCAGACGGCTGTTCGTGCGCGTGGGGAAGCCGGGAGGCATGAGGCTGGCTAAACGCGGTGTCAGCGACCGGGTAGAGTGCGAGGACCGCAGGCGCCTCCCGGGTCCGGCCCCGCCTCCGCACCGCCCACGGTGGAACCCGCGCGCGCAACAAAGCGCTCCCGCCCAGCCGCCGCCACAACTCCCGGGTGATGGGAGCCGGGCCTCGGATGTCGGGTCGGACTCCCGGATCTAGTTGCCTGGAGTCCCCCTGCCCCGCCCCCAAATCGTTGTGCTAACCTCAGACAACAATAGGAGGGGGAAGACGCTGGTCCTTCACTCTGAGGTTGACCAGACTCCGGGTTTATCCCCGTGAGGCATCCTGGGGGTGGGGGACGGATATTTAGTGGCTCTCTGTGCCCTCCCCTTACGCCAGCCCCCACCTATCCCAGTTATTGCGGACCAGTCCATTCCTTTCAAACTTTGATACAAAAGTAAGTTTTCATCTATCTGATTGGGAAACGAATTTCCTAGAACATGAATGAGAGAGAATTTATTGATTTTTTAAATAGGCAGAACACCTATTAAGATCAATCACACAGATTTAGCATTTGATTATAACGTTGTCTGATACAGCTCTCTAATTTTGTCGTGGCATACATAGGTCTTTTTTTTTTTTCCCAACTAGTTAAAAGCTCTCTGAGAGAAGAAATTTTATAGTAAATTGATACGGGCACACCTGAGCCTAGATATGATTGTGCCCCAGTGCCCAGGACAAGGCCTGTTAGGGCTCAATCTATGTTGTTGGATGGATGGACGGTCGGACTCACAGATGAGTGAACCAGTGAATGCGCTGGCAACTTAAAAAAGTTGCAGCCTATCAGTTGGTGAATGCTGATTGCATAGCCCTGAGGCTGCAGGTTAGTACTACCACTATCTCCTGTAAAGTATTATGAATTAGGCTAGAGATGAGAAAAGAATAGAAATTTGCCTCCAAAAATTCTAGGTGAGAACTTTTTTTTTATATCAATGCTAGAAAGTTATTCCCTCTTTCCCCCATTCACCCAAAAGCCTGGTAATGAAAATTGTTTTCTGTTTTGCTTCAGAGACCTGTAACCTTGAATCAAATTTGATATTCTTTGTTGAAATTTATATTCTCCTTTTTCTCATATCAAATCCTTTGTGGAAAGTGGGTTTCAATAAATTATAATGCATAAACAGATATTGTAGCCTAAACAGCTACAAAAAGGAACTGAGAAGTGTTTGGGTCCAAGGAGCCCTGGTGGCCCAGTGGTTAAGAGCATTGGCTGCTAAATGAAGGGCCATTGGTTTGAACCTACCAGCTGTCTGGGCTGGAAGGAGAAAGATATGGCAATTAGCTTCCCTAAAGATTACAGCCTTGGGAACCCTATGGGGCAGTTCTACTCTGGCCTGTAGGGTTGCTGTGAATCAGAATTGACTCCACGGCAACAGTTTAAACTAGAGTCTAAAGAGATTGTGAAGATTGTCAGAAACTCAATAGCAGCAAATAGGACCAGTGTTTCTTTTCCTTGGAGAAAGATGGTATTGGGTGAACGAGGAGAGAAGTGCCACTTGCTGGCAAAATCTTAAATGACCTAGCATTTAAAGTTTTCTTAGGATCCGATCCTACATCTGGGCATTATCTGACTCTTCATAACTTCCTAATTGGATGAAAAATGAGCCAGAGAGACATGATTATGTCCTCGTAAAGACTATTCTCTATCAAATCACTCTTAAAAAGAGTTTGTTGCTTCGAATCAACAGAAAGGCAAAGGCCCTTCACTTTTGCCTAATAGCCTAACTTTCAAGAGATATTGAGAGTAAAATGGCATTGCCAAAGGTGGAACGTAAGGCCCAAAGAGGCGCAAAAATCTCACTTCAGGCCACTATTCGGCTATTCTGCAAATCTCAGTCTTCTTGCTTCACACTCACTTCCTCTTAGGTAACTGGGACTTGAGAAACAGAATGACTGGACTCAAAAAAAGACAGCATACCTCATATGTCTGCCAAAAAGCCCATCACGAATGAGCTTTTGGTGACAAGGGCACTAGGCTTAACAAGCATTACAATGAAGTACAGGAAGAAGAGAATTTAACACAAGAATCAGTAATTAAGATGACCTCAGTTAAACTTCCAACTTTGTGGCACACAGAGAAGGCAGTATCATGGCTTCCAGGCACTAGTGTTCTACACTGTCGCCAAGGTAACAGCAAATTTCAGATTGCAGGAAAGGGATTTAATATAGGGAAAGAACACTGGGCTTGGAGTCAAGAGAACTGGATTAGAGCTCTAGCCTTGTTGCTCACTATCTGCGAGACTTTTCTGAGCCTCAGCTTCATCATCTGTAAAGTGAAACTTCCTGCCTCTCTATTATGGATTGAATTGTGTACCCCCAAAAATATGTGTTGTAAATCCTAACCCCTGTACCTGTGGACCAATAAGGAACATCATGATAACCTGAGAAAATCCTGAAGTTGTCAAGGATTTCATTTTATTTGGATGCATAATCAATGCCCATGGAAGCAGCAGTCAAGAAATCAAAGAAAAATATAAAACAAAATTCAAATTCACAAAAAGAGACCAGACTTATTGGTCTGACAGAGACTGAAGGAAACCCAAGAATATGGCCTCTGGACACCTTTTTAACTCAGGACTGAAGTTACCAATCGAAGTTCATTCTTCAGCCAAGGATTAGACAGTTTTATAAAACAATAACACCTGTGAGGAATATGCTTCATAGTTCCGTCATGTATACTAGAGTCAGTGGGCACACCTGCAAAGCACACCTGCAAAAGCAAAGACAAGAGGGCAGTAAGGGACAGGAAAAGTGGACAAATGGAAACAGGGAAACTGGGGAGGAAAAGGGGAGAGTGTTGACGTATCACGGGGTTTTCAACTAATGTCACAAAACAATTTGTGTATTAATTGTTGAATGAGAAACTAATTTTCTCTGTAAACTTCCACCTAAAGCACAATAAATAAATCAAACGACATACTACATTAGGAAAATCTGCTGCAAAACACCTCTTCAAAGTGTTAAAAAGCTACGATGTCACTTTGAGGACTAAAGTGCACCTGACCAAAGCCATGATATTTTCAGTCGCCTCATGTGCATGTGAAAGCTGGACAATGAATAAGGAAGACCAAAGAATTGATGCCTTTGAATTATGGTGTTGGTGAAGAATACTGAATATACCATGGACTGGCAGAAGAATGAACAAATCTGTTTTGGAAGAAGTACAGCCAGAGTGCTCCTTGAAAGCAAGGACGGTGAGACTTTGTCTCACTTACTTTGGACATGTTATCAGAAGGGACAGGACATCATGCTTGGTAAGGTAGAGGGTCAGTGAAAAAGAAAAAGCCCCTCAACAAGATGGAATGACACAATGGTTGCAACAATAGGCTCAAGCATAATGATGGTGAGGATGGCGCAGGACTGAGCAGTGTTTCATTCTGTTGTACGTAGGATCACTGATGAGTAGGAACTGATTCAACAGCACCTAACAACAACAATATACCTGTGAATGTAATCCCGTTTGGGAACAGGATTTTCTTTGTTACGTTAATAAGACCATATCAGTGTAGGGTGTGTTTTAAATCAATCACTTTTGAGATATAAAAGGAGTAGATTAGTCAGAGAAGCAAGAAAGCACAAACGGGGGAAAAAACCAAAAACCAAACCCATTGCCGTCAAGTCAATTCCAACTCATAAGCGACCCTGTAAGACAGAGCAGAACTGCCCCGTAGGGTTTCCAAGGAGCGGCTGGTAGATTCAAACTGCTGACCTTTTGGTTAGCAGCCAAGCTCTTAACCACTCTGCCACCAGGGCTCCGAATGGGGGAAAGGTAGATGCCAAAGAACCAACGAATGTCAGGATTAAGAAGCTGAGAGGATTAAGAAGCCTTCTCCTAGAGCCTGCGCCCTGAATTAAGATTTCTAAGTCCAATCAAACTCAAGAAGTATTTGGCACAGCATCTTGTGCAACTGATAATAGATGTTTCTTGATAAAACTATCAAAAGAAATGGAACATTACTTACCTGGAACTAATGCCCAAAGGCACTTTCCTTTCACTGGGAGAACAGTCATTTTAGGCTCAGGAATGGTCAATTCAATTAGTTTGTAAGCAGTGGTGATGAGCATAGTTTGTAGAGCCAGACTGCCTGGGTCCAAATTCCAGCTCTCCCACTTAGTAACTTGATCACTTTGGGCAAGTTATTTCATCTCTCTGTGCCTCAGTTTCCTCATCAATGATGTATCTCATTGGGTTATTACGAAGACTAACAATGTTTCTAAAGTACTCAGAACAGGTAATTGGAACACAGTTAACACCACTAAGTGTTTAAAAAATAAGTTCGCCAAGTATGTGATTACCTGTTATTTATGTCATTTGGCTCCCTATCTACAAAGTAACACCAAATTCTTCATTGGATCAATTTTAAAAAATGGATTTTTTAGATTTTAGACTAAGGCTCAAGGCAAGAATCTAATACACACAAGAACAGCATTTTTACTTTATTTCTTTTTGGTAGTGTTTTTGGGGGATCAGGAGCCATAAGTCATGAGATCACCGTAAGGATTTTAAACTAGACATTTTAAAATAGAAGTACCTCCTCATTGGGTCTAAGAATCCCAAGTGTTCCCATTCCCTAGCTTGAAACTAAAGACAGACAGTATGCATAGCAAGATACTTGAAATCTGTGATAGGTAAGTAGAACCTGAATTTTTAAAGGTGTCTGATCTAGGAGAGTACAGTGCTTCTGGTTGTTTTGTGCTGTTCAGTCGATTCCAATTCATAGTAATCCTATATGACAGAGTAGAATTGCCCCCGTAGGATTTTCTAGGCTGTCATCTTTACAGGAGCAGACTGCTAGGTCTTTTTTCCTGCAGAACCACTGGTGGTTCGAACCAGTGACCTTTCAGTTAGCACTTGAGCACTTAAACACTGCACCACCAGGGCACCTTATAGTGCTTCTACCTGCTGTTAATGGATACTGACCATTTAAATATTGACAACAATTAACAATCAGCTGACATACAGTGGAGAGGTAACATTATAATGAAGTCTAAGGGACCAAGAAGTACTTTGGAATAAAAAAAAAAAAGAAGTTTTCTTATATTGAATAATGCTCCAGTGCTCTATTCTGCCTCTCAGGTTTCCTACTTCACACCCACCTCCTCTAAAAGAAACCAATGACTGGGCTAGGACCAGTAAACATGGCATACCTGACCTGTTTTCCAATTGCCCTCTCTGCCGAGAAGCCATCCTGAATAAGCTTTTGGCAACAATGGCATTAGGTTTAATAAATGCTGAGATGAAGCACACGAAGAAAAAAAATTGACACAGGACTCAGAGGTTATCAGCTCACAATTACGCTATTTTATGTTCAATACATTTCATGAATATATATTGAGAAATTATTACCCATAAACAGAATCAGGGTAAGACTTACTTTCAGGCTGCAAGAATTGACTGTGAAATAGGTAAGATAATCACCCAAATTTAAAACAAAACAAAGACATATTAATGACATGAGAGGTTTAAAAAAAAAGCAACATCAAAGTAATAATCAAACAAGTCTAGCTGAGTAAATTAAGAAAGGCTTCATGAGTGAGGTAGCATTCAATAAATGCTCAGTGAATGAAACTATTTTTTCCTTTTATTATTGTCAGTATTTTTTAAAGTTCTATTCGATTATGAAAGTACTACATGATCACTGCAGAGAATTTTTTTAAACCCCAAGAAGTACAAAGAAGAAAACAGAAGTCACCCGCAATCTCACCATTTAGAGATAGCCATTGCAATTATTGGATATGTTTCCTTTAATGAAGCTACTTCACTAAGCATAGGAGAGACACCTTAAGGGTCTAATCTAAGGTAGAGGAAGTAAGGAATAGAAACAAGATATGACAGACGATGCTATGATGAAATACAACCAGGTCATTGAATATGCAGAAGACAAAGCTGACCCTAAGTGCATTGAGTTATATTGAGAGGTTCAATGCATTGGTAGAAATAACCACATTAGGAAGGAGATATATCTTGTAGGGATGATCATGACTTTGGTTTTGGACACGGTAGAGGTGAGGTGCTGGTGAGACATGTAGGTAGCTGGGAATGCCAGTTGGGAATACAGAATAGTAGAACTAGAGGTATAGAATTGGGAATCATCTTCATACAATCAAGAATTGAAGCTGCAGAAATGGATAATTACTAAGGGAGAGAGTATAGAGACAGAAAACCAGATGACTAACAACATAGCCTTGGGGAAGGCATGTTGAGAGAACAAAACTTGGGAAGTGATGAAGAAGATAAAAAGGAGTGGTCAAAAAAGTAAAAGGAATTTGAGAATAATATAGGATCAGAAGCCAAGAAAGGAAAGAATTTGAAGGAGGAAGGAAATAGTCAACATAGAAGTTGGAAGACATGAATAAATAAATAAAAATGGTCACAGGATTGAATAATTTGTAGTTCAATAGAGTGATTTGGGAGCAGAAGATAGTTTACAAGAAATGAGGAAACAGAATAACAACTGTAGGCAACAAATATGGTGTACTGGAGATAAGAAATCTAGAATCAAGAGTTCAGGATTCTATATCCTAGAGAAATAAGAGCCGTCACACGAATAGATATATACACACGCATGTCCATTGCAACACTGTTCATGACAGCAAAAAGATGGAAACAACCTAGGTGCCCATCAACAGACGAATGGATAAACAAATTATGGCATATTCACACCGTAGAATACTATGCAATGATAAACAACAACAATGAATTCATGAAACATATAACATGGAGGGATCTGGAAGGCATTATGCTGAGCGAATTTAGTCAGTCACAGAAGGACAAATATTGTATAAGACCACTATTACAAGAACTCAAGAAAAGGTTTAAACAGAGAAGAAAACATTCTTTAATGGTTATGAGGGTGGGTAGGGAGGGAGAGGATTATTCACTAACTAGATAGTGGACAAGAATTACTTTAGGTGAAGGGAAGGACAGCACACAGTACAAGGGAAGTCAGCATGACTGGACTAAACCAAAGTTAAGAAGTTTCCCGAATACAACCAAACACTTCGAGGGAGAGAGTAGCGGGGCGGGGGTCTGGGGACCATGATTTCAGGGGACATTTAGGTCAACTGGCGTAACAAAGTTTATTAAGAAAATGTTTTGCATCCTACTTTGGTGAGTGGCATCCGGGGTCTTAAAAGCTAGCAAGCAGCCATCTAAGATGCATCAATTGGTCCCAACCTACCTGGAGTAAAGGAGAACGAAGAACACCAAAGTCACAAGGAAAGTATTAGCCCAAGAGACAGAAAAGGACACATAAACTGGAGACTGCATCAGCCTGAGACCAGAAGAACTAGATGGTGCTCGGCTACCACCAATGACCGCCCTGACAGGGAACACAACAGATAGTCCCTGATGGAGCAGGAGAAAAGTGGGGTACAGAAATCAAATTCTAGTAAAAAGACCAGACTTAAGGGTCTGAGACTGGAGGAACCCCAGAAAGCACAGCCCTCAGACTCTCTATCAACCGAGAACTAAAACCATTCCCAAGGTCAACTCTTCAGACAAAGATTAGACTGGACTGTGGGACATAAAATGATACTTGTTAAGAGTGTGCTTCTTAGCTCAAGTAGATACATGAGACTAAATGGGCAACCCCTGTCTGGAGGTGAGGGAAGAAGGCACAGAGGGTCAGGAGCTGGTTGAATGCACATGGGAAATCTGGGGTAGAAAGGAGGAGTGTGTTGTCACAGTATAGGGAGAGCAACTAGGGTCACAAAACAATGTATGTATAAATTTTTACATGAGAGACTAACTTGAATTGTAAACCTTCACTTAAAGTGCAACAATAAATGAATAAGAATTCAGGATTCTACTGCACCATTTACCAGCTATGTGACAAAAGAGAGGTTAAAAAAAAAAAAAGGGCAACATCAAAATAATGATCAACTTACTCAAAGTAATGATGAGTTACTTAACACAAATCTGCCTTGGTTTCCTTATCTGTAAATTAAAAATGATGATGATGATGATGATGACACTTGCTCTCCCCCTACAAGGTTAACAGAACAAATTAGAAAATATACATGAAGACCTGTTGTAAACCATAACGAACTACATATATATATTATTTACCATAATTCTTTCAAATATTGTCAAATGGAAAAAAAGGAAAATATGGGGCAGGAACAAGTACAGTTTTGTTGCTATAAGAAAGGGGCATCTGAGCATATTTATAGGAAGAACTGACTTAGTACTATAATACAAAAATGTCATCAACTTTAATGGACCTTGATTTGAGAGAGAGAGGTTAGGAGCATAGACTGTAGAGTCAGACTACGTGGGTTTGAATCCCAGCTCTACTACTTAACTTCTATGCACTGACAAAATCGTTTTGATTCTCCTGGAATCCAGATTTCTGGGTTCATGGAATTGGGGTGATCTACCCAGGCCACCTGCCCTTAAGTGCCTTTTTCGAACCTTGAGCCTTTTAGGAACTGTTTTCCTAAAGTCACCTTCAAGTCAAACAATCACCTAGTAAGCAGTTTAGTGGAGATCATTTTGCCTTAGGCATTGGGTTTTTTTGGAGAATTATCCATGTGCAGCCAGTTTCTAGGAGTAGAAACCCCGAGGATCTGACTGGAAACTGTACGGCATGTCCTTAGTGAGTCTGTTTCTCCAACCACCTGAAACTCTGCAGGTGTTTTGTGGTTATCTGCTGATAAATTAGCATAACAATGACCTATAGCTTTCACTGTACCCTCTTCGAAGCAAGCATCCTTCCAAACAGGAGGATCCCTGGTGGTGCAGTAGCTAAGGCACTCAGCTGCTAAATGGAATGGTTGGTGGTTCAAACCCACCAGCCATTCTGTGGGCGAAAGATGTGGCAGTCTGCTTCTGTAAAGATTACAGCTTTGGAAATGGGTTTGGTTTTGGTTTTACAAATACTTTGGGTTTGGACACTGCCTGATTCGAACTGTGTCTACTCACAATAAATATATTCTGTTACACTAATTTTTGGTGTTTCTCAGCACATTTAGGTGTTTGACAGCACTTTAATTTCCTTATCGATCAAATGGGGATAATAATAGTACTTACTTCATAGAGTTGTGAGGATTGATGTATGAATACTTAGAACTATGGCTGGCACATAAATTCTCAGTGTTGGCAATTAATAGGTAAAAGCACTGCCATACGCAAACACATATCCTTTAAAGTAATGACAGGGTTACTGACATTTTATGTTAGTCTGAGATGAGAAACTGTCCATGCCTTCATGGACTGGGGAGCCACGATACGGAATGGTCAAATTTAATATCTCTCTGAGATCCTCTTCAGTGGAATTCCACCAAGTGCTTCCTTAATTTGTTCTGAAATAATATGAATTCCCAAAACAGAAATTTATACAATCCTGAGTATATGAACTACTCTAAAGAAAAAGGCCAATGTTAGATAAGCTGTAGATAAATGGCTGCATTTAACATATGAAGTACATTTTTGCAAAACTATATTTCAAAAAAGTTGAAGTTATTGAAAAAGGCAAGTAAAGGTAATTATACAATAGACTGAATTGCAGCTTTTTTTTAGGATCAGGTAGTGAATATACTGGACATACCATCCACTTTGGCACCACTCAGGCCTGAATTAGTATCGAGCCTCTTCAGTTGACCATTAGAGCTAATGTTAAGAACCTATGCAAGGATTCCTTTATTGAGTTGCAAATACAGACTGGCACTTGTGCTAGGTTCTGGGGATAGTGTGAAATAAACAAGACGGGAATCCTAGCCTGGCACATTTAAACAAATTACAAATGTGATGCAAAAGAAATTCAAGATTATGTTTTATAAATGAAATGCCTGGTATGGTGTTTTGCATACCCGTAAAACTCATTACTGTAGAGTCGACTGCAACTCACAGCAACCCCACAGGACAGAGCAGAACTGCCCCATAGGGTTTCCAAGGAGAGGCAGGTGGGTTCGAACTGCCGGCATTTTGGTTAGCAGCCTAGCTCTTAACCACAGCGCCACCAAACAGATGTTGCTGTTAAATTGTTAAATTAATTGTATTCACTTCTGTCCCCATTTTTCCTCCAAGTTTTGCTTGTTCACTGAAGTTTCGATGGCTGCATCCTAGTCTGCACTTAGTACATACTGAATAATTAACAATGAAACCTTAATATCGAACACCTACTGTGTGCCAAATACATGTATTAACTCAATCCTCTTAACAGCTCTTTGAGGTCGGTGCTATTATTATTCTCATATTACAGATGAGTAATCTAAAGCACAGATTAAGTAATGTGTCTGACGTTAGCACCTAGTGAGCAGCAGAGATGGATTCAAATCTAGACAGCCTCAATCTACTGCCTCTTTGCAGTATTAATAAATCGGTAAATAAATGAAGGAAATAACACAACACCATAGAGGAAGGCTACGACCAAGTCTTCCTAAGTATGATCTCCTTCTGTTCATGAATGACGAAATACCAGTAAAATTTTAAAAAATTTCAGCGCTCATCGAAATGTCCTCACGTTCCTGGACACGTGGGGCCACAGAAGAACTACTGACTCACACGTGGTTTGGGCACGTTATCCTGGTATCTGCAGCTCAGCACGCTAACACACCAAGTTCCTGAAAGCGCCGAAGGGAACCCGACAGCTGCGCCTAACACTTGGCACAGAGGCAGCTCGGGATTCGTGGGCTGGAGGCGGGGTTCGCGGCCGGATGCCCCCTCCCGGCATGCACCACATGCCCCGACGACCACGCCTCCTAGCGAGCGCCTGGTGGAAGGCTCAGCTCCTAGCCGCCCGGAAATGCCGCTTGCGCGTTGCATGCTGGGAGTTGTAGGCCCTTGGCCCTGGTCCGCGGGCTGGCGCCCGCGCTCTCCATGAGGTTCTGGCTCTGGCTCGCGCGGCGCCGACTCGGGGAGCGCGCTTTGCGCTGACTCAGCGGCGACCGTGGCGGCGGCGTTAGCCCGCCTTCCAACTCTTTCCTTTCCTGGGGCGCGGACCCCGCCCGCTGGCTCGCCTGCCCACCCGACGCCACGCAAGAGAAGGGCCAGGGGACGCGTAGTGGCGTGAGGCGCGTGGCCCCAGGCAGCTCCGTCGCCGGCGTTAGCGCTGCGGCCGTGGTGGAGGACGACGGCGACAAGGACCAGGGCCGCCCTGCCCGCTCCCTGCGTGTGGCGCGGCTCCGCTGACCGGCCTTCAGGAGTGCAGGCGGGGAGGCGGGATGGAGTGATAGGGAAGGTGACTAGGTGGTAGCGGGACCGAACCTAGCGGGTTCCGCGCGAGACTGTGGGGAAGTTGGCTGGGCAGAAGGGCTCGGGGGAGCTCTGACGCCAGCCCATCTGGGAGGAATGCGGGCTGCGTGGACTGAGTGGGTGTGGGCAGTAGCTGCAGCCGCGCGGCCGACGCTGCCGAACCCATTCCTATTGCGTGGCCGCCCGTTGCTGGGTGTTTCATCACCCGAATTGCCACGAGGCTTCCTTTGGGGGAGGGATCAGGGGAGAAGAAGATGGACAAGGTCCCCAGTTGCAAATGTAGCAGTTGTAGTGCGTCCCACTAGTTAACTTGCGTTTCAGGGACCTCAAACTTGATTCGCCCCCGCCCCGGGACAAAAAGGATGAGAAGTATTATTTTTGTGTAGTATTTTGCCAGCACGGACACTCCATTTTTCATTTCCTCTCGACTTTGCAGTAGATACGCATGTTGTTTCCCTGTAAACAGAAAAACAAGTATTTTCTAAAAGTACTAATTGTTAGTGGAGGAAAGTTACGTTTTATTATAGTGACTTGTCAGTGGTGTTAAAGGATGGGAAGATTCAGTCCTCTTTTTTGAACTTCAATAGGTGTGAAAGAATTTTTCCCAAATTATTTTGATTCTTAGTGGCTGTCGAGAAGAAGTTAGGGCTTATGTTTTAAATAATGTTGCTTGCCTTCCTCCTCCCACACACACCACCCGCCACGAACGTTTCCTGGATGCGTTAATTGAAGTGCTTACCGCGTTGTAATAGATGTTTGAGCTTACACGCTTCTGTCTTGTTGGAACATTATGGAAAAATGCACAACCTTTTATTAGGAAGGTTGTCACCTTTTTTCACGGCTTAAAACTTTTCAGTTTGCAGACACACATAATTTGTCTTGTTCCATTGCATGTTGATTATCTAAGTACCTTCTCTGGGGAGCTTCTTTCTGTACTGACAACTGTAACAAGTTTGTAAGTTTCTTCGGGTTTATTGGCCATGTTTTCCTTAGAGCTACTTCGCTGTTTCCCTTGATATAGTTAAAGTGACTTGACCAAGCTTAAGCAACTTTCCCAAAGTTATGGCAAATTCAGGGAGGCTTTTATAGGATTTCTCTCTGGCATCCATAGAAGCTCTGAAATTGTCTGATGTGTGTGCATTCTTTTGGTGAGAGGACCCGCTTCTCTGCCCCTTTGAGGTGGCTGGGGCACTGCGTTTCTTTTGTGTTTTTCCTTCTGTTCAAATTGCTGATTTACTGATGTGTTTTAATGATAAACCCAGAATGTTCCAAGTAGCCCTCCCCCTTTTGCCTAGATCTGTATTATAAATAACCTTTTGAGTGCCCACTATGTGTCAGGCATGCTTTAGATACCTTATCTCACTGAAATCTTTACCACTTTCTGAGGCAAGTGATCTTTTCCCCATTTCCTAGAAAGGGCTCTCAGGTTGTGTAAGTTGTGCTTGTAGCCCCAGTTAAAAAATGGCAAGATTGGGATCCAGGCGCTTCCGGATCCAAACCAGTGTTCTGTTTGGTGAATATTCAAGACAATCCTTGTCTTTCTAGGTTAATGAGAGAGAACTTCTAAGCAGACAGTGACAACACAGCAATATTTAGGAGGGGCATCTAATCCTGTTTGGGAGGGGTGGACAATAGGGGTCAAAGAAGTGCTCTTGAAACAGGTGACTTCTAAGCTGAATTTTGAAGGACAGGCCAGGGGTTAACCAGTAACAAGAAGAGTGGTGTGTGCAAAGATAAAAGGCAGAATACCACTGGATTAATGCTGGTGATTCAGTGTCACTGGCTTTGCTGAGTTTGGGATGCAAAACAGTCAGGGGTCTTTCAAAGTTGTTAGGATCTTAATCCTGAGGTGGAGTAGTGGTTAAGAGCTACAGCTGCTAACCGAAAGGTGGGCAGTTAGAATCCACCAGGCACTCCTTGGAAACTCTGTGGGGCCGTTCTGCTCTGTCCTGTAGGGTTGCTATGAGTCGGAATTGACTTGATGGCAACGGGGGTTTTTTTTGGTTATACTGCCTTGCTGTAGTCTGCAAATACAATAACAACAGAAGGGGATGAGCTTCTTTCTCCAAGGCTCTCAGCCCATATCCTGATTTTTCATTTGATTCAGGCAAGCCCAGGGGAGACAGAAGACACAATAGTATAGGGGTCAGGTAACCTGCATCTGTCTGTGGCTTCACCATCCTTTAAAGGCTGTGGCCCTCTCATTAGTCTCTTGGCCTCCTTAGACCTCAATCTTCTCTTTGGTTATAGTAATTAAAAAAAGAAGCCCTATAGTCTTTTAATGGGAGTAGTAAGGCCTGGTCTTCATAACTCACAGGTGACTAAGAGAATAAATGTGTTTTTTCACATTACTTACAGAGTTTGTTAAATGTTTGCTCAAATAAATCTACATTCTGTCGAAAAGCAAGTTGCCGTTTGGAGCTTATGTGTTTATCTGATGAATGTTAGACCCTATATTGCAAAAAAGTTGAAGTTTTTAAAAATGATTTCTGTATGTCTAAGTAATTGATTCCACCACTGGTCTGTAATTTTTTCATGCTTTGGTGGCTTACGTGTTATTACGATGCTGGATGCTATGCCACTGGTATTTCCGTTACCAGCAGGGTCACCCATGGTGGACAGATTTTAAAAGCGGAGCTTCCAGACTGGGAGGAAAGACCTGGCAATCTGCTTCTGAAAATCAGCTAATGAAAACCCTGTGGAGCACTACAGAATATTGTCCAACATGTGCTGGAAGATGAGCCCCCTAGGTTGGAAGGCAACGATGACTCAAGCATGCTGGCGATTATGAGGATGGCATGAGACGATGCAGTGTTTCCTTCTGTTGTACATGGAGTTGCCATAAGTTGGAGCTGAGTCTATGGCTATTTACAACAGCAAAGATAATTAATTACCATATCTGCTCATGAAACTCCTCCAACTTTATTCTGTTCATGTCTAGCATTTTTCCAGAGCCTAAAAAAATAAATATTTAAAAAAAAAAACTTTTAAGTAATAGTACCATAGTCGGTATTATTTGTCCATTTTTATCTACTATTAAAAAACATTCTTTGAAATACACTTCTAGAATTGGCTGGCAAGAGTGGAGTTTTGTAAAAGGCAGAACTAGCCCATTGCTCAAAAGCTAAACTGGTGTTTTGTTCTCCTACTGCTTCCTTTATCATTTGGCTTCTCTTGTACTTCTTGGTACCCTTTGCTCAATCGATTCCAACTCATAGTGACCGTATAGGACAGTAGCAACGCCCCATAAGGTTTCTAAGGCTATAAACTTTTTTTCCCTCCCAAGGCTGTAATCTTTACAGAAGCAAACTGCCACATCTTTCTCCTATGGAGCAACTGGTGGGTTCAAACCGCTGGCCTTTCGTTTAGCAGCCGAGCGCTTTAACCACTGCACCGCCCTGGCTCCTTGTGGAGTATTTAGCAGGACCCATTCTTCTTAGACTTGGAACTTTTCTTAAAATATGATTCCTTTAATGGTAATCTTGATAGTTGAGAAAGAAGCTCTTTAAACACTTAAACTTCTTTGTATAATTTTAACCAAAATTATTCTGGATAAGCGTCTATTTTGTATATCAAGAACTGTTTTCGTTCAACTTTGTTTTTTTGTGTGCAGATGTTTGTGGATTCTTCTCTGGGATCAGAGGGCACACCTATTGTAATCAGGAAACTCCAAGTATAGCAGCAGGGATGGATGAACGGGCTCTTTTAGGGCTAAATCCAAATGCTGATTCAGACTTTAGACAAAGGGTAAGTTAAGTCTGCTTAAATCATTTTTCTGAAAGTATGTTAAACAGATTTGCATTAGAAAACTTAAATAAAAAGTAGATCTAATAAAGGTCTAATCTGGATAGAAATGAATATAGAGACAAACAAATTTGAGTCATTTGAGTGTATTCTGACTACAGAAACAGTAGTGTTATGATTTATTTTGTGTTGAATTGGCTGATCAAAGTCCATATTAAAATTTCATTTATGTCACGGCAGGACTTTATGCCATATCAAACATTATTTCTAATTATTTAAAAAATTGTAATGCAGAGGATTGTTTAAGGAACTTTCCATAGTATCAGATGTGTATGTTTTCTTTTTCCATTGCTTGGCCTGGCCTAAAAAAGTCATTTAACCCCTGTGTTAGTGATATTTAACATCCTTGTTGGTTAGTTCAGGCAGACATGTAAGTAAGCAGTTATGACATGCCATGTGTCATATCAGTGTTACAGTGAGATGCTGAGATATTTGGATAAATGTAAACCATAAAACGTAATGTAACCCACAAGTGTAATCATGACTATTGCTGAACAATAGAAGGGTCTAAACAACAAGCCTGTAATTAATTTTTTAAAGACGTGGGCGTTTTAAAGTACAGGTTAAGTGGAAGGAAAGAGGCATCTCCTCTTTCTTCTTTCTACCCTTCATAGCAAAGGATTTTTTTCTTTAAATGAGCTAAACAAGGTTAACAGCCTATTATAGCAGTTCTTGTTCTGCTTTTAAGCAGAAAATTTAAAAAGCAGTAAGAAAAATCTCAAGTAGTTTCTAATACAAAACCACGTGCATGACTGTGCTGTCAAATAAGTAATTAGCCCTACAAATACAGGACTATAACAGGAGTTTAGACTTAAATATCTGTTGACCAGTTATAAGATACCTATCATGCCTATCAAAAGACATTAAAATCCATGACTAATGTGTGTAGACAAATATTTCTTTGTGAGTTTAAGCTACTCTTAGTCTTTAAACTTAAAAAATCCTTATTCACGTAGTAGAAGCATCATAGACCTGTAACTTTCCTCTTGCTTGGTATTGCGTGCTGAAAGTAACTAAAAGCTTTTGATTTAGTTATTGGGTGGCTTTTCCTGTTATTTTTATGTTCTATTTATGTGTTTTGTTTTGTTTTTTTATTAAACTCCAGCAGCTGACAGATTTTTAAAAATGTGCCATGAAGTTGTGCTTTTCATCAATAAAAATGGGTTCTGTTAGTCACAGGCATGTGTTAAACAAGTCCAGGGTTAATTTGATAACCCTTTAAACCAACTTAAATAACAATTAATTTGGATGAAGAAGACAGAATCTTAAGGAAAAGTGAATTCTGATAGTCCTGGTGGTGGAGTTAGGAGTAGTGGGAAGTTTTGTCATTGGAGTGGTTAGATAAATGACTATCTGCTAACTCCAGTTTCTCAGTTATGTCTATTCTGTTTTCTACATGGCCAGTAAAGGTAGCTGAGCTGACTGTTGCCACGTAGAGATAATAAAGCATTAGGGATAGAAGAACTAGGTGATGAAAGCTATGACTGGTTCACCATTGCCACAGAATTTTAAAAAGAAAAACATACTTGTAATGCTTGCATTCAGAGTAGAAAGACTTCGATTAATAACTGAAAACTTTCAGGTTATTTTCCTTTGTTTGTTTTGTTTTTCCTAAATAGAAAAACTGCCTTTGGCTTAAAACCTGCTATCATTTAAAGAAAATTCTGTGTCAGTGTTTTTCACTACTCCAGCAGCTGGATTCCATCCCCTTCTCTCTTTTTTTAAATGAAATGTTAGGTGTTAATGAAACATGTGATTGACTTCTATCTTGTTCCCCTGAGGGAAACCCTAGGGTTTCATGGCATGCTGTTAGAAAACAACTTTCTAAGACTCTCTTATAGCTACCTGGATTACTATATGCTTGTATTTGTACATTTAAGCTAATATTTGGTGATCTTCATTTAATAATCTTGGTGATCTGCATGTCAGTGGAAGCAACAATTGAGACCACGTATGAAAACCTATTCCCTTATTCATACAATCAGACCATACAGGAAACTATCACCTAATATGGTGGCTTTTGTGCTTCTTTTTTTTTCAGTTCTAACACAAAGGAGAAGGTAATTTTACATCTTGGACCAGCGTGTATGTCTAATATATATATATATGTGTATGTATATATAAATATATATATTTGTTGTTGTTAGATGCTGTTCATTTGATTTCAACTCATAGTGACCCCATGTGACAACAGAACAGCCCCATAGGGTTTTCTTGGCTGTAATCTTTAGAGAAGCAGATTGCCACATCTTTCTCCTGCAGGTCTTTCTGCACAGTGCCTGGGTGGGTTCAAACTGCCAGTCTTTTGGTACAACTTAACCGTTTGTACCACCCAGGGACTCCTATCTATTTACCTATCTATCTGGGAGCCCTGATAACACAGTGGGTAAAGCGCTTAGCTGCTAACTGAAAGATTGGCAGTTCGAACCCACCAGCCACTCTACGGTAGAAAGATATGGCAGTCTGCTTCCATCAACATTACAATCTTGAAAACCCTGTAGGGCAGTTCTACTCTGTCTTATAGGGTCGTTATGAGTTGCAATCAACTCGATGGTGATGGGTTTGGGGTTTGGGCGGGGGGGTGGACTTATCTATCTGTTGATCAATTGATATATTGGAGTCTCTGGATATTATGTATATGCATGTATGTATGTGTGTACGCATATACGTATACATACATACACGCATGCACATGTATGTCCCTGAGGGGCACAAATGGTTAAGCCCTTGACTGCCAACTGAAAGGTTGGCGGTTTGAACCCACCAGAGGCACTTCAGAAGACAGGCTTAGCAGTCTGCTTTTGAGAGGTCACAGCCTTGAAAACTCTATGAAGCAGTTATACTCTGCACACATGGGTCGCCGTGAGTCAGAACCGACTTGACGGCAAAAAACAAATATATGTACATTAGGGATGTGTGTGTGTGATGAAATAATTTCTTTTGTAAGGATTAGCACAAAGCTGGTTCCTAGGAGGCAGAGGTTAAAGATGTCCCACGTTTCCAACTTTTCCAGATTGCTACTACTGCTCCTCCTCTCAGCTCTCTTCCTTCCATCTTTGGGTTCCGTAATTTGCTGCAACATCTCATAGAACTCACGAACTGTATCACGGAAATGGTTTACGTGGTTGTGGAGGCTGGCAAATCCCAAATCTGTGGGTCAGGCATATGCTTCTCATGACTCACATGGCCACGGGGGCCAACGAACCCAAATCAGCAGGCCAAACAACAGGCTCCTGGCTCACAAGACCACAAAAAGTGGCGAATAAGGTCAGACGATAAGGCTGCTGGCCCCTGGGGCTGTGGAAGCTGGAGAATCCCAAAACCAGCAGGTCAGATGGCAGGCCACTGGCTCAAATCTCAAGACCTGAGGTCAGACAATGACATGCTGAATACAGGATCCAGCTGCAGAGAGAGAGAGAGAGAGAGGCCCGTCAGAGCACTCACATATATACATTGGATGCAAGGCACACCCCAGGGAAGGGCGTGACTTGAGAAAGGGTGGGACTTCCTGCAAGGCTGTGACTCAGGGTACACCTCACAGTAATCCTATCTCATTAACATACAGAGGCTAAGATTTACAATTTATAAAGTAGAAGATAATTAGGATAATTACATCAGATCACAAAACGGAGGACAGCCACACAGTACTGAATGTGGCCTAGCCAGGCTGACACACAACACCAGTCACCACACCTTGTTAGGGTTCAGTGTATCTTATTTGCATGGTCCCACCCAGTCATTGTATGGGAGTCACAAAGACTATAGCTAGAAGGGCCATATTAAGTAATTCACTGCAGCGCGGGCCACCCCTTGTCTCTTCTAGCCATTGGCCCTTCCATACTTGATGGCTTAATTTTCCCCTCCCAATCGTTTTACCAATCCAAAACAGCCATTAACAATTAGTCCTTCAGTCAGGCAAAGAGTATTCAGGGTGACATTACTCAGATACCAGCCATTCAAGTTTGCTGCAGGTGTCCATCCGATCCAATCAGGTTCTCCAAAAGTTGTCCCATCTTCACCCTTTCTGGCCTCTAGTAAAATTTAACTGAGAGAAGATTATTGCGTTGGCCTGAGCCTCTCGAGGTATCAACATGTTAGATTTCCGCCGCTATATGACCCATTTTTTCATTCCTTTACCTTCAGCTGTTCTTTCTCCTTCCTTCCATTTGTCATTTATTTTTATTCAAACTTTTCCACCTTGGGAAGGGACATTGGGTTCAGCTGCTGTGCCAGTCCAGATGACTGGTAGTAAGACCAGTCTAGCAAGTGTTTCCCCCTCAGTCTACTCCCATTTATGTTAGATAGGGTTAAATAGGTATGACACTAGTGGGCTGTCTTGCCCACTAGACGGTACTGCAGTATTCACTGTCAACCCCCATTTTGCCAGATGGGGGAAGGTACAGTCCATCCCATCAGGCCCTTGAGAACTCCGGTGTACAGGTTCAGGGGTATAGTTACAGTCGCTTGCCTAGGGATCACCCCTGCTTCTGGCACCCATAGCTGCATCCCTGATCCTGGAACCATAGCATCTGTCAGGAAAAAAGCAATTTTAGGTGATGTGGGGAAGAACTGTACAGTGGTACTTGTGTTTTCCCCCCACTCTGTCTTCCCGAAGTCCCCGAGAGAAGTGTAGGAATCTGTCCAGTGGTGATCCTCCCTTTGTCCCCCTCAGATTGAGTGTGAGCACACACTCATAAAAGCATGTGAGCCAGCCCTTCATGCCTTTATCTCTCCCCAGGTTAGATAACAATGTTTCAATTGCCCATTCCAATTCTCTATCAAACCATTAGTCTGAGGGTGGTATGCAACATGGTATATCCATTTAATATGATGGTTTTTGGCCCATTGGTGCACCCTGTGGGCTGTAAAGTGTGTAACTTGGTGGCCCAAATTGGTAGGTATCTTATTCCAGTCCCTTAATGGTGTTTTGGTGTTTGCGTCAGGATATGCAACACCCAGTCCAGAGTATCTATTCCTGTGAGGACTCCTCTGTAGCCACCTGGTGCATGAGCTTCATTGGTCCAATATAATCAACTTGCCAGCTATGTGCAGGGCCTTCCCCCTGGGGAATCTGTGCCATAGCCATCTGCAACCTCTCTCTCTCTCTCTTTTTTTTTTTGCTGGCAGACAGAGCAGTTCTTACTGGTATTTTGTGCCTCAGAGGGTGTAAAAGGGATGTGTCTAGATTCAGCCCATCTCTGCATTGCTGCAGCACCCCCATGTCAGCTCATTTCATGGACCCAATTGGCCATCTCAAGGGAGTGTACCAACAGGTCCACTTGCTGATTCTATTCGCCTTATGATCCAGAAAAGTGGTCCTTCTGATGGGCATTGACCTGGCCTACTCTAAATTTCCAGAGTGTTTTTCATAGGTCCATGCCACACACAGGTGTCCCTTTAATAGTCCAGTTTTCCATCACCCATTTGCCTGACTCTACAGCCGGGCCATTGGCTGCTGGCCGTGAATCGGTAAAAATCCAAACATTGGGCTGTCACCATTGTGTAATTCTTCTATCACGGCTAGGAAGACAGCATGCAGTTCAGACCATTGAGGTGATCTGTTACCTTCTTCAGTCAGTCTTTCTGTCTGCTAGACTTAAGGCAGCAGCTCTCCACATCACATGTTGTCTTATGTACCCTGGAACTGCCATCCATGAACCAGGTAGCCTTCTGGTTAGCAGAAAGTTGTTCATAGGGTACTGTTCATGTAACAGTGGGCTCTGGCAGCTTCTCAGGTGGTTCCAGGATAGGACCTATAGGAAAAGAGGCTGCCTGCTTGTGGTGGGTGCCTCCCTGCATTCCCCCAGCAGCTTGTTCTTGTATGAACCATTTCCATTTTATTATGGAGCTATGTTGGGTACTACCTTCCTTATTAGAGTGTTTCTCTGACATCACCCAAGACATTATGGTATTTCAGGACTCATGATGATTTTATGTCATCATTGAGGCAGTATCAATCAATGACCAATAGCAGGTGAGTAATTGCCTTTCAAATGGCATATATTGTGCTGCAGCATCTGGAAACTTTCTAGTCCAGAATCCCAGGGGTCGCCGTAGTGTGCAGTCTCAGGTTTTTGCCATAAGCTCCAGTCTGCATAAGCACGTGTGGCAGACACCTTCAAAATCATGTCTAAATGTGGATCATAAGGGCCCAATGGCAGGGAGAATGAGACTGCTTTCTGTAATTCATTCACATCCTGCTGTTAGTCTGGCCCCCATTCGAATGCAGTTTTCTTCCAGGTGGTTTTATGGATAGGGGCCAGCAGTATTGCCAGATGTGAAATATGTATTCTCCAAAATCTAAATAAACCAACCAAATGTTGGGCCTCCTGTTTAGTTTTGGGGGTAGGTAGCGACAACAATTTACTCTTGATTGTCTGCGGAATGCCACAGGTGAGTCCTGCCCGTTATTCCCAAGAATTTCACTGTTTTGTCAGGGCGCTGGATTTTTGCTGGATTTATTAACCAGCCTCTGTTGGTCATGTGGGCCACCACTGTATTCAGATCAGCCCTAGCCTGTTTTTTAGTGTTTGATACTAACGTAATATGGTCAATGTAATGTATCATTACACTTGAGATCTGTACCAAGTCTAAGTCTCTTCTAACCAAACAATGGCAGTGTCTTAGTCATCTTGTGCTGCTGTAACAGAAATACCACAAGTAGATGACTTTAACAAAGAGAAATTTATTTCTTCACAGAAAGTAGGCTAAAAGTCCAAATTCAGGGCATTAGTTCCAGGGGAAGGCCTTCTGTCTCTGTCAGCCTTCTCATCAACCTCCCCCCCCGGACTAGGAGCTTCTCTACACATGGACCCCGGGTCCAAAGGATGACCTCTGCTCCTGGCACTGCTTTCTTGGTGGTATGAGGTCCCCGATTCTTTGCTTGCTTCCGATAAAAGGTGGTGCAGGCCACACCCCAGGGAAACTCCCTTTACATTGGATCAGGGATGTGACCTTAGTAGGGGTGTTACAATCCCACCCTAATCCTCTTTAACATAAAATTACAATCACAAAGTGGAGGACAGCCACACAATGCTGGGAATCATGGCCCAGCCAAATTGATAAACACATTTTTTGGGGGGGACATAATTCAATCCATGATAGTCAGTAAGCCAGTGAATTCAAGTAACTCTGTGGCAGTGCAGTGAAAGTAAATTGTGATTCTTCCCACATGAAAGCAAACTGTGGATAATTCTTTACCGAGATTGGGATTGAGAAAAAGGCATTTGCAAGATCAGTTACTGAGTACCAGTCTCCTTTAGCCTGCTGTATTTTCTGCACTGTTAATACCATGTCTGGAACAACTGAAGCCACAGGTGGCACTGCTTTATTTAGGCCTCAGCAGTCTACTGTCAGCCTCCATGACCCATCTGCCTTTTTCACGGGCCATACAGGGCTGTTGTAAAGAGAATTTGTTGACATCAACACTTTAATCAAAAGCAGTAATCTCCTTTTGTCCAGCAAGCTTCCTATCCTGTTTTCAAATTAACAACCTGGGTGAGTTTGTGCAATTCTAATGGTTCCCATTTAGCATGTCCAATTAATACTGGCCTAAGGGCACTTACACACCTGCAGTTTCACAGTATCAGCTAGAGGGAGTGTTTCCAATTAGACATAATATCCATACCAATAATACATTCAGGTAAGGGAGATGCAGCTACTTCATGCAAAAAACAAAAATCAAACCAGACCCGCTACTGTCGAGTCGATTCTGACTCAGCAAGCATCTGTTTAAGTCTTCCAATTCTCATCCAAACTTTCACCTTAGCCTCGTCAACCGTTGCATCCCCGTAGGTAAAATTTCACAAAATAACGCTTATTCTGGTGAGGTGTAATGCACTGTGATATTTTCTGTGTTGTTTAATTTTTTTGTTATTGCTGATCAAAACCCACTAAATTGTTTTAATCACTAACAGGACACAACCCACCATTTAAAAAAAATTGACCTAATTGAAGTTAGATTCCTCTAATGCTTAGTATTCCTTCTGCTACATTACAAGGTTTATATCAGTACGTAAGTGCTTTAAAATCATCTAGCAATGTTTCTATTTTAAATGTAATTTTCTTGGCGGTTTGAGACAATTTTTACAAGTTGATAAAGTTACTTTGCTACTTGTCCGTTGTCGTACGTGAAAGCTGCATCTGTGATTGATGCCTCGTGAAACATATTAACGGAAAGGAGTGGCACGAGCAGCCCCCATTTTCATAACAGTTTGGTAGAGGGCACGTGAACTTGGTGCTGTGTCCATTCTCGAGTACACTTGTTCTTTGTTGGCATGTAGGCTTATATTTGATAACAAGGCCCTAAATTCATGAACAGAGGGATGAGGAACACCCTTCCTAAATAAAGCTTTTACTTTTTCATTTATTTGGTGCTTTTCCAAAATTCATATCGTGCAGTTGTATTCCAGTTTTAATCTTATTATTGGGGTGAACCTTTTCTGTGTAACCATAGATCACATGATGTACAGTGTGTGTTTTGTTTTTTATAATCACCTGTTTAATGACGTATTTGCTATTAAATAGGAAAAATACACTTTTTGCACTATTCTTAAATACTTGCATATACTTCATAGTAGTATGACACTTGACAAAAGCATTTATTTATATGTTCTCTTTTAGTCCTCATAATAACGTACTGAAATCTACAGGACATTTTTGTGTTATATCCTTTGTTGTAAGAGAATAGGTTTTAGTATATAATTGATGGAATTTATTTAATTTAACCTTTTTTCTAGGAATGATCTCTGAGTTGCATGTATTAAGAAACCTGAATTCAGTGTTTTAGCTATTACTCCCAGAATATTTTGCTTAGTATTAGTAGGGCATTGAGATTGACTATTGTTAAGTTAATTTTTCTGTTTTGCCGTCTTACAGGCCCTGGCCTATTTTGAACAGTTAAAAATTTCCCCAGATGCCTGGCAGGTGTGTGCAGAAGCCCTAGCCCAGAGGACGTATGGGTAATTAAAACATAATTTGCATGACTCTTAAAAGAATTTAAATTTCTGTGAATTTGCCAGGACTATTCAATTTACCTGTAATTGAAAAATGTTTTCGTAAAAGCTTTTTTGAACTTTTGACTTTTGGAAAAGCATTACTATATGGTCAATCTGTGTAGGAATGGGAAGAATCATAAGTTAATATGTGGACCGTTCAAGAATTGACTTTTCAGTAAAAACATTCCTTATGTTGTGTAGCTGACAGCAGATCCCAGATTGGACATAATACAGTAGAAATTTTCTTATTATGCGTGAGCCTGATAGTTGATTATCTAAAACATTGGTATAAGAGGTAATCATAGATGATGTATATCTTAATTTTTAATTTTAACTTAAAGTATATAAACATTCAATTACCATTCTTCTGATATTGGAGCACCGTCTTTGTTTCTATGCCCGTTAGCATTTGCTTCTTTCCTTGATCACACCCATAGTCCAACCTCTACACTTTCCACTTTGGGTCTCTATAATGAAGTGAGGAACAGTGAGTACAGATTTTTATGTTTTTTGGTTATTTGCCCCCCGCCTCCCCAAGTCTTCTGGTTATTTGGCCCGTACCACATATGTACAAGTTTCTCTTTCCCCTGTAATGTGACTTCCTATGAAGTCTTTCTGAAGTATTTAACTTAATTTTTACAGAAATAGGAACTTTCATCATACTCCTTTCATCAGTTTATGTAGTAATTAAAGTTACTTTCTTACCAGAGAAGTACAGCTAGCATAATGAGGCTTGGGGAAAACACAGCTACTAGCGGCAAGCAAACAACTCACTGGTGGGAGCAGAAGTGCATGGGTGTTAGTGATGGCCTGCTGGCGGGAGTTCTGTGTGTTGCATCAGTCACTGTGTTTTACAGGGGAAACTGAGTGCTTCAGATTAGTGAAAGTTAGTTTCAAGAGTATCTACTGTGTGCTTCTAGAGTAAATAGAAGCTGGCTTTTAATTAAAGGCTTCCTGTAGTTAGTTTTTTGAGTGGAAAATTTAAGCCTTGCATAATTTAGTTAAGGATTCAGTGCCATCTGTGATAAGAATGGAAACCCTAGGGTATCAGAAGAGATGCTAATTAAACCTAAGTAAAAAAAAAAGTTTAAAAGAGTAAGTTTTATCTTCTACCATGTGAAATTATTTCGTTTATTCATTCACGTAGTTAAAATAAGGTCTGAATTTTTACATGGACCAGTTAATGCACATGTGAAAATTTTTTCCATGCTTGAGCGTGGCCCAAACCAGCTGTCTGGCTTGAGCAGAGGATTGGTAACTAAGGGAACTTTCCAAGTTTGTAGGTGGCTCACTGCAACTCTGTTTTACCTCTAGAGAGCCAATTAGAAGTGTGTAATTGATGGATGCTGATTTTTGTCACTGTGTTCTAAGGATAGTATATTTGTGACTCGGTTTCCGATGTGGACTTTGAGGAGGCTGGACTGCCAGCCGAAGTGGCCCTGCTTGTTTTGGATTTGGCGGCAGTAGAACTGACTAGGGTTGAATTCTAAGTGGGACTTGGAATCTCCAGTTACACTCAGTCTCTGTCTACCATTTGTCATTTTTAAACCTAGCCTTTTTACTTTAAAATGTTGCAGTTCCAGGAAGCCTGATGGCGTACATTTAGAAGGAATGCCTTCTGTTTGCAAAGCATAATATTTAGGTTCATCTTAATATTTTTGGTTATTTTCTTGCCAGATTTAATAGGAGTATTAAATAATATTTACAGTTCTCTTAGCTTTTTAAACAAATGGATATGAATGTAATAAATGAAACTAGTAAGTGGAAAGCCAGCCAAAGGTCTAGTTTGGAAACTTCTCAGCTGTGCATTTCATTAATATTTTGCATTTAGTTTCTTTGTTCCAATTCATATTCTGCTTATCCAACTTTCTTTTCCTTTTTCAGTGATGACCACATAAAGTTTTTCTGCTTTCAAGTACTAGAACATCAAGTTAAATACAAGTAAGGCTTTTCTCACTATTTTGACTCAGAGATATGTAAAGAGAGGCTTAGTTTCTCCCTCTTTGGGGAAACCATAAGACAGGTTGTAAGTTGACAATCTGTAAATCACATCCGGTTTATAAATGTGTTTTGGCTTATCCCAGACTGTATCAAAAATACTGAATTAAAGATGGAGTAACACCAGGCGTGTTTTCCTACGTGACAGCTCTCTGTTAGAGTTGAGTGGCCACATGAACACTTGTGCCTTAATTAAGCAAAACAACGAACTGCTGCTTGATATGCCTACTGATTTAGTCTGTGAATCAGACTTCAGACCACAGATAAATGTCTACTTGAAAAAATCTGTAGTTACCATTTTGTTTTAGCATGAATTGAACCACATACCAAACTAAGATCTCTCTTGATACCCTACCTGCCACTCCAGCTCCTGTCTCTTCTTTAAAGCAGTGATGAAAGGGGCATTACCAGCTTATCTAAGGAAGCTTTAACTAACTTAGTGATACACTAATTTTCCCTTTCATACGTGTAAGAGGCTATTATTTTTCAAAACCACAGACACGAAATACAGCCATTCTTATTTGTCTTCTGTATTTTAAACAGATACTCAGAACTAACTACTGTTCAGCAACAACTGATTAGGGAGACGCTTATATCTTGGCTTCAAGCTCAGGTAAAATAGTAACTTCATTCAGTACCTCAGGTTACCAAATGTTTAAACTTCTGTTTTTGAAAGAGTTTGCAACTTTATCTCTAAAATTCTAATCATCTGTGTTTGATCCTGTAGCTTTTTTTTAAAAGTGCTGGTTTTGAAGATCATGAGTAGGTGAAAACTTAGCAGTAATTTAAAATTATATCAATAACTGAAACTGTCATGTCTTCCACGACACACTGTGGAAATTTTGGTTTTAAAATTAAATTTTTTTTACTACCTGACAATAGTGGCTTTTCTGTTTGGCTCTTAAAGGTGAGTCCTCCTGGACAGCGTTTTTACAAAGGGCTCTTTTCAAAGGTAGAGTTCTTTAATCACAGCATGTTCTTTTGGGTAAATTAAATTTTAGCTAATCTTAACATATAAAGCAGTTACATAGCTAGAATTATTTTTCTTAAACAACAAGCAAGTAGAAGAAAAATAATTGAAAGATTATTTTCATCTAAGAAGAAATTATGGGAGTTATTAAAACTCTGCACAGTGTAAGAATGAGAAATAGCCGTCAGAACCTTTGTCGGTTTGATTGTTCTCTGCCTGGTCAGTCACTTAAATATACTTTGATAATTCTCATGCATATTTCTTGCACAGCTAATCTGGACCATGATGAACTTTAGTACGTTTTTGCTTATTAATGATAAATAGAAAAACAGTCTATGCTTGGGTCGTTTCAGTTTACGTTTAATTTCATGGATTATTTCTCTGTTTGTTAGATGCTGAATCCCAACCCAGAGAAGACCTTTATACGAAATAAAGCAGCCCAAGTCTTCGCCTTGCTTTTTGTTACAGAATATCTCACTAAATGGCCCAAGTTTTTTTTTGACATTCTCTCAGTAGTGGACCTAAATCCAAGGGGAGTAGATCTGTACCTCCGAATCCTCATGGCTATTGATTCAGAGTTGGTGGATCGTGATGTGGTGCATACATCAGAGGCAAGTAACTTCTTAACTATTTTTTAGTGTTTAATGTAGATTTTGTAGTAGATGGTGGGCACATAATAGAAGAAGTAGGAAGGCTTATTTTAATTTTTTGGAGACAATTTTGCTTAAGAATGATTATAAATTTACTGAATTTGTTGAATTTTGTTTTACAAAGGAACTTAAACTTGATTTAAGATGTAGGTTGAAATTAGAGTATTACCTTAGATTTTTTAACCAAGCAAGTACTTTTCTCCAGTGAAACGCACAAATTTCTCCTATGAATTTGTCAAAAAATGTGGTCTGTATTTATGACTACTGTGTAGTTCTGAGGAAGGAAGAATCATTGTCTATGAATTATCAATGCTGGATTCTTCTGTGTTCTTGGTTATGTAGCCCATCACCTGGTCTTTTCTCTATTTCTTCATTATGCTGTATATTTTCTCTTAATTCTTAAAGAACAGAATAGAAGGTTTGAAATGTGTTTAATGATTTGAGATCATTGTATGTCTGAAACATTTATAATTTCAAAGGGTATTATTGTGAATTCAAGTTTCTGCCATTCTGTACTTAAAGTTTAAGTCTCCTGTACAGAATATTGAGAAATATCTTTTATCACATGCCTAACATTTCTATATAATGCTTATTTATAGTTTGTTTAATAAAAAATCAAGTCTGGCAGCGAGGAATGGAACGGAAAGAGGAAATACAGAGAATCACAGGATATGATTTTAGAGCTGATAAATAGGAAATAGTGGCAGGGAATGTGTTACCAAGTCTGAAAGTTTAGTGTTAAGAAAAATATTGTGCAACTATTCAGATGTCAAACATTATTTTGTGAGGTAATCTACTTTGTGTATTTGGTGATAAATTTTTTTTTTTTTTTTCTTTTTAGGAGGCTCGTAGGAATACTTTAATAAAAGATACCATGAGGGAACAGTGTATTCCAAACCTGGTGGAATCATGGTACCAAATCTTACAAAATTATCAGTATAATAATTCAGAAGTGACATGTCAGTGCCTTGAAGTAGTTGGGGCTTATGTCTCTTGGATAGACTTATCCCTTATAGCCAATGATAGGTAAGTATACCTAATTTTTAAAATATGAATCTGTAAAATACAGTATCTAGAATTTAAGAATTTTAAAATGTTTTAACAGTTTTCTTCCCCCATTACCAGGTTTATAAATATGCTGCTAGGTCATATGTCAATAGAAGTGCTACGGGAAGAAGCATGTGACTGTTTATTTGAAATTGTAAATAAAGGAATGGATCCTGTTGATAAAATGAAACTAGTAGAATCTTTATGTCAGGTATTACAGGCTGCTGGGTTTTTCAACATTGACCAGGTCAGTAAATTTATGTATAAAATTTTGATAATTTCTGGAACAAACTAGGATGCGCAGTAACTTAAATACAGTTTTGTTTTGTTTTAAATGTTGGAAAACTTTCCTTTAGGTTATAATAATAAACAATTGTATCCAGAAAGCCATAATGCTGTCTGTAGCATTTGTCTTGGACAGTAGATTGTATCATTTCTTAAACTTTAAGGTCTGAGATGGAGCCTGAAATCGTGCATTTCTAACGAAGTCCCAGGTGATGCTGATACTGCTGGCCCGTGGACCACACTTTTGAATGGCATGGACTATACCGTTTACGTGGCAATGTTTTTTTACCAAGATTAAGCTCAGTAATTATGAATGTTAAGTATTCATGATACTTTTGAATTGTAACTCACTTGAGCTGTTCAGCCCTGTCAGAGGACACTGGGTGTGGTAAAGTTTAGTGATTTAGAAACAGAATTGAAGGTTTATGTTTTTATTTTGCTGTGACAGAAGATAAAGAATCACTAAGAAGTCTTTGTATTGCTGATATGTCAGTAATATGACTTTAGTGTTTTTATTGTTTACAGACAAATAGTAAAATTTTTTTTTTTACATTTCAAGTAATTGTTTTATTTCATCCCTGGTAAAAGATCTAAAATGGTAAAGGTAGAGCCTTTTTCTATGGGTGAGCAGTCTGTAGAAAATAATGTTGAGTTTTATTTCTGACGCTTAACACCGATATGACCTTAAGCAGGTAATTGTAATACCAGTTCTGTCTTCTTGCAGGATACTTGAGTATCAAATTAGATAGTATCAGAAAGGACTGTTGTAAATTGTTATGCATACTGTAGTATGACAGTATTAACTTTATTAGAACATGTTTACTAAATTCAGCAGTTTAGAGAGGAGGGGATTAACTTACTAATGAAATCTAAATTCTCATCTTAAAATCTTAAAGAAGTTTGTAGAGATTTCCTGGAACTTCAGATGACTTTTTTCTTTTAAAGCTTTTTTGAAGCTGGTAATGTCTACAGGACTGTAATCATTAAAAATAGTTGCTTTAAAGCGTACTAGTGGATAATAATTGTACCAAAGGAATTCAAATTCCCTGATCAAAACAATGGAATTTGTGTCAGTTTATATGGCACTTGCTCAATACTGAAGTTTGGAGTTTTCCCTCTCACTCTTACATGGTAGTTTTAAATCGGTGTCTGTCTTGATTGCTTATAGGAAGAAGATGTTGACTTCCTAGCCAGATTTTCTAAGCTGGTAAATGGAATGGGACAGTCGTTGATAGCTAGCTGGACTAAACTAATTAAGAATGGGGATATTAAGAATGCTCAAGAGGCACTGCAAGCTATTGAAACAAAAGTGGCGCTGATGTTGCAGCTACTAATTCATGAGGATGATGACATCTCCTCTAACATTATTGGG
The DNA here is from genome assembly GCA_030035585.1 of Dugong dugon. NCBI lineage: Eukaryota > Metazoa > Chordata > Mammalia > Sirenia > Dugongidae > Dugong > Dugong dugon. Next base: position 19,543,862 of record CM057465.1, read on the forward strand.
TTTTGTTATGATTATCTTCATATTTTGAAACAGGCAAGTCCTTGTTTTAATCTTTTTGTCCAGTAGGTAAGATAGAGGGGTCATAGAGAATTTGGAAAATAACATGTAAATACCCATAATTCTACCTAAAAATATTGATTTTTAAAGAACTAAAATATTTTCATCTTTTTTCTGGGCGTTTTCCCCCATAGTTAAAATAATTATGTTTATTGTCTTAAAAAAGAAAGACAATTTCTTAGCCAGAAAACAGGAAATGGGTTGGTTCTGAAATTTCACTCGACTTAACCAGCCTGAGAGTTAGTTATAGGCTTTAGTTATCTTTCTGCTTTGAACCTGTAGTTCTAAATACAGTAGAAATTTTATTAAACACAATTCATTATTTTAATTTCTTATAAACTTTTTTTTTAAAAAATGAAAAATTTCCCCTTAAACAGTAGCCTTTTAGAGAATTAGTAACTCTTCATTATGACGTTATATGAGAGAAAATTACCTGTTTTATATGCTTTGTATTAATTGAACAAACTGAAGCTTAAATTTTTTTCCCCAAAATGAATATTGCTTCTGTTTTATTGTTACAAGCATAATACATGTTTACATGCATACTTAAAGAATTGTAGGCAATGCCGAAAGATAAGAAAGTTAATATGAGTACTTAAAATTACTATACTGTAGCTCTTAATAGGCTTCTAGGCTTGTTTTACTTTTTTAAAAAACGAGATGGGATCATACTTTACTGTCCTGTAACCTGCTTTTTTTGCTGAAAATCAAACATGCATCTGCATCTTTGCCTACTTATCAAGTTATTTATAATGTAGAATAGCTAGGTCTTAGTGTAAATACATTTTAACTATAGTCAGATACTGCCAAAATGCCCTTCAGAAAAGTTGTGTACATGTTTTAAAGATCTTAATTGATTAGAAAAATATTTTGATAAGCAAATACAACTTTAGGAAACCTAATAAATTATTGCTTACTTTTTGACAGCTTACAGTGCTCTCAGATCAGCAGAAAGCTAATGTAGAGGTAAAATTGACTTCTTTTTGCTTTATTTAAACTGACGGTACATTCTATGTTTGTACAGTCTGCCTTGAAATATTTTTTAATTTTTCAAATTAAAAGAGATTGATTGACAAATGGTGTTTTATTCTTAATTTTAGGCAATCATGTTGGCTGTCATGAAAAAATTGACTTACGACGAAGAGTACAACTTTGAAAATGAGGTGAGAATTTTTCTTTGAGGGGAAATCAGTTTTAGTTTTATTGTTTACTTACACCGCATTAGTATTTCAAGTCTTGATCATTTCGGAACCCTTTAAAAGAAGACGTATTCAAAAATTTAGTCTTGTTTATACTGACCTCAACTTTAGGTCTCCACCATGTGTCTGTCAGTTTGGTGTACTGTGGTGACTTGCGTGTCGCTGTGATACTGGAAGCTTTGCCACCAGTAATTCAAATACCAACAGGGTCACTCTCGGAGGACAGGTTTCAGCTGAGCTTCCAGACTAAGACAGACTAGGAAGAAGGACCTGGCAGTCTACTTTTGAAAAAATTGGCTAGTGAAAACCTTATGAATAGCAGCAGAACATTGATACAGTGCCAGAAGATGAGCCCCTCAGATTGCAAGGCACTCAAAATATGACTAGGGAAGAGCTACTTCCTCAAAGTAGAGTCGACCTTAATGATGTGGATGGAGTAAGCTTTTGGGACCTTCATGTGCTGATGTGGCATGACTCAAAATGACAAACAGCTGCGTACATCCATTAATAATCGGAATGTGGGAAGTACAAAGTATGAATCTAGGAAAATTAGAAGTCGTCAAAAATGAAATGGAATGCATAAAGATTGATATCATAGGCATTAGTGGCAATGGACTGGTATTGGCCATTTTGAATCAGACAATCATATAGTCTACGCAGGGAATGACAAATTGGAGAGGATTGGCATCATGTTCATCATCAAGAACATTTCAGGATCTGTCCTGAAGTACAACGCTGTCAATGATAGGGTAATATCCATACTCCTACAAGGAAGACCAGTTAATATGACTGTTATTCAGATTTACGCACCAAAGACTAAAGCCAAAGATGAAGAAATTGAAGATCTTTTCCAACTTCTGCAGTCTGATATTGATGAAACATGCAATCAAGATGCATTGATAATTCCTGGTGATTGGAATGTGAAAGTTGGAAACAGAAGGAATGGTAGTTGGAAAATACGGCCTTGGTGATACAAACAACACTGGAGACCACCTGACAGAATTTTGCGAGACCAAAGACTTCCTCATTGAAGTACGTTTTTTTCGACAACATAAACGACAGCTATACACATGGACCTCACCAGATGGAATACACAGGAATCAAATCAACTACATCTATGGAAAGATGACAGAAAAGCTCACTCAGTATCCTCAGTCAGAGCAAGACCAGGGGCTGACTGTGGATATCAGTTACTCATATGCAAGTTCAGGTTGAAGTTGAAGAAATTTAGAACAAGTCCACAATAGCCAAAGTACAACCTTGAGTATATCCCTCCTGAATTTAGAGACCGTTTCAAGAGTAGATTTGACAAGCTGAACGCTAATGAGGGAAGACCAGACTAGTTGTGGAGTAATATCAAGGACATCATACATAAAGAGAGCAAGAAGTCATTAAAAAGACAGGAAAGAAAGAAAAGACCAAATTGGATGTCAGATCAGACTCTGAAAGTTGCTCTTGAATGTTGAGTAGCTAAAGCAAAAGGAAGAAATGATGAAAGTAAAAGAGCTGAATAGAAGATTTTAAAGGGCGGCTCTAGAAGACAAAGCAAAGTATTGTAATGAAATTTGCAAAGACCTAAAGATAGAAAACCGAAAGGGAAGAACACTCTCACCAGTTCTCAAACTGAAAGAATCGAAGAAATTCAAACCTCAAGTTGCAGTATTGAAGAATTCTACGGGAAAAATACTGAATGATGCAGGAAGCATGAAAAGAAAATGGAAGGAATACAGAGTCACTATATCAGAAAGAACTGGTCGACATTCAGCCATTTCAGGAGGTAGCATATGATCAAGACCCAATGGTACTAAAGGACGAAATCCAAGCTACGCTGAAGACATTGGCAACAAACAAGGATCCAGGAATTGATAGAATACCGATTGAGATGTTTCAACAAATGGATGCAGCACTGGAAAGTACTTACTTGTCTATGCTAGGAAATTTGGAAGACAGCTACCTGGCCAACTGCCTAGAAGAGATCCATGTTTATGCCTATTCCCAAGAAAGGTGATCTAACCGAAGGTGGAAATTATCAAACAGTATCATTAATATCACACACAAGTAAAATTTTGCTGAAGATCATTCAAAAGCGACTGTAGCAATATGTCGACAGGGAACTGCCAGAAATTTAGCCTGGATTCAGAAGAGGACGGTGGGAGGAGGGATATCATTACTGATGTCAGATGGATCTTGGCTGAAAGCAGAGAATACCAGAAAGATGTTTTCCTGTACTTTATTGACTATGGAAAGGCATTTGACTGTAGATAATAACAAACTATGGATAACATTGCAAAGAATGAGAATTCCAGAACACTTAGTTGTGCTTATGAGGAACCTGTATTTAGACCGGGAAGTAGTCGTTCGAACAGAACAAGGGGATACTGCGTGTTTTAAAGCTAAGAAAGATGTTATGTCCAGGTTGTATCCTTTCACCGTACTTAGTCTGTATGCTGAGCAGATACTCTGAGAAGCTGGACTATATAAAGAAGAACAGGGCATCAGGATTGGAGAAAGACTCATTAACAACAACCTGCATTATGCAGATGACACAGCCTTGCTTACTGAAAGTGAAGAGAACTTGAAGCACTTACTGATAAAGTTGAAGACTACAGCCTTCAGTATGGGTTATACCTCAACGTAAAGAAAACAAAAATCCTCACAATTGGACCAATAAGCAACATCATGTTAAATGGAGAAAAGATTGAAGGATTTCATTTTATTTGGATCCACAATTAACGCCCGTGGAAGCGGCAGTCAAGAAATGAAACGAGCCCGGCTACCACCGCTGACTGCTCTGACCAGGATCACAACAGAGGGTTCTGGACAGAGCTGGAGAAGGATGTAGAGCATAATTCTAACTCAAAAAAAAAAAGACCAGATTTACTGGCCTAAAGGAGACTGGAGAAACCTCAAGAGTATGGCCCCCAGACACCCTTTCAGCTCAGAGGTGAAGTTACCTTCGAGGTTCACTGTTCAGCCTGGGAGTGGACAGCCCAGTAAAACTAAATGAGACTAACGAGGTACAGGAGTCCAGTGACAAGGGCCAGAAGGCAGAGGGGGAGTAGGAAGCTGATGATAGGGAACACAAAGTTGAGTAAGGATACTGTTGATGTATTGTGAGATTGTTAACCATTGTTATAGGGCAACATTTGTAGTAACTGTTAAATGGGAGGCTATTTTGTCCTGTAAGCCTTCATCTTGGGTGAGAATGGCAGCACAATTGGAAGGGCATAGTCAATGTCACTTAAATGTGTACGTAAAAAGTTTTGAAATGGTGTATCTTTGGCTATGTGTATTTTCACCAAAAAAAAAAAAAAAGCTGAGAATTCAGAGGGTTAAAATGTAGTGGGGTTGTTAACCAAAGTCATAAAACAGCATGTGTACTACTGTTACATGAGAAACTGTTTGTTCTGTAAGCCTTCACCTAAAGTACAATAAAACATTTAAAAAAAAAAAAAAAAAAAGAAATGAAACGATGCATTGCATTGGGCAAATCTGCTTCAAAAGACTCTGGAGTATTAAAAAGGAAAGACGTCACTTTAGGGACTAAGGTGTGCCTGACCCAAGCGATGGTGTTTTCAATTGCCTCATATGTATGTGAAAGCTAGACAAAGAATAAGGAAGACCGAAGAAGAATTGATGCCTTTGAGTTATGGTGCTGACCAATATTGAATATACCATGGACTGCTAGAAGAATGAACCAATCTGTCATGGAACAAGTATAGCCAGAATGCCCATTAGAAGCAAGGATGGCGAGACTTTGTCTCACTTACTTTGGACATGTTACCAGGAGTGACCAGTCCCTGGAGAAGGACATCATGCTCGGGAAAGTAGAGGGTCAGCTAAAAAGATGACCCTTGATGAGATGGATTGACACTGTAGCTGCAACCATGGGCTCAAACATAACAACAAATGAGGATTGTGCAGGACCCGACAGTGTTTTGTTCTGTTTACACAGGGTCGCTATCAGTTGAAACGGGCTCAACGGCACCTACAACAACAACCACCTTAGGAGGCCTCTTAATCCTTCATTTTGTATTTTGTCTATTAAAGATCTGTTTTAGAAAATATTTTACAGCATTGAACTTAGTAAAATATTGACAGTATATATTGGTAATCACACCTTATTGTGAATTTAATAAGAGTGTGATTGAGACCCAGTCAGTGGCCTTCAGATTCTAAGTCTCTATGGGAGAGTGGGAATGGGGCACCTAACTGTCTGGAGTTAACTTTCTTGTCCAGATTTGCATATGGGCCAGCATTCCATCAATCACAGGGCCAGAAGATGCTTTCTACTGACTCAATCATGGCATGTACTTTTTAGCTGTGTGATGAAGTGTTCTATTCCCCCTCCTCCCTGGCAGTCTGCAACTTAGGACTGTGAAAGGGTAATGGTTATAATAACCAACACAATATGAACTTATGACATGCCAGGCTTGTTATATATAGTAACTCTAGTCATACAGTATTATTGTTGGACATTTGAGGTATTAGGAGAATAAGGTGTCAAAGCCTCACAAATCCCAGTGTGAACATATCTGGCCTAGACCCTTGTCCTGTACCACCTCTCTATATTTCTAGTTCTAGACTTTCGAGGTCTAGGGCTATGTTCAGAAATACTTACTTGTGAGCAGGAATGGCAAAAGCTAAGCATGATAATAGTTTCCTATGTAAATAAATACTGATTAAAAAAAAAAAAACAACTATTTGTAAATACAGCAAACTACATGAGAAACCAAAATTTATGTGCATTTTAAAATCTTTTATTTTAAATTTTTAAAATGAGAATTTTAAAATATATCCCAGGGTGAAGATGAAGCCATGTTCGTAGAATATAGAAAACAACTGAAGTTGTTGTTGGACAGGCTTGCTCAAGTCTCACCGGAGTTACTGCTGGCTTCTGTTCGCAGAGTTTTTAGTTCTACGCTGCAGTAAGTTTGTCATTGTTTTTGTAATAAGCCCATCTTTATCCATCCCTTTGCCACCTGGTGATGGTATAAAATAAGTGGTTCATATGACTTATTAATCCATGTTACCATTTAAGATCTTATGTGTATTTCTGGAAACTGCATTTCTCCTGTCTCCTTGATTTCTCTTGATCCTTGGGGGAACTGCTGCTCTTTGAGACACAGACAATAAAATGAGTAACGTCAGTTATTTCTACTTTTGTGATATAAATTCTGAACCTGGCAAAATTAGCAATTACTTTGACATTTTAATAGTCAAAAGGTTTTCGTTGGTGTCTTATTATTCTATGCAGTACCAGTTGTATAAAAAGTTTATGTTCAGATCTCACTGACATATTATCCCCGGTAGGAATTGGCAGACTACACGGTTTATGGAAGTTGAAGTAGCAATAAGATTGCTGTATATGTTGGCAGAAGCTCTTCCACTATCTCATGGTGCTCACTTCTCAGGTGATGTCTCAAAAGCTAGTGCTTTGCAGGATATGATGCGAACTGTAAGTATACTGAAGATAATTTATTTTAAACATATCTTTCTGTTTTTACTATGAATTAATGGGAGTTCCTTAATTGTAAGAGCTTAGTATCTATTAATAATGGGGCATTTAGATGTTGCGGTAAATAAGGCTTGACTTCTTAATTTTTTCCTGCTTCAGTTGGTAACGTCAGGAGTTAGTTCCTATCAGCATACATCTGTGACATTGGAGTTCTTCGAAACTGTTGTTAGATATGAAAAGTTTTTCACAATTGAACCTCAACACATTCCATGTGTACTAGTAAGTATGTACTTCAGATTTTTTAGTATTTTTCCATGTACTTCAGCTAATCAGTAGACAGTATTCCTAGAAAAGCTTTTTGTCATTTATAACTTTTCCCATAACCAAAATTTCTCAAACTGTATTTTGAACACATTGAAACTAAACCCTGCTCCATTTCTTAAAAATGGACATGATCTGTCTTACTTAAACATTTAAAATAAGCCCTCAAGGGCCTGTTTGTATGTAGTGTAGGATTACTTGCTATATATACCTGATCTGTGCCTTCTAGGTGCAAAGAACTAAAATTTGATATGAACAAATGTATCGAGACTGGGAATAAATGCAGAAATAGTAAAAATAAAAATATCTCTGTTTCTTTAGATGGCATTCTTAGATCATAGAGGTCTGCGGCATTCTAATGGAAAAGTACGGAGCAGAACTGCTTACCTGTTTTCTAGATTTGTCAAATCTCTCAAGTAAGTACAGTTCCCAGCTATTGTGCTCAGTTATTTTTATTCAGATTATTAAATACACATATAAATTATTTTTTGAGAGGTGTTAAAAATTTGGTTCTTTCTGTTCTGAGGCTTTTTTAAAGCATGTGTTCCTTTTTTATATCATTGTATATTATGACTTCATTTTCTGCTCATTAGCCAGTTACTTTGTTCATTGCTCACAAGTGGTTTGTTGCATCCTTTTCTGTGTAACATCTGTCATCACTAATTACATTAGTTATTAAATAAACTAGCAGTTTCATTGCCATGAATCAATATATAGCTGCTGCTTTGAAATTGTAAAGAATATATCCTTGAAAATACATTTTTAAATCTAATCTGTTTTGTGTTCTTTACCAGTACCATTTTTTTGTATAAAACTGCTTGTTATTACACAATTGTAAGTTGTCTTTACGATCTATAACAGAGCAGATAGACATACTTTTTTAAAAAGTGTTTTTTAATCATATCTAGTCTTTTCAAGTGTGACTAGTTTAGAATGGAACTTCTTTTTAGTTCTGCCTTAAAGCAGAATTTGGTATCTTAGCAATTTTTCAAACATTATTATTTACATAAACGATTTTCCTTTTTGTCTTTATTCAGTAAACAAATGAATCCTTTCATTGAAGATATTCTGAATCGAATACAGGACTTATTAGAGCTTTCTCCACCTGTAAGTATCTATTCTTCTAAGGTATAGATTTTCCCCAGTTATCATGACATCAGCCTCGGTGTTAATGCCTTTGTGGGCCCTTTTTTTTTTTTTAATTTTTAGTTTGTTTAAATACCCTTTAAGCGGGCAAGGATTAGTTAGTTCTGTTTACCAACACATCTGTTGAGATATAGCAAACAAAGCATAGTGATAGAAATGGAGAGGTATCAAGAGTTGACTGATAAATTTGATGGCATGGGGTTTGGTCTAGTCTCTCTGTACTGTTAAATGATAGTGAAGTATTTTATAGAGAAAGAAAAATTCAACTTCTGAATTATTCTCAATTTAGTACTAGGACCAAGTAGCCATTTTCAGTGACTGCTACTATTAGACTGAAATTTTCTGTGTAATTTCAGGCTTGGGGTAAAAAAATTTAAATCCTGCTTGATCTGAGCATATTGTCAATTTCACTAGAAAGATTTAAGTTGAGATACTTTTTAAGTACATTTTGACTTATACATGCTTTTTTGTAAAGCAAAATACTGACATTGACTAATTTTTTCATTTTCATAAAAGTTATTACTATAGCTATCGCTTGAAAGTATTAAATATAAAATAATCATACTTTCATTTTAAGCACAATATGCAATATTTAGGATATGAAAGTTATATAATTTTACTGCATGAGAAGTTACTAGTGAATTATGTGGTTAAATTATCTTTGCCTATGTATTACAAAAACCAGTGAAGTACTTTACCTAGTTAATGCAAGTTTTCTTTGGCAGTTCACACTGACCCATAAAATTCAGGCATTCAGAAAGCCATATTATCTCACAAGATATTGGAAATAGGGTTGCAATACATACAAACAAGGACTGTATTGTTCCTGTAATCCTTCAGTATATAAAAAAGTCCTGATTCAAGTTGCTTCTCCTGAAAGTTGGCTGATTAATAAGGTTATGAGTGCCCCTTTCTTTTTTAAGAGTTTATTTGTACATTCTCAACTACTAGCAAAAAATGGTAAGTCCTAGTAGATACTTAAAAAATACTTGAATTGCTTTTAAGTAGGGACATTTCTCTTTCAAGGGATGAGGAATTTTTTTTTGATAATAAAACCACCCCATAACTTTAAAATCTGTTTTAAGACTAGATTTTTACATAATTTAACAGGGTATTTTATTGTTGGAGATATAGCAACCTCTAATTTTTCCCTTCCTCTTGGCCTTTCTGAGTATATAAACATAAAAAAGTAGCAAAACCTATTAGTAAAAATTGACCAGTATATGGAATGCTTGGTTGTGCTTGAATGAGGTGAGGTTTTTTCATTTGTAGTCTTATTTTTAAAATGTTCTAAAGTAACAACTGAGGTGTGTCTATATGTGTATGCATGTGACTTTTGTTGTTAAATTCTTAAACACTCTTTTAAAATATTGTGTGGCCTTTATACTGCTATTTAGCATTTTGTATGCCTCATTTTTAGCCTCATAACAATCATATAAGTAAATAAGATTTTTACAAAAGAAAACATGTTAGAAAGCAAACTAATAATTATCTGATAGGAATTTTGTAGAGTCTCGTCAGAGCTAAAATTAGAACCATGGTCTTTGCCCGCTAATACAATTTTCTTTCCCTTATAAGTTCCTAGGAGAAAATTTATTTAAGTACTTGATGTGCTTTTCAGTAATAAGTTGATGTGATAGTTTACATCTCCTATCCCTCTTGCACTTATCCTGATTAAATGAGAGGAAGTGAAAGAATACTGCAATAAGACTAAATTTCATTCTAGGAGAATGGTTACCAGTCCTTGTTGAGCAGTGATGATCAGCTGTTTATCTATGAGACAGCTGGAGTGCTGATTGTTAATAGTGAATACCCAGCAGAAAGGAAGCAAGCATTAATGAGGAATCTGTTGACTCCACTAATGGAGAAGTTTAAGATTCTGTTGGAAAAATTGATGCTGGCACAAGATGAAGAAAGGCAGGCATCTCTAGCAGATTGTCTTAACCATGCTGTTGGATTTGCCAGGTGAGCATGATTGCAATCGAAACCATAAAGTTTGTGTCTGTACACACAGAGCTAGTTATTTGAATCTTTTAGGATTGGGCACAAATACCTATCTAAAACTGAATTGTCCAGGGAATTGTCTAAACCTTTCTCTTCTAAACCAGTGAATTAAAAGATTTAGCTGAGGAGGGGATTAAATCACATAACATTCTGGATTTCTGCCTTGATGACTATTTGTAATCCCTAACTCCTCTGAATTCTTTCGTATAAATTGATAATGTATTTAAGGGGTTAGCTAACATCTTTATATACCGATGACTTATTGGGACATCTTAGATAGGTCTTGGAGGCTTCTCTTTAGCTGTTGCATTGTGTCATAAAGACCACTCAAGCAGCCGCTTCTCTCTCTCTACCCATACTTTTTATTGGCAAACAATAACAGCTTGAATGATTGCTAATTAGAAGTTGTAGAGAAATTGCTATATAGAATACTTCAGAGAAAGAGATATTAGAGAGGTTGCATAAGTCACTTGATTCTGAAGATTATTTTCTAAATTTAAATGAGTAGCTTGCAGATTGTCTAGTACAACTTAGTCATAAAAGTTGATTTTTTTTCTCTTTTTTTTGTATACGTTATCATTAGGATTTTAGTAAAACATTTAGATAGATTCACGTTACGGGGATTATATTATCTACATCTCATTCATTTAACTTGAGCCTTTTTGTTCTGGATTGGTAACTGGAAGCAATGGTTTACAAATAACCATATTAAGTAAAGATGGTAGTAATGGAGACATGGAAAATAAAGAATTGGTTCTTCCTTTTGTTAATATTGTAATTTATTGTGCATTGTTTTTTATTACTTCATTATACTTTTAAAGGATGTAGTTATGACTAGTCTGATTTTGCTTATATAGTCGAACCAGCAAAGCTTTCAGCAACAAGCAGACTGTGAAACAATGTGGCTGTTCCGAAGTTTATCTGGACTGCTTACAGACGTTCTTGCCAGCCCTCAGTTGTCCCTTACAAAAGGACGTTCTCAGAAGTGGAGTTCGCACTTTCCTTCATCGCATGATTATTTGTCTAGAGGAAGAAGTTCTTCCGTTCATCCCATCTGCCTCAGAACACATGCTCAAAGATAGTGAAGCCAAAGACCTGCAGGAGTTTATTCCTCTTATCAACCAGATTACAGCCAAGTTTAAGGTACTGTAGACCTTTAGAGCTGATTTAAAGATCTTTCCCTGAACTTAGATGCATTTGTCTTTGTATATATTTAAGCATTTGCCCCTTGGTTTCTTTTTTAAATATGAGTTTCTTGAGGATATGGATCATATGTATTTTTATCGTCCCCAACGTCTAGCACACAGTCTGACACATAAAACCAGACCAAACCCATTGCTGTCGAGTTGATCCTCACTCATAACGACCACATAGGACAGAGTAGAACAGCCCCATCGGGTTTCCAAGAAGCGGCTGGTGGATTCAAACTGCAGACCTTTTGGTTAGCAGCTGGGCTCTTAACCACTGTGCCACCAGGGTTCCTTATCTGTACAATAGAAGAGAATGACTAGCATGCTATTTTAAGAAAAGAAATAAAAACAGTACAAGATGTCTGAAGAGGTAAAAAAAGAGCACTGTAATTTGAGTGCTTGGGCAAGAGTTTAGAAGTAATTCAATGTATTAAAGTCAGTTTTATGTACAAGGTAATTTAAGCCAGATATAAGTTAGCTGATAAAAATGGCTAACACTTATATACTCTATGTTCAAGATCTGCCTTAAGCATTTTTTTGTACAGTAAGTAACTCATTTGATCTTCATAACAGTCCTGTTATGTGTCCTGGAGTTGATTCTGATTCCTAGCACCCCTATAGGACAGAGTAGAACTTCCCCATAGGGTTTCCAAGGCTATAAATCTTTATGGAAGCAGACTGCCACTCTTTGTCCCTCAGAGCACCTGGTGGGTTCGAATCGCTGACCTTTTGGTTAACAACCGAGTGCTTTACCATTGCACCACCGGGGCTCCTTTGTAACAACTTCAGGAAGTAGAAAACTGAAGTACAGAGAAGTTAAGGAATTTGCCCCAGGGCATATAACACCTGAGAATTCAATCATATAATTAATTTAGCAGTAGAATTCATTTCTTGAACATTTATATTTGAATATGTTCCGTGGCAATATTCCATTGTAAAATATATCTGACTTTTTATCGTTATACCCTGAATCTTAAGCTGTAGGAAATGGGTTGAACTTGATGAAGTTTTCAGTAAAGTATAGCTTATGTGGATTTGCCTTAACACTGATATTTGCTAACTGAATTATAGAAATATACACATATGTATAAAGGTTATGCATTAAGATGTATGTATTACATATAAAATATTTTCTAAGTTTCATATTAATTTTCGTACTCATTTCTGAAGTAGTAATAGTTGTTTCTAATCTTCAGATACAGGTATCCCCATTTTTACAACAGATGTTCATGCCTCTGCTTCATGCAATTTTTGAAGTGTTGCTCCGACCAGCAGAAGAAAATGACCAGTCTGCCGCCTTAGAGAAGCAAATGTTGAGGAGGAGTTACTTTGCTTTCCTGCAAACAGTCACAGGCAGCGGAATGAGCGAAGTCATAGCAAATCAAGGTGGGGAGGCTCATGATGCCTGAATTGTCTGCTTAAGTCTTTGTCACAGTTGTACATCAATATGAAGGAGAGCTAGTGGAAGTAAACACTAAACTTTTGAGGTGGTTATATGTTGGCCCCTATAATGACAGTTCATTATTGTCAAGGGGGGAATCACTTTCATGTAGAGCACCTTAAAACTCATTTGCATCCAAGTCTTTTTCCTATGGCAATATCTTTTAATTGGTTTTTGGTAGTATAAATAGCATGGTGGTGGTCACTTACCAGAATTGACCTGAACAATTGAGTCTTATTGGCCAATTTGCCATTTTGAAATTAAAAACAAATGGGGCTGTATAGAGAATTCTGCTTTCAAGGGAATAGTGAATTTTCAATGTTTAAAATTTACGAGCTCAGTTAATAAAATTGAAGGATCTTAACCAACTCTAAATGCTTTTATCTTGTTATTGTATATGAAACAGAGCTTTGGGTTACCTTTCTAGATTTTTCTTTAACCTTAAGTTTTTCTCTCTTCAGGTGCAGAGAATGTAGAACGTGTGTTAGTTACTGTTATTCAAGGGGCAGTCGAATATCCAGATCCAATTGCACAGAAAACATGTTTTATCATCCTCTCAAAGTTGGTAGAACTCTGGGGTAAGTTGGTTTTTTTTTTTAAACTTCATTTTGTCAACTTGTTTCCTAAGAGTCTTAGAGATGAAATGTAACCCATCCCTCACATAGATAGAAGTAGGGAGTTGATTTTCCCTAGTGATGAATTAATTGACTTTTTTTTTTTTTGCACACCATGTTCACAGCAGCTTTATTTGTAATAGCCCAAACTAGAAGCAACCCAAATGTCCATCAGCAGGTGAATAGATGAACAATTAATAGCACATTCATACAATGAAATTTTACTGAACAATAAAAAAGAGTAACTTGATAGAACAGCATGCATGTATCTCAAAATAATTATGCTTAGTGAAAGAAACTAGATGGAAAAAAAAGTATATATTGCATAATTCCACTTATATAAAAATCTAAAAAATGCAGAAACTATAGTGACAGAATGATCAGTGGTTTCATGGGAGGAAGGAGTGGGAGAGAGAGATCACAAAGCAGCAAGAGGAACTTTTGCAGGTGTTGTGTCTTGACTGGGATGATGGTTTCAGAGGTATATGTTGTTGTTAGTTGCCTTCAAGTTGATTCCAACTCATAGTGACCATGTGTATGCAGAGTAGAACTGATCCATAGGTTTTTTTTTTTAATAATTTATTTTTTTGTTGTTGAGAATATACACAGCAAAAACATACACCAATTCAGGTTTCTGTGCAACCCTACCCTTAATCAGTGCAATTTTTCCATCACTGTAAACTGAAACTCAGTACTCTATAAGCAATAACACCCGACCCCTGGCCATCCCTCCCACCCTTGGTAACCACTAATAAATTTTGATCTCTATATATTTGCCTGTTACCGTCTTTTTATATAAATGAGGTCATGTAATATTTGAGCTTTTGTAATTGACTTATTTCACTCAGCATAATGTTTTCAGGCTCCATCCAGATTGCAGCATGTGTCAAGACCTTATTTTTCTTACCAGCTGAGTACTATTCCATTGTATGTATGTATCACATTTTGTTTATCCACTCATCTGTTGATAGGCATTTAGGTTGTTTCCATCTTTTGGCTATTGTGAATAGTGCTGCAGTGAACATTGGTGTGCAAGTCTCTGTCTCAGTCTCTGCTTTCAAGTCTTTTGGGTGTATACCCAAAAGGAAGAAATTGCTGGGTCATATGGTAGTTCTATTTTTAGTTTGTTACAGAGACCTGCCACACTGTTTTCCACAACAGCTGTACCATTTTGCATTCCTACAGTAGTAGATAAGGGTTCCAGTTTCCCTATATCCTCACCAACATGTTATTTTGTTTTTCTTTTTTTTTTTTTTAATCTTAGCCATCCTAGTGGAAGTGAAATGGTATCTTGTTGTGGTTTTGATTTGCATTTTTCTGTTGGCTAATGATGCTGAGCATCTTTTCATGTATTTGGTGACCATTTGAATGTCCTCTTTGGTGAAATGTCCGAGTCCTTTGACCATTTTATGATTAGGTTGTCTTTTTGTTGTTAAGCTGTCAAAGTTTTATATATATGTTGGTTATTAGAGTCTTATTGGATATGTAGTTTCCAAAGATATTTTCCCAGTTGGTAGCTTGTCTTTTCACTTCTTTTGTAAAGACTTTTGATGAACAGAAGTTTTATAATCTTTATGAGGTCCCATGTATCTATTTTCTCTTTTGCTGTTTGTGCTTTTCTTATTAGATAATCTATTGTTAAAAGCTAGGCCCAACAGTGTTGCCCCTGCATTTTCTTCTAAGAATTTTATGGTTTTAGTTTTTGTATTTGGGTCATTAATCCATTTTGAATTTTTTTTTTGTCTGTGGTGTAAGACATGGATCCTGTTCCATTTTTCTGCATGTGGAAATCCAATTTTCTGACACCATTTATTGAAGACACTCTTTTTTCCCCATCAGATGGACTTGGCAGTCTTGTCAAAAATCAGTTGACCATGGATGTGTAGGTTTATTTCTAGACTCTCGATCCTTTTCCATCGGTCTGTCTCTATTATACCTATTACAGGCTGTTTTGATTACTGTATAATATGTTTTAATAACTTTCCTTTTTGTATAAGATGAAAATTTGAATTCTCTTAACAGGAGGTAAAGACGGACCAGTGGGATTTGCTGACTTTGTTTATAAGCACATTGTCCCAGCATGTTTCCTGGCACCTTTAAAACAAACCTTTGACCTTGCAGATGCACAGACAGTATTGGTAAGCAGCTGGGAGTTTTGTTTCCCTTGTGTAGCTCTCATGTGCTTTAACTCACAATGTTTTCTCTAATGCCAGGTTGATTGCATTATGTTTCAGTGGTTTTTTGTTTTTCTTTTAGTAATGTCAAATTTGGGTTTATTTTTAAGAGGTCGATGATACGCCTTTTGTGAATTCTTATTGAATCCCAGTGCTAAAGTCGAATACATAAAACCCAGCTCCTTCAACTTTAACAACCAAGATACTTTTTCTAGGATGATGAAAGGGTGCGTGATACAAAAATACTTTAGCACTTTATTTAATCATGAGTCTCAGTTTCCTTCTACTACTTCCATTACAAAACTTTTGCTTAATCCTTTTTTTTCCTCTAAACAAGAGCAACTTTCTCCTCATATGGTAATTCCTCAAATCTCATCTTCACAATACTTCATGTCAAGCAAATGACCTTTTCCTCACTTCTCTGCAACTTAGTTACAGCTAGATTTTATAATCGTAGCTCACTATATTAAGACAGCATTCTGGTATTTTTCTATTTTTTCCCAGTTTATTTTCTTCACCTGCCTGTTACCTTTCCTTCCTCCATTCCTTTTTTGGAGGTAAATATTAATGAGCAGTGGCTGGAGAAGGAAAAAGTTGGATCATTAATCAAGAATTATCCATATTAAAAATTTTAAATTTGTTTTTCACAGGCTTTATCTGAGTGTGCAGTGACACTGAAAACAATTCATCTCAAACGGGTAAGCTTTGTACCCTATACCCCTTCATTTTCACCTCACATGTAGATACTTATTATGGTTTTGTGTTCGACTCATCTTGTTCTTGAAAGCTGTATCTCTTATAAAAGTAATTAACTTCAGTTCTGACTTTTTTGAATATGGGGAAGGGGCAGGATGAAAGCAGCAGTATCTGTTATTGTCCTTCATGTTTTGGGTATTAAGAAGGTTAAAAAATAATGTATGTTTTGGTTTGACAAGAAATGTGAGAAATCTTAACCAAAACTTTCAGATCCAGATTTTACCATTTAGTGGGCTTCCTCACAGCAAGATTTCTCCACCTTCAACTTCATCATACAAATTGTGACAGCATTTAACTATTTTAAAAGGTCTTGTTCATCCTTATTTGTATAAATTATAAGTGATTCTGGTTTGAATCTAGCTGGTGTGCTTTTTGCCTTGTATAACTTTTTTAAATAATTTGAATTGGTTGCCAGCATTTAAAAGTTGGGTTTGGTTTGTTTGTTTACAAAAATTTCTATCTCCATCTTCTCTCAAATTCAGAATGCCAACACGGGACTGGCATTCCCACAGCTACAATCAGCGGTTATAATCTGTTTTTAAGTGATAACAGTGGGGTTCTATCAGATAATGCACAGCGCATAGAGGTAAGCTTGAGGAGGGTAGACTGCAGAATGAGATGAGAAGGAATGTAATAGGCACCTAAGAAACTTTCAGGAACAATGTTACCTCCCCTCAATTAGGAACAAGTTTCCTTTGAAAGGATCATTGTAGCCTAGATCCACTGGGTTAGAGGGCTGAGAGTCAAGATAGAGGAGGAGAAGTAAAGAAATCCTTTGATTTAGGAGCAGTAGTATTGAACAGGAAATCCAAATGTTAATGCAGAGAAGAGTGGATTGAGGAACGATGGATTGATATCCTTTTGTTAACTGTCAGGTGGGCCAGATTGGGAGCATCAACATATTAAAGCCTTTTGGTTGGAATCAAGTTCAAAAGAGAAATTAGCCTTTTAAAGAAAAGGATTTGTTACATTTGCTTGAGGCTCCGCTCTCAGAAACATTGCTATAGGAAAACCGTTTTCAAATTGTATTCTAGTTCATTGGAGCTGCTGGGGATGGGTAGGGGTTAGGGGTGAGTTTGTGGAATTCTACCTTCCCTCTCACCAAGCTTATCAACAAAAAAGAAAAACCCAGAAAACCATTGCTATTTATAGGTTTTAGCATCTAAAAGCACTGGAAGAAGGCCTGTATTGAAGGACAGCAGTTTTAGAAGTCAGGTGACCTGCTTTTTAGTGTAGATTTCACCAACAGCAGACTGGAAAATCACCTTATCTTTCTGGGTCTTGGTTTCCTCATCTGTTCCATCAGCTACTAAATTCTAAATTCTTATTACCTAGTTTTTTTTAACAGGAAAAGGAAGATGTGCTTTTATAGTATGCATGTGTTGTCCCCATTCCTATTTAAGGATTATTAATGTTGGGAAGAAAATAATCTATTTATAATTACTCTAATTTTCAGGGCCCAGAATGTGTTCAATATCTTCAACAAGAATACCTGCCCTCTTTGCAGGTAGCACCAGAAATAATTCAGGTAAGAGATGTCCTAGTGAATTTTTCTCTTAATTTTAAAAATGTGACCATGTAATTCAATCTAAATTTTTTTCTTTCATCAATTTCTACATGTACACTTCATTGACATTGATTATATTCTTCAAGTTGTGAACCCATTTTTGCTGTCTTTTACCAAACTATCCCACCACCTTCAACATACCTATAATGCCCTCCGAGCAAAAATCCCCCTTTTCCCCTTCCCTCCCGCCTCTGGTAACCACCAAATTACTTTTGGTTTCTATATATTCACTTATTGCATTGTAAGTGATACCATACAGTATTTGTCCTTTTGTGTCTGGCTTATTTTGCTCAGCATAATGTCCTTGGGGTTCATCCATATTGTGGCATGCATCAGGACTTCATTCCTCTTTATGGCTGAATAATACTCCATTGTATGTGTATATTTCATCTTGCTTGTCCATTCATGAGATGATGGACATTTTGGTTGTTTCCAGCTTCTGGCTATTGTGACTAGTGCTGCAGTGAACATTGGTGTACATATGTTTGTTCATGGTGCTGCTTTCAGGTCTCTTGGGTATATATCTAGGAGTGGAATTGCTGGGTCATGTGGTATCAAACTAAATTTTGATTCAAGAATGCCACACTGCATCCAGCTTTGATCTTTTACTGTATATGGTATAGCAAGAGTACTTAGCCTGGAGGCCATACTTCAGGGGTTCTGTGAAATTGAATAGGAAAAGTTGCTTTAAAATAAATTTAGATTTCCTACCATTGTAAATGTAGGCTACAAATCACGGTAGTGTTAGCATTACCTGTGACTTTGTCACCAATAGAAATCACGGGTGTTATCATATACAGATAACTCAAAATATTGTTTATGCTCATCACTATTCTGAAATTATGGTAGTTATTAGTTATGCCACTAGACCTTATCATTTAATAAGTTCATACGTTTTATTATTCTATTACAGTTTAAATATAACCCTAATTCAGTATCATTTATAATCCCTTACATTTTATTTTATGCATTTTGAAAAACATTATCCTAAAAAGAGTCCATTAGGCTTTACCAGACTGCCAGAGGAGACCATGGCACAAAAAAACTGTTTTGAAGATTTATAACAGGTAGTTAATTTTATGTTTGTTAAGGTTGTCAATGCATAATTTGTAAATCTGAAACTATATTTTGAAGTAATTGGCTAGAAAGCTACCGTATATCTAATTGCACTACTACCAGGTCATTTTTATAATGGCATTTGGTTATTTTCTTGGCATATATTTATCCACATTTCTTGTCCAGTAGCACATGGAGCTGATAAATTATCAAAGTTTTGATTAAGACTAGAATTAGAATCTCTTGTGTAGAATTGTTTCTTCATCAACATCAGTGTTTTTTAAAAAGTTTTTATAATGCTGTTTTATAAGAGGCATTAAAAAAATTGAATGAGAAATAGGGTAGATCACCTCAAGTAAGTATAATTCTAAAACTTATTTTAAATGAATTTGTAATTACTAATTTCATTACTTTAACTTTGGAGATATTAATGAACTTTCTCAATTATGTTACTTAAGTAGATTAATACTTTAATTAAAATGATAAACTACTAATTACTTGTGTAATGTTAATGCCCATCAAAAGTAGAAACATATCATTCAATACCATTTAATTTTGAACAGCTAACTTTCTTCCAGTTGCTAAATGAAGCAACATTGTTACTGTATTTCTGTCTAATATTTTTATTGTAAAACAAATTGTAACGATCCCCCGGTTTTTCTTTATTCATATTTCTTTTTTTTTTTAATTGTGCTTTAGGTGGAAGTTTATAGAGCAAATTAGTTTCCTATTTGATAGTTCATAGGTTAAGTGTTTCATGACCTTGGTTTCATCCCACACAATGTGTCAGCACTTTCCCCATTTCCACCTGGTTTCCCTGCCTGCTCATCTTATAATTGATTATTCTAAGGAGTACATTTCTCTTGGGTGTTATTGTTTATCTTACGTGCTTGTCTGTTGTTTGGCTGGGAGGTGGTTCCCGGGACTGGCTTCATTTCCAGGTCAGAAGGCTGTCTTAGGGCCATAGACTTGGTAGTTCCTCCAGTCTCTGTCAGACCAGCAAGCCCAGTCTTTTTTGTGAGTTTGATTTTTTCTACAATTTTCTCTTGCTCTGTCCAGGACTCTCTGTTGTGATCCCAGTCAGAGCAGTTGGTAGTGGGTTGCCAGACACCATCTAGTTCTTTTGGTCCTGGGGTCGTGTAGGCTTTGGTTCATGTGGTCCATTTGTCGTTTGGACTGATTGTTCCCTTGAGTCTTTGGTCTCCTTCACTCTCCCTCACTCCAAATGGGAGGAGACCCATAGTTGTACTTCAGATGGCTGCTCATGAGATTTTAAGACCCCAGACACTACTCACCAAAGTAAGATGCAGGACAATGACTTTATGAACTATGTTGTGGCACTTGACATGGATGTCCCCTAAGTCTATGATCCTTTGTCTTCTAGCCTAGGAACTTCATCCTGCAAGGTGTTTAGTTATGTCTAAGAAGTTTCCCTGACTTTACCCCTTGTGTGTTCTATGTGGGCCTCACTTACAATCATGCATGTAGAAATATCTACCACCAAACCTATATTTGCCAATGGGTGTGTTTCCTTACATACTCCCACACCTCTTGGCGTATCTACCTACCTATTTGTCCATTTGTAAAGTATTGTTTGTTGTTACTATTGCTGCAGGATTGTCTAAGCTATGGTAGTTGCCATAGTTGCCCTTTATTCTTACATTTCTCTCTTGCCTTGGTCATGTTGCACTGGCTTCTCCCATATAATGTGTTGGCTTTCCCTTCACCAATATTGTGTATTCTATCTAACTGGTGGTTTTCCTTCCCTTCCCCTCCCATATCTGGTAACCATCAAAGAATGTTTTTTTCTTTTTTTCCTGTGTGTAAACCTTTTGATGTTACTTTATAGTAATGGTCTCATACAATATTTGTCCTTTTGTGACTGGCTTCTTTCACTCAGCGTAATCTTCCAAATTCATCCATGTTGTGAGATGTTTCACAAATTTGTCATTATTTTTGCATTGTATTCCATTGTGTGTATGTACCACAGTGGATTAATCCATTCATCTATTGATGAGCACTTAGGATGTTTCCATCTTTTTGCTGTTGTGAATAATGCTGCAGTGAACATGGGTGTGCATATGTGTATTTGTGTCATGGCTCTTATTTCTTCAGGATATATACCTAGGAGTGGGGTTGCTGGATCATACGGAATTTCTATTTCTAGCTTTCTGAGGAAGCACCATACTGTTTTCCAAGGTGGTGGTACCATTTTACATTCCCACCAGCAGTGTATAAGAGTTCCAGTCACCCCACAACCTCACCAACATTTGTTATTTTCTGTTTTTTTTTTATTAATACCAGTAATGTCAGGGTGAGATGGTATCTTATTGTAGTTGTGATTTGCATCTCTCTACTAGCTGATGATCACGAGCATTTCTTTGTATGTTAGCCACCTGAATGTCTTTTTTGGTGAAGCATTTGTTCATATCCTTTTCCTGTTTTTTAATTGGATTGTTTGTCTTTTTATTGTTGAGATGTCGAAGTTTTCTATAAATTTTAGAGATTAGCTCCCTTGTCAGATAGGTCGTAGGTAAAAAATTTTTTCCCAGTCTGTAAGTTCTCTGTTGACTCTTTCAAAGTGTTTTTGTTGAACATAAGTGTTTAATTTTTAGGAGGTCCCATTTATCTAGTTCAGCTTGTGCTGAGTGTATGTTTTTTGTTATGCTTGATATTCTATTTATGCTGTGTGTTAGGACCCCTAGCATCGTCCCTATTTTTTCCTCCGTGATCTTTATAGTTTCATGTTTTATATTTAGGCCTGTGATCCAGTTTGAGTTAGTTTTTGTGTATGGTGTGAGGTATGGGTCGTGTTTTGTTTTTTTAGAAATGGACATCCAGTTTTGCCAGCACTGTTTATTGAAGAGACTATCTCTTCCCTATTTAATGGTCTTTGGCCCTTTGTCGAAGATCAGCTGACCATAAATGGATGGACTTATTTCTGGGTTTTCAGTTCTGTTCCATTGGTCTGTGCGTCTGTCATTGTACCAGTACCAGGCTGTTTTGACTACCGTACCTGTATAGTATGTTCTGAGATCAGGTAATGTGAGGCCTCCTACTTTGGTCTTCTTCAGTATTTCTTTATTTATCTGAGGCCTCTTTCCTTTTCATATAAAGTTGGCGATTAGTTTTTCCATGTCAGTAAAGATCATATGCCTTCTGACAATGCTTTTTTACAGAATTCCGTTGGGGAGAATTATCTCTTTTTCTTTTGATCTAGCTCCTGCTCAGTTACCTCTTAATAGATGAGAACAGCCATAGCAATGTAGTTTTTGTCCCACTCACCCTTCCCAGATGTCAGTGAACCTTGTGCAAGTGAGCTGTGTTCTCAAAAGTGAAAGCCTGGTGGGGCCTTACTTTAGTTATGACACTTGTCTGACAAGTACTACATTTTAAAATGCAACATAAGCTTGTGTGGTGAGGAACTGTTTGGGTTGATTTGGTAAGTGACAGGTTATAATAAGAATACTATGGACTTGGATACAATGTAATCCCGATCCAAATTCCACTGGCATTTTTTAATGAGATGGAGAAACAAATCACCAACTTCATACAGGAAGGGAAGAGGCCTTGAATAAGTAAAGCATTACTCAAGAAGAACAACAAAGTGAGAGGCCTCACACTACCTGATTTTAGAACCTATTATACCACCACAGTAGTCAGAACAGCCTGGTACTGGTACAACAACAGATACATAGACCAATGGAACAGAATTGAGAATCCAGACATAAATTTATCCACCTGTGAGCAGCTGATATTTGACAAAGACCCAAAGTATGTTAATTGGGGAAAAGACAGTCTCTTTAACAAAAGGTACTGGCATAACGGGATATCCATCTGCAAAAAACTGAAACAAGACCCATACCTCACACCGTGCACAAAAACTAACTCAAAATGGATCAAAGACTTAAATATAAAATCAAAAACGATAAAGATCATGGAAGAAAAAACAGGGACAACGCTAAGAGCCCTAATACATGGCATAAACAGAATACGAACCATAAGTAACAATGCACAAGCACCAGAAGAGAAACTAGATAGCTGGGAGCTCCTAAACATCAAACACTTATGCTCATCAAAAGACTTCACCAAAAGAGTAAAAGGACAACCTACAGACTGGGGAAAGATTTTTGTCTATGACAAATCTAACCAGCATGTAATCTCTAAAATCTATAAGATACTGCAAAACCTCAACCACAAAAAGACAAACAACCCAATTAAAAAATGGACAAAGGATATGAACAGGCACTTCGCCAAAGAAGACATTCAGATGGCTAACAGAAACATGAGGAAATGTTCACGATCATTAGCCATTAGAGAATTGCAAATCCAAACTACAATGAGATACCATCTCACCCCAACAAGGCTAGCATTAATCCAAAAAACACAAAATAATAAATACTGGAGAGGTTGTGGAGAGACTGAAACAGTTAATACACTGTTGGTGGGAATGTAAAATGGTACAACCACTTTGCAAATTGATTTGGCGCTTCCTTAAAGAGCTAGAAATACAAGTACCATGCGATCCAGCAATCCCACTCCTTGGAATATATTCCTAGAGAATTAAGAGCTGTCACACGAATAGATATATGTACACCCGTGTTCATTGCAGCATTGTTTGTGATAGCAAAAAGCTGGAAATAACTTCAGTGCCCATCAACGGACGAATGGATAAACAAATTATGGTATATTCACACAATGGCATCCTACACAACAGTGAACAATGATGAATCCGTGAAACATAACATGGAGGAGTCTGGAAGGTATGATGCAGAGTGAACTTAGTCGCAAAAGGGCAAATATTGTATAAGACCACTATTACAAGAACCCAAGAAAAGGTTTAAACACAGAAGATGACATTCTTTGATGGTTATGAGGGTGGGGAGGGAGGGACAGGGGTATTCACTAACTAGAAAGTAGACAAGAATTGTTTTAGGTGAAGAGAAGGACAGCACAGACTACAGAGGAAGTCAGCACAACTGGACTAAACCAAAGCTAAGAAGTTTCCTGAATACAGCCAAACACTTCGAGGGACAGAGTAGCAGGGGCAGGGGTCTGGGGACCATGCTTTCAGGGGACATCTAGGTCAATTGGCGTAACAAAGTTATTTAAGAAAATGTTCTGCATCCCACTTTGGTGAGTGGCATCTGGGGTCTTAAAAGCTAGCGAGTGGCCATCTAAGATGCATCAACTGTTCCCAACCACCTGGAGTAAAGGAGAATGAAGAACACCGTGGACACAAGGAAAGTATTAGCCTAAGAGACAGAAAGGGCCACATAAACCAGAGACTTCATCAGCCTGAGACCAGAAGAACTAGATGGTGCCCAGCTACCACCAATGACCGCCCTGACAGGGAACACATCAGAGAGTCCCTGATGGAGCAGGAGAAAACAGGTGCAGCGCTCAGATTCTAGTAAAAAGAGCAGACTTAATGGTTTGATTGAGACTGGAGGGACCCTGGAAGATGTGGCCCCCGGGCTCTCTGTTAGCCCAAAACTAAAACCATTCCTGAGGCCAACTCTTCAGACAAAGATTAGACTGGACTGTGGGACATAAAAGGATACTAATGAAGAGTGTGCTTCTTAGCTCAAGTAGATACATGAGACTAAGTGGGCAGCTCCTATCCAGAGGCGAGATGAGAAGGCAGAGAGGGTCAGGAGCTGGTTGAATGGACACGGGAAATCGGGTGGAAAGGAAGAGTGTGCTGTCACAGTATAGGGAGAGCAATTAGGGTCACCAAACCATGTCTGTATAAATTTTTGTATGAGAGACTAACTTGAATTGTTAACTTTCACTTAAGGCACAACAATAATAAATAAATAATACTGTGGATTTGAATTAGGACAGATTTAATACAAATATACTTGTTCTCTTCTCTCTCCTCTCATCTCCCGGCCCCCCAGGAGTTTTGTCAAGCACTTCAGCAGCCTGATGCTAAAGTTTTTAAAAATTACTTAAAGGTAAGTATTTGGAAAACTAACATATCTTCATGCAGTTAGGTAATGTTTCAGTGTCAAAAGAAAGTATGTATCAAGATACTGTGTTATACTGTAGTTTGACCAATTATTATTTACTTTGGAATCTTTTCTAAAATGTGCTTCTAAGAATCTGCAGTTTTCAGTATTGTACTTCAGTTTTTTGTGAAACCCCTTCAACTTAGCCCTTGCAAAAGATCATAGAAAGTTAGATAAGCACATTGAATGTGTACGTGCCTGAGTATATTGGTATGAAAATGTCAGTCTTCCTTTATAGCTGTGTGATACAACTAAATAGGAACTAGAGGGATAGGAGAACAAGAAATGTTTAAGAACTGTTGCCCATATTAAATTGAAACGAAGGGGCTAAAAAGATAAAAACAGAAGTATGAGTTTTTTTGGTTGTACCCTATTTAGAAACTTCTAAATTGGAAAACAGATAAACAGTTGAATTCTCAGATTTAGCCATCTGAAGCTTTTTGTACGTTCATAAAATAACGGAGTTAAAAAATAAATAAATAAACCCTGCAAGTTAGCAGGAAGTACCAGATGTTTATTTGCTATTCACATTTACAGTTAAGTCCCTGCATCAGAATGTCTTACTCTCACGTACGTAGTTAAGCACTCAACACTATGTGACTGCTTTTTATATACCGCGTGCTGTGTTAACTGCTGACTTTCCCTGGCCACAGAGAGCTCATAACCTAGAAATAAAGATAGATGTGGTAGGATGATGAACTATTATTTATTTTTTTGTTGGACAAATTTTGAGTCCAAAGCACTATGCCAAATTTCTTGGTAGCTGGTAACTTAATGAATGGCTACCTGGTTCTTTCTCCCTAGCCAATCAGTAGAATTCATTAAGTCAGGTGACTTTGCCAGTAAATAGTGTACTGTCCTTTGAATGGGGCTCTGGATCTTTCCTTGTCAGTTTTTTTTTTTTCCCCCCTGGTAGTAGTTTGTCAACTTAAATGTCTCAAACAGTTTGTGAGAAGAATATTGATAGTTTTGATAGTTAATGTTTACCTGTGAGAACAAATATACTTGTTCTCTGCTCTCTCCTCTCACCTCCACCTCACCCTACACTCACTTCCCCAAAAGAGAAGATGTCTGTGGAGGTAAAACAAAACATTGTCATTGGGTCAATTGCAACTCATAGTGACCCTAAAGGACAGAGTAGAACTGCCCCATCGGCTTTCCAAGGCTATAATCTTTATGGAAGCAGACTGCCGCATATTTCTCCTGCAGAACAACTGATGGGTTTGAACCACCAACCTTTCGGTCAGCATCTGAGTGCTTAACCACTGCACGACCAGGGCTCCAGAGTTAATACCTGTTAAATAACTCATTAATCAGACTGGATTAAAGGATTCAAAAATGTTTACCTCTCAATTAGAAGTATCTGTAACAGTAGATCTAGGTACTTTGCTGCAGGCTTCTTCTCCAAATGTATTTATTCATCTATACAACATTTATAAAATGTCTTCCTTGCAAGCCCAACGTCTCTTTCTTCCTACTGCCTTCTTTCAGTGACAGCGTTACTTTTCTAGTTGGAAAAAACGAAGTTCCTTCTTTTGTGCCTACTCTCACATATCCAATTGGTGCTCGGATCTTGGTGATCTCTCTCTCTGACATAAGCTTGAGTTAACTGTCTCTGACCTCCCCTTCCTTGATCAGTTTGATCAGATCTGTTGGAAAACATTGAACAGTCTTCAGAGTCATTCCCCTTCCTTATAACCTTCACTGGCTCCCTATTGTTTACTGAAAAGAAGTTCATGTTTCTTTCTTTTTTTTTTTAAGTTCTGATCTCAGTCTACCTTTCCGGCTTCTCTTGCAGGAACAGTCTTTGCTATTCTTGCTGTTGCTGTTTTTCAAAAATCCTGCCTCATTAGCAACCATCCTTGATGAATTCTACCCATTCTTCTATGCTTACCTCAAGCATAGTCTCCTTGTAAAGCTTTCTTTTGCTTATATAGTGATAATTTTTTCTCTGCACCTAGTCAATAGATTATTTGTGAAATGAATATCAATTCCACTAGGAGCTAGGGATATAATGATAAATACCATCCTCCTTAGTGAAGTCTCTACTTACTATTTACAGTATCTAATGCTCACTTGGCACATACTTAACTGCAGAAGGTGGTATGTAGTATTAGGCCAGTGCCTAATGCAGCCTCTAGCCTACTCATTCATAGTCTCAACTGTTGAATTGGAAATAATTTTTTTTTTTTTTTTAAATCATCAGATACAAATTCCTTAAGGGAGAAAAACTGGTATCTTTTTAGCTTTGACTTGTTTGTTTCCTCCTCAGAATTTACTTTCCCAGTGTTAATTTTGGCAGTGGTGGCAGTCAGTAAAAGGGTGTCAAGGGCCTGTTTTCCTGTGCCACTTAAACTTCATAGCGTTGAAAGGAATGCCGTATTTCACTTGTTTCCCATTTTGATGATGTTAACGTAAGTTATACCAAAAGTTTATCAAATTCTTAAGAACTGAAGGTTCTCGTCTTGGATTATGTGTGGATTTATGAAGTATGTGAAATATTTTAAATATCTATTATATTTTGAAAAAGAGTGGCTAGCATTCAGTTACTTGGAGCCAGTCTTCAGGTAAAAGGTGGTATCTTCTCACATTAGTACTAATTGTACTAATACTTTATTTACAGGTGTTCTTCCAGAGAGCGAAGCCCTGAGGATTGGCTCTCCCTGTGGCTACTTCATGATCAGGAATTCCAGTTAATAATTTATAAAGATGTGGTTTCTGTGTGCCATTCACACTGGTCTTTTTAACATTGCTTTAAGCTTACTACAATACATGTATTGGGATTTTTTTGTAAAATGGGTATAAATTTCCTCAGTACAGGCATGTGACAAGAAGTTGCTTGTATGCTGACTCAAATTGTTCTATATAAAGATGCTGCTAAAAGATACAGCAAAGTTATCCTAGTACCTTAATTTTTTTTTTATTTGAAACTTTAAGTCAAGTCCTTTATAAAGACCATACCAGTGGAAAACAAAGTACTTTATAAAAAATTGCTGAATATAAAATGTTTTAGAAGGTTAATTTTCTTTTACGTGTGCAGTCACAAAGTATGGGGGGAGGAGAACAATCAAAACTAATTTTTTGTAGATAGCCATTACTACATTTCTTTAAATTGTTTCAATGCCAATGTGTATTCCACAAAAGAGAACGGTTTCGTAAATTAATGGATTTAAAAGTAGGCCGGTGTTACACATTTTTTATAAAAAAATAAATTTTGTGTAGTGAAATCTACCAAGTCTTTTTTGGAATTATTATAAATACTTTAGCCTTATTTTTTAATTTTAATCTCTCCTTGATTTTCCATTTAAAGGTGTGCAAATATGAGTGTATAGATGCTTTATTTTATTTAGTTATGCTGCTGAACGGTTATTACCACGTAGCTCTGTTAAATACAGTCCTTTAAAAATGCACTAGAAAACCCTATGTGCATCTTCTCATAGGAATAAAAGTTTCAAATTTCTTCTTTGTAAACCTTTTATTGGATTTATTTAGAGCAAAATATACCTATATGTTTATGATGCTTGTAATTAGTAGCTACCCATTTAATTACTGGAAGCACCTTCCTCTGCTTTTTTCCATTTTTATTGGTGGCTGTTCAAGAAAGCAAGAGGAAAACAATAATATCAGTAATAATAGTGAAAAATTAAGGAGAAAGGAGGGACAAAACTGACCAGCAGAATACAGTGACTTTAGGTGAAAATTCTAAAAGCGTAATATTTTAGGAAGAGGATTTGTTTTTTAACTTTTGGCCCATGTACCCCTTAGCAGTTTCACGCATGGGCTTCAGTGGTCTGTAAACTCCCTACAATTGTATTCTAAGTTGTGCAAATGAATCTTTTTCTGGGGTTCATTCCAGAAGAGATTTGAAACATTTTTCCTTGCATCATGGAAAGGTACTAAACCAAGACTAAATTGACAGTTAATTGTAAAAATAAGTAGAATGTATATTATACTTTAATATAAAAGTTTAAAAAAATAGGTAAGTGAAAGCTAGGTATTTCTTTGGTAGGTCCCCCGTCCTATGGGAGAAATCATTACATCTGTTGCAATAGTAGTAATTGTTCAAAACATACTAATAAGTAGCATAGCATAGTGGTTAAGAGTTGAGATAGCACAGTCTCTAGAGCCAGATTAAGTAGGTTCAAATACCAGTACTGCCAGTAAGTGGATTTAGAGCTTCGGGCAAGTTAAATAACCTCTTTCTGCCTTAGTATCCCCATTTGTAAGATGGGAGAAGTAATGGTAGCTACCTCATAGGGTTGTTATGAGAATCTGATGAGTTAAACCTGTACCTGATGGCTTGGTAATAGCTATTATTACTGTCTAATTGCACATATGTAAAGTTAGACCTCCTTTTCCCCTGGCTCTTTAAAGCCCTTCTGAAAATTCACATGTGTTCAGAGCTAAGCGAAATCAAGACATGGAAACTAAAATTCTGTAGTAGAAATTAAACTCTTCATATTGTAGTAATCATGCATGATTCCCAAATTTATTCTTTTAAGCTACCTAGAGCACTTAGGGAGTACCATAGCAATTAGGAAACCTTTTTTATCATGAATAACCTTATTTGAATAGTACTTAAGTTTCCAAAGCAGGTACCCAAGTAATTGTCTCAAGAGTTGATTCTTACCTGTTAAAAGTGAGATAATTGAAGCTAAAAGACTTAAGGATTTGTGTGACTTGACAAAGGTTTTATGATGCCCGGTTTAATTCCATGCCTAAGCAGTTTATTTAAATCTTAAATGCTGACATAAATTGGTTTGTAAGTGGCTTGACCGTTAAGAAAATACTGCGTGGTGTTTTAATGTGCATCACCAATTATGTAGTAAACGTGTAAATCAAGGCCTTTGGCTCAGTTAATCACATTTTCTTCCATACAACTTTGAGCTGTGAGTTTTACTGTAGGGAGGAGCTTTGACAGGTTGTCTCTCTTTGTATCAGCTATGGGAAAACTGAAATGCAAACAACTTATTGCATTGGGCAAATCTGCTGCAAAAGACCCCTTTAAAGTATTAAAAAGCAAAGATGTCACTTTGAGGACTAAGGTGTGCCTGACCCAAGCCATGGTATTTTCAGTCGCCTCATATGCGTGCAAAAGCTGGACAATGAATAAGGAAGACCAAAGAAGAATTGATGGCTTTGAATTACGGTGTTGGCAAAGAATATTGAATATACCATGGACTGCCAGAAGAATGAGCAAATCTGTCTTGGAAGAAGTACAACCGGAATGCTTCTTAGAAGTGAGGATGACGAGATTTTGTCTCACTTACTTTGGACATGTTACCAGGAGGGACGGTCCCTGGAAAAGTAAAGTAGAGGGTTGGTAAAGTAGAGAGTCAGCAAAAAAGAGGAAGGCCCTCAAGGAGATGGATTCACACGGTGGTTGCATGAGCTTCAGCGTAGCAATGATTGTGAGGATGGTGCAAGACCAGGCAGTGTGTTGTGCCGTACATAGGGTCGCTGTGAGTCTTAACTGACTAAGGCACGTGACAACACAGCAACCTGTAAGCAATGAATGTTGATCTGTTGTTTGATTCCATCACTTAAACATTGTTTTAAATTGTAATAAAGTAACTTTGTAACAACTCACTAGAGTTGGCTTTTGTTACTTCCATTCTGTGTAAGATAAAACTAAGGTTTAGAACTCTTAAGAACTTGTTATGGAGAGCTGGGACTCCAACCTAGATTCCTTAGATTAAAACGCCTCTGTTCTTAACCACTCTGACGTGGTCTCCCATTTCATTGGTTGCTGTAGTTCCCACCTGGGAAGAAGCCCCCTTTTTCTTCCCAGGTCTCAGAAATTTAGTCCTAGGTCAGCAGGAGTCACTGCTTTCTCATGTTGAGAAAGGCTGGGGTGCTGACAGTGGGCAACAAAGAGCCCTCCAGGGAATAAATACTTAAGATCTTGGCCGCAAGAATACTGCAGGATCTAGTCTTAGTACTTCAGTTCCCTAATATTACCATTTTCCAAGATACAGTCAAAGAGGGAATTAAGTGAACATATTTAAGAATTTCACGTCTGAATTTTTGAGACGGTTATCTAGCTCCCCTGCAACCAAAGTGGTCTTTAAATACAAATCTGTTGTTCTATACTAGGATAGTCCCCTGTGATACACAGGTCCTCACGTGTCCAACACTGCCCGCCTGTGACTATTACAATGTTCAATATTTTCCCCAGTATTCCCACACGTCTTCTGGCGCTCGGACAGGGAGACATTTACAGTTGTGGGGCGGGGGGGCGCAGAGGCTGCGGATGGGGGGGGGGGGTCTCTAGACATCACATCCTTGCCCTTCGCGGTAGGCAACCCTGGGACGCCGTGGCCAGGCGGTGACGCGCAAGCGCACTCGCGCGCGCCGGCCGTCGGTCACGTGGCCTTCGGCCAGTGCTCGCGAAACCGGAAGTGTTCCCGGGCGCGAGGAGGCCGCGGGAGCCCGCTGGCGGTGGCGCGGCGAAGACCCGGCTTGGTAAGTGGGGCGAGCGCGGGCGGAGGGGCCGGGGCCGCGCGGGGCCGGGGCGGCTGGGACCTGGCCTGGCCCAGTGCGGAGCGCTCCCGCCCCCTGTGAGAGACTGGGATGCTGAGTCAGAGCTGGGACCGGGCGGACACCGCCTCCGGATGTCTGGGGCGCCCGAAGCCGGGATGGAGTGGTCGCGCAGGCCCTGTCCCCTCCGTCTCGACCCCTAGCCCCATGGCCGGCCCTCTGACCTGCAGCTTCGGGCTTTCCGGGTCCAGTGGTGCTGGGCTCTGAGAGGACATGTTTGTTATCCGGTATGGGTCTTGGCCGCCTCCGGGAGATGGGATGCCCGTTTCCTTTGGAGTTAAACTCGACCTTTTCTACACCTCTTTCTGAGTATTGACGCGATTGGCTTTTTTTTTTTTTTTTTTTTTTAAATGGGTAGCTCTTTCGGGCAATTTATTAAAAGACGTTTCATTCGGGTTTTAGTGATGTTAACAGCAGAGTTCGAGTCACCGGAAGCTAGAAGCTGAAGACGTTTTTAATGTACACAGATAAAATGCAAATTCCCAAGTGTTTCCTTGCCCCGGTCGACCTGGCTTGTGGGTTTATTTTTCTAATCCATTTCCTAAGTATTTTCAGTAGGTGACCTCAAAACAAGTTCTGTCCAGTAAGTAGTTGTCAGATGCATAACCAAAGACTTGACTTTTTTCCACTCTGGAACCCCGAATATATAACCGTTTAACAAATGAGTCGTATAATGGTGGAGTTTGGAAATCCTGGACCTTTGTCCATATTCTATGTCACCGAACCTGTTTCTCTTTCTGGACACATGGTAACTTTCGGTTTGGATTATATGAGGAAGTAGATTTAAGATAGCGCAACCAGTAACTTACTTGTTGAGTACCTGCCTATACTCTGTCAAAATTTGGGAAGATTTATATAGCAAACACTTTGTGGATGTGCTGAGTCATGTTTCAGCATGTTGTTATTGTGGAGCTATTAGAAGATAATTTCGAAAGACATTTCCCTGATCCTTGTGAAAGCATAGTTTAATATCAGCATAGACAGAGCAGATAGCTGATACATTTGTTTTATATTATCCACTAAATGCGCGTAGGTACCTAGCAATACTATTTGCCGTTTACAGTTATCTTAAAAGAGCAAAGTTCCATTAATTAGGGAAGATATTTCATCAGATATTTGAGAGATTTATCATTATACCTCTGGAATGGAATGCAGTAGCTGACAAATGTATATTCCTTATTGGGAAAAGCAAATTTTATTTTTATTAGTTACTTTCAGTAAATTCTGGGAGCTCTGGTAGCACAGTGGTTAAGAGCTTAACTGCTAACCAAAAGGTGCTCCTTGGAAACCCTATGGGACAGTTCTACTCTGTCCTATAGGGTTACTATGAGTCAGAATCAACTTGACGGCAATGGTTGTTGTTTTTTTGGGGGTGGGGGTCCAATAAATTGCTATATATAAAATTCCTTATCCGAATTAGATAGCTGATAAAACTGTAAAAACGTATCTTAGTATACCAACGATTTAAGGAGCCTAGGTGGATCTCTGGTGGCACAGTAGTTAAGAGCTGGCTAGCTAACCAAAAGGTCGGCAGTTCGAATCCACCAGCTGCTCCTTGAAGACCTTACAGGGCAGTTCTCTGTCCTGTGGGGTGCTGTGAGTCGGTATAAACTGGACAGCAGTGAGGTTTTTTTTTTTTTTTTTTTGTGTTGCAGTAGTACCCTGGTGGCAGTGTTTAAAGGACTGGGCTGCTAACTGAAAGGTTGGCGATTAAACCCATTCGAACCCACCAGCCCCTCCTCAGTAGAAAGATGTGGCCAGTTGGTTTTCCTAACTATTTACAGCCTTGGAAACCCTATGGGGCAGTTCAGTCCTATAGGGTCTGTATGAGTTGGAATCGGCTCCACAGCAGTGGATTTAATTTGATTGGTGGCGCAGTGATTAAATGCTTGGCTGTTAGTCGAAAGTGTTTGGTTGCTAGCTGAAAGGTGGGCGGTTGGAACCCACCAGCCGTTCAGTGGGAGAAAGATGAGTCGGAATGGACTCCACGGCAATGAGGTTCCCCCCGCCGCCCTGCAACAAAGACTGATGAAACTTAGACTCCTGGCTATTCTATATGTTCATAATGCTACTGGCAATATTAGGAGTCATTAATCAATTTATTACTGGATACCTAGTCCTGCATACTGTCTTGGTCCCAGTTTACTACAAAGGAAGATCTGTTTCAGTCTGACATTACAGCAGATTTAAAGTGGTGCTAGGACTAGTGTTGAGAATTTTGCAAGACCAATGACTTCTTCATTACAAATACCTTTTTTCACCAACATAAATGGCGGCTATAGACATGGACCTCGCCAGGTGGAACACACAGGAATCAAATCGACTACATTTGTGGAAAGAGACAATGGAAAAGCCCCATATCATCAGTCAGAACAAGGCCAGGGGTTGACTGCAAAACAGACAATCAATTACTCATATGCAAGTTCAAGTTGAAACTGAAGAAAATCAGAACAAGTCCACAAGAGCCAAAGTACGACCTTGAGTATATCTCACCTGAATTTAGAGACTATCTCAAGAATAGGTTTGACGCGTTGAACACTAATGACCAAAGACCAGACGAGTTGTGGAATGACATCAAGGACAGCATACATGAAGAAAGCAAGAGGTCATTAAAAAGGCAGGAAAGAAAGAAAAGACCAAAATGGATGTCAGCAGAGACTCTGGAAGTTGCTCTTGAACGTCGAGTAGGTAAAAGGAAAGGAAGAAATGATGAAGTAAAAGAACTGAACAGAAGATTTCAAAGGCAGCTCTAGAAGACAAAGTAAAGTATTGTAATGACATGTACAAAGAGCTGGATATAGAAAAAAGGGAAGACCACACTCAGCATTTCTCAAGCTGAAAGAACTGAAGAAAAAATTCAAGCCTTGAGTTGCAATAGTGAAGGATTCTATGGGGAGAATATT
Source organism: Dugong dugon (assembly GCA_030035585.1). Lineage (NCBI taxonomy): Eukaryota > Metazoa > Chordata > Mammalia > Sirenia > Dugongidae > Dugong > Dugong dugon. The sequence continues at coordinate 19,578,302 of CM057465.1, forward strand.
AAATGACACAGGAAGCATCAAAAGAAGTTGGAAGGAATACACAGAGTCATCATACCAAAAAGAATTGGTCGATGCTCAGCCATGTCAAGAAGTAGCATATGATCAAGAACTGATGGTACTAAAGGAAGAAGTCCAAGCTGCACTGAAGGCATTGGCGAAAAACAAGTCTCCAGGAATTGACAAATATCAATTGAGACGTTTCAGCAAACGGATACAGCACTGGAAGTGCTCACTCATCTATGCCAAGAAATTTGGAAGACAGCTAGCTGGCCAGCCAGCTGAACGAGATCCATATTTCTGCCTCTTCCCAGAAAGGTGATCCAGCTGACTGTGGAAATTATCAACAATATCACTAATATCATACGCAAGTAAAATTTTGCTGAAGATCATTCGAAAGCAACTGCAGCAGTGTGTCGACGGGACTGCCAGAAATTCAGGCTGGATTCAGAAGAGGACGTGGAACAAGAGATATCATTACTGATGTCAGAATCCTGGCTGAAAGCAGAGAATACCAGAAATATGTTTACCTATGTTTTATTGACTATGTGAAGGCGTTCGACTGTGTGGATCATAACAAATTATGGATAACATTGCAAAGAATGGGACTTCCAGAACACTTAATTGTGCTTATGAGGAACCTGTACACAGATCAAGAGGCAGTCCTTTGAACAGAACAAGGGGATACTGCATGGTTTAAGGTCAGGAAAGGTGTGCTTTAGGATTGTATCATTTCACCATACTTAGTCAGTCTGTATGCTGAGCAGATAATCCGAGAAGTTGAACTGTATGAAGAACGGGACATCAGGATTGGAGGAAGCCTCATTAACAAATCTGTATTATGCAGATGACACAACCTTGCGTGCTGAAAGTGAAGAGGACTCAAAGCACTTACTGATGAAGATCAAAGACCATAGCCTTCAGTACAGATTACACCTCAAGATAAAACAAAAATCCTCACAACAGGACCCATAAGCAACATCATGATAAACAGAGAAAAGATTGAAGTTATCAAGGATTTCATTTTACTTGGATCCATAATCAACACCCATGGAAGCAGCAGTCAGGAAATCAAAAGATGCATTGCATTGGGGAAATCTGCTGCAAAAGACCCCTTTAAAGTGTTGAAAAGCAAAGATGTCACCTTGAGGACTAAGGTGTGCCTGACCCAAGCCATGGTGTTTTCAGTCGCATCATGCACATGTGGAAGCTGGACAATGAATAAGGAAGACCGAAGAAGAATTGACGCCTTTGAATTGTGGTGTTGGCGGAGAATATTGAATATACCACGGACTGCCAAAAGAACAAACAAATCTGTCTTGGAAAAAGTACAACCAGAATGCTCTTTAGAAGCAAGGATGGCGAGAGCGAGACTACATTTTACATGCTTTGGACATGTTGTCAGAAGGAATCAGTCCCTGGAGAAGGACATCATGCTTGGTAGAGTAGGGGGTCAGCAAAAAAGAGGAAGAAGACCCTCAAGGAGATGGATTGACACAGTGGCTGCAACAGTGGGCTCACACATAACAACAATTGATAGCATGGCGCTGGACGCGGCATTGTTTCGTTCTGTGGTGCATAGGGTCGCTATGAGTCAGAACCAACTCAACAGCACCTAACAGTAGCAGGACTAGTGCTTATGTTATGTTGGTATACCTCATACCTTCTATTCCAACATGGAGCTCAGATATAAGCTTTTCAATATTAAAGGGCAAAGTTAAGACTGATGCTTATTTTTTAAGATTTGGTGGTACACACTTGATAAGCATATATTTACATACTTAAAAAAACCCACTGCCATTGAGTCGATTCTGACTCATAGCCACCCTATAGGGTTTCCAAGGCTGTAAATCTCTGCAGAAGCAGACTGCCACATCTTTCTCCCTCAGAGCTGCTGGTGGTTTCAAACCACCGACCTTTCGGTTAGCAGTCGATCAGTTTAACCATTATGACACCAGGGCTCCTTATTTATATACTTGGAGGTTGGTAAAATAATCCATGAATTATTTTCTAAAGAGTTAGTAACCTTTCAGGAATAATATGTTTTGCACCTTTCCATCATGATTATCAGACTCTGCAAAAGAAATTTTAGGTTATGGGAATGTTATGTAGTGGCAACAATTGATTTCAGTAGTGTTGCCCTGCCCTAGAAAGAAACAGTAAGTTTTTAATATTTCTGTTATATTTTACATTATTACTTTTGTTTATTTTAAAGCACTTTAAAATAGAACTTATTATTGATTAGTCTTTCAAAACGTTTGAAGGAAATAAGTAGCCAATGTCACTCTCATTGACAAAGACAAAACTGGAAGAAAAATGGATATTTCTTTCAGTCTTGTGATAAATGAATTAAATTGAATATAAACAATGTCATCAGTTAATGTTTTTTTCAGAGCCCACACAGCATTTTAGCCTTCAGCATTTCTAGTGACTTAGACTTTTACATTGGACTGTTTGTACACTTTAGTTGAGCAATAAATAATATATGATCTTACTTGTGATTAAAAATAGCTAACGTTTGTTTCTTGAAAGTATTATTCCCTTAAGACATACGTGCAAATCTTTTCTTTTAGTGTAACAAGAGGATCACCTAACCAAGCAGAGATGCAGAGCACTTCTAATCATCTGTGGCTTTTATCTGATATCTTAGGCCAAGGAGCTACTGCAAATGTCTTTCGTGGAAGACATAAGGTTGGTACGAAGAAAAACTTGGTGGCTTTTTATCACTGTATATGTATGAGGTTAAGTCAAAAAACATTGCTACTAGGGTTCCAGTTCATATATGCACGGGTTTATTCTGAAGAAAATGTGTTTAAACATGTCTCTGCCATCAGTGGATGGCTGCAGACAAGTTCTCTCAGTAATACGCTTGTCTTAGGGTACCTTCAAAAAAAGGGATTTTTTATGCCATGGAAAAAAATGATTTTGAGATCAGGGCTAATATCAGATTTTTAATAAAACCTAAGTAGACATATCCCAAATCATTGAAGCTTTGCAACAAGTTTATGGAAATGCTACCTCACGTAAAACAAGTGTTTAGATGGATCAAGCATTTTAAGGAAGGTGAGGAAGATCTCAAAGATGAGCCAAGTGAGGGAAGACTGCTCAGAAGGTTATGGCAACAATTTTTTGGGATTCCTAAGGGTTAATCTTGATAGATTTTCTTGAAGGACACAGAACAATCACAAGGCTTATTATGAAGAAGTTTTCAGAAAATTGAAAATTGCATTGGTGAGAAAAAGGCCAGGAAAGTTGAACCAAGGAATTTTTTTCCATCAGGACAGTGCAGCTGCTCATTGTTTGAGGGTAGCAAGGGCTGTCATATGAGAATGTTGTTAAGAAACCTTACCTCATCTACCCTGCAGCCTGATCTTGGCCCTTTAGACTTTTTGTTCTCAAAACTCAAAGAACATTTAAAAGGAACACGATTTGAATCCCTCGAGGATGCTAAAACTGCCGTTTTGACATGGTGTAAATCCAAGAGCACAGAATTCTTTGGGGAAAGGTTAGTGAGATGGAAACACTGCCTTCAGGAGTGTATAGACCTAAATGGAGGGTATGTCAAGAAATAATAGCTTCACATTTTGATATTTTTGTTTAATAAAGGTTTCTATCATTTTGTAGCAACACTTTTTGACTTACTTTCATATTCTTCTGAGATGCGCATTTGCACTAAGATGCGGGACTTGGTAATTTTTATTATTTTGTCAAATAAGAATCAAATGAAAAAATTTTCCTATAAAATCGAAAAGAGAATACTTGATTTTGTGGTTGCTTAAGTGTAGCTGTGTCAGAGGCAGTGAGGATGTCTACCCGATGGTAGCAGAGGTTGTATTGGGGAGTGGAGGAAAACAGGAGGTTGGTTGAAAGGGACTAAGGAGGGTTAGTTTAGAGTTGTGCCCTTTGACCTTTTCCCCAACCCAGATCTCACTAACAAGTTCAGTGTAGCAGTGATTGGGGGTGGAGGGGAAGTAGGGGTATGGTGAGATGGTGGGGAGGCAGATGTGTACTTTGAATGAAAACTCACTCTTGATTCTGATATGCTCTGAAAGGTGCATGCCCCACTAAAACAGCATCCTACAAGACAGATTGGGATAAAATGAGATTATCAGCAAGGAGACCGAGTAAAAACCTATATCCAGGTATGAGGTAATGAGAACCTGGTAATGGAAGTGGGAATAAAATAAAAGGGTGAATCCTAGGGCATGTCAAGAACCAATGGATTCTGTGTCAGACTGGATATTGGAGGGTGAAATTAAAGATAATTAAAATAATTTAAAATAAATGAAAGATAATTAAAGTTTCTATTCTGGGAAGGGAGCTGGAAAAATAAGGGAATAAAAAAAATCTTTTATATTGCAAACAATCATCCACTAATTTTTCAACACTATGAATTTATTTTGAGCTCAGTGATATTTAAAAACCTGTTGCCGTCAAGTCGATTCTGATTCATAGCGACCCTATAGGACAGAGTAGAACTGCCCCATAGGGTTTCCAAGGAGCAGCGGGTGGATTTCAACTGCTGACTTTTTGGTTAACAGCTGACTACTTAACCACTGCACCACCAGGGCTCCTTTTAAATTCCTATTTTCAGGAACAGGGGCTCTAGATATTTTAGTAGGGAGGAGTTCCTTCATATTTCCTGTAGCCTTGAGATTACCAGTCAGTTTTGTCAGTGATAATGAGATAAGCATTCATGGGAGGGGCTGTTTCCTCAGAGGGAGAGAATATGACTATAAACAGCCTCTCTGGCTCAGAGAGAATAAACAAGAAGTGCCACGGGGACAGCTTTTAGCTGTTTGCCCTCTGATTCTAGAATTGTCCACAGGCTTGTGGGCCTTGCTCGAGTTAATTGTGATCAGACTTGGATATTCCTGCCCTAGACACTGTTTTTGTTTTACACAGTGTGCCAAGAAGAAGAGAAAAACAGGTGGTGGCACAGAATTTAGCACTAAGGACACATCTCATGGTCTGTCTTTCTGTGACCAGATAAATTTAGTAAATTTTGATAAGCGCCTGGTATATGTCAGGCAGAGCCCTGGTGGCGCACTGGCTAAGGGATATGGCTGCTAACCAAGGTCAGCGGTTTGAATCCACCAGCTGCTCCTTAGAAACCCTATGGAGCAGTTCTACTCTGTCCTATAGGGCTGCTGTGAATCAAAATCAACAGCAACGGGTGCACTGTGGTGGGCTAGGTGAATATAACTGCAACTAATGTGCAGTCCCTGCCTGCAAAAAGTTTCAGGTTTAGTAGCAAGATAGCATTAGAAGTATTGTGGTTTGGATACTGATAGGATGATATGTAGTCAATAAGGATAGAGATTTAAGTGCCTGGCACTGGTAGATATTTCACATATTCTGGTCCTGTTTTCTTACTTAGATGCTCAGTGTCGTCCCTGTAAGTACAGTACCTGACAATAGTAGACAGTCTGAAAATGCTTGTTGAAAGTAGAAATAAGTGAATGAATGAGGACAAATTAGACTACCCTAAAACAACCTGAAGTTCTTTTTCAAAGGAAACAGTTGTACTTTATCCAGTATAGCTTGAAAATCTCTAAGGATTTGAGAGACATGAGAACTGACTTGTATGATTGCTGAGGCCAGCGTAGTATTTGGTCCCTAACAGTATGTGTTTTGAAAAACTATGTTTGTTCTCAGTGACATCAGTTTCAAGGGTTTAAGATTATACCCCAAACATGCTGCTTCCCCTTAATAACATCTTCAGGATTTTAAACCATATTAGTTAAACCTTTTTATGTTATTGCTTAGAATGACCAGGACCCTAAGCTTACTATTTGTTGTTCAGAGTATACCACCTATACCTCTTTCATTAATTTACTTTTAGCTGCTAGTATGTGTGGGTGGTTGTATGTATGTGTGATAACCATGGTGAAGTTAAAGGAAAGAAAATTGTAGGAAGGATGTGTTGATCTGCACGTGTTTATACATGAGCACATGTTGTTGTTGGGTGCCATCAAGTTGATTCCAACACCTAGATCTCTAAATATGATTGGTATATGCTTTGACTTGGGGATTGTGAATGATAAATGACTGGGCAGGTGAGTAAAAGGAAAATGGCACATTCCCACTGTCTTAGTCATCTAGTGCTGCTGTAACAGAAACACCACAAGTGGATGGTTTTAATGAAGAGAAGTTTATTTCCTCACAGTTAAAGTAGGCTAAAAGTCCAAATTCAGGGCATCACCTCCAGGGGAAGGCTTTTTCCGTCGGCCTTCTTCTCTTCAGTGTTCCCCCGGACTAGGAGTTTCTCTGCGCAGGGACCCTGGTCCAAAGGGCGCGCTCTGCTCCCAGCATTGCTTTCTTAATGGTATGAGGTCCCCAGCTCTCTGCTTGCTTCCCTTTCCTTTTACCTCTTGCGAGATAAAAGGTGCTGCAGGCCACACCCCAGGGAAACTCCCTTTACATTGGATCAGGAATGTGACCTGGGTAAGGCTGGTGTTACAACCCCACCCTAATCCTCTTTAACATAAAATTACAATCACAAAATGGAGCCCGCCACACAATTCTGGGAATTATGGCCCAGCCAAATTGATATACACATTTTTTGGGGAACATAATTCAAACCATGACACCCACATATATCTCAGTGATCTCACAGGTATGCTTAGACTACAGAACTTTGGAAAAAACTGGCCTAGATTTCAAGAGTACATTACAACATTGTGTTATTTTCTCTGCTTGTCCCTCTGTGAGGATTCTTATAATTTTGGACTGAGTTTGAAATAAGTACTCTCAATAATATTGAATATACCGTGGACTACCAGAAGAACAAACAAATCTGTCTTGGAAGAAGTACAGCCAAAATGTTTCTTAGAAGCGAAGATGGTGAGACTTTGTCTCACTTAATTTGGACTTGTTATCAGGAGGGACCAGTCCTTGGAGAAGGACATCATGCTTGGTAAAGGGGATGGTCAGCGAAAAAGAGGAAGACCCTTGACGAGATGGATTGACACAGCAGCTGCAACAATGGGCTCAAGCATAGCAAAGACTGAGGATGGCGCAAGGCCGGGCAGTGTTTCATTCTTTTGTACATAGGGTCGCTGTGAGTCGGGACCAACTCAGTGGTACCTAACAACAACGTAACCGCACCCTCAGTGAAAATCTCTCTGTGGGATGGTATATGTATGTCTTAGTTTCTTAGTGTTGCTGTAACAGAAATACCACAAGCATAGTTTTAAACATTAGAAATTTATTGTCTCACAGTTTAGGAGGCTAGAAGCCTGAATTCAGGGCACTGGGTCTAGGGGAAGGCTTGCTCTGTCCGCCCTGGGGGAAAATCCTTGTCTCAGCTTATCTAGCGTTATTCTCAGCATTCCCTGGAAATCTCCACATGGCATCTATATTTCTTCCATTTTTCTGTGCTTACTCTCTTTGCCTAATCTGCTCTTTTTTTTTGAAGCCCTGATGACGCGATGGTTAAGAGCTACAGCTGCTAACCAAAAGGCTGAAAGTTTGAATACACCAGCTGCTCCTTGGAAACCCTAGGGAGCAGTTCTGCTTTGTCCTACAGGGTTGCTATGAATTGGAACCAACTTAATGGCAATGGGTTTTTTTCATTTGCTCTTTTTAGATCTCAAAAGTGAGTTTAAGACACTCTATACTGATATGGCCTCATTAACATAACAAAGAAAACCCTATTCTCAAATGGGATTACATCCATAGGTGTAAGGGTTAGAATTCCAACACATATATTTTGGGGACACAATTCAATCCATAACAGTATAGATTTGGCAGTATAATTAAAACCCATTGCTGTCAAGTCAATTTAGAACTGTCCTGTAAGTTTTCCAAGGCTGTAATCTTTACAGAAGTAGACTGCCGCATCTTTCTCCCACGTAGTGGCTGGTGGGCTCAAACTGCCAGCTTTTCGGTTAGTAGCTGAGCACTTAACCATTCCACCACCAGCGCTCCCTACACTGACTGAATGAATACCGTAATAGTGTAATTGAGCTATAGTTACATTATTCTATTTTCATATTGTCTGAAAATATTCAGTGGCTCTTCTTCCATGTATATTTGTGATGAGGTAATTACACAGATTATTGTTGCCTTTGAGTTGATTCCAACTCATGATGACCCTATGTGACAGAGTAGAACGGTTCCATAGAGTTTTCAAGGCTGTGACCTTTTGGAAATAGAACCACCTCTGGGTGGGTTCAAACCACCGACTTTTTAGTAAGTAGTTGAGTACTTAACCATTTTACCACCCAAGGATCAATCAAACAGATACTAGCTTCCAAATAGTGATCTTGAGGGGTAGGATTGTGAGGTAGTTAAATAGTCTTAAGAAAAAGATGATGCAATTCTGGGGTGAGCGAAGATGATGGCTGTAAGTGGTAAATCTGTGTGGAAAGCTATAGAGAGGGCTCCAAAGCAGGAACAACACAGAGGTCCTGACAGACAGAGAGCCATGATATCTTTTCAGGTAGGTGGTGCTTGAAGCCCAGGCTCAAAGAGAAAAAAGGACCTTTCCACCAGCTCCAGGGAAGTTCAGCCTTAGATTAATGGGAGAAGTAAGGCTAAACTCAAAGAATCTAGACCGGGGAGAGGCTTGCTGACTGGAGTATTTAGAAGAAAGTGGGAGGGTCTAGAAGAGAGTTTTAAAGTAAAGTTAATATGAAAATACGAAAACGTAATGTTTACCTGAAATTTAAGCGTATATTTTGTATCTGTAAGATTCCCTACCAACTACAGCTGCGCATTGTCATCCTGTGTGTGCTCTACTTCTGTAAACCATTGGGATGTAAGAGTGGGAGTGCTGTGAGTACATTAGTAGAGAAAAGGAAATCTCTTTATCCTCTAGGGATGGTCTGTGAATAAACAGTCTTCCCTAGTCAACTAGGTGAAGTTGCAGAAAGCTACCCAGGGAAGGAGTGGTGTAATCCAGCTAGGAAGTCTAGGTTAACGTTACTCTCTAGCTTATACTGAAACACATATACACACATGCATTGTCACAGCTAGAGGTAAAGAAAATCCTAAATGCATTACTTTGAGTTTCATTAAGAAAAAAATTTTTTTAATTTCCTATGTAGAATATTGTTTTCGATCTCTGTGTTCCTGTTTGGATTAATTTAAAATTGTTAGGCCTTGGAGTTACCCTTACGAGTTTCACTTTCTGTTTCTTATCCAAAATGTAATTTTAGGTTTGGTAGTGTTAGAGCTCTTATCTTCTGGATAAGTGGCTATCTTTACCACTAACGTATCCTAACGCAAGCTTGCTTTGCAATATGAAAAAAATAGCCTTTTCTATATTTTAAAATGTACAATTTTAAAGAAATATTGAGCAGTTGATTTATTTTAGCTTTAAAACGGTCAGAAACCCTACTATAAATTATCTATACTTTAATGCAGGGTGTTCTATAAGATGAATAAATTGCTATAGCTAGTTCTAATGGTACCTTTTTAATCTTTACAACATATATGTAAATAAATATAAATAAAACATTTCTCTCTCTCTTATTTTAGAAAACTGGTGATTTATTTGCTATCAAAGTATTTAATAATATAAGCTTCCTCCGACCAGTGGATGTTCAAATGAGAGAATTTGAAGTGTTAAAAAAACTCAATCACAAAAATATTGTTAAATTATTTGCTATTGAAGAAGAGGTAAGTAGTCAAGCTTTAATTACTCTTGTGATCACGCTTATTGTAGTTATTGATTCATATCCTAATATAAAAAAATGAGTTTTTTAAAAAAGTGATGAAAATTAGTACTCATTCCCGTAGACACATCCAAACTCCCTGAAGGACTGAACTGCTGGGCAGAGGGCTCTGGGGACCATGGTCTCGGGGAACATCTAGCTCAATTGGCATGACACAGCTTATAAAGACAATGCTCTACATTCTACCTTGGTGAGTAGTGTCTGGGGTCTTGCAAGCCTGTGAGCAGCCATCTAAGATACTCCACTGGTCTCATCCCTTCGGGAGCAAGGGAGAATGAAGAGAACAGGATACAAGGAAAAGATTAGTCCGAAGGACTAATGGTCCACAGCTACCAAGGCCTCCACCGGACTGAGTCCAGTACAGCTAGATGGTGCCCGGCTACCACCACTGACTGTTCTGACCAGGATCACAACAGAGGGTTCTGGACCAAGCTGGAGAAGGATGTAGAGCATACTTCTAACCCACAAAAAAAAAACCAGATTTACTGGCCTAAAGGAGACTGGAGAAACCCCGAGAGTATGGCCCCCACACACCCTTTTAGCTCAGTGGTGAAGTTACCTCCGAGGTTCACCGTTTAGCCTGGGGGTGGACAGCCCCATAAAACCAAATGAGACTAACGAGGTACAGGAGTCCAGTGACAAGGGCCAGAAAGCAAAAGGGGACAAGGAAGCTGGTGATAGGGAACCCAAGGTTGAGTAAGGATATTGTTGATGTGTTGTGAGATTGTTAACCATTGTCATAGGGTAACATGTGTAGTAACTGTTAAATAAGAAACTATTTTGTTCTGTAAGCCTTCATCTTAAGTGAGAATAACAGCACAATTGGAAGAGCGTAGTCACTGAACTGTGCATGTAGAAATTTTTGAAATGGCGTATCTTTGCTATGTGTATTTTCACCAAAAAAAAAAAAAAGGTTGAGAAGTTAGAGGGTTGATATGTTGTGGGGTTGTTAACCAGTGTCATAAAACACCATGTGTACTTCTGTTTCATGTGAAACTATTTGTTCTGTAAGCCTTCACCTGAAGTACAATAAAAAAAATATATAAAAAGAAAAATTAGTACTCATACAACTTAGTTTGTATCCCTTAAGGATTCTTGAATAGATACAGAATGAAAATAAAGTACCATAAAAATGAAATCAGAAAAAATAGTGTAAGAAATAAAGGGTAAAGAAAAAAATAAGTTAATTGTCATAAATAAAAGGAGCAAGGAGAATCCTTTGTAAAAGAATAAAAATCTGGAGATTGATCAGAAGTCCAGTTTTAAAGAATATAATTTATTTTAGGAGGATATAGCAAAAATAAAAATAACATTATTGAAAAAATAACCTAGAAATATTGGAATAGAAATCTATTTTAATCCTTTTAGACATAGTTAGGAGTCCTTCCTTGATGGTACAGATGGTTAAGTGCCCCACTACTAGCTGAAAGGTTGGCAGTTCAAACCTACTAAGAGGCGCCTTGGAAGATAGGCCTGGTGATCTGATTCTGAAAGGTCACACAGCCTTGAAAACCTTATGGAGCAGTTCCACTTTGCACAAATGGGATCACTATGAGTCAAAATCAACTCGATGGCAACTAACAACAGACACAGGAAATCAATATAATCACTCCTCTTGAAAAACAGTTTGGCAGTTTATACCCCTTATCTTAGGGGTTTTATCTTAGTGATTAACATCTCAGGCAGTAATCAGAAATGCAAGTGATAGTTGTATGCAAACAAATGTTCATTGCAGCCTGGTTTTTAAAAAATAATGGTTAAATAAGTTATAATGTGTGATGGATAGTTAAGCAATATTGAAGAGTGATATTTACCAAAATTTTAATGATCTGGGAACATGCTTACATATAGTGTTACGTGAGAAAGTCAGGATTAAAAATACACATGCAGTGTGACTTCAGTGTATACAGTATAATATACAAACAGTGTTACACATACATGGTATGATTTGATACGTAGAAAAAAAAAAAGACTGAAAGGAAGTACATAGAAGTATTAACATAATTATCAGTGGTTGATCTTTTCCAAATTTTCAGCTATCAACATATATTATTTCATAATTTAAGACCTTTTTATCTTTTAAAATATTTTTATAGTAATGAATAGTAGAGAAATTTAAAATATTTTATAAAAGTGTTTTGGGGATATATAGAAAAAAATAAGAGGAAGAAAGAAAAAGTTAGGGGATGAATACTGGATTATATGACTCAAATTTACATTTTCAAGTTTCTGAAATTGGTGTGTATCTTGTAATAATATTTATATTTAATTTTATAGTATTTCGTTTGTCCTATAAAGCTATTACTAAATTTATGATGCCTCTTACAATCAATGGTACACTACAATCAAGTTGTAAAAAAAAAAAAAATCAGCAGCTCAGATACAAATGATCAGGCTGCAACTTTGCTATTAGAGAGACCACTCAGCTATTCTGACACCCATGTGTTTTTAAAGATAGGACTTCATTCCTTAGTAGAAGTACTTACCATAAGAAGAATTTCAAGGATTTAAGATATTTATTAGACGAGCTGATTATCCTAACTGTATTGTTATGTATAAGAAATTAAAGATAATTTTGACGGAAGCTTTGTAACATTATAAGCAGTGATTTTCTAGTTCACATATAGCCAGTTTTTACTGTTGTTTGATTGTCTTCAAAAACAAATCTAACTTTCTTGCTTAATAATACTTGGGAAGATGTTAATTCTTACATGTGTACAGTCAACAAATATTTAATGAATCCCAGGTGAACAATTCAAAGTGCCTCTATCATTGTTGCAAACTCTGCAGTTAAATGATATTGAGTAAGTACTAGCATATAATAAAATTTGTATCTTATTTTATTTTTTTCAGTCAACCACAAGACATAAAGTACTTATTATGGAATTTTGTCCATGTGGGAGTTTATACACTGTTTTAGAAGAGCCATCTAATGCCTATGGGCTGCCAGAGTCTGAATTTTTAATTGTTTTGCGAGATGTGGGTATGTTGGTTTATTTATATGGTTTTATATACATATAAATTTAATGACATAAGAATTTAAAAAAATAATTGTCACATTCATTCAAAACCAAAGTTTTTAGACAGTGCTTTCTTGGATGTGACATTAAAAACACAAGTACTCCTCCCCCCCAAAAAAAAATTAGACAAATTCGACTTTGTCAACATTAAAAACTTTCATGCTTCAAAAGACACCATCAAGAAAATAAAAGTCAGCCCACAGAATAGTAGAAGGTATTTGTAAATCATATATTTGATAAGGAACTTGCATCTAGAACATACAAAGTACTCTTAGAGCTCAACAATAACATGACAACCTAGTTGAAAACTGGGCAGTGGTTTTGAATGGTGCTAATAGGTATGGGTTTCTTTTTGGAATGATTAAAATGTTCTGAAATTAAATATTTGTGATGGTTGCACGACTCTAAATGTATTAACAACCACTGACTGAATTGTTTACTTTAAAAGGTAAGTTTTATGGTATGTGAATTGTATTTCAACACAGCTGTTACTTAAAAAATAAAAGAATATGACAATCAAAGGGAGTATCTTTTTTGAAAAAAAATATATGAGGAAGGGGGAAGGCTCAGTGATAAAGAAATTTAAGTTTACTGGGAATTCTTGAACTTGACACCAATAGCAGAGTGGAGGCTATTTGGGTGAGGACCATTTTATAATGGGAGAAAACAGAATTGATAGTTATGGAAGTATGCTACAGCCTATTTAATCAAATAGAAGTTATAAATAATTGATGTCTTTATAAGTATATAGACAGCTCTGAGTTTTAATAATGATCCATTGATACCCCTAAACTTACTCTCATATGTTGAATTTGGACTTTAATCCATCAGCTTTCAAACAAATGTTTCAAGCTATCACTTGGTGGCATTGCCTGTCAGTTATCTCTAACAGCTTAATTTCAGCATTGTAGCCACATTTGCCCCTTTAAAAAAAAACCTTTTTGGAATAGTGCTATATATATTTGGAAGACCACTGTGAGAAGTATATTTGTATGGAAATAAGTCTGACACTTTTCTCTCTACCTGTTACCTTTTTTTGTTCGTTTTTTGGTATTAACTTTTTTACTGTTTTACATATTGAGTCCGATTTACTTTTTGTGGAATTTTTTCTCAAGGTAAATAAATGTAAAACTGTGGCGAAAGATTAATTGTTTTCTAGGGAATCTTTATTATTCTCAAGCTTAGGCAGATTGTCCACATACATATAACCAAAAGTAATTCAGGAAGAGTCATATATTTAAGACCTTTTTATTACATTTTCCTGGAAGTATTTAAGAGAGATTGGACTTGTCATTGTTGACAAGACAGTGATCCTTATTGTACCAATACACCTTATAATTGAAACCTGATATATAAAATATGTGTATCATCTGTTGCTTCTTTGATTAAAATGACTTTGGACCAACTTACGGAAAAGCTTTATTAAGGGACTTGAGACTGAGTGAATTATATGAATGCATTTTGAGATAGGTACAGACACACACATACTCATAGATACCTACATTATAATTTTCTTTGTTTTATATTTGTTGTTGAAGTGGGTGGAATGAATCATCTCCGAGAGAACGGCATAATCCACCGTGATATCAAGCCAGGAAATATCATGCGTGTTATAGGGGAAGATGGACAGTCTGTGTATAAACTCACAGATTTTGGTGCAGCTAGAGAATTAGAAGATGATGAGCAGTTTGTTTCTCTGTATGGCACAGAAGAATATTTGGTAAGCCATTCATCTTTAATAATTTTATTTAGAAATGCTGGATATGTTGCAAATATTAACTGGGTAATTGGCCAACCAATTCACTATCCATAAAATGTCTTACATAATTTTTATGATAAAAATTAAATTTTCTGCTTTAATGAAATCGTGTGTAACGAGGGAATTAGTTACTGATTTGTAAGAGTTCTATTTTTTTCTGTTAAAAATTCTTCAAAATTTTGTAGCACTCTAAAATCCCTTAATTATTAATATTATGAATTTATATTGAAGAAAAACTATCTCTGCACTCAAGGAGTATACTAGCTAGTAAAGATTTCTTTTTTTCAATCGCAGCAGTTAATGTATTGTAAGCTTGTTATGATACTATTTCCTATAGAGCAAAATTCATGATAATTCTGAAACAGAAGATTCTGTTCAGGGAGGATTTGATTATTGCAAGACCAAAAAGACCATTGTTAGAAACACACACAAAACATGCAATGCCTCTGAGAAAATCTAACTTGAAATGCTAGGAAGCTCTGTGGTTGCAGAGTTTCCAGGTTTACATCAGTGTGTTTGTGTAAAGTTAGGAAATGTTTGAAACACCTAAGAAAATATCATACTTAAAAGTAAATACATTTTACCTCAACAACAAAAAAGACAAATAACCCAATTAAAAAATAGGCAAAGGCAAAGATTAGACAGCCCCATAAAACAAAATGAGACTAATGGGGCACAACAGTCCAGGGACAAGGACTAGAAGGCAGAAGGGGACAAGAGAGCTGGTAATAGGGAACTCAAGATTAAGAAGGGTCAGTGTTGACATGTCATGGGGTTGTTAACCACTGTCATAAAACAGTGTGTGTACTAACTGTTTAATGAGAAACTATTCTGTAAATCTTCATCTAAAGTACAATTTAAAAAAAATAAACCTAAAGAAATACATACGTATATATTTTAACTCAACATAAAAAAAAAAATTTAAAAATGGGCAAAGGATATGAACAGGCACTTCACCAAAGAAGACATTCAGGCAGCTAACAGACCCATGAGGAAATGCTCACAATCATTAGCCATTAGAGAAATACAAATCAAAACTACGATGAAATACCATCTCACCCCGGCAAGGCTAGCTTTAATAAAAAAAAAACAATAAATGTTGGAGAGGTTGTGGAGAGACTGGAACACTTGTACACTGTTGGTGGGAATGTAAAATGGTACAACCACTTTGGAAGTCAACTTGGTGCTTCCTTAAAAAGCTAGAAACAGAAGTACCATATGATCTAGCAGTCCCACTCCTTGGAATATATCGTAGAGAAATAAGAGCTGTCACACGAGTAGATATATGCTGCAGCACTGTTCACGACAGCAAAAAGATAGAAACAACCTAGGTGCCTATTATCAGATGAGTGGATAAACAAATTCTGGTATAGTCACACAATGGAATACTATGCAGTGATAAAGAATGATGAATCCGTGAAACATAACAGAGGAATCTGGTAGGCATTATGCTGAGTGAATTTAGTCAGTCACAAAAGGACATATATTGTATAAGACCACTATTATAAGAACTCAAGAAGACGTTTAAACACAGAGGAAAATATTATTTAATGGTTATGAGGGTGGGGAAGGAGGGAGAGGGGTATTCGCTAAGTAGATAATAGACAAGAATTATCTTAGGTGAAGGGAAGGACAACACACACTACAGGGGAAGTCAACACAACTAGACTAAACCAAACGCTAAGAAGTTTCCTGAATACAACCAAACACTTCGAGGGACAGAGTAGCAGGGGTGGGGTCTGGGGACCATGATTTCAGGGACCATCTAGATCAGTTGGCATAGCAAAGTTTATTAAGAAAATGTTCTGCATCTCACTTTGGTGAGTGGCATATGGGGTCTTAAAAGTTAGCAAGTGGCCATCTACATTGCATCAGTTGGTCCCAGCCCACCTGGAGCAAAGGAGAATGAAGAACACCAGAGACACAAGGAAAATATTAACCCAAGAGACAGAAAGGGCCACATAAACCAGAGACTGCATCAGCCTGAGGCTGGAAGAATTAGATGGTGCCTGGCTACCACCAATGACCACCCTAACAGGGAACACAACAGAGTCCCTGATGGAGCAGGAGAAAAGTAGGGTGCAGAACTCAAATTCTGGTAAAAAGACCAGACTTAATGGTCTGACTGAGACTGGAGGAACCCCAGAAGACACGGCCTGTGGACTCTCTTGGCCCAGAGCTAAAACCATTCCCGAGGCCAGCTCCTCAGACAAAGATGAGACTGGACTATGGGACATAAAGTGATACTCGTGAGGAGTGTGCTTCTTAGCTCAAGTAGATACATGAGACTAAATGGGCAGCTCCTGTCCAGAGGTGAGATGAGAAGGCAGAGAGGGTCAGGAGCTGATTGAATGGACACAGGAAATCTGGAGTGGAAAGGAGGAGTGTCCTGTCTCACAGTATTGGGAGAGCAACTAGGGTCACATAGCAATGTGTGTATAATTTTTTGTATGAGAAAGTGACTTGAATTGTAAACTTTCACTTAAAGCACAATTTAAAAAAAAAGAAAAAAGTAAATACATTTACAATGATCAGGAAGTTTATGATATATAGCTATTTGTTAACTGCTCATGGCTCTGGGTTTCTTTCTTTTTTTAAATCACAGATTCTGTGACTTTTTATTTTCATTTGGATTTTGCTGTTGTAATCTTATAATACAAAGGATGAAGTCTAGCTGCCTTTATAGTTTCATGCAGATTATTCCAAGTCTGGCGTGAATTAAAACGTTTTAGAGTGTTTTCCTAACAGCACGTAATCCAAAATTTGTAATTACGTTTGATGGTCTTTTAGACAAGAATACATAGAAAATGCCATTGAAAACCCTATGTTAAAAAAAAAAAATACATAGAAAATGGATTTCATTCATTCAGCAAGTATTTCAGAGTGCCTACTATATAACAGGCACTGTTCTAGGCATTGGGAGGTCAGTGGTGAACAAGACACACGAGTCCTGCTCTTATAGAGCCCACATTTTAGTGAGAAAAGTAGACAATTAACAAGTAAATAAAGTAAATTCAGATAATTTATTTGTTGCAAAGACAATAGATTAATATAAAAAGTGATTTGCAGGAGAAAGATAGTCAGGGAGAGCCTCCCTTAAGACCTAAATGAGCTGACACTTAAATGATAAAAAGAAGTGAGCCATGTAGCGATTTGGGGGAATAGTATTACAAGCAGAAGGAACAAGTGCAATGACAAGGATGACCTTGGGACAGTTCTGCTGTGTCACATGGAGTCGCTGTGAGTCGAAATCGACTTGATGACACCCAACAACAACAACATTGTACACCATGGCAACCCCATGTGTGCAGAACGGAACTGCTTCTTAGGGTTTTCAAGGCTGTGACCTTTCGGATGCCTCTTACTTAGTCTTTGTATTCAATAGGATATTAACAGAACTGCTGCCATGATAGACAGAATCCAAATTCAGTGTGTAAAAAAAAAAAACAAGAATGACCTTGGGAGAAACAGAAAGAATGGCAGTTAAACTGGAGTTTAGTGAGTGAAGGGATGAGTGGTAGGAGCTGAAATTGGAGAGTTAAGCAGGGGCCAACCAGATCATATAGGCTAGTGATTTCAACTCTCAGACCAACCCCCCCCCCCCATAATAAATATTTTGTAGTATTCCCTTTAGTATCTCAAAATAAAATTCTTAGATAATATAACCAACCTGCACAATTAGAAGGATAGTGTAATATCTTAATAATAATGGGAAGTATCTAATAATCAAATGATAGGTGTTTAATGTGTAAAAGCTCAGGAACAACTCCAGCAAAGGAAGTAAAGCAGTTCAGATGCTTGCACCACTGAATGCAAACACAGTGTTATTACCAGGAGCACCAGCTTATCCCCTTCTGTTTCATTTTCTTCCAGAAATTAGGGCTTTGTTTTTTGCTCACATTTGAGGTTAGCTATCATTTGCCAGCACTCACTTAGAGTCAAATGTCTGTGTGTCGTAAATACAGTTTACATGTATGTTGTATTAGCAAATCACATATTAGAGTGGGGTTGTTTTCACTGACATGATTTGCCAAAGCAGTGAACAATTCTTAGCAAAATTTCTAACTAAACAAAGTACAGTATTCCCTTAATTTACATATAGTTGCATTCTTGGGAAAAAACTGCAAAAATACCCCCTCTCTGGTCTCTGCCCGCTAAATACCAGTAGCCCTTCCCAGTTACTGTGGTTACTAAAGTCCTACACCAGCCTTCCTGAAGCTACTCCCACAACACCAACGATTACTCTTCCACATATCCTTCTACGACCACAGTTTGGCTGTTAGCTCTAACAGGCTTTTAAATTGGGAGCATCAAAGCATTAAATAAATTAACTCCAAATCCATGCTGTACTCCAGGCTGAGGTTTTATTCTGATCGATTTCCTGTCTCAGATTATGCCCAGCCTTGTTTTCAAATTAGATAAACAATAGTCTGAAGCTCAACAATCTAGAAATATTCCATATTTGAATGAAAACCCCTCTCATTTTGGAACTCCCAAGAACTAATTACCAGATGTTAAATCCTCTCTGCTTTGTGTGTCCATAGTCTAAAGTCCAGCGTTCTTTCCCCCACAATCATTAATATACTGAATATCTTTTCAATAATATAATCCTGAGAACCTCAGAGCAGCTGTCTCCTTTTGCTCCTGCTCCGGATGCTCCAGTGACCCAGGCCTGTAATACCAAGCCCTACACAAGTCCAAGTAGCACATGAGAACTGATACTCACTGAAATGTCAGACCAGCATGTGTCAAGCCCCTACCAGTCAGTTACTCCCTGGGTAATAGCTTCCAACTATACCACTTAAACAATACATTATTGTCCTTGTTTGAGGAGATCACCCCTTTGTCTCTTCCCAGGTTGGTGACCTCATGTTCCGGAAGATGCCAGACATGTCTAGGTACGCTGGGCCTATTCATGGCACCATTTATACACTAAGTACCAGCTGCTAGGTCAAAGATCTGGCTAGCACTTCTTTCCAAAATAGTTACTTTACGTGCTATGCACCAGAGGTACCAAAACCACTCAAACACTATATATCTGGTAGGTATATGTTTGAACACCCACCTGAAACCCCAGATCTTGCCTTGCACATCTCAATGTCTGATTTCTAATTAAAATGTATTTCTCAAAAGAGTCCTACTTCCCCCACCTTTACTACCCCACCCCCCCAAAAAAAAAAAAAATTCAGGGATTGTGACACTTTGGGAGTCAGGTTCCTAGACCATATCACTTAGAAGAACTCTCCCACCAGTGTTACCTGCATTGGTTCCCAGTCCCCTGGGCTACAGCCAGATTCCACAATGTCATAAGAGATTGTTTTCGTTTGGGATGATTTGGAGTCTACTGTGGTCCAGAGTACCCTCTTGTAGCTTTATCTTCCAAGAATCTTAAAGTTGCCACTGCATAGTTCCTTTATGGGCAGATGTCAGGAGGCTAAGCATGTGTGACTACTGGTTGTTCCCTGCAGAGTTAAATGTCCATCAGAATCACTGGATCCTTCAAGCTCCTAAGACATGCTCTGTAGCATCTACCTGTTATCAGCAGTTAGTACAGTGTCTCTTGTGCTTAAAGACGTGGTTAACATTAGACAAGCTACTTTTCTGGTGCCTATATCCCCAGTGAACCCAGTCAGATTAGTCCTCTGAGTTGATTCTAGAGAATTTAATGTGACTTGCTTGGATGGATTGCATGGAGGGATGAGGGAACAAAATCAAGGTTTTAGGTATACGTGACTGAATAGATGGTGGTGCTATTTACTTAGAGGACAGAGATTAGGGGGAAATGACTGGGAAGACCAGGAGTCTATTTTTGGACACATTAAGTTCAAGCCACCTATTAGGCATTACATGGGATATATAAATCTGGAGCTCAGAGCAGGAGATAGTTTTGGAAGTTAAAGTATGTAAATGATATTTAATGTCATGGGCCTGAATGGTAGATAAGGAAATCAAGACAGTGGTAAATGTGGACAGCTATTTTGAGAAGTTTTGCTGTGCTGGAAAGCAGAGAATTGGAAGATAGCTGGAGGACGTTGTAGGATCGAGTTGTTAGGTACCGTCAAGGTGATTCCGATTCATAACGGCTCTGTACAACAGAACGGAACACTGCCTAGTCTTGTCCCATCCTCACATTTGTTGCTATGTTTGAGCCCATTGTTGCAGCCACCGTGTCAGTCTGTCTTGTTGAGGGTCGTCGTCTTTTTCACTGACCCTGTACTTTACCAAGCATAGTGTCCTTCTCCAGTGACTGGTCCCTTCTGATAACATGTCCAAAGTACGTGAGACGAAGTCTCGCCATCCTCGCTTCTAAGGAACATTCTGGCTGTACATCTTCGAAGACAGAATTGTTCATTATTCTGGCAGTCCATGGTATATTTAATATTCTTCACCAAGTTAGAGTTTTAAAAATGGAAAATATTAAAGCATGCTTACAAGCTGATAGGAAATGATCCAATGGAGGGGGGAAATTGATGCATAAAATAAAAGGAGTAATTGCAGGAATTGATTCATGGAATTAATGAGACTGTATAATGGACTCCATAGCTCAAATGGAAAAGCTGGCCTTTGATAGGAACAGTTCTGTTGTAACTAGAAAGTAGGCCTGGAGTATGAATACAGATGCAGGTAGGTTGGTATTTGGTAAAGGGCATAAGGGAGAGGTGATCTCTGATTGCTTCCATTTCCTGGTTGAAGTATGAAGTGAGGTCAGAATTGGGGCTCAAAGGAAATGGTGTTGAAGGATTAAGGAGAGAGACAGAGATGGGAAATAGTCTTTTCAGAATGGGAAAGTGAAATTATTAGGAAAATCATGATAAAATTTCTAGGCATCATTGAGTAGTCAGTGTAATGTATTACAAGAGGTCACAACTTAATAGTTTTTTTAAATCCTTTTTTCTTTTCTTTTTAGCATCCTGATATGTATGAAAGAGCAGTGTTAAGAAAAGATCACCAAAAGAAATATGGAGCAACAGTTGATCTTTGGAGCATTGGGGTAACATTTTACCATGCAGCTACTGGATCACTGCCGTTTAGACCATTTGAAGGGCCTCGTAGGAATAAGGAAGTGATGTAAGTCCTTTCTCCATCTAAAATTAGAAATAAGTTTTAAAATGTATCTTTATCTTTTTTCATCATATATCAGAGGTATGTGCTAATGAAAATTGATTTTGTGATTATTTCTGATAACTTTGAGCTTTTTAATATGAATGCAGGCCTATGAAAGAGTATAAGCATAATTTTCCGTATTGTGTTTAAATGTCTTATATACAAAGTATAAATGGCATCTAGTATTTTACTGACTATACTTCCTTGTTTTGTTTTGTGTTTTTTTATGTGTTTCTCATCCTACAATCTTCGATCCATTATTAAAAAATATATGGCTTTCTGGATTTTATTTCATCACACTGCTTATTTCACTTTCTGTATTTGTCAGAATTTTTCCTCCATAGAACTGAAGAAATAACACAGCTCTCTGAAGTACTAGAACCACCACCATATCTAAAAGAAATACAGTTCTTCCTGAACTGTTCTGATGTCTTTTACCATTCACAAAAAAGGAAAAACTCTTGGCAGCAATGTAATATTAAACTTTTTTTCTAGTATTGCAGATTCAGGCCAGAGACTAAATGCATTTCACTAGTACAGTATAAATGTATGCATTGCCATAGTAATTAGGATAATTACTGCATATAAAATCACTTATTGTAAACCAAATAATGAAGGAAAAGAGGGATGGATTTTTAGATGGAAATTTTTTACAAAATACATCCATTGGCCATATTTCTTTTTATTTTAAAAGTAATTAGTAAATGATCTGACTTCATGAGATACAGCCAAACCACATAAGCATAAACTATGAGGTTATGAACATTGTTTAGTGAATGGTTTGGGACAGTAACTCACTGACAGTCTAACCTGCCCAACCATTCTTTTCGGTTTGTCAGTTCTCTCAGACCTTTATATACTTGACTCTGCCCTTTGTAAGCAAATGTGACTTAAAGTAATAAACACAACTGTAAAATTACAATTTTACTTACCCTCATCTCAGAAAATTGAGGGAGAAGTATATTTTTTCTTTCTGCTGGTTTGAGGAAGTAAAAAATTCAGATGGTATAATGACTGTTTGCCAAAACCTGGGTTTCTAAATGTTTTACAGCAAGGACAATGAACGTATTCATAGGAAGAAGGCATCAATTAACTGTACTAATGATGTTGGTATAACATCATCTTGAGCCTGCTTTATACCTGTGCCCTTTTCATAACATCTCTTCATTAACCGAAATGGAGAGTCAATTTGTGCTTTTCTCAATAAAAATAAATTGTACCTAACAGTTAATCGGAGTCCCTGGGTGGCACAAACGGCTAAGCACTCAACTACTAGCTGAAAGGTTGGTGGTTCGAACCCACCTAGAGGCTCCTCGGAAGACAGGCCTGGTGATCTGCATCTGAAAGGTCACAGCCTTGAAAACCCTATGGAGCAGTTCTACTTTGCACACATGGGGTTGCCATGAGTCAAAATCTACTCAGTGGCAGCTAACATCAACAACAAAACAGTTAATCATACTTTTATCTGTATAGGTGTGTTTTAAAGCAGTATCCGTGCTGTTTGTAGTCCTAAAATTGGATTAAATAAGTGTGATGCTCCTTAATAAAGGAGATACGACTCATAAACAACTAGGATCACCTGATGATTTTGTTCATCCACCATGTGGACAGAGTCAACTTTTTGTGAACATTGATGCTAATGAATACTCGGAGGTGCTTGAAGTAGTTGGTAATAATGATTATTTTACTTTACTAATAAATTATGCATTTATCTCACATTATAGCAATATGAATCCTTCAGCTTCTCATTGGCATGTTATGAATGTGTTTATATGTGGATCTTGTCAAAATTAGTTAAGACTTTTTCAAGAATTTTCTTTTAAATTTTTTTTTATTGTACTTTAGGTGAAGGTTTACAGAACAAATAGTTTCTCATTAAACAGTCAGTACACATATTGTTTTATGACATTGGTTAACAATCCCATGACATGTCAACGCTCTCCCTTCTCGACCTTGGAGGACCTTCTTTGTTTTGGTGAAGATATACATAGCCAAAGATACACCATTTCAAAAATTTCTGCTTGTACAATTCAGTGACATTGATTACGTTCTTCCAGTTGTGCTGCTGTTCTCACTGTCCTTTTCCAAATTATTCTATCACCATTGTCTTCAATTCAGTGTCCCCTAGGCCTCCCATCAAACCTTTTGAGTTGCTGTTGTCAGTTTGATCTCACATAGATAATTCTTTTTTTTTTTTTTTGTACTTTAGATGAAGGTTTACAGAACAAACTAGTTTCTCATTAAACAGTTAGTACACATATTGCCCTCTGACAATGGTTAACAACCCCACGACATATCAGCACTGTCTTTTCTCCACCTTGGGTTCCCTGTCACCAGCTTTCCTGTCTCCTCCTGCCTTCTAGTCCTTGTCCCTGGATTGCTGTGCCTCATTAGTCCCGTTTTGTTTTATGGGGCTGTCCAATCCCCAGCTGAACGGTGAACCTCAGGAGTGACTTCATCACTGAGCTAAAAGGGTGTCCAGGAGCCATACTCTCAGGGTTTCTCCAGAAAGAGTTTTTCAAGAATTTTTAAGCATTCCCTTAAGAATTCTACCAAATTGTATTCTGTTCACTTCTTTTCTTGCATTA
Source organism: Dugong dugon (assembly GCA_030035585.1). Lineage (NCBI taxonomy): Eukaryota > Metazoa > Chordata > Mammalia > Sirenia > Dugongidae > Dugong > Dugong dugon. The sequence goes on from CM057465.1 coordinate 19,602,453, forward strand.
GTCTCACCTGTTTCTCCACAGTCAGATCCTTTTCATGTGAATGCAACTTATTTTTCACTTTATTTTTCTCCTCTGAAAAACTCTTAAGTCAGAAATCCTGGCTGCCTCTTCTGATGAAGCAGCAAACAGGCCCAAATCAGTTATAGTGGTTTGTTCTACTTTTAAAAAAATAGATCAGTGTGCTCAGAACACATTTATTTAGACAGTATATACAGATATTCTCTCAGAAATAGCATTTATAAGCATAGGTGAGATTCTCCTATATTGTTTTACATTCTTGAAGTGTTCTTGAAGGTGTGAAGTTCTCTTATTTCTCTTCTACTTTTAAGTCTTGTTTAAGAAAGTGCTAAAACCTAAAAGAACTACTGTCATTGAATTGCTACATCTTTATAGTTCTCCTTTGCTTTCCCATCCACCTCTACCTTCAGTTCATCTTTATTTTCATCACCTTCATCACGAATCAAATTAAATTTGGCTCATAATTTTGGCGTATGCATCTATTTCTATATTTGTATGTATTTTTTTAATATGCAAAGAAAATCTTCCTGCTTCTGTGCTGTGTATCTTTTAAAAAATACTAGTGTTCATTCTGCAGTAGTTTCATAGTCCAGTTGACTGTACCTTTGGATAATATGGGTAAGAGGGATTAGATGCTTTTTTTTTCATGGTCAAGAGACATTCTGTGATTTAACTTTTTTGTGTTTGCTCAATCTTTTCAGATGGAAAAATTAATATTTTTGTTGTGAACATCAAGATGCTGTTATATGGCACTCTGAGAGCTGAGAGCCCAAATGAAAATTAATTATGGCATATATAAAATATTCGTACAGTCACTGTTCTACTTCAGTCAGTCAAATTCAAAGTATTTTGATTGTTTTATGGATCACGTGAACATCAGTCACAAAGTTTCATCTAGTAGATAATTGTAGGTTCAATTGAGGAAATATTTTGCAAAGCCCATTAATAGACCATGCAGTAATTAACTGCTTATTTTATTCTACTATTATTCCTCCACAGGTATAAAATAATTACTGGAAAGCCTTCTGGTGCAATATCTGGAGTACAGAAAGCAGAAAACGGACCAATTGACTGGAGTGGAGACATGCCTGTCTCTTGTAGTCTTTCTAGGTAAGTGCAGGGTAGCTAATTCTCTTTTGCATTTTGATGTTTAAAATCTTTATTGACTAAAATCACAGATACTCAAATACTTAAGTGTAGAGGTTTTTTTTTTTTTCTTTAATGTTATTAAAGCATATGCTGTAGTGATTTTTGCCTTTATGGTGATGTAAAGGTTTATTCTGATCTATATAAATAATTTCACCAGATCTCTCTTATGACAAAGGGCATACATTTTTGAGATTGATAGTCTTTGGTTTTAGAATTTCTGCCTAATGTGGAGATGTAGCTCAGGACCTTGGTATCTTTTATACTGACCTCTAAATTGACCACAGACAGTAATATAAATATGAGTAAATTTCTCAACTGGAGCTCTAAAAAACAAAAACTCAAAAAGTTTAATATTATCTTCATTTTTTAAAAATGTTCAAATTATTCAAAAGGTAAGAACAGTAGTTTTCTAGTACTTTTTCTAGCGCTTCAAATGTTCATATGGATCTTTGTTAATTTAGCAGGCAGAGCTGGAATAAATTATATCAGATAAAAATCTTGTTGTCATTAAGAAAGAATTAAGGTAAAATAAATTTAAAATAGAGTTAACCTTCATCTAAAGTACAATAAAAAAAATTTTTCAAAAAGTTAAGAGTAAATTATTTTAGATTTCCCTCTGGAAATGAAGCTAAGATACTCATCGACATTCAGAGATTGTGGTTCCTGAATTAACTTCCGTTTTTCCTGAGTATGGTAGTTAGCACTCCTAAGTGTACACACACACACACCTACGATAAGTTGTGAGTGCTTTTTGTATGACTGTCAACATCTAAATAAATATCTAAAACAAGCTAAGTAAATATCACTTATTGTATATGTTAGGCTTTATGAATGTTTGTTTAAACCAAGAGTTCAACTGCTAAAATAATTTGAAAACCACTGTTCTTACAATATAGTTTTTTGTTGTTGTTTTGAAAAAAAAAGTTTCCAAAATGAAATTATATCATACAATGAGAATTACCAATGGAAATTTATTGTGCTGGAGAGCAGAAATTTAACATTATAGTAGTTATTTGTGCTAAATTTTGATTTAGGAAATACTCATCTTTGAGATCTTGATCAAAATTGATAAAATTTAAAGATCTAGGGGAAATTAACCCTTACTGTTTTATAATTATATTGCTGTAAATCAAAATGAGTAATTTTACAATCTAAACTACCAAGTGCCTATTTCTGGAAGGTAACAAGCCTTCTCTCTCTAATCAGTCTTATCACACCAGGTTATAAATAATTTGATAAAAATTGCTTAGCTACCAGAAAGTATAATATGTGACTTTTTTTTTTTTTTTTTTTTTTAAGATAGTAAGGACTTTAAGTACTACAAATCAGCAATGATAACAGCTACCAAAAATGTTACGGCTACAAAAAGATAACCATACTGTTTCTTATATTTATTAGTCAACACAAGGTAGAAAATCTCATTCAACTGTTTTAAGTGAAAAAGGAAATAGATTGACTTTATAATTAAAAGTTCATAGCTCACCTGACTCCTAGGACTCAGACTGTGTCATCAAGACTTGGTCTCTTTTCATTGTTCAGATCTGCTTTTCCCTGAATTCTCTTCATACTCGGTCAGACTCTTTCCTGGCAGCCACAGGATGATTGCTGCCATTCCTAGACTCAGATTCTCACAGCTTTGAAAGTCCAGTGGGAAGAAAGATTTTCTTTCCCAGTAATTTTAGCAAAGATTTCTGGGTTGACTCTCATTGGACTAACTTATACTGCCACCCACCACCTCAAATTAATCATAATAACCATGGGTTCTCATACCCATTTTTGCACAGGAAATGGAGTTAGAGAGTGGAAAGGTGTGGATTTTCTTACCAACAGGAGATTGAATGGGTACCTGTTAGGCAAAGCTAAAAAATGCCTACTACATACTTCAATAAGTTTAGTAACTTAACAGACAAGGAATTATTTCCAATGTCTGTCACATAGTCAAATGTATATTTTTAAGACTATTTCATTTCCATAATTGGGAGTTATTTGAGCATGCTTTGTAATCTGGTGAAAGCATGAGAAAGAATAAAGGTCTTCCATTCATTTTTAACAAAATACACAAGCTTATTAGTCAAAAATCATTCCTTTTTGAATTGGCACCAGTTGATTCAAGATTACTATTTTAATTTTACTTCCTAAAGTAATACATTAAAAAAAGCCATATAAATTCAGCATATAAAATCAGATATTGGAGAGCCATATTAAAAGGACATTAAATCCCACTTTATGCTGGATATCAAACCATGATTTCTTACCCTTATGATCACATGATTCTTATCACCTGATTTCACCCGATAGTCACGTATGTACAATAGTATAATGTGTATGAAAAGTAAAGAAATTCAGGAAGGAGGAAATCAAAGAAAATAATCAGTAAAAGATAACGTAAAAATGCTGTAATCCCTGATTGATTGGAAAGTAATGTTAGATAAAGGTTACCTGGCTTTTTGAAAGTTGGCAGATCTTTAAAATTTTGAATGATCTAATTTAGTAACAGTAATAGCAGTTCCTTTGATTTGTCAGTGAATATTTTGATTTTGTACCTAAACAAAATATACTGCGTTCACTCTTCAGTAACTTTTCTCAATACTGTTTTAGGGGTCTGCAAGTTCTACTTACCCCTGTTCTTGCAAACATCCTTGAGGCAGATCAGGAAAAGTGTTGGGGTTTTGATCAGTTTTTTGCAGAAACTAGTGATATACTTCACCGAATGATAATTCATGTTTTTTCACTACAACAAATGACAGCTCATAAGATTTATATTCACAGCTATAATACGTAAGTACCTTTTGTATTTTCTGCTTATATCAAAATGTTGTGTTATATAATAAATATCTTGATAAATTAGGAGAGGAAATGGAAAAGACACCTCAGCTTTACCACAGGCAGCCTTTTCCCACTTAGGAAATAATGTTTTGGTGCTTGGTATATTTCTTTTCACTTATCTTTGAAGTAAAAGGATTAGTGTTCTAATTTTTAAAAATTCACAATTAAATTAACTTGTTCTTAAACTGCAAGTTTTATAATAATACTTTAGTTTCTGTTCCTTATCTCAAATTATATAATCACATAACCACAAATAGCATCTAGTAATAAATCGACTGGTTTTATTAAGAGTACTATTGTGTCATTTTAAAAATATTAAAGCATAAATCTTAGTATAGTTTTTACATGTACATATGACATAAAGCACTTAGTGGGTGCTAGATGTATATGGAATCGTTATACATAAAAGCATATTACACTACAAATCTACCCATAGAACTAAACACACACACACGTTTTTATGTAAAATTGGGAAAGTCTGATTAAGATAGGTGGGTTGTATCAGTGTCAGTGTGCTGGTAGTGGTGTTGGACCATAGTTACACAAGATGTTACCATTGGGGGAAACTGGGTAAAGGGTATATGGTATTTCTCTGTATTATTTCTTAAAGCTGCATATGAATCTACAATGGTCTCAAAATGTTAAAGAAAAGAAAAAAAATTACACCCATTCTGTATGCCATAATTTCTGTTTCAACAAGATTCGAATTGCAGTTCTGATGCCTCATAAAACTCATTAAAAGGGGCTTTTGCTGGTACTATATTAGGGAATAAAATCAATTAGATAAAATAATATAAAATATATTCTTCCGTAAACACTCATCGTAGTTAGGTGTTGGTCACTGTTCTCGTTTTAAAAGCATACTTGAGCATAAAAAGCCTGCCCAAACCTGATCTGAATCACAATGGAGGCTTGTGGCAGACCAGGCTTTTTGTTAGATGCCATTGCTGCCCAAACATTTCTTTGATTTCATAGATATATTCAGGGAAATCTACCTTTTCCCCTAGAGTATCATTTTGAAAATTCCTGGTCTTATTATTTAACAAACGTTATATATTAATGTTTCAAGTACTGGTCTCCGTTCTTCACATATTTGTTATCAGATCCTCACAACAATTTTGTGAGGTAGGTACTATTATTACTCCCTCTGTGCTAAGATGAGGCAACTTAGCACAGAGAGGTTAAGGAATTTAAGGTAATAGAGCAAGTATAAGTGGAAGAGCTGGGATTTAAACCCAGGTAGTCTGACTCCAAGGTTGGTGCTCTTAGCCTCTTTGCTGTGTTGACTCCCCGTTATTTAATATTAAGAATACTTTATATTGCACAGGTATCCAAACATAAAAAATATTTTAGAATTGATTGCTCTGTAGACAGGTTATGTAGACTATTGGGTTTAATACACTTTACACTGTACGGTTAACAAAGCAGTATGTGTATTGACTGAACACGATCTTGGAAATACACTTCAAAATAAGTATTGTAGCACTCATCATTAAAAAAAAAGGGAAGAGGCTTTTAACCTCTCATTTTATCCCCAATTATGTTGTCCCTTTGGATTTTTCCCACATAGTGCTACTGTATTTCATGAACTGGTATATAAACAAACCAAAATTATTTCTTCAAATCAAGAACTTATCTATGAAGGACGACGCTTAGTTCTAGAGCCTGGAAGACTGGCACAACATTTCCCAAAAACTACAGAGGAAAATCCTATCTTTGTAGTAAGCCTGGAACCTCTGAGCACCATAGGATTAATGTATGAAAAAAGTAAGTTGGGATTTTTCTCGCTGTTGGTCCTACTGGCCAGTAAAAAATAACCCTGTGATTATAACAAGTTTGTGATCTTCATAAAGTTGATAGATGATAACATTAATGTAGAACTTTAACTTTCATAAGTATTAAAATTTTGTAAACTAGTCGAAAGAGAGTAGTAATAAAATTGAAAAGCCTCATAGCCACATAATTTGGCTTCAAATATTTTGTTTCATAAAATGGCAGTTTGTCATTGTGTGTTTTACTGTAGCGCTCTGCTTTTCGTGCTTTGCTAACAATCAGGATAATATTTTTTATCTTCATGAATTTCAGCGAGTATTTGTTGTGTGCCCATTGTGTATAGGACACTGCCAGCCTTTAGAGTCTGTGAACAATCAGATCTGCATTTTTAGAATCTTTTAAATTAATAATTCTACTGGGAAAAAAAGAAATTCCCCAGATTTTTGAATTTCTATTGGGGTCATTAGGATTTGATTTAAAGAGAAGTGTTGAGCTCTTGTTGGAATTTACTTAAGAAAAATGTTAACTCCCTATAAATATTGGAGGTAATTTGTTAAGGAGTGAGCACTACTGTTTCTAGTGGTTTTATTAATCAGAAAAATACATTAATGAGTTTTTTCCCACTAATATTTAACTTAGAAATCCTATTTGCTATATAAAGGATAAAGTTAATTTATTAAAAATTCTTTATTTCTCATTTTAAGTATTTAATTTCATATTTCATATTTTATTTCACATTTCAGTTTCTCTTCCTAAAGTGCATCCACGTTATGATTTAGATGGGGATGCTAGCATGGCTAAGGTTAGTATTTAATTGAATTACTTCATGAAAATCTGAACTAAAGTTATCCTATCAATAGTGGAAGCAGGATAAAGTATCTTGTCTTCATATATGCCTATATGATACAGGAAAGTATTCCTTTCAGTTATCTTTTCTCTTAGTTATTTCATGTTTTTCTTTACTTTTTAGCCTTTCTTGAACTTGTTACATAAGAATTCTATTGAGATAATGTATGTTTAGTTAATATTAAGGATAAAATATTTATTGCACCTCTGTCTGCCCTTAGCTTTTAGAAATTGGTACTTTATTATGTTTTTAATTAACCTGATAGAAATGCATAAACTTGAATTTTTTGCATAGAAGTTTTTCTTACACCTGTACCACAGTTAGCCCCAAATATTGACATTTCATATTTCTTCACTAGGCAGTTACAGGAGTTGTGTGTTATGCCTGTAGAATCACCAGTACCCTACTGCTTTACCAGGAATTAATGCGAAAGGGAGTACGATGGTTGATGTAAGTAATAGATTGTTAATTGATCTTCACGTAAAACCAAACCCATTGCCATCAAGTCGATTTCCACTTACAGTGACCCTATAAGACAGAGTAGAAGTACCCGTTAGGGTTTCCAAGGCTGTAAATCTTTACGGAAGCAAACTGCCACATCTTTCTCTCATGGGGCAACTGATAGATTTGAACCGCAGACCTTTTGGATAGCAACAAGCGCTAAACCACTGTGCCACCAGTGCTCCTCTCATAGAACTGCCGCATATGGTTTCCAAGGCTGTAATCTTTATGGAAACAGACTGCCGCATCTTTCTCCCACGCAGTGGCTGCTGGGTTCCAACCGCCAACCTTTCTGTTAGCAGCCAAGCACTTTAACCACTGTGCCACCAGAGATCCTTTGATTTTCACATAGACCTCACTGAATAACTGATAATCACCCCATCTCTGACACTTTACCTCTTCAGACTAGGGTCAGGTGTTTGATTTTTATTAGTAAACATTTGTTTCACATTTAGTTTGCAAAACATTTTAGCAGCTATTTTTTTCATTTTGATTCCCTCAGTAACCTTGTGAAACAGGACAAATAGAGTCTGAATTTAAAAACTTAGACTACACTGTATAGTGTGGTGGCAGATGAGTTCCTTTTCCAAGGACCTCAGTGTGGTTGGCATTTCTCTGTCTTAGAAGGTTTTTTTCATTGTTGTTATCCAGTACAATCTGTACTTCTTTCTAGGATTTACGTTCTCAGAATTCTCCTGTTTTCTATCCATTTTTCCCATCTTTTCCTCAAATGAAGTACACACTCATTTTTTTCAACAGTTATCGAGATATAATTTATAATACACCCATTTAAAGTGTACAGTACAAGAAAAATGGTTTTTAGTATGTTCACAGAGTTGTGCATCATCACCACTAATTTTTAAAAATTTTCATCACCCTAAAAAGAAATCTTGTACTTGTTAGCAGTCACTCATTCGCTCCCAACCCCCTACCTCCTCCACCCCTGCTCAGCCTTAGGCAGCCAGTAATCTAGTTTCTGCCTCTAGATTTGCGTATTCTAGACATCCCATATAGACAGAATCATACTCATACTGAATCCTACACATACTCATAATTGAATATGAGTACTCACCTTAACAAGCAATTTAAAAGGCAATTTTTCACTAAATCACTTAATGTAGTTATTCTAGGTCACAGTATTGATTATCTAGTTAAATATTCGCTCTCTGAAAGTGACCCTAAGAAATACTTTGTGGATGATTATGAGTTTGACCTTTTTTCTTCCTTTCATGATTTATAGACATTATCTTTCCATTTGATAAAAGTGGAGAATAAATGAGTCTCTTGAGAGTCATGTCTCCAGTCCCACACAACATCACTTGAAGCTTTTGAATTTTGTACGCGCATAGTGATGGCCTTGTGGCTAAGAGGTGCTAACACGTGTGTTCCCTGAGCTCACCTCACTGGTCATAGTGCCCTTGGACTTTAAGGCTTGTGTCGGAGAATGTGTTCCCACCTCACACCCATCCCTTCTTGCAAAAGCGTACTAGAAGCATTTCATCATTCTTGCTCTTCTGCTGCTGCTTCTAGAAAGAGAAAAGAATAAGGCTTTTTTTTTTGTCTGTTGCATTTATGTGAAACCCATAAATTTGTTCTTATAGTATTTTTCTGTGGGGTCACATACTAGTTTGTAAGCATGTGGTTTTCTATTTCCATTAAGAAACTTAAATATTTTTAGCAAACAGTTCCTGAAAAAAGAAAAGTATTAGCTCTATTTTCATAGTATCATTACCAACAGGTTTCATTTTCTCTTGCTCTTGTTAAGTACTCCAGTCTGATCTATGAAATTTTTATTCTTTTTACTGATTAGTAAGTCGTGAGAAAAGTAAGTCTTTCATGTAGACCGGGGTCGGTAATGTTTTAGACTTTGTGAGTATTCTTGTTTGTTTTGTTTTTACAACCTTAAAAATGTAAATACCAATTTCAGCTTGTGGGCCATTCAAAAACAGTCCTCAGCCCTGTTTGTTGACCCAAAGCAGACCAAAAACCCTTCAACTATATATTATATAATATGCCATCCTGCTTCTCTAGAGACCACATTCCAAAAAAAACCAAACCCATTGTCGTTGAGTCAATTCCGACTCACAGCAATCCTATAGGACAGAGTAGAACTGCCCCATAGGGTTTCTGAGGAGCGTCTGGTGGATTCGAACTGCCAACCTTTTGGTTAGCGTCCGGATGCTTAACCACTGCGCCATCAGGGCTCGTTAGAGATCACATTAGTTGGTTTAAAATATACATCTGACAGCAATTTACTCTGAGTAGTGAAGATTAATTCTGGTAGTATGAAATGTAATGCTATACAACTTAATTGCATGGTTGTAGATTTTTTTCCTTAATATATTTTTAATGCCTTCGATTTCTAAACTGGGAACCTAATAAATAGTAATGGTTTGTGGAAATATAAGTGCCCCAGATATGTATAAGGGTCACAGAAATATTTTTAATAACAGTATCCCAAAAAGTGTGAATTGCCTTTCATAATATATCAAGAATGTTATTATGAAATGTATTTGTACAGTAGTATAGCAGTGTACTTAGTGATAGAAAAAGGAAAAATAAATAATTCCTTAGGTGAACTAATGGGAATAATATTATTTTTTAGTGAATTAATTAAAGATGACTATAATGAAGCTGTTCACAAAAAGACAGAAGTTGTGATCACATTGGAATTCTGCATCAGAAACATTGAAAAAACTGTAAAAATGTGAGTAGATTACTTCTTTACTTACAGTAATAAAAATATTAACTATTGTTCCATTTCTGTTTAATTTATTTAGTTACCCTTAGCATAATATAGCTTGCTATTCAAGTGTTTGTCCTAAACTATAAAATCAGTTATTTATAATATTTAGAATGAGGAGCAGCCTTAGCTTAGTAGTTGCTTCATCACAAAGGCAAAAATACCATTTCTTGGTAAGAAATGAACACCATCTCTTTGGTGGCTTTTCCCTCCTCCATTTGAGAAGGAAAAGGTAATCTGCCATAGAAGGATCTTATGTTTACCTTGCAAAGCAGAAACTCTGAATAGGAAAATATAAAGCCTGTAATCAACAAGGGAAGTAGGGAGAGGTATGCCAAAATTGCCTTTCGGTGGTATTTTTAGAATTTTAGGAATCACTTTTAGTTTACTCTCATTTATTAATCTTATCCCTGAGGATGTCTTGAAATAGAGTGATATTTTAAATTTCCCTCCTCCTAGGCTATATTACTTAACACTACAGAGGAAATAGAATAAATGAAATCAGCATTTGCTGTTGGCCTCCACTAATTAATGCTGAAATCTAATTTTTAACTATTATCCTGGCATATGACTATCTGAAATTAATTTGCCTTTCCCATTTTATCCCTTAACCTGCAAATTTATGAGTAGAGGAGTATAAAATTCCTCCTTTAGAAAGACTTTGAGGTTTTTTGGAATCTACTGGCTTATAGACTTTGTATCAATTTTTTATTCCTAAATGGTTATGATAATAAAAATTCTAATTTATGAAATACCTTTTAAAATCTATATGTTCGTTATACTCATTTAATTTTTTATTGACTTATTTTTCTTATTTGACTTATAATTGACTTATTTTTCATACAGATATGAAAAGTTGATGCAGATCAACTTAGAAGCAACAGAGTTAGGTGAAATTTCAGATATACACACCAAATTGTTGAGAGTAAGTATTTACAAAACTATGAAAATCTCATAAATTAATCCTTTGCTGGCAAGATCAGATCTAAGCTGTCCTAGAGAGATGACGTATCTAAAGCTATCCAGAGAAAAAGTAGCCTTTTCCCACCTTTAGGAGCTTCTTACAGTACTTAGCCTTACAACCATAAAATTCTTATAACATTTCTAAATTCCTGTTGTACTTTAAACTCTTTCTCTCTATTTTCTTAAATCCATAATGCTCTTGTGTTTCTGCTTAATTTAGTTAGTTATCCTTGACATAATATAGCATGTTATGTGTTTGTATTAAATGTGGCAATTAAAGCAAGTTCAAAAGTGTAATTTAACCTGCAAAGTGCTTAAATTTGTTTAGAAATAGAAACAAGTCAGGGAATCATCAGATCTTTTCTTAAAAAAAGTCAGAAAAGAAAGATTTGGGTTCCTCAAGGCAGTGAATCATTTTTATAACTAAAAAAATGAATTCAGGACATAAATCTTAACTCTGCTGAAAAATACAGTAGCTTTTCAGGTAGTCTCAGAATCTGTTGCTACAATGTAATACACGGAATCAGGTATTGTGAAAGCTGATTACTAATCCCAGATCTGCCCCTGCTTACCTAGCTAACCTTGGCTGGCTCCTTAAGTGAAGCTTTTAATCCTTTACATCCTTCATTTTTTTATCTATAATGGGCAGTTTCTTACCCGGCTTATCTCACAGGTAGTCATATAAATTAAAGTGCTATACTTAGGCGAGCTTTTAGTATTTGAAGTACTTTTTCATACACTAGTTGTTAAATTAAAAGTGAAAAAGGCTTTATGATTCCTTTCTTCCTCTTTTCCAGTTTAGGCTGATTTTTAATTGTTTCTTTTCCTCAGAGTTAGATCTTCTAAAATAGTGTTTTTCTTACGAGTCATGAGCGACAAGCAGGTTTTTTTTTCCAGTTCATGGTGAAACTTTTTTTTTATTATTGTACTTTAGCTGAAGGTTTATAAAACAAACTAGCTTCTCATTAAGCAGTTAGTACACATATTGTTTTATGACACTGGTTAACAACCCTGTGACATGTAAACACTCTCCCTTCTCAACCTTAGATTCCCTGTTACCAGCTTTCCTGTCCCTTCCTGCCTTCTAATCCTTGCCCCTGGGCTGGTGTGCCCCTTTACTCTCATTTTGTTTTATGGCCTTGTCTAATCTTTGACTGAAGGGTGAGCCTCAGGAGTGACTTCATTACTGAGCTAAAAGGGTGTCCAGGGGCCATACTGTCAGGCCAGTAAGTCTGGTCTTTTTTTGCAAGTTAGAATTTTGTTCTGTATTTTTCTCCAGCTCTGTACAGGACCCTCTGTTGTGATCCCTGTCAGAGCAATCAGTGGAGGTATCTGGGCATCATCTAGTTGCACTGGACTCAGTCAGGTAGACACCATGATAGTTGTGGTCCATTAGTCCTTTGGACTAATCTTTCCCTTGTATCTTTACTTTTCTTCATTCTCCCTTGCTCCTAAAGGGTCGAGACCAGTGGAGTATCTTTGATGGGCAGTCACAGGCTTTTAAGACCCCAGATGCTACTCACCAAAGTAGAATGTAGAACATTTTCTTTATAAACTATATTATGCCAGTTGAGCTAGATATTCCCCAAGACCATGGTCTCCACAGCCCTCAGCCCAGCAATTCCGTCCCTCTGGGATTTTGGATGTGTCTCTGGAGCTTCCATGACCTTGCCTTGTACAAGTTGTGCTGGTTTCCCCAGTATTGTTTACTGTCTTACCCTTCACCAAAGTTACCACTTATCTATTGTCTGTTTACTGTTATTCCATCCCCACCACTCCCCTCCCTCGTAACCATCAAAGATTGTTTCTTTTTGTGTGTAAACCTTTTCATGAGTTTTTACACTAGTGGTCGTATGATATTTGTCCCTTTGTGATTGACTTATTTCGCTCAGCATAATGCCATCCACATTCATCCATGTTATGAGATGCTTCGCAGGTTCATCATTCTTTATCGTTGCGTAGTACTCTATTGTGTGTATGTACCGTAGTTTGTTTATCCATTCATCTTTTGATAGGCATGTAGGTTGTTTTCGTCTTTTTGCTATTGTGAGCAGTGCTGCAATGAACATGGGTGTGCACGTGTCTATTCGTGTGAAGACTCTTATTTCTCTAGGATATATTCGTAGGAGTGGGATTGCTGGATCATATGGTATTCCTATTTCTAGCTTTCTAAGGAAGCACCATATCGTTTTCCAAAATGGTTGTATCGTTTTGCATTCCCACCAGCAGTGCATAAGAGTTCCAGTCTCCCTGCAGCACAGCCTCTGCCACATTTGTTATTTCCAGTTTTTTTGATTCGTGCCAGTAATGGTGATGTGAGATGGTATCTCACTGTGGTTTTGATTTGCATTTCTCTAATGGCTAGTGATTACAGGAATTTCCTCATGTATCTGTTAGCTGCCTTAATGTCTTTGGTGAAGTGTCTGTTCATTTCCTTTGCCCATTTTTTAATTGGATTATTTGTCTTTTTGTTGTAGAGGTGTTGGATTTTCCTGTAGATTTTAGATTAGACCTTTGTCAGATTTGTCATAGCCAAAAATTTTTTCCAATTCTGTAGATTCTCTTTTTACTCTTTCGGTGAAGTCTTTTGGTGAGCATAAATGTTTAATTTTTAGGAGCTCCCAGGTACCTGGCTTATCTTCTGGAGTTTGTGTGTTGTTGGTTATGGTTTATATCCTGTTAATGCTGTGTATCAGGGCCTCTAGTGTTGATCCTATTTTGTCGTCTATGAACTTAATAGTTTTTGGCTTTATATTTAGGTCTTTGAACCATTTTGAATTAGTTTTTGTGTATGGTGTGAGGTATGGGTCCTGTTTCATTTTTTTGCAGATGGACATCCAGTTTTGGCAACACCATTTGTTAAAAAGACTGTCTTTTCCCCATTTGATGGACTTTGGGTGCTTGTCGAAGATCAGGTGACCATAGTTGTATGGATTTACATCTGGGTTCTCAATTCTGTTCCATTGCTCAATGTATCTGTCATTGTACCAGTACCAGGCTGTTCTGACTATCATAGCTGTATAGTAAGTTCTGAGGTCAGGTAGTATGAGTCCTCCTACTTTATTCTTCTTCAGTAGTGTGTTACTTATCCAGGGCTTATTCCCTTTCCATGTGAAGTTAATGATTAGTTTTTCCATCTCTTTAAAGAATGTTGTTGGTATTTGGATCAGGATTGCATTGTATTTGTAAATTGCTTTGGGTAGAATTGTCATTTTCACAATGTTGAGTCTACCTATCCGTGAGCATGGTACGTTTTTCCATTTATGTAGATCCGTTTGGGTTTCTTGCAGTAGTGTTTTATAGTTTTCTTTGTATAGGTCTTTTACATCCCTGGTTAGATTTATTCCTAAGTATTTTAATTTTTTTAGGGGCTATTATAAATGGTATTGTTTTCCTGATTTCCTTTTCATCATTCTCTTTATTTATTTGGTGTATAGGAATCCAACTGATTTATGTATGTTTATCTTGTATCCTGCTACTCTGCTTAGTCTTTCTGTTAGTTCCAGTAGTTTTCTCATGGAGTCTTTAGGATTTTCTATGTATAATATCATATCATCTGCAAATAGGGACAGTTTTGTTTCTTCCTTATCAATTGGATGCCCTTTATTTCTTTTTCTTGCCTTATTGCTCTAGCTGGGACTTCCAGCACAATGATAAATAGGAGTGATGATAAAGGGCATTCTTGTCTTATTCCTGTTCTCAAGCGGGAATGTTCTCAGCCTCCCTCCATTAAGAATGATGTTGCCGTTGGTTTTGCATAGATGCCCTTTATTATGTTGAGAAATTTCCCTTCTATACCTATTTTATTGAGAGTTTTTATCAGGAACGGGTGTTGGACTTTGTCGAATGCCTTTTCTGCATCGACTGAGATGATCATGTGATTGTTTTCTTTCCTTTTATTTATGTGATGGATTACATTGATTGATTTTCTAACATTGAACCATCCTTGCATACCTGCTATGAATCCTCCTTGGTCATGGTGTATTATTTTTTTTAATATGATGCTGAATTCTGTTGGCCAGAAATTTGTTGAGAATTTTTGCATCTATATTCATGAGCAATATTAGTCTGTATTTTTCTTTTTTTCTGGTGTCTTTTCCTAGTTTTGGTATCAGGGTTATGCTGGCTTCATAAAATGAAATCAGAAGTATCGCTTCCTTTTCTATGTTCTGAAATATTTTGAGTAGTACTGGTGTAAGCTCTTCTCTGAAAATTTGGTAGAATTCTCCAGTGAAATCATATGGGCCAGAGCTTTTTTGTTGTTGTTGTTGTTTTTTTTTTTTAATTACCTTTTCAGTCTCTTCTCTTGTTATGGGTCTGTTCAGATTTTCAACATCATTTTGTGATAGTTTGGGTAGGTAGCGTGTTTCTAGAAATTTGTCCATTTCCTCTAGGTTTTCAGTTTTTTTTTGGAGTATACTTTTCATAATACTCTGTTCTGATCCTTTTTATTTCAGTTGCATCTGTTGTAATGTCCTCCATTTCATTTCTTGTTTGGGTTATTTGTGTCCTCTCCTATTTTTCTGTGGTTTGTCAATTTTGTTGATCCTTTTAAAGAACCAACTTTTGGTTTTGTTGATTCTTTATGTTGTTTTTCTATTCTGTATTTCATTTATTTCTGCTCTGATCCTTATTATTTCCTTTCTTCTGGTGGCTGTGAGCTTTTTTTGCTGTTTTCTATTTGTTCAAGTTGTGTAGCTAATATTTTGATTTTGTCCCTAACTTCTTTTTTGATGCGTGCCTTTATTTCTATAAACTGACCTCTGAGGACTGCCTTTACTGTGTCCCAGTGGTTTTAGTATGATGTGTTTTCATTCTAGTTTGATTCTAGGAATTTTTTTATTCCATCTCTGATTTCTTCTGTTACACAGTGGTTTTTAAGCAGGGCGTTATTCAGTTTCCATGATTTTTTTTTTCCTTGCTCTTCCTGTTGTTAATTTCTACTGTGGTGGTGGTGTGGTCAGAGAAGATACTTTATATTCTCTCAATTTTTTGGATTTTGTTGAGGGTTGCTATATGGACTACGATGTGGTCTATTCCAGAGACTGTTCCATGTGCATTGGAAAAGAGTGTGTACGTTGTAGCTGCTGGGTGTAGTGTTCTATATATGTCTATGAGGTCAAGTTGGCTGATTGTGCCCTTTAGGTCTTCTGTATCTTTGTTGAGTTTCTTTCTAGATGTTCTGTCCTTTACCGAGAGTGGTGTGTTGTAGTATTATTGTGGAATGGTCAATTTCTCTTTTCAGTGCTGTTAGAGTTTATGTGTTTTGGAGCCCTATCATTTGGTGCGTGGATGTTTATTATGGTTATGTCTTCATGATGGATCATCCCCTTAATCATTATATAGTGCCCTTCTTTGTCTTTTATGGTGAATTTTGTTTTAAAGTCTGTTTTGTCTGAGATTAGTATTGCCACTCCTGCTCTTTTTTGGTAGCTGTTTGCTTGATATATTTTCTTCCATCTTTTGATTTTTAATAAATTTACATTTTTGTTTCTAAGGTGTGTCTCTTATAGACAGCATATTGGTGGATCCTATTTTTTTATCCATTATGTCACTCTTTGGCTCTTTATGGGTGCATTTAGGCCATTTATGTTCAGTGTAATTATTGATAGATGTGAGTTTATTGCCATCATTTTGTATTGCTTTTTTTGTGGTGCAGATGTTTTCTTTGTTCCTCTTTACTCTCCTGTGCTGAATTCCTTTTGTTTGTGGACTTTTTTCCTCATTTTTTTTGTTTTTACTGAGACTTTATATTTTTCTACTTTATTTTGATTTGTAGGTTTGTTAACTTTCTTTGTCTTTACCTTGAAATTTACCAGTATCTTCCTAAAGCTGAACCAGTCTATTATTACTTGGTATCGGCTTGCTGTCCTCTCCATTAGAAAGTTCTATACCAGCACCGTTTATTCCCTCTTTTATTGTTCTGAGGTTGTTGTCATTTACAGATTAACCTGTCCGGTTCCCTGTTGTAATTTGTTGGTTTTGGATAGTCCTCGAGAGTTCATTTCTTAGGTTGGTATCTGTTTCGTACAATCTTACGTCCTAGATTTATTCAGGCTGTGATCTCATGTTGTTTGTTCTCAAACCGAAGGACTCCCTTTAATAATTCTTGTAAGTTTCGTTTGGTTTTTTACATATTCCTTTCTGTTTGTCTAGAAATGTCCTAATTTCACCATCATATTTTAACAACAGTTTTACAGGATATATTTTTTTCTTTCAAGGTTTTGTACATGTCATCCTATTGGCCTTCTCTCCTGCATTGTTTCAGCCGAATAATCAGAGCTTAGTCTTATTGTTTCCCCTCTGTATGTGACTTCTCATTTTTCTCAGTCTGCTCTCAGGATTCTTTGTTTGCCTTTGGTTTTAGTGAGTGTGATTATGATAAGCCTTGGTGATTTTCTTTTGGGGTCTGTCCTATATGGGGTTTGTTGAGCTTCTTGGTCAGCTTTTCATCTTTCATAATATTAGGGAAATTTTCTGTCAGCAGTTCTTCAGTGATCCTTTCTGTGTTTTCCGTTTTCTCCCCCTGTTCTGGAACTCCAATCACTTGCAGATTTTTGCTTTTGATTGTATACCACATAATTCTCAGGGTTTCTTCATTTTTCTTCATTCATTTTTCTGATTTTTCTTCAAACAGTTTGTTTGTCTAATTGTTTGTCTTCAGTTTTGTGGATCCTGTCTTCCATCATTTCAAACCTGCTTCTCAGCCCTTCTGTGACGTTGTCCATTTCTGAAATCCTGTTGTTTATCTTTTGGATATCTAATTGTTGTTTTTGTATGATTTGTAGTTGTGAATTTATTTTGGAATTTGTTCCTGTATTATTTTCTTGAATTCTTCCATTTTTTTGCCTGTATTTTCCATTTTTTTGTCTGCCTTTTCCATAAATTTATATATTTTTTCCTTATTTTTGTCTGCTTTATGCTTTAACTCTTGGATAACTCTGAATAGTAGAGATTTGAATTCCCTATCAGGTGGTTCTAGTGCCTTTTCTTCTACGAGAGAGCTATCTGGTGTTTTATTTTGGATGTCTACTGAAACCATCCTGTCTTTTTTTTTATATGTTTTTATATTGTGTGCTGTCTTTGGAACATTCAGTAGTTATTTCTTTCATGTATTTATTGTAGATTTGTTTGTTTCATCCTGGTTTTTTATTTCGTTGTGTCTGAGCAAGCGGGTTTTGCGTTCTTTGTTGTTTGTTTATCTGTGGGCACAATATTTTTCATCTCCTTGTCCAATGGGCAGAGCAAGTCACTCAGCTATGGTGCAGCAGTGCGGTTCCAGCTGAAGGGGAGGGGCTAGGATGTGTTGTTTGTGGCACATATGATGGCTGACAGGGAGCACTGGGAGTCAGTGCAGGGCAGGTTCTGGTAGGCTGTGCCTGTGCTGCTTATGGGTGTGATGTTCGGCGCACGATGCAGCTAGGCAGAAAGGAGGGGAGAGGTTGTGATGTGTGGAGCTAAGATGAGTATGGGAAAGAAGAGAGAGAGGAGAGAGAAACAGGAGTCAGAAAAAACAAACAAGAAAGATTGCTAATGGAGATTGCCATTGGAGTGGAGAGACGAGAAACTGAGAAGTGGAGAAAAAGAAAAAGGAAAAAAGAAAATAAATAAAAATTAGAAAAAAAGAAGACAAGCACTCAGGGATCCCACTGGTGCGACTGCAGAGACTGGGGAAATAGCTCCCTGGCTACACAGTACAGCCTGGCTAGAAGGGGCAGAGATGTCATACAGCGCCAGGTATTCAGGAGACAGGAAAAGAAGGTAAGTATAGAGAAATGAGAAACTAAGATATGAAGAAAAAGTTAACAGAAAAAAGAAGAAAAAATGCCCCCAGGGATCCTACTGTCGTGGCTGCGCAGACAGGGGAAGTGGCTCCCAAGCTGCACACTACAGCCCATCTAGAAGGGGCTCCCAAGCCGTGAAACGAAAAAGAAGACAAACAGAACAGAACAAAACAAACAAAAAATTTCCCAGGGATCCCAGCAGATGGCGGTGCAGACTGGGGAAGCAGTTCCCCAGCCAAGCAGCACTTCACAACTTTTCAAGAAGATGCAAAGATGGCACACGGAGCCAGGTGTTTGAGAGGGAGGAGGTGAGAGGCAGGGGAGAAACCAAAAGAAACAGAAAAAAGCAACACCAGCGACAAAGAATTGGCACTGAGGCAGCTGGCCAGTGTTGGCAGTGTGAATCCAAGCTGCACAGAGCCAGAGCCAGTGCCACCCAGCCAAGAGACTGTGGCCAGTGGGAAGCAACGGAGGCCAAGTTGGGGGAAGAAGGGTGAGGGGTGGGAAAGTGTACATCACTGGTTACCAGGTGCTCTGTTTCTTGCTGGGAGCTCTGTGAATCTGATTTCCTGTACTCCCTGTCTGCATTCTCTAATGTGGGCGGGGCAAATCCAAGCAGCATGGAGCCAGCACTTCCCAGCCGGCCAAGTGACTGGAGTCAGCTAGGAAGCAGCGAAGACCGAATGTGGGGAGAAAGATAGGGGGTGTGAAGCCATGTTTTACTGGTTACCGGATGTTCCATCTTCTGCTGGGAGTTCCATGAAGCTGCTTTCCCATACTCCTTGTCTACCAATCTCTGCTGTGGGCGGGGCGAATCCAAGCAGCACAGAGCCGACACTTCCTGGCTGGCCAAGCAACCGTAGCCAGCTAGGAAGCGGTGAAGGCCGAGCAGGGAGGATAAGGATGGGGGGTGGGAAAGTGTATATCACTGGTTACCAGATATTCTTTCTCCTCTGGGAGCTCCGTAAAGCTGATTTCCCATGCTCCCTGTTCGCTGGTCTCTGACAGGAATCCATGATGGCCAGTCCATGCTGCATTAGCTGATACAGACCTCTGCTCATATCCTCACTGTCTGTTCTTTTGGAAGTTTCTTATTCTTTTAGGTGCTTGGCTGAGTTCTTTATCTTTTCACTTGACACTTACAGTTCCAGGATTGACATTTGTCTCTGTTTTACTTAGCTTTTCGGGGCTTTGCTGTGGAGGGACGGTGTGCTGCTTCTTACTGTAGTACCATGTTAGCTCTGCCTCTCGCAACTAGTAGGTTTTGACATTTAGTTCATTGCAATCAACAATTTTGTATAAATGGAATAGATTAGAAATAAAAAATGCCAGAATGCATTACATGTAATACGGAAGTTACTGTTTCAGGAAACTTTTTATTCAGTTATGTATATGCCTTTAAATGTTACTGGTTAAAACATGAAGTGAATTTCTTACTATGGATCATGTAATAGAATAAAGCTATTAAAGTCAGAGATACAAGAAATAGTCTTCCCTAATATTTGTCTGTATGTAAATATAGGCACCCACAGTGTGTGTTTGGTATTCTTTCTTTGCTTTTGTCTTAGAACATGGTCTACGAGCTCCTAAGCCTAACGAACGCTTGTTTCCAGTGCTAGCCTGACTTGAGCACTTTGAATTAAAATTATTTTCTTTGGGGAGCATGAAGTGTTTCTCACTTAGTTTTATGACATTTTTGCAAGACTTAGATTTCTTATGAAAATTGAAGTGTGGAATGATTAAATACCATAAAATCACAGTCACATAAATTGAGTTTCTGACTTCAGATCAATTATTTTTCACTAGATTTCATTGTTTTTCCTCATGACATGTATAGAGTTGTTGTGACTTTTCCTGTTGAAAGATCTTAGAATTTTTTCACCATAAAAGTAAAATTTATAAATAGATAAAATATTATACATGTTTACCACCTAAAAAACTACTATTAAAGTTTTGTTTACTGCCCTGCAGCAGTAGTTCTTAGAGTGGTCCCTGGAACAGCAGCATCAGGTTCACATGGGACCTTAACAGAAATACAAATTATTGGACCACACCCCAGAACAGCTGAATCAGAAACTCTAGGAGTGGGTCCCAGCAATCAGTGTTTTAACAAATTCTCCAGATGATTCTGATGCTGCTAAAATTTTGAGAACCATTGTTTTACAATCTTTTTTTATACATGTTATTAAAAGATTGCTTATCAACTGTGCCAGATGGAATCAAATCAACTACATCTGTGGAAAGAGATGATGGAAAAGCTCAATATCAGTCAGAACAAGGCCAGGGGCTGACTGTGGAACAGACAATCAGTTGTTCATATGCAGGTTGAAGTTGAAGAAAATTAGAACGAACCCACAAAAGCCAAAGTACGACCTTGAGTATATCCCACTTGAATTTAGAAACCATCTCAAGAATAGATTTGATGCATTGAACAGTAATGACCAAAGACCAGACGAGTTGTGGGATGACATCAAGGACATCATACATGAAGAAAACAAAGGGTCATTAAAATGACAGAAAGTGAGGCGAGGCCAAGATGGCAGAGAAGTCAGATGCTTCTGGTGGTCCCTCTTACAACAAAGACCCAAAACAAGTAAATCGATTATATGTGACAATCTAGGAGCCCTGAACATCAAAGGGAAAGTTGAGGAATCGGACTGAGTGGCAGGGGGAGGGAGAGACGGTTCAGAAGCAGCAAGGGGTTGCCAGACTTGACCCGGCGGGAGCTGGCACCCTGCAGGCCAGATCAGCTGGCGTGCTCAGTGAGGCAAGCAGTGGCATTTGGGATGTGTTTTGCACATCAAGAGAGATCGAGCGGCGGAGAGTCTACTCAAGCCTCCAGAACCAGTGAAAAGAGGTGCTCAGTCAACAAAAGATGAGTATGCCCATCTCACCTACTGCGTGGATCAAAAAATTCCCCATTTGGGAAGACCCTCTTTCCCATTTACCTGCTCCCTCCCTGCTCTGTACTGGGTCCCAGGCCAGCTTCAGCGACTGCCATGTCCCCTGGGGCTGAAAGTAGGACCCCTCAGGCTCCCTGAGGAAGATGAAAGTCAAAGACTACAGTCTTTAATATGGATTACACCTCAACATAAAGAAAACAAAAGTCCTCACAACTGGACCAGTAAGCAACATAATGATAAACGGAGAAAAGTTTGAAGTTGTCAAGGATTTCATTTTACTTGGATCCACAATCAACACCCATGGAAGTAGCAATGAAGAAATCAGACTACCTATTGCATTGGGGAAATCTGCCGGAAAGGATCTCTTTAAAATATTAAAAAGCAAAGATGTCACCTGGAAGACTAAGGTGCGCCTGACCCAAGCCATGTTGTTTTCAGTCGCTTCATATGCATGTGAAAGCTGGGCAGTGAATAAGGAAGACCACAGGAAGAACCGATGCCTTTAAATTACGGTATTGGTGAAGAATATTGAATATACCGTGGACTGCCAGAAGAATGAACAAATCTGTCTTGGAAGAAGTACAGCCAGAATGCTCCTTTATAAGCAAGGATGGTGAGACTTTGTCTCACATACTTTGGACATGTTATCAAGAGGGACCAGTCCCTGGAGAAGGATATCATGCTTGATAAAGTAAATGATCATAGAAAAAGAAGAAGACCTTCAAACAAGATGCATTGACACAGTGAGTGCAACAGTGGGCTGAAGCATAGCAACAATTGTAAATATAGCTCTGGACCAGGCAGTGTTTCATTCTGTTGTACATAGGGTCGCTATGAGTAGAAACCGACTTGATGCCACCGCACAACAACAATAAAGGGTTGTTACTCTATGAACATATAATTTTTATTTTTTTGTATAACGTTATACTAGAAGTATTTTCCAGCTTTTTGGTACTACTCTTTTAGTAGACATAATATTACAGTCAATGGAATTATTATAGTTTACTTATTATTCCCCTATTGTTAATCTTTCAGGTTGTTTGCTATTTTTCACTCTTCTATGTAATGCTATAAGAAGTAATTTTGTTCTTAAACTACTTTCTGTGTTTTAAAGTATTATTTAACATATTCTAAACATCACTGTTAAACAGAAACTGTAAAAACTGTGATATATATTTGCCTATATAAAAATTGTAATTTTCAATGTTAAGAAAACTGTTAAAAAAGCAGATAAACTGGCAAAATGTGTTAAAGTGTTTGTGGTACAAATACCTCATACAAATTGATAAGGAAGACATTGGATCAGCAATAAATAAATGAGTAAAGAGCATGTACAAATAGTTTACAAATGAAAATTTATACATCTAGTGAATAAAAACTCTTGGGAAAAAAATGTCCAACTACAATAATAATAGAAAATTACATATTTTAATAACAGATACCTTTTTTGCCTTTCAAATTAATAGGACTTTAAAAATTATACCAATTCTGACAAGAGTGTGCCCTTTAAAAAGGGCAATTTTTGTTACTAGTGGCTGTGTAAGCTTGTGACACAAGTGCTTGGCTACTAGACAAAAGGTTCAGAATCAACTCTGTGACAACTAACAACAGCAACCCCCTTGAAATGTGTATTAGGAGCCTTCAAATACTGAGTCATAAGTTAATCCTTTAATTCTAACGTCCATCCTTCCTTCAAAAGTTTTCCAAATAAGTATGAGTAAGATTTATAGACAAGTGATTAATTTACTAAGCTTGACTTGAATGGGACCTTAAATGTGGTTTATTTTCATTTTCTGTTTTAAGAGGAGGGTTTTTTGGGGGGGCTCTAAACAAAGAGAGAACAAATATTGAATACCTACACTTTATACTCGAACCATGCTAATGGTTTTGTGTTAATATTCACATCAACTCTGTCAGTTAACTTATTAGTCATATTTTTACAGGTAAGGAAACAGAAGCTGAATTTAATGATTAAAAGTATTTTATACTTTTTAAAAGGATGTTTAATGTATAAAGTGTTCTCTAAAATGTCTTAGGACTGGTTAATCTCATATTTTATTACCATATTTCATCATGTTAATTGTGAGACATATTTTTTTCACATTTAACATTCTGAGATTTGTCTTACGATTAAAGGTATATTTAGTTTAGTTGGATCTTTTTTATTTCTTAGTGGTATATGTAACAATGGTACATCTTACAATCAAATCTTAGATTTGATAAAATATGGTATCTGACTGAGTTTCTTCACGTATAAAAAGTTAAGGAGTTTCAACCTAGCTCTTAGTGGACATCAACCAAAGAAACCATCCTTGCATTTAAAGATGGAAATAGTTACTCAAACTTGAAGTAATGTATGAAAAATAAATATGATCCATACTTTAGACTCTGTTGACATTGTGATTGTCGTTTATGGTTTTTGGCAATCTGGATCTGAATTCATTGGTTTTATTTAGCTTTCCAGTTCTCAGGGAACAATAGAAACCAGTCTTCAGGATATCGGAAGCAAATTGTCTCCAGGTGGATTGCTGGCAGATACATGGGCACATCAAGAGGGCACTCATCCCAAAGATAGAAAGTAGGTTATAACTTTATTGGTAATTTCTGTTCTTAATTTTTAAATGTTCTTTTTCACATTGATTCAGTTAATTTATTTGGATTTTTCTTCCTTAAATAGTGTAGAAAGGCTACAAGTCCTGTTAAATTGCATCACAGAGATTTACTATCAGTTCAAAAAAGACAAAGCAGAACGTAGTAAGTAAAATTTGCCATTTGTTAATCTGATGAATCAGTCTTAGTAGTTCTAATTCAATTGAATTAATTCAATTGAACTTAGTACGTAAGGGTGGCTACTTTATTTATTTCAGATACATGATTCCTTCAGGAAAGAAGTCGGGTTTACTAAAAATTATTCTTAAAACAGACATTTTGAATATTTTTAATTATTTTAAATCAGGGGTCTTGAACTCTAAAACCTCTAGAGACCAGGCAGCTTAACAGAAATGAGTGAGATTGGCCAGTGGGGCTGAAGAGAACTAGAGAGGAGGTACCCCATCTAAAGAGGACAGCCATTCTCAAGGTCACTTGACTTATGGCCCTATCTTTCTTAAGAGAAGCAAGAATATAGTTTGTTAGAAATATCCTGATTTTTATCGTTATTTTTTTTCATGGGCATCTTTTAAAGTGTTTTCATTTATTGTACTTTAGATGAAGGTTTACAGAACAAACTAGCTTTTCTTTGAATAGTTAATACACACATTGTTGTGTCACATTGTTTGCCAGCCCCCCAAGATGTCAACATTCTTCCCTTTATTGACCTTGGGTTCCCCATTACCAGCTTTCCTGTCCCCTCCTGCCTTCTCATCCTTGCCCCTGGACTGGTGTGCCCATTTAGTCCTGTTTTGTTTTATGGGCCTATCTAATCTTTGGCTGAGAAGGGTGAACCTCAAGAGTGACTTCATTACTGAGTCTCCGGGGGCCATACTCTCAGGGTTTCTCCAGTCTCTGTCAGATCAAGAAGTCTGGTCTTTTTTTTTTTTTTTTTTTTTGGTGAGTTAGAATTTTGTTCTACATTTTTCTCCAGCTCTGTCCCAGACCCTCTATTTTGATCCCTGTCAGAGCAGTCGGTGGTGGTAGCCAGGCACCATCCAGTTGTTCTCGACTCAGTCTGGTAGAGACTGTAGTACTTGCAGTCCATTAGTCCTTTGCCCTAATCTTTCCCTTGTGTCTTTGGTTTTCTTCATTCTCTCTTGCTCCAGATGGGGTGAGATCAGTGGAGTATCTTAGATGGCCACTCACAAGCTTTTAAGACCCCAGATGCTACTCACCAAAGTAATATGTAGAGCATTTTCTTTATAAACTGTATTATGGCAATTAAGCTAGATGTTTCCCGAGACCATGGTCCCCACAGCCCTCAGCCCAGTAATTTGGTCCCTCAGGACGTTTGGATGTGTCTGTGGAGCTTGCGTGACCTTGCCTTGGACAAGTTGTGCTGGCTTCCCCAGTTTTGGGTACTGTCTTACCCTTCACCAAAGTTATCACTTATCTATTGTCTGTTTAGTGTTTTTCCCTCTCAACACTCCCCTCCCTCATAACCATCAAAGAGTGTTTCTTTTTGTGTGTAAACCTTTTCATGGGTTTTTGTAGTAGTGGTCTCATAGAAATAATCCTGATTTTTAAATGTTGGCAGTCAATTTTTTTTTTTTATGTTATCACTGTACAGACGAAATAAAAACATTTGTGGGCCATGTTATCCCATGGATCACCAGTTTGTGACATCTGGTTTAAACTCTTAGGTCCTGAAGCAATAATCTAAATATACATATAAATTGTAAAAAATTAAAAATTTAGAAGTTTGTATAATAATTTTATGATTCTACATTTTAAAAGTTAATTTTTTTTCCTTATTTCTAGGGCTAGCTTATAATGAAGAACAAATTCACAAATTTGATAAGTAAGTATTCAGGTTATGTTTAATATAATTTTTGGTGCTGTTTTTGTTATCTTACTAATATGAGTCTTATCAAAGTTGAAATTAATTGCAATAAAGAGTACCTTTTTAAATCTTGACTTTACAGGATTGTTACCGTGTGCTCACATTTTCAAATTCCTCATCAAATTGCACTCATCTGATCCCTGGTTGGGAGGCTACCTAGACAGGAAAAGGCAGGGGGTAGGGGGGATCACCATTCCACTTAGTCTTCTGCTACACGTGCACTGTTTACGGAGAACAGATATATAGAGAGGACAGGGGAGGACACAGACTTAACCACCTACTTAACCTTAATCTTCATTCAGTATTTTTTTAACACTTTCACTTTGAACCTTTTTCCTCTTGCTGCTATAATGTCTATCTTAGAAACCTTTTCTGTCTACTGTAAATACTCAAAAGTTACAACAGTCATAAAAATGGATTAATTTCAAATGTTTCAAAATTTTTTAATATTGGAGACAGTGAAATTTGTTTAAGCCTCTTTGATTATTTCTTAATTCCAGGCAAAAACTGTATTACCATGCAACAAAAGCTATGACCCACTTTGCAGATGAGTGTGTTAAAAAGTATGATGCATTTTTGAATAAGTCAGAAGAATGGATGAGGTAAGTAAGTGTATTTTGGGGTGAGGGTGGTTGACTGCAATATACAATTTAATGTTTGTGCTATTTTAAAAGAATTAATGTTTCACTAGACTACCTGTTAATCAATTCTTTTTGATTTTCAGAAAGATGCTTCATCTAAGGAAACAGTTGTTATCTCTAACTAATCAGTGTTTTGATATTGAAGAAGAAGTATCAAAGTATCAAGACTACACTAATGAGGTACAGCTATCAAAAATCTTTATATCTAGAAAAAGAGCCTTTTTCTCCCTTAGAAAAGAATAAAATAAAACTCTTCTCAATTTAGACCTGATAGTAATTGAGAAGGGATAAATATGATATAATGTGCCTATACCGTATTTTTACAGCAAAAAAGTTAGCATAGCAAGATTTCAAACATACCTCATGGGGACAGAGGGTGTGGTTGGCAAACACACATAGAAGGCATGCGCTATTTGCAGAAAAAGACGGTGTTCTGTTTTCTCACTCATTTTTGATACGTATCCTGAGCCAAATTTTTAAAATGTAGATATTTTACAACTCAAAAACATCTGATAGACCATTCTTTTATCATGTATAAAAAAAGAAATTTTTTTAAGTGTTAATTTAAGTATTGTATCATTAATGATTTTGAAGTGAAAATTTAAAACTATAAAGGGCTTATTAAAATCTATAATATTCAGTTCTAAGATCTGTAGTAAGTATTCTGTTGTATGATTGATGTAGGTTTTTAATATTTCAGTTACAAGAAACTTTGCCTCAGAAAATGTTTGCAGCCTCCAGTGGAATCAAACATACCATGACCCCAGTCTATCCAAGTTCTAACACATTAGTGGAAATGACTCTTGGGTAAGACACTTAAAATCGGTAACTACAGTGTTTTCATTTGCTTTTATTTCGGTTTGTGATCTTGCCCTTATATTTTGAAATCTTTTATGTTTCCTTTGAGTACAATCTTTGACAATGTTATTAAATGAGTTAGTTAAATCTAGAGAACTAAAACATGATATAAATATACTGTGTTTTGTCACCCATAACACATGCTTTCTGCATTTGTTTGCTGGCCGTGCCCCCCCCCCCCCCCCCCCCCGCCCCTTAGGTATTTTCGTAAGTGTGCTATGCTGATTTTTTTACAACATGTGGAAGAGGATTGGCATGGCAGCGTTTGTGAGGGTGCCTCATGGGGAGGGCGTGGCTGGCAAACAAATGCAGAAGGCATGTGTTAGTTGCATAAAAATACGGTAATTATAAAAGTGTGCAGGGGACGCAAGAGAGGTGTGGAAACTGTTCTCTGTGAAATTTTTCTGTAAACGTAAAATTGGTCTAAAACAAAAGCGTATTAAAGTCAAATATATATAATTCTAAAACATTTGTATACTTGTTTTGAGCAGATGTGCTTATTTGTTTTTTTTATATGTATAGTATGAAGAAATTAAAGGAAGAGATGGAAGGTGTGGTTAAAGAACTTGCTGAAAATAATCATATTTTAGAAAGGTGAGTAATGCAAAAGTCATACTACACTGTAATTTTATATGCAGTTGAGTACATGTTTGTCTATACTTGTATCTGCTTCTTGTATCAGTAAGCTAAGCAGGGGAAAGGGATGTAAAGTCAGATCTGTTACGTTTTTCAGTGGGGTCATAAAATCACTGATTCCTTTTTATGTGTTTGGGGTCATTTTCATAAAGACAATTCAACTATGATTGATTCTATTTTATAGGAGTATCTGGGGAAGTTAGTACAATAACTTGCTTATTTGAATCAATTTTTGAAAACCAAAATCCTTTGCACATAGTTTTCTGTAATTGCTCATTAAAATCATAATTTTCAATTTTGGGAACTTGAGTTGCTTATAAGATAGCAGTCCTCTGATTGGTACTCTGTAACTTGCAGAGCCCTCTGCAGAACTCCTTGCATAGCGAGTGCCCTGTGTAAGGAGCTGGTGTCGGTTTACTGTCTACAAAGTCCTAGTAAGGCAGGGAGAAAGAATCTGAAAGGTACAGAGCTAATCAGGCCATTTTTGGATGACTGGTCCCTCATATTTGGCTCTGTGATAGTGCCTTCTCTTTCAGCCCTTAAGTACTCCTCTACAGGTTATCTAACCTTTAAAACTCTAATAAATATATTTCACATTTATAAAGGCCAAATAAAGGAGTCAGAATTGACTACGGCAACTAACAACATTGAGAACAAGGCTTGGAAAGGTTAATTACCAGGAAGTAATATGGTTTTTGAGCTATATACAGAAAGTTATCAGACAGATCTATGGTATTATCTGATTTGTTTCAATATGAGTTGATTTTTAGCATACATTCTGCTGTCATAATTTCAAACAATATATAATTCTAAAAACTTGAAAATGAACAACTTTTCTCATGGCACCCCCATTCTCAAAGGTAATCACTATTAATAGTTTGGTGTGCATGTGTTTGTTTTATAAGAATAGAATCATTCTGTTCATAGTGGTTTGATCTTTTTTTTTCCACTAAATGTTGTATCAAGAGTATTTTTTTCATGTCCGTATACACACCTCTGTCTCTTTCATTTTCAACAGCTGCCTGATATTCCAATGTATGGATCTGCCGTAATCTATTTTACCCATCCCTATTTGTTGGGCATTTAATTTGTTTCTAATACTTCACAGTTAAAAACACACGCATTGGTGAACGTCCTTGTGTGTGTGTAGATATATATATATATATGTATCTTCATATACTTGTGGCAGAATTTTTGTGGGATCAGTTTATGTGAAATCGTTGGGTCAAAGGGTATGGACATTTAAATTTCGATTGTATTGTTAATTTGTTCTTTAAAAGGGTTGTGTGTTATGGTTCCATACAGGACAAAAACTATGCCTTTGTCAACACTGAATCAGCTTTTTAAGTGCTTGCCAGTTTGTTTCGTAAAAACTGATATCTTAATGTTTTAATTTGCATTTCTCTGGCTAATAGTGATGTCAAGCATCTTTTTATATTTTTGTTTTCTCTATTAATTGCCTGTTAGGTTTTTGTTTTGTTTTATCTTTCTCTGTTGGTTTGTAGGAACTATGTAGTAACTAACTTATTATAGTATCCAGTTTATAGTTTCTTCACAACTTCAGCTGAATCCTAAATTTATCCTGTAGAGCTGAAGATCAGCAAGTAGAAGCAACTGTTAAAATATGCTTCAGCAAACTTTTATATTGAGTAACTTATGCCTTGTGGATTAAAATCCCCAATTCCCAAAGCATATCCAATAAATCAGTTCCCATGTGGTTTATTTGCAGGTTCATTTGACAGTATATGGGTGATACCGTGGCGTAATTTTAACTTAAGTGACAATTCAAGTGACAGAATTAGTGATAGAAGCCAGGTCTCATGTAGAATGTTGTACCACTCTGTCTCCACATGAATATACTATATCACTTCATTTATTATCACCCTTCCCAAATCAGTTTCCCCTCTAATTTCCTCATCCTCTTCAATGGGACCATCTTTCTCCTACTCTGTTAAACATAAAACATTTTAGACACTTACTCTTCTTAACTCCTTCTCATCAAGTTGGGTAATCTTTCAAAATCTTCCTTCCCTCTCATCACCATAATTCAGATCACTTTCCCTCTCACGGAGCCCTGGTGGCATGATGGTTAAGTACTCAGCTGCTAACCAGAAGGACAGCAGTTTGAGTCCACCAGCCGCTCCTTGGAAACCCTATAAAAAAAAACGGTTGCTATCAAATCAATTTCAACTCATAGAAACCCTATGGGGCAGTTCTACTTTGTCCTGTAGGGTCGCTATGAGTCATAATTGACTCTAGGCAACAGGTTTGGTGTCCCTCTCACATGTGAGCTATGGTAATAGCCTATTAACCTGTTTCCCTAATCCCAGGCTCTTCCCATCTGTAATGGATATTACAGCCAAAGTAACCTCCCAAATACACATCTAGGCACTCTGCTCTCCTGGTTTAAAAACCCCTAAGTTGCTGTTACCTAAAAGGTCAATTCTAAATTCACACTTCCATTCAAAAAATGTAACAGCCTGGCCCCAACCTATTCACCCAACTTTATTGCCCACTACTCCCCAAAATAACATTCTGTTTTCTAGCAAGTTTCCATTTCTCGTTATCCATTGAGTATGTCAGACTTACTCCCATCATTGATGTAGACTTACTCTACATGATCATTGCCTATAATTCCCATCCCACTCCACCAAAAAGAAAGTATGAAGTTCTTACTAACTTTCTAGATTACATCACTCCCCATTTTCTCTTAAGAAGTCTTCCCTAGTCATTGCCTTGTATTTTTTCCGTATATTTTTATTAACACTACTATGTTTCAGAGTAAGAAATAGAGCAAATCACAGGTGCTTAAACTCTTTAAAAATAACTATTCCTTTGAAAAGTATTCTGTATTATTCTTTAAGATGTTGGGGGCCAAATAAATTAATCTTTTGAAATTGCTTGTTTTCTTTTGTGTTTTAGGTTTGGCTCTTTGACCATGGATGGTGGCCTTCGCAATGTTGACTGTATTTAGCTTTCTAAGAAGTTTGAGAAAAGTTTCCATTTGCACAAGAAAATAATGCTAGGGCATTAAATGAATGCCTCTGTCAGTGGTCTCTGGTTTCTACAATTCAGTATTTGATGTGGGAATGTAAATATGTACTATATTGTAAATACATAAAAAAATATTGATTTTTGGCTGCTGTTAAAATGTAATTTTACCTTTTAACATTTATAATTATATGAGAAAATTTGACCTCAGTGAGCAGTAGAAGAAAGCCATGACCAATATATTGAGATACTGATCTCTGACTGCCTATGGAGAACATTTTTAAGTGGAGCCAAAATTGGCATCTTTATAAATCAGAGAAGACTGACAAACTGATATGTTTGTAAATGGTAGAATAGAGAAGTGGCTTTAGTGAATGAGGAACAGAACCAAACCACTGTTTTACTAGGATCACAGTTTTTTTGAGAAGAATAAAACGGCATTACTTCATTCTACAAGGTGCCCAGACCTCCAGGTATCCTTGTGTCTGTTTAATTTCAGGTGATGAATTATTGAGCAAAATTTTTAATGTGATTTAATTACTAAAAACCATTTTTTCTTTAGGCCTTAAACGTATAATTGTCATAAAAATTTTAGGGTCATTTCACCTGTTTTAAGCTGTATATTTTTTCTTTATTTTAATTCTGCTTACTACTTCATGAAAAAATATCAATAAATTTCTTGATTTTAATGTAAAGAGTTTGTGTGTATCTGTAAATAGTTTAAGAAACAGAAGTTATCTTTTGAAATAAATAGTATGGGTGATGATGGTAAATTATTCTCAGATATTGGCTCTAGGGGCAATTTTATGTCTTTTATAAACCCAATGATTACAAGTTTAGTAAAAGTTCTTTTGTAAGTTTATGTGATACAGATTCAAAGGGTACATTCTCTTTAAAAAATCTACCCAGAGTTCAGACTAAAGGATTGTGCTCAGCAAAAAATTATTTCATCTACCTAGGGTTTTCATTTGTTCTTGTTTTGGTTTCTGGTTTATCAGACTATTGAAGTGTGATTATGTACAATGCGTGTGTCATAAAATACCATGTCCTAGAGAGTAAGTACATTTGACTACCATGGACATCAGAAAATAAATTGCTTTAAAAACTGAAAATGAATTAAGATTTTATTTGAGATAGTTGATGCATTATTGTAGTAGGGAATTTAGAGAGTCACATGTACACATTATAGAAATAAATGCCTGGGTGGTTTCTGTATATAAATACCGTTATCCCCTGTCATGAGAGAGTGTGCAGTGAGGGGATGTTTAATCCCTCTTGATTTTAATTTTCATTTGACCATTTAACATGTATATCTTTAACTGTATACTTTAAATGTTTACATCACTGAGCATTAGATAAAGTTTTATTCAGATTATGTAATCAGTATTTTTGTAGAGTAAGTGTTTATTTTAGAACCTCAAGAAAAGAATACCAATAAACAAACTCTCACTGAGAGGATTGTGTTTTTTATTAGTTGAATTGAAATAAAACAGATCTATTCCACATTAGTATTTTTTTAAAAGACTGATTGTTTTACTCCTCATGACAATGACATGGAAACCAAGCATTCTTGCTTTCACTGTTTTACACTAAAAAATACATCCTCCTAGATGCCCATCAACATATGAGTGGATAAACAAACTACGGTACATACACACAATGTAGTACTACGCAACGAGAAAGAACGATGAATCTGTGAAGCATCTCCTAACATGAATGAAACTGGAGGACATTATGCTGAGTGAAATAATCACAAAAGGACAAATATTGTATGAGACCTCTTGTAAAAACCCATGAAAAAGTTCACACACAAAATGTAACAATCTTTGTTGGTTACCAGGGATGGGAGGGGTGGGGGGGAAATACTAAATAGGCAATAGGTAAGTGGTATCTTGGGTGAAGGGTGAGACAGTATACGATACAGGGGAAACCAGCACAACTTGTACAAGGAAAGGTCATGGAAGCTCCATAGACACATCCAAACTCCCTGAGGGGCTGAGTTGCTGGATGGAGGGCTGTGGGGACCATGGTCTCAGGGAACATCTAGCTCAACTGGCATAACACAGTTTATAAAGACAATATTGTCCATTCTACCTTGGTGAGTAGCGTCTGGGGTCTTAAAAGCCTGTGAGCAGCCATCTAAGATACTCCACTGGTCTCATCCCTTCGGGAGCAAGGGAGAATGAAGAGAACAGGATACAAGGAAAAGATTAGTCCAAAGGACTAATGGTCCACAGCTACCAAGGCTTCCACCAGACTGAGTCAAGAACAGCTAGACGGTGCCCGGCTACCACCACTGACTGCTCTGACCAGGATCACAACAGAGGGTTCTGGACAGAGCTGGAGAAGGATGTAGAACAAAATTTCTAACTCAAAAACAAAAAGACCAGATTTACTGGTCTAAAGGAGACTGGAGAAACCCCTAGAGTATGGCCCCCAGACACCCTTTTTGCTCAGTGGTGAAGTCATTTCCGAGGTTCACCATTCAGCCGGGGAGTGGACAGCCCCATAAAACCAAATGAGACTAATGAGGCACAGCAGTCCAGGGACAAGGGCCAGAAGGCAGAAGGGGACAGGAAAACTGGTGATAGGGAACCCAAGGTTGAGTAAGGGTAGTGTTGATGGGTTCTGAGGTTGTTAACCATTGTCATAGGGCAACGTGTAGTAACTGTTAAATGAGAAACTATTTTGTTCTGTAAGCCTTCATCTAAAGTGAGAATAGCAGCACAATTGAAAGAGCGTAGCCGATGTCACTGAGCTGTGCATGTAGAAATTTTTGAAATGGTGTATCTTTGGCTATGTATATTTTCACCAAAAAAAAAAAAGGGTTGAGAAGGGAGAGGGTTGACATGTTGTGGGGTTGTTAACCAATGTCATAAAACAATATGTGTACTACTGTTTCATGAGAAACTATTTGTTCCGTAAGCCTTCACCTGAAGTACAATTAAAAAAAAGGGGGGGGGGGATACATCCTCAATGAAAACATTTTCAAGTCAATAAATATAAGGTTATACCAGCCCGTTAATCTAATTTTCAGAGTGACTAGTGAAATTAGCTTAAAATAAGTAGCATCTTTAGTAGTGCTTTTTTTCAACATGAGAATATGCTTCCAAAAGATAGGGATTAATGATATAAAAAGTAGTGTATATAACAAGTGGAGGAGGTAGTGGATTTAACTCAACATAAAAGAGAGATTATAGTTTGAACAGCAGAAGAAATAATCAAATATGAAATAAATGATTTTGAAGTATGTGAAAGAGAAACAAGAAGAATTAGAGGTTAGGAAAGAAATGTGAAGAATAATCCCATAACATCTTCTAAAATTATAATTCCACTTCAACTATTTTTGAAATTACCAAATGCTATATCAGTGCCTTATAGACATCATTACGCTGTCTCAAGCTGATTACTTCCTCTTAGATGTAAAAGATCTCAAAACATTTTTTAGCCCGTTAGTGAAATGCTGAATAACAGACTAAAATCTAAAGCAGGACCCTGGAAAAATCTTGCTGTTTTACACATTTCTTGACACATAAGAATCAGTCGAATTCTTTTATTTCTGGGATAAATTCCTGCCGAGGTTTAAAATAGGTATCCTTTTTTTTAGTGAAAAAAAAAATGCAGAAAACAAATGAGATCAAGGTTACAGCTTTGGGAGATAACTTGTTGTTCGCCACTGTGTCCTAAGAATTGTCATTGACGGGTGCTGGGTTGGCAGATACCAGTTTCTTCACTCTGAAAATTATTGTGTTTGTATGAGGATAGTGGGAGAGTCTGCTTAAAAATTATCAAGTGTTGTATTAGGTTAGAGTTTCTGAAGTTTAAAGTGCTTTCTTTAGAAAGAACATCTATTAATACAGTTTCTAGTTATGAGGGCTAAGGTCTAAAGGACAAACCAAAGGAATGACAGAGGAAGGGGATTTAGGGCTAACAGGTGGCCCCCAGACATTGGCTGAAAGAGTTCACAGCTAAAGTGTCACATGTGGGTGTTGCTGTGTTTTCATCTTCCATGCTGTCTGTAGCACTGTTAGTTCTAGCAATGGCGGTAAGAAGTGACTTTAGCAAGACATTCAGGAGACTAGCCCGGCTCTTTTACTGGTTCCCCAAGTCACTGACCTGCTCAAAGAATCAGAAATCCAAATTGCTGTGGTGCCAAGGTGGAGGTAAGTTACCTTAGGCTAACGCATCATTTCAAATACATTTTCTTTTGATACTAAAGAACGGGGCAAAGCACTTGACGTTTTTAAAAAATATTATTTAAAAAATATTATTTAAAATGATCATTGGGGGGAAAATTGAAAGAACATGAACTAAAACAATTTGAGGGTGAGGTATTAAGAGCAATGAACATTTCTTATCCAATTTTATGCTTCTTGAGCATTTAGATTCAGAAAAGTTTTCTAGAGAGAAATGGAGAAGGTTTAGCTTTTTAAAAAACTTGTAAATGAAGTTCTTATTTTCAGCGAACATTTGTTTACTTGTAGTGCTAAAACACTTCAGTATAAACAGAAAAGAATAATCACAGAGTGAGTTCCCCTCTTTCTCCTAGAAAATTAAAAAGGTCAATGGGCCTTGTATTTCTTTCTTCTTTAGCAGGGTGGGTGGTCAGTTTACATGTCATGTTTTAGCCAGGTATTTATTGATGTGACATTTGAAAGCACCTTCAATACCTGCATGTTCTGTCTGGTTCAGCCTGACCATGATGTGAAAGGGTCAGAGGAGAGGGATCAGAGGCAGTAGATGACTTCTGAAAGTCTGGCATCTGATGTACTTTCTGCAGAGCCTGCTTTCACCCTCATGCTCTGCAGGGGTGAAGTGTGGATGTACCGTCTAGACTAAGGTATGCAAACTCTCTTACGTCATAATGCTTCATCCTGTGACTGAATCAACATTCTGTATTTCATACCTCTGTAGCTCAGCATCTTACATAAGTGTTTAATATTTAACCACTGTTTGATAGATTATTATCATACATAATCTGATCATATGATAGATTACCCAGCACCAGAGCCTCCCTTAATTAAAACAGAAGTGACCATGATCTGTGATCACCAGGGAAGTACATAATTAGAAAATTTACAAAATTTACATTTCAATCATCTATTTTCCCTGTTTTAATATTTTCTTTCATCTTTTTCATTATCAAAATATGGAGAAGTTAACTTAATATTTTAAAGGTTCTATTTGTATACACCCGTCCTCAGATATGGAATAGCATAATTTGGGACGTTAGAGCTGCAAGGGTTGTTAGAAAAATCATCTTCTCTGATCTCTTCACTTTAATAATGAGCAAACTTCCTCCAATGGGTTAAATACCTTAACCTTCCAAAACTATTACATGGGCAGTCCGGAGCTTTATCACAGATCATCTAATTCTTGTCCAGAGATCTTTGTCTCACACCACAGTGCTATGGTGTATAACATCAGAGAAGGTGAACATATGAATTCTCACTGAATATTTTACGTATGGCCTTCATCAGTGTATAATCTATGCCTAGAAAGTTTGGTCATTTATTTTTCCAAAGTAAAGCTTGCTAGTGTTCTTACTAGTTTGGAGATTAATGGCTTGTTTCCAATAATCTTTTCATTCACAAGCTTATGAAATAGAGTTGTTGATGTTTTTGAAATATGACCCCATTCTCATGAGATAATATTTAAGTATATGCCTTACAGGATTACATCCCCTCAAGAGCAGGGACTACCTTTAATTTTATCTCCAATGTTTAACACAGTCTTTTTGTTTTTGTTTTTTTATTTATTGTGCTTTAGGTGAAAGTTTATAGACGAAGTCAATTTCTCATACAAAAATTTATACACGTACCCTTATGTGACCCTAGTTGCAGTCCCTATAATGTGACAGCACACTGTCCCTTCCCACCCTGGGTTTTCCATGTCCATTCAACCAGCTGCTATCCCTTTCTCCCCTCCCATCCCACCTTGGACAGGAACTCCCCATTTAGTCTCGTGTATCTAGTTGCACTAAGAAGCACACCCCTCATGAGAATTATTTTTTGTTTTATAGTCCAGTCCAATCTTTGTCCAAAGAGTTGGCTTCGGGAACGGTCTCAGCTCTGGGTTAACAAAGTCCGGGGGCCATGTCTTCGGGGGTTCCTCCAGTCTCAATGAGACCATTAAGTCTGGTCTTTTTACGTGAATTTGAGATCTGCACCGCATTTTTCTGCCACTCCATCAGGGACTCTCTGTTATGTTCTCTATCAGAGCAGACATTGGTAGTAGCCAGGAACCATCCAGTTCTTCTGGTCTCA
The DNA here is from genome assembly GCA_030035585.1 of Dugong dugon. Classification (NCBI taxonomy): domain Eukaryota; kingdom Metazoa; phylum Chordata; class Mammalia; order Sirenia; family Dugongidae; genus Dugong; species Dugong dugon. Next base: position 19,639,847 of record CM057465.1, read on the forward strand.
GGCTGTTTCAGTCTCTGGTTTATATGGCCCTTTATGTCTCTTGGGGTAACTTTGGTTTCATTCTCCTTTGTTCCAGACAGGTTGGGACCAATTGATGCATCTTAGATGGCCGCTCGCTAGCTTTTAAGACCCCAGACACCACTCACGAAAGTGGGATGCAGAACATTTTCTTAATAAACTTTGTTATGCCAGTTGATCTAGATGTCCCCTGAAACCATGGTTCCCACCCCTGCTACCCTGTCCCTCGAAGTCTTTGGTTCTGTTCAGGAAACTTCTTAGGTTTTGGTTTAGTCCGGTTGTGCTGACTTCCCCTGTAGTGTGTGTTGTCCTTCCTTCCTTTCACTTAAGATAATTTCTTGTCTACTATCTAATTAATGAATTCCCCTCTCCCTCCCTCCCCACCCTCATGACCATCAAAAATGTTTTCTTCTGGGTTTAAACGTTTTCTTGAGTTCTTACAATAGTGGTTTCATACACTATTTGTCCTTTTACGACTGACTAATTTCACTCAGCATAATGCCTTCCAAATTCATCCAAGTTGTGAGATGTTTTGAGGATTCATCATTGTTCTCTATCATTGCATAGTATTCCACTGTGTGTATATACCATAATTTGTTTATCCATTCATCTGTTGATAGGCATCTAGATTGTTTCCATCTTTTTGCTATTGTTAACAGTGCTGCAGTGAACATGGGTGTGCATGTATCTATTCGTGTGATGGCTCTGGTTTCTCTAGGATATATTCCAAGGAGTGAGATTGTTGGATCGTATGGTACTTCTAGCTTTTTAAGGAAGCACCAGATCGATTTCCACAATGGCTGTACCATTTTACATTCCTACCAGAAATGTATAAGTGTTCCAGTCTCTCCACAACCTCACCAACATTTATTATTTTGTGTTTTTTGGATTAATGCTAGCCTTGTTGGGGTGAGATGGTATCTCATTGTAGTTTTCATCTGCGTTTCTCTAATCGCCAATGATCCTAAACATTTCTTCATGTATCTGGTAGCCACCTGAATGTCTTCTTTGGTGAAGTGCCTGTTCATATCCTTTGCCCATTTTTTAATTGGGTTATTTGTCTTTTTGTTGTTGAGGTTTTGCAGTATCTTATAGATTTTAGAGATTAGACCCTGATCAGATATGTCATAGCAAAAAAATTTTTTCCCATTCTGTAGATTGTCTTTTTACTCTTTTGGTGAAGTCCTTTGATGAGTATAAGTGTTTGATTTTTAGGAGCTCCCAGTTATCCAGTTTCTTTTCTGGTGTTTGTGCATTGTTAGTTATGGTTTGTATTCTGTTTAGGCCATGTATTAGGGCTTCTAACATTGTCCCTATTTTTTCTTCTATGATCTTTATTCCTTTAGATTTTATATTTAGGTCTTTGATCCATTTTGAATTAGGTTTTTGTACATGGTGTGAGGTATGGGTCTTGTTTTCATTTTTTTGCAGATGAATATCCAGTTTTGCCAGCATCATTTGTTAAAGAGACTGTCTTTTCCCCCAATTAATGGACTTTGGGTCTTTGTTAAATATCAGCGGCTTGTAGGTGGATGAATTTACATCTGGATTCTCAATTCTGTTCCATTGGTCTATGTATCTGTTGTTTTACCCAGTACCAGGCTGTTTTGACTACTGTGGCAGTATAATAGTTTCTAAAATCAGGTAGCTTGAGGCCTCTCACTTTGTTCTTCTTCTTCAGTAATGCTTTATTTATCCAGGGCCTCTTCCCTTTCTATGTGAAATTGGTGTTTTGTTTTTCCATCTCATTAAAAAATGTCGTTGGAATTTGGATTGGAGTTGCAATGTATCTGTAGATTGACATTTTCACAATGTTGAGTCTTCCTATCCATGAACAAGGTATGTTTTTCCATTTCTGCGGGTCTCTTTTGGTTTCTTGCAGTAATGTCTTGTAGTTTTCATTGTGTAAGTCTTTTACGTCTCTGGTTAGATTTATTCCTAAGTATTTTATCTTCTTGGGGGCTATTGTAAATGGTATTGATTTGGTGATTTCCTCTTCGAATTACTTTGGTTGGTATAGAGGAATCTAACTGATTTTTGTATGTTTATCTTGTATCCTGATACTTTGCTGAAATCTTCTATTAGTTCCAGTAGTTTTCTTGTGGATTCTTTGGAGTTTTCTGTGTATAAGATCATACCATCTGCACACAGAAATACTTTTACTATGTCCTTACCAATTTGAATGTGCTTTATTTCTTTTTCTTGCCTTATTGCTCTGGCTAGGACCTCCAGCACAATGTAGAATAACAGTGGTGATAAAGCAATGAAATACTATGCAACAATAAAGAACAATGATGAAGCCGTGAAACATAACATGGAGGAATCTGGAGGGCATTATGCTGAGTGAATTTAGTCAGTCACAGAAGGACAAGTATTGTATAAGACCACTATTATAAGAACTCAGGAAAAGGTTTAAACACAGAAGAAAACATTCTTTGATGGTTACAAGGGTAGGGAGGAAGGGAAGGGTTATTCACTAAGTAGATAGTAGATAAGAATTATCTTAGGTGAAGGGAAGGACAGCACACACTACAGGGGAAGGCAGCACAACAGGACTAAACCAAAGCTAAAAAGTTTCCTGAATACAATCAAACACTTTGAGGGACAGAGTAGCAGGGGCAGGGGTCTGGGGACCATGCTTTCAGGGGACATCTACGTCAATTGGCATAACTATGTTTATTAAGAAAATGTTCTGCATCCTACTTTGGTGAGTGGCATCTGGGGTCTCAAAAGCTAGCGAGCGGCCGTCTAAGGTCCCAAACACCTGAAGTAAAGAAGAATGAAGAATACCAAAGACACAAGGAAAGTATTAGCCCAAGAGTCAGAAAGGGCCACAGAAACCAGAGACTTCATCAGCCTGAGACCAGAAGAACTAGATGGTGCCCAGCTACCACCAATAACTGCCCTGACAGGGAACACAATAGAGAGTCCCTGATGGAGCAGGAGAAAGATGCGGCGCAAAACCCAAATTCTAGTGAAAAGACCAGACTTAAGGGTCTGACTGAGACTGGAGGAACCCCGGAAAGCATGGCCCCTGGACTCTCTGTCAACCCAGAACTAAAACAATTTCCAAGGCCAACTCTTCAGACAAAGATTGGACTGGACTGTGGGACATAAAATGATACTCTGAAGAGTGTGCTTCTTAGCCCTAGTTGATACATGAGACAAAATGGCCAGCTTCTATCCAGAGGCGAGATGAGAAGGCAGAGAGTGTTAGGAGCTGGTTGAATGGATATGGGAAATCAGGGGTGGAAAGGAGGAGTTTGCTGTCACAGTATAGGGAGAGCAATTAGGGTCACATAACAATGTATGTATACATTTTTGTATGAAAAACAAACTTGAAATGTAAACTTTCATTTAAACTACAACAAAAAATGAACAAACGAGAAAAAACCTGAAAGGGTGATGATAAAGAGTATCCTTGTTTGGTTCCCGTTCTCAAGGGGAATGATTTCAGACTCTCCGTTTATGATGATGTTGGCTGTTGGCTTTGTATAAATGCCCTTAATTATGTTGAGGGAATTTCCCTTCTATTCCTATTTTGCTGAAAGTTTTTATCATGAATGGGTGTTGGACATCGTCAAATGCCTTTTCTGCGTCAACTGATAAGATCATATGGTTCTTGTCTTTTGTTTTATTTATGTGATGGATTACACTGATTATTTTTCTAATGTTGAACCATCCCTGCATACCTGGTATGAATTCCACTTGGTCATGGTGAATTTTTTTTTTTTTTTAATATGTTGTTGAATTCTATTGGCTAGAATTTTGTTGAGGAGTTTTGCATCTATCTTCATGAGGGATATTGGTCTGTAATTTTCTTTTCTTTTCTTTTTTTTTTTTTTTTTTGGTGTCTTTGGCTGGTTTTGGTATCAAGGTTATGCTGGCTTCATAGAATAAATTTGTGAGTATTCCATCCTTTACTATGCTCTGAAATACCTTTAGTAGTAGTGGTGTTAACTCTTCTCTGAAAGTTTGGTAGAATTGTCCAGTGAAGCTGTCAGGGCCAGGGTTTTGTTGTTGTTGTTGGGAGTTTTTTATTACCTCTTCAAACTTTCTTTTGTTATAGGTTTATTTAGTTGTTCTACCTTGTTTGTGTTATTTTAGGTAGGTGGTGAGTTTCTAGAAATTTGCCCATTTCCTCTAAGTTTTCAAATCTGTTAGAGTACAATTTTTCGTAGTATTCTGCTATGATTCTTTTAATTTCAGCTGGATCTGTTGTGATATTGCCCGTCTCATTTCTTATTTGGGTTATTTGCTTACTCTCCTGTTTCACTTTTGTCAGTTTGGCCAGTGGTTTATCCATTTTGTTGATCTTTTCAGAGAACCAGATTTTGGTCTTGTTAACTCTTTCAATTGTTTTTCTATTCTCTATTTCATTTATTTCTGCTCTAATTTTTGTTATTTTCTTTCTTCTGGTGCCCATGGGCTTCTTTTGCTGCTCTCTTTGTATTTGTTTGAGTTGTAGGGTTAATGTTTTGATTTTGGCCCTTTTTTCTTTTTGGATGTGTGCATTTATTGCTATAAATTGACCTCGAAGCACTGCTTTTGCTGTGTCCCAAATGTTCTGGTAGGATGTGTTTCAATTCTCATTTGATTCTGTGAATTTCTTCATTCCCTCCTTGATTTCTTCTGTAACCAGTAGTTTTTGAGGAAGGTGTTGTTCAGTTTCCATGTATTTAATTTTTTTTTCCTTGCTTTTTCTGTTATTGATTTCTACTTTTATGGCTCTATGGTCAGAAAAGATGCTTTGTTAATGTTTTGATGTTTTGGATTCTGTTAAGGCTTGCTTTGTGGCCTAATTTGTGGTCTATTCTGGACAATGTTCCATGTGCATTGGAAAAGAAGGTGTATTTGGCTGCTGTTGGATGGAATGTTCTGTATATGTCTATGAGATGAAGTTGGTTGATTGTGGCATTTAGATCTTCCATGTGTTTATTGAGCTTCTTTCTGGATGTTCTGTTCTTCACCGACAGTAGTGTGTTGAAGTCTCCTACTACTATTGTGGAGCTGTCTATCTCTCTTTTTGATGCTGTTAGAGTTTGTTTTATGTATTTTGGAGCCCTGTCATTGGGCACATAAATACTTATTATACTTATGTCCTCCTGGTGTATTGAACTTTTAATCATTGTATAAAGTCCTTCCTTATCCTTTGTGGTGGATTTTACTTTAAAGTCAATTTTGTCAGAGATTAATATTGCCACTCCTGCTCTTTTTTGATTGTTGTTGAAAAAAATCAATATATTTTTTCCATCCTTTGAGTTTTAGTTTATCTGTGTCTTTGAGTCTAAGGTGTGACTCTTGTAGGGAGCATATAGGGAGATAGTGCTTTCTATCCACTTTGCCACGCTCTGTATCTTTATTGATGTATTTAGTCCATTTACATTCATCATAATTCTCGATAGGTATGAGTTTAGTGCTGTCATTTTGATGTCTTTTTTTGTGTTGTTGACAGATTCTTTGTTCCACTTAATTTTCTGTACTGAGTCATTTTTCTTTATGTATTTTCTTTTCATCTTTTTCATTGTTGTTGATTTTGTGTTTGCTGAGTCTTCACGTTTTTCTTCTTTTTATTTTGATGTGTAGGATTGTTAGTTTCCTTTGTGGTTACCTTAATATTTACCTCTGTTTTTCTAAGTTCAAACCAATCTTCTATTTCTTGATATCACCTTGACTTCCTCTCCATGTGAAAGTTGTATGACTACATTATTTAGTCCCTCTTTTTTGTTTTAATGTTGCCATCTTTTACATATTGACGTCTCTGTTTCCCTGTTTTCAGTGTTTTATCTTTGTGACTTCCCTATCTGGGTTGATATCTGGTTGTTGTGTCCTGTGTTCTGGTCTTGGGTTGTTATCTGATGTTTTGATTCTTTAACCGGAGGACTCCCTTTAGAATTTCTTGTAATTTTGATTTGGTTTTTACAAATTCCCTTTACTCCTGTTTATCTGGAAATGCCCTAATTTTGCCATCATATTTAAGAGACAGTTTTGCTGGATATATAATTCTTGGCTGGCAATTTTTTTTCCTTCAAGGCTTTATATACATCATCCCATTGCCTTCTTGGCTGCATGGTTTCTGCTCAGTAGTCAGAGCTTAGTCTTATTGACTCTCCTTTGTAGACGATTTTTCATTTATCCCTAGCCATGCCTAAAATCTCTCTGTCTTTGGTTTTGGCAAGTTTGATTCTAATATATCTTGGTGACTTTCTTTTGGAATCTACCCTGTGTCAATGAGCTTCTTGGATAGATATCTTCTCATCTTTCATGATATCAGGGAAGTCTTCTGCCAACAAATCTTCAACAATTCTCTCTGTATTTTCTGTTATCCCCCTGGTTCTGGTACTCCAATCACTTGTAGGTTATTCCTCTTGATAGAGTCCCACATATTTCTTAGGGTTTCTTCATTTTTTTTAAATCCTTTTATCTGATTTTTCCTCAAATAAGTTGGTGTCAAGTGCTTTATCTTCAATCTCACTAATTCTGACTTCCATTGCCTCAGTTCTGCTCCTATGACTTTCTATTGAGTGTTCTAATTATGAAATTTTATTGTTACTCTTCTGGATTTCTATTTGCTGTCTCTCTATGGATTCTGCAGCCTGTTAAATTTGTCATTATGCTCTTGTATAACCATCTTAAGTTCCTTTATTGCTTTGGCTTGGTCTGTGTTTTGCTGGATCTCCTTCCTGACCTCTTGAAGAGCTCTATACACTAATCTTTTTAATTCTACCTCTGGTAATTCCAAGACCTTCTCTTCCTCCAGAAGGTTTCTTGGTTCTTTGTTTTGGTTGCTTGCTGAAGCCATCACGGTCTACCTGTTTATGTGATTTGATATTGAGTGTTTTCTCTGAGTCATCAATAAGTTATTATATTCATTTAGTTTGCTTACTGTATCCTAGTTTCTTGTTTTGTTTTGTTTTGATATGCACAAATAGAGTGGTCGTGTGAGCTACTTTGATTATTGGCATCTTTGAAGCTCTCACGTCCTGTCACCAGGTGGTTAGAGCTGCTACTAGGTATGTGAGCCCAGGAGTCCATTTACTTTTCTTGTGTGGATTCAGCTCAGGTGTCCAGGTCATTGGTCACTGAGTGTGTGGTTCAGGCTCTCACCTACAGTCCTAGACAGGCAGAGCTAGGTAGGGGTGATTGGAGTAGGCGCATGTATCTGGCTGCAATAGGGGGGTGTGTGTGAGAAAGGTAGGGGGCTGATGGCTGCCCCTGAGTGCCTGGGTGGAAGGCATGTCCCTGTTCCTTACGGCACATAGGTGGGTAGGTTTTGCAGTCAGACTTTGAGCACCCAATGCTGTTGGCTGTAGGGACTGGGAGGCACCACTTATTCTTGGACCCCTGTCTTTGGTGGCTAGGTGGAGTGGGTGGAGCCACCAGTCCTCAGGCCCCTGATGTGGGTAGGTGAGGACCCTGCTTAATGGGTAGAGTGGTGTCAAATGTCATGAATCTATCACTCCTCCTTAGCTGTTGTGGTTGAAAATAGGCTTCATGTATGTACCCTGTTGTACTATGCTAATGAGAGCCTATGCTGTTGAAATGGGTCCACACAGGTCTATGCAGAGGTGAAAGGCATTCGAAGTCCATGAAACTCTTATGCCTGTGCCTAGGCAAAGGAGCTCTGCCTGCTCTGAGGTCACAGTTTAGGGGAACCAGCAACTTATTTTTTCCTATTTGTCATTTATGTTGATTTGTTCCCTCTCCAAAGCCAGAGAGTGGCTTGGGGTGCATGATGGGTCCCACTTCCGGCCCAGGAGGTACGGCAATAACTGAAGCCAGACCAGGTTGAGAGCAGAGCAGGTAGGAGGCAGGTAAATAAGAGAGAGATACTTTCCAGAGGGGGAAGGGTTTTTTGATCCCTTGCAGTAACTTAGACGCTTGCACTGAACTTTCACCAATCCAGTGCCACTTTCCTCTGGTTCTGCAGGCCACTGCAAGACTCTCTGCTGCTCGGTTTCTCCCGGTGTGGAAAATGCATCCCAAGTGCTACTGCTTGCCTCACCCTGAGTGTGCCAGCTGATCCAGCCTGCAGGGTGCCAGCCAGGTCAAGTCTGGCAAATCCTCACTGCTTCTGAACTGTCTCTCCCTCCCCTTGCCACTCAGCCCAACTCCTCAACTTTGTCTTTGATGTTCAGGGCTCCTAGATTGTCACATATAATCGATTCACTTGTTTTTTGGGGTCTTTGTTATAAGAGGGACCACAGGAAGCGTCTGACTACTCCACCACCTTGGCCCTGTCTCCAACACAGTGTTTTTCATAGTGGACAGTCAGTAACATATTTGTTTCACTGAACTGATTTCTGAAGACTGTCATATGGGATTTTGAGTTGGATGAGTTAAAGGAATGAATCAACCCCTGGGATCTTTGCTCCAAACTTCTGTGCAGATTGATGGGTTGCTATATGGTAGCTATAAAAGATACTTCAATGTCAGATCACCTTTTATCCAGTATTAAATGCTTTCTGTCATTTATCAATATCCCACAGTCATCTAAGAGTTGAAACAGAAATATACCAAGGGTTCTCTATGTACTTCCATCCCAGTCAACCCGACTTGAAAACTTAAATCACCTCAAGGCAAGACCAGTGGTTGATATTTAATAGTAATTAAGTGAAGACTCCCACACAGATTTATCACCATCTAACTTAACACAATTTTAGCTCACTCTTGTTCATTTCTTCTCTGTCTCCTCTTCTTTTCCCTTAGGAGACAATAAGTTACACCAAGGCATGAGTTAGGAAGAAATAAAGAAAAAAGTCACAAATCTCAATTCAATACATGTTTTAAACACCTCACTAATCTATAATCTTGAAGAAAAAGAACTGGGAGAGTAAATGAGAGAATCCACATTCGATGCTTGGAGCCATTTCAAATCTAGTTGAAGCACCTGGCTGTATATAAAAAAAACAAAACAAAACAGAGTTCAACAGTGTTGTAGTCTGGTGGGAAGAGCAAGGGGCTTCATTGTCAGACCTGGAGCCTGGTTTCTGTTACTGAGAGCCATGTGACTTTGAACTAATCATTTAAACTTCCCTGACTTGGGCTTTCTCATCTGTAATATGTGGGGATTGGACTTGATTTTAAAGGTTCTTGGCAGCTTGCTAACCAAGATGCAGTAATATGGACAAAGCAGCTGCCTAGTTGCTGAAGAGAGCAAAATGAAGGAAGGTTTCTTTTTTTTTTTTTATTGTACTTCAGGTGATGGCTTACAGAACAAACAGTAGTACACATATTGTTTTATGACATTGGTTAACAACCCCACAACATGTCAACCCTCTAACTTCTCAACCTTTTTTTGCTGAAAATACACATAGCCAAAGATACACCATTTGAAAAATTTCTACATGCACTGTTCAGTGACATTGACTACGCTCTTCCAATTGTGCTGTTATTCTCACTTAAGATGAAGGCTTACAGAACAAAACAGTTTCTCATTTAACAGTTACTATAAATGTTGCCCTATGACAATGGTTAACAATCTCACAACACATCAACAATATCCTTACTCAACCTTGGGTTCCCTATCACCAGCTTCCTTGTCCCCTTCTGTCTTCTGGCCCTTGTCACTGGACTCCTGTACCTCGTTAGTCTCATTTGGTTTTACAGGGCTGTCCACTCACAGGCTGAACAGTGAACCTTGCAGATAACTTCACCACTGAGCTAAATGGGTGTCTGGGGGCAAAGGAAGGTTTCTTGATGTCAAATAGCATGTCACCGTGTTAGTCATACCCAGAGACAGGACTGACATTGTTAATTGTCCTTATATCTGAGAAGTTATGTGAAATCCTGTTTAAGAAGCTTAAATTCTAAATTCATACATACTGGTTTTAAAACAAATATGAGATCCAGACTCTCCATATATAAGGATGTGCGCTAAGCTTTAGGCTCCTACATATCAAAATTGGCCATGTTTCGTATATGACTTTCCAGGGCACTTAGGAGTTTATAATAATCATCTGGTTACTTAATTTTGATGACAAGGTCATCACTTTCACAGCCTAGCTCTTCAGTTCAGTTTCCAAATCATTACTAATCCAAAACTGAACACTGGTTCCAGGACACCTCCTTGGGGACACAAGCCTATCCAATTAATTTTTTTTAAAATATTTTCTTTAACTACTTTTAATTATGGCTCAAATGACAGCCAAACCTTTTCTTTCTCTCTGTCTCTGTCTCTCAGGAGGATTAGAAAATCAGAGCGTGAGGACCTAGCTGTTTGTAGGCGGAGGCTGGTGATATCAGGTAGACTCTTTTACAATAGTTCTTCCTCTCACCTCCTTCCTGCCCCAGATTTTAACAGTTAAGTCAATGAGATTTGATAACTGAATGAAAAGCAGATGTGTGCACATCTGGAATACATGGAAAACCACCTTCCTCCCTTGGAGAAAAGAAGACAAAGGGAAGAGCTGCTTACTGGACAGCCTCCCACTTGTTCTCATATTTCATGGCTTTCTGGAGGATGTCTCTGAAGGGGAGGATCTTTGATGGGGACAATCCCCTTGGAGGAAGAAGAATTGGCAGGGGAGAAGGTTGAACACTCTAGTGTCTAACTCATTGGAGAGTAGGGTATAACCTCCTAATAGAATTTGTTCTCTGTGTGGCAATGGGGCAACAGGCAGAGCCATAGACAAGACTTCACAAAGTTTATAAGGCCTATCTGTACTTGGTGACCTATAAAAGCAAAAGATCTCTGCTTAAGTGAGAGGGAGCAAGCTTTAAACAAATATGAAACTATCACTGTAAAAAGCCAATTATCCTGCTCTACAAGGAGAGAGAAAAAAATTTAAATGTAGAAAACCCTTTTTCATACACATGCAGAGAAAATTCTTACAGATGGTTTAAACAATAGTGTGGGCCCTTGACAATATTATCAAGCTGTACTATTAAAAAGTCAGTACTTGTTAATCCCTAATGTATGGAAGCAAAGGATAGGAGGCTCCAATATTCAAGTTATCTCTCTTTACACGATCTCACCCTTTTAAGACACCTTTCAAATGAGCAATTTTATTCATGTCAAATTTGCCAAAAGCTGCCACTACAATTGTGAATTGTCCTTAGTGAAGTTATCCCAGGAAGTAACACAAATTTATTAGAAGGCAAACCCATGAGAAATTTGCTGATGGTTGGTCAAAAGTAAAGATGCTACTTCTGAGTGTCTGGAGCCCTCTACCCTAAGGTGAAGCTGCTCCAGCTGCTGACCCAAGAAATGAGTAGCCTCCTGGCAGGTGGATGTATAAAAAGAGATCTCTCCCAAAGCCAATTTCTCTTACATGGACAAGGCAGATAAAATTTCTCAGAGACAAACAACACACAAAACAGTAGAAAAGAAAACAGAAGACAGGAGAGGATGTTAAAGCCAAATTTCACCAGAGGACACCAAAGTCTGGCTACTAACCCAAAATCTCAGGATACAAATAATAAGCTTAACCTGAAGGACCGAGAGATCATCAGAATCTTTACTCAGTGCAAAATCGATATAGTTGAATACAAAAAGGCCTCAAGCACGTGAGACTCAAGGGATCTCAGATTTGCACCTTATTACCGAGGGCAACGGTCCCAGTCCATAGTAGCAAGGGTCTTAGCCAAATCTCAGTGGAACCCGAAAAATGTCCCAATCCATTCATTCCACAACCACTGGAAACAAACCTATGGTCCATGAAACAAAATACTATGGGATGTCTCACCAAAGGAAGAGATAGAGTCATTACAGGATTTGGGGGGAAGAGTAGAGTTTACGTAAAATTTAAATGAAGCAGTATTTTAATAGGTGCAAACAAAGCAGGACTGTGTGTAAAGGGATCAACGTCAGGTGTGGACTACAGAGTGTACCCAGTCACCTGTTTTCCTTAGAAACCATAAAGTTAAGATAAATGTGGAATGTCGTTTGTTCAGAAAATCCTTCTCTAAAGTTCTGTACCTGGGTTGAAAACCAAGGCTGCCTTTTTGTGTCAAAGTGACTTAGATCTTCCAGGCAAGAGTGTGATGTTTCATTCTTACTGACGTTATTTCAAACAGTAAAGTTTCTCATAATGCATGGTTTTAAGAGAACAAGATTTCTCACGAGGTCCTTATGACACCTCACAGCTGCTATGTGTCCTTGAGAGAATTATTAGTATTATTTTCTTCTGTCTTCCCATTCTGATGAATAGTAGTTCACTTTCTCAATCCAAGCTAATTTTTACTTTCTAATTAAAAGAAAAATGAAAATAAACCTGTCTAAAAGAGAGACAACTTCATTTATTATGTCCTTGTTGTTAGGTGCCGTCGAGTCCGTTATGACTCATAGTGACCCTATGTACAGCAGAACAAAACACTGCCCAGTCCTGTGCCATCCTCACAGTCATTATGCTTAAGCCCATTGCTGCAGCCACTGCATCAGTCAGTCTCATTGAGGGTCTTCCTCTTTTTTGCTAACCCTCTACTTTACCAAGCATGATGTCCTTCTCCAGGGACGGATTCCTCCTGACAGCATGTCCAAAGTATGTGAGATATAGTCTCGCCATCCTTGCTTCTAAGGAGCATTCTGGTTGTACTTCTTCCAAGACAGATTTGTTCGGTCTTTTGGTGGTCTGTGGTATATTCAATGTTCTTTGCCAACACCACAATTTAAAGGCATCAATTCTTCTTCGGTCTTCCTTATTCATTGTCCAGCTTTCATATGCATGTGAAGCAATTGAAAACACTATGGCTTGGGTCAGGTGCACCTTAGTCTTCAAAGTGACGTATGTCCTTTTCAACACTTTGAAGAGGTCTTTTGCAGCAGATTTGCCCAATGCAATGAGTCTTTTGATTTCTTGACTGCTGCTTCCATGAGTGTTGATTGGAGATCCAGGTAAAATGAAATCTTTGACAACTTCAATCATTTCTCTGTTTATTGTGTTGCTTATTGGTCCAGTTGTGAGGATTTTTGTTTTCTCTGTGCTGAGGTGTAATCCATACTGAAGGCTGTGGTCTTTGACCTTCATCAGTAAGTGCTACAAGTCCCCTTCACTTTCAGCAAGCAAAGCTGTGTCATCTGCATAATGCAGGTTGTTAATGAGTCCTCCTCCAATCCTGTGGCCTGTTCTTCTTCATAGAGTCCAGATTCTCAGATTATTTGCTCAGCGTACAGATTGAATAGGTATGGTGAAAGGATACAACCTTGATGAACACTTTTCCTGACTTTAAACCATGCAGTATCCCCCTGTTCTGTTTGAATGACTGCCTCTTGATCCAGGTACAGGTTCCTCATGAACACAATTAAATGTTCTGGAATTCCCATTCTTCACAATGTTATCCATAATTTGTTATGATCCACACAGTTGAATGCCTTTGCATAGTCAATAAAACACAGGTGGACTTCTGGGCAAAGTGGCACTATAGACAGAAGAACCACGCTGTCCCTCCACAGCAACAATCTGAAAAACTAAGTCAAACAGAGACAAACGTCAATCCTGAAACACTAAGCATCAAATGAAGAGATAAAGAACTCAGCCAAGCACTAAATGGAATAAGAAACTGACAGAGAAAAGAGAATGAGGAGAGATACATGCAGAAGTCCCCTATCAACTAATGCACCACGGATCCGCCATCTTGGACTCCTATCGGAGATCTGTGAACAGGAGATACGAGAAAGCAGCTTCACGGAGCTCCCAACAGGAGACAGAACAACCAGTAACCAGCGATGCACACTTTCTCAACCCCCACCCTTCTTTACCCCAACTTGACCTACTCTGCTTCCTGTGGCCACAGTCTCTTCACCCCGGTGCCGCTTGGATTTCACCCGCAAGCACTGGCCGGCTCCCTGAGTGCCATTTGGTGGCTGCTGGTGTAGCTTTTTCCAGCTTCTTTTGATTTCTTCCATACCTCTCACCACGTCCCCATCCTTTCTCTCAAATACCTGGCTCTGTGTCCATCTTTGCCTCTTTCTGAAGGGGCTGCAAAACACCTCTCAACTGTAAAACTGCTTCCTGGCCCATGCCACCACGCTGGTGGTATACCCGGGAGTTTTGTTTTGATTTGTTCTATTTTGATTTGCTTTTTGTTTGTTTTCTTTTTCTTTTCTCAGCTGGGGAGCCCCTTCTAGCCGGGCAGTACCACGCGGCTTGGGAGCTACTCCCTTACTCTGCACAGAGGCATAGTGGGATCCCTGAGGACATTTCTGTTTTCTTTTTTCTTTTTTGGTTTTTTTTCTGTTTCTTTGTTTTCTTTTCTTTTCTCTTTTCCCCTTTTTGTCTTTCTTCATTTCTCAGTTTCTCATCTCTCTATACTTACCTTTTCTTCCTGTCTCCTGAATACCTGACACTGTGTGAAACCTCTACCGCTTCTAGCCATGCTGTACTTCACGGCCTGGGAGCAACTTTCCCAGTCCTCACAGCTGCACTGGTGGGATCCCTGGAGACTTTTCTTTTTTTTTTTCTAATCTTTATCTGTTCATTTTTTTCTTTTACCCTTTTTCTTTTTCTTTTTTTTTCCTTTTTGTTTTTCTCCAGTTCTTAGAATCTCATCTCTCCATTCTAATGGCAAGTTCCCTTAGCACTTTTTTTTGTTTGTATGTTTTTGGCTCCTGTTCCTCTCTCCTCTCTCTCCTCTTTCCCATACCCATCTTAGCTCCACACATCACAATCTCCCCCTCCTCTTGCCTACCTGCACCATGTGCTGAATATCACACTCCCAAGCAGCACAGGCATGGCCAACAGGAACCTGCCCCGCACTGATTCCCGGCCCACCCAGTTGGCCCTAGTACTTGCCACAAACAACCCATCCCAGCAACTCCCTTCAGCTGGATCCACCCTGCTGCACCATAGCTGAGCGACTGACCCTGCCCATTGGGGAGGAGGTGAAAAGTATCATGCCTACACACAAGCAAACAACAAAGAACTCACAGCCCGTTTCCTCAGACATAACCAAATAAAACAAAAAAGGAGAATGAAATAAACAAATCTACAATCAATGAATGAGGAAAATAACTACAGAATGTCCCAAAGACAGCAGACAATATCAAAACATATACAAAAACAGGACAGGATGGTTCCAGTAAGCATCCAAAATAAAACAGCAGATGACTTTCCAGTAGAAGAAAAGGCACTAGAACTACCTGATAGGGAATTCACATCACTAATATTTGGAGCTATACAAGAGTTGAAGCACAAAGCAGACAAAAATGGGGGG
Source organism: Dugong dugon (assembly GCA_030035585.1). Classification (NCBI taxonomy): domain Eukaryota; kingdom Metazoa; phylum Chordata; class Mammalia; order Sirenia; family Dugongidae; genus Dugong; species Dugong dugon. Next base: position 19,655,018 of record CM057465.1, read on the forward strand.
AAAATAAGACAAATTCATGGAAAATACAGACAAAAAAATGGAAGAATTCAGGAAAATAATACAGGAACAAAATTCTAAAATAAATTCACAACTAGAAATCATACAAAAACAACTATTAGAAATCCAAAAGATAAACAACAAGATTTCAGAAATGGACAGTGTCATAGAAGGACTGAGGAGCAGGTTTAAAATGATGGAAGACAGGATCAGCAGAACTTAAGACAAACACTTAGATACTACTCTGTTGAGGAAAAATCAGAAAAAAGAAAAAAAATGAAGAAACACTGAGAATTATGTGGGATACTGTCAAAAGCAAAAATTTGAGAGTGATCGGAATTCCAGAACAGTGGGAGAAAACAGAAAACACAGAGAGGATCATTGAAGAATTGCTGACAGAAAACTTCCCCAATATCATGAAAGATGAAAATCTGACCATCCAAGAAGCTCAACGAAACCCATATAGGATAGACACCAAAAGAAAATCACCAAGGCATATTATAATCACACTCACTAAAATCAAAGACAAACAAAGACTCCTGAAAGCAGCTCGAGAAAAACAAAAAGTCCCATACAGAGAAGAAACAATAAGACTAAGCCCGGATTATTCAGCACAAAACTTGCAGCAAGAAGGCAATGGGATGACATATATAAAACCTTGAAAGAAAAAAATTACCAGCCAAGAATAATATATCCTGCAAAACTCTCATTCAAATATGATGGTGAAATTAGGACATTTCCAGATAAACAGAAATTAAGGGACTATGTAAAAATGAAACCAGACTTACAAGAATTATTAAAGGGAGTCCTACAATCTGAGAACAAACAACATGAGACCACAGGCTGAATCTAGAATGCAGGATCATACCAGCCAGATACTAACCCAGGAAATGAACTCTCAAGGATTATTCAAAACCAAAAGAATTACAACAGGGAACCAGACAAGTTAATCTGTAAATGACAACAACATCAGAACAACAAAAGAGGGAATAAATGATGTAGGTATAGAACCTTCTAATGGAGACGAAGGCAAGGCGATACCAAGTAGTAGTAGACTGGTTCAAACCTAGGAAGATATGGGTAAATTTCAAGGTAACCACAAAGAAAGTTAATAAACCTACTCATCAAAATAAAGAAGGAAAACATAAAGTCTCAGTAAAAACAAACCTACAAAAACAAAAGAAATGAAAAAAAATCCACAAACAAAAGGAATTCGGCACAGGAGATTAAGAGGAACAAAGAAAACATCAGCACCACACAAAAAAAGCACTACAAAATGACAGCAATAAACTCACACCTATCAATAATTACACTAAATGTAAATGACTTAAATGCACCCATAAAGAGACGGAGAGTGACAGAATGGATTAAAAAAACAGGATCCATCAATATGCTGTCTACAAGACACACATCTTAGAAACAAAGACATAAATTTATTAAAAATCAAAGGATGGAAAAAAATACATCAAGGAAACAGCTCCAAAAAAAAAAAAAAAAGCAGGAGTGGCAATAGTAATCGCAGATAAAATAGACTTTAAAACAAAATCCACCATAAAAGACAAAGAAGGATACTATATAATGAATAAGGGGATGATACATCATGAAGACATAACCATACTAAACATCTATGGACCCAATGACAGGGCTCCAAAATACATAAAACAAACTTTAACAGCACTGAAAAGAGAAATTGACAGTTCCACAATAATAGTAGGAAACTTCAACACACCACTCTCGGTGAAGGACAGAACATCTAGAAAGAAACTCAACAAAGATACGGAAGACCTAAAGGGCACAATAAGCCAACTTGACCTCATAGACATACATAGAACACTACACCCAACAGGTGCAAAGTACACATTCTTTTCCAATGCACATGGAATGTTCTCCAGAATAAACCACACCTTAGGCCACAGGGCATTCCTCAAGAAGACCCAACACGTTGAGATAATACAAAGTATCTTCTCTGACCACAGAGCCATCAAGGTAGAAATTAACAACTGGAAGATAAAGGAAAAAAATCAATTACATGGAAACCGAATAAGACCCTGCTTAAAAACCCCTGCGTAATAGAAGAAATCAGAGGTAGAATAAAAAAATTCCTAGAATGAAACGAGACTGAACACACATCATACCAAAACCTTTGAGACACAGCAAAGGCAGTCCTCAGAGGACAATTTATAGCAATAGATACACACATCAAAAACAAAGAAAGGGACAAAATCAAAACATTAACTACACAACTCAAACAAATAGAAAGAGAACAGCAAAAAAAAGCCCACAGCCACTGGAAGAAAGGAAATAAGAAAGATCAGAGCAGAAATAAATGAGATACAGAATAGAAAAACAACAGAAAGAATCAACAAAACCAAAAGTTGCTTCTTTGAAAGGATCAACAAATTCGACAAACCACTGGCCAGACTGACAAAAGAAAAACAGGAGAGGACACAAATAACCCAAATGAGAAATGAAATGGGGGACATTACAACAAACCCAACTGAAATAAAAAGAGTATTATGAAAAACTATACTCCAACAAATTTGAAAACCTAGAGGAAATGGATAAATTTCTAGAAACACATGGCCTACCCAAACTACAACAAAGTGATGTTGAAAATCTGAACAGACCCATAACAGGAGAAGAGATTGAAAAGGTAATCAAAAAACTCCCAACCAAAAAAAGCCCTGGCCCAGATGGCTTCACTGGAGAATTCTACAAAACATTTACAGAAGAGCTTGTACCAGTTCTACTCAAGCTATTTCGGAGCATAGAAGAGGAAGCAACCCTTCCAAATTCATTCTATGAAGCCAGCATAACCCTGATACCAAAACCAGGCAAAGATGCCACAAAAAAAAGAAAATTACAGACCAATATCTCTCATAAATATAGATGCAAAAGTTCTCAACAAAATTCTAGCCAATAGAATTCAGCATCATATCAAAAAAATAATACACTACAACCAAGCAGGATTTATACCAGGTCTGCAAGGATGGTTCAACATTAGAAAATCAATCAGTGTAATCCACCATATAAATGTAAGGAAAGAAAAAAATCACATGATATTCTTAATTGATGCAGGAAAGGCATTCGACAAAGTCCAACATCCATTCCTGATAAAAACTCTCAATAAAATAGGTATAGAAGGGAAATTTCTCAACATATTAAAGGGCATCTATGCAAAACCAATGGCCAACATCATTCTTAATGAGGAGAGGCTGAAAACATTCCCGCTTGAAAACAAGAAGAAGACAAGGACGCTCTTTATCACCGCTTATTTAACATTGTGTTGGAAGTCCTAGCTAGAGCAATAAGGCAAGAGAAAGAAATAAAGGGCATCCAAACTAGTAATGAAGAAGTTAAACTGTCCCTGTTTCCAGATGATATGATACCATACACAGAAAACCCTAAAGACTCCATGAGAAAACTACTGGAACTAATAGAAAGATTCAGCAGAGTAGCATGTACAAGATAAACATACAAAAATCAGTTGGATTTCTATACACCAATAAAGAGAATGATGAAAAGGAAATCAGGAAAACAATACCATTTATAATAGCCCCTAAAAAAATAAAACACTTAGGAATAAATCTAACCAGGAATGTAAGAGACCTATACAAAGAAAACTACAAAACACTACTGCAAGAAACCCAAACAGATCTACATAAATGGAAAAACATATCATGTTCATGGATAGGTAGACTCAACATTGTGAAAATGACAATTCTACCCGGAGCAATTTACAAATAGAATGCAATCCTGATCCAAATACCAACAACATTCTTTAAAGAGATGGAAAAACTAATCATTAACTTTATTTGGAAAGGGAAGAAGCCCCGGATAAGTAAACCACTATTGAAGAAGAAAAATACAGTAGGAGGACTCCCACTACCTGACCTCAGACCCTACTATACAGCTATGGTAGTCAAAAGAAGACATACAAGTGGCCAACAGACACATGAGGAAATGCTCACGATCACTAGCAATTAGGGAAATGCAAATTAAAACCACAATGAGATACTATCTCACCCCAGCATTACTGGCACGGATCAATAAAACTGGAAATAACAAATGTTGGAAATGCTGCAGCGATATTGGAACTCTTATGCCCTGCTGGTGGGAACGCAAAATGATACAACCATTTTTGGAAAATGATATGGCGCTTCCTTAGAAAGCTAGAAATAGACATACCATACAATCCAGCAATCCCACTGCTAGGAATATATCCTAGATAAATAAGAGCCTTCACACCAATAGACATAAGCGCGCCCATGTTCATGGCAGCATTGTTCACAATAGCAAAAAGATGGAAACAACCTAGATGCCCGTCAACAGATGAATGGATAAACAAACTATGGTACATACACACAATGGAGTACTATACAACGAGAAAGAACAATGATGAATCTGGGAAGTATCTCATAACATGGATGAAACTGGAGGACATTATGCTGAGTAAATAAGTTAATCACAAAAAGACAAATATTGTATGAGACCTGTACTGTCAAAACTCATGAAAAAGTTTACACACAAAAAGAAACAATCTTTGTTGGTTACGAGGGCTGGGAGGGATGGGGGTGAATACTAAATAGATAATAGATAACTGGTAACTTTGGTGAAGGGTAAGACAGTACACAATACTGGGGAAGCCAGCACTACTTGTACAAGGAAATGTCATGGAAGCTCCATAGACACATCCAAACTCCCTGAGGGACTGAATGGCTGGGCAGAGGGCTGTGGGGACCATGGTCTCAGGGAACATGTAGCTCAACTGGCATAACACAGTTTACAAAGAAAATGTTCTACATTCTACATTGGTGAGTAGCATCTTAAAAGCATGTGAGCGGCCATCTAAGATACTCCACTGGTCTCACCCCTTCGGGAGCAAGGAAGAATGAAGACAACAAGATACTAGGAAAAGATTAGTCCAAAAGAATGATGGACCACAACTACCACGGCCTCCACCAGACTGAGTCCAGTACAACTAGATGGTGACCAGCTACCACCACTGACTACTCTGACGGGAGTCAAAACAGAGGGTTCCTGACAGAGTTGGAGAAAAATGTAGGACAAAATTCTAATTCACAAACGAAGACCAGACTTACTGGACTGACAGAGACTGGAGAAACCACAAGAGTATGGCCCTCCGACACCCTTTTAGCTCAGTAATGAAGTCACTCCCGAGTTTCACTGTGCAGCCAAAGATTAGACAGCCCCATAAAACAAAACGAGACTAATGGGGCACAACAGCCCAGGGACAAGGACTAGAAGGCAGAAGGGGACAGGAAAGCTGGTAACAGGGAACCCAAGGTTGAGAAGGGACAGTGTTGACATGTCGTGGGTTTGTTAACCATTGTCATAAAACAATATGTGTACTGTTCAATGAGGAAAAAGGCCCAAAGTTCCTCCTATGAGATAGAGATTAGGATCCCAATCGTCCTATGGAGCTTCTGTTATCTTTCACCACCCTCCCGCTCTGGACCAGTTCTCCCGTGGAGTATGTGCTCAGTGTCTAGCTGGTATACTAGTGAGACAAGACTCTAAAAGTAGGTAAATACACACAGGCCAAAATTAAAGTCAGGGAAGTCTTTTCATTTCGAAAGCCCTAAACTGATAGGGTCACTACAAGTCAGAACCGACTCGACAGCCGCGGTTTGATTTTTTTTTTTAAGCTGATTATCTAATGCTGGAAAATGACATATGGGTTATATTATGGGTGTAAAGGAAGAAAGAATAGTGTCACTAAATATAAAGGTTGTGGATAATATTATTCTTCCTTCCATATGTCTATGTATCTGTTTTCCAAATTTTCATCATGATGATCATTGCCATGTACCGAATAACTACTATGCATCTGTAGTGCTGCAAGTTAAGTACTATTATTCTCCCACCCCACTTTATTTTGAATGAAGAAGGGGTTTCAGAGGCTCAACGGGCTTAAAACTTGCCCAGGTCATTCATCTAAAAAGTGGCATAGTCAGGGGAAGTGAATATGAGTTTCAGCTGTGCCTGATTTGAGCTCTCCGCCAGCCTTCAGAACCCTCTTGGGTCTCTTCCCCCAAACAGTTGCCCCCCAGCCCTTTTGCTTGTTTGGTTGACTTGCCTCCATAGGAGAGGGGAGTCTCTGTGAAATGACGCAAAGCTCAACTTTTGAAGCTTCAAAATTTTAGTTTCACACTTAGAAGTTCTTTAGAAATAGCAAGCTTTTTTGGAACACAAGGAGGCATAAAAGCAAATGCCTTTAGAAATGAATTATGTTTTCTATGACACGATTTTCCAGTCAGATCTGCAAAGGTCAGTCAAAGTAGAACACCTTTGAAAATTTTAAAAAGTCTATGTTACAGGATGGATCGTCTCCAGGCTCAAAACTATTGTTTCATTCTTTTGATGGCAAGTAAAATGAAAACAGAAATCGTAGCAGAGCTTCTGTTCGACAGATGTCAAGTCTGTTATTTTAATCTCAGCTCCTGCTGGGGGATGTGAGGGAAGTTTCATCACCCAGTCAGCACAGTGGTAGGTCCATGAGAGCTACACGCTCAATGCTGTTGATTAAATACACGGTTAAGAATTTTTAATCCTTTCTTCTACCCTCCTCCCTTCCACCAACCCCAGCATGCACACACTAGTGCACACACATTTATGCACACAACAAACACCTTATCAAGTCTCTTATCAAGATCAATTTTAGGATTGGCAACCAACTTCAGATTTGGATGATCTATCTCCTTAGATTATTTGCAAAGAGAATTGAGAATTTATTGGTGATAATCACTATGAAAGTTGTGTGGCAGGAGTGCCAATTCAGGAAATTAAGAGACTAGAAACCTCCCTCACGCCCAAGAAGTTTACCCTCTTGGCTGTGATTTCCACACCCATCCACCTACTTGGTTTCAGCCTTATAGGAGCTAAAGAGGTTGGGAGCGCTTATGCTGCTATGTCCCAGAAGGAGTTTAAGATGCAACAAAATGTATATAGAGCTAATTCTCATGCTCTGGTTCCCTGGGAAAGAAAGGTGGGAAAAAGGATACCCTCATTTCCAATCCCCTTCCACTACTCCAGGCTGCTGAGCCCCTCTGGGAATCCAGGAAAAGAGTGCTGCTTCTAGACTAGCCACATTCCCCAAATCCAGACGCCAGGCACAGGGCAAGATTGGGGCGCAGGGATAGAGGGAGAGCGGATTCATCCCAGGGCACAGAAAAATGCTGGTGTTTTTAAAACTGCTGCCCTGTTCCTTCTCTGGAGTTCCTTCTCTGTTCATTTGCTTGAAAGAATGGACTTCCTTGAACAAGCATTTAAAGATGTCCTTTGAAGTTGCAAAACAGTCCATCCTTGTCCACAAGTCCATCAGCCTTTAGCAGAAGTTTGCAAATTTACACATGACCAATAATCACTTATAGACTAAGACCAAAGAGTGTGAACTCTAAGGTTAACGGAGGAAGAACAAACAAACAAAAAACTGTAACAGGGACGAATGTTTTTAACAAAGTGTTATTCCCTACCTTTTTCCAATCTCCTGCCCACACTCCAGTTCTTTAGCTGATCAGCGTGTTGGATTCAGTGAGGAATTGGGGAAGCTGGGGGTGGGGAGGAACCCTCGTGGCACAGTGGTTAAGAGCTTGGCTGCTAACCAAAAGATCAGCAGTTTGAATCCACCTGCTCATTGGAAACCCTATGGGGCAGTTCTACTCTGTCTTATAGGGTCTGTATGAGAATCGACTCAACAGCAAAGGTTTTTGGGGTGAGGGGGTGGGGGTTGGGGGGGATCCTCATGTCTGACCCCGATTACTGCTGTCATTTGCTAACTGGTCTACCTGCTCTCAGTGCCTCAATCCATCCATCCTTCCTTCCTCCTCCATGTGTCTCCCAGAGTGATGTTTCTAAAGTACAGGTCTACTCACGTCATTCCCAGGTCACACTCTTTTTCAGCTCCCTGTTGCTTACAGCTCTGGTTCTCAGCTGTTGTTCTACCTCCACACTCTTCTGGGGCACAACATACTCCCAGAAGAACACCTCTCACTATACTCAGGGACATCGAGACCAGATGCAGAGGCCCAAAGAGGGGGCCACCCACATTTTGAGAACTGCTGACTTTGTTTAGTTTGGGTTAAAAAAAAAAAATTTTATATATATATATATATATATATATAGTTGTTGTTGTGTGCTGCCAAAATCAGCTCCAACTCATTACGACACTATATGATATGGTAGAACTGCCCCCATAGAGTTTAGAACTGCTGTGATATTTACAGAAGCAGATAGCCAGGTCTTTTCTCCAGTGGAGCTGCTGGTGGGTTTGAACCGCTGACCTTTCTGTTAGCAGCCAAGTGCTTAGCCATTGTGTCACCAGGGCTCCTTTTATATATATATATATATAAAACATGAAATTTACCAGTAAGTATTTTTGAGTGTACAATTCCATGGTGTTAAGTACATTCACAATGTTGTATAATCATCACTATTATCTATTTCAAGATCTTTTTTTATCATCCCAAACAGAAAGTCTATACTCATTAAACAATAACTCCCCATTGCCCCCTCCACCCAGCCCCTGGTAATCTCTTCTGCTTTCTGTCTCTATGAATTTATCTTGTATAAGTGGGATTATACAGTATTTGTCCTTTTGTGTCTGCCTTATTTCACTCAGCATAATGTCTTCAAGATTTGTCCATGTATCAGAACTTTATTCCTTTTATGGCTGCATAATATTCCATTTTATGTGTATATCACATTTAGTTTATCCATTCATCTGTTGATGGTCAGTGAAAACCATTGACTTTTAAAGTGTAAACTCTTAGCACGGATTCAATGCCCACATCAGTCCCACTCACACGTAGTCTCATCTCTGCATACTTCCTGCATCACACCTGTCTTAGTTTCCTAGGGCTGCCGTAGCAAAATACCACAAGCCAGGCGACTTATAAGAACAGTAATTTATTGTCACAATTTTGGAGACTAGAAGTCCAAATCAGGGTATCAGCCTTGTTGATTCCTTCTGAGGGCTCTGAAAGAGAAGCTGTTCCATGCCTCTCTCCTAGCTTCTGGTGGCTCCCAGCAATCCTCGGTGTTCCTTGGCTTGCATCTACATCTGTCTCCATCATCATAAGGCTGTCTTCCTCTGTCTCTCTGTATCTTCTTCTCTTTTATAAGGATACGAGACATATAGGATTAGGACCCACTCTGCTCTGGTATGACCTCATGTTAACTGATAACATTTTAAAATACTCTGTTTCCAAGTAAGGTCATGATCATAGGTACCAGGAGTTAGGATTTCAACATATCTTTTGGCAGACACAATTCAATCAATAACAATGTCCTCTGCTCTCACTGCATCTGAATCCATATTATACTCTCAACCAAGGATTGCAAACTCATATGCCTATGGAAATCCAGACACAGAACTTAAAGGAATGACAGAGGTAAAATGTAAGAAAACTAGGAAATGGTGCAGACTATGGCAAGTTGAAGAGCTCAGGTTCCAGCTTCATCTCCTTCATCCAATTGTTGGACATCAGGTCTTAGAGTACTGCAAATATTTTCACTCATTTGCTCATCAGACTTGCTCTGCACCTGTTTGAAAGTATTTGTACTTCTCTTATGATACTTGTTATTATCTTGTACTCTGAATCACAGTTATTGTGTACATTTCATATCTTTCTTGTAGATTGTGGGTCTGAAGGAGAATATACCAAGAAGTTTTTCAGAAGTTTTAAAAGTATCCTCACTTCTTTTTTTCCCTCAGTTTTCAGCAGAGATGACAAGTGTAAAAAATGGCGTGATGGGGGCATCTGACCTTCTCTAACTTAATGAGGGGAAGAGAGAATCAAGATCAACAGCACAAGGTTGATTCCTATGAGGTGGAGGTCAGACATACCTTCTCTCTCCAAACTTTTTACCAATTCTGACACCAGCTGTCCCTTCCTTAGCACTCTTCTACTTTTCTGCTGGCTTCAATAATTTGTTGCAGTGGCCACACAAAACTCACAGACAATACTCGTGATTATGGGGTTTATTAAGGAAGTACCCAACCCAACCCACTGCTGTTGAATTGATTCTGACTCATAGCAACCCTACAGGACAACGTAGAACTGCCCCCATAGGGTTTCCTAGGCTATAAATCTTTAGGGAAGCAGATTGCCACATTTTTCTCTTATGGAGCAGCTGGTGGGTTTGAACTTCTGACCTTTAGGTTAGCTAAGTAACAGATTACAATTCAACATTAGGAATGATTTGGGATACAGTTCTTCGTCAGGACAGCTTCTTAGCCGTGGCTGCAGGCAGGTGTCTCTCTCTTTCTCTCTCTCTCTCTCTTTGCTCTCAGCCTCTCGGCCTGGCCTCTGCCCTACTTGGTCAAGTGTTACAAAGCTCTGTAGCTCCACCAGTAAATACCCAAGGCGCTCAACTCTGCCAGCAAGCCTCTGCCTGAAGGCCCTCAGCTATCTCGCTCCATGGGCCAGCATACCCACTGTAGCTGCCTTGCTCCGCGAGTAGAAAGCCCACTGTGCCATCTTGCACCAGTCTCCTTGTTCTGCTGCCTCCCTTTCTCTGCTGCTGCTTCTTGTCATCTTGCACCCTCTCTGGTGTTGCAGTTCTCTCTCTCTGTCTCCTGGGTCTAGGAGATTCTCAGCGCAGGGACCCTGGGTCCAAAGGATGTGCTCCACTCCTGCCGCTTCTTTCTTGGTGGTAGTGAGGCCCCATCCCCTTTCCACCTCTGCGATGGCTCGTTTTAAGCCTAACAGGATGGCAAAACTGACCAATCCCCTCATTATGTTTCCATACACTTAATTTGCATGGTCCTACCACCACAAGGGTGTCACACACCTTATTTGCATTGTTAACAAGCTGTCCAATGCGCTTGGTGGGCCACAAGCAACTAGTTTACATAGTCCCACCCAGTCATTTGGTGGGAGTTACAAAACTGTGGCTAGAAAGGCCATATGAAAGCAATCCATCACACTGCGACAAGTAAATGAGATGCCTGGGGCTCAAGCACCTCCTTTGCTCATGTCCTCCTTGGAACATTCATATACATTCTCCCACTCCTCTTTCAGCCTTTTAAAGTCCCATCCACTTGGTCTACTTGAGTTTATAATAAGCCTTGGCTGCAAAAGGAAAAAATTCGCTGGCAGGCGGCAGCGGTGAGCGTGGGTGAAAATTCCTGCTGTCCCAGAATTTGTTCAGCTTTGCACTTGATTTTTTTAAGCCTACTTTCCTACCGTTCTCTGTTCTGGCATTCCTTTTTTCTTACTGGTAGGGTGATCGGGAGCATGTATATCTGCTGTCAGAACAAACTTGAGAATAAAGATCATTTACTCAGTAGATAAAACAAAGATAAGTAGATCATTTGGTCTACTCTGATGTATGTAAAAGGAAAGGTTGGAAGAGGCACAATGTCAGCTTGTTACTTGTGTCCATGGGCTGCAAAAAGCCTCAAGTCTGACTGACCAGCCAGATGAATGAGGGATTAACGTCTGCAGTGAGATCATCTCCCAACAGATACTAATTATTCTAATGATTGCTGGGAGTGCACTCATTTTCAACATGAAGCCAGAGGTCACCCACTTCAGAGCTACCTGAAGTGACTGTTAAAACTTCACATTCCCACACCCCTATGATCTAAGGATTTCTGGAGGAGGCTCTGTGGATCAGCATTTTTAACAAGCTCCCTAGATGATGCTCATGCTGTCCTTGGCTTGAGACCTGCTGAGTTACAGAATCATGTCATTGGGTCTTGGTGGTCCTTCGCACTCAACCAAGGTTGCCAGCTGAGCATAAGGACTAAGAATATGGCTTGAGGTCAGACAGGCTGATCACATATTGGCAGGGTGACTATGAAAAACAACTTAAACTCTCTGTACTCCAGCGTCCTCTTCTATAAAATAAAGATGATAATGGTAGCGCCTATCACTTAGGCTTGTTCTAAGAATTAAATTAATTAATGCATATAGAGCTCCACAGTTCCTGGCACCTAGTAAACCAAAAATCAGTTGCTGTCGAGTTGACTCTGACTCTTGGAGACCCCATGTATGTCAAAATAGAACTGTGCTCCATAGGGTTTTCAATAGCTGATTTTTTAAAAAGTAGATTGCCACGTCTTTCTACCAACGCACCTCTGGGTGGATTTGAACCTCCAACCTCTGGTTAGCAGCTAAGAGTGTTAACCGTTTTCACCACCTAGGAACTCTGGCACATCGTAAGTGCTCAATAAATGATAGCTCTCATTTTCTGCCCAACTCCGTGTTCCCCAAATGTGAGTCATTCACAGACAACCTTTACAATTTTTGCCATACTTGCATAACCCTCTATTAGTATTTTCTCAATATTTTCCATTAAATAACCCACCAGTTTTACTTAGCCTCAACTTAAGAGGTGACATCTGGGAAATAATTGATTCAATACACTATTATATTCTCTTACACATTAAAATTAATACATAACTACTGAAATTTGAAAATGCTCATTTTAGGTACCACCATGGTGGGAAACACTGATCTAATTTAACTTTCATACAGAAAACAGGCTCAGAGAGGTTAAGTGGATTTTCTAAGGTCACATAGCAAGCTGTTGGAAAAACCAGAAATAGAAGGAGCCATGCTTCCTTCTAACTAGGCCAGCATTCTTTATTCCACATTGGCCTGCTGGTTTTTACAGTGTTCTTAAAGGGCACATTGAACTCTACTGAAAAGGAAACATCCTTTGTCACTGTGAGGTTAGCAAACCAAAATAAACGTTATGTATTAAACTGGCCCAAAGGAAACCTACCTTTAGTGTAAAGCAGAGAAGAGAGTTTAAAGCATAGATTTGTCTCATTTCATCCCCAGCAACCCTTGGGTGGGAGCTGGGTAACAGTGCTCAGGACAGGTGAAGCTGAAGAAGCTGAGCCCTGGAGGTGCCTCATGACTGACCCTTGAAGCTGTGACTCCCGGTGACTGATAATGCTGCAGGCAGGAATCAGATGGGGGGAGAGCATTGAAGAGCACAATTTTAGCATCAGATGGACTTGGGTTCTAATCCTGCTGACCACTCACAGCCTTGACCTTACACAAATTACTTAACCTTTCTGAGCCTCAGTTCCCTCATCTGTAAACTTCTCACAGGGTTGCTGGAAAAATTAAGTACTATGTTGAGGAAATGCTTAGTACAGAAGGTAACTTTTATTTTTACCTCACTGTGCATTTTCCAAGACTGAGCAATAGTATGCAATGTGTTATGGACTGAATTGTGTCCCCCAAAAATGTGTGTCAACTTGGCTAGGCCATGATTCCCATGATTCCCAGTATTGTGTGATTGTCCACCATTTTGTCATCTGATGTGATTTTCCTATGTGTTGTAAATCTTGCCTCTATGACGTTAATGAGGTAGGATTAGAGGCAGTTATGTTAATGACGTAGGACTCAATCTACAAGATTAAGTTGTGTCTTGAGTCTATCTCTTTTGAGAAATAAAAGAGAAGTGAGGAAGGGGGGACTCATACCACCAAGAAAGCAGGGCCGGGAGCAGAGCACATTCTTTGGACTCAAGGTCCCTGCGCTGAGAAGCTCCTAGACCAGGGGAAGATTGATGACAAGGTCCTTCCCCCAGAGCCGACAGACAGAGAAAGCCTTCCCCTTGAGCTGGTGCCCTGAATTTGAACTTCAAACTCCTAGACTGTGAGAGAATAAATTTCTCTTTCTGAAAGCCATCCATTTGTGGTACTTATGTTATAGCAGCACTAGATGACTAAGACACAGTGAGATACAATTAGCTTTTAAACCACAGATTAAAAGAAATAGGGAGTAGAACACCTGCTGCATTGAGTGGTTAGAACTTGCATCTCTTCTACTCACATGAGTCCATAGTTCTATGTATCTTTAATACAAAATGCAATTATTTTCTAAAAGTCTGATTATCAGGAAATAAAATTTAACATCGCTTAAAGCTAATTATTAGTTCTTTGTAGCAGTTAAAGTTGATGGTGTGTTGGACATCTTATTATTTGGGGGGAACCAAGCCTGGATGATTAGCATTTTCTAACACCTAGTCATAGATATACAATATAAAACCAAAAAACCAAACTCTCTGCCATCCACTCAATTCGTACTCATAGTGACCCCATAGAGCTTTCAAGGCTATAAATCTCTACGGAAGCAGACTGCCACATCTTTCTCCCACGGAGCTGCTGGTGCTTTCTAACTGCCGACCCTTCAGTTAGCAGTCAATCGCTTTAACCACTGTGCAACCAGGGTTCCCTAGACATGTAAAATAAGTCAATCCAGTTAGAGCCAATCCTGGATCTTTTGATGGAATTCTTAGGAAAGAGAACTCTGTCCACCAGGTGTAGGCCTACAGCTGCTGATAGCCATCTTGCCACCATGAGAGGAGACCTTCCTGAAGATGGAGCCATCACAGAGAAAAGGAGAGCAGAGAGATAGAGATAGATCAAGGCCCAATGATCTTTTTGAGCCCCTGGATACAGCCATGCCTGAATGCAGTATCCTCTACACTTAGTATGTGCCCCAATAAATTCCCTTATTGACTTAAGTCAGTTTGAGCTCAATTTCTTATTACATTTAATTTTTTAAAAATCCTCAACAATAAAATAAGCAATATGCTTTGTTTGGGAAAATTACAGAGAAATAGGTTGTTAAGCCAAATCATTACTATGACAAGCAAAGAGATGAGACACATCTCAAGGGATACAATCTTCATATCTTGTGGCAGTCCAGATTGGTGAGAGGTTTTCTCTCTTAGTACTATGTTTCTACCCTGGTACCTGAGATCCTGTAAACTTTTTACCAAGCTATTCTCAAACTCAGAAGAGCTTGACCCATAACCCTAGAAGTTATCACAATCAAGTTAATGACCATCTCTATCACCTCCTGTCATGGATTTAACTGTGTCCCCCAAAAATATGTGCCAACTTGGCTAGGCCATGATTCCCAGTATTGTGTGACCATTTAGTCATCTGAAGTGATTTTCCTATGTTTTGTAAATTCTACCTCTATGATGTTAAAGAAGTGGGATTAGCAGCAGTTATGTTAATGAAGCAGGATTTAGTCTACAAGATTAGGTTGTGTTTTAAGTCAATCTCTTTTGAGATAGAAAAGAGAGAAGCAAGCAGAGAAACAGGGGGACCTCATACTACCAAGAAACAAGAGCCAGAAGAATGGTGCGTCCTTTGGACCTGTGACTCCTTCACTGAGAAGCTCCTCAACCGGGGAAGATTGATGACCAGGACTTTCCTTCAGAGCTGACAGAGAGATAAAGCCTAACTCTGGAGCTGGCACCCTAAATATGGTCTTCTAGCCTCCTAAACTGTGAGAGAATAAATTTTTCTCTGTTAAAGCCATCCACTTGTGGTATTTCTGTTATAGCAGCACTAGATAACTAAGGCACCCCCTAAAGCTTGCTCATCCTCCTTTGTAATCCTTCCCTCCCGCCCAATCCCATCCCATTCCAAAGTAAACCTTGATATGCCTTCTGTCACTACAGATTAGTTTACATTCTCTAGAATTTTATATAAATGAAATTGTATAATATGTACTTTTTCCTTGTCTCGCTTATTTCATTCAGTAAAATTGTTTTTGAAGTTCATCTATGTTGTTGTATGTATCGTTTTTATTGCTGAATAGTATTTCATTGTATGGCTGTGCCACAATTTGTCTACCTGTTCACTTGTTGATGGACTTTTGAGTTGTTTCCACTTTTTGGCTACTACAAATAAAGTTGCCTTGAATATTTGTGTACAAGTCTTTGTACGGACATATGCTTCCACACCTCTTAGGTAAATACCTGGAAGAGGAATGGCTGGCTCATACGGTTGATGCATATTTAACCCTTTCATGCCAGGTGGTACATATAACAACCATGAAATTTTTCAGCCTCTGGGGTTTATTGGGAAGCTGCTATACCAATGACAGTACATGCTGCTGCAAGGCAGGAATCTTTATGATGTTTGAAACCAAAGAAATGCGCATGTACTAAATATTGACAATTTTTACAGGGTATTATATGAGGTGTCTGAATTTTTGGTAGGAAAAACAGAAATTTTGGAAATCTTTATTTGTTATACTTATGTACCGATAGACCCAGATTGGGTGGGGATTCTGGGATATAATTAGGGGTACTTCATATGTACCACTAAACACTGAAGGTAGGCTTGTGGGAGGAGGCAAGAGAAAAAAATTCATACTACCTACCAAAAATTCAGACACACTCAATGATTCATCACGCTTCCATTAATGAAAACACATGATATCAACAAAAAATTCAAAGCAGAGAATAATTGGGTCACCAGAGGGTTAACTTACTATGAAGCTGTCAAACTGGAAACTGTTTACTAAAGGGACTGTACCTTTTCACATTCCCACCAGCAGTGTGTGAGAGTTCCAGTTCCTCCACAGTCTCACTAACATTTGGTACGGTCAGTCTTCTTAATTTTGGCCATCCTAATAGGTGTGTGGAGTGTCTGGATGGCACAAATGGTTAAGCGTTCAACTACTAGCCAAAAGATTGTCATTTCAAGCCTACCCAGAGGCACCTTGGAGGACAGCACTGGCAATCTGTTTCTGAAAGGTCATAGGCTTGAAAACCCCATGGATCAGTTCTACTCCGCACACATGAGTTGGAATCAACTGGAGGGCAACTAACAACAACAATAAATGTGTAGTAGTATCTCATTGTAATTTTAATTTACATTTCTCTAATGACTAATAATGTTGATAATCTTTTCATGTACTTGCTTGCCATGTGTATATCTTCCTTGGTGAAGTGTCTGTTCAAATCTTTTTCCATTTTTTAATTGGATTGTTTGCTTTCTAGTAACTAAGTTTTGAAATTGTTTGTATATTCCTTTATCAGGTATGTGATTTACAAATATTTACTCTTAGTCTGTGACTTATCTTTTCATTCTCTTAACCGTGTATTTTGAAGAGTAAAAGTTCTTAATTTTGGTAAAGTTCAATTTATCATTTTTTTCTATTAGGAATTGTGCTTTCTTGTCTTAACTAGGAAATCTTTGTCTAACACAAGGTCACAAAGAATTCCTACTATGTTTTCTTCCAGAAATTTTATAGCTTTAAATTTTATGTTTAGGCCTATAATCCATTTTGTGTTAATTTTGTATATGAGGCAAGGTATTAACTGAAGGTTGAGTTTTTTTGTTTTTTGGAATGTGAATATCAATTGTTCCATTTGTTGAACAGATTATCCTTCTACTGAATTGCTTTTGCACCTTTGTCAAAAATCAGTTGACCAAGAGTATGTGAGCTTATTTCTGAACTCTATGTTCTACTTTAATATTTTCTTTTAATCTCACATTTTTTCCCTAAAAAATCTTGAGAATTTAAAATTTCTTTCCACAATACTCCCAGTTTTGTTTTAATATAAAAAATAATGTAGATGCTCCAGAAAGATACACCATGTTTCACCTACAGCTTTGGGTGGATTCCGTGGCATCCGTCCTTCCCACCCTAAGGCTTGCAAACTCTAATTTGAGAATCTCAGATGAAATTGGAGAATTTACAGGGACCTTAGAGGTCATTTAGAAGTGCCTTTACGTTTTACAGATGTGAAAACTGAGAACACAGATCACACAGCTGGTAAGTGAGAGAGCCAGCTGAGAAAGAAGAAATACTATTTTTGTGCTGCTGAGAGGTTGGCCCCTAATCCTGACTGCCTCCCACTATGAGATCTGCAGGTGAAATCAACTCTCCTCTCTGTCTCAGGACATCAGAAAAGTGAAATAATGCAATCTTCCTCAGAGAGTTTACCTTGAGGGTTTACCAAGGGACAAAAATGCCTCAAAGTCAACAAAAAGGGGAAATCAGGGACAAAAAAGCATAGCTACATGTAGGATTTCTAACCACTAGCAAGGCAGCCATCTGGGAGAGAACTCTTAGAAGGGGTCCACATACAAGGCAAGGATGACACTAACCACCTCTTCTTTCTCTCAGGATGGATTGCTGCTTGTAAATTGAGGTAGAAAACAGTCCCATTTGTGGACTGGGATGAAAAAATGCTGATGAACAAACATTCCTCCTCTCCTCATTCTTGGCTATTATTATAATGGTCTCTTTCCTCCAAACATTAGAAATCATCATCTAATTGATTCATGTGAAGTGGGACTTCCTAGTATTCTTTGAAGTAACTAAAAACCACTGCCCTGACCAATCAACAGTTCCCTCATAAATGCAAGCATTCTTAACAAGGAATACCCAGTGTATCTAAATCAACAATAATATGAATGGTTAACCCTTGTAGAGCACTTACTATGATTTTATGCACTTTTCATATACTAAGTCATCAAAACTCAGTGAGAAGACCAGAACTAGATGGTGCCCAGCTACCACTACCGACCATTCTGACCAGGGACACAGTTAGAAGGTTCAAAATAGAGAGAAAAATGTAGAACAAAACTCAAATTCCTACTGGACCTATAGAGACTAGAGCAACCCCCGAGAGTATCGCCCTAAGATACCCTTTGAACTTGGAACTAAAGCAACTCCCTACAGTCACCTTTCATCCAAATAATAGATTGGCTTACAAAATAAACAATATTACCTGTGAATACTGTGCTACCTTAAATAATCAACTATATGAGACCAAATGGTCAACATTTACCCTAAAACAAAGCTGAGAAGCTAAGGAGGGTCAAGGAAGCCTGATTAATGGAAGCAGAACAAAAAAAAATGGAAATATTGAGAATGTTGACACATTGTAAAAAAATGTAACTGATGTCGTAGAACAAGTTGTATAAAAATTGTTAAATAGGAACCTAATTTGCTATATAAACTTTCACCTAAAACACAACAAAATACATTTTAAAAAACAAAAAAACTCATTGAGACAGTTAATGTAATTAATATCACCAAATTGTACACCCGAAAAATGTTGAATTGGCAAATGTTGTGTTATATATATTTTTATAGCAATTAAAAATTAAAAAAAAAAAAACTCCTTGAGATGAGAACTATTATTTTCCTCAGTTTATAGAAGACAAAATGGAGCCACAGAGAAGTTAAATAATTTGCCAAGGGTCAAACAGCTTGCCTGGGCTACCTGGGTCCAGAGGCCTTAGTAAACCCATTGCTGGCATCTCCAATCAACACTATGGTTTGGAATGCCCCCTTGATCTCTTCTAACATGATTTATGGACATGGTTATGAAAGTTCAACAGCCCCGGGTGAGCAGAGTTACTGACCATGCTGGTGGCCAGTTGGAAAGAGCATAAAGCAAGGGAGTGGACGGAGGCCGGATCTCCTGCCTGGTGGGCTCTGAGTCATGCTGGTCTGCTGGGGCCAGCCCTGTCAGCCTGTCCCCATCAGCTGTCTCTCTGTCTCATGGTAGGACCAGGACTCGGAGATGGGAACTGCAATTTATAAGCTCTCAGACAAGATCAACTTTCAGTTGAAGAAAACGCACAATCCTGGTAGGTTACCCTTGGTTCTGACTTTCTGGTGGCACCAGGGCTGCTGGGAGGAATGAGTCTCCGCATTGATTCAACTGCTTGTGCCTTTGATGTTACACAAAGACCCAGCTGGCATTCAGGGCTATGGCTAAGTGTTTCAAGGCCTGCTGCTTTGATTTCTTGTCATCTGAGTTTGTTTAAAAGCCATTTTACAAGTAAGCTTTATTTCTTGTAGGCAAATGTCCTTCCACCTTTTGCACAAGTTAAACAAAGGATGGAGACAACTGAGCCCTGCAGCTTCTTTCTATGACAGGACAGCTCAGTAGGTTTAATTTTCCATAACAGATGTAACATTCACTCCAGCATTATTTTGACCAGTTATAAATATCAAGGACATGTGTTCTGCAGTTCAGATTCTGCTTAAAAGGATTCAGGGACTTCCAGGCTTTTGTCCATGGCTTCCAAGTCGTTCATGGGAAGCAGCAGAAATGCGTTCCTACTTGCAGAGCTGGAAGGTGAATTGTGGGAGGGGCCCAGCTGCAGGGACACAATTATAAAATGCATGGGAGAGCCTGAGATGTCCTGTGGCTTCAGAAAGGGTAGATCTTTACTTCCAACACAATCTAAATGGAGCTTTAATAGAAACGAAATGTTAAGGAAGAAAGGAGGATCTCCCACTTTTCTCTTGCCAGTGGCTGACAGATAATTCATCCCAAGGCTAGTAACAAAGAACTCTGCAAGGTTGGGAGTAGGAAGGAGATGGCACAGAAGTTGTGTGTGTGTGTGTGTGTGTTTGTGTGTGTGTGTGTTCAGAGTGACAAGAACTGGAATAGACTTAGAGAGGAATTCTACCTGGTTTTAAGCCATAATATGTCTTGTTTCTTGGTGTAAGCAGCCTTTACACTAAGCTATGGGAAATGTTGCTAGTGCTGTGTGTCTGCCATGTGACCATTTTACTATTGTTATCTAGAGGCTTTTACAAAACCAGCAAGTAGCTGTTTTTCTAGAATAGAAAACAATGGTCTGGTAGTAAGGCAATGCATTACCATATTTCATCAAATCTAAGACACCATCAATTGTGACATATGCCATCATTTTACATACCACTGAGGAAGGAAAATTCTGTCAATAACACTATGACCTGCCATTCGGTGTAAGATGTATGCCCATTTCAGAGATGTTTGCATGTTAAAAATGTGCCTTTTATTATAGATAAAATTCAGTGGATAGCCTTCCAAAGTTCTTTTTAGTATTATAAATCAGTGCTTCCCCATCCTACCAAAATTCCATTCACAATAAGGGATAAAATTTTCCTGATGCGTGGGTTTTGTTTTCTTTTTTTCCCAAGTGGACTTCTGGTAGACAAAAACAGTGGGCCTGCCTTAGGCTATGCGTTCTAGAGATAGAGATTAAAATTAATTATGAACAAGAAATAAAAATGCAACAAAAGAGAAAATGTTTACTAATGTCATTAGTGAATTCTCTATTAGAATAATGTTGACTAGCACACAGATCTCTAATTTCACTTGTCTGTATTGCATTTATTACCACACTGTTGCTGTTGTTAGTTGCCATCGAGTTGTGTCCAACTCATAGCAAGCCCATGTACAACAGAACAAAACGTTGACTGGTCCTGGGCCATCTTCACAATCATCAGTATGCTCAAATCCATTGTTGTGATCACTAATGGCCAAATCACCTTGTTCTTTTCTGTGCTTATCTTACCTGAATTCTCTATGCCACATGACATTGCAGACCTGACTCTTTTCTTGAAACTTTCTTGTATCTTGAGTTCCTTGATCACACTCTTGCTTATTTCTCTTTTTCCCTCCCTGCCTTTTACTTCTCAGCCTCCTTTAAAACTCACCTTCCTCTGTGCACTCCTTTAATATCAGTTCTGACCTTGCTCTAATTCTTAGTATAATAGCAATAGCTGCCACTTTGTGCAAGCTGCTACTCTAGAACATTGTAGGACTAGCCGTTACATCGTTTAAGCTTCACAAAAGCCCTGTGAGGCTACATTATCCTGCCTATCTTACAGATGGTAGCTTGAGGTTCAGAGTGGGACCTGGAAGCAGGCCTGAGCTATTTTGGCAAGAAATTTTGAGTCCAGGTACCAAGAAAGTGAGAACAAGAAGAGGACAGTGTTGGCTCCAGGTGAATGTATCCCTTGAGCACTGTGAAAAGGGCCCAAGACAGGGGTCTTGGCAATACTATGTGTGTATCCTCCAGGGGTATGTAAGATAATCCATTAGGGACTGAGAAGATATTGGACATTCTATTTATACTTAATTTTCAATATCATCCTTAAAAATTTACTAGTATAGTAGTAAGGAGCCCTGGTGGCGCAATGGCTAAGCACTTACCTGGTAACCAGAAGGTCAGCAGTTTGAACCCCCCAGTCACTCTGCGGGAGAAAAGACCTAGCCATCTGTTCCTGTAAAGATTTATAAGGTTGCTATGAACTGGAATCAACTCAATGGCACACAACAATGACAAAGTATAGTAGTACATGTATATAATTATAAATAAATACATGCCATACATTGGAGGTACATGTTCATTTTGTTTTTCTTTTTACTGACCACAGTATGGGTTTAAAACTGTTTAGAAACTTTGTTGTAGAGATTATGTTGATTACTAGTGAAGTTGATCAAAAGGGTTTTTAATTCATCTCCTTCCCTTGAATTTTGTAGTAACCCCATCCACTCCCACACACTGCTACCAGATGGACTTTTTTACAATATAGGCCTGATTTATCAAACTTCTGCCTAAAACCTTTCAGTTGTTTTCCATAACCTAGACTACTTCTAAGATTCATCTCGAGTGTAACCTCCTCTAGGAGCCTTCCTCCACCTTCCGAGACTGACCTAGATGCCTGTTCTGCGTCCCCACCATACAGGGTAGCATTTGCCACACTGTATTGTGAGTGTTTCTTCTCATCCATTTCCCCCAATAGGGGTAAACTACGTTTTCTATCTCTGCGTTCTTAACTGTCTAACACAAGCCCTGGCACGAACTTTTTTTTTTTTTTTTGCATGAATTCAAGAACATATACATGCATGAAGAATAAATAAGTCTCTGCAAATTAATTGAGTTTGACTCTTGAGACTGGTTTCTAAGTCACCTCTGGATACCATTTGCTAACCTAGGTCCCTACTCCCCTCCTATATGCTTAATTCTGGCATCAGCACATAAAATATTTTTATAATGATGATGACATAGACTGCTTTATTCTCGGCTGGAGTAAGAATAAACTCACTCTAAATTTTTCCCCAGGGCTTTTCTTTCCCTGACGTCACTTTAATAGGTAAAGTTATTTTCATAATAAGCTCCCTTAAGTATTTCACAGTCTAAGACCTCTTTTGAATGGTTTCCATTACTAGACTGGTGTTTGGAGAATTCTATTTGCTGATAAATAGAGTTGTAGAAGTTCTTAACTATGTACTTTAGTGAGGCTGAGAGAACTCTTTTTATTCTTTTTATTTTTTTATTTTCTTGTACTTTAAGTGAAAGTTTACAATTCAAGTTAGTCTCTCATACAAAAATTTATACATACATTGTTATGTTGAGAGAGGTCTTTTTAAAATATTTATATTGGAAAGCAGTTTGGCAGTTCCTTAAAAAATTAAACACAGTTACCGTACAACTCAGCAATTCCACTTCTAGGTATATACTCAAGAGAATTGAAAATATATGTCTACATAAAAACTTATACATGAATATTCGTAGTAGTCCAAAAGTGGAAACAACCTAAATGTTCATCAACTGATGAATGGATAAACAAAATGTGGTGCACACATACAATGGAATATTATTCTGCCATAAAAAAGAATGAAGTACCGAAATTTACTGTAACATGGATGAACCTAAAAGTCATTATGCTAAGTGAAAGAAATCAGTCACAAAGGACTATATAGTACGATTCCATTTGTATGAAAAGTCCAGAACAGGCAAATCCATAAAGACAGAAAGTAGAAAGAGGGAGATTGAAAGTGACTGCTAATCAGCCTGGGGTTTCTTCTTGGGATGATGGGAACGTTCTGGAGTTAGTGGTGAATGCCTCCTTCATTTACGAATGAAACTATTATTCAATTTAGGGCCAAGAGGCTGATCCCCCATTGCCCCTGACCAATGTACAACAAGGTGAATATACTAAAAACCACAGAATTTTATACATTAAAATGGTGGATTTTATCCTATGTGGACTTTATCTCAATTTTAAAAAAAGCAAAAATATATATTTAGAGTAACCTAACTTCCTGTTTTTGTGAAGTGTATTCACTGATATTGTTTGGATTTCAGAGAAGGCCAAGACAGTCCAGGTTTAAATAGTTCAGCATATTGTTGTGAACAGATGGGCCAGTGGCGTCACTAGGGTTGATGGCATCCAGTGCAGTAACTCACGGTGTCACCCTCCTCATGCTAATTTCCGCAATACTGTAGCTAAAACATTAGAAAATTTAACAAAATCAGAGACTATAAAAACACCAGCAGCAACAAAAACAACAATGCATGCTTATAGCACATGCAGACGAAACTACATGATTCGAAATGTCATTGTAAATGGGTAATAATGACAGCTCTGACCTGAGTGCATCGGAAGATTCAAAAAGTAAATTAACATAGCGTTTTAGCCTTGTAGGGATATTGATACATGTAAGCTGGGCTTACGAATTTTTTTGTTGTTGTTATAACTAACTACAGGGATATTTTTATAAAAAATAAAAAATTTCTTACTAAATAGGCAATAGATAAGTGGTATCTTGGGTGAAGGGTGAGACAGTACACAATACAGGGGAAACTAGCGCAACCTGTACAAGGAAAGGTCATGGAAGCCCCATAGACACATCCAAACTCCCTGAGGGACTGAATTGCTGGGCGGAGGGCTCTGGGGACCATGGTCTCGGGGAACATCTAGCTCAGTTGGCATGACACAGCTTATAAAGACAATGCTCTACTTTCTACCTTGGTGAGTGGTGTCTGGGGTCTTAAAAGCCTGTGAGCGGCCATCTAAGATACTCCACTGGTCTCATCCCTTCGGGAGCAAGGGAGAAAGAAGAGAACAGGATACAAGGAAAAGATTAGTCTGAAGGACTAATGGTCCACAGCTACCAAGGCCTCCACCAGACTGAGTCCAGTACAGCTAGATGGTGCCCGGCTACCACCACTGACTGCTCTGACCAGGATCACAACAGAGGGTTCTGGACTGAGCTGGAGAAGGATGTAGAGCATAATTCCAACTCACAAAAAAAAAGACCAGATTTACTGGCCTAAAGGAGACTGGAGAAACCCCGAGACTATGGCTCCCAGAGACCCTTTTAGCTCAGTGGTGAAGTTACCTCTGAGGTTCACTGTTCAGCCTGGGAGTGGACAGCCCCGTAAAACCAAATGAGACTAATGAGGTACAGGAGTCCAGTGACAGGGGCCAGAAGGGGACAAGGAAGCTGGTGATAGGGAACCCAAGGTTGAGTAAGGATATTGTTGATGTGTTGTGAGATTGTTAACCATTGTCATAGGGCAACGTTTGTGGTAACTGTTAAATGAGAAACTATTTTGTTCTGTAAGCCTTCATCTTAAGTGAGAATAGCAGCACAATTGGAAGAGCGTAGTCAATGTCACTGAACTGTGTATGCAGAAATTTTTGAAACGGTGTATCTTTGGCTATGTGTATTTTCACCAAAAAAAAAAGGTTGAGAAGTTAGAGGGTTAATATGTTGTGGGGTTGTTAACCAATGTCATAAAACAAGATGTGTACTACTGTTTCATGAGAAACTATTTGTTCTGTCAGCCTTCACCTGAAGTAAAATAAAATATTTTTTAAAAAAAGGCAAAAAATAAAATAAAAAATTTCTGCAGAAACATTGCACAAAAATTTTATAGACAGTCATTTTGGTGTCACCCCCTCTGACAGTGTCACCTGGTGCCACCTGCAACCCCCACATGCCCCCACTGACGCCACTGAAATGGGCCCTACACAATTGTGTTTTATTACGCCAGTTCAGATGCTGGCTTTTGTTTGGGGGCCTTAAATCTCCCTCTACCTGTCAGATAGAAGGAGACCAATATATAGCTAATGAAACGTCTTGGGTGCTTTCTCTTTCAGAGGGTAAATACATGTGTCATTCTCACTGCCGAAACCTGGTGCATCTGGATTATCCACAAAATGGGAAATTACCAAGCTGTGTGCCCACTTGCGAAGTAAGACATTCAAGCAAAAACAACAGTCAGGTAGGCACTACTTGGTGTTTGCACAGGGCCGGGTTTCAGGCCATCCCATCACTCATTCGCCAATAGAATAGTCTCTTTACCCCCGTGCCTTACCTGTGTATCTTCATAGGCTCTAGCTCATGTTCATTCTTAGAGGGAGTCCTATTGGAAGCTTAACTATGGGTTTTGATTTTATCTATAACATAATAGAATGTGTCAATAGTTTTATGCAACAAAACTGTCATAAAACACAAGGCTTTAATCTGCGTGATTACTTGTCACATCCAGGATGCAGTCTTGTTGGCAGACAATTCTTCTTGTTGTTAGCTGCCTTCGATTCGGCTCCGACTCATAGTAACCTCATGGATAACAGAACGATACGTTGCCCAGTCCTGTGCCATCTTCATGATCGTTGCTATGTTTGAGTCCATTGTTTTGGCTATTGTGTCAATCCACTTCACTGAGGGTTTCCCTCGTTTTCATTGACCCTCTACTTTACCAAGCATGAAGTTGTTTTCTAGGGATTGATTTTTCCAGACGACAGGTCCAAAGTAAGGTAGCTGAAGTCTCTTACTGTTGCTCAAAATAGGACTTGGAATTCGAATGTGTGTGTTGGTTATTTTTCCATCTGATAAAGGACCTTAGCATGAACACACTCATGGGGAATCCATCAGTTCTTATTGGTTCCATTAAATCACGGATTTCCAAATAGTAGATCAGGATCTACTTCCTGATAGATCCTCAAGCTGGTTTCTGCCAGCACCTCCATCTTCACTCTGTTCTCCCTGGTTTGCTGAGATTCCCAGAAGGAAAGGGGGTACAACTGGCAGTGATACCTGCTCTTCCACATCCCTTCTCGACACTATCTTTTTAAAAGGTTGGAGGCACTTGCATTAAATGATCTTTGAGTGTCATTTAATGCTCATGGATCTTGGCATGCTCATTGGTGTGTTTGACTAGGATTACTGAAATTCACGCAATAGTCAACCTTCCGTCATTTATGAACGAAACTATTTTTCAATTTGGGGCCTAGAGGCTGATTCCCCACTGCCCCTGACCAATACTGAGAACAGAAGACCAGATACATGCTTTTGCCACTAGTTTTTCCCCCTAACAAAGTCAACTCTTGATCAGAGTGGTAATTGCTGTTTTGAAGACTTTGTTCAACATGCATGGTTCACATCTGCTAAATTCCCATTCAACTTAAATACACTTGGCAGGGGCAGAGCAAGGGAATGGAGAATCTGTAAAGGGCATGAATAATAATTTTTCTGGCAGACTGGTGGCTTCATTTTAAGTAGTGACTGATGTAAATTTAAAACCGGAGCCCCCTTTGGAGTTCCTGTAGAGTTGTACAGCCTTAAAACGAACTTCAGAAAATGCCTTCATCTCAGGAAGAAGAACTTGGATTAGGGATGCAGTTTATAATTTAATAGGATGACTTTGGAGAGAGCAGGGAGAACAAAGGCATGTTTGTTCCACTCAAAAAAAATGTAGAGTTCAAGTGTAAGGTTTAAACAAACGCCTTAGGAAGTTTCTTGAAAGGTACTTGAACTACCAACTCTTGAATAACTTATGTTATTTTCACATATAAATTTTTCAAAGTAATACAGAGTATTCCTATGTACAGGGGCGAATTATCTAATAGGCAAGGTAAGCAGGGTGCTTACCTTGCTTACCAGATCATTTGCAGTGAACAATTTCACTACAGATTAGTAAGTAAGCACAAGTAAGCTCATGCTTACCTTGCTTACTGTATCATCCGCCCTGTCAGGGATTGTAAATTTGAAAAGGGGCTGATTCTGTGGGAAGGTTCTGTTGGATTGGAAGAGAGACAGATGCCAGCCATACCCAGAAGCAGAATTTTTGAAAAGGTGAAGAAATGTGAAGTTTTTGTTCATTACAGATGATCTGGCAAGCAAGTTAAGCATCAAGCTTACCTTGTCTATTGGATAATCCATCCCTGCCTATGTGGCTCTAGAAGTTTTAGAAAAATGATAATTTGATATTTGATTTTAGTTCAATTATTTTCAGATTGGTGAATTTAAGACTCAGATGTTAATGCTTTGGGGAGCCCCAGATTAAGTTCGTAGACAGGCCTATGCAGAAGATTTGACAGAAGCTTTCCCCAGAAGCTAAGTATAAAATTCTTCTCTATTAGGGTGAGAATCTCCCCATCTGGGAGTGCCATTCTAGCATATAATTTCCTGTATATACATCTATGGAGTCCCTGAGTGGAGCTTGGCTGCTAACAGAAAGGTTGGTGGTTAGAGTCCACCCAAAGGTGCTTCGGAAGAAAGGCCTGGCAATCTACTTCTGAAAAATCAGCTACTGAAAACCCCACCAAGTACAGTTCTACTGTGGCACACAAGGGGTCACCATGGGTCAGAATTGACTCTACAGTAACTGTTTTTTGTTTTTGTTTTTTATACACCTATGAAATAGGAATAATGAGATGTACCTCACAGGACATCGTAAGAATTAAATTAGATACTGTCTTAGGCTGGGTTTTCCAGAGAAGCAAAACCAGTAAAGTGTATAAATATGTATATAAAGAGAGAGAAATTATATCAAGGAAACAGCTCACGTGATTATAGAGGCTAGAATGTCCCAAGTCCTTGGATCAGGGTAGAGGCCTCTCCCAAGTCACACAGCTGCAGAAACTGGCAAGCCCAAAATCAGCAGGTCAGAGAGCAGGGCTCCCGCTCACAGGCTGTGCAGATTGACAAATCCCAGGTTTGGCAGATAAGCTGACAGCTCAAGTCCCAAGAACAGGAGATGAGACGACAGGAAGCAGCCGCAGGATCCAGAGAGAGCAAAAAGCCAGAACGTCTGCTTATATACAGATGTGGGCCACACCCCCAAGGAGACTCCCTTTCATCTGATTGGCTACTCACAGTATATTCAATCATGGGAGTGATTACATTAAAACACTGACCATGGCCCAGCCAAGATGACACACAATCTTAACCATCACAGATACTAAATTTTTCCTTTTTATGAGGCATACCCAATATTAAAACACATTGTTTTAATAATATTCTATTTAATCTATTAACTCTTGTAAACTGGGATTTGAAACTGTACTACTTAGTTTTCTCTTATTTGTTTTGAAGGTACAAAATGATAAATGCAATGATTCTAAAGCCATTAGTGAGATTTAATGTCTTGGCAATAGCTCAAGACTCACGATATTAACTTTTAGAAATGTGTGTCAGCTGACTATATAACAAGATCTCTTAGTCCAATTATAATTCCCAACGCTGTTGGCTTTGGCCAGTGATAGAAGGATGCACTTCAGAATGGTTTCACTTGAGTGGAGACATTTAAAAAGAACCATTCGAGCAGACTCTCCTAGAAGATGTAGAATTTGGAGAAACATCAAGAAAACAATTTCTTCACTATTATTTTCCTGTCATTTTTTAATATAGTGAGAATTCTGAAAGATTGTTGAAAAGCACTTTACCACTATGAAACATATTTTAGAATATATTTAGTTATTTATCAGTATCAGATTTTGATGAGACTGGGTATTCAGTTTCTAAGTTCAATGTTACAAAGATTATGAAACTCAAATTTGGCTGACTTTTTAAATCAAATGACTTTTGTACTGCACTTTTTTGTGATTGTGAAAGTAATGCATGATTATTACAGAAACTTTGGAAAATGTAAAAAAGCTTAAGGAAAAAATTGTCTATAATCCCACCACCCAGATATGATCACTCTTAATATTTTAGTGTCTTTTCTCCCTCTCTCTTTTCAGTGCCTTTTGTCTCTATATATATTTCTTTGTAAAATTAGAATCATTGTATGTACAAATATGTTGTTGTTAGTTGCTGTCAAGTCGATTCCAACTCATGGCAACCTCATGTGTGCAGTGTAGAAATGCTCCATAGAGTTTTCAAGGCTGTGACCTTTGAGAAGCCGATCTCCAGGTCTGTCTTCCAAGGTGCCTCCGGGTGGGTTTGAACTGCCAATATTTTGGCTAGCATTCGATCAAGTGCTTAACCATTTGCACCACCCAAGGTCCCATACATATATGTATGTGTGTGTATACATATTTTTTCTAGTTTTCATTATATTGTGAGCATTTTCTCTATCTCTATATGTTCTTTAAAACCATGATTTATAAGGTATAATATTTGATGTCTTTGAATTACGGTATTGGTGAAGAATATTGAATATACTATGGACTGAATGAACAAATCTGTCTTGGAAGAAGTACAGGCAGAGTGTTCCTTAGAAGCAAGGATGGCGAGATTTCGTCTCACATACATTGGACATGTTATTAGGAGGGACCAGTCCCTGGAGCAGGACATCATGCTTGGTAAAATAGAGGGTCAGAAAAAGAGGAAGATCCTCAGTGAGATGGACTGACACAGAGGCTGCAATAATGGACTCAAACATAGCAATGATTGTGAGGATGGTGCAGAACAGGGCAATGTTTCATTCTGTTTTACACAGGGCCGCTATGAGTCGAAACCTACTTGACGGTATCTGACAACAACAGTATTTAAACTTACGGATATTTCATACTTGATTTAAGAATTCTCTTATTGCTTTCGGTGTTGTTTATTACTGTTGTAAATAAAACTGCAATAGTGTCTTTGTATGTGAATCTTTTCCTGCATTTCTGCTTGTTTCCTTAGCACAGATTCCTGAAGGAGACACATATTGCCAAATTCTTTAACAAAAGTTTGTACCAGTTCACATCCTCACCAGCAGCTCCTAAGCAGCTTATCTCACTGTAAATCCACCTGTAGTCTCTAGCATAATGTATTCAAATTTTTAAAATTTTGTGGTTAAAAAAAAAAAAGATTTGGGAAGTTGGAGTCGGAAAATGATTGAGTGGTTGGGTCTATTCCGATTTTTCAAAATTGTAATTCGTGAAGTTAGGACTCAGAGGTTGGTAATTTTCAGAAGCCGTAATCTGGTCTTTCTCAGAAAGGCTATGCAGACATATGTGGTGAATATGTACTTCACAACCAGTTATCCTCGTGGGGCTTTGAGGGTGGCTCTTCCTTCAGAGTCAGGAAGGAAATGGAAGGTCTGAGAGAACCAGCCGATAACTCAGCACCATAGCCCACCAACACTTGTCTGACTGAGGTGAGGGTGGGAACCTAAGGGTGAAAGGCATTGGAAGAGACATGGGAGATCAGAAAAACAGCCTCAGTTATTAAAATTCAAGGGATTTGACTAAATATGGGTAAAGACTTCCTACACTTTCTCCAGCTCTAGGTCCTACAGGCCACAATACGTATCTTTAAAAAAAATTTTTTTATTGTGGTAAATACATAATATATAACATAAAATATGCCATCTTCACCATTTTAAGTGTACAGTTCTATGCCACAATACATATTCTTAAAGTCGTTACGTGTTTTGTTTTCTTTGTGTGTGTTTGGTCCCGATGTAGCTACTCAGACTTTTAATTTCTCCCCATATAGCAGCAATTATTAAGTTCAACCTTATGAAATTGCCATTTTTCTAGGTCAGAAATGGTTGAATAGTGGTTCATTTCATATGGTTCAACCTCAAACATACCTAGGGAATTATCCTTACTCATTATAATTCAGTGGTAACGTTTTCTATTGATAACACCTGTACCATCGACGTCACTGTTTTTCTCCTTTTGGTAGATGCTGGCATGGCAATCAGTAGGAAAATAACTTTCTCTTGTTAAGCTCCACCTAAATTGGTGTGTTTGTGACAGCAAAACCACCAGAGGGCGCTCGGGCATTGACTATGTGTGCTTGCCATGGGTTGCAAAGGAAAGCCTAGGAAATACATAATGCTTGCTAGAACAAATCTGTCCTGAAAGAAATGCAGCCAGAGTGCACCTTAGAAACGAGGATGATGAAACTTCATCTCATTTACTTTTGTTTTGGACATGTTATCACGAGGGTCATCATGTTCGGTAAAGCAGAAGGGAGTTACCGTATTGGCTGGTGTAATTGATCCTGATTACCAAGGGGAAATTGGATTGATATTACATAATGGAGGTAAAGAAGAACACGTCTGGAATACAGGAGATCCCTTGTTGTTGTTGTTATTAGGTGCCATTGAGTCAGTTCTGACTCATAGTGACCCCACGTACAACAGAACGAAATACTGCCCAGTCCTGCGCCATCCTCACAATCTTTGTTATGCTTGAGCCCATTGTTGCAGCCACTGTCTCAATAGATCTCCTTAAAGGTCTTCCTCTTTTACGCTGACCCTCTACTTTAGGAAGCACACTGATCCCTCTTGATAACATGTCCAAAGTATGTGAGACATAGTCTCACCATCCTTGCTTCTAAGGAGCATCCTGGCTGTACTTCTTCCGAGACAGATTTGTTTGTTCTTTCGGCAGACCATGGTATATTCAATATTCTTCACCAGCACAACTCAAAGGCGTCAATTCTCCTTCTGTCTTCCTTATTCATCGTCTAGCTTTTGCTTGCATGTGAGGCGATTGAAAAACCATGGCTTGGGTCAGGCGCACCTTAGTCTTCAAAATGACATCTTTGCTTTTCAACACTTTAAAGAGGTCTTTTGCAGAAGATTTGCCCAATGCGATGCATCTTTTGATTCCTTGACTGCTGCTTCCATGGGTGTTGAGTTGTGGGTCCAAGTAAAATGAAATCCTTGACAACTTCAATCTTTTCCCTGTTTCTCGTGATGTTGCTTATTGGTCCAGTTGTGAGGATTTTTGTTTTATGTTGCGGTGTAATCCATACCGAAGGCTGTAGTCTTTGATCTTCATCAGTAAGTGCTACAAGCCCTCTTCACTTTCAGCAAGCAAGGTTGTGTCATTGGCATAATGCGGTTTGTTGATGAGTCTTCCTCCTATCCTGATGCCTCGTTCTTCTTCATATAGTCCAGCTTCTCAAATTACTTGTTCAGCATACAGATTGAATAAGTATGGTAAGAGGATACAACCCTGACACACACCTTTCCTGACTTTTAACCATGCAGTATCCCCTTGTTCAGTTCAAATGACTGCCTCTTGATCTATGTACAGATTCCTCATGAGCACGATTAAGTGTTCTGGAATTCTCATTCTTTACAATGTTATCCATGTTTTTTTTTTAATTTATTTTATTTTTTATTGTCGTGCTTTAAGTGAAAGTTTACAATTCAAGTTCGTCTCTCTTACAAAGATTTATACATATGTTGTTTTGTGACCCTAGTTGCTCTCCCTATACTCTAACAACACATTCTGCCTTTCCACCCCAGATTTCCCCTGTCCGTTCAACCAGCTGTTATCCATAATTTGTTATGATGCACAGAGTTGAATGCCTTTGCATAGTCAATAAAACACAGGTAAACATCTTTCTGGTATTCTCTGCTTTTGGCCAGGATCCTTCTGACATCAGCAATGATATCTCTGGTTCCACGTCCTCTTCTGAATCTGGCTTGAATTTCTGGCAGTTCCCTGTCAATATACTGCTGCAACCGCTTTTGAATGACCTTCCGCAAAACTTTGCTTGCATGTGATATTAATGATGTTGTTCAATGATTTCCGCATTCGGTTGGACCACCTTACTTTGTAATAGGTATAAATATGGATCTCTTCCATCAGTTGGCCAGGTAGCTGTCTTCCAAATTTCTTGGCATAGACGAGTGAGCATTTCCAGCACTGCATCTGTTTGTTGAAATGTCTCAATTGTGTTCCATCAATTGCTGGAGCCTTGTTTTCCCCACTGTCTTCAGTGCGGCTTGGACTTCTTCCTTCAGTATCGTCAGTTCTTGATCATATGCTACCTCCTGAAATGGCTGAATGTCAGCCAATTTTTTTTGGTACAGTGACTCTGTGTATTTCTTCCATCTTCTTTTGATGCTTCCTGCATCGTTTAATATTTCCCCCACAGGAAGCTTGAATTTTTTCTTCAGTTCTTTCAGCTTTTTCATCATTTCTTCCTTTCGCTTTAGCTACTCGACGTTCAAGAGCAAGTTTCAGAGTCTCTTCTGACATCCATTTTGGTTTTTTCTTTCTTTCCTATCTTCTTAACGACCTCTTGCTTTCTTCATGTATGATGTCCTTGATGTCACCCTACAACTTGTCTGGTCTTTGATCATTAGTGTTCAATGTGCCAAATCTATTCTTGAGA
The DNA here is from genome assembly GCA_030035585.1 of Dugong dugon. Taxonomy (NCBI): domain Eukaryota; kingdom Metazoa; phylum Chordata; class Mammalia; order Sirenia; family Dugongidae; genus Dugong; species Dugong dugon. The sequence goes on from CM057465.1 coordinate 19,688,699, forward strand.
TGGTCTCTAAATTCAGGTAGGATATACCCAAAGTCATCCTTTGGCTCTTGCTGACTTGTTCTAATTTTCTTCAGTTTCAACTTGAACTTGCATATGAGCAATTGATCGTCTGTTCTGCAGTCGGCCCCTGGCCTTGTTCTGACTGATGATATTGAGCTTTTCCATTGTCTCTTTCCACAGATGTAGTCAGTTTGATTCCTGTGTATTCCATCTGGCAAGTCCACATGTACAGTTGTTTATGTTGCTGAAAAAAGGTATTTGCAATGAAGAAGTCATTGGTCTTGCAAAATTCTGTCATGCAAAGGAGATCCCTTAGGACTTCTCTTAATACTACCCTGCCCTGTGATTAAAGTCAATGGTAAACAACAGCAACTCAATTCCAACATGACTACTAATGGCCTAGACCCTTCAGGAATGAAGGTTTGGATCACTCTACCAAGCAAAGAACCACGACCAGTTGAGGTGCTTGCTGAGGGCAAAGGGAATATGAAAAGGGCGGTGGAAGAAGATAGTTCTAAATACCAGTTGCAGAAACAAGGACTATAATTGATGAGAGTATTTCTTCCTTGTTTCTTATATGTGTGTATATAAAAACCAAAATCAAACCCCTTGCTGTAGAATCGATTCCAACCCATAGCGACCTTATAGGACAGAGTAGTTTCCAAGGAGCAGCTGGTGGATTCAAACTGCCGATCTTTTGGTTAGCAGCCAAGCTTTTAACCACTGTGCCACGAGGGCTCCGTGTGTGTGTGTGTGTGTGTGTGTGTGTGTATCAAATATTTTTGTTTTCTTCCTTTCCTCATCCCATTACTTATAAAATATAAGATGTAAACAGGGCTAGTGTGTTTTCGGTGGTATGCATGTTAGTTGTATCATGTTAGGAGCAAGTATGACTTTATTGTCTTTATTTAGGGACTATACACAGTTTAAGGAGCTGTGTTCAGGTGCCAAGTTGACAAGGGGTAGACTGCGATGGTTAATGTTTTGTGTCAACTTGGCTAGGCCATGATTCTCAGTGTTTAGGCAGACATTGGACTGATTGCTTTTCCATAATGTAATATAATGTAATCACTTCCATGATGATATCTCCAATGAGCAGCCAATCAGTTGAAAAGGGAGTTTCCTTGGGGGTGTGGCCTGCCTCCAGTACATAAATGGATGTTCCAGCAAAGTTCACTATCACTCTGAATCCTTCATCTAAGTCGTCATTGTCTGACCTCCAGTTCTTGGGACTTGAGCCAGAAGCCTGCCACCTGACTTGTCAATTTGGGGTTTGTCAGCTCCTGCAACCACATGAGTCAGGAGAAGCCTCCAGCCTAATGCCTGACCCACGGATTTTGGGACTTGGCCAGCCTCCACAACGGTGTGAACCATTTCCTTGAAATAAATCTCTCTCTATATATTTATATATATACATTCCACTGGTTTTGCTCCTCTAGAGAATCCAGCCTAGCACAGTATTCTCCCCCTTATCTTTCAAAATCTGGATCATTACATCTGTCATAGCATTCCCTTCACCAGGACATTTTCTCAGGTCACCACTGGTGAAATCTTTAGCAATTGCGCCATCACCTTGTGTCAGGGATGATCCATGTCCCACGTACATACCACTCAGGATGGTATCCTCTTAGCCTACTAGGCAGTGAGTGAGCCAGTCTCTAAACCCCACCTTCCCTCATGGCATAATACTGCTGCCACCACTTGGGTCAGTTTGGGTCCTCTGAGAAGCAGAAGCCAAGACAGGATTAGACTTGCAGGAAATTGATTGGGGGAACCCTGGGAAAAGATAAAGGAGGGGGAGCCAGAATAGGCAGGTAGAGCCTTCACACAGAGATGAGGGTATGACCTCTGTGAGGAGAGGTAAGGAAGGCGGGTTGAGTAGGAAACACTTAGGCAGCAGCACAGTTCTCAGAAAGGTTTAGACAGGCTGTTGGGGAATCCTTGGGCTAGTATCATTCATTAAAGGAGTTCCGGGTCTTGCAGGAATGGGCCTGCGTTAGAACCCACACTATGCTCAGTCAGGCTGGGAGCAGCCTGTAGGAAATGTGGCCTCCAAGTGAGTATGGAGGTATATCCAGAAGGGTTGCAGCTGGGGCTCCCCACAGCAGGAGATCTGAGCAGTGATTTTCATGGCCACCACAACCTCCCACCAGGTCCCCTAATGCCTATTTATGTCAGTGTTGTTTGTATATCTTGTGAGTCATAGAGTAAGAGGCTGGAGCTAACATCAGAGATGATTTCATCTAATGTCATCCTTTTCAAGATGAAGAAACAGAGACTCAGAAATTTTAAATAAACTTCCCCAGGGGACAGACATTCTGGACTGGGCTTTTTTCTTTTTGTGAAGGCTATTTCATGCATCGCAGTGACAAGCAAAACTGCCTCCCTCCATTTCCAAAATCTCCTTAGAGGCAGTGAAGTCCCAATTAGTACTCCTGAACAGCTCACTGATATCAAAGAATTAATATCCAGATATGACCCCTATAGGATTCGCTTTCCATAACACCAAAAGCACCACTATAACAAAAATGCCTCCAGGACCCTCAACCATTCCTGTTTCTGAGAGTAGTCTGCACTCTAACAGCATTGATCTTGCATATGTGAGTTCCCTAGACATCCTGGTTAGGAGGACCATTCTAGGCAATTATGTGACATTTCAAATGTCCTTTTTGGTATTTCCACCTGAGTAGAGGAAAGATACCTCAAACCCAAACTGTTGCTTTTCTAGCCTCTCCCCATCCCATGCCACCAATCTTCCCCTTCTAAATAAATGAGTCCACTCTTCACTAGTTATTCAAGCTAAAAGCCTGAGAACTTTCCTCAATTGTTCTTTCTTTGACTCCCCACATCCAATCCATGAATGAATCTAGCTGACTCTGTTTCCAAAATTATAACCAATGTCGGACTAATGGACCACAGCTACCAAGGCCACCAGACTGAGTCCAGTACAGCTAGATGGTGCCCGGCTACCACCACTGACAGCTCTGACCAGGATCACAACAGAGGGTTCTGGACAGAGCTGGAGAAGGATGTAGAACATAATTCTAACTCACAAAAAAAAAGACCAGATTTACTGGCCTAAAGGAGACTGGAGAAACCCCGAGAGTATGGCCTCCAGACACCCGAGGTTCACCTTTCAGCCTGGAAGTGGACAGCCCCATAAAACCAAATGGGACTAATGAGGCTCAGCAGTCCAGGGACAAGGGCCAGAAGGCAGAAGGGGACAAGGAAGCTGGTGATAGGGAACCCAAGGTTGAGTAAGGATAGTGTTGATGTGTTGTGAGGTTGTTAACCATTGTCACAGGGCAACATGTGTGCTAACTGTTAAATGAGAAACTACTTTGTTCTGTAAGCCTTCATCTAAAGTGAGAATAGCAGCACAACTGGAAGAGTGTAGTGGATGTCACTGAACTGTGTATGCAGAAATTTTTGAAATGGTTTATCTTTGGCTATGTATATTTTCACCAAAAAAAAAAAAAAGGTTGAGAAGGGAGAGGGGTTGACATGTTGTGGGGTTGTTAACCAATGTCATAAAACAATACGTGTACTACCGTTTCATGAGAAATTATTTGTTCTGTAAGCCTTCACCTGAAGTACAATAAAAAAAAATTATAACCAATGTCAGTCTATGTCTCTTCATGTTCATTGCTACCACCCTGATCAAAGCCACTATCATCTCTCACTTGTACCATTATAACAGCCTTCTCTTTGTATTCCCTGCTTCTTTTACACACAGTGATCAAAGAATATTTCTTAAAATGCAAATCAGATTGCATCACGCACCTATTTAAACTCCTACTTGCCTTAAAAATGGAGCCCTGGTGGCACAGTTGTTAAGAGTTTGGCTGCTAACCAAAATGTCAGCAGTTGGACTCCACCAGTCACTCCTTGGAAACCCTATGGGGCAGTTCTATTCTGTCCTATAGGGTCGCTACGAGTTGAAATCCACTCAGTGGCAATGGTTTTTTTTGCCTTAAAATAAAACCCAAATTCTTTACTATGCTTTAAAAGGCCCTTCCTGATCTAGACCCTGCCTCCATCACTGATCTTGGTTCATACCACTGCCCCACTAAGTCACAACATACCAGCTATACTGACTCTCTGTCCAATAAATATGCCAAGCTCAGTTCTTAGGTCCTTTGCTGTACACTCCTCCAAGAACATTCTCCCCCAGATCCTCTCTCAACTGACCCTTGATTCAGGTCTCAATTCAAAGGTCACCTTCTCAGTGTAGATTTTCCTGACCACCCAATCTAAAGTAGCTCCAACGCCCCACTATCCTCTAACATTTTACTCTATTTTATTTTCTTCATACCACTTACCATCATCTGACGTTATTTTGCTTACTTCTTGTCTCCTTCATCTAAAATATAAGCTTCATTAGAGAAGGGGCTGTGTCCGTTTTGTTCATGGCTGCATCCCTAGTACTGATCCCAGAACCTGGCACAGAGTAGATTGTCAAACATATGTGCTGACTAATTGAATGGTACCTTTGTTCTTGGGGTCTCTACATACCTAGTATGTCATTGAAGATTTGTTTTTATTTTGATCATTGTCTTAGATCTTTTGGCTTTCAATATACAGCATCCCAAATGCTAGGGTTTGTTGTCTCAAACACTGTCAATTGTCAATATTGACTTCAACTCTCAACTGATAAGTCAATATTTGCTATTTATAAATGGAGCATGTGTAATTTCAAAAGAGAATTTTTTTTAAATAAACAAACAACAGAGGGGCCCTTGCCTTCTAATAACTACTCTCCTAACTTTTGGATTAAGGATTGTTAGCTCCCTAAGCACAGTAAATGCCTCCTCTCCCCATCACATCCCTATACATTTCTCTAACAGAAAAATAAACATATTCTTTGATCAAACAACTCAATTATGTCTTGTCTTAGTTTCCTAGGGCTATAGTAACAAAATACCACAAAGTGGGTGGCTTTTAAGAACAAAAATTTATTTTCTCACAGTTCCGGAAGCTAGGAGTCAGAATTCGCAGGTTGGCAGAGTTATGCTGTCTTTGCCAGCCCTAGGGAAAGATCCTTCCTTGTCTCTTTCACCTTCTGTAGCCCCAGGCGTTTCTCAGCTTCTTTGACTTGTAGATGGATCTTCACATGCTGTCTTCCTCCTGCATGTGTGACTCTGTTTCTGTGTTTGTCTTTCTCCTTTATAAGAGTCACTCAGAAGGGATTAGGACTAGGACCCACCCTACTCTGGTATGACTTTCTTAACTGATAACATCTGCAAAGGAAAATCCTATGTATTTCTCCAGACAAGGTCATATTCATAGGTGCAGGGGTCAGGACTTCAACATACCTTTTTGGGGACACAATTCAATCCATAACATGTCTCAACACTTTTTCTGTATATATGTGTGTATATATATATTGTTTGGTATATTTTGTAACACACTCAAAACTAAACTGCTTCAGTTTGGGATGTGAGTTAGGTTGGCACTGGGGGTGGAGGGGAGAGGTGTCTTTTTGCAGCAACTACAGATACCCAAAGGACTGTAGGGATTTTGTGGATGGAATTCTATCCAAAATAAGAGAGGAGGGCAGCTTTTCTAAGAATGCTCACCATTCTAGACATTTCTGCCTTTTTTCCCCAAGGAATGTGAACTATCTTGTTTTATGTTTTTATTTTAGCTTTTAATCCATTTGCAAAGCATTTGAAAAACACATTCCAAGGCTCCACTCATAGGAAGAAAAGCCATTGGCCTCAAAATTCAGCAACCAGCAGTGAGTACTCAGAAAGTGTATTAAATTGACCCAGAGATCCAGAGATCTCAATGGTTCAGCCATGAGGCTCATTATCAAAATTACCAAGAGTGTAAGTGAAAAAGTGGGAGGCTGAGGTGGTAATAAAGAAACCCTAAAACGGCAACGCTGGGAACCCTAAAGCAAATACAAACTGAGGGTTCCACATGCAGACACTCAGGAATTTTCCTAGGCAAAGACCAACAGTCCACAGATTACATGTTACTGTCAGAAGCCCATTTGTTCTTTGTCGTTAGTTGTTGCTAAGTTGATTCCAACTCATGGCGACCCCATGTGTGCAGAGTAGAAGTATTCTTCACAGGGTTTCCAAGGCTGTGACCTTTTGGAAGCAGATTGCCAAGCCTGTCCTCCGAGGCAACTCTGGATAAGTTCGAACCGCCAACCTTTCAGCTAGTAGTCGAGTGCTTAACCATTTGTGCCACCCAGGGACTCCCAGAAGTCCACAGTGAGGTTTAAATTTAAAGATGGAGGGCAGGTTTCTCACAGGCAAATAAGGCATTTGCTTTTCTAACCATTCTATACAAATTTGCATATGGAAAATGGAGGTTATTATGCATGTCCATCCTCTTTCTCCTGAGGGCTAGGATTTCCGGACAGTTGAAAGTCTAAGGTGGCTTTTTTGTTGTTGCCAGGTGGGGACCAAGAGCAAATAGCAGTTGTTCAAGTGATTAGGTCCAGATTAAGCACAGCTTTATGGGCTGAAGCTGAGACCTTGAATCATATCCTTTGGCAGATCAGCAGATGCTGTAATTCACTGAGGGCAGGGATAATTGATTCTCTTGCCACTGGCCTAAGGAATAAGGGAGCAGCTGGGGTTTGCAACTGTTGGGGCAGATCGATTTCAAAGAAGGCCTGGTTAGAAGAAGCCTGTTGCGGGAGTGCAGCTAAGAGACACTGGTGTAGATGACCACAGCAATCCCTGTGGGAGGAACCTGGGGGACAATCTTGCCTGAACCCAAGAGGGTGATATTCACACCCTGGTTCTTGGTCCTGCTTCCCTCAGTCAAAGCTACAGCAGTAACTCTCTTGCCTGGACAAGTGCAGATACCAAAAAAAAGAAGAAACAGAAGGAATCCTCTCCCCAGTGGCCACAAACTAGTGCTTACTCTCCATGGCAGCAACTGGCAACGCTCACTATATCCATGTTCTCCTCTTCTTCCTGGGCACAGAGCTATGTTACATTTCCCAGCCTCCATTGCACTAAGTGTGGCCAAGTGACTGAGTTCCAGCCAACAAAATGTGGATGGAAGTGATATAGGCCACTCTCGGGCATGGCCCTGCAAAACTCCTATCGCAGCCATCACTGTCCTACCCATTGGCTGAATGGGGACAGCTTTGAGAACCTAGGGGACGATGGAGCCATGGGATGCAAGGGCCCTGGGCCCTGAATTACTACTCACCCATACTGGGCTACAGTGCAGTAAGAGAAAACTCTGGGGTTAAACTACTCAGATTACACTCTCTGAATATATACACTCTCAGAACTGTAACGGCTAGAGACCTCACTCTCACAAGTCTCACTGATGTAGCTTCTGGCCTGGGAAATGTGGCTCTGCACACCGGAGCTGCTTCTTCAGATGCTACTTTGCTGGGTCTCTTGGCCTCTACTTCTGCCTCTGCCTCCATGATGACAGGGGAGAAACAGCCTCTTACACCAATCAGAGTGAAGGTGCTTATGGTTCTCTAACTCAGGCTGAATGTTGGAAGAAAGTCTTTGCATAGACTGTCCTGGCTTTTCCCTCACAACCTGGTGTATATGCATATGTGTGTGTTTGCTTGTTTTTCTTCTTCCTGTTACTACAGTGGAGGCCTGGTGGCGGAGTGGTTAAGTGCTCAGCTGTTAACAAAAAGGTCGCAGTTGGAATCCACCAGCTGCTCCTTGGAAACCCTATGGGGGCAGTTCTACTCTGTCCTATAGGGTTGCTATGAGTCAGAATCGACTCGAAGGCAAAGGGTTTTTTTATTACTACAATGGAGTGCCTGGGTGGTGCAAACAATCGACACACTGGGCTGTTACCTAAAAGGTTGGCGGTTTGAGTCCACCCACTGGGACTTCAGAAGAAAGACTTGGTGAGATCTGCTTCCAAAAAAGCAGCCTTTGAAAACCCTGTGGAGCACAGTTCTACTCACAGTGTCAACACATGGGGTCACCATAAGTCAGAATTGCCTCGATGGCAACTGGTTTGGTTTTATTACTATAACAGAACACCCTAACAGAGTCCTTGGTAAAGATCACTCACGACCATTCAAGTTGGGATGAAGCCATTTTCCACAGTTTTTTTCCTCTCAGTTTAGAAGCCCACCCTTCAGAACACCTAATTGTGGCCATATCCGTTCCCTGCTTCTCTGCCTCCAGAACAGCCTCTGGGCTCCACCAGATGAAGAGCTGTAGATGGGCACTTCCTTGTCTGTTTGGGGGCCTCACTCTACAGAAAACTTCAAAAAGTATCGGGTTTTCATCCACCCACTAGCACTAGGCCTAAGGCTTTTCTAAGTTTTACTGCCATCACCTCGTGAAAGTAGTTGGTCAATTAAGGAGTCTAAAAGTGAAACATGAGAAGAGCTAGTGAGGACTAAGTTTTGCTTCCCAGAGAGGCTTTGGTCGATATAGGTTCACACCCACTCAAGTTTTTCAGCGACCCAGACATAAGAATGCATATGTCAAAATGGATAGTGGTGATGGTTGCACATCACGGTGATTATAATTAATGTCACTGAATTGTACACTTAAAAGTGGTGATGGTTGCACAACACAATGAACACAATGAATGTGAAGAATGTTGAAATGGCAAGTGTTTTGTAACACATATGCAGATGACACAACCTTGCCTGCAAAAAGCAAGGAGGACTTGAAGCACTTACTGATGAAGATCAAGGACTACAGCCTTCAGTATGGATTACACCTCAACACAGAAAAACAAAAATCCTCACAACTGGACCAATAAGCAACATTATGATAGACAGAGAAAAGATTAAAGTTGTTATGGATTTCATTTGACTTGGATCCACAATCAATGCGCACGGAAGCAGAAGAAATCAAATGATGTATTGCATTGGGTAAATCTTCTGCAAAAGACCTCTTTAAAGTGTTAAAAAGCAAAGATGTCACCTTGAAGACTAAGGTGCACCTGACCCAAGCCATGATATTTTCAATCGCCTCATATGCATACAAAAGCTGGACAATGAATAAGAAGAACAGAAGAAGACTTGATGTCTTTGAATTATGGTGTTAGCAAAGAATATTGAACATACCATGGCATGCCAGAAGAACGAACAAATCTGTCTTGGAAGAAGTACAGCCAGAATACTCCTTAGAAGCGAGGATGACGAGACTTAGTCTCATGTACTTTGGACATGTTATCAGAAGGGACCAATCCCTGGATAAGGACATCATGCTTGGTAAAGTAGAGGGTCAGCAAAAGAGAGAAAGACCCTCAACGAGATGGACTGACACAGTGGCTGCAACAATAGGCTCAAACATAGCAGCAATTATGAGGATGGCTCAGAACCGAGCAGTGGTTTGCTCTGTTGTATGTAGTGTCGCTATGAGTCAGAACCAATTCAACGGTACCTAACAACAACGACGATATTTATCAAAACAAAAAAAAGAGAAAACTGGTTCAAATGGTAAATGTTTTGCTATATATATTAAAAAAAAGAAGGAGGAAAAAGAAGACTGTATATGTCAATGGCAGCTTCTCACTTGCCTCTCTCCCCAGGAGTCTCCCTCACTGATATTCTCTCTTCCAAAATTACTCCCCACTGTTGATACTCCCTTCTAGAAAGACCATCCTTTGCTCTGGGGTCCCTTTAAGGTACAGGTTTTTAGCACAAATGAGGAAAAGGCTCCTCCTCTAGGAGGCATGGCCCCACACTAGGATGCCCAGCTTGTCTGGTGGAGTGCAGGCTGGATTTCAGCCTCCACTTGGCCTCCAGCCAGGTGCCTTTGTGCACCTGCAGAGCTGGCCCCTTCCACCTGGTTGCTGAAGCCTTCCCCACTAAGTGGCCATAATTTATAGCTAGTTCTTCTCCCCTCCAACTCATCACTGTCACCCTTGGGGCTCAAAGGCACAGGCTCAGGGTTCTCAGGGTGACCAGAAGCGATTTTAGTTACACTGTGCCAAACAGAATTCTGTGAACTGATCTGAGAACACAACTATCTTAGTATCATCGCTTCTGCGGGAAAATGTATTCCTAGGTTTTTTCAAACAATCAACTTAAAAATGAGACTTTAGGGTACGTTCTGCCAATAAAAACTACAGGATCTGCTTATAAAGTGTTTTACTTTCTTCTCCTAACCCCTCAGGCATGTGAATGTCACTGGCTCACTCTACTTTGGCTGTAGCTGGCTCAGATTTTTTGTAGCTGGCCTTGGTTCTCTCAGACTTTGGTCTACAAAGGGCACAAGCTGTGGAGAATAGATTTCTGGATGTAGTGTTTCCTTTGAAACCTGAACCCCAAGGACAGAATGTGTCTTTGTAAATAACTGATTTAATGAGAAAGTGGGCAGATGCTCATTATACACGTTTCTCCTCCTCGAGTGCTTATTTGGGTGCCCTCCTAACTGATGTGAAGTGGCTGGTGGATTAGGCAGACAGATGTTTTAGCTCAGCCTTCTCTCACTGATATTTCTCATCTGGGCATAATAATAATATCGAGGGACAAATGAAGCTGAACTCAACACCATCCATTGACCTCATTTCTGATTTATGAATCTCACTGTGACCATGCAATTTGAGGAGACGAGCCATCTCTGAAATGTGTTTTGAATTTTAATATCTTTTCATACTGGTCTCTTTCTTTGTCAAGCTACCATGTGTACATCTGGCTTAACTTGCTTACTAGAAAATTGAAACATACTTTTAACCGGCAGCCAGAAACAAAGGGAAAAATTGTCTTTCTAAAGAGCCATTTAACTGCCTGCATTACTCCACCCACCCCCAACAACCCTATCTTATATGAACAACCCCCACAAGAAACTAAGATGTTTTTTGAATTAATGTTAGTCATGGCATTTATCACAGGGCTTTTGTTTAGCATTGAGCAAGTAAGGGTTCTGCCATTTCACCACAGCTCTGTAAAGTGTTCTACTCTGCCACAGAAGAGGAACTTGGGACATTTCTTAACCTGAGGGACTCAAATCATCTGGCATGCCAGATTCAGGGTTAAAAAGTACCTAGAAACTTTGCTCAAGGTTATGTCCTTTAAGCTGTGGCCTGCTTCCTGGTTCCTTAGAAGCCAATCAAGTTTGTTTCAGGGAACTGGCAGTAACTTCATATGGAAGCATTTTCCTGAAACACGTAAATATTTGTACCTCATGGGACTCTGACTCCAGAAAGGCTTGCACCAGTGTAGGCTCTGTGGAAGTAAAGCATTACTCATGGGACACCCTTAGCGGGGATCAAGTTTTACCTCACCTAGCTGCTAACCAAAAAGGTCAGCAGTTTGAATCCACCAGGCTCCTTGGAAACCCTATAAGGCAGTTCTTCTCTGTCCTATAGGGTCACCATGAGTTGGAATCAACTTGATGGCAACGAGTTTTAATAAGAATTTTGAATGGCAGTGACAGGAATAACCCATGACAGGAATTAGTCCAAACAGCAAGGGCATATAAGAATAGAGAAGTAGGATGGGCATAAAACAGGCAGGACCTAAAAATCAGGCTTCCAGCTATTAAATAGACAGTTAAGCTTCTCTCTCAGCAAGGCTGAGTGGCCTAACTGGCTTGCGTGGCCCCGTGAGGAATGTCATTATGATTGACAGTTTGTCTCTGAGTTTGTCCTGCTCTGTGCTTTATCATGACACACTGCAGATGCCGGGCCCTGAACTTCCCAGACAAGGAAGAGGGGCTGTCGGGTTTTCAAGACAAGGGCTTCAGAGGACGATGAGGCCACCTGACAACAGGCAATGAGAACCCTCCCGTCAAATCCGTGCCACTGAAGGCAACCATGAAGCCCGGAAACATGGAATGAGTTTTGTCTGGAGATCTTATGGGCTGGGCTGAGGCTTCCACATAAATAAGCTTTCTGATCATTCAGCACTCTCCACTGTACTTTCTTTTCTTTAAGACACCTGTGCTTTTTGGCTGTCACGAGGGGGAAAAAGAGCCAAGCTCTTGGCAGCCTCCTCTGATTTGGCGTTAACAATATCATACCAGTCATTTCTAGCAATTATCTCCCTACCATAGATGTTCTGTGGAGAGATTTGTGACACTTTCTTTGTGGAGTTCCAAAGCGCACATTTAAATTGGGAGATAATTCTGTTCAAATGGTCTCTTCTCTCTCCTCCTCCTGGTTCCCAAGCACTTGGTGGAGCCCAGCCTTAATGGCTGCATGCACAACCAAGGCATGCTGATGAGAACAGCAGGGGCAAGCAGAGTAATTTTTTCAGATTCTGCTGGTGCTAGAATCACTCACTTTAATCTACGCTTTCTGATAGCTGGAGGACAGAGATCTTTCCATGAAGCTTAAAATTCACAGACTAGTCATAGATTATGATGTTTATAAGCTTTGCCTTAGCTTGTGTCGGTCCCTGGATGGCACAAATGTTTCGTACTTGACTACTAACTGAAAAGTTGGCTGTTCGAATCCATCCAGGGACATCTTCAAAGAAAGGCCTGGTGATCTCCTTCTGTAAAGATTACAACTAAGAAAACCCTATGGAGCACAGTTCTACCCTGTAACACATGGGGTCACCATGAATCAGAATCCATTTGATGACAATGGGTTTGGTTTGGCTTTACCTTATGTATTGGTCAGAGTTCTCTAGAGAAACAAAATATATATCTATATGGATATACATAAGGCTATAAAGAGATTTATTTTAAGGAATTGGTTCACGTGATTGTAGGGGTTGGCAAGTCTGAAATCTGTAGGGTGGGAGGGCAGGCTAGAAACTGAGGTAGGAGCTGATTCAGGTAGGAGTTGAGGCAGAATTTAGTCTTCTCTGGGAAACCTCAGATTTTGCTCTTAAGAACTTTAACTGATTGGATAAGACCTACCCACATCATCAAGGGTAATTTCTTCTGCTTAAAATCAACTGACTAACCATATCTAGAAAATACCTCCAAATTAATACTTAGATTAGTGTTTGATTAAATAATTGGGTATTATAGCCTAGACAAATTGACACATAAAATGAACCACTACCCCTTGGATTGGGTCTGGTCCCCGTATTAATTTCTCCCACGATTCCTTGAACCTTTCCTTCATGGCACTTATCACAGCTTGTGATTGTAGATTCGTGTGAAGGATTATTTGTTTTATGTATTCCTCCAATTAGACTGTAAACTTCATGAGAACACAGACCACAACAGTTTTTTGCTCATCATTGAATCCCAGTGCCAAACACAATGCCTAGCATATTGTTGGAGTTCAATAAATATTTGCTAAATGAATGAATACTTGAATGGAGCTTAAAAGAGTAAGCCTAATACCTTCACTTAACAGGGTGGAAACAGAGGTTAAGTGACTCATCCAAGTCTATCTATGCAGCTTTTGTTTTATATACATGAAGCCATTCAATTTGCCAATTAATTCCAAAGTATTTATTAAACATCTATTCTGTGGTATTTGGGAATTTGAAAATGAATAAAGGACAGTCTCTACATCTAAAAATCTTTCATCTTGACAGCAGTTAAACTGTTAGGATAACAATACCCATACCTCTTACTGTCAAGTCCATTCCAACTCATAGTGACCCTATAGGACAGAGTAGAACTGCCCCGTAGGGTTTCCAAGGAGCGACTGGTGGATTTGAACTGCTGACCTTCTGGTTAGCAGCCAAGATCTTAACCACTGCACCATCAGGGAAAGGCAAGCTCAGAGATAATATTGCTAAATTGTATTGAGCTTTTACTAGGTGACAGCATTGTTCTACATTTTTACCTCCATTTAGAAATTCATTTAATCTTCAAGGCTTAACTGGGGAAGGATCCATTTCAAGCTGATTCATGGGGCTGTTGGCAGGACTCAGGTCCTCCCTATCTGTTGGCTGGAGACATCGGTTTCTTGCTGAGTGGGCATCTCTATGACGATACTCAACAACATGGCAGCTTACTTTCCCCAGAGCAAGGGCTCAGAAAGAAAGAGATTGAAGTTGTAATCTTTTTGTAACTTAATCTCAGAAGTAACTTCCCATCCTTTTTACATTTTCTATTCATTAGAAGCAAGTCACTAGATCCAGCCACATTCAAGGGGAGAGGATTACATATGAATAGCAGGTATCATGGGAGCCCGCTTAGTGGCTGCCTACCATAACAAGATTGGCTTAATGATTGAAAATAAATCAATGTGATTAACAAATATATTTAAATGTGATCATCCACATTAGTCATCAGGAAAATGCAAATTAAAACCATAAAGATATACTACTACATGCTAAAATTTAAAAGGCTGAAAATACTAAGTGATGACCAGGAAATGGAGTAACTGGAATGCTCATATACTGGTCGGGGTGTAAATTGGCCTGACTACTTTGGAAAACTGGCAGTATCTACTAAAGCTGAACATATGCATACAACTCATCATCTCCACCTGTAGATATATAGTATACCCAACAGATAAGCATATTTCCACCAAAGGACTTGCACGAGAATGTTGATAATGGCATTATTTATAATGGCAAAAAACTTATAAGAATCTGAAAGTCCACCAGTAGTAGAATCAATAAATACATTATGGTAGGGCCATATAATGGAATATTAAACAAGGATATGAATTAGCTACTGTCATACTCAATAATATGGATACATCTCACAGAGTGTTGAGTCAGAGAAGTCAGACTCAAAAGAACACATACTATATGATTCTATTTATATAAAGTTCAAAACAAAATGAATCTATGACATTGGTAGTCTAGAGAGTGGTTTCCTCTGGGGAGAGAGAAGAGATTGGCAATTTGTGTGGAAATTCAAACGGGAACCTAGCTTGCTGTATAAACTTTCACCAAAAACACAATAAAATATTATTTTTAGAAAAGAAAAAGAGAGAAGGAATTGGAATTGAGAGGGAGCTTGAGGGGCTTGATGCTGCCTATGTTCTGTTTTTATAAATCTAGGTGATGATTACATGAGTGTGTTTATTTTGTGATAATTCACTGAGCTGTACACTTAAGAGTTACGTGTTTTTATGTATGTAAGTTACACTTCAATTTAATAGCCTATATTTTAAGAAAAAAGTCTTCAAGTTTGAGTTTATGGGACTGTGCTCTGGGGAATGGCAAGTTCTGACTGGCTTAAGATTGCATACCCCAACCAATCATGAGTACAAGGGCTAAAGGAATCTCTTAACTGACTTTATTTTTCAACAGCATGCTCTTGGCATTTTAGGATAGTAGGTCTTCATTACGAAAGATGATCCCACAGCATTCCTAGCCCCTCAGGCTCTAAATGCCTATAGACACTCCCCACACAAAGACAAACATTTCACCATGCCCCCTGGGGCATTCTTCTTTGTTTTAAAAAATTGGTTTAGACTAATCAGGACCAACTGCTTGAGGTAGGGTCAATTACGCAAGGCTGCTTCATAAGAACAGAGGGTAAAATGGTTGTGGAGTCCCTGGGTGGTGCAAACCATTAATGTGCTGGGCTGCTAACAGAAAGACTGCTAACAGAAAGATTGGAGGTTCAGACTCCACCCAGAGGCACCACAGAAGAAAGGCCTGGGGAGCTACTTCTCAAACAGAGGCTTAGTGAGGGTATGGAGTACCCAGGGGCAATCTCTAAATTGTGCTCCCCCAACTTGAGTGCCAAGTGGCAATCTCTGAGTTGTGGCCCCCACCCCTCAATTTCAGGATGAATAGATGTTAATAGCAGCAGTGTGGCAGCAGAAACACCTTACCCCCTCTTGTTCAGCTGCCTCAGTCAGGTGCCTTTCATATTTGTGGTGCCTCAGAATGTCATTCCAGGTCTTGTCTGGCTCCTTGGACTTGCACCTGGGGGCAAGTGCCCCCCTTCTTCCCCCCACCATGCCTCTGTTCCGAAAAATCATTTACTGCAAACCCTACGAGCACAGTTCTACTCTGACACACTTGAGGTCACCGTGAGTCAAAATCTACTTGGCAACTGGTTCGGTTTGGTTTGGAATGGTTGTGGGGAGAAAACCCCAAAGTCCATTACACACTGTTAAAAATGAAACAGTTTTAATTCAGATTCAAAGAGTTGCAAATCAGAAAGTGTCAAAATGAAAGTTCAAAGTGGCATTCTGAAGAGGGAGCATAAGCACGTGTCCTTTATACTCAATTTTGCAGAACTCTGTACAGAGTTGGGAAAGAGTATGGGGGTACATTTGATTGGTTGATATTCAACATGCTGTGTAAGACTCATATACCAAGAATTTCTATAGGCTGGTGTACTCAACCTTAGCTTCAGTTTCCTGTGTTCCAGAGCTAGGTCCTGCAACAATCTGGATGAGCCAGCTCAGAATGTGCAAAACAAGTTATGTTGGTCAAGAGCGTGGTCATGGGTGACTGTTTTAGTCATTTAGTGCTGCTATAACAGAAATACCACAAGTGGATGGCTTTAACAAACAAAAATTTATTCTCTCACAGTTTAGGAGGCTAGACATCCAAATTCAGGATGTCATCTCTAAGGGAAGGTTTTCTGTCTCTGTCAGCTCTGGAGGAATGTCCTTGTTATCAATCTTCCCCTAGTTTAGGAGCTTCTCAGAGAAGGGACCCTGGGTCCAAAGGACTCACTCTGCTGCTGGCACTATTTTCTTGGTGGTATGAGGTCCCTCTCTCTCTCTGCTCACTTCTCTCTTTTATATCTCAAAAGAGATTGACTCAAGACACAACTTAATCTTGTAGATTGAGTCCTGCCTCATTAACATCACAGAGGTAGGATTTACAACACATAGGAAAATCACATCAGATGACAAAATGGTGGACAATCACACAATCCTGGGAATCAAGACCTAGCCAAGTTGGCACACATTTTTGGAGGACACAGTTCAATCCATAACAGTCACATACCCTAAAAAGCAGAAGCACTGGCCTAGGACAAAATGCAGTCCGATTCAGACCTGTGTCAGCCATTTTAGTTATGCCAAGCACCTCAGTTTTAGAGTGCTCTTTCACAACACCTATGAAAAACTGGTACCAAAAAAATACTAATCACCCCCTTCTGTCTGCATCCAAGTTGCATAACAACTTTAGGGGGAAATTGAATCTTCCAAGGGAGGTGATCTGTTCAGTTAATGGAAAAGCTGATTTAATTGCTTTGACTATGAGAAGTAGGTAGATAAAAAATAATTGAGCCTTTCCTCATTTGCAAGTTAGTCTAATATCTTTAGTGTACATGAACTTTCTTCTGTTCACACAAAAAAGGGAGTAATTTTGATACATATCCTTTCATGAAAGCACAAATAACTCCCGAAAACTAATTTAAATGATGAAAAATATGGAGTAGTTTAGTAGATTGTAGCATATTCACACAGTAATCTAAGATGCTTTATGATGAAATATTGTTGATGTTGTTGTGAGGTGACTTCGCGTTGATTTCAACTATAGGGACTCCATGTGACAGAGTAGAACTGCCCCATAGGGTTTTCTAGGCTGTAATCTTTACAGGAGCAGATCTCCAAGTCTTTCTCCCAAGGAGCCACTGAGCGGATTTGAACTGCCAACCTTTTAACAAGCAGCTTAACCACTGAGCCACAAAAGCATCTATAATATCATGCGGGCCTCACAGAGGCATGCACACTGTAATGGCAACTGTGTAAAATATGAATCCACCTGACCAAGGACTGAGAGGTGTTTTGGAAAAATAAAAACAATTGCCTTAGTATAGTGATTTCTTTTCTTTTCTCAAAATTATTACTAAGATTTTTGCATGATCTTTTTATAAATGATAAACTGAAAAAGAAGAGAAAGACCTTCTTCCTTTTGAAAAATCCCGTTTTGCCCAGAAATGTAGTATAGGTTGTTAAGTTCTACTCTGATGAGGTTCTTTCAAGGGGACTGGCCTACCCTGTAGGAGTCATTCCAGGAACTCTGGCTTCGATTTCAAACCCTGTTGACAGACTGATGATGGACCTCACACACGTCCTTTAAGCTTTTCCCATCTTTGAAGCTGGGAACAGTACCACTTGCTGCTGCCATTAAGCACTATAATATTTTAAAGATTAATGAGGTGCGTTTAATGCCCATGAAGTTCATTAGCCATTTCAAGTGATGGTGTTTCATTGAGGATTCAATATTGTTTGTGAAGGAGAAAAAACAGTAAGAGTCTGTTACGTTGTTAGAAATTGAATTCAACCAACATTTGTTACACACTGTGCAATTCACTGTGTTTGGAGTTATGCTGTATATACAAAGATGTCTAAATCATGGCTTCTGCCTTCAAAGAGCTTACAGTCTGATAATGATTTGAAAAAAAAAAGAAAATCCTGCTTGTTTGATGAAGAAACAGACCTGGATTCCTTCAGAACTCCTGGCTGTGTTTTGGGATTCACACTTCAAGACATACACGAAGGTTGTGCCAGAATTCAACAGTTAAGGCACTGGGCTGCTAACCTAAAGGTTGGCAGTTCAAACCCCCCAGGGGCTCTGTGGGAGAAAGGCCTGGTGATCTGCTCCCATGAAGATTACAGCCTAGAAAACCCTAGGGGGCAGTTCCTCTGTCACATGGGGTCCCTATGAGTTGGAACCGACTGGACGACACCTAACAATGTTGATTTTCTTCTGCGATTTTTACCAGCTTACATGTCCCAGGGGTGGATTAATCAGTAAGCAAGGTACTCACGCAAGGGCTTACTTGTGTTTACCTACTAATCTGTCATACACAATTTCACGTGAATTTTGCCACATCTTTGAAAATATATGCCACGTCCATTCATTTTCTCACGTCTCACATGGGAAGACTGGAAGTGTAGACGAATCTCTGAGATACTACTTCTCATTCTGAAGAGCTAGATCAATCCCAGTACATCAGCTCTGGACCTCTATAAGTGGACATTGTAAAAAGAACCCTCTACCTTTTGTTAGCTTGCAAAACCTGCAGTTCTAACTCCTCTAGAGAGTGCATTTACCCCACCTCCACCCAACTTTCTACCCAAGGCAAGGGGAGGTACTAGAGGAGCAAACACGTGCTGGTAGAGAGCATTGAGCCTTTGTTCCTGAGCAGGAACAAATGGATCTCCACCCTCTGGCACAGTTAACGCAGCTGCTTTGTTGGGGCTCTTCTGAAATTAAAATGAACGCTTTTTTACCCACTGTCACTGGAGTGAAAAGCTGAAGTGTTCCTTGTCAAGTAGGGAAAATTAAATTTGTGTTTCATATAAAACCAATGGTTCAGTCATCCACATGTTGCAATTTCTCCTCCTTCCTTTCCCTCTAGTTCCTCCCTCTGGTCAGTCCCCACCTTACTAGACAAGGATCTGGGTGGTGGAGTTTGCTGGACTGCTTGTCCCTCAGTCAGATCCACTTCCTGTTTTCTTGTAAAGCTCCCTGGCAAAGTCTTTTTACGTGAAAAAGATGGTGGTCTTATCTGTGCTATCAATTTATGATGAGATTGTTTCAATTTCTGTCAGCCAGTCTAGCAGGCACTAACATTGCTTAAACGTAGCTGCACAGCTCTTGTCCAGAAATGATGTCGTCCAACTAAAATCATATATTCGGGTAGCTGATTACAGTGAGAGAGAATGACCTTGAGCTACTTTACTGTGTGGTAATCCAAACCATCTGCCCTCTACAACAATTAAAACCTTCAGATCTCTCAGGCGTTTCCTTCCTCTGATTATAACTAATGGGTTGCAGTAAAACCCAGAGGGAAACAGAGTTAGATAGAGCAGACTTTGGTGCCAGCTTAATTTCTGCAGGGCAGTTCTAAATAGAGAAATCCCACTTTATCTAACAGTTCTTTTCTCTGCTGAAAGGCAGGTACTTAACATGTAACAAACCCTGAGCAATTAATTCCCCATTTTGATTCCCCCTTTGCCCACAGGAGAAGAAGGATCTTTTGTTTATGGAGTCAGGCAAAATTATGAGCTTAAGTTCGTCCTGGAGACTGTGTATTTCCCATTTTCCTACTTCTTTCTTGGAATTTATTGTATTTAATGCTTGTTGAAGTACAGGGTCAGAGAAAAAGGGGAAGACCCTCAACAAGATGGATGTTGTGTTGTACATAGGGTTGCTATGAGTCGGAACCCACTTGATGGCACCTAACAAAAACAATGCATACAGCAAATACATTCACACCTAAGTGTCCATGAGGGACATATTGTCACCCTTGAAGGTGGACTTAAGGAGTGGTAAGAAATAGTCTTTTATGTTGTTGTTGTTGTTAGGTGCCATCGAGTCGATTCCAACTC
This sequence comes from Dugong dugon, assembly GCA_030035585.1. Lineage (NCBI taxonomy): Eukaryota > Metazoa > Chordata > Mammalia > Sirenia > Dugongidae > Dugong > Dugong dugon. Next base: position 19,708,787 of record CM057465.1, read on the forward strand.
ATAGCGACCCCATGTACAACAGAAAAAAACACTGCCCAGTCCTGCACCATCCTCACAATCCTTGTTATGCTTGAGCCTGCTGTTGCAGCCACTGCAATCCATCTCACAGAGAGTCTTCCTCTTTTTCGCTGACCCTCTACTTTAGTAAGCATGATGTCCTTCTCCAGGGTCTGATCCCTCCTGATAACATGTCCAAAGTACATGAGACACAGTCCTGCCATCTTTGCTTCTAAAGAGCATTCTGGTTGTACTTCTTCCAAGACAGATTTGTTTCTTCTTTTGGCCACCCACTGGCATCAAGTCGATTCCGACTCATCGCTAAGGCTTTGATGCTTTCCACTAGAAATCTAGTTAAATCAAAAGACACATTGCATTGGGCAAATCTGCTGCAAAAGACCTCTTTAAAGTGTTGAAAAGCAAAGATCCCGCCTTGAAGAGTAAGATGCACCTGCTCCAAGCCATGGTGTTTTCAATCGCCTCAAAGGCATGCAAAAGCAGAGTAGAACTGCCCCATAGAGTTGCCAAGGAGAGCTTGAGGAATTTGAACTGCCAACTTTTGGTTAGCAGCGGTAGCTCTTAACCGCTATGCCACCAGGGTTTCCTTTCTTTTGTCAGTCCATGGTATATTCAATATTCTTCGCCAACACCGCAATTCAAAGGCATCAATTCTTCTTCTGTCTTCCTTAATCATCATCCAGCTTTCGCATGCCTTTGAGGAAATTGAAAACACCATGGCTTGGAGCAGGTGCGTCTTAGTCTTCAAGGCGCGATCTTTGCTTTTCAACACTTTAAAGAGGTCTTTTGCAGATTTGCCCAATGCAATGTGTCTTTTAACTAGATTTCTAATGGAAAGCATCAAACCCTTCGCAAAGCCTTGGGGGAACGGAGGTTTGGTTGGCTGGAAGCTATCAAGTCTCACTAAACCCATTGCAGTAGTACTCTACTGGAGCTCTCTGGGAAAGCAGAAAAGGAGAAGCACCACAGGCTCCCCTAGGATGGATGTTGCCAACTTCATCCCAGGGACTCCATTAGGGATTTAGTGGGTGACCAGTGAAAAATCCAAGACCATAAAAATTTCCTTTCTGGACTGGGCACCAGGCTGGGGAAAGAACTTTAGATATGTATTGCTTTCTCTTAAGCATTGAGATTTGACAGAACAGCACCTACAAAATTTTAAATTCATTATTTCACTGATCCTCTTTAGAACATTATGAAATAAGCATTTTTAGTCCCCTAAAAAAAAAAAAAAACTTTAGAAAGTGAAAATCTCCCATAGCCTACACTCCAGAGATAATCACTGCTACGTATTGTAGTGTTATTATTATCTGCATTTTACAGAGGAGAAAAGTAAAATAATTTACCAAAAACCACATAATTAGTACATCAAATGCTCTATCTTCAAACTCTTATGCTCTTTTAAGGCAAATTTTTATATTTCTTTCTTTTTTTTCGTAGTGGAGTTTTGGTGTGTGTGTGTTTCTTTTGTTTTCTTCCCCCCAAAAGAAAATGGGAGCCTGGGTGGAACAGTGGTTAAGAGCTCAGCTGCTAACTGAAAGGTTGGCCTTTTGAACCCACCAGCCGCTCTATGGGAGAAAGATGTGGCAGTCTGCTTCCGTAAAGATTTCAGCCTTGGAAACCCTATAGGGCTTTTCTTCCCTGCCCGATAAGGTTGCTATGAGTCGGAATCAACTCAATGGCAACAGGTTTGGTTTTGCTTGGTCGGAAGGGTAAGAAAAAAAGAAGGTTAATAGTCTGAGAACAGCCTACTGTAGCAGTTTTATCTACAAGACTGTTACATTGCCTGGCCAGAGTATTCTCAAATGAAGTGAAAATACATCATTTAATTTAAAAGGCCTTGATTTTGATAACTATTATGTTGGTGAAGAATAGTGAATATGACCATGGACTGCCAGAGGAATGAACAAATTTGTCTTGGAAGAAGTACGGCCTTAACGCTTCTTAGAGGCAAGGATGATGTGACTTCGTCTCATGTACTTTGGACATGTTATCAGGAGGGACTGGTCCCTGGAGAAGGGCATCACGCTTGGTAAAGTAGAGGGTCAGTGAAAAAGAGGAAGACTCTTAATGAGATGGATTGACACAGTGGCTACAGCAATGGGCTCAAACATAGCAGCGACTGTGAGGATGGCGCAGGACCGGGCAGTGTTTTGTTCTGTTGTTTGTGGGGTCTCTATGAGTTGGAACCAGCTCCATGGCATCTAACAATATTCATAGGATTAATGTGCCTGAAACTTAGTGGTGTTAAGTCTCCCCCTCCTTTTCTCTTGTGGGATAAGAGACAGATGCTTTTAGAGCAGAGGGCAGTATTTTATTGGTGTTTGCCAGACTGCTGAACTTTCACAGCTGTGCTTCTGTTACTAGGGTAGGAGGTCCTGGCTGGTTTTTATCATTCCAACCACTTCCAACATGTAACTGTTTGAAGAAAATAGAAACTGTAGCAGTTCTATTTTTGTTCTAGTTAAAAATATACACCAACATAGACAACGGTATCTCAACACAGTGTTTTTCCCTGATCATAGTATTTGGTTGTTTCATGGTATTAGCTAAATGAACACCACCCCCTAGTTGCATCTTGGAAGTTTCTATGTTGATCAAAATCCATTTACTAAATCTGTAAATCAAGACACAGCAAATTATTCCAAGCTTTGCTCATATAGTTACTGAGAGTAAAAAGAAGAAACAGAATGAAAATATCACAGGGGAATTTTTCTCTGCAATGGGCTTTTGCTATTAGTGAGAGATGGAAAATTAGAAAAGTGAATTGTTGAATTGTCCGATCAACTGTATATTTTGTAGTCCATTTCTACATGCCATAGAGTTGCTGGGAGCTGTGTATAATTACTGTTAAAAGTATCCATTATTGTAAATTAAAATCTAGCATAGAAAAGACTCTAAAAATATTTTTTTCTTATGATGAAAGTAGTACATGTTTATTATATAAAATTAAGTAAGTGTAGAAAAATAAGAAAAATGACCCATAATTCCACCAGGCTAAATTGCTTTATGAACATTATGGCGTATTTCTTTCTAGCCTTTGTTCTGTGCATATATTATTTTTAGATAAAATTGGGAACTTTCTCGTTTTAGTTTTGTATCCTACTTTTTTACTTACTATTAAGTCATGAACATTTTCCAATGATATTGAATAGTTTTAAATAAGAATTTTAATGACTATATAATATAAACATATAAAGATCTTTTTAAATGTGATTGACGATTTTCAATAGGATCAATATGCATTCTTTTAATTCCTATAATTTCTTACAAGACCTCTTTTTCTTTTTTAATTTACAAAAAGCTGTTATGACCTACATTACAGGAAAACCTAAAAAAAAAAAAAGAAATTATTAGACTGCCTTTTGAAAAATAATAAATCATTCAAATAATACCAAATGTGCTACATCAATCAAAGAACAAGGGCTGGAGTTTAGGTTGGAAGTCAATTCTCTTTTTCACATTGAAAATGTCAGGGTAATCAAATAGTTGAAAATGGCACTCCGCAATTAAAGACTAAAGATAGCAGTTCTATATTTAAGGCCATACTATGCACCAGTATTGCTTCAGCAAAAACAAACATGGTTTTAAAACATTTAGAATTGCTGTTTTAAATCAACAACTTTTTTTTTTTCCATATAGAAAAAGTATTCAAGACTTACCATTGCCCTGTAACGATACATTTTGACTATTTGATGAATGTTAACTTATTAGCTCAATTCATCTCTATAGGAAGGAATGGGGACAAGACAGCACAAGCACATTCAATAACCAATGTGTTCTACCATGATTACTTTTTAGACACAAGTCCATGAACCTGACTGTCAAATAAAGATAAGGGGATACCCTTGATTTTACAGTAGTGTTGAGAAAGGAGACAGATGGACACCTCCCCCTCCCCATCCCCTACACACACAGAGGCTTTTAACTAGTCCCAGACTATGCCTTAAAAAAAAAAAAAAAAACAACCCATTTGGACAGAGTAAAACTGCCCCATAGGGTTTCCAAGGCTAAAATCTTTTTGGAAGCAGATTGCCACAACTTTCTCCTGTGGAGCAGCTAGTGGGTTTCAATGGCTGACCTTTCAGTTAGCAGCCGAGCGCTCAACCACTGCACCACCAGAGCTCCTTACACTATGCATTATATATGAAAGTTAGATTTTTAGGTGACTTTTCTAACATATCTATTATTTAACCATGGTGCTGGAGTAAAAGCTAAAACATTATGAATTCTAATCTCATCTCTCGATGTTAACCGGCTAGTAGGAAATCTGAGTCCCAATGTCAGCTCAGGTGTGATCAAGGACACATCCACTTAAATTCTCAGAGACTCAGTTTCCCATTTGTGAAGTGACGATAATTACAGACCCCTCAGGTGAAACTGAGATAACTACGTGAGAAAGTGCTGTGAGCGTTTAAAACAGCACGGCTACTTTAAATGGAGCTATCATTACTACCTTTCTGTTATTTAATTTCTCCATGTAGAAATGCAGCCATTAACTGAAATACCTTTCAATGACACAGTGACGCTCTATCACTAAGATTTTTAAAGAGCTTTGAAGACAAAAGGACGCTAAGAGATTTATTTACTAGAGTTCAGATCTGTTCCCATATGAATTTGTGTTAAATGGTAGAAGGGGGTGGTAATGTGTTCCAGTGGAGTTACTATAAATGGAGATCCTGTGCTTCTTTTTAAAATGTTTATTATAAAAACGAACATCAGAAAGAATAGTAAAATGAAGCCCCCAAGTATTAACCACTCAAATTCAACAATGGTCAAAATTTTGCCACATTTGTTCTATCCATTCCTTTTATTGTTTTGCTGAAGCAAGTCCCAGACATCATGTCATGCCATCCATACATACTTTAAGATATATCTCTAAAAAATATGAACATTGAAAACAATTCCACCATTATTATTTAATTACTTTATCCTACAATATACCTGTAATTTTTTCAAAATAACAAGTACCAATATAATACTAACAAGAAATGCGGTTTAAGATTACTTCGTGATTATTTGGTATTTAGGATATAGCACACCAAGGGATACACAGTCAAAATACTCTATTTTAAAGTCATTTAAAGTAACACTCTGAATGTCTTTGAATACTGTATGTCTCTGACCCTTAATACTCAATTGAGTTCATTTATTTTAATTTGTAGTGCTTGCTTCCCCCTCTCCCGCTTTGGTAGTTTTGGTAGTTTACCCAAAACACAGGAGTCCCCAGATGGTGCAAATGGTTAACAAGCTTGGCTGCTAACCAAAAGGCTGGAGGTTCAAGTCCACGTAGCGGGACCACGAAAGAAATGCCTGGTGATCTACTTCTGAAAAAATCAGCCACTGAAAACCTCATGGAGTACAGGTCTACTCTGACACACGTGAAATCACCTACGAGTCGGAATCGACTCAAAGGCAACGGTAAACGGTTAAGGGCCGTCAAGTCGGTTCCGACTCATACTGACCCTAACTAAGTACAACAGAACAAAACACTGCCCGGTCCTGAGCCATCCTCATTACGGTTGTTATGCCTGAGCCCATTGTTGCAGCCACTGTCAATCCATCTCGTTGAGGGTCTTCCTCTTTTTTGCTGACCCTCTGCCAAGCATGATGTCCTTCTCCAGGGACTGATCCCTCCTGATAACGTGTCCAAAGTATGTGAGAGGAAGGACAGATAAAGTTGTAACTCCTCAGTTTATCTTTCAAGATCTTGGTCCTCACCTACGTACTCAATTTTCTTCTCAACTTTAAGTGTTTGATTCAGCATACGAATAGATTTTGCTTAAATTTTTGCTCAGGACCTTTCATCTACACCCTGAACTTCCTATTCCATTCCTCTTCATCTCTCTCTCTCCTCAATTCCACCTTCTTTGAAGGCTTCCCTTATTGAGTTTTATCACATTCTTTTGGTCTTTGTTTTACATTTTGAGACATTCTTCATGTATTTATTGATTGCCTAATCAAACTCTATCTGTCATGATGATGTAACTGTTCCATGCGGCATGTCTATCTCACCAACTAAATCAGTTCATACAGGGCCTGGGACATATCTAACATTTCTTTTATATCTCACCCAGTTTCTTTGGTGCTATACATATAGTAAGGTCAATATAAGAATAGCTGTTGCTATAGCATTGCTAGGGAGTAGAATTAAAGAGGAGCTGGGGAGCTTTAACCCCCTTCCTGAAATCTTTCTCCACCTGGAATTCTCCCCTTTGATATGGAGGATTTACGCAGCCCAGTTTAAGCTGTCCCTAATGTCGCCTCCATAGAAATTCTGAAGCCACAATTATGTCTGCATATTAAGATGAATCAATATCTCCCTGAAATGCCTCTCCTGAACAACAATGCATTTCTGTTTATCTAAAATTGTCTTCCTAGGATACAGATTTCAAAACCAGATATCACAGGCTCTGTGTACAGGTACCGTTTATTGAAAAACAGCTGTCAGATCACTGCTTTGTGTGATAAATATTCCATGTTTAGCCACAGAACACTTTCTATTTCCTCATTTCTCCCTCAACCCTCTGGCCCTCTGAGGTTAGATCTCAAGCAAAAAAAATTCAGAAAAAGTCCTTTTATTCTTCCAAATTGAACAAGTGGGCCCCATCCTGGCACCAACCACTTTGAAGCACAGCACTAAATCTCCCAGCTACAGCTCTGCTTTCAGAGGCCCTGCAAGAGATAATATCAATGTGAATGGGCCACAATCATGGCCAATAATCCACTACAATGAGTACAGATTCTCCCTGCATGTTTTCAAAATAAGGTCTAGAGAGAGAAAGCCTTTAGCAAGAGAGTGAGCGTGGGGTGGGGACTTAAATTAGTTGGAAGGACTGATCAAAATAAATATTGGTGATTATGTCTTGGTCATTGAATAAAAATAATCTTCTCTAAATTAAAAAGTTTGAATAGAGAATCGCTCTCACACCAATATACTCAAATTAATTCACCACAAATCATTACTGGCTGGCAGAAAGCTTCTGACTTTTCTTTGAGGCAATCAGACTCTACTGTAACCCTAGGTCAATTGAGCCCAAGAGGCAGTGTGTACAGTGGTTAAGAGGGTGAACTGGAGATCTAAGAATGCTTTACCACTGGGTAGAGCACAATAAATATTCATTGAGTTATTTTTGTCCTTATCGGAGGGGTCTTCTTCAGGATAATATCTTAAAATAATATTTTGTTATTGGACGCAAATAAACTAGTACTTTAATGAGGGCAAACAAAGTGTGTTTACTCAGTAAAATTTGAGGAAGAACTATTTGAGGAACAACCCATCTAATTAAGTTTAATTTCAAATTCCGTTTAGGAGTACTGTATCTTTGCCAGAATTTTTTTTCTTATTTGAGGTAGAGGTCTCTGTTGTTTTCATTCAGCCATTAATGCATCCATCTTTTTAGCTCAGCTTGAAAAATAAGAGTAAATTTTTAACTGGGACCTACATATAAATAATAGTAAGTGGAAATTACCAATGAACATCATAGACCCCAGTGGTTCTGTGTGTTGTTGAATTTTTTTTTTAATTTATGAAGCTGTAACTTAAACAAAAGTTTTTATCCTGTTGTTATTATATTTGGTTTCTCAATCTTTTTAAAAATAATTTTATTGCTGTGAAAATACACATAGCAAAACTGTCATCTCAACAATTTCTGCATATATAGTTCAATAACATTGACTACATTTTTTAAGTTTTGCAACCATTCTTGCTATCCTTTTCCAAATCATTCTACCACCATTAACATAAATTTAATGTCCCCTAAACAAAAACTCCCCCTTCCTTTCTCCTTCACGCCCTAGGTAACCATTAATAATCTTGGGTTTCTATATATTTGCTTATCTTGTGTAAGTGAGACCACAAAGTATTCGTCCTTTTGCAACTGACTTATCTCGCACAGCATGATGTTTTCAAGGTTCATTTATGTTGTGGCATGCGTCAGGACTTCATTTTCCTCTATGGCGGAGTAGTATGTTTTCTTAATTAAACTGATTTTTGCTCTAGAATATTTTTGCTCTTCTTCTGTTTATGTTTCCATGGGAAAAGAAATTTTTACACATAGAAATGTTAAGTCCTTTTTCCCTCTCTTCACAATCTTCTCTTTCTCATTTAAAAACTCCTAGAAGTGCCCTAACCAGAATCATATTAGATTTTTATTCATCTAGGCCTGTTGGAAGGATCCCTGGTGGCGCAACGTAAGCGTTCAGCTGTTACCCAGAAGGTTGACTGTTTGAACCCACCCACCGGCTCCCGGGGAGAAAGATCTGCTTCCCTAAAGAAAATCCTCTGGGAGAAGTTCTAGTCTGTCACATGGGCTCACTATGAGTTGAAATTGACTCGATGGCACCTAATGACAGCAATAGACCTATTGGAACTATTCTAGTAGTTACTGCCATTTTAAAATAATTTCTCTTTTGAAAAATTGTGGAGAGTCTGCTTTCCTACAATGGCTTAAGTTTTCTGGAGTTTTAAGGGCTGAGGCTCCCTACTCTCATTCCATAATCTATGGAAGAAGTTCCTTGTAGTGTTAAAATGTAATTGTTTTAAAAAATTGCCATTTTTACCCGCCTTTTAGTTTAGTTTTTTTTTAAATGATAAAATAAATATTCCAGGTATACAAAGAATACCAACAATACTATTAAAAAAATCCCTATGTTTCTGCTACCTAGATAAAATGCGTATTAACATTTTGTCATACTTGCTTCAGTCTTTTTTTAAAAAAAAAATTTATATTATTTTTGTTGTTGTTGAGAATATACACAGCAAATACACCAATTCAAGTTTCTGCATATACAATTCAGTGATACTGATTACATTCTTTGAGTTTGTAACCATTCTCATCCTCCTTTTCTGAGCTATTTCTCCCCTTTAACATAAACTCACTGCCCCCTAAGGTTCCTATCTAATTTTTGAAGTTGCTGTTGTCAGTTTGATCCCATAGAGATAGATCTTAAAAGAACATCTTGCTCGAGGCAGGCATAGTCTTTTTCTTTTTAAAGAAATAAAATATCACAGCTACATTTAGAAATCGGTCCCTATTCTTTTTCTCTTCACTCTCCCAAATTTAGAGTATAGTTTTCCCATCTGTCTCTTTTGTTTCTGTGTCTTTTAACTGAGACAAATAATTGTCACTTCAAGAGAGTTAAAGTGCTTTGAGAGTCCGAGAGAAAAGGTAAGAGGATTGCTAAGCATTATTATGATCAAGGACTGCTTTCACAGATATGTTCCCCGGGAGCCCTGGTGGTTTAGTGGTTAAAGCACTTAGCTGCCAGCTGAAAGCTCTGCCTCTGTAAAGACTGGAAACCCTATGGGGCAGTTCTACTCTGTCCTATAGAGTCACTATGAATCAACTCTACAGCAGTGGTTTTTCTTTTTTTCTTTTGGTATGTGCTTCCCCTAGACCAGTTCTTATCACAGTAATGAGGAAATGCAGAAACCAAGAAGGAGGTCTATCTACTTGGACATAGCCTCCAAACTACGGGTTTCATTTTGGAATACACCAAATAGCACCCCTTGCATGAAATATTTCGGCTTATTCCAGTAGGGCCTGGGTATGTGAGATAGGTAGATCTGTGATGGACAAGGCCATTTGCTTTTCTCCTCCTCCTTGTCCTACAAACCAGGGTAACTTCCAGGTTTACAAGTAGCATATAATTTTCTCAAGTTCTGAGGATATGTGTAAACCAGGACCTTGAACCAGTTCTGCCTGGTTCAGGCATGACAGACCAAGCAAAACCCGAACAGACCTGAATTTTTAAAACGTGGGTGAAGCAGAACAATAGCGGGATGAGAAAAATTACCGTTGAAGCCCTGCTAGAAACTTAATCTCCCTCTTAGAATACAAGGGCAGCATGTGCATTGCATAACAACCAAATCTCTTGACTAACAGAGTTGGAAACAGCAGTGCCCAGCTCAAAGATGGCAACCCACCGAACCGCTTTGAATGTGTCGCCCTCCCCAGTTGTGGCAATAATCCAATCTCTCCCATCAGGCTCCTGAAAGGGCTCACTATGACTCTTCCGAGTCTCCCATTCCACGGGTTGGACCATAAATTTTCCTGTTCTGCTTATCGTTCCACTTCACCCAAACTTTAAATATTCGGATCTGTTCTGATTTCACTTTGTCGGCCATAACTGAACCCATTCAAACTGGCTGGAATGCCTGGCCTAAACATGGAAATAGTACCCTTATGTCTAATTGTATTTTTTTTTTTTTAAGTTGCCATTTAATTGATTGTGACTCATGGCGAACATATGTGTCCAGAGTAAAACAGCACTCACTCCACAGGATTTTCAAGTCTGTGACATTTCCAACACCAATTGCTAGACCTTTTATCTGAGGCACCTCTGGGTGAGTTCAAACTGCCAACCTTTCGGTCAGTAGTTGAGCACTTAACCCTGGGTGGTGCAAACAATTAAGCACTCAACTACTAGCCAAATGTTGGCTGTCTGAGCCTACCCAAAGGTATCTTGGAAGACAGGCCCGGTGATCTGCTTCTAAAAGGTCACAGCCTTGAAAACTCTACGGAGCACAGTTCTATTCTGCACACACGGGGTTGCATGAGCCCAGATTGACTCAACGGCAACTAACTAGAAGTCTGATTTCTGAGCCCACATATCTAGCCATCAAACACACTGCCTTCCAGTTACCATACTTCGCATTTCTGCTGTTGCAATGAACAAAATATAAGCAACCAGGTGATAATGCTGCAGGCACTAACCAGACAGAAGAGATGCTGATTGTCCTGGTTCACATCCTTACGTATCACAGCACTGGAAGTAACCAACTTACATCATCTTTGAGTTTTAGTGTCGTAGACTTTTTGAGAGAAATTTTAGCACTTTTTTTCCCCCCTTTTTAAAGCCAATTTAAAGGCCAGTCCTTTGTGTTCTGTATTTTAAATGTGGGAAAATGACCTTTCTAAATTATTTTCAGGGGAACAATTTAGTAATCATTTTGAAAATCTTATTTCTGATTTTATCGGTGTCTCTACTGATTCTACACAATGTTGACCAGGGGTGGGAGTGGAGGGAAGAACAGAACTTGGCAGAAATATGACAATAGGAACTCTTCCAGAAGAAAGAATAAATAAATAAAGGATGGGATGGGAATATATTGGTTAAGATGATATGGGCTTCAAGAGAAAGAAAACTGACTCACTGGCTTAAACAATAAAGAAAATATGTTATCTCACATTATAAAAAGCCCTAATTAGGGCAGCTTTGGTTAATTCAAGGACCCAGACAGGTGCTTTCCATTGTTCTGTTTTGCCTTCTTCAGCGTGTCACCTTGTCCACAGAATGGCTACAGAATTTCCAGGCTTCACATTCAGGTATGACAAGGTCCAGTGGAAGACGAGAGGGTCTCTTTTCAAGGAGTGGAAATTTTTCCCAAAAGCCACCCACCAGACTCTTTCCCATCTCAGTGACCAGGACTGGCCTGCCCAGGCCTAAAACAATCCCTGTCAAGGAAATGGGACCATCACAACTGACTCTGAAAATCAGAATTCACCTCTGAGCTGGGATTGAACTTCCTTCCCTGAGGGGAGGGCTCCTGAACTAAATTGTTTGGTTAACAAGGAAGAAGTAGATAATGGATGTTGGGTGTGCAACTAGGTCTAATATTTGAAGTAAGAAAGATACATATTTGCTTGGCCTTATTCTGTGCCAAGGGTTTTCATGAATTCTCTCATTTCACCCTTATAGTCACTAGGGATGAACCTGACACACAAAGAAGCTTGTTTGTTAAAGGTCACACAAGACTGACAGCTTCACCTGGCCTCCAGGGCCATTCTTTCCCCAAATCACACAGGTTTCAGTTGTCTGTTAATGTGGCCTTTAATATAAATTTACCATAAATCTCCCTGATAAATTACCTCAGTTCCTAGCACTGGAAAAACATTTACCTACAATTATATTTACACAGAAGTAAGCATATTATACATACTGATTCACGACCTACTTTTAAAAAATATTTGCTAAACTTGAGAGTGAAATATGTACTTCATTGTTTTCATTTGCTTAGTCTCCACCCAGCTGCCAAATGGGTCCTTAAAAAAAAAAAAAGTCACATAAGTCAAATCATGTGACTCCTCTGCTCAAAACACTGTAGTCGTGTCTCATCTCAGAGAAAAACTAAAACCAAAGTTCTTACAGTTGTTTTTAAGGCCTTACAGGAATGATCATCTCTTTGTGCCTATTTGGGGCCCTGGTGGCACAGTGGTTAAGCATTTGGCTGCTAACCAAGAGGTCAGCGGTTTGAATCCACCAGCTGCTCCTTGGAAACCCTATGGGGGGTTCTACTCTATCCTATAGGGCACTATAAGTCTGAATTGACTCCATGGCAATGGATTTTTTTTTTTTTGTTGTTTCGTCCCTGTTACCTTTCTGATCATAATTCCTACTATTCTTCCCTTCACCCATCCACTTCAGACACACTGGCTTCTTTGCTTTTGTTGGAACATGCTAAGCACACTCCTGCTTCAGGACATTTGCACTTGCTGTTCTCTCTGCCTGAAAGGCTTTCCCACAGATACCTGCACTGGCTCCTTCATCTCCTAGATGACCTTTGCTCAGAATGTGACCTTCTCCATGACAACTTCAATAACCAGCCTGTGTAAAACATCCTTTATCCTTTTTCCATGATTTATGTGAGAGGACTTATTACCTTTTAACATACTATATAATTTCATCTCCTACCAGCACCCACTAAAATATAAGCTCTATGAGAATATTTTTGTCTATTTTGCTCAGCTAGGTATCCTTTGTGCTGAGATCAGTGTCTGGCATTTAGTATGTGCTTAGTAAATATTTGCTGAGTGAATGTTTTAATGTAGTCATCGGTCATTTATATTTCTCCTCTCATGAATTGCTTGTTATGTTTTTTGCTTATTTTCTATTGAGATGTTCAACTTATTTATTATACAAGCACTTGGTATTTTAAGGATATCAGCCCTGTGTCATTTATATGGCACATATCATATGGCAAGAGAAAGAAGTTTTTCTTTTGTCTTTTAATATTGTGTGTGTGTAATATTTGGATTTTCACATACGCAAATCTAGAATCTTTTCCTTTATGATGCTGTTTTACATTAATTAGGACAAGTTGGTAAAAGAAAAATTTTACTTTTAAGTGTATTTAGTCTAAGTATGGTTGTGCCTAAAATTTCTTCTACATTTATTATAATTGAGTTTCTGCTATTTGTGGACTCGGATAAACACTACTTAAAGAGTCTGAGTAATGATTTAAACCTTTTGATTGATAATTACATTTATAGGATTCTTGTTCTCATTGTGGATTATCTGGTGAGCAAGGAAGTTTAAACTGTTACTTAAGTCTCTCCTTTTATATTAACTTAAGAATAACAATTTGATGTGCAGGGCTATTAAAATACAATTACAAAACAATTATGTGTCTGTTTATAATATTTGTATATATTTATTACATTTTATTTTATTTTTTTTTCATTGTATATAGCAATCTTTATTTTTTATTTATTTATTTATTTATATATATATTTTATTGTACTTCAGGTGAAAGCTTACAGAGCAAATAGTTTCTCATGAAATAGTAGTACACATGTTGTTTTTTGACATTGGTTAACAACCCCACAACGTATTAAGCCTCTAAATTCTCAACCTTTTTTTTTGATGAAAATTACAGATGGCCGAAGATACACCGTTTCAAAAATTTCTACATTCACAGTTCAGTGACATTGACTACGCTCTTCCAACTGTGCTGTTATTCTCACTTAAGATGAAGGCTTACAGAACAAAATAGTTTTTCATTTAACAGTTACTACACATGTTGCCCTATGACAATGGTTAACAATCTATTTATTACATTTTAAATATATTCCCCACATACATAGAAATTATACAGTCTTTCTACTGAACTGTAAATCTAAATCATTAGGGTCTTATTAACTGCTGGAACATTAATGGTAATAGAATCTACTTACAAATTCAATTCTGTGTTTGACAGTCCTTTCAAAACTAAACTTGGTTGCATACATTTTATTTTTTCACCCCCTTTCTGAATTTTAAATGTTAAAAATGTCAAGTTGCTTAACGTAATATTTTGAATTTTTACAAATACTAATTTCATTAACCAAATTTTAAATTTGTATTTTTATTGAGAATGCTATAAAATATAGAAATATGATCATTATGCTAGCTTTTGGAAACAGAATGCCAATTCTTCCTTATTTTTTTGCTTGTTGTTGTTTGAAAGTAGTGCTTTTACTTCATTATTCAATCATGCCTTTTTGCTATACTTGATTCTGTTAGTATGCTGATACATATAAAAATTAATTCAGTCCTTTGGAACTTAAAAATAATAGCAAGAAAAAATTGTTTTTATGGCATTAAAAAAAAAAAAACCAAATCCATTGGCGTCAAGTGGATTCTGACTCATAGTGACCCTACAGGACAGAGTAGAACTACCCCATAGGGTTTCCCAAGAGAAGTGGATTCAACCTGCTGACCTTTTGGTTAGCAGCCAAGGTCTTAACCACTGAGCTACCAGGGCTCCTTTTAGGGCATGGTGGACCATAAAGCACTTTAATATATTTTCTTTTTAATACTTTTCCTCAAAAGTATTCAGAAACTTTAAAATAGTTTGTTCTGGATGGGGTTATTTTCCCCTCTCATCCACAATAAAGTAAGTTATCTGAATCTTTAACTTACACATATCTCTTAAATCAGAGTATTTAATAAGGATTACATTAATGAAGTAGCACAAGAATGGAAACCAAATTAAAAAACACTTTCATAAAGTAAGTAAATTGTTTTATTCTCTTCCACGAGGTTATGTGTGGGGCACACAGGAATCAGTTTGGACTGGGTGAAACAATGTGGAGTTAGAATTCCTGGCTTCTACCTGTTGCAGGGTAAAAAACATCACAAAATTTAGTAAAGCAAAAAAAAAAGTTTTATTTGGCATATAATCAAAGAGGCAAAAGTAGGAAGCAGACAAGCATGCTGCCACAGCCATGTCTGTCCAAATCCAAAGAATATTACAGAATAGGCAAGAATGGGAAAACAGACAAATATGCTGCCACAGCCATGTCTGCTGAGTCCAGAGAGGATTACAGAGTCATCAGTACATACTAACATTACAAATGGGCAAAACCATTGAAAGTTTCCTCTTTTCACAGATTGGCTAGAAACTGTGATCCTACATTTTGAATTGTCTTTCTTAACAATCAGTTGGTACAGGTTTCAGTAATGACAGTCAGGAAGGTCTTCATTGGTCCAACAAATTTCTTCTATTCACTAAATGCTAATAGAAAAAGATAGAGGAGTGGAAAGTCTTTTGTGTTCTGTTTGAATTGTTTTACCTGAAAGTTTCCCTAAAAGATATTTTTCTTCCCTGAAAGATAATTTCCAAGATTATCCTAGCTATTGTCTTCATCTCAAGGCCCAGTTGATGTGAGTCCTTGTAAGCCCAGCTCCAGCTAGGTCACATTCTCTATGCTCAAGGGAAGGGAATAAATGATTCCAATATTATTTTCTCAATCATACCCACTTAGCTGTGTGACTTGAAAGAAGGCTTTAATGTTGTGGAACCTTTAAAATGTGCTGTAACTGAATGGAATAGTTTGAACGACATGGGGGTAACACAGAACTTTGCAAGGGGGACGTGTGAAGAGTGGGTCTGAAGCAAAGTAAGTAGGTGTGCAAACCTTGTTCTTGTCTGGGGACTACATAGATGACTCATGTACCAATTCTACTTCTCTCCTTCCTGCCACATTTGGTGCAGCACTCCCTCCACTAGTCCACAAGTGAGCAAGACTGACCACTGAACAAGCGGAGGGCCTAGAAGGGATATCTTTAACGCGCTAAGACCAGCATAAAGTAGAGCAGAGTGGTTCATGCCCTGTCACCTACAGCTACCTTTCTCTCTAAACCTCAGCTGCTTTCAGTGTAAAACAGGCATAAAATAGTACTGACTACCTTATACAGTTGTTTAGAAAGTTCAAGGAGATAATGCAAGAAAAGCTTAGCTATGATGGGTGAAAATTTTCTCTTTTAACCCTCCTCTTCCTCTCCTAATGAAACCTCCCTCTCCTGAAGCCTGCTTACTGTAGCTGCGCTGAATGTTCAAAACAGCCGTCAGGATCTGTGGTAGGAAATCAGTATAATTTAAACAATTCAGTACACACAAAGGTGTAAATGACTGGTACCTACAGGTGGTTTGGAGGGTGATTGTTCATTTTAAGAGAAGATTCGGCAACTGGTAGAATTTTTAAAAATATGGCAACTTTTTTTTTTTCTTTTTGTACGTGTATGAATAAAATTCTTTGGTGCATGAATAAAATTCTTTGATGCTCCCCACCCAACCACTTAAACCCTGCCAGTAGTTCACCGTATAAGGTTGATTTAGGAAGCAGACGTTTAAAAAGCACATTTAAATAACAAACACACAATTGTTTAAAACTTTCTCTATGGAACTACTTCATCCCCCCTTGCACCAGGTGGCTCTAAGATCACAACGACCTTGGCCGTCGTTATTTAGGATGACCCCGCGCTAGAGACATGGGAAGACCGAAAGACTGAAACTCAGCTGAATTAACAGAGAGAACGTTTTCATGCGAATAAACTTAACCCAGCTGGTAATTCCTCGCCATTTCTGCTAATTTCTAACGCTCTAGAAGGGGAGACCTGTTGGAGTTCAGGACTGAGCGCTCTGCCTCCAGGACGTCCGAGGTTTAGGGCCCCCTCAGCCAGGCAGTCTTCACCGCCACCCGCAGGTCTCAGGGAGGCGGCGAGCAAGGCCGGGACCGCGGGGCAAGTTCCCAGTTCTGCTCCCGCGCTCCCCAAAACGACAGCCAGCGGAGTAGGGTGCGGGCGGACAAATCACAGAAGACTAGGCAGCTTCCGGGAGGTTGGGGAAGCGATCAAGGGCATAGCCTCACCAAAGGCGGCTCTCGAACCGGGTTTTCCCGGTTCCACAAAAACGGCTAAGAAAAAGCAGAGCGCTTAGCAAGACAGGGCCGCTCCGCCCCAACCTGCTGCAGCGAGGGGGTGGGGCCGACCGGACCGCACCGCCCAGGCATGGAGGGTGTGGGGCGGGGCCCCAGGAGGCGGGGCGGCGGACGCACCAGGGCCGGGGCCACGCCTGGAACCGGGTGGCGAGGCGGCGGGAGGGGCCCGGACGGCCCGGCTGAGCGGCGGCTGCAGCTGCAGCAGGACGGCCCGCCGACGCTTGGGGGCCTCGCCGGGAGCCTCGCGGGGCGGGAGGGCGCCGCGCCCCCTGCTTGGCCGCCTGCGCCCGGGGAGACTGCCACTGCGCGACGGGACCAGCAGCATGAGCAGCGGCTACAGCAGCCTGGAGGAGGACGCCGAGGACTTCTTCTTCACCGCCAGGACCTCGTTCTTCAGGAGAGCGCCCCAGGGCAAGCCCCGCGCCGGTCAGCAAGTAAGTGGTGCGCGCGGAGTGACCCGTGCCCCATCGCTTCCGGGGGTCCCGCTATCCCGGTTCCCCGACTCCACGTGGCTCCGTGGGGTCGCGCGGAGGATAGTTGCCGGCTAGGAGGAGGCTTCCGAGAAGTGGCTGCTGCCTCCTTGGATCCCGGGGATGTGCCTTGAGGTTGTGCATGTGGGCGTTGAGGTGCTCCCAGTGGACACCCTGGGTGAGTAAAGGAGGAGGAAGAACGCGGAGGCTGAGGCGCCCGCTTTTGCCTTCCGCGCCAGATGGCCTCTGCGGCTTCGCCTCGGGGTTGCCCGAGGCCGCCGCCCTCCCAGCGGAGCCAGGGCGGTGAGCCGGCTGCGGGGGAGCAGTTCCGAGAGCGATTATGCGTCCCCGGGCCACTCCTGGCGTTTCCTCGGCGTCCGGGGAACGCCCTTCGTGCCCCAATGGATAACCGGTTGGTCGGCGTGCCAGCCCCTACAGTCGGTCTTCTCAGTGACCAATGGCCCTCTGAGTGCCGGGGAGGTGGGGAGCGGGGGAACCAGGTAACAGCGGGGGTGGTCGCGGTGACCTGGCCGCTCCCACCTTCCTGGTCCAGGCGCTTTGAGGGTAGCCGAGGGAAGCGCGGGGCCTGACGACAGTAGACGCACAATAAATGTAGGTTGCGGGAGTCATGGTTGTGGGTTCCCTGTGAAGTCAAGTTTATAGGTGCCTAGAATGTTTTGCAAAGAAGTTCTGGTGCTAGGTAAATATTAGCTCCCGAGCTGAGCTTTAGGCCGGTTTCTTCCTTTTTTGGAGGAAGCATGCCGTGGGAAGCATGACTTGGGAAAAGATGGGAAGGGAACTTGGGTCAGTTTCGCCGACCGTGACAGTGTTTTTCAGGAAGGTGTTCCCAAAACCGGGCACTTCGGCAGAACTTCCAAGTCTGGCGCTTGAACCCGCGCCCTCCAGGCCCTGGGAGCCGCACCAGGGACCCCTGCCAACCCAGCCGTGCTCACATCAGATTAGAGAAGTCTGTAATGGAACAAATTTGTTCCCCTTAAAAAATAGCAGGCGGGCACCAAACATTTCTAACAGACTTGGTCCCGGAGACTAGAAGCAAGAAAAATCGTTCACGGGCCTGGATCATGAGTTTTAGGGGGTGGGGAGGTAGTAATCTGTCAGGGTTTCCTTGCCAGACCGTTTATATTTATTTAACCGCTTTCTGAGGTCAGATTTCTTTTTAAGATTCGGGAAATTGTAGTCTTTTCAACCTCTTAAATTCCAAACTGGAAGGAGGAGGAGAGGGAACGGTGAAGGGCAAGAGTGAAGTCAAGTGCCCTTATTCAGTAACAGCAGTTAATCCAAAGTGAAGTTCTGGTGTGGTAGTTTTTCCGTCTTTATTTTTTCTGAGGCTTAAGGCTGCACTATTTATTAGTCATTTTGAATGATTTCCTCTTTTCCGTGCAGTGTATTCTAACGGCATGAGATCTCTGTGAAGTTAGGAAGCCAGAAACCAACCCCGGCCACCCTAACTAACAGGTTATAGAAGAATTGCATTTTTGGTAGTTTTTTCATTTTTTTTTCCCCTTGGTCTCTTCATTCCTCCCTCTTATTTCTGTCTTTTCTCTGCTCTGTATTTTCTCCTTCCTCTTATGTTGCTGCTACCATTTGACATACAGTTGTCAGAAATGATTATAATAGTTTTGAAGATTATTCCAGAGGTGGCAAGTAATCTCCAGAAACTTGCCGGTTCTTGGATTCTCCTGGTGTGAGATGCTGCTTCACATGGCCAGAGTATCCAGATTGGAATCGCAAGAGATCCTTCAGTGCTTTAAGATAAAAACAGATTTTTTTCTAAGTATATACACTTCCAGTGTTTCTATGTTACACTCATTCATTTATGTAATATTCATATAGCATATGTATTATGCTCATTCACATAATATAGTTCATGTAGCCTTTAGAACTAGTCTACATTAATGATTGTTTTCAAATGTACTGAAAATCAGGATAGTAAGACCTAGTTCTTTGCTTGAAAAGAGAACTACATGTATTCTGAAGCTTTGTTGCCCGTTTACTTCCCCTTTTAACAGAACACATACAAGGTGCCTAGATACAGAACTTATTTGACAGATGAAGAAAGTGTTCTGAACTTTGAGTCTTAGATGGGAATTTTGGTTTATTTAAGGAAGCGACTAAGAGAGTCTTAAATTCCTGATAAGATTTTTGAGTTAAGGAAGTAAAACACCATAAATAAAAAGCAAGGCACTCTTTTTATTTTATTGTCGTACTTTAAGCAAAAGTTTACAATTCAAGTTAGTCTCTCATACAAAAATTTATACATTGTTAGCTGACCCTAATTGCTCTCCCTATACTTTGACAGCACATTCCTCCTTTCCACCCCTGATTTCCTGTGTCCATTCAACCAACTCCTAACCCTCTCTGCCTTCTCGTCTCACCTCTGGACAGGAGCACCCCATTTAGTCTC
Source organism: Dugong dugon (assembly GCA_030035585.1). Lineage (NCBI taxonomy): Eukaryota > Metazoa > Chordata > Mammalia > Sirenia > Dugongidae > Dugong > Dugong dugon. Next base: position 19,728,682 of record CM057465.1, read on the forward strand.
ATGTATCTGCTTGAGCGAAGAAAGAAGCACACTCTTCACGAATATCATTTTATGTCCCATTGTCCAGTCTAATCTTTGTCTGAAGAGTCGGCCCGGGAATGGTTTTAGTGCTGGCTTGGCAGAGAGTCCCGGGGCCATGCTTTCTGGGGTTCCTCCTGTCTCAGTCAGACCATTAAGTCTGGTCTTTTTACTAGAATTCGTATTCTGCACCCCACTTTTCTCCTCCTCTGTCAGGGACCCTGCGTTGTGTTCCCTGTCAGGGCGGTCATTGGTGGTAGCTGCGCACAGTCTAGTTCTTCTGGTCTCAGGTGGTTCAGTCTCTGTTTATGTGGCCCTTTCTGTCTCTTGGGCTAATGCTGCAAGGCGCTCTTAACGTAGAACATTTTTTCACGTAAGGTTAGGTAAATCTTCATTTTATTATGCTGCCAATTATAAGAAAAAGATAAGCATGCCTGACATATAATCTTTTCTCTAGAGAGATGCAGAGAGTTGTTGCCATAGGAGCTCTTATTGATAATACTGATTTTTTTGGTGCTGTACCACCTGGTAGAAAAGCTAGGAAAATGTGGTTTTTAGAACTCTTGAAAATATCCAGAGAAAGCAAGATGTTTCTGGTAAACGCAGGATGGGGGGAAAGGGTTGGGGGCATGAGAAATTTCCTCTCTTGCCAGGCAAAGGAGCATATCCCAACTTCTGTCTGCCAACTTCTTTCCGTCTCTAACAATAAAAAAAAAGTAAAGAGAATGTTGTCTTTTTCTTTCTTATTTTGGTACCCTGTTCTCTTAAAAAAAAAAAAAAGAAGAAAACAGTTAAAAACCGTTATATGGATGTCAAGTGAATGAACATATGGTCTTTTTGTAGCTGTTTGAATGCCATGTTTGTCACTGTATCCTCAGGCCCTGGACCAGTACCTGAAACACAGTTGTAGCTCAGTGAATAATGGTGAATGAATTAATACTTTCCTAGTTTGATAATAATTGGCTCTTTGTAGTTCAAAAATCTTATGATTCTTCAAAGAATCCTTTGAAGCACTAACCTAATGAAAGGTGAAGCACTGTTAAGTGACCCCTAGAAAGGGTCACACTTGGGGTGAGGGCTGAAGCTCAGGTCTTCTGACGCAGATTCTACTCTTCTTTTTGTTGCTTTCTTAGCTATAAAAATAATTTTAAAATTCCATTGTCCTTTTGCAAATGTGGACATGTATAATTTAGGAATTTCTTAACATCTCAACCTGCTATCCTACCGATAAGGTCCTGGGGGGCACATACGGTTTGTTCTGTACTTGTTAACCAAAATGTTGATGGTTTGAACTTACCCAGCAGCACTGCAGAAGACAGGCCTGGAGATCTGCTCTGAAAGGTCACAACTTTGAAAACCCTAAGGAGGAATTCTACTCTGCACACATGGGGTCGCCATCAGTTGGAATTGACTCAACGGCAACGGAGTTTTTTTTTCATCCTGCATATATTTTCATAAGTGTTTGTAATTTATACTTGTGGATTCACTATTTCAGAGGATCTACCTGGTCATTGTTTCAAGCAGACCATAGACAATAGACAGTTCTGTAACTCATAATTTGCATTTTCTGATTTTCCAGTAAAATCAAACTATCTGTAAATACCGGATACATTCAAGACACATAGAATGGCCTAGAATCATTTATATAATCTACTGTAGCACGTCTTGCTTCATAGCTGTTTCTTCCTGAGCCTTTGGTAGTTAACAGGAGTAAGGAAATGAGACACTGATTTTGATTTAAAGTATAATAGTCGAGAAGTCTTGAAAAGCTTAAAATTGTCTTCTAAACCATACACAGGTTTTAAAATTTTTTACTTAGGGGTTGTTTAGTAAGGCAAGCCTGTGAGATGCCCTATACCAGGCCTCAAGTGTCACCCTTGTTGTTTTCTTCTTCTCGTAGTTTAAATATTTTTGTGGCTGTTTATTTGGTTTGTGTCTTATTAGAATCAGCAGCAATGAGTCGCATTATTTTTTTCAGTATTTCCGTTAGAAGTTTTAGAGGTAGATTACTGGGGGCAAAGACACTTTGGCTGTTACTTATACCAACTTTTAGTCTTTGTATTACTGGGTATAAACATATCCATTAGTCATTTTGCCTGGTCCAAGGTGGTTTTAGTTGCTCTAGGGTCACTGTGAGTTGGAATGGACTTGATGGCATCGGATTTGTTTGTTTTTTAAGGTGATTTGCACATTTCGTCTCCTTTTTTGATATAGTCCCTTCTTACACAGTATTAGTCCTTTGGAATTTTGTGTGTGTTTGCTTAGGACTCACAAAGGCATATTCCATTAACTGAATTTCCAAAAGTAGTTACTGATCTTATATACTCTCCTATGTGAATAATGCACTCTTTGCCCCATTCTTCTTCTGGCTAACTCGCAAGATTTGTAATTATTTGGAAAGCAGTGACACAAAACATTTATGAAAAGAAGGGCTAAAAATATCCAATAATGTGGTTATTCTTTTTAGACTTCCTTTGGCGGTCAGTGCATGTCATACTGTAAACATTCATTTTCTGAGAGAAAAACTAAGGCTGACCAAATGCTTTTTAGTGTGGCCTCATTACCAGCTCTTAGCCCTGAGCATCAGCCTTTGATTCCCTTCTCACCTCCCCACATAAGTAGCTATCTTTTGATAAAGGCCCTAGTTTGCATATAGGTTGCATATAGCTAGTTTGGCCCAAGGCCATTAGCTAGTTAGTCCTTCAGAAAGGTTACTGAAAAGATAGAACAGGATATATGATTAACAAACAAACCAAACCTGGGGCCTCCGAGTCAGTATGACTCATGGTGACCCACGTGTTGCAGAGCAGAACTGCTTCATAGGGTTTTCTTGGTTATAATCTTATGGAAGCAGATTGCCAGGCTTTTCTTCCTTGGTGCTGCTGTGGGTTTGAACTGCCAACCTGTAGGTTAGTAGTTTAGTGCAAACGGTTTGCGCCACCCAGGGACCTTGGATGCTTGGATATATGATGTTGTTAATTAAACCATTGGAAGTTTCCTTTAAATATGCTAAAGGAGCAAACTAAAGGATCCGTTAGAGAAATGTTTTAATTTGTCGGTTTGGTAAGCTTTAAAAAAAATATTACTAACAAGGCTGGAGACTTTGTTTTGTTCACCGCTCTATCCCCAGAGCCTAGAACAGTGCCAGGCACACTGTTGGCAGTTGCCCTCAAGTCATTCCAACTCATGTTAATTTTTGACTCAAAGACCCCGTGTGACAGTAGAACTGCCCCATAGGGTTTTATAGGCTGTACTCTTTACTGGTGCAGACCACCAAGTCTTTTTCTAGTAGAGCCGGTGGGGTAGGTTCGAACCTCCAACCTTTCAGTTAGTGGCTGAGCACTTAACCTTTGCACCACCAGGGCTCCATGGATATGTGATAGATAATGTGCAGAGGAGCTGATCGTATATGAAATATATATCTTGGCTTACTTAGCCTGTTTATATCCTTGTCTCATTGCAAAGCCATATACGTTGCCTAGTGGGAAGTTTTTATTCTTCACACGGCTGAGCAAGCATTACCTGTATTACAAGGCCCAGCATATTGTTCACCCTCTGATGCAATGACCTTTAAATAGTAGAACGTAGCTAGTAGCTAGGACTCTAGTCGTATTAGCCCTCTCAGTCCTTTCCAGGGTCCAAGTGATTTTCCGTTGCAGCACCTCGACCTGGAATTGCTTCCCTCCAGTCTTCTTCACGTGTTAACTTAAGTCTCACCTTTTCAGAGACGTCTTCCAGAACCTCCAGTCTAAAGTAGGCAGTCTCTCCCCTCTTATAAGTCTTCTGTTCTTTCTCTTCATAACAATAATTATAACTTTTAATTATATTTTGTTTAATGCCTGTCTCTCCCAGGAGACATGAGGACAGAGACCATGTTTGTTTGATTCACTGCTGTTTACCCAGCACATAAAGTAAGTGTGCCTGGGGCACTCAGTAAGTATTTGTTGAATGAATGAAAGCCTGCCCATTTTGGATGGATGTCCTAGTACCTTGTGCTGTTAGTTTTCTGTTATGTGCAAGTATACACATTTTTCCCCCTTATCCTGACCAAACCTTAAGCCTTCACAATATCTTACACTTAGAAGACATTTAAAAATGGATTCTATTGATGATATGTTATGACTAGTTAAGTATAACTCACTTTATATACTATGTTTTCCCCACATTTTAAGAAAGCCTATCATTCATTCATTCTGTCAACAATTTATTGAGTGCCTACCACCCAGAAGTGCCTTGGAGGACAGGCCTAGTGATCTGCTTCTGAAAGAGTTTCTTGAAAACTCTATAGAGCAGTTCTGCTCTGCAAACATGGGGCCGCCATGAGTCAGAATGACTTGAGGGCAGCTAACACAACAGTGTGCCTGGCACTGTTCTAGGCTCTGGGGATAGAGCAGTAAACAAAACAAAGTCTCTAGCCTTGTTAGTAATATTTTTTTTAAAAGCTTACCAAATGGACAAATTAAAATATTTCTCTAATGGATCCTTTAAAGAGCTTGCTCCTTTAGCATATTTAAAGGAAACTTCTAATTGTTTACAATTTTTCAGGAACACACCTATTGTGTACAGTGTGGTAAAGCTATATATATCTGTTTAGATTGACAAGTGTTTCCCTGTAAAGTCATATTTACCCACTGACATTTGTCATAAAATTCTAGACAGTTGTGTTCCAACAGAAACAAATATTTTTAAGGATATAAAATGCACTAGATAGCTTTTCTGCCCGCTCCCCCCTCCCCCTGAGCGCTGCTCCAGCTGCTCCGCGCTCTTTCAGGGCTCCGGGCTCCGGCTAAGCTAGCACCGCGGTTGGTCGTCTCCCCTCAGCCGCCATCGTGATTATCTTCCGGGACCTCATCAGCCATGATGAGATGTTCTCAGACATTTACAAGATCCGGGAGATCGCGGACGGGCTGTGCCTGGAGGTGGAGGGGAAGATGGTCAGTAGGACAGAGGGTAACATTGATGACTGGCTCATTGGTGGCAGTGCCTCAGCTGAAGGCCCCGATGGTGAAGGAACCGAAAGCACAGTAATCACTGGTGTTGATATTGTCATCAACCATCACTTGCAGGAAATCAGCTTCACAAAAGAAGCCTACAAGAAGTACATCAAAGATTACATGAAATCAATCAAAGGCAAACTTGAAGAACAGAGACCCGAAAGAGTAAAACCTTTTATGACAGGAGCTGCAGAACAAACCAAGCACATCCTTGCTAATTTCAAAAACTACCAGTTCTTTATTGGTGAAAACATGAATCCAGATGGCATGGTTGCTCTGCTGGACTGCCGTGAGGATGGTGTGACCCCATATATGATTTTCTTTAAGGATGGTTTAGAAATGGAGAAATGTTAACAGATTTGCTAATTATTTGGATCTATCATCTGTCATCCTAACTGGCTGCTGCTCTTCATCCACACAACACCAGGACTTAGACAAATGGGACTGATGTCATCTTGAGCTCTTCATTTATTATGACCTTGATTTACTTGGAGCGGAGGCATTTTTTTTTTTTTTTTTTCCCTAAAGGGAAAAAAAAAACATGTAGGTTGTCTAAAAATAAAATGCATTTAAACTCACTTAAAAAAAAAAAAATGCACTAGATAGAATTAGGAGCCCTGGCGGCACAGTGGTTAAGAGCTCGGCTACTAACCAAACAGTCAGTCGGCCATTCGAATCCACCGTCCACTCTTTGGAAACCCTATGGGGCAGTTCTACTCTGTCCTGTAGGGTCGCTGTGAGTCAGAATCAACTTGACCGCAGCAGGTTAGACAGAATTGATAACTCTGACCAGAATTAACCAAACTCCTCTGAAAGGTTAAATTTGCAAGTTTCTCTTAATAGTTTAGTTCTGGTTTAGGCTATTAGTGGCTGGTCAAATGGCTTTTTTTTTTTAACTTGTTAATTTTTTTTTTTTTTTTGAAGTGGAGAGGACCAGATAGGCACTAGGAAGTAAGAGCCCATGGCAAACTATTAAAATGTGAAATACATGTAAAAAATGTTATAGCTGGTGCTGAGATAGAAGTAACCATCATTCTAGAGCTACGCTGTCCAGTACAGTAGGCACTGGCCACATGTGGCTACTGAGCACTTGAAACGTGGCTAATTGGAATTGAGATGTGCTACAAGTGTGAAGCACACATTTTTGGGCACAGTACGAAGGAAAAAAAGAACGTAAAATATCTCTTAATAGTTTATATCACATGTTGAAATGACAATATTTTGTAATATTGGGGTAAATAAAATTACTTTCACCTGTTTATTTTTATTTTTTGTAAATAATTTATTTCATTGTTGAAAATATACAGTGCAGAACATAAACCAATTCAGCAATTTCTACATGTACAATTCAGTGACATTGATTACATTCTTCAAGTTGAACAACTATTCTCACCCAACCTTTTCTGAATTTTTCCTCCCCATCATAAATTCACTGCCTCCTAATCTTCCTATCTAATCTTTCAAGTTGCTGTGGTCAGTTTGATCCCATATAGATAGTTCTTTAAAAGAGCATAATTCTCTCACCTGTTTATTTTTAATGTGGGTATTGGAAAATTGAAAATTTACGTATGTGGCTCACATTATATTCCTACTGGGTAGTGCTAAAGCAGAATGGGTAGCCCTTGCCAGAGGTTTGGATCTTCATTGTCTAGATGGCTGCAGACTGCCTGTGGGGTACAAGCCAGAGGTGCCGAGGAGACTTGTCTTTTCTAAGGGGAAGTTGCCCCTTACTGCTGTAGTTTCTTCTCAGCCTATCTTGGGTCACAGATACAAACATTTTAGGGTTGTGAAACTTTTGTGTGGGGAACTTTCTTCTTTGTTTCACATCTGAGCTGATAGGATAAAAACTGTCCTAATGGCGTTCTAACTCCATCTCCTGCCTTTAGTTTACAGAGAGACTAGTGCTCATTATTTCACAGAATATTAAAACAGCAAGCTTAATATACATTTTATGGACTGTAATTGCTAACTGCTGCTACACAATTCAGTCAACTAAGAATAATTTACTAATTATATATTGCAGCACTTTTAGTTCTTCCAGATGCTAAACAAAGTGAGATAATTAGAGGAAGAAAAAAAGGATAAATTTGGGGATTAATTGGAGACCAGAAGAATAGATTTAGAAGATCTTGGATTTAAAAGAGTATTAGAATGTAATCAGCAGAGTGTGTGAAATTAATGCAGTTTGTGCAACGTGTGTGTGCGTGTCTGTTAGTATTGGTGAAGGTAGTTTTCTAAATTAATTTCCCAAATATTTATTGAATACTTACAACGTGCTAAAACCTCTTAGGTGCTAGGGATTCGGTAGTGAAGAAAATAGGGATGAAGCTTGCCCTCATGGAGCTTAGATAGTGGTTTGTATAGGTCATCTCTCATCCGTGGTAAAGACAAGGATCTTGGTTCAAAAGTTGCTCCAATCTTTTTTTGTTTTGTATATTCTAAAAATGATTTCTCATAAGCGTGTCATTTTACTGAAAGATTTTTAAGCTTTGGGTTTTATTGACAGCTAAAGCAGTATGGGAGCCCTGTTGGTGTAGGGGTTAAGAGCTCTGCTGATAACCAAAAGGTCAGCAGTTCGAATCCATTAGCCACTCCTTGGAAACTGTGGGGCGGTTCTACTCTGTCCTGTAGGATCGCCATGAGTCAGAATTGACTCGACGGCAACAGGTTTTTTTTTTTTTTTTTAAAGCAGTATGTGTTTTAATTTTTTAAAATAACAACAGTGCTATAAAAAATGACATGAGAAAGTTAGGGGAAAAATCCTTTAATTCTTAGAGCCCCTGGGTGGTGCAAATGGCTGATAACTGAAAGGTTGCAGGTTCAAGTCCACCCAGGGGCATCTCAAAAGAAAGGCCTGGCGATTGACTTCTGAAAAAAATCAGCCATGGAACCCATATGGAGCACAGTTCTACTGTGACACACATGGGGTCACCATGAGTTGGAATCGACTTGACTGCAACTGATAATATAATTATCATGTTGCTGAATTGTTTTCTAGTCTTTTTCATTTATCTGTTTTGTATCCATATAATCGTACTGTGCTCACAAATTTGAATTCTGCTCTTTAAACCTTGAATTATGGGATATTGACTGTAGCTCTCGTTTTAATGTCTACATTGTATTTTATTGAGTAGGCATACCATTATTCCCCAATATTGGAAACTTTGGATTTTTCTAATTTTTGCTATTATAAATAGCACTGTACTGAACATTTGAGCATGAAGCTGTTTCCATTATGAATTCAGTTTTTTAGGATAGAAGTACAAAAATGAAATTTTACTGAGTATGAGGGTATAACCATTTTTATGGCTCTGGTAACATACTGCCACGTTTTGGTGACATTTCAAATTAATTGTGTTGTACTCTGATCATTGTTGGATGTAGTCATTAAAATAGAGAAAAAACAAAATGAAACAAAACCCACTTCATTGTTGTTTAAGTTCCATTTGTTTAGCTAACTTCATGTTTTTCTGTACTTCTGTGTGGCTCTTCCTCTTCGTGTGACCCTTGCTCATGGTCTTTGACCATTTGTCTATTAGGTAATGCTCTTGAGAGCACTACCCCTCTTGAGCCCTAAGCATATTTAGTGAGGGGATGGTTCCCTTTTTTTGCGGTCAGCTGAACATCAGGTTATTTTTTGACTTACTGTTTGTACTAAAAGGATATTACATATTCTGGTATTTTGAAATATTTTAGAATGTGTTTCAGGCTGACATCACTGAAACACAGAGCAAAATGCTTCACTTGTTACTCCTCTAATTACAACATAGGAAAGGCATTGCTAAGAAAGCATCACCATCCTGTGAATAAACTGTGGGATTAATTGGGTGGGGAGTTGAATGATGTGTCTTTTACTAACCATATGAAAAAGGGGTGACTGGAAGTTCCTGTTTCTCTTTGAATTTTCATGAGTTTAGGTCTAGTTTTCTAATCACGCCTATAGAATTCAGAGGAATCTTATCTTAAAGATAGACTAGGTAATAAAAAAAGGATGTTAGGGCAAACTACAAAAAAACCTCACCCACCAAAGAGTATCTTTATACTGTTTACTTATAAACTTACTGTCTTATTGAAAAATTACAGTTAGAATGGAATTGGCATCACTGTCTACTTTAAGGAGACCCTGGTGGCTCAGTGGTTAAGAGCTACAGTTAAGAGCTACGGCTGCTGACCAAAAGGTCTGCAGTTCAGATCCCCCAGGTGCTCCTTGGAAACCATATGGGGCAATTCTCCTCTGTCCTGTAGGGTCACTATGAGTCAGAATTGACTCGATGGTAATGGGTTTTTTTTTTTTTTTTTTGGTATCTACTGTAAACTTTGTAGGCACCTCTGTTGAAAATTCTTGCTTAATCTTACACTCTGATTAACTTCTAGCTTGTCAGCTGATTTATTTTTTTCTTCTTTTAGAATGTTTTTATCAAGTGAATCTTTTAAAAAGATGTGAAGAATTATTTCTGATTTTATAATAGATTTTGTATGATCCCTCCCTGGTCCCCAGATTTTTAGACAACCCAAACAAGTTTACAATGAAAACTTCCCACAAATACTTGCTTCAAGAAATATTTTTTGATATTTTGCTAGCTAGTCATGAAATTTATGTGTATATGTTACAGTTCTCAACAAAATAAACAAAAAATCATGAAAATAGAAAACAACATAGCTAAATATATGGGAAGAAAAGTAATAAAATTAAGTTCACTACTCCATGTTTTACAGTTAACAGAGCATTCCAAGGGAATTAAAATTCAGTTAATTTTATTGGATTTTAATTTCAGTGGAACTTTGAGATAAAAAATTAAACTAACAGAAGTTTTGTAGATTTAGGCCTAGCAGATCCAGGTTTAATGGCATGGTAGAGAGGAGGTGAATTAAGGGGTGCTCTTCTACTCTGTCCTGTAGGGTCACTATGAGTCGAAATTGACGACAGTGGGTTTTTTTTTTTTTTTTTTTAAATTTTGGTTGCAGTGAGTGATTTCCCAGCTATGGGAAAAAGTCAATATTATGTAGATGGTTTAAGAAGCAATAATATTAATAGTGTCCATTTAAGGCCTGTTTCTGTTTGTTTAAACAGGCTCATGGATTGCTATTTCTTGCCAGTTTTCCTTTAGAAGGAAGTACTTCCTTTTTGAATCCTCCGAAGTTTGAAAATTGCTTTCTTGCTCTTCCTAATGACCAGCTGTGGTCACATGGTGCAGTCGGTTAGGCTGAATGCGGTCCTGCTGCTGTGCTGAGGTGGGGGCTTGATCCTGGGCTGTCTGTTAGCCTCTGCTAGATGAAGCTTGTTCTACAAACTGTACCCAAAGCATAATCATTCCTGCCATTTGGTGGAGAGGATTTGAGCAGGTAGGTGATGCATGGGAAGGAGGGGGTGCCTTTCAAAATGACAAACCTAGCATCAGTATCAGCAAATGAACTTAAAATCCATTCCTACTGGAGGTAGATCGCCCTGTTCTGTTAGTTTTAAAATATTACAGTGGATCAGAATATTTTGAGCTGAGGGCTAAAAGCTCTCTTAATATTGAAGAAAAAAGGAAATAGGATTTTGTCATGAGCTAAAAAGGTATGGGTTTTTAATTCATTGATTGGTTGTGAGCAGCTTTGTAAGGTACTCTGTGTTTAAATTAAATTTAAAGCCTCAATTTCCTCATTCGTAAAGCAGCAGGCTGCCTGGCTTGTAATAAACAAAAACAAAAACAAAAAAACACCCAAACCCGATTCTGGCATATAGGGACCCTAAAGTACAGAGTAGAACTGCCTCGTAGGGTTTCCAAGGAGTGGCTGGTGGAATCTAACTGCCTACCTTTTGGTTAGCAGCCATAGCTCTTAAGCACTGGGCCACCAGGGCTCCTGGCTTGTAATAAGCAGTGATAAATGTTAGCAGTTGCTGTCTTTAAAAGATCCCACTACATATGATCATGTACCTCTTTTCATTGGAGGGTCCTAGGCTGTATGGAGAACTGACAGTGGTTGAGAGATTTGAAGTGAACTAATAAATATTCCAGAGTCCCTTGGTGGTGCAAATGGTTAAGTGCTTTGCAGCTAATGGAAGGGTTGGCGGTTCAGGTCCACCCAGAGGAACCTCAGAAGAAAGGCCTGGCAATCTACTTCTGAAAAAGTAAACCATTGAAAAACCCTATGGAGGACAGTTCTACTCTGACACGCATGGGGTTGCCATGAGTTGGGATCGAATTAAGGCAACTGGTTTGGTTTTGGTAATAAATAATCCAGCCAAAGAGTGAAAGATAGCAGAAAATTAGATGTGCCTCTTTGAAGGCATTATGGACCAAAATGAATTGGGAGTCTTACTGTAATTGATCAGAAAGGATCTTCAGTCATTCCTGGAGGCTTCATTTTTTTTTTTTTTTTTAGCCCCATCGCTGTGGCTCCTTTGTTCTGTTAAAGGAGCAAAGTTTCCTCCTGACCAAGCCTGAGGCCACCTATCAGGAACATGTCTTAGCTTCTTTTTCCTTCAAAGAGCTCCATCTCTGTGGTCAAGCATATGAAGCTGTGATTCTTTTGCCCAAGAATTTATGTTTAACACATTGTACCATATTTTAAAGACTTATTATTTTTTTTACTTCCTCTTCACTCCCTCTCTTATCTACCTCTGACTTCAGGAATCTGGCTGCAGAGTTTTGCTTTGGGCTGCCCACTGGACCCTGTGACAAATTCTGCTTTTTCCCTGGGGGCTTTCCTTTTTCCTTCAGGCACTCCAAAGCCCCACATGCTCCTTGTGTAGGAACTTAGTCACTGCATTATTTCTGGTTTTCAAAAGATCTAATCTAATCACATGAGATACTCTGTGTGACCTGTATAATGTGCTACAAAGAGAGAGCCTGCTACTGTCATTAGGGTCCAGTTCCACGTGGGTGTCCCTCACTCTCTTGTCTTCCACCCGCAGAGTATCTATCTCAGTATAAGGGATTTCAGGGCGCTGGACACATTCACAGTTTGGAAACAAGCTGAACTGATGATTGGAATGCAGGCGTTAAAGACACTCAGTGAGTCATGTGATTCATTTGTCCAGCTATTCAGAGTTAAAAACTGGTATGAGTTTTGGAATGTGGTGGGAAACCTCTTCCTGTGGGTGGGATGAGCCTCCTGGGTTTTGATATTTCCTCTCCACCCCCAATATCCCCTTCCCTTGGTTGTATATTTCTTACAGTAAATTGTATGTCTGAAACTAAACTCTGAAATAGTATGGCTTTGCTATTTGTATTAATTCTGAATGCCATTGTGAGTATTTTTAACCACCTTTAATAAAAATTTTAATCTGAGCCGTAGTACTAATGTTGTAGTCCCTGTGTGGTGCAAATGGTTAACAATTTTGGCTGCTAACTGAAAGGTTAGAGGTTTGAGTTCACCCGGAAGTGCCTTGGGAGAAAGACCTGATGATCTGTTTCTGAAAAATCAGCCATTGAAAACCCTGTGGAGTATAGTTCTGCTGTGACACACATGGGGTCACTGTGAGTCAGGGTCAACTCAATGGCAACTAGTATTACTAATGTATTCTTATGTAAATTATATTGTCATTTAACTAGTTAACTCATATAAAAAAAAGACTGGGAACAGTGTCTGGCATATAGGTAAATGTCAATATAGGTTATTTATTATTTTTAGTATTTGTGGGAGCTTGTACTAAGATAATGTAGTTCAATAGAAAGGTCTGGAGATCTAGAATCAAGACGCTTGTGTCTTAGTTTTTGATCTGTTACTTACCAAGCTCTAGGAGCTTGGGCAGTTTCTTTAACCTCCTTGAATATCAGCTTCTTTATCTTTAAAACAGATAGTATAGGGGGTTAAGTGAGAATATTTGTGGAAATTATTCCTAGATTAGAAATTGCTTCATGATTGCAAGTATGACACCATCACAGGTGTGTTTAGAGATTACTATAAAAATATTTTCTTTCACTTTAAGTATATATCTCATCTCTTGTAAATTGATTATAAATTCCCAGTCCAATATAGTACTGGAGGTGACAGTTGATAAATAGTTGTCGAAAAATAACATTTTCCCCCATCTCTTTCACACATGCCTGTTTATATTTTTATCTGCAAAGTGGTGAATTGTGTTTGGGGACCTGAACAACTAATATCTGAGCAGCAAGTTTAAATTACTTTCTGAATTGATTGTGGTGTTTATGAAGCACTCTGAGGTTTTAGAGAAAGAAGTTGGGTGAAGGCAGTGAAACAAGTTTCTTTTGGTTTCAACTCATTTCGTATAACATCGTGGCCTCTAATGCAGGTGTATTTAAGTATTTCCTTTCCAGCGAGAATGAAGACTTGAGTAGGGACCTTTGCTGTACAGAGGGCACTAGTCTGTCAAATGATTCATGAGTGTGATGATTAACTTGATTCATTGAGACATTGTCTTTCCAGAGACGGATTCTTTTTCATCTGAACAATTTATTTAGAATTTTCTCCCTACCTGTTTCTAACTTTATATACTTCAGGGGGTATTTCAGCAAGAACCTATAGAGGAAAGTAGTTTTTTTTTAATTGAAATTTTAAACATTTGAGGGATTATTTATTCAGGGAAATAGTTAATATAACTCTAAAGGAATAGACTTTCAAGGAATGGTTCCTTTTAACCTGAAGGATCTAGAGTTCCTTGCAAAGTTTTAATTATACACATTTTTTTTTTCAGAGCCATGATAATCATATTCTTTTTCTAATAATCCTTCCTCTTTTCATTAAACACATCCTACTATCTCTGGAATTTGGTAGTGTATTTTGGATTTGAAAAGACAGCTGATTTAACTAGCTGCTCACATTTTGTGTTCATTTTAATTTTAAATATTGGCAGTATGAAAATGAGTATTGTGTCAAAATGGTTTATATAAACTAAAATGTTGTGTTAGCATTTTGTGGCACGTATAGTATCAGGTTGCCAAATCCTAAGTGTTACAGTTATTAAATATTGTTTGAAGTATCTGAATTTACACATAGGCAGTCAATTTATTTAGGCACTTATTGATTTTAACAACTCCAGTGATGAAAAGAGAAAATGTGGGCTGAACTGTTAAAGTAATAGATTCTATCAGATGCTTAATTTATGTCAGCAAAAAAGATACCAAACGAAAACCAAACCTGTTGCCATCGAGTCGATTCTGACTCGTAGTGATCCTATAGAAAGAGTAGAATTGCCCCAAAGGGTTTCCAAGGTTGTTATCTTTACCGAAGCAGACTGCCACATCTTTCTCCCGCAGAGCAGCTGGTGGGTTCAAACTGCTGACTTTTCAGTTAGCAGCTGAGCACTTAACCATTGCACCACTAGGGCTCCTTAGCCAAAAAAAAAAAAAAAAAAAAAAAGGGAGAGAGATATAATAAGCTGCTTGGAAATACTGACTTGTTTTTGCAACTCTCAGGATATGTATCCGATTGTTTATGTCTCTACCTCAGGAGTAAGTTGTAGCCAGTGACTGTTGGTTCAGTTGTTGAGATAGAATGAAAGCGGTGACAGTGGGGATAAAGTGGAGGAGGGGCCAGATGGGAGATATTTGTAGACTGAGAAGATTTAGTAACATTGAATGTGGATGTAGGGGGTGGTGAGAGAAGGAGGAGCAGGGGCGAATGGTGGGCTTCTGGCTTGGGTGATTGAGAAGGTGGTGTTGTCATTCATCAAGGGAGGGAATATAGAAGAAAGATCAGATTTGGAAGGGAGGATGAGTTAAGATTATGTATGGTACCCTCAAGGCAGTCAGTAAATGTTGAATGAATGAATCTATCATGTGGTCTCAAAGTTTGCTGGGCTTGTCCAAAAGGTAGAGAAGGTAGACCTGGCCTGGATAGCTTTGGGATTGTTGAAATCATGGGTTGGATATAGCCATCTGGAGTGTATGTGTAAAGCAAGGAGTCTTCAGACAGAAGTATGCGGGGGCACCAGCATTTAGAGGGTAGGCAAAGAAGGGGCTATCCATGAAGGGAGCCAAGAAGCAGTAGCGAGACAGGTAGGAGGAAAACCAGGAGAGCCGGTGGCCTGGGAGTCGAGCTTGGGGTTAGTCTCAAGAACAGAGGCGTGCTGAGACGAGAACTGGGGTTGAGCAATTAGGAAGTCTCTGGAGACCTTGGGGAGAGCCTCTTCAACAAACTGGAGAGGGGCAAAGCTGCACTGCAGTGGGTGGAGGAGTGAATAATTGGGGAGGAAATGGGGAAAGTGAATGTATGCTGCTCTTCCGTGAAGCTTGGCTGGGAATGAAAGGATAGAGGTTGTGGGGTGGTGGTGGTTGTTGTTATAGTTTTTTCTTTCCCCATGAGAGAGATTTGAGTGAGGAGGAGAGGATTATTGAAGGAAATGCCTGTCTTCAGAGTGGAAGAGACGGTATTTGGACCATCAGTGGAAGAGGGCCGCTGAGACGGAAGAGGGCACATGGTGGAGAACAGAAGAGTAGTGAAATCTGGAAACGTGCACATGATCCGAGAAGGGAAGAATTAGGAGTTTGAGTTGATGGGCAGCTGGATATTGAGGGAGGAGGGGGATATGCATATGTGTTGAGGTTTGTGGAGAGAAACCCACAAAGGCACAGAGGTGAAGAGGGAGTCCTGGTGTATCTGGAGAACCAGTTGGAGCGAAGGGTGTTGTGTTGTGGCTGGAGCAAAGGTGGGAAACTAGACTGGAAAGGGAGGGTTGAGGCAGGCTCTGAAGTGCCTTCCTTGCCAGCCTGAGGACTTTGGATTTTATTTTGTGGGTGAGGAGGAGCCATTTAGGGAGAAGTAATATGGTTAGATCTGTGATTTTGAAACCAACAGCAGTTTATGGCATAGTTTGCAGTAACCTGGGTGAAGGTAATTAGGGCTAGAAATAAGGTCATTGCAGTGGGAGAGATGAAGATTCCAGAAGCTGACTGGGCAGATTGGCACATGATTGACTAGGTTTTGGGGTAGAAGGAGGGAAAAGAGGTGGAAGAGACCGGAGTAAAAGGCAGGGAATTGGCTGAGATGGTGGTGATGCCATTGTGGAGAGAACAGAGAACACAGGTGGAAGAGAAGCAGATTTAGTGAGATGGTGGAACAGTTGAGTGTTAGGCACATTTACAGAACATTTATGTAGAATCCAGTTGGCAACCAGAATCTGAGGTCTGAAGCTCAGGACAGAGGTCGAGGCTAGAGATAAAGATTTGGAAGCATGAGATCATCATCCTTGAATTGGAAATGGTTAAGATTAATGTGAGAGAAATAAATCTTGATGTGGACATGGACTGTAAGAGCAAACTTTGCAGACCATTTGAGTGTAATTTTTAACTTCCTTAGAAAAGCCTTTGTTGACCAAAAATATAGACATACCCCACCCTAAGTAGCTCAAAACTGACATGAGAAGAATAAGGTAGGAAATAAATTCAAGACATTTCAACAGAAATGTTGTTATCTTAATTTGGCTCTGTTAGTTTTTTCCTATCAGGTCAAAATCCTTTTTGTTTATGCTGTTTGATAAGATACTTCAGAAGGCTGAATACGGATTAGCTGATGCTTAGCTGATGCGCTTTGTGAAAGTCTTTGAAGATGAAACGTCGTCTTGATTGTAATAGCATTGTAATATACTCCCCAGGCTTTGGCCCAACAGATACCTAGTAGTTAAATATTCTAATGCAATGTCTAGAGATGGATTTAAAAAAACCAAAAAACCTAAGTGATTTATATATCTTTTGGGGAAATAGGCTGATTACAACTTATATTTCGCTAAATACTAATTTGAAGAACCTTGCTATGGATCTGCCATAAAGTCTGTTTTTTTCTGCTTTCCTTCCTAACATGTATAAGCAAGTAGTACTGCTGTTCTGTGGAAATGTTAATTAAACAGAGGAAAATTCCTCAAATCCTGTGGAATTCTCAGCAGTGTTGTGGGCGTTCTAGAATTTGTGTAGGGATATGAGTGATGTGGTTTGTTCTCCCCAACTCCATGCTACTCTGTTGAACTATCTGTACTACTTGCCTTTGATTTAATGAGGCAGGAGAGAGATTACCATTCCTGCTGTTACGGTATCAACGCTTCAACCAGCATATATTGTGAGTGCCTGCTTTGCACCCAGTGCTGTGCTTGGTACTAGGGATTCAAAAAGGAATAAGCCAGTATCCCTGCCCTCAGGAGCGTGCAGTCTAGTGGAAAGATGGTGGAAACATGGAAGAATGGTGAAGAGGCACACTGTTGATAACAGCTATGGCGCACGTTTATGGCATACTTACAGTGCCTTTTACAAAACTTCATTGACTCATCCTCACAATAACCCTGTGAAGTGGGCACGATTCTTCAGATGAGGCACAGAGAGATTAATTAGTAGCTGGTAAATAGAGGAACCAATGAGCCCTGGTTGCCCAGTGGTTAAGCACTTGGCTGCTAACTGAAAGGTCAGTGGTTCAAAACTACCAGCTGCTCCTCGGGAGAAAGATGTGGCATTCTGCTTCTGTAAAGATTACGGCCTTGGAAACCTATGGGGCAGTTCTGTGCTGTCCTGCAGGGTCACTATGAGTCGACGGCAACAGGAAATAGAGGAACCAGGATTAGAAAGTGGGCAGTCTGGGACTAGAACCCACACTTTAAAAGTGATGAAGATGTATACCAATGTACATTGCAGCACTGTTCAAGGTAGCCAAAAGGTGGAAACAGCCTAAATGTCCATCAGCAGATAAGTGGGTAAACAAAAATGTGTTGTGTACATACGATGTAGTATTACTCAGCCATAAAGAGAAATGAAGTCCTGATAACGTGGATGAACCTTGAAAACATTCTGAGTGAAATAAGTCAGTCACAAAAGGACAAATATTGTATGATCCTACTATGAAATATCTAGAATAGGCAAGTGTATAGAGACCAAAGTTTATTAGTGGTTACCAGGGAGGGAGGAAGGGAGAGGAAAAGGGGGGACTGATTGCTTAGGGGACACTGAACTTCTGTTAAGGGTGATGGAAAAATTTGGAAACGGATAAAGGTGATTGTTGAACAACATGATAAATGTAATTAATGTCACTGAATTGTACATGTAAAAAATGTTAAAATGACAAATGGCGTTGTTACATATATATTTACCACAGTTAAAAATGTGATGAAGAGTAGGGGAAGCAACAGTCTAATTAGGATGACTTTGCCCACCTTAGCAAAGGTGAGGGGATGAGAACTCAATGCTATGAGTGTGAACTTGAGCTGAGGGCCAGGAGGCCATGGGAGAGGAAATCTTAGGGTTAAGGTTAAATTAAGGCTGGGTTGACTGCTCTGAAGTTGAGTGGTAGAAGGTGAGTATAGAGAGGCGGATGGAAATACGCAGGTGTCTCTTTTTATATCAAGGGTTACCATGAACTTCTTAAGTATGTATTTATGGTTTGTATGTATTACGCATTTACATGGAGGTTCAGAAGAAGCCTAGGAGACTTTCTGAGTTTACAGCATTGTTATTCCGATAGTGATCACATTCATTGTGAGTTAAAAAATATGCAAGTATAACATGGGTAGAAATTATAATGAGAGTCACTCACAACTCTGAAGAATTTGGGAATTTTTGCAAGGCTTATTGTAATTTAAAAAACCATCTCTAATTAGTAGGCCTTGGAAACTTCTTCCATTAGTGGTAAAGTGAAAGCATTTTAGAGCCTGGTTATATATTACTGCATGATTGTTTTCCTGTCAGATCAGAAAGGAAATTAAAAGGTCCTGGGAGGGTTCCAAAAATTAAAATAAGTCATACACACCCTAACTGGCATGCTGGAATTGCTCAAATGTTTGCGATAAGTATTATTGAGCATAGATCATGAACAAAGCTTTGTACTATTTATAATTGGGTTATTACAAAACAATCTTACTTCTTCCTTATGAGGAGCCCTCTTGGCTTATTGAGGAGACCAACATAATATAATGCAACTTGAGAACAGTAACAAAAGCTGTATAAATGTACAGGAAGAGACTACTTGTTGTGTGGTGCCGTCGAGTCAGTTCCAACTCAGCGACACAGTAGAACTGCCTCATAGGGTTTCCAGAGAGCGGCTGGTGGATTCGAACTGCCAGCCTTTTGGTTAGCAGCCAGGCTGTTAACCACTGCGCCACCAGGGCTCCATAAGGCAACTCCGAAGAGGTTAAAATAGTAGATCCATAATAATGTTGTTAGGTGCCGTCATTGTGAGACGTAGTCTCGCCATCCTTGCTTCTAAGGAGCATTCTGGCTGTACTTCTTCCAAGACAGATTTGTTCATTCTTCTGGCAGTCCGTGGTATATTCAGTGTTCTTCGCCAGCACCATAACTCAAAGGTTTCAGTTCTTCTTCGGTCTTCCTTATTCATTGTCCAGCTTTCACATGCATATAAGGCAGTTGAAAATATTATGGCTTGGGTCAGGTGCACTTTAATCTTCAAGATGACGTCTTAGCTTTTCAACACTTTAAAGAGGTCTTTTGCAGCATATTTGCTGCATTCAATACGTTGTTTGATTTCTTGACTGCTGCTTCCATAGGTGTTGATTGTGGATCCAAGTAAAATGAAATCCTTGACAACTTCAACCTTTTCTCCACTTATGATGATGTTGCTTATTGGTCCATTCGTAAGGATTTTTGTTTTCTTTATGTTGAGGTATAATCTATACTAAAGGCTATAGTCTTTGATCTTCATCAGTGAGTGCTTCACATCCTCTTCACTTTCAGCAAGGTTGTGTCATCTGCATATTGCAGGTTGTTAATGTCTCCCTCCAATCCTGATGCCCTGTTGTTCTTCATATAGTCCAGGTTCTCGGATTATTTGCCCAGCATACAGACTGAATAAGTGTGGTGAAAGGATACAACGCTGATACACACATTTCCTGACTTTAAACCATGGAGTGTCCCCTTGTTCTGTTCGAATGGCTGCCTCTTGGTCTATGTACAGGTTCCTCATGAGCACAGTTAGGTGTTCTGGAATTCCCATTCTTCACAGTGTTATCCGTAATTTGTTATGATCCACATAGTTGAATGCCTTTACATAGTCAATAAAACACAGGTTAACATCTTTCTGGTATTCTCTGCTTTCAGCCAGATCCGTCTGATGTCAGCAATAACATCCTTGGTTCCACGTCCTCTTCTGAATCCGGCTTGAATTTCTGGCAGTTCCCTGTCTATGTACTGCTGCAACTGTTTTTGAATTATCTTCAGCATAATTTTACTTGGCATGTAATCTTAAAGATATCATTTGATAATTTGTACATTCCATTGGATCACCTTTCTTTAGAATGGGTACAAATATGGATCTCTTCTAGTAGATTGGCCAGGTAGCTGTCTTCCAAGTTTCTTGGCATAGACGAGTGAGCACTTCCAGCGTTGCATGTGTTTGTTGAAACATCTCTGTTGGTATTCTGTCAGTTCCTGGAAATTTGTTTTTTGCCAATGTCTTCAGTGCAGCTTGGACTTCTTCCTTCAATATCATTGGTTCTTGATCATATGCTACCTGCTAAAATGATTGAATGTCGACCAGTTCTTTTTGGTACAGTGACTCTGTGTATTCCTTCCATCTTTTTTTTTTTTTTTTTTTAAATTGTGCTTTAGGTGAATGTTTACAGAGCAAATTAGTTTTTTATTAAGCAATTAATATACATACTGTTTTGTGACATTGGTTACTAACCCCGTGACACATCAACACTCTCTGCTTCTCGACCTTGGGTTCCCCATTTCCATTTGTCCAGTTTTCCTGTCCCGTCCCTCCATCTCGTCCTTACCCCTGGGCTGGTGTGCCCATTTCACTTCGTATACATAGTTGAACTACATGTGTTACTGTTTGTTTTATAGGCCTGTCTAATCTTTGGCTATGGAGCTCAGGTGGTGCAGTGGTGAAGAGCTCCGCTGCTAACCAAAATGTTGGCAGTTTGAATCCACCAGCCGTTCCTTGGAAACTCTATGGGGCAGTTCTACTCCGTCCTATAAGGTCACTATGAGTCGGAACCAACTTGACAGCACAAAACAACAACAATAACAACAATCTTTAGCTGAAGGGTAGACCTCAGGAATGACTTTAGTACTGAGTACAAAGGGTGTCCATGGCCATATTCTCAGAGTTTCTTCAGTCTCTGTCAGAGTAGTAAGTCTTCTTTTTGTCGTTGTTAATTTGAATTTTGATCTACATTTTTCTCCATCTCTGTTTGGGATCCTCTGATGTGATCCCTGTCAGAGCAGTTGGTGGTGGTAGCTAGGCACCATCTAGTTTTGCTGGACTCAGTCTGGTAGAGGCTGTGGTAATTGTGGTCTATTAGTCCTTTGGACTAATCTTTCACTGTGTCTTTGGTTTTCTTCATTCTCCTTTGCTCCAGACAGGGTGGGACCAGTGGAGTATCTTAGATGGCTGCTCACAAGCTTTTAAGATCCTAGACGCTACTCACCAAAGTAGGATGTAGAACATTTCCTTTTTTGTGCTTTTATTTTTAATCTGATTATTCATTTATTCATATAGTACTTCAGGTGAAGGCATACAGAACAGATAGTTTCTCATGAAACAGTAGTACACATCTTGTTTTATGACATTGGTTAACCAGCCCCACAACATATCAACCCTCTAACTTCTCAACCTTTTTTTTTTTTTTGGTGAAAATACACATAGCCAAAGATACACCATTTCAAAAATTTCTACATGCACAGCAGTGACATTGACTACGCTCTTCCAGTTGTGCTGTTATTGTCACTTAAGATGAGGGCTTACAGAACAAAATGGTTTCTCATTTAAGTTACTACAGATGTTACCCTATGACAACAGTTAACAATCTCACAACACATCAACAATATCCTTACTTAACCTTGGGTTCCCTATCACCAGCTTCCTTGTCCCCTTCTGGCCCCTGTCACTGGACTCCTGTACCTCATTAGTCTCATTTGGTTTTACAGGGCTGTCCACTCCCAGGCTGAACAGTGAACCTCAGAGGTAACTTCACCACTGAGCTAAAAGGGTCTCTGGGAGCCATAGTCTCGGGGTTTCTCCAGTCTCCTTTAGGCCAGTAAATCTGGTCTTTTTTTTGTGAGTTAGAATTATGCTCTACATCCTTCTCCAACTCTGTCCAGAACCCTCTGTTGTGATCCTGGTCAGAGCAGTCAGTGGTGGTAGCCGGGCACCATCTAGCTGTACTGGACTCAGTCCGGTGGAGGCCTTGGTAGCTGTGGACAATTAGTCCTTTGGTCTAATCTTTTCCTTGTATCCTGTTCTCTTCATTTTCCCTTGTTCTCGAAGGGATGAGACCAGTGGAGTATCTTAGATGGCCGCTCACAGGCTTTTAAGACCCCAGACACTACTCACCAAGGTAGAATGTAGAGCATTGTCTTTATAAGCTGTGTCATGCCAACTGAGCTAGATGTTCCCCGAGACCATGGTCCCCACAGCCCTCCATCCAGCAGTTCAGTCCCTCAGGGAGTTTGGATGTGTTTATGGGGCTTCCATGACATTTCCTTATACAAGTTGTGCTACTTTCCCCCTGTATTGTGTACTGTCTCACCCTTTACCCAAGATACCACTTATCTATTGCCTATTTAGTATTTCCCCCCCACCCCTCCCATCCCTGGTCACCAACAAAGATTGTTACATTTTGTGTGTGAACTTTTTCATGAGTTTTGACAGTAGAGGTCTCATACAATATTTGTCCTTTTGTGATTGACTTATTTCACTCAGCATAATGTCCTCCAGTTTCATCCATGTTATGTGATGGTTCACAGATTCATTGTTGTTCTTTCTTGTTGCATAGTACTCCATTGTGGTATGTACCATAGTTTGTTTATCCATTCATCTGTTGATGGGCATCTAGGTTGTTTCCATCATTTTGCTATTGTGAACAATGCTGCCATGAACGTAGGTGTGCATATGTCTATTCGAGTGACGACTCTTATTTCTCTAGGATATATTCCTAGGAGTGGGATTGCTGGATCGAATGGTATGTCTATTTCTGGCTTTCTGAGGAAGCACCATATCATTTTCCAAAATGGTTGTATCATTTTGCATTCCCACCAGCAGTGCATAAGAGTTCCGATCTCCCTGCAGCCCCTCCAATATTTGTTATTTCCAGTGTTTTTGATTCCTGCCAGTAATGCTGGGGCGAGATGGTATCTCATTGTGGTTTTAATTTGCAGAACATTTCCTTTTTGTGATGCCAGTTGAGCTAGATATCCCCCAAGCATGGTTCCCAGCCCTCAGTCCAGTAACTCAGTCCCTCAGGGATTTTGGATGTGTCTGTGAAGCTTCTATGACTTTCCTTTAGTCAAGTTGTGCTGACTTTGCCACTATTGTGTACTGTGTTACCCTTCACCAAAGCCTTCCATCTTCTTTTGATGCTTTGTGTGTCATTCAATTTTTTGGCTATAGAATCCTTCAAAAGTGCAACTCGAGGCTTGAGGTTTTTTTTCATATCTTTCAGCTTGAAAAATGCCAAGTGTGTTCTTCCCTTTTGGTTTTCTAATTCCAGGTGTTTGCACATTTCATTATAGTACTTTATTTTTCTTCTGTAGCTGCCGTTTGAAATCCATAGTAATACTCCTGATTTACTCATTTGTGCAACTGTTGTTGAGCACTGGCCACCAGGGGCTGAACAGAAGATGGCAGGTCTAATTAGGAAGACCCCTTGAAAGTAGTGGGAAGCTTAGGGGTTTGGGTTTTGGAAGGATAGTGCTTAAACAGTGACTGACCTGGGCATCTTTTCTTTTTCTGTAGAAAAAGCACTAGTGTATGTTTTGAAAAGGTTTACATCAGTCTCAACAGTATTAGGAGTTTTATAGATATACTTTCAGAAATGCTATGTCTCTCTTTAATGGAATTATCTCCAGGAGTCATTGGGTGGTATGAGTAGTTACTTCCTAGAAACAGTGCAAAGTGTATCTGGGAGGTTTGGATAGCTCTAAAATTAGGATATTCTTTTCCACTTCTTCTCCCTAGTATCAAATCAGATATTTATACTAGAGGATCTAAGATCACAATAGAAAGGACATTAATTTTAGACTGTTACATTGTCAAAATAGGTATTAATTTCTTAAAGCAGGTGAAAATACAAAGAATTTTTATTATTATTATAAAGTAATTCGGACATACAGAAATTTTTTTTTAATTGTTGTAGTTTAAGTGAAAGTTTACAATTCAAGTCAGTCTCTCATACAAAAATTTATACATACACTGTTATGTGACCCCAGTTGCTCTCCCTATACCGTGACAGCACACTCCTCCTTTCCACCCCTGATTTCCCATGTCCATTCAACCAGCTTCTGACCCCTCTGCCCTCTCATCTTGCCTCCAGACAGAAGCTGCCCATTTAGTCTCATGTATCTACTTGAGCTAAGAAGCACACTCTTCACAAGTATCATTTTATGTCCCACAGTCCAGTCCAATCTTTGAAGAGTTGGCCTTGGGAATTATTTTAGCTCTGGGTTGACAGAGAGTCCAGGGGCTGTGCTTTCTGTGGTTCCTCCAGTCTCTGTCAAACCATGAAGTCTGGTCTTTTTACTAGAATTTGAGCTCTGCACCCCACTTTTCTCCTGATCCGTCAGGGACTCTGTTGTGTTCCCTGTCAGGGTGGTCATTGGTGGTAGCCGGGCACCATCTAGTTCTTCTGGTCTCAGGCTAATGAAGTCTCTGGTTTATGTGGCCCTTTCTGTCTCTTGGGCTAATATTTTCCTTGTGTCTTTGGTGTTCTTCATTCTCCTTTGCTCCAGGTGGTTGAGACCAATTGGTATATCTTAGATGGCCGCTTGCAGGCTTTTAAGACCCCAGATGCTACTCACCAAAGTAGAATGCAGAACATTTTCTTAATAAATTTGTTACGCCAGTTGACCTAGATGTCCCCTGAAAGCATGGTCCCCAGACCCCTGCCACTGTGTCCCTCCTAGTGTTTGACTGTATTCAGCAAACTTCTTAGCTTTGGTTTAGTCCAGTTGTGCTGACTTCCCCTGTAGTGTGGGCTGTCAGACATACAGAAATTATTATAAAATAGTTTTAGTATCTTTTTAGCCGCCCAAACCAAACAAAACCCATTGCCGTTGAGTCGATTCTGACTCATAGCGACACTTTAGGACAGAGTAGAACTACCCTGTAGAGTTTCCAGGCAGCATCTGGTGGATTCGAACTGCTGACCTTTTAATTAGCAGCTGTAGGTCTTAACCAGTACGTTACCAGGGTTTCCTTTTAGTTACCATCCACCTTAAGAGATACAACATTACAGATACGTTTGATGCCCCTGGGTCTCACTCCCTCTCTTCTTCCCAGTGGTCACCACTGTCATGAGGTCTGTTTTTATCAGTGCCACTGTGTGTCTGTGTATATATTTGTAGTGTTATTTTACACATTTTAAAAACTTGTCCAGTGGTATCGTATTGCATATTTTTTTCTGCAGGTTGCTTCTGTTGCTTAATGTTGTTTTTGAGATTAATTCTTGTTGTTCTAGTTCTTTTTTTTAACTGTTGAACACACCAGTGTATCCATTTTCCTGTTGCTGAACATTTAATTATTTCCTTCCATTTTTCTCAACTATAAATAATAAAATTGAAGTAAACATCTTTATGTATCCTTTTGGGTATGAAAGAGACGTTAGGTTATTATCCTAGAGTGGAATGGCTCAGTCAAAGGGAAGAGAATGTGTATCTTCATGTTCACTGGCTACTGCTTTGGTAGGTTCTTCAGTTCTTTCAAATGGGAAGTTTGAGGATTTAGCAATTATTTCTTTTTAATGAGTATGCTAGTATTTTCTTGAAACTATAAGGGAGCTATGAAGCACTTATGGTTTAGGGAAAAAAGTAGAATACAGAATTGGTAATATCTATAGTATGTTAGTGGTTGTAACTTTTAAGATTCATGTAAAGTACCATTTAATTGAGGAGTCCCGGGGTGGCACAAATGGTTAAGCACTCAGCTACTAGCTGAAAGGTTGGCGGTTCGAACCCACCCAGACAGGCTTGACAGTCTGCTTCTAAAAGGTTACAGCCTTGACAACCCAATGGAGCAGTTCTACCCTGAAACACACAGTGCTGTCCTGAGTCGGAATCGACTGGACGGCAGTTAACAACAAACACCACCGTTTAACTGAATAATACATGATTGCATGTCTTCCTCTGTGACCACAATGAGAAACTCTCTGTAAAAAAGAAATTCCTAAACTCTCTTTCTTTGGTATATCAGTGCCCACTTGAAATTTGAGATATGATAAATGTGGCTTAGTGTGGCAGAGGAGACTTTTGAACATATAAGAAAATTTTGTGGCATTTAGAATTTCTATAATTTATTAAAATCTCTTTTTAAGCCCTCATTAAGTCTCAAAGTGATGAAATAGAAGAAGTAGGTGCCTGAATTATGAAGAATGGCATAAATCATGACACCGGGTATTTTTGAAATAGCCTAGTGTGCTCCCTTTGGGTGAAACAACCGTATTCTTCCTGCCCAAGTTGCCCAGGTTTAGTTTGTGGTTTCCAAGATACCGGTTGGACTGGCTTTAGGCCGGTCATATCAGTTCCTTCGTATTTCCTCCACATCTTTTTTAGAACTTTAATGTAACTCCTGTCTTCAATAAGGTCTTAAAACAATTTGCTATTATGGTGTAGTTGTTTCTTCAAACACGATCCTATTTCTGTAAGGGCAGATTTTATTACGTACTGGCAGGAATCAACAGAAGAGCCACTTTTCGTGGATCTGGGCCACAAGCTGTGTGATGTGTCATTATTGGCAGAGACCTTCTGAGAGAATGCCAACATGAAAAGTCTCCTTGCCACCTGTTGTGGGTTCAGTTGTAACCCCCCCCCCCCCCAAAAAAAAAAAAGGTATGTTGAAGTTGTATACTTCGGTACCTGTGAATGTGACATTATTGGAAATAGGGTCTTTGTGGATGTAGTCAAGTTAAGATGAGGTCATACTCAATCAGGGTAGATTCTAATCTGATATAAGAAAAGAAGACACAGACACATGTGGAGAACTCTGTGTGACAGCAGAGGCAGGGATTGGAGTGATGTGTCTACAAGCCAAGGACTGCCAGGGATTGCTGGCAACACCTGAAGCTAGGAAAAGGCCCAGCACAGATTCTCCTCTAGAGCCTTCAGAGAGAAAATAGCTGACACCTTGGTTTTTGACTTGTAGCCTTCAGAACTGTGAGAGAATAAACTTCTGTTGTTTTAAGTCACTCAGTTTGTGTACTTTCTTATGGCAGCCTTAGGAAATGAATACACTAACGTACAATGAAGTAACGTAAACTTTGCATGTATGCAGACTTAGTGTGGGTAGGTCACTGATCTATTTGATTCAAATGAGAGTTCTGTGGACCTTTTATAGTCTCCATTCTCCTGCTAGTTTGGACTAGCATGTTAAAGCAGGTAATGTAAAAGTTGAAAACAAATGGGAAACCCCATAGATGTCGGGTCCAGTGAGTGTGTACAGTTGCTGAGACTGGGTTTGAGAGGTCATTGACTCCAACGGATGCTTAAGCAGTTATATCTTCTTGAATTACCAGCATTTCTTTAGCTATCTATAACCTCTCTTGCCACTCTCAGAAGTACCTCGTGATTGTTATTCCTATACTATAAAATAAACAATAACACACAAGAGGAACATGCTTCCTTGTTCAACCATGTGTAGGAGACCAAAGGGCAACTCCTGCCCAAAGCAATGACAAGAAGGCAGGAAAAATAGGATGGAGGGAAAAGGGGAATTAGGGTGTGGAAGGGGAGAGCGTTCACACTTCATGGGGATTGCAACCAACGTCACAAAACAATTTGTGTATAAACTGTTGAACAAGAAACTAACTTGCTCTGTAAAGTTTCACCTAGAGCACAATTTAAAAAAAGAAAGAAAGAAAAAATAATTACAATTATTTCTTGCAAATTATCTTTTCTACAGCATTAGGCTCCCTTGCAAGCCAATGAAAATATGCTCAAGTTGACAGCTCACCTGGTTATTTATTTACTTTGTCCTCTGACATAGCAATTGTACTTGTAAAAATTTGTCCTGGGGTGGTGGTGAAGATCGAGGATGTATGGAAAGATCTCTTACAAGAAGGCTCATCAAAGCATTTTTTCTTTCTTTGTTTTTTTAAATTGTGCTCTAGGTGAAACTTTACAGAGCAAGTTAGTTTCTTGTTCAACAGTTTATACACAAATTGTTTTGTGACGTTGGTTGCAATCCCCATGAAGTGTGAACGCTCTCCCCCTTCCACACCCTAATTCCCCTTTTCCCTCCATCCTATTTTTCCTGCCTTCTTGTCATTGCTTTGGGCAGGAGTTGCCCTTTGGTCTCCTACACATTGTTGAACAAGGAAGCATGTTCCTCTTGTGTGTTATTGTTTATTTTATAGACCTGTCTAATCTTTGGCTGAAGGGTGAACTTTCTACCCCTGATTTCTCACGTCCATTCAGGCAGCTCGCAACCCTGTCTTCCTTCTCATCTCACCTCTGGACAGAAGCTGCCCATTTAGTCTCATGTATCTACTTGAGCTAAGAAGCACACTCTTCATGAGTATCATTTTATGTCCCACAGTCCAGTCTAATCTTTATCTGAAGAGTTGGCCTCGGAAATTGTTTTAGTTCTGGGCTGATAGAGAATCCAGGCGCCATACTTTCTGGGGTTCCTCCAGTCTCAGACCATTAAGTCTGGTCTTTTTACTAGAATTTGAGTTCTGCACCCAGCCTTTCTCCCACTCCATCAGGGACTCTCTGTTGTGTTCCCTGTCAGGGTGGTCATTGGTGGTAGCCGGGCGCCATCTAGTTCTTTGGTCTCAGGCTGATGAAGTCTCTGGTTTATATAGCCCTTTCTGTCTCTTGGGCTAATACTTTTCTTGTATCTTTGGTGTTCTTCATTCTCCTTTACTCCAGGTGGTTGGGAGCAGTTGATACATCTTAGATGGCCACTTGCAAGCTTTTAATACCCTGGAGGCCACTAACCAAAGTAGGATGCAGAACATTTTCTCAGTAAGTTTTGTTATGCCAGTTGACCTAGACGTCTGCTGAAAGCATGGTCCCCAGACCCCAACCCCTGCTACTCTGTCCCTCGCAGTGTTTCATTGTATTCAGGAAACTTCTTAGCTTTGGTTTAGTCCAGTTGCGCTCACAAGCTTTTAAGACCCTAGACACCACTGACCAAAGTTGAATGTAGAACATTTTCTTTTTGAACTTTGTTATGCCAGTTGACCTACATGACCCCCAAGACCATGGTCCGCAGTATTCAGCCCCAATAACTCAGTCTCTCTGGGTGTTTGGATGTGTCTATGGAGCTTCTAGAGCCCTGGGGGCATAGTGGTTAAGAGCTTGGCTGCTGACCAAAAGGTTGGCAGTTCGAATCCACCAGCCGCTTCTTGGAAACCCTATGGGGGCAGTTCTACTCTGTCCTATAGGGTCGCTATGAATTGGAATCGACCCGATGGCAGTGGGCTTGGTTGTTTGGTTTATGAAGCTTCTATGACTTTGCCTTCATCAAAGCTTTTTTTTTTTGTTTTTCAAAGCATTGTTTTTAATAGTGGGAAATTTGGAAACAATTTAAAGGTGACAGCTCACCTGGTTATTTATTTACTTTGTCATCTGACGTAGCAATTCTACTTCTAAAAATTTTTCCTAAGGGGCCAGGGGTCAGGGAGGGGAGGGAATCAAGGATGTGTGGAAGAAAGATCTCTTACAAGAAGGCTTATCAAAGCACTTTTTTTTTTTTCCTCAAAGCATTGTTTTTAATAGTGGAAAATTTGGAAACAATTTAAAGGTACAACATTAAATCTGTTGTATAATCTAACACCAGATGTATAGACAGTCAAGTATTTAAAATTATTTGTAGATGTAGAGTACAGTAGTTAAAAATACAGTTTCTGGATCCAGACTATATGAATTTTAATCCTGGTGCTGCCACTTAGACCTGTGTGACCTTGGGAAAGTTTCTTATATGCAATTGATAATTGTAACTATTAACAGCCCTCCTTGGGTTATTTTGAATATGAAGCAAATTAATACATGTAAAATGCTTAGAATATGTGTGGTACATAGTACCATTCAGCAAGTGTTAGCCATTATTGTTAATAAAGATACACAGATATCCACAAAATATTTTTAAAAGGAAAAGATTTTTAAAGCAACAGGTATAGTATATCATTAAATCTAAGAAAAAAACCCAGAAGGATTTCTCTGGGTGATAGAGTAATTTGTTCCCCACCCCCCCAAAAAAAAACTGTTTTGTTTTGCTTTTGTAATAGGAAAAAAAAGCATACAAATTTTATTCTGGGGTCTTTACTGATTATGTAAAAACACCCAGAGGTTACTAACAGGTTAATCCTGAGAAGGACAATTTAAGTTTTCACTTCATGTTCAGAGTTGCATTTGTTCCCTAGTGAATTTAAATAAAGATTCATTGTGACATGTATACAGTTGTGTTGAAAATACACTTTCATACAAAGGCAAATTCCTAAGGGTACTCTTAAAATTGTGTATAGTCTGTTAAATCTTATTGTGGTATTTTGTTTTTCTTAAGTATAGTTTCCTGTTCTTTTGCTTTTGCATGTCAGCATTGCTGAAAATAAATATTTTGCTCAGCCAGGTTAGTAGGCCAGATGGAGTGGTGTTTATAATTCAAGGAAATAACCTAAATCGTCGTCAGTTAAAATTGCATTAAAAAGCAGGAGTACTTTGATTAGAGTTTATAATAAAGGTAAAGAGTCAGGAATGTTCTACCTTCTCTATGCCAATGCCGTTAAAATTGTTCCCTGATCTAGTAATTCTACTTTTAAAACTTTATCCTAAGGAAAAAAATATTTTACTCCTGAGTTAAGAACAGGACATATTCTATCTTCAGACACAGAATCTTCGTCTTTATTTGTGTAGGTACTTGAATTTTTTAAGTTGAAGTATAACTTACATACAGTAAAATGGGCAGATCTTATGTGTACAGTTTAATATCTGTCTCTCTTTCTCTTCCACAGATCAAGATACAGAACATGTCTGTCACCCCAGAAAGTTCTCTTGTACTCTTTCCCATCCAGTAACTTCTCAACCCCACGGGTCTAACCACTGTTCTGACTTCTCTCACTGTAAATTAGTTTTGCCTCTTCTTGTACTTCACATAAATGGAATCATTCAGTATGTACTCTTTTGCAGCTGGTTTCTTTTGCTCAGTGCAATGTCAGGTGATTCATCCATGTTGTTACGTGTATCAGTAATTGTTTATTGCTGTGTAGTATTTCATTGTATGAATATACCATAATTTATTTATCCATTCTCTTGATGAACACGACTATACCATAATTTATTTATGCAT
This sequence comes from Dugong dugon, assembly GCA_030035585.1. Taxonomy (NCBI): domain Eukaryota; kingdom Metazoa; phylum Chordata; class Mammalia; order Sirenia; family Dugongidae; genus Dugong; species Dugong dugon. Next base: position 19,759,863 of record CM057465.1, read on the forward strand.
TCTCTTGATGAACATTTGGATTATTTCCAGCTGCTTTGCACATTTTTGTAGTATATGTCTTTTGGTGGACATATGCTCTTATTTCTTTTGGACATATATTTAGGAGTGGAATTGCTGCATCATAGAGTAGACATACTTTCAGGTTTAGTAGATAAAACAAGTTTTCCAAAGAGATCAACCAATTTACATGCCCACCAGCAATGTATGAGAGTTCCATGTGCTCCACATCCTCGCCAACACTTAGTATTGTCAGTCTTTTTTAGGTGTTGGATTTTTAAGTGTGTCTTTGAGTGGGGAGCTTGGGAGAAGGTTGTTGATTAGTGTGATAAAGATAAATTACCAATATACAACCATAATAAGGCTTTGTTCAGCAGCTTATTTAGACATAGAGATTGTTGCAGTGACATCCAAAAAAAAGTTGAACCCCACTCATCTATTTTTTTCTTTTAAGCCAATAATATCTTATCCTAGTTATGCTTATTTTCTTCTTCCAGGATAAAAGACTCAGCCATTTTTTCCATTATGTTTATGCTGAGATATTAAACAAACCATTTGACTTCAGATTCCTATAGGAAACCTTATACTTCAGAAGGGATCAATGTTTGGTTTCTTCCTTCTCTATTTCTTCTTGTGTTAAAAATGGAGTGAAAGACACAAACAAATGTTCTTATATGTACATTTTGAGGATTCAATAACAATAACAACTATAGCAGTTATTGAGAGCCTTCTCTGTATCAGGCCTTGTGCTAAATGATTTGTATTCCTTAGCGCATTTACTCTTCCATCACAACCCAATGAGGTATAGGTATTGTTATTTGATTCTCATTTTACAGATGAAGAAATTAAAGTTTTGAGAGATTAAGTAGTTTGCCCAAGTTCATCTAGCTAGTAGTGGGGAAGCTGGAATTTTAATCTAGGTCTGTCTAACTATGAAGGACAAAATTAGTCTCCTTCCTTATGATTATTAATTTGGTAGTAATTAACCAAATGATAAATCTCTACATAGTTAACGATTTACTGATCTAATTTCTCATCGTTTTAACTGATCTTCCCCCTCCTCTCCTTCATGACAAAAGAGGAAGCCCGTGCTTGTTTTATTCCCAAGGTTGTGACTTTAGAGAAGGCCTGTTAGACCCTTTGAGGGGTATATCTTCAAGAGTACTGCGTGTAGTACCCAAGAAATGTATGTAGCCAACCCTGTCACAGAAAGCGAGGAGAGGTGCAGAAGTGCTGTGGCTGCCTGCAGCACCAGGCTCTGCATAGGAGAGGAGGTATTTGAGCTGTGTTTTGCACATCGGCTAGACCTCAGACATGTGGGCATGAGAAGTTGGGCCGGAGCGGGAGGTGGAATCTGTGCCCCAAATTGTAGACTCTTGAGTTCGATGGGAGTATAGGATCTGTGACAAGCATAAAGTTGGCAATTAGGTAACCCCCAGATCCTGACCAAATCAAGGAGACTCTTGAATGTCAGCCTGTGCAGCGTTTGTGGTATTTCGCTCTTTGGGAAGATTAGCTGGGAGCATGTGGAGGTAGAGGGGTTGATGGAGTTTGTGGGATATTGGCCTTGTGGAACCAAAGGTGTAGAGGGTGATCTGAGCTGGAGAAAATAGATGTAGGAGTCATAAAACTGGTTGTAGGAGCCATGGGAGTGGACAGGGTCTCCCTGGTATGGCTCTAGAGTTAGCCAGGGGTGGGTGTCAAAATTGCTTTTAAGAGCTCTTGTGAAAGTACACCCACTGAGCCTGACCTTGGAGCTTCTGCTTGGCGGTTCTGTGGTGGGCTGCAGACATACGGAGTTTAAAAAGCTTCGGTTTATTTTAATGCATAGTCCCTTCCCACCCTACAAGTAAGAATCAGTGAGGAAAATGTTCTAGGGCATCTTTCTAGAACAGACTCCCTTCTCAAGAGCAGGAACATCGGTAGAAATTCTGCTGTTCTGATAGCTATGGGAGCAGTGTTAAATGCCTCAAAAAAGTCTTGTTTTCAAAGTGGTTATGCGTTTCTGCTTAAACACTTAAAGAACAAAGAGCCTGCCAACTTCTAAGCAGTGATTATTGGACAGTTTTGAAGATCAAAAAGTTTTTGGCAAAATAAACCAAACTGTCTCCTATATAGTTTTCACAAAATGGGTATTTCAGGGAGTACAAGACTAATCCATCCGGCACAGGATACTCTTTACGGTTGTGAAGACAGTTTTCATATCTCATCAGTTTTCCTTTTCCCCCCACACTAAACATCCCCAGTGTACTCTTGTACAGTTTTCAGTCTTTCATATGAAAAAACCCAGTTGCCATGGAGTTGAATCTGACTCTTGGTGACCCCCTGTGTCTCAGAGTAGAACTGTGCTCCACAGGGTTTTCAGTGGCTGATTTTTCAGAAGTAGATGGCCAGGCTTTCTGAGGTGCTTGTGGGTGGACTCACCCTCCAACCTTTCGGTTAGCAGCTGAGCACATTGCCCCACTCACAGACTCCGTCATTATGATCCCTAAGCTGTTCCTTTTTGCCAGTATCGCTCTTCAGTGGTGGTTGATTTTCGATTCATAGCCACCCAATGTAACAGAATAGAACTGCCCCATAGGGTTTGCTAGGCTGTAATCTTTATGGGAACAGATTGCCAGGTCTTTTCTCCCAAGGAGCCACCGTTTGATTAGCACGGAGTGGAATCATTTATTTTTCTCATGATGTAGATAATGTACTTGTGCAATTTTGTTGTTTTTGGATTCCAAGTGTAGACCTTAAATGTATTTTAGTTTCCCCTTGGGTTCATCCTGTTTGAGCCTGTGGGTCTTAACTGTGTTAGCTGGCTCACTTGCCCAGGTGTCATCTGTAAATTTGATAAAGCAGATTTAAGCATCTCCATGCAGAAGAGGGAGCGGTACCTGAAAGCAAGGCCCTGCCTTGATGTTTCCATCACGTGACACTCCCGTAATGTGTTTAGTTATGAGCTTATTGATAAGACCAAATTCAAATATTTAATCAGTATATGAATAATGAGTTCTTCTCAGCACGCTAAAGTAAAAATTGTTTTTTCACCTAGAAAATGTTTACTGGTAAAGGAGTTTTAGGAAATCTTAAAAAAGCCTTTTCCTGCACCTTATTAAAGAAACAGTTTCACTAAAGTGATCTGCTGTTTTGACTTTTTAACATTGATTCTTATACATTTTTACTTCGTTTGCTTAAAATGTATTACACTCAGTGGAAAGTCCCTGCACTGAGTATTTACTTTTAGTCACGCTGTCCTGTAAACTTTATGACTTGTGTATGTGAGATTGTTTGTATGGTAGGTTCTTTGGCTTTTGCTTCCACTGCCACTAACAGTCATTTTTTACATGCTTGTAAAGTGGTTGCCAAGAAGTTTTTGCTATACATGCTTTGCTGTTTAATACAGATTTAGATTTGAGGTTACAGACACATCCATTGCCATCAACTCTGACTCTGCCTCAGTTATCTAGTGCTGCTGTAACAGTTATCGCCAGTGGATGGTTTTAACAAACAAATTTATCTTCTCACAGTTTAGGAGGTGAGAAGTTGGCATTCAGGGCACCGGCTCTAGGGGAAGGCTTTCTCTCTCTCTCAGCTCTGGGGGAAGGTCCTTGTCCCTTCTTCAGCTTCTCTTCCGTGGTTCCTTGGAGATCTCCCTGTGGCTTGACATCTATCTTCCTCCATCTCTGCTTGTTCACTTGCTTGTTTAATCTCTTTCATACCTCAAAAGAGATTGACTCAAGACTCAGGACACACCCTACACTAATACTGCCTCATTAACATAAAAAGACAACCCATTCCCAAATGGGATTATAACCACAGGCATAGAGGTTAGAATTTATAACACATTTTAAGGGGGACATGATTCAACCTATAACATTCCATCCTTTTCCCCCCCAAAATTCAAGTTCTTGCCATGTACAAAACACATTCAGTCCATAACATCCCAAAAGTCTTAAATCAACTCCCAGTCTAAAATCTCATCTTTTGAGCTGCCCCATGGGGTTTCCAAGGCTGTAATCTTTACCGAAGCAGACCGCCATATCTTTCTCTTGAGGAGCAGCTGGTGGGTTGAACTGCCGACCTTTTAGTTAGCAGCCGAGCTCTTAACCACTTTGAAAAAGCCATATGACCATATACAGAGCTAACTTACTAAAGATGTGTTACTGCATTTCACAGCTTTAAACCTAATTATAGAAAAAGAGACTCTTAAGAGACTGTGCTTCTCTCTTCTGCCCTCTTCCCCTTTTTAAGTGAGAACTAAATGTCAGGGACTTTTGCAGCTCATCTAATTCAGGGTCAGGATATTTGGAGTGACAATAAAAATGATAACGACTATAGTGCCCTGAAGATGCCTATGTTAAAAGTTATTTTCAAGACACCATTCAGTGTTTAATTGTAGATTTGGTGATTCTTATGTATAAATTGTTAAGCATTCTTATTTTAAATAATTAGAGGTGCTAAGGCAGTAGTTAAAATAGACCAGCTGGTGTTTAGATATTAGATTACCATACTTTTTAATATTTACTTGAATTGGCAATTTTCTTTGTTGAAGGGGTGAGGAAGGGAGGTATCTTGGTTATAAATTAGAGAGCTGTGGTTCTAATGGCAGAATTAACATTGTAGTTATTCATTGAATAATTTAATTTTCTTAATAGGCATTGTATTTTTATTTTGGTTTATAGAATTAGATCTGTGACCTCTTTGAAGACACTGTCCTTTTCTAAACTTTCTGTATCTTTCACAGTGTCTGCTTCTGCACAGTGCCTTCTTCCGGGCAGGTACTCAGGTTTTTTTTTTTTTTTTAAACACACATCAGGACTACAATTTTATAAACATTTTGCCCATTTTGTAGAATGTGAAACAGACTGATTAACTCATTTATTTACTCTTCTAGTGCTTGAGTAGCCCACAGACTCTGGGAACATCGGATACAAAGATGAATGAGGACTTGTTACTCTTCACTCAGTGTTGCCTTTTGCCTCAGCTTACCTCTGGGAGAGTTCCTTGAATATAGTATGTAATTATGTTAGGGTTACCACAGTAGTCACATATTTTCTAATTGTGCGAAACTTGGAAAACTTCAGTTCTGTTTCAGTATGTAATTCTCAGTGTAATTCTGAAGCACTGTGTGCAGAACGATGCAGTCCTGCTTAGACCCTCAGGGACCACCAGGTTGATGGAGGACAGTTGTAGGTGGAGCTCCTTCTGCATGGATCTGGGTCATGTTTGCTTAGGAAAAGGATGATGTTGCTCCCGTGTCAGGCTGCCGGTTCTCCCTCCATTTTCCCTACTGTAATTCCAACTAAAATCAATTTAGGGGAGGAGTCATTTCTACTTTAGCATAATAATCTTGCTAGCAGTCTAATTTTTAATTAAAACTATATTCCCCCTGGAACTAATTCACTGATAAGGCCACCTTCTCTCATCGCCAAGTAAATGATTTCAATAATTTTCTTCTTTGGTAATTGTATTTTGTGAATGCTATACAAATTATTTACATGTTATGACTTACTGGCTTCGCCCATGAAACAGTTTTGAATTAAAGATCGCTTCTCCTTTGTTCTCATTTCACTTTGGAACTGATTTCTCTTGGGACAGATACTGGTGTAACTAGTTTTTTAATTCAAAGCTGTTTAACAGACGAAGCAGGTAGACAGATCTAGTCTACTCTTGGTTGTGGTGAGGGAGGGGAAAAGAGAAGAACCCCTCTCCTGAAATGCACACCTTAGCTGCTGTTAGTTTTTAAAATGTTTTAATTGTAAAACAATAATCAAAACTTCGAAACAACAGTAACAGCAAAATGTCACTGCTTTAGGAACATACATCGTGGTATTAAAATATCATAATTTCTTTTATTCTTAACTGGAATCTTAAATTACTGAAGGAGGAGGAGATTTTGGGATATGCTAGTAACAAAGTTTCTGAACATGATGTTTACTGGAACGAATTATTTTTGAGATTATTTGCAGTATTTGTATATACGCATTTGATGGCAGTGGAAGTATTTATTCAGTTTCTAAGTACTTGCTAAGTTCTGTGGGAGATGTAGACTATTCATCAACTAGAATATAAACTTTAAGATCTTATTAATGGCATGAGTTGAGTGGGGAGTGACTACTAATGGGTATGAAATTTCTTTTTGGGTTGATGGAAATGTTCCAAATTTAGGTCATGGTGATGGTTGCACAAATCTGAGACTATACTAAAACCATTGAATTGTATAGTTTGGATGAATTTTGTGGTATATGAATTATGACTCAGTAAAGATGTTTTGAAAAAGATCTTAATAAATTTGTGGCACAGAGAAGTTTTCATAATTGCTTGTGATTTTCTGCTTCCTTTTTACATTCCCCAGATCTCCCAAAGCAGTTGCAATTAAAGATAAAGAACAGCAAATGCCCTTATCTTCTGGTGGTGAGGAAATGCTGAGTGGCCCCTAATTTGTACAGTGAAAGTTGTTTACGTGAGCCTGAGTCTGTAACCCCAGAGATAAGAAAAATCTCTCTAGGGTGAAAGCCCACTCAGGCAAAAACTGACCAGAGTACTGGGCCTGCTCATCTGATGGAAGATCCAGGATTTCCTGATATTGGTCCCTTGATTTGTAGACCATTCTAGGCCATAAACAAACTGATGTTCTAAAGTAATAGTTAAATCATTTAGAGGAAAAGAGACGGGACCAAGGACCCTTCCTTGATGGCCTGCTTCTGCTGTTGCCCTTTGCGTGAGGGTGAGGAAGGGCATGAAGACATGGTGTACGGCGCACGCTTCACCGGCGTCGTCTTGTTCTAGTCCTTCCACCAGCGCAGCCCATACTGATCTCGGCAGTTGAGGAGGATAAAAATGTGCCCCAAGGTGTTTATAAACTGACGGGAGCCTGTGGGGAATGGCTTTGCTTTTAAAAAAAAATGGACATATTGCATTGTGCCTATCTGTGGTAGAAGTGTGGGTGGCACTATTTAGGTAGTACTTGGGGCGACAGTGAGATATCTGGAAACCTATTTTAAGGTAATAAAGTCAACATGTGGGAGAGATTTGATACCAGAAGAAGTATTCTTTAAAGGACAGAGTGTCTCTAGAAGAATTAAGATTTGTCTATAGCCTAAAAATTCCTTATGGAAAAAAAAATCCTCACAGTGCCAGAGGAATTGTGTACTTTTCGTGAGGAGTCACTGGGATTAATTATTTTATGGCTACTGTTTGCTGAGGCACCATAAAAAGACACAGCCAGTTCCTTAAGGATTTTGATGAGTTAGTGGAGGGAGATAAAAACGTGAAGTATCAGAGCAATGTATGTTGTTGTTAAGTTGCTTTTGGGTCATTCCAACTCAAGTGGAATTTTATTCAAGACAAATGATGGAAGAGAAGTTAACCATGAACCCCAGAACTTAGTTTCAAAACACATTTCATAGTACTGTTAATGTTTTTATAAAGAAACTATTCTCAGAGACAGTCATCATCTGTTAAATTTTTTTACTGGGGTGGAGGAGGTGAGGTGAGCAGGTGGAATAGAGGTGAAGTGAGTTAAGGATGTGATATTTTTGGAGCAGTTTGAGATACAAAGTAATTTCCTGATAAGATTAGTTCCATCCCAAGTTAAACTTGGACTGTGATCACTGTGACCATTCTCTTACTAATGAAAAAAGTCAAGCAGACTGGACAAGCTTGGAAGAACTGGGTTCCTAGCTCTTATACTGAATTCCGAGTCTGTGCCCAGAGCACACTCTGAAAACTTGACTTCAGGATAAGGAAGAATCAGTTTTTCTGGGTTACCTTATTTTGGTTTGAGGTTTGTTGGTGAATTTCACAAAGTAAAACAGCGTCTTCGCTTTCCTGTAGTTTTCTACCTTGGGGCTAGAGGGTTGCAACAATTCAGGATACAGGGAATTTTGAAAGAAAGTTTATAAAACCCAAAACACTAAGAATTAAGAATTATTAACACTGTATCCTGGTGGCGCAGTCATTAAGAGAGCTTAGCTGTTAACCAAAAGGTCGGCAGTTCGAATCCACCAGCTGCTCCTTGGCAACCCCATGGGGCAATTCTACTCTGTCCTATAGGGTTGCTATGATGGCATCCACTTGATGGCAATGGGTTTGGTTTTTGGTTTTTAACATAATGTAGCTGGAAAGAAATCCTTTGTTTTTCAAGAAAAGGAAAACTAGAAAGTAATTACATAAAAAGTGATGCTTCTTTCTTTCCACTTGCTCACAATTCCATTATCGTTAACCAGTTACATTTAAGAGCCATTCTGACAGGCACTTTAAAGAAAATGTTAGAGTTATCTCGTTGTGTTTAAGGGTGCAGTATTATAAAGGAATCTCTGTTGGCTAGTATTGTTGAGAAAACCATTGCCTGGACCTGGCTTGGTGTTAGTAGGGACAAGTACAACCTTACACTTCATAAATAAAGCTGATGCTTTGTCATTAATTTCTTGGCCTTTAAGAAGAAGGTTACAAATTTTTTTTTTTTTAAAGTGATGATTGAGTCATTTGCTTTTTATGAAAGGAAATATTTTTTAAAAAAATATATTTTTACTAGTGACTAAGACAATATATAATACATACTCAATGCAGAAAACTTGGAAATCAGAAAAAATGGAGAACTGAAAAATCTCTTTCAGACAGTCTTTCAGGATAACTGTTGGTTATGCTTTGAAGTGAGAAGCAAGCTTTGTACCTGCTGACCTGCAGCCTTTATCTCATCTTTAACAGTCATTTCTATTTTGGAGGACAAGCTTGTAGAAGGCCTGTCAGGGACAGTTGGGAGGCACCTGGTATCCCCTCTCCACTTAATTAACTGTCTTTTTCACAGAAGCACAGAGAATTTTATTTTGAATTTGTTAAAAATTGAATTTAGCGGCCTTTGGCTATACATGGAGAGTGCTTAGAACAGTATCAAAATATTCAACACATTTTAACTTTTATATGTCATTTGAAACTGAAAGCTTTAAATAGAAACTGGAGGAACCACTTTATTGGAAAGAGTGCCCAGTGCTAGAAACAGTAATTTTGTAAGTCAGCCAAATTTGGAGCACAGACACAATGTGAATCCCTCCTCCAAATTTTCCCACACTAGTACTTCTCTCTTCAAATTTCCCGTGTCCTCCTCTTTCTCCCCCACCTCCATCTCCTGGGGCCAGTTCGGAGGACTAGGTTTCAAGGTGGGAACCACAGGTTAAGTATGTAACAAAGGCCTTCTTGTGTTGTATCTATGAATAGCAAAGAAGAAATACATTCTTAAAGCATAGGCAGTTTTTTTGTTAATTTTATTTATTTTGTTGTTGAAAATATACACAGCAAAACATACACCAATTCAACAGTTTCTGCATGTACCATTTAGTGGCATTGATTACATTCTTTGAGTTGTGCAACCATTCTCACCCTCCTTTTCTGAGTTGTTCCTCCCCCATTAACATAAATTCACTGCCCCCTAAGATTCCTATCTAATATTTCAAAAAGCCCTGGTGGCACAGTGGTTAAATGTTCAGCCGCTAACCAAAAGGCCAGAAGTTCTGATCCACCAGCAGCTCCTTGGAAACCCTATGGGGCAATTCTTCTCTGTCCTATAGGGTTGCTATGAGTCAGAATCGACTCGACGGCAGTGGGTTTTTTGGTCGTCAGTTTGATCCCATAAGCATCTTAAAAGAGCTTAATGCCCAAGGCAGACATTTTTTTACTAGTTAAGCTAAACTGTTGTTTGGTTTTAAGAAGACTTCAGGGATATTTTTCGTTTAAGGTTTAAAGATTATCTCACGGCAGTAGTTTCAGGGGTTCATCCAACTTTCGTGGCTCTAGGAAGTCTGGAGTCCATGAGAATTTGAAATTCTGTTCTGCATTTTCCCGTTTGATCAGGATTCTTTTATAGAATCTTTGATCACAATGTTCAGTAATGGTAGCCAGGCACCATCCAGTTCTTCTGGTCTCATGGCAAAGGAGGCAGTTGTTCATGCAGGGAATTAGCTACACAATTCCATATCCTCCTTCTATTCCTGACTCTCTTCTTTTCTGTGTTGCTCCAGGAGAATAGAGACCAATTGTTGTGCCTTGGATGGCTGCTTGCAAACTTTTAAGACCCCAGTCACTACGCAAAGAACTAGGAGGTAGAACAGAAGCACTAAACATGTTATTAGGCCAGTTATCAGGGATGTCCCATGCAACCATGACCCTAAACCTCCAAACAAGAAACCAAATCCCATGAGGTTTTTGGTTATACGTAAGCAGTCTCAGCAGCTACTCTTTTTTTTTTTTTTTGTCATTGTTATAAATATATCTATCACACAACTTTTGCCAATTCAACTTTTTACAGGTGTACAACTTATTGACAGCAATGACGGTAATCAGCTGTGCAACCCTACCCTTAGTCAATGCAATATTTCCATCACCGTTAACTGCCCCTCCCCTGCCCTCCTGCCCCTGGTAACTACTGATAAACTTTGTTGATTATATGTTTCCCTTTTCTTATCATTTTATGTAAGTGAGGTCATACAATATTTGTCCTTTTGTGATTGACTGACTTCACTCAGCATAATGTCATTCAGCTCCATCTATATTGTAGCATGTATCAAGACTTCATTTCTCCTACTGACTGAGTAGTATTTCATGGTATGTATGTACCACATTTTGTTTCTCCATTCATCTACTGATGGGCATTTAGGTTTTTTTCACCTTTTGACGATTGTAAATAGTGCTGCAATGAACATTGGTGTACAAATCTCTGAGTCTCTGCTTTCAAGTCTTGGTATATACCCAGGAGTGGAATTGCTGGGTCACATGGTAGTTCTGTTTTTGGTTTTTTGAAGATATAGGCAGGGTTTTTAAAGTATACTTGGATAAAGAGACCAATCAGTTGCTATCTGAGTCAATTCTGACTCATGGAGACCCCATGTGTGTCAGAGTAGAACTTTGCTTCATAGAGTTTTCACTGGCTGCTTTTTCACAAGTAAATTTCCAGGCCTTTCTTCTGAGGTACCTCTGGGTGGACTTGAACCTCCAACCTTTTGGTTTGCACCACCTGGGAACTCCCATACAGTACCAGGTCCTGCTGAGTGCTCGTTGAATGGCATCTTAAAGGTTTGGTGCATTTGCATAGTCTACCTGAAAATTCCTAGGAAGTTTCCAACTTTGCTTTCTTCTCAGTTGATCTGTTCACCTGAGAAATAACTGGGTTACTGCTGATTATTCTTAGTTTTCACAGGAACGAGAGTCCAGCCTGTACTCTCTATCTTACAGAGAAGGAAACAGGCTGGAAAACCACAACAGATACATTGGTCACCAAACACTCTGAACAGGCCTGGGTGGATTGTGGTTTGTAACACGTTCTCCCTCCCTTTCTTTGGGATTCCTGATGTTGGGGCTCTCCAGGCAGCTGTTAGCTTGCATGGAATCAGAGCTGGCGATTTTTATGCTGAGTGATTTAGAACATTTGATATACCCAATACTTCAGTTACCTGGAAATGAAAAGTTTAAAGCTAGAATGCCACATTACTTTTTTTCTTATATTTATGCTTATTTCTCTCTTTGAATGTTGACATTTTAGTGAATATGGGTCAAAGTTATATTGATTTTACAGTGTTTTAAAATAAACCAAAGAGACATAAACCAATGTAATGTGAGAGCCCTGACTGGATCAAAAGTAGCTATAAAAGCCCCCTTTTTAGGGAAATAGGGAATTCAGAATTTGGGATGGATATTGGATGATGATATTAGGGAATTATTATTGATTTTTCTTAGTTATGGTATGATATGTAGGTGAGCAGGCTTATTTTTAATAGATGCAGGCTCAAGTATGTATGGGTAGAGTGTCATCATGTCTGCAACTTAGACATGGTTCTACAAAAATAAATAAGGGTCACCCCCTACACAGGTGTAGGTTTAAACCCCCTGAGGGCAGGGACCTTATCTGCCCTAAAACCATTGCCATCTAGTTGATTCCTACTCATGGTTGATTGCTACTCATGGCTGCTCCACGCGTTGCAGAGTAGAACTGAGCTCCATAGGGTTTTCTTGTCTGTTATCTTTACGGAAGCAGACCACCAGACCTTTCTTCCGGGGTGCCACTGGGTAGGGTAAGTTCAAACCGCCAACCTTTAGGTTAATAGTCCAGTGCAAACCAGCTGTGCCACCCAAGGACCTGTATCTGCCCTAGTACTTGACATATTGTACCATGCACTGTAAGGATTGCTGAATAGAGAGGCCATTCTAAAGAAACCAGCCACTTTCTTTCTTTTGTTAACTCTGGCCCTTCCGCATAGACTGAGTTACTCAAGGGCAAGGGTTTATCTTTGATTCTTCCCAAAGCACCTTGCACAATGCCCAGCACTCATTAATCTCTGAGGACTGAATGAAAAAAGTTAAAAGCACAACTAGTATAACAGCAGAGAGCATTGGAAATTGTGCTGTTTTGTTTTTGGTATAGACTTGCTGACTGGTAGAAACCCAAGCATGAGAAGAAATCTCACTGGTTCCTAGGGGATGTTCAGGACAATGAGGCTGAGTTAGCAACAGATCTGAACAAGGAGTAGAAGGGCACTGGGTGATCCAGCTTAAATCTCCCAAGACAAAAGTATTTTTGCAGCAAATAAGCAGATGCCAGGGTGCATAGTGAAGGCCACACAGACAAATGCCGAACTTTCTGGAGCTTCCTACCCCAGACTTTGGAATTTGGTTTGTTCTCAGGCTTGGTCAGTCAGAGAGCTTTTAAGAGCCCAGGGAAGGCTTGGGGCCGTGCTTAGGTTATAAAATGTAGTTTAAGTTCATTCTTAGGCAGTGTTGTGAAGTGAAGAAAATTTAACATTTTGTGCTTAATTATTGCTTGTATATATTTTACACTCTTCAGTGTTTTCTCAAAATACAAAGTGAGAAGTAACAGCTGTAGTCAACTTTCTTCTCCACGTACTAAGCAAAATGCTTATGGTGTTTAGGCATAGAACAGAATTAGTTATGGAATGCTAGCCATTTTCTGTTTTAAGGTGAAGGAAATGAGGTACAAAGAAGGAAAACCATTGTTTTTCTTGTTATAGATTTGAAGTAGTTTTCTTAAATTACAGTAGTTTTTCCTTCCTCCCTTTCTCCCTTCCCCCCTTCCCTCCCTCCTAAATTCCTAACTTTCTTTTCTTCCTCCCTCCTTCTCTCCCTTTCTTTCCTTTCTGAGGAACCACTGAGAAGTTCAGAGTGGTTAACTGAAACAGATTCTAAAAATACCCTTCAGCAGCGTGTGGAAGTATTTTCTCTTTGCCTAAAATTAGCAAATTTCAGTGTGTTCTCTGGTTTTCTAAAGTTTCCCGTTAGATGCTCTAGCTACTTCTCTATATAGTGTTAGGAGCTCTGGATAACATGTTCGATGGGGAAGCAACTAGGAACGACTATATCTTTTACAGAAGAATTTGCAAATATTCATGGCAGGTTCCAGCCTGGATATCACCTCCTCCAAGGAGCCTTCTCAAAGTGTTTTTTTCCTGTGCCCGTTCTAATACTACCTGTCACTTTGTCATCCTCTGTTAGCACCACTTTCTGTGTCCTTCAAGGGCACAATCTGTACTCTGTTCACTGTTGTATCCCAGTGCTTCATACAACTATTGGCTAAATATTTAGTTGCTTAACAGATATTTGTTGAGTGCCAAAATGGGTCCATTTACTAAGCGGAAAGACAGGAAAATATTGGTTGGTGGAGCCAGCGAAGGGACTTGTCTTTTCCCGTGAAAACTAAGAAAGGAGTGGAGACAGAAAAGCAAGGAAGTGGGGGAGAAAGCAGTTGAGATTGGAGTGGTTTAGGATTTTGAAGTGTTGACATGGACAGGGTGTGGTAACAGCTGAGAAGCCAGATAAGGAGCCTCTGGGAGACAGGTCTAGAGGAAATGAGGAAGGGGGAAGAGGAGACTGCCATGTCTCCTCTGCTAGATGGCATCGGACAAGTCTTAGGAGTGTTTTTATTTTGAAAACAGTATCTGTGCTTTCAAAAATGTGGTTAATCTTTGCAAGAAGGGAACACATTTATTTTGTGAATGTAGGTACACCTAGTTAACAGTTTCCATTTGCTAATTTCTGGAAAATTTTTCAGCGGCGTGTATGTGTTCTTTTTTTCTCTTATATTACAAGTTTGTTGAGAGAAGGTCTCATATTTTTTATTTTAGGTTAATAGAATTAGTATAAATTCTAGACAGCCTTGGAAATTTCCCCATTTTACAAGTGTTAGGGTATTCAAGGAGGACCACGTTTTACCCCTCTTCTCCACCCAAGTTCTGAATCGGTTGAGAAGGGAAGACGGGAGTAAGTCAGATGGAGACAAAAATTTACCTTTATTGCCGATGACAGGTAAAATGGATATGGAGAACATGTGGCTTCTCCCTGTGGGCAAGTGGCCTTCTGCAGCTGACCTACAGTATTGTGCAAGGGGCAGGACCCTCTACAGGTCAGAGCACAAGGTTGGCCCCCAAGAGAGGACAGAGGGAGGGGCTGGCTACGCCTGCATGTCTGCTTTCTCCTTGTGGACTTAACCTGTACTGTTAGTTCTTCCTTGAAAGGGGAGGGAGGCAGGAGGGAAGGAATGGAAAGAGGAAGCCTTCCTTCCCTAAGAGGTAAGAAAATGATACCTCCAAAGAGGTTCTATACTTGACCAAGGTCACACAGCTAGTTGGCAACAGATTTTTCTCCTGGGCTCTGGATGTCTTTTGGTTTGAATAGAAAGGTCAGGGTTTTAGAGTTGGCCAGGCCACCTCTGTGACATTCTCAGCCTTAGTTAACGCATCTGTACAAAACAACAACAACAAAAAAAAACCCAAATCTGTAGCCATCGAGTCGATTTACAACTCATAGCGACCCTATAGGACAGAGTAGAACTGTCCCATAGGGTTTCCAAGGCTGTAATCTTTACAGAAGCAGACTGCTACATCTTTCTCCTGCAGAGCGGCTGGTGAGTTGGAAATGCTGACCTATTGGTTAGCAACCCTGAGTACTTTAACCACTGCCCCACCAGGCTCCTTCAGTACATCTGTACAATGGAGTTAAAATATCCACCTCAAGGATTCCTGGGAGGGTTATATAAGATATAAGCAAAAAAAAAAAACCAAACCCACTGCTGTCGAGTTGATTCTGACTCAACAGTAGAACTGCCCCACAGGGTTTCCGGCGCTGTAATCTTTACAGAATCAGATTGCCACATCTTTCTTTGGTGGAGCAGCTGGTGGGTTCGAACCGCCGATGTTTTGGTTAGCAGCTGAGTGCTCTAACCACAGCACCACTAGGGCTCCTACGTAATATGTGTCGTAGTTAGGTGCCGTGGAGTGGGTTCTGACTCACAGCGACCCTATGTACAACAGAACGAAACACTGCTCAGTCCTGTGCCATCCTCATGATCGTTGTTATGCTTGAGCTCATTGTTGCAGCTACTATGTCAGTCCATCTCAATGAGGGTCTTCCACTTTTTTGCTGAACCTCTATTTTACAAGCATGATGTCGTTCTCCAGGGACCTCATCCTTCCTGATAACATGTCCAAAGTATGTGAGACAAAGTCTCACCATCCTCGCTTCTAGGGACCATTCTGGTTGTACTTCTTCCAAGACAGGTTTGTTTGTTCTTTTTTAAGGTTGCTATGAATCAGAATTGACTCGACACAATGGGTTTGGTTTTTTGGTTTTGGCAGTGCATGGTATACTCAGTATTCTTTGCCAGCACCATAATTCAGAGGCATCAATCCTTCTTTGGTCTTCCTTATTCATTGTCCAGATTTCCCATGCATATGAGGCAATTGGAAACACCATGGCTTGGGTCAGGCACATCTAAGTTCTCAAAGTGACATCTTTGCTTTTTAACACTCCAAAGAAGTCTTTCGCAGCAGATTTGCTCAATGCAATGTATCTTTTGATTTTTGCCTGCTGCTTCCATGGGTGTTGATTGTGGATTCAAGTAAAATGAAATCCTTGACAACTTCAGTCTTTTCTTCGTTTATCATGATGTTGCTGATTGGTCCAGTTGTGAGGATTTTTGTTTTCTTTATGTTGAGGTCTAATCCGTACTGAAGGCTGTGGTCTTTGATCTTCATCAGTAAGTGCTTCAAGTCCTCTTCGCTTTCACCAAGTAAGGTTGTGTCATTGGCATAACACAGGTTGTTGATGAGTCTTCCTCCAATCCTGATGCCCGTTGTTTTTCATATAGTCCAGCTTCTCGGATTATTTGCTCAGCATACAAATTGAATGAGTATGGTGAAAGGATACAACCCTGACACACACCTTTCCAGACTTTAAACCATGCAGTATCCCCTTGTTCTGTTCTAACGACTGCCTCTTAGTCTATGTACAGGTTCCATATGAGCTCAATTAAGTGCTCTGGAATTCCCATTCTTCACAATGTTATCCATAATTTATTATGATCCGCACAGTTGAATCCCTTTGCATAGCCAATAAAACACAGGTAAACATCTTTCTGGTATTCTCTGCTTTCAGCCAGGATCCATCTGACCTCAGCAATGATATCCCTCGTTCCACGTTCTCTTCGAAATCTGGCTTGAGTTTCTGTCAGTTCCCTGTTCATTACTGCTGCAGTTGCTTTTGAATGATCTTCAGCAAAATTTTATTTGTGTGTGATGTTAACGATATTGTTAGATTTCTACATTCAGTTGAATCACCTTTCTTTGGAATAGGCATAAATATGGATCTCTTCCATATTTTTGGCCAGGTAGCTGTCTTATAATTTTTTTGGCATAGACAAGTGAGCACTCTCAGCACTGCATCCGTTTGTTGAAACATCTGAATTGGTATTCTGTCAGCTCCTGGAGCCTTGGTTTCCACCAGCATCTTCAATGCAGCTTGTACTTCTTCCTTCAGTACCATCGCTTCTTGATCATATGCTACCTCCTGAAATGACTGAACGTTGACCAGTTCTTTTCGGTACACTGACTCTGTGTATTCCTTCCATCTTCTTTTGATGCTTCCTGCGTCGTTCAGTATTTTGCCTATAAAATCCTTCACTATTGCAACTCGAGGCTTGAATTTTTCCTTCAGTTCTTTCAGCTTGAGAAACGCCAAGCGTGTTCTTCCCTTTCGGTTTTCTAACTCCAGGTTTTTTCACATGTCATTATAATACCTTACTTTGTCTTCTCGAGCTACCCTTTGAAATCTTTTGTTCAGCTCTTTTACTTCACCATATCTTCTGTTCTCTTTAGCTACTCTGCGTTCAAGAGCAACTTTCAGAATCTCTTCTGACATCCCATTTTGGCCTTTTCTTTCTTTCCTGTCGTTTTAATAACCTGTTTCTTTCTTCATGTGTGATGTCCTTGATGTCATTCCACAACTCGTCTGGCCTTCAGTTATTAGTGTTCAGCATGTCAAATCTGTTCTTGAAGTGGTCTCTAAATTCAGATGGGATGTATTGAAGGTCGTACTTTAGCTCTTGTGGACTTGTTCTGTCCATGTGTCTTTCAGTTTGTCATACTGTGGGGGTTTGTGTGTTGCTGTGATGCTGGAAGCTGTGCCACCGGTATTCAAATACCAGCAGGGTCATCCATGGTGGACAGGTTTCAGCTGAGCTTCCAGACTAAGACAGACTAGGAAGAAGGACCTGGCAGTCTGTTTCTTTAAAAAATTGGCCAGTGAAAACCTTAGGGATAGCAGTGGACATAAGATAAATACTGTGTTTAAAAAGCACCTGGACCAGTGCTTGGCTTTTCAT
Organism: Dugong dugon; assembly: GCA_030035585.1. Taxonomy (NCBI): domain Eukaryota; kingdom Metazoa; phylum Chordata; class Mammalia; order Sirenia; family Dugongidae; genus Dugong; species Dugong dugon. Next base: position 19,777,507 of record CM057465.1, read on the forward strand.
TTTCTCATAATCAGCGATGCAAATTATTACACTGCCAGCCTGGTACATGTTCCTCAACACTAAACTGTTCCCTATCCCTTCATTTTTTCTTTTTAATCACTCTGGCTTGGAGCCTCAGAAAACCTGGTGATTGGGGGAGTTTCAGCACAGTGGGACTTGGAAGTTGACTATTTTAACCGTGATTTTTTTTTGGGGGGGGGGTTGTTTTTAAGGAAATAAAGTCCTAAATTGAAAGAAATTTTACACATTACACGCACCCTGGAAAAACTTGAGTTATACCTGGAATTGGTTATGTAGTCAGGAGTTGAACAATATGGACTATCTAACCCTGGGGAACAAACACCTTTCATTCTAAACATTCCCATTTCTTTTCGTGATCATTCTTTAAGTGCCTATTTCAAAAGTTTTGTTTTGTTATGTAAGAAGACTCTCTGGAAACACTTCTGGAGGGGAAATAAGTGACTTAGGTCAAGGAGTGAAAAAGATGAAACATTCACATCCTTGTACAAGTTATCTGGCCTCAGAACTTGTAAATGTGATGTAGTCCCTCTTGGCTGAGTGTTTCCTTCTGCGTACTGGATAAAAGAGTTCCTCACGTCCTCAGGGGCACTGTCGTTTCAGGCGATGCCACAGATGGGGATGAGGATGTAGCTCTAAGCAGGCGCATATCCTGTGTTTAATGCTGTGCGTGTTGACCTCTTTTTCTCTGTGTCTGCTACTTGCTTCCTGTCCACATCTTTAGTTTTGAATGAAGTGCAACTGGTCTGTCCACATGGTTGTTTCAGAACCCTAATACTTACAGTAGTTCATTGGATTAAATTTCTTTTTTTCTTCCACTTCACATCAGCCTTTTACTTTTAGCTGGTTTCCTGTGTGAAATTCCTACCTGACCTACCGCTCTCCTTGCCCTCCCCCATCGCAGGCCAAGGACCTCGCCCTGGGTGGTGGGGCTGGTTTGGCTGATGACCCCAGCACTGAGGAAAGGTGGGGTGTCAGGGCACTTCCTCCCGGCCTCTGACTTCCTGTGCACACAGCCAAGGAGGAAAACTGAGCTGGAGGGGCGGGCAAATGAACCCTTAGGTTATAAAAGCCACACAAGCACTCCTGCGCTACAAAGAAAATTTAAGTTTCTGTAAATTAAATCCCTCCACCCATCAAATACTGATAGCCCAGTTTCCAGCACAGCTGAAAGGTAGCTTTTATTTATAAATCGGTCAACAGATGGAGTGATGTTAAAAAAAACCTGTCTTTCCTTTGGCAGTCCTTAATATAGCAGCATTTTTTTTAATAGCTGGAAAAGCCTTTTTTGTTTGTCAGCTCACAAAGGCGTGTCTTTACCTAAGGGAGCTCTGGTCGTGCTCTCTGTAGCTACTTCCATATGTTGATCTCTGTTAAGTGCAATTGGCTGTCAATGTTATGGAAAATGGATAGTGTTGCCTGTGTTGGTGGTGCCTCTGTTCTCAATGTTATAGTTGTTTATTTGGAGGCAGCTTGCTCCTTGAGCACATCAAAGCGGTGTTCAGTTTTGCTGGCAAGGTTCTGAATTGCTTTGTGTTTATTTTTGTTTCCACGGCTATTTTTAAAATTTATTTTGATTTTTTTTTTTTTTAACAAATCCCCCTCACCCCTAGATTTTACTTTTTGTTCCTGATTAATAAAATCATATGGACTTGGGAGAAGTTTTTGAAAAATTTGTAGAATTTGACATTTTGTAAAGAAAGAAAAAAAGGGGAGGGGGGAATCATCCCAAACCCCACTATCTCAGTCCATAACACTGTTAGCATTTCAGCATATTTTCTTCCCGTCTTTATTCTAGGTACTTCTTTTTTCTTTACATAGTTTGTCATATTGGATGTAGGATTTCTGTTGATTTTTTTTTTTCATTAAAAATTTCTAGTGTAGGCTTCATGTTAATAGGTCCTGCATGGGCCCTCTTAGGATATGAAGGTATTTATTTAGCCATTTCCTCAATGCTAGACATAATAGTGTTCTAAATTTTAAACCCATTCTCAGTGGTCCTGGTCAGATTCGTTCTTACAGTGGTGTACCATCGAGTCAATTCTGATTCATAGCGACCCTATAGGACAGAGTAGAACTGCCCCACAGGGTAGTTCCAAGGCTTTAATCTTTACGGAGTGGTTGGGTTCGAACCACTGACCTTTTGGTTAGCAGCTGAGCACTTAATCACTGTGCCACCAGGGCTCCTACCCTGGCCAGATTAATAATTCTCAAATCATTTGCGGGTTAGGTTAGTATCCCACCCTTCAACATTCAGGTTGAATACTCTAGAAAACCAACAGTGGGCAAACGTAAGGGTTTCAACACTATTTTATTGTCTCTGTCCGCAGTTCTTTCTTCCACTCTCTTGGGTTTATTGGCTTTCAGTCAGACAGACCTGGGTACATACTTCACTTAGACCCTCCACTAACTGAGTCCTTGGGCTAATTAACCCTCCTAAGTCTCCATTTTCTTATGCGCAAAATAGGGATAATAGTAGTACCCAGTGATAGGGTTATTTTAAGAATTGAGCCAGGCTGTGAAGGGTTTGGCATGGTGTCCAAGACACAGCGATGGTGAGCATTTACTGAGGGAGTGGCTGCCATCCTCCTCCCACCTCTGCCCCCTCCCAGGGATTTGGGTTGGCTAACCCTGCCTGGTCTGGTTTTGGGAGAGAGACCAGAAAGGAAAGGGAGACATAATCGGAGGAGGCATAGTTGACAAGAAATAATTTTTGCTTCTAAGTATAGAGAAAATTCAAGTGTTTTAAGTAGTACCTGAACTCTCAAAAGGCGGTAGGTCTGGACTGGGACTGGGCTGCTTGGCCAGCGTCAGTGAGATGAGGTGGGAGAGATGGGCCAAAGGTGGCCTGACCCTTGGGCATTCTTCCTGTGGGGATCTGCCTCCCCAGCCTCTTCTTTCTGTGAGCTTCCATGGGCTCACCCCAAGCCTTCTGACTCCAGCCAACCTTGTGTTCCTGACAGGCTTCCAATGACCCTTGTGTTTCTCATCCCAGTCTACAACTAAGCCGAAGGACAGGGAAGGATTTTGGTAGAAAAGACTATCTTTAGTAATTGCTTATATAAGGCTCTTTAAGGCACCAATCCACCTGATTTTTATTTGAAGTGGTCTAACTTATCTTTTAATTACTACTCTAGAGTATTTTACCTCCTTGGTAGGGAGGAGGAAGGTGATTCCTCAGATAAAAGCAACACCTGGGGTTGCACTTGGAGAGAAATGGCTGGTAAGGTAGGTAGGTGTTCTTGTGCCCATCTTGTACATCTGTCAGTGTCCTTCTGAGGCTGGAGGGCTGCGGAGGGGTATCTTTCATGGTTCCTCATTATGTATTGCCAGTGGCGAAGAATGAGTCCTTGCACAGTTTTTACTTCAGCCATTCCTTTTAGGGGTTATGAACAGATTTATCCAAAGAGCCATCTTGAGTGGAGTAGGGGGAAGAGAGGAAGAGAATTCAGGAAGAGAGAATGGATTGAATTAATGGGGACAAGAAGAGTGATATAAAATAGTTTAACCCCTTGTAGCCCTGGTAGTGCAGTGGTTAAGTGCTTGGCTGCTAACCAAAAAGTCAGTGGTTCAAACCCACCAGTCATTTGATGAAAAGAAAGATCTCTGCTTCCGTAAAGATCATAGCTTTGGAACCCTATGGGGCAGTTCTTGTCTGTCCTGTAGTGTCGCTATGAGAAGGAATCAACTCGCTGGCAGTGGGTTTGGTTTGGTTAGACCCTTTGAGACATTGAAGTTCATTTGTTAAAGATGTTCATGATCCAGATGTCTGGCTTGGAGGGACTGCTGATTCTCTCTCTGTTCTTTGTGATGGCCCCTCTGTACATCAGATGGTATAGTAGGGAGCTATACAAATGTTTTTGGACTAGTGCATTTGGGCTAGTAAGGCTGCAATGAGTAAGAATTGGAGATTTGCGAATCCAGGCCTTGAAAGAGTTAAATGTGACTCTCCACCTGAACGTTGAAGTTGAACGTCTGCACTTTAACCCTGTGCCCTAAATCATCAACAGTGGTATTTGTGTTGCCTGAAAACATAGAACCTAAGCTGGTTTTATGAAGCATTGGTGTTCAGTGGTAGAATTCTCACCTTCCATGTGGGAGACCGGGTTTGATTCCTGGACATCTGTGCAGAGCCACCACCAGTCCGTCAGTGGAGGCCTGCATGTAGCTATGACACGGACAGGTTTCAGTGGAGCTTTCAGACTAAAACGTGCTAGGAAGAAAACCAGCCAGTGAAAACCCTATGGACCACAACAGTTTGATCTGCAGCTGATCACAGCTTCTGTTGCAGGACTGGGGTTGCCATGCTCCTGGGGGGCGGGGGCGCAATTTGATGGCAGCGAACAACAAGAACCAAAACCAAACCCAGTGCCATTGAGTCGATTCCGACTCTTAGCGACACTGTAGGTGGAGTAGAACCGCCACATCTTTCTCCTGCAGAGCCTGGTGGTGCCGACCTTCTAGTTAAGAGCCAAGTGCTTAACCATTGTGCTGACTAGGGCTCCTAACAATAAGAAGTTGGTTTTAAATCTTTTATTATGTAGTGGCAATTTAGACTCCATATTATAATGAATAAGGAGGAAGACACCAAGTGTCTTTCAGATGAGCTTGCTTCAGATGATTTTTCTGGTCTATAAGGCGGCTTTGGGGCCCTAGTGGTGCCAGTGGTTAAGTGTTTGACTGGTAACCAAAAGGTCGGCAGTTTGAATCCACCAGCTGCTCCTTGGAAACCCTATGGGGCATTTCTACTCTGTTCTGTAGGGTCGCTATGAATTGGAATCGACTCAACAGCAACAGGTTTGGGGTTTTTTTTGGTACAGGGTGCCTTCAGAAATTTCTAGTTTTCTGGAGGCTTTTGTTCTCTGTTCAAATTAGGTTTCATTTGGCAAAAGCTGCAAGCCTTTGTCCTTGATTTTCAGATTCCTGCTGTTGCTGGAGCTGGAGTGGACGGCCTGGAGGCTGCTGAGTCTCCCACATGGGCTCCACCTTCCTCCCTTGGTTGCTATGGCCCTCCTCCAAATGAGCCTGCACAGTTCCTTTCTCTGGAACCTCCCCTGTTAACAAGGTTCAAAGGTTCCATGACTGTGACCTTATTAAGAGCTAACTCAAATTCAGTGGACTTGTAGCTCCAAAGCCACAGTTCTGATTGCTGTTAGTAGAAGGCTGCAGGGTGACCCATAGCGCCTTGATCAGTGAGGTGTTTTGGTCTGGAATTTGGAGTCAGGCTGTATCACTACTCCCATCCTCATGCCAGTCTTACTTCCCTCCTGGCTTCTCAGTGGTATATTGATTTTTTTTTTTTCAGTTAGTTTTTCTAATACCTGGTGACTGATTTTGTAGGTACTTGGTTCGAGTAGTACTGTAGATAGAGTCCTGGGTGGTGCAAACAGTTAATGCACTTGGCTGCTAACCAAACAGTTGGAGGTTCGAGTCTACCCAGAGGCACCTTGGAAGAGAGGCCTGGTGATCTACTTCTGAAAAACCAGCCATTGAAAACCCTGTGGAGCATAGTTCTACTCTGACACACATGCGGTCGCCATGAGTTGGAGCCAACTCCATGGCATTTGGTTTTGTAGATGGTACAGAATATTTGAAGGGGCCAACACACTCGTTTAATAATCTGGGAAACTTCAGCACACGCCTTCTTTTGAAAACCAAAGAAATCGACTGCTTCTTCCTTTCCAGCCAGGACCTCAGCTATCAGGGCTGTGGCAAGAATGCTGACTCCCCTGCAGCCACGTTCTTTTTCTAATTATCAGAGCAGGTGAGCTGGCTTTGAATGTGCATCACTCTGAGGCTTCCAAGAATCTTTCCTTTCTTTATTACCTAGCTCACCTAGAATCTGAAGAGAGTTAAACCAGTTGTGAAATGTATCACCTTTCAGAAATGAATAGCATCTTAATTGGCCCCCTTTGAATACATGTCAGACTGAGATTTCTAAATCCCAGTGTAATCTGGTACGCCTCAAGGTTGGGACCTCAGGCAGGGCCACTCTGGGGAGACTGGTCCACCGCCAAGTGTGTTTTCTGGCTCCAAACAAATGAGTGGCTGTTTGACTATTGGCATGCGACCCGGTTTTAAAAGTACAACCATATAGGGTATGGCGGACTGGTAACCAGGGGGTTTAAAAAGTGAGGTCATGGAAGGCCCAGATGCAACTCTTTTAATGTGTATTACAACTGCAATTAATCTTAGGAACATGCTGGGCCTGTGCCTGCTCTCACTGCCCCTGGGGTGTGCAAGGGTATTTAAGGGGCATGCTTTGAAGAACTCTGGTTCTTTGATGATGCAGATGGACAACAGAAGCGTATAAAATGTAGTATCTGGTATTACAAAGGCTTTTGTATGCCTCTGCAAATTCATTCAGTTTTGAGAAGGAAGCAAAAAGCTTCGAGCAGATTGATAATACAAAAGAGGACAGATTGCAAATGCTGTCTCTGGCAGTGGGCTCTAGGACCAGCATCAGAATCAACTGAACGGGAATGGAGCCCCTCCTCCATGCCCAGCCCCATGCTAGTTCCGGCACAGTGTCCCCTGAAAGATTTTTTAAAAACATTGTAGCACAGTTGAGAGGCAAACGTAAACACAGGAAACAGCAAACGGTAGATGAGGTTCCAAGGATAGAGAGGTAAGTGAGGGGTGTTGTGGTTAGGACGGCTTCCTGGGTGGGGTGGGCTGAGAATACGCAGGACGATTGGATTCTTAGAAGGGTGTGGGAATGTTCTAAATGAAGGGGACGAGGTGCGCAGCAGAGTTGGGGGACGAATATGGTGTTCTCGGGGGAGTTAAAGCATGGGCTGACTGGTAGGGTGGTACAGTGGTGGCAGATAAGGTTGGGAGAGCATAAAGGCAATTGACAGTACACATTGATCTCCCTCTCTTCCTCTTTTTCTTTCTTACAAGTACATTTAAGAGAGGGCTAGTGCAGTACTTCATCCTTATAAGGTTGCGTCTTGGTTCTATTTTTGAAGTCCAATTTTTTAGAGCAGTACCAGTTGCTGTCGAGTCAATTGTAACTCATGGCAACCCCATGTATGTCAGAGTAGAACTATATTCTGTAGGATTTTCAGTAGCTGGCTTTTGGGAAGTAGATCACCAGGCCTTTCTTCTGAGGCACCTCTGGGTGGGGTCCAGGCTCCAACCTTCCATTTTTTTAAGAAGTCATCTAAAATACCCACTGAGTCTTCCCTCTGCATTTCTTTTTATCATTTAATAAGTAGCTTTGGGGATAAAGAGGTTGTTTAAAATCGTCAAGTTCAACAGATGTGGTTTGGGTGTGCTAATATCCCCTCATGAATACAGAATCCACTCACTAATATCCCCCAGTGTGTAATTAATAAGAGAAAAGAAATATCTGTTACCATATAATGTACTCATTTGCTCATAATTAATGAAGTCAAATTCATAACATTAGAAATCTGTTTTCTTAAGGCTTCCTTGCTCTGCTTATACAGGTTTCTAAGCTGCAGCACTTCTCAGAGCCTTCAGTATTCTAAGGAGCATCAGGAATCTCTAAGGGGAGTTGGGAGAGGAAGAGGAGGAGCACCCTTTATGTCCACAGAACATCATGGAGGATTAGTGTTCCACAGAACGCTCTTGCTGCTCAACAATGCTGTGTGCATTGCCCTTGCCCTTGTCCCCTCCAGCTGCCTCCCACTTTTCCACTTACCTTCCTGCCCTGAGATAAGAACGATGCATCTGTTCATAATGGAGAGTGAAGGGGCTGTTACATCCCTCCCTTCCCTTCCCATTGGAAGCATGAACAGAGTGATCACTTTACACGGCTACATTAGAAGAGATTCCACAAGCTGAATTTGGGCAAGATGAGTCCCAGAACTCCCGCATGAATGGAAATAAAGCCTCGGCTCTGTATCCTGCCATTTAAAAATATCTTCCCATTTGGGGAAAAATCCCAACCCTAGAATGGCCAGGCTGGGATGAATCAGCATGCCAGGGCTGCACACCAAGATAAGCATTGAGTCTCTAGTCACGGCACCTGGCGGTTTGTCAGCACGGGGCTGTGAGAACATGGTAGCACACAGCATGCTGTACTTTTAAGTCAAGAACAGCAGCACCAAGAACCTCAGAGAGATCCTCAGAAACAATAGTTCTGATTCTTAAGAATAGAATTAATTTTGTTTGCTCTAGAAGTTATCTTTTTACTTTAACATAGTATTTTAAATTGTTTTCTGGTGGGTTTTTTTCCTTCCTTACTCTTCTTTTACACCTGTGTGCATTATAGTCTGAGGCATTGGTGATTCAGTGGTAGAATTCTCCTCTTTAATCTGGGAGACCCAGGTTCGATTCCTGGCCATATGCACCTCATGCACAGCCACCCCTATCTGTCAGTGGAGGCTTGTGTGTTGCTATGATGCTGAGGTTTCAGCAGAGCCTACAGACTAGGAAGAAAGGCCTGGTGATCTACTTCTGAAAATCATACAGTGAAAACCCTGTGGCTCACACGGTCCCATCTGTAACCCATCATGGGCACACCAGTGTTTTGTTCCGTTGTGCACGGGGTTGCTATGAGTCGGGGGCCTACTTACTTGACAGGCGTTAACAACAACAGCATTACAGTCTAGGTTTGCACTGTCCTATATAGAACCACTAGCCATGTGTGTCTGTTTACATTTAAATTAAATAAAATTTAAAATTCACTTCCTCATTTCAGGTGCTCAGTAGCCACTTGCTCGTAGCTGCTGCGTTGGGCCATGCAAATCTAGATTGTATGTATACAGATACATAACATTTCCATTAGTGCAGAAAATGCTACTGGGCAGCGCTGGTCTGGATTCCTTATTTGAGAAAATTTTCTGGGCCGCTTCAGTATCTTTGCCTACTTTAACATCTTAGAGGCTGTGGTACTGAATGTGAAGAATGTTAGACAGATGTTCAGTGTAAATATGCGGCTGTCCCCAGCGGCTCTTCTCTTACACATTTATTAGTGTTGAGCAAAACATACACCCAGCCTAGATCTAAGACCCCCGTAGGGCTATGCCGGTTTTACTTTATGTGACAGCACTTTTAAAGTTGGTATTCATCATAGAGTCTCTCCACTTTGCATCTCTAATTAAAAGAAATCTCAGAACAGTGCTTCCCTCCCACCCCCATTGCCGTTGACTTGATTCCGACTCACAGCGACGCTATAGGACAGAGTCATACCGTCCGATAGGGTTTCCAAGGGGTGGATGGTGCATTCGAACTGCCAACCTTTTGGTTAGCAGCCAAGCTTTTAATCGCTGCACCACTAGGGCTCCTTAATCTAGTTTAGAAGCGTGTAATTTAACCTGTTGAAAATTTCTTTTGAGCCTCCTACTGCCTGTTCTCTAGCTTCTAGAAATCACTCACTTAATACCGTGCTAGAGTGCAAACCTGCCCTGGTTTGCTAATAGGCCTCTCCCTGATTGTGGTTGAAAGATTTTCCCAGAGAAGGTTTTTCTATTTCAGTCAAGGCCATGGTATTTTATGTCCTTACTGGAACAGAACCTGGAAGACATACATCTAAAGGAGTCCGTACCTAGAACTGATTGACCTCACACTATCCCTGAATTCCGCTTGCAGCAGGGACCCACTGCTCCAAGAACTGTGTGATCTTAGGTATGAAGGTTGCTGGTGCTTTATTCTGTATGCAGTACAAGGCTGGGACCTGTTCTCTGTGTATTGCGCTGGGTACCCCAGCCTGTTTACAAAGCTGGAAATGAGGTAAAAAGGGTAGATTCATGGAATTGAGCCTCACTTGGAGAAGGTACCTGTTGGCCTGCTCAGTTTACCCTTCACCGACAAAGGCTGTACCCCAGTCCCAGCCAGGTGTCAAAGGAGCTCTGCATGGGATTCCCCCCAGAGAAAAGGAGGTGACAACACCATTTACTGCGTGTCTGTATCATACCCCTGGTGTCAGGCACTGTGCATATATTGTATCTATGCTATGTGCATTATTTTTTTTAGAAAAAAGGTTCATAGCTTTCTTTCTTAAGGTCTGTGATTAAAAAAAAGAAAAAAGTGGGGGTGGGGGGGTGTAGTGAGGAGTGGAGATTAACTAGACTGTGAGCCAAGAAAAGGTGGGAAGGCAGGGACCACAATGGTCTCTCCCAGCTTTAAGAACTTGATATAGAGCCTGGCACCAGTAGGCACTCAATAAATAGTTATTGAGTAATGGGTTGTTTTATATTTTTATAACAGTCCTATAAAATAGGTATTGCTTTGCACATTTTACAGAGGTGAGAAAACCGAGGCCCAGGTGGAATATGTTGCCTCTGGTACCCCAGCTAGAAAGTGTCAGAGCTGTGATTCACACCTCATAGTATGTCCATACCATAGCCCACATGCCTCCACTGCGCTAACACAGACGAGGGGACTGTAAGGGTAAACTCATCTTCTTCCTCTTTCTCTTTAATAATTGCTTTATTTTTAGTTATTTGTTTTGTCGTTTAATTTTTTATTTCAATGTAATTTCTGAATTGCAGAAAAATTGCAGGAATAGTACCAAAACTTCTCTGACCCTTTACCCAGATGGGTGTTGTTTTGTGCTGTTGAGTTGATTCTGACTCATAGCGACCCTATAGGACGGAGTAGAGCTGCCCCACAGGGTTTCCTACACTGTAATCTTTACAGGAACAGATTGCCAGGTCTTTTCTCTCCCAGCTTTAAGAACTTGGCTAGTGGGTTTGAACTGCTGACCTTCTGGTTATCAGCTAAGCACTTAGCCAGTGCGTACCCGTTGCTGTCGAGTTGATTCCAACTTATAGTGACCCTACATGACAGAGTAGAACTGCCCCAGAGGGTTTCCAAGGAGCAGCTAGTGGATTCGAACTGCCGACTTTTTAGTTAGCAGCACCAGGGCTCCTTTTACCCAGATTGATAGGGTTATATTCCTGGCAAGTCTGGTTTGTATCAGGGGATCGATCCATGCTCCTTTAGCACAATGTGGACCGTGCTGCATCAGGACTCCTGTGTCTCTGTGAGGTAGGGTGTGTCCTTCATGAGAAAAAAAGAAAAAAACAGTGCTGTGACCCCACCCAGGAACTGCAGCTAACCCAAGAGCAACTCTCAGAGGGCTTGCTGGATGAAAATATGAGAGAAGAGTCTAGGGTTTATAGTTGTGCTTAAAAGAACTCCCCCTCTGATAAATTTGAGGGTTTGGGAAATATGAAATGAAAGTGACTTAGAAAAAGATGACTTGTAGCTTACCAAATGGACACTCTCAGGCCCAGCACCACACCGTTACCGTCTGCCAAGAACAATACCCCATGTATTATTCACCAACGGCTGCACACATGCCATTTCCTCCTCTCACCCTCCCAAGTAAAGATTCATGTTTATACTTGACGTTTTATCTATTCCACGCCCACCACACTTTTTTTTTTTAACCTAACTTTCCTTGCTTTTTCACCCTTTGCACTTGTTGCCTCTACTGTTCCCCCTCTGTGTTCTATTCTCTCCCTCGTTTTGGTTAATACAGCTGTATTCCCCAAGGCTGTAGTTCCCGTGTGAGGACAGTGGTGGTTCAGTGATCGAATTCTCACCTTCCCTGTGGGAGACCTAGGTTCAATTCCTGGCAGCGCACCTGTGCGCAGCCACTGCTGTCATTGGAGGCTTGTGTGTTGCTGTGATGCTGAACAGGTTTCAGTGGCGCTTCCAGACTAAGATGGGCTAGGAAGAAAGGACTGGCGATCTACTTCTGAAAATCAACCAATGAAAACCCTATGGATCGTAATGGTCTGATCTGCAACCACTCATGGGGTTGGTGCAGAACTGGGCAGTATTTCATTCAGTTGTACATTATGGGGTCGCCATGAGTTGGGGGCTGACTCAGTGGCATCTAACAACAATAAATAGTTTCTATTATCATTCAGTGTATTCAGGGGAAAGGTGGGAGAGTTCTTTCCTGTGTGAGAGAAAAGGGGGTAGTCTCTTTTATAGGGATAAACAACTTGGTAATTTTCCAGATTAAGAGTCTGTATCCAGTCCTGACACAAAACGAAACCAGTGAACTCTGTGCCAGGACCTGCGCTTGTGACTTCTGTGCCTTCTCCCCCTGCCGCCAGACCCCTCACTGAGAGAAACTGTGCTCAGTTATCTGTCTTAGTCATCTAGTGCTGCTCTGACAGAAATACCAGGAGTGGATGGTTTTAACAAAGAAAAGTTTATTCTCTCACAGTCCCGTGGGCTACAAGTCCAAATTCAGGGCATCAGATCCGGGAGAAGGCTTTCTCTCTCTCTCTGCTCTGGAGAAAGGTCCTTGTGATGCATTAATCTTCCCTTGGTCTGGGAGCTTCTCTGCGCAGGAACCTCGGGTCCAAAGGATGCGCTCTGCTCCCAGCACTGCTTTCTTGGTGGTATGAGGTTCCCATGTGTCTCTGCTCACTTCTCTCTTTTCTATCTCAAAAGAGATTGCATTAGGACACTATCTAATCTTGTTGACCTCATCTGTATAACCTCATCACAGTGAAACAGTTTACAACACATAAGGAGATCACATATAATCTCATTATAGTGATAGAGTTTACAACACATAAGGAAATCACATCAGATTACACAATCATACAACACTGGGAATCATGACCCAGCCAGGTTGCTACACACATTTTTGGGGGGATGCAATTCAATCCATGGCGTTATCATTTTTGAAACGTTCTTTTTCCTTCATTCCTTTCTCATACTCAACCTGTGCTAGGAGGGTCGGGGGATGCCTGCCATATTCCAAGCTTGGGCAAGTGCCTGGCATGCAGCAGAAGCTTGGCAAATATTTGTTGAATGACCAGACCATGGTCTGTGGCCTTGGTGTAGGATTGCAAATTAGTTGACTTAAAAATACAGGATCACAGTCCTCTGGAATTTAGCTGCTCCCTGGAATTTACTTCCCATTTAATCTTTTAATAAGGAGATGTTTAGCCTGGAAGGGATTTTTGTAGATTCTTGGCTCCCTCTCTTTTCTGTTATTGCTCCCTACAGTCTCCTTGGTTTTTAATCTGAGAAACCCTGCTGCTGTCAAGTTGATTCTGACTCACAGCGACCCTATAGGACAGGGTAGAATTGCCCAATAGTGTTCCCAAGGAGCGGCTGGTGGATTTGAACTGCCGACCTTTTGGTTCGCAGCCGAGCTCTTAACCACTGCACCACCAGGGCTCCTTAATCTGAGAAGGAAGCATAATTGTTACATAAGCATGTCTCAGTTACTTACCTGTGAGTGATCCAGGGAAAATTTCTCTTTCTAGACCAGCTTGCTGCTTTGATTTTCCCCTAAGCCTCTGTGACTGTGTTGCCTGTGGCCTGCTGATGTGAGGGAGCGTAAGGATGGTGTTAAGTCTGATAGACTCATGGTGACCTGTGTACAGCAGAACAAATAGTTGCCCAGTCCTGCATCATAGCCAGGATTGCTGCCATGTTCGAGTCCATCACTGCAGCTGTTGTGCCCACCCACCTCACCCAGGGTCTCATTCACCTTTGTTGGCCCTCTACTTCCCTCCCATTGGTGTGTTCAAAGCAAGCAAGTCGGACAGTGTTCTGTTGTGATCGATAAGGTTTTCACTGGCTAGTTTTTGGAACTAGATCTCCAGGCTTTTCTTCCTAGTCTGGAAGCTCTGCTAAAACCTGTCCACTGTGGGTTACCCTGCTGGTATTTGAAATACTGGTGGCATGGCTTCCAGCATCATAGCAACATGCAAGCCACCATGGTGTGACAAACTGGTTGGTGGTATAACCCAGTAGAATATATATATGCTATTGTATATGGAGATCTTGGTGGCTTAGTGGTTAAGAGCTATGACTGCTAACCAAAAGGTTGGCAGTTTGAATTCACCAGGCGCTCCTTGGAAACTCTGTAGGGTAGTTCTGCTCTGTCCTGCAGGGTTGTTATGAGTTGGAATCCACTCGACGGCAGTGGGTTTTTTTTTAAAACCGATTTATTGTATATGTGCAACCAGCCATTTCATGGGTGTTTAATGATGGACTTTGGTTTCTCTGATTCCTCAAATAGAACAATCTTGCCCTATTGGTCGCAATAGTGAAAGCAGCCTCAAATCTTTGCAGTGAGATCCTGTTAGACCAGGAAGCACCTTAGAGATGATCTACCTTAGTCACTTCATTTGACAGGAAACATGGAAAGGTTTGTAAGCACCAGGACATCGGTTAGCAGTGACAGACTAGAGCCCAGGTCTTGCTGGAATGATAACGCTTTCAAGTGTCCTTTTGCCCTGCCACCATCTCATCCCACATCTGTGAGATTCTAGTCTCTTATTGTGAATGTCTTAGTTAGTATATGCTTTAATAGTCATTGGACAGTTAGTACTGAAAAATGAATGTAGAAACAAAGACAACCTCGTTTTCTTTTTTTGTTATGGCTGCTAGCTAGCTAATTGTGGATTCAAAAGAGCAGGACAAGCAGAGAGAGGTAGTGTGTGTTTTAAGTTTCTTTGAAAATAGTCATTGAGGCTTCTGACAAGTTATTTTAATCCACAGCTTTTTCTTTCTTTCTTTCTTTAACAAGTGACAGCAAAACTGGGATTCTCTGGAGTTTTGCACTGGCAGATAGAATGCTCCCAAGGACCCTGAGGCCTTGCCCTGAAGCTAGGGAGTGAACATATTGTGCTGATACTTCTCCAAACAAACCAAACCCACTGCTGTCTAGTGGATTCTGACTCAGCGACCCTATAGGACAGAGTAGAACTTCCCCATAGGGCTTCCAAGGCTGTCATCTTTATGGAAGCAGACTGCCACATCTTTCTTCTGTGGAGCAGCTGACCTTTTGGTTAGTAGCCAAGCAAGTGCTTAGTCACTGCGCCCCTAGGGCTCCCTGATATCTTTCCAGGATTACTTTATTAACTGACCTGTCAGACTTCACCAGGACAGTACAGTAAAAACTTACTGAGGTAATTTATAATCGGCACACCCTTCCCAGGGTCTGAAAGCAATGTACTTGAGACTTGGAAGATTAGGAATCGTTTTATACCCTGTCAGGTGTTCTTGCAAGTTCTGTAGCAGCTACTCCATGTGTATTTGTCACACCAGTCCAGAGTCCAGTGAGTAGTGGGAGCAAATGTTTGCTTGGATGATAACTGGCTGTGGGGGTGGTGAGATGAGATGGCTGGGAGAGGGTCCCAGAAAGGTTTTATGGTGGGGGGAGGGGGGCATAAATCATCACATTTTAATTGCGTTTCCTCTCTTGGTCTTAAAGATGTTTAGGACTCTTCCTCTTCTTTCTGAGTTGCTTCTCAGGTTTGAATCTCATCACACAGCCTTTCTTTATCTAAGTTTTCAAACACCCACACCCAGAACCTTGGGGACCTGATTGATTTAGTGGAAAGAACATAGAGGACCTGGACTAAAATGGAGTTTGGTGCTTTAACTAGTTGGGTTGTACTTGGAGAAGCCACTTGACTTCTGTAAGTCTCGAGAGTTCTTATCTGTAAAGTGGGGATGCTGATTGGCTTATTTTGGGGAGGATAAGTGGGAGGATCCTGTGGAGGTAGAGGTTTCATTTAGTCAGGGTTGGTGGGCATTGGGATCAGAGTGCAGCTGAGTTCCATTTACTTCCACGTAACAGTTAAGTTTCTTTTGGCAGGGTAATTTACTTCTTAGAACTGGATCTCTTCATCTGGAAACTGGGAGTAATAATATATACTTGGTTAGATTGTTGGGAGAATTAAACATGATACAAGGCAGATGCCTGATATACTTGGCTTTGTCAGGGTCACAAAACATGGCAGTTTGGCTCGTTGTGAGCCCATATTAGCCATTGCATGTTATGGACTGGTTGAGCTCTATACAATAAATCATCAGTGAATTCTTCACAGTGAGAAGAAGAGCATTTAGCAAATACCTCCCTAACTCTCCACCCCCACCCTCCCCAGGTGTGTGTGTGGGGGCGAGGAAGCCTGACTACTTGTGTTTTCACATGGGGGTTTGTTTGAAAGATAAATTACCCTCTGGTAGTTGTGTATAGTTTGGTGGGTCAATAATAGTTCCAGTTAATATTTATTAACTACTATACAGTAGGGTTGCTGTGAGTCAGAATTGACTCAACAGCAGTGGGTTTGGTTTCGTTTTGTACCATACTTTTTAGGTCCCTGCACCTATGGTTTGCATTTGTTTAGTAAGCAAAAGCTTGGTGGTTTGAATCCACTCAGTAGTACTGTGTAAGAAAGGCCTGGTGATTACTTCCATAAGATTGTTGTTGTAAGTCATTTCCAACGCATGGTGACTCCATGTGTGCAGAGAAGAACTTCTCCAGAGAGTTTTCAAGGTTGTGACCTTTCAGAAGCAGATCACCAGACTTGTCTTTTGAGTAGCCTCTGAGTGGGTTTGAACCACCAACCTTTCGGCTAGTAGTCGAGTGTTTAACCATTTGTGCCACCCAGGGAACCCATCCTTAAGATTACAGCCATTGGAAACCCTGTGGAGTGCAGTTCTACTCTAACACACATGCGGTTACCATGAGTTGGAATTGACTCGACAGCAATTTTTTTTTTAAACCATACTTTTTGCTGATAAATATTGTAAAGTTGTAAGACCATAAAGTTAATAGAAAGAGAAAGGCTTTGATATGTGTCTAAATGTTGTTTAAAACAGAAATGGCCAACAGAGCAGGTGTTCTGAGGGTATGGTGTTTTTGCAGAAGGGAAATTAATAAGCAAGACAATTTTTCAAAATGATAGCTAATGAAGTGTTGCTTTTAGTTGCGGACATATTAATTTTTTTTTATATGTTCCCCAGGAAGACTATAATCCTGAAAGAAAATGAACCATAACTTGTGGGTGAGCTTGGAGAGTTTGAAAGAGAGGAGTATGTGTATGTTCATGTGTTTCAAAGTACCGTGCACCAGGGTTGCTCTTGGGTGGAATGTGACAAGAACCTTGGCTTATCTGCATTTTGTTTTCTGTAATTGTTCATGTATGGCATGACTTGTTTTTCTTCTAGGATGTGGAGAAAGAGAAGGAAACCCACAATTACCTCAGCAAAGAGGAAATCAAAGAGAAGGTTCATAAATACAATTTAGCAGTCACAGACAAATTGAAGATGACCCTGGTAAGCACTCACATTACTGTTCAGGTTGACACTTGTGAAAAGACAAATGTAAGTTGCTGGTACGACAGTTTGTATCTTTTTAAATCTCTGAATAACATCCACAGAAGTTCAATGGTCAAGGTATGCAAGACAGGAAAATGGAATATTTTTGCATTTTTCAAATTAAATTTGTATTTAGAAATACCTTTTTCTCAATCAGTTGCTGGGTTGGCTTTAAAAAAGGGCAACACTTCTTGAAAATTGATTTAGAAAAAAAAAAATTGGACCCCAAAAGATTTTTAACATTGAATGTAATCATTGCCCATTTAGCATGCATGTATGTACTTATGTATATATATATATATACACAGACACACACGTACATAATGTACATGTAGTAACTCAGATTTTAACAAGACCTCAGACACAGCTTGTGCAAATAAATTTGTAAGTGTTACAAAAAGGATTTTGTGCCCATGCATTAGAATACAGTTGAGCTGGGATTTTTTCAGCTGGTTGTCAGTATAAACTGAGGTATATAACATTCACCTTCCTACCCATTGTTGTTACAGGTTTCTACAACATTGTACCACACTGTTTGAAGCACAGTGGGGAGTGAAGGTGTAGGAGGGAGACAGGGACAGGACTTAGGGACAGTGAAACAAGAGCTGACAACAAAGATAGTGTGTTCATGTTGCCCTGAACTGAGCTGGGCCTGTGTCTCGCCCACCCACTTGATGACCTTCCACATGGCACCTGCCGTCTCTTGGTGCTAGTTTCCAGGGCCCTCAGACCTTTGCCACTCAGTCTGTTGTCTCTGAACTGACAGAGTTCAGCGAAGGACAGGGTGACCCGTTTAAAACAGGCTCTACTGAATTCTGTGACCCTTAGGGGAGGCGCTTTTAAATATAAACCCTTGTGGTAAAGGATCCCTCTCCTTTCCCCAAGGGGACTCCATCAAGGATGAGGATGGGGTCAGATAATCCCAAGATTATTCATTATTCCACCAGTGATATTTCTCCTTTTTTTCAGCCACATTTTTTTATGAAAGGAGAAAATTCTACTTGCTGTATTCCCCCTCACACACACAGATCAAAACAGATACAAGTTTCCACATTGTTTTATACACAAAAATTTTAAGTATTGTACAATAGTTTCTATAAGAATTAACAAGTGAATTAATATTATAAACTGGTTTTACGGAAAAGAAGAAAAATAATGGACCAAAAAAAGGCTTTTAATTCTTTACTTTAACTGTGTCATTTATAACACCTGAGGATTCGTTTTAATAAAGTATTACAATCATTGTTTTCTAAATACACTGAATTTGAAAAAAAGTGAAAACAAGACCATTTATTAGTATTTTTGGCAATTTACAAAGTTGTAGTTCTACCATAAATTAGGACAAGTGCTTATAATATCTGTAGCTCACATTTTAGCTAGAATTTGTTTTAAAAATATTGTTGCTTGAAATGCCTGAAATGCATCATTATGTATCCCATGTGATAGGGAATATATGCTGTGTAAAAAAAGTGTAAGCAAAATTTGTAATCTAGTACATACCATAATAGCCACTGGGAATGAAAATAATCTCTTTTAAAAAAAAAACATTTTATTGTACTTTAGGTGAAAGTTTACATAGCAAATTAATTGTTCAGTCAGTGATTCTTGTGCCGATTGTTTCATGACCTTGAGTTGTAATCCCCACAGTGTGTCAGTACTCTCCCCATAACCTGCTTTCTTACTGTCAACTCATTGTTTACTTAGGTATTTCACAGTCTTGTGACCTCCCCTTTTTTGTGTAATAGTTACTAGTTGAGGATGATGTTTCCTTTGAGCGTTTAGCCTAGGCATATTCCCCAAGCCCTAATAAGCTTTGTGGTTTGGCTAGCATTGGTTCCAACGGAGTTGTCCCCTTGCACCTGGGCCCTGACCTTTCACATGTAGCCGCAGAGGCTGGAGTGATCAGGGCCCGGATCTCAGCCACCCCACCATCAGGGGGCGTCTTCAGTCACCACATCACCCTTCAGATCTTGCCTCTGAAAGCACTTTGCTGGGGTGTGTTGTTCTCCCTCTGAGGTCATTCCTTCAGAGGAAATGGCCAGTGAAACTCTGCCACCAAGCTATGAAAGAAAAGGACAGAGGGAAGAGTGTTCCACCTTCCTGTTCTGATAAGCTCTGTTCTGGCTTGAATTGTGTCTCCAAAATACGTGTTGGAACCCTAACCCCTGTCCCTGTGGATGCAGTCCCATTTGGGAGTAGAGTTGTCTTTGTTAGTTAAGGAGGTCATATCAGTGTAGGGTAAGTCTTAACACTAATCACTTTTGAAATATAAAAGGAGCAGATTAGACACAGAGAGAAGCAAGGAAGCACAAATGGGGGAAGGCTAGATGTCACGTGGAGATCACCAAGGAACCTAGGAACGCAGGGGCTAGAGAAGCTGAGACAAACATTTTCCTCAGAGCAGACAGAGAGCCTTCTTCTAGAGCTGTTGCCCTGATTTCAGACTTCTAGTCTCCTAAACTTTGAGAAAATAAATTCCTGTTAAATTCTGTTAAAGCTACCCACTTGTGGTATTTCTATTAACTGAAGCACTAGGAAATTAAATCCCTTTCCCTAAAATGCCACTCTCAACCCACCTAAGTGTGTTCTTTTCTTACCTCTTCAGAATTCAAATGGGATTTACACTGGCTTCATTAAAGTACAGATGGAACTCTGCAGACCTCCACAGACTTCTCAGAATCCTGGAAAACTCACTGCCAGTAGCAATGGCTGTATGAATACACTTCATATCAGCAGCACAAACACTGTCGGGGAAGTGATTGAGGCCCTGCTCAAAAAGTTTCACGTGACTGATAGCCCTGCCAAGTTTGCACTTTATAAGCGTTGCCACAGGGAAGATCAAGGTACACAGGCCATGCTTAATCAAAGTGGTTTCTGTTTTTGTTTGTCTTTTGTCCTCATTAGTAGAAAGAAGACTTATGGGTGTGTCTCTGTCAGTGATGTCAGAGCCTGGGGGACAGATTCTGTAGCCCGTTGTGATGGGGCATGCACTTGATGTTTCCTGAGTTGGACAGTTGTAGGTCTGAGGTAGCACAGAGGCATCCACATGTGATGGGCACTGAGGGAAGGCTTTGTGATGTATGGAAACCCTGTTGGTATAGTGGTTAAGAGCTACGGCTGCTAACCAAAAGGTCGGCAGTTCGAATCTAATCAGGCGCTCCTTGGAAACTCTATGGGGCAGTTCTACTCCGTCCTGTAGGGTTGCTATGAGTCGGAATTGACTCTACGGCAACGGGTTTGGTTTTTTTCTTGGTTTTTGTGATGTGTATGAGGGGGTAGCTTTGGGTTTTTTTGGGGGGAGTGGGGATAGCTTTGACTTTAATGCTCATTAAGGAAAAAAATGAATGCCTCTGTGTCTTAAGTTTTCAGTAGCACATTTCCACTCTGGACACAGAGTGGTGTGGTGGCCTTGAATTCTGTGAGAGCTTGAGGATGGGGAGAGAGACGTGTATTCCAGCACATTTCAGACTTACTGATGTAAATGGCACAGCCCTGGGTTCTTCTGTTTCCTCAGCTTGTCTCGCTTGGTGTTACACTGGGACATTTTGGCACCCTGCCCCCGAGGCACCTAAAGTGGGTGAATAACATTTTGATCTGGGGTCTGTCTGTCTGAACTTACATTCAGTGGTTAGCAAGAGAATATTAAATTACTGCGTGATACTAAGTAAGATATTCCAGGTCAGGCAGTTGAGCAGAAATTGATACCAATGGTGGACAACAGTGATTTAGTTATTCCCTAAGTGCTAGTTTGAAAATGGTGTGTATGTGTGAGCAAGAAGCTATTTAAGTCTTGTCTGGTTTTTCTGGATAAAGCCTAAAGCAGCTCTTGAAGAAAATATACTAACCTTGACATGATAGGAATGTCCTCCAGTTGCTCGGGAATGAAACCCAGCCAGTTGCTGAGTCTGCAAACATTTATTACACACATACCATAGGCTGTTGTTGTGTGCCGTGGAGTTGATTCCAGAATACAAAGATGAAGAGGCAAGGGTTCCTATCCCCAAGAAGATTCCACAATACAAAGATGAAGAAGCCAGAGTTCTTATCCCCAAGAGGCCACAGGCTTAGCTGTGTGAGGAAGTTTGTATTTACAGGGAAATCTGCACTTACAATTCAGATGAAATTTGTGCTGGGGACGTGTTTGTATTTGTATCTGGAAATGCCAAAATAATGTAGGTGGGCTCAGGTAGCATTTTCATCTTGCCAGCTTCTTTGCCTGCTTACCTGGACTTCAGCTGCACAATCTGACAGTAAGAGCATCCCGTTGAAATATTACCCTCATGGCTGGCAAAGCTTTCAACACCATAGGCAGGGTCAGTACCCTATGTCTGTATGTGGATAGCTGGGGACACATAGCTGTGCTTGAAGCCACCAGAGCTTGTGTTCTGATTGCTTAGTTTGTGTGAGGATGCTAATTCTAAATAATCTGTAGAGAGATTTGCTCCTAGAGCTCTGATTTCATATTTTTCGATGGTATATTTTTATTTTTGTTAAGGGAGCTGCTGAGTTTAGTTTCTTATCTTGCTTTCTAAAAGGAGCAGAACTAATTATAAGTGTATTTTGGGACTAAGCCAGTTGCTGTTGAGTCAGCTCTAACTCATGATGACCCCATGTGTGTCAGAATAGAACGGCTCCATAGGGTTTTCAGTGGCTGATTTTTGGGGAAGTAGGTCACCAGGCCTTTCTTCTGAGGCGCCTCTGGGTGGACTCGAACTTTTAAACTTTTGGTTAGCAGCTGAGCACGTTAACTGTTTGTATCACCCAAGGACTCCATTTTGAACGGGACTACTACCCATTTAAAAGGAACCCTGGTGGTGCAGCGGTTAAATTACTCAGCTGCCAACAAAAAGGTCGTCAGTTCAAATTCACCATCCTCTGCAGGAGAAAGATGTGGCAGTCTGCTTCTGTAAAGATTTACATCCTTGGAAACCCTATGGGGCAGTTCTGCTCTGTCCTATAGGATTGCTATGAGTTGGAATCGACTCGACGGCAGTGGGTTTCTTTTTTGCTTTATCCTTTTAAAATTCTTGAAAATTACTTATTACTCTATAGGACAGAGTAGAACTGCCCTTTAGGGTTTCTAAGGCTGTAAATTTTTATGGAAGCAGACTGTCACATCCTTCTCCGGTGGGGCGGCTGGCGAGTTCGAACTGCCGACCTTTGGTTAGCAGCCGAGTGTTTTAACCACTGTGCCACCAGGGGTGCTATTAGTCAGAATCAACTCGATGCAGTTGACCCCGTAAAGATAACAGCTGAGAAGATCCTATGGGGCAGTTCTGCTCTGTCCCATGGGGTCGCTAGGAGTTGGAGTCAACTCCTGATGGCACACACCACCACCTTTATCTGGAGGATGGGGTAGTAAAGGGGGAGTGGTTTAGGAAGCACTCTCTAACAGGCTGCTTGTTTCCCTACTCAGTCTACGCCTGCAAGCTCTCAGACCAAGAACATCCGCTCTACCTGCGTTTGGCAGCGGGGCCTAGAACAGACACGCTTAGTTTTGTTCTTCGTGAGCATGAAATTGGAGAGGTGAGTGAGTGTTCATTATTGCCTTCAAATATACAGAACAGCTGACCTCATTTTATTGCTTTAGTCTAGTGATGTTACCACTGGGGGTGGGGGGTCGGGGTGGCGGGGAGAGTCAGTGTCTGTCTGCCTGTCTGTATCGTGGGAAAATGGTCCTGTAGAGGAGAGCTTTCTGTGTGTTTTTGAATGGTCAGAAACGAGCCCAAAGTTAGTCTACAGTATAATTCTCTTAACATTATACTGCTCTGTAATTTTCATAGGTGGGAAGCAATCAAATTTGCAGATGATCTCCACCCAAAGAGTCATTTTCACCCATTCCCCCTCCAGATTACTCTAATCCAGCTGAACTTTGAAAGTGGACACCCTCCACGTGTTTGCTGTTTAACTGAAGTCTCTAATTCATTCTAAAGCAAAATAGAAGGAAATTCAGTCTCCTTGCCATGAAAGACACTTTCTATCACCTTTTTACCCCCCTGCCCAGTCAAATGTTTGCATCATTTGCTGTTTCTCTCCAGGGAGGATTGTATTTAGGCCAGTTCAGTTGGAGGAAAAAGCACTTTAGACTGTCCTCTAGACGAAGGGTCAACTTTAAATGACACTTGAGCAAATCTCTCAGCCTGTGGGTCTCCGTTTGCTGTCTGGAACAGGAAATGGTATGAATTGTCCATGTTGAACAATTCTCAGTGCAGTGGGCATAGGGCTACTAGGTTAAAAGTTAGGTAACCAGGACTCTTTCTGCTATTCCTCTTGATAGATGAGAGTAAATCTTCTAATCTTTCAGTTCTGTTATAGGGAAAAAACATCACAACGTTTAGTAAAGCAAAAAGAGAGTTTTATTCAGCATATATTCAAAAAGATGAAAGTGAGAAATCGGACAAGCATGCTGCCAGAGCTAATGTCTGCCCGAATCTAAAGAAATATTACAGAACAGACAAAAGTGGGAAAATGGATAAGTATGCTGCCACAGCCAGTGTCATCAGTATATATTAACATTACAAATGGGCAAAACCACTGAAAGCTTTGCCTTTTCACAGGTTGGCTAGAAACTGTGATCCTATATTCTGAGTTGTCTTTCTTAACAGTCATTTGTACAGGTTTCTGTGATGACAGTCAGCAGGGTCTTCACTGGTCCAACTGTTTTCTACTCCCTAAATGCTAATAGAAAAAGATAAGAGTGGAAAGTCTTTGTGTTGTGTTTGATTGGCTTATGTGAAAGGCACTCTGAAAGATATTTTCCAAGATTATCTTAGCTATTGTCTTTATACCTCAGGGCCCAGTTGATGTGTCCTTGTGAGTCCTTGTGAGCCCAGCTCCAGCTGGGTCACATTCTCTATGACAAGGACAGGCAATAATGATTCTAATATTATTTCCTAAATCAGTTCTCAGTTTTAAAATCTGTAAAGTGGGACTGAAGACTCTAAAAAGTGGTTTAGTCACAAATGTGAAATGTTTGTAAACTTGCTTTATAAATACTAAATCTGTATGTAATTGTACATTAGAATTTAAGGAGTTTTAGGAAGACATTTTTGAAGTTTCTTTTGATTCTGTTGTTTTGAAACTTTAAAAATTCCAACTCATTCTGGGGAGAAAGCTGGGTGCAGAAGTCAGGTTTGGCATTGCAGTTTGGCATATGGCAGGCAGCCTTTCCTCTGAAAGCTTAAACCAGACGCATTAGCATAATCTTCTCACAGTTTTATTTTTCTTGTCATTGGTCTTTTCAGTATTGCATATATTTTAGGTAGCTACAGGATCTGGGAAGGAATTCTGTGAACTTAGTTTTAAACTTTACATTGTATTTTAAGTTCCAGGCTGCTTTAAGGCTAACTAACTGAAGGAAGAAACTTTCCATAGTTGGTCAGGGGGTAGGAGGGGAAGATATTTTATAATGTCTTTACTTTGGAGAACTTAACATGTACGAAGAATAAAATGGGGAGGGTCCTAAGAGTAGAGTGAGGAGGCCCGGTAGAAGCTGTTGCAGGGGCCCAGAAGTATGATGGTGGCTACCACTAGGGGGCAGTAGAGGGGAGGAAAAGTAGGTCCATTGAAGACCTGTTTAACAAAAAAACCAAAAAAACAAAAACAAAACCTATTGCCATTGAGTTGATTCCAGCTCATAGCGACTCTATAGGACAGAGTAGAACTGCCCCCATAGGGTTTCCAAGGAGTGGGTGGTAGAATCGAACTGCTGACCTTTTGGTTAGCAGCCTGAGCTCTTAAACCACTTTGCCACCAGGGCTCTGGAGAACCGTTTAGGAGGTGATAAGATTGTGTCCCTGGGTGGTGCAAACTGTTAACTGCTAAATGAAAGGTTGGAGGTTCACATCCACCCAGAGGTGCTTTGGAAGAAACTCCTGGTGATCTGCTTCCAAAAATTCAGCCTTTGAGCACCCTGTGGTGCACAGTTCTAGGGTTGCCATGAGTCAGAATTGACTTGATGGCCGCTGGTTGTGGTGAAGGTTGATTGTGGGATGTGGGAAAGAAGCGGGTGTCAGTGGTGACTCCTGGTAGAAAGAAGAGAATGTTTTAAGATGTGAGGAGTGGCGACTTGTCTCCAGTGCTCCTGGAGGTCAAATCGGGTAAGGCATGAAAGTATTTACTGGCATTAGGGACACGGAGGTCTTTGGCCATAGTGAGAGCCATTTTGGAGGAACGATGGGAGCTAAACACTGACTGGAGTGAGCTGAGGTGTGAGTAGGAGTTGAGGGGATCCATATAGCTGGTAACATGGCCTGTGTAAACCACTGCCTCTGAGGTGGTGGGCTGTGAGTGGTGGAAGGGTGAGAGCAACCTCACCTCCTGTGCTCACAGCTGCCGTCCCTAAGTTCTGACTTAAGTACCTTGTGTTTTTTTCTTTTTTGCATTCCCTCACAGTGGGAAGCCTTCAGCCTTCCAGAACTACAGAATTTCTTGCGCATCTTGGACAAGGAAGAAGATGAGCAGCTGCAGAACCTGAAAAAGTGCTACACAGCATATAAGTACAAGCTTGAAGAAGCCCTCAGTGAGGTGTGGAAACCTGATTAGAGCGAGGGGCTCATCACCACTCAGGAACGGTGCGGGCTGTTCGGAGCGAGTGAAACATGCTCAAGCTATATACAAAACAGCAGCAAGTGTCTCTCTTTTCCGAGGGCTGTTTTCTTGCCCTGTGATGTAAGGGTCTTATCTCCAGATTTAGTTCTCCAAGCCAGGTCACACAGCATCCTGCACCTTAAGCATCCTGCGTAAGGGACTGGGCAAGCTTGTAATGTATGTCACAGCACTGCGATATTACCTCTCGCCAAGCTGTGAATCTGTAGTGCTCATCAGGCAGCATTCTAGAGTGCTTTGAAGCATGAACTCTGGGTTTTATTTTTCTTCTTTTTAGGTATTTTAACTATATGATGACGATGTTAAGCTTAAGGATGTGCAAATGATTTGTAGAAAGCTTGACAAGGAATCGGAATACTTGTTTTATGTTGAAACGACCTTTTTATGTCAAAGGAAAGTATCCATGTGAATTGAAAGGCACAGGAAGCCAGGAACAATCAGGAGTTTGTGAAGGATTTTGTAGGCATTTGACAAAGAAAGTAAAGAGCAAGTTGGGAGGAAGGTGAGTTGAGGTGGAGAGTGCTGAGGGGCTGGTAAGGATGGTTTGGGTAGGAAGTTTATAGTAGAGGAAGAAGGTGTGTTTGTAAACTTGTTAAAATGCATTTGGTTTTGAGATGTTAAACCCATTTTAGGATGGTTTGATTTCCTGGTGGGTAAAATGTAGGAACATAGTCAAGGAAGGTAGGATTAAACCAAAGAAGAGGGCCTTGAACTCTGGAGCTGACGAGAGAATTGCCAACTTGGACAGAGGGGGGCCTTACGCCCCGATTCTGCCCGCGTGGAGTGGAAGTTCTAATTGGTGTAGTTTCTCTGGCCAAGCGGGGCAGTTCCCAAGGTCTAATGACTATTTGCTAACTCCTGTTAAGCTGTAGTTTTTCTAGAGGTGGTTTTTAAGGTTAAAAAGGGGGAGGAATGGGTCAGCTGTTTTCCTCGATTGTCAGCTGGGAGATTTATCAGGTAGAAGGCTCACAGGCTGTGACAATGACTCTTCCCTTCCCTTCCTTTCTCTTTCCTTTTGATAGTTTCCCCTTTCATCCCCTCTTGCTTTCCTCTCCCTTATTTTTATAAATTGAATATTATATAGAACAGGGATAGTGATTAAAAACCCAATTCACTTCCAAATCCTCAGGCTACTTGACTAGAAGGAGGAGGCAGCAAGAAAGAGGAACATACATATGCAATTGACCGTGCAACAGGGTTTTTTTTTTTTTTTTTTAATGGAAATATTTATTTTAACAAAAGTACATGTTCCTACCAACCAAAGAAATGCCTGTGCAATGGAAGCCTTCCTTAATCAGGTTAAATAACCTCATTTTATGCAGTGATTACCTGAGAACAATGGGAAAGTTTTTGTGCTATTGTTACACAGAGGCCTGACAGTCTGTTTTTAGTCTAGGCATTTTTTGTTTATAAATTCCCAAGGAATTGTTAACACTGTGGTGACACCTAATGGATTCTTTTTGAAACTCCAAGGTGCTTCAGTTCTTCGCCTAAGTGAACTGTGCCTTATATTGCATTTCTGTTCCTCTCTCGGTGGCTCTTCTGACTTTTCAAAGAATACCCATCTCGGTGGAGGCAGAATTTAAGTGTTGGCTGTGCTGTGCCACACAATTACTGAGACAATCATATCTTCCTAAGCTTTTAAGGAAAGTTAAAAAAAAAAAAAAAAAAAGTAGAACTAGCTATAAAATATGTATGGCACATTTTAATTTTGCATGTAACTTTTAGTGCATTGATGAGGTTTTAGTGACATCGTCATCAAACACCTTGCCTTTATTGTTCAGGGACTGCTTTCATGATTTTTATCCTGGTTTTACTATTGAGACTAAGGCTTGGGTTTGAGTATTCTGTTATCAACCACCTGGTCTTTTTAATTACCCAGCCCAGTTCAACTGTAAGCTTATATTTTGTGAAGCATTTGTTTCTCAGATTAAGACACTGTTAGAAATCCAAAGTCATAGCAGATGGGTATCTGTGAATTTTTTTTTTTTTTTTTTTTACTTGAAGTAGCTTGTCTAAATAGGCATCATCCTCATCTGTATTTGTCATGTGCACTACAAGTTGTGATTTGGAAAATTTACTGTATTGAAATTGTCTGTTTATAGTTCTTCAAGAGACTGGTGTTCTCTCCCAAACACTGGTTACTGCAGCAGCATTTTTTAATGTTTAAAAGAAGAAAAAGGCCCTAAGGTCAAAGAAAGATTGTTAAAATCATTTTAAAAATTCTTATGGTAAACTATCTTAGCTTTGCTGGAATACCGTTTTCAATATGTGATGGTACAGGAGGTGTTAAATGAAGGGGTGGTATTATAGGGGAACATTTTAAATTGCAGAAGTAAAATTATAATATTTATAATTTTGAGGAGTCTAATTTTATTTTTTATAGGGAAGATTTTCCCCCCTAAAATTGTTTCTGGAATGGCAAATTGTTTTCATTAAAAATTGCAGTTGTTAGTTGTGCTTGTGTGTTTTCATTTATGGTAATATTCAGGATAAAAGGAGATCACAGGAGTGGGGATAAGCTTCTTTTGCAGATACACGGGACAACGTAACTACTTTCCTAGGTTTGGGTGGGGCACATCTGTTTCCCTAATGTCACTTTTCCTCTGCCTTATTCACTAGGGAAGAATAACCCTAGCTGAGTGTCCACCCATACAACGCATTCCTATTTTACTTAAAACAATTGTTTTAATTGTGAAATATACATTCAGAAGTGTATAAAGCCATAAGAATTGTTGTTAGTGGCTGTCGAGTTGATTTTGAGTCATGGCAACCCTGTGTGTGCTGAGTAGGGTTTTCAAGGCTGTGACTTTTGGGAAGCAGATCACCAGGCCTATCTTTGGAGGCACCTCTGGGTGCGTTCAAATCACTAACAGTTCAGCTAGTAACTGTACCACCCACTGTTCCTGCCCTGAGGCCTCCTACTCTCCAAACACCACTTTATCAACATAAAATGAATATTTGTATTTTTTGGTCCATGTAACTGACTTAACGTGAGATGGTGAGTGTTTGAACATCACTGGCAACTAGGAAGATTTACCTTAGGCTGAGGTACCCAGTGTGTACCTCTGCTTTCTCGTCTTTTTAGCACCCACACCTGCTGTAGGTAAGCGTGCGTTTCTACTACTAGACTGCCCCCTAGAAGGACTGGTGAAATAGAAGCAAGGCTGGCACCAGTTGGTGAGGGGAACACATTTCGAGTACAGTAACTGCTTTATAAGCAAAAATATTATGATAGAAAATTAGGGCTCTATATAGATCTTTGTTTTCTTTCAGATATGCAGAATCTAGTAGGGAGTTCAGCCTGGGTTCCTACCCGAGGTGCAGGATGAGTGTTCTGGAATTTTTATCCATTCCTGCCGTAGGCTGCTTTTTGTCACCACCCGATAACTGTTGTTTAAATAAATATTCTTATGTTGCAAAATTAGTTCTTAATTTTATTCTGGGGACCATGGTTTCAGGGGACATCTAGGTCCACTGGCAGAACAAAGTTTATTAAGAAAAAGTTCCACATCCCACTTTGGTGAGTGGCGTCTGGGGCCTTAAAAGCTAGAGAGCGGCCATCTAAGATGCAGCAAATGGTTCCAACCCATCTGGAGCAAAGGAGAATGAAGAACACCAAAGACACAAGGAAAATACTAGCCCAAGAGACAAAAGGACCACATAAACCAGAGACTCCATCAGCCTGAGACCTGAAGAACTAGATGGTACCCGACTACCACCAATGACCTCCCTGACAGGGACCACAACAGAGAGTCCCTGACAGAGGAGGAGAAAAGTGTGGTGCAGAACTCAAATTCACATAAAAAGACTAGACTTAGTGGTCTGACTTAGAGGAACCCCAGAAGACATGGCCCTGGACTCTCTGTTATCACAGAACTAAAACCATTCCCAAAGCCAACTCTTCAGAAAAGATTAGACTGGACTATAAGATAATACTCATGACGAGTGTGCTTCTTAGTGCAAGTAGATACACGAGACTAAATGGGCAGCTCCTGTCCGGAGGCGGGATGAGAAAGCAGAAAGGGATAGGAACTGGTTGAATGGACACGGGAAACCCGGGGTGGAAAGGGGGAGTGTGCTGTCACATTATAGGGACTGCAACTAGGGTCACATAACAATAAGTGTAAATTTTTGTATAAGAAATTAACTTGAGCTCTAAGCTTTCACCTAAAGCACAATAAATAAATAAAAAGAATTCTACATTTGGGACACTGTCAGATGATCCCAATTATGTTTCTTGTTTTTTTTGCAAGAAGTATTTTCTAATAGCAAATATATATATATAGTGCTAAGGAGCCCTGGTGGCACAAACAGTTAAGCACTTGGCTGCTAATAACGGAAAGTTGCTTCTAACCCACACAGCAGCTCTGCGGAAGAAAGATTACATAAAGATCACAGCCAAGAAAACCCTATGGGGTAGTTCTGCTCTGTCACATGGGGTCCCTAGGAGTTGGAATTGACTCGACGGTACTCAACAACAATACGTAGTGCTTAGTATGTGCCAGGCACCATTCTACAAAATTTAATCTGTATTAACTAATTTTCTTCCCCATAGGGTAGGTATTGTTAATATCCCCATTTTACAAATGGGGAAACAGACAAACTGAAGTTCAACAACCCTGCCCAAGGCCATTCTGTGAGTGAGTGGTAGAGCCTGGGTCCAGTTAGCCATGCTGCCCTGCCTCTCCAAGGTCTTGTCCTGTAAGGTCTATCAGATTTTTCAGATAAACTGCCAATTAAAGGCCCCTCAGGTTGCCTCTGGGGCGCTGGTGGCACAGTGGCTAAGCATTAGGCTGCTAACCAAAAGGTCGGCAGTTTGAATCCACCATCTACTCCTTGGAAACTCTATGGGGCAGTTCTACACTATCCTGTAGGGTCGTTATGAGTCGGAAAGGACTCAATGGCAATGGGTTTGTTTTTTGTTTTTTTGTTTTTTTTAAATTGCCTCTTAACAGGCTGGTCATCAGAAAGCAGGCCTGTTTTGGGGCAGCTGGGATTTCTCGGAAATGAGAGGACAGTCTTAATGCCTCAGTGCTTTAGCATCCTTTTTGTTGGTGTTACCAGTTTTTCTTTCCATTTAAGTGATTATACTCAGTTACACAGAAGGAAACACCTAGTGTGTTTCCATTTAGAGGTTCTGTTACATGAGAGCAAACCCACTGTTCTCACTGCAGCTGGTAAGATGATTCCCTGTAACAGCCAGAAGAATAACAGCTTCAGGGAGAAGTCAGAGGTCGGTAGGAGCCACCAAATACTTGCAAAGGTTTGACTCATTTATTTATTTATTTTCCTCTCATCAAGTATCATCCTCTCCAAAGGAACTGAGTATTCACAGTCTAATCAAGTTTACTATTTGCCTGGTGTGACTCACCACTTGCTTAATTAAGTGTATAAGAGGCTTTGTATAAGGCTCAGGGGAGGGAAGGAGAAAAGGCAGAGTTAAAAAAAAACAGCTTTCATGTTTAACGTTATTAATTCCACCTGTAGTTCTTTGTGTTTTCTTGGCAAATCTCTTATTAATTCTTAGAGGTGAGAATGGCAGTGTAGGGGACAGATCCTTTTAATCTTAAATAGTATTTTCTGAAAGACACTTTTGATTCGCACTCTGAGATAGCACTTGGCAGTCTCTGATCTCCAGTACCACAAATCTTCTTGCTGTTTCCAAGAAAACTCCAGCATTAGAACTTTTAAATGTTTACACACAACAGCAAAACATCAGCTGTTTTACATCACCTTTGTAAACTTCAAAAGAAGTTAGGATTAACTGGGTTTTGGGAGGAAGTTATTTTAACCAGGATAGTTTGTTTTTGACCTCTAAGCAAGGAGTCTTAATTACAGTACACCTTGGTCTTTAAAGGCATCTATCTGGTTTGTGTTTGCCTGGCACATGCACTCTTCCCTCAGTTTAGCAATTATGGACATGTGGGACTAATTAGCCCTACATGCTTCCTTTCTCTGAAGTGGAGTTCCAGGGGCCGCTGCTCTAAAGGGGTTTCCAATTTACAGGTGCAATAAAATTTGCTTACATTCTAGGAACTCTGCATCAGCAAACTTTAGTTTCTTGCCAAAACAGAATCCTCGAATTACTTCTATTGCAGGCCAGGGGGCAACCACTTAAATTCAAAACCTCTTATTCATGGTAGAACTATAAATGGTGTGTTCCAGTTCTTTTCAAAATGGCAAGCAGTTCCAATATTGTGTGTGTGAGTGCTCAAGGAAAATGTTCAAAGTCAATGATTTTTTGGTAAGATTGGGCATGTCATCTAATCCCGTTATCAATAAGAGATGCTGGGAATATAAAGGCAACCATAAGAATTAAGGAATTTAGGCAGCAGTCCTCAGGCAGCACTAATCAAAAGGAAGCTGGAGTGGCTATATTAGTATCAGATAAAGTAGGTTTCAAAGCAAAGAATATTACAAGGGATAGAGGGTCATTTCATAATGATAATGAGGTCAGTTCATCAAGAGGACAGAATAATCCAAAATGTTAATGCACCTAATAACAGAGCTTCAAGTACATGAAGCACTCTTTAACAAGTGGTGCTGGCGTAACTGGATATCCATATGCAAAAAACTGAAACAAGACCCGTAACTCACACCATGCACAAAAACTAATTCAAAATGGATCAAAGACCTAAATATAAAATTGAAAACGATAAATCATGGAATAGGGACAATGCTAGGAGCCCTAATACATGGCATAAACAGAATACGAACCATAAGTAACAATGCACAAACACCAGAAGAGAAACTAGATAACTGGGAGCTCCTAAAAATCAAATACTTACGCTCATCAAAAGACTTCAAAAGAGTAAAAAGACAATCTACAGACTGGGAAAAAAATTTTGGCTATGACAAATCCGATCAGTGTCTAATCTCTAAAATCTACAAGATACTGCAAAACCTCAACCAAAAAAAAGACAACCCAATTAAAAAATGGGCAAAGGATATGAACAGGCACTTCACCAAAGAGGACATTCAGGTGGCTAACAGACACATGAAGAAATGCTCACAACCATTAGCCATTAGAGAAATGCAAATGAAAACTACAGTGAGATACCATCTCACCCCAACAAGGCTAGCATTAATCCAAAAAACAATAAATGTTGGAGAGGTTATGGAGACACTGGAACACTTATACACTGTTGGTGGGAATGTAAAATGGTACAACCACTTTGGAAATCAATTTGGTGCTTCCTTAAAAAGCTGGAAATAGAAGTACCATACAATCTAGCAGTCCGACTCCTTGGAATATATCCTAGAGAAATAAGAGCCGTAACATGAATAGATAATATGCACACTCACATTCACTGCAGCACTGTATATGATAGCAAAAGGATGGAAACAATCTAGATGCCCATCAATGGATGAATGGATAAACAAATTATGATATATTCACACAATGGAATACTACACAATGATAAAGAACAACGATGAATCCACGTAACATAACATGGAGGAATCTGGAAGGCATGCTGAGTGAATTTAGTCACAAAAGGACAAATATTGTATAAGACCACTATTATAAGAACCCAATAAAATGTTTAAACACAGAAGAAAACATTCTTTGATGGTTATGAGGGTGGGGAGGGAGGGAGAGGGTTATTCACTAACTAGATAGTAGACAAGAATTATCTTAGGTGAAGGGAAGGACAGCACAAACTACAGAGGAAGTCAGCACAACTGGACTAAACCAAAGCTAAGAAGTTTCCTGAATACAACCAAACACTTCAAGGTACAGAGTAGCAGGGGCGGGGGTCTGGGGACCATGCTTTCAGAGTACATCTAGGTCAAATGGCATAACAAAGTTTAATAAGAAAATGTTCTGCATCCTACTTTGGTGAGTGGCATCTGGGGTCTTAAAAGCTTGCAAGCGGCCATCTAAGATGCATCAATTGGTCCCAACCACTTGGAGTAAAGGAGAACGAAAAACACCAAAGACACAAAGTATTAGCCCAAGAGACAGAAAGGGCCACATAAACCAGAGACTTCATCAGCCTCAGACCAGAAGAACTAGATAGTGCCCGGCTACCACCAATGACCTCCCTGACAGGGAACACAACAGAGTGTCCATGATGGAACAGAAGAAAAGTGGGGCGCAGAACTCAAATTCACATAAAAAGACTAAATGGTATGAGACTGGAAGAACCCCAGAAAGCATGGCCCCTGGACTCTCTGTCAACCCAGAACTAAAACAATTCCTGAGGCCAACTCTTCAGACAAAGATTAGACTGGACTATGGGACATAAAATGATACTCATGAAGACTGTGTTTCATAACTCAAGTAGACACAAGACTAAATGGGCAGCTCCTGTCTGGAGGTGAGATGAGAAGGCAGAGGGGATTAGGAGATGGATGAAGGGACACAGGAAATCAGGGGTGGAAAGGAGGAGTGTGTTGTCACAGTATAGGGAGAGCAATTCGGGTAACATAACAATGTATGTATAGATTTTTCTATGAGAGACTAACTTGAATTGTAAACTTTCACTTAAAATGCAACAAAAAAATCAAGTACATGAAGCAAAAATTGATAGAACTGCAAGGAGAAAGCAAATCCACAATTCTTGTTGCAATTTCAACATCCCTCTCTCAATAATTGATTGAACCAGTAGATAGAAAATCAGAAAGAATTTAAGACTTGAACCACACTATCACTATTTTGACCTAATTGACATTTATAGAACACTCCATCCAACAGCAGCAACATACACATTCTTTTCAAGTGCACATGTAAAGCATAACAAGATAGAACATATTCTGGGACATAAAACAAATCTCAGTAAATTTAAAAATGGTTTAAATGATACAAAGCTTGTCCTCTGACCACAAGTAAATAGGAAGTCCGTAACAAAAAAATACCCAGGAAACCCTCAAATATTTGGAAATAGTATACTATGGGTAAAGTAAGAAATCAAAAAGGAAATTAGAAAGTATTCCTAACTGAATAAAAATAACATCAAAATGTGGATGCAGCTAAAGGTGTAATTAGAGGGAAATTTATAGCACTAAAATGCCTATAAGGAAAAGACAGAAGGTCTCAAATCAGTAACTTTTTTTATCTTCCATCTTAAGAAATTAGAAAAGCAAATTAAACCCAAAGTAAGCAGAAGAAAGGAAATCATAGAACGGTAGAATCAATGAAACAGAAAAATAGAAAATCAACGAAACCAAAAGCTGGTTCTTTGAAAAGAATAATAGAATTGATAAACCTCTAGACACACTCATCAGGAAAGAAAGAGAAGATGCAAATTACCAATATATCAGGAATGAGAGAAATGTCATCACTACAGGTTCTACAGATAAACTTGATGTGTTCATGTTGGAGGCCCTTGCATTGAAATAAGTTTTCTTAAAAATTAGTTATTGAGTGCAAAAAAAAAAAAGTTTTACTAAACCAAAACCAAACCTGTTGCTGTTTGACTTTGACTCAGAGATCCTGTAGGACAGAGTAGAACTGCCCCCGTACAGTGTCCAAAGCTGTAAATCTCTAAAGAAGCAGATGGCCACATCTTGCAGAGTGGCTGGTGGGTTCGAACTACCAACTTTTTGGGTAGCAGCCAAGCGCTTAACCACTGTGCCACCAGAGCTCCTTGAGTTTTACTAAACTAAAAAAAAAAAAAACCAAACTCATTGCCGTTGAGATGATTCCAACTCATAGCAACCCTATAAGACAGAGTAGAACTGCTCCATAGGGCTTCCAAGGAGTGGCTGGTGGATTCGAACTGCCGGCCAACATTTTGGTTAGACTCTGAGCTCTTTACCACTATGCCTACACCATCCTAATTTTGCCTTACCTCTGAAAAGCTTGCCAAATCACAAGTGTTGATGTTGCTGTTGGTTCCTTCAGTTTATACAAGTTTACGGTTATCTGCAGTATGTGACTTTAATGCATATATCAGTAACATAAGTTGACATCAGAGCTTGCTTTTATATCACTGAGAACACAGTAGGGTTTACCTTTATTAAAATGCGAATATAGTCAATTTTTTTTTAGCAGCCAAAATTTTGGGAACTAATTGTAATCATATTGAAGGATGAGTATATCTTGATGCTCTTGGAATCTGTGATACGTGTGTGTGTGTATATATATATATTCATATAAACTTCAAAAATTTAAAAAAAATCTTTCACTTGCATTAATTTATTCTGTGCTTTCCAATCAAAAGAACTTGACTAGAACAGCAAATTTCTTCATCTCATTCAGCCAAAAAAATCCAGTTGCCCTTGACTTGATTCTGACTCATGGTGACCCCATTTGTGTCACTGTAGAAATGTACTCCATAGGGTTTTCAATGGCTGTGATCTTTCAGAAGTAGATTGCCAGGCCTTTCTTCCAAGGGGCTCCTGGGTGAATTTGAACTGCCAACCTTTTGGTCAGTAGTGCTTAACCATTTTCAACACCCAGGGACTCCTATTCATACAACAAGTATTTATAAACCACCCCAACAATGTTAGGCACCAGGTAGGTTATGGTGAGAAAGAACATCATAGTCCCTGTTCTCATAGAAATCAGGTTCTGGTGAGGAATGCAAACTGTTAAGTGTCATAAAGGTAAGGTTCAGGGTGCTGTGAGAGTGGATAATCTAGAAGGTCAAAGAAAGCTTTCTTGAGGAACTAGTTTAGAGCTGAGATTGTAAAGATAAATAGGTGTCACGTAGCAAAATTCATAACTTACCTACATGGAAATTTTCTACATGATAGGGGACTGGTTTCTATTGGCAACATGTTCTATCAGGGCCACTATTGCTGTTTTTTATTATAAGAACTTTTATCAGGCTAAATAATTCTAGGCTAAGAGTTTATCTTTGGCAGGGGCAGAGTTAAAATTTACACTGGCGATTTTTCTGGATCAAATCTAATTTCTTTTCCTGTGGAGATGAGATAGATCACCTGTTTGCTTATCTCACAGGGCTATTGTGAGGACCAAATTAGACAGTGAAGTGAAGCTACCTTGTATACTATAAAGCCTAATAAAAGGTGGTATTGTTTTTTAAGCTCTTATTCCTACAGTGGTATTACGGTTGCTTTACTAAAGGGTCAAGATGCTTACCCATCATGTTGACAATAAAATTCATCTAGAAGTATCCTTGGTGCTGATTTCCCAGTGGACATGTATCTGATAAGCAGAATGGTTTTTTATTTTTGTTCTTCAAATTCATGCTGAGGAAAGGAAATGGAGTAAAAAGCAAAACACTCAAGATTCTAGAGTTATTGATACACCAAGAAATCAACATTCATTGCCTTCCCTTGTGCTTCCAATAAATAGAGTCACAAAGCATTATCTTTCTTCCCTGACAAATTAGAGCCAAAATGCTTAGAGCAGCTGGAACTAGGGACAACCAATGCTATTCTGTTAGGTTTCTATGCATGTGAATTCTCCCCCTAGATAGTTCTGTGCTTTGGAGACTGGAGCATATCTTAAACTCATTTAGTATCTCTCCTAGCTGCAGGGCACAAACCTTGTGGAACTAAAAATTTCATAGACCTATGTCTGGAAACAGCCACTAGGACAGCATTGAGACAGGAAGGAGCTCCTCTAGTGGCAAACGCTGAACTACATACAGCTTCCTGCCTCTCCTCGTGCAGTCAATGTTCACCTCAGGCTGAGCTCTTCAATAGCGCCTCCCGTGGCATTACAGGAAGAAGGAAAGGGGCCAGGATGATCAGGGCCAGAGTTTTGTTTTCCCTTACTGTGCAGAGGACTACACTGGGCACCAGGGGCTAATTCTCTGTGGGGGCATCCATACAAAAGCATAATCTAAGGCTGGGCTGCCCTGATGACTCGAGTAAGTAGCCATTCATTCCAGACTGCTAAAAATAATCCAAGCTGTTGTGTTCATCTCAGGCCTAATAAAGTCACAGCTAACCTGGGAGAGGCTGGGAGATAGGGTGACTGGGAAAGAAAAGACTGAAAAGCAGCCACTTTCTTAGGGACTTAAGCGGGAACAGAATCAATTCTGCATCTGAGCTACTTTCCCAGCGTTGGGAGGAGGCAAGGGAATAGTGACTGATGGATTTGGACAACAGGTGCCTTGGAAACCCTGCCAGAATCTTGGCAGGCTGCAGCTGCTCAAAGAGCTGCTCATCCCCTGAGCTGCTGCTCTCCCCCACACCGGCTGCTGTGAGTTATGGAGACCCACCGGAGAGAAGACTTTGGGACTGGAACTGGCCAGTCAAGAGAGCCCATTAAAATATTTTACAAAGTGTGCTGAGGAACATTTTAGCAACTATTCTAACAAAGAAGCTTTGTTTTTACTAACAATAGCTGAGAACCAATGTTTATTTATATTGTTCAAGTATGTAATGTACTTAAGACTTGTTTTCTCCTTTGGAGAGAAGTTGAGCCTTAACCACTGGATAGCTTTACCCTGAGCCTCAGGTACCTACAATTGGATGCATTTTGGTGAAAGGCCTGCTGTGGTTTCTCTCTTGGCAAACCAGCCATGGCCACTGTATTAGTCGTATATTGTTGCATAACCAATTACCCAAAGACTCAGTGGCTTAAGACAACATTGAATATTTATTATCTCACAGTTTCTGTGGGTCAGGAGTTTGAGAGCAGCTCTGCTGGGTGGTTCTGGCCTGGAGTCTCATGAGGTTGCAGTTATGATGTCAACTAGGCCTCCAGTCATCTGAAGTCTTGACTGGGAATGGAGGGTCTGCTTTCAAGATAGCTCACGTATATGGCTGGCAAGTTGGGACCAGCTGTTTGCAGGCCTCAGATCCTCACCATATGGACCTCTCCATAATGCTACTTGGGTCTTCATGATATGGCGGCAGCTTCCCTCCAGAGTGAATGATCTAAGAGAGCAAGGTGGAAGTGGCTATGTCTCTTATTACCTAGCCTCAGAAATTACACGCCAGCACTTGCACCCTATTCTATTGGTCACAGAGACCAACCCTCATGCAATGTGGGAGGGGAGTACACAGGGATCATTGGGAACCATCTTGGAGGCAGGCTACCATAGCCATGCTGGAAATAGTTATATGAGTTGTGAACAGAAAAACACTCTTTTTTTCTTCTTTTCCACCAGCCATGATATGGAGCAGGATAAGAAGCCACTTCAATGATAGTAACACCCTTTAGTCTAAGATTAGTTTCTCCGTGTGGGTACCAAGAGTAAGTTCTCTTTTCAGCTATCTACATAGTAAGTTCCTGGAGGACAGGAACAGACTGTTCTTTCATATTTTCATAACCAAGCTTACCATCAGGCAGAGTAGGTACTCAGATATATGATGAGCTGGGAGGGGAAATCTTTCATAGACCACAGAGCAAGCAGAGTATAACAGAAAGATGGCTTTGAAGCCAGCTCTTCATTCAAATCCTGTATCTTTGACTAATTAGCTTTGTGAGCTTGCGTAGACTACCCAATGGAGCTGTTTTTATCACATAAATAATTACATGCATCCTCTGTATCTCTCCCTCCTTTGAGAACCTGTTAGTATCAGTTGGAGCTTCAAGTGAAGAGGACATACATGTATCGCAAGTCTCAATGGCAGAAGGTGGTTGTGAAATCTTACTCTCAAAGACTAAGATTTAGAACTGTCACTTATTCTACACAACTCTAGGAGCCATCTCCCACGTCCCACAATCTAAATCTTATACAGTGGTTCCTAGGACATCAGCAGAAGTCTCAGCACAATGCTTTCAGCCTGTGTCCTTGATTTCTTTGGTTGGCTGTTGTCTCAACAGTCTTCATACGGTACACATACGACTAGTTCTTTACATCCACAAGTGGTAGAGGAAGAAGATGAAAGAAGGACCAATTCTGTATGGAATTTGGTTCTATAGGGCAGGGTACCGCCTTAGTGGGAAAAGGTGGGATAAGTTAGAAAAATGGATCCGGCAGAGTCTGTACTTCACTTTATGGGTCTATGTACGTAAACACTCCCCTTGTTGATGGTCTGGCTTATGTGGTCAGTGACCAAAGAGCCTCCATTTTATTTTCCCCTTTACTCCAGTATTTAGACAAAGGGCAGGTAGTTCTCAAAGGATAACATCATGTTATCCTTTCCCTCTTCCTCACTTCAAGAGGTCTTGGTTCCTGTCTTGAAATCTAAAAGGCTGGCCAGCACCTGTCTTCCTTACTTATCCCACACAATTCCTTGGCCTTGGGTTCCAGGTAACAAAATCTCCTTTAAGCATTTAGGTCTACAACCACTTCTTGGCCTCATCTAGCTCTTTGGCCCTTGTCGAGGGGGGGTGGTAGAGCATCCAACTAGGTGATTAATAGCTGATAGTTTTTGGGAGGCAATTCACCATGGGCCTAAGTGTCTCTGCATGTTCTTGCTGGGTATGCCAAGAATGCAAGGCCCTGACCACTCTTTACCCAGGCCATTTCTCAGGGCTGTGTTTGCAGTGAGCAACCTTGAGGGATGAGGTAATATATTCCTCCAGGACAAAGAGTAGGCTTGCTTAGTGTTGCTATAAAATGGCAGCTCAATGTTCTCCTCCTGTAACAAAAGCCACTGCATTTGTAGGCATCCATCTGGGTCCTTCACATTGCACCCGTGGGACCTGGGGCAAGGATGAACTGACATGCTCATGCCACTTGCTGTGCTGTAACAGTCTTTTGTCTCTGGCCCAGGAGTCTCATGTCTTCTATCAGAAACCATGAAACAGAAACAGGCTAACTTATTTGCTTATAAGGAGGGTAAAATCAAACCCCAGGTCTATACAACTGAGCCTGACAATGTGATACGCCCAAATTATCTGTTGTTCTGATATCATTATCTGGCAACTTTTACGGGTATCTTTTATTATCCTGTTTTTTTACTTTGTCTTCAAAAAGGATAGGAAAGATACAAAGCATCCTATTAAGTCAGGAGTCGGCAAATTACAACCTGCCTGTGTTTGTATACAAAATTTTATTAGACCACAGCCACAGCCACAGTCATTTATGTATTGTCTATGGATACTTCCGCGCTACAACAGCAGAGGTGAGCAGTCGTGACAGAGATCGTGTGCACTGTAAGCCTAAAGTATTTATTATCTGGTCTTTTAAGAAAAAGTTTGCTGACCCATGTACAAAGTCATTCTTCATTTAGGGCAATGGATCACATGACTGGAAATCAAAGACAAGCATCTTGGAAGGTGAGCTTAGTCCATTTTAAAGCCAGCCAAGCTAAGATTGCTTCTCTACAACTACAAATGAATAAAGATTTATCAGGAAGGATTTTCTACATGGTGCTTCATTCAGGGGTTATCAGTCTGTAAGGACCAGGTGTATATGAGCTATGCAGGTAGAGACTACAGATTCTAATGGGGAAATATCCCATCCTCAATACTAAGTGAGTGATTAAAATATTAAACAGCATCAAGGAAAAAAGTATCTTATCAAAATTACTATTTGGGGACTAAAACAAAGGACACATTCCCACTAGACACAGAAATAAACTTTAATTCATTGAAAAGTGCAGCAGTGAATAGGGTCCTTTGAAGGGCACTTTCTAGGTCAAATGACTGAGATGACACAGAGCCAGGGCAGAATAAATCTAGGAACAAATGATGCAAACATAGGAATTTACAAAATTCAGTGGGGCCTAAGGTGAAATGACGGAACCCAAATATACTTATCTCCTTCCACCGATGCATCAGTTGAAATACCCTTTGCTTTCTCTGAAAAAGGATCCTGGGATAACTTTTCTCCTTTTGTTAAAAAAGCACTAATCCTGAATTTAGACACATAAAGATAAATTTAATAACATTTCTCACAGATTAAAGTATAACTTCCATGACTATCATTACTATTTTGTATAAAACCCCCCTATTGTTCTCAATTAAAATGTATTTGCAACAGCACCATTCGTCAAATTCAAAGATGCTCAAAAAGTTGCTCCCTACCTTGTAATTGCATTTCAGGGACAGCTTTGTAATAAGAACTCTTATAAGGCAAAATCTCTATTCATTCCTAAGGCCTCTGTTCATTCTTACTGGTTGGTGAAGAATACTGAATATACCATGGACT
Source organism: Dugong dugon (assembly GCA_030035585.1). Lineage (NCBI taxonomy): Eukaryota > Metazoa > Chordata > Mammalia > Sirenia > Dugongidae > Dugong > Dugong dugon. Next base: position 19,819,167 of record CM057465.1, read on the forward strand.
GCCAGAAGAACAAACAAGTATGTCTTGGAAAAAGTACAGCCAGAGTGCTCCTTGGAAGTGAGGATGGTGGGACTTCATGTCACATACCTTGGGCATTTTACCAGGAGGGACCAGTCCCTGGAGAAGGACATCATGCTTGGTAAGGTAGCAGGTCAGAGAAAAAGAGGAAGACCCTCAAGGACCTAGTGGCTGTTTAACGGTGAGCTCAAATATAGCAATGATTGTGAGGATAGTGCAGGATGGGGCAGAGTCGCTGTGGATCGGAACTGACTCAGCAGCACCTAACAACAATAATTCTGAAGGTCACCAACAGACATAAACCTGGCCTTCTTAAAAGGGAAAATAATTAAACTCCAAGTCAATACAGTTATAAGGTGAGCAAGGAAAACCTCTTGCAGTGGGTCGCTTCTATATATACATTCTGAAAAGCTGAGTGTATCTTATAGTCTATTAGGCTATACACTGAGGTCTCCTTATGAGGTTATTTTAGCACAGATTCAGAATGATGCCAATCCATGAGAAACAGTAAAATGGAAGCGCATTCAAAGGTTAGGCAGGAAACATACCAAAAACAGAAGAGGTCCGCAGAGTATCTCATCACATCCCATCACCCACAGAGAAGTCAGCGGAATCTAAGAGCAGAGTGGCAGAGATACTATCGGCCACTGACTTGTTCCACTCTTAAGACTTCACCTGCTTTTAGGAACCAGCATCATAAAACTGAATAATGTGATGTCACAGTCCAAAACCTGGTAAAAGTCGGTTTCTTTTTATTTTGGAATAACTATGGTCAACCTTCATTAATGTTGATGCTGATTTATAATGTTAAGAATCAAAGTAGAGAACAAAGCCGATACCCATATTCAACATTATAGTCTGCTTTTAGTTACAGAATTTTTAGAATTTCTTTCTCTAAAAGATTCATAGCAGAGGTGTTCATTTTGCTTGCTTATTTCATCTCTAGATACCCCCACAGTTGCTGGGCTCACATGAGGTAAAGGAATAAACTCAATGGCTAAAGTTCTGGTAGCATAGTTAACTTGTGGCCATGTCTTACGAACAGAGTGCTTAAAGCTCAACGTAAGACCTTAAATAAAGCTAAAATCACTTACTGCCTGAGTCTAATAGGTTATAAATCACAACTCTTCCCCTTTCCCTGCTGCTCTACCACAATTAACCTTCTGGTGAAGAAAACAGTAGAAATGGGACTGGTCTTTGAGCTAAGGTGTCCTAGACAGAGAGGAAACCTACACAGATCTGACTTTGACAGGAATACTGAATGGGGGCCGAAGACTCCAAATACTTAGAAAGAACTTAACTGAAAGGGGAGAACATAGGGTTCTCCAAGCTCAACAGTAGTTAGCATTTTGCATCAACTGTAAGAAATTTTTATAAAGAACAGAATGACAGCAAGATGCAGAAAGAGTCCGAACAACTTCACACGCAGGATTGAAACCCAGCTGCCAGGCACCCTGCTGTACAGGCACTTAGCTTATCCCAAGTGCAGGCCTTTAACCTATAAACCTGAGAGTACTGTCTATAGAAGGCCCTCAGAAGACACTATCTTTTTTTCCCCCCATACTGATGTACCTAAGTCGCCTCTTCTCAGATCTCAAAAGGAAAGTATTAAAGGATGAGACATGCCTTCAACATTCCTGCTGTTAATTGGCAGTCTATGTGGTTAGCATCCACTGGAAAATAGGTGGTTCCCACCTTCAAGAGTTACCTGGAATGAGCCTTTACCAAATGCTTACTGCTCTATTTCACTGTAGCACCAGCCCAGAATTCCAAAAAAATGAACAAAGCTGGGCTGGCGTATTTTGAATTTGCAACCTTATCCCATTGTGATGTACAGGTAGGAAATGTACCCAATACATTCCACTAATCTAAAAATAATGGTACTTGCTCTTAATCATCTCTGATGGTTATTTTTCAAGCCATATTAGTATTTCTGATAGTGAAGTGCTCAATCTGAGGTGCTCTGCAAGTCCCTTGCTTTTGGGTCAAGCTGTATACCAAAAACAGTCTTTCTGCCCTAAAGGACTGCCATTTATCTGAGTAGATTTCAAATGCAGACTCTGACCACACAGGGTAGGATTAAGAATGGTGGCCCTGGGACAGAAAAGGTACGGTGAGAACAAAGACCTCAGGAGTGTTCATCATCAGCTGAATGGAGGGACCAAGGAAAGCCACTCCCCGCAAATCGGCAGAGTTCACAGTTTAACACATTGCACGAGGAAGTCAGCTGATTGGGCTGCTTTTTCAAATAGGACTTCAAAAAAAAGCCAGAAACTTTTCCAAGTGTGGTCTTGAAGACTAGCTACAGACACCTACTACAATCACTTCATCAGAAAGAGGTGTGCAGGGATCCAACTGTGGAGGCTGCGCAAGGTTCCTACAGAGGATGTTTAGAAAACCTTCGAGTCCTGACACTGCCATGACTGCTGAACATGAGACGGGGGTCAAATCTGTACCTGGAGTGGAAAGAAAAGTCACATTAACTCTAGTCGGCCACTGAGTATTTTATTTAGAATATTACTATGTGGAAAGGATAGTGGGACGGGCTATAAAAGGACCGATTAAATCACTAGAAGGGATTCTAGTGGAAAAGTCTGTAGCGTAAAACATGAGTAGTAAATAATTAAGAACATTTACAAGTTGGCAAGTGAAGAATAATGTAGTATAAGTTGAAAGGAAAGGAGAAAAGAAACAAGTAACATTAATCTTAGAAGGAGGCAAGTTTTGAGCCGGGTTTTTTTGGGAGGTGGAGGAACTAACTGCATAAAAAGGTGAACGGAGAGTCTAGCCCTTGTTGAATGTCCTACTGGCAGTTTCAAAGCCCTTTCTTTTTCTACAGTTAGACACACGGACTATAGCATTTAGGAGTACAGGGGAGGACTTCAGACATGGGTTTCAATTTGGGTACGAACTTGGACAAGTCATTAACCTCTCTGGCAATGAATAAATAGTGAGGAAGAGCTTCTAAAGGTCAGGCTCTTGACCAAGGTAAAATGTCTGCACTTATTCCTATAAACACTTCTCTGCCACTTTGCTGAACCCTTCTATTAGTTTTGGTAAGTTTCTTGTGGAATCTCTGGGATTTTCTATGTATAGGATCGTGTCATTTACGAATAGGGATAATTTTATTTCTTCCTTACCAGTTTGGATGCCCTCTGTTTCCCCTTCTTGTCTTATTACTCTCACTAGGACTTCCATTACAATATTGAATAAGAGTTGTGATAATGGACATCCTTGTCTTGTTTCATCTCTCTCCACTGAGAATAATGCTGGCTGTTGGTTTTGTATATATGCCCTTAATTACGCTGAGAAATTTCCCTTCTATTCCTATTTTGCTGAGAATTTTTATCAGGAAAGGGTGTTAGGATTTTATCAAATGCCTTTTCTGCATTGAGATGATCATGTGATTCTTTTCCTTTGTTTCATTTACATGGTGAACCACGATGATTTTCTAATATTGAACCACTCTTGCATCCCTGGAATGAATCTCATCTCATCAGGATGTATTATTTTTATTGATATGCTGTTGAATTCTGTTGGCCAGAATTTTGTTGAGAATTTTTCCATCTATATCCATGAGAGATATTGGTCTGTAATTTTCTTTTTTTGTGTTATTTTTGCCTGGCTTTGGTATCAGGGTTATGCTGGCTTCAAAGAATGAATTAAGGAGCAATTTCTTCCTTTTCTATGTTCTGGAATAGTTTGAGTAGAACTGTTGTCAACTCTTCTCTGAACGTTAGGTAGAACTCTCCAGTGAAGCCATCTGGGCCGGGGCTTTTTTTGTTGGGAGTTTTTTTTTTTTATGACATCTTCAATTTCTTCTTTTGTTATGGTCTGTTTAGGTTTTCTGCCTCTGTGTTAGTTTAGGTAGGTAGTTCCTAAAAATTTGTCCATTTCTTCTAGATTTTCAAATTTGTTACAGTACAATTTTTCATAATATTCTGTTATGATCCTTTTTGTTTTAGTTGGTTCTGTCATAACGTCACTCATCCCATTTCTTATTTTGGTTATTCGTATCTTCTAATTTTTTTCCATCCTTTGATTTTTAATAAATTTATGTCTTTGTTTCTAAGGTGTGTCTCCTGTAGACAACATATTGATGTATCCTGTATTTTTATCCATTCTGTCACTGTCTCTTTATACGTGCATTTAGGCCATTTACATTCAGTGTGATTACTGACAGGTATGAGTTTATTGCTATCATTTTGTAGTGCTTTTTTTTGTGGTGCTGACATTTCCTTTGTTCCTCTTACTCACCTGTGCTGGATTCCTTTTGTTTGTGGATTTTTTAAAAAATCTCTTCTGTTTTTGTAGATTTTGTTTTTACTGAGACTTTGTTTTCCTTCTTTATTGTGATGACTAACTTTGTTAACTTTCTTTGTGGTTACCTAGAAATTCACTCTTATCTTCCTAGGTTTGAACCAGTCTATCAGTACTTGGTATCGCCTTCGCTTCTCCATTAGAAGATTCTATACCCACACTGTTTATTTCCTCTTTTATTGTTCTGATGTTGTCGTCATCTACAGATTAACCTCTCTGGTTCCCTGTTGTAATTCTTTTGGTTCTGGATAGTCCTTGAGAGTTCATTTCCCAGGTTGGTATCTGGCTGGTATGATCCTGCGTCCTAGATTCAGCCTGTAGTCTAATGTTGTTTGTTCTCAGACCGAAGGACTCCCTTTAATAATTCTTGTAAGCTTGGTTTCGTTTTTACATAGTCCCTTAATTTCTGTTTATCTGGAAATGTCCTAATTTCACCATCATATCTCAATGGGAGTTTTGCAGGATATATTATTCTTGGCTGGCAATTTTTTTCTTTCATGGTTTTACGTATGTCATCCCATTACCTTCTTGCCTACGTAGTTTTTGCTGAGTAATCAGAGCTAAGTCTTATTGTTTCTCCTCTATGTGACTTTTTGTTTTTCTCGAGATGCTCTCAGGATTCTTTGTCTTTGGTTTTAGCGAGTGTGATTATGATATGCCTTGGTGATTTTCTTTTGGGGTCTATCCTATATGGGGTTCGTTGAGCTTCTTGGATGGTCAACTTTTCATCTTTCACGATAATTGGGAAGTTTTCTGTCAGCAGTTCTTCAATGATCCTCTCTGTGCTTTCTGTTTTCTCCCCCTGTTCTGGAACTCCAATCACTCGAAAATTTTTGCTTTTGATTGTATCCCACATATTTCTCAGGATTTCTTCATTCTTCTTCATTCTTTTCTCGGATTTTTCCTCAGAGTTGTATCCAAGTGTTTGTCTTCAATTTTGCTGATCCTGTCTTCCATTGTTTCAAACCTGCTCCTCAGCCCTTATATGGCACTGTCCATTTCTGAAATCTTGTTGTTAATCTTTTGGATTCCTAATTGTTGTTTTTGTATGATTTCTAGTTATGAGTTTATTTTGGAATTTTGTTCCTGTATTAGTTTCCTGAATTCTTCCATTTTTTTGTATTTTCCATGAATTTGTCTGCCTTTTCCATGAATTTGTCTTATTTTTCCCTCATTTTTGTCTGATTTTTGCTTCAACTCTTGGATAGCTCTGAATATTAGAGATGTGAATTCCCTATCAGGTAGTTCTAGTGCCTTTTCTTCTACTGGAAAGTCATCTGGTATTTTATTTTGGATGCCTACTGGAACCATCCTGTCCTGTTTTTTAATATGTTTTGATATTGTCTGCTGTCTTCTTTGGGACATTCAGTAGTTATTTTCCTCATTTACTGATTATAGATTTGTTTGTTTGCTATTGCTTGGTTTTATTTGGTTATGTTTGAGCAGGCAAGCTGTATGTTTTGTTTGCTCGTCTGTGGGCATGATACTTTTCACGTCCTTGTCCAATGGGCAGGTCAGTCGCTCAGCTATGGTGCAGCAGGGCAGGTCCAGCTGAAGGGGAGTTGCTGGGATGGGTTGTTTTGGCACATACTAGGGCCAACAGGGTGGGCTGGGAATCAGTGGAGGGCAGGTTCCAGGAGGCCGTGCCTGTGCTGTTCGGGGGTGTGATGTTCAGCCACGGTGCAGGTAGGCAGGAAGGAGGGGAGAGACTGTGATGTGTGGAGCTAAGATAGGTATGGGAAAGAGAAGACAGAGGAGAGAGAAAAACAGAGCCAAAAACATATAAATAAATAAAGAATGCTAAGGGAGCTTACCATCAGAGTGGAGAGATGAGAGACTGAGAAATGGAGAAAAACAAAAAGGATAAAATAAAATAAATAAAAATTAGAAAAAAAAAAAGACAGAAAAGAAAAGCCCCCAGGGATCCCACTGGTGTGGCTGCAAAGACTGTGGAAGTGGTTCCCAGGCTGTGAAGTACAGCCTACCTAGAAGGGGCAGAGGTGTCACACAGTACCAGGTATTCATGAGACAGGAAGAGAAGGTAAGCACAGAGAGATGATAAACTGAGAAATGAAGAAAAGGAAAACGAGAGAAAAGAAAACAAACAAACAAAAAAGGAACAAAGAAATGCCCCCAGGGAACCCACTGCATGGCTGTGCAGACTGAGGAAGTAGCTCCCAAGCCGCACAGTACAGCCCAGCTAGAAGGGGCTCCCAAGCTGAGAAAAGAAAAAGAAAAAGAAAGCAAACAAACACAAACAAATCAAAACAGAACAAGTCAAAACAAACAAACAAAAAAAAGCCCTGGGGATCCCACCAGTGTGGTGGCACAGGCTGGGAAGCAGTTCCACAGTTGAGCGGCGTTTCAAAGCCTTTCAGGAAAAAGCAAAGATGGCACATGGAGCCAGGTATTTAAGAGAAAGGAGGGGGAGGTGGTGAGAGGTATGGAAGAAACCAAAAGCAGCAGAAAAAAGTAACACCGGCAACATACAAGTGGCACTCAGGGAGCCAGCCAGTATGAGTAGGTGGAATCCAAGCGGCACAGGGCTGAAGCCAGTGCCTCCTGGCCAAGAGACTGTGGCTGCAGAAAGCAGAGAAGGCTGAGTGGGGGTGAAGAAGGGTGGCGGGTGGGAAAGCATGTATCACTGGTTACCAGTTGTTCTGTCTCCTGCTGGGAGCTCCATGAAGCTGCCTTCCTGTACTCCCTGTTTGCCGATCTATGACGGGAGTCCCAGATGGCAAATCCATGCTGCATTAGCTGATAGGGGACCTCTGCATATATCTCTCCTCACTCCGTTATCTGTCAATTTCTTATTCCATTCAGTGCTCGGTTGAGTTCTTTATCTCTATATTTGATATTTAGGGTTTCAGGACTGATGTTTGTCTCCATTTGACTTAGTTTTCTGGGTCTTTGCTGTGGAGGGACGGCGTGGTGCTTTTGTCTATAGAGTCATGTTGCCCGAAAGTCTCTTCTCATTTTTTTCCTTTGTCAATTTGGCCAGTGGTTTGTCAATTTTATTGATCGTCTCAAAGAACGAGCTTCAAGTCATGTTGATTCTTTCTATTGTTTTTCTGTTTTCTACTTCATTTATTTCTGCTCTGATCTTTGTTATTTCCTTTCTTCTGGTGACTGTGGACTTCTTTTGCTGCTCCTTTTCTATTTGTTCAAGTTGTAGAGTTAAGCTATTTATTTTGGCCCTTTCTTCTTTTTTGATGTGTGCATTTATTGCTATAAATACTCCTCTGAGCACTGGTTTTGCTGTGTGCCAATGGGTTTGGTATGCTGTGCTTTCATTCTTGTTTGACTCTAAGAATTTTTCAAATTTCATTTTTAATTTTTTCTATTACCCAATAGTTTTCATGGAAGGTGTTATTCAGTTTCCATGTATTTAATTTTTTTTCCTGTTACGGATTTCTAGTTTTATTACATTATGATCACAGAAGATGCTTTGTAACATTTCGAGGACAAACTCAGTATTGTTTTAGAGCAGGGGTTGGCAAACTTATTCTGTAAAGGGGCAGATAACATTTTAGGCTCTGTGGGCCATACAGTTCTCTTACAACTACTCAACTTTGCTGTTAAAGCGGAAAAGAAGCCATAGACAATAGGTAAACGAATGTGTGTGGCTGTGTTTCAATAAAACTTTATTTAAAAAACAGGTGGTGAATGGATTTGGCCCACATGATGTAGTTTGCCAACCCCGTTTCACAGTATTCTATAGGCCCAAATGTTTGGTAATAAAGAATAAGCTGGGCAAGGAATTTAAAACAGAAAATCAGATGGAGTTTAAATAGCTTAGGCTTACACCAGCAAAGCCAGCATCTAAAACCTTACCTATAAGCTTTTAGAATGTGGGCAGACAATTATTTATAGTTTAAAAAAAGAAAACCAAACTTTGCTGGGTAATCAGGAGGCCTTGCTATGTTAGTTCCTAACACAGTTACCTTTGAGCAAAATCACAACTCCAAGGTCAATTTCCTCATTTCAAATTTAACTGTTTATGCTCTAAGGGCTACAGGGAAATTCTATGATTGAGTCCTTCTAACACATAGGGTCAGATATTCAGAAGAATCATGGCAGCTGCTGCATATGCTTTGTGCTCACCAAGTGGATGCCAGGCATGGCAGGTCCATATTCTAGTAATGCAATGGTCAGGAACTGTTTGGACATCAAAGAAGTCCAAGTCCCTTGATCTTCAAGATTTTGTTAGATGTTGGCTTAAAATTCCAAGAGTCAGTCAGACAGTATATAGTTTCAAAGCAATGATTGCTATAGACATCTGGCTTTATTTGGTTTGATAAAACATTCTGAGCAAAGTAGCTACTAGAAATTGTGATCAGGACGTGTGAGCTGGAAGCCTTGTGCTTTTATCTAATAAACTTCCTATTTCAAGGAACTGGCACTGAGCTAGGGATCCATTTCACTAAAACGGAGGAAAGACCAAACGTGGTTGGTCAGAATGTTTGAACAACCTTATTGTACTAAAAGGATGATCTATATATCAAAAAAGTTATTTAGAATGACAATATTGTCTTTTTATATTGTTACCTAGTTTTAATATACTGGTATCCAGGCCCCTTTGGCTCTATATACAAAATTTAAATGTAAACTTATTACATTTTTAAATAAATGTTCTACAATACAAACTTCTCTTATACCACATACATCCCCCGCCCCCCACTTTTTTTTTAGATTGAAGGTATCATTTAACCTAAAGATGACTAAATCAGTTACAACTTTCCATTAGCTTGTGACATCATTTTTCTCTTTCTCCTACAATCAGATTAGTATTAAGAACTGAAATAATCTTTTCCCAGGGAAAGTCTCATTTTCAATTTAGTAATACATTCTTGGGAACCCTAGGGAACAAGATAGCACCGGGCCAAAATTTACTGTAAAGAAACCCCAGTGTCACCTGTGCTACCAAGTGGTACCATGACAAGAAGACAGCAGGGAAGAGGAAGAGCTTCACAGGGAGGATGACAGGGCTCTATGCCTCCAGCTAAAGGTGACTGGTAGTGGACAGAGGGGATAGCAAGGTTCAAATAGCTTACAATCCCAGCGAAAGAGGCTAATGCACTAAGACACAGTATTCCCACTCGAAAGCAAAATGATAACCACAGCTCAGTTTCAGGCAAAAAGACCCATCTTGAAGGCTCCCTTTGCCTGCAAGAACAGCATGACAGCTAATGGCAGTTTGGCAAAGTAACTGAAGAAAAAGAAAACTTACCCAGGGTCAAAAACCCCTGGAGTGCGACAGGTTGGTCCAGAACAGGACTGTAACATCATTAACCGATAGTTCATCTTTCCTAAGAGCTCTGGATCTATAGTTTTAGCAATGTTAGTGATTTGGTCTGGGTCTGCAGTCAGATTATAGACTTCCACAAACACCTACAGGATATAAAAGAATGGAAGGAAGAAACAAAAAGGGTCACACTTGAAGAAATAGACCTAATGGGAATTATTTCTAAATGGGAAGGGAGGAGGCAGGTTAAGAAACCAAGACCCTGGAGGATATCATCTGTTCTGAAGATCCTCAAAGAGCCAAACTGCCTACTTGAGACAATGGAGCATCTGTTCTGGGGTTAAATTGTGTTGAGTCGATAGCCTACATGCTGGACGGGGACCTCCAGCACACACTGTGCCTTAAGGCAGTCAGGAAGGGGTACAGGGGAGGACATTTATTACTCTGTGTAATTAAAGCAGAGAACAGAAGGCAGGACCCTCAAATGGCAGTCTCAGAAACAAGACTCAGTAATAAGTACAGAAATGAGAGTTAACATTTGAAGGTTTACTTTTGCCTTAAAATACTGAAAATTCAATTGAAAATAGATATGAGAGTACTCAAACTTGTGTTGTTCAAATGTTAGGTTTTCCCATTTTAAAAGGCAGTTGTAGACATACAAAACCAATTGGGCAGAATACAATATCAATTATCACATCTAACATTGTTGTTAGGTGCTATCCAGTTGATTTTCATCTCATAGCAACCACATGTGACACAGTAAAACTGCCCCACAGGGTTTTCTAGGCTATAATCTTCATGGGAGCAGACCACCAGGTCTTTTCTCCCACCGAGCCGCTGAGTGGGTTTGAACTGCCAACCTTTAGGTTAGCAGCTGAGCACTTATCCATTGTACCACCAGGGCTCCTTATGTCTAACATTAGACATGTCTAGTGTTAAGTATTTTTTCCTCTAACTTGCATGCTCTTGTCCAAAGGGGAGTCAAATGATAGGCCAGGAAGACAATCGGCAAATTTTGCCTATAATGACTTCAAATAGCTGCCCTTAGACTATCAATTATAAAGCAGTTATCAAATTGATAAACATGGAGGTGAGGGGAACAGGAACTGAGTTTGTGATGGCTTCTCAGTAGGAAGGGACTTAACCCAGACTGAAGAAGTGCTCCCACCTGTTGTCCAAAGTGCTTATGAGCTGCAAATGGAATGGCTGAATAAATCAATTTCTGACAGACACAGATGAGAGTCTCTTCCATATGGTAAGATACGGCTGCCAGATGGGGCAGGTGAGCACACACTGATGAATGGTATGAAATCACAAGGGACTGTAATCCATGTGATCCTTCAGATAATCTACACTGATCTGTGTTGGCTAAAAGACACCTTCTTCCAAGGATGGAGTTCCTGGTTCTGCCTTTGACCCTCCACTGCTAATCTATTTGAGCATCAGAAGACTATTCTGTGTTGAAAACAGAAGTTTCTGAACAAGTCAGGTGCTGGTAAACTTTTTAGAGAATGCCCCAATGGGGTTCACTTCCGCTGAAGTACCTTATGTTCACCCTAAATTACTGGGGAAGCTAACAGGCCAGGCATGTATCATTTTGAAAAAGTGAAATGTGTATTTAAAGTGTGTGTGTTTGTTGGGGGCGGGGGTAGTGGATAAAACTCCATCTAGAAAGACCACAGTTAGAAAAGTGAGAGATATGGCCTTGTAGAATTGTTTTTCTTAACTCAGGGAAACCTAAGATGAAGTATAGATAAGAAACGGGTTTTCCCTGGGGAGCATACTGGGAATTGTTCTTATGCCACCAAACCTAACGAACAAAGCACTGGCAATAAACAAAACAGGTGAGGGAAGTAGCAGGCAGAAGTCCCTCTTACCTCCTGGTCATCAAACTCACAATACTGTAAATTCCACAATGCTGACGTTGTCCTCACACAAGCATATGTGTTGTTATAAGAATCTTCACATACACAGTCTGGGAAACATTGCTGTAGGGATATTTACTAGGTTAATGAATGTCCTTCTCCCATAGTAACAAATACCTAGTTGCCTACGGGGGCAACCAAGCAGGCTTAAGGTGGACCCGCAATTTGACAGAAATTAGGAAAACTTCCACAGAAAAACCAGTAAACCAAAAACAAATCTGAGGCTTTGTTCCTTATTGACTTAACTTAAGGAACACGTGGTTGCAGACTGTTGCAGTCCCTGTCTAATAATCTCCTGACCAGAAGTATTTGTAATGAACACCTTTAAAATGTATGGTAAAGAGAACAAATTAATACTCAGATGAATCACTTCTAAGGACTCTTAGGAACTGTCTTCCTAGAGGGTTCGAGAAGGCTAATATCACAGGCTAAGATGAGCTTTGTGGAATCATCCACAACTAAGTTATTTATGACTGTTCTTATCACCCAATATGACTTAACTCTTCTTTCTTCATGTTTCCCATAGAATGTTATTCCACTCCTATGGAATCATAACACTTTGATTTTAGGAGTGCCAACTCCAAACAGAAGCTTATTTCCCATTCTCCAAAGCAAGGCTGACGTGGCTGTTACAGCCTCCCTGACCAGCCTGGCTGCTACCAATGTAATGCACTCATGATGCCATGGTCACAGCTGCGAAGCCCATCACTACTGGATGCCACTGATAATATCCCTAATCAAAAATGGTACAGATGCTGGGAGGGGGTAGGACACAGGTATTGATAAGGTAAGAATATGGGCAGATAGGTGCATTTGTTACAACAACTGGAAGAATTCAAAAGGCACACTGTGACAATAGGTAGGCACCATCATTTTCAAGATTGCTGGTTTACCTTAGTCCATCTGCTAGCCACCCACAGTCAAGTGACAAAGACACAGGAGCAAAGCTCAGATTAAGGGTTTCAATAATTGACACATCCAGACCAACACTGTACTGTGTTATCAATGAAAAAGTTGTCTAAGCCAACTCAAGCTATTACTCACGGATACTCCAGGACCCACAGAAGGACATGTTGGGTCGGAGACATTATGGCCTTCTCCTTGATATTCCACCAGGATATCTGATCGCCAGGTCACATTACTTGCTCCTCTCTAGAAATAAGAGAAAGGTGGTTTCTATTAGGCATACAGAGTATGATAAGAATCACAAAGTTATTTACCCTACAACTAAAGAAGACTCAGGCGTAAAAACTAATTGGACGATTCATTCAGTAACTAAAGGGAATGACTAAAACAGATGCACATGAAGGCTACTGAGTACTGTGTCTGGTATTTATAGAGCCCTTACAAGTGACAGTCGAATGCTCTGAACATTTAATAATTGCTCTCCAAGGCTACCGCTGTGAAGCAGGTCAGGAATGAAAACTGACAAAGGAGCTACACAAGGATTAAAATTACACAGCAAGTTGTTGAAAGTCCAGATTAGAACACACAATATTGTGTATATGCTCTATACAAGAACTGTCCTAAGCTCATACCCCAAGAAGCGTATAACCTAGCAAACACAAAAACAATAAATCAATAAATATGGAACAGGGCTGATTGTGCTAAGGACTACAACAGGTTCAAAGTACCTGCCGATGTTCAGAATGAAAACATAATACATACAATAGCTCATTTAACCTTCACAGCACACTGGTAGCATAGAAGGAAAGCCGCAGCACCATTTGAAATGGGAAAGTTTAAGACAGGCACACAGATGATAAAAGGAGGAAGAATCCAGGAGTAAGGGACAGTTTGGGATCAAAGGAACAACATGAGTACAGGATGGTAGTATGCTTTCCTGAAACACGTTTTTCAGACAAGTAAGCAATGCAAAGTCAGGGCAGAGAGGCAGGCTGGTAACCAGACTGGAAAAGGCCCTGCACATCAGGCTGCACATTTCCTTAAATGAAGAAGAGCAGGTGATGGGACAAAGTTTTTGAGCAGGGAAGTAACACAATCAAGTCTGTGCTTTAGAAAAGTCAGCCCTGTGGCAGAATGGAACGGAATGGAATGGAATGGAATGGAGACAGGGAGACCAAGTTAGGAGGTACTCTTAAAATGGTCTAAAATTTATTATTAAAAGTCTGGTCTAAAGGAAAAGATTAGTCCGAAGGACTAATTGTCCACAGCTACCAAGGCCTCCACTGGACTGAGTCCAGTACAGCTAGATGGTGCCCGGCTACCACCACTGACAGCTCTGACCAGAATCACAACAGAGGGTTCTGGACAGAGCTGGAGAAGGATGTAGAACATAATACTAACTCACAAAAAAAAGGCCAGATTTACTGGCCTAAAGGAGACTGGAGAAACCCCGAGAGTATGGCCCCCACACACCCTTTTAGCTCAGTGGTGAAGTTATCTCCGAGGTTCACCGTTCAGCCTGGAAGTGGACAGCCCCGTAAAACCAAATGAGACTAACGAGGTACAGTAGTCCATTGACAAGGGGCAGAAGGGGACAAGGAAGTTGGTGATAGGGAACCCAAGGTTGAGTAAGGATATTGTTCATGTGTTATGAGATTGTTAACCATTGTCATAGGGCAACATTTGTAGTAACTGTTAAATGAGAAACTATTTTGTTCTGTAAGCCTTCATCTTAAGTGAGAATAACAGCAGAATTGGAAGAGCGTAGTCGATGTCACTGAACTGTGCATGTAGAAATTTTTGAAATGGTGTATCTTTGGCTACGTGCATTTTCACCAAAAAAAAAAAAAAAAGGTTGACAAGTTAGAGGGTTGACATGTTGTGGGGTTGTTAACCAATGTCATAAAACAACATGTGCACTACTGTTTCATGAGAAACTATCTGTTCTGTAAGCCTTCACCTGAAGTACAATTAAAAAAAAAAAAAGCCTGGTCTATCAGTAACACCTGGGAGCTTGTTAGAAATGCAGAATCTCAGGCCCTACTCTAGCCCTAAGGAGCCAGAATTTGCATTTTAATAAAATCCTGTGGTGATTCAAACTCGTTGCCTTCAAGTCAATTCTGACTCATAGTAGCCCAAAGGACAGACCAGAACTGCCCCATAGGGTTTCCAAGGAGCGGCTGGTGGATTCAAACTTGCTGACCTTTTAGTTAGCAGCCAAGCTCTTAACCACTGTGCCACCAGGGCTTCGTGGTGATTCAGATGCACATTAACATTTGAGAAGCACTGCTCTAAAACTGGTTCTCAAAACGTGATGCAGAGAACAGCAGCATTATTATCACTTGGGAACTTGTTACACATGGAAATTCTCATGGGGATGGGAAGCAATCTGTGGTTTCACAAGCCACACAGGTATTTCTAATGAATGCTAGTTTGAGAAACACTGCTCTTAAGAACCAGTGCTCAGTAACCTGGCCACTGCAGTAGCGAAGGGGCAGTAGCCTTGTGCAGGGCTTTGAGTGCCACAGCTGCCCACAGAGGGAGTCTGTTGTTCTGCAATGAAACCTGAACAATCCTGTGTGGCTCAGGGTCTCAGCAGTCATGAGTCACAGGAGACTTCAGAAGCTGCCGACTCCTCTGTAAGTGCTCACTCTGCCAATCCTGAGCCCTGGAAGCTGGGAGTCAGGGCAGAACTTATCTGTTAGACCTGAACAGACTTCAAAACCCGACACTTGAGTGTCAAAGTGTCCAGAGGATAAGAGAGTATCTAGGGAGTCTAGACCAGCGGTTCTCAAACTTTGCTGCATATCAGAATCACCATGGAGCTTTAGAAATCCCAAGAGCCAGGTTGTATCTCATGGCAATTAAATCAGTCTCTGGAGGTGTACCAGTTATTCACTGAAGAAAGTTAAAAGATATACAATTTCTCGTAACTGACCTATAGATTCAATGCAATTGCAATCAAAAGCCCAATGTGATTTTTCAGGTAATCTGAAAAGCTGATTCTAAAATTTATATAGAAGACTTCTACAGGTGATAAAGGCCTCCTTCAGTTAAACATTTCCTTTATCACCACTTAAGTAATCCTTTTGCATTCACTTTTGGCCATTTTTAATTCTTCTATAACTTGATTAGTCAGCGTATCTGTCTTGGAAGAAGTACAGCCAGAATGCTTAGAACCAAGGATGGCAGGAGTTCGTCGCACATACTTCAGACGTGGTATCAGGAGGGACAAGACCCTGGAGAAGTACATGCATGGGGAAGTAGAGGGCCAGTGAAAAAGAGGAGGGCCCTCGATGAGAAGGACTGACACAGTGGCTGTAATAACGGGCTCAAACACAGCAACGACTGTGAGCACGGCGAAGGATCGGGCAGTGTTTCGTTCTGTTGTACGTAGGGTCACTGTGAGTTGAAACAGACTCGAATGCAACAACCATCTTCTGCCCATTTTTCTCCTGTGACATTCATCTTACATTTCTAAGAACTCATATATTAGGACTAACTACCCTTTTCCACATATGTTGCAAATATTTCCCTAATTTGTCACTTGTCTTAATTTTGTTTATGATGGGAGTTTTTTGGGGGAAGGGGAAGGCATAGAACTCTAAGGTTTATATGTGGTCCATCAGTCCTTTCTTTTAGAAAACTCCTTCCCACCACAAGATCAGAGAAAAAGGCTATTCCCTGCCCTCAGAATGGTTGTACTTGGTTTATTTCAGAATCTTGGCTCAGGCCTGATCGAGGATTTTATACTTACCAATATGGGCAAGAAAGACATCCCGTCCATCTGTGTTCTATTCAGATCATAGCCAGCGATGTCCAAGATAGTAGGTCCCAAGTCAATGTTGGCAACAAGCATCTATGACAGTGAAGAAAAAAAATCTAGAACACCAGTGTTTCTATTCTTCCCCGTTCTAACTAAAATAACATCAAATAGCAAAACCTGCAGAGATATAAAACAGTGATTGCCAGTATCATCAGGAACTGCCTCAATATATGTATTTATTCCAACTACACTGCTACTGATGGAAACTTTTTTAAAAAAACTCTCTTGGACGCCTTCAGTGCATTTATGAATCATGAGAAAACTGTCAGTCTATTTTATAGAAAGTGTTTTGTTGTTTGCCGTTGAGATGATTTCATATCACAGCAACCCTACAGGACAGAGCAGAAGTGCCCCATATGGTTTCCTAGGCTGTAATCTTTACAGGAGCAGATTGCCAGGTATTGTCGCCCGAGGAGCAGCTGGTAGGTTCAAACCGCCGACATTGCGTTAGCAGGCGCGCACTTAACCACTGTGGCACCAGGGCTCCTCAGAAAGTGTCTTACAATCTGACTATTCAGATTACTTCACTAAAGTTTACTTCAAATGAACTCCTGAGATATATATATATATATGTGTGTGTGTGTATATATATATATGTGTGTGTATATATATATGTGTGTTTATATATATATGTGTGTGTGTACATATATATACATATATATATATATATATATATATACATATATATATATATATATATATATATATATATATATATATCATTGTTGTGCTTTAAGTGAAAGTTTACACTTCAAGTTAGTCTCTCATACAAAAATTTCTACATACCTTGTTTTTTGACCCTACTTGCTCTCCCTATACTGTGACAGTACACTCTTCCCTTCCACCCCAGATTTCCCATGTCCATTCAACCAGCTCCTGACCCTCTCTGCCTTCTCATCTCCCCTCTGGACAGGAGCTGCCCATTTAGTCTCATGTATCTACTTGAGCTAAGAAGCACACTCTTCACGAGTATCATTTTATGTCCCATAGTCCAGTCTAATCTTTGTCTGAAGAGTTGGCCTTGGGAATGATTTTAGTTTTGGGCTGACAGACAGTCTGTGGGACCATGTCTTCCAGGGTCCCTCCAGTCTCAAAAAAACCATTAAGTCTGGTCTTTTTCCTAGAATTTGAGTTCTGCATCCCACTTTTCTCCTGCTCCATCAAGGACTCTCTGTTGTGTTCCCTATCAGGGTGGTCACTATGGTAGCCGGGCACCATCCAGTTCTTCTGGTCTCAGGCTGATGAAGTCTCTGGTTCATGTGGCCCTTTCTGTCTCTTGGGCTAATACTTTCCTTGTGTCTTGGTGTTCTTCATTCTCCTTTACTCCAGATGGGTTGGGACCAAGTGATTCATCTTAGATGGCCGCTCACTAGCTTTTAAGACCCCAGACGCCACTCACCAAAGTGGGATGCAGAACATTTTCCTAAAAAACTTTGTTATGCAAATTGACCTAGATGTCCTCTGAAACCATGGTCCCCAGACCCCGACCCCTGCTACTTTGCCCCTCGAAATGTTTGGTTGTATTCAGGAAACTTCTTAGCTTTGGTTTAGTCCAAACTCCTGATATTTTTTGAAAGCCTCAAAGGTTGATCACTTGCAACCTAGCTCTTTTTACAGTTTCTCAAAGTGGCAACACTGCTAAAAAATGTTTACGACAGGCTTTGAACGCTGCAGAAAACATATTCCAAAAATGCAACAATTTTAAAAGAGTTTCCCTGAAAATCAAAAAACTTAAATGTCTTCAAATAAACATTCTAGAAATTAAAGACACTGTCCCGCCTTTATACCTTCCCTTATTTCCTTGGTCTCTAAAGCTATCTTCCTTCTGTATGCAATGCCTCCAACAGGGCCTAAACCAGCGCTGTCCAACAGAAATACAATAGGGCCACATATGCAATTGAAAATTATACAGTAACCCCAATAAAGTAAAAAGAAACAAGTGAAATTTATTGATGTATTTTATTTAAACAAATAAAAAAACTAACATTTCATAATATGTGTTATTAGGTGCCGTTGAGTAGTGACTCCATGTACAACACAACAAAATACTGCCTGGTCCTGCGCCACCCTCACAATCGTTGCTATATTTGAGGCAACTGCTGCAGCCACTGTGTCAATTCATCTCATTGGGAGTCTTCCTCTTTTTTGCCGACTTTCTACTTCTCCAGGGACTGGTCCCTCCTGATAACATGTCCAAAGTGTGCGAGAAAAAGTCTCGCCATCTTTACTTCTAAGGAGCATTCTGGCTGTACTTCTTCCAAGACAAATTTGTTCCTTCTTCTGGCAGTCCACAGTATATTCAATATTCTTCACCAACACCATATTTCAAAGGTATCAACTATTCTTTGGTCTTCCTTATTCATTGTCCACATTTCCCATGCATATGAGTTAAGTGAAAAACACCATGGCTTGGGTCAGGTGCACCTTAGTCCTCAAAGTGACATCTTTGCTTTTTAACACTTTAAAGAAGTCTTTTGCAGCAGATATGCCCAATGCAATACACTGTTTGATTTACTGACTGCAGCTTGCATGGGTGTTGACTGTGGATCCAAGTAAAATGAAATCCTTGACAACTTCAATCTTTTTTCAATTTATCATGATATTGCTTATTGGTCCAGTTTTGAGGACTTTTGTTTTCTTTTATGTTAAGGTGTTAAGACATACTGAAAACTGCAGTCTTTGATTTTCATCAGTAACTGCTTCAAGTCCTCTTCACTTTCAGCAAGCAAGGTTGTATCATCTGCATATTGCAAGGTTGTTAATGAGTCTTCCTCCAATCCTGATGCCCCGTTCTTAATATAGTCCAGCTTCTCTGATTATTTGCTCAGCACACAGAGAAGTATGGTGAAAGGCTCCAACCCTGATACCCATCTCTTTTGATTTTAAGCCCTGCAGCATTTTCTTGTTCTGTTCAAACAATTGCCTCTTGGTCTGTGTACAGATTCTGCATGAGCACAATTAACTGTTCTGGAATTCCCATTCTTTGCAATGTTATCCATAATTTGTTATGATCCAAACAGTCAAATGTCTTTGCATAGTCAATAAAACACTGGTAAACATCTTTCTGGTATTCTCTGCCTTCAGCCAAGATCCATCTGACATCAGTAATAATATTTCTCATTCCACGTCCTCTTCTGAATTCAGCTTGAATTTTCAGCAGTTCCCTGCTGATGTACGGCTGCAACCACTTCTGAATTATCTTCAGTAAAATTTTACTTGTGTGTGATATTAATGATATTGTTTGATAATTTCCACATTCTGGTGGATTACTTTCCTTTGTAATAGGCATGGATATGGATCTTTTCTAGTCAGTTTGCCAGGTAGCTGTTTTTCAAATTTCTTGGCGAGTGAACACTTCCAGTGTTTTATCCGTTTGTTGAAACATCTCAACCGGTATTCCGTCAATTCCTGGAGCCTTGTTTTTTGCCAATGCCTTCAGTGCAACTTGGATTTCTTTCTATGTACCATTGGCTCTTGATCATATGTTACTTGATCAAATGGCTCTTGATCAAATGGTTGAACATCAACCAATTCTTTTTGGTACAGTGACCTGTGTATCTCTTGCATCTTCTTTTGATGCTTCCTGTGTTGTTCAATTTCTTAACAACAGAATCCTTCAATATTGCAAACTCAAGGCTTGAATTTTTTCTTCAGTTCTTACAGCTTGAGAAATGCTTGTTCATAATACGTAAGCAATATGAAAAATCAGTGAAATTTTACATTTTTTTGAACCAAGTCTTTGAAATGTGATACTCTGCAATAATAACATACTCCAGTTTGGACTGGCCATATTGAAATGGGCCAACAACCATACATGGCTGACGGTTACCGTACTGGACAGCACAGGCCTAAACAGAACCTAAGCCTAGGCCTACAAGTCACTTGGTCTCAGGCTAGAAAAAGCCTTAGAATGGTGAAGACAACCCATCAGAGAAACAAAGGGGAAGTGAGAAAAAGTGGGAATGAATGTTCACTGAGCACCTACTCTGTGATAGGCATTTAACATTTACTCTCATTTAACCCTTATCATGATCCTAGAATGTAGTATTTCCCCCATTTTACAGATGAGGAAAAGTAACTGGACCAAGGTTACTGAAAAAGCTATCATTTGCCCAAAAGAAATCTTCAAAATTGTTGCAAGAACTTAGATCATCTTAGGAGAGGCCAAATGCGAATTATAAAAAATAAAATCTACTATCCTCTTTACTTTAAATTTAAAACAAAACCAAAAGCACAGATATGAAGGACAAGGCAACATCTTCAGAGCACTGTTCATCAGAGGCCAGGCTTCCTGACAGCCAGGATGGCTCTGGGAGGGTAGCAGTGATAGATATCCTGGCTCTGAATCAATTAGTGCAACTCTGCAGCTGTCAAAAATCAGTATTCAGTGGCACACAATTCATGGGAAAGGCAATTATATGTTACTTAGGGGGGCAAAAAAAACAAAAAACTCAAGTCTCCAGGGATTATACAAGACCAAGTGTTACAGATATCCTTTCCTAGTTCCACGTCCCCCAGGCAAACTGAGCCACCTAGAATACGGTCATCAAGGGTGGGTAGGAACATGGAAGAGATCAAGGCAGGAAAGGTAAGGGAAGCAGAGATGCAACCTCCAGAAAAGATGTAGACAACATGGTGCACACAGACCCTGAAGGGACCAGTATGACTAACGTTATCTGCAGTGATGTCCATAATATGAGCCAAGGCAACAATTTCCACAGGTTCAGTACGTTCTACTGACATGTCCAAGGCAGTTTTGTTGTTAGTTGCCATCGAGCTGATTCTGACTCATAGCGACCCCATGTATGCATAGAGTAGAACTGCTCTATAGGGCTTTCAAAGCTGTGACCTTTTGGAAAAAGACTGCCAGGCCTGTCTTCTGAGGCATCTCTAGGTGGGTTCAAACTGCCAACCTTTAGGCTGGCAGTTGACTACATAATCATTTGCACCACTCAGGGATTCCAAGGCAGTTTTATAAGAAAGGAAAAACAGTAAACACCAAAATAACAAAACCTACAGAGACATAAAATGATGACCGCCAGTCTCACCAGGAACTGCCTTAAGAGCTACCGGCTATAAGGTGGGAGCCTCTTTCTAATGGTGTTTTGCTCTTTGGGGAGAAAAGTCTGTAAGTTCCCGTGTAAGTCAACAGTCACTAAGATTTGGCACAAATACCACAAACACACATCCCAGGATTTTTACTTTTTCCCTCAGGTATCTACAATAATTGAATCTTTCCTAAAAACAATGGATAAGTTTTTTTTCTCTTCTAGGGTTTTAAGAAGTAGACAATCTCAAAATTGGCATACTATGTTAGCAGATGTGAGAATTCTAGTGGATACCAGTATGAGTGAAGAATTCAAGAGAGAATTACAACTACCTCAGGTAGAATGGATTCTATGGATCCATCACTATAATGACTTCTAAAAACATTAGTTTCAAGTTTCTAGGCAGATTACTTTATTGATTAGAATAGAAAAGGCTTCAAAAAGACTAAAAATAAACTATTTCATAAATCAGTCTCACAGTTTGAGAATGTTCTTAGGATTTAAGTATACAGATATTCTGATCAAATAAAATCCCCTAGAAAACCCTATAGCAAGAATATCATGCCTTGAACCTACTCATTTTTAGCTCTGGAAGAATGATGGCGCTGTACGTTTAATGAAAAGAATAGGAAGGCAGTGGGTTCTCAAGAGAACACATCAGGTGTCCAAATAGATACTTAAGCCCTGATATTAAAAAATTTATGTAGGGCTATCAAAGACAAGACTCAAAGCACACCAGGAAACACCCCAAGTCCATTTAATGAAAAGCACCGTAACTGTGTAAGTCAGAAAGCAGAGAACTACCCACATCCTGGCCTCCTTCAGCTGCATTTGCCCCTCAGCCCCAGATTCTAAACAAGGAAGAAGGCAAAGCCTTCCCTGCATGCAATGCTTCTGCCAAAACTACCATCTGTGGACTTACAGAATGCCTTATCCACTGTCATGGTATTCCACACAGCACTGCCTCTTATCAAGGAACTCATTTCACAGCAAATGAAGTGTGGCAATGCGCCCATGCTCATGGAATTCACTGTTCTTACCATGTTCCCCATTATCCTGAAGCAGGTGGCATGACAGAATTTTGGAACGGCCTTTTGAAAACTCGATTATGGTTCCAGTTAAGTGGCAATACTTTGCAGGGCTGGGGCAATGCTCTCTAGGAGGTTGTATATGCTCTAAATCAGCAACCAATATATGGTGCTGTTTCTCCCATAGCTAAGAATCTATCAGAATTTAAAGATGCTTTTCTGAACATTACTTAAAACCAGAGTGACTTGGTATCTTCCCAGTTTCACAACTGGAGAAACCAAGGCTCTGAGGGGTTAAGCATTTTGTCCAAAGTCCTAAACACCAATAGGTGGTTGTCCTGACTCCCAGTTCCATTCTATTTCCCCTGGACCATGCTACTTCTAGTTTGCCTACTAATATTTTTCTTTCTAAAAACCCTCTTGAAAAACTTCTACTACCAAATCTAAAGGTAAATTAATTTCTAGTTAGAGGAGAAAACAACTTCAACAGCAATCTTTGCCAGCCACACATACTCTCTGTCCTGCTCTCCCAAACAGCCAACAAATAACTAAGTCCATGGATTAGTCACGCGCACACTGTTTTGGCTGTCAGGCTGTTGACAGCTCAGCTCATTATGCTCCACTCACCCAGAAATGGTACTAAGGCAACTGTGCTGCCAACACATGATGAATCACCTACAATCTCTTTGACATTCTTTGTGGTAAATGAAAGCTGTTGCATTTCATACTTTTCAAATGATATCTGTCAGCACAGTAGAGCAAAAAAGCATGGATTTTGAGGTGGCACAATTAATTTTCAGTCCTAGTTCTGCCACTCATCATGTGACCTTGGAAAAGTCCATGTAACCAACATGTATGCCATCCAACGTGTGTTAAGGGCTGTGTATTCTATGTTTTGCCAGCCCCTCCTTTCTAGGAAGTTCCAGGGTAAGAAAGACAAATGCAATCTGGTGTGATAAGTGAGAGAACAGCTGGGAACACATAGAAAAGGGTACCTATTCCATGTGGGGGTATGGTTTAGAGGAACTTCCTGGAAGGGAGCCCTAAACCAAAGCCCTAAAGGACAACCAAGTTAGCCCAGTGCAAGAAGCATGAGATGAGCATTCCAGACAGAAGGAGCAGTTGTACAAAGGCAAGGTAGCAAGAGATGGTTCACTTAAGGAAGTTCTCATTCACTTGTTCTCATTTATCCGTCACCTTTTGTTAGGCTATAAGCTCCCTTAAAGTTAGGAACCTTATCTATCTCATTTGTTACCAAATCCTGAGCACCTAGAACAGTGTCTGGCCCAGGCGAGGTGCTCATAAACATCTGTTGCCTGAATGCAGCAAAGGATTAATAGAAGAGGGTGGGAGTCAAGAAGCCCAGAGAAGTAGGCAGGTTTCAGATTGCTAAGAAGTCTTGGGTCATCTCTAAGAGTTTTATGGATGGAAAGGGGCCAGTAAGAAATTCCTTACCCATTTTGAAACCCAGTTTCCTTGGTTCTATAATGGGGCCAATAAAGGTCTATCACTCAGGGCCATGAAGATCAAACAAGAGAAACTGTGAAGCACCTGACTGGTAGTAGCTCAATCACAGCTAGAATTTGATTTTTCCAGCTTTGAGATCAGAGCCTGAGGGTAGCAGCTTGGCTTTGCTGACATCGGGACGGACATGAGACCTAAGACACAGGGATTTAAGAACTGATCTTCCCTGCTTGCTCAATGTTCAATTCAAGGCTTCTGGTGTACTGTACTGACATGAGAAGATACTTAATAAATACTGTTGACTGAGATATAGTATAAGGGTTAAGTGCGTGAACTCTGGAGCCAGGCTGCATCTAGTTCAATAAAGGGCTCTGCAACTTTTTAGCTAAGCAACCTTGAGCAAACCATTTAATTTCTGTACCTCAGTTTCCTCATCTTTAAAATGGGGATAATAGTACCTACTTCATAAGGCTCTGAGTTCTAATAG
This sequence comes from Dugong dugon, assembly GCA_030035585.1. Classification (NCBI taxonomy): domain Eukaryota; kingdom Metazoa; phylum Chordata; class Mammalia; order Sirenia; family Dugongidae; genus Dugong; species Dugong dugon. The sequence continues at coordinate 19,843,434 of CM057465.1, forward strand.
GTAAAACACTTAGAATAGCATTTGGCACATCCGAAGCATTCAATTAGTGTTGTTAATGTGGAGATGGCTTCCTAGGGACCATGCTTCATTTTAGATCTCTGAGACAGGTGAAGTTTCTGACTTTAACATTTAAATGTTGACTCTTAAAAGAGAAGAAAAGGAACATTTTGTTCCATGAGCATTTCCTGACACATTTCACTGTATTCTTATTCGGCTTCCTTCACCACACTGGTTTATAAGTTGTCCTAGCATCTCTGCCCCTTGGAAATGCACACACGCTCTCCTCAACAAGCTCTGAACACCAAGCTCAATAAAACACTCATATGATTTTAATGGTCTTCCAGATTTGTCTGTCTCCTTTGAAAGGAGAAGCCACATTTAGAAGTCACTAAAATTTGTAGTGGAAAGTGACTGGTTTTATAAATGTGGGTCTTAAGAGAAAAAGAAAATTTCATAGATAATTATGAAGGCCGTTCTACTTCCCTGACAGACTTCTGTTTAATTTTTTTTTTTGTACTTTAGATGAAGGCTTACACAACAGATAGTTTCTCATTACACAGTTAATACACGTATTATTTCGACACTGGTTAACAACCCCACGACATGTCAACACTGCCCCTTCTCGACCTTGGGTTCCCTATTACCAGCTTTCCTGCCCCCTCCTGCCTTCTAGTCCTTGTCCCTGGACTGTTATGCCCCATTAATCTTGTTTTGTTTTATGGGCCTGTCTAATCTTTGGCTGAAGGGTGAACCTTGGGAGTAACTTCATTACTGAGCTAAAAGGATGTCTGGGGGTTATACTCTGGGGGTTTCTCCAGTTGCTGCCAGGCCAGTAAGTCTGGTCTTTTTTTGTGATTTAGAATTTTGTTCTACATTTTTCTCTAGCTCTGTCTGGAACCCTCTGTTGTAATCGTTGTCCCTGACAGACTTTTAACAGCACTCCATCAAGAGCACTGTAAGAGGAAATAAATAAGAGATAGACATGGTCCTTTATTAATATGTAAACATTAAAATCCTGAAATTAAAGTACCCAATACACCCAGAGAGTCTGGCTCATTTTGAAACCACTTTGGGATTTTAGCTTAAATTATGTATTTGCTCATGTTCTTTTGTCTCCCAGAGCTAGGACTGAAATCGTGATATCAGGAAGGAGACACAACATTACCGGTAGAGCCTCTTATTGCCTGAGCACGGAAGCAAAGTGTTTTGGACCAAGGTGCCCATGATCCCTACGAACAGAGGGCCTCAGTGTTAGGTACCAAGTTTGGAAAGAAACTTTTAAACCAGAAGGAAAGGGCAACAAAGAAAGTGCTACACCATGACAACTCTAGCACGCAGAATGTTTTCAATAACTGACACAATAGCCGCAACAAAGGACTCGAACATACCAATGATCGTGAAGATGGCGCAGGACTGGACAATGTTTCCTTCTGTTATACGTAAGGTCACCATGAATTATTGGAGCCAACTCAATGGCAACTAACAATAACAAATACTCAAAGTAAGGTCAGACAAGCAGCACCCATCACCCGGGAGCTGGTCAGAAATGCAGAATCAGTATTTTAACAAGGTCCTCAAGGGATTCACATGCACAAGAAAGTCGGAGAAGCTCTGCTTTATAGCATATGGGCTCCAAACCAGACTGTATCTTAGAATCATCTGTAAATGTAAAAAAAATAAAAAAAGCAGATGCTGGGTCCCTATTCCAGACCAGGAGTCAATCAGAATCTTTCTGCACTTTGCCCAGGCATGTACCATTTTTCTTTTTCACAACTTCAGAGGGCAATTTTGATGCGTAACCTGGTTGAGAGTCACTGCTCCTGGACAAAGTAAAGCTCTTAGTCTCAAAAGATAAAAGCTATTCAATGTTGATGTGATGTGTATATCTAGGTGGAAGAAAATCCCATTAATGGGGGCTGTGGGGATGGAGGAGTTTAAAAAAATGGAATCACTGTTTCTAACCTGATAAATACACTTATAAGATCTTAAGCTGACCAGTCTCCACCCTCATAGAAGAAGAAACTCAACCAATTTCTTCTTAGGAGGAATAGTCTTATTTTCTCTGCAAATGCCTATTCCACCTTCTTGTCAGGCACGTACCTTGCTTGTCTGATTTGGTTTGATCCCAGGTCCTCGAACCAGCAGTGGAACTTTGATATCAAACTCATACAGCTGTCTTTTGTCTATTGGCAAAGAAAACTGTCCTGAAAACAAAACAAACAGGGTGAAGACAGCACCAAGATAGAAGTGTTGCTCACATTTTGCTTCATTCATTCAATCAACAGCAAAAACTAAAACAACTTCATTTTACTGATTACAGTGTTTTACTAGAAAGCTTATGTTTGCCCGGGTCTCTTATTACCACAAGGCAAGGAACATTGAGTTCTTCTTTAAGTAAATGCCGAAATTAGTCCACTAGTCTCAGGACTTAAGCAAAAAGAATGACTAGAACATAATGAAATACATAAAAACCTAGCTTTATAATGATACTCAACCTTGATCACAACTGAATGAGGTTACTCCCCAAACTGCTAAATAAAGGGAAATAAACATTTATCTTGCCTTTCCTGAATGAACTGCATTTTAAGATAACCAAATAGTTGATGAGGGGAAGTTCCTTCCTGAGGAATTCCAGCTGACAAACGCAAAAGGAAGGACAGAATAACAAAGTCAGCATTTTGCAACTTCTAGGGGAATAATGGATTTAATCAACAATCATCAACTGAAGCTTTAACCATACAAAGGCTCACAGGGAGGGCTCAGACTGGTACCACCTGAGCCACCATCAACGCTAGCATCCCTAAAGTGGAGCAATCAGACACCGTGGACCTCACGATGTGATGCAACAGAAAGTACACATCACCATCACCTATGAAGCATTCTTCCTCGAAAACACAAATTTCTGTCAAATCTCTAGCTCTAACTACCAATCTACAGGAAATGCTAAGTACAGATTAATAAGATACTATGAGATAGCAATTAACCAAATCCAGAATGTTAATACATTCCAAAGGACAAAAGACCCACTTTTCTAATAAATCAGTGGCAAAATGAACGACTTAAGAGACATAACAACCAAATGCGGTGTGTAGATCTTATCTGTATCCTGACACAAAATAAACTGCTAAAAAAAAAAAATCAAGGAAACTTGAATACATTCTGGGTATTAGATGATATCAAGGAATTAATGTTAATTTTCTTAGGAGTGATACTGGCATGGTAGAGTAAAAATGTTCCTTATCAGTCAGATGTACATGCAAGTGTTTACATGTGGAATCATATAATGACTGGGATTTGCTTCAAAAGTTTCTAGCAAAAAAAGAAAAACGAGGAGGGTAGGAAGTATACAAAAGACTGACCATGTGTAGTGAAAAACTGAAGCTGGATAAAAGAGGTTATTTTATTAGTCTCTACTTTGTTTAAAAACATTCACAGTAATACATTGAAAGCCTAATCAATCTGCTCCTATGCATGCAAGTTCATGTTAATTTCATTCAAATTTATAGATGGTGAAGAAAGAAAACGTTTAACTACAGAAGGTTCAAGTAGAAAGGCTGAAAGGCAAGAACAAGGCTTTGACTCATACTGCAGTTTTGGGGTGGGGGGAAGAGAATCCAAAAAATCAAATTTCACAATTCACAGTTTTTCCCCAAGACAACCTTCTCTTGGTGTTCTTGTCCAGAAGGTGTCATCTCTACTCTCTAAGTTCTACTTATCCTTTAAATCCGGGTCAATTCCTTACCTCTTCCATGAAGTCTATCTGACTCCAACCAATAAAGATGACTACAGTACTCCGGACTCCTAGGGCACCATGTAATTTAGCATCTGAAATAGCTAACAACAAAACCTGGTCTCTCCGTGTGGGAATGCTTGGCCCTCTAACGAGAGAGGCCTGATGTCAACTTTGCTGACCTCTGGCATGTCCATTTTTATAAAAGGACTAAAGCTCCCTGCCAGGGCTACTGATCAGGTGAGAAAGGAAAGACACACTCATAAAGATCACAGAAATCCCTACCCCAGCCCCTTACCTGTGTGATAGCCATTGTCTGATGTATAAAAGATGTAAGTGTTGTTGAGCTCCCCATTGAACTCCAATCTCTTTATCAGTTTCTCCACAAGGTCATCAACTGAGAGTAGAGTTTGCCACCTGGATGTGACAGAGGGTGGCAATGGTGATTTCAAAGGCAATGGCTATAGTATCACTATCTTGCCAAAAATAGGCAAAAACAATGTCCAAAAAGAAACAAAAACCACTCACTCCCTCTCCCAAAGCTCAAATCCCAAACGCCCGCCTCCTAGGCCTTCATTGCAAAAAACAGACTAGAAAATTACAGAACATAATTAGGTCATTTCAAATTGAACTTTATCCCAGAAATAAACTAGGCTTTTTACAGCCAGTTGACTTTATTGTCACTGGTGATGATAGTAGTGATAAAAGGAAAGGAAGCTATCAATTCAGTACTAATTCCTACAGATTTATTCAGATGTATCTGTGCTATAACAGTGTTTATTAGCCTACGGCAGGGTTTTGCAAACTACAGCCCATGGACCAAAGATGGCCTGCCATCTGTTTTTATATATAAAGTTTTATTGGAACACAGCCATGCTCATTCATTTACGTATTGCCTAGGGCTGCTTTTGTGCTACAACAACAGGGTTGAGTAACTATGACTGAGATGGTATTGCCCGCAGGTCTGTAATATTTACTATCTGACACTTGACAGAGAAACTCTGCTGATCTCTGATATAAACTATACACTCAGTAAGAGAAAATAACAGATTTTTGAAAACTGACTTAAAAGATTATTTCCTGAAAATTCTAAACATCGAAGGCAAATATTCTGCTCTGGTCTTAAGTCTTCAGGTCTTTTGCCAAATATTTGGGCTGATCTCTCACCAAGTGACCTTTTTTTTAGGCATAGGAAAAAAAATTTTCTAACAAATGGCTCAAGTTTGCAATATTCTTTAGCAAGTCATAAAAATGGATTAACTAGTCTTGGGATCCAAAGGCTACCTCATACAACTGAATGTAAAGGCACTGTGGCCTGCTTCTTGAGACAGTAGACTCTAATCATAGCACCTCTCTCATCAACTCGCTTGCCTCTGACTTTGTCTCAAAGATAACCATGTGGCTCAGTGCCTTGTTCATGAGCTGATTTGGAGGGTCCTCAAAGACCACACAGATGGAAAAAGTAGTGGCTCTTACCTTCCCCTAAATGCATTATCTAAAAACTGTATTGAAGAATTACTCATTGGGGTCTTGGCTTGCCTAATTAACCAGTGCTTGTTCTAAAATTTAGAAGAAAAAAAAATGTTAACACCAAATCACCACAGTCAAATAAACTACCAGAGTAAATGATGAAAAGGATCATTTTATACTTGAGCAAAGAAGGAACTAGTTGGAACTTGTTTAAGAAACTTCAGACCTTCCCTCCCCTTCCCCAGTGCTCCTAAAATTTTTTCTACATGTTAACTCTAGCTTCTTCCTGCCACCTCCCAAACCATAAAAGGTCCTGGCTCCTTCGTTAGCAGCGTGAGTAAGAGATTTAGTGAATGAAACTGGGAAACTACTAGCTAAAATGAGATCAGATTTATAACTCCGACCCTATGCTTTAGGTCTATTACAGTTACAAATCGGTAAAGATTAACTTTACCTTCCTCTTTATCTTCCTCAAAGTTTTGCCTAATATGTCATTATTCCATCTGCCCTCTATTTTCCTACCCAAGATATTAATTATCCTAGATCCTTGGGAAAAATCCCATCATAGGAATTTCCCAAAATTTCAAGTCCAAATCTGGATTGTCCTTCCCATTTTAAAAAAAAAAAAAAACCTTTTTTTTTTAAAAACAAACATTCCCACACACCAATAAGCTCTCCTATTCACAAAGAGGGTAAGCTAGCATTTCCTAAACTGTGTTCCTTAAAGTATTATTTAGATAATAAGTTTAAGAAATATTATATAGCATATCCCTGTTAGAAATTGAAATTAGAACATTAGTAACTCCAAGAAGTCCTGTAGCAGAAAGACTGATTTAACCCAAAGTTTCCCAATTATTTGGCCATGGGAACGTCTATTAACTTATATGGAAACACAGTTTGAGAATGGCCCTCTAGTCAATAAAACTCAATTCACTCAGCTTTAAAATCATACTTAACAAGTGCCTGCCTATGATACGCTAGGAAGTATGCCAGAAGTTTCCACGTACTTTAATCCATATAACAGTCTCATGAGGGATCAAGATCTCCCACTTTACAACTGCTCTGACTGGAATCACAATAGAAGGTCCTGAACAGAGCAGGAGAAAACTGCAGAACAAAAAATCAAATTCCCAAAAAAGACCATACTTACTGGTCTGAAAGAGACCAGGGGAACTTCCGAGACTATGGCCCTAAGACACCCTTCTGACCTGGAACTGAAGCCATTTCCAGAGATGACCTCCCAGCCAAATAATAGACAGGTCCATAAGATAAACAGTAACACCTGAGAGGAAAGTACTCCTTACAACAATCAATTATACAAGATTAAAAGCACAATATCCACCCAAAGCAAAGACAAGAAGGCAGGAAGGGATAGAAAATCAGGATGAAAGGAAACGGAGAATTCAGGGCAGAAATGGGGAGAGTGCGGACACATTGCGGGGAAGGAAACCAAGGTCATGAAACACCTTATAGACAAACTATCGAATGGAAAACTAATTTGCTCTATAAACTTTCACTTAATGCACAATAAATAAGTACAACACAATTAAAGGACAAAACAGTATGAATGCAATGAACTACTCAAATCTGTGATACACCTGAAAGGGAGGTTCAATTTAAGTTGAGCATTTAGAAAAGCTTTATGCTGAATAAACAAAATAGAGTAGTAGTTAATCTGATGGGCTCTGATTGCAAATTGCTTTGGTCCAAAGCTTACTCGTGCTGGCATTTATCAGTTGTGGGAATTAGGGAAAAATAACTTATTTCTGCCTTAGTTTCCACCTCTATAAAATGGAAACAATAAAAGTACTTATCTTAGAAAATATACAAAAAAAAAATAAAAAACAAAAAAATAAACAAGACCTCCCATTTTAGATGGAAAAATAGAAGTCAAGCATTTTGTTCATAGTCCTTAGCCAGAAAGTGGTAGTGCTGGGTCTGACTCCAAGACTTACTCTTTCTACAACCTCATAATAAGATATCCAAGTAACAGGCATGAAGCAGTACAGGCTTTCTACTTTTCAACCCGTGAAAAGCCTACACCCTGTGCCAACGGAAAAATAAGTGATGCATGTGAGGCAAATATTCGTTGTTCTGGCACTTAATCATGTCCCTTACCCTGGCTTATTTCTCCATTCAACTTCCCTTCCCAACCATACTGCACTGTCTTACCTGTCTTCTTCCTATGCTGCAGGCCTGGTAAGGACTACCCAGAGGCTGCCGCAGGCCCAGCTCGGCCCCACGGGATGTGTATCAGCCACCGCCAAGTGGGAGAACAGCCAGCACAAACTTATCAGGAGAACCTGAGTGATACTCCTGGAACGAGGGAAGATGGCATTTCCTTCACATTCCCTGTGGATTCTCTAGCTGCTCACCATGTGTGGCAGGAATGTTATCTGTGCTCTAAAGCAAGTTTATACATCTATGATACTAATGACGGATGCAATTACCTATAAAAGATTTTGAAGGAAGACCAACTACATGGCCTAAAGGCCTTCTGACAAGTGTATTACACAATTAATTGTATCAGTATGGCTTGATTCAAGAGTTAGAGGAAGCTACCATTCCATGGATGTTGAAGTTTTTGTTTCTTGGTGCAAAGACATTCTGGAAGCTCTTTTGGTACTGAGGTGCAGCTGTCCAAGGGGAATGAGGCGCTGGAGTGGAGATCATCATGAAGAACGGCTCCGAGTTAGACTTGTAGTCCAGGAAGTCCAACGAGACATTAGCCTGACACATACAAAGATTTGTCATCTCGTGCCCTACCAGGTAGTTGAGTAATTAATAGATAAATATTCTCTAGTGAACAAAGGGTACAGGGTTAGACTAGACTTTAACCAGTCTTAGCACACATCTTAAGTCACAGTCATTTGCAAATATGTTGTTGGAACAAATAAATTTGGCTTTTAGGCAACAGGTATATACTTAAATTTTGAAAGGCATAAGATCATAAGAAATAAGACCTTGATGATTTTATGTGATCTAGAAATTGTTATGCCTCCCATAAGAAAAGAAATACTAATCATTTTAGTATTAACTTATAACTTATATTAATGCAGTTTAAACTGTGTACATACATTTGATGCCTTAAAGAATGTAAAAAGACAGTCAGCCTAATTCAGAACAGTGGGAAAGCAAATCAAATTACCTTAACCTTACAAAAATACATAGAGAACAGATGTCATAAATTATGCCAGCTGAAGTAGTTAAGGTAAATGAAATATATTAAGTCCAAATTCTTCACACCAGAGCATCAATTTACATGGACTTACAGTTTTTATTTGCTTACATGGAGAAACTTAATGAAAATGAAATCTTCTCACATACATGCTGTATTTTTAATTGTTCTAGTTGATTTATATCTTTGTTCTCATCAGTAAATTCAAAAGATACAGACCGAATCCATTTCCCACCACTCTTCCACCTGCCTACTTTACTCCAGCCACATCACCTCCCTTGTAGTTTCTTGAATATGCCAGGCTCACTCCTGCCTCAAGGCCCTCAACCTTTTTGTTCCCTCTGCCTGTGGTACTCATTCCCCTAATCCATATAGCTCACTCTCCACCTCTTCAGGCTTCTGCTTAAATGTTATCTAAGTAATCCCACACCCTGCTTTACTTCTCTAGCTGACCGCCATCTGACAAGACAATAAAGGAGTGTGTGTGCACATACATATACAGGTAAATAAAATTTCCTACCACTAGAGAGTTACCTTCCATAGAACGAGGGACTTGGCTTCATTCACTGCTGAACACCCGCTATAACAGATGCTCAAATCCTTGGTGAATGAGTGAATGCTCTATGGCGGGTTGCTATTAGAAACATCTTAGACAAGACAGGAGAGCCCCAAATTCATTTGATTTCAATACTTTGTTTCACATACACATACATACATATATACACAATAGCTGTGGAACTCCCTGCCCCCACCCTCATGATAAAGTCTATGAAGCCCCTATCTTGTAGCCTGTGAGTAAAACTGGAGTCAAGAGTAGGAACCCTTAAAAAGTAAAACCTCTACAACGTAATCTCTATAGTCTTAAATATTAGCCTTTGTAAAAGGGATTTGTTGCTGGAATTTCATGAACATTAGATCTAAGCCTGGCTTATAGACAAAGAAAAACATCTTCATGTGTTTTTAATCAGTTGGAAATATTCTCTGACAGTTAGACTAAGCTATTTATGCATTTACGTTACCCATGTGACCAAGTAAGACTAAAGGTTTTCTACACAGAGTCTTTAGTCAAACGTGAGCAAAACCTGCCAGACAGAGCTTCAGTAACTCACCAAAACATCTGTCAGGTAGTCCACGCTGTAGTTTTCACCATGCTTCCGTGCCTTCCCATTGATAGAGAGGGTATAATTGTAGTATTTAGAATTCTTCTCCTAGTTAAAAAATAAAAATAGGAAAGTAAAATTTATTACTATCTCAGCACACAAAAAGTCTGAATCCAGGGTAGCCTCAACTGAACACTGGTTAAACAGTGATAAGATATTAAAAAAAAAGGCAATTACCCAAGCCAATGCCGCACTGGATTTTTTAACTAGAGTTTTATTAACTACTAGTAGAGTTTCCATACTTTCTAATTTAAAAGCCAGAAGTAGATTAGGTAGAACAACAAACCGTGATACATCCCAGAAAGGAGTGACTCACAAATCAACAGACTTTCTTTTAAGAAGATAAAACAGCAATGGTAAAAATCAAACTAAATATGTCAATATTAGAGTTAAATTATATGGTGAACACATGCTCACCTGTAGGCCTACATATAGTGGTTACTGACTTCAATAATTACTCACCAAGGCATACCAGTAACTCCAGCCGAGAGGAACATGTTCTAGTCCACCTGCACCAGGGGCTCCATACTGAAAAGGAAGACAAGCTGGACATTAGAAGTTCCTAAACATGACCCGACCAGGGGGAAAATAAATAAATAAATAACAGGTAATTTTTAGCATATTTTTAGATCAGTGCTTGAAACACAGTAGGTGCTCAATTTTCCTAAATACATAAACTAGTCTAAAAGTAAAGGACACCATAATTCTAGGAACTTCTAAAGCAGGGGTCGGCAAGCTACAACTGGTGGGTCCACCACCTGTTCTATATGGCCTCAAGCTAAGGATCTTTTTTTTAACCATTTAAAAATGTAAAAACCAATCAAAAGAAAAATATTTCATGACACGTGAAAGTTATATGAAATTCCAATTTTAGTGACCATAAAAAAAGTTTTATTGGAACACAGCCACACTCATTCATTTACATAATATCTACGGCTGTTTTCATGCTACAACGGCAGAGTTGAGTAGTTGCGACAGGGATGTATGGCCTGCAAAACCTCAAATATTTATTATGTGCACCCTTACAGAAAAAGTTCATATGGCCTATCCCACAGGAACCATCAACTCAACCATTCACCAGGTGAGTACTGAGCTATTGATGGCATAGATTTAATACTCCTTGATTTAACTGACCTTGTGGCTAATAACAGTCAAAATAATCAGACGATGAGCTGTCAGTCTATTACTTCAGTTATCCTGCTGACGGAATCTACTTTTGGAGTTCAATTTAGCTGATGAGCTGAATAAGTGAAGAGACCACAGAATGACCCCACTTTATCTCAATAAGATTTAACACTGCCCTCCAAGCAGAATTTAATGCCTGAGAACTGAATTTTTGTACTTTAAAGAATTTCTCCTGATTTTATACATGTTAGGTGACCTTCAATATGCAAGGTAGTATAAGTTCTCATGACCCACTGCCTCAATCCAGTAACCAAGTATCCATACCTGTTCTTACTTCCCAGTTCTTTTCAAACTTGACTCATCTTCGTTTAAACCCACAAAGTTGCAGAATCCCCCAATTATTGGGGGAAAGGAGAGAATTAAAATTCAGATCAGACATTAAAAATGTCTAGCAACTACAAAGTGGATCAGAAAATGTACATCTTCTCTTTGTCTTGCATCCCCAGTTTTACTGTAAGTGCTAACCCCAAATACTCCCACACACACTATTTCTTTAAACTTGGACTTTGACTAAAAGCTAAGGCCAATGTGGTGAACTTGGGGCCATGAAATCTGAGGCTGTAGTTCTTTTCTTGAGTGAGACCCTTGACAGGTCACAATGGGTATCCCTTCATCCAGACTTCGGAAGCATTTGCTTAATGGCCTGAGTGCTCCAGGCTCAGGGTGCTTGTCCTTTCATCACTGATCTCTCCACATCCTGCCCTCGTTTTGCAGGTGAGAAAACGAGTAAAGCACTAAGTTGTTATAACTCAAAAAAGATTCCAGAAATCTGAAGAAAGATTCTAAGAGTAAAAAAACAAAATTCACTCTGATAAAGAGAAAATGGAAACAAAAGATGAAAGACACATGACAAGCAGAATTTCTGAGGAAAAAAGGGAAGATGTGTCAGAAAGCAGTGGTCTTAAGACAACTTTTAAACAAATGCTCCGGTGACTATTTAAAGGTAGAGTACACTACCCAAATCCTGTAAGTGCGTTTTTGTTTAATATATTAGGGAAAAAAATACACCAAAAATCCTTTAATTTGACTTGATTCTAATTAAGAAATGATTAATGTGAATTGTATTAATTTACGTTTAATAAGCTATTATTTAAAAAAAAAAAAAAAAAAAAACAAGAGGAGAGAGAAATAATTAGACCACTCAACATACCTCATTTAGGTATTTCCCTGCAAAAAAAGTTTGATAACCACACATTGAACTGAGGACTGCTGGGAAAGTATTTGGTTCTTGGATCTTCTGCCAAGAGTTACTACTGCAGTTTCCCTCTAAAGTGTTGTTAACAACGTGATGATTATGTGGGTACTTCCCTGTCAGGATACTGGCTCGGCTGGGGCAACAAAGAGCAGTCGGCACATACTACAAATGGAACACGAGAAAAAAGACAGTTACACAAGGAAGATGGATTTCTCATCATTTCTACAGAGAATAAAGAAAGCTGCTCAACACTGTAACTTGGAATTTTAATTTTTCCACGGACTAGAGATTTTCGTTACATGACACACACTTCAGAGCTGCTTTATGTCATGTAATGGAGACAATAAAGCAGATAAAACAAGCGGACAGAACAGATTTCTTTTTCAACTGGTTTCCATCTGCAGGAAAACATAACAGTAATTCTAATCTCATCCCCCTGGAGAAATAATATTTATAGCAAGCAGCACAGAATGGTGGGAGCTGGGTCTTAACCAAAGGTAAAGAAAACCACTTGAATTTGATGTAACTGAGAAGCAGAGGTTCATTTTCAGGCCGATATGTAGCTTTATACATCTCCTGTATTACTTAATACCCTGGACATAGATTCTTTTTTTCCTACTCTATGTTTCTATTACCTACTGTTATCAATGACTTTCCCCATTCCACCAAATAATATCTGCAGAGGTCTTAATACACATCACCAAGCCACTTTACAGAAAGTTAATACTAGCTTACACTCTTACCAGCAAAAAAATGAATGCCCTTCTGGCATACCTTTGCAAAACTAGATGCTATCTCCTTTAAATAATCAGGACTTTTTTTTCCCTTTCAAATGGGATTTTGTATTTTTAAATATTGCTGAGGATGAACGATCTCCATACATGTATAGTGACCAACTGTGCTTATGTGAATTGTCTGTTCATATGCCTTGCCCATTTTTCCTCCTGGGCTGTTGGCTTCTTGTTACATAAGATTTGAGTTAAGGAAGGACTCAGTTATGTTATAAATACTTCCCATTTTTACTTTCGCCTTTTAATTTTGTTAGATGTTTCACTTTCTGTAATCTTTACATTGGCAGCTCTCTTATTTCCCTTTCTGTTTCTGTTCTATTTTATGGCCAGCAGTACACTGTTTTTTTGTATTTTCACATTGCATTTAAGTATCTGGTAGGGCAATTTCTTCCTTTTAAAAAATTACCTTGATTATTCTTACCTACTTATCATTCCAGGTTAACTTTTGGTATCACTTAAGTGTGTCTAGGAAAATCTCGTTGAGATTCTGATAAAAATAAACATTCTATAATGTTGTGTCCTCCCACAGAAAATGATGTGCATATCTACTTAAGTACTTCCATTATGTCACTCAATAACTTCTGTAACTTTATTTACATAGTTCCTAACCATTTTTTGCCACCATTGGCTATTCTTAGAATTGAAATTTTGCTGCTATTATAAATGGAATCTTCTCGCCTGCCCTTTTATTTCTCTAACTGGTTATATGGAAGAAAGTTATTAATTTTTATTTTTTCATTTTTACAAAACTGAATTCTATTAACTTAAAAAGTTTTCCAAAAATTCTCCTGTGTTTTTTAGGCAGAAAATCCAAACAAGTGGAAATAAAAATTCTGTCTTTTTTCCAATAGGTCTACTTGTTTCCATGAGCCTTATGGCAATGACTAGACTTTCCAGGACAACATTAATGAGAGGTGTTAAGCCCTTCTCTTGTCCCTAACAGCCACGCTCCTGTTTTTCATTTTAAGTATAAGATGGGTCATTTCGTTTGAAATATTCTTCATAGTAAGGATACAGTCTTCTACCAGTTTAATAAGTTACCAGGAAAAGATACCGAATTTTCAGAGGGCTTTCAAGCATCTATTAAGATGATCAACTGCTTTTCCTTTTTTCAGTTATTGATGTCATACTGGTAGAGAATTATCAACATTACTATATGACTGTAAGTCAGGCACTGATATAAGTGTGCTTTACATGTATCAACTCACTTAACCTCACAAAAAGCCTGAAGTAGGTACTATTACCTCCATTTACAAATGGGGAAACCAAATGGGCCTGAGAGGTTAAATAACTTGCCCAAGGTCACACAGCTGGAAAAGAAGAAGAGAAAGTATTTGGAACTAGGCAGTCTGGCTCCAGAGTCTGTTTTCTCAAGCACAACACTTTAGTGCTATTCAGTGGGTTTCCTAATATGAAGCTACCCTTCATTCCTAAAATACCAGCTGCATGGTTCCTGAATTTGATTTGCTAATATTTTACTTTGGATCTTTGCATCTATGTTTATACACAAAACTAGTGTGTATGTGTGTGTGTGCATTTTTCTTCTTTTCTCTTTTTTTGGTGGTACTCTGTCAGGCTGTGCTATCAGAGTTAACAAGGCTTTGTAAAGCAACCTGCAAGTTTTTACCATGGAACCGTTTACTAAGCATAAATGTTACTTAATTCTTAAATCTACTTTCATATCTTAAACAGTGAGGTTTTAAATAAATTTTTCTAGTTCTGAGTTGTAGAACAGATTGCCTTAGAAAATACTTGCAATTAATCTTCAATTAGTAAGAAGAAATATTTCGATTAAAAGTAATTTATATCACATTAAGTAAAGTCTTACTTTCAGATCAGGTATTTAACCAGGGGGGAAAAAAACAAAAAAACATGTAGATCACATTAGGAACCACCCAGAAGACAATGTTTCTTCTTAGACCATAACCACAATTAAAGTTTAAAAAAGTTAAATTAGCTTTAAAACTTACTGCACTGGAGAAAGTCATCCCCATCTCTCCAATGAGGGCCTTGGTTTTCTTCAGGGGTGTCTGTAATTACCAGATAAACAATTTCTTTCAATAAATCAAGACATACAAACCAGAATTTGTTTCTTGCAACCTAATTCCCAAATGAACAGCTCCGTCTGACACTAAGCAGTGGCCAAGAGAGTCCTGTGTGATTCTGGAGATGAACCTAACAGGCTTGTTGCCTCAATTGGATCCTGTATAAAAGTTCAGGGGGACAGAATGCTTGCAAGAAGGGGAGTCCACAACTGATAGCATTATTCCAGCAATGCCAATTTCAGTGTAACAAACATGTGGTTCCTTTTTCTTATTTGTCACCAGCCACTTCATGTGGTAGATAGAACAGATTGTCTCCATTATTTATTTTAGAAGCAGAGTTTGGCAAATGATATGGAAAGGAATCTTCCACCCTTTAAAACAGAAGTACAACAAAGCTTGGATTCTGAAAGCCAGACAAGGCCCTGAGGCTCAGAGCCTGACTCAAAAATTAGACCCGCAATGATAGAGCTCAGGTGCACACTTCTCGATAGCTCACTGCCTTCTGCATTACACCAGTCACCACCGCAGAGTAAGGACTTGAACCGGTGGAAAACCGTGTACACAGAACCTGGCCAAGCAAAAGACTAGTCAGAAATCACTTTGATTTTATCTTTGCTTTCCATCTTTCATTCAAAATCTAATATCCTGACAAGTACAGAGAACAATTACTTGAAAGCCTAGACTGAGGAAAAAGTTTAAAAATGGTCATTTAAATGAGCAAAAGGAACTAATAATCTTTATCCAGATTACAAACAAAAGAATACCACTGAAGAGGCTGATTTTTGTTGTATTAGATGAGTCAATTCATGATGATTCTGAAGTACCTTTGAAATCTGAGACCATCCGAGTTTTAAGTATATCTTGTTGTATAATGATTCCTTAAAGATTGATCCATATAACTTAGTTAAAAAGAACCTCATTTTCAACACTGTATAAATGATTTTTCCCCACTGTTTTATACAGATAGTGGAAAACCTAAGGAACCCATAAGCTCAAAAGGATGAGACTTCTAATTTATTCAAGAGGAGCTTTGATAATTCCTTGGGTAATCCACATCATGTTCCCAAGAGATTCGAGAGATGTGTAAGGTCTTTGCTAACCTTCAAAAGAAGCAAGGCCATCAGCCATGCTCTCCTACAAAAAATTCCTGGGTGCTACTCACAGGAAAGGGAGTCCTGGGTGGTGCAAAAGGTTAAGCGCTCGACTATTAGCTGAAAGGTTGACAGTTCAAACCCACCCAGGGGTGTCTGGAAGACAGGTCAGGTGATCTGTTTCTGAAAGGTAACAGCCTTGAAAACCCTATGGGACAGTTCTACTCTGCATAAATGGGGTCTCCATGAGTTGGAATGAACTCAATGGCAACTAGTAACAACCTACAAGAAAAGAACACTGGGCCCAATGAAACACTAGTTTGATGGGGACATTCAATAAAACAAGTGCTATTGAGCTGATTCCAACTAATGGTGACCCCATATGTATCAGAGTAGAACTGTGCTCCATAGGGTTTTCAACGGTTGCTTTTTTTGGAAGTAGACTGCCAAGACTTTCTTCTGAGGTGCCTCTGGGTGACCTAAATATCCAATCTTTCAGTTAGCAGCCAAGCACATTAACCGTCTGCACCACCCTGGGACAGGAAAATGAAAGTGGGAAGTGTAAGTGGAGAAAAAAAGACGGTGGAAGTTTATATAAGTACAATGGTTAATGATCAAATTGGTAAATATGCAAAGTTACTGAAGAATATCTGACTATACCGTGTGGTTATAATGCATTTATTAAATACTTAAGGTAGGTCAGGTATTGATCTAGGCAATGGTAGACAAAATACAGAAGGTTGCTGCCTTCATTAACCTCGTACTCATGGGCACTTAGAACAACTGACAGATACGCAAAAAGAATCATTTCAGGGAGTGATAGTGCTATGAAGAAAATAAAACACATGAGACTGTAGGTGGCACGAGGGGGAGGGGAGGCTACTACTACAGATGGGTGATCTGGGAAGACCTCTCTCAGGAGGTAACCTCTGGGCTAAGACCCACATGATGAAGAGTCCGTCATGCAAAGATCTAGGAGAAGATGTTTCCATCTGAGTGAACAGCAAGCACAAAGGCTGCCAGAGAGAGGAGCAAGGCACATGTGAGGAACAGAAAGGTCAGTGTGGCAGAAGCAGCACAGTAAGTAAGCAGGAGAGTGAGGCAAGACAAGGTCGGAGATGTAGGCAGGGGGCAGATGGTGTAGGCTTGCACAGGGGACTTTAATCTAAGTAAGAAAGTTTATATTAATAAACATTATCTGTATACTGCTAAAGAGCCCTGGCGGCGCAGTGGTTATGCGCTCTGCTGCCAACCAAAAGGTCGGAGGTTTGAAACCACCAGCCACTGTGCAGGAGAAAGATGTAGAAGTCTGCTTCTGTAAAGATTTACAGCCTTGGAAACCCTATGGGGTAGTTTCACTCGGAATTCACTTGACAGCAGTGGGTTTGGTTTTGGTTTCTATACTACTAATAGTAATACACGACTCACAGTTGAGTTAGTCACTAGCCAACTATGGCAGCAATTCTTAATCTTTTTTAGGCCAAAGACCTCCCTCTCTCCACAAAAAGGATGATACTTACACAAAGTTCTACAGGTAAATTAAAGACCCCCGTTGGGGTCCCTGAATCTCACCTGAAGAATCTCTAATCTATGGAAGTGATTATGCTGGTGTGGGCAGGTATGACATCTAATAAGTCAGTATTATCACAGTATTCTAGAACAGGAGAAACAGCTTGGGGTTCTGGGATAAGACACCTGGCTTTGCCACTTATAAGCTATATGAACTTTGGCCAAGTTACTTAAACTTCTATAAAAATGGCGGAGTGGGGGCATCTGACCACCTCTAACTTCATGAGGGGGAGAGAGAATCAAGATCAACGGCCCATGGCTGATTCCTATGAGCCGGAGGTCACAGATACCGCCTCTCTCCAACCTTTTCACCAATTCTAACACCAGCTGTTCCTCCCACGGCACTCTCTACTGCATTTGATAATTCTTTGCAGTGGCCACAGAGAACTCACAGACCATATGCACGATTAATGAGGTTCATTAGGGAAGTAACAGGTTACAATTCAGGATAAGAAACGACTCAGGATATAGTTCTTCAATCAGGACAGATTATTTTCAGCCTTGCCCGCAGGCACACCTCTCCCTGGCCCTTGGCCTCTCGGGGCCCCTCAGCCTCTGCCCTGCTCCGGCAAGTGTTACAAAACTGTTTAGCTCTGCCAATAAGTGCCCGGAGGCACCCACTCTGCCAGCAAGCCTCCATCTTGCTACATGGGCCAGGAAGTCCACCATGCCATCTCCTGCCAATCTCCTGGTTCTGCTGTCTCTACTGCTGCTGCTTCTTGCCATCTCCAGTGTTACAGCTCTTTCTCTGTCTCCTCAGTCTAGGAGTTCTGAGCACAGGGATCTCAGGTCCCAAGGAGACGTTCCACTCCTGGCTCTTCCTTCTTGGTGGTCTTGAGGTCCCCCTTTCTGCCTCTGGGATGGTTCATTTTAAGCCTAGCAGGATGGCAAAACTGACCAATCCCCTCATTAAGGTTCCATACATCTTATTTGCACGGTCCCATTCCCACTAGAGTGCCAGGCACCTTATTTGCATAGTCCCACCCAATCATTTGGTGGGAGTTACAAGACCATGATGAGAAAGCCCATATAAAAGCAATTCTTTGCACCACACCCCCTCTGAGTTTTGAGTGATGTAAACAGTTTGCATTCTACTACAAACTGAAATGTTGGTGGTTCAACCCCACCTAGCAGTGCACAGAAGAAAGGCCTGACAATCTGCTTCCATAAAGATTACAGCAAAGAAACCCTATGGACTTCAGGTCTACTCTGTAACACACAGGGTTGCCATGAAGTTGATGGCAAAAGACTGACAATATCTCCACCAGAGGGCTCTTATGATGACTGAAGCACAGGTGTAAAATACCTCACACCTCACAACCTGGCTCGCTCCAAGGAGGTTTTCAAATGCTATTGTTGTCTTAGATCTTCCCCATCAAATCCTGTTTGACAATTTAAAAAACCAGTTGCCTTCGAATGGATTCTGTATCATGATGACCCTATGTGTTTGAGAGCAGGACTGCATTCCACAGGGCTTTCAATGGCTGATTCTTCAGAAGTACATCACCAGGCCTTTCTTCTGAGGAGGCTCTCGTTAGACTCAAACTTCCAACCTTTTGGTTAGCAGTCAAGCGCATTAACCATTTGCACCACCCAGCTACCCCGTTTGACAACTAGTAGTAGAATATTCTGAAAATGGTTACAAGAGAACCCAGAATTCTCCAGAGAATTAGCAGCATTAAGTTTGACTTATTTCCTCCACTCAATTTTGGTTCCTCTCTCTAGGACAAACACCTACAAGAAAGAATTTGCCACTGGTTTAAAGAACCAAATAAGATTAACATGCTAAAAGAAGAAACCTTAAATATACACAGACGATAGGTTGTTTTCTATGAGAACTGAAAAAACAAAATTCTTATATTTAAGTAATGAACTTTGTTTACAACAAAGGCATACAAGTTTGACCTTTTACTTAAATGCTTTAGTCAATGAATTATCAGTTTGTGATAAACAGCTAGCTTTTTCCGGACTCTTCAAGGACACAAAAGAAAAAATAAAAGGCATGTTGTGAGAAAGAGTGAAGTGCAGCAGTTCAAATAATGGCAAAACCAAAGTAAAATCCACAAAAATGAGAGGGTTGGTACAATCAGATTATTAAACAATTAGGAAAAGATGTGACGCTCCCTCACTAAATGAGATTCAAGTCTCACTGAAGAAGGGAACTGAAACTAAATGACAGTGAGGCATATGTGGCTGGAAGAAGTGTAGACTCAAAATGCAAATATCTTAATCATCAGCCAGCTAGAAAAGACTCCCATACTCTAGAACACAGCCCAGGGTAAGAAATACAATTTACTTACCAATCCAGACATATATACATATGGGTATGCTTACCTTTACCACATGTAACACACAGACATTTCCCTACTCTATTCCACAGGAAAGCAAAAATGCTGTAGCTACTCACTAGTCTGATTTCACAATTCACTCATGGGTTGAAACCAGCAGTCTGAAGGACACTGAACTAGGGTGTTACCACACAGGAAAAGCTCAGAACCTCTTGTCTAAAGTGCTTTCATATCTCAGCATTCAGCTGAAAGCAAAAAGACAACTAAACAACGCAAGCAATAAAGCACTTGGCAGGATCCAGGACCAGAGAAAGGACCAGGAAAGGTTTTGACCGGACTCTGCCTCAACTACTTATGTGACCTTGGGTAAGCCACCTTCTGAGCCTCTGTGAGTACGGATTAGGTGAATGTTCACGGAGGCCATAAATTCCAGAACTCTAAGATAGCAAAAGCAAAATTAACTCTGGTAAAGAATGAAGTCTCATGACAATATTCATCTGATACAAAATGTAACACTGACAGTAGGCAATGCATCAGCCAGGTGTTTAATGAGGCTAATTGAATTTTCTTGGTTCTTGTGAGAAAAGCACACAGTGAAGAGTTTGGCGTACTGGTTAAGAGCTTGGCTGTTAACCATAGGGTCGGCAGTTCAAACCCACCAGCAACTCTATGTGGTAGCTCTACCCTGCCCTAGAGGGTCGCCCTGAGTCAGAATGGACTCGACAGCAATGGGCTTGGGCTACAGATTTAGTATATTTTATAAACATCAGGGACATACGTGATAGCCACAAATGCAGGGGTGGCCTAAGTCCCTCATAAACGGGGGCTGGAATAGTTGTCTGATCCAAAAGAAAAACCATCAAGGCTTGTGTGCTCTTAGCCGACACCTGCTCCTCCTTGATTCAACCCATCCCCAATGCGTCCACGTTTATCTTGAGATTCGAGGACACACTCCCCTAGCAGCAGCAGGGACCAGACTAGGAACCCCGTGTGGTGTGTGTGTGGGGGGTGGGTGTGTGTGTGTGTGTGTGAGACAGAGAGAGAGAGAATACATGAACACCCAGAAGAAATGCGGGAAAATGAACAGGAAATAAAGTCCGGCGGCCCTTCAAGCCTGCGTAAAGGGCCTGGCATCGCAAAACCAAACCAGGGTCAAGGCAGTCAGTTCGGGCAGTGCGGGTGAAGACTGGCAAAGAGCAAGAAACCAGAGTCAGTCCTGAATATGAAAGGGGCGGGGCAGAAATAGACGAGTTACCATGCCGCCGAGCACTTCGTCCTGGTCGTCTGTGAGAAGGAGCACCACATTGGGTCTCCGAGAGCTCGCCGCCGCCCCGGAGACCCCCAGGCAGCTGCCCTGGAACAGCAACAGCAGCAGCAGCGCTGGGTTGCAGCCACTGTAGGCAGGTAAGCGACGGAAGCTGCCCCGCCAGGGCCCACCTGGGGCCAGAAGCAGGCGCCGCATGGCGGACAGGGCGCCAGGGGACTCCGGGACCGGTGGAGGGACGCGCAGGTGGCGGGAGGGCGAGAAGTTGATAAGCAGCAAGAAGAGAAGCCTGTGCAGTGAAGGCCGAGATTTGGGGGGAGGGTAAGGTGTCAGGCGTTTTCGCCCCAGGCGCGATCACATGATCCGGGACAGGGGGCGGAGCACGCCGTGCGGTCACGTGACGGGCGGTGGCGGATTAGGCCGGGCGGGGCGTGGCTGTCGGCGGAAAGGGAGCGGAGGGCGGACGGGAGCAACGGCGAGGGAAATCCGGAAAGTGACAGAAAAGCGGGGAACGAGTGGGATGAGAGGGAGACTCAGGCTTGCTTCCAGCAGAAGCTCTGCTTGGGTTCTGGTAGGACCTATTTCTGAGCATTTGATGGAAGGACTAAAGTGGAGGGAAGATTAGATGAAAACATGAGAGTCATCAAACAGTAGCCAGTTGAGAGAAAGGGAAAGGAGAAATGTGGCTGCCGGATATTTAAGATCAGTAGGTGGATAAAGTGTGAGCTCTACCATATTTACACCCAGGTCAGCGAACACTACGCTTAATCATATTTAATTTTCTCTATAACTTGTGAGGTGGGTATTAACATTCTCATTTTGCTCAGCTATTAAATTTAGAGCGATGTCAGCTATTAATCGCAAGTCTGGTGTAATTTTGCTATTCCACTGATGACACAGTGGTTAAAAAAAAACGAGTTAGTGATATTCTGACACCCTTACCTTAATAATCTGTGGTGAATTTTTAAGATCCTGCTTGGTAGATGTTGGAGGTTGTACACATTGAACAAAAACAAAATCCCTGAAATATGGTCACCCAACCACATTATTAAGTAATCATAGGGGGGTGGAAATTCTGTGAAACACAGAGCTCCAGACATTTCAGTGGTTACTCTGCTGAAGTATATGAGAATATAAATATCCCTGGCAAGGTAAACCTGTCGAGCCTATGTTCTGACTCAGTACAACAGGATGACGATTTATGTAACGCCATTTCTCTTCAATTTGTCATTCCAGGCATAGTAGACCATATGATTGTCTGATTCAAAATGGCCAATTCCAGTCCATTTCAGCTCATTAATGCCTAGGATGTCGATCTTCATGCGTTCCATTTCATTCTTGACGATTTCCAATTTTCCAAGGTTCATACTTCATACATTCCACATTCCAATAATTAATGGATGTTTGCAGCGGTTTCTTCTCATTTTGAGTCATGCCACATTAGCAAATGAAGGTCTCCAAAGCTTGACTCCATCCACGTCATTAAGGTTGACCCTGCCTTGAGGAGGCAGCTCTTCCCCAGTTGTGTTCTGAGTGCCTTTCAACCTGAGGGTCTCATCTTCTGCTACTATGTCAATGTTCCGCTGCTACTCATAAGGTTTTCACTGGCTAATTCTTTTCAGAAGTAGACTGCCAGGTTCTTCTTCCTAGTCTGTCTTAGTCTGGAAGCTCTGCTGAAACCTGTCCACCATGGTTGACCCTACTGGTATTTGAAATATCAGTGGCATAGCTCCCAGCATCACAGCAACACGCAAGCCACCACAGTACAACAAATTGACAGATGAGTATTCATTGTCAAAAAGAACATTTCAAGATCTGTTCTGAAGTACAACCTTATCAGTGATAGGATAATATCCATATGCTTACAAGGAGGTCTAGTTAATATGACTATTATTCAGATTTACATACCAACCGCTAATGCCAAAGATGAAGATATTGAAGATTTTTATCAACTTCTGCAGTCTGAAATTGATCATTCAATCAAGATGCATTGATAATTGCTGGTGACTGGAATGTGAAAGTTGGAAACCAAGAAGAAGGTTTGGTAGTTGTAAAATACAGCTTTGGTGATAGAAATGATGCCAGAGATTGCATGATAGAATTTTGCGAGACCAATGACTTCTTCATTGTAAATGCCTTTTTTCAACAACATAAACGCAACTATACACGTAGACCTCACTGGACAAAATACACAGGAATCAAATTGACTACATCTGTGGAAAGACATGATGGAGAAGCTCAATATCACCAGTCAGAACAAGGCCAGGGGCCAACTCTGGAACAGACCACCCATTGCTCATATGCAAGTTAAAGCTGAAGAAAATTAAAACAAGTCCGTGAGAGCCAAAATAGGATCTTGAGTATATCCCACCTGTATTTAGAGACCATCTCAAGAATACATTTGATGCATTGAACATTAATGACTGAAGACCAGATGAGTTGGGAGATGACATCAAGGACATCATGAATGAAGAAAGCAAAAGGTCATTAAAAAG
Organism: Dugong dugon; assembly: GCA_030035585.1. Lineage (NCBI taxonomy): Eukaryota > Metazoa > Chordata > Mammalia > Sirenia > Dugongidae > Dugong > Dugong dugon. The sequence goes on from CM057465.1 coordinate 19,866,895, forward strand.
GCAGGAAAGAAAGAAAAGACCAAAATGGATGTCAGAAGACACTCTGAAAGTTGTTCTTGAATGTAAAGTAGTTAAAGCGAATGGAGGAAATGATGAAGTAAAAGAGCTGAACAGAAGATTTCAAAGGGTGGCTTGAGAAGACAAAAGTATTATAATGAGATGTGCAAAGACTTGGAGTTAGAAAATGAAAAGGGAAGAATACACTAGGCATTTCTCAAGCTGAAAGAACTGAAGAAAAAATTCAAGCCTTGAGTTGCAATACTGAATGATTCTATGGGGAAAATATTGAATGATGCATGAAGCATCAAAAGAAGATGAAAGGAATACATAGAGTCATTGTACCAAAAAGAATTGGTTGACATTTAACCATTTCAGAAGGTAGCATATGATAAAGAACCTATGGTATTGAAGGAAGAAGTCCAAGCTACACTGAAGGCATTGGCAAAAAACTAGGCTTCAGGAATTGACGAATACCAATTGAGATGTTTCAACAAACTTCATATGAGAACATTTTTGTGATATTGTCTGTAGAAAATATTACTGGAGCCCTGGTGGCGTAGTGGTTAAGAGCTACGGCAGCTAACCAAAAGGTAGGCAGTTCGAATCCACCAACTGCTCCTTGGAAACCCTATGGGGCAGTTCTACTCTGTCCTGCAGGGTCACTATGAGTATGAGTTCTAGAAAGGTAATAGATAATGTGTAGTATTTCCTCTAACGTAGTTAATCAGTATTTGTTCAGAAAATGTTTTTCACCTCTACAGCTCATTATTGGTAATATATAAATTTTCAGTATTGTCAAATTTCAGAAATCAAATTTTGTTTCAATATGAGCATTTCAAGTTTTCTCACACAGCTGCTAATCTTATGTATTCTTTGAATTGAAGGTACTCATTAGTCATCAATATACTTATTGTAGTCATGTATTATTAGTTTTATGTTATCTTCATTGATGTCAACTGAGGTCAAATCAGAAAGAAATTTAAAAAATTTTAATGTGTTTATATAATTCACTTCTCTTCATGAATTAAATTATCAAACAATACAAGAACCTATTTATTAATTTTATTTGCAATTTATCTCTTCCCTTTAATGAATTAACTGCTTGTGTCATGATCTGAAGAAAACTGTTACTATACATTTCTCAACATCAGAATAACTTCTCTTGATTTCCTCATTCATGTATCACTTTGTTTTTATTTTCCATTAATTTTTTAATCTGAATTTTATATCAGTGCTTTAACAAAATAAATTTAAAAATTACAAAGGCAGGTACCTATTACATCCATTCACATCAGGAGTCAGTGGTCTATCACTGTTTTTTGTTTTGTAAAAATGGCATCCATAACTGTGTTAGTTATCTCGTTCTGCTATAACAGAAATACCACAAGTGGATGGTTTTAACAAATAGAAATTTATTTTCTTACAATTAGAAGGCTAGAAGTCTGAATTCAGAGCACTAGCTCTAGGGGAAGGCTTTCTCTCTTTGTCAGCTATGGAGGAAGGTCCTTGTCTCTTCAGCTTCTGCTTCCTGATTCCATGGAGATCTCCATGTGTCTTGGCATCTATCTTACCCCCATTTCTGCTTCCTAGCTTGCTTGTTTAACATCTTTCATATCTCAAAAGAGATTGACTCAAGATACACCCTACACTACTCCTGCCTCCTTAAGATAACAAAGACAACCCATTCCCAAATGGGATTATAACCACAGGCATAGAGGTTAAGATGTACAACATGTATTTTGTGGGGACACAATTCAATCCATAACAATAACAAAACATACACCCATTCAACATATTCTACATGTATAGTGCAATGACATTGGTTGTATTCTTCACACTGTGCCACCATTCTTCCTATCGCTACCCATATTGCTTCAGCACCATTAACTTAGAGTCTGTGTCCCCTAAACTTCTCCTCTGTGTTTTACAGTTACTGTTGTCATGTAGATAATTATTTAAAAGAGCCCACTGCTCGAGGCAAACATCCTTTACTAGTTAAGCTTAACTGTTTAGTTTAAAGATGACTTCATGGGATAATTACAGTTCAAAGCTCAAAGATTATCTCAGGACAATAAATCTGGGGTTTCCCCCAGTCTCTGTGGGTCCAGTGAGTCTGGCTTCTATAAGAATTTGAAATTCTTTTAGACATTTTTCCTCTTTTTGATCAGGATCCATCTATTGGGTCCTTCATCAGAACGTACAGTAATAGTAGCTGGGCATCATCCTGTTCTTCTGGTCTCATGCTAATGGTGGTAGTAGTACATGGAGGCAGTTAGACCAGCAGTCCATTACCTTCTCTGATTCCTGGGTCTCTGTCTTCCTCTGGTGTTCCAGGCAAATAGAGACCAATCGCTGTATCTTGGATGGCTGCCTACAAGCTTTTAAGACCCTGCGCACTACTCACTGAACAAGGAGGTAGAACAGAGTTTCTAAAAACAATATGAGGCCAATTGACTGGACAGACCCTTGAAACCATGACCCTAAACCTTGAACCAAGAAAACTCATCCCATGAAGTGTTTAGCTGTACCTAAGTAGTATCAACAACTGCTGCCTCTTTTTTTTAAGTTTATTGTTATTATTTGGCTGCTGTGGTTATAAAATTGTATATAACACTATGTTTGCCATTTTACCCTTTTCTGGTATACATCTTAGTGATACCAGTTATGTTATCAAGTTGTATAACCATTACCCTTAGTCGATGCCAATTTTCCCAACACCGTAAACAAAATTTCATTACATCCCAGAAATTGATTCCCTCTCTCCCTTCCCCCTCCTGCCCCTGGTAATGACTAATAACCATTGGTTTCTATGTATTTACCTATTCTTGTCAGTTCGTGTAAGTGTGTTCATATAATTGTCGTTTTGTGATTGACTTATGTCACTCAGTATAACGTCTTCGAGGTTCATCCACATTGTAGCATGTGTCAGGACTTCATTTCTCTTTAAAGCTGAGTAATATTCCATTGTATATATGTACCACATTTTGTTTATCCATTCATCTGTTGATAGACAGAGGGAGCCCTGGTGGTGCAGTGGTCAAAAGCTACAGCTGCTAACCAAAAAGTCGGCAGTTCGAATCCGCCAGCGACTCCTTGGATATCCTGTGGGGCAGTTCTACTCTGTCCCGTGAGGTCGCTATGAGTTGGAATCGACTTGATGGCAACAGATTTAGTTTGGTTGGTTTGGGTTGTTTCTACCTTTTAGCTATTGTGAAGAGTGCTGCAGTGAACATAGGTTATCTGTTCATGTTGCTACTTTTAGGTCTTAAGGTATAGACATAGGAGTGGAATTACTCAGTCATATGATAGGTCTATTTTTAGTTTTCTGAGGAATTGCCATACTGTTTTCCTCAATGGTTGTACCATTTCACACCCTACCAGCAATGAATAAGGTTCTGATCTCCACATATCCTCTCCAACATTTGTTATTTTCTTATCACTTGTTTTTTCAGATGTTCCAAAATATGTTTCCAGATTATAGTTAAAATGTTATATCTGATTGGTAAGTAGTGTCTGGGGTCTTAAGAGCTTGCAAGTGGCCATCTAAGATACAACTATTGGTCTCTTCCCATCTGGAGCAAAGGAGAGTGAAGGAAACCAAACACTCAAGAAAGAAGTTAGTTCACAGGACTAATGGCCCACTCGAACCATAGCCTTTTCTAGCCTGAGACCAGAAGAGGTAGATGGTATCCGGCTACCACTTCTAACTGTTCTGACCAGGGACATAATAGAAGGTCTCAGTTAGCATGGGAGAAAAATGGAGAACAAAACTCAAATTCATAAAGACCAGACTGAAACTGAACTGATAGAGACTAGAGGAACCCTCGAGACTTTTGCCCTAAGATACCCTTTTAACTTGGAACTGAAGCCATTCTTGGAGGCCGCCTTTCAACCAAATAATAGATTTGCTTCTAAAATAAACAATAACACCCATGAGGAATGTGCTCCTTTAAACAATCAACTATATGGGACCAAATGGTCAACATTTACCCAAAAGCAAAGATAAGAAGGCAAGGAGGGGCAGGGAAACTGGACAAGGTGGGGCTGGTGAGAGTGCTGACACATTATGGAGACTGTAACCAATGTCACGGAACAATTTGTATATGAATTGTTGAATGGGAACCAATTTGCTGTGTAAACTTCCACCTAAAACAAAATATTTTTCAGAAAATGTTGTATTTGAGTTTTATCAACTATTTGAATAAAGTTTTTACATCTCATTTGTGTTTGGATTTCTTTTCTGAGTTATTAAAAATTTATTTTGGAGAACATCCTTCTTAGTCTAGTCAAGTATACGAGACCAAATGGGCAACACCTGCCCAAAAGCAAAGACAAGAAGGTAGGAAGGGACGGTAAAACTGGACGAAAAAACACAGGGAACCTGAGGTGGAAATGGGGAGAGTGCTGACACATTGCGGGTGTTGCAACCAATGTCACAAAACAATTTGTGTATGAATATTTGAATAAGAAGCTAATTTGTGTTGTAAACTTTCATCTAAAGCACAATAAAATTTAAAAAAATTTAGAGTCCAAGAATTGTCATTGAACCTATGTTGCAAGGCCTTTTGTAATGGGCAGACCATTTCATTACGCTTAGACTCTTCAAGGAAAAATCCGTATGTGTTAAAATGACATATGTGTTAAAAAATACTCCATATAGAGTTGAACCTGGAAGGTCCAAACACATAAAATAAAACACTTAACTGTTACAAAATATCTAAGTAGTTAACACCTTCAGGTACTGTGATGGCGGCCTTTTCTTTAACAAAATTAAGGTGATGCACTGTGCGTGGCTCATACTCTGCAAAGTGTGTTTTAAAGAGTGTGCAGCCCTTTCTCCTAATTGTTATAATAGCACTGCTGACATATGACGGATTGTGAATGATCTCCAACCACAGATTAGAATAGCCCAGATCTAGAATTACTTTGTTGAATGAAGTCTCAGATTAATTTTTTTCAGTTTACCAAAAAAGTTAAAAATTTCTAATAGCATTTCCAACTGATCAGGGTTTGTCACATCCAGTATAGAATGCATAATAGTGTTATTATTTGGTGTCTGGTTATGTATTTGATTTACCTTTTTTAAAAGATTGTTTTGGTAAAATAAGTCATTTTTTCATTCTGATATTTTCCCAAACAATTAGTTGAAGGATTCCCATGGAATTTCTATTATAGGAAGAACACTACTATTCATCATGACTTCCGCAGGGTAAATTTCTTAAACATTTAATAACCCCAAGACTTCTACCTCTGGCCATGATGGAGTAACAGACCGGATTAACCCTCCTGCTATAATCAGCTAGAAAACAGTACAAAATATATGTTTCTGCACAATGGACAACAGTCAGTGCAGAACTGTGATCCATGAGAGAAGAGAAACAATTGCCCTAGTTTTCCTCATGGAGGCATGTTCTGAACCAGGGACCAAGGAAGAGGATCACATGCAAAGCAAAGCTATTTTGCTTAGGTGAGGGATAAAGATCAAAGTTAAGGGAAACTGAGGCTGCTGGAAGTTGTGGGACAGAGTTCCAAAGAGGAGGAAGCTACCTAGATTTAAAAAACTCCATAAATCTGCATATATATCCTCTTGATTCTCTGATAAACACTAAAATGTGCCTTCACAGGGTAAAACGCCACAAGGGCAAAGTCCAGAATGACCAAAGATATATGAAGTAAATATTTCTGAGAGGGGTTGGAGATGTTTGAGATACAACCAGCCAGAGGGGAATAATCCTCCTTGATTACAAGGGACGTCCAGTAAATACCCCCAGAAAGGTCATGCCTTAGTAGTAGGGTTAAACTCTTAGGAATAAAAAGTTCTCCACACCCACAACAAGAAAGCTTAAAAACAAGCCTCAAAAGATCAAGCTGATCTGCAAGTAATTTAACTTGCCTGCCAGAATAAAGGCCAGCACTCTTTGAGGGAAGACACAAAATCTAGATTCTCAACAATATAAATTCACGATGTCCTGCATTTAATCAAAACGAAAAAACTAAACATGTCCCCAAACAGAAAAATGTTACTCATAACCAAGAGAAAAATCAGTCAATAGACACAGATGAGAAATGACAGAGATGAAGGAAATAACAGATCAGGGGTTTAAACCTATTTTTACTATGTTCAAGTATTTAAAGGGAAATATGAACCAAATGAGAAGAGAGGCGGAAGAAATCAAAACAAAATGAAACAAAAGTGAACAATTAGAGCTGAAAAATACAGTATCTGAAATAAAATATTCACTGTATGGATTAACAGAAGATTAGACAATGTAGGGGGAAAAGGATAAATCAACTTGAAAAATATAGCAGTAGAAAATATCCAAAATACAGCAAAGAGAGGAAAAAGACTGAAAATAAAAATGAACACAGCCTCTGTGACCTATGGGACAAAATCAAATACACTGTCATTCATATGATTGGAGTCCCAGGAAGAAAGACATGATTATTTGAAGAAATAGCAGCTGAAAATTTTTCTGAATTTGAAGAAAAGTATAATCCCACAGACCCATGAAGCTCAGCAAACTCCATGCTGCATAAACACAATGAAGATCAGAGGGAGACATATCATAATCAAAATCAGTGATATAGAAAAATTTTTGAAGTAGTCAGAGGGAAAAAAATATATTACAGAGGTACAAAGGCAAGAATATCTGTAATGGTTATTTTTTTTTAAATTTTTTTTATTGTACTTCAGGTGAAGTCTTAGAGAACAAATAGTTTCTCATGAAACAGTAGTACACATATTGTTTTTATGACATTGGTTAACAACCTCACAACATGTCAACCCCCTTCCTTCTCGACCTTTTTTTTTTTGGTGAAAATACACATAGCCAAAGATACACCATTTCAAAAATTTCTAAATGCACAGTTCAGTGACATTGACTACGCTCTTCCAATTGTGCTGCTATTCTCACTTTAGATGAAGGCTTACAGAACAAAATAGTTTCTCATTTAACAGTTACTACACATGTTGCCCTATGACAATGGTTAACAACCTCACAACACGTCAACACTATCCTTACTCAACCTTGGGTTCCCTATCACCAGCTTTCCTGTCCCCTTCTGCCTTCTGGCCCTTGTCCCTGGACTGCTGTGCCTCATTAGTCCCATTTGGTTTTATGGGGCTGTCCACTCCCTGGCTGAACGGTGAACCTCGGAAATGACTTCACCACTGAGCTAAAAGGGTGTCTGGGGGCCATACTCTCAGGGTTTCTCCATGTGATGGTTATTTTATGTGTCAGAACTCAAACTAAGACAATGTCTGTAGTCTTCTTAAGAAACTATGCAAAATAGAAGACAATGGAATGGCATTTTTAAGGTGCTGAAAGAAAGAGAAAAAAAACTGTCAATCTAGAATTCTATACTCATCAAAAATAATTTTTAAAAAAACAAAGACAAAATAAAGACCTTTTAAGACAAAAAAATCTGAAAGAATTTATTGCCAGCAGACTTGCACTACAAAACATGCTAAAGGAAATCCTTCAGGTGGAAGGAAAATAATTCCAGATGGAAACTCAGATATACACATAAAGAGCACAGAAATTGGTAAATATGTGGATAAATTTGTGATATGCAGCTAAAGCAGTACTTAGAGGGAAATTTTTAGTTTTAAAGTTTGTAGTAGAAAAGAAGCAAGGTGTAAAATCAGTGATTTAAGCTTCCACTTTAAGAAGCTAATAAAAGAGGAGCAAAACCAAACCCATTGCTGTTGAGTTGATTACGACTCATAGTGACCCCGTAAGACAGAGTAGAACTGCCCCATAGGATTTCCAAGGAGCACCTGATAGATTTGAACTGCCGACCCTTTGGTTAGCAGCCAAACTCTTAACCACTACACCACCAGAGTTTTCCATTAACATCATAGAGGTTAGGATTTATAGCAGATAGGATAATCATATCAGATCACAAAATGATGGACAACCACACAATACTGGGAATCATGGCCTAGCTAAGTTGACACACATTTTTGGGGGACACAATTCAATCCTTAACAGTTTGCCAGGGTATCATAACAGTTTGACCAATTGAAATTGTTTTTAGTAATATCTACATGAAAATATCTCTTATCCAGTTTATATTTGAGTCTCTGCAAATATAGGAATCACAATTTTGAAAAAATAAATGATCTGTCATCAAACACCGTTGAATGAGATTTTTGCTTATCATAATAGACTATGTAAAAAGACTTAACGAACTCAACAAATTTCACCCCAATAACCTGCTGTTGATGTTTGCGCATGATCTTGTTCATCATACAAATTGTGTTTTTCTTTACTATTGCTTTAATCCCTTTTCTGCCTTTTTGTTTTCTTTTTGCAAGTGTTCTGATTCTCTTAATCTCATTCATCTCCTTTGGTATTATTGTATCTAGAGTTCTAAGTGATTGTGATTCTTTTCCTTATCCTTATGATTTGGATATGGAAGTTTTAGTTTCCATTGTGGTATAATGAGAAAACTTTTGACATTTTGAGACTTCTGTCAGTCTTTCTTTCCACTTGAACTTCCATTGACGTATTTACATATTGGTATAATAATTCCAAAATATATAAAAAATTATTTTGAAATTAAGTCAAAGAACAACTTAAATAAGTTTAAAAGTGCCTCTATGTTATATGAGTTATAGGATTGTATTGTAATTCAAGTACTTTAATGCTATATACATTGACTTGTTTATTGATGAATATGTGTGTAGGAGTTTCATCACTGGAGGACTTGCTTCTTCAGGCTGTTTCACACATTGGTGCCAGTTTTACATATTAATTTGTCTAGAACCTCTAGACTTCATTAAGGAGAGTATATGTCAGATACACTAAAATGTCATGGAATATGTTGAGATGAATAAAACATGTGACTTCACAAACTACTTGCTGTATGTAGTACAGGGGCCCTAGCAATGTGTTCACATGGTCATATATATATATTTTTTAATTTGCAAAACTAAGACTGTCTTAGTCATCTAGTGCTGCTGTAACATAAATACCACAAGTGGATGGCTTTAACAAAGAGAAATTAATTTTCTCACAGTCTAGTAGACTAGAAGTCCAAATTCAGGGCATCAGTTCCAGGGGAAGGTTTTCTCTGTCTGTCAGCCTTCTCAGTCTTCCCCTGGACTAGGAGCTTCTCTGTGCAGGGACCCTGGGTACAGAGGATGTGCTCTGCTCCCTGCTTTCTTGGTGTTATGAGGTCCCCCACTCTCTGCTTGCTTCTCTCTCGTTTTATCTCTTGTGAGATAAAAGGTGGTGCAGGCCACACCCCAGGGAAACTCCCTTTACATTGGATTAGGGACGTGACCTTAGTAAGGTGTTACAATCCCACCCTAATCCTCTTTAACATAAAATTACAATCACAAAATGGAGGACAACCACGCAATACTGGGAATCATGGCCCAGCCAAACTGATATGCACGTTTTTGGGGGACATAATTCAATCCATGACAAAGACCATTTAACCACATTTGATGGAGATCTCTCTTTCCATTTCGACTTTCCCTCCATCGCTTCCCTTATGTTGGGTGGCAGTGGAGGGGTTTTGGACATTTTTTGGATCTGACTAGGGGAAAGTTGAGTTGGGAATATACTTTGCTTGGGTTTGTGGTTGTCAGTTAATGTTAAGTCTCCAATACCACCTACAATAGAACAGAGACACGTAACATGTATATAGCATAGAGACAATTTTAAACTTACTTAAATTGCTCTTTGCATGACTTAATTTCAAAATAATTTTTAAATATATTTTGGCATTATTTATCATACCAATATGCAAATATGTTAATAGATATTCAAGTGGAAAGAAAGACTGGTAGAAGTTTCAAAATGTCAGTTGCCCTATCCTGACCATCTTCGTGATTGTAGGTATGTTTGAGTCAGTTCCTGTCTTCCAACCTATGGGGCTCATTTTCCAGCATATCAGACAGTATTCTGTTGTGACCCATAAGGTTTTCACTGGCTAATTTTTGGAGGTAGATCATCAGGGCTTTCTTCCTAGTCTGTCTTAGTCTGGAAGCTTTGCTGAAACCTGTCCACCATGAGTGTCTCTGTATTTGAAATCCTAGTGGCATAGCTTCCAGCATCATAGAAACATCCAAACCACCATATACACCAAACTGACGGATGGGTGGTGGTGCTTGGGTTTAATGAAATAGTGACTAGTAGTCATTTCCTTGAATATTTAAATAACTGCTAGCTATTCAAGTATAGATAAGTTCTGTTTTGGGAAATTTCCATGAAATGAGAAAACATGAAGTATGATCAATAGTTGTTTGCAATTGTTTATGCTGTATTATAAGATATATTCCTGACAGGAAAGAATGTCTGTTTTGACTAAGTGTCAATGAGAACCAGATCCTCCATTTATCATTTTACATGCCTGATGGTTGTAATGATTTCCTATGAGCTAGCTTCTGGCTCCATACACTTTAAACCTTCTTTCTCTTGCACTATTGCATACTTCTGGTGCCAGGCATCAGGGGCCACTTCATATCAAGGCACAACTTCTGGTCCTACATCTTTGTGTCATGATCCCCAACTACAACAGCTGGCAATGAACTATAAACGGAAGTGACTTTGAATCACATAAATTCAATTAAACCCAAGATGAATGTGTCCCAAGTTTAATCATACTTACAATTGACTGTGAATCACCTAAGTATTATCCATTAAATCCAAGCCAGATGTGTTCATCTTAGCTAGATCCCAGAGGATGTTGATAAGGTAAGAGTGCAGGGCTAGCCACATAATTTGTGGAGCAAAGTGCAAAATGAAAATACAAGATCCTTGTTCAAAAAGCAGGAAAAAAGTGCCACTAATGGTACTAAAATATAAAGCTTTTTCCCTTAAAAACATTTTATTGCTTATAAAACGTAATAGGGGTTATAGTGATACATGAGTTACAACATAATCTTACAAATTACAAAAATTTTTTTTGTATCATTTCATATAATACAATAAATAAAAATACTTTATTAATGTGATACCTTGATTGCTCATAAGATTTTTCTGATTCATTTTTCTGGAAATGCATTTATTAGGCCATCAGAATTCATACTTTATCAACTGCATTTTCAATTGATAAATGTCAGTCACTCTTGACAAATGCAAGAGTGTAAATTATTTACTTTATTTTTTTATTGTACTTTAGAGAAAGGTTTACAGAACAAATAGTTTCTCATTAAACACTCAGTACACATATTGTTTAATGACATTGGTTAACAATCCCACAACATGTCAACACTCTCCCTTCTTGATTTTGGAGGACCTTTTTTTTTGGTGAAAATATACATAGCAAAAGTTACACCATTTTGAAACTTTCTATATGTACAATTCAGTGACATCGATTACATTCTTCCAGTGGTGCTGCTATTCTCACTATCCTTTTTCAAATTATTCCATTACGATTATTTCCAACTTACTGCCCCCTACACTTCCCATCAAGCCTTTTGAGTTGCTGTTGTCAATGTGATCTCACATAGATAATTCTTTTTTTTTTTTTTTTGTACCTTAGATGAAGGTTTGCAGAACAAATAGTTTCTCATTAAACAGTACACGTAGTGCCGTATGACAATGGTTGACAACCCCACGACATGTCAACACTATCCCTTCTCAACATTGGGTTCCCTATCACCAGCTTTCTTGTCCCCTGCTACCTACTAGTCCTTGTCCCTGGATTGCTGTGCCTCATTAGTCCCGTTTTGTTTTATGAGGCTGTCCAATCCCCGGCTGAACGGTAAACCTCAGGAGTGACTTCACTGCGCTAAAAGGGTATCCGAGGGCCATCCTCCCAGGGTTTCTCCCGTCTGTCAGGCCAGTAAATCTGGTCTTTTTTTTGTGAATTAGAATTTTGTTCTACATCCTTTTCCAGCTCTGTCCTGGATCCTCTGTTGTAATCCCTGTCAGAGCAGTCAGTGGTGGTAGCTGGGCACCATCTAGCTGTACTGGACTCAGTCTGGTGGAGGCCATGGTAGTTGTGGTCCAACAGTCCTTTGGACTAATCTTTTCCTTGTATCTTGTTCTCTTCATTCTCCCTTGCTCCCAAAGGGGTGAGACCAGTGGAGTATCTTAGATGGATGCTCACAGGTTTTTAAGACCCCAGATGCTACCCACCAAGGTAGAATGTAGAACATTTTCTTTATAAACTGTGTTATGCCAATTGAGCTAGATGTTCCCCGAGACCATAGTCCCCACAGCCCTCAGCCCAGTAATTTGGTCCCTCAGGGAGTTTGGATTTGTCCATGGAGCTTCCATGACCTTTCCCTGGACAAGTTGTGCTGGCTTCCCCGGTATTGTGTACTGTCTTACCCCTCACCAAAGTTACCACTTACCTATTGTCTATTTAGTGTTTTTCTACTCTCACCCCTCCCCTCCCTTGCAACCATCAAAGATTGTTTATTTTTGTGTGTAAACCTATTCATGAGTTTTTGCAGTAGTGGTCTCATACAATATTTGTCCTTTTGTGATTGACTTATTTCACTCAGCATAATGCCCTCCAGATTCATCCATGTTGTGAGAAGCTTCGCAGATTCATCATTGTTCTTTATCATTGCGTAGTACTCCATTATGTGTATGTACCATAGTTTGTTTATCCATTCATCTGTTGATGGGCATCTAGGTTGTTTCTGTATTTTTGCTATTGTGAACAATGCTGCAATGAAGATGGGTGTGCATATGTCTATTCGTGTGATGGCTCTTATTTCTCTAGGATACATTCCTAGGACTGGGATTGCTGGATCAAATGGTATGTCTATTTTTAGCTTTCTAAGGAAGCGCCATATCGTTTTCTAAAATGATTGTACCATTTTGCATTCCCACCAGCAGTGCATTTAAGAGGCTCCCTGCAGCCTCTCCAACATTTGTTATTTTCTGTTTTTTTAATTTGTGCCAGTAATGCTGGAGTGAGATGGATCTCACTGTGGTTTTGATTTGCATTTCTCTAATGGCTAGTGATCTGGAGCATTTCCTCATGTGTTTGTTAGCCACTTGGTATCTTCTTTGGTGAGGTGTCTGCTCATTTCCTTTGCCCATTTTTTAATTGGATTATTTGTCTTTTTGTTGTAGAGGTGGTGGATTTTCCTGTAGATTTTAGAGATTAGACTTTTGTTGGATTTGTAATAGCCAAATTTTTTTTCCCGGTCTGTAGGTTCTCTTTTTACTCTTTTGGTAACGTCTTTTGATGAGCATAAGTGTTTAATTTTTAGAAGGTCAGCAATGGGTTAAATTTCCGATAAATTATTTCAAAATAGAAATTTTAGTATGTATAAAGTTGATGATGATTTTTTTTTACTTGTGCTTTAGGTGGAAGTTTACGGCTCAAGTTAATTCCTCATACAAAAATTTATACACATGTTGTTATGTGACCATAATTGCAGTCCCCACAATGTGGTGGTAGCACACTCCCCCTTTCTACCCCGGGTTTCCCGTATCCATTCAACCAGCTCCTATCCCTTTATGCTCTCCTATTCTGCCTTCGGACAGGTGCTGCCCATTTAGTCTCGTGTGTCTACTTGATCTAAGAAGCACACTCCTCACGAATATAATTTTATGTCCCATAGTCCAGTCTAAAATTTGTCTGAAGAGTTCGCTTCGGGAAGGGTCTCAGTTCTGTGTTAACAGAGGGTCTTGGGGCCATGTCTTCTGGGGTTCCTCTAGTCTCAGTCAGTTCATTAAGTCTGGTCTTTTTACGTGAATTTGAGTTCTGCATCCCATCAGGGACTCTCTGTTGTGTTCCCTGTCAGGGCAGTCATTGGTGGTAGCTGGGCACCATCTAATTCTTCTGATCTTAGGCTGATGGAGTCTCTGGTTTATGTGACCCTTTTGTCTCTTGGGTTAATATTTTCCTTGTGTCCTTGGTGTTTTTCATTCTCCTTTGCTCCAGATAGGTTGGGACCAATTGATGCATCTTAGATGGCTGCTCACTAGTTTTTAAGACCCCAGACGCCACTCACCAAAGTGGGATGCAGAACATTTTCTTAATAAACTTTGTTATGCCGGTTGACCTAGATGTCCCCTGAAACTATGGTCCCCAGAACCCTGCCCCTGCTACTCTGTCCCCTGAAGTGTTTGGTTGTGTTCAGGAAACTTCTTAGCTTTTGGTTTAGTCCAGTTGTGCTGATTTCCCCTGTATTGTGTGTTGTCTTTCCCTTCTCCTAAGATAATTCTTGTCTATTATCTAGTTAGTGAATTCCCCTCTCCCTCCCTACCCTGGTAACTATCAAAGAATGTTTTCTTCTGTGTTTAAACCTTTTCTTGAGTTCTTATAATAGTGGTCTCATACAATATTTGTCATTTTACAACTGACTAATTTCACTCAGCATAATGCCTTCCAATTTCCTCCATGTTGTGAGATGTTTCACGGATTCATCATTGTTGTTTATCATTGCATAGTATTCTGTTGTGTGTATATACCATAATTTGTTTATCCATTCACCTAGGTTGTTTCCGTCTTTTTGCTATTGTGAACAGTGCTGCAATGAACATGAGTGTGCATATATCTATTCCTGTGATGGCTCTTATTTCTCTAGGATATATTCCAAGGCGTGGGATTGCTGGATCATATGCTACTTCTATTTCTAGCTTTTTAAGGAAGCAGCAAATCAATTTCCAAAATGGTTGTACCATTTTACATTCCCACCAACAGTATATAAGTGTTCCAGTCTCTCCACAAGCTCTCCAACATTTATTATTTTGTGTTTTTTTGATTAATACTAGCCTTGCTGGGGTGAGATGGTATCTCATTGTAGTTTTGATTTGCATTTCTCTAACGGCTAATGATCATGAGCATTTCCTCATGTATCTGTTAGCCACCTGAATGTCTTTGGTGAAGTGCCTGTTCATATCCTTTGCCTATTTTTTAATTGGGTTATTTGTCTTTTTGTTGTTGAGGTTTTGCAGTATCTTGTAGATTTTAGAGATTAGACTCTGATTGGATATGTCGTAGTCAAAAATTTTTTCCCAGTCTGTAGGTTGTCTTTTTACTGTTTTGGTGAAGTCTGTTGATGAGCATAAGTGTTTGATTTTTAGGAGCTCCCAGTTATCTAGTTTCTCTTCTGGTATTTGTGCATCATTACTTATGGTTCGTATTCTGTTTATGCCATGTATTAGGGCTCCTAGCATTGTCTCTATTTTTTCTTTCACGATCTTTATCGTTTTAAATTTCATATTTAGGTCTTTGATCTATTTTGAGTTAGTTTTTGTATGTGGTGTGACATATGGGTCTTGTTTCATTTTTTTGCAGATGGATATCCAGTTATGCCAGCACCATTTGTTAAAGAGACTATCTTTTCCTCAGTTAACGGACTTTGGGCCTTTGTCAAATATCAGCTGCTTGTAGGTGGATGAATTTACATATGGATTCTCAATTCTGTTCCACGGGTCTATGTATCTGTTGTACCAGTACCAGGCTGTTTTGACTATCATGGCGGTATAATACATTCTAAGATCAGGTAGTGTGAGGCCTCCCACTTTGTTCTTCTTCAGTCATGCTTTACTTATCCAGGGCCTCTTCTCTTCCCAAATGAAGTTGGTGATTTGTTTCTCCATCTCATTAAAAAATGTCAGAATTTGGATAGGGATTGCAGTGTATCTGTAGATCACTTTGGGTAGAGTTGACATTTTCATAATGCTGTGTCTTCCTATCCATGAGCAAGATATGTTTTTCTATTTGTGTAGGTCTCTTTTGGTTTCCTGCAGTAGTGTCTTGTAGTTTTCATTGTATAGGTCTTTTAAGTCTCTGGTTAAATTTATTCCTAAGTATTTTATGTTCTTGGGGGTTATTGTAAGTGATATTGATTTGGTGATTTCCTCTTTGAAGTTCTCTTTGTTGGTGTAGAGGAATCCAACTGATTTTGTATGTTTATCTTGTGTTCTGATACTTTGCTGAAATCTTGTATTAATTCCAGTAGTTTTCTCATGGATTCTTTGGGGCTTTCTGTGTATAAGATCATATCATCTGCAAATAGGGATACTTTTAGTTCTTCCTTACCAGCCTGGATGCCCTTCAATTCTTTTTGTTGCCTTACTGCTCTGGCTAGGACCTCTAACACAATGTTGAATAAGAGTGGTGATAAAGGGCATCTTTGTTTGGCTCCTGTTCTCAACCGCAATGCTTTCAAACTCTCTCAATTTAGGATGATGTTGGCTGTGGGCTTTGTATAAATGCCCTTAATTATGTTGAGGAATTTCCCTTCTACTCCTATTTTGCTGAGAGTTTTTATCATGAATAGGTGTTAGACTTTGTCAATGTCTTTTCTGCATCAATTGATAAGATCATGTGGTTCTTATCTTTTATTTATGTGATGGATTACATTGATTGTTTTTCTAATGTGAACCATCTCTGCATACCTGGTATGAATCCTGGTTGGTCATGGTGAATTTTTTTTTTTTTTTGATATGTTGTTGAATTCTATTGGCTAGAATTTTGTTGAGGATTTTTGTGTCTATGTTCATGAGGGATATTGGTCTGTAATTTTCTTTTTTTGTGGTGTCTTTCCTGGTTTGGTATCAGGGTTTTGCTGGTTTCATAGAATGAATTTGGGAGTATTCCATCCTTTTCTATGCTCTAAGATACCTTTAGTAGTAGTGGTGTTAACTCTTCTGTGAAAGTTTGGTAGGATTCTCCAGTGAAGCTGTCCACGCCAGGTGTCTTTTTTGGTTGGGGGCGTTTCAATTACCTTTTTAATCTCCTCTTTTGTTACAGGTTTATTTAGTTGTTCTACCTCTGTTTGTGTTAGTTTAAGTAGGTAGTGTGTTTCCAGAAATTTGTCCATTTCTGCTAGGTTTTTAAATGTTGGAGTAAAATTTTTCATAGTATTCTGTTATGATTCTTTCAATTTCATTTGGGTCTGTTGTGATATCACCCATATCATTTCTTACTTGGGTTATTTGCTTCCTCTCCTGTTTTTCTTTTGTCAGTTTGGCAAGTGGTTTATCAATTTTGTTGATCTTTTCAAAGAACCAGCTTTTGGTCTTGTTAACTCTTTCAATTGTTTTTCTATTCTGTATTTCATTTATTTCTGCTCGACTTTGTGTTATTTCCTTTCTTCTGGTGCCCAAGAGCTTCTTTTGCTGCTGTCTTTCTATTTGTTCAAGTTGTAGGGTTAATGTTTTCTTTTTGGATGTGTGCATTTACTGCTTATCTTAGTCATCTAGTGCTGCTCCGACAGAAATACCACGAGTGGATGGTTTTAACAAAGAGAAGTTTATTCTCTCACAGTCCAGTAGGCTACAAGTCCAAATTCAGGGTGTCAGTTCCAGGGGAACGCTTTCTCTGTTGGCCCTGGAGGAAGGTCTGTGTCATCAGTCTTCCCTTGGTCTGGGAGCTTCTCTGCACAGGAACCTCAGGTCCAGAGGACACGCTGTGCTTCCGGCACTGTTTTCTTGGTGGTGTGAGGTTCCCAAATGTCTCTGCTTGCTTTTCTCTTTTATATCTCAAAAGAGATTGGATTAAGACACTATCTAATCTTGTAGACGTCATCAGTATAACCTCATCACAGTGATAGAATTCACAGCACATAAGAAGATCACATATAATCTCATCATAGTGATAAAGTTTACAACACATAAGGAAATCACATCAGATTACACAATCATACAAAACTGGGAATCATGACCTAGCCAAGTTGCTACACATATTTTTTGGGGGACACAATTCAATCCCTGACACTGCTATAAACTGACTTCTGAGCACTGCTTTTGCTGTGTCCCAAAGGTTCTGGTAGGATGTGTTTTCATTCTCATTTGATTCTGTGAATTTCTTTATTCTGTCCTTGATTTCTTCTATAACCCAGTAGTTTTTGAGCAAGGTGTTGTTCAGCTTCCATGTATTTGATTTCTTTTCCTTGCTTTTTCTGTTATTGATTCCACTTTTATGGCTTTTTGGTCAGAAAAGATGCTTTGTAATATTTTGATGTTTTGGATTCTGGTAAGTCTTGCTTTGTGGCCTGATATGTGGTCTATTCTAGAGAATGTTCTGTGTGCATTGGAAAAGAAAGTATACTTGGCTGCTGTTGGGTGGCGTGTTCGGTATATGTCTATGAGACCAAGCTGGTTGATTGTAGCATTTAGATCTTCGGTGTCTTTGTAGAGGTTCTTTCTGGATGTCCTATCTTTCACCGACAGTGGTGTGTTGAAGTCTCCTACTACTATTGTGGAGCTGTCTATCTCTCTTTTCAGTGCTGTTAGAGTTTGTTTTATGTATTTTGGAGCCCTATTGTTGGGTGTGTAAATATTTATTATAATTATGTCCTCCTGGTGTATTGACCATTTGATCATTATATAGTGCCCTTCCTTATCCTTTGTGGTGGATTTTACTTTAAAGTATATTTTGTCAGAGATGAATATTGCCACTCCTGCTCTTTTCTGAGGGTTTTTTGCTTGATATATATTTTTTGCATCCTTTGAGTTTTAGTTTGTTTGTGTCTTTAAGTATAAAGTGTGTCTCTTGTAGGCAGCATATAGATGGATCGTGTTTTTTTTTATCCTATCTACCACTATCTGCCTCTTTATTGGTGCATTTAGTCCATTTACATTCTGCATAATTATTGCTAGGTATGAGTTTAGTGCTGTCATTTTGATCTTTTTTTGTGTGTTGTTCACAGTTTCTTTGCTCCCCTTAATTTTCTGTGCTGAGTTGTTTTTCTTTATGTATTTTCATCTTTTTCATTGTTGTTGATTTTCTGTTTGCTGAGTCTTTTTATTTTTGTTTTTTATTTTTACTTGTAGATTTGTTAGATTCCTTTGTGGTTACCTTAATATTTACCCCTATTTTTCTAAGTTTAAACCAATCTTTTATTTCTTTATATCACCTTGACTTCCTCTCCATATGAAAGATCTATGACTACATTTTTAAGTCCCTCTTTTTTGTTTTAATGTTGTCATTTTTTACATATTGACATCTGTTTCCCTATTTTCAGTGTTTTAGCTTTGATTTATTTTTGTGACTTCCCTATCTTGTTTGATACCTGGTTGCTCTGTCCTGTGTTTTAGTCTTGAGTTGTTACCTGATGTTATTGATTTTCTAACTGGAGGAATCCCTTTAGTATTTCTTGTAATTTTGGTTTGGTTTCTGCAGATTCCCTAAACTTCTGTTTATCTGTAAATGCCCTAATTTTGCCATCATATTTGAGAGACAGTTTTGCTGGATTTATAATTCTTGGCTGGCAATTCTTTTCCTTCAAGGCTTTATATATGTCATCCCATTGCCTTCTTGCCTGCCTGGTTTCTACTGAGTAGTCCGAGCTTATTCTTACTGACTCTTCTTTGTATATGACTTTTCGTTCATCCGTAGCCACTCTTAAAATTCTCTCTATCTTTGGTTTTGGCAAGTTTGATTATGTCTTGGTGACTTTCTTTTGGGATCTACCTTATGTGGGGTTTGATGAGCATCTTGGATAGATACCTTGTCATCTTTCACAATATCAGGGAAGTTTTCTGCCAACAAATCTTCAACAATTCTCTCTGTATTTTCCATTATCCCCCCGTGCTGGTACTCCAGTTACTCATAGGTTATTCCTCTTGATAGAATCCCACATAATTCTTAGGTTTTCTTCATTTTTTTAAATCCTTTTATTTGATTTTTCCTCAAATAAGTTGGTGTCAAGTGCTTTATCTTCAATCTCACTAATTCTGACTTCCATTGCCTCAATTCTGCTCCTATGACTTTCTATTGAGTTGTCTAATTCTGATATTTTATTGTTGATCTTCTGGATTTCTGGTTGCTGTCTCTCTGTGGATTCTTGTTGCCTGTAAAATATGTCATTATGCTCTTCTCTAATCTTTTTAATTTCCTCTGTTGCATGTTCTGCCTTTTGCTTACTTTCCTTCCTAATCTCTTGAAGATTTCTGTATATTAATCTTTTGTATTCAGCCTCCGGTAATTCCAAGAAATTTTCTTCCCCTGGAAAATTTCCAGTTTCTTTATTTTGGGAGCTTGCTGAAGCCATCATGGACTGCCTCTTTATGTGATTTGATATTGACGGTTGTCTTCAAGTCTTCTGTAAGTTATTATATTTATTTATTTGATGTTTGCTTACTGTGTCATAGCTTCTTGTTTTGATATGCCCAAATAGGCTGCTCATGTGGGCTAGCCCAGTTACCAGCACCCTTGAAGCTTCAATGTCCTGCCCCCAGGTGGTCAGGCCTGCCACTAAGTATGTGAGCCGAGGAGTCTGCCCACTCCTCCTGTATGGATTCAGCTCATATGTCCAGGTAGTCGGCCACCAAGAGTGTGGTGCAGGCTCTCACCTACAGTCTTAGCTAGGCATGGGTGATTGGTGTAGGCACAGGCATCTGGCTGCAGCAGGCGGACACAGGCTGAGGAAGGCAGGGGTCCGACGGCCACCCCCTTGTGTCCAGGAGGAAAGCGTGTCCCTGTTCCCTAGAGCGCATAGATGGGTGGGTTTTTCAGCCAGACTATTAGCACCCAATGCTGTTGGCTGTAAGGACTGAGGTGGTTAGTTGGCGTGGGTGGAGCCACTAGTCCTCAGGTCCCTGATGTGGGTAGGTGAAGACCCTGCTTAATGGGCAGAGCAGTGTCAAATGTCACGAACCTGCCACTTCACAGCTGAAACAATTGAAGTTAGACTTCAGGTATATACCCTGTTGTACTGTGGTAATGAGGGCCTACGCTATTGAAATTGGCCCACACAAGTCTATGCAGGGGGAAAGGCACTCAAAGTCCGTGTATCCTGTATGTCTGTGCCTAGGCGAAGTAGCTGTGCCTACCCTGAGTTCCTGACTTAAGGGAGCCGGCAGATTATTTTTGCCCGTTTGTTAACTTGTTCAGTCTCCAAGACCGGGAGAATGGCTCAGGGCGTGTGACGGCTCCTACCTCCGGCCCAGGGGACTCAGCAATTGCTGAAGCTGGTCCGGGACCCAGTGCAGAGCAGAGTGTGGGAAGTTAAATGGGAGAGATGTTTTTCTCTAAGGGGGATGTTTTTGATCTACGTGGTAGGCCGGACGCAATTACTTACTTTCGTGGATCGAGGGCTACTTCTCACTGGTTCTGGATGGCCGAGTAGACTCTCTGCTGCTGGGTCTCTCGCACTGCGGAAAACGCCTCCCGAGCACCGCTGCTTGCCTGCCTCACCGCTCACCCACAAGCTGATCTGGGCTGTAGGACTCAGGCTCTGGCTGGTTCAGGTCTAGCAACTCCTTGCTGCTTCTGAAAACCGTCTCTCCCTTCCCCTGCCACTCAGTCTGGTTCCTCAACTTTGCCTTTGATGTTCAGGGCTCCTACATAGTCATATATAATCAATTCACTTGTTTTTTCAGGTCTTGGTTGTAAGAGGGAACACTGGAAGCATCTGACTACTCCGCCATCTTGGCCCTGCCCTCCTTCCTGATCTCTTGAAGAGCTCTGTGTATTAATCTTTTGAATTCTACCTCTAGTAACTCCAAGGGCTTCTCTTCCTCTGGGAGGTTTCTTGGTTCTTTGTTTTGGTTGCTTGCTAAAGCCATCATGATCTGCCTCTTTATGTTATTTAATACTGACTGTTGTCGCTGAGCCATCAATAAATTATTAATTTATTTTATATTTGCTTACTGTGTCCTAGCTTCTTGTTTTGTTTTCTTGTGATATACCCAAATAGGCTGGTTGTGTGAGCTACTTTGATTATTGGCATCTTTGAAGCTCTGACGTCCTGTCACCAGGTGATTAGTGCTGTTACTAGATATGTGAGCCCAGGTGCCTGTTTACTTTTCTTGTGTGGATTCAGCTCAGGTGTCCAGGTTGTTGGTCACTGAGTGTGTGGTGCAGGCTCTCACCTATAGTCCTACATTGGCATGGCTATATAGGGGTGATTGGAGCAGGCACAGGTATCTGGCTGCAGTAGGGGCCTATGTGCTGAGCAAGGTAGGGGGCTGATGGCTGCCCCTGAGTGACTGGGTGGAAGGTGTGGCCCTGTTCCCTACAGCACATAGATGGGTGGATTTTGCAGCCGGCTTTTGGACACCCAGTGCTGTTGGCTATAAGAACTGGGAGACATCACTTATTCTCAGACCCGTGTCTTGGGTGGGGTAGCTGTAGCCACCGGTCTTCAGGCCCCTGATGTGGGTAGGTGAGGACCCTGCTTAATGGGTATGGTCGTGTCAAATGCCCTGGATGTGCCACTCTGCCTTAGCTGTTGCAGTTGAAAATAGTCTTCAGGTATATACCCTGTGGTCCTGTGCTAATGAGGGCCTATGCTGTTGAAATGGGCCCACACGGGTCTATGCAGGGGTGAAAGACATTCAAAGTCTGTTGACCCCTTATGCCTGTGCCTAGGCCAAGGGGCTGTGCCTGCTCTGAGTTCTTGGCTTAGGGGAGCTGGCAGATTATCTTTTCGTGTTTGTTAATTTTTTCGCTCTCCAGAGCTGGGAGAATGGCTTGTGGCGTGCAACGGGTCCCACTTCTGGCCTAGGAGGCACAGCAGTCTCCGAAGCTGGACTGGGACTGGAGCAGAGCAGGGTAGGGGTGAGTAAATGGGAGAGAGTTACTTCTTAGAGGGGGAATGGTTTTTTTGATCCTGTGAGGTAGGTTAGACGCTTGCACTTAACTTTCGCAGATTCAGCACTGCTTCTCCCTGGTTCCAGAGGCTTGAACAGACTCTCTGCCGCTCAGTTTCTCCTGGTGTGGAAAACGCATCCCGAGCACTATGGCTTGCCTCAGCCTGTGTGCTGGCCGATCCAGCCTGCAGGGTGCTGGCCAGGTCACGTCTGGCAAATCCTCACTGCTTCCGAACTGTCTCTCTCTCCCCCTGCCACTCAGTTCAACTCCTCAACTTTGTCTTTGATGTTCAGGGCTCCTAGATTGTCATATATAATTGATTCACTTGTTTTTTTGGGTCTTTGTTGTAAAAGGGACCACAGGAAACGTCTGACTACTCCACCATCTTGGCCCCACCTCTTGAGTGGATGATTCTTGTGGAGCAGTTTTTCTAAAAAGATTTAACTATATGCAAATCCATTTCTTGTAATTCTGAATTTAATTTTAAATGTAAAATTTATACAATGGCATTGTAATGTTTCCTCTGACATTTTCTGTAACTTGTGGAAATTGTACAAGAAATCCAAAGTGGCTTCAGTGTTTGTATATAATTCAAAATGCTTGTTTATACATACTATCACTATATCTTCAATAGCAAGGAAAATCATTTAAAAATTGTTTTCCTCATTAATAATTGATTCATCTCAAGCTTAGTATTCTTTTCCATCAAATGCAATGATCTTTAAATTTAATTTCTATTTCTAAGCCGGGGGATATTTACTTTGCCATATTGCAGAAGTTTTCAAAACCAGAGATTTTAAACTCTTTTCAAGAATTCTAAGAACTCTTTGCTATGTGCAGGCCAATGAGTTTCTCTAAATATGACCTTTCTGACCTTGGGTTTGTAGTTGTGCTGAGATGATTTGCTAAGCCACAGTCTTGCAAAAGGATTGGTTAGTCAACTATGCAAATAAGGTGTGTAAAACACCTGCAGGGATTGGTCAATTACTATGCTGACTAGGTGGCTGTGGCTGACTGAGAGGATTGGTCAGTTTTACCATCCTTCCAGCCTTAAAAGAGCCAATCCCACAGAGGTTTAAGGGGAACCTCACTACCATCAAGAAGAAGAGCTGGGAATGGATCACGTCCTTTGGAACTGGGGTCCCTGCTCCGAGGACCTCCTAGACCCAGGAGACAGAGAGCTGTAACACTGAAGACAGCACGAAATGGCACAAGATGGTGCAGTGGCACTGGGGGCAGTGGGGTGAGTCAGCTGCAGTGATCTTCCTGACCCACGGAGTGAGAGAGTTGAGCACCTTCAGGCAGCAGACTTGCTGGCAGAGTGGGGTGCCTCCGGACACTTGTTGGCAGAGCCAAAAGAGCTGTAACACTTGCCCAAGCAGGGCCAGGAGGCAGAGCTCAAGCCTGAGTGGGGGCCGGCGGCAAAGGCCAAGAGTGAGGCCTGCTTGCAGGCACAGCTGAGAAGAAGCTGAGAGTTGTCCTGGTTAGAAGCTGTCCTGACGAACTATATCCTGTATCCTGTTACTTCCAAATTGATCCTGATCCTGAATTTAGCCTGTTACTTTTCTAATTAACCCCATAATCGTGAGTATGGTCTGTGAGTTCTGCGTGGCCGTTGCAATGAATTATCCAACCCACCAGGGAAATAAGAGAGTGCTGTGGGGAGGATGGCTGGTGTCAGAATTGGGAAAAGGCTGGAGAGTGGAGGTACGTTTGACCTCCACCTCAAAGGCATCAGCTTTGTGCTGATGCTGATGCTGATTCTCATTATCCTCCCTGGAGTTAGAAGACTTCTGCTGCCACTACATTACACTATGCTTTATCACAACGTTGATGTGTACATTTTCATTTTGTAATAATTTGCTGACAAACTTTACTGTCTGAACAGTGGCAGTTCCTGTCCCTTCTCTCAGGGTAGTGAGAGGGGGGAGGTTATCATTTGTGCAAAGACCAAAGGGATGAGATTTAGGGAATGAATGAGGGAGCTAGGCTTCCACAGCAGAGCCCAGTGCTACTCCTATGCAGAGCCCCTTTTCTCTCCTGCTGCTGCGGCAGCTATGGCCACTGTGGCTGCTTGCCTGCTGCTTTCTCCACTATCTGTTGCTAACCTGGGCTCAGGTCCCTACCTGGCCACCTTGAGACCCTGAGGTGTCCTGGACTGTGCCAAGGCATGTAGCTCTGCCAACTACTTGTTGCCCAAGCTGCTTGGCGTTCCCCCTGGCTTGGTATTTCTCCATTGTTCATGCCCATGATCCATTGTCCCATTGGACTTCACTTACAAAACACAAGTTCAAAGATAAAAGTAGTAACCATTTCCAGATGGTGACAACAGAGCATTAAACCAAGCATGGTACCCTCCTGAGAGTGGGGCTTTGTGCAGCTGCGCAGCTCACGTGGCCATAAAGCTGGTCCTGGCAGCAGGTCTGACCTGTGGTACAAGTAGTCTTGCTGCTTGGGCCATACAATCGGGGAAACCCTATGGTGTTCCAGGTGTCAGTGGTGGAAAACTATACAAGGTGGAGCGAACTCCAGCAGGAGAATCACAATGCAAGCCCCTGGGATTTTGGAGCAAGGTCATGCCATCCAAAAAGCAGGAATTTTGCACCTTTTGAAAAACAGCTCCTGGTATACTGACCACTGTTAAGAGATGAAACCCTTGATCATGAGGTACCAAGTGACCATGCTTCCTGAACTAACTATCATGAGTTGGATCCTGTTGGATCCACCAAGTCATAAAGTTGGATAGGACCAGCAGTAATTCCTCACAAGATGAAAATGGTACACCCAGGATCAAGCATGAACAGGACCAGAGGGCACAAGTGACATGAACAGGTAGCCCAGACTCCCATACCACTCACCGTGGTTACGCCAGCTGTCCTCTGTGAGCTCACATCCACAGTCCCGGATGACCAGATTAAGGAAGATCAAAAAGCCCAAGCTTGGTTTATGGATAGAATAGCTTAGTATATAGGTGCAAGCTGGAAATGGATGGCCCCTGCATTACAGCCTCACTGTAGGCTGGCCTGGAAAGACAGTGGTGAGAGAAAACCATCCTAATGGGCAGAGCCTCAGGTGGTCCTGACCATCCAGCTTGTGTGGAAGAAGTGACCTGAAGTTGGAATATATATGAGCTCACTGGCTGTGGTGAATGGCCTGGCTGGCTGGTCATGGTCCTGGAAGGAAAATGATTGGAAGACTGGAGACAAGGAGGTCAGGGGTAGAGACTTGTGGATGGACGTACAGGAACAAGCACAAAGTGTGCAGAGCTTTGCCATGTGTTATATCCTCCCGCATTTGTAATGAATTATCGATGGATTCACCATGAAGAGGCACTAAACAACCAATTAGACAAAATGACTTAGCCAATTGATGTTAGCCAGCCTTTGTGCTAGGCACATCACTTACTCTAAAAGAATGTTACTTGAGTAGGGGTGAGAGATCAGGTTTGATTCCCAGTTCGTATGCATTGAGCAATCACAACCTTTCCTGATAATATTGCAAAGGAAAGGCTATATTCTGTCACTTTGAAGTCTAATATAATTAATAACTAAGTATATCTTCAAAGTTCTTCTAAGCACTCAGATTTTATAACTTAAATAGTCCACCCAGTGGTGCCTTGGAAGAAAGGCCTGGCAGTCTACTTCTGAAAAAGCAGCCATTGAAAACCCTATGGAGCACAGTTCTACTCTGATACATATGGGATAAATCAGAGTCAATTCGACAGCAACTTTAAAAAAAAAAAAAGTACTGACTGTCTGTGTATCACTATACATTTCCTAAGATCTGTCTAAGGCTCGATGGCTTTTAAAAGTACAGGTAATCCCCAGCTTACGACGTATTCTAGTTACGACGAATCGCACTTACAACTGTTCTTTTTTTCTTTTTGGTACATCTTATCATTAGTATATCTTCCTGGGAGGAAGTTAGAGGAAAATGCATGCAGGGGATATGGAAAAAATTGCTGAATTATGTCAACATGCTCCAAGCATTTCATCAGGGTAATATGATCAAGAGATCGGTGGAAAAATCATACGTATTATTGCTGATGTGGAACAGCACACAGATCATGAAGAAGGGGAATTGATAGATCAGCACTTAATGGATTTTGAAAAGAAAGAAGTACTGAAGAGGAAAGAAATTATGAGGAAGAAGAAGGAGAGAAGTTGCCAAAAAATTCTTACAGTGAAAGGGTTAGCTGGAGTTTTTTCTAAACTAAACCAGGGGCTTCAGTTGCTTGAAAACATGGACCTAAACACTGATCGCTTTGCTAAAGTTGATAGGCAGATTTGGGAAGCAGTGAGATGTCATTGTGAAATACATGAAGAAAAAAACAAAAGAACCATACAGACAACTGTAATTTTCTGACTAGAAACGCCATTCCCAGCGATAATCCAAAACCTTCTACAAGAGGAGTTATTGCTGCAGCTGACAAAATGCCAATGTTGTTCAACTCTTCTTCATCATCGGAGTAAATTTTTATGATTCTTGTATTTTTTTAATATATGTATGTATTAAAATATATCTGTAAGTTTATATGTAATGTTTCCAACCCCAAAAGACGAAGATTGGATGTATAAAAATACTGATAATAAAAGGCAATATAATAAAAACTAAAACAAAACAAAAAAAATGTGGTATTTGACTTACGTCAGAACCGATTTACATCGGAGTCATTTTTTTTCAGAAGTTGGGGACTACCCATACTAAAACCCTTTTCTATCACTCATCCCAACTTTTAGGATTGAAAAATACAAGAATCTTTTTCACATTTGGTGTAAAAAATGAAATTACAGATTGTATTATATCCCAAGCATATAAATAAATTGTAATCAGCAAAATTAAAAAGCAAAACTGAGTTCCCATGAGAACAAGCTGAAACCCAGTGATGAACTTTTGTATTTCTCATGTGACTCTGGGAATGAGTAACCTGAAAGATTAGTGTAGAAGGTTAACGGCTAGATTTTAGAAACCGTCCATTCCAAGCATAACATGGGTTTCATCACAGCAATTCAGTCTTTGTGTGTTTCTGCACATGCTGAAAAATTATCAAATTATCAAAAATGTTGAGAGTCTTGTTAAGTTAGTTTTAAATGATAAATGTCGAAAAGTTATTGGCAAAACCCTGATGTCTATACAGGTTTGGAAGTAATTTAAATGGTCATAGTCTGTATGTGGAGCCCTGGTGGCACAGCGGTTAAGAGTTGGCTGCTAACAAAAAGGTCGGCAGTTTGAATCCACCAGCTGCCCCTTCGAAGCCCTTATGCGGCAGTTAGACTCTGTCCTGTACGGTGACTATGAGTTGTAATCGACTTGAAGCCAATGGATTTGGTTTTGGTTTTAGTCTATAAATTGCAGTTTATAGTCTACAGTAAATTGTACTCAGTTTAGAGATGTTTCTTCTTGTTGTTAGGTGCTGTCAAGTCGATTCCAACTCATAATGACCCCGTGTGACAGAGGAGAACTGCTTCATAGGGTTTTCTAGGCTGTGATCTTTACAAGAGCAGATCCCCAGGTCTGTCTTCTGTGGAGCGACTGGGTAGGTTTGAACCACCAACCTTTAGGTTAGCAGTTGAGCGTTTAACCGTTTGTGCCTCCAGGGCTCCTTAAATGTTTCTTAGCTGCTTAGAATTATAAGTCAGTATTGGACCTTGTATTCAAGTTGTATCTGGTATAACAGTAGTATAATTACAAGGATGTGTCGCTTAACATCCGTTAGGAGAAAGTCCGACTGCATGTATGTCCGTGGACCCAAAAGGTTATCTCAATTAGGGAATGGGACGTCTAGCGGACGTACTTAGCTGAGTAGGGAGATCCATCTCTCTCTCACTAGCTCTCCCTATCTCTCCTAGCCCTGCTTCCGCCCCAGCCCCGGGGCGGCAGGAGGAGGGGGTCCAAGGGGCTCACCCCCGGCTGCCGGTTCCCCAGTGCTGGTCTCAGGCAGGGACTGCGCAGATGCCGCCGGAGCGGCGAAGGGGGATGCCCCACTGAGGCTGCTGCACCCTTAGAGCCCTGCGCGTGACGCTGGCCCGGGGTCAAAGGCTCCTCCCGCGGTGGCGGTCACCGAGCAGGTCTGGGGTGGGCAGGACTGGAAGACTTTAGAGCTTATTAGGGGAGACGGTGAAGGCGGGGAGGAAGGAAGCGAAAGGAGCCAGCGGCTTGGCGGGCCGAAAGGCGGCAGGCTGGACGGCGAGTGCGCGCCCTGGTGGGTGGCCGGGGGCCAAGTGTCTCAGAGACCGGATGGTAAAGATGCAGGATGGCGGAGCCAAAGTTTTCAGGCCTCTTCGCCTGGTGGCGGAAGCCTGGGTCCTGGTTTGACCATTGACTTTCCTGCCCGCCCTTCTCCTGTATATAATATGGTCTTCTCACAATGTCTGTAACTTCCTATTTCACCGAACATACTGTGGACATTAAGCGATGCATACCTGTATTTAAATATTGACTAAAGTTTCAAGCAAATTAAAATACTGATTATTATCGGTAACATGATTAACCTTAGTAAATCCCATTTTAGCTATTATCTTTAATCATGGTAAGTTTGGCAATAATGTTCTGTTAGAGCAAAGGGTTCTCTGTATTATATCTAATTAGTCAGCTTCAGAGATTTAAGGAACTTGCCTGAGGCCTTCCGGTCACCTGGCAGCAGCAGCTGAGGGTGGAAAAACCGTCTGCTCTTCTCCAACACCACCTCTAGGATTCTGTTTAATGGAATTCACTTTTTCTTAGAAGAGTAGGTCATTGGCTGGTCTTTTCTCTAGTTTTCTTTTTATTCATTTATACTTTCAATTAATTAATTCAACAAATATTTACTGAATACCTATAATGTGCCAGGGGCTGTTCTAGGTGGTGGGGGTATATCAGTAAACAAAAGAAACATTAATTCCTGCTTTCAAGGAACTTACATTTTAGGGGCAGAAAACAGAAAATAAAATAAATTAGTGAATTATATAATATGTTGGAAACTGGTGAGCATTATGGAAAAAAGAGAGCAAGGAAGGGGTATAAAGGAATGCTGGGTGGTGGCAGGGAGGTGCAATTTCAAATATGGTGGTCAGATACAGTATGTAAGCTTTTGGAATTGGCTTTTTTCATTTAGTATAATTCTCTAAAGATTCATCCAAGTGATTCGTGTAATAATAGGTTATTTCTTTATATTGCTGAGCAGTATTCCATGGTATGTATGTAGCAGTTTGTTTAACCATTCACCTGTTGAAGAATATCTGGCTTGATTCCAGTGTTTTGCCATTACAAATAAAGCTGTTTTAAAGCTGAAAAAATAATATGGTGGTCAGGGAAGGACCCACTGAGAAGGTGACATTTGAGCAGAGAGCTAACACAGCAGGTGAGAGAAGAGCTATGTGGATATCTCAGGGAAGATCATTACAGAAAGTGCCTTGAGCAGGGTTTCCTTGTTGGTTTTTTATTTTAATTATTTCCTTTCCTCAGGTCATTTGGTAATGATAGGAAATGGGACATGATTTTTTCTTTTTTTAATTGTTTTATTGTGGTAAAAAATATGTATATATATATATATATATATATATATAACAACACTTGCCAATCCAATACTTTTTTACACATAAAATTTAGTGACATTGACT
This sequence comes from Dugong dugon, assembly GCA_030035585.1. Taxonomy (NCBI): domain Eukaryota; kingdom Metazoa; phylum Chordata; class Mammalia; order Sirenia; family Dugongidae; genus Dugong; species Dugong dugon. The sequence continues at coordinate 19,896,966 of CM057465.1, forward strand.
ATGTTCATTATGTTGTACAGCTATCACTACTATCCATTTCCAAATTATTCCACCACCATTAACAGGAACTCAGTGCCCGCTAAGCAGAGACTCTTCCTTTGCCCTCTCCCTCCTACCTCTGGTAACCACTAATAAATTTTGGTCTCTATATGTGGTGGTTAAGGTTGTGTGTCAACTTGGCTGGGCCATGATTCTCAGTGGTTTGGCAGTTGTGTAAAGATATAGTCATCCACCATGATGTGATATGATGTAATCAGCCAATCAGTTGTAAGGGGAGTTTCCTCGGGGGTGTGGCCTGCATCCAATATATATATGGACTTCTGGCAAAGCTTGCTTGCTTGCTCTGGATCCTGCGTCCGGCTTGTCATCATCTGACCTCCAGTTCTTAGGACTTGAGCCAGCAGCCTGCTGTGTTGCCTGCCAATCTTGGATTTGTCAGCTTCAGCAGCTTGTGAGCCAGTGGCCTGCCATCTGACCTGCTGATCTTGGGTTCGTCAGCCCCTGCAGCTACATGAGTTAGGAGAAGCCTCCAGCCTGATGCCTGACCCACAGACTTGGGACTTGCCAGCCTCTTCAACTGCGTAGAAGATAAATCTAGAGATAAATCTCTCTCTCTCTCTATGTATATACACTTCACTGGTTTTGCTTCTCCAGAAAACCCAGCCTAAGACACTATACATTTGCCTATTTCATGTAAGTGGGATCATACAATTTTTGTCTTTTGTGACTGACTTATTTCACTCAGTATAATGTTTTCAAGATTCTTCCATGTTGTAGTATGTATCAGGACTTCATTTCTCTTTATGACGGAGTAGTATTCTATTGTATGTATGTATCACATTTTGTTTATTCATTCATCTGTTGATGGATATTTAGGTTGTTTCCACTTTTGGAAACACTATTGTGTTTCCAAGCACTATTATTGTTAAGTTGCAGGAGTTCTTTACATACTCTGGATATTAAACCCTTATCAGATATATGGTTCCCCCCAGTTTTTCTCCCAATGTGTAGGTTGCTTTTTCACCTTGTTGATAAAATTCTTTGATATACAAAAGTTTTTAATTTTATGAAGTCCAATTTATGTATTTGATCTTTTGCTGCTCAGGGAAATGATTTTGAAGTTCTGATTAATACAGAAAATGTTGGATGTCAATGACCTATTGCTTTTCCTGGCCTCTTTCTCCATCCCCTACAGTTCATTTTGAATTTCTTTATTCATAGGTCCTGATAGGGACACCTTAAATGTGAATAGTGCTGAAGCCTAGTAGTTATCACATCTCTTTTTAGTGGGTGGAGACAGAGAGAAAGGGCTGGGATCAACTAAGAAAAGAGATCCAATCTCAGTGTTTCCTGCTATGAAAGTCCTCCTTGTTGCAAAGTTTGGCATATGAAGCAAGGCTGTCAGAACTTTATTCAGTGCAGGGAATGATAGAAAAAAAAGACCCCCCAAAACCAAACAACAACAAAATAATTCCACTCCCCCCATTTCATACAATTTTAAATTAAATGGAAATAATAGTAGTTAATACGGTTACAAATCCATAAAATAATAATTTTATATTCTGGATACCTAAGGGAAAAGTTTGAATTGAAGTTGTTAAGGATTTCATTTTAGTGGGATCCACAATCAACACCATGGAAGCAGTAGTCAAGAAATCAAGTGATGCATTGCATTGGGCAAATCTGCTGCAAAAGACCTTGTTAAAGTGTTAAAAACCAAAGATGTCACCTTGAAGACTAAGGTGCGCCTGACCCAAGCCATGGTGTTTTCATTTGCCCCATATGCATGCAAAAGCTGGACAGTGAATAAGGAAGACCAAAGAAGAATTGACGCCTTTGAATTGTGGTGTTGGTGAAGAATATTGAATATACCATGGACTGCCAAAAGAATGAACAAATCTGTCTTGGAAGAAGTACAGCCAGTATGCTCCTTAGAAGTAAGGATGGCGAGACTACGTCTCAGATACTTTAGACATGTTATCAGGAGGGATCAGTTCCTGGAAAAGGACATCATGCTTGGTAAAGTAGACTGTCAGCCAAAACGAGGCAGACCCTCAGCGAGATGGATTGACACAGTGGCTGCAACAGTGGGCTCAAACATAACAATGATTGTGAGGATGGCATAGGACCTGGCAATGTTTCATTCTGTTTTATATAGGGTTGCTGAGTGAGTCGGAACTGACTCGACGTCACCTAACAACAATAACAAAGGGAAAAGTTATAAAACTTCCCCTTTCCTTATATTAACTCCAATTTTAGAACGGGTCTGATTGCTTTCACTCGGTCTACATGTGTTGTGGTGGTGGTATCAAGGGACATCAGGCTTTTCTCTGTAGGGTCAGGCTGTATTATGAAAATGCCTTGAAAAATAAAAAGTGTGCTAAACAAACACAAAACACCATGACTGTTCATCAGGTGCACTGTTACTCCTTTCAGAAGTTTGGCAAGTATTTAATAGCACTAGGAAATAGATGAACATGCATCTCATCCATGATGAACTATGTATTCATCCATAATGAAAGCCAGACACTTTAAGGAATATGCCTTCCCAGCTAAGCTTTAAGAAAAAGTCAATTTGTAGTGCCTGGGGTCTTAAAAATGTGCCAGTGGCCATTCAAAATACAACAATTGGTATCTGTTCCCTGGAATAGCAGAGGAAGAAGGAGACCCAGGAATCAGAGAAGGAAATGGACTGCGGGTCTAATTGCCTCCATTGCCATGAGACCAGAATGGGATGGTGCCCAGCTACCATTACTGTACATTTTGATCAAAGACCCAATAGATAGATCCTGATCAAAAGGAGGAAAAATGTCTAACAGAATTTCAAATTCTTAAAGAAACCAGACTTACTGGATCCATTGAGACTGGGGAAGACCCCAAATCGATTGCCTTGAGATAATCTTTAAGCCTTGAACCAAAACTGTCCTTTTAAACTAAACAACAGTTTAGCCTGTCTAGTAAAGAATGTTCACCTTCAGCAGTATGCTCTTTTAAAGAATTATCTGTGAGATCTAACTTTACACAGTAACTGTAAAACAGAGGAAAGGTTTAGGGGACAGAGAGTCTAAGTTAACGGTGGTGAAATAATAGGGAGAATGGTGACACAATGTGAAAAATGTAACCAATGTCATTGTACTGTGTTGTCATTGTGTGCTGTCGAGTCAGTTCCAATTCATAGTGACCCAATATGACAGAGTAGAACTGCCCCATAGGGTTTCCCAGGCTGTCATCTTTACAGGAGCAGATCGCCACGTCTTTTCTCCCGCAGATCGGCTGGTGGGTTCTAACTGCTGATCTTTTGATTAACAGCCAAGCTCTTAACCACTGCGCCACCAAGACTCCTTCATTCAACTGTACATGTAGAACATGTTGAATAGATGTATGCTTTGTTATGTACATCTCCACCAAAAAAAAAAAAAAGGCCACTATATTCTTTGTGAAGCTTCAGGTTATTCAGCCTCTCTGTGCCTTGGCTTTCTCATCTGAAAAGTGAGGATAAAATAGTACTTACCTGTTTTATAGAATTAAAGTGAGAATTAAATAGGATAATTCATGTAAATCACTAAGAATGGTTTTTGGCGTACAAAGAGTGCTGAAAAATGTTAACAATTATTAAATTCACAAACATATCTACAGTGAAGAGACGTCTCATAATTCTTCCACCAAAGTCTAGGGTAAAGATACATCTTTCATGATCTCTTGCAAACTTTTGACTTTAACGTCGAAGCTAGCTCCATCCACTTATCGATTGAGTTACCCCGTGGGCATTTATGAAGCCCTTATTCTGTGCTACGTCTTATGCCACGAAATAAATTGATCTAATCCAGTAGTTTATTTTCCCTAAAGAAAAAAGTTCTGTTATTAAGTCTCAAGTATGTGCCAAGTCTTCAGAGGTTTAAGAAGGTTATTGTAAGAAACTAAGAATGCTTAAATAAACCTTTCGCAGTCTAGTCGATTCTGACCCATAGCGACCCTATAGAACAGAGTATAATGGCCCCATAGGGTTTTCAAGGCTGCAATCTTTTTTCCCTTCTGTTGTACATAGGGTCGCTATGAGTCAGAATTGACTTGAAGGCCCCTAATAACAACAATCTTTATGGAAGCCAACTGCCACATCTTTCTTTCGCAGAGTGGCTGGTGGGTTCGAACTGCTGACATTTCAGTTGGCAGGTGAGTGCTTAACTACTGTGTCCCAAGAACCTTTTAAAGGCTCTCAAAGCAGGTGGGAAGGTGAGAACTGGGCTTTCTGCCTGAGAATGTGAAGGAGGAAGCTCCTGGCTCGGGTCTGTTTATTGGCGTTTAGAACCCTCTCGGGTATTATTTCTAACTGGTGGCTGAACAGGATGCAAGAGTCGCCCTCATCTTGAGTTAAATCACTTGCTCAAGAGAAGGTGGCAGCTGCCAGAGCGCCCTGCCCTCCCCACTCCAGACTGAAGGCTTCTTCCTGATCCTGTTCTGGCTACACCCTGCTCCCTGGCTCTCTTCGGAGAGTGCCCACCGGTGAGGTCGGGCCTCATCTGCAGCGGGTGTCTCCAAGTAGCCCAGCGGCGCGGCCGCCCTCTTTCTTGGCCTGGCCGGCAGCCGAGGGCCAGTGGGCTGGGGGGAGGTTCGGGAGCCTCGGGGATCCGCAGCCGGTTGGCGCCGCGCCCGCGCCGCGGACAACCTAGCCAGCGATGGGGCCACGCCTCCTCCCGGAACTGGCGGGCGCGGCGGGGCGCGGGGCGCCGCGGACAGGGCAGGAGGAGCCGCGAGTGCGGCACCGCGGTGCGCCGGGGGCCATGGAGCTCCTTCCCGCGGGCGGAGCCGGGACGGGGCGCCTAGAGTTTGAGTTGCGCGGCGGTCGCAAAGCAAAGCCGGATGACGCACTGGAGGAAGCCGAGCCGGGAGTACCCCCGGACTCAGTCGTTCGGGGGGCACCCCCGGCGGAGCGGCCGCTCGGTGACCCGAGAGCCTGGGAGGGCGAGGAAGACTCGGAGCGCTGCGAGCCGTGGGGCGGCCGGACGAGCCGCACGGCGTCCCTAGTGAGCGGGCTGCTCACCGAGCTGTACAGCTGCGCCGAGGAGGAGGAGACGGCGGGCGGCGGCGGGCGACGAGGATCCGGCTGCCGCCGGCGGCGCTGCGGCAGCCTCGACAGCTCCACCGAGGCCTCGGGCTCCGACGTGTTCCTGAGCGGCCGCGGCAGCGCGGGTGACTCCCGCGTGCTGCAGGAGCTGCAGGAGCGGTCGAGCCAGCGGCACCAAATGCAGTACCTGCGGCAGAAAGGTGAGGGCCAGGGAAGGGACATCCCAGGAGCCTCCCGAAGCCGAGCTCCCGCCCGCTCTGCCCGTGCTTGCTCGCTCACCTGTGCACACGTGGACTGATTGGCCAAGCCCTCAGATGTTAAGTTTGGGGCATCTCCTCGATCTGAGGCTGCTGGACAGGGTCACAGATTCATGACTAAACTTAGTTCTTAATGCCATTTTCCCCCGCCCTCGCCCATCTCTTCTCAAGTTGTCAAGTAGAGGATCATAAGTTGTTGGAATGGTGGTGGCGGGGCGCCCCACCCCCACTTCCACCCTGTGGGAAGGTCGTCAGAGGCCTTAGGGGAGAGGTAGCACTGGTTGCTAATTTCCTGGAACAGCTGTTAGTATAGGTTTGGTGTTTCTGTTAAGTACACTTGAGGTTACCTAGGGACGTGTGTGTGTGTGTGTGTGTGTGTGTGTGTGTGTGTGTGTGTGTGTGTGTGTGTGTGTGTGTGTGTGTGTGTGTGTGTGTGTGTGTGTGTGTGTGTGTGTGTGTGTGTGTGTGTGTGTGTGTGTGTGTGTCCTCCTTCCCTGGACACACCACTTGATAGTGTTTAACTAGTGAGGCAGAATAATCCTGTAGTGCAGTTTCGGAAGAGAACGTGTGAATTCCATTTCTGCCAGAACGCCTGGTTCTAAAGAGCCACTAAACCAAATCAAACCAGTAGCCATCGAATGGCTCACTTGGTGGATGTTTTTCTCTGTAGCAGATGAGTAGTGAGCCCTAGAGTTTGGTGTTATCAAAGAATTTAATCCCTGGTACCTTCAGTTGGTGTGGGGAGGTCAATCTACAGAAATGACCTTGGTTTTCAGTGGGAGAGGGTAATTTGGTGTTTCTTTTGTTATCAGACTTGATACTTGAATCCTAATTCCCCCTCCTCAGCTATTCATAATAACTTGCTTTTTAGATATCAATGCAATTATTATAGTTGTATTTTTGTATAGCTATATCAAGACCCCAATTTACAAAATGAAGTGAGGTGTGGAGGACATGCTAAGCCACAATAACATTTCTTTAAAGTAGTGACCTTGTGCTAAATTAAATTACCAGGGGAGGGAGGAAAGACTACTATTCTCCTGTTTCCTAATTGTAGAATTAGTCTTGCTGGTGCCAGAAAAAAATAAATGACCAAAAAAGAATAAATCTGTCTGCTTTCTCAAATCTGTGTAAACAGCTTCAGCTTCCTCTTTTGGCTTCCTAGTGAAGGTTTTTTTCCTAGTTGATTGTTACAAATGGCTTCCACCTTCCTCCCCCTGCCCTGACTTTGACTGGAGTTGTGCCATATCATTTTATACAATTATTTGGCTGTTTTCAAAGTCTTTGTTTATGCCAAGAGTTCTTTAGGGCAACAGTTGTTTCAGACTCCAACAAAATCAATTTATAAGAATTATGATTTGGCTTTCTTTTTTTACAAAGCTGTTCACTTTTCGTTACCGAGGGAGTTTTGGGGTTTAGTAATTTCTTTTTGGAAGAGAAAAATCGGCAAGCTAAAGTTTAAAGAGGTACAGCTTTGCAAAGTCACAAGAGACCTGTAAGAGTTTGTTTAGCCCAAGTTCCAGTCTTATTGCACGGCTATCTGCCTGCTAGCCTTTCTTTCCTGTAGTTGATCTGATTAGGATGAAAAGGTATCCTATTATAATAGTCCTACACACACATTTTAGGAGCCCTGGTGGTGCAACGTTAATGCTCGGCTGCTAATCGAAAGATTGGTGGTTAAAACCCACCCCACCACTCCTCGGGAGAAAGACCTAGCGATCAGCTACGGTAAAGATTACAGCCTAGAAAACCCTATGGGGCAGTTCTGCTCTGTCACGTGAGGTTGCTATGACTCGAAATCAGCTTGATGGCACTTAACAACGATACCACACACACGTACACCCGCATCTTGATTGATAAACATCATTAAAGTGCTAAAGTATCAGGTGATGGAAACAGCTGTGTGCCTGAGTAATGATACTTATTAGGTTATTTGACTTTTTATTTGAGGGTCAAAAAATATCCCTTCTAACGTAACTACTCTGCATTCAGTAAGAGTCTCATGTAATATTGATAACCTGTGATATGGTTGTTAATTCTCTCTTCTTACTGTCAGTGATTTTGCCCCTATTTAGATATTTAGCATGTGTTGGTCCTTTATGTGAGACATCACAGAGGTGTCTCAGATCTGGGCTTTTTCCTGGCTCTCTCCTCCACGTTGCCATGGTTAAGGGGATGAACTTTGGAGTCAGGCTTGCCTGGATTGATATTCTGTCACTGCTCCTTACTTCCTGTGTGACCTTAGGCAAACTATTTAACCTTTCTGTGTCTTAGTTTCCTCACTTATGGATAGTTCTAGATCCTTTTTAATAAAACAAGCAACCTTCCTTTGAATGTTTAAATAATTTCTATACCTTTTATTTCTAGAAGGAAAATTATTTGAAGGGATCTAGGAGTGGAGAGCTTTTGGACTCCTCTTATTACTTGTTCCCATGTTTAATCATCCTTAGAATCCAAATATTTTCATTTGCCCTAACTGTGCTCTTGCTTCCTGTTTTGTTCCACCACATTTGAACTCAAAACAAAAACCAAACCGAGTCATAGCAACCCTATAGGACACAGTAGAACTGCCCCATTGGGTTTCCAGGGTTGGTAGATTCAAACTGATGACCTTTTGGTTAGCAGCCGAGCTCTTAACTACTGGGCCACCAGGGCTCCACAGGATGAGAGGAAAGACTCGCCTCTGCTCTCATCTTCATAGCAATTCCTTATACTTATTTAAGGTGTTATCTATAGTGATGTTTACGAAGTCCATTCACATTTGATTCATAGAATAATCTTGTACGCTAGACATGGTTTGAGACTATTTTGCTCAAGATCACATAGGTTGATCCGAATGCAGTTCTCTTTGACTCAAGGTCAAATGCATTTTCCATGGTATGGTCAGGTATGACAGTTGTTAAGTCACTGCTAATACTTCTCTTTTACAAAAGTTCATTTTCTTTGACCTCTGAGCTACCTTTCCTACTTTAGAACGTATCTTCTGTTCTTTTCTAATCCTCTCTGGTTTCTCCAAATCCCTTTAAAAATAAGTAGATCTGAACCCCAGGCAGGGTCTCTCGTGAGGGCCTGGCCAATACCAAGCTGAGTGGAAAGCTTCACTGATGATGATATCGAGTGTGATGAACAAAACTCCCAAGTCATCATGGAAATTGTTGACAATTCTCATTCCCAAGTCTTTTTCTTACTTGTAGAAAGGCTATTGTTGAGAATATTAGTTTTATGAATGTAGAATTATCCTTATCTGCATTTAAATGTCTTTTCTACCATATTTGAGAAATTACTGAGTGTCTAAGATGAAAGATTGTGCCTAGCAGGCTATCAGGAAACTCTGTATGTAAAACAAAACCAGAACTGCCACATTCATCCACATTAGAATATGTGATAATATTATTTACTTTGAGCTATTCATTTACAAACAAGGGTGAGTGCTTTTTAAAAATACTGTTACCAGCTGTTAGGTTTAGGATTAATGTAACTGACTCAAGAAGATTCTTTTCTTGCAAGCTTATCATCTGAACACTTTAGTAATACAAATGTATGTGTCAATTTTCAGGCAATAAAAAGTAAATTTGCAAAAGAGTCTTTGCTTACATGTTACTGGTAGTCTTAAGGATAAAACTTACGGTATTTGTCTCGTGGACAAAGACAGAAGATGACTGACTGACTAACTGTTCACTCAGAATGTCTTAGCTGAATACGTGCATATAATCCTGGGTGAGAACCCAGAATTAGTTTAAATGATATTCTAGATATATATCTTTTAAATAACATGACATTGGAATTTGTATTCTTCTCAAGGTATTTATTGTTCTGTGCTTAATTTTTCTTTACTAATAGACACCAGTGAACTGAAGACAGTCCTTCGAGAGCTGAAGTACAGAATCGGCATTCAGTCAGCGAAGTTACTTCGGCAGCTGAAGCAGAAAGATAGGCTTCTGCATAAAGTGCAGAAGAACTGCGACATTGTGACTGCATGCTTGCAGGCGGTGTCACAGAAGAGAAGTAAGTACTAGAGTGGGGTCACCCCTTTTGCCACTGGCAAGTTAGTGAAGCTGAGTCATCGTGTTTCTGAATATATTAAAAAGTTGTAAATGAAAGCTGCTAATCTCTGCACTAAGAACCATGAACAACTGTATCGTAAGACAGTGTGGAATGCAAGATTTCTCTATCATTAATCGCGTTACCAAGACAGCTTCCTATTTTTTCAGTTAAAATGTATATTACATGGCTAATGTTACAAACGGTTTTATTCTTCTAGATTGGAGGTAGTACTGAGTTTTGACAATGGTTGTTTTTACCTGATGTTAAATAAGGGCTACAGTCTTTATCTTATAAATGGCATCAAGTAGACACAACCTAAAAGGAATACCTTTGTTCTTTCATTCTCTGTGTTCCTCTAATAAGTGAATTGAACAATTGACTTACAAGAAGGAAGCTCTTGTAATAGGATCTTACAGTTTGCTCTGGAATCTGAAAAGGACAAAATACTTTAAACAAATTGAACTCACCTCTTGGGTAATGCACTCATAACTAAGAGCTGTGTGATTTGTTAACTGAGTTAAAAATAAGTTGTTAAATTAAGTAGTCCATATTAAATACTGAATGTAAAAGCTTGTGAGTTAATTTTGTTATTCTCCATGCAACAGCTTTACATTTTATTCTGCTAACATGTCCGTATTTTTGTTTTGTATTTTTTATTAACATGCAGCATGGCTCAACAGTATGTTCAGGTATGGTAAATCTAGGCACAAATGTTGTGTTTTGATAAAATGCCTTGTGGCAGCTTTTCGGGTGCGTGTGAAAGTTGCCTTTTCTTGCTCTCTTACTCTTTCACATTTTACATGTAGAGTGGCACCTCCTAGAGGTTGTTTTGTTTTTTTAAATTCCGTTTTAAGATGAAGGAGCCCTGGTGGCACAGTGGTTAAGTGCTTGGGTGCTAACCGAAAAGGTCAGTGGTTCGAACCCACCGGCTGCTTCACGAGAGAAAGATGAGGCAGTCAGTCTGCTTCCGTAAAGATTACAGCGCTGGAAACCCTATGGGGCAGTTCTACTCTGTCCCATAGTGTTGCTATGTGTCGGAATCTACTTGATGGCAATGGGTTTGGATTTGGTTGTTTTTATATTAAGATGTGTTCATTTTCATGAAACAATTTTCGGGGCTTGATTCGTTTCAGATAATAAAATTGATGGCTTAAACTCCATTCTCATGTTTTATTATGAAAAGAAAGTTTGGTGTTTTCTTTTTCCTCTTTTATTCTATCACTGGTTGTTATTGCCAAACTTTTTCTTTATTATTATTGCCAAACTATTCTTACTGCTTACTCGTCTAAGGCTTCAACTTAATGTGTATTAAAGAGAATGCTGCTTAATTATCATAATGATGTAATGTGATTCCAAGCAGGAATGTGATTGAATAGACAGGTTTTGAATAGGGTTTTCTCCAGAGCCAGGCACTTGCCTGTAATAGCTAGAGAAGCAAGAAGGGCGTATATATCTATACAAAGTTAGCATCTGTTATAAATGTTTGTTTACATGGATTGTGATTGATTCACAGACACCAAGTGAAAATGTTACTATTTTCCCCTTTTATTTTGAGGTAACTAGATTTTTCTCTTTTTGACTGCTCTTTCATGCACCCATGGTTGTTATCTGTATAGAAGTTAAAAGCACAGAGTGGTAAATGCATGGAATTTGGACGTGTGGGAAACTAGGAGTGGGGATGGAGCCAGTGTCAGGAGACAGGGAGGAATGTCAGGCCAGGACAGAGTCATAGGTTGATGAATTCTAGGGACTTATAATCCTTTAGAATTTGAATATACTGGATGGATAAAAGGGCTGACATTTGTGTTTTTTTAGAAAAATGTGTCCACAAGTACTCAAGTTAATTTGTGAATTTGTGAATGCATCCTTCCTATGTAGTTTAGAGTTTCTGTCTTTAATTCCAGCGAGGGTTTTGCATTTCAGAAAATTTGGGATTTTCTGGTTCTTGTCCTTGGGCATTCAAGTCTCATCTTGGTAATAAGACTCTATTAAATGGAACAGAATGTTTTTTGTTAAGAAATAACAGTGCGTTAGAATTATCATGATCAGATACTGTATTATGATGTAGACAGTGTTAGAAATTTGACTAACAGGGTATTTATCCGTTTTAGAAGAACTCCAGAGGTTAGATGTTTCATAAATAAATGCCTAAGTCCAGTAGTTGCACATTTGGCTCTTTACTCAAAGTCAACTAATAATAATTTAATTAAAGTTCTAAGAAATTGATATTTTGCTATCACAATATATAACTGAGCTTTCATTTTAATAATAGGTGGCCGTGATGCATTCAAATAGAACATACTCACTTGTTTATATCAGGGCTTTGAACTGGTTCTTCCCAGCTTCCCAGTTAATTCATGGCTGAGGAACCAAAACTGGAACAGACTTGAATTTTAAAATTTGAGTGAACTGGAACAATAACTGGAATGGGAAAAATTACGAGTGGAAGCCCTACTAGAAACCTAATCTCACTCTTAGAAAATAAGGACAGGCACGCATTGCATAGCAACTAAATCTCTTGCCTGTGGGATTTTGAGGAGAGTTGGAAACAGCATTGCCTCGCTTAAAGATGGTAGCCCACCAGGCTGCTTTGAATGTGTGTTGCTCTCCACAGTCCTGCCAATAATCCAGTCTCATGCATCGGACTCCTAAAAGAGCTCACTACACCTCTTCTGATTCTCCCATTCCAGGGCTTCTACTCGTAATTTTTCCCGTTCCGGTTATTGCTCCAGTTTACTGAAATTGTAAACCTTCCAGTCTGTTCTGTTTTGCTTAGTTGGCCATGACCGAACTGGTTTGAACTGGTTTGAAGCCCTGGTTTATACGTAATTTGTAAAAGTCCAGATGATCCCAGTTTTCGTCTCTATCTGAATTCAGTGCTTATTAACATAAGCAATTCCCTGCTTCTATAAAAAGCTCTAGAAACCAACTACTTCAGCCTTTTATTAAGGTGAATTTTTTCTTGTTGATACATCAAAAGGGATATAATCACTTTGAAATAAGAAGCAAATTAAGTGTAGATTATAAGCCAAAATAAGTAGACCAATTTTATTTCTAGCATAGACTTTATAATTGCTTAGACTTCAAGGTTTTCTCACCCCAAGTTTTACGGTACAATCTATTTTAAAACTCAAATGGGAATAAGAGGAGCAGGATCAATATTTGTGTTATAGAAGAGTAGATTTTTTTCCCCTATATTTAACCAACCATCTAAGGATAACCACGGTACAACAAATTTAGTACTAAAAATAAAGTTAATAAGAAGAATGGCAGAAGCTGTTAGCATGTAAGTACATGCTTTATGAAAAAGTGTTGTTTTTATTTCTCATAGCATCTCCACAAAGTTATGTATCTTTTAGGCACATTTTATTAGGAAGCTGAGATTCAGAAACTTTAATTCGCCCCATGTCACAGGTGGTAAGTGGTTGAGATGGGTTTTGAAGACAGGTGTCTCAAAAGCCTACACTTTCCACCATACACTGTGATATAAGAAGACTCTACTTTTTCTTAGCAATTAGATAGACACCTCTGTAATATTGGAATATGGCTGGAGCAGTAGGAATTTTTAACATGCAGAGGACGTGGTAAACTTTCAGGTTTATTAGAATGCTGTTTCAACATAGTTTGCGTTTGAAATAAGTACTTTATCTTTTCTTGGCCAGATAGATTATTGATCAGATATAGCATAGTGTACAGGAAAATCCACCTCAAGGTTTTAAGACAATGAGAAGAATACAATGAATGTTTGACCAGAAGGTTGATTCTGATTTTAAAAATTTTGCTTGCTTAACTTTCCTGTGATTTACCTGTTTTTTCTTGAAAGCACAAGGGAGGTCATCTTAATTATTACCATTGCATGACTTTGCAGTTTTCTGCATTGGTGTAGTAAATATTTAAGCTATGAAAGTTGAGTTTGTAAAATGGTCTTATAAATCTAGTGATAAAATCTAGCTGTCATTGGAAAACCTGTGGCAAGAAAAAAGGATGAACAAAATGTGAATATATACAGAAATGTATTTTTTTTTGGCCTTGTCAATAAATACAGGACTTTTAGGCAGCTTACAGCCTCAGTTTATTAATGTGTTCACCCTGGAATCCTGGTAATAAAGTGATTAAATCTTAACCATCTATGATAAATGCCTGTTAGAGACTGATAACTTTGTCAAATAGGTAAGTGATCTTTTTCTTTTTCCATGGCTGCCTTCTCAATAATAGTACCTTGTCTTCTGTGGCAGGCAAGGAATTTGTGTGACCCTGTGTTTGGTGGTGCTGACACTAAACATTTTAGACTGAAAAATAATTCTGTTTTATTACTATTATTATAAAAATAATACAGTCACCTAGAAATTCTATTCCTAGGTATATACTGAAGAGAATTAAAAATGTATGTCCACACAAAAACTTCTACAAAAATGTTAATAGCAGCTTTATTCCTAATAGCAAAAAGTGGAAGCAACCCCGAATGTCCATCAACTGGTGAATGAATAAACAAAATGTGGTACATAAGTACAGTGGAATATTATTCAGCTGTAAAAAGGAAAGAAGTATTGAGATAAGCTTCAACCTGGGTAAACCTTGAAAACATTATGCTAAGTACAAGAAGCCACATATTATATGATTCCACTTATATGAGATGTCCAGAATAGGGAAAACCATAGAGGAGTTGTTGTTAGGTGCTGTTGAGTCAGTTCTAACTCATAGTGACCCTGCGTACAACAGAACGAAACACTGCCTGGTCCTGCACCATCCTCATAATCATTGCTATGCTTGAACCCATCATTCTAGCCACTGTGTCAATCCATCTCATTGAGGGTCTTCCTCTCTCATTGATCCTCTACTTTACCAAGCATGATGTCCTTCTCCAGGGACTGGTCCCTCCTGATAACATGTCTTAGAAGTCTCGCCATCCTCGCTTCTAAGAAGCATTCTGGCTATACTTCTTCCAAGACAAATTTGTTTGTTCTTCCGACGGTCCTTAGTACATTCAGTATTCTTCACCAACACCATAATTCAAAGGCATTAATTCTTCTTTGGGCTTCATTAGAGACATCCATAGAGACAGAAAGTAGATCAGTGGCTGCCAGGAGACTTAGTGATTGCTAATGAGTATGGGGTTTCTTATAGGGATGATAAAATGTTCTAGAATTAGATAGTGGTGGTGTCTGCACAAAATTTTGTGAATATACTAAACCCCACTGAATTTTGTAGTTTAAAAGGGTGAATTTTATGGCATGTGAATTATGTCAAAATAAAATATATTAAAAAATAATACTCATTGTGGAAATTTCAAAAAAATACACAAGTATAAAAAGAAGAGGAAAAATGGTTTTCTAAAGATAATTTCTTAATATTTTGGACTGTTTATTCAAATGTATTTTTACATGTAGTTTTTTCAAAGTCGTACTATGTAACATTTCTGTATTCTGCCTTTTTCACATAACATAAGCTGCTTCCATTGGTATAAATTATTTATAAACATAATTTTTAATGGACAATGCAGTTTTTCAGTCTACTATTTTGTTACAGCATTGTAACACTGAAGACTCTTAATTGTGAGTGATAGACAACTCAAACTGATTTAAGCAAAAAAGGAAATTGATTGGCTTACATAATTAAAAGTCTAGGGATGATGTCCTTTCAGATATAGCTAAATCAAGTACAGGTGCTCAAACAGATCTTTAAGAATATGACTTCATCTCTTAGCTCTGCCTTCCTCTGTACTGAACAACACAAAAATGGCCAACAGCAGCTCCAACTCAGCAACCCTACTTGAGAGAACAGATCTCTTTTTCTACATGGGCAGAATAAGTCCCACGGTCCACTTTGCTTAGGCTACTTGGGTCACATGCTCACTAGGAGTCAATAAATAAATGTTTATATATGTGCGTGAGAAGTTGATAGGGTGATATGTGCTAAGGATGTTTTGGAATGGCCAACAATTGGTATTAATATTGCTAGTCTTTTAAATTTTAGCTATCTAGAAAGTGTATGGAATCCCTGGGTAGTGCAGAAGGTTAATGCACTTGGCTGCTAACCCAAAGATTTGTGGTTCACATTCACTTAGAGGTGCCTTGGAAGAAGGTCCTGGTGATCTGCTTCCAAAAATTGGCCGTTGAAAACCTTATGGAGCACAGTTCTACTCTGACACACGTGGGATTGCCATGAGTTAGAGTCAGCTCTACAGCAGCTGGTTGTGAGTGTATAGTAGCTGCATGATTTTCATTTTTATTTTGCTGATTACTAATGTTGTTCAGCTCCTTTTCATATGTTTATTGGCTACTTGGACATTTGTTTTGTGTGAGGTTCCTGTTTAAGTCTCTTTTACCCATTTCTTTATTGGAGTGTCTGTCTCTTGGTGGTGGTGGTAGTCTTTTAGAGATTTGGAGGAATTCTTTATGTATTCTCAGTACGAGTCCTTTGTTAGATAATGTGTTGCAGATGTCTTCACTTTTTTGGTTTGCGTTTTCACCCTCTTAAGAGTGTCATTTAATAAACCAAAGTTCTAACTTGTTATGTAGTCCAATTTATCCATCTTTTATCTTTATTCAGGGCTGGCTTCATGGATGTGTGACCTGAGCAGTTGCATAGGGCCCTGTGCTCAGCAGGGCCCCTCACTACTCTGCTATTGCTCTCTTGAAATTTTTAATAATTTTTGAACAAAGGGCCCCTGTATTTTCATTTTACACTGGGCCTCAAAATTATGTTGCTGATTCTGCCTTTATGGCTGGTGCTTTTCCTGTCCTGTGTAAGAAATCTTTTTTACCGCAAACTCATGAAGATATTATCTCATGTTATTTTTTAGATGCTTTATTATTTTGTTTTTCATATTCATAAACAATATAGAATTTTGAAAAACTGAGCAGCACGCTCAAGCCTAGTTGTGTAGGGAAAGGGTAATGTTGCCGCTGGTAGGTAAAAGCTCTCAGAAGTTAAACCAACGGAGTCTTGGGTTCACAGTCTGGTTTTGGGCTCCCTAGAGAATTTACAGGAGCCTCTTCTGGGGAAGACACAGGGCAAGGTCATAAATGAATCTTATGACATCTGTCAGGGCTAGTTACTGAATGATCACCTAGGCTGAGGGAGTGGCCTGCCCTTTATTTTTGATTCAAAGCTCTCCGTGGCCTTGCTCCTGCCCTCAGAAGTAGGTCAAAGCAGAACGCTTCTGTGGGCATGGAGGGCCGCGTAGACCCTTTATCAGTACATTGTAGAAAAGCAAGTACAGATGAGAATCTGGACCAGTTCCTCTGGGCATTCTGCCCTCTAGTTAGAAAGATGGTCCAATAGCAGCAAGAGTCTTGATGTTAACCACCCTCAACATACCTGTCACTTGAGCCACGCTGCTCTAGTCTGAATCAGTTGCGCTCTATCTGGTGCACAGCTGCCATGTTGGGATCTCCCTTTATTCTTGTTCTTGAGGATCTCTTTGTCTTTCTCTTGTGTTGGATATGTTGTTTCTTCTTTCTTGATTACTCTTTTATATTGTTGTGCATATCAGAAAGGGTGCCTGAGAGGCAGATACTTGGGAAACTTACCCATGTATGAAAATGTCTTTATTCTACTCTCTCCTTGATCGACAATTCTTTACTTGCTGTATTGCCGTCTTGCTGCCATTGTTGCTCTTGAACAGTCTGAAACCTTTCTGATTCCTGATCCTTTGTACTGGATCTGTTTGTTTTTTCTGTTTGAAAGCTTGTGAAATCTTCTCTTTGTTCTTGGTGTCCTGAAATTCAGTTACCTTGCTTGGTGTAGGTCTGTTTTCATCCGTTGTGCTGGGTTGAGGCAGGCTATCAGTCAGGCAACTTGTATCCTTTAATTCTAGAAACTTTGTATGAATTACTTCTTTGAAGTTTTTCCTCTCTTCTTTTCCTCTTTCTGGAATGCTATTGTTTCGCTGTCGGAACTTCTGGACTAATTTTGTAGTGTTCTTATTTTCTCCTTTTGATTTTCTGTCTCTCTGTTTTTTGCTTTGCTTTCTGGAAGATTGCCTCAACTTTGTTTTCCAGTCCTTTTATGGGGACCTTTTTTGGGTTGTTATTTGAGTGTTTTATATGGTGTCCTGTTCTTTTTATTATTATTTTTTTATTGTACTTCAGATGAAGCCTTACAGAATAAATAGTTTCTCATTAAACAGTTAGTACACATACTGTTTTATGACAATGGTTAACAACCCCACAACCTGTCAACACTGTCCCTTCCCAACCTTGGATTCCCTATTACAAGCTTTCTTGTCCCCTCCTGCCTTCTAGTCCTCGTCCCTGGACTGTTGTGCCCCATTAGTCTCGTTTTGTGTTATGGGGCTGTCTAATCTTTGGCTGAAGGGTGAACCTTGGGAGTGACTTCATTACTGAGCTAAAAGGATGTCCAGGGGCCATACTCTCGGGGTTTCTCCGGTCTCTGTCAGGCTAGTAAGTCTGGTCTTTTTTTGTGAGTTAGAATTTTGTTTGACCTTTTTCTCCAGCTCTGTCCAGGGCCCTCTATTGTGATCCTGGTCAGAGAAGTCAGTGGTGGTAGCCGGGCACCATCTAGTTGTACTGGACTCAGTCTAGTGGAGGTTGTGGCAGTTGTGGTCCATTAGACCTTTGGACTAATCTTTTCCTTGTATCTTGTTTTCTTCATTCTCCCTTGCTCCCAAAGGAATGAGAACAGTGGAGTATCTTAGATGGCTGCTCACGGGCTTTTAAGACCTCAGACGCTACTCACCAAAGTAGAATGTAGAACATTGTCTTTATAAACTGTGTTATGCCAGTTGAGCTAGATGTTCCCCGAGACCACGGTCCCCACAGCCCTCCGCCCAGCAAGTCAGTCCTTCAAGGAGTTTGGATGTATCTGTGGAGCTTCCATGGCCTTTCCTTGTACAACTTGTGCTGGTTTCCCCGTATGGAGTCCTGTTCTTGTTTCATAGATACAAATGTATTTTCTTATTGCTCTAAGGATATTAATGGTAGAGACTAAAACAGACAAATAGAAAACAGCAACTTGGAGGACACAGATTATACAGGGAGAAAAAACTTTCAGAAACTGCTATTATGTTTGAAGGCTTTCCTCAGATGTCTGGTAATCCTTGGTTATCTGCTCATAAATGTGGAGGTTTAAAATAGCTGACTTGACTTCTGAGCTTCCAAGGGATGCTTGTTGACTCTGAGCTTCACTGAAGGGTGACCTGGATGGGCCTTTTGTTGTAGAGCCCCCATGTCAATATCTTCAGTCTTTCTTTTAGAGCTGGTTAGATTTCACAGGGAAGAATCTTACAGATTCCAGTTGAAGGGTGATGATCTGGCTACTGGTGTTCTGGGAGCTGAGTGAGGAAAGAGACCTTGCTGGGCGGTGGGGTGGATTTCTGCATTCAGCATTCAGTATGCGTATGGTTTCTGAATCACCCTGTTTTTGGTAAGGTATCAGTTCTCTGCTAGTTGTCCAAAGACCTTCTGTCTTAACCCACTCCGGAATTGAAACTTCATAACTTTCGTTGGGATGGGAGAGGGATAGTTACCTAGCTTCATGAAATAGAGGGGACGATCTAGGGATCTAATTGCTTCTCAACAGCTTTCACCCAATCTCCTTATTTAAGTCCCCCTCCCTTTACCCTCTAGTTCTGAAGAACTGGCTGCTAGTCATTGAGCCTTTTATGGATTATTTGGTATAATCTTGGTTGGATTTAAGCTTTACCCTGTTAGTTTGGGATTTAGCTTTCTAGGATCTGCTACATGAATTTCCACTTACCCTTATGCTGTACCAGTTTCAGAATTTCATTGCTATTGTCTCCATTTCTTTTTTTTCAGTCCTTTGTAGACTTCTGATTTAAAAAGCAAAAAAAAAAAAACAGAAACAGCTCTACGGTATTTTTAACGTGACTCTGATTGTGACCAAAATTAGATGCATTTTTTTTTTCAATCTGACATCTCAACCTGGAAGTGCTTATTCCTTTTTCATAATCTCATTTGATTTGGTAGATGAAAAGACGTAAACATTTAGATTTATATTAAGGTAGATATGCCTTAAATTTAGAACTCAATTGTAGAATTATGACTTATTACAGATTTGTTTATATTGACAACAGCTTTAGGTATGTTTTTGATATATAGCTAGCATTTTAATAGCAACAGTTTTCTTCCACTTTCTTTAAAGTCTTTAGCTAAAAGTTCTTTTTCTATTTTGTCATAGTTTACCTCTTCTTATACATACTGCAAATTTGTGTAATATTTAAAAGTACAGTAATAGCTTTTAGCACCTCTAATTTTTGAGAGATTCTTGTGGCTTTGACAAAGAGTAGATAGTTCATGTGACCTTATTACAAAGGAAACTGATTTAAAAAAAAAAAAGTCTGAATATCAAAGTCATGGTAACTTAGATCTAGAAGAGAACTTTGAAATAATTTGTATTCACCCTCTTTGTCTTACATCTAGGCAAGTAAGGTGTGGAGGAGTTAAACTCACTCAGTTGGTTAGTGGAAACTCTGGTGGCATGGAAACCCTGGTGGCGTAGTGGTGAAGAGCTACAGCTGCTAACCAAAAGGTCGGCAGTTCAAATCCACCAGGCGCTCCTTGGAAACCGTATGGGGCAGTTCTACTCTGTTGCTATGGGTCGGAATCAACTTGACGGCAATGGGGTTATTTTATTTTTTTTTAGTTGGTTGGTGACTTAGTCTGGGTCCCCTGGTTGGTGTCTTTCCTATCAGTTATGACAAAAAACATAGATACAACCAGTGGGGGAGTGCTATTTTTCTTCTAAGCTTTCCTAAGAGTGATATTAAATTTATTTATGTTATCTATATTGCCAGAAGAGTAAGAGAGCCTAGAAAGCTAAACATGATATAAGCTAGGACAGATACCAGATGAGATATATAAAGGAATCCTTTTCAGAAGAATCTTTTGTTTATGTATTGTGACCATTTTTACATTTAGTTATGAGAGTGCTTCTAGAAGTGGAGTGTTTCATCATTTTATATATATATTTTAAGAAGAGTCATTTCCATTAAATTATCTCTTCCTGAACTATATTTTTCAGAAGCACTGTTCATTCAACAAGTATTTATTTTGCATTTATAATTTAACCAGTTGCCACTGGGTTGATTCTGATTCATGGTGACCCGATGTGTTTCAGAGTGGAACTGCGCTCCATACAGTTTCCAATGGCTGTGACCTTTCGGAAGCAGATCACCAGGACTTTCTTCCACGGTGCCTCTGGGTGGATTTGAACCACCAACCTTTCAGTTGGTAGCCAAGTGCTTATCCATTTGTGCTACTCTGCATTTACTATATTGTAGGTGCTGGGAATGCAGTGATGAGCAAGGCACCAAGATTAATGCCTCGCAATTTGAAGTGTCCTTTATTCTAAATGGAAATGCAAAACTAACTGAAATAAGCACTTCTTCTTTTTCAAAAGAGTTGATTCATTTATTTTGTGGAACAATGGACTTTATTTTTCTTATGCCAGATCTATAGCCAACAGCAGAGTATAAGATGATAATCTAACTTGAATGATGACTTTTAGGCAAAGCTATAGACTGTTTCAGAGGTTCCGAAACTTTGCTGCATGTTGGAATCACCTAAGACTCTAATGCTCTGAGATAATCTTTAAACCTTGAACAGAAACCATTTTCTGAAGTCATCATCAAACCACAGTTTAGCTCAATTAGTAAAGAATGTTTACCTTGAGCATAGCCATCTACATGAGATCAGACTGACAACAGTAACTCTAAAGCATAGATGAGAAGTTTAGGGAGCACTGACTCTAACTCAATAGTGGTGAAATAGTTTGGATAGTGATGAGAATGATGGGTGTCATGGATTGAATGATGTCCCCCCAAAAATGTGTGTATCAATTTGACTGGGCCATGATTCCCAGTATTGTGTGGCTGTCTTCCATTTTGTGATTGTAATTTTGTGTTAAAGAGGATTAGGGTGGGATTACAACACCCTTGCTAAGGCCAAGTTCCTCATCCAGTGTAAAGGGGGTTTCACTGGGGTGTGGCCTGCACCACCTTTTATCTTACAAGAGATAAAAGGAAAGGGAAGCAAGCAGAGAGTGGGGGACCTCATACCATCAAGAAAGCAGCACCAGGAGGAGAGCACATCCTTTGGACCCGAGGTTCCTGTGCTGAGAAGCTCCTAGTCCGGGGGAAGACGGTTGACAATGAAGACCTTCCTTCAGAGCCGACAGAGAGAGAAAGCCTTCCCCTGGAGCTGATGCCCTGAATTTGGACTTCTACCCTACTAGACTGTGACAAAATAAATTTCTCTTTGTTAAAGCCATCCGCTTGTGGTATTTCTGTTATAGTAGCAGTAGATGACTAAGACAGAATTTGGTACTGAGAGAACGGGGTGCTGCTCTAACATACCTAAAATGTGGAAGTCGTTTTGAAACTGTGAATGGATAGAGGAGCAGCAGCAGCAGAGAAGCTGCAGCAGCAGAGAACTAGCAGCAGCAGAACCAGAAGATCAGTGCCAGACAGCGCTGGAGCCGACCTGGGGAGTGAGAGAGCTGAGTGCTTGTGCGTGGGAGGCTTCCTGGCGGAGTGGGGTGCCTCTGGGCACTTACAGGAGGAGCTACTGAGCTTTGGAACACTTGCCCCAGCAGGACAGATGAGGGAGTGAGACCTGAGGGCTGAGAGGCCACAGGAAGCAGATCCTAAAGAGACAAGGAACACAAGAAGCCTAGTTGCCTCAGTCTCAAAAGGTATGGCCCTGACCTCAGGGGTTTCAAAGGGTGGAGCCATGGCCTCTGGTGTTTCTAAGGGTGGAGTCGCCACTCAGATGGACTAGAAGAATGGTGTGCCTAAAGCCAAGGGAGCAGAGTTGCTGTCCCAGCAGGCCTGGAAGTTGGAACTGAAGCCCAGGACTGAGGGGCCTCCGCTCAGAATCCGCTCAGAATCCAGAGAGTGTGGCCAATACCTACAGTCTGGAGGGCAGGGCCATTGTGTAAATTGTCTCAGAGAACAGGGGTTTATTTTCAGAGCCTTGAGGGCTAGTGTAATGTGTTCTGCAGACTTGCTTGGTGCCTGTCTTAGTCATCTAGTGCTGCTATAACAGAAATATCACAAGTGGCTGGTTTTAACAAAGAAAAGTTTATTTCCTGATAGTAAAGTAGGCTAGAAGTCCAAATTCAGGGTGTCAGCTCCAGGGGAAGGCTTTCTCTCTCTCTCGGCCTTCTCATCAGTGTTTCCCCAGACTAGGAGCTTCTCTGCGCAGGGACCCTGGTCCAAAGGACACGCTCTGCTCCTGGCACTGCTTTCTTGGTGGTGTGAGGTCCCCAGGTCTGCTGGCTTCCCTTTCCTTTGATCTCTTGAGAGATAAAAGGTGGTGCAGGCCACACTCCAGGGAAACTCCCTTTACATTGGATCAGGGATGTGACCTGGGTAAGGGTGGTGTTACAATCCCACCCTAATCCTTTTTAACTTAAAATTACAATCAGAAAACGGAGGCCAACCACACAATTCTGGGAATCATGGTCCAGGCAAATTGATGCACACATTTTTTGGGGGACATAATTCAAACCATGACAGTGCCTGTTATACTTTCTTTTCCTCCAGTTTCTCCCATTTGTAATGGAAGTGTGTAGCTTGTGCCTGTTCTGCCGTTGTACCTTTGGAAGCAGGTAATTTGTATTCCAGATTTCACAGATGAGGAGGAAGTTTTGGATTTTGGACTTGGAGTTAAGAGTTTTGCTATGATATGATGGGGTGAATATGTTTTGCGTGTTGCAAGGATGTGATTTTTGGGGGGCCAAAGGGTAGAATGTCATGGATTGATATGTCCCCCCAAAAATGTATGTATCAATTTGGCTGGACCATGATTCCCAGTATTGTGTGGTTGTCCTTCATTTTGTGATCGTAATTTTTTGTTAAAGAGGGTTAGGGTGGGATTGTAACACTCTTACTAAGGTCACATCACTGATGCAGTGTAAAGGGAGTTTTCTTGGGGTGTGGACTGCACCACCTTTTCTCTCTCAAGAGATGAAAAGGAAAGGGAAGCAAGCAGAGAGTTGGGGATTGTTATAGATTGAATTGTGTCCCCCCAAAAATATGTGTGTTATTTTGGCTGGGCCATGATTCCTGGTATTGTGTGGTTTTCCCATATGTTGTAAATCCTGCCTCTATGATGTTAATGAGGGAGGATGGATGGTAGTTGTGTTAGTAAGGCAGGACTGGATTTACAAGACTGGATTGTGTCATGAGGCAATCTCTTGAGATACAAAAGACAGAAGTGAGCAGTGAGAGTGGGGGACCTCATACCATCAAGAAAGCAGTGCCAGGAGCAGAGCATGTCCTTTGGACTGGGGTCCCTGCGCAGAGAAGCTCCTAGTCCAGGGGAACACCGAAGAGAAGAAGGCCAACAGAGAGAAAAAGGCTTCGCCTGGAGCTGATGCCCTGAATTTGGACTTTTAGCCTACTTTACTGTGAAGAAATAAACTTCTCTTCGTTAAAACCATCCACGTGTGGTATTTCTGTTATGGCAGCACTAGATGACTAAGACAAGGGCCTCATACCATCAAGAAAGAAGCACTGGGAGCAGAGCGTGTCTTTTGGACCCGAGGTTCCTGCGCAGAGAAGCTCCTAGTCCGGGGGAAGACTGACGATGACGAGGACCTTCCTCCAGAGGTGACAGAGAGAAAGCCTTCCCCTGGAGCTGATGCCCTGAATTTGGACTTCTAGCCTACTAGACTGTGAGAAATAAATTTCTCTTTGTTAAAGCCATCCACTTGTGGTATTTCTGTTAGAGCAGCACTAGATGACTAAGACAGTGGGATAGAGGATAGTGTGAAGAATGTAACCTATGTCAATGAATTGTATGTGTACAAATTGTTGAATGGGCGTATGTTTTGCTGTGTGTATTTTCACCAGAAATAAAATAAATATATATAAAAAAAGATACTGATGCCTGGCTCCCACCTCCAGACTTTCTGATTTAATTGGCATGGGGTGTGACCCGAGCATGGTGAGTTTTAAGTTCTCTGGACGATTCTAATGTGCAGCAACATTTGGGAATTACTGGACTATTTCCCTAGCCTCCAAGCTACAAGGTTGCTTTGGTACATTTCTTAAGAGAGGTCTTTCTTGACAAATTTTAATCCAGTTTTGGCTTGTTTTGTGGGGAAAAAAATCATATGTAATTTTTTCAGTTCTTAAGAATTCAGAGGTATTTTATTAATAATGTTTACCCCTAGGCCAGGTAGTGAATAAGATGAATTAGGAAGTTCTGCGTAGCTATTTTTTATGTCTGCTTTCCCAAACTTATGTTGACAGATGTCTATAAAATATTGTACAACTACTCTTTTAAGATTATAAAAATTCTCTGTAAATTGGGGTCATTATATATTAGGACATCCTGCACCTGAGTCTTTACCTGTCTCTGGTCTAGGCAGGTAAGTACCTTTTTCTGAGCTGTTGCTAAATGCTTTTTTTTTTTTTTTTTATTGTGAAAATATACATAACAGAGCATATGCCAACTCAACAATTTCTATAGGTACAATTCAGTGACATTGATTACATTCTTCAAGTTGTACAACCATTCTTGCTAATCCTTTTCCAAATCACCCCACCACCATTAACATAAACTCAGTGCCCCCATGTGTGTCAGAGAACTGTGCTCCATAGGGTTTTCAGTGACTGATTTTTCTGGATGATGTAGAACACCAGGTCTTTCTTTTGAGGTGCCTCTGGGTGGATTCAAACCTCTAACCTTTTGGTTAGCAGCCAAGTGTGTTAACAATTTACTCCACCCAGGGACTCCAATATTACAGAAGCCCAGTAATATCTGGAGCCTTGGAGGAGGGGCTGTCAGATGGGGAAAAAGGCATGGTGTGACATAGTTACTGCCAGACACAAAGTGCTGAAGCCAAGGGGGAGCAGGAAGGAGTATTTTGACCTCTTTCCTCTCTCTCTCTCCCTTTCTTTCTCTCTCCCTATCCCCCCCCCCCCACCCCAGGGCCACCTATTGACCATACCCAAATGTAATGCATCTGGCAAAAGAGGCCCAGTGATGCAGTATACAGAGGTTGGCCTCCTGAAACACAGAGCAGGGTAGAGTTGAGGCTGGAGTTTAGATTGGGTCCTGTAACAATATCACTGAAAAATTTATAGCACAAGAGGGACATGATTAGATTTTCACGTTCCAAATGTCACTTTGGCATCAGTGAGGAAGGCCAAAGAGAGGAGAGAGGAGAGGGGAGGGTGGATATGAGGAGTACTGGGAGGAGGCTAACCCAGGAGACAAGGAGACTGATGGGACATGAGGGAAGGAGCCCTGGGAATGCAGAAGAGGCAGTGAGATATTTAGGAGGTAGGATTGGCAGATTGGGAAGGGTGGTAATGGGAAGAGGAGGAATCTGGGTTGACTCGAGGGCTTGGGTCAGGTTTGGGAGGCACCAAGAAAACTAAAAACAAACCCATTGCCATCCAGTTGATTCTGACTCATGATGACCTCATGTGTTACATAGTAGAACTGCTCTATAGGGTTTTCTTGGCTGTGATTTTTATGGTAGCAGATTGCCAGGCCTTTCTTCCATGGTACTGCTGGGTCGGTTTGAACCGCCAACCCTTAGGCAAGTAAACCAAACAAACAAAAAAACCAAACTCGTTGCTGTTGAGTCAATTCCAACTCATAGTGACCCTCTAGGACAGAGTAGAACTGGGTTTCCAAGGAGCAGCTGGTAGATTCGAACTGCTGACCTTTTGGTTAGCAGCCAAGCTCTTAACCACTGCACCACCAGGGCTCCTTAGGCAAGTAGTTGAGCACAAACCATTTGCATCACCCAGGGACCTTAAGAAGCACCCATAAGTGGTTGTAGCTGAGATCCCTCAGGGGAAGGGCACAGAACTGCTAGGGAAGAACATTGAACTGCTAGAGAAGAACAGAACCCTGGGAGACAGAAGAACCAGTGAAGGAGAGCAGTGTCCAAGAAGCTGTTTGAGGACAGAGGCAGAGGTCTGAAGAGATGCAGATTTAGATTTTTTAAGACAGTGCTGCTCAAGAACTATTATAAGCATGTGTATGTACACGCACACACACACGCACGTAATTACTATAGAAAAGTCAAATAGGAAAAGGATTGAAAAGGGCATTGGATTTTTGCCTTTTTTTTTTATCTTGGAGGTGTTTCTGTTTCAGTCGAGTGGTGGGGGCAGAAGCCAACTTATACTTGATCTATAACAGCAAGCATAAGTTCTTCCCAAAATTTGTTGGTGATGAGATGGGACAAGAGCTAGGTTTGCAGCTCACCTGTGTTCCTTGTATAGTCTTTTCTGCCCCCCCCATGCCCCCTCCTTAGAGTTGATTAACCCTTTCTTCCCCTGAACATACTTCTATTACAGCACTAATATTGTATTTGTTACTTTGTATATCTGTTTTTCCTTCTGCTAGATATAGATGTTCTAGGGGCAGGGGCTGATCATTCATTTTTTTATTCCCGGCATCTATTTCAATGCTTGGCATTGCGATAGGACTCAATGAATGTCTCATGGATGGATGGGTGGGTGAGTGAATGGGTGGATAAATTAAGAGGTTAGGTCAGAGTTACCGTGTGTGTGTGTGTGTGTGTGTTCACGTGCATGTACATGTGAAACAGGTGACTTTGTCATGAGAGTAAGAGAGATAGGCCTGAGTAGACGCAGAGCTTGCAAACAGCAGTGGATATTTGGAATCAGGACTTTGAGAAATGGAAAGGGGACTGATCTAGGAAGGAGCAGCGTCAGGGCTCCGCTGAGATGGAAACTTACTGGTTTGTAAACATGCAGGAATTTTGTGAAGCTGTAACATCTTAGAATTTTGGAGCTAGAGGGAACCTTAGAATTAATCTAGTGCCACCACCTATTGAACATGGGATGCCAGTATATGTGAACTGTCATCCTAGCTAGATTGAAAGCTATTTGAGAGTATGGCTATCTAGTAAACATTTATTAATTGACAATGTTAATGTAATCTTATCTCTATATGAGGGTGGAGTGGGTGTAGAAAAGTAGGTTATATCATTGTAGTTAGAAATAAAGTCCAAAAAATAGTTTGAAAATTTATGTATCAGGCAGCAGGAGAATAGCAAAGACAGATCAGTTCAGTTGTGTTGTCTTACAGAATATCTCCTTAATTAACAGCTCGGTGAGATTTTACCTGCCCAATTTCAGTTATGCATCTGACCCCAGCTCCTGCATCCCCAAACACTGGGAGCTTTTTCCCTATCTGCTTCTTGGCTTCTTTGCCAGGTTTGTTACTTGTGAGGATTATGTGCCACTGAACAATAATGTATCACGATTTTTTTTTTTTGAGGACAGAACAAGTAGATGTTTGTATTGGACACTGCATAGAAATTTATTTTGGTATCTTATCTGAGAAAAGAACAGTTCCTAATTCATGCATGTCATATCCCATGCCTAGCCTCTTAGAGCTCTTTTCAGGTCCCTGTCCAGTACTGTCTTCACAGAGCCATTATCTAGATATGAAGGCAGGACATGGTCATCAAGGCAGCATCAGAGTTTGCCCTTTGGCCTGTGATCTCTCCTATAAGGTTTCAGTAACGTATGTTGTTATAGCCAGGCGCCTTTCTTTTTTGCGTGTCTGGGTTGCCCAGCTCAGGATAGAGGTGGAAAGGGTTGCCTCCTCATGTCTTGCTGCCACTACCCAGGATGGCCATTAGAGGGCAGGCTGGCTTCTTTCTCTGATCTGAGACCTAGGATCCCTTCTTCTTGCCTCTGATCCCTGCTAGTTTTCTGATTCGTCAGATCACACAAAGATTCTAGAATGTTATGAAATATAATTGAAAAGCAATGGAAAGGGGGGTTTCTCAGTCATCTAGGGCTGCTGTAACAGAAGGACCACAAGTGGATGGCTTTAACAAGGACAAAGTTATTTTCTCACAGTCTAGTAGGCTAGAAGTCCAAATTCAGGGCGTCAGCTCCAGGAGAAGGCTTTCTCTTTTTGTCAGCTCCGGAGGAAGGTCCTTGTCATCAGTCTTCCCTTGGTCTGGGAGCATCTCAGCGCAGGAACCTCAGATCCGAAGGATGGGCTCTGCTCCCAGCACGGCTTTCTTGGTGGTATGAGGTCAACTACTCTCTGCTTGCTTCTCTCTTTTATATTTCAAGAGATTGCCTTAGGACACAATCCAATTTGGAGATTGAGTGCTGCCTTATTAACATAACTGCAGCCCATCCTCCCTCATTAACATCATAGAGGCAGGATTTACAACATATAGGAAAATTACACAATACCGGGAATTATGGCCCAGCCAAACTGATACACACATCTTTTGGGGGACATAATTCAGACCATGACAGGGGGCATAGAAGTCTTTTCCTTGTTTTCTCCGTACATCTTGACTATTGAGGGCGGGTCTCTTTCAGCCCACTTTAGTGTTTCTATCTGAGCCTTTTCTGTCACAATTTTCCTGAGGTCGCTCATAGAAGGTATAAGGGCTAAACCCTCAATCCCTCCAATGTGGGGAGGTTTGTGATCTTCAGGCATTTGATGATGATTTTTTTTTTTTTTTGGATTTTTATTTTTATTTTTTTATTGTACTTCAGGTGAAGGCTTACAGAACAAAGAGTTTCTCATGAAACAGAAGTACACGTGTTGTTTTATGACATTGGTTAACAACCCCACAACATGTCAACCCTCTAACTTGTCAACCTTTTTTTTTTTTTTTTTTTTGGTGAAAATAACACATAGCCAAAGATACACCATTTCAAAAATTTCTACATACACAGTTCAGTGACATTGACTATGCTCTTCCAATTGTGCTGTTATTCTCACTTAAGATGAAGGCTTACAGAACAAAATAGTTTCACATTTAACAGTTACTGCAAATGTTGCCCTATGACAATAGTTAATAATCTCACAGCACATCATCAATATCCTTACTCACCCTTGGGTTCCCTGTCACCAGCTTCCTTGTCCCCTTCTGCTTTCTGGCCCTTGCCACTGGACTCCTGTACCTCGTTAGTCTCATTTGGTTTTATGGGGCTGTCCATTCCCAGGCTGAACAGTGAACCTCGGAGGTAACTTCACCACTGAGCTAAAAGGGTGTCTGGGGGCCATACTCTCGAGGTTTCTCCAGTCTCCTTTAGTCCAGTAAATCTGGTCTTTTTTTTGTGAGTTAGAATTATGCTCTACATCCTTCTCCAGCTCTGTCCAGAACCCTCTGTTGTGATCCTGGTCAGAGCAGTCAGTGGTGGTAGCCGGGCACCATCTAGATGTACTGGACTCAGTCCAGTGGAGACCTTGATAGCTGTGGACAATTAGTCATTTGGACTAATCTTTTCCTTGTATCCTGTTCTCTTCATTCTCCCTTGCTCCAGAAGGGAAGAGAACAGTGGAGTATCTTAGATGGCCGCTCACAGGCTTTTAAGACCCCAGACATTACTCACCAAGGTAGAATGTAGAGCTTTGTCTTTATAAGCCGTGTCATGCCAGTTGAGCTAGATGTTCCCCGAGACCATGGTCCACACAGCCCTCCGCCCAGCAATTCAGTCCCTCAGGGAGTTTGGATGTGTCTATGGGGCTTCCATGACCTTTCCTTGTACAAGTTGTGCTAGTTTCTCCTGTATTGTGTACTGTCTCACCCTTCACCCACGATACCACTTATCTAATGCCCATTTAGTATTTCCACTCCCACCCCTCCCATCCCTGGTAACCAGCAAAGATTGTTACATTTTGTGTGTGAACTTTTTCATGGGTTTTTACAATAGAGGTCTCATACAATATTTGTCCTTTTGTGATTGACTTATTTCACTCAGCATAATGTCCTCCAGTTTCATCCATGTTATGAGATGCTTCACAGATTCATTGTTGTTCTTTCTCGTTGCGTAGTACTCCATTGTGCGTATGTACCATAGTTTGTATATCCATTCATCTGTTGATGGGCATCTAGGTTATTTCCATCATCTTGCTATTGTGAACAATGCTGCCATGAACATAGGTGTGCATATGTCTATTCGAGTGACAACTCTTATTTCTCTAGGATATAGTCCTAGGAGTAGGATTGCTGGATCGAATGGTATGTCTATTTCTAGCTGTCTGAGGAAGCGCCATATGATTTTCCAAAATAGTTGTATCATTTTGCATTCCCACCAGCAGTGCATAAGTGTTCCGATCTTCCTGAAGCCCCTCCAACACTTGTTATTTCCAGTGTTTTTGATTTGTGCCAGGGTGAGATGGTATCTCACTGTGGTTTTAATTTGCATTTCTGTAATGGCTAGTGATCGCAAGCATTTCCTCATGTGTCTGTTGGCCATTTGAATGTCTTCTTTGGTGAAGTGTCTGTTCATTTCCTTTGCCCATTTTTGAATAGGATTATTTGTCTTTTTGTTGTAGAGGTGTTAGATTTTCTTGTAGATTATGGAGATTAGACCTTTGTCTGACTTGTACTGTCCAAAAATTTTTTCCCAGTCTGTAGGTTCTCTTTTTGCTCTTTTGGTGAAGTCTTTTGAAGAGCATAGGTGTTTGATTTTTAGAAGATCCCAGTTATCTAGCTTATCTGTTGGGTTTTGTGCATTGATGGTTATTGTTTGTATCCTGTTAATGCCGTGTATTAAGGCCTGAAGTTTTGGTCCTATTTTTTCTTCTATGAACTTTATAGTTTTAAGCTTTATATTCAGGTCTTTGATCTATTTTGAAGTAGTTTTTGTATACGGTGTGAGGTATGGGTCCTGTTTCATTTTTTCGCAAATGGATATCCAGTTTTGCCAGCACCATTTGTTAAAAAGACTGTCTTCTCCCCATTTGATGGCCTTTGGGCCCTTGTCGAAGATCAGGTGACCGTAGGTGGATGGATTTACATCTGGGTTGTCAATTCTGTTCCATTGGTCAATGTATCTGTCGTTGTACCAGTACCAGGCTGTTTTGACTACTGTAGCTGTATAGTAGGTTCTAAAGTCAGGTAGTGTGAATCCTCCAACTTTATTCTTCTTCTTCAGTAGTGCTTTACTTATTCGGGGCTTCTTCCCTTTCCATATAAAGTTAATGATTAGTTTTTCTGTCTCTTTGAAGAATGTTGTTGGTATTTGGATCAGGATTCGTTGTATTTGTAAATTTGCTTTGGGTAGAATTGTCATTTTCACAATGTTGAGTCTGCCTATCCGTGAGCATGGTATGTTTTTCCATTTATGTAGATCCCGTTGGGTTTCTTGCGGTAGTGTTTTGTAGTTTTCTTTGTATAGGTCTTTTACCTCCCTGGTCAGATTTATTTCTAAGTATTTTATCTTTTTAGGGGCTATTATAAATGGTATTGTTTTCCTGATTTCTTTTTCATTGTTCTCCTTATTGCTGTATAGGAATCCAACTGATTTTTGAATGTTTATCTTGTATCCTGCTACTCTGCTGAATCTTTCTATTAGTTCCTGTAGTTTTCTCATGGAGTCTTTTGGGTATGTATAGTATCATATCATCTGCAAATAGGGACAGTTTTACTTCTTCATTACCAATTTGGATGCCCTTTATTTCTTTTTCTTGCCTTATTGCTCTAGCTAGGACTTCCAGTACAATGTCAAATAGGAGTGGTGATAAAGGGCATCCTTGTCTTGTTCCTATTCTCAAGGGGAATGTTTTCAGCCTCTCTCCATTAAGAATGATGTTGGCTGTTGGTTTTGTTTAGATGCCCTTTATTATGTTGAGGAATTTCCCTTCTATACCTATTTGATTGAGAGTTTTTATCAGGAATGGGTGTTGGACTTTGTCAGATGCCTTTTCTGTGTCAATTGAGATGATCATGTGATTCTTTTATTTATGTGGTGGATTACGTTGATTGATTTTCTAATGTTGAACCATCCTTGCATACCTGATATGAATCCTACTTGGTCGTGGTGTATTATTTTTTTGATATGATGCTGAATTTTATTGGCTAGAATTTTGTTGGGAATTTTTGCATCTATATTCATGAATCTATATTTGTCTGTAATTTTCTTTTTTTGTGACATCTTTTCCTGGTTTTGGTATCAGCGTTATGCTGGCTTCATAGAATGAATTTGGAAGTGTTGCTTCCTCTTCTATGCTGTGAAATAGCTTGAGTAATACTGGTACAAGCTCTTCTGTAAATGTTTTGTAGAATTCCCCAGTGAAGCCATCTGGGCCAGGGCTTTTTTAGGTTGGGAGTTTTTTTATTACCTTTTCAATCTCTTCTCCTGTTATGGGTCTGTTCAGATTTTCAATATCACTTTGCTGTAGTTTGGGTAGGCCGTGTGTTTCTAGAAGTTTATCCATTTCCTCTAGGTTTTCAAATTTGTTGGAATATAGTTTTTCATAATATTCTGTTATAATCCTTTTTATTTCGGTTGGGTCTGTTGTAATGTCCCCCATTTCATTTCTTATTTGGGTTATTTGTGTCCTCTGCTGTTTTTATTTTGTCAGTCTGGCCAGTGGTTTGTCGATTTTGTTGATTCTTTCAAAGAACCAACTTTTGGTTTTGTTGATTCTTTCTATTGTTTTTCTGTTCTCTATTTCATTTATTTCTGCTCTGATCATTACTATTTCCTTTCTTCCGGTGGCTGTGGGCTTTTTTTTGCTGTTCTCTATTTGTTTGAGTTCTGTAGTTAATGATTTGATTTTGTCCCTTTCTTCTTTTTTGATGTGTGTATCTGTTGCTGTAAATTGTCCTCTGAGGACTGCCTTTGCTGTGTCCCAAAGGTTTTGGTATGATGTGCTTTCATTCTCATTTGATTCTAGGAATTTTTTTATTGCATCTCTGATTTCTTCTATTACCCACTGATGTGTAAGCAGGGTATTATTCAGTTTCCATGTAATTGACTTTTTTCCCTTGCTCTTTCTGTTGTTAATTTCCACCTTGATGGCATTGTGGTCAGAGAAGATACTTTGAATTGTCTCAGTGTTTTGGATCTTCTTGATGAGTGCTCTGTGGCCTAAGATGTGGTCTATTCTGGAGAACGTTCCATGTGCATTGGAAAAGAATGTGTACTTGGCAGCGGTTGGATGGAGTGTTCTATATATGTCTATGAGGTCAAGTTGGCTGATTGTGCCCTTTAGGTCTTCTGTATCTTTGCTGAGTTTCTTCTTAGTTGTTCTGTCCTTTCCTGAGAGTGGTGTGTTGAAGTCTTCTACTGTTATTGTGGAACTGTCAATTTCTCTTTTCAGTGTTGTTAGAGTTTGTTTTATGTATTTTGGAGCCCTGTCATTGGGTGCGTAGATGTTTATTATGGTTATGTCTTCATGATGGATCATCCCGTTAATCATTATACAGCGTCCTTCTTTGTCTTTTATGGTAGATTTCTTTTTAAAGTCTATTTTCTCTGAGATTAGTATTGCCACTCCTGCTCTTTTTTGGTAGTTGTTAGCTTGATATATTTTTTTCCAACCTTTGACTTTTAATAAATTCACATCTTTGTTTCTAAGGTGTGTCTCTTGTAGACAGCATATTGATGGATCCTGTTTTCTTATCCATTCTGTTATTCTTCGTCTCTTTACGGGTGCATTGAGTCCATTTACATTCAGTGTAATTATTGATAGATGTGGGTTTGTTGCTGTCATTTTGTAGTGCTTTTTTTTGTGGTGCTGACGCTTTATTTGTTCTTCTTACTCTTTTATGCTGAGTTACTTTTGTTTGTGAATTTTTTTTTCATTACTTTTGTTTTTGTAGGTTTTGTTTTTGCTGAGACTTTATGTTTTTCCCTTTTTTTTATGAGTATGTTTGTTAACTTTCTTTGTGGTTACCATGAATTTTACCCGTATCTTTCTAAGTTTGAAGCAGTCTACCATTACTTGGTATCGCCTTGCCTTCCTCTCCATTAGAAGGTTCTATACCTATGCCGTTTATTCCCTCTTTTATTGTTTTGATGTTGTTGTCATTTACTGATTAACTGCTCTGATTCCCTGTTGTATTTCTTTTGGTTTTGGATAGTCCTTGAGAAGTCATTTCCTAGATTGGTATGTGGCTGGTATGATCCTGTGTCCTAGATTCTGCCTGTGAGCTGAAGTTTTTTGTCCTCAGATCAAAGAACTCACTTTAATAATTCTTGTAAGTTTGGTTTGACTTTTACATATTCCCTTAATTTCTGTTTATCTGGAAATGACCTAATTTCACCATCAATTTTGAATGAGAGTTTTGTAGGATATATTATTCTTGGCTGGCAATTTTTTTCTTTCAAGATTTTATATATGTCATCCCATTGCCTTCTTGCCTGCATGGTTTCTGCCGAATAATCTGAGCCTAGTCTTATTGTTTCTCTTCTGTATGTGACTTCTTGTTTTTCACGAGCTGCTCTCAGGATTCTTTGTTTGTCTTTGGTTTTGGTGAGTGTGAATATGATATGCCTTGGTGATTTTCTTTTGGGGTCTCTTCTATATGGGGTTTGTTGAGCTTCTTGGATGGCCAGCTTTTCATCTTTCATGATATTAGGGGAAGTTTTCTGTCAGCAGTTCCTCAGTGATCCTCTCTGTGTTTTGTGTTTTCTCCCCCTGTTCCGGAATTCCATTCACAGATTTTTGCTTTTGATTGTGTCCCACGTAACTCTCAGGGTCTCTTCATTTTTCTTTGTTCTTTTTTCTTTGAGTTTTCCTCAAATAGAGTTGTATCCAAGTGTTTGTCTTCAATTCCACTGATCCTGTCTTCCACCGTTTCAAATCTGCTTCTCAGCCCTTCTTTGACATTGTTCATTTCTGAAATCTTGTTGTTTATCTTTTGGATTTCTAATTGTTGTCTTTGTATAATTTCTAGTTGTGAATTTATTTTGGCATTTTGTTACTGCATTATTTTCCTGAATTCTTCCAATTTTTTGTCTGTATTTTCCATGAATTTGTCTACTTTTTCCACGTTTTTGTCAACTTTTTGCCTCAGTTCTTAGAGAATTCTGAGTATTAGAGATTTGAATTCCCTATCAGGTAGTTCTAGTGCATTTTCTTCCAGAGGAGAGTCATCTGGTGTTTTATTTTGGATGCCTACTGGAACCATCCTGTCCTGTTTTTGTAAATGTTTTGTTATTGTCTGCTGTCTTCAGGGCATTCAGTAGTTATTTTTCTCATTTATTGATTGTAGATTTGTTTGTTTCATCCGTTTTTTTTTTTTTTTTTAAATTTGACTATGTCTGGGCAGGCAGACTGTGTGTTCTTTGTTGTTTGCTCGTCTGTGGGCACAATACTTTTCACCTCCTTGTCCAATTGGCAGGGTCAGTCACTCAGATATGGTACAGCAGGGCAGGTCTAGCTGAAGAGGAGTTACTGGGACGGGTTGTTTGTGGCAGTTACTACAGCCACCAGAGCGGGTTGGTAATCAGTGCAGGGTAGGTTCCAGTAGGCCATGCCTGTGCTGCTTGGTGGTGTGATGTCAAGCACACGGTGCAGGTAGGCAGGATGCAGCAGGGAGATTGTTATGTGTGGAGCTAAGATGGATATGGAAGAGAAGAGAGAGGAACAGGAGCCAAAAACATGCAAACAAACAAAAAAGAATGCTAGGGGAGCTTGCTGTTGGAGTGGAGAGATGAGAGACTATGAAATGGAGAAAAACAGAAAGGGGAGGAGAAAGAAAAGAAAAGAATGAATAAATAAGAATCAGAAAGGTTAAAGAACTGCAGAGTTCCCAGGGATCCCACCGGTGTAGCTAAGTTGGTCTCAGGTGTTACAGCACAGCCTGGCCAGAGGCGTAGAGGTATACAACACCAGGTATTCAGGGAACAGAAAGTGAAGAAAGATATAGAGAGATGAGAAACTGAGCAATGAAAAAAGACGAAAAGGGAAAAAGAGGAAAAAGAAAACAAACAAACAAACAAAAAAAACAAGAAAGGCCCCCGAGGAAACAGAAAAAAAGAAGAAGAAAAAAAGGAAAACCAATGTAAAAAGAAATGCCCTCAGGGATCCGTCTGCACGTCTGTGGAAGCCGAAGGGGTGTCTCCCTGCCACACAGCTCAGCCTGGCCAGAAAGGGCTCCCAACTCAAGAAAAGGAAAAGAAAACAAACAAACAATTCAAAACAAACAAACGAACAGAGGCCCCGGGATCCCACCAGTGCGGCAGCCCAAACCGGGAAGCAGCTCTACACTCGAACGGAGCTCCGCAGCCCCTCAGGAAGAAGCAAAGATGGCGCACGGAGCCAGGTACTTGAGCGAGGGTGGGGGGAGGTGGCGAGAGGCAAGTAAGATATCAAAAGAAGCAGGAAAAAAAAAGCAACACTAGCACCCAACAAATGGCACTCAAAGAGCCAGCTAGTGTGGGCTGGTGTTTCTGGACAAGAGACTGTGTCCATGGGAAGCAGAGGGGGCTGAGTGTGGGTGAAGAAGGGTAGAGAGTGGGAAAGCGTATATCACAAATTACCGGAGTTCTGCAGCCCCTCAGGAAGAAGCAAAGATGGCACACCGAGTGAGGTACTCAAGCGAAAGAAGGGGGAGGTGGGGAGAGGCAAGGAAGAAATAAAAAGTGGAAAAAAGCAACACCAGCAACCAACAAATGGCACTCAAAGAGCCACCCATTCGGGTGTGTGGAATCCAAGCAGCCGCTGTTTCCCGGTCAAGAGACTATGGCTGCAGGAAACAGGAGGCCGAGTAGGGGTGAAGAAGGGTGGGGGGTGGGAAAGCGTATATCGCCAATTACTGGTTGTTTTGTCACCCGCTGGAATCTCCATGAAGCTGCTTTCTCGTACCCCCTGTTTGCTGGTCTCTGATAGGAGTCCAAGATGGCGGATCTGCGCTGCCTTAGCTGGGAGGGGACCTCTGCATGAATCTCTCCTCGCTCTCCATTCTGTATCAGTTTTCTCACTCCATTTGGTGCTTGGCTGAGTTCTTATCTCTTCATTTGATGTTTTAGGGTTTCAGGATTGTTGTGTTCTCTGTTTGGCTTAGTTTTTCAGATCTTTGCTGTGGAGGGATGGTGTGGTGCTTCTGCCTAGAGCGCCATTTTGCGGGAAGTGATGATGATTTTTAATAGACCATTAAAGAGGCTTCTCATGCTTGATTCCCACATCAAGGTACACAGTGCCTCAGCACTCCTACAAAGAGAACATGAACTTTTATGGAACTAAGCAGTGCACACTGGTGCAGCTTCATAGATTTTGTTGTTCTTCTTGGGAAGATGTGATAATAATAATCCTCCCTTTTAGAGGAGGAGCTAAATTTGTGAACATTATTGGGTAATGTCATGGATTGAATTGTGTCCCCCAAAAATGTGTGTCAACTTGAGGAGGCTGTGATTCCCAGAATTGTGTGAATATCCACCGTTTTGTCATCTAATGTGATTTTCCTATATGTTGTAAATCCTACTTCTATGATGTTAATGAGGCAGGACTCAGTCTACAAGATTAGGTTATATCCTGAGTGAATCTCTTTTGAGATGTGAAAGAGAGAAGACAGCAGAGAGAAAGGGGACCTCCTACCACCAAGAAAGGAGAGCTGGGAGCAGAGAGCATCCTTTGGACCCAGGGTCCCTGCACTGAGATGCTCCTAGACCAAGGGAAGGTTGATGACAAGGACTTTTCCCCAGAACTGAGAGAGAGAAAGCCTTCCCCCGAAGCTGGTGCCCTGAATTCAGACTTCAGCCCCCTAGACTGTGAGGCAATAAATTTCTCTTTGGTAAAGCCATCCATTTGTGGTATTTATGTTATAGCAGCACTAGATAACTAAGACAGGTAGTGAGTCCAGGAGTCCTGGATTCTGTTTTTGATATGACTGGTTTTCCTTCTTGCCTTTGTTTACCTGTCTGTGAAACAACGTTCTTCCTGGGGACAGACTTCTTCAGGGTGTCTCACTGAAAAAATACATTTCCTCTTTTAAAGTTTTAGTTGTGGTATTTGGGCTACTAAATGTGGGGGAATTCACCTCATATTAGAAAACATAAGAACAGATTTCCTGGGAAAATGACCATTGCTCCTGCTTTCCTCACCTGACCATTTTTTTTTATATAGATGCATTTTTATCCCACAGTATTTGCAATCACCTCATATGCGTGTGAAAGCTGGAAAATGAATAAAGAAGACTGAAGAATTGATGCCTTTGAATTATGGTGTTGGTAAAGAATGTTGAATATACCATGGGCTGCCAGAATAACGAACAAATCTGTCTTGGAAGAAGCACAGCCAGAATGCTCCTTAGAAGCAAGGATGGCGAGACTTCGTCTCATGTACTTTGGACATGTTATCAGGAGGGACCAGTCCATGGAGAAGGACATATGCTTGGTAAAGTAGAGGGTCAGTGAAAAAAAGGAAGACCCTCAACGAGATGGATTGACACAGTGGCTGCAACAGTGGGCTCGAACGTAGCAACAATTATGAGGTTGGAGCAGGACCAGGCAGTGTTTTTTTCTGTTGTACATAGGGTCACTGTGAGTTGGAACAGACTCATGGGCACCTAATAACAACAACAACAATATGAATGAACGTTGAACAATGAGGTGACAGTGTCTCTATTACAATCTTTGCTAATAATCAACCACACCTGTGGAATGACCAGTGACGTGTAAAATTGGTTCCACCTGTGTGTACCAGTTAACTTTGGTATCCAGTGGTATCCATGTCCTTTCCATGGATGGGCAGGACCAGATTCTCTTGAATGTTCCCTTTAAGTTAATGCTCATTACACTTGAATTTCGATCTGTGTTTTACTTGAAACCACATCCAGAGTGTGTGTCAATACCGTGCACAACATAGATAAGGAATATGAGCCTCAGTGATTAAATGACCTGAGTTTTCCCAGTAAATCAACTCAATTCTCATCTCAACTCATAGAATAATGAAATTTGAGCTCTTGGGGATCATATAGTCCAACGTGTTCCTTTTACAGATAAAGAAATTGAAGGCTCTGAAGGATAATATGCTTAAGGCTACATAAGTAGTTGGTGCTGTACTTACTCTTAACTCCCTACCCCGTGCTTTCCTAATATGCCATTCATGGCCCTTTTTCTACAAAATTAATGAGTCAAAGGCACCTTTTTTGTTGTTGTTGTTTATTGTTGTAGTTTAAATGAAGTTTACATTTCAAGTTAGTCTCCCATACAAAAATTTACACATACATCGTTATGTGACCCTAATTGCTCTCCCCATACTGTGACAGCATACTCCTCTTTTCCACTCCTGATTCCCCATGTCCATTCAACCAGCTCCTAACCCTCTCTGCCTTCCCATCTCACCTCCGGACAGAAACTGCCCATTTCGTCTCTTGTATCTACTTGAGCTAAGGGGCACACTCCT
Source organism: Dugong dugon (assembly GCA_030035585.1). NCBI lineage: Eukaryota > Metazoa > Chordata > Mammalia > Sirenia > Dugongidae > Dugong > Dugong dugon. Next base: position 19,936,427 of record CM057465.1, read on the forward strand.
CATGACTATCACTTTCTGTCCCACAGTCCAGTCCAATCCCTGTCCTTCCCTTCACCTAAGATAATTCTGTTCTACTGTCTAGTTAGTAAATAACACACACCCTCCCTCCCCACTCTTGTAACCATCCAAGAATGTTTTTTTCCATGTTTAAACCTTTTCTTGAGTTCTTATAATAGTGTCTTATACAATATTTGTCCTTCTGTGACTTATTAAATTCACTCAGTATAATGCCCTCCAGAGTCCTCCATGTTATGTTTCACGGCTTCATCATTGTTCTTTATCGTTGTATAATATTCCATTGTGTGGATATACCATAATTTGTTTATCCGTTCGTCTGTTGATGGGCACCTAGGTTGTTTCCATCTTTTTGCTATTGTGAACAGTGCTGCAATGAACATAGGTGTGTATATATCTATTGGTGTGACAGCTCTTATTTTTCTAGGATATATTCCAAGGAGCGGGATAGCTGAATTGAATGGCACCTCTATTTCTAGCTTTTTAAGGAAGCACCAAATAGATTTCCAAAGTGGTTGTACCATTTTACATTCCCACCAACAGTGTATAAGTGTTCCAGTCTCTCCACAACCTCTACAACATTTATTATTTTGTGTATTTTGAATTAATGCTAGCCTTGTTGGGGTGAGATGGTATCTCATTGTAGTTTTGATCTGCATTTCTCTAATGGCTAATGATCGTGAGCATTTCTTCAAGTGTCTGTTAGCTGCCTGAATATTTTCTTCAGCGAAGTGTCTGTTCATAGCCTTTGCCCATTTTTTTTTTTTTTTCCCATCAGCTGTGGTTTTCTGATTAAGACATGACTTGTGAAAGCAGACGGCTTAGCTCACAGTAAACATCCCTAATTGCTGAGGGGAAGCAGAGGTTTGTGACACAGAGCAGGACTCGGGGAGGTGCCGGCCTGCGCGGGGGCCGAGCCCGCGGATGCTGCCCATGCAGGCCAGGTGTGCCACCCTCCTCACCCAGCGGGTCCCTCCCCGCCTGGCCTGGGGACCACCCCTCACGCCCGCCTGCTGTCCACTCCAGCGCCAGCCCAGCCCATGTGCCCTGGAGGGCCAGGGGTAGCGGCCCCTACTCACACCCCGCCTCCATGAACGCCCCTTCTGGCCCCCAGTCCTGTTGGCCTCTTCAATCACAGGCATAGAGGTGCCAGGCATGTTCCCCTGCCTTCCCCCCACCACGCAGCCAGCGTGATCACAGCCTCCTGTTCCCATCTGTCTGGACGCCTGCCGACACGGCTTCTCACTGACACGCCTCCCTGATCAATACGTGGTTCAGCTGAATTGTTTATTAAGTGATGCTCAGAGGGCATGCCGGACGTGGAGCATCTGGGGTGAACCAGCGTGCTCAGGGTCCGGCCGGCTGTGTCCATGGTCAGCCATGTGGGTGCCTGTTCTCTGATGGGGTCAAGTAGCTAACAGGCAGGCGCTGGCGCCTTTGCCCATTTTTTTAATTGGGTTATTTGTCTTTTTGTTGTTGAGGTTTTGCAGTATCTTGTAGATTTTAGAGATTAGACCCTGATTGGATATGTCGTAGTCAAAAATTTTTTCCCAGTCTGTAGGTTGACTTTTTACTCTTTTGGTAAAGTCTTTTGATGACCTTAAGTGTTTGATTTTTAGGAGCTCCCAATTATCTAGCCTCTTTTCTGGTACTTGTGCATTGTTACTTACGGTTTGTATTGTGTTTATGCCATGTATTAGGGCTCCTAGCATTGTCCCTATTTTTTGTGCCATGATCTTTACAGTTTTCAATTTTATATTTAAGTCTTTGATCCATTTTGAGTTAGTATTTGTGCATGGTGTGAGGTATGGGTCTTGTTTCAGGTTTTTGCAGGTGGATATCCAGTTATGCCAGCACCATTTGTTAAAGAGACTGTCTTTTCCCCAGTTAATGGACTTTGGGGCTTTGTCAAATATCAGCAGCTCATAGGTGAATGAATTTATGTCTGGATTCTCAATTTTGTTCCATCGGTCTATGTATCTGTTGTTGCACCAGTACCAGGCTGTTTTGACTACCAGGGTGGTATAATAGGTTCTAAAATCAGGTTGTGTGAGGCCTCCCACTTTATTGTTCTTCTTGAGTAATGCTTTACTTTATCTGGGGCCTCTTCCCTTTCCATATGAAGTTGGTGATATGTCTCTCCATCTCATTAAAAAATGCTGTTGAAATTTGGATCGAGGTTGCATTGTATCTGTAGATCACTTTGGGTAGAATTGACATTTTCACAATGTTGAGTCTTCCTGTCCGTGAGCAAGGTATGTTTTTCCACTTATGCAGGTCTCTTTTGGTTTCTTGCAGTAGTGTCTTGTAGTTTTCATTGTGTAGGTCTTTTACATCTCTGGTTAGTTTTATTCCTAAGTATTTTATTTTCTTGGGGCAAAGGTACCCTTTAGAAAAGTAATTTCCATTGTTGATGGTTGGATGCTGTTGTACTCTCTGCCTTCATCTCTTCTTCAAATCTCTCCTGCCCGCTCTGCTTTCCGGGCATAGTGAGTTTCATGCAGTACTTAAAATTCATCACATTCTCTCTTGCCACATACTGTTTCCTCTGCCTGGTCATCTTTTTTCTGTTACCTCTGTATGGTAACTCATACTCATCTTTAGTGTCTAGCTGAGGCATTGTCTCTTCTGGAAAGCACTTATGACCACCATAGTCTGAATTCTTTCAGTGGTCATCTTGGCCACATAGAATTATTGTAATACTCTTGTTTCTTGATGTACATCTCCCACTGGACTGTGTCTTGTTAGTCTCAGTGTTCCTGGTGTCTTGTACATTACTTCCACAGGGTTGTTCTTGTTAGTTGCTGTTGAGTAGATTCCAACTCATTGCAACCTTGTGTGTGCAGATAGAACTGCTCCATAGGGTTTTCAAGGCTATTACCTTTTGGAAGCAGATCACTAGGCTTGTCTTCCAAGGTGCCTCTGGGTGTGTTTGAACTGCCAACCTTTCAGCTAGTGGTTGAGTGCTTAACCATATGTGCCACCCAGGGAGTCTTTTGCCCCGCGTAAGTATTCAAAAATGTTTACCAAAAGATGAACTATAAAAGAGACATCTTCAAAACTTCCCAGCACCAATTGCTGGTCTGTAACTTTTTGGCTCTTTTAAAGTGGCAAACTTGTCCTTGTGCCATCCTTCTAGTGCCACATCCAAAACACGCTTAAATGCCCTGAATTATTTATAGCTTCCATCTTGGACCATTTCTCTCCACCCATCTGCTTTCTAGCCTGCTCCAGTTTCCCCCAACTTTGATTTTGTGGCTTGTTTTCCTCACTTAAACTGTTTCTCCAGCTTCCCCCTGCACCTGCAATTCATGTTCACCCCCAGGTTTGTGGCTTTGGATCAGTAATGCTACTGGTCCAGTCTAATGACTTGATCCTTGTAGTGGGTTGAATAGCGTCTCCCCAAAAATTCATGTCCATCCAGAACCTCAGAATGTGACCTTATTTGGAAATAGGGTCTTTGCGGATGTAAATTAGTTAAGGATTGAGATGAGATCATACTGGATTAGGGTTGGCCCTAAATCCAGTGACTGGTGTCCTTATGAGGACATTCAGACACAGAGAAGAAGGCCACGCAAAGATGGAGGTGGGGATCGCAGTGATGCATGTACAAGCCAAGAAACATCAACAATTTCTGGGAACCACCAGAAGCTGGAAGAGGCAAGGAGGGATTCTTCCCTACAGCCCTCAGAGGAAGCATAGCCCTGTGGACACCTTGATTTTGGAGTTCTAGCCTCCAGAACTGTGAGAGAATAAATTTCCATTGTTGTAAGCCGGCAGCAGTGGTACTTTGTTATGGCGGCCCTGGGAAGCTAGTCCAGTCCTTTACCTCATGGAATTTGGGATCTTTTGGTCTTCCCCTCCCTTTACCTCCTTCACTTTCTTCTCCTTCTCCCCGCCACCGGTCTTTATCTTCCACATTTCTAGCTATTCTTATTAAAGAAAGGAGAATTAGCTGACAGCAGTGTTGTCCAGCCTGAAGCACTCCGTTCTTACCCCTACCCTACTGTGCCCCCCAACTCTCAGTTGCTTGCTTAAACTCAGTAGAAATGAAAAGTGATCTCCTATCCTACAGATAACCAATAGCGAAGTATTGCCTCCACTTCCCAAAGCCCCTGTTAGTGGATCTGGGGGGAAGGGCGCTTGTTCCCCATCTTCTCTGAGTCTGGCCTTCCTACTTCTCCATTGTCATTGTGCTTTCTCGTCCTACAGTACCATCTTTTCTCCCCATTCCTTCACCTCACTCTAAACCTGCTCCTTCTCCTTTATTCTCCAAAGTGCCACTGACACGAGGCTGGTTGTATTTAACGCACTTTACTGAAGGCAGTATTCTTCTCAAATGTCCTTTGGCCTTTTCCCCATGAGAGCTCCCCTTGACAATCTTTTTCTCTAAGCATTAGTAATCTATTTTAGAGATCAGCAGTCTTCGCTGTTAGGAAACCAGAAGACTTCAGAACCTAGAAGGTAAACTTGCATTACTGGCCTAACCTAATTTTTCCTGCATGGAAGAGTCAGCCGTAGGTAAGTAGATAGCCACAGATGCTTATTAACAACAAAAAAAACAAAACCCAAACCAGTTGCCACTGAGTTGATTCAAACTCATGATGACCCCATGTGTGTCAGAGTAGAACTCAGCTCCACAGGGTTTTCAGTGACTGATTTTTTGGGAAGTAGACTGCCAGGCCTTTCTTCTGAGGTACCTCTGAGTGGATTTAAACCACCCATCTTTTGGATAGTGGCTGAGCGCTTAACTATGTGCACCACCCAGGGGTTCCTCTAGATGCCTATAAAAAAAAACTCTTGCTGTCAAGTTGATTCCGACTCAGCAACCCTATAGGACAGAGTAGAACTGTCACATAGGGTCTCTAAGGAGCGACTGGTAGATTCAAACTGCCAACCTTTTGGTTAGCAGCCAAGCTCTTAACAGAGCAACCAGGGCTCTGTAGATGCCTACAGCATCCTCCTGTGTAGTTCCAGCTCATCTGAATGAGGTTGGACAGGATGGTGGAGGCATTCTAAACATTTTTCTTTGACTAACATTCATTTTGAATCAAATCGTACACCAGATTTTGCAATGCAAGTGCTGGACATGGAGCAAGGGAGCATCTGAAGTGTTGACTCACTGCATCAAAGCGTCACCATCAGCAGCTGGTTAATGAGATTTTTTGAGTATGATACTGTGCAAGAGTTTTCAAACACGTTTTTAAAGTCTGGACAATTTGGTTTGAATCATCTCAAATGTTATCCTAACTCTGAGCTGAGACGCAGTGATTATGACAGCTGCTCCCTGCACAAGAGGGAACACAGCAATAGCCCAAAAACTATTCAAGACCAATTACATGGCTTCGTAAGCGACCCTGAGTCTGCATCATTTAACATTTTCTCTCTCTGGAAAGGGTCTTTGCTTTGTTGCTTTCTCAGCTAATTAACCAGCTTTCTGTTTCCTGTTTCACATTTGGCAGATTATTTTTAGAGACAAATCATTTCTGCATTTTTTTGGGGGAACTTCAAGATGGCTCATATTTCTCCTTGGTGAGTGAGAGGATGGGTTGATGCAGAAAAGGAGTGTCTGTCCCATGGTGTCCCCACCAAGCCCTATCTCTCTGTGTATCCTAACTCCTGCATGCCCTGCCATGGTGTTGTATAAGGTACAGCCAGTTTTCTGCAGTTCTTCACGTAAGAACTTTGCTGGTTTGCTCTGGTATCATGGTTTGTTGTTGTTGTTGTTGTTGTTGTTAACTGGCAGAGCTAGGCTGACCTTGCAGAAGTGCTTCTTTGTTACCTCAACAGTGTCTTGGTTGTTTTAGTAGGTAGATAATACAAGGGGAATTTGAGGAAATGATGGACATTTCATTCAGCTGATTACGTAAACAGGACTATGAACAAGTCTTCTGTCAGGACTTCCAGAATGTTTTTCATCCTGCTGTTATTGGCTTAGTGGATAGAGTGTGGCTTTGGAGTGAGCCTCACCTGGGTTCAAATCCCAACTCCACCATTTATTGGTTATAGGACCTTGGGTAAGTTATTTAATTTCTTGGTTCCTTTTTCCCTCCTTCCTTCTGCCTTCCTCCTGGAATTAAAAAAAGATGACTAATGTACAAGGAAAATACAATAAATTCCCATATTCCCACCACCCAGAATTAACTATATTTGGTTATATTATCTCTTAGTCATTTTTTTTTCCTACATCTAATAAAAAATTACTCCAATTATTTATGGCTATCCAAAAAACTAAAAAAACCCATTGCTATCAAGTCAATTCCAACTCATGGCGATCTCGTGTGTTACAGAGTAGAACTACTTCATAGGGTTTTCTTGACTATGATCATTGCAAAAGCAGATCACCAGGCCTTTCTTCCGAGGTACCTGCTGGGTAGGTTCGAACTGCCAACCTTTAGGTTAGTAGTTGAGTGCAAACCATTTGTGCCACCTAGGAACATTACTTTATGCATATACTCTCTTTTAATTCCCTCTTTGCTGGGAAATAATTGTTGGGTTAAACGAGATCAGATAATTAAAGCACCTAGCCCAGTACCTGATCCATAGTAGACAATTGGTACTACTGTTGCCTGTTGTTATTAATGGAAGTTGCTGTTGTTATTAATTATTGTTATCCTCTTCCTCTCACCTCACTTCTTTGTGTATACCCATTAGAAAACATGTTGTTGTTGTTAGGGGCCGTTGAGTCGATTTCAGCTCAGCGACTCCATGTGACAGAGTAGAACTTCCCCATAGGGTTTCTAGGCTGTATCCTTTACAGGAGCAGATTGCCAGGTCTTTCTCCTGAAGAGCCACTGGGTGGGTTTGAACCACCAACCTAGGTTAGCAGCTGAGTGCTTAAGCATTGCGCCACCAAGGCTTTAAACAAAAAAAAAAAAAAGGAAACCCACTGCCGTCGAGTCGATTTTGACTCAAAGTGACCCTGTAGGACAGAGTAGAACTGCTCCATAGGGTTTCCAAAGAGCAGCTGGTGGATTCAAACTGCTGACCTTTTGGTTAGCAGCTGAGCTCTTAACCACTGTGCCACCAAGGCTGTAGTCCTGATAAATTAATAAACTTATAAACATGATTTTTTTTTTTTTTTTGTACAAGCTATTTCTCCTTTTAGGATGTCTTCGCTACTCCCTCAGTTGCAAACCTGGAGATTTGGTGTTAATACATCTAAAACCAAAAATAAAACCCATTGCCATCGAGTCAGTTCCAACTCATAGCAACCATACAGGACAGAGTAAGGAGCAGCTGGTGGATTTGAACTGCCAACCATTTTGGTTAGCAGCCAAGGCTCCTTAATACATCTAGAGATGTAGAATATACAGTTAAACTTATTTATATTGCAAATAATAAAAATGTATTAAAAGACCAGAACTTTCTAATAAATAATGGGCTACATTTGCAAAGCTTTTAAAAATAAAATGGCTGAACCAAATTTTAGAAAATTGCATGCTTTATTAAAAAAGCTATAAATTGAAGAAATAGAAAGATTGAAAAGAAAATTGCTCAAAGTCTGCTCTGAAAGATTGACTTCCTGCTCGTAGTGATCTCACAAAACAAACAGCTGTTGGGTAATTGCTGCCGGGGCTTTCTTAATTTATGAAGAGCAGGGAAGGATTAGCGCGTCTGCATTGTAGCGAATTCTCCCCAAGTCACAATGGGAAAAGAAAATCAAGCTGATGAAAAATATGAGCAATTTTTCAATTTAAATGAATGTTCCTTTTAATGGACTTCCTGGACTTGACTTGCTAAATTATTTAGGCCAAAATGGATGGTCACATAACTAAAGAGCCAAGAAGCTGGAGTGGCTTGGTGACACTGTAGTCTACAACATTGCTCTATAAGTTTAAAATGTCTTTCCTTTAAAAAATATATATAATATTAATAATGTAATAGCTAATATTTACACTTACTGTGTGCAAGGCACTGTAGTAAGTGCTTGACCTGTATAGTTTTATCTTTAGAATAAAAAATAAAGAAAAGAAAACCATTTGCTGTCTAGACACCTCTGACTCATGGTGACCCCATGTGTTTCAGAGTAGACCTGTGCCCTACAGGGTTTCAATGGCTATGACCTTTCAGAAGTAGATCACCAGGCCTTTCTTCTGAGGCACCTCTGGGTGGATTTGAACTGCCAATCTTTGGGTTAGTAGACAAGTGCTTAACCATTTGTACCTCCCAGGGACTCCTATCCTTAGAATAACCCTGTGAAGCAGGCACCTTAATGGTCTCATTTTATAGATGAGGAAATGAGACAATTAATTTACCCAAGTCTAGGTAGCTAGTGGGATCCCTGGGTGGTGCAGATAGTTTGTGTGCTTGGCTGCTGACTGAAAGTTTACCCAGAGGCACCTAACGAGTTCACCCAGAGGCACTTCAGAAGAAAGGCCTGGCAGTCTACTTCTGAAAAATCAGCCATTGAAAACCCTATGGAGCACAGTTCCACTCTGACACATATGGGGTTGCCATGAGTCAGAATCAACTTGACAGCAACTGGTTATAGAGCTAGTGAGCAGTGGAGCCAGGTTTCAGACCCAGGCAGCTCGCTCCAGAGTCTGTGCTTCTAGTTACTATACTATACTGACTGAAATTATATGTAGAATTTCAAGAGCATCTTTTACCGGATGAGTAGAGAAAATACGTAATATTGAAGCATCATATATTTTGGATATTTGTCAGGAAGACTAAGAATAGGGTTTGTGGAGGGTTTTTTTTTTTTTTTTTTTTGTACATTGCACAAATGTCAGTCAGAATAACAGTTCATAAACACATCTGCGTCTTTCTCTTGCAGTTGAATAAGGGATCTCTTTTTAATGAATGAGAATGTGTAGCTCCCTTCTTGACGTGATACGTTTATGATTTTATTTATTTATTTTGGTTTTAAAGAAGAGAAGTTTATTTCCTCACAGTCAAAGTAGGCTAAATGGCCAAATTCAGGGTGTCAGCTCCGGGGGAAGTCTTTCTCTCTTTGCCGGCCTTCTCATCAGTGTTTCCCTGGACTAGGAGCTTCTCGGTGCAGGGACCCCTCTCCAAAGGATGCGCTCTGCTGCTGGCACTGCTTTCTTGATGGTATGAGGTCCCCGATTTTATTTATTTTTAACGTTCATGTACTGAATGTCAAATGTGTACAGAGCCCCATGCTAGCTGTGGGTAGGGGAAGGGAGAGATACAACAATAAATAAGACTTGATCAGTGTTCTGAAAAGAGTTTATGATTTATTGAGAGAAGAAGTCTGCCTATAAATAATACAAGGGCATGAATGAATCAGGTGTGGGCATGGGGAAAAGTATAAGATGGAATACAGGTGTTAAAGCAGGTATCATTTTTAAATGTCAAATCAGCAGGATCCCAATCTAGTATTCTTTGTGTGCCATGGATACAATTAAAAAAAAAAAAAAATTATTGAGCACCTACTGTGTATCAGGCTCTATGCTAGAAATAGTTCTTATTCATGATTTTCTTAAAATACATTGTGGTACTCAGTATTGAAATTTCAGCAAGGTTTAAAATTTAAAGAAACCAGAGGTAAATTTTTTTTAGATGTAATTTATTCTCTCCCAAGCTCCTAGAAGCTGGCATATCTGATTGATGCTGGCATTAGGCCAAACTGAGGTACTGCTAAGTGATGCTGTGTGGTAACTTGGGATTAAAGACAGTGGTAATTAAAGGTGCCAGCATTGCTATATTAAGTAACTGAGTATAATAGGACATGCTTTATTGCTTCTAGAAGATAAGGATAACAGAGAAAGTGTACTAAGAACTAGCCCTCTGCTTCCTTAAGAGTTTTTAATGCAAATCACCCCTTAAAGATGCTGAGTCCTCTGTTGATTGACATACCATAAAATTCTTCTTACCCCAGTATCTGAATGTATGCAATTCAGGAGACATATAATTTTCTTTCTATGTAATTCATAATATTATTTGAAATTCCTTTAAGTTCAAGTCCTATGATTTTGTTGACCCACAGCTAAGTGTTCTGTTGACATTTGTCTTTAGAAAAAAGGAAGAAAGCTAATTTCTGTTAAATGTTTCTTTTGAGTCAATTTTGTTTAAATATCGACTTCTGAAATGCAATGCAAATTCCTTGTAATCAGGTCTAAGTTGTATTTGTGGGAGTTGTCGTGCTTACTGTACATTTTTGGCTAATATTTTTTTTTCTAGTTCTCTGAACAGCTTTGAAGATAAGTTTTATTTAAAGAAATAAAGCTCCTAGCTTCTTTATGGTGTTTCTAGGTTAAATAGTAACAGAGAAGTTGAATATACAGAAACAGAAGTTATGAATTTTAACCATTTATTAAAAAGTTTTTTTTTCCAAAATGAGATTCTGCTAAGAATGATGAGTCTCTACTCCCATCTTGTTCATTAAAGTTTAAATTGATTTCAAAGTAAGACTACTATAGTAGCATACCACTGAATTGGAATATAGCAAATGTAACCATAAAAAATGACAAGGAAACCAACAAACAAAATCTCTATCAAGCATTTAATTTTACACACATACATAAAAACATAATCACATACAAGTATAAATTTTTTAACTTTCAGATTTCAGGTGATGACTTGGGCCCAGCTCAGTGGACTGAAGTTGTAATACCTGTGACTGTACCCTTCTGGACCTCACTGCATGGAATACACAGGAATCAAATCGACTATATCTTTGGAAAGAGATGGTGGAGAAGCTCAGTATTGTTAGTCAGAACAAGACCAGCGGCTAACTCCAGAATAGACCATCAATTGTGTGTATGCAAGTTCAAGTTGAAGCTGAAGAAAATTAGAACAAGTCCACGAGAGCCAAAGTACAACCTTGACTATATTCCACCTGAATTTAGAGACCATCTCAAGAATAGATTTGATGCATTGAACGCTAATGACTGAAGACCATATGTGTTATGGGATGACATCCAGGACATCATACGAAGAAGGCAAAAGGTCATTAAAAAGACAAGAAAGAAAAGACCAAAATGGATGTCAGAAGAGACTCTGAAACTTGTTCTTGAACATAGAGTAGCTAAAGCAAATGGAAGAAATGATGAAGTGAAATAGCTGAAAAGATTTCAAAATGCGGCTTCAGAAGACAAAGTAAAGTACTATAACGACATGTGCAAAGACCTGTAATTAGCCAACCAAAAGGGAAGAATATGATTGACATTTCTCAAGATGAAAGAACTGAAGAAAAAATTCAAGCCTCGAGTTGCATTATTGAAGGATTCTATGGGCAAATCATTGAATGACACAGGAAACATAAAAAGAAGATGGAAGGAATACACAGAATCACTGTATCAAAAGGAATTGGTCGACGGTCATCCATTTCAGGAGGTAGCAAATGATCAAGAACCGATTGCACTGAAGGAAGAAGTCAGACTGCACTGAAGGCATTGACAAAAAACAAGGCTTCAGGAATTACAGAATACAAATTGAGATGTTTCAACAAACAGATGCAACGCTGAAGGTGCTCACTCGCCTATGCCAAGAAATTTGGAAGAGAACTACCTGGCCAGCTGACTGGAAGAGATATATATTTGTGCCCATCCCAAAGAAAAGTGATCCAACAGAATGTGGAAATTATCAAATGATATCATTAATATCAAATGCAAGTAAAACTTTTCTGAAGATAATTCAAAAGTGGTTGCAGCAGTACATTGACGTGAAACTGCCAAATATTCAGGCTGGATTCAGAAGAAGATGTGGAACAAGGGATATCATTACTGATGTCAGATGGATCTTGGCTGAAAGCAGAGAATGCCAGAAAGATGTTTTCCTGTATTTTATTGACTATGCAAGGGCATTCAACTGTGTGGATCATAACAAATTATGGATAACATTGTTAAGAATGGGAATTCCAGAACACTTAATTGTGCTCATAAGGAACCTGTACATAGACCAAGAGGCAGTTGTTTGAACAGAACAAGGGGATACTACATGGTTTAAAATCAGGAAAGATGTGTGTCAGGGTTGTATCCTTTTACCATACTTATTCATCTATATGTAGAGCAAATATTCTGAGAAGCCAGACTATATGAAGTAGAGTGGGGCATCAGGATTGGAGAAAGACTCATTAACAACCTGCGTTATGCAGATAACACAAACTTGGCTTGCTGAAAGTGAAGAGGATTTGAAACGCTTACTGATGACGATCAAAGAATATAGCCTTCCGTATGGATTACACTTTAACATAAAGAAAAGAAAAATCCACAACTGGATCAATAAGCAACATCATGATAAATGGAGAAAAGATTGAAGTTGTCAAGGATTTCATTTTACTTAGATCCACAATCAATGCCCATAGAAGCAGCAGTCAAGAAATCAGATGATGCATTGCATTGGGCACATCTGCTGCAAAAGACTTCTTTAAAGTGTTAAAAAACCAAGATATCACTTTGAGAACTGAAGTGCACCTGATCTAAGCTGTGGTATTTTCGGTCACTTCATATGCATGCAAAAGCTGGACAGTGAATAAGGAAAACTGAAGAAGAATTGATGCCTTTGCATTATGGTGTTGGTGAAGCATATTGAATATGCCGTGGACTGCCATAAGAATGAACAAATCTGTCTTGGAAGAAGTACAGCCAGAATGCTCCTTAGAAGCGAGGATGGCGAGACTTGGTCTCATGTAGTTTGGACATGTTATCAGGAGGGACCAGTCCCTGGAGGAGGACATCACGCTTGTTAAAGTGGAGGGTCAGTGAAGAAAAGGAAAACCCTCAATGAGATGGTTTAACACAGTGGCTGTAACAATGGGCTGAAACATAGCAATGACTGTGAGGATAGCACAGGACTGGGCAGTGTTTTGTTCTGTTGTACAGTGGATCGCTATGAGTTGGAACTGACTCATCAGTACCTAACAACAACAAGAAAGATTCTTACACAATGAAAAGGAAAAGAATATAAGATAATAAATAAATACATAGATGTTCAATTTGTTCAAATTACTCATTTTAAGTCAAGAAAGTATAATACATTTTACAAATATTCTTTATGAGGTCTGAGACTAAAGGATGTTTTTTGCTTAAACTTCAGTTTACCTAAAATATAAAAACCTAAACTATATTCTCCAAGCTTTCCAGTTGGTCAAGATTTATAATTCTTACAGAGTAATAAACCCATTGCTGTTGAGTTGATTTTGACTCATAGCGACCCTATAGGACAGAGTAGAACTGTCCCATAGGGTTTCCAAGGAGTGGCTGGTGGATTCAAACTGCCAACCTTTTGGTTAGGAGCTGTAGCTCTTAACCACTGTGCCACCAGGGCTCCTACAGAGTAATACCAGTTAAATCGATCTCAGAGAATTATAGTGTTGGCAGCTATTTTGTGTATTGACAGTTGAAAGTCACCTAGTTCTAAATGTCCTTTCACAACACCCCTGGCTTTCCGCCTTTGCCTGAGTAACTCCAAAGGACAGGACATTTACTACCTCCTGAGGCTGTGTGTTTTATTACAGTTAGAACATTATCTTAAATTTTGCTGACATCTGCCTCTGTATAACTTCTGCTTAGTCGTTCTAGTTTAGGCCTTGGAGCAAACACAAAATTAATCTCAGTATTCCTACCAAGTGAGGGCGGCATAGCCAGAAACCACAAGAGGAGTGTCTCATGAGGACCTCAGTAGTGTGTTCTGGCCAGTCTGACTTTCCCTGTGGGTCAGAACCTGAGTTTTCTGCTGGGTAGACTGCTCACAGGACCATTTTAGCCCGTATCCTGTACAGGGACAGCAAATACTCCTAAAAGAAGGACCCTCGAAAGTAAACGTATTGACTACTTGCTTTATACCACACACCGTGCTAAATTATTAACTTGTTACATCATTCAGTTGTCACAATAATTCAAATAAATATTCATTCTACAGGTGAGGAAACTGTAACTCAGTAATTAAGTAACTTGCCCAAGAACATGGGGCTGATAAGTACTGGTGTTATAATTCTAACCCTGGTCTGCCTGCCTCCTTAGCCAGTGCTTTTCTGACAAACCATGTTGCTCTCTAGAGGACCTTATCAGATGTGGTGCCCTGTGTGCTTTCACACATTTCCACCTCAGTCCACACATTCTATATCTTGCCTTCTGAATGAACTCAGCTTAGAGACCTAAGGCCTCTAGGCCAGCCAAGCAGCTACTGATGTTGATTCTGACCTCCTTCTTCCTGTTACTTCTCTCTTCTCGTCATCCAAATTAAACATTTTATTTTCAAAAGCATCACCCTCCACCTCTCTAGGGACATATTTCTAAACGAAACTAACCTGAATTAATAGGTATGGGACACCTTTTTTTCTGTCCCTCTATTTGGTCAAAAGACTCTTAGAATGGTTTGATGTAAAAGGTTGGGAAATCTAAACTGAACAGTTAATGTTGACCAGGTTACACAATGATTTCATCTTTCACAGTGGTGAATCTAAATCTGCTAGTTCCACTTGTGATGTGGAAGTCAAGAAGTGAATACCACAATTGTAGAAGAGCTGAAATGAGCTTTATCCTTGACTGATTTTCAGGTGAAATTTAATAGCTCGATGAAATAAAGCTCTGGGCAAACACTGGAACAGAGAACACTTAGGAGGAGGTGGAGGTAAATGGTCACCCTTCCAAGAACTCTCATAGAATTATCAATGAAACTTTCACACTGTCCATATCACTACCCACTTTGTCTCATTCTTGGTAAACTGTAAGCTCCCTAAGGGTAGCGAATATATTGTATTCATACTTTTATTCCCAGAAGGCCTACAACAGTGCCTGCCCTATAGCAGATGAGCAATGAGTCTATTTCATGAATGAATGGATAAATAAAAGAAATATAAAGATGTCTTTATATGGTCAGCACCCACCTAGCTTAATTGAATCAACTTGTCAGTTTGAAATAAGAAAATACTTAACAGAGGAAACAGGCCAAGAAGAATACTTTGATGATTTCTAAAATTTTTGTTAGTTGTGTGTCTGAGGTTACATGAAATCTGTCTGCACGGTTTTAAGTACGATTCCAGTATTGTGCTCTGAGATGGAATTTCTACTCCAGCTGTGAATTAAATTATTATATTAGATAAGTTAAAAAAAAATTAAACAGCTTTATGAAAATACAATTCACATACCATACAATTCACGCATTCAAGGTACACAATTCAGTGATTTTTTAGTGTATTCACAGAGTTGTGCAACAGTCTAATTTTAGAACATTTTTGCCACCCCAAGAAGAAACCCTGTATCCATTAGCACAGTTGGTTTTACCTTTTTATTGAGGTTACATAACATAACGTTAATCATTTTAAAGTGAACAATTCAGTAGCATTTAGTACTTTCACAATGATGTGCAACCACCACCTCTAGTTTCAAAACATTTTCATCACCCCAGAAGGAAATCTTGTACCCACTAAGCAATTTCTCCCTGTCTCCCTCTTTTCCCCAGCCCCCGGAAACCACCAGACTTCTTTCTGTCTCTATGGATTTACTTACTCTGGTTATTTCACATAAATGGAATCGTTCAGTGTGTCACCCTGTGTCTGGCTTCTTTCACTTAGCAGAAGGCTTTTAAGGTTCATCCATGTAGTAGCATGTATCATCAGTACTTCATTCCTTTTAATGGCTAAATAATATTCCATTGTACATACTGCAGTTTGTTTATTCATTCATCTGTTGATGGACGTCTGGGTTTTTTCCACCTTTTGGCTATTGCAGATAGGGCTACGATGAACAAGTGTGCAAGTATTTCAGTTCTTTTGGGTATATACCTAGGAGTGGAAATGCTGGGTTGTATGGTATATCGCTTGACTGTGTGGATCATAAGAATTATGGATAACATGGCGAACAATGGGAATTCCAGAACACTTAATTGTGCTCATGAGGAACCTGTACATAGATCAAGAGGCAGTTGTTTGGACAGAACAAGGGGATACTGTGTGGTTTAAAGTCAGGAAAGGTGTGCGTCAGGATTGTATCCTTTCACCATACCTACTCAGTCTGTATGCTGAGCAAAAAGTCTGAGAAGCTGGACTATATGAAGAAGAATGGGGCATCAGGATTGGAGGGAGACTCATTAACAACCTGTGTTATGCAGATAACACAGCCTTCCTTGCTGAAAGTGAAGATTTGAAGCACTTACTGATGAAGATCAAATACCACAGCCTTCAGTATGGATTATACCTCAACATAAAGAAAACAAAAATCCTCACAACTGGACCAATAAACAACATCATGATAAACCGAGAAAAGATTGAAGTTGTTAAGGATTTCATTTTACTTGGATCCACAATCAACACCCATGGAAGCAGCAGTCAAGAAATCAAAAGATGCATTGCATTAGGCAAATCTGCTGCAAAAGACCTCTTTAAAGTGTTGAAAAGCAAATATCTTAGCTTGAAGACTAAGGTGCGCCTGACCTAAGCCATCATATTCTCCATTGCCTCATATGCATGTGAAAGCTGGACAATGAATAAGGAAGACCAAAGAAAAATTGATGCCTTTGAATTGTGGTGTTGGTGAAGAATACTGAATATACCATGGACTGTCAAAAGAGCGAACAAATCTATCTTGGAAGAAGTACAGCCAGAATGATGCTTAGAAACAAGGATGGCGAGACTACATCTCACATACTTTGGACATGTTGTCAGGAGGAATCAGTCCCTGGAGAAGGATATCATGCTTGATAAAGTACAGGGTCATCGAAAAAGAGGAAGACCCTCAACGAGATGGATTGACACAGTGGCTGCAACAATGAGCTCAAGCATAACAATGATTGTGAGGATGGCACAGGACCAGGCAGTGTTTTGTTCTGTGATACATTGGTGGCTATGAATCAGAACCGACTCAACGATGCCGAACAACAACAACGGTAATTCAGTGGTTAACTTTTTGAGGAACTACCAAATGGTTTTCTATAGTGGCTGTACCATTTTACATCCCCACCAGCAATGTAAGAGGGTTCCAGTTTTTTTCACAACATTGTCAACACTTGTTATTTTCTGTTATTTTGATTATAGCCGTCTTAGCAGGTGTGACGTGGTATCTCATTGTGGTTTTGATATGCATTTCCTGAGTGACTAATGATGCTGAGCATCTTTTCATGTGCTTGTTGGCCATTTGTATATCTTCATTAGAGAAATATCTATTTAAGTTATCAAAGAAGAAAATCTGGTACTCTGTTAGGAGTGAAAGAAAAGGAATTATACAGCTTAGCTGAGCAGCGCTAAGCAGAAATACAAAGCATTCCACTGTTCAAGCAGAGAGGTAGGGGTTAATGATTGCTAAGATCTGCTTCAGCTTGAAGTCCTTTGAAATGTACAGGTCAGTCACTTGGCTAGGAGGGAGTGAGTTACCACTTAGATGACTGGCACCAGCCAGTTTGGTTATGTGTGATTGCAGTCACGAACACATTTTTCCTGGGAAAAAATTGTTTACATCTTGACACATTCTTCCCATGAACAAATGATTTATATCCTGACCTTTTGCTTCCTGGGAATGCGTGCTGACCCCATCATTCTTATGTCTGACCTGAGTGCCTCCAATTTGAAACTTTTCCATTTACAAAGTCTTTTGCCCATTTTTAAATTGAGTTGTTCAGATAAATTTCTAATTCTAAAATTTCTGGTCTGTAACTGGTTATTTATTTATTTATTTTTAATGGCCTAACATTAAAAGCATTATTAGACAAGAAAAAAAAAAGTTATAATGATATCATATAATGTAAATATGTGAAGAAATGTGTTTATGAATAGAATTGGTTCTGTGGTTTAAAGTTTAATTAGTAATTTATTTATATATATATTTTTTATTGTACTTTAGATGAAGGTTTACAGGACAAACTAGTTTCTCAGTAAACAATTAGTACACATATTGTTTTGTGACATTGGTTGCCAACCCCACAACATGTCAACACTCTCCCCTTCTCGACCTTGGGTTCCTTATTACTAGCTTTCCTGTCCCCTCCTGCCTTCTCATCCTTGCCCTTGGGCTGTTGTGCCCCTTTAGTCTCATTTTGTTTTATGGGCCTGTCTAATCTTTGGCTGAAGGTGAACCTCAGTAGTGACTTCATAGTGAGCTAAAAGGGTGTTCAGGGGCCATACTCTCGGGGTATGACTATGACTCTCTGTCAGACTATTAAGTCTGGTCTTTTTTTTTTCTTTTTTTGTGAATTAGAATTTTATTCTACCTTTTTTCCAGCTCTATCTGGGACCCTCTATAGTGATCCCTGTCAGAGCAGTCGGTGGTGGTAGCCGGGCACCATCTAGTTGTGCTGGACTCAGTCTGGTGGAGGCTGTAGTACTTGTGGTCCATTAGTGTTTTGGACTAATTTTTCCTTGTGTCTTTGGTTTTCTTCATTCTCTGTTGCTCCAGGCGTGATGAGACCAGTGGAGTATCTTAGATGGCCGCTCACAAGTTTTTAAGACCCCAAATGCTACTCACCAAAATAGAATGTAGAACATTTTCTTTATAAACTATGTTATGCCGGTTAAGCTAGATATTCCCTGAGACCATGGTCCCCACAGTCCTCAGCCTAGTATTTCGGTCCCTCAGGGAGCTTGGGTGTGTCTACGGAGCTTCCATGACCTTGTCTGGGACAAGTTGTGCTGGCTTCCCCAGTATTGTGTACTGTCTTACCGTTCACCAAAGTTACCACTTATCTATTGTCTATTTAGTGTTTTTCCATCCCCACCCCTCACCTCGTCAGGATCAAAGATAGTTTCTTTTTATATGTAAACCTTTTCGTGAGTTTTTATAGTAGCGGTCTCATACAATATTTGTCCTTTTGTGATTGACTTATTTCACTCAGCATAATGCCCTTCAGATTCATCTATGTTGTGAGATGCTTTGCAGGTTCATCGTTGTTCTTTATTGTTGTGTAGTATTCCATTGTGTATATGTACCATAGTTTATTCATCCATTCATCTGTTGATGGGTATCTAGGTTGTTTCCATCTTTTTGCTATTGTGAACATTGCTGCAGTGAACATGGGTGTGCATATGTCTATTCATGTGACTGCTCTTATCTCTCTAGAATATATTCCTAGGAGTGGGATTGCTGGATCATATGGTATTCTATTTCTAGCTTTTTAAGGAAGCACCATATCGTTTTCCAAAATGGTTGTATCATTTTACATTCCCACCAGCAGTGCATTAGAGTTCCAGTCTCTCCACAGCTTCTCCAACATTTGTTATTTTCTAGTTTTTTTAAATTTAATTTAATTTAATTTTGTACCTGTAATGTCAGAGTGAGATGGTATCTCATTGTGGTTTTAATTTGCATTTCTCTAATGGCTAGTGTTCAGGAGCATTTCCTCATGTGTCTGTTAGCCACTTGAATGTCTTCTTTGGTGAAATGTCTGTTCATATCCTTTGCCCATTTTTTAATTGGATTGTTTGTCTTTTTGTTGTATGTAACTGGTTATTCTTAAAATACTCATTCTAATGATGGGTCAACAATGCCAAAGTATTTGCGTATGTTTGGGGGGAATGTTGGGAGTGGTTTTGTTTTTGGGACTACTGAATTGAGAGAATGGTCCTGAGAAAGCATAAACAAGGAATACTGGGAGTTAGAAGATAGTGCTGAGTGTGCTTTGGTGTTGGAATTTCAGAGCTTCTTGGTTCCATGTTCAACAGTATCCTTTCTCTGAAATAAACAAAATACAAACGCTACACCTGATTGCCTTAAAGGATGTTGTTGTTGCTGTTAGGTGCATCAAGTCAGTTCCAATTCGTAGCAACCCTGTGTACAACAGAACAAAACACTGCTGGGTCCTGCCTGTATTTAAACAGAGTAAAAGGTTTTTAAGGAGCCCTGGTGGTGCAAATGGTTAAGCACTCGGCTGCTAACTGAAAGGTTTGGCAATTCAAACCCACCCAGTAGCTCCTCCAGAAAAAGACCTGGCGATCTGCTTTTGTGAAGATTTCAAAAAGATTTCCTTTGTAAAGGAAACCCTATGGGCAGTTCTACTCCGTCACATGGGGTCACTATGAGTCACAGTCAACTCTAAGGCACCCAACAACAATAATGAATAGGTTTTTATGACTAAAAGGAGAAAATCATCTAAAAAAAATAAAATGTTTCATGATGTGACGTATCAGATAATTATACAGCTTTTTCTTCCACCTCAGCTTCTTTCTGATGCTCTGCCTCTGTGTCTCTTTCTTGAGGGGAGAATGGTTATGACTGTTCACCACCATGATCTCATACTGTGTGGGTTCTGTCCAGGATAATGAATTGAGAAAACTACTTATTAAGGACCTACTTTTAGGTAGGTCTGAGGAGAATATTAACTTTTTACAGTACTGGCCAAAGTTGCTGTCCCTTTAGGTAAAAGGTAATAATTAGTTTTACTATCTAGGACTACCCTTTAGATAAAAGGTATTAATCACTTTTATTATTCAGGACTCTCCGTGGATACAATGTAAAAATACTTTTACCATTCAGGAATTAATTACAGACCTTCAAAAATTGTGGGGATAGGAGATGGGAATTGTGGCCTTTATGTTACCAGGCCCCATCTTTTTTAATAGCACGAGTACAAAGTGGCGCAAGTGGTTAAGTGCTTGGTTACTAACTGAAAGGTTGGTGGTTCAGGTCCACCCAGCAGCTTCACAGGAGAAAAACCTGGCGATCTGCTCCTGTAAAGACTACAGCCTAGCAAACCCTGTGGAGTAGTTCCACTCTGTCACATGGGGTTGCTGTGAGTCAAAGTTGACTTGATGGCACCTTAAAACAACAACCTGCTCGATGGGAGACAGTACTAGCTCCTGCCTAGAACTACAGCAGGGCAGGAGCTCAGACCTAATGGTCTGGTAACGTCTTCTGGCCCTCAGAGACCTGGGTGCTGAGGAACAACTGTCAGGGAACTTGCAGGCTGTCAGGATGAATTCCAGGCCCACTTACCCAGAGCAGACTAGCACCCTGTGGTTTTTCTCTGTCCTTGCAGCAGCCTTCAAGGGCTTTTCTCTTGGTAATTGTCGCCACTAGTTCTGTTCAGTCCCTGAAGATAAGCACGTAGGCCCTTTTTATTTTAAGGATTTTTACTGTTAAACATAAATAGCATTTGGCAATGACAGAAGTCCCAGGCCTGCTTCCCTTCTGAGATGGTAACTGGAAACCCCTTGAGACATAGGTTTTATCCCTTATGTTGGGCTTCCTTTTCTTTCTGACTTCTTCCCCCCTGCCATTAAAGGAAGGGTTAACCGTCAGGAAAGTCCCGTTCCCAGCATGTGGGCCTTGCAGATGCAGGGGCAGAAGAGTGAACCAATTAGGAAACAAGGAATTGGCCTTATTTCAGCCCGGGAGCTTGCCTCGGGGGGGGGGGGGGGGGGGGGGGGCGTGTTCCATGAGTCTTGGGCTCTGAGACATTCTGGGCATTTCCTTAAGCACTCACTTTCTTTAGCAATCCAAGTAACGGTTTCTCATCCAATATGAAGTTTTTGTCTAGCCTTCCTTTCTCCAAATTTAGCTTAATTCATAACTGTTCTGGGCTGTGCCAAGGGATGATTTTCTCAAATGTGAATTCACTGGTAGTATTTGATTAGTAAAGATCAGCCAATTAGCAGAGAGTGATGGTAAGTTGACCTGGCTGGAAAAATCTCACCACCTGAGATCCACAAGCAAAGTCCAGGCTGCAAGTTGATTCCTTTGCAAGCTGACTTCATATGACATCTTCTGCTTTTGGAAAACAGTATTCCAGACATAAAATAAGAAACTATAAGTCACACAATAAATATAATACTAGGCTTGTGCCATGGCTGCTGTTGGAGTATTGTGTTTTAGTGCTCATTTAATTATCTTTTGCTATAAAAGTTGGCAGTACTGGCTTTTCTCTCTAACATAAACAAAATAATATTGTTTAATTCCTTCACTGTTTATTGCCATAATAGTAGAAACTCTTATAAATTTTTCTTTGTTGGTTTCAACTTCTGTGTATTTAGAATGGGAAGTTTTCAAGAAAGCTTTTTTTGTTAATAGAGTCAGTTTTTGCTTGTAATAAATCTAAGGAAGGGAACATGGAATTTTCATTTTGAAAGTTCTTAAGCCTTTGTCACTACTAGTAAGAGAATTATTGTAATTTAAGAGAAATTCCAGAAAGGGAGGCCTTTGTGTTGAGGCAGATCTAGGTGGGGTTGGCCATCTAGGATCTAGATGTCAGCTTTGGGAGTTCAGAAACTTGATTTCTTCAACTCACTGAGAGTTTACCCAACTTAGGGGTATCAACTGTCATTAACTGGAGTCCCTAGGTGGTGCAGATGGTTAAGTGTTTGACTATTAACCGAAAGGTTGGTGGTTCAAACCCACACAAAGGCACCTCAGAAGACAGGCCTGGTGATCTGCTTCACAGTTTTTCCCTGACACACATGGGGTTGCCTTGAGTTGGAATCAACTTGATGGCAGTGTAACTGGTTGGTACATTCTCTCCTCTGCAGCAAAGTCTATATGGGAAGCCAAATGGCAATCAAAAGTTTGCTTCGGTGAGCATGGCGACAGATCCAAAGGGAACTGGATAATCTGAGTGGTTTGTATCCTACAGCTCCAGGAGCTGGATGCTTCCCACCCTGAGGCTGAGCGGATTGCCCCGCCTCTTGGCCAGCACAGCTGTCTCTTCTGGCTCAGTGCTGGAGACAGAGTAAATAGCCTCTCGTTAAAATAGAACACAAAACTCTGTAAGGCTTGAGCAGATGAGAACTCTGGAAGGCGAGACTATGCATGCAGTTACTATCTTTGTCTCCTGGACTATCTTTTTCCTTTCTGTTCTCTCACTTTGATTCTGGGTGTTAATCACCATTTTTAGCCCCAGGGACACATTACGTCTTCTGAAACAATTGGCCAGATAAAGCCAAACAACAGATCTCTTTGATTACTGCTCTCAGCACAGATGAGATAGGCTGGAACAGTGCAAGGATATCTTATTAACATTAAGAGAAAGCTCAAGGAAAAGGAACACGTACAGAAACTATAAAAGCACCAGGCTGATGAAAGATACATTTCTGTGCCTGAGTCATCTTCTCCATTCACAGTACACACTCACCCTGGGTGACTTCACCCTTTCCCAAGGCTTCAACTGCCATCTTTTCTAGGTCTGGCTCCCACTCCCCCTGAGCTCCAGACCCATATTTCAAATTGCTTAAGAAACGCCTTCACTTGGATCTCCCAAACTCAGCAGGTCCCAAAGGAAGCTCATTATTCATCCCCGTCAATATGCTCCTCTTCCTGATTCTCATATAGCTAATGAGATCCCTTATCCTCCCACATTCAATCAATCGCCAAGTCCTGATTCTGTCTCCTACGTGTCTCTTGACTGCCCTCTTCCAATCTGGAATAGTCCCTCATTAAATCTCAGCTGGCCATTGTGACAGCCTCCTGTTTGGCCTCCTTGCCACTCTTCTGCACTCCAGTCCACTCTCATGCTGTCAGAATATGCAAGTCTGGCATTGTCAGGACTCTCCTTAAAAACCTATGAAACTGCCCATTGCTAATAGAATACGAATAAAACTCCCCACGGTACAAAGTGCCAACATTTTAGCATCAAGAACAACCCTTTCTAACCTGGCACCATTCAACTCTCTAGCCTCATCTCTCTCCAGTTCCCTTTCTCTGTCATCCTAAAAAACACAGCTGACTATTCTTAGCTTCCCCAGAGATTTCATGAACTTTCACCCCCCTGTGCCTTTTTCCATTTTTTCTTCCTCTGGTGGCAATGGCTTTTTCTCCATTCTACATGTGATGAGGCCTACTAAATCCATCAAGTCTGAGCTCTTACTGGGAAACTTTTAAAGCCTCCCCCAGGTTTATGTCCCTTCAGTATTTATCACCTACTAAAATTTGTATGGAGTTCCTGGGTGGTACAAGTGGTTAATGTGCTCACCTGCTAATGAAAAGGTTGGATGTTTGACTCTACCCTGAGGCACCTCAGAAGAAAGAACTGGTGATCTACACCTGAAAAAGTAGCTATTAAAAACCCTGTGGAGCATAGTTCTACTCCGACACACGTAGGATGCCCATAAGGTGAGATCGACTTGGCAGTAACTGGTAAGAATTTGTATGCATCTATCTCTCACACTGGATGGCAAATTCTTCTATATATCATAGCATATAGAAGATGGTCAATAAATATTGTCGAATGATCCTGTAAGAGGATCTGGTATAATCCTGTACCTCATCTGAGGGTTCTACTCTGAGACTTTCCCTTTTTAAGAATTTTGAGGTTCTTTTGCCCATACTACCTTTCCTTTCCAGAGGATTGGTTCTACCCCACAGGCCTATCCCATGGGATAACAGTGGGTACTAACTGAGGTTAAGGAACTATCCCTAGTGACCAAAGCAGACTGCACACCTTCTCAGACATCCATGTGCATGACGAGAGGCGTCGGCCCAGGGATACTCTCCCTGCCTCCAGCTCCTCCCTCACCTCTTCCCCAACACAGGAAAGATCGAGGAGATTTCCTCACAGAAGTATATTGACAATATCTCTCTGGAAATCTTTGCGCTAGACTCCAAGCATCCTTACCTCAGTCAGGAAGGCAGAACTACATAGCTTACATATTCCTTATTAGCCTGGTTTACTTTTGCAGATAACTAATCTCATTTTTACCAGATGCTTATAGATTTTACTCTTAGAGTATTATCGTTTCTGACGTTGTCCTCAAATTTTGGGGTCACTTTTTAAAGCCTAGAATGTAATGAATACAAAATGACTGTGCTAGAGTCATAGGAATGACTTCTTTGTTTGGCCCTTTTTCAGAATATCATTATGAATGCATTTCAAAATATTCGGTATTTTTCAATCAATAGCAGTCATTGTTTTTGAAGCTCAAATTGTTCCATCTTTGGCCATTAGCAGCCTATTCATACGGCTATTGTGTCCTTTTGACGTGATCCCATTAGTCTTGGAGCATTTTCCTTCTGAACTCATCAAGATGTTTCAGGCTTATCTTGTACTTTTTAAATTCTAGACCTGGAATCAGTCACTACTCCAAAGAGCCCTGGTTCCTTTTATTAGGGAATGAATTTTAGAGACCACAGTCTGGGTGCCAGGGGTGTTCATTGCTGATGGGTTGGCCTTATTTCTAAAACTATTTAATAGATACATGTATTTTTGAAAAGGAAAAAGATGGGTTCATACTGGTAGTTCCAATTTAAATATACTAAATACAAGATTTAAAAAGCTGTTAATTTCTTTCATTATACACTTGTATTTTCTGTTGCACTGTAACATCTTGGTTCCTTTCAACATTAACATAACTATTTACTTTATCCTATAGTATATATGAGTTTCAAAACAATAATACCAATATTATTAATACCAATACTATTACTGAATGAAGTTTTAAGATTCCTTTGCAGTGCTAAGAATGTGTACTTGGAATATGTACCACCATGGATGTATAGTCATAAAGTGTTCTAGAGCAACCTGAGATGATTATTTTTCTGCATTCTTATGTGATCAACTGGTTTTTCCATTATATTGATTTGTTTCAGATCAGTTTCAATTTTTAGGGTTTGATTTTTTGCTTTTATTTATTAATATTATTAATATAACATGTTTTTCCAAAGTCAAAACTATGTAAAGGATACACGGAAAAGTCTGTTTTTCAGACCTGTCTCCTACAAACTGTTTCTTCTCTCATAAATATTTTTGTTAGTTTTTGGTTTATCCATCCAGTGTTTCTTTTTCTGAATATTAAGAAGTATATATCTCTTTATATTTCTCCCCACACCCTTTCCTTTCTATTCCTCATTGATTTTTATAGCTGCTTAACGTTCCCTTGGGTGAATATCACAGTTTAAGAGTGATTTTTTTTTTTTTTTTTACAGTAGTGATGGCTAATAGTTTTGAATTACTGAAGTCTCTGGCTGGAGAGATGAAACTTTTTTTTTAAACTGCTTTTAAATGGGAACAATTTTCTTTTTTTCTTGAAGCCTATTCTTCCAAGACAACCATTTTTTTTCACATGCTCTTCAGGCCTTTCTACTCTAAGCTGGAAAGAGTTTAAGGCAATTTGGGATGAAGCTTGTGCTTCGCCATTTGCCAGTTTATACGCCTCGTGGCGGACTGGCCCTGCAGCCGCTGACTGACCCTTCCGAGGCTGCGTGTGGCGGTGCGGTGGGCACTCGCATCTCGCTGTTCTGCACATTCCACCTTCAGACTTGCTCCTCCCTCTCCAGCCCCTCTCAGATCTTCGGAGAAGCTGGTAATCTCTGCCGCTGCTTCTAGTCGTCAGGCCCGGTTGCTCACCCGCCGAATCCCCTGCTTCGCGGCTCCGGGTACAGGTGCTGGGCGCCGGGCGGGGCGCGCCCGGGAGCTAGGGCCGCCCCGCCTGCGCACGGTGATGCCGGGATTGGGGGCGGGAGCGCCGCCTCCGTCTTCCGCGCTCGCTGGCTCCCGCCTGCCCTCCCCGCCCCAAACCCTCTACTGCCTCAGCTGTGCAGGCTCCGCACTGCAGATGCCCGTCGACCTCCCTGTGCTCTGCGGCTCCCGCGGTGCCCCGCAGCTCCTCTTGACCCCCTAGCGCCCACCGCAGGCTCTCGCTCCACTAGAGGGACCCCCGCCTGGGCTGACATACAGACCCCGGGGCGTGAAGCCGTGCTGTCCGCTGGGCAGCAGGGACCGAGGCGGATAGTGGCCGCGCCGGACCCCAGGGTGCTTTCGGATGCGGCAGGACAAGCTGACCGGCTCCCTGAGGCGCGGGGGGAGATGCCTGAAGCGGCACAGCGGCAGTGGCGGTGGCGTGGGTACCATCCTGAGCAATGTGCTCAAGAAGCGCAGCTGCATTTCCCGGACCGCGCCCCGGCTGCTCTGCACCCTGGAGCCGGGTGAGGACCCCAGTGCTACAGATGGGGCAGTTGAAAGTAGCGTGGCGGCCCCCGAGCTGGTGCCGCTTGCGGCTCTGCCTCGGTTTAACACCACCTTGGCCAGGGAGCGATTGTCGGCCGCTCCGAACGGGGCACTGGGGCACCGCTGCACCGCGGCTTGGCGCTAGTGAGGCTGGATCTGCCTGGGTGGGGGCTCCGAAGACGGGCTGCTTCCGTCAGCTGCTCGCAGGGAGCCCCCACCCGTGCGCGGGTTCGGCCCTGCTTGTGCCCCAGCTTGCTGGCACACCGTGCTCTTGGTCTTTTCCAAGCGTTGGGAAGTGCGGGCGGGCGCCCTGGGCATCGGAGGCCTCGCCACCTATTGTGCTCCGGGCTCGAGAAGCCAGATCTTGAAAGAGATGTGTGGGGCGGGGAAAGTGAACCTTTCAGGCACAGGTTTGGTACTAGGGATAGGAGGGGAAGGCCGGGGTCTGCTCGTCTAATTGTGTGTCGGGGTTGGGAGAAGCGGGAAACACTTCTGCCGACTGGCGATCCCTTCAATGGGGGAAGATCTGGGAGCGTGCCCGCTCCTGTTAAGCTAGGCCCTTTCTGCTTTCAGCATGTGTTCACTTATTCCTGCTTCTTCAGGCTACATAACTCTGCTTCAGCTCCACCACCTGGCATCTCTCCCCGGGGTTTTAAGAGCCCGGCCCTGGCACGGGTGCCTAGGCACGGAGGTTCCTGGCAAGGGGTGGCCGCAGAGGGAGCCAGTTGTACACGCACCGGTGCTTTGCGCTCACCTGTCCCCAGAGTGGCACCAATTGGACTCCAGGCGGATTCGTTATCCCACCCTCCTCCCCCACCCTCAGTGTCTTCGAGGACTTACTATCCTGGAGCTGCTGGGGAAAATCAGCCATGGCACCGAGTCCCCAAGGGTGGAAGCATCGCTGTCTTTCTGAACCTCGTGGTTTCTTTGTTTTTCTCCCTAGGGAAGTGTCTAGTTGCAGAGACTAGTATTTATTCACTGTCTTCCTTTACCTTTTTTTTTCTCTCTCTCTTTCTCTCTCGCTCTCTCTAAATCTCCTTCCCACGTTAAAAGTGTTTTGTATTTCTGAGTCTGGAACAGTAGTGATTATCAGATGAAACATAAACCTTCTCCTCTCCTCCTTATTCAGCTAGAAGAAAAGGGGTGAAAATGACCCGATTTCAGCTCTTGCTGCAGTTGGTGAATGATCAGTTCTAGTTAAACCCTCTTACTCAATTTGGTCATGAGAAAATAGTTGTGGATTTGACTAAGCCCAGCCCAGTTTCAGCACAGGAAGGCGATCAGCAAGACACCCAGCAGGTGCTCCGAAAAAGTCAAGGGAGCTTATTTGCTCACACATACAGGGAATCTGGGATTTCTAGGGCGGTAGGAATAAGGTCAGTGGAGACTGAATTTCCTGGTCTTTGTTATAAAAAAGCAAACGTCATGACTATAAGCCGTTTCAGCACCTCGTGCCGGGACAGCAGTCTCACAACCAGGTCTGTTTCATCGTGCCTTAAATCACTCTTTGGGGCTGGAGGCACTCTTAGGGCTATTGTATCACCACCGCTCTACATTGGGGCAGGACTGCATTTAAACCAACCCAGAGAGAGGAGAATCTGCGGGGTATTTAATATACCTTTGGAGAAGAAAACCTTATCTATCCTGGCAGAGTATGGTTTTGGCCCTGAAGCTTTGAAAAAAAATACCAAGGCATTGACTGGATACCTGTGGTTCTTTACCACAGCTTGACCTTAGACATCGAGGACCCAACTCATTTATTCACAGCACTCTTTCAGGGCTCCAAGGCATCTTCATACTGTCATGGACTGGGCAAATCAGAAACATCTCTTTCCAGCCTCTTGACTCCATATATATGCCTACATTACTATTATTCAAATTCTTAAGATTGCTCTTATCCACATACCTAAGGAGGGGAAGTTGTGGAGAGGTTCTTAGTATGCCTACTCTGCAGTCAGCATCTTAGAAGCAAATATCATTTTTGACTTTTGTGATTTGTAAAACTAATTTGCTATTGTTAAAGTTTGACATTTCTTGGTCTTTGAACTTTTAAGTAATAGCCTTTAAAATGTAATTTAAAGAATATTATTTCATCGATTTTGAAACTGTAGAAAAATAATGGATAATTGACTCAATGGCAACAGGTATGGGTAAGAGGAATAAAAACTGTGTCATGTAATTTCACTTCAATAATAGCAGTACATACTTTTAATAGGGAATTCTACTTAGTAAAAGCCCAATATCAGTATTAAGCATATAGCCTGCATATCTTCTCCCGTTTATTTACTTCTATTCCATAGATTTGGGTGGAGTCAAGGAAATTTATCTAAAGTTGCAGATTACTTGGAATTAGAGTCCAGTTCTATTTTTGGTTTATAATCTGTAATGAAACACACACATTGCCTTATTTTTAATGAATAAGGGTATCAAGACAAAATTTTAAAATGTGAAAATCTCCAAATGGAATTGTTATAATGGGTTATTCCATAAGACGGAAGACAATAATACAGTTTTTATAACTTTTGATATTCTACTGAAGGTTCCTTAATAGACTTATTCCATATAAGTAGCCTAGAAAAACAAATTCCTTAAGTATTCTAAGTTTCACAGATATTAAGTCTACCATGCTAGGTGATTTACAGTACTGAGTTAATTATCACAACAGTCTTCTGAGGTGTTATTGTCCTCATCTTAGTTAAAGATAAACAAATGTGAAATTCTTTACCGATAAAGTCCCTAGACTTTTGGTCTGAGTCTAGGAACCAAAGTTGAGTGGAGGTCTTTGTGACTCCAAAATCTGTAGTATCATTTTTGCTTTTGTGTTTCCACTATTCCAGGCATCTGTGGAAACCACAATCCTAAGTGATAAGTTCCTTTTTAATAGATGTATGGTATTTTTCTACTTTAATAATCTATATTCTTACTTAAATGGCACACTGGGACTGGAGGCATTGTTGTGGCCATTGCTTCACTACTCTGCACTTTAGAAACACTTGTTTTAAGGAAATTTATGTTAATTCAGAAGAATCAGGTTAATCTTTACTTTTATTTTTTATATAACTTGTCATTGTCTCCAGAAATAACAGGTATTTATGTATTTTTCTTTTAGGAGTTGACACAAAGTTGAAGTTTACTCTTGAGCCATCTTTAGGTCAAAATGGTTTTCAGCAGGTAATTTTATTTTTGGTTTTGAACACATTTTCATTCTGGGACATCTACAGGATACGTTGAAATGTATTTTCAAAGAAGGAATATTAACATGTACTTAGACATGCATAAGAAGATGAGTTAGTTTTTAAAATTATAGGTAAAATAACTTATAAAGCTACACATAGCCTGGGTTTATAGTTGCAGTGAAAGCCTTTACACTTTATTTATTTATTTTCTTTTGTTGTTGTTGAGAATATACACAGCAAAATTTTCGCACTTTGTTTTAATGGTCAATGTGAAAAAAATAACCCAAATGTCTGTTATTCTGAACCCATAATACGTGTTTTATTTTGTATACCAGAGCTTCCCAACCAATGTGTGTGTGCTTCAGATGGGTCACAGGTGTGTTAAGGGTGCCTGGGGGGTAGGTCATGGGGCAGTCATAGCCTCCAGACCAATCCCATCTGGCTGGGAGAAAATTTGACTATTTATCCCAGTGTACGGTACAAATTTTATCATACGCTGTGGGTGCCAAGATGGGAAAAAGTTTGAAAATCATTTTATCTAGGTCAACATTCTCACTTCCCCAATATTTCTGCTTTGTTCCTAGTGGTATGATGCTCTCAAAGCAGTTGCCAGACTATCAACAGGAATACCAAAGGAATGGAGGAGAAAGGTAAGGAGGATTCATAGGGCTAAGATACAAAAGGACCAACACTCTTTCTCTCTTTGAAGTGTCTGGAATGTCAAAAAGAATATTCTAGATTTAGTAATTTGAAACTTGTTTCTTTTCATTATTCATTCATTCATTCACTAAGTATTTATTGATTGTCTATGCCTGGCACTGTTCTAGGTGCTGAGGATATAGCAGTAGGAAAAAATTAAAACAGACAGAAGTTTGTAGTACCTCTGTGGAGTTTACAATGAATAAAATATAAAGTATGTCAGATAGTGATAAGTTATATGGATAAAAATAAAGCAGGGAAAGAGATAAGGAGAGTACAGGAGGATGGAAGCAGGGAGATGGAATTTAAAATAGGAAGGTGAGGGGAGACCTCACTGAGGAGGTGACATTTGAGTAGGTCTCTGAAGGAGGTGAAGAGTGAGCCATACAGGTACTTGGGGAAAGAGCATTCCAGATGGGGATCAGCCAGTGCAATAGCCTATGGTAGGAGCATCTCAGGAGGATTCAAGCAAAAGCAATAGGTCAGGGTGGTGAGAGCACTAGGAGACAGGGTTGTAGAGATAATGTATTGGTGGTGGTGGTGGTGTAGGGGGATGGCAGATCATGTGGGACCTTGAAGGACATAGTAGGACTTGGGCTTTTGCCCAGTGTGAGATGGGAAACATTGGACAATTTGGAGCAGAGGAGTGACATGATCTGACTTACATTTTAAATGAACTGCTCTGGCTAGTGACTTGAGAATAGACTTTAGAGGAGCAAGGGCAGAAGCAGAGAGATTAGTAGGAGACTTGCAATAATTCAGACATGAGGTGTTGATGACTTGGATTAGGGTGGTGGGAGTGGAGGTGGAGAGAAGGGCTCAGATTCTAGATGTATTTTGAAGGCTGAATGGACAC
Source organism: Dugong dugon (assembly GCA_030035585.1). NCBI lineage: Eukaryota > Metazoa > Chordata > Mammalia > Sirenia > Dugongidae > Dugong > Dugong dugon. Next base: position 19,967,942 of record CM057465.1, read on the forward strand.
AAATTCCTGTTGCATTGAATATGAGATGTAAGAGCAATGTCAAGGCTGACATCAGGATTTGGCCAGAGCAACTGGAAGGGTAGATTTACTATTTACTCAGATGGGAGAAGCAGGTGTGTGTGTATGTATGTATGTATGTACAGTTGGAAGGAGGTAGAGTAGGAGATTGGTTTTGGATCTGTTAAGGTTGAGATGCCTATTAGATATCTAAGCTGAAGGTGTTTGGACAAGCATTGGACATATGATTCTGATGCTTAGGAGAGAGGTCTAGCTGGAGACATTAATCAGTCTTATTCCTGATAAACTGTATTCAAATTTCAAAACTTGAAATGCTCTCTTAGAGTATTAATTTATAAACCTACTGTTAAAACTCCTAGAATTTGAACATTAGGAGTTCCTCAAAATATACACTTTAAAAAATAGCATTATGTAGCCCAAGAGACTGAAAGGGACACGTAAGCAAGAGACTGCATCATCCTGAGACCAGAAGAACTAGATGGTGCCTGGCTACCACCAATGATCGCCCTGACAGGGAACACAATAAAGAGTCCCTGATGGAGCAGGAGAAAGGTGGGGTGCAGAACTCAAATTCTAGTAAAAAGACCAGACTTAATTGTCTGACTGAGACTGGAGGAACCCCAGAAAGCATGGCCCCCAGACTGTCTCTCAACCCAGCACTAAAACAATTCCTGAAGCCAATTCTTCAGACAAAGATTGGACTGGACTGTGGGACATAAAATGATACTCGTGAAGAGTGTGCTTCTCAGCTCAAGTAGATACATGAAGCTAAATGGGCAGTTTCTGTCCAGAGGTGAGATGAGAAGGCAGAGAGGGTTAGGAGCTGACTGAATGGACATGAGAAATCGGGTGGAAAGGAAGAGTGTGCTGTCACAATATAGGGAGAGCAATTAGGGTCACTTAACAAAGTATGTATAAATTTTTGTATGAGAGTTGAATTGTAAACTTTCACTTAAACTACAACAATAAAAAAATAGCATTATGAAATCAATCTTTCTGAGACAGCTTTTCAGGGTAAGGTAATCAAAAGAGTAAAAATAGCTAATGACTTTTTTTTTTTTTAATTACCCATTGTGGGAGCCCATTTGTCACTTTTTTGTGTGAGACAGTTGTTGTGTGCCGTCAGGTTGATTCTGACTCCTAGTGAGCCTATAGGACAGAGTAGAACTGCCCCATAGGGTTTCCTAGGCTGTAATCTTCATGGAAGCAGATAGCCACATCTTTCTTCTGTGGAGCAGCTGGTGGGTTTGAACTGCTGAACTTTTCGTTAGCCGCTGAGCTGCCTAACCACTGCGCCACCAGGGCTCTAGTGGTTAAGCGCTGGGCTGCTAACCGAAAGATTGGTGGTTTGAACCCACCAATCACTCCTCGGAAGACGATGGGGCAGTCTGCTTCTGTAAAGATTATAGCCTTGGAAACCCTATGGGGCAGTTCTACTCTGTCCTGTAGGGTCGATATGAGTTGGAATTGACTTGATGGCAACAGACGTGAGACAGGGATGATTTAAAAGGAGAGGCTACTGCTTGGTGAAAAAGACTCCTTCTTTGTGAATGCCCAGGTGGCTCTTGCTCAGTTGTTTATAGAGAACAATTCAGAGCCAAGTAAAAAAGCTTATAAGGTGATAAAGCTAACTCAATGAACTGAAATAAAATTTAAAAAAAAAATTGTTTTCTTAACAGTATCCTCAATGCCTGGATTACTGCTTGGCACGTAAGAGCTCAAGCAATATTTATTAAACAAATAAATAAAAGTCTCTAAATGGTACAGTTCAAGTACGGCAAACATTTCAACAGGCCTCTTGTAGATGTCTACATGTGGGCTGTATCTGCTGTAGGAACAGTTGCCATTTTCTTAATGGAAGCAGTAACTACTTTCCAATAAGAAAGGTGGAATTGTGTATTCTATTTTAGCATTCTTCTTTATATAATATTTTAGGTTTGGTTGACCTTGGCAGATCATTATTTGCACAGTATAGCCATTGATTGGGACAAAACCATGCGCTTCACGTTCAATGAAAGGAGCAATCCTGATGATGACTCGATGGGAATTCAGATAGTCAAGGTAATGTCCCTGACTTGGTTTGTTGTCCTAACTTAGCTAACTTAGAAGAAAGACTCTAACAGCCAAAGGTTTCTTGGATAGAGGATGGAATGATCTCTATCTTGTGGTCTGAGTGTCTATTTTCTGCTTCCTCATTTCATTAGTTTATAGCTTTTTTATGGAGAACCTGGACTATGTCTTGTCTTCGTAAATTTTAACGTTACCAGTAAGAATAAAGTGTTTGTGAATTAGCTTCCATTCGTATTCAATTTATTCATCTTCCTCAGATGGAAAAAAAACCCCAAAAAACCAAACCCATTGCCACTGAGTCAATTCTGACTTAGAGTAGAACTGCCCCATTGGGTTTCCAAGGCTGTAATCTTTATGGAAGCAGACTGCCACATCTTTCTCTCTCAGGACCACTGGTGAGTTCAAACTGCTCTTAACCACTACATCACCAGGGCTCCTTCCTCAGATGATAGGAGATTGAAATTCCTTTTTCTTTTTTAGCATGGGATGGTGCTTCCAACTGGATTTTTACATAAAAGTCACTGAGAAATTTAAAGTTAAGTGTATTTCATATTAGAATAATTTGACTCTTATTAGGTTCTTTGATAATTTCTTAACAGTCAGTTTATAAAGATAGGTTGACTGGCAGATCTGTTTTAAACCAGATGGTTGATATTCAGGCCAGCTGTGGAGACAGCTGTGCTTTGCCTACCTGGATTATTACAGTTGATTAGAACCTGGTGCTAGAAGCCTGATTCCATTTGATCCCAGTATTATTCTCTTACATAAGCCTTTAGTACATGGCTTTTGATTTATGTGAGTACATTACAGTGTGATGCTAAGCCAAGGCTTTAAAAGGAAAGTTGTTTTATCCAAATTTTGGTGTCCAGAAGATTAGCCAGTGTTTTGGCATACTTGAAGACTTTTTTTTTTTTTTTCCAAGAGGAAGTACAAACTAAATTGAGCTACTTTCTGGCCTAATTTGATCTGTTTCAGACAAATGCTAAAAAAAAAATTATGGAATTTACATTGTGTAGTTGAAAAGCCTTTCATCATCCACATTTCAGTTATTTATTTGAGATTTCAGAATGTGTCACAGAGATGAGGTATTTCATATTTGAAAATTTTTTTTCTGTTTACCTTGAGAATTAAAATAATGCACATTTTATAACGATCATATTATTAAGAGGATCTCTTATTTTCTCCTTGAAGTGAATGCTGTGTCAGTAAAATGACTTCAGCTTCTGAAAATCAGTCTCTGCTTGGTAACTGAATTACAGATACTGCCTTCTTTAGATATTAAAGTGCAGCAAATGTTTCTGTCCTTCTTACACAAATTTATAAAACAATTTAGATAGAGTGATTTTTCTGTCTTGGGATCTATGATACAGGCTGCATTTTTTGCTATTTTGATTTTCTCTTTAATATTTTTTGGAGTTTTGATAGCTAAATATTATACTATGTTTTGTGGAAAGGAGTAATGGTAGAATCTATCATATATATATGTAGCATATTATTGAATAAATTGTCAGTTTATATGAAATTATTATGTAATTTTGCTTAATTCTGAGTCACATTTTGTGTTAACTCTGGAAACACTTTAAGTAGAAAATTTGCCTGACTAAACTTCTCCTTGCAAATGCTGTTTACACATCATGTTAGAATACATTAAAGCAAAACAAAAACTAAACGTATTGTATTGGCCCGTGCATGTGATAAGCACATATACATTTTAAAAAATTAAAACCCATGTTGCGAATTGGACTCTACTTAATGGTGAGGCAAAGAAATAACTAAATGAAGTCCTGATGCATGCCACAACATGGATAAACCTTGAAAATATTATGTATGCTGAGGAGATGTCAGTCACAAAAGGACAAGTACTGTATGATCTCACTCATATGAAATCGGCAAATATATAGAAACCAAAGATTATTAGTGGTTACCAGGGTGGGAGGGAAGGGGAAAGGGGGAGTTACTGTTCAGGGGGCACTGAGTTTATGTTAAAGGTGGTGGAATAAACTGGAAAAGGATAGTGACAATGGTTGTACAACTGAAGATTGTAATAAATATCACTGGATTATTCATGTAAAAAAATATTTTGAGGGGGATATAAGAAGTTATTTTCAAAAATATTAAATTGCTTTCCTCCCATTTTAGGATCTTCACCGCACAGGCTGCAGTTCTTACTGTGGCCAGGAGGCTGAGCAAGACAGAGTTGTCTTGAAGCGAGTCCTTCTGGCCTATGCCCGATGGAACAAGAATGTTGGGTACTGCCAAGGCTTTAACATCCTGGCTGCACTAATTCTGGAAGTGATGGAAGGCAATGAAGGTGATGCGCTGAAAGTGAGTATCAGGCTCTGAAGAGGGCAACTGAAATTCTACCACAGTGAAGAATTGGAATTAGAATTTTCTCTTCCTTTATGCCTCACCCCTTTCATGGTTTGTGCCACACCTTTGCAGCTACCCATGATAATGTTTCCCCCAGGTTAAAGCGAGGCTAAATGACTTCTGTAGCTGCCAAATGTGAGGAGAATGATTATGTTTTCAGTCTCACTTAGACATATTTTTAAAGCAACTTAAATACCAATCGTATTAGATATCCATCACTGTGTAACAAATTAGCTGCTTAAAACAGCAAACCTTTATTATTTCACAGTTTCTTTGAGGCAAGAATCTGGGCATGACTTAGCTGGGTGCTTCTGGCTCAAGGCCTCTCAGGAGGCTGCATTCAAACTGTTGGCCAGGGCTGCAGTTTCATTTGAGGGCTTGATTGGAAGGAGTACTTGCTGTCAAGTTTATTCACGTGGTTCTTGGCAAGATTCAATTCCTTGCTGGCTGGTGGTTGGAGGCCGCCCTTATTTCCTTGCCACTTGAGCCTTTCCATCTCACAACAGGGTGGCTTTCTTCCCTCAGAGTGAGCAAGAGAATATAAGAGAGTGAGCAAGGCAGAAGAGATTAAGTTACAGATTTTTAACCTAATATCGGAAGTGACATCCCATCATTTTTGCTGTATTCTATTCATTAGAAGCAAGTCACCAGGTCCAGCTCATGCTCAAGGGAATGACCAGGAGATGGGGACATTGAGGGCCATCTTAAAAACTGCCTTCCACACCAGTCATGTTGATTTTGGTTGCATCTTGTTAGGGTGCTTTACTCTTTCATATTTGGGCCAGGGTATGGAGGAGGTGGGCTTAGAGGGAGTGTTTATGACGGAAGGTGTTTGCATGGAGAAGGGTTAACCAAAACCTGTTGCCATCGAGTCGATTCCGACTCATAGCGACCCTATAGGACAGAGAAGAACTGCCCCATTGGGTTTCCAAGGAGCGGCTGGTGGATTCAGACTGCTGACCTTTTTGGTTAGTAGCCCAGCGTTTAACCAGTGTGCCACCAGGGCTCTGGAGAAAGGTTATAGAAATGAATTATCTTTATCTTTTTAATCTTTAAAGTCCAGGACCTTTATTATTAAAAAATAAAGTAAAAATCTGGAAACACTTGGAAATGGGACATTAGCAATTTAAACTTACTGGTCTGAATGTGAGCCAGTGAGTCACCAGAAATCTAGTCTTTGTGAAAATTAAAGCATTTCACATGTGGAGGATGGCCACTGCCTTGTTTGCTTAGGGCACTGTGAGGTTACTGACTCATATTTGAACCTTGGAACTGCAGTTGATTGCAGTGCTTTGTGATGTATGAAATGAATACTTAGGCTTTGTATTTGAGCAGGAATGGGGGGGGTTGCTTTGTGTTTAACTATGGTGATTACCCTAGTGATATTCTCAATTGCTAACTAATGTGATATGGAAAAATAAACAAATGTTCCTCCTGGTTTTATACACATTATGGTGGGATTAATTATAATTGCAGCCTAACATGATCTAAATCTGGATTCAAACCCTCACTTTTTCCAGTCATGTATTCATCAAATGGAAAAAAAAAAAGGAAATGACAGATGTAAATATATGACTTTAAAATACCTTCTATTAAGAAGCAATTTTGTTTCCTGAGTCTATTAGCTTTAGTCATTTATTTTATTGCAGATGTGATTTGGATGACTATGAAATGAGAACTTTTCTGTTGAAAAGTTTGAAGAAGAGACTAGGATTAAGGGCGGCCGGGTGGGGGCGAGGTTTGAGGAAGGAGAGATACATGCCAATCAAGTCATGAAAGGGCTCAGTGAATACTTGAAAACTAGGAGTTCACATAAAAAGATGAATTAGATAAAGCCAAGAAACTGAATATTTATATTTCTGCCCATAAGAAAATGAGCCCCGTGGGATGAGATGCCATCATCAGCATTTAGGAATCTGTAGATCTTGTGGTTAGACATTTAATATGCAAGAAAAGTTGAGTTCATGAAGAAACACTTCTGATGCAAGGGAAAGAATTGAGTGTCAGTGTTTTTCCAGTAGCTTTTTTAGCTTCTGCAAGTTGTAATTACTAGGGAGGTAATATTGTTTATTAGGAACAGGTAAGATATTTTTCAGCACTCACAGTTTTTTCTTAGTAACTTTTGTTTTTAACTAGTTATTAAAAAATTTGAAGCCCTCTTATTACATTAATTATCTTAATTTGTTTTTTCAACTGTAGGTAGAGTGGTGACTCGGCTCTTATGTCTTAAGTCAGACCGTCAGAAAGAGAATTTTATTGTGTCACAAGAATTACTACGATAATTGGGAAGAAAGTTTTTGTTTTTCTTGTTTTCATGTGATTTTGAGGGATGATAATTTTTTTTGTAAAAACTTAAATATCTTCCTTAGTACTATATAACTTATCCTTAGATAAAAATTGCAAAATAGAAGCACTGTGACTGTAAATTTTGCCTTCATAATCTTGTAAATTCCCCTTCTCCTGGCCCCGCAGAGTGCTGGGGGACGACCAGGGCACTGTGCTCTGCTGGGAATCTGTTCTCTCCCTCATTGATCTGACCTCTCCAGGACTTCACCCTCCACACAGACTGAATATACTTCTTTTCTTATACCTGAGCTTTTGTTTCCAAGGTGATGATAGTTTACGCAGTAAATTCCATCCTAACAGAAGACTAAGGAGGCTCCCTGGTTTTGTCCACCCCTGTAACAGAGGCCTTCCAGGGGCCTTCTGGAGATTATGCTCCTGCCCTTTTGACTTATTCTAAAGTATGGCCCTAATGGTAAAATAATAGGCTGGGGATGAGAAGAAAATGGTCTCTTGGCAAGGCTGGGAAATAATTTTTTTTTTAAATGGGGGCTTTATTAACCAGGACTTCATCAGCCTGAGACCAGAAGAACTAGATGGTGCCCTGCTACCACAATGACCGCCCTGACACGGAACACAACTGAGAGTCCCTGCCGGAGCAGGAGAAAAGTGGGGTGCAGAACTCAAATTCTAGTGAAAAGACCAGACTTAATGGTTTGCTTGAGACTGGAGGGACCCTGGAAGACATGGCCCCTGGACTCTCTGTTAGCCCAAAACTAAAACCATTCCCGAGGCAAAGATTAAACTGGACTATGGGACATAAAATGATACTCATGAAGAGTGTACTTCTTAGCTTAGGTAGATACATGAGACTAAACGGGCAGCTCCTGTCCAGAGGTGAGATGAGAAGGCAGAGAGGGTCAGGAACTGGTTGAGTGGACACAGGAAATCTGGGATGGAAAGGAAGAGTGTGCTGTCACAGTATAGGGAGAGCAACTATGGTCACATAACAATGTATATATAAATTTTTGTATGAGAGACTAACTTGGGTTGTAAACTTTCACTTAAAACACAACAATAAGAAAAGAAAATGAGGGTTTTCAGTATCCCGAAAATAAAAATGTGACACAGCTACTTTTCTACCAACATATAGGGCCAGCCATGATTTTGTTTTTAATTTTGTTTTACGTGTGCTGCAGGGAATGAGAGGGTCATATAGCGAGTAGGACATATGTAGAGCATGCAAGCTGACGGGAAGGACCAGATATACAGGACTCATGTGCATTTTGATGGGTTATACTAGTGCTTCTTGACATTCTAGAAAAGGTTACAAATAGAAAAAACAAGATAAAAATATTAATTTGAGAAACTTGTGTAGTTGTGTTGACAATTTATGTCAACTTGTGTTGACAGTCTTATGAAAGAAATCCAGATTAAAAAAGGATTTAAAAAGCACTAGTTGTTCAGACAAAACCTGTTGGATTCACCCAAGAGAGAAAAGTAGACAAAAGGCCAGGTTCAGCTGCCCTGATAACCCAGGTTAATGGTAAATGAATCTCGAGACCTGCTTCAGTGGGGGTGCTTTATGACAGGCCAGCTCTTGGTTTTCAGATGAAGATTGTAAAACTGTGCTGACATCAAGGAGCCAATATGGAGGCTCCCGCTGGCTGCTGATGAAGGTGTGCTCTGTCACCCCTCAGAGTGAGGCCAAAGGTTGTATAAATCACAGCTACTTATGGGGTAAACTCAGGTCTAGCGGCCCATCTAGCTATTTCAGACAGCAGCAGACTTTGGGTATTGTCATGGATTGAGTCCCCCCAAAAATGTGTGTATCAGTTTGGCTGGGCCATGATTCCCGGTATTGTGTGATTTTCCCATGTGTGGTAAATCCTGCCTCTGTGATGTTAGTGAGGGAGGATAGGTGGCAGTTGTGTTGGTGAGGCAGGACTCAGTTTACACGACTGGATTGTGTCCTGAGGCAATCTCTTGAGATATAAAAGACAGAGGTGAGCAGTGAGACAGGGGGACCTCATACTATCAAGAAAGCAGTGCTGGGAGCAGAGTGCGTGCTTTCGACCGGGGTCCCTGCGCAGAGAATCTCCTAGTCCTGGGGAGCACTGAAGAGAAGAAGGCCGACAGGGAAAAAGGCTTCCCCTGGAACTGACACCCTGAATTTGGACTTTTTTAGCCTACTTGACTGTGAGGAAATAAACTTCTCTTCGTTAAAACCATCCACTTGTGGTATTTCTGTTATAGCAGCACTAGATAACTAAGACAGGTGTGAATTACTTAGATAATTATGCTGCCTGCTACTTACCCAGGGTGTTGATGAGCCTTGAAAATTGGGAACATTTCGTACTGACACATTTAAAAGATAGTGTGCTTTGGCTAACTGCGCATTGTCAGCTGGAATACGTTCTTTTTATTGTTAGGATCCCGGTCCTACTGAGGCAGTTTTGTTCTTTATCTTTTTCTTCAGATTATGATTTACCTTATTGATAAGGTTCTTCCTGAAAGCTATTTTGTCAATAATCTCCGGGCTTTGTCTGTGGATATGGCTGTCTTCAGAGACCTCTTGAGAATGAATCTCCCTGAATTATCTCAGCACTTGGATACTCTTCAAAGAACTGCGAACAAAGAAAGTGGAGGTAGTGATTCAATGCTATTATACCTTTGAAAATGTTTTGCTTCTTCAGTTCCACGGTGCATTTGCCTTAACCTTGACTGGAAATACATTCTCCAGGTATTTCTGTTGGTGGGCATTGAGCATTTGGCACAATGAAATAATTAGATTTATTACTACATAGACAATAGATAAGTGGTAACTTTGGTGAAGGGTAAGTCAGTACACAGTACTGGGGAAGCCAGCACAACTTGTACAAGGAAAGGTCATGGACGCTTCATGGACACATCCAAACTCCCTGAGGGACTGAATTGCTGGGCGGAGGGCTGTGGGGACCATGGTCTCGGGGAATGTCTAGCTCAATTGGCATAACACAGTTTATAAAGAAAATGTTCTACATTCTACCTTGGTGAGTAGCATCTGGAGTCTTAAAAGCCTGTGAGTGGCCATCTAAGATACTCCACTGGTCTCACCCCTTTGGGAGCAAGGGAGAATGAAGAAAACAAGATACAAGGAAAAGATTAGTCCAAAGGACTGATAGACCACAACTACCATGGCCTCCACCAGACTGAGTCCAGTACAACTAGATGGTGCCCGGCTACCACCACTGACTGCTCTGACAGGGATCACAACAGAGGGTCCCAGACAGAGCTGGAGAAAAATGTAGAACAAAATTCTAACTCACAAAAAAAGAAGACCAGACTTACTGGCCTGACAGAGACTGGAGAAACCCTGAGAGTATGGCCCCTGGATATTCTTTTAGTTCAGTAATGAAGTCACCCTTCAGCCAAAGATTAGACAGCCCCATAAAATAAAACGAGTCTAATGGGGCACAACAGTCCAGGGACAAGGACTAGAAGGCAGGAGGGGACAGGAAGACTGGTAATAGGGAACCCAAGGTTGAGAAGGGACAGGGTTGACATGTCGTGAAGTTGTTAACCACTGTCATAAAACAATATGTGTACTAACTGTTTAATGAGAAACTGTTTGTTCTGTAAACCTTCATCTAAAGTACAATAAAAAAACAAAAGGGGGAAAAAAGATGAGACTAATGGGGCACAACAGTCCAGGGACAAGGACTAGAAGGCAGGAGGGGACAGGAAAGCTGGTAATAGGGAACCCAAGGTCGAGAAGGGACAGTGTTGACATGTCATGGGGTTGTTAACCATTGTCATAAAACAATATGTGTACTGACTGTTTAATGAGAAACTATTTGTTCTGTAAACCTTCATCTAAAGTACAATAAAAAAATTATTAAAAAAGAAATAATTATATTTATATAAAGAGAACAAAAACAAAACTGAAAAAACATAGGACCACATGTTGAACTTTTAACTGGTTGTGGCTAGGAAGTCGATTGGGAGCCTAGTACTTTAACCATACCAGATCAACAGCTAAAATTATGTACTGCACTCTCGATGAAGAAGGGTATACATTTAATAAGTCTTAGTATCTGGTTAGAGCCCTGGTGGCCCAGTGGTTAAGAGCTCGGCTGTTAACCAAAAAATCAGCAGTTCGAATCTACCAGCCGCTCCTTGGAAACCCTATGGGGCAGTTTCTACTGTGTCCTGTAGGGTCGCTATGAGTCAGAATTGGCTCGACAACAACAGGTTTTTTTGTTTGTTTGTTTTTTATATGGATAGTATCTAGTTAAACTGTGCTAAGCTGGCACCAAATCCATAGTAGTTCTTGAAAACTGAGCTATAGGTACAATTTAGCACAAACCATGGCTTTGCAGGAACCATCGAGGTTATGAGGGAGTGGCATTTTCATAAAATGTTGGAGCTAAAAGCAGCCCTGTGGATTGAGATGTTTAATGTTCCTTTTATTCACGTTAAGAGTGTTTAGATTTAACTGAGATGAATTGGCCAGTTCTTTCTGGAGAAAGGCTCTTCTTGACCTCCAGATAGAATCTGAACCACTGAAGGAAGGCACTAGAGTGGGGCAGTAATGGAGATGGTTCCAACAGCAGTTCTGAGAGTCACCACTGTCTTGTGGGCATTATCCAGCTTTCAGGAGTACCTGAGTTAGTAGCTGTTATTACACCCACTGATTGCACTTTCCAGGCTGTGCTCAGGATGCCAGAAGGAGCAGTCAGAAGTTGTTGTATTTCCTGTAAATGGTTGCCAGTTCCTGTTGTAAGCCATGCATTTGCAGTCTAATCTGCCCCACACATTTAAATCTGGGAAATTATTAAAGGATTTTGAGGACCTAACCTGTGATTAAAATACACTGGAGATTTTCATAGCACCTAGGTGTCTGTTAAGTATTTCCTTCTGTCTTAGTTACCTAGTGCTGCTGTAACACAAATACCACAAATGGGTGGCTTTAAAGAAATTTATTTTCTTACAATTCTAGAGGGTTCAAGTCCAAATTAGGGTCTCAGCGATGTCAGTTCTTTCCTTGTCATTAGCCCAAGGCATTCCATGGTTCCTTGGCTTGTAGATAATCCTCACATGGCATCTGTCTTTCCCCATGTGTACGTCTTTGTGTCTGTGCCGCTCTTTATATAACTCGGAAGCGATTAGGTTTAGGATCCATCCTGCACTGACATGACCTCAACTGATAGATTAATTACATTACATTAGATTGCATTATGGAAGGTGATTACATTGCATTAAATAAGATTACATCTGCAGGTATAAATTACATCTGCAAGTATAAACCCATTGCCATTGAGTCGATTCCGACTCATAGTGACCCTATATGACAGAGTAGAACTGCCCCATAGGATTTCCAAGGAGCACCTGGTAGATTTGAACTGCCAACTTTTTGGTTAGCAGTTGTAGCTCTTAACCACTATGCTACCAGGGTTTCCTCTACAGGTATAAGGGTTAGGATTCCAGCACATATTTTGGGAGGACAGGATTCAATCCATAACACCTTCTAAGCCATTTGAACAATTCTTTCATTTAATTTGGCTGTCCAGTATAACTGTGTACCTGAGTGGACTTCCTCATGCTTCCAAATAGACCACACCTCGCTGATCCAGTAGTCAGACACACTTGCCTGGGCTTAATGACATCCCCCCCGCCCCCAGCTCTGCCTTGCATTTGGCTACAAGGAATGAGCTCAGACCCTAGACTCTGAACAAAGATACTCCCCTTGTTCATAGATGAGGGGGGAGAAAATGACTGCAGAGGAACAGATCTTTTTTCCTTACACTTGAGTAAATGCATGTATTGACTATAATTTGGAGGGGGAATCAGTCTAAGTACCTAAATTTTTTAAAAATGCGTTTTATTTCATTAAAGCACATATTTATACTGTTGTAGGAAGTGGGAAGGGGTTATATTTTTTAGTGAATTCAGAAACTTCAAAGTGGACTGGATCCCAGATCTTTAAAACTCTGTATAATTTACGAAGTAGACAAGTAATTTATAATGTGACACTTCTTATCAATAGAATTTAAATAAAAGTGGGCTTTATAAGATTTTGAAAATCTGATGCTTTTGCTCCTGAGAGGAGTCCCTGGGTGGAGTAAATGGTTAAGAGCTCAGCTACTAACTGAAAGGTTGGAGGCTCGAGTCTACCCAGAGATGCCTCTGAAGAAAGGTCTGGTGATCTACTTCCAAAAGATTACGGCCATTGGAAACACTATGGAGTGTAGTTCTACTCTGACACACATGAGGTCACCATGAGTCAGATTTGACTCAATGGCAACTGCTTTTTTTTTCTTTTTCTTTTGAGAGGCTAAAATCCTTTTTTTTTTTTAAACTCCTACTATTTGTGAAGAAAGTATTCTCCTTAATTTCCAGCATCCCACAATAGGTAGAGCCAAAGTAAGCTTTAGGTTAAAGTTTCTCGAATACCTTAAAAAATTTGTAAAGTTCTTATTATTGCTTTTTAATTTCTTTTTAAAGTTAGACATGCCATTCTTACAGAAAAGGGGAAGGAAAAAGGAGGAAAGAGCCAGATATTAGTGATGTGAAGAAATCAGTTAGCAGAGATAACATTTTTTGGTGGACATGAAAGACTGAAAGAGGGTAGTTGTATATCTTGCAGATCATCAATTCTGAAGGAATTTAGTGTGTTTGCTTTATTTCAGGTGGATATGAGCCTCCACTTACGAATGTCTTCACAATGCAGTGGTTCCTGACTCTCTTTGCTACGTGCCTCCCTAATCACACAGTTTTAAAGATCTGGGATTCAGTCTTCTTTGAAGGTTCGGAAATCATCCTAAGGGTATCGCTGGCTATCTGGGCAAAACTGGGAGAGTAAGTGATTTTTCTCCTTCTGTTGAGTTCTCTGTTGTTGAGGGCCTTAGCAATTTTTGTGCTCTAATTTGTGAATCATCAGTGTTTAAGTGCAAACAAAAGAGAAAGTTGTGAATCTCGTTCCATTGTGTTGTTGTTAGATGCCGTCGAGTCAGTGCTCACTCAGTGACTCAATGTGACTATTGAATAGAACTGTCCCACAGAGTTTCCTAGGCTGGTGCATTCTTGATTGTTTCAAGGGCAGATGGAGTCTTATTTTGGAGGGAAGGGGACAGGAGTTTTGAGGGCTGTAGCTTCTCTTCCTCCTCAGTGCTAGTCTCCTGGCTGGTTCACTCTGTCAGCCTCTCCCTGGACACTAGTTGGGAAGATGGAGAGGGAGGGGAGCTTAAATGGAAGAGGATCTGGAAGGTTTGGAGAGGAGCAGGTGTATTTGTTGGTTAATATCACAATTTGAGTTACTTATGAATTTTTATTATTTATTTTGTTCTGCCCTTTAGGGCTGTCATAAAATTAAGCAAGCTAACGGGTACAAGACATCTAGCATATGGCATATGCTCAGTATAGAACAAATGAACTTCTTTCCTTACATCCAAAATTAATTTTATGCCCAAATCTATTACTATGAAAGCCTATTACCAAGTCAGTGTTGCTTACATTTTTTGTTTACTAGTTGTTGTTCGGTGCCATCGAGTTGATTTAGACTCATAGCAACCTCATGAGACAGTAGAACTGCCCCATAGGGTTTTCTTGGCTGTTATCTTTCCTGGAGCAAATCACCAGGTCTTTCTCCGGCAGTGCTGCTGGGTGGGTTTGAACCGCCAACCTTTCGGTTAGCAGCTGAGCGTTTAGCCATTGTGCCACCAGGGCTTTTTTTTTTTTTTTTTTTTCCTTTAACTAGTAGCATGGTTGAAAAAGACAGGGTATTTTTCACCATGTCATTATATTGTAACTACTACATTAAAATTCTGTGTTTTGAGTAGTGGAAGAAACTTTAGAATGAAACTGTTACAGTTAACTTAAGATGCATTGAAGCTTTTCATGTTTTTTTCTCAGAGATATAAATGACTTGAGTGGGTACCATAGACAACATGACAGAAAACGGATCGATCACTGGCTGTGTTTTATTTCAAAAACCTTTTAACTAGTCTTTTTATTTATGATAAGTTGGTTCCTGGGAGACTTGCAACCATTTTTACTTTTTGTAAAGAAAGATCCACCAACTATCAGTTCAGGGTTTTATAAAATCATAATTGAATGTCAGTATTTTTAAGCATCACATAACTATCTCCCTAGCCTTTGTTTTATTGTACATTGCCTTTCAGCTAGGCAAATAGATCTGTGGGGGATTTGGTAGGTTGTTTATTTTTTTCATTTTCTCCTAATATCTGCCTCTTTGCACTCATGTATTTCCAACCTACTTTACACCTTGTTGGAAACCCTGGTGGCATAGTGGTTAAAAGTTTGGCTGCTAACCAAAAGGTTTGAATCCACCAGGTGTTCCTTGGAAACCCTGTGGGGGCAGTTCTACTGTGTCCTATAAGGTCGCTTTTAGTCGGAATTGACTTGACGTCAGCGGGTTTGGTCTGGTCTACATCTTGTAAGCTTTTTGAACTTTGATAGTTTCTCTGGGTATAATAGTCCAGTTACTGGGCAACAGTTGTTGTTAGCTGCCATTGAGTTGCCCCTGACTCATGGAAACCCCACGCACAACCGAATGAAATGCTGCCCAATCCTTTGCCATCCCCGTAATGGGTTGTAGATAGGACTGTTGTGATTCATAGGATTTTCATTAGCTGATTTTTGGAAGTAGATTATCAGGTTTTTCTTCCTAGTCTGTCTTATTCTGGAAGCTGCCCTGAAACCTGTTCAGCATCATAACGACATACAAGCTTAACTGACAGATGGGTGGTAACTGTGCATGAGGTGCATTGGCTAGAAATTAAACCTAGATCTCTTGCATGGAAGGTGAGAATTCTACCACTTAACCACCACTGCCCTCAGTGGGGCAAACCAGTGAGTAACTAGTTTGTAGGATTGAAATAGTAAAGGAGTTTACTGTATGCTGAATCAGTTATAGTCACCTTTGTGTTAGTTCTTAACGATAGAGCAGGAGGAAAAGCCATGATTCAAGTTTCATTCCCATGTACCTGTAGGATCAGAACTTATTCGTATGGTCATCCCAGGCAGGCTCAACTCTTGAAATAATCAGAGTGCAACTAAAGGCCCATATTCACTGCATGCTTACAACAGACAGGCACTCTTCTTAGCACTCTAGATGTATTAACTCAGTTAGTCCTCACCATCGCTTCATGAGGGTTGCTGCTATTATCATGCCCATTTTGCAGATGTGGAAACTGAGGCACAGAGAAGTTAAATAAATTGCCTAAGGTCACCCAGTTAGTAAGTGGAAGGGCCTGATTTTAAACCCAGGCATTCTGGCTCTAAAATCTGTGTTTTTAATAATGTGAGTCTACTGATAATAAATGGCCACTGTTCATGAAGTTCAGGGGATGCATGAATCGGACTGCAATAGAAGTTTTTTTTTCAAAATTGAGGCAAAATTCATTTTAAAGTGAACAATTCAGTGGTATTTATTACATTCACAATGTGCAACTACCACTTCTATTTAGTTCCAAACCTTTTTAACATCCCAAAAGGAAACCCCGTAAACATTAAGCAGTTTTTTCCGACTCCTCTCCCCACCCAGCCCCTGGCAATTACCATTCTGCTTTCTCTCTCCTTGGATTTACCTCTTCTGAACATTTCATATAAATGAAATCATACAATATGTGACCTTTGTGTCTGGTTCCTTTCGCTTAGCATTATGTTTTCAAGGCTTATCCACATGGTAGCATGTATTAGTACTTCATCCCTTTTTATGGCTGAATAGTATTCCATTGTACGGATGCCAGAATTTGCTTATCCAATCATACGTTGGTAGACATTTCTACCTTTTGGCCGTCATGAATAGTGCTGCTATGAACATGCATGAATATGTATTTATTTGTGTGACAGAGTTTTAAATGTTTCAGAGTCTTTGCTCATTATAATTCTACATCTTGTTAATCAAGGGACAGGAAGGCAGCGAGCATCATTAAGTGCCTACAGTGCCTGTCATTATGTTAAGAAATTTAAATATATCTCATTCAGTTTTCCCAGTAACCTTGTGAAGTAGGTAGGATCATTCTTCCTGTTTTTTCAAGTGAGAAAACTACATCAGGAAGGTTAAGTAACTCATCCAAGGTCACACAGCCAATGAGTATAGAGCTGTGATTTAAACTCCACTCTTTCTGACTGCCTATAATCTTCCCCATAAACTTTGCACTGAAAAAAATCATAAACAGATAGAGGTAACCTCTGGTTTATGTATACCTGAGTAACAGATAATGTCTTATATATGGTTATCCATGGGACCTCTCCTTTCACCTTGCTTTTGCAACTTGGAATTTCTTCCTTTTACTCACACTAAGGGTACTTTTGGGAGTCCTGGTGCCATAGTGGTTAAGCACTCAGCTGATGACCAAAAGATTGGCAGTTCGAACCCACCATCCGCTCCATGGGAGAAAGATGTGGCATTCTGCTTCTGTAAAGATTTACGGTGTCGGAAACCCTATGGGGCAGTTCTACTCTGTCCTTCCGGGTCGCTATGAGTTGGAATCGAGTCGATGGCAGCAGGTTCAGGGTACTTTGGAATATGTAAGTTGTAGACTATCACCTTCACTAGTGTCTCTGTTACGTGTCATTTCTTCTTTGACCCCACTACTTTGGCTTGCTCCCTCATTACCTCACACCTGGCCTGTCGCAGAGTCTCCTCCCTGGTCTCTCACACTTGCCATGCCACCTCCAAGCTGAACTTGCCAAGGGCACATCTGTTCCTGTACTTCCTATTAAGAGCTTTTCAGCGATGTGTGCCCTGCAGAGCTCAGCTGGCAGGAGAGGCCCTTTGGGCATCTGGTCTCTGCCATCTCTCTACCCTCGACTCTTGCTATCGTCCTCCTGATCATGCATCCACTCACCCACTCCACTCTTGCTGAACTACTTGCAGTTCCTGGAATAGGTCCCAAGTCTCCTTAATCCATGCTGTGGAGTGCTTTTTCTTCTTTGTTAGCCTGGAGAACCTTTTTCAAAACTTGTCTTAAGCATTATTTCTCTTCCACATCTCCCAAGATAAAGTCAACCACATTTGCATTTACGCTCACACTGTACTCTAAATTTTTGTAATAATGCTTCAACAAGTTTCTTTCATTTATTTATTTGCATGACTGTAGCAATGAGATTTGAACAACACTCCAGAGCCTGAGGTTTTTCCATTATCAAATTTATTTCCTCAGTGTTTCTATGGAAATCCCCCAACATTAGCATATGTCAAAGCACATTTCTTACTGTTGGTGTGCAAATAGAGTTATCTTTATATCCAGAGAACAACATAATATATAAAATAGAAATACCCAGTCTTTTAGCTTTGGACAATTTCTCTTTTTTCCCTCTGGAGGAAGGGTTAAAGACTAACCTGTCTCACTTACAGGTTGCGAAGGTGATAAGATTTTTTATTTACATGCAAAACTAAATTCAAGAAACAGGGTGCAATCTCCAGCTAGCAGCAGAGCCCTGAGAAGAACTCAAAAAATTCTGCCTGTGAAAACATCCTGCTGACAGATGAAAGATGCAGTTAAAGTTCTTGCTTTTGTCATTGTTTACTTCTGCTGTGAGTTGGTTTCAGCCTATTAGCAGTATTCTAGTCTGCAAATTAAGAGCAGTAGATTCCCTCCATGGGATAATTGTTCTTCAGCATCCAATTTCATGGTTATAATTTCTCATCAGTGGTGGGTACTTTGATGTGTGGAATGTGTCACACGGAAACAAGAGAAGTGCCATAGGTGGGACTGTGCGGCTGGGGGAGCAGTGCAAGAAACATGGGAACTCATCCTGTAACCAGTACCTCTGAGTTGCCTTTGGTATGTATGTGTGTATATATATATAATCTTTTCTCCACCTACAGCAGGCTATGCTGCGAATGCATCCCAGGATTTTGATTTTTGTTGATTGCTAACTTGATTGATTTGATGGCAAGAGGCAACACATCCTGTTGCACCTACAGTATATGTTTATTATGTAGCATGTAATCATAACAATTTATTTTCCTGTTCTTTCTTTATCTAGGCAGATAGAATGCTGTGAAACAGCAGATGAATTCTACAGCACCATGGGGCACCTTACCCAGGAAATGCTAGAGAATGATCTTCTGGAAAGCCATGAACTCATGCAGGTGAGTGGGCAGTGTGGCCCAGTCTTGGCTCATAGAACCCTGTGTACTGACAGAACAACCAGTGCTGAAAGGGGGGTCTTGGGATATGTTTTTGGCCTTAGATGTAGTTTTTCAGTTGACCAAGAGGCTATATATATAATTTGATAAGAATCTAGTTATGTCAAAGAGGAAGGAAGAAATGAATAGTGGATATTTGTTGTGACTTTCATTCAAACTGTGTTGCTTAGAAATCACTAAGTATAATACAAAAATAGATTTTAAAAAATTATAAAAATCAAAAAACCCAAACCACTAGGTGTTTATTCTAAATCAGATTCTTAGCCTTCTTATAGGGAGACTTTTGTGGGGTGAAATAATTATTTTTTAGAAGGAATCATTGGGGATAAAAAGAAGATTATTCTAATTAGCATTTTGGTTTATTTGACTTTGTTTTCCCACATTTTCAACTCAGGTTATTCTATTTTATTTATTAATGGAATGTATTAATCACAAATTTCAATATGAAAGATTTGAAGAGTTTATTTTCTGACATGTTACCACATCTTAATATCGTGCTCACCGAGTCAATTAAAATTGATAGTGAGTATAGAAAGGATAGCAGATTGTTAACCCTCTCTCTTCCATTAGGTTCTATAACATGATTTTATCCTGTTCTCCTCCTATGCTTCTGACTGCTTCTTCTCTTCTTGGTTCGCCTTCTCACTCACTGAGCAATTGGGTCTTGCCCAAGATTCTGTCTTTGGGCTTTAGTTTCTTCTTTCTCTGTGACCTCTTTCCCCTTTCTCTTGGTTTCAATTTTCACCTTTATGTTGGGCTCCATGCCTGAGGTCATTTTGGGTGCTGGGGCTCAGTCAACAGGTTAGAAAACTATGACTCGGGCTCTGATTTAGGATTTGAGAAGTAAGGAGCTTCTATTCCTTTGCTCATCTCCTAGCACACCCAGCTCCTTCCTAGAAACCCATATTCTTAGCAGCTACCCAATTTATTGAGAATATTGACCACCTTATATAACTTGTCTGAACATTCACATTTTTTATCTCAACACTCCTTTCTTCTTTCCTGTATGTTTCAGAGGAAGAAGTCTTCTATCTGACCCAGACATCTCTGTTCCACCACTTTATCACTCATTCTCTTTCTTGTATCTTCAGTTCTTTCCTTTCCACTCATTCTTTTTTTGCCTACAAAGATGGTCTAGTCTCTTGGAAGGAAGTGCTTTTATTGAGCATCACTTTATATGCCAGATCCATGCTTAACATTCTTCACGTGGGAGATCCTTTACATCCTACAGAGTTGACCAGTTCATTTAACAAAGCAAGACTGTGTGATATCATTCTTCCTCCCTCACTCATGAAACTTTAATAGCTACCCATTACCTACAAAACAGAGCTTAGATTTCTCACCTTATCATCCAGTGCTCTTGACTATCTGGCCTTAACCTACCTTTCAGCCATATTCTTATAATTCCATTTTGCACCCTTGCATATGAGAATATGGCTTGCATATTCTCAGAAATGCCTGGGAAATTCCTTCCCCACACCTTTGCTCTCTCTGCTTCCTTTATCTGTTCTAGCTTCGCATGTTTAAATCCTGACTCCTTTTGAAACTTTTAGTTAAGATGCCATCTCCTTTATGAAACATTCTCTGATCATCTCAATTAAAGATATCTATCCTTTTTTTTAATCACCATAGCATTTTATTTATACCTCTCTTGTGAGCATTTTTCACTTTCTACCTTAATTTGAGACTGTATCTTATTTACTCAGTTACATTGTAAGTTCTTGAAGGGCAGGAACTGTGCTTTGTTCATAATACTTTAGCAGCATGCCTTTTACTAGAGGTGCACAAAATTTTTTTTTAATTCATTAAGCAAACGTGTATGGAGAGCCTGTGGTTAGTTTCTGCCTCCTCTTTTTCAATAAATGTTTACTGAATTAAACAAAACTCTTAGATGATCACCCTTCTCTCAGATTCCCTCTGCTCAAATAAAATCTTTCTTGCAACTAGAATAATCCTCCATTAAGATAAGATATTATGTCCTCAGGGAGCTTATGGTTTTCTTTAATATTGTATGGTGTTGCACACACACATACAAAGCAAGGAGGGAATTTGTGATTGAGGGATCAGTGTGAACAAAGGCACAGAGGTGAAGTACTGTAGAGTGTGTGAGGGAAACTCAAGGAGATTTGCATTCAGGGACTGGGTTATTGAAGACCATAAGCCCTGATAAGGAAATTCGACTTGAGCTTTTAGGTCAGTGGTTCTGGAACCATGTTTGCTGGACACCCTAGGGCTTTAATTGAGCCTTTGGAAAGGAACAGAGAAGAGCTGTGGACCTGAAAGATGTTAAGAGAAGGAGGGAAACGATCTGAGTTGTGTCTTATGTCAACTACATGGGCAGCTCTGTGAAGGATGGGTTTGATGGCGTCAAGTCTGACAGCAGGCCATGCCTGTGAGGAGGCAGTGATGAGGATAGAGACAAGAATGGAACAGAGACAATCCTTAGAAGGAGAAATCGACTGGACTTGGCCATTGAAAATGGATGTGGGAGTGAAGAAGGAAATGGAGGTGACAAGGGAAACCTCCAGGTTTCTGGCTTAGGAGAAAGGAGGGTAAGTTCATGGGGGGAGGATGATGGGTTCATTTTCAGACAGCTTATACTGCAGGTGCACTTTGACTCCTTATTCCTTACCTATCCTAAGGTACTTCTCCTGCTTCACAAGACAAACTCGTTGCACTGGTCATAGCTCTGTTTCTGCCCCGCCCTCTATTGGCCATGCTCATTCCTGTGACAGGGCTTATGGTTCCTTCTGATGCTCCATCTGTAAAAATCTTATCTGTCCATCTGGACCAGGCTCAGTCTCTCCTCTTCTCCCCCCTAAGCAGCCTCTGTTATCTTAGCCCTCATTGATGACAGCTCCTCTGTATTCCTTCAGTACTTAGATTTTCAACACTGATTTAACAAACACTTATAAGATTATCTTATATTATTTTCTTAATGAATTTGCAAATTCCTTAATGATTATCAGTAACTAATTGCCATTGAGTTGATTCCAGCTCGTGGTAACCCCAAGTGTGTCAGCGTGCATCTGTGTTCCATACAGTTCAATGACTGACCTTTCAGAAGTAGGTTGCCAGGTCTTTCTTCTGAGGTGCATTTGGATAGACTTGAATTGCTAACCTTTTGGATAGCAGCTGAGCACTTAACCATTTGCACCACACAGGGGCTCCTCCTTAATGTTTAAAACACAAAACCAAACCAGTTGCTGTCAAGTTGATTCTGATTCATGGCAACCCTGTGTATTGCAAAGTAAAACTACTCCATAGGGTTTTCTTGGTTGTGACCTTTTGGAAGCAGATCACCAGGCCTTTCTTCCAAGGTACCTCTGGCAGGTTTCAAACTACCAGCCTTTCAGTTAGTAGTCGAGCGCTTAACCATTTGCACCACCCAGGGACTCCTCCTTAGTAACAAAGAGGAAACTAGGACTTGGAGAGAGTGAGCAACTTGTCACTTTCGTAGGTCATCTAGTGTCAGACCCAGAACTGAGACCCAAGTCCCTGACTCCTGGCCTATGGCTTTTCCCCACAGCAGACTGCTTCCACTGTATTCAAAACATGTCCTTTTGAAAACTAAAATCCTCTTCAGAAGAATAAGGCAGCATCTTATTTAAAGTTTAAAAATTGGGACGAGTGATATCAGAAGCTTTGGTTTTGTTGGATACCACCTTTGTCTTCTAGGAACTTGCACTCTTAGGCATTAGAAGAAAAGAGAACATCCTTCTTACTTGACTATAAGAGAATCCTAGAGGGAGAAAGTGTCGGCTTTGGGATGATTGATTAGATTCCATTTTAGTAGCTTTTCTCCTTTGGAGGAAAATATCTGGGTGAAGACGAACTGAGCCTGATTTTATACAACTTATGTTTTCATGTTTCTTGTAAAGCACGCCAATAATGAAAAAGGAAATCTAGTTCCTTTTCAGTAGTGCCTAAAAATAAGTGGCTATGTAACTGTGTGTTGGTAGTTTAGATAGTAAGTAGACTTGTTGGTTTTCCTTGCCATCACAGAGTATTAAGGAGAGAAATGATGAATGTCATTTCAAGCCACTCTTTTCTCTGTATTCACTCTTTTTAACAAAATTAATTCAATGGCTATGATCCAACTATGGCAGGCCATGAATCTGTCAGCAAACCTGAAATGACTCCAGATGAAAAATATATACTGAATGTAAGGTCTTTATATTTGAGCTGAAGAGATGAAAGGATTCTCCCCATTTTGTCTTCCCTATTTTTTTCAATTCTAAAATAATCTGCCCCCCACGTTGTAAATAACATCTTTCTTTTCTTATTAGCAATTGTCCTTTTTTTTTTTTTTTTTTCCCCTTAATCCATAGTGTTAGGAAGAGAGATTGGAGGAATGCTGAGGAAATGGTGTGTCTGGATTTTAGGAAGACATTTGACAAAGTCTCTCATGAATTCCTTGAGGACCATATGGAGAAAAATTAGATGCTGTTATGGATTGAATTGCGTCCCCTCAAAATGTGTGTCAACTTGGCGAGGCCATGATTCCCAGCATTGTGTGGTTTTCCTCTGTTTTGTGATCAGACATAATTATCCTATGTGTTGTAAATCCTAACCTCTCTGATGTTAATGAGGCAGGATTAGAGGCAGTTATGTTAATGAAGCAGGACACAATCTACAGGACTAGGTTGTATCTTGAGTCAATCTATTTTGAGATATAAAAGAGAGAATCAAGCAGAGAGGAGAGGGACCTCATTACCACCAAGAAAGTAGAGCCAGGAGTGGAACCTGTCCTTTGGACCCAGGGTCCCTGCGCTGAGAAGCTCCTAGACCAGGGGAAGGTTGATGACAAGGACCTTTTCCCAGAGCCGACAGAGAGAGAGAAAGCCTTTCCCTGGAGCTGGTGCCTGAATTCAGACTTCTAGCCTCCTATACTGTGAGAGAATAAATTTCTGTTTATTAAAGCTATCCATTTGTGGTATTTCTTTTATGGCAGCACTAGACAGATGCTATTAATTAGAGGATTTTGTTGTTGTTGGTTGCCGTGGAGCCAATGCTGACTCATGGCGACCCCATGTGTGCAGAGCAGAGCTGCTCCTTAGGGTTTTCAGAGGTGTGACCTTTTAGAAGCAGATAGCCAGGCCTGTCTTCCAGCGCACCTCTGGGTGGGTTGGAACTGCCAACCTTTCAGCTAGTAGTCAAGTGCTTAACTTTTTGTTTCAGGTGCTTGAAAAGCCTAACCCAAGGTGTTCGTTAATGATTTACTGTTACCTGAAGGGAGCACTCAGGTGCCATGAGACAGGGTGCCCTTAGAACCACATTTTTCACTTTTTATCATCAATGATGGGGTGGAAATTACCAGGAAATAGATGCTTGCTCAGTAGAAGGATGGTGTTTGATTAATTAGTGCTGTCAAAAATTGAAAACATCTACCCTGCAAAATATTGTATGCCCATAACTGAAAGTGTTTAAGCAGCGCCTTTATGATCATCTGTTGGAGGTGTTCTAGAAAGGACTCCTGCTAGGGAGGGAAGTTGAACTAAATTATGTTTAAATTCCTTTCTAACCCTGAGATTTTATTGTTGTTTTGTGTGGTCAAATCAATTCTGACTTATAGTGACCTGATAGGACAGGGTAGAACTGCCCCATAGGGTTTCCAAGGCTGTAATCTTTATAGAAGCAGACTGCCACATCTTTCTCCTACAGAGTGGCTGGTGAGTTTGAACCATCGACCTTTCGGTTGGCAGCTGAAGTGTTTAACCACCGTGCACCAGGGCTCTTTAAGATTCTATTACTCTACCATATTTTGGCTCTAAGATGATTGGTAAAATTTCATTCCTGGAATTTGTTGTAAGTCACTGATTTACAAAGTTAGAAGCCTAGACCTTATCTCATCCCGAGCTTACCAGATGCCTATTAGGACTGTGGTGGTGTGCCAGGGATAAACATACCTCCAGACATGCCTTCAGACCTGTGAGACCTCAAATAAGTGAGTGGATATATGTGAAAAAGGACTATAAACAAGTTATACTTTGATTTCTTCTTTGAAGGACTACCTAAAAGTAAACGATAAAGGAAGATCGGAAATAGAAAATGAATGCTCAACAGAGCCAATTTTTTGTTTTCATTGTTGTTAGTCAAGTGTCTTTAGCTAAGCAGCCCCTGAAGGAGTTTTTAATTTTTTTTTTAAAAGGAGTTTTTTTTAACCAGGAAGAGTCCAGACCATGTGGCCTGGGGCAGATGTACTTCCCGTTCCTCCTTATAAATACATCCTAAGGCTGGACAAGGGAATTTTATGATACCTTTCTATAAAACCAGTAAAAATAAAACGCTGGTAAATCTCCAGGTCATTACCCTGCCAGTTGTTTTCAATGAGACATCTGACTTGTAAGGGATTTTTTAATTCCTAGCATCAATAATCTCAGTTTTTAAAAGTTGAATCCAACTGGTATGAGTTTCTTAAAAGTTTGAATGAAGTTTCTAAAATGTTCAGGGAAAAAAATCACATGAACCAGGGAAGGGGGACCTGACTCTTGGCCCAACTGTTGGATCATCTTTTTGGTCTTCGGTGAGCAGATACAATTAAGCCTATGCTGCCCTCACTGAGGCCCAAGCCAATGGTGTCACTAGGGTTGGTGTCACCCGGTGCAGTAACTCATGGTGTCACACCCACCCCCATGGACCTCCTCCAGTACCAGACCATACAGAATCCTTAAGAAAACAAACTCATTGCCATCCAGCGGTTTCAACTCATAGTGCCCTTATTAGACAGAGTAGAGCTGCTCCACAGGGTTTCCAAGGAGCAGCTGGTGGTTTCGAACTGCCAACCTTTTGGTTAGCAGCCAAGCTCTTAACCACCGTGCCATCAGGGCTCCATACAGAATCCTTAGTAATGTTTTTTGTACTAATGTTTCTCATAAATTGTAATTTCCATGTATCACTCCTTCTTTTCCTTTAATTACTACTTCATTCTCAAAAAAGTTATTGATGTAGGTTCACAAATATTAATTGCCACAGTATTGTAGCTAAAATATCAGAAAATTTGACAAAATCAGGGACTATAAAAACACTGATAGCAATGAAAACAGCAGTGTGTGCTTGTGGTACGTGCAGACGAAACCATGTGATTCGAAGCATCATTGTAATTGGGTAATAATGACAGCTCTGACCGGAGGGCATTAGAAGTTTCAAAAAATAAGTTAGGCTTGTATGTATATTGATACATGTAAACTGGGATTATGAAAAATGTTTTTGTTATTATAACTAACTACAGGAATATTTTTATAGACAGTCATTTTGGTGTTACCCCCTCTGACATATCACCCGGTGTGGTCTGCACCCCCCTGTACCCCCCTAGTGACACCACTGGCCCAAGCAGAGGGCCCATGCTCTGGACCTAAACTTGGGGTACTAAGGAGAGGATTTCATATCTCTCCATCTCCTTCAAAAAGGTATGTAAGACATCATCATAAGAGCTCTGTACTGGCAGGGAGGCAGCTTTTTGGGTGATTAGCTGCTGGTATCTTTGTGGGATCAAAGAACATGAGAGTTCAATCTAACATTATTAGTAAAATTATAGGGAGTATTATAATACTTACAGAATATACTAAGAATACTAAGGCTACATATTGTCACCAAACCTAAGAAATAAAACATTAACAACATAAGTGAATACCCTCATACACCTCTCCCTGATCTTACCCTTTCCTCTTCTCAGAGGTAACCACGATCCTGAGTTTCACACTTTTAATTTTTCAGATAAGGAAGAGGAGGCTTTCACACTCTAGGCTGGTGGGGACCACAAGACACCTTCTCCTTTTTTCTAGGGGGACAGGTCACTATTAGTAAATTTGCATTGCTTCTCAGCCTGTGGGGTACAATCAGGTTTGTGTTATACGTAATAAGACAACTTAGAGATGACTTTTGTAGTCACTGTGGAGCTCTGGTGGCACAGTGGTTAAGAGCTTGGCTGCTAACTGAAAGGTCAGCAGTTTGAATCCATCAGATGCTCCTTGGAAACCCTATAGGGGGCAGTTCTACTCTGTCCTGTAGGGTCACTATGAGTCAGAATCGACTCGATAGCAATGGGTTTGGTCTTTTTTTTTGTTATTAGCCATTGAAAACCCTATGGAGAACAGTTCAACTCTGACATACACGGGGTTGCCAAGAATCAGCGTCAACTTGATGGCAACTGGTATAAGCTGTGTAGCTTTGCAGAATAAACAATGGAGTATTGAAGGGACGGACTTTTTGCCAACACCTACTTGTTTGGAATCTTGGGCAGCTACAGTAAAGCGTAAGCTGGTGCCAGTGAAGCTTGGGGGCAGCTAGATGTGCAGGCTGTTTTAGAATCAAGGTTGCAGTGGACTGTCACAGTAGTGGCTCTGAGCTATAAGCAAAACAGCAGCAAAATGAAACTCCTTTCAGAGCCTACCTTTGCCTACCCAGGCAAATATGTGACATCTCCAAAGCCTTCAGACAAATAGTCCTGCTGAAATGAAAACTAACACTTTTAAATATTTTCCTAAAAAAGCTTCATCAAGCTACTATTTGAATGACTTCCTAGGGGAAATGAAAGTTAGTATGATTTATGTACATTTTCTGGGGTATAAGAACCTGAAGGATTGAAGAACTGTTTTTGGAGCAATTACATTTTAATGAAAATAAGAGCACAAACAAGTTACTTTCCTCTGCTAAGAGAAGGGTACATACTTTTGAAATTTTGGTGGAAGCACAGGTGCGTTGTCCCATTTTTATTTAAAGATTTATTAACAGTCTATGCTTTACACCCTATCACCTTTTTTCTTGTTTTTTTTTTCTTTAAAAATAACAGCTAACAATTTTCACCTAGAACTCACAGTCATTTGAAAAGGTGATATCTTTGGAGAAAGCTTGCAGTTGATCACAAGATCTTTCACTAGACTTAATTTTTTTCAGAAGCCTGGCATTAAATGTCTATAAAAATCATCAATCAAAGTTTTGAAAAGTAAGCACTATGTATGAAGAAGCTGCTGGGCCCTTTGGTATAGCAGTGATAGGGAACTGGGGATTTCTGAATTAAGCCATCTACCAAATGAGCAGGAGGAAGTACCTATTTGCCCACCCATGTTCACCAGTTGGAATGTCCAGTCTCGCTGGTTGACTTGAGATCTTACTGTGGTGTTCACTGGTATTGTCTTTCTCCAAAGTGGATGTTGAAGTGGAATCTCTCCCACCCACTATGTAAAGAGCAATATCTGCCTCTTCTCCCTCAAATTCATAAAACTTCATTGTGGTTCCAGTTGTTTAAGGCCACCATTTCAGACGTAGCATTTTTGCTTTTGTTTTTCAGACTGTTTATTCTATGGCACCGTTCCCTTTCCCACAGTTGGCAGAGTTAAGGGAAAAATACACCTACAACATTACACCATTCCCAGCCACAGTTAAAGTCACTTCAGTTTCTGGGTAAGGTTTTTTTTTTTTTTTTTCCTTGTTGTTTTAATGATGGGAGATTTAATACCTTAATTATTTGTTGTGAACAGATATTCCTTAAACCCCAGAAGTATGTTCAAGGTAATTTGGTACTTACAATCTGAATGTCTCTTTCCTAAAGGATTTGACTTCAAATTCAAGAGAGAGTAGCAGTGCAGTCATGATTTTTTTAAGGTACACTTTCCAACGAAGTTGAGTACAATTAAGAACATAAACTGAAGGGTATATTTAGCAACCTTCAACAAAAATAGCAACAACTTATTTTAAAATATCAAATATTAAAAATCTCAAAATTAAGATAGTGTGGAACTGGTGCATAAATAGACAGGTGATCTAATTTAAAATAATACAAAGACCAGAAATTGACCAAAAGAAATACAGGAATTTAGTATATGAAAAATTGGCATATCAAATCCATGGGGAAAAGATATATTATTCAGTAAATGGGTCATGAGATCTAATCTGGAAAGAAATAAAGTTGGAGTCATATCTCACACCATACATCTGGATAAATTCTATATGGAGGAAAGAATTCAATTAGAAAGAATGAAATAATAAAAGTAGCAGAAGAAAATGTAGAAGAATTCCTTTAGTTCTTTGGAATTGGGAAAGCCTTAATGACTCACTCAAAATAATAAAAAAAAATAAATTTAAGCACATTAAAAAATTTTCTGCAGGACCCCAAATAAAACACAACAAAACAAAAAATTCCTTAAGCAGATTAAACAATATTTGGGAAAAATCTTTGTAACTCACTACACAAAATAGGGATTTATATTCTAACATATAAAGTTCTTAGAAGTCAATAAGAAAATGACCAAAGGATGGCAATAGGTAGTTCACATAAAAGGCAAGATCACTCATAATAAGAGAAATACAGTTTAAAATTAGATTGAGGTACTATCTTTTACCTATCAGATTGGCAGAAGTTCAAAAGGTTGATAACACACTGTTGATAAGGCTATGGGGAAGCAGCCACTCTCATACATTGCTAGTGAGAGATTAATTACTTAAGGATTTGTGGTGGGCAATTTGGCATTATTTGCCAAAAGTGCTAATGATTATATACCCTTTGACCCAGCCATTCTGCCTTTGTGAATTCTCCCACAGATACGCTTGCACACATGCAAAACACAGTATGTATGAAGTAATTTATTATAATAGTATGAGATTGGAAACAACTCAAGTGTGCACCATTAGAGACTTGGTCCCATAACATGGACTACATGTACAATACAGTACAGCTGAAGTTCTGTGCATGAAATAGAAAGATTTCTTAGGTGAATGAAAGCAAGGTGCAAAAGAGTGTATATAGTATGCTAATATCTATACAAAAAGACAAGAAAAATAAGACTATATAGTCATATCTACTTATGTGAGTGTAAAGAAACTGAAGAATACATAAGAAACTAGTAACAATGATCACCTGTGGGAATTAAGTGAGGTGAGAACTGGGCAGAAGTTGGGCAGGGATGAGGAGACTTTATATATGTGTGTGTGTGTGTGTGTGTGTATATATATCTCTGTCCATCTGTCTATCTATATACCAACCCCCGCATCCACCTATTATGTACGTATGTATATTGTTAGTTGTTGGTGCTGTCAAGTTGACTTTGACTCACAGTGACTCGCTGTGCCAGAGTAGAAGTGCCCCATAGGGTTTTCTTGTCTGTAATCTTTATGGAAGCAGATCATCTGGTCTTTCTGGAGTTTCCAGGTGTGTTCGAAATGCCAACCTTTTGGTTAGCAGCTGAATGCTTAATGGTTAGCAGCCAAGCAGTATATATATATGTGTGTGTATTCACAAATGCATACTGTATGTATATATATATATATATATATATATATATATATATATCTCTGGCGAGACTATGTCTCACATACTTCGGACATGTTATCAGGAGAGATCAGTCCCTGGAGAAGGACATCATGCTTGGTAAAGTAGAAGGTCAGCGAAAAAGAGGAAGACCCTCAATGAGATGGACTGACACAGTGGCCGAAACCATGGGCTCAAGCATAACAACGATTGTGAGGATGGCGCAGGACGGGGCAGTGTTTTGTTCTGTTGTACATAGGGTCACTATGAGTTGAAACTGACTTGACGGCACCTAACAACAACAATATACATATTTGTATGTATGCATTATGTATATATGTTTGTGTGTGTATATATAGATATATATATGGCATTTAAACCATGTAACTATATCCTTATTTTTTTAAGCACTACTATTTTCTTTGAATATTTCTTTCTTATTCTTTTATATTTTTCAAGACGACATGGTAAGGTCAGAGACAGTGATGAAGAGAATGACCCGGATGATGAAGATGCTATTGCTAATGCAGTGGGATGCCTTGGACCTTTCAGTGGGCTGCTGGCACCCGAACTGCAGAAGTACCAAAAGCAAATTAAGGGTAAACAGAGATGACTGTCCCTTAGATTTTCATAATGTGTTGGTCCACTATAGCCGTGGTATTATTCTGTTCTTAGATGTCTCAGTTACTACTGAGTGGTTATAGTGGTTACTACTATTAAAGGTCTCTGTCACTTTATCATTTAGTAGGATATCTTTGTATTTCATGTTATATAGATAATACGTATTTATTTTTTAACTTTGTTAATGGTGACTTTTAACCCCTCCACACACCTCACCCCATTCATCTGATTCAAATTTATTTGCTCAGTTCCTTAGCATGGAGCTTGGCATATAGTAGATGCTTAATACATTCAATTTCAATTGAATTCTTTCTAGATCAGCTTCTCTTCCATTATAGGAATATACCCTCTAAATCTAAAACATTATGGTAGGTTGTTATCCAGGTTCTACTTGAATTTCTTGACTTGACAAAATCATTATCTCACAAGGCATTCATTCTACTAGATTCCTCTGCTTAGTCCATGGTTTCTAGTTGAAACAAGATAACCTCCACCACTGGTTCTACAAATAGTTCTTCCCCTTGGAACAACACTGGACAAGTCTACTCCTTCTTCTGCCTAATATTCCTTCAGATCTTTGAGGATGGCTTCTGTGTCCCCCAGTGCTTTCTCCATGGCCAAGTTCGGAATTTCTTTTAAGCATTTTTCATCAGATGTAGCTTCCGGACATTTTAGGATTCTACTAATTCACTTCTGAATGTGCCATAGTTTGGTAGTATCACTCTTAAAATGTGGCACTCTGAATTGAATTCATGTTGTAGATTTGTTTTTTCTTGTACAGGCAATTATCTGTTCATTATCTGTGAAACGAACTCTTTTGAAGCAGTTCATGGTTCTCATACTATGTCCTTTCCTGCCTTGGATGGCAGCTCTTCCTTTAGAATATTTATTCCTCCTTTTCTAGTTTGAAGACCATTTTCTTTGCTGGAAGGGGACAGAAACAAAATGGATGGCAGATATCTCTGCATTCTCTTTGTCATCTGCTAACATTATTCTATCTTTATGAAGCCACAGTGCTGTTTCTTTTTTGTTCTTCTTGCTTAGAAAGCCTTTTTTTTTTTTTTTTTTTTTTTTGAGTGGTTTTGCATTATTGCTTTGACTTTTAACCTGCCTGCCTGGTGGCAGATTGTTTTGTGTGCATGTCCTTGATATGTGCTCTCCTCTCATCTTTTTAAATGGCTTTTAAAAATCTGAATCCAACAAGAGAATTCTCTCTGATGTCCTGTTGATTTCTGTAATGCACTCCCCCCTTGCTCTGTCTCTATCTCTCTCTCTGTCTCTCTTTTTCTCTCTCATTCTCATTGCCTGAATTTCAATTTTTGCTTTCTAGCCATGGGATCAATATGTATCTTAATGCTAATGTTTTTTATTTTTATATATTTTTTAACTCTTAGAAATTATTTCTTTCTCTAATGTTTTAGAATTTTCACTTCTACAGTCTGGTCTGTGTTCCATTCCCCATCCCCTACCCCCAGTGGGGTTTTTTTTTGTGCAATTACATGCTCCAGAATGACATGATATTTCCTCTTAAGGTATTTCATCATTAGTCTTTCTTGCTGGTTTTAATTAAGTTCAGATTAGCAGTTCCCCTTTTATTTTTCTTCTCCTTAGAGAAGTGATTTCAGTAGAAAGAAAGTAAATATATCAGACATCCAGCTTTTATCTGAATAAGACTTTCAGCAGATGTGAGGATAGTTGAAATCCCCCCATTAATCTCTCTTTAGCTGGTCTCCAGGCTGGTTTTACATGCTGTACTAGAGAAACCACATTCCTATCCTACTTTGGCTTGTGCGGTCCACTGTACCCTCAGCAGTATTTATGTCTCTTTCTTGGAGGTAATCACAATTTTATTCAAGGGACACATCCGCTAAATGTAGGTGTCATAGGAGCAGACACCTCACCCAGCTTGTCTACTGCTGTGTTCTTAGTGTTTGGATAGCGCACATAGCAGATGATCAGGAAATGTTTGTTAAATAGATAAAAACATTCATCTCTAGTGATATAGTGATCCGAAGTCTTGAGAAAGTGTTAGTTTTAACTCAAGTAAAATGCATTCAATGGCTGACTAACCTTTACAAACTATAAATCCCTTATAAATCCTCATGCACTTATGTGGAAATCTGTTTTTATTCATGCTGAAGACTGCACAATGATTTCAGACATCTGGAGTCATATTTTTCTAAGGGGATTTTAGAAAATGGCAGTGATTTTTATCTGGCAACAATTGATCATCTGTGTATATAATGAACAAGCAAAATCAAACAATGAACCCAGGTTGCTCATTTCAGACCCACTGTTAGGCTAATAAGAAAATGCAGAAATAAAACCAAGTGCCAGACAAATTCACTTCTTCTGTACATTTTTTTGTGGTTTAGAATTTGCTGGAGGTTAACGTACCACGTCGGGTTATAGTGTGATCAATTTCCATTTAATCCTGTCCCCCTCCACTGACCATCTCCTTCTCTCTCTTCCCTCGAGTACAGAGCCAAGTGAGGAGCAGAGTCTGAGATCTAATAACATTGCAGAGCTGAGTCCCGGAGCAGTCAATTCCTGTCGAAGTGAATACCATGCAGCTTTTAACAGTATGATGATGGAACGCATGACCACCGATATCAACGCGCTGAAGCGGCAGTACTCTCGGATTAAGAAGAAGCAACAGCAGCAGGTTCATCAGGTGTATATCAGGGCAGGTAATATGATTCTTTGTTTTCGTCATTCTCAAGTTTATCAGTTCCACCGTACCAGCTTGTGAAAGGAAGAACGTAGTTCCTAGAATGGCCTTGGAATCACTAACTGTAGTATAGCAGCCACAAACACAGCTGGCATGAGGTAATAACATTATTTAGTGTCTCACTTTTATTTTATCTTATCAGGCTCTAAAGAAGAAAAAGACCATGGGTTCTTTTTAGGTCCCAAGGACCAAGCAATTGATGGTATTAAACACATCTTTACTATGTGCGCTTGTGGAGAGGGGTATTCATGTGATTTGAATGTTGCAAAGCTGTGCAATCCTTGGACTCGAGAATTTTGGAGCTATTGTCTCATAACTCTGCTGCATCTGAAAATAGAATTTAGCCATCTAGGCACTAGTAAATTAAGCTATTCACTATTCAGGTAGTGCTATAACAAATGTGGAGCCCTGGTCGCGCAAACAGTTACATGGTTGGCTGCTTAACTGAAAGGTTGGCAGTTCGAACTCGTCCAGTGGCTCTGTGGGAGAAAGACCTGGCAGTCTGCTTCTGTAAAAATTATGGCCAAGAAAACTCTATGGGGCAGTTCCCCTCTGTCCCATGGAGTTGCTGTGAGTGAAAGTCGACCCAGTGGCACCTATCAACAACATAACCTATCAACAAAAAAAGTTCAGAAACCTGTGCTCACTGAGGGGTCTGTCAAGAAAGCACAGTTGTAATACAGTTGGGGAATCCCTGGGTGGTGCAAACAATTAATGCTCTTGGCTGCTGACCGAAAGGTTAGAGGTTCAAGTCTACCCAGGAGTGCCTCAGAAGAAAGGCCTGGTGATCCACTTCTGGAAAAAACCAGCCATTGAGAAGCCTATGGAGCGTAATTCTACTCTGATACACATGGGGTCACCCTGAATTGTAGTCCACTCAACACCAACTGATAGTGCAGTTGGAAATGCTCTTTTCCAAGGATTGTCAAGCTGCTGCTGCTTTTTTTTTTTAATTCCCAAAATCCCAGTGAACAATCTGCTTTCTTGTTTAATATATACCGATTTGGGAGTTGGTTTGTCTTGTTCTGAGTGAATATCCTAATGAAAAAATGATGTCTATTCCAAATTAACCAGGATGTAAATTTGGCATGTTTTTAAGAGACGTACGAGCATGTGACTGACCTTGCGCAAAAACTGAATTTACCTTCCACTTCCTCGAGGAGGAACAGGTGACTTCTTGAAGATTCCTGCTTTCTCCTGAGTCATCAAAAAAACAGTCACCAAAGAAACTTAACAATTCTAGCACTATATTTTTCAAAACATTTTCACACATATTTTCTCATTTTGTCCTTAAAGTAAATCTGTGAGGAAGGCAAGGATCAATACTCTTTTTAAAAGGAGTTTTAAAAGATGAAGAAATGGTTATTCAGGAAGGTTTAGCAATTGTCCAGGGTGATATGGCTGTAGTGAGTGATCCGGTCAGGGCTGGGAGCCAGATGTTTTGATTCCTTGTATAGTTCTTTCCCAGCTGCACGTACAAATCTTTGGGTAGGATGGTGAACCTTTGTCACTGGGGACTAAATCAGCCTGGTGGTTGTACTCTAGTCAGGGATCTACAACATGTGACCCACGGGCCAAATCCTGCCAACTGACTGACTTTTTTTTTTTTTTTTTAAATATTTTATTGAGTTTTTGGTGAAGGTTTACACAGCAAATTAGGTTCCCATTTAACAATTTCTGCACATACCATTCAGCGACATTGGTTACATTTTCCACGTCACATCAACATTCTCATTACTTCCGTTCTGGTTGTTCCATTTCTATTGTTCTTGCTCCCCTGCCCCCCTCCCTCCCACTGACCTTTTCATCTTTGCTTTAGGGTAAGTGTTGACCATTTGGTCTCAGATAAACGATTGTGACTACCTGTTTTTATAAATGTAAGTTTTTTTTTTTTAAATTGTACTTTAGATGAAGGTTTACAGAACAAATGTTTCTCGCCAAACAGTCAGTACACATATTATTTTATGACTTTGGTTAACCACCCCGCGACATGTCAACCCTCTCCCTTCTTGATCTTTTTTTTTTTTTTTGGTGAAAATATACATAGCCAAAGATACACCATTTCAAAAATTTCTACATGCTGTAAATGTAAGTTTTATTGGAGCACAGCCATGCCAATTTGCTTGCATATTGTCTATGGTTGCTTTTGTACTACAACAGCTAAAATATTTATAAGCTGTTCTTTTACAGAAAAGTCTGGTGACCCCTGCTCTAGATGATGGTTTACATGGTTCTCTTTAAGGTAGAGATTGTTACTCCAAGGCACAATTCTAGAACACTGATTCTCAAACTTTAGTGCATATGAATCACTTCGGGATCTGCTGAGGTGCAGAATCTGTTTTAGTAGGTTTGGGTGGGGCTGAGTTCTGCATGTCCAACAAGCTACTAGGTGATGCTGGGTCGGGGCCGTGTTTTGAGTAGCAGGGTTTTAGAGGAGATGGTATAGGTTAGGAATAGCAGCAGGTGGAGAGGTTGGCCTTGAGCAAAAGGCAAAGGACCTCCACTTTTGAGACTTAAAAGGAAGGTGATAAGGATGATGGTTGAGGTACCAGTTTCCTAGGTTAGGGAGGGCAAGAAGTTGAGGCCTTTCATACCTGATAGCTTCAGTTTCCATGGAGTAATTGGAGGAAAAGTCATTTGCTGGGAGTAAGCTGGGGGTTGAGTGGGAGCTTAAAGAAAAAAAATGAAGATTTGGATAGGTTATTGAGGGGAATGGGAAAGAGAAAGATTGTTTAGCAGTATTGAGAATCCAGCAAAATAGAAAATTATGAACTTGAAAGGCTATCAATTTATATGGCTTTGTGATTTTTTTCCTTAATAGCTGTTAGCATCTCAGGTTTCTGAAAAGGGAATGTGGATTGTAGATCCAGGACTGGGTTTTTCCAGGCATGTGTGACAAAGAATGGGGATCCCTGGAATGTGTGATTATTGGTAAGAGAGCGATCTTGGTGATCAGCCATGCTTCTAGGCAGAGTAGAGATATGAGTGAGCCAAAATTGAGGTAAGGCTATGAGAAGATAGAGAGATCAAGGACCTGGAAATTTCTGTGGTGCGGTACCAGATCTAGTTAGACTGAGAACATGAGAACGAGGAGAGTCAAAGAGAGCAATATTAGACTTAAATATTTTTCATGTCATGTGGATCTGGGTGATAAGATTTAGGATGTAAACATAGGTGTAGAATGGAGTTGAAGGTCATGGAACTGGGGAGGGAGAGGAACTATGAAGCTAGGTAATGGATGGGTCAGTCACAGGGGCGGTAAAATCACTGAAGGAGGTGGTAGGACATGGGGTGAAGTGGAGACAGATGTTGTGTCTTCAGTGAAAATTGGGGTGTGACCAAGAGTAGATGACAACAGTAGAGAAGTGTGAAAGGAAGTTTAGCCAGATGATGTGAACATCAGGGAGGAAGGATGTTTACACAAAGATGGAGAGCCCTTCTCCCTGCTCCGGCTGCCTGCTGGTGTCATCCCCGGGGTCATGTGTGTTTAGTGCTATATGGGAGATAGGGGCCTGCTGGTAGTCACAGGAGGGAGACAGTAATACCATCAACAGCGCCCTTCAGGAGAGCACAGCTTTTGGTGTTGTGTAGTTTTCAATTCGTTTGAAGTCCATCAAGGATGCTGAAGTGTTTTTTTTGTACTGGGACCAGGCATTGGATAGCTGTGATTATGCTGTGTTATTATTCTCTTCTTAGAACTTCTCTCATTCTGCTGTCTCTCACTTCATAACGTGCAGTGTTTTCTTTTCCTACCTCTCCGAAGCTGACAGCAGATCATTCATATGCTCAGAGTGTTTGTCTTATTATTTTAGAGAAGCTTCAAAGATTTTCTAGAAAAAAGACCTCTGAAGTTGCTGTTCAGAGACAAAAATGTCTGTAAAAGGACATTAGGGAGTCTGGGCTGTAGTTAGTAATGAGGGGTCAGAGTCTTCTCTTTGAAGAGAAGGGAATCAGTACCCTGGGCTCTATGGTGGAATTCAGGTTCTGCTGCCTTCAGTCACATGACTCTGCCAACACCTGGGAAGATGTGGGAGGGGGTCCAGGGGAACCTCCCTGTGATTTCTATTCCATAATGGATATGTCTGTCTGCTGTGTTTCACACAACCTTTCAACATTTCTTTCAGACAAAGGGCCAGTGACCAACCTCCTCCCGTCAGAGGTAAACAACTCTCCAGTTATAAACCACCTTCTCTTAGGGAAGCAGATGAAGATGACTAACAGAGCCGCCAAGAATGCTGTGATCCACATCCCTGGTCACACAGGAGCCAGACTCTCCCCTGTCTCCTATGAAGACCTTAAGACGAAGCTCAACTCTCCATGGCGAACTCACATCCGAGTCCACAAAAAGACCATGCCGAGGACCAAGAGCCAGCTGGGCTGTGGGGACACCATCGGGCTGATAGAGGAGCAGAACGAGGGCTGCAAAACTAGCAGCCTGGAGGTAGCAGGGGCATTTTCCTCCCGGGAAACAGCAGCGACAGCTCAGAGAGAAGGCAGCAGCTCAGAGGGCAGCACTGGGAGGACAATTGAAGGGCGGTCCCCGGAGCCGGTGTTTGGGGATGCTGACGCCAGCGTAGCTGAAGTTCAGGTGAAGTTGGAAGGCTTGGAACTGAACCAAAGGGACGCTGCTACTGAAACTGAGCCCAAGGTGTACCCACCTGGCCGACGGTACTTCCCAGAGCCACCTGACGCACCTGGAGGAAACAAAGCTACCAGCAAACCTCCCCAAAGCAGCAACCCTAAAACTCCCATCTTTAGTCCCTTTCCCAGTGTCAAGCCACTCCGGAAGTCAGCCACTGCCAGGAATTTGGGGTTATACGGTCCCACGGAAAGAACGCCAACTGTGCACTTCCCTCAGATGAGCAGGAGCTTCAGCAAACCTGGCGGCGGAAACGGTGGCACTAAGAAACGATGATGTCTTCCAGGAACTCTGTCTTGATGTATCTTTTATGGTGGTATAAGGGTTACAGCTGCACGGATCCAAATGAGTTTAATTGTCCTATGAAAACAAATAGTTTCAGAGATGAGCAACCATCCATAAAACAGGAATGGAAAGTTTTATAATGGGAGCTGGAATAGAGGTGTTTTCCCACAGGGCAGTTGGTGACATCCACTTGAGAACTGAGGAAGTGGATTTTAACAGCAAAATAAATATTGTGATTTTAAAGTGTAAAGTGTTTCCATTTTTCATTGTGAGCTGTTTAGAAAAGACTATGTATCTAGACTGTTAAACCCTCTTCCTTCTTCCTGTTCTGTGGGCCTTCAGGATCCCTGTGACAGGTGCCCCCCCGCCCCCTGCTTCCAATTCTCTGTGTGTTTTTAATAAGCATGTACCCACTAGCTTGGGAGAACAGAAACTGTCAAAGTAAGTTATTAGTTGCAAAAAATGTGCACATTTCCCTATTTCTGCCCTACTGCGGGGATGCTGGTGGCTGTAAGTTTTCCCTCAACCAGTCTCAAAATTGTTTTTTATTCTTATGATAAAATGCAGGAGGAGAATCTAGATAGTTTTCTTTAACTTTTTCTACCTGGAAAATGAGGAGAACTGTTGAAATTAAGGTTGATAACCAACTTGAAGATCTTATGCAGAGAACATGCATGGATATGCATTAAGCAATTGCTCTGAAGAGCTTGCTAATCCACTAAGCTTCTCCCGAGGTTCCTTTTCTCCTTTCCAGGCAAGCTTTGGTCCTCAGTGCTGTGGATGACTTGATGGGCTCTATGTGGAGCTCTTCCTACTCCGCCACGCAGCTCTCTAACCTACCTGCTCTCCATGGCAGACACAGCAAGGCCTCTGCTCTCTAGGAGTCTGCAGCTCAAAAGCCAGAACACAAGCACCCCTGACTCAGAACTTGAATTTTGTGCTCTTTTTGGAGTACTTTGTTACATGAACACTGCCTTTCTCCAAAAAAGGCTACAGTGCTTTCTAGTTCTCTGTCACCCACTACTCCCCTGGTCCCAGCGGGTCAGAGGCAGTCCCTGTTCTCTCCACTATGCAGATGGGGACTCTGAGCCACACAGAGGTGAAATAACACTTCAGTTACTCAAGGTAAATACACCTGTATTCAATGTGACTTAGCCACATTTCCTCCAGTGCAATAGTCCGGTTTAGTGCTCTTTGTACAAAGATACGTTGGCTACGTAGGTCATAAAAACCAAGACTGGAAAGCCATTCCCCACATTCCCTCCTGACTCAAAGGACTTTTCTTTGCATGGTACAGAGCCCTGGGATGGTGTATCACAAAACCAGTCTGACCTTTTTATCCTGAAAATGTAGTTCAATTTTTTAGTGCTCCATGCAACGGCCATTTGGTTGAACAAAAGCGTCACTCCCCAGCCCCCCTTCCCACCATCATTAGAATAATAGACTCAACATCTAATCTCTGGAGTACCTTGGAGATGCTTGCAGGAATATTGTTGATGCAGTGTTAATTTGATCTAATTGGATTGCTAATTCTGAAAATGAAGCTATAGTTTTAGGGGGTGCGTTTACTATGAGAAGTACTAATTTTTATAATAGAGAATGTGATTATGTGGGCTTTTTGCACACAAAATACAAGAATGGCCTACACAGTGAGAAAAGCAATTTTATTCCCCTTGTGATATTTTTACCCTCAAATGAACTGAAAATGGAAAATATGACTAATAAGTGATTACAGTTTAGGTCTTGAATTCTGTGACATCTTAAGTTAGCCTGCAGCTTAGCTTCTTAAAAAGCAATTATGCCCACGGTGTGGGTCTTAGAAAGGGTGTAGGTGGAGAGCTGGGCTTACTTTGCCTACCACCCCCGGGGGAAGAGACCAGCTGCTTTTTCCAGAGTGAAACCAATGACATGTTTTTCTTCCATCTGCTAAACTTTACAGATAAGAATAATTCCACCTCATATTATTCTCTCCTCCTGCATCCCAAGTGAGTCAGAATAGTCATGCTCTTCCTTGAGTTAAGTCTGATTGAATAGAGAATTGCTCTTCCTCTCGAGTCAGCTCACTAACACCCTAGTGGTCTGGATTCCAGGAGGTCCGTAGTGAGGTGGAGGCAGCGTACGATGAGTCTTTAGGATTGTGCCATTGCTGTGTACCAACTGTCTTAATGTTAGTAGTCCATGCTGTGCCCCATAAAGAATCTCCTTTCACCCATTTTCTGGTGTTGGTCTTCCTGGGAAGCGAATGGATTAGATGGCACAAGGTTTTGGATAAGTATTTGTTGAATGAATAAGTAACCGGAAGGATAATAGTCCTTTGACATAAAAATGACCTTTAAATGACCATTAAAGCACTCTTCTGTACCAATAACATGCATGCATTGTACCAAGTAACCACAATGTGAATTGGTCAATTTATGAGCCTTGCCTACTTTAGAAAATAAATCTGTAGTAGCCTCTACCACACAGCATGTACAAAAACCAGTAATGACTTATTATCTTCCCTATGTACTGGACACTGTATGCAAGCACCAGATGTACTTAACAAGTAGCAGTTTATTTTTAGACAGTCTGTACCCTCTCAACACTCATGCTGGGAGTCAACTCATTCCGATGCCTCTGCACCTCAGTTCTCTTACAAATGCCTACAGATGACCTAAACCTAGTTTGTAATGTTGATCTATGGGCTGTAACTGTTTGGAACATTGTATTTCTTATTTTTTATCTCTCTTGTTGTTCTGAAAAATTGTATTGATTACAAAGATATATGCAAAAAAAGATTCTCGCTGTTGTATCTGGGTGCCATTTTCTATTTGAGCACCAGCATAGAACACTGTTGTTAGTTACATTCCCCTCTCTCTTCTCTTTTCTCTTCAGCACCCACCCCTTGGTCATGGTGAACCAGAGAAGCAGCTCAATAAGCCCATCTTACCCAGTCTAATCACTGGATTGCAGAGTGACCTGTGACCAGCATAGCTGGTTCGTAAATGTCATTAAGCAGAGTGTTTACTTAAGTGTGTGTGTATGTGTGTAAGTATAAAATTAACCTTTAGATTTGTCATTTTCCTTTGTTTTGTTTTAATAAACTAGGACAATAAGAATGCAACTTAGTTTTCTGGTCTTACGGATTCTAGATGAATAGAGACGTGATCAGGTGCACAGCTGCTCCCATCTCCCCTCATAAAACCTCTCTTTACTCTGTTTCTGAGTCAGTTTCTTTGCTGCCTACAGCGAACATTTGAGGCAGCGTTTAAAATATATTATTTTTCCTAATTAGAAAAGCAACACATGCTCAATTAAGAAAAGTTGGAAACATGAAAGAGCAGAAAGGAAACACCGGTACTCTGGCGTAGGTCTTTCCGACGTTCGTGTGTGTGTACGTAAAGATACACTGAACATACTGGGTTAAGCTGTTTTCTCCAGTCAGTGCTATTCTACAGTATCATTTTCAATGACTAGTCTTCCATCAATGAGCCCTGCTGGTACAGTGGTTAAAGTACTTGACTGCTAACTGAAAGGTCAGTGGTTCAAAACCACCAGTGGCTCCATGGGAGAAAGATGTGGCTGTCTGCTCCTGTAAGATTTATAGCCTTGAAATCCCTATGGGGTTGCTGTAAGTTGGAAGCTACTCGATGACAATGGTTTTTTTTTTTTTTTTTAGTCTTCCATCACAGGTTCATGCCAGAATTCACATAACCAGTCCCTTGTCAGACAGGTTGTTTCTGATTATATATAGTACCGGAGAGAGCATCCTACTACATACATCTTTGTGCACAATCTTAATTATTTCCTTAGGGTATGTTCACAGAGGTGAAATTGCTGGGTCAGAAAGTAGGTACCTTTTTCAAGCTTTATACATATTGCCAGTTGCCATCCATAAAGGCTGGACTTACTATACAACCAGTGAATGAGAATGCCTGTTTTTCTAACCCTCGGAAGAGGTAGCAGTTTCTGTCCATCCTTCATTTTTTCTTTTCTAGGACCTCCAGTACAGTGTTCTTAAAATGGTAATGGGGATTCATATCTCATTTCTAACTTTGAAGGGAACCATTAAGTTGGTTGCTTTCTGGGTTTCTAGTAGGTAACTTTTATCAAGTTAAGGAAATGACCTTTTATTTTTTGCTTCTTAAGAGTTGTTTGTTTTTTATCATCAACAGGTATTGAATTTTATCAAATGATCTCTAATTGCATCCTTTGGGAAGGAAATAGTGCTTGAGACTAGGTATCTTAAACTCAGAAAAATAACCATTACCAGGTTCCATCAAATAATATTAGATATCTTAGAGTTACAAGTGATAGCAGTAAAAGTTTTATGCATAAAATATTTAGTGCAGTGTTAAATTTACTAGTGGAAATTTGGAAACTAACATCTGAGGACAGGGGAAA
Source organism: Dugong dugon (assembly GCA_030035585.1). Classification (NCBI taxonomy): domain Eukaryota; kingdom Metazoa; phylum Chordata; class Mammalia; order Sirenia; family Dugongidae; genus Dugong; species Dugong dugon. Next base: position 20,010,750 of record CM057465.1, read on the forward strand.
TGGTTTAATGAATTATGGTTCATCCACAGGATGGAAATGCAATGGCTCTTGAGTGTTTGGGGCATTAAAATGGGACTTATCTATTATCCACATGAAGCAGTTCAGCATAGGGCCAACAAAGTCTGGAGTCATAGAGCCACTGGGGACACAGCTGTGAATGGGAGCCCCATAGTGGATGGTGACTAAAAGCAGAACCATGAATGTGGTTCTTCCACATTCTGCCTATGCTTGCTGGAATGGGGTGGTAATTATGTAGGTGTTGGATCAGCTCCCCTTTGGTTCCCTTGTGTCCATGTCCTGATGTTGAGTCTCTTTCCTTCCCGTGATCCCCCCATCAGACCCATTGACTTTCTCCAAAGACAGGCGCCAGCCCATTCTCTCCATTCCTTCCAGCCCAGGCAACCCTTGTTTGACTACTCCACCCTGAACCCAGGGATTTCAAATTAAAAAACCAGAAAGTTAACTATTCTTGTTTTCCTTTAGGCAATGGTGGTTGCTGGGAAGGATCAATTCTTAGAAGGGGCCTGAGGCTTTCTCAGAGGGAACTAGCAGATACCTCAACCCTTGTGCCTGCCAACCGCTGGAGAGTTTCGGAATCTATATTAAAACAAAGCAGCAACAAAACACTCCCCACCCCCCCCGCAAAAAAAAGTCTGTTGCTAAACTAGGTTTGGCAATCACTGGTCAACCCAACTATATTAATAGTCTCTTAACTAGTCTTACTGCCCCTCATCTTGCACTCTCCTTGCCCCCCCCCCCCTTTCTGCCATGTGGCTATGCGCTGCTCCCAGAGTGATCTTCCTAAGATGAAAAATAGACCAGGCCATCCCTTCAGTCAAAGTCCCTCCATCGGCCCCCATTTTCTGGAGGATAAAAGTTAAAATCCTTATCTTAGCATTAACTGGCCCGCACTTATTTTTCCAGCATATTTCCGCATCAACTTTCCCATTCATCACCTTCTGGGAACTACTATCATCAGAGAAATAACATCATTTATTGAGCTGTGTGCTTGGCACTGTACCAGCTCCTTTATATACATCATCTCACTTATTTCTCCCAAAAACCCTGCAAAGTGTATTATCCCTGTATTATAGACAAGGAAACTGAGGTGAGCAGTATGTCTTTGACCTCAGTCACACAGCTGGTAAGTAGCTGAGTCCTAATCTGTTTTGACACAAGAGCCTGTGCTCTTTCTACAGTGTTTTACAACTTTGCATATAACTTGCAATTCTCTGAAGGCTCCCTACTCTTCTAACGCCCTCACACCTCTGTGTATTCATAAACCTCTGCTTAGAGCCCCACTCTGCCTGGGAAATGCCCACCCATCTTTTTAGAATTGTTGTTATCAGGTGCTGTTGAGTCAGTTCCAACTCATAGCGATCCTACGTACAACAGAACGAAACATTGCCCGGTCCTGCGCCACCCACACAATCGTTGTTATGCTTGAGCCCATTGTTGCAGCAACTATGTCAATCCATCTCGTTGAGGGTCTTCCTCTTTTTCTCTGACCCTCTACTTTACCAAGCATGATGTCCTTCTCCAGGGACTGGCCCTCCTGATAACATGTCCAAAGTATGTGAGATGTAGTCTCGCCATCTTTGCTTCTAAAGAGCATTCTGGTTGTATTTCTTCCAAGATAGATTTGTTTGTTCTTTTGGCAGTCCATGGTATATTCAATATTCTTCCCTAACATCACAATTCAAAGGCATTAGTTCTTCTTTGGTCTTCCTTATTCATTGTCCACCTTTCATATGCATATGAAGTGATTGAAAACACCATGACTTGGGTCAGGCGCATCTTAGTCTTCAAGGTGACATCTTCACTTTTCAATACTTCAAAGAGATCCTTTGCAGCATATTTCCCCAGTGCAGTGCGTCTTTTGTTTTCTTGACTGCTGCTTCCTTGACTGCTGCTTCCGTGAGTGTTGATTGTGGATCCAAGTAAAATAAACTCCTTGACAACTTCAATCTTTTCTCCGTTAATCGTGATATTGCTTATTGGTTCAGTTGTGAGGATTTTTGTTTTCTTTATGTTGAGGTGTAATCCATACTGAAGGCTGTGGTATTTGATCTTCATCAATAAGTGGTTTAAGTCCTCTTCACTTTCAGCAAGCGAGGTTGTGTCATCTGCATATTGCAGGTTGTTAATGAGTCTTCCTCCAATCCTGATGCCCCATTCTTCTTCATATAGTCCAGCTTCTTGGATTATTTGTTCAGCATACAGATTGAATAGGTATAGTGAAAGGATACAACCTTCACACACACCTTTCCTGATTTTAAACCATGCAGTATCCCCTTGTTCTGTTCGAATGACTACCTCTTTGTCTATGTACAGGTTCCTTGTGAGCACAATTAAGTGTTCTGGTATTCCCATTCTTAGCAATGTTATCCATAATTTGTTATGATCCACACAGTCAAATGCCTTTGCATAGTCAATAAAACACAGGTAAACATCTTTCTGGTATTCTCTGCTTTCAGCCAGGATCCATCTGACATCAGCAATGTTATCCCTGGTTCCACATCCTCTTCTGAATCCAGCTTGAATTTTAGTCTTATCACACATTAAATCAGTTGCCGTGGAGTCGATCCTGACTCATGCTGACTCCATGTGTGTCAGAGTAGAACTTTGCTCCATAGAGTTTTCAGTGGCTGAGTTTTTGGAAGTAGATCACCAGCCCTTTCTCTGAGGTGCCTCTGGGTGGACTTAAATCTCCAGTCTTTCAGTTAGCAGCCGAGTGCATTAACCATTTGCACCACCAAGAGACTCCCGTCACAGATTAATGTGGTCAATTCCAACCCTGGCCACTTTCTAGTTGTATGATATTAGGCAAGCCATTTAACATCTTGGAGTTTCAATTTCCACACATGTACAATGAGAATAATAATTTCAACCTCATAGCATTTGTTGTGGACGTACGTTATTTTTGCTGCCTAGAATTTACTATCTTTCTTTGGCAGCAGTGTCCCGATTTTGCTTGGGGAAGCAGCCCTCTTTTGCTCTTTGTCTTTGTTGTGAGGTTAGTGCCCTGGAGCACAGCACCTGAGGTATACCCATCAGCACTCTGCCTCTTTTTGGCCACAGTGTTTGGCACAAGGGCGCATGGGCAAAGAAACTCAGTTCCTGGGCTCTTGTCTTGAACTCTTAGGGAAGCTGACTTGCTCATTTCTGCTGGATTTTACCCTAGAAGGAAGAAGCCCAGGAATTGTTGCTGGCAGCCATCTTGTAACCACGAGGAAATCAAGCTGAGGAACAAAAAAAGAAACCAGGACATTTTCATATCATTTGAATCCTGGAGCAGGACATACCTGAAACTAAATCCCATCCCTATATCATTTATTATACCAGCCAACATTCCAATATTCTGTTTCAGCCAGTTTGGATCAGATTTTCTGTCTTTCATACCGAGAACCTCTTAATTGAAATAGGGATGTTATGAAGATTACATATTAATTAAAGGCATAATAGTAGACATATAATCAGTGAATGGCAGTTGATATTATTTTTACTTTACAGTGATTCACAGTTCTCCTGAGCTGCTCTCTCTCTTATTTTGGTTTTGTCCTCCATAGTCTTGTGAAAGGTGACAGAGCCAGGGAGTGTGGTCTTGTTTTATGAAGAGGGTGTTTCTCAGGCCCTTGGAGTATTCTTTGGTCTTGTGTCCCCTTGTCTTAGTTACCTAGTGCTGCTGTAACATAAATACCACAAGCTGGTGGCTTTAAAGAACCAAAATTTATTTTCTCACAGTTCTGAAGATTGAAGGTCCAAATCAGGGTCTCAACCATGTCTCTTGCTTGTCCGCAGCGCTGGGTGTTCCTTGGTTCCTTGGTGTGCCTTGGCTTATCGGTGTTCCTCACATGGCGTCTGTCTTCCCCTGTGTATGTGTTTGTATTCTGGTCTTTTTATAACTCAGAAGTGTTTAGGTTTAGGATGTACTCTATACTGGTATGACCTCATTAACATGACAAAAGAGAACCCCTATTTCCAAACAGGATCACATCCACAGGTACACTGGCCAGGAAATCAACACGCGTTTTTTGAGCGACACACTTCAACCCGTAGCACCCCTTGTCACAGGTGATTCTGAGTACTAAACTGTTTTTCACCAGTTTTGTCTAGCATTCCAGCCCCATCTGCATTCACGGCTGAGTTCAGTGGGGAGCAGAGTGTAAGGAGAACACAAAAGAGCTGTTTCACCAAATTCCACAAAACTGGGGAGCCCAAGCAGCACATGTATGGGCCTCCCCCCACAGAGTGTAATGCAAGCCTTCTCCAGGTGGCCATGCAGCTTTCTCACAGAGCAGGCTCTGGCATCTCTGTATGCCTGCTGGGAACAGCAGGGCTGGGGTGTGGGGCCTCCTAGGAACCTGCAGTGTTGAGCCACGGGAGCATACTTGTTTGGGAACACATAAGAGGCACCCCCTAAGGAATTTGAGAAAATGTTGCCCAGTTAGGGGGATGGGAGATCTTAAGGGTCTTGTTTCAAAATATGTCAGTGAGAACAGTGATTTGAGTCAGCACTGTTACAGGAGCCCTATCTGATCCAAAAAGTTGCTAAGGTCTGGGAAAACCCAGATTACATATAACCATTACATGATAAACTCCACAAATGTATATGCCACAGAACTTAACAGATGGTGAAAAGCTTAAGGATTGCTGTTGAATGTGGAAGTATGGACCAGACTTTCTAGAGCATTTTTCAAGTGAAACGCAAATCACAGAGTCACGGAGTTCTTTAATAAAAAGTGTTTGGAATAATGAAATCACTAGTAAATGTCAGATCTAGAGACCACATAATACAGTGGTTTTCAATGTTCGTTTAAACAACAGTGTTTACAAAGCTATTATTTAAACTTTTACTTTAAATAGATAATATTTGCACATGGTGAAAACTAAAATGTACAAAGCAGCAAGTAGTGAAAACTAGGTCTCCTCCACATCTTGTCCTAGCCACCCAATTTCCCTGCACAGAAGAAACCACAGTTACTATTTCTTGTATATTCTTCCAGAGATACTTTATGCATATTCAAGAAAATTCATGTACACACGTAGTTTTCATAAGTAGTAGCATAATAACCTTCTGAACTTTTCGTTTTTTCTACTTAACAAAGCATCATGGTATATTGGTGTCTTGGGGCTGCCACAGCAAAGTGGCTTAAAACAATAAAAATTTATTATCTTACAGTTTTGGAGACTAGAAGCCTCAAGTCTGGGTATCAGCTGTGTTGATTTTTCTGATGGCTCTGAGGGAGAATCTGTTCATCCTGTCTTAGTTATCTAGTGCTGCTGTGACAGAAACACCACAAGTAAATGGCTTTAACAAAGAGAAGTTTATTCTCTCACAGTTTAGGAGGCTAGAAGTCTGAATTCAGGGTGCCAGCTCCAGGGGAAGCCTTTCTCTCTCTGTCAACTCTGGGGAAATGTCCTTATCATCAGTCTTCTACCTGGTCTAGGAGCTTCTCAGTGCAGGGACCCCGGGTCCAAAGGACATGCTGCACTCCTGGTGCCTCTTTCTTGGTGGTATGAGGCCCCTCTCCTCTCTGGTTGATTCTTTTATATCTCAAAAGAAATTGATTCAAGATACAACCTAATCCTGTAGATTGAGTCCTGCCTCATTAACATAACTGCCTCTAATCCTGTCTTGTTAACATCATAGAGGTTATGATAATCACATCAGATCACAAAACGGGGGACAACCACATAATACTGGGAATCATGGCCTAGCAAGTTGACACACATTTTGGGGGACACAATTCAATGCGTAACAATTCCTCTCTCCTAGCTTCTGGTAATTTCCTGTAACCTTTGGCAATCCCTGGTGATTTCCTGCAATTCCTTGGTTTGTAGACACATCTCTCCAGTCTCTGCCTCTGTGGTCACATGGCATTCTTCCTCTCTGTCTTGGTCTCTTCTCCTCTTTTTATAAAGATACCAGTCATAAAGAGATTAGGGCCCATGCTAAAGACCTCATCTTAACTAATTACATCTGTAAGGACCCTATTTCCAAATAAGGTCCTAATCACAGATATCGGGGGTAGGACTTGAACATTACCTTTCTGGGGGTCACAATTCAACCCATAACACATAAAGATCATTGCATAACAGTACATGAAGCCACATACTTTTTTACTGAGGCATGTATTTCCACTGTGGATTTTCATTTTAGGTGTGTGCATTTACCCACTTAACTATTGTTAGATATTTTGTTTGCTTCCAGTTCATATCTATGGAATATGTGTATCCTGACACATATGTTGTTATATTACAAATGTGCAAGTTTAGGTATAGGAGAAACTCTTAGATATGGAATTACTTGTCAAAATGTGTATTTTAAATCTTGATTAAAAAAAACAAAAAAAACCTTTGCTGCCATCTAGTCGATTCCAACTCATAGTGACCTATGTGTTACAAAGTAAAACTGCTCCATAGGGTTTTCTTGGCTGTAATCTTTATAGAAGTAGATCACCAGGCCTTTACACTGGAGTGCTACTGGGTGAATTCAAATAGCCAACATTTAGGTTAGCAGTTGAACACAAACTGTTTGCACCATCCAGGGACCTTGCATTTTGATAGATGTTGCCAATTTACTCCCCACAGATGTTGTATAAATTTCTACTCCCATTGGCTATGTATGAAAGTGCCCAATTCTTCCTATCCTCACATTACTTAGTATCTTACCAAACTTTTTGATCTTTCCTGATCAGATAGATATTTAATGTGCATTTTTCTTTTTATGGGTGAAGTTGACATAGATTTAAAAGCCATTTACATGTCATTTGTACATAGCTTTTGCTCATTTTTGGTATTTTTCTTACTGATTTGTGAGTTCTTTATGCATTAAGGAAAACATCCTTCCAAGAGACAAAAGGGCCACATAAACAAGAGACTTCATCAGCCTGAGACCAGAAGAACTAGATGGTGCCCAGCTACCACCAAAGACAGCTCTGACAGGGAACACAACAGAGGGTCCCTGATGGAGCAGGAGAAAAGTGGGGTACAGAACTCAAATTCTAGTAAGAAGACCAGACTTAATGGTCTGACTGAGACTGGAGGAACCCCAGAAAGCATGGCCCCGGGATTCTGTATCAGCCCAGAACTAAAACAATTTCCAAGGCCAACTCTTCAAATAGGGATTGGACTGGACTGTGGGACAGAAAGTGATACTCATGAGGAGTGTGCCTCTTAGCTCATGTAGATACAAGAGACTAAATGGGCAGCTTCCATCCAGAGGTGAGATGGAAAGGCAAAGAGGGTTAGGAGCTTGTTGAATGGACATGGCAAATCTGGTGGAAAGGAGGAGTGTGCCTGTCACAGTATGGGGAGAGCAATTAGGGTCACATAACAATGTATGTATAAATTTTTGTATGGGAAACTAACTTGAAATGTAAACTTCATTTAAACTACAACAATAAAAAAAATCCTTATCTGTGTTATGTGTTGCAATATTTTTTGCGGTTTTCTGATTCTATTCTTGCTTTGTTTATGCTAATTTGACACGTAGATAGGCTTAGCAAAGGGATGCAGCACTGGAGGTGCTCACCGTCTATGCCAAGAAATTTGCAAGACAGGTACCTGACCAACTGACTGGAAGAGATCCATATTTGTGCCCGTTCCAAAGAAAGGTGATCCAACAGAATGCAGAAATTATCGAACAATATCATTAATATCACACACAAGTAAAATATTGCTGAAAATAAAAAGTGGTTGTAGCAGTATGTCAGCAGGGAACTGCCAAAGATTAAAGCCAGACTCAGAAGAGGATGTGGAACTGGGGATATCATTGCTGACATCAGATGGATCAAAAGACACAGTGCATTAGGCAAATCTGCTGCAAAAGATCTCTTTAAAGTGTTAAAAAGCAAAGATGTCACTTTGAAGACTAAAGTGCACCTGACCCAAGCCATGGTATTTTCAATCTCATCATACGCATGCGAAAGCTGGACTATGTATAAGGAAGACTGAAGAAGAATTGATGCCTTTGAATTGCGGGGTTGGCGAAGAACACTGAATATACTATGGTCTGCCAAAAGAACGAACAAATCTGTCTTGGAAGAAGTACAACTAGAATGCTCCTTAGAAGCAAGGATGGCGAGACTATGTCTTACATACTTTGGCCATGTTGTCAAGGGGGATCAGTCCCCGGAGAAGGGCATCATGCTTGGTAAAGTAGAGGGTTAGCGAAAAAGAGGAAGACCCTCAACGAGATGGATTGACACAGTGGGCTCAAGCATAACAACAATTGTGCGGATGGCGCAGGACTGGACAGTGTTTCGATCTGTAGTATATACGGTTGCTATGAGATGGAACCAACTTGACAACACCTAACAACAACAACTGGTCCCTCCTGATAACATGTCCAAAGTATGAAAGACGAAGTCTCACCATCCTTGCTTCTAAGGAGATTTCTGGCTGTACTTCTTTCAAGAGAGATTTGTTCCTTCTTCTGGAAGTCCATGGTATATTCAATATTCTTCACCAACACCATAATTTAAAGGCATCAATTCTTATTCAGTCTTCCTTTCACCTGCATCTGAGGCCGTTGAAAACACCATGGCTTGGGTCAGGTGCAGTTTAGTCCTTAAAGTGACATCTTTGTGTTTTAACACTTTAAAGAGGTCTCTTGCAGTAGATTTGCCCAATGCAGTGCATCATTTGATTTCTTGACTGCTGCTTCCATGGGTGTTGACTGTGGATCCAAGTAAAATGATAACTTCAGTCTTTTCTCCGTTTATCATAACGTTGCTTATTTGTCCAGTTATGAGGATTTTTCTTTTCTTTATGTTGTGGTGTAATACATACTGAAGACTGTAGTCTTTGATCTTCATCAGTAAGTGCTTCAGGTCCTCTTCACTTTCAGCAAGCAAGGTTGTGTCATCTGCATTATGCAGGTTGTTAATGAGTCTTCCTCCAATCCTGATGTCCAGTTCTTCTTCATATAGTCCAGCTTCTCGGATTATTTGCTCAGCACACAGATTGAATAGATATGGTGAAAGGATACAACCCTGACACACACCTTTCCTAATTTTAAATCATGCAGTATCCCTTTGTTCTGTTCAAATGACTGCCTCTTGGTCTATGTACAGGTTCCTTATGAGCACAATTAAGTGTTCTGGAATTCCCATTCTTCAAAACGTTATCCATAATTTGTTATGATCCACACAGTCAACTGCCTTTGCATGGTCAATAAAACACAGGTAACCATGTTTCTGGTATTCTCTGCTTTTATCCAAGATCCATCTGGATCATCAATGATATCCCTCGTTCCACATCCTCTTCTGAATCTGGCTTGAATTTCTAGCAGTTCCCTGTTGATGTACTGCTGCGGCCGTTTTTGAATGATCTTGAGCATAATTTTACTTGTGTGTGACATTAACGATATTATTTGATAATTCCTGCATTCTGTTGGGCCACCTTTCTTTGGAATGGGCACAAATATGGATCTCTTCCAGTCATTTGGTCAAGTAGCTGTCTTCCAAATTTCTTGGCATAGACAAGTGAGCATTTCCAGCACTGCATTCATTTGTTGAAACATCTCAACTGGTATTTCATAAATTCCTGGAGCCTTGTTTTTCACCAATGCCTTCAGTGCAGCTTGTACTTCTTCCTTCAGTACCATCGGTTCTTCATCATATGCTACCTTCTGAAATAGCTGAATGCCAACCAATTCTTTTTGATGCAGTGACTCTGTATTCCTTCCATCTTCTTTTTCTTTTTTAAATTAATTAATTAATTATACTGTACTTCAGGTGAAGGCTTACAGAACAAATAGTTTCTCATGAAACAGTACTACACATATTGTTTTATGACATTGGTGAACAACCCCACAACATGTCAACCCTCTCTCTTCTCGACCTTTTTTTTTTTGTGAAAATATACATAGCCAAAGATACACCATTTCAAAAATTTCTACATGCACAGTTCAGTGACATCGACTATGCTCTTCCAGTTGTGCTGCTATTCTCACTTTAGATGAAGGCTTACAGAACAAAATAGTTTCTCATTTAACAGTTAGTACACATGTTGCCCTATGACAATGGTTAACAACCTCACAACACATCAACACTATCCTTACTCAACCTTGGGTTCCCTATCACCAGCTTTCCTGTCCCCTTCTGCCTTGTGGCCCTTGTCCCTGGACTGCTGTGCCTCATTAGTCCCATTTGGTTTTATGGGGCTGTCCACTCCCCGGCTGAATGGTGGACCTCAGAAATGACTTCACCACTGAGCTAAAAGGCTGTCTGGGGGCCATACTCTTGGGGTTTCTCCAGTCTCTTTTAGGCCAGTAAATCTAGGCTTTTTTTTTGTGAGTTAGAATTTTGTTCTACACCCTTCTCCAGCTCTGTTCAGAACCCTCTGTTGTGATCCTGGTCAGAGCAGTCAGTGGTGGTAGCCGGGCACCATCTAGCTGTACTGGACTCAGTCTGGTGGAGGTCTTGGTAGCTGTGGTCCATTAGTCCTTCGGACTAATGTTTTCCTTGTATCCTGTTCTCTTCATTCTCCCTTGCTCCCTAAGGGATGAGACCAGTGGAGTGTCTTAGATGGCTGCTCACAGGCTGTTAAGACCCCAGACGCTACTCACCAGGGTAGAATGTAGAACATTTTCTTTATAAACTGTGTTATGCCAAGTGAACTAGATATTCCCCGAGACCATGGTCCCCACAGCCCTCCACCCAGCAATTCAGTCCCTCAGTCCCTTGTACAAGCTGTGCTGGTTTCCCCTGTATTGTGTACTGTCTCACCCTTCACCCAAGATACCACTTATCTATTGCCTATTTCGTATTTCCCCCCCACCCCTCCCATCCCTGGTAACCAACAAAGATTGTTACATTTTGTGTATGAACTTTTTGATGGGTTTTTACAATAGAGGTCTCATACAATATTTGTCCTTTTGTGATTGACTTATTTCACTCAGCATAATGTCCTCCAGTTTCATCCATGTTCTGAGATGCTTCACACATTCATTGTTGTTCTTTCTCGTTGCATAGTACTCCATTGTGTGTATGTACCATAGTTTGTTTATCCATTCATCTGTTGATGGGCATCTAGGTTGTTTCCATCGTTTTGCTATTGTGAACAATGCTGCCATGAACATAGGTGTGCATATGTCTATTCGAGTGATGACTCTTATTTCTCTAGGATATATTCCTAAGAGTGGGATTGCTGGGTTGAATGGTATGTCTATTTCTAGCTTTCTGAGGAAGCACCATATCATTTTCCAAAATGGTTGTATCATTTTGCATTCCCAGCAGCAGTGCATAAGAGTTCCAATCTCCCCGCAGCCCCTCCAACATTTGTTATTTCCAGTGTTTTTGATTCGTGCCAGTAATGCCGGGGTGAGATGGTATCTCATTGTGGTTTTAATTTGCATTTCTCTAATGGCTAGTGATCGCGAGCCTTTCCTCATGTGTCTGTTGGCCATTTGAATGTCTTCTTTGGTGAAGTCTGTTCATTTCCTTTGCCCATTTTAAAAATAGGATTATTTGTCTTTTTGTTGTAGAGGTGTAGGATTTTCTTGTAGATTATGGAGATTAGGCCTTTGTCTGACTTGTACTGTCCAAAATTTTTTTCCCAGTCTGTAGGTTCTCTTTTTACTCTTTTGGTGAAGTCTTGAAGAGCATAGGTGTTTGATTTTTAGAAGATCCCAGTTATCTAGCTTATCTATTGGGGTTTGTGCGTTGATGGTTATTGTTTGTATCCTGTTAATGCCATGTATTAAGCCCTGTAGTGTTGGTCCTATTTTTTCTTCTATGAACTTTATAGTTTTAGGCTTTATATTCTGGTCTTTGATCCATTTTGAAGTAGTTTTTGTATATGGCGTGAGGTTGGGTCCTGTTTCATTTTTTTGCAGATGGATATCCAGTTTTGCCAGCACCATTTGTTAAAAAGACTGTCTTTTCCCCATTTGATGGACTTTGGGCCCTTGCCGAAGATCAGGTGACCGTAGGTGGATGGATTTACATCTGGGTTGTCTATTCTGTTCCATTGGTCAATGTATCCGTTGCTGTACCAGTACCAAGCCGTTTTGACTACTGTAGCTGTATAGTACGTTCTGAGGTCAGGTAGTGTGAGTCCTCCTACTTTATTCTTCTTCTTCAATAGTGCTTTACTTATTCGGGGCTTCTTCCCTTTCCATATAAAGTTAATGATTAGTTTTTCCATCTCTTTGAAGAATGTTGTCGGTATTTGGATCGGATTGCATTGTATTTGTAAATTGCTTTGGGTAGAATTGTCATTTTCACAATGTTTTGTCTACCTATCCATGAGCATGGTATGTTTTTCCAGTTATGTAGATTCCTTTGGGTTTCTTGCAGTAGTGTCTTGTAGTTTTCTTTGTATAGGTCTTTTACCTCCCTGGTCAGATTTATTCCTAAGTATTTTATCTTTTTAGGGGCTATTATAAATGGTATTGTTTTCCTGATTTCCTTTTCTTCATTCTCCTTATTGGTGTATAGGAATCCAACTGATTTTTGTATGTTTATCTTGTATCCTGCTACTCTGCTGAATCTTTCTATTAGTTCCAGTAGATTTCTCATGGAGTCTTTAGGGTTTTCTAGGTATAGTATCATATCATCTGCAAACAGGGTCAGTTTAACTTCTTCATTACCAGTTTGGATGCCCTTTATTTCTTTTTCTTGCCTTATCACTCTAGCTGGAACTTCCAGCACAATGTTAAATAGGAGTGGTGATAAAGGGCATCCTTGTCTTGTTCCTGTTTTCAAGGGGAATGTTTTCAGCCTCTCTCCATTAAGAATGATGTTGGCCATTGGTTTTGCATAGATGCCCTTTATTATGTTGTGAAATTTCCCTTCTATACCTATTTTATTGAGAGTTTTTATCAGGAATGGATGTTGGACTTTGTCAAATGCCTTTTCTGCATCAATTGAGATGATCATGTGATTCTTTTCTTTCCTTTTATTTATGTGGTGCATTACGTTGATTGATTTTCTAATGTTGAACCATCCTTTCATACCTGGTATGAATCCTACTTGGTCATGGTGTATTATTTTTTGATATGATACTGAATTCTATTGGCTAGAATTTTGTTGAGAATTTTTGCGTCTATATTCATGAGAGATATTGGTCTGTAATTTTCTGTTTTTGTGACGTCTTTGCCTGGTTTTGGTATCAGCTTTATGCTGGCTTCATAGGATGAATTTGGAAGTGTTCCTTCCTTTTCTGTGCTCTGAAATAGCTTGAGTAGTACTGGTACAGGCTCTTCTGTAAATGTTCTGTAGAATTCTCCAGTGAAGCCATCTGGGCAGGGCTCTTTTTGGCTGGGAGTTTTTTTTTTTATTACCTTTTCAATCTCTTCTCTTGTTATGAGTCTGTTCAGATTTTAAACATCACTTTGTTGTAGTTTGGGTAGGTAGTGTGTTTCTAGAAATTTATCCATTTCCTTTAGGTTTCAAATTTGTTGGAGTATAGTTTTTCATAATATTCTGTTACAATCCTTTTTATTTCAGTTGGGTCTGTTGTAATGTCCCTCATTTCATTTCTTATTTGGGTTATTTGCATCCTCTCCTGTTTTTCTTTTGTCAGTCTGGCCAGTTGTTTGTCGATTTTGTTGATTCTTTCAAAGAACCAACTTGTGGTTTTGTTGATTCTTTCTACTGTTTTTCTCTTCTCTGTTTCATTTATTTCTGCTCTGATATTTGCTATTTCCTTTCTTCCAGCGGCTGTGGGCTTTTTTTGCTGTACTCTTTCTATTTGTTTGAGTTCTGTAGTTAATGATTTGATTTTGTCCCTTTCTTCTTTTTTGATGTGTGCATCTGTTGCTGTAAATTGTCCTCTGAGGACTGCCTTTGCTGTGTCCCAAAGGTTTTGGTATGATGTGCTTTCCTTCTCATTTGATTCTAGGAATTTTTTGATTACATCTCTGATTTCTTCTATTACCCACTGATGTGTAAGCAGGGTATTATTCAGTTTCCATGTAATTGATTTTTTCACCTTGCTCTTTCTGTTGTTAATTTCTACGTTGATGGTATTGTGGTCAGAGAAGATACTTTGAATTATCTCAGTGTTTTGGATCTTGTTGAGGATTTCTCTGTGGCCTAAGATGTGGTCTATTCTGGAGAATGTTCCATGTGCATTGGAAAATAATATGTACTTTGCAGCGGTTGGATGGAGTGTTCTCTATATGTCTATGAGGTCAAGTTGGCTGATTGTGCCCTTTAGGTCTTCTGTATCTTTGCTGAGTTTCTTCTTAGTTGTTCTGTCCTTTACTGAGAGTGGTGTGTTGAAGTCTTATACTGTTATTGTGGAACTGTCAATTTCTCTTTTCAGTGTTGTTAGAGTTTGTTTTATGTATTTTGGAGCCCTGTCATTGGGTGCGTAGATGTTTATTATGGTTATGTCTTCATGATGGATCGTCCCCTTAATCATTATATAGTGTCCTTCTTTGTCTTTTATGGCAGATTTTGTTTTAAAGTCTATTTTCTCTGAGATTAGTATTGCCACTCCTGCTCTTTTTTGGTAGTTGTTAGCCTGATATATTTTTTTCCAAGCTTTGACTTTTAATAAATTCACATCTTTGTTTCTAAGGTGTGTCTCTTGTAGATGGCATATTGATGGATCCTGTTTTCTTATCCATTCTGCCACTCTCCATCTCTTTATGGGTGCATTGAGTCCATTTACGTTCATTGTAATTATTGATAGATGTGAGTTGTTGCTATCATTTTGTAGTGCTTTTTTTTGTGGTGCTGACATTTTCTTTGTTCTTACTCTCCTGTGCTGAGTTACTTTTGTTTGTGGATTTTTTTTTTCATTTCTTTTGTTTTTGTAGGTTTTGTTTTTGCAGGTTTTGTTTTTTTGCTGAGAATTTATGTTTTTCCTCTTTTTTTTTTTTATGAGTATGTTTGTTAACTTTCTTTGCGGTTACCATGAATTTTACCCGTATCTTTCTAAGTTTGAAGCAGTCTACCATTGCTTGGTATTGCCTTGCCTTCCTCTCCATTAGAAGGTTCTATATGTATGCTGTTTATTCCCTCTTTTATTGTTTTGATGTTGTTGTCATTTAATGATTAACTGCTCTGATTCCCTGTTGTATTTCTTTTGGTTTTGGATAGTCCTTGAGAGTTCATTTCCTAGATTGGTATCTGGCTGGTACTGTCCTGTGTCCTAGATTCTACCTGTGAGCTGACATAGTTTGTTCTCAAAACAAAGACTCCCTTTAATAATTCTTGTAAGTTTGGTTTGGCTTTTACATATTCCCTTAATTTCTGTTTATCTGGAAATGACCTAATTTCACCATCAAATTTGAACAAGAGTTTTGCAGGATATATTATTCTTGGCTGGCAATTTTTTTCTTTCAAGACTTTATATATGTCATCCCATTGCCTTCTTGCCTGCATGGTTTCTGCTGAATAGTCTGAGCTTAGTCTTATTGTTTCTCCTCTGTATGTGACTTCTTGTTTTTCATGAGCTGCTCTCAGGATTTTGTTTGTTATTGGTTTTGGCTAGTGTGATTATTATATGCCTTGGTGATTATCTTTTGGGGTCTCTCCTATATGGGGTTCGCTGAGCTTCTTGGATGGGCAGCTTTTCATCTTTCATGATATTGGGGAAGTTTTCTGTCAGCAGTTCTTCAACAATCCTCTCTGTGTTTTCTGTTTTCTCCCCATGTTCTGGAATTCCAATCACTCGAAAATTTTTGTTTTTGATTGTATCCCACATAACTCTCAGGGTCTCTTAATTTTTCTTTGTTCTTTTTTCTGAGTTTTCCTAAAACAGAGTCGTATCCAAGTGTTTGTCTTCAGTTCCGTTGATCCTGTCTTCCACAGTTTCAAATCTGCTTCTCAGCCCTTCTATGACACCATCCATTTCTGAAATCTTGTTTATCTTTTGGATTTCTAATGGTTGTTTTTGTATAGTTTCTAGTTGTGAATTTATTTTGGCATTTTGTTCCTGCATTATTTTCCTGAATTCTTCCAATTTTTTGTCTATATTTTCCATGAATTTGTCTATTTTTTCCTCATTTTTGTCTGCTTCTTGCTTCAGCCTTTGGAGAATTCTGAGTATTAGAGATTTGAATTCCCTATCAGGTAGTTCTAGTGCATTTTCTTCCAGAGGAGAGTCATCTGATGTTTTATTTTGGATGCCTACTGGAACCATCTGTCTTGTTTTTGTAAATGTTTTGGTATTGTATGCTGTCTTTGGGGCATTCAGTAGTTATTTTTCTCATTTATTGATTGTAGATTTATTTGTTTTGTCCCTTTTTTAAAAAAAAATTGGCTATGTCTGAGCAGGTGGACTGTGTGTTCTTTGTTGTTTGCTCGTCTGTGGGCACAATACTTTTTGCCTCTTTCTCCAATTGGCAGGGTCAGTCACTCAGATATGGTACGGCAGGGTAGGTCTAGCTGAAGAGGAGTTACTGGGATGGGTTGTTAGTGGCACTTACCACAGCCACCAGGGTGGGTTGGTAATCAGTGCATGGCAGGTTCCAGTAGGCTGTGCCTGTGCTGCTTGGTGGTGTGATGTTAAGCACACGGTGCAGGTAGGCAGGATGTACTGGGGAGATTGTTATGTGTGGCGCTAAGATGGATATGGGAGAATGGAACAGGAGCCAAATCATACAAACAAACAAAAAAAAATGCTAGGGGAGCTTGCCGTTGGAGTGGAGCAATGAGAGACTATGAAATGGGGCAAAACACAAAGGGGAAGAGGAAGAAAAAAAAAAAAAGGAAAAGAAAAGAATGAATAAATAAAAATCGGAAAGGGAAAAGAACAGCAAAGTTCCCAGGGATCCCACCAGTGCGGCTATGAGGTCTGGGGAAGTTGTTCTCAGATGTTGCAGTACAGCCTGGCTAGAAGACGTAGAGGTATATAACGCCAGGTATTCTGGGAACAGAAAGAGAAGGAAGATATAGAGAGATGAGAAACTGAGTAATAAAGAAAGACAAAAAGGGAAAAAGAGGGAAAAGAAAACAAAACAATTAAAAAAAAAAAAAAGAACAAGAAAAACCCCCCAAAAAAACAGAAAAAAAAAAAAAAACCCAACAAAAAAAGAAATGCTCTCAGGGATCCCTCTGCACGTTTGTGCAAGCTGAGGGGGCAGGCTTCAAGCCACAGAGCACCACCCAGCCAGAACGGGCTCCCAACTCAAGAAATGGAAAAGGAAACAAACAAACAACTCAAAACAAATGAACAAAATCCCTGGGATAACACCAGTGGGCCAGCCTAGACCGGGAAGCAGCCCCACACCCAAACGGAGCCCCGCAGCCCCCCAGGAAGAAGCAAAGATGGTGCACGGAGCCAGGCACCTGAGCAAAAGGAGCGGGAGGGGGCGAGAGGTAAGGAAGAAATCAAAAGAAGAGGAAAGAAAGCAACACCAGCAGCCAACAAATGGCACTCAGAGAGCTAGCCCTTTCGGGTGGGTGGAATCCAAGCAGCCAGTGCTTCCCAGACAAGAGATTGTGGCCACGGGAAGCAGAGGAGGCTGAGTGGGGATGAAGAAGGGTGGGGGTTGGGAAAGTGTATATCACAAATTACCAGCTGTTTTATCTCCCGCTGGAAGCTCTGTGAAGCTGCTTTCTCGTACCCTGTTTGCTGCCGATGGGAGCCCAAGATGGTGTGTCCGCAGTGCATTAGCTGATGGGGGACCTCTGCATGAATCTCTCCTCGCTCTCCATTCTCTGTCAGTTTTCTCACTCCATTTGGTGCTTGGCTGAGTTCTTTATCTCTTCATTTGATGTTTGAGGGTTTCAGGATTGTTGTTTTCTCTGTTTGGCTTAGTTTTTCAGATCTTTGCTGTGGAGGGACGGCGTGGTGCTTCTGCCTAGAGTGCCATTTTGCCAGAAGTCGCTTCCATCTTCTTTTGATGTTTCCTGCATCACGCAATATTTTCCATAGAGCAGCCTTCTATACTGGAGCTAGAGGCTTGAATTTTTTCTTTAGTTCTTTCAGCTGGAGAAATGCAGAGTGTTATTCCCTTTTGGTTTTCTAACTGTAGGTCTTTGCACACGTCATTATAATACTTTACTTTGGCTTCTTGAGCCACCCTTTGAAATCTTCTGCTTAGCTCTTTTACTTTGTCATTTCTTCCTTTCACTTTAGCTACTCTGCTTTCAAGAGCAAGTTTCAGAGTCTCTTCTGACATCCATTTTGGCCCTTTCCTTCCTTCCTGTCTTTTTAATGACCTCTTGCTTTCTTCATGTATGATGTCCTTGATGTCATTCCACAACTTATCTGGTCTTTGGTCATTAGTGTTCAATGCATCAAATCTATTCTTGAGATGGTCTCTAATTTCAGGTGGGTTATACTCAAAGTTGTAGTTTGGCTCTTGTGCACTTGTTCTAATTTTCTTCAACTTCAGCTTGAACTTGCGTATGAGCAATTGATGGTCTGTTCTGCAGTCCACCCCTGGCCTCATTCTGACTAAGAATATTGAGCTTTTCCATCGTCCCTTTCTACAGATGTAGTTGATTTGATTCCTGTATATTCCAACTGGCAAGGTCGGCATGTATAGTCACTGTTTATGTTGTTGAAAAAAGGTATTTGTGATGAATAAGTCTTTGGTCTTGCAAAATTCTATCATGCAATCTCCAGTGTTGTTTCTATCACCAAGGCCATAGTTTCCAACTACTGTTAATTCTTCTTTGTTTCCAGCTTTCATGTTCCAATTATTAGTAATTAACAATGCATCTTGATTGCATGTTTGATCAATTTCAGACTGCAGAAGTTGGCAAAAAGTCTTTAATTTCTTCTTCTTTGACCTTAGTTGTTGGTGTGTAAATTTGAATAATAGTCGTATTGATTGGTCTTCCTTGTAGGCATTGGATATTATCCTGTCACTGACAGTGTTTTACTTCAGGATAGATCTTAAAATATTCTTTTTGACAATGAATGTAATGTCATTCCTCTTCAAGCTGTTATTCCTGGCATAGTAGACCATGTGATTATCTGATTCAAAATGGCCAATACCAGGCCATTTCAGCTCACTAATGCCTAGGATATCAATGTCTATGCATTGCATTTCACTTTGGATAATTTCCAGTTTTCCTAGATTCATACTTCATACATTCCACAATCCGATTATTAATGGATGTTTGCAGCTGTTAGTTCTCATTTTGAATTGTGCCACATCAGCAAATGAAGGTCCCAAAAGCGTGACTCCATCCATGTCATTAAGGTCGAATCTACTTGGAGGAGACAACTCTTCCCCAGTCTCTTCTGAGTGCCTTCCACCCTGAGGGGCTCATCTTTCGACACTGTATCAGACACTGTTCCTCTGCTGCTCATAAGGTTTTCACTGGCCAAATTTTTCTGAAGTAGACTGCCAGGTCCTTCTTCTAGTTTGGGAGCTCCACTGAAACCTGTCTACCATGGGTGACCCTGCTGGTATTTGAAATAATGGTGGCATAGTTTCCAGCATCACAGCAACACACGCCACCAGAGTACGACAAACTGACAGACACTAGGTGACAAGAGCTAAAGTGTCCCTTTCTTTGAGATAAGAGGGAACGACAAAGATACTGAGAAATGTTAAGACAGGAAGGGGATGTATAACAGGTAGAGAAGCGAGAATGCAAAGGAATCTCAGCTTCGGTTGAATAGGAGATGAGAGGCCGCTGTAAATGAAGAGAGTGCAGTGCATGGGGGCTGTTGGAGAGTGAGAGAGGGGAATCAAATACAATAGGAGATGTACATTTAAATGAAATCTTTTAAAATTTAAAACGGGAGATGTAAATGTAAATAGGATCTTTTTCTTTTCCACTCTCCTGGCTTAGGGACAAAAAAAGTGAGCATAGGTAAGTTTCACTTGGTGAGAAACGGAGTTTTAATTTTAGTGAAATCCAGATTTCTGGGTTCCATGGAGGTTGAGGTGACCTACCCAAGCTCGTACCCTCAGATGATCTTTGAACCTTCAGCCTTGAGAAAACTGGTTTCTTAAGTCACCTTTAAGTCAAACAATAGTCTAGCCTTGGGCATTGTGCTCCTTCAAAGAATTATCTACCTACAGTTTCAACAGAAACTCCAAAAGTCAGACTAGAGCTCTGTTTTAGGGTAAATCAATAGTTATTTTAATTGTTCTTCAAGACAATGACATGTGAAATCCTTCCTGACCACAAATGGTTAATCAGTTCTATTCTGGCCCTTTTTCCATGGCACTGTATAATTTCTAGTGATAAGATGGGACGTAAGAATCTTTGAAAGTTCTTTCCTCTTTGGAGCATTTTTGACTGTCTAGTCATATAGGGTTGCTATGAGTCAGAATTGACTTGACGGTAATAGGTTTGGTTTTTTTGGTTTAGTCGAAATGTTATCCCAATTTGCAAATTGTGTGTTAAATAAACTTCAGTCGATTTCTATTATTGGCTTACTGTGATTTTTGTGTTAGTACTGGGTAACCGTCTTTCCCTTTCATTTGTTCCAGTTTGTGCTTGTGTAGTTAGTAAAATATTTCATAAACAGATGAAATATGAGTAAAAAATGCAAGAGTTTCAGTTTTTATAAAATTTAAGTTGGATACTTTGGAAAGACGATAAAGCTGACTTACTAAAAACAAACAAATAAAAAATCAATGAATAATAAGAGAGAAAGACTATAGGAGAAAAAAATTTGTAAAAATCAGTGGAGGGAATCTGCCCTCAGGTGCTTTCACAAGTGTCTTAAGCTTCTCACTCCACTCACAGAAGCCCAAGCTGGACATCAAAG
Organism: Dugong dugon; assembly: GCA_030035585.1. Lineage (NCBI taxonomy): Eukaryota > Metazoa > Chordata > Mammalia > Sirenia > Dugongidae > Dugong > Dugong dugon. The sequence goes on from CM057465.1 coordinate 20,031,399, forward strand.
GTAATACATAGTGGTCTGATTTATGCAACACAGAGGAGCAATGGGTGCCGTGACTCCGCATTCTGGAAAGGTCCTGGTGGTGCATCAAATGATCAGAGAATGAATGCGTTGCTAGATGTGTGCTTCAGGTTAAAGTGTTTAGTAAGCTTGGTATGTGTCATTTTTATGATTCCCTGTTTTGCTGACTTTTTCAGTTTCCTGACCAATGTTACCTGAATAGGGTCTGTGCCCTGGAGCAGTCGAGCCAATGAAAAGTACTCCAAGTCAGAAAGAGTGAGAAAGTTTTATTTTAGGAGGTGTCCACCACAGGAGATCCAACAGCAATGCAGGCTGTCTCTATGGAGTCCCAAAAGGCATTTTTACATTAGTGCTTATATATGATTTTTACGAAGGTTAGAAGTGTTGTTATTCATTACAAGGTAATTACAAGAGACTCTTTATCATACTAAAGAGATAGTGCTGGACATTTCCTTATCAGGCTAAAGATATAAATGTCAGACATCTGGGCTCTAATCTTCCTGTGAGGGGTCGTAAGCCACAGGTGGCTGGACAGAGCAAAACAAAGTCATTAACAAAGGCATGTGGAAAGGAGAAGGCCAAAAAAAAAAAGAAACAAAAAAACTTATAGGTTCATCATGGCGTTAGTTATGTCAAACTCTCAGTTGCCCATTTTGAAAAGGAGAAAACATGCTGGGGACTATTAGGGTCACACCAGCTTCCCATCTGGTCTGGTTGGAGGGTGGGAAGGCTTGAGTTTTATCATCTTTTTTTTCTCACTTACCTGAGCAATTGTGTGATTAACTTACCTGAACACTAGATGCCACTGTTGCTTCATGCAAACATCGCCAGATGCCTTGTGCCTAGCTTTACACCCAGGATTTTACTCTTCTGCCTTCATAGGGTTTGTGTGAGGAAGGGAGAAGGGGGGCTCCTATTGACACCACTCTTGTCTCCCCTCCACTCCATACTCCCAACCTGTAAAATGTGTAAAACATATAGAATTGGTATTGGATAAGGAGCACTCAGGTACAAAGTTCCAGCCAAGATCATTGTTTCCTGAAGAACAGCTTAAAAAATAGCTTCCTTTTAAAACGAGTGTGAAGCATGTTTATTGTTGTTACGTGCCCTCGAGTAGATTACGACTCATAATGACCCCATGTGACAGAATAGAACTGCCCCAAAATGTTTCTAGGCTGTAATCTTTATAGGAGCAGATCACCAGGTCTTTTCTCCTGTGGAGCTGCTGGGTGGGTTCAAACCGCCTACCTTTTGATTAATAGCCAAGTGCTTAACCATTGCACTACCAGGCCTCCACTGAAGCTTGTTACTAACAAACCTGTTGCCATCCAGGCAATTCTGACTCATAGTGACCCTATAGGACAGAGTAGAACTGCCCCATAGGGTTTCCAAGAAGCAGCTGGTGGATTCAAACTGCTGACCTTTTGGTAACCAGCCAAGCTTTTAACCACTGTGCCACCAGGGTTCCTTGAAGCATGATAAAGGGAAGTAAATGTTATGGCTGGTTTAGGGCACAGGCACCACCCTGTGTCCAGTGCTGGTCACTCTGTCACATGATGCCACACAGGGTGATTATCCCTGACTGTGCAAAGGGTAAATCTGCAGCCTGGAGCCCAACAACATGCCTCTTTGAAGAAAAGGATGCACAGTAGGGACTCACATTGGAGAGGGGAGTAGTGCTAGCTCTACCGTGTCCTGAACTAGCCAGGGAGATACCCTCTTTGGGCCCCAGGTCTGTCTGTACCAGAGACCTCAGAGCTCCAAAGCTCCTGGAGGTCATCCATTTCAATCTTCCACCTAGAGCAAGAGATTCTTTGATAACATCCCTGGTAGATGGCCCTTTACCTTCTGCTGGAACACTCTCCCTACTAAGATCCCTACTTTCTTGTGCATCTCATTTCATTGTGGGGTAGCTCTGTTAGGAAGTACGTGACTTAGCTATTGAGTGCTGCAGTAACAGAAAAGCCAAAAGTAGGTGGTTTGAAAGAACATAAATTTATTTTCTCATGGTCAGGAGGCTAGAAGTCCAAATTCAGCATGTGACTCTAGTGGGAAGTCCTTTGTCTACTTCAGCTTCTAACCAAAATAACAAACCCATTGCCATCAAGTTGATTCCAACTCATAGCAATCCTATAGGACAGGGTAGAACTGCCCCATAGGGTTTCCAAGGAGGAGCTGATGAATTCAAACTGCTAACCTTTTGCTTAGCAGCCATAGCTTTAACCACTATGCCATCAGGGCTCATTCAGCTTCTAGTAGCCAGCAATCCTTGGAGTTCCTAGGCTTGTAGATTTATCTGCCTCCCTCATCAGATAGCGTCTATCTATCTTTCCCTTGTCCGGGCCTCTTGTCTCTGTGTCCTATGCTACTCTTTATATAACTCAGAGTGATTAGGTTTAGGACACACCCAACACTAATATGACCTGATTAACATAACAAAGAAAGCTTTATTCCTAAATGGGATTACATCCATAGGTAGAGTGGTTAAGATTCCAACACATTTTGGGGAGATACAACTCAATCCATAACAGTATGGTCTTAATGTTAAGCCAAAATCTGCCTCCTTTTAACTTCCCTCAGTCATTTTTCATGTGATATGATTTCCAGAGTCCTTGTTGTCTGTTCAGGGCAATTCAGTACTTCTGTATTAAACAGCTTTATGTCCAAGGCCCTGTGTGCTAAGCAGTCTGGGCCTTTTTCTGGAGACAACTGGGATTTTCAACGTCCTTCTTACTGTGTCTTCCCTGGAACTTAACATTCCAGGTGAGGTCTGATTCATGCCAAGTGTAGAGAAACAATTACTGCACTTGATCTAGAAGGTTCCAGCCAGTTCTAAGATTATATTAACTTTTTATATATTATAATGCTTCTGGTTAATTTGTATTTGAGGTGGATTAAAATTCCCAGAACTTTTTTTCCTCAGGATCTGTTACAAGTCAAGTTTTTTGATTCTGTATTTTTTAACTGAAATTTTCATCACAATCCCAAGTCTCTATTCATCCATTCATTCAATTAATGACTATTGAGCACCATACAGTCATGCATCACTTAGGTAGGAGATGTGACAATCCTTCTACCTTGTATTCATTTAGCCTGCTAGCTGACCCTCCTAGGGGTGTGTCATTCACATTCAAAACTCACGTCTCCTCTGACTTCAGCCACATAATTGCTAAAACATGACTGCTTGTACTTGTTGTTCTACAGAAACTTCAGAAGAATTGACTAATTTTTATGGAATTCAATAATATCAAGAAGTATGACGGAAACTTAAATTGAGTTTGGGATTCTATTTATCATCTTGTTGTAAAAATGGTGCTTTGTAAAAAATTTATTTCCACATTTTTAGTAAAATTTGGGACAGACAGATAGGTGATTATGTTCAGGGAGCTCACAGTACAGTAATGTATATGAGGGAAACCAGAAATAGATAAAAGGAAAGAATATTAAAAAACAAAGCAAAACAAAAACGGTTGTTGCTGAGTCAATTCCAACTTACAGCAACACCATATGTTTCAGAGTAGAACTCTGCTCCATGGGGTTTTTAATGGCTGATTTTTCCTAAGTAGATGGCCAGGATTTTCTTTTGAGGTGCCTCTGGGTGGACTTGAACTTCCAACCTTTAGGTTAGCAGCCAACTGTTAACAATTTGCACCACCCAGGGACTCCTAAAAACATATGCTGTCCCACAAATCTGAACCACCATTAATATTTACTTTCTGGAGGTCAATACTTGTTAGGAAGAAGTATGGCCTCAAAGTCACTTTTCAATAATAATCTCTATGATGATGAGAAGCAAAGATCAGGCAGCTTCAGCTTTATGAGACAGTAAATGTTTCAAAGAGGGCACTTACCTGTTGTGAACAAGAAATGCAGCAGGCATATTTTATCTCACACAGACAATGACCTGAGTTTCCAATTGTGGTTTTTTTTGTGCTTTGCTAAAGAGTACCTTGGCTGCTAACTGAAAGGTTAGCAGAGATGCCTGGGAAAACAGGCCTGGCAATCTGAAAAATCAGCCATTGAAAATGCTATGGACACACTTCTCCTCTGACAAACATGGGGTCATCATGAGTCCTCATCGACTTGATGGTGGCTGGTTTGATTTTTGGTTTGTTTGTTTTTATATCACTGGAAGAAATAACTTAAGTGGTCCCAAGCATTCAGTAAGTGTTAGGTGAAATCCTTGAAATTAGCTCTTTCCCCCAGTTTTAGTCCTTAGCTACTCATTTCGGTAAATGACAAGATCAGTAATTAGATAAAGTTGCAATTATTACAATTCAGATACTATCATATGTGTTTATATGTTACTTCTATATACATTTGCTCTATTCATATAACACCTAAGCTTCAGTTTATTTAATTAGATTTTGACCATCATAAATAGGAAAACAGATGGAAATTGCACGTGATAAATTAATGGCAATCAAGCACAGTGATGAAAGAAATATTTACATTATGTGCTGCGTTTTGGTACACAAGTAGCTTGATTATGCAGCTCCTGGAGAAGTCCCTGAGATGAATCTAAGTTTAGAGAGAAACCTTTGACTCACAGATACTAGTTCATTGATATACTGTCTTCACTTAGCTTGCAGGGTGTGACACTCTTTTGGTTTTCTCCCTGTCTCACGAATTGCTACTTTTCAGTCACTCTTGCTGTTCCTCCTCTTCTTCCCACTCATTTAATATTGGGAAGTCCCAGGACTCAGTCTTTGGACCCCTTTACCTGTATTCACTCCCTTGGCGACATGTTTCAGGATCATGTCTTCAAATAGCATCTATATGTCAACAACCCCCAAATTTATACCTCCTGCTCAGAACTCCTTCTGTGTTTCAGAATTAGAGATCCAACTGTCATCTCAGTGCCTCCACTGGATGTACAAGAACATCCAAACATGATGAACTCCTGATCGTGCCTTCCAAACCTGCTCCCCTTAGCTAATGATAATTGAAAGTAGCAGTTTATAAGTTCAGAGAGGTAACAAGAGGCCAGATCATGTAGGCACTTGTAAGGACTTGGATACTTACGGTGTAGAGTTGCTTTTGTGTGGGCTTTCTTGCCGTGGTCTTGTAACTCCCACCCAAGTGATTGGGCAGGACTGTGTGATAGGGTAATTGTGGCCCACCAAAGGGTTCGGTCAGTTTTGCCATCCTGCAGGGCTTGAAATGAACCACCCCAGAGGCAGGAAAGGTAGGAATCCACCACCAAGGAAGAACAGCCAGGAGCCAGCACATCTTGTGGACCCGGGATCCCTGTGCTGGGAAGCTCCTGGAAGCAGAAGACCGAGGGAGACAGCATGAGCCATAACCCTGAAGACAGTGAGAAGAAGGGATAGAAGAGACCTGCCAGGAGAGACCCGCAGGAGAGGCCCACAGGAGACGGCGCAGTGGGCTTCCGGCCCACAGAGTGAGAAAGCTGAGTGCCTTTGGGCAGAGACTGAGGGCCAGGGAGAGGCGTGCCCACGAGCACGACCGGGAAGAGGCAGTCCTGATGGAAGTTCTGTATCCTGAGTGTTCCTGATTGTAACTTGTTACTTCCCTAATAAACCCCATAATCATGAATATGGTCTGTGAGCTCTGTGTGGCCCTTGCAGTGAATTATCGAACCCAGAAGATAAGTAGAGAGTGTCGTGAGAGGGATGGTTGGTGTCAGATTGGTAAAGGTGGGGGAGAGAGGAGGCATGTCTGACCCCTGCCTCATAAGAATCAGCCTTAGGCTGTTGATCTTGATTCTCCTTCCTCCTTGTGAAGTTAGAGGTCAGACACTACCCCCAGGCCGTTTTTACAATACTTTTCTCTGAGTAATATGAGAAGACATTGGAGGGTGTTGAGCAAGGAGTCACATTATCTGACATATTTTAAAAGCCTCACTATGGCTGCTGTGTTGAGAGCAGACAGTAGGGGGACAAAGACAGAACCAGATAGACCAGTTAGGAGGGTACTGTGATAACCCAGATGTGAGATAGTTGTGACTCAGACCAGAGAAGTGTAGAGAGGTGGTGAGAAGTGGTCAGATTCTGGATGCATTTCGAAGGTAGAGTTAATAAGATTTCTTGAGAAAAAGAGCAATGTTAAGGGTGGCTCAAGTATTTTTGGTCCAAAATTTTTAGAAGGGTGGAGTTAAGCTTAACTGAAAAGGGGTAGATTGCATGTTGTGTTTGAGATGTCTGTTAGATGTTGAAGTGAAATATTAAAATGGGAAGTTGAAGATACTTGTCTGGAGTTCAAGAAAGAGGTCTAGGCTGGAGATATCAATTTGGGAATCATTTGCATATAGATTAGTATCTAAAGCCTCAAGACTGGAAGAGATCACCAAGGTCTAAACCATTTAAAGAATATTCTATAAAACTTCTAAGTGGCTCTGAATCCGGGCTGATTTTGCCCCTTGGGATATTTGGCAATGTTTGGCAATGATTTTGGCTGTCACAACTAGTGGAGGGGGTGCTATTGGCATCTAGTGGATAGAGGCCAGGGATGGGCTATACATAAGACAGCCCCCACAACAAAGAATTATCTGGTCCCAAATTTCAATAGTGGCAAACCTGAGAAACCTTGATGTAGATGGAGAAGAGAAGAAGACTAAGGACTGAGCCTGGGACACAGCAACATTTAAGGGATCAGCTAGAAGAGAAGATTGAGCAAAGGAGGCTGAGAAGGAGCAATCAGTAAGTAGGAGTAAACAAAAAGTGTGTGTTTCCTGGAAGGCAATGAAGAAAGTTTATCAAGGAGTTTCACCAATCAATGCTGCTGACTGGTCAAGATGAGAACTGAGAATTAATCATTGTATTTAGCAACGTGTAGGTCATTGGTGATCTTGACAAAAACAGTTTCAGTTTAGTGATAGAATGGGTTTAAGATAGAACGGAAAGAGAGGCATTGAGGACAACTAGTACTGAAAGGTCTTTGGAGAAGTTTTGCTGCAAAGGGGGGCAAAGAATGGGGACAGAGGCTGGCCAGAAGTAAGTTTCAGAGAATTGCTCAAGAATTTTGAGTGCTCTCTAAGACCATGACTAGGAAATGAGGCAAAGTGTCAGAACCAAGGACAGGGCAGATCCACTTGAAATGATTCAGGGTAAGTCAAGAATGGGGCAAGGGACTAAGGATCAATTATTTTTGGTTGTTGGTTTCATGGGTGAAAGTTGGGCCTGATGGCTTGGGCCAAGCTGGACCAGAAAGTTCTAAGACATTCTATCTTTTATAGGCTATCTTTTCAAATAAAGGACTAGAGTTGGCCATATGAATTCTTCACAATAACTCAACACAAGAATCCCTGTTATCTCTAACTTCTAAGAGTAGATTTATTTTGTGTTGCTTTGAAGTTGCACATATGTTTCAGGGCAGTGGATGCCTGGACTATTACAGCAGCCTCTTACCTGACTCTAGCTTGCTCCCCTTCACTTCCTTCTCCACAGCTACAGCAATCTTTCTAAATGTCAATCCAACTGTATCATTCTCCAGTCTAAAAACCCTTTATGACTTCCCATTCTACTCAAGATAAAAATCCAGGCTCCCTTGTGTGGCCTACAATGTTATCTGGGACTTAGTTCCTATCTATGTTTTCCAGTCTTGTATCGTGCTTTTCTTTGCCCTGCAATGTACCCTGGACTTGGTATCCCCCTCCATTACCCCTCATGCACTTTCACATTCCATTCCTGTGCTCATGCTGTTTATGTTTCTGAAACACCCTATCTACTTTTCTGTGCTTGGCCAACTCCTGCTCATCTTTCAAGACTCATTTCCTTTAGAAAGTTGTATAAATTAAAATTACATTTAGTTGCAAGTAACAAAAAGTAACAGTGACTTTGCTGCTCCTGGGATAAATAGAAGGAAGTTAGGGCTATTTAGAAGTCGATGGAGTAGAATAGCACACATGTCCACAATCTATTTGTGGAACAACTATCACCTAAATAGGACTGGCAAATCTCAGCCTCTGTTTCTTAGATTGTTAGACTATGATGTTGTTGCTATCTACATGTGCCTTCAGCTCTAGGAGATCCAACAGGTTTTGTTTTGTTTCAAATTTTTGCCTGAATCTTGTTTGAGATTAATTTAATAATTCATCAATTCATTCAAATGATGGCTATTTGATTACTTGCTATTTTATTTTAACTTGCTATTTAATCGGCCTGTTTCTTCTGGCTCAATCAGCAGAATAGGTGATGGTGTAGAATAGCAGGCCACTTATCCCACTGTAACCCATCGTGTTCTTGAGATCAACTCCTGTCATGGATTGAACTGTGTCCCCCCAAAATATCTGTCAACCTGGCTGGGTCATGATTCCCAGTATTGTATGATCGTGTACCACTTTGTAATCTGATGTGATTTCCTTATGTGTTGTAAACTCTATCACTATGATGTAATAAAATGGATTAGCAGAAGTTATACTGATGAGGTCTGCAAAATTAGATAGTGTCTTGACCAATTTCTTTTGAGATATAAAAGAGAGAAGCAAGCAGAGGCACATAGGGACCTCATACCACCAAGAAAACAGTGCCAGGAACAGAGCCCATTCTTTGGACCTGAAGTTCCTGTGCTGAGATTCTCCCAGACCAAGGGAAGATTGATGACAAGGACTTTCCTCCGAAGCAGAAAGAGAAAGCCTTCCCCTGGAGCTGACTCCCTGAGTTTGGACTTGTAACCTACTAAACTGTGAAAGAATAAATTTCTCTTTGTTGAAGCCATCCACTTGTGGTATTTCTGTTACAGCAGCACTAGATGACTAAGACAACTACCCATAGCCTTAATTCTTCTCTGCTCACTCATGTGACTATTTTTAAAAAAGTAATTATCAACCACTCATCATTTGCCAGACATGGTACTTGGTGCTCAGGATGTAGAATGAAAGACATATTTCTTGTCCTGAAGGAGCTTAAGTCTAGTGTCAGGGTAGGCAAGTAAAGTGACAGTTACACTGGAGCATGTTAAGTGGTTAGACCAAGGTGTACCTGAAGTGTTATGAGAGTAGAGAAGAGGGACATACAATTCAGACTAGGGTGTCAGGGAAGAATCACAAGAGAAAGTGATGCCTGAATTGAGTGATGAGAGACCCAGGAGTTAGAAAGAAGATGAAGTGGGGGTTAACCAGGGGCAGCTTGTTGGGAATAGAACTGCTTACAGTCTCATTAGGCCTAACCTACACTCCCCAGCCCCCACCCCCCAGCCCCTAATGAATATAAATTCAAAGTAAAAACAGCTTGGTAGGCAAACACTACTTTATTAAAAGTCCCCTAATCTCAATTATCCCCACCCCAAGTTACCCAAACTCCCCAATTCCAACTAGATTCCTACTTGACTTCACTCCTAGAGAGACATTCTGGAGTTGTCACTGCCCTATATCCATCACCCCACCCCATACTTCAAACTCATCCTCATTCCTGATACCTATAAAACAATGACATCCTCATCAGTATCATCCTTGGGCTAATCCCAAGGAAAAGATGAGGAATGGGTGGGGTTGGAGGACAAGGCAAGGTTCAGGGGTGGAGTGGGGCTTTAAGATGAGTAAGGTGGGGATGACTGCCGCACAAGTATTACGTGGCATGTCTCCTGTGAAGTATACTTCAGGAGAACTACCTCTTTCTCTTTGGTGGTACTGTAAAGGAGAAAGTGAAGAAAGTCTTATTCACTCATGAGGGAGCTATTGAAATAGCCAAGTGAGATACGACAAGGAGGGTCTGGCCAAGGAGTATAGTGAAGAATGGACACATTTGAGAGGTATTTTATTACGTTTAACAGCACTTTTTTCTTCTGATTGTAAAAGAAATATAATTGATTGCATAAAATTTTGGAAAATATGGGAACTTGTAAAATAGAAAATAAAAATCACCAGAAATTTTAACATCTAGTGATAAGACCTAGTCATATTGTGCAATATTTTGTACTAGTGTATTTTCTATGCATATTCAGATGAATTACATATGTATTATCTGTCTATTCTGTATTATCAGGATTCAGCTTGATATACAGTTTTTTTTTCTTGGTACTTCTTGAACTCTTTCTAACTGTAGACATTGGCCTTCCTTTAGTTCTAGAAAATTCTCCTCTAGAATGTCTTATTTCTTCAATTCCATTTATTGTATGTGTATGTTTAAACAACTTATTATACTTTGAATCTACATTTTAAGGACAGTGCAGCAATACGGGTTCTAATGATATCTTTATTCTCACTGTCCTGGGCTGCTATAGAATTTAGGCATCTTTTTTGACAAGGGTGAAGCCCTTTATTTTGGAGATTAGCCAGCAAAATGCTCTTCAGTTTACCAAAGACTTGATACGTAAAGGACTTTTGGTAGCCTGTGCAAAGAAGCTTTCTGAACCAGAGCCCCACATGGTACAGTGAATGTCTACAAGCACCGATGTCTCTGTTTTCCCAGGTCACTTGAGGAGAGAGAAGTATTTTCTCTCAGCAGAGAATTGTCCCTTTGGTTGATGATGCGTACATCCTGGCATTTGGAATTAAATTGGCTATCCTCTGTCTGAGAGCCAAGAATCTGGCAACTGGTGAGAACATCAGATGTGATTCACTCTTTCACAATGGCACTGAAGGCAACTTATCAACACTCAATTAATAGGCAGCAGCTTAATGGGGGTTGGAATGATGAAAGCTGGGCATATGTGAGGCAGTGAGGGTGTTGAGTGTGGAAGAGCACGGGGGACAGGGATTCTTAGGAGGATATTTCAGTGACTAGCTCAGTGCTGGGAGCCCTGGTGGCGTAGTAGTTAAGTGCTGGGCTGCTAACTGAAAGGTTGGCAATGCATACCCATCAGCTGCTCCATAGGAGAAAAATGTGGCAGTCTGCTTCTGTAAAGATTAAAAAAAAAAAAAAAAAAACTAACCCCATTGTCGTTGAGTCAATTCTGACTCATAGTGACCCTATAGGACAGAGTAGAACTGCCCCATAGAGTTTCCAAGGAGCACTTGGTGGATTTGAACTGCTGACCTTTTGGTTAGAAGCCATATCCCTTAACCACTACACCACCAGGGTTTCCACAAAGATTATGGCCTTGGAAACCCGATGGGGCAGTTCTACTCTGTTCTATAAGGTCTCTATGAGTCAGAATCAACTCGACGGCAACGAGTTGGGTTTAGCCCAGTGCTGGATTCACGTTTATTACTTTAACTCTAAGCTGGACATTTCCTTCGTGAAAGTCTTAATAAACCTAATTTCAAATTAACTGTTTATTTTGGTCTTTTAATTTTCTTGATTTTAATAGGTTGTTAACAAAATCAGCTGAATGATAGTTGTAAGCATAGGCCAATGTCTTCGTTGATGATAAAAACATAAACATTAAATGCGTGTGTGCTACAGAGATAATTAATTTTTGTAACTATGTGTATAATGAAGAGATAGTTTAAGATCAGCAAAACGTTGGAAAAGAAGTACTTTTCTTAAATTAAAAAATAAATTTGATACCCAGGAGGCAGTATTTGTGAGGAGAAGGCTAAAGCTTCAGATTAGACTTTCTAAAATTATAAACATGGGTTCAATTAGATAATTTAAAAGAGTTCTCCTTTCTCTAAATTCTTGAAATTCTCCTTTTATTTATTTATTTTTCACATTTATGGGGTTTATTAGGGAAGTAACAGATTACAATTCAGATTGAGAAATGCTCAGGATACAGTTCTTCCATCAGGACAGCCTCCTCTCAGCTGTGCCCACAGGCACGCCTCTCCCTGGCCCCTCAGCCTCTCTGCCCTTCTTGGCAAGCGTTACAAAGCTCTTTTAGCTTTGCCAGTATGTGCCAGGAAGTGTCCCACTCAGCCAGTAAGCCTAGGCCTGAAGATGCTCAACTCTAGCTCTGTGGGTGGGCAAACCTAACTCTACCAAGTGCCGGAGGCACCTTACTCCTCCAGTAAGCTTCCTGCCCAAAGGCACTCAGCCTTTTCACTCCGAGGGTTAGGCTGTCTCCTGCCAGTCTCCTGGTTCTGCTGCTGCCATTTTCTCTGCTGTTGCTTCTCTCTGTCTTCAGTGTTACAGCTCTCTCTCTCAGTTTCCTGGTTCTATGAGCTTCTTAGTGCTGGGATCCTGGGTCCAAAGGAGGTGCTCCACTGTTGGCTCTTTTTTCTTGGTGGTGGTGAGATCCTCTCCTCCCACCTCTGGAATGGCTCATTTTAAGACTATCGGAATGGCAAAACTGACCAATCCCCTTGATGGCCACAATTACCTTATTTGTACAGTCCCACTCAATCCCTTGAGTGGGAGTTATAAGACCATGGTGAGAAAGGCCACACAAAAGTGATCCACTGCACCACAGGCCACCCCCTGGCTTTTCTACCCATGGTTTTTTCATACTTGAATGGGACTGGCTTCCCCCTTCCAATCATTTTACCAACCCAAAACAGTCAATTAGTCCTTCAGTAGGGCCAAAGAGTCCTCAGGGTGAGGTTACTCAGGTACCAGCCGTTCAGGTCTGCTGCAGGTGTCCATCTGCTCTGGTCAGGGTCTCCAAAAGTCATCTCAGCTTCACCCTTTCTGATTTCTGATAAAATTTAACTAAGATAAGATTATCCTCTTCCTCTGAGCCTTACGAGTTATCAGCAGCTGAGCAAAACCTTTAAGGGACTTTTGATTTGGCCACTGTAATCCAGTACAGCAGTGCCTCCCTCTTACTCCACTCTTTCACAGTTACTGCTTCTACAATTATAGCTTTTACAATCACAATTAACCCTGTTAACAATCAACACTCAGAACTGAATCATATAATCCTATCAGTGTCTTCCCCCACCCTCTTCCCCACAACCATCAGAAAAACAGGAAACTATTTCAGTGAGGATCCTTCCTTGTTCCCCTCATTTTGAGAGTAAGCACACCCACGAAAGCATGTAAGCCAGCCGCTTCGTGCCTTTATCTCCCCCTTTTTTAGATAGCCAATGTTTCAATTGCCCATCCCTATCAAACCAGTACTCTGAGGAGATAAGCATGTTCCTTGATCTTGAAGAATCTTCTGTTCTGGTTGGAACTTTGAGCATCTGCATCCACAAGCAAAATCCAGTCCAGAGCAAGCCATCAAATTGCAGTAATCTACACCAGCTCATGGTGTCAATCATCTTTCTTCCCCTTCGGTCATGTTCTGTTCAGCTCATCCCTAACCATCCAAGCTAGATTATAAAGGGTAGCCCCTTCTTTCTCTCTCACCCCTAACCCCCTTGGACTAGGTCAATGAGCTCCACCCGTAAACTCAGGAGTCCACACAATTCCCTGCACTTCTGATCAGCCAGCCCCTCCTTTCTGTCTGTCATCCCTACCCTGCCCCCTCCCCCCATCCCGTGGGCTAGGTCAACAGGTGCCAGTGGAACATGTCAAAACTCATCCCATCTCTTCATTGCTACACTTCCCCCACTTCTACTCATTGTTTACTTGTTGGCTCCCTTTAACTTCCAGTCCTGGAAGGGAGTTCCTTCTGATGGGCACTGACTTTTACTGCCTCAGTGCACCCAAAGGCAAACCGCTTGCTTGCTTGGAATTCAAAAAGCAGAACGGTCTTTTCTTTTTCTTTTTTTCCCTGCAGGTCCTTCCTTCAAATGCAAATCTTCTGCTCTCTCAGCAGTTCTGGGTAGGTCTGTATGTCTTTTCAAATGCAAAATTTCTGGGTGGGGCTCAGGTTTTCCACCTTAGCCCCTACTCTATACACAAGGCTACTGGCTTGAAACAAAATGCCTGTGTTTCTTTTGGGCAAATTTTAGTTCCCCTTTTAGCATATACAATCAAGTATTGGCTGAAGGTGGAGTTACATGCTCTCTGTAGTCTATACTACCCAATATTCATTTCTGTCATACATTTAGGTCAGTTTCACACTACTAGTTTGGAGAAATATTCAACATCCATAGTACATTCAAATAAACACATAACCCTTTTTAAAGATTACAGTTTCATCTTCTCTTCTCCACACCTTAACTATCTTCCCATTCATATGCATATGGTCTTGGGCCTCTGGCTAGATGGAACCAGTAGATTCTGACCCCCTATCAATCATCTTGCTTATCTGGCCTGACTTTTGCCCCAGGCCGCTCCAGATGAGGCTTTTCTCCCCTCAGCTGCAGCATAACTTTCTTTTCAGCCATTATAGGTAACAACAACAAAAGCAACCATCTAAGAATCAAAAGTTTCACTTCTCAAGCCCCTTTCTTCTTTCTCTTACAAAGCCTGATGCTTCCATGAGTCTGGAACCATTGCAAAGAATCCCGCTTCTGATGTCAACTGTAAAAATGGCATGGGAGCAGCATCTGACCTCCTCTAACTTCACAAGGGGGAAGGAGAATCAAGATCAACAGCCCAGGGCTGATTCTTACAGCCTGAGGCTGATTCCTATGAGGCGGAGGTCAGACTTGCCTCCTCTCTCTACCGTCTTTACCAATTCTGACACCAACCATCCCTCCCACTGCACTCTCTACTTTTCTGCTGAATTTAATAATTCGTTGCAGGGGCCACACAGAACTCACAGACCATACTCACAGTTATGAGGTCTATTAGGAAAGTAACACGTTACAATTCAGGTTGAGAAATGCTCAGGATACAGTTCTTCCATCAGGACAGCCTCTTCTCAGGCATGCCTGCAGGCACGCCTCTCTCTGGCCCCTTGGCCTCTGCCCTGCTTGGGCAAGTGTTACAAAGCTCTTATAGCTCTGCTGATAAGTGTCCAGAAGCACCCTACTCTTCCAGCAAGACTCCTGCCCGAAGGCACTCAGCTTTCTCACTCCGTGGGCCGGGCTGTCTCTTGCCGGTCTCCTGGTTCTGCTACCGCCATTTCTCTGCTGTTACTTCTCACCGTCTTCAGCATTACAGCTCTCTTTCTCAGTCTCCTGGTTCCAGGAGCTTCTCGGCATAGGGATCCCGGGTCCAAAAGGATGTGTTCCACTCTTGGCTCTTCTTCTGTGGTGGTGGTGAGATCCCCTTCTTTTATTTTTATTGTTTGAGTCAGTGGAATCACTGTCCATCTAGTGCTCTAATTAGAAACCCTGGAGCCAGGTTTGACTTGTCTCCCTTCATCAACCCCAACAAATCAAAGCAGGTATGGAGGAAAGAGCACCAATGTGTCTGGGTGACACACCAGCCCTCCCACAGACACGGAGAACCCTGTGGCTTTTTTCACATCATATACATCTCTAACCTGTTTCCTCATCGATGATAGAAAACAGGGTTAAAACCACTTGTGGTTGAGGGCTGGAGATAAAGTATGAAACCACAGAGCTCAGCACCAGGCACAGAGTAGGTCTTCGGTACGTGTTAACTATTATTATTGAATAACAGCTAAAGCTTAAGAAAAACAAAAACAAAAACAAAACCAGTTGCTGTTGAGTTGATTCTGACTCATGGCAACCCCATGTATGTCAGAATAGAACTCTGCTCCATAGGGTTCTCAACGGCCGATTTTTCTGATGTAGATCACTAGGCATTTCTTCTTGAGGCACCTTTGAGTAGACTTGAACCTCCAACGTTTCTGTTAGCAGCTGATCATGCTAATGCACCCAGGGACTCCAACTGCGCATTTGCAGTGTGCAAAGATTCCCCGTTCACCACATTCTTGCCTGCACTGGGCTTTATGGATATTTTAAAGCTTCATTAGGCATATTTTGTGGACTGATATCAAGCCTTAACCAAAAACAGCATAGTTTTTCTAGGGAAGAATGTCCTACCTAAATAGCCAACTTAAAAATAGCCTTACTCCGTAAGTGTGGAGTTGTCTGTGAAAAATACTCTGGGATCTTTCTGTATCACCATTCATTAGAAAATGTACCAAGGCATGAGGTGGGTCCCTCCAAGATGGTTTAATTACTGTGGCCCAAAGACCCCAAGGAAAACTTACGTCTCCTTTAAGGGAGCCTTGTGACATGCAGCCTCATGATAACATTATCATGTTGTTCTAGGGAATATTTATTATGCATTAATGGGGGTAAACAGGTCAGTGGTTTTCAGAACTATATTCAAGACCCTCTGAAAAGATTCCAGGCAGCAGATAAATTGGTGAGGTTCCTCCAAATATGGCTTTTAGTCCAGCAAAATATATTTAAACACCCAACACTAGAAATATGTAGACAAATTGGAGAGAGTTCAGAGAAAAGCAATAAAAATGATGAAAGGAACAGAGTGACTGATTTATGAGGACAGACTGAAGAGACCAAAACACACAGCCAAGACCCAGAAATGACTTTAGGGGAACATGATAACAGACAGCCAATGTTTGAAAGGTGTAAACACCATAGTGGGGGACTGGCTTAGCTCGGTAGCAAAAGCATAATCAATGGTAGTGAGGTAAAATGAGAGAAGAATGGGATTCAGGAATTTATTCAGGAGTGTCTCTACAGACAGGTTAGAAGTTCCCTGACTGGAAACATTTAACACCAGACAGTACTCAACCCCCCAAGGAGAGGATTCTAGACCGGAAAACAAGAAAAGAGATTCGCAAGTTACATCATGCCAAACTTTGAAGCCCTTTCGCACTGTTACCTCATGGTGACCGTATAAATACACTGTCTGGGATCCCAAAGGTAAAGTAATACGGCTCAGCTCTTTTTCATTTCCTGCCTGTAATGTCTCTTTAAGTTAGCAAGTTTAATCATATTCCAACATATGATTTTTCCATCAATTCTGTCCACATGGTGTCTTAGTGACATAGGTGGGATGCTGAGGCTATTGTTCAGGTACACAATGCAGACATCTCGGTGTCGTTCAGTGCCTGTCTGAAGATGTGAAGGAGGACAGGGGAAAGAGCCCGCCCGTCCCAAACCAGAAAGGATGCCACACGATTTCTGCCCCAAAGCTCACACCCCACTTATGGAATGAATTGTGTCCCTCAAAAATATGCATTGAAATCCTAACTCTGTACCTGTAAATATGGCCCTTTTGGGAAATAGAGGTTTTCTTTTGTTATCTAAATGAGGCCATGCCAGAGTAAGATGGATTTTAAACCTAATCACTTTTGAGTTATAAAAAGAGCACAAAAAAACACATAGATACAAACAGGGGAAGACGGATGCCAAGCAACGTCAAGGATTGATGGCAGTCACTGGAAACTAAGAGAGAGGCCCAGGGAAGAAATTGACATGGCCAAGGCCCTGATTTTAGCCTCCAGAACTGTGAGAAAATAAATTTCTGTTCTTTAAAGCCACCCACTTGCGGTATGTCTGTTACGGCAGCACTAGCAAACTAAGACATCCATAACAAAGATGCAGGGGCTTTGCCTCCTTAAGAATTCCCACAGAAGAGCAGTCCCTGGGGAGATGGATAATGTGTATGAGAGCCTATTTGGGGTTACGGTCCTGATTTTGGTCTCCTTGTTCTGCTGTCAGTAATAGAAAGTTAGTTTGCTTGGATTTGCTCCAGCTAGCACGCAATTATCCATAAAATGGGGAACAGAACAATAAGGATACTTGAAATGAACAATAATACACACCACACACACTAAAGCGTTTTCTCGCTTCATAGCAAGCCAACAAGGGTTTAATAAGTAGTTACCATGTGCCTGATGCGGTGGTGGGTGCTGTGAGGAATGTAGAAACAGACGTTTTGGTGGTGCCCAGAATCAGTGCTGGAACAGCTGTAATTGGTGTCATGGACTGAACTGTATCCCCCCAAAAATGTGTGTATCAGCTTGGCTGGGTCGTGATTTCCAGTATTGTATGATTGTGTACCATTTTGTAAATCTGATGTGATTTCCTTACGTGTTGCAAACTCTATCACTATGATGAGGTTATATGTGATTTCCTTATGTGTTGCAAACTGTCAGTATGATGAGGTTATACTGATGAGGTTTATAAGATTAGATAATGTCTTAATCCAATCTCTTTTGAGATATAAAAGAGAGAAGTGAGAAAAGACACATGGGAACCTCATACCACCAAGAAAGCAGTGCCAGGAGCAGAGCGGGTCCTTTGGACCTGAGGTGCTTGCACAGAGAAGCTCCTAGACCAAGGGAAGATTGATGACATGAACTTTCCTCCAGAGCCGAAAGAGAGAGAAAGCCTTCTCCTGGAGCTGATGCCCTGAATTTGGACTTGTAGCCTACTGGACTGGAGAGAATAAACTTCTCTTTGTTAAAGCCATCCACTTGTGGTATTTCTGTTACAGCAGCACTGGATGACTAAGACAGCTGGTGACAAGAAAGGAGGGAGAAAAAACAAACTGTGCTGACATCTTGTATTAGTCAGGTTTCTTCAGAGAAACAGAACCAGTAAGATATTTACAGAGAGAGAGAGAGAAAGAGAGCAAGAACTTTGTTTTAAGGGATTGGCTCACACATCTGTGGCGGCTGGCAAGTCCAAAATGTGTAGGTCAAGTGACAAGGTGGAAATTTGGGCAGTCTTCTGAGCAGAATCCTTCTTGCTCAGGAAACCCCAGGTTTTGTTTTTGTTGTTGTTCTTTAAATTGTGCTTTAAGTGAAAGTTTACAGTTCAAGTCAGTTCTCATACAAAATTTATGCACACATTGCTGTGTGACGCTAACTGCTCTCCCTATACTGTAACAGCACACTCCTCCTTTCCACCCTGGATTTCCTGTGTTCATTCAGTCAGCTCCTGTCCCTTTCTGCCTTCTCACCTTGCCTCCAAACAGGAGCTTCACATTTAGTCTCATGTATCTATCTGAGCTAAGAATCACTCTCTTCACGAGTATCATTTTATGTTCCATAGTCCAGTGTAATCTTTGTCTGAAGAGCTGGCTTCAGGAATGGTTTCTGTTCTTGGCTAATGGATAGTCCGGGGACCATGTCTGCCGGTGTCCCTCAAGTCTCAATCAGACCATTAAGTCTGGCCTTTTACTAGAATTTGAGTTCTGCACCCAACTTTTCTTCTGCTCTGTCAGGGACTCTGTTGTGTTCCCTCTCAGGGCAGTCACTGGTGGTAGCTGGGCACCGTCTAGTTCTTCTGCTGTCAGGCTGATGGAGTCTCTGGTTTATGTGGCCCTTTCTCTGTTGAGCTAATATTTTCCTTGTGCCTTTTGTGTTCTTCATTCACCTTTGCTCTGGGAAGGTTGGGACCAATTGATGTATCTTACATGGCTGTTCACTAGCTTTTAAGACCTCAGAAGCCACTCACCAACGTGGGATGCAGAACATTTTCTTAATAAACTTTGTTATGCCAATTGACCTAGATGTCCCCTGAAACCATGATCCCCAGACCCCTGCCCCTGCTACTCTGTCCCTCAAAGCGTTTGGTTGTATTCAGGAAACTTCTTAGCTTTTGGTTTAGTCCAGTTGTGCTGGCTTCCCCTGTAATGTGTGCTGTCTTTCCCTTCACCTAAGATAATTCTTATCTACCATCTAGTTAGTGAATACCCATCTCCCTCCCTCCCCACCATCCTAACCATTAAGCAATGTTTTCCTTTGTGTTTAAACCATTTCTTGAGTTCTTATAATGGTGGTCTCATACAACATCTGTCCTTCTGTGTCTGACAAATTCCACTCAGCATAATGTCTTCCAGATTCATCTGTATTATGAGATGTTTCCCAGATTCATTATTGTTCTTTATCCTTGCATAGTATTCTATTGTGTGAATATACCATAATTTATTTATCCATTCATCTGTTGATGGGCACCTAGGTTGTTTTCATCTTTTTGCTATTGTGAACAGTGCTGCAACGAACATGGGTGTGCATGTATCTACTTATGTGATAGCTCTTATTTCCCTAGGATACATTCCAAGGAGTAGGATTGGTGGATAGTGTGATATTTCTGTTTCTAGCTATTTAAGGAAGCGCCAAATAGATTTCCAAAATGGCTGTACCATTTTAGATTCCCACTAGCAGTGTATAAGTGTTCCAGTCTCTCCACAACTCTTCAACATTTATTATTTTGTGTTTTTTGTTTAATGCTAGCCTTGTTGGGGAGAGATGGTATCTCATTGTAGTTTTGATTTGCATTTCTCTAATGGCTAATGATCATGAGGATTTCCTCATGTATCTGGTAGCCGCCTAAATGTCTTCTTTGGTGAAGTGCCTGTTCATATCCTTTGCCCATTTTTTAATTGGGTTATTTGTCTTTTTGTTATTGAGGTTTTGCAGTATCTTGTAGATTTTAGAGATTAGACACTGATCAGATTTATCGTAGCCAAAAATTTTGTCCCAGTCTGTAAGTTGTCTTTTTACTCTTTTGGTGAAGTCTTTTTTTTTTTTTTTTTTTAATATATATTTTATTGTACTTCAGGTGAAAGCTTACAGAGCAAATAGTTTCTCATGAAATAGTAGTACACATGTTGTTTTTTGACATTGGTTAACAACCCCACAACGTATTAAGCCTCTAAATTCTCAACCTTATTTTTTGATGAAAATTACAGATGGCCAAAGATACACCGTTTCAAAAATTTCTACATTCACAGTTCAGTGACAGTGACTACGCTCTTCCAACTGTGCTGTTATTCTCACTTAAGATGAAGGCTTACAGAACAAAATAGTTTTTCATTTAACAGTTACTACACATGTTGCCCTATGACCATGGTTAACAATCTCACAGCACATCAAGAATATCCTTACTCCACCTTGTGTTCCCTATCACCAGGGGGCTTCCTTGTCCCCTTCTGTCTTCTGGACCTTGTCAGTGGACTATTGTACCTCTTTACTCTCATTTGTTTATTTATTTATTTTTATTTTATTTAAACACCATTTCAAAACTTTTTACTTACACATTTAAGTGATATTGACTATGCTCTTCCAATTGTGCTGCCATTCTCGCCCAAGATGAAGGCTTACAGGACAAAACAGCCTCCCATTTAATAGTTACTACAAATGTTGCCCTATAGCAGTGGTCAACAATCTCACAATACATTGACAGTGTCCTTATTCAATTTGTGTTCCTTATCATCAGTTTCCTACTCTCCCTCTGCCTTCTGGCCCTTGTCACTGGACTCCTGTACATCGTTAGTCCCATTTAGTTTTACTGGGGTGTCCATTCCCAGGCTTAACATCGAACCTTGAAGGTAACTTCACCTCTGAGCTGAAAGGGTGTCTGGGGGCCACACTCTCGAGGTTTCTCTAGTATTCTTTAGGCCAGTATATCTGGTCTTTTTTTTTTTTTTTTTTTTTTTGGGGAGTTAAAATTATGCTCTACATCCTACTCCAGCTCTGCCCAGAACCCTCTGTTGTGATCCTGGTCAGAGGAGTCATTGGTGGTAGCCGGGCACCATCCAGCTGTACTGGGCTCAGTCCCGTGGAGGCCTTGGTAGCTGTGGACCATTAGTCCTTCGGACTAATCTTTTCCTTTGGTGAAGTCTTTTAATGAGGGTGTTTGATTTTTAGGAGCTCCCGGTTATCTAGTTTCTCTTCTGATGTTTGTGCATTGTTACTTATGGGTCATATTGTGTTTATGCCATGTATTAGGGATCCTAGTGTTGTCCTTATTTTTTCTTCCATGATCTTTATAGTTTTCAATTTTATATTTAAGTCTTTGATCCATTTTGAGTTAGTATTTGTGCATGGTGTGAGATATGGATCTTATTTCAGTTTTTTGTAGATGGATGTCCAGTTATGCCAGCACCATTTGTTAAAGAGACTGTCTTTTCCCCAATTAACGGAGTTTGGGCCTTTGTCAAATATCAGCTGCTCATAGGTGGATGAATTTATATCTGGATTCTCAATTCTGTTCCATTGGTCTATGTATCTGTTGTACCAGTACCAGGCTGTTTTGACTACCGTGGTGGAATAATAGGTTCTAAATTCAGGTAGTGTAAGGCCTCCCACTTTGTTCTTCTTGAGTAATGCTTTACTTATCCAGGGCCTCTTCCCTTTCCATGTGAAGTTGGTGATTTGTTTCTTCATCTCATTAAAAAGTGCCATTGGAATTTGGATTGGGATTGCATCGTATCCATAGATCACTTTGGGTAGAATAGACTTTTCACAATGTTGACTCTTCCTATCCATGAGTAAGGTATGTTTTTCCACTTACATAGGTCTGTTTTGGTTTCTTGCAGTAGTGTCTTGTGGTTTTCTTTGTATGAGTCTTTTACGTCTCTGGTTAGATTTATTCCTAAGTATTTTATCTTCTTGGGGGCTATTGTAAATGGTATTGATTTGGTGATTTCCTCTTCGAAGTTCTCTTTGTTGTTGTAAAAGAATCCAACTGAGTTTTGTAGGTTTATCTTGTATCCTGAAACTTTGCTGAAATTTTCTATTAGTTCCAGTGGTTTTCTCGTGGATTCTTTGGGGTTTTCTGCATATAAGATCATATCATCTGCAAATAGGGATACTTTTACTTTTTCCTTACCAGTTTGGATGCCCTTTATTTCTTTTTCTTTTCTTATTGCTCTGGCTAGGACCTCCAGCACAATGTTGAATAAGAGTGGTGATAAAGGGCATCCTTGTCTTGTTCCCTTTCGCAGGGGGAATGCTTTCAAAGTGTCTCCATTTAGGATGATGTTGGCTGTTGGCTTTGTATAAATGCCCTTAATTATGTTGAGGAATTTCCCTTCTATTCCTATTTTCTTGAGAGTTTTTATCATGAATGGGTGTTGGACTTTGTCAAATGCCTTTTCTGCATCAATTAATATGATCATGTGGTTCTTGTCTTTTATTTATGTAATGGATTACACTGATTGTTTTTCTACTGTTGAACTGTCCCTGCATATCTGATATGAATTCCACTTGGTCATGGTGAATTATTTTTTTATATGTTGTTGAATTCTATTGGCTAGAATTTTGTTGAGGATTTTTGTGTTTCTGTTCATGAGAGATATTGGTCCGTGATTTTATTTTTTTGTGGCGTCTTTACCTGGTTTTGGTATCAGGGTTATGCTGGCTTCATAGAATGAATTTGGGAGAATTCCATCCTTTTCTACGCCCTGAAATACCTTTAGTAGTAGTGGTGTTAACTCTTCTCTGAAAGATTGGTAGAATTCTCCAGTGAAACCGTCAGGGCTGGAGTTTTTTTTTTGTTGGGAGTTTTTGATTACCCTTCCAACTTCTTCCTTTGTTATAGGTTTATTCAGTTGTTCCATCTCTTTGTGTTAGTTTAAGTAGGTAGTGTGTTTCTAGAAATTTGTCCATTTCCTCTAGGTTTTCAAATTTTGTGGAGTATAATTTTTCATAGTATTCTGTTAAGATTCTTTTAATTTCAGTTGGGTCTGTCGTGATACTGCCCATCTCATTTCTTATTCAGGTCATTTGCTTCCTCTTGTGTTTTTCTGTTGTCAGTTTGGCCTATGGTTTATCAATCTTGTTGATCTTTACAAAGAACCAGTTTTTGGTCTTGTTAATTCTCACAATTGTTTTTCTAGTTTCGATTTCATTTGCTTCTGCTCTAATTTTTATTATTTGCTTTCTTCTGGTGCCCAAGGGCTTCTTTTGCTGCTCTCTTTCTATCTGTTCGCGTTGTAGGGTTAATGTTTTGATTTTGGCCCTTTCTTCTTTTTTGATGTGTGTACTTATTGCTATAAATAGACCTCTGAGCACTGCTTTTGCTGTGTCCCAAAGGTTCTAGTAGGATGTGTTTTCATTCTCATTCGATTCTGTGAATTTCTTTACTCCATCCTTAATTTCTTCTATAACTTAGGCTGGGTTCTCTACAGAAGCAAAACCAGTAAAGTGTATAAGTATGTATATAGAGAGATTTATATCAAGGAAACAGCTCACGCAATTGTAGAGGCTAAAAAGTCCCAAGTCCCTGGATCAGGGTAGAGGCCTCTCCCAATTCATGGAGCGGTAGAAGCTGGTGAACTCAAGGTCAGCAGCTCGGAGAGGGGCTCCTGCTCACAGGCTGTGAAGGTCAACAAATTCCAAGATCAGCAGACAAGACCTCAAAGTTTCTCCTGATTCACGTAGCTGCAGGGGCTGGCGAACCCAAGATCAGCAGGTCGGGGAACCAGACATTGCTCGCAGGCTGTGAAGGTTGATGAATTCCAAGAGCAACAGGTGAGCTGCTAGCTCAAGTCCCAAGAACTGGGGGTGAGACAACAAGAGGCAGCTGCTGAGTCTGGAACAAGCCAAAATCCTTGCCAAGGCAGGCACGCAGAACGTAACTGGTGGAAGGCAGAGAGGTGAAGCTGAGGGGTCAGCGAGCTGCCACAGGCCCTGCCCCCACCAGTACCACTCAGCAGATTCCATCACGGGGGTGATCACATAACAGATTTCAACAGGGAAGTGATCACAACGTTATACAACTGCTAAAACTTTGAGAATCATGGCCTAGCCAAGTTGACATACAATCTTAATCATCACAGTCCACCCTTTGTCAACTTGGCATCTGTACACATCTCCTGAAACCATACATAATCTCTGAATAAAGATAATTACGCAGTCATACTTGTGCCTAACATGATACAACTAACATGCGTATAATCGAAAATGCACTAGTCCTGTTTACATCTTATATTTTATAAGTGAAGGAAACAAAAATATTAGATGCACACATACAAAACAGAAATACTCATAGCAATTACAGTCCCCATTTCTGCAACTGATCATGTGGCCGTAACTGGTATTTAGAACTACCTTCTTCCACCACCCATTCTGTATTCTCTTTGCCCTCAGCAAGCATCTCAGCTGGTCGTGGTTCTTAACCTTGTGGGGTGACCCAAACTTTCATTCCTGAAGGGTCTGGGCCATTAGATGTCATGTCAGAATTGGGTTGCTGTAGTTTTCCATTGACTTTAATTGCATGACATGGTGTACTAAGAGATGCCCTAAAGGATCTCCAGCATTCCAGACATACTCTTTTTTATCTCCATTATGTCATATAAATCCAATTTCCTCTAAGTAATCAGGATCAGTGATACCAGCCATTATGGTAACTCCCTTCACCTGTTGATCCAGAGGCATAAGGAGCCCAAAGTGGCCAGGCGGCATTCTTAGCTTCCAGTTCAGTGGAATCAGTGATGTGTCTCCAGGTGAGAGCATTCCTCCCTTTGGAACTAAGACCTCTAGACCTGCAGAGCATAAGGTCGTGGGGACAGGAAGCAAAAATCTGGCGAGGGGGTCACTAAGGGTAATAGTGAGTGGTGCCACTCCCATTTCCACCCCTTGATTCCTGGGCCCATGAATCCTAGCTATGAGAGAAACAGCACCATATATTGGACGCTGGTTGAGAGCACATACAGCCTCCTGGAGAACATTGCCCCAAACCTGCAAGGTATTGCCACCTAGCTGGTGCCATAATTGTGTCTTTAGAAGGCCATTGCATTGTTCTATCACTCCAGCTGCTTCAGGATTATGGGGAACATGGTAAGACCAGTGAATTCCATGAGCATGGGCCCACTGCTGCACCTCATTTGCTGTGAAGTGAGTCCCTTGATCCGAGGCAATGCTGTATGGGATACCATAATGGTGAATAAGGCATTCTGTAAGTCCATGGATGGTAGTTTTGGCAGAAGCATTGTGTGCAGGGAAGACAAATCCATATCCAGAGTAAGTGTCTACTCCAGTAAGGACAAAAATGCTGCCCTTTCCATGATGGAAGTGGACCAATGTAATCAACTTGCCACCAGGTCGCTGGCTGATCACCTCAAGGGATGGTGCCACATCAGGGACTCAGTGTTGGTCTCTGCTGCTGGCAGATTGAACACTCAGCAGTGGCTGTAGCCAAGTCAGCTTTGGTGAGTGGAAGTCCATGTTGCTGGGCCCATGCATAACCTCCATCCCTGCCACCATGGCCACTTCGTTCGTGAGCACATTGAGCAATGACGGGAGTAGCTGGGGAAAGAGAATGACTGGTTTCCACAGAAAGCGTCATCATATCCACTTGACTGTTGAAATCAGCCTCTGCTGAGGTCATCCTTTGGTGAGCATTCACATGAGACACAAATATCTTCACTTCTTTCGCCCATTCAGAGAGGTCTATCCACACACCTCTTCCCCATAAATCCTTGTCTCCAATTTTCCAATCATGTTCCTTCCAAGTCCCTGACAATCCAGCCAAACCATTGGCCACAGCCCATCAATCAGTATATAATCTCACATCTGGCCATTTCTCCTTCCAAGCAAAGTGAACAGCCAGGTGCACTGCTCAAAGTGATGGTTAAGATTGTATGTCCACGTGCCTAGGCCATGATTCTCAGTGTTTTGGCAGTTGTATAATACTGTGATTACTTCCCTGTTGAAATTTGATATGTGATCACCCCTGTGATGGAATCTGCTGAGTGACACTGGTGGGGGCAGGGCCTGTGGCAGCTCACTGCCCCCTCAGCTTTACCTCTTTGCCGTCCACCAGTTACTTTCTGCATGCTTGCCTTGCCAAGGTTTTTGGCTTGTTCCAGACTCAGCAGCTGCCTCTTGTTGTCTCACCCCCAGTTCTTGGGACTTGAGCTAGCAGCTTACCTGTTGATCTTGGAATTCATCAACCTTCACAGCCTGCGAGCAAGAGTCTGGTTCCCCGACCTGCTGATCTTGGGTTCGCCAGCCCCTGCAGCTATGTGAATCAGGAGAAACTTTGAGGGCTTGTCTGCTGATCTTGGAATTTGTTGACCTTCACAGCCTATGAGTGGGAGCCCCTCTCCGAGCTGCTGACCTTGAGTTCACCAGCTTCTACCGCTCCATGAATTGGGAGAGGCCTCTACCCTGATCCAGGGACTTGGGAGGTTTTAGCCTCTGCAATTGCATGAGCTGTTTCCTTGATACAAATCTGTCTGTCTATATATTTATATATTTTACTGGTTTTCTTCTCTAGAGAACCCAGCCTAAGAAATTTGGTACTGAGAGAGTGGGGTCCTGCTCTAAAAGATATCTAACATGTGGAAGCAGTTTTGAAACTGTATGGCTAGAGGAGCAGCAGTAGCAAAGGGCCAGCAGCAGCAGCAGAGAATCTGCAGTGGCAGGGAAGTGGCAGTGAAAGAACAGGAAGTGGCAGAACCAGGAGACCAGCGCAAAACAGTGCTGTAGCCAACCCACTGAGCGAGAGAGCTGAGTGCCTGTGTGCATGAGGCTTCCTGGCAGAGTGGGGTGCCTCTAGACACTTACTGGTGGAGCTACAGAGCTTTGGCATGAGGCCTGAGGAGCTGAAGAGACAAGGAACACAAGAAGGCAAGCTGCCTCAGTCTCAAAAGGTATGGCCATGATCTCAGGGGTTTCAAAAGGTGGAGCAAAGGCCTCTGGTGCTTCTAAGGGTGGAGTCGCCACTCAGATGGACTGGGAGAATGGTGCATCTAAAGCCAAGGGAGCAGAGTTGCTGTCCTAGTGGGCCTGGGAGGTGGAGCTGAAGCCCAGAGCCAAGGGGCCTCCACTCAGAATCCAGAGAGTGTGGCCAATACCTAGAGTTTGGAGGGCAGGGCCATTGTATAAATTGTCTCAGAGAACAGAGGATTATTTTCAAAGCTTTGAGGGCTAATGTAATGTGTTCTGCCGACTTGCTTGGTGCCTGTTATCCCTTCTTTTCTTCCAGTTTCTCCCGTTTGTAATGGAAATGTCTAGCTTGTGCCTGTTCTGCCATTGTACCTTTGGAAGCAGATAACTTGTATTCTAGATTTCACAGATGAAGAGGAATTTTTGGATTTTGGACTTGGAGTTAAGACTTTTGCTATGTTATGATAGGGTGAATATGTTTTTCATGTTGGAAGGATTTTTTGAGGGCCAAATGGTGGAATGTCTCGGATTGAATTATGTCCTCCCGCAAAATGTCTGTGTCAATTTGCCTGGGCCATGATTCCTGGTATTGTGTGATTTTGCTATATGTTGTAAATCATGCCTCTATGATGTTAATGAGGGAGGATGGGTGGCAGTTGTGTTAGTAAAGCAGGACTCAATCTACAAGATTGGACTGTGTCCTGAGTCAATCTCTCTAGATATAAAAGAGAGAAGTGAGCAGAGAGACAGGGGGACCTCATACCACTGAGAAAGCAGTGCCAGGAACCGAGTGTGTCCTTTGGACCCAGGGTCCCTGTGCAGAGAAGCGCCTAGTCTGGGGGAACGTGATGAGAAAGCTAACAGAGAGAGAAAGCTTTCCCCTGGAGCTGACGCCCTGAATGTAGACTTTTAGCCTACTTTACTGTGAGGAAATAAACTTCTCTTTGTTAAAACCATCCACTTGTGGTATTTCTGTTATAGCAGCACTAGATAACTAAGACAATAACCCAGTAGTTTTTGAGCAAGGTGTTGTTCAGTTTCCATGTGTTTGAACTTTTTTCCTTGCTTTTTCTGTTGTTGATTTCCACTTTTATGGCTTCATGTTCAGAAAAGATGCTATGTAATATTTCAATGGTTTGGATTCTGTTAAGGCTTGCTTTATGGCCTAATACGCGGTCTATTCTGGAGAATGTTCCATGTGCACTGGAAAAGAAAGTATACTTGTTTGCTCTTGGGTGGAGTGTTAGGTATATATCTATGAGGTCAAGGCGGTTGATTGCGGCATTTAAATCTTCTGTGTCTTTGTTGAACTTCTTTCTGGATGTTCTGTCCTTCAGCAGAAATGGTGTGTTGAAGTCTCCTACTATTACTGTGGAGCTGTCTCTCTCTCTTTTCAATGCTGTTAGAGTTTCTTTTATGTATTTGGGAGCCCTGTCATTGGGTGCGTAAGTATTTATTATGGTTATGTCCCCCTGGTGTACTGATCCTTTAATCATTATACAATGTCCTTCCTTATCCTTTGTGGTGGATTTTACCTTAAAGTCTATTTTGCCAGTGACTAACATTGCTACTCCTGCTCTTTTTTGATTGTTGTTTGCTTGATATGTTTTTTTCCATCCTTTGAGTTTTAGTTAGTTTGTGTCTTTAAGTCTAAGGTGTGTCTCTTGTAGGCAGCATATAGATGGATCATGCTTTTTTATCCATTCTGCTTCTCTCTGTCTCTTTATTGGTGCATTTAGTCCATTTACATTCCCCGTAATTATTGATAGGTATGAGTTTAGTGCTGTCATTTTGATGTCCTTTTTTGTGTCATTGACAGTTTCTTTGTTCCACTTAATTTTATGTGCTGAGTCATTTTTCTTTATGTATTTTCTTTTCATCTTTTTCACTATTGTTGATTTTTTATTTGCTAAGTCTTTATGTTTTTCTTGTTTTTTATTTTGATGTGTAGGATTGTTAGTTTCCTTTGTGGTTACCTTAATATTTACCCCCATTTTTCTAGGTTTAAACCAATCTTCTATTTCTTTATATCACTTTGACTTCCTCTCCATATGAAAGATCTATGACTACATTTTTTAATCCCTCTTTTTTGTTTTAATGTTGTCATCTTTTACATATTGATGTGCCTGTTCCCCTATTTTTGGCATTTTAACTTTGATTTATTTTTGTGACTTCCCTATCTGGGTTTATATCTGGTTGCTCTGTCCTGTGTTCTATTCTTGGGTTGTTATCAGATGTTATTGATTTTCTAACTGGAGGACTCCCTTTAATATTTCTTGTAATTTTGGTTTGATTTTACAAATTCCCTAAACTTCTGTTTATCCGGAAATGCAGTAATTTCACCATCATATTTAAGAGACAGTTTTGCTGGATATATAATTCTTAGCTGGCAATTTTTTTCCCTCAAAGCTTTGTATATGTCATCCCATTGTTTTCTTGCCTGCATGATTTCTGCTGAGTAGTCAGAGCTTAGTCTTATTAACTCTGCTTTGTAGATGACACTAGACACTCTTAAAATTCTGTCTTTATCTTTGGTTTTTGCAAATTTGATTATAATATGTCTTGGTGACTTTCTTTTGGGATCTACCTTATGTGGGGTTCAATGAGCATCTTGGATAGATATCTTCTCATATTTCATGATATCAGGGAAATATTCTGCCAGCAAATCTTCAACAATTCTCTCTGTATTTTCTGTTATCCTCCCATTCCTCCCCCATTCTGGTACTCCAATCACTTGTAGGTTATTCCTCTTAATAGAGTCCCACATAATTCTTAGGGTTTCTTCATTTTTTAAAATCTTTTATCTGATTTTTCCTCAAATAAGTTTGTGTCAAGTGCTTTATCTTCAATCTCACTAATTTTGACTTCCATTGCTTCAATTCTGCTCCTATGACTTTCTATTGAGTAGTCTAATTCTGAAATTTTATTGTTAATCTTTTGGATTTCTGTTTGTCTTCTCTCTATGTAATCTTGCAGCCTGTTAAATTTGTCATTGTACTCTTCTATAATCTTCTTAAGTTCCTCTATTGCTTTGTCTCTGTGTTTCTTGGCTTGATCTACATTTTGCCTTATCTCCTTTCTGATCTCTTGAAGGGTTCTGTATATTAATCTTTTGTATTCTACCTCCGGTAATTCCAAGAGTTCTTTTCTTCTGGAAAATTTCTTGATTCTTTGTTTTGGGAGCTTGCTGAAGCCATCGTGGTCTACATCTTTATGTGATTTGATATCGACTGTTGTATCTGAGCCATCAATAAGTTATTATATTTATTTATTTTATATTTGCTTACCGTGTCCTAGCTTCTTGTTTTGTTTTGATATGCCGAAATAGGCTGCTCGTGTGAGCTAGTTTGATTATTGGCACCTTTGAAGCTCTAACATCCTGTCACCAGGTCGTTAGAGCTGTTACTAGGTATGTGAGCCCAGGAGTCTGTTTACTTTTCTTGTAAAGATTCAGCACAGGTGTCCATATAGTCAGTCACCAAGTGTGTAGTGCAGGCTGTCACCTACAGTCCTAGACTGGCAGGGGTGATTGGAGTAGGCACAGGTATCTGGCTGCAGTAGAGAGGGTCATGTGCTGTGCAAGGCAGGGGGCTGATGGCTGTTTCTGAATATCTGGGAGGAAAGCATGTCTCTGTTCTCTATAGTGTGTAGGTGGGTGGGTTTTGCAGCTGGATTATGGGTACCCAGTGCTGTTGGCTGTAAGGACTGGGAGACACTACTTAATTTTTGGACCCCTATTGAAGGTGGCTAGGTGGCATTGCTGGAGCCACCAGTCCTCAGTACCCTGATGTGGGTAGATGAGGACCCTGCTTAATGGGCAGAGCGGTATCAAACATTATGAACCTGCCACTCCACCATATAGCTGATGCAGTGAAGTCAGGCTTCAAGTATATACCGTGTTGTACTGTGCTAATGAGGGCCTATGCTGTTGAAATGGACCCACACAGATCTATGCAGGGGTGAAAGGCATTCAAAGTCTGTGGACCCCTTATGTCTGTGCCTAGGCAAAGGATCTGTGCCTGTCCTGAGTTCCCGGCTTAGGGGAGCTGACAGATTATTTTTTACTGTTTGTTAATTTGTTTCCTCTCCAAGGCCAGGAGAATGACTCAAGGTGTGTGATGGGTCCTACTTGCAGCCTAGGGGATGTGGTAATTGCTGAAACTGGCCCAGGACCCATTGCAGAGTAGGAAGGGAGCAGGTAAATGGGAGAAAGTTTCTTTCCAAACGGGGTGTTTTTTAATACATGTGGTAGGTTAATGCATGTTTTTATCTTTTGCTGATTGAGTGCCACTTTTCACTGGCTGTGGAGGCCTGAGCAGACCCTCCACCACTCGGTCTCTTCCGATGTGGAAAATGTGTACTGAACGCCACTGCTTGCCTCACTGCACACACCAGCCGATCCAGCCCGCAAGGTGCTGGCTCCCACTGGGTCAGGTCTGACAACTCCTCACTGCTTCTGAACGCTTTCTCCCTCCCAATGCCACTCAGTAGGATTCCTCACATTTGCCTTTGATGTTCAGGGCTCCTAGATGGTCATACATAATCGATTCACTTGTTTTTTTGGGTCTTTGTTGTAAGAGGGACCGCTGGAAGCATCTGACTACTCCGCCATCTTGGCCTCGCCTCCCAGGTTTTGCTTTTGAGGCTTCAACTGATTGGATGAGGTCCACCCACATTATGAAGGGTAATCTGTTTGACTTAAGGTCAACTGATTCATATATTAATCACATCGAAAAATACCTTCTGAGCAACATCTAGACTAGTGTTTGACCAAATAACTGGGCACCATAGCTTAGCCAGCCAAGGTGACCCATAAAATTAACCACCGCACATTTCTCATTAGGTGTGTATGAGTGTGAGAGAGAAAACCTTTATAGTGTTCAGGTTAGGGGCCCAGGCTTTGGCCACAGCAAGGGTTTCTCCACTTACTGGCTCTGTGGTGCTGGTCAAATTAGTTCAACTCCCTAAGTCTTGATTTCTTCATTAGTAAAAGCAGGGGTAATAATGGTATCTATATCATGGGACTGTTGGGAGAATTAAATAAATAAAACATACAGTGTCCTTGACCCTGTCTTATACAAAGTAAGCACTCAATAAATGTTAGTTATAACACTGCCTCTTTCTCCCTGCATGCATACACGTGTGTGTGTTCGCTCATGTGCACACACACACACTCACACACACACACACACACACACACACAAACTCTTATCTTCAAAGTCTGTGAGGGCCTATATACACACGTGTTAGAAAGAAAAATGAGCTTCGCCTGTAATAGTATTTCTTAAGCTGTAGGCAATGAATTCCTGGGGGTTCTTTGAATTTGGTGAGAAGTTTTAAATTTTGATTTTTGCATTTCAATGATAATCTTCAAAAAAATGAATCGAATTTGATTTTGGATCATATCTACGGCTGCCTGATAACCAAGCACTGCAATTTAATTTTAGCGTCCACACTTTCTTCTAGGGTTATAACTGCACTGACTTCAAGTGATTATACAAAGTGACCGCTTTAACTTTTCCCTTCAGCTGGGACGTGAGCCCCCTCTCCCATTTTTTTCTGTATGTTTCTCAGTTTTGAGGACTGAGGTACAGTAAAGACCAGAGCAGGTAGGGGTGGGAAAAATGGAAGGGCATATGGGAACAGTTGCAGGAGTACCTGAAAGAAGAAGAAATATTCAGAAACAAGAGGTAGTGTCAAGTTCGGGTTAAGTTTGGGCTGTGAGGCAAGCTGATTTGGGCTCAAAGGCCAGTTCAACAACCTGGGCTGTGACCTTGGAGCCTAGAGGCCATCACAGATTCCAGGGAGTTAGGAGAATCACCTATGTAAAATTCCTTGCCTTCCCTCTCCACATGCAGATATGAACTCATCTCCCCTGAACACCAATATACCTTCACTTATTAAAAAAACAAAAACAAAAACAAAATAAACAAATAAAAAAATACTATTGCTGTCAAGTTGATTCCGACTCACAGCGACCCTATAGGACAGAGTAGAACTGCTCCATAGGGTTTCCTAGGCTGTAGTCTTTACAAGAACAGACCACCACATCTTTAACCACTGCACCACCAGGGCTTCTGTCCTTCACTAATAAAGCACAACATATGGGCAATAGGGGTGGATTTACTACCCCCTGTGAAAAACTCTGTCCAGTGCTTCAATTACTTCCACTGAAGCCTGTTTACCTTAGGTAGCTGCCCTGCAGATTTCTAGAAAAAAAAAATTGTGTCTTATATCAGTCGCATGTATCCAACTGAGATTTCTCCTTGCAAGGGGATGAAAGTGCTGAGGGAGAAAGGGCTACACTCAGTTTCCCAGGACTGACAATGACAACCTCTCTTCTCCAGCTCAGTTCTGGGGCTATGGACATGAACATATCTGGTTGACCAAAGTATCCTTTTACATTTTCAGTCTGTATCAGAATAAGGTGAACTTAAACTCAGTAGGTGGTAGATTTTAAGTACATGTATAGGGACCAACATCTGTGTATAATGAACATAGCATGTCACCTTGGGGAGACTCAGGATATTCAGGTTTTAGTTCATCTTGACTATATGACCTAGGACTGGCCTCTTCACTTTTTGGGGGCCTCAATTTCCTCATCTGCAAATACCTCAGGAGACTGGGCTAAATGGTCTCTGTGGAAGGTCTTCCAGCATTTTTACTTGATCTATGAAGGTGTTACTGAGGTGCCTGGGCAGTTTCTGGCTTCCTTAGAAGTCTTGGAGTCAACCATATAGAACAGAAATGCAGGATTAGGAGAATTCTGTTCTGTGAACCCTCACTTAGAGGGAGCAAGTATTTAATTTGAGGATCATCCAAGTCTTTCAATTCACCTTTTGTCTTCTACTCTCCTGCATTGGAACTTCCATGAGACAATGGAAATAAAAGAAAGTGGACACCGTATGTACAGTTGTGAGGAAAATCTTTGCTGTCATTGACAAACCCAGCACATGATGGGTTTGTTAGAATTTAGGCCCACTGAAGTACATTCAGAAAAGAGACTGCAACAACGTGGAGAAGCAGTAAGAAGAAGACAGAAAACACATGACTGAAGAATCCATCTTTATAAAATTGCCTCCCCAAATCAAGGCTCATGGGCCTCTGAAGAATCTTCGGTGCCTTGAGCAAATGAAAATATTTTCACAGTCTAGCCCACCAGCACTGCAAACCTCTAAGTATTGCTAGTACTACTGCCAGGAGGCCCAACTTGGAGGACCAACTCCCACCTCTCTCTTCTTCAACTCCATTGAGTAAAACTCAGGATAGGAGCGAAGTAGTTTATGATGAAATCAAGAGCCCCAAGAGGGAAGCTTGATTGTGCTTCTATAATATTTCCACCTCACGTCCAGAATGCACAAGTGGAATTTTATTTGAACACAGCTGGCTCTGAAGTCTGCTGAGCCAGAAAAACAGGAGCTAGGTTTTCTGTAAACTGTGTTCTTCTATTAAGTACTTTTGTGCAGTTTGAGGGATCTGAATATCATGAGATTAAGTACCTAGTGGTTTGAGTAGTTCCTTCATGGAAGCTGATTGGTACCTTTCCAGGAATGGCTCAGAACAGAAAAACAGATCATTGCTGCTGGCTCCTGGTGGGGCCCTTGAGGGCAGAGATGAGTCTGGTTTATGGTTTTATTTCTGGTGCCTGGCACACAATAGACACTCAACGGATATAGAATAAAGTAAATTAGTGAATAAATGAGGTGAGTGGTCTTTGTTGGGTCACATGGGTCTTTCTAATGTTATGCCTGGGGTGACGCTCAGGTGCAGGCTGCCTCTGGGGACCAGCCTTGTCCCAGGCCCCAGGCATAGAGCTGCCACCACCCACTCTATCCCTGGACTCCGTGGAAGCACAGTATCCCTGGTTTGCTGCTTTTTCATTATTCCTGAAGACAAATAATTGGGCCTTTAAAAAATATATATATTTTATTGTGGTTAGTATATATAAAACAATAAATGTTCCATTTCAACATTTTTTACATGTACAATTCAGTAATGTTAATTACTTTTATCATGTCATGCAACCACCACCACTATCTGTTTCCAATTTTTTCCATCACCCTTAACAGAAGCTCAGTGCCCCCAGAGCAATGACTCCCTCTTTCCCTCTACCTCTCACCCCTTCATAGGCCTTTTTGACTCAAGGATGTTGCTGTCAATTAGAAGCAAATGAGAATTTCTTTCTCTGAGTTTCTAGGATATTATAAAACTCTTAGTGCCCCGGGCCCTAGTATGTAGCTCTTGCCTAGCACCTGCAGTGGTAACTGAATGCCCCTTGGATCTTCAGAGATTGGCTTTTATTCACTATTGCATCACCCTTCTTGCTATCTACCATTATTTGTCTTCTTGATTATCATCTGCCTCATTCTCTTTGGATGTAAATTTCCGAAAGACTGCCCATCTTACTCATCACTACATTTCCAGGGTTTGGAGGAGAGCCTCTGCTATAGTGGGTATTCAGCAGCTGGTTGGAGAAAGAATGAATGGAAACCCAAGAGTCAAGGCCAGTTTGGAGAAGATAGTTGGACCTGAGTTGGGGATGTTAACAGAACTCAGAAATATGGATATCCAACTTATTTATTCATTCAAAAATGATGACCTAAGCACTTACAAAGTGCCAGCTACCCTGTGGGTGCTTTAGACACATATCTTACTTTCTGCCTTAAATGTCCAAGCCAGGAATAAGAACTCCAGACCAACTTCTCAACTTACTTATGCGGCCAGTTTGCTGTGTGGGTTGGACCAAGTCACTTAAACTCTTCGTGTGCAAAGTAGGGTAGCTGATACTCCTTTGACCCATAGGGAAGTTTTAAGGAGTAATTGGCATTTATAGAGTGCTTTGAGATCCAGAGATGAAAGGTCTACTGCTTCTGCCAAATAGCATGATTACAGTAGCGTGGTGAGGAAGAATGATTCAGAGCTTAGGGAGGACTTTGAAGATGAAAACAGTCTAAGTAGTATTGTGATTTCTTTTAGCTCCTGGGTAGTAGTGACCTCTAACTTTATGTGCTCCTGAGTCTTTCTGATACCACTGGAATTCTGTCTCTATTTCTTGTCCTTCCCAAGAAGTTAAATTGCTCCTCATAATTTTTATTTTGCATAGTTTACAAAAGAAAAACCAACAGGTACATCCTGCATTATAGAAACACAACTTCAATGAGCCTGGCATAAAGGGAAGAGAAGGAAGACACAGGATAGATTTTTCTCTGACATTCTTATCTCTGGATTTATGTCCAGTTGTTCACTGATTGTTGGTACCAACGAATTCTACTGAAGGACAGAGTGACTCCCTCAACAAAACAAAGTAGTAACCAGGCAAAGCCATGGTTTGAGGCATCAGTTTGTTTGATACTAGATTTGGTCCAAGTCTCTGAGGACTTATTAAAATTGCTTCACATGAAAGACAACGTATTTACCTATATCCTGTGTTTTTCTGGAGTTTCCCTCCCCCTTAAGGACTCACAAGACTCCTGGAGGGCAGAAAGTTTCCAGCTGGCACTGCAGGGCCTCCCACAATCTCCTTCCGGGTTCTGTGGATTTTAGTAGAGGCCACTACTGGAATGTGCCTAAAGCAGACCTCTTGGGACAACACTTTTGAAATGGATGTTAATGGTGTTTAGAAAAGATGGTGCAGTCTCTTGAGGCTTCCTCCTCCCCCACTTAGTGTGGGATCAAGAGTCACTACCCAAGGACAGGCCTATGCAGAAGGGTTTAGGTGATGGGTGCCTCTGATTTTCACCTGGCTGGGAGGTTTTGCTGCAGACATTTATGTGGTATTCATGATAGAAGAACTTGATCCTGGATGCAGTTGACCCAGATGGAATCTGGATCTTAGTTCATAACTCTGCTCAAAAGAAACCTAAAAGATTATAAAAATATTTCAATTTCTTAATGCCAGAAGGGAAGTAAAACTTATCTTTATTAACTCTTTTCAAAACATGACTGGTGGACAGAGGTAGTTTACTTTATTTAGCTGGCCTTGATCCTTCTCCACTTACCCCTATATCTTGCCACTTAATTTGCTCAAGTTTGAGGGACTCTTTTTACTGTATTCCTTTAGGGTGTATACTAGTTAGTATCAGCCCAGAAGTGGGGCATAATTACACTAATACATTGCCCCACTTTCCAGCATACTTACAGGTGAATGAGGGTTTGACTTTTGAAGAGTACAAAGCATGAACAATCAAAATCAACAATAACAGCAACGAAAATACAGAGTTTCCCTGAGATCCACTTCTGGGAATTCTTTTCACTGTATGAAACTCAACTACTATGCTGCTCTTAAAATAAAAGCTGTGATTCTGTGTCTTGACATGATGCAAGACATTTCTGGCTAGAAGAATTTGCATCTAAAGGATGTGGATCTGAGTTCCAAGCAAAGAAAGCACCCATATCTCAGTGACAGTGAATCTAAAAAGAACGTTTTCATCTATTATTTCAAAGTCTTGTAGTACTTCACAAACAGGCAGGCCATTCAGTGACATAATTCAGTTTTCCATTTCTAAACTGTGATATAATAACATAGTAGTTCGAGCCAAAATTCTGTCCCACAATGTCCCACTTCTTGGCAGTTAATTTAAATAGTGCAACTGAGCTTTATTGGATTTGGGGAATATTTCCCGTCCTCTACCCTGTGCTTTCCGAAGCCATAAGATTGCTCGATGAAAGGTGCTTTGTGAAAACACTGCCTTATTTTAAGAAAATACTATTCAATTTTTATGCTATATATTTTCCCAGTATTTGCATTAATATATGGCCCTGAGTGTATCTGGAGTTGCATGATTTTTAAGTGCAATTCCTATATACATTTATTATTATATTATTTTTTATCATCTCTGAAGATTGTTTCCAGTAGTCCTCTATATATCTTGTTTTTGTTATGTCTGATTCTAATTATATCCAGGGACTTCTGTGGTTTGATGAGTTTAAATCACAGGAAGGACATGTGCCAAATTAAAGGCTTGTTGGTATTTTTTTTTTTTTTTGACGTTGGGTATTTTTAACCGTTCCCTATTGCTAGGGAGAAATAGATTTTTATAATAATGTATATTAAAAATTGTTTTTATGCATGAAGAAGTCTGAGAATGTTGCAATTCAGGCTGGGGGATCATTGGCAAGAGAAACATAAAAATGAAATATTAGTATGATCAGGCACTAGCTTCAAGGCATTTGTTCTCCAGAAAATAAATGCTACCACATTTCATTTCTCTAAGCCCACTGTCTAACATAGTTGTTATCTCTGTCTCTGTTATTTAATTATAGGCCTAAAAGAGTCATGGGAGAGGGAGAGCATCTGGTCTTACAATTCATTTTATTTATTGGTTGTGGTCAGGTTGGAGACCCCTGGGAAGGAAGCAGTCTCCAAGAATAGCAGATTTAGATGTTACTTAGTCGCTTTATGCAAAGAACTGATTATTTAACCAGAATTCAGTAGCTGCGTGAAAGTCATCATCTGTTATAGAGTCCATCAAAAAATTATCTGGGTACTCAAGGAAAAATTCACCAAATTAGAGTTGGGATGAAAGTGAGGGTTGCCCAGTCGGCTACTTTCAACCACTTGCTAGAGTTGGAATCTTCATTTTGAGATGAATGATGAGATGCAACCAGTTGCGTGGAGTCAGTTCCGACTCACGGAGACCCCATCTGTGTCAGAGTAGAGCTGTGCTCCATAGGGCTTTCAATGGCTGATTTTTCAGAAGCAGATCTCCAGGCCTTTCTTCCGAGGTGCCTCTGGGTGGATTCAAACCTCCAACATTTCAAGTAGCAGCTGAGCCCATTAACTGAACAACCCAAGGATTCCAGATGAGATACAATTGACCCTCTATCTACTGAAAATGTAAGCAAAATTTATGTGGCTGTGCATTTTTCTGGAAAAAGAGTGAGTAGCTTTTATGAGATTCCCCCAAAGAACCACAGCCCTGGAAAGTTGGGAACTCTTTCCTAAGTGGATGACTCATTCAGTCTTGTCCATACTGTGGCAGCCCTTCAGCCTCCCACAAATCGGCCCTGACAGGGAGGAAGGCCAGCCCCTGGGTGAGCTCTATGATTATTTATTGAGTTGGAATTGGAGAGCAGGAGACACCCTTAGCTCCCTAAATGCCCCTGGGGCAGGAGGGTTGGTGTAAGCGAGTGAAACAAAGCTTGGGGCATGGCGGTGTCGTGAGAGGCACTCTCCTTTTCTGAAGGAGCCATTTAATCCTCTTCAGGGTGAATTTTTGCCAGGTGGCCATGCTGCCCAGTGTTGCTGTTTGGAGACATGAAATCTCCCAATATTTAAATGTCAGCAACTGATTGAAAATTCTGAAGAACACTGAGGGGGCCACACAAAAACATTTGCAGAGCAGAATTGGCCACGCTCCACCACCTCTCTGCCAGAGCAGTGGTTTCCATTGTCAGCAAACCCAATGACCCTTTTTTATAACATATTTGGTGACACCATCTTTACTATCCTAAAATGGTATTCATCGATAATATAACTATTTACGCACATAATTAAAAAAATGATTATGCTGCCTTAACTGTAATACAAAGGAGAAGTCTGATAATGTTGCAATACAGGAAAGTAACTGATAATAAAAATGTTTATTTTTAACATGTCACTCAGGCGTGACTGTAGTGGAAGTCAAAAAAGCCTGTACAGTATACATTTCCAAAATATCCCCTAGAGGGCAAAAATGTCACCATTGCAAACCATGATGCTAGAAACTTCTTCCTCATATGAATCCAATTTTGCTTTCTTGAACTTTTCACTCATCAGTCTTAGCTCTGCCCTCTTGTGCCACGTAAAACAAAACAAAAAACTGTTGCCATAGAGTTGATCCCGACTCATGGTGACCCCATTATTTCAGAGTAGAACTATGCTCTTCAGGAATTTAAATGGCTGTGACCATTTGGAAGCAGATTGCCAGTCCTTCTTCTGAGGCACCTCTGGGTGGATTGAGCCACAACTTTTTGGTTAGTAGCCCAGTGTTTAACCATTTACACTACCCAGGGTCTCCTAATGCCACACAAAGCACATTTAATTTTGCCTTGATATGACAGGTTTTCAAAAATATGAAAAGAGTTTCTATCTTCCCCCTTACTCCTTGTCTCCTTCCCATACGCAGATCTTGTCAACTCTGGCCAAGCATTTCCAGTTTCTCCAAATATTCCTGACACAGTTAATATCCTAATGATCTCCTTCTTGAGCCCTGCCTCTTCCATCCACATTTCCTACTTCTGGGTTCCCACCCCAACCTGAGTCAATCCTGTCTGGTAGGACGTTTCTGAGCTGTACTGCCCTTCCTCTCTTTACGCCCCAGCCAGTGGGAATTTGTATGGTCATTTGGATAGAATGAGTTAGATTGAGGTGTTCCATGTGGTAGCCAAAGCCATTCTTCATGAAGTCTTGGCTTCTGGGTTGGTCCCCCCTAAACATTATATTTCCTACATGCGTCTGTCAGTTTGTCCTACTGTGGGGGCTTGCCTACTGCTGTGACTCTGGAGGCTATGCCACTGGTATTCAAACACCAGCAAGGCCACCCATGTTGGACAGGTTTCAGTGGAGCTTCCAGACTAATACAGACTAGGAAGAAGGACCTGGTGGTCGGCTTCTGAAAAAAATTAGCCAATGAAAACCTATGAATAGCAGCAGAACACTGTCTGAAGTAGTCATTGCCCAGCTTTCCCATGCATATGTTGTTGTTGTTAGGTGCTGTCAAGTTGGTTCCAACTCATAGTGACCCTATGTACAACAGAATGCATATGAGGCAATTGAAAACACCACGGTTTGGGTCAGGTGCACCTTAGTCCTCAAAGTGACATCTTTGTGCTTTTTTTTTTTTTTTTTTTTTTTTTTAACACTTTACAGAGGTCTTTTGCAGCAGATTTACCCAATGCAATATGTTGTTTGATTTCTTGACTGCTGCTTCCATGGGCATTGATTGTGGATCCAACTACAATGAAAGGCTTGACGACATCAATCTTTTCTCCATTTATTATGATGTCACTTATTGGTCCAGTTGTGAGGATTTTTGTTTTCTTTATGTTGAGGTATAATCCATACTGAAGGCTGTAGTCTTTGGTCTTCATCAGTAAGTGCTTCAAGTCCTCTTCACTTTTAGCAAGCAAGGTTTCGTCATATGCATAATACAGGTTGTGAATGAATCTTCCTCCAATTCTGATCCATGTTCTTCTTCATATAGTCCAGCTTCTTGGGTTTTTTGCTCAGCATACAGATTGAATAACTATGGTGAAAGGATGCAACCTTGATGCACACCTTTCTTGATTTTAAACCACACAGTATCTCCTCTTTCTGTTTGAACGACTGCCTTTTGATCTATGTACAGGTTCCTCATGAGCACAAGTAAGTGTTCTTGAATTCCCATTCTTAATAATTTGTTATGCACACTCGAATGCCTTTGCATAGTCAATAAAACACAGGTAAATATCTTTCTGGTATTCTCTGCTTTCAGCCAGCATCCATCTGACATCAGCAGTGACATCCCTTGTTCCACGTCCTCTTCTGAATCTGGCTTGAACTTCTGGCAGTTCCCTGCTGATGTACTGCTGCAACCACTTTTGAATGATCTTCAGCAAAATTTTACTTGTGTGTGTTACTAATAATATTGTTCAATAATTACCACATTCTGTTGGATCACCTTTCTTTGGAATAGGCATAAGTATGGATGTCTTCCAGTGGGTTGGCCAGGTAGCTGTCTTCCAAATTTCTTGGCATAGACAAGTGAGCACTTCCAGTGCTGCATCTGTTTGTTGAAACATCTCATCTGGTATTCTGTCAGTTTCTGGAGCCTTGTTTTTCACCAATGCCTTCAGTGCAGCTTGGACCTCTTCCTTCAGTACCATTGGTTCCTGATCATATACTACCTCCTGAAACAGTTGAACATCCACCAATTCTTTTTGGTACAGTGACTCTGTGTATTCCTTCCATCTTCTTTTGATGCTTCCTGTGTCATTTAATATTTTCCCCCATAGAATCCTTCAATATTGCAACTCAAGGCTTGAATTTTTTCTTCAGTTCTTTCAGCTTGTGCAATGTTGAGTGTGTTCTTCCCTTTTGGTTTTCTAACTCCAGGTCTTTGCACGTCATTATAATACTTCACTTTGTCCTCTTGAGCCACCCTTTGAAATCTTCTGCTCAGCTCTTTTATTTCATCATTTCTTCTGGTTGCTTTAGCTACTCAATGTTGAGGGTCTTCAGACATCCAATTTTGGTCTTTTCTTTCTTTCCTGTTTTTTTAAATGCCTTCTTGCTTTCTTCATATATGATGTCCTTGATGTCATTCCACAGCTCATCTGGTCTTTGGTCATTAGTGTTCAATGAGTCAAATCTATTCTTGAGATGGTCTCTAAATTGAGGTGGGATATACTCAAGGTTGTACTTTGGCTCTCGTCGACTTGTTCTAATTTTCTTCAGTTTCAACTTGAACTTGCATAGGAGCAATTGATGGTCTGTTCTGAAGTCGGCCCCTGGCCTTGTTCTGACTGATGATTTTGAGCTTTTCCATTGTCTTTTTCTACAGATGTAGTCGATTTGATTCCTGTGTATTCCATCTGGCAAAGTCCATGTGTATAGTCACCTTTTATGCTGTTGGAAAAAAGTGTTTGCAATGAAGAAGTTTTTCGTCTTGTGAAATTCAATCATGCGATCTCCGGCATCTTTCTGTCACCAAGGCTGTATTTTCCAGCTACTGATCCTTCTTCTCTGTTTTAACTTTCGCATTCCAATCACCAGTAATTATCAATGCATCTTGATTGCATGTTCAATCAATTTCAGACTTCAGAAGTTGGTAAAAATCTTCAATTTCTTCATGTTTGGTCTTAGTGGTTGGTGTGAAAATTTGAATAATAGTCATATTAACTGGTCTTCTTTGTAGGCGTATGGATATTATTCTATCATTCACAGCTTTGTACTTCAAGATGGATCTTGAAATGCTCTTTTTGACGATGAATACGACACCATTCTCTTCAATTTGTCACTACCAGCATAGTAGACCATATGATTGATCCAAACTGGCCAATACAAGTTCATTTCAACTCACTAATACGCCTAGGATGTTGATGTTTATGTGTTCCATGTCATTTTTGATGATTTCCAGTTTTCCTAGATTCATACTTTGTACATTCCATGTTCCAATTATTAATGGATGAGTTTGCAACTGTTTCTTCTCATTTCGAGTCATGCCACATCAACAGATGAAGGCACCCAAAGCTTTATTCCATCCTCATCATTAAGGTCAACTCTCCTTTGAGAAAGCAGGTCTTCCCCAGTCATCTTTTGAGTGCCTTCCAACCTGAGGGGCTCATCTTTCGGCACTATATTAGACAACATTCCACTGCTATTCATAAAGTTTTCACTGGCCAATTTTTTCAGAAGTAGACTGCCAGGTCCTTCTTCCTATTCTCTCTTAGTCTGGAAGCTCCACTGAAACCTGTCCACCATGGGTGACCCTGCTGGTATTTGAAGTACTGGTGACAAGGCTTCCAGTATCACAGCAACACTCAAGCTACCACAGTATGACAAATGGACAGACATGGATGGTACCTATTTGGATGCCCTTTATTTCTCTTTCTTGCCTTATTGCTATAGCTAGGACTTATAGCACAATGTTAAATAAGGTTGGTTGTAAAGGGCATCCTTGTCTTGTTCTCATTCTCAAGGGGAATGTTTTCAGCCTCTCTCCGTTGAGAATGAGGTCAGCTGTTGATTTTGTGTAGATGTTAAGCAAATCTTTTAACCTCTCTGAGTCTCATTTTTCTTATCTGTAAAATAGGGATTGAATTCTACCTACATTACAGAGTTGTGGTGACGTGAGGTAATGTCTGGTACAGCAAAATCATTCAATATATGGTAGCTTTTGTTATATTGCTTATTAAAAACTTAAAATCCAACTTACTGAACAGGGATGTGGTGGCTGTAAAACCTTGCACCTATCCGAACCAAATAAATTAATAAAAAGAAAGAAAGAAAGAAAAGAAAAAGGTTAATAAAGAAATACAGGCACCCCTGGGTTATGAAGGAGATCCGTTCCTAACTGTGTCTTTAAGTCTTTCAATCGAATTTGTAGGTAAGTTGGAACAGGTGCATATGGTTCTTATTTAGCTTACTTTAG
Source organism: Dugong dugon (assembly GCA_030035585.1). Lineage (NCBI taxonomy): Eukaryota > Metazoa > Chordata > Mammalia > Sirenia > Dugongidae > Dugong > Dugong dugon. The sequence goes on from CM057465.1 coordinate 20,075,498, forward strand.
TGTAAGAAAGGATCCCTGGTGGTAAAGTGATTAAGATCTCGGCTGCTAATTTAGCAGTTCAAATCCACCGGCTGCTCCTTGGACGCTCTATGGGGCAGTTCTACTCTATCCTATAGGGTCATTATGAGTCAGAACCGACTCTACAGCACTTAACAACAACAACAACCTAACAACAACAACACAGTGTAAGAAAAGGCTGGGAGTCTTTTCAGTGATTTAAAAGCTGAACATGAAGCCAGCGAAGGTGATTGCGATGAAGAATTTGTTTTGATTAAAGGTTAGTGCAATCGTTTCGAAGTGAGGGCAAATTTGTTGTTGTTTTTAGATACCGTTGAGTTGGTTCCAACTCAGAGCAACCCTAAGTACAACAGAAGGAAACACTACCTGGTCCCGCATAACATTAAAGGACAAATACAAGTTGTCTAGAATTTGGATGTTCATAACTCAGGGGCTACTTGTATATGTGAGAGGAAACCAGTCAGTGAAGAAAATTCCCTAAGAAAGGCTGGTCTCACCCTCTCTCTTTATCATTAAATAAGAAAATAATAAAGAAGGTGTTACAAGAAAATTACTGGACACCAGTGTCCCTCTCTGCAAAATAAGGATTGAATTAGATGATGTTTTAAGTTCCTTTCAGTCTAAAACACCTCATTCATTTCTGTTTCCAGGATAATTGCTAATGAGGGATATTAATTGTAAAGGTAAGTATTCAGAGTCATGGTTCTAAGCAATTAGAATCCCTGGGAAGCTTTTAAAAAGTACTGATGTCCAGGTCCTACCACAGACATATTAGGGGATGATTCTGCAGAGCAGCCAGGATTGAGGGTTATGCTAGCAGCTAGAACGAAGACTCTTGTCTTTGATTTCCAGCTTATAGCCTCATTTATAAGTCACCTAAGACAGAGAATCAGATGTTAAATGTTAATATTGCAAATTGCTTTTCTTCTTTGTTTTGATTTTTGTTTTTCTCCTCAAAGTTAATAATTTGGCTTTTTAGAGGCATATATAATTGCTAGTTTTTGAGTTTCCTTCACCAAAATAGTCAGAGTTTAAGAACTTATGTTACCAATTACGTTTTTAATTAGAATGGAAATGTGTGTAAAGCTCTCTCATAAAAATGCTTACTAAATCTGTTTTAAAGAAACTTTCTTGTAAAACTTTTTTTCTTTTTATCCAATTCCAATTCAGGCTTTGGTCTCCACTCAAGAGAAGCCACTACAATGAAATATTTTCTGACACTATGTGGAAATAGCTGTCTTGATGTGTGTGTCTTTATTTATGTCAGGTTTCCTAACAACTCCTACAAATAAAACCTGTTTTTTCCAATGAAAAACATTTTAAACTGGAATAGAAATGCATATCATGTTCACCCAAAAATAGCATGAGCATAATGAGCCCAACATGGAAGAAGCTTTTAAGGCCCAGGTCTCTATGGTAAATCCTTGTTGATTTCACTTCACTATAATTGGAGGAGAAAACATAATGGTATTTTAGCATGACAGTTTTCATAATGGGTACTTACTGAACTTCAGTATGTGTGGTCTGTGAAAAAGAATTTCATAGCAGAAATTTCATAAATGATATATATTCTATTCTCGCTATATGTTTTGTTGTTGTAGTTGGTTTCCATTGAGTCAGCTCTGACTCATGGCAGTCTCATGTAAAACAGAACAGAACATTGCCCAGTCCTATGTCTTCTTCACTATCGTTGGTATGCTTGAGTCCATTGTTTGCTGCCACTGTGTATTTTGAGTGCCTTCCAACTTAGGAGGCTCATCTTCCAGCACTATTGGACAACATTCTGTTGTGATCCATAAGGTTTTCATTGGCTGATTTTCAGAAGTATATCACTAGGTCTTTCTTCCTAGTTTGTCTGACTCTGGAAGCTCCTCTGAAACCTGTCCACCATGAGTGACCCTGCTGGTGTTTGAAATACCAGTGGCAGAACTTCCAGCATCACATCAACGTGCAAGCCACTACTGTGACAAACTGACAGATGGGTGATAAATAATAACTATACACATCATAACTTGCTTTTTTCCCCCACTGATTAACATATAGTAGATATTCATCCTTGTCAAAACCTTTGATCTCTATCATCATTTTAATGACTGCATAATAGTTATTTTAGATATAGATATATCAAATTTTATTTAACCAATCCCTTATTGTTGGGCATTTGGTTTGTTTCCAAATTTTCCCGTTCTAAACAACGTCACAATGGAAATTATTGTTCATATGTCTTCTTTCCCTTGTACAATTATTTCCTTAGGATGGATTCATAGAAGTGGGATTGTTGAACAAAACAGATTCCATATTTTTAAGGCTTTGATACAGTATTGCCAAATTGTATTGAAGGCTGTATCGGTTTACACACCTACCAGCACAATTGTTTCTTGTTCAGAAGATTCTCTTCAGCAATGCAGGATTATCAATCTTCCCTAGTAATTCAGTAAATAACCTCTCAGACTCGCCAAGCTCACTCTGCCAGGTAAAATGCCAGCAAAATGAAACAACATTTGGAGAAACGAGTGGAGGCCAGGGGAATGAAGAGGAGAAAGAGGTTGTCACCAACGAGCTTAGAAGAAATTAATATTTTTTCACTCGCCAATGTCTGCCCCAACTGCTAGAAACAATGAGCTTCCTCCCAAAGAAAAGTCAGAATTTGAAAAGAAGAGAAAACTAGAAATTTCACTTAAAATTCCATTGGGTTGCATATTCGAAATTGGCAGCACTGAGGCATTCCAGATGGCTTCATCCATTCTTTTGAACCTACCTTTTGATCTTATTTAAATTTCCTCCTCATTTCACCTCTTCTGGTTTATTGCCTGGAATACAAGCAGGTCAACGTATTAGCCCCTCCTTGAGGCACCACTAGACTACAGGAAATTTATGCTCAAATCAGGAATTGTATACCATGACTACGTGCTCCACATTTATAGGCAAATTAAGCAACAGGGAATTTTATACTGGGATTTATGACACAAAGTTGTGGCAGGCATATGGTGAGGTGGGAGGGAAATTAAAAAAAAAACTCTGCCTATAATATTTATTCAAATTTTCCATTTGATGGAAAGAACATGTAAGGATTTTGATCCTGAAATTGCCTATGAATTGAGGCAAGTAGGAAAACAAATTTTATAAGCACGTCACTCCTTCTTCCCCCATACATTGATTTTCCTCTTTCAGACGATGTCATTTTGGCTTTCTAGTCAATATGTATGCAGACCAGAATTATCTAAAAGCATTTAATTAGATGTACTAGAAACCTCTATCCCCATTAATTCCAGGAGGGAGGGGGGAAAGAAAAGAGAAACATGTGTTGCGTTGAGAGGGCAAGACTTCTACATTCTCAAAAAAACTGACCTACACCTTACATACCTGTCCTTACAGCCCATAAAAGCAGGGATTTGAACTGGTTTGAACCGGTTCAGTCATGGCCAACCAAGCAAAACTGGAACAGATAGAATTTTAACATTTGGGTGATCAGGAACTATAATCGCAACGGGAAAAAGTATGGGTCAAAGCCCTGGAATGGGAGACTTGGAAGAGGTATAGTGAGCCCTTTCAGGAGCCTGATGGGTGTGACTGGATTATTGCCAGGACTGACGAGAGAGACATACATCCAAAGTGGTGCGGTCAGTCACTGTCTTTGAGCGGGGGCGCCGCTGTTTCCAACTCTGCTCAGAATCTGATGGGCAAGAGATTTGGTTGCTATTGAACATGTACACTTGTTTTCTAAGAGGGAGAATAAGTTTCTAGCAGGGCTTTGACATGTAATTTTTCCCATTCCGTTTTTATTTTAAACCAAAAAACCAAACCCGTTGCCGTCGAGTTGTTTCTGACTCATAGTGACCCATAGGACAGAGTAGAACTGCCCCGTAGAGTTTCCAAGGAGCACCTGGTGGATTTGAACTGCCAATCTTTTGGTTAGCAGCCATAGCACATAACCAGAATTTTACAAATTTAGGTCCTTGCCAGTGTTGCTGACTTGCCCATGACTGAACTGGGAAGAACCAGTTCTGCATAAAAGCCAGCACAAAAGAGAGCACCAGCTGGAATTATTCAGTGAAGGTGATGGCTTTCAAAGACCTGACTAGCAGCAGGTGAAGTTTACATTAGGGGTCCATTTATTCTTCAGATAGTACTTATTTTCAGTGGGAAGCAATGTGTTTCTTATATAATCAATAAAGAACAAATCCAGGGTGTTTGCCCTTTGGCCAGGGTTGTCCATGATTTGTGGCGACTCCAACATCACACCATCACCCTTAGAGCTCAGGAAACACTGAACGAAAATACTGGTAGTCATGGATCTCGGTTTGGCAGAGATGATTCTTTAGATTCATGCTGAGGTTCATGGGCACACAGCTTATTGGCCATAATGAATTCCAAAGTCTTGAGCTGCTAGTACAGTGGTTGCTTGGAAAACTGTTTCCCTTGCCTGGGAAATTCTTCAGTTATGGTTTGACTTACCAGAATAATTTGGAAAAGCAGACCTGGGACCCTTCCCACGTCAAGACCCTTCTAACACTTCCAGGTAAAGTTTCAATTCTACTCTAAGATAGCTTTGAGCCCTTCCATACTTGAATTTTGAGTCTCTAGAGAGGTAGTTCTCAAAATTTTTTTTTTTTTTTTTAACCAGTCACATGCCATGATCGCTTGCATCTTCTATAAAAATCTCAGCAAATCAGAACAGAAGCTTACCCTGAGTATGGAAGGCCACAGGGATGGGCCCTCAGGGTGGGAAGGCTGTCAACAGAAGGCTTAGTATCCTGCTAGTGGGCATCCTGAGGGCAGCCTCAACCTCCCTATGGAGATGCCTGCAAATAGCAGTCAGGGGATGTAGTGGGGGGCGACAGGGTTACATACTCTGAAAAAGTGTCCCTTGCACTATTTTTGTCATGTGCAATATAAGTTGATGCTTCCTACCTTGGAGCAGAGTCAGCTCACTATTTTGTCAAAAGACAAGTGTTCTGAGAACACGTTTTAGTTGTAAAACAAGTGTTTGGGAAAATAAAGGAAAAATTTTCCTAAAAATAACCATTTCCCATAAATAACATTCAGTCAGTATGGATCAATTAATTACTGCAGGTGTCTGTTCTGAATGGTCAGTACCTCTTACTTATGCGTTGCTAAATAGTTTTAATATCACCCCAGATAGCTATAATAGAAACCACTACAGCAATTTTTACCAATGCCTTCAGTGCAGCTTGACTTCTTTCTTCTGTACCATCGGTGCTTGATCATATGCTACCTCCTGGAATGACTGAACATCAACCAATTCTTTTTGGTACAGTGACCCTGTATATTCCTTCTATCTTCTTTTGATGCTTCCTACATCATTCAATATTTTCCCTGTAGAATTCTTCAGTATTGCAACTCAAGGCTTGAATTTTTTCTTCAGTTCTTTCAGCTTGAGAAATGCCTAGCATTTTGGTTTCCCAACTCCAGGTCTTTGCACATATCATTACAATACTTTACTTTGTGTTTTTGAGCTGCCCTTTGAAATCTTCTGTTCAGCTCTTTTACTTCATCATTTCTTTCATTCGCTTTAGGTACTTGACATTCAAGAGCAAGTTTCAGAGTCAATTCTGACACCCATTTTGTCTTTTCTTTCTTTCTGGTCTTTTTAATGACCTTTTGCTTTCTTTGTGTATGATGTCCTTGATGTCATTCCACAATTTGTCTGGTCTTTGGTCATTAGTGTTCAATGCGTCAAATCTATTCTTAAGATGGTCTCTAAATTCAGGTGGGATATGCTTAAGTTCATGTTTTGGCTCTCATGGACTTGCTCTAACTTTCTTCAGCTTCAACTTGAACTTGCATATGAGCAATTGATGGTCTGTTCCACAGTCGGCCCCTGGCCTTGTTCTGACTGATGATATTGAGCTTCTCTAACGTCTCTTTCCACAGATGTAGTTGATTTGATTTCTATGTATTCCATCTGGCAAAGTCCACGTGTATAGTTGCCTTTTATGTTGCTGAAAAAAAGTATTTGCAGTGAAGAAGTCGTTGGTCTTGCAAAGTTCTATCATGGGATCTCTGGTGGTGTTTCTATCACCAAGGCTATATTTTCCAACTAGTGATCCTTCTTCTTTGTTTCCAACGTTTGCATTCCAGTCACCAGTAATTATCAACATATCTTGATTGCATGTTTGATCAATTTCAGACTGCAGAAGTTGGTAAAAATCTTCAATTTCTCCTTCTTTGGCCTTAGTGTTTGGAGTGCAAATTTGAATAATAGTCGTATTAACTGGTCTTCCTTGTAGGTGTTTAGATATTATCCTATCACTGACAGTGTTGTACTCCGTGATAGATCTTGAAATGTTCTTTCTGACTATGAATACAACACCATTCCTCTTCAATTTGTCATTCCCAATATAGAAGACCATATGATTCAAAATGGTCAATACCTGTTCCATTTCAGCTCACTATGCCAAGGATTATTAAACTTTATGCATTCCATTTCAATTTTGATGACTTCAAGCTGTCCTAGATTCATGTTTCATGTATTCCACATTCAGATTATTAATGGATATTTGCAGCTGTTTGTTCTCATTTTGAGTCATGCCACATCAGCAAATGAAGGTCAACTTCCAGCCAAATAATAGACTGGCCTGTAAAATAAGCAACAACATTTGTGAAAAATATGCTTCCGAGAACAATCAACTGTACGAGACCAAAAGGGGAACATTTGTCCAAAAGCAAAGATGAGAAGGCAGGGAGGGATAGAGAAACTGGACAAATGGAAATGAGGAATTCAGAGTGGATATGGGGAGAGTGCTGACACATTGCTGGGACTGCAACCAAATTCACTAAATAATTTGTATATGAATTAAGAATTATTGAATGGGAAATTAACTTACTGTGTAAACTTTCACTTAAGCACAATAAAATGTTCAAAAAACTAAAACAAAAAAGAATCATTTTTACCAACGGATTTCTATAGAAACTTTGAGTCTCTCCAATATCCCCCATCAGATGCTGGCTGCCTGCTATAGTGCTTATAGCCAAGGGGTTCTCTCTTTAATCTGAGTATTCTACCTGCCTTCTTTGCTTTGCTGATGTAACTTGGCAGTCGGAGAAGAGTGACAGACAGGAAGAGGCATTTTCTGATTGGAGTCTGAGTTAAAATCAGTTTTTCCTTTTGTGCAGCACCATATCATGCCCTGTGTCACACCACTGGGCATTCTTCTGAGTGAAGTAACCCACATTTAATTGCCATATAAACATTGTCTTAGGCTGGGTTCTCTAGAGAAACAAAACCAGTAAATCATATAAATACATACATGTATAGAGATTTATAGCAAGGAAATGGCTCATGCGATTGTAGAGGCTGGAACATCCAAGTGTGTGGATCAGAACAGAGGCTTCTCCCGATTCACAGAGCTGCAGGGGCTGGTGAACCCAAGATCGGCAGGTTGGAGAGCAGGGCTCTTCCTCACAGGCTGTGAAGATTGACGAATTCCAAGATCAGCAGATAAGCTGATAGCTCAGGTCCAAGAACCAGAGGTCAGAGAACAGGGGGCAGCCTTAGGATCCAGAGAGAGCAAAAAGCCAGAGTGTCTGCTTATATTTGCATACAGGCCATACACCCAAGGAAACTCCTTTTCAACTGATCGGCTACTCGCAGCAGATTCAATCATGGGAGAGATCACATATAAACAGTGAGAATCATGGCCCAGCCAAGTTGGCACAATCTTAACCATCACAACCATTATCACTCAATATCGAACAATATCCCAATATCTGTGTTGACACAGTCCTAGGAAATCATGCCATGTCATCAGACCACTTATCATGCTGTTGTTATTAGATGCCGTTGAGTCGGTTCTGACTCATAGTGACCCTATGTACAACAGAGTGAAACATTGCCTAGTCCTGCACCATCCTCACAATTGTTGTTATGCTTGAGCCCATTGTTGGAGTCACTGTGTCAGTCCATCTTGTTGAAGGTCTTCCTCTTTTTCCTTGACTGTGTGCTTTACCAGGAACTGGTCCCTCCTGATAACATGTCCAAAGTCTCGCCAAAGATGAAGTCTCGCCACCCTTGCTTCTAAGGAGCATGCTGGTTGTACTTCTTCCAAGACAGATTTGTTTCTTCTTCTGGCAGTCCATGGTATATTCAATATTCTTCACCAAAACCATAATTCAAAGGCATTAATTCTTCCGTCTTTGTTATTCATTGTTCAACTTTCATGTGCATATGAGGTGATTGAAAATATCATGGCTTGAATTTCTGGCTGCTCACAAGCTTTTAAAACCCCAGATTCTACTCACCAAACCAGGATGTAGAACATTATCTTTATGAACTATGTTATGCCAATTGACCTAGATGACCCCCAGAACTATGGTCCTTAGCAGTAAAGATGATTCTTAACTGAACTTTGATTAGTTGCATTGCATATGAATAAACAAATGATATTTGAAAATAATGGGAATAGCCTTGATTCAAAGATACGGCCATCTCAGCACAGATTGGCATAGGAAAAACACATTGTGTGGCACAGTATCAGATCTGGTGTTTCAGTGGTAGAACTCTCGCCTTTCATGTGGGAAACCCAGGTTCAATTCCCAGCCAATGCACCGCATCACATGTGTAGCCGTCAATCATATGTCAGTGGAGGCTTGCGTATTGCTGTGATGCTGAATGGGTTTCAGCACAGCTGTCAGACTAAGACAGACTAGGAAGAAAGGCCTGATGATCTACTTCTGAAAATCAGTCACTGAGAACCCTCTGGATCTCAATGGTCTGATTCACAACTGATCATGGGGATGATGCAGGACTGGGCAGTGGGTTTTGTTCCACTGTGCATGGTGTCACCATGAGTTGACAGCTGCCAACTCAAAGACAGCTAACAACAAGAAGAACCTGGGAGAAATAGAATCCAGCCCAGACCCACCCTGAACACTAGTCTCTCAACTCCTTAAGCTGCTTCTCTTGACCATGGCAACATGCCCCATGCACTGTGCCGGTCTGGCAGCAATGACAGCAGAGACAGTTCATTGGACATGGTATTAAGACTAACTGGAGAAAGCAGAGTAAGTTACCTTTTCTCTGTTTAATAGAAGTGAATGAAAAATGGGAATCTGAACCATTGACATGTAGATAAAAAGTAAACATGTTCATGTTTCAAAAACATGGCACATTTCCCAAAAGAATACAAAAGAAGAAAATGGTATTTTCAAATGTATACCACTCCTAAGATTAGGAGTCATGTATATAAGACAATTGTTCATGAGTTATTTACCTGGAGGTTCTGTCAAATTACACCATGGCTTCAGTTCTGAAGAGATAATTGGGAGCAAAACACACAAAAAATTAGAGTATGCCAAACATTTTTTTATTAAGAAAAGTGAGCATATTAAAAATTCTTTTTGGTCTGTCACTCTTCTGATATCTTACCAGATGGAATATTTTTTCAGTTTAATTCAACCTGTATTTATTGGACAGTTGTTACATACTGGAATCATGTTAGATGTTGGGGTATAGAGATGATTGATTAAAAACTGTATGTCAAAACCCTTTTTCCACACTCACCTGGGGGAAGACAGATGCCACGTGAAGATTGCCTAGGAACCAAGGAATATTTGGGGCTACTGTCAAGGAAGTAATGGACAGGATGAGACCCTACTTTGGACTTTTAGCCTTGGGAACTGTGAGAAAATAAATTTATGTTTAAGCCAAAACAAAACAAAACCTCTTTTCGTTTCCAAGATATCTTATTAAGAGGGGTGTGTGTATGTGTGTGTGTACCTTAATTCCTGCATTAAGTTTGTGTGTGTGGATGGGGACAGGGTTGGAAGAAAACTTTTTTTTTTTTTAATTTAAAGAAAGTATCATTGAAGTTCCCTGATTTCAAAAAGGCTAAGGATAAAAAACAAAACAACTTCCAAGTGACATTGGTGGCTTTTGTAAAGGATAAGTGAAAGTCATAAAGAACAAACCAATCCTACTCTTGGGCTGTCCCTTCTTATGCTCCCTGGACACAGCAGTCCCCTTGAGAGTAGCTGCCTTGCTCTGGTCTAATGCAAGCGCCCCTAATACTTGAAGTTAACCCCAGAATCACACTTAGCCTTGCTCAGTGTCTTAGGCTGGGTTGTGTAGAGAAGCAAAACCAGTAAAGCATATAAATATATAGAGAGACTTATATCAAAGAAACAGCTCACACGATTGAAGAGGCTGGAACATCCCAAGTCTGTAGATCAGGATAGAGGCTTCTCCTGATTCACATAGCTGCAGGGGCTGGTGAACCCAAGATTGGCAGTTCAGAGAGCAGGGCTTCACTCACAAGCTGTGAAGATCTACGAATCCGAAGGTTGGCAGATAAGCTAACAGCTCAAGTCCCAAGAACCACTGGTTAGACGAACAGGAGGCAGCTGCAGGATCCAAAAAGCAAAAGCAAAAAGCCAGAATGTCTGCTTATATTCAGATGCAGGCCACACCCCCAAGGAAACTCCCTTTCAATTGACTGGCTACTCACAGCAAATTCAATCATGGGAGTGATCACATGTAAACACTGAGAATCATGGCCCAGTCAAGCTGACACACAATCTTAACCTTTACACTCAGGCAACCCGAGTCAGCCTCCACTCAGCCTCAGGTGAGACTGGGTTGAGTATTTTCAGAGAGTTAATGTTCTCTCTCTCCCTTCCTTCTCTTATCCATGAATCAAAATGAATCCCAAAGCAATTTTCAAGGGAAAGTTAGAATGAAATTTACTATCTTCTAGGAAAAAAAAAAAAACTTAAAAAGGAGGAAGGAGGAAAAAAAGGACACATTGGAAATCACACCTATCCAACAAATACAAACTAAAGAGTAAACAGAAAGGAAAACCGGTGCATTCTCTGATCTGGTGAGGAATGGCCGTGACCTCAAAGAGGAGATCGTTGGCCTGCAGTGTGTACAGTTGTTTTCTCAGTGTCAGTTCAGCACTACAGTTATAAAAAATGAGTAATTTGGGAGTGACATGAGTCTATGGAAGACACCCCTATAGTCTGACCATTGCTTTACATCCAAGTTCCTGTAAGGCACCTGGGGATGCATGAGATTACCAGGCTTTAAAATTCAAGCTTTACCTGGTTTCCTTGTCTCCACAAGGTATGGGAGATAGCCCATCCAGTCCTGGGGAAAAGTGTGTGTTTGTGCCCTTTTTTTTCTGTCACGACTGCATATAAATTCAACAAGATTTCTCTGTGATCATTTGGGTGTTAATCTCATGCAGATTTACCAACAGCCATGGACTCATCGCTCCTGGATTGATGCAATCTCGTTCACAACCTCTGGGGCCAGATTATGAAATCATAACTTCTCAAAGAAAACCTTTGAGGTCAGAGGATAGAATCAACTGAGAATTTCTAGGAACTATTAGGAGCTCTGAGTTCTGCTCCTAATTATTTTAAAGCCTCACCCTATGACTAGACCAAACATCCCAATGTTCCCAGATGAGCAATTTATTGGTTTGAAACTTTAACATTTTTATGGAGTGAAAAGGAGTGGTCACACACACACACACACACACATTACCACCACAAAAGAATCCCAAGACCCCTGTGGTGGACCTCATCCTGACCTAAACCCCATCAAAGGATATTTGGGAACCCAAGAACCCTAATGGCTCACATTCATCCAACATTTACTGAATGCCAGTCCTGTGTGAGGACTAGAAGTGGGTGGGGATATGGATTAAAAAGTGAAGAAAATATGAACATAATTTTTGTCTCTGAACTGTGCATGTGAAGATTGTTGAAATTGCAAATATTTTGTTAATACATATATATTTACCACAATAAAAAAAAGTGAAGAAAAAGTGCTCACTGCTCTCCTGTAAAAGGAACAACATAATCATTGAAAGGTTTTAGATCTTCAGTTGTTCTCAGCACATAGGGAAGTACTTGGTTCACTGTAGGTGATCAGTTAATGTCAAGTTGAGTGAGGATCTGACTCTCAGGGGGCACATAGATTTGGCAACTTCCTGTAAACATCAAGATACTTTCTAGCATATACAGGGTGGAATCCCTGGGCAGTAAAAATGGTTAGCACCCTTGGATGTTAACCAAAAGGTTGGAAGTTTGAATCCACGCAGAGGAGCCTCAGAAGAAAGGTCTGGTGATCTACTTTTGAAAAATCAGCCATTGAAAACCCAATGAGCACAGTTCTGCTCTGACACACATGGGGTTGCCATGAGTCAGAATCAACTTGATGGCAACTAGGTCTATATAGGGTATTTTTTAACCCTGAAATCACTGGAATTCTGAGGAACAATGAGAAGAGTTTTAGGCTGAAGAAATTCTATTCCATGGCTCTGTGTAGACAACTTACAAAATGGGTATCTCTGTGGTTGGCCAAACCACAGATGTGTTAAATGGTGTAGTGGCAGCGTTTGACCTCCTCTAACTTTACAAGGGGGAAGAATCAACATCTGCATCAACAGCCCAAGGCTGATTGCTGTGAGGCAGAGGTCAGACATGCCTCCACCCTCCAACATTTTCACTAATTCTGACACCAAACTATCCTTTCCACGGCACTCTCTACTTCTCTGCTGGGTTCAATAATTTGTTGGAATGGCCACACAGAACTCATAGACAATACTCACAGTTATGGGGTTTATTAGAAAAGTAACAGGTTACAATTCAGGTCCAGGAATGCTCAGGATACAGTTCTTCGATCAGGACAGCCTCTTCTTAGCCATGCCCACAGGCACACCTCTCTCTGGCCCCTAGTCCTCTGCCCTGCATGGGTAAATGTTACAAAGCTTTTAGCTCTGTTGATAACTGCCCGGAGGCACCTCAGTCCACCCGTAAGCCTCAGCCCAAAGGCGCTCAGCTCTCTCACTCCGTGGGTTGGAGAGCCCAGCTCTGATAAGTGCCCAGAGGTATCCCACTCCACCAGCAAGTCTCCTGCCTGAAGGCGCTTGCCTTTCTAGCTCCTTGGGCTGGGAAGCCCTCCTCACTGTCTCCTGCTGGTCTGCTAGTTCTGCTGCCTCTGCTGCCACTGTTTCTCTGCCACTGCTTCTCACCGTCTCTCCCTGTCTCCAGTGTTACAGCTCTCTCTCTCTGTGTCTCCTGGGTCTAAGAGGTTCTCAGTGCAGGGATCTTGGGTCCAAAGGACATGGTCCACTCCTGGCTCTCCCTTCTTGGTGGCCATTAGGTCCCCTCTTCCACCTCTGGGACGGCTCATTTTAAGCCTAGCAGGATGGGAAACTGACCAATCCCCTCATTAGGGTTCCATACATCTTATTTGCATTGTCCCACTCCCACAAGGATGCCATGCACCTTACTTACATTATTAGCAAGCTATCCAAGCCCCTTGGTAGGCCACAAGCACCTCATTTGCATTGTCCCACCCAGTTATTTTGTGGGAGTCACAAAGACTATGACTAGAAGGGCCACTTTAAGGAACTCACTGCACCACAGTGTGGAATGTCATGACTAAGGCATGCTGGTGATTATGCCTCTCCCAAAGTAATTCACAGAGCTAAGCAACGTGCCAAAAGGTTCATGTTTCAGAAATCTTTCTTGGACACTAGAGTTGGTCTGGAGTTCTGGTAGTGCGGTGGTTAAGAGCTCAGACTGCTAACCTAAAGGTCGGCAGTTTGTATCCACCAGCTGCTCCTCACAAACCGTGTGGGGCAGTTCTACTCTGCCCTATAGTGTCGCTATAAGTTGGAATCAACTCGATGGCAACAGGTTTGGTTTTTTGGATGTTTGTTTATTTAGAGTTAGTCCAGAAAACACCACTCTTCATATAATGAACTCTAAACTGCTTTGCAGTGGAGAAGTAGCCATTCTTAATAAATGAATGAATAAAGGGTGCCCTTAGAACAATCCTCAGAGAGGCCTTCATTGAGCACCCCAATTCAGTTAGGTACCTTGTTGGATCCTTTTTATAGTCCGTGTTCCTTTCCTCCAGAGTATGTACTTTGGTGTCCAAGTAAAGATTCATCTATGCAATTATTTAATTACTATCTGCTGTTCTCCCTTGAGCTCCATGAATGCAAGGATTAGGTATGTTTTTTAGTCACTAGTAAATTCCCAGTACATCGTATAGTATTTTGCACAAAGTCAACACTAAACAAACAAACCAGAACTTCTGTGAATGAACTTGTTTACCATTTCAGATTTAAGAGCCACAGTATGGGTCAGGCAGCACATCTGTTGCTATTAGCTGTGTCAACTTGCAATTCCGCTCACCGCTCCACATTAAAAAAAAAAAGGTATATATATGTATACATATATATACATACACATACAGATGCATAAATATTATGTCATACATTCCACATTGTACTATATATTACATATTATACATTATATATTACATTACATATTATAAATTATATGTGTATACTTGGCAAAGTTATAAAAGCAAGCAGCAAATTGAGACAAAGATATGCAATAAATATAATAGGGTGCTAATATCTAAAGGAGCCTTGGTGACACACTGGTTAAGCACTCAGCTGTTAACTGAAAGGTTGGAGGTGCAAATCCACCAGCCACTCCGTGGGAGAAAAATGTGGCAGTCTGCTTTTGTAAAGATTCCAGCCTTGGGAACTCTTTGGGGGCTGTTCTACTTTGTCCTATAGGGTTGTTATGAGAATCAACTGGGTGGCAACGGATTTTATGTTAATATCCTTGTTGTATAGTGAGGAACATCAGTTAAATAAAATCTAAAGCGAAAGAGATCTTTTGAAGTTTCCAATAGCCTCTTTGTAAACAATGTGGCTACACTATGAGATCATCTTGGGAGTTTTTAAAAAGGGGTCTCACGCCCAGAGATGTGATTTAATTGGCATTGGGTGTGTCCTGGACCTCAGGAGTTTTCAAAATCTCCCTAGGTGATTCCAATGTGCAGCTAAGTTTGAGAAACACTGATCTAGGAGCAGATAGCAAATCATTTTTGAGCAAGTTCTCTTAGTTTTGTGAAAAACGGTCTAAATATAAGGCACGTTATTGGCCCTTGCTCCAGAGGAAGTGCTTCAGGGGAGGGGAAACTTTGTTTGTGGTTTGATAAAGACAGCAAGTGTAGAAAAGGACAGAGGATCCTTTCAGGAGGAAAGGGATCAAGATTTTGACGGCTGCTTTTTTGAGATTCACCCTTCTTAGGGCCTCTCTGGTGGATTGAGATGGTCTCAGTGAATGTCCACCAGCAAGAAAAGATTCCAAAGGACCCCAAGAATAATCTTTCATGAGAGAAAGGGGAGTCTGGAAACCAGGGTTCAATAACCCATTGCCATTCAGTCAATTACGACTCATAGCGACCCTATAGGACAGGGTAGAACTGGCCTATAGGGTTTCCAAGAACGGCTGGTGGATTCAAACGGCCAGTCTTTTGGTTAGCAGCTGAGCTCCTAACCACTGCATCACCAGTGATTCCCAAGGTCCAATAGGAGGTCAAATTTATAGCAGTGATTATAAAAACAACAAAAGTAATTTTGCTGGCCTGACTCATGTGCTTGACCTGTGTGTAGGTGGCATACAGTGATTAATAGCCCCATCAGGGTGACATGGCTGGGAGAGCATCAATTCTTTAATAGAAAGATGGATAGTATGTTGGCAAAAAAGCAGCAGACGTGCATCCTTCCCCCAGCTAATTTGTGAGCTCCTTGAGGGCAAGGATACTGTTTGGCTCCACAGTTTCAAACTTCTTTGAAGATATTAAGAATGTGCTTAATTATCAGCCTACTCCACTTTTTTCAGCTGAGGCTTAGCCTTAGATGTCAGTTTCCTTGACTGTAAATTATTTTTGTGGATATGTGAGTCATTAGAATGATGAAAAGCCTTTACACGCAAGCACCTTCTATGTGCCGAATGTGAAGGGTAAGAGGCTCCTCAACCATGGTGCTCAAACTCCTAGTGCCTTTGAGCAATGGTGGAGGAGGCTGCTGGCACCATCACTGGAAGACAAAATCCAATCCAGTCTCAACAGTCTTTGAAGTCCTTTGCATGTTCTTAGTGAGTTGAATGAATGTTACTTCAGATGTGATGAGAAGCTGAAATGGAAACTATTACATCAAAACATTTCATTTGATGGGGGAACTGTTTGGAAAAATTCTAGTTTTTTCAAGGAACAAAGAGCGATTGATGAAGGGATTTGAGGTTGTAATGACCAAAGTCTACACTGCCTCCCTTCTCTCCCCCACCCTTCTTCCAAAATGGAGAAAAGAAAGCCAGAAAAACGTCTTGAATATTCTAAGTTTGCCATGCCAAGCTTTTAGCTGGGATAGCGTGTAGTAGTAATACCTTATAATTATAGTTATGTAATTATAAATAGGAAAGAAATTAAAAGATGAAGATGTGGTTTGTAATTTAATTACCATAAATACCATGGCAAGCTTTATAGTCGTCACGAAAATTCATAATACAAAAACATGAATGTGGAGGCTAACTTCTCTCAAAACTAGAAATTAAAATTTTGTGGATTCGTGGTCTTTCTTGTTAGCTTGGTATTTCCTCCTAAGTACACATAAGCACTACTTGTCATGCAGACATAAACAAACCTTTAAAGAGTCAGCGTCCTGGTTGGCAACTCTTTATGCTCCTCAAGCCACTTGGGAAAGCTAACATAGAAATGACTCGGGTTCCAAAGAAAAATCATGGAAACATCAAAAGAAGTAGAGTCCGATTGCCTGGAAGTTTTCAATTAGTTCTTTTGGAAGTAGGCATGTGCTTTGTGCGTGATACATGAGTTTATCTTGCAATCTTAATTTAAAGACCTATTTTATTTCCCACTGAACTCACAAACTTTCGTGATTGAGGATAGGGGATCATAACTGCAGACTGCTGCAGTGGTCCTGGGGCCAACCTAAGCTATTAGATCAGAGCACTTAGAAAGGTTACATCATCTTTTGGTGACTTTATTTCCTCACAGGTTAGCTCCTGTTTGTTGAAATACTGCTAATGAGATCAACATTATGAGGTCAATTTCCATATAATCCTGTTCCATAGCTGCACACAACTAAGACATCTTGAAAAAATGAAACCTTGAGCAAAAGAGAGATCAAATCAGTGAGTCTGGCTCAGCCTGTTGCAAACCTTTCCTCAATATTGTGAAAATGCTTAACACATGCTACATAGTGTCCTCTCTTTGCACATGACATGAGACCTTTTGTTCCTAAACCAAAAAACAATTATTTTGCCACCTCTTGTCTATCATTAGCTTATGGGTAGTACAATCAATTAAGAGGTATAGTTTTTGTTCCCCTGCTATGAATAAGAAGTTTTGCTGTGATGGCTGCCCAGGATTAAAGATAGCACAATAAAGTAAATTACAGGATGCCAAATATAGAAAAGTAATGCGAAAAAAAGGGGCAAATTAAAGATGGTCTTTATGTTGTTGTTGTTTTTTTTTAATCCTACAGGTAATGGACATCCATTGAAGATGTTTGAGCAAGGAAGTTACATGATCAAAGTACTATTTTGGGATAAATTGAAAAGGGGAATAAATAGGAAGCTGGTCACTTCCTGCCCTATAAACACTGGTGGCAGAAACACAGTAGAAATAGCCTAACCTTAGCTTCAGAATATGGAAAACGGAGAGCCTTGCTGCTAAGAAGTCGGATGATTCCCTCCTTCTTCTTCCCACCATTCACTCTCAGTGGGATAGGTAATTTCAAATAAGGGATGCAGTCTTCCAAGCAGAGCAATACCCTAGATAAAAGGAAAGGGAGGTCCTTGGAGGGCAGGATCACCTGGATGGGAATGTGTGCATTGTGTGTGGTAGTGGTGGTGGAGTTTGAAATGGCCAAAAAGGAGTGATCTTATTTTCCTGCACCCCTTTCTAAGCTTTTAGGAAAGAATCAATCTAAGGCCTGGGTGACTTTGATTGGCCTACCTCCAGGGCCACATTACTAGTCAGGACAGCTGATATGCTGAACTCATTGGGGGGAAATAAAGGAAGACTGGAGGAATTCAACTGCTATAAAAGAAAGTTAACAAGCTGAACAATGTATGGCAAAGGAAGTTAAAATTAGTGGACCAGAAAGCATTAGAAACCCAAGTAAAAATGATAAGTATCCTTAAAGGAAAAAATAAAAACAACTTGCAAATAGAAAAAGAAATGAGCAGTCATCATACGTAAGGTCCAGCTATAGATATTGGGTAAGAAGAAGGTAGCAGATGAAATGAAGAACTCAATAACCAGTACCAGTTGTGTCGAGTTGATTCTAACTCATGGCAACCCCATGTGTGTCAGAGTAGAACTGTGTTTCACAAGATTTTCAATGGCTGATTTTTCAGAAGTATATCACCAGGCCTTTCTTCCAAGGTGCTTCTGGGTGGACTTGAACCTCCAAACTTTTTGTTAGCAACCAAGCACATTAACCATCTGCACCACTCAGAGACTCTGAAGAACTCAACGTTGTTGTTTGCCATCAAGCCGATTCCAACTCATGGAGACCCCATGTGTGCAGAGTAGAACTGCTCCATGGGGTTTTCAAGGGTGTGACCTTTTGGAAGCAGATCACCTGGCCTGTCTTCTGAGGCACCTCTGGGTGGTAGTTGAGCTGCTTAAATTTGTGCCACCCAGGAACTCCTGAAGAACTCAGTAGAGGAATTGAATTGCAGAATGGAAACTTTGGATGAACTGACCAATGGGTTGGAAGATCAAGCCCTTAAGCATCTGGAAGGGATAAAAAGAGAAGAACTGGATAAAAGAAAAGTTAAGAGACATGAGATATAGATATAGAGGTGTCACTATAATAAGAGTCTAGAACGAGAGGAAAAAAATAGTAGTGAAAAAATATTTCAAGAATTAACAACTTCAGATTAAAAAGACTTTTAGAATGTCATACAGCAGAGATAAGAAAAAACTTACCCCAGGACACATTATAGAGAAATTTAGGAACTTAGAAACCAAAAAGAAAATTCTAGGAGATTTCTGAGAAAAAGAGACAATGACCTTGAAAGGAATATGAATAAACTGTCATCAGACTTCTCAGCAGCTACACTGGATGCAAGGGGACAGAGTAATACTGTCAAAGCACAAGAGCATTGCTCCTAGAATTTTGTACCCAGACAAATTATCAATGAAGTACACAGGGTGAAATGAAGATATTAGTAGGTATACAAGGTCTGAGAATGTTTATCCCACAAAGACATATTTTGAAATGCTGTTGGAGGAATGACGACCAATCTAGGAGGGTGATAAGAAATATGGGAAGTGTATCACTTAGTGCCCAGTCAGGAAAAATAGAAATTATTTTAGATAGTTAAAACTGAGAGGGATTTAATACAGGGAATTGATTATAAAGTTGCTGGAAGAGCTAAAGGGAAAGGGTACTTGTATTAGTTTTCTAGGGCTGCCATAACAAAATAGTACAAACTAGGTGGCTTACAAGAATAGAAATTTATTGTGGTTCTAGAAGCTAGGAGTCTGAATTAAGGGCATTGGCAAGGCCAGGCTCTCACTGTCTGCTCTAGGGGAAGAGGCTTTTTGTCTCTTCCAGCTTCTGGTACCCCCAGACATTTCTTAGTGTTCCTTGGCTTTACATGCACCTTCACATGACAGCTCCCCAGTTTGTCTCTCTGTATCTCTTCTCCTCTTTTATAATAACAGCATTCAGATTGGATTAGGACCCATCTTGCTCCAGTATGACTTCATGTTAACTGAAAACATCTTCTTCAAAGACCCAATTTCCAAACAAGGTTGTGTTTGTCAGTACTGGGGGTTAGGACTTCAACATATCTTTTTGGAAGACCCCATTCAATCCATAGCAGTAGTTTTACCCAGAGCTCAGGTAGCTGCTACTGCACATGGGTAGCAGCTTACGCGCTCACACTCGCTGCAGAGGCTGTTGAAGCTGCACTGCCAATGCTGCTGGAATCATGGAGCCACAGTCACCAGTGCTGCTGGAACTGTGGGGCCACCACTAAGCAGGAGCCACCACTACTGCTGCAGGCAAACTGCAGTCACAAGCAGAATGGCTTCCACATTCTTTCCACCTGCGAATAAGGTGCATGTGCCTCTCACTGGCAGAACCTAATCAGAATCTAGCTGGAAATTCTGGGAAACGCAGTTAGCAGGTCTCCTGCTCACCCTTCTTCCAGAGAAGAATACAGAAGGGTGAGTGTGGGACTAAGAGCCATCAAATAAATGTCTGCCCTGGGAAGTAAGGATGTGTAAATAAACTAGAAAAGTTAATTTCTGTCTAAATAAGGGTGGTAGAAACAGTGAAGACAAGAAAGGGATATCCATTATAATCTAGAACAAAAACTGACATTATCAGTATGACAGAGAGATGAGAGTGAGCTAAGGTACCTGTCTATACTGGGTAAAGACAGAGATATTGAAAAATGTACGGGAGAAGGGGCCAAGATGGCAGAGTAGTCAGATGCTTCTGGTGGACCCTCCTACAACAAAGACCTGAAAAAACAAGTGATTCAATTATATATGGCAATCTGGGAGCGCTGAACACCAAAGGCAAAGTTGAGGAACTGGACTGATTGGCAGGTGGTGGGAGAGATGTTTCGGAAGCAGTGAGGAGTTTCCAGACCTGACCCAGGGATATCCTGAGCCCTTCAGGCCTGAGCAGCTCATGGGCAAGCGGTGAGGCAGGAAAGCGTCAGTGCTCAGGAGGTGCGTTTTCCACACCAGGAGACACCCAGCACCACAGAGTCTATACAGCCACCCAGAACCAATGAGAAGCAGCCATCATTGGCGAAAGATAAGTACGTGGATATGGCTTACCGCACAGATCAAAAACACCCCCATTAGGGAAAAACCTCTCTCCCATTTACCTCCTAGCTCCTTGCTCTGCACTGGGTCCTAGACCGGCTTCACCGATTGCCGAGTCCCCTGGGCTGGAAGTAGGATCCATCACACGCCCTGAGCCATTCTCCCAGCCTTGGAGAGAGAACAAATCAACAAACAGGGGAAAAAATAAACTGCCGGCCCCCCTAAGCCAGGAACCCAGGGTAGGCACAGCTCCTTTGCCTAGGCACAGGCATAAGGGATCCATGGACTTTGAGTGCCTTTCCCCCTGCATAGACTTGTGTGGGCCCATCTCAACAGCATAGGCCCTCCTTACCACAGTACAACAAGGTATATACAAGAGGTCTAACTTCAACTGTTTCAGCTGTGAAGTGGCAGGTTCTTGACATTTGACACTGCTCTGCCCATTAAGCAGGGTCTTCACCTACCCACATCAGGGGCCTGAGGACTGGTGGCACCACTCACATCACCTAGCCACCTGCAATAGTGGCCCATGAATAAGAGGTGTCCCCCCAGTCCTTACAGCTAACAGCATTAGCTGCTCATACTCTGGCTGCAAAACCCACCCACCTAAGTGCTCTAGGGAACAGAGACATACCTTACTTCTGGACACTCAGGGTGGATGTCAGCCCCCTGCCTTGCTCAGACTGTGTCCCCCTGCTGCAGCCAGATGCCTGTGCCTACACCAATCACCCATGCCTGTCTAGGACTGTAAGTGAGAGCCTACACCACACACTCGGTGGCTATCTACTCGGGCACCTGAGCTGAATCCATACAGAAGGAGTGGGCAGACTCTTGAGCTCACATACTTAGTAACAGATCTAACCACCTGGTGATAGTACATTAGAGTTTCAAAGATGCCAATAATCAAACTAGCCCAAATGAGCAGCCTATCTGGGCATATCAAAACAAAACAAGAAGCTAGGACACAGTAAGCAAACATAAAATAAATAAATATAATAACATTGATGGCTCAGGGACAACAGTCAATATTAAACCACATAAAGAGGCAATCCATGATGGCTTCAGCAAGCTTGGAAAATAAAGAATCCAGAAATTTTCCAGAGGAGGAAAATATCTTGGAATTACCAGAGGTAGAATACAAAAGATTAATATACAGAACTCTTCAAGAAATTAGGAAGGAAATTAAACAAAATGCAGAACACAATAGAGGAAACTTAAAAGATTAGAGAAAAGCATAACGACAAATTTAACAGGTTGCAAGAATCCATAGAGAGACAGCAATCAGAAATCTAGAAGATTAACAATAAATTTCAGAATTAGACAACACAATACAAAGTCATAGGAGCAGAATTGAGGCAATGGAAGTCAGAATTAGTGAGATGGAAGATAAAGCACTTGACACCAACTTATTTGAGGAAAAATCAGATAAAAGTTGTAAAAAAATGAAGAAACTCTAAGAATTATGTGGGACTCTATCAAGAGGAATAACCTACGAGTGATTAGAGTACCAGAATGGGGGGTCGGGGGAGGGGATGACAGAAAATACAGAGAGAATT
The DNA here is from genome assembly GCA_030035585.1 of Dugong dugon. Lineage (NCBI taxonomy): Eukaryota > Metazoa > Chordata > Mammalia > Sirenia > Dugongidae > Dugong > Dugong dugon. Next base: position 20,097,728 of record CM057465.1, read on the forward strand.
GCTGAAGATTTGTTGGCAGAAAACTTCCCAGATGTCGTAAAAGATGACAAGATATCTATCCAAGATGCTCCTCGAACGCCCCATAAGGTAGATCCCAAAAGAAAGTCACCAAGACATATTATGATCAAACCTGCCAAAACCAAAGATAAAGAGAGAATTTTAAGAGTGGCTAGGGATAAAGGAAAAGTCATCTACAAAGGAGAGTCAATATGAATAAGCTTGAACTACTCAGCAGAAACTATGCAAGCAAGAAAGCAATGGGATGACATATATAAAGCCTTGAAGGAAAACAATTGCCAGCTAAGAATTATAAATCCAGAAAAACTGTCTCTCAAATATGATGGTGAAATTAGGGCATTTCCAGATAAACAGAAGTTTAGGGAATTTGCAAACACCAAACCAAAATTACAAGAAATACTAAAGGGAGTCCTCCGGTTAGAAAATCAGTAACATCAAATAACAACCCAAGACTAGAACACAAGACAGAGCAAACAGACATCAACCCAGATAGGGAAGTCACAAAAGTAAATCAAAGCTAAAACACTGAAAATAGGGAAACAGATGTCAATATGTAAAAGATGACAACATTAAAACCAAACAGAGGGACTTAAAAAATGTAGACAGGTTTTTCATATGGAGAGAAAGTCAAGGCGATATAAAGAAATAAAAGACTGGTATAAACTTAGTCCAACACCCAATCGTGGTAAAAACTCTCAACAAAATAGGAATAGAAGGGAAATTCCTCAGTATGATTAAGGACATTTATACAAAGCCAACAGCCAACATTATCCTACGTGGAGAGACTTTGAAAGCATTCCCCTTGAGAACAGGAACCAGACGAAGATGCCTTTTATCACCACTCTTATTCAACATTGTTCTGGAGGTCCTAGCCAGAATAATTAGGCTAGAAAAAGAAATAAAGGACATCCAAAATGGTAGGGAAGAAGTCCAAGTATTTCTATTTGCAGATGATATGATCTTACACACAGAAAACCCCAAAGAATCCCCAAGAAAACTACTGGAACTAATAGAAGATTTCAGCAAAGTTTCAGGACACAAGATAAACATACAAAAATCAGTTGGATTCCTCTACGCCAACAAAGAGAACATTGAAGAGGAAATCACAAATCAATATCATTTGCAATAGCCCCCAAGAAGGTAAAATACTTAGGAATAAATCTAAGTAGAGAAGTAAAAGATCTATACAATGAAAACTACAAGACACTACTGCAAGAAACCAAAAGAGACTTGCATCAGTGGAAAAACATACCTTTCTCATGGATAAGTAGACTCAACTTTGTGAAAATGTCAATTCTACCCAAAGCGATCTACAGATACAATGCAATCCCAATCCAAATTCCAATGGCATTTTTTAATATGATGGAGGAAAAATATCACCAACTTCATATGGAAAGGGAAGAGGCCTTGAATAAGTAAAGCATTACTCAAGAAGAAGAACAAAGTGGGAGGCCTCACATTACCTGATTTTAAAACCTATTATACCACCACAGTAGTCAAAACAGCCTGGTACTGGTATAACAACAGATACATAAACCAACAGAACCAAATTGAGAATCCAGACATAAATTCATCTACCTATGAGCAGCTGATATTTGACAAAGGCCCCAAGTCCATTAATTGGGGAAAAGACAGTCTCTTTCACAAATGGTGCTGGCATAACTGGATATCCATCTGCAAAAAACTGAAACAAGACCCATACCTCACACCATGCACAAAAACTAACCCAAGATGGATCAAAGACTTAAATATAAAATCAAAAATGATAAAGATCATGGAAGAAAAAATACGGACAACACTAGGAGCCCTAATACATGGCATAAACACAATATGAACCATAAGTAACAATGCAGAAGCACCAGAAGAGAGACTAGATAAATGGGCGCTCCTAAACATCAAACACTTATGCTCATCAAAAGACTGCACAAGAAGAGTAAAAAGACAACCTACAGACTCAGAAAAAATTCTTGGCTACGACAAATCCGATCAGCGTCTAATCTCTAAAATCTACTAGATACTGCAAAACCTCAACAACAAAAAGACAAATAACCCAATTAAAAAATGGGCAAAGGATATGAACAAGCACTTCACCAGTAAGATATCCAGGCGGCTAACAGACACATGAAGAAATGCTCACGATCATGAGCCATTAGAGAAATGCAGTTCAAAACTACAATGAGATATCATCTTACCTCAACAAGGCTAGCATTAATCCAAAAAACACCAAATAACAAATGTTGGAGAGGTTGTGGAGAGACTAGAACACTTATACACTGTTGGTGGGAACGTAAAATGGTACAACCACTTTGGAAATTGGTTTGGCACTTCCTTAAAAAGCTAGAAATAGAAGTACCATACGATCCAGCTATCCTGCTCCTTGGAATGTATCCTAGAGAAGTAAGAGCCTTCACACAAATAGCTGTATGCACACCCATGTTCATTGCAGCACTGTTCACAATAGCAAAAAGATGGAAACAACTAAGGTGCCCATCAATGGATGAATGGATAAACAAATTATGGTATATTCACACAATGGAATACTATGCAACGATAAAGAACAACAATGAAGTTGGGAAACATAACATGGAGGAAGCTGGAGGTCATTATGCTGAGTGAATTTAGTCAGTCACAGAAGGACAAATATTGTATAAGACCACTATTATAAGAACTCAAGAAAAGATTTAAACACCGAAGAAAACATTCTCTGATGGTTATGAGGGTGGGGAGGGAGGGTGAGGGTTCTTTACTAACTAGATGGTAGATAAGAATTATCTTAGGTGAAGGGAAGGACAGCACACACTACACGGGAAGTGAGCACAACTGGATTAAACCAAATCTAAGAAGTTTCCTGAATACAGTCAAACACTTTGAGGGACAGGGTAGCAGGGGTAGGGGTCTGGGGACCATGCTTTCAGGGGACGTCTAGGTCAATTGGCATATTGAAGCTTGTTAAGAAAATGTTCTGCATCCTACTTTGGTGAGTGGCGTCTGGGGTCTTAAAAGCTTGCAAGTGGCCATCTAAGATGCATCAATTGGTCCCAACCACCTGGAGTAAAACAGAATGAAGAACTCCAAAAACACAAGGAAAAGATTAGCCCAAGAGACAGAAAGGGCCACATAAACCAGAAACTTCATCAGCCTGAGACCAGAAGAACTAGATGGTGCCCAGCTACCACCAGTGACTGCCCTTACAGGGAACACAACAGAGAGTCCATGATGGAGCAGGAGAAAGGTGGGGTGCAGAACTCAAATTCTAGTAAGAAGACTAGACTTAATATTCTGACTGAGACTTGAGGAACCCCAGAAAGCACGGCCCCTGGATTCTCTATCAGCTCAGAACTAAAACAATTTCCGAGGCCAACTCTTCAGACAGGGATTGGACTGGACTGTGGGACATAAAGTGATACTCGTGAGGAGTGTGCCTCTTAACTCAAGTAGATACAAGAGACTAAACGGGCAGCTTCTGTCCAGAGGTGAGATGGGAAGGCAGAGAGGGTTAGGAGGAGCTGGCTGAATGGATATGGGGAATCAGGGATGGAAAGGGAGAGTGTGCCGTCACAGTATGGGGAGAGCAATTAGAGTCACGTAACAATGTATGGTATAAATTTTTGTATGGGAAAAAATAAAAAAATTAAAAAAAAAATGGGAAGGGCCAAAAAAAAGAAAAACGTAAGAAATTGATAGTGTTCCACTTCTAGTTATTGTAGAAAATATAACTAAAACAACAGGGAGATATCACTTTACAGACACCAGAATAGCTAATATTACAAACTTGAATGACTGCAAATATTGGCAAGGATTTGGAAAAATAAGAATCCCCATACATGGGAGAGTTAACAGGCACAGCCACAGTCTGGTAATACTTAGAGAATCTGAGAATGTGTGTCTGTGTATACCCTATATGACCTAGCAAACCTATTCCCAGGAATATATTCCCTTGCAATGTGTCTGTAAGGAGGCATGTACAATGATGTTCATTGCTGAATTGTATGTGGTAGCAAACAGGTGGAGGCAACTTAGTTGTCTGTCACTAGGTGTCCATCACTAAGTGAAACACAGACGGTGCAGACTATGGAATATAGTGCAGCAGGAAAAACAATGAACGAGGTACATATGAGCATTCTGGACAGACAAAACTACAGTGTTAAGTGAAAACAGTAATATATGGAATGAGCTGTACAGCACAATATTACTTACGGAAAATAACATATACACAAAAATCCCTACGTAGCTTTTAAGGATAGTTTAGTGGCCTCCAAAAAGATATGTCCATGTTCCAGAACCTGTGAATGTGATCTTGTTTGGAAAAAGGGTCTTTGAATATGTAACTATGCTAAGGATCTCAAGATAAGATCATCCTGGATTATCCCAGTGGGCCCTAAATCCAATGACAAGTGTCCTTGTAAAAGACACACTGACACACAGAGGAGAGACAAACAGAGAAAAGGAGATGGCCACGTGAAGATGGGGGCAGAGGCTGAAATAATGCAGCCAGAAGCCAAGGATTGCCCGGAGCCACCAGAAGCTGGAAGAGGCAAGGGATGGAATCTTCCCTATAGCCTCTGGGAAGGAGTGCAGCCCTGCTGACAACTGGACTTCAGACTCTGCCCTCCAGAACTGTGATAGAATAAATTTCTGTCCTTTTAAGCCCCCAAGTGAGTGGTAATTTGCTACAGTAGCCATAAGAAACTAATATACCCACTTCTCACTTATTGACAAGGTTAGGTTCCAAAGACCAGGTCGTTATGTGAAAATCGGCATTATGTGAAAATGGAGTATGACCACATCAGATCACAAAATGGAGGATGACTACATCATTACATAATTGCTAAATTACATCATTACATAACTGCCAAACCTCTGTGAATCATGGCCCAGCCAAGCTGACATGTAACATTAACCAGCACAGCCAGCGTTACTCTCACCTCACACCTCAGCATTCGTTACTGCCAGACGTTATGTCATTAATGTACAAAACAGTAAGATAGTAGATTTTTTGCTGTTTTTGTAAATGCAAAACGTTGGATAATGAAATAGTTGATAAGTGAGGAGTAAGCGTACAGATGACTATACAAGAGCACACATTTGCGCGTGTTAGAGTGGGTGCCTATGGTGAGGGGACTGTATGGGAGTGGGTGAATCTAGCGGTAAAATTACTAAAATAAAATAAGATGGGTTTGCACAAACCGATCAGACAGCATGCCACAATTGAGGCGTATAATCAACTCTCTGCACCTGAGGTTTAAAAAGGTACTTTCCTGTTTCAGTTTACCTTTTCTTTGAACTGTAGAAGGATCATTATTTCCCATCTTTGCCAGTTAGGGTTTTTCTTTTAAAGAATTATCTAGTCATGGGCTGTTTATTTGTTTTGCATAATAATTTGAGTGAGATTTTCACATTACATAGTAAGTATTAGTTGCAAGTATGTAGTTTTAAGTGTGTTGCTTGCCTTTTTAGTTAGGGGTAATTTTTTTGACCTAGAGAAGTCTGAAATTTGTATGCAGTCAAAGCTGTAACAGAGTATTCTTTATGGGTTTACTTGCACCATAAAGTGAACCTCATGCACAGCCCTGCTCTTGTACCCATTTTATATACTTGTCGGCATATAGTTGATGCTTAGATCAAAGTAAAAGCAATTCAACCTAGGAGGAAGTGCCTGATCCTGATTTGAAGTCTTCCTAGTAAAGTTTCTGCAACAATATTGGCCCCAAGGAGTAGGTGGCATTTGCGGTGCAAATTCCATTTGGGATGTGTCAGTCCTCAATTCATTCATTCATACTGTTTAATATAAGATGAATTTAAGTGCTTTTCTGAGAAAATACCCTTGATGTTTACAAAATAATGAATAGGGCAAAAAGGCAATGATGGTTCATGGTTTTCAACTTTAGCAACGGAGGGAATTCAAAGTTGGGTTTCCAAGAACATGTGTTTTTTTTTTGTTTTTAATTGTTATTTCCTGCAGTTCTGCTTGGCTCCAGGAGTTGAGGCTCTATACCTCCAGGCTCTTCTCTGACCAGTTCCTGACGGGTCCCTGTATTAGTTTCCTTTTGCTACTGTAACAAGTTACCACAGACTTAGTCACTGAAAACAACATATAAACACAGTGGCTTAAAATGACACAGATTTATTCTGTTATAGTTCTAGAGATCACAAGTCTGAAATCAGTTTCATTGGGCTGAAGTCAAGACATTGGCAAGGCTGGTTTCATCTGGAAGTTTTGAGGGGACAATCCATTTCCTTGCCTTTTAGCAACCACCTGTATTCCTTGGCTTTGGGCCCTCTCCCTTGTCTTCAACATGCATCACTCCAGTCTCTGCTTCCATCCTCACATCGCCTTCTCTGACTGTGAGCCCTCCTGTGACTCTCAGAAGGACTTTTGCATTAGCTTCCTAGGTGGTGGCAGCATATCTCCAATCTCTGCCTCTATCTTCACATGGCCTGCTTCCCTCTGTGTCTCTCAGTCTCTGTGTGTGTCTTCTTCTCCTCTCTTAAGGACACCAGACATACTGGGCTATGGCCCACCCTGCTTCAGTATAACCTCATGTTAACTAATTACATCTGCAAAAACTCTATTTCCAAATAAGATCACATTCACAGATACGGGGGGGTTAGGACTTGAACATATCTTTTTGGGCTACACAATCAACCCATAGCAACCATTGTGATTGCAACAGGCCCGCTTGGATAATCCAGGATAATTTCCCTATCTCAAGATTCTTAGTTTAATCATATCTGTACCATCCATTTTGTTATAACATTAACAGGTTCTGGATATTAGGATGCGGACATACTTGGACAGGGGAAGGGGGACATTATTCAGCCTACCGCAGCTCCTAGCCACAGCAGGGAGTGCATTCTGAATCTCCACGCCATTGCACTGTGGGACCTAGAATTTGCCCTGTTGTCATAAGCATTGCATCTGGTATACCTAGGATGAGTGCTGGGCTTCTGTGAGCCCACCAAACCAGAGGCTTCCTTTAGGGCCTGTCATGTTGGCCCAGACTCTAGAATTAGTAGTATTCTTTCTTGGTTTCCTGCTCGTGACCTCCAGTTCTACCACTTACTAGCAGAGTGACCTCGTGAAAATTAATTAATCTGTGCCTCAGTTTCCTCATCTGTAAGTCAGGTAATGATATTTACCTCTCTGGGCTGTCCTGGGGTTACAGGAAGCAATGCATGTGAGATGCCCGCAGTACACTTGATGGTACACAGGAGACTGGGCCCTGTTCTTCCCCTTATTATCTGGTTAGCCAGTAAGCGCATAGTGCTGAAATATTTTGGCCTCTGCTAGACAATTATCCAGAACCTCCCAGTGTGAGTAGAAAGAAAACCGCTCTGTGAGAACGGCTGTCTTTGTAAGCAGAGAATTGGTGTGTGTAGGGCTGGCTGGCTGCCTGGGATGCAGGCGTCAATGGGGCTGCTGCCAGTCGTCTGCAGTGTTAGCCAGGGAAATCAACGCTCAGCCCTCCTGGCACCTACCACTGAACTTGGGTAAACATAATTACAGCCTTTACAAAGAGAAGTAGGACAGCAACCAAGTTCCCTACTCACCATGTAAACAGGATATTCGCTGAATTGCAGCTATGGTGATGTTTATGTTCTGTTCAGCTGACAAATGAAGAAAAGCCTCTGGCAGATTTTATTGCTGCCTGGGGCAATGGTCTGCCATTAGTGGTGGCCATTGGGTACTTCCCAGCTTTGTCTCTATTGTGCTTGCTGAACTTCAACAGAGAGTTCTGGGGCTACATTGTCTGGCAGAGGGATGCAGTCCTTTGAGGCTCTGGGTCTGGTTATCTGCTGAAGGCCCTTTATGAACAGATAAGATCGTTCTGGTGTCTGATACAGTTTCCAGTGTGCCTTCTGTGACTTGGAGGTTGCATGGGTGCAGCCTCTATGAAATAAGAATCTTTAATGATAGCTACCATTTACTTAGAGCGCAATAGTGGGCTAGACACTTCACATAGATTATTTCATTTAACCCCCATGATAACCCTTGGCAGCAATTTGATCATCTCCATTTTACACTGAGGAGGCTCTGCAAAGAGAAGCAATTGGATTTGAAGTCAGGCCAGCTGGATTCTCAAACCTGGACCAAATAGTAACCTAGGTAGAGGCAGGTACCATCTGTCGAGTTCAACACTCTATCTCTAGAGCCAAGCATAGCATCTCAGAAAATATTTGCTGAATGAATTACACACATACACACACACACATTTTATTCTACCAAAATACTGTTCTCCACTGACTTTCTGCAGAGCATATTTTTTTCCCAGTAGGGAGATTGTGTTGCACTGTTTATTCCACATGCTTCTACGTCTGCCCCCATGACCCAGGGTGTGCGTTGGTAAATTTTGGTTGCCATTGGGTCTTTTTTTTTTTAATTTAATTTTATTTTTGTTAAGAATATACACAGCAAAACATACTCTAACTTAACTGTTTCTACATGTACAATTCAATGACATTGATTACATTCTTCAAGTTGTGCAACCATTCTTACCCTCCTTTTCTGAGTTCTTCCTCCATCATTAACATAAACTAGCTGCCCACTAAGCTTCCTATCTATTCTTTCTAGTTGCTGTTGTCACTTTGATCCCATATACCAAAACTCATTGCTGTCAAGTCGATTCCAACTCATACCGACCCCATAGCTTTCCAAGGCTGTAAAACTCTACAAAAGCAGACTGCCACATCTTTCTCCCGTGGAGCCACTGGTGGTTTTGAACTACCAATCTTTCAGTTAGCAGTCAATCGCTTTAACCACTACGCCACCAGGGCTCCTTTGATCCCATAGAGAGAGTTCTTAAAAGAGCATAATGTTCAAGGCAGACCTTTTTTACTAGTTAAGCTAAACTATTGTTTGGTCTTAAGAAGACTTCAGGGGATGTTTTTGGTTTAAGTTTTATTCTGTTGGTCTTGAGGCACCAAGGCAGTGGGCTAATTGGCCAAGTGTTTAACCATGAAGCCAAATCCTCCTTTTCTGTGATCCTAGGCAAGGACAGCATCACTTGAGGTTCCAACCCAGCCAGTTCCCAAAGCAGCAGAATCAGGGAAAGCAATAATTTGTTTCTAGCACACAATCCTGGAGCAGTGTTGCTGCCCCTCTTCCAGGACACAGGTGGATTTGAGGGGAGTTGTGAAGATAGGCTGGTAAGGTGTCCAGGAACTACAGGAGGTGGACCCTCTACTTTTATAATTCCAAATGGAATTGGCTGAGACCTGAGAGCCCATTAGCTTTCTCAGTCTTGAGTAGAAGGAAGGGGGCGTGCTTATTCTGCAGGAGGGATTAGGACATTGACATGCCCAGTTCCGGAACAGACAATGGCCCTTCCCTAAAACCTGGACATTTAGATTTAAGGGAGACATAAACATCAGCCTTCTCCCTAGTCTTTTCAGGTCTACTCATGGGGTGGCACGTGGGTGGTGGCAGGGACTCCTCCTGAAGCTGCTCATTTCCCTGCCTGGAAATGAGGCCACGATTACCTCAATATTGTTAGCATATCATAATCAAGCGCAGATGGTTGTTTTAAATGGCCCAAGCTGCAGGGATATCACTAGAAATGAAAGCATTCCAAAGACTGTCTGAATCAATATTGTTTGATTATGGTAAAATACTGGAAATGAGATATCGTGTACTGTGTGTGTGCGTGTTGGTGTTGGTCATGGTAGTGGTGGAATTTTAGTCATGTTGGCCGTCACATTCTGAATTAAGGAAGCCCCTATTCCGGGATCCTGGACCCATCAGTTGATGATGTATTTTGCAGGGATGCACCCAAACTGCAGATTGGCCTGGGATTTCAGGGAGCAGTCTGGACCCACAGGTATCATTCAATATCCTTCTCAGTGGTCTCTTTCCCTTACGTTCGCTCATTCCTGCACACAGCACAGCCTTCTACCTTGTTGTCTCCCATCATGCAGCTCCTGGGTGTCCAGTCTAAGCTTGCATTCCAGCTGCTTCTCCCACAGGGTGCAGCCCCACTGAGTAGGGTGACCTTGTCTAGCTCCCCTGGCATGCTTGTGTATAACATTTTCCTTATCTTGCTTTATGAAGAGAGATCCTATACTTGTCTCTACCACCGTAAATTTGGAATAGGCTGGAAAGAAATCTCCTGTGCCTCTAACCACATCTTCTGGCCACATTTCCTATACAATGTGGCATTCCTACCTCAATCTGCCATTGCCAAATTTTGGACTTGATGCACTGTATATGTGACCTGCTCCCTCTGACCTCATTGCCCCCCTGTCCCCCACTACACAAAAGTCAATATCCAAGAAGTATGCAGAGAATGGACCAAGTTTGGAAAATCTCTCCCTCTCCTTCACAACCTTTCCCTCTTTAGTTGTTATTGAATATGTACATTCCATCAAAGCCCAGAGCTGGTTTTCAACTTTATAGGCATGGATTTGGAGCTGAGCTCCTGCTGAATGTCATGTTGGTCAGGCAGCAGGGTATCACAGAAGTTCCAGCTGAGCTGACATGACTTGAATAATGGCTTGGAATTAGGGGTGTGGAAAGTATCAGTACTTATCTCTGGTGTGGGTCATCTTCCTGCTCTGGAATACATTTTATTAGTGGAAAAGTAATTTGGAAATATTTTTCCTCAAGTAACATTTTTTTTTTTTTGACTGGGTCACATCAGCCATAGTCACAAATGGGATGCAACCCTCCAATATTTTTTGTTTCCGTGACTGAGAATTGTGATCCAGTCCACTGCACCAGCCCCCTATCCAGAGCCCTGTTGGCCTACTGTAACTGGCCCTTTGGATATGGAATGTGTGTAGCCAGGTTTCTGTCTTTCCTACAGGTCACACACCGCTAATGCTGCTGCTGCCCTGGCTCTAACTATCTCTCCGCAGCTAGCAGCTGCCGCTTGGCAGTTCCTGTCATGCTGCCATCACTCCATGAAGACCCTGCTCCTCCCACCAACCTTGCCTGAGAGTCACAGTGCTTTCCAAATCAATCTGGAAGGATATTTTTCTCCCAAAGTACATGTCTTTCAGCCAAGCTTAGAGCCCAAACATTACCTTGCTAATTCGGTTTTATAACTAGCTTGCTAGAGTCCTAGAGGAGCACCCTAATCACAGAATGAGTTCGGGTTCAGGAAATGAGCAAGATTGTCCAAATATCTGAAGCCTGGGGCTCTGACCATCAGCCCCAAAGTCTCTTTCCCTCTCTGCTAGGGATCCTGGAGCCCTCGTACAGTTGGGGTTTTCCTGGGTCTTCCTGGACACCCAGAATTCTCAGACATATTTGCAAAACTCCCATCAGCAGCATTTTTATTCAAATGGAACCTGTTGGGGACCCTTATGGATTTTTTTTTAGGCTAGACTCTAAAAAATATTGCATTTTTTAGAAAAATTTTTTAAAACAGCATTAGCTATAGCTATATTTGGGAGGCAAGAATTGTTTATTTTTTAATGTATGCGTTTCCTTAATTTTCTGCACTTTTTGTTAAAAAGGAGGGCAAAATAGGACTCAAAGAGCACAGCGGATGTTTAATGTTAAACCCGAGAACGTTTCCCAATCCCATTCACCGTCATTCCTCTCACTTAAGCATCTGTAGAATTGAGAACCATGTTTTCCAAAGTCCAAAAGTCTGAAAAATTTCTCCGTTGATTATTGGTTAAGTAAGCACCCATATGTTCTGTTTTACGGATCACACAAATCTGATGGGTCCCTTTCGTCTCTGTACTCTCTATTCTACATGGCTGCTTAGTCCTTTGTCAAGCGGAGCTGATCACTGCAGCCAGGGCTCTCATTACCTCTCAGCCCAAAGGGGTAAGTGATAGTTGTGATTCATCTTCTGGAGGCTCGACCAGCAGAGTTTTGCTCTTCTGGGGCCTGCTTAGGAACGGGATAGGAGAGGAGGTAGCTGCGGCCTCAGCAACTGTGAAGACTTTCTGGTTTCCACTGGAAACTCACTTCCCTCAGTCAACAGAAAAACAAACATAATTATCAAGTGGATGCTGTCATTGGTTAAGTACTGATAAGAGTTTTGCTGGAGGTTGTGGGGGACAAGGGAGAAAGGGGAAAAAATCTGAGTGGAAGGATTCAAATTCATTAGGATGGCTGATGGAGACTGTTAATGATTCAAAGCGTTTCTTTGGATCAGATGGTCACGGGGCAAGAAAATGTAAATTGAGCTTTGGCAGGAAACTTGCTTCTTCTTGCCGTCAGAGAGTCATGCGATTCTCAGGAATGGCAAACATCTGTTTGAAGGGCATCCCGATCTTGGATTGGCAGAGAACTCAGAAGAAACTGCATCAGGATTTGATGTGTAGTTTTCATTCAGGATAGCATGTGTGGTGAGTAGCATCATGGCTAAGTATTCGAAAATAGAGCTATATAGATATATTTTAATTTAATAAATATCAGTAAATATCTGTTGAGTGCCTACGGTGTGCCAGTTACTGTGCTAGGTGCTGGGGATACAGAGCTCGTTTTTTCTTGTGCAGCGTAGAGTTTGGTGGGCAGTTATGATGCAGTGTAATATGCACCAGTGGGAAAAGCGAAGCCTAGTGGTGTCACTCTCATGCAGGTTAACTGGATAGCTAGTCTGTTTTTTTCTCTATCTCTGGATGTGCTTCCATTAAAATATTGGCAGACCCTCCTGGCATGGTTATGTTGAGACTAAAATTATGAAAATAGTTTGAGATTCTATATGAGTGCAAGTTTGCTCCTGTAAACTTTGTGCCAGATGTTTTTCAGAACTCATTGTTTTTCATATCTTAGATAGTTAGAATGGTTCATATATAATCAACTGTGTAAGACCCCCAGTGGGGACTCGGGAAGTATCTTCTAATTAAGCATATTAATATCTGCAGTTAAATGTATGAATATTGGCACTAATTATGATAAAGAACTACAAATAGTCTCATATCATTTCAGGCCAGGCATTGCTGCCAAATGAGTTATGAAAAAGCTTTTGGTTCTCAAAGATTTTTTAAAATTTCAGAATGAAGATAAGGGATGGTGGACTTATAGTACTAATGAAGATCATTCACTGTGACCCAAATAGTTTATTGTTTCACGTAGACAGTGGAATAAAATTTCATTAAGTGTGTTGCCATGAATATACTGTATCTTTGCTCTGGATTATGTTTATCAGATTTAATTAGAAAATAGTTTTGACTTTCCCCTACAAACAAGTTTAATTGGGGGCAAAAGACAAGGAAACAAACATAAAAAACCTCAACATCTACTGCAAATCTTTTTCTATTCACGTTTATATTCTTTTCTCAGTCTTCAAGTCTACTGGAATCACTCTGCTGGTTTACTTCTTGTGAACCACAGCATGAAGTGGGAAACAGAATTCTGCCAGAGCCACACTAAAGTTTTGGAATTGGAGCCAGGAAGTATTTTATGTGATACACTAAATAACATAAAACCAACATCCCGGCCCATGGCACCAGTGGCATCAGCATCAACAACAGAATGAAAAGCAGGAGGCGTGAGGGAGATAAAGAAGGACAGCGGCGGTTCTGTGGTAGAATTCTTGTCTTTCATGCAGGAGACCTGGGTTCAATTCTGGCAGATGTACTTCATGCACAGCCACCATCCACCCCTCAGTGGAGACTTGCATGTTGCTATGATGCTGAACATGTTTCATTGGAGCTTCCAGACTAAGACAGGTGATGAAAGGCCTGGTGATCTACTTCCGAAAATCAGCCAGTGAAAACCCTATGGATCACAATGGTCGGATCTGCAACCAATCAAACACAAGACCTGGTAGCACAAGATGGCACAAGACCTGGTAGCCTCTTGTTCCACTGAGCACGAGTTAGGGTCAACTCCACAGCAGCTAACAACAACAGCAGCAGCAGCTAAATATAACCATATTGGCCTTGTTTCTATATTTCGAGTACTCCAAACTTTGTTGCAACTCAGAACTTTTATACTTTCCGTTTCCTCTTCCTAGAATATATTTTTCGTGTGACTTTTAAGTAACTACTCATTTAGGCCTCAGTTTATTTATTTTTTTTCCTTTTTTTTTTTTTTGTTGTGCTTTAAGTGAAAGTTTACAATTCAAGTTACTCTTTCATAAAAAAATTTATACATACAATGTTATGTGACCCTAATTGCTCTCCCTATACTATGACAGCACACTCCTCCCTTCCACCCAGGATTTCTCATGTCCATTCAACCAGCTCCTGACCCTCTCTGCCTTCTCATCTCACGTCTGGACAGACGCTGCCCTTTTAGTCTCATGTATCTGCTTGAGCTAAGAAGCACACTCTTCACGAGTATCATTTTATGTCCCATAGTCCAGTCTAATCTTTGTCTGAAGAGATGTAGGTCTCAGTTTAAATGGAACCTCCTGGGGGAGGTGGTCTTTGACCGTCCTATTTAATGTTGCTCACCTCTAGTTCAAACACCTCTAGTCACTCTTGATAGCATTACCCTATTTTATTTTCTTCAAAGCCTTTAAGTAAAATGACCGCGTTATTTATTTCTTTATTTATCTACTTGTTTATTATTTTTCTCCTTCACAGAGCAAACACCTTTCTGATTTGTTCAAAGGATCCTTAGTTCCTAGAGCAATGCCTAGCACATGGAGGGACTCAATAAATATTTATTGGATAAATGAATAACCCTTGCAATATTACTAGTCTCCCTACTTCATAATGTGTTGTGTCCCTCACGTCCTACATTCAGTGTTCCCTTTGTGACAAATGTCCCAGAAGAAAAAATATTGCAAACGTGGGAAACGTGATAGAGCATGAAGCATGGTAGAATATTAAATTAGCTTCATAAACTGTGAATCATAAATCGTGGTTGCATCTGTTCTGTGACAGAGTGAAAACAGCAAAAATTTCCACAAGATAGAAACTCATGAAGAGCCTACTACAATTATTTTGGATTGTCTCCCTCCTGCTCCACCCCTCAGCAACTATTTCAGTCATACTATGGCTTTCTGGCCACCACCCATCCGTCAGTTTATCATACTGTGGTAACTTGCATGTTGCTGTGATGCTGGAAGCTATGCCACCAGAATTTCAAACACCATCAGGGTCACCATCAGGGTCAGCAGAGCTTCTAGACTAAGAAAAACTAGGAGGAAAGGCCTGGTGAACTACTTCTTAAAATTAGCCAATGAAACCATCTGGATCACAATAGAACATTGTCTGACTTGCTTGCTTGGGATATGTCATCGGGATGGATCAATCACTGAAAGAGGACATCATGTTTGGTAAAGTGGAGGGCCAGCAAGGGCAAGAGAGACCCTCAGTGAGAGGGACTGGTGGCACAATAACCTCAACAACCGACTTGAACATGCTGGTGACCATGAGAATGACCCAGGACTAGGCAACATTTCATTCTGTTGTACATAAGGTCACCATGAGCCGGAGTTGACTGGATGGCGTCTATCTATGCCTTTCTGGAGGATGCTCGGGAATTTATTCATAAAAGGGATTGGTTTCCTCCAATCTAAAAGTTTCTGCCACATAGCCCAGTGCCTAGCACATAGGTCACTCAACAATTATTTGTTGACAATCAACTGATTGGTTACTCACAGCATATTCAATCATGGGAGTGATCACATAAACACTGAGAGAATCATGGCCCAGTCAAGTTGACACACAATCTTAACCATCACAGTCCACCCCTTGTCAACTTGGCACATGTAGACATCTCCTGAAACCATACATAATCTCTGAATAAAGACAATTATAAAGTCATACTTGAGCCTAACATGATACAACTAACACACGTACAACTGAAAACACACTAGCGCCATTTACATCTTATATTTTATAAGTGAAGGAAACAAAAATATTTGATGCACACATGCAAAGCAGAAATACTCGTAACAATTACAGTCCCCATTTCTGCAACTGGTCATGTGGCAGTAACTGGTATTTAGAACTACCTTCTTCCACTACCCATTCCATATTCCCTTTGCCCTCAACACGCACCCAGCTGGTCGTAGTTCTTTGCCTGGTGGGGTGACCCAAACTTTCATTCCTGAAGGGTCTGGGTCATTAGGGGTCATGTCAGAATTGGGTTGCTGTAGTTTTCCATTGACTTTAATCACAGGGCACGGTATTACTAAGAGACGCCCTAAGGGATCTGCTGCATTCCAGACATACTCTTTTTGTATGTAACAGCAGTACGATTTCCTCTGGGTAATCAGGATCAATCACACCAGCCAGTATTGTAACTCCCTTCTTTGCCTGTTGATCCAGAGGCAGAAGGAGCCCAAAGTGGCCAGGTGGCATTCTTAGCTTCCAGTTCAATGGGATCAGTGATGTGTCTCCAGGTGGGAGCATTCCTCCCTTTGAAATTAAGACCTCTAAACCTGCAGAGCAGAAGGTTGTGGGGACAGGAAGCAAAAATCTTGCAAGTGGGTCAGTGGGGGTAATAGTGAGTGGTGCCACTCCAATTTCCATCCCTTGATTCCTGGACTCATGAATTCTGGCTATGGGAGAAACAGCACCATATATTGGATGCTAGTTCAGAGTATATACAACCTCCTGGAGAACATTGCCCCAACCCTGCAAGGTAATGCCACCTAGCTGGTGCTGTAATTGTGTCTTTGGAAGGCCATTGCATCGTTCTATCAAGCCAGCTCCTTCAGGATGATATAGTAAGACCAGTGAATTCCTTGAGCATGGGCCCACTGCCACACTTCATTTGCTGTGAAGTGAGTCCCTTGATCCAAGGCAATGCTGTGTGGGATACCATGATGGTGAATAAGGCATTCTGTAAGTCCATGGATGGTAGTTTAGACAGAAGCATTGTGTGCAGGGAAGGCAAATCCATATCCAGAGTAAGTGTCTATTCCAGTAAGGACAAAATGCTGCCCTTTCCATGATGGAAGAGGTCCAATGTAATCAACTTGCCACCAGGTCACTGGCTGATCACTTAAAGGGATGGTGCCACATTGGGGACTCAGTGTTGGTCTCTGCTGGCAGATTGGGCACTCAGCAGTGGCTGTAGCCAAGTCAGCTTTGGTGAGTGGAAGTCCATGTTGCTGGGCCCATGCATAACCTCCATCCCTGCCACCATGGCCACTTTGTTCATGAGTCCATTGAGCAATGACGGGAGTAGCTGGGGAAAGAGGATGACTGGTTTCCACAGAACACATCCTCCTATCTACTTGATTGTTAAAATCATCCTCTGTGAGGTCACCCTTTGGTGAGCATTCACATGAGACACAAATATTTTCACATCTTTGGCCCATTCAGAGAGGTCTATCTGCATACCTTTTCCCCATAAATCATTGTCTCCAGTTTTCCAATCATGTTCTTTCCAAGTCCCTGACCATCCAGCCAAACCGTTGGCCACAACCCATGAATCAGTATATAATCTCACATCTGGCCATTTCTCCTTCCAAGCAAAGTGAACAACCATGGGCACTGCTCACAGTTCTGCCCATTGAGAGGATTTCCCTTCACCACTGTCCTTCAGGGAGGTCCCAGATACGGGCTGTAGTGCTGCCACTGTCCACTTTCAAGTGGTGTCTACTTATCGAGCAGAACCATCTGTAAACTAGGCGCGAGTTTTCTCTTCTTCAGTCAACTGATCATAAGGAACTCCCCATGAGGCCGTAGATGCAGACTGGGAGATGGAAGGTAATGTGACAGGAGTGGCGACCATGGGCATTTGGGCCACAGGGACGTTTTGGGTCTCCAGGAATCAGTGTCGTTCAGAGCCAGTATCCAGTAATCCCCAAAAAGTCTGATTATTTCCTTTTCCCCAAAGAACAGTCACTCTTGTAAAAGGCCATAGATCCCTTTAGGGAAGGCCAGGAGAAAGACTAACAGTAAAAGTTTTTGGCATTGTACTGGAGTCCTTCCTCAAAGGAACCCAGTTTCCCCTTCATTCAAGGGGTTGGGGGTCTTTAAACTTGCTCAAATCTGGGAATTGACTGAGGGACCGTGACTCTATATTCTGGCGATTTGAGTTAGACTGCTGTTCACCTGACCTAGAATTCATCCATTTGTACAGATCAAGTAAATGTTTAGTAGATTTCCTATCTATTTCACTCCTAGGTACACCATGACTAAGTAGCCAACACATAAGTCCGTACGAGTCAGACTATTTTGATTACTGCCTTGACTCTCCTGTCCATTACTGTAACCACACCCACCTTGTCTGTGTTGATTGAGTGCAGCCTCTAGGCCTCTACTACCACAGGGTCCAATCAGCCCCATTGTAGTTAGATGCCTTAATTAAGTTAGGGCAGTTCCCACTATCAAATCTGTCTTACATAAAATAGCAATCACAGCAGTCTTCAAGGATGCTGGAGCTCCCTTCACAAATTTGTTCCTCACAGTTGTGGTAAAAGGTGTGTCTTCTGGGCACTTTGTGTGTGGGTCTGTGGGTCTAACCTGATAAATCCACTCTAGCATGCCAATTTCCCTAAGCCTTTGGATACCTTCTTCTACAGTATACCAAGGCAGGTCTGGTACTTCAACTTGATTTAGTGTAGGCCACCTCGTAATCCATGCTTCAGCAACCCAACCAAATAAACTATTAGATCCTTTCCTAACTTCTCCAGCAGAAACACTGAATGAACAATCTGTGCTTAGTGGGCCCATATCAATAAGCTCAGACTGATCCATCTTTATGTTCCTTGCACTATTATCCCACACCCTTAATAGCCATTCCCACACATATTCCCCAGGTTTCTGTTTGTACATATTAGAAAAATCAAGCAGTTCTTTTGGAAGTTAAGTGTACGTCCTCCTGGGTGACACTTTGTACTTCACCTTTTGGGGCCTGCTGGGACTTAAGTCTAGAAGCCAGAATCGGTAGTGTGGAATTGCTTTGAGAACATTCAGCATTGTCTTGTACAGCATCTGCCCCAGGCGATGCCCTAGGCAATGACTCAGGCAAGGGCTGTTTAGAGGCAGCTGGGCCAGGGCTAATCTCATTAGATGAGAGTGGAGGGGCTAATGGTTTTTCTGGGCAGGGTGGCTTAGCAGATAAACATGAAGTAATCTCTTCAGATGGAGTGGTTCTGCTGGCAGGAGTGATTCAATGGAATTTAAGGGCTCTGTGCCCCCAGCTTCCTGATTATCTGCCCATATGTCCCCAATCCAAGTTTTAGGATCCCATTTCTTCCCAATCAATGCCCTTACTTTAACTTCAGACACCTCTCGAGGTTGGCAATTGAGCTGGCATTGTAATTCAGCTGCTCTTACAATAAGATTCTGGGTTTGGTTTTCAGCAATTTCAGCTCTGTTACTACAAGAAATAAGTCTTTCTTTCAAAGCACAAGTGAAAGCCTTGAGGTCATTTATGCGGCACTTGAGCTTTGACTCTGAAGCTCTGCGTACATCTCTTTCTTTCGCCAGTTTGCCTATCGAAAGTAGGACCAACCAACCAGCTTCCTTATACTTCTCATTCTGACAAAACTGTAGAAAGATATCACACGTGTATTTACCGCGAGCCTCGCCTTTCACCAATACCTGATCTACTGGTGTAGGTTTTTTGTATTTTGAGTATTTGTATCGCCACCTCTTGCCATGGATTAGCAGTGCCCTCTTTACTGCTAGAAGTAGAGTCATCAACATCTTTAAGAGTAACCAGACTTGACAACCAATTTAGAAAACTCATCCTTACAGTTTTGTTTCTCTAGAACCACTTTCAGTACCAAATTCTGTCTTAGTCATCTGGTGCTGCTATAACAGAAATGTCACAAGTGGATAGCTTTAACAAAGAGAAATTTATTCTCTCACAGTCTAGTAGGCTACAAGTCCAAATTCAGGGTGTCAGCTCCAGGGGAAGGCTTTCTCTGTTGGCTCTGGAGGAAGGCCCATGTCATCAATCTTTCCTTGGTCTAGGAGCTTCTCTGTGCAGGAACCTCAGGTCCAAAGGACACACTCTGCTCTTGGCACTGCTTTCTTGGTGGTATGAGGTTCCATATGTCTCTGCTCACTTCTCTCTTTTATATCTCAAAAGAGACTGGCTTAAGACACTACCTAATCTTGTAGACCTCGTCAGTATTACTGCTGGTAATCCATCTTATTACATCATAGCGATAGAATTTACAACACACAGGGAAATCACATCAGATGATAAAATGGTAGACAGTCATACAATACTGGGAATCAAGGCCCAGACAAATTGATACACACATTTTTGGGGGGACATAAATCAATCCTGCTGTTATCTGAATAGTGGCGGCATAGCTTCTAGCATCACAGCAACACACAAGCCCCCACAGTATGACAAGCTGACAGACACTTTGGGGATTCTTCAGTACAGAACCTTGTTTAACCCTCCTGAAGATATAATAGTAGTTTTAGACGTAGACCTAACAAATAGTTCTAGAACACAGACACCCAGATTTAGGTTTCTCTGATGAACTTCTCCTGATTCTACTCACTCCACTCACCTCATGACTCAGTGTCTTTTTTTCCTCTTTCTTATTACCAATTTTGACTGCTGCTTCTGTGAGTGCTTTGAGTTCAAACCCTGCAGGAGAATTGAGAACTAATCACTATGCAGTTTACAGGACAGCAACAATTTCCTGTACTTCCTTCCCCTTGTATCTTTACCATAAAATACTATCACCCAAGGGCATGTGTACTAATTTCCTAGGGTTTCTGTAACAAAATACCACAAAGTGAGTGGCTTTAAGTAACAAAAATTTATGTCTCACAGTTCTGGAGGCTGAGAGTCTGAGATCAGGGTGTCAGCAGTGTTGATTCCATCTGAGACTCTGAGAGAAAATCTTTTCCATGCCTTTCTCCTTACTTCTGGGAGCTCCAGGCCTTCCTTGGCTTGCAGCTGCAGTATCACGTGGCATCCTTCCTCTGTCTCCCTATTTCTGCGTATTTTCTCCTCTTTTATAAGGACACCAGTCCTTACATGAGATATAACGACTATTAACTAGTAAACCATGAGGACACGGAAAGAAGACCCTCGGGCAACACCGGCCAACCTTTCTGGTGAAGATAACTGCATTGCGGCTCTCCGACTGTGGTGCTCAAGTACCTCCAAGGCACACGAAATCCAAATTGGTTCTTAAAATGCAAAGAATGCCCCAAAGTTGAAGTCAGAGTAGTACATCAACCTACTAGAAAAGTTAAAATCTCATAATGCTAATTGGAGTACCACGGGGTAGGACTGTCTTACTCCTTCCCCTCCCATATTCTCAGCTTTGTCATCATACAGCACTTAAAAAAATTGTGTGTGTGTGTGATTAAAATATATATAACAACATACAGCGCTTTTTACACCCACTGTTTGTACCTGAATCAGTGCTAGATATGACTGAAATCATCAAACAATAGCTCAGACTCAGTTTGCAGATTTTGACGCTCTACATGGTAAGACTCCGAGATGGCTTCTACATTTCTGTCACCCTTCCCCCTCCCTCCACAATCACACCTTTTTTCATGATTTGCCAGGATCCCCAGTTGGAATGGTGGTGCTGTCAGTCCTGGTGCCTTTCATTCTACCTAGGGACTTGTCTCAGTCCTCACAATACTCAAGATCATCCAAACCTTGAAGGAAAGTAGTTGTCTAACAATAGGATGAATACATAAATGATAGACTTTTCTGTAGCACCTACAATGAGGATTCCAAGGGATTTATAATGGTGTGAGAAAAAGCTTTTGAGAGAATATTTAATGAAAAGAGCAGAATTGCAAATTATATATTCAATCTGACTCTAATTGTCTAAAGACAAAAACTTAAAGGAAATACACCAAGAGTTAACAATAGCATTCTTGGGTAGTGGATTATAAGTGATTCATAAAAAAAAAAGTATGTTCTATAGTTTTTGAAAATATGTACAGATGAGCCTGTGTTATTTTTTTAAATGACCGTAAAATAAAAGGTAGCTTTTTCTACAAAGTCTTTGGAAAACTGGCTGTGCAGAGTGAGTTCCAAGCCCAAGCCCTGCCCTCTGAGAGCTTCCATCCAGTCTGAGAGGCACTGTCTTAGGCTGGATTCTCTAGAAAAAGAAAACCAGTGAAGTGTCTATCTATCTATATACAGAGACAGATTTATAGCAAGGAAATGGCTCACGTGGTTGTAGAGGCTGGAAAGTCCCAAGTCCATGGGTCAGGTTGGAGGTTTCTCCCAACTCATGTGGCTGCAGGGGCTGGAAAACCCAAGATTCAGGCCACGAAGGTTGACTGCAGGATTCAGAGCAGGCAAAAGCCAGTGAGCTTTGCCATAAAGTCCAAATATATTGGATACAGGCCAACCCCCAAGGAAACTCCCTTTCAACTGACTGGCTACTCATAGCAGATCCCATCATGGAGGTGATCACATTATAGCAGATCTCATCGTGGAAGTGATTACATCATTATACACCTGCCAAACTACATCATAACTGCCAAACCACTGAGAATCATGGCCCAACCAAGTTGACACGTAACATTAAGGATCACAGGTACTTAGGTGACCCTGAAGCCCATGTTCAGAACAAGAGCAGGAAAGGGAAGAGGAGAGTGAGTAGCAAAGTTAATAAGATTTGAGCCAGAGGAAATCTGGAGATCCACCCTGAGCAACCTTTTTTAGTGAGCTGTTTTTTCCCTGACTGCAGTATCCAACTTGTTTCAGACCCAGTGTCTTATCTCAAAATATACTCTGTACACTTTGGTTGTTCTCCATGCCCTACTCTTTGCTCCTTAAGCCCTGGCACTAGAAGCAGAGGAAGCAAGAAACGTTTTCAGGCCACCACTGTGCCCTTGTAGATCCTCGCGTTGCCTCTGGCCTTTCTCAAGTGATCGTCGTGAGGCTGTGCTGTGACTATCCCCACATAGTTAATCACTTCATTTATTTGTACACATGTATGCACATGTACACATGCACTCCCTAAAAACATATATTGGTCTCATGCTAGGTACATGGTTTGGCATAGCATTCATTCACTCAGTCAGTCAACCAATTGTGCCTCTACTTTGTGCCAGGTTTTACTCTGGATGCCAGGAATTCAGGGGTAAACCAGATACAAAAAGTCCCTTCCTTTTCAGGAAGGGGAATTGAGATTTGGGGAGTTATTTGCTACCTCAGCACTACCTAACTCATTCCTGACAATTATAGAACTCTAACTTACAGATTATTCTGGAATGCTGGCTTTAACATATCTGTATGACATACCTGTATTTCACATACTTGTATGTCACAAAGCCTACTTAAACATGATGAAATAGTTTGATGTAAAGCTGTGCAAGGTCATACATAGTTTTCCAAAATTCTTTTAATGGGTAAAACAAGGAAAGACAGTTGAAGACAACTATTTTAGGGTAAAATAGAATGCACTTAGGGAAGTGCTAGGACCATGGCTGTGGGACTGGGATTTCTCTGAATGAAGCTAATGGGGGCTTAGGGGACCAAACTGGAAACCCAGGATAATCCTTAAAATCTGGACACAATTGGAAATGGGAAGATAAAAACAAATCCCATAAAGTTAAATAACCATGTTCAATGCAAATGTAAGTCAAATTTAAACTACAGTCTCAGTTCACTTAGCATGGATTTTCCCTTGCAGTAGGAGCTGAGGTTTCTAATTTAGACAGTTATCACTTAGAATTCATAACTTTCTAACACACCAAAAAGAATTGGTCGATGTTCAACCATTTCAGGAGGTAGTACTGAAGGAACCAATAGTACTGAATATAATGAAACAAGAGATCCAAGCTGCACTGAAGGCACTGGTGAAAAACAAGGCTCCAGGAATTGACGGAATACCAATTGAGATGTTTCAACAAACAGATGCAGCGCTGGAAGTGCTAACTCATCTATGCCAAGAAATTTGGAAGACAGCTACCTGGCCAACCGACTGGAAGAGATCCATATTTGTGCACATTCCAGAGAAAGGTGATCCAACAGAATGCAGAAATTATCAAACAATATCATTAATATCACATGCAAGTAAAATTTTGCTAAAGATCATTCAAAAGCGGCTGTAGCAGTATTTCCACAGGGAATTGCCAGAAATTCAAGCTGGATTCAGAAGAGGATGTGGAACCAGGGATATCATTGCTGATGTCAGATGGATCCTGGCTGAAAGCAGAGAATACCAGAAAGATGTTTACCTGTTTTATTGACTATGCAAGGGAATTTGACAGTGTGGATCATAACAAATTATGGATAACATTGCGAAGAATGGGAATTCCAGGGTACTTAATTGTGCTCATGAGGAACCTATACATAGACCAAGAGGCAGTCATTTGAACAGAACAAGGAAATACTGCGAGGTTTAAAGTCAAGAAAGGTGTGCATCAGGGTTGTATCCTTTCACCATATTTATTCAATCTGTATGCTGAGCAGATAACCCAAGAAGATGGACTATATGAAGAAGAAAGGGGCATCAGGATTGGTGGAAGATTCATTAACAACCCGTGATTTGCAGATGATACAACCTTGCCTGCTGAAAGTGAAGAGGACTTGAAGCACTTACTGATGAAGATCAAAGACCACAGCCTTCAGTATGGATTACACCTCAGCATAAAGAAAACAAAAATTCTCACAACTGGACCAATAAGCAACATCTTGAAAAAACGGAGAAAAGATTGAAGTTGTAAAGGATTTCATTTTACTTGGAACCACAATCAACACCCGTGGAAGCAGCAGTCAAGAAATCAAACGATGCATTGCATGGGGGCAAATCTGCTGCAAAAGACCCCTTTAAAGTGTTGAAAAGCAAAGATGTCACTTTAAGGACTAAGGTGCGCCTGACCCAAGCCATAGTGTTTTCAATTGCTTCATATGCACGTGAAAGCTGGACAATGAATAAGGAATACTGAAGAATTGATGCCTTTGAACTACGGTGTTGGCAAATAATATTGAATATACCATGGACTGCCAGAAGGATGAACAAATCTGTCTTGGAAGAAGTACAGCCAGAATGCTCCTTAGAGGCAGGGATGGCGAGACTTCATCTCACACACTTTGGACATGTTATCAGGAAGGACGAGTCCCTGGAGAAGGACATCATGCTTGGTAAAGTAGAGGGTGAGCCAAAAAGAAGAAGCCCCTAGACCAAATAGATTTACACAGTGGCTGCAACAATGGGCTCAAGCATAACAACAATTGTGAGGATGGTGCAGGACCAGTGTTTTGTTCTGTTGTACATAGGGTCACCATGAGTCGGAATCAACTCGACAGCACCTAACAATAAGAACAACAACATTTAAAAATGTATGTTATTTATTGTCTGTGTCCCCTAATGGAAAATAAACTCCATGAGGGCAGAGGTTTTTGCATTCTTTGTTCACTACAATATCTCCAGGACCTAAAATAGCTACTGGTACGTAGTATTAGTACCAGTACCCATTGCTGTTGAGTCTATTCTAACTCATAGTGGCCCCATGTGTGTTAGAGTAGACTGCTCCAGAGGATTTTCAGTGGCTGATTTTTTGGAAGTAGATTGTTACCCTCTCTTCTGAGGGGCCTCTGTGTGGATTCAAACTGCGAAGCTTTAGGTTAGCAACCGAGTTTGTTAACTGTTTGCACCACCAAGGGACTCCACAGGCACATAGTAGATGCTCAATATTGTTTGAATGAGGGAAAGAATGCCACACTTGTCCCTCTTCTCTCAGCTCCCTTCACCCCAGGCAACTAGTGTTATTAGGCCCTGGGAGGAGAGTATTATTTAAACAGACTACCAGTTTGACTTTGGAGCTGCAGGTGTGTCTCTGAGTGCTCACAGCTTAGGGGAGGGACTCTGCCTACCAGGAAATAGCTGGTGCCATCTCCCAGCTGCCATGTTGGCTGCAATTGTCACTGGCCCTCTTAGTCTCATAAGGACATAGGTGCCTTTCCTGATTGTGGAGTAAAAGAGGAATTGGGCAGCTCTGGCTAAACTCTGGAGACCAGACTTGGGCCTTTTGGAGGCTTGGAACTTTGGGAAATATACACCTTCTATACCATGCAATGAAGTCCATTTCTTCAGCTCACTGCTCTATCTTGATAGGCAGGGAACCTGGCAGCAAATATTCTTTCTGTAAGTGAATGTGTAAAAACAGCTGCAGACAGTCCTCAGTGTCACAAATGCTAGGAACCTCTGTTTTTGGAGTGGACTTGATGCGTGACTCTTGAGCAGGATGCTCTGACTCCTGGCCAGGGACAAAGTTCAGGGGCCGGGACCCTGTCTCATCTCAGAAGAGACTTGTCAAAAATACCCAAGTATCCAAACATCCACGTAGAATATCTGGGGGTGAAACAGAATTTTCCATCACTTCCTTCATAGAGAAATAAGGCAGGAGCCCTGGTGACACAATGGTTGAGTGCTCAGGTGCTAACCTAACCGTCGGTGGTTTGAACCCACCAGCAACTCCATGGGAAAAAGACCTGGTGATCTGTTCCCATAAGGATTCAAAACCAGATCAAACTCATTGTTGTCGAGTTGATTCCAACTCAAAGCAACAGCCTAGGAATCCCTATGGGGAAGTTCTACTCTGTCCTGTAGGGCTGCTATGAGTTGGAATCGACTTGATGGCATACAATAAGATACCTGGATTTACATTTGTGGAAATTTACAATTTACAAGTATTAGAGAGAGAAGAAATTAATACTCAATTGAATATCCATTATCCCTAATACATTAATTAGCAAGCTATGCTCCAGAAAGCTTAAATAATGTGCCCAAGACCACACAGCTAGTAAGGGGGCGGGTACTTAATTAGTTTTAGAAAATTAGAGCAGGATTCTTTGCCTCCAAACAAATGTCCCCAAAGTCCATTTTATTTTGATGCCTACAAGTCCACATTTTAGGTTTCATTCTGTCCCTTTAAATCTCTTGGGCCAAGAGACTATATCTTTGGATTTCCAGTAACTAACACAATGTGTGGAAACGCTGGTGGTGTAGTGGTTAAGAGCTGTGGCTGCTAACCACAAGGTCGGCAGTTTGACTCCACCAGGCATTCCTTGGAAACCCTATGGGGCAGTTCTACTCTGTCCTATAGGGTCACTGTGAGTCAGAATCAACTCAACAGCAAAGAGTTTTTTTTTTTTTTTTGGTAACAAAATGTGTAACACATCACAGACTCAATAAATACTTGTTGGATAAACAGAAGAAAAAACTTATCTAGTCACTAACACTCTGTGAATTAGAATTTGTCTATTGATTAATTGTTTCTTCATATTACAATAGCATATTGACTAATTACAACAGTTTAACAGTTACCATGACTTCCCCATTTCAGTTCATGGCAATGTAATTCTTCCATTTGCTCAACCCAAATCCTTGGAGTCATCCTTTACTCTTCACCTCTTCTCAATCCTTACATATAATATGCCATTAAATCCTATTGGTTCGACCTTCAAGAGATGTCCGGATCTGACCAATTCTCACCACCTCCCTTGTTACCACCCTGGTGCAAGCCATTGTCAGCTCCTACCTGGATCATTACGGTGGCCTCCTAACTGGCCTCCTGCTTCTGCCCTTGACCCCTGCAATCTTTTCCCCAGCCAGCAGACAGAAGAATCCTATAAAAACATGTCAGATCACATCACTCCTCTGCTCAAAACCCTTAATTCAGAACACAAGACAAAGCTCTACATGATCTATGCTCCCTATCACCCAGGCCTTCCCTGAAACTATCTGACCTTATCTCCTACTGTTCTGCGCTCTTTCTCTGGTATTTTTGACAATGAAAGATTCATATTAATTTCTGTTTTATTTTCTTGTTGGAGGCTGTTATTTTCGATTTGTCTAGATACTATGGTACTATGATTTTATAAAGGTTATCCTATAATTTATTAACTTCTTACTATGTGCCATAACGTCATTTAATTCAGTGGTTTTCAGCTCTGGCTGTACATTAGAATCCCCTTGGGAGCTTTTAACATATATATATATATATATCCCAGTGTCTAGGACTCACATCCAGAGATTCTGAATTAATTGGTTTGTGGAGGGTGGGTGGCTGTTGGCGTCAATATTTTTTAAATGTTCCTCAGGGAAGTCTAACGTTCCATTGGAACTGAGAAGCACTTATTTAACCCTTTAAGAAATATCCTGAAGTATGTGGTTTTGTTCCCATTTTGAGCTTTGGTATGGCGGGGACTTCACATGTCTTTCACTGCTATAGCTTTAGTGCCTAGTAGGAGTACCTGGCATAAAATTATTGCTCAATAAATATTTTTTAAATGAATGAGGTTAACTGAGTCTTTAAAAACCGAGATATTTTGCCCAAGGTCACACAGCAAATAAATGACAAGAATTGTAATTCACATGTCTCCAAGGCCCATATGCTTTTTTTTTTAATTGTGGTGAAGATATACATAACAAAACATACAGAAATTCAACAATTTCTACATGTACAATTCACCGAAATTGATTACATTCTTCAAGCTGTGCAACCATTCTTACTATCTTTTTCCAAATTATCCCACCACCAGGAACATACACACAATAAACTCCAAACAAAAAACACCCTTTTCCCCCTCTTTTCTACCCTTGGTAACCACTAATAATTTTTGGTTTCTGTATATTTGCTTATTTCATGTAAGTGAAATCATGCACTATTTGTCCTTTTGTGACTGACTGACTTCGCTCAGCATAACGTTTTCTAGGTTTGTCCATGTTGTGGCATACATCAGGACTTCATTCCACTTTATGGATGAATAATATTTCGTTGTATGTATATATCACATTTTGTTTATGCATTCATCGGTTGATGGACATTTTGGCAGTTTCCACCTTTTGGCTATTTTGAATAGTGCTGCAATGAACATTGGTGTACATGTGTCTATTCACATCACTGCTTTCAGGTATTTTGGGTGTATACCTAAGAGTGGAATTGCTGGGTCATATGATAGTTCTATGTTGACCTTTCTGAGGAACCGCTAAACTGTTTTTGACAGTGGCTGTACCAGTTTACATTCCCACTAGCAATGGATGAGAGTTCCTGTTTCTCTGCAACCTTGCCAACACCTAATGTTTTCTAGTTTTTTGATCGTTGCCATTCTAAAGAAGACCAACATTCTTAACAACAACAAAACAAAAATAAAAAACAAACATAAACCAATGGCCATCAAGTCAGTTTCCACTCATGCGACCTCATGTGTGCAGAGTAGAACTGCTCTGTAGTGTTCTCATGGTTTTGACCTTTCAGAAGCAGATCACCAGTCATTTCCTCCAAGGTGCCACTGGGTGGGCTTGAACTGCCAGCCTTTCAGTTAGTAGCCCAGCACTTAACCATTTGCATCACTATCTTGCTAGACCCTCACCCATACAGCAGGTGGAAGTGAAAGATGGGAAGGTAGGGGACACTGAAGATAACTTTTTCCTGTTTTACGACTGCTCCTAGGTTTTGACAAAAATGAGACTGCTTGTTAAAATGGATTAAAACTGATAGTACGCATATTTCAAGCATATTTGGTGAGACCAAATCCTTTGGGAGAAGAATGGATTAAGTTGAGGGAGAAGGCTAGTAATTTTGTTTTCCCTGAACTGAAATGACTCATACTATGTTTTTGGGCTAAAACAAAATCTTTCTGTCAAAATTCTATTTTATAGTAATTGGACCACAAGTCATTTCTGAAACAGCATAAACCTATGTTTCCTGAGATGAAAGTGTAGGCCACAAACCATGTCATGAAACTTCACATATATTATAATGTGGTGAACCTGTGACTTTTAAATTTTTGTTGACTTAATAATAGAGGTTTTCCATAAAACACTCTGTGTACGGGTATATGAGTGTTGGTTGTTTGTATGAGAGAAACAGAAAGATTGCAGAAACACAAATGGGAAGGGAATTATGCCAAGAACCAAACAATGTAATAACTGAACACCTTTGGAAAAGGGTGGGGGGCTTTAGAAACCTGAAAGCATGATTTTTGTGTCACAATTGAGTCTCTAGTACTGTGTCAACACCTTTTATTAAAGTTTATTTCCAGAATCTTTATTGGAGAAAAATTTCAGAAACCATTGTGGAATTTACATGAAATAACTTTTTCTAAATAAAAAAGTAGATCAGTGCCATTTACAAGTTAACCCATTAAACAGAGTTTGAATACTACAAAAAAAAAAAAAAAAAAAGGACCATGCAGACCTAGGGATTGTTCTCCATGGCAAGACAGACATTTGTTTCGCAGGTCAAGAGGAGTTTTTGAATAATAAAATAATGAATATAGTTCTTTTTTGTTCATGCTTAAAATAATATCACTTACCCAAACTTCATAATTTTCTACAAATTTACTTGTCATTCAAACTTCTCTTGTGAATATATTGAGTTCCTTTTGCTAACCTTCACAAATCTGATTTCCCAAAGTTTTTCTTTTGTGTGTGTTTGGGAAACAGTTTAGAACAATGGTTAATAACTTGGGCTTTGTAGGTGATTTTTGCTTCTGAGTTGTTGCTGTTGTTGTTAAGTGCTGTTGAGTCCGTTCTGACTCACAGTTACCCTATGTACAACAGAATAAAACACTGTCTGGTCCTGCACTGTCCTCACAATCGTTTCTATGTTTGAGCCACTGTGTCAATCTATCTCATCCAGGGTCTTCTTTTTCACTAACCCTCTACTTTACCAAGCATGATGTTCTTCTCCAGGGGCTGGTTCCTCCTGATAACATGTCCAAAGTATGTGAGACGAAGTCTCGCCATCCTCGCTTCCAAAGAACACTCTGGCTGTACTTTTCCAAGACAGACTTATTTGTTCTTCTGGTAGTCCATTGTGTATTCAGTGTTCTTCTCCAACACCATAATTCAAAGGCATCAATTCTTCTTCTGTCTTCCTTATTCATTGGCCAGCTTTCTCATGCATATGAGAAAAATGTAAATAGCATGGCTTGGGGCGGGTGACCATAGTCCTCAAGGTGATATCTTCACTTTTTAACACGTTACAGAGGTCTTTTGCAGGATATTTGCCCAAAGCAATACGTCGCTTGATTTCTTGACTGCTGCTTCCATGGGTGTTGATTGTGGATCCAAGTAAAACGAAATCCTTGACAACTTCAATATTTTCTCTGTTTATCATGATGTTGCTTATTGTTTCTGGGTAGGATGTAAAAAGTCATGAAAGGTCTTTTCTCCTACGGAAGCACAAAAAAAACCTAGAAAAAGTCATATTTTTCTATGGGACTAGTGAAAGGTGTGTTTACACAGGAAGCCTTGATGAACTGAATTCCAAAGAGAAAGGAGCCCTTTACAAGTGCACAGAGAGCTATGGCAGCTTCTATACCTGGGGCAGCTTCCTGATCTGGCTAACGTGAGTCTGATAGAGAGACAGAGAATTATAAAGTCAATGGGAAATAAGGTAATCCTTGGACCAAGCGGGCTGTCAGGACAAATTAGAGTCTGGAAAAGTCTCAAACTCAGGGACAGATTACTAGGTTCAGAAATTCTTCCCCCCTTACCATGAGTTTTGCAAAGAAAGTAATAGTGGTGGAAGGGCTGGTAAGCAGAGAGTTTGCTGAGTCCTATGCATTCCTGTGGTATTTGGATTCCAGATTCCTGTCTGAAATGAATCCAAATATGAACCAAAAATATCTGAAACTACAGCCAGCTCCCTCCCAGCTCATCTACTAAAAACATAAAAAAGGCTGTGGCTCAGGTCAGGGATTGGGCTAATTACAGGTGATTTCAGTCTAATTAAAGCTGTAACCCAACACCAGCCCAACTTGACTTTAAAAGGAATATGAATGATCAGCTCCTCTCCAATTTCCAGATAGAGAAAAGGGTGTGCATTCTCTGGAAAAGAAAACAAAATAATCAAAACAAAATATTATACTTCAATTACCACCGTTCTTTTATATGCAATGTTTTATACCAAATACAGCAATATAATAAAATAATTATGTGACTTACTAAGAAGCAGAAAAATGGGGTCTATAAGAAGAAGAAAAGATAGTCAATAGAAACAGACCCTAGATTACCCAGTTATTAGAACAGACGAGGATTTTAAAACACTGCTATAACTATTTTAAAATTTTGGGAAACGAGGTGGGGCCAAGATGGTGGAGTAGTCGGATGCTTCTGGTGGACCCTCTTAGAACAAAGTCCGGAAAAAACAAGTGAATCGATTACATATGACAGTCTAGGAGTCCTGAACATCAAAGGCAAAGTTGAGGAACCAGACTGAGTAGCAGAGGGAGGGAGAGACACCTTGGAAGCAGCAAGGAGTTGCCAAGCCTGACTTGGCGAAAGCCTGAGCCCTTCAGGCCTGATCAGCTCATGGGTGGGCGGTGAGGCAGGCAAGCAGCAGTGCTTGGGAGGTGCATTTTCGGCGTGGGAGAGACCCAGTGGCAGAGAGTCTACTCGGCCACCCAGAACCAGTGAGAATAAGCCCTCGATCAGAGAAAGATAAGTACCCGATCGGAGAAAGATAAGTACCAGTGTCCGGCCTACCGCTCAGATCAAAAACACCCCCCTTAGGGAAAAACTTCTCTCCCGTTTACCTCCCCGCTCCCTGATCAGCACTGGGTCCCAGACTGGCTTCAGCAATTGCCGAGTCCCCTGGGCCAGAAGTAGGACCCATCACACGCACTGAGCCATTCTCCCAGCCTTGGAGAGTGAACAACTTAACTAACAGGGGAAAAAATAAGCTGCCGGTTCCCCTAAACCAAGAACTCAGGGTAGGCACAGCTCCTTTGCCTTTGACTGCCTTTCCCCCTGTATAGACTTGTGTGGGCCCATTTCAACAGTGTAGGTCCTCGTTACCGCAGTACAACAGGGTATATACCTGAAGTCTAACTTCAACCGTTTCAGCTGTGAAGTGGCAGGTTTGTGACATTTGACACTGCTCTGCCCATTAAGCAGAGTATTCACCTACCCATATAAGGGGCCTGAGGACTGGTGACTCCACCCACGCCACCTAACCACCTGTGATAGGGGCCCAAGAATAAGAGATGCCCCCTAGTCCTTACAGCCAACAACATTGGGTGCTCATAGTCTGGCTGCAAAACCCACCCACTTACGTACTCTAGGAAACAGTGACATACCTTACTCCTGGACACCCAGGGGTGGCCGTCAGCCCCCTACCTTGCTCAGAGTGTGTCCCTCTGCTGCAGCCAGGTGCCTGTACCTACACCAATCACCCATGCCTGTCTAGGACTGTAGGTGAGAGCCTGCACTGCACATCTTGTGACTATCTACCAGGGCACATGAGCTAAATCCATACAGAAGCAGTGGGTGGACTCCTGAGCTCACCTACCTAGTAACAGATGTAACCACCTGGTAACAGACATTAGAGCCTCAAAGATGCTGATAAGCAAACTAGCTCTCACAAGCAGCCTGTTTGGGCATATCAAAACAAAACAAGAAGCTAGGACACAGTAAGCAAACATAAAATAAATAAATACAATAACTTATTGATGGCTCAGAGACAACAGTCAATATCAAATCACATAAAGAGGCAATCCATGATGGCTTCAGCAAGCTTCCAAAATAAAAACTCTAGAAATTTTCCAGAGGAGGAAAATTTCTTGGAATTATCGGAGGCAGAATGCAAAAGACTAATATACAGAATTCTTCAAGAGATTAAGAAGGAAATTAAGCAAAATGCAGAACATGCAATAGAAGAAATTAAAAAGATTAGAGAAGAGCATGATGACAAATTTAATAGGTTGCAAGAATCCATAGAGAGACAGCAATCAGAAATCTAGAAGATCAACAATAAAATTTCAGAATTAGATAACTCAATAAAAAGTCACAGGAGCAGAACTGAGGCAATGGAAGTCAAAATTAGTAAGATTGAAGATAAAGCACTTGACACTAACTTATTTGAGGAAAAATCAAATAAAAGGATTTGAAAAATGAAGAAACCCTAAGAATTATGTGGGATTCTATCAAGAGGAATAACATATGAGTGATTGGTGTACCAGAACAGGAAGGATAACAGAAAATACATAGAGAATTGTTGAAGATTTATTGGAAGAAAACTTCCCTGATAGCATGAAAGGTGGCAAGATATCCATCCCAGATGCTCATCAAACGCCACATAAGGTAGATTCCTAAACGAAGTCACCAAGACATTTTATAATCAAACTTGCCAAAACCAAAGATTAAGAGAGAATTTTAAGAGCAGCTAGGGATAAAGGAAAAGTCATCTACAAAAGAGAGTCAATAAGAATAAGCTTGGACTACTCAGCAGAAACCATGCAGGCAAGAAAACAATAGGATGACATATATAAAACCTTGAAGGAAAAAATTGCCAGCCAAGAATTATATATCCAGGAAAACTGTCTCTCAAATATGATGGTAAAATTAGGGCATTTCCAGATAAACAGAAGTTTAGGGAATTTGCAAACACCAAACCAAAATTACAAGAAATACTAAAGGGAGTCCTCCAGTTAGAAAATCAATAACATCAGATAACAACCCAAGACTAGAACACAAGACAGAGCAAACAGACATCAACCCAGATAGGGAAGTCACAAAAGTAGATCAAAGCTAAAACACTGAAAATAGGGAAACAGATGTCAATATGTAAAAGATGACAACATTAAAACAAAAAAGAGGGACTTAAAAAATGTAGACAGATTTTTCATATGGAGAGGAAGTCAAGGTGATATAAAGAAAAGACTGGTATAAACTTAGAAAAATAGGGGTAAATATTAAGGTAACCACAAAGGAAACTAACAATCTTACAAGTGAAAATAAAAAACAACAAAAAAGAAAAGACTCAGCACATACAAAATCAATAACAATGAAAAAGATGAAAAGAAAGTACATAAAGAAAAATGACTCAGCACAGAAAATTAAGTGGAACAAAGGACCTGTGAACAGCACACAAAAAGGACATCAAAATGACAGCACTGAACTCATACCTATCAATAATTACGCTGAATGTAAATTGACTAAATGCACCAATAAAGAGACAGAGAGTGGCAGATTGCATAAAAAAACACAATCTGTTTACATGCTGCCTACAAAAGACACATCTTAAACTTAAAGACACAAACAAACTGAAACTCAAAGGATGGAAAACAAATATATTAAGCAAACAACACTTAAAAAAGAGCAAGAGTGGCAATATTAATCTGTCACAAAATAGACTATAAAGTAAAATCCAGCACAAAGGATAAGGAAGGACACTATATAATGATTAAAGGGTCAATACACCTGGAGGACATAACTATAATAAATATTTATGCACCCAATGACAGGGCTCCAAAATACATAAAACAAACTCTAACAACATTGAAAAGAGAGATAGACAGCTCCAAAATAGTAGTAGGAGACTTCAACACACCACTTTTGCTGAAGGACAGAACATCCAGAAAGAAGCTCAGCAAAGACAAGGAAGATCTAAATGCCACAATCAACCAACTTGATCTCATAGACATATAGAGAACACTCCACCCAACAGCAGCCAAGTATACTTTCTTTTCCAAAGCACATGGAACATACTCCAGAAGAGACCACATATTAAGCAATGAAGCAAGCCTTAACAGAATCCAAAGCATTGAGATATTACAAAGCATCTTTTCTGACTATAAAGCCATAAAAGTAGAAATCAATAACAGAAAAAGCAAGGGAAAAATAATCAAACACATGGAAACTGAACAACACCTTGCTCAAAAATTTCTGAGTTACAGAAGAAATTAAGGATGGAATAAAGAAATTCATAGAATCAAAAAAGAATGAAAACACATCCTACCAGAACCTTTGGGACACAGCAAAAGCAGTTCTCAGAGGTCAGTTTATAGCAATAACTGCACATATCCAGAAAGAAGAAAGGGCCAAAATCAAAACGTTAACCCTAGAACTGGAACAAGTAGAAAGAGAGCAGCCAAAGAAGCCCTCGGGCACCAGAAGAAAAGAAATAATAAGAATTAGAGCAGAATTAAATGAAATAGAGAATATAAAAACAACTGAAAGAGTTAACAAGACCAAAAGCTTGTTCTTTGAAAAGATCAACAAAATTGATAAACCTTTGGCCAAACACAACAGAAAAACAGGAGAGGAAGCAAATAACCTGTATAAGAAATGAGATGGGTGATATCATAACAGACCCAAGTGAAATTAAAAGAATCATCACAGAATACTATGAAAAATTGTACTATAACAAATTTGAAAGCCTAGAGGAAATGGACAAATTTCTAGAAACTCACTATCTACCTAAACTAACACACACAGAAGTAGAACAACTAAATAAACTCATAACAAAAGAAGAGATTGAAAAGGTAATTTAAAAACTCCCAACAAAAAAAAGCCCTGGCCGGATAGCTTCACTGGAGAATTCTACCAAACTTTCAGAGAAGAGATAACACCACTTCTACTAAAGGTATTTCAGAGCATAGAAAAGGATGGGATACTCCCAAACTCATTCTATGAATCCGGCATAACCTTAATGCCAAAACCAGGTTAAAATACCACAAAAAAAGAAAATTACAGACCGATATCCCCCATGAACATTGACGCAAAAATCCTCAACAAAATTATAGCCAATAGAATTCAGCAACATATCAAAAAAATAATTCACCATGATCAAGTGGGATTTATACCAGGTATGCAGGGATGGTTCAACATTAGAAAAACAATCAATGTAATCCATCACATAAATAAAACAAAAGACAAGAACCACATGATCTTATCAATCTATGCAGAAAAGGCATTTGACAAAGTCCAACACCCATTCATGACAAAAACTCTCAACAAAATAGGAATATAAGGGATATTCCTCAACATAATTAAGGACATTTAGGCAAAGCCAACAGCCAACATCATCCTAAATGGAGAAAGTCTGAAAGCATTCCCCTTGAGAACAGGAACCAGACAAGGATGCCCTTTATCACCACTCTTATTCAACATTGTACTGAGGTCCCAGCCGGAGCAATTAGCCTAGAAAAACAAATAGAGGGCATCCAAATTGGTAGGGAAGAAGTAAAAGTATCTCTATTTGCAAATGATATGATCTTATACACAGAAAACCCCAAAGAATCCACAAGAAAACTACTGGAGCTAATAGAAGATTTCAGCAAAGTTTCAGGATATAAGATAAACATACAAAAATCAGTTGGATTCCTCTACGTCAACAAAGAGAACCTCGAAAAGGAAATCACCAAGTCAATACCATTTACAATAGCCCCCAAGAAGATAAAATACTTAGAAATAAATCTAACCAGGGACCTAAAAGACCTATACAATGAAAACTACAAGCCACTACTGCAAAAAACCAAAAGAGACCTGCATAAGTGAAAAACATACTTTGCTCATGGATAGGAACACTGAAGGTTGTGAAAAGTCTACTCTACCCAAAGCTATCTACCGATACAATGCAATCCCAATCCAAATTCCAAAGGCATTTTTTAATGAGATGGAGAAACAAATCACCAACTTCATATGGAAAGGGAAGAGGCCCTGAATAAGTAAAGCATTACTAAAGAAGAATAAAGTGGGAGGCCTCACACTACCTGACTTTAGAACTTATTATACCGCCACGGTAGTCAAAACATCCTGGTACTGGTACAACAACAGATGCATAGACCAATGGAACAGAACTGAGAATCCAGACATAAATTCATCCACCTATGAGCAGTTGATATTTGACAAAAGCCTCAAGTCCATTAACTGGGAAAAGAGAGTCTCTTTCACAAATGGTGCTGGCATAACTGGATATCCATCTGCAAAAAACTGAAACAAGACCCAAACCTTACACCATGCACAAAAACTTACTCAAAATGTATCAAAGATTTGCATATAAAATCAAAAACAATAAAGATCATGGAAGAAAAAATAGGGACAATGCTAGGAGCCCTAATACTTGGCATAAACAGAATACAAACTATAAGTAACAATGCAGAAGCACCAGAAGAGAGACTAGATATCTAGGAGCTCCGAAAAATCAAACACTTATGCTCATCAAAAGACTTCACAAGAAGAGTGAAAAGACAACCTACAGACTCAGAAAAACTTTTTGGCTACGACAAATCCGATCAGCGTCTAATCTGTAAAATCTACAAGATATCTACAAGCTCTTCAGTATCCTATCATGCTTGGTTTTCTGGTTATTTTTAAACAACAGTTAAAACTTTGTTCACTTGTTTCTTCTATTCTTTTGTATAAGATCTTTCTG
This sequence comes from Dugong dugon, assembly GCA_030035585.1. Classification (NCBI taxonomy): domain Eukaryota; kingdom Metazoa; phylum Chordata; class Mammalia; order Sirenia; family Dugongidae; genus Dugong; species Dugong dugon. The sequence goes on from CM057465.1 coordinate 20,135,681, forward strand.
GAGAATGAGAAAGAATTGTGAGCTCAAGGGTTTCCTGTCTTAATTTAGTTCAAATAAGGGGCTCAGCTTAAAAGTTTGTGTAAAAACCAAAAACCAAAACAAAACCCAAACCCGTTGCCGTTGAGTTGGTTGGATTCTAACTCATAGTGACCCTATAGGACAGAGTAGAACTGCCCCATAAGGTTTCTAAGGAGCACCTGGTGGATTCGAAGTGTTGACTTTTTGGTTAGCAGCTGAGCTCTTAACCACTACACCACCAGGGTTTCCAGAAGTTTGTATAGTATGTGGAAAATTTGTGAGCAATTACAATGGTGGCTGGAGGAAGCATTTCTTTCTTTCTTTTTTTTTTTTTTCTGCCTTTCCTCAGAAGGAAATACTAAGAGCTAGTCAGACTAAATTCTTCAGAAGGATTCTTTATCACATCAAACACAAGAGGGATCCAAAATTCTTTGACTGGAAACAACTGATACCGCACTTTTCAGAAACCCTAGGGAAGCGGTAGTGTCTACCGAAGAATTTTCACACTAAGAATGTCTGAGTGACTAAGTATTTATAACCAATGAGGTGATGAGAGCCCTCCTGCTCTGGATACTTCCTCTTCCTATCCCTCCTGGTTTCTTTAATCCCTCCTCCCCCTTGCACTAGCAGAAAAGTAAAAATTTTTTAGCCCTCAAGATATATGGCCTCAGTAAAGGAAAATTTTCAGATATGCCACCGTGTTAATGAGTACCGGCTAAACTACCGTAACAAGGAAACTCTAAAATACAGTAGCTTTCATAAAACGGAAGTTTATTTTTCTCTCATGTCCATGCCCCCAGTTAGGAACCACTGTTCTGAGTGAGATATGCCTTTGTTAGTAGTTCCACTAACAAGCAGCAGGGGATAAAGAGAGGGGTGAGGAGTGTAAACTCAGTGAATCTATGCCCTCACTACTGAATAATTTTAAACCTAATTTTTTTTTAGCCCATCTAAACACTAATTTAGGAGTCCCTGGGTGGCACAAGGAGCCCTGGTGGGGCAGTGATTAAGAGCTTCACTGCTAGCTGAAAGGTCTGTGGTTCGAATCCACCAGCTGTTCCTTGGAAACCCTATGGGGAAGTTCCACTCTGTCCTACAGGGTTGCTATGAATTGGAATCAACTCTATGGCAATGGGGTTTTTTTTGGGAGGGGGCGGGGGGGGGGCACAGACTGTTAAGTGCTCAACAACTAGCCGAAAGGTTGCCAGTTCAAACCTACCCAGAGGCACCTCGAAAACAGGCTTGGTGATCTGCTTCTGAAAGGTCACAGCCTTGAAAACCCTGTGGAGCAGTTCTACTCTACACACAAGGGGTTGCCATGAGTCAGAATTGACTCTATGGCAACTAACAACAACAGTAATAATCGCCTGGAGGTAGGCTGGAAATCTATGGCAGGTAAACGGCTCCCCAGAGCCAGGGACATAACCTCAGGTCTATGGGCTCCTGGGAAGCCATGCATAGAATTCAGAGACTCTGTTGAGCTTGGATGGAAAATGTTACATCTTTATTCTGACTAACCTCTAAATAAGATTTATCATTTACTTCAGTTTTGAACTTGGGAAATAAGCAACAGTGGTATTAGTACTCAATGACTTTGTCACCACTAGGAATTACAGGTAACTTTATATCATATTCATTCATTGTGGATATCTTAAAATACTATTTATACTAAATCACTACTTCAAAATTAACTGTAGTTATTAGACCTGCTTCAAGAGCATGCTATTTAATGAATTAATATTGAAAAATAAATGATTATATTAAAATTTTTAATGTAATTTTGAGAAGTAAATTTTAATATATTTTCCTTTTTTATTCTATGTATTTTATTTTATATATTTATATACATCACATTTGAGATGGGCTCAGTAGGTTTTACCAGACTGCAAAAGAGGTCCACAGTACAAAATAGGTTAAGAATCTTTGCTCTGTGATGTTTCCCTTATCCACACAGTAGAATCTGACTTCCCTGTACCAGACCACATCATTCCATTTTAGTCAGAGGTAAGGGTATAAGAGGAAGTGGAGGTTAAAGTTCTTCCTTATAAGAAAATGATCCAGAAGTTGCATACATCCCTTCTGCTCATATTATGCTAGTGATAATATGGTCATATGGCCACATTTAGCTGTGAGGAATGCTATAGTCTCTAACTAGGGCCATGTGCCATGCTAAAAGGAAGAAGAGAACGGATTCTAGGTGACAGCTAGTAGTTTCTACCACTCCTATGAAAATGTATTTGGATTCTGAAATCTGTTTCACAATGCTTTAGTTAAATGTATGATTTTTTCTTGATCTGGAGGGTCAAGTACATTATAGCCATATTTTAGGTGTGTCTACACTGTCTTACTCCAGAGAACTCAACTCACATTACAGACATTTTCATAAGGAAGTGGTCTACAAGACTTTCATACTGTCCATTGTGTTTGTGTGCTAGAAGAGCATTGTGAATACTAAAAACAAAACAAAAAACCAAACCTGTTGCCGTTGAGTTGATTCCGACTCATAGCGACCCTATAGGACTGAGTAGAACTGTCCCATAGGGTTTCCAAGGAGGCTGGTGGATGTGAACTGTAGACCTTTTGGTTAGCAGCTGAGCTCTTAACCACTGTGCTGCCAGGGCTCCATTGTGAATATAGAAGGTGATTTTCTTGCCCCCAAATTGTTATTAGACCCAACAAATACAGATAATTACGTTCAACTTGAGACACAAAAGCATATGCCAGATAAATTCCCATCTGGTTGTGGTAGTCGTTTGTATAGAGTTAAATGCTTTATTCAAAGTCTAATCTATTCACATATTTGAGTAAACATACGTTGAATGTCTACTCTGTTCCAGGCAAGAGGCTGAGTACTGAGCACACCAAAATTAATATGATGGGTTTCTTGCCCCCAAGAAGCTCAGGATCACATTTGAATGTTGTATGCGTATGTATGTGTGTGGGGTGGGGAATGGAACATGTAAATAGTCTTTAAGGGTGATTGTTGCTAAAATAGAGAATAAAGGCATAACCGAGATAGAAAGAAGTGAGTTGTCAACTAAGGAATAGAAGATAAATTTTCGAAGAGATGAAGGTTATTATTTTTTACTATTATGTTATTGTTGTTGTTAGGTACTGTCAAATTGGTTTCGACTCATATTGACCCTGTGTACAACATGATAAAACACTGCTCAGTCCTGCACCATCCTTACAATCTTTGTTATGCTTAAGCCCATTGTTGCAGCCACTGTGTCAGTCCATCTCTCTGGGGGTCTTCCTCTTTTTCACTGAGTCTCTACTTTACCAAGCATGATGTCCTCCTCCAGGGACTAATCCATACTGATAACAAATCCAAAGTATGTGAGACTAAGTCTTGCCATCTCGCTTCTAAGGAGAATTCTGCCTGTATTTCTTCCAAGACAGATTTGTTCATTCTTCTGGCAGTCCAATTCAGTATTCTTTGCCAACACTGTACTTCAGATGCATCAATTCTTCTTTGGTCTTCCTTATTCATTGTCCAGCTTCTGCACACATATGAGGCAATTGAAAATACCACAGCTTGGATTGGGCGCACCCTAGTCCTCAAGGAGACATCTTTGCTTTTTAACACTTTAAAGAGGTCTTTTGCAGCAGATTTGCCCGATGCAACGTGTCATTTCATTTCTTGACAGTTGCTTCCATGGGCATTGATTGTGGATACAGGTAAAATGAAATCCTTGACAATTTCAGTCTTTTCTCCATTTATCATGATGTTGCTTATTGGTCCAGTTGTGAGGATTTTCGTTTTCTTTATGTTGAAGTATAGCCAATAAACTTTTGTTTTCTTTATGTACACATGTAATGAATATGTCATCTGTCCCAGAGCACTATCTCTGTTTTTGCTCTCTTTTGACTTAGGAGTAGGCATCAACACTATTTTGCATTCATCTTAAGGAATTTTCTACCACCAAGACACTAGCCAGCAATATTAATTTTACTAAAAATTTTGTAAGGAATTGTACAGTCCATATTATTTTGCATCAGAAAGTCTCTTTAGACATGCCTCTTCTTCAAATAAGTTTTTTTTTTTTTTTTTAAAGTCTCATCTGGACTTCTACAACCAAATAGGAATTTATCTGGGATATGCTTTTGTGTCTCATGTTGAATGGAATTATCTGCATTTGTTGAGTCTTCCCATTTAACAATTTTGGGGCAAGGAAAGCACCTTCTATATCTCTGCTCTTCCTCCAGTAATCATCTAGTTTTTTGTTCTGGTTTTCCATGCTCTCAATCTATAGCATCCCATTCTAGCCCCCTACCTGCCTTTCTTCTGCAGAATTACTTAGTTTTATCCAGCAACTCCAAACCTGTTCACCTACATTCATGGTTCAGTAGTGCCTTTTTAAGTATGGAAAAGAACATTCTTTCACATGGGAATGTGCTGATTAATTTTTTAAAAATCTGTTGCTCCGCACCAATTGCTTGCTTTAGTCAAATGAGTGAAGCAAGATATGGTTAAGTAGTGTGAGGAGAGTGGAGTTGAAGGATTCAGCTACCCTTAATGATTTCATTATTTGTGATTCCTGTAGGTGTATACATCAGAGACTCAGAGTGATAAGAATTTCCAAAGTAGTCTTTTTGAAGTTCTTTTTCTTCTCTACTCCCTAATCCAGTACAGTATTTGGGCTCATCTTTTCAATTTTCCTGGAAAAATAAATATTGTGCACAAATTAGAAATAGAGGAGGAACATGAATAGAGAGGATGCAGGAAAGCATTCCAGGTTGGAAAAACTGGCAGGAGTGATACAGGGAAATTGGAGTGGTAGTAGAGGTGGAGGTGGAGGTGGGAACAGAATCCAGGATCTCTTCATACCCACACCATGCTCCTAGCTCCCTAAAGTTAACTCAATTCATTTCTGGTCTTGAAGGTTAGGATGAGTATGCCTGTTTAGCTACCCCTGAGAGGTAAATCTCCTGGAACACAACTGACCTAGGTGTCATCTCAGAGGCTTCATTCCCTCCAGGATACATGCTAAGAAAGGGTGATCACACCAAAAGACCCAACAGGTGTGAGGTTAACTTTGAATAGGAGCTATTGGGTCAATAGACAGTACTGGGTTCATATGTGTGTGTTTCATATTGTTTTGTTCTTGCTTTTTAATGGACAATTGAGCTATAGTCAAGGAGGAGAAGGAAGGGTGGGGAGGAGGTTATGGCAGGGCTAGAGGATACTAAATATTTCTCCAAGTGTGGGGAAGAGAGGAGGGAAAGAGAGATTGGATGCCTCTTTATTAGACCTCCATCATTTATTTCACATTATGTTCCAAGTATTAGCAAACCTAACCCATGCTTATTGACAGAGCACTAATTGAGATATTTCAACAAACAGATGCAATGCTGGAAAATATCACTCCTCTATGCCAAGAAACTTTGAAGAAGGCTATCTGTCCAACCGACTAGAAGAAATCCATATTTGTGCCCATTACAAAGGAAGATGATCCAATGGAATGCAGAAATTATTAAACCATATCAATAATATCATACACAAGTAAAATTATGCTGAAGATAATTCAAAAATTGTTGCAGCAGTACCTCGACAGAGAAGTGCCAGAAATTCAAGCCGGATTCAGAAGAGGACGTGGAATGAGGGCTGTATGGATCTTGGCTGAAAGCAGAGAATATCAGAAAGATGTTTACTTGTATTTTATTGACAATGCAAAGGCATTTGACTGTGTGGATCATAACAAATTATGGATAACGTTGTGAAGAATGGGTATTCCAGGATATTTAATTGTGCTCATGCAGAACCTGTACATAGACCAAGAGGCAGTTGTTCAAACAGAACAGGGAATACTGTGTGGTTTAAAATCAGGAAAGGTATGCGTCAAGGTTGTATCTTTTCACTATACTAATTCAATCTGTGTGTTGAGCAAATAATCTGAGAAGATGGATTATATGAATAAGAAAGTGGCATCAGGATTGGTGAAAGACTCACTAACAACCTGCTTTATGCAGATGACAGTCTTGCTTGCTGAAAGTGAAGAGGACTTGAAGCAGTTATTGAAGAAGATCAAACACTACAACCGTATACCTCAACATAAAGAAAATAGAAATCCTCACCACTGGACCAATAAGCAACATCATGATAAACAGATAAAATATTGATGTTGTCAAGGATTTCATTTTACTTGGATCCACAACCAATGTCCATGGAAGCAACAGTCAAGAAATCAAATGATGCATTGCATTGGGCAAATCTGCTGCAGAAGACCTCTTTAAAGTGTTAAAAAGCAAAGATGTCACTTTAAGGACTAAGGTGCACCTGACCCAAGTCATGTATTTTCAATCGCCTCATATGCATGCAAAACTGGACACTGAATAAGGAAGATCAAAGAAGAATTGATACCTTTGAATTATGGTGTTGGCGAAGAATATTGAATATACCATGGACTGCCAGAAGAACAAACAAATCTGTCTTGGAAGAAGTACAATCAGAATGTTCCTTAGAAGCGAGGATGGTGAGACTTCATCTCACATACTTTGGACATGTTAACAGTGAAACCAGCCTCTGGAGAAGAACATCATGCTTGGTAAAGTAGAGGGTCAGTGAAAAAGAGGAAGACCGTCAGTGGCTGCAACAATGGGCTCAAACATAGCAATGATTGTGAGGATGGCGCAGGACCAGGCAGTGTTTCCTTCTATTGTACATACAGTTGTACATATGACTCAATGGCATCTAACAACAACAACCCAAGCTTTCTTAAAAAATAGGGAAATTTATAGGCTCTTGACACTGGAGTGTTCAGAGGTAGTAGAGTTCATGTTTTATTTGATTCAGCAATTAACGATGTGCCCAAGGATCTAGGTTCTTTCCATCTCTCTGTTCTGCCTTCTTTAAGATACACTTCAAATTCTGGCTAACTCACTTCCTGGTTTCAAAATACAGTATGCTTGCTTACATTCACGCAAGAGAGAGAAGGATAGTATATATACTATATACTCTTATGCAATTAAAGCCCACCTCTGGAGTTGAGTATGTAGTCAAATTTCCTCCAAGCACATGGATAGTGCTTAGGAGCAGTGGAAACCCAAGCAAAAATCAGGATTGTTTGTCAAGGGTGAAAAGCAGAATAGATTCACTAAAAGACAAGATCTTCATAACTAAGCACTACAATAATTTTGGAAGGAACACATTGTGTTGTCGTTACAACATAGCTAAGAGAGTAAGTTTTGAAGTAAGACTGCTTGGGTTTGAATTCTGACTTTAGCACTTGTGATCTTGAGCAGGTTACTCAATCTTGGTGTTTTAGTTTCTTCATTTAAAAAAATAGATTAATAATGGTACCTACCTCACAGGACTAAATAATTTAATAAATGTAAAGCACATAGGAAAGTTCTTAGTTTATGGTAAGCTTTCAATAAGTGTTAACTATTATTTATATTAGTATTATGTTAGGAAAAATAACCTCCCAAACCTATGAAGTTAGTTAACAAAAGTCTCCCAGGCAAAGGGAAATAATAAGATTTTTTACTTTGCTATAGTTTGATACACTTAGCAGTTTAAATCACTCTATTCCAGTGTTAATTACTCCATTCTCTGCATAAAATTATGTGTGTATATGAATTAAAGGGCTCTAATTTGAAGCACTGAACTAAATGCATGTGTAGTCACTTTAATTTACAGCAAACCTACAAAACGTTTAAGTGTAAATTATGATGCTGACTGTTATGGATTGAATTGTGCCCCCCCAAAATATCTGTCAACTTGGCTAGGTCATGATTTCTAGTATTGGATGATTTTCTACCGTTCTGTCATCTGATGTGATTTCCCTACATGTTGTAAATCGTATCCCTATGACGTAATGAGCTGGATTAGTGGCAGTTATGTTGATGAGATCTACAAGATCAGACAGTGTCTTAAGCCAATCTTTTTTGAGATATAAAAGAGAGAAGTGAGCAGAGAGACATGGGGACCTCATACGACCAAGAAAGAAGTGCCAAGAGCAGAGTGCATCGTTTGGACGTTAGGTTCCTGCACTGAGATGCTCCCAGACCAAGAAAAGACTGATGACAAGGACCTTCCTCCAGAGCTGACAGAGACAGAAAGCCTTTCCCTGGAGCAGGCACCCTGAGTTCAGACTTCTAGCCTACTGGACCGTGAGAGAATAAACTTCTCTTTGTTAAAGCCATCCACTTGAGGTATTTCTGTTATAGCAGCACTAGATGACCAAGACACTGACTAAACACAGAAAAGCTGCAGTTACCAAAATTTGTATCCAAATTGACTGTACACGATGAATAATTGGATGGTGGTGTAAAGAATGCTCAAGTGGACCACAATGGTACTAATTAGATCTTCTACGCTATTTAAATGTTCTCTAAGTTGGAATGCCCAGAAAGCAGTTGGACACTAGCCTTGTGGCTTTTTGGGAAACCCACAGTTTGTCAGTACAGGGATGGGGGTGAGCACCATGGGACTTTTCCCAGGCTGCTGGTTAGCACACTGTAGACTTAATTCATCCAGTTTTCCTGTCCCCTCCACCCACCTTCTCATCTTTGTTCCTGAGCAGGTGTTGTCCATTTGATCTTGTATACTTAATTGACCTAAGAAGCACATTCCTCACGTGTGTTATTGTTTGTCTTACAGGGCTGCATAATCTGTGGCTGAAAGGTGACCTTCAAGAGTGGCTTCAAGTCTGATTTAGGAGGATGTTGTGGGGAGAAGTCTATATACTCTTATGCTCCTAACACTATTCTTGCATCCTCCTCCACCCTGACCCTATCATATTGATATTATCTAGAAATTTAATTATGGGAATGTATTTTTTTCTTTCTAATTTTTTTCAAACTTAACTTTTTTTAAAATAAAAACTCTAAAAAAATTTATCTATTTATAGACTACAATTATAAATTTATTTTATAGTAACAATTAATAATGCTTACGTGTTCTGAAGTCAACCATTGGCTTGATGAGTGCTTGATGTTTGTCTCCAGTATGTGCACATTTGGGATCTAACACTTCACAGCGTGTATAGTGATTGTTGCATTGCAGAATTTAAATTTCTTTTAAAATTTGAATCAAGCCTTTTTGTACCGTTTGAAGTCTTCGGTGGAAAAGCATTTTAAAAAAATCTAGGATGTTTAAATACTTTTGCTTCATATATCTCATAGATTTTTTTCTCTTTTTAAAGTACTTCATCCAAAACTTTTCTTTAGCCTTAAGTCTTTGTGTGGCCATACTTCTGAAGCCTTGAATGACAGAATATTTTTATCATGCCTTTATAACTTAATAATAGGAAGTTCTAAAATCTTTTCCTTCAATATTTTGAAAATTGTCTCTTCATTCTATCTTCTATATACCTTAATCTGTCTTTCATCCTTCTCTTCCTAGTTCTTCAGCTTTGTTTTCAAAGTCATTAATTCTTTCTTGAAATCATTTACTGAGTTTTTTAACTTCCCAATTATTGTATTTTTTCATCTCAAGAAGCTATCTTTTGTTCTTTTTCAAATTTGTTTGCTGCTTAACCACATTCTCCAGCCTCTCATCTATTTGTTTTTTTTATTTCTTATTTTTATTTGTTATTTTTATTTCTTATTGTGATTCTAGTCTTTGAGAGTCTGACTCTGCTGTCTGAAGCTTATTATGGTTCTTCTTTATTGTTTTTTGTTTAGTATTTTTATTTATTTGTTATGATTGGGGGGCTACTCATTTTTCTAGGCTGAAATTCTTTGACGCTCCTGCAGTATGAATTTGCATTTGTTTCTTTCAGGTACCTGAGGGAACTTAGTCTGGTCCCCTGTAAACTAAATTCTTACTTTGAGATTCTTTAAATCATTCAGTTGGGATAAATTTGGTTCCTGTTTTAATGAGGGCTGGCTTATGGTGATGATTTCACAAGGGGAATTCTTTTTCTTTTCCTTTTTCCCCTCTATTCAACATGAAGACTTCTGCCCACATTCCTTTGACCAAGCAAGTCACATGGCTGAGTCCAAAGTCTGGGGTAGAGAGGTATGCTCTATTTTTTGTGGGATGAACTGCAAAGTCACCAAGTAAAAGTGTGAATATAAAAGGGGTTAAAATTTGGGGCTACTAATTCAGTCTACCACAGCAACAAACCGCAGAAATCTAGATAGTATCAACGGCTTTGTCACCAATAGAAATCACGTATTTTGAAACCACATCACAGTTGTTTCAGATATCTCAAAATTTGTTTATATTCATCATTATCGTGAAATGATGATTTTTATTAAACTTTCTGGTAGAATGCGCAAAAATCAAAGTCTTCCTGTCTACAGATGTTCAGGTGACATATGTGGCCAACTCTGTGCCTAGTAGTTATTCAGCTACTAAACACGGAGGTCATATGGTCTCACCTTGGTGACCTAAACATCTATGTTGCTTTCCAGTATTCCCTTATCAATATGTGGAAGTTTGTTCATCAGCATGTAGGAGGTAGGATAAGGATTATCCATAATTTAATGTTCTTACTCAAACTAAGAATAACAGTCTTCACACTGCTATGTCTTTAAAAAATAAAATTTAACTTGCTTATATTTCAAATGCATTGGCTTGTTATTTAATGTATTAATAAAGAAGTCCATATTGTTTTATTTTAATATTTTGCTGTCTATATCTTAACATAACTGGTTTCCTTTGTAATCTTAATATAAAATGCATTAAAAACATTCTGACAAGGGGTTCCATAGGCTTCATCAAAGTGCCAAAGGAATCCATGACATAGAAACATTTAAGAATCTGTTTTAGCTGTGCTAGAGGCTGTTGAAAGGAGAGTCACAAGTCTACTCTTAAACCAGAGCATGATAAAATAGACAGCCTGACTATTGACTGGCCACCATGGTATGCAACATCCCCAGGAGAAAGAGAATCTGGAAGAAGAGAGAATAGTAGAAGCTATCTGGTGTACGCCCCCACCACACAGAGAGATCTCTTGCAGAGATAACCTTTCAAGATTTGGGTTTTTAATAAGGGATGGGACAGTTTTCACTTACACCTCCACTTCTCTCTCAGTGTCTTAGTAGGGTAGATTTTCCTAGCAAGGCTCTGTAATTCTACACTCTCTACTATCAACCCTCCAGCAGGGCAGACATCACTAATTGATTGCAATCCTCTTTCCTACAGAGCTTAGGACTCTCTGCCTCCAGACCCCTTGAAACAGAGCTCCAGGTAGCAGCTAACACTAATTGGGTAGGGCTCACACACTAGATAAAACCTATTTGTCATCCCCAATCCAGGCTAACTTCCTAACTTTCATCCAAAAGGAAATATATTAGTGCCTTCCTCATTCCCTGAGGTGTTGTCTTTGCTAAGGTATGATGTCTATTAACGAGTTGATATGTTTTCCTTCCAGATAAAATATTTTTATTTACAATGTAGCTCCTAATGCTAGAAGTTTCAGTAAGTCAAGTGAACAGGAAGGCAGTATAATATAACAAAAATAGCACAGGTTTTGGCATAACAGGCACTCAGTAGACATTAGTTCCAGTCCTTTCCTTGTGTTAATAGAATACCTTCTGATTGTACCGTGATGAATACCCAAAAAAAGTTTGATATGGACTTTTTTTTAAAGAAGGTTTTATTTATATTGAGGAGGCAGTATAGGACAACTTTGTTTTCTTCAAATACTACAATGTTGTAGGCAGCAGTCTGGCTAATACAATTGATTTAAAATTTAGAAAGAAACGGAAAAACAGCCAGCTATCTGCTTGTGGAGGGCACACAATCTCGAACCAGCGCTGCTAAGTTTTTTCACTGAGCTCTTTTTGGTATTGGAGGGCAGACCAACTACTTGCTGGCCAGCAACTTGAAGATGGAAAGCACATTTTTTGATTAATTAAAAGCAAAAGGTTGGAACTACTTACCTTTCCCTTCTTTAATTAACGAAGCCCACAGGCCACATAAGGAAGTAATAATGCTCATTACGTTGTGATGAAGGACTGTGATGATGAGTTAAGTCAGATGGGACTCCAGGCACGATTCCTTTCAAGGCTTCCCCAAGATGTTACCCTGAATGTAGACAGATCCTGACTTGTTGAAGAACTCTGTCTTACCTGTCCTGGCACATGCTTCCTTAAAGAGTATGTACTCTTTTGCAAGAAAAAGAAGAGCCCTTGAAACAAAGGGTTATATTTTAATTACGCTAAGGCGCCCTGTCTCGTATTTCCTTTATTGAAAGAACACCTCCTTTGATTTGTATCTGTTTGTGTTAGTCTTTGGAACAAAAAAAGATTGAACCCTTCCAGGCAGAACTGTCCCATCTGAATAATCAAAAGCCATGTCAGCTGACTTTCAAACTAACAAATTATTTTCTTATTGTCCCTTATATCTACCAGGAAGCATCTTTTGAAGACAGTCTCCCTTACTCGGTCTTTGCTCACCATTTTTTTCATGTTTGTGGGTGGCCTCAATGAATTTAAGGAAATGACACAAACACTCATTCTACCTGCAGATGGAAGCTCCCATCCCTCCCCCAATTTCCGCTGGAGTCCTTGGCTACAGTGCTCAGAGTCTGAGAGGTTTGCCTGTCTGTGTCACTGAGTCACTACTGAAATTTTTAGTCAAGTAGTTTTCTACCAATGGGGAAAGTGAGCTTTAAAATGTACTCATTACACATTCAACTACAGAATATCTGTTAAGACACTACCTCCATATGAATGTAAAAGAAGAATGAACTCAGGGGCTCAGTTTCCATCTTAAATCCACTTTCTGTTGGGAATAAGAAATAACTCAATAGCAATAGTATAGACCATTGGGTGTCAAGTTTTTGGGAGATTAAATTCAGTGATTCCATTATCTTTAAGAATCAAAGATGGTGGTGACTTTTCAAAAAGGATTTTTTCACCCCAGAAAGAAGACAAAGGCTTAAATAAAACACTCATTTTAATGATTTCATGCAAAACTCCAAACTGAGCAGCAACTGAATCTTCTAGAAGTCCAACATATATACTTTTTTAGTGGCTCTCTGATGGAATACGCATAGAAAATCCTTGGCTCTTCATATGAAGATTTTTTACTTAGCAGCTTTAATTGTATAATAGAATGATTCCTCCGAAAGTTGCCCTTTTACGTTAAGTGAATGCTAAACTAAATTTTGCTTACATTTCTAATCTTGCTTTTTACGAATGGAGTGATGAAGTCTTCACGAGAAATTTTGAAAATTTTTGTGGCTAACTTTGCATATTTCTTCATGTTGTAAATTTTATGGCTCTTAAAATTCAAAGTTAACAGTGGAAATGCTGATCCCTCTATGATTATAATGGCACAAATAGCAATGCTATAACCTCTATCATTGAAAAATCTCACACTGCTACCATTCTGAACATGATTTAAATTGTAGAAAGTTTTAAAACTAATTGAAGGAAACCATCTCAAATTCCATTGGTGTCAGTGCCTGCTTTCACCAGCCTAGTTTCACTGAAGGTATGAAAGTCATCCAAATATATGCTTTGCTTCTGTTAGATCCTGAGATAATCTGGTAGCATATGAGGATTCCTATCCCCAGCTCTAGGCAGGTGGGATCTGAAACTTGAAATACCTTATTAAATCTAGTACCTGCTGTGCTTGGCAAGAGCCTGGACTGGCAACACCCTGCTAAAAGCCACCACTAACTCTTGCCTGGCTGTTTTAGCTTCCTAGGGCTGCTGTAACAAAATACCACAAATTGAGTGGCTTTAAAGGACAGAAACTTATTGTCTCGCAGTCTTGTAGGATAGAAATCCAAATCAGGATATCAGCCGTGTTGACTCTTTCTGAGGGCTCTGGGAGAGAAACTATTCCCTGTCTCTCTCCTAGCTTCTGGTGGTTGCTGCCAATCTGTAGCATTCCTTGACTTGTAGATGTATTTTTGCATGGCCATCCTTCCTCTGTCTGTCTATCTGTGCCTCTTCTTCTCTTGTATAAGAGCACCACTCAGATCGCATTAGGATGCACTCTACGCCAGTATGACATCATGTTAACTGATGACATCTTCAAATAACTTATTGTCAAACAAGGTCACATTCACAAGTACTGGGGTTAGGGCTTAAATTTTTTTTTTGAGGGGGTGGGGAGACACAATACAATCCATAACACTGGCCTATTGGTATTACTATCTGTCTGGTCTTCCCAGATCCACGCTGACATTCCTTCAATTTCTTCTTCACACAGCAATGAGAGTGATCTTTCGAAAATGACAATTTGATTATGTCTTCTAGATTGGGTCCTCTAAGAAGCATAATCCAAGATAGGATTAGATGTGCAAGAGATTTATTAGGGGCAAAGGGTAGAGAGCTGGAGGAGATGATGGGAATCTTTAGAGACAGTTGCTGATCTGACTGTTATGACAGAAAGAGGGGCAATGAGGTTAGGGAGCTCACCCAAGCTTCACACCTGGTGAGAGGCAGAGCCAAGGCTTGAGCCAGGAAGTCCAATTTTCAAGCTCAGCTCTTGCTATACTCTACTGTCTCCTGAGGATAAATGTGAAGACATTACTTTATCTGGTAAGTAGTATGTACTTAAAAGTGTGTTCCTCTTTTTCTTTTTTTCCTTTTGCTCCTTCTCCTTTTTTTTCCTTCTAATCTTTCCAGTCTCCTCCACTAGACCTCCACTGTGCACCTCATTTCAGGATGCACTGTTCAAGCAGTGTAATCTCACTTCCTGTACATCTATTGGGAAAGGTGTATGAGATCTGATCCTCTTTCACTCATTCACTCTGGTTGTATCATGAGCATCTGTAAAGAGATTGTATTGAAGAGTTACACGAAAGGGCCTGCATTCCGGAGTCCCCATTTTGGATCAGGGTGAACTAAACTTTTCCTACCTACTAATAAATCATTGAGGAATCATGGAGCTTAATCATCTCTCAGTGATTTATTAGTCTCCTTCTATCATCAGGTGGAAACCCTGGTGGCATAGTGGTTAAGAGTTTGGCTGCTAACCAAAAGGTCGGCAGTTCAAATCCACCAGGTGCTCCTTGGAAACCCTACGCGGCAGTTTTCCTCTGTCCTGTAGGGTCACTATGAGTTGGAATTGACTTGACGGCAACAGGTTTGGTTTTTTGGTATTGTCAAACATTTCCTGTGAATGCTAGAGGGCTTCCACCATTGAAGAACCACCGTCTTCAGCTTGCCAGATCTAAATTTGGGGAGAGGGGAAAATGAAAGTTGAGGGGCAGAGACATCATAGAAAAAAAAAGTTTAAACAGGTCATAGAATTTTGGTCTAGGGAATTACAAATCTTAAACAAGTCATGTAAATCAAAAGAAGGGAAACATTATTTTGATATATAATAGACTGATTGAGAGGAAAAGCAAAATCAATTGAGCATCAAGCAATTTTATAAAACCTGTCCTCACTGAGGCCCCTTTAAACTGAACATTTGTAGCTCCTTCATTCTCTAGGTAGCAAAGCTCTGCCAACCATCAGTCACTCTGTCCAAAGCCCTGAGATCAGTTCAGCTTCCTGCCATCTAACAACCGCTGGATTTCACACTCCACTGGAATGGAATCAAGAAACAAACCACCATTAAATTCTGTATTCTCCTGTGTAATGGCAGTGTTTTGAGTCCATAGCAATGAAATCATTGCCTTGAGTTATCTGTTAATTCCTCTGGCTAAACATTAAGCCTGGAAAGTCATCAATTACAAAAGGAAAGGGGTTTGAGTAAGACATAAAAATAAATAGAAAAGGAGCAGCTGGACAGGCATGAGGCAAAGGTCTCCAGAGCCTAGTTTGCTGGTTTCTATGTAGTAGTCAACTCTGCTCAATAAAATCCAGTAATCAATTGTATGAGACTTGGAGGAAATGCTAGGCCAAGGATTCATCAATGCCACGTGTATATTGCAGTGCAACAGTCTATAGTTTGGAAACTGAGTGAGGTTATTTTCTAGCTGGACTGGTTTGTGGAGAAAAACTCTTTTTGCTCAAGATGGCATATCCAAGAAGGAAAACACCACCTCTTAGACTTCCCCTTGTGATGATGGACTCAGAGAGCTCTGAAGTTGTGGATTTAGTATATACACTTTTGTCTGTCATGTGTTTCCAACAGCATTCCTTAATCTGAGCAATAGAACCAGAGGGAGGCAAACACTTTCTGGCAGAATCAATCTCTAGGCTTTTATCAAAATTGCCAGAGATTATGGGCGGAAGGGAACTTGAGAGACAAGTGGAACCATCCAAGAATGTATTAAAGGAGACACAAAATTCAGCATGAAAGAAATAAATATTAGGGATGACAATTAACTAAGGGGAAAATGAGTTCCAGAATCCCTGAGATACTCATTGAATGGGAACTGGTTTGCTCTTTTGGAGCTAATGAATAGTGGGTGATCTAGGAAGTCGGACCATATTATACTTCTAGATCTATTGCTGATAGGAATTATTATATAGAATTTGAGTCCACTTTCTCTTACGTCTTATTACTTGCTATGTATTTAGCTGATGCAGCTGTTATAGGGAACAATGAGGTAAGTATAAAATATGGCTTCTCTAGAAGCTGTTTTGTTTATTAAACCCATGGAAAATATGTGCTAGAAGGGGCATTAGAGATTTTCTAGCATACTCTTCCCATAACTGAGGCCCAGAGAGAATAAATGACTTGTCTGAAGTCATACAGTTAAAGATGAATGAAATAGGACTTCTGGATTCTGCTTAGTGTGTAGAAACTTGGAAAGAGCATCATTATCACCCTAACGACAACAAAAATTCCAGACAATCTTTAAATTCACAACTTTTCTTAAGCCTACCAGAGAGCTGAGGTCACAGGGCAAACAACTAACCTTAAATTTAAGGACAGACAGGTGTCTCTAAGGAGAAATGAGACTCAAGCACTTGTTTACATGGTGAGGATCCTGCTAGTAAGTAGAATTTGGTTAAAAAATTTTAACAACTTGCTAAAGACTAAATATGGGCTAGAGAGAGAATATATAACCCCCAGAGGGCCACAGACCCAAGGGGAATACAGCCACTCACAGACTCTTCTCCATGGATCTCACCAAGTGCTGACAAAAAAGACTGGGGGCAGGATGAGAGCTCTAAGACAGCATCCCTCACAATGTAGACCTGAGGAAAGGGAAGAGCTGCCGCTATGGGAAAGCTATAAGTCCTTCTACCCTATCTCTCCTGTGGAACAAGACCTTAGACTACCACATTGTTGCTCTTGGAGCCCTGGGGAAACCCATCGCAGCTAGGGGAAGAGGACTGAAAGAAATGTTACCCCTCAGGAGAGGGGTGGAAATATGAGCTTGCCCCAGATCCACAGCTGAGGCCTGGACAGAATCATTGAGATGATCCAAGCCTGCAGATCCAGGGACACAGTCCCTGCCTAAGACTGAGGCTTAAGAAGAAGAACTGAGATCCCACCCCCCTCACCAAACAAGGCTAATAAACATCAATTAACAAGTAACATACTCAGGTATAGCGCAAAGGGAAGACCTAAAACTGAGCATGGAACATACATTCAGAAAACCAGCTTCTACTGTAAACCTCAGGTAATATACTAGAGGAATTTGAAGATTGTGATACACTGTGCGTAACCATATAAAACCTGTTGCCATTAAGTTGATTCTGACTCATAGCAACCCTGTAGGACAGAGTAGAACTGCTCCATAGGGTTTCCAATGAGTGACTGATGGAATTGAACTGCCAACCTTTTGGCTACCAGCTGAGTTCTTACCCACTGCGCCACCAGGGCTCCATGGGTAACAACAGCAACAATAAACCTAAAACACAGCTCAAATCTGGACTAGACTGATTCAAACTGCACCCCCCCCCCCAAATAAATATCTAGCAGAAGGAAATGCATGCCCCTATCCAGGCATAAAAACTAGTTATCTTAGTCTCTACTGTCCTATACAGGATGTATGGCTTTCAACAAAAAGTTAGAAAGCATACAAAGAAAGAAGAAAACAAACATACTGTCAAGAAACAAAGCAATCAACAGAACCAGATTCAGAGATGGCACAGATGTTGGAACTATCAGACAGAGAATTTAAAATAGCTGTGATTGATATACTTAGGACTCTAGTGGAAAAGATGAACAACATGCATGAAAAGATGGCTAAATCTGGCATAGAGATGAAAACAATGAGAAAAAACTAAATGGAAGTGCATAAATGAACAATATAGTAACAGAGATGAAGAATTCCTTCAATGGGCTCATCCACAGGCTATTCCAAACAACCGAGCAAAGACTCAGTGAACTTGAAGATAGGTCAACAAAAATTAATCAAACTGAAACACAAAGAGAAAAAAGAGTGAAAAAATAAAACAGAACATTCAAGAGCTATTGGTCTATATCAAATGGTTTAACATATATTATTGGAATCTTAGAATAAGAAGAGAGAGTGAATGGGGCAGAAGAAACATTTGAAGAAATAATGGCTGAGAACTTTCCAGACACCAAACCACAGATTCAAGAAACTCTGAAAATACCAACTATGCTTCAAACAAACAAACAAACAGAAAACTCAGTTTAAATTTACCTTAGGTTATAGTTTTAGTGATTTTGGGGCCATCCTGGTATATATAATAATCTTCTTGAACTAGAAAGGCATCCCTAGGATATCTATAATTTTGAACTTGTTGGCTAAAAGACTAGATATTGAATGTAGAAGATGCAATTCATGTCAATATGTGTAAGAAACTTCAAAACTTGTTTCCCTTTATATTAAGGCACATTTTAATTTTTAGAGTTGGAAGAACTTTGCTGATTTTATTTTTTTCTTACATTTTCTTCCAGAAAATATTTATTTAGAAAAATGAGATCACTTTCTTTCTAGGTCATTCAACTAATTATCTTTCAACCTGTTAGAAACTCGTTGCCTTCGAGTTGATTCCAACACATAGTGACCCTATAGGACAGAGTAAGACTCCACAGGGGTTCCAAGGAGTGGACGGTGGATTTGAACAGCTGACCTTTTGGTTAGCAGCTGAGCTCTTAACTACTGTGCCCCACAAATAAAGGAGATTGGATAAAAATACAAAAACTATCAGGGCACAATTAAGACAGATTGGGTCAAATATCCTCTTGGGCAGGTGAGGAGCCTAGCGCTCAGACCAGGAGCCGTGGCTGGAACCAGTAGAGTCAGGAATGGTCTTTAGCCTTAGATGATGGGACTGAGGAAGACTATGAAAATATAGTCTGTGTGCGGGAAGGTAGAATATGGAACCAAGCATATATTCTGAATAAAGCATGTGTTATAAAGGGAGTAGGTGGAAAAACTGGGATAAGGAGTGTCAATTTGTATCAGCAAGGTGAATATATTAGTTATAAATCATTTGTTATGTATATTTTTTTCTTAGAATAAAGGTAATCTTGGTTCTCTGTAGAAATTTTAGAAAATACACCTAAGGGAATGGAGAATGTAAAGCTTGTTTGCAACTCTAGGACATAATATTTTCCTTTCCCTAGGCACACAAATATCTACTTACATATTTGTCTATCTATTTACTTATCATAACAGCAATTGAGTGTTTACTATACGTCTAGACCTATTTTAAGTATTTTACCTATGTTGGCTCAGTTAATTCTCACAACAATTTTATGAGGTTGTTATTATTATCTCTATTTTGCAAATGAGGTAACTGAGGTGCAGGGGAGTTAAATAACTGACAAAGCTGTAATTCAACATAGACAGTCAGACTAAGGAGCCCATGCTGCTAATTCCCGTCAAAAATTGTACTGTATTATATATAAACCCCAAAACGAAACCCACTGCCATTGAGTCGATTCTGACTCATAGCAGCCCTATAGGACAGAGTAGAACCTCTCCACAGGGTTTCCAGGGCTGTAAATCTTTATGGAAGAAGAATACCACATCTTTCTCCAAGGTATTTACATACATCCTTGTATATGAGTAAAATGAAACTTGTTCATTTCAATTAAAAATATATCATTCAAGCAACAAAAGAAAAAATGGATAAAATAGAACTTCATCAAAAAATTTAAAACTTGGAAGCATCAAAGGATATTCATTGTCAAGAAAGTGAAAACCTACAGAATGGGAGAAAATATTTGGAAATCACATATCTGATAAAGCTTTAATATCCAGAACACATAACAAATTCCTACAACTCAACAATAATGAGACAAACAACTCAATTTTAAAATGGGCAAAGGATGTAAATAGACATTTCTCCAAAAAAGATATAAAAATGGCCAATAAGCACATGAAAAGGTAGTCAACATCATTAGTCATTAAAACCGTAAAAACCAAACCCACTGCTGTCGAATCAATTTTGACTCATAGTGAACCTATAGAACAGAGTAAAACTGCCCCATAGGATTTCCAAGGAGCGGCTGGTGGATTTGCACGGCTGATCTTTTGGTTAGCAGCTGTAGCTCTTAACCACTGCACTACCAGGGAAATGCAAATCAGAGCCACAGTGAGATACTACTTCACACACACTAGGATGGCTACATAAAAATAAGAAAATAGCAAATGTTGACAAGGATTTGGAGAAATTGGAACCCTCGTTCACTTCTGCTGGAAACAGAATATGGTGCAGCCACTGTGAGAAGCAGTTTTGGCAGTTCCTCAAAAAGTGAAACAGAATTACCATATGATCCAGCAATTCCACTCCTAGGTATATATTCAAAAGAATGGAAAGCAGGGACTCAAACAACTTGTATACCCATGTTCATTGCAGCACTATTCACTATAGCTAAAAGGTGGAAATAACCCAAGTGTCTATCAACAAATGAATGGATGAACAAAATATTCTATACCAAAAATAGAAGTTCTGATACTTGCTACGACATAGGTGACCCTTGAAAACATTATACTAAGTGAAATAAGCCAGACACAAAAGGACAAATGTTATATGATCTCACTTATATGAAATACTTAGAATAGATGAATGCACAGAAACAGAAAGTAGATAAGTGATTACTAGAGGGAATGGGGGGCTATTGCTTAATGAGTACAGAGTTTCTGTTTGAAGTGATAAAAAAGTCAATCACAAAAAAGGCAAGTGTTGTATGATTTCACTAACGTGAAATACCTAGAATAGGCACATGTATAGAGATCAGAGTTTAATAGTGGTTACCAGGGGTGGCAGGGAAAGGGAAAGGGGAATCATTGTTTAGGAAGCATGGAGTTTCTGCTTCTGGTGATGAAGAATTTGGCAATGGATATTGGTGATGGTTGCACAAATGACTGATGTAAATGGTGTCATGAATTGTACTTGAAAAATGCTGAACTGGCAAATGTTGTGTTATCTATATTTTTATAACAATAAAAAAGTTTCAAAAATTAATAGTGCATATGTGTATGTGCAGCCTTAACAGTATACACACACACACACACACACACACAGCCATATATATATGTGGTTAACATAAATACATGTAGTTAACATAAATATATGTAGTTAACATAAATATATGTATTTAAAGAACCACTGGTGGCACCGTGGCTAAGCGCTAAGCTGCTAACCAAAATGTCGGTAGTTTGAACCCACCAGTCACTCTGCAGGAGAAAGATGTGCCAGTCTGTTTCTGCAAAGATTACAGCCTAGGAAACCCTATGGGGCAGTTCTAGTCTGTCCTACAGGGTCACTTTGAGTCAGAAGTGACTTGGCAGCAGTGGGTTTGCTTTTTTTTTTTTTTTTTTTTGGATATGTTTAACATAAATGTATATATTTAACATATATATGTACATTTATGTTACTACATATCCAAACAATATATATGTATATATTTAACACAAATATGCTCTATGTGTCTGGAACGTGTAAACATCAATATCCTAGGCATTAGCGAGCTGAAATGGACTGGTATTGGCCGTTTTAAATCAGGCAATCATATGGTCTACTGTGCCGGGAATGACAACTTGAAGAGGAATGGCATTGCATTCATCGTCAAAAAGAACATTTCAAGATCTATCCTGAAGTACAATGCTGTCAGTGATAAGCTAATATCCATAAGCCTACAGAGAAAACCAATTAATACAACTATTATTCAAGTTAATGCACCAACCACTAAGGTCAAAGATGCAGAAATCGGTCTTTTTAACAAACGGTGCTGGCAAAACTGGATATCCATCTGCAAAAAAAATGAAACAGGATCCATACCTCAAGCCATATACAAAAACTACTTCAAAATGGACCAAAGACCTGAATATAAAGCCTAAAACTATAAAGTTCATAGAAGAAAAAATAGGACAAACACTACAGGCCTTAATACATGGCATTAACAGGATACAAACCATAACCATCAATGCACAAACCCCAAAAGATAAGCTAGATAACTGCTATCTTCTAAAAATCAAACACCTATGCTCTTCAAAAGACTTCACCAAAAGAGTCAAAAGAGAACCTACAGACTGGGAAAAAATTTTTGGACAGTACAAGTCAGACAAAGGTCTAATCTCCATAATCTACAAGAAAATTCAACACCTCTACAACAAAAAGACTAATAATCCTATTCAAAAATGGGCAAAGGAAATGAACAGACACTTCACCAAAGAAGACATTCAAATGGCCAACAGACACATGAGGAAATGCTCGTGATCACTAGCCATTAGAGAAATGCAAATTAAAACCACAATGAGATACCCTCTCACCCCGGCATTACTGGCACTGGAAATAACAAACGTTGGAGGGGCTGTGGGGAGACTGGAACTCTTATGCACTGCTGGTGGGAATGCAAAATGATACAACCATTTTGGAAAATGATATGGTGCTTCCTTAGAACGCTAGAAATAGAAATACCATACAATGCAGCAATCCCACTCCTAGGAATACATCCTAGAGAAATGAGAGTCGTCACTCGAATAGACATATGCACACCCACGTTCATGGCGGCATTGTTCAGAATAGCAAAAAGATGGAAACAACCTAGATGCCCATAAACAGATGAATGGATAAACAAACTGTGGTACATACACACAATGGAGTACTATGCAACGAGAAAGAACAATGATCAATCTGTGAAGCATCTCATAACTTAGATGAAACTGGAGGACATTATGCTGAGTAAAATAAGTCAATCACAGAAGGACAAATATTGTATGAGACCTCTATTGTAAAAACTCATGAAAAGGTTTACACTCAAAAAGTAACAATCTTTGTTGGTTACGAGGGATGGGAGGGGTCGGGGGAAAGGGGAAATACTAAATAGGCAATAGGTGAGTGGTATCTTTGGTGAAGGGTGAGACACTACACAATATGGGGGAAACCAGCACAACTTGTACAAGGAAAGGTCATGGAAGCTCCATAGACATATCCAAACTCCCTGAGGGACTGAATTTCTGGGTGGAGTGCTGTGGGGACCATGGTCTCAGGGAACATCTAGCTCAATTGGCATAACACAGTTTATAAAGACAATGTTCTACATTCTACCTTGGTGAGTAGTGTCTGGGGTCTTAAAAGCCTGTCAGCAGCCATCTAAGATACCTCACTGGTCTCATCCCTTTGGGAACAAGGGAGAATGAAAAGAACAGGATACAAGGAAAAGATTAGTCCGAAGGACTAATGAACCACATCTACCAAGGCCTCTACCAGACTGTGTCCAGTACAGCTAGATGGTGCCCGGCTATCACCACTGACTGCTCTGACCAGGATCACAACAGAGGGTTCTGAACAGAGCTGGAGAAGGATATAGAACAAAATTCTAACGCACAAAAAAGACCAGATTTACTGGCCTAAAGGAGACTGGAGAAACCCCGAGAGTACGGCCCCCAGACACCCTTTGAGCTCGGTGGTGAAGTTACCTCCGAGGTTCACTGTTCAGCCGGGGAGTGGACAGCCCCATAAAACCAAATGGGACTAATGAGGCACAGCAGTCCAGTGACAAGGGCCAGAAGGCAGAAGGGGATAGGAAAGCTGGTGATAGGGAGCCCAAGGTTGAGTAAGGATAGTGTTGATGTGTTGTGAGGTTGTTAACCATTGTCATAGGGCAACATGTGTACTAACTGTTAAATGAGAAACTATTTTGTTCTGTAAGCCTTCATCTAAAGTAAGAATAGCAGCACAATTGGAAGAGTGTAGTCAATGTCACAGAACTGTGCATGTAGACATTTTTGAAATGGTGTATCTTTGGCTATGTATATTTTCACCAAAAAAAAAAAAAAAGTTCAAGAAGGGAGAGGGTTGACAGGTTGTGGGGTTCTTAACCAATGTCATAAAACAATATGTGTACTACTGTTTCATGAGAAACTATTTGTTCTGTAAGCCTTCACCTGAAGTACAATAACAACAACAAAAAAAAAAAGATGCAGAAATCGAAGACTTTTATCAACTTCTGCAATCTGAAATTGATCTAACATGTAATCAGGATGCACTGATAATTACTAATGATTGGAATGCTAAAGTTGAAACAAAGAAGAAGGATCAATATTTGGAAAACATGGCCTTGGTGATAGAAATGATGCTGGAGATCCCATGATAGGAATTTTGCAAAACCAACGACTTCTTCATTGCAAACATCTTTTTTCAACAACATAAATGGTGACTGTCATGTGGACCTCGCCAGAGGGATACACAGGAATCAGATCAACTACATCTATGGAAAAAGACAATGGAAAAGCTCAATATCATCAGTCAGAAAAAGGCCAGGGGTCAATTGTGGAACAGACCAACAATTGCTCATATGCAAGGTCAAGTTGAAGCTGAAAAAATTAGAACATGTCCACAAGAGCCAAAGTAGGACCTTGAGTATACCCCACCTGAATTTAGACAACATCTCAAGAATAGATCTGACACATTGAACACTCATGACCAAAGACCAGATGAGTTGTGGCATGACATCAAGGACATCATACATGAAGAAAGCAAGAGATCATTAAAAAGACAGGAAAGAAAGAAAAGACCAAAATGAATGTCAGAAGAGAGTCTGAAACTTTTTTTTCAACATCCAGTAGCTAAAGTGAAAGGAAGAAATGATGAAGTAAAAGAGCTAAACAGAAGATTTCAAAGGGCAGCACAAGAAGACAAAGTAAAGTATTATAATGATGTACACAAATACCTGGAGTTAGAAAACCAAAAGGGAAGGACACACTCAGCATTTCTCAAGCTGAAAGAACTGAAGAAAAGAGTCAAGCCTTCAGTTGCAATAGTGAAGGATTCTATGGGCAAAATAACTGAATGACACAGGAAGCATCTAAAGAAGATGGAAGGAATACACAGAGTCACTGTACCAAAAAGAATTGGTCAGCCTTCAATGATTGCAGGAGGTAGCATATGATCAAGAACCAATGGTACTGAAGGAAGAAGTCCAAGCTGCACAGAAGACACTGGGGAAAAACAAGGCCCCAGGAATTGATGGAATACCAAATGAGATGTTTCAACAAATGGATGCAATGCTGGAGGTGCTCACTCATCTATGACAAGAACTCTGGAAAACAGCTACCTGGCCAAATAACTGGAAGAGATCCATATTTGTGCCTATTTCAAAGAAAGATCCAAATGAATGTGGAAATTATAGAACAGTATCATTAATGTCACACACAAGTAAAAGTTTTTTTTATTGAACTTTAGATGAAGGTTTACAGAACAAACTAGCTTCTCATTAAACAGTACATATATTGTTTTATGGCATTGGTTAACAAACCCATGATATGTCGGTTCTCTCCTTTCTCAACCGTGGGTTCCTATTACCAGCTTTCCTGTCCTCCCCTACCTTCTAGTCCTTGCCCCTGGGCTGGTGTACCCCTTTAGTCTCGTTTTGTCCTATGGGTCTGTTTAATTCACATGCAAGTAAAATTTTGCTAAAGATCATTCAAAAGTGATTGCAGCAGTACCTAGACAGGGAACTGCCAGAGATACAAGCCAGAGTCCGAAGAGGATGTGGAACAAGGGATATCATTGCTGATGTCAGATGGATCTTGGCTGAAAGCAGAGAATACCAGAAAGATATTTACCTGTGTTTTATTGACTACGCAAAGGCATTTGACTGTGTGGATCATAACAAATTATGGATAACACTGCAAAGAATGGGAATTCCAGAACACTTCATTGTGCTCATAAGGAACTTGTATATAGATCAAGAGGCAGTGGCTCTAATAGAACAAGAAGATAATGCATGGTTTAAAGCCAGGAAATGTGTGTGTCAGTGTTGTATCCTGTCACCATACTTATTCAATCTGTATGCTTAGCAAAGAATCCAAGAAGCTGGACTATATGAAGAAGAACAGGGCATCAGAATTGGAGGAAGACTCATTAACAACCTGCATTATGCAGATAAAGCAACCTTGCTTGCTGAAAGTGAAGAGGACTTGAAGCACTTAATGATAAAGATCAAAGACTGCAGACTTCAGTATGGATTACACCTCAACATAAAGGAAACAAAAATCCTCACAACTGGTCCAATATGCAACATTATGATACATGGAGAAAAGATTGAAATTGTCAAGGATTTCATTTTATTTGGATCCACAAACAACACCCATGGAAACAGCAGTCAAGAAAACAAAAGATGCATTGCATTGGGCAAATCTGCTGCAAAGGATCTCTTTAAAGTGTTAAAAAGCAAAGATGTCACTTTAAGGACTAAGGTGCACCTGACCCAAGCCATGATGTTTTAATTGTCTCATATGCGTGTGAAAGCTGGGCAATGAATAAGGAAGACTGAAGAAGAATTGATGCCTTTGAATTGTGCTGTGGGTGAAGAATATACCGTGGACTGCCAAAAGAATAAACAAATCTGTCTTGGAAGAAGTGCAGCCAGAGTGCTCCTTACAAGCAAAGATGACAAGACTTTGTCTCACGTACTTTGGACATGTTATCAGCAGGGATCAGTCCCTGGAGAAGAACATCATACTTGGTAAAGTAGAGGGGTCAGTGAAAAAGAGGTAGACCTTTAACAAGATGGATTGACCCAGTGGCTGCAACAATGAGCTCAAGCATAACAACGATCATGGGGATGGTACATGAATGCGCAGTATTTCATTCTGTTGTACATAGGGTCACTATGAGTTGGAACCGACTCGATGGCATCTAACAACAACAACATAAATATATGTATTTAACATCTTTCTATATCATTACGTATCCTTAGTTTGATAAATTTGTGTATTCATTATGTATCTGAAATGCCTTTACTTTGTCTTCAATCTGAAATGATGGTTTCATTGGGTATAAAATTCTAGGTTAATAATTATTGTATCCTAGCACACTTCAAGGATATTACTCCATTATTTTCTGGTATCTGAAATTGATGATGGGAAATCTTCCATCTATAAAATGGCTGTTTGTTTATAGACAATCTGCTTTGTGACTTTCTGAGTTCTGCTCTCTTATAACCTCTCCAATCAGGCATTCGCCCCTCTACTTCATCAAGACTACTCTTGTCTAAATTAACAGTTACCTGAACATTGACTTTTGGCAGCATTTGACATAGCTGGCTGCTCCTGCTACTTGACAAACTTTCTTCACTTTGTTTCAAGGATCCCAAACCATCTCTTCATTTTCCTCCTTCCTTACTAGTTACATCTTCTCAGTCTCTTTGCAGGTTACTCCTATTCTGTCAACCCTTGAGTCAGCCAGGTTGTCCCAGTCAAGGTTGCAAGGATGTGTGTGAGCTCCGTCAAAATGAGCAAACTGCTTCTAGGCTCATACTTGACTGTAGATGCCTAAGGGAGCTGGGCTGAAGCCAGAAGAACCAGGCACCTGACCTATAGACTGATGAATAATCATAAATCATTGTTGTTTTAAGTCAATGAGTTTCGAGGTGGTTGGTTACACTGCAATAGCTACCTGATACAATAACTGACTTAGCAAACCAGAAAAAGCCCATAGCGGGGAAGTCAACAAAAAGCAAGCTGATTCCTCCTGTAAAACTCCCCTGTAGAATTAGAGCTATCACGTTCCACTGAAGGTCGGGGTGTAAAAGTCTTGTTGAAGGTCTTTACAAGGAGTGCTTTGAACCTAAAGTCTTTTCCCCAACACTGTGCATGCAAACAACTATTTCTCCCTCATCGTGAGGACACTATGAGTTGGAATCGCCTTGATGACAACAGGTTTGGGGTTTTTTTGGCATAAGATGGGAAGTTTACTCTCTGGAGAGGTCTTTTGACTCAGGTGCATCAGACACATTGTGGGGTAGAGTTGGTGAGAAATCATATTAAAATAGGGAATAATTAAAATTCATCAAGTTTAAAGGTAAAACTCCAAGCCCTCAAAGTGGCTCCAAGAACAATGGCAGTCAGGCTTAAAATTTTGAAACCGGCTATTGGAGGGAAATCTGATCTGTTCAAGAAAAAGAATTTACATATATATGGCTAGATGCCACTTAATGACCCTTCAGTGAACTTCACCAGTTAACAAGCTCTGCTCCTACGCAAAAAGGGCTTCTAAACAGTGTTTAAATAGGAGTTTAAATAGGAACGTTCAGTCCAGGATCATCGGTTATGTGAGAGAAGTCTTTAACGTGAAAGCCAGAGACCAAAACAAATAAACAGAAAGAAGGAACACAGACAAAATAATGGAGACAATGAAGAAAGCAGAAGAAAACTTAAAAAAAAACAAAACCTAAAATTAATATTTAAGAGAGAGGTGAGAAGATATTGTGTCCATGAAACAAGGCCAGGGCACTATTTAAAAAGGAATAATCAGAGAAAATGAATATGCTATTGCAAACAAAATATCTGACAGTAGAACTAAAAAATTTAACAAGAGAGTTGAAAGGTGAAGTTGAGGAAATCTTTCCAAAAGTAGAACAAAAAGACAAAGAGATGATGGTAGAAGAAAAAAATAAAATTATATTTACAAGAGCAACCTAGGATGCTTAAAATAGTATTCTATAGCATCAGAACACATTTAATCAGCATTCTATGACTTAAAATAGTTTCCAATTTTTGCAATTATCAACAGTTTTTCCAGTGAATATCCTAGAAGCTAAATTTTGGTCTATGCCATGATTATTTCCTTGGGATAAAATTACAGAACGGAACTGCTAGATTAAAATATATAAACATTTGAAGGACTTTTGATACATATTGCCAACCAGCAAGATTGTTTTATAATGCCAGGATATAAGAGCAATTGTTTGCGAATGTTTCTTAAATTCAGTCATGCTTGTCTCAATCTACTGGTAATGAGTTCCCAATGTATCAACAGTCAGAAGGGAATTGGCAGCTGCAATTTAATTTTACTTCCCAACAGGATTAAGCAAAAATATTATTGTATAAAATACTGAATTGTCTTGGTACATTCTGCTTTGTTCTATGGATCAAAAACCCTGAATGATAATTCAGAGAAACCTAGTATTGCTTGGAAAAAAGCTCTGTGACACCCATTGTCATGGTTTGAATTATGTCCCCCCAAAAATGTGTGTATCAGTTTGGCTAGGCCATGATTCCTGGTACTGTGTGATTTTCCTGTATGTTGTAAACCTGCCTCTATGATGTTAATGAGGGAGGACGGGTGGCAGTTGTGTTAGTAAGGCAGGATCTGATCTGCAAGACTGGATTGTGTCCTGAGGCACTCTCTTGAGATATAAAAGACAGAAGTGAGCAGAGAGACAGGGGGACCTCATACCATCAGGAAAGCGGTGCCAGGAGCAGAGCGCGTCCTTTGGACCGGGGTCCCTGCCCGGGGAAGCTCCTAGTCCAGGGGGACACCGAAGAGAAGAAGGCCGACAGAGAGAAAAAGCCTTCCCCTGGAGCTGACACCCTGAATTTGGACTTTTAACCTACTTTGACTGTGAGGAAATAAACTTCTCTTCATTAAAACCATCCACTTGTGGTATTTCTGTTGTAGCAGCACTAGATGACTAAGACACCCGTCTTGCTTACTTTCATCATTGCTATTTCAGTGTTTGTTTACCTCTATACTGGACCTCCCTTAGGTTCATGCCACAAGAATTTCAGTTCACATAAAAGTGATTGTTCTATTTCTGACCAGCTTAGGTTAGGGGCCGCGGGGGGGGAAAGCCTAGATTAAGTAAAACAAAAAGGTAACTCAGTGAAAAGAAATAACCTCCTTGCATTCTAGGTATTTAGCTCTATGGGCACCTTTGGGGGAAAAAAAACCGATTGGACAGTTCACCAACCAGTATCTGGTCTCTGTGACATCAACTAACCAGAAACTTTTAACTCAGTAAATTTAATAAAAGTCAGAGCTGGAAGGGTCAATATTGATGGCCTGGTCCGGATGAGAAAATCGAGACCCGCAGAGATAGTAACAGTTGTTAGTGGTTACAAATTCCACTTCTTTGGTTCCCATGTTTGAACTCCAAGGCAAATCCCCATGATGTTGTTGTTGTTGTTGGGTGCCACAGAGTCAATTTTCAACTCATAGCCACCCCATGTGACAGAACTGCCCTGTAGAGTTTTCTTGGCTGTAATCTTTACAGGAGCAGATCACCAGGTCTTTCTCCCACGAAGCTGCTGGGTGGTTCGAGCTGCCAACCTTTCGGTTAGCAGCCAAGTGCTTAATCTTTGTGTCACTAGGGCTCCTTTGATGCTAGATTACCAGGTGAATTTTTCTGGGAAAAAGGGATAGGATACAGGTTACTTTAGAGGCTTAATGGACAAACTTGAATATAACTTCCTGTTATTGTTAGACAAGATGGTGACATTAAAACATGCCCCCCAAACACACACACACACAAAACAAACCTAAAATCAAAAGCCAAAAATCCTCACCAACACAAACATTCAACTATGGTAAAACTATTCTAGCTTCTGAAAGTACCATTCATCTGAGATATTGTACTTTTAAGCACGCTGTTTGTCACTCCCGTTTTTGTTTCAGCTTACTCCAATCTGACTTCCATTTCCACCATTCTGCTAGAACTGCACTCATCAAGCTCATCAACTTCCATGTTGCCAAATTCTACATTTCCTTTCTCAATTTACTGTTGAATGAATGGGCTACTTTTTGTTAATTCTACTCCAATCTTACAGTCATTTAAAAACAGCATAGGTTAGCTGTACATACTAATGAATCTCTTAATTCAAGCGCTGGGGTGTGATGTTAGTTGTTTACAAGTGATGACATTTTCCTACTAACAGTCTTAGTGAGTTATATGAAAAATGTCCTTTCTTCTTTTTCTTTCTTCCTTATTTCTTCCCTCCCTCCCTTTACTCTTTCATCTTTCTTCCTTTTCCAAACATTTATAGAGCATACACTTTATTAAGTGGACTTTCATTGTCACCCCTGTAATCCTTAGCATTGCTAAGGTATAGTCACACATGGGCTGGACCAAAAGTAGGCTCTAAAGTTGGAGCAACCTCATCCTCACTTAATATTGTCTCTCTTTAGGTCAAGACTGAAGCACATGTGTGGAGCTGTAATGGAAAAGGACATTTTAACCTACTATTGTCAGTCATCACCTTATAGTCATACCTGATTCACTCTGGCTAAGGCAAATCTATTGTCATTGAAAAAAAAATCAAATCTGTGATTTAGATCATAAGACAAGCAATGAAATAATTTTTTTTCACTGTGGTATTGTTGAAAGTGCCTTGAATTTGCCATCAAGCCATCTAGTTTGATAAACAGATGCATTTCATACTGGCTATGTGATATTGGGCAAGTCATTTGACCTGTTTGATACTTGGATTCTTCTTGTTTAAGAGCCAGTTCACAATTCTCTGTTCCCCTGCCAGAGTGATTGTTGATGTTCCAGATGGTAGAACCTCCATCAGGCTGGATTCCTGAGTGAGGGTGCCACAATAGACACTGCATTAACAAGAAATTAGCTTTTTTGTATTTTATATTATATAGGTAATATATATTTCATATTAAGCCAGTGAATTTGGAAGGTGGAGTTATTTGTTACTGCCTCATAACTTGGACTATACAAACTAGTAGAGAGGGAAGCAGAGAAATAAGACAGAAACTGAAAGAAAATGTAAGAGTTAGAGAAAGTAATTTAGAATGGAAGAAAGTTGAGTCTATTTGTAGGCTGAAAGAAAGAGCTAATAGAGAAAGAAAAATTGAATATATAGGAGAGAAGGTGGGAGGTCACTGAAGGACCAAGGTCTAGAGGCAGGGTAGGCCTTAAACAGGAGGAGAGAGACTTCATCTCCGAGACTGGATGAAAAGAAGTAAGAGTGGTTGGATGGAGATGCTTATAGATTTTGGGGCAAGATGTCAAGGGAATTCATCCTTGATCATTCAATTTTTTTGGTTAAATATTTAGTAAGCTTATTTTCTGAGAAGGAGGAAGATAGAAGATAGATAAAAAGAACTTGAGAAAGTTGGTTGGTGAAGATTTGGAATAGTTGCTAATGAGGGAGGGAGCTGACCAAGGACAAATAAAGGACTTGTCTGTCTCTCCCATTCAGTTGTGAGTTCCTTGAGGGCAAAGGCCAATCTTTATTCCTTTATGTGAGTTGGACTCAACTCAATGCTTTTTTTTTTTTTTTTTTCTTTAATCAGCATCAAGCATAGTGCCTGACATAGTGGAAGTAGTCAAGAAATTCTTGCCAGACTACTTTCGATTATTGTTATTCAACCAATAGTTTTGGCACTAAATGGATCGGATTTCCCCTTTCTTTTAAAATATCAGGTTGTCCTAAACCTACTCTTACATGTTTTCTGTGAAAGTTGTTATTAAAAGAAACAAAAACAAAATCCAGTTCCTGCTTAGAACACTAACTTCCAACACATCCAGGAAGCAAATGTGCAGACGTAGTAAGACTCTAATTAGTTGTGTTTTTCCTGTTGTATTCCATACTCTTTCATCTATGGTGGTAACTTATCAAAAGGACATTTTTTAACAAAAAGCTTTCATCATGTTATAGTCTCGTTCCAAGCAGGTAGCATTGAAATGCATTTGTCAGGTGAATTATGATTAACTTTCTAAAGAAATGTGAAGTTTTTGTATGCCTCATGTAGCACAGTGGCAATTAGGCTCTGGAGGAGTTAGCATCATGGGTCTATGTTAAAGAAAGTGTATGCATTTTTAAAAACCTTTTAAAAAATTTACCGTGGTAATATTAGCCCTTTGCAAACATTGCAAAGATATATAAATAATAAGTTTAAAAGTTCCACCTTCTACATCTGCCAGAGATAATGTTAATAGCTTTTTTTGCTTTTCTTCATGCTCATACAAATGCATATAAATATATAGAGCCCTACGGAGGACACACTATTTCTCTGCAACTTGAATATACAATTGTGTGCAATTATAATTGTGTATAATATTATCATCAATAATACCCCCAGATTAGTTACTATAGATCTAACTGTATCACCAGAATATTGAACTATTCTCATCCTCATGAATATTCAGGGTTTTTTCCCTAGTTTTCTGCTGCTAAAAAGAAAAGAAATGTTGCAATAAACAGCCTTGAATGTACATTTTCGTATTTTTGTTTATTCCATTTTCAAAGCATCCCCACAGAAATGCTCTTCTGGGGGCTTTAATCAGAAAGCCCATTCTAGATATCAGGAGAAAAATGTGTCCAACAAAAGACAAAGTGTGGAGTAGTACTTTGAACGGAGAACAGAGTAATAGGAAATCTGAAGCAGACTTTAAGTCTTGTTCTGGATTTGTTGTATGTTGGGAAAACCTCTGTGATTTCCTTCCTTTTCTTGAAATAAAATTGTTACTGCTTACCCAGTCATCAAAATAGTTCCTTATTATTTCTGTCACACATTCTCTTAAGTTCGCTGGATAAAATGCTAATTTATTATCTATACATGTATGGGTATCACACATATAATACAAATGACTCCTGGCTCCCTAGTCCCCACTCAGATTTCTCCATAGCTAGTTACTTTTTGGAATTTCCAAAGGGATGTTTCTCTGCTGTTCAAAAATTCATTTGGAGAAGCTTTATGCCCACACACAACTGCAAACTGACAGTAATCTTACCAAGGGTCTGACTCCAAATGCTTGTTGCATGCTTCCAGTCGTCTCCGTCCTCAAGGTCACAGGTTCTGCCACCCCACTAAGCACCCCAAACAACTCTCTGCTTTTGTACAGAATCATACAAGGTTTTTGTTAAACTGTTCTATGAGCCAGGAGGGAAGCAGACACCAAACTACCATTTCCATCTTGCATTTCTTCTTTGGGGGCCCTAATCAGCTGCTAACCAAAAGGTTGGAGGTTCAGGACCACCCAGAGGCACTTTCAAAGAACGGCTTGACGATCTACTTCCAAAAAAAAAAAAAGAAAAAACAGCCATTGGAAACCTTATGGTGCACAGCTCTACTCTGACATAGATGGGGTCACTATAAGTCAGAATCGACTCAATGGTAACCAGTTAATCTTTGGGGAATTTTCTGATCATCCCCTCCCAAAGTCCTGTTCCAAGACCAGTTTTGGAACAAAAGTTCACATGCATACAAAATGTCTTAGTTATCTACTGCTGCTATAACAGAAATACCACAAGTGGATGGCTTCAACAAAGAGAAATTTATTTTCTCACAGTCTAGTAGGCTACAAGTCCAAATTCAGGGTGTCAACTCCAGGTGAACACTTTCTCTTTCTGTCAGCTCCGGAGGAAGGTCCTTCTTATCAATCTTTCCCTGGACTAGGAGCTTCTCCAAGCAGGAAACTCAGGTTCAAAGAACATACTCTGCTCCTAGTGCTGCTTTCTTGGTGGTATGAGGTCCCTCCAGTCTCTCTGCTCGCTTCTCTCTTTCATATCTCAAAAGAGATTGGCTCAAGACACAATCCAATCTTGTAAATTGTGTCGTGCCTCATTAACATAACTGCCACCTATCCCACCTCATTAACATCACAGAGGTAGGATTTACAACATACAACACACAGGAAAATCACATCAGATGACAAAATGGTGGACAATCACACAATACTGGGAATCATGGCCTCACCAAATAGATACCCGTATCTTTGGGGGACACAGTTCAATCCATGACACAAACAAAGGCAAATAAATGTATTTGGAGGAGGGGGCAGCCTTTCCCAAACACCAAGTTACGTATATATTTATGAGGTAGTACTATGTTCAGTATTCTAAAACTTAAGTATTCTGTTAAATATGTTGTTGTTGCTGTAAGGTGCCATCAAGTCAATTCTGACTCATAGTGACACTATGTACAACAGAACAAAACACTGCCTGGTCCTGCCCCATCCTCAAGATCATTGTTTTGCTTGAGCCTATTGTTGCACCCCTGTATCAATCCATTTGGTTGAGGGTCTTCCTTTTTTTCACTGACTGTCATGGATTGAATTGTGTACCCCCAAAAATGTGTGTAGCAAGTTGGCTAGGTCATGATTCCTAGTATTGTATGATTGTGTTATCTGATGTGATGTCCTTATGTGTTGTAAACTCTACCACTATGATGAGATTATATGTGATCTCCTCATGTGTTGTAAATTCTATCACTGTGATGAGGTTATACTGATGAGGCTGCATTAAGATCAGTGTCTTAATGCAATCTTTTTTGAGATACAAACGAGAGAAGCTAGCAGAGACACATAGGAACCTCATACCACCAAGAAAGCAGTGCTGGGAGCACAGAGCGTCCTTTGGACCTGAGGTTCCTGTGCAGAGAAGCTCCCAGACCGAAGGAAGACTGATGACATGGACTTTCCTCCAGAGTCAATGGAGGAAGCTTTCCCCTGGAGCTGATGCCCTGAATTTGGACTTGTAGCCTACTGGACTGTGAGAGAATAAACTTCTCTTTGCTAAGTCCATCCACTTGTGGTATTTCTGTTAGAGCAGCACCAGATGACTGAGACACTGACCTTCTACTTTACCAAGCATGATGTCTTTCTCCAGGGACTGGTTCCTCCTGATAACATGTCCAAAGTATGTGAGACAAAGTCTTACCATACTCACTTCTAAGGAGCATTCTGACTGTACTTCTTCCAAGACAGATTTGTTCATTCTTCTGGCAGTCCATTGTATATTCAACATTCCTTGCCAACACCATAACTCAAAGGCGTCAATTCTTCTTCAGTCTTCTTTATTCACTGTCCAGCTTTCACATGCATGTGAGGTGATTGGAAATATATAAATATGAGAAGTTTATAAATGAAGGATAACAAAGAAAGGAAAAGAAAGAAAAAAGGAAAATGATTACTTTCACTGCACTTAAATGGGTGAAAGGGTTGTTAGGATATTTGGTGGCATTTCATATGCAAAGACACATATAGTGCAGACCAAAAACAAAAAACAAAAACCAAACCCATTGGCATCGAGTTGATTCCGACTCAGGGGCGGATTATCCAATAGGCAAGGTAAGCATAGTCCTTACCTTGCTTACCAGATCATCTTTAGTGGACAATTTCAAAATTTTTTTGCACATCAAAGATTCTGCTTCTAGGTGTGGCTGGCATCTGTCCCTCTCCCAACCCCATAGCACCTTCCTACAGAATCAAAGCCTCTTTTCAAATTTACAGTCTTTGACAGGGGCAGATGACCCAGTAACCTAGGTAAGCACGGAATTACTTGTGCTTACTTACTAAGCTGTAGTATTCCAAAAGACACTGTGAATCTTTCGTGGAGAAAATCCTTGCATAAAGTTTGGGGTCACTGTGTTTCTGGAATTGTAAGTTTGCTAAATAATAGTGTAGTGATGTGAATCCTTCTCCATAAATGTGGGTATGCAAGAAAGGTCATATTTCTTGATTTTCTTTATATTAAATCAAATCTGACTTGGACATAACACCCCACCACCACCACCACCATAAGCTGGGTTGGTAGGAAATTTATGCTCAGTCAAGTAGGCTCTCCACACCCCCTCTCCCACGGTTGCACAAGGTCTGTGGAAGTGGAAGATGTGCCCCTAGTCTTTAGTCTGTCATTGATATTGATGTCCTCACTGTCCAGATTCTCATGGTCACTTAAGACAGGTGGTCCTTGGGTTTAAGGGGCTGCTCCCTAGTGGCCATGCAGCCTATTCTCCGAGTCCTTGCCATCTCCTTGGAACACCACAGAGGTGGCGGATGCATTCTCACCACTCACAGGGCTTGTGGACCTTCCTTTTAATCTTTCTGCCTTTCAACATAAACCTTCCTTGAGGATCAGAGTCATGAAAGTCTTGCCACATGCTTAGAATGAGGTAGGCAAAAATACAAAGATAGCAAAATACAAATTGTTGTTGTTGTTAGCTACCACTGAGTAAACTCTGACCCATGGTGACTTTACATATAACAGAATGAAACATTGACCAGTTCTGCATCATCCTTACAATTGTCAGCATGTTCAAGTCCTTTGTTGCAACCACTGTACAAATCTATCTCACCAAGTGTGTCCTTTGTTCTTGCTGCCCTCTACTTCACCAAATATAATGCCCTTCTCTAACGATTGATTCCTCTTGATGACCTGTTCAAAGCAAGCAAATAGGATATTGTTCTGTTGCGATCCATAAGGTTTTCATTGGCTAATTTTCAGAAGTAGATTGTCAGACCTTTCTTCCTAGTCTGTCTTAGTTTGAAAGTTCTGCTGAAACCTGTCCACCACAGGTGACCCTGATGGTATTTAAAACACCGGTGGCATGGCTTTGTAACAACCCACAAGCCACCACAATATTACAAACTGACAGATGGGTGGTGAAAATACAAATTAGTATCTCAATACATGATCCTGTCACAACAGCATGTAGGCATGGTCTTGTTGATTCCACTGTCCATACTGTGCCTGACAGATCAAGGGTTTAAACTCAGGCAGTTTGACTGCAGAGTCCATATGCAATGAATTCACTGATTCATTCATTAAACCAACCACTTATCCAATAAACCAAGGGTATTTATCACCCACCACATTGCAGGCACTGTGCCAGATGTTAGGAGTCTATTGGTGAACAAAATAAATATGGGGTCTGTCATGGATTGAACTGTGTCCCCCAAAAATATCTGTCAACTTGGCTGGGTCATGACTCTCAGTATTGTGTGATTGTGTACCATTTTGTAATCTAATGTGATTTCCTTATGTGTCATAAACTCTATCACTATGATGAGGTTATATGTGATTTTCTTATGTTGTAATCTCGATCACTATGATGACGTTATACTGATAAGGTTTACAAGATTAGATAGTGTCTTAATCCAATCTCTTTTGAGATATAAAAAAGAGAAAAGAGTAGAGACACATGGGAACCTCACACCACAAGAAAGCAGTGCTGGCAGCAGAGCATGTCCTCGTGGACCTGAGGTTCCTGCGCTGAGACGCCCCCAGACCAAGGGAAGACTGATGCACTGCAAGGACCTTCCTCCAGAGCTGACAGAAAGAGAAAGCCTTCTCTTGGAGCTGACGCCCTGATTTGGACTTGTAGCCTACCAGACTGTGAGAGAATAAACTTCTCTTTGTTGAAGCCATCCACTCGTTGTATCTCAGTTGGAGCAGCACTAGGTGACTAAGACAGGATCTTTCTTTGTGATGCTTAAAGTCTAGCTGTAGAGACAGACATAAGCAAATGTAGCAGAGTTGAAATTTGTACAACTCAGATGTGCAAAAAATAGTTTCCTTTGTGTTTTATATAGATCTCTTTCCTGCTGATGGTGGGAAAAATTCTTAAAATTATCAATAAAAGCAAGTCATTCTTTTATAGTTTAAAATAGCCATTTTGGTCTAACTCAGTCTCCTTTGGGTACTTGCATCATCTTTCAGAGTTTCTTACCCTTTCCCTTTCTCCTTTCTGCCTTCCTGAGTGACACAGGGGGATCCCAAGAAGCATCATGTTAATGGGGAGAGCATTTTCTTTGAGCTATACCCTGAGAATTGTCTTGGGATTTTTTTCCACCAGATCTTCCTAGGGTTCCTACAACCCCAAACCCTGGCCCCTGGAGTTTCAACCCTGAGGGAAAGCCGGGACCATCCAGTCTGACAGCTTTATCTTGCTCCCTTTTTCTCCCCGTTCAATAGCTTTCCCCAGCAGTGAAGGAACTTTTACTTCTTCTTGTCATACAACAGCATGTAAGTCATATACTTCCCTACTATACGATCATCTTTGATATGGCCTTCTGCCTCTTTGGGCAATATTATGGATTGAATTGTGTCCCCCTAAAATGTGTGTCAACTTGGCTAGTCCATGATTCCCAGCATTGTGTGATTGTCCACCATTTTGTCATCTGATGTGATTTTCATTTCCTATGTGTTGTAAATCCTACCTCTATGATGTTAATGAGGTGGGACAGGTGGCAGTTATGTTAATGAGGCAGGACTCAATCTACAAGATTAGGTTGCATCTTAAGTCAAGAAGTTAAGAAGTGAGCAGAGACAGGGGGACCTCATACCACCAAGAAACAAGAGCCAGGAGAATAGTAAGTCCTATGGACCTGGGGTCCCTGCACAGATAAGCTTCTCGACCAGGGAAGATTGATGACAAGGACATTTCCCCAGAGCCAAAAGACAGAGAAAGCCTTCCCCTGGAGCTGGCACCATGAATTCGGACTTCTAGCCTCCTAGACTGTGAGCAAATAAATTTCTCTTTGTTAAAGCCATCCACCTGTGGTATTTCTGTTATAGCAGCACTAGGTAACTAAGACAGACAGTTTGCTTGTGCACTCAGCTATTCATGGAACACCCACTTTGTGCCAGGCACGACTGTATACACTTGGGATCTACCAGTGAGCCAAACAAAGATTCCTGCCTTTGTGAAGTTTACATTCTAGTGGGGCAAAGAAAAATAAAATCAATAGACATAATAAATAGGTAAATTACATTGTATGCTGTTGTTAGGTGCCATCAAGTCAATTCCAACTCGTAGTGACCCCATGTGACAGAGTGGAACACACTTTGGGGCAGTTC
Organism: Dugong dugon; assembly: GCA_030035585.1. Taxonomy (NCBI): domain Eukaryota; kingdom Metazoa; phylum Chordata; class Mammalia; order Sirenia; family Dugongidae; genus Dugong; species Dugong dugon. The sequence continues at coordinate 20,175,268 of CM057465.1, forward strand.
TACTTTTTTCCATCAAAATTAGCCAAAGTGTGTTTAGTACTTCCAATTTTACTGGTACTGAAGGCACTCGATAATTACCAATTCATTAAAAAGATTTTTTTAAACTGCTGGGATTACTTGAACTTGGTTCTACCTAGCAACAAGGTGAAGAGCTAACCTCTCTTTTGTAGCTCAATATATCTCTTAATTCCTGACAAGACTGCATTTAGTCCTGTGTTATGGTGAAACATTTCTGGTTTACATTCAATCTATGCTTGTTCTTTTGGCACAGCCTCAATCAGTCAGGTAGCAGCAAGAAGATATTCATTCAGTGTTGTGTCCTGATTCATTAAGACACCCAGAGACCACATTCGAGGTTTTGCGGGGGGAAGTCAGCAGGGTTAACAATGGTGCTTAGCCCAAGAGCACAGGGCCTTATCGGTAACAGATGTGCCTGCCTAAAAGAATGGCATTCTTATTTAATCTTTAGGTAAAGAAGGCAGCTGTAAGTGGTCATCTCCGGAAATTCATTGCAGGAATTTGCCTCATCTGCCCTGTGGAGATGCTTCACCTAGGTGATATATATTTTATCTTTGAAGTTGAAAGTTTTATAACAAATCTAACAAGGAAAAACCTAACAGGTGCCACTCCTGCTCAATCAGTTAGAATAATCTCTGGCCCTGAATCCCACCTCGTGTAAATTTTGTTCAAACTTGTTTTCTAAAGAGAATCTGGATAAGAATCCAGGAGCTGAGAGTCTAATAAGTTACTTTTCTGTGTTTGAACAACTGAAGAAATATGAGTAGCGTGTTGGAAAAAGAGGGACTGCACTTCAGTGTCTGTTAAGAATTAACCGTCTTTGTACTATACACAAGTACAATCTGTAAAATATCACATTGCTTGAAGGTGGATTAATGAAATTCTGAAACCATCTAAATATGATACACCTCTTGGGCAATCTCACATATGTTAAAATTGTTACAGTGATTTTCCCATCACCACAATCACAAGTTTTGTGTGTGTGGAAAAAAAGGGAAAAGAATTCACAAAATTAAAATAAGTACTTCTCAACATGTGGCAAATCCATCTGCTACGTGATAAATCCTTTTCAGAGCAGTGCTCTACAGGGCAAAAACTGTCCGTTCGCGTCCAACATGACCTGAGCTCTAATATCTCATGAGTTCAGTGTATAACTGAACTTTGCATCAGAACAAAGGCTTTCAGTGGGCAGTTTGTTTCTTGCTGAGCACATTTTAAGGTTGAATTTTGAGTTGTTTGCCTTTCCTCTTCTTGAAAGCAGTTTACTGGAGCAGAATTGTTTTTTTGTGTCCTTTCTCCTTTCATGCCCTTTCTGGCTGGCTCTTCAATAATGTGGCCGTTGGCATGAGCTGTAATGCTTGGGTAACTGTGCAAGCAATTAGTAGAGCTGGACAAATCTTCCTTCTTGCAGCCAGGTTTTCCTTGGCCCTTCCAAACACAGCAGGCCAAACAATGAAGATCATGGGAGGAGACCAAACAGCAAGTCACTCCTTTCTTTAAAAGAAACCAACTCAAAAGATTATTAATAGTCATCATTTTGTAGCTGAGGACAAGCAAGATGCATTAGGAACTATTGCTGTGGGGATAACACTAGAAGGGATGGCTAGCTGCCATAGTAGCCCAACATTTCCTGTCTGCTCCCTTCCTCCCTTGAAGCACGTTACTTTGGGGGCAAACAGGCAGATCTCAGATCAAAGCATGGCTAAGGGCAGAAGCCCCTGGAAATCTCCACTGACATTTGGAAAGACCAGCTTGCAGAGTAAGAACTGAGTGAGACCCCTCTTCAAACATCTTGGAAACAAATGATAGATTAGTGCTGCAGCTGTAATTAGAGCCTGAGACAAGATTTCTTCCATCCTGGAAACTAAACAAACTAGAGGGGGAAAAAGAAACAAAACATCCAAATATAATTTATAGACACAAAAGGAACAATTGAATTAGTGGGAACAGGCAAGTGCTCAAAGGTAAATCTGAGTATGAGTTCTGCAGGCAAGGGATCAGATAAAATATATTCTTTAAGCTTTTCAAAACTGAATCCTTTTGCTTTTGAAACACAGTCGAAGAAATGGAAAAAGCATGGCTGGAAGCACTATTGAAGCCAGGGGAGTAGAAATTCTTGGTTCTAGCAGGCTGGGCTCCTCTCAGGGATGGGAAATGAGGAGGAAAAGGAGTTGTGTTCCCACATTATCCCCGTGGAATACACAAGAGCTGTAGCCTCACCCTTCAACTTTGTAGGCACCGTATGGGATCAGTCTTGGTGATGATGATAAGTCCTTCAGACTTGACGTGAGACTGATGTGGGGTGGGAGGGTAGAGAAGGGGGAAGGAGAGAAAGGGATCATTGTGGATGAAAGAGGGTAACAAATTTCAAACAAACCACAAGAAGACAAAAAAGACTGGGTTTCTCAGAGAATTTTCAACACTTCCAAAATAAGTAAGTTAGGAAAGCCTCAGTAAACGTGCCACCATTCATTTAAAGTAGTAAAGGAGAGGATTCCTTTGTATTGTGCGTTTTGAAGCCTGTAATAAGTTCTGATGGATGGTTTTGCAAATAGTACTGTAATTTTTAATTTCTCAACTTGCTGCAGCTTGCCACTTAAGCAGGACACATAGGATGAAGTTGGCTTTTGTGTTTTTCCAATTTCCAAGAATAATCATGGGAAAAGAGTGCCGTATTGTGAGACTGCAGATACAGGTTTCTGTCACTGACTTATTTGACTTTAGGCATATCAGATAGTGTCTCTGGATCTGCTTTCTAATTTGTAAAATGAGGGTGTCAGGTAGGATGATCTTTCAGAACCCTCTAAGATACAGAAATGGCTCTCATATTTAACATTCTATAGCTTTAAGTTTACTTATTTTTCTCCATTGATATATCTCATAGTCATTCTCTTCTGGAAACTTCCTCAAAAATTCTCTTTAAAAGGAAAACTTCATGTAAAAATATTTCCTGCATAGCAATAAGTGTCTCTAGATTTTATTTTCTAAAGACATGTGTATTAGTTTCCTAAGGCTGCCATAACGAAATACCACAAATTGAGTGACCTATAAAGAACAGAAATGTATTGTCCAAATGAGGGTATCAGCCATGTTGATTCCTTCTGAGGGCTCCGAGAGACAAACTATTCCATGTCTGTCTCCCAGTTTACGGTAGTTCCAGGCTTTCCTTGGCTTGCAGCTGCAGTGCCACACGGCATCCTTCCTCTGTCTCTCCATCTCTGTGTATCTTCTCCTCTTTTGTAAGTACAAATAGTCATATAGGATTAGGACGTACCCTACTCCACTACTCCATGTCAATTCAACCAATAACATCTTCAAAGACCCCATCTTCAAACAAGGTCACGTTCACAGATATCAGAGGTTAGGACTTTAACACATCTTTTCTGGGGACACATTTCAATCCGTAACAGCACATGACATTCACTGCCATCCGTACCAGCCCTCTCCTCTTCCTTGCCAGTCTTTTTTTCTTTCTGTTCCTCATTTGAATTCAAAGGATGAGACCAAAATAGAACCCATAAAAGAGGAGAAAGAAAGGAGGGAAAGGAGAAGAAAAGTGAAAGGAAAGGTCTGGCCAAGATGAGAGGGAAGAGAGAAGGATGTGAGGAAAGGATTGGTGAGGGGAGAAATACACCGCTGTGAGGAAAAAACTTTGTCTGTGAGCAGCCCTCAGGATGAGAGGAGTTCAGCAATTCTGGGTTCAACAGCCCTCCAGTGGCTTAAAATTTCTAAAAAGAACTAGGGATGTTTTAGCTGGCCTAGCGGAGAATATGTACCTACTTTCTCTTGAGCTCTACGGGGCTCTGTTGTTGTCAGGTGCTGTCGAGATGGTTCCGACTCATAGTGACCCTACATACGACGGAATGGGGCTCTGTGTTACACTAATAATAGGGTACTTTAGCCTGACAGTTCCTGAGGCAGAAGTGGAATCTGCTGACATATAACTGAGTTCTTCACAAGGGTGCAGCACCACGGTGGGAAATTGGGGAAAGATCTCATATTAAAAAAAACAGGGGCTGAACTCCTTTGGGGACATGTAAGAATTATGCATGAAGCATCGGAGGTTCACTAGTGGAATTCTCACCTTCCATGAGGCAGACACGGGTTTGCTTTCTGGCCAATGTACCTTATACGCAACCACTACTCATTTGTCAGTAGTGGCTTGGGTGTTGCTATGATGCAAAACAGGTTTCAGTAGAGCTTCTAGACTAAGACAGACTAGAAAGAAAGGCCTGGTGATCTACTTCAAAAGATCAGCCAGTGAAAACTCTACGGATCACAGTGGCCTGATCCACAACTGATCATGGGGATGGCGTAGCACTGGGCAGTATTTCCTTCTGTTGTACATGGAGTCGCCGTGAGTTAGAGGGGCACCATGAATCAAGGCTGACTCTACAGCAGCTAACAACAAGAACTATGCAAGCCCATGAACTGCCATCTGATCCACAGATAACGCTCACTATTCCTCTGCACCCATTTTTCCAACCCAAACAACTCTCAAACTCAGGGCTGTCCCTAGGCCTTTGTAGGAGATGGATGCTGTTTCCCGTCATATTGCATCAGGTCTGACAAAAGCTGCATCCCTTTGGTCCAGCCCCCCGCTGGCAACCATATGCAGCAGCCCTTCTCCAACTCTTACTTGAGAATTATTATTCAGGTTCATAGATCAGGCAAAGCTCAAATTGCCACTCATTAATCAGCAACTCATAGCACCATGGAGAAGCAAGTTCGGGTAACTGCACAGGGAAATGATGTTAGTGCTGTGTGATCCCGGTCCTCCAGGAGGAGAAGCTTAGTTCTGGAAGAACCAGTACTTAGTTTGACTCCTTCAAATATCCTTTAAAAGTGAACTTCTTCGGCAAAACTAAATCTCTTTGTTAAAAATTGGGAGAGTGAGTAACCTTGTCTGAGGAACAGCATAGGGGTGGAAGTGATTGGAAAGAACCATGAAGAGGCTTCTAGGGTGCTGGTAATGTTCTCTTTCTTGCTTGAGTGCTGGTTACACAGGTGTGTTTGGTTTATAAAAATTCACCAAGCTGTACAATTATGATTTGTGTGCTTTTTGTGTATATATGTTGAAGATCTTTTTTTTTTTTTTTAAAGTTTTCTTTAAAAAGTGATCTAGGCTGGGCTGTCTTTGAGAAGAGGACCATGTTTTTCTTCATAGCTCTGTCCCTTGCATGGAACACAATGTCTGGCTCAATGTTAGCTGGTGGCAACATCTCAGCGCCACCTGAGCAAGGGAACTTATGGACAGAAGCCTGGCCTTTTGTGTGTTGAGTTCTCTCAAGCTTAGGGTAGATTTTCAAGTCTGGAGAAACCATGCTAATAACAAATGTAAATCTTCAGGGGCAAGCGCTCCATGGTGGAGAGAAAACTCAAACTTCAAATGGAAAGGCTCCGCTGCTCTTAGAAGGGCCAAAAGAACTGCTCCAGAAGATTCTTTCTTACCACTGTGTATAGAGCAGCCAGACACCCTGAAACTTCCAGGAAAGCCCTGCTGTCTGGTATCCTGTTGTCACCATAGGATACATTTGTCCTGGTTAAAAAAAAAATACTTAAAAAAAATTGCAAAGTTGCAAGCATGGTATAAAAACTTTCTTTCAGAATGATTTGAGTGAAAGTTGCCAACTGATACCTCATCATCCTTGAATACTGTGGTGGGTTTTGCCGACACAGTACAACCTTCAGATTCAGATTCAGGAAGTTAACAGAGAAACGTCACTGCTCTCTAAACCTCAGACTTCATTATAGTTTCACCAGTTGTCCCAACAATGCCCTTGGTTGCAAACAGATCCAGGTTAGAACCACCAGTTGTATTTAGTTGTCTTGCCTCTTTGCTTTCCTTCAGTCTGCAACTGTCCTTGAGTCTTCCCCCGACTGTCACAATTGTCACGCTTTAAAAGATTACAGGCCAGTTATTTAGGAGAATGTCCCTCAATTTGAGTTCCTTTGTTTTTTTCTCATATTATATTTTGACTATTCATCTTGGGCAGGGATATCACAGAAGTGAGGCTGTGTTCCTCTCATCGCATCCTATCAGGTAGCACACAAGTTTGATTTGTCCTGTTACTGATAATGTTCACTTTGATCACTTGATCAAGGTGGTGTCTGCCACCTTTTCCCCTTCTCCTCTTTTCCTCTTTGCAAGGAGCAAAACACACACACACCCCACACACACACATACACACCACACACACCACACACACACTCCCCACACATACCACGCACACTGTTCACACACCATATACCACACACAGACACACACCAACCACACACATACACACCACACACACGTACACACCCCACACCCCACACACAGACACCACACACACACTCCCCACACACACCACACACATTGTGCACACTACACACACACACCACACACTATACACACCACACAAACCACCACCACCATCACCAAGCACATGCACACCACCTCCCTCCACCATCACACACACATACACACACACACCACAACCATGACACACACACACACACACACCCCACCGCCACCACCACCACACACACACACATACACTTACACCTATCTTTATTTCTGCGTCCTTCCCACCTCAAGGCACTCTCCAGGAGTTTAGGGCTGGCTTTTGGGCCACTCTATCTATTGGAGATGCTTAATCCAGGGTCCTAAGACCAAACACATTTTACCAACATTCCTTTCAGAGATCTTTCATGTCCACTGTTCTTCTGGAGTCTTGTCCTGGTAAGCCGGAGGATCCAACTGTCTCTGAAATCCCCTCTACATTTAAAATCATTGGTAATATATATCCTGGTTTTAAATGATTCCAAAGTGCTATCACAAGAAATCTAGTCATGTGTAATAACCGTTGTGGGAAAACAAGAATCCAAGTGAACAGCTGTGCCCTCATCGGTGCTTATTAGTTTCTTTCTCTTTAACTCTGTTTTTGTTGGGTGCCATTGAGTTGATTTTGACTCATGGTGACCCCGTGGGACACAGTAGAACTGCCCCGTAGGGTCTTCTAGGCTGTAATCTTTACGGAAGCAGATTGCCAGTTCTTTCCCCTGCGGCGCCACCAGGTGGGTTCGAACAGCCAACTTTTCAGTTAGCAGCCAAGTGCTTAATCATTGCTCCACCAGGGCTCCTTCTCTTTAAGCCTAGACATAAATAAAAATAAGATAGCTCATCATTTTTTGCAGTCTGTTTAAATGTTACTATGCAGGCTTCTCTCCCGGCTCCCAGTGAGGTTATGTCGGGTCCCTCACCCTGGACTTTTGTTTTGTAGATCTTACCCAGTTTTAGCTAATTTGTCACAGAATTGCTTATTAAACATCTGTATTTTCTATTGGATTCTAGGCTCCATGAGAGCATGAACTGTATCAAGCTGATCTGCCACTGTAATCCCAGTACTTAACATAGTGACTTGCTGTAATCTCTATGGGAGCAGATCAGCAGGTCTTTCTCCCTGGGAACACATCCTGCGAACTTAAAAAATTTTCTTGAATGAATGAGTGAATTAATATTTTCTGAGCCTCTATTACGGTATTATCAACCTCACATTATTTAATCCTCACAACAACCATCTTTATAGATTGGTAGATGGAATCTGAGAAATTAAGTTATTTGCACAAGTGTGTCCTGAGTTCAAACCCGTTTAAGGAAAGAATAACTGGTAAAGATTAAGAGCATGGACTCTGAAGCTAGATGCTTTGATTGCTGTGAGAACTGAGTGCATGGGTGATGCAAATGGTTGACATAATCGGCTGTTAACTGAAAGGTTGGAGGTTTGAATTCGCCCCGAAGAAAGGTCTGGTGATCTACTTCTGAAAAATCAGTGTTTGAAAACCCTATGGAACACAGTTCTACTCTGACACACATGGGGTTACTATAAATCAGAAACAACTCGATAGCAACTAATTTCTGGTGACAGCTGAACCAGTCGATGCAAAGCACTTACAACAGAGCCTGGCATAGAGCCAGCACTCAGGAAACATTAGAAATTAATATTATTTCTGTCTCTAAATCTGTGGCCTTTCCACTCTATCATGTTGTCTCCTCTCTTTAATCAACAGACTCTCTCATTAGCTAAATCTCTTCCGCATTAGCTAAAAGACTACTCAAAATTAATATACCACTTGGGGTCTGTGATAGAAAAAAAAAATATGAGTAAACTGGGTCCCTGAGTCACCAGGTGGAGGAAAGCTGCCCACCCATCAGGAGCATCTGCTTTGAACTTCCATATAAATGACAAATTAACTTAGATTAACCTTCTAAATTTGTGGACTTATTAGTTACAGCAGCCAGTGATAAAACATTTAAACAGCAGCCTATCTAAAACATTTTTTTGATCAAACAACTGGGTGGTTAAACTAGACAAGAGGTGATTTGTAGATTTGATGATCTTTCTTTGTTTCTCTCTCTCTCACTCTTTCTGTTCATTTTTATCTCTGTTTCTTTCTCCTGGAAATAGTACTTGAACACTTTATTTAGATTTTGGAGGGAAGAGAAGAAAGAAAAAAAAAATCTTACTTGAACCTCTAAGTAAGCTGTGCAGTGGGGAATCAGAGACTTGCACAGATATTATCAAAGTGGGATTTCTGTTCCTGTTCATATATCCTTTTTTTGTGAGTATGGTTTCCTCAGAAATTCTGTGATGAAGAAGGTGGCGGTCAGGGGAAGACTTGACATTCCTGGATCTCTATCAGCAGTATGATCTTAATAGCACCAAAAACTCACCTCTCAAGTCTGCAAGGAGAGAACTTACGCCTTTTAATTCAAAAGAGTGAATTTAATATACAAGTTTCCTGCCTTTTGTATTAATTAACTGCATCTATGAGAATCCTGGCCATTTGAAAAAGAAAGATGAGATGATTATACTGGCAGGCTAAAAATCTGGATTAAGACATTTGGAATGTAAGACCTATTGCTTCAAACCAGTGAAAGGCAAGAACCTCACCTCTAGCATGTATTACATTTATAATTAGAGGAAAAAGCTGTTTTCATAAAAAACAAAACAACACTAACTATAAAGGCCAGCCATATCAGGCTTATTTTCAGAATGTTTTATGTCAGACATTATAAAAGCCACCCCCCTTCTCCACCTGTCTCATTTGTTTAGGAATTAACGAGGCATTTCACATAGAAAGTAAACTTGACCATCTCTCCCCACCCCAGTTCAGGCCTGAATCAGATGCCTCTTCAATTGTTCCCACATGTAGCCCATAGAACTCTAACAAATGGTCTGCTTTGCCCTCAGACTAAACCAAACACCCAAACCAGTTGCTGTCAAGTCAACCCTGATTCATGGCAACCCCATGTGTGTCAGAGTAGAACTGTGCTCCGTAGGGTTTTCAGCGGCTGACTTTTGGGAGGTTGGTAATGCAGGGACTTAATTTATCTCTAACACTGGGCGCATGGTAGGAACTCAATAAATATCTGTGACGTGACTAAATTAATGAGCAAACATTTAATTCTGCGGCTACTCTTGCTATGTAAGATACTTTGGATTTGAAAATACAGTTGTCCGAGGGGCACCCTCCCGCCCTTCAGGAAATAGTGGATGCAGAACTTTCCCTTTAGGCAGGAAAAAGCAAGTTTCTGGGAGCCTTTCAATGTTTCATGGGAATCCGCTTTTTTTTTGTTGTTGTTGTTTTAACAAAGAGAAGTTTATTTCCTCACAGTTAAAGTAGGCTAAAAGTCCAAATTCAGGGCGTCAGCTCCAGGGGAAGGCTTTTTCTCTCTGTCAGCCTTCTCATCAGTGTTCCCCCGGACTAGGAGCTTCTCTGCGCAGGGACCCCGGTCAAAGGATGCGCTCTGCTCCCAGCACTGCTTTCTTGATGGTATGAGGTCCCCCCGGGAATCCACTTTCGCCTCCCTTAAGGACTGTCTTTTGTGTTCATCACTCCGTATGCCTATTTACCACATTTTTCTTGTGGTTCAACATGTTCTTGGCTACAGATGGTTGAAATCCTGCTACAAATTGAGCCTCGCAGGCACTTAAAAGGAGATGCTTCTCATGGAAACCTATCCTCCGGCATGCCTTAAGTGAGGCGCAGGTATTTGAAGACAGAAGACCCAGACACCAACATGAAACTAACAAGAAGGGGTTCCCAGAAGGTGGATTGGGGGCGTCAGATCGAAAATGAGCAGTCAGCTGAGTCCAATGAAGGTGCGAATGAGCTATTTTACACGGTTCTTGCAAACTGTCCTTGCACCCATAATTTTCCTCAAGGTATCGTTAAAATCAAATGATTCCCTTATTTTGAGTATCCATTTAACTAATTATTTTGGTCTATTGTAGTGACTTTTGTGGTTAAATTAGGCAATTCTCCTGCCTGTGTAGATAATTAATGACTTTTTAATCATTTGTTTTCTACTGGCCCAATTGTTTCCATGATCCCATTAGAAATTCTTCCATAGTGATTCCAATGGATTTATTGAACTGCTGGTGACAACCACACTGATGAACGGCAGGCTGCCTGCTGCTAAATTCAGCCAATGAATAGCAAATATCTTCTATTTGTTTCGGAACCCAGAGAGAAGCTAATCAATCATTTTGATCGATGGACATATTTCCTGACATTCACCATAGAAGTTATAAAAAATACCATGTAGTTATGGTAGTTTTTAAAAAATTGCCTTTACTGTTTTGTTCGGATTAAAAAATAATATTATTATAAACAATTCAGAGAATAAATAGAAATACCAAGAATACTATAAAGATCACCTATAATTTCACCACTTAACGTAAAACCATTTAGTATTTGATGGTATTTCCTTATAGTTTTTATATTTTTCTCTTTTTATTCTCTATCGTCTATCAATCTATCTACCTACCTACCTGCCTGGCTGCCTACCTACCTATCTATCCAAAATTGGGACCATAACTTACATTGTAGCCAGATTTTTTTCATTTAATGAGTGATGAGCATTTTTCCATGTCACTGAATATTCTTTGAAGTTATAATTATTAATGGTTGCATAATATTCCATTATATTCGTTTGTTCTCTAAATATTTTCTGAGCTCCTATTATGAACAAGCATCAGATTTACTGTAATTTATTTAGCCATTTTCCTATTGTTTGACCATTTAGATCTTTTAAAAATGTAAGTCCCATAATATCACTCCTCTCCTCTAAACACCGCAAGGGCTCCCCATTTTGCTAAAAATAGAAGCTTAAGTTGTTATGATGGCCTTTGAGGACTTTCACAATTGCCCCTGTCGTGGATTGAATTGTGTCTCCCAAAAATGTGTGTCGAATTGGGAGGGCATGATTCCTTGTATTGTGTGATTTTCCACCATGTTGTAAACCCTGTCTCTATAATGTTGATGAGATGGGATTAGTGGCAATTATGTTAATGAGGCAGGACTCAATCTATAAGATTGTATTGTGTCTTAAGCCTATCTCTTTTGAGATACAAAACAGAGAAGCAAGCAGAGAGACAGGGGGCCCTCCTACCACCAAGAAAGGAGCACTGGGAGCAGAGTGCGTCCTTTGGACCTGAGCTTCCTGAGCTGAGAAGCTCCTAGTCCAGGGGAAGATTGATGACAAGGACCTTCTGCCAGAGCTGACAGAGAAAAGAAAGTCTTTCCCTGGAGCTGACGCCCTGAATTTGGACATGTAGCCTACTAGACTGTGAGAGAATAAATTTCTGCTTATTAAAGCCATCCACTTGTGGTATTTCTGTTATAGCAGCACTAGATGACTAAGACAGACCCCAATCCTTACCTCTCTGACTTCATCTCCTATTCCTCCCCAGCTCATGCCATTTCAGCCACACTTGGACTCTTCAGTTTCTCTAATTGCCAGACACCCTCCTGCCCCTGAGTCTTTGTACCAAGTGTTTCTCCTCCCTGGTACACCCAAGGACCCACTACCCAGATGTAGCACCTTCTTCAAATCTTTGCTCAAATGTCACCTTCTTAATGAAGCAACCAGCCCCTCCCTCTTTCACCTCTTGCTACTCCTTATCTCTCTTATCTTGTCCTGTTTTTCTTTTTCCACAACATCTATTCCTTTCTTGTAGTGATTTACTAAGTTTACTGTTTATTATCTATTCCTCCTACTATAATGTAATTTCCATGAGGTTAGGAATTTTTGCCTGGTTTGTTCACCAATGTATTGCAAGTTCCCAGAGCACATCCTGGCACATAGTAGATGCTCAATAAATATTTTTTGAATGAATGGAAATACGCTCCTTATTGTAGCTATTGTGAACAATGCTGCATTGAATGTAAGTCTTTGGCTGAATCTCATTTTTTTCTTAGGATAGAACTTAGAAGTGGAATTACTGTATCAAAGAAACAAATTTTAAGACTCTTGATATGTATTGTCAAATTGCTTTTTAGAAAAGTTGTTCTGATTTACACTTCTACCAGAAGAGTATAACTGTGTTTATCTCATTGTATTAACACATGGATTAAGTAGTATTTTAAATATATCTTTGCCAATCTGATTGATGAAAAATACTCATTTAAAAAATTACAGTAAAAGTTTTTACAATAATTTGATTACTAGTAAAGTTGAAGATTTTAAAGTTGAAGTTTATTAGTCATTGGTATCTCTTTTTTAGGGGATCACCTGATCACATTCCTTACAAATTTTTCTACTGTGAATGTTAGGATTTTTCATTCTTTTTATTAGAAATAATTGATAAATACACAGAGAAATAAATACTTATGACTCCACCACCCAGCTTAAGAAATAGGGCATCACCAATTCTTTTGAAACCCCTGTGTGCACCTCCTGATCCCATTCCTCAACATCTTCGCAAAGAAACCCTTGCTTTTCTATGTGTCTCCAAATGGTATATTGATCAGTTTGCGTTTTTTTGAAATGAATAAAAATGGAATTGTGCTATATGTAGTCTTCTGCACTTCAACACCGCGTTTCTAAAATTCATCAATTTTTTATTTCTTTGGCTCTAGTTCATTTATTTTTACTGCAGTATGGTTTCCTACTGTGTGTATATAACACAAGTTGATGGATGGTTGGTTGTTTCTAACATTGTTATTTTAAATAACATTGCTACAAATATTCTTGCTTATCATTCCCGGGAAAGTCTCTCTAGAGTATGTGTCTAGGAATGGAATTACTGGGTCATAGAGGATATTCCTGTTCAACTTTTCAAGATAATGCCAAACTCCTTTCCAAGTTGGTTGTATCAGTATAGGCTTCCACCAGAAGTGGATGGGTATTCCTGTGTTTCACATTTTTTCCCAACACTTGGTACTGTACTAGAGTGGCTGAAAATGGTATCCCACTGTGGTTTGAATTTGCATTTCTCTGACTACTAATGAGATTGATTGTCCTTTGAAATGATCATTGGCCACTTAACTTTGCTCCTCTTTTTAATTATATTTAAAGAGTAATAATACCATTACCACAATCATTAACTGGGTACTACTTTCTGTGTGATGTCCCTGGGTGGCACAAACAGTCAAGTGCTTATTACTAGCTGTAAGGTTGGCAGTTTGAACCCACCCAGAGGTACCTTGGAAGATAGGCCAAGTGATCTGCTTTTAAAAGGTCACAGCCTTGAAAATCCTATGGAGCAGTTCTACTCTGCAAGCATGGGGTCGCACCATGAGTCGGAATCATCTTAATGGCAACTAATAACAACAGCTTTCTGTGTGCCAACTCCTGCACATTACATGTTATTCCTCACCAACCTTATGAAAAAGTAACTGTTCTGGATTGAATTGTGCCCCCCAAAAATGTGTGTCAAGTTGGCGAGGCCATGATTTGCAGTATTGTGTGGTTGTCCTCCATTTTGTGATCTGATGTGATTATCCTATGAGTTGTAAATGCTAACCTCTATGATGTTAATGAGGCAGTAATGTTAATGAGGCAGGACTCAATCTACCAAATTAGGCTGTATCTTGAGTCAATCTCTTTTGAGATATGAAAGAGAGAATTGAGCAGAGAGGAATGGGAACCTCCTACCACTGAGAAAGTAGAGCTGGGAGCAGAGCACGTTCTTTGGACCTGGGGTCCCTGCGCTAAGAAACTCCTAGACCTAGGGGAAGATTGATGACAAGGACCTTCCCCCAGAGGCCACAGAGATAGGAAGGCTTCCTTTGGAGCTGGTGCCCTGAATTTGGGCTTCTGGCCTCCTAAACTGTGAGAGAATAAATTTCTGTTTGTTAAAGCCATTCACTTGTGGTATTTCTGTTACAGCAGCACCAGACAACTAAGACAGTTACCATCGTATTTTGGGGCTCCAGAGAGGTTGTTATCAGAGTATATGTTACAAACTGTATTTCCCAAATAATGGCCTTCACGTCTTTATAACATGTGACATGAGACTGCAGACTAGCCTGTAATCCTTTTACACTGCAATTTCTGACAGGAGATAACTTCTGTCCAAAGTATGTCCTATTATTTTTTAGAGATTAAAAAAAAAAAATTCACTTAATAGTTGTATGAAAAGAAACTTTTTTAAGATTTATCTCCAAGACCATTTCCTTGCTACCTTAGCAGAAAGCCAAGGCCACTGTTTTTTTTTTTTTTTTGTTTGTTTGTTTGTTTTGGCTCATGTCTAGAGTGATATAAGAAATCATTTACTAGCTATGTGAAAGTACCAGATGGACCAAGTTACACTCTTCCTGTCAGAGGGGCTGTCTTTTAGGAGAACTCAACATAATTTGTTCAATGAGTGATTCTTTTTGTGTGATTCCAAAAACCATGTTGACTGGTGATTATTGGAGTCTGGAATTTTAGTTAAAAGGACTGTAGTTATTGGTTTTTTTTTTTTTTTAGTGAATCAATCCAATAAGCATTTATTTTGAGCCTGCTGTGTACAAGACCCTGTGACACACACAGAGACAAGATAACAAGAGGATATTATGCCCATCCTCACTCAGTTTCCTGTTTAGATGGAAAGTTTCGAACTCCCAAAGATGGGATTCATTCCTTTTTACTTGCTACAGGTAAGTTTTCTGTCATGTAGGTGTACCCCTGGTGCATGGTGATTAAGTTTAGGTGAGGTCAGGGTGCCTCCTTGATACCTAAATACCTGGCAAGCCATCATGTAAAGAAATGTTTTCAACAATGTTAATTGTGTATCAGAGCTAAACACCAGTTCAGAAGGTCCTGTCAATTCCCCTGAGAGAGTACATGTAGGAAAGATTGTGGGATGGATCCACAGGGATATGGAGAGACTTTATCATTCTATTTTAGAAGGCTTGGGCTAGGCCACTGCAGGCTAAGCAAATCCCATCACCCAGAACCTTCGTGTCTTGATGAAGGAGGCCCAACTAAGTCTGACTGAGCTCTGTATGTAGGAGTGGAGAGGGGTGACGTTCTGCTGTCACTCACCTCTGGGCCAACCTGGACTCAGAGAGTCCACTGGGTCACAGGGCCCCTGTTCTCTGGCCTGCAGCCCAAGGGAAGATGAGAAGAAAGCCAGTAAAAGGGGTGGAGAAAAGGATGACCTAACTTTCCCCATGCAACCCTGGAAGAGTCCTCTCTGCAACTGTGTTTGTCCAACAGCCCAAGATCACACTCTGCCTGATGATTTCCTTTATTAGTAGAATTCAAACTCTAATAAGATCTTAGATCTGACACACAGGCACATATACACACACACTCCACACTTACGTCCCCTCCTCAAGTTTTGCATCACTCTCTAACCTTTAGCATATGTGGCCTTGTGCTATTACTGACTTTTTAAAAAACAACTTTATGGAGGTATAATTTAAGCATTGTGGAAGTCACTCGTTGTAAGTGTACACTTCAAAATTTTTAGTAAATGTACCAAATTGTGTAACCATCACCAAAATCCAATTTTGAAACAATTCTATGGCCCTAATAAGATCTCTGGTGTCCACTTGCAGTCAATTCCCACTCCCAGTCCCTATCCCTAGGCAACCACAAATCTGCTTTCTACATCTATATATTTTCCTACTCTGGACATCTCCATGTCAATGGGATCATATAATGTGTAGTCTTCTATGTCTTACTTCTTTCGCTTAGCATGAAATTTATCTATCTTGCAGCATGTATTTGTATTTTTTCCCTTTTCATTGCTCAATAGTATTCCATTGTTTGGATATACAACATTTAGCTTTTCCATTCACCAGCTGATAGACATATAGGTTGTTTCCACTTTTTGGCTATTATGAATAATACTGCTATGAACACTCTTGTGCAAGCCTTTGTAGAGACACGTTTTCATTGCTCTTGAGTATCTACATAGGAGTGGAATTGTCGGGTTATATGTTACTTTCTTAAGTTTTTAAGAAACTGCCAAACTGTTTTCCAGAGTAGCTGCACTATTTCATATTCCGTGTTACTCACTTTTTTCAGTATCAGTTCTGTCTGTCTCTATAAGCTGTAGACTTCTTGAGGGAAGCAATGCTACCTGTAGCTCAGTGTAACCTAACTCTCTGGACCATGAATTACACTATAGTATTGAAGATGTTGTTGTTGTGTGCCGTCGAGTCAATTCCAACCAATAGCAACCCTATAGGACAGAGTAGAACTACCCCATAGAATTTCCAAGGAGTGGCTGCTGGATTCGAACTGCCAACCTTTTGGTTATCAGCCGAGCTCTTAACCACTGTGCCACCAGGGCATTGATAATAATTGCTAAAAATGGTAGCTGAATGTAGCAAGAGTAAAAGCTGAAATAGCATATCTCAGATGTAGTGAACATACTCCTGGACCCAGGAGATACAGAAGTTTTCATTTCCTTGGGGGAAGCCTTTCTCATGAATGAAATGAATTCATTTACTCATTTGTTAATTCGTTTTTCAATCATGTCCAATAACTTCATATGACTGTCATTATATTGTGAGACTTCATCTTACATACCTTGGACATATTCAGGAGGGACCAGTACCTAGAGAAGGTCATCATACTTGGTAAAGTAGAGAGTCAGTGAAAAAGAGGAAGACGCTCAACAATATGGATTGACAGTAGCTACAACAATGAGCTCAAACACAGCAATAATTGTGAGGATGGCACAGGACTGGGCAGCATTTCGTTCTGTTGTACATGGGGTTGCTATGAGTTGGCACCAACTTGATGGCACCTAACATAACAACAATACTATATTGTGGGTGTGTTTTTATTTCTATCTGAAAAGAAAGTATGCATCTGCCATTGCTTGGATATGCCTTATTTTCTGTTGTGTCCAAACCAATGTTACTGCCTGTAATAATCAGGAGTACAATATTCTGGAGCCAGACTGGCTGTGTTCAAACACTTGCTCAGCCACTAACTAGTTGTGTGGCCCTGGGCATGTCACTTAACCTTTTTGTGCATCATGGGAATAATAATTGTATATATTTCATAAAATTATTGTAAGGATTAAATAGTAAATGTTTAACAACCAGCTCTCTGAAAAAACAAAACAACAACCAAAAAACAAGAAGAGTCTTGATTTGTAGCATTTGCTGATTTCTGTGGTAAAAATTTTCCTGCCACGGATGATTTCAAGCTATCAGTGTAGCATCACTGAATGCAGAGTTGGGAAGAGATGAGCAATAGTCACTGTTATATATTCCCTCTAGACACATACAATAGACATATATAATGTAAAGAACATAGATAACAATAAAATATAGTAAAATAGGAAGAGATTAGTTGTATTTGTTACCCTTGTTTTTAACATAATTTATTTAAATGTAAGTTTACATAATTTATTTTTTAAAATGACTGAGTTTAACAACTGGCTCACAAATTACCTAAAAAATTAACAATTAATTCTCATGAGATGGTATAAACTGGCACCAGCATATCTGTCATGGATTGAATTGTGTCGTCCCCCAAAATATATGTCAGCTTGGCTAGTCCATGACTCCTAGTATTGTGTGATTGTCCACCATTTTGTCACCTGATGTGATTTTCCTATGTGTTGTAAATCCTGTCTCTAGGATGTTAATGAGGTGGATTAGCGGCAGTTGTGTTAATGAGGCAGAACTCAATCTACAAGATTAGGTTGTGTCTTAAATCAGTCTCTTTTGAGATATAAAAGACAGAAGCGAGCAGAGAGACATGGGGACCTCATACCACTAAGGAAGAATCATTGAGAGCACAGCTTTGGACCTGGGGTTCTGGCGCTGAGAAGCTCCTCATCCAGAGGAAGATTAATGACAAGGACCTTCCCCCAGAACCAACAGAGAGAGAAAGCCTTCCCCTGGAGCTAGAGCCCTGAATTCAGACTTCTAGCCTTTTAGGCTGTAAGAGAATAAATTTCTCTTTGTTAAATCCATCCACTTGTGGTATTCTGTTATAACAGCACTAGATAACTAAGACAACATCTAAATTTATGTAAAGCAACAAAGCCTGGCATACAGCAAATAGTATGTAAGTATTAGCTAATTACTAGTGCTACTATATTATTTTGACTACTGAGCTCTATAAAGACTGGAATTAGATTATATATATATATATATATTCTAAAAAAGCCCTGGGAGTACCTTGGGACCTGGGGCCATCTTGTCTTATTCCAGGGATAATTAGTCATTGTTAGAAGATTTTTAAGAGCATGAGTGCCCAAGAACAGCACTACATTGGTAGAATAATGAAGAAAATGGCAACTTCTTTATCTCTTTATCAGTCAGAGACTGGATGCATGCAAATCACTTTGGGTTTGGGAGTCAATTGTAGGAATTAAGGAAGAGTCCAGAGAGGAAGACGGGAAGGCAACATCTGGCTTATGATGTATCATTTTATGGATCTTGGAAGAACCATCAGCTAGTGGGTTGTAGAGTTGAAGCTTGGGTCTTTTCCTTCCCGGTTTACTGTTCTTGCTGGTACACCATGCTCCCAATTCATCATTAGATATGCCCTTCTGTTCTCAGCCCACAACCACCACACCTGATTTAAAATTGACTAATGTAAGAAGTACTGTGGAGATTAAGAATTGATGAAAGTGTCATTAATACAACCCAAAGGCACCTGATTTAAAGAAGTCCTTTGGCCAGGTAATTGTCATGGGCTTCCTAAATGATGCCTTAAATATCTAGAAAATTATTTCAATATAAGGATTCCATTTATCCTTGTATTGGTGAGGCTAATTCCATAAATTGTAAACTTTTATCTAAAGTTTAAAATGCCTATAATAATTAAACTGCTTTCTGATGTTCCTATAAATGAGAAAAGCTAGAAGAAAACAGACCAATTTATTCTGGAATACACAGGGAAAAAACAAGCAAATTACCTAAAACCAACTGATTTACAATTTAAATCAGAAGGTCTTTGTGTTGTAAGTTCCAAGTTTCAGTTATCCTTGATTTAACCTCAGACCTTTAGGAAACATTTAAAATGCTGAGAAAAACAGGGAAGTATAGTAAAGACCCAACTTCAGGGACTTCAAACTACTTCCTAGGGCTGTGCTTCCCAAAGTATGTGGTTTGGAATCTTATTTCTGGAGACTGCTTTAGGGAAGAAGCTCTTTTTATCAAATAACTTTGGGGAATGCTGCATGCTGGTTCCCCCTTGGAGATGTATGATACATGGTAGTGTAGTGAAGGTTCTGAGAACTGCAACAATAAAGTCACCTCTCTAACTTGGTGTTGCCCCGCCTCCCCCAACTGCCTACTTTTTTGATCCAGAATCCCGTTTTCATATAACTTCTACTAATATCCCAAGCAACTAGTGTTCTCCAAGACACAATTTAGGAACGCTTGCACTAGGTTGGTTATTGCTTCTAAATTATTTTGTGATCTTCAGCAAACCCTAGGCCTCAGTTTCTCCTTGGAATTAATAACCCCCTCCCAGAGATGCTGTGAGCCAAAATTTCTGTAGAATGGCTCTCTAAAAAGTTTGGAATGCTACTTCTGTGCTAGGCTAACACTCTTCAGCTGAAAGCCACTGTATTGGTTCTCCTATTACTCAACTTTGCTAGAAGTCTCAATAATGCATGTCTGTGAAATGTCAGTCTTGCTGTTTCTCGGGTTGGTACACATGTAAAAGCACTGCTGGACTCTTGGCAGTGCCAGTGAAGCTACAACTTGCTTCAATTTCAACCTGATGTTCTGTTGCAGAGGTCATTTGTTTCTTCCAAAGGAGCAACCACCGTAGTAATTTCCTTTAGTACATTCTTAGCCACTTACACCAAGATAAGTTGTCATGGAATAACTTATGTACACATTGTCATTTCAAGGGTGGCTTAAATGTGGAGCCAGGATGGCTGCAGCCTGAGGGCTCACCTTGGCTTGTTACTCTGAAGCTACCTCCTCAGTCTGGTTTTGGTTTAGAAACAACGTAGTACGTAATCCAAATAAACAAAGCTAGGGCAGGAGAGCCAAACGACTGAAAAGCAAAGCAGCTTTAAAACTCCAGTAGACTACTTAGAGTTTAGCTCTTGTGGTACAAGCCAGGGATTCATTATTCAAGATGCCCAGTGGACGAGGTGTCCATGGCTGGCCTTGCTTCTGTAGAAGCAGTTTGCTCCTTCTCGAAATGTGTTATGTTTCAGGCTCGAATGCAAACTCTGAGCAAATATTCATCTTTTCAAAGTAGAAAATCAGAGATCTGCTCTTTTAGCTTTGGGTGTTTCCTTAAGTAAGACAAAACTAATTTGGGCTTTGAGGACTTTGTCTTTGGGGTTTCTGGAGAGTGTCATTTGTCTCTTCATTGAATCAAGCTGCCATGGGTGGGGATGAACTTCATTTCTGTCACAAGGCTTAAGATCCCAGCTCTAGTCAGGTTTCTGTCTTTCTGTCTGCTAATAAAGAACAGCAGTTATGAATTGGAATAACCCAAGATTATCCTTTTGGTTAAAGTATATTGCTTACAGAATTCTGAAAAATATCCTTCCCTTGTGAGTTTTAAGCTTAAAGCTTCAAATTCTTTCTTTCATAAGCAGGAACTAAGGCTCAAACAACCTGACTTGATATAAAGCAATACATTTTTTCTCCTTAATTTGCCCTCTACTTTCTTTCCTAATGTGTTTGCACTACTAATACAGAAGAAATTCCATAAATCATCTCTGACTTAGCTGGTGTGATGGCTAATGAGTCTTCCATTCTCAAAGCCTGGGTCCTAGAAGCCAGACATGAGGCTTGAGTGGGGAGGTGTGGGGAGAAGGTAAGGGAAGAAGAGTTCATTTGGCCATTTCCTGTTGTTAGTTGTTGTTAGGTGCAGTTGAGTTGGTTTCCATTCACAGTGACCCTGTGTACAAGAGAACGAAACACTGCCTGTTCCTGCACCATCCTCACAATTGTTGCTATGTTTGAGCTCATGGTTGTAGCCACTGTGTTAATCCATTTTGTTGAGGGCCTTCCTTTTTTTCACTGACCCTCTACTTTACTGTGAAAGTATGCCTGACCCAAGCTATGATATCTTTCAATCACCTCATATGTATGCGAAAGCTGGACAATGAATAAGGAAGACTAGTGAAGAACTGATGCACTGAATTACGGCGTTGGTGAAGAATCTTGAATATCCCATGGACTGCCAGAAGAATGAACAAATCTGTCTTGGAAGAAGTACAACTAGAATGTTCCTTAGAAGCAAGGATGGCAAGACTACATCTCACATACCTTGGACATGTTATCAGGAGGGACCAGTCCCTGGAGAAGGACATCATGTTTGGTAAAGTAGAGGGTCAGTGAAAAAGAGGAAGACTCTAAATGAAATGAATTGACATGGGCTGTAACAATGGGCTCAAACATAGCAACGATTGTGAGGATGGTGCAGTGTTTCATTCGGTTGTACATGGGGTCTCTGAGTCAGAACCGACTCAATGACTCCTAACAACAACTACTAATTTACCAAGTATGCTGTCCTTCTCCAGGGACTGATCCCTCCTGATAACAAGTCCAAAGTACATGAGAGGACGTCTCGCCAGCTCCTAAGCAGAGGAAAATTTTTTTTCATTTTACCTAGACTTTCTGGTACATAGACCTAAGAACTTGCTCCTGGATAGGGCCAGAATCATGGGCATGTGACCTTAGTGCATGTGTCCCGCACTAAGAAGGGCTGCAAACAAATAAAAAAACCAAATCTTTTGCTGTTGAGTCAATTCTGACTCATCGTGACCCCATGTGTTTCAAAGTAGGACTGCACTCCTTAGGGTTTTGAGTGACTGTGATCCTACAGAAGTAGATTGCTAGGAAGAAGGGCTCCAGGTTTGGTTTAATGCTCTGCCGTCACCATCTTGAAAGTCTTAACAATTTTTGAACAAGGGGCCCTGCACTTTTATTTCACTCTGGGCCCATCAATTTATGTAGCTGGTCCTGCTCCTGGATTGTAGCTGACTAAGGCTCTCTGCCTTCTTCTTCTTCTCCTCCCAGCCATAGACCCACATCTAGTCTCAGAACCATGTTGAAAACTTGTCTTGTCCACTGGAGCAGGAAGCGGAGTATTCAC
This sequence comes from Dugong dugon, assembly GCA_030035585.1. Taxonomy (NCBI): domain Eukaryota; kingdom Metazoa; phylum Chordata; class Mammalia; order Sirenia; family Dugongidae; genus Dugong; species Dugong dugon. Next base: position 20,197,592 of record CM057465.1, read on the forward strand.
CACGCAGTGAGCCAACTCACAATGATCTTCTGTGGGTTTTGTGGGTGATTTTTCATCTCAGAGTAGTTTTCTCTTGTTACCCAGTGGACTGCCAACTGCTTTCAACAAATGCCAGGGAATTTCAACAGTTGCCCAAACTGAACATGATTAAGAAGGTAAATCTGTTGCCAAGGAAAAAATCCAGCAATGCCAAAGCTTAATAAAAATTACTTTTCATTTGTAATTTTTTATACTGTTATTGATAATAAACCAGTAAACAGGTGCAAAATCAATTTACATTAGAATCTTTAGAAATCTTACAGAACACCTGAACAGTCAGTTTCCTGTATATGGTTTGTATTTTGTTTAATGTTGAACTATGAAGGACATCTATTCCATGTGTTTATTAAATCTTTATATTTGTAGCATTTGCATAAACTGCCTAGGAATTGTGGTGATGAAACGCCCTTCTTTGGATAGTCACTTGTCTACTTTCTTCTTTTATTGCCTTAGGAAATTCTTTGGAAATGGCACCATTTTCCCTTTACCCAATTTAAAAACCACTTACCTCACTGTATTAGCCCTTCCCTCTTCCTTGCTCCTAAACAAAAAAACAAAAAACAAAAAACAACCAAACCCATTGCCACTGAGTCAGTTGATTCTGACTCATAGCAACCCTACAGGAAAGAGCAGAACTGCCCCACAGCGTTTCCAAGGAACGGCTTGTGGATTCGAACTGCCAACCTTTTGGTTAGTAGCCAAGCTCTTAATCACTTTGCCACCAGGGTTCCTCCTCTCCCCTACCTTAGTAAAAATGGTTTTATTAAACTGTACTTTATTGTGATGATTTGTGCCTTCTTGAGGAATATGAAAATAGGCAGTCTTATCTGTTATAACTCTGCCCATATAACTGAGAACACTGTATATTCTATGACACTGACCTCTTTATGAGAACCCATAGAAGACATTTCACTCTGCTCTCAACTGGAGCTGACTATGCCTGCAGCATCAAGCTAAAATTGTGTTATAAAGATCACTGAACATTTTATGAGATGAGGAAAAAAAGAGTCTAGTTATCAAAACTCCTTTTTGGAGGAGTATTGTATATGGTAAGGAGCCCTGGTGGTACGATGGTTAAGTACTCGTCTGCTAACCGAAAGCTCAGTGGTTCAAACCCACCAGCAGCTCTGTGGGAGAACGATATGGCAGTTTGTTTCCATAAAGATTACAGCCTTGGAGACTCTATAGGACAGTTCTACTGTGTCCTATAGGGTCGCTAAGAGTCGGAATCTTCTAGATGGCAATGGGCTTGGTTTTTTATTGTATATGGCTGAAGGTAATATTTGAGAAGCCACTTGAGGTGGTGGTAAACATTTCAAGGAACCAGGTCAAGTAACAATATGCTCAATAAACTTCCTTTTGAGTAGCTTGGCTGGACTTAACTGTAGAGCTTTTGTCTGCTAAGGGGGCATAGAATTATAGGGACAGGGACAAATTGCCTGGGATAGTAGATGAGAAGCTGAACCCTGCCAGCCGCTCTTCTTTTGCAACTCTTCTTCACACAATTCATCTGTAAATAAATGTGGAAGATATATTTTAAAGATGATCAGTTTGAAGGGATGCCAAAAATTAGCTTGCTCACTGAGACAGAGAGATAGGAAGAAGAGATGTGTCTGGAGCGCTAAGACAGGGTGAGAGAATGGAACATCTTAGTGTCTTTATGGCACTGCAAAGTATCAAAATACTACTGAATGGCAACAAAGTTTATTCGCATAAGATAGCACATGCAAAGATCACTTCATACAACATTGAGAAAACTAAAGCAACACCTTTATTTTATACATACAAATAGTATAAAACGTTTATTTTGTAAGAGCTGTGTTTTGTTTACAATCTATTATATTGCTTCAAGCCAATGCAACGAGTTCATACATTATAGTCCCTATTTTATTGTGTTTACCATATATTATATTGTTTAAATGCCACTAGCACAATGTTTTATTTGTTTGCTTTTTTCGTTAAGATCAAATTCTCTGGAGTAATGGTAAAGTCAAAATATATTGTATTGAGAGTTAAAAATAAGAGCAATTTTTTAAAATGTGAAACATCTAAATACATGACAATAAAATTTGAAATGGTGTAACTTCAGCACTATTGACTGCTTCATCCAAATTCTTGTGATTTATGCATTTTTGTCGAATTTACCCTTTCTAATGTTCCCCAGGCCCTGGACACCATGAATGCATTGCAATTTTGAAAATTATCTGCCAACTACACACTGAAAAGGCAAAATTTTAACCTGATCAACTGATAATATAAAATCCATCCCAAAGCACTGAAACAAGCAAATCTATACCATCATGCTACAGATGTACTTAGAAAACTTAAAAGGAAGAGTAAATATTAGCTCAGTGATTTATAATGAAGCTAATAAAATTCAGGCCAGTATTCTTAACTGTAATGAACATTATTTGAACATTCGACACATGAAAGGTTAACAAAGGCTATGAACTTGGTGTAACTTAAAACGTTTCAGATGTCAGAGTTCACCAAACATAATTGGATTCAGGTGGATCCTGCTGTTCCTCGGCCTTTTTAAGTGAAGGCGTGTGCTGCCTGAGCTCAGCGCCTGCTGGCCTCGGGGCATGCATGAGGCTGGCTCCGTACCCTGCAAAATTATTCACAGCTTAGAAGAAAAGACACTACAGAAATATGCTCTTCAGATTCGTTATTAACCATTCAAACAAAATCCATTTTCCCTTTTCAGCCCAGAGTGAAAGACCACGGCAACCACAAAAAGCTACCTGAATGAAGAGATTAACAGGTTCAAGAACTCTTGTTAAAAGAAACCCTCTTTACTAACTCCATCAAACCTGGCTTCCACGGAATCTCCGACTTGCCATGCAGGAACTCTTAATGCAAAGTTTGGATGAATGTGATTGAATGGAAGGCTCTTCTCCACCTACTGGCTGGTAATGCTCTAGCACTGGGGTCTTGAATACAGTGAATTTTCTGCAGAGGATTTGATCATTGATCCTTTGCATTGCAAAACCAAACTAGATGATATGGATCCAATTCAATATGACAAATCCCACTCTTCACATAGATCACATGATCAGGTGTGGCTATCGCACTTAGACAAAATAGGAATTTTATAAGAATTCAGGGCTTCCATTACACATGTTAGAGAAAAGGTTATGATTTGAACCAACTCTTTGTCAGTGTTCAAAGTGGGCATCCTGTTTCCAGCTAGGTGATAAGTGGAGTGTAACACTGGGTTACACATTTAAGAGCCATCAAAGACCTCCTTTCCTCCCACTTACGGTTTTTTAGAGGTGCTTGGGATGAACTTTTAGAGGTACTCAGGACACTGACTCAATTCTATTCATTTCCTAAAACTGACCCAAGAAAGCAAATATGTTCTAAAAGTGTGCCTCCATCTTCCTGTGCTTGAGAGTCAAGTTTGGCATCTCATTTGTCCCTTGGGGTTTTTTAATGCAGGCATGCCGTTAAACCACTACTGGGAACAGAATACTTTGTTTCTGAATGTGTTTCTTTGAATTCTCATTAGGTAGGCTAGTAGCTCCATGGAATGGTCAAAATAAGAGCCAACAATGTGTTGGAGTAAATCCCTACCATACTGCTCCCTCTGCCACCCATGAGGCCCAAAACTCCCTGCTGGCAAGGGTGAGTCTAGGCAGGGAAATCTGTCTCCAGTATTTTCCTCCCCACTGAGCTGTTGGGTGCTGGGGATCTCCCAACAAGTCACTCCACATGGAGTCTGTTCTTAGCAGAATTCTGTGCCTCAGAGCTTCCTTGTCATCTCCCTCTAGTCAAACCCCATTCTGGATATCTAGCTCAATTGGCACAACATAGTTTATAAAGAAAATGTTCTACATCCTACTTTGGTGAGTAGTGTCTGGGGTCTTAAAACCTTGTGAGTTACCATCTAAGATATTCCACTGGTCCCACGCCATCTGGAGCAAGGGAGAATGAAGAAAACCAAAGACACAAAGGAAAGATTAGGCCAAAGGACTAAGGACCACAACCACCACAGCCTCCACCAGACTGAATCCAGCACAACTAGATGGTGCCTGGCTACTGCTCTGACAGGGATCACATCAGAGGGTCCTCGGCAAGCTGGAAAAAAATGTAGAACAAAATTCTAACTCATAAAAAAAGACCAGACTTACTGGTCTGACAGAAACTGGAGAAACTCCCAGAGTATGGCCCCCCAACACCCTTTTAACTGAGTACTGAAGTCACTCCTGATTTTCACCCTTCAGCCAAAGATTAGACAGGCCCATAAAACAAAATGAGACTAAATGGGCACACCAGCCCATGAGCAAGGACGAGAATGCAGGAGGGGACAGGAAAGCTGGTAATGAGGAACCCAAGGTGGAGAAGGGAAGAGTGCTGACATGCTGTGGGGTTGGTAACCAATGTCACAAAACAATATGTGTATTAATTGTTTAATGAGAAAATAATTTGCTCTGTAAACCTTCATCTAAAAAAATATAAACCCCATTCGTTCAGCTTTATTTTCTCTGCTAATGTGCAAAATGGCTGGTGGCCCCTCCCCAAAAAGCACAACTGCATTTTAATCAAGCACTAGAGCATCTTCTTGATGTAATACTTTCATCTGACAGAGGTACAATGATGACAAAAGCTTCTAGCAGAATGGTTTACAAGTGGGGGTACTATTTGTGGAGTGGCAGACGTGCCGGAATTCTGAGGTCAGACCCTCAGAATTGTACATGAGGGCCTCCTATTTGCCTTCTTTTTGGAAGAGTGACCCAATACATCAGCATGAAGAGTATCCCTTGTGCTTGTGTCTTCACCACTTTTGGTAGTCACCAGGCTCCAGATGTGGGGCCCAGAAGACTTGTAATTGAGTCCTGGAATGTATGGTAATATCTCAGGTCCTTCCTGGGCCCAAGGGCTTCTGGAAAGTTAGAAGGATTATGGGACAAGCCTTGAGGTCTGTATCCAGTAGACAGTGGCATAAAGGATTTGCTTTATTCTTTTCCAAAATGTCTCCAGAAATGGCTAGTCTCCTATGGGTCTTTTAGTCCGAATAATGTTTCCCCCGGTTCCCTTGAGGGATGCCATTCAACCACTACCACTTGGGTAAAGAGTTATTTTTAGAGGTGCTGCACTTCTATTAGGCTGTGCCCACCTGAAGCCAATTCAGTCAACAATTCAATTACTTCAGTGGGTGAAAAATCAAATTAATGGTTTAGTCTAGACTAAATACCAACCTACCTTAAAGTAAATAAATAAATATGTATACACGTATATCTATTTATTATGTACACTTGCAGTACCAGACTAACATAATGTCGATACTGTAAAATTTGCCCCCAGATGAGAAGTTAGAAAAAAATGAGATACATATAAACATTTATATATGATACACTATGTATGGTCAGTCCTCCATATCTGTGGGTTTCGCATCTATGGATTCAATCAACCAGGGATCAAAAATATTAGGAAAAAAAACCAGACTTTGTTTTCTTGTCATTATTTCCTAAGCAATACAGTATAACTATTTACATAGAATTTGCATTGTATTAGGTATTGTAAGTAATCTAAAGATGATTGAAAGTGTATGAGAGGATGTGCACAGGTTATATGCAATACTATGCCATTTTATATAAGGGACTTGAGCATCCTCAGATTTTGGTATCCATGCGGGTCCTGGAACCAATCCCCGTCAGATACAGAGAGACAATGTATTATATTAAATATATGTTTATAAATTTGTGTATAAACATAAATACAATAATATAAAAATATATTAAAATTAATATTTCTGTTCAGTATCCCAGCTGATTAAAGAGCCCTAGGTGGTGCAACAGTTAAGCATTCAGGTGCCAACTGAAAGGTTAACAGTTCGACCCCACCCAGTGGCTCTGCAGGAGAAAGACCTGGTGATGTGCCAATGCCTGTAAAGACTACGGCTTTGAAAAGCCTATGGGGCAGTTCTACTCTGTCACATGCGGTCACTATGAGTTGGAATTGACTTGATGGCACCCAACAACAACAATAACCCCAACTAATTGGTTCCATACCTTCTGGGGTACATACACTACACTTTGGACATCATTGATCTAGAATAACATCTGATATGTGACATTTTCAAGTTTTATCCACTACTTTGTAGTATTATAGACATAATTTTGGCTTTTGTTATCGAAGACTATTGAATGACTGAGGTCTTCCTTTCCTTGAAGGAAAGTGGACAGTGGGCCCATACTTAGGAAGCTGAGTTCTAGGTGCCAGATTTACTGAAACTGCTGATTGACTGTCCCTCCCACTAGAACCTGGGCACCATGAAGTAAGGCCTTTTCTTTCTGTTCACTGCTGTGTCCCCAGTGACTAGCTTCGTGCTTGGTACAGGGTACAAATTCACACTGAACAACTGAATTTAGCAAGCTTCATTTTGTTTATAAAATAGGCCAGTTGTTTATCTACATAAACAAACAAAAAACCCCAAACCCATTGCTGTGGAGTTGATTCCGACTCATAGAGACCCTAGAGGACAGAGTAGAACTGCCCCATAGGGTTTCCAAGGAGCAGCTGGTAGATTCAAATTGCTGACCTTTTGGTTAGCAGCCGAGCTCTTAACCACTGCGCCACCAGGGCTCTGTTTATCTACAAAGCTAGATCATATTTGGTAGTCAGTAAATTTGAAAATAATGCAACTCAATTATTTCTCTCTCCCATAGAAGTCTTCATAGACTTTTCCTTCCCCTCAAAAGAACTCATGTCAAACATCTAGTAGCCAATAAAACTTAAAGATTTTAAAAAGCGAAATCTTCACGTTTTGTATGCTAGCTTATAAATCTTGAATACAAAATCAGAGTCAACTAGATACTGATTCTACATTTAATTTAAAATCTTGATTTTACTTGTAATTTTCTTCATGGTTAATATACTATATTACCAAATCAACCTGCATTTCCAATTTAACCTAAACAATATCTATGGTAATATTTTGCAGTGATGAATTACTCTTTACACTCGAAACACAGACTCTAAAGTTTAGAAAGTTGGGGGTAGGGAGGAAAAGGAGGAGAAGTTGCTTTTAATGTAATGGAAGGCCAGGCTGAATTATGGTTTGTCTATTAACCTTTGAAGGAGCCCTGGTGGTACAGTGGTTAAAGTGCTCAGTTGCTAACCTAAAGGTCGGCAGTTCAAATCCACCAGCCGCTCCTCGGGAGAAAGATGTGGCAGTCTGCTTCTGTAAAGATGACAGCCTTGGGAACCCTGTGAGGCAGTTCTACTCTGTCCTATATACGGTCACCATGAATTGGAATCAACTTAACTGTGATAGGTTTGGATTAACCTTTGGGAGTACCGGGGTGGTGCAAACAGTTAATGAGCTTGACTACTAATCGAAAGGTTGGAGGTTGGAGTCCACCCAGAAATGCCTTGGAAGAAAGGTCTGGCGACCTACTTCTGAAAATTCAGCCACTGAAAACTCTGTGGGGCACAGTTCTACTCTGACAAACATGGGGTCTCCATGAGTCAGAACTGACTCAACAGCAACTGGTGGTGGATTAACCTTTGGAGCCAAGATAGCAGAAGTGAAAAAGACGGGCTCCCCAGATGAGCTTCTACTCACTTTTACTGCAGTGTCTCCCATGCCAGCCTTCTTGACACTGGCATTTGTTGGGTTCATGGCAGGTTCCGTGTGTACCACAGCCAGGCTCACAGACAGCTAGAATTGCAGGAGATAAAAAGCATGTTTTTTTGAGCTTTCATTTTCAACAGAATTACACAGCTGTTATCCTGTGGTTCTTTAGAATGTGTTAGTTTTGGCTTCATCCCCTAATTTTTTTTCTAATTTAATCTCCAGCTATAGGCCAGTTTTCAACTTTTTGGATAAAGCTCTGAGTGATCTTAAACTAACCATGATATTTCACATTCACAAAAGAATCCTTAGTAGAATTAGAATTTTGAAACCAGTGGGCAAGAGAAATTTACTTTCCTTAAGGAAACTCCTAAAAGTTAAAAAGTTTGATCGTATGTATGAATGTATGTAGGTTTTCTGTACATGCATAGATTTCATAAAATGCTTTTGGTCCATATAAAGGAAGCACATGTGTCCAGGAAGAAAGGTGAACTGTGATGCCTAGGCAACTTGCAGTGGGCATAGAAGTTATGTAATGAGAGACTACCTGCTAGTCTAATTATCCTGTAACCAAGATTGATTATGTGTATGGAGTACTTACGCTTTGAACAGAGGTCTCCTTGGTAACCTTTGGAGCACTTACATTTACTTTTACCAATGCATTTACCTCCGTTTCGACAGGGTTGTGGGCATTTGCCTGAAATAGAGAAGAATACAAATAAGCAAGAAACTCTGTGCTTCTTATGGAGGCAGTTACATTTCCAAGGGAATTACAGGGCTTTGAGAAGAGAAACGTTTTAAAATAGCAGCTATTTCCATTTATTTCAGATCTACTCTGGTTTTTATATTATCTGAGTTTCTTTTTTGGAAAAAAACCAGGCTACTTACTATATTTACTTATGATTTTAGATATATATCTTTTTTGTAATAAATGTGTTACCAAAATCCTGTATTTACATCACTTTTTAATAAACAGAATAATATTTTAACTGATCCTTAAGTGCTTGTAATTTATGATATAACTTACCAGAAACGAATGACCCCCTAAATGATCTTTTCTCTGAGTTCTGATATTTGAATGTCACTTTTACTGAAAGTAGGCCTACACCTGTACCTGACGACATCTGTCTTAGTTGAGGATTCCTCAGAAAACAAGGTTTGCATGCAGATCTTTTATTTGAGGAAGTAATCCTAGGAAGTCGGATGAGGGGATAGGAAGAGCGTAACAGGGAAGGTACGAAAATCAACCCAAAGGTGTGTTTGTAGGTTGGTCACCATTCAGGGCAATTGGGCTCAATGCTGCTGGGTTCTTCTGAGGAGCCATGTAGACTGTGCCTTAAATTTGCCTGACTGAGGGAAGGGAGGTAACCAGTTGCTGTTGAGTCAACTCTGACTCATGGCAACCCCATGTGTGTCTGAGTAGAACTGTGCTTCATAGGGTTCTGAATAGCTGATTTTTTGCAAATAGATCACCAAGCCTTTCTTCTGAAGTGTTTCAGGGCAGACTCAAACTACCAATGTTTTGGTTAGCAGCTGAGCACTTAACCGTTTGCACCACCCAAAGAGTCCTGAGGGAAGGGAGGGGAGTGTTGATTCGTGAGCACCTGTTTACCATTGGTCAAGGGCATACTTTCACACTGACCCTGTGTGAGTGCAGCATGTGTTTTTTCAGAGGGCTCGAACTGGTTAGAACCAGTTCAGTCATGGTCAGCAAAGCAAAATCAGAACAGACCTGAACTTTAAAAATTTGCGTGAAGTGGAACGATAAGCAGAACAGAAAAACTTATGGGTCAAAGCCCTGGAATGGGTGATTTGGAAGAGGCATAGTGAGCTCTTTCAGGAGTCTGATACGGGAGGTTGGTTTATTGCCAGGACTGCAGAGAGTGACACAAATTCAAAGCAGTGCCGTCTTTGAGTGAGGTACTGCTGTTTCTGACTGTGCTGGTCAAGAGATTTGGTTGCTATGCAACATGCATGCTGCCCTTGTTTTCTAAGAGGGAGATTAAGTTTCTAGCAGGGCTTTGACCTGTAATTTTTCCTGTTCCATGTATCATTCTGCTTCACCCACATTTTAAAAATTTGAGTCCATTCGGTTTTCACTTTGTCGACCATGACTGAATCAGGCAGAACTGGTTTGAAGCCCTAATTTTTTAGGACCCACAAAAGCCCCTAGCTGAAAGCAAAAGAAGCGTGCAACAGCTAAGATGAGGTGCGGTGGGGTTATGCCTATGCAAAACTGGTTGCTGCAGCAATGGCTGGAGCAATAGGCTGGCTGAGAAGATGTGAGGCAGGGCATAACGAGAGCCCAATACCACAGCTATGCATTTTTCTGGAATGTCTTGGATCCCAATAATACATTCTTCTTTCTTTTTTTTACTTTGTGTCAAATGGGTATTGCTAATGTTTTCACAGATCTTTGAATCTTAGATATCAAAATTATATAATATTTTTCTTCTTTCTTACTCCAGGGTCTATTTATTCTACCTCTGCAGTCTACCTTTGTCACCCTAACGCAGAAATTTTCAAGGCAGAAGTAGAAGATATAGTACTATTCACCCAGACCTGAAGCCATATCTTATGACTGGTATAATGATACTACAAAGAGAGCAAACAGCCATTAGATTTTGATAGGGGAGGACTTTGGACTTTTTCATTGTTGTTATTTTTCTTTTTTTCACTTTAACAGAACATTCATTACAAAGGCCTCTGGGTACACAGAAGAAGAAATGAAATCTCTATCCCAAGCCAACCCAATTTTCATTCTCTAAATCTTTTTGTCTATGGCCAAATGAAGCTTTGAAAGAAGCAAACTATTACATATTACATATTTTGCATAAATGATAGAATATCTCCTTTTTAACTGACTACTAAAAATTAAAAAGCTTTGCTCATTTAATTCTTAAATACTCAAGATTCCAACTCTTACCTAAAGGAAAGGAATATCTAGCTCTGAATTTCACTTGTATCAAAGAACATCCCACCCCGTCATATGCACAAAATTGAGTCATATCACAGTACTCTGTAATGCACTGGGTTTTTTTTTTTTTTTTTCCAAGCAAGGAAGATATAGGATGGTAATTATATGGCAGAAAAGAAGGGTATTCATGATGAAATACTTGGTGAGCCCAAATTTTCTCATGTTCTGTGAAGGGTGAACTTGGTAACTGGGGATAATGCAGAGAACGATTGGGGGCGAGAACCATCTTATTGATTCCAAGGGTCGTTTGGTTTTCTTGGCAAAAAGGAGGTGAGGACCCTTAGGGTCACCACATCCAGGAAGCAGGATACTCTCTCCTGGTGACCACACAACAGAAATGCGACTGCAGGCAACTGTTAAAAGGCCATAGCTAGTTCAAAGACTACAGGAGACAAACCTCATGAAGATCTGATCGTTTTAAAATTTAGAATCCTTTGATATTGACTTCCTTTTCCTAAAAATAATTTGCAATGAAGTTCTACTCATGGGAAAGGGGAAAACTGAGTTAACCTAAGAGATAACACATTTTTACCTAAGCCTTTCGAGACTCAATTATTTTCTGCTTTGATTTTTTGTTGATGCCATGTTTTTTTAGTAGTGCATGCAGAGTCAGTGAGTGTGCAAAAGATCTCTTTAAAGTGTTAAAAAGCAAAGATGCCATTTAGAGGACTAAGGTGCACTTGACCCAAGCTATGGTATTTTCAATCACCTCATATGCATGCGAAAGCTGGACAATGATTAAGGAAGACTGAAGAAAAATTGATGCCTTTGAATTATGGTATTGGTAAATAATATTGAATATCTATGGACTGCCAAAAGAACAACCGAATCTGTCTTGGAAGAAGTACAGCCAGAATGCTCCTTAGAAGCAAGGATTAGGAGAATTTTTCTCATGCACTTTGGACATGTTATTAGGAGGGACCAGTCCCTGGAAAAGGACATCATGCTTGGTAAAGTAGAAGGCCAACAAAAAAAAAGGAAAACCCTCAACGGGATGGACTGACACAGTGGCTGCAGCAATGGGCTCAAACCTAGCAATGATTATGAGGATGACACAGGACTGAGCAGTGTTATGTTTTGTTGTACGTAGAGTTGCTTTGAGTCGGAACTGACTCGACGGCACCTAACAACAACAATATAGATTTTGAGAGATATTATATGAAAATACATGATTTGTGGGAGCACATCTGGCCCACCAGTCTCGGGTAACAGATTTTATGTCAGGGGACTTCCATTTGGGTACATGGGGCACCTCTGGTTTTGCCTAATACCCCAGCTATTTTGTTTCAATAAACATTTCTTTCACCTTTCACGGTTACACAAGTCCCCACTGGAGGGAAGCAAACACTTCCAGCAGGAAAAGTACTCCCAAAGAACACCAGAGGCATAAAAAATAGGTGTGATACCGTATGTTCCATGAGTCATGAAAGGGTTAAACAGATCAAGCACTGCCGGAAGACAAACTGATTTGACTAAGTTTGAAGAGTTATCTTTTCTACTTATAACCAGTGGATGAGACTTTGTGAGAACACTGAGATAAGCTATTGACAATATAAAGACATTAAGCTTTCTCTATCCATCTGATTGTGGGATAACTTATATTTGCAACTTTGCTTTACATAGGAAAAAAGACAAAGACTACAACAAATGCTAACAACCATAATCTCTGGGTTTTAGAATTATGGATGATTTTTATTTTTTATCCAATATTTTAAATATTCTACAGAGAACATGTATTAATTTTAGAATAAGAAGAACCCCTAAAGTTATTTTCAGAAAACTATTTATAAGACAGCATAAATAATTTGTGTGATTTTTAAACTGAATGTTCATTAAAAATTCTTGGGAAATCTATGAGCCTTAAATAATAACATGAATGTACACCTCATCCATCCAGACAGCTTTAACCACGGTTTTATCTCTTAACATCTGCAAGTGTATCTCACAATCAAAACAGACTAAAGTTTGAGAAGATACCAGTTCTGATGGAGGGCAGAAGAAATGAAAAAAAAAAAAAAAAACAGACAATAACGAGTGTTGACAAAGATGTAGAGAAATTGGAATCCTCATACACTGTTGGTGAGAATGTAAAATGGCACAGTTACTTAGGAAAACAATTAGACCATTGCTCAAAAAGTTAAATATTGAGTTACCATATGATCCAGCAATTCCAATCCTAGGCATATACCCAAGAGAAATGAAAAGATATGTTCACACAAAAACTTGTACACAAGTGTTCATAGCAGCCTCATTCATAATAACCCCAAAGTGGAAACAACTCAAATGTTAATGATGAACGGATAAACCAAACATGGTATAGCCATACGGAGGAATATTATTCAGCAATCAAAAGGAATGAAGTGCCAATATATTCTACAACATGGATGAACCTTGAAAGCATCATGCTAAGTGAAAGAAGCCAGGCACATAAGGCCACATGTTGTATGATTCCACTTACATGAAATATCCAAATAGACAAATTCACAGAGACAAAACATAGATTAAGTGGTTGCCAGGGGCTGAAGGAAGGGGGAGGGGGTGGAGAGTGGCTGCTAATGGGTACCAGGTTTCTTTGGGGGGTAATAAAAACATTCTGGAATTAGATAGTGGTGATGGCTTCACAACTTTGTGAATATTCTGAATGGTACACTTTCAAATGGTGAATTTTATGTTATGTGAATTATATCTCAAGTTTTAAAAATACGTATTTCTCCTTTTCGTCTATGGTGGGAAAAGTAGAGGCATTTTTTTCAACTCAAGACCCATTTCTATAGTTTCCTGGTAATGTGCTTCCTATAATAGAAACAGGAATTTCCTAAAATGATTTGAGATAAAATGTGTGGCAGGATCAGTCAACCACCTTCAAAGACCCACATTTTGGGGTGTGCCAAAATTGTATTTGCCAACAGAAAATTCATAAAACCTGAGGACATGAAAGAGCATACTTGTAGGAAGAGAAATGAGCCCAGGGACAAAGATTTATTAACATGAACCAACTCAGTATGCAAAGTCTAAGAGTAAGCATGGGGAGAAAATTGAGGGCGGTTAGTTCAGAGATATCTTTATCAGGGAAGGCTAATTAATAAGAGTAGAAACTACATCCTAATGATTAACTACATGTTCTATGGAAACTTCAGAGGTATTCCATTTGAACTCTAGAATATATAGTTACTACATCTACTATTCATTAAAAAGTACATGACCCACAAATAAATTAGAGGCTGAAAGTTAAAATAGGAAGTTAGAATTATTCAATTTTGACCCCACTACAACTTCAGAAATGATGGTTATACCAAACACAATGGTATTGTAGTGGATAAAATGCAGCTGGAAATGAGAATCTTGACCAGGTTTCCCTTTACACCCATCCAGAAGGCAGAGACATAGCACCTTCAGCAGATGTCTCATGTTCCTCTGCTCCATCTTGGGCAGGAAACTTTGGTGGTGTCTTCTGGGTCATAAACCAATCTCAGATAGGGTTGGCTCATTTCCGAGTTTAATAGGTTAACTGACTTACTGAGGGTTACACTGCTGGTAGATAGAAGAACCAGGACAAGTCGTTTGGGATATTGATTCCCAAAACATTGATTATTCACCACATTCTACCCTTCAAGTTTTATTATTATTTTTTATTCAAGCACGATATACATTTGTTGTTGTGAGCCATCGATTCTGACTCATAGTGACTCTATAAGACAGAGTAGAACTGCCATATAGTGTTTCCAGGGCTGAAATCTTTACCGGAGCAAATCACCAGGCCTTTTCTGGCACAGAGCTGCTGGGGGGTTTGAACAGCTGACCTTTCGGATAACAGCAGAGTGCTTGACCATTGTGGCACTGGGGCTCTTTTGATATACATATAGAGAAGGCATAAAGTGCAGTGATCTTAAGTTTACAGGTAAATTTTTTTTTTTTACATAAGTAAACAGTCAAGTGACACTTCTCCACTACTGTCAACCCTTAGTTTTGCCTGCACTTGACCTTCATAAAAATGGAATTATGCAGTATGCACTCTTTTGTATCTAGCTCCTTTCACTCAACATAATGTCTATGAGATTCATTCATGGTGTTATACATGTGTGTTAGAAGTTCATCCTTTTTTATTGCTGCCAACACACTCCCTTTCTTTCCCTGTCTTTTCTTGCGTCTATCCTTTTCTTGTAGATGTGTTGTTAGACTTAGTCTAATCGAGAATATCTGGCAATGAATGGCAGGGAAAAAACCCTCCATGTCTGTACGTTGGTGAATAAATCCCAACTATTCCAAAGCACTCATCTACATTTCTAGGGCTGAAACTATGGGCTGTGAATAATGAGAAGGGAACAAAAATCACTAACAAAAAATGCAACATGGTGAGTAACTCAAACTCGGACATAACTGAGCCCAAAGGCAGATTAACCAGTAAGCAAGGTATGCATGGGCTTACAGTAAGCAAGGTATGCATGGGCTTACAGTAAGCAAGGTATGCATGGGCTTACAGTAAGCAAGGTATGCACAGGCTTAAAGGTGTGGTGAAACTCATGTAAAATTGTGCACTACAGATTAGTAAGCAAACACACGTAAGCCCGTGCATACTTTGCTTATTGGTAATCCCTCCCTGAGTGAGTCAGAGAGCATCTGGTCCAAGCCCTTTGAGGTGAACCAGATCATCCTTTTCCCCACCATCAGCCAAAATGAGTGACAGCTGAATCTAATGAAAAGAAGCCACTGGTTTAAGACTTTAGACTTATTCATTCTACCTGGGCTTCAGACTCCTCACTGATAATATTAAAAGGGTTAGATGAAGTTTCTAGGCACAGATAGTTAAGTGCTTGATTACTAGCCAAAAGGTTGGTTGTTCGAGCCCACCCAGAGGCTGCTCGAAAGCCATATCTGGTAATCTGCTTCTGAAAGGTCACACCCTTAAAAACCCTACGGAGCACAGTTCTACTCTGCAACACATGGGGTTGCCATATGTTGGAATCGACTCAAGGATAACTAACAACAACAACAAGATGAACTTTCTAAGGCCCCATACAACCCCCAAAAAATTAGGGTTCCATGAAAAGAGGAGAATGCAGAAGGCCGATACTCACTTATTTCACACTGTTCTCCCTCTAGGCCTGGAGGGCAAATACACTTTCCAGGGTAGAAACAGGTGCCTCCATTAAAGCAGGTGGTTGAGCAGTTTGCTGTTAGAACAAATAACAGTAGGTTAAACCTAAGAAAGACTTCACTCAAAGGGAGATGATACTTAGACATCTGCTACTTGCCTGTTTCCTTAATGAAGTAAGCTGCTTTACTGATATAAAAATTGTAACTAATTGCTTGACCATTTGCAGATTACAAGAACCTAACAGTCCTGTACAGGATAGCACACACACTATGTGATCCTCACGCCTAGGGGTTTACGTCATAGTGAAAAGAAGCAGAGTGTGAAAAACAATTATCTTTCATATTTCATTTAAATATCTATGCCCTTAAAAGAAGAAGAATGCTATAAACCCAATAAAATATTTTTTTAAACATCAGGATGGAGGACGAAGGTAGAGCAAAAAGGAGAAAACTTACTTTGAAATAGCTAAAAAGGGGACGAAGTCATAAATACCAGGATATGATAAAGGAAATTAGGACGGACTTTTTTTCAGAATACGGTGAGCAGAGATTCATCTTACTTAATAAGAAATTCTAAAAAAAATAGACTTTTATGATGTTTGGAGGAAGAAGTAACTGTGTTTAGGAAAGGACAGATCAGGGACCCTCCTGAGATAGTGGGGAAGTGGTACTGCATGAACCAAAACCCAACCAAAATCCGTTGCCACTGAGTTGATTCTGACTCATAGACACCCTATACTACGGAGCAGAACTGCCTCACGGGGTTTCCAAGGTTGTAATGTTTATGGAAGCAGACTACCACATCTTTCTCCTGCTGAGTGGCTTGTGGGTCTGAACCACCAAACTTTTGGTTAGCAGCCGAGCACTTAACCACTGTGCCACCACGGCACCTGCATGAACCAGAGTCAATTAACTACATTGTTGTTGTTATGTGCAATAGAGTTGGTTCCAACACAACCAACACACAGCAACCTTATGTATGAGAACCAAACACTGCCCAGTCCTGTGCCACCCTCACAATCATTGCTATGTTTGAGCCCATTCTTGCAGCCACTGTGTCAATCCATCTCTTTGAGGGTCTTCCTCTCTTTTGCTGACCCTCTCCTTTTCCAAGCATGACATACTTCTCCAGGGACTGGTCCCTTCTGATAACCTGTCCAAAGTACGTGAGACAAATTCTTGCCATCCTTGTTTCTAAAGAGCATTTTGGCTGTACTTCTTCTAAGACAGATTTGTTTGTTCTTCTAGCAGTCTACAGTGTATTCAATATTCTTCACCAACACCGTAATTCAAAGGCATCAATTCTTTTTCGGTCTTCCTTATTCATTACCCAGCTTTCACATGCATATGAGGCGATTCAAAATACTATGGCTTGGGTCAGGCGCACCTTAGCCCTCAAAGTGACATCTTTGCTTTTTAACATTTTAAAGAGGTCTTTTACAACAGATTCGCCCAGTGCAATATGTCCTTTGATTTCTCGACTGCTGCTTCCATGAGCATTGATTGTGGATTCAAGTACAATGAAATCTTTGACAACTTCAATCTTTTCTCCATTTATCATGATGATACTTATTGGTCCAGTTGTGAGGACTGTTGTTTTCTTTATGTTGAGGTGTCCACACAGAAAGCTGTAGCGTTTGATCTTCATCAGTGAGTGCTTAAAGTCCTCTTCGCTTTCAGCAAGGAAGATTGTGTCATCTTCATATCGCAGGTTGTTAATGAGTCTTCCTCCAATCTTGATGCCGAGTTTTTCTTCACATAGTCCAGCTTCTCAAATTATTTGTTCAGCATAGATTGAATAAGTATGGCGAAAGGATACAGCCCTGATTCACACCTTTCCTGATTTTAAACCACATAGTATCCCCTTATTCTGTTTGAACAACTGCTTCTTGGTCTATGCACAGGTTCTGCATGGGCACAATGAATTGTTCTGGAATTCCCATTCTCCTCAATGTTATCCATAATTTGTTATGATCCATACAGTCGAATGCCTTTGCATAGTCAGTAAAACACAGGTAAACATCTTTCTGGTATGCTCTGCTTTCAGCCAAGATCCATCATACATAAGCTATGTCCTCTTCTGAAACCTGCCTGAACATCTGTCAGTTCCCTGTTGATGCACCGCTGCAACTGCTTTTGAATGAGCTTCAGCAAAATTTTACTTTCGTGTGATATTAATGATATTGCTCAACAATTTACACATTCTGTTGGATCACCTTTGGAAAGGGCACAAATATAGATCTCTTCCAGTTGGTTGGCTGGGAAGAAGTCTACTAAATTTCTTGGCATAGATGAGTGAGCACCTCCAGTGTGGCATCCATTTTTTTGAAACATCTCAGTTGGTATTACATCAATTCCTGGAGCCTTGTTTTTCACCAATGCCTTCAGTGAAGCTTGGACTTCTTCCTTCAACCACCGGTTCTTGATCATATGCTACCTACCTCCTCCTGAAATAGTTGAATGTCGACCAACTCTTTTCGGTACAGTGACTCTGTGTATTCCTTCCATCTTCTTTCGATGCTTCCTGCATCATTCGGTATTTTCCCCATAGAATCACTCAGTATTGCAACTCGAGGTTTGAATTTTTGTTCAGTTCTTTCAGCTTGAGAAATGCCGAATGTGTTCTTCTCTTTTGGTTTTCTAACTCCAGGTCTTTGCCCATTTCATTATAACACTTTATTTTGTCTTCTCGAGTTGCCCTTTGAAATCTTCTGTTCAGCTCTATTTACTTAATCATTTCTTCCATTCGCTTTAGCTACTCTATGTTCAAGAGCAAGTTTCAGGGTCTCTTCTGACATCCATTTTGGTCATTTGTTTCTTTTTAACAACCTTTTGCTTTCTGAATGTATGATGTCCTTGATGTCATCCCACAATTCATCTGGTCTTTGGTCATTAGTGTTCAGTGCATCAAATCTATTCTTGGGTCATTATTGTTCAATTAATCAAATCTACTCATCTGTCAGTTTGTCATACTGTGGTGGCTTGCATGTTGCTGCGATGCTGGAAGCTATGCCACCAGTATTTCAAATATCAGCAGGGTCACCCATGGTGGACAGGTTTCAGCTGAGCTTCCAGACCAAGACAGACTACGAAGAAGGACCTGGTGGTATACTTCTGAAAAAAATGGCCAGTGAAAACCTTATGAATAACAGCCGAACATTGTATGATATAGTGTCTGAAAGAGACCCTCAGGTTGGAAGGCACTCAAAATACAACTGGGGAAGAGCTGCCTCCTCAAAGTAGAGTCAATCTTAATGATGTGGACGGAGTAAAGCTTTCGGGACCTTCATTTGCTGGTGTGGCTTAACTCAAATAAGAAGAAATAGCTGCAAACATAACTAGATTACCCAGGTAATAATCAAACGGTTTGTGATTAATCCTAAACCTTTTGCTTTCCTCTCCTTCGGTGTCAATTTCTGGAATTTCACTGCTCATTGGTACATAAAACAGGGAGGGCAGAGAAATGAGGCCCAGGAAAAAAACTAATATCTAAAAATAGACAATCTGGCTCATTCTGTAAAGAAGTTTAAAATTAGAGCTTAGACTTCAGCAATTGCACTTATATGGCCTATTTGTTCTTGTTCCATATAAGACATACCAAAGTTGGCTATAGATGAACAAAAGCTAAAGTAAGCTTCTGGTACAAAAATCAGAAAGGAAATCCAAAAATTGTAAGAGTAGTTTTCTTTGTGGGGTTAAAAAATATCCAACTAAAAAGTTCTACCAATACCATGCTTCTTAAATGATAAGCTATGTGTTTAAAATCCTAAGTATTTCCCAGCTTAAGGCCATGCTGTACTCGTTCTGGCAAAATCAAGTCTCTCATTACAGAAGGAAGTAGCAGCATTTGGGTATAGAATGTAGGAGAACCAGCTTTCTGGGCCCCTTCTTTGCTCCTTGCTGCTAGCATTGCTAGGACTGGGCAGTTGTTTTTGTGTGTCCTGTCTCCCCACCTGCCCCTATGTCTCCTGGGGATAATAAGAGAAGAAAATATGTCAAGATCAGTGCCTGCTTGGCCCAGGCCCTATGTATGCCTTCCTTTACTGAATAGAAAGAACCTGGTAGCTTAATTGAAAGTTATAGAATTTGACAAAGCTGGTTATCTAATTTGGCCACACACTTAGTACTTGTATAATATTCTATTGTCCTGCCCGAGCGTCTCTACATTTCTATTGTGCAATGATTCTTGACTAGGAAAATGAGCCACTGGGGCTGAGAGTATGTTAACCAATTCTTAACTACTCAAGTCCTTAAGTTGTTTGTTACAGACGTCCCAAGAGCCAGTGAAAATTATTCCTTAATGTGTCTTCAGATATGTAGTGCTGAGGCCTAACTCCATGCCAGTAATTAAACCATTTTTCAGAGGTTCCACACTTCCTCCTGGATGATAAAAGCATATTTTTGTTGAGGTAGTGAAGAACATTATTTTTTAAATAGTCCCAGATTTCCAGTGAGACCAAGTGGAATTTCAACCAACTTTCCGAAAGAATAATTAAAAAAAAAAAAGACTGAAGTTACAATTCAGTCTTTCATCTAAAAGATAAAGTATTTCAAAATGTCAAAAGTACTAGAATATAAATAGGCATATTCCTTCAGCAACGACTGCGCAGGGTTTGTATCCATAGCATTAGAAAAATGTCCCATCTGAAACTCTATTGTGCACACCAAACCATAATAGCCACATCTACGTAAACAGGCCTCACAAATGGTCTCTTCAAACTTGTGAATATGTGTGTCCTTCATCTAAATCCCTGAAGGTTTTGTTCAATGTACTAATAGTTTAGAGGTAATATGAGGTGAATTCTGCTTCAACAAATTCCTAATTTTGAAACAAATTTAGATAAACACGAAGGAGTTTCACATTAAGGCATTTGCTCACTGGCTGTTAATTATTATCAGTGTCGTTAGTGTTTCATCTTTATAAATAAAAAATTTCAAAATTGTTTTAAATCCAAAGCTATAGTTTTTAAACGATCATGTTTTATTTTTAAAGTGTAGAGATGCTTTCACATATTTTCTCAATTAGGTACTTGAGCTCAACTAGCTTCATTAGCTTAATGGCTTAATTCCAAGGTTAGAGATGGGGAAAGCATGGCCCAGAGACCAATTTATATGCCCAGATCCAGAGCCATTCATGGAGAAACCAGGACCTGAATTAGGTTGCTGAGTCAGGCAACAAGATAAAGGGGAAGAGGTGAATTTGGGTCAAGCTACTCAAGCTCTGGAGCCTTGGCTGTGCACTGGTTAAGCACTCAGCTGCTAATCAGGTCGGTGGTTCAAACCCACTGGCCACTCTGCAAAAGAAAGATGTAGCAGTCTGCTTCTGTGAAGATTAACTGAACCTGTTGCTGTGCCATCGATTCTGATTCATAGCAACCCTATAGGACAGAGTAGAACTGCCCCATTCGGTTTCCAAAGCTGTAATCTTTATGGAAGCAGACTACCACATTATGGAAGGGAGCACTGGTGGTGCAGTGGGTAAGTGCTCAGCTACTAACCAGAAGGTCAGCAGTTCAAACCCACCAGCTGCTCCGTGGGAGAAAGATGCGGCAGTTTGCTTCTGTAAAGATCACAGCTTTGGAAACCCTATGGGGCAGTTCTACTCTGTCCTATAGGGTCACTATGAGTCAACAGCAACAGGTTTGTGTACTCAAGCAGTATAAAATAAACCTTATTTTGCTTATCTGGAAGTGAGAGGGTAATACTTTACATATCCTAACAGGTTATTGAGGGCAATATCATATAAATATATGAAAGCACTTTGTATACTATAAAATAGCAGACAATCATAAATTATTATTCTGACTCATACTATGGGCTTTTTACTTAACTTTTCTTTCTTTTTTAAAAAGCTTCTAACTGCCATCTTAATTGATGCTGTGGTATCACTAGATGGACACTTCTCAAAAATAACTTTACTCATTTTATTTCAAGGCATACATTTATTTAAAAATACAATGCTCTATTCATGTAATTAGCATTTTTGACCGTAGGATAACTTCATTAAGAGCTCACAATTTGCAGGATATTCTTTAAGTTCTTTCCACTTAAAAGATGTGAAGTGGGCAAAATAGATAGGTATCTTAGAAAGAGTATGACTCATTCAGTAATATCCTAGGCCAAGTCTGAAGGCACTTTCTGAGAGTAAAAGCTGGGCTAAGATGCTGAAATGCTCAGAAGGAGGAACACATCTCTCAGGGGTGTGATTTGTGAGCAGAGCTTTGAAATGGAGTCAGTGAACTTCTAGGTCAGACAGTTTGGAGCAGGTTGCTTAATTTCTCCATTTTAGATGCTCACTCATACAACTGATTTAGGATATACAAAAACCCCATGTGGCAGAGACAGCTAATTGTTCACAAATATCCATGTTCCCCTTCCAAAATGTGAGTTATCGAGGGGGAGGGGGACACAATTTTCAGTCAGGAACAACATTTCTCACACCTGCATCCAAGTAGGACCATGAGGCTACTTCCTACCAATAAAGTAGGTGTGGAAGTTTTGTGGGTCACTTCTGAACCAGGGTTTTTTTTTTTTGTTTGTTTTTTTAAAGGAGCGCCTACTCCACTCTCTCTTCCTCTGCTCATTGGCTGGATCCAGACGTCACCAAAGCTCTAGGCAGGACCACAGACAGAAGGCACCTGGGCCCCTGAGTCACGGTGTGGGGAAGAACTGCCCATGGACCAGGTATACCTGCACTGGAGCATTTTGTGAGTGAAAATAGACTTCTACTGTGCTAAGCTACACTAAAATTGGAGGTCTTGGTTATTGTAGAAGCCAGCTTTACCCAAAGTGATACACCCTGTTTATAGAGCTATTATGAGAAGTGATGATATATTATGCTTATTTTAATCAAAAGTGTAAAAAGAAAGAAGGGAGTGAAGGAGGAAGGAAGGAAAGAATGAAAGAAGAAGGAAAGAAAGAAACTGTTACCTTTATCACAATTGATTCCATAGAATCCAGGTGGGCAGATGCAGAAACCAGGAGTAACACAAAGTCCTCCATTCATACACCGTGGTGTGCAAAGGGCTAATAGGGAGAAGGAACCTTGATTAAGGCCAAACAGGATGTGGATTGGGACCATTTTGGAAATGTCAATAATACAACAGGCCTATATTTTCAAGTCTTCTGGTTGACTCTCAAATGGTCACTCTTTTTGGATCCAAGTTTTCTATATTAAAAACTATTTTTTGTGGTATAAATCAGACTATTTTTTACCTCCACCTTAGCCAATTTCATAGAAAAGAATTTTTAAATTGCTCCATTTGAATGCCTGATGAACTTTTGTCCAGAGTCATTATTTTGACTAAAATGTGGGCTCCATGAAACTGTAAGTATTTTCTCTCTGCCCTTTTTTTCCCTTGTTCTTCCAATTCCAGAATAAATGCAAATAAAATATTCTTATTTCTTTAAGATTAAAAATATTTTTCTTTCTCTGGTCAAATAAGCTTTTTGTGTCTGATGACTAATGCTCACCTTCTTGTCTCTTTTTTTCATAGAATTCTCTTAAAAGTAATTTCTCTGAAATAGATGTGCTTACTATACAAATGATTTTCCCCATTCTCTTTGCTGCATACTTCATAACTCAGTTAGACTTAATAATTGTGAATCAAACTACTTTTTACTAAAAACCCAAACAAACAAACTCATTGTCATCTAGTTGATTCCGACTCATAGCAACCCTGTAGGACACAGTCAAACTGCCCCACAGCTTTTCCAAGGAGCAGCTGGTGGATTCGAACTGCTGACCTTTTGGTTAGCAGCCAAACTCTTAACCACTACGCCATCAGGGTTGAAAAGATAATTTCAAACCAATGGTAATGCTAGCTTTTTAAAAGTTAGTTTTAAACTTTAGTTAGTAAAAATTTTAGTTCCAACTTAAGTGGAGGTTAAAACCTCAAAACTTCCATAAGACTATGCCAAAGTACACTCTGTATGCTAGTGAACTTGGGAGCCGGGGAAAGAGACCCTAAAGAGTGTAGACATTGTACCAAAGTTCTCTGCCCCATCATTCCATATTGGATTATACAGAAAACCACTTCTGAGCCTTTTAAAAATTTCACCAATCGTTGTAATGCGACCAGAAATATAATCTCAGGGAATATATTTAAAATACATGCATAGGCTCCATTAACAAGCAGCTCTGCAGCCCCCACGCTCATTAGGAAGGAACCAAGGGAAGCCAGGTCTCTGTACTTTACCTTTCTCACAGTGAGGTCCGTAGAATCCATCAGGACACTCGCAGACACGTCTTTCATTACAAAAGCCCCCATTTCGGCATCCTCCTGGGCATTCAGCTTCACCAAAGAGAAATAAGACTTATACGGACAACTTTTGAGTCATACTGGATGAATTACAGCCAATGTGAAGAGTTCATTCTTTCTCCAGTACACCAGTGATGTAATTTATTTAACACCAATACCTCTACCTTTCTCTGTTGAACACTCATTTCATCGTTTCTATACTACTTGTAGAGGAACCCTGGTGGCACAGTGGTTAAGCATTTGGCTGCTAATCTAAAGGCTCATGGTTCAAACCCACCAGCCACTCCATGGGAAAAAGATGTGGCAGTCGGCTTCCTTAAAGATTTACAGCCTTTGAAACCCTATGGGGCAGTTCCACTCTGCCGTATAGGGTCGCTTTGGGTTGGAATTGACTGGATGGCAATGGCTGTTGTTTGTTGTTGTATAGGGTCGCTTTGGGTTGGAATCGACTGGATGGCAATGGCTGTTGTTTGTTGTTGTATACTACTTGTACTCCACTATATGTTCAGAGTAAGATTTTACCTCCCTCAATCCAACTTCCAGCCGTCAGGGGCTCGTTTAAGAAGGAAACCAAAACCAAACCAAATCCACTGCTGTCGAGTCAATTCTGACTCATGGCGACCCTACAAGACAGAGTAGAACTGCCCCATAGGGTTTCCAAGGCTGCAAATCTTTATGGAAGCAGAAAGCCACATCTTTCTCCTCCAGAGCAGCTGGTGGGTTCAAACTGCTGACCTTTTGGTTAGCAGCTGAGCGCTTTAACCACTGCTCCACCAGGGCTCCTTTTAAGAAGGCAAAGTGGGTTTTATTCTGCTTTTACCCCAATCTATCAATTTACTGTATCTTCTTAAATTCATACTTTAATAGAATGAATAATATTGCCCTCAATATTCATTTTCAGAGGGTGGGATGACTTTTTGGTACCTCTCTAGAGCACTGAAAGGCTCAGAGCTTAAATTCTGTGCTGGAGAAGCTTGTATGGGGATGGAAAAGAAACCAAGCTTTCATTTTAAACGTCATCTGAGGTCTGGTGGCAAGGTACTGATATCATTGCTTAGCAGGGACCAGTGGCATGATGGTGGATTCCTGTCTTCCGTGGAAGTCAGCAGCCCCAAGCTTTTGGCAGCGGGAATAGATGTGTCCCCTTTGGCAGGTGGCAGTTTCTGGTAATGACTGGTAACCCTGCCACAAGGAACCAGGGCAAGAAAAGGGGCGAAATTCATAACCATAAGATACTCCTGGGACTCCCAAAAATGGTGTTTGGGGAGGGTAAGAGCAGAAGAGGGAGACAGGCCAATCTGAAGAAGTGTTAACCCATTGTCATCGAGTCGACTCCAACTCATAGTGACCCTATAGGACAGAGTAGAACTGCCCCATACAGTTTCTGAGGAGCACCTGGTGGATTTGAACTGCCGACCTTTTGGTTAGTAGCCAGCGCTCTTAACCACTATGCCACCAGGGTTATCAGAGTTCCTAAAATTGCAAGTGGGACAAAGTCAGCAAAAGTCTGTCTTATACTGTTACCAAACCCTACGTTTACCATCCCCTCCTCCCATTGATGTGGTTACAATTATACAAAATATTTGAAGCATATATTTATATTTATATATATGAATATAAAGTATGTATAATATATAGATACCAACCTCCACAATATGGGTGGTGAATGGAAGAAATGAACTAAGCAGAAAAAAATATGAGGATGTCGATGCAGTTTGCAGAAACTCTGGAGAGCTAAAAATCTTTACTCTAGGAGGCAACAGAGAGTTGAACCATGGTCCTTCACCTTCTACTCTTCCCATGGTTGTACCCAGCACTCCTAGTTCTCATCTCTTTTGTACACAGTTCTCGGGTCTCTGCTGTTTCTTCATTCATGACAAATGTGTATTGATGCCTACCATGTGTGGGGCACAGTTGTAGGTCTTGCTTGGATGAGCACTAAACAAAGACACAATCTCTGTCCTCATGGAGCTCATGGGGAGCTCTCATGGAGGAGGCACATATTAATCGAATAAATATGCAAATATATTCATGTTAAATGGGTTACAGCCAATGTGAAATTGAAAAGATCATATAGAACCAACCTGCACAGTTCTAGGTATACATTAGGTACCTAACAGATGTTTACTGAATGGATTAACTTTTAGATTGGTTGCTTTCTGGTGATGTAAAGGGAACAAATGAACTGTCATAGGTATATTTTCTTTGCAGGTAAGTGATTTCTAAAACATCTAGAAAAGCTAATCCCATCCAGACTACGTGGTGTATCTAAGTCCAGGGGCAATCCTTTCTCTAGGATTTAGAAGCCCCACTTTCCATTTCCTCATGTTCAGCAAAGCTGTGAAAAGGATTCTAGTTTGGTGTGTCCCTCATCTCCCAAGGTTGCACCTTTGCAGTGTTTGTTCGGGTTGTGGGAAAATAAAAGCAGAGCACTGGTGGCAAACTTAGCTTTATAAACTAGAATCCAGCGCCCTGTATGAATGCCTCTAATCTCAATATACTAGGTGGGATTTGTACTTCTCATCGTAACGTAGAAATATAAGTTCAGAGATTGTTTTGGAGCTCTGACACTGACATCTCCTTACTTTCTTCCCATAAAATGTGTTTTTTATACAAAAGACTGTAGAATGGGCTTTATATGTGATCTAAGGACCTGTGCCTATGACTCTGCCTATGTGTCTGAGAAACAGATCCTTGTAGCTCTATAGCACTTAGATCATAAGTGTACTTGGGTCAGGCTTTGTGGGGAGGCTGAAGGTAATAAATGAGAACTGTCTTCATGCCTGAGTATAAATACTGCATTCTACTATAGTCATAAGTCACACTGTATAAGCCCAAGAGTGAGGAAATGCACCTGACAAAGTGAACTGATTCCCAACAATTTCCAGCAATATCCCCACGATGTACATGCAAAACTCCCCTCCAACTATGTGGTTAAGGCTAGGTCCAGAAAGACAGGGTTGACCTTCCAGAAGGTCTGATATGATCCTCACTCAGATTTTATCATCTGTCACTGTATGAACACTGGTGAGGATCTTGGGGTCTGAAAAGTTGCATCTCCCCCTGTCCTGGGAAATAGTGCTGATCTCCCAACTGTGTTTCCTGATTGTATACCTTTTGTATACTTTGGATTAATTAAATCTTACTTGATTCACCTCAAGAGTCCCTGGGAGTCACAAATGGTTAACATGCTTGGCTGCTAACCAAAAGGCTGGAGGGTCAAGTCTACCCAGAGATGCCTCCAAAGAAAGGCCTGGCAACCTACTTCTGAAAAATCAATGATTGAAAACCCTATGGTGCATAGTTCTAATCTGACACACATGGAGTTGCCATGAGTCGAAATCCACTTTATGGCGATTGATTACTGGTAGATTGACCCTAGAGGTGCCTTTGTTTGGCTTTTCCATCCATTTGAGTTTATTGTTAACATTTTCCAACAATAGTGCTCATGCAAGCAGCTAGTGACTTTGGTAACAGGACTCCTTTTAGTTACCACCATACTATTTCCATGCCTTCATGAATGGCATGAGGCAACCTTAAGGGTTTTAAGTCCCTGGGAGTTTGAAGGTTTCTAACCTCATTTCTTTTTTTTTTTTTGGGAGGGAAGTGGAGAGGAAGGGAGATGGAGAGGACTGTTTGGTTATAATCATTTGCTTTACCAGCTAGAGATTCAAACTTTAAATCCTTTTCAAAATAGTAATATTCGTATTAATGAGTCAGGACTCACACCAAAAGAAACCTTTAAAATCCTTATAATTTTTTTATTGGGTGATGGTAAACAGTATAATTTAATAGCCAAAAGCCTATATTCTGGAGTTGGATTGACATGTTCAAATCTCAGCTTCCTGACTTACTAGCTGTATAACCTTCGACAAGTTATTCCACCTCACCTGTAAACAGGAGTTGTTAATACTAGTATGTAACTCTTTGGATTGCTGAAAGATTAAATGAGATAATGCATGTAAAGAATGTTTGAGAGTGTCTAGCACAAAGCTAATGCTCAGTTGTGTTAATTATTATTAAGTCAGCAAGAATTGTAGGTTTAACTGGGAAACACAGCATTTCTTTTAGTAAAGGTTGACAGAAAGGACCGGATAATATTATTCAACAAAGATGTATTGAGTTCTTACAATGTATCAGTGACTGTTCTGGGAGAATGTTACCTAAGAAGCTATAAAGAAGAAGGGCAAGAGGATGCCATTCCTTTTAACTGATTTGCTTCATAGATTGTAGATAACTTAAAAACAAAACATTAGGGAAAAAGTAAGTAGGTGATTATAGTTGCCCGGGCTATCTGAAAAATAGGACCAACCTGTGATATACAGAATATCCAAGATCACCTCTGCCCAAATCACACCTGAAAGCCTCATGAGCCTTCTCTGGGACCACCATCAATGATTACCTTGTTGACATGTTTTAAAGAAGATAGCATTTTGAGGTGTTTGGAGGATGGCGTTGCCTTCAGAATTCATTACAATCACATTCACTTCAAATGCCGCCACTCCATCTTGTTTTCCAAGACATGGGAAACCAACTTGAACAACTAAAAGAAAAAGTATGGAGAATCAATTTATCTATTTGATTCCAGTTTTACAGAAATCTTGGGAAGAGTGATAAACAACAAAGCAAAAATGCTTATATTTCATTATCTGACATTTTTTTATCTCCACTGGAATAGGGACTGTATTTTGATCGTATGGGCATTCTCCAAAAAACCTCACAGATCAAGCTGTGTGGACAAAGAATGAATTACCCTCATTAATTTGTATCCCACTAACATGGAACTAAAAGGTCAGTGGTTCGAACCCACCAGCAGCTCCACAGGAAGAAAGACCTGTCGATCCGCTCCTGTAAAGATTACAGCCTATGAAACCCTATGGGGCAGTTCTACTCTGTCCTATAGGGTCGTTATGAGTCAGAATTAACTCAATGGCACACAACAACAATATGGAATTGGAAATACTTTGCTCATAGGCTGGATTTACAATATCTCAAGTAAAAGCTTTTCTCTGAAAATTAAAAGTACAAATAGGCAGCATAGACTAATTAGTGGAAGATACTTTGTGGGTACCTTCATCAGCCTCCATATAATCCAAAAGGAGCTAAAAACCAATTTTTCATAATCCATTAAATAAAGCCCTATGAGCAACACCCCATTAGTTAGTTAATTTTACTCTGTGTGCTTGAAAGTAACAAAATATCTTCTTTGAAAATATTCTACAACCCAGACTAGATCTCAATCACTGAACTGAGTTAAGCAAAGTTCTCTCAGCCTATTTGTCAATATGAAGAAATGTTCATATCTTGGGGATTTATAAGAGAGTTTGATATGATGAAATGATCTCATGAATAGGCTTATGACTAATAGTTTAGGTTCCTAAAGGTCCTTGGGTGATGCAAACGGTTTATGTTCAACTACTAACCTAAAGGCTGGCAGTTCAAACCCACCCAGTGGTCTGGCAATCTGCTTCTGTAAAGATTACAGCGAAGAAAACCATATGGAGCCGTTCTACTCTGTAACACTTGGGATCTCCATGAGTCAGAAATGATTTGACAGCAACAGCTTTTTCACTTTGGTTAGGTTCCTAAAGAGGAGTCACTTCTTTCTCATAAGCTTAATGATCACTTGGTATATTTAAACGTTGACAATGAAGCCACTAAGCAGGGAGTGGGAACTAATGACGTTGTTGTACAGAGAGAGTGAGGAGGCCACCAAGTGGGAAATACCCACAAGTGATTGGGGGTAATGAGGCAAATCAGATGTGACCATTGGCTGAGAGATGGATTATGTAAACTGCCAAAATCCACTGGATTATCACAACGTGTCTACTGGGAAATACTGATCTAGCGGATGCATCAAGACTCTAGTCCTTCCCTACAAGTAAGATGAAATGTTGCTAATAGGTACACATGTGAAATTTTGTTTCATTTTGTTTCTGTATGGCAGATTATGATTAATGCCAAGCTTGGGCAAATCATATCAAACCAAGACAAACCCTGTCCTTTCAGGGTTTTCATAACCCTTTTCCCTAGACTTATAATAAAAAGAAGTGAGCTGTAACTAGATAGTAGATAAGAATCATCTTAGGTGAAGGGAAGGACAGCACACACTACAGGGGAAGTCAGCACAACTGGACTAAACCAAAGCTAACAAGTTTCCTGAATACAGTCAAACACTTTGAGGGACAGAGTAGCAAGGTAGGGGTCTGGGGACCATGTTTTCAGGGGACATCTAGGTCAATTGGCATAACAAAGCTTATTAAGAAAATGTTCTGCATCCTACTTTGGTGAGTGGTGTCTGGGGTCTAAAAGCTTGCAAGCGGCCATCTAAGATGCATCAATTGGTCCTAGCCACTTGGAGTAAAGGAGAAGGAAGAACACCAAAGACACAAGGAAAGTATTAGCCCAAGAGACAGAAAGGGCCACATAAACCAGAGACTTCATCAGCTTAAGACTGGAAGAACTAGATGGTGCCCGGCTACCACCAATGACGTCCAGACAGGGAACACAACAGAGGGTCCCTGATGGAGCAGTAGAAGGATGGGGTGCAGAATTCAAATTCTATTAAGAATACCAGACTTAATGGTCTGACTGAAACTGGACGCACCCGGAAAGCACGGCCCCTGAACTCTCTATCAGCCCAGAACTAAAACAATTTCCAAGGCCAACTCTTCAGACAGGGTTTGGACTGGACTGCAGGACATAAAGTGATACTCGTGAAGAGTGTGCCTCTTAGTCAAGTAGATACAAGATACCAAAGGGGCAGCTTCCTGCCAGAGGTGAGATGGGAAGGCAGAGAGAGTTAGGAGCTGGTTGAATGGTCATGGGGAATCAGGCGCGGAGAGGAGTGTGCTGTTGCAGAATGGGATGAGCAGTTAGGGTCTCAAAACAATGTATGTAAAAAGAAGAATTTGTATGGGAGACTAACTTGAAATGTAAACTTAATTTAATTACAACAATAAAAAAATTTTTTTGAAGTATTAAAAAAAAAAAAAGTAGTGAGCTTGAAATCAGTCTGAACTTTTCTCTAAGGCATTGCACTCAAGCCAGTCATACAATCTTTGTAATGTGTTTGGCAACTAAAAACCCTTCTTGAGGCTTTGGCATTGTCAGTGCTGATCACTGTGCCATTCCCAAATTAATAAGGATTTCCAGTTTCCTTGATTCTTGAGATTTGAACAGTGCAAATTATTTACTAAATGATGAAAAGGAAATAGAAATATTTTAACAGGGGGAAAAAAAAAAGAGTGAGCGAGTGTGAGAGAGATAACCAAAACTGTGTCTGAAATTCCAAAGTGAAATTGCCACCACTGAAAGCCTTGATTTAAGGAAACTTTATATATGAAAATGTCAACTTACAAAACAAAGCAAAATCCACTGATAGAGATTTTCATTTCAGAAGGAAGCAAAGGAGTTGACATGTATTTTTTTTAATAGTTTGCTCTTAAAG
This sequence comes from Dugong dugon, assembly GCA_030035585.1. Taxonomy (NCBI): domain Eukaryota; kingdom Metazoa; phylum Chordata; class Mammalia; order Sirenia; family Dugongidae; genus Dugong; species Dugong dugon. The sequence goes on from CM057465.1 coordinate 20,228,992, forward strand.
AGTATTTACACTTTGATCAATTATAAAATCCCATTTACCCTTCCTATGAACCTTTTGCATGATGGGTAAGAACAATAATTGCTGCGGCATAAAAAGTGGAAGAACCTGAATGGATACTTAAAGATAGAACTTCTAGAATTTCCTAACCACATGCTATCATCCCAGCTTTATTATTTTCTAGGGGTATTTTTTCCTGGTCCTTATTCAGCCTCCACTTTGCAGCCCCACCTTAGCCTTCTTAAAAGGCCCTTCAGTTTTATTTTAGCTTTCAGAATCTTGGTATGGAAGAGAAGATGCTTGTAAGTAAACACCTCTTCATTTCTGTTTATCAGCATTGTCAAATTTCAAAACATGTCATCAATGCTAAACATCAAAAATGACTTATTACATGTATGGGAAATTTGGCTACGGACAATTATTGGTTCCTACCCATCTTCAGATGTGCTAAGAGCAGCCGTTTACAAATCTGGTTAAATTATGACTATGTGTTCACATGCTCCAGCCTTCAGTGGGTGCTGATAGAGGATTTGGAGTGCCACATGCTTACATAAAAGTGTGTGATTTGCTAACATGACCTCTAAGCCAGTGAAAGTAAAGACATGCTCAGAGTCCCCTGGTCTTCTTGTTGTTGTTAGATGCCGTCGAGTCGCTTCTGACTCATAGCGACCCTCTGTACAACAGAACGAAAACACAGCCCAGTCCTGCACCATCCTCACAATTGTTTGTTAGGTTGAGCCCATTGTTGCAACCACCGTGTCAATCCATCTCATTGAGGGTCTTCTTCTTTTTCACTGGACCTCTACCTTACCAAACATGATGTCCTTCTCCAGGGACCGATCCCTTTTGATAACTTGTTCAAAGTCTGTGAGATGTAGTCTTTCCATTCTTGGTTCTAAGGAGCATTCTTGTTGTACTTCTTCCAAGACAGACCTGTTCGTTCTTTTGGCAGTCCATGGTATATTCAATATTTTTTGCCAACACCACAATTCAAAGGTGACAATTCTTCAGTCTTCCTTATTTACTGTCCAGCTTTTGCATGCATATGAGGCGACTGAAAACACTATGGCTTGAGTCAGGCGCACCTTAGTCTTCAAGGTGACTGGTCTTGTGATGATGCTAAAAAGTATGGCTTCACACAATCCAAAGGGATAAAAGCAAAGATGCAAAGTCCAATAGAATGTTCAACAAGGAAAACACATTATAAGTAATTTTCTTTAGACTTTTTAAAGTGGACCTTTCCCTTTAAATGGGTAAATACAAATTTGAGTAAAAATACAAAGAGTTCATGCATTCCGTAAATATTTATTGAGTGCTTACTATGTGCCAGTCACTATTCCAAGCACTGGGAATAATTTAGTAAACAAAATAAATAAAATCCCTGCCCTTGGGGCGCATTCATTTTAGTCATTTGTTTTGAGGACATTTTGTGATAGTGACATAGTTTGAGCATTTTAAATATCTTGAAAAATAAAGTAAAAATTGACAAATGTTTAAAGCTATTGTGGTGCAATGGATTGCTTTTAGATGGCCTTTATAATCATGGTCTTGTAACTTCCACCAAATGACTGGGTGGGACTATGCAAATAATGTGTTTGTGGCTGACCAAGGGACGCTTGCTAATAATGCAAATAAGGTATACAGCACCCTTGTGGGGGTGGGACCATGCAAATAAGGTGTATGTTACCTTAACAAGGGGATTGGTTATTTTTGCTATCTGGTAGGCTTAACAGAGAGCCAATCCCAGAGCAGAGGGGGGGATCTCACTACCACCAAAAAAGAAGAGCCAGGAGCAGAGTGCATCCTTTGGACCTGGGGTCCCTGCACTGAGAACCTCGTAGACCCAGGAGACTGAGAGCTGTAACACTGGACACAGCACATGATGGTGAGAAGCAGTAACAAGCGCAGCAGAGAACTGGCAGCAGCAGAACCAGGAGATCCATAGGAGACGATGCAGTGGGCTTCCTGGCCCACTAAGTGAGAGAGCTTTGGGCAGGAGGCTTGCTGGCAGAGTGGGGTGTCTCCGAGTACTTGGTAGAGCTAAGCTCGCTGACCTACAGAGCTAGAGAGATTTGTGCCTTCGGGTCAAGGCTTACTGGCAGAATACGGTGCCTCTGGTCACTTACTGGTGGAGCTAAAGGGCTTTGTAATACTTGTGCAAACAGGGTAGAGGCCAGACCAGCCCAAGAGGCACGAGGGGCCGAGTGCCTGAGAAGCAGAGGGCCGGAGAGAGGCCTGCCTGTGAGCATGGCTGAGAAGCTATCCTAACTGAAGAACTGTATCCTGAGTCGTTCCTGATCCTGAATTGTAACCTGTTGTTGTTGTTAGATGCCATCAAGTAGGTTCCAACTCATAGCAGCCCTCTGTACAACAGAGTGAAACACCGCCCAGTCAGTCCTGTGCCATCCTCACAATCATTGTTATGCTTGAGCCCACTGTTGTAGCCACTGTGTCAATCCATCTCATTGAAGGTCTTCCTCTTTTTCTCCTGATCCTCTACTTTACCAAGCATGATGTCCTTCTCCAGGGATTGATCCCTCCTGATAACAAGTCCAAAGTATGTGAGATGTGGTCTTGCCATCCTTGCTTCTAACCTGCTACTTCCCTAATAAATTCCATAATCCTGAGTATTGTCCGTGAGTTCTGTGTGGCCACTGCAATGAATTATTGAACCCAGCAGAGAAGGAAAGAGTGCCGTGGGACGGACAGCTGGTGTCGGAATTGATAAACAGGTTGGAGAGAGGAGATATGTCTGACTTCCACTTCATAGGAACTAGCCATGGGCTGATGATCTTGATTTTCCCTTCTTGTGAAATTGGATGAAGAGGTCAGACGACTATGCTGCCGCCACACCATTTTTACAGCTATAGATTTAAATTAGAACTGAAAGTTGTTGCAGTGTTTGTTTCTGATCTGGACTTTTATAATCTTTCTACCTCCAATTTGCCTATATCTTAACTTCAAGACAGCAAGATAAATGTCCTCCGGGAATAATGACTAATGCTTTAAACAAGGACCAGGTAGAGAATTTTACTTGCTATGACACATTGATTTTGGGCGGGTTGAATTTAAAATATGTTGAAGTCTTAACCTCTGTACCTGTGAATGTGACCTTATTTGGAAATGGGTCTTGGCAGATGTAATCAAATTAAAATGGGATCATCCTGTATTAGGATTAGCTCTGATCCAATATGACTGGTGTCCTTATTTTAAAAAAAGGAAGAGACACAGAGACAGACACACAGAAAGAACACGAGGTGACAATGGAGGTAGACATTGGAGTGATGCTTCTACAAACCAAGGAACGCTAAGGATTGCTGGCAACACCAGAAGCCAAGAGAAAGGCATGGAACAGACTGTCCCCTAGAGCATGCAGAGAGAGCATGGTTCTACCCACACCTTGATTTTGGACTTACAACCTCAAGAGCTGTGAGAAAATAAATTTTTCTGGTTTTAAGCCACCCAGATTGTAGTAATTTGTTACAGTAACCCTGGGAACCTAACACAGGAGTTTAGTTAAACTTTCTGGGTCTCAATTTCCTTATTTGACCATAAGACTAATAATAATACTATTAAAAGGATTTTTTAAAATTCTGTGTGAAAAATTCCTTTTATTTAAAAGTTTATAGAAAAGTGTAATGTTGTCATTCACCATCAAGTTGATCTTTCATTTTAAAAAATCTTATCAAAGTATTCACACATACAGCAAAGTTGTACCAAATTGTGCCAAATGCAGGAGATAAGAAGACAGAACCAGTCTTTAACACCTTGGCAGATAACTAAAGATGCAGTATCTTCAATTAGTAAACCAGCAGAGAAGGCATCCCTAAGAATTATTTTATGAATCTACAATTATGTCACAATTGACAATAACGTTAACATGAAATATTTTCCTTCTTCCTTTACCTTTTAAATATCTCATGCACTCCAGGTTTAAAATTTTGCTTATTTCATTCGTATAGAATAACTCCCAGCTGACAAATCCAGCAAGTTAAAAGTGAACACATTAAAATCCTTCAGTTCAGGTAAAAAAGTTTTACCCACACACATCCGTTTTGGAATAGGAGGCATACAAGCCCACTAATGATCTGCACACTACGACAGAATGATTTGAAAAGAACTAGGAAATAAAAATTCAGAAGTTAGGAGGTACCTGGCTTATGAGCTTAAATGAATTAACTTTTAATGTCAAAGTAGAAATTAATAATGAGTGTGTAAATTACACTAATAACACTTGCCCATTATTCAATTCTAATACATGAAATGGAAATTTGATTTCCTTTTGTGCAAACGCTTCTTATCCTCCTTTTTGCCTATCTAAGTTTTATCCTTAAGACCATTTAGGTAATAAGAATAATAATTTCACACCTTTTAAAAGTTTTCAAAAAACGTTCGCATCGATTTTTGCATTCATAAAACACTGGCCTCAGTCTCATCTCCAGTAGTGGGCTCTGCTAGATTCCTCTCAGTTCTACAGGCACGCGGTGCACATGCCCAGTGCCCTGACTCGGCACACCCATTCTGCTGCTCAGAATCTTCTTTCTCTTCTTTTCTGTTCAGTGTCCTCCCACTCACCTTTCAAAGTCACAAATTAAATAGCATACTCTTAAATAGCCTTCCCCAGCGCCCCCTGCCTAAATCATTTCACTTATATATTTTGCAAACACTTCTATATATGATTTCATTTATTATAATGATTTAATTATGGTTTTGCATCCTTTGCTAAGGATGAGATTTTCAAAGGCAAGGACTGTATCTAATTTATTTGTGTATTTCCAGCACCTGGCCTATTTTCTGTCACAAACTTTTTTTTCCAGTTGCCATCAAGTTGATTCTGACTCATGGTGACCCCATGTGTGTCAGAGTAGAACTGTGCTACATAGGGTTTCCAATGGCTGCTTTTTCCAGAAGTCTACTGCCAGGCCTTTCTTCCCAGGTGCCTCTGGGTAGACTCAAACTGCTAACTTTTCAGTTAGCAGCCAAGCACTAGGCACTCCCATTAATCTGAGAGATGCAAACGTATACATTGTGGAAGACATACCCATATTCCCTTACATACACAGGCACGTACTTACACATGCACACATACACAGAAAGAGACAGAAATTCACTAGAGACAGCTGGAGACAGAATACACCTAAAATATTAGCAACATGCATTCAGAAATATGCATGTACAAAGAAAGAGACATCAAAGGCAGAAAAAGCATAGACTCTCTACTTCCAAGGAATAATAGGAAGGTGAAAAGTCATATTGTGCTCTTGCAACTATAAGTATATGAGTAGAGAGCCACTTTCACGCAAAGCTGGATGAAATTAGGACAAATGTGAATTCCAATGCAGCCTAGGCTGAATAGTCTAAATCGACGTGAATTAAAATAACTCAGAAAGCTGAAGAGAACTGAACATAGCTCACATGGCATTCAAGTACACACTGATGTACAATTGATTGCATTCTCTTATGTATTATGATTGAATACCTCCTCCATCCTGAGAAGGACATGGTGCCATACAGCCTCAGCCTCCGGCCATGCAGAGGCTGACCAAACAGCCAAAGAAGAGCTGAGAAACCTGGGTGAGAGCTCATCCTCAACAACACATGATTATAAACTGCTACGTGATTATAAATTATCCAACACATATACTTATCAATGCTTCACGCTGAGCTGACAGCCATTTATTCTCTCAGCAAACATACTGAGCATCCTACTCTGGACTTCACACTCTGCTAAGAACGGTCACCAAGAAAAAGATCATCTTCTAGTATTAGCACCCCTGGTGGCACAGTGGTTAAGAGCTACTGTGACCTATGGCTGCTAACCAAAAGGTTGCCATTTCAAATCCACCAGCCGCTCCTTGGAAACCCTGTTGGGCAGTTCTACTCTGTCCTATAGGGTTGCTATGAGTCAGAATCGACTCAACAGCAATGGGTTTGGTTTGGTTTTTTAGAATTTCTAGACATGGAATTCCTGAAAGTCGTAATTGAGAAACCCCACTGCTCTGTTGGTTTCATGCTATGACAGAGACAGTGTTCAAAGACACAAAAGCCTTGACTTTACAGAAAACAGTTTTTTTTGTTATACAGCTCAGTAATTTTACTGAAACCACCCTGCAGTTTGTATTTCCTGTTTTTGTTCTCTTCAGATGCCAGAAGGCAGGTGCTTCACAACTATTGAAGATCAAGTCTGTGTTGCTGTTTTTTCTTTTTTTTTTTTTTCTTCATGCAATGTTTAGGCATAGGAGTCTGTGGGATAAAAGAACAATTTAGCAGCTTGGGAGTATAAAATAGCCCAGTAGAAAAATGAAAGTTACCTGGATGCTTAGGGGTGGATGCACAGATTTGGTTACTTTTTAAAAATACAAGGTACTTTCACATGTTCCTAATGTGGGGCCTGGGCTAATGAGACTAATAAATAACTGCCCGGCAATGGGCTAAAATGCCCATAAACGTCTTGCACCTGCCTTTTTGCAAAGAAATCCTACATCCGCTTCCAAAAAGCTATTTGCTTGGGGGTGAGGTTGTACATGAAAAGTATATGCGAGAGAGAGTGTGTGTACATATGTCTATGCCTTCTTCACCTTGTCCCAGAAAAGGCTTCTTTTTAATCACTATCCACTTTTTCCTCTAAATTTCATTATTTGTAAAGATTCTAAAATATTAGAAAATGGTGTTTTGTCTAAATATGACCTAATAAAATATTCTCCTATCATTTGTTCAACATCTCATTGTTTCAATACCCTAAAAAGAAGAATTTCAGTGGTATCCAGTAAAAGCAGAAACTAGACACAAAATGTGGGTGAAGCTGCAAGACTTAGGATACAAACATCACATTAGAAATCCAAAGATCCAAGATTCACTGGAAGCCAAGCAGGTCTAACTGTGTAATTAATTTAACAGATATATTGTAAGTGGGCTGAAATGAACTTATATTCCTTTAATAAACAGAAAAACACAAAGGAAAAAATACAAAATGGAAATCAATAGGTTATTATTTATTCCTAATCGCTTCTAAAAATGACAATGCATGAGTATTTTGTAAGCTGAGAAGCTCTAAACAAATATCAGGTACTATTGTTTTCTTAGCAAATAAGGATGATTAACCTGAAAGGAAATTTTTATAGGAAATCATCTTTCACTAAGAAGGAACACCCTGTGAAATGGCATGAGACTGAGCAAGGGCCATATTTCAAAAACTTAGTGGCTAGAGTGTCTTTTCTGTTATCTCTGTGATGTAGTCATGTTCTGGGATGCCACAGGAGTGGAATCAAGATATCCACGCCTTCCTTAGGGCCACAAATCTTAGGCCAATGAATCTCCAGAACCCAAGGCCTCATTCCTTCACAGGGGCTTTCTAGAGCCCAAACCCATGTAGATCAGAAGCAAATCCTCTGGCATGGCTGCTGGCCACTCCTATAGCACTGGGATAACTCAAGAGGAACCAAAGTTCATACTCCCATCTACATTCATGTTGGTACTTATGCCAGGAAACTAGAGAAACCCCCGTAGTCATACGGTCCCCAATTCTTGCATTGCTGGGAAATGGCATCACAGATCCATTGGAAGTGGTAGATAACTGTACCCAGAAACGGCCTTTGTAAAGGTGTCAGATTTCCTGATCGTTTTATAGACTTAAATTAGTTCCTACTGGGATTTTCATGTGTCATCTGACAAAATTATTCTAACATTCCTCTAGAAGAATAAGATTAAAATTATTTTTTAAAAAAGAGTAAGGGTTTTGCCACCAGTTATTTTAAAATATTATAAGCATACAAATACTACATAGTAGAACAAACAGTAAACTCTAAAACTCTTTGTGTAGAAAAACTTAATGTGAGATAAAGGGCGTATTTTGAATCAATGAGGAAGGAGTATGAATTCAACCTCTTACATTGGAAAAATTGATGACTTGGAAAAAAAATTCAGGTTAGAACTCCATCTCATGTGACTGCCAAAATAAACTTTCATAAAATACTAGAATCATGTGTAAATTATCACTTAACTGCTCTCTGGAATAGGAAGAAATTTCCAAACATAAAAGTAATAGGAAAAAAACGACAAAGGAAAGGACAGGCTTGTCCATACAGAATTTTAAAACCTCTGCATATCCAAAAGAAAAAAATATACGTACTATACCTGTTGCCGTTGAGTTGATTCCGACTCATAGTGATCTTATAGGACAGAGTAGAACTGCCACATAGGGTTTTCAAGGAGCAGCTGGTGGATTCAAACTGCTGACTTTTGGTTAGCAGCCAAACTCTTAACCACTGCGCCACTTGGGCCCCAAATGTACTATATGTATGTAAACATATAAATGATAAATTGAAAAAAAAATGGCAATAAAGGGTCAATATACTTAATAGAGAGCTTTGAAAATCAGTAGGAAGAACACTGTTATCTTAATATAAAAATGAGCACAAGACATAGACATTTTACATTGGCTAATAGATACATGAAAATATGTCCTGCCTCAGAAGTAATTTAAAAAAATCAAATTGAAAGAATATTAGAAACTACTTTTCACTTTTTAAACCAGCAAGGTGGTTAACGTGATTAATATCCTATGGTGATGAGGTTACAGTGAGCCAAGCACTTTCCCACACTGCTAGCCAAAGTACAAACTGGTGCAGTCTTTGTGGAAAGTAGTTTGGCATTTTGGCAATTTGTTCTAAGAGCCTTTAAAATGTTCATAGTTCATCCTCTGACACAATGATTCCTCTTCTAAGAATTTATTTTAACAAAATAATGAGATGAGCACAAAGATTTTGGCACAGACATTAATCCAATGAGTAATTTTCTGAGCATCTGCTCTGTGCTGGACCTGTATTGGGAGTCATGTGAATAAGACAAATACGGCTCCTTTCACAGGTGGATTAACCAGTAAGCAAGGTATGCACGGGCTTAATTGTGTTTACTTACTAATCTGTGGTGCACAATTTCACATGGGTTTTACCACTTCTTTGTTTATTGGGTAATCTGTCCCTGGCCCCTGCCCCTATGGAAGTTACTATCTATTATTTTAAAAGGGATGTTAATTGTGTGTTATTTCTAGTACGCAAACTCTGAAAACAATCTAAGTAACAACAATAGGGAATGGGTAAATATATTACGGTATATTCAACAAAGTCATTAAAAATGACTTTTGAAAGAATCCATACTAACATGGGAAAATGCTCATGTTAAAATCCTAAAAGCAAAAATTAAATCATGATGCATAATCAAATATACAATATTATCCCAATTATTCAAAAATAAATATTCATTAAAAAAAGACTAGAAGGAAATATACGAACATGTTAGCCACAGGTAATCTTTGTGTATTTTTCTAAACGTCAGAAAATCTAGGTTCTAGTCTTGGCTCCAACACTACTACTAATATGTGACTTTGGGCAAGTTAGTTAAATCTCATAAACCTTAATTTTTTAATTTGTAAAATGAAGTTGTAAGTCTGGCCTTGACTCTCTCCAAATACTCAAATTAGGTAACGCATGAGTATTTTGTAAGCTGAGAAGCCCTAACAAATATCAGGCACTACTATTTTCTTAACAAAGAAGGATGATTAGATCTGAAAGGATGAATTCCTTTCTTCCACTTTTTCATGTCTCTTCTCTCCCTCAAATTCCTATTTAGTACAAGGCTCACTTAGGGGAACTTTTCATGTCTTGTCCCATTTGCCACAATCACTTACTTTGCATCTTTGCCACATTTATGTGCATTACATTAACCCATACTTATCGGCCAGATATTATCTTACTTAACATAATTTTTAAAAAAATTCTGGAATCATTTACGAACTGGGTGTGGACTGGGGTTATCTTGAGTTTTTAGGAAATTATAAAACTATCATTTCTTCACTCCCATCGCAATCTTTTGCCCTAAAGGATGTATAGATGTATCAACTGGGCTGCCTTAAAATAAACAGATTTATTCAGGAAAACATTTTACAATCTGTCTGATGCATGACATCTGGATCTTAGATACTAATCCCATAACTGTTAAGTTGTAAGTATAAATCTTTTTCCAAGGAGAAGACCACCTACCTGATGCTTTGTGTGGTACTGTTCCCAGCAGAGGGACATTGACGGTTGGATCTGCCATGATGCCTTTATCCAAGGAGCGCAAGGACAGGAATTCATAAAAGTATTCTGCCTACAACAAAAGGCATTGACAATTAGTGCCATGGAAACCACAGAGAGTGAGAAAGCACTCCTTAACTCATCATCTGTCTGATGCGACTGACATTTATTCACTATGGGCACTCTAGGGCCCATGATGTCTATGATATTGTACTGGCATAACTCAATCTTCTGTGTTTTAAAACTATAGAATTAGAGCCTCTGTTTGGACAGAAGTGATCCCCTAAAATCATTACAAACATTTATCCAAAATATCCACAAAAAGTAGCCTTTTAGCTTAAATGATATTATTTAGTTGCTGTCTCCTAAAATGATTGAGAAAAAAAAATGCTGTCAAGGATAAACTAGATAACTGGGATCTCCTAAAATTAAACACTTATGCTCACCAAAAGACTTTGCCAAAAGAATAAAAAGAGAACCTATAGACGGGGAAAAATATTTTTGGCTACGACATGTCTGACAAGGGTCTAATCTCTACAATTTATAGAAAAATTCAATACTTCAACAACAAAAAGACAAACAATCCAATTAAAAAATGGGCAAAGGATATGAACAGACTCTTCACCAAAGAAGAGATTCAGGTGGCTAACAAACACATGAAGAGATGCTCATGATCACTAGCCATTAGAGAGATGCAAATCAAAACTACAGTGAAATATCATCTCACCCCAGCAATAAGGCATTGATCAAAAAACAACAACAACAAATGCTGGTGACGTTGTAGGGACACTGGAACAACAAATGCTATTGGGAACATAAAATGGTACAACCACTATGGAAAACGGTATGGCGCTTCCTTAAAAACTAGACATAAAGATACCATATGATCCAGCAATCCCACTACTAAGGATATATCCTAGAGAAATAAGAGCCATCACACAAATAGACATAGACACACCCATGTTCACTGCAGCATTATTCACAATAGCTAAAAGACAGAAACAACCTAAATGCCCATCAATGCATGAATGGACAAACTGTGGTACATACACACGATGGAGTACTACACAATGATAAAGAATAACAATGAATCCACGAAACATCTTACAGCATGGATGGATCTGGAGGACATTATGCTGAGTGAAATAAGTCAATCACAAAAGGACAAATATTGTATAAGACAACTATTATAAAAAGTCAAGAATAGGTTTACACACAGAAAGAAACATTCTTTGATGGTTACCAAGGATGGGAGGGAGAGAGAAGGAGAATCACTAAATAGATAGTAGACAAGTATTAATTCTGGTGAGGAAAGAGCTATATGCAATATGGGGGAAGTCAGCACAACATGGCCAAGGCAAAGTCAGACTCTGAGAGGTACACAAGAATAAAGGGTAACTATGGTAAATGCTATAACATATGTCATCCTGCAACAAGAGCAATAACAAACAATAATTGGTGAGAAGATACATATATAAATAGTTACAGAAACTACTTAGACATCTGGACTGAACCACTGGGCTTTGAAGGCTCAGGACATAGTCTTGGTGGACATCTAGGTCAGCTGGCAAAACACAGTTCATAAAGATAATGTTCTTCATCCTAGTCTGGTGAGTAGTGTCTAGGATCTTAAAAGCTTGTGAGCAGCCATCTAAGAGGCAACTATTGGTCTCTCCCCGTCTGGAGCAAAAGAGAATGAAGAAAATCAAAGACTCGAGGAAGCTATTAGTCCAAAGGACTAATGGCCCACATGAACCACAGCCTCCTGTAATCTGAGACCAGAAGAACAAGATGGTGCCTGGCTACCACTACTGACCACTCTGACCAGGACCAAAATAGAAGGCCCCAGTTAGAAATGTGGAACAAAATTCAAAATGGAAATTAAAAAAAAAAGACCAGACTTATTGGTCTGAAAGACACTAGAGGAAACCCCAAGACTATTGCCCTAAGACAACCTTCTATCTTGAAACCGAAGACACTCCTGGGGGCTGCCTTTCAGCCAAATAATAGACAGGATTATAGAATAAACAATAACATCTGTCACGAATATGCTTCCTGGAACAATTAACTGTATGAGACCAAAAGGGCAACATTTGCCCAAAATCAAAGGTGAGAAGGCAGGGAGGAACAGGGAAGCCGGATAATGGAAACAAAGGAACCCACAGGGGAAATCGGAAGAGTGCTGACACATTTAGGGAACTACAGCCATGTGTATGAATTATTGATTAGAAAACTAATTTGCTATGTAAACTTTCACCTAGGGCACAATAAAATGTTTTAAAAAAATGCCCTCAAGGAAACAAGTGATGTCAAAACAATCTTCAACTAGCTCTTAGAAAATTCATCACACCCTCTTGGGTTATTCTTTAATTTCTTTCAAATCTAAAGTGAGTCTTTTGATCGGAATTTGGAGAGCTGTAATAAATAGGGGATAATGAAAACAGCAACTTAACAGCAAAAGAAAGTATTAAAGTCCAAAATTTTATGACCTTATTATTAGCATTTATTTTTCTGTCTCATTCTCTTTGAAAGGAATTTAATTACAGAGAGAAAGTTCTAAAGATGCAAAACCACTACTTCAATACGACAAGCTGTAAAACTTTACACTGTAAATATTTTCATTTTCTCACTAAGTCTTTAGTTGAGAAAATGATTTCTGCTACTCAAACAGCCATGCAATGTTGAAAGTAGCGATGCATTCTCTCCCTGTAGAGCGTTGATGCTTAACTGATTCTCAACTGGGTTGTTTAAAACAGTTTATGGAAACAATGCATTATTGCATGAAAATAAAGAAAAATCAGTACATAGTGCAAATACTAAAACCAGAGGCAAGTTGAGTTGTTTTGCAGATCTCTATAGAAATATCCAGTATTTGAATGGGTTAATTAAAAAAATTAATTACATAAACGTGGGTTAGAAGGAGATTAAAAAAAGATGAGATTTTCTTACACGCAGTATAAAATTTATTTTCCCACATGGAAGATATTAAGAGCTACGTGATAGGCATTCAAACAACTTTTCTTCCTTTTAATTATAATATCAAGTGTACGTGGTGTTCCAAAAAAAACTTGCTGTCCAGTCATTCCGACTCATGTTGTCATTGTTAGGTGCAGTTGAGTTGGTACCCTGACTCATAGCAACCCTTTGCACAACAGAATGAAACACTGCCCAGTCCCATGCCACCCTCAAAATCATTGCTATGTTTTAGCCCATTGTTGCAGCTACTGTGTCAGTCCATCTTGTTGAGGGTCTTCCTCTTTTTTGCTGACCCTCTACATTACCAAGCACGATATCCTTCTCCAGGGACTGATTCGTCCTGATAACATGTCCAAAGTACATGAGATGAAGTCTTGCCATCCTCGCTTCTAAGGAGCATACTGGATGTACTTCTTCCAAGACAGACTCGTTCACTCTTCTGGTGGCCCATGGTATATTCTGACTCATAACAACCCTATAGGACAGAGTAGAACTGTCCCATAGGGTTTCTAAGGCTGTAATCTTTAAGGAAACAGACTGCCACATCTTTCTCCTGCAGAGCAGATGGTAGGTTTGAACCACAATTCGATTAGCAGCTGAGTGCTTAACCACTGTGCCATCAGGGCTCTTTGTATACAGTGCTAAGAACTTCATGTGAGGATAATAATGCAAAAGGTTAATCTCAGCTGGTGTAGGGACATTGTCTACATTTGCAGTGAGTTGAAAAACACTTCATGGTCTCACTAGGCCAAAAGGAGCTCCTTCATTGACCACATTCCCACTGCAGCCCCTTCTCTGAGTGGTGGCAACATTTCCACTGTTAATGGTTACTTGGGTGAGTAACATAGTTGTATGAATTAATAACTTCATTCACTAGGTGGGCCTTGAGGATCAGGGGTCATAAGGTAATTCCTATCCTGTGTAAGGCAAGGCAGAGGATTGAAAGAAGTCTGGTGAAAGAAGTGCCATCAGGAAAGGCAATTCAATTCGAAATTAATTATTCAAAAGAGGGAACCCTATTTCTGTGACTACAGGAAAACCAGTGACTATTAAAAACGGACTACCTCTTCAAATTATGAATAACATTGTGGAGAATGGGAATTCTGGAACACTTAATTGTGCTCATGAGGAATCTGTACATGGATCAAGAGACAGTCGTTTGAACAGAACAAGGGGATATTGCATGGTTTAAAGTCAGGAAAGGTGTGCATCAGCATTGTATCCTTTCACCATACTTATTCAGTCTGTATGCTGAGCAAATAATCTGAGAAGCTGGATTATATGAAGAAGAACGGGGCATCAGGATTGGAGAAAGACTAATTAACAATCTGTGTTATGCAGATGACACAACCTGCTTGCTGAAAGTGAAGAGGACTTGGAGCACTTACTGATGAAGATCAAAGATTACAGCCTTCAGTATGGATTACACCTCAGCATAAAGAGAACAAAAATCCTCACAACCAGACCAATAAGCAACATAACGAAAAATGGAGAAAAGATGGAGGTTGTCAAGGATTTCATTTTACTTGGATCCACAATCAACACCCATGGAAGCAGCAGTCAAGAAATCAAAAGACGCATTGCATTGGGCAAATCTGCTGCAAAAGATCTCTTTTAAAGTGTTCAAAAGGAAAGATGTCACCTTGAGGACTAAGGCGCGCCTGACCCAAGCTGTGGTATTTTCAATCGTTTCATATGCATGCGAAAGCTGGACAATGAATAAGGAAGACCTAAGAAGGATTGTTGCCTTTGAATTGTGGTGTTGGTGAAGAATATTGAATATATCATGGACTGTCAAAAGAACGAACAAATCTGTCTTGGAAGAAGTACAACCAGAATGCCCCTTAAAAGCAAGGATGGCAAGACTACATCGCACATACTTTGGACATATTATCAGGAGGGATCGGTCCCTGGAGAAGGACATCATGCGAAAAAGAGGGAAGACCCTCAGTGAGATGGATTGACACAGTGGCTGTGACAATGGGCTCAAGCAGAGCAACAATTGTGAGGATGGTGCACGACAGGCAGGGTTTCATTCTGTTGTACATAGGGTCGCCATGAGTCAGAACTGACTCGACGGCCCCTAACAACAACCTCTTCGATAATTTTTCATGAATCCAGATCCTTTAAATGACTTCTACCGGCTATGCTTTCCTCTACACTTTACTAGATAAAATTAATATCTACCATTTTTGTTCTAAAACATATTTTAGTTGGTATATGAAAGGATTTAGTGCTGGATGTCCTTGCAATTAATAACTTTGGAATTATTTATGTTACCTAGTAAAAACAACAAGCAACAATAGCATAACAAATGCCCATGTAATGTATACCATGTCCCAAGACTTATTCTAAACCCTTGTATTAACAGTACATTCAAGAAAAGGATGGAAAAGAACTGAGTGGACAGTTTGCAAAGACTTTGAAACTAAAACATTTTAGTGGCTATATTACTTCAAATACTAAATAGTGAAAAGGTACCATTTGCTACCCCATAATCATATGTTTGAACTTTATCACATTATAAATTATTTTTATTTTTTTGTTTATTATTGTAGTTTAAGTGAAAGTCTACATTTCAGGTTAGTCTCTTATACAAAAATTTATACATACATTGTTACGTGACCCTAATTTCTCTCCCTGTACTGTGACAGCACACTCCTCCTTTCCACTCCTGATTTCCTATGTCCATTCAACCAGCTCCTAACCCTCTCTGCCTTCTCACCTCACCTCTGGACAGAAGCTGCCCGTTCAGTCTCATGTATCTACCCGAGCTAAGAAGTACCCTCTTCACGAGTTTCATTTTATGTCCCAGAGTCCAGTCCAATCTTTGTCTGAAGAACTGGCCTCGGGAATGGTTTTAGTTCTGGGTTGACAGAGAGTCCAGGGGCCATGCTTTCCGGGGTTCCTCCAGTCTCAGACCATTAAGTCTGGTCTTTTTACTAGAATTTGAGTTCTGCCCCCCACCTTACTCCTGCTCTATCAGGGACTCTCTGTTGTGTTCCCTGTCAGGGCGGTCAGTGGTGGTAGCCAGGCACCATCTAGTTCTTCTGGTTTCAGGCTGAAGTCTCTGGTTTATGTGGCCCTTTCTGTCTCTTGGGCTAATACTTTCCTTGTGTCTTTGGTGTTCTTCATTCTCATTTACTCCAGGTGGTTGGGACCAATTGATGCATCTTAAGATGGCCACTTGCAAGCTTTTAAGACCCCAGACACCACTCACCAAAGTAGTATGCAGAACATTTTCTTAATAAGCTTTGTTATGCCAGTTGACCTATATGTCCCCTGAAAGTGTGGTCCCCAGGCCTCCACCCCTGCTACTCTGTCCCTTGAAGTGTTTGACTGTATTCAGGAAACTTCTTAGCTTTGGTTTAGTCCAGTTGTGCTGACTTCCCTTATAGTGTGTGCTGTCCTTCCCTTCACCTAAGATAATTCTTGTCTACTATCTAGGTAATGAATAATCCTTCCCCTCCCTCCCCACCAATCAAAGAATGTTTTCTTCTGTGTTTAAATCTTTTCTTGAGTTCTTATAATATTATCACATTATAAATTAAAGCCACCTTTATATCGGTGATATTTTTATAAATTCCATTTGTAAGAACTAATATAATTTCAATAAAAAATCATACATATATATTTTTAGTTTTAAAAATCATTCTTTCCATTAATAAGAAAAAGGATGATAGACACCAGAATTAACACAATGATTGTGTAGGATTGATGGCGATCATTTTTTTTTCCTTTTCTCTCTTTTCCAATTTTTTTTATTGTTTCTGTACCTTTTATCATGGAATAAAAACATTTATTTAAAAATAAGCATTAATCAGGTACACTGCTTTTAGTTCTGTGTGGCTGATGACAATCTTTGACTCTATTTGTATAGTTCTCTGATCATAGATGAAATATTCTTCTGGAATATACAGTGGGACTGTGCTCACCTAACGATTTGATTTAAATCTGTTGCATGTCTCCTTGATAGTGTGCTTGAAGAAAACAACCCTCAGTATTACAGAAGCTTCTGATGGTCTCTTGCAAACCCTTAGATGATGTTCAAAGAATGGGGGAAATGAAAGAATTTCACTCAGATCCCAGAAGCATAACTTCATAGCAGCTTTAGGTGTCCTGTTGTTGCTTTGGAATGTTGCCACATCAAGACATCCAGTAGGCTGGGAAGCACGAAACCCATTATATTCAGTATCAGAGAGTTTATAATCAGCACTGGAATGACTGTCAATATGATGCAGCTAGGTTCAATGAACTTCTTGTGACAGCCAATACTTTAATCTTATCAATAATGAATTTCACAGTAGAGGTCTTAGAGTGTCCTTTTGATTTCCTTGAGAATCAGTACACATCCTGGATTTTCTACTGCAATTCTAAGACTGTATCACAGGACAGAAACTGATCAAAACAGTTTTTTACTTAGATCTTATCAGCAAAAGGCAGTTGCCAGAGTAAAATTTTTGTTTGTCTTTTTTGCTGAAGATGATAATGATGCATACGTTTCTGAAATATATTATTTCCTTTATACTCAGTATATTCAGGAAATAAAAAAGATAGTTGTCCATGAAGTGCTTTCATTGCCTTCTTAAAAATTCTAACTTGAAAACCACTTAGAAATTCATCAACACTTCGTCTCTGATCTTGACACTGACTTCTTCAAAGTTTTACTTTGCCGTTGTAAAGAGATCTACCAAAACCACCAATACTATATAAGTATTTCTACAAATATAGTATCATCACCACGAGGTAGAGCACAAATACATCCTTCACTTGAATTAAGGGCTTAAATATTTCCCCAAAAGCCATAGAAAATGGTTGATGAAAGAAGAGATAGATTTATAATGTCATATTCTAACTTTTAGACAGTAAAAACTTTGTTTTTACTTTATTTAAAATGTAATAATGGAACAGTTACACACTGTTGGTGGGAATGTAATATGGCACAACCACTTTGGAAATCGATTTGCTGCTTCCTTAAAAAGCTGGAAGTAGAAATACCATACGATCCAGCAATCCCACTCCTTGGAATATATCCTAGAGAAGTAAGAGCTGTCACACGAACAGATATATGCACAACTGTGTTCATTGCAGCACTGTTCACGGTATTTAAAATGTAATAAATATTCTTAGACCCAGTTCTCTCCATTGG
Source organism: Dugong dugon (assembly GCA_030035585.1). Classification (NCBI taxonomy): domain Eukaryota; kingdom Metazoa; phylum Chordata; class Mammalia; order Sirenia; family Dugongidae; genus Dugong; species Dugong dugon. Next base: position 20,247,187 of record CM057465.1, read on the forward strand.
AAAAATTTATTTGGGGGCAAATAAAACCATGAATTCTATGCCAAAGAGAACAGAGAGCTAGCTTTAAAGTTCGGGAACAAGTTTCACGAATTGTAGATTTACTACTTAGATAAAAAGAACTCAGAGCATGAAATGTAATAGAGAAGTGGTGCATTGGACAGCATGAAACTTCTATTAGGAAAAAGTACATTTTCTTTCATTAAATGATACTAGTGGGAACTCAGGTAGAGGCAAGTAAGGTGCTTATCTGGGAAACATGAAAAGATTGCCTTGTATTCAAACAAGGAGAATATTCAGGAGAATAATTCACTTCTAAATTCAGTTGCTGAAAAATTTTGCTGGCCTGGTTTGCCATGTAGTAAATTTTCTTTTCGTGGACAAGTATAAAACACGCCCAAATATTATCAAGAGAGGAGTGCTGGAGGACATTAAACTTGTTTCCAAGCAACTTGGCTGAATATTAGGGTTGTTCCTTCCAGAACGAATGAAGACATCATTTAAACAGCAAAACAGAACAACTCAAAAGGCCTTCTCTCTGGCACTCTCTTTTGGGTAGACACAGAGAAAGGAAGCAGAGAATTGCATTAATCGTTGGTAGGAATGGAGAGAATCCAGTGTTTCTCTTCCACCTTTGAAGTTCTGGGTTTATGGTGTACACTTAATCTAATAAGCACAATAATTACAGGAACCTCTGAGTAAAAGAATCAAAGGTTCTTCATAAAACCAGGGCTCTCAAACCTCGTTTTACTTGATAATATCATGATGCTGACCTAAGTGCTCATGGGAGAGTATCAAACAGCTGCTAACCAAAAGGTTGGCAGTTCGAATCCACCAGCTGCTCCTTGGAAATCCTATGCGCCATTTCTACTCTGTCCTGTAGGGTCGCTATGAGTCGGAATCTACTCGACGGCAACAAGTTTTTTTAATTTTTTTTTTCTTTCTTGGTTTATCATCTTTGTCTCAAAGAAAATTTTAGGCAGTTTATAGATACAAACATATAGAAATTGTCTTAATTACCTAGTGCTGCCATAACAAAAAATGGCACAAGTGGGTGGCTTTAAAGAACAGAAATTTATTTTCTCACAGTTCAGGAGACTAGAAGTCTGAACCCAGGGCATGGCTCTAGGGGGAGGTCCTTTTTGTCTATTTCAGCTTCTAATAGCTGCCAACAATCCTTGGAATTCCTGGCTTGTAGATGAATCTGCCACGTGTGTCTTCACATGGTGTCTTCCCCCTGTGTGTGTGTATGTGTGTGTGTGTATGCGTGCATGTGTGTGTGTGTGTGTGTGTGTGTGTGTGTGTGTGTGTGTGTGTATGCGTGCATGTGTGTGTGTGTCCATGTCTATTTTCCCTTTTTATAAGACACCACTTAGAAGGGATTATGTTTAGGACCCACTCTACTCTGGTATGACCTCATTAACACAACAAAAGAAACCTCCTATTTCCAAACAAGGTCATCTTCACAGGTACGGGGGTTGGGACTTCAATATAACTTTTTGAGGGACACAATTTAACCCATAACAGACTATACGGTTTACAAATTTACAAATATTTGTTGAATGTTTACCACACTCCAGTCACTGTAATTTAATTCTCATCAACCTATTATGACAGCATACAAGTGAGTGCAGATTAATAGGGTAGTGCATATAAGAAGCACTAAAGGGATATAAAATTACTCCTATGCTGCATGTGAAGGGCAAGAACTTTATTACATAAGCAAGAAAGGAAAATAGTTCAATGTTAAGGCCCCAGACAAAACAAAGAAGCATTCCCAATGCTTAAATGAATAATCTGACGCTTGAATATCTAGACCAAAAATTTTTGGATGATTTCATTCTTGCCAGATCTCACATTCTTCCTCAGCTTTCTTGTGGTCACCTTTCTGTCAAACTGTATGCCACAGTCATCCTTCAAACTCAAAACTCTTTATCCTCGGCTTCCGTGACACTGCGGATTCTCCTCTTAGTACCTAATTTTCCTGCATTTCCTCCATGGCTTTCCACTTGTTACTTCACAGTCACAGAAAATCACTAAGACACAGTCCTCAGTTCTTCTCTCTTTATATTCTGTCATAAAACTCACGTTCTCACACAGATTAAATGCTTTCCTTTAAGGAAATGATGGTTAGCGTGAGCCATTGGTACTATTCTTTCAAAGTGCAGCTTCTTCTCACCCTCTGCCTCATGGACATGCTCTCATGTATGACCTGGTGTGACCTTACATGGAGCCTAATTCATCATCTTCCAAAACCAGCTTCCTCACCTGATGTCTTTATATCTGCCAATAACATGATCATTTTTCCAGGAAGAAAAGTACTGACCATCAGAGTCATCCTTGTTTCCCAACCCAGTCTCATCTCCCCACAGTCAGATACAACTTGCCTTTTCTCCCTTTATAGTATCTTTTGACTCTGTCCCCTTCTTTCATTCTCATTGATCCCATTCTAACCCAGCCTTCACGTTCCCACCTTAACCCAGCCTTCACGTTCCCACCCTAACCCAGCCTTCACGTTCCCATCCTAACCCAGCCTTCACGTTCCCATCCTAACCCAGCCTTCACGTTTCCATATTTGCATTATTATGTTCTTAGAAATATTCTTCTTGCCTGCTTCTCTAAGATATCTACTGTAATATAAGCCAATAAAACATGTCAAAATCCTCTCCTGTCTCCTTTATCTCAAAGATAAGGTCTTGAGCATGTTCAATGTCTTCCACAGTCTGGCTCCATCCAGCCTTCCTTATTTCTTACTACTCCCCAGCAGAGATTCTCTTCTGGAGCTCAACAAGCCTTCTTTATACATACATATACATATACATATACATATACATATACATATACATATACATATACATATATATATCTCCAGTTGCTGTTGAGTTGATTCTGACTCATGGTGACCCTGTATGTGTCAGAGTAGAACTGTGCTCCATAGGGTTTTCAAAGGCTGATTTTTTGGAAGTAGATCACCAGGACTTTCTTCCAAGGTGCCTCTGGATGGACTCAAACTTTTCAGTTAGCAGCCAAGTGCTTAACCGTTTGCACCACCCAGGGACTCCCTTCTCTACATTGTTGTTGTTAGTTGCTGTGGAGTTGATTCTGACTCATGGTAAGCCCATGTGTGTAGAGTAGAACTTCTCCATAGGGTTTTCAAGGCTGTGACTTGACTGTTCAGAAGCAGATTGCCAGGCCTGTCTTCTGAGGAACTTCTGGGTGAGTTCAAACCACCAACCTGTTGATTAGTAGCCCGGTGCTTAACCATTTGCACCACCCGGGGACTCTTATACTGAACTTCAACAGGACTTAAACCAGCTTGGCCCTTAAACATTTACTGCCATGTACTGTTACCTTTTCACATGTGTATATTGTGTATTCTCATCTCAATCTTAGGTTCTTTGCGGTTAAGGATGGGAATATATTGTTCCAGTGCTCTACTGAGACTCACTCATCATTGTGCACAAGCAAGGTGTTTAATAAATATTTGCTGAAAGAAAGAATAACCTACTGAGAAGCGTCCGGATGCTTAAACCCAGTGCATTCCAGATGACATTGTTGTGGTGAAAAGGCATTCGTCTCTGGTTTCATTGATGGGCAACAGCCTTCTGTTCTGGCAATTGCTAAATTACTTTTATGGATCAAAAAATTCTCTCTTACGTTGCTGTGTGGCCAGTCACCACAGCCCACAAAGAGAACTGAGGACACTTTTTTTTTTTTAAGAGCAATCAAATGAACATTGACATTTGATATTCAGCCAATCTGTGTGTAGTCTGTAATTGTTTTAAGCTTATTCTGGGACAAAACTTTGGCAAGGAGGCTCTCAGACAGAATGTAAGCAGATAATGTAAACGAAGTCCAGTTCTGAAATTTTGTCCAATGCTCTTCTTTCTGGTTCATATTTCCCACTTGAATCTCCAGTTATTTTGGCTTCTATAAGCTCTAATGTATATTTGTATATTGGGAAGCTGTGAAAAATCAAACTGATTTTTTTGCATGTCCCCTCTTGAAACAAGCTCTAAAAAACCAAATCAAAAAACACCTTCTCAGACAGAGAACTTATATAACACTGCTCTTGGCTTAATCTGACATTGAACATTGCTTAAAAAGAGAATATCAATAAGCCCAGCTTTTCTGTTTTAGTAATTCTTTTTCTATACACTAGACTAGACCAAAATCAGTGGGCTGGGTTGAGGGATTTATTTGAATATAATAGTAATACTAAAATTTAAACTTCAAGTAAACACATCCGGGACTATGAAAGTTTTGTAAACTAAAACTGGCAGGAGATCACATAGTTTGCCTTCACATGAATCTGAAATTTCTAAGGCATTTTCCTTTTTTTCCTCCCACGGTTTGGAATCACCACTGCTCACGTAAACCAAAAACAGACCTGGCTATCAGACAAATCACTGGCTCTCTTTTAAGATTCCTAAAGATAGGAAAGCCATAGAGAGCTATTTTGCTATTTTGCATTAAATAAAACTAAAAGGCGTAATGAAGAAGTAGAAAAGCAAAGCATTGGAGAATGGAAAAGATTTTTTTCAGTTCTTCTCGAGAAGCAAAAAAAAGCAAAGGGTACAGGTATAAATATAAAGAAGGCTCTAAAACCAAATACAGTCCCCATCCAGGGCATGGCTTTTACCAACAGATTGCCAAAATCTTCAATAAGGAGGATAAGGCAGGCAGCAGTGTGGCTCCTTCCCAGCTGTTCTTAGGCACATCAATAGAAGATCTATTGCCGTTATCCCTCAAGGTTTCCAGGACAAGTATGTCCTCCTTACAGTTGTTGCCAGTTGCCATTGAGTGGATTCCAACTCATGGCAACCCCATGTGTGTGTCAGAGTAGAACTGTGTTCCATAGGGTTTTCAATAGCTGATTTTTCAAAAGTACATCATCAGGCTTTTCTTCCAAGGCACTTCTGGGTGGACTTGAACCTCCAACCTTTCGGTTAGCAGATGAGTGCATTAACTGTTTGTACCACCCAGCAACTTCCTTTACAGTCACAAAACCACACCCGTTGCCATTGAATTGATTACAACTCATAGCGACCCCATATATTCCAGAGTAGAACTGCTCCATAGGGTTTTCTTGGCTGTAATCTTTATGGAAGCAGATCGCCAGGCCTTTCTTCCACGATGTTACTGAGTGGGTTTGAACGGCCAACCTTTAGGTTAATAGTCAAGTAAAAACTGTTTACACCACTGAGGGACCGCTCTCCTTACCGTTTGCCTGCTCTAATTCAAGCAACTACTAAGTTATTACGGGTTGATGCCAACCTAGAAGTTGGGCACTAGGAGGAAGGACAGTGTTGGGCAATAATGGGTGGGGTAAGGTAAGGGACTGAGGAAAGAAAATTTCATTATAAGTGGTACAGCTGGCACCCTGGGGATCTGGGACAGCCTGAAGAGGTGTGGACAAAGAAAAAGTGTGGAGGAACTGGGGAGCACAGCTACAAGTTACTCCTACTTATTCAAATAACCGAATAGTTATTTGAGACTATGAAAGAGCTAATAAGGCAGAGGTATGAGTGTCAGTGTTATAGAGGAGGTGGGAGAGAGATTTGAGTTCTGAAAAAGGGAAAAGAGTCCCTTTCCTAATTTCTTTTCATCTGAAGATTTGGATTTGAATATTTCTTTTAGTACAGCTTCAGAAGCAGTCATTGGGTATTCATTTACATGGAAAAAGAAAGAGAATTGTGCTAGAAGTTATTTCTTTATTAGAAAAAAAACCAAAACCAATCTGAGTAATTGCTCATACATCTCATGTAGTATATTTATTCTTCGTCAGTGTCTCATCCTCTCTTCCTTCATGCATTTCAAATGGTGGTGTATTTCAGCACATTTCATTTTTTAGGACAGAATGACATTTATAGCGGTACAAATAAACTTGAATAGCTTCGTACAATTTGTAATGGTACAAATAAACTTGGATGGCTTTGAACCACCTCTGTGTGCTTTTCTCCCTTTAAGTCCAACTTAAGAAAGAGTTCTGAACATGGGCCCATGCACCCTTTCTTTTGTGTGCATATACCTCATTTTCTGGGGAGATGAGACCCTAGCTTTTATCACATTTTTAATGGAATCCATGACTCAAAAAAAGTTGTTTGTTTTTTTTTTGTTTTTTTGCCTTAAAGGTTGGTTGTTCCAGTGAACAATTGCTGGTATGTTATTCTTGCTACTACTCTCTTCTTGGGGTACTTCATCCATTTTCGTGACTTCAGTGTATACCTACATGTCAGTGTCCTCCCAATTTTTATCTCCAGTTCCCACTACTTTTCTGAGCTCTAGATTCATACTGGCAACTGTCTATTAGACATGTCCCATTGGACTTGAACCAAACTCATAATCTTCCCAGTAAGCTCTTCACTTGTATTTCGTAAGATAACACTATATACCTAATTACCCAAGATATAACCTTAGCAGCCTTTCTAGACTCACCAACCACCTCCATAAACACTCATTGATTTCTCAAGTCTATGCCTTCCTTTTCCTCCCCACTGTCACTACCAAAATTCAGACTCTCATCATTTCTCACTTATGCTCCTGCAATTGTCCCTAATCTATCTCCCCCTCAACTTTTCCCCTCCAGTCTACACTATCATTAAGTTTTTATTCCTTAATGCCAGCTGGACCACATCACTGCCCCCACTTAAATCCCCTTAAGTGATTTTTAATTACAAGGAAGAATTTGGCTTTAGCTTTATATCTAGTTTTGCCAACTCTTCCAGCCTCTCCTTTCACATCTCCCCTCACAAATCTCTGATCCAGCCATGGTGAGCTTTGAGTCCATTGAAGTACCATGTGCTCTCATGAAGACACTGTTCTCTTGCCCTGAAATGTCCACTCCCTGCCCTTGTCTACCAGACAAACTTTCACTTACCTTTGGGAGCTCAGATCAAATGTAAAACTTTCACTGCCCCAGATGCTTCTCTCCCTGTACACTCTTACCCCTATCTTTATTACTGTGCTTACCCTAAAAGTCTGTTTCCTTGTTTCCCCCATTAAGCTATAAGCTCCTCTATGGAAGAAACTTTATCTATTCTTATTTTAATCCCTCCCTGCAAAAAAAAAAAAACAGTTGCTGTTAAGTTGATTCCAACTCATAGTGATCCTATGTGTGTCAGAGTAGAACTGTGCTCCATAGGACTTTCAATTACTGATTTTTTGAAAGTAGATTGCCAGACCTTTCTTCTGAGCACCTCTGGGTGGATTAAAACTCACAACCTTTCGGTCTGCAGCTGAGTGTGTTAATCCTGTGCACCACTCAGGGACTAGTTAAGTCCTCAGTGATGAATATATTTTTGTTGGCTCAAAATTTTGTAAAAAAAATGAATGCAAACTTTGAATCAAATTAATCGTATCCTAAAAAAAATAAGTAGATCACTTTTTACCATTCTCATCTCAAGTCATGAAATTTCTGCGTTTAAATAGAAGCCCAAGTAAGCAAAGTCAAGAAGCCTTGACTGAAAGAGATGGACTTTGAGATACCAATTGCAAGTCAGCAGGGAATGGCCAAGTGCAAGGAGTATATGCACAACAGCAAAGACAGCTAGTAGTCCAAATAACAACACCCACAAGGCTGAGGTGAAATCTGGGCTAACATCAGACCAACTTGGCTTGAATTCTAAGTGGTCGGCCTTGGGCACAGGCTTAGCCTCTCACTCGTTCAACACATGTATTGAGTGTGTATTATGTATACAAGGATGAGTATAAACTAACATAGTATTTGTCCTTACGGAGCTTATAGCCTGGAAGGGAGGTGGTCGTTAATACAATAATAAAAAAAAATAAGGCTGTGATAAAGGAATTCAATAGAGAAGTACACGGCACTTTGAGAACATGAGTTTGACTCAGTGTGGGGGTTAAGGGAAGGCTTGCCTGAGAAGGGAAGGCAGAACTGAGATCTGCAGAATGACTGAAGGTTAAACAGGCGAAGGAGAAAAGATCACGTGCGTAAGCTCTGGCAGGAGGAAGTTTGGCAAGTTTGAGGAACTGAACAGAGACTAGTCCCACTTTATAGCCTTATTGTGAGGGTTAAAATAAATAATGACTGTAGAGCAGTTAGGGACAATGCTGACACATTGTAAACAATCAGCAAAGGTTATTGTTGTCAATTCATAGTGAGCCTATAAGACAGAGTAGAACCGCCTCATAGGGTTTCCTAGGCTATAACCTTTATGGAAGCAGATTGCCAAGTCTTTCTCCTGGGAGCTGCCACAGACCTTTTGGTTAGCAGCCAAGTGCTTAACCAATTCGTTACCAGGGCTTCTTCAACAAAGGCTAACCCAGACGAAACCAAACCAAACCCATTGTTGTCGAGTCGATTCCAACTCATAGCAGCCCTATAGGACAGAATAGAAACGCCCCGCAGAGTTTCCAAAGAGCAGCTGGTGGATTCGAACTGCCGACCTTTTTGGTTAGCAGCCGAATGTTTAACCACTGAGCCTCCAGGGCTCCTCAACAAAGGCTAGCCATTATTAATAAGATCAATATGCAAATCTCTTATTGGTGGGGCATATTAGCAGGAGTTTCTAGACAATGGTAGTACTCGTGGATAGAATGGAGCAGCCTGGAGATTTCTGGGTGCTGGGGGTTAGAGGGGAGTGAGCACGGTCAGTGGGTTTCTCTGCAGTCCTGAGGGATATCAACCATGTGCTGTGGGCATAAGGAGTAGAGTTCATAGGGCATGTAAAAGAAAAAAAAAACAAACAAACTCATTGCCTTCCAGTCAATTTTGGTGAATTCAAACCGCCTATTTTTTGGTTAGCAGCTGAGTTCTTAATCACTGCGCCACCAGGGCCCTAGTGGGCTAGCAGAGGCTGTGAAAATAGTCAAAAATGATCTTTTCCTTTTCTGCTTATCCCAGATGTGGGTTTACAGTTCAGCTTAGCATCTACAGGCAAAATTAGAATTATCTTATTTCTTTAGCTTCAAAACAAATTAGAAATGCCTTACTCATTAATTCACAGGAAATTCAGAGGATAGAAAAATATGTTAAACTATACCACAAAAATGTAATCAGCAAAATCCAGACTATGGGAAACTCTATAGGGAAAAACAAAACAAAAAAATCTCTTTAAAAAAATGTGAAGGAATAAAGAGAGATCTTAAAAAAGGGAGAGATGAAGTGGAAACCTATAGATTAAAATAAACCTAGACATCACAATGTGTGGACCTTATTTGGATCCTCATTCAGACACACCAACCTTTAAAAATGTATGACATTTATGAGATAGTTGAAAATTTCACTACATGAATATTTGATATATTAGCGAATTATTATAATAGTTTTGGAGGTTATGTTCCTTTTGAAGTTCTTATCTTTAGAGATTCATGCTATAATATTTATGGATGAAATGATAAGAGATCTGAGATTTATTTCAAAATAATATGGGAGAGGGGAAGTGAGTGGGGATTATAAATGAAAAAAGCCTGGCCATGAGTTAATAATTCTTGAATCTGGGTGATGGATAAATAGGTCTCATTTTTTCCATTCTGTCTACATTTGTGTATGCTTGAAATTTTCCATAATAAAAAGCTTTTTGAAAAAAGTCTCATATTGGCATCTTTATTAAATGAAGTTTTCAATTTATAGAAAATAACACATTCCAAGTTTTTTTACATTTGTTCAATTATTTATGAATTCGCTAACATTTATATTCACCTACTTGTATCGATACAGAAACTTTTCTAATGACAAAGGCAATAAAATATAGTATGTTAAAATAAAATAAAGCACTGGTTTAACTCAGAAGTACTTACTATATGTATCATCTAGCACAGTGTTAGGCAAAGGGAGTTACAGGAGTCCTTTTTGTCGTTGTTTTTGAGAAACTCTGATAACAATACTACTTCCCTGAACTCGGAGTCCCTGGGTGGTGCAGATGGTTAATAGGCTCAGCTGCTAACTGAAAGGTTGGAGGTTCAAGTCCATCCAGAGGCACCTCAAAAGCAAGCCCTGGAGATCCAGTTCTGAAAAATCAGCCACTGAAAACCCTATGGAGCACAGTTCTACTCTGACCACACATGGAGTCACCATGAGTCCAAGTCGACTCGACAGCAACTAGTTACTTGAACTTACTTCAGTATCTTATCCCACACAACCAGTTTCCTGTATTACAGCTGGAATTAAATAGAAAGAAAACACATCCCAAGTAAAACGTTTCTGTGGTCAAACTATACTGCACTTATTTTTCCCAAAACTTGGTTGATTTTCCTAGATCTTGGCTTTGCCCTAGGAGTTAATTTCAGCCAACAGATTTGATCAAGGCAAAGGTTTACTTTAATTAATAACAAAAACCTTTCCAAATTGAAACACAAACAGAATATGTGATTATATTTAGCTGATCTTTCTTTAATTCATTCAATAAATACTCATTGAGCACCTTCACTGTGCCAGGACCTGCTCTAGGTGCTGGGGATGTGGCAGTGAACAAAACAGGTAAATCCTCGCTCGCATGCAGCTTACATTTCAAGTAGTGGGAAGGAGAATTAAAAATGTTTAAACATTACCCTGCTGCCACTGAGTCGATTCCAACTCATAGTGACCTTATAGAACAGAGTAGAATTGCCCCATAGAGTTTTCAAGGCTGTAATCTTCACAGAAGCAGAGTGCCACATCTTTCTCCCAGAGTGGCTGGGGGTTAGAACCACTGACCTTTCAGTTAGCAGCTGAGTGCTTAACCACTGCAACCCCAGGGCTCCTTGTTTAAACATTAAAAATGTTTAAATTGACATGTAACATAATAAGGGATTATAAGTGCTATGTGGGAAAATAAAGTAGGGAAAAAGAACAAGAATGTGCAGGGGAGGTGTTGATGGATAGAGAAGGCTTCTTGGATGAGATGGCATCTTGGTAAACAAACAAACAAACAAACAAAAAAATGAAACCCATTGCTGACGAGTCAATTTCAATTCATGGCAACTCCATGTATTACAGAGTAGAACTGCTCCATACGGGTTTCTTGGCTGTAATCTTTACAGAAGCAGATGACCAAGGCTTTCTTTTGCAGTGCCGCTGGGTGGGTTCAAACTGCCAACCTTTAGGTCAGTAGATGAAGGTGATCCATTTGTGCCACCCAGGGACCTGACATCTCACGAGAGACTGGAATAAAGAGAGGTGTATCAAGCTGTGTGGATATCTGAGGAAAGAACATTCCAGTGGAAGGAATAGTTAGTGCCAAGTCTTCCAGCTGGAGAGAACCTGGCATGTTCAGGAAATAGCAAGGAGTCTAGCATGGCTGGGTCAGGATGAGTGGGGCAACATAGTTACGAGCACTCAGCCTGAGGGAAAGCGTTGCCGTATTACAGACACAGCAACCAGATGCTCCTAGAGGGTGACTCCTTGGAGACCCCAGGGAAACTCCCATAACAACAAGATCAGTTCTAAACATCCTTGAGGACCAGAGGAAACACTGTCCAGTGACATCAATGGCCTGCCTCTTACCTCTTGTCTCTCTTTTCCATGCCTCCACCTACATCCCAACCTTTCAACCTGGAGGAGCCAGAGGTGGCTTAGTGAGAAGAGTCAACCATGTTGTCTTCCAGGCCACAGCTAGGGGAGGGGAGAAGCCTTAACTTGGAATGAAGATCAGAATTTTAGCTGTTACACAGAAGTGGATATTTTCATGACCGAAATGAGAATAATCTTGGTACTCAAGGAATCAGAGGGCATTTTATTACTGCAGGGTGACTAGAGAAATCCCAAAATCTGCCTGAGGATTTACTCAAAAGCCCAGGGAGAAAGTAGCTGACACAGTAGGTTTGCAGGTGTTCTGTGAGAAAGAGTAAAGGTTGCTCTAGGTGATTATACATGATGGCGTTTTGCAATACTTTTACCCTAATGATTTTAAGAGCCAAAGAGGAGGGGGCAGCAGATTTTCTGTTAACAGTTTCAGCCAACCTCACAGTCTTCCTTTTCTGCCCACTTAAATCATGCCGGAGTATGAGGACAAATCTGAACCCCCTTTTATTACTTTGTACTTATTAATTGTTATATTAATACATTAATTAATTCTATTAATTCTCATTTCTAAGAATTATTTTCTGTACATATTTCAGTACTTGCACTTCCCATTTGTAGCTGTATACCTCATTAACGATAATCACTCTATTCTGAAAGCACAGTGAATAACAGTCCTTTATAGTTAAACGGTTATGAGGCAGATGTGAACAGACACCATAGTTAGTCAAGTAGGTTCATTAAAGAAAAAGGTACATTAAACCTGAATCAACTGTCATCTTTTAGTGATGACTGTTGATCTGATGGGATGAGTGAAAGTTCAGGCACATGGATAGGTGGACTTGGCTCCTGGATGGTCTGGAACATTGTTAATTCATACAGACTGATTCTGGCCCTGGTTCAAACTTCTAAGCTTTTGTTCTTGGGGCTCAGAGGATGGCTTTGAAGTTCAGGATAAAGCTCTTCTAACACACCATTACCAAAGAATAACCTTTTGATTATGATCTCATGAAAGTATAATCAATAACTTACACAAGTTAAAACCGTGGCAAACAGTGACGTCCTGTAATTGAACCTTTATGAATTCCATATGTTACAATCTCTGTGTTAGCTAGCAGTCCTGCATAATACATATATCTCTTCCCCAACATAGCCATTGAACATTCTTAAAAGGCTATGAAACTTCTCATAGCTACTGTCAGCCTTGAACTCTTCAAGCCCCTAAACTTGGGTATGGGTACCTAACAGGGAAGGACTTTGGAAAGCTTAAAAGGATAAATAACCATTTCCCCAAAGTCCAAAGAACACTCATTTGTAAAAAGCAATTTAACCAAAGTCAGTTATTTTCTATTTAATTGCATGGCCTCTGTGCTTTAAAAAATATATCATTGGAAAGGAGTCTTTCCCAACAAATCATTGTTTAAAAAACATAACTGAAAATACATTTGTTTTGCAAGGGCCTGTTCTTGTGTATAAGTCCCTGGGTGGTGCAAGTGGATAATGAGCTGAGCTGTTAACTGAAAGGTTGGAAGTTTGAGTTCACCCAGAGGTGCCTTGAAAGAAAGGCCTGGTGATTTACTTCCAAAAAATCAGCCATTGAAAACCCTAGGGATCACGGTTCTACTCTGACATGTATGGGTTGCCATGAGTTGGAATCAACTCTATGGCCATTGGTTTATTCTCCTGAAAAGTTCTCGAATGACTGGGACCAGGCTAGGAGACCATTATGTTGCTAGCTACATAATCTAAGATTTATATATTTAGTTAGTCTCTTTCTCTTAGTTTAGTTGGATGATTTATTAAATTAAATTATATTGTTACTGAATTTAAAATGTGGGTGTTTAGTGTAGCTTAATTTGCCTTCACTTGGGGAGGAAAGGCAGTAAGCAGGCAAGAAAAGATTTGGGAAGAAAAAACCCAGGGCCACAGCAGGAAAAAAAAAAATAAAACCAAGGGAGTTTTCTGAGCTATCTAAGGGAACATGGGAGAAGTCTTAATGACAGAATAAAAGAGGCCCAAGAAAAGATTAGTCCCGTCTTTTTAGAATAACATTAGATCTTTAAAGAGAGATAAGTATACTAAGGCAAAAGGAATAAAGAGGGGATACATAAAAGAAGTTATTTTTGTTATCTTGGCCCCCTCCCTCACAATAACTATTATTCCCTCTCTCCCCATGCTACCTTATTCTGTTTGGTTACCTGGTTTCATGGCTCCCCCCCCCCCCCACCTTTTGAAACAGATATAAAAGCTGCCAAAGCTAATTTCCAGAAAATTTGTATATCACTAGTTTCCTTAGTTCAAATACCACTGCTAAAGTAATCTTTGTGACTCTGTGCCACTATATAGAACATTTCCATTTGTCATTATGTTACTAGCTTTCCACTGTCTTTCAAATAAAAATTTGAATTACTGACTCAATGCATTCAATATATCAAAAATGTGATATATGGCCCTGTATCTCTTCTGTTTGACTATAATTCCTAGAGGCAGAGGCTATAATTATTTACCAGTCTATTTACAATTGTCCAGTTTTATTTTACAGAATTAATTTCAAATATCTTGTGGGAAAAAAAAAGGACATCTAGGAAGACCAGTAACAACAAAGGGATCAGGCGTTTAATGTCTTACATTTGACTTTTTTTAAGAAAATGGCAAGCTGGTTTTAGTCCCAAGTTGTGAGAGAAGGAAAACAGGCAACATAAAGAGGAGAAGAAATAGAACAATAGAAAAAATGGATGCACTCAAATCTGCAAGGCTGACATGACCTGAATTATGATGATGGTGAAGAATATTGAATATACCATGGACTTCCAGAGGAATGAACAAATCTTTCTTGGAAGAAGTACAGCCAGAATGCTCCTTACAAGCAAGGATGGCAAGATTTCGTCTCACATACTTTGGGTATGTTATCAGGAGGGACCAGTCCCTGGAGAAGGACATCATGCTTGGTAAAGTAGAGGGTGAGTGAAAAAAAGGAAGACCCTCAATGAGATGGATTGAGACAGTGGCTGTTAACAATGAGCTCAAATACAGCATCAGTTGTGAGGATAGCACAGGATTGGGCAGTGTTTCATTCTGCTGTACACAGGGTTCTATGAGTTGGCACCAACTCAATGGCACCTAAAAACAACAACATTGTGTGTAAAATTTTGAGAAAAATTCTTTCTTCATACTATGTAGTTGATACAATATTAATATCTATTTTAAATGATATGAATGACTCATTCAGAAGGAGTGTTTTTAAAAACTAGATATTTAGATTGATTATTTTTTCAAGTTAATTGTTGTATATACTTATTTACGGGTTTCTTCTCTACATTTAATTCTTACTTTGATATAAATGAATCTTTGTGACATGGCTGTTGTTCTCAAGTCCGTAAGAGTACAATAAAAAGAATGAGATTTGGTGGTGGCAAGGAAAATTCTGGATGGATATGGCGTGTGGGCCATCAAAATTATGAAACTGGAGTGCCAGAGATGATGGTTGAATTCTTACATAAGATAATTGAAGTCTGACCCCTGCTTCCTGTCAGAGGCTGGATCCCTGCCAGATGACCTTAAAAGACTCTTGCTTTCAGATAGAAGCCACCTCTTGGTCAATATTGCCTCCTCACTCCTCCCGCTCTGATCAAGTACATTGCCTGCTTCTTCTTTCTTCTCTTTCCATGTCCAAGTCTTATCATTTGTTTATGCTACTCCATATTACTCTTCCTGATTCCTTCAAGATTACTTTGCTTCAGAAAATCAAATTCTTCCTCAACATTTATTTCTAAATTACCTCCCTCCTAGAGAGTAAATCTTTCCACAAAACTCTTTCTGCTAGCCCTTTTAAGTATCACCTTGGCATTATCTCTTAGGTATTTCTGTCTTCAGTATTTTCCCTCAGTTTTCTTTGGCTGTGTCCTATCACTTCAGGTGCTATTATTAGAAAAATTAAAGTAATAGTAGTTTGAGTATCATGGCAGGGTGGGGTTAAGAATCTATGTTTATTAAACTGGAAGAAGGAAGGGACGAGGGGTTGTAATTCTAGGATTCGTGGAATCTGAGGGGAAGAACTCATCTCCAAGAGAGAGCCCAAGTTCTAAAATTAATTAAGAGAAAGACAAAAGAACAAAAGGATCAGTACACATTGTGCTAACATAATGTCTTTATTCCTGGATAAAAGACAAAGTCATTCTATGAATGTAGGCTTTTGGAAACAGATTAGTACATGGTTAGACCCACTTTTCAAAGTCATGTAGAAACTGTGCTATTTTTAAAGATATATATTATCTGACTATTAAACACTTTTCAACTGTGGTTGAAAAATGTGTACCGTAATTCCTTTTGACATTGTTGGAATTTCTACACTAAGGAATCTCAGAGAACAGAGAACAGATTCATCTTCACAAAGCCTCTCTGAGGTAAAATCATAGAACATGACATTTTAGAGCTGGAAAAATCCTAGGAGATCACGTGAGTCATGATTTTACATATGGGGAAACTGAGGACCAGGGAGGTTAACCTACATTGCCAAGACCCACCCAGTCAGGACCATCCCAGACTGCTCACCATGATACCACACTGCCTCCTACCAATCCTTTCCATTATGTCAACGCTTAAATAGAAAAGGAAAAGCAATATTGACATTAGCCCAGATTTGGGAGGCTACCACTGTTAAGTGCCTACCATGTTCTGGGCACTGTGCTGGGCGAAACGTATCATGGCCAGAAAAGAACTTACTTGTGCCTGTAACCAGCCCATCCAGTTATTGCCTAAAAATTGAACATCAAAGTTTTGTTTTTTTTTTTTTTTTTAGACTAAATAACACATAAGAGAGTAAGTGACTTCCCCATACTCCATACTGGGAGGAAAAATATCAGGCAATTTTTTCCTTCCATGTTTTTGGGACCATTGAGCTGTGATGTTATACCTTCTCACAGCCTAAAGTTTTAGACTGAAACAAAGAGGAAAGTTCTACTCTGGCTGTCAAAAGACATATGCTCTTGAGTCAGCAATGTTGCTAGGTCTCTGTGATCCTGAGGAAGTCAGTCATCATCTCTGGTCCTCAGATTCCTCACCTGAAAAACAAGGTGGTTGAAGTAATCTTTAAGATTCCTTCTCTTCTAGGAGTTTATGATTCTAAGTGGAGGCAGCCCTTGATACAAATGCTCCCAGGCTGAACATACAGTCTCAAGCATTTGGGAAGAATACAGTTCACTCTGCATAGATATTGAGATAGAGCATTGATGGACAGGTTCAATGAAGAGTTAGATCCTAATGTTAAAGCAAAGTCTCGGTGTATTAGTTCTTGGAGATGCAAACCTGGAAATTTGATGCATAAATATCCTTGGAGGCATACTTTTGCCATTATCAATTTCTGATGTTTTCAAAATGCATAGATACATTTTGATAACCAATTTTTTTGCTTGTTTAGAATAAGCCAGTGGAGTGGTTGGGAGTGATTTTCCTGCACCAGACCTGCCCATTTCCCTCGTTTGCCATGTGTTCAGCACAGGAGATTTTGCTCAGAGAAGCCTGTGATGGCTTCTGCCTTTGAAGTGGCTGCAGAAGATGCTCTGCAGCAAAGAGAAGCCAGCAGTTTATAAACAACAATTTGTGTCTACCTACCAGCTTTTCTCTTCTTTCTTTTTCCATGAGCCATTTTATTCCACAGAAAGCAAATTCAGCAGAAGTTAGCAGATACTTCAAAGCCTAAAATGCAGGGTATCTGCACAGATATCAAGACTGCCGGTCCAAGTGAAACCTCCTCTTTGGTGTCCTGAGTACCTTCTCTAAAGGCATGATCTGCTCCTTCCTCTTCTACATTTCATATATGCAGCTCTGGGAGCTCTGATTAGCAATTAATTTGTCTTCCCTTTTACAGAGCTCCCATAACAGTATACTTAATTGCTCAGAGTTCTCTCATTTTGATAATATGTAGCAAATACAATAGTCTTCCTCTTAGAAATTGTTATGTTCTAGCCACTGATGATAGTAACTCTCTAAACTTTGAAGCTGACCTACTTGCTAATTCTGCTTTGCCTTGTCCCTATGAAAAAATGAGGAAATATACTACTGAGTGTTATACACTTTAAATAGGGTACATGCAAAATCAAATGTTCCAATCACTGTTATTTCAAAATATTTATGGATAAATGTATCTACATATGGGTATGAAACATGGATAGAGAAGTGAATATAAATGTTTATTTATTCATACACATTTAAAATTAGTAGAAAAATTCCTTCCTTTTAAAAAAGGAACTACCTGTTTTTACCTTTAGAAATCTTCCACTAATTTTGTATTTGTAGACTAGAAGTATAATTTATAATTTGATATCAATCTAAACAGCCCCATGATCACATTTAATCATCCTATGCAGAGCCCTTTACCTTGAGGGATCTTAACAACCCTATATGGAAAAATCACTCACCTACCACTTACTGATCCCCCACTGCCACCTACAGTATGAAATTCCCACTGAGATGAACTTGTCATAACTTAACAAAATGCAGGCACAAATCAACAACTATCAGTACCCCTTGGAAAGCTTCATGTGGAAGTTTAAAAAACATCACAAAAGAAAACTAAAAAGGACATTCTTGCATGATTCTTCTGGAAGTATGGAGTAGTCATTACAAAGCCATTCCACAATAATGTATGTACCAAGGGCCTCTACAATGATTAGGCATGTTGACTCAGAAATTCTACTTCTGGAACTCAGTCCTAAGGAAATAATCGTAGTATGGAAAAGTTTTATGCATAAAGTTGCTCTTTAGAGTGATATTTATAATAGTGAACAATTAGATATAATCTAAATAAGAGAATGTTTAAAGTAACCACAAAATATTGTATAGCCATTAAAAAAACATGTTTACAGAATATATAACAACAGGAAACTGCCCTACTATTCTCAAGCAAATGACCAATAAAAAGGACATAAATTGTTACTTCAACAGAAAAAGCCTAGATGGAAAAACACCCAAATATTAACATTTTCTTAGGTGGGTCAGCAATATATGACTTTCCCCCCAGTCTTCTTTCTCCTTTTCTATATTTTCCAAAAAAATTTTACAGGGTGTACTAGTTTATAATGGAAAAAAGTAATTAACTTAAAATAAAATTCTATCTGGATTCACTTAAAAAAAAAAAAAAGGTATACCCAGGAAATTAATCACTTAAAACTCTAATGAAGTCCAGTTTATGTTCCTGAGTGAGTAATAGATTTCACAAGTTATAATTAGTACAAAGGCAACTAACAATGTAAAAACCTCAACTTGTAACAGAGAGACAAAGTTTCAGAGTTTATTTCTCAGTTCTTTTCTGTAAAGACTCAAGCCTGGAAGAGATGTCATGAATATCTAGAAAGGAGCTACCACTTAGAGAAGGTCTCAGAGGGTAAATACAACTAAACATAGCCATCCTGGAAACCCTGGTGGCTTAGTGGTTGAGAGCTCAGCTGTTAACCAAAAGGCAGGCAGTTTGAATCCATGACATGCTCCTTGGAAACCCTATGGGGCAGTTCTACTCTGTCCTATAGGGTCGCTATGAGTCGGAATCCACTTGATGGCAATGGGGTTTTTTTTTATAGCTGTCCTGTCTACTTGCCTCAGAGTTTAACTCCTAAAGTCAGTTTACTAGTCAAATCAAATGAAATGAAACCAAGCTAATAGGAAAACCAGATAAAAGTTGCCTGAACAGATTTTAGTAGGTTTTACTAGCATTATTCAGGTAAACAGTAAAATTTAATTCTAAAAGTTAATTCTCCTCAAAGTTTATTTTTGTGCCAATTAACTGTATCGCCCAAGCTATTTTTCTTACTATAATTTGAACTCAAACCAAAAAACTAACAATATGGAAATGATAATGACTAATAAATCACAGATATTTAGAACTGAAAGGAACTCCTATTTTACAGATGAGAAAGAAAGTGGAATACTTGTCTGAGATCCCAAATACTTGTCTAAGGTTGGTGTGAGAGCCGGGCTCGAAGCCAGGTCTCCTGAGGCCAACTCAGTGTGACATTCTGAGTTCAGACAGTAGGACGCCATTACTTCTAGTGGAATTTGGGCTGCCTGCCAGCAAACTCCCCAGCTTTGAATCTGGCTGACTACCTTTCTTTGGCCTCACACCTCCCACCTAGCACTAACAGCTCATTAATGCAAAGAGAAGAAAAGACCCTACTTTTTCAGTGTCTACTATGTGTCAAGCACTCGGTACATATTATGTAACTGTATTCTGCTGCCACTGTAAGAGGTAAATTATTTCCTTTTAATACTCTAAGAGTTTAAATTGCTCAAGATTTGGCCCGTGCTGCCTTTTGCCTCTCTTTCATAGTAACTTCTCTCACTATTAGGCAGCTAAGAGAGAACACGTGGTATTGTCTCCAGTATGTCCAAAGCCGCAAAGAGGGTGAGGCAAGCGAGGTACCCAGGGTGCAAAATTTACAGAGGCATTTACTCCTAGGTTCCCACAAGTGCCCTGGGCACCTCGCTTGCCTCACCCTAGTCCCGGTCCTGTCCCCCACTCAAAGGGGCAGATACAGCCTCTCTTAACTTGAAGTGTTTCATGGTAATAACTTTCTATAATATGTAAATTACACTTCTGGAAAAGCCTTGGGTATGCAGTTTCTCAAGGGATTGATGGTTCCGTTAAGAAGGGCAAAAGAAATTATTTATAATTTTTTTCATCTTACTGCAAAAAAACATCTGAAATACCAGGTATGAAAACAGATGAAGAATAATTATTTCTATGCTTATTATGGAATGGAATGGAACTCTGCTTATACTTTCTACTGAAAATGTTTCATTATAATTCAAATGGTATTTATTGAATGGGCTTTTATTTACTTTTATTGAAAAGCAAAAGCATTTCTATAAAATCATAAACACACAAATTTTTTTGCATTATAGAAAAATGCACTACTGAAGATTAGGTATGAATTATTTCACTTTTGACCAAATATTATTCACTGCAAATTCTCAGTTACTCCTCACATTTAGTTTTCTACAGTTTCATTACAGCATGATTTTTTTTCACAGACATTGAGAGGACTGAATGAAGCTAATGAAATCGTATAAATGCAAGCTTGTTATAAGCTATTTGGCACAATATAAATGAAAGATATTGCTGCTACTAGCAGAATGGAAGAACAGCCCTTACCTCCACTGCAGAGAGCTGTACCAATTTATACTCTCTCCCTCAGTTTATGAGTGAATATTCTCTCAAAACCTAGACAGTGTGTCCTAAACATAGGACATGCAATGATAACTCTACAAATACAGTCCTGCAGATATCCAAGAAATCAGA
This sequence comes from Dugong dugon, assembly GCA_030035585.1. Classification (NCBI taxonomy): domain Eukaryota; kingdom Metazoa; phylum Chordata; class Mammalia; order Sirenia; family Dugongidae; genus Dugong; species Dugong dugon. Next base: position 20,267,937 of record CM057465.1, read on the forward strand.
TAAGCTTAATGTTCAATCTTTGGGAACCAAAGACATCAGCCTGTATGGAGCCAAGTGGATTTTTATTAGTTCTATTGGTGCTAACTGGAGTAATTGGCTTCCAAACTAGATTTTGACTTAGATGATTTGATATTTGCCTTGCAAGATACCAAAAACCAGTTGCCACTGAGCTGATTCTGATTCATGGAGACTCCATGAGTAGAATTGCTCCATAGAGTTTTCAAGGCTCTGAACTTCCAGAAGCAGATTGCCAGGACTTTCTTCCAAAGCACTTCTGCATGGGTCTGAACCGCCAGCTTTTCAGTTAGCAGTTGAGCACTTAACCATTGCGCACATCCAGGTATACCTCCTTGCAAGGTAGGACTCTCCACATGAAACGGCCTCTTTGAAAACTGATTTGGATGGACTAGTTGGCCTACCCCTGTATAATGTAGAGGCAAAAAAATATATTCAATATACACATACTTTGGCAACAGAATTCATGGAATCTTCAGAGGAAGGTTGGGCTGGATGAACTCTGGGATCTCTTCCAACCTGGCAATTCTGTGACTTCTAATGCTATAGCCAGAGAAGGTTCAAACCCAGGATCTGCAGGTGACTACGATATGATCTTGGGCAAGTTAATTAAATTCACTGTGCCTCAGTCTTCTCATATGTTTAATGGGGATAAAAAAGTAGTTCCTTCAGCTCACAGAATCCTTCTGAGTATTAAATGATAAAATACATATAAATTACTCGGAAGAGCAGCTGGCACGTGGTAGATGGCCAATAAATGTCAGTCATTATTAGGTTAAACCACATAAAATTCAACCATTTTGGTCCATTAAAAATGACGATTTCAAGTGATTCAACCTAATATTTACTAAAGCCATGCTATTTTAATCTCCTCTGACAATATAACTCTTATCGGTCAGGATTCCTATGTAATGCATGCCTCACAGCATGCAGCAGAGCACCATATATAGGTATGCAATGAACTGTCCACATAATAAAAATGAAGATTGAGGAAAATCTTAATTTCAAAGATTTCAAGTTGCAATTTAATCATTGATTCTGGAGGCAGACTAAAACCAAACCAAACCTGTTGCCATTGAGTTGATTCCAACTGGTAGCGACCCTATAGCACAGAGTAGAACTGCCCCATAGGGTTTCCAAGGCTGTAATCTTTATGGAAGAAGATTGTCACATCTTTCTGCTGTGGAGCAGCTGGTAGATTTGAACCACCAACCTTTCAGTTAGCAGCACTGTGCCACCAGGGTTACTTAGAGGTAGACTACCTGAGTTAAATTCTGGTTGCACTATCAACTAACTGGGTGATCAAGTGTAAGTTAGTTAGCCTTTCTGTGCCTCAGTTATCATTTTTGAGAAATGGGATATTAGTAGCACTTACCTTATGGGGTTGTTGGGAGAATTAGACAGTAATGAAAAGTGGTTAAACACAATGAAGAATATACTTAACGTTAGCTATTTTTCTCTTCCTTCTTCCCCTCCTATTTTGTTCTCCTCTGCCCCATCCTGTCTTCTTTTTTAGTTTATCAGGTTTACAGACCAAAAGTTGATTTCACAATTCCATGAAAAAGTTAATCTCCAATTCTAGTAGTTAGCTCTTTTCTTAGCAGAGTATAAAGAGTAAAGAGGCAGTAGAGCCTATCTGTAAAGCTTTTACACTTGTGTTAAGTGTTTATGAGTCCAGGCTGAGAGCTTACCTCTTGAACAAAGACTCTTCAGAAACAAGAGTCATCCGAATGGTGGAGAGATGCATAACTACTTATGTGAGGTAGCTGGAGAAATTGGAGATGTTTTTGGCATAGAGAAAGGAGTCCCTGGGTAGTGCAAATGGTTAAGTGCTTGACTACCAACCGAAAGGCTGTAGATTTGAACCTAGCCAGAGGTGCCTCAGAAGAAAGAAAGGCCATGAGCTGAACTTGAGTCAACGGCAACTAGCTTGCTCTGTTTTGTTTTGTTTTGTTTTTGGAATACAGAAAAGAAGATTTGGAGGCGAGATGAGCTATCAAATGCCAATGGGCTGGCTGCCAATGAGAATGGGGATAAAACATACTCCGAATAGCTCCAGAGGTCAGGAAGAGGACCAAGGCTAGGAATTATAGATGTGATCAGGTATCCCAGCAGAACCTCAATTGTTCTGGTGGTCTGTGGCACCTCCTGGCATGTGTGGGATTCAGGGGACCCTCTAATCCAGAGTTTGTTCATATAGTTACTGGGAATAAGGGGAGGGGAGGCAGAGGCACACAACTGTACAGAAAGACTCTAAGGCCTGGCCCTGAGGACCAGGCCTGGCTTCTATGGGAACAGGGGCTGTAGGAACTCAACAGCAGACTTCAGATGGGGTCAGGGTGTTTAGCTATGCTGCTTTAGGCTCCAAGTGACAACGTTCAATGCCAAACTGAGGAAAGGGGTAGACTCCTCATTTCAGGACAGAACACCAAGCTGCTCCAAGGCCATAAGACGTACGGAGAATACCATCCAGTTTGGACCCTTGAGTGTTTACAGCTTAGGGAGCATGGAGAGGCTGCACCTGGGCCTGGAAAGCAGCCCTCCCACCAGAGGCGTTGTAGCAGCAGCAGAGGTCAGAAATCTCCCCCCAGATGGCCTGTGTTGAATTCTCCTAACAACTCACAGAAATAGCTGGTCTTTGCTAGGGAAAAAGTAGGAGTAAATGCCCTGAGGCACTATATCACTGATGGAGAGGATGAGCAGCCAGCTTCAGAGTATAAATGTCAATGTGGCCTCATCTGTGTCAATAGCCTGGTGGAGTCTGGGGCTAGCCAAGTTACACAGGGAAGGCAGGTTTGGAACCATCATAAAGAACACCTTTCTGTGATTGACATAATCCAAGAATATAAAAGACTTCCTTAATGAGTTCACTGCCCCTGGCCATGTTCAGCCAGAGGCTGGGAGATCAGAATTCATGGAAGCTTCAGAGAAAGGTTAGGCTGGATGAGCTCTGGGATCTCTTCCAATTTGGTGATCCTGTAACTTCCAAAGCCACAGCCAGAGAAGACAAAGATAATATCAACCCAAAACTTGACTCCTGACTGAATTTGAGTAATTGCTTAAAAGGAAGAAACTAAGATATAATGAAATAATTCACATTTTTAGTTATTTAGGATGAATTCTTAAAAGCAAGAGTTTTAATGCTTTTAGTGGCATTGAATTTGAGAAAGTTTACTGAATATATTAACGGCCTACTGAAAATGAGTTACATAAAGATCACCGCACCCCAAAATGGGCCTCTGTTAGATAGCACCGACAGCCTTAAAAAAAGTTAGGGTGGAAAATTCCACAAAAGAGTAACCTTTACATTGCCATCTGCTGGCTACTGCTATAAGTGATAGCAATATAATTAAGGAAATCTCAAATCCGAATCAAATTCCAACTCGAAATATTAATTGAACTTTCAAACGATACTTTCAAATGATACAAATCACTAAGTACTCAAAAGCCAAATAACAGAGTCGTTCTATAAATCTATTTGCGATCCATTTGGTTTTTCCCTCACATGTCCTATATGGACCTCACTTCAGATATAAATCCTCCCAGTGGCACATCTATGACTGATACTGAAATAGCCCTTGGAAACAATGGATCCTAACAAGCCCTACAAAGTAAGTTTATTCAGGCTTATCTTCAGCTCCCACAAACTGGTTTCTTCAAGAGTAGTTCTCGACTTTGCATTTGGGAAAGGTGACTTGCTCTGTCACTTAGTAGTATAGTAATATTTGTCATATTCATTTCAGAAAAATTAATGGCAAGTATAAGGCAGAACGGTGCAAACAGTTAACGTACTCAGCTGCTAACCAAAAGGTTGAAGATTTGAGTTTACCCAGAGGTACCTCAAAAGAAAGCCCTGGTGATCTACTTCCAAAAAATCAGTCATTGGAAACCCTGTGGAGCACTCTGACACACACAGGGTTCATATGATTTGGAATCAACTGGATGACAACCCTATTTAGAAGGCAGACTACTTTTGACCTAATTATCCCAAGTACCTAAAAACCATGAAAGTTAGGCAGAACAAAAGTTGTTTCAAATGTACATATCTTAGTTTTACAGGTCTCACAGTACATCCTGAATAAAAGTGGAAACCCTACTCCAACAGAGTTAACACTTCCTTCTCTGTTTTTGCACAGCACCTTGTTCATATTGCACTTATAACACATTTAATATTGTATCATTATTATTTTGGTTCATAACTGTACCCATGCTAGACTGGGATCTCCTTTAGGGCAAGGTTCACATCCAATTTACATTTGATGGCCAAATGTGTATTGAGTTGAGGTTGAAAGAAGGAAGGGAGGGAGGAAGGACTCCTAGTCTCCAAAATCAGTATTTCTGCTCTCCACGTCATGTTTTAGCTCCAGACTCAAAGTTTTAACTGCCTACCAGACTTTGCCATCTGGATGTTCAGCAGAAAATTCATGCATAGCAATTTCCAAACGGACCCCACTGTCTTCGCACACCAAACCGTTCTGCTCTTGCTCCTGTAATTAATTTTTAAGTTAAGATGCTACTATCCACCCAGTCATCTCAGAGCCATCCGCTATTCCCTCATTTCCATGAACACCCACTTGCAATAAGTCCTGACAACTACACGGAGAGGTACCTCTGGAGTCTGCCCCTTCCTCTCTCTCCCTACTGCCTGCCTTTGTTCAGCCCTCATCACCTCTTGTGGTACCTTAAATTACTTCTTAGTTGGCTCTTAGTCCTCAGTCAGGCACCCCATCATCTGCCACCAAAGTTATCCTTCATATGGCTACAACACTATTACCTATTTTGAAATGTCCAATGGCTTCCCATTATCTATACGACAATGTCCATTACGACATACAGAAAGCATCATCATCTTTCCCAAACTTACTTTTTCAGACATCTATTCCTCTGTTGTGTTCCATAAACCCTCATCGTTCTGAACTAATTGTCACTCTTCAACCACACCCATGATTTTCAATCCTATGTACCTCCTATGGGTTATTCCTTATCACTAGAATGCCCACCTTCCGCACACCAACCTCGGCCACTCTCTACCTACTGAACACTTTTCATGACCCCGCTCAAGTGTTACCTCCTCTGTGATGTCTTCCCCAGCATGTTGTTGCTGCATGCCATCGAGTTGATTTTTGACTCACACAACCCCATATGACAGAGTAGAACTGCCTCATGGGGTTTTCTAGACTGAAATCTTTTAGTAATCATAAATTTATTGATGGCAAAATCCTCTGGCTTTATCAATAGCAAAATCCTCTGGCTTTATGTCCTATAGATTTTTCTTAGGGCACTTACGGAGTCACAGCTAACCCATGTGAACTCTTTGAGCAAACTGGGTAAAAGTGTCCCGCTGGTCAGAGGCAGCTCTGTGTCAGGGTATACTACTTAATGAGTGAAGCATGAACTGGATTTCAGCCCCACTTGACCCTTTGGTCAGGTTCCCATGAGCAATGAAAACTCTTGCACAACTTTACATGTTGGCCCTGAGAACTCACCACCATTATTATGATTGCTTTATTGAAGTAACAATCTTCTCCCCTACCTGATGAATTCCTTAAAGAAGTTAGGCCAATTATATTTGTAAGCATCAATAAATGTTTTTGAATAGTTAATTTCTGGAATGAGATGATATTCCAAAGGTCATCAGAATAGGTGAGAAAGATCTCCAAAGTATGTAAACATGTGCATAAGTTTTAGCTGGGTGTCTTGGGTAAGTAACTTTGCCATGCCGTAGTTTCCTCACCTATAAATTGGGGATGATAGTGCTGACCTCAAGATTGTTGTGAGGATTCAGTGAGACAGTATCTGTCAAATGATTAAAAGAGTGCCCAGCCTAGAATAAGTGCTATGTGAGTGTTGGCTATTATTATTATTAACATAGAATAAAATAAAGGGGTATTCTGAGGTTGGTGTTTTTCTAATTTGACTATATATAAGACATTTGGAGAGACGCATCTTTGTGTCTTGATTTTTTAAAAAATCTGGAAATAGATATTGCATTTTGTCTTGATATTACCATTAACATTAAATGACTGAAGGTGCTTTACTTAAGAGATAGAATCATAAATTTTAGAATTTGGAGGGAATTTAGAGATAATCCAAACTGTTCTTGTTGTTGAAAACAGAATGGAGGCCTAAGACCTTTCTATGAGCTGAAGGGTTTCTCCATCTGGCCTTTAACTAATGTCCAGCCTCCTCTCCCCATCTCCACCCCATATTCTCCCTTCCACACACCAAGCCCCAACCTCAGGCACCATTAACATTTCCCAGAATGCATGCTCACAACTCCCTTGCCTTTGCCTGTGATGCCTCCTCCTTTCTCTACCTTACTGGTTGAACAGCTTCATGAATATCCTTCAAGTCCCAATTTGATTATTATTTCTTCTCTTGTCAAGCCTTCCCCAATTCCTTCAGCCAACATCAGCTGATTCCTCCTCTGTCTTCCCAGAGAACTGTGTTCACGCCTCTATTAAGCACCTATCAGAGCAAGGGCTCTGGATCCTGATTGTCTGGGTTTTCATCCCAGCTCTGCTACTTACTAGCTGTGTGACCTTTGTTCCTCTGCATCTCAGTTACCTTATCTGTGAAATGGTACCTACCTCATTTATTCATCCATCCAACAAATATTTATCAACTGCCTACTATGTGTCGGGAGCTGTTCCAGGACCTAGAGATACATGGTGAACAGCACAAATGTTCTCATGAGCTTACATCCAAATGAGAGTCAAACAATTAAAACCAAATATAATGAAGTACTATCAGTTGTTAGAAGTGCCATGAAGAAATATACAGCAGAGAAGGAGACTCAGAGTGATGTGGAGGGTGCTATTTTAGAGAGGAGAGTCAGGGAAAGTCTCTTTAGAGGGGGTCACATTTGATCAGAGACATGAAGGAAGAGAGAAATCTGGTGGAAGTACATTTTAGGCAGAGGGAACTCAAGTGCAAAGGCTCTGAGGCAGACGTGAGGGGGGAGGGTGGCCAGAAAGGCTAACAGGTCTATCGTCAGGTTAACGAAATAGAGTGGAGGAAATGAGGTACCCTATCATCAAGACATTCAGATTTTATCTCCTAAATACTTCCTCAATACATTTCTTTCCTCTCTTCATCCCTAATCTCCTTATAGTCAAGCTCTCCTCAAAGCTATCTCCACCCTGCCAACAGGGTGATTTGAACACGCAACTCTGACCCTGTTGTCCTCTGCTTTGTACCTTTTCATTGACTGACTGTTGCCTACAGAATAAGTCCCAGATGCCTTAACATGATAGACAAGAACCTCTAGGACCTAGCCTCTGCCTACCTCTCCACTTCTTCTCTTGCACAGTACACTTGAGCTACACAAACCACTAGGAACTCAGACAACTCTCTTTCTTGTCTCTGTGCCTGGCAAATCCATTCCCTTTCCCTAAAAACCATCTTTCTTCCATGTTATTGCTTGGCTAACTCATAGTTAGCTCTGAAGTTACTTCTCCTCTGTGCTCTCATTATAGCCTAGGAATAACTCAGTACTTCTACAGTACCACTTACCAGGAATTATTAAAATGATCTGTTTATATGTCTGTCTCTCCAGTTAGTTTCTAATTTTCTCAAGGGTAAGGAATTAGATCTTAATCATGTTTTACCCTCAGAGCACAATCTGAGTTCTGGCCAAGAACAGCTAAGCAAGGACAGTATTCATCTCTTTTCTCATGTTGCCAGCTAAGGGCTCATTCCCTAATCAGTCCCTTTGTCCCATGCCCATACATATAAGCTGGTCTGTGAGATTCTGTTCAGGTAAATGGGTTTCGAAAGATAGGTGACAATTTCCAATATTCTTTGATCACAGTCATCCATAAAATCTAAAAAAAAAAAGATAAAACATACAGCCCAAAAGGTAGATTCCATTTGTCTTATCTTGGGAAATCAGAAAAGAACAGAAATTGTCCTGTGACTTTAGAACTTCAGCTAATAATAAGATTTATAAGAAAATCAAATACTTGAAGAAGCAGTCTTATTTTAGACAAATCTATGTCCAGTGTTTAATGTTTCATTATTTAAGTTGAAGTTTTATTTAACCTGCCAAGTTTAATATCCATGCTTTTATTGTACTTTTTCTGATTATAGGAGATGAGAATAGATACTAAGTCAATTCTTTTTTCAAATTAACACAGTTTTCTTATTTAAGCTTCCTTTTACATTAAGTTTACAGTTCTAGACACCATTAGAAAATAGAGTTTTGATTTTTTTTAATTCTGTACCTTCAGAAACACTATTTTTTAATAGTTCCATGTCCTAATTACTTAAAATAAATTCAACCTGGAGCTGAGACTAATCATCACAAACTCAAATGTTTAGTAGGAAAGAGCTGAGTGGCCATTACGGAAAAGCCACCGACCACCCACCACATAACCAAAGATTTACTAAACACATCCCTGGGACAGACCTGTAAGGTGTTCAGGTCATTCATTGCACAGTGGAGGGTGAACTCTCTTGAGTTTATTCTATCTTCTTCTTCTTCTCCTCACCCAGAATCTTCCCCCACTATTCAACCCAGATATCCCCCTTCTTTGGGTTTCCACTACCTCTTGGATAAACTACAAGGGTCCTCATGATCACCTAGAACATGCCTTCCCTTTCAAGACTTCCATGAGTTTGAACACCCTGTGCTCTCCACTTGGAATGCTCATCCGGAGAAGACTTACTTATCCTTTGTTAATTTTATGTGTCAATTGGCTAGGCTATGGTTCCCAATTGTTTGACCAAACACTAGTCTAGTTGTTGTCATGGAGTAGTAACATGTGATTAAATCAATTGGCCATGGGTAGAACAAATTACCTTCCACAATGTAATGTAATTACTTTACATCTAATGTAATACAATCACTTTCCGTAATGTAATCTAATGTAATGTTATCACCTTCTGTAATGTAATATAATGTGATCAATCAATCAGTTGAGGTCATACCAGTGTAGGGTGGGCCTACACCAAATCGCTTCTGAGATACAAAAAGGCCAGAATAGACACAGACACAGACACACACACACACAGGAAGAAGAGGAAGACAGACCATGGAGACTGATGCATCTACAAGGATTGCTGGCAGCTACTAGAAGTTGACACAGACAAGGAAGCACATCCCCCTAGAGCTATGCCATTGAATTTGAACTTCTAGCCTCTTGATTTGCACTGGGCAATTCTGCTGTAAAAGAGCTCTTTAAAGTGTTAAAAAGCAAATATGTCACTTTAAGGACTAAGGTGTGCCTGACCCAAGCCATGGTATTTTCAATTGCCTCATGTGCATGTGAAAGCTCCACAATGAACAAGGAAGACCGAAGAAGAACTGATGCCTTTCAATTACGGTGTTGGTGAAGAATATTGAATATACCATGGACTGCCAGAAGAACAAATAAATCTGTCTTGGAAGAAGTACAGCCAGAATGCTCCTTGGACGTGAGAATGGTGAGACTTTGTCTCGCTTATTTTGGACATGTTAACAGGAGGGACCAGACTCTGGAGAAGGACATCATGCTTCGTAAAGTAGAAAGAAGGTCAGTAAAGGAGAAGAAGATCCTCAGGGAGATGGACTGACACAGTGGCTCCAACAATGGGCTCCAACATAGCAATGATTGTGAGGATGGCACAAGACTGGGCAGTGTTTCATTTTGTCGTATACAGGGTGGTTATGAGTCGGAATCAACTCGATGGCACCTAACAACAACAACAGCCTCCTGACTGTGAGAAAATAAATTTCTGTTCTTTAAAGCCACCCACTTGTGGTATTTCTGTTATAGTAGCGCTGGTTCTATTTCTCTAGAGAACCCTAAGACATCCTTCAACATTTAATTCAAATGTCAACTGCTCAATGAGCTTAGTGAAGTGTTTCTGGCCTCCTCCCTCTCCAGGCAGGGAAAAGAGTGGCCTCATTTCTGCTCTCAGCCAATCCTGTATTTTCTAACCTCATTTGGGTGGGTGTGATGAATATTTGTTTACTAGACTATGAGCTCCCTGAGGGCAGGAACCATGTTTATTCATCTTTATATGTTCTATGCCTAGCTAAGTGTCTTGTGTTTATTGATTGACTCATTGCATGAGTCAGAGAGAAAAGCTGAATGGGAGAACAACACCTTACCTACTCTGTTATTCCCAGAAAGCTGGCCAAATTGTGGCAGCAAAAGAAGCCCCGATCTGACAAGACCTCTTCCAGAGATCCTATAACAGGATGAAGGATATTTTCACTAAATTCTTAATCCCAAAAGTTTTGCCCTCACAACACCCATCCTATTCATCAGGGACATTAAAGTTAAATGAGTTTAACCCAAAGCAAAACGTTCTATTGAATATTATTCCTCTCCCTTCACCACAACAATTTAAAAACATTTTTATTTGTGCAAGTAATTTCAAGTTAAGAATAAACACAGAGGATATCAGTAAAGGGTTTGTTTACGCACCTTTACACCACCACGTAAGTAAGACAGTGGAATTTACATGTATACCATGTAAATCACTATAGAACCAGATGTCACTTACAAGGTGCCTTGTAACTTATCTCCTCTAAGCAATAAAGCCTTTTTTCTTTTATTTTCTGGCAAAAGTTTGAGAAACTTACTGCTGTTTTCTATCAGCAGATACAACAGATGGCTGGCACATGCCTGCTTTGCTCAATGAAATTGGCTCTCTGCAGAATTATTCTTTGATCCCTAGTGGCATGTCCACAACACCACAACGCAAAATACCACATCATAACAGAATCTAAACATTAAAGGTTTAAAGCTGTGCTTTTGATATGAGCACCTCCTTAAAAAAACTCATGCCCAGAGTATTTAAACATATTCACATTCCCACTTTGAAACCATGGAACAGGGGTCAGAAAACAAGGCATTTCCTCTATTTGGTGACATAAAACCACCACGAAGGTATGACTGCCAACCCCAGGAGTGCCAAGGTATGCAAGTGTTTGGGTTGTAACTTCCAAAGCAATCCTAACTCCATTAGAAAAAATGTGGGCAGTACACATACAGGATTTAAATAATAATAAGTGTTACTATAACTTCAGGTTTGGAAGGCGGTGTTTAAGGATGTTTGGCAGTTCCTTTGAAGATGGAGAGGAAGTACTCGAATTAAAATTCATCCTTTACTGTTTTTCTTTGATTTTTGTCAAGAGGAGAAAGAAAAAAAAATATTTTAGTACACGTCTCCTTAACTCAACTAGGAAACTTAAGACTGCAAACTGCAGCCAATTTAATGGGGCCCATGTTATATAATATCAAACCCATGTTATATAATATCAAAAACAACCTCTCTGAGGCTTTAGGGTCATCTTAAAGGTGGAATTGTATCATCCAGTCGATGTAACAGAAACGTATCAGTAGAGTGATTTGTTTTTTTTTTTAATTAGCAAAAGTGTGAGTCTGTTGTCAGGAAAATGATGTTTCAGATATCCCTTCTTCCCAATGATACTTCCCTTACTGTAGGGCTGAATTTGGGTGTTACTGACTGCAGTCCTTCACAAAGGGCCACCACGATGCAGGCAAAGTTCTCTAGCTTTCCTTATACTTGATTTTTTTTTTTTTTTAATTTCTGGCAGTTTTCAATAATTCAAGAAGTTCTTTTTAATTGATAGGGACTTAATAAGGGTCATGAACTCGTTTATAACTACTCTTGCGTGTTGGAAAATGTTTCACTTGATAACACTGTATCTTCAGCATACCTAGTATTCTCTTTTCGGTCATCATACATAAAAACAAAGGAGTAGGTTCTGCGGTTTAACCCAATAAAATCCTTTTTTTCACAATATACACATGACCCTCTAGCCCCTAGGGCAACACATAAAATTCTCTTTTATCTTTCCTGTATCCACAATAACAGTTCTACATTTTGTTTTTAAGCATCTTGAAATTGAGAAAAACGAAGCTACACCACTGACTTCTAGTGATTATAAGAATTCTGCACATTAAACACAATGAAAAAGCTTCCTCTACTATTTGGACTTGTTGGTGCAGATGGCTAGAGTGTGCTTAGTAATCCAGGTGGTGGGTTTGAAGCTAATATTAGCTGGTTATCTTTACCCAGAAAATTTCTATTCCATAGACACAAATTTCATCCCAACCCTTGCCAACCACCTCAGAAATGCAGGCCTTTGGTCACCAGGAGGTTGGAGGACTAACACAGGTAGCTCCACATAAGTCCCTCACCATGGCTAAAAATGTCGACATAAAAATAGATGCCCTATTAACTAGGTACTAGAGTCATAGTACCTTAGCATCTTTATGCAGGTGATAGAATATACAATAGTTTTTAAGATCAAGTCATATAATGGCAAAAAATATAAATAGTTTTGGCCTTAGACCAAATTGGTTCATATGAAAATCAGCAGTAGTATCCAGTTGTTAGAATTCAGATTTGTCTAACAAAACTTGTCATGAAATTTTTAGTTGAAAGTCATTGTGTTTAGAAAGGGTCAATTTTCCAAATAAAATGTTTAATTAGTACCTAGTTTAGGGAGCCAAAATGGTTGCTCGTGGTCCCCGCCTAAGTGTCATATCTCAAATTTAGGGAAAAGTTGCCTCATTGGAAAATATTAATTATTAAAAAGTTATATAAATAATAAAGTGTTTTCCTTAATTTCTAAAAACCCTTTCAACCTCTTTAGTGGAAACCTTTCTCTCACCTAAAAGCCTTGAGAAAGAACATATCAGAAAATAAGCATTGAAATGGGAGATAAAGAGGCAAGGTTTTACATGGAAAATGACAATTTCAGGGAGAGAGAGAGGGCAGGTAAAGTGATTTCAGGCAGAAAAGCCTTTCAAAGCAGGTTTTTAAAAACCTCAGAAGAAACTAGTAAATGAGAATCAGTTAAGCATTAGTGAATTCTTTGGGCACCACAGTTACGATAATTTGTTCTGCTATTTTGTTGAGTGGTATGTAATGTAAAAATGACACTGGATAATAGATATGTAGAATATCATACACTTTTAAGTTCTAAAGTACACCTTTTCACACATGTTTAAGGTGATTTGTCAACTGACAAATAATTTGTAATTTTTTAAATTACAAATCAGTACACATTCATTGTGGACAAATCAGAAAGTAACATACTCTGATCTAAGCGATGTTAACACCTTGATGGATATGAATTTTTTTTCCTCTGCCTATTTTGTAATGGAATCAAACACAGTATACTATGTTATAGAATATTCTTCCTACTTTGTTAGTGAACATCTTTCCATGACATAAAATAGATGTATATGATATCCTTATTAATGCTTCATTGTACTCGTCTATGTAAGTCACTATCATCTAGGTTATATCCATTTTTTACTTTTATAAACACCATGATAAGGAACATTCTCATACATAAATTTTTGTAGATATCCATGACTATTTCCTTAGGATGAATCTCTGGAAGTAAAATTTCCCAGTAAAAAGATCTATATCAAGTCTTTTGCCATCACAGTCAAATTGCCCTGCAAAAAGGATAATAGGTACACCAGCAATATATGAATATGCACATAGCTCAACATTCTAAAAACTCTTTTAAAAATTTTGGCAAGCCTGATGTGGAGGAATGAGTACCACTGTAATATTTACTTGCATTTTTTCTGAAGTAGGACATGAAATGTATTTTAAACTTGCTCAAGAATGCTTTGGGTTTAAAAACAACAACAACAACTAAACTCGTTGCCGTCGAGTTGATTCCAACTCACAGTGACCGTAGAGGACAGAGAAGAGCTGCCCCATAGGGTTTCCAAGGAGCAGCCGGTCGATTTGAGCTGCTGACCTTTTGGTTATTAGCTGAGCTCTTAACCACTGTGCTACCAGGGCTCCCACTTTGGGTTACTGGACCAATAATTGACTGGAAGTAAGATAACACCTTGCTGTCTCTGCTAGCCCTTCAGTCCTAAAGTTCCACATATCGCCAAAAATTTAAAGTTTTAAAAATTTCATTAATCAGCTATGAGCTTTGCTTATGTACAGTTAAAATTCCTAAGTGTTTGATATTATTTGGATGAAATAATTAGATTGTGGAATGAGGTTTTCATTTTCCATGTAAGTGTTTTGATATGGTTTAGCTTTAGCTATAGATGCCTTCCAAAATACGTAATTGGTGTACTGAAGTCATTATTTTTCCCATCTCCAGAATTTCCATGCATTTTAGAGATTTATAGAGCTGTTAGAGTCACATAACTCTATTGAGTGAAATCAGTCATATTTAAACAGTATTTTAAAACATCTTGCTGTTTAGTGTTGTGTAGACTCTCCTTCCCACCCCCCCACACCCCAACCAACCCCGCCCCAAAAAAGACACCAGATTTCATGTAGCTACCTGTGGAAATGTCTCCAGGGCAGACAGAGCAGAGAGAGGAAGGTAACTTAATTGAGGTGCTAACATTCCCCTGCAGAATAAGATAATCCACGTGAGTAACCAGTACCAAAGCAGGAGAGGAAAAGATGCTAGAGGCTTCATCTCCCTGCCAGTTCCACAATCTTCCCTAACGTCCTACAAGAAACAGTCCTGAGATTGTTTGATATGTCAGTCCATTTTGTACTCAACAATATGCCAGTGTTTACCAACAAGCACTAAGCTACAAAGCAACAGGGGAGATAAAATGGAACTTAAGCTTTTGCTTCAAATTCCATTCTTCGGAAGACAAACTGATATGCAAAAAATATTACAGATGTTGACATTTTCTGCTTCTCCTACAGTCACCATACTCTTTCAGCTAGAGGTGTGCAACTCAGGCTACCTCTAATGGTTCTTACGGATCCATAAAAGTATAGGTCAAATTGTTCTTTTTGAAAATATAGAATTAACATTGAGACCATTCTGACAAGTGGTCGTCCACAAGTAAACAGATTAAGGTGAAAAGAAAAGATGATAAAAGGATATTCATTGATTTATTACTGATTTCACAATATTCCAAAATTAATTTTCCATAAAATATCTATGAAGAGCGGGTTAGGAAGGAAAGAAATAATCACACTATAAGCAGTAGAAGCCTCAGTGAACTTGCCTACAAAATGGGGGCATTAGAATATATGACCTTCCTGTCATGAACTTAGTGAATTTAAAATGTTTATCTTGTATGACAAAACAATGGAAATGTGAAGGGTCTATACCAAAAACCAAACCCTTGCGTCTATACTTGATCTATTATAGAAGAAAAAAAAGGGAACAGATCCAAGGAAAATAAGACAGAGCTAAAATGGTCAGGACCATTCAAAAACAGGTAATTACCCATTGCCGTCCAGTCAATTCCGACTCATAGGACAGAGTAGAATTGCCCCAGCGGGTTTTCAAGGAGCAGCTAGTGGATTCAAACTGCCAACCTTTTGGTTAACAGCCATAGCTCTTAACCACTGTGCCACCAAGGCTCCATAACAGGTAATGAGAGGGTACCAAAGTCATTTCTCAGGTCAAAATAGTTACTTTTTATAAAGTGTTTTCTGAATCACATTCTTCATGAATTTAGCCATTTAAATAATTTTCAAATAAAAAAGACCTGAAAATCTGATTTTAATTACAATGATTTTCATAGTAGGCACATTTTACCAACTAATGAGCAAAATAATTCATGACTTACCAGCTGTCCTCTAGAGTAAATTTTTCAATTGCACTAAAGAAATTAAACTCACATAAGAATTTTATTCTCCCTCTCTTTCCAAAACCAGAGGTTACGTTATACTGAAAATATATAAAATGTAGCATACAAAAGATGTTAATGTTCTAAGGAACAATAGAAACACTTCTTCACAGAAATGAATTGTAGCTTTCTTTTCCCATATGAAAATATTTAAACTAGTAACTTAAAAAAAAATCCATAGCTTGCAATATTTTACGAACTTTCTTACACGACACTCTTTGAGCCTGTGAACTTCTACCGGAAGTACGTAGCGTTTATGTTCTAGTGAATAACTTTCAATATACCAATTTTTTTATACAATGTCAAAAACATTTATATACTTTAAAATTTGTTTGTAAAGTGTAAATAATGTTACAAGTGATTAGCACATACTATGGAAAAGAACCTTTAAAATATTATGTTAAATTTTAATGTCAGTGATCACAGTAGCCAGAAACGTTGGTCTTTGAGTTCTTTATAATCCCAGTAGCCTGAAGACACAGAGTCTTATCAAAATAGTGAGCTTAGACACATTGCTTGCCCTTTTGAAATCTTTAACTTATGTGACAACTCTAAATAAATGGGAATTAATTCATTATTTGTTTTGGAGATCAGATGAAAAATTACTCTTAAGAATTGAAAAATATACCAGACTAAACAGTATACGATATTACTTCTACCTTTCATCAGGCAGTGGAAATATCAGAGGGTAATTTTCTCCACCTTTTTTGCCTATCAGCACTTACCTGCCCTGCAGCTTGCCAGGTAAAATTCATGGAATGGATATGGACAGGAATAGCTGGCATTCTCTGTTGCGCTTTTCTGAAATCATGTGTAAAGGGGGCCATTTTCCCCTCTGAAACAATCAGGATATCCTCTTCAAATCCTGTTTTTAAGAAATAAACTATCAGACTGGGTGGACTTGAGAAAATCCAAATCAGAAGTTGCAAAAAGAAAACCAAAGAATCAGCATGGGCCATTTTTTGCACAAAACACCTGCCTTTGGCACCCACCAAGCTACTGAGATTGATTTTCCTCTGCATGTGATGAGAATGATGCTGACAGACACATGGAGCTAACTGATGCAAACAAACGCTGGAACCACCTAAAAACGTAGGTTGTAAAAACTAGAAACAGCATAATCAGAACGCCAGCTCAACTTCGCTTTCTTGAGAGACAAGTTTACAAGCTTTCAGATTACAAAAAAAAAAAAAAAAAGTATTAAAAAGGGGGGGAGCAATTTTCTTTGAAACTATGTTTTGAAAACATATCACGCATCCCTCCTTTAACAGAAGAGCGAGCTGAGAGAGTGAAGGCACAGCAGGGTCCGGTGCTGGGGGCGGGAGCCTTACCTATGAGCACTCTCGCCTGGTGAGCATCGATCCACAGGTACAGGCTCTCCTCCCGTGGCTGCCCGGCTTCCGCCCGCAGCATCAGCAGACACGGGAGGATGCTCCAGACGCGGAGCGCAGCGGCGGGGAAAGCGCTTCTCCGGGCCATGCTGCTCGGGACCTCCTCGCTGGTGGCGCTAGATTCTGTAACTTTTTCTGCTGTACCTATTCGACCTGCGGCCGTCACGTTCTCTGCTCGGCTACAGCTCCTGCCGCTTGAGCTGCTCCCGCTTAGACTGCTGGGCGTGTACCCTCCCGGCTCACGAGTGAGCCCGGGAGAGCCCGGGAAGGGCGGGTGGGGGGAAGGGATGAGCTGGGCGAGAGGTGGGAGCCCTGGAGGGAGAAGAGGAGGCAGAGGCAGGAGACTGGCAAACGGGAAAGCGAGGCGAAGCAGGAGATGCCAGCACGAACCGTGAGGGTTAAATACAGCGGGAGAGGAAGAGCCGGAAGGGCCCGCGCGAGCGAGGAGTGGGACTCGCGAGCCAAGCCGCGCACCACTGGGGGGCGCTGGGGGGCCGCGCCGGGGCGGGGCCGTGCGGCGACCCCCGGAGGCCCCACCGCTTGGGATGGAAGAGCGCGCGAAGGGGGCACGTGGAGGGGTGCGGACAAGCAGACGATGCTCAAAGGGACCCCTGCGACGCCTCTTGCCTCCTGCCAGGAGATGAGTGGAAGGAGAAAATGGGGTGAACTGAAAAACCGGGGCTCGATTGTGCGCTAACGATGATGATGATGATATGATTAACTACCCTTTCGACCTCGGTGCTACTTGAATGCGCATTTTCTGCCGCTTCGCCCTTTATGCCAGTATCATACCTCTCACTCTCTGCGAACCCTACCCTCTCTGCTCCTCGCTCCAATGCTGACACTTCGTGCATTCCTACCCAGTTAAAACATGAGACTGAACTGTCCAGTGGTGCCCTGATTGCAGGTGCTCCGCTTGGCAGGGGTGCAGGGCATTTATTCTGTATCGGGGGTGCGCGCTGGAGGACGCTGTCCCTGCTGAGCCCGCAGCGCCTAGAAAGTTTTCGGGGCTCTTTGGCTGCTAACCAAAAGATTGGCAGTTTGAATCCACCAGCCACTCCTGGGAAACCCTATGGGGTAGTTCTACTCTGTCCTATAAGGTCTCTGTGAGTCGGAATCGACTCTATGGCAAATGTTTTTGGTTTTGGGATGACAGGCGTACCTGACCCCCTGGGGTGGGGCCCCCAAAGTCATGAATATCTTCATATTTGCTGGTGTTTCAAGAAACTTGGAAGCACTGGCAAGTACTGAAATCGCAGGGTGCTTGAGGCTGAGACCGAGACCAAGACCCTGGCCTCGCCTGTGGGAAGCGCATTGTCCGGCAGTGGGCTACAGCATGACCCACCCACCCACTCCCAACAGAAAGGACTTATTCTTCACTTGTGCCTAACTCCTTGGATGCACAAAGAAAACGGAAGGAAAAGATTTTTCGAAAACTTGGGAAGTTTTCAGCATAAGAAAAAGTTTGTTTACTTTTCTTTGTTCTTTACCACCCAGATGCTGCAGACAAATGCCCCAGAGGTAGAGTGTCTGAGGTTAGGCATGGTGTCTGTTTCAGTCCTTTGTAGAGTAGTGGACACCTCAAAAGGGAAAACAAAGAGAAGCGAAGGAAGAGAAGCTGGACATGTGCAGTAAGGTAAATAAATGTTAGGTAGGTCGTAAAAGTTCCAAAAGACAACAGACTATTTCTAATTATGAAGTCTTTTCAGCTATGCAACTGTTGGTCTTTAAAAGGAATTAGTCTATGTAGTTATGACTGATTTGAATTTGTAGTATCTTAATTTTTAAAATACTTTTAAGTATCTCTTTTAAGTTGTTGTTAGTTACCATGGAGTAGATCCCGACTCATGGCAACCTGTGGGTGCAGAGTACGTTCCATAGTTTTCAAGGCTGTGATCTTTCAGAAGCAGATCCCCAGGCCTGTCTTCTAAGGCGCTTCTGGGTGAGTTCCAACCATCAACCTTTTGGCTAATAGTTCAGCGCCTAACCATTTGCACCACCCAGGGACTCCTGCCTCTTTTAAGTAGCTACTATTATTACTCGCATTTTACTGATAAGGAAACAAGGCCCCAAAAGGTTTCGTAACACAATTGTGGTTACTCAGCTGGTAAGCAGCAGAGGCAGGGTTCAAATCCCAGGCACTCTGATTTTAAAACCCATTCTTAGCCATACTGATAAATAAGTTATACTTCAAGCTGTTTGCATACAAAGCTTCATAGCCACTCTTCCTTTAAAATACTGCAAAAATATTTGTTTCAAACATTTCATTATTTTTCTTTCAGTGAATAATTATTTATATAATGTATTAAGATACATCAGGCAATCTTTAAAGAACTTTAACATTGTAATACCAATTGTCACCCAGTTGAAAATAATAATTTCACAACAGAATAGATTTTTTTCCTTAGTTCTGCTTAAGTCTTTATGGCTCTTAGTGCAAGGATGCCCTCTACAGGTTGTTTTAATTAAATACTAATTGAGAATCAGCCTTCATAAAATTTACTTTGGGGTAAGAAAAAAAAGGGACTAAATTCCCTCCTAATTCAACTCCTTCTGAGTGAGATTCTTCTGCAGCAGTTGAATTTGGTATTGGTGATAATGATAGTCTATTTCCGCCCACAGTGTTTGCCCTCTCCTCACTTCTCCCCGTCAGTGGACACTTAGAAATTATATTTTATTTTAGATAGACAAAAATACTATTAAAAAAAAATCTTGGATTTGAACTCTTGTTTCTTTTAAAGGGAAAAGAAGGAGCATACATTATGTCATACACCGACCAAAAACCAAACCCGTTGCCACTGAGTCAATTCCAACTCATAGGGACCCTCTAGGATGGAGTAGAACTGCCCCATGGGATCTCCAAGCAGCGGCTGGTGGATTCGAACTGCTGACCCTTTTTTTTGGTTAACAGCCAAGTTCTTAACTACTGCGCCACGATGCCTCCATGTTATACACCAGTCAGTCGTTTTCAAGAGTATCTGAATATATCTTTTGGGCGGAAAGATCAATTCAAGGATTTTGAATCAGGCGTGACTCTCCGTTGTTAAGGAGTAGTCAGAGTGGCTTCTTCATTTAGAATAAAGTTTTGTTTTTTAAATTTCTCTACTCCAATTAAAATGTGGCAGTATTTATTTGCACGTGACAAAAATTGGAAACCATGTGCTAGGAGGTATTACAAGTCAACTGCATTTAGTTTGAAAATTCTGCCATTTATTTTCCAGACCGTTATGCATTCTTTCCTTATGTGATTCATTCTCACCAATTAGATTTGCAGGCAGCTTCATTCATTCACTCATTCAACCAAGATTTATCAAACATCAACTATGTGTAAGACACTGTCCTAGAGACTTCCAGAAAAACGAAGGTGGTGAAAAACATCATGAAGCTACATGAAAAACAAAAACATAATCCCAGCCCTCAAAGAGCATTGGAGCTATGAAAATGAGGATGACAAGCACCCAAGTAACCATAACACAGGAATCTCTGGGTGGTGCAAATGGTTTAACATCCTCAGCTGCTAACTGAAAGTTTGGGGGTTCAAGTCTACCCAGAGGTGACTCGAAAGAAAGACCTGATGACCTACTTCTGAAAAATTAGCCACTGAAAACCCTATGGAGCACAATTCTACTCTGATACACACGGGGTTCCATGAGTCAGAGTTAAATCAACAGCAGTTGGTTTTTACATAACACAAGGCAGGCTATGGTGATCTTTGACAAGGTAGAAAGACTGGAAACTGAAAGGGGAGGTCTGATATTTGGAATTCTGAAAGCTTTTAGTTCATTCATTCATTCATAACACATTCACTAAGTGCCTGATGCACAGGGAATAGAAAGGTAAATAAAAAATGCAGCCGCTGATCTCAAAGAGCTCTCAGTCTAACAGGGGAGACTACAGAATGAACAACAGAGAATAATGAATGCCATGATGGGTATTTTGGGGACTCAGAGGAAGGTCGCTGTTATGGATTGAATTATGTCCCCCAAAATGTGTGTTGTAAATCCTAACCCCATATTTGTGGTTATAATTCCATTTGGATATGGGTTCTCTTTATTACGTTAATGAGGCAGTATTAGTGTAGGAAGTATCTTAAATCAATCACTTTTTATATATAAAAGAGCAGATTAAGCAAGCAGAGATGAGGGGGAGATAGATGCCGGGCCACATGGAGATCACCAAGGGACATAGGAACAGAAGCTGGAAAGAGACAATGACTTTCCTCCAGAGCTGGCAGAGATAGAAAGCCTTCCCCTAGAGCCTGCTCCCTGAGTTCAGACTTCTAGCCTCCTAAACTGTGAGAAAATAAATTTGTTTGTTAAAGCCACACACTTGTGGTATTTCTGTTATAGCAACACTGGATAACTAAGACGGTCCCCTAAGCAGAACAGAGTCTGGGAAGGCTTCATATAGTAGAGAGTACTTGAGTAATCTTCAAGGTCAAAGGGGAATTGAGCATACAAGGGAGGGGAACAAGGGATGCCCACACCCAGAGCAGTAATAGCAAGGGCAAAGAGGGGAGAAAAGGGATGGCACATTCCAAGATCATCAGACATTGATCTGCAGAATGGTAAGCATAGAGGGAGAGAGGGAGGAGACAGCTGGGGATGAAGCCAAAGAGGTAGGCAGAGGCTAGTTATGGAAGATTGTGCTGTGGTTCCATCAGCACTCTTGAAATTGAATTTCATCAACAACAAAAAAAAGTAGATAAACTGAACATCATCAAAATTAAAAATTTGTGTGCTTCAAAGACACAATCAAGAAAGTAAAAAGGAGACATAGAATGGGAGAAAATATTTGCAAATCATACACCTGATAAGGGACTTGTATCTAGAATTACATAAAGAACTCTTACAATGAAATAGTAAAAAGACAAATCATACAATTTTAAAAATGGGCAAAGGATCTGAATAGACATTTCTTCAAAGAAGATATACAAATGGCAAATAAGCACATGAAAAGATGCTCAACATCATTAGCCATCAGGGAAATGCAAATCAAAACCACAATGAGATATCATTACCTCTAGAATGGTAATAATCAAAAAGACAGGTAATAACAAGTATTAGTGAGGATGTGGAGAAACTGAAACCCTCATACACTGCTGGTGGGAATGAAAATGGCGCAGCTGTTTTGGAAAAGAGCCTGGCAGTTTCTCAAACAGTTAAATACAGAATTACCATAGGAGCCAATAATTCCATTCCTAGGCATATACCCAGGAGAAATGAAAACATGTCCACACAAAAACTTGTGCATGAATGTTCATAGCTGTATTACAATAGCCAAAAAAGTAGAAACAACCCTAATGTCCATCAACTGATGAATGGATAAATAAAATGTGGTGTGATGGTTAATGTTATGTGTCAACTTGGCTGGGCCACGATTCTCAAGTGTTTGGCAGACATTATGTAATCATCCTCCATTCTGTGATCTGATGTGAGTAGCCAATCAGCTGGAAGGGGAGTTTCCTTGGGGGTGTGGCCCACATCCAATATATGTGGATATTCCTGCAAAGCTAGTGCTCTCTCTTGATCCTGCATTTGTCTAGTCATCCTCTGACCTCAGGTACTTGGGATGTGAGAAGCCTTCAGCCTGCTGCCTGACCTGCAGATTTTGTATCCGCCAGCTCTCACAATCCTGTAGGCCAGCAACCTGCCACCAGACCTACAGATTTTGAGTTCGTCAGCATCTGCAACCACATGAGTCAGGAGAAGCCTCCAGCCTGCTGCCTGATCCATGGATTTGCAACTTGCCAGCCTCTACAATTGTGTGAGCCATTTCCTTGAAATGAATCTGTCTGTACATACTTATACATATGCTTCACTGGTTTTGCTCCTCTAGAGAACCAAGCCTAAGATGTGTTATATCCATATATTGGAATTTTATTTAGCCATAAAAATAAATGAAGTACTGATACATGCTACAACATGAATGAACCTTGAGAACATTATGCTGAGTGAAAGAAATCAGACACAAAGGACTGTATATTGTATGGTCCTATTTATATGAAATGTCCAGAGTAGGCAAATCTGTAGAGGCAGAAAGTAGATTAGTGGTTGTTTAGGGCTGGGGGTTGAGGGTGGAGAAGAGGGGCTGGGGTAATGGCTAAAAGATGTGGGCTTTTGGGGGGAGTAATGAAAATGTTCTAAAATTGATTGTGGTAATGGCTGCGCAACTCCGTGAATATATTAAAAGCCATTGAAACGTACACTTTAAATGGGTGAATTGTATGCTGTGGGAATTATCTCTCAATAAAGCTGTTTGAAAAATAAATAAAATACAACATAGAAAAAAATGCTAATACTATCTGATCCAGTAATTCCATTTTCAGGAACCAAGGAAAGCAAGAATATTAATCATGTTATCAGGCAGAGAACTCTACAGCCATTAGCAGGTTTTCCATACAGCTCAAACCCCCCCAGGTCAGTTCCAATGTATTCTGGCGTCCCCAGCTCATCCTGCAATTCATCTTTCCGCATCTCATCATCAGCACCCTGTGATCTCTCATCCCCCCACTTAAAAGAGACTTTTGAGTAAATCCTTTCCTTAGCCTGAAACTTTCTCACGTCATCATGTGACATTTTTTCCCCTTTCTTATGATAAACAGGTGGGATTGGCAGACCATGATTATTTCTATTTTTTCTTAAGTACGTTGTATGAATAACCATCTACATCTTTCTTAGAAAATAGACTGACTTCATATTGCAATAAGTACAGAACAAGCATTCTTGAAAATTCCCTGTCTAAAATTCAAGCTTGTGTTTAAAAACTAATGCTTCAATTAGCATTTAGAAAGAAGTTTGCTCCTCAGATTTCTGTGTTAGAAAAATGTAGTATGATTGAATTACACTACAGGCCACAATTCTGCTGTAGACAAATGTAATAAAATGGGTCTGAATGGCGCCCTGCTCTGGAATACTAGCCCGCCATACTTACTAAGACTTGATGCAAAACTTAGGCACTCTCTTTATCATTCATTCTCAAATGACCAAAAGAACAGTGTCACCTGGGACCCAGGATCCTTGAAACAACTGGATAATTGAAAAACTTCACCTTCAGGAGAAAGGCAGGAAGCAAGGCAAGTAATAGTTGAATATTGCACACCTGTGCTTTTCACAGAGAAAAATGGTCACTGACTTGGTGTTCTGAAGTTTGCCTTCTAGTAACGAAAAGACTCTAAGCATATCCTGGCCCAGAGAAGATTCATTTCTAATTTGGGGATGTCCCTATGTACTCACCACCTGAGCCCTCTCCCCTGTAGAATATTGATAGATACGGTGCTAGAAGATGAGCCTCCTAAGTTGGAAGGCACTCAAAATACACAGTGGTCACAACAATGGGTTTGAGCATACCAACAATTATGAAAATGGCACAGGACCGGGCAAAATTTTATTATGTTGTGCATAAAGTCACCAAGAGTCGGAACCAACTTGATAGCAACAAACAATTAGACATTCCACCACCTGAGCCCTTTCCTCTGCACACCTTCAAACTCTCTTCACTCCTGATGCACCCTCCAGGCCTCAACCACCATCCTGGAGTCTCTTCAGCCTGTTCTTCCCTAAACCACCCACCACCCTTACCTCAGTTCCTGCCCTACTCCTCTTCTAGCCCACCCAGCCCTACATCCCTTCTCTCAGTCTACTCAACTCTTTGCCTGTGGCAGCCTCACTCGACCCTCTTGTGTCTGTCTTTGTTTTCCCTCCATATTCACTAGTTTCCCTTTTACAGAAATATTTTTAAGTTAAAAAGTGAGTCGAATAAGTACAATGGAATACTACTGAGCTATAAAGAGAAATGAAGTCCTGGTACTTGCCACAACATGGATGAACCTTGAAAACATGCTGAGTGAAATCAGTCAACTGCAAAAGGACAAATATCGTATGATCCCACTAATACAAATTACCTAGAATAGGCAAACGTATATAGATCAGAGTTTAATAGTAGTTGCCAGGGGCAGGACTGACAGGCAGAGGCGGGAGTCATTGTTTAAGTAGCACTGAGTTTTCGTTTATGGGGATGGAAAATTTGGTAACAGATATTGGTGATGGTTGCACAATAAGGTTGATGTAATTGGTCTCACTGAATTGTACACATAAAAATGAAGAAATGGCAAATGTGTTATCTATATTTTTACAAAAATAAAAAAGTGAGTTGATTTAAAGAAAATTCTAGGTAAATAGTAGCATGAAGAATATATCCCAAAATGTGAAGTGATGCACAAAAATGAACATTTAGGAAAGGTGGCACTAATGATCAAGGAAATACAAACTACAATGAGAAATCACTCATCTACCCCTAAGATTAATAATGCCTAGTGCTGGGAGCCCTGGTTGCATAGTAGTTAAGAGCTCAGGCTACTAACCAAAAGGTTGGCAGTTCGAATCCACCAGCTGCTCCCTGGAAACTATATGGAGCAGTTCTCCTCCTATAGGGTTGCTATGAGTGAGAATCGACTCGATGGCAATGGGTTTGGTTTTGGGTTAGTGCTGTGGCAAAAATAGGGCAAATGGCTGACTAGGGAAAATCACAAGTGGTCTGCTATCTTTTCTCAGAGAAATGCATCACACTTCGGCTCCATGCAGTGTGTTCCCTCTTCTGGAGATAATCAAGCTCGACTGCCCTGGAATGCGGAGGAGTCAGTTGTTTCACTCTTGAGGACCTCATAATTAAAAGACATGTTTAAGAAGAAGAAAAGATTGTTTCTTTCCTGCTTCAATCAGTTTCTCCCGAAGTAGGCAGCTGTCACCACCCTAGGCCAGCACCTCTTACTATACTGCCTGCATATTTCATCACCTCGGAATTGTACATCACAACATATCACAGCTCATTACTGAAGCACAGCATACTAAGTACTCCTAGCCATCCAACGCAAAACTCTTGTTCTTTCCTCATATGATGGCATTACCAACCAACCTAGCATATATTGTCTTCCACAAACCACATACATTATTTTCTGTTCATCCTTGCTGTTTCATCCCTATGTCATTTAACACAAGTTATTATTTTTTATAACAGGGAGAAAAAGGAAAACAATTTCATTGCACAACAGTCCAAACCTATTGCCATAGAGTTGATTCTGATTCATACTGACCCTATAGGACAGAGTAGAATGGCCCTACATGGCCTCCGAGGAGTGGCTGGTGGATTCAAACTGCCAGCCTTTTGATTAACAGCCGAGTTCTTAACCACCGTGCTACCAGGGGAATGGAAAAAAATTAGAAGACATTCATAGGATGAAATACTATTGAACTATTGAAGCTATGTTCTGACACATGCATTCACTCGTGGAACTATCACTACAATCAAAATAACGGACATTATCACTATAAAAAGTTTATCGAATTATACATTTTAAATATGTAGTTTATTATATGCCAACTATATCTCATTAAACCTGCTACAATTTTTAAAGAAATAAAAAATAATCGATGTTTCATTAAAAAATGGTAAGTTGGACTATATTAAAATTAAAAACTTATTTTATCAAAAGATAGCATTGAGAGTAGAAAGGCAGCAATAGAGCGAGAGAAGATATATGAAATGTATAGGACTCTTATCCTGAATATATAAAGAATTTCTACAAATCAATAAGAAAACTAACAGACAATCCAGTAGAAAATTAGGCAAAGGCTAGAACAGGCACTACACAAAAGAGCATACCTAAACGGCTAATAAACATATGAAAACTGCTCAACTTCCTTCATCATCAGAGAAATCCAAATTAGAATAACATAGGAAACCATTTCAGATTCATCAGAATGGTTAGATGAAAAGAAAGAATATATCCAGTTGATGAGACTCTCATACCTTGTTGATGGGAGTGTACATTGGTATAACCATTCCTGGAAAACTGCTTGGAGGTAACTGCTAAAGCTGAACTCAGCTATTCCACTCCTAGATACAAGCCCAGAAAAAAAATGTGTACATATCCTTCAAAAGATACTTTTATAAATGCACTATTTATAATGGCCTCAAAATAGATACAACCCAAGTATCTCTCCACAGCGGCATAGTTAAGCAAATTGTTGTATATTCATACAACGGAATACTATACAGCAATGATAATAAATGTACTACAATTGCACACACATAGACGACTCTCATAAATAACACGTTGAGCTAAAGAAGCCAAAGGGGTACATACTGTATGATTCTATGTATCAATTCAAAATTCAAAAATAGGAAAAAAACTAATCTATGATATTAGAGGTCAAGATAGTGACTACTACCCTTGGAGGGTGGTAATGGTTGGAAGGGGATATAAAAGGAGGTTAAGGGGTGCTGGTTATGTTTTGTTTCTTGATCTGGGTGTTGGCTACATTGGATGCTTATTTTGTAAATATTTATTAAGTTGCATACTTACGATTCGAACATTTTTATTTACGTATGTTAAATTCTAATAAAGCGGTTACTAAAAATTATATCATATAAAATCATAAAAGATATAGAAGAAAACATGGGTGAGCATATTTATAAGTTTGGAATGAGGAAGGCCATTTGTAACAACAAATTACTTAAAAGCTATAAAAGAAAAGATATATAAATTTGACTTGAAAAAAATGTTAAATAGCTATGTAGCAAAAAACACCATAAACAAAATACTAGGAAAAATATTTGCAAACATATGACAGACAAAAGGATAATTTTCTTAACTTCCAAAGTACTTGTGCAAACCCATAAGTATGTCATTCAGTAGAAAAATGGGCAAGAACATAGATGGTTCACAGAAATACAAAAGGCTAGAAGGTGATTAACCCCCATTCCTAATGAAAGGGATGTAAACTAAAACAATGAGATATTGTTTTGTTTTACCAAAGTGTCCAAAATATAAAATATTGGTAATATTCAATATTGTCAAGAATGTAGGAAAACATATACTTTCATATATTATTAGTGGGAGTATAAATTGGTACATCTTTTTTGGAAAACAATTTCCCAACGTCCATCAAAATTTAAAACGCACATATGCTTTGACTCAATAATTCCATGAGTTATGGAGTTATTCTATGATTATACTTGGGGGGAAAACATGAAAATACATTTACGAAGATCTTTTTTGTGTTATTGTTTGTAATAGCAAATACAAACGAAAAACCTGAGCCAACCTAGCTATCCATTAGTAGGAAATTAGTCAGAGAAATTACCGGACATGTGGCAGTGTAACATCAAGCAACCATTGACCAGAAAAAGAAATATCTGTGTGAAAGTAACTCAAGGTTCATTATGAAGTGAAGAAAACAAGATGCAAAGCAATGTATGTAGTATTTGTTCTTTAGTGTAAATGAGGACAAATTCACACACACACATACATATACATGTACACATAGAAAAATAGACATAATTGCATACACACATAGCTACAGACACAGCGCAAGTTTATCTTTAGGAGAAATACGTACAAAACTTGTGTTGGTTGCCTTTGGAGAGAAGGACTACGGATTAGTTAGAGTTTGGAGATAGAGGCTTTTTCTGTTCTTTTTTTTTTCCTCCTTTCTACTGTTTGAATTTTTTTTCCATATAGTTAGTTTGTACTTTTAAAAATATTAATAGAAGTTATTTGGGTAATGTAATTACAAACTATTTTTATTTTCTTCTCTTTGCTTTCCTGCTTTCAAATTAAAATCCTACAAAATACTATTTTAAATGACATTTTCAGTTAACCTTTGACAGATCATAATATAATTTTGAGTGAAAAAAGGATAAACAATGTTTCTGTGTAATATATTATGAATAATAAAATTGCACAAAAATACTATACGAAAATGTCCTGAAATATTAATGAGAAATGAGAAACTTCCCCCTCTGTAATAACCGAAACAATGTTGTACTTACACAGTACCCAATTAAAATATCAGCAAGAAAATTAGAGAACAAATGAGGTTGACCCAACTGAGTCTCTATTTCATACCATACTCAAAAACAAAAGCCAGACCGCTTATTTATATGTATTTAGATTATATTCAAACATAAAACAAGAAACAAAGTGCTAGAAAAAAATTAGAACAAACTTAAGAAGAGGAAGAACTATTCAGGCATCACCATTAAAGGCAGAAAACATGAAGAAAGTGATTTAAGCTTAACTACGACAATACCAAAAAAAAAAAAAAAAAACCAAGCCCATTGCCAAGGAGTCAATTCCAACTCATAGTGACCCTGCAAGACAGAGTAGAACTGCCTCATAAGGTTTCCAAGACTGTAATCTTTACTGAAGCAGACTGCCACATCTTTCTTTCATGGAGTAGCTGGTGGGTTTGAACTGCTGACCTTTAGGTTAGCAGCCAAGTGCTTTAACTACTGCACCACCAGGGCTCCTTACTACAACAACAGTCAGTGCAATATTACATATGGTGATAAAAACTTAAGACCACCAAAAGGTCCAATAATCCAGTATGGGTTACATATAAGTAATAAAAATACTATTCAACCTAAGGAATGAGTATTAGAAGAACTCATAGTAATAGAAAAATATCCATAAAAGATTGTTGAGTGAAAAAAATAACGTTGCAGAAAATTAGGTACTGTGGGAACCCATTTAAAGCGTGTGTGTGTGAAAATACATGCCTACAGGAATAATACATCAAAATGTTAACAGTAGCTATTTCAAGTTTGTTTTTATTTTCTCCTCTTTTCTTATTTTTTTTTCTTCTTTCTGTTTTTTATTTTATTTTCTTATTGTTATTTTCTAACATTGCTGGAACAAAAATGTATTACTTAAAGTATTTATTTAAAATTATTGTTAAAATGGTAGAAATGGATTCTTCTGAAAGAACGAAAGATACTAATGTTTTCGGAGCACCTACTATAGGTAAAAGCATTGATTCTATTAGTTTACCCCTCCCAAATGTTCTGTCAGGGAGTCATACATATTTTATACAAGAGGTTCAATGAGGTTAAGTAATGTATATAAGGTCACACAGCTAACACTCCACAGAGGCAAGTACAACCTCAGACCAGTTTAACTCCTAAGTCCACATCTATGTCACCATATCACGCTGCCTGTGACTATAGTCTTTTAAATTATTTAAGAGTCAAGTCCTAAGTAAATCCCTAATTAAAATTCTTCTCAGATAGTCTAGAAAAACGTCCTCTAACGAGACACAAGAAATTGTGTCAGAAAGGAAGGCCTTGAGATTTGAAGTAGTGGGGGAGTTTGACTGGGAGGTGGAGGGAGGGGTGGGTCATCTGGGAACATAATTCTCTCAGGCCGAGATAGAAGAGTTGGAAAGGAACTCAGAATACAAAGGAGCTTTTTCAATAACAACTACAGGCAAGAGCTATAAGAGCTGTCGAACTCAGAACACAAATGTGTTGTTTCAATAATAACTACATAATTCATGTGAAAGAACTTTGTAGACTGCCAAGTCCCAATATTAGATGGTAATTTATGAGTTCCAGTATTGGTGGCGCAGTAGTTAAGAGCTCGGCTGCTAACCAAAAGGTCTGCAGATCAAATCCACCAGCAGCTCCTTGGAAACCCTATGGGGCAGTTCTACTTTGTCCTACAGGGTCACTATGAGTTGGAATCGACTCGAGGGCAACAGGTTTTTGGGTTTTATATATATATATATACACACACACACACACACATTCATACACACACATACACACTCAGTGACTAGAGCAGAAAAATAAAATAAACAACTTTAAAAGATACATGATATCCTGAGGGGAAAATGTTGGATTAAAATTCTTAATAGTAAAGCAATTCTTGCCAAATTTTTTAAGAAGAGATAAATATCCCAATAGAAAAATAAGCAAAGCTCCAGATAATTCACAAAAAAGAAATAAGTGAAAAACTATGGTTATTTAACATTTTAAAAGATGTTCAACATTACTGTAATCACAGAAATACAAATTAAAACAATGAGAAATTATCTTTTACCTTTCATAAGAGCAAAGATGACAATGAATAATAATGCTCACTGTTGTTGAGAGTATGAATTAGGACAATCTTTCCAGAAAGCATTATATAGCATTTTATATTGACATTTTAGATGGGCAAACTTTTTACAAAAGAATTTTTACATCTGAGAACTCATGAAATAATTCTATACATATAAAACATATGTGAACAACAATGTTCCTGGCAAACTTTACAGTCCTGAAGAATTTGAAACATTGTTTATCAAGACATAAGTTAACATACAATAGAATGCTGTGCCGCAAGTTAAAATGGTATCCAATCAAATTTGTTAACATAAAGAGGTCCTCATTATTTTAAATGAAAAAAAAAGAGGTACAAAACAGTATGGATGAGCTCGGTGTAATCAAAAGTATGATTACAGTATGGTTCAAAATTTGTCTATGTGTGTTAACAAATTTGGTATATGTCATGGATTGAATTGTGTTCCCTAAAAATATCTGTCAACTTGGCTAGGTCATGATTCCTAGTATTATGTGATGGTTCACCATTTTGTCATCTGATGTGATTTTTCTATGTGTTGTAAATCCTGTCTCTAAGGTGTTAATGGACAGGGTCAGCGAAAAAGAGGAAGACCCTCAATGAGATGGATTGACACTGTGGCTGCAACAACGGGCTCAAACATAGCAAAGATTGTGAGGATGGTGCAGGACTGGGCAGTGTTTTGTTCTGTTGTACACAGGGTCACTATGAGTCGAAAATGACTCAACAGCACCTAACAACAACAAGGGCAATGATTACACAACCAGACTAATGTAGCTGTTACCATTAAGCAGCTACATTAGTCTGGAAAAAATAAAAGGATGAAATAGCAAGTAAAGTGTTTTATATAATTCCATAACTACAACGCAGACAAAGCAAAAAACAAAACGCTGTGCCTGTTCATATGACTTAGGTACAACTAAACACTTTATGGGATTAGTTTTCTTGGCTCGAAGGTTTGGTTGGGTTCATGGCTTTGTGGTTCTGTCCAGTCAATTGGACTAACATTTTCAGAGTTTCTATTCTACCTCCTAGCTCAGTAAGTAACGCCTGGGGTCTTAAAAGCTTGCAGTTGGCCACCCAAGTTACAACAATTGGTCTCTGTTCAGCTAGAACAACAAAGGAAGAAGGAGACCCAGGAATCAGTGAAAGAAATGGACCGCAAGTTTAATTTCCTCCTTGAACTATTTTCTCTGTTACATGTGACCAGAAGAAATGGATGGTGCCGGCCTACCATTACTGAATGTTTCAATCCAGGACATTTTGATCAGATGCATCCTGATCAAAAGAAAGAAAAGCGTGGACCCCAAACTTCAAACTCGTATAAAAACCAGACTTACTGGATCTACTGAGACTAGGGGAACCTCCAAATCTAATACCCAGAAACAATCTTTAAACCTTGAACTGAAACTATGCAGTGAAGCCATCGTTAAACTACAGTTCAGCCCAATTAGTAAAGAATGTTTACCTTGAGCATAACCCAGAACCAAACCAAACCCACTGCCATGGAGTCAATTCCAACTCATAGCGACCCTGTAGGACAGAGTAGAACTGCCCCATAGAGTTTCTGAGGCTGTAAATCTTTACGGGAGCACACTGCCACATCTTTCTCCTGCTGAGCAGCTGGTGGGTTCGAACTGCCAACTGTTTGGTTAGCAGCTGAGCTCTTTAACCACTTCATCACCAGGGCTCCATCTTGAGCATAGTGCTTTTATAAAGAATTATCTGTATGAGTGTAAACTAACAACATTTAATCTAAAGTGCAGATGAGAGCTTTGCGGGGCAGAGAGCCTAAATCAATGGTGATGAAACCATGTGGGTAGAGACAGTGAGAATGTTGACATAGTGTGAAGTACATAACCAATGTTATTAAACTGTTCATGCAGAAATTGTGAACGGATGGATGTTTCCTTGTGTATATTGCCACCGAAAATTAATAAAATATATATTTTTAATGTCAGGTACCTCTTTGAATGATGACTGTTTTGGAGTTTGCAATTACATTAGAAAAGGTCTGCTATCAATCAACTTGATAAAGTCAAGTTGTACAAAGATCTCCCTCGTTTTTTCAAGAATACCAAGGACCTGAATGCTTTTTGGAGTTTTGTCTAGAATATAATGCCCCCAAATTTTCACCTTCTTTTTGGGCTTTCAGTACAGTTTGGAAGGCAATGCAAAGCACAGGCCATGCAAAGAATCAAGACAGCCGCTCCCCACCCCACCCTTCCAACTGAGTGTGTATTTGAGGATATTTTGTTTGATTAGCTGCTTCATCTCAGCTTCAGTTTGAGAAATACTTTAGACTTTATAGTACCTGAAATACAATAGGCACTTCCGGAGTGTCTTTTAAATATGTGTTCAAAGAGTTAGTGCAATGTTTGTTTACAAATGGCTTATTATTGGTTCTCTCTTTTAAATTACTAGTTTCTTCTAAATTATCTACTATAGGCAGTCTGTGAAAATTCACTGTGAATGCCTTAGACATTTATCATTAATTTATATGGATCCATATAATGTATTCCCAAGAGGATTTTGCTGTGCCCTCTGAACACTGTAGCAGAAACTTTACCATTAAAGAACGATGGGGGCATTTTGACCCACCTTCTTTGTTCATGCATCCCTAGTAGAATCAACTAGAATCTCAAAGAAAGCAATGTGATCTAAAAACTATCCCCGTGTAATAAAGAGTTGTCTTTATTATTTAAAAATTTTTGCCAAGGACTTTATACACTATATTGTGGAAGTTGTCTTGTTGATTATTGGTAACCATGATAAAAATTGAATTCTTCAGGCTGCACTCATCTTGGTGAGCACTGAAGTTTCATGAGACCTTGCCATGGACCTCCTGAACATGATGCATTTTATTTCCTCCTATGGGAATAATCAAAATCAAACAATGCCGGATTACATAATGGGCTTCATTCAGATAAATACTGAACAACATTTGTGCCTGTAGTAACTTTCGTCTTACAAAATATGCAATCCTGAATTTTTCAAAGGACACACTCAGAATTTCATCAAACGAGATCAGCTAATTAAAAAGTGAGACCTACTGAGGGCACAATACCTTGGCAGAGTTACCACAAAATAGGAAGTGCGTTTCGTGCAGCCAAATCTCTATTTTGTTACTTACAATTTAATTAAGATCTGAGAGTCTGTTTCAGGCTAAGCAAGTTCAAAACAGAACTAGGATAAAGCAAAATGATAATTTGTTAACCTAGATATGGGAAATACATTTTTGGTGACTAGAATACAAATGTCAGCATTCCAAGGCATTTCCTTCTATGTGAAGGTACCTGAGGAATTCACCTGGTCATCGGAAAATCAGTGAGAACTGGACCAGGATGAGTGTACTAAATGGTATGAGAGATACTCACCTTGGTCAGTGGGTCTCAGCAGTCACCCACTAGGCAGCATTTCAGAAATCTGTGGAATATTTTTGGTTATTAGAATGACTGAACGGTGCTTTGGGCTTTTACAGGGCGGAGGCCAGAGATGTTAGGTGTCCTGCCACTCACGGGGCAGGACCACATATGAATTGTCCTACAGTCTGCACATCTTTTGATTACCACACTGGACATTCAGGTAGGTGAAAAATCTGTTTACAGTGATCTGAACCTAGAAACCTAACTCTATTTTATGTATAAACACACAGTTTTAAATGTACATTGAATTTTCCAGAAACGCAGCTACTGTGAATAGTAAGGAGGATTGTACTTGGTTTTGTTTGGATCTTTACCAAGAAATGTTCACATTTTGGAAAAATTACATCATACTTCTGCCTATTTCATTTTCCTGTACTTCGTGTGCAGAAGAGTTTCTGATCTTCCTACTTTCCTTAAAACCAAACTTTTTCATTGAAGTCAGTGCAAGCATCTGATGACTTCATTAAGTCTAGAACCGTTGTGCTCAAGCTTTTTCACTTTGAGACGCATTATTTTATTACAAATTGCTTTCCTTTAGCTTCTCATATAGAATTTAGAGCACTATATTGACTATTTTGAAATTAGGCTGATGTGTCAGAGTAGATTATATTATTTATGAATTCTACTTCAGGAGAAGGACATCATGCTTAGTAAAGTAGAGGGTCAGCAAAAAAGAGGAAGACCCTCCATGAGATGGATTGACACAGTGACTGCAACAATGGGCTCAAGCACAACAACGATTCTGAGGATGGCGCAGGACTGGGCAGTGTTTCGTTCTGTTGTACGTGGGATCTCTATGAGTCGGAGCTGACTCAACAGCACCAAACAACAACAACTACAATTTTAGGATAGTATTATAAAAAGAATATCTATTATAAAAAGGCAGCTTTGGTTGGGTCTGAAAAGGCTACATATTATATGATTCCATTTATGTGACATTCTTGAAAAGGCAACACTATAAAGACAGCGAACATATCAATGGGTCGGGGGATCAGGGGAGGGTTTGATTACAAAGGGACAGCACGAGGGAATTTTTTGGGGGTGATGTTAACTATTCTGAATCTGATTGTGTGGTGGTTACATGACTGCATGTGTTTATTAAGCCTTGTAAACTTGATCACCAAAAAGAAATGACTTATACTGCAGGTGAATTTAAAAATAAATTTAAAAAAATTTTTTTAAACTGGATTCAAAAAACAATAACAACCTGAACAAAGCCCAGAAGATGAAACAACCAAAAAGGAGGGTTTGGGTCTCAGTGTTAACAACCACTGAACTAGGTAATGGAAACCCCAAATGACATCCCTGCCCCCAAGTACAGTTCACATCTCTAGGGAACTGCTCTTTCCTATCTGGTACAATTTCATTCTCCTGCGATCAGTGTCAGAAATGTGGAGGAAAAAAAATTGCTTTTTATAGAACTCACAACGATGAACTATATCTCAACAAAAGGCAGCAAGCTATTGACAGTGAGGATTAAAACCGGTATCTGATTCTAGTTATCTTTTTACTACACCATACTGCTTCATGGGTTTTATGCTAAAATGGTAGAATACTGGGAATTCTTAGGTATTTCCATTCATTACCAGCATTACACCTCTAAAGTAAAATAAAATAAAATGCCAGTACTCACATTATACTACCACTTGAGTTTCCTAAGAAAGCAAAAAACAGTTTTCTTAACAACATCACCATTCACATTCCTAGAAGAAAAGTGTACTGTAATGTCACTTCCACTGATGGAAATTACAAGTCTCTTGTGTTTTTATAAGGTGTTTACAATCGGTCAGTGTTTTGGTTAAAGTGTTAAAGGCTGAGTGCCATTTACAGTATTTATTCTGTAGCTTTCTGAAACTGCTCTGGGAAATTTTAACATGTAGAAATGTTTAGTTTTCTTATTGTAGGCAATTAAAATGGTTAAGGGAGGAGCATTAACTAATAAAAATGCCTTAATTTGGATAATTATATTGGATAATAAATAAAGGTATCAAATGATGAATCACCAGCTCTTTAAATTTTCTTGCCATATAGCTATTCAACCAATTAAGCTACATGAATAAGTAACAAGAGCATAACGTTTAGATAATCATTAACTGATAACTGTGCTAAAAACTTGTAATTCAAAACCAGTATATTTGGCTTTCTAAAAGAAGGACCAAATAAGTGTCAGTTTAATAAATTTGCTGTACGACACTTGATATTGGAATTGAGTGTGAATTCAAGTGATATAAAATAAAAAACAAAATTGCATTTATTGACTGTAAGTTGAGCCATGGATTCAAAGGCAAGATGAAGACACTGATGCCCACATTACACGTTCTAGTCTTTGTGGCACACAATCAACATTCAAGTGGTACTGCTATTCTAGTCACTCATAATTGAATTTGCAATCATCCTGTCTGCCATCAGTGTAAAATTGGTATTTTCTATAATATGATCCCACTTGAATTTAGAGATGACCTCAAGAATAGATTTGATGCATTAAACACTGATGACCAAAGATCAGATGAGTTGTGGAATGACATCAAGGACATCGTACATGAAGAAAGCAAGAAGTCATTAAAATAAGAAAGAAAAGACCAAAATGCACGGCAGAAGAGACTCTGAAACTTGCTCTTGAATGTTAAATAGCTAAAGCGAAAGGAAGAAATGATGAAGTAAAAAGAGCTGAACGGAAGATTTCAAAGGGCAGCTCGAGAAGACAAAGTAAGGTACTATAATGAAATGTGCAAAGACCTGGAGATAGAAAACCAAAAGGGAGAAACACACTAGACATTTCTCAAGCTGAAAGAACTGAAGAAAAAATTCAAGCCTTGAGTTGCAATATTGAAGGATTGTATGGGGGAAAATATTAAACGATGCAGGAAGCATGAAAAGAAGATGGAAGGAATACACAGAGTCACTGTACCAAACAGAACTGGTCAACATTCAACCATTTCAGGAGGTAGCATGTGATCAAGAACTGAGGGTACCGAAGGAGGAGGTCCAGGCTGCACTGAAGGCATCAGCAAAAAACAAGGCTCCAGGCATTGATGGAATATCAACTGAGATGTTTCAACAAACAGATGCACCACTGGAAGTGCTCACTTGTCAATGCCAAGAAATTTGGAAGACAGCTACCTGACCAACTGACTGGAAGAGATCCATATTTGTACCGGTTCCAAATAAAGGAGATCCAACAGAATGCGGAAATTATCGAACAATATCATTAATATCACATGCAAGTAAAATTTTGCTGAAGATCCCTAAAAAGCGGTTACAGCAATAAATTGACTGGGAACTGCCAGAAATTCAAGCTGGATTCAGAAGAGGACGTGGAACAAGGGATGACATTGCTGATGTCAGATGGATGCTGGCTGAAAGCAGAGAATACCAGAAAGATGCTTACCTGTATTTTATTGACTATGCAAAGGCGTTCGACTGTATGGATCATAACAAATTATGGATAACGTTGCAAAGGATGGGAATTCCAGAACACTTAATTTTGCTCATGAGGAATCTGTACTTAAACCAAGAAGCAGTCGTTCAAACAGAACAAAGGGATACTGTGTGGTTTAAAGTTAAGAAAGGTGTGCGTCAGGTTTGTATCCTTTCACCATACTTATTTAATGTGTATACTGAGCAAATAATTTGAACAGCTCGACTATATGAAGAAGAACGGGGCATCAGGATTGAAGGACAACTCATTAACAACCTGCGATATGCAGATGACACAGCCTTGCTTGCTGAATGTGAAAAGGAATTGAACAACTTACTGATAAAGATCAAAGACTCCTGCCTTCAGTATGGATGACATTGCAACATTAAGAAAACAAAAGTCCTCACAACTGGACCAATAAGCAACATCATGATAAACAGAGAAAAGATTGAAGTTGTCAAGGATTCCATTCTACTTGGATCCACAATCAACACCCATGGAAGCAAGAGTCAAGAAATTAAATGACGTATTGCACTGGGCAAATCTGCTGCAAAAGACCTCTTTAAAGTGTTGAAAAGCAAAAATGTCACCTTGAAGACTAAGGTGTACTTGACCCAAGCTGTGATATTTTCAATCACCTCATATGCATGCAAAACCTGGACGATGAATAAGGAAAAAGAATAGATGCCTTTGAATTACAGTGTTGGTGAAGAATATTGAATATACCAGGGACTTCCAGAAGAACAAACAAATCTGTCTTGGAAGAAGTATGGCCAGAATGCTCCTTAGAAGCGAGGATGGGGAGACTTCATCTCATGTACTTTGGACATGTTATCAGGAGGGACCAGTCCCTGGAGAAGGACGTCATGCTTGGTAAAGTAGAGGGTCAGTGAAAGAGAGGAAGAACCTCAAAGAGATGGATTGACACAGTGGCTGCAATGACGGGCTTAAGCATAACAATGATCTTGAGGATGGCGCAGGACTGGGCAGTGTTTCGTTCTGTTGTATGTAGAGTCACTGAGTCAGAATTGACTCAACAGCACCTAACAACAACAGTATGATATGGTATCTAGGAGGAGGGATGGAAGTAGAAGTATCGATGCAATAGGATTAGCTATGAGTAGGTGATTCATAAAGCTGCAACTTCCTCTGCTAGCTATGACTGGTACCAGATTTTTTCTCCCATTGTAAACAACTGGGCAAAATACAAGGATCATTTGTTTTCAGACATTGAACAAGCAGTGCAAGATTTTAAACCCTAAAAAAACAAAAACAAATTTAAGCTCAATAATCACCCTGGCTTTCTGCCTAAAGGCACTTTCCTTACTACAGAACAGGGAGAGGGAATCCAAGTAAATCAAAGCAGTCTCTGAGGAGGCAGAGATCAGAGATTGGAGAGGCTGAGCAGCTAGAATTTGTGTAGCAGCGGACTTAGAGGAGAGGCTATGTAGAAAAAGAACTCAAGAAGTCTGCATAGGCGTCCCCTTGAGACTGTTTCTGAGTACTAAGCTAAAAATTCTTAGGGGAAAACTTCACAAGGCTGAGTAAAGAACTACTGGAAAGCTATAAACTGAAAATTTTCCAGAGCTCACACAGAGCTAGGAGACATTGGTTTCAACCAGACAAAGTGGAGAGACCTTGTTGAACACCTGAGGCACTTGGTAGAGACCTTAAGAAGAATAATCCTTTAATGGTAAGTTTAAACCAGCTCTATAGTAAAGTCTACCCTAAACCCACTCCAACAAAGCTGAAAAACAATATTCAAAAGGGTCAAGATAATCTTCAAGTAAGTTAACTGCCTATCAAAACAAGATTCAACATTCTTTAAAGAAAAATTTTAAGATCCAGACATTGAAAATCTAAAATCCATAATGTCCAGCATCCAATAAAAATTATTAGACATATGAAGAAGCAGAAAAAGATAGTACATAAACTAAAAGACAAATGAGTCAATATAAAAAAACCAAGAAATGACAGAAATGATGGGATTTTCAAATGAAGATTTTCATAATCCTTATTTTGAATGGAGACCTGGCAGCCCAATGGTTAAGTGATACGGCTGTTAACCAAAAGGTCAGCAGTTCAAATCCACCAGCCAATCCTTGGAAACCCTATGGGGTAGTTTTACTTTGTTCTCTAGGGTCAATATGGGTTGGAATCAACCCAATGGCAACAAGTTTGGGTTTTTTATTTTAAATATGCACAAGGATTTAAAGAAAAACATGAATATAAAGAAGACAGAGATAGAAGCTATAAAGAGAATACATTTAAAACGTCTACAGATTAAAAATGCAATATCTGAAGTACAAAATTGAGTGAAAGGGCTGAAGAGTAAATTAGATGTTGTGGTAGAAAAGATCAGTGATCTTGAAGACACAGCATTATTAACTATCCAAACTGAAGCAGAGAGAGAAAAAAGACTAAAATAAATAAGTGGAGCCTCAGTGATCTGTAGGACAGTATCAAAGTGATTTACATATGTATAATTGGAGTTTGAGAAAGGGAGGAGAGGCAGAAAAAGAAATTTGAAGAATAGATGAAGTATTTCCAAATTAGATGAAAATTATAAAATCAT
Source organism: Dugong dugon (assembly GCA_030035585.1). Lineage (NCBI taxonomy): Eukaryota > Metazoa > Chordata > Mammalia > Sirenia > Dugongidae > Dugong > Dugong dugon. Next base: position 20,308,272 of record CM057465.1, read on the forward strand.
AGATCCAATAAGCTCAACAAACCCAAAGAATGATAAACACAAAGAAAGCTACCCCAAAGCACATCTTAATCAAATTACTGATAATAAATGATATAGAGAAAAATCTTAAAAGCAGGCAGAAAATAAAAGACACATTACTTACAAGGGAACAAACATAAGAATGTATACTTCAGAATGTCTTCAGAAGCAATTCAAGCTAGAAGAAAATGAATTTTATAATGCTGAAAGAAAAAAAGTGTAGACCTAGAATTCTAAATTCTAATTCAGTGAAAATAGTCAGTAAATGAAAACTTTCTGGAACAAAAGCTGAGGGAAATTGTCACCAGGAATTTTGTCATTACAAAAAATATGAAAGAAGTTGTCTTAGTCATCTAGTTCTGCTATAGCAGAAATACCACAAGTGGATGGCTTTAACAAAGAGAAGTTCATTCTCTCACAGTCCAGTAGGCTACAAGTCCAAATTCAGGGCATCAGCTCTAAGAGAACACTTTCTCTGTTGGCTCTGGAGGAAGGCCTGTGCCATCAATCTTCCCTTGGTCTGGGAGCATCTCAGCGCAAGACACTAACTGTCATAGATTGAATTGTGCCCCCCAAAAATATCTGTCAGCTTGGCTGGGTCATGATTCCCAGTATTGTATGATTGTGCACCATTTGCAAATCTGATTTGATTTCCTTATGTGTTGTAAACTCTATCACTATGATGAGGTTATATATGATTTCCTTATGTGTTGTAAACTCTATCACTATGATGAGGTTATACTGATGAGGTTTACAAGATTAGACAGTGTCTTAATCCAATCTCTTTTGAGATATAAAAGAGAAGTGAACAGAGACACATGGAAACCTCATACCAGCAAGAAAGCAGTGCCAGGAGTAGAGCACGTCCTCTGGGCCTGAGGTTCCTGCGCAGAGAAGCTCCCAGACCAAGGGAAGACTGATGCATCACACAGACATTTCTTCAGAGCCAACAGAGAAAGCCTTCTCCTGGAGCTGATGCCCTGAATTTGGACTTGTAGCCTACTGGACTGTGACAGAATAAACTTCTCTTTGCTAAAGCCATCCACTTGTGGTATTTCTGTTAGAGCAGCCCTAGATGACTAAGACACTATCCAATCTTGCAGACCTCATCAGTATAGCTTCATCATAGTGATAGAGTTTGCAGTACATCAGGAAATCACATTAGATTACAAAATGGTACACAATCATACAATGCTGGGAATCATGACCCAGCCAAGTTGACAGATATTTTTGGGGGATGCAATTTAATCCATGACAGAAGTTATTTAGGCTGAACCCACTAGTTGCTCAGAGAGAGAAAGATGGAACAGTCTGCTTCTGTAAGGATTAACCTACCAAACCAAACCTGTTGCCAGAGAGTTGATTCTGAGTACAACTGCCCATAGGGTTTCCAAGACTGTCATCTTTACGGAAACAGACTGCCACATCTTTCTCCCACAGACGGGTAGTGGATTTGAACCACTGACCTTTTGGTTAGGAGCTGAGTGCTTAACCACTGTGCCACCAGGGCTCCCCTAAAAGATTAAACCAAAAAAAAAAAAGCCCTGATACCATGGATTGATTCCAACTTACAGTGACCCTACAGGACAGAGTAGAACCGCCCCATAGGGTTTCCAAGGAACAGCTGGTGGAGTCAAACTGCCAACCTTTTGGTTAGCAACTGAGCTCTTAACCATTGCACCACCAGGGCTCTACTTGTAAAGATTACAGCCTTGAAAACCCTATGGGTCGGTTCTACTCTGTTGTATAGCGTGTATAGGGTCGCTATGAGTCAGAATCCACTCGAAGGCAATGGGTAGGGTATTTGAGAAGTTTCTAATTCTCCTGGTGAATATGGATATTGGGTTCTGAAAAGCTGTGGGTGGATTTCAGCTTTATTAGAGTTCTCAGGGTTACTACATATTTGAAACATTGTATTATAACTTACATTTTGTATCTATTTTTTCAAATTTTCCAGAGCAAAAAAGAATGTTTTTATTATTAGAGTGTTTTTCTTTTTTTGCAAAAGAGAGAAGTAATTGGAAAACCCACCAGATTGAAAATGGCATATAATTTACATGACAATAAGCCCTTCACAAGAGAATTGCTATAAACAGTATTCAGTCCAGTATAGGAAAGATTTTATCTTTTAACTTCCTTTATCTGCACTGTTATTTATCATCTTTCCAAGGGTTTCATACAGTTTGGCACAGATACGTGTTATTTCCAATCTCAAGCAAGATTTTGTAGATAAACATTAAACGATTATTCTTATATGTCTATGTATAGTTTTCAGCAATTCACTAGGTTCCACTCAAGAAATTTCCATCAGAAACTGAAGGATAATACTAAATAGAATTTTACCAAGTGTAATGCCTTAAGCACAGCATTTTTTGTTTGAAGTTTAATATCTTATATTTTTATGACACCATGCATTTATACATGGTAATTTACTAATGTTTATTTAACAAATACCATGTGTCGATCACTTTCATGAACGCTGACACAATTTTATTGGTTTTAATTTATACCCTGACTTGTTTCAAGGGTGATTTAAAGTGGTCTAAAAGATACATTGAATATAACTGGACTGCATACATTTTCAAGCCAGGATCCTCTTATAGTCTCAGAACATATTACTTGCTTCTCTGCTCATAACCTTCCAAGAGCTTCCCTTCCCCCTCAGAGAAAAGCGTTTCAGTTATTTACATTGCCCACATCAGAGGTTTTGAATCCTGGCTGCATATTAGAATCACCTGGAGATCTTTTAAAAACTACCCATGTTAACGTCCTATCCCAGCCCAATTAAATCAGGACTGGGGCATTGAGTAGAAACTCTGGTGGCACAGTGGTCAAAGAGCTTGGCTAATAACCGAAAGGTTGGCGGTTTGAAACCACCAGCCACCCCTGTAGGAGAAAGATGTGACAAATAAAGATTTATGGCCTAGAAACCCTATAGGACAATTCTACTCTATCCTATAGGGTCGCTATGAATCAAAACCAACTCAACAGCAATGGGTTTGGTTTTTGGTTTTGGGGTGCCTTGAGCTAAGGGTCTCCAGGTGTTTCTAATTGGCAGCCAGGGCTCAGTACCTCTGCTCTGTGTCATCAGTCTTTCCCTTGCATATGTTGTTGTTGTTGTTAGCTGCCATAGAGTTGGTTCCACCTCATGGCAAAAACAAAAATCAAACTCGTTGTTGTTGTCAAGTCGATTCCGACTTTAAAGACTCAACCCTATGTAAAACAGAATGAAACATTTCCTGATCCTGCACTATCTTCACAATCCTTGGTATGCTCCAGTCCATTGTTTTGACCATTGTATATTTTGATCACCTTCTAACTTAGGAAGCTCATCTTCTAGCACTATATAGGACAATATTCTGTCGTGATCCATAGGGTTTTCATTGTCCTATTTTAGGAAGACAATCGCTAAGCCTTTCTTCCTAGTCTGTCTTAGTTCAGAAGATCTCCTGAAACTCACCTATCATAGGTGACCCTGCTGGCATTTGAAATACCGATGGCATAGCTTCCAGCATCATAGCTACATGCAAGGCACCACGGTACAGCAAACTGACAGAAGGCATATCATAGCACAAATAACTCGCCTTATATATTTTTTGCTGACCTCGCAACCCCCCTGTCCATTGTTTTCATAATCTCGATATGCCAGGCTTTTTTTCACACGTTGTTGTCTTAAATTTCTATTTCTGACCACATGGAAACATCACTTAAGATAGGTATTAATTTTGTATTACTTGAAATTTAAGCCCAGAGTATTTACCGGTAGATTAAAAGTGACACACAAAATTTAACTTTTATAATTTCCTGATAAAATATCGTCATCATTCTTGTGAATGGAGCAGCGGGACGCCGTGTTGAAACCAAAGAGTATGAATGCAAGAAGAATTACAAAAGTAACATTTTCGGACTATTTTTATACACATATGCAGGAAATTAAAAAAATGAACAGAACGGAAAAAAAGAACCGAACAATATGATCGATCTGTAATACGGAAGGACGCATGAATGAAGCCAAAATTCACCCCTGGAAATATCCCGAGACATGCACGGTACAGGCAGTGCCTGGATTACAAACAAGTTCTGTTCCTAAATCTGTCTTTAAGTCAAATTTGTACAGAAGTTGGAACAGTTAGGTACGGTTCATGTTTAATATCACTTAGTCAAATATTTGTCTTAGTATACAGTATATAGCGACCTTTCTCTCATAAAAACATTAAAGAAACACCTCTGGGTACACTAAAACATCTTTAACCATAATAATAATAATATTTTGATGCGTGTCACAAAGTTTTGTTGTTATGAACCGTTGCATGTACCTCGAATTTTTAATATAATAGGTCTTAAGATGGTTGGTTTGTAACTATGGGTTGTATATAAGTCTGACATTTGTAACTCGAAGACTGCCTGTAGATGCATAAGCACACTATGCCAGAACTGTTTTACTTAATTTCATCATTTCCGAGTGTTATATGTGTGGGAGCATTATCTATGTGGGCACTTTACTTGCAAAAAACATGGTATACACACTCCTACCTCTCTAACTTCTCTAACTTCACTCCCCCCAGCTCATTTCACTCAAACCACGCTAGCTTGATTTTCACCCATTTCATTCAAGCCACACTCGTTGACCTAACACATCAGGCACACCCTTACCTCAAGCACTTTGCACTATTTCTTCTACCTGAAATGTTGTTCTCTCAGAGAGCCACAAGGCTTGCTCCATCCTCTCCTTCAGGTTTCTGCTCAAATTCATCTTTGCAATGAGGGTTCTCTGTCCTCCCTATCTAAAATCAGACCTCCTCTCAGCCTGCTCTGGCACTCGCTATCTCTCTTCCTTACTTAATTTTGATCAGTAACATTTATTACCACTTAATGGACTATGTCTTCTATTTATTTGCTTGCTTATTATTTATCTCTTCCTCTAATCTCCTAGGAGCCCCTGTGGCACAGTCGTTAAGAGATCACTGCCAACCAAAAGGTCAGCACTTCGAATCCGCCAGCCGTTGCTTGGAAATCCTATGGGGCAGTTCCACTCTGTCCTATAGGGTCGCTATGAGTCAGAATTGACCAGATGGCAACAGTTTGGGGTTGTTTTTGGACTCTCCTTATCTCCCCACTCTAGTAAAGTAAGTTCCATGAGCAGGCACTTGTTTGTTCTATTCACTGCTATATCTCAGTACCTAGAATGGCGCCCGGCACTTAGTTGGCACTCAATGCATAATTGTTGTATTTGTTGACAATTAAAGCAAAAACAAAACAAAACAAACTAGGAAAATAGCATGAGACATTTCAGTTAATCTTTACCACAACACATTGTTCTCAGCTGCTGTCAAGTTGGCCCCGACTCACGGAGGCCCTAACTCATGGTGACCCCACGCATAACAGAACGAAACTCTCTGCAATCCTGCACAATCCCCATGATTGGTTGCAGATCTCACTATTGTGATCCATAAGTTTTCAATGGCTGATTTTTGGAAGTAAATCTCCAGGCCTTTCTTCTAGTCTGCCTTAGTCTGGAAGCTCAGCTGACATCTGTTCAGCATCATAACACTACACAAGCCTTCACTGACAGTTGAGTGGTGGCTGGACATGAGGTGAGTTAGCCAAAAATCCAACCCACGTCTCCCGCATGGAAGGCGCTGGAAAACCCATTACTGTCTAGTCGACTCGGACTCACAGCGACCCTACAGGACAGAGTAGAACTGCCCCCATAGGGTTTCCAAGGAGCAGCTGGTGGATTCAAACTGCCGACCTTTTGTTTAGCAGCCGAGCTCTTAACCACTGCACCACCAGGACTCCGGAAGCACTGTAGCCTATCCCTTTCTCCTTCAGGTCTCAGTGTGGTAAGAAATACTTTGCCAGTCCCTGAATGCTTCTCCACGGCTTGTTGATTCCCTTAACTCAGTCCACACCTCTATAATCAGTCTCTTCATTAAACTCTTTTGAAATAAACCCTTTGAATATGTTTGTACACGCCATCAGTTTCCTGCTGAATTTAGGGATTTATCCCAGGGAAATAATCAAAGACACAGACTTATGCGCAAGGATTATTTTTATAGCGTTATTTAGAGACAAGGTGCCTGCGCAACAATAGAGAGAAAGGTGGGATATTATGCAGTCAGGAATGCCTTACCGCGTTAACTACCTTGACTAACATGAGGAATGCTTAGAATGTAATGGGTCAGAATAACAAGAAATAAAACCGTATTTAGAGTTCGTTCCCAATTTTGTGCTTGTATAAGATTCAAACTGATGGGAAATAGAAAGGAGAGTAGTTTAAGTGACAATGACTACCCAGTTTATTGGAGGAGGATTTGATTTGTCAGCACGTTTGTGTTTTTCTAATTGAGCATTTTGAGCCACAGGTGTAATGCCAATTTAAAATTTTCTTCCTTTATTTCCAGTTGGAATTCAGTATTAATACCATATGTAGTATAAAATATAGAGACAGACAGCTGTTGTCAGTAATATAAAATATGAATATGCTTAAGTATGAAAGGATCAGAATGATATTCTAGCAATGGAATTAATTTTTCACATCACAACCCCTTTTAAACACAAGGACTCAGACCAATTTAATCCACAAATATTTACCGAGTGCCTGCCCTCAGGGAATTTACAGTCTAGGAGGGTACATAAGACACACAAAGATGCAGTGCAGAAGAGTAGAAAGAGCATAGCCTGGAATTAAACACTAGCGTTTGAGTTGGGCTTTGTCATGACCACAATTAAGCAGTCTATAAAATCTTTTGCAGGGTTTGTAGTAGGACATGAATTATGAACCTCAATTATGTAATCAGGGAATCTTGTAAAGCTTTTTCATCAGAGTCTGAATACTGTTTCATGCATAGCAAGTATGTGTTTACCAAATCAGAGTTAACATGAGTCTATCCTTTTAATTCTTCTTCAGAACAGTCATACACATTGTCCTCACTGAATATACATAATTGCAAAAGTTTTGGTATATTGGCTACCCTGAGACACAATATTCAAAAACCAGAGCTGATGGTTAAAACAGAGGTGGTATTATTCTTAGAGGAGAACAGTATATCTTATCCCTGACTCTAGATTAGGGTAGGTTCCCAGAAAGAAGACTTGAAAGGCTGCTTAGGAATCTAGCTTACGGAAAGTATCCGATATAATATTTGTACGCGTCACAGATAAGATTATAAAGAAAAAATAAACAATAACAACAGTGCAACCATGGACTAATGGCAGATCAGTCTGATTAGTCATCAGACTAATGACTCTGAGGGATTCAAATAACAACTGAAACATCGAATGGAGGGATATGAGCAACTAAGATGCCATGAGATCTCCAATTCTAACATTTCCCTCTACGATCATGGCATCTTGATATTCTAATTATGCCATTCTTTCACTCCTATGGAGCCTACTATTTGCCCAAATAAAAAATTCCAGTTCTACTTTTCACTGTTCTTTCAGAATATCTGCCTCCTGTAACTTCGTTGACCTTTCTACCCAGTCTGACTCCATGGCCAGCCTTGCCAGTAGTGTTCTTGTTTGAACACAAGACTGGACTCTGTCATCAGTACAACCTTGTTTGCCAGACCTCAAGCTTTGGAAACCGTTAATGTCTATTTTATTTGCTTATACTCAGAAGCTGCCAAACCTGGCTGTGGAGTCCCAGATCTAATCTCAACTTCTGCCTAAAAGGCTGATAAAGGACACAATGAAAAATCCCTTCCAAATTCTTTATAAATTGACTAGGAAACTATATTATGTGACTAAAACCTTCCATGAAAATACGATAAAATTAAAAAATATAGTCAGATTCTGTTAAGGAACAAAACAATCCTTCCTACCTACCTGTGAAGTAGGATTAAAATACAGCAATCACGCTGTTTGCTCATTACTTGTCGACCGCAGTGACCATGATTCAGTAATTTAAGGCATCAAGGCTCTGGCATTCTGAGTTACAGAGGTCATTTATTATACAGGTAGTGAAGTAGTAGAATGATATTTTCAGGTATCCAAGGACTCAGAAATTATATTGTCTTCTCAAATAAATGTCTTAAAGTCCTGCTAAAGAACCCTAAAAATTAATCAAAATTTAGACCCAAGAAAGTGAAAGTGGATTGAGTGATCAGTAAGACAAATACATAGAGATAATTGAATTGATAAAAGTGGTCTATAAATTTGAAATAGTTACTTGAAATGGGTGATTTATATTGTTTAACACAGAGTCAGTGACAGCTTATGACAACAGAATAAATGAAAAAAAAAAAAAAAAAAAAAAAAAGCCCAGGAGAAAAGGAGAAGCTTCACAAGAGGAAACCAAACCCTGAGTGTCACATCTTTCCTAAAGGGGAGTAAAGTTCCTGTGTTGCTCTCGATTTTAATAATTAGAGGCATAAACGTGTAAGAATAATTTTAATTGAAACAGGATGCATCCCTTCTCAATTACTGCAGAGAATAAGAGCAAACTAACAATCCGTATCTAAAAAGATGGAAGGAAAGGGATCAAAACCCAGGAAGTATAAAATAAGACAATTTATTTCTGTAACAATTAAAATGGTCGTTTACTGTCTACCCTTCCCCCGCCAGAACCCATGCATTTTTCTAGAAAAAGTATGCCGCCATCCCTACTCTATCAGCTCCAAATGGAGATAAGATCATTTTTAGATTATTTTACTTAACTGGTGTAGATTATCTAGAAGTGAGCATTTGACCCAAGCTGGTCAGTCACAGAACCTCATCATCCCCACCCACTCACCACTCAGCCCTGTCAGTTGGTCCGGGACATAGGCACAAAGGCATCTGGCACAAGCTGTGAGAATCATATTCCCTCCCCCACAGTTTGTTCAACAGGACGTGAGAAGGTTTTTTTTTTTTGTCTCTTTGGAGATAAAGCTGGTAAGATGTGTGAAGTGATGTACGTGGAGAAAGATAGTCAAAGAGAAGCAAAGAAGGGATATAAAGCAAGACAATCCTGGTGGTATCAAGTCTTTAGTTTAGTGGGTCTCTAGCTATACTCTATGCAGCCCTGGTGGTGCAGTGGTTAAGAGCTATAGGTGCTAACCAAAAGGTTGGCAGTTTGAATCTACCAGCCACTCCTTGGAAACCCTATGGGGCAGTTCTGCTCTGTCCTATAGGGTCACTATGAGTTGGAATGACTCAATGGCAACGGGTTTAGCTACACTCTTTCCCTTACCAGTTGCAGGAGCCAATGAATTTCCATTTTGCCTTAGCTAATTCCAGATGAATTTCTACATCTTGCACCCAAAACCATAAATGCAAGAATTATGATTGTAAATGTAATGGATTTAATTCTCTTAGTAAAAAGTCAGACTGAGATTGAATGGAATATGAAATCCAGTTATGTGAAAAGAAAGACACCTAAAATTACAGATTGCAAAAAGATTCGTATAAAATAATTTGCAACTACAAACCAGGCAAACACAAACATAATCAAGTAAGACAAACATAATTCCAAGCTAAAGCATTAAATAGAAAAAAGATTGTCATTTTGTGTTGGTAAATAGCATGATCCATAGAAAAGATATCACGGGGCTTGTGCAGCTGCTTAAGAGTATCTTCTAGGAATTTAGACATTCCTGTTTCACCATCCTTGGCATCTGACTTGCATTCTTATGGTTACCAGATCATGCTCTAGCTTCAGACATCACTTCCATGCTGTAGGAAGGAAAAAAAAGGAAGAGATAAAGCAGAAGGGATAGCAACTATTTTCTGGTTTCTCTCTTTCTTTCTTTTTTTCTTTTTTACAGGAGACCTGGTGGTGCAGTGGTTAAGAGCTTGGCTGCTAACCAAAAGGGTGGCAGTTCAAATCCACCAGCTGCTACTTGGAAACCCTAAAGGGCAGTTCTATTCTAGCCTACAGGGTCACTATGAGGCGGAATGGACTCGATGGCAACGGGTTTGGGTTTCTATATCACATGGCCATCCCTAGTTGCAAGGAAGGCTGAAAATTTTGAAGCAGGGCATCTTGTGACTCCAAACAAAATCCTGATCCTATCACAGAGAAAGGAGAGAATGGAAATTGCATAGGTAACTTTCAGTGGCTGGCAAGTGTATCAGAGATACAGTAAAATGTCACTCTCTCACCTCACGGGTAGAATTATAAATTATTTGGTAAAATCCTGTTGGAAAGTACTTTGGCAGAGTGTGCACCACGATCCTAGAGAATGTTTACATCCTTTGATCCAGTTGTTAGTATGGAAATGCATGTTCCTCGCTCCTCACAAGAAAGATTTTTCTTAAACACCCTCCACCTCTTTGCACAGCCCCTCTCTCAAACTTCCATAAGGAAGGTAGAGTGACTTCTCTGCTTTGTGAGTGTAGGGAAAGAGGCCATACATTTTTCAAGTGTCCCTTTTTCCCCCTTGGGAGCCATCTCCTTATAAGAAACACACATTTTGGTCTGCTCCACAATGCCATGTTGTTGTTGGGTGCCACTGAGTTGACGCCACATAACAAAGCAGAACTGCCCCATAGGGTCTTCCTGGCTGTAATCTTTATGAAAGCAGATCGCTAGGTCTTTCTTCTTTCTCCCAAGGCGTCACAGGGTGAGTTGGATCTGCCAGCTTGCAGTTAGCAGCCGAGCTCTTAACTGTTGTGCCATCAGGGCTCCTCTGCCACCATGCCATAGGTGTTTTAAAACATTAGGTACATTGTGGAAGGCCGTGGTTATCCACATGTGCCTGTGATGGGTGAGTACGCATTGATTCTGACTCATAGCGACCCTATAGGACAGAGTAGAACTGCCCCATAGTGTTTCCAAGGAGTTCCTGGTGCATTTGAACTGCTGACCTTTTGGTTAGCAGCTGAACTCTTAACCACTCCGCCACCAGGGTTTCCAATGGGTAAGTAAGTATGCCTCATTCTATACTTCAGGCTGCCACACACATAAGCTACTTCCTCCAGCCCAGCCTTTATCAGTAATTAAAGGAATATTTAGAATTAGCTTGTCAAGTTCTAAAAAGAAATGTTAGAGTTCTGATTGATTCCACTGGTATCCTATAGTTAACTTTTTGAAGAACTACTAAACTGTTTTCTATACAGAATGCACCATTTTACATTCCCACCAGCAATTTAGGTATTGTGTGCGTTAACTGGTGTCCAGTTGGCCCCAAACTCATGGTGTCCCCATGTGCAGTGGAAAGAAATGCTGCCTGGTCCTGCGTCATCCCCAAGATGGGTTGCAGATCAGACCATTGTGATCCATAGGCTTTTCATTGGCAAATTTTTGGAAGTAGATCACCAGGCCTTTCTTCCTAGTCCTTCTTCGTCTGGAAGCTCCACTGAAACCTGTTCAGCATCCTAGCAGCACTCAATTAGCAGCATAATAATAAGGTCACTACCTAAATATTCTACCAGAACATCAAGATCAACACATCCAAAAATAAAATCATCTAACTTGCCAGTTTTTGTTAATGGAACAAGCATTCTCCCTGTACCCTAGTCTGAAAACTTTGGAGACATCTCTCCTGCTCCTCTCACTTTGTCTGTATCCTTCAGGATGATAGTTGAGTCCAGTAGCTTGGTAGGATTTTAACAGGCAGAGATGATGCAAGTAAGCTTTCAGGCAGAAGGAAGAGCAAGAGTAAAACCAAAGTGTTCAGGAAGTGTTTGGGGTTTATAGGGAGGAAATGCAGTTTGACTGGTACAGTGTCCGTAAGGGAAGTAGTTGGTAATATGGGTTAGACACATAGAAGTAGGAAGGCTGGAGTGGCGGGATAAGAGTGTAGACTTATGTTCAAAGCAAGGAGCCTACTAGTGTAGTATATATATATATATATATATATATTTTAAAAAAAAAACTTGATTGGCACTATTTTTGAAGAGGACTTGCAACAATCGTCAAAGGGAAAAGAAACCAGAAAATAAGGAACTCACCCAGAAGTCCAACTCTACACTTTGTTGTTGTTAGTTGCTGTTGAGTCAATTTTAGCTCATGTTGAACCCACGTGTGTAGAGTAGAACTGTTCTATAGGGTTTTCAAGGCTGTGAGCTTTCAGAAGCAGATTGCCAGGCCTGTCTTCTGAGGCACCTCTGGCTGAGTTTGACCCTCCTACCTCTCAGCTAGTAGTCGAGCACTTATCTTTTGTGCCTCTCAGGGACTCCTGACACTGTACTAGATGAGAAGTAATACATGGGGAGGAGGGAGTCAGATAGTGAAAGGTGAAGAAAAGAGGTATTTTAAAGAAGTTTTTACACAGCAATGTATTAAGGCTAAAGTTGGAAAGGCAAGAAGGCTAACATTGACTTCCTTCTTGAAAAACTACCCTTATCAACAAGTCTTGATTCATATACCACATACGTCCCATCTTTGAGCCACCGCAGCACTTCGTATTTCTCTTGTGGTGATGATGATATTCTTGCTTTAAGTTACAGATTGTTTAGTATTTGTTATATTGACCCTTTTACTAGATTGTAAGATCTTTAAAGGATTTCCCCTACTTGTGTTTTAATTTTCTGTAGCCCTTTATTACTACAGCATATTTTATCAAGTTCGCAATACCTAAATATTTGTTATATAATTAAAGACAAAGAAAAAACACTAATTCTGATTATTCTGAAAGCATACTCAAAGTTTCTGAAATGGACTACGTATAATAAAGACTTGTCTAAGGACAAAGAGTCTATTTTCTAAATCGGAATCTTTGCTGGGAAAATGGACCAGCTAAATATTTCATTTTACTTGGATCCACAATCAACGCCCATGGAAGCAGCAGTCAAGAAATCAAATGACATGTTGCATTGGGCAAATCTGCTGCAAAAGACCTCTTTCAAGTGTAAAAAAGCAAAGATACCACTTTGAGAACTAACATGTGTCTGACCCAAGCCATGGTATTTTCTTTCATTTTTTTTGTTTTGTTGTACTTTAAGTGAAAGTTTACAATTCAAGTTAGCCTCTCGTACAAAAATTTATACATACATTGTTATGTGACCCTAGTTGCCCTCCCTATACTGTGACAACACATTCCCCTCTCCACACCGGATATCCCGTGTCCATTTAACCAGCTCCTGATCCTCTCCGCCCTCTCATCTCGCCTCTGGACAGGAGCTGCCAATTTAGTCTCATGTATCTACTTGAGCTAAGAAGCATACTCTTCACGAGTATCCTTTTATGTCCCATATTCCAGTCTAATCTTTGTCTGAAGAGTTGGCCTGGGGAATGATTTTAGTTTTGGGCTAACAGAGAGTCTGGGGGCCATGTCTTCTGGGGGTCCCTCCAGTCTCAATCAAACCATTAAGTCTGGTCTTTTCACTAGAATTTGAGTTCTGCACCCTACTTTTCTCCTTCTCCCTCAGGGACTGTCTGTTGTGTTCCCTGTCAGGGCCGTCATTGGTGGTAGCTGGGCACCATCTAGTTCTTCTGGTCTCAGGCTGATGAAGTCTCTGGTTTATGTGACCCGTTCTGGCTCTTGGGCTAATACTTCCCTTGTGTCTTTCATCTTATTCTTTCTCCTTTGCTCGAGGTGGTTTGGGACCAATCGATGCATCTTTAATGGCCACTTGGTAACTTTTAAGACCCCAGACGCCACTCACCAAAGTGGGATGTGGAACATTTTCTTAATAAACTTTGTTATACGAGTTGACCTAGATGTCCCCTGAAACCATGGTCCCCAGACCTCCCCCCCTGCTACTCTGTCCCTGGAAGTGTTTGGTTGTATTCAGGAAACTTCTTAGCTTTGGTTTAGTTCTGTTGTGCTGATTTCCCCTGTAGTGTGTGTTGTCCTTCCCTTCACTTAAGATGATTCTTATCTACTGTCTAGTTAGTCAATACTCATCTCCCTCCCTCTCCACTCTCATAACCATCATAGAATGCTTTCTTCTGTGTTTAAATATTTTCTTGAGTTCTTATAATAGTGGTCTTATACAATATTTGCCCTTCTGTGACTGACTAAACTCACTTAGCATGATGCCTTCCAGATTCCTCCATGTTATAAGACGTTTCACAGATTCCTCCATGTTATAAGATGTTGCACAGATTCATCATTGTTCTTTATCGTTACATAGTATTCCACATGAATATACTATGATTTGTTTACCCATTTGTCCATTGATGGGCACTTAGGTTGTTTTCATCTTTTTGGTATTGTAAACAGTGCTGCAATGAACATGGGTGTGCATATATCTATTCGTGTGACAGCTCTTATTTCTCTAGGATATATTCCAAGGAGAAGAATTGCTGGATCGTACAGTACTTCTATTTCTACCTTTTTAAGGAGGTGCCAAATCGATTTCCAAAGTGCTTGTACCATTTTACATTCCCGCCAACATTGTATAAGTGTTCCAGTCTCTCCACAACCTCTCCAACATTTATTATTTTGTGTTTTTTAGATTAATGCTAGCCTTATTGGAGTGAGATGGTATCTCACTGTAGTTTTGATTTGCATTTCTCTAACAGCTGATGATCGTGAGCATTTCTGCATGTGTCTGTTGTCTGCCTGAGTGTCTTCTTTGGTGAAGTGCCTGTACATATCCTTTGCCCGTTTTTTAACTGGGTTATTTGTCTTTTTGTTGTTGAGGTTTTGCAGTATCTTGTAGACTTTAGAGATTAATCCCTGATTGGATTTGTCGTAGCCAAATTTTTTTTCCCAGTCTGTAGGTTTGTCTTTTGACTCTTTTGGTGAAGTCTTTTGATGAGCATAAGTGTTTGATTTTTAGGAGCTCCCGGTTTCTCTTCTGGTGTTTGTGCATTGTTACTTATGGTTTGTGTTCTCTTTCTGCCATGTATTAGGGCTCCTAGTGTTGCCCTGTTTTTTCTTCCATGATCTTTATTGTTTGAGATTTTATATTTAGGTCTTTGATCCATTTTGAGTGAGTTTTTGTGCATGGTATGAGCTACGGGTCTTGTTCCAGTTTTTTACAGATGGATATTCAGTTACGCCAGAACCATTTATTAAAGAGACTGTCTTTTCCCCAGTTAACGGACTTTGGGCCTTTGTCAAATATCAGTTACTCATAGGTGAACGAATTTATGTCTGGAGTCTCAAATCTGTTCCATTGGTCTATGTATCTGTTGTACCAGTACCAGGTTGTTTTGACTACCATGGTGGTATAATACTTCATAAAATCAAGTGGTCTGAGGCCTCCAACTTTCTTCTTCTTCTTCAGTGATGCTTTACTTCTCTGGGGCCTCTTCCCTTTCAGTGTGAAGTTGGTGATTTATTTCTCCATCTCCTTAAAAAACGACATTGGAATTTGGATGGGGATTGCATTGTATCTGTAGATCACTTTGGGTAGAACTGACATTTTTACAATGTTGAGTCTTTCTATCCATGAGCAAGGTATGTTTTTCCACTTATGCAGGTCTCTTTTGGTTTCTTGCAGTAGTGTCTTGTAGTTTTCATTGTATAGACTTTCATGTCTCTGGTTAGATTTATTCCTAAGCATTTTATCTTCTTGGGGGCTATTGCAAATGGTACTGATCTGGTGATTTCCTTTTGGAAGTTCTCTTTATTGTGTAAAGGAATCCAACTGATTTTTGTATGTTTATCTTGTATCCTGATACTTTGCTGAAATCTTCTATTAGTTCCAGTAGTTTTCTTGTGGATTCTTTGGGGTTTTCTGTGTATAAGATCATATCATTTGCAAATAGGAATACTTTTACTTCTTCCTTACCAAATTGGATGCCCTTTATTTCTTGTTCTTAACTTGTTACTCTGGCTAGGACCTCCAGCACAATGTTCAATAAGAGTGGTGATAAACAGCGTCTTTGTCTGGTTCCTGTTCTCAGGGGGAATGCTTTCAGACTCTCTCCATTTAGGATGATGTTGGCTGTTGGCTTTGTATAAATGCCCTTAATTATGCTGAGCAATTTCCCTTCTATTCCTATTTTGCTGAGAGTTTTTATCATGAATGAGTGTTGGACTTTATCAAATGCCTTTTCTACATTAATCGATAAGATCATGTGGTTCTTGTCTTTTGTTTGGTTAATGTGATGGATGACATTGATTGTTTTTCTAATGTTGAACCATCCCTGGTATAAATCCCACTTGATCATGGTAAATTATTTTTTTGTTATGTTGTTGAATTCTATTGGCTAGAATTTTGTTGAGGATTCTTGTGTCAATGTTCATGAGGGATACTGGTCTGTAATTTTTTTTTTTTTTTTTTTTTAGGGTCTTTGCCTGGTTTTAGTATCAGGGTTATGCTGGCTTCATAGAATGAGTTTGGGAGTATTCCATCCTTTTCTATGATCTGAAATACCTTTAGTAGTAGTGGTGTTAACTCTTCTCTGAAAGTTTGGTAGAATTCTCCAGTGAAGCCGTCAAGGACAGGGCTTTTTTTGTTGGGAGTTTTTTAATTACCTTTTCAATCTCTTCTTTTGTCATAGGTTTATGTAGTTGTTCTAACTCTGTTTGTGTTAGTTTAGGTAGATAGTGAGTTTCTAGAAATTTGTCCATTTCCTCTAGGCTTTCAAATTTGTTAGAGTATAATTTTTCATAGTATTCTGTTATGATTCATTTAATTTCACTTGGGTCTGTTGTGATATCACCCATCTCATTTCTTATACAGGTTTTTTGCTTCCTCTCCTGCTTTTCTGTTGTCAGTTTGGCCAGTGGTTTATCGATTTTGTTGATCGTTTTGAAGAACCACCTTTTGGTCTTGTTAACTCTTCCAATTGTTTTTCTATTCTCTATTTCATTTAATTCTGCTCTAATTCTTATTATTTTCTTTCTTCTGGAGCCCCAGGGCTTCTTTTGCTGCTCTCTTTCTACTTGTTCGAGTTGTAGGGTTAATATTTTGATTTTGTCCCTTTCTTCTTTTTGGATATGTGCATTTATTGCTATAAACTGACCTCTGAGCACTGCTTTTGCTGTGTCCCAAAAGTTCTGATAGGATGTGTTCTCATTCTCATATAATTCTATGAATTTCTTTATTCCATCCTTAATTTCTTCTATAACTCAGTAGTTTTTAAGCAAAGTGTTGTTCAGTTTCCATGCGTTCGATTTTTTTTCCTTGCTTTTTCTGTTGTTGATTTCTACTTTTATGGCTTTATGGTCACAAAGATGCTATATAATATTTCAATGCTTTGTATTCTGTTAAGGCTTGCTTTATGGCCTAATACGTGGTCTCTTCTGGAGAATGTTTCATGTGTGTTGGAAAAGAAAGTATACTTGGCTGCTGTTGGGTGGAGTGTTTGGTATATGTCCATGAGATCAAGTTAGTTGATTGTGGCATTTAGATCTTCCGAGTCTTTATTGTGCTTCCTTCTGGATGTTCTGTCCGTCACCAACAGTGGTGTGTTGAAGTCTCTTACTATTACTGTGGAGCTATCTATCTCTCTTTTCAATGCTGTTAGAGTTTGTTTTATGTATTTTCGAGCCCTGTTGTTGGGTGTGTAAATATGTATTATAGTTATGTCCTCCTGGTGTACTGACCCTTTAATCATTATATAGCGTTCTTCCTTATCCTTTGGGTGGATTTTACTTTAAAGTCTATTTTGTCAGAGATAAATATTGCCACTCCAGCTCTTTTTTGAGTGTTGTTTGCTTGATACATTTTTTTCCATCCTTTGAGTTTTAGTTTGTTTGTGTCTTTAAGTCTAAGGTGTGTCTCTTGTAGGCAGCATATAGATGGATCGTGTTTTTTTATCCAATCTGCCACTCTCTGTCTCTTTATTGGTGCATTTAGTCTATTTACATTCAGCGTAATTATTGATAGGCATGAGTTTAGTGCTGTCATTTTGATATCTTTTTTTGTGTGTTGTTGACAGTTTCTTTGTTCCACTTAATTTTCTGTGCTGAGTTGTTTTTCTTTATGCATTTTCTTTTCATCTTTTTCACTGTTGTTGATTTTATGCTTGCTGAGTCTTCACATTTTTCTTGTTTTTTATTTTGATGTGTAGGATTGTTAGTTTCCTTTGTGGTTGCCTTAACATTTACCCCTATTTTTCTAAGTTTAAACAAGTCTATTATTTCTTTATATCGCCTTGACTTTCTCTCCGTATGAAAAATCTATGACTACATTTTTTAGTCCTTCTTTTTCGTTTTAGTGTTGTAATCTTTTACATATTGACACCTCCATTTCTCTACTTTCAGTGTTTTAGCTTTGATTTATTTTTGCGACTTACCTGTCTGGGTTGATGTCTGGTTGCTCTGTCCTGTGTTCTAGTCTTGGGTTGTTATCTCATGTTATTGATTTTCTAACTGGAGGTCTCCCTTTAGTATTTCTTGTAATTTTGGTTTGTTTTTTCCAAATTCCCTAAACTTCTATTTATCTGGAAATGCCCTAGTTTTGCCATCATATTTGAGAGACAGTTTTGCTGGATATGTAATTCTTGGCTGGCAATTTTTTTTCCTTCAAGGCTTTATATATGTCATCCCTTTGCCTTCTTGCCTGCATGGTTTCTGCTGGGTAGTCAAAGCTTAGTTTTATTGACTCTCCTTTGCAGATGACTTTTCATTTACCCCTAGCCACTCTTAAAATTCTCTCTTTATCTTTGGTTTTGGCTAGTTTGATTTTAATATGTCTTGGTGACTTTCTTTGGGATCTACATTATGTGGGGTTCGATGAACATCTTGGATAGATATCTTCTCATCTTTCACGATACCAAGGAAGTTTTCTATCAACAAATCTTCAACAATTCTCTCTGTATTTTCTGTTATCCCCTCCTGTTTTGTGCTCCAATCACTCGTAGGTTATTCCTCTTCATAGAGTCCCATGTAATTCTTAGAGTTTCTTCATTTTTTTAAATTCCTTTATGCAATTTTTCCTCAAATAAGTTGGTGTCAAGTGCTTTATCTTCGCTCTCACTAGTTCTGACTTCTATTGCCTCAATTCTGCTCCTATAACTTTCTATTGAGTTGTCTAATTCTGAAATTTTATTGTTAATATTCTGGATTCTGATTGCTGTCTCTCTGTGGATTCTTGCATCCTATTAAATTTGTCATTATACTCTTGAATAACCTTCTTAAATCCTCTGTTGCTTTTTCTGTGTGTTCCTCAGCTTGTTCTGCATTTTTAATGATCTCCTTCCTGATCTCTTGAAGCGTTCTGTATATTAATCTTTTGTATTCTACCTCTGGTAATTCCAAGAAATTCTCTTCCTCCAGAAAATTTCTTGATTCTTTATTTTGGGAGCTTGCTGAAGCCATCATGGTCTGCCTCTTTATGTGATTTGATATTGACTGCTGTCTCTGAACCATCAATAAGTTATTATATTTATTTATTTTATGTTTGCTTACTGTGTCTAGCTTCTTGTTTTGTCTTGTTTTGATATGCCCAAATAGGCTACTTGTGTGAGCTAGTTTGATTATTGGCACCTTTGAAGCTCTAACATCCTGTCACCAGATGGTTACAGCTGTTACTAGGTATGTGAGCCCAAGAGTGTGTTTACTTTTCTTGTATGAACTCAATTCAGGTGTCCAGGTAGTCGGTCCCCAAGTGCATAGTGTAGGCTCTCACCTATATTCCTAGACAAGCATGGGCATTTGGTGTAGGCACAGGTATCTGGCTGTAGTAGGGGGTCACATGCTGAGAAAGGCAAGGGGGCTAATGGCTGCCCCCGAGTGTCTGGGAGAAAAGCACATCCCTGTTCCCTAGAACACATAGGTGGGTAGGTTTTGCAGCCGGACTATGAGTACCCAATGCTGTTGGCTGTAAGCACTGGGGGGTACCACTTATTCTTGAACCCCTGTTGTGGGTTCAAGCCATGGTATTTTCTTTTTTTTAATTGTACTTTAGATGAAGGTTTATAGAACAAATAGTTTCTCATTTAACAGTTAGTACACATATTATGTTATGACAATGGTTAAAAACCCCACGACATGTCAACACTGTCCCTTTTCAACCTCAGGTTCCCTATTACCAGCTTTCCTGTCCCCTCCTGCCTTCTAGTCCTTGTCCCTGGACAGTTGTGCCCCGTTTGTCTTGTTTAATTTTATGGGGCTGTCTAATCTTTGCAAGCCATGGTATTTTTAATCTCCTCATACCCATGCAAAAACTGGGCACTGAATAAGGAAGACCAAAGGAGAATTGATGCCTTTGAATTATGGTGTTGGCAAAGAATATTGAATGTACCATGGACTGATAGAAGAACAAACAAATCTGTCTTGGAAGAAGTACAGCCAGAATGCTCACTAGAAGCAATGATGGTGAGACTTCATCTCACGTACTTTGAATATGTTTTCAGGAGGGACTGGTCCCTGGAGAAGGACATCATACTTGGTAAAGTAGAGGGTCAGTGAAAAAGTGGAAGACCCTCAATGAGCTGGACTGACACAGTGGCTGCAACAATGGGCTTAAACATAGCAATGTTTGTGAGGACCGGGCAGTGTTTCGTTCTGTTGTACATGGGGTCACTATGAGACAGAACCAGCTCGAAGGCACCTAACAACAATCTAACAAATATGTCTCTAATAAGAGAAGAGAAGGTAAACACCATTTTAATGGTGATAGACCTGAGGGAAATGTGTAATTTGCAAGAAAATCAAACCACAGAAATATCTAGGGTATATAAATAGGGGTCTTTCTAAATATCGTATGGCGTGCCAGAAGTTGCCCTTTATACACAATTTCTTTAGAAATACTTAGTTCCATGTTGCTTTTGCTAATGCAGAAATAATAATAATAGGTTCTGCCACTACTCTGTACAGCTTGAGTAAATATCGGAAAACAGTAGAATGTAAGTCTAGAAATGCAGATTTCAGCCCAATTCTGGAGTACCTTGAATGTCAGCTTTGGAATTTTATTTAATAAGCAGTCAGAAGCCAATGAAATTTGTTAGTGGTGGTTGGTCAGTTTTGAGACTGTGAACACCGTATCAGAGATGTAGTTTCAAGAAAATTAACCAAACAGCAGGGAGTAGGATGGATTAGAAAGAGAACCTAGAGGTAAGGACTTACCTTGTCTGTCTAGAGTCTACCAAACCTGTTGCCTTGGAGTTGATTCTGACTTACAGTGACCCTATACGACAGAGTATACTGCCCTGTAGGGCTTCCAAGGCTGTAATCTTTATGGAAACAAACTGTCATGTTTCTCCTGCAGAGCGGCTGATGTGTTTGAACTGCCAGTCTTTCTGTTAGCAGCCGAGCCCTTTAACCATTGCAACACCAGGTCTGCTTTATAATAGTCTAGGAAAAGGGTCAAATAAACTAAAGTGGTAGTAGAAATAATGGAAAGGAGGGAAATGGTGCAAGAAGTATTACAAATGACTTAGCAATTGACCTGTAAATAGTTATGATGGTCAGGGTTAAGGAAAAGCAAAAATAGCTTCTAAAGTTTTGACCCAGGGAAAGGAGACAGTAACACTACGAACAAGACAGAGAATTCGCCAGGAGGAGTTAGAAAGGCTACTCGATTTACTCCTGTGAAAACAAGGTTTTTCTTACCTCCCTATTGTTCCTTCTCGGTCTTACACATTGGTTTCATCTAGGATGCAGAACTGGGCTAGAATTCAAGCAAATCTTCCAAAAATCTAAGAATGTAACAGTCTTGTGTTTATATTAATAGCTATCATTTAGTAGGTCTATACTATGCAGTATGCAAAATACCGCAGATACACTATCTCATTTAATCCTTTCAAAAGCCTTACAGAAGAGAAAACTGGTATTTAGATTAATAAAGTAATTAGACTACAGCATACTTTTTTTTTTTTTAGGCAGGAGAGGCATATTTTATTTCTCCAGTGACATATGACATATGTACAGTTGAATATAAATTAAAGGCCTGCTTGTATACTAAAACCAGGTCCTTTGGGTGGTTCAGTCAAAGAGGTAAGACCACCAGCTGGCTCACAAGAGAAGGGTCCACTCCTTGGCCCAGGTTTTGGAATTTTGCCAGCTTTGAGCTCATCAATAACTTCTTCAATATCCTTAGGTGTCAGATCCTCATAGTAGTTGTCATTTATTTGAACCATTGGTGCGTTTACACAGGCACCTAAACATTCCACCTCTATAAGAGTGAACAGTTTGTCAGGTGTAGAATCCCCAACCTTTATTCCAAGCTTTCTCTGAATGGCCTCCAATATGCTGCCAGAATCTCGAAGCACGCAAGGTGTGGTCTTGCAGACCTGAATGTGATACTTTCCAACTGGCTTCCGATTATACATTGTATGAAAAGTTGCTACTTCATATACTGTCATTGGAGGTACTTGTAAAATTTCTGCAACCTTATTCATAGCAGAGATGGGAAACCATCCATTCTGTCTCTGTGCTAAATCCAAGACTGGAAGCACAGCTGCTGCTTTATGCCCTTCTGGATAGTTCTTTACAATTGCCTCTATCCTCTTATAGTTTTCTGGTGTAAAATCAAATGGAGTATCTGGATTATTCTCAGGAGTATCTTTGTGCACAAATAAGGCTCCTTCAGCTCCATTCTGCACAACTGTCTTATGCAAATTCCTTATATGTCTTCCCCACGGGGCTGTGAGGCCAGCCACTCTGGCCCGGAGCGCTGCAGAGAACAACATGGCAGGCTAAACTGTTCACCTTTCCTACAGAATACGTATTTTAAGTGGCATAACTAGATGTCTTAGGCTGGGTTTTCTAGAGAAGTAAAATCAGTAAAGCTTATAAATATATATAGAGAGAGATTTATACCAAGAAAATGGCTCATGCGGTTGTAGAAGCTGGAACATCCCAAGTCCATGGGTCAGGATAGAGGCTTCTCCTGATTCACGTAGCCGTAGGAGCTGGCAAACCAAGATCAGTAGGTCAGACAGCAGGGGCTCTTGCTCACAGGCTGCGAAGATCAATGAATCCCAAGATCAGCAGGCAAGACTGCAGGCAAGCTGCTAGCTCAAGTCCTAAGAACCAGAGGTCAGACGAACAGGAGCCAGCTGCAGGATCCAGCACTAGCAAAAAGCCCACAAGCCTTGCCAGAATGTCCACTTATATACAACGCAGGCCACATGCCCAAGGAAACTCCCTTTCAAATGATTGACTGCTCACAGCAGATCCCATCATGCAGGTAATCACAACATTGTATGATTGCCAAACCACTGAGGATCATGACCCAGCCAAGTTGACACATAACCTTAACCATCACACTAGATTTTACCTGACTCTAAAGCCCAATGGATCTTAAAAAATATGCAGTGTATACTCCAAAGTCACAAAGATATTTTCCTATGTTTTCTTCTAGAAACATTACATTTTAGTTTTTATGTTTGGGTCTATGATTCATTCAAGTTCATTTTTGCATATGGTATGAGGAAAGATTGAAGTTAATTTTTCCTCCTATGGATATCTAGTTGTTCTTGTACAATTTGTTGAGAAGACTATCCTTTTCCCCTTGAATTACCTTGACAAATTTGTGGAGAATCAATAGATCGTGTATGTGGTAGCAGCAATGGCTTCCTGAACTTTGGATTGTAGCTACAGTATTTTTTGTTTTGTTTTGTTTTAATTTTTAACTTTAACAGCTCTATTGGCAGACTCTTGATTCCTTACCCTCCTGATTATGGGGAGGTAATTATCTTGGAAGATCAGTTTTATGGTGTCCAGGAAATCATTCCTGGATACGAGCTTATATTTCAGCCTTCCAATCCTTCGGGTGAATTTCTAGTCATCTAATCCTCTGTGTTAAATCCCTTTCTGCTTAAAATACCTTGGATGGATTCTTTTTCCAGTGTGGAACCCTGCCTGATACACATGGTCAGGACAGACATTCAACAAAAGCCTAAGTAGCCAGTAATCAGCGGAAGAAGAGATAAACCGGCAGTTCAGGGATGAGGAATTAAGTCTTTGGGGAGAAAAGTGTGCCAGACAGAGTCTCCGTCACAAGAAAACAAGGCACCACCCTAGTTATCAGGGAACTGGAATACCACCTTCAGAACAGGCCATGCTGCAATGCAGCCAGTGCATTGAGTTGGTAAACCTTTATCCTGGGCTCTTGATGTTCCTCTTTTTCCCTTTGCTTAGGAAAAAGTTTGTTCCCAAAGCACAGGGCAAGACTACACCTTTAGCTCTAGTTGGAGCTATCTCAACAATGACGATTAGAGGGAGGCAGGAACAGGGAAATACGCAGAGTAGTTTAAAGCTTTAGAGAATAATTTCAATGTGAAAAAAAGGTAAAACTACTTCATTTAGCACATAGTGGATACATGGTACTTACTACGCTAAGATGTGGAATACATACATAGCTCTAACTGTATTTTTCTTCATATATTATTGAGAATTGTAAGTAGCCAGAGAAGTCATCTAGTCTACCCTGCTCCAGTTTAGAAAGCCCTTCTATGTTACTGACTAAGTATCCCACTTCTGCTTCAACAGTTCGAGTGATAGAGTTCATTACTTCACAAACTTACCTATTCCATTTCTCTAATTATCAGAAAATTCTTTCTTATGTTGAGCACCAAATTATCTCTCTGTAATTTTTTTCCCTGTTGGACACTCAGACCCAAACTTCTGAGAGTGAGTATATGGTTTCTTACTACCTCTGTTTCCAAGTATCTTTGGTATTCATTCCCACTCTTAAAAGGTACTGCTATTTCGTTTTAAGAAATTACCTCCCTTCCATTGCGACAACAGACAAAACTATTGTGTATGGTTTTCAAAAGAGAAGATCTATGCACCTACCTCTGACTAGGTAAGAAAAGGGCAAAATCCTTCCTTTCCCTGCCTCATAAAGCCAGACATGGGCATGCGACCTAGCCTTGACCAGTCATAAACTTTCTCTTGAGATTTTTAATCTTGAATGTGGCATGATTAGAAGGGATAGTTGAAGGTCATTCAGCACAGTCGTTTGCAGACTGCATGTTTCTGCTGTGGGACGGGGGCTGTATACTCTGTTTCCAAATCAACTCATGTTCTCTTGGTCACTGTTCCTTTCCTAACCTGGTTCTCTAATGTCAAATCTAAGTGCCCTCATAGCCTTCCAATGCTTTAATTATGTTAGAGTTTGTTTTCATTTTTTACAATTTAAATCTCTAACCAAAACACTATATATGAAAGGGTGGGTAGATTTTCCAGAAGTGTCTATTCTCTTCTTATCTTAGTTACAGACATTTTGGTTGTAACAGACAGAACCCACTCTATCTGACTCAAAAAAAGACAGTTTTGTTGGAGAAGTATGAAGATACCTCAAGGCACTAAGGATAGGAATTAGAGCCGAGTCTGAAGGAACTGGAGCTGGGAAATGGGAAGTTAGGAACTCTGGTGTTCTTTCGGTATCTCAAGGACCGCATGTTTTCCTTCATATTTGTGTCTCTCTTACGGTTTCACTGCTCTTTTCTGCACATGTGTTCTTGTCTCTTGTCCTGATGGGTTCCTGTTTAAGCATCTTGTATTGACTGTCCATGACCTTTTAGCTCAACCTACCATCAAGTGACTACGGTGCATTTGACTCAGGCCCTGGTCTTTTCAATCACCTCATATGCATGTGAAAGTTGGACAATGAAAAAGTAAGACAGAAGAAGAATTGATGTGTCCAAACTGTGGTGTTAGCAAAGAATATTGAATATACTGTGGATTTCCAGAAGAATGAACAGATCAGTCTGAGAAGAAATACAACCAGAATGTTCCTTAGAAGTAAGAATGGTGAGACTTCAGCTTGTTTATTCTGGACACTTGATCAGGAAAGACCAACTGCTAGAAAAGGACATCATGGTTGGTAAACTAGAGGGCCAATGAAACCAAGGGAAACCTCAATGAGGTAGATTGACACAATAGCCACAACAATGGACTCAAACATACCAATGATCATGAAGATGACACAGGACCAGGTGACAGCTACTTCTGTTATACGTAAGGTTGCCATGAGTCAGAGCTGACTCGACAGCAACTAACAGTAACAACCATCAAGTGACTATAACTCCATGTCTCTTAGTTCATATAATCAACAGAGAAAAATTTGCTCTCTGACCACCAAGTAGATTGGCTGGCTTTGGGTTAGGTAGTCACCCTTGGTCAAATCACTAAGGGAAGAGGGAAGTTAATTGTATATCCTTTTGGAGGCAGTGAGTGGGACAGGTCAAGATGGAAGGTGGAGTTGGGAGTACCTGGCAAATTGAATGATCGTTTTAATACATTGTTGATGGGTAAATGAAACCCACAAGGCCAGACACTGAAAAACTGTAGTGTGGGAATTAACAGTTATCATCTTCTAAGAATTACCCAGAATTTCTTACGCACTAAGAATAATCTTTTTCACCAAGGAAAGAAGTCACCGTGATTCTAGTCATCAGTTGCTCCTGGGAGGTTGATAGAAACCTATCCTCTCTCCTTGATGGCTCTCTCATATTCCAGTGTTTCTCAGAGTGATGCCATGGATCACATGCATTGGAATCTCCTGAGAAGCTTGTTTAACATGGAGATAGATTCCTGGGATTCACTCTAGATCTACTGAACCAGCATTTCTGCAGGGGCAGGAGAGGAAATAACTAGGCATTTGCACTTTAAACGTATTTTCTAGGTGAATCTCATGTACGTTAACATTTGAGAACCACTAAGCCAGACTGGAAGTTACTTGAGGGCCGGGGGTCATGTTTATCTTGTTCAAGATTGAATCCCTAGAACATGGCCTCGCACAGAGAAGATATATATATATATATATATATATAGTGGGGGGGGGGCACTGAGATACTGTTTATTTTCAGTAAATAGATGAATAGACCAGGAGATTCTCTTGGATAATATTAATAATATCATTTAACATGTATATAGCAATTTGCCCTTATCACAAAATGTTTCTATATATTAACTCATTATAGTCTCACAAAAGTTTTGCATAAAAATGGATGATAGGGACTGGAAAGTTTAAGTGACTTGTACAAACCCACAGAGTAAATGAATAGTGGCATGAAGACTAGAAAAACAGAATTATGTCAGTTCATTTATTCTTTCTACCATGCTTTGCTATTCCCCTAAATTCTCAATAGAATACTGGCTTTCTGTTTTTGCTAAAAAAGCCTTCATCAAATATTTTGTAATAACATTAAAAAAGTCTTGACTTCCAAACTTTGGATACAAGAATGCCTTTTGATAATGGATCCTTGTTCTGTGTGTATTTACCCTCCCCTTTCACTCAAATGTGAACCTATTTCTGAGGGAAACCTCTCTTTCAAGTTAGGGAAATAGATTCAATTACGTAACTCCCTTTTAATTTCTCAGCATTTATATATAATGCAAGGAAATTAAATCATCTGAGACCAGCACCTGCATTCATTTTATCTTCAACACATAGAAGATATCTGATAAATTAATGATCTATCTCCTACATCAACAATATAATTCTTATTATATAAAAATACATAACAATAGTGATGAGGTTTAACTTGTAATTACTGACTGAATCATAGCCTCATAGTGATTGCATCATAGACTCAAGATTATTACATCACCAAATTATGTCTATCAATTAGTAATAATATTCATAAGTTTTTAAAAAACAGCCCATATTGTTCTGCTTTTAGTAGCTACTTGCATTCTTCTTTGCTTTAGCAGTTGTGCTGTTCTTCCCATCAGTCTTACTTTTCAATTTTTCTTCCCCAAATGGTATAAGTAGAGATTTTGTGTTGTGTATAAGCCCAGCTTCAATCATTTTCTTTTCAGACCATTCTGAGGTAGAAATATTTGTCTATATTTAACCCTGCTATTCATTTTTCTGTTAATGACTTCTATTACATTTCATAATATTGCCTTGGGCAAATCTGCTGCAAAAGACCTCTTCAAAGTGTTAAAAAGCAAACATGTAACTTTGAGGACTAAGATGTGCCTGATCCAAACTACGGTATTTTCAATTGC
This sequence comes from Dugong dugon, assembly GCA_030035585.1. Classification (NCBI taxonomy): domain Eukaryota; kingdom Metazoa; phylum Chordata; class Mammalia; order Sirenia; family Dugongidae; genus Dugong; species Dugong dugon. The sequence goes on from CM057465.1 coordinate 20,335,970, forward strand.
CTCATATGCATGTTAAAGCTGGACAATGAATAAGGAAGACCAAAGAATTGATACATTTGAATTATGGTGTTAGTGAAGAATATTGAGTATACCATGGACTGCCAGAAGAATGAACAAATCTGTCTTGGGAGAAGTATAGCCAGAACGTTCCTTAGAAGCAAGGATGGTGAAACTTCATCTCACGTACTTTGGAAGTGTTATCAGGAGGGATCAGTCCCTGGAGAAGGATATTAGGCTTGGTAAAGTATAGGGTCAGTGAAAAAGAAGAAGACCCTCAACTAGACGGATTGACATAGTGGCTGCAACAATGGGCTCAAGCATACCAACGATTGTAAGGATGGCACAGGACAGGGCAGTGTTTCATTCTGTTGTACAAAGTGTCACTATGAGTTGGAACTGACTTGATGGCACCTAACAACAATAACAACTCCAACATACAGTAAACACTCAATACATTTTTGTTAAATGAATGAATAAATCTGAAGAACCTTTCATTCTTTTTATTTTCAAATTAACATCCTAGTTCCTTCAAAATTTCCTCTGAGGAAATGGGTTCCAGAGTTACATTCTAGTCATCCTCCTCTACAAAATTTTAGTTTTTTAGTGTCCTTCTTAAAGTATGGCACTAAGATGTGAACACACTGCTCCAAATTTTGAATAACCAGCAAAGTTTACTCCAGACGTTCTTCTATCACTACAGCCTAGGATGGTATGAGCTTTTTTGGCAGACATGCCTTAGCATTGGATCACATTCTGTTTGCAGTTAACTAACATTCCCATGTCTTCACCCAGAAACTGATGTTAATTCAATTCTACTCATCTTTGCACTTGTGCAGTTGGTGTTCTGAAACTGTGTAAGGACTGACTGAAAGCGATCTTCTTTCATGGAATCTGATTCCTTTTAGAGCAAATACATTTGCATTGATGCCTGTGATATCTCAGTTTTGCTACTATGGAAACACTGTTGGTTGTTACTATTTTTTTTTCAACTATTCAGCTATTACATTTCCCATCAACTTATCCCTCTTATCTTCCAACTGGTGTACAACAGGAAAGTGTCCTTTAAAAAAAAAAAAAAACTGAGATTATTTTTTTCTAGGTCATTTAAATCTTTCTTTTGATAGATACGACTATTTGTGGAAAGAAAAATACCTAGAGAGTGATGACAGGGTAGTAGGCCTGGGTACTGTCCCATCTACTAGTTCTGTGATCTTGGACAATTAAATAAAACTCTGTGCCTCGTTGTACCACCTGTGTGAAAGGAGGATGATGATGATCTACGTCTGCTATGCAATAAGGTTATGATGAAGTTCAATGGAGAATGAAAGTACCAACGGAGTATTGATATAAGACAAGGAAAATAGCCAGAAATGCTAAACTGAGTTGAATCCGACTAGCTTCTCTTAGGCTGTACTTCTTTCCTTTAAAGTTCCATAGTATAGAGAACTGGTCTGGAATTTAAGATACCTGATTTCTAACCCTGATTTTCTCACTAACTAGTTGAGTGACCTTGGGCAAATAATGTAACCTGATAGGCTTTATTTTCTTAATCTAAAAAAATCAGTAGGATTTGCCTATATACTTTCTAAGATCCCTCTCAGCTACAAAGTGTTATAATTCAAAGACAAAGGAAATTGAACACAGAGAAGAAACACATGCATTTGAATAATAATTTAAAAAATCTGTCATCCTGGCCCATGCTCAAGAATAACCCAGATCTTACTTACACATTGGTCTTCATTAAGGAACATGTCTGGTGACTTTTATAATTATTAGGCTATTTGCCCTGTATTTCAAATATGAGCAGAGGTGTAGTCCCTGTAAGAGCTAAAGGTTAAAAGAGTCCTAAAGCACCAAACTGAAACCAGCAAGGTTTGAGTAATTCAAAGAACCGCTTGATCTAAATAGTTTTCCACTTACTAAATATGAGTTTTGTAGCCCAGACCACCACCCAAAACCCGTGAGTACTAGAGATTTTAATAACAGTAACGTATCTTGCTTAAAATAAAAACAGTTGATTTTTTTTATGTGAGGCTTAAAACTTGCAGACATTAGCTATCAGTTATTTTTTCTTTTCCTTAGAAAGAAATGCATCACTTGGACTTTTAAAATATCTAAGTGCTAAGAAAGGAACCTAATTTAATATGAGCAATAGAAAAGAATGATAGGTTAGGACATTAATTCAAGTTCCTTTTATAAAGTATTTTGACCGAAAAAAATGATTAAACGTTTAGAACAAAATAAAATTAATATCTTATTCACAACCCCACTGTATTGTAATATAACTACTTTTTTCATTTTTGTTTATTATTTTCTTAATGTACAGGTATATATTTGAGTTTCTTAGCTTTTGGAGATTAATAACCCTCAGAACTTCCTGGGGAGAGTCCATCATCCACAGGAAGAGAATATAATTGAGGAAAATCTTCAGAGATTTGGCTTAGCAGCTTCCAAAACATCACTCTCTCGGTTTTCCCTCCAGCTCCTTTTTAGTTTCTTTTGCAGGTTTCTTCTTATCCTTCTTATCTCTAAATGCTGCAGCACTTCAGGACTCAGTTCTAAGACCTTTTATTTGTTATATCCTGCTAATTTCCACAGCTTTAAATTTCACCTATCTGCTGCTGACACTCACATTTATAATTTTAACCCAGAGCTTCCCACTTGGAACTCCAGACCCTTGTATACATCTGCTTACCAGACTCCTTTACCTGAGAGTATCTAAACAAATGTCTTGGGTCCCCCCAAAACTGACTGTATCCTCAGGCTGCTAAACCCATTGCCGTCGAGTCAATTCCAACTCATAGTGACCCTATAGGACAGAGTAGAACTGCCCCATAGAGTTTCCAAGGAGTGCCTGTGGATTCAAACTGCTGACTTTTTGGTTAACAGCTGTAACTCTTAACCACTATGCCACCAGGGTTTCCCCCAGGCTGTTACATTTCAGTAAATAGCAGATCATTTCTTCTGGATGCTCAGTCCAAAAATCTTGGAGTCCTTCTTGACACCCTTTTCACGTATCTAACCTCCAATGTGTAAGCAAACCCTGCTAGCTCTACCTTTAAAATATATTCAGAATCCAAATACTTCTCACTTTCTCCCACTACCACCTCTTTCCAAACCGTAATCATTTATTACCTGGATTGTTGTAATAACCTCCTAACTTGTCTCTTTGCTTTCCTCCTTCCCCTCCCAAAGCCTATTCTCAACAAAACAGTCTTAAAACATAAATTACATCAAAACCCTGCAATGTCATCTCATCTCACTCAGAGTGAAATCCAAAATCCTTGCTGTATCATACAAGGCCCTATAAGATCTGCACTCCTCCACCACTAATCTGACCTCATCTCTCAACACTAGCACTTCCCTCCTCCCACACCAGCTGTACTGGCCTCCTTTGTTCCAAGCACGATCCCACCTTGCACATTCCCACTCTGGGTTTTTGCACTTGCCATTCCCTTCTCCCTTGGATATCTACTGGCTTACTCCCTCCCATCATTCAGATGTCTGCTCAAATGTTTCCTTATTACCACCCATATATGACATGGAGCATCATCCACCTGTCCCATTCACTCTCTGTCCCATTTTACCTTGCTTCGTTTTTCTTCTTAGCACCTTATGGATTGAATTGTGTCCTCCAGAAAGTCATGTTGAACTCCTAACCCCTGTGCCTGTAAATATTACCCTGTTGGAAATAGGGTTTTTTTTTTTTCTTTTTCAGTTATGTTAATGAGGTCATACCAGAGTAGGTTGAGTCCTAAACTTAATCTCTTTGAGTGGTGCTTATAAAAAGATCAGAATAGACCCCAGACACGCATAGGGGAAAGACAGGTATCAAGTGAAGATCTTTCTACAGGCTAAAGAATTCCAAGGATGCCCAAGGCTACAAACAGGGAAGGACCTTCCCCTAGAGCCAGTGCCCTGATTTGGACTCTAGGCTCCAAAACCATGAGACAATAAAGTCTTGTTCTTCAAAGCCACCCACTCGTGCTGTTTGGGTTACGGCAGCAGTGGGTAACTAAAACAGCACCCATCACTAACCAACACATTACATATTATTTGCTTCTTGTCTGTCTTCTTCAGCTACAATGTAAACTTTATAATGTCTGTTTTGCTCATTATTATATCCCCATCACTTAGAACAGTAAGTCCTCATTAAATGTTTGTTGAATGAATGAATGAACAAACTAGCTGCTCTTAGCAGAGACTTGACAAAATATATATGAGCAGATAAAAAGTAAATAAGCCATTTATTGACTAAAGCTATAAACATGACCGGATACAGTAAAAACTAACTAGAGTTGTATATGGCTGAATCTCACAAATACAATGTTGAGCAAAAATGTAAGTTGCAGAAGAATATGTATAACAAGATATCATTTATACATTAAAATAACTAAAATCTTACATATTGTGCAATATATGTACATATATGTATGTGTCTATAATATATATGTATGTGTGTATATCTAACAATATACACAGAGAGAGGAAAGAGATGATGCATGGAGATGATAAATACCAAATTCAGGCTACCAGATAGTAAAAGATTACCTACTGGTTGGGACAGGGGCACAAATGTTCATGATAATACTCTAACTTTTTGTACGTTCAAATTTTTAAACAATGTTATGTAGACTTTACTGAAAAATGCTAAGGGATCAAAGGAGAGAATTTATATCCCCCAGACAACACAATGGAATAAAATTCTCATTACATACCACTGTTTCCCTCATAGATCTTCTTTGCTGTGGAGTATCAGATCTCTACCTTGTTTTTCCTTTAACTTTTTATTTTGGACAATTTCAAACACATAAGAAATGTAGAGACAGTAGAATATTAAACCTCCATGTACTTGGAATTCTTCTTCCTGTTAAGATGCAATAACAGGGATTAGATTTATCCTCTTGCCTGAAACCATGGAAAAAAGGAAAAGAACACATGAAGTAACAGTTTTCAAGACAATGGACATCAGGTAATGGAGAACAGTGATCCCTAAGAGAAGGGAAAACAAACGAGATGAGCCTTACTGTGTCCCTAGCCTACTGTCTGGAGAAAATTTCTAGGCCTTGGAGCAGAGAGGGGGAACCCAGTGAGTATTGCTGTTATTGCGGACATGTTCTTTAGGGGCCAAATGAACAGCGAAAATTTCAGAAACATTCCTCATGTGTGGGTGACAAAAAAAGGTCTCATTTACAGGCAAGCAGCAGAGCTCAGAAGCAGGTCTCAGTTAAGCGTGATGCAAGAGGGGGCTTTCTGTCCCATTCCCAAGAACTAACATGGCTTTCTCCCCTGTTATCCCCTCCCCATCTATGCTTTAGCCCCTGGGAAGATAAGAATTATCAAGGGATACATAAGCCAAAGTTTGAATGATTCTCTATGCTGTTTTGTAGGAAGTTCTCTTACCACAAATAAAATGACATTTTGAAGAAAGGATTCTTTTCAAAAGAGTGAGTAATCGATAAACTGAGATTTTCAGAGATCTTTGTTTTCACCATTCCTCATATGATATGGAGCAGGAAAACATTGATATTAAAATACCTTTGCTGCTTAAGGAAACCAAACCTCTACAGCATCCTGGGCCATGATCCTCTTTGCAGATACCTTCCTGAAACTTCATGCTCAGTTTGTAGATTCATATTTCTATCCTATTTGTTATGGATTAAATATATGTCGGAACGCTAACCCCTATACCTGTGGTTATAATCCCGTTTGGAAATAGAGTTTTCCTTTTCATGTTAATGAGGCCAATCACTTTTGAGTTACAAAAAGATCAGATTAAACACAGAAGCAGGCACAAATGGGGGAAGAAAGATGCCACATGAAGATCATCTAGGGACCAAGGGGCACCACAGGGGCTACAGACACTGAAAGAGACAAGGACCTCCCCCTAGAGCTACATGCTGAATTCAGACTTTTGACCTCCTAAATTGTGAGAAAATAAATTTCTGTTCTTTAAACTCACCCACTTGTGGTATTCCTGTTATAGCAGCACTAGGAAAGTCAGACACTATTTCTAGATAATACTATAAAAGTCCTGTCCCTAGTACATATTTTGCGTGTCACCTCAAAGTCTTTTTTTCTTTTTGTAATTTATTTCATTTTTGATGTTGTTAAGAATATACACAGCAGAACATACACCAATTCAACATCTCCTACGTGTACAATTTGGTGACATTAATTACGTTCTTTGAGTTGTGCAACCATTGTCACCTTCCTTTTCTGAGTCGTTCATCCTCCATTAACATAAACTCACTGCCCCCTTAGTTTCCTATCTAGTCTTCAAGTTGCTGTGATCAATTTGATCTCATATAGATAGATCTTAAAAGAGCACAATGCTCAAGGCAGATGTTCTTTACTAGTTAAGCTAAACTGTTATTTGGTTTTTAAAAAAGACTTCAAGGGATATTTTTGGTTTAAGGCTTAAGATTAATTCAGGACAATAGCTTCGGGAGTTCATCCAGCCTCCATGGCTCCAAGAAGTCTGGAGTCTATGAGAATTTGAAATTCTGTCCTACATTTTCCCCCTTTTGATCAAGATTCTGCTATAGAATCTTTGATAAAAATGTTTGGTAATGACACCCAGGCACCATCCAGTTCTTCTGGTCTCGTAGCAAAAGAGGCAGTTGTTCATGGAAGCAATCAGTCACACGTTCCATTTCCTCCTCCTATTCCTGACTCTCCTTCCTCTGTTACTCCAGGCAAACAGAGACCAATTGTTGTGCGTTGGATGGCTGTTTTCAAGCTTTTAAGACCCCAGGCACTACACAAAGAACTAAGGTAGAGCAAAAGCACTAAACCGTGATTAGGCCAATTAACTGGGATGTCCCATGAAACCATGAACCTAACCCTCCAAATTAAGGAACCAAATCCCATTAGGTGTTCAGTTGTACATAAGTAGCCTCAGCAGCTCCTTTTTAAAAAATTTTGTCATTGTTGTAAATACGGAGCTGTAGTGGTGCAGTGGTTAAGATCTATGGCTGCTAACTAAAAGGTCTCAGCAGTTTGATTCCACCAGCTGCTCCCTGGATACCCCATGGGGCAGTTCTTCTCTGTCCTATAGGGTTGCTATGAGTTGGAATCGACTCGATGGCAATGGGTTATGGGTTGTAAATACATCTATCGTACAACTTTTGCCAATTCAACTTTTTACAGGTGTCAAAGTCTTCTTAATGCCATTTTGGGGCATGTGGTATCACTTTACTATTCATTCAACAAATTCGTATTGAGAATCTAGGAGCTGTGAGGAATGGAAACTTCAGTAAGACACCGAGCCTTACCTCAAAGAACATATAGTCTAGAGGGAGAAGTAAGACAAGTATATAAATAACTATAATAAAGAGTACAACATAAGAACTATAAGAAAGTGCTTGCAGGAGGTTCAGGATTTGGAAGGGGTCTTAATGGTCAAGTAGCCTTTCTTCCTCATTTTAGAGATGAAGAAACTAAAAGAAAAAGGTTAAATGATTCATTCTGTGTGGTATAATCTATTCACACAAAACACCACGGTTGGCTAGATAGAACAGTGAACTTAGGGTCAGAAGCCTGGCAGTGGTTTTGGGTTTCAGTCCTTACTAGCTCTCATAAAAGACAGATGACTGAACTTTCTTGAGCCTTAGTTTCCTCAGCTATGGAACTGGGATGGTGGCACAGTGGTTAAAGAGCTCAGCTGTACCCAAAAGGTCGGCAGTTCGAATCCACCATCTGCTTCTTGGAAACCCTATGAGGCAGTTCTACTCTGTCCTATAGGATCACTATGAGTCGGAACCGACTTGATGGCAATGGGTTTTTTTTTTTTTTTTTTGGTTTATTGTGGTTGGCATACAGATCAAATGAGAAAATGAAAAGATTTTGTAGACTATGTGGCAATATAAAAATGTACAATATTACTACACTTAATTAACTGCAGAACAGGAAATAGAACCCAAACCTCCAAACTTTGATACCCTTTGTTTATCATGTGTTGACGTGAAATGCCCTCCGTGAACTTCTCATATATAGTTTAGGCAAGTCACCTGGTTGCATAGTTAAAGTAGAATATAATTTTTGATCACAGCATACATACGTTGTTTATGTGAATTGTATGACTATTCCTCACCTGTTTGAATTATATAAAGAAAAACAAACCAGATGCTCTCACTAGGAAACTTTCTTGGATAATTCGCGCAGTAACACAGGATAAGAACTGTGTCCAACATTTCTCACTCTTAGGTTGTATTTTCAGCCTGTTTATTCTGGCTTCTTCCTTAGAAGTAGTGTCAGTGTTGAATAAAATTCAAGCAATTAAAAAGAAAAATAAACACGAGAAACTTGTAGAGTGAACACATCCTTGAGACACTTTGAGAGAAGTTAAGTGATAACATCAATATAATATTGTTACTTCTTTGATCTGCTAAATATTTAAGTGATATAATCAGTTTTATATTTTTCTTTCCAGTTGTTGCATGTAGCAACAAAACAAGAAATGAGTTAACTGCAAGAGCTTTTGTCCTCTTCCTCACTCCATTAGACTCCTTCCTCTTTGGATAGGAATGAAAAGAGGAAACTAAGTTTATTTTTACATGTATTACTGTATGATGTAAGAAGGGTATTTTAGAGGTAGTATGGTGGGTGAAGTGGAAAAACATGCAATTTAGACTTAAAGGGTACTAGGTTTCAGTTTCCCATCTGACTTTTGTGAGACTTGACTCACGTAACCTTTTTAACCTAAAGTTTCTTCACCTGTAAAATGTGGAGACAAAGGAGGTATATGGCAAATCTCTGTACCTTCTACACAATTTTTCTGTAAACTTAAAACTGCTCTAAAAAATAAAGTATATTTAAAAAAAAAAAGGAGACTAATAAAACCTACCCCTTGGGTTGTCAGAGGAAGGGGATACTTCGTGGTTTAAAATCAGGAAAGGTTTGGGTCAGGGCTTATCCTTTCTCCATACTTATTAAATCTGTATCCTGAGCAGGTAATCCGAGAAGAAGATTATTGAAGAAGAAGAGACATCAGGATTGGAGGAAAGCTCATTAACAACCTGTGATATGCGGATGATGCAACCTGGCTTGCTTAAAGTGAAGAGGACTTGAAGCACTTACTGATGAATATCAAAGACTACAGCCTTCAGTATGGATTACATCTCAACATAAAGAAAACAAAAATCTTCACAACTGGACCAATAAGCAACATCATGATAAATGGAGAAAATATTGAAGTTATCAAGGATTTCATTCTACTTGGATCCACAATCAACGCCCACAGTAGTAGCAGTCAAGAAATCAAACGATGTATCATATAGGGCAAATCTGCTGCAAAAGACCTCTTTAAAGTGTTAAAAAGCAAAGATGTCACTTTGAGGACTAAGGTACACCTGACCCAAGCTATAGTATTCTCAATCACCTTGTATGCATGCAAAAGCTGGACAACGAATAAGGAAGAATTGATGCATTTTAATTATGGTATTGGCGAAGACTATTGAATATACCATGGACTTCCGAAGAATGAACAAATCTGTCTTGGAAGAAGTACAGCCAGAATGCTCCTTAGAAGCAAGGATGGTGAGATTTTTGTCTCACGTGCTTTGGGCATGTTATCAGGAAGATGGGTCCCTGGAGAAGGACATCATGCTTGGTAAAGTAGAGGGTCAGCAAAAAAAAAGAGGAAGACCCTCAACGAGATGGACTGACACAGTGGCTGCAACAATGCACTCAAACATAGCAACGATTGTGATGATGGAGTGGGACCGGGCAGTGTTTCATTCTGTTTCACATAGGGTCAGAACCAGCTCAACGACATTCAACAACAACAACATGGCTGGGACAGAAATTTGAGTCTGAACTTCCTAGCTGTCAACTCAAAAGGGGAAGCATGACAAGTCACCAGATCAACAGTGTCCATCTGTAAGATTAAAACAAATAAGTAGTTTGATGGTTCCTCAAAAAGTTAAACATATAACTACTATGTGACCCAGTGAGTTTACTCTGAGGTATATACACAAAAAATTAAAAGCAGGAACGCAAATGGATACTTGTACACCAATGTTCATTGCCGCACTATTTACAATAGCCAAAGGTGGAAACTATCCCAAAGTGTCCATTAATGGATGAATTGATAAACAAAACGTGGAATATCCGTTCAATGGAATATTGTTCAGCCATAAAAAAAAAAAAATGAAGTACGGATACTGGTGCCATAATGTGAATGAACTTCAACAACCTTACGCTAAGTGAAAGAAGGCAGACACGAAAGGTCACATATTGTATGATTCCATTTATATGAAATATCCAGAACAGGTAAATCCATAGATATAGAAAGATTAGTGGTTTCCAGGGGCTGAGGAGAGGGAGCAGTGGGAAATAACTGCTTAATGGATTTGGGGTTTCCTTTGGGTGATGAAAATGTTTTGAAACTTGATGAGTTGATGGTTGTGCAACATTGTAAATCTACTAAATGCCACTGAACTGTATACTTTAAGATAGTTAATTTTATGTGAATTTCACTTCAAACAGAAATAAAATGAACGACAAACAAATGAGTTGCTCTAGAGAAGTGCAACTATTTCTGACACTGAGACCAGAAAAGACATTCTTTAAGGAAGACCCACACCCACAGCAATATCTTCATGTGAACATAATGTCAGATTTCACATCACTCACTGGAAGGTCCTTCAATATAAGCTCATGCCATGACTATAAGGTACAATATGGAGAAAGTTATTCTCCTGGGAGTTGGGGGCTGGGGAGCGGGGATAACAGGGTGGTGGTAATGTAGCCCAAGCTACGTAGGTCTCGATGAGGAGGCTTAAGGCAGAGACAAATTTAAAATGTCTAGAGGAGGAGATAGACTGCCTTTCCTTCAGGAATTCATCATAAATGTTTCTGTCAGTCAAATTTTTAGAAGCTATGGAGCAGGAATGAGTTTGAGATTGCATTACCTATCAATACCTGGGTGCAATTTGTCAACGTTGCCAATTAAGATTAGAACCTCATGCTTAAAATTTAGTCAGTCTGAAAGCAGGAGTAAGATCCATTGGTAAATGAGGAGAATGTTGGGAATGACTAGTGACAGTTCTCCTGAGAAAGTCTCAGGTCTTCTCAAACATCCAGACAAAGCGTAATAATAACCCATGCAATAAATCATGTCCTCATGTTCCCGTTCTTTCCAATGTTATCCATAACTTGTTGTGATTCACACAGTCGAATGCCTTTGCATAATCAATAAAACACAGGTAAACATCTTTCTGGTATTCTCTGCTTTCACCCAGATCCATCTGACATCAGCAATAATATCCCTCGCTCCATGGCATCCTCTGAAACTGGCCTGAACCTCTGGCAGTTCCCTGTCAATGCACTGCTGCGATGGTCCTTGAATTATTTTCAGAAAAATTTTCTTGCGTGCGATACTAGTGATACTGTCTGATGCTTTCTGCATTCTGTTTGATAACCTTTCTTTGGAATGGGCACAAATATAGATCTCTTCCAGTCGGCTGGCCAGGTAGCTCTCTTCCAAATTTTTTGGCATAGATAAGTGAGTACTTCCAGCATTGCATCTGTTTGTGGAAACATTTGGATTGGTATATAAGGTGTATATAAGGTAATATAATTCATTCCGCAAGTCATCATTGTTTAGTGTGCCAGGTACTGTGCCAGGAGCTGAAATATAGCTGCTAGGGTTTAGGACTCAAGAAGCATTAGCTCTGCCAGGATTTGAGAAAAAGGGACAAGATCTTTACCAAATAAGGCAAATTTCAGTTCTCTGGGTTTCAGTTTCTACTCTGTAGACAAGGGTGCTGGATTTCCAGATCTTAATTGTCCTTGGTTTTTCGACTTTGTGTGAGGGTTCCTCCTCTTCACCTGGCACTTTCGCCATGTAAAAATATTCATCTCATATTATCTTAGCTTTGCAATTCACTAATTTATTCAACAAATGCTTATGGAACTTTTATTAGAATCAGGCACTATGGGGCTGAAGTTGCCAATAACAGAAGCAAGGTTCTTCTGCTCTGGGAGCTCTCAGTCCAAAGGGATAAGACAATAAATAATTAAATAAATAAAAATTCAAATAAATAATTAACTACAAATAATTATTAATAATCAACGAAATTAATTATTAATAATACAAAACAAATAACTATCGGTTGGAAAGGTGCTATACGGGAAATAAACGGGGCGATGTGTTATTTTTTTGAGTCATATAATTAAGGAAATGATAGGCTCTTGCAAAAAATGATGGCCTAGTAAAAGGGAGGGGGATTTATATACTTTACAAGCATCTAATGAACGAATAGCCATTATCCTTGAAAATTGTATTTTGGCTGGTCTACTCTTTACCTTCTCCTAGGAACGGAAGAGGAGATTTCACAAAAGGAGCAGCTAAGAGAAAGTCTTATATGTATTATTCGGTAAGTGTAAAGAGAAACTGAAATAAGAGAACCTGGAATCAGACAAGGAAACTGCCAATCCAGTCTGGCCAGTACGGTTTCTTTGAGTCTCTCTAGGCTTCCCCTGGCAGCGGGAATCTGGATGGAAAGAAAACTAATGCCATGAATTTCAAGGCAGATTTCCTTCCAATTATTACTGCTCTGGTGGCAGTAACCTGAGAAGAGGTCAAGGTGTGGTTTAGCAAGAGACAGCTCCCGGGAATGGCCGTTGGAAGGGCCAGGCAGAGGACAGTGAAAGACGGGGATAGAAAGAAGCAGTAGAAAACTCCGGGATCCCAAGGTGAGAGCGTGGAAAAACTCTCCGCGGGAGCCGCGCGCCGCTCAGGTGGCCCTTTCCCGCTCAGGTGAGCTCCTCCCGCCTCTCCCATTGGCCGAGACGCTCGCGACGCTGGGAGGGCGACGCAGCCCGGTCTAGTTCAGGGTCTAGGGCGGCGCGTCACTTCCGGTAGCGCGGAGCTTGTAAAACACCCTGGAGAGAAAATGGCGGCGGCAGCGGCGGCTTCGGCGCTTCAACAGCTATCGGATGAGGAGCTTTTCTCCCAGCTCCGCCGTTACGGGCTGTCTCCTGGCCCAGTGACGGAGAGCACCCGCCCAGTTTACCTCAAGAAACTGAAGAAGCTTCGAGAGGAAGAGCAGCAGCAGCAGCACCGGTCAGGGAGCCGCGGCAACAAGACGCGGAACACTAATAACAATAATACCGCAGCCACCGCGGTCGCAGCCGCGGGACCAGCGGCGGCGGCCGTGGGGATGGGTGTCCGGCCGGTCTCGGGGGACCTCTCCTACCTACGGACCCCTGGGGGCCTGGGCCGAATATCGGTTTCGGGCCCGGAGAGCCCTTTGGGAGGGCCTGGGGGCGCCTCAGCCGCCCCCACGGCTGGCAGCAAAGTGCTGCTGGGCTTCAGCTCGGACGAATCGGACGTGGAGGCCAGTCCCCGGGACCAGGCCGGCGGCGGCAGAAAAGACCGGGCTTCGCTCCAGTACCGCGGGCTCAAACCGCCGCCGGCCCCTGTGGCAGCCAGCGAGGTGACTAACAGCAACTCGGCCGAGCGAAGGAAGCCACACTCGTGGTGGGGGGCCAGGAGGCCGGGGGCCCCCGAGCTGCAAACCCCATCGGGGAAAGATGGAGCAGCGGAGGAAGAGGAAAGGGAAGACGGCGAGGAGAGGGTCTCGGAGGCACATGAGCCACTGTGGCCGAGCCGGACCGTGAATGGCAGTCGGCTTCTCCCCTACAGCTACCGGGAAAACTATTCGGACTCGGAGGAAGAAGACGACGACGACGTGGCTTCCACCAGACAGGTATTAAAGGATGACTCCCTTTCCCGGCATCGGCCCAGACGGAGCCATAGTAAACCTCTTTCTCCGCTGACTGCTAAATCTGCAGGCAGCAGGCTGGAGAGCTCAGTGCAGGGAGGGGGAGGAATCGCGATGAATGACAGGGCGGCGGCTGCCGGGAGTCTAGACAGGAGCCGAAACCTCGAAGAGGCGGCGGCGGCGGAGCAGCAGCCAGGAGGAGGGTGTGATCCACTGGACGCCAGCCCCATTCCTAGATACCGTGTTAACGCTAAGAAAGTGACCCCTCTCCTGCCCCCGTCGCTTACTGACATGGACTCAACCTTGGATTCGTCAACAGGCTCCCTCCGTAAAACCAATAATCATATCGGCGGTGGAGCCTTCAGTGTGGACTCCCCCAGTATTTATTCCAACAGCCTCTCTCCCAATGCGGCGGTGGCCACCTCCGGTTCACTCAGGATCAATCACTCCAACCATACGGGCTCCAAACATACCTACCTGAAAAACACCTACAACAAACCTAAGCTTTCTGAACCGGAGGAGGAACTTCTCCAGCAATTTAAACGCGAGGAGGTGTCCCCAACAGGAGGCTTCAGTGCCCACTACTTGTCGATGTTTCTCTTAACTGCTGCCTGCTTATTTTTCCTAATACTGGGACTCACTTACCTAGGAATGAGAGGAACGGGAGTATCCGAGGATGGAGGACTCAGCAGTAAGTATTAACCTCCCCCCCCCCCACCCCCCACACACACACCGGGTAAGATAACAAAGGGAATGTTGTTAGTGGTGCTGCTTTAACTGCAGTTAGTGTTTTACGTGAGATGATTTTTACCTCAAGAACTTGGTTTAACAGTGAGATTTAAGAGATTGAGTGCGTTTGTGTCATTCTTCTTGAAGAAAGAGCAGTACTTCTGTGATCAGAATGGTATCTCATGGCTGATTTTTAAAATTTTCTGTATGTTGTGTGTGAAACTGAAAACAGCTTATAAAAGAACAAAATACAGGTTTCTTAGTAAAATGTATTTGTGTGTAACTTAAATTTTCTTTCAGCCTTAAGTAGCTATTTGTGCAGATGCTAATTATTTAGCAGTTTTGAAATATTTAATTTGCTAAGAGGCATTGTAAATGCGGTGTTTTTATTCAAATTGAGTTGTACTTCTAAAAGGCAACGTAAGATCTCTTGGGATTTGGTTAAATATTTTGTAGTATTAAGTGCACTTTGGAAGTTCTATAATTTTTTTTAAGTAAGTCTATAGAAAGCAGCAAGGCACGTCTTCAAATTGATGACCCAACCCAAAGCAACTCCCCTCCCATCTGTGACAAATGTAGTGGAAGGGCAGTGCAGGAGCTTGGAGTCAGATTTACCAGGCCCTGCCATTTCCTTGGAGCCGTGGTGGCGCAGTGGTTAAGAGTTCAGCTGCTAACCAAAAGGTCAGCAGTTCGACTCCACCAGCTGTTCCTTGGAAACCCTATGGGGCAGTTCTGCTCTGTCCTGTTGGGTCACTATGAGTAGAAATTGACTCAACAGCAATGGGTTTGGTTTTTTGGTTTTTGGCCATTTACTTGCTGGATGACTGTAGGCAGATGTGTTCATTTATTCATTCAGCCAGCATCTGAGCACTTCCTGTACGCTGCACTTAGGAGTCAGCAGTAATAAGTCAAAGTATCCCGGCCCTTAAACACAGAAAAGATGAATGCAGATCATTTTATGTTCTATGAAGGAAATAAGGACAAAGTAATTGGTTTGCGATACTTTAGAGGAGGTACTGTTTGAGGTGAGACTTGAAGCAGGACGAGACAGCCTTCTAAAGAGCCTGGAGAGCTGGGCAGAGAACAAGAGGATAGGCTGAGCCAAGAGCTTTCCTGTAGGCTAGCGAGGTTAGAGCCCCTTGATCAAAGGGGAGAGAGCAAGAAGAGTTTAAGATTCTGTATCCTAATCTGTAAAATAATGCTAATATTGATTAGAATGGTGGCTGTGAGGATAGAAGAGAGAAAGTAAATTAGTGTTTGATGGACTGCTAAATACATAATAATTTCTCAGGTCCCTCTCCCCACTCTCCCTGAAAACTTTCTACCCTTTCACCCAACATGAATTCACTGTATCATGATTTGTATTTATAAAATTGGCTTAATACATTAGTTTCATTTCATAATAGAGTGAATGATGCAATTAGCAGACTCATAAAGAGTAGGAGTCAGAATAATAGATTGTTATTACTATATTGCTTAATTAGAGGGGTTGGAAGGGGACTGAAATCCAGCACTCTAATCGGTTCCCTGGGAACAGAGCAAGAGTGATGTTGTGTTCTGCCCCAGATATTTGGGAGAAAAAAAGAAATAAGGTCACACTGGAAGTTAAACTAGTAAAGTTCACATAAATGACATTAGCTATCAGCAGTAGCATATACTGCATTTATTTGTTTCTTAAACAGCACCAACGGTACTACCCAGCCCTTTCCTAAGAGCCAACTACTCTACACATGATCTCATTTAATTTTCCCAACAACAGGGGTGAGTGATGTTATCCCCAGTTTATAGATGAGGATGCTGAGACTCAAGGAATTTAAGAAGAGTATTGGTAGGGCTAAGGTTTGGTTTCACTTTTTTTTTCCCCCCAACAGTAAAACCCTTTTTCTTAACATTACTTTGGGTCTTGTTTGTGGAGACCACTTTAAAAGGATTAAGAAAATCTGGAATATTTGTAGAATTTCATACAGAATTATTGATGACTACAATTCTCAAGGCGACTTCCCTGTTTTCTCTAGATAAGTGGCTGGCGCAGTGGTTAAGAGCTTGGCTGCTAACCAAAGAGGTCGGCAGTTCAAATCTACCAGTTGTTCTTTGAAAACCCTATGGGGCAGCTCTGCTGTGTCCTATAGGGTTGCTATGAGTTGCTATGATTTTATACTTTACTAAATGGTTAACCTGGGTGATGGGAAGAACACTGGCCAGGAGGTAGAGGATGTAGGTTCTAGGACTTGTCTAAATGACCTTGGTCATGCTATTTAACCTTGGAGCCTCATTTTTCTCCTATATTAAATGGGAGAAATAATATCTGTTCTGCCTATGAGGTTGTTACGAGGGTCAAATGAGAGAGTTTCTTAAATATAAGATGGTATTATTCAAAAGTTGAGACAAAATTTGTTGTATTCCTAGTAAACTACAGTATGTATGTAAAGAGAAACTAGTGATTCCTGTAAATGATATTTAGTAGTACACTTTTTATGTATTTAACATTTAGTTTTCATTAAATTCCAGTAAATATTCAATGTAGAAATTGATGCAGAAATTTGAATTAAAGAATAACCAAATCCTTAAATGTATGATATATTTGATGTATACCCTGGTGGAAAGAAGTGCCTGTGAATCCAGTTAGTCTGCACTGTAACGGTGTTAGAGATTTAAGAGTGAATAATTTTCACTCCCTACGTTTATGCGCTCTGAATCCTTTGTCATATTATGATGCTTAACCATAGGATTCGTCAGTCAAGTAGTGTACTTAAGGAAATAGTTTTACTTTGAGTAATAATTTCACGAGAAGATTGTAGGTTATATGTGAGAGTAAGCTTTAATAAGCATTTATTAGTTATCCCATATATATTATGTAACGTATAATAGACTAGCCTTTCAAATAGTTCCTAATCATTTGTTCTGTGAAATTTTTTCATTAAAGACACCCCTGGGTGGATTCAAACTGCCAGCCTCTCGGTTAGTAGTCAGTGGTTAACTGTTTGCACTGCCTAGGGACTCCCCTATTTTTATCAGTTAAATCGCTTGAGTACTGAGTCTCAGCCTCCTCATCGGTAAAACTAGGGAGTTGGATTAGATGATTTCTAAACTCAGCTGCTAACTGAAAGGCTGGCAGTTTGAACCCACCAGCCGCTCTACGAGAGAAAAGACCAGGTGATGTGCTCCCTTGAAGATAACAGCCTAGGAAACTCGATGGGACAGTTCCACTGTGTCCTGTAGGACCACTATGAGTGGGAATCGACTCGACAGTACTCAACAATGACAAAGCTCTTTCCAGATCTAAGATTTAGGATTCTAACTTTGAACTGCCCTACCAGCCCAACTCAAGGATCAGCCAGCAATCAGATTTCTCAGTTGTGCCACAGGTGATTTGGTCATGACAGCCCACCAAAAGAAAAAGAAAATAGAGATGCAGAGTAGATTGTCACATGATTATTATTTAAAAATTGTTTTTTTAAATCACAAAAGGCATGATTTTTGTGGGAAAATTGAATGCAGATCTGTGAAGCAAAAAGTGAGTGGATATTATACCCCTTTCCTCCCAGTCTTACCCCTTCACCCTGATATAAGTTCCAGTAATAGATCCCTCCAGAGCTTTCTTAATATTTTCCATGTAAATACATGTGTGTATACATTTTCATTCAGCAACAGAGTGTCTACTATGTGCCAAACACTGTTTTAAGCAAAAGGGATATGTGGTGAACAGGGCAGATTAAATCTCTCTTCCCATGGAGTGTACATTCTGGAGGGAAAGACGGGCAATGAACAAGTAAACAAGTAAGAATTTCAAATAGTGATAGATGCCAAGACAAGGTAATGATAGTAACTTTTGAGAGCTGGAGTGGAGGGTTGTGCAGTATTATATACAGGTGGGCAGGCTTCTCCGAGGAGGTGATATTTGAGCTGAGATCTGAATGACCTGAAGGAACTAGTTATTGACAATTAGGGAGATGAGCAGTCTAGGCAGAAGTAACAGCAAGTGCAAAACCCCTGAGGCAAGAACAAGCTTGATACGTTGAAGGATCAGAAAGAGTGGCTTGTGTGGCTGGAGCAAAGTGAACAAGGGGGAGAATGGTATGTGATGAAGTCAGAGGGTAGGGGGGTCCAAGAGATAAATGACTTAAAGGCCTTATGGACCTGAATTTTATCTTAGGTGATATCATGCTATCCATATTCTGCAACTTGTTTTTTTCACTTAATTTTCTACCATAGGTATCTTTCCATCTACTAATTTTAAGTACAAAGGTATAACTTAAAAATCTCAACTTTCCATTGATCCCTTTCTCGTTTTATAAAAATGCTAATATCTCTGCCATCCTAAAAGTGTTGTTCTTCAACCCTCTATTCTCCTCTAGCTATTATTCTCTTCTCAGCCAACCTTGTAACTAAATCCCTCTATTTTATTTTCTTTGCCAACCATTCTTCTGTACCTCTCCTTCATGTCACCAATTATTCAGTTGTCAAATTCAGAGGAGATTACAAGTTAACTTTACCTCTCTCGTATGTTCAGTAACATTTTCAACTCCCTTCATGAAACTCTCTCCTTTCTAAACTTCTGGATGATCACTCTCCTAGTTTTCATTTACTCATTTTTGCCTGGGCTTTAAATATTGGTGTTCTTTAGAACTCTCTTTTTTGGCTCTGTCCCTTTGTATACAGTTTTCTCAGGCAGTTTCATCAATTCTCCTGGCAAAAAGTGAGTGGATATTGTATCCCTAATACTTCCCAATTCTGTATTTTCAGCTTAGATTTCTCTCCTGAGTTCTAGACGTATCTGCTTATTTACTAGACATCTTCTGGGTGTACAAGTAACAACTGCATCTGTTCTCATTATCTTTCCTCATCCTCACTTTGTTTTTTCCCCTCTTTTCCCTGTTTTAGTTAATGACACCTCCATCCACCTGGATCCCAAGATAGAAAACTTAGAGTCCCCTAGATTTCTTCCTGCACCTTCTTACCAACCCCCAATCTAATTGGTTACCAAGTCCTATAGTTCTATCTCCTACATATGTTTTGAATTAATCTTTTTCTTTTCATTGCTACCGCTCTAGGTTTGTCTCTTGCTTGAATTGTTTCAGTTACTGCCTAACAGGTGTCCCTGCTTCTAGGCTGTAGCTCTTCCAGTCTGTTTTTCACTGCCAGGGCAATTTTTCTGAAACACAAATGCAGTCATCCACTATCTTGCTTGAAATTACTCAATGACTTCTCCTTACTTTTTGGATAAAATCTTAATTCCTTGGCTGAACTGTTCGTGATCTGACTGTGCTTGCTTTTCTAGCTTCGTTTCTTATCCTCATCCTTCTGATAACACTTTACTTCCTGGAAGACTGAACTACTTGTTGTTCACTGACTAGGTCATCAAATTTTGTGCCTCTCTGCCTTTGCGCATGTTATTCCTTTCTTTGGGAATCTCCTTTCCTCTCTAAGGTCCAGCTGCTATTTGTTCTTAAAAGTGTTACCTCTGGACATCATCTCTTACTCACCCTCTTCCCCCCAGAATTTGACCCGTCATACTCCGCTCAGATAAAATCTTGTGCATTCGTCATAGCAGAGTATTGTGTATGTCCACCATGCCAGATAGATTGCAGCTCCTTGAGATAATTTTTTTGTAAGAGGAAAATGCAGTGGTACAGGATAAAAACTCTTCACTCATTTTTGAGTTGGAATCTCAGCTCTTTTACCTGCACTGTAACTTTACTATAGACTCAGTTGCCTCATTAAAAATGAGGATGATAATACTTGCCTCAGGGTGGCTTTAAGCATTAAGTGAGATAGTGTATATGAAGCGTTTAGCGTTGTCGCTAAACATGAAATCACTTAATAGACGGAAGTCATATTAGTGTCCTTGACACAAATTGATTATTTGGTAAATATTTGTTGAATAAATGATCTCATATTAGGTGCTCCCTATGCATGCATTCATTAACTCATCATCTAACTCAGTAATTGGTTACTTAGTACCTTAATATTCAGGTACTAGGAAGGATACAAAAGAAATCTCATTCCTGCAAAAACTTCCAGTTTGTTAATAACAGGTGCACAAAATGGTTAAGAAACATGTAAGATACTATGTGATAAGTGCCACATTTTCATAAAAGGGAGGCATTCACTGTGAGCTGCATCAGTCTCAAATGACAGGAAAAAAAAAAAAAAAACACCTGGATTCCAAATTTGGACTTTATTCTGTAGGGAGAGCAATGGGACTCCATGGAGGTTTTTAAGCAGAGGACTTTGTTGTTGTGCTGTCAAGTTGTTTTTCCATTCATTGCAGCCCCATGTGACACAGTATTAACTGCCAATAGGGTATTCTAGGCTGTAATCTTTACAGGAGCAGACCACTGGGTCCACACAGGAACCGCTAGGTGGGTTCAAACCGCCAGCGTTTCGATTAGCAGCCACTTAGCCGTTGCATTACCAAGGCTCCTTAGCACAGGACTGCATGATCAAATTAGCAGGAGAAACAGGTGGTGGTAGAGGTAGTGGAATGACAGAGTTGAAGGGAAGGCGTGGAATGATGAGAACCTGACGGAGGCTGATAACTGTAGGGATAGAGTAGGGTCTGTGAATGAGAGACGCCATATGAAGAAGGGAATATAATACTTGGTGACTGGATATAGAGAAAAAAGGAAGATTATTTCCTTTATTCTGTGGTCATGAGTCTGGATAACTGAGAGAATGGTGATACCATTGATGGAAATTAGGTATGTTAAAGAGAAATCTTGTTGGTAATAGAGAAAATGAGTTTATTTGGGGCTTATTTGAGTTGTTTAAGTGGAAATATCCTGTAAGCTATCGTAGATACATGATTGGGTTAAAGATGAGGGATTGGTGCTTGATGTATGGTTTATTAAAGGAATAGATACCTTTTAAATATTTGTTTCTCCTTTTAATGTGTTTTTGTTTTTAAAGCTAAGGCCAAGCGTTACAAAAGGGTACCATAGTTTAAATTTATTTATTTATTTATTTTTACTTTTTCAAGTAATTAGACTAACCAGATGGTCCAGAACTTGGTATCTAAAATGAACTTGGCGATAAGGTTTCTGAAAAATATTAATTGCTCTCATTCTTGAAGATTGAAAACTCACTGTTACACTTGAAGTTTCTCAAAGTTAACTAATTTTTAAGGGAACAAAAATTCTTAGATTTCTAAGAATATTCCTGGAAACCACACAAAAAACCCAGTGCCCTCGAGTCGCTTCCAGTTCATAGTGACCACAGTGGTTTGCATATTCTTGTTTGATGTTTTAAGAAATTAAAGCGTACTCTATGAAAATGTCTTTCATTTTTTCTAGAATAACTTAGAATTAAAAAATCATCAGAGCAAAAACTTATGAATCCCCACAAGTACATACATGGAGCCTAGTTTGAGGAAACATTGCCATAGTTATCAGAGCTTGGACTGTTAAAGAGACAGAGCTGGGTTTGAATATTGGCCCTTTCACTTGCTAGCTTTTTTGTTAAAGGCTACTTAACCATTGTAAACCTCAATATCCTCCTGTGTAAAATAGAGTTAAGCAAGAATTAAATAAAGCATGTAAAGCACTTAACCCAGTACATGACACATTGTGATAATAGTAACAGGTAACCCTGTGTAACACTATGTGCCAGACATTGAGCTGAACAATTATAACTGTTATTTAATCCTTATGGCTAGGTACTTATCCTATTTTATAAAGAAACTGGTAACACCTAGAAGTTAAGTAACTTGCTGAGGGTCTTGTAGTTAGAGGCAGCATTTGAACTCAGATAGTGGCTCTTACCCACTCTGCTGGATTGCTTCTCAGTATGCACGTAAGGACTCAGTACATGTTTTCTACTATAAATATTGTTATTATCCAGAAAATCATGAGAGATATTGTTAGGTGAAGTAGATCAGTGCATGAAATTCTAAAGGTGCCAGGAATAAGCTATGAAATCTACCAACATTAGGACAAGAAAGAAAGCACAGATTTGTACTACTTCACTCAACCTTTAGGAATCCCTTGGAACTATTTATTCTTACTAAAGGTTTTACGTTAATTCATTGATATATAGGAGAACATTTGCTATAATACAAACTATAATATATATAATATATATGCTACTATTTCTAATTTTTAAAAGATTTGCAGTCTCAAAACTGATAGGGAAAGTGGTTGTCTGATATGTATGACTACTTTAAAATTTATTTTTGCCTCGTTCATTTTCAAGATGTAAAGACCTTGGTACTCCATTTTTTGTTCCATTTAACTGAACTTTACGTGTATTTTCTTTTTATATTTAAATTTATTTGAGTGGGAATGAGCATTCAACAATTCCAGGGACACTTTAAAAATTAGGTATTTTCATGATTCCTCAACAGCATTGTGAAATTTTAAAGCTAGCTGCTTCTTGCTCATTAATTATTCTGTATTAACTTTACCAATCTGAAAAATATTTTATAGAAGTAAAATCAAGCTTACGTAAGCTCATTGCCAAAAGAGATATTTAATCTAGTTTATAAATAATTAGAGGTCCTTGGGTGGCGCAAGTGGTTTGCAGTCGGCTACTAACCTAAAGGTTGGTGGTCCCAGCACCAATGACCGCCCTGACAAGAAACACAACATAGAGTCCCTGATGGAGCAGGAGAAAGGTGGGGTGCAGAACTCAAATTCTAGTAAAAAGACCAGACTTAAGGGTCTGACTGAGACTGGAGGAGCCCCAGAAAGCATGGCCCCCGGATTCTCAATCAGCCCAGAACTAAAACAATTTCTGAGGCCAACTCTTCAGACAAAGACTGGACTGGACTGTGGGACATAAAATGATACTCGTGAAGAGTGTGCTTCTTAGCCCGAGTAGATACATGAGACTAAACGGGCAGCTTCTGTCGGAGGTGAGATGAGAAAGCAGAGAGGGTTACATGCTGGTTGAATGGACATGGGAAATTGGGTAGAAAGTAGAAGTGTGCTGTCACAGTATAGGGAGAGCAATTAGGGTCACATTACAATGTATGTATAAATTTTTGTGTAAGAGACTAACTTGAAATGTAAACTTTCACTTAAACTACAATAATAAACAACAAAAAAAAAAGGTTGGTGGTCCCAAACTACCCATCAACACCGTGGAAGAAAGGCCTGGCAATCTGTTTCCATAAAGAATCCAGCGAAGAAAACCCTATGGAACAGTTCTACTCTGTAACACATTACTCTGTAACACACAGGGTCACCACAAGTCAGAATTGACTTTCAGGCAATGGATTTCTTTTTTTTTTTAATTAAGTAGTTTGGGGAAAAAAAGTATATGTTAAATCTTAGAAATCTCCCCCAAAACATACAGTAAACAAGTAAAAGTAACTTCTTCATGAGAATTATACTACTAATAGTATGTCTTTATTATGTTGTTAGGTGCTGTTGAGTAGGTTCCAACTTATAGTGACCCTTTGTAGAACAAAACACTGCCCCGTCCTGTGCCATTCTCACAGTCGTTGCTGTGCTTGAGCCTATAGTTGCAGCCACTATGTCAATCCATCTCATTGAGGGGCTTCCTTTTTTTTCACTGGTCCTCTACTTTACTACACATGATGTCCTTCTCCAGGAACTGGTCCCTCCTGATAACATGTCCAGAGTGCATGAGACAAAGTCTTGCCATCCTTGCTTCTATGGGGCGTTTTGGTTGTATTCTTCCAAGACAGATTTGTTTGTTCTTCTGGCAGTCCATGATAGACTCAGTATTCTTCACCAACACCACAATTCAAAGGTGTCAGTTCTTATTCCATCCTCCTTATTCATTGTCCAGCTTTCGCATGCATATGAGGCAATTGAGAACACCATGGCTTCGGTCAGGCACACCTTAGTCCACAAAGTGATATCTTTGTTTTTAATATTTTAAGAGGTGTTTTGCATCAGATTTGCCCAGTGCAGTATGTCCTTTGGTTTCTTGACTTATGCTTCCATGGCATTGATTGTGGATCTAAGTAGAATGAAATCCTTGACAACTTCAGTCTTTTCTCCATTTATCATGATATTGCTTCTTGGTCAAGTTGTGAGGATTTTTGTTTTCTTTACGTTGAGGTGCAATCCATACTGAAGGCTGTAGTCTTTGATCATCAGTAAGTGCTTCAAGTCCTCTTAGCTTTCAGCAAGCAAGGTTGTGTCATCTGCCTACTGCGGGTTGTTAATGAGTCTTCCTCCAGTTCTGATGCCGAGTTCTTCATATAGTCCAGCCTCTCAGATTATTTGCTCAGTATACAGATTGAGTAAGTATGGTGAAAGGATATAATCCTGATGCACACCTTTCCTGACTTTAAACCATGCAGCACTCCCTTGTTCTGTTCGAATGACTGCCTCTTGGTCTATGTAAGGTTCCTCATGAGCACAATTAAGTGCTCTGGAATTCCGGTTCTTCGCAATATCCAGTTTGTTGTGATCCACACAGTCAAATGCCTTTGCATAATCAACAAAACACAGGTAAACATCTTTCTGGTATTCTCTGCTTTCAGCCAGGATCCATCTGACATCAGCAGTGATATCCCTCTTTCCAAGTCCTCTTCTGAATCCAGCTTGAATTTCTGGCAGTTGCGTTTTGATATACTACTGCAACCGCTTTTGAATGATCTTCAACAAAATTTTACTTGCGTGCAATATTAATGATATTGTTTGACAATTTCTGCATTTTGTTGGATAACCTTTCTTTGTAATGGGCACAAATATGGATCTATTCCAATCGGTTGGCCAAGTAGTTGTCTTCCAGATTTCTTGGTATAGAAGAGTGAGCCCCTCCAGCACTGCATCCGTTTGTCGAAACATCTCTATTGGCATTCCATCAATTCCTGGAGCCTTGTTTTTGACCAATGCCTTCAGTGCAGCTTGGACTTCTCTCTTCAGTACCGTCAGTTCTTAATCATATATTACTTCCTGAAATGGTTGAATATCGACCAAATCTTTTTGGTACAGTGACTCTGTATTCCTTCCATCTTCTTTTCATACTTCCTGTGTTGTTCAGTAGTTTGCCCATAGAATCCTTCAGTATTGCAGCTGGAGGCTTGAATTTCTTCTTTAGTTCTTTCAGCTTGAGAAATGCCAAGTGTGTTCTTACCTTTTGGTTTTCTAACTCCAGGTCTTTGTAGATTTCATTGTAATACCTTATTTTCTCTTCTCTATTTGCCCTTTGAAATCTTCTTTTCAGCTCTTTTACTTCATCATTTCTTCCTCTTGCTTTAATACTCTACATTCAAGAGGAACTTGTGCAGAGTCTCTTCTGACATTCATTTTGGTCTTTTCTTTCTTTCCTGTTTTTTTAGTGACCTTTTGTTTTCTTCATGTATGATGTCCTTGATATCATTCCACAACTCATCTGATCTTTAGTCAGTAGTGTTCAGTGCATCAAATCTGTTCTTGAGATGGTCTCCAAATTCAGGTGGGATATACTCGAGGTCGTACTTTGACTCTCGTGGACCTGCTGTAATTTTCTTCTGCTTCAGCTTGAGCTTGCATATGAGCAGTTGATGGTCTGTTCTGCAGTTTGCCTTGGTCTTGTTCTGACTGATGATATTGTGCTTCTCTATCATCTCTTTCCACAGATACAGTCAGTTTGATTCTTGTGTATTCCATCTGGTGAGATCCACGTGTATAGTCGGTATGTTGTTGAAAAGGTATTTGCAGTGAAGAAGTGTTGGTCTTGGGAAATTCTGTTATGTGATCTCTGAGGTCTTTCTGTCACCAAGACAGTATTTTGCAACTACTGATCCTGTCTTTTCAACTTTCACATTCCAATCACCAGTAATTATCAGTGCATCTTGATTGCATGTTTAATCAATTTCAGAGTGCAGAAATTGGTAAAAGTCTTCAATTTCTTCATCTTTGGTCTTAGTGGTTGGTGGTTAAATTTAAATAATAGTCGTATTAACTGGGAAACATAACTTTAAAAATTAGTTTTTGCAAATTATGTTGTGGGTGTGTGCTGTCCAGTGGATTCCGACTCATAGTGACCCTGTATGACAGAGTGGAACTGCCCCATAAGGTTTTCTAGGCTGGAATCTTTATGGGAGCAGATCAACAGGTCTTCCTTGGAGTGCCTGGGTTCGAACCACTGACCTTTCTGCAGCAGCCAAACGCTTATCCATTGTGCCACCAGTGCTTGTAAAATTCAAGTATGGGCTCTTGTAAAGTTTACCACAGTATGTACTCTACACAAAAGAATGTAGTTGGGATTCAATACTAAGTGATAGTGTGTATTAATCATTACTTTCACCTTTTCTTATTACAGTTTTCTTAATTGGGAATTCCATCTTTAAAATCACGCATTTTAATTGATGTAGGTTTCATCCCTTGCAGGTTGTTAGTAATTTTTTTAAGAAGGAAGAGACATGAAAAATGAATTTGCCAAGAATGAAAATGTTACAAATCTGAAGTGTTTATGGTTCAGGATGTTCTAGAAATATTCTTATGCTTATGACAAAAAGTTTTGTTTTTTAAAATGTTATCTCCAAATGTCCCTTCTTTCAGACTCTAAAGCCTTAAATGATAAGAGCAAACATTTATTGAGGACTTTCTATGTACTAGAGCACTTTATCTTAATTTTCGTGAGGGTAACTACTAATATTATCCCCATGTGGGCTGTGTCCAAGGTTCCACAGCTACTGAGTATTGGAGTCAAGATTTCCACCCATGATCTGACTTCAGAGTTGCCGGTGTTAACCACGGGGCAGTAGAAGATTTTTGTTTCATCTTATCCTCAGCTGCTAACTTGCTTGGGCAAGGAAGTCACTTATAACCTCTGGGCCTTGGTTTTTTCATTTGTCAAATGGGAGGGGTAGTGAAATCAACTTCAGCCAATGATTTTTGCAGGGAAGTAATGTGATAATGCCTATGGAAATATTTTGGAGAATTTTGAAGTGATATATAACAACATACTTTAAATATGTTTTAGGATTCCTCAGCTATAGTAGTCTAGTTTAAGCAACGTGTGCTCAGCCCTATGACATGTCCTGTCAGTAATGTGAATAAGTAATGGAAGAGTTGGTTAACTTTATAGCCCTTATCAGTATTTTTAAACCTTTCTGTCAAGCTGTCCTAGCAGATAAAAGGGAGTCATCTTTTTGCATTACCTAATTACTGCTTTCCTTATCTCTAGGACTGAAAAAGAATTTTTTCTTTTTGCAGTTATATTAATTTAATAGGTTATGAAGCACAACTTGAAACTACTCTTTAGCCTTATTTACCATTAGAAAGTAGATTTACTGATAGAAAAGTTAGAGATGGGATACCTTGCTTTAGTCCAAAAAATTGTACTGAATTTGAGGCAGAAAAACATTTCTTAGGAATGTGAATTGGTCTTACAGTAAACCTCTGTTAACATTATCTGAAGGACAGACTGTCACAGCTGCTCTTCATCTAGTTTGCATGATACCATGAATACTGTTGTTCCCAAAGTGGGAAG
Organism: Dugong dugon; assembly: GCA_030035585.1. Taxonomy (NCBI): domain Eukaryota; kingdom Metazoa; phylum Chordata; class Mammalia; order Sirenia; family Dugongidae; genus Dugong; species Dugong dugon. Next base: position 20,363,827 of record CM057465.1, read on the forward strand.
ATGAAGTATTTCCCTAGGAATAGGCAATGGATCAAATAAGGGTAAGGATCAGAAATGTTCAGTTCTGTTATGCGTAAGGTCTCCATGAATAGGAGCCAACTCGATGGCAACTGACTACAGCAGTCAGGATGTTGTTTTCAGGGGCTGTAGAGTTGATTTCAACTCACAGCCACCCATGTGCCAGAGTAGAATTGCCCCATAGAGTTTTCTAGGGTGTAATCTTTATGGGAGCATATTGCCAGGTCTTTCTCCCATGGAGCTGTGGGGTGGGTTTGGTTATAGCATCCAAGTGCTTAACCACTGTGCCACCAGGGCTCCTAGTCAAAATATTGTGCGGTATGAAATAATAAAATGAATTTGATAAACAGAATATTAAAATCATACTACTAATAAGGAATTTAAAGTCTATTAGGACTTTCAGTCTCCTAGATAATTCATATGAAGCACATAATGAAATTTTCATCCTATTTTGCATTTAAAATGGAATCAAAGATGTGATTTGTTTAGACCAGAATTGTCCAATAGAAATATAATAGAAATCACATGCGAAATTTTAAATTTTCTGGTAGCCACATTAAAACATCAAAAGAAACAGGTGAAAATAATATATTTTATTTAACTCAGTATATCTAGAATACTATCATTTCGACATGCGATCAATATGAAATTATTGATGAGATATTTTACATTCTTTTTTTGTACTGAGGCTTCAAAATCCAGTGTGTATCTTACACTTATAATGTATCTCAATTCAGACTAGTCACTTTTCAAGTGCTTAGTAGCAACTTGTGGTTAGTGACTACTGTATTGGATAGTGCAGTCTTTTTTTGTTGGTGTAATGAGATCTGATGGCTACTAATTTTTGAATCCTTGCAATGTACCATGCATGGTGTTCTCTCTAAATATTTCAGTTAATCTTTAAAATAATTGTGATGTAGGTTTTGTTGTTTGTCTGAGTTACAGAGTCTGTAGCAGAGCAGGGATTTAAAACTAAGTCTGACCTTAAAACTCTTGTCTTCTTCACTATATGGCAGTTTTGTTTTTTTTTTTCTTTTTAAAGAGAGGTTTTTTTTGTTTGTTTGTTTGGGTTTTTTTAATACTTCAGGTGAAGGTTTACAGAATAAATAGTTTCTCATTAAACAGTCAGTGCACATATTGTCTTATGACATTGGTTAACAACCCCACGACATGTCAATCCTCTCCCTTCTTGACCTTTTTTTTTCCTAGTGAAAATATACATAGCCAAAGATACACCATTTCAAAAGTTTCTTCATGTATTGCAGTATTTTAAAGCATGGCCACTTAGGTTACTAGAGCAGGCAGATGAATGAGATTTAGTTTTGTCACCGTTGTTGTTAGTCGCCATCGAGTTGATTCTGACTCATGGTGACCCCATGTGTGCAGAGTAGAACTGCTCCGTAGGGTTTTCAAGGCTGTGACTTTTCAGAAGCAGATTGCCAGCCCTGTTTTCCGAGGCATCTCTGGGTGGGTTCAATCTGCCAATCTTTCAGCTATTCGTCGAGCATGTCACTACCAGGCTGTTATTGAATCACTGCAGTGACTAAAATGATTTAATTACTACTTATTTTAAGCCACAAAGATCTTGTTAGCTTAAACTGCAGGTGGTATTTTCTCTATCCTCATTCATTTTCCTAATTGGGAATGTTCCTTATTCTCGTCCCATCATTTCCCTTTGTAAACTGCTTTTTACAGGTCTTCAAAGTAGATATGTAGGAAGGAGATGGCCTTTTGAGTCTGGCACATGACTGTGTTGGGAGATAGAGAGAAAGTCTGTTCCCTTTGGGAAAAGTGAAAACAGAATGACCAGTATAACTCGTTGGGATTAAAAAAAAAAAAAAAAAGGGTTTTGGTATTTCACTATGAGAACGATTTTGGGAAGCTCTTATTCATCATGCTCTTTGAATTAAAAATCTTATCTCAGTTCTGTTATTTTACAGTGGCTTGTATAGCTCGGCTGCTAACCAAAAGGTCAGCAGTTCGAATCCACCAGCCACTCCTTGGAAACCCTGTCGGGCAGTTCTACTCTGTGCTATAGGGTCACTATAAGTTGGAATCAACTTCATGGCAATGGGTTTGGTTTTTTTTTTTGGTTTGTATACTTAAAAGTATCTCCTAACGAATTTGAATAATTTCTTTGATTTACATTTGAATTTCTAGAGAATGCTTGCTCACAAAGACAAGCTGTTTACTTTCCCAAAGGAAAAATAGGTAATCCCCAATTTTTGAATGGGTTGTCTTCCAGACCATGTATAAAACAGTTGTTTGAACTTGAAATGTGTTTTTACTACATTGTTTTTCAATTTAAGTTCCTAGGCTAGCCCATAGAAACCTATTTAAAACCATGTTCTATTTTGTACTAATTTAGAATTGGCTTAAGTTTTGGGTCCTCGAAACAGTGGATCATGTTCTGTGGGTGTTGGAGGAGGAGGAAGAAAGTTTATTTTTGGCTTTTTATGTCTCTTAAAAACTTTTTTTAAAAAAATTTTTTGGTTGTTGTGTCCTCTTATTTTCTACCTCTTAATCCTCTTCTCAAATGCATGCTGGCCTAAGCTTCCTACCGTTCTGCTATAATCTTGGTCAAACATCTAAGTGCTCAATACTTCATAATTTTTTATAATAAATAGTAGGTTCATTTATTGGGTGCTTGGCAAGTATAAACATTTTATGAGCCTTATCTCATGTACTCTTCTTAAAAGTTTTATGATATAGGTGCTTGTCTCATCATTTTGTAAGTGAGGACTCTAAGGATTAGGTTAATCACTTTAAGTTTATAAGGCAGAGAGGGGACGTGAACCCTAGCAATATAACTTGAAAGCTCATTCTCTGACCATTGTACCTACTGTTTTCTCTCACGTAACCTCTCCTTTCCTACTTTACCAAATCCCAATTTCTCTTATTTCCTCAGTTTAGTTACTTTTAGCTAAATGTTAGGGAAAGTCATTTGATTGAATTAACTCACAGTATGGTGGAACTCGGATGATTTATCATTTTGATAACATTTGATGATAATGTGATTGTCTTTAACGATGATTGAGCCAATGAGGAATCAGAACTTAGCCCAATATCTCTAAATCATTCTTCAGCCTTACATGTGCAGTAGCTGGGTTGCCTACATTTTTCAGTTACAATTTATGGCTGTAATTCTCAGTTTATAGCCTGAGAACGTTTCAGGAGCTGTACCCATTACAAAGTATCTGAATAAATGATATGCACCTCTCATATTGTGCTATCGTGTTTCAACTATATATCAATAATACTATGATTAGAATACAAAATCATGAAAAAATTACTGTATTAATGGTAGAATTCCCTCATATTTTCTCAGTAAGTGAATATTAAAAATACTGTTGTGGAGATTTGAAAATCTTGATATAAACGAAGGAGTCTTTTTACTTAAAAAGTGGAGAACCGTTGCTTAAAGCATGTTATAAGGAAATTGTATATAAAATGACTATATTTTATAATTTGTTTTCAAGACAGTCATAGTAAATGTCAGGAGTTCAGTTGTAATAGTTAAATGACTGACTTACCTACCAACTGGTAAAAGTTCTTTAATCTTCTCAGCAGTGATTGTACTTTAAATACAAAATGTTTATTAACCCAGATTTTATCTTTGGTGAAATTTTTGGCAGCAAGTGAGAAATACAGGCATTAGAAAAGATTTTTGGTTGGGAGCCTCATCTTAGGGTCTTCTGTTTCATTTCAGAACTCAGATTTTCTAAGAATTCTGTCACTTCTTCCAGTAGCTCCATGGCAGACACAAATTGGGGATGGAGAGTGATATTTTGTGTTATTGTGTAAACTGAGTGCTGTCTGTTTTTTATTTTATCCTGGGACTTGAAAAGCTAAGCTTTATTAATCCTTCCCCCTCCCCCCCCAGTATTGCTGTACACAGTCACAAAGCATCCCATTTTTACGTGAGGTTAACTGGAGTCCCAGAGAAGGGTGACTTGCCTAAGATCATAAGTCATAGTGTTGGAGCCAGTATTCTTTGTTCCAGGGATTTTTTCATTTTACTCTGCTGCCTTTCAGTGTGAAGAGAGAGTTTTCATTCATCTGAATAACATAACTTGAGGAGCAAAAATTAGAGAAAAATTCGTATACGAATAAAATTTTTAAAACGTAAATTATAATTTAAATTAAACAAAATAGTACTAGGTTGAAATGAATACAAAATCAGCTATAAATTATATTAATACTACCTCATCCAAGAAGGAAAAAGGATAAAAATATTACCCAATTATTTTGAAAATATTCAGTACCTTTAAAAGGTTCTATAATTTTTGGATTAGAAAATTAGATAAACCAGGTTGATTTAGTACCCTTGCCTGAATTTTGTTTTTGGCAGAGTATCAGTCCAAGTGCTTTTTTAAAAATAGGGATAGAATGTTCTATTGGGTTGGCTTAGATTCCTTTTTTATTTTATTTTTTAAATTAAACAAACATCTTCTCTGTCTTTAAATTCTTTTTTGGTAAATAAATTCTGTACAGATTATAATGTGGACTGAAAACTGCTTAGTGATGAAGAACTATAGTACAAGTACTGGAGTTAAATAAATAAAAATACATAAGCGTGTTGTATAGTTTTTAATGTTTAAAAAGCAAGATTAAATAGCCTATAGTTGAAGATGGCACAGGACCGGGCAACATTTCTTTCTGTCATAGGTAAGTCACCATTGATTTAGAGCCAACTCAATGGCAATTAGCAACAGCAAAGAGGGATGGTGGTGTCATTAACTGCCTTGCACTCATGGTGATCCCAACTCATGATGACCCCATACGCAACAGAATGAAACTTACTGCCTGGTCCTGCACTATCCTTATGATAAGTTGCAGATAGGACTATTGTGTTCCATAGGGTTTTCATTGGCTGATTTTCGAAAGTAGATTGCCAGTCCTTTCTTCCTTCTTTGTCTTATTCTAGAAGCTCCACTGAAATCTGTTCAACATCGTAGCAACACACAAGCTACCACAGACAGACAGGTGATGCCTGTACATGAGGTTCATTGGCTGAGAACCAAACCCGGGTCTCCTGTGTAGAAGGAGAGACTTTCACCCCTGAACCACCAGTGTCCTCATAAGTAGGGTGTGTAGTTTGGGGCAGGGGAGAGAAGATTAAATAGCTTTAAATTATAAATCAGAATTATGATAAGTTACATCTGCAGCTACAGCTGACATAATATGAATGTAAATAAATAAGTTATTTTGTGCTTTATAATTTACAAGGACTTTTACGTATGTTTCTACACAGCTTTATCAGTTTATTGCAGGGTTGTTGCCATACTTTTCTTTTTGTCTGTTTATGCTGATAAATCCTGGTTCTAGAGGAAGGGAGGTCACACTGAACGAATTAAAACAGATAAACTTAAAATCAGGCATTTTTGCCACCTAAGATCATTTTAGGGCTTAAAGGCATTATAGAAGTTATCAGCCACTTAGGACAACAATGGGGTTTGAGAGGAGATGATGTTTTACTTGGGGTCTTTTAGTCATAAGGACAGTCTTAAGAAACTGAGGGTTTACTGTGAAGGATGTATATAGACTGGGATGGTAAAGACTTTAGGAAATCTGTTCAACTGAAGGAACTCTAGATCTGTGCTCGTGCATGTGCCCCTGTCTCTTGAGCACTGTGCTAAATTTCGCACACACTTAATTCTTAAAACAACCTACCAGTACCGGTTGCTGTTAGGTCGATTCTGATTCACGGCAATCCCATGTGTTTCAGAGTAGAACATTGTATCCATTGTATAGATGAGGAAACCAAAGTTTAGGGAAGTTAAGAAACTTGTCCAAAATCATCGTAAGTGACAGAACTGAAATTTGAATACAGTAATCTGAGTCCAGACATGGAGTGGAATCTTTGTTCCTATATATACTATCAACATGATTTTATGTCATCTCTTGTATTTGGTTTTGGATCTCCTGTGGAGTTATCCTGACCCACCAACTCTCCATTAAAAAAAAAAAAAAAAAAGTTGTCACATTCTACTAGAGCAGGAGGAGTTCTTAACCAGTGGTCCCATGACTCTTAAAGAATGTATAAATGACTGAGTGAACAATTAACTCCTTAAAATTATATGCAATTTTCTGAATATATATGAATTTTTATGGGGAGAGAGTCCATAGATTTTATCAGCTTCTCAAAGATACCCCCTGTGTGATGAGAATTACTGCACTGAACATCAGGTGGTCTGAGGAATGTACCATGAGTTTTCATCTTTGTATTTCCTAGCACTTGGTTCTTGATTTCTCAGTAAATGTTTTTTTTTTTTATCTTTATACTAAAAACTTTATTGAATAAAGAACACTCTCCAGAACACAACACATGATATGATAGACTAGCTCTACATTACATGCAATGAAGCTGAACATGACAGTAGTTTAACATGGAATGTCAAACAAATTAGTATCTCACTATACAAAACTGTTTTATGTAGCTGACGTGCAAGAAAAAAAAAAGTGTATGATACTCAGCTTTTTCACCGATCATCTGTGGTGAGTTTAAAAGCTCTTGAAGAAACTGGTAGATTTCTTTAGCATATATTTCAAATAAATTAGTTACATGTGTACTACTGAAACTTCTTTCAACCTCTCTTGCATTCCAAATGAAATCTTAGTGCAAACATCAAAGTTGCTAGTCACTCCAAAAGACTATCAATCTCATAATAGTATACAAATTCTCTCAGTAAATATTTGGTGAATAGAATTCATCTGAGGAAATAATCTTGAAATTAGTCATGATTTGGGACTTCGAGATGACTTGAATGTTTAGTAATGGGTATTAAAGTATCAGTTATATCTACTTGATTAAGGAAACTGGTTTTTGACAGGTTCAAATTTCAGCTATAGTATATAATAGTTCCATGAAGTTAGATTTCTGAAGTCAGAGCATAAAGCAAAAATTAAGTGTGGTAAACATTGAATAACTCTTAGAGTTAAAGGCTGACATTTGATTTCTTGAAAAGGCCATTTTTTTCTGCTAGTGTAAGAATCGACTCTTCTTTGAGTACCTAATGAAGCATTAAGAACCACAGTACCATCTGTAAACATTAAAATCATACCCAGTGTTATGAACTACTCACAGTATGAGAGCCATGTGAAACAGAGCAGGTGAGGGGATAGCATAGTCAAATCTCCAGTCTCAAGGTTTGTCTAGGGCACATACTGACTGTAACAGCCAGGTGGATGTGGGGGAGAATAGCATGCATCCATTTTTTAGTATTCATTCACGCATATTCATTCACATCCCCGCCCCCGCCCCCGCCAGCTACAAGTAGAAGTTGAATTTAAATGACTTAGGTAACAATCTGATATAATTCCAGTGTATGTTGCATTTTCTCTACGTTGTGTGCATGGTTTTTATCTCTGAAGGTTCCATATAACCAACAAAAAAGTATTATTTAATGTAGTCTACTACATCTTGTAGCTGCGTACATTTTGTTCTATCCAGTAGTTTTGTTTTTTTTTTTTTTGACGTATTGATAGCATATTCAAAATCCTGATTATTTCCTAAATGACTTGAAAGTTTGTGTCTGAATTCTTCCAGAGCTAAAAGTCAAGAAAGATGTAATTTTTAAGCACATTGCTCATAAAGTCAGTGATAGGGATTTCCTTTTTTGCTCCAAATTCACTTTATGTATTAGTTTCAGTCCTACTTTAATATTTATGCTTTGTTTATACATATAATTAATTCCCTTTTCTCTTTTAGCGGAACAGTGCTCTTCATCCCCTTTTGAGGGATGGGATGAGAGCTACTTCCATTTGGATTTTTCTTTAATTCTGTTACCTTCGTTTCTCCGCAGCTTTTCTTTCTCCAGTTTTCTTGTTTGCATATTGTCTTTGAGCTACACAAAACTAAACTAGTGTTAGTATTTATTATCCCTAGTTCTTTAAAAGAAACGCATGCATTGTAATTTAGAGCATTGTTAAGTAAAAGGGTTATTGATATTTAATTGAATGAGAAATTCGTGTTGCTTTATTGCATTGCACTGGAGATAAGCTGTACAGTGTATGACACACAGATCCCTTTTGGATCTCTAAAATCTCATCTAGTGATATTCTTTCAGAACAGACCTTGTTATACTACAATTTCACTTGTATTCTTGCAGTGTAAACCTTGAGGAGATGTTATAGCCACTCTCTAGTGTGTAAAAGTTAATGTTTAAAATCTTAGTACAGTGAGCTGTCATTACATTTAATAAATTACAGTATTGCATTAGCATAAATTCCTTTGAGTGCCAAGTTAGCTGTTGCACAGATGCTTGATATTATTTATAGGTTTGTCTCTAACCTTTGCTGGCTGACTTTTATTTTTCTTGCCACTTGTCACCGTGCGTAGCGTAACTGTTTAACTGGCATATGTACAAAAATAGTTTTCTAGAAGAGATCTGTTGAAAGTACTGGAAAAGCAAACTTTTGGATCTTTTACTTTGTAGTAAATTAGGCTGCCATAATTTAAGTAGACATATTGCTTAGTCTGTTTGAATGTGTTCCCTGTATTACCTTTCCTCCTAACATTGGGGTAAAGTACTAAAGTGTCTTCAGCTGACAAAAGTAGACAGCAGCAACAGCCTAATAAATTCTCTTGAGAGTTTTGGGGCCACTAAGACTTACATTTTTTCTGTGTGTGGTTGTGATATTCAGTATTGACTTTATTATTTTATCTCAGAATAAGCTGTTGATGTTTTTTAAAGTCTAAAGTCTTGATAAAACTGTTTTTTAAATGGGAACTTCAATTTCAGTCACTAGTCGGAGTTAGTAATTAATAATTCTATCAAATATCTTTTTTGAGTTGTGGCTGCTATTAAGATATCAGAGTTCATTTTTGGAAGAAATAGACTATCTTTATTTTAAATGTGTAAGGTTTTTTTTCCCTGTTTATTTATTTATTTTTATATTTTATTGTACTTCAGGTGAAGGATTACAGAACAAATAGTTTCTCATGGAACAGTAGTACACATCTTGTTTTATGACATTGGTTAACAACCCCACAACATATTAACCCTCTAAATTCTCAACTTTTTTTTTTTTTGGGTGAAAATACATATTGCCAAAGATACACCATTTCAAAAATTTCTACATACACAGTTCAGTGACATTGACTACGCTCTTCCAATTGTGCTGTTGTTCTCACTTAAGATGAAGGCTTACAGAACGAAATAGTTTCTCATTTAACAGTTACTACAAATGTTGCCCTATGACAATGGTTAACAATCTCGTAACACATCATCAATATCCTTACTCAACCTTGTGTTCCCTATCACCAGCTTCCTTGTCCCCTCCTGCCTTCTGGCCCTTGTCACTGGACTCCTGTACCTCGTTAGTCTCATTTGGTTTTACGGGGCTGTCCACTCCCATGCTGAACAGTGAACCTTGGAGGTAACTTCACCACTGAGCTGAAAGGGTGTCTGGGGGCCATACTCTTGGGGTTTCTTCAGTCTCCTTTAGGCCAGTAAATCTGGTCTTTTTTGTTTTTTGTGAGTTAGAATTATGCTCTACATCCTTCTCCAGCACTATCCAGAACCCTCTGTTGTGATCCTGGTCAGAGCAGTCAGTTGTGGTAGCCGGGCATCATCTAATTGTACTGGACTCAGTCTGGTGGAGGCCTTGGTAGCCGTGGACAATTAGTCCTTTGTACTAATCTTTTCCTTGTATCCTGTTCTCTTCATTCTCCCTTGCTCCTGAAGGGATGAGACCAGTGGAGTATCTTAGATGGCCGCTCACAGGCCTTTAAGACCCCAGACACTACTCACCAAGGTAGAATGTAGAGCATTGTCTTTATAAGCTGTGTCATGCCAATTGAGTTAGATGTTCCCCGAGACCATGGTCCCCAGAGCCCTCCACCCAGCAGTTCAGTCCCTCAGGGAGTTTGGATGTGTCTATGGGGCTTCCGTGACCTTTCCTTGTACAGGTTGTGCTAGTTTCCCCTGTAATGTGTACTGTCTCACCCTTCACCCAAGATACCACTTATCTATTGCCTATTTAGTATTTCCCCCCCACCCCTTCCATCCCTGATAACCAACAAAGATTATTACATTTTGTGTGTGAACTTCTTCATGGGTTTTTAAAATAGAGGTCTCACACAATATTTGTCCTTTTGTGATTGACTTATTTCACTCAGCATAATGTCCTCCAGTTTCATCCATGTTATGAGTTGCTTCACACATTCATTGTTGTTCTTTCTCTTTGCATAGTACTCCATTGTGTGTATGTACCATAGTTTATTTATCCATTCATCTGTTGATGGGCATCTACGTTGTTTCCATCATTTTGCTATCGTGAACAATGCTGCCATGAACATAGGTGTGCATATGTCTATTCGAGTGACGCCTCTTATTTCTCTAGGCTATGTTCCTAGGAGTGGGATTGCTGGATCCAATGGTATATCTATTTCGAGCTTTCTGAGGAAGCGCCATATCATTTTCCAAAATGGTTGTATCATTTTGCATCCCCACCAACAGTGCATAAGAGTTCCGATCTCCCCACAGCCCCTCCAACATTTGTTATTTCCAGTGTTTTTGATTCATGCCAGTAATGCTGGTATGAGATGGTATCTCATTGTGGTTTTAATTTGCATTTCTCTAATGGCTAGTGATCGTGAGCATTTGAATGTCTTCTTTGGTGAAGTGTCTGTTCATTTCCTTTGGCCATTTTTTAATAGGGTTATTTGTCTTTTTGTTGTAGAGGTGTTGGATTTTCTTGTAGGTTATGGAGATTAGACCTTTGTCTGAATTGTACTGTCCAAAAATTTTTTCCCAGTCTATAGGTTCTCTTTCTACTCTTTTGGTGAAGTCTTTTGAAGAGCATAGGTGTTTGATTTTTAGAAGATCCCAGTTATCTAGCTTATCTGTTGGGTTTTGTGCGTTGATGGTTATGGTTTGTATCCTGTTAATGCCATGTATTAAGGCCTGAAGTGTTGGTCCTATTTTTTCTTCTAAGAATTTTATAGTTTTAGGCTTTATATTCAGGTCTTTGATCCATTTTGAAGTAGTTTTTGTATACGGAGTGAGGTATGGGTCCTGTTTCTTTTTTTTGCAAATGGATATCCAGTTTAGCCAGTACCATTTTTAAAAAGACTGTCTTTTCCCCATTTGATGGACTTTGGGCCCTTGTTGAAGATCAGGTGACCATAGGTGGATGGATTTACATCTGGGTTCTCAATTCTGTTCCATTGGTCAATGTATCTGTCATTGTACCAGTACCAGGCTGTTTTGACTACGGTAGCTGTATAGCAGGTTCTGAAGTCAGGTAGTGTGAGTCCTCCAACGTTATTCTTCTTCTTCAGTAGTGCTTTACTTATTCGGGGCTTCTTCCCTTTCCATATAAAGTTAATGATGAGTTTTTCCATCTCTTTGAAGAATGTTGTTGGTATTTGGATTGGGATTACGTTGTATTTGTAGATTGCTTTGGGTAGAATTGACATTTTCACAATGTTGAGTCTGCCTATCCATGAGCATGGTATGTTTTTCCATTTATGTAGATCCCTTTGGGTTTCATGCAGTAGTGTTTTATAGTTTTCTTTGTATAGGTCTTTTACATCCCTGGTCAGATTTATTCCTAAATATTTTATCTTTTTAGGGGCTATTGAAAATGATATTGTTTTCCTGATTTCCTTTTCATCGTTCTCCTTAATGGTGTTTAGGAATCCAACTGATTTTTGAATGTTTATCTTGTATCCTGCTACTCTGCTGAATCTTTCTGTTAGTTCCAGTAGATTTCTCGTGGAGTCTTTAGGGTTTTCTGTGTATAGTATCATATCATCTGCAAACAGGGACAGTTTAACTTCTTCATTACCAATTTGGATGCCCTTTATTTCTTTTTCTTGCCTTATTGCTCTAGCTAGAACTTCCAGCACAATGTTAAATAGGAGTGGTGATAAAGGGCATCCTTGTCTTGTTCCTGTTTTCAAGGGGAATATTTTCCGCCTCTCTCCCTTAAGAATGATGTTGGCCGTTGGTTTTGCATAGATGCCCTTTATTATGTTGAGAAGTTTCCCTTTTGTACCTATTTGATTGAGAGTTTTTATCAGGAATGGGTGTTGGACTTTGTCAAATGCCTTTTCTGCGTCAGTTGAGATGATCATGTGATTCTTTTCTTTCCTTTTTTTTATGTGGTGGATTACGTTGATTGATTTTCTAATGTTGAACCATCCTTGCATACCTGGTATGAATCCTACTTGGTCGTGGTGTATTATTTTTTTGATATGATGCTGAATTCTATTGGCTAGAATTTTGTTGAGAATTTTTGCATCTATATTCATGAGAGATATTGGTCTGTAATTTTCTTTTTTTGTGGTGTCTTTGCCTGGTTTTGGTATCAGCGTTATGCTGGCTTCATAGAATGAATTTGGAAGTGTTGCTTCCTCTTCTATGCTCTGAAATAGCTTGAGTAGAACTGCTACAAACTCTTAAATGTTTTGTAGAATTCTCCAGTGAAGCCATCTGGGCCAGGGCTGTTTTTGGTTGGGAGTTTTTTTTTATTACCTTTTCAATCTCTTCTCTTGTTATGGGTCTATTCAGATTTTCAACATCACTTTGTTGTAGTTTGGGTAGGCCGTGTGTTTCTAGAAATTTATTCATTTCCTCTAGGTTTTCAAATTTGTTGCAGTATAGGTTTTCCTAATATTCTGTTATAATCCTTTTTATTTCAGTTGGGTCTGTTGTAATGTCCCCCATTTCACTTCTTATTTGGGTTATTTGTGTCCTCTCCTGTTTTTCTTTTGTCAGTCTGGCCAGTGGTTTGTCGATTTTGTTGATTCTTTTAAAGAACCAACTTTTCGTTTTGTTGATTCTTTCTATTGTTTTTCTGTTCTCTATTTCATTTATTTCTGCTTTGATCATTACTATTTCCTTTCTTCCGGTGGTTGTGGGCTTGTTTGCTCTTCTCTTTCTATTTCTTTGAGTTCTGATGTTAATGTTTTGATTTTGTCCTTTTCTTCTTTTTTGATATGTGCATCTATTGCTATAAATTGTCCTCTGAGGACTGCCTTGCTGTTCCCAAAGGTTTTGGTATGATGTGTTTTCATTCTCATTTGATTATAGGAATTTTTTGATTCCGTCTCTGATTTCTTCTATTACCCACTGATGTGTAAGCAGGGTATTATTCAGTTTCTATGTAGTTGATTTTTTTTCCTTGCTCTTTCTATTGTTAATTTCTGCCTTGATGGCATTGTGGTCAGAGAAGCTACTTTGAATTATCTCAACGTTTTGGATCTTGTTGAGGATTGCTCTGTGGCCTAAGATGTGGTCTATTCTGGAGGCCGTTCCATGTGCATTGGAAAAGAATGTGCACTTGGCAGTGGTTGGATGGAGTGTTCTATATATGTCTAGGAGGTCAAGTTGGCTGATTGTGCCCTTTATGTCTTCTTTATCTTTGCTGACTTTCTTCTTAGTTGTTCTGTCTTTTACTGAGAGTGGTGTGTTGAAGTCTCCTACTGTTATTGTGGAACTGTCAATTTCTCTTTTCAGTGCTGTTAGAGTTTTTTTTTAAGTATTTTGGAGCCGTGTCATTCGGTGTGTAGGTGTTAATTATGGTTATGTCTTCATGATGGATTGTCCCCTTAATTATTATATAGTGTCCTTCTTTGTCTTTTATGGTAGATTTTGTTTTAAAGTCTATTTTACCTGAGATTAGTATTGCCACTCCTGCTCTTTTTTGGTAGTTGTTAGGTTGATATATTTTTTTCCAAGCTTTGACTTTTAATAAATTCACATCTTTGTTTCTAAGGTGTGTCTCTTGTAGACAGCATATTGATGGATCCTGTTTTCTTATCCATTCTGCCACTCTCCATCTCTTTATGGGTGCATTGAGTCCATTTACATTCAGTGTAATTATTGATAGATGTGAGTTTGTTGCTGTCATTTTGTAGTGCTTTGTTTTGTGGTGCTGAAGTTTTCTTTGTTCTTCTTACTCTCTTGTGCTGAGTTACTTTTGTTTGTGGATTTTTTTTTTTTTCATTTCTTTTGTTTTTGTAGGCTTTGTTTTTGCTGTGACTTTATGTTTTTCCTCTTTTTTTTTTTTTTTATGAGTATGTTTGTTAACTTTCTTTGTGGTTACCATGACTTTTACGCTTATCTTTCTAAGTTTGAAGCAGTCAACCATTACTTGGTATCGCCTTGCCTTCCTCTCCATTAGAAGGTTCTATACCTGTGCCGTTTATTCCCTTTTTCATTGTTTTGATGTTGTTGTCATCCATCAATTAACTGCTCTGATTCCCTGTTGTATTTCTTTTGGTTTTGGATAGTCCTCGAGAGTTCATTTTCTAGATTGGTATCTGGCTGGTACGATCCTGCGTCCTAGATTCTGCCTGTGAGTTGAAGCTGTTTGTCCTCAGATCGAAGAACTCCCTTTAATAATTCTTGTAAGTTTGGTTTGCCTTTTACATATTCGCTTAATTTCTGTTTATCTGGAAATGACCTAATTTCACCATCAAATTTGAATGAGAGTGTTGCAGGATATATTATTCTTGGCTGACAATTTTTTTCTTTCAAGATTTTATATATGTCATCTCACTGCCTTCTTGCCTGCATGCTTTCTGCCGAATAATCTGAGCTTAGTCTTATTGTTTCTCCTCTGTATGTGACTTCTTGTTTTTCACGAGCTGCTCTCAGGATTCTTTGTTTGTCTTTAGTTTTGGCGAGTGTGAATATGATACGCCTTGGTGATTTTCTTTTGGGGTCTCTTCTATATGGGGTTCATTGAGCTTCTTGGATGGCCAGCTTTACATCTTTCATGATATTGGGGAAGTTTTCTGTCATCAGTTCCTCAATGATCCTCTCTGTGTTTTCTGTTTTCTCCCCCTGTTCTGGAATTCCAATCACTCGAAACTTTTTGCTTTTAATTGTGTCCCACATAACTCTCAGGGTCTCTTCATTGTTCTTTGTTCTTTTTTCTGAGTTTTCCTGAAACAGAGTTGTATCCAAGTGTTTGTCTTCAGTTCCACTGATCCTGTCTTCCACTGTTTCAAATCTGCTTCTCAGCCTTTCTATGGCATCATCCATTTCTGAAATCTTGTTGTTTATCTTTTGGATTTCTAATTGTTGTTTTTGTATAGTTTCTAGTTGTGAATTTGTTTTGGCATTTTGTTCCTGCATCATCTTGAATTCTTCCAATATTTTGTCTGTATTTTCCATGAATTTGTCTATTTTTTCCTCATGTTTGTCAGCTTTTTGCCTCAGTTCTTGGGAAATTCCGAGTATTAGAGATTTGAATTCCCTATCAGGTAGTTCTAGTGCATTTTCTCCTGCAGGAGAGTCATCTGGTATTTTAATTTGGACGCCTATTGGAGCCATCTTGTCTTGTTTTTGTAAATGTTTTGATATTGTCTGCTGTTTTCGGGGCATTCAGTAGTTATTTCTCTCGTTTATTGATTGTAGATTTGTTTGTTTCGTCGCTTTTTAAAAAAAATTTTTTTGATTATGTCTGAGCAGGTAGACTGCATGCTCTTTGTTGTTTGCTCATCTGTGCGCTCAATACTTTTCGCCTCCTTCTCCAACTGGCAGGTTCAGTCTCTCAGATATGGTACAGCAGGGCAGGTCTAGCTGAAGAGGAGCCACTGGGACGGGTTGTTTGTGGCACTCACTATGGCCACCAGGGCGGGTCGGTAATCAGTGCTGGGCAGGTTCCAGTAGGCCGTGCCTGCCCTGCTTGGTGGTGTGATGTCAAGCGCACAGTGGAGGTAGGCAGGATGCAGCGGGGAGATGGTTATGTGTGGAGCTAAGATGGATATGGGAGAGAGGAGAGAGGAACAAGAGCCAAAAAACAAACAAACAAACAAAAAGAATGCTAGGGGAGCTTGCCGTTGGAATGGAGAGATGAGAGACTATGAAATGGAGAAGAACAGAACGGGGAAGAGGAAGAAAAGAAAAGAGAGAACAAATAAAAATCAGAAAGGTTAAAGAACTGCGAATTTCCCAGGTATCCCACCGATGCAGCTATGAGGTCTGGGGAAGTCACTTTCAGGTGTCACAGCACAGCCTGGCCAGAAGGCGCAGAGGCTTACAACGCCTGGTATTCAGGGATCAGAAAGAGAAGGAAGATAAATAGAGAGACGAGAAACTGAGCAATGAAGAAAGACTGAAAGGGAAAAAGAGGGAAAAGAAAACAAAACAAAACAAAAAAAAGAACAAGAAAGGCCCCCCAAAAAAACAGGGGGAAAAAAAAATGAAAAAGAAATGTCCTTAGGGATCCCTCTGCACGTCTGTGGAAGCCAAAGGGGAGTTCCTTGCCACGCAGCTCCGCCTGGCCAGAAGGGGCTCCCAGCTCAAGAAACGGAAAAGAAAACAAATGAGCAGTTCAGAAGAAACAAACGAACAAAAGCCCTGGGATCCCACCAGCGTGGTAGCCCAGACCGCGGAGCAGCTCCACACTCGAATGGAGCTCTGCAGCCCCTCAGGAAGAAGCAAAGATGATGCACGGAGCCAGGTACTCGAGCAAAAGGCGGGGGAGGTGGCAAGGGGCACGTAAGAAATCACAAGAAGCAGGAAAAAAAAAAAGCAACACCAGCAGCCAGCAAATGGCACCCAGAGAGCCAGCTAGTGCAGGCTGGTGTTTCTGGACATGAGACTGTATCCGCGGGAAGCAGAGGGGGCCGAGTGTGGGTGAAAAAGGGTAGAGAGTGGGAAAGCGTATATCACAAATTACCGGCGCCCTGCAGCCCCTCAGGAAGAAGCAAAGATGGCGCACGGAGCCAGGTACTCGAGCAAAGGAGGGGGAGGTGGCGAGAGGCAAGAAAGAAGTCAAAAGAAGCGTAGAAAAGCAACACCAGCAGCCAAGAAATGGCACTCAGAGAGCCGCCCGTTCGGGTGTGTGGAATCCAAGCAGCCAGTGTTTCCTGATCAAGAGATTGTGGCCGCGGGAAGCAGAGGAGGCCGAGTCGGGGTGATGAGGGGTGGGAGGTGGGGAAGCGTATATCGCAAATTACTGGTTGTTTTGTCTCCCGCTGGACGCTCCATGAGGCTGCTTTCTCGTACCCCATTTGCTGGTCTCCGATAGGAGTCCACGATGCCGGATCCGCGCTGCGTTAGCTGGTAGGGGACCTCTGCATGAATCTCTCCTTGCTCTCTGTTCTCTGTCAGTTTTCTCACTCCATTTGGTGCTTGGCTGAGTTCTTTATCTCTTCATTTGACGTTTTAGGGTTTTAGGATTGTTGTATTGTCTGTTCGGCTTAGTTTTTCGGATCTTTGCTGTGGCGGGACGACGTGGTCCTTCTGCCTAGAGCGTCATTTTGCCCTCTTGGTTTATTTTTAATGCCTAAATTTATTTTAGGCAGAAATTATTTGCCCCTTCCTGAATTCTTTTAAAGTACTCTGTACTAAAACTTCAAGGTGATACTGATCACTTTATATACCATTAGAAAAAAAAAATTGCCATTGAGTCCATTCCAACTCATGGTGATCCCAGGTGTGCAGAGTAGAACTGCACTCCATAGGGTTTTCAAGGCTGTGGCCTTTTGGAAGAAGATCGCCAGGGCTTTCTTCTGAGGTACCTCTGGATGGGTTTGAACTACCAGCCTTTCAGTTAATAGTCAGGGAACACTACTACTGAAGCAATATGTTCCCAGAACATAGTGTATAGAGCATGCTCCATAAATACCTGTTGAATAAATGAACAGTCTGTGGTTAAAAGTCTTTCTTACAGCTTTTATTATAGACATCCCAAACTCCCGGTACAATTATAATATGAATTAGTGCTTGAGTAAAGATAAATAATTGCAATTACAATCTGATACCATTTCCCCGTGCCCCCCCCCCCCAAGAATCTTCATTTTTAGGATGAGCAAATGTTAAACTTTTAAATGATCATAAAGTTGAAAGGAACCGTAATGTTCTTTATCATATATAGAGATGCAGTATAAGAACCAACCAAATAGTAAAGCTATTGGCAAATTTGATTCTGTGTTTTGATCTTGTATTTCTTTGGACTTTAATGCTCTTACACACTATTTTCAGTTTTCATTATATTCTTAGTACTTAGATATCCACATTTAAAGCATTTTTTATTTTTATCTTATAAAATTAGTGTAAATGTTCTGTTATTCTTTAAGTATAGCTTATTTGGAAGTAGCATGGGATTATTGTCTCTCTTAAAACAGGGACAAGTGAAAAGTTGGGAGTCCTCCTGAATAAGAAAAATGTAAAAGCTCTTGAGTTCTTACCCCCCTTCCCTTCTCTGTTACTCATTATCCTTATCTAGACCAGTACCTTTGTAATTCAGATGGGTAGGTGGGGTTAAAATTGAAAGTTTATTCATGAGTAGAACAAGGGCAGTAGAGTAGTTTGCTTTAGTCAAGTTCTGTAGTGGACAGTTTTTGTCCATAAAATTTTCTGCATTTGATTGCACAGTAATTGGTTAAGTATTAAGCAGACTGTTCCTGTCTTGTAGAATGACTGTATATTAAATAAAGCCTTGAAACAATTGGAGAACTTTCAG
Source organism: Dugong dugon (assembly GCA_030035585.1). Lineage (NCBI taxonomy): Eukaryota > Metazoa > Chordata > Mammalia > Sirenia > Dugongidae > Dugong > Dugong dugon. The sequence continues at coordinate 20,382,277 of CM057465.1, forward strand.
AAGACAAATGGGTGTCATTTTGTGTTGCAAAGGAATGTACTGCCTTGTTCACCCTTGTACATTTTTAGATCAACCTAGCTGATGGTGACATGCGGAAGTGTTTGCCACGCAGGTGCCATGTTCTGCAGCTGTTGGAAACATTCCTGCCCCCCACTTCTTCAAATATAATTATGCTCTGTTTAAACCATTAATGCTAGAAAGTGGGATTTGAGAATTTCAATGTCTGTTTACAATCCAGAGAGATCATTGGTGATTTAGGCAGTTGAATTTAACTGCCTAGAGGACTTGAAGTTTCTTAAGACTAAAACCTAGCGTTAAGGTCATGGAGTTTTATAATTGTAAGAGACTACCTTTGAAAGCCTAGCATGCTTTTATCATTCTTTCTTCTACCTGGAATCCAATTCAGAAAATGTACTTGAAGGAGATAATGGTCACACTAACCATTTTCTTCTGTCGTTAATTAAGCACATTTTAATCGAGTATATACACTATGCTTACAGGTAATCTGCTTGGTGCTGGGATACTGTGGGGGAGACAAATGATATACATCAAAAGATCACAAAATAAATGTAAACTTTTAACAGTAATAGGTACTATAAAGGAAAGATACGGGGTGCTGTGGAAGACCATGTCTAGTCTGGGAAGGGTTCAGGGAATGCTTTTAAAGGAAGTAATGTTTAAGCTAAGGTCTGAACAATGAGTAGATGCTATCTAGGCAAAGAATGGAATGAAGAGCATTGTAGGAAAAGTACGTATATCCTACAGGCTCCAGTTCCTTGAATTTTTCCTCAGATTTTTTTCCTCCCGTTAGTAGTATGGGTTTTTTTTACCCCCCTAGATTTACTTTTTTCACATGTTATAGTTAAGAGCTCAGGTTTTTAAATTATCTGTGTTCAGTTCGTAGCTGTATCACTAATTAGCTATATGACCTTGAGCAACTTTCTTCAGTTCTCTAAGCCTCAAATTTCTCATCTATAAAATGGATATAACAGTAATGCCCACATCATAGTGATATTTATAGAGGGATTGTCTGAAAGTGCTTAGTATAGGCAGGCATGCAGTTCTTAATTCAGCTATTATTGCTGGTATTATAATTATTTTCTTTATAGATAAATTTAAATTAATAAAATTGCCTAATGAATATTTCTTCTTATCATTCAAGTGACATTCAAATGTTACTTCCAGAGAAGCCTTCCCTGACCACCCTAGCTGAAGCAGTCTCCTTTACATTACCTTATTTTGTCTTCTTCAAATTTCATATCTGAATTTTATATTTTTTATTTATATGTTTATTATTCTGTTTCCCTGGACTAGAATTCAAGTGCTTTGGAAGCAGAGACTTTGTCCTATTAGTACTATAAACCAGCATTGATTTAGCAGTTTGATGCCCCACATAGGATACCTGTTGCCATCAAGTTAATTCCAACTCATGGTGACCCCACGTGTTAGAGTAGAAGTCAGCTCCATAGGATTTTCTTGGCTGTAATTTTTATGGAAGTGGATTGCCAGACCTTTCTTTCATGGCATTTTTGAGTGGGTTTGAACCACCAACCTGTAGGTTAGTGGATGAGTACAAACCATTTGTACTACCCAGGGACCTTCCACAAAGGATAAGTTCTCAACTGTTCATCAGTTGACTGACTGCTTCTTTGGTTGCAACTAGCTTTGAACAGTTTGAAGTCACTTACACAGATCACCTTACTTATCTATGGAATGTTAGAGGTTGAAGAAAAAACTGACTTGTTGATTCAGTCACATCTTAGGAACCTATCAGTAATCTAGTTCTCTTGGCTTACAGAGAATTGGATTTTGGCACCATTTCCTGATTCCAGGTCTGCAGAGATGCTGCCCTCCAGATTGAATTTCTTGAGGGCAGGGCTTACATATATTCATTTTTTTTAAATCTCCAACTAACAAAATGCCTGGAAAATACATGTTTATGAATCTTATGTTGGAAAATGAAACCAAATGAGAATGTTACTTGGATGTGGTATGGTACTAAATCAGAAATTGGTGATTTTTTAACTGGCACTGCAGCAGAGAGAGTGCCAGTGCAGTAGAGTGTGAGGACTGTGGGACACTTTTTATTTTGATATATCATCAAAAATGTTTTCCTAGACTACATTGTGGCACAGTGGTTAAAGCGCTTGGCTGCTAACCAAAAGGTCAGCTTTAAACCCACCAGCTGCTCTGTGGGAGGAAAGATGTGGCAGTCTGCTCCTGTAAAGATTTACAGCCTTGGAAACCCTATGGGGCAGTTCTTTCCTGCCCTATAGGGTCACTGTGAATCGGAATCGACTCGACAGCAATGGGACAGACTACAATTACAGTACTTACTTTGAAGAGAAGTTTCTCATCTGAGAAACAACATGTTTTCTCCAACAGCAGTGTCTTTTCCTCCTTATTCCCATTTTTGGCATTTTTGATGCTTTTAATTGTAGGGACATTACAGTTCAGTGATTCAAAAATCTGAAGGTTCTAGAGAAGAATGTTTTCCTTTAACCAAATAGAATGAGTATTTTCAGTAGTTGTTATTTCTATAAATAAGAAAAATGTGGGCTTTGGAGTCAGACATGGATTTGAATCCCATCTTTTTGAATCCCAGCTCATAAACTGTGTTTACCTTAAGGAAGCATCCTGACCTCACCACGCCTCAATTTCTCTGTCTACAAAAGTGGGGGTAATACATGCCCTAAAATAGCAGGGTGTGAGAATGAAATGAGGAACCTTATGAGTATATGACATCAGCATTCCAGTCACATTGTTGTTAGGTGCCATCGAGTCAATTCCGACTCATAGCAACCCTATGTACAACAGAATGAAACACTGCCCTGTCCTGTGCCATCCTCACAATTGTTGTTATGCTAAGCCCATTGTTGCAGCCATTGTGTCAGTCCATCTCGTTGAAGGTCTTCCTCTTTTTCGCTGCCCCTCCACTTTACCAAACATGATGTCCTTTACCAAGCATGATGACATTGTCACATAGTTAAGAGTGTAATACATTTTCATTTTTATTCAGAGGAGAGGCTTGTAGAGTGATTGTTACAGCTTTGATTGGTCAGAACTATAGTACCCTTTTGACTCTTATTCTAGGAGACTGTGGGAGGCAGTCAATATTCTGTTCCTTCAGTATGTATTTAGTACCTTATACCTGCAAGGCATTGAGATAAGTAGAGACTTTGCAGTCTTGTTGGAGGAGGAAACAAATACCAAATAGTTAAATCATAATACAAAGTAGTAAAGATACTGAGAGTAAATACAGTAGGAGTTCTTAGAAGAGGAGGATCACAATGAGCTGCAGTGGTTAGGCATCCTTCATGATTGTAGTATAGCTGCAAATTCAGCCTTGAAGACAAAATGAAGAAGGAAAACATTCGGGCTTGAAAAAACCAGAAAAAACAAAGGCTCAGAGCCTTCTTGGTGGAATATTTTTGTATACTGATAATTGGTGGTAGTTCCATTTTTCAGAACAGAAAAATGTTGAGGCAGACTGAAGTTGGCTGTGCTCATTCAGAGAAAACTTACATGTACTATCGCCTCCGTTTTACTGGGTCATAAATAGTAGACCATTTATTCTCCAAATGTTTAATACTCTTAAACTTATCCCAGAGAAGCCAAATAACAGATGCTCCCAATTCCCTGAAGCTTCTCACTCAGAGTAAAATATGAAAGTCCTTTCAGTCCTCATCAAGGTCCTGTATGATCTGTACTTAACTGCCTCCCTTAAATAATTTTACCAGTCTGACTTCATTTCCTGCTACTTACCCTCTCATCTACTCTGCTGTGGCCACACTGGCCTCCTTCCATTTCCAGGAATAATATGCCAGGCATGTTGCCACCTGACAACTTTTACATGTGGTATTCTGTCTGTAAACCTCTTCTTTGAGATATCCACTTGACTCCCTCAAGTGTTTGTTCACATCTCATCTTCTTAGTGATGCTTTCTTTGACCACCATATTTTCTTTTTATTATTGTATTTTATTTTAGATGAACGTTTACAAAACAAAGTAGTCTCTCATTAGTCAATTAGTGCACATATTGTTTTGTGACATTGGTTACCAACCCCACAACGTGTCACTACTTCCCCTTCTCGACCTTAGGTTCCCTGTTACTAGCTTTCCTGTCCCCTGCTGCCTTCTAGTCCTTGCCCTTGGCCTGGTGTGCCCCTTTAGTCTCATTTTGTTTTATGGACCTGTCTAATCTTTGGCTGAAGGGTGAACCTCAGGAGTGACTTCATTACTGAGCTGAAAGGGGGCCATACTCTTAGGGTTTCTCCAGTCTCTGTCAGGCCAGTAAATCTGGTCTTTTTTTTTTTTAGTTAGAATTTTGTTCTACATTTTTCTTCAGCTCTGTCCGGAACCCTTTGTTGTGATCCCTGTCAGAGCTATCCGTGGTGGTAGCCAGGCACCATCTAGTTGTGCTGGACTCAGTCTGGTGGAGGTCGTGGTAGTTGTGGTCTGTTAGCCCTTTGGACTAATCTTTCCCTTGTGTCTTTGGTTTTCTTAATTCTCTCTTACTCCCAACGGGGTGAGACCAGTGGAGTATCTTAGATGGCCACTCACAAGCTTTTAAGACCCTAGATTCTACTCACCAAAGTAGAAAGTAGAACATTTTGTTTATAAACTGTGCTATGCCAATTGAGCTAGATGACCACTACATTTAAAATTGTTTTTCTCCCCAACAAATCAAGTACTGTTCTTCTTTTCCTCAAAGCACTTGTCACATCTTAAATGTATTTTAAAATTTATTTGTTCATTGTCTCTCTACCCCCGCTAGAACAAACTTAAGTTCCATGAAGGCAGGGATATTTTTGTTTTATTTACTGCCACATTCCCAGTACTAACACAAGGTAAGTCCTCAATAAATATTTGAGTGAATAAATTTTATCTTTGTTTCAGACCTATAAAAGAAGAACTTTGATTACCATGGACTTTCTTCCCTTACTGCCACTGTTGTTGTTAGGTGCTGTCCAGTTGGTTCTGACTCATATTGATCCTACATACAACAGAGCAAAGCACTGCTTGTTCCTGTGTCATCCTCACAATCATTGTTACGCTTATGAACCCACTGTTGGAGCCACTCTGTCAGTCCATCTTGTTGAGGGTCTTCCTCTTTTTTGCTGATCCTCTATTTTACCAAGCATGATGTCCTTCTTCAGGGACTGATCCCTCTTGATAACAGGTCCAAAGTATGTGAGACGTAGTCTCATCATCCTTGCTTCGAAGGAGCACGCTGGCTGTACTTCTTCCAAGACAGATTTGTTTGTTGTTTTGGCAGTCCATGGAATATTCAACATTCTTCGCCAACACCACAATTCAGAGATGTCAGTTTTTCTTTGGTCTTCCTTATTCCTTGTCCAGCTTTCACATGCTTATGAGGCAATTGAAAAACACCAAGGTGACATCTTTGCTTTTTAAGACTTTAAAGATTTTTTCTTGCCCTTACTGCCACTGAGTAACCTAAATGAAGCCTTTCTGAGAGAACATCAGTTAATTTGGTCAACATAAAAGTATAAAGGATCTCAACTAAAAGATGTGTTCACAATTTTTTCCGTTTTATCTGGGAATTAATAACAGTTGATAAATTTGATCTTGGCTTAAGGAAATGGAAAAAAGCGTACATTTGTCAGAAAGAATCAGTAAAATTAGTAACATTTTTGGAATTGGTGAGAGAGTTGGAGGAAGAATCAACAATATCTGTGTTACATGTAATTAGGAAAGTGTCACAAGATGAGACTTAGTTCCTCGAAACAAAATGTGATGGGAAACAAATTGGAAGATTTTGAGGAATCTAGTAGTATAATTAAAGAAACATTTTAAGAATTTTGATTGTTTTTACAGTCATTAAGGTGTTTAAAGGGAAGAGAAGTGAAAAAAAAAGAACATTTACAAAGGAAAGTTTGGTATGTTTGTGGTTTGAAATAATATGAAACAGTATAAAATAATATGAGCAAGAAAATTGAAGAAAAAAATAGTCATACCAGAAGAATTTGAGAAAAAAAGCAGGAATCAGAAGCTGTTGGGGGTTTGGAGCATAAACACCAAAAAAAAGAAAAGAAAAACAGAAACACCAAACCCATTGCCGTCAAGTCATTTCCTACTTATAGCAACCCTATAGGACAGAGTAAAACTGCCCATAGGGTTTCTGAGGAGCAGCCAGTGGATTCAAACTGCCGACCTTTTGGTTAGCAGCGGAGGTTTTAACCATTGTGCAGTCGGAGTCAAATATGGCTTCAAGTTTGTGCATTTAGGGGATAGCAGAATAAATTTTGGCATTATCATTGCTTTAGGATAAGGGCTAAGAACTATAACTCCTTCTCAGGTCAGTCCCTAGAAAAGAGTTGACTAATAAATGCAGTGGAGCCCTGGTGGCACAGTGGTTAAGGGCTCAGCTGCTAACCAAAAGGTTGGCAGTTCAAATCCACCAGCTGCTCCTTGGAAACCCTGTGGGGCAGTTCTCTGTCCTATAGGGTCTCTATGAGTTGGAATCAACTCGACAGCAAGGGAGGGAATGAGGTTTAATAAATGCGATGGTAAATTTTTGCTGTGGAATGCTTTTGGAATAAGTTTCTTCCCTACGATTGCCTAAGGAGATATTTTCGCTAGGGGTAAAATATACATTGTTGTTTCTTTTGAAGACTATAGGTATTTGGATGTGATGTAAAATATTGCTGTGTTTTTAGAAAAACTGAAATAGTTTAGGGGAAGAAAAGTTAGATGTATAGAGATGTTTTCAGAAATTAGAGGGCTTAGCTTTGTTAGAATTGCTGTTTTTGGATGGAGTTTCCTTTTTAAAACTTAACCTAAAGGTCAGGTTGTATTTCTGGTCTTGTTGATTCAACATGTCTGCTTGTTAATTTAATAGGTGACAGTAGTCATAGGCATTTGGGGAATTTTTTTATTTTTTATTGTGCTTTAGGTGAAACTTTACAGTTCAAATTAATTTCTCATACAAAAATTTATACACATATTGTTATGTGACACTAATTGCAATCCCTGTAATGTGACAGCACATTCCCTCTTTCCACCCCAGGTTTGCCATGTCCATCCAACCAGCTCCTGTCCCTTTCTGCCTTCTCATCTTGTCTCCGGACGGGAGTTGCCCATTTGGTCTCATGTATCTGCTAGAACTAAAAAGTATACCTTCGCGAGTATTGTTTTATGTTTTATAGTCCAGTCTAATCTTTTGTCTGAAGAGTGGGCTTCAGGAATGGTTTTAGTTCTGGATTAACAGAGCATCTGGGGGCCATGGCTTCGAGGGTTCCTCCAGTCTCAGTCAGACCATTAAGTCTGGTCTTTTCACTAGAATTTGAGTTCTGCACCATACTTTTCTCCTGCTCCATCAGGGACTCTGTTGTGTTCCCTATCAGGGTGGTCATTGGTGGTAGCTGGACACTATCTAGTTCTTCTGGTCTTAGGCTGATGGAGTCTCTGGTTTATGTGGCCCTTTTGTCTCTTGGGCTAATATTCTCCTTGTATCTTTGGTGTTCTTCATTCTCCTTTGCTCCAGCTGGGTTGGGACAAATTGATGCATCTTAGATGGCAGCTCGCAAGCTTTTAAGACCCCAGACGCCACTCACCAAAGTGGAATGCGGAACATTGTCTTAATAAATTTTGTTATGCCAGTTGACCTAGAAGTCCCCCGAAACTATGGTCCCCAGACCCCAGCACCTGCTACTCTGTCCTTCGAAGTGTTTGGTTGTGTTAAACACAACTTCTTAGGTTTTGGTTTAGTCCAGTTGTGCAGACTTCCTCTGTATTGTGTGTTGTTCTTCCCTTCACCTAAGATGATTCTTGTCCACTATCTAGTTGGTGAATTCCCATCTTCCTCCCATACAGAAGGTATGTAGGGTGGTTTCTTAGACCTTCCCTACTCTGGTGTCTTAGCCTATCAGACAAGAGGCAGAAATCTAGAAAGATAACAAAAGACATCTTTGGCTTTCTCTGTGTCAGCCTTTGGTCTCCCGTCCCACTTGCTCAGAACATACCCTTCTGTAGCTTCCTGCAGCATTGAACACTTTTGCTACATTGTTAACATACACAATAGAATAAGGAAGAGTGGACTTAGCCTAGATAGCACAACCTGCACTTCTCAAGCACTACTGTATGTCTGATACTGTGCTTGACTCTGGGCACACAAACGTGAACAACACATGATCCCTGTCCTGAGAAACTCACAGTAGAGCGGTTGGGTGGTAAACATTTACAATTTACAGTAAATGCCTTTATAGAGGTACTTGAAGAGGAAGTTTTCCATTTGATAGTCTTGACTAGATACAAAAATTTTGTATATAGCCAAAAAAGTAATGCTAGCATGCATGGCCTTTCTTCATAGACCTTAAACCCTGTCTTCTGGAATTGCATGCTTCTATATTTTTTTTAGAATTGTATTCTTACAAAGAGCAAATAAAATGCTAGTTTTAAAAATATTCTTTGACCAATTTATTGTTATCAGATTGACAAGGCATTTTTTGGTAATACGTTGAAGTAGATATCCCTTTATTTTAAGTTGCTCAAATTTTATATTTAAATATTAGTATTATTAAAAAGAGTATCCCTTTTAGTCCAAAAGTGTTCTGATTCTCAGTGTTTTATTTAGTTAAGCTATATTTTTCTCCCGATCTCCATTTTGAGTACTTTCAAAAAAAAAATTATTTCCCAGCACTTAACTCTTTTGCTGTATAGAAAAATGTTATGTAAGAATCCATTGGCAAAATCCCTTTAGACGATAACAAGATACATTTTTTTCCTTGCTTTTTTTATTGTGCCTTGTTAAACTGGTCTCACACACATGAACTTTCTTAACATCAGGCAGTTCCTGCTTCCTATGGGACTTCCTGTTTTCTCAAATAAAAATAGAAAAGCATCTCAAAAAGGAAACCTGGTTAGCATGAACTACGTTACTTTGTAGGATCAGTTAGTCTTAATTGTGGCCTGGATTGTAGAGACCAGGGTATCTGAAAGTTTTGAATGTCTTTGCATGTAATATGAAAATAAAAGAGATGATAAGGAAGAGTGTCTTAGTTATCTAGTGCTGCTATAACAGAAATACCACAAGTGAACGGCTTTAACGAAGAGAAGTTTATTCTCTCACGGTCTAGTAGGCTACAAGTCCAAATTCAGGGTGTCAGCTCCAGGGGAAGGCTTTCTCTGTCAGCTCTGGAGGAAGGTGCTTGTGATGTATCTGCCTTCCCTTGGTCTAGGAGCTTCTCTGCACAGGAACCTCATGTCCAAAGGACGCACTCTGCTCCAGGCATTGCTTTCTTGGTGGTATGAGGTCCCCATGTCTCTCTGCTCGCTTTTCTCTTTTGTGTCTGAAGAGACTGGCTTAAGACACTAATCTTGTAGACCTCATCAGTATAACTGCCGCTAATCCATCTTATTACATCATAGTGATAGGATTTACGACACATAGGGAAATCAATCTTACAATACTGGGAATCATGACCTAGCCAAATTGACAGACATTTTTGGGGGACAAAATTCAATCCATGACAAAGAGGTCCTTAATAATAACCACAAGAGATGTTAAATATTCAGCAGTAAACTTATTTGTCTCTTTTTGTGGGGAGGGATGTGGGAGTTTGGGTGGAAAAGTGGTAAATCCTTTCCTTATAATATAATATTTTCTTGGAAATTTGAATTGTTTAATACTGAGAATGAATTCTTAGCTACTTTGATCTGTACATTTTTTTCTTGCTACTTTTCCAGATGTTAGCAAGGATTAGGAAGTTTGTGTTGTTTATAATTAGAATTCAGAATTCTAAATGAATTATTCAGTTTTAAAGAATCTTGTAGATTTCTCAGGTTGTTGATTCCTTTAGTCTGTATTTTGAAGAGAAATCAAATTAAAGGAAAACAAATGATACAGTCATCAGCAGTTACAATGATGTTGTTGTGTGCTGTCGAGTCAGTTCCTACTCCTAGTGACCCAACAGGACAGAGTAGAACTGTCCCATAAGGTTTCCTAGGCTGGAATCTTTATGGAAGCAGGCTGACACATCTTTCTCCTTTGGAGTTGCTGGTAGGTTTGAACTGCTGACCTTTCAGTTGGCAGCCAAGCACTTTAACCAACTGTGCCACCAGGGCTCCTTAAGTAATAACAATAGGTAGCATTAATTGAGTCCCTATTACCTGCCAGGCACTGTGCCAAGGTTTTATATGGTTTATCTAATTTAATCCTCAACTACTTCAGCTGCTACGAAAGGTCAGTGGTTCGAGCCCACCAGTGGTTCCTGGTCTGGCTACTTAGAGTGGCTAAGTAGATGTTAGTTCAAGTCACATTGCTAGTATGTGGTGGAACTGTGACTTGAACCTAGCCCCTCTGACACCAGAGGACCTACTCTCAATAATTATGGAGAAAAGCTATAAATTCAAAATGAGAATGGTAAGTGTAGCAAGTCTAAAAATTACTTCCTCAACCTTTATTATCATGAGTTTATTTACATTTTGTTTGCATGTTTATGTTCAGTTTTAGCGAAGTACAATCTGCTTCAGTACAGTGTACTTTAGCAAAGTGCAAAGATATTTCAGAGGGCTTATTTATGGGGGTTGTTATTCCATAACACTCTTAAGTGATGCTAATAGCTTTCTTTTTTTCTTTCCTTGATAGTAAAAAACCCCTTTGATGGAACATTTGGAGAAATACAAGTAAGTAAAAGATTATAATACTGATATTTGGTGCCATATTTTTATATGATTAAAAGTATTAGGATCACTGTCAACTAAAAACATAGTAATTTTTAGGTTGTTTTAGGCCGAAGAAGCAATTGTTTCTTATTCTGATTATTCCTTAACTATTGTATAATTAAATCTGATACAGATTTGCTCTGATGCGCTAACCTGTTTATTATTACTTTAACGTAAAAGCCAGCTTCCAAGTAAAAGGCGGTGGCATGTCCTCTGGGGATCTGGTCTTACCGTTAGAAGTATGCCTGTTGTCTTAAGATGTTAGATTCCCTAGCCATCTTTGTCATCCTCGCCCTCATCTTATCTCGCTGTGGATCATTTGCACTTTGGCATGCCTCTTCAATCATCAAGAACGCAAAGGTTTTAAATAGGAGATATATCCCTTAGGTTAGCCATTTATGATTCCTTTTCCCTTTAAAGGATGCTAGATGTTAATTGTAACATAAACTTTATTTACATGAAAACATTTTTCACTTATTATAGGCACTTTGAAGATTAAGATATTTGAACTTAAAATATTTTACACAATTAGTTGTTAATTTTTTCTGTTATAGGAACTGTCACATAGACCTATATAGAAAACATTATTTGTTATACTGAAGGCTACATAATAATGTGTAATCAGATCTGCGGAATATTTCTTTAGATTGTTAGAGTGGGACTTTGAAATGATTATTTTTAGGAATATGCTGTTGTGATACTTGCCTTTAAAAAAAAATTACTTTATCAGTGGTTAGATTAAGTATAACCCTGATGCTGGCTGGCATCATCATTTAAATTTAATATAATATGATCGCTGAACATTGGAAACACAAGACTTTTTCTTTTAATTTTCCCAGTGGGGGAAACTGAAGTTCTGAACCTCTGAATGATAGTAATAATTATAGTGAATATAATGGCAGTCCATTTATATTAAGTGTGATGCTAAGTGTTTAAAATTCATTATTGTCATTTAGTCAAAGATTTGATACAAACGATTAAGATATCTTTGAGGAGAAAATTGAGAAAAGAAGATGGAAATATTTAAAGGTGGCAGAATATGAGAAAACTTATAAAGTTACCCGACAAGTTTGATCTTCCTCCCCCTCACTCCAAAAGAATAAGCACTTTGCTTTAGAGAATGATACGGGTTGCTTAAAGAAAATCTGAACCTTACCAAAATAGACAATTAAAAGGCTCTTTCAAATTGTAAAATTATTTTTTTTAATGAAGGGTTACTTGATAGTTTACTTTAAGTATGGATTTATTTATACATCTTTAACTAGTTGGCAGGGTGGTTAGGGAAGTCAATAGTTAGACATAACTATTTAGATCATAATGTGGTTGATTGGATGACACTTGAGGCCGTTATAATATATATATGGCTATTTTAAATTGCCATTGGAAAAAAAAAATTCTTGAAAAAAATTCTAGTTTGTGTTCTTTGCAGGCTTAAATTCTTTATATGAGAATGTAACCGTACGTGTGTTATCTTATACAGTTTGAGATCTAGTTATAGCTGGTTAAAAACAAAAACCCAAACCCATTACTGTCAAGTCAATTCTGACTGATAGCAACCCTATAAGACAGAGTAGAACTGCCGCATAGGGTTTCCAAGGAGCAGCTGGTGGATTTGAACTGCCGACCTTTTGGTTAGCAGCCAAGCTCTTAACTACTGAATGACTAGAGCTCCTATGTCTTGTTAGGTTTTGTTATTCTGCTTATCTAGTCCAGTGTTAATGTTTGTGAATCAAAAAATAAAGTTCGATCCCAGGTCTCTGATTTTCATTAAAGATGTAATCACAGAGGACAGGTGCCACATTTTCGAGTTCTGTTTGTTTTTGAAGGGGAGATTGGGATTGGGCATGATCAGGACGTGAAACAAAAAGGAAATCAGTCTCTTTTCCAAATAAGAGAGGAAACAAACTTCAAGAATCGAATCTCAGCTACTTTAATCCCAAAGTTTAATCAGATTCATCTTGCTTTTATGTTTCAAGTCCACAGACTACACTGTCTTTGGAACTCCTCCTCATCCTGTTATGTTGAACATATTTATTAAAAGCAGTTTTGTAGTTTAATGTATCACAAATGCATAGCTTTCAGAATCCTGGGTCTTAGCTGCTACAGTTAGTTACTTGATTTCTGACTTCTACAGTTTGGATTTTTAAGCTTATGTGAAGATAAGGACTGGCTTGATTCAGAATCTGGTTGTGATAGAGTTGAGGAGAAAAAAACAAAAAGATTGGAAAGCAAGTAGTCAAGCTGAAGGACAAATAACTTATCTCTCGTCAATCAGCTCACACAAATCCAGACTCTAGTGGTGGGATCTTGGAGCCTTTGATGAGATTTCTTATTCCTAGTATCACTGATGAGAGCTGTGTATGCTCTGCCTGTCTGCACTGCACATGCAGACAGGCTGTGTCTCAAACTTCCAGGCAGCTGTAAGACTGCTAGGAATGAGACACATAAACCCACTGGCATCAACCATTTTATGGGTGCTACATTCATCTGTGATCGAGTCAGACATGCGAGAGACTTTCACAGTGTTGGTAAAGTGAAAGCCATTATTATTACAGTAAAACCTATAAAAGCTGGAGCCTGTGTAAGGTGGAAACCTGTCAGAGAAGGAGAACGCAAATATTTTCCAGTGAAAGGAGTGGTGGAAAAGTGGTAAGACTGCATCTCATCAAAGGTGGGAAAACTTGCGAGACCCGGAAAAACAAGGCAGTCCCAAATTCTGGCTTTCACACGTTTCACTAGATTTATAGAAAACAGTCAGTAAACAATAACAGATTTTCAAAGGGGAAATGCTTACCTTTCCTCATTTACCCATGTCCATTCTTACATAGGTGGGCAGGTGCACCGTGGTTCAGATTAGATATTGTGTTCATGTCACTGCTGCCCCTGGCTACCACCATGCTGCTCAAGGCTTCTGCTGTGCCCTTGGGCCTCACTGGGCCTTGCCTTGCCAGGATCTCCCAAGCCTCTGCCGCTAGGCCCTTCTAAACTTCTGCTGCCAGCTCCTGCCACGCTACCTGGGCCTGTGGGGCTTTCTTGCTGCCAGGCTACCTGGGCCCCCGCTGGCCATGGGAGAAGAAGGCATACAACCTCTGCACGGGGTACGCTTAGGCCTCTCTTGACCTGCACAAGCAAATGTTAAACAACTCTTTTAGCTCTGCTGGCAAGCCTCCTGCCCAGAGGCATCTGGCTCCGCCCAGCTGTTGGAAAACCCCTGCACAGGATCCTCTGAGGCATTCCCTGCACAGGACACGTGCAGGTCTCTGCCCTGCATGGGCAAGTGTTAACAGCTCTCTTGGCTCGGCCCACAAGCCTCCTGCCAAAGGTGCTCAGCTCTCTCTCTGTGGGCCAGCAAGCCCACTGCTGCTGTCTCTTGCCATCCTGCACCTTCTTCAGTGTTACAGCTCTTTTGGATCTAGGAGATTCTCAGTGCAGAGACCTTGGGTCCTTGGTCCCGAGGGCGTGCTCCGCTTCAGTCTTCTTCATGGTAGTGAGGTCCCCTTAACTTTTGTGGGATTAACCCTTATATGAGTAAACTCTTTGTCAGTTTCAAGGCATGGCCCTCCTGACAGGACCACGCACTGACCAGTCCCCTAGGTAGGCCATAAGTCATTCAGTTTGCATAGTCACAGCCAATCATTTTGTGGGAGTTACAAGACCATGACGAGAAAGGCCATGTAAAAGCAGTTCATTGCGCCACAGACTGCACTGACAAAAGCATGCCACCCATAGTGTGCAGAAGTTATTCTCTTCTGCCCCTGAACATACAGCATGAAAACAAATGGATGAGGTTGCATTAGGCATATGTTATTTTCTGGCTTTTTATAATGTCCTGAGTTTGCTCCCTGGTCATATTCATTCAGTAATCTTGTTTGGTTAGACACTTGAGGAAGAAGGGAAATAATAAAGACACAATTCCGTCATGAATCATGAATTTATTTCAGATAGTGCGATAGTTATTACCTCTCACTCATGTGGCTCCCTCAGTGGCGCAGTGGTTAAAGCATTCACCTGCTAACCTAAAGTTTGGCGGTTCAAAGCCAGGAGCTGCTCTGCAGGAGAAAGATGTGACAGTCTGCTTCCATAAAGATTCACAGCCTTGGAAACCCTGTGGGGGCAGTTCTCCTCTGACCAATAGGGTCTCTGAGTCAGAACTGACTTGCCAGCAGTGGGTTTTGTTTATGTGGGTCCCTTTCAATTGCAGTTGCTCTTAAATTGGATGTCTCATTGTTTTAGACTCCTTGGCAGCGTGCTTACACTATACCATTGCACTAGTCTCCACTGGATTCCTTTCATACAGTTATTTCTGCTTGTGGGCTAACCTATACCTTATGGCCAGAGTAATATTCCTGAAGCATAAGTCTGTTTTACTTTCCTCCTCCTAAATATTCTGAATGAAGTCAGGCTCTTTGTTTTGGCATCCAGGGCTCTGTGGCAGTTAACTCCAGACCACTTTTCCAGTAGTCTGCTGAGTGAAACTAGGCTACTGGTTATGTAAGAAATATAATCAATAATTTTATGCTTCGATGCTTTTGTGCATGCTGTTTTGCCTGGAATTCCGGTCAATTCTGTTCTTCCTGTGAAGCCCAATTCATACTCTTCCATAAATGAGTCTTCCCTTTCCCTCCTCTTCTGTATTTGCATTATACTTTGTTTGCAACTGTAATATAACACTCAGTAAGTATCTGCCCTTGAGAGCAGGAAGCTTCTTGTTTATTGGGTCTTTGTGGAAAACAGTTCTCCTGGTAGATACTTATTAAATGTTTGTTTCACTTTAATGGTTCATAAGTTTCTACAGTGTCACTTTGGGAGCCCAGGAGAGGTTGATGGTCAGTCACTGTGTCAGTACTCGTTTGGTTATTTTTATGTGGTTTGAGTCAGATTTAAAAAAAGTAGCAACAATACAAAGGGCAACTTTGAAGAAAAAGTCTTTCATAAGAACAATATACATAAGGATGCAATGTATAGAGGGGAGATCGGGAGCATTGCTTTGGTGGTGGGGGGTGGGAAGTTCATTGTGTGTGAGACTTTTTTTTTTAGCACTAACCTTAGTGCCAAATTCCCAGCCATCCTCAAGAAAGTAAAATATTTAGAGTGATAACTTAGATTCCTAGATTGCGGTTTCTTTAAATATAGTGGCCATTGTTTAAATATGAATTTGTCTTTTGGATTATGTAACTTCTAGTTTAAATTTTTTAAATGAGATCAGTTATTTGACACATATTTTTTCTTGGAATTAGACATTTTATAATAACTTTTCTTAATTTTAGGAAAGTAAAAAAAATCTTATGATGAACACATTATACAAGCTTCATGATCGATTGGCACAGCTTGCAGGTAATTGTTTTAACATTCATAGTCTCAGAATCTTTGGAAAAATTAATTTGCATATGTAGCATGCTGTAACAGTAGAAGTAGTTTTTCCTAAGTCCAGTGTTATATTTGTGGATTATTTTCTCTTTAGAAGTTTTTATTACCTATATGGAGTGGTTTTTTAAAATTTTTGTAGGTATATTTAATCAAGGCCTCTCCCTTTCTGCCATATGTATTATGTGTAACTTGTACAGGCATCCATGCATACTGTGTTGTATAATTTTAAAGTGAATCAAGTTTCTTTATTGCATTAATAGTAACAAAAAATTCTGAAAGCTTAAGTATCAGTTGAATTAACTAAAATCCTAGATTAAATAAAAGTGCAGATTCTTTTTTGGTGGTTGTATAGGTGTCATTCCCTTGGATAAAATATTTTCCTAGAATTTGTTTTTTATGATTCATTGCATTTTCCTTATATTCCACTCTTAGTAAGGCTTTGAGAGCTCTTAGATATGAACATATCTGCAATTAGAATAATTTATTATAGGTGAATTGGTATCAAGTGTAGTGTATATAAGTTTTAATAGATGCAGATTTATTACCTTCTAACTTTTTTATTTATTGTTAGTTCATATATAGCTTGAAAGAAAAGGCTTTGGATTCTCTTCTTATAATCAGTTACAAGAAATGAAAAATGTAGTTTTTCAAATTGTTGTGCACAGCAGATCCCTTTTGTACCTTTATAGAAAGCAGATTGTAGATAGAAGCCTAGTAGGTAAAAGTGGAACTTCTCTGGTTGAATAGGGGCATTTAGGATCCTGACAGTTCCCTGTGCTATCACCAATCTTTTTTTTTTTTTTGAAGGGGGAGTCCTTAATTCTAGCCAATTTTTTAGGCTTATAATTCTGTGTATGTCACTAACAGCATTCTTTGCACTGACTGGACAATAATATTCATATGTTGTAAGCTAATGACATCTATTTGGTATGCTATAGCACCCAGAAATGGGTTAAGTGTATACTGTAGCTAGGAATTCTGTTGTTGCTACCACAAGCTTCTACAGCTGTTTCTATAGAATTGTTTTATGAAGTGTGGTCCATGGCTCACTAGATCAGCATAATCTAGGGCACTTTTAGATATATAAATTCCTTCTTATAAAGCAGGGGTCAGCAAATTTTGCTGTGAAGGACCAGATGGTAGATATTTTAGGCCTTGCAGATGAGACTATGTCACAACTATACAACTGCCATTATAGTATGCAAGCAGCCATAGATACTACATAAATGAAGGAGTGTGGCTGTGTTCCAGTAAAACTTCATTTATAAAAACAAGTAGTAGATCAGATTTGGCCCATAGGCTGTAATTTGCTGACTTCTGCTGTAGATGTATGGAATCTGAATCTCTGAGAATGCATTGTAAAGTTCAAAGAATTATTCATCTAATTGGGAACTTCTTCCCTTTTTATAGCTACCACTGTTAAAATCTGACTATTCAAACGGAACTGATAAGAACTTAAGTTACTTTTATTACAGAAGAATTTGCCAAGAATTTCATTTTAATTATAGTACTGTCATGTTAAAATATTTTTGTAAACTACTTGACAGAAACGGTAGGAAAAACTTAGAATTGAAGTTCAGTAGTGAGGATAATTGATCTCTAATAATCACATATAGCCTAAAACACAAGGCTTTGGATTCCCTTCTTATAAACAGTTACAAGAAAAGAAAAACTGTAGTTTTCCAAACTTTTGTATTCAGCAGATTATCTCCATTGTAGAAACCCAGTCATAGGTAGAAGCCATAGAAAGAAGCTTCAGCCTAGTTTCCCTGTTGATCTGTGCTATAACAATTTTTAAGGCATACATACCTCTTGCTAAATGTAGCTTCGTTACACTGAAAATGCACATATTTTAATTCAATAATAAATTCAAACTTATTTGAACCCTTGAGTTACTAGCTTTGGGAAGAGATAGATGTGTGAGTTTGCACAATGAATTTGCTGAATTTTCCACCATCAGAAATAATACCTAATACCTATCTGTGGAGGGCCTTCAGTGTGGATTGGCATCAGTATGACATGGTTCCTACCCTGGCTTACAATCTAGTTGAGAATGTAAGAGGACAATATGTTCTTGTATAGACTGAAATGAATTGAAAGGTGTGGCTTATGTAGTGGTAATTTATATCACTTACTGGGGTTTTTTAATCAAAAATATAAATAATATTGTTGATATTATTTCTTTACTGATTATAATATAACCTATAACTGTAATTTGTAAAATATTTTAATCTTATTTGTTTTATTCTGTTTCACATAATACTGATTCAAAACTAATAATATGTTAATCTTTCCAGGAGATCATGAATGTGGCAGTTCTAGCCAGAGAACGCTTTCTGTCCAAGAGGCAGCTGCATATTTAAAAGTAAGCAGTAAAATTAGAATTTTAATAGTTATATTCTTAAAGTTTGTATAAATCATTACTACTTATATCAAAAGTATCATGCATTTGATTACTTTAATTGTATTGTTAAAAGCTTGGGCCTACTGCTACTATTTGGTACCAGTGTAAGCAGATAGAGAAAGCAGAATTGGTCAACATTTTTTGTTTTAGTTTGTTTTAGAACATTCTTTGAGAGAATGTATATTAATATGGAAAGTGTACGAGCAACATTGGTAAGAGTACCAGTTGAGATAGGTGAGCAGCATGTATGAAAGCAAGTAAGTATCTAACTTTTGTCATTTATTTCAATAATTTTGTCTCAGGGTACTGAGAGAACGTGCTGATGAATTTGCTAAACTACTGTAAGTAATATTTGGGAAATTTGATGACAGGAAAGGTACTGGAAGGTAAAGATGGACAAGTGTTATTCTGATTTTAAAAGGGGGAAAGTAGGTTTTGAAAACGATACTAGAGAGCTTGATGTCAGTCCAATTAAGATAATTCCATAAAGATGTGAGTACTTCCAAATGGAAATGAAACTAGCATGGGTTCACTGTCATATACATGTCAAGTCATACAAACTTCATCCCCCTCACCTTTTTATTTAAATTAGGAATATAGTGTATGATTTTTTATTTAAATCAGCAAGGTTTTGGTGACAGTCTCTCATGATATGCTTTTCAAAAATGAGAAATGTGGATTGAGTTTTTAAACTTAATTCATGACTTATATGTAGATACCCAAAAGATGCTAAGACAAGGTAATATGAAGATTAGATCTGGATTCAGATTCCAGCACTGCTAATTTGTCATACACACACATACACACACACACAAGGAAATGGCTCACACAGTTCTGGAGGCTGGCAAGGCCCAAATCCATGGGTCAGACATTAGGCTGGAGGCTTCTCCTGATTCGACGAACCCAAAATCGGCAGGTCAAACAGCAGGCTGCTGGCTCACAGGGCTTTGGGAGCTGGCAAATCCCAAAATCTGCAGGTTAGATGGCAGGCTGCTGGCTCATATCCCAAGAACTGGAGACCAGAGGATGACGAGTCGGATGCAGGATCCAGAGAGCATGAGCTTTGCTAGAGCATCTATGTATATTGGATGCAGGCTGCACCCCCAAAGGAACTCCCCTTTCAACTGATCAATTGTTCTTATCACAAAGTGGAGGATGATTGCATAATATCTGCCAAACCCCTGAAAATCATGGCCTAGCCAAGTTGACACATAACCTTAAACATCACAGTCCACCCCTTGTCAAATTGGCACCTGTGCACATCTCCTTAAACCATATATAATCTCTAAGTAAAGACAATTATTGCCATTACTTGTGCCTAACATGGTACAACTAGCATGTATACAACTGAAAACGCACTAGCCCATTTACATCTTATATTTTATAATAAGTAATAGAATAAGGCAGGGAAGAAAACAAAGATATTTGCAATATATATGCAGTCATGCACTGCATAATGTCCATTCGGGCTATCTCCAACTGCATATAAGTCTGTGGTCCCATAAGGTAATATGGGGAAATCAGCGGTGTGTTTACAGCATTTGTGACCTCAGTGCTTACTTGCTTACTGGTGGCCAGCTATTGAAGTGTGCAGGCCTCCCATGCTGAGCTGTGCTGACAAACAATGGCTTAGCAACATGAGGTGGGAAGTGTGCATGCTCTCCCAATTGCCCACCTCGTATTGCTAAGCAATTGTTTGTTGACCCTGCACACACTACTCAGCATGGGAGGCTTGTGCAGCCGCCAGTGAGTGCTGAGGTTGCAAATGCAGTAACCACGCCATTGATTTCTCCATATAACCTTAGGGGACCACAGATGTATATGTGGTCAGAAGTTGCCCAGATGCATGTTACGCAGTGTGTGACTGTATGGTGTTCACACAACATCCAAATCATGTAATGTCCTATTTCACAAGCACCTAAGCTGGTCATGGTTCTTTGCCTGGTGGAATGACACATACCTTCATTCCTGAAGGGTCTTGGCCATTAAGTAGTCATGTTGGAATTGCTTTGCTGTAGTTTTCCATTGACTTTAGTCACAGGACATGGTTAGTACTAAGAGACGTCCCTAAGATCTCCTGTATTCTAGACGTACTCCTCTTCACCTCCATTATGTAATATCAATCTGATTTCCCCTTGGTAGTTACGATCAATCACACCAGCCAATACAGTAACTCCCTTCTTTGCTTGTTGATCCAGAGGCATTAGGAGCCCAAAGTGGCCAGGTGGCATTCTTAACTTCCAGTTCAGTTGAATCAGTGTTGTGTCTCCTGGTAGGAGCATTCCTCTTTTGGAACTAAGACCTCTAGACCCACAGAGCACAGGGTCCTGGGGACAGGAAGCAAAATGCGAGTGGGTCACTCCCATTTCCACCCCTTGATTCCTGGACCCATGAATCTTGGCTATGGAAGAAACAGCACCATATATTGGGTACTGATTTAGAGCATCTACAGCTTCCTGGAGAACGTTGCCCAAATCTTGCAACGTATTGCCACCTATCTGGTGCCATTATTGTGTCTTTAGAAGGCCATTCCATTGTTCTGTCAAGCTGAGTGCTTCAGGATGATGGGGAGCGTGGTAAGACCCGTGAATTCCATGAGCATGGGCCCATTGCCATACTTCATTTGCTGTAAAGTGAGTCCCTAGATCTGAAGCAGTGCTGTTCCGGATACCATGACAGTGGCTAAGGCATTCTGTAAGTCCATGGGTGGTAGTTTTGGCAGAAGCATTGTGTGCAAGAAAGGCAAATCCATATCCAGGGTAAGTGTCTGTTCCAGTAAGAGCAAAACACTGCCCTTTCCATGATGGAAGTGGTCCAGTGTAATCAACCTGCCACCAGGTTGCTGGCTGATCACCTAGAGGAATGGTGCCATATCGGGGATTCATTGTTGGTCTTTCCTGCTGGCAGATTGGGCATTTAGCAGTGGCTGTAGCCAAGTCGGCTTTGGTGAGTGGAACTTCGTGTTGCTGAGCCCATGCGTAATGTCTGTCCCTGCACCATGACCACTTTGTTCATGAGCGCATTGGGCAGTGGCAGGAGTGGCTAGGGAAAGAAGCTGTCTGGTATTCACAGAACACGTGATCCTATCCACTTGATTGTTAAAATCCTTCTCTGCTGAGGTCACCCTTTGGTGAACATTCACATGAGACACAAATATCTTCACTTCTTTGCTCCTTTCAGAGAGATCTATCCACATGCCTCTTTCCCATACCTCCTTGTTAGCAATTTTCCAATCATGTTCCTTCCAAGTCCCTGACCATCCAGCCAAAGCATTGGCTACAGTCTGGGAGTCTATAAAATCATACATCTGGCTATCTCTCCTTCCAAGGAAAATGAACAACCAGGTGTACTGCCAAAGTTCTGCCCACTGGGAGCGTTTCCCTTCACCACTGCCCTTCAGGGAGGTCCCAGAAAGGGGCTGCAGTGCTGCTGCCATCAACTTCTGAGTAGTGCCTGCATATTGCACAGAACCATATGTAAACCAAGCATGAGTTTTCTCTTTCTCAGTCAACTGTTTGTGAAGAACTGTGCGTGAGCCCATAGTTGCAAACTGGGAGAAGGAAGGTAATGTGACGAGTAGGAACAATGGGCGTTTGGGCCACTTCCATGTAACTTATTTATTCCTTCAGGTTGAGCCTGACCTTATATATACCACTTCTATTTAATGATGGAGTGCCACTGTGCAGATCGACTTTATAACTCTGTGGGTCAGATAACACCGAGTTCATGATGTGTAGCTCAGGCTGTATAGTAACTTGGTGGCTCATGGGTAGACGTTCAGTCTCTTCCAGGGCCTACTAACAAGCCAAAAGCTGTTTCTCAAAAGGAGAGTAGTTATCTACAGTGGTCAGCAGAGCTTTGCTCCAGAATCCTAAGGGTCTGTGCTGTAATTCATCAATAGGGGCCTGCCAAAGACTCCAAACAGCATCTCTATCTGCCACTGACACTTTAAGAACCATTGGATCAGCCAGATTATATGGCCCAAGTGGCCGAGTGGCTTTAATGGCAGCTTGAACCTGCTGCAGAGCCTTCTCTTGTTCTGGGCACCTCTCAAAACTAGCAGCATTTCGAATCACTTGATAAATAGGCCAGAGTAGCTCACTCAAATAAGGGGTATTTTGCCTCCAAAATCCAAGGAGACCCACCAGGCATTGTGCCTCCTTTTTAGTTGTAGGAGAGGCCAGATGTAACAACTTAACCTTCACTTGAGAAGGAATATCTTGATATGCTTCATACCACTGGACCACTAGAAATTTCACTGACGGGGAAAGCACCTGAAGTTTTGTCAGATTAATTTCCTACCCTCTAGCATGCAAATGTCTTACTAATAAGTCTAGAGTCATTGATATTTCTTCCTTACTACGTCCAAATAGCATAATGTCATCAATGTAATGGACCAGTGTGATGTCTTACGGAAGGGAAAGGCTATCAAGGTCCCTGCAGACTAAGTTATGACATAGGGCTGGAGAGTTGATAGGCCTGTGAGGTAGGACAGTGAAGTATATTGCTGGCCTTGCCAGCTGAAGGCAAACTGCTTCTGGTGGTCCTTCGAAACAGGTAGGGAGAAAAAGGCATTAGCCAGATCAATAGCTGCACACCAGGTACCAGGAGATGTATTAATTTGCTCAAGCATTGAAACCACATCTGGAACAGCAGCTGCAATTGGAGTCATCACCTGGTTAAGTTTTCAGTGATCCATCTGTTTTTTGCACAAGCCATATAGGAGAGTTGAATGGGGATTTGGTGGGAATCACCACCCTGTATCCTTCAAGTCCTTGATGGTGGCAGTAATCTCTGCAGTCCATCCAGGAATGCAGAATTGCTTTTGGTTTTCTATTCTCCTAGGAAGGGGCAGTTTTAATGGCTTTTGCTTGGCTTCCTGCATAATAGCCCTTACTCCATATGTCTTGGATCCAGTGTGGTGGTTCTGCTGGTTACTGATTATGGCTGTTCCAATTGTGCATTCTGGGACTGGGGAAATCACTATAGGATGAGTTCAGGAGCTCATTGGACCTATTGTGAGCTAAGATTCCATTGATAACATGACCTCCATATGCCCCTACTCTGACTGGTGGTCCATAGTGACATTTCGGGTCTCCTGGAATTAATGTTCGTCAGAGCCAGCGTCCAGTAGTTCTAAGTCAGGAATCAGTAGGTGCAAGAGATTGTTGTTGTTAGGTGCCGTTGAGTTGGTTCTGACTTACAGCAACCCTATCTATAACAAGGAAGCACTGCCCAGTAATGCAGCATCCTCACAATCGTCATATTTGAGCCCATTGTTGCAGCCACTGTGTCAGCAGTCCATTTCGTCACAGGTCTTCCTCTTTTTCACTAACCATCTGCTTTACCAAGCATGATGTCCTTCTCTAGGGATTGGTCCCTCCAAAGTATGTGAGATGAAGTCTTGCCATCCTCGCTTCCAAGGAGCAAGCACTCTGGCTGTATTTCTTCCAAGACAGATTTGTTTGTTCTTCTGGCAGTCCTTGATATATTCAGTATTCTTTGCCAACACTGTAATTCAAAGGCTTCAATTCTTTTTCAGCCTTCATTATTCATTGTCCAGCTTTTGCATGCATATGAAGCTATTGAAAATATCATGGATTGGGTCAGGTACACCTTAGTCCTCAAAGGGACATCTTTGCTTTTTAACACTTTAAAGAGGTCTTTTGCAGCAGATTTGCTGATGCAATACATCATTTGATTTCCTGACTGCTGCTTCCACTGGTGTTGATTGTGGATCCAGGTAAAGTGAAATCCTTGACAACTTCAGTCTTCTCTTCGTTTATCTTGTGATGTTGCTTATTGGTCCAGTTGTGGGGATTTTTGTTTTCTTTATGTTGAGGTGTAATCCATACTGAAGGCTGTGGTCTTTGATCTTCATCAGTAAGTACTTCAAGTCCTCTTTCAGCAAGCAAGGTTGTGTCCTATGTGTATTGCAGGTTGTTAAGATGTCTTCCACCAATCCTGATACCACATTTTTCTTCCTATAGTCCAGCTTCTCGAATTATTTGCTTAGCATACCGCAAGAAGCTAGAGATAGGTGCAAGAGATTAGTTTTACTAAACATTAGCTACAATGGAGTTAAAAGCACCCATGCATGGTCATTCTTTTACATAATAATTAGTGTATACATGAATTGAGCTGGGAACTGCCTGAAGTTAGTTAATTGGGGGCCCAGTTATTTTCTCCTTTGATTGTTTTGTTGATACCATGTGTGTTCACCAATGGAAGGCATGCTGATTAAATGACCAATTCAGAATTTTTGTTATGATTTGTGGATTTTTATACGCATCATCTGGGATCACATATGTCCCAGTGGACACTGAACATAGTAAATCCTACTGATAGGTCGATGATAAAAATTGTTTTCTGTAAAATTTTTTATTTCTTGAAAATCTGCCAAACATGAGGTAAAAGATGAAGGCACCTGGAAATGACTACACATACACTTTATTCTAGTCTCCTTCTTTTTATTTTTTATTATTTTTCATGAAACTTTTTAAAACATGGTAGAATATATTCTTCCTACTGCAAAAGCTGCACTTACAGCCTAAGTAACTAAAGCCAAGAGATTTTTTATCTCAGGAAAATTACCACTACAGTGCATTCTTCATTACTGCAAAAGCAGTACTTACCAGCCCAAATAAATAAAACTAAAGGAATTTGAATCAAAAAAATTATCACTACTGTATATTCTTCATTATAACAAAAGCAGTATTAACAGCTAAGAAGTAGAAACAGCTGCCCTGGAATCTTGCAGAACTGATCACAGTGATGCATTCCGCCTGCTACACTTGGAAGTAATGCTTGGGCCCTAAGGTTGAATGCAGGGTAAGAATAACTTGAAGGAGTTCGAGCTTCTTGAAAAGTACCACTGCAATACAGTGTCAGAATCTAGAAAAGCAGTCCTTAAAGATTGCAGAACAAAGACTAAAAGCAGAGCAGGGAGCCAGTAACACCTGGAAACAGTGAATGGCGTCAGGGAGAAAATGGCCACTGTGACTGAATGAAGATAACCAAACCAGAAAACTAAACACATTGCCATTGAGTTGATTCCAGCTCATAGTGACCCTATAGGACAGAGTAGAACTGCCCCTAGAGTTTCCAAGGAGCAGCTGGTGGATTCGAACTGCCGACCTTTTGGTTAGCAGCCGAGCTCTTAACCACTGAGCAACCAGGGGTCCGAATGAAGACTAGGAATAGCTTATTGTTGTGGTAAGTATATTGTTAGGAAAACCTGGTAACTGGGAAACATAGTGAGGAGGCTTATTTCACAGAAATAAAGGCAAACCTGTCAAAAGTTTACAAAATTCACACACCCAGAAGACATCACCTAACACAGTGCTCATTCTGCACAGTAATGAGGCTCCAACTCAGGGTTCTTGAGTTTCATGCATTTCAAAAGGCTCCCACTTTGAAGCTAAAAGCATTAAAAATCTGACTAAGGCAACAAAGAACTTCAGAGGCATAAAAAGTGGTTGGGATAGTGTATGTCCCACAAGTCACCAAAGGGCTTAAAAAATATTTAAGAGTTTCATATCTTTTCCCTAGAATTATGTTTCAGATTGGGTTTTGCTTTTTTTTTTAATTAGTAGAATTTCTGTGTATGTTTTTACAAAAGATGCTGGATTAATGTAATTCTATTTCTTAGTCAAGTGAAGTTATTTTACCTAGAAATGTTAATGCCCTTATATATTTAGATTTGTTTGTGTGTGTGTGTTTGTGTTAATCTTTTCATTTTGGAATCCCATTTTCAGGTTTTAAAGTGCTGTGAAACCTGTCATAACTTGCATAACCTTAGATGCAATTTGAACTGCCATTAAAAAAAAATGTGCATTTGACAAATCGGGATTTTTCTCAGTATATAAAGTATTAGGGTCTAGATAAGCTTTTAAGTAACATCATAATACTTAATTTTCAATATAAAATTGTGTTCATAATTTGTATAGAAGATAAAGAAAAGGGAAACAGCGTATCAAATGCACCACATATTGGTAGCATTTGGGTACCTTTTTTTCTAGTCTTTTTTTCCATATATGAATTTTTATATTAATATTATTTAAGTATTATATTTATATTTTAAGTATTCATATCTTTTTTCCCTTAAAATTATTGTGAGCATTTTTCCTTGTCATTGAACAGGTTTTTGAAAACTCTGTTTTTATGACTGAATAATACTACATTGTATGGCTGCATTGTATTGGTTTGTGGTTTTTTAGTATTATGAAAGCGTTCTAATCTTCGCATATAGTAGTTGATTTTCTTATTATTTCTTTAGCAAATAGTCCATGAAAGGAAATTACTTGTTCAAAGGGCATGAACTTTTAAAAATGCTTTTGATGTATGTTGCCAAATTACTTTTCAGTTTGAAATGAGTTTTAGCACAATCTAACCAAAATTGGCTATTTTGAAATACTTTTAACTACATTCTAAGATAAATATGGAAGAATCCCTCTATAAAGCTGGTATCAAACGATGATAATGTGTATATTATAGGCTTTCTGCTTATGGAGAGAGATCTGTTGTAAATTCCATGTATTTTGTACTGTGGTCTCAGCAGCAACATAATTAAGCTGTGGATCCAGTAGTAAAGGACCCAGAGAATGTGTAGAGCTCCAGCAGGTGTAAGCTATTTTGTCCCCAACTTCTAGCACATCTTATTCATCAAAAAAAAAAAAAAACAAAAGTTGCTAGCAAGTCGATTCCGACTCATAGTGACCCTATATAACAGAGTAGTACTGCCCCATAAGGTTTCCAGCGAGCGGCTGGTGGATTTGAACTGCCAGCCTCTTGGTTAGCAGCTGAACTCTTAACCACTGCACCACCAGGGCTCCATCTTAAGCACAGTACTTGGCAAACATTTGATGGAATTTGTTTTCTTGAGTTTGACTCTTTACTACGTTCAACTCATTTTTATTTCTCCTTCAAAGGAAATTTAAAGAAATAATTAAATAATTAAATAATTTTAACACTTTTTCAGAGTCCCCCATTTTCCCCCCTTGGTCTTTTTTTAATCTTTTTTGAGATTTAAACCTTTTTTTTTTTTTTTATTTGTGCAAAGTTAAGAGGTCCCTCTAGTGGAATATTTAGGAAATACATAGCATTGTATTTTTGTGGAAACATGATTGGTTGTGTTAAATGGTGGGAGCATAGTGTGATACTTTCCAATAGAATGATGTAATAAATAGTGATTAAATTCCTAGGTCTCTTTCAAAACTTATTTGGCCTTTAACACGATGAGTATGGTTAAGGTTTGTGAAGAAAATAGTAGGAAAGAAGATAACTGTAAATGTGCTGATTTATGGGGCTGGCTAGACTTTTTATGACCTAGCTTGGAATGCTGATGACTATTAATAAAATTATGTTTGCATAGAAAAGTTAATGTTTTGAGAAGCAACATGTGGTAGAAATATCACGATAATTACAATTTATCAAGTACAATTTAAGTACTTCCTATATATTACCTTTAATTTCACAGTGAGTCAGCAAGGTAGGTATCAGACCCACTTTATAACAGAGCTGAAGTTCAGAGTTCTTTTATAAAGTATGTGCTAGCAGTATGTGATCGAACTGAGAATATAACCAAATTTCTTGTTCGTTGTTCTCACTATACTGTTCAGCCTATCTCTTAGATGGGAGGACTGGGTTCTTAATCTTTAGCTCCACCTATTGAGTCAACAAGGTACTGACCGTGAATAAGGGTTAGGATCTAAGAAGTAGTCAAAGTAGATGCATATATATGACATATTTTCTCTTGTCCCCACTTAATTATCTACATATACCTAGTCTGTAATGGAGCCGGGATCTGAACCCATGCCTGCCTGATTTGAAAGACCAGGTTCTTTTCATTATTCCTAGAGTTGAAAGATTGTCAAGTTCCCACTGAATCATCAACAGTTAAATCATAGTTAGGATTACATTTATTTCCTATGTGTTACGTTGTAATTGGAGCCCTGGTAGGACAGTGGTTAAGAGCTCAGCTGCTAACCAAAGCGTCGGCAGTTCGAATCCACCAGCTACTCTTTGGAAACCCTATGGGGCAGTTCTGCTCTGCCCTATAGGGTCGCTATGAGTCAGAATCAACTCGAAGGCCATGGGTTTGGTTTTTTTTTTTTTTTTATATATTGTAGTTATTTAAAGGATAGCATCTGATGTATAGCATATATCATCTCACAATTAACCAGAATATTCATTAACCAGAAAACTGCATAGGTATTATGATCATGTAAATTATCCCTATTGTGAATTGTCCACAATAGATTTTAATACTTGCTTGACTTCTCCCTTGTAACAATGCTTTTATCTCCTCCTTACCAAATTTTGTTTCTTTATTTAACGAGCTAAGTCTTTTATATGGAACAGTAATATTTTTGTAACTTTGAAACTAAGTAAATAGTCTCTGGCATGGATTTCAAATACAGTTTTGGCCAGTGATTTTGAAAGTAAGGTACATTTGAGGGAGACCATGGAAGTATGTGTGTGTTTGGGTGTACACAATGTGTTAAGACAGAGTTGTTAAAAATTTGGGAAAACATACTTTGAATTTAGAAAGATTTATTTGAAGCACTCAGCAGTATGTTGACTTAGCCATTCTGTTTGTGTAAATAGTACTCATTAGACCTGCTTTGAAAATTAAAAACTTAGGTTTCCTCCTGATTTTTTCATCAGTTATTGGAAAATGTTTGTTTTATGTGCTGGAATGCCTTACCTAAGGGGTTGGCAAACTACTACCCACAGGACAAATCCAGCCTGTGGCCTGTTTTTGTATGGTCTGGGAGCTATGGTTTTTACAACCTTTTTAAAGGGTTACTTTAAAAAAAAAAAAATTATATGCAGAGACCAGAGATGTATATAGCTACAAAGCCTAAAATACTTTCTCTGTGGTCCTTTACGGAAAAAGTTTGCCTACAACTGCCTTACCTACAGCTTTGCAGGGAGTTACAAAAGTGAATAATAAAACAGTTTAGATTCTTAAAATAAGGTAGATGCTATCTATGTATGCTACAAGATTAATCTAAGTTATTTAGTTTAAACTAGAAAAATCCAACTTTTATATATCTATAAAAATTCCACTTCATAGCATTGTAGAGGTCTACATTTTGTATAGAATATTTGTGGAAGTAATGGCCTGTTTAAGACATCAACACCCTATTGAACCTTTAATTGAGGTTATAAATAAAGTATCAATTGTTTTTTGAGACTGTATATTCATAAAGTAGATATTCCATGGTTCTACTGTATTCTAAATACCAAAAAAAAAAACCAAACCCATTGCCGTCAAGTCGATTCCGACTCATAGCGACCCTATAGGACAGAATAAAACTGCCCCATAGAATTTCCAAGGAGCAGCTGGTGGATTTGAACTGCCAGCCTTTTGGTTAGCAGCCAAACTGTTAACCACTGTGCCACCAAGGAGTGAATATTGAATGTTACTAACATGGGAAAGAAAAAGCAGATAATGGGAAAATAACAACAGCTACAGTTTTCTTACTCTTACAATCAGAAGTTTTAGGTTCTTTGTTCCTTCTCATGTACAGCTTATTAGGGAAGGTCTCCTTATTAATTTGAACCATTATTTACATTTTTAAGGATAATTTATGAGGATAGTAATGCTATTTACAATGTCTTCTGCCTCCTAAAAGTATTTTTATATTTAAAACATACAACTAGCAAACTTGAAAATTTGTTTTCACATTATCTGAAATTTACATTATAGTCTAGTCTTCAAAGTTCTATGTTGTAATACCAAGCATGTTCTAATTCTCTGCATATTGTAGTCATACAAGCTGAAGAGCAGGTATAAAAAAAACACAGTCGTCGAGCCAATTCCGACTCATTGTGACACCATGTGTTGCAAAGTAGAACTGCTCCATAGAGTTTTAAGGCTGTGACCTTTCAGAAGCATATCACCAGGCCTTCCTTCTGAGGTGCCTCTGGAGGGTCCATACTGCCAGCCTTTTGGTTAGTAGTTGAGCTTAGCCATTTGCACCACCCAGGGACTCCTGAGCATGTATATACAAACCAGAAAACCAAACCTGTTGCTGTCAAGTTGATTTTGAGTCATAACAACCCTATAGTAGTATAACTGCCCCCATAGGATTTACAAGGAGCAGCTGGTAGATTCGAACTGCCAGCCTTTTGGTTAGCAGCCTGAGTGCTTAACCACTGTGCCACCAGGGCTCCAGGAACATGTATATAAACACAGATAAATATGACATATATTTCATTGATTTTTATAACATCCATGTCTTTGAAGATTTTATTATCTCCATGTCTTTGGAGGAAATAAATGAGTACGAAACCTTTTTTAAAAACCTAAACTAGTCAATAACATTACAATAAAGAATAACCACAGTAATGTCTCCAGCACCATGGGTAACCCATATTAAGCTTGCTCTATAGATTTGCAAAGTCCTGTATAATTTGTGCTTTGTTTAATCCTGATCCATGCAGTGTTACAGAAGTACACTCTCTTGATACTCCTTTATCTTTCTATGTTTAGAACTATTTTTCTTCTCTAATTTTAGAGCAAGTGAATATGAATTCTGTTTGGTTTTAGTTATTTACAAAACAATTTCTAATAATGTTTTTTATAACAATTAAAACAATGATGACCAGAAATTATTTTGTATAATTCTATTGCATAGCACTTTAAAGCAGTATTAAAACTTTAACAGAAATCATCTTTTTCCTTATTTCTTTCTAGCTCCTGTTCATATGTGCACATCTTTTAGTTATATGTAAATTAAATTTTGTTTTTTTTTAAGCATATGGTTATTTAGCTTTCATCAGTGATCATTTCTTAGTTTATAATATCCATTGAAATGATCTCAGATATAAACATTTCTCAATTATTAAATATTTACACTGGCTACAAATTTTTTAGTGTTTATAAATAATGCTATAATGAATAACCACACTTTTCGTGGGGGGAGGATGGGTAACAGATGACCTACAATTATCTTCATCATCTGAAAAATCCTGGTTATATTACACATAGGTAGTGATGCCTAGCAATTTAGTTCAGTTGGGTAAAACTTTTTATTACATTTGTAAATTTGATATATTAAAATAACTTACCAGTGTCATATTAGAGTATATACTATACTGATCAAATAAATGCCTTGTAATTTCCAACGCTTGAAGAATCAGTTGTTAAAATACAATATTTATTTCTTATAAAAATTTTTTTAAGTGATTTTTAAAAATGACTTATTTCTACTTTTATAAATTCATTCTTTGCACTTCAAAAAGTTCTTAAAGACATATTTTCTAATACATGCTCCGTGAACACAGGGAATTGTAACTTCAGCGTTCCATCTGTTCTTTGTTCAGCGTTATATCTCTAGTTACTGAAACAACAGTACCTGGTACATACCAAAAAACCAAACCAAATCCATGGATACTGAGTCAATTCTGACTCAAAGCAACCCTATAGGGCAGAGTAGAACTGCCCCATAGGGTTTCCAAGGAGCAGCTTGTAGATTTGAACTACTGACCTTTTGGTTAACAGCTGAGCTCTTAACCACTGCACCACCAATACTGGAACTCATAAATTACCATCTAATATTGGGACTTGGCACATAGTGGGATTTTAATGCATATTTGTTGAATAAATGAAAGATGTTTATTACAGTATTATTTGATGTATTTAAAAATTGGAAATACTAAATGTTCATCAGTAAGGGGTAGATTAGTTAAAAGTATAGAATAACCATACAATAGGATACTTATTTTGCTGTTAAAAAATAAAAATAAAAAATTGGAGTTCCTTGTATTCTGACATAGAAACTCACAACACTTTGTTCTGTGAAAAAAGCAAGTGGAAGAGCAGTATAGATATGATCTCACTTAATTTTTTTAATATTTTATTTTTTGAAAACGCACCCTTATGTAACAGTTCTTATATCTCTTGGTATCAGGACCCTTTTACACACCTGAAATTACTAAAGACCCCAAATGGCTTTTGTTCATGAGACAGCTAGATAGATAAGTATTTACCAAATTATAAAATTGAAGAAAAATTTTAAATTAACTTTTTCATTAAGAATAACGAGCATATTGCATGTTAACATAAATAATGTATTTGTATGAAAAAAAAAAACTATATTTTCCAAAATAAAAACATACAGTGAAAACAACAACCCATTGCCGTCGAGTCAGTTCCAACTCATAGCGACACTATAGGACAGAGTAGAACTGCCGCAAATCCAGGCAGCAGCTGCTGGGTTCAAACTGCTGAACTTTTGGTTAGCAGCTGAGCTCTTAACCACTGCGCCACTTGGGCTCCATATAGGGAGAAGAGTGGCGTTGTTTGAGGTTTTTGCAAATCTCTTCAATGTCTAGCTTAATAGAAGACAACTGGATTCTCATATCTCCTGTTTTGGTTGACATACATGAAGAAAATCCAGCTTTACATGGATATGTAATCAAAACAAGGAAAATTATCTTAATAACCTTTTCAGATAATTGTAGATATTCTTTGATACTACATCAGAATTCTACAGGTAGTTCTTAAAGGTTAGTTGCAATGTGGAGTTGAAACCGTATCAGTGAACTTTTTGTACTGAGTTTCATAAAATCCTTTGGCCTAGTTTGTGCTTTGAATGGATCTTTTCCTCATGCATGGTTATATAACATAATGAATTGGCCATTTGAAAAATATTGGTTTACGGAGTTATGCAGATCTTCCGATGTTGCTACATACAATTATGCCATATTAAACACACACAGACACACACACACACACACACATATACCCACATACCCTTATGTAGCAGTTCTTACACCGCTTGGTATCAGGACCCTTTTACTAAAATTACCCTTTTACTAGAATTACTAAAGACCCCAAATAGCTTTTGTTCATGGAGTAGATAGGTAGGTATTTACCAGTCACGTTAATTAATTACAAGTCACATTAATTACAAGTCTTTTATTTGATCTGTGTAGTATATATCCTAATGTGACACTGGTAAGTTGTTTTAATATGATCACCACTAATCTCATTGGAAAAGTCTTCGAGTATTGAGAAGCTGTAAAACTCACAGTGATGGAAGTTTTTCAAAATTCTGCTTTTCACTTGAAAGCTTGAATTTTATCATTGCTAACACTGTCAGTTTTTTTTTTTTTTTCTTAAGGTGACAAGCACACTTCATTTCGTTGAGAGAATGTCTGTAAAACACCCTGGTCTGAATAGTTGTCATTTCTTTCATCTAAAAATAATGTCCTATAAAAAAGTGGCTAATTCAGTCTTTTAACAGTGATACTTTAAACACATACTATTGAAAAAAAGAAACCCCAAATCTAAATATTTTAAAAAGTGAGAGAGAGAGAGGAAAACAGCGAAATATTAACAATGGTTATCTTGGGGTAGTGGGAAAATGGTGACTTTTTTTCCTTCTTTTTCTCCTTTGTATTTATCTGTAATTAATAATGCATTTTTAGTATATTAGGTAATTAAAATATGTTATATAAAGATAATGTATGTTGTTTATAGGACACCTTACATGTCCTATACATGCCTGGACATAATATGAAACTCTTGTTATAGATTTTCTAAAAATGTGAATTATTAAGAATAGTTAGTTATTTTCTCTATTTTTCTGGTTAGGAATTAGGTCCTGACTATGGAGATATATTTAACATCTCATTGCTGTGGATTTTAGAAAATGGAAAAGATGTTGGTATAAGGTAAAGGATTTGATTTCCACTTTGACCATTTTGTACTTGGAAGAAGGGACTTTTGATTTTAAGTTCTCCTTTAATTATTTTTAAATAGGTGTGTCGGATATGACCCTGATGAAGAATTGACAAATATAACTCATGTGCAATTTTTACAGTCCACAAGACCACAGATGTCTTTCTGGTGTCGTTTTCGACGTGCTTTTATTACAGTAACCCACAGGTTATTGTTGTTATGCTTAGGTAAGTTGTAAGGGATAAAGCCATGATTCAGTTGTTCATGAGAAAGAAGATACGTTGCATTATAGAATTTTTGTATGTCTGTATTTTGCTAAATGACGAAGGTTGAAGATTCATTTCTGTGATAGTTGCCATGCAAATCATATCAAAAAGTCTTCATTAAAATATAATAAAGTTGGATGTTTTTATAATGTCAGTATCAGTGTAAGGGCTTAGAAAATAGTACCTTAAGGAGAGATGGAAATAAAACTTTGTCAGAGAATGTCACAGACAAAGCAAGTGTAGTGCATACATAGAAACCTTCTCCAGAAAATAGAACTGAAGAACATAAAAAATTATAAGTTTATTAAAATTATTTTTTATTTAAAAAATATTATTTACCTGAATTAAAACTTTAATCCTGGTTTTATGTGACTATTTTGATTAAAAATAGGAATTTTGGAGTTACTCATTTCCTTTTTTTCCCATTACTTTTCAAGTCTTATAAAAATAATTCAGTTTTCTTAAAAGTAAGATTTAGTATGTTTTCAATCTTATGAGACTCACTTTTCCAGTAGTTTAATGCTGCAAAGGAAAAAGCTTATGAAGCATAGTAACGTTATTGTGTTTTAAAAAAAATAGTACTTAGAATTTAAATGTTCAGTTGTCAATGTAATGAAAGAAATATTTTTTCTAGAGAGATTAAGTGAAACTCTGGAAACTCTGTGATATTAAACTTTTCTATGTAGTTTTAATTATATATATAATTCAGCCTGTCTTGAGGACTGATTCCATTACTCCATTATGGCAGTTAAAATAATCATTATAGAAAATGTCATAAGTTTCTTCTGTTTGTTTTTGTCGTTGTTTAATTTTGCTTTTTTTTTAAATACCAGATTTATCAACTGGTTACCCAATAGTTTCAAGTTGCAATATTATTGAGTGCTATTAACTACAATTTTTATAACACAAAATCTATAAATATTGCAGGTGTAGTGATGGTGTGTGTGGTTCTGCGCTACATGAAATATCGCTGGACAAAAGAGGAAGAGGAAACAAGGCAGATGTACGATATGGTGGTAAAGATTATAGGTATGGTGTTTTTAAAATCTAAATGATTTCTAGAATACTCATTAAGTGATAAACTACCATATGATGGCAAATGATTGATTCATTCGTTTGATTTATTTTCAGATGTTTTACGAAGTCATAATGAAGCTTGCCAGGAAAATAAAGATTTACAGCCCTACATGCCTATTCCACATGTGCGAGATTCCTTAATACAGCCTCATGACAGGTGTGTTAAAAACTTTTTGAGTTAACACAAATGAAAATGTAGGTGTCTTCTGTAGTGTTGAAAGTTATATAGAAAGTAGTCTCAGCTAGACCTTTTGTACTGTACCGGCTTTTTTGGGTACTTGCAACCCTACTTTCTAAATTCTCTTCTGTTAACCTTCTGATTTTGAGTGGTATGACAGCTAAATTTCTAAGTCATTCTCATTCCTATACATTCTCGATTCTTCGTTGTCAGTCTGTACCTTATTTGCTTTAATTTCATTGGCAAATAAACAGAGGCAAACATTACAGCCAGTGGTGTTTTTCTAATAATATGCTTTAAAATACATAATTTTGTTATTCAAGAAGCTTTTTAAATAAAAGAACTAAATGATAAGTTTTTGAAAATAAAAGATGATGCCATGTCTTAAATCAACATTCTTAACACTAGCAACACATCAGAATCAGCAGTGGAGCTTTTGGGGGGAAAAATACAGATGCTCATGCTCCACCTCTGGAGATGGAAATTCAGTAATCCAAGGTGAGGCTCAGGCATGTAAATCTTATTTTTAAAACACCCGTAAGCAATGATGAGAACAGCTCAAGTTAAGAACCACTACCTTCAGTTACTACCGTTTGAAAAAGAAGACAACCAAGGTGAGAGTAAATTTGTCATTTTGTTCACGTGATAGAAAAAAAATGAAGAAAGTCTGGGATAGAGCTGTTGACTTCCTTGCTGCTAATGAGTCTAGAGTTCGCACAGAAACACGAAGAATAGGTGGTGCAGATTTTCTGGTTTGGAGGTGGATCCAGCCTTCTGCGTCCTGTGACAAAATATTAGTAATACCTTCTAAAGTATGGCAAGGTCAAGGTGCGTATTTTTAAAAATATATAAGGTAAATCTTTTTCTGATTTTTAAAAACTGTAAGCCATACTTGTTTGTTTTACATGAAATAGTACAATTCGAAGATAAATGAAAACAAAGCTTTTTTTCAAATCCCATCCCTTAGAGGGAATCAGTGTTAGCTTCTTATGTATTCTTATACACTTTTCTCCTTAATAATCCAAACATAAGTTGTTTCTCTTTAATAGAATACTGTAAGCGTTACTTTTATCTTGCTTTTTTCGCTTAACAAAGCAACTCAATATTATAGATGTAACCTCACTTTTTCCTTAATTTCTTTATGCAGTTAACAGACACACATAATTCTTACATAAAAGGAATTGAAACTTTTTAAGTGCTCTTTTTTCCTACCAATTTTCACTTACCTTCTTCCTCTTTCTCACAAACACCCTTCCACCTGCATATCCCCCTTGCCAA
This sequence comes from Dugong dugon, assembly GCA_030035585.1. Lineage (NCBI taxonomy): Eukaryota > Metazoa > Chordata > Mammalia > Sirenia > Dugongidae > Dugong > Dugong dugon. The sequence continues at coordinate 20,419,233 of CM057465.1, forward strand.
GTAGCTTTTGTAGGTGTTTCCTTTTTTTTTTAAATGCATATGTAGTTACACAACATGTACATGTAAGTATGTTGGTGCTTTTGGTGATTGATTGTCTTAGAAAAATTAGATCATATTGTACATACATCTGTGCATCTTAATTTTCTCATTAAAAAATGCCTCTTGGAAATCCCTGCAAATCAACTCATAATTCATTATTTTTCATTATCGTTAATGGCTTTACAATATTCCATAGTATGGAGGAAATCTTAGTCTAATCAACCATTCATTGGTTGATAAATTCATTTTGTTTACATTTTTTTCTAAATATAAATAATAATCTCCTTAAATATGTAGGCATGAATATTTATAATTTCTGTAGGATCGATTCCCAGGAGTAGGATTGCTGGGCTGAGGGAGCTGAATATCCTTCAGTTTTAATAGATGTTGTCAGATTGCTTTCCAAAATCCTAGAGAAATTTCTTTTTCCATCAGCTATGTCATCATGTACCCAAACTGTACTAGTGATAGCTGTTACCTCACTTGAATTTTTTACTTTCTAATGGTTGGTTGCAAAGTGAAATCTGGTTAATTTGCATTTCCAGGACTAGGAGTGAGTTGAGCCTCTTTTTTGTCTGTTTATTGGATTTGTTTTCTGTGATCTACCTATTCCTATCCTTTATGATTCCTGTCTTTATGTTGGGCTATCAGTTTTTCTTCACAATTTGCCTTACAAAACGGAAAACAGAATTCAAAGCCAGTCACATCTGATTACCTTAGTGTTTGCTTGTAATGGATGTGGAGTCTCAGCCTTATTTCTTGTAAAATTAGCAGTTGCTGCTAATGTATGCATTTGAAGCTCAAGAAAAGGCCATTATTTTTTTCTATGAATTTTTTGACTGTTACAGTTGTCTCATTTTTAAAATGCGAGATTTTTCAAGATTAATATAAAGACAGTTTCTTTTTTTTAAATTTTTTTTATTGTACTTCAGGTGAAGGTTTACAGAACAAATAGTTTCTCATTAAACGGTCAGTACACATACTGTTTTATGACATTGGTTAACAACCCCATGACATGTCAATCCTCTCCCTTCTCAACCTTTTTTTTTTTTTTTGGTGAAAATATACATAGCCAAAGATACACCATTTCAAAAATTTCTACGTACATTGTTCAGTGACATCGATTACGTTCTTCCAGTTGTGCTGCTATTCTCACTTTAGATGAAGGTTTACAGAACAAAATAGTTTCTCATTAAACAGTTAGTACACATGTTGCCCTGTGACAATGCTTAACACCCCCACTACATGTCAACACTGTACTTACTCAGCCTTGGGTTCCCTATCGCCAGCTTTCTTGTCCCCTTCTGCCTTCTAGTCCTTGTCCCTGGACTGCTGTGCCTCATCAGTCCCATTTTGTTTTATGGGGCCATCCAATCCCCAGCTGAATGGTAAACGTCGGAAGTGACTTCGCCACTGAGCTGAAAGGGTGTCTTGGGGCCATACTCTCGGGGTTTCTCCGGTCTCTTTCAGGCCAGTAAGTCTGGCCTCTTTTGTATGTGTTAGAATTTTGTCTACATCCTTCTCCAGCTCTGTCCAGAACCCTCTGTTGTGATCCCAGTCAGAGCTGTCAGTGGTGGTAGCCAGGCACCGTCTAGCTGTACTGGACTCAGTCTGGTGGAGGCCTTGGTGACTGTGGTCCGTTAGTCCTTTGGACTAATGTTTTCCTTGTGTCCTGTTGTCTTCACTCTCCCTTGTTCCTGAAGGGGTGAGACCAGTGGAGTATCTTAGATGGATGCTCACAAGCTTTTAAGACCCCGGACGCTACTCACCAAGGTAGAATGTAGAACATTGTCTTTATAAACTGTGTTATGCCAGTTGAGCTAGATGTTCCCCAAGACCATGATCCCCACAGCCCTCCACCCAGCAATTCAGTCCCTTAGGGAGTTTGGATGTGTCTAGGGAGCTTCCATGATCTTTCCTTGTACAGGTTGTGCTGGTTTCCCCCGTATTGTGTAGTGTCTCACCCTTCACCAAAGATACCACTTAACCTATTGCCTATTTAGTATTTCCCCTTTCCCCCCGACCCCTCCCATCCCTCGTAACCAACAAAGATTGTTACTTTTTGAGTGTAAACCTTTTCATGAGTTTTTACAATAGAGGTCTCATACAATATTTGTCCTTCTGTGATTGACTTATTTTACTCAGCATAATGTCCTCCAGTTTCATCCAAGTTATGAGATGCTTCTCAGATTGATCATTGTTCTTTATCGTTGCATAGTACTCCATTGTGTATATGTACCATAGTTTGTTTATCCATTCATCTGTTGATGGGCATGTAGGTTGTTTCCATCTTTTTGCTATTCTGAACAATGCCGCCATGAATGTGGGTATGCATATGTCTATTCAAGTGACGACTCTCATTTCTCTAGGATGTATTCCTAGGAGTGGGATTGCTGCATCGTATGGTATTTCTATTTCTAGCGTTCTAAGGAAGCGCCATATCATTTTCCAAAATGGTTGTATCATTTTCCATTCCCACCAGCAGTGCATAAGAGTTCTGATCTCCCCACAGCCTCTCCAACATTTGTTATTTGCAGTGTTTTTGATTCGTGCCAGTAATGCCGGGGTGAGAGGGTATCTCATTGTGGTTTTAATTTGCATTTCTCTAATGGCTAGTGATCGTGAGCATTCCCTCATGTGTCTGTTGGCTGCTTGAATGTCTTCTTTGGTGAAGTGTCTGTTCATTTCCTTTGCCCATTTTTGAATAGGATTATTTGTCTTTTTGTTGTAGAGGTGTTGGATTTTCTTGTAGATTATGGAGCTTAGACCTTTGTCTGACTTGTAGTGTCCAAAAATTTTTTCCCAGTCTGTAGGTTCTCTTTTTACTCTTTTGGTGAAGTCTTTTGAAGAGCATAGGTGTTTGATTTTTAGAAGATCTGTTATCTAGCTTATCTTCTGGGCTTTGTGTGTTGATGGTTATGGTTTGTATCCTATTAATGCCGTGTATTAGGGCCTGTAGTGTTGGTCCTATTTTTTGTTCTATGAACTTTATAGTTTTTGGCTTTATATTTAGGTCTTTGATCCATTTTGAATTAGTTTTTGTATATCGTGTGAGGTATGGATCCTGTTTCATTTTCTTGCGGATGGCTATCCAGTTTTGCCAGCATCATTTGTTAAAAAGACTGTCTTTTCCCCATTTGATGGACTTTGGGCCCTTGTCAAAGGTCAGGTGACTGTAGGTGGATGGATTTACATCTGGATTCTCAATTGTGTTCCATTGGTCAGTGTAGCTGTCATTGTGCCAGTACCAGGCTGTTTCGACTACCGTAGCTGTATAGTAGGTTCTGAGGTCAGGTAGTGTGTGTCCTCCAACTTTATTCTTCTTCTTCAATAGTGCTTTACTTATTCTGGGCTTCTTCCTTATCCATATAAAGTTAATGATTAGTTTTTCCATTTCTTTGAAGAATGTTGTTGGCATTTGGGTCAGGATTGCATTGTATTTGTAAATTGCTTTGGGTAGAATTATAAAGACAATTTCTTGACCTAGATAATTCATGTTGTTCTTAGCAGTTAGTATGGGTGTAATTTAAGTCTGTTAAATTGGTACTGTGTAAACTCTAGGATTTGACTCTTCAAGAATATTATTTTCATTTTATCATTTTGAAAAGATATAGGATAGGATTGTGGAAGTATGATAAAATACAACTTCAGGTCGGGTATGGTAGTAGTAAAACTTGGCATAGTATTTTTAAAATGTCTTACTGTCTGGTTTAAAATGTCCCTTTTGGTTAAATGCATAAGTTTTGGAGTCAGACACCTGGGTGTTCTTGTCCTGATTCTGAAACTTACTAATAAATCTACGGCTGTGGGGAGAATGTCTCAACATCTCTGAGCCTTAGTTTCCTCAGTTGTAAAGTAGGGGTAAAAATAATACCTATTCATAGGTTGTTGTGGGCATTAAAAGAAATAATGCATCTAAAGCATATGTTATATGCCAGGCTCTCTGTGCTAACTACTCAATAAATTTTAGCTAATATTATAATTACACTTAATAAATATTAACTCTCTACTTTTACGGTAGTATTTCATCAAGCTTTCAGTGTATTCATTAAACAGACATTCACAAACTGTATGCTAGGTACTGAGCTGTCTTAAAGGAGCCCTGGTGGCACAATGGTTAAAGCACTCAGCTGCTAACTGAAAGGTCAGTGGTTTGAACCCACCAGCTGCTCTGCAGGACAAAGATGTGGCAATCCACTTCAGTAAAGATTTAGAGCCTTTGAAACCCTGTGGGGGCAGTTCTACTCTGTCGTATAGGGTCACTATGAATTGGAATTGACTTCAATGGCAATGAGTTTTATAGGAGCTATCTTAATTCGAGTATTTCTAAATGGGCCACATAATGAAGTGTAAGTGTAATCTCCCTTTACTTGTCTTTGTAACCAGTTGCAGTGACAGGGGCTCCAGAACCTAGAAAGTAATTGAGAGCAAGGTGAGATACCTATTATCCAGTTAGCAAATAGAAAAAGGTTTAACAGCTAATTTTAGCCCGAAGGCAGAAAATCCTGGGGTAGAACCTAGTAGCTATTTGCTTGAAGTATACAGACTGTATATTTGGATGATGATGATGATAAAACAAAAGTCAAAAGTCAATAGACTGTAGAAAGAGAGGATTGAGAAGTTTTAAGAATTTCATCATAACAATTATTGCTGGAATATAGAGAAGGTGTGGAATATTCTTTAATTCTTTAATGATAGTTATACTTCTGTTGCCTTGTTTAAATATGTATCTCTCTAATATATCTGTATCTATATATATCTCAGTATGGATTACACGTCAACATAAAACAAAAATCCTCACAACTGGACCAGTAAGCAACACCATGATAAACAGAGAAAAGGTTGAAAGTTGTCAGTGATTTCATTTTACTTGGATCCACAGTCAACACCCATGGAAGCAGCAGTCAAGAAATCAAATGACAATGTATTGCACTGGGCAAAGCTGCTGCAAAAGACCTCTTTAAAGTGTTAAAAAGCAAAGATGTCACTTTAAGGACTAAGGTGCACCTAGCGCAAGCCATGGTGTTTTCAGTCACCTCATATGTATGTGGAAGCTGGACAGTGAATAAGGAAGGCCGAAGAAGAATTGATTCCTTTGAATTATGGTGTTGGCGAAGAATATTGAATATACCATGGGCTGCCAGAAGAAGGGACAAATCTGTCTTGAAAGAAGAACAGCCAGAATGTTCCTTAAAAGCAAGGATGGCGAGACTGCATCTCACATACTTTGGACATGTTATTGGGGGGACCAGTCCCTGGAGAAGGATATCATGCTTGGTAGAGAGTCAGCAAAAAAGAGGAAGACCCTCAACGAGATGGATTGACACAGTGGCTGCAACAGTGGGCTCAAGGATAGCAACAATTGTGAGGATGGCATAGGACCTGGTAGTGTTTCATTCTATTGTACATAGGGTCGCAGTAAGTCAGAACCGATTCAGTGGTACCTAACAACAACAACAACAGTATCACATGCAAGTAAAATTTTGCTGAAGATAATTCAAAAGCAGTTGCAGAAGTACTTTGACAGGGAACTGCCAGAAATTCAAGCTGGATTCAAAAGAGGATGTGGAATGAGGGATATCATTGCTGATGTCAGATAGATCTTGGACTGAAAGCAGAGAATACCAGAAAGATGTTAACCTGTGTTTTACTGACTATGCAAAGATGTTTGACTGTATGGATCATAACAAATTATGGACAACATTGTGAAGAATGGGAGTTCGAGAACACTTAATTGTGCTCATGTGGAACCTGTACATAGACCAAGAGGTAGTTGTTTGAACAGAACAAGGGGACATTGTGTGGTTTAAAGTTAGGAAAGGTGTGGGTCAGAGTTGTATTCCTTTTACCACAGTTATTCAGTCTATGCTGCGCAAATAATTAGAGAAACTGGACTGTATGAAGAACGTGGTATCAGGATTGGAGGAAGACTCATTAGCAGCCTGCCATATGCAGTTGACATGACCTTGTTTGCTGAAAGCGAAGAGGACTTGAAGCCCCTACTGATGAAGATCAAAGACTACATAGCCTTCATTATGGATTACACCTCAACAGAAAGAAAACAAAAATCCTCACAACTGGATCAATGAGCAGCAGCATGATAAATGGAGAAAATATTAAAATTGTCAAGGATTTCATTTTACTTGGATCCTCAATCAATGCCCTTAGAAGCAGCAGTCAGGAAGTCAAATGACGTATTTCATTGGGCAAATCTGTTGCAAAAGACCTCTTTAAAGTGTTGAAAAGCAAACATGCCACTTTGAGGACTAAGGTGCGCCTGACCCAAGCCATAGTTTTGTTAGTTGCCTCATATGCAAAAGCTGGACAGTGAATAAGGAAGACCAAAGAAGAGTTGATGCCTTTGAACTATGGTGTTGACGAAGAGTATTGAATATATTATGGACTGCCAGAAGAACAAACAAATCTGTCTTGGAAGAAATACACAGCCAGAATGTTCCTTAGAAGCGATGATGGTGAGACTTTGTCTTACATACTTTGGACATGTTATCAGGAGGGACCTGTCCCTGGAGAAGGATATCATGCTTAGCAAAGTAGAGGGTTAGTAAAGGAGAGGAAGACACTCAATGAGATGGATTGACACAGTTGCTGCCACAGTGGGTTCATCCATAGCAGTGATTGTGAAGATGCCATAGGACTAAGCAGCGTTTCATTCTTTTGTGCCTGGGGTCGCTATGAGTTGGAGGTACCTAACAACAACAGTATAGAGAAAATTTAGTTTTGATATTAACTTATATTTTTATAACATTAAATATATATTTAAATGTAACTAAATCACCCTAACCTAGACTATTTAAAACATGAATATGTAAAGTAAGTTTAGCTTTTGTTTAAATTATCTACACACAAATATTTTAGTGCTGTGTAAATATGGATGTATGCGCTGAGTGGGTTGGTTGGCTTGGTTACATGTTAAAATTAGTTCAGCTTATTAACAAGAAACTTAATGTTTCTCCCCTTATAAATGCATTGGTTTAAAAGTTTCATGGTTGGAGGATTGGTAATTATAGAGTCTTCTAAATTCATTGACACTGTAAGTTGTCATCCTTTAATAGTAGTTACCCAAGTAATTGTTAAATAATTGACCTCTTTGAATTTTTAGTGGTCAATTTCTAAACCATAGTTAAATATAAATTGGGTGATTATATAACATTAATATCTCTAAAAGTATTTTAAACTACCAGTTTAGTATGAAACAATACCTGTTGGGGAGCCACTGAATTATTTATGCTTCTGACAGATGTCCTGTTTAGAATGAGCAACAGGATCCAAAGGTAGTTCTTGAGGTATTTGAAATGTTATCATTCAGTAACTATTGCAGCTCTTGTAGGCCCACATCTGCTTACAGTTTAATTAGGGAGATAAAGTATATATCTCAAAAATTAATTTGGCCTTGGGGACTACTTTCTAACTGTAAGTGGCCAGGAAGAGTTTCTCTCAGATCTGTTATTTTGTATATGCCTCGATCTCAGCTATGATAAAATGGTGGAAATGCTTCTTTTTTCTCTGGTTCACCCCTTTCTGGCCTAGGCCAATATTGGAATTTCAGAGACTTGAGATTGCCTGCAGCTAAAAGGTCATCCAAGAACAGAACAGTGCCCATGCTAGAGAAGTCTGGAAGATACTAGAGGTTCACAGACCACTTTAGATCTGGGGTTTGGCAAAGATAGTTTGTGTCTAGTGACCATTATTCCACTCCATATCAGCTGCCACTCCTACAGTCTTACTCAGACTTTTCTTATCACTAGATACTTCTGGAATCTTTAATTGATATACTCTAGGTTTAATCACAGACCCATCGTTTCAACTTTGCTGCTTTGTATATTTGTATTTTAACCTTCTCAGAATTTTTAATTCCTTGACACACCTACACTGTCCAATTCTTCAGCCCTCCTCTTATCTGTGCTTTTCTTCCTATCCAATTTAGGTTTTGTAATCCATCTTTCAGTCACTTTCTTGCCAGCACCCTCCCTTCTCACCCACGTGGTAAATTCCAACCAAGAATGAAACCATATTTAAGTCTCTTGAGCACTATGGGAGAAAATCAACTTGGCAGACTGGTAACTACTATAAATAATCAACCTCAACTAGGCTGTCAGCACCACCTCATGTTTCTAGCATATTTTATTGGTCATTTCACTCTCCTACTGTCTTCAATAACAATCTTCGATTTCCTTGCCTGTTTTGAAAACTTCATCCTTCTCTCCTCCCTCTAATTCTCAGTTAATGACCTAAATAGAAGTGATCAGATTGTTCCTGTCTCAAACTTCCATCATCAAATCCATAAAATTACCAGAATCTACAGTCATCCTAGCCTTCTATTACAGTTGAGGAGCTGTCTCTCTTAACAAAAGAACTGAACCTATGTATCTCATTCTCTCTAGCATTCTCAAGTTCCTTCCCTTCCTGTGGTTTCAGTCCCCGCCTCTGCTGCATCTTTTCATCAGCATTTAAACATGCTGTAGTCTCATCTTTAAAACACGCTGTTGGACTCTACATTGTCCTTGAGGTATCACCCTGTTTTTCCACCTATTTATAGGTAAATAGCATTGAACAGTTTACCCATTGTTTTTACTTTATCACCTCCCATTTATTCTTCAGCCCACTCCAGTCTGTTTTCCATCCCCATCATTCCACAGAAACAGCTTGAGACTTCCATATTGTAAAATCTAGTGGACATTTTTCTTTTCGTCTGTATTTTACTTTACCTCTTAATAGTATTTGACAATTAATTACACACTCCTTAAAACTTCCTTCTTTTGACTTTGGGGATGCCACTTTCCCCTGGTTTTCATCCTACCTTTGACCTTTTTTTCCCAGTCTTCTTTTGCTGATTTTCCTCTTTTTCTGGACCTTCAGGCATTGGAGAAAAGGCACCTTGGAGGTTCAGTGGTTAAAGCACTCTGCTGGTAACTGAAAGGTCGGCGGTTTTAACCCACCAGCCACTCCATGGGAGAAAGATTCGGCAGTCTGCTTCTGTAAAGATTTAGTCCTGGAAACCTTATGGGGCAGTTCTACTCTGTCCTATAGGGTTGCTATGAGTCGGAATCAACTCACCTCCACAGCGGTGGGTTTGGTTTTTGGTGTAGGTGTTGGAGTTTCTCAGGACATCTTCTCATTTTTGCCTCCTCTCCCTAAACAATCTCATACTCTGACTTTGTTTACATATTGATAGCTCCTAAATTTATTTCTTGAGCTAAGTCTTCTTTTCATATTTTTATACCAAGCTATATACTTGTCTTCACTAGGAGGTATGCACCAGAAACTCAACATGTACATGTATTCATTATCTTCTTTCCCCAAACTGATCTCTCCTCCAGTGTCTCCAGTCTAGTTAATGATACCCTTCCTCAGTTGATTTGGCCTAAACCTGGAATCCTCCTTAATCTCTTGCCTAGTCCCGTGTCCAGTCTTTCAAAAAGTTATGTCAGCTCTGCTTCCAAAATATGTCCTGATTTTATCTACTACTTTCCATCTGCGTTGTTTACCTCTTTTATCTACATTACTGTCATCTCCCTTTTAAACAAATACAATAACCTTCTAACTGGTCTCCTCACATTTATTTCCATCGAATTGATTATCCACATAAGTCTATTTTTAAATTTTTAATTTTAAAATTTTACTGATCACATCATATTATTCCTCCCATTAAAGCACTTGAGTAGCTTTCCATTGCTCTTATGGTAATGTCCACATACTTTAATGTGGCCTACATGATCCTCAATAACCTGATATCTGCCTATCCAGGCTTACCTTTCTATTTTCCAGCTCCAGTCACATTTGCTCTTTAAGTTACTTGAGTATACTGGCTGGGGCTGTGTACAGGTTCTTACCTCTGCTAGAAATATTCTTTTTTTCAAATGTTTCCTTTTTTTTTTTTTTTTTAATTGTACTTTAGGTGAAGGTTTACAGAACAAATAGTTTCTCATTAAACAGTACACATACTGGTATATAACGTTGATTAACAACCGCACTACATGTCAACACTCTCCCTTCTCGACCTTGGGTTCCCTATTACCAACTTTACTGTCACCTCCTTGTCCCTGAGTTGTTGTGCCCCATTAGTCTCATTTTGTTTTATGGGGCCATCTAATCTTTGGCTGAAAGATGAAGCTTGGGAGTGACTTCGTTACTGAGCTAAAAGGGTGTCCAGGGGGCATACTCTTGCGGTTTCTCCAGGCTCTGTCAGACCAGTAACTCTGGTCTTTTTTTGTGAGTTAGAATTTTGTTCTACACTTTTCTCCAGCTCTGTCTGGGACCCTCTGTTGTGATCCCTGTCAGAGCAGTCAGTGGTGGTAGCTAGGCACCATCTAGTTGTACTGGACTCAGTGTGGTGGAGGCGGTGGTAGTTGTGGTCCATTAGTCCTTTCGACTAATCTTCCCCTTGTATCTTGTGTTCTTCATTCTCCCTTGCTCCCAAAGGGGTGAGACCAGTGGAGTATCTTAGATGGCTGCTTACAGGCTTTTATGACCCCAGACGCTACTCACCAAGGTAGACTGTAGAACATTTTCTTTATAAACTATGCTATGCTAATTGAGCTAGATGTTCCCCTGAGACCATTGTCCCCACAGCCCTCAGCCCAGCAGTTTGGTCCCTCAGGGAGTTTCGATGTGTCTTATGGAGCTTCCATGACCTTGCCTTGTACAAGTTGTGTAGGCTTCCTCAGTATTGTGTACAGTCTTACCCTTCACCAAAGTTACCACTTATCTGCTGTCTATTTAGTGTCCCCCCACGCCAGCCCCTCCTTCATAGATTGAAAGATTGTTTCTTTTTGTGTGTAAACCTTTTCATGAGTTTTTACAGTAGTGGTCTCATAAAATACTTGTCCTTTTGTGATTGACTTATTTCACTCAGCATAATGCCCTGTAGATTCATCCATTTTATGAGATGCTTTGCAGATTCATCATTGTTCTTTGTCATTGCATAATGCTCCAATGTGTGTATGTACCATAGTTTGTTTATCCATTCATCTGTTGATGGGCATCTAGGTTGTTTCCATCTTTTTGCTATTGTGAACGATGCTGCAGTGAACGTGGGTGTGCATATGTCTATTCGTGTGATGGCTCTTATTTCTCTAGGATATATTCCTGGGAGTAGGATTGCTGGGTCATAGGGTATTTCTATTTCTAGCTTTTTAAGGAAGTGCCATATCGTTTTCCAAAATGGTTGTATCATTTTGCATTCCTACCAGCACTGCATAAGAGTTCCAATTTCCCGCAGCCTCTCCAACATTTGTTATTTTAAATTCGTGGCAGTAGTGCCGGGGTGAGATGGTATCTCATTGTGGTTTTGATTTACGTTTCTCTAATGGCTAGTGATTGTGAGCATTTCCTCATGTGTCTGTTGGCCACTTGAATGTCTTCTTTGGTGAAGTGTCTGTTCATTTCCTTTGCCCATTTTTTAATTGGATTATTTGTGTTTTCATTTTAGAGGTGTTGGATTTTCTTGTAGATTTTAGGGATTAGATGTTTGTCTGATTTGTAATGGCCAAAATTTTTTTCCCAGTCTGTTAAGTTCTCTTTTTACTCTTTTGGTGAAGTCTTTTGATGAGCATATGTGTTTTAATTTTTAGAAGATCCTAGTTATCTAGCTTATCTTCTAGAGTTTGTGTATTGTTGGTTATGGTTCGTATCCTATTAATGCCGTGTTATTAGGGCCTCTAGCGTTGATACTATTTTTTCTTCTATGAACTTTATAGGTTTTGGCTTTATGTTTAGGTCTTTGATCCATTTTGAATTAGTTTTTGTATACGGTGTGAGGTATGGGTCCTGTTTCATTTTTTTGCAGATGGACATCCAGTTTTGCCAGCACCATTTGTTAAGAAGACTGTCTGTTCTCCATTTGATGGACTTTGGGCCCTTGTCGAAGATCAGGTGACCGTAGGTGCACAGATTTACATCTGGATTCTCAATTCTGTTCCATTGGTCAATGTATCTGTCGTTGTACCAGTACCAGGCTGTTTTGACTACCATAGCTGTATAGTAGGTTCTTAGGTCAGGTACTGCAAGTCCTCGTAGTTTATTCTTCTTCTTTAGTAGTGCTTTACTTATCCAGGACTTCTTCCCTTGCCGTGTAAAGTTAATGATTAGTTTTTCCATCTCTTTAAAGAATGTTGTTGATATTTGGATTGGGATTGCACTGAATTTGTAAATTGCCTTGAGTAGAATTGTCACTTTCACAATGTTGAGTCTACCTATCCATAAGCATATTATGTTTTTCCATTTATATAGATCCCTTTGGGTTTCTTGCAGCAGTGTTTTATAGTTTTCTTTGTATAGGTCTTTTACATCCCTGGTTAGATTTATTCCTAAGTATTTTATTTTTTCAGGAGCTATTATAAATGGTATTGTTTTCTTTCCCTTTCATCATTCTCTTTATTGGTGTATAGGAATCCAACCGATTTTTGTATGTTTATCTTGTATCCTGCTTCTCTGCTGAATCTTCCTATTAGTTCCAGTAGTTTTCTCGTGGAGTGTTTTAGGTTTTCTACGTATAGTATTATATCATCCGCAAATAGGGTCAGTTTAACTTCTTCATTGCCAATTAGGATGCCCTTTATTTCTTTCTCTTGCCTTATTGCTCTAGCTAGGACTTCCACCACAGTGTTAAATAGGAGTGGTGATAAAGGGCATCCTTGTCTTATTCCTGTTCTCAAGGGGAATGTTTTCCGCCTCTCTCCATTAAGAATGATGTTGGCCATTTGTTTTGCATAGATGCCCTTTATTATGTTGAGAAATTTCCCTTCTATACCTATTATATTGAGAGTTTTTATCAGGAATGGGTGTTGGACTTTGTCAAATGCCTTTTCTTTCTGCATCAATTGAGATGATCATGTGATTCTTTTCTTTCCTCCAATTTATGTGGTGGATTACGCTGATTGACTTTCTAATGTTGAACCATCCTTGCATACCTGGTATGAATCCTACGTGGTCATGGTGTATGATTTTTTTGATACGATGCTGAATTCTATTGGCTAGAATTTTGTTGAGAGAATTTTTGTGTCTATATTCATGAGTGATATTGGTCTGTAATTTTCTTTTTTTATGGTATCTTTGCCTGGTTTTGGTATCAGGGTTATGCTGGCTTCATATGATGAATTCGGAAGTGTCGCTTCCTTTTCTGCTGAAATCATTTGAGTAGTACTGGTGTAAGCTCTTCTCTGAATGTTTGGTGAAATTTTCCAATGAAGCCATCTGGGCTAGGACTTTTTGTTTGTTGGGAGTTTTTTTTTTTAATTACATTTTCCATTTCTTCTCTTGTTATGGGTCTGTTCATATTTCAACATCTCTTTGTGTTAGTTTGGGTAGGTAGTGTATTTCTAGAAATATGTCCGTTTCCCTGAGGTTTTCAAATGTGTTGGAATATAGTTTTTCATAATACTCTGTTATGATCCTTTTTATTTCATTTGGGTCTCTTGTAATGTCCCCCATTTCATTTCTTATTTGGGTTATTTGCATCCTCTCTTGTTTTTCGTTTGTCAGTCCGGCCAGTGGTTTGTCGATTTTGTTGATCCTTTCAGAGAACCAACTTTTGGTTTTGTTGATTCTTTCTATTGTTTTTCTATTCTCTATTTCATTTATTTCTGCTCTGATCTTTATTATTTCCTTTCTTCTGGTGCCTGTGGGCTTCTTTTGCTGTTCTATTTCTATTTGTTTGAGTGGTGTAGTTAATGTTTTGATTTTGTCCCTTTATTCTTTTTTGATGTGTGCATCGATTGGTATGAATTGTCCTCTGACGTCTGCCTTTGCTGTATCCCAAAGGTTTTGGTATTATGTGTTTTCATTCTCATTTGATTCTGGGAATTTTTTTATTCCGTCTCTGATTTCTTCTATTACCCAGTGGTTTGTAAGCAGGGTGTTATTCAGTTTCCATATAATTGATTTTTTTTTTCATTGTTCTTCCTGTTGTTAACTTCTACCTTGATGGCATTGTGGTCAGAGAAGATACTTGTTAGTATCTCAGTGTTTTGGATTTTGTTGAGGGTTGCTGTGTGGCCTAAGATGTGTTCTATTCTGGAGAACGTTCCATGTGCATTGGAAAAGAATGTGTACTTCGCAGTTGGTAGGTGGAGTGTTTTGTATATGTCTATAGGTCAAGTTGGCTAATTGTGCCCTTTAGGTCTTCTGTATCTTTGTTGAGTTTCTTTCTAGATGTTCTGCCCTTTACTGAGAGTGGTGTGTTGAAGTCTCCTTCTATTCTTGTGGAACTGTCAATTTCTCTTTTCAGTGCTGTTAGAGTTTGTTTTGTGTATTTTGGAGCCCTTTCATTGGGTGCATGGATGTTTATTATGGTTATATCTTCATGCAGGATCATCTCTAATCATGATGTAGTGCCCTTCTTTGTTCTTTTTGGTGGATTTTGTTTTAAAGTATATTTTATTTGAGATTAGTATTGCCACTCCTACTCTTTTTTGGTAGTTGTTTGCTTGATATATTTTTTTCCATCCTTTGATTTTTAATAAATTTATGTCTTTGTTTCTAAGGTGTGTCTCTTGTAGACAGCATTTTGATGAGTCCTGTTTTTTATCCATTCTGTCACTGTCTCTTTATGGGTGCATTTAGGCCATTTACATTCAGTGTAAATATTGATAGGTGTGTGTTTACTGCTGTCATTTTGTAGTGCTTTTTTTTTCTTTTTGGTGGTACTGATGTTTTCTTTGTTCCCCTTATTCTCCTGTGCTGAATTCTTTTCGTTTGTGGATTTTTTTTCTTTTCCTTTGTTATTGTAGATTTTGTTTGTACTGAGACTTTATGTTTCTTCTTTATTTTGATGAGTAGGTTTGCTAATTTTCTTTGTGGTTACTTTGAAATTTACCCTTATCTTCCTGTGTCTGAACCAGTCTATTACTACTTGGTATCACCTTGCCTTACCCTCCATTGGAAGATTCTGTACCTATACCATTTATTCTGTTTTTTATTATTCTGATGTTGTTGTCATTTACAGATTAACCTCTTTGGTTCCCGGTTGTAATTCTTTTCGTTTTGGATAGTCCTTGAGAGTTCATTTCTAGGTTGGTATTTGGCTGGTAAGATCTTAACCTCCTAGATTCAGCCTGTTGTCTGTTCTTAGACCGAAGGACTCCCTTTAATAATTCTTGTAAGTTAGGTTTGGTTTTTATGTAGTCCCTTAACTTCTGTTTATCTGGAAACGTCGTAATTTCACCATCATATTTGAATGAGAATTTTGCAGAATATGTTATTCTTGGCTGGCATTCTTTTTTCAAGGTTTTATATATTTCATCCCATTGCCTTTTTGCCTACATGGTTTCTGTTGAATAATCTGAGCTTAGTCATATTGTTTCTCCTCTGTGTCTTTTCGTTTTTCTCTATCTGCTCCCAGGATTCTTTGTTTTCTTTGGTTTTAGTGAGTGTGGTTATGATGTGCCTTGGTGTTTTTCTTTTGGGGTCTATCCTGTATGGGGCGCTATGAGCTTCTTGGATGGTCAGCTTTTCATTATATTTGGCAATTTCTTTTGTCAGCAGTTCTTCAGTGATCCTTTCTATGTTTTCTATTTTCTCCCACTGTTCTGGAACTCCGATTACATGGCAATTTTTGCCTTTGATTGTATCCCACATAATTCTCAGGGTTTCTTCATTTTTCTTTGTTCTTTTTTCTGAGTTTTCCTCAATCAGAATTGTATCCAAGTGTTTGTCTTCAGTGTCACTGATCCTGTGTTACGTTGTTTTAAACCTACTCCCCAGCCCTTCTGTGACACTGTCCATTTCTGAAATCTTGTTTATCTTTTGGATTTCTAATTTTTGTTTTTGTATGATTTCTAGTTGTGTATTTATTTTAGCATTTTGTTCCTGTGTTTTCTTGAATTCTTCCATTTTTTTTTTTGGTCTGTATTATTCATGAATTTGTCTGCCTTTTCCATGAATTTGTTTGTTTTTTCCTCGTTTTTTGTCTGCTTTTTGCTTCAACTCTGGGATAGCTCTGAATATTAGAGATTTGAGTTCCCTATGAGGTAGGTCTTATGCCTTTTCTTCTCCTGGAAACTCATGTGGTGTTTTATCTTAGACATCTATTGTAAGCATGCTGTCCTGCTTTTTTATATATTTTGATATTGTTTGCTGTCTTCAGGACATTCAGTAGTTATTTTCTTCGTTTATTGGTTGTGGATTTGTTTCTTCCTGCCTTTTTGTTTTATTTGGTTATGTCTGAGCAGGTGAGCTGTGCGTTGTTTGCTTGTCTGTGGGCACGATACTTTTCACCTCCTTGTCCAATATGCCGGGTCAGTCACTCAGCGATGGTGCAATAGGGCATGTCCAGCTGAAGGAGAGTTGCTGGTATTGGTTGTTTGTGGCACATACTAAGCTGATAGAGAGTGCCAGGGATCAGCGTAGGGCAGGTTCCAGCAGGGGATGTGATGTTCAGCGCACGTTGCAGGTAGTCAGGAAGGAGGGATAGACTGTGATGTGTGGAGGTAAGATGGGTACGGGAAAGAGGAGAGAGAGCAGAGAGAAACAGGAGCCATAAAGAAAGAATGAAAAGGGAGCTTGCCGTTGGAGTGAATAGATGAGAAACTGAGAAATGAAGGAAGACAAAGAGGAAAAAAGAGAGAAAAGAAAACAAAAATGAAAAAAGAGAAAAGAAGTGCCCCCAGAGAGCTCACCTTGGGTCTGCACAGACTGGGGAGGTACCTCCCAAGCTGTGCACTACAGCCTGGCTAGAAGGGGCTCCCATGCCGAGAAAAGAAAAAGAATAGAAACAAGCAAAGAAAACAGAACAGAACAAATCAAACAAACAAAAGCCCCAGGGATCCCACCAGCATGGCAGCTCCGGCCAGGAAGTAGTTCCACAGTCAGGTGGTATTTCACAGTCTTTCCAGAAGAAGCAAAGATGGCACATAGAGCCAGGTATTTGAGATAAAGGAGGAGAAGGTGGTGAGAGATATGGAAGAAACAAACAAAAAACAAAAAAAAAAAAAAAAAAAGAATGGAAAAAAGCAACACCAGCAGCCAACAGATGGCACTCATGGAGCTAGCCAGTGCAGGCGGGTGGAATCCAAGTGACACTGGGGTGAAGCCAGTGCTTCCTGGCCAAGAGACTGTGGCTGCAGGAAGCAGAGAACTCTGAGTGGGGGTAAAGAAGGGTGGGGGGTAGGAAATCATATATCACTGGTTACCAGTTGTTCTGTGTCCTGCTGGGAGCTCGGTGAAGCTGCTTTTCCATACTCCCTGTTCACCAATCTCCGATAGGAACTCCAAGAGGCAAATCCATGCTGCCTTAGCTGAATAGGGGACCTCTGTCCATATTTCTTCCTGCTCTCTGTTCTCTGTCAGTTTCTTATTGCATTCGGTGCTTGGCTGAGTTCTTTCTCTCTTCATTTGATGCTTAGGGTTCCAGGATTGACGTTTGTCTCTGTTTGACCTAGTTTTTCAGGTCTTTGCTATGGAGGGACGGTGTGGTGCTTCTGTCTATAGTGTCATGTTGCCTGGAAGTCCCTGAAATATTTTTTATACCTCTCTTCACCCTCCTAATTTTTATTTATTCTTCCAGTCCCAGCATAAATTTCACTTCGTTGAGGAAGTCTTAACGTGACACTCCCAGAATAGGTTAAGTTACCTTTAAAGCTTTCTGTACTTTTCTCTCTTTGTACTTACTGCAGTTATAATTAGTTAATTACTTGGATGAAACCGTTGATCATCTCTCTCCCCCACTAAAGTGTAAACTCTGTGAGAGCAATTGTGTCTATCTTGTTTACTTTAACATCTGACTTGAGTCTGGCTCATAGGAAGCGTGGATTGAATATTCTTTGAATGAACTGAATGACTGAATGAATACCTTTCAACAAAATGGAATAATAGCAAATAGTAAAACAAATATTTTTTTTGTAGCGTTTCATTTAGATAGAAGAAATTCACCACCAAATAGTTTGACACCATGCCTAAAGATTCGAAATATGTTTGATCCAGTTATGTAAGTATTATAATCAAGAGTATGTGTAATTTTTATTTAGAATATTTAATTGAAAATGTTTGATATTCCTGTAATGCTATGTCTATAATTGAAAATCTGTTTTCCTTCTGAATCTCTTAACTACATAAAGTGTTACGTTTTCTTCTTCTGTTTTGTTAAATTCCAAGCAAAGGTTTGGCTCTAAGACACAGATGTATAATGATTTATAAAATCTTTGTACTTATTGTGAATATTCATAGCAGATAGATGCTTGAGACAAATTAACGTGTACTATTTCAGAAATTTCCTGTCCATATAATTACAGTAACACATGCTACCCAGAGAATAGCACAGTGAAAAGTTAGTGCATTAGCAGCCTAAAACTTTACATATAAGCTGTAATAATTTTTAGAATGAGCTTCCTAGAGGTCACTGCGTATCTGTCCAGTGATGTGAAAGGTCAAATTCTGGTTCTTTTTTTTTTAAATCCTGATAGTAGAAATTGCATTATATATAAAATATCCATAAGTCTCATCCGATAACTCATTTATTTCAAGAAACAATTGATGTAATGAAATTCTAAATAAGTGAGAGCAAAATTGGAAATCTAGGGAAGCGCTGTCAGTACCCACACGCACATGCGTGCGTGCTCACACACATATATGCACATTACCATCCGTTTTGCAGAGATAGAACTAATTAGTTCTATACTGATCGCTATACTGGGAATCTTACCTCATGTGTTTAGGGATTAGGAGACCAATACCAGTCCAGTCTTGTGTTACCTAAGATAAAGATTTAAGATTTAAAGTAAAACTGTCATTCCCCTTGCCTACCATCTATGTCTCACAAATAAGACCAGTATGCATTACTGCATCCGGAAATCCTACAGCTCTCATAATCGTAAGATAACTATTTGTGCAAATGATTCTCTTGTATCACTCTTCCATTATTAAGAAAAAGAGAAACTCAGAATACAGTATTTAGAATTTTCCTTAGGTTTAGGAATTTGAAAATATCAATAAAAATAAAATATTCAACTTTCGTTTAAGTTCACTAGAACTCATTAAAAATGCTTAACACTGGAAGGAAAAAGAAACAACTGCATATACATAGGATTCTAAACATAAAATAATTCGACACATCTGCTCTGCTGTGGTAAGCTAATCCTTCATTGCCTCAGCTCTGTGTCGCTCTTACACTGGAAAATGAGGGAAGAACTAGGACTAAATGTCTTTTTAATCCATCTACTGCTAGTCAACAAGCATTTATTACTACTAATTTTAACAATATTTTTAAACTGTCTTAATTCTAATAGGATATATATGTTGCATGGGACAATAAAGTCTTTTTGAGTTGGAATATGGTCAATGATTTTTGTTTTCATTAATTTTTAGGGAAATAGGGGATCATTGGCATTTGGCAATTCAAGAAGCAATTTTAGAAAAATGCAGTGATAATGATGGCATTGTTCATATTGCAGTAGACAGAAATTCACGTGAGGTAAAGTAACTTTTAGTATTGAATTCTACTTTTCGTGTTTGTTGCTGTTAAACTAAGACTTTCTTTTTTTTTTTTTTGTCACAGGGTTGTGTATATGTTAAATGTCTATCTCCAGAATATGCTGGAAAGGCTTTTAAGGCATTGCATGGCTCTTGGTTTGATGGTAAGAAATTTGAATTCTATAAACATTTTGAAAAGATAAATTATGGCTTGTAGTTAAACTATATCACATTTTAAATTAAAGAATTTTAGATTCACATTTTTAGATTTTTTTTTTTTTTTTTTGCATTTTGTGTTCATGTGTCTTTTACCACAGTTTATTTTCTACAGATATCAAGCATATTTTTACAGATCTAAAATATTATTTTTATCTTACAACAGGGAAATTGGTTACAGTAAAATATTTACGACTAGATAGATATCATCATCGCTTTCCCCAAGCTCTAACTTGCAACACTCCCTTGAAGCCATCAAATAAACATATGAACTCTATGTCTCATCTTCGTCTTCGGACTGGCCTAGTCAATTCTCAAGGAGGTTCCTGAAAAGACTTTCTACTACTCCTAGGACTGTTATTTACAATAGGAAAATTCCTGTTTGGCTTCCTGTCTTCCTTTTTAAATGCTTTTTGTATGTAATATTTTTATTGATGAATAGCTCTGTTTGGACGTTCCAGAAATCTTAAGGTTCCAGAGGGACTTGCAGTGAGGCAGTAATGCTGAGTAGATAGAATAATTGTTTCATTCAGTTTTTGGAGCTCAGTTAAGCCAGTGCATTTAAAGTTTTGCATGAGGAACATTGACTTTATTAAACATTATCAGATGTGGTGGTTGTATTTTTCCACCAAGAAATGTTGGGATAACCACACAAAAGCATGGCGAAGAGGCTTCTTGTATTTCCATAATTTCCTGTGAATGTTGTGAGTTTTTGTGTACAGTCAACTGCATAGTTCCTTACAGGCTTATGTGGTAAAACTGTTAATTTCCCAATTTAACCTTAGGTTTCTATTGCTTTTAAGAGATTCATTTGCTGTAGTTGGAATATGGGAAAATTAATTTGAGTTTAGTGATTGCATATAAGTGTAAGGGGATGTACATGTACTTAAACTGGCTTTTGTATATATGTATAAATGCTGGTGGTGGCGAAAGTAGTTTTGTGAGGATGTCTGCGTTAATGCAGTAAAATAAGCTTCCTATTTTATTCATAATCTAATGTGTATGTATATATGTGTATATGTGTGTATGTATATATATATATGTATGTATGTGTATATGTATATGCACACACACACACACACATATATATATACATATGGCTGTATTATAACATAGATCAAACAGCCAAACACCTGGAAGTATTAGATACAAGTTTAAAACATCTTTTATACGTTTTATATAAAAATGTCTGAGTATGATTTTGTGTGAAAGTTCTGATACCAGTTGTAATGGATTCAAATTTATGTGAGCAATAAAGAAGCAATTGGCAGATATTGGAAAAATATTTTGTGAGAAGCTGTATTTATTATAAATACTAGGGCTGTGACATAGTACCACTGGGATTAAGTCATTTTCCCACTATTTATAATTTAATGAAATGTTAGCACCTCTGTTGTATGTCAAGTTTAGAGCAGGGCATATTGTTGCAGCAAAATGTGGATTTGACAAATTGTATTTGCAGTTTTGGGTCATGAAAGTTTGCAATATAGTAAATGCACAAGTGACCATTGGCTTTGTGCCTCAGTATTTGTTTCAGTAAAGTTGCTTTATTACTGTTTATGATTTCAGATTAAAATAGTTGCTGAGCGAAGTTTACTTGTAATCTAACAATCGGCTCTTTTTTTTTTTTTTTTAATAACCTGTTGATAACCATTGTCAGTCCAAATGAGTATGTGAAACAGTTGAAATTGTACCAATTCTGATTTTGTTTAAAGCTCAGTTTCCTTTTTGTTTTATTGTATATGGTTTGGGTTTGCAGCATGAACTTGCACAGATAATGCACGTTTTCTGGTTAAGTAAACATGATGCACACTATTCTGTAACAGAAAACCCTATTGTGCCTTACCTATGTGCTTTTGTGGGCACCATGTTTATGAAGAATAAAAAATGATTTGTTATCTGAAGAGAATAAATTTTAAATTCTCAGTTTATGTCTCAGATGCTAAAGTGTGAAATATAAATATATAATATATAAACTAACCAATATTTCTGTATTTTATGTGCATCATAGTGATTTATCTGAGCTTAGTGACCCCATCTTGTGACCTTTTGCAAGAGTGAATGTAAAAAATAGCAGTGGCATTTTAAAAGGTCGCCTTTTGATGCAGATGCATCATTTTCTTGCTTCTAAAATATATTTCATGTAAACATTGTACATTTATTATTGTAATATATACTATTATGTAGCTTATTTTACCTAAAACTGTTATGCCGACCAAGATCCCTGCCTGCAAGACAGATGGGAATGTGTATAATAACTAGATATTTGAGAAGTTCCGAAGTTTGATGTAATCTGTTACTTGTCCTGTTTGAAAAAAAGGAAAAAATTCTAATTAAAAATTTATTAGGGTTTTTTTTAATGCGTCTTGGCTTTTTAAAAACTTTTTAAGTGCCCTGTGTCTTTATTTATTTTTTTACTGGTGAAAATAGGTGCTTTTATTTTAAATATCTCCTGTATTTGGGAATCTGTGAATAAATGTGTGCTTATAAAGATGAATGAGGACCCTAAAGCTAATTTGAACCATCCATTCCTCAACTTACATTTCTTTATGCAAATGCCTTCGTCCAACTGTCAAATGTTTGGATCAGTGTTACTCAAATTGGGGCAAGAACGTAAATCAGCTGTATCACTAAACAATATTTAGTTCCGCCGGACATTTTTCCATAGCAACACATCCTCAAAAAAGGAAGCAATTCTTTTTTTTTTAAATTGTGCTTTAAGTGAAAGTTCACAGCTCAAGTTAGTTTCTCATACAAAAATTTATACACATATTGTTATGTGACCCTAGTTACTATCCCTATAATGTAACAGCACACTCCTCCTTTCCACCCCAGATTTCCCCTGTCCATTCAACCAGCTCCTGTCCCTTTCTGCCTTCTCATCTTGCCTCCGTAAAGGAGCTGCCTGTTTGGTCTCCTGTATCTACTTGAACTAAGCAGCACGCTCTTCACGAGTTATCATTTTATGTCTTATAGTCCAGTCTAATCTTTGTCTGAAGAGTTGGCTTCGGGAATGGTTTTAGTTCTGGGTTAACAGTCCGGGGGCCATGCCTTCTGGGGTTCCTCCAGTCTCAGACCATTAAGCCTGGTCTTTTTACTAGAATTTGAGATCTTCACCCCACTTTTCTCCTGCTCTGTCAGGGACTCTCTGTTGTGTTCCCTGTCAGGACGGTCATTGGTGGTAGCCAGGCCCTTTCTGTCTCTTGGGCTGATATTTTCCTTGTGGCTTTGGTGTTCTTCATTCTCCTTTGCTCCAGGTAGGTTGGGACCAATTAACGCATCGTAGATGGCCACTTACTAGCTTTTAGAACCCCAGACACTACTCACCAAAGTGGGATGCAGAACATTTTAATAAACTTTGTTATGCCAATTGACCTTCATGTCCCCTGAAACCATGGTCCCCAGAGCCCCGCCCCTGCTACTCTGTCCCTTAAAGTATTTGGTTGTATTCAGGAAACTTCTTAGCTTTTGGTTTAGTCCAGTTGTGCTGACTTCTCCTGTATTGTGTGTTGTCCTTCGTTTCACCTAAGATAATTCTTGTCTACTATCTAGTTAGTGAAGACCCCTCTCCCTCCCTCCCCACCCTCGTAACCATCAAAGAATGTTTTCTTCTGTATTTAAACCTTTTCTTGAATTCTTATAATAGTGGTCTCGTACAATATTTGTCCTTCTGCGACTGACTAATTTCACTCAGCGTAATGCCTTCCAGATTCATCCATGTTATAAGATGTTTCACAGATGCATCGTTGTTCTTTATCATTGCGTAGTATTCCATTGTGTGGCTGTTCCATAATTTGTTTATCCATTCATCCGTTGATGGACACTTAGGTTGTTTCCATCTTTTTGCTATCATTCAACAGTGCTGCAATGACCATGAAATATATATATCTATTTGTGTGACGGCTGTTATTTCTTTAGGATACATTCTAAGGAGTGGGACTGCCGGATCATATGGTGCTTCTATTTCTAGCTTTTTAAGGAAGTGCCAAATCGATTTCCAAAGTGGTTGTACCATTTTGC
Source organism: Dugong dugon (assembly GCA_030035585.1). Lineage (NCBI taxonomy): Eukaryota > Metazoa > Chordata > Mammalia > Sirenia > Dugongidae > Dugong > Dugong dugon. The sequence goes on from CM057465.1 coordinate 20,442,930, forward strand.
ATTCCCACCAACAGTGTATAAGTATTCCACTTTCTCCACAACCTTTCTGACATTTATTATTTTGTGTTTTTTGGATTAATGCTAGCCTTGTTGGGGTGAGATGGTATTTCCTTGTAGTTTTGATTTGCATTTCTCTAACGGCTAATGATCGTGAGCATTTCCTCATGTATCTGGTGGCTGCCTGAATGTCTTCTTTGGTGAAGTGTCTATTCATATCCATTCCCATTTTTTAATTGGGTTATTTGTCTTTTTGAAATTATTTGGGTTGAAGTTTTCTGTTATTTTGTGTTATTTGTTGTTGAAGTTTCACAATATCTTGTAGATTTTAGAGATTAGACCCTGATGGGATATGTTGTGGCCAAAATTTTTTTCCCAGTCTGTAAGTTGTCTTTTTACTCTTTTGGTGGAGTCTTTTAATGAGCATCAGTGTTTGATTTTTAGGAACTTCCAGTTATCTAGTTCCTCTTCTGGTGTTTGTGCATTGTTAGTTATGGTTTGTATTCTGTTTATGCCATGTATTAGGGCTCCTAGCATCGTCCCTGTTTTTTCTTCCTTGATCTGTGTCATTTTCAATTTTATATTTAGGTCTTTGATCCATTTTGAGTTAAGTTTTTCTACATGGTATGAGGTATGGGTCTTGTTTCAGTTTTTTGCAGATGGAAATCGAGTTATGCCAGTACTATTTGTTAAAGAGACTGTCTTTTCTCTGTTTAACAGACATTGGACCTTTGTCAAATATCAGCCGCTCATAGTTGTATGAATTTATGTCTGGATTCTCAATTCTGTTCCATTGGTCTATGTATTTGTTGTTGTACCAGTACCAGACTGTTTTGACTACTGTGGTGGTATAATAGGTTCTAAAATCAGGTAGTGTGAGGCCTCCCACTTTGTTCTTCTTCAGTAATGCTTATCTGGGGCCTCTTCCCTTTCCATATGAAGTTGGTGATTTGTTTCTCCATCTCCTTAAAAAATGCTGTTGGAATTTCGATCGGGATTGTATTGTATCTGCAGATTGCTTTGGGTAGAATTGACATTTTCACAATGTTGAGTCTTTCTATCCATGAGCAAGGTATGTTTTTCCACTTATGCAGGTCTCTTTTGGTTTCTTGTGGTAGTGTCTTGTAGTTTTCTTTGTATACATCTTTTACATCTCTGATTAGATTTATTCCTAAGTATTTTATCTTCTTGGGGGCTATTGTAAATGGTATTGATTGGTGATTTCCTCTTGGAAGTTCTCTTTGTTGGTGTAGAGGAATCCAACTGATTTTTGCATGTTTATCTTGTATCCTGATACTTTGCTGAAATCTTCTAGTAGGTTTCTCGTGTATTCTTTGGGGTTTTCTGTGTATAACATCATATTATCTGTAAATAGGGATACTTTTACTTCTTCCTTACCAATTTGGATGCCCTTTATTTCCTTTTGTAGCCTAATTGCTCTGGCTAGGACCTCCAGCACAATGTTGTATAATAGTGGTGATAAAGGGCATCCTTGTCTGGTTCCTGTTCTCAAGGGGAATGCTTTCCGACTCTCTCCATTTAGGATGATGTTCGCTTTTGGCTTTGTATAAATGCCCTTTATTATGTTGAGGAATTTCCCTTCTATTCCTGTTTTGGGAAGCAATTCTTTTATGTTCTGGCTCAAACTCCTTATCTCATCATGAACCAATAACAAACTGTTCATGGGTTGGCTACTTTGAGTCCTTCTGGGTTAGATTTTTTTTTTTTTTTTTTTTTTTGATGGTTTGAGTCAAAAGGCTTGCTTAGTCAGTGAGTTGGTAGCTTTTGTTGATTGATGACAAATTCCAGGCTCTGTTATTTGTTAGGAATGCAAAGAACAAAAAAGCGTGGCCTGATCCTCAAATGATCACAATCTAGAGCAGGAACACAGAGTGAATAAATTATGACATAGTAAGAGAAATACACAGAGGGAACTTTGAGAGTACAGAAAGGTACCTTATGCACCTTAATAGAAGGAGAAGACCCCAGGGCTGACTTTGTGGATGAAGTAACAGTTGAGCCATATTTTTATTCAGCTTAACATTTATTATTAAGCACCTTTTAATCAAATAGGTATAATAAACATTGCTTTTCCCTAGAGCTTTCAGGGGAGCTTCCTTTCTTGTGATGAGCTTATAAAAATCAGTGTGTGGAACCTGTGTTATTATAAAATCCATTTTCATATTCATTGGTGTGTAGTTTCATGAATATCTTGTAAATATTGAAGCCTGATTTTGGACTTTAATATATTATCCTTGTATTCACTGTTTGGATGGCAAGTTGTGATTTCCAGCTGAACAATGTTTTGATGTGTCGTGCCCAGAATATTTCCTTTAATACGATTTACCGTGTAGTTCATTCCCTGATAACATCACATTATTGTAGGTCACCTACATGGCCTCTTCACCCTTTTTTCCTAGACTTATCTTGGCAGGTCACTCCTTCCAGATGACTCAACAGAGCATGCTAAATCACACAGAATTTTGCCAGCTGCTCTTTTGGAAAAGATACTCAAGAACAAGTACTTAGAATTGAAAATATTTAGGAAACAAGTCGTGGTTTAAAGAAACTGAATGTCCAGGATGCTCATTCTCTTGGCCTAGATAGCATGGCTAGCTACTACCTTTAAGCCCTAGTGGGAAAACATTATGGCTAGAAATGCATCTTGATGGTAGGTTTTTACCCCTAAGAAACTCTACTACAGCCAGCAGGGTAGACTCTTGTTGATTTTAAAACCAGTAGAACCTGTGCACTTAGGAGATTTACTTTTTCTTCTACAGATAGACATTGGAAATCTGCACATCCTCCTGAAATTGGAAAGAGGGCAATCTAGGCATATAGAATACATGAACAAAGACAGATGAGAAACAACCCAGTGCATGCATAAACTACAAGCAGTTTCTTATGGTTGTGTCACTGCGGACAAGGTAGTAAATATAGATGGGAAGGTAGGCAGTGGTCAGATCATGGAAGGCTTTGTAGTATGAAATTTGGATATTGGCTGTTAAAAGGAGTTTAGATGAGAAATGGATGATAGATTTGTTGTGATGAAGAAAGGAGAAAAGATTTGAAGAATAGGAGATAAAATGGGAAGGACTTGATAACTAATTGGATATTTGAAAGAGAAGATGATGTGTCTCATTTTCTAGCATGGGAGATTGAGCCCCAACATTTAGAGAATAGGTGATGTTAATTCTAGTTCTGCTGTATAAAAATAATACAAATGGGTAGCTTTTTAAAAACAGAGGTTTATTTTCTCACAGTTCTGGAGGCTAAAAGTCCCAGTTAGATGGGAACAGTGAAAGTACGAATCATATCATTATTCAAACACAGAGTCATCCAGCAGAGAGTGGATGAGGGGTCAGATTAGACATTTTCTCTGACTGAATTCACTCCAATTCTATTTTAATATTAGGTGTTTAATATTAGGTATCAATATGATATTAGTCTTCAACTTTTATTTGTTAATACTCCTTTATATGTTAGTACTCCTCTTTTTATTTGTTAATGTGCCTAGATAAATTCCAGGTGGAACGAAGAGTTGAGAAATAAAGTCATAAAATATAACTACAAGAAAAATCAGAAAACTTAATGTGATATATGGCTGAGCACAAAAACGAAGAAACCACAAAGAAAAAATGTTGTATGTTTGGTTATATTAAAGTATGTAAGAAAATTCCGAGAACAAATTAAATGACAAATAAGGAAATGGAAAAATAATAGTAGCATATATTATTTGCAATAATCTAAAAAATTATTCTAACAAAGACTAGCATCCCAATAAAAAAATAGTCAAATGACATCAGGAGATGATTCACAAAGAGCTGCAAATGGCCAACAAATATATGAAACATTCAGCCCTAGAAATAAATGCCAATTAGCAATTGAGAAATTATTTTTGCATACAAAGTTTGACAGATTTGGCTTGAGTTTGGGGAAAATAGGCCCCTTATATAATGCCAGGGTTTTGTTTGTTTATTGTTGTAGTTTAAGTGAAAGCTTTCATTTCTAGTTAGTCTCTTATACAAAAATTTATACATACATTGTTAGCTGACCCTAATTGCTCTCCCTATACTGTGACAGCACACTCCTCCTTTCTACCCCTGATTCCCCATGTCCATTCAACCAGCTCCTAACCCTCTCTGCCTTCTCAGCTCACCTCCGGACAGAAGCTGCCCGTTTAGTCTCATGTACCTACTTGAGCTAAGAAGCACATTCTTCAAGAGTATCATTTTATGTCCCACAGTCCAATCTGTGTCTGAAGAGTTGGCCTCGGGAATTGTTTTAGTTCTGGGCTGATAGAGAATCCAGGGGCCGTGCTTTCCAGGGTTCCTCCAGTCTCAGACCATTAAGTCTGGTCTTTTTACTAGAATTTGAGTTTTGCACCCCACCTTTCTCCTCTTCCATCAGGGACTCTCTGTTGTGTTCCCTGTCAGGTAATGCTGGTTTTTTGTGTAATGAGCATTTCTGCAGCACAATTTAGGGATACATAACAAAAATTTATTGTTCATATCCTTTGACCTAATGTTTTAAGTTTTAGGAGTTTATCCTGAAGAAATTATATAAGAGATCATATGAAGATGTATGAACGTGATGTTCATCACAGTTTTATGCTGTGATAAGCAGTAAAACCAACCTAAATCTATAAATATTTATACAGTGATAAAAAATTATAAGTAACATAAATCTATAAATATGAGAATAAATAAATTATGGATTTTTATATAATGGAATCCTTGGCAATCATTAAAATAATGTCTTTGAGGAACACAAGATGTGGGAAATACTGTCTGTGTACTGTTAGATTCTGCATTATCTGAAACATGTATTTCTTATAAAACTATCAGTTGGAAGAGGCACCATTATTTTTCTCTGGCACTAAAAGAAAAAACACCCAAGATGTACATTCTAATAGAAGACCATGGCATAAAGCTAGGACAACCTAAGAGTCAGGGTAATTGAGAAATAGACATGTCTCTGGAAGGCGACAGCAAAGAAACCAGCTGGTGTTCATTGGGTTGTGGTTTCAATTCACATCAGCCTGGTCTAAAAATCTTCAAGTGAAGAGAGAATTTAGTTTAAAGTGGAGTTCGTAGTTAGGAAGAAACAAATATCAATTCCTTGCCAGAAATGGACCTTAATCAGGCAGATAGCAAATTTTTTTTTTTGTAACTTTGACAGTTATTTTAAGACACATTGATTGTAAAATACATTTCTATATCAGAGTTATTAACTGGTGAAAAATTGTACGTCTAGGATTATTCAGGTGCCATCGAGTTGGTTCTGACTCATAGTGACCCTATGTACAACAGAATGAAACACTGCGTGGTCCTGTGTCATCCTCCAAATAGTTGTTGTTTGATCCCATTGTTGCAGCCACTGTGTCAGTCCATTTCGTTGGGGGTCTTGCTCTTTTTCGCTGACCCTCTACCAAGCATGATGTCCTTCTCCAGGGACTGGTCCCTCCTGGTAACATGTCCAAAGTATGTGAGACAAAGTCTTGCCATCCTTGCTTCCAAGGAGCATTCCTGCTGTACTTCTTCCAAGACAGATTTGTTTGTTCTTCTGGCAGTCCATGGTATATTCAATATTCTTCACCAACACCGTAATTCAAAGGCATCAATTCTTCAGTCTTCCTTATTCATTGTCTAGCTTGCGCATGCATATGAGGTGATTGAGAATACCCTCCTTGAGTCAGGTGCATCTTAGTCCTCAAAGTGACGTGTTTGCTCTTTTAACAATTTAAAGAGATCTTTTGCAGTAGATTTGCCCAAAGCAATACATTGCTTGATTTCTTGACTGCTGCTTCCATGGGCAGTGATTGTGGATCCAAATAAAATGAAGTCCTTGACAACCTCAGTCTTTTTTTTTTTTTAATACATATAATTTATTTTTGTTATTGTTCTTGTTGTTGAGAATATACACAGCAAAACATACACCAATTCAACGATTTCTACATGTACTATTTAGTGACATTGATTACATTCTTTGAGTTGTGCAACCATTCTTATCCTCCTTTTCTGAGTTGTTCCTCCCCATTAACAAACTCACTGCCCCCTAAGATTCCTATCTAATCTTCTAAGTTTGCTATTGTCCATTTGATCCCATATAGATAGTTCTTAAAAGAATAGTTCATAATGTTCAAGGCAGATTTTTTTTTACTAGTTAAGCTAAACTATTTTTTTTTGTTTTTTGGTTTTTTTTTTAATATTTTATTGTACTTCAGGTGAAGGCTGACAGAACAAATAGTTTCTCATGAAACAGTAGTACACATGTTGTTTTATGACGTTGGTTAACAACCCCACAACATATTAACCCTCTAAATTCTCAACCTTTTTTTTTTTTTTTTTTTTGGTGAAAATACACATAGCCAAAGATAACCGTTTCAAAAATTTCTACATACACAGTTCAGTGACATTGACTACACTCTTCCAGTTGTGCTGTTATTCTCACTTAAGATGAAGGCTTACAGAACAAAACAGTTTCTCATTACTACAAATGTTGCCCTATGACAATGGTTAACAATCTCACAACACATCAACAATATCCTTACTCAACCTTGTGTTCCCTATCACCAGTTTCCTTGTCCCCTTCTGCCTTCTAGCCTTGTCACTGGACTCCTGTACCTCGTTAGTCTCATTTGGTTTTACGGGGCTGTCCACTCCCAGGCTGAACAGTGAACCTCGGAGGTAATTCACCACAGAGCTGAAAGGGTGTCTGGGGGCCATACTCTTGGGGTTTCTCCAGTCTCCTTTAGGCCAGTAAATCTGGTATTTTTTTTGTGAGTTAGAATTATGCTCTACATCCTTCTCCAGCTCTGTCCAGAACCCTCTGTTGTGATCCTGGTCAGAGAAGTCAGTGGTGGTAGCCAGGCACCATCTAGCTGTACTGGACTCAGTCCGGTGGAGGCCTTGGTAGCTGTGGACAATTAGTCCTTTGCACTAATCTTTTCCTTGTATCCTGTTCTCTTCATTCTCCCTTGCTCCCGAAGGGATAAGACCGGTGGAGTATCTTAGATGGCCGCTCACAGGCTTTTAAGACCCCAGACACTACTCACCAAGGTAGAATGTAGAGCGTTGTCTTTATAAGCTGTGTCATGCCAATTGAGTTAGATGTTCCCCGAGACCATGGTCCCCAGAGCCCTCTGCCCAGCAATTCAGTCCCTCAGGGAGTTTGGATGTGTCTATGGGGCTTCCATGAGCTTTCCTTGTACAGGTTGTGCTAGTTTCCCCTGTGTTGTGTACTGTCTCACCCTTCACCCAAGATAGCACTTATCTATTACCTATTTAGTATTTCCCCCCCACCCCTCCCATCCCTGGTAACCAAGAAAGATTTTGTTACATTTTGCGTGTGAACTTTTTCATGGGTTTTTACAATAGAGGTCTCATATAATATTTGTCCTTTTGTGATTGACTTATTTCACTCACCATAATGTCCTCCAGTTTCATCCATGTTATGAGATGCTTCACAGATTCCTTGTTGTTCTTTCTCGTTGCATAGCACTCCATTGTGTGTATGTACCGTAGTTTGTTTATCCATTCATCTGTTGATGGGCATCTAGGTTGTTTCCATCGTTTTGCTATTGTGAACAATGCTGCCATGAACACAGGTGTGCATATGTCTATTCGAGTGACGACTCTTATTTCTCTAGGATATATTCCTAGGAGTGGGATTGCTGGATCCAATGGTATATCTATTTCTAGCTTTCTGAGGAAGCGCCATATCATTTTCCAAAATGGTTGTATCATTTTGCATTCCCACCAGCAGTGCATAAGAGTTCCCATTTCCCCGCAGCTCCTCCAACATTTGTTATTTCCAGTGGTTTTGATTCGTGCGAGTAATGCCAGGGTGAGATGGTATCTCATTGTGGTTTTAATTTGCATTTCTCTAATGGCTAGTGATCGTGAGCATTTCCTCATGTGTCTGTTGGCCATTTCAATGTCTTCTTTGATGAAGTGTCTGTTCATTTCCTTTGCCCATTTTTGAATAGATTATTTGTCTTTTTGTTGTAGAGGTGTTGGATTTTCTTGTAGATTATGGAGCTTAGACCTTTGTCTGACTTGTAGTGTCCAAAAATTTTTTCCCAGTCTGTAGGTTCTCTTTTTACTCTTTTGGTGAAGTCTTTTGAAGAGCATAGGTGTTTGATTTTTAGAAGATATGTTATCTAGCTTATCTTCTGGGCTTTGTGTGTTGATGGTTATGGTTTGTATCCTATTAATGCCGTGTATTAGGGCCTGTAGTGTTGGTCCTATTTTTTGTTCTATGAACTTTATAGTTTTTGGCTTTATATTTAGGTCTTTGATCCATTTTGAATTAGTTTTTGTATATCGTGTGAGGTATGGATCCTGTTTCATTTTCTTGCGGAGGGCTATCCAGTTTTGCCAGCATCCTTTGTTAAAAAGACTGTCTTTTCCCCATTTGATGGACTTTGGGCCCTTGTCAAAGGTCAGGTGACTGTAGGTGGATGGATTTACATCTGGATTCTCAATTGTGTTCCATTGGTCAGTGTAGCTGTCATTGTGCCAGTACCAGGCTGTTTCGACTACCGTAGCTGTATAGTAGGTTCTGAGGTCAGGTAGTGTGTGTCCTCCAACTTTATTCTTCTTCTTCAGTAGTGCTTTACTTATTTGGGGCTTCTTCCCTTTCCATATAAAGTTAATGATTAGTTTTTCCATCTCTTTGAAGAATGTTGGTGGTATTTGGATCAAGATTGCATTGTATTTGTAAATTGCTTTAGATAGAATTGTCATTTTCACAATGTTGAGTCTGCCTATCCATGAGCATGGTATGTTTTTCCATTTATGTAGATCCCTTTGGGTTTCTTGCAGTAGTGTTTTGTAGATTTCTTTGTATAGGTCTTTTGCATCCCTGGTTAGATTTATTCCTCAGTATTTTATCTTTTTAGGGGCTATTATAAATGGTACTGTTTTCCTGATTTCCTTTTCATCGTTCTCCTTATTGGTGTATAGGAATCCAACTGATTTTTGTATGTTTAACTTGTATCATGTTACTCTGCTGAATCTTTCTATTAGTTCCAGTAGATTTCTCGTGGAGTCTTTAGGGTTTTCTTTGTATAGTATCATATCATCTGCAAACAGGGATAGTTTAACTTCTTCATTACCAATTTGGATGCCTTTTATTTCTTTTTCTTGCCTTATTGCTCTATCTAGAACTTCCAGCACAATGTTAAATAGGAGTGGTGATAAAGGGCATCCTTGTCTTGTTCCTGTTTTGAAGGGGAATGTTTTCCGCCTCTCTCCATTAAGAATGATGTTGGCCGTTGGTTTTGCATAGATGCCCTTTATTATGTTGAGAAATTTCCCTTCTGTACCTATTTGATTGAGAGTTTTTATCAGGAATGGGTGTTGGACTTTGTCAAATGCCTTTTCTGCGTCAGTTGAGATGATCATGTGATTCTTTTCTTTCCTTTTATTTATGTGGTGGATTACGTTGATTGATTTTCTAATGTTGAACCATCCTTGCATACCTGGTATGAATCCTACTTGGTCGTGGTGTATTATTGTTTTGATATGATGTTGCATTCTATTGGCTAGAATTTTGTTCAGAATTTTTGCATCTATATTCATGAGAGAGATTGGTCTGTGATTTTCTGTTTTTGTGAAGTCTTTGACTGGTTTTGGTATCAGCGTTATGCTGGCTTCATAGAATGAATTTGGAAGTGTTGCTTCCTCTTCTATGCTCTGAAATAGCTTGAGTAGAACTGGTACAAGCTCTTCTGTAAATGTTTTGTAGAATTCCCAGTGAAGCCATCTGGGCCAGGGCTTTTTTTTGTTTGGAGTTTTTTTTATTACCTTTTCAATCTCTTCTCTTGCTATGGGTCTGTTCAGATTTTCAACATCACTTTGTTGTAGTTTGGGTAGGCCATGTGTTTCTAGAAATTTATCCATTTCCTTTAGGTTTTCAAATTTGTTGGAGTATAGTTTTTCATAATATTCTGTTATAATCCTTTTTATTTCAGTTGGGTCTGTTGTAATGTCCCCCATTTCATTTCTTATTTGGGTTATTTGTGTCCTCTGCTGTTTTTCTTTTGACAGTCTGGCCAGTGGTTTGTCGATTTTGTTGATTCTTTCAAAGAACCAACTTTTGGTTTTGTGGATTCTTTCTATTGTTTTTCTGTTCTCTACTTCATTCATTTCTGCTCTGATCTTTACTATTTCCTTTCTTCCGGTGGTTGTAGGCTTTTTTTGCTGTTCTCTTTCTATTTGTTTGAGTTCTGTAGTTAATGTTTTGATTTTGTCCCTTTCTTCTTTTTTGATATGTGCATCAATTGCTATAAATTGTCCTCTGAGGACTGCCTTTGCTGTGTCCCAAAGGTTTTGGTATGATGTGTTTTCATTCTCATTTGATTCTAGGAATTTTTTGATTCCATCTCTGATTTCTTCTATTACCCACTGATGTGTAAGCAGGGTATTATTCAGTTTCCATGTAATTGATTTTTTTTCCTTGCTCTTTCTATTGTTAATTTCTACCTTGATGGCATTGTGGTCAGAGAAGATACTTTGAATTATCTCAACGTTTTGGATCTTGTTGAGGATTGTTCTGTGGCCTAAGATGTGTTCTATTCTGGAGAACGTTCCATGTGCATTGGAAAAGAATGTGTACTTTGAAGTGGTTGGATGGAGTGTTCTATATATGTCTATGAGGTCAAGTTGGCTGATTGTGCCCTTTAGGTCTTCTGTATCTTTGCTGAGTTTCTTCTTAGTTGTTCTGTCCTTTCCTGAGAGTGGTGTGTTGAAGTCTCCCACTATTGTGGAACTGTCAATTTCTCTTTTCAGTGTTGTTAGAATTTGTTTTATGTATTTTGGAGCCCTGTCATTGGGGGTGTAGATGTTTATTATGGTTATGTGTTCGTGATGGATCATCGCTTTAATCATTATATAGTGTCCTTCTTTGTCTTTTATGGTAGATTTTGTTTTAAAGTCTATTTTATCTGAGATTAGTATTGCCACTCCTGCTCTTTTTTGGTAGTTGTTAGCTTGATATATTTTTTTCCAAGCTTTGCCTTTTAATAAATTCACATCTTTGTTTCTAAGGTGTGTCTCTTGTAGACAGCATATTGATGGATCCTGTTTTCTTATCCATTCTGTCACTCTCCGTCTCTTTATGGGTGCGTTGAGTCCATTTACATTCAGTGTAATTATTGATAGATGTGAGTTTGTTGCTGTCATTTTGTAGTGTTGTTTTTTTTTTTTTTGTGGTGCTGAAGTTTTCTTTGTTCTTCTTACTCTCTTGTGCTGAGTTACTTTTGTTTGTGGATTTTGTGTTCATTTCTTTTGTTTTTGTAGGTTTTGTTTTTGCTGAGACTTTATGTTTTTCGTCTTTATTTTTATGAGTTGGTTTGTTAACTTTCTTTGTGGTTACGATGAATTTTACCCTTATCTTTCTAAGTTTGAAGCAGTCTACCATTACTTGGTATCGCCTTGCCTTCCTCTCTATTAGAAGGTTCTATACCTATGCCGTTTATTCCCTCTTTCATTGTTTTGATGTTGTTGTCATCCATCCATTAACTGCTCTGATTCCCTGTTGTATTTCTTTTGGTTTTGGATAGTCCTCGAGAGTTCATTTCCTAGATTGGTATCTGGCTGGTACGATCCTGCGTCCTAGATTCTGCCTGTGAGTTGAAGCTGTTTGTCCTCAGATCGAAGAACTCCCTTTAATAATTCTTGTAAGTTTGGTTTGGCTTTTACATATTCCCTTAATTTCTGTTTATCTGGAAATGACCTAATTTCACCATCAAATTTGAATGAGAGTTTTGCAGGATATATTATTCTTGGCTGACAATTTTTTTCGTTCAAGATTTTATATATGTCATCCCATTGCCTTCTGCCTGCATGGTTTCTGCCAAATAATCTGAGCTTAGTCTTATTGTTTCTCTTCTGTATGTGACTTCTTGGTTTTCACGAGCTGCTCTCAGGGTTGTTTGTTTGTCTTTGGTTTTGGCGAGTGTGAATATGATATGCATTGGTGATTTTCTTTTGGGGTCTCTTCTATATGGGGTTCATTGAGCTTCTTGGATGGTCAGCTTTTCATCTTTCATGATATTGGGGAAGTTTTCTGTCAGCAGTTCTTCAATGACCCTCTCTGTGTTTTCTGTTTTATCCCCCTGTTCTGGAATGACAATCACTCGTAAATTTTTGCTTTTGATTGTGTCCCACATAACTCTCAGGGTCTCTTCATTTTTCTTTATTCTTTTTTCTGAGTTTTCCTGAAACTGAGTTGTATCCAAGTGTTTGTCTTCAGTTCCACTGATCCTGTCTTCCACAGTTTCAAATCTGCTTCTCAGCCCTTCTATGACATCATCCATTTCTGAAATCTTGTTGTTTATCTTTTGGATTTCTAATTGTTGTTTTTGTATAATTTCTAGTTGTGAATTTATTTTGGCATTTTCTTCCTGCATCATCTTCCTGAATTATTCCAATTTTTTGTATGTATTTTCCATGAATTTGTCTATTTTTTCCTCATGTTTGTCAGCTTTTTGCCTCAGTTCTTGGAAAATTCCAAGTATTAGAGATTTGAATTCCCTATCAGCTACTTCTAGTGCATTTTCTCCCACAGGAGAGTCATCTGGTGTTTTAATTTGGACGCCTACTGGAACCATCCTGTCTTTTTTTTGTAAATGTTTTGATATTGTCTGCTGTTTTGGGGGCATTCAGTAGTTACTTTTCTCATTTATTGATTGTAGATTTGTTTGTTTTGTCCCGGTTGTTTTGTCTCCCGCTGGACGCTCCGTGAGGCTGCTCTCTCGTACCGCCATGTGCTGGTCTCCAATAGGAGTCCAAGATTGTGGGTCCGCGCTGCGTTAGCTGATAGGGGACCTCTGCATGAATCTCTCCGCGCTCTCCGTTCTCTATCAGTTTTCTCACTCCATTTGGTGCTTGGCTGAGTTCTTTATCTCTTCATTTGATGTTTTAGGGTTTCAGGATTGTTGTATTCTCTGTTTGGCTTAGTTTTTCGGATCTTTGCTATGGAGGGATGGCTTGGTGCTTCTGCCTAGAGCGCCATTTTGCTGGAACTCTGACAACCTCAGTCTTTTCTCTGTTTATCATGATGTTGCTTGTTGGTTGAGTTGTGAGGATTTTTGTTTTTTTATGTTGAGGTTCTGTCCATACTGATGGCTGTAGTCTTTGATCTTCATCAGTAAGTGCTTCAAGTACTCTTCACTTTCAGAAAGTAAGGTTGTGTCATCTGAATATTGTAGGTTGCTAATGAGTCTTCCTCCAGTCTGGATGCCGTGTTCTTCATGTAGTCCAGCTTCTTGGGTTATTTGCTCAGCGTACAGATTAAATAAGTAGGGTGAAAGGATACAACCCTGATACACACCTTTCTGGACTTTAAACCATGCAGTATCCCCTTGTTCTGTTGGAACGACTGCCTCTTGGTCTACATACAGGTTCTTCATGAGCACAATTAAGTGTTCTGGAATTCCCATTCTTTGCAATTTTATCCATGATTTGTTATGATCCATACAGTCAAATGCCTTTGGAGAGTCAGTGAAACACAGGTAAACATCTTTCTGGTATTCTCTGCTTTCAGCCAAAATCCATCTGACATGAGCAATGATGTCTCTCATTCTACGTCCTCTACTAAATCCAGCTTGGATTTCTGGCAGTTCTCCATCAAGGTACTGCTGCAACTGGTTTTGAATGATTTTCAGCATGGTTTTACTTGTGTGTGTATTAATTATATTGTTCGATAATTTCTGCATTTTGTTGCATCACCTTTCTTTGGAATGGGCACAAACATGGATCTCTTCCAGTCATTTGGCCAGACAGCTATCCTCCAAATTTCTTAGCATAGATGAGTGAGCACCTCCAGCACTACTTCTGTTTGTTGAAACATCTCAATTAGTATTCCATCAATTCCTGGAGACTTGTTTTTTGCCAATGCCTTCAGGCCAGCTTGGATGTCTTCCTTCAGTACCATTAGTTCTTGATCATGTGCTACCTCCTGAAATGGATGAACGTCAACCAATTCTTTTGATGTAGTGGCTCTGTGTATTCCTTTGATCTTCTTTTGATGCTTCCTGCATCATTTAGTATTTTCTCTGTGGAATCCATCAGTATTGCAACTTGAGGCTTGATTTTTTTTTCATTTCTTTCAGCTTGAGAAATGACAAGCGTGTTCTACCCTTTTGGTTTTCTAACTCCAGGTCTTTGCACATTTCATTATAATATTTTATTTTGTCTTCTCGATCCACCCTTTGAAATCTTCTGTTCAGCTCTTTTACTTCATCATTTCTTCCTTTTGCTTTAGCTACTCTACATTCAAGAGCAAGTTTCAGAGTCTCTTCTGACATCCTTTTTGGTCTTTTCTTTCTTTCCTGTCTTTTTAATGACTTCTTGCTTTCTTCATGTATGATGTCCTTGATATCATTCCACAACTAGTCTGATTTTTGGTCATTAGTGTTTAATGCATCAAATCTATCCCTGAGATGGTCTCTAAATTCAGGTGGGATATACTCAAGGTCATATTTTCGTTCTTGTGGACTTGCTCTAATTTTCTTCATCTTCAGCTTGAATTTGAATATGAGCAATTGATGGTCTTTTCCACAGTCAGCCCCTGACTGATGATACTGAGCTTTTTCATTGTCTCTTTCCACAGATGTAGTCATTTTGATTCCTTTGTATTCCATCTGGCGAGGTGCACATGTATAGTTGCCATTTAAGTTATTGGCAAAAAGGTATTTGCAATGAAGTTGTTGGTCTTTCAAAATTCTATCATGTGATCTCTGGCATCATTTCTATCACCAAGGACACATTTTCCAACTACTGATCCTTTTTCTTCGTTTCCAACTTTCACACTCCAATTACCGGTAATTATCAGTGCATCTTCATTGCATGTATGATCTATTTCAAACTGCAGAAGTTGGTAAAAATCTTCAATTTCTTCATCTTTGGCCTTAGTGGTTGATGTGTAAATTTGGATAATAGTCGTATTAACTGGTCTTCCTTGTAGGTGTTATGGATATTATCCTATCACTGACAGTATTGTACTTCAGGGTAGATCTTGAAATGTTCTTTTTGACAATGAATTTGATGCCATTCCTCTTCAATTTGTAATTCCCAGCATAGTAGACGATATGATTGTCCTATTTAAAATGGCCAGTACCAGTCTATTTCAGCTCACTAATGCCTAGGATATTGAACTTTATGCATTCCATTTCATTTTTGACTACCTCTAATTTTCTTAGATTAATACTTTGTAAGTTCCATGTTCCAATTATTAATGAATGTTTACAGCTGTTTCTTCTCATTTTGAGTCGTGCCTCATCAGCAAATGAAGGTCCTGAAAGCTTGACTCCATCCTCGTCATTAAGGTCCGCTCTACTTTGAAGAGGCAGCTCTTCCCCAGTGGTATTTTGAGTGCCTTGCAACCTGAGGGACTCATTTTTTGGCACTATATCAGATGATGATTCGCTGCTATTCATAAGGTTTTCACTGGCCAGTTTTTTTGGAAGTAGACTTCTGAGTCCTTCTTCTTAGTCTGTCTTAGTCTGGAACCTCTGCTGAAAGCCGTTCACCAAGGTTGACCCTGCTGGTATTTGAAATACTGGTGGCAAAGCTTCCAGTATCATAGCAACACACAAGCCACCATAGTATGACAAACTGACGGATGCGTGGTGGTCTAGAATTAATAAAATTAATGGTCTAGAATTAATAAACAGGATATTCTATTCAAAAGATTAGAAGGAAGTACTCCAAAAATTTATCAGTGGAGCCCACTTTGTTGGAATACATATGTATTTTATAAATTTTCTCCATGAACATTTATTATATATATTTATAAGTTTATCTTAATAAAGGAGCCCATTAAGTGTCTTTACACCATTTTCTTAATTTGATCTCCTCTGCTGGTATATTTTGAATCATTACCAACCTTTGGTAATGAAGCACAGATGTTTAGAATTTTTATTATTTCAGTACTTTGGAAAAAAGCTATGTTTACTTTAGCTGTAGACTTGTGGGTTGTTACTGTTAGCAGGTATATTAAAGGCCTTCAAAACGACCAGGATTCCTGCATTGAGAGGGGAAGAAAAGGGGATGGGTGGTTAAGAGCACAGTCTCAGGAGTCAGAACCATGCTCAAATTTTATCTTTGACACATACTGGTTTTGTGACTAGAGGAAAGTTATTTAAATAGTCTAAGACTCAGTTTCCTCATTTTTAAAACAGTAATAATGGTGCTGTTGAGAGAATTGGAGCCCTGGTGGCACGGTGGTTAAGCGCTCAGCTACTGACCAAAAGGTTGGCAGTTTGAATCCACCAGCTACTCCTTGGAAACAGTTCTCTTCTGTTCTGTAGGGTTGCTGTGAGCCAGAATCAACTCAAAGGCATTGGGTTTGTTTTGTTTTTTAGCTGAGAGAATTAAATGAAATAACATAAAGTGCCTGTCATATAATATCACTGTTACTATTTCTAACCAGGTCCTGTGAGACCAACTCCTTGAAAATGTGATTTATTTTTAACATCCTTTTGCTGTTCTTCATTGTGGCACCCTTAACAGTGCTCACATATAAGAGAGACTTTTGAACATGTATCATCTCTTCAATTCTTCCTTTTTTATTTTTTTTTATTATTATTATTTTTTATTATATTTTATTGTACTTCAGGTGAAAGCTTACAGAGCAAATAGTTTCTCATGAAATAGTAGTACACATGTTGTTTTTTGACATTGGTTAACAACCCCACAACGTATTAAGCCTCTAAATTCTCAACCTTTTTTTTTGATGAAAATTACAGATGGCCAAAGATACACCGTTTCAAAAATTTCTGCATTCACAGTTCAGTGACATTGACTACGCTCTTCCAACTGTGCTATTATTCTCACTTAAGATGATGGCTTACAGAACAAAACAGTTTTTCATTTAACCGTAACTACACATGTTGCCCTATGACAATGGTTAACAATCTCACAGCACATCAAGAATATCCTTACTCCACCTTGTGTTCCCTATCATCAGGGGACTTCCTTGTCCCTTCTGTCTTCTGGCCCTTGTCACTGGACTACTGTACCTCTTTAGTCTCATTTGGTTTTTTTTTAATTTAATTTAATTTTATTTTATTTAAACACCATTTCAAAACTTTTTACTTACACATTTAAGTGATATTGACTATGCTCTTCCAATTGTGCTGCCATTCTCGCCCAAGATGAAGGCTTACAGGACAAAACAGCCTCCCATTTAATAGTTACTACAAATGTTGCCCTATAGCAGTGGTCAACAATCTCACAATACATCGACAGTGTCCTTATTCAATTTGTGTTCCTTATCATCAGTTTCCTACTCCCCCTCTGCCTTCTGGCCCTTGTCACCGGACTCATGTACCTCGTTAGTCCCATTTAGTTTTACTGGGCTGTCCACTCCTAGGCTTAACATCGAACCTCAAAGGTAACTTCACCTTTGAGCTAAAAGGGTGTCTGGGGGCCACACTCTCGAGATTTCTCTAGTATTCTTTAGGCCAGTAAATCTGGTCTTTTTTTTTTTTTTTTTTTTTTGGGAGTTAAAATTATGCTCTGCATCCTTCTCCAGCTCTGTCCAGAACCCTCTGTTGTGATCCTGGTCAGAGCAGTCAGTGGTGGTAGCCGGGCACCATCTAGCTGTACTGGACTCAGTCCGGTGGAGGCCTTGGTAGCTGTGGACAATTAGTCCTTTGAACTAATCTTTTCGTTGAATCCTGTTCTCTTCATTCTCCCTTCAATTCTCCCTTTTTTAAATGGCATATTCTCTATACCAGCAAATAGAAAAAGGGAGTGCATTCCTGGCTTCCATAACCTTGAGAAAAACCAGACAAAAAGTGAAAACTGCAGGTCAAACTCGCTCAGCAAAGATGGAAAACCCCCAAGAAAATGTCAGCAAACCAAATCAGTAATATACAGTAAGGGTTATATACATCAGGATCACAATGAGTTGGAATCGACTTGATGGCGGTGGGTTTGGTTTTGGTTTTTATATACACTGAGACCTAGTTGAATTTATTCCAGGATGGCAGGGTTGCTTCGATACTAGAAAATCAGTCAATATAATTAGATTATATAGACCATGTCTATTATACAGGCATTAGAAAATCAATATAATTTACCACATTAACAAATAAATTATATGATCATCTCAATAGATGCAGTAAAAGCGTCTGATAAAATTTGCCATCCATGCCTCCTTTCATAAAAGTAATTCTCAGCAAACCAGGAGTAGAAGATCCTGAATCTTTTATAAAAGATCGCTCTTTATCTCTAAAACTTTGTTGTTGTTCCTCATCCTCTTCACTATTTTATTTTTCTTTTGAAATTAATAGTCTCCCTTTTTGTTTGACTTTGAAATAGTATGCCTTGTTAATCTTTGATTTCTCCCAAATTTTTCATTTTATTGTTAGTTTTTTCCCAACTATCTTGTCTAAAATTCTTCCTTTTATGAGGGTGATTTTGCTTCAAAAAGGCAGAACTCTAAATCTAAATCTCTTTTTATCCATGTGAATAACATTGAGATCAGATCCCAAATATGACAGTGCTCGAGAATTATCATCATTGGAAGGAGATTAGTGTCAGCCACTAGAGTGGCATCAGCCTGGTTAGAATGGACCAATTTTGCTTTAGCAATGGGATACGTTAAACCTTGACAAAGATTGTCTGCAATCAATCCTGTGTTATTAAAATGTTCCTTAATGCCCATCTAAACAAATAGGCTGGTATAATCTTCTTTTAATTATAGGAGTCTTAAAAATTAATTTCATGTGATGTATACCTTATAACAATGTGGCACAGTTATATAGTGGTTATCTCTAGAAGTTAATAGCAACAGAGATACATGAGAAGCAGACAGTGAACAAGAGAGACTATATGGACAGCCATGTGAGTTGAATCCTATTTTCAGATTCAGTCAGCACTGTTGACAGCCATTCTGTTATTCATCATGATGAATTACACATTGTTTCACATTTAACTAAACCACATTTTCAAGAACTACATTGTACCATACCTAAATAAACCAAACCAAAACCAAACCCATTGTCATCAAGTTGATTCCAACTCATAGAGACCCTATAGGACAGAGTAAAACTGCCCCATAGGGTTTCCAAGGAGCAGCTGGTGGGTTTGAACTGCTGACCTTTTGGTTAGCAGGCGAACAGTTAATCATTGTGCTACCAAGGCTCCAAATAAAAGTCAGTCTAATTATATAGAAAATTGCCTTTTTCATTTTCCACTATGTTTTTACAATATGGGAAAGTCAAAATCGCTTTTCTTATTTTTTCCCAAGGACAGCTGAATGTACTTAAATCACCTCTTAATTATAAAATAGAACCTTATCATATGCTGATATTAATGGAATAAATATTTCCCATGTAATTGAGATGTTTAGAGAAGTACACTATTATCATTATGTTCAGAAAAATTACTGTAATTTCGTTTTTGGTATAATAAAGTATATTATGTTCTAGTATTTGAGAGATTGGTACAATACATTATTTCTATTTATCTGGAAGAATTATTAAAGATATGCCCTAATAAATTTAATATCCCGTTTACGTGAGGGTTGTCATAACCTGATTCAAAAACAATCAATTTTCAAAGAATACGGTAAATATTGACATTGCTAAAATGATGGGGTGCTTAATTTAATCACTGATGACTCAGGAAGCAACTCAGACTCTTAAAATACCTCCTTTTCATAATAAACCTCCCTTATTACAGGGTAGGGGAGCCCTGGTGTTGCAGTGATTAAAGAGCTTGGCTGCTAACCAGAAGGTCGGCAGTTCTAATTCACCAACCACCTCTTGGAAATCCTATGGAGCAGTTCTACTCTGTCCTATAGGCTTTCTGTGAGTTGGAATCGACTCGATGGCAACAGATCTGGTTTGGTTTGGTTTGGTTTTGTTATAGGGTAAAACTGAAATATCCTAATTATTTGAGTTTACTAATTATTTGGATTATGAGTAAGTTACAGAGTTGGGAATGATCGTGAAAGCCATGTCATATATACCCTCGTGTATTTCCCTATAATCCTTCCCACGCTGTTAACGGGCATTATAGAAAAGAGAGGTTGAAACTTATCCTCCCTAATTAGGAGGTAGAAGTAAAAATTCCTCCAATTACTCTAAACCAGAGTTTCTCAAAGAGTAATCTGTGAACCACCTGCCTTACAATCACACGGGGTACTTGTTGGAAGTGCTGATTCCTGAGTCCTTCACCAGACCTGCTGAATCACAGTATCTGGAAAAGATCCCAGGATATTAGCAAGCTTTCCAGGTAATTGTGATACGTATGTTTGAGACCAAATGTGAGATGGCTTCTGAATTTGAGATAATCAACCTAGGAAGGATTATCAGGGCAGCAACAAATAATTCCTCCCATGAATGTTAGAATAGGAAAAAAAATGACAGATTGAAATGGGTGTACTACCCACAGGGAAAGAGCAGGAAAAATATGTTCTGCCATCTGATCAAAGGAATTTTAGAGGCAAAGTTGGAAATAGTTCAGAGCTATCTCATTCATGTTGATAACATCAATGCTTACTTCAGTATATAGATTTTTCTTTTTTCTTATTGACATGAAATTAGCTGAGCACTATTTGATTCATTTGGAAAATGTTTTTACTATTTTAATGATTTACTTTTACTTCAAAAACTATACTGTTTCCTTAGGATATTTTTCTTTCTACTAAATACCTTGAGTTTTTCAGAGCTTTGATTGTGGTACAGTTACATATTTTCATTATGTTAGCCAATTTTACTTGTAGTTCTTGTCACTTTCTTTTATCACGACCTGTTGCCATTGAGTTGATTCTGACTGATAGTGACCCTATAGAACAGAGTAGAACTGCCCCCATAGGATTTCCAACGCTGTGATCTTTACAAGAGCAAACTACCACATCTTTCTCCCACGGAGCAGCTGGTGAGTTCGAACCGCCAAACCTTTGGTTAGCGGCTGAGTGTTTAACCAGTGCGTCACCAGGCTCTTTTTATCACTTGGAGCAGAATATAATGAAACTCTTTGTTTTTTATTTCATTTTAGTTGTTATTTTGTTCTATTTGTTTTTTCTATGAGAGATGAAACATATATAAGCCACCCTGCCTACTTTCCTTACTCCCTAGCTTAAAGGGTCAGTTTAACAGCATTTATTATTAACACTATGGGAAGTCACAAAGGGAGAAAGACTCTAGCTTCCTTTACCAATTTCTCTACTACTATTGAAAATTCAAACAGCATCCAAGTTCTGCCAAGACTTCCCCCACATCTCTACTTCCGAAAGAATTGCAAGACTCACCTTTTCTATCTTCACTAAGCTGCAGGCCAATCATGAAGGCTGGCCTTGTTCTTTTCTCCACCTGTCCGCTCCAAAATGCTCCCTGGGAATGTGAGCTGTGGGCCTTTCATGATCTCTGGCTTCACTGTGGGCTGTTCTTAGGTACTAAAACTCCAACCCATTGCCATCGAGTCAATTCTGACTCATAGCAACCCTATAGGACAGAGTAGATCTGCCCCATAGGGTTTCCAATAAGCGGCTGGTGGATTTGAACTGCTGACCTTTTGGTTAGCAGCCAATCTCTTAACCACTGCACCACCAGGGTACTAGTGATCATCAGTTGTGAATATAGTTTGCTCCTATATCCAAAAGAAGAGGGAGGTGAAACAAGATCCCTTTCTCCTTGATACCCTGACATTTCAGTCTCCACAAAATGGAACACCAGGGTCTGGTGAAGGCAATTTCCAAATGGAATTACAAAATAAGAGAGAGAGAGGTTAAAATTTTCTTTCTCTTGGATTTTCCCTTGCATCACCCAAGGAAAGTCTCTGAGGATCTTAGGCTTTCAGATGCATCTCCTTTGAATCTTTCAACCGCACATACTCCTCCACTAAAAGGGGCCTCATGGTTTGAGCCTTTCTTCCTCCCCATTCATACCATACAGTATCCATTCAAGTGAGGCAGCAGGCTTGGACTGCATAGACTACATAGGGAAAAAACTCCCCAGTCTGTTGCATGTGTGTGCATGTATGCGTGTAGGTGGAAGATGGGCAAACTGACTGTGGATTCTCCAGTTCATGTTTCCTGTTCAATATTTTCTCCAGTGGAAACTGTAAGTCTGTGGTTCCTTTGCTGATTAACGTATACGTTAGACACACACATTCATAAGGATTGTATAACAACCTGTGCCCTTTTCTCTTTTACCTAAAGTGATGATCTTCTACAGGGCAGGCCTGTTCTCACCTTGTGCAGGGCCTTTTTACCTACTGTTCCTCCTCTCCCAGATTTCTGCATGGCTTGCTTAATTCCTCAGGTCTTTACTTACATGGCACTTCCTTAGTGAGGCCTACCTGACCACACTGTCTAAAATTGCAGTCTGCCCCTCCACCAACCCTTTTGGCCACCTTCCCTGCCTTATTTCTCTTTTTAGCAGTTGTAACTATCTAATACAGGTAGACCCCAACTTACGATGGGGTTCCGTTCCAAAGACTGTGTCTTAAGTCAGTTTTTTTGTTTTTTTTTAATATTTTATTGTACTTCAGGTGAAGGCTTACAGAACAAACAGTTTCTCATGTAACAGTAGTACACATGCTATTTTATGACTTTGGTTAACAGCCCCACAACATTTTAACCCTCTAAATTCTCAGCTTTTTTTTTTTTTTTTTTTTTGGTGAAAATACACATAGCCAAAGATACACCATTTCAAAACTTTTTACTTACACATTTAAGTGACATTGACTATGCTCTTCCAATTGTGCTGCCATTCTTGCCCAAGATGAAGGCTTACAGGACAAAATAGCCTCCCATTTAACAGTTACTACAAATGTTGCCCTATAACAGTGGTTAACAATCTCACAACACATCAACAGTATCCTTACTCAACATGTGTTCCTTATCATCAGCTTCCTACTCCGCCTCTGCTTTCTGGCCCTTGTCACTGGACTCCTGTACCTCGTTAGTCTCATTTAGTTTTACTGATATTGTTTTCCTGATTTCCTTTTCATCGTTCTCCTTACTGGTGTATAGGAATCCAACTGATTTTTGGATGTTTATCTTGTATCCTGCTACTCTGCTGAATCTTTCTATTAGTTCCAGTAGATTTCTCGTGGAGTCTTTAGGGTTTTCTATGTATAGTATCATATCATCTGCAAACAGGGACAGTTTAACTTCTTCATTACCAATTTGGATGCCCTTTATTTCTTTCTCTTCCCTTATTGCTCTAGCTAGAACTTCCAGCACAATGTTAAATAGAAGTGGTGATAAAGGGCATCCTTGTCTTGTTCCTGTTTTGAAGGGGAATGTTTTCCGCCTCTCTCCATTAAGAATGATGTTGGCCGTTGGTTTTGCATAGATGCCCTTTATTATGTTGAGAAATTTCCCTTCTATACCTATTTTACTGAGAGCTTTTAACAGGAATGGGTGTTGGACTTTGTCAAATGCCTTTTCTGCATCAATTGAGATGATCATGTGATTTTTTCTTTCCTTTTATTTATGTGGTGAATTACATTGATGGATTTTCTAATGTTAAACCATTCTTGCATACCTGGTATGAATCCTACTTGTTCGTGGTGTATTATTTTTTTGATATGATAATTCTATTGGCTAGAATTTTGTTGAGAATTTTTGCATCTATATTCATGAGAGATATTGGTCTGTAATTTTCTTTTTTTGTGATGTCTTTGCCTGGTTTTGGTATCAGCGTTATGCTGGCTTCATAGAATGAATTTGGAAGTGTTGCTTCCTCTTCTATGCTCTGAAATAGCTTGAGTAGAACTGGTACAAGCTCTTCTGTAAATGTTTTGTAGAATTCTTCAGTGAAGCCATCTGGGCCAGGGCTTTTTTTGGTTGGGAGTTTTTTTTATTACCTTTTGAATCTCTTCTCTTGTTATGGGTCTGTTCAGATTTTCAACATCACTTTGTTGTAGTTTGGGTAGGCCGTGTGTTTCTAGAAATATATCCATTTCCTCTAGGTTTTCAAATTTGTTGGAGTATAGTTTTTCATAATATTTTGTTATAATCCTTTTTATTTCAGTTGGGTCTGTTGTAATGTCCCCCATTTCATTTCTTATTTGGGTTATTTGTGCCCTCTGCTGTTTTTCTTTTGTCAGTCTGGCCAGTGGTTTGTCGATTTTGTTGATTCTTTCAAAGAACCAACTTTTGGTTTTGTTGATTCTTTCTGTTGTTTTTCTGTTCTCTATTTCATTTATTTCTGCTCTGATCTTTACTATTTCCTTTCTTCCGGTGGTTGTAGGCTTTTTTTGCTGTTCTCTTTCTATTTGTTTGAGTTCTGTAGTTAATGTTTTGATTTTGTCCCTTTCTTCTTTTTTGATATGTGCATCAATTGCTATAAATTGTCCTCTGAGGACTGCCTTTGCTGTGTCCCAAAGGTTTTGGTATGATGTGTTTTCATTCTCATTTGATTCTAGGAATTTTTTGATTCCATCTCTGATTTCTTCTATTACCCATTGATGTGTAAGCAGAGTATTATTGAGTTTCTATGTAGTTGATTTTTTTTCCTTGCTCTTTCTATTGTTAATTTCTACCTTGATGGCATTGTGGTCAGAGAAGATACTTTGAATTATCTCAGCATTTTGGATCTTGTTGAGGATTGCTCTGTGGCCTAAGATGTGTTCTATTCTGGAGAACGCTCCATGTGCATTGGAAAGAATGTGTACTTTGAAGCAGTTGGATGGATTGTTCTATATATGTCTGTGAGGTCCAGTTGGCTTCTGTATCTTTGCTGAGTTTCTTCTTAGTTGTTCTGTCCTTTCCTGAGAGTGGTGTGTTGAAGTCTCCTACTATTATTGTGGAACTTTCAATTTCTCTTTTCAG
The DNA here is from genome assembly GCA_030035585.1 of Dugong dugon. Taxonomy (NCBI): domain Eukaryota; kingdom Metazoa; phylum Chordata; class Mammalia; order Sirenia; family Dugongidae; genus Dugong; species Dugong dugon. The sequence continues at coordinate 20,467,734 of CM057465.1, forward strand.
TGCTGTTAGAGTTTTTTTTATGTATTTTGGAGCCCTGTCATTGGGTGTGTAGATATTTATTATGGTTATGTCTTCATGATGTATCGTCCCCTTAATCATTATATAGTGTCCTTCTTTGTCTTTTATGGTAAGATTTTGTTGTAAAGTCTATTTTATCTGAGATTAGAATTGCCACTCCTACTCTTTTTTGGTAGTTGTTAGCTTGACATATTTTTTTCCAACCTTTGATTTTTAATAAATTCACATCTTTGTTTCTAAGGTGTGTCTCTTGTAGACAGCATATTGATGGATCCTGTTTTCTTATCCATTCTGTCACTCTCCGTCTCTTTATGGGTGCATTGAGTCCATTTACATTCAGTGTAATTATTGATAGATGGAAGTTTGTTGCTGTCATTTTGTAGTGTTTTTTTTTTTTTTTGTGGTGCTGAAGTTTTCTTTGTTCTTCTTACTCTCTTGTGCTGAGTTACTTTTGTTTGTGGATTTTGTGTTCATTTCTTTTGTTTTTGTAGGTTTTGTTTTTGCTGAGACTTTATGTTTTTCATCTTTATTTTTATGAGTTGGTTTGTTAACTTTCTTTGTGGTTACCATGAATTTTACCCTTATCTTTCTAAGTTTGAAGCAGTCTACCCTTACTTGGTATCGCCTTGCCTTCCTCTCCGTTAGAAGGTTCTATACCTATGCCGTTTATTCCCTCTTTCATTGTTTTGATGTTGTTGTCATCCTTTGATTGATTGCTCTGAATCCCTGTTGTATTTCTTTTGGTTTTGGATAGTCCTCGAGAGTTCATTTCCTAGAATGGTATCTGGTTCGTATGATCCTGCATCCTAGGTCCTGTCTGAGGGTTGAAGCTGTTTGTCCTCAGATCAAAGAACTACCTTTAATAATTCTTGTAAGTTTGGTTTGACTTTTGCATATTCCCTTAGTTTCTGTTTATCTGGAAATGACCTAATTTCACCATCAAATTTGAATGAGAGTTTTGCAGGATATATTATTTTTGACTGACAATTTTTTTCTTTCAAGATTTTATATATGTCATCCCACTGCCTTCTTGCCTGCATGGTTTCTGCCGAATAATCTGAGCTTAGTCTTATTGTTTCTCCTCTGTATGTGACTTCTTGTTTTTCACAAGCTGCTCTCAGGATTCTTTGTTTGTCTTTAGTTTTGGGGAGTGTGAATATGATATGTCTTGGTGATTTTCTTTTGGGGTCTCTTCTATATGGGGTTCATTGAGCTTCTTTGATGGCCAGCTTTTCATCTTTCATGATATTGGGGAAGTTTTCTGTCAGCAGTTCTTCAATGATCCTCTCTGTGTTTTCTGTTTTCTCCCCCTGTTCTGGGATGCCAATCACTCGTAAATTTTTGCTTTTAATTGTGTCCCTCATAACTCTCAGGGTCTCTTCATTTTTCTTTGTTCTTTTTTCTGAGTTTTCCTGAAACAGAGTTGTATCCAAGTGTTTGTCTTCAGTTCCACTGATCCTGTCTTCCACTGTTTCAAATCTACTTCTCAGCCCTTCTATGACATCATCCATTTCTGAAATCTTGTTGTTTATCTTTTGGATTTCTAATTGTTGTTTTTGTATAATTTCTAGTTGTGAATTTATTTTGGCATTTTCTTCCTGCATCATCTTCCTGAATTCTTCCAGTCTTTTGCCTGTATTTTCCATAAATTTGTCTATTTTTTCCTCATGTTTGTCAGCTTTTTGCCTCAGTTCTTGGAAAATTATGAGTATTAGTGATTTGAGTTCCCTATCAGGTACTTCTAGTGCATTTTCTTCCACAGGAGAGTTATCCGGTGTTTTAATTTGGACACCTATTAGAGTCATCTTGTCTTGTTTTTGTAAATGTTTTGATATTGTTTGCTGTTTTCGGGGCATTCAGTAGATATTTCTCTCGTTTATTGATTGTAGATTTTTTTGTTTCGTCCTTGTGGTACAGCTGGACAGGTCTAGCTGAAGAGGAGCCACTGGGATGGATTGTTTGTGGCACTCACCGCAGCCACCAGGATGGTCGGTAGTCAGTGCTGGGCAGGTTCCAATAGGGCGTGCCTGCACCGCTTGGTGGTGTGATGTCAAGTGCACGGTGCAGGTAGGCAGGATGCAGTGGGGAGATGGTTGTGTGTGAAGCTAAGCAGCTGTTTTGTCTCCCACTGGATGCTCCGCGAGGCTGCTCTCCCTTTCTCCCGTTTGCTGGTCCTCTATAGGAGTCCAAGATGGGGGATCCATGCTGCGTTAGCTGGTAGGGGACCTCTGCATGAATCTCTCTTCGCTCTCCGTTCTCTTTCAGTATTCTCACTCCGTTTGGTGTTTGGCTGAGTTCTTTATCTCTTCATTTGATGTTCTAGGGTTTCAGGATTGTTGATTCTCTGTTTGGCTTAGTTTTTCGGATCTTTGCTGTGGAGGGATGGGGTGGTGCTTCTGCCTAGAGCGCCATCTTGCCGGACTCTGCCTTAAGTCAATTTTGATGTTAGTTGAATACCTCCTTTTTTTTTAGTTGTCATTATTATTGCCTTTTATTATCAGTATCTTTATAAATCCAGCAGTGTTTTGAATAGTGAATCATAAAATTGAACATCTGCAAGTGAACATCTGAGAATGATAACATCAGCAAATTACTCTCTGCAACATGTTACTAACAATAAGATGTACAAAAAGAACAAACAAAACCAGTCTCTGGTAAGTGCGGTTTTTCATAGCTTGAATATGTCGTAAGCTAGGGACTACCTGTATTTTACTGATTTATATTGTTTATTGTCCATCTGGAGCCCTAGTGGTGAAGCAGTTAAGAGTCTGGTTGCTAATCAAAAGCTTAACAGTTCAAATCCACCAGCCGCTCGTTGGAAATTCTATGGGGCGGTTCTCTGTAGAGTCACTATTAGTCGGAATAAAATCGATGGCAGTGGGTTTGGCTTCAGGATTGTCCATCTAGCACATAGTAAGCATTCAGTAAATATTCATTTGTTGAATGAATGAACACAAAGATTATTTTCCTATGTTGAAAATATTTTAAAAGTTGCGTCTTATATTTTGATTGCAATTCTGAAAGCAGTTTCCACAAAATAGTTTGAATTATTCAAATATGTATGTAGCCTTCTTATATAATAACTTTGAGGGAGTTAAAACTTAAAAACATATTTAAAAACATAATTACTACTAGTATCCTTGAGTATAAATACAAAAAGTAATTTTGAAGAAAATATGTGTTGAAAGGATTACTAAATCTGAACAGACTTCCTTGAGAGTAGATTATGAATACAAATGAGGACTCTAAGCTGTGAGAGAAACTATGAGTCATTTCAGAAAGAGGAAATCATATCAGATAAAGCTTAAAGGCAAAGAGTGATTTTATGGTGATTGATAGTTAATAAGCAATGACAATAGTTAATAATATTAGTACTATAATGAATGATACTTACTAAGGACTAATCATGTGCTAGTATGGGCTAAGTGCTAGGTACCATGTGTGGTAGTACCTTTATTTTTCCCATTATACAGACAAGACTATCAAGGCTTAGTAAATTATGATACTTGCCCATTGTACCACAGCTTTAATACAGAGGCCATACTTGAATCCAGATCTCTCTGATGCCAAAGCCCAAGTCCCTGACCACTGCATGGAGCTGCATCTTACATGAGGATTAGACTCTAACAGCAGCTTGCAGGGTGAAAGTTGTTGTCAGGTGTTATCAGGTTGACTCAAAGTTAGACAGAAGTAAAACTACTGATTGCAAATTCCATAAGGAGGCACTGTGAAAGTCCTAAATTTTGGGGTGCTTGACGGTAAAGACTACTAGCCCAGATTTGGGATCAACAATTTACTGCTTCTGTTAACGTGAAACCTCTATACAGACAATCTTGTAACTAAAGAAATGTTTTCTTTGTAACCAAGCTGAGAAAGAATGTTGTCGGCTCCTTCCCCAGGAATCTTGATACAAAGAGTGTCTCTAACCTTTACATTTCCAGAAAGGAATGTCTTGCAATTGTTTTGTAAGCCCCCTCGCCTCCCCCAACACCCACCCCCCCAAAAAAACCCTATAGTCACCAAGCAGTAATTAATCAACAAAGACTCTTTAAACCAATCATGTTAAGACCCCTGCTTTGAGATGTCCCACCTTCCACCACCTTACCTCACCAAATGCGAATCAGAATATTGTAACCTAAGTTCCTGGAGTAGCCCTATAACTATCCCCAAGTAATTGTTGCTCTCCGGAGCTCTGACTTTCACTTTCACTCCAGCTGCCTTTTCTCTCAACAAATCTCTTGCTTTTATTTTAAATAGAGTACGTGTCATTACACGATGACAGACTCCGTTTGGGAGAGCAACATAGCCCCACACAGCCAGAGTTTCCCTACCAGTGGATCAGGTGATAGCTGTTTTGGATAAATGACAAATGAAGGATCTGGTTTGCAGTTAGCGGCACTTTGTGTGAAAAATACACACCTTTAAACACTGGAAATGCACACAATGAGGCAAGATGCTCTTAGTACAAGATGCACTTAGGAACAGAGACTGAGGGAAGAGTAAAATCAAGTCTCCTATTAGACTTTCCTGTACCGTTTACAAAGTTAATTCTCTCTCTTTCTGTGTATATGTAGTTGAGTTTGCATATAGTACTTTACATTATACAACCTTGCCAAAAACGAAGCAGCTTTGCTGGTCTAGAGTTGTTGTTGAAAATACCATGACTTGGGTCAGGTGCACCTTAGTCCTCAAGGTGACATCTTTGCTTTTTAACACTTTAAAGAGGTCTAGATGACTGGGGCTGGAAAGGTGTCATGGAAGGAGAAATCCTTTTTCAGCATTGGTTGCATGTCCTTCAAGTTGCTGAGATAGTTCTTCTCAATCCTTTTCCCACCCCCAGCACATTGAGGCATTAGGCATGCTTCCATCAGTATAAAACCAGCATTCTCACCAGGGGTGGGGTGGTAGCATTCTACTTCCCAGGAGGATAAAACAGAATGTTGAGAATTTGGTTTGAGTGCAGTTTGAAAAACCTCTCTCTAGAGATCCTGTTACATCTCCCTAAGAAATATTACCCTCACTCTCCTAATGATCATTGATCTAGAACAACGGCAACTGCTAAGTGTTAACTGAATTTAAGTACTAACTTAGGGTTTCTCACCTTGGCTGGGGGCTTTTGAACAGTATGCAGTTCCAACTGTCCACTCTCTTACTTGTAGTTGGCATCCACGCAAGATGTTTCTTGGGGTATGTGGGGTAAAGGCTGCCCCAAAGCCTTGTGCATTGGATAAGGGATTTTATTAAAGAGCTGAGAATAGTATCTCAGAGAGGCAATAGTTTGAATGCTTGTTATGTTTACAGACTCCTTTTGAAAGAGTCTGCCCCACCATAGGCCCCCCAAAAAGGCAGCAGCATAGGCTGTTTCTTTTGCATAGTTGGCTATGCCCTGTAGCATGTGACCCTTCCATCCTACCCACAGCTAAAGGACTAGGAGCAAGTACTGGCCCACAGGTAGCCAGTATATACGCTGCTCAGTGGTTTATGTGATAGACTTGTACAAGAACTTTCTCCCAGACAGATGATGCTTATAGAATGAGACTCTCCTCCCTGGGACATTTGATTATGAGATACACGGGGAGAGCTGGCAACTGGTAGTTGGAGCAGAAGTGGAAAGACAGGCAGGAGAGACAAAGAGAGTTGCTGAGGCATACTAATGGCAGAATATGAGAACAGACATCAGCAAACATGACATTTTCAGGGATCAAGTACTACTTTTCTTTTTAATTGTACTTTAGATGAAGGTTTAGAGAACAAACTATTACTGCAATAACACAGATTGGAGCCGCCTGCCGCAACAGCCAGTTCTGAGGCAGGGGTGAGGTGAGCAGCAAGAGTTTTATTATATATTGATATATAGGAGACAGAGGGAAATAGATTCCTCCAAAAACCCATCTCTCCCACTGGAGATTGACCAACGGCTTTATAGGGACAGGATTACGGGTCTTAGAAGTTTGTGTTAGTTCCCCCTTGAGGTGGTCACGTCCCAGATGAGTTTATCTTTTCTTGGGGGTTATCTGGCAACATCCTGGTTTTCTTGTCCCAAGATGGGTGCTTTGTTCAGTTTTTCATTCCTAGATCATTATTACTTGTTTTCCAACCTACAAGGAGGAACATCAGTTAATCTTAAACTTTTTATAGAGACTGGAATGGGGGGTGGGGGACAAGATCATGAGACAGTGCGGGGTTTAGCAATGGGGAGTAAGAATAGTGAGCCAGACCTATGACTACTTCCTGCTGGTTAAGGGCATCGGCTGGGGTGAGAAACCTCCTGGTATCAACAAGGGGCTGTAGATGGGGGGAGGGGGGATGGAGAAGTGAGTTAGAGTGGAAATTGGCTGTATCTTGGTGAATATAGATGACATGCGTCCCCAGAGCTTGAAAAAGGGGCATCCCGACTTATGAGGGTAAAAATTTTTCTAGCCTTAAGAGTATTTGTAGTTCCTTTTGTTAATATTCTCATAAAACAGGGTACACGAAAACAAACTAGAATAATCACTATTCTTAAGGTTCTTTTTTCGGGCTCTTCTATGGCCCACTTAACTGCACCTCCTGGAGTTAGGGTTGAGATTACACACAGGAGGGTCAGAGTGTCCCCAGCTTGCAGCGTCTGTGTCCCCTTTGCCTGTGGGATCACCGGCATCTTTTCTGTCCGGATCTCCTGGAAAAATAGAAAGATAGAGGGAAACAAGGTCAAAATCAATGTACTGTAAGCTTCTTGAACTTGTACTTCTTGAGTATGGTGGCTCTTTGTTTTCTGCTTCTTTCTCTTTCTCTGGCGGGGCTGATTTTACTCTCAAGTGATGCACCCATGGGGCTACTCCTGCTAATTTCAGAGATGAGTGGGTTGTCAGGAGAATTTCAGAAGTTCCCTCCCACTGAGGGGCCAGTTGATCTTCCAGGTGTTGATTCTTCCAGGTTTTCAACAGGACGCAATCTCCGGGTTGGAACCTGTGGAAGGGAGTATCAGAAGGAAAAGACAAACGAGAAGAAGCATACTGATTAACAGTGTTTATGACGGCTCCCAGAGTACAGACCCAGACTCTTTTCTCCACCTCGGTCATCACCGAGGTAGAGAAAGTCGACTTGTTCAGGAATGATCTTCCATATATTAATTCATAAGGGCTCAATTTGAGTCTGCTTCAAGGGGCTACCTGGATTCTGGGCAGGACAATGGGGAGAACTTGTATCTAAGTAGAGCTCGTCTCCTGGCAAAGTTTTGCCAAGGACTTTTTCAGAGCATGGTTCATCTTTTCAGGCTTTCCAGTTGATTGTGGTCTCCAGGCTGAGTGTAATTTCTAATTTATATCTAAAACCTTATTGACTTCTTGGATGACTATTGCCATAAAAGCTCTCCTGTTGTCACTCTGGACTGAGATTGGAAGACCAAAATGGGGTATGATTTCTTCGAGTAATGCCTTGGTCAATTCTTGGACTCATTCGGTTTGACAAGGGAAAGCCTCCACCCATCCTGAGTAGGTGTCCAAAAAAAACCAGCAGATATCTAAAATTTCCAGGTGTCTGGGCCATTATACCACTGCCACCTGAAGGGGATCATTGACTGCCTTCAGGAGTTCCAGGATTTCTGGTACATGTTTTATTTCTTTGTTGGCAGAAGTCAGAAATCCCCTTTCTTCTCACAAGGCACCATGCAAGTGATGGACCAGATGGGCATATTTACTATCAGTATACACAGTTATGTGTCTTCCTTCTCCGAGTCACAGGGCCCACCCAAGGGCTATGAGTTCAGCCTTTTGAACCGAAGTGTTGGCAGGAAGTGGAGCTGCCTCTGAGACTTCAGTTCATGTCACCATGGCATATCCTGTCTTGCGGCATCCCTCATATAGAAAGCTACTGGCATCTGTATACCTTTCTATCTCTGGGTCAGTCAAGGGAACATCTGAACGATCTGGTCTGCTAGACTAAACTTCCTCAATTATCTCTAGGCATTCATGTATGGGGGCATCTTCCGAAATATGCAGCAATGTGGCAGGATTGAGGGAGGAGACAGCCTTCAGAAACACGTTTGGGTTGTCTAACAAGATTGCCTGATATTTTCCCATCTGTCCTGCCATGAGCAAAAACCTCCCCTTTTATTCCAAAAGAGGCAGAACTGTATGTGGTGTGTTTACCGTTACCTTTTGTCCAAGGGTGAATTTCTTGGCTTCCTGTAACAGGTACATGTTGCAGTCACCGCTCGAAAACAAGGGGGCCATTCCCAGGCCTATTTGTCCAGCTGTTTTGAAAAGTAGGCCACTGGTCCCAGGGTTTGAGTTAGTACCCCCACAGCAATTCCCTGTCTTAATATCAGTGCATTCAAAGGCAAATAGAGGCTGAGACTCAGGGTGTAGAGGAATACAAAAGAAGGCATCTTTCAGGTCCAGTACTGAAAACCAAGCACATTGACTGGGTATAGTAACCAAGAAGATATATGGGTTTGGCACAATTGGATGAATATCCTCTACTATTTGGTTGACTTTCCTTAGGTCTTGAACAAACCAATATTCCCTTGTCCCCGGTTTCAATACCAGTAAGATAGGGGTGTTGTACGGAGACTGGCAAAATTTCAAAGTCCAATTTCTATGTATCAATGCACCAATGGTGTGATCCCTTCCAAAGCTTCCTTGTAGAGGGATATTGCCTCTGGTTTATAATAGGTGCTTCAGGTTTTAAAGTAATTTTAACTGGTATGGCTGACTTGGCTCACCCAGGCCTTTCTGATGCCCAGACCTCCGGATTCACCTTTTGTTAAATATGAAAAGGAATGCCATTAGGTGTCACTATTACTTCTTGCAACAGTGATGCCTGCAAGATGCATGCATTTTCAGGCAGGATCTGTAGAAAATGGAAAGGAACAACTGCCATTCTATTTGGGTTACTCCAATAAGGAGGATTGTGCTTCCTCCAGTTAATCAAGTCAGCGGTAGAGAAAGGAGTGTATACTAACATTGTTTCTTCTTCAGCTGGAACTTCTCTCAGAGGAAATTGCCATGCTGAGCCCTGGCAGTACCCTCACCGAAAACAGTACCCTGACAGGTGTGGGGGGTGGAGACCATACCTGATGAAGTCGGACTCTTATTTCCAATTCCCTTCCTCGTCGGTTTCTCCCAAGCTGGCCGGACTAGAATCAGGCTTGGCCCTTTCAGTGGGGGATCTGCCATCATTCCTTGACCTGACCTGTCGGCTACTGCACCTTCCCTATATGGGAGAGGGGGAGCCAAAGCAGTTATCAGGGCTATTCCTTCTAAGAGGGGACCCTCTGGTGAGGATTCAGGAAGCACTTTTGCCTTTGGCTTTCCCTGGAAAAGAACCTGGTTAGAGGGATTCAAAGTTTGATAGAGAGACATGAAAGCTTGAATATAGGGAACTTTGTCCCCCCCCCCCCTTTTTTTTTCTTTTTCCACAAAACAAGTCAAGCTGAAAAATCATGCCATAAGCTAAAGACCTGTTTTGGGGCCAATGTTCCTGGTCCCTCAGCTGGTATTGGGGCTGTACATTGTTACATAAGCATATCATTTTTCTTTCCTGTCATAGGCTCATAGCTATACCTCCTCCAGTTTGCTAGAATGCAGCCTAGAGGAGATTTGGCTGGGATAGACGGGCCTCCCCCTGTAATAGGTGTTTGTTTATGCATAAGCAGCATCAGTAACTGCTTTTCATATCCCTCAACAGCAACTACATTCTGCAAAACCTCAGACTGAGTATTAATATAAATACAGCCACCTTTATCTATTAACGCACAAACTGTTTCTTGAGAGACTAACAGGAAGGCTAATACTATTATATTTTGTAAAATCATAGCTCAAATTTCAGAGACTTCTCTGGTTATGATATTTACAACTTTGCTAAGTTTACCAATAGGAGCTTCTAATTTGAGACTTACACTATCTAAACCTATTAGTTAGATAATTTAGGAGAAAGGAAAATGGTTTCTTATATCCAGAAAGTAGGACCTTAAAACATCAGCACATAAAACCCATAGTTTCCTTTTATTTACTCAGTCTTATATAGTTAATTTCTGTTCCATGTGATTCTGGGTCAGCAGCAGTGTGTGAACTCATCAGCTTCTACATAAGAGTTCTGGAAATCTTGATTGAGTCTAGTCACAGTCCTTTTCAGAAGTCCAATATAGTTTGTCTTTTTGTTGTGATATTCTAGTCAAACGTTTTCAGCAAATCAGTAAAGTAAAAACTTATCTGCAGATGACAAAACTTAATATGGCCACGATTAACTTATAAAAATAATACTCTTAGTAGTGAAAGATCTGATAGAAGTTAATTACAAGCACAATGTAAAGGCCAAATAAAACCAGTTTAAAAAAAAAAAAAAACTTCAGATAAAAATATTTCTAAATATAACCATTAACCGTATTTTTAAACAGCTTTAGATATAATACATAATAATCTTGAGACAAAATACCATATAGTCAGGATATATTAAGAATATACCAAGTCTCTAAATACCCAAGTAGTAATAAAAATAAGCTTCATAGGTAAATGATGTGAATTCAATTAAACTATTGGCTTTGATAATGCTAGATTAAAAAATAAATTTGTGACCAAATTAACAATAAAGAGATAATAATAAAATTATGACATGATATTATGTATTTGCTGTCTAATACCAGGCAAAAACATAAGAGGAATACTAACATATAAATTTTAACCCAACAAGAATCAGGCATGTCTCTTGATTTTGACAACACTTTCTATATAATTTATAACATGTTAAATAAACCTTTTTAGCACTTTTCCTTTATAAAAAAAATTTTTTTTGTGGCTTTCCATGATGTTTCAGAGTTGTCAGGAGTTGATTATAGGTCACTGTGAAACAATACTTAAGTTATTTAACCAAAGATCTTAAAGGTAAAAAACCTTGGCTTTTTTTTTTTTTTTTTTTTTTTTTTCCTACAGCCATGTGGCTTGGTTTTCAACTCAGGAATCTTACTCTAATGAAAAACCGAACCTTTGTCTTCGAGGCAGATTACACAAAGAATAAATTAATCGTTCAACTCGAAAATCAAAGAAAATTTTGTTATTTTAACAGCAAGAAACTCAATTCTTTGTTTTATATGCTATTTAACATTAAAGCTCATAAAAATCTCATAAATCATAAATTAAACCATTAAACTTTAGTCAGACAGATAAAACTTTTGACCATATCAAATAAATGTCTTTTTCAAAAAACCTCTTAAACATTGTCTTTGCTGCACACCTCTTACAGTGCATTCTTTTAAAATGGCAAAAATGAACACATTCATTAGCAGACTTAAATATATATGTGTTCTTCCTCTTGTGGCATAAAAAGCCAAAGTATATAAGCTTAAATTATGACAAATACCTATTGACTCAATTTAATATCACTAAATTACATAAAATATCTTGGGAATTATTTTAAGCCTGTAAACATAACTGTTGTTGAAAGAAAGTCTGTTTAAATATTCTAATTTTCATTTAACTTTTACTTCTCATATTTTTCCCAATGTAATTTTGGCCCTTAAAGATTTTATTAACTGGCTTTGGAAATCACAAAGTCTCTGCTCAATTGACCAATTCATTGATATGGATATAACCTCAAGTCCCTGGCTATTGCTGAAAACATTTTTCCAGGCCATTTCAGCTGTGTCTCAATGCGATTTCTTTTTCTTTTTCTTTTTCTTTTTTTTTTTTGACTTCTTAGAGTTCCCCTGTGATACAGAGAACTTGTTTACATTTCTTTTATGACTGGGATCCACTCAATTTCTGATAACTATAGCAAAGCAGCAATTTTTCTAATCTTTTGTCTTAAAAAGGTCTCCACCTAGTTGGAAAAGGTCTTTCAAAAGCTTCCCTGGAGCTACACGACCTTGGAGACTGAGGGCTGGGGGCTGAGGAGGCCTGATCTTGCCCCGCCCTTACTCTCTTGATTCATGGAAGACATTTATATATGTTTAAGTTGACGGAAGTATTTTGAAGGGCAAAAGGCAACTAATTTCTTTCTTTTTACTATTTTGGAACTGTTGCTTTTACTTTAAGACAAAATTATTCTTTTTATTTTAATAAAACGCATTTAATATAATATTTAGCTTAGGTTACTTCCTATTCCGGGCCCCCAACCTTCTTGGAGACGTTTTTCTCAGAACTAAAAAAACTGGAACAAAAATATTCGTGAATCTGGTGACAGGTTTTATACAGGTAAGTGTTAATGTGACGATGACACAAGAACACTGGGGCTTCACAGGGATGAGTACACGTAAATAACAGTAAACAAACACAAAACGTGATCCCACCGAGATGACGAAGGTGATTTTGGCAGCCTCAACCTCTGAGACAACCCCCACCAGGTGACAGAGGTGATCTTAGCAACCTCAACCTCCCAGTCTCTGAGGAATCTGCATGCTACATGCTACAAACAGACAAAAATCCTGAAAGAAATGACAGAGATAATCTCAGCAGCCTCAACCTCTCAGACAACCTTTTTGGGTGACAGAGGTGATCTTTGCAGCCTCAACCTCCCAGACAATCCCAGGAGCATTCACACACCTTAAAACCAAGACTCTAGAGTCGCCAGGAGTCCCTTCTTGTGATCCTACTCACGGGGTCGGTCATCTGAGGTGCCTCTTGCCTCAGAGACCAAGGGCTCAGGTCCTGCTCCAGAACTCTCGGGCCCACCCTATATGCCCTGGCCCTGAGTGCAACAGGGAGAGAAGTCATGGACTCAACTTGGGATCCCTCCTATGCAGGTCTTGCTTTCTTTCACCCACCTCTTTTGGTGCGGTTGGGGACTGGTGGTGTTGTGGCAGACCTAGGTCTGGCCAATAGTCTCCCCGGAGGCAAAAGAAACCTCTTGTGGCCACTTGTTGGGAGAGCTGTCAATCAGCCCCAGGCCCTGCCCCAGGGCCATCTTGTCTCAAGCAGCTGGAGCTCCCCATAGGGGCCACCAAATTTGTTACCACAGTTAACACAGATTGGAGCTGCCTGCTGCAATAGCCAATTCTGAGACAAGGGTGAGGTGAGCAGCAAGAGTTTTATTATATATTGATATATAGGAAGCACAGGGGAATAGATTCCTCCAAAAACCCATCTCTCCCACTGGAGATTGGCCAAAGGCTTTATAGGGACAGGATTATGGGTCTTAGAAGTTTGTGTTAGTTCCCCCTTGAGGGGGTCATGTCCTGGATGACTTAATCTTTACTTGGGGGTTATCTGGCAACATTGTGGTTTTCTTGTCCCAAGATGGGTGCTTTGTTTGGTTTTTCATTCCTAGATCATTATCACTTGTTTTCCAACCTACAAGGAGGAACATCAGTTAATCTTAAACTTTTTATAGAGAGTGGAACAGGAGGGAAGAACAAGATCATGAGACAATGCGGGGGGTTAGCAATGTGGAGTAATAATAGTGAGCTGGACCTATGCAGCCTCTTCCAAAACTAACTTCTCAATAAATAGTACACATATTGTTTTATGACACTGGTTAACAACTCCACAACATGCCAACACTCTCCCTTCTCGACCTTGGGTTCCCTATTACCAGCTTTCCTGTCGCCTCCTGCCTTCTAGTCTTTGCCCCTGGGCTGGTGTGCCCCTTTAGTTGCGTTTTGTTTTATGGGCCTGTCTAATCTTTGGCTGAAGGATGAACCTCAGGAGTGACTTCATTACTGAGCTAAAAAAGAGTGTCTGGGGGCCATACTCTTGGGGCCAGTAAGTCTGGTCTTTTTTTGTAAGTTAGAATTTTGTTCTGCATTTTTCTCCAGCTTTGTCTGGGACCCTCTATTGTGATCCCTGTTAGAGCAGTCAGTGGTGGTAGCCAGGCACCATCTAGTTGTACTGGACTCAGTCTGGTGGAGGCCATGGTAGTTGTGGTCCCTTAGTCCTTTAGACTAATCTTTCCCTCGTATCTTTAGTTTTCTTCATTCTCCCTTGCTCCTGAAGCAGTGACACCATTGGAGTATCTTAGATGGCCACTCACAGGCTTTTAAGACCCCAGATGCTACTCATCAAAGTAGAATGTAGAACATTTTCTTTATAAACTATGTTATGCCAATTGATCTAGATGTTCCCCGAGACCATGGTCCCCACAGCCATCAGCCCAGCAATTTGGTCCCTCAGGAAGTTTGGATGTGTCTATGGAGCTTCCATGACCTTGCCTGTAAGTACTAAAATTCTTGTCATTAGAGCTGTGTTTGTGCAACTAGAGTTATTGCCGTGTTCTGCAGACATTCCATGAGGAACTGGTGCAGTGTTAGGCTGGAGCTGGCTCTTACCAGCCTTGAAAGATGGTTGTGTACATCTCTTCCCAACTCTGCCTTCACAGACATCAGATTGGTGGGAGTGTTGACACTACATAAATTAGTAAATGCTACAAATCAGGGTTTCCCCCCTCCAGATCTGGTTATTAAATATTTACCACACCACCAGGTTGGGGGAGGGATGTTGTCATGGATTGAACTGTGTCCCCCAAAAATATGTGGTTAATTTCTAACCTCTAGGCTTGTGGTTATAATCCCATTTGGGAATGAGTTTTCTTATGTTAATGAGACAGGATTTGTGTAGAGTGTATCTTGAGTCAATCTCCTCTGAGATATGATAGAGATTAAACAAGCAAGCTAAGATGCAGAGATGGGGGAAGAGAGACGCCAAGCCACGTGAAGATTGCCCAGGAGCAGAAGCTCAGAAAAGACAAGGACCTTCCTCCAGAGCTGACACAGAAAGCCTTCCCTTAGAGCCAGTACTCTGCATTCAGACTTCTAGCCTCCTAAACTGTGAGAAAATAAATTTCCGTTTGTTAAAGCCATCCACTTGGGGTATTTCGGCTATAGCAGCACTAGATGACTAAGACAGATGGTATATAGGAAGCAGGGGGCAAAGTTACCACCTCCGGGCCCTTTGCCTTAAAAACAAATAATTTTTAAGGCAATATGTTAGCATTATTGTTATTAACACTATAATAGAAAAGACATTAGAGAAAGCAGAGTGAAACACATGATTAAAATATCAGCGATAAGACTACAAAACTCACAGGAATGTGGTCAGAGGGTAGTACCTTTCCTGTTCCCCCACGTACCACAGGCACAGCCTCCGCCCTCAGGCCCACAAGGGGTGACCTGACAAACTGGTTAAGCCTCTGGTCTTATTTCCACATGTATCCTTTACCCCTATTACTTGAGGTAACCTGAGTGCACACCTGTTACATAAAACCACGAGAGCCCAATGAATACAGTTGTTGAATGCTTTTTTTTTTTTTTTTTTAATGTAGAGAAAACAGGGCAGATCAGTATAATAAAAAAAATATGGACTTTGGAATGAGGTTTGAATTCCAATACTAAACTCCTTCTTGGTAGTTTAATATTACTCATCTATGCCTCCGTCTCCTTAGCTGTAAAATAGGGATAAAAATAATAAGCTCAGAGACATTTGTAAGGGTTAAATGAGATACCATATGTAAAACACCTAGGATAATGTCTGGCACTTACCATGCACTCAGTAACTTTAGTTCTTTTCTCCCCTCTTTAACATACATATTGAAGCTTTTAGAACAGCGGCTGGTATTACTGACAGTAAAGTCAGCCAAGTCAATGCAATTAATTAAATCTCCGCATACATGAATATGAATCAGTTTATAATGACATTTTATTTTTATAATTTTTTTATGTTTTTGTACTTCAGATCATTCAACTAAAATATTTCACATATAACCATAATTCCTACAATCCTTTGAAACAAGCTTTTCTCCTAGTTTTGTTTTTAACCATACATTTACACTATGGGCAAAGAACTATGCTAGGTGTGGTGGG
Organism: Dugong dugon; assembly: GCA_030035585.1. Classification (NCBI taxonomy): domain Eukaryota; kingdom Metazoa; phylum Chordata; class Mammalia; order Sirenia; family Dugongidae; genus Dugong; species Dugong dugon. The sequence continues at coordinate 20,483,521 of CM057465.1, forward strand.
GGAAGTAAGAAATACAGATGCTTATATAATACAAGGTTACAAAACAGGAAAGGGAGGGAATACTTAAGAGTTTCTGGAGCATTCCCTCCCAACCACACAGCTTCTGGGTATCTAACTGAATAGTAATGTTACACTTCTTTTAAATCCCTTATTTACTTACTGTATTATAATTTATTTACTGTTCATTTACCCAGGTCATTTGCCCTCAGCCCCATTATCACTGACTGAACATTAAGTGTGAAATCTGGCAATTGGTCAGGCATAATTTACAGGATGTGGTATTTTTAGTACCAGATGTTTTTTGAGAGGAGCCATTTACAAATGGACTGGTTTTTGGCTTTCAAGCTTTGATGCTGTGCCAGAATTGACTTTGTTTTGAAATAAAGTTTCTGATTTTCAAATACAGTATTTTCAAACAGTGTGATGTACAAATTACCATCAGTTTAGTTCACTTTAGAATAATCCACACTCTAAATGTGTTTGACATTATCCCTTAAAGTATTTTACATCAATAAATCATTTTTGTAGTATATTAGAATGTTCGTAAGTAATTATATAACATCCTACATCGCTAGGGCCTGTTCTATTAATTTGAGTAAAAGAGTAAATTATGGTAATTAAGACATAATTATATTGTCTGAAAAGCTAAGGGTCATTTGGGCTTGATTACCCCAGGAGTTATCAGTGCCAAAGAAAAGTCAGGGAACTACTTGGCTTGGTCCTTTAATTAAACATCTGGGCTTGACATTTTTGTGTTCGGAGAGAGCACCTTTTGACTAAACTTCAGCATTGCACTTTAGACAAGCTACAATAAATACAAAACTAGTGTGGGGTTGAATAGAGGTTGGAGTGGAAAGACCTGTCTAAACATCTGCATTTAGCTAGTGTGAACAACTTTATTGTTCAGTCAGCCTGCCTCAAAATAAATACACATACACATACACATTCTGCTAGTTATTTATAAAATGGCTCACGCGACTATGTGTACGAGGTTATAGTGCTGCTCCTGCCTCACTCTCCCACACTTAGGGAAGTATTAGCTCGAACTTTTTATCACTTCACTACCAAAGCTCTCAACAGATTAGGGGCAGCACAAATTTCTTCAAACCCCTTAAACGTCTTTCCACAGGTCCCTGTCTTGCTGTCCCGTCCCCTCGTGGTGGGACCTACCCCTTCAGGGGTCTCAAGTGGGCCTGTGGGTGGGATGCTCAGCTCCGCTTTTGCGTCCCAACGTTGGAAACGGTTGCCCCATGGCAGCGGGATTCCACCTCTAGATCGCGCTCCTAGGCAGGCAGCTTTAGCGTTGCTGTAGAAGAAGAGGAAGAGGAGGAGGGAGTTGGCGGCCGCCGAGGCCCGGGCAGTGGGCCCCGTCCGCGGCCGACGCGCTCCCCGGTCCTCCCTCGCTCGTCTCCTATGCTCATATTTGGACTCGCCTGCCCGTGCCCAGGAATTTCCCGTCATGCCTCCCGCCGCCCCGTCCGTCGCCCAGAGCCGGGGAGGGAGGGAGGTAGGGAGGCTCGGACAGCGGCGGCGGCGACAGCTGCGGGGTCTCCCCGGTCTTTCCATGAGCCGGCGGCGGACCCTTCCGCGCCCCCTCTTGCTCTGCCTCTGCCTCTGCCTGTTCGCAGCGCCGGGAGCCGCGCAGTCGGGTAAGTTCGGGCTTCCTCCCCGCATTGCCTCACTGCTCCCACCCGACACTGCCAAGTTGGGGTGTGGGCGGCAGTGTGACCCCGACCCTGGGTCCCCTCCGAGCTCTGGCTGCGTCCCCCTCCGCCTCCTGGGGGACACTCTCTTTCCTGAGCCGAGGCAGGGCGCACATGGGTTGCACGCAGCGCCGGGCGGTGAGGGGCCGAGGGAAAGGACGTCAGGCTGGCTTCGCCCCCGCCGACGGGAGGCGCCTGGCCGCCTCGTTGACACCTTATCCGGTGCCCGGAGCGAACGTGAGCGAGCGGCAGGCTTTCGCCCGGCTCGGGCCCCCGAGGGAGGGGCCTGGCGGGGCAGCCCAAGGGAGGCAGGGGAGGGGCCCATGGCAGGGGGCCACCCTGGAGCCGCCTGCTCCGCGCGAGCCGGCCTCGTTAAGGTTGCTGCTCAAGTAACGGGCCCGGGGCGTGGGAATCACCGGGCCAGGCCTGCGCCTCTCGCGGCGTGTCTCGGAGGAGCGTGGGGCGCCGAGCGGCTAGGGGCCGGCGCCGCGCGCGGCGAGGAGGGGCGCACCCAGAGGCTCAGCCGTTCGCCGGGCCGCCCTCCTGGTCTTCCGGCGCCGCTGGGTCAGGTTCCCTCGCACCCCTGCCGTCGGCATTTAATAGGCCAGAATCGGATAACCCCCAAGTTTGCCAGGTACCAATTTAGTTTTGGTTTTAAGTGCAAAAAGGCATTCAAGTCTGTTTTGAAAGAGTTTCATACTGGACTATTTTAGGTCAAACTGTTTGAATGAAAGGTGTTATTTCCTTCCTTATTTAGTTTAGGACTATTAAGCGATTAAGTGGTAATTCTGAAGTCCTAATAGTAGGATTTTTAAGGATCGTTTTTTCACAATCATGTGGAAAGTATGCGAGGAATTTTTTAAATATAGGATTATTATAAAAGTAATTATTTGAAAGTACAAATGTAGGGTTTAAGATATATGTGAAATTGCATGAACCTTTATGTTTGTGATGAGTATGTAACTAGTCGTCACAGCTTTGGGTTGTTAATTTTATCTGGAAAGCAAGAACAGAAATTATAAATTACTCAGATTTGAGATTACTTACGATATTTTAATTTGCCTTTGTTTTGCCACTAATAGATTAAACTATCAAAATAAGATATGGTTGACAGTTAAGATTTATAAAATACTTGAAAACAGATCTATTAAGTGTGGATTATATTCTGCCCTCTCTGGTATATCGCTTCATATTTTCATTTGTTGTATTGGTGGCAAAATAGATTTTAAAAGATAATTTGTCTATAAAAAAATCTTTGGGATTCAGGTAATTTATAAAATCGTCAATTCAGATTAATGGCAGATTTTTACAGTATTTAACTTTATTAAAGGTGTAGTTTATAAGTACAAATTTAAGCAGTGACATTGGTTTCCTGTTTGTTTCTGAGTAATTTTGTTTTTCAAGAAAACCTACTTTCTTTTTGGAATATTTCATTGTGGTTTGGGTGACAGTTTACAGAGCAATTTATACACATTCTGTTTTGTGGCATTAGTTGCAGTCCACTCAACATGACAGCATTCTACCCACTTCCTCCCTGGGTTCCTGGTTTCCATTCGCCCATCTTTCCTGCCTTCTGAACTTCGTTTTTGGGCAAATGCTGCCCTTTTGGTCTCCTATGGTTGATTGTTCTGAGGAGCACATTCCTCACGAGTATTATTGTTCACTTTATAGGCCTGTTCCTTGTTTGGCTGAAAGGTGATCTCCGGGAGTGGGGTTAGTTCCAGGTTTGAAGGGTGTCTAAGGGCCATAGTCTTGGGGGTTCCACCAGTCACTATCAGACCAGTAAGTCTGGTCTTTTTTATGAATTTGAGTTTTGTTTTAAATTTTCGCCCACTCAGTCCAGGACTTTCTAGTGTGATCCCTCTCAGAGTGGTTAGTAGTCGGGCACCATCTAGCTCTTCTGGTATCGGGCCTAGTGGAGGCTGTGGTTCATGTGGTCCATTAGTCTTTTGGACTGATTGTTTCCTTGAGTCTTTAATTTTCTTTACTCTTCTTTGCTCCGGAAGGGAAGAGACTGATAGTTGTATCTTAGTCGGACGCTTGAAAGCTTGTAAGACCCCAGTTGCTACTCACCAAAGTAGGGATGTAGAACCTTGTCTTTATGGACTATGTTATACAAATCCAATCGACCTAGATGTCCCCTGAGACTATGGTCCTAACCCCTCAGGCCCAGTGACTCAGTCCCTCAAGGTGTTTGGTTATGGCTAAGAAGATTTCATAATTTTGCCCCGTGTGCTCTACTATATACGTGGATATATTTGCAGCAAGTACAAATAGGAATGTATAAATATCCTCTGCCAAACCTGGATATCCTTGTGGATGTACTCCCATACACCATCCCAGACCTGTTCAGCTTACATATATACCTATGAATCTACTTGTAAATTATTGTTTGTTATTACTGTTATTACAGAATTGTGTTTGTAATCATACTTAACCATTGTTGCCTCTTACTCTTGTGTACCTCCCAGTGCCTTCCTTTTCCTTGGTCATGTTGTGCTGACATCCCCCTTTTATATACTGCCTAAGCGTTCAGATGCTAACCAAAAGGTTGCGAGTTTGAATCCACCAGCTGCTCCTTGGAAACCCTATGGGGCAGTTATACCCTGTCCTTCCTACTGGGTCACTGTGAGTCGGAATCCACTCGACGGCAGTGTTTTTTTTTTTCTCACCCATATGAATACGTGTCTACTATCTACTTAGTGATTTTCCCTCCCTCCCCCTCCCATCCCTGGTAACCATCATATATGTTTTCTTCTGTGTGTAAACCTTTTCTTGACTTTTAAAAATAATGGTCTCGTACAGTATTTGTCCTTTTGTGGTTGACTTGTTTCACTCAGCACAATGTCCTCCAGGTTCATCAATGTGACATGTTTCATGGATTCATCGTTATTCTTTGAAGTTGCATAGTATTCCATTGTGTGTATATACCATAATTTGTTTATCCATTCATCCATTGATGGGCCCTTAGGTTGTTTCCATCCTTTTGCTGTTGTGAATAATGCTGCGATGAACATAGGTGTGCATATATCTATTTGTGTCATGGCTCTTATTTCTCTAGGATATATACCTAGTAGTGGGATTGCAGGATCATATGAGATCTCTATTTCTAACTTTTTAAGGAAATGCCATACCATTAGTATCATTTTACAGTCCCACCAGCAGTGTGTGAGGGTTCCAGTCTCCTCAGGCCATTACCAGCATTTGTCGTTTTGTGTGTTTTTTTTTTTAAATCATTACCATTATTGCTGGGGTGAGATATCTCATTGTTGTTTTGATTTGCATCTCTCTAATGGCTAATGATTGTGAGCCTCTCTTCATGTATTTGGTGGCCGCCTGAATGTCTTCTTTGGTGAAGTATCTGTTCGTGTCCTTTTTCTGTTTTTTAATTGGATTGCTTGTATTTTTGTTGTTGAGGTGTTGAAGTTTTTAAATAAATTTTAGAGATCAGTCCCTTGTCAAATATGTTATTGCCAAAATTTCTTTCCCAGTCTGTAGGTTCTCTTTTTACTTTTTTGAGGAAGTCTTTTGATGAGCGTAAGTGTTTAATTTTTAGGAGGTCCCAGTTGTCTAGTTTATCTGCATTTTTAGTTATGTTTGGCATAGTCTATTTATGCCATAAATTAGTGTTCCGAGGTTTGCCCTTATTTTTTATTCCATGATCTTTGTAGTTCTAAGTTTTACATTTAGGTCTTTGATCCATCTTGAGTTAGTTTTTATCTGTGGTGTGAGGCATGGATCCTGTTTCATTTTTCTGCAAATGGTTATGCAGTTTTGCTAGCACCATTCATATAGACACTACCTCTTCCTCCTTTAATGGATTTTGGCCCTTTGTTGAAGATCAGCTGTCCATAGGTGGTTTGATTTACTTCTGGATTCTCAATTCTGTTTCATTGATCTGTTTGTCTGTCATTGTACCAGTACCAGGCTTTTTTGACTACAGTGGCTGTAGAGTAGGTTCTGAGATCAGGAGGTGTGAGGGCTCCTGCTTCGTTCTTCTCCAGTAGTGCTTTGCTCATTTGGGGGTCTTTTTCCATATAAAGTTGGTGATTAGTTGTTTCATCTCTTTAAAGAATGTTGATGGAATCTGGATCTGGATTGCATTATATCTGTAGATTGCTTTGGGTAGTATTGACATTTTCACAATGTTAATTTTTCTTATCTATGAACATGGCATGTTCTTCCACTTACATAGGTCTCTTGAAGCAATGTTTTGTAGTTTTCTTTGTATAAGCCTTTTACATTCCTGGTCAGGTTTATTCCTAAGTATTTTATCTTTTGGGGGGCTATTATATATGGTATTGTTTTCCTGATTTCCTTTTCAGAGTTTTCTTTGTTAATGTAGAGGAATCTGACTGATTTTTGTGTGTTGATCTTGTACCCTGCCACTTTACTGAATCCTTCTGTTAGTTCCAGTAGCTTTCTTGTAGCGTCTTTGGGATTTTCTATGTATAGGATCATATTAGCTGCAAATAGGGATAGTTTTTCTTATTTCTTATCCATTTGGATGCCTTTTATTTCCCTTTCTTGCCTTATTGCTTTGGCTAGGATTTCCAGTACAATATTGAATAAGCATGGTTATAAAGGGCACCCTTGCCTGGTTCCCATTCTCAAAGGGAATGCTTTCAGTCTCTCTCTGTTGAGAATAATGTTGGCTGTTGGTTTTGTGTACATGCCCTTGATTATCTTGGGGAATTTCCCTTCGTTCCTATTTTGCTGAGAGTTTTTTAAAATCAAGAATAGGTGTTTTTAGATTTTATCAAATGGCTTTTCTGCATTGATTGATAAGATCATGTGGTTCTTTTCCTTTGTTTTATTCGTGTGGTGGATTACGTTGATTGATTTTCTAATGTTGAATCATCCTTGCATACCTGGTATGAATCCCACTTGGTCATGATGTATTATTTTTTTGATATGGTGTTGGATTCTGTTGGCTAGGATTTTGTTGAGATTTTTTGCCTCTATATTCGTGAGGGATATTTGTCTATCATTTTCTTTTTTAGCTGTGTTTTTGCCTGGCTTTGGTATCAGGGTTATGCTTGCTTCATAGAAAGAATTTGGTAGTATTCCATCATTTTCTATGTTCTGGAATAGTTTGAGTAGAATTGGTGTCTGTGATGGTTAAGATTGTGTGTCACCTTGGCTGGGCCATGATTCTCCGTGTTTTAATATAATCACTCCCGTGATTGAATATACTGTGAGTAGCCAATCAGATGAAAGGGAGTCTCCTTGGGGGTGTGGCCCACATTTGAATATAAGCAGACGTTCTGGCTTTTTGCTCTCTCTGGATCCTGCGGCTGCCTCCTTTCGCCTCATCTCCAGTTCTTGGGACTTGAGCTGTCAGCTTATCTGCCGAACTTGGGATTCGTGGATCTGCACAGCCTGTGAGTGGGAGCCCTGCTCTCTGACCTGCTGATCTTGGGCTTGCCAGCTTCTGTGGCTGCATGACTTGGGAGAGGGCTCTACCCTGATCCACTGACTTGGGACGTTCTAGCCTCTACAATGGCGTGAGCTGTTTCCTTGATATAAATCTCTCTCTATATATCTATTTATACACTTGACTGGTTTTGCTTCTCTAGAGAACCCAGCCTACGACAGTGTCAGATCCTCTCTGAATATTTGGTAGGACTCTCCAGTGAAGCTGTCTGGGCCATGGCTTTTTTTTGTTGTTGTTGTTGTTGGGATTTTTTTTATGACCTCTTCAATTTCTTCTTTTGTTACGGGTCTGTTTTAATTTTCTACCTCAGTTTGAGTTAGTTTAGATACCTAGTGTGTTTCTAGAAATTTGTCCATTTCCTGTAGGTTTTCAAATTTTTTGGAGTACGTTTCTTCAGAGTATTCTGCTATTATCCTTTTTATTTCAGTTGGTTCTGTTGTATCATCACCCATCTCATTTCTTATTTGTGTTATTTGCATCTTCTCCTTCTTTTCCTTTGTCACTTTGGCCACTGATTTGTCAATTTTATTAATCCTTTTGAAGAACCAACTTCTAGTCTTGTTGATTCTTTTTGTTGTTTTTCTGTTTTCTGTGTCATTTATTTCTGTTCTTATCTTTATTATTTCTTTTCTTCTGATGACTGTGGGATTTTTCGCTGCTCTTTTTCTATTTGCTGGAGTTGTAGGGTTAATGTGTTGATTTTGGCTCTTTCTTCTTTTTTGATGTGTGCATTTATTGCTATAAATTGACCTCTGAGAACTGCTTTTGCTGTGTCTGAAAGGTTTTGGTATGTTGTGTTTTCATTCTTATTTGATTTTAGGAATTTTTTTATTTCTTCTGTTACCCAGTGGTTTTTAAGCAGGGTGTCATTCAGTGTCCATGTATTTGATTTTTTTTTCTTGTTCTTCCTGTTATTGATTTCTCATTTTACAATATTGTGATATAAGAAGCTGCTTTGTATTATTTTGATGTTTTTGAATTTATTGAGGCTTGCTTTATGGCCTAACATATGGTCTACTCTGGTGAATGATCCATGTGTGTTGGAAAAGAAAGTGTCCTTTGTTGTTGAGTGGAGTGTTCTGTATGTCTGTGAGATTAAGTTGGTTGATCATTTTGTTTAGATCTTCTGTATCTTCGTTGAGTTTCTTTCTAATTGTTTTGTCCTTCATCAAAAGTGAAGTGTTAAAGTCTCCCACTATTATTGTGGAGATGTCCATTTTTCTTTTCGATTCCTTGTTTCTTTTGCTGTTTTTTGCTTTAAAGTCTGTCATCAGAGATTGGTATTGTCACTCCTGCTCTTTTTTGGGTTGCCGTTTACATGATATCTTTTCTCCCCACTTTTTGATTTTTAGCTTATTTTTATCTTTGTGTTTAGGGTGTGTCTCTTCCAGGCAACACTCTGATGGGTCATGTTTTCTTCTCCATTCTGCCATTCTCTGTCTCGACTGGTGCATTTAATCCATTTACATTCAGTGTAAATATCACCAGGTACGGATTAACTGCTGTCATTTTGTTGTGCTTTTTTTTTTACGGTGCTGATGATTTCCTTGTTCTGTATACTTTCCTGTGCTGAATTATTTTTACTGATTTTCTTTTCATTTCCTTTGTTGCTGTTAATTTTGTGTTTAGTGAGTCTTTATGATTTTCTTTTTTATTTTGGTGAGAAGGTTTATTAATTTTCTATGTGGTTACTCTGAAATTTACTTTTATCTTCCTATGTTTAAAACATTCTGTTCTGTCTTAGTATCGTCTTGACTTCCTCTCTATATGGAAGTTCTGTAACCACACCATTTATTCACTCTTTTTGTTTTGAAGTTATTGTCATTTACAGATTGATGTCTCTGGTTCCTTATTTTCAGTTTTGTAGCTTTATTTTATTTTTGAAAATTCTTTATCTGGTTTGGTTTCTGGGTAATGTTGTCATGTGTCTTAATCTCAGGCTGTTGTCTGACATAATTGATTCTCTGTCCAAAGGTCTCCCTTTAGTAGTTCTCATAAGGTTGATCTAGTTTTTACAAATTCCTTTTATTTCTGTTTATCTAGAAATGTCCTAATTTCACCATTGTGTTTGAGGGACAGTTTTGCTGGGTATATAGTTTTTGTTTCGCAATTTTTTTTTTCTTTCAGTGTTTCATATATGTCATCCCATTGCGGTCTTGCCTATATGGTTTCTGCTGAGAAAGACAGCTTATTCTTATTGGTTCCACTTTGTAGATAACATTTTGTTTTTCCCAGGCTGCTCTCAGGATTCATTGTCTTTGGTTTTGGAAAGTTTGATTATGATATGTCTTGGTGATTTTCTTTTGGAGTCTATCCTATTTGGGATTCTTTGAGCTTCTTGGATGGATATCTTCTCATCTTTCATACTAGGGATGTTTTCTGCCAGCAAATCTTAGAAAAAAATTTTTTTGTCTCTTCCTGTTCTAGAATTCCAATCACACATAAATTATTCCTCTTGATTGTGCCCCACATAACTCTTAGGCTTTTTTCATTCTCTGTTCTGATTGTTCCTCTAACAGATTGGTATCAATGGATTTGTTCTCTATTTCACTAATTTTGTTTTCCATCGATTCAATTCTACCTCTTTGTCGTTCTGTTACATTATCTGTTTCTGAAATTTTAATGTTGATCTTCTGAATTTCTAGTTACTGTTTTTGTATATTTTCTAATTGTCTATTTATTTTGTCGCTTTGTTCTTGTATTGTTTCTCTGAATTCTTCTAGAGTTTTGTCTGTGTTTTCCTTGATCTCTATTTTGATATTTTGGAGGGCTCTGTATATAAGTTTTTTGAATTCTGTATCAAGTAGTTCCATTACTCTTTCTTCCTCATGAAGGTTTCTTGGTTCTTTATTTTGGTTACTTTCTGGTGCCATCTTGTTTTGCTTATCTAGATGATTTGTTATTGTCTGTTGTTTCTGAGGCATTAAGTTATTATATTTATTTATTGTGTATTTGCTGCTTCCTGATTTTTTGTTACGTTTTGCTTTGATGTGTCTGGGCAGGCAGGACAGGTGTGCTACTCTGGTTGCTAGTCTGGCTGCACTGGAGCACTTGCCACCTGTCTCCCAATGGGTGGGGTAGTGGTTGGGTGTGTGAGCGTGGGTTTCTGTGTGCTGGTCTTGCGGGGTGGTTGAGGGTATGTCGCGCAGGCATTGGTTGCTGTCTCATGTTCCAGTGGTGCAGGAGTAAGCAGTGACACTCTCCAAGTGAGTGGGGTGGCAGGTGTGGGTGTGGCTTGCTGGTAGGGTGCAATCACTGCCTCCCACTGGATGGGGTGGTGAGTGGTGAGTGGGTGCACACATGGTTGCCCTGCCACCGCCTCTTGCACGGTGATGGGGGAAGGAGTGGCAGGCAGACATGTGCATGGTTGCTGCCCCCTGCTGGTGGGTTGTGGGGCGGACGAGTGGTGGGCAGGTGCGTGCATGGTCATGCCTCCGCCTCTTTCCTGGTATGGGGAGTGTGCGCTCCCGCTGCCTCTTGCCAGGTAGGAAGAGGGGTAGGGAGCTCAGCTGGGTCAGCGGGTGGGAGGGGCAGGGTGAGCGGCTGTTGGTTATGTTGGCTGGTTTGGTGGGTGGGAGGCATGGGGCAAGTTGCTGGCGCCGTGCTGGAGCAGCCTGCCTCTTCTAGGCAGGGTCAGCAGGTGGGCGGGGCAGGATGAGTGCCTGGTGGCACGCTGGAGTGGCCTGCCACTGCTCAGCAGGGTCGTCGGGTAGGGGGTTGGGGTGGCAGTTGGGGTGGGGCAGAGGGTGGTGGTCGGGGCTGGGTGATGGGAAAAAGGTGGAGCTCATACCTTGATCCCTGGCAATTAGGGCTGCAGTGATGCGGGGCTTGTGCCGCTAACTATCAAGATGGTGGGGGAGGAAGAGTGTGTTCCTCTGGTCACCGGCCGAGGGTGCCTGGGCTCCCACTGTTGACTGCAGCCAGCAATCAGGAGCTTATTTCACTCTGGTATGTCTACACAGTTCCTCTGTGTCCTGTTGGGAATTCTGTGAAGCTGCCTTCTGTGCTCCTCACCTGAGATTGCTGTTGCCCTTGTCTCAAGATATCCATGCTGTGCTGGGCCAGCTAGCAGGGTCCCTCCACTCCGTTTCTTGACGTTCACTGTTTTCAGTTACTTTCTTTTTCTCTAATCAGTGTTTGATCTAGTTCTTTATCCTTTCATCTGATGCTCAGGGTTTCAGGATTGTCTTCTGTGTCTGCTTCGCTTGGTTTCTTGGGTCTTTTGCTGTAGAGAGATGCTGTGGTGTGTTTGACTAAGCCACCATTTTGGCTGGTGTCCAAGACCTACTTTTTATGGACTCATATTTTTGGAGTGACTTTAATAGCACTTCTTGGGAAATACAACAGGTTCTAACTTCAGATTTTACCAGTGGGCTTCTAAAAGATACTGTACTGAACCATAAAGAGTGGATTGTACTGCTAGGAATGTATGTATGCCTCCCCTGCCCCCAGTGATGTTGACTTACCTAAGACTTGTGGTAAAGCAGTCCTTGAAGACCAAAATCCACTGTACTGTGGCCCCTTGCCAGTAATTTTGAAGAGCAAGTTTATATTTAGACCCTTTAAACATTTATTCTTTCAGTGTTAGTTCCAGCTGACACATTAGTCTAGTTTCTGGTGACTTTTTTTAGGGCCCTTATGTGAATGTCTGGAATTTTTTTATATTAAATAAGTAGCTCTCTGCCGTTTAGAATTTTGTCACACTGCCTAACCTGCCTGACTGCCAAGGTTGCAAGCATACAACATCATTTAGGTTTTGCATCAGCACAGGGTTTTTTTACTTTTAAAGGTGCTTTTTCCAGTATCTTAACTAAAATGTTAACCCATTAGGTCAGAAATCAGTACTGTTTTGTTAAAATCAAGTAACAAGAATATCCAAAGAATATCTTGACGGTAGGATTCATAGATTTTTTTTTCTAATACACTTCGTCATTTATTAGTTGAAAATAAGATTTTAACCCTTAAAGAGTAACTTTAGGAAATACTGCTTTTTAGCTCTGTCCTGATTTAGTCACAGTCCCTTTGATTTTATCATCACTTGTCTCGCGTGTTATAGTTAGGGAGTTGGTTGATGATTTTGGTTCAGATACTTAGCTTCCTTCTCTGTAAAATGACAGAACTGGGCATTGTCTCCATGTCCCTTCTAACGCCAGGATTTCATAATATTGTTTTTGTTTATATAATCCTGCCACCCATTGCATCCAGTTCAAACTTTTGATTGCCAACCTCTGACTTGCTATACATGTTAAACTGGTGTACTTGTAGTCAGAACCAGGGCTTCAAACCAGTTCCTTCGAGTTTGAAACCCTGCATTTCCACCCCAGATATATTGAATCGGAACCTACATTTTAACAAGATCCCCAGGTGATTCTTATGTATAGCTTCCTGTGAACTTGTTAGAAATGCAAATTCTCAGCAGGAAACTTGTTAGAAATGCTGATTCTCAGCAGGGGTTTGAACCGGAACTAACCAATTTTAAGCGCTGGTCAGAATGGATGGGTGTGGATCTAGCTTTGAGGAGCCTGTATCTGCCTCAGGACCATCTTGATACCCAACACAGACACACACACACACACTCTGGACAGAGTTCCATGTTATTAAGCTTCTGTTACCTTCTTCTTCTCACCTAGTAGCAGAAATGCCAGTTATGCCATAGGGTAAATGCCTAACTGCTCACTGGGGATTGTTAAGTCCAGGCTCCAAGATAGTTTGGTATTCTGGGTCAGGTAAGGTTAAGGATACTACTGGAGAGCAGCATCCTGCAGTCAGAAGGCCTGTGGTTAGTTATTGGGGGCATTCCAGATGGAAATGCCCTATACAGTCTTATGCTCTTTTGATCATACATGAGAAGAGACTGAATTGGATCTGCTCATCTGATTTATTAAGAATTAAGTTGGCTTTGAATAGGAAGGTAATCGGATAGCTAATTAATTCACCAAATGTTAGTATCTCTGGTTGTTGTACAGATATTTCAAGGCTTTACCTTGAATGTTCTTACATTTTCTCCTTCCTGGGTATGATGGACTTTCCTTATGAAATGCTCGACATGATCCCCGTTCATGTATTTGTCTCTGGCTTTTAAAAGAAGGTATAGAAAAGATAGACCAATAATAAATCAACCAGTTGACTTTATGGTGATGTCGTGGATTGAATTGTGTCCCCCCAAAATATGTGTCAACTTGGCTAGGCCATGAGTCCCAGTATTTTGTGATTGTCGACCATTTTGTCATCTGATGTGATTTTCCTATGTGTTGTAAATCCTATCTCTGTGATGTTAATGAGGCAGGATTAGAGGCAGTTATGTTAATGAAGCAGGAGTTAATCTGTAAGATTATGTTCTGCTTTGAGTTAGTATCTTTTGAAATATAAACGAGAGAAGTGAGTAGAGAGACAGAGGACCTCATACCACCAAAAAACAAGAGCCAGGAAAATAGCGTGTCTTTTGGACCCGGGGTTCCTTTGCTGAAAAGCTCCTCCACTGGGGAAAATTGATGACAACAACGTTTCCCTAGAGCCAACAGAGAGAGAAAGCCTTCCCTTGTAGCTGGCACCCTGAATTTGGACTTCTGGCCTTCTAGATTGTGAGAGAATAAATTTCTCTTTGTTAAAGCCTTCCACTTATGGAATTTCTGTTACAGCAGCACTAGATGTTTGAGACAGGTGGATTTGGGTTATTATCTCATTTAAGGTCTGTCACAAGTAACTGAAATGAATTTGAACTAACTTTAGCAAAAAGGAAGAGAAGGAAGGAGAGAAGGAGAGAGGGAGAGAGGAAGGGAGGGAGAAAAGGGAGGGAAGGAAGGAAGGAAGGAGGGAGAAAGGGAGGGAAGAAAGAAAGGAAGGAAGAAAGGTAAGAAAGAAGGAATTTGTTGGAAGCTATAACGCAGACAGACCTTATTAGTGCTTGGGACCAGGGACTAGAAAACCTGGAATTTTCCCTCTTTCTAGTCTTTGCCTTTCTTTGTATGTCTGCTTCACTGTTCTCTCTTTGCTGACATTCCCCCCGCCCCCGCCCCCCGCTTTCTTGTGTTCAGGTTGAATATGGCTGCTCAGCAGCTCTTAACTACTTATGTGTCCCTCAGTTCCAGGCACAGAGAGAGACTAACCTAAGTAATTGTGCCTTGATCCTAAAATCCTGAGAGAAAGAACTTGATAGATACATGGTTGATCTATATTTCCCCTAAGATCTGTTTTAGTTCTAGAGTTCTATATAGTATGCAGTGCAGCTATTTAGATGGTTTGATTTTGAATTTTTGCAGTTTATATTGTGCGGTTGTCTTTAAAATGTATAATTTGTTCTTGATTTCAGTGTGTGTTTACAAGAGTATGCACCTTCAGCGTGAGCCTAGGATATTAAAACAGTTCATTCATACTGCTTCAGGAATGCTGAAGTGGAAGCCTACGGGGAGTAAACTGAGTATAGCACCAATCCAGATTTGGGAATTAAAAAAAAGTTTGAGATCCAACTGAGTTGTGAAAATCCTGTCTGATAACACCTGTCCTAGTCATCTAGTGCTGCTATAACAGAAATACCACAAGTGGATGGTTTTAACAAAGAGAAGTTTATTTTCTCATAGTCAGAGTAGGCTAAAAGTCCAAATTCAGGGCGTCGGCTCCAGGGGGAGGCTTTTTCTCTCTGTCAGCCTTCTTCTCTTCAGTGTTCTCCCGAACTAGGAGCTTCTCAGTGCAGGGACCCCGGCCCAAAGGACACGCTCTGCTCCTGGCACTGCTTTGTTGATGGTATGAGGTCCCTGTCTCACTGTTCACTTCTCTCTTTTATATCTCAAGAGATTGCCTCAGGACACAATCCAGTCTTGTAGATCTGGTCCTGCCTTACCAACACAACTGCCACCCATCCTCCCTCATTCACATCATAGAGGCAGGTTTACAACATACAGGAAAATCACACAGTACCAGGAATCATGGCCTAGCCAAACTGATACGCGCATTTTTGGGGGGACATAATTCAAACCATGATAACACCTAATCCATCCTTGCAGGTAATCATTTGCATATTTTCAGGAATTCATTGAATTAAAATGCTGAGCTCAAAAAAATAGCTCTTAAGGATAAGTCCATTAAAATTATGTAAGTGATAGAGACGTTCAAAATAGTGATAGTTTAGGAACCAACAGTTATTACGTGTATAGCATTCTCTACTTCTACCTTTCGTTTAGGTTGCCTGCTGCCTGGAATACTCTCTCTTATAACCTGTGGCAGTCCTTAGGACCTTGATCGGTTGGTATTTTGTGAAGCCTCCCTGATCTCTTAGAATTTGTCATTTCCTGATGCTTCTAATGCATGGACTGAAACATAAGTTTTGCTGTTATAGCTAAGTCTATACATATTCACCTTCTTCACTAGACTAAAAGTTCTATTAGGTTATTGAATCACCTAAAGAATTCTGGTAGGCTCTTGGCATCATTGTCCCAGGTACAAAGATCCTCACTTTTCAAATATTATGAAACATAAATTTTATGGCATCCTGCTTGCCTCCACTTCTCCTTTTTTTTGACATTGGAGCTAAGTCACACTGCTCTTTTTTCTCAGTCCTTGATTATTTTCTAGACTTCATAGGCTTTTCCATGAGTATTCTAATTTCCTGTGAGGATCAAATATAGAGTGATAGGCTGTTTTCCTGAAGACGGAGATAACATGGGGAAGGAGAGAATAGCAAGCTCATGTGGAAGGGAATCAATTTTTCTTGAGCACCCACAGTTTACCAGATATAGAAAAGGCAGGCATTAAAAAAACAACAACAAAAAACAGCATATATGAAGGGAAATAGTGGCAACATAAAATACAAAGATGGAAAATTAGGTTTGGCCTAGAACATGGAAGGCTTCTAATAGTAGTCTGGGGAATTTGGACCATGTTAGTAAGCTTTGAGAAGCCACTGAAGATTTTTGGTCCTTGAAATATTGTAATCAGAGTTGAATTACAGGATATATTATCTAACAGTTTAGAGGATGAATTTAATTGGAGAAAAAACACTGGACTAATAAGAAAGTGTTGTTTAAACCCAAGACCAGAACACAGGACAGAGCAACCAGATATCAACCCAGATAGGGAAGTCACAAAAAAAAAAAAAAAAGAAAGCTAAAACACTGAAAGTAGGAAAACAGAGACGTCAATAAGTAAAAGATGACAACATTAAAACAAAAAAGAGGTACTAACAAATGTAGTCATAGATTTTTCATATGGAGAGGAAGTCAAGGTGATATAACAAAATAAAAGAATGGTATAAACTTAGAAAAATAGGGGTAAATATTAAGGTAACTAGAAACTAAACTAACACTGCTACACATCAAAATAAAAAACAAGAAAAATATAAAGACTCAGCAAATACAAAGTCAACAACAATGAAAAAGAAGAAAAGAAAATATATCAAGAAAAATGACTCAGCACAGAAAATTAAGTGGAAGAAAGAAATTGTCAACAACACACACAAAAAAAGACATAAAATGACAGCACTGGACTTATCAATAATTACGCTGAATGTAAATGGAATAAATGCACCAATAAAGAGACAGAGTGGTAGAACAGATTAAAAAACACAACCTGTCTATATGCTGCCTGTAAGAGACACACCTTAAACTTAAAGACCCAAACAAACTGAAACTCAAAGGATGGGAAAAAAAATATATATGAAGTAAACAACACTGAAAAAAGAGCAGGAGTGGTAGTATTAATCTCTGACAAAATAGACTTTAAAGTAAAATCCACCACAAAGGATAAGGAGGGACACTATATAATGATTAAAGGGTCAGTACGCCAGGAGGAGATAACCACAGTAAATATGCACCCAATGACAGGGCCCCAGAATACATAAAACAAACTCTAACAGTGTTGAAAAGAGAGAAGGCTCCACAATAATAGTAGGAAGCTTCAACACACCATTTTCGGTGAAGGACAGAACATCTAGAGGAAGCTCAATAAAGACACAGAATATCTAAATGCCACAGTCAATGAACTTGATCTCATAGACATATACAAAACACTCCACCCATCAGCAGCCAAGTATACTTTCTTTTCCAACGCACATGGAACATTCTCCAGAATAGAGCACATATTAGGCCATAAAGCAAGTCTTAACAGAGTACAAAGCATCAAAATATTACAAAGCATCTTTTCTGACCATAAAGCCATAAAAGTAGAAATCAATAACAGAAAAAGCAAGGAAAAAAATCAAACACATGGAAAGTGAACAACATTTTGCTCAAAAATTACTGGGTTACGGAATAAATTAAGGCTGGAATAAAGAAATTCATAGACTCAAACGAGAGTGAAAACACATCTTATGAGAACCTTTGGGACACAGCAAAAGCAGTGCTCAGAAGTCAGTTTATAGCAGAAAATGTACACATCCCAAAAGAAGAAGGAGCCAAAATCAAAACATTAACCCTACAACTGGAACAAGTAGAAAGAGAGCAGCAAAAGAAGCCCTCAGGTGCCAGAAGAAAGGGAATAATAAGAATTAGAGCAGAATTACATGAAACAGAGACTAGAAAAACAACTGAAAGAATTAACAAGACCAAAAGCTGGTTCTTTGAAAGGATCGATAAACTGTTGGCCAAACTGACAGAAGACAAACAGGAGAGGAAGCAAATAACCTGAATAAGAAATGAGATGGGTAGTATCACAACAGATCCAACTAAAATTAAAAGAATCAACAGAATACTATGAAAAATTATACACTAACAAATTTGAAAACTTACAGGAAATGGACAGATTTCTAGAAACTCACTGTCTACCTAAAGTAATACAAACAGAATTAGAACAACTAAATAAACCCGTGACAAAAGAAGAGATAGAAAAGGTTATTAAAAAATTCCCAACAAAAAAAGCCCTGGCCCTGATGGCTTCACTGGAGAATTCTACCAAACTTTCAGAGAAGAGTTAACACCACTGCTACTAAAGGTATTTCAGAGCATAGAAAAGGATGGAATACTCCCAAACTCATTCTTTGAAGTCAGCATAACTCTGATACCAAAACTAGGTAAAGACACCACAAAAAAAGAAAACTACAGACCAGTATCCCTCACGAACATAGATGCAGAAATTCTCAGCAAAATTCTAGCCAGTAGAATTCAACAACATATGAAAAAAATAATTCAACAACTTATGAAAAAAATAATTCACCATGATCAAGTGGGATTTATACCAGGTATGCAGGGATGGTTCAACATTAGAACAACAATCAGTGTAGTCCATCACATAAATAAAATGAAAGACAAGAACCAGATGATCTTTTTAATTGATGCAGAAAAAGCATTTGATAAAGTCCAACACACATTCGTGATAAAAACTCTCAGCAAAATAGGAATAGAGGGGAAATTCCTCAATATAATTAAGGGCATTTATACAAAGCCAACAGCCAACATCATCCTAAACTGAGACACTTTGAAAGCATTCCCCTTGAGAGTGGGAATGAGACAAGGATGCCCTTTATCACCACTCTTATTAAGCATTGTGCTGGAGGTCCTAGCCAGAGCAGTTAGGCTAGAAAAGGAAATAAAGGGCATCCAAATTGGTAAGAAAAAAGTAAAAGTATCTCTATTTGCAGATGATATGAGCTTATACACAGAAAACCCCAAAGAATCCACAAGAAGACGACTGGAACTAACAGAAGATTTCAGCGAAGTATCAGGGGATAAGATAAACATACAAAAATCAGTTGGGGGACTTCCGGGCAACATGGCACTATAGACAGAAGCACCATGCTGTCCCTTCACAGCAAAGATCTGAAAAACTAAGTCAAACAGAGACAAATATCAATCCTGAAACCCTAAGCATCAAATGAAGAGATAACTCAACCAAGCACCGAATGGAATAAGAAACTGACAGACAACTGAGAGGGAGGAGAGATAGGTGCAGAGGTACCCTATCAGCTAATGCAGCACGGATTCACCATCTTGGACTCCTGTCAGAGATCAAAAAACCAGGGGGTATGGGAAAGCAGCTTCACAGAGCTTCCAGCAGGAGACAGAACAACTGGTAACAAGCAATATACACCTTCCCAGTGCCCACCCTTCTTCACCGCTACTCAGCCTTCTCTGCTTCGTGTGGCCACAGTCTCTTGGCCTGGAAGAACTGGCTTCACCCTGGTGCCTGCACTGGCTGGCTCCCTGAGTGCCATTTGTTGGCTGCTGGTGTTACTTTTTCTACTTCTTTTGATTTTTTCCATACATCTCACCACCTCTCCCTGCATTCTCTCAAATACCTGGCTCTGTGTGCCATCTTTGCTTCTTCCTGACAGGCTGTGAAACACTGCTCGACTCTGAAACTGCTTCGCAGTCTCTGCCGCCATGCTGTTGGATCCCCAGGGCTTTTTTGTTTGTTTTCTTTTCTCAACTTGGGAGCCCTTCTAGTGAGGCAATACTGAGTGGCTTGGGAGCTACTCCCCTAGACTGCACAGATGCGTGGTGGGAACCCTGGGGGCATTCCTTTTTTCTTGTTTGTTTTGTTTTCTTTTCTCTCTTTTTCCCTTTTTGTCTTTTTTCATTTCTCAGTTTCTCATCTCTCTCTAATTATCTTCTCTTCCTGTCTCCTGAATACCTGGCACCGTGTGACACCTCTACCCCTTCTAGCCAGGCTGTACTTCACAGCCTGGGGGCAACTTCCCCAGATCTCACAGCTGCACCGGTGGGCTCCCTAGGGGCTTTGCTTTTTTATTTCCTAATTTTTATTTATTCATTTTTTTTTACCCTTTTTCTTTTTCCTTTTCTCCACTTCTCAGTCTCTCATCTCTCCAATCCAACAGCAAGCTCCCTTAGCGCTTTTTTTTTGTTTGTTGGTATGTTTTTGTCTCCTGTTCCTCTCTCCTCTCTCTCCTCTTTCCCATACGAAACTTAGCTCCACACATCACAGTCCCCCCCCCCCCACCTACCTGCACTGTGCAGTGAACATCACATCCCCAAGCAGCATATCACACCCCCAAGCAGCACAGGCATGGCCTACTGGAACCTGCCCTGCACTGGTTCCCGGCCTACCCTGTTGACCCCCAGTACATGCCACAAACAACCCACCCCAGCACCTCCCCTTCAGATGGACCTGCCATGCTGTACCACACCTGAGTGACTGACCCTGCCCATTAGACAAGGAGGTGAAAAGTGTCGTGCCCACAGATGGGCAAACAAAAAGAACACACAGCCTGCTTGCTCAGACATAAAAAGTAAAGAAAAAAAGCAGAACACAACAAACAAATTTACAGTCAACAAATGCAGAAAATAATTGATGAAGATGCCGAAGACAGCAGACAATATCAAAACATACACAAAAACAGGACAAGGTAGTTTCAGTAGGCATCCAAAATAAAACACCAGATGACTTTCCAGTAGAAGAAAAGGCACTAGAATTACCTGATAGGGAGTTCAGTTCTCTAATATTCAGAATTATCCAAGAGTTGAAGCAAAAAACAGACAAAAATGAGGAAAAAAATAGACAAATTCATGGAAAAGGCAGACAAATTAATGGAAAAGGGAGACAAAAAAATGGAAAAATTTAGGAGAATAATACAGGAACAAAATACCAAAATAAATTCAAAACTAGAAGTCATACAGAAACAACAATTAGAAATCCAAAAGATACACAGCAAGATTTCAGAAATGGACAGTGTCATAGAATGGCTGAGCAGCAGGTTTGAAACGATGGAAGACAAGAACAGTGAAATTAAAGACAAATTCTCGGATACAACTCTGAGAAAAAAATCAGAAAAAAGAACGAAGAGAAATGAAGAAATGCTGAAAATTATGTGGGATACAATCAAAAGCAAAAATTTTCGAGTGATCGGAGGTCCAGAATGGGGAGAAAACAGAAAATGCAGAGGATCATTAAAGAACTGCTGACAGAAAACTTCCCCAATATCATGAAATATGAAAAGCTGACCATCCAAGAAGCTTAGCAAATCCCATATAGGATAGACCCCAAAAGAAAATTACAAAGACATATCATAATCACAGTTGCTAAAACCAAAGATAAAGAATCCTGAGAGCAGCTAGAGAAAAGCAAAAAGTCACATACAGAGGAGAAACAATAAAACTAAGCTCAGATTATTCAGCAGAAACCATGCAGGCAAGAAGGCAATGGGATGACATATATAAACCTTGACATAAAAAAATTGCCAGCCAAGAATAATGTATCCTGCAAAACTCTCGTTCAAATATGATGGTGAAATTAGGACATTTCCAGATAAACAGAAATTAAGGGACTATGTAGAAACCAAACCAAACTTACAAGAATTATTAAAGGGAGTCCTGTGATCTGAGAAAAAACAACAACAGGCCACGGGCTGAATCTAGGATGCAAGATCGTACCAGCCAGATACCAACCATGGAAATCAACCCTCAAGGGCTATCCATAACTAAAAGAATTATGACAGGGAATCAGAGAGGTTAACAACTTCAGAACAATAAAAGAGGAAATAAACGGTGTGGGTATAGATCCTTTTAATGGAGAAGGTGAGGCGATACCAAATAATAATAGACTGGTTCAAACCTAGGAAGATAAGGGTAAATTTCCAGGAACCACAAAGAAAGTCACCAAACCTACTCATCAAAATAAAGAAGAAAAACATAAAGCCTCAGCAAAAACAAAACCTACAGAAAAAGAAGAAATGAAAAAAAGATCCTACAAACAAAAGGAATTCAGCACAGGAGAGTAAGAGGAAAGAAGAAAACGTCAGCACTGCAAAAAAAAAAAAAAAACAAAAGCCTACAAAATGACAGTAATAATCTCACACTTATCAATAATTACACTGAACGTAGATGGACTCAATGCACCCATAAAGAAAAAGAGAGTGACAGAAAGGATTAAAAAACAGGATTCATCAATATGCTGTCTACAGGAGACACACCTTAGAAGCGAAGATGCAAATTTATTAAAAATCAAAGGATGGAAAAAAATATATCAAGCAAACAACTACCAAAAAAGAGCAGGAGTGGCAATACTAATCTCAGATAAAACAAACTTTAAAACAAAATTACCATAAAAGACAAAGGAGGACACTATATAATGATTAAGGGGATGATCCATCAAGAAGACATAATGATAATAAACATCTACACACCCAATGACAGGTCTCCAAAACTCTAACAGCACTGAGAAAAAAACAGTTCCACAAAAGTAGTAGGAGACTTCAACACGCCCCTGTCGGTAAAGGACAGAATATCTAGAATCAGCAAAGATACAGAAGACCTAAAAGGCACAGTCAGCCAACTTGATCTCATAGACACATATAGAACACTCAACCCAACAGCTGTAAAGCACACATTCTTTTCCAATGCACATGGAATGTTCTCCAGAATAGACCACATCTTAGGCCACAGAGCAATACTCAACAAGATCCCAAACGCTGAGATAATACAAAGTTTCATCTCTGACCACAGCACCATCAAGGTAGAAATTAATAACAGGAAGAGCAAGGAAGAAAGATCAGTTACATGGAAACTGAATAACACCCTGCTTACAAACCACAAGGTAATAGAAGAAACCAGAGATGGAATAAAAAAATTCCTAGAATCAAACAAGAATGAAAACACATCATACCAAAACCTTTGGGACACAGCAAAGGCAGTCCTCAGAGGACAGTTCATAGCAATAGATGCGCATATCAGAAAAGAAGAAACGGTCAAAATCAAAACATTACCAAACTGAAACAAATAGAGAACAGCAAATAAGGCCACAGACACTACAAGAAAGAGAATAATAAAGATCAGAGCAGAAATAAATGAAATAGAGAATAGAAAAACAATAGAAAGAATCAACAAAACCAAAAGTTGGTTCTTTGAAAAGATCAACAAAATAAACAAACCACTGGCCAGACTGACAAAAGAAAAACAGGAGAGGATGCAATTAACCCAAATAAGAAATGAAATGGAGGGCATTACAATAGACCCAACTGAAATAAAAAGGATCATAACAGAGTGTTATGAAAAACTGTACCAACAAATTTGAAAACCTAGTAGAAATGGATAAAATTCTAGAAACACACTACCTACCCAGACTAACACAAAGTGATGTTGAAAATCTGAACAGACCCATAACAAGAGAAGAGATAGAAAAGGTAACAAAACTCCCAACAAAAAAAAGACCTTGGCCCAGATGGCTTCACTGGAGAATTCTACCAAACGTTCAGAGAAGAGCTTATACGAGTACTACTCAAACTATTTCAGAACATAGAAAAGGAAGCACCACTTCTGAATTCATTCTATGAAGCCAGCATAACCCTGATACCAAAACCAGGCAAAGATACCATAAAAAAGAAAATTACAGACCAATATCACTTATGACTATTTAGACACAAAAATTCTCAAAATTCTAGGCAGTAGAATTCAGCATCATATCAAAAAAATCATACACCATGACCAAGTAGGATTCATACCAGGTATGCAAGGATGGTTCAACATTAGAAAGTCAATCAACATAATCCACCACATAAATTAGAGGATAGAAAAGAATCACGTGATCATCTCAATTGATTCAGAAAAGGCATTTGATGAAGTCCAACACCCATTCCTGATAAAAACTCTCAATACAACAGGTATAGAAGGGAAATTTCTCAACATAATAAAGGGCATCTATGCAAAACAAATGGCCAACATCATTCTTAATGGAGCAAGGCAGAAAACATTCCCCCTGAGAACGGGAACAAGACAAGGATGCCGTTTATCACCACTTCTATTTAACACTGTGTTGGAAGTTCTAGCTAGAGCAGTAAGGCAAGAAAAAGAAAGAAAGAGCATCCAAATTGAGAATGAAGTTAAACTGTCCCTATTTGCAGATGATAGAATACTATACGTAGAAAACCTAAAAGACTCCACGAGAAAACTACTGGAACTAATAGAAAGATTCAGCAGAGGAGCAGGATACAAGATAAACATACAAAAATCAGTTGGATTCTTATACACCAATAAAGAGACTGATGAAAAGGAAATCAGGAAAACAATACCATTTATAATAGCTCCTAAAAAAATAAAATACTTAGGAATAAATATAACCAGGGATGTAAAAGATCTATACAAAGAAAACTACAAAACGCTACTGCAAGAAACCCAAAGGGATCTACATAAATGGAAAAACATACCATGCTCGTGGACAGGTAGACTTATCATTGTGAAAATGACAGTTCTACCCAAAGCAATTTACAAATTCAATGCAATCCCAATCCAAATACCAACAACATTCTTTAAAGAGATGGAAAAACTAATCATTAACTTTATGTGGAAAGGGAAGAGTGTGCTGTCACAGTATAGGGAGAGCAACTAGGGTCACATAGCAATGTGTGTATCAGTTTTTGTACGAGAAACTGACTTGAATTGTAAACTTTGACTTACAACACTTAAAACACAATAAATTAAAAAAATTGTGTAAGAGTTTTTGTAAGAGAAGGAAGTCTGAACTAGGGTAGTGGCAATGGGATTAGAGAGGTTTTGCTAAGGTAGATTGGACAGAAATAATTAATGGAATATGGGGAAAGAGAGGGTTGAGTTAAAGATGACTGTGGAATGTCATGCTTGGGAGATTGAGAGAATGTTAACCAGAGCAGGTGTTATGCACTGAATTGTGTCCCCCCAAAATGTGTATCACCTTTGTTAGGCCATGATTCCCCATACTCTGTGGTTGTCTACTATTTTGTGATTTGATGTGATTATTCTGTGTGTTGTAAATCCTAATCTCTATGATGCTATTGACGCAGGATTAGAGGCAGTTACGTTAATAAGGCAAGACTCAATCTACAGGTTAGGCTGTATTTTGAGTTCGTCTCTTTTGAGATATAAAAGAATTGAGCAGAGAGGAGAGGGACCTCATACCACCAGGAAAGAAGTGCCGGGAGTGGAGTGCATCCTTTGGATCTGGGGTCCCTGCATTGAGAAGCTCCTAGAGCAGGGGAAGATTGATGACAAGGACCTTCCCCTAGAGCCGACAGAGAGAGAAAGCCTTCCCCTGGAGCTGACGCCCTGAATTTGGACTTCTAGCCTCCTAGACTGTGAGAGAATAAATTTCTCTTCGTTAAAGCCACCCACTTGTGGTATTTCTGTTATAGCAGCACTAGATAACTAAGACAGTGGTGAATTGGAAGACGAGGTTTTTCTAGTCCTACTCTTGCTAAGTCGTTTAAATTACGTGTGCCTGTTTTCATGTAAAATGAATGGATTGGACTGAATGATACCTGATGTTGCTTTTGCTTTAAGATTCTGTAATGTGTGTGTTATCTAAATGTTTCTCAGTAGCTTCCATAGTTTTTAATGGAAATAATATGATTAATAAATTGTGCAAAATTATGTCTTCTTATATTTAGTTCAAGTTGGCTATTTTGTGGAACTAAATATAAATGTCATTCTGTGTCTAAGATCTTATGTTTGAACTGTGTAGCCTAGTGCTATCCAGAATTTGATCCATAAGCTGTTATATAACCTTTTTAAGGATTTAGTATTTATTTAGAGGATAGATTGAAATGTATTAGAAGCATCATGTTAAATATTCCAGCTGTAGTGGCATTAAAGTACTAGAAATTATGTCAGTTGTTCTAATTGTACAGCTATGAATTGCTTAATTATGCTTGGAATGTATCTCAGATGAGAAAAATTCTCTTTTAGCAGGGTACCCTACCAGTAGAATTTACTTTCAACCATCCTAGAAATATATTTAACTCTTAAAACTAGTTGATCATGGTCTTATTAAAAAAACAAAACAAAACAGGAAAAACTTTGCCATTGAGCTTTGTAATAATAACTCTGACTGTAGAATCAGCATCAAGCTGGTTCCTGTTATGCAGAGGTTAAATATAACCGCATTCTCCAATTTCACACCATTTCTGACACCAGTTGTTCCCCTTACAGCAGTCTTTCTCTTTTGGGTTTGATGATTCATAGGAATGATCACAGAGAACTCATGGAAACAACATAGCTGCAGTAACAACTTTAACAACAGAAAAGGGTATAAACAGAAATGAAGGTATGCAAAGTATGAGGTTGAGGAGGGGTCCTAGCACTGGCCTCAATTAAAAGGGGACCTGCTTAGCCTTCCCGAAAACCAATGTTATTCTTACTCGTCAGGAAACTTTCGAACAGGAAACTCAATGACCTCACTTGGCGGACTTGGCTTTTGGTTACTCTTCTCAGCTCCTGGCCGAAGTTTGGTCTTTACACCCTGCTGCCACTGTCTGGAGGAGCCCTGGTGGCACAGCAGTTAAAGCACTCAGCTGCTAAACCAAAGGTCAGAGGTTTGAACTCACCAGCTGCTCTGCAGCAGAAAGATGTGGCAGTCCACATCTGTAAAAGATGATAACCTTGGAAGCCCTATGGGGCACTTCTACTCCCTTACCGGGTGGCTTTGAGTTGGAATCCACTCCATGGCAAGGGGTTTGGTTTGGTTTGGGCACGGGGTCTGCACTTTTTCTGGTACCATTGCAGCAGCTGCTGGCAACTGTCGGCCATCACAGATTCACTCGGTCTGCGAGGGTCGTAGGGGAGGGTAGCACCTGTGTGTAAAAGATGCGCTCTTCTCTTGGCTCTCAGGAAGCCCAATCTGAGGCTCTGTTTTCTAGGGTTTTTGTAGGCTAGTCCAGGTACTCCTTGTTAATTACAAGTCAAGCTCCTTAACCAGTCCGGGTTAAGGTCAGACTGGGGGAGGGTCCCAGCCAATCCCAGTAAAGATCAACTATAGAGTGCATTATTAAATCAACCAATTACTTGCAAGTCACTTTTGCTGATATAAACAGACCATTCACTTGCAAGATTGCAGCTGGACCCATCATTTTGGGAGAATTACAAACTCAGGACCAGAAAGGCCATATAAAGAAACCCATTTCACTGCAGGCTTCAATGAAACCTTCCCCACTCCCCCCCCGCCAAAAAAAAGAAACCAAAAACCCCTGCTAATTTGACAGATAAAAAGAGTATATTTTTTCTTTAAAATTTATTAGTAAGTTTTTGTCTTTTTTTATTATGAAATATTTCACACACAAACATGTATAACATCTATAAATATAAGGTATAAAGGATAATTTTAAAGTATCTGAGTACCTCCACCCAGGTTCATAATTGGAATGTTGAATGTTACCTGTGTAACCCCTGCTAGTCTCATTTCCTTCCCTCTGCTCAGAGGTACCCACTGCCCTGCATTTTGTGTTTATCACTCTCTTACTTTCTTAATAGTTTTTTTTTGTTTGTTTATTGCTGTAGTTTAAGTGAAAGTTTACATTTCAAGTTAGTCTCTCATACAAAAATTTATACATACATTGTTACGTGACCCTGATTGCTCTCCCTATACTGTGACAGCACACTCCTCTTTTCCACTGCTGATTTCCCACGTCCATTCAACCAGCTCCTGACCCTCTCTGCCTTCTCATCTCACCTCGGACAAAAGCTGCCCATTTAGTCTCATGTATCTATTTCAGCTAAGAAGCACACTCTACGAGTATTATTTTATGTCCGAAAGTCCAGTCCAGTCTTTGAAGAATTGGCCTTGTGAATGGTTTTAGTTTTGGGTTGACAGAGAGTCCAGGGGCCATGCTTTCTGGGGTTCCTCCAGTCTCAGACCATTAAGTCTGGTCTTTTTACTAGAATTTGAGTTCTGCACCCCACCTTTCTCCTGCTCCATCAGGGACTCTCTGTTGTTTTCCCTGTCAGGGCGGTCATTGGTAGTAGCTGGGCACCATCTAGTTCTTCTGGTCTCAGGCTCATGAGGTCTCTGGTTTATGTGGCCCATTCTGTCTCTTGGGCTAATACTTCCCTTGTGTCTTTGGTGTTCTTCATTCTGCTTTACTCCAGGTGGTTGGGAGCAATTGATGCATCTTAGATGGCCACTTGCTAGCTTTCTTTATAGTTTTACCCCAGATAAATATCACTTTACCATATATAAATAGTTTTACAATAAAACCAAAACCTTTTGCCATTGAATTGATTCCAACTTGTAGCAACCCTATAGGACAGAATAGAACTGCCCCATAGGGTTTCCAAGGAGCAGCTGGTGAATTCAAACTGCTGACATTTTGGTTAGCAGCTGTAGCTTGCTGTAGCCCTTAACCAGTGCGCCACCAGGGCTCCAGTTTACCATAGTGTCTCTAAATATTGTTTATTTTTGCATATTTTGGAATCTTATATAAATGGTATCAAATTCTTTGTATCTTACGTGACTTGCTTTTTTGTGTGTATTATTCATATTGATGTAACTAATTTTAAAAAATTAACATTTCTTTTATTATTCGTATGTATTTTTTTTATTTTGTACTTATTTATTTACTGTCCTTGCACATTCATCCACAGGATTCTTGTGCTTTTCTGTTGAGCCAAATATTTGTATTTTCTCCGATTGCTTTTAAGCTTCATCTTCCATGTGTCAGATAATAATGATAAAAATAATTATAGTGATGATAATAATAGCAAATACATACCAATGTCACTATATGCCGGGCACTATTGTAAGTGTTTTACATATATTAAGTCAAATTTAATGCTCATGGTAACTTTATCAAGGGGGTTTAATATTATCATGATAATTCATGTATTAAGATTAGGGACAGACACAGAGGCATTTAATAATTTACATAACTGTAATTGGAATCTAGGCAGTCCAGCTGCAGAGTCCATGGTCTTAATCATTATACTATTCTGACTCCTATGTAGTCTTCTTTTAATGATGTTTTTTCCCGTTTAGCTTTTTAAGGTATTAAAAAGCTTCTGTGACATTGAAAAGAGAATGACCCTAATGTGATGTTCACATGGGTTCTCCTGTACAACACCAGTTGCTCAAAATCCTGCCACAGTTAAATTTACTTTGTGATTAGACCGTGACTTTCATATACATTTTTTAATTACCTGGGATTTATTTGTTTATTTTTCTGATAAGAAGAAAAAAGTATGCTTTCTTCACTATCCTTCCAAAATCTTTCAGTTTTTTACTTAAGTCTGTAGTTTGGAATTGATTCCATTGACTTCCTTTGCTAACTTGGACCGGTTTCTTCCTATTTGGACAATGACATCCTCTTTTAAAAAATATTTTTGTGACCTTTCAGGAGTCACTTAATCTTCCTTGGCTTCAGATTTCCCAGATAACTTAACTTGCATTTGTTAAGTAATAATTATTTTATTAATTAGACACATGTAACTGCTAGTCAGAACTTTCTTTCAGGGTGAAATAACCAGTGGAGATTACAAAGTGAAATAATTAAATAAAAGGAAGTTCTTGATAGTGAAATGATTGGAAACTATTGATTTTATCCAAATGCCTCAGATTACAGATGAGAAAACTTTGGCATAGAGTAATAAAATCCCTTCATACAATAGCTTTCTTGTGGTGCTTTATTTTTTTTTTGAAGTAGCTAATTCATTTTCTTTTTCTCTTAGTTCTGTAACTTTATGATGTCTTCAAGTTTCCCCAGATTCTTGGATACTTTCCTAATACCTCTTATTTAAACATGCTGAAACTTCTCTCATCTTAAAAAACACAAAAAAGCCTGCTTAACCACACATCTCCTGTGACCAAGCTGTTTAACAAGTTGTTTACATTCTTGCTCACTCTCTTCACCTGCCGTCTTTCCAAAAATATATATTGAGCCCCTCTTACATACCAGGCACTAACTCATCTAATCTCTGAGGATTAGAACAGAGAGAGACAGGCCTGGTTTTGAGACGCTTCCATTCGTAAACGAGAACTGGCTGGGCCTGTTGTAGAGAGAGAAGACCATTTTGTGGTAGGAGCAAGAGAGAGAATGGTTGGAATTGAAGATGAGGAGGGCTGGATCATGTGGAGCTTTTAGACCATTATAAGAGTTTAGATATTATTCTATATGACAGAAAATTAATGGGTTTTAGGCAGCCAGTGACAAGAGTTGATTTGCATTTGAAAATAATCATTGTGGCTGCTGGGGGAGAATGGATTGTAGGGGTCAAGTGTGGAAGCAGGTAAACCATTTAGAGCTATTTCAGTGGTTCAGGTAAGAGTTGACAGTGGTTTGGACCAGAGTGGTGGTGGCAGAACTGAAGGCTTGCTGATAGATTGGATATAGGGTATAAGGAACAAGGAAGAACCATGCGTGCTATTCCCGCTGAAACTGCTTTGATTGCAGCCACACACGGTGTCTGTATCATTAAACCCAATGGACTTACTTTGGCTCTTATCTTCCTGGCTTCAGGACGCTTAATACACTGACCACTCTTCTAAAGGTAGCCTTTTCTCTTGGTCTCAGATTCTCTTATTGTTAGATATGTGATCTTAGGCAAATTAATTGAATTACTTGGGCCTCAGTTTCATCACTTGTAGAATGGGGATAATATTGTACCTACACATAGTTGTGATCATTAAATGAGATGCTGTATGGGAATTACTTAGCACAGTGCCTTCCACAGAGTTAATTCACAGTAAATGTTAGTTAGCTACAGCATCATCTTTATAGTCATCAGTATTGCCATTCTGGGACAACACTTTCCTTGACCTCTCCTGTCTCTGGTTACTGCTCCTTCTGGGTCTTCTTTGCCAGTTCTTTTTCTTCTGAATGTTCATCTCTAACTGTTGACGTTCCTCAGGGCTCTGACATCTTCTTTCCTCATTGTGCACATTTTATTAGGCGTTTTCATTTACTCCCTGTCTTCAGTTCCATCCATACACAATTAACTTCCCTAATTCTACCCATCAGCACAATTCTCTTTCCTGAGCCCCAGTACTATATGTCTACTTGCTTATCATCTTCATTTGGATGGCTGTGTCCCAGGCACGTTCACAATGTCAAAAACTAAACTTCTCTTTTTTCCCAAACTTAAGCCTCCCTACTTGTTCCCTAGCTTAGTACATGGTACCACTATTTGCCCAGTTGCCTGAGCCAGAACTAGAGTCCTCCTAAATTGCTCCCTCCACCTCATGCCCTGTATCAGTCTTTTGCGTAGATTTCTAAAATCATCTCCTAAGTAGTCTCACTACCTCTGGTCTTATGTCACCCCCACTCATTCTCTACATTTCAGTTGTTGTTGTTAGGTGCCGTCGAATTGGTTCCAACTCATAGCGACCCTATAGGACAGAACAGAACTTCCCCATAGGGTTTCCAAGGAGCGGCTGGTGGATTTGAACTGCCGACCTTTTGGTTAGCAGCCGAGCTCTTAACCACTGTGCCACCAGGGCTCCGTTTCAGTTCTAGTAATCTTAAATTTGCAGATCTTACGTTATTCTCCTTCAGTTACTTCCCTATCCTTTTAAGATGAAGTTTCAAATTCTTATAATGAACGGCTTCTAAGATTTGCTTCTGCCCACTTCTTCAGCCTTATCATCTTCCCCCAGCCGCACTGCTCTTCTTTCATAACCTTCAATGTGCTACACTCATTCTTATCTCAGGGCCACCGCTCATATTGTTTTCTCTGTCCAGAGCACTTCTTTCCTCGTTCTTAATTTGGATAATGCAGTCTTATCCTTTAATTAGTTTAAATGTTGCTCTCTCTAGGAAGTCTTTTTCATACTCCAAACCAGACTCCTTCCCTCTGTTCTGTAGGATCTTATTTCTTCTTTGTCCCTCTTCAATCCTTATTGCACTTGTTTAATAATATCTTTCTTTCTCACCAGTACGTAAGCTTCATGGTGGCATGGACCATGGTATCTTGTTTCTCGTTTTGTTGTCAGCATCTCTTTGTTAAGTAGAGTAAGGAATGAATGCAGCCTATGCTTGCCCAGTTGGGGAATGAGAGCTCTTCTATTAGAGTTTCGCTTGTTTTTATCATAATCTTTCAGGATAAGAAAAGGGGAAGAGCTTAGGTTTACTACAGTGTTTAACTTTCAGGGCAGGGAGGAGGGAAGCAACATCAGAGCTGGTGGTGACTATAGCAAGGAGGGTTGAAATCTCTTTTCTCTGATGGGAGCGACATTGAGAATTACCAGGGCGGTGTCGTTAATATTTCCGAGGTTTGACTGTCTTTTTCAAGAGTCAGCCACAGCAGTACTTCCCCAGTCATTTGTAAGCTAGACATAAACATTATCATGGCCCCCCTGCTAAGGGTGGCTTCCAGTGTCAGAACTGCTTGCCATAACTACCTGTTTGAGCCATATATGTCCTGTGCTGGTTATTAAACTCTCAATACTTTATGACCTACCTGCTCTCTGGCTTTTATTCCTCCTATGTAGAATCCTAGTGGATTCTAGTTGGATTTCCTTTCACTAACTTGCAGGAACAGTGTTTGAATGTAAGATGAGTTGGTAGGTGGCCTTTTCTTCAATATATGCTCTCCATACTTTAGCAGAAGTTTTTCAAAGTGGGTTTGTCTTCCTTTAGTTTCCAGTGCTGATGAAAGTTTTCCTCTATTTTTATATTCTTTTCATCATTTTGATGGGAACTGGTGGGAATCTGGTTGAGGGAGAACATGAATGAGTTTTGAAAGATATTTGTATTGCCACTTTGCCTTCTTGTGTGTGTGTGTGTGCACAGGTACACAAGTGTGCATTTTTCTCTTTCTCTAACTTTTTTTAAACTCTCTGTGCCATTTGTTTTGTAACTCTATATGAGCCATTATTTAATAGATGTGTTTAAATCATTTATATTTTATGCCATCATGGATGTATTTGATTTTACTCCTTGTCATGTTATTTTATTCTGTTTTTATGATTTTTCCCCTGGTTTTTAATATATTGCCATATGATTTCTATGTTTTATTTGCTTTTATTTTTCATAGGACTTTTAAAGGTTGACATCTTAATTTAGGTTCTGTGGCTTAAAAAAATATTTAAAAACGTTCTTGAGCCTGAAATAATCAAATTAAAAATAAATGATACAACAGAGTTTGACTCTTTTCTGCAGGAGGAATTTAGAATTCTTTTACCTTTTTTCTGCTCTGGCTTTATTAACTAAAGTGGGGCCTGTAGCTCCACATGATTATTATTTAATTATTATTATTGTATTATATGCTCTCCCTATAAAATTTTTTATTGTTGTAAAAATAATAGCACAGCATTTGCTATTTCTACATTTTTTGTGCATACAATTCCTTGAGACCAATTACATCAGTTGTATCGTACAACCATCAGTGTTATCCGTTGCCAAATTTTCCATCACCATAAACAAAATTCACTTCTTCCCAAACAACGATTTCCGTCTTTCCTTCTCCCTCTCTTGCCCCTGGTAACCACTATTAAACTCTGATCTCTGTACTTTTGCCTATTCTCGATATTTCATATTAGTGAGATAATATAATGTTTATCCTTTTGTGATTGATTTATTTCACTCAGCACAACGTTTTCAAGGTTAATTCATGTGGTAGTTTGTATCAGGACTTCCTTTCACTTTACGGCAGTGTAATGTTCCATTGTTTGTGTACACCACATATGTTCTCTCTTTTAAGGATTATTTTTATGTTTTGCTTTTACTTATATAACAACAATCAGTGATTACCACCACACCTTTTATAACTTCATCATTCTTAAAGATATTTTGATTCATATGTCACTTGACTAAAGTCCATCCTTAGGTTGAAAGCCCTTCCATCATCTGAGGAAATTAAAGAGTATTATATGATATGTTAACTC
Source organism: Dugong dugon (assembly GCA_030035585.1). Lineage (NCBI taxonomy): Eukaryota > Metazoa > Chordata > Mammalia > Sirenia > Dugongidae > Dugong > Dugong dugon. The sequence continues at coordinate 20,517,160 of CM057465.1, forward strand.
TATCTTGCAAAACAGCATTTAGTTGATAAGAGAATTTTAAAAATAATAATCATGGGGCTAGAAAATATCTGAAGAGTAACCTGAATGCAAGTAATAGTTTAATTTTGGAATATAAAAAGTTGCTAGTATTCTGTATGGAAGAAGAACCTAGGAACAATGGAATTTACTGACATTTGGATGACAAATTAATATCAGTCTCAACATTACTGCTGTAACATTGTAGATAATTCTCAGGGTCATGATGCAGGATTAGTTATAAGTCTTAGAACAGTTTTATCTTTAAATGAGTGATGTTTGCAGATTTTAATTGAATGGAAACTATCTTTTAACTCCTATTGGGCTGTTCAGATTGGAGTTGATCATAAGTTTATCAAATTCATATTTTATCAGTGCATTTCCTGCATGCATCCATAATGTTATATCACTCTATATGATTGATTGACTGAAACAGTTGATTGCAAAACTCGAAAATTTTCTTTTTGGTCAAATGTAGTTTTTTTTTTATTGTACTTCAGGTGAAGGCTTACAGAACAAATAGTGTCTCATGAAACAGTAGTACACATATTGTTTTTATGGCTTTGGTTAACAACCCCACAACATATAAACCCTCTCCCTTCTTGACCTTTTTTTTTTTTGGTGAAAATATACATAGCCAAAGATACACCATTTCAAAAATTTCTACATGCACAGTTCAGTGACATCGACTATGCTCTTCCAATTGTGCTGCTATTCTCACTTTAGAGGAAGGCTTACAGAACAAAATAGTTTCTCATTTAACAGTTACTACACATGTTGCCCTATGACAATGGTGAACAACCTCACAACACATCAACAGTATCCTTACTAAACCTTGGGTTCCCTATCACCAGCTTTCCTGTCCCCTTCTGCCTTCTGGCCCTTATCCCTGGACTGCTGTGCCTCATTAGTCCCATTTGGTTTTATGGGGCTGTCCACTCCCCGGCTGAATGGTGAACCTCGGAAATGACTTCACCACTGAGCTAAAAGGGTGTCTGGGGGCCATACTCTCGGGGTTTCTCCAGTCTCCTTTAGACCAGTAAATCTGGTCTTTTTTTGTGTGTTAGAATTTTGTTCTACATCCTTCTCCAGCTCTGTCCAGAACCCTCTGTTGTGATCCTGGTCAGAGCAGTCAGTGGTGGTAGCCGGGCACCATCTAGCTGTACTGGACTCAGTCTGTGGAGGCCTTGGTAGCTGTGGTCCATTAGTCCTTCAGACTAATCTTTTCCTTGTATCCTGTTCTCTTCATTCTCCCTTGCTCCTAAAGGGATGAGACCAGTGGAGTATCTTAGAAGGCTGCTCACAGGCTTTTAAAACCCCGGATGCTACTCACCAAGGTAGACTGTAGAACATTGTCTTTATAAACTGTGTTATGCCAGTTGAGCTAGATGTTCCCCGAGACTATGGTCCCCACAGCCCTGCACCCAGCAATTCAGTCCTTCAGGGAGTTTGGATATGTCTATGGAGCTTCCATGACCTTTCCTTGTACAAGTTGTGCTGGTTTCCCCTGTATTGTGTACTGTCTCACCCTTCACCCAAGATACCACTTATCTGTTGCCTATTAGTATCCCCCCCGCCATCCCTGGTAACCAACAAAGATTGTTACATTTTGTGTGTGAACTTTTTCATGGGTTTTTACAGTAGAGGTCTCATACAATATTTGTCCTTTTGTGATTGACTTATTTCACTTAGCATAATGTTCTCCAGTTGCATCCATGTTATGAGATGCTTCACAGATTCATCATTGTTCTTTCTCATTGCATAGTACTCCATTGTGTTTATGTACCATAGTTTGTTTATCCATTCATCTGTTGATGGGCACCTACGTTGTTTCCATCGTTTTGCTATTGTGAACAATGCTGCCATGAACATAGGTGTGCATATGTCTATTCGAGTGATGACTCTTATTTCTCTAGGATATATTCCTAGGAGTGGGATTGCTGAATCGAATGGTATGTCTATTTCTAGCTTTCTGAGGAAGCGCCATATCATTTTCCAAAATGGTTGTATCATTTTGTATTCCCACCAGCAGTGTGTAAGTGTTCTGATTGACCCGCAGCCCCTCGAACATTTGTTATTTCCAGTGTTTTTGATTCATGCGAGTAATGCCGGGGTGAGATGGTATCTCATTGTGGTTTTAATTTGCATTTCTCTAATGGCTAGTGATCGCGAGCATTTCCTCATGTGTCTGTTGGCCATTTGAATGTCTTCTTTGATGAAGTGTCCATTTCCTTTGCCCATTTTTTAATAGGATTGTCTTTTTGTAGAGGTGCTGGATTTTCTTGTAGATTATGGAGATTAAACCTTTGACTTGTACTGTCCAAAAATTTTTCCCAGTCTGTAGGTTCTCTTTTTACTCTTTTGGTGAAGTCTTTTGAAGAGCATAGGTGTTTGATTTTTAGAAGATCCCGGTTATCTAGATTATCTTTTGGGGTTTGTAGGTTGATGGTTATAGTTTGTATCCTGTTAATGCCATGTATTAACGCCTGTAGTGTTGGTCCTATTTTTTCTTCTATGAACTTTATAGTTTTAGGCTTTATATTCAGGTCTTTGATCCATTTTGTAGTAGTTTTTGTATACGGTGTGAGGTATGGGACCTGTTTCATTTTTTGCAGATGGATATCCAGTTTTGCCAGCACCATTTGTTAAAAAGACTGTCTTTTCCCCATTTGATGGACTTTGGGTCCTTGTAGAATATCAGGTGACTGTAAGTGGATGGATTTACATCTGGGTTCTCAATTCTGTTCCATTGGGCAATGTATCTGTCGTTGTACCAGTACCAGGCTGTTTTGACTACTGTAGCTGTATAGTAGGTTCTGAAGTCAGGTAGTGTGAGTCCTCCAACTTTATTCTTCTTCTTCAGTAGTGCTTTACTTATTCAGGGCTTCTTCCCTTTCCATATAAAGTTAACGGTTAGTTTTTCCATCTCTTTGAAGAATGTTGTTGGTATTTGGATCGGGATTGCATTGTATTTGTAAATTGCTTTGGGTAGAATTGTCATTTTCACAGTGTTGCGTTTGCCTATGCATGAGCATGATATGTTTTTCCATTTATGTAGATCCCTTTGGGTTTCTTGCAGTAGTGTTTTGTAGTTTTCTTTGTGTAGGCCTTTCACATCCCTGGTTAGATTTATTCCTAAGTATTTTATCTTTTTAAGGCTATTTTAAATGGTATTGTTTTTCTGATTTCCTTTTCATCATTCTACTTATTGGGGTATGGGAATCTAACTGATTTTTGTATGTTTATCTGTATCCTCCTATTCTGCTGAATCTTTCTGTTAGTTCCAGTAGATTTCTCGTGGAGTCTGTAGGGTTTTCTACGTATAGTATCATATCATCTGCAAACAGGGACAGTTTAACTTCTTCATTAGCAATTTGGATACGCTTTATTTCTTTTTCTTGCCTTATTGCTCTAGCTAGAACTTCCAGCACAGTGTTAAATAGGAGTGGTGATAAACGGCATCCTTGTCTTGTTCCTGTTTTCAGCGGGAATGTTTTCATCCTCTCTCCATTAAGAATGATGTTGGCCATTAGTTTTGCATAGATGCCCTTTATTATGTTGAGAAATTTCCCTTCTATACCTATTTGATTGAGAGTTTTTATCAGGAATGGGTGTTGGACTTTGTCAAATGCCTTTTCTGCATCATTGGGATGATCATGTGATTCTTTTCTTTCCTTTTATTTATGTGGTGGATTATGTTGATTGACTTTCTAATGTTGAACCATCCTTGCATACCTGATATGAATCCTACTTGGTCATGGTGTATTATTTTTTTGATATGATGCTGAATTCTATTGGCTAGAATTTTGTTGGGAATTTTTTCATCTATAGTCATGAGAGATATTGGTGTGTAATTTTCTTTTTTTGTGACATCTGTGCCTGGTTTTGGTATTAGTGTTATGGTGGCTTCATAGAATGAATTTGGAAGTGCTCCTTCCTTTTCTATGCTCTGAAATAGCTTGAGTAGTACTGGTACAAGCTGTTCTGTAAATGTTTTGTAAAATTCTCCAGTGAAGGTATCTGGGCTGGGGCTTTTTTTGGTTGGGAGTTTTTTTATTACCTTTTCAATCTCTTCTCTTGTTATGGGTCTGTTCAGATTTTCAACATCACTTTGTTGTAGTTGGGTAGGTAGTGTGCTTCTAGAAATATATCCATTTCCTCTAGGTTTTCAAATTTGTTGGAGTATAGTTTTTCATAATATTCTGTTACAATCCTGTTTATTTCAGTTGGGTCTGTTGTAATGTCCCCCGTTTCATTTCTTGTTTGGGTTATTTGCATCCTCTCCTGTTTTTCTTTTGTCAGCTGGCCAGTGGTTTGTCGATTTTGTTGATTCTTCAAAGAACCAACTTTTGGTTTTGTTGATTCTTTCTATTGTTTTTCTGTTCTCTATTTCATTCATTTCTGTTCTGATCTTTACAGTTTCCTTTCTTCCAGTGGCTGTGGGCTTTTTTTTTTTTTTTGCTGTTCTCTTTTTGTTTGAATTCTGTAGTTAATGTTTCGATTTTGTCTCTTTCTTCTTTTTTGATATGTGCATCTATTGCTATTAATTGTCCTCTGCAGACTGCCTTTGCTGTGTTCCAAAGGTTTTGGTATGATGTGTTTTCATTCTCATTTGATTCTAGGAAAATTTTTTATTCCATCTCTGATTTCTTTTATTACCCAGTGATGTGTCAGCAGGGTATTATTGAGTTTCCATGTAATTGATTTTTTTTCCTTGCTCTTTCTGTTGTTAATTTCTACCTTGGTGGCATTGTGGTCAGAGAAGATACTTGGAATTATCTCAGCATTTTGGATCTTGTTGAGGATTTCTCTGTGGCCTAAGATGTGGTCTGTTCTGGAGAACGTTCCATGTGCATTGGAAAGGAGTGTGTACTTTGCAGCTGTTGGATGGACTGTTCTATATATGTCAGTAAGATCAAGTTGACTGATTGTGCCCTTTAGGTCTTCTGTGTCTTTGCTGAGTTTCTTTTTAGTTGTGCTGTCCTTTACTGAAAGTGGTGTGTTGACGTTTTCTACTATTACTGTGGCACCGTCAGTTTCTCTTTTCAGTGTTGTCAGGGTTTGTTTTATGTATTTTGGAGCCCTGTAATTGGGGGCATGGATGTTTATTATGGTTACGTCTTCATGATAGATCGTCCCCTTAATCGTTATATAGTGTTCCTCTTTGTTTTTTATGGTGGATTTTGTTTTAAAGTTTATCTTATCTGAGATTAGTATTGCCACTCCTGCTCTTTTTTGGTAGTTGTTAGCTTGCTATATATTTTTTCCAACCTTTGACTTCTAATAAAGTCACATTGTTGATTCTAAGGTGTGTCTCTTGTAGACAGCATATTGACGGATCCTGTTTTCTTATCCATTCTGTTACTCTCCGTCTCTTTATGGGTGCATTGAGTCCATTTATATTCTGTGTAATTATTCATAGATGTAAGTTTGTTGCTGTCATTTTGTAGTGCTTTTTTTTTTTGTGATGCTGACATTTTCTTTGTTCTTCTTACTCCTTTGTGTTGAGTTACTTTTGTTTGTGGTTTTTTCTTTTTTCTTTTTCATTTCTTTTGTTTTTGTAGGCTTTGTTTTTGCTGAGACTTTGGTTTTCCTCTTTATTTTTATGAGTATGTTTGTTAGCTTTTTTTGTGGTTATTGTGAATTTTACCCCTATTTTTCTAGTTTTGAAGCAGTCTATCATTACTAGGTATTGCTTTGCGTTCCTCTCCATTAGAAAGTTCTATACCTATGCTGTTTATTCCCTCTTTTATTGTTTTGATGTTTTTGTCATTTATTGATTAACTGGTTTGATTCCCTATTGTATTTCTTTTGGTTTTGGATAGTCCTTGAGAGTTCATTTCCTAGATTGGTATCTGGCTGGTACGATCCTGCGTCCTAGATTCTGCCTGTGAGGTGAAGTTGTTCTCAGATCGAAGAACTCCTTTAATCTTGTAAGTTTGGTTAGGCTTTTACATATTCCCTTAATTTCTGTTTAGCTGGAAATGACTTAATTTCACCATCACATTTGAACTAGCGTTTTCCAGGATATGTTATTCTTGATTGGCAATTTTTTTCTTTCAAGATTTTATTTATGTCATCCCATTGCCTTGCTTGCGTGGTTTCTGCCGAATAATCTGAGCTTGGTGTTATTGTTTCTCCTGTGTATGTGACTCCTTGTTTTTCACGAGCTGCTCTCAGGATTCTTTGTCTTTGGTTTTGGCGAGTGTGAATATGATATGCTTTGGTGATTTTTTTTTGGGGTCTCTTCTATATCGGGTTCGTTGAGCTTCTTGGATGGCCAGCTTTTCACCTTTCATGATATTGGGTAAGTTTTCAGTCAGTAGTTTTTCAATGATCCTCTCTGTGTTTTCTGTTTTCTCCCCCTGTTCTGGAACTCCCATCAATTGTAAATTTTTGCTTTTGATTGTGTCCCACATAACTCTCAGGGTCTCTTCATTTGTCTTTGTTCTTTTTTCTGAGTTTTTCTCAAGCAGAGTTGTATCCAAGTGTTTGTCTTCAATTCCACTGATCCTGTCTTCCACGGTTTCAAATCAGCTTCTCAGCCCTTCTATGACATTGTCCATTTCTGAAATCTTGTTGTTTATCTTTTGGATTTCTAGTTGTTGTTTTTGTGCGATTTCTAGTTGTGAATTTATTTTGGCATTCTGTTGCTGCATTATTTTTCTGAATTCTTCCAATTTTTTCTCTGTCTTTTCCATGAATTTGTCTATTTTTTCCTCATTTTTGTCTGTATGCTTCAGCTCTTGGAGAATTCTGAGTATTAGAGATTTGAATTCCCTATCAGGTAGTTCTAGTGCCTTTTCTTCCACTGGAAAGTCATCTTGTGTTTTATTTTGGACGCCTACCATCCTGTCCTGTTTTTGTAAATGTTTTGATATTGTCTGCTGTCTTCGGGGCATTCAGTAGTTATTTTTCTCGTTTATTGATTGTAGATTTGTTTGTTTTGCCCTTTTTTTAAAATTTGGCTATGTCTGAGCAGGCGAGCTGTGTGTTTTTTGTTGTATGCTCGTCTGTGGGTATGATACTTTTCATCTTTTTCTGCAGTTGGCAGAGTCAGTCACTCAGATATGGTACGATAGAGTAGGTTTAGCTGAAGAGGAGTTACTGGGACGGTTTGTTTGTGGCACTTACTACAGCCACCAGAGCAGGTCGGTAATCAGTGTAGGGCAGGTTCCAGTAGGCCTTGTCTATGCTGCTGGGTGGTGTGATGTTAAGCACGTGGTGCAGGTAGGCAGGATGTAGCGGGGAGATTATGTGTGGAGCCAAGATGGATATGGAAGAGAAGAGAGAGGCACAGGAGCCAAAAACATACAAACAAAAAAGAATGGTAGGAGAGCTTGCCGTTGGAGGAGAGATGAGCGGCTATGAAATGGAAAAAAGGGGAACAGAAAGGAAAAAAAAAATGAATAAAGATCGGAAAGGGAAGAGAACAGCAAAGTTCCCAGGGATCCCACCGGTGCGGCTATGAGGTCTGGGGAAGTTGTTGTCAGGTGTTGCAGTACAGCCTGGCTAGAAGGCGTAGAGGTATGCAACGCCAGATATTCAGAGAACTGAAAGAAAAGGAGAATATAGAGAGACGAGAAACTGAGTAATGAAGAAAGACAGAAAGGGAAAAAAAAGGATAAGGAAACAAAAGAAGTTAAAAAAAAAAAGAACAAGAAAGGCCTCCCAAAAAACAGAAAAAAAAAAAATCAGCAAGAAAGAAATGCTCTGAGGGATTCCTCTGCACGTCTGTGCAACCCGAGGGGGTAGGTTCTAAGCCACGCAGCACCGCCTGGCCAGAACGGGCTCCCATCTCAAGAAAAGGAAAAGAAAACAAACGAACGAACAAAAGCCCCCGGATCCCACCAGTATGACAGCACAGACCGGGAAACAGCTCCACACTCGAAGGGAGCTCCACAGCTCCTCAGGAAGAAGCAAAGATGGCACACGGAGCCAGGTATTTGAGCAAAAATAGAGGGAGGTGGTGAGAGGTAAGGAAGAAATCAAAAGAAGTGGAAAAAAAGCAATGGCAGCAGCCAAAAAATGGCACTCAGAGAGCCAGCTAGTGTGGGCTGGTGGAATCCAAGCAACCGGTGCTTCCCAGACAAGAGACTGTGTCCACAGGAAGCAGAGGAGGCCGAGTATGGGTGAAAAAGGGTAGGGGGTGGGAAAGCGTATATCACAAATTACCACAGCTCCGCAGCTCCTCAGGAAGAAGCAAAGATGGCGCACAGAGCCAAGTGTTTGAGCGAAAGGAGGGGGAGGTGGTGAGAGGTAAGGAAGAAATCAAAAGAAGTGGAAAAAAGCAACACCAGCAGCCAACAAATGGCACTCAGAGAGCCGACCCATTCAGGTGGGTGGAATACAAGCAGCTGGTGTTTCCCAGACGAGAGACTGTGGCCTCGGGAAGCAGAGGAGGCATGGTGGGGATGAAGAAGGGTGGGCGGTGGGAAAGCGTATATTGCAAATTAGCAGTTGTTTTGTCTCCTGCTGGAAGCTCCGTGAAGCTCCTTTCTCGTACCCCCTTTTTGCTGGTCTCCGATAGGAGTCCAAGATGGTGGATCCATGCTGCGTTAGCTGATGGGGACCTCTGCATGAATCTCTCCTCGCTCTACGTCTGTGTCAGTTTTCTCACTCCATTTGGTGCTTGGCTGAGATTTTTATCTCTTCATTTGATGTTTTAGGATTTCAGGATTGTTGCTTTCTCTGTTCGGCTTAGTTTTTCAGATCTTTGCTGTGGAGGGACAGCGTGGTGCTTCTGCCTAGAGTCCCATTTTGCCAGAAGTCGTATAATTTTTTTTTTTTGTTAGTCAAGAAATAAAACATAATTGCCGAAATAGAAATGTTACTGTTAGCAATGCTGCCTGTTAGACAATCATGTCAAACTTACCCTGTCCAAAACTAAACTCATTAAACCCTCTTCCCTTCACAGCACACACACACATTTTCTCTTTCACACTTTCTCTTGCTTTTGTTTCTTAATAAGGGAAGTAAAATACACTGAGCACTCTGCTAAATACTTTCAGAAACATCTCATTTAATCCCTTTAAAACTTAATGAAGTAGGTGTTATGAACATTATGCAGATAAAGAAACAGGATCAGAGAGAATAATTTGCTCAAGATTTACCAGCTGGTTTAGTGATGGGAGCAGAATTTGAATCCAGATCTACTTTTCCCTAAACCACATTGTGTAGATAGCAATATCGGACTCTAGTCCAATGGGAGCTGGAACATTATGCACATAGATGGTGTCTTAGTCATCTAGTGCTGCTGTAACAGAAATACCCCAAGTGGATGGCTTTAACAAACAGAAGTTTATTCTCTACAGTCTAGTAGGCTAGAAGTCCAAATTCAGGGCATCAGCTCCAGGGGAATGTTATCTCTGTTGGCTCTGAAGGAAGGTCCTTGTCATCAATCTTCCCCTGGACTAGGCGCTTCTCAGGTGCAGGAAGCCTGGGTCCAAAGGACATGCTCTGCTCCCAGTGCTTCCTTCTTGGTGATATGAAGTCCCCAACTCTCTGCTTGTCTCCCTTTCCTTTTATCTGTTGTAAGATGAAAGACAGTATAGTACAGGACACACCCCAGAGAACCTCTCTTTATGTTGGATCAGGGATGTGACCTGAGCAAGGGTGTTATATCCCATCCTAATCCTCTTTAACCACAGGCAGAGATTATGATTTATAACACTTAGGAAAATCACAAAATGGAGGACAACAACACAATACAGGGAATCATGGCCTAAGTTGACACATATTTTGGGGGGACACAATTCAATCCATGACAGATGGGGAAAACAAAGGAAGTGCCATTTGAGTTCAGTTCTATTAAAACACTTATTAAGCCTTTTTTTTTTTGAACAGAGATGAAAAACCATTGAGTACTCTCAAGGGGTTTATAGGAGAGGCAGACATAAAAAAATAAAATTCTAACATTAAATAATAACAGGTACCAAAGTATGGAGGCAGAATTGATTCATTTTCTAATGGAAGATTTGGGGAGAAGGAAGTGGGGAGCAGCAGTGAGGGGAAGTTTCTCAGAGGAGGTGACACCTAAAATGGGCTTTGAAGATTAAAGAAAAAATAAGAGTTTACTCTTCGTATTGTATAGAGGGAAGAAAGGCCTGGTAATCTCCTTCTGAAAATCAGCCAATGAAAACTCTTGTCAGTCGCAACAGTCTGATCCGCAGCTGATCATGAGGATGGTGCAGGATGAGGCAACGTTGAGTTCCATTGTGCATGGGGTCGCCATGAGTTGGGGCCAACTCAATGGCATCTAACAACAACATAATATAGAGGATATAGGTGATGTGCTCAGGTTAGAAAAGATGTGTGGGGAACTACAAGTAGTTGGCTGTTATCAGAACATAATGTTTATTCAACAAATACTGGTGCACCAATTAAGTGCTTGGCTGCTAACCAAAAGGTTGGCGGTTCAAACCCACCAAGTGGCTCTGTGGGAGAAAGACCTGACGATCTGCTTCCATAAAGATTACAGCCAAGAAAACCCTATGGGGCAGTTCTTCTCTGTCACATTGGGTCACTAGGAGTCGGAATTGACTCAGCAGGGCCCCCAGCACCAACAGTAACACTAAAGATTAGGTACTGTGTGATGTACTGGAGACCGAGTAAAATATGAGAGTTAAAGGAATGTTGAGGGCGTGTTGAATCTTAGTTTCTGCTGGAACAAAAATTCTCAAATCTCAATGGTTGGAAATGATGAAAATTTATTTCTTGCCTACACTACTTGTTCATTGTGGGACAGATGGGACTCTATTCCATGGCTCCTTACTCCAGGATCATGGTTATAGAGCAGCTACTATTGAATTACAGAGCTTTGCTGGTCACTATTGCAGAGAGAGAGAAAGATCTGGAGGGTCTCACATCAAAATTAAGTGCTCTGGCTTGGAAGTGATACATACCATTTTTGTCTACAACTTATAGCCCAGAAGTAGTCACACGATCCCATCCAACTACAACGGGGCCGGGAAGTGCAGTCTTTTATGTGCCTAGAAAAACAAACAAACCTGTTGCCGTTGAGTCAATTCCAACTTATAGCGACCCTGTGGGACAGAGTAGGACTACCCCATAGGGTTTCTAAGGAACAGATGGTGGATTTTAACTGCTGACCGTTTGGTTTGCAGCTGAGCTCTTAACCACTGCACCACCTGGTGCCCGGAGAGTAGAGAAACAAAATACTAAATAGCACTACTGACTACCACACAAAGTAATGCCTACCTTAGGGTTGGTATCAGGATTAAATGAGATCACACACACACACATACATACACACACATCACATGACTTTGTACAGGTGTTCAACAAATGATTATCAATAATAATATCAACGTAGTAAGGTGTACATATGCAAAATATTTAAATAATAAAGTGGGACTAAAAATGCGTTCTTATTAGGCTCTAAGGCTGCAGCATAATGCATATAAGAGTGTCTTTAATTATAACATACTGTGCGAAAGCAAGGAGTCCTGGTGGCAGAGGGGTTAAATGCTTGGCTGTTAACCTCAATGTCAGTGGTTCGAACCTACCAGCTGTTCCGAGGGAGAAAGACGTGGCAGTTTGCTTCCGTAAAGATCTATCTAAAGATCTATCTAAAGATCTTGGAAACTCTATGGGGCAGTTCTACTCTGTCCTGTAGGCTCACTATGAGTTGGAATTCAGATTGACAGCAATGAGCTTGGTTTGTTTTTTGGTGCAAATGCAAGTTGATGTTATTACCCAATAGATATTAGAAGATGACAGCATTAGAGCTTGGTTCAAGGTTGGACCTATATCTTTGTAGTTATCTATCAAGAAGTGATGGTTGAAGTTGTAAGAATGGGTGAAGATTGACAAGAAAGAGATCAAGAAAAATAAAAGGTGTGAAGGGGTAGCTGTGGAGCATAATTACAGTTTGGGAATTAGAAAGAAATATTATGAGATAGAAAAGTGATTTCCAGAAAGAGAGGAAGAAAATGATACTGTGTAGTAATGTAGAGAAGTCCAAAGAATGTTTTCTTTTTAATTTTTTTCCCATACAAAAATTTATGTATACATTGTTATGTGACCTTAATTGCTTTCCCCATACTGTGACAGCACACTCCTCCTTTCCACCTCTGATTCCCCATGTCCATTCAACCAGCTCCTAACCCTCTCTGCCTTCCCATCTCAACTCTGGAAAGAAGCTTCCCATTTAGTTTCTTGTATTTGCTTGAGCTAAGAGGCACACTCCTCATGAGTATCACTTTATGTCCCATAGTCCAGTCCAATCCCTGTCTGAAGAGCTGGCCTTGGAAATTCTTTTAGTTCTGGGCTGACAGAGAATCCAGGGGCCATGCTTTTCAGGGTTCCTCCAGTCTCAATCAGACCATTAAGCCTGATCTTCTTACTAGAATTTGAGTTCTTTACCCCACCTTTCTCCTGCTCCATCCGGGATGCTCTGTTGTGTTCCCTGTCAGGGTGGTCATCGGTGGTAGCTGGGCACCATCTAGTTCCTCCTGTCTCAGGCTAATGAAGTCTCTGGTTTTTGTGGCTCTTTCTGTCTCTTGGGCTAATACTTTCCTTGTGTCTTTGGCGTTATTCATTCTGTTTTACTCCAGGTGGTTTGGACCAATTGATGCATCTTAGACGGCCGCTTGCAAGCTTTTAAGACCCCAGATGCCACTCACCAAAGTAGGATGCAGAACATTTTCTTAATTAGCTTTCTATGCCAGTTGACCTAGATGTCCCCTGAAAACATGGTCCTCAGACCCCTACCCCTGCTACTCTGTCCCTCAAAGTGTTTGATTGTGTTTGGGAAACTTCTTAGCTTTGGTTTAGTCCAGTTGTGCTGACTTCCCCTGTAGTGTGTGCTGTCCTTCCTTTCACCTAAGATAATTCTTATCTACTATCTAGTTAGTAAATAACCCTCACCCTCCCTCCCCACCCTTGTAACCATCAAAGAATGTTTTCTTCTGTGTTTAAACCTTTTCTTGAGTTCTTATAATAGTGGTCTTATACAACATTTGTTTTTCTGTGACTGACTAACTTCATTCAGCATAATGACCTTCAGCTTCCTCCATGTTATGTTTCACGGCTTCATTGTTGTTCTTTATTGTTACATAGTATTCCATTGTGTGGATATACCATAATTTGTTTATTATCTATTCGTGTGTTGATGGGCACCTAGGTTGTTTCCATCTTTTTGCTATTTTGAACAGTGCTACACTGAACGTTGGTGTGCATATATCTATTCATGTGACGGCTCTTAGTTCTCTAGGATATATTCCAAGGAGCGGGATAGCTGGATCCTATGGTACTTCTATTGCTAGCTTTTTAAGGAAGTGCCAAATCGATTTCCAAAGTGGTTGTACCATTTTACATTCCCACCAGTAGTGTATAAGTGTTCCAGTCTCTCCACAATCTCTCCAGCATTTATTATTTTGTGTTTTTTGGATTAATGCTAGCCTTGTTGGAATGAGATGATGTCTCACTGTAATTTTGATCTGCATTTCTCTAATGGATAATGATCGTGAGCATTTCTTCATGTGTCTGTTAGCCACCTGAATATCTTCTTTGGTGAAGTGCCTGTTCTTATCCTTTGTCCATTTCTTAATTGGGTTATTTGTCTTTTCGTGGTTGAGGTTTTGCAGTGTCTTGTAGATTTTAGAGACTAGCTGCTGAGCAGATTTATCGTAGCCAAAAATTTGTTCCCAGCCTATAGGTTGTGAAGTCTTTTGATGAGCATAAGAGTTTCACTTTTAGGAGCTCCCAATTATCTAGTATCTCTTCTGGTGTTTTTGCATTGTTACTTACGGTTCGTATTGTGTTTATACCATTTATTAGAGCTCCTAGTGTTGTCGCTATTTTTTCTTCCATGATCTTTATCGTTTTTGATTGATGCATTTTGAGTTAGTTTTTGTACATGGTACGAGGTATGGGTCTTGTTTCAGTTTTTTGCAGATGGATATCCAGTTATACCAGCACCATTTATTAAAGAGACTGTCCTTTCCCCAGTTAACTGGCTTTGGGCCTTTGTCAAATATCAGCTGCTCATAGGTGGTTGAATTTATGTCTGGATTCTCAATTCTGTTCCATTGGTCTATGTATCAGTTGTTGTACCAGTACCAGGCTGTTTTGACTACTGTGGCGGTATGTTAGGTTCTAAAATCAGGTAGTGTGAGGCCTCCCACTTTGTTCTTCCTCTTGAGTAATGCTTTACTTATCTGGGGCCTCTTCCCTTTCCATATGAAGTTGGTGATTTGTTTTTCCATCTCATTAAAAAATGCTAGTGGAATTTTGATCGGGATTGCATTGTATGTGTAGATGACTTTGGGTAGAATTGACATTTTCACAATGTTAAGTCTGCCTGTCCATGGACAAGGTATATTTTTCCACTTATGCAGGTCCCTTTGGGTTCCTTGCATTAGTATCTTGTAGTTTTCATTCTATAGATCTTTTACATCTCTGGTTAGATTTATCCTAAGTATTTTATCTTCTTGGGGGCTATTGTAAATGGTATTGATTTAGTGATTTCCTCTTCAAGTTTCTCTTTGTTGTAAAATAATCCAACTGATTTTTGTATGTTTATCTTGTATCCTGAAACTTTGCTGAAATCTTCCAGTAGTTTTCTTGTGGATTCTTTGGGTTTTTCTGTGTATAAGAGCATATCATCTGCAAATAGAGATACTTTGACTTCTTCCCTATCAATTTGGATGCCTTTATTTCTTTTTCTAGCCTAATTTCTCTGGCTAGGATCTCCAGCACAATGTTGAATAAGAGTGGTGAGAAATGACATCCTTGTCTGGTTCCAGTTCTCAAGGGGAATGCTTTCAAAGTCTCTTCATTTAGGATGATGTTGGCTGTTGGCTTTGTATAAATGCTCTTAATTATATTGAGGAATTTCCCTTCTATCCTATTTTGTTGAGGATTTTTATTATGCATGTATGTTGGAGGTTGTCAAACGCCTTTTTTGCATTGATTGATAAGATCATGTGGCTCTTGTCTTTTGTTTTATTTATGTGATGGATTACATTGTCTAATGTTGCACCATTCCTGCATACCTGGTATAAATCTCACTTGTTCATGGTGATTTTTTTTTTTTTTTGATATGTTGCCAAATTCTATTGGCTAGAATTTTGTTGAGGATTTTTGTATCAGTGTTCATGAGGGATATTGGTCTGTAATTTTCTTTTTTTGTGGTGTCTTTGCCTGGTTTTGGTATCAGGTTTATGCTGGCTTCATAAAATGAGTTTGGGAATATTCCATCCCTTTTCTATGCTCTGAAATACCTTTAGTAGTAGTGGTGTTAACTCTTCTGTGAAAGTTTGGTAGAATTCTCCAGTAAAGCCGTCAGGGCCAGGGCTGTTTTTTTGTTGGGAGTTTTTAAATTATCTTTTCAATCTCCTCGTTTGTTATGGGTTTATTTAGTTGTTCTACTTCTGTGTTAGTTTAGGTAGGTAGTGAGTTCTAGAAATTTGTCCATTTTCTCTAGGTTTTCGAATTTGTTAGTGTACAGTTATGATTCTTTTAATTTCAGTTGGGTCTGTTGTGGTATCACCCATCTCATTTCTTATATGGGTTATTTGCTTCCTCTTCTGTTTTTCTTTTGTTAGTTTGGCCAGTGGTTTATCGATTTTGTTGATCTTTTCAAAGAACCAGCTTTTGGTCTTGTTAACTCTTTCAGTTGTTTTTCTATTCTCTGTTTCATTCAATTCTGCTCTAATTCTTATTATTTCCTTTCTTCTGGCACCTGAGGGCTTCTTTTGCTGCTCTGTTTTTACTTGTTCCAGTTGTAGGGTTAATGTTTTGATTTTGGCCCTTTTTTCTTTTTGGATGAATGCATTTATTGCTGTAAACTGACCTCTGAGCACTGCTTTTGTTGTGTCCCAAAGTTTCTGGTAGGATGTGTTTTCATTCTCGTTTGATTCTATGAATTTCTTTATTCCATCCTTAATTTTTTCTATAACTCCGTAGGTTTTGAGCAAGGTACTGTTCAGTTTCCATGTGTTTGATTTTTTTATCCTTGCTTTTTGTGTTGTTGATTTCTACTTTTATGATTTTATTGCCAAAGAGATGCTTTATGATATTTGGATGCTTTGGATTTTGTTGAGGCTTGCTTTATGGCCTAATATGTGGTCTATTCTGGGGAATGTTCTATGTGCATTGGAACAGAAAGTATACTTGGCTGCTGTTGGGTGGAGTGTTCAGTATATGTCTGTGAGATCAAGTTAGTTGAATGTAGCATTTAGCTCTTCCATGTCTTTGTTGAGCTTCTTTTTGGATGTTCTGTTCTCCACTGAAAGTCGTGTGTTGAAGTCTCCTACTACTATTGTGGATCTGTCTATCTCTCTTTTCAGTGCTGTTAGAGTTTGTTTTATGTATTTTGGAGCTCTGTCATTGAGTGTGTAAATATTTTTTATAGTTATGTTCTGCTGGTGTATTGACCCTTTAATCGTTCTATAATGTCCTTCTTTATCCTTTATGGTGGATTTTACTTTGAAGTCTGTTTTGTCAGAGATTAATATTGTCCCTCCTGCTCTTTTTTGATTATTTGGAAAAGACCTAATATCACCATCATATCTGAATGAGAGTTTTGCAGGATATATTAGTCTTGGCTGGCAAATTTTTTCTTTCAAGGTTTTGTATATGTCGTCCTATTGCCTTCTTGCCTGCATGGTTTTTGCTGAATAATCTGAGCTTAGTTTTACTGTTTCTCCTATGTATGTGACTTTTTGTTTTTCTCAAGCTGCTCTCGGGATTCTTTCTTTGGTTTTGGCGAATGTGATTATGACATGCCTTGGTGATTTTCTTTTGGGGTCTATCCTGTATGAGGTTCTTTGAGCTTCTTGGATGGCCAGCTTTTCATCTTTCATCATATTGGGGAAGTTTTCTGTCAGCAGTTCTTCAGTGATCCTCTCTGTGTTTTCTGTTTTCGCCCCTCTTCTGGAACTCCGATCACTTGAAAATTTTTGCTTTTGATTTTATCTCACAGAATTCTCAGTGTCTTTTTATTTTTCTTTGTTCTTTTTTCTGATTTTTTCTCAGAGTTGTATCCAAGTGTTTGTCTTCAGTTACACAGATCCTGTCTTCCACTGTTTCAGATATGCTCCTCAGCCCTTCTGTGGCACTGTCCACTTTTGAAATCTTGTTTATCTTTTCGATTTATAATTGTTGTTTTTGTATGATTTCTAGTTGTGAATTTATTTTGGCATTTTGTTACTGCATTATTCTCCTGAATTCTTCCATTTTTCGGTCTGTATTTTCCATGGATTTGTCTGCCTTTTCCATGAATTTGTCTATATTTGCCTTATTTTTGTCTGCTTTTTGCTTCAACTCTTGGATATCTCTGAATATTAGAGATTTGAATTCCCTATCAGGTAGTTCTAGAGCCTTGTCATCTGGTGTTTTATTTTGGACGCCTACTGGAACCATCCTGTCCTGTCTTTATAAATGTTTTGTTATTGTCTGCTGTCTTTGGAGTATTCAGTATTTATTTTCCTCATTTATTGATTGTAGATTTGTGTCGTCCTGATTTTTTGTTTGGCTGTGTCTCAGCAGGCGGGCTCTGTGTTCTTTGTTGTTTGCTCATCTTTGGGCATGATACTTTTCACCTTTCATTGGCAGGGTCAGTCATTGAGATATGATACAGCAAGGCAGGTCTAGCTGAAGAGGAATTGCTGGGATGAGTTGTTTGTGGCACTACGGCCAACAGGGCAGGCCGGTAATCAGTGTTGGTCAGGTTCTGGTAGTCTGTGCCTGGGCTGCTTGGTGGTGTGATGTTCAGGGCATGCTGCAGGTAGGCAGGATGGAGGGAGGAGACTGTGATGTGTGGAGCTAAGATGGTTATGGGGGAGAGGAGAGAGGAACGGGAACTAAAAACATACAAGCAAACAAAAAAGAGTGCTAGGGGAGCTTGCCATTGGAGTGGAGAGATGAAAGATTGTGAAATAGAGAACAAGAAAAAAGAGAAAAAAAAAGAAAAGAAATGAATAAATAAAAGAAGAAAAGCAAAGCCCCCAGGGATCCCTTTGGTGCAGGTGCGATGTCTGAGGAAGCTGCTTCCAGGCCGTGAAGTACAACCTGGCTAGAAGGAATAGAGTTGTCACTCAGCTCCAAGTATTCAAGGGACAGGAAGAGAAGGGAAGTTTAGAGAGATGAGAAACTGAGTAATGAAAAAAGACAAAAAACGGAAAAGAAAACAAAAAGAACAAGAAAAAACCTCATAGAAAAACAGAAAAAAAAAAAACCTTCCTAAAAAACAAGAAAAAAGAAGTGCTCTCAGGGATCCATCTGCTCATCCACACAAACTGAGGGGGTAGGTCCCAAGCCACACAGTACTGCCCGGCTAGAATAGGCTCCCAATTCGAGAAAAGAAAAAGAAAACAAACAATTCAAAACAACCAGAAAAAGCCCCATGATCCCACCTGTGTGGCAGCATGGGCAGGGAAGCAGTTTCACATTCCAGCGGCATTTCACAGCCTTTCAGGAAGAAGCAAAGATGGCACACGGAGCCAGGTATTTGAGAGAAAGGAAGTGAAGGTAGTGAGAGGTAAGGAAGAAATCTAAAGAAGCAGAAGAAAGCAACACCAGCAGCCAACAAATGGCACTTAGGGAGCTGACCAGTGTGGGCAGGTGGAATCCAAGCTACACTGGAGTGAAGGTAGTCCTTCCCAGCCAAGAGACTGGCCGCAGGAAGCAGAGCAGGATGAGTGGGTGTGAACAGGGATGGGGGTGAGGAAGCATATATTGTTGGTTATTGGTTGTTCTGTCTCCTGCTGGAAGCTCAGTGAAGCTGCTTTCTCATACCCCCGTTCACTGATCTCTGATAGGAGTTCCTTCTGCTCTTTTTTGAATGCTGTTAGCTTGATATATTTTTCCATTCTTTAAGTTTTAGTTTGTTCGTGTCTTTAAGTCTATTGTGTGTCTCTTGTAGGCAGCATATAGACAGATCGTGTTTTTTTATCTAGTCTGCCACTCTTTGTCTGTTTAGTGGTGCATTTAGTCCATTTATATTCAGCATAGTTATTGATAGGTATGAGTTTAACACTGTCGTTTTGATGTCTTTTTGTATTGTGTTGTTCACAGTTTCTTTGTTCCACTTAATTTTCTGTGCTGAGTCGTTTTTCTTTATGTATTTTTTTTTCATCTTTTTCATTGTTGATTTTGTGCTGAGCCTTTATATTTTTCTAGTTTTTTATTTTGGCTTGTAGGATTGTCAGTTTCCTTTGTGGTTACCTTAATATTTATCCCTAAGTTTGTACCAGTGTTTTACTTCTTTACGTCACATTGATTTTCTCTGCATATGAAAAATTTACGTCTACATTTTTGAAGTCTCTCTTTTTCGTTTTAATGTTATCTTTTATACGTTGACATCTGTTTCCCTATTTTCAGTGTTTTAGCTTTGATTTACTTTTGTGACTTCCCTATTTGGGTTGATATCTGGTTGATCTGTCTTGTGTTCTAGTTTTGGGTTGTTATCTGATGTTACTGTTTTTCTAACCAGAGGACTCCTTTTAGTATTTCTTGTAGTTTTGGTTTGGTTTTTGCAAATTCCCTAAACTTCTGTTTATCTGGAAATGCTCTAATTTTGCCATCATATTTGAGAAACAGTTTTGCTGGAGATGTAATTCTTGGCTGGCAATTTTTTTCCTTTAAGGATTTATGTATGTCATCCCATTGCCTTCTTGCCTGCATGGTTTCAGCTGAGTAGTCTGACCTTATTTTTATTGACTCTCCTTTGTAGATGACTTTTTGTTTATTCCTAGTCACTCTTAAAATTCTGTTTTTATATTTGGTTTTGGCAAGTTTGATTATAATATGTCTTGGTGACTTTCTTTTGGGATCTACCTTACGGGGGTTCGATGAGTGTCTTGGATAGATATCTTGGTATCTTTCACGATATTGGGGAAGTTTTCTGTCAACAAATCTTCAACAGTTCTTTCTGTATTTTCTGTTATCCCACACGTTCTGGTACTCCAATCACTTGCAGGTTATTCCTCTTGATAGAGTCCAACATAATTCTTAGGGTTTCTTCATTTTTTTAAATCCTTTTATCTGATTTTTCCTCAAATAAGCTGGTGTCAAGTGCTTTGTCTTCAGTCTCGCTGATTCTGATTCCCATTGCCTCAATTCTGCTCCTGTGACTTTCTATTGAGTTGTCTAATTCTGAAATTTTATTGCTGATCTTCTGGATTTCTGGTTGCTGTCTCTCTATGGATTCTTGCAGCCTGTTAAATTTGTCGTTATGTTCTTCTCTAATGTTTTTCTTTTCCTTTATTGCATGTTTTGCATTTTGCTTAATTTCTTTCCTAATTTCTTCAAGAGTTCTTTATATTAATTTTTGGTATTTTGCCTCTAGTAATTCCAAAAAATTGTCTTCCTCTGGAAAATTTCTAGGTTCTTTATTTTGGAAGCTTGCTGAAGCCGTCATGGATTGCCTCTTTATGTGATTTGATATTGACTGTTGTTTCTGAGCCATTAGTAAGTTATTGCATTTATTTATTTTATGTTTGCTTATTGTGTCTTAGCTTATTGTTTTGTTTTGATATGCCCAAATAGACTGCTTGTATGAACTGTTTGATTATTGGCACCTTTGAAGCTCTAATGTCCTGTCACCAGGTGGTTAGATCTGTTACTAGGTATGTGATTTTAGGAGTCCACCCACTCTTTCTGTATGGATTCAGCTCAGGTGCCTGGGTAGATAGCCACCAAGCGTGTGGTGTAGGCTCTTGCAGTCCTAGACAGGCGTGGATGATTGGTGTAGCCACAGGCATCTGGCTGCATCAGGGGCACACACTCTGAGCAAGGCAGAGGGCTGACGGCTGCTCCCGAGTATCCAAGAGGAAGGTGTGTCTCTGTTCCATAGAGTGTGTAGGTGGGTGGGTTTTGCAGTGGGACTATGAACACCTAATGCTGATGGGTATAAGGAATGGGGGGCACCTCTTATTCATGGGCCCCTATCGCAGGTGGCTTGGTGGCGTGGGTGGAGCCACCAGTCCTTGGGCCCCTAACGTGGGTAGGTAAAGACTCTGTTTAATTGGTAGTGTCAAATATCAAGAATCTGCCATTTCACAGCTGAAACAATTGAAGTTAGAGTCATGGTATATACCCTGTTGTACTGCGGTAATGAGGTCCTATGCTGTTGAGATGGGCCCACTCAAGTCTATGCGGGGAAAGGCACTAAAGTCCATGGATCCCTTATGCCTGTGCCTAGGCAAAGGAGCTGTGCCTACCCTGGGTTCCTGGCTTAGGGAAGCCAGCAGTTTATTTTTTTCCATTCGTTAATTCACTCTCCAAGGTAGGGAGAATGACTCCAGGTGTGTGACAGATCCTACTTCCAGCCCAGGAGACCTGGCAGTTGCTGAAGCTGGTCTGGGACCCAGCGCAGAGCAGGGAGTGGGGAGGTAAATGGGAGAGAGGTTTTTCCCTAAGGCGGGTGTTTTTGATCCGAATGGTAGGCCGTACGCAGGTACTTATCTTTTGCTGATCCAGGGCTGCTTCTCACTGGTTCTGGGTGGCTGTGTAGACCCTCTGGCTTTGGGTCTCTCCCGGTGCGTGAAACATGCCTTCCGAGCACCACCGCTTGCCTGCCTCACTGCTCACCCCTGAGGTGATCAGGCCTGAAGGGCTCAGGCTCTTGCCAGGTCAGGTCTGGCGACTCCTTGCTGCTTCCAAACCATCTCTCCCCACCCCCCACCCCTGCCACTCAGTCTGGTTCCTCAACTCTGCCTTTGATGTTCAGGGCTCCCAGATTGCTGTTTATAATCAATTCACTTGTTTTTTCGGGTCTTTGTTGTAAGAGGGTCCACCGGAAGTGTCTGACTACTCCACTGTCTTGGCCCCGCCTGCGTAATGTTTTCGATAAGGAATATTAACCATATAAAATGCCACTAAGAGACACTGAGCTTCAGTTCTGAGTTTCCAAAGCTCAGAGTAAAACTCACTAAGTGAAATCTTACCAGTGAGTTTGAATTTGAATCCAAGTACTAGAAAAACAAACTTAACTACATGAAAACAACAAAATGAAATAATAAAAAAACAAAAAATGCATAAGGTACTTCTTATATTAAAAAAAAATTTTTTTTGTGAGTTTTGTATTCTTGTTATTGGCATTTTTATAATATTAAGAACAGTTTTATAGATGAAAACATATAATGTAGAACCTATGAACTGCAAAATCAATGTGCATTTTAGATGGAAAAAATTTGTTCTTGTTTTTTTTTTTGGCAGAAAAATATTTTAAGATTAACATGAGAATGAATAAAATATCTGTATTTGACTAGATACTTTACTAAACCAGAATCCTGGGGAAAAAAAAAAAACATTTAATAGAGTTATAATTGGCATAAAAGAAGATAAAGTTTTGCTCATAATTCTATTTTAATTATATGATTGGTGTACCTTGTTAATGGACACAGTGTAACGCTTGTATTGTTAATAGTAGACACAATTTTTTATGTCTTTTCTGTTATATGAACAGTATAATAAAAATGTACTGTAGATTCTGTAACATATAGACAATAAGGATTCTGGTCTAATGTTTCCTTCAGGTGGTTGTTTGGCCTTTGGTATGTCTCTTTATCTCTCTTTTCCTGTTTGCAAAATGAGAGGCTTGGACCTATTCATTTCTCCCACCTTTTTTTTTTTTCAGCTGAGAGATGCAGGTAGATGACATTTCATGAGCCACATACTCACGTAGTCATACCCACCTTGTGGTTATAGGCTGTGGAACTGGGAATAGATGAGCTAGACTACACATTATACTCAATTTCTGGTGCTAGTTCTGACTCCAGTCTTAATCTCTCACACTCAAGAAAATGCATCAGTAAACAAGTGAATAAAGTTGATATTATCAGAGAGAGAATTCTAAATTCATTGTAATTGTTTTTTTTATTTAGTTGTGAAAATATACAGTGCAAATAATTCACCAATTCAACAATTTCTAAATGTATGATTCAGTGTCATTGATTCACTATATTTTTCATGTTGTGCAACCATTATCACTATCCTCTTCCAAGTTATTCCACTATCATTAACATAAACTCAATGTCCCCTAAGCAAAAACTCCCCTTTCTGATTTGTTTTTAAGACCTTATTCTCAAGCTTCATCATTTGAAGGCAGTTTTTGACAAATTGCTTGTGAGATACCTCATGACTGATATTTTACCATGAGTGGGTGGTGACTTCAAGTTCAAAAACTGTATAATTAGATGATCTCCAAGATTTTTTCTAAACTTAATCATACAATTCTGTCACTTTCAAGCATTTCTAAAAGGACTAATTCTTTGGTTATTCTACTAGCAGGTTTTTATTGGTAGGCATTACATAAATAGTACAATGTGCATGATATGGGTTCAATAAATATTGAGTGAATTTAATAAAGAAATAATTATGCTTTCATAAAGATGGCAGTAATTCAGAATTTGTTTCCTCATCCTTAGCAGTGCATGTATTTGTAAATTCCTAAGAGCGGTACAGGGAAAACTGGGCTGTAGTATTCTGATTGTTACTTTTAGAAATCTACTGTAACTAGTCCCCTGCCCTGCCACTTTGATAAAATAGTTCAGAACTTTTCATTTGTCCACAGACTAAATAGGGAATTTACTAATTACCTCTAGAAGTGGTAACAAGTGCAAAAATTACTGATATTTTTTAACTACTTGTCTCCTAAATATCATGGGGTGAATTCTAAATGCATTCCTCTGTTCATTTGTTCATTTATTCAGCAAATGCTCATTGTGCACTTACCACACTATGTGCCAAGCAGTGAGCCAGGCCAGAGAACTGGAGCAGGTTCTCCCAGTGTGGACTGTGGACCCCTTGAGGTCTCCCGGGCCCTTTCAGTGGTTCACAAGGTCAACACTACTTTCGTGATAGAATGAAGACATTATTTGCCTTTTTCACTGTGTTGGCATTTATGCTAATGATGCAAAAGCAATAATGTGTAAAACTGCTGGTGTATTAGTATGAATCAAGGTAGTGGCAAAACTCTTTCTTAGTAGTCATTTTATTTTTCACTAACATATGCACGAAGGGAAAAAAAAAAAAACCATTTTCTTTTAGGAATGTCCTTGATGAAATTGTACACTTTATATAAATTTTATTAAATTTTGACACTTCAGTACATATCTTTTGTGTATTCTATGTGAAGAAATAATGATTGTGCTTTTATAAAGTGCTTCTACCTACCAAAGTAAAATGATTGTCTCCAGGGAGAGCATTTGTGTGATTGTTTGGAACATCATTTTTACTTGAAAGAGTGAGCAGCAGACAAACTATGCTTATTTAGATTTGGCTATTTGGTAGACATTTTCTCAAAAATGAATGAAGTAAGTCTGTCACTTCAAGGAAAACAACTTACAGTATTTGTTGTCAGTGATAAAAATTGAGCCTTCAAGTTAAAAAATAAAATTTTAGAAAACTTGTATCTGCCACTGTGAGCTTGACGGCTCTCAGGATTTAAAGATTTTTCTGATGAAATCAATGGTGATATTAATGAACATTATATTTTGATGCCGTATAATGAAATGTGTCAATATATGGAAGAACTGCATAACTCAGTGAACCAATATTTTCAACATGAACAGTGCATGATGTTACAAAATCATACATGGTTAAAAGATCATTCAAAATGCAAGGTAGCCCTATGGGTTTTAATGTAACAGAGTATGAAAAGTTCACTGATTTGGTTTTAGATTACTAATTGTTGAAGTTTTGGTGTAGTATCAAAGAAGAATATCTACAATTATCTGAAAAGGCTATTACGGCTCCCTTTTGCAACTACTTATCTTCATGAGGCTAGATTTTCTTCACACGTATCCTTAACCAAAACAGCATATCACAACAGATTGAATGTAGAAGCAGATATGAGAATCCAGCTATCCTCTGTTAAGCCAGATATTAAAGAAATGTAAAGAAATGTAAAACTCTTCCCATTATATTTATGTTTTGGATAGCATAGTTTTTTTCACTAAAAATGTCTTTTTTATATCTTGTATTGTTATTGTTTCTGTTATTTTTAATTGAATAAAACAAAAACACCAAACCCATTGCTGTTGATTCCAACTCATAGCGACCTTATAGGACAGAGTAGAACTATTCCATAGGGTTACCAAGAAGTGGCTGGTGGATTCAAACAGCCGACCTTTTGGTTAGCAGGTGAAAGTTTAACTACTGTGCCACCAGGGCTCTGACATTTATGTTAATAGCTCCCAAACGCTGACACATGAGGAAATTTCTTTTATTCATAATAAAATGAGAAAAAATACAACAATGAAACTCCCCTTTCTGGTCCCCCCCACCAAAACAAAAACAAAACAAAACAAAAAAAAACCTAATTATATTCTACTTAAAAAAATGTTCATCATCTTGAGTTTGCTTTCCCAGGTCTTGGTGTTAACATTTTCTTTTCTGATGTTATGGTGAGATTAAGATTTTAGTTTTTGTTTTTAAATGCCTTATATTGACAAAATTGAGATTTGTTAACCTTCAACCCTTGTTGATCCCTGCTGTTTTGGGGGAACATTTTGCTAACTTGTGAAAAACCACTAATGTAGATATTCCTCTGGCATTTATTGGAAAGGGATGTGACCTTTAGGTTTGACACTTTAATCCACTAGTACAATCAGCTCATTTATTCTGGAGCTAATTATCAACTTTGTGAGTTCTCTGGATGCTCTGTTCATAGTATCTCTCTTAGTCTGCCGTTCAACTTCAGAAAAAAAAGTAAAAAGATACAAAAATAAACGCAAACCAAAAAGTTAACAAATTATTTTTAGTCAGATTTTTGGATATTAGAATTCTGGGGGGGTGGGGAGGAGAATGGAGTACAAGTAGCAATTTCTGACCAAGATAGGGCATTTGAGTTATCTTTGGATCTCAGATTGCATATTCAACTTTCCACCTCTTCATAGGAGCTGCTAAAAAATGTACAACCAACTGGTTTTAAATCAAATTACTACTTCTAAGCACCATTAGAAGTGGAGATGGCAGAGGTAGCAGAGTGGCAAGTGATGGTCCTGAACAATCAATTCTCTAGCCATTCTTTCACTCAATACATTAATCACTATTATATGCCAAGTATGGAATAGAAAGATGAAAAAGATACCATCCCTGTCCTTTAGTGTTTTATGATTTAGAAGGGGCAGATAGAGATGTAAACAAATCAGCGCTCTGAAAATTGTTGATGTGATAGCATGTTCGGCACTACAGTGGGAACCACAAAAGGAGAATTTAGGAAAGGCTTCATAAGGGGTTAGATACTTGGGCTGAATTGTGGGAGTAGAGGGCTTCGGGAGTGGTGGCACAGAGTAAGGATAAGGAATGAAGACAAACATGGAGGAGGCAGAAGTAGGAAACAGCTGGATCTATTTGGGGAAATTACGAGTATATTGGTATGGCAGGAGCATGGGGTGTGGTGGGGTGTGAAAATGTGGCAAGAGAAGAGGCTGAAGGGTTAGGCAGCAGCTAGATGTAGAACATGAGATGCTTTGTTCAGGAATATGGACTTTATTCAGAGTGCTTGTCACATGCCAGAATATGTTCTGTGGTGTGGTGATAGGAAAGAAAGTGATTTTGTATGGGTAAAAACTTGAGAGGCACCAATTCTGATAAGGTTAGGCAGGCCTCTCAGATCCCTTCATATTGGGTAGCATTTCCACAACTATGACTGTTGACCTCATTTGAAGGGTTATCTAGTGTTTCTCAGAACATGGTTTGGAAAACACTGCAATATGCAATGGGGAATCATCAAAAAGGATTAAGCAGGAGGAGATCATAGACAATTGTATAATCTTAATTCTATTTTGAACACATAGTCTGATACTGGTTATTATGTATTGTTCAACCAGTATTTTTTTAACACCTAATATTTTTAGTCATGTGCTAGATATTCTGGGAGATTAGAAGGATGCATAAGTCATCGTCTTTGGCTTTGAAAAAGTGTCACTTATCTGTAAATGTTATTCATCTGTGCAGTTATTTGAGTCAAAGACAATACAAAGTGAGGAAATTGTGAGTAAAGTTGGAGAGTTATGAATTTCCTTGGTGGTCCTTGCTTAGTGCTGATTTCTACAGGGTGTTTAGTGCTAATTCTTCTCCTGTAAATTGTCACCACTCAGACACATGTGCTTATTTTTGCCTCTTTTTAGAATAGAAGTGTTTCTGGCTAGGACCCTCACACAGGCTGCTCAGAGAATGTAGTGGGAAGAAAGCTGCCAAATTGAAATTTGAAAAAATTTTGGAGGGTGCTAACTGTTGGTTTGTTTGGGTCTCAAAAGTAACATATGATCACCATATTAAAGCTCTGGTAAATGAAAGCTGAATCAGTGCTAGGCATCTTCAGGACACATCTTAAAGGTGTATCCAAGAAGTGTAGAGAAAACATTTGAAGGTGAAAGAGAAGGGGAAATTGTATCTGGTGGAACAGAAAGATCAAATCCAGAAATCTGAGGATGTCTTAGGTTTTTCACATCCTTAGCTCCCTAATTTTTCTCTCTGTGTCAAGGGAGAGAATCTTCAAATAATCTTCTTGAATTAATTTTTCATATTGTCAGACCTATTATCTAGTAGGTAAACATAGAATTAGAGTATCTAAAGTAGGTTTGTACAACTTCGGCCTTTTTGTTGCCAGTCATATAGCAGTTAAGAGCATTGGCACTGGAGACAGACAGCATAGGTTCAAATCCTGTCCCTGCCTGTTACTAGCTGGAAGACTTTAGGCAAATTACTTAGCCTCCCTAGGCCTCAGTCTCTATATCTAAAAATGGGAAAATAATAGTATGTACTTCATAAGGTCATGAGGATTAAATGAGCTAATAAATGTGAAGTGCTTAGGATAGTGCCTGCCACATGCCAAGTGCTTCATCAGTTATTATCTTTAGGATATCTTTATCCTACTCTTATTTTTAGGATAATTCACTGTGGAAATTCATCAAAAAGTAGTAAGTTTTCTGGCCTAAATGGGATTCTGTCTTTGGAGAATGGCCTGGTAACTCTAAATAGAATTAATTCTAATTAGAGTTTTCTAATTCATATAATTTTAAAACATAGTAAATAGTATATTTAAATAATAGTAATAGTTACTATTTGCCAAGTGTATATTATGTGCCAGAAGTTGTTCCAAGTACTTTTTATCAGTTAACTACTACTTTTTTTTTTTTTAAAATAATATTTTATTGAGTTTTTGGTGAAAATTACACAGCAAGTTAGGTTCCCATTTGATAATTTCCACAGAAGTTGTTCAGTGATATTAGTTACATTTATCACAGTGTGTCAGCATTCTCTTTAATTGTGTTGTATTTGTTTCACATTTAGTGCTCTAGTTTCCCTGCCCCCTTATCTTTTCATCTTTGAGTAATTGTTGACATTTTGACCTCATACTGATGGTTTTTAAGTAGAGCATCGATCTAATGGGTAGTATTTTTTATTTTGTGTGCCACTCTGCTATTTTGCTAAAAGGTGCTCTCAGGGGATAGGTTCAGTTCTAGGTTTAAAGAGCATCTGAGGGTGATAGTCTCAGGAGTCCTTTGTTCTCTACTGTTCCAGTTTGTCTGGATTTTAATTTTATTTTATCAGTAAGAATTTGAGTTCTGCTCCACATTTTTCTCCCATTCTGTCTGGGATCATCTATTGTGACTTTCATCAGAATGGTCAGTGGTGGTAGCCAGGCACCATCTAGTTCTTCTGGTCTCAGGGTAGATGAGGTCGTGGCTAAAGTACGCTTGTTTATTCTCTGAGCTTTTGGTTACCTTCTTACTGTTTTGCTCCTGGCGAGTAGAGACCCTTAGTTGTGTCTTGGATGGCCACTGGCATTTTGCCTGCCCTCCTTCCTGATATCTTTTAACACCCCAGAGGCTGCTCACTTCACTAGGATGCAGATCATGATTTTTTTCAACTATGTTATACCAGTTGACTGAATTGTTCCATGAGACTATGGTCCTAAGCTTTCAAACCCAGAAGACCAATATTGGAAGGTATTTGGTTATGTCTGTGGAGTATGCATGTTAGTGTCTTCACTGAATGTATGTGCCTGCCTCCATATATTTGTATTTATATGTACTTATAAATACTTTTGGAGCCCTGGTGGTGCAGTGCTTAAGAGCTATGGCTGCTAACCAAAAGGTTGGCAGTTCAAATCCACCAGCTGCTCTTTGGAAACCCTATGGGGCGGTTCTACTCTGTCCTGTAGGGTCGCTGTGAGTTCAAATTGACTCGACAGCAATGGGTTATAGATACTTCTGTCTCTTTTCACCTATGTACACATTTCTTGATATTGCCTCTGTGTATTTCTTGATATTGCATTGACTTCATCTACATAGGAAAGTTCTATGACCACATTGTTGAGTTCCTCTTTTTGTTTTAATGTTGTCATGTCGTGTTTTAGATATGAGTTTCCTTTGTAAATGATCTTTCGTTTATCCCTAGCTGCTGTTAAAATTCTTTGTTTTTGGTTTTGGCATGTTTGATTATAATATGTTTTGGTGACTTTCTTTTGTAATCTACCCTGTGTGGGGTTTGATGAGCTTCTTGGATAGATGTCTTCTCATCTGTCACGATATCAGCGAAGTTTTCCGCCGAGAAATCTTCAACCATTCTGTGTTTTCTATTATCCCCCCAGTTCTGGTACTCCAGTCACTGGTAGGTTATTCCTCTTGGTAGAATCCCAGATAATTCTTAAAGTTTTTTCGTTTTTTAAAATTATTTTATCTGATTTTTCTCAAATAAATTGGTTTCAAGTGTTTTTATGTTCAGTCTTACTAATTGTGACTTCTTTTGCCTAAACTCTTCTCCTATGACTTTTATTGAGTTGTCTAATTCTGAAATTTTATTGTTAATCTTTTGGATTTCTGTTTGCTGTCACTCTATGGATTCTTGCTGCCTATTATATTCATCATTATGCTCTTGTATAACCTTCTTAAGTTCTTCTGTTGTTTTGTCTGTGTGTTCTTTGGCTTGATCTGCATTTTGCATGCCCTCCTTCCTGATATCTTGAAGAGCCCTGTATATTAATCTTTTGAATTTCACTCCAGGTAACTCCAAGACCTTCTCTTTCTCTGGGGGGTTTCTTGGTTCTTTGTTTTGCTTGCTTGCAGAAGCCATCATGGTCTCCCTCTTTATGTGATTTGATTTTGATTGTTGTCTCTGAGCCATCAATAAGTTATTTATTTATTTTATGTTTGCTTACTGTGTCCTAGCTTCTCATTTTGTTTTGTTTTAATAAGCCCGAATAGGCTGGTTGTGTGAGCTATTTTGATTATTGGCATCTTTGAAGCTCTCACATCTTGTCACCAGGTGGTTAGAGCTGTTACTAGGTATGTGAGCCCAGGAGTCCATTTACTTTTCTTGTGTAGATTCAGCTCAGGTGTCCAGTGTCATCGAGTGTGTGGTGCAGGCTCTCACCTACAATCCTAGACAAGCAGGGCAACATAGGGTTGATTGGAGTCAGCACAGGTATCTGGCTGCAATAGGGGTTATATGCTGAGCAAGGCAGGGGGCTGATGGCTGCCCCTGAGTGTCTGGGTGAAAGGTTTGTCCCTGTTCCCTACAGTGTGTAGGTGGGTGGGTTTTGCAGTCAGACTTTGGGCACCCAACATTGTTGGCTGAAGGGACTGGGAGGCACACTTATTCTCAGACCCCTGTTGTGAGTGGCTAGATGGAGTCGTTAGAGCCACAAGTCCTCAGGCATCTGATGTGGGTAGGTGAGGACCCTGCTTAATGGGCAGGGTGATATCAAATGTCATGAATCTGCCACTTCCTCTCAGCTGTTGCAGTTGAAAATAGGCTTCAGGTATATACCCTGTTGTACTGTGCTAGTAAGGGCCTACACTGTTGAAATGGGCCCACACAAATCTAGGCAGGAGTGAAAGGCATTCAAAGTCCATGGACCCCTTATGCCTGTGCATAGGCAAAGGGGCAGTGCCTGCCCTGAATTCCCGGCTTAGGGGAGCTGGCAGAGTATTTTTTTCTGTTTGTTAATTTGTTCCCTCTCCAAAGCTGGGAGAATGGCTTGGGAGGCGAGACGTTTCCCACTTCTGGCCCACGGGGTGCGGCAATTGCTGAAGCTGGACCCAGGACCAGAGCAGAGCAGGGAGGGGTGGGTAAATGGGAGAGGTACTTCCTACAAGTGGGAAAGATTTTTTTTGATCCCATGCAGTAGGTTAGACACTTGCACTTAACTTCTGCAGACTGAGCGCCGCTTCTCCCTGGTTTTGAGTCTTGAGCAGACTTTCCACCGCTCATCCTCTCCCCATATGGAAAACACACCCCGAGTGCTACTGTTTGCCTCAGCCCACCCGCTGGCTGATCCTGCCTGCAGAGTGCCAGCCAGGTCAGGTCTGGCAAATCCTCGCTGCTTCTGAACTGTCTCTCCCTCCCACTGCTGCTCAGTTCAACCTTTCAACTTTGTCTATGATATTCAGGGTTCTTGGATTGTTGTGTATTATCGATTCACTTGTTTTTTTGGGTCTTTGTTGTAAGAGGGACCACAGGAAGTGTCTGACTACTCTGCCGTCTTGGCCCTACCTGTTTTGTAATAGATTTTGATTTAAAGTTTATTTTATCTGATATCAGTATGGCCATCCCTGCTGTTTTATGTTTACTGGTTGCATGGAGTACTTGCCTTCATCTTTTTATTTTCAGTCTGTGTCCTTATTTTAAGGTGTGTTTCTTGTGGACAGCAAAAAGATGGATCATTTTTTTTTAATCCATTCTGACACTGCCTGACTTTTGCATGGGGATGTTTAGACCATTTACATTTAAGGTTATTATTGAAAACTACGTGTTTACCTCACTCATTTTGCTATTTGTTGTTTGAATGTTTTGTTTTTTCTTTGTTTTTTATTCTGATTTTTCAGTTTTTTGGTAGTATTTAGCTGCTTTTTTGTCATGAACCTTTTTGCTTTCTTCCTTCGTTTGTTCTGAATGTTGTTTTCTTGGTGATTTTTTAGTGGTTACAACATATATTACATTACACAACTTACAATTGGAAAAATGTTGAATATATGAACAAGAACTAACATACAACTTTAATATAATAAACCCATTCTTGATATGCTCCTCCCTCCCCCATTTCTGTTGGTTTGTTTGCATTAATGCTAATATACAACCTATATTTGTTGAGTTTTCTTTGTGTTTATTTGTTACATACTTCATGTTGTATTGTTTGTGAGGTTTAATTATTGAGTTTATTCCCTGAAAGTATCATATATTTGGTCCTTATGATTGCTTGTGCTATTGTAGTTTTTTAAGATGTCTTTCTTTCTCTATTTATTTAGTTGTTTTTCCATGTAGAGGTATGAGTATTTATTTAATGCCCTTGCCTTTCCATTTGTAGTACACCTTTGAGTAATACAAAGCTGGTCTGGTAGTGGCAAATTGCTAGAGCTTCTGTTTGTTTGAAAATGTCTTAATTTCCCCCTCATTTTTGAATGACAACTTTGCTGGGTAAAGAAATTCTTGGTTGGCAGTTGTTTTTTGTTCAGTATTTTATGTATGTTGCTCCATTGTCTTTTTACCTCTAGAGTTTCTGGGGAGAAATCCTCACTGGTTCTTATGAAAGACCCTTGATATGTTGTGTTGTGTTTTTCTCTTGCTGCTTTCAAAATTCTCTCCTTGTCTTTGGTTTTCAAGAATCTTAACTAGTGTATGGCACAGAGTTGATCTTTTTGTGTCTCTTCTGATTGGGGTTTGTGTAGGTTCCTCTATTTGCAGGCTTGGTTCTCTGTTCATTTCTGAGAAATTCTCTCTGATTAGCTTTTAGGAAACTGTTTCTATGCTTTTATTTTGTCATGGTGCTCTGGGACTCCAACAATTTTAGTATTAGATTTCTTAATTGAATCCCATATTTCCTTTTGGGTTTGTTTGCTTTTCTTCATTCTTTTTTTTTTTTTTTTTTTGCTTTTCTTGAGACTTGATAATTTCAGTTATTTTGTGTTCTTGTTCATTTATTCTTTCTTCTTTCTGTTCGACTTTATTGTTGAATGTTTCTTTTGCTTTTTCTAATTCAGTTACTTTGTTCTTCAGTTCCAGTAGTTCTATTTGGTTATTTATTTATGTTTTCATTTTTCTTGTTGAGTCTCTCATTTTGGTCCTCCACTTGTTTCCTGATCTCCACTGGTTTGTTTTCTATGTGCTTTTTGCTTTCTTTAAACATATTTTGCACTATAGTCTGAAACTTATAAATTCTTTGTGTTAGTCTGGCCTCAATAGGACACATTTACTCTTCTTCGTATTTTGCTTTTGACTGGTCTTTCTTTTCTTGTGATTTTGTGTGTTTTACTGTTTTTTACTGAATGTGGGCTATTTGTTATCTTTTTATTTTTTACTTTAAATTTTGCATTCTGGTTTTTGTGGAAAATTTTTCGAATTGGGTACCCTGGTGGATCAGAGGGCCAAGTGCCTGTCTGCCAACTGAAAGGCAGGGCTGTGAGTCTATGTGGAGGAAGGCTGCTGCATCTTTCCCCCACGGAGTGGCTGATGGATTCCAATTTGCACTGCCTTAAAAAATTGAGCTACAGCTTCCTCAGATTAGCCCCCTTTGTTTGTTCCCTGTTTTGTTCCCTGTTTGGGGTGTTGCTCAGCCCCATCCCAAAATGGCTGCAATGAGCGCATGCTCCCAATGTTAGTGGGTAGGTTCTCCCAGCTTCTGTACCATCCCCACTCCTCCTCTCCCCCATTCTGGACTCACCCCAACTTTGCAACACCTCAGCTGCCATCTGGAGTTCTGAGATCTTAGTCTGTGCTTGCTTTTATTTGTTGTTCAGAGGACTGGTTGCTGGGGGAGTAAATGGGAGCGTCCACTCACTTCATTGTCTTGTTCTGCCCCCATCAGTGAATTTCTAATCATTATTTTAGAGTTGGGGAAACTGAGCCACAGAGAGGGTAAGCAACTTGCCCAAGGTCACACAAGTAGTTAAAGGTAGAGGCAGATTCAAACCCAGACAGTCTGACTCCATAGCTCACACCTATCTAATTTTTTGTGCAAAAGCACTGTGTATTTTAGATCTATTTGTCAAAGTGTTTTATTTTGTTGACTGCACACATGCACACATAAGTTAGGTGGAAAGCACTGGCTAAAAATTAATTTTGCCAAAAGATTTCAACATAAAAATATTGCTTTTTCTGTTTTGGAGAAGGGTTGATCCTGGTGTCATATGTCAGAGCCACATTCACTGTGATTTTTGTGTCCTGTGGAAGTATAAGATTGACTTACCAAGGTGTCTAGATGCAAGAATACATTCTTTAGAAATGTTTTTCACTTTACACTTCAGCTACATATTTTCAGGGTAGTGTGTAAGTGATGTCGCTTTGCATGTGTTTTGCAAAATTAGCTGCTTTATCTGTTAACCTTGCAAACAGTAAAACAATTAGGGTTACAGCAAATTGTAACTTATGAAACACATGCTTTGTAGGATTTGCAAATGGTGAACATTGTGACAAATCATGCTTTTGGTACTCTTCAGTATAAAAAAGACTAGCTTGCACTAAAATTAATCATCTTAATAGCCCCACGTTATGGTGTAAATGTAACACTGTCTGGGCCTGCTATTAAAACAAAAATAGTGGGCAAAACTAATTTGCCACTAGATGGAGCCCTGGTTATTTGGGTAGAAATAAACGCAAAATAGTCTGAACATTAAATCACAAAGTCATATCATGCTGGAGGGCCCCCAGTATTTGAGGTCCTCAGCTTTTAATTGTAGAATGCATCTTTGTTCTTTGCCTGACCTGCAGAGTGACATCACTGCCTTTCTTCCTGTGCTCTGGCTTTGACATAAGCCAGATGGCCATGGCGATCAGTAGGCGCGTAGGCTGCCTGGTACAGCAGTTGATGAAACAGAATAGGAAGACGTTTTATGGTGAGCTGCGGGAACACAGTGAGGCTGCAGCTTTGCTAAGTAATTACATTTACTGTGCACACTTTATTCCTTTGCTAAGTAATTGCATTTACTGTGCACATTTTTATAGGTCACAAGGAAAAAATACATTTTTATTTATAGTGTTGTGAGGTATAGACCTTTGATCTTTTATTAGTCAGTAGTCTGCTCCAAAGGAGTGCTCTCTTTTCCCTGCTCTGCAGTCACTCGTGAAAATGACATGTTTATTTATGTTTAATGGTTCTTTCAGGCTGTGCATTGTGATACTTACCTTCCCTCTTCCTCCTTTTTGTCTCCAGTTAGTAACACAAAAATGTTTTACTTTTGTAGTGAGTTTAGTTTGGGAAGTCAGAGTTCAGACGTGTTAATACAAGCAGAGTTCTGTCAGATATACTCCAGAGTGATTTGGTAAAATAGATTACTGTTTATTATGTGTTTGTTCTTCAAGGAGGTCAGGAGAGACCAGGAACAGACTTTTATTTTTTCAGGGGGAGTGTAGGAAATGAACAAGACATTAATTTGACATCAATTTTTGGACATTTAGTGGTTAAACTACTTACTATGCTGATTTTCAATAAAATATCAGATATTAATATTAATGTAGTATTTTCCATTTTCATGTGAAGTTAATTTTTGTCTTTATCAGTTGAAATAGTGTGTAAAACCTTTGTAAAAATTCTAAAATCTGAACTTTTCCCTGCCAAGTTGAACCCTCACATAATTTTGAGATTCTTCTACATGGTTCATTTTCAAAACCTTTAAAAATACATTTACCCTTTTTAATGCAAGGCCATGAATATTATTCACAGGATTGATCAAGAAATTATAAATCATAAATTTGAATGAAAATTTATATTTGCCATGCTTTTTTCAAACTTAACACTGTTTCTAAAGTGAAGTCTTCTAGTTGTCCCTAGGTTATTTGACTTTCTATTAAAAAAAAAAATTCCAACAAAAAAAATCTCTTAATCTGAGAATATTTTACAATCTTCTTCAGGGAGAGAGATTTGCAAATAATTGCTGGAAGAAGTCAGCATGGTGTAAGGAAAGAACCCGGCTTTGCAATAGATATAATAGAGTTTCCTAATCCTTTTTCCACTGGTTGTTTGCTTTGTGCCCTTGGACCTTTGAGCCTTGGTTTCCTCACATATATATTGGGGGATAAAATCTACCTTCTAGGTTTATTGTAAGAATAAACAAGACAGTGTATATAATAGGCCCAAGACAGTGCCTGTCACATGGTAGGAGGTCAGTAAATGCTAATTCCTTTAAACTGTTTTAAACCTTGTATCCTTTGTCAACCTCTTGCAAACTGTGTTCACAGATTATACTGCTATCATGTGGTGTGTATTTTACTCATAAGATATAAATAAGCCTGAGTTGAAAGTAAACTCAACATCTGAAAAATAGGCTTTTAAAATGTGTTAGCATTGTGTGTATGTGTGCAGTTCCAGATAAAATCATAGCTATCAACTGTGCAATGAATGTGTTTAACATTGTGATGTTTTAATTTGTTTTTGTTTTCTTTTTTCTCCCACTCAGCTCTTGCCCCTGTTCTTTGCCTCTCATTTTGTTGGTGAAGATATCACAGTGATGTCTGCATTCAACCTGCTGCGTTTGGTGACAAAGAACCAGCCAGTAGCCCTGCGAGCCTGTGGGCTTCCCTCAGGTTGTTGCTTGTTGTACTGTACATAGTGAGGGCACTGGTAGGAGTGGGTATTTCTGCTGCAGGAAATGCTACACCATAATGCTTTGCTAAATTTCATTTTCTTTTACTTGGGCCCTAATTTGAAGGTGGGAATTGGTTATAAATCACCATTCTACTTTGAGTAACATTTATTTCCACCGTCTGTACAACCCTGGGAAACATTGTCCAGTTTCCTTGCCCAGCATATAATTGTCACTAATATTTCATGGTATCTTTTTGTTTTTTAATGCACATTACACATTTGAAAGTCATAATGTTCATAAGAGGCTGGAAGTCTTGATAAGAAACTACCTCAAATCACACAACATTAGACATCCATCTTATTAAAGAGTAGTGAAAATGTTTTTCATTTCACATGTAGCCGTTTTTTTAGGAAAAAAAAACCACAATAAAAATGGACAACCTTAGCATAATTGTTACTTGTTTATTGTAGCTAAAAACAAAATATGTTCGACTTCATAATACCCAAATAAACAGAACTAATGTTGCATGTTACTTGTTTAAGTTAGAATCACCACTTTTTAAAAATATGGTTTTAAGTATTTAAACAAGTGAGGTGTGAAAGTCCAAGATTTAATTATGTGTGCTTCTATCATAACTTTAATATTTTAATTTTATGAAAATCACATTGGTCACATATTTTATTTTTGTGAACATTGTTATTAGTATTATTTATATTTTCTGTAAATGTACATATCTCTATTACCACATTAGAAGGAAGTTAATTCCAACTCATTAAACATTTGTTGAATATCAACTATGAGTGGCAGGCATTGTATTAAGCAGTGAGGATACAAAGATAAACAAGATAAAGCTGCTTTCTTCAAGAAGTACAAGATGGAGATTAGAGCTATGCAAGGACCATTGTGCCATATGATGATAAGTCTAGAGTAGAAGTATTTATGCCTGGGATATTATGGAACTCCAAGTGAGGATAGTTCTAGCTCTTTGCTTAGTGGATGACAGTTTGGAGGAGAGGGAAGTCTCTGAACTTTCAGGAGGTTCCACAGAAGATGTAGTACTTGAGCTGAATCTCAAACTATGAGCAGCAGTTAGCCAGGTGTCCAAGAAGTGGGAAGACATTCCTAACATATGAAGCAGTGTGGGCAAAATGTGAAGGCCTGTAAGGGCCAAGTGTATTCAGAGAAATGCAGTTTATGAAATATGGCTAGCTTAAGTGGGTGAGGGCAAGAGAAGAGGTGAGGAAGGAAAGTTAGCCAAATCATAAAGTGCCTTGTATGATATTCAAAGGAATTTACATCTTGGAAAGGGAATTAAGAGGGGTAGCATGACTTGATTTGCATTTTATAAAGATTGTGTTAGTATGGTGGAGGGTCAGTGCTAATTCCAGAATGTTTCTATGGGAGGGGCTGGGGTAGCAAACTGATTAGAAAGGGAGGTAGGACATTTGTCTTGAAGCTCTATTTGTATAGCAAACATACTGTTTTTTTAAAAATAGATTTTATGTCTATTTGTGGTAACTTGAGGAGCTAATGAAGTTTAATGCATGGGGGCTTTAGCCATTCTTCTCAACAGCCCTCACGTCCCCCCACCCCAAGCTATGCCCCTGCACTGACCTCATAGAGTATATATTGGTGAAATTTGAGGCTAGACAGTGGCTGTTG
Organism: Dugong dugon; assembly: GCA_030035585.1. Lineage (NCBI taxonomy): Eukaryota > Metazoa > Chordata > Mammalia > Sirenia > Dugongidae > Dugong > Dugong dugon. Next base: position 20,555,340 of record CM057465.1, read on the forward strand.
CAGTCGGTTTGGAAAGAAGGGCATGGATTAGAGAGAGATTCATGCTGTAGAACTGACAGGGTTTATCTGTTGAATTGTATATGAGCTTGAGGGAGAACCCAAACCAGTATAGTCCTTGTGCCATGCTGAACTGTTTCATAGCTACATACTACATGTAACAATTGGAGTATGAAGGTTACTTAGTTTATACATAACCACGTTTTCCACCGGAATAAACCCCAGTGTGTGAAAGCACCCAGCATAGTTCTTGTAACATGGCTTACTATAGGTTACATGGTTCTTGTAACATTCTACACACTGAGGAGGTTGTTTACAGAAACAATTTATAAATTAATAGTTGATTCCTTGAGATATGACAATCACAGAATTAAAGGGTCTTATAATGAAATAGTTTTGATTGAAAAATATGTATCTTTAACATTGTGTTATCAAAATGATTAAAAGATAAATTCAGCAACACTTATAATTTAAAAGAAGTAACCCTTATGGTACAGTTCTTATGCACACAGATTCTAGAGTTAGACTGCCTAGGTTTGAATTCTGGCTTTGTCACTTACTACACCCTGGTGGCATAGAGGTTAAGAGCTCGGCTGCTAACCCAAAGGTTGGCAGTTCAAATCCACCAGTCGCTCCTTGGAAACCCTGTGGGGCAGTTCTACTCTGTCCTATAGGGTCGCTATTAGTCAGAACCAACTTGACGACACCTAACAACAACAAAGCTATGTGCCTCGTCTTCCTTGTATGTAAAGTGGGGATAATAGTAGTACCCACCTGAAAGGGTTACTGTGAGAATTCAATAGATTAGGATGTGAAAAGTACTTAGAACAGTGACTGGCATATAGTAAGCCACTGTATCTATATATCTATACATATAAATACACATACATACACACATATATGTATTTTTTCTACTTCTGTGGACTTTATTTATTTAGAGGTTCACCTGCTTGATTGGCAGCCTCAGGGAGAGCAGGACTGGGATGTTGCAGCAAATTCCTGTCAGCTCTCTGAGGAAATGACAATAGACTCTTTTAACATTTAGACATGTTCCATCTTTCATTTAACTATTTTTACTTTAATAGAATCCATAAATGCACTTTATGTTTCAGAAATAACCATCTCAATCTGTTGTTTTGATCTCTTTATTATACTTATACATCCTCTTGAACCAGAATTCAAGTCCTAAAAATATACAACACATTTATTTTTACTACCCAGTACTGATGAAAGTCCAGAGAAACTCTCTTCCTTTCTTTTTAAAAATAATATTTTATTGTGTTTTGGTGAGAGTTTACACAACAAATTGTTCAGTGACATTGGTTACATTTTTCACAATGTGTCAGCGTTCTCATTAATTCCATTCTGGTTGTTCCGTTTCCAGTAATCTAGTTTCCCTGCCCCCTTACCTTCTCATCTTTGCTTTAGGGTAATTGTTGACCATTTGGTACTTTCTAGCTTTGTTACTTTGTGATTGTAAACCTATTTTTAATTTGATAGATTGGATAGAACAGTATTAAATAATTTCTTAACCATTTAAGTACCATTTACTTTTTAAAGTATTGTGAAAGCCAGTCTTCCAGTGTCTACGTATTTTAAAACCTGAATATTAGCAGAATCTTTTTATTCATTTCTTGAAGAAGATTTTACTCTTAAACATATAGGAATGTTGAAGAAATTGTTAAGTTTAATAATAATGAAACTACATTTTGAAGAATAAAAATGAAATTCAAATGGGAATTCTGCTCCTTATTACTTTGTGCAAGTAATAGGAAGGAAAAGGCCAAAATTAGAGATTTAGGAAATTAGATAAAAGTTTGAAGTTTGCTTTAATTTACTGTTCCGTGGTTAAAACTCATTGCAACAGAAATCTCGGATAAATCAAAAAGATTTCTGCTCCCTAGCGAGTGTTCTAATTTTGAGTATTATTCAATACAAAATAATTCTAGAACCAAAAAATAATTGGAACAGGCCCTTAAAGTTGATTATAACTGGATCGACCTGCATGAAGGCCATATCCCGGAAGAGTGAGCTATCATTTTTTAGCTTTGACTTCCTTTACTTCTTATTTTTTAATAAAACATATTTTTGATTTAGAGCTTATTAAGTGCATCTGAGTTATGGTTCACTTATGTTTGTAATTAAGGGTATTTTTCCCTGTCTCAGAATTACTTCTTAATTTCCTATAATAGTTTTTTTTGCATATTAAAAAAAGCACTGAATTAAGAGTCAAAACTAACCACACTTCTGTCATTAACTTGTGTGACCTTGAATAAGTCGGTAAACCTCTTAGACCTCAGTCTCTTCATCTTTAAAATTAGGAATTTAAATTAGATAGCCAATTCTGAAATTCTGTAATCTTACAGACTTTCATTTGTTTTTACTTTTGGCTTTTGGTTAATCAAATCTTAAAATTCGGTATTAATTAATGGCTGGGAACTTGCAGAAAAATCTGCTAGGCTGTGGTGGGAGGACATAAATATTTTCCATGTTTGAACATTAGAATTCCTTCCCTCTAAAACAAGACTGAAGCATTATCTGAGGAGGGATTAGGAAGCATAATTTTATACATAGTTTTAATGGTAGATAAAAATTAGGTCTAATTATAGCTTAGACTAGATATCACGGTAGCTTTCAGCCAAGCAAGGGTGTTTGTCTAAATAGTACTAATTATAGTGATAAATTATACTTTTCTCTAACATCATACACATAATATATGGTTGTGACTTTCTTGACTTTAATGGCATATTTGTCTGCTGTGAATTGAAGAACCATGTGGCTGTTATGCAGTTTGTAAAGATATTCTAATATACCATAATATTCTGATACAGAAATTAGAAATCCTTAAGACAGATATTTAGAAATGTTCAAAAGTCCTTAGGATATCATCCATATAACTAGAACTTTATGTTGGGGCTTGGCTCCAGAGTTTTGCACAGTGCCTGGTACTTAATAAATATTTGTTAAATGAATGAATAAACATTTGGGAAGTTTACATGTAGGTGAAGTGATAGCTATGACAGAGTGCAAATTTATTTGAGAATTTTTTACATGGGAAAATTAAAAGTAAAGTTCACAGTTTGATTGTCTTTTGAATATTGGTAAAGCAAATTTATCTTTTCTTACTTTATTGCATTAATAGAATAATACGTCTTAAATCGCATTGCTGTTAAATAAATAGCAAAAAATGGTTACACAGATTCAATGTATATTTTCCAGAATTGCATTTACTTTTTCACTCAAACAAATTGAGTTTAGGTGATTATACTTACCATGAAGATTAAGAATTTTCTGGCTCTTTTGATCATTTCCTTAGAGCAAATTAATATTACTTGTTGTAATTTAAATTCCTCATTTGTAAAGAGGAATTCTACTGACATACATTAAAGTAAATTAACTCACACAGTTTTACTATTCAAGTCTGAGCTGGCAATAGTTCATTAATAGTAACTGATGTTATATTTACTTACAGAATTATATACATATATATATGAAATCATTAGTGGGCTGTTCATCTATTGAATAGATTAACTTTCTGTATTAATTTTTTAAAGTTTTTTTCTGAGTCATGAAAAGGTGGACCCTATCCATAATTAATTGATAAAAGCTATGACCTTCTTCCCCAGAAAATACATAGTGTGCACAATTTTGTCATAATTTCAAGGGGTATTTTGTAGATCTTCTGAAACTCTTAAGGGAGGGCCCTTTGACCCAGGTTCAGAACTTCTGTTCTAAAAGACACACATGAAACAAATATAAAAACTTTGATCAGAACATAACACCTGTATTTCTGATTTCTGTATTGGTGTCACCAAAAGGGTTTCCACTTGTTCAGATTAATACCCTCTATCCTCCAGTTTCTCCATTCTTACATGTTCATCTTACTTAAACTTTTTTGATGACATAAAAATGCTCTGGAAGAGATTTTTTTTAAAGATTTTGTTTTTAATAGACATAAAAATTCAACTTTTTAACATAATTCACAAAATAATTTGCAGTTAGTTGATTGATACCCAGTTTTTCCAGTAGATGGCACTAGTTTTATATTCTTTCACAGCATGAACGAGGCCTGAAATCATTAGCACAGAGGTGCATTGTGAAAACTTAAACAAAAGTATGTAAAGAATATCCAGTTAAGAACATATGGATTTACAAACCACAAATTTTTCTGCTTATATTATGTTCAAACAATATTTGTAGAGTGCAAAACCTTTTTCCATTTTCAATAGGATTCCAACTCCCTTATGCTTGGACATCTCATCGAAATTGTCTTTCATGTGTAGACTTTCTATAAACTAAAACAAGTTTTCATAAATTAACTTATCTTGTATCCAAATAGCTGATTTAACAGTAATTTATAGTTTTATATGCAGCTAAATTTTCTTCAGCAGACCACCCAAGATTTAAAGAAAATTTCACATTTGTTTTTTTTTGTTTTGCTGTGTTTTGAATTTTTATAGATCTTGAAAATGTTATTAGTTTAACATGTTGACTGTTAAGCATGAGTCACTTTTTGCATGAATCAAAATATTTTAGGAACCTAAGGAAAATTATATTTAAAATGTTGATTAATGGATACTAGGATGCAGTTATATATATATTTTTTCTAAAACAAAGTGTTTTAGTAGCTCTGTGTTACAATAGAGTTTTAGTTAATGTTGAAAAATTGCTGTGCAGTATCTAATTACCAGATCAGTTTTAAAAATTATTTGTGGACAATGTATATTAATCAAGGCTAAATTGTTATAGGACAGTACATCTGTATGAATAAGATGGTGGGCATATGGTTTGTTAAATGTGGATTTTGTTAATTTTTTGTTAAATGTGAAATAAATTCTTTATAATTTATTATTATATATTAGTAATAATAAAATACATAGCAACATCTAGTAGCAACAGAAATAAAACGAGCATGAACAAAAAAACAATTTTAGTTTTGATTGAGAAATTCACTAGTTAATTAACAATGACTGTGAAGAATATAAAATGTTATTATGAGTTCTGAAAACAAATTTTAATTCTCCATTATTAGATTATCTAAACATTATGGACTCTGGGGGAACCGTATATTTATAGTTATTAGATGTTTATTGATCTAAACATGTTCACAATGATGTAATCAATCAGTAGAAGGATTTATTAAAAACAAGCTGCCTCTGGCTCTCAACACACACGTTTAATGAAGGAATGAGGCATGAATGATAGTTCACAAAGACTCACTAATATTGAGGGAAGATACTTGATGAATTTTTTTGTATCAGTCTTTTTTAGTTTACAGCTTCATCTTAAACATTTTATTTAGAATTGTATTTCTCCTGATTGCTTTTGCTAGCTATGCTTTAATTATAAATGCCTTAAAATATATTTTTATTAAGATGCCATGGCAAATGATATCTAATTACTTTTTTATGCCTTTGCATTTGAAATCAGCCACTTATTTGGAATTTATAAATCCCATTTCATTTATTTAAATTCTCTAGTTTTTTTCTCTTTTAGATTTAGTGCATTTGCACTTGTATTAGTCATTTAAAAATGCATACTATAAAAAACATGCCTTGAAATGATGACGATATCAGTTATTTAGGTATTTCATAAGAACTATACATTTACAGAATTTAAATGTACTCGGTAATTAACACTAGATATGTGTATTATGCTCAGCCACACAATTGCAAACACAGAATGGAATGCCAATTTAAAGCCATTAGATTATTTGGATTTTTTTTTTTTTTTAATAAAGCAAAAAGAAAGTTTTATTCGGCATATATTCAAAAGGACAAAAGTGGGAAGCAGACAAGCATGCTGCTAGAGCCATGTCTGCCTAAGTCCAAAGAATATTACAGAATAGGCAAGAATCGGAAAACGGACAAGCATGCTGCCACAGCCATGTCTGCCTGAGTCCAAGGAAGGTTACATAATCATCAGTATATATGAACAACACAAAATCGGTGGAATCATTGAAATCGTCGCTTTTTCACTGATTGGCTAGAAATTGTAATCTTACGTTTTTAATCATCTTTCTTAACAATCATTGGTACGGGTTTCAGTTACGAAAGTCAGGAGGGTCTTCATTGGTCCAACAAATTCCTATTCACTGAATGTTAAAAGAAAAAGACAAAAGGTGAGAGTCCTTTGGGTTAGGTTTTATTGCCCTTTTGTGAAAACTTCCTTCAGATAATTTCTGAGATTGTCCCATCTGTTGTCTTATCTCAGGGCCCAGTTGATGTGTCTTTGTGAGTCTGTGAGGGCTCAGCCCCAGCTGGGTCACAATTCTCCATGCTCAAGGAGAGGGAATAATAACTCCAATATTATTTCCTAAATCAGTCCCTCCTTTTGATCAGAGATTGGAGATAACACAGATGGACTTAGTCGAGCTCCTAGATGGCGGCCATTGCAGGCTCTTTAAACTGATGGTGCTGATTTTCCACCAGATACCATCTGGTTCTTCACCAGGGTATTACGAGCGATGTTGCCATCAGTGGCATTGCTGGAGTGAGCAGATTCAAGGTACATCAACATTTTAGCCTGAGGCCTTCTTTTGCCTTTTAGGTGTGTAAGACAATAGAGGATAAATCTTATTGTGGCTAATACTATCAGGATGTAGACTAAGAATATTACTATCCCTTGCAGTAGTGATCTAGCCCATGTACTTATTCCTGATGGTAACCAACCAAATAGATCTGGTGTTTGTAAGGTTGTGACAATGTGTAATCAAGTAGCTTGCTGTCTAATTCTATGTATATCTTGTCTACAGCACAGACTACACTTTCTTGGACTAATAAAAAAAATCTAAGGTTATTTTGTTATCTCATGTCACTTTGGCTTATGAGAGCAGAGATCACTGTTGTGCTTTTGTCTCATCTGTTATTTGTCCCATAGTGACTGACAAATTTTCTTAAAGATTTCTCCAATTCATCTATACCACAAGTAGGAAATAAAGCTACCAGCCATATCCTGAGTGTTGGACCAATGGGTTTTCTTCTGACTTTCATTTTACAATGTGTAACAATGTAACATTACTTTTCCAGTATTTACTGGCATTGTTACTATGAATACTTAAAGATAATCCTAAAGTTTCCGAAGTGCATTGTCCACACATTCGTCAGGAATCTAAACAAGAGACTGCCCACACAAATTCACTATTAGTTGGAAAGGAATCATCTAAATTAGAAACATATCTACACAGAAACATATATCAATAAGGAGCACACAAAGTGTGTCTAGAAGAAACAGAAAGTATAGAAAAAATTACATGTGACAAGTTTTCATTAGAGAACTAATGATTAGCAAGATAATACAGGATGGCCCTTTCCTGTAGGAGGTCTTCAGTTAGTCTGTTTAAAACATACTAAGTGTTCTTCCCAAGGGCAGGCTGCCCCTCCTTGGTCTACCTGTTAACAGTCATGGGTCACTTTCTCAGAAGCAGAAATGGAACCAAAGATACAATGGAGTCTGAGCCATGAGGTCAATCTCTGAGAATCTGGTTTCTTTAAGATACATAATTTTCTGCATTGTAAGAGGGTGACAGTTCGATTACAAACATTACACAGGTATTTCATACGACATTGTCTTAAATACTGCTTAAACTAATTACTAATTTACCCTAAACATAACTCTGAGCCTGATCTTTGAAGTTAATTTCCTAAAACTGATGGAATTCTTCACAAAAAAAGCTCAATACCCAGAGCAAAATGGTCTTACTAGTTTATCTGGACCATTGTTTGACTCAAAGTATCTTCAGGAACCAGTGTTTTTCTCAAAGCTCAAGGTTCAAGGGGACACCCAAAGGCAAATATCCCGTGTGGGTTGCCTCAACCTCCCTGAAAGCCAGAAATCTGGATTCCAGGAGAAATACAACTCTCTCATTATTCTTTCCTTTGGATCAAGATCTTGTTATAGAATCTTTTATCAAAAATGCTCAATAAGTGGTATTTGGACATCATCTGGTTTTTAAGATCCCAGGCACTATACAGCAAACTAAGAAATAAAACAGAAACACTAACAATTACATTAGGCCAAATGTCTGAAATAACCAATGAAACCATGACCCTAAGGTCTTTGAACCAAGGAAACAAATCTCATGAGGTGTTTGTCTCTACATAAGCAGCATCAGTAACTGCTTGTCATGGGCCTCAACAGCAACTACATTCTGCAAAACCTCAGATTGAGTATTAATATAAATACAGCAACATTTATCTATTGAGGCACAAACTGTTTCTTAAGAGACTAACAGGAAATATAATGCTGTTTTGTAAAATCATAGCTCAAATTTTGAATACTTCTCTTGTTATGATACAACTTTGCTAAGTTTACCAACAGGAACTTCTAATTCAAGAGTTACAGTATCTAAACCCATTAGTTAGATAATTTAGGAGAAAAGAGAATGATTTCTTATATCCAGAAATTAGGACCTTAAAATATCAGCAATATTAAAAAAACCATGGTTTCCTTTTGTTTACTCAGTCTTATGTAGTTAATTTCTGTTCCATGTGATTCTGGATCAGCCGCAGTCTGTGAACCCATCAGCTTCTGCATAGGAACTCTGGAAATTTTATTCAGTCTAGTCACAGTCCTTTTAGCAAGTCCAACATACTCCATCTTTTTGTTGAGATGTTTTGGTAAAACTTTTTCAGCAAATCAGCAAAGTAAAAACTTATCTGCAGATGACAAAACAGTATGGCCATGATTAATTGATAAACATAATATTCTTAATTGGGAAAGACCTGATAGAAATTAATTATAAGCATAACGTAAAGGCTAAATAAAATCAGTTAAAAAAAACTTTAGATAAAAATATTCCTAAATATAGCCATTAACCATATTCAAAAAGCTTCAGATATGATGCAGAATAATTTTGAGACAAAATACCATATAGTCAGGATATACTGAGAATATACCAAGATTATCAAATCTCTAAATACCTGACTAGTAATAAAAAAAAACTTTATAGGTAAATGGTGTGAATTCTCTAATCAAACCGTTGGCTTTGATAATGCTAGATTTAAAAAGATAAAGTTGTGACCAAGTTAGCAATAAAGAGATAATAATATAGGTCACTGTGAAACAATACTTACTTAACCAAAGATCTTAAAGTAAAACCCTTAGCTTTCTTTTCTAAAAGCCATGAGGCTTAGTATTCAGACTCAGGAATCTTATTCTAATGAGAGGCCAAACCTTTGTCATCCAGGCAGATTACACAAAGAATAAATTAACCCTTTAACTCAGAAATTAAAGAAAATGTTGTTATTTTAACTGCGAGAAACCCAATTCTTTCTTTTATATGCTACTTAACATTAAAACTCCTAAAAATCTCATAAATAAAACGATTAAACTTTAGTCAGATGCAACTTGACCATATCAAATAAATTTCTTTCTCAATAAACCTCTTAAAGGTTGCCTTTGTTGTATATCTCTTACAGTGCATCCCTTTAAATGGCAAACACTCATTAGGAGACTTAAATATATATATGTCTATCTTTTCTCTTGTGGCACAAAAAGCAAAAGCATATAAACTTAAATTATGACAGGTATCTGTTAACTTAATAACATTAATAAGTTACCCAAAATGTAAAGATTATTTTAAGCCTCTATATCATAAAATGTAACTGTTGTTGAAAGAAAAGTCTATTTAAACATTCTAAGATTTCATTCAACTTTTACTACTGGTATTTTTCCCAATCTAATTTTAGCCCTTAAAAATTTTATCAACTGGCTTTGGAAATCACAAAAGTCTTTGCTCACTTGACCAATTCATTGATATGGATGTAACCTTAAGTGTTTGGCTACTGCTGGAAACATTTTTCCAGGCCATTTCAGATGTGTCTCATTGTGATTTCTTTTTTTTTTTTTTTTACTTCTTAAAGTTCCCCTATAATAGAGAGAACTGGTTTACAGTTCTTTGATTAGGATCTACCCAATTTCTGATAACTATAGCAAAGCAGCAATTTTTCTTATCTTTTGTCTTAAAAGAGTCTCCACCTAGCTGGAAAGGGGTCTTTCAAAAGCGTCCCTGTTGCTACCGGACCTTGGAGACTGGGAGGTCGGGAGGTCCGATCGTGCCCCGCCCTCACTGTCTTGACTCATGGAAGACATTTACATATGTTTAAATTGATGGAGGAATTTTGAAAGACAAAAGATAGCTAATTTCTTTCTTTTTTACTGTTCTGGAACTGCTACTTTGAGACAAAACTATCCTTTTTCCTTAAATAAAACACATTTCATATGATATCTAGCTTAAGTTACTTAAAAACGTTTCACTTTTAAGACTTACATAGTATAAAACATTAAGATCTTAGTGTACTTTTCAAATAGACAATTTATATCAAAGTTTCTCCAAGTAGCTATTAAAAATCTAAATCATAAGACAGACACAAGATGCAGTTTTTTCTGGATGAAGAAGAAACTGAGGTTCTATGACTAGCCTTACAAAAAACAGCAATTCTTAGCCATAGCCACCAATCTAAGACAAGACAAACTTAAGACACAATGCTCTAGACCTGAAGCAAGCTCTTAGAACAAAAGGTGACAGAAAGACCACATAAACTCACCAGATAATACCACACAAAACAAGGATACGGGGATCCTAGTTTCTAAAAGCGTATATAGCAATTTTTGGTAAGATCGCCTCAATTCAATGGAAAAAACAGGTACAGAACTACCACTTCTCCTTTAAATATCAAAACGCAGGTCAGGAGCTGCCACCTCGCCCTGAGAATTTGGCAGAACAGGCAAGAGCTGCCACCTCTCCCTGTGAATTTGGCAAACAGAACACTATTTTCCAGGTTTTAAAGGTCCGAATTTTGCAGCTTATAGTGACTCACGGCTCTTTGAAAATAGAATTACCTCTTCAAACGCCCAAATACAGGCCTAAACTGCAGTTCCCTTAAAGAGTTACTAAATGTCTCTCTTAACCAAACGATCAAGCAAAAATCTAAGATTCTCCTTAACCAGTTTTTCAAACAAATATGCCAAAAAAAATTAAGAAAACATGAGAAAGAGAACAAAGAATAAGCAAAGGTTCGTTTTCCGAGAGCACTCACCCGGTCAATGTCGAAGGGACGTGGAGTGGGAACACGTGGGTCCAGAAGATAGGACCTTTCTTTCCTGGCTTCTGCTCTGCAGTCCAGGTCTCTTCGAAGTTGACTGGATTCGTAGGTTCAGATCCTTGACGACTACGCCATTAACTGTTGCAGGGGAAAAACGTCACAAAGGCTAGTAAAGCAAAAAGAAAGTTTTATTCGGCATATATTCAAAAGGGCAGAAGTGGGAAGTGGACAAGCATGCTGCTAGAGCCATGTCTGCCCGAGTCCAAAGAATATTACAGAAAAGGCAAGAATCGGAAAACGGACAAGCGTGCTGCCACAACCATGTCTGTCTGAGTCCAAAGAATATTACAGAACAGGCAAGAATCGGAAAACGGACAAGCGTGCTGCCACAACCATGTCTGTCTGAGTCCAAAGAATATTACAGAACAGGCAAGAATCGGAAAACGGACAAGCGTGCTGCCACAGCCATGTCTGCCCGAGTCCAAAGAATATTACAGAACAGGCAAGAATCGGAAACCGGACAAGCGTGCTGCCACAGCCATGTCTGCCTGAGTCCAAGGAAGGTTACAGAATAGGCGAGAATGGGAAACCGGACAAGCGTGCTGCCACAACCATGTATGTCTGAGTCCCAGATTATTTGAATTTTAAGCAAGGAAAGAAAATCCAGAATTCTGTAAATATAGTTTTATAAGATTTTGTTTTGTTACAGAACTGTATGTTGACTCACTGAATGATGCAACTGTTCATATTATACTCTGATTAATATTTGAGTATTTCTTGTGCATATGTTAGATAGTAGGCTCATGGAAAGTTTCAGAGCTTGCCATCATATTACTGATGTTGATGAAGAAATAGCTTGGAAGCTTAATCTGTATTTGGTAGTTTGTTTCTATTACCAACTTGCTTTCTGATCCCAGGAATCTGTTTTGTACCTATTCTCATTTCTTTTTCTGTAAACTAAGAATGATATAACATTCTTTTTTAAAAAAAAGTTTATTGTGCTTTAGGTGAAAATTTACAGAGCAAATTAGTTTCCCATTCGATAGTTTGTACATAAAGTGTTCCATGACAGTGGTTGCAATCCCCACAATGGGTCAGCACTCTCCCCATTTCTGCCCTGGGTTCCCTGTTTCCTTTCATCCAGTTTTCCTCTCCTTTCCTGCCTTCTAGTCTTCGCTTTTGGGCAAATGTTGTCCTTTTGATCTCGTGTCATTGGTTGTTCTGAGGAGCTCTTTCCTCTCAGGTGCTATTGTTAATATTATTGGCCTGTCTGTAGTTTGCCTGAAAGGTTGTCTCTGGGAATGGCTTCAGTTCCAGGTCAGAAAGGTGTCTTAGGACTATAGTCTTGGGGGTTCCTCCAGTCTCTGTCAGACCAGTAAGTCTGGTCTTTTTTGTGAATTTGATTTTTTGTTCTACATTTTTCTCCTGCCATGTCTGAGACCCTCTGTTGTGATCCCAGTCAGAGTGGTCGTGATAGAACATTCTTGTCAAATCTTTCACAATTAGCTATAAGCCTTATGTGTTGCGTAATGTGACATTTAAAAAACAAAATGTTCCATCAAACTTTAATCCCTTGCTGGAAGGGAGAATAAACAGGAAAAATAAAAGGAGAAGGGCATCAAATAAGTCTGGGAAAGGTTGGGTTTGATCAGCCAAAATCCGTTTCTGTTACGAGAAAGTTCTTTCCTACAAAATCAGCTCCTAAAAGACAGAGATTTTTGTCTGTTTAGCTTATAGTTACACCCAAGCATCTAGATTGTGTCTATCATATGATAGGGTACAATAAATATTTGTTGAATGAATGAATGGTGTGAATCAGTAACATCATCTTATGTATCAAAATAATGCCACATTATAAATAATGGGATCTCTCTTCTCAAGAAATGTACATTCTGGTGAGAAAGATAGCCACCTTGGGTCCATGTTTTGCTGTCTGTAGGATGAAGGGAGTTATATACTTGATTTTCATACGATTTTATAGAAACACTTCCTCCTTTGTCTTACTTATGGAGGAGGGAGTAGAAGAAGCGAGAAGCACTGTGCTGCTTTCTGTCTAGAATGGCAGACTGGCTTCTTGGAATAGGATTTCAAGAATGGAAAGTTTTCTGAAGGATATCAAAAGACTGTGTAGATGTAATTAGTAGGAGGTGAGAGGGATGGGGAATGGGAGACTAGAGGGTGGGAACTGTGGGCAGATAGGTTAGTGAATGGTTGAAATAGAACAAAGCATGAGCTATGAGACAAGTATGATGAATGAATAAATGAAAGGAGGAAAGTTGCAGACAAAAGAAACTGGCTGTCATTAACTAGGTGGGTCCCTGGACATGTCAAGTAACTTCTCCAGGCCTTCGTTTCCTTATGAGGGGTTTAAACTAGAAGATCATCGTTTCCCAAATTATAATCTGTGGAATACTTGTTGTTAGGTGCCATCGAGTCAGTTTTGACTCATAGCGACCCTGTGTACAGCAGAATGAAACACTGCCTGGTCCTGCAACATCCTCAGTCGTTGCTCTGTTTGAGCCCATTGTTGCAGTCACTTTGTCAGTCCAGCTCGTTGAGGGTCTTCTTCTTTTTGCTGACCCTCTCCTTTACCAAGCATGATGTCCTTTTCTAGGGACTAGTCCCTCCTGATAACATGTCCGAAGTACTTGAGACAGTGTCTCACCGTCCTTGCTTCTAAGGAGCTTTCTGGCTGTACTTCTTCCAAGACAGATTTGTTTGTTCTTCTGGAAGTCCATGGTATATTCCCTGGTATATCTTCTTCACTTTCAGCAAGCAAGGTTGTGTCATCTGCATATTGCAGGTTGTTAATGAGCCTTCCTCCAATCCTGATGCCTCGTTCTTCTTCCTATAGTCCGGCTTCTCGGATTATTTGCTCAGCATACAGACTGAGTAAGTATGGTGAAAGGATACAACCCTGACACACACCTTTTCTGATTTTAAACCACTCAGTATCCCCTTGTTCTGTTTGAACAACTGCCTAGTCTTACTGTATAACCACAATCGCATCATCAAATTTGAGAAACTCTGCATACAACCATAGTTCATAAATTCTAAAATGCACTGTTTTTACATTTTCTCACTTTGGTAATTAGGATGCATCCTAAAATTGTGATAAGGAAGCAACAAATTTTCCCCCTTTTCTAGTGGAGCATAAAATAATGATGTGTTGAAATAGGGCATTATATAGTGCACATCAGCATAAGAAAGTCTCTGAGAAGGTCTGGACTGAGAAACTATGTAGTTTAGACTTTCACAATCTGATTTGACTATGGGACCTTCCTATAGGAACATCTGTTAATGTTTCTTCAGAGCTAGTGTTCCACAGATTGCACTTTGGGGAATGCTAGACTAGACAATTTCAAAGTCTTAAATTTGTAGAGTTAATGGAATATTAGTCATAATAAAAGATTTGAACTCTAAAACCAAAATCAAACCCATTGCAGTCAAGTCGATTCCGACTCATAGCGACCGAGAGGTAATAAAGGATTCAGAGTAGTAGTAAGGGAGTTTTTTTTTTTTCTCATTCTTTCAGTGATTTATTAAGCAAAATTACTGCGGCAGTTTTTAAACTGAGTTTTAAGAAACAGCCAAAGGCATCATTTAGAAAACATCTTATAGGAAGAAGATTCAAAGAGTAATAATTAAAATGGAGAATTTAATAAGTATTTAAATACAACAAATACTTATTTAGTGCCTACTCTCACCCATGCACATTGTTAGGTGCTGGGAAATGCAAAGATGTACACTGTCCCTTAAGGAGATATTGAATAATTCATACGTAGTCTTAAACCTTTTTTTTAGTTATCTAGGTGATAAAGAAAAATACAAAATTGTTGACTTTTTTTTTTTTTTTTTTTTCGGAATCTCGTAGATTTTTCTGGACTGTGTAGACTCAGATTTAGCTGTCCATTGAGTATCGCTTGAAGACTTGTTTTCTGTCCATTGGGCTTATATCAATTTAGATTTGAAATTCGATTTGAATAATGATGCAGTGTTGGAAATAATGCAAAGCTGAGTTTTTAGACAATATAAATTTTATTTTTTTCTAATGAAGTATATTTAATGTTACACTTAAAATTCTGCGTGATAATCTAAGGGATGGCTCTTTTCCTTCCTTTTTGTGGAGGCCATCTCTTATCTCCCTTGCAGCCTGAGCTCCCAAGGGGAAGAGAAAGGATGGGAAGGAGAGAGCTATGAGCTGTTTTTTCCCAAATCTTTTTGATTGCATGTGAAATGTAGAATGAAAATGAGCCTGCCTGTTTTTAATTTTTTTTTTTTTTTCCCCTTCCTTTCTGTATGGGCTGTGATGTTCTAGTGAAGCTCTATACTGGAAAAAAAAAAAAAATTAAAAACAGGGAACTCCAGCTTGGTCAGACATTTCACATGCAATCAGATAGACTTGAAGTTAAGTGACTTTCTTTTCCACTGTTGTCACTTGATGATGGTAGTGCCTTTAAAAATTCTGTTTTTATTCATATGCTTTGCAAGCAAGAAAATACTTTTGGATCAAGATGTGTTTTAAATATTTCCCTAAGCTTTGTAGTCCATGTTAACATGAAAATCATTGCTCTCAGCGTTTGCATTACATTTTGAAGAGCTGGTAAGATACTCTTTACCTCTTTTTGGTACTTAAAGATAGCAATGTTATCAGCATTCTTTAAGTACCAAAACAATTAAAAATTTTTTCAACAATTTCATTCAACAATTAAAAATGTGTAACACCCAAGTAAAAGATAGAAATGCAAAATGTGGTATTAAGAGTCTTTCAGGTGGATTATCCATGAATGTTTCATCAGAATGAATGCAGTGATAAACCTCTCCATTGTCTCTTCTCAGGATAATCATGCAAGCTCGCCACCTAGATCTCATTATTAAAGCTAGAATTTTAAATCACATTAGTACACTTTAGATATGGGAAATACATTTACTTCCATTGACTTTCAGTGAGAAAATGCCTGCACAATTTTCTCTTAATTTTAAAATTTTCTTATTTCTCCGCTCCCCAGTTTCTCCTCTTACAAATCTGAATCCACATTTTATCCTGGTTGTTTTTGCTTTGGTAGGTTAACTGATACTGCTTATATGCAAGACTGTTTGCAGTCCTTTCATCACAGCACACATTTGATCACAGCACACCTATCAGCTTATTTAGATGGAGTGCTCTTCCCTGTTGGGATCCTCTCTGGCCCTCTGACTCTATAGATGATGTTTCTACAAATTGAGTTTTCCATATCCCGATTATAACTGGACCTAATCAACGTAGGTAGGCAAAATTTTATAATATTAATGTCCTCCTTGCAGCCCTGGTGCCACAGTGGTTAAGAGCTTGGCTGCTAACCATAAGATCAGCAGTTCAAATCCACCACTTGCTTCTTGGAAACCCTGTGGGGCAGTTCTGCTCTGCTATAGGATCACTCTGAGTGGAAATCGACTCAGTGACAGCAGGTTTGGGTTTTGGAATGTCTCATTGTTATCTCTCTTTACACAAAACTTTTCCCATACCTTTACTTTAAGACTGTGCATTCATTTTGGTAACTCTTTGTCTTATCTCTCCTCCTAGAATGTGTGCTCTCTTAGGCAGGAAACTTGACTCACTTATTTTTAACTTTATGGTGCTTAACACAATTCTGGATTCACTACACATGTTTGATAAATATTTGTAGAAAGTGTGAATTAATATTAGGCTCAACAGTTTGTGTCTTCAAGGAATTTACAGTCTGAGAAAATAAAGCAGAAACACCTGAAGACACTTGAGTATAATTGCAAAATATTGTATTAGCCCATGTAAGTCATACCTTGCAGGGTACATACACTAGTACTACAGGTTTACAGACGAAAGGAGTGATCAGAAGAGGAGTGACTTTATTAGGGTATGTAGACTTGGAAGTAAAACTTCCTTGAAAATACTTCAGTTTATCTCTTCAAACCTTCAGTATGGAAATCAGCACAACAATTTTATCGTTCAACTATGAACCACTAAAACCTATGATCTTGTTTAATTCAAGAAGTTTTAAAATGTTATGTTGCCTTGGTGTGCTTATAATGTCCATTGATGTTAATTAGAACTCTGTACGTAGATCAGTAGAATATAACTGAAACTGATGTATAGAATTGTCTTGTGTAAATTAATAGAAAAACAGCAAGAAAGCATAAAATATTATTATCATAACAAATAAAGACATGATTTTTCTCCAGTACAGACAAGCAAAAAAATTTCTGTAAAAACCAAATTGTCAATTTCTGACTTTTCAGATTTGAATTTGTATTTTCCTTGGGTTATATTTAGGACTTGGAGGACAGATGAAATGAAACTGAGCCTAAATGTAAAAATTAAGAATGTTTAAAATTAAGTTGAGGTACAAAAGTTATACTTCCTTTAGTTATAAATGTCCCTGTCATGGCCTAAAAGACTCCTCTGAAAGGGAGGAGTTACTGAAATGTTTCAGACGGTAAAAACATTGTTTGGCCAAAGGATTTCGCTTTCCCTAGGCACATCTGAGGAGCCCTGGTGGCACAGTGGTTAAGAGTTCGGCTGTTAACCAAAAGGTTGGCAGTTCAAATCCACCAGTCGCTCCTTGGAAACCCTAGGGGGCAGTTCTACTCTGTCCTGTAGGTTCACTGTGAGTCAGAATCCACTCAGTGGTAACAGGTTTGGTTTTTTGTTTTTTTTTTTTTTAAGGCTCATTCAAAATTCATCACCAAAAATGTCTACTGAGTATCCTCTTACGCATGACTTCACGTTGTGAATGATGATCTACAGTCTGAAAAGGATGACATTAAGTAGACAAAGCAAATTAGCAAAGCCTGTACTCTGATTTTGTGTTCAAAGTTCAGCCAGGCAAATATTCCTTGAGTTATTTTGAGTATAGCACTTTGCCAGAAGGGTATTTATCAAGATTTCTCTTGGAAATAAAAAACATAATGCCAGACAATGTCCATGTTAAGATAGGTAATTGTAAATTTTCTTGTTTATAAGCATATTCTTTACATGTTTAAACTGTTGTTTGTCTGCTTCAGTCACATTCAGGCTTCAGCACTTGCCTTGTAATTATCACTGTCTGTGTCTACCACTAGACTGAGCTTATTAGTGTATTCATCTCTTACATTGCCCGTTTCCTTTCTGTTTGGAAAGCTCTTCCTCCAGATATCAGCATGACCAGTTTTTTCTCTTCCTTCAGGGTTTTGGTCAAATGCCACCTTCTCAGTGAGGCCTACCTTGACCATTTTATTTAAGATTAAACCCTCAGTCCTTACTCCTCTTTGCTCTGCTCCACTTCTACTTTTTTCTTTCCTGCATAATTATTACCTTCTAAGAGGCTATGTCATTTACCTATTTATCATTTTTAATTGTGTGTGTTTTCTCTTGTCTTCCCCTACTCCTGCTAGAATAGGAGCTACATGAGGGCAAGGATCTTTGTTTTGTTTACTCGTATATCCTAAGTACTTAGAATAGTGCCAGCATATAGTAAACCCAATGCCATTGAGTCGATTCCGACTCATAGTGACCCTATAGGATAGAGTAGAACTGCCCCATAGGGTTTCCAAGGAGCAGCTGGTGGATTCAAACTGCCAGCCTTTTGGTTAGCAGCCATAGCTCTTAACCACTGTGCCACCAGGGCTCCAGCATATAGTAAGTACTCAGTAAATAATTATCGAATGAAAGAATGAATATATTTTACTTAGCACAGTGCCTGGCACTCTGGAAACACTCAGCATTTTTGATGACTTAAATAAACAATAAGAAAAAACATTGGGTCAGTGGTCCTCAAAGTAAGTCCTACAGCCTTAGTTTCATGGAAACCAGGGGACTGAAGCCAAAGCGTCCTGACATTTTAGATTGATGTTAATCTCAGGAATGTTTTTTTTACGTATGTCTGCTTGGAGAGAAAACCAAAAGAATTGGGTCTGTTTCTACAAGCATAGAGCTTTTAGTCTGTGCTTTGCATTTTTTCCTTAAACCTTTGTTTAATTACTAGAAACCCCTGCCCCCCCCCCAAAAAAAAAGGATTCATGTATTTTCCATTCTATTCTAAAAATGGACTAGGTTTTGCTTTATAAATGCCTTCAAATATGACAGACTAATAACCACCTGAAAATTGAAATTCATAGTGAAAATTAAAGTATACTATTTTCAACTATAGCAGCAGATATTTCAGGATGAACTTTACTGCTTTAACCTAGTAAACTTGAAGCAGACCAAGATATTCTTATCATCGCTTATTCATTTATTATCTTGGGAAAATAGTTAATAGTTTCATTTTTTCTGACCTTAGAACCAAAATTAAAGTTATGGGATCTTTAGGTTTTGTTTTGTTTTGAGTTTTCACACTGAAATATGAGATTTATGACTGAAAAGTACTCTAAGATTTAGGTAACAGATCTGATTTACTTCTTAGCAGGAAGTTAAAAAGCCTTTCAACATTTTATAGACTTCGTGAGAATCCTGTTTGAACCTTATCACTGACCCTATGATGAAGGAATGAATACAGGGAAAAGAGACATTGGCTGATAGACAAATGAATTTCCTATTCTAAATGTACGGTGGTGATTATTAATTTTTCTTCCTTATTACCTTAAATTGTTAGCAATAGTTTTAAGCTGAAAGTTACAATTTAAGAAGAAAGTTGTAGCAAAATTTTTCTTCGTAGAGACTATAATGACCCTGGGCTTTGCAGTCAAACAGCCCTGGGTTTAAAGTTGATATAGCTATTTGCATTTATCCTTAGGGAAATTATGTTAAAACCTACCTGAGCCTCAGTTTCTGAATCTTTAAAATGGGCATAATATATACCTCCTAGAATTATTGGGAGGATTAAAGAAGATTATGTGAAAGTAACTTGAAATGTGCCTGGTATATAAGGCACTCAAATTTCAGTTTTCTTCCTTCAGTTCCTATTTTAATCATTTGAAAATATAATTTGTGAGGAAAATACTACTCTGAAGGAACTAATAGAAAAATAATTATCAATAAAATATTGTAGCACCCTAAAATATTTGACCTGTTACCTTTTAAAATACGGTTTGACTTCAGAATTGACTATGATCGGAATGATAGTGTAACACTGCATTTATTCAGACAGTGTTTGGTAAGTGCTAATTGCTGTGATCTTTACAGCCTATCTGTGAGGGTTGTAGTACAGACATAGTCAGAGAGGATGACTTACCTAAGGTCACACAGCTAGGAAGCAGGCAGACCCAGACAGTGAACTCTTGCTGTAAGTTTGTTTCAGTTCTTACTGCTTTAAAACAATGCTGGCCTTGGGGCAATAGCATGGAACAAATCACAGTGTAAAAAGGGACTTTGAGCATATTTTAGTAAAAAACACCTTTGGAATAGGCTCAAGATGGATCTGATCTGTACGAATTTTACTCTGTAGGGAATGGTGTTATGGTTAGATACCAAAGTGGCAATATTACTCCCTTAAATATACTGTGTGTTGTGTGTATATACACACACTCACATGTGCCTTCAAAGTACAATATTAAACATTTAAATAAAGGAAAAAAATCTTTCTCTAGCATACTTCTAAGTCAATTTAGAGGTCATTGAACAGATGTCATGTAATACTAATATTAAATTACCCTGTGTAATAAGAAAATTGCACTACCTAAGTGAAGATAGTAAAGGGAAACCATCCAATGAATTAGTCTAGAATATCAGAATAAAATGATTTCTTTAGAATTAATAATGGTACCCTATGGCTTTAAAAAAGTGATCTGATAGGAAGAAGGAAGACCAGAGCCAAGTGAAGCTTGTCTGTGTTTATATGTACGCGTTTTTGGTCATGATGCTAGAAGAGCTAATGTAACAGTACAGCTTTCAGTTGTCTAGGAAGTATAACTATGTGGCAAGAAATTTGTTAAAATCCAACTAACTTCTCATTCAGTTGTTTAATATAAAATCACAATAATTGTTTCTGGTCTACAAATACTTCCTTTTGCTTTTAGGTATACCTTGAAAGCCTAATTATTATGAGAACATAGTGTGGCCAAAGAATAAAAATGTACAAAGTTTGACAACTTTAAATAAGCACTAAAATTTCTTAAAGAACAAACTTCACGTACAGTTAGGAAACAATATTTATATTTAAGGTTGAAAAGCCAGGATGTAGGAAAATTTTGCTAATTTGGAAGGTGACCTGTAAGTGCACCAAAACCAAATAATTTGTAGATTATGACACAGGGCACATTCCTACAAAATTTGTGTGAAGACTGCTATAGTGGTTCTTGAAAGACAAACAAAGAAAGCCGGAATGAAATCTTTATCCCCCTCCCAAATAAGATGGAGACTAACAAAGGAGTACAGCGGCACTCTTTCAAAGCTCTCCGTTAAAGTGAGGTCTCTGTAGCATAGTTAATGAGATGGTTCATAGTGGAAAACAATCTGTTTTTAAGAATGTTTAGATCAAAAGTAATTTCTAATCTATGAAATAAAGTCTCTTCAATACCCTTCATTCACCAGTAAAGCTTTTATGTTTGTATTATTTACTTCAATCAGATGTTTTCAATTTTACCTTTTTTCCTTGCACAAATACTTGACATGGTTCACCAATACTGACCAACAGTTTTATTCTTTTTCTTCAAAAAAGAGATTTTGAGAGAGAGAGAATGAAACAGAGAGAAATATCTTTGCCTAAACGATTTGCAAGCATCTGTGCTTTAAGCTACTTTTATGAACACTGTTTAGTAAATGACTCAAGGTAAAAAAAGCAGAAAAGCATCCAATGTTAGGAAATTGCAATCCAATACCATATAATTTAAACCTGCAGTTGCTTCTCTTGTTCTAAATGACATACAGATGGGTAGCTTAGTTCTCTCAACTTTGGGAACACAATTGGTCTTTTTGTATGAATGAACATATATTAACAAAAATACCTTGGACAGAATCATTTAATTGTACAGATTTTAATTATCTATGCCATTGGAAAGAATAATTTTAACCAAGATATTTTGTCACATTAAATTTGCAAGTAATAAATTTCATTGACAAAATTAACAAAGATAAAACCCTCTGACAAATAAAAACAATTTTATAATTTCTAAGAAGTCTATAGTGAATTGAGTAAAAACTTACTTATCAGTCAATTTATTACATAAGAAACAGCAGGGTTGTATTTAAGCTGTTGAAAGGTTGGTTCTGACAGCGAACATTTTCACCTACCCCATTGACAATATTAAAAATATAAGTAGTAGGTATTTGGATAAAGCCTAGTGTAATATGGGGTCCAGTGAGATGAGATGAGAGACCAGCACACTACTAGTGATGTGCCAGCTGTTCTTGTGAATTTTTCCAGGTCAAATCTGGGCCAAGGTGTTCAGTGGAAAGTCAGTAGAGGTGCTGTGTGACAACCCGCAGGCCTACTCTAAGGTGTGCATGTCTGCTAGGCTCTGGTATGCTCTTTTGCTGCTGCCTCCATATTTTCTTATAGAGAGTCAACCACTCTCTCTTGGTGGCCCTGGAAGCTGACATCTTACTTTAGTCTCACAATCAGGGTAACCGGTTAATTTTTTCCCCTAGTTTAATTTCAGTGGTCTCACATACTATGACATTAGCTACCTTGAAAGTAAAGAAATAGAAAGCGTTTTCCACTCGTAAATCGTATTTATTTAGATTTCAAAAGAAGTCGAGTTTAATATTCAGGAAACTAAGCAAGCTTTCTTTTAGTTACTTCAGAACATGGTAAGAAATCTTTTCATTTAGGACCATCTGCAAGTCTCTTTCCCAGTGTGATGGATGGCAAAGAAAAGCAATTGCACTGCAGTGAATAATGGTTGCGCTGCCCCAGAGTTATATTTCTTTTCAGTCATTTGCACAGGAAAAATAAAATACTATATATAAACAGGTGTTGTCTGAACATTTTACTGCAGTCTGTGTAGGTTGAAATAAAAGCTGCCTTTGTTATTAGAACCACATTAAAATTATTTCACCATTCAAATATGCTTAATCAGCGAAGTCTCCTAGATATATTTTGGAAAAAAAATATGTAGGTCTCTAAATAAAATCACATCCACTTTTTCTCTACTCTTTGTCCCCCCCTTGCCTATTTTTCTCACCCTTTTTTTTTTTTTTGAACTTCTTGAATCTGCATTATTGGAAATGTCTTCTTGTATAGTCTAAATGACTCAAGGTAAAAAAGCAGAAAAGCATCCAATGTTAGGAAATTGGAATCCAATACCATGTAATTTAAACCTGCAGTTGCTTCTCTTGTACTAAATGACATACAGATGGATAGCTTAGTTCTCTTAACTTTGCTGCGTGGTTTACATGGTAAGATATAGTCTTTTAAGAGATTTGTTTTTAGGAATTCTGTATAACCTAGTGAAGTGTCTGACAGAATCACAGAGAACAACAATTCCTAGTGGTGGGAAAATACATTTTTAGGGTGCAAAGAAGAATAAATAGGATGGTAGTTAAATCACCCAGAATGGAAATTGAATGATGTAGGTTTCAAACTATTCTACCAAGTTACAAAATTATTGAATGGAGAGTTATGGTTTAACATCATATGTCTGTAGTTGTATATACACACACACACATACACATATACACATACACATACACGTGTATATATGTGTAAATGTGTGTGTACGTATAAATAATGCTTGTAGATAGAATTATGCTTATTGAATTCATTTGAAAAAAAGCATTTCAGGTATTGGGAGACACAGAGGACTACCACCATTTTGTCAGTTTTTGGTATCACATGCTAGAAGCTTTGGCTGTAGCACATTGTCACTGCTCCAGTGGAATCACCTGGGTCATAAGAAACATTCTTTTTAAACTTAGAGAAATAGCTGCAGTTCAGGTAAGCTATTCTAGTGCCTTAGGGACTGGTCTGGTCATTGACAAGTGAATGCAGAAGCTGTGTGGTGGCCTCAAGCCAAAGCAGTTATTCAGGATTCAAGCTAAAAAGTCTCCCTCTCCCATATCCTCTCTCTTTTCAGGGTCATGTAGGGATAAAAAGAACTGTAAGGTGGTCTTTTCCCAGCAGGAACTGAGGAAGCGGCTCACACCCCTGCAGTACCATGTCACTCAGGAGAAAGGGACCGAAAGGTAAGGTGAGCTGTAAGAAAAAGTCATTAAACAAGAGCTAGTCTTCTTCACCCCCTCCCCCCGACTTTGGATCCTCTTTCTTGCCAATTAATTGAAAGACTTCTACATTTATTTGCTAAAGTCTACAAATCAATATCCTTGAAAAGACTGAAAATGGCATTGTTTAGGCCAACACTAAGTTTTATTTATCCTTTTCCCCATTTAATGAACATTCTATCTTACGTAAAGTCATAGGGCTTTTGTTAAGGGTCTGTTCTTTAGTTTACTACAAAATGTGTGGAAGTAATAGTGATTTAGGTACATTTTTTGGGAAGACATCACAGTAAGCAAAACCATGAGGGACATGGCGCTGTGCCAGGATGCTGAAATTTTGAAGGTGGCCATTGTAAGGATAGACGTTTTGGCTGCAAAAAGAAGGTAGCATAGTTTAGTTCCTTTCTACCCCACTCCAATTTCTTTTTGAAGCACATGTGGAGAAAGTATTTATTGGCTCATTTGTGGTTGGAATGTCAAAAATTTTCAATAACTGCCCTCACATGGGTTTAGTCCTTGGAAGTTCGTCCTAAGTCCTGAAAAAAGAGTTTGTTCCCTTCCAAGTCTGTTAGTGAATAAAGTCTCTCTCAGCTGATTCCAGCTCAGAGGTAACTCGCCAAGGTCCAGCCATTTTGTTGTCTAATTTATACCATGGAGCTTGGCACAAGGCTGTAACTGACCTCTGATCCAAATTTATTAATGATGTAACTCCTTGTTTTCATTCATGAACTGAAAGAGCTCTTTACCACACATGGGGTCCTTGTTAATAGGCAACACTCTCTTCCTGTCATAGTATACTGTTTACTGAATTTACCAAATGTTGCATCTCTGACAAAACGAGCTAGTGGTGGACTTCAGTCTCAGCTCAGGAGGACCTCTACTTGTCCTGTTGTGTACATGACCAGCAAAATGATTTAATGCACACAAACAACCAGAGATTAGGTCATTCTTAAAAATTCTGTTTATAAAAAAATTGGATCGCATAAAGAGGGTGAAAGGATAATAAAAACAAGCTGCAGAGCACATAGACTTTTTGTTGGGCTAGCACAGCTGATTTGTATTAGCTGAATGACCTCCTAGCCTTTAAGATTGTTAACTTAGAAAAATATTCCCTTAAAGCTGCAATATTCCTTTTCAAACCAAAAAATAAGACTTCTTCCACTTGAAGTCTCGGAACCCTCTGCATTTTCTTGTATACCCCCTTGGATTCTATAGAGTAGCAGAAATCTTATGTAATAATGTTCTTTCGGCAAATCTAAACTAGAGGCATTTTTGTAAATAGAGAAATTTTTTTCCTAAGCATTACGTTACTAGATGGCTTGATTTTTTATTTAACCTGCACTGGTTTGCAGTAGTTATTTGCACATTTTATTATATAGATTTGAAATATATAAGTTATGTTTTGATTTCCATATGTTTGGTCTGTTCTCATTTTAGGACAAAAAACCCTTGAAGGATTTATTAAAGAAATACAGTTTAAGCAAATACGTTCTATAAGAAATAATACTAATGTTAATTTTTTTCATGGCCTGTTTATTGTTTATCAGTGCCTTCGAAGGAGAATACATACATCACAAAGATCCTGGGATATATAAATGCATTGTTTGTGGAACGCCATTGTTCAAGTAAGTGTGTTAGAAACCTGTGGTATGGCTATATTACAGGACAGTGACAAACGAAGTTATTGCTTGTTCACGTTAGAATCTTCTCATTACTAAATTTTTTTATTTCTGTTTTTGTCCCACAAAATAAGAGTAATTCTTGACTTTCATGGTGAATGACCCTTTTGATAGATTGATTTTGCACTATTTGGATCTTTAAAGTACCCAACATTAACTTGTTCATCTCAACAGCCATAACACTTGTCAGAGCTGTGAGAGACATTTTGGTAAGCATAGAAATTGTTGGCATAGTTTGTTTATTTATTTATCTGCAAGGGATGGACCTAAAATTATTTACTAGGCTGTAATGAAAGTTCTTAATGTATAGTCTTGAGATGGAATAATATCCACCAAATAGATTATTTTTACTTCTGCAATGAAGGGCAATATCTTTACCAAAAGTAATGTGGGAATTATAACAGATACTTAGGCATATGAAAGAAAATTATTTAATATGAAGTTAACAGTTTTTTTTTTTTGTTTATTTATTTATTTTTTATTTATTTATTTATTTTTAATATATATTTTATTGTACTTCAGGTGAAAGCTTACAGAGCAAATAGTTTCTCATGAAATAGTAGTACACATGTTGTTTTTTGACATTGGTTAACAACCCCACAACGTATTAAGCCTCTAAATTCTCAACCTTTTTTTTTTGATGAAAATTACAGATGGCCAAAGATACACCGTTTCAAAAATTTCTACATTCACAGTTCAGTGACATTGACTACGCTCTTCCAACTGTGCTGTTATTCTCACTTAAGATGAAGGCTTACAGAACAAAATAGTTTTTCATTTAACAGTTACTACACTTGTTGCCCTATGACAATGCTTAACAATCTCACAGCACATCAAGAATATCCTTACTCCACCTTGTGTTCCCTATCACCAGGGGGCTTCCTTGTCCCCTTCTGTCTTCTGGACCTTGTCAGTGGACTATTGTACCTCTTTAGTCTTATTTGTTTATTTATTTATTTATTTATTTTTATTTTATTTAAACACCATTTCAAAACTTTTTACTTACACATTTAAGTGATATTGACTATGCTCTTCCAATTGTGCTGCCATTCTCGCCCAAGATGAAGGCTTACAGGACAAAACAGCCTCCCATTTAATAGTTACTACAAATGTTGCTCTATAGCAGTGGTCAACAATCTCACAATACATCGACAGTGTCCTTATTCAATTTGTGTTCCTTATCATCAGTTTCCTACTCTCCCTCTGCCTTCTGGCCCTTGTCACCGGACTCCTGTACATCGTTAGTCCCATTTAGTTTTACTGGGGTGTCCATTCCCAGGTGAAGTTAACAGTTTTTGCATTCATCAATAATGTTTGTTTTAAAGATCCTAATAGTTTACTGCAAAACGG